>OX465598.1:95000000-100000000 GCA_950022295.1 Bromus sterilis
CGGTAGCACGAAACAGGACCATCTCTCACAATACCAACATTGTGTTCTCCCTTGGTGGGCACCGCCTGGAAGTTTCTCCCATATGGCTTGATGCTCCGTACATACCGGAGTTGTCCTACATATTCAACGGAGTTCGCATGAGGTTGGGTTCGGCAAGCCTGGCATATGCAGATATGGCCTTGCTGAACAGCTAACATCAAGGTTTGATTGGCAGGCTTGACGTATGTAGATGCGGGCCTGGAACAAAGGAGACCGAAAGTTCGAGCATGAGTCACATGCCTGATGTGATTGGCTTAGAGGCCTACCTGGTTCGCATACTGATGGCCGTGACGATCGGGGGAGGTATGGGGGCTGGGATTGTGTAATCACTTAGTTAAATTGAGAGGTGTTTATCTAAGTGGGAGCTTTCTAGAATTTTGAGATCAAATTGAAACTCCACATTATGAACTTAATCTTCATGTCTTAGCAAATATCATTGTAGATAACGTCATACCAATGTTTAGAACTATGGCTCTTTTAGTATGATAGAACTTAAGGTAAATGGGTCTTACTTCATTGATGTGTACCAACACCATTAGAGACATACTCATTAGTAATGACTTGCTAAACATAATACGAAGAACTGCTAGGAGATACACCTGACAACTCCGTAATCAAGGAAGATGATGATGAGTATCGGACTCACCGTCACTTATGAATGACTGTCCAATACACCATAATTCATTCTATGGAATCTGAATTGTGAATGCATGTTAACCAACACGTATGACGTGCTAGGTGAACTTGAAAGCACTTGGTCACAAATCAGAGTAATGGAATATGAGTATATGGACGGGGTTTCTTTCAACTATGGTGGAAGGAACAACCTGCTGAGAAAGTCACTTGGAAAATGTATAAGATACATGGAACACCTTGTGTATAACTTGGACTACTGAATGACTGGTTACTTTGCGATAACTGGGGAGTTGCATCCGCTTCCTCCCAGTTACAAATACCATGTCTGGACTATGTCATGAAGGAGAATCGTTCACCTATCATGAGGTCATGGTTAAAGTCAAGAACTTTAAGAGTAGAACCAATGCAGGAATGGTCATTGACGGAGAAGGTATATTTGATATACGAGTTATAAATGTCTTTCCCACGAAACACTAATTGTGATTGATTAAGTATTCGATGCTTGAAATTACTGCTTGAGAGTGGCTTGGAAGGGATGAGGTGACAATGTGTGTTGACGGCAATCAAGATAGTTGATGGTCGACAATACTCTCCCTCTACATCTATCAATTGATTAATATATGAATAAATTTTATGATCGTTTGAATGAGGACATTAGTTTCTCCTCTTATTGTAGAGCTTTGCGGGTAGGTGCGGGGTATTTATAGGTGTCGATCCCGATGGGTGAAATGACTGAAGTGACCCGATGCAACCGCTTGACGCATGTCCACAACAGTCGGATTTTCAATCACTGCGCAACTTTTCTTGCGGAGCAAGTAAGCTAACTTACCAAACGAGTTCTCTCTCGAAGGCATGAAGTGCGATGACTTTGCCTTCGAGCTATTACTCGACTCAGTAAGATTTCTCTCGGTATGCTATCTGTGGGTTTATGTTGAGAAGAGCAAATTCACTTCGACTAAGATCTCAACTAGCAAACCCCTCTTGATAGTACGATTTTTCCTACGACTCAAGAGAACAAAGAGAAACTAGTAAAAAGACTAAGTCTTCGTCCAGCTTCAGCTTTCTTCTCGTTGCGCTTTTACTCGAGAGCGTCTTCTTTCTCGACGACATTTTTAGGGGTCTTCTTCCTTCAAAAGCATCGGTAATAGACTGCAGCTTCACTCCAGTGAGTTGTCCTTCGACCTTCTACTTGCAAACTCCATTCTTCAGGAACCTAAGTATCTGTTTATACTCGAAAACAATATTAGTTCCTCTACTGCTTTGTCCAAAAATCTCCAAAACCTTCGGGGGCAAAACTTGTACTTACACAAATTCAGTCCGGAATAGTGCATGAATAGTGACGTTTAAAGAGACTGCAAAATTGTTGTGACGCCCCCAAAATCAAGCCGTGTACAGTAATCATACACACAAGGTATACGATCGAGATCAGGGACTCACGGTGAGATATCACAACACAACTCTACAAATAAAAATAATACAAGCTGTTGAATACAAGCCAGGGGCCACGAGGGCTCGAATACAATAGCTCGAGAGCACAAAGTTAGCGGAAGAAATAGTATCTGAGTACAGACACAAGAATACAAGGATGCCTTAAGAAGGCTAGCACAAAATCAACACGATCGAAAAGGCGAGGCCTCCTGCCTGGGAACCTCCAAACTACTCCTGGTGAAAGGAGAACTCGACGTCGTAGAAGGCATCGGGGATCTTCACGTTGCGGTGGTCGGCATCGGGGATCTCCTGCTCCTGGGCTCCAAGGCTCCAACGTCGACTGCAGCGGCCGATCAGGCAAAACAAAAAGGGGGAAAATAAAGCAGGTGAGTATCTAGCATACCCGCGAGTCTTACGTCCGCTACTAAGCATTTATGCATTTGTATCAAATGGAAAGGGGAGGTTGTATATAGTGGACTGCAAGGTAGAAATCAGATCAAGGATAAGAAGATAGGCCTATCGAAGACTAGCATCTTCCGACGAGTCTTGAAGCATGAGGTAAGGATCAGCCAACAGTTCAATAGCATGAATGTAATAACAATGCAGCAGAAGTTGCTGCAACATTGTATAATAGTAAGTTGTATTAGATAACAATTATATATGCCTCCGAGATCCCCTCCTCGACTTCCCTGCGAGGAAGAGAAACCGGAACCAACAATTTAATAGTAGTAGTTTGTAGTAGTAGGCTATGGCTTCAGCATAAAGCGTCCTGTTACCGTGGACACGGCTATTCGAATAGATTATCTTCCCTGCAGGGGCTGCACTACTATTACCCTGCACGCTCGGATCTCCAGGGTGGCGTACACCTTGTTAGGGAATGCCCCACCGAGGCTATCCGACACGCCGAGGCCCATCCTACGGCTCATCAGAGAGGTCCCCGTCGGTCTACAGTCCTAAGCCCAAGAGCTTCATGGGCCATCACCTCTCGCACTCCGGGTCGTTGTGCGCCAGGTGGATCCAGTGCCGCAGCACGATCCGACCCAACCACAATGCTGAACTGGACGTCTTTCAAAGCTTTCGAATGAGACCACAATGCGGAGGGCCCACACCGTAATCCCACGTGGAGGTAGTGCGTATAGGGCACGTCGACCCACTCAAGTCATCCACCTGGACCATTAAGAATTTTATTATTATCTATCGGGACAACCGTTTTCGTTGCCCCTATCCGGGTGAGTCGCGGACAACGACAGCAGCCAGGACCACCAGTAATGTCGGTGCTTGCCCTGACGTCCCACCAACTCGTGCGGTTACCAACAAGGTGAACCGTCTCCTTACCTTGTCTCGCGTTTGCTCTGAAGAGCTCGACTTTTGTACAACAGGATATCCGTCGGCCACGAACAGTACCAGGCCCGCCGCACACCGGTGGAATACACCTGACATATCGTTCCGCTAAGATACCCTGCGCGGGCACCGTTGGGTCACCCGACTCCTTACCTGTAAGGACACCAGTTGATTCGAGTGCCTACCATCAAGTGAAACCAGGAGGAATCACCCTCGATGGTACACTTGAAGAGGTTCGACAGAGACATCAGCGGAATGAACTAAAGATGAATATTCTCGTGTCACCCCGGTGGTGCCGAGACACCAGCGGAATGAACTAAAAGAGGAATACCCTCGTATCATCCCAGTGATGCTACACTACTGAGCCGACGAGAGTGAAATACGAGTCCGTCCACTCGTAAGTCAAACTCGAAGCGACTCGGCAGAGTCTCGCCGTTGTAGGTTCCCTAGGGCGTCTGCATTGATCAGTACCTTTGCAGTTATAATATTTTGTAATCCGCGTTCACTCACCAGAGTGATCACGGCCCGCTATTCTAAACCTAGCTAACAATGCACAGGGTTTACTGCTTAATATTTTATATATTTATAAGGCAGCATAGGACAAGGAAAGGTAAATCAAGGGGCGACAAAAACATGCTATGCAATTGAATAGGATTGTAACCTAGCAGTAGCAGTAACCATGCCTAGTGCAAGAAAAGTACGGAAAGATAGGCGATATCTGGGGAAGAGAATGGCTCTTCTTGCCTGTAAGCTCGACGGTAGGGGTACGGTCGTCGACGAAGTAGTCGTACTCAGCAACGCTGTCGTCGGCGGCAGCAACGGGGTCTATCGGAGAATAAAGGGGGAGAAACAATAAATACATGGCAATAATAACAATACAAATGCAAGAAATATAAGGTACAAAGCAACGAGGCTCTAACGCAGTGTTTGGTGATTTGCTCGGAGTAGGAATTTATCCGGGGATGACTGCTTATTGGCTTCTCACCCTTCGTTGGTAGGCCCCAAGTGGAAGGCGTGATGCAGTACATCAACGAGTTTTCCCTCAGTAAAGATACCAAGGTTTTTCTCCAGTAGGACTCTAGAGATGATAAGTAGGTGTCAGCGGCGCAACTGACGCGGACCTGCACACAGACACATATAACTTTGTTCCCAACGAAGTTCAGAGAGGTTGTCAATCTCTCCGGTCTTGTTGTTCACAAATGATAAAACGCAAGGGGATAATGATAGCAACTTGAAAGTAAATGCAGAAAAGTAAATATAGCTTGGAAAAAATAATGAGGATATGGACCGGGATACGTGATGTTCGCTAGTGATGTCTCTCTCCCAAAAGACGATAAAAATTGCTATGCGAGGTAAACAAATTACAGAAAGGCAATTGACAGGATTATGAACGCACCGCAATGCTAACTATGCTACAAAAGAAAGAAAGAGGTTCAAAAGCACGGGCAGTACGCCAAAATAAGTAGACCGAAATCCATCTGCATCTAATACTAATCATCCACCTTGAGATATCTATCCAGAAGATCTCGCTGGTATTAAGTTGCGAGCCCCACCCAAAGTGTAAACCCAAAGCAACAGACAACTGCATTAAAAAGAACTTTGCGTAAAGTAAACAATCCTTATAACCGCGGTTACAAGCACTGTTGTTTTCCCCCTTGTGGCAACATCACATCCCCTAGACTCATGTTTCTATCACTCAAGCATGTCATCGAGGAGGCATGAACCCACAATCTAGCACAACGCTCCCTCTTGGAGTCACAACCTACTACTTGGCCAAAGCAATAAACAGCAACGGAGAGCATGCAAGAATTACTTAGGAACAAAAATACAAGAGATAAGAACCAAATATATTACTCTATCACAATCTGAACATAGTCTCATAATCCATCAGATCCAATCAAACTCAACATAGCAATAGCAGAAATATTACCAAGGTGCCTCGATCATGTAGGGAAGCTCACGAGGTCTAAACAATGAAGATCAAAGAGGGGAGGAGAACATCACATAGCTACTGATCACGAACCCATGGTCCAAGGAAAACTACTCACGAGACATCCGGGGAGCATCCATGGTGGAGAGGAGACTCCCGGAGGTCAATCCTCCCTCCGACAGGGTGCCGAGAAGAGGTCTTCTGGTGCTCCCGATCTTGGAAGCGCGGCGGCGGCGGAACAGAGGCGAGTTCGCGCAATAGGGTTCTCATTCTGGAATTTTCCCGTGACGGGGGATAAATAGGCGAAGGGGGGAAGCCAGAGGTGGACCAGGGGCCCCAGGCGCCCCCCTGGTACGGACAGGGGTGGGGCCGCGCCGGGTGGTCGCCTGGGCCCCCCTGGCTCCCCTCTGGCACCTCCTGGGCTCTTCTCGAAGCTTTCGTCACGCTGATTTTTTATCTGAATTTTCCCGAATTTTTCTAGCACTTTTTATATGGGGGAAAACTAAAATAGAAAAACAGCAGAAAACAGGAACTTGCACTGGGGTGCACTGAGTTAATAGGTTAATCCAAATATGATCAAAAATGTATGAAAGTGTATCTAGATCATAGCAATATCACACAAAACATGCATGGAGCAAGCAGAAATTATCGATACGTTTTGGACGTATCAACATCCCCAAGCTTAATTCCTGCTCGTCCTCGAGTAGGTAAATGATAACAAGCATAATTTCTGTGGTGACATGCTAGCAACCATAAAAGAACTTTGAAAAGTAAAGCAATCAAGGTTAGAGATTCAATTCAAGTCATAATAGGCAAGAGTCTATATTAACATTGAAACAAGTAACAAATGAACAAAAGGTGCAAGAGCTCTCGCTGTCCGTGACTCGAATGTCTCCAAATGGTGTTTGCGTGCAAGAAAGGAGGATAGGGAATACGAGAGAAAAAAGTATTTTTGTTGAGAACTCAATCTACTAAAGTTTCACACTTGGTCCTCTTTGGAATCTTATCTTGACTCGTCCCCAGACCACTAGCCAGGTACAAGTCAATTTGATCCACTCCTTTTCGATATTTTGAGCACTCATGCAATGGATGAGCGTAAGCACGAGAGTTGACACTTAGGATGGCAGAGAGAGAAATATGGTGGAGGAGGAAGACAAAAAGGATGAGAAAGGCTCACATCAATGAGGACAATCATAGGCAAGAGATGCCAAATGATTGATATGATGTGAGGAGTAGGGATTGCCATGCAATGGGTGCGCATACGAGCTAGGAAGCTCTCCAAACTATATGCAAAAAGATCATCTCTATGGAGTACAAGGATATAAAGGGAGTACTAGTGTGGATCTCTCAAAAGGATAGTAGTGTTGCCCCTTTTTCTCTTTTTATTTCTTTTTCTCTTTTTTTCTATTTTTTTGTATTTTTTTGTGGCCTCAATGGCTCTTTCTATTTAACTCTCATTTTTCCTCTTTGGGATCTTTTATTGTGTCCACTTTGGGATCTTTTCGTCACTTAAGGGCAACACTCTATTTTACAAGAAGGTAAAGGAGATCTTTCACACTTTACAAGGTACTCAAAACATAAAGAAGATGTAACTATCATGATGTATGCAATGTATGTCGCTGCCAGTATAGCAGGAACATGTTGGATATGTGCCCTAGAGACAAATTAATAAAGATATTTGTCACATATCCATTTTGTTCATAATACGTTTTATACTGTGCTATAACTGTATTACTTGGAAATACTAATACAGGTGTAGTATAAAACATGGTCCGTAGTTTAACTCGGGTAAACTATCTCATTGGGCAATTGATTGATCAAGCTTTCCTGATCATGGAGACACTTAAGTCCATTGACAATGAGGTCATATCGTTAAGGGGAATGATGTGATGGACGGACACCCACCTAAAGTATTGCAATGTGATCGAGTCACATAGTTCAGCGTTGCTATGACTTTGTAACATATGGCTTAGTCCTTAGACCGTAATGATCATACGTAATTGTCATCTATGAGGAGACTTTGATTTGTATCCCACCGCCTGACTGAAATATGCTGGCTATAACGGTGCACTTTGGGTATTCCGAAATAGATGGTTGATGAGTATGTTAATAGATCAGAGCGGGATTTGTCAGTCCTTGTGACAGGACAGGTACTCTGGGCCCACTCGGTGATATTGCATCAATAGCTTGCAAGCAAGTGACTAGGTCACAAGAGATGCAATGATCATGGACGAGTAAACTTGTTTGTTGTGAACGAGATGTGAACACGGTATGCAGGATACCGACGATCAAACCTCGGACAAACAAAGTACCGCAGCACAAAGGGATTACGTCGTATCGTTAACGGTTTCCAAAAGCGATCGAAGTTCATTCGATGGAAGCGCAGGGGCTGTCAAGGATTGTAACCAGTTCCAACTGACTAGTCATTGGTCAATGAGAAGAGTCTCGACCATGTCTGCTGTTTCCCGGACCGTTAGGGTGTTACACTTAAGGGCAATCGATACATAGGACAGTTACGGGATCAATCGGTGAAATAGGAGAAATCACCGGAATAGTTCCGGAGGAGGACGGAATAGTTTCCGGACATTTTGAATAGTTCAAAATAAAGTTTAATTGTTTTAATAATGTTTTTTATTATTTAATTATCTGAATTAAATATTTAAAGCTTATTAAATAATTAAAAAAATGGAAAAAGGCTATATGGGCCCTTAGGGCCCATTAGGGGAGGAGGGGGTTCCCCCCCTTGGGCTTGGTGCCAAGTGTGGGGCCCATCCCCCCTCTTGGCCGGCGCACTCCCCCCCCCTTGGGGGTTTAGTCCCACATGGGGGAGGGGAGGAGGATCACACCCCCCTTGGCCTATATAAGGAGGGGTAGACCCCCCTTTTTCCAACACACCAAATCTCCTTCTTTCTCTTTCTCCTTCTCCTTTCCGGAAGTGGACTCCCCTTGTTTGGAGGCTGCACCAGGATTGGAGTTCTCGACCATAAGGCAGGCCGTCGCTCTGCTGGAGTCGGGATCCGTAGCCTTCTTTCTTCCGCTGCTCGCCTGGTTCGGAGCCCGGGAGGAACATCGATAGTACCGTATGTGTATAATCTCTTCGAGGCACTACACCTGTGGTGCTGCTTCGTCGCTGGAGGTTTACCGGGAGTCATCCTCGCCGGTGGTGGTCTTCTACACGACAGGGAGGTCGTAGTTCTGAGTCTACGTCAACCACGTTCGCAAGAACGTTTCCCTCTTTCGGTCTTCAAAGGTATGAACACCGATTCCCTCCGTTACTTTACATCGCCATAGCATAGATCTTGGGTTCGGGTACCGTAGGTGTGAAAAATTTGTGTTTTCTGCCCCGTATCCCAACAGAACATGTATGGCATGAAGATCAAGTCATGAAGAGGTGGAAGTTGCATGGCAATGTAACTCGGAAAGGCTATGGAAATGCCTTGATAGGTAGGTATGGTGGCTGTTTTGAGGAAGGATAAAGGGAGGCTTATGATGACAGAGCGTATCATGCCAAGGGTTTGGATGTACCGGCGAAGGTGGACACCAACTCTCGGAGTGAGAAGAAGGCAATGCACGGCACGGGAAAGGCTAGCAAAATATGGGAAGGTGGAAGTGTCAACTCTCAATACTTACATTAGTCCGAAGAACTCATGCACTTATTATCGGTAACTCTCAATCTAATGAGGAGGTTCACAAAGAGACAAGTACCCCGAGGAGGAGTGTATGGGGGTTTGGTTATCCTTGTGCATCCTCGACTCATGGTACATGAGTGTACTCTAATATTCGACTCCTCAGAAGAGTAGTGATCCATCTAGTAGCTAGAGTTCTCAACTAGTTTTGTAGGTTTTGAAAATAAACACGGATTTCCCAAAATACGACACCTATCACTAATAGGCAAGAGCTCTGGACACCAAAAGTCCAAACATTACTCACAGCAATGCCTCAAAACAATTGCAAGCTACTACTAAAATTAAATAGCAACCTCAATTACCTACTTTCAAGACAAAACACAACTTAGTGCAACAACCAACTCTCTTAACAAGATAAACATGAAAACTAAAAAGAGTTGCAGAAACAAACTTAAACAAAAGCAATGGCTCTTGCTAAAGACAAACTAAGACTAAAATTAAACATGGCAGTAGCTATGAAAAGATAAAGAACACACAACAGCAAAAAGATAGGCAGGAAAAATCCTATGATGTGTTCTAGATTTTGAAAGTGGAGCGTGTCTCTCTCCCACACAAAGTAAGAAAGGATCTAACTTGTTATGAACAGCAAGCAAAGCTAAATAAAACTGAAAACAAAACCTAAGAGCGAGACGCTCCAAGCATAGCACATAACGCATGAAGTGATAAAAATATGGTGAGACAAAGGACGAACTGATGATTGTTGATGGAGAAGGGGATGCACGGGGGCATTCCCAAGCTTAGATGCTTGAGTGAATATTTATTGGGGATGCATGGGGGCATCCCCAAGCTTGAGCGCTTGACACTCCTGGATCTTCTTTCATCATCTTCCATCGCACACTTGAAAACTCCCTTCATACATAACTCATCATAAGCTGATTAGAGAGGTTAGTACCCTGAATAAATAATTTTTCTCCACTGGATATAAAGATAATCTTGAAGAGCTACTATTTCTCAAGAGTGCCAAAAAGTTTTTGCAAAGAAAAATAAGGCTTAAGGTTTGCAAAAGTTAGAAGAGACAAAACGTGGCAGAATCTGTGAAAAACAGAACAGCAGATAGTAAAGAATTCTTTAGGGGCACTTCTGCAACTCAAATCAAAAAACTCAGAACATACGGAAGTTTCGTAATTGTATAGAGCATACTGTGTAAAAAATTCAGCTCAAAAAGATGAAATGGTATTTTTCTGGAATTTTTTCTGGTCACGAGGACATAATCTGTTTTCTGGACAGCATGTCACAACTTTTACTTCCCTTGCCGTAAGATGCTATAACTTGGCACAAAGCTGAAAAATAAAGATACAATGATGTTGCTACAGTAGTAACAATCATCAAGACACAACAAAAGCAAAAAGAAAAAACCTAAATTCGTTGCGGGCTGCCTCTCGAAAGCGCTTCTTTAAAGCCATTAGCTAGGCATGATGCAAAAAGATCAAGTTGTAGCAATCGAATGTTTTTCAAGATCATCAAAAAGCTCTTCAATTGTACAACTAGTCTTAAGAGGTATTTCAAATAAAGGCCTAATGAAGATACTTCTAGGGAGAAAAGGCGGAAAACCAATGGAAGATTCATTTATAAAATTATCAAAGAGAGGTATTTCTTCCAAAGTTCTCACGGTTTCAACTTCTTTGGCAATAGGTGGTTCCTTTTTAGGTCGGGGAACCTTAGGGACATAATTGAACTTAGGTTCACTTCTTGCCGAAGTTTCTACCTTTTTTGGTTTGATTGAGGAGAAAGTAGTTCCAAGAGTATTAATGATTTCCTCAATCTTATCTATCCTAGAAAGATCCGTATCACGAGATTTGATGACCTCCAAAGTTGATCTATCAAGCCTATTCAAATTCCCTTGAATCTTGCGATCCAACTCATTTATCATAGTTATACTTGGTATTTCTAACTCTATCTTTTCAAGTTTCTTCATGATGTGAGATAAAGTTATATCTTCTTGTATGCTAGCAATAGGGAGATTTCCAACAAGATTTTCAATAACATCAAGAGACTCCCAAGTCGGAGCTTCTAGAAAATTCCCATTGATAGCAGTATCTAATATAAACCTATTCCAAGGAGTAATCCCAACATAAAAATTTCTAAGCAGGATAGTAGTGGATTGCTTCTTGGTGGCTCTTATTTGAGAGTCATTAATTCTATACCAAGCATCCTTTAAACTTTCTCCACCCTTTTGTTTAAAGGTGAGAACCTCTGTCTCAACAAAGGAAGAAGGGCCAGACATAATAACAACCAGCAAGATAAATTTTTTTTTGATAAAAGACACAAAGATAAAAACTGAAAGATAAAATAACAAGACTAAAAAACAAAGGTAAAGGGTAGTGTGCCACTCCCCTATCTTAGCACTTGGAGTCCCCGGCAACGGCGCCAGAAATACTCTTGCTTATTGGTTTCTCACCCTTTGTTGGTAGGCCCCAAGTGGAAGGCGTGATGCAGTACAGCAGCGAGTTTTCCCTCAGTAAATATACCAAGGTTTGTCTCCAGTAGGACTCCAGAGATGATAAGTAGGTGTCAGCGGCGCAACTGACGCGGACCTGCACACAGACACAGATAACTTTGTTCCCAACGAAGTTCAGAGAGTTTGTCAATCTCTCCGGTCTTGTTGTTCACAAATGATAAAACGCAAGGGGATAATGATAGCAACTTGAAAGTAAATGCAGAAAAGTAAATATAGCTTGGAAACAATAATGAGGATATGGACCAGGATACGTGATGTTCGCTAGTGATGTATCTCTCCTAAAAGACGCTAAAAATTTCTATGCGAGGTAAACAAATTATAGAAAGGCAATTGACAGGATTATGAACGCACCGCAATGCTAACTATGCTACAAAAGAAAGGAAGAGGTTCAAAAGCACGGGCAGTACGCCAAAATAAGTAGACCGAAATCCATCTGCATCTACTACTAATCATCCACCTTGAGATATCTATCCAGAACATCTCGCTGGTATTAAGTTGCGAGCCCCACCCAAAGTGTAAACCCAAAGCAACAGACAACTGCATTAAAAAGAACTTTGCGTAAAGTAAACAATCCTTATAACCGCGGTTACAAGCACCGTTGTTTTCCCCCTTGTGGCAACAACACATCCCCTAGACTCATGTTTCTGTCACTCAAGCATGTCATCGAGGAGGCATGAACCCACAATCTAGCACAACGCTCCCTCTTGGAGTCACTACCTACTACTTGGCCAAAGCAATAAACAGCAACGGAGAGCATGCAAGAATTACTTAGGAACAAAAATACAAGAGATAAGAACCAAATATATTACTCTATCACAATCTGAACATAGTCTCATAATCCATCAGATCCGATCAAACTCAACATAGCAATAGCAAAAATATTACAAAGGTGCCTCGATCATGTAGGGAAGCTCACGAGGTCTAAACAATGAAGATCAAAGAGGGGAGGAGAACATCACATAGCTACTGATCACAGACCCAAGGTCCAAGAAAAACTACTCACGAGACATCCGGGGAGCATCCATGGTGGAGAGGAGACTCCTGGAGGTCAATCCTCCCTCCGGAAGGGTGCCGGGAAGAGGTCTTCTGGTGCTCCCGATCTTGGAAGCGCGGCGGCGGCGGAATAGAGGCGAGTTCGCGGAATAGGGTTCTCGTTCTGGAGTTTTCCCGTGAAGGGGGATAAATAGGCGAAGGGGGGGGCAGCCAGAGGTGGACCAGGGGCCCCAGGGGTGGGGCCGTGCCGGGTGGCCGCCTGGGCCCCCTTGGATCCCCTCTGGCACCTCCCGGGCTCTTCTCGAAGCTTCCGTCACGCTGATTTTTTATCTGAATTTTCCCGAATTTTTCTGGCACTTTTTATATGGGGGAAAACCGAAATAGAAAAACAGCAGAAAACAGGAACTGGCACTGGGGTGCACTGAGTTAATAGGTTAGTAAAAATATGATCAAAAATGTATGAAAGTGTATCTAGATCATAGCAATATCACACAAAACATGCATGGAGCAAGCAGAAATTATCGATACGTTTTGGACATATCAATGACTCATCAGTACCGGTTGATTACCGGACCAATGATCCGGAGGGGAAGGTACCATGCCGGAGGTGTCGTGGGCATCCGAAAAATGTATGGATGGTGTATCCGTGTTAGTTGATCCATTCTGAACAACTTTCGTGTTCAGAATAAATTCATCCGGAGAGTTTTACGGTATCGAGCAATTATCGGGCAGACGGCCCGGAGGGGAATGTCGATATTCGTTGTGTTAGAGGGGGTGGTAAACATACGGATAGCGTATTATTATTCTACGTATTTTTCTGATCAAGTTTGATATATAAATTATTTTCATCGGAGTTACGGATTAAAAGATATTGCTTTTCAAAGTTTTATTCAATTTAAAAGATTTTCTGGAATTTCTTTTATTATTTTAAATGCAACATTATCCAAAACATTATCCAAAACAGTGCTGAGAGGGTGGACCCACATGTCATACACTGAGACAGAATCAAATCATTTTATTTAAATAAAAAGCAAATGGGCCCACATGTCATACACTGGACTTTTGATAAATCATTTTAATTTAGTTAAACGGAGATGGGGTCCACTGGTCAGTGACACATGTTTATTTTTAAATTAATAAAATGATAGGCATTAAGTTAATGGCCTAGGGCCCACTGTCATAGACACAAAAGGGGGTTATCTCTCTAATTGTTAGTTAGCACTAATGGCGGGTTAGCCCCTGGCTAGCACGCGCGTGCCCGCCGGTGAGCAGAACACGGCGGCGAGAACAATGGCAGCGCGGCCGTTCAGGCTAGGGGGCGAGCGTCGAGGCGTGGGGAGAGGGGATGCGAGAAGGCGCTTTGCAGGCACGCAGAGGAGCGCACGGGAACGGGCAGCCTAGGCCAGAAAGTGGCGACGACGAAGAGGATCCACCGCGGCGGCCGCAGCGTGGCCATGAGGGAATCGACGTTTGGGGCACGAAATCGAGAAAATATTGAGGCAAACTGAGCGTGTGCTCACCGTGAGGCTCCAGGGGGTCTTGGGGTAGGCTGGGGAGCTCGGGGCAGTGGCCTCGACGGTGATGGTCGTGGCGGCCGGGGAGGAAGGCGAAGGCCCGATTTGCGCACGGTGATGGTCGATGTCGACGTCGAACGAGGCGTGGAGACGAGGTTGAGGCCGGGGAGGTGGCCGGACATGGAGGCGCGACCTGCCGACGTCGTTGGCCGCGTCGACGACGAGGGTGTGGCCACGGTCGGGCCCGGGGTGTGCGAGGAGGAGGAAGACGAGGGAGGGAGGCGACGCGAGGGAGGCGGGGAGGGAAAGGGGCGGCCTAGGGTTCGACCGAGGGGCGCAGGGGTCCTTAACCCCGCCGCCGGCCACGGGATGGCCTCCACGGCGATGGGGGCGTGGCCGGCCGTGGGATTCTTGCCACTGCGCCCCCAAGAACAGAGGTTGAAGACGGTTGGGGGGGGGCGAGCTGGCTGGGCCGGGGTAAGTGGGCTTGTCCCAGGGAGAGGTTGGGGTGGGCTCTGCCCAATGTTGTAGTTTAGGTTTTTAATTCTTTTCCTCTTTCTTTTTTGTTGTTTTTCTTTTCTGTTTTAAAATACTCTCACAATTTTTGTAAAACATGGGACTTGACCCAATATTAGTGTTATGTAATTTAGGATTATTAGCAAGAGTTTTAGGATTTATAAAAATCCTATGACAATTGGTTTTATTAAAAAAAGTCATTGTTTTGCTACTGTTCTTAATTCTTTATAATACATTTTAATAAAACCCCAATTCACTTTTAATATGGCATATTGATTATTAGGCATTTTATAAAATTGCTACTATAATTTTTTGGTTAAAGATTTATCTGCCACTTGTTTTTATTATCCATTTCCATTTTAAATTCCATGACAATTTTGATATGCCAACTCTAGGGTCTTCATAATTATCCTTGGCTTGTTATTACCCTAATGACTAAGGTTAAAATGGTTTAGGTATTTGCAAGATGGTTATCATCCACCCAAAATTTCTTGGAGCAATTCTATAGTCCACACAAATTTGAAAATTTTATCAGGGTGGGAATCTGACAGAGCTATGATCAAGGTGATCATGGCTGGATTAGAAACAGTGATGACCATGAACAGGAGAATCACTGTAGTGATTACTGTACTGGATCTGGGGGTGTTACAAATCTCCCCCACTACAAGAATTCTCGTCCCGAGAATTAAAAGTAGTGTAAGGGGTAAGGTTTCGGTTTCGTATTCTAATGAATCTTCTGGTTCTTGTTGACCCTCTCGAAGGAGTTGATCCTTCTCGTTGATGTCTTCACTTCTCTCCATCAGTGCATCTCAACGACTTGTCATTCTTCCATCGGGGCTCCATCGTACTTACAAATGGGTTGGGGGGTAAACTCAAAGGGGTCACATCAGTACAAGGTTAATCAACCGAGGTTGTCCAAGGGAATGGGGTACAAAGTATCTTCCGAGTTTATACTCAGGAGAATACATCGAGAGAATCAAAAGAAGGTTTGAGAAGTTTCAAACGGTTAGACATGCATTCGATGCCGATGACGAATGATGAAAGAGGGGTCCATAGCATCAGGCATAAGCATGATATCAGGCCAAATATCGCAAGGTAGATAACAAGAGTCAGGTTTCGATCCTGTGGAATTGTGGGTTATGGGCCCACATTGTATAAGAAGGGTGGTGACATTCCATGTGATCACAATGCAAGGTTTGTCAGGGAACAGTTTGTCAGCTTTGTCGGTAACAAGGTCGGTACCAAGGGTGAGGGACAATGAGAACCATCTTCCGGCTCGTTAAGACGAGGCGGCCCAATTGGCAAAACTCTTGTCCATCGATGGTAACCGAAAGGTTATCCATGATAGTAACAGGTTGTACCGACAGAATAGTACACTGAAGTGTTTACATAAGCATGGAGTTATCACTGCTCAGATAAGACACATCACAAGAAAGGTAAAACGTACCAATGTAAAGGAAAATGTGATTGTCTGATCAAACAAACCAATTGAAGGGAGATTGTAATGGTACGCAAGAATTAGGTGTATATCCTGCCTAAGGAAAGTAGAGCACGAGATACACGACCAAGATGTATTGGCAAAGAGTCAAGGGAGGTTGTCGATGATAACACAAATCATCGAGGGAAAGGATGGTATTTCACGCGATGAATCCAATCGACACATGGAAGAATCCATGAAAGATTAGTCGGATAATAATCCACCAAAGGTCGGTGGTTCACAAAGAATATGATGTGAGTATCGGCACTCAACCAGAAGGAGAAAGAATACAAAGGCATAGGATGATAGAGGCATCGAAATAATTCGATGCTTGAGTACAAGGAAATTATAATATCCAGATTGAGAGGTGGATACAATTATCCATACAGACTTATCGGTGGCAGAGGATTGCAAAGGCGATGAACACGTAGGTTCTCGGGAATTTATCAGAGTGTAATCTTCGGAATCTTCAGGTGAAGCCAGCGATCATCTTGGGCAAAGGGCTCTCCGGGTAGATGCGACAACGAGATCCTAATGTCAGAGTTAGCAAAATTTCCCGAAAGGATAAGAGAGTAGAATCCCAGAGTAAAGGTACGGAGAAAAGGATCCTAATACCACCCAGTTTGTGACGTGGGCCGATAAGCCACACGACACTGTTAGTTCAGTAGTTTTGCAAAGACTAGACTCAACTTCGACCAAGTAGTTGGAAGGAGGTGTCCTACAGGAAGTCGGCTCTGATACCAACTTGTGACGCCCCCAAAATCAAGCCGTGTACAGTAATCATACACGCAAGGTACACGATCGAGATCAGGGACTCACGGTGAGATATCACAACACAACTCTACAAATAAAAATAATACAAGCTGTTTAATACAAGCCAGGGGCCACGAGGGCTCAAATACAACAGCTCGAGAGCACAAAGTTAGCGGAAGCAATAGTATCTGAGTACAGACACAAGAATACAAGGATGCCTTAAGAAGGCTAGCACAAAATCAACACGATCGAAAAGGCGAGGCCTCCTGCCTGGGAACCTCCAAACTACTCCTGGTCAAAGGAGAACTCGACGCCGTAGAAGGCATCGGGGATCTTCACGTTGCGGTGGTCGGCATCGGGGATCTCCTGCTCCTGGGCTCCAAGGCTCCAACGTCGACTGCAGCGGCCGATCAGGCAAAACAAAAAGGGGGGGGAAATAAAGCAGGTGAGTATCTAGCATACCCGCGAGTCTTACGTCCGCTACTAAGAATTTATGCATTTGTATCAAATGGAAAGGGGAGGCTGTATATAGTGGACTGCAAGGTAGAAATCAGATCAAGGATAAGAATCTAGGCCTATCGAAGACTATCATCTTCCGACGAGTCTTGAAGCATGAGGTAAGGATCAGCCAACAGTTCAATAGCATGAATGTAATAACAATGCAGCAGAAGTTGCTGCAGCATTGTATAATAGTAAGTTGTATTAGATAACAATTATATATGCCTCCGAGATCCCCTCCTCGACTTCCCTGCGAGGAAGAGAAACCGGAACCAACAATTTAATAGTAGTAGTTTGTAGTAGTAGGCTCTGGCTTCAGCATAAAGTGTCCTGTTACCGTGGACACGGCTATTCGAATAGATTATCTTCCCTGCAGGGGCTGCACTACTATTACCCTGCACGCTCGGATCTCCAGGGTGGTGTACACCTTGTTAGGGAATGCCCCACCGAGGCTATCCGACACGCCGAGGCCCGTCCTACGGCTCATCAGAGAGGTCCCCGCCGGTCTACAGTCCTAAGCGCAAGAGCTTCATGGGACATCACCTCTCGCACTCCGGGTCGTTGTGCGCCAAGTGGATCCAGTGCCGCAGCACGATCCGACCCAACCACAATGCTGAACTGGACGTCTTTCAAAGCTTTCGAACGAGACCACAACGCGGAGGGCCCACACCGTAATCCCACGTGGAGGTAGTGCGTATAGGGCACGTCGACCCACTCAAGTCATCCACCTGAACCGTTAAGCATTTTATTATTATCTATCGGGACAACCGTTTTCGTTGCCCCTATCCGGGTGAGTCGCGGACAACGACAGCAGCCAGGACCACCAGTAACGTCGGTGCCTGCCCTGACGTCCCACCAACTCGTGTGGTTACCAACAAGGTGAACCGTCTCCTTACCTTGTCTCGCGTTTGCTCCGAAGAGCTCGACTTTCGTACAACAGGATATCTGTCGGCCACGAACAGTACCAGGCCCGCCGCACACCGGTGGAATACACCTGACCTGTCGTTCCGCTAAGATACCCTGCGCGGGCACCGTTGGGTCACCCGACTCCTTACCTGTAAGGACACCAGTTGATTCGAGTGCCTACCATCAAGTGAAACCAGGAGGAATCACCCTCGATGGTACACTTGAAGAGGTTCGACAGAGACATCGGCGGAATGAACTAAAGAGGAATATTCTCGTATCACCCCGGTGGTGCCGAGACACCAGCGGAATGAACTAAAAGAGGAATACCCTCGTATCATCCCAGTGATGCTACGCTACTGAGCCGACGAGAGTGAAATACGAGTCCGTCCACTCGTAAGTCAAACTCGAAGCGACTCGGCAGAGTCTCGCCGTTGTAGGTTTCCTAGGGCGTCTGCATTGATCCGTACCTGTTGCAGTTATAATATTTTGTAATCCGCGTTCACTCACCATAGTGATCACGGCCCGCTATTCTAAACCTAGCTAACAATGCGCAGGGTTTACTGCTGAATATTTTATATATTTATAAGGCAGCATAGGACAAGGAAAGGTAAATCAAGGGGCGACAAAAACATGCTATGCAATTGAATAGGATTGTAACATAGAAGCAGCAGTAACCATGCCTAGTGCAAGAAAAGTACGGAAAGATAGGCGATATCTGGGGAAGAGAATGGCTCTGCTTGCCTGTAAGCTCGACGGTAGGGGTACGGTCGTCGACGAAGTAGTCGTACTCGGCAACGCTGTCGTCGGCGGCAGCAACGGGGTCTATCGGAGAATAAAGGAGGAGAAACAATAAATACATCGCAATAATAACAATACAAATGCAAGAAATATACAAAGCAACGAGGCTCTAACGCAGTGTTCGGTGATCTGCTCGGAGTAGGAATTTATCCGGGGATGACTCGTCAGTACCGGTTGATTACCGTACCAATGATCCGGAGGGGGAAGGTACCATGCCGGAGGTTTCATGGACATCCGACAAATGTATGGATGGTGTATCCGTGTTAGTTGATCCATTCTGAACAACTTTCGTGTTCAGAATAAATTCATCCGGAGAGTTTTACGGTATCGAGCAATTATCGGAAAGACGGCCCGGAGGGGAGGGAATGTCGATGTTCGTTGTGTTAGAGGGGGGTGGTAGACATACGGATAGCGTATTATTATTCTACGTATTTTTCTGATCAAGTTTGATATATAAATTATTTTCATCGGAGTTACGGATTAAAAGATATTGATTTTCAAAGTTTTATTCAATTTAAAAGAATTTCTGGAATTTCTTTTATTATTTTAAATGCAACATTATCCAAAACCTTATCCAAAACAGTGCTGACAGGGTGGACCCACATGTCATACACTGAGACAGAAACAAATCATTTTATTTAAATAAAAAGCAAATGGCCCCACATGTCATACAATGGACTTTTGATAAATCATTTTAATTTAGTTAAACGGAGATGGGGTCCACTGGTCAGTGACACATGTTTATTTTTAACTTAATAAAATGTTAGGGATTAAGTTAATGGCCTAGGGCCCACTGTCATAGACACAAAAGGGGGTTATCTCTCTAATTGTTAGTTAGCACTAATGGGGGGTTAGCCCCCGGCTAGCACGCGCGTGCCCGCCGGTGAGCAGAACACGGCGGCGAGACCAATGGCAGCGCGGCCGTTCCGGCCAGGGGGTGAGCGTCGAGGCGTGGGGAGAGGGGATGCGAGAAGGCGCGTCGCACGCACGCAGAGGAGCGCACGGGAGCGGGCAGCCTAGGCCAGAAAGTGGCGACGACGAAGAGGCTCCACCGCGGCGGCCGCAGCGTGGCCATGAGGGAATCGACGTCCGGGGCACGAAATCGAGCAAATATTGAGGCAAACTGAGTGTGTGCTCACCGTGAGGCTCCAGGGGGTCTTGGGGTAGGCTGGGGAGCTCGGGGCAGTGGCCTCGACGGTGATGGCCGTGGCGGCCGGGGCGGAAGGCGAAGGCCCGATTTGCGCACGGTGGTGGTCGATGTCGACGTCGAACGAGGCGCGGAGACGAGGTCGAGGCCGGGGAGGTGGCTGGACATGGCGGCGCGACCTGCCGACGCCGTTGGCCGCGTCGACGGCGACGGTGTGGCCACGGTCGGGCCCGGGGTGTGCGAGGAGGAGGAAGACGAGGGAGGGAGGCGACGCGAGGGAGGCGGGGGAGGGAAAGGGGCGGCCTAGGGTTCGACCGAGGGGCGCAGGGGTACTTAACCCCGCCGGCGGCCGCGGGATGGCCTCCACGGCGATGGGGGCGTGGCCGGCCGTGGGATTCTTGCCACGGCGCCCCCATGAACAGAGGTTGAAGACGGTTGGGGGGGGGGGCGAGCTGGCTGGGCCGGGGTAAGTGGGCTTGGCCCAGGGAGAGGTTGGGGTGGGCTCTGCCCAATGCTGTAGTTTAGGTTTTTAATTCTTTTCCTCTGTCTTTTTTCTTTTTTTTCTTTTCTGTTTTTTTCTGTTTTAAAATACTTTCACAATTTTGTAAAACATGGGACTTGACCCAATATTAGTGTTATGTAATTTAGGATTATTACCAAGAGTTTTAGGATTTACAAAAATCCTATGACAATTGGTTTTATTAAAAAAAGTCATTGTTTTGCTACTGTTCTTAATTCTTTATAATATTAAAACATTTTAATAAAACCCCAATTCACTTTTAATATGGCATATTGATTATTAGGCATTTTATAAAATTGCTACTATAATTCTTTGGTTAAAGATTTATCTGCCACTTGTTTTTATTATCCATTTCCATTTTAAATTCCATGACAATTTTGATATGCGAACTCTAGGGTCTTCATAATTATCCTTGGCTTGTTATTACCCTAATGACTAAGGTTAAAATGGTTTAGGTATTTGCAAGATGGTTATCATCCACCAAAAATTTCTTGGAGCAATTCTATAGTCCACACAAATTTGAAAATTTCATCAGGGTGGAAATCTGACAGAGCTATGATCAAGGTGATCATGGTTGGATTAGAAACAGTGATGACCATGAACAGGAGAATCACTGTAGTGATTACTATACTGGATCTGGGGGTGTTACAATTGTCTTTTTGCCATGAGCTCTTCAGATGTCCGAACCTTTTCAATTTTTATACGAACATCTCAGACGTAACCATCTTGCACCATTAAAAAATGATTTTTAATTTTTTTTCATGTTTTTATTTTTATCTCTCCGGGTGCAGATGCATTCGAGCACTGAATAGACACTCCCTCTATGGCCAACTATATCGATACAAAGGGCACTCTTTTTTGATTAGTGGCTAGTTGTATTGGATCTACAACCAACTAGATCGACAGGCAGAGCGTTAGCATTCCAGGTCCAGCTTCACACCTCCGATTTACTTAAACATTTTTGGTGTATTCCAATATTTTTTTATGAGTATCGAACACATTTCAAAAGACTAGCATGAAGGAAGGATGCCACCCTCACTTATAAAATTATTTTATCCTCATGGCCCAACAGCCTAAAAGAAGACTTTTTTTTCATTAGTGTTTACAACGATGACCTGGAGTCTTTGAAGAACGCATAACATAACAAAATGACGTCCTGGTCGAGCTGATCTTTCCGCGACGGTTTGTTGACTCAGATTTCAAATTCTTGGAGTATTGGCACCTCTTCTATCGACCATGGGACAGGGATCGGCTCGACGACATCGTGGATGCGCTGAATGTGGTTGGGTGCCGCCTCGCCTACTTGCTTAGTCCTTGATCTTTTGGTAGCTCGTGGCCTTTTTCTACTCTTGGGTATGTTTATGTTATTGCTCGGACATATTTATTTACTTATTGTAATTGAACATGTTGTATGTATACGATGCTCTCTTACCGCATGCCTTAGTACCTAGGATTCAGGCAGAATGGCTCATGTGGTGTATGGCTAGAAGTAGAGCGGTAGAGGATGATATGGGCTAGAAGGATGTAAGGTTTTCTCGCAGGAGTTGGTCTTTCGACCGCTTTATACATACTCTGTATATGTAACACCCCCTTCCCTTAATTAATAAGACATGCGTTGTACTCCATGTTCTTCAAAAAAATGTATATGATACTCTTTTTTTTTTTGAGAAAAATTTATATGATACTCGTGGTTGTATGTATACTTCAAAGCGGACCGATAGCCTGAGTCAAGAGACAATATTGCTCTATGGGTTTATATTTAGTTTAAACTTTATTTAATTAAAACATGTACAAAAACGAGTGGTTCCAAGACATCTGACGAAATGGAAATTATATAAAATATGGAGGAGAAGAAGCCTTTGAAATTTTCTGTTTGAATAAGTTATGCAAATTGAATTGTAGGAGAAAATTCATGGACACGGAGATTTTGCCTGTAAGCTTAAATGCATCCTCGTAAACAGTAAAATTGTCAAACGAGTAACAAAAGCAAAAGTAACTAAATTCTGTAGGCAACAAACATTCATGCATTTTTTACATACGTACAAAATCTTCCCAAGACAAAGCATTTATAAATGTTGTAGAAATAAAAACAAAATCGATGCTTCAACAAAACTATTATTGAAAGCATGTAGGAAGACTATTTTTCTATAACTTTAGAAATGTTTTTCCTTGAATAAAATTCACACGTATGTAAATTCTTCAATGATTATTGTAAAAAACAAAATTTATCATTGTTTATTGTCAAGAAAACATTAAAAAATTATTTAATGCCAAAAACATTGACGAATTATCCACATACGTAAAAATTCATGAAGAGTAGACATTATGAAAGCGCTGGCCAAACAATAAAATAAATTTGATGCTTCAAAACTATTATTTTCAACGCATTTTTAAAGCATTTTCAATGATATTTTTTGTATTTACCTCCAGAACATTAGGAATGTTTTTTCCTTCATACAAATTTGCATGTATGTAGACAATTTGTCATGCCAAATAAATAGTTTTTTTGATATATTTTAATTATTTTAAAACTTTAATGTTTATTACGGACGCATGTGAGCTCGCGAGTAGAAGAGCATTTCCAAAAAAATGTTAGCATTTCAATTAAAAATTGTAACAACTTTTTGAATGAAAAAAACTTGTTTTCTTTGTGAAAAACATATTTATGCCTTTAACCCGACGGGAACCCATTGTTTGGGCTTTTGGGAGGCGTTCATAAGAAGAGGAGGGGGAAATGAGCAGTTATAATGGGAGGGGCAAAACCGAGTAGTGCTAAGAAAGGAGGGTGAAGCATAGTTTTTTTTGTAGCGTATGTCAATCCCAATTGAATCCCAATGGGGATGTCGTCAACGCTCTGCTATGTGTGTGTGTTTGTGTGTGTGTGTGTTCAATGCCGAAGACACGATGGAATGAATTCGAAGCGATGTCGCCACTTCAAGGCGAAAGGGTAAGCCTACCCCAATGACATTTGTAACACCCCGACTACTCCTAACCGATTAACCAACGATTCCATGGTCGGTGCGCCTGGGATCTAGACTGTCCTCACAAACCAACACTAGTCTTTTCTGCACACTTTGTCATCACTTGTGTGCACCCAGGATCAACTTCCCGGTCGGTCACCCATCCCAAGACTACTTCAAGCCAAACACGCTTAACCTGGTAGTTCTTTCCTGATGGGCTCCCGGAAAAGAAGGTGCACCTTGTTGATATGAGTAGTCTATCATTTCTATTAAGATCCTAGGTTGTTACAGCATTGAAGCTGACCGCCCTCCCGTCCTCCTGCATGCGTCTATATGAAGCGACAAGGCGAGCCTCCATAGCCATTCTATTCGCACTCAAACTCTCTTTCGCACTCAATTTTATTCGTGCTCAATCTTATCCATGGTCCGATATAAGATCACCACATGCAAGATGCTCACTCTAGCAAGCCAAGAGATGCTCCTGGCGGAGCAGGAGAAGGCTTGACGCATGAAGGAGCAGAAGGCCGCGAAGCAGAAGAAGGAGGAGGAGGAGCAATAACATGATGTGGGGGAGGAAGAGAAACTTACTCTGGAGCGCCATCGGTAGTCCTATCGGGAAATACATGACAGGTGCGCCATCGAGGAGATCGTCGCTAATCTCGCCACGACGGAAAAAGGCGATCCTCGACTTTATTTATTTGGAGCTTGAGGTGCAAACCAGCTGTTGCCTCCTCCGCGAGCAACAAAAGAGGATCGATGCGATATTCAATGGCCTAGAGGACAATGAGGAGCAACCGGAGGAGATGAAGGTATAGGACGACAATATGACGGCGAACGTGGTGTCCGATTAATTATTTTACTTAAATAGTAAACTAGCTTAACGGATGATATATCGTCTGACTATGTAAATTATGCCCGAATATTAATGAATTTTGGTGTGTTAAATGAAATCCGTCTGAAGTTTGTGTGAATTTACTAGATTTCTGTTAAATTGCTGACGGATGGATGCAACTAGGGTTGAATGTCCGGCTTCCGCATCAGTGTACATGGATGATCTTCCTATCTACAAACGGATGCAATGTTTGTGTTAGGGAAGAGGGTTGGAGATGCCTTAACTTCTACAAGTTGTTCTTTTTGTAGAGAGATTGAAGACACTGAATAAAACTTTTGCTCCTACATGTTATCTAAAACTATCTTGGAGAAGGGTTCATTCATGACTGAATGTCACTTAGAATCCCCTTGGCTTCTGAGCTATTAATTCTGATTTCCCATAAACAGGACCAATTTACGTGTGTAATTGGTTTGCTTTCGGTGCTATGTAATGATTCCTTTGAACCATCCATAATAAATTTATCATTGATCATGTCTTTCTGAACCAATCTGTTACTGTGCTATTTAAAATGGGTCTTTTCTACAAAAGTGAAGGCCTTTCTCTAAGAGCATCTCCAATAGTTTGCATGTAAATTTTGTTGGTAAACTGTCCATGTCATCAATCAACAAGCTATCATACAAGTACTCCAATGAGTTGTATGTAAGTTATCTAATAAAAGCTGAGAAAATAAATGTGGTTGCTCTCTATTATACCTTGGAGCTTGTGCAAGAGGTGTTGGTTAAGAGCAAGTACAATAGAGCTGAGTCAGCGAGCTATAAAAAATAAAATAATATGTTTTTGCTTAGTTGGATGAAAGAGAAGAGGAAAGAGAAGAGGAAAGAGAAGCTAAGCGAGCTCTTCGTGAAGAGCCAGCTCTAGCACGTGCTCCTAGTCACTTTGTGAGGATGAAAGGTGGGCCATGTATTATAAAGATAGTATACTTTTGTAGCTAACTATTATACATGTTGGCTATAAAATAGGCTATAGATGACATGTCAATGTCTTATAGCCCGCAACTGGCTATATTATTAACCATGCTCTAATCTACATACAAATTTGCTCTCTCGCCTCATTTATTGCATGACACATCATCATTATATCTTATGTGGCAAATTTATCAACACCTATCTTACAACCATTGGAGATGCCCTAAGACTAGCCGTAGTAGGAGTAACTTAGCTAGTAACATAACATATCCCAAGAAAAAATTGCTTATGTGGCTTGTGTTTAATGAAGAAAGAGATGATATATAGTAACATAATATGTTACTATAATATAAGACATCCCAATGAAAAGTGAGTCTACATCATAATAAATAAAGCATTGCATGACACTATATCTATGTTACTACCCACTATGAAGGTAGTAACATAGACTAGTAACTTATGCATGTTACTAATCTATGTTACTCTCCACTATGAGCAGCCAGGGCACTTCCAATGCTAATATCTTAGCACGTAATCATAGGCATTTTGCTTATGTGGCATAGTAATTAATAAAAAAGAAAGAGAGATTGTATCTTATCTAAGATACAATCCTTGCACGTGGCCATATGCAAAAAGCATGGTTAAACCAATCACGTTTATGCATGAAGTTAAAATAATTAAATAAAATACAACCTCTAAAAAATAATGCATTGTAAAAATTGTATCTTAAGTTCTTATTGCTCCTATAATATTGTGCTAGGAAACGATGCATTGGCGAGCCCTAAGAAAATTGCATGAGGACTCCATCGACGTCATTACTGCCAAGATCCCTTCTGTTCAACTCTCCTTGTGAGCTACTCTTTTTGTATCGAAATATAGGTTTTTAAGTATACTAATTACGAAAACAGTAGTATACTGGTATCATGTGCCAACGTAGCTGTTTTTAGCTTTGGCTTGCGTGCCTCCTTCTGAAACTTTGTGTCTTGGGCAGTGTGGGAGGGTAGTGGGGACAATTCCGGGCCTTGGCCCCCCTTTTCCTAGAGAAAATATTACTACATAGGCTTATTTTTCCTCTAATCGTTCTACTAATCCTTCAGCCTTTTTAATCATCTTTGCTTTTTTCTACATGATACATTCATTTGGCCCCCCTTAATATTTTGTTTATGCTCCGTCACTGGTCTTGAGCTTGTTCTGGCCTTGGTGTTGTTGTATTTATTTAAACTGATTATTTGTGAATGGTCTGCCGTATGACTTTATCTCCAAAGTTAACTTGTGCCTTCCGTCTATTATTATTTTGAAAGAACTATACTAGTACTAGTAAATGTTAATGCGGGACTGGAGCAGCAAGAGCATCTCCAGCCGTCCCAAAGGCTATGTTTTACCTCCGGTTGATCAAAAAGATGTCGAAAATCTTCTACTCGCCTCCCTAACGGCCCCTCAAGCGTCGAAATAGCGCTGGTAAATCCAGGCGAAACCCAATGCACTGGAGACTTCTGAGGACGTCGGTGAAAGCTACAACCAATCATGCTCTTCCATGTATTACCTTCAATCCATATTAATGGACTCAACTTTGTCTAGATTCGTATGTATCTAGTTAAGTATTTAGACTAGATGCATGTGTATCTAGACAAACTTAAGTCCATTAATATGGATCGGAGGGAGTATCTTTTTTCCTGGCCCATGCCAAAATTTGTGAGATAACTTTTGCTTAGAGTGGATGTATGGCTGAAAACGTGTCATTCCCAAAACATCAAAATAGCGTCGGCGAGGTGTTTGTTCCTTCAAAACATCACTTTTTTTTGGAGGGCTCCAACGGGCTCGAGATGCTTTAAAGATGTAGGTGAAAACTGAAATATTTCATATTTGGGCAATCTACTTACGTACGAGATCCTGAAATGCCCAGAAAACGAAACACTGCTTTAAGCAGAGCATGCAGATGGATGCAGTGATGAGCGACCCCTTTCCGTGCAGTATTAACTAGTCTTTGAAGGGAACATCATCTGTGACCGGAACAGCAGAAGCTGCTACCAGATGCATTATGCATGGGCTTTGCGTAACCAAAATCCAAAGGTGGTTAACGGCATCAGCGCCGCTGGTCGGTGGCATGATTATGTCGCTGTCACCTGATAAAAAGGCCTCATGGATTGCTCTTTTTGCTCATCCGAGTGTTAAAAAGAACGGCCTATAGCCGCCCAAATCATAGCAGATGTATCCCGCTGCGCAGTTAAGAACGACTTGCGGTCGCAGACGACATGCATGTGGCCTCGAATCGATGGATGGAGTGCACGCATGCTCGAGTTTGGATCATCTACGTCGCATGGTTCTCCAGGCTCCAGCGATCTACCCAGGTAAGGTGATGCTGTTGCTGAGCTCGACCAAAGGTGTCCAGGAGCGTGCCTGCCTACCCTACCTACTAGGATAGCATCGTGCGACAGACAGTCAGGTATGGATGCTGGACATGTTTTGTTTGGACGCTGGTTCGGTGATTTTGTGAAGCAAAGTACTTACCTCTAAATATCAATTTTAAATGTTTCAAAAAATTCTGAAAAAAATTATGGATCTTCACATCACATGAATGTACAATCCTCTATTCATGCTGAATTTGTCTTTTTTGTTTTTCAATGTATATTTCGAATTTGGACATGAAATTTTTAGGGATTGTATATTCATGTGATGTGAAGATCTATCAATTTTTTTGGAATTTTTTGATACATTTAAATTTAAATTTTGGGGGTAAGTCACCGCGTAACTTTGCTTCACAAAGTCACCAAAGCTGCGCCCGTTTTGTTTTGTACCACTGTCAGGCCACGACGCAAGTAGCTGGACTCCACGATTCACTGGATTCTTCATTCCAATAGCCTTTATATCCTAAGAAAAAATACAAAAAATTCTAAGTGCATATATTTATATGAACACTTTTATTGCTGGCCGAGTCTGACCAGTTGGGCTGGATCCCCACGAAGGGTGGTCTTTTAAACGCACAAAAGTAGACAGTCACAAGTACGTATATACATTCATTTCTATAAACGTGTACACGTCCCTACCTTATGAGCACCTTTAAAAGACTGATATTGATTCAATGAGTTTTAAGATTTAACGCAGTCATCACAAACGCCTCACTATTAACGAAAACGACTCCTCCCACTAAAACAAAATATCCGCCTTTAAATAATATATCAAAGTGTCAAATCAGGGGTTTGATCTCTGGTGGATTGAGGATACCATAGTCCTCCTAACTAGGTTTGATCTCTGGTGGGTTGAGGATACCATAGTCCTCCTAACCATCTACCATAGGTGGGTACTAAAGAGTGGTGTTTTCAAAGTATAAACTCACATTTATACAAATTTAAAGTCACTTAATGTTTTTTGAAATGTATGTGAATGTCATCAAAGATTTGACTATAGACAACAGATGCATGTAAGTTGGCTATCATTGTGCCAGAATTATAACTTATGGGTTTTAAATCTAGCTTACTCCAACTTGTTCAAGAAACTGGAAAGCTTCACTGTGTTGTTGTTGTATACATGTGGATGTGTTCTGCAACACACCTCAACTCTTTGCTCCTTATAGAGGATCCAGCAAAAGTGATAGTCCTACAAAAAGACGCGAATTTGGAGTTGTCGGTCGCGCTGGTGACAGGCGGAGCGAACGTTTTCGCGTCTGCCATCGTTCGTGCTGGCTTAACAAGCGCGCGAACACCATTTAATCATAACATGTGGTGCTAGTCTATTGGTTGTGACGTTTTTACTGATATAGCGAAAATATGTACAATAAAATTCTTAATAATAATAATTTTAGATACATGGCAATTTACAATGAAAACTCTTTTTTATTTTTTTATTTGATGATAGATTTGTCATGCAAAAATTGTGTTAACAACATTATATTTTCTTGTGAATTTTTTCATGAACGGCAATTTGTTTTTGCCCTGCTCCATATAATACATTTGTCGTGGTTAATATAGTACATTTGCTATGACCTAAAAAATTAAAAAATGCCATGGAAATATACACAATTATTTTTGCCTTATTGGATATTTTTTTAAGATTTGCCATGGTCAATAAAGAGAAAATGTCGTGTTTATGGATTGGTGATACCTAAACATCTAGATGTATATGGTTCATACTTGCCATATTTAATAAAGTACACTTTCCATGGCAAACGGAAACTTGCTTTTTGCCATGGTAAAAGGAATCTTAATTTTGCCATGGCAAAACGTACAATTTTTTTCCCATGATCCATAAACTAGACTTGCCATGGTTTCATAACGAACAACTTGTCATGGCAACCGAAAGCTTGCTTTTGTCATGGTTTCATAAAGTACACTTGCCATGACAACCGGAAGCTTGCTTTTGCCATAGCAAACGTATTTTTTTCATGATCCATAAACTAAACTTGCAATGGTTTTATAAAATATATTTGCCATGGCAACCGAAAGCTTGGTTTTTCCATGGCAAATGGAATCTTAGTTTTGCCATGACAAACATACAAAATGTTTTGTTGCCATGATGCTCCATGGTCAATACTTGCCATGTTCAAACAAATACATTTGTCGTGCTACATAAACTTGAATTGTCACGTCTAGAATTTTTTTTGTCATGCTGCATAAAAGTAGAACTGTCATGTTATAAAAAACACATTTGTCATGCTACATAAACTGGAATTGCCATGTCTAATAAAATCATTTGCCATGTTGCATAGAAGTAGAATTGTCATGTTACAAAAACACATTTGCCATGCTACATAAACTGAAATTGCCATGTCTAATAAAACCAATCGTCATGACGCATAAAGTAGAATTGCCATGTCTAAAAAAATCATTTGCCATGTTGCATAAAGTAGATTTGCTATGCTACATAAAGTGAGATTGCCATGTCTAACAAAAAACATTTTCCATGTGATAAAAAAAGGAAAATGACATGCTCCATGACCAATAATTGTCATGATTTAAAAACAAAACAAAATTATCAAATGTCATTCATGGTTTACGCCTTGATATGCTTATTATGGAAATTGCCATGTTGCAAAAAAGGAAAAATGCTATGCTTCATGACTAACAATTGTCATGTCCAAAAAATTACATTTGTCATGCTACATAAGGTTGAATTGCCATGTTTAAAAAAATCATTTGCCATGCTATATGTACTACAAATGCAATGTCTGAGAACTACATTTGCCATGCAACATAACTAAGAATTGTCATGCTATATATACTATAAATGTCATGTCCAAAGACTACAATTGTCATGCTACTTAACTAAAAAATATTATCATGCTATATATATTACAAATGTCATGTCCAAAAACTACAATTGCCATGCTACTTAACTAAAAATTTTGTTATGCTATATATACTACAAATGTTATGTCAAAAAAAATGGTTCCATGGTACATAAACTGAAATTTCCATGTCCTAAGAATACATTTGTCATGCGGCATAAATTGTAATTTCCATGTCTAAGAAAAACCATTTGCCATGCTATATATACTACAAAATGCCATGTCAAAAAATTACATTTTTCATGCTATGTAACTAAAAAATACCATGCTATATATACTACAAATGCCATGTCCGAAAACTATATTTGCCATGCTACTTAACTAAAAAAATGCCATGTCCAAAAACTAAATTTGTCATGCTACGTAACTAAAAAATACCATGCTAAAAAACTACAATTGGCATGTCCAAAAACTTATTTACCTATTGCACCTTTGGAACAATGGAACCATGATGATTTTGCCATGTTTTACTAAAAAATGCCATGTCCAACAAAATAAAAATTGTCATGTCCTATAAATAAGAGTTACCGCACATCACCCCCCCCAACACCGGATATCTTCTCGGGGTTCATGAGTCGTCGTCACAGCTCTGTAGGATCCTCGATGTATTACTACAAATTGTCATGGTCGTATAATAGATTCGCCGCCACCGCAACACCTCAACACCGACAAACCGCTCACCCGAACCACATCCCCATTCCTCGTCGTCACTATTAGGTGCCGGAGAATCTCCCCGACGCACATGTATCCCAAAAACCCGTCATACCGTGCACCATCACCCCACCCCCCCCCACCCCTCTTGACCGCCGGATATCTGCACGGGGTACACTGGTCGTTGGCGCAACTCTCCGAGGTCCTAGCCGATGAGTAAAAAAACAATTGAAAAAAACAATGGGAACCCGCCATGTCGTACATCATAACCCCCCACACCCCCTCCCGACCGGCGGATATCTACTCTACGCAGCTCTCCGGGGTGCTCGCCGATGAGTGAAAAGTATCTGAAAAATAATGATACCTTTAAATCTAACAAAAAAAAACAGATGAAACAAATCATGACAAATTTAGTGTAAACATCATGGCAATTTCAGCGTAAATACATGGCAATTTTTTGATAAAAAAAGTTATCAAAATATGTCAATATGGGTCTAGTTTCAAAGATCTCGTCGCGACGGATTTAATGGTACAAACGGATTTTTTATTTAAGAGATAAAACTTTTTAAAGTTGAAAAAAACTAAAAGATTCCATTGAGCAAGTGACTGATGTGATGGCTAAAAAGGGTTCGCGCCAGGAGACATGCGCCCTGGCGTTCGCTCTATATTATTAAGGAAAAAACAACAACCTTGACCATGCTCAACTTCAAAATCAAGCCAACAAAATTATTGCGAATCAACATGTGGTTGAGTTGGTTAGGTGGATGGTTGTATCCCCAGCCCACCAGAGTTCAAATCCCAGATTTGACAATGGTGCTCGCATTTTCCTGGATTTATTCCAGGGCTTCCGGTGATGCCCTTTCAGTGGGAGGAGACGTTTCCGTCGAAGACGAGGTGGTGGCTTCGTTAATCTCAAGATGATGTACCGTCTCAATATTGCGAAGATGCTCATAGGGTTAGGGTGTGCGTGTGTGCGTCATAGGGATGATTATATAGTGTATGTGAGCGTCAGAGTTGTACTGTGTTTCTCAAATAAAAAGCCAAGAAAATTAGTGATATAATAAAAATCATGTATCCCATACAAAAGTCTGCTTGCTCTCGAATTTTTAATTTCTATGGCTTGTTGTGTAATGCACAATTAATTTCTTAAGGCTTATCTGAAGATACCCAATACAACTTTGATGTGCCATTATTTGACACAGCATGCGGCAAAGCTGGGAATCAACATGCAACATGTCATGGCAAAGGCAATGTGGGCTGGCTACATCGCAAGGCAATGAACCCCTATGTGGTTTCTAAAGGATTTGTGACCACCTGTCACGTAACATTGCATTAGTACTAGCACATCTGCCCAGGGACACATACACACAAAACGTTAACCTAAAACATTAACACTACTAGATAATTTCCTACCATTAACATTGCATTAGTAGTACTACAAGTGTCTACAACCTCATACAAAAGCTACTCTTGTCATTGACACATAAGTCTTCTCTATTTCGATAGTCATTTCACTAGGTGTTCTGAATTTTTCTTCTTAACCAGCCCAGCCGTAATGCATTACTTGAAAAAGAGAGGAAGACTTCTCTGTTGCCCTTGTTGTCGGTGAAGAGGTCAGCTCCTTTTAGTGTATCTTCCATTTGTAAATTCGGCAATCCTTCAAGTGCAGCAATGCATTTTTGTATGCTATAGGGATCCTCCAATTTTGCCTCAATGGCAGCAATCAAATTTATCTCTTTTCTTTTGCGGCTCGACTCATGGAAATCAACAATTTGTTCCAGTATTGGTGATATAATACTGGTTTCTAAAGGATTTGTGACCACCTGTCACGTAACATTGCATTAGTACTAGCACATCTGCCCAGGGACACATACACACAAAACGTTAACCTAAAACATTAACACTACTAGATAATTTCCTACCATTAACATTGCATTAGTAGTACTACAAGTGTCTACAACCTCATACAAAAGCTACTCTTGTCATTGACACATAAGTCTTCTCTATTTCGATAGTCATTTCACTAGGTGTTCTGAATTTTTCTTCTTAACCAGCCCAGCCGTAATGCATTACTTGAAAAAGAGAGGAAGACTTCTCTGTTGCCCTTGTTGTCGGTGAAGAGGTCAGCTCCTTTTAGTGTATCTTCCATTTGTAAATTCGGCAATCCTTCAAGTGCAGCAATGCATTTTTGTATGCTATAGGGATCCTCCAATTTTGCCTCAATGGCAGCAATCAAATTTATCTCTTTTCTTTTGCGGCTCGACTCATGGAAATCAACAATTTGTTCCAGTATTGGAGTCACACAATTATCACACGGCTTAACAATGGGCTCTGCAGGTTTTTCAGTGAGATCAGAAGTTCCATCAATAAGTCATTGGCAGTTTCTGATGATTTTGGGATATCTCTCTCTTTCCTTTTGAGGCTTGGGTACCTCTCATGGAAATCATCCATTTGTTCCAGTTTTGGAATCACACCAACATCACATGGCTTTACAAGGGGCTCTGTACGTTTTTCAGTCGGATCAGGAGTTCGATCAAAGAACAAACCATTGGCAGTTTCAGACGGTTTTGGGATATCTCTCTCTTTTCTTTCGAGGCTCGGGTACCTCTCATGGAAATCACAAATTTGTTCCAGTTTTGGAGTCGCACCATCAGCACATGACTTTACAAGGGGCTCTGTATGCTTTTCAATCGGATCAGGAGTTCGATCAGGCAACAAACCATTGGCAGTTTCAGGCGGTTTTGGGATCTCTCTCTCTTTTCTTTTGAGGCTCAGGTACCTCTCATGGTAATCATCAATTTGTTCCGGTTTTGGAATCACACCATCATCAGGTAGCTTTACAAGGGGCTCTGTAGGTTTTTCAATCAGATCAGGAGTTCGATCAGGCAACAAACCATTGGCAGTTTCAGATGGTTTTGGGAGCTCATCATAGACCTTGTGTATCTCCAGCCAGGCTTGTTCAAGACCTTTCGCATGGCTTTTCCGGAACTGTTTCTCTCGAGCTTGATTTACGAAGTCACTCTTCACCTCTTCTGTAAATGGCAAGAGATCTTGCAAAGCTACAAAAGCACTGTACGAGGCATTCTTTCATTAGCAAACTAGTACGTAATACTTATACTTTAACCTTCAAAGAGTTGTTACAATAAGCTCAAAATAGCAAAGAGAAGACATATGTGGAAGACAGCAACGGCAAAAAATCGATATTGTATCCAGACGAAATTGTCACAGAGTTTTAAAGCAATCAAATAAATGATCCACGTAGAAAACACCTTATAAGCTAAAGCAACCGACTGAATCAAACAAATAGAGCAATTTAGTTATTCTATTAGCGCCAAAGTAATTTAAAGTGGCCTAAAGATCATTGCCTACCATTTTTTTTGAATTTTTTAAGATAGTCAACAATCTCTAGTTCAGTTAGCTACACAAGCTAAGTTACAATAGAACTTAAAACATTCTCTTTTATACTACGGAGTATCAAATTTGCTAATTCACAGTCCCATCTAACACCAAAACCATTTGATTGATTAAACAAAAAAAGAAAAAGAAAAAATCGCACGAATATCCGCGTAAAACCAATTTGTATAGGAGTTTGGTGAGACTTCGTTAATTCTCATCTAGATGGGGGCTAGCCACTGAAAGAAACTGGAATACCATAGGAGTGGTCAAGAGTACTTATGAATTAAAAAAATACTACTCTGAATAGAAATAAATATTGTGAACTTCAGAAATCAAATCACTAAAGTAAAAGTACTGCCTTCATCTTTCGATCTATGAAGAATTGTACCTCCTAAACTGACCTTGCACGACAATGTGCAAGCTTAGATCATTGGTGGAGCAAATAATCACACAACTTAAACTTGTACACCATATGGAGATTTAGTACTCATCTATTTTTTCCCCATCTTTAATGAATTAGTACGTAAAATCCATCTTGCCAAAAATAAGTATCCTCGCTATAGCAGACAGAGTACTAATGTTCCCAAAGAAAAGAAAAGAAATGTAACTACTCACCCACACGTGGTGTGGCTCAACACAGAATTTGGGGCAGTAAATTGGGGATAAAGAACTACAGTAAATATCTAAAGGATTTTGTTAGTGTCTTCTGTGTGTAATCTCGACTGTTAGTTTTTGTGCAGCTGCTAGATGACTCTTAAGAAGATGCGCGGTACAAAAAGGCAAGCATGGAGCAGTGCATAATCAAGATAGATAGGCATTCGCTTATCCGATAAGTCATCCACGTTATAAGCTAACTGGCAGTTAGAATACAGTTAAACATAGCGACGAAAGGAGGTAGTAATCGATGAGCAAGAGGACGATCTTACATCTCTCTGGTGCCGAAGAATTCGACAAGGAGCTTGCGTCGAGAGGGCGTCAGACCATAATCCTGCGGCCTGCTCACCTGCATGGACAAGAAGCATTAACCCCGAAGACGGAAGCACATGGTCAGTGTCCTAGACATATCAAGATTCAGAGAGGCAGAGATGTGGCCAAGGGGAGGAGAGGAGAAAGGCCTAGGTGGCAGGAAGAAGAGGAGTGTAGGCGGGACCTTGGCCGGCCAGGGGGAGTAGCCCTTACCTTGGCGAGGACGAGGTCCCCGAACTTGGTCCATTTGATGCGCTTGGTGACCAGGTTTGCGGCGGCATCCATTCGGCGGAGAGGACCTAGGCGACCTTCTTCCCCAGCGTCCGCCTGCGCCCCGTTGAACCGGAGAGGCCACTGAGCCAGTCGCCGTAGGCCGGACCAACGGCGGGCGGATCCCTAACACGCGAGGGCGATGCGAAGCGAAACTCTCAGCTCGCAGAGCGGCTCCAAAGAACCCAAGCCGTGCATATGTCTCCTATTTATTTTATTTTGAAAAACATCCCCTCGCCCGGTTGATCTTTGTGCGCACGTTTGCCGTTTCTGTGTCCGTTGGATCAGCTCTTGATCCAACGGCGCGATCACCACGTCGAGCCGAACTGAACGGTCACCTCCTTTGCAACTGATCCGTTGTTGCAAGGAACCTTTGTAACAATCATTCTGTTGCGAGGCGGTAGTGAGGCGACAGGAGAACACCGGTGACCGCCCCTTTCGTCCGGTGGTTACTTGCAGGCGGAGCGAGTGGGGCTAGTGGCCGCCGCGGCGACTAGAAGTGGAGGCGAGGACGGCGAGGGCGAGGGTGATCCACAACGGGACTCACTATCTCCTTGATCGACAAAGGGGATCCATGAAAGTGATTCCCTACGGCTCATCAGCGTTGCAAGCCACACCCGATGCTGCAAGGGGTGGTTGTAGTAGCATTGTTGCGGCACCGCTAAGCTCGCCAACTCAGCAAGCCGCGTCCGGTGCTACAGGTGGGTGGTTGCATTAGCGCCATTGCTGCCACGACAAGGCTTGTTGGCGTCGAAAGTCGCGAACAATGCTGCAAGGGTTGGTCACAACAGCGTCATTGTTGCCACCACAAAGCTTGTCGATGCTGCAAGTTGCGGCTAGTGCTGCAAGGGTGGTTGTGGCAGCGTCATTGCTGCCACCGCAAAGCTCATCGGTACTGCAAGGGATGGTCGCAGCAACATCGATGTCCTCGTAGAGCTTGCCAGTGCTAAAATATGAAAACTCATCGACACCGGAGCCGCTGATGCGTGCTAAATGCTTTGAAAGAGAGCTTCTGTTGCAATGGTTCGACCGCAATAGAGCCTCGATTGCAAAGGTTTGCTCCCTCGTATGCGCGCAGATTGGCAATCGGAAGACTACGACTTGCCCCATCGTACGACTATGCAGGTGGTGGATCTTTTCTAGTCTTCGACCGGCGGACGCGTAGCACTGGCCATTTTTAGAGTTTGAGGCAGCCTTGCCTAAGCGATCGCGATACTGAGTCGGCACAGCGCGCGGAAGGCAAGCCACAACCTTATTTTTTCTGTTTTTCTTTTCATACTTTTTGTTTTCATTTTTTCTATTTTATAAATATATACATTACAAAAAGCAAGCTCATCTAAAACCAAGAGAAAATGTTAATCAAGCATTTTATAAATTTTAAATATGTATAGAAAAATATTTCTCGTGCATATGAAAAATGTATATAAAAATATATAATTTTTATGAGAAAATCGATCATAAATTTAAAGAATGTTAGTCAAACATTTGAAAAATTGGATAAAGCAATTAAAATATTAGATGTGTTAAAAAAAATTCTGCATACAAAAAATATACAAAGTGTATGAAAAAAGTTGATCATGTATTTTTAAAATATTAATCAAGTATTTGAAAAATGTTGATCAATGATTAAAAAAAATATTGAATGTATATGAAAAAATGTTTCTCATATATACGAAAAATATTGAATGTGTATACAAAATATTTCCCATATATACGAAAAATGTAAACAAAAAATAAACAATGTGTATGAAAAATATTGACACGTATTTAAATAGTTTTTTAAATTTATGAAGAAAATGTTGGTATTTGAATTTTTCAATCATATTTTAAATAATAAGAAAAATGTATGAGAAAATGTTGATATTGTATTCAAATATTGTTAAGTGTGTATGAAAAAATGTTAAACTTGTATATAAAAAGTGTACAAAAATATATTAAAAAAGAAACACAAAAGAAATAAAAAAGTATAAAATGCTAAAGAAGCCTAGTAAACCGGTGAAAATAATTAAAGAAAACTATTAGGAAGCTAAGAAAATAAAAAAAGTGAGAGAAAAATAAAAAATGAAGCAAACGCAACCGTGGGACGGTGAGCGAGCGAACAAACTACAAAAATGGACTGGCTCAATACTGTGGCATACAATAAAACATTTCTGGTGAGAGCTTCTTCCATCTTGCGTTAAGCGCGAGATATGCGCCCAAGCGGGGAGGGTAATTTCGATCCCACGAAACTATCATACGGGACTTGGCTTCATTTGATTCATAGGGTGTTAAAAAGATGAGATGATATTTTTCTTAATTCTTGTATAGAAAATGATATCATTTGATTTCTAGGATAGGTTTTTCCCCAGTTAGTCTAGGCTATTTTATTTATTTATAATATGAACGGCTAGTTCCTATCCTACATAGGAATATGAATCAATTCGTGCAAATCAAAGGGCTTCAAATAAGAATAATCTATCTTGAATTTCTACAAAATTCTTTCAAACCAAAGGAGGTCTCATTGAATAACACGTAATAAATCATCAAATACGAAGTTAAAACGGGAAAATAATCTTCAAGGAGGACGTGAGGGGCGCGCTGAGGACTGAATTACTAGGTTGCATTTGTGATTCAAAATCTTCCTCCACTGACTAGAAAGAAGGAGGTAACAATATTCATATAAGAGCATTAAAAGTATATAAGAACCTGGAAAACATTCACTTGCGTTGACAACGAACATTTCGTGTCATCCAAACAAAGGACTTGTGACATCTCTTTTCATCATTTTGCGCATAATTGTAAAATACACTCATGTTCGTTGTCAAAACATTTCAAATTTTGTCATTTTGATGCTATGGGATCTTACTTTAAGAAATTCAAATATGATGCGATAAAACCACAATACTTAGTTGGAAATCACTATGACCATTTATATTACAGAACTTAATATTTCTATACACGTCACTGATTATAGAATCGATTATTCTTTCTTAAAAACAATATTTCTAAATGAAGAAGGAGAACAGGCACTACAATCTTCAGCATCTAGTGGCATGCCCTTTATTGCCACCTAGGATCTGACCCAAAATAATCATGTATATACAGAGTGTGAGGAGGCTAAAATCTACTTCACAAACTTCTGTACTTCGCTGGTGTCAACAAACTCATTTACTCCACTTGTTAGCAAAAACCTGGAATTCAGACGTAAAGCATATTACTCATTGTGCGAAAACAAAGTGAATATTAGAACCTGTGGTTGTTGTGGGTATATAATGAATACCGTTGAAAAATATCCACTGCCATGGATCTGCAGCCACCGGGAACACAAGACTGCAAGTTCAGTGCTATGTTGGGGTTATGAACACTTTGGCGAATGTGAAGCCACCCTAGTTGTCTCTGGGACTCGTCGTAGAACTTTGCTCTGCATATGAAATATCCATAGGATTTGTATTTAAAAATGAGAAATTTGCGCTATCATTTCTCCGTATTGTTATGGACTGCGCTTCATACAAATTTTGAAGACTGACAATGTAAAAGTCATACCTGTACATGTAGGCGTCAACGTCAATTGGATGATCGTTGTTGTCCACGAGGCATCCATCATCAACCGAGCAGTCGCCACAATCATCCAGCACCCAGCCGCTAAGTTTCCCTTCCTAAATCATGTAAGGGAAACAGAGGTATATCAGACTTCAGAGTACGTAGATCTTCCTACTAAATTGTTCTTGAGACGCACCTCGATGTATTTCTTGAAAGTCTCGACGGCTTCCACACCCCGTTGTTTTGCGGTCTTGGGTTCGCCGACGATGTCCATCCTGAGCAGCACGGACTCGGCAGGCTCCTCGAGGTCCCGGATGAGGCCTCCGACGCCGCCCTCCAGCCCGGCCAGCCTCATCCGGACCATCTCGATGATGATCTTCACCACCATGTAGGCGCCGTCGTCGAGGAAGTGGTTCTCCTTGAGCGCGCCGTGCCCGGTGGTCTCCATCATCACGTGGGTCTCCACTCCGTCGGCGTTGAGCTGCGCGCCCTTGTCGATCACGTTGCGGTAGCCCACGCGGTACAGGCAGTGCCGGCCGCCCCTGGCCTCAATGAACCGCGTGAGCCCGTCGCCCGCCCGCGCGTCCGTCACCACCGTCGTCCCGGGGTGCTCCGCGAGCACGATGGCGGAGATGAGCGCGATGAGGCGGTCCCCGTTGATGGCGCACCCCGCGTCGTCCACCACGCCGCTGCGGTCCACGTCCGTGTCGAAGACGACGCCGAGGTCGGCGCCGCTGGCCAGCACCGCGCCGCGGGTGAGCGACATGGCCGTCGCGTCCTCCGGGTTGGGCATGTGGTTCGGGAACATGCCGTCCGGCTCGAGGTGCAGGCTGCCGGTCGTGTCGGCGCCCAGCTTCTCCATCACGTCCCACGCGAAGAAGCCGCCGCAGCCGTTGCCGGCGTTCACGATGACCTTGAAGCCCTCGAGCGGTGTGTCGTAGTGCGTCGGGTGGGCCACGCGCTCCTTGATGATGTCCCGGAGGTGCTGCGCGTAGGCGCTCATCAGGTCCACGCGCATGACGACCGGAGGCATGCCGAGGCCGCCGCCGCCGCCGAGGCCCATCTTCCTGGCGGCGTACTTGCGTGCCGCGCGGTCGCAGATCGCTTCGACGTCCACGGAGCTTAGCCCGCCGAGCTTGGTGAAGAACTTGAGGCCGTTGCGGGTGTAGGGTAGATGCGACGCTGTCATCTGCAAGTATACCATGATTCATTCATCAAGTTTCAGGGTCATTGGATTCACTAACCACTCTGCTCATCGTTGAATATAGTGAATACTGAGTAGAGATGCGTTTCCCATTTCCCGCGTAATGCCATTTCACCATCGGGTGAGATGTTCACAAATTATTCGACGGCCTAACCATCAATTGTCGAAAATCCTATTCCTACTTAGGCCTCTTTGTTTTGTTTGTAGAAATTTTAAAAGAATTCTAAAGGATAGAGATTTTATAAGAAAAAGTATTACCTCCGACCCATATTAATGTACTCAACTTTGTCTAAATTCGTATGTATGTAGTTAAGTATTTAGACTAGATGCATGTGTATCTAGACAAACTTAAGTACATTAATATGGATCGGAGGGAGTAATTTTTTTGAATCACTTCGATTTGTAGGAATGTATTCTTATTTCTACATTTGTTGGCCATGAGTGCCGTCGAAGATAACCCGACGTCGGAGGAAGGTTGGTGTAGATTGGAGCTAGATCTATGGGTGAAGGAAGAACACAATTGGGGAAGGCAAGAAACGTGGTCGCCGAATGCTAATCTAATCAATGGATGAGAGAAAAAAAAGTCTATTTTTTAGGCATCCGTTGAGGGCCAGTTTTGTTTTGATCGATTTTGGGAGAATCGGCTTCCCCTCCAGTTTCTCCAAGAAACTAAAATCTTCATTCGATTTACAATATTAATTAATTAGACCACAACTAGACATAATTGTAAAAAAAATGAGGTGAAGATTCTGAGAGAAACTCGGAAGGGGGGCGATTCTTTAGAATCGATCAAAATAACTGCCCTGAATGGGTGCTTCCATTACCTTTTGGATTCCTTAAACGTGTTGACGATGTAAATTGTATTCATTTTTTTGTAAATTATAAAATATTGTAATTATTAAAATAAATGTGTATAAAAATATTTTAGTGTGTTTGTTCGTTTATTGTAATCTATATGCCATTGAATCAAAGTACGAGGAAAATATGTCATTTTACAAATTGCTCCACTAAGCGAAAGAGCCCCCCAATAGTGTAAGGAAAAAAAGAAGGTAAAGAGCCCAAGACTATTCACCTCACTGTAAATGGAAAACAGGATCAAGCAAGTATGGCGCAGGTTAACTGAACGTACCATAATGGACGCGTCGTAGCTGAAGCGCGGCAGAATGGTGCTCATGAAGCACGCTGGCGTGGTGGCGAGGCCCATGTCGAAGACGGCGCACCCCGCCTTGGCCAGCCCCGCGAACAGCACGGCGCTGAGCCGCGACCCGGACAGCCGGGGGTCCCGACCGACGGACACCCTCAGCTGCTCGTCGCCCTCGCCCTCCCGCCGCTGATCCCGCAGCCACTCCCCGAAGCTCTCGCCGATCACCTCGACGGCCAGCGGCGTGAGGTCCACGGGACGGCCCTTCTCGCCTTCCAGCGCCACGCCGCGCACGTCTGGCCCGTTCTGCAGCCTCCGGATGACGTCGCCCTCCTCTCCGCCCGCCGACGCCCCGAGCGCGGCAGTGCTCTCGAGCTGCCCGCTGCCCGTCGCCTCGGGCCGGCCGCCACGGGGGGTCGCCGTGGCCCTTATCGCCCGGTAGCACCTCCTCCTCCACGCGCCAGGAGGCGGCCGGAGCGCGCGCGCGCGGCCAGGCCGTGCGTGCTCGCATGGCTGCAGAGCGGCCGGAGGAGTGGTGATGGTAGCCATGGCAACGCGCTAGCTGTACCTGTAGTGCAGTGCAAGTGGCGGGATGGAGTGAGCGACAATGGCGGGCGCTGCACGCAGGCGATGGTAATGTGAGTGGAGAAATATCTGCAGCTGAGCCAGAGCGTGCGGAAGGCAGCGGGTGGTTGCCGGAGGGATATTTCGGAGCACGTCGGGACGCGGCGGAGGAGGCGCGGACATGATAGAACCTGTGCGGTGGAGGCGCTGCCGTAACAGTTCTGTGGTGCTGCTGCATGCCCATCGAGTCGAGCACGCGAGCTGCAGCGCACGTACGTAATTGGCATGTGTTGTGAGTGTGACAAATGGCAGCTGGACTGGCCGGAGCTGAAAGGGACTTCCGGTGGTTCCAAGGATCGGTCGGTAGGTGCTGCGTGTACCGGCGCGAATCTTGACACGAGCTGAACTTTTACAGCCTGAACCCTGGCTTTTACTGGTGCTCCCGGCCTGAACCCTCATCTCGTCAGTTCATACTTCTTAAAGTACGTAGAATAGATGTTGTTTTCTACTACTACAAGATTAATAGTTTTCTCTTAAAAAACGGAACGGCTAATTCTCAGTCGAGTAAGACCTACTCGCCAGCCGTCGGATGAGCAAGGCGCATTAAGATTCGCGCGGCGTGCCTATTTCTGCGATTTCGGCCCACTATAGCCCATGTCATTTTTTTGTTTTGATGCGCTGCAAGCGATAGGCGTAGGTGGACTGGCGGGAAGGGCTTTTTTCGCGATTTTCTTGTTTTTTTTGTCTCTGCGTGTGGGCTTATCACGAGTTTATTTTTGTCGTCTTTAGCACAGCTGTACTTCCTTTCAAGCACGGTCCAGCAAGCAACTTTGACGTTTTTTTTTGATAAGCAGGAGTAAAGAAAATAGAAGCCCCCACATGAATAATTTCTGTTTTTATAATAAACTATGTTGAAGAACTATGTTTTTTTATGCAGTAGTCATATATGAACTATATGCTGGAATGAACAAAACATCTATGTTTTCTGTGTAGAAGTCATACACGAAAATTATGCTGAAATAAAAGAAAACTTGTATATATTTTCTTGTAGTAGTATATTTTTCATGTATGAACTGACTTTCTTTCGTCCTCATATACAAACCTAAACTTTTTTCAAATTAATCTAAGGGGCGGTTTTCCCAAAATTGAAAGTCAAACTTCATTCATGACAATCGCAACTAGTTTCCTTTTTCTCTTTTTAGGATTTTTTAAAAAATTTCTTTGTATAATTATATAATTGACAACATCAACAATTATATAATTATATAAATGTATAATTATATTTCTTTGTCATAGACGCGAGAAAATTATAAACCTCGTAATTAGGGGTAGTATTTTTTCTATTTTTTCATATGTGTTATTAAAAAAATATAACTTGCAACGCAAAGTCATTTTTCATGTATGAACTGACTTACTTCCGTGCTCATATATGAACCTAATTCTTAAAAAAATTAATTTAAGGGGCGGTTTCCCAAAAATCGAAAGTCAAACTTCAAATTGACAATCGCAATTAGTTTTCTTTTTCTTTTTTTAGGATTTTTTTTAAATTTTCTTTCTATAATTATATAATTGACAACATCAACAATTATATAATTGTATAATTACATTTCTTTGTCATAGACGCGAGAAAATTATAAACCTCGTAACTAGGGGTAGTATTTTTTTTTCTATTTTTTCATATGTGCTATTAAAAAAACATAACTTGCAACGCAAAAGTCATTTTTTCATGTATGAACTAACTGCATGTCCATGTAGACTCGGGCGCAACCGCATGTCCATAGACCGGGGTGCAACTGCATGTCTATAGGCCCGACCGCAATTGCATGTCCATAGACCGGGGTGCAACGGCATGTCCACAGACCCGACCGCAATTGCATGCCCACAAACCCGGGCGCAACTGCATGTCCACAGACCCGACCGCAATTGCATGCCCATAGACCCGGGTGCAACTGCATGTCCATAGACTTGGGCGCAACTGCATGTCTATAGGCTCGGGGATGCAACTGCATGTCCATAGACCGGGGTGCAACTGCATGACCATAGACTCGGGCGCAACCATAACCCCGGGTGCAACTGCATGTCCATAGACCCGACCGCAATTGCATGTCCATAGACCCGGGTGCAACTGCATGTCCACAGACCCGACCGCAATTGCATGCCCACAGATCCGGGTGCAACTGCATGTCCGTAGACTCGGACGCAACTGCATGTCCATTGACCCGGGTGCAACTGCATGTCCATAGACCCGACCGCAATTGCATGTCCATAGACCCGGGTGCAACTGCATGTCCACAAACCCGACCGCAATTGCATGCCCACAGACCCGAGCGCAACTGCATGTCCATAGACCCGGGCGCAACTGCATGTCCACAGACCCGACCGCAACTGCATGTCCATAGACCCGACCGCAATTGCATGCCCACAGACCCGGGCGCAACTGCATGGCCATAGACCCGGGCGCAACTGCATGTCCACAGACCCGATCGCAATTGCATGCCCATAGACCCGGGCGCAACTGCATGTCCATAGACCCGACCGCAACTGCATGTCCATTGACCCGGGTGCAACTGCATGTCCATAGACCCGACCGCAACTGCATGTCCGTAGACTCGGGCGCAACTGCATGTCCATTGACCCGGGTGCAACTGCATGTCCATAGACCCGACCGCAATTGCATGTCCATAGACCCGGGTGCAACTGCATGTCCACAGACCCGACCGCAACTGCATGTCCACAGACCCGGGTGCAACTGCATGTCCACAGACCCGACCGCAACTGCATGTCCATAGACCCGACCGCAACTGCATGTCCATTGACCCGGGAACAACTGCATGTATATAAATGGAAGCCATCTAATTTGAAACGAAGAAAATGCAACTTAATTATACCTCCCCTAATTATACCTCTGAAACCGCAAAATAGACCGAGTTTGGCACACGTGAGCATGCAAATTAATCTCGAATCACGTACACGACACATACGGTAATTTGCACCTCTCGCTCCAGCACAATGGATCTCAAGCCATGAGCAGTAGGTAAGGTTGTGCGTAGAACCAGCATTGGTTTTCATCGATAGAGTCCATGCATGTCATTGTCTGGCTGTAACTCTGTCCTTTAATCATTCAGCCCAAAAAACAAAAACAAAACAAAAGGCCCAGGAGTTAACAGGCCCAATCCAGCAACCATGACGTCACTCGACTGAGACCTAGTTAGGTCTCAGTCGATTGAGACCTAGACACTCCCCTTAAAAAAATCTTGATAGTAGTAGTAGAAGATGGTGCAAGTGCCAAGTTTCCCGAAGAGGTGCAAGTGAGAGGTTGTTGAGCCCATGAATTTGCTGATGCTCTGAACCCTCATCAGCTCACTTCCAACTCCAACACATTTGTTTTGAGTTGGTCAGTTGAACGTACGTGAAGGAATTCTGGAAGCAATCATGGTTCCTACAATATGGAATCCCAACTAATTACGAAATGGATTGGATCGATTAAAATGTGGGATGCAACCGTAAGTCTGCCTGATCTTTGGTAGTAAAACCAAAACCTTCATAAGCTAACAACTAAGAGAATACAAAAGGTTTATGATTTTGTTTTTAAGGGAACATCCAGAATGAAATCTTGTACGCACTGAGCTGTTGTGTTAAGAATGACTGTATGGGCCAATGCACATCTAGCAGAGCTCTGGTATTAGAGGAAGTGGGGAACACCTGATCTGCATTGGCTTACCCAAATAATGAGGAACAGTTTATATCACACTGTAATGTATGATCAGCTGCCATATTTTGTTGACACAGGGAATAGGCTTCTTTCATTAGTTCAAAGAATTACCTTGCATCACATTTCCTACCTCATAATAAATCATGTATCATGTTACCTGTGCAGTATAAATATCACTTAACTGTACGAAAGTGAAATACATGAGGTTTAATATTGCTAGAAATGCATGGATAACTTCCTTCACAGAATTACTGAGCGATAGCATCCATTACTTATCGTAGTCTGTTACCATATTCTTATTGTACTAACTAAAGTTAGTTGACATATGCTGTCGCTATCCCACTGCTTTAACATTGAGGGGCAAGCATATATGCTATTGCTATCCCACTACTACACAGAATTATCCTCATCATCTTCACTGTTTTCCGCAACGTCTGCAAGGGAATTGGCTTGCAACTTCTTAAACTGGGATATGAAGTCTGTTGCTTCTGATATGAGAGCACTCTTTGCAGCCTTCACACTACCAGCTTTCTGCTCCAAAAGAGACCTCTCTGGATCAGGTGCATTGGTGCCAGCAGCCTTCTTACGGGGCTTTTTTGCGCCTTCTCTTCGGGACAACTGATTAATGTACTTCTCATGTAAAACAGTATTCCTTACAGGCTTCAGAACTGCTGGACTCGGTTCATCTTGCTTAGTTTTCAACCTTGACAACGGTTTCTTACGCGCTGAAGAACTCACGCTGTACTTGTGCAGGGAAAAGGATTTTAGATAATTGTCAGGGGTCCCAGGAGAATCCTCAAGCGGAATGTTCAATTGTAAAGCAGATGGTGAAGTTTCAAATATAGAGAAGTGATCAGCCTCTTGAGCTTGGTCAATGAGGGAATGCTTTTTCAGCAAATGTCTCACTGTCTTCTGTGCTAATAGGCTCTTTTCTTTGGCCGTCCTTCGTCTTCCGGCTAGAGGTTCCAAGAGATTTGGAATTTTTGGATCAGACAATGTGAAATGTCCTAGAGGAGAAAACTGTGTTTTACTTCGAGGACGAGGGGCAATTGGAGTGGGTGTTGAGAGGTCAGCATGAACTCTATTGAAGCAGTCTTCAGCAGATTTCCCTGGCACCTGAAAGGATGTGTATCAAATTGCTGAACTAACAAAAATGATAAAGGAACAAGTCACCTAGAAAAATCCTAAGTAATCTATAGGACATTAATACCGAAGTACTTCAGCCAAGTATAAAATAATTTGTCACAGCAGTGTGACATGTGGTAAGCATCACTAGAAATGATTGAAATCAACTCCATGAGAGACGTCATTAAAAGAGCCGCATCAAAACATTAGCAATCTACGCTACAGTAAACGAATAACTGAACCTGAGCTCAAAGCAATTTCTTTTGCATGTATCATTTAACTAGCAACATTAGCAATGTTCTGATGACCATGTTTTCCACATCAATGTTGGTGTCAACATGTGATGAGAAGGAAAAAAAAATCTAACTAACAGTATTGTGCTATTTTTTACAGTTTATGCCATGTGTTATTGCCACATTTCTGTACCTAGTTATTTGACTGGAATTTCTCATTTTAAAGAGGAATATTACTGGCTCTCAAGTGCACCATAAATAACAAAGAGATAACATTCTATTGACTATTAATGATTTTCCTTCAATGCAAATAAAATAAACAATTACAGTGTGAAATGTTATTTTTCACTATGATTACTAACTAACCCTTGTAAATGTTACTAGTTCTCCACATTCCCAAAAAACACTCTGTATAATTTTCTTTCTCAAATACGCACCTAATTATGCATCATTTCGTATTACAAGAAAAATCCAAATGACACCAAACTTACAGACTAAACACAAAAGCAAAAAAGAAAGCCAAAAATGAAAGAACGCAGAAGTGCAACAAACTATACAATTGTCCTACTGCTACTATTTAGCTTATCCATTGTTCAAATACTACTTGTATGTTGGAGTTGACTATGGCAGTATTTTCAGTTTTGGACATTTGTTTAGCGTTGCACATGATTTATGAACTGATTAACAAAAGGAAATCAACAAAACAATACATTGGAACATCACAGAGCCAAGCACCAAGATCCATGAATAACTCGTGCCCATTGTGGTCATTTTTAAAACGAAAAAGCCCATTCTGAGAACACCATTTTAACTGCAGCACTCTCATAGATCATTATTATTGTTATTATGCTTTCGTAAGGCAACTTGTGCAACTAGATATCAAACAGCTCTTGCAACTACAAAGATATGATCAAACCAATAAGGAAAAAATAATGGAAGGATTGACAATACCATTTTGGAAACTTTCTTCCAGAAATGTGGTGATGGTCGAGCAGTGAAGTAAGCCTGGCGCAATATCAAGTCCTGCTCTTCTGTCCAATCATCTGACGCACAAAGCTGCTGATGCACCCCTTCTTTAATTCCACTTAGCTCTTCACTGCATCCCTTTGTGTTCATCAGTGTATAACCACCAATTTTAGTCTGCACAGGGGAAAAAGGATCATTTTCACCCTTCTTGTGGACGCCGTTTCTGGGTTCAGTGACAAGTGAAAATTTTTGACAATCAGATTTGGGCTCCTGGTGACTTTGCTTCCTTGTTGATGGCTTTCTTGCTGTGCCTCTCTTCCTCTTTCTTGTCAGATCCTCACCGCGAGTGGGCTTTGGCCCTTGCACCTCACTGTCTTTGTAAGATGCATCTACAGCCTTTCTCCTGGCAGGAACATCTTGGGAATCTTCATACACTGTCGGGAGCTCCTTTTGTTTTTTCATCCTTGCAGAAGCCTTTACCGAAGCACTTCTCTTGCTACTCCTTGCTGGATTCCCTTGTTTTTTGTCTTTCTTAACATCACTTTGAGTCTTGGTGTTATGGGAAATGTCCCGACGATTTGGTGTCCTCGGCAACGGTGTGTGGTAACTTTCCTTCTCCACTAAGGGCTTGCTCAGGCTCCTATCACCTTGCTGGAACCGTGCAGATCTTCGGACAATCGTAATCGCTGATTGGTTACCCCTGACTTCACATTCCTGCAACAGAAGGTAAAACTTACAACACTTTTTGCCATGCACTATGCTGCTAAGAATCATCAATTAATAAACCATGCTATTTTTAATCGAGTGCCAATCGTGAAATGAATGAAGCATATTAGTATAAGATCGAAGAGGCGTGAAATGGACAAAAATCAAGAAGCAGATGAACAAACTATTAGTGGCATATAAAACATACCAGGGCGAAACTAATCTTTCGTTGGATAAGTAGAATCGGACAAGATTTTACTTGGTAGCATGACATACTGCAATATGTTTAACTACTCATAGTTGGGTCGTTGTCACGGAATCCCTAGAAATCACGAAATGGTGAGAAATTTTGGGAACAAAATTGGGTTTTGTCTAGCTGGTGAAGGGAGATCTAAACAAGGTGGCCGAATCATGCCCTCTCCTTCTGACACAACTACAATGCGCTGAAGAGGAGTAACCTAATAACATAAAGATAACAACCCGTACCCCCAAATCGAGCCAATGTCTGCAACCAACAAGAAGTTTGCTCCCTATACCTCGTCCACATCGTCGAGCACAATAGGGTGTTCCGGATCCCGGCCGGAAAACCGCTTCGATCGGCGGGGGCAAGACGTCAGAGATCGGCCCGCAGCTCCGCCGCTCTCGTCGCGGGTGCAGCCGCTTCTCGCCGGGTTTGTTGGGGCAGCCCGCTTCTTGAACTTGCGGGCCTCCGGGTGCTCGTCCCGGTTCCTGGACCGGGACTGGATCCACGGCGAGGGAGAGCTGAGCGGAGTCGCGTGACGCGTGCGCAGCCGCCCCGTCCACGGGGTGCCGCCGGCCGCCGGGGTGGAGGGCTCCTGCTTGTTGACCATGTGGGGGAAGGAGAGGAGAAGGGGATCGAGAGTATTGGAGAGACTGGATGGAGTTTGGACTGAACGGGAGGCCGATTTTGAATGGAGAGAGGGATGTAAGGGGACGGACGGTCGCCCTGGATCCTGGGCCGAATGGACCAGGCTTTGGGTGGGCGTTTGGGTGGGCCTGCCTGCTGCGAAAGAGAGATATTTGTTTTTTCGGGTAACGAAAGAGAGAGATGAGAGCAACTCTAAGAGCGTGTCACCTGTCACGTGTCGCTTCATCACGCTTCTTTCAGGATTTTCTGTATACGTATTTTTGTGTTTAAAATTGACATTTTTGATGATTTTTTTTCAAAAAAGTATGATCGTGCATCTCATGAAAGCACAAATATGCTTCCGCGGGAGGCACACTGCATGCCTCTAAAAAGAGCCTCGCCCCGTGCCTCTAAAAAAGATGCATGACCCGTGCCTTTAAAAAGGGATGATCGGGCCTCTCATGGAGGCACGAATTTACTTCCGACCTAGGCACACCGCGTGCCTCGAAAAAAAGGCACGACCTGTGCCACTAAAAAAAGGCACGATTATGCCTCCCGTGGCGGCACGAATTTACATACGCGAAAGGCAAGCCACGTGTTTCTAACAAAGGGAAAAGGGAATACCTGAGTGCGGCAAGTGGCGTGCGTACAGAGCGCCACTTGTTAAGCGCGGAGGGATTTGACGGGTTCGTTGGAAATAGTACTCGCTAATTGGTGATTTCGGAGAGAGATTGCTCTGTCGTTCCCGTGTTAGTGATGACCCTGCTAAAATGTTGTTGAACTGAAGTTTCGCTACCGTAGAATATTTTGATAAGGAACGGCCTAGGATTTGCGATTTTGGTGGCGATCACCGACGTAGGTCCACGACTGCCCGCCTACTTTGGTGCCCTTGCTTCCGATCTAGTTCGGATGCTCAACAGGCTGGCTTGTCCAACTTCCCAGCCTTGGTGGTACGCAGTAAGGGCTCTCGGGGTAGGAAAGATTGAATCAGCAAGGCATAACTTTTAACAAACAGACACCGGGAGAGAGTTTCTCGGAGAGGAAACTTGTTGATATAGATGATCTGATGAAAAAACTGCACCTTAAGTGAAGTTGATACGTCTCAAACGTATCTATAAGTTTTTTTTGTTCCATGCTTATTTTGAAGACTTTGCTATAGGTTTTGATGCACTCTCATATCCTTTTACAACATATTTGGGAACTAACCTATTAACCCAATGACAATTCCAGTTTCTGTCTGTTTTATCTGTGCATCACAGAAAAAGGTCCAAAATCAAAGTGCTTAGAAAAATCCTAATATTCTTATTCACGGAAAGACCCCGGAAGAAAGGACTCCCAGAGGGGGGCCACCACTGATCTAGGCGACCAGGTGGCGCGCCCAGGCCCTGATCGCGCCATCTGGCTGCCTGGGTGACTGGCCCCACCTTTCGGGACCCCCTCTGGCCTATATTAACCTCTGATGGGTGTAAATAACACCTCCTCGTTGGTTACCCAAAGTGAAAGATTAAGATGTAGTAGCAGTAAATTTCCCTCGGTAAAGGTACCAAGGTTGGTCTCTAGTAGGATCCTAGCTCAAAAATAAGGTGTCAATGGCGCCAGAGTTTTAGCTGATGGCGAGTTGACGCGGACCTGCACACAATAACGCAAATAATTTTGCTCCCAACGAGTTCAGAGAGGTTGTCAATCTCTCCGGCCTTGTTGTTTACAAAGGATCAAAACACAAGGGAAATAATATTTGGTGCAACTGAAAGGAAACAAAAACAGTAAATGAGAATGGTGTAAGCTATGATGGAAATATGGACTGGGGCGTCATGACTTTCACTAGTGATGTCTCTCTCCCAAAAGATAATAAACAACTATGTTGGGCGAACAAATTACAGTTGGGCAATTGATAAAATTACAAACGCACCACAATGCTAATTATGCTACTAGAAAGTAAAAAGGCTCAATCGTATGAGCATTACACCAAAACAAGCAGACCATTTATTCATCAACATCTACTCATTAATCATCCACCTTGAGATATATATCCAGTACATCTCGCTGGTATTAAGTTGTGAACCCCAACCAAATTGTAGGTTGAAAGCAACGGACAACTGCCTTAACACTCTATGTGTAATGTAAGGAATCCTTGCAACACACAGTCATAAGCACCACTATTTTCTCCCTGGTGGCAACAACACATTCCCTAGCCTCATGTTTATGTCACTCAATCTAGACATCGGGTTGCAATCTACTACTTGGCAAAAGCAACAAACGCAACGGGGGACATGCAATAATACTCAAGAACAAAAATATAATGGTAATCCAAATATATTACTCAACACAAACTGAACATAATCTCATAATCCCAGGGGCGGAACCCATTAGGCCCACCCTGTGGCACGGGCTATAGGGTCAAAATAATAATTTAGTACTAATTATCAGCTATCTGGCCCAAGGCATCAGGGTGGGCTGATAGCAGTGCTACATGGCCCATATATATTCACGTACGTTGGGCTGCCAAAGTCAGTTGCCAGTTGGCCCATACGTTCACGTACGTGTACCACCTGCTGCGCACGTACGCACGATCGATGGAGCGAGCCCCTGATCGATCCACCATGTGTCCCCCTGTCCGGTCCCTGCCTCCTGGTACCTCCTACGATGGATCAAACCGTCGCCTCCTCGTCTTCTCTCGCATTAAAAAAATTCTCCCGATTCCGCAAACAGCCAACCAGCGGCGGCGGCAGCGAGCCGACGAACTGGCGAGGCAAAGGTTGAACGGCTGCCGGCTGGAGCTCTGGGCGGCACAACCCTGCACTGCTGCGCGCGGGCGCGGCAACGGCAGTCGGCCGGATTTATCTAGACGGCAATCAAGCACTGTAATTTACTAACCAAATTTTGTCATTCCCTCTAACTTTTACTCTTAGTTAATAGTAGCAGTATATTTTGCAATCATCAATCCTTTGATTTTTTTCCTTTATCCTGGTTCGTGTTGTATTTCCATTAAGCAATTAATGGAAAGGGAGTGAGCCTGGTTAAAAAAAACCAATCCTTTGATTTGAATTCTGCTTCGATGTTATTGTTGGGGATCGGCGCAGAAAACAAAATTTTTCCTACCTACGAGTCCCGAACCCAAGATCTATGCTATGCTGATGTATGTAACGGTGTTCATACCTTTGAAGACCGAAATAAGAAAACGTTCCACGAACGTGGTTGGCGTAGACTCTGATCCTACAACCTCCCTGTCGTGTTGAAGAACCTCCGACGATGAAGTAGCACCACACGTCTAGTGCCTCGCGGGATTACACACGTACGGTGCAACCGACGTCCCTCCGGGCTCCGAACCAGAAGAGCAGCGGAAAGAAGATTGATCCGGATCCCGATTCCAGCAGCGCGAAGGCGTCCGGATGATGGTGAAACTGTTGGGATACGGGGCAAAAAACACAAATTTTTCATACCTACGGTACCCGAACCCAAGATATATGCTATGGCGATGTAATGTAACGGAGGGAATCAGAGTTCATACCTTTGAAGACCGAAAAGAGGGAAACGTTCTTGCGAACGTGGTTGGCGTAGACTCTGATCTACGACCTCCCTGTCGTGTAGAAGACCACCGGCGATGGAGACTCCCGGTGAACCTCCGGCGATGAAGTAGCACCACAGGTGTAGTGCCTCGAGGAGATTACACACGTATAGTGCAGCCGATGTTCCCTCCGGGCTCCGAACCAGACGAGCAGCGGAAAAAGACGAATTCGGATCCCGACTCCGGCAGAGCGTCGGCCTGCTTATGGTGGAGAACTCCCAACCAAGTGCAAACCCCAAACAAGGGGGGTCCGCTCGAGGTAGGAGAAAGAGAGAGAGAGAACTCAATGAGATGATGGAAAAGGGGGGTCTACCCCTCCTTATATAGGCCAAGGGGGGTTGCCACCCTCCTCCAACTTCCCATGTGGTACTAAACCAAAGGGGAGGGGAGGGGGGTGTGCCATATGGAGGGTGGGCCCCTCCCTTGGCGCCATGGGCCAAGGGGGGAGGCTCCCTCCTTCCCCTAATGGGCCCTAAGGGGGCCATTTGCCTTTTTCTCATTTAGTTAATTAATTTAAATATATTTTAATATTTAATTCAGATAATTAAATACTAAAACATTATTAAATATAATTAAACATTATTTTGAACCTTTCAAAATATCCGGAACAACTTCTGTTCTCTCCCGGAACTATTCCGGTGCTTTCTCCTATTTCACCGATGATCCCGAATCTGTCCTAGCATCGATTGCCCCTTAAGTGTGACACCCTACGGTCCGGGAAACAACAGACATGATCGAGACATTCTCATTGATCAATGACTAATCAATTGGACCTGGTTACAATCCTTGATAGCCCCTGCGCTTCCATCGAATGAACTTCGATCGCTTTTGGAAACCGTTAACGATACGACGTAATCCCTTTGTGCTGCGGTACTTTGTTTGTCCGAGGTTTGATCGTCAGTATCCTACATACCGTGTTCACATCTCGTTCACAACAAACAAGTTTACTCGTCCATGATCATTGCATCTCTTGTGACCTAGTCACTTGCTTGCAAGCTATTGATGCAATATCACCGAGTGGGCCCAGAGTACCTGTCCTGTCACAAGGACTGACAAATCCCGCTCTGATCTATTAACATACTCATCAACCATCTATTTCGGAATACCTAAAGTGCACCGATATAGCCAGCATATTTCAGTCAGGCGGTGGGATACAAATTAAAGTCTCCTCATAGATGGTGCTTACGTATGATCATTACGGTCTAAGGACTAAGCCATACGTTACAAAGTCATAGCAACGCTGAACTATGTGACTCGATCACATTGCAATACTTTAGGTGGGTGTACGTCCATCACATCATTCCCCTAATGATATGACCTCATTGTCAATGGACTTAAGTGTCGCCATGATTAGGAAAGCTTGATCAATCAATTGCCCAATGAGATAGTTTACCCGAGTTAAACTATGGACCATGTTTTATACTACACCTGTATTAGTATTTCCAAGTAATACAGTTATAGCACAGTATAAAATGTATTATGAACAAAACGGATATGTGACAAATATCTTTATTAATTTGTCTCTAGGGCACATATCCAACAGTCTCCCACTTGCACTAGAGTACAAATTACACTAGTTTACATCAGGTATGTATCTAACACCAATAGTCTCTCGGTGTTCTTCAAACTTTCCCTGTGGAAGGGGTTTAGTCATCGGGTCTGCTGCGTTCAGATCCGTATGTATCTTGTGAATCCTAGTGTGTCCATCCCTGACGTAGTCTCGTGTCACATGGAACTTTCGGAGAATGTGCTTGGCTGTAGAGTGAGTTCTTGGCTCCTTCGCGTTAGCAATGGCACCCGTGTTGTCGCAGAAGATTCCCACGGGGTCAGTGCAGCTGGGAAAGACGCCAAACTCGATCACGAACTTCTTCAGCCACAACGCCTCATTTGACGCTTCGCAAGCGGCAATATACTCCGACTCCATTGTAGATTGGGCGACGACTGACTGTTTGCCGCTCCTCCAGCTAATTGCGCCACCGTTCAACATGAAAACATATCCCGTCTGGGATTTCGAGTCATCTAGATCTGAGCCGAGGCTTGCGTCAACGTAACCCTTTACGGTGAGCTCCTCATCAACTCTTCCATAAACGAGAAAGAGATCCTTTGTTCTTCTCAAGTACTTTAGGATATTCTTTACTGCTGTCAAGTGGGACATTCCCGGATTGCTCTGGTAGCGATTAGTCATACTAATGGCCAATGCTAAATCCGGTCTGGTACATAACATAGCATACACGAGAGAACCTATGGCTGAGGCATAGGGATTTGAGGACATCTCCTCCTTCTCTTTTGCTGTGGTTGGACATTGAGTCACACTTAACTTGACACCTTTTATAACTGGCAAGAGACCTCTCTTGGAGTTATCCATTTTGAACCTTTTCAATATCTTGTCAATATAAGTGCTCTGACTCAAGGCCAACCGTTGATTAGGTCTATCTCTATAGATCTTAATCCCTAATATGTACGCAGCTTCGCCAAGGTCCATCATGGAAAATTGTCCATTCAGATATTCCTTTACTTCTTCTAAGAATTTCTTATCGTTCCCTATCATTAATATGTCATCTACATATAACACAAGGAATGCTACAGAGCTCCCACTCAGTTTCTTATAGAAGCAGAACTCTTTGACGTTTTGGACAAATCCAAAAGCTTTAATGACCTCATCAAATCGAAGATTCCAGCTCCGAGATGCTTGCTTCAACCCATAGATGGACCGTTGAAGCTTGCACACCTTACCAATATTCCTTGGATCGATAAACCCCTCTGGTTGCATCAGATACAACTCTTCCTCAATGTTGCCATTAAGGAACGCAGTTTTCACATCCATCTGCCATACCTCGTAATCATGATAGGCAGCTATTGCTAGTAGGATCCGAATAGACTTGATCATCGCTACAGGAGAGAATGTCTCCTCGTAGTCAACTCCTTGAATTTGTCGGAACCCCATCGCGACAAGTCGAGCTTTGTAGACAGATACGTTTACGTCTGCGTCAGTCTTTTTCTTGAAAATCCATTTATTCTCGACGGTCTTGCGGTCCTCGGGAATATCCACCAAAGTCCAAACTTTGTTGGTGTACATGGAGTCTATTTCGGATTTCATGGCTTCTAGCCATTTCTCGGCTCGGGTCCCTCCATTGCTTCTTTGTAACTCGTAGGTTCATCCGACTCATCAGCCGAGATTGCATTCACAAGCTGTCCGTAAAACTCGGTAGGTTGACAGACTCTTGATGACCTATGGGGCATAAAAGGTTCCTCTTCATTCTCATCATGATCATCATCAATGTCATGATCGTTATGAATGTCGTTCTGGCCATTCTCTTCAGCTCCCACTGTGGAAGAAGGTTCCAGAATAATTTCTGTTGCCGGTTCTTCCATTTGGAGTGATTGGTCAGTCACTTCATCGAGGTCTACCTTCCTCCCACTCAATTCTTTCGAGAGAAACTCTTTCTCAAGAAAGTGTCTAGTCTTAGCGACAAACGTTTTTCCCTCAGATTGGTTGTAGAAGGTGTATCTAACAGTTTCCTTTGGATATCCTACAAAGATGCATTTCTCCGCCTTAGATTCGAGTTTGTCAGGCTGAAGTTTCCTAACATAAGCCTCACAACCCCAAATCTTCAGGTGAGACAACTTTGGCTTCTTGCCACACCATTTCTCAATTGGCGTTGTCTCTACGGATTTGGATGGTACCCTATTAAGAACGTAAGCGGCGGTTTCTAATGCATACCCCCAGAATGATGTAGGTAAGTCGGTATGAGACATCATTGACCGTACACTATCCAATAGTGTTCGATTACGTCGCTCGGACACACCGTTTCGCTGAGGTGTTCCAGCTGGCGTAAGTTGTGGTACAATACCACAAGTCTTCAGATGAGTGCCAAACTCATGACTTAAATACTCGCCTCCTCGATCAAATCGAAGGTGCTTGATTTTCTTCCCGAGTTGATTCTCGACCTCACTCTGAAATTCCTTGAACTTTTCAAAGGTTTCAGACTTGTATTTCATTAAATAGATATACCCGTATCTACTTAAGTCATCCGTGAAGGTCACGAAGTAACGAAAACCATTGCGTGCGGTGACATTCATTGGTCCGCATACATCAGTATGTATGATCCCTAATAAGTCCACCGCACGCTCCATTGTTCCATTGAATGGAGTCCTTGTCATTTTGCCCATTAGGCATGGTTCACATGTGTCAAGGGATCCAAAATCCAATGACTCCAGAAGTCCATCTTTATGGAGTTTCTCCATGCGCTTTATACCAATATGACCAAGTCGACAATGCCACATCATCATGTGTTCTTTGTTACTAGGCTTTAATCTTTTGGCCTCTACGTTATTGATGTGGGAGTCATGATATTCGAGATCCATTAAGAATAAACCATTACGCACCGGTGCATGAACATAGAAGACATTATTCTTATAAATCAAACAACCAGTTGTTTCGGATTTAAAAGAATACTGGTCTCGCATCAAGCAAGAGCCACTCACAATGTTCATACTCAACGCGGGTACATAATAGCAATTATTCAAGACAAGAATCAATCCCGAAGGGAGACTAAGACGAAGCGTGCCAATTGACATTACTTCAACCTTGGCACCGTTCCCAACGCGCATCGTCACTTCATCCTTCCGCAAGAGTCGTTTATTCTGCATCCCCTCCTGGGAGTTACAGATGTGAGCAACTGATCCGGTATCAAATATCCAGACGTTGCTCCGAGCACTTTTCAGGAAAACATCAATAACATGTATATCACATATATCCATGTCTCTTCCGGCAACCTTGCCGGCCTTCTTATCTTCTAGGTACTTGGTGCAGCTGTGCTCCTTCTTGATTTCCATCTCAGCAATTTTGAGTATTGTGAACAATTCAGAAAGGGTCTCAACCATTCCTTGCATGTTGTACTTCAACACAAAACTCTCATAGCTAGGGGGTAGCGACCGCAACACCCTATCAATCGCCACTTCATCTGGAATCTTAAATTCTAGATCATTTAGGCGTTGAACGTAGTCAGACATTTTGACTACGTGCTCAGTCATACCGGTGTGCTCTTCCATCTTTGCAGAGAAGAAAGCTTCACAAACTTCATTTCTCTCAACCTTGGCTTGAGGTGCAAAGACGGTCTTGAGGTCAGTGATTATCTCATAAGCACTGAAGCTCTCGAACCGTTTCTGCAGTTCAGCCTCCATGGCATGGAGCATACCCTTCTTGAGAAGGGAGGAATCATCAGAATTAATGAGATAGACTTTCTTCTCAGCCGGAGTAGAGGTAGTTGCTGGTGCATCTCCTAATGCAGTCTCAAGTACATAGGACATTTTGAGGGGAACGAGGAGAATCCTCAGGGTGCGGAACCAGGAGGTGAAGTTTGACCCATTAGTTTTCAGTTTATCTTTCTCTAGGAATGATCTTAAGTTGAACGAGGGGCGTGGTGCTGTCATCTACAAGGTTGATTCACAAAGATACATATTTAGACTTTTGTTCATAATGTGGAGTTCAATTACAATTAATTCTAAAACTCCCACTTAGGAAAACATCTCTCAATTTTGCTAAGTGATTACACGATCCTAGAACACCATACCTCCCCCGATCGTCACGACCGTCAGTATGTGTTCAAGGTAGGCCATCATGCCAATCACATCATCTATGTGACTCATGCTCGACCTTTCGGTCTCTTGTGTCCCGAGGCCATATCATATACATATGCCAGGCTCGCCATCACACCCTATGTGATTTGTTGCTGTGTCATGCAAGGCCATATCATATACATATGCCAGGCTTGCTACACCCACCTCTTGTGAAAGAAAAAAATGTTTGACACCCGTGTGACACGTGATGCCTCCATAATGTAGAACTTTCCAGGTGGTGCTCACTAGGGTAAGGACACTATGTTGGTTTTAGTGAGAGATCATCCTATAATGCTACCGTCATTATATCAAGTATATTAGCAAAACAGGATGTAAAACTTTAAATCATACAAGCTATGATCCCCTTCATGCAAAGCAAAGTTAAACACCTTTCTACTTTAGCTTGTGCAAGTTTTACGTGGCTGCTAAGGGTTTCGAGAGAGAGAACCGATTTCTATCCTGCGAAAACATGCCACAACACCGATCCCCAATCGTCTCTATTACACCCCTGTCGGGGCCTTCCGTTGCAAACATCTTCGCATCGCTAATGCAGAGAGACAGACACCCCCCAGCCACTTTATATGGTACAAGCCATATGTCAAGCGTGGAACCAGTCTCGCGTAAACGCGTAAGGTCGGTCGGGGGCCGCTTCATCAAACATTGCCGCAACGCTAAATGAGTACACGTGGGAGGGTAACGAATGAAGATTCGATGCCCACATCCTAGATGTGTTCTACCCGTACAATACATCTACGCATAGCTAGCTCATGATGCCACTGTTGGGATACGGGGCATAAAACACAATTTTTTCATACCTACGGTACCCGAACCCAAGATCTATGCTATGGCGATGTAATGTAACGGAGGGAATCAGAGTTCATACCTTTGAAGACCGAAAAGAGGGAAACGTTCTTGCGAACGTGGTCGGCGTAGACTCTGATCTACGACCTCCCTGTCGTGTAGAAGACCACCGGCGATGGAGACTCCCGGTGAACCTCCGGCGATGAAGTAGCACCACAGGTGTAGTGCCTCGAGGAGATTACACACGTACAGTGCAACCGATGTTCCCTTCGGGCTCCGAACCAGACGAGCAGCGGAAAAAAGACGGATTCGGATCCCGACTCCGGCAGAGCGACGGCCTGCTTATGGTGGAGAACTCCCAACCAAGTGCAAACCCCAAACAAGGGGGGTCCGCTCGAGGTAGGAGAAAGAGAGAGAGAGAGAACTCAATGAGATGATGGAAAAAGGGGGGTCTACCCCTCCTTATATAGGCCAAGGGGGGGTTTGCACCCTCCTCCAACTTCCCATGTGGTACTAAACCAAAGGGGAGGGGAGGGGGGTGCGCCATATGGAGGGTGGGCCCCTCCCTTGGCGCCATGGGCCAAGGGGGGAGGCTCCCTCCTTCCCCTAATGGGCCCTAAGGGGCCCATTTGCCTTTTCCCATTTAATTAATTAATTTAAATATATTTTAATATTTAATTCAGATAATTAAATACTAAAACATTATTAAATATAGTTAAACATTATTTTGAACCTTTCAAAATATCCGGAACAACTTCCGTTCTCTCCCGGAACTATTCCGGTGCTTTCTCCTATTTCACCGATGATCCCGAATCTGTCCTAGCATCGATTGCCCCTTAAGTGTGACACCCTACGGTCCGGGAAACAACAGACATGATCGAGACATTCTCATTGATCAATGACTAATCAATTGGACCTTGTTACAATCCTTGATAGCCCCTGCGCTTCCATCGAATGAACTTCGATCGCTTTTGGAAACCGTTAACGATACGACGTAATACCTTTGTGCTGCGGTACTTTGTTTGTCCGAGGTTTGATCGTCGGTATCCTACATACCGTGTTCACATCTCGTTCACAACAAACAAGTTTACTCGTCCATGATCATTGCATCTCTTGTGACCTAGTCACTTGCTTGCAAGCTATTGATGCAATATCACCGAGTGGGCCCAGAGTACCTGTCCTGTCACAAGGACTGACAAATCCCGCTCTGATCTATTAACATACTCATCAACCATCTATTTCGGAATACCTAAAGTGCACCGATATAGCCAGCATATTTCAGTCAGGCGGTGGGATACAAATTAAAGTCTCCTCATAGATGGTGCTTACGTATGATCATTACGGTCTAAGGACTAAGCCATACGTTACAAAGTCATAGCAACGCTGAACTATGTGACTCGATCACATTGCAATACTTTAGGTGGGTGTACGTCCATCACATCATTGCCCTAATGATATGACCTCATTGTCAATGGACTTAAGTGTCACCATGATTAGGAAAGCTTGATCAATCAATTGCCCAATGAGATAGTTTACCCGAGTTAAACTACGGACCATGTTTTATACTACACCTGTATTAGTATTTCCATGTAATACAACTATAGCATAGTATAAAACGTATTATGAACAAAACGGATATGTGACAAATATCTTTATTAATTTGTCTCTAGGGCACATATCCAACAGTCTCCCACTTGCACTAGAGTACAAATTACACTAGTTTACATCAGGTATGTATCTAACACCAATAGTCTCTCGGTGTTCTTCAAACTTGCCCTGTGGAAGGGGTTTAGTCATCGGGTTTGCTGCATTCAGATCCGTATGTATCTTGTGAATCCTAGTGTGTCCATCCCTGACGTAGTCTCGCGTCACATGGAACTTTCGGAGAATGTGCTTGGCTGTAGAGTGAGTTCTTGGCTCCTTCGCCTTAGCAATGGCACCCGTGTTGTCGCAGAAGATTCCCACGGGGTCAGTGCAGCTGGGAAAGACGCCAAGCTCGATCACGAACTTCTTCAGCCACAACGCCTCATTTGACACTTCGCAAGCGGAAATACACTCCGATTCCATTGTAGATTGGGCGACGACTGACTGTGTAACAGCCCAGTTTTCACAAAAATTAAAAATTTGTTTTCGGTGTGAATTATTCGATTGTCTGATTTGTTTGCGGTGTTTGCATCCCCGATTTATTGATCGGCGATTATTTTTCACCCTCTTATCTCGTACCGGACGAAGACCGACCCTTGCCACCCTGACACTCGACCTTTGCGACACCGGGCTTCACCCGATCACCGTCGCGAAAATCGCACGATACCAGCCGCAACCAACGGAACGAAAAACCCGGTTTAATAATTAAGCGGGATATTTTTATAGCGCGCCGGAAAGTGTTTTTGGAACGTTTCCAACGCGAGGTGAACGCCGCCGGCTCGACGCACTGATCGTGCAGATCGAAGTTTTACCCGAATCGGAGGTACTGCGGACCCCCGGCGGTCATAAACGTGAGCACCGCGCGCGCGAGAGAAAAACCGGAGATGTTTTTGCAAACTGCCAGCCACCGGGGCTATATAAACACCACCACACTCCCACCCATTTATAGGGTTTCCCTAGCCACAATTTGCAGCCACCCCCTCCACTTTGCCAAGTTTTGCCTCCCAGATCCCAGATTTTTCGGGCCGTTTGATCCCGCGATCGGACGCACCGGAGTGTGCCATCTCGCCCCTGTAGTCTCCTCTCTCCTCCGAGTCGCAGCCAGCCCGTGGAGACCGAGCCGCCGCCGCCGCTCCCTCCGGCCAGCCAGCCACCGGCGCGCCGCTCCTCCTCTCTCCTCCGGCCCCTCTTCCCTTTCCTCCCCTTCTCCTCTCACCTCCCCGTCTCTCCTTTTCTCCAGGAACCCGCGCCATGGATAGGAGGTCCCGGAGCTTCGAGCCGCGCCCGATCTGCTCACCGCGCCGCCCCGCCTCCTCCTAGCCACGGGATCCGGCGACCCCGCCCCGATCCGCCGCCTTGCGCCAGCCTCCGCCGGCCCTGTCTCGCCGGACTGCCACCGGAGGCCACCTGCCAGCGCCTCCGTCGGCCACCCGCTCGGGATCGGGAGGATCCCCGAGCCGCCCGCTCGCTGCCCTAGCTGGGCTGGCCAGGCCCACGTGGCCCAGCGCCAGCGGCCCAGCCGACCACGCCGCCTCCAGCCGCCTCATGGGCCGAGGCCCATAGGTGAGCCGGCCCACAACTTTTTTTCTTTTTACGTTTTCTTTTTATATTTCTGTTAAGTCTGTTTTTTGTTCTAAGTCCTGGAGCTAATGTGCTGCTGATGCTGTTTTGTAATGCGTTTTCCCGTTAAACCGTAGCCCGGATGAACGTGCCCCCAAAACGAAAGTTGCTCAGTTTTGCGTGCTCTAGCATCCGTATGTAGAAAGTTTTTGCATTTGAGCTCGTCTTGATTGTGTAATTGTGTGCTAAAGTGGGCATCAGGCCGTTAAACTGCTACTTTTTCCTGTTAAGTGCTGCTGTTTATATTTTTGTTGCAACTTTGCATGATGATTGTGACTCATCCATGAGGCCTATTGCATTGATTCTTTTTCCTATGTGTTAATCATCATGTGTACTTCATTTCCATGCTTTAACTTGTCATATTTGAGTGCTCTAGCTATATTAAATCTTTCTCCAACGTGGTGATCCTGATGTTAATGTGCTGCTGTGCTGAAAACTGTTATTTTGTTGCAACTTCGGTCGACGAGTGTGTCGCGACCGTTTATCGGAATTGAGTGATTCCAATTGAATATTGTTAAGCATCATGTCTACTTTCATTACATGTATTGCATTTTCATGTTATGCTTGCTGGTCATATAGATTTTAGCTCCAAAGTTTCTATGCTGCTGTTTTTGACAGCCACCTCTGTTTTTCTCTAAGTCTGTAACGTCACGATGCCATGTTGTTTGCTTAATATCTTTTGATCTATGAGGCCTATTTGCATGATTCTTTTTGCCATGCCTTACCTGTCATGTCTACTTTATTGCATATCATTTGTGAGCATGTTTGCATTGTTTAACCTGTTTATGCATTGCTCTAAGCTGTGCTTTGTGATGTTGGCAGTTTGTGCCCGTAATTTGTTTTGCTTATATCTTTTTAACCGTAACTCCGTTTGGAGTGTTCTTTATATGTAACTTGATTAGTTTTTCGTGTACTTTGTGTTTATGCTATTGTTTGCTGTTGTTAACCAACCTAAAATATGGTTTAGGGCAGAACAGTACCAAATCCTTTAATTGTCGTGCGACACTTAGTGTTATGCCATGTTTAGGTTGTGCCTCACTTAAATTGACTAGCATAGATAGTTTACTTTGTGCTTCACCTCTTGACATGTTTGTGTGCTATGCCATGCTTTCTTGAGTTGCCATGTTAATAACCGTTGATTGGTCACCTGTAGCTAAACAACTTGAACCACCGTAAAGGCGCGGTATTGTCGTGTGTGACGAGTACTCCACTTAAATCGTTAGTGACCGTTCTCGACGATAGATCCGTATCGCGTTGCCGTGCTGTGTGATGTCTTCTTGATCTTGTGTTTGCTTCGTAGTAATAGAGTGCTTGCTCGTTGATTGCTTTCCAGTGTTTATCGTATTGTGTGCTTCCGCGGGTACCTCTCGGAGACGTTGCGAGCTTGCGATCAACTACACCTTCAGAACCCGACTTATCAACAGGCAAGGACTATGCATTACTTATGATCCATTCTATTTCAACCAGCGGTTTGCATGCTAGTCTAGGTTAGGTTCGATGTTTGATCCTACCACATGTTTACAGCCTCTTCCAAACCGATACAGCCATGTCCCTTCCCAGCAAACCTTGTACTGCTATGTTACTATTGCTCGTTGCTCAGCCCCTGCTTAGTATGCATGCTTAGGATGCTACGATGTTACCCTGTTACTCCTTGGTTTGGGATATCACCTTATTATATTGTTGTTGATGATATGATTATTATTAATGTTGACTATATTCGACGAAGGATGGAAGGTCTAGGCTATCCCGCCCCGACGCTTTGTTCCATTCGAGTCACCTAGGATCCGAGTTCCGGGTATTGGTTTTAAGACTGAGCGTGCCTAACCGCGTGTGGGATTTTATGGGGTCCCCTTTTCTTACCTACCTAGCTTCAAGCATTTCTAGTGGTTTCCCAAGCTGATTTTACCTTTTGAAACCGTGTGTGTGTTGGTCGTACGCCAGTAGTTTTCAAACAACCCGGGCCAGCGGAGACATGGTTTCTCTTGTTGGTCCACCCCAGGGAGCTAGGGGGTTGTCCACATCTGTTTGGGCAACTAACCCGACCTCATCCATACGGTAGAGGCCGATTCGAGAGCGCGGCCGGCTTTTGAGTTGGGTGTCGACTCACCGGGGGCCACCCGGATTTGTTCGTTGTTAGCTAGAGGGACCTGTCGTTTCGGATCTCTTGGAACTAAATCATAAAATGGTTGCCTGTGATGGGTAGCAACTGAGAGATATGGACGTGCGTGCGGAGCCTTGTAATGGGCAGTTGGTACACCCCTGCATGGTTAAATCTTTTCGAGAAGCTGTGTCCACGGTTATGGACGACTTGAGACCTACTCCTTGTTTATAGACAACAACAACTGAGATAATCTTAATATAACTTGATCAACGTGTGTGTGTGTGCCTTGACTGCTTCTTCTTCGTCGGGATGCGAAGAGGAGGACAAGGATAGGATAGGTGTTATGTTTGCGTAAGTAGTTGATAGCAAGACTTGTTGGAGGCGAATCCTCATCGAATGCTTGGTTTCTTATCTTACTCTCTAGATCGTTAGCCACTTCATAATGCTAGTGCGGCAGCAACCTCACCACTTACCCCTTCCTTACCGTAAACTACTAGTTGTCCTAGAATGACGAGTGATGAAGTCCTTGCTGGGTCAGATGACCACTACAGTTGGATGCTGAGTACCTCTGTACTCATGATACTACCCCCAAACTCTTTTCAGGGTTCTTGATCGACAACAGGTATTGTGATCGACGTTTCACGTGGAGACTCGATGACGACTAGTTAGGCGGATTCCGGCGGAGGGCCTGGACCCGTGTGGTTATGGGATCGATGTTTTTCTCTTTGCCACTAGGCATTTGCTTGTAGTCTGTACTCAGACATGTACCTTCCGCTGTTGTATTGTATTTGAGGCAGTTGTATGCCGATTGTATGAGATGTTGTATTCTTGTATCTGTAATGTTGTGATATCATGTTGGAAATCCGGGGCATATGGCTATGTCATATGTCGCGGTGGGACCGATATGTGCTTCGTCCCCGGATCTGGATGGAAACATCTAGATCTGGAACAGTACCGCATATCGGGCCTTACAGACTGTTTGCCGCTCCTCCAGCTAATTGCGCCACCGTTCAACATGAAAACATATCCCGTCTGGGATTTCGAGTCATCTAGATCTGAGCCGAGGCTTGCGTCAACGTAACCCTTTACGGTGAGCTCCTCATCAACTCTTCCATAAACGAGAAAGAGATCCTTTGTTCTTCTCAAGTACTTTAGGATATTCTTTACTCCTGTCCAGTGGGCCATTCCTGGATTTCTCTGGTAGCGATTAGTCATACTAATGGCCAGCGCTAAATCCGGTCTGGTACATAACATAGCATCCATGAGAGAACCTATGGCTGAGGCATAGGGCTTTGAGGACATCTCCTCCTTCTCTTTTGCTGTGGTTGGACATTGAGTCACACTTAACTTGACACCTTTTATAACTGGCAAGAGACCTCTCTTGGAGTTATCCATTTTGAACCTTTTCAATATCTTGTCAATATAAGTGCTCTGACTCAAGGCCAACCGTCGATTAGGTCTATCTCTATAGATCTTAATCCCTAATATGTACGCAGCTTCACCAAGGTCCTTCATGGAAAATTATCCATTCAGATATTCCTTTACTTCTTCTAAGAATTTCTTATCGTTCCCTATCAGTAATATGTCATCTACATATAACACAAGGAATGCTACAGAGCTCCCACTCAGTTTCTTATAGACGCAGAACTCTTCGACGTTTTGGACAAATACAAAAGCTTTAATGACCTCATCAAATCGAAGATTCCAGCTCCGAGATGCTTGCGTCAACCCATAGATGGACCGTTGAAGTTTGTACACCTTACCAGCATTTCTAGGATCGATAAACCCCTCTGGTTGCATCATATACAACTCTTCCTCAATGTTGCCATTAAGGAAAGCAGTTTTCACATCCATCTGCCATACCTCGTAATCATGATAGGCAGCTATTGCTAGTAGGATCCGGATAGACTTGATCATCGCTACAGGAAAGAATGTCTCCTCGTAGTCAACTCCTTGAATTTGTCGGAACCCCATCGCGACAAGTCGAGCTTTGTAGACAGATACATTTCCGTCTGCGTCGGTCTTTTTCTTGAAAATCCATTTATTCTCGACGGCCTTGCGGTCCTCGAGAATATCCACCAAAGTCCAAACTTTGTTGGTGTACATGGAGTCTATTTCGGATTTCATGGCTTCTAGCCATTTCTCGGACTCGGGTCCCTCCATTGCTTCTTTGTAGTTCTCAGGTTCGTCAGGTTCATTTAACATGACTGCATTGACAAGTTGCCCATAAAACTGAGTTTTTACTCGGGCTCTTGATGACCTGCGGGGTACAATAGGATCCTCTTCATCTTGATCATGATCATCATGTATGTCACGATAGTTATGAATATCATGATGACCGTTCTCTTCAGCTCCCACTACGGAAGATGGTTCCGGAACAACTTCCATTGCCATTTCTTCCACTTGGAGTGATTGGTCAATTATCTCGTTGAGGTCTATTTTCCTCCCACTCAATTCTGTCGAAAGAAACTCTTTCTCAAGAAAGCATCTAGTCTTGGCGACAAACGTTTTACCCTCAGACTGGTTGTAGAAGGTGTATCCAACGGTTTCCCTTGGATATCCCATAAAGATGCACTTATCCGCTTTTGATTCGAGTTTGTCAGGCTGAAGTTTCCTAACATAAGCCTCACAACCCCAAATCTTCAAGTGAGACAACTTTGGTTTCTTGCCATGCCATTCCTCAAATGGTGTTGTCTTTACGGATTTGGACGGCACCCTATTAAGAATGTAAGCGGCAGTTTCTAATGCATACCCCCAGAATGAGACAGGTAAGTCGGAATGAGACATCATCGATCGTACGCTATCCAATAGAGTTCGATTACGTCGCTCAGAAACACCGTTACGCTGAGGTGTTCCTGCCGGCGTAAGTTGTGGTACGATGCCACAAGTCTTAAGATGATCGCCAAACTCGTGACTTAAATACTCGCCTCCTCGATCGGATCGAAGGTGCTTCATTTTCTTCCCGAGTTGATTCTCAACCTCACTCTGAAATTCCTTGAACCTTTCAAAGGTTTCAGACTTATGTTTCATTAAGTAGATATACCCATATCTTCTTAAGTCATCAGTGAAGGTCACGAAGTAACGAAGACCATTGCGTGTGGGGACGTTCATAGGTCCACATACATCTGAATGTATGATCCCTAACAAGTCTTCCACATGCTCCATTGTTCCATTGAATGGAGTCCTTGTCATCTTTCCCATAAGGCATGGTTCACATGTGTCAAGGGATCCAAAATCCAATGACTTCAGAACTCCATCATCATGAAGCTTCTTCATGCGCTTTTCACCAATATGACCAAGTCGACAATGCCACATCGTCATGTGTTCTTTGCCACTAGGTTTTAATCTTTTGGCCTCTAAGTTATCAATATGAAGTATATCAAAATCGAGATTAAGAATGAATAAGCCATTTTTCTCCGGTGCGTGAACATAAAACACATCATCCATATAAATCGCACAACCAATTGTATCTGACTTAAAAGAATAGTGGTCTCGCTGTTGGGGTTCGCAGCAGAAAACACAAATTTTTCTAACTAGCGTTCCCATAACCGAAGATCTAGCTAGCCGTATTACCGTAACGGAAAAGAGTGCGGAAATAACATACCTCGGGGTGTAGTCCGTTGCACGGGAAACGTTCCTGCAAACGTGGTTGATGTAGCCGATCAAGGTTCACAGCCCCCTGGCTGTGTTGAGCACCCGGATGGGTGTAGTGCCACACGTGTAGCACCTCGTAGTACTCGCACACGTACGAGACTCGATGACGACCTCCGTTCTCCGATCCATCGAAGGTGGCGGAAGCAGACCTCCGGACGGAGCTTCGGCAGCACGACGGCCTCCGATTCTAGCAGAGAAGCCTCAATTCCACTATAGGATCACACTAGGGCCCACCGTGAAAGAGACAAGGGAGGGGAGAAGACCAGAGAAAACCGATCTCAATTCGGAGTAATATTTATTTTCTCACGAATTTCTGTGTATTAAATATGTGCACCCTGCCCATCTATATATAGGCAATGTGGGACTAAAGTCCCTTTGCTAAGGGGGGTGGCCGGCAAAGGGGGGGGGGGGAGGGGGCGCACCCCTCATGGGCCCTAGGGCCCATGGCGCCTTCCCCCTTTTCCCTTTTTCTTTTTCCCTTTAATTTTCCCTAATGGGCCTTTTTCTTCACTAAGGCCCATTGCACATATTAATTAGAAATAAAATAATTTTAATTATTAATTCAATTAATTAATAACTAAAACATAATATTCCATCTCCCGGTGCTCCGGAACACCTTCCAGTTCACTCCGAATTTGTTTGGTTCAACACGGTACTTCTCCGATGTTGTTTCCTTTATTCTCTGGTTACTCCGATGGTTCCGGAAAAGGTCTCCGATTTCATCGAGACCTTAAGTGTGTTACCCTACGGTCCGAGAACAATCCAGTCATGACCGAGATGAGGCTACGATCAATGATCATCAGCGGGACCTGGATGCCCATAATGACCCCTGTGCATTCCGGATATCAAACACCGATTGGACCTTACGCCGTATAGCATTCCCTTTGTCAGCGATACTGGATTGTTCCGAGATTCGATCAATGACATCCTATGTCTGGTTCAACCTCGTTCTGAACTAATCCTCATTCACTCGTTCCTGTGATATTCTTCCCCATGACCTAGTCACACGCTGCAGCTTTATGGATGGAATCTCACCAAGTGGGCCCCGAGTATCTATCCATTATATGGATTGACAAATCCCGCTCTTGTAACAATACTCCTCCACATATCTCCACGGAATACTCAAGATACAACCGTTATGACCCGCATATTTTAGTCAGGTGGTGGGATGTAGGTCAAAGCATCCGGGAAGATAGCAATTATGCACGTACTCACGGTCAAAGGAACGGTCTACCACGTTCTGTAATTACAACACTGAACCTTCACAAGATTTGATCATGCTGTAATGCTTACTTTGGGTAATGTTCATGACGTCGCTTAACCAGTGAGGTGACCTCATAGTCAAGAGACTTAATTGTCCATGATCGCGAAACCACGACCATCATGTTGACCATGAACTAGTTATCGATGTAGAGGCTAACTAGGAACTCTGGGGGTTTCTATACCACACCTGCATCATTGTTTCACTAACACAATTCTAGCACGGTATGAAACTGGTTATGAACTTGCTTAGATATATTGGAATAATCATATATTATTTGCCTCTAGAGCATATATCCAACAGTCTCCCACTTGCACTAGAGTGCTAATAATCTAGCCGCATTTTTCCGATCATAATCATCTTATCACATAAGTGTTCATTGATCATGCATGCTCATGGAAGAGGGTTCGTCAACGAACTGCACCAATTCAGATTCGTATGTTTCCTTTGCAACTGGTATAGGTCAAAACTCTTTTGACATACCACTCATTATCATATAATGGTTGGATATAAGTTTCGCGGGAGAGTGAGACTATTATTTCACAGTATCCTCCAATGATCTCTTGGTTTAGTCTTTAGAAGACTCATCCTTAGTCATATATACTGGGAAATACACTCAACCAGAAGGCCAATACTTCTAACGCTAAACTTTTATCCATACGTCTACTTTCTTAAGTAGTATTATGTTTGTAGTGCCGTGAATTTTGCTCACATTTCTTTCATGTCTTTGGTGATGTCTCTAATTCCATATAGACCCATAATATGGCTTGCAATTGTAATCTTGCATTACATTCAAGTCTATTATCCTTTCTATATTTTAGAGAATAGTCCTCAGTATTCCTCATATACTGAATGTATGGACTTTATTCAGATTCTGTGTTTTACTCCTAAAGCACATCGGAATCTGTTCTTCTTCCAAGAACTTTTGAGTCATTCTGTTGTTGGATTCACAATGCATGTTATATGGTAGAATCATATGTCAAGAACATATAAGATCACATGTCCAGTACATGGTGCATCTCTATTCTTCCATCAAGACATTGCTTGTGATATTTGGATTTCACCCATTATATAATTTCTAGCCACAAGAACCTGTTTCTTGTCTTAGAAGATTATTCCAACCTTCACTTCGTTTCATTATCCGTATCTTAATCTACTCATATAGATTTCAACGTGTAATGTGTTGGTATTTCACATAAAAGAAGATTCTTGCAATCCTGTATTTTATTTGCCTTATGCTCTATATATATATCATAATGCACATATGTATATAAGACGATTCTCTATATACACAATCAATGCATATCCATATATATACATATGAGATCATTCTTCACACATATCAATGCATATATGTTTGAGACAATGATCATGCTCCCACTCAAATATATCCATCATATACTCATATATTTGTGGTTCAACTTTCATCAAGTCATTTTATTGTTCACTATGTCTCACATAATGACAAAGCTTCCAAAGCTCCCACTCAGAAAATGCCCTCTGCATTCCAAGTTTCCGGGAAGTCTTCAAAGCTCCCACTCAGTTTCATGAAACTGCAGGCCCACTCGATATTTTGGTCATCACAAAATCACTTGATCAAATCAAGGTTGAGGGTTCCTGTCTTGAGGTACTATAGTCCATCCTTTTAACGAAATAACCTTCGTCATGCCCATTGTAATTCTCTTTCAAATCCCAAATTTGACTGAGATGCAATTTCAGGCTATGGTCCATCGTAGTGTAAATGAAACATTTTATTGATTAAAGCATTCCTACGTTTCCGTAGTCAATCACCATTGAACTTTGGTCATAACCAAATAATGCCTTATGCCCATTACATTATTCTCAATAACTCTCCAGTTTATCGAGAATATGAAATAACCGATTTATTTTACGGGACGTGAGCCATCCTATATGTAACTCAATATTGTTTCATTTCTCCTCGTGTTCTAGGCTACCATCATTCCTTTGTGTCTTCGAGCAATGTTATTTTTATTGTTTTTATTAAGAAGACTCATGATTATTGTTCTGTACAGAACCTATTCATGACAACCTTCTAAATTCAACAATGGCTTCAACTCATATACCAAGGTCAATCATCTTTGGCATATCCTTCCTTATATAGCATCATTACAGCGGAACACGCTTACGTTGCAATACTATGATATTCTGAAGGCAAGGTCCAATACCCCGGTCAAAGTTTCCATTATCTCCCATTGGATCCGTGTCGAGAGACTTCTTCTCGCATTACCAATCAAGAAACACACAATTTTGCTATTCGGGGAGAATATGTAATTTCAATTGCTTGTAGTTTTATTACAAAGAAATTCTTTCTTTTAAGAAACCTTATAACACCATCATTTATGGAGCTATCATGTCTCGTTAGATTCAGGATGGTTTCCTATTCATGAAGTGGGTGTTTTAACTTAATGAATTAAACAACCTTATTCGACAATAACTATAGTGCTAGGGGAAAGAACGTTTAGACCATACTACGGCTTAGTATGACTACGAATGGTTTAAGTAGTCTAGCACTTTCAACTTCCATCGTAGTTTGTGGTACAACTTCCACAAGTCTCCCATTATGTCAATATCAATACTTATCACTTCGGATCGTAGCGTAGTCATATGTATCCTTGTATTCTCACTTCTCACTGTGATTCCTGAATCTCAGTTTTATGATCTCAATTGAATACAACTTTCAATTAATCATATGAAGTCTTTAATGATAACTCTCGTGCCCATTTAGTACATCATTTATGTATAATGATTGGCACAAGTTCTACTTGCTAGAACCTTGTCATGGTTATATTTATTGCAGAGGTTCATAGATCGTGTATCTAATCCATCTCATGCAATCAAGTTATGATTTTCATTCGATAATGAACTCACAAGTTAATAGATCATACATTTAATGAATTCATCAGTTATGAAGTCACCTCATGCAATCAAATCTTTGACTTGTTATAATCAAGACAACTTTATCATTAAACATTGAATATTTCTTGACAATAATAGTAGTATTATAAATGCTTTCTATCATATCATAAATCAAGACGTAATCAAAGTATAAGCACACTTTTATTCATAAAGATGGAACAACTGACTTGTCTCATTACATGAATAACTTTGTCTCGCGAGATGCAAGACACACAACTAAGTGTTCATACTATAATGATTACATAAGATTTATCTAATACTCTAAGTATCTCCTATGATAGATGTCTCGGCGGAATCCATGCTGGCCATCAACTGACTTGATATCCATCAATCCTTGATTTCACCTCTTCCCGTCCATGCAACGGCAGGTCCTGTTTTCATAAAACAGAATAAGTATCAGATACTCATTTACTGCAAATGTTGTATAAGGGAATAAACATTTATAAAGTATATCAAGTATATACCTTCTCCATCAACAACTTCTCCTTCAATGGGTTCAACCTTCAGGTACTGAAGTCTATCCATGAAGTTAGAGAACTCGAGGCTTTCACCTCTGCCGACATAGCCATGGACATGGTCTGTATAGCTTGGTGGAAGCGAGTGTAACACCGTGTATATCGCAGACTCATGTGTGGTCTCATAGTCGAAGTCATCTACGAGGCTCAGATGTATCTCATGCATCTTGGCCAAGTGTGCCTTCAGGCAAGAGCCTTCTTCCATCTTTGTAGAGAGAAACTCACTTTCTAACTCAAATCTGGCAACTCTAAACCGATGCAAGTTTGATGACTTCAGCTCATCGATCATATCATATGTATCCAAATCAGCATACTCCTCACGCAAAGGTTGCGGAATGCTGGTTTCTATGATACCCTTAGCTATGGCATATGTCCTTCGACGATACTGATAATCAATCGCCGCTTGTGCATCCATGTCGTTTGCTGGAGGGTTTCCCACATGCTCTTTAGTTAAGAATGAAAGGTTGATTCTCTTGAGCACGGCTCTAAGGCGTAAGTACCAACTAACGAAGTTTGACCCATTTTCTTTAAGTCTTTCACCATGTAAGAAGGAAACCATTTCAAGGTACTGGGTATTATCCATTTTCTACAAACATAATTGCACGGAACACAATTAAGACTAGTTCACAACAATGAGTTCATATAATCATATGAGCTCGCACTAAAACAATTCATCCCTAGGAAGTTTTAGTGATTACATGATCCAGATTCACTGCCCGACCTCGAATATCACACGGCCGACGGGTCAGTTTCAAAGGTAGACAACAACTTGTGCGATCACATTATCTTATATGTACTGTGACTCATGCTCGATCTTTCGATCTCTAGTATTCCGAGGCCATATCTTCATATGCTAGGTTCGCCAAATTAACCTCCATGTTATATGCTGCTCAGCAAGGCCATATCTGCATATGCCAGGCTTGCCGAACCCAAACTCATGCGAACTCCATTGAATATGTAGGACAACTCCGGTATGTACGGAGCATCAAGCCATATGGGAGAACCTTCCAGGCGGTGCACACTTCGGTAGAATACTTGTGTTTGGCTTTGTTAAGGGATCATCTTATCACATGCTACCGTCGTGTATCCTATACTAGCAAGTTTTAAGATGTCTGAGCTATGGCAACACTAAGTCTACAGTGTCTCCATTTTAGTTTGTTTTATGATGACGATTACTACTTACTAGTAACACATAGCAAAGCTATCGCTACATCACAAACAAACGAATGATAGCCCCCACTTAGCAATACAAGGTTTAGACGGTCTAGTTGTATATTGCAAGTTTTACGTGGCTGCTAGGGCTTTCATAGTTAAACAGGTTTTAACCTGCGAGTCAACCACAACGTCAACCATACGATTGTCTCTATTACACCCCGCACGGGGCCCTCCGTTGCAAATGCCACATCCGCTAAAGTAGAGAGACGGACACCCCCAACCACTTTATATGGTACAAGCCGTATGTCAAGCGTGGAACCAGTCTCGCGTAAGCGTACGCGTAAGGTCGGTCGGGGACCGCTTCATCAAACAATGCCACAGATGTGAACAAGGACACGTGGGAGGGTAACAATCATACAATCAACGCCCACATCCCCGATGTGTTCTGTCCGTACAGTAATACTAAGCATAGACCTAGCTCATGATACCACTGTTGGGGTTCGCAGCAGAAAACACAAATTTTTCTAACTAGCGTTCCCATAACCCAAGATCTAGCTAGCCGTATTACGGTAACGGAAAAGAGTGCGGAAATAACATACCTCGGGGTGTAGTCCGTTGCGCGGGAAACGTTCCCGCAAACGTGGTCGATGTAGCCGATCAAGGTTCACAGCCCCCTAGCTGTGTTGAGCACCCGGATGGGTGTAGTGCCACACGTGTAGCACCTCGTAGTACTCGCACACGTATGAGACTCGATGACGACCTCCGTTCACCGATCCAGCGAAGGTGGCAGAAGCAGACCTCTGGACGGAGCTTCGGCAGCACGACGGCCTCCGATTCTAGCAGAGAAGCCTCAATTCCACTATAGGCTCACACTAGGGAGCCCACCGTGAAAGATACAAGGGAGGGGAGAAGACCGGAGAAAACCGATCTCAATTCGGAGTAATATTTAATTTCTCACGAATTTCTGTGTATTAAATATGTGCACCCTGCCCATCTATATATAGGCAGAGGGGAGGGAGTCAACCCCTCTCCCTTAGCAATGTGGGACTAAAGTCCCTTTGCTAAGGGGGGTGGCCGGCCAAGGGGGGGGGAGGGGGCGCACCCCTCATGGGCCCTAGGGCCCATGGCGCCTCCCCCCTTTTTCCTTTTTCTTTTTCCCTTTAATTTCCCCTAATGGGCCTTTTTCTCCACTAAGGCCCATTGCACATATTAATTAGAAATAAAATAATTTTAATTATTAATTCAATTAATTAATAACTAAAACATAATATTCCATCTCCCGGTGCTCCGGAACACCTTCCGGTTCACTCCGAATTTGTTTGGTTCAACACGGTACTTCTCTGATGTTATTTCCTTTATTCTCTGGTTACTCCGATGGTTCCGAAAAAGGTCTCCGATTTCATCGAGCCTTAAGTGTGTTACCCTACGGTCCGAGAACACTCCAGTCATGACCGAGATGAGGCTACGGTCAATGATCATCAGCGGGACCTGGATGCCCATAATGACCCCTGTGCATTCCGGATATCAAACACCGATTGGACCTTACGCCGTATAACATTCCCTTTGTCAGCGATACTGGATTGTTCCGAGATTCGATCAATGACATCCTATGTCTGGTTCAACCTCGTTCTGAACTAATCCTCATTCACTCGTTCCTGTGATATTCTTCCCCGTGACCTAGTCACACGCTGCATCTTTATGGATGGAATCTCACCGAGTGGGCCCCGAGTATCTATCCATTATATGGATTGACAAATCCCGCTCTTGTAACAATACTCCTCAACATATCTCCACGGAATACCCAAGATACAACCATCATGACCCGCATATTTCAGTCAGGTGGTGGGATGTAGGTCAAAGCATCCGGGAAGATAGCAATTATGCACGTACTCACGGTCAAAGGAACGGTCTACCACGTTCTGTAATTACAACACTGAACCTTCACAAGATTTGATCATGTTGTAATGCTTACTTTGGGTAATGTTCATCACGTCACTTAGCCAGTGAGGTGACCTCATAGTGAAGAGACTTAATTGTCCATGATCGCGAAACCACGACCATCATGTTGACCATGAACTAGTTATCGATGTAGAGGCTAACTAGGAACTCTGGGGGTTTCTATACCACACCTGCATCATTGTTTCACTGACACAGTTCTAGCACGGTATGAAACTGGTTATGAACTTGCTTAGATATATTGGAATAATCATATATTATTTGCCTCTAGAGCATATATCCAACACTCACTTCAAGCAAGAACCACTAACGATGTTCACACTCAATGCGGGTACATAGTAGCACTTATTCAAAATCAAAACTAATCCCGAAGGGAGACTAAGATGCTTCGTGCTGACCGCCACCACTTCAATCCGGCAGCCGTTTCCCATGCGCATCGTCACTTCATCTTTCATCAAGCGTCGCCTATTCCGTAGCCCCTGAGAGGAGTTAGAAATATGAGAAACAGATCCTGTATCAAATATCCAGGATTTGTTCCCAGCGCTTGTTAAGAAAAGATCAATAACGTGTATATCAAATATACCTTTGTATCTTCTGACAATCTTGCCAGCCTTCTTATCCTCTAGGTACTTGGGGCAGTTGCGTTTCCAGTGACCATCACCCTTGCAGTAGAAGCACTCAACGCCGGGCTTGGGTCCAGGTTTGGGTGCCTTACGAGGAGTGACAACTAGCTTGTCACCCTTCTTCGGGCTTCCCTTCTTTCCCTTCTCCTTCTTGCCAGACTTCTTGAATTCAACGGTCTTGTTGACCATGAATACATCATGCTCCTTCTTGATCTCAACCTCAGCAGTTTTCAGCATGGCAAACAACTCAGAAGGGGTCTTAGTCATCCCCTGCATGTTGTAGTTCAACACAAAGCCTTTGTAGCTAGGGGGCAACGACTGCAGCACCCTATCAACAGCAAGTTCATCTGGAATCTGACATTCCAGAGCATTCAAGCGTTGAACGTAGCCAGACATCTTGACCACCTGCTCACTAACACTGCTATGCTCATCCATCTTTGATGAGAAGAAAGCTTCAGAAGCCTCATAACGTTCAGCCCTGGCTTAGGGTGCAAAGACGGCCTTGAGGTCGGTGATTATCTCATATGCACCCATCCTCTCAAAGCGTTTCTGCAGCTCAGACTCCATGGAGTAAAGCATTCCACTCTGGACAAGGTTGTAATCATCCGTCTTGGAGAGGTAGACATTCTTCTCATCCTGACTAGCGTCTGCTGGTGGTTCGTCACCTAACGCGGCCTCTAGTACGTATGCCATCTTGAGGGGAACGAGGAGAATCCTCAGAGTGCAGAACTAGTTGGTGAAGTTTGACCCATCGGTTTTCAGTTTGTCTTTGTCTAGGAATGACCCTAAGTTGAATGAGGGGCGAGGTGCAGCCATCTACAATGGTTATTTGCAAAACAGATATTTAGACTTTGTTCATAATTGGAGTTCAATTTTAATTAATTCTAAAACTCCCACTTAGTTAAACATCTCTCCAAATTTACTAAGTGATTAACATAATCCTAGTTTGAATGATCGTCCTCGAATATCACACGGCCGACGACACATCTCCCTAGGTAGGCCCTCATGCCAATCATATCCGTTATATGACTCATGCTTAACCTTTCGGTCATCCGTATCCCAAGCTCATATCTACATATGTCAAGCCTGCCAGTCGAACCTTAGTGTATGGCTGTTCAGCAAGGCCATATCTGCATATGCTAGGCTTGCCAAACCCAACCTCATGCGATCGCTAATGTATGTATGACACCCGATCATCACGGCCTGCCTATCATAAAGAGATCCTTCCAGGCGGTGCCCACTAAGGGAGAATACAATCATGGTATTGAGAGAGATTATCCTATCATGCTACCGTCGCATATCTAGCATATTAGCAAGACAAGAAGTAAAACTGTAAATCATACAAGCTATGACCCCCCTTTACATGCAAATTAAAGTTAAAACGCCTTCTACTTTATCTTTTGCAAGTTTTACGTGGCTGCTAAGGGGTTTCGAGAGGCAACCGCTTTCTATCCTGCGAAAACAAGCCACAACACCAATCATGCAATCGTCTCTATTACACCCCTGTCAGGGCCCTCCGTTGCAAACGTCTTCGCGTCGCTAATGTTAGAGAGACAGACACCCCTAGCCACTTATATGGTACAAGCCATATGTCAAGCGTGGAACCAGCCTCGCGTAAACACGTAAGGTCGGTCGGGGCCGCTTCATCAGGACATTGCCGCAACGCTAAACGAGTACACGTGGGAGGGTAACAATTGGAGAATTGATGCCCACATCTTAGATGTGTTCTACCCGTACAATACATCTACTCATAGCCTTGCTCTGATACCACTGTTGGGGATCGGCGCATATTTTTTTTCCTACCTACGAGTCCCGAACCCAAGATCTATGCTATGCTGATGTATGTAACGGAAGGAATCGGTGTTCATACCTTTGAAGACCAAAAGAGGGAAACGTTCCTCGAACGTGGTTGGCGTAGACTCTGATCCTACGACCTCCCTGTCGTGTTGAAGAACCTCCGACGATGAAGTAGCACCACACGTGTAGTGCCTCGCGGGATTACACACGTACGGTGCAACCGACGTCCCTCCGGGCTCTGAACCAGAAGAGCAGCGGAAAGAAGATTGATCCGGATCCCGATTCCGGCAGCGTGACGGCGTCCGGATGATGGTGAAACCCCCAACTAGGTGCAAACTCCAAACCAGGGGAGTCCGCTCTAGGTCGGAGAAAGAGAGAGAGAGAAACTCAATGTTGTGTTGAAAAAGGCACCCCACCCCTCCTTATATAGGCCAAGGAGGGGCTCCACCCCCTCCCCTTCCCCATGTGGGACTAAACCCCCAAGGGGGGGGGGAGTGGTGCGGCTAGGAGGGGGGATGGGCCCCTCCCTTGGCGCCAAGCCCAAGGGGGGAGGCTCCCCCTTCCCCTCATGGGCCTTTTAAGGCCCAAATACCTTTTCACCTTTTTAATTAATTATTTAAATCATTTTTAATATTTAATTCTGTCAATTAAATAATAAAACATATTTAAACATTAATATATATTATTTTGAACCTTTCAAAATATCCGGAACAGCTTCCGGCACCTCCCGGTACATTTCCGGTGTTTTCTCTCTTTTCACCGATGATCCCGAATCAATCCTTAATGCATCGATTGCCCTTAAGTGGGACACCCTACGGTCCGGGAAACAGTAGACATGATGGAGACACTATCTGACCAATGACCATCATGTGGGATCTGATTACAATCCTTGATGTGCCCCTACGCTTCCATCGAATAAACTTCATCGCTGTTGAACCGTTAACAATATGACTTGATCCCTTTGTGCTTTGGTACTATGTTTGTCCGAGGTATGATCGTCGGTATCCAATACCTAGTTCTTCCTCGTCTCCGACATAACATGTTTACTCGTCTGTGAATATTACATCTCTTGTGACCTAGTCACTTGCTTGCAAGCTATTGATGCAACACCACCGAGTGGGCCCAGAGTACCTATCCGTCACTCGGATTGACAAATCCCGCTCTGATCTATTTCATACTCCTCAACATATCTACTTTGGAATACCCAAGATACACCTTTTCAGTTACCATGTTTCAGTGCGACGGTTAATGTACTCAAAGCATCCTAATAGATAGCAATTATGTATGATCATCACGGTCTAAGGATTCAGTCACTATGCTATTAAGTCATCGCAATGCTGAACTTATGTGACTTGATCACACTGCAATGCTTAAGGTGGGTGTGTGTCCATCACATCATTCTCCTAATGATATGACCTCATTGTCAATAGACTATTATGTTCTCATGATCAGGAAAACTTGATCATCAATTGCCCAATGAGCTAGTATGCCTGAGTTTAACTAGGGACCAGGTTGTTATATATCTCACGTGTATTAATGTTTCCGCTTAATACAGTTCTAGCACAATATATAACGTATTATAAACAAACAGATATGTGACAAATATCTTTATTAATTTGCCTCTAGGGCACATATCCAACAGTCTCCCACTTGCACTAGAGTACAAATTACACTAGTTTACATCAGGTATGTATCTAACACCAATAGTCTCTTGGTGTTGTTCAAACTTGGCTTGTGGAAGAGGTTTAGTCATTGGGTCTGACGGATTCAGATCCGTATGTATTTTGCAAATCCTAGTATGACCTTCCTTGACGTAGTCCCGCGTCACATGGAAACGCTGGAGAATATGCTTGGCTATAGAGTGAGTCCTCGGCTCCCTTGCGTTAGCAATGGCACCCGTATTGTCGCAATAAATGCTAACAGCGTGAGTGCAACTAGGGAATACGCCAAGCTCGATGACGAACTTCTTCAGCCAATGCGCTTCGTTTGACGCTTCGCAAGCGGCAATATACTCCGACTCCATCGTAGATTGGGCGACGACTGACTGCTTGCCGCTCCTCCAGCTAATCGCACCACCATTCAACATAAACACGTATCCCGTCTGGGATTTTGAGTCATCGGGATCAGTACCAAGACTGGCATCGACGTAACCTGTTATGGCGAGCTCTTCTTCACATCCTCCATAGACAAGAACCAGATCCTTAGTTCTTCGTAAGTACTTAAGGACGTTCTTCACTGCAATCAAATGATCCATTCCATGATTACTTTGGAAACGATTAGTCAGACTAACCGCCAGGGCCACATCTGGTCGAGTACACAGCATAGCATACATGATAGAACCTATGGCTGAGGCATAGGGCTTTGAGGACATTTCCTCCCTTTCTTTTTCTGTTGCTGGGCATTGAGTCACACTCAATTTACTTCCTTTCATAACGGGAAAGAGGCCTCTCTTGGCGTTATCCATATTGAACCTCTTCAATATCTTCTCAAGGTAAGTTCTCTGACTCAGTGCTAATAGGAGTCTTGATCTATCTCTATAGATTTTAATGCCTAATATGTATGCAGCTTCACCTAGGTCCTTCATGGAAAATTGTCCATTCAAATATTCCTTTACCCCCTCTAGAAATTTCACATCATTCCCTATCAATAATATGTCATCCACATATAGTACTAGGAATGCCACAGATCTCCCACTCGCTTTCTTATAAACACAGAATTCTTCTTCATTTTGGACAAATCCAAAAGCTTTGATCACCTCATCAAAACGAAGATTCCAGCTCCGAGATGCTTGCTTCAACCCATAAATGGACCGTTGAAGTTTGCATACCTTACCAGCGTCCTTAGGATCAATAAAACCTTCCGGTTGTACCATATACAACTCTTCCTCAATGTTGCCATTTAGGAACGCGTTTTTCACATCCATCTGCCATATTTCATAATCGTAATAGGCAGAAATTGCTAGCAATATCCGCATAGACTTTAGCATCGCTACGGGAGAGAAAGTCTCTTCGTAGTCAACTCCTTGAATTTGTCGGAAACCTTTTGCGACAAGTCGAGCTTTATAGACAGATACGTTTCCGTCTGCGTCAGTCTTTTTCTTGAATATCCACTTATTCTCGACGGCCTTTCGGTCCTCGGGAATATCCACCAAAGTCCATACTTTTTTGGCATACATGGAGTCTATCTCGGATTTCATGGCTTCCAGCCATTTCTCGGACTCGGGTCCCTCCGTTGCTTCTTTGTAGTTCGCGGGTTCGTCAGGTTCATTTAACATGACTGCATTGACAAGTTGCCCATAAAACTGAGTTTTTACTCGGGTTCTTGATGACCTGCGGGTTACAATAGGATCCTCTTGATCTTGATCATGATCATCATGAATGTCACGATCGTTATGAATATCATGATGACCGTTCTCTTCAGATCCCACTACGGAAGATGGTTCCGGAACAACTTCCATTGCCATTTCTTCCACTTGGAGTGATTGGTCAATCATCTCATTGAGGTCTATTTTCCTCCCACTCAATTCTTTCGAAAGAAAATCTTTCTCAAGAAAGCATCCAGTCTTGGCGACAAACGTTTTGCCCTCAGACTGGTTGTAGAAGGTGTATCCAACGGTTTCCCTTGGATATCCCATAAAGATGCACTTATCCGCTTTTGATTCGAGTTTGTCAGGCTGAAGTTTCCTAACATAAGCCTCACAACCCCAAATCTTCAAGTGAGACAACTTTGGTTTCTTGCCATGCCATTCCTCAAATGGTGTTGTCTTTACGGATTTGGACGGTGCCCTATTAAGAATGTAAGCGGCAATTTCTAATGCATACCCCCAGAATGACACAGGTAAGTTGGTATGAGACATCATCGATCGTACGCTATCCAATAGAGTTCGATTACGTCGCTCAGAAACACCGTTACGCTGAGGTGTTCCTGCCGGCGTAAGTTGTGGTATGATGCCACAAGTCTTAAGATGATCGCCAAACTCGTGACTTAAATACTCGCCTCCTCGATCAGATCGAAGGTGCTTGATTTTCTTCCTGAGTTGATTCTCGACCTCACTCTGAAATTCCTTGAACCTTTCAAAGGTTTCAGACTTATGTTTCATTAAGTAGATATACCCATATCTGCTTAAGTCATCTGTGAAGGTCACGAAGTAACGAAGACCATTGCGTGTGGGGACGTTCATAGGTCCACATACATCTGAATGTATGATCCCTAACAAGTCTTCCGCACGCTCCATTGTTCCATTGAATGGAGTCCTTGTCATCTTTCCCATAAGGCATGGTTCACATGTGTCAAGGGATCCAAAATCCAATGACTTCAGAAGTCCATCATCATGAAGCTTCTTCATGCGCTTTTCACCAATATGACCAAGTCGACAATGCCACATCGTCATGTGTTCTTCGCCACTAGGTTTTAATCTTTTGGCCTCTACGTTATCAATATGAAGTATATCATAATCAAGATTAAGAATGAATAAGCCATTTTTCTCCGGTGCGTGAACATAAAACACATCATCCTTATAAATAGCACAACCAATTGTATCTGACTTAAAAGAATAGTGGTCTCACTTCAAGCAAGAACCACTAACGATGTTCACACTCAATGCGGGTACATAGTAGCACTTATTCAAAATCAAAACTAATCCCGAAGGGAGACTAAGATGCTTCGTGCCGACCGCCACCACTTCAATCCGGCAGCCGTTTCCCACGCGCATCGTCACTTCATCTTTCATCAAGCGTCGCCTATTCCGTAGCCCCTGAGAGAAGTTAGAAATATGAGCAACATATCCTGTATCAAATATCCAGGATTTGTTCCCAGCGCTTGTTAAGAAAAGATCAATAACGTGTATATCAAATATACCTTTGTATCTTCTGACAATCTTGCCAGCCTTCTTATCCTCTAGGTACTTGGGGCAGTTGTGTTTCCAGTGACCATCACCCTTGCAGTAGAAGCACTCAACGCCGGGCTTGGGTCCAGGTTTGGGTGCCTTACGAGGAGTGACAACTGGCTTGTCACCCTTCTTCGGGCTTCCCTTCTTTCCCTTCTCCTTCTTGCCAGACTTCTTGTCCAGGTTTGTGCCCGCTCCGAATCCTTGAGCACGGCGGAAAATCCAAAAGAAATGCGAGGCAACCCCACGTGCCGTCAGTCAAGGTCCCAATAGTAAACATTCTGAGATACCAACTACCAATGAAGGCCAAGCTCTTGTCGAAGAGGCCAACGCAAAGGATTCAAGACCGTACCACGAATGATGCCCGAGGTACCCTAGACACAGCATGGGTATCGTCAACATTCATCCTATGACAAGACGTCCCGTTATCATACAAGCCAAAAGATATGAGGATGGAAATCAGCAGGAAAGGATGTGAGGTATCAAGGAAGAAAATTCTGTCAGAGCTACAGATCGGATGAAGTAAACCCCCTCATCAGAGATATATTGGATGCTACCATGGGAACAACATGCGATAAAAAGGAAATCCGAGAAGTAGCAAGTTTCCGAAGGACGGTAAGTTTGCGATGGTTCCCCGAGCAACCAAATCTCGAGGACGAAATTTTTCTAAGGGGGGTAGGTTTGTGACACCCTGGATTTTGGAACTTTCTTTTTCCAAAAACTTTTCGGATTTATTTCTGGATTTGCGATTGGATTAGATTTTTAGCACCTCGATGGACTTGAAACTTGAGCATATTTTCTTTCCATGCTCAAGTGGCCCTTGATTTCAAGCCTTTCCCATGTCATTCCATGGACCCATCCCATCCAAGCCACCATTTTATTCAAGCCTTATATTCCTTTTTCCATTAAAAGGGATATTCCAATTATTTGAGATTTGTGAAGCAACCCCTATTTATATTGCTCCATAAATCCCCAAATAAATCCCACATGTCGTTGATATCATATCTTGCCAAATTCTCCAAAAAAAAATCATAGCCCAAGTGGATTTTTCCTCTGGAAAAATTCATTTGTCTGTGGGGGCAGAATGGAGCTTTGTGAAGGGAGTGCCATTTATCTTGATCCATTGCTGATGAAACTTTTTGTGCAATCTCATATGATCATAGAATTTATCTCCACCAAATTTCACCACCATTTGATTTGCCAAACTCCCACAATAAATTCCCAAAGTTTGGATGCAGCATGGGGGCATTGTGAAGCAAGTTCATGATAGGGGATCCCATTTGCCTTGAAACTTTTTGAGCATGATCCTACCACCAAATAATTCCACCAAACCAAATTGGAGCCAAATCCAATCACCCATGTGTGTGCACCATCATGTTGAAGTTTCTGACCAGTGGACCACATTGTGAAGCAAGTGCTAGCTATGTGTGTACAATGGCTATGACATTTTATACACATGTGCACCATGCCAAATAACCCCATTACACAAATGTTCAGCCAATTCCACCAATCCTATGAGATGCTAGCCTCAACATTGCATTTCTGATCCGATTGGACATTTATAAAGGAAGTGCTATCTAACTTACTCCAAATGAGATGAAACTTGGTGTACATACTCATCCTAGGGTATGATTGAACTATGAAAAAGATCATGCCTAGGGGAGCTATGTACAAGCCATGCCACAACACAAACACCTCCGAGAAGTAGCAAGTTTCCGAAGGACGGTAAGTTTGCGATGGTTCCCCGAGCAACCAAATCTCGAGGACGAAATTTTTCTAAGGGGGGTAGGTTTGTGACACCCTGGATTTTGGAACTTTCTTTTTCCAAAAACTTTTCGGATTTATTTCTGGATTTGCGATTGGATTAGATTTTTAGCACCTCGATGGACTTGAAACTTGAGCATATTTTCTTTCCATGCTCAAGTGGCCCTTGATTTCAAGCCTTTCCCATGTCATTCCATGGACCCATCCCATCCAAGCCACCATTTTATTCAAGCCTTATATTCCTTTTTCCATTAAAAGGGATATTCCAATTATTTGAGATTTGTGAAGCAACCCCTATTTATATTGCTCCATAAATCCCCAAATAAATCCCACATGTCGTTGATATCATATCTTGCCAAATTCTCCAAAAAAAACCATAGCCCAAGTGGATTTTTCCTCTGGAAAAAATCATTTGTCTGTGGGGGCAGAATGGAGCTTTGTGAAGGGAGTGCCATTTATCTTGATCCATTGCTGATGAAACTTTTTGTGCAATCTCATATGATCATAGCATTTATCTCCACCAAATTTCACCACCATTTGATTTGCCAAACTCCCACAATAAATTCCCAAAGTTTGGATGCAGCATGGGGGCATTGTGAAGCAAGTTCATGATAGGGGATCCCATTTGCCTTGAAACTTTTTGAGCATGATCCTACCACCAAATAATTCCACCAAACCAAATTGGAGCCAAATCCAATCACCCATGTGTGTGCACCATCATGTTGAAGTTTCTGACCAGTGGACCACATTGTGAAGCAAGTGCTAGCTATGTGTGTACAATGGCTATGACATTTTATACACATGTGCACCATGCCAAATAACCCCATTACACAAATGTTCAGCCAATTACACCAATCCTATGAGATGCTAGCCTCAACATTGCATTTCTGATCCGATTGGACATTTATAAAGGAAGTGCTATCTAACTTACTCCAAATGAGATGAAACTTGGTGTACATACTCATCCTAGGGTATGATTGAACTATGAAAAAGATCATGCCTAGGGGAGCTATGTACAAGCCATGCCACAACACAAACACCTACGAGAAGTAGCAAGTTTCCGAAGGACGGTAAGTTTGCGATGGTTCCCCGAGCAACCAAATCTCGAGGACGAAATTTTTCTAAGGGGGGTAGGTTTGTGACACCCTGGATTTTGGAACTTTCTTTTTCCAAAAACTTTTCGGATTTATTTCTGGATTTGCGATTGGATTAGATTTTTAGCACCTCGATGGACTTGAAACTTGAGCATATTTTCTTTCCATGCTCAAGTGGCCCTTGATTTCAAGCCTTTCCCATGTCATTCCATGGACCCATCCCATCCAAGCCACCATTTTATTCAAGCCTTATATTCCTTTTTCCATTAAAAGGGATATTCCAATTATTTGAGATTTGTGAAGCAACCCCTATTTATATTGCTCCATAAATCCCCAAATAAATCCCACATGTCGTTGATATCATATCTTGCCAAATTCTCCAAAAAAAAACCATAGCCCAAGTGGATTTTTCCTCTGGAAAAATTCATTTGTCTGTGGGGGCCGAATGGAGCTTTGTGAAGGGAGTGCCATTTATCTTGATCCATTGCTGATGAAACTTTTTGTGCAATCTCATATGATCATAGCATTTATCTCCACCAAATTTCACCACCATTTGATTTGCCAAACTCCCACAATAAATTCCCAAAGTTTGGATGCAGCATGGGGGCATTGTGAAGCAAGTTCATGATAGGGGATCCCATTTGCCTTGAAACTTTTTGAGCATGATCCTACCACCAAATAATTCCACCAAACCAAATTGGAGCCAAATCCAATCACCCATGTGTGTGCACCATCATGTTGAAGTTTCTGACCAGTGGACCACATTGTGAAGCAAGTGCTAGCTATGTGTGTACAATGGCTATGACATTTTATACACATGTGCACCATGCCAAATAACCCCATTACACAAATGTTCAGCCAATTCCACCAATCCTATGAGATGCTAGCCTCAACATTGCATTTCTGATCCGATTGGACATTTATAAAGGAAGTGCTATCTAACTTACTCCAAATGAGATGAAACTTGGTGTACATACTCATCCTAGGGTATGATTGAACTATGAAAAAGATCATGCCTAGGGGAGCTATGTACAAGCCATGCCACAACACAAACACCTACGAGAAGTAGCAAGTTTCCGAAGGACGGTAAGTTTGCGATGGTTCCCCGAGCAACCAAATCTCGAGGACGAAATTTTTCTAAGGGGGGTAGGTTTGTGACACCCTGGATTTTGGAACTTTCTTTTTCCAAAAACTTTTCGGATTTATTTCTGGATTTGCGATTGGATTAGATTTTTAGCACCTCGATGGACTTGAAACTTGAGCATATTTTCTTTCCATGCTCAAGTGGCCCTTGATTTCAAGCCTTTCCCATGTCATTCCATGGACCCATCCCATCCAAGCCACCATTTTATTCAAGCCTTATATTCCTTTTTCCATTAAAAGGGATATTCCAATTATTTGAGATTTGTGAAGCAACCCCTATTTATATTGCTCCATAAATCCCCAAATAAATCCCACATGTCTTTGATATCATATCTTGCCAAATTCTCCAAAAAAAAATCATAGCCCAAGTGGATTTTTCCTCTGGAAAAATTCATTTGTCTGTGGGGGCAGAATGGAGCTTTGTGAAGGGAGTGCCATTTATCTTGATCCATTGCTGATGAAACTTTTTTTGCAATCTCATATGATCATAGCATTTATCTCCACCAAATTTCACCACCATTTGATTTGCCAAACTCCCACAATAAATTCCCAAAGTTTGGATGCAGCATGGGGGCATTGTGAAGCAAGTTCATGATAGGGGATCCCATTTGCCTTGAAACTTTTTGAGCATGATCCTACCACCAAATAATTCCACCAAACCAAATTGGAGCCAAATCCAATCACCCATGTGTGTGCACCATCATGTTGAAGTTTCTGACCAGTGGACCACATTGTGAAGCAAGTGCTAGCTATGTGTGTACAATGGCTATGACATTTTATACACATGTGCACCATGCCAAATAACCCCATTACACAAATGTTCAGCCAATTCCACCAATCCTATGAGATGCTAGCCTCAACATTGCATTTCTGATCCGATTGGACATTTATAAAGGAAGTGCTATCTAACTTACTCCAAATGAGATGAAACTTGGTGTACATACTCATCCTAGGGTATGATTGAACTATGAAAAAGATCATGCCTAGGGGAGCTATGTACAAGCCATGCCACAACACAAACACCTTTTGCAACATTGTGCCATTTACAAAGGAGGTGCCATGTACATTGATCCATTTGAGCCCAAACTTTCCAGATCACTAGTCCCTCCTATCCTAAAGCCAAAAGACAACTTGACCCTATCCAAAACCCCACCATGTGAGCACAACTTAAGCTTCAAGTTTGCTGCATCCAACTGTTGTTTGAGATAGAGATCACTACAGTGTCCCATATGTCCAGAAAATCCTACCACAGTGATCAGCGTGCGAAGGACTCCATGTTAGACAGACTTGGCCACGAAGAATTCTATCCATAGCTTGGTGGCCACACCATTGGCGTGCTCTGGACGCGCACTGTGCGCGCGCGCGTGCTCTGCCCGCATGCCCGACGCGTCGCCGTCTCGGCACTTTGCACCCCGTCCTTTTCTGGTTGGCAATCCACGCCGCACGGCTTTCCCGCGTCCCCACGCAGCAGGCCGCCCCGTCGAGTCACCATCGTGGCCCTGCTTGCCGCGCACGCCACGGCCGCCGTCCTGTTGTCGCGGTCCGGCCACGGGCATCTCTGCCCAGCTATAAAGGAGGCGCCCCCGAGCCCTCCAGGCACCCAGCAAGCCCCCACACCCCCTCCCAGCGCGTTCCCCTCGGCCAATTTGGTCCTGGAGCGTGACATTGCTCCTCCTCCGTCGCCATTGCCGCCGCGGTCTCCTCTTCGATTCCGGGCAGGCCCGAGCCCCTTCCTCTCCTCCAAGTCACCCCCGCAACCCCCTTGACCCCTCGGCCCGCCGCTTTGCCTCCCATCGCCTCGCCGCAACCCCTGCCCCGCCGTGCCCCAGTAGCAGCCATGGCCGCCGACAACAGCTGCGTGCGCCCCAGCCTCCCCGGCCTGCGAGAACGAGTGGGGGCGGCGCCGCCCTCGACCGAAGGCCGTCAGGTGGCCGCGGGTCGGCTGCCGTGCTCCCTCGCCGGCGGCAGATCACAGGCCGCGACCCTCCTCTGTTTTGTGCCGTGAGGCAGGGGAGGGGGGGAAGGTTGAAGACGAGGGGTGAGACTGCCAGGCGGGCCGCTTTCGTCAGTAGCCCGAGCCCGTTTCCTTCTTATGGAGGCGCCTTCCCTACAAATACGTTTTCCTACGCGGAAAGCGTACTTTGAGCTTCCTCGGCCAGAAATGCGCTTCCTCTACACTGAAAGCGTATTTTTCCTTCAAGCAGCCCAGAGTACGCTTCCACTTCTCTGAAAGCGTATTTTCTCCGAAAACCAGCCCCCGACACCGTTTCGCGAATATCTCCGCCCCCGTAACTCCGATTGAGGTGATTCTTTTTGCGCTGTTTTCGTATCGAGCTCCTCTTCAATTTGGCATAAGTTTTGTGCCATGTTTTTTTGTTGTTATTTTCTGGTAAAACAAAAGATGGTGTTTGACCTCTTCGTCGTGTCTTTTTATAAAATGTTTTGCAGGGTTTGCTTGTGTTGAAGATCCGGGAGTATTTCACACTCCTCTGGTAAAAGGCAAGCCACAATACCCGTTGCACCTTTGGAAAGCTTTGACGTGCTTCTAAAATTGTTGTCCGATGATATGTTTGTATCGGTGATCATGATCATGTTGCTATGCTATGATTGATGTTATCATTACCATGCCCTCCTTGAATATGCTCCTGTTATGCCATGTTACATCCATGCTATGCTTCGATCATATCTTTGCCACGTTATACTCTGCATCATCGTACCTGACATACCGACACCATGTTAAGTGCTCATGTTACCCCTACACCTGCTCATGTTATGCCTAAGTTATGTTCAACTGCATTCATAATGTTGCCATGTTAATAACTTAATCTTTGTAACACGGATACGTTCACCATCTAAAATGTGCTTGATCATATCTGAAACTATCATGTTAATATGCTATGCATTGTTATGATCTGATACTCATGTTGCACCTGATACTTGTGTTCGTTGTTGGAGATATGCTTCGTGACAAGTTGATAAGGTGCCACCGAACCGGACTTATCCGTGCAGCCACATTTGCTTGTATGGGCAGGCCTTGATTCGGTCTACCGGTGGGCATCTCTTATTTGTATCACCAAAGAGGGGAGGTTATGCACGCACGCTACCCTAGCCCGGTAGGTGGTGATAACCTTGACAGACAGTGTTGTTATGAGCTCAGTCCCCGTTGGTACAGTATTTGCCACAAGGTGGCCGTTTGCCAAGAGTTTGGCCGGAGTGGTTACGGTGGTAACAGAGGACACCTAACCACAGGGCTACCCAAGATGGGATGTCGGTGATACGGTAAGAGGGACACGCAGTAGCATAGGTCTCGTTGGAGAAGTCCTAGTCCACTCCTGCGGTACGAGTTCCAAAGATCCCGTGGGACAAGTACCGAGGTGCTTGATGGAGGAAGAACTCCATAGTGTGGGTAACGTGCACAGACTCTGCAGAGTCACACAAATCTATTCGAATATCCGCATCCATGGTAATGGACACAGTTTGTACTAGGTCACACCATATGATCAACATGAGTCGGTGGTATGTCTATGGTAAGTGGATTGGTTGGGTGGTAACAAGGACACCTAACCCGTGGAATGGTCGTGCGATGATTCGTTTGGTCATGCGACGACCCGTGGAAGTGATTGGTCACCGAAGTGACCCGGTGCTTGAGTCTGTAAGGACTCCGAGGTAAGCCACGTGATCATGCGACGATCATGTGGGGTCCATGTGACCTTAAACGATGATTGGGTGTGCATTAATCTTAATGCTGATAATATGCTTGATAAATATCTGCTTGCATGATATTGCTGCTCACCTGTTTGATTCACTAAGATACTTTAACCTGTTGCCATGTTATTGTTTTGCCTTGTTGCATGGTTGTTGTGAGCTTGCAAGTACATTCAATGTACTGACCTGGCGTGTTATGCCAGATTTTCAGGCCGTGCTTTGGATGCGTAGGACGACGTTCCCGGTGTTTGCGAGCTAGGAGGTGTTCCAGCCAGTGTCCCTGTGGATTGGAGTTCATCATCGCCGTTATTGTCCCGCTGCCGTCGTTATTCCGCTGCTAGAGAGTTATGCTGCTGCTTGGTGTAAAGCTGAGGCTAGCCTGAGGAGCAAGCTGTGTCTCCGCTAGCATTGTAATAGACTTCGTGTACCCCTATCTTTGGAAATAGAAAAATGTTCAGTTCTATACCAACCGGTGCCGTGTACCAGAAGACTTGATCTCTGGGCTGGTGCACGGGGCGTTCCGGTCCTCTGAGCCGGGGTGCCACACGAGGCACCTTTGTAATTTTCTGTGTTGCTATGCTGAGTTTGCTGGGATATGATGGATTATGAGATTATGTTCAGATTGTGATGAGTAATATATTTGGTTCTCTTTTATATTTTTGTTCCTAAGTTAATTCTTGCATGTTCTCCATTGCCGTATTTTACTTTGGCCAAGTGATTTGTTGCAACTCCAAGAGGGAGCGTTTTGCTTGATTGTGGGTTCAGCCCCCTGATGTCTAGCTTGAGTGACAGAAACATGAGACTAGGGGATGTGTTGTTGCCACCAGGGATAAAATAACAGTGCTTGTACTTGCGGGTGCAAGGATTGTTTACTTTACACATAGTTCTTTTAATGCAGTTGTCTGTTGCTTTGAGTTTACACTTTTGGTGGGATTCGCAACTTAATACCAGCGAGATGTTCTGGATAGATATCTCAAGGTGGATGATTCGTAGTAGATGTAGATGGATTTCGGTCTACTTAACTTGGCGTACTGCCCATTTCTTTTGAGCCTCTTCCTTTCTTTTGTAGCATAGTTAGCATTGCGGTGCGTTTATAATCCTGTCAATTGCCCAGCTGTGATTTGTTTTTCTCGCTAGAACTTTTATCGTCTTTTGGGAGAGAGACATCACTAGTGAATGTCATGGGACCCCGGTCCATATTTCCACCATTGTTTACACCTTCAATTTACTTTCAGTTCTTACTTTCAGTTGCCACTATTATTATTTCTTGCGTTGATCCTTTGTAAACAGCAAGGACGGAGGAATTGAAAACTCCTCTGTACTCATTGGGAGCAAAGTTACTTGTTGTGTGTGCAGGTCTAGGTGAGGGAGCAACCTCGGCACCATTGTTCACTTTACCACCTTCTTGTATTTCTGCGAGTCCTACGGGAGACATACCCTATCGTCTGCATAGGGGAAATTTGCTGCTACGCTACATCTCACCTTCCACTTGGGGTAACCAACGAGGAGCGAGAGAAGTATCTTCCTTGCTAGCATCAGGTGCCTCCCGAGGGTTTTCGGAGCAAGAGCTAAATATAGGCCAAAGGGGGCCCTAAGGGTGCCCCCTAGCCCAGGCGGCCAGGTGGCATGGCCACCCCATGTCCATGCCAGGGAGGCTCCTAGCCAGGGGGTGGCCCCCCTCGGGGCCTCCTTCGGGCTTCTTGAGTGTTTCGACTTGGATATTTTTTTGGAGTTTTCCAAGCACTTTTATATTTGTCATTTTTCTATAATGCATGGACAATAACAGACAAAAACTGGAACTAGGCACTGAATTAGTAGCTTAGTCTAAAATATGTTGTAAATGATATGAAACTATGAAAGTGCATCAAAACATATAGCAATATCACCAAAATAAGCATGGAGGAAGCAAAAATTATAGATACGTTTGAGACGTGTCAACCTCCGATCGCAAAAACCCTGAATATCCAGACGCTTTTTCCAGAAGGGTTTTCGATATCTGCCGCCACCTCCAGCAAGCTTCGAGAACCAGTAGTTCCTGTTTCGGCATCCTTCTGGGACGGGGGATTGCCCCCGGATCCATCTCCATCGACGTTGCTTCCTCCCCATGATGATGCAGGATTAGTTCCTCCTCGGGGCTGAGGTCTTCTACAGTAGCTATGTGGTTATCTCTCTCTCCCATGATGTGATTTTTGTTGTGATCATAGTTGAATCCCATGATGTTTCCCCTTCTTCTATTATTGGATATGATGTGGCCTTTGGTGATATTTTCGGAGTCCATGGTGACGCGTAGGACTCCATTATTATGGTGATATTGAACATGGGATTGTTCTTCTTTTTGGATTGAATCATGGCTCTGAGAGTCTCTTGATGCTTGTGTTGAGTATAATTTTCATAGTGTTGTGGTGACAATGGGCACTTTGTTATATTAGAAAGAGACTACTCTTGAGATATGTTGTGGTGTTTGTTAGTACTATCTTTGGATGGCCGCGATGAAATTGGGAAATCCATAGATTTGGAATACAAACTCTAAGGTGTGCTTTTGTGCCGTACACAATTCTCATCCTCTTTGATCTACGCGAAGAATAATCTCCGAGTTACCTATTTCTTGCATGCTTTTGGAGAAAATATCATGAGTTTCAATTATGTTCATGTTGTTGGGAGTTTCCACTACTGAAAGTATGAAGCCTATGCCTTATTTCCAAGCTTTGTTACACCGTTTGTGCTCACTTTTACTACTTGCTACCTTGCTTTAATTTTTATTACAGATTTATGTTACCTTGCTTGCTACACATATCACCCATATTTTACCACCTCTTCGTCGAACTAGTGCACCTATACAATTTACCATTGTATTAGGTGTGTTGGGGACACAATAGACTTCTTGTATCTTGAGTGCATGATTGCTTTAGATAGACCATCTTCAACCTCTACTTCCCTAAGTTTGATAAACCTTAGGTCATCCACTTGAGGGAAATTTTTGTTGTCCTACAAACCTGTACGCTTGGAGGACCAACAGCTTCTACAAGAATAGAAGTGTGTAGTAGACATCAGAAGTGAGTTGGATGACTTGCTTCTACCGAAGGATGAGTTTGCGTCAATGAAAGAGGAGGCACAATGGATGGCGTTGGTTAAGGTAAACACGTGGAAATCATACAACTAGTAGTCCTTTTACTCCATAATGGATGTCGCTTGGACCTTTGCTCGTGAATGGAAAATTAGAGCGATTGAAGGAGAACTTTTATGCCTTGCAAGGTTCTTGTTTGGATGATTGATAGAGGGTGACTAAAGTGATCACTTGGTTGTTAAGGGATATGGGTTGAGAATTGAACCATGTGATGGTATTACTAGTTCGACTTTGGTTAGACTTGATCATCCATCGGTGTGGGTGCCAATTCATGACCGACCTTCATTATTTCGTAAGAAAAGTATGGCGGAATTGCTTGTTGCTAGGATTGGTATTATTTGGGGTAACGATATGATGTTGCTTTTTACGAGGAGCAAATATTGACATGAGAAATGTGACGCCCTCGATTTACGATCATGTACAGTAATCATACACGCAGGGTACATGATCGAGATTAAGGTGCCACGGTGAGAATATCACAACACAACACTAAACACAAAAGGATAAACCAATATATTACAATGAAGGGGGGGGGGGTCACACGGACCCGAATAAATAAGTCATACAACCATAATATCTGAGTACAAACATAGTTAGTCAAGTTTTCCCTTAAGAAGGCTACCACAAATAACATCAGAGGTACAGATCGAAAAGGAGAGGCCTCTTGCCTAGGATCCACCGAAATACTCCTGGTCAACGGGAACACGACTTCGTAGTAGGCTCCTCCTGGAATCTCCTGCTCCTGGGCTCCAACATCGACTGCAGCGGCCGATCAGGCAAAGCGAAAAAGGGGAAATAAAGCAAGGTGAGTATCCAGCATACCCGCGAGTCTTACGTCCGCTACTAAGCAATTATGCATTGTATCAAATGGAAAGGGGATGCTGTATATAGTGGACTGCAAGGTAGAAATCGGAATAAGGATGAGAAGCTAGGCCTATCGAAGACTAGCATCTTCCGATGAGTCTTGCAGCACAAGAAAAGAACAACCAACAGTTCAATAGCATGAATGTAATAACAATGCAACAGAAGTTGCTGCAGCATTGTATAATAGTAAGTTGTAATATTTAATAATAATAATGCCTCCGAGTTCCCTTCCTCGACTCCCTGCGAGGAAAAGAAACCGGAACCAACAGTTTAATAGTAGTAGTTTGTAGTAGTAGGCTCTGGCTTCAGCATAAAGCGTCATGTTACCGTGGACATGGATATTCGAATAGATCAAACTCCCTGCAGGGGTGCACTACTGTTCAGCCTGCACGCTCGGATCTCCAGGGTGGCGTACATCTTGTTAGAGAATGCCCCACCGAGGCTATCCGACACGCCGAGGCCCATCCTACGGCTCATCAGAGAGGACCCCGCTGGTCTACAGTCCTAAGCGCAAGGGGGTCTTGGACCATCGCCCCTCACCCTCCGGGTCGTTGTGTGCCAGGTGATTCCACACAACTCTTCCAGGATGCGGATCGACCTAACCACAATGATGAACTGGACGTCTTTTAGAGCTTTCGAATGAGACCACAACGCAGAGGGACCACACCGTAACCCCACGTGAAGGTAGTGCGTACAGGCCTTTGCGGCCTCTCAAGTCATCCACCGGAACCGTTAAGTCATTTTATTATTATCTGTCGAGACAACCGTTATCGTTGCCCCTTTCTCGGTGAGTCGCGGACAACGACAACGGCCAGGTCCACCAGTAACGTCGGTGCCTGCCCTGTCGTCCCACCAACTCGTGCGGTTACCAACAAGGTGAACCGTCTCCTTACCTTGTCTCGCGTTTGCTCCGAAGAGCTCGACTTTCGTACAACAGGATACCTTTCGGCCATGAACAGTACCAGGTCCGCCGCACACCGGTGGAATACACCTGACCTATCGTTCCGCTAAGATACCCTGCGCGGGCACCGTGGGGTCACCCGACTCCTTACCTGTAAGGACAACCGTGGTTCAGTACCCTAGGATGGCTATACAGAGTCAGAAAAGAGTGGAGTAGAAGGATTACTCCTCGATAGCTCACACTTGATGTGGCTCGGCAGAGCCGGGGTAGGGCCTGAAGCGGTATCTGCTCTAAACCGTACCTGTAGCAGTTGTAATGTATCGTATCCGCATTCACTCCCAGAGTGAACACGACCCGCTATCTAATCCTATTGACTAACAAGGAGCAGGGTTCACTTCTGAATATAATATATATAATAGGCAGCATAGGATAAAGGAAGGTACATCAAGGGTGACAATGACAGGCTATGCAATTGAATAGGATTGTAACGTAGCAGCAACATAATATGCCTAGTGCAAGAAAAGTACGGAAAGATAGGCGATATCTGGGGAAGAGAATGGCTCTGCTTGCCTGTAAGCTCGACGGCAGAGGTACGGTCGTCGACGAAGTAGTCAATCACAGGGGCATCAGCAGCGGACATCGAGACTACCGGACAATAATAGAGGGGGGAAGAAACAATAAATACACAAAAATGATAGCAATACAAATACAAGACATGGCAACGTTAAGCTAGAGGTTAACTAACGCAGTGGTACACGTTGCAGACGAAACATGAATTTTAACCGGCAATTTTGCCGGCTCCGGGCAATTACTGGACAGTGCAACCGGAGGGGGAATGCCACGGGTTCGGTATGCTAAAGGGGGTTGGTGGATGTACGGGTAGCGTATCCGTATTTGTTATATTTTTTTGATCAATTTTCATGTATAAAGTTTTTCCATCTAATTTGCGGTTTAAAAGATATTAATTTTTGAAGTTTAAATCAAGTTTAAATCATTTCCTGAATTTCTTTATTATTTAATTAGACATTATCCAGAACAGTTCCTGTTGACTGGGTCAAACCTGGCAAGTGGGACCTACTGACCAGTGGGTCCCACATGTCAGCCACACATTTTTAATAAAACTATTTTATTAATTAAATGACAGTGGGGTCCCACATGTCATTGACTCATTTTTTAATCTGCAAATTAATTAAATTAGACACAGGTTTTCAACTAATCTATTTAATTTAATTAAAAGGCATGGGGCCCATCTGTCACTGACCCATTCATTAACAAAAAGGCGGTGGGAGGGGGGGGGTTATTTAAACATGTGATTAGGGACTGGATTAAGACAGGGGGGGCAGCGGTTCAGGGGGCATAGGCTGGCCGACCGCTGGTCTCGCACGGCAGAGGTTGCCGGCGGCCATGGCCAGCGGCGTGCGTCGACGACCGAAGGTGGTGAGGGCGGAGCGTGGGCGGGCAGCAGCGGGCGAGTGGCCACGAGATGCGCACGCAGGCGGGCACAACAGCACGCCATGGCGAGCTCGAGCCTCGGCCATGGCGGCCATGGCCCTTGCAGGTGGCCAAAATGGCGGCGAATCAAGCGGGGGAGGGGAGAAACGGGCGTGGTGGTTCACTGTGGGGGTAGGGGAGAGGTCAAGGAGCCCGAAGGCGGTCGGGGCAGCGCCAATTCCAGCGATGGGAGGTGGCAGCCGTGGCGGGGAAGACGACACGATTCCGGCGATGCAGTGGATCCCCGATCCAATCCAACACATGGGGACGACGAGGACGACGAGGCGGACCTTCTGTACGTCTTGGCGCGCTCCGGTGTGGCCGTTGGCCACGACAACGGTGGCGACGCGGCGACGGCGGACGCGGGCGGGCTCGGTTCGAGCGTGGACACGACGAGGGGCGAGCGTGAGGGGAAAGGAGGGAGGCGGCTAGGGTTTCTGCGAGAAGGGGCCACGGGCGTGGGGGGCCTTTATCCCCGCTGGAGTTGGCCTGGATTGCCTCCACGGCGTCCGTGGCCGCGTCCTGGCCAGGGGATGGGCGCCACGCCTCCCCTGTACGGAGGTAGGAGAAGATGGCCAGGGCAGGCCAGGTGGGCCGGGAGGAGGTGGGCTTGGCCCAGTTAGAGGGCTTCGCCCTAAGCGGTAGATAGGATTTCTATTTTTTTTCCTTTTTTTCCTTTTTTTCTTTTTTTTCTGTTTTTATTTGTTTTAGTTGATTTAACATTTTTGTAAAGCTTGTAACCTGCTCCAATATTATTGTTACATTTAGGACAACTACTACAAAAAGTTTGGAGCTTTTATAAAATCATTTAATATTTGTTTTCATTATGCAACTAGTGAAAGGGGTTGTTTTGGCACTAGTTTGAATTGTTTGCAATATTTCAATATTGCAATAAATACCCAATGTTGGTTTAACATGGTTCTATTGATTTTAGGCATTTAACAAAATTGGTTCCACAATTTTTGGACAAACTTTATTTATCACTTTGTTTTTAATATCAACCAAAAGGGTTTTTGGAGTGATCAAATGCAAAGATGATCAAAGTGATATTAGCAACAGTAATTATCATTATCCAAAAGTGATTACTGTTACATGACACCGAGGGTGTTACAAATCTCCCCCACTACAGGAATTCTCGTCCCGAGAATTTAAGCGGTAGAGGGGAACATATCGGGGTATTCTTCTCGAAGACGATCTTCGCGTTCCCAAGTGGCTTCATCTTCAGAATGATTCGACCACTGAACCTTGAGGAACTTGACCGTCTTGTTGCGGGTTCGACGTTCAGACTGATCAAGAATGCGGCTCAGATGTTCTTCATAAGTCAAGTCCTGTTGCAGCTCAATCATATCATGTTCCACTTCTCGAATAGGGTCCTTGAAGCAGCGACGGAGTTGCGACACGTGGAAGACATCGTGGACTTGGGAGAGGTTCGGCGGCAATTCCAATCGGTATGCCACGGGTCCACTTCTGGACAGGATACGGAACGGGCCAATGTAGGAAGGAGCTAACTTGCCTTTTATCCCAAATCAATGAGTGCCTCTCATGGGAGTGACACGAAGGTAAGCCTGTTAGCCGGGTTGATAGATCATTTCCTTGTGCTTGCGGTCATAGTTGTTCTTCTGGCGGGACTGAGCAGCTTTCAAATGTTCACGGATAATGCGAACCTGATCTTCAGCATGCTGAATAATTTCCGGACCAATGAGAGTTCATTCCCCAGTTTCTGATCAATTCAGAGGGGTTCGACACTTGCGTCCATAAAGAACTTCAAAGGGTGTCATCTTCAGACTAGCTTGATAGCTATTGTTATACGAGAATTCAGCAAACGGAAGGGATTCCTCCCATTTCTTACCGAATGAGATGACACAAGCTCGAAGCATGTCTTCAAGCACTTGATTGACTCGTTCAACTTGTCCTTGCGACTAGGGGTGATAAGCAGTGCTAAAGTTTAGGTGAGTGCCCATAGCTTCTTGGAAACTATCCCAAAATCTTGAGGTGAAAAATGCTGCCACGATCTGAACTGATCTCCAACGGAATACCATGGAGGGACACAATTCTGGAAACATATAAGTCTGCTAACTGACTAGCAGAGATCGTCTCCGTGACTGGTAGGAAGTGAGCAACCTTGGAGAATCGGTCGATGACGACAAAGATGGCATCATGACCTTTCTATGATCGGGGAAAACCAGTGACGAAGTCCATTTCAATCTTGTCCCACTTCCATTCAGGAATAGAGAGTGCATTCAGCGTTCCGGCAGGTCTTTGATGTTCGGCTTTGACGCGACGGCAAACGTCACATTCATCTACATATCGAGCGATGTCTTGCTTCATGTTAGACCACTGATGGCTTCTCGCCCCTCGTTGGTTACCCCAAGTGGAAGGTTTGAGATGCAGTGCAGCAGCAAGTTTCCCTCGGTGAAGATACCAAGGTTATCGAACCAGTAGGACTCAGGAGATACAAGTAGGTGGCAACGTCGCCAGAAATTGCTTCCTGACTAGGGTGTTGTCGTGGACCTGCACACAACAACAAATAACTTTGCTCCCAACGAGTACAGAGGAGTTGTCAATTCCTCCGGCCTTGTCGTTTACAAAGGATCAACGCAAGAGATAAAAGGTGCAAAGGAAAGTAAAAGATGAAAGTAAATTGAGGGTGTGAACAATAATGTGAAGATGGACCGGGGTCCCGTGATTTTCACTAGTGATGTCTCTCTCCCAAAATACGATAAAAGTGCTAGCGAGGTAAACAAATCACAGTTGGGCAATTAACATGATTATGAAGGCACCGCAATGCTAACTATGCTGCAAAGAAAGGAAGGGCTCAAAAGCAATGGGCAGTACACCAAGGTAAGTAGACCGAAATCCATCTGCATCTACTACGAATCATCCACCTTGAGATATCTATCCAAAACATCTCGCTGGTATTAAGTTGCGAATCCCACCCAAAGTGTAAACTCAAAGCAACAGACAACTGCATTAAAAGAACTTTGCGTAAAGTAAACAATCCTTGCACCCGCAGGTACAAGCACCGTTGTTTTATCCCTGGTGGCAGCAGCACATCCCCTAGTCTCATGTTTCTATCACTCAAGCTAGACAACGAGGGGCTGAACCCACAATCGAGCATAATGCTCTCTCTTGGAGTTGCAAATAAAATACTTGGCCAAAGCAAATACCGCAACGGAGAACATGCAAGAATTTACTCAAGAACAAAATATAAAAGAGAAGAACCAAATATATTACTCATCACAATCTGAACATAGTCTCATAATCCATCAGATCCCAAAAAACTCAACATAGCAACAGCAGAAATTACATAGATGCTTCGATCTTGTGAGGCAGCTCACGAGGACTCAAAAGTGGAAGCACAAAAGAGGGGAGATATAGATCACATAGCTACTGGTCACGGACCCATGGTCCAAGGGGGACTACTCACGGTATATCCGGGAGGCGTCCATGGCTATGGATGGTCTCCCGGAGGGGGTTCCTCCTTCCGGCAGGGTGCCGGAGCAGCTTCTCCAGGCAGCCCCGATCTTGAAACGCCGGCGGCGGCGGTACAGAGGGGAGTTCGCGAGAAAGAGATCGATATTAGGGGTTTCCACCCCGAGGGGTAAATATAGGCGAAGGGGGGCATCAAGGGGACCCACAGGGAAGTCAGGAGGGTCCCTGGCGCGGCCCAGGGTGGGGCCGCGCCACCTGCCCTCCTGGCTGCATGGTGGTGGCCCCCCTTCCCTCTCTTGGTGATTCCGGAAGCTTCTGTTGCGCTGATTTTTTATATATTTTTCCCGGAATTTTTGGAGCACTTTTAATGGCCGGAAAACCTAAAATACAAAAACAACAGAAAACAGAAACGGGCAACTGGGTGCACTGAGTTAATATGTTAATACAAATAGGTTCAAAAGTGTATGAAAGTTCAAGCAAAACATGGCAAAGTCACACAAAACATGCATGTAGCAAGCAGAAATTATAGATACGTTTGGGACGTATCAGTGAGTATCATGCCTTTTTCTCTTTATAAGTGGCTATGTTTAGATAAGTTAATCCTTACAGATATCTCTCTTCAGATGGCTGACAAGTCAACAACCGTCCCGATAGGTATTTGTGAGGATGTTCCTGTTGAAGTTGCTAATTTCTTAATTCTTACAGATTTGTTGTGCTTGACAAGCCCGAGGATGGGAGCATGTCCATTATTCTTGGTAGACCTTTTCTTGACACCGCAGGTGCCGTTATTGATTGCAATAAAGAAAAGGTCACCTTCAACGTTGATGATAAAGAACACACGGTGTATTTTCCAAAGAAGATCGACAAAAGGCATGGCCTTAACTCTATAGAGAATATCGAGACCGTGAATATTGGAGAATGGGATTGTCCTCTACATGTGCACCACAAATACAAAACCATTATGGTGGGGACAATGTCCATTAAAGTAAAGGTGCAATGATCACTTCATGAGAGGTGAGACTTTCTACTCTATATATTGCCGGTTTGTTGGTAAGACTTGATCAACCTTGCTAGCTAGCATGTTTTATATAGGTAAAGAGTGGAGCTTGTTATATTTTCATTTGCATTAGCTTTTGTTCTCCTTGCTGTACCAAGTTTTTATGTTTTTGAAGCTTCACAATTCTATTCACTGTTTCAAGTTTTCAGAAAGTTTCGCAGCTTTTTGAACTTCAAAACATTTTCAACAGTGAAGTTTTTTCCAAAAAAATAAAAATAAAAATTTCCACATCAAAAGTGACCCAGGAGCACCTGGGGCTGACCAAGGGGGCCCATCAGTGGCCCAGGCGGCCAGCTGCCGCGGCCTGCCCCCTGGCTGCGCCCATAGGGCGCCTGGGGCGCACAGGCCAACCAGCTAGGTATGTTTTCTTCCCTTCTCTTCCTCTCTCTCCAGAAACACGAATTCTGGTCTTGCACTTGCGTTCTTGCTGTTCTTGGAGGCGTTTTTCGATCTCTCTCTACAACCCATCATTTGAGCTGAGATTTTGAGAAAATACTCCCTGGTACGTAACTCCTCCACCCATCATTTGAGCTGAGTAGTTTGCCCCAAATCACTTTGCTTAAATAATTGTTTTTGTGAATTGTCATTTTTTTTCTTCAGAAATGAGTTTCCTAGGAAAAGCAAAGGGGTGGCTTGGGAAGAAGAAGCCCGAGCGCTCTGATCGCGTTACTAGAGCTGCAGCTTCACCCTCGGCTGCTAGGTTGAGCTATAATGAAGATCATGTGCCCCTACAGTTGTTGGAAAACACGAGTTCAGCACGCGCAATGATGTATCCGTGCGATGCTTTCCTCGAAGTTGCAGGAATTAAGGAGGAGTTCTACGTCCTTTGCACCAATGCAGGTTTGACACGGCTCGCATTGTGCTGTGTTGTGCAGTATCATAAACTCACCTCTTGTTTTATTAATAGTTTCAGATATAATCATGATGCTGGTATTATTGAGTTTAAAATTAACAATGATCTTCTGACCATGTCGTTGGCGAGATTTTGTGATATAATAGGTGTGCCGAACGTTGGACAGACGACAAAGATGCACACTCAGCCCTCTCAGCTGAGGACTCTCTTCGACTCTCTTTGTAGACAGGAGACGAGGGATATCCAACGTACAAAGATTTCCAGCATCTTATTCCCCCACCTCAGGTATTTTGCATATTTTATTGCTAGAGGGGTGTTGGCTCGTGACAACTCGAGCAACGGTTCAGCACCATATTTTGCTATCTATGCGAACGCCCTCTCAGGGAGGAATGATTATAATGTGGGTGCCTTAATTGCTCGACGCCTTGCTATGAATGGTAACAAGGGAGATTTATTTGGTGGCGTTTATGACACACTTATCCTTGAGGCTCTTAACGGCACCCCACATCCTGATGATGTTCCTTTCACTTACCTGAGCTTTGATCTTGCTGCCATGAAGAGGCACGAGTTCGTTACTAGGACTTCCGAGTTTGGTAACCTTGTTTATATTTTGAGATTTGAAAATACTATTATTCGAGAGATCCGTCTACCTGCACCACTTTTGTTTGATTATACCCGCAGGAACGGATGGTCCTTCAACGATGTCCAATTTGATGAATTAAATGGCCCAGTATCAGTCTCATAACCCCATGGAGGGGGTTGTGCCTAACGAGGAGGAGCATAGTGAGTTCCGACCTTTCCAAGGGGAGACCGTCACCCAGTTTGGTGAGGGGTCTTCCTCTGCTTGGAGCACGGAGCCTTCCTCATGGGAGGATACCAAGACTTCTGTGTACGCACCTGAAGCCCCATACGACTCCTGGACTCACCCGTGCTACCTTGGAGCAGGAGGCTCCTGGGGGCAGTAGCTGTTACCAACTTAGGCCAAAAGCCTAAGCTTGGGGGAGTACACACCCTTCTCCCTTTTCCATTGTATTATCCATTTTATTTTATTCGCTTTAATCTTTTTGAAGTTTTGCCTGTTCTTATTTATTCTCTTTTAATTTGCAAAAACAACAAAAATATTTCTCTTTTATCTTATTTTTGTTAAACCTTTGAAAAAACCCAAAAATATTTCCTTTTCTCTCTTTAGTTTGCTTTGTTTTCAGAGTTCAGCTCGTGTCCGTGATGACATTTGATTATATTTCTCACGTTCGATCGTGCAAGTGACAAGGCAGTAATGACGAAGATCGACGGAAGGGAAGCAACAACGAAAACCGGTGTGAACTCTTCTTGTTTCTACTTTTGTACATATGCCTGTACTTATGATCTAGAGACCAGCTTGTAGCGACATAGTTCCATGTTTACAATGCTTTCCCAGTGTTCATGCTTTCTTTGTGGTTGATCTCAAATAGCTAGAGTGCATAATTTGTTGTTGAAATGATTTACATGCATTGCATTTTTCATGGTTTGGCATATTGAAGTGGCATTTCCCTTCGGAGAATTCTTGGATTGACTTGGCACATGTTCACACATGTTTATGACTAAAAGTCTATCATGCCTTGATGATCTTTTTATTTCAGAATAGTTATATCACTTTCATGCCCGATTCAATGTTGCTTTGTCGCTCTGCATGATTATGACTTTTATTTCTCTCTAGTTGGTCACTTCCCAGTCTTTTGCTAGCCTTCACTCGCACTAAGCGGAATTCTGCTTGTGCATCCAAACTCCTTTTCAAACCAGTTATTCCATTTGAGTCCACCATACCTTCCTATATATGGTATTTACCGGCCATCCCTAACTTAGACTATCTTGTGCTCGAAACTTATTAAAAGGCTTCCCCTTTTGTAACCGTACAAGCTCATGGTGCGACGAGGGAAGATCAGTATCTACCATGCCAAAAATATTTTGACGGAAGTTTTAACTAGTAAAATTTATAAAAAAGGAAAAAGAGTTACACCTCCCCCATACTTAATGATGGAATGAAATGGACCAAATGCTGCTAATGAAAGATGGAACGAGAAAACTTCCTTCCATACTTGAGGCAAAATAAAAGGTACCATAGACCGTCGAATGATAGATGGATAAGGGAATAAAAGTGTAAGCAAAAAGCATTAATATAGTTGGCATGGGAGATATTGAGAGACCTTTATCGTTCACCGTTGACTGGAAAGTTGCCCTTCTCAAAAAGAATTTTATCTCTGTTTTCAAAACCAAGAGCTTTGGTACTTGTTTAGTCTTTGCTTCCAACCACGGGTTTTCAACCTTGCCATCAAAAAAGCCACGGTTCGAGAGTCTCCCCTTCTTTCTTCAAAGCACCAACTATTGAGAGCATAATTGTCATTCTTAGTGTAACATGCATTGTCCCAAAGTACCACATTGTCTTCTGCATGATTGTGATATTGCTTGTTCTGAAATTCTTAGTTCTAGTCTCCTTTAAAACTCCGGAGGAGTTTCTTCATTTGTGTTTTGCTTCACTTATGGAGGCTAGCGAGATACCACTCTAGTATGTTCAAGCTATGTGCATTGTAATATTTTCTTCATTTTCAGCAGCTTATTATTTACTTTTGGTTGTTTGTGATTGATCACTTGAAAGAAGGATCGCTTCGTGCATTGTCCTCATAGCATTGTTTCAATACTTGCTAAACTCTTTTCGTAGTACATGCTTATATACATCTTATGAAGCAAAAGAGTTTGTCAAAGTTTTCTTTGTCGCGTCCAGTTCGTTGAACTGAATTGCTTGAGGACAAGCGATATGCTAAGCTTGGGGGAGTTGATATGTCTCAAACATATCTACTTTTCCAAACACTTTTGCTATTGTTTTGACCTCATTCTTGCATGATTTGAACTAAACTAACCCGGACTGACGCTGTTTTCAGCAGAGCTGCCTGTATGGTTTTATTATGTGCAGGAAAATGGATTTTTAGGTATCTCAGAAAATTCCAGAAAAATTCACGAAAAATCCATGCACCGAAGCTTCCACGAGCCAGAAGTGGGGCCAGAGGGGCTCCAGGCGCCCTGCTGGCGCGGCCGCACCCCTGGCCGCGCCAAGAGGACGCCTGGGGGACTCCCACCTCCTCTGGTGCCCTACTGAAGTCCCTATTTATTCCCGTGATGAGAAAACCCCAGAACAGAAGTCAGTTTCCCAGTTTCCGTCGCGGAGCCGCCGCCACCCTCTGTTCTTCCTCGGGAGGGATAATCTGGAGGCTGATTTGGCCTCCAGAGAGGGGAGATCATCGGCATCGTCATCAGCATCACCACTCCATCCTCCTTCCATGACTTCTCTTCACATGTGTGAGTAATTCCCCGCTATAGGCAAAGGGGATGGTAGGGATTGGATGAGTTAGATCATGTAATAGTTCGTTAGATGTTCGGGGACATGTTGCTTATCATCTACTATGGTGTTTATCATCTTTACTACAACTTGTTGCTCATAATGCTTGTCACTTTGGGCCCGAGTGCCATGTTTTCAGATCTGAACCACTTGTGTTTTTATGAGTATATTTATGTTCTTGATCCTATCTATGAGTTGTATGCACCTATTATGGTCCGGAATGGCGATCCCAAAGGTGAAAGCTTGGGACACCAAAGGGGATGGTCCATAATTTGAGGATTTCATGTATCCATTGAGTTTATTGCTTTGTTCCGGTGCTCTTTGACAGGAGCACCTTAATCTCCATAAGTTCCTTTTGGCCCCGTTCATAGCGGGATGGTAGGACAAAAGATGTTGTGCAAGTTCTTATTGCAAGCACGCACAACTACCTACGGATACATGCCTAATGTTTGATACTTGCCTAGATGATCCTTACTTTTCTGTGTGCCTTGCCCCGTGTTAAAATCTATTACATGTTCACTCTTATCCAAGCAGCGCCCAACCATCAATCTCCCTAGCCTACAGTGCTTTAATCATGCTGGTTACTACTAGTTTACTTTTGCCGTTTTACTTTCGCTGTCGTCACTACCACTATCATATCGCAGTTGCTATTAAAAGTTTGTTGCAAGCAAGTATATTCCAGGTGCGGTTGAATTGACAACTCAACTGTCAAAGTTTATAAATATTCTTTGGCTCCCCTTGTGTCGAATCAATAAATTGGGTTATCTTACCCGCGAAAACTATCTCGATCCCCTATAATTGAGGGTCATCAGCAACTCTGTGTCCACTTTTCTCGCTGAATCCTGCGTCTGCTGTTTCGGCACCGGAAAGTTGCAAACTGTGTAAAACAAGCCAAAACACATAACAACAATATCATAATGTGAAATATATCAATGAATATGGGTGAATTACGATATAAAATAGTGATGCATTTTGGACGTATCAACTCCCCCAAGCTTAGATCTCGCTTGTCCCTAGGAGAATATTGAGCTCGGTAAACCTGTCCACAAGTTTAGAGAGTGAAGTTTCGATAAATAGAATACAGACAAGAAGCATCATGATTTCTTCACCAAACTCAGGCATCCTCAATAGCAATCTCAACTCATAAGGTCCTTATGAAAGTAGTAACAATTATAATCAAAAGTAGGGCTAAGGAAACTCATCAAATTATGGAAAACATATCCTTGGTCAGTGGACAACTAATAACTTTTAATTTTTCTCTTCCACTTTATAGGGAAACACTTTGAAGATTTTGAAAGAACATGTTAGTAGTCATGAAGTGAAAATGCTAACACAAAGGAAGATGTTTGCAGGCCCAAAGCTTTTGCAAACAACTTGCTTATCAAATGATAATGTCAACAAGGATGTGGCATGAAATATATTAATGCAGCCTTATATGAATGAACCCTTGTCAACATCAAGTGTCTGTTCTCTTTAAGAATAGAAGGAAGTCGGAAGAACTGACTCAACATAAAAGTAAAGGACATGCCTTGCTCTAGGGAAGTAGGGAAAACTCATGTGTTATCCTTAAATCAAACAGAATGAAAACAAGCTTTGGGAGGTCCATGATTTGTCAACGAATGCTAATAGATAGCTCAATTACTTCTCAAGCTGGACAAGTTTCGAGGAACGGCTCCCAACTGGGGACGATAACATCCCCTTAATCTCCTTTGTTTATCACTGCCAACGTTTATGATTTCTCATAGACCAAGCGTGAAGGAGGGTTTGTTTGTTGTATTATCTTACGAGCTGGGCACACTCATGCCAGTTCCTCCTCGTATTATGGGTTTGCAGATTAGACATGCAATCTCGGGGTAAAACTTGTCCAACTTAAGAAGATCATGAAATACCTACTACTTCCTCATGAGCTAAACAAGAGGCACAAAACAGAAGATTTCAAACATTAAGGATAACACATAAATTATATACTTTAGGAGTGGTAGTGAAATACCACGAATAGGAAGGTATGATGGACTCATATGGAAGATATTGGTTTCAGGGTATGGATGCACAAGCAGAATTCCGCTTAGTACAGAGTTTGGCTAGCAAAGGCTTTGAGAGAACAGACAATTGATGATGACTTGGATGCAAAGCAATATAAAGCATAAACATTAAAATACGCATAACACATCAAGTTGTCTTCCTTGTCAACATAACACTTCAAGCATAATAACATAAAGGTTTTGGCTATGTCGCTACTTGAGAAAATCATGCTTGTTGTTATGACCAAAGCTATGTTTGCCAAAACTTAAATACAGTTTTCAAAGCCATACTTGATATAAGGTCTATACTCCCATAAGAATCATCATATAAGGTCGATTGCGTGGAGAGAATACTGAGTGCAGCGAAGATACCAATAGACTTCTCATTAATATTCCATCATAGACGATGATACAGTGAGGAAGATAGTTCTCTCACTTCTCGTTGGTTACCCCAAGTGGAAGGTGAGATGTAGCGTAGCAGAAAATTTCCCTCGGTGAAGATACCAAGGTTTTTCTCCAGTAGGACTCGCAGAAATACAAGAAGGTGTCACGGCGCTTGACGTGGACCTGCACACACAACAAGTAACTTTGCTCCCAACGAGTACGGAGGAGTTATCTATTCCTCTGGCCTTGCTATTTACAAAGGATCAACGCAAGAGATAATAATAGTGGCAACGGAAAGTAAAGGCTGAAAGTAAATTTAGGGTGTAAACAATGGTGGAAATATGGACCGGGGTCCCATGACGTTCACTAGTGATGTATCTCTCCCAAAAGACGATAAAAGTGCCAGCGAGGTAAACAAATCACAGCTGGGCAATTGACAGGATTATAAACGCACCACCATGCTAACTATGCTACAAAAGAAAGGAAGAGGCTCAAAAGCAATGGGCAGTACGCCAAGGTAAGTAGACCAAAATCCATCTGCACCTACTACGAATCATCCACCTTGAGATATCTATCCAGAACATCTCGCTGGTATTAAGTTGCGAATCCCACCCAAAGTGTAAACTCAAAGCAACAGACAACTGCATTAAAAGAAATTTGCGTAAAGTAAACAATCCTTGCACCCGCAGGTACAAGCACCATTTTTTTATCCCTGGTGGCAACATCACATCCCCTAGTCTCATGTTTCTGTCACTCAAGCTAGACATCAGGGGGTTGAACCCACAATCAAGCATAACACTCCCTCTTGGAGTTGCAACAAATCACTTGGCCAAAGTAAAAACGGCAACGGAGAACATGCAAGAATTAACTTAAGAACACAAATATAAAAGAAAACGAAATATATTACTCATCACAATCTGAACATAGTCTCATAATCCATCAGATCCCAGCAAACTCAACATAGCAACACAGAAAATTACAAAGGTGCCTCGATCATGTGAGGCAGCTCACGAGGTCTCAAAAGTGGAAGCACAAAGAGGGGAGGATAACATCACATAGCTACTGGTCATGGACCCATGGTCCAAGGGGTACTACTCACAGCACATCCGGGAGGCGTCCATGGTGATGGATGGTCTCTCGGAGGGGGTTCCTCCTCCCGGCAGGGTGCCGGGGCAGCTTCTCCTGGCAGCCCCGATCTTGAAACGGCGACGACGGCGGTACAGAGAGTAGAACGGGAATAACAGATTGATTTTAGGGGTTTTCTCCGCAGGCACTAAATATAGGCCAAGGGGGACACCGAGGGGGGCCACAGGGCAGCCAGGAGGGTGCCCGACGCGCTCTAGGCCTGGGCCGCGCCAGGGACCCTCTTAGGGCCCTGATGGGTCCACTCCCTTCCTTCCTTGGTTCTTCGGGGAGCTTCTGGGACACTGATTTTTTATATAATTTTTCCGGAATTTATTTGGCACTTTTAATGGCCGGAAAACCTGAAATATAAAAACAACAGAAAACAGGAACTGGCAACTAGGTGCACTGAGTTAATAGGTTAGTCCAAATATGATAAAAAGTGTATGAAAGTTCAAGCAAAACATGGCAAAGTCACACAAATCATGCATGGAGCAAGCAGAAATTATAGATACGTTTGGGACGTATCAGACGACTCCATACTCACGGATACAAGACTCTCGACAAAGGAGTGATAGACCTCAATGCAAACACCTATTTCTTAAGATAACCTCCCTAGACATGATACGACTCTACTTGAATCTAAAAGGAAAATATAAAGATAGATACCGGGCACTCCCCCAAGCTTGGAACAAGCTAAGGGGATGCCATTACCCAAGGAGATTTCACTCCTCATTCTTGTTCTCGTTGATCACGTAGTCCTTGGCGAAGCGCTTCCATTGAAGGGGTTCTCTAGTCTCGTATGAGGCTTCAGTCTCTAGGATCCTACTTTCAGCACCTAAACCCATGCGCAGAAACTTTAGTTCATACTCATAGTTCTGGTTCTGCACATCATAAATCTGCCCTTGAAGCTCGAAAACTTTTTCTTCCAGTGCGGTCAGGCTTGACCACATCTCCTTCATCTCCTTCTTGTAATGAGCCTTTGATACGTCCAAAATGCATCACTATTTTATATAGTGATTCATCCCTATTCAGTGATATATTTCATGTTATGATGTTATTCTTATGTTGTTTTGGCTTGTTTTGCACAATTTGCAACTTTCCGATGCCGAAGCAGCAGACGCAGGATTCAGCGGTAAAAAATGGACACAGAGTTGCTGAATCAGAAGACCTCCAAATTACCTAAAAATTAACGAAGGCTGTTTTACAGAAGAATGACGGGGACACTCAAAACGGGAACCAGAGGGGGGCCACCAGGTGCCCAATCGCCCCCTGGCACGGCCCCCACCAGGGGCGCGCCGGGTGGCCGCCTGGACCCCTGGGGCCACCCCAGGCTCCCCCCTCTTGCCTATTTATTCATCGTCATCCAAAAACCATAAAAAGAGAGGAGTTTCGCTAGTTCCGCCGCCGCTTCGTGGCGGAAACCTACAGAGAAGAAAAGATATCTCCAGCGGGCAAATTCCGCCGGGGAGAACACCTCCCGGAAGGGGAGATCATCGCCATCGTCATCACCATCGTCATGGGAATCATCGAGATCATTATCAACATCATCCCCAACATCAGCACCATCTCCTCCACCATCTTATCGCATCTCACAAGTGTATCTTGTGTTGTAATCCGTACTATCTATCCTCTCTACTCTTCCGGTGTTGATTACTCATTTGTGGTGAATGCTATTGAGTTTTGTTGGAGAAATATTGTTGTCTAGATTGTTTATCACATATTTATCCCCACTGATCATGATCTCTTTTATGTCTTGTGAGCAGTTACTTTAGTTCTTGAGGACATGGGAGAAGTCTAGTTGTTAGTAGTCATATGATGTTGAAGTAATATGTGTTGTTTGATATTTAAGTTGTGTTGTTATTTTCCTACTGGTGTTGTGTGAGTCGAACACTCAACACTTCGCCTTTATAAGGACCTAGGGGAATAGATTGTGTATAAAGAATGCTTACGATGGGTTGCCGGATTGACAGAAACCTGAACCCTAGTTTGCACGCTTTTGCACAAGGGAATAATGGATCCTTGATCGTATTTCTGTGGTTAGGCCTATGCCTTAATTTATACCTTGTATTTGCGGATGCTTGCAAGGTGTTTAATCATAAGAGTGCACTTATCTTAGTCTAGAAGGTGTACTAGCATAGATCCACCCACCTAACACTTATCAACACAAAACATAGTACCGATACGGAATACGGTGAAAGCACGTAACTGTATCTCCCGTGTGTCCTCAAGAACCCTTTAGCCTTTATAAATTCAGTTGCCAGACTTATCCTTTGCTCAAAAGGATTGGGCCACATGTTACTCAATATCTTTTACTTTTCTCGCTTTTATATTCTCGTTGCTTATACCGAAAACCCCCTAAAAAGTTATCTTTCAGTACCTGCAGTTATTTCTTTACCAAAATCACTTACCAATACCTTCTTCTCCTCGTTGGGTTCGACACTCTTATTTATCAAAAACGCTACAATCGATCCCCTACAGTTGAGGGTCATCAAGTACTGCTTTCTGGCGCCCTTGCCGGGGATCGTAGCGCTATTAGTAAGTGAAGCTGGTAAGGAAGCTTTTATATTTCTATTTTTATTTTGCTGTTGCTACTTCTTGTCCTTATGGACACCTCTACTCTTGGTTCGTTGCTTATGGGGAGACGCCCGGCTACTGCGGTGTTCACTCCCACCTCTACTGAAATTGTGCCTTATAAAATACCAACTGGTATTATCGATTATGTCTTGGCTAATCGATATGCAGGAGACAGACATCCAGGTGAACACCTGTCATATTTATCACAACTATGTTCATTATTCAAGCTTGCAGGTGTGTCAATGGAGTTCGTCATGAAGAAATTATTCTCCGTATCACTTATAGATAAAGCTTCAGATTGGTATAAGCTCCTCGATAACTCACATTTACTTAAATGACAAGAGCTTATGACTCTCTTTTATACAAAGTTTTATCCTCTTCATGAAATTCATCGAGACAGGAACTACATCTATAACTTTTGGTCTCGTGACGGAGAGAGCATCGCTCAAGCTTGGGGGAGACTGAAGTCCCTAATGTTCAAATGTCCTATTCATGAACTCCCCAAAGATATTGTACTTAATTTTTTTTATGCCAGGCTTTCTCGTCAGGATAAGGAGATGTTGGTTGCCTCCTCTAGTGGGGTATTTCAAACAAGAAGCGTTGAAGAAAGATGGGATCTCATTGAGAGGATCCAGAAGAACACTGAAGACTGGGAAATCGAAAAAGGTATTGAACCCGCTATAAATTATGAGCATGATTATATTGAGAGCTATGTGAAAACTGATTACTTTAGTACCTTTTGCTCTAAGATTGGTCTTGATTCCCAGGTTATGATTGCTTTTGTAAGAACTTTGCCTCTCACATTGACTCTTCTAAGGAGGAGAAGGATCAGTATCATAAACCCTTTAAAGAATTGCCTGTTACTATTAATGTTGCTGACCCTATTCTGCATATATGAAAAGCCCCCTTTTCCAGCAAGGATAAGGGAGCACACTTTTGTGACAGGCATAATAAATAAAAGTGTGAGAAGAACTGATGAACCCGAGGACCAGATCAAGGTTGATCCTCAAGTTGCAGTGGTTAAAGATCTAGTTACTAATGATGTTTTAGATTCCAATATAAATTTTTGTGCTGTTTCAACTAACATTATTAAAGCCAAGAATAAGGGCCAAATTTCAGGTACGCTAGTTGTATCTGTCAAAATCGGAGATCACAATTACTAGGGGCTATGCAATTTGGGATCAAGCGTTAGCGCCATCCCCTATGCACTCTACCAGGAGATCATGGGTGAGATTTCACCCTATGAACTTGAAGAGGTTGATGTTACTATTTATCTAGCAAACAAAGAAACTATCTCTCCCGTTGGAATTGTGGGAGATGTTGAAGTTCTATGTGGAAAGGTAAAGTATCCTACCGACTTTCTAGTACTTGGTTCAGTGCAAGATAGTTTTTGCCCTATTATCTTTGGTAGGCCTTTCCTCAGCAGTTGTGGAGCTATAATAGATTGCAGGAAAGGTAAAGACTCTGTTGAATTCAATGGTGAGCCATATGAATTTAACTTTTCTAAGTTTTCTAAGCAGCCTCGTGGTACTGATTTACCTAGTAATGATAAAATTGTTGAAGATATTGCTATAGCTCCTAATGATCCTTTGCAGCAATATATGGAAGACCACAAGAGAGAAATGAGTTAGACATAATATTCACAAGACAAACTGCTATCCTGAAGCACAACCTTCCGGTTGAACCTTTAGGAATCCTTGCACAACCAAAATAAGACCCGATGTTTAACCTCAAACAACTTCTCAATACGCTCAAGTATGCTTATTTAGATGAAAAGAAAATATATCATGTTATTATCAATGCTAACCTTTCAGGATTTGAAGAAGAGCGATTATTGGAGACACTTCGCAGACACCGTGGTGCCCTTGGTTATACCCTTGATGACCTTAAGGGGATTAGTCCATCAATTTGCCAACATACTATCAATCTCGAGCCGGATGCTAAACCAGTTGTTGATCATCAACAACGGTTGAACCCAAGGATGAAGGACGTGGTTAGGACTGAAATTCTCAAGCTTCTAGCCGCTGGTATCATCTATCCTATAGCTGATAGTAGGTGGGTAAGTCCAGTTCATTGTGTTCCTATGAATGGAGGTATGACTGTTGTTCCTAATGATAAAAATGAACTATTACCTCAAAGAGTTGTTATTGGATATAGAATGTGTATTGATTACAGGAAGTTGAACAAGGCAACCAGGAAGGACCACTACCCGATGCCCTTCATCGATCAGATGCTAGAGAGGCTATCTAAAAACACCCACTTTTGCTATCTTGGCGGGTACTCTAGCTTCTCTCAGATTCATGTTAATACTGCCGATCAAGAGAAGACCACTTTCACGTGTCCTTTCGGTACTTATGCTTAGAGGGGTATGCCTTTTGGTTTATGCAATGCACCTGCTACTTTTCAGAGATGCATGTCTGCTTTTTTTCATGGTTTCTGTGAGGAGATTGTGGAAGTCTTCATGGACGACTTCTCCATCTATGGAACTTCCTTTGACCACTGTCTCCACAATCTTAATAAAGTTTAGCAAAGATGCGAGGATACAAATTTAGTTCTAAACTGGGAAAAGTGCCACTTCATGGTTAACGAAGGGATCATTCTTGGTCACAAGATTTTTGAGAGGGGACTTGAAGTGGACAAGGCGAAGATTGAAGCTATAGAAAGGATGCCCTATCCGAGGGACATCAAAGGTATTCGTAGTTTTCTCGGTCATGCTGGTTTCTATAGAAGATTTATTAAAAACTTTTCTAAGACTTCGAGACCCCTTGATGCCCCACAGGCGTAAGGGATCGAGATAGTCTTCGCGGGTAAGTTAACCCAATTTATTGATTCGACACACGGGGAGCCAAAGAGTATTTATAAGCTTTGACAGTTGAGTTGTCAATTCAACCGCACCTGAAATATACTTGCTTGCAACAATAGATAAGTGGTAATGGTAATATGATAGTGATGATAGCAACAGTAAAAGTAGATAGCAAAAGTAACAGCTAATAACCAGCAGGATTGAAAACACTGTAGGCTAGGGAGATGGATGGTTGGGCGCTGCATGGATGAGAGTGAACATATAATAGATTCTAACACGGGGCAAGGCACACAGAAAAGCAATGATCATCTAGGAAAATATCAAACATTAGGCACGTATCCCGTAGGTAGTTGTGCGTGCTTGCAATAAGAACTTGCACAACATCTTTTGTCCTACCATCCCGCTACGAACGGGGCCAAAAGGAACTTATGGAGATTAAGGTGCTCCTGTCAAAGAGCACCGGAACAAAGCAATAAACTCAATGGATACATGGAATCCTCAAATCATGGACCATCCCCTTTGGTGTCCCAAGCTGTCACCTTTGGGATCGCCGGTTCCGGACCATAATAGGTGCATACAACTCATAGATAGGATCTAGAACACAAATATATTCATGAAAACACATACTGACCATGCTGCTCTTAAGTACCTTATGGCGAAGAAGGATGCCAAACCAAGACTCATCAGGTGGGTACTCCTTCTTCAAGAATTTGATTTACAGATTGTCGATAGGAAAGGAGCAGACAATCCGGTGGCGGACAATCTTTCAAGGATGGAAGATATACCGCATGATCCCATTCCAGTCAATTCCAGCTTTCCGGACGAACAACTTGCCGTTGTAAAAGTAAAATCTCTTTCCGATCCTTGGTTTGCAGATTATGCTAATTTTATCGTTGCGAAGTATTTGTCTCCAGGTTTAACATTTCAGCAAAGGAATAAGTTCTTCCATGATTTGAGGCATTCTTTTGGGATGACCCTCATCTTTTCAAAGAAGGTCCGGATGGGCTCGTAAGAAGATGCATACCGGAGCACGAGCAGAAGGACATTCTCAGACAATGTCACGATAGTCCCTATGGAGGACATCATGCCGGTGAGAGGACCGCACATAAGGTTCTCCAATCAGGTTTCTATTGGCCCACTCTCTTTAAAGATGCTAGAAATTATGTTTTATCTTGTGACAAGTGTTATAGAGTTGGTAATATTAGTAGGAGGAATGAGATTCCTATGAATTACTCTCTAGTGATTGAGCCTTTTGATTGCTGGGGTTTTGATTTTATGGGTCCTTTTCCTCCCTCACACAAGTACACTCACATTTTAGTAGCTGTTGATTTTGTAACCAAGTGGGTTGAAGCAATCCCCACTGAAAGTGTTGATCACAAGACATCTTTGAAAATGCTCAAAGATGTATTTTTTCCTAAGTTTGGTGTACCGAGGTACCTCATGACTGATGGAGGGTCACACTTCACACATGGAGCTTTTAGAAAAGCCTTAGCCAAGTACGATGTCAATCATAGAATTGCTTCACCATACCATCCTCAAACTAAGTGGCAAGTTGAGCTCACCAATAGAGAGATCAAGTTGATCTTGCAAAAGACAGTTAACAGTTCTAGGAAGGACTGGTCAAAGAAGTTAGGAGATGCTTTGTGGGCGTATAGAACTGCTTACAAGAACCCCATGGGCATGTCTCCCTATAAAATGGTCTATGTCAAGGCTTGCCATTAGCCATTAGAATTAGAACACAAAGCTTTCTGGGCTGTTAGAGAGGTTAATGTCGACCCAAAGTTAGCTAGTGAAAAGCGTCTCATGAACTTGACTTCTATAGATGAGTGGAGAAGTGAAGCTTACGAGAGTGCTAAAATGTTTAAGGAGAAGGTAAAGAAGTGGCATGATAGAAGGTTTTTGAAACGTGAATTTAATGTTGGTGATAAATTTTTGTTGTTTAGATATCGTTTCAGGTTTTTTCCAGGTAAAGTACTTTCCAGATGGGAAGGGCCATTTCATATCGAAGAAGTATACCGCTCCGGTGCAATTAAGATTAACAATTTTGATGGCACCAAACCTCAAGTTGTGAATGGGCAAAGACTCAAGCATTACATGGTGGGAGACCCCGTCAATGTTGATGTAAATTTAATACACACAACAACTCATGAAGAACATGTTGCAGCCCTGTTTCAGACACTAGAAGGAACATAGTAAGAAAAGGTATGTATTACAGTAAGGAAACAGCGCGAACCACCATAAAATTTCCATATTACGAGTTTTTGCAAAATTAGGAAAATTCGAGGCCTATGTGGAGCCGTAGAGGAGCTCCAAGGGGCCCAGGCACCCCCTGGCACGGCCTACCTCCTGGCTGCGCCGGGTGGTCGCCTGGGCACCTCGGAGTCCATCTCCAACCCCGCTTTGGCTTGTTGCTTTCCTTCTGTTGCAGAATTTTTTTCTATATATTTGCCCGGATAGTTCCAGCACCGTATCTCGTGATTTCGTGTGTTTTCTTCTCGAGAGGTTTCTGCCAGGAAATCTTTTAGTTAGACCTAGGTGCCATGGCTTCCCCAAGTTGTCATCAATCCTTACCTCGCTGAGGTGAAGAAGCACCCTCAAACCGTTCGTCTAGAGGATGGTGTTCTCCAACAAGAAGATCTAAAGGAACCTGTCAAGGAGGGGAGAATCAAGGCCAGGCTGGAAGAAGTTGACCAAGAAGTCTTCAAGTACAAGAAGATGGTTGAGTGTAGTGTTGAAGCCAACTTCGACCTCATCAACGAGCTGAAGGTGTTCTACAAGAAGGAGATGAAGGATATGTGGGCAAGCATCACCGCATCAGAAGAAAGAATTGAGGAGCTCCAAGGGCAGACTTATGATCTTCACAACCAGATCTGTGAGTATGAACTAAAGTTTCTGCGCATGGGTTTAGGTGCTGAAAGCAGGATCTTGGAGACTGAAGCTTCTTATGAGACGGGAGAACCTCTTCCATGGAAGCGCTTCGCAAAGGACTACGTGATCAACAGGAACATGAATGAGGAGTGAAATCTCCTTGGGTAATGGCACCCCCTTAGCTTGTTCCAAGCTTGGGGGAGTGCACGGTATCTTTGTCTTTATCTTAGTCTTTTAGAGTCAAGTAGAGTCGTATCATGTCTAGGAAAGTTATTATATGAAATATGTGTTTGCATTGAGGTCTATCACTCCTTTGTGGAGAGTTTTTATCCGTGAGTGTGGAGTCATCTATGATGGAATATTAATGAGAAGTATATTGGTTCCTTCGCTGCACTCAGTATTCTCTTCACGCAATTGACCTTATATGATGATTATTATGGGGAGTATTAACCTTATGTCAGGTATGGCTTTGAAAACTTTATTTAAATTTTGGCAAACATAGCTTTGGTTATGACAACATGCATGTTTTCTCAAGTAGCGACATAGCCAAAACCTTTATGTTATTATGCTTGAAGTGTTATGTTGACAAGGAAGACAACTTGATGTGTTATGCTTACCTTAATGTTTATGCTTTATATGCTTTGCATCTAAGTCATCATGAATTGTCTGTTTTCTCAAAGCCTTTGCTAGCCAAACTCTTTGCCGAGAAGATTTCTGCTTGTGCATCCATACCCTGAAACCAATATCTTCCATATGAGTCCACCATACCTTCCTATTCGTGGTATCTCACTACCACTCCTAAAAGTATAAAATTTATGTGTTATCCTTAAATGTTCAAAATCTCCTGTTTTGTGCCTTTTGTTTAGCTCATGAGGAAGCAGTAGGTAATTCATGATCTTTCTAAGTTGGACAAGTTTTACCCCGGAATTGCATGTCTAATCTGCAAACCCATAATACGAGGAGGAACTGGCATGAGTGCGCCCAGCTCGTAAGATAATACAACAAACAAACCCTCCTTCTGTAACATCCCAAAATTATCTAAATTTTGGAATGTTAATAAATTAACTATAATAATGACTGTTTGCTTGATATGATTGATTTTTAGTAGGATTTAAAACTTTTGGATTTGAAATGAATATTAAAAAGAGAGGGAATAAAATGACTTTCCCTAATATTCACTGTTGGTGTTTTGAAATTTATTATTTAAAACAAATCCAACAAATTAAAATGAGAGAAGGTAATATGACTCCTTCACTATAAAAGAAAGTTGGAAATGTTTTAATGTGATTTTATTTTAATTTAATTGGAGTTATTTAAATAATTTTCCATTCAAAATAATAATAACTTGAGAGAAGATAAAAAGACTTCTTTAGAAAAATGGAGTGGAAATTATTTAAATAATTATTTGAGGTTTTGTTGATTTTTAAAATATTTTATAAATAAATAAAGTCATTTGAAAAATGTATTTATTTTTATTTATTATTTTGGAAAATATATTCATTTGAAAATTTTCTTTGAATTATTTGAAGAATTTAGGATTTTATTTCATATTTTTTCCGATGAGTATTTATTTTTGTAATATTGTTTGAAGTTTGAGTTTTAAATTAAAAAAAACTCGTAGCCAGTCGGCCCAACAACTTATTTTCTGCCCGCGAGCGCATTTGGAGCCCAAGTCAGACCCGGTTCGTTTTTTTCCTCTGCCTATAAATAGAAATTTAGGAAATCTGTTTTTCTCTTTTTTTTTCTTTTTCCTTTAATCAAACCCTAGCGGGACCCGCCTGTGGGCCCCGCCTCGCCGCCGCCGCCGCCGGAACCAGGCGCCCCCGCCTCCGGCAGAACTCGCCGGAGTGCCACGGACGACGTGCCGCCGCTCCAGTGCGCCACACCCGCCGCCGCCCCGTGCGCCACCCCGCCACCGCGCGGCCACGACGCCGCCCGCGCCGGCCGCCGCAGCCGCCCGCGCTTGTCCACGCCGCCGCCTGCGCCGGCTGCGCCACCGCCGCCCCACACCTCGCCGGCCACCACCACCCCTCGCCGGACGCCATCGCCGGAGCTCCTGTTTGACCTCGCCGGAAGTCAACTCCGGCCAGATCCGGACCAAGGACCCGATTGCTTTTTGCGAAGATATTATAATTGCAAATAGGTCCTTTTTACAAAAAAGACACCGTTCTAGCGTCCGCAATATCTCCTCAACCGTAAGTCGGAATCAGGTGAAACTTTTTCCTACGCGCTCGCGTTGTTCTGTACTCTAGCATGGAATCAACTTTTCAAACTTTTGCACACTTTTGAATAGGAATTTATTTCAAATTTAAAATTCAAATTCCGGAGGCCGTATCTTTTATACTGTTGATCCAAATCGAGTGATTCTTTTTGCGTTGGATCACTCGTTCCATGTACTTTCTGTCTATAGCTTGTGTACACAAAAATTTCAAAGTTTCTTGATCTGTTTAAAGTCAAATTCAATTCAAATTTGAACTTGCTATGACCTGTGATGTAGTATTCCGTTTCACGTGATTCTTTTGGCATATCAGATCATTTGAGACATGTTGTCGGTCAGATTCACACACTTTTCATGTGGGCATGATATTCACCTTGAATTCATAATTTCCATGATCACAATTCCTTACCGATGAATCTTTATCTGTTGACTCTCTCGAGTTCACTTCCACCGATCACCTTCGAGCACATCGACACCTTTACCCTTCAAAACCTTTTTGTTTTGTTGCTAAAACCTTTGTGTTTGTTTGTTGATCTTTTGTTTGCCTTGTGATGTGATTGCTTATTTGAGTTCCTTCCATTGTGATAGATTTCTCGGAGTGTGACGAGTAGAGTTGACTGGACCATGAGAGCGAAGAACTTCACCGAATGGAAAAGGCAAGTTACACTTTGACCATACCTCAGCCTATATTTTGTATTATGCATGTAGCAAATTATCACTCGATGCATGTGTAGGACTATATATTAGTTATGATTTAAATCTAGTAGGATAGCCATATGTTTTGACCTTATATTTCATTGTCGCCCTAGGATCGTGGTTGTTATATAATTCTATTGCTTTGTAGACGGGGATTGGTTGAGTTATCATTGAGCTATGTGAGGATTAATGACTTGACTAGCAAACTTAAATAGAAATCACCTCTGGGCGGGCAGGGAATGCATCCTGGGGCTCGTGCCTTGTCTAAGGAGGGACCAGGGCTAAATGTTTCCCGAATGGTTGTTTTGGAGGTGAACCGGGTGTGTCATGGTGTCTACTCTCTGAACGCAGTGGGCGCCGTCCAGGCTCAAAAAGATCGGACAGACAGTGTGACTAGTAGCTTCCATGTACAACCACTGGCTATATGGGCTCTGGCTTAGATGAGTAAGTTGTGGGGAACCTGGCCCTGGTAGCTAGCTGATGTAGATATGATAGGTGTACCGGCTACCAAAGGGTGGAGGCAACCTCTTCTGAAAGACTATGTCTCAATCTTCGGGTTGAGTCCAGTGGGGAAAGTGTACAAACCTCTGCAGAGTGTAAAAACTAATCATGATTAGCTGTGTCCACGGTTAAGGACAACTTTGAGCAACTGGGCATTATTGTTGTTGGATGGTCTTGACAGATAATTCACCTTAATAAGAATTTGAGTGGGAACTTTTAATAAAGGGATGGTTGGAATTGGTGTAGCCCGATTCAACCATACTTAGGACTAGCAAGATAAATTAAAATTTGATTAGTTGTAGTATGTGAGGAAAAAACTGGCTTTCTGCAAAACTAAACCATAAGCCTTTCCTTTGACTTATCCTTCATGTAGATGTAGGTCTGCTATATACTTTTTTGTGTGACTTGTCGTACAAATCAGATGTACTGACCCGTTGTCGGGCTGTAACCTTCGGTGTTGCAGGATTGTATACGACGAGTAAGTGAGGCGATGTAGGGTTACGATGTCTATACTCAACTATTCCGGTGGAGTTGATGGACGCCACGAAGCTTTTATTGTTCTTCCACTGTATTCTATTTGTAAGCTAGCCTTGAGCTATGCAGGTATGCTATATTGTAATATTGGATCTTCGATGTAATATATATGACATGTGGTTTATTCTTGATATTACATCCTGTACTGTGTGTGCTAGCTATTGATCCAGGGACTAGCACAGAATGCACAGAGACTTGGATTCTTTGTGAATCAGGTCGTTACAGATGGTATCAGAGCCCATGTTGACTGTAGGTCGTGACCCTAGAAAATGGATAGGAAAAGCAATAGGAACAAAATTATTTTATCACTCTTTGGTTACTTACTCTTTCCAATAGTATTTCTCATCTATTATTCATCTTCTAAAATTCCTTCTCTTGTTTTAATGCAAATTGACCATCCTATTTGCTTATGCCCCTGAAGACCTTGACTTTTGAGAAGTACATCATCAAGCTCATGGATCAATTGAAGTTACCACTACCAGAACTAGAAGAAGTATCCTACGGGGTTTAATGAGTTTTCATACTACGAGAGGATCTTCAAGATCAGCTTAGCTGAGAAGGATGAAGTTTAGATTCAGACCACCACTTTTAGGTGAAGTTAGATAAACGATTTGCGCGTAGTATGATGAGACCGTATGTTTTTCACATATGACCTTACTCTAGGAGTTGCTTGTGTGGTTTGATTTTGTGACTTGATTGATTGTTGTTTAAATGTTGGTTTTTCCCTATTCTTGTCTGTGTGCAATTGCTTGGTGCTATCTTTAGATTGTTTCTTGTCTGTAACCTAGTTGCCCTAACCCTTGTCGTTTGGGCTCAATAGATGGAGTATGAAGTAGGACTCACCTTTTCCGGGGCGATGACTAGACTGAAGGTGGAACAATGGGTTCATAAAATGGAGGAACACATGGAGCTTAACAAGGTTGGAAGTGAGGACATGGTCCACTATGTTTTCAAGCACTTGGTAGGAGAGGCTGCTACTTGGTGGAAAATGCATCACGCGATTAACGAACCAAGAAGGAAGAATACTTGGAAGGAGTTTACAAAGATTTGGTTGGGATCTCGCCTCGTCACCCCGATGCAAAGGACGGTAAACCTTAAGAGGCCCCGTTCCTGCAAAATTTGTGGGGAAGTCGGACACTCCTATGAAGGACACCAAGATGGATGTCCCTATTGTGAGGAAATTCACTCGGGAGAAAAAATGTCCCACTGCTCAAGTCACATGTCTTGTGTGTGAAGGAACTGATCATTACCCCATTCAGTGGCACCCTTACATCATGACACAACAAGTGATTCAACAACAAAAGGAAGGAATGAAGAAGATTATCCAGGGGCTCAAGGAAGCACATGTGAAGATGGTAAAGAAAGATCTTAGCAAACTTCAGTGTAACCGGTGCAGAACAAGGGACACTACGCCAACATGTGTCCAGGATTGAAGAGAAAGAAGAAGATGTGAAAATGGGAGCAAAGACATTGACATATTGAAGCTTATGTTTTGCAATTGGAGAATAGAATATACTTGGTGTGCACTAAGTGTACGGTGGTACCTTTTAATGTTAGTTGGAGATGTGGATCGATGCATGTTTTGCTATGGATGAACTAGATGTTTTATGTCATGATTTGTTTTGTTAAGTTTTGTCTTGTGCCCTTTGACCTTGATATGTATTTGATTGATGTTGTGTGTTGTCCTTTGTGTTTCTTCTACATGAGTAGAATAAGTTTACGTTTCCTTAGACCCCTCATCTATTTAGTATGCTTCAAGACTGAAGGAGACATAACAACAAGAAGAAAATTGGTAAGTGACTCAACGATACAAAGATTACTTCAACAACGCGAAACTTAAGCTACCGTCATTGAAGACCCGAAGACCTGAAACATTCAAGTTTCTACCGTTATATTGTTTCTGTGAGCTGTCATTTCTTGTTTTACCGACAGCTACACATCAAAACTTATTTTCAAAACTAGTGTGATGTTTGTATGGGTATCTCTCTATATACATTCTATTCCCCCTCAACTCACATCCTACACTGAAGAAGCTACTACAATGGATGCTAATGTCAAGATTGGAATAAAGATGATGCAACCAATGCCAAGTTCAAAGTTAACCCCGTGTGCCAGGATCCTACAACAATCAAGCACAATCTTGCTGAAGGAAGGACCCTGGAGCAAGTTGTAGTCCACCAGTACACGTTTTATAGAAGTTTGCGCAAACCTGAGTGTTGTGAGGAAACGATAGAGGTTTGCTTGGCTTGCAGAACCATGGATTTATCTGAACCCAGTTCATGATCAGGAGGAATTTTCTGCAACGCTTGTGAAGATGACTGAGTGTTAGATTACGAGATTCGCTAAACCATATACAAGGTAATGATTTGGGTGCGGGATGGATTGATCACCATGCCGACTACTCTTATTATTCGCTCTTGCTATGCGGGATAGTAAATCTTGAGTGACTTAACTATAGCAGAGAGGTGACGATGTCAAAGCCTGAACCATAGAATGGTACGGTGTGTGATCCCTGTAGGAGATTACCGTTTGTGTTATACAGTGAGTATAGACCAAGACCATTTCTTACAGGTATCCCGTAAAAGCATTCTTGATGACCACCAAGAGAGAATCGATAGTTGCTTAGTATTGGCGCCTGACCTTTCAGCCATGAAGGTTCAGTATACGGAAGACTCCTCTTTTGCTAAGGATTTAAGACCTCATAGGAGGAGGTGAATCTCTTTGAAGGAGGTCATCGATGGAGCAAGACTTATCAAGACCGTGTCACATTACTTTTAAGGGAGGTAGCACCCTAGCTCATAGGAGGATCGATGGACTGTCATGAAGACCCAAACCTTAACCTTTTTCTTCTAGCCTCTTCGAATCTCGGGGACAAGATTCCTTTTAAGGGTGGTAGTCTGTAACATCCCAAAATTTTCTAAATTTTGGAATGTTAATAAATTAATTATAATAATGATTGTTTGCTTGATATGATTGATTTTTAGTAGGATTTAAAACTTTTGGACTTGAAATGAATATTAAAATGAGAGGGAATAAAATGACTTTCCCTAATAATCACCGTTGGTGTTTTGAAATTTTCCTATTTAAAACAAATCCAACAAATTAAAATGGGAGAAGGTAATATGACTCCTTCATTATAAAAGAAAGTTGGAAATGTTTTATGTGATTTTATTTTAATTTAATTGGAGTTATTTAAATAATTTTCCATTCAAAATAATAATAACTTGAGAGAAGATAAAATGACTTCTTCACAAAAATGGAGTGGAAATTATTTAAATAATTATTTGAGGTTTTGTTGTTTTTTAAAATATTTTATAACTAAATAAAGACATTTGAAAAATGTATTTATTTTTATTTATTAATTTGGAAAATATATTCATTTCAAAATTTTCTTTGGATTATTTGAAGAATTTAGGATTTTATTTCATATTTTTTCCGATGAGTATTTATTTTTGTAATATTTTTTGAATTTTGAGTTTTAAATAAAAAAAACTCGTAGCCAGCCGGCCCAACAGGTTATTTTCGCCGCGAGCACATTTGGAGCCTAAGTCGGACCTGATTCGTTTTTTTTCCTCTGCCTATAAATAGAAATTTAGGAAATCTGTTTTCTCTTTTTTTTCTTTTTTCCTTTAATCAAACCCTAGCGGGACCCGCCTGTGGGCCCCGCCTCGCCGCCGCCTCCGCCGGAATCAGGCGCCCCCGCCGGCGCCAGAACTCGCCGGAGTGCCAAGGCCGACGTGCCACCGCTCCAGTGCGCCACCCCGCCGGAGCGCCGCGCCCGCCGCCGCCCCGTGCGCCACCCCGCCACCGCGCGGCCACGCCGCCGCCGCCGCTGCATCGCGCCGCCGCCTCTGGCCGGCCAGGCCGCGCCGCTGCCAGGCCGCGCCGGCCGCGACTCCTCCACCGCCCGCGCGTGTGCCACGCCCCCGCCTGCGCCGGCTGCGCCACCGCCGCCCCCACACCTCGCCGGCCACCACCGCCCCTCGCCGGACGCCATCGCTGGAGCTCCTGTTTGACCTCGTCGGAAGTCAACTCCGGCCAGATCCGGACCAAGGACCCGATTGCATTTTGCGAAGATATTATAATTGCGAATATGTCCTTTTTGCAGAAAAGACCCCGTTCTCGCGTCCGCAATATCTCCTCAACCGTAAATCGGAATCAAGTGAAACTTTTTCCTACTCACTCGTGTTGTTCTGTACTTTAGCATTGAATCAACTTTTCGAACTTTTGCACACTTTTGAATTTGAATTTATTTCTAATTCAAAATTCATATTCCGAAGGCCGTATATTTTATACCGTTGATCCAAATCGAGTGATTCTTTTTGCGTTGGATCACTCGTTCCATGTACTTTCTGTCTATAGCTTGTGTACACAAAAATTTCAAAGTTTCTTGATCTGTTTAAAGTCAAATTCAATTCAAATTTGAACTTGCTATGACCTGTGTTGTAGTATTCCGTTTCACGTGATTCTTTTGGCATATCGGATCATTTGAGACATGTTGTCGGTCAGATTCACACACTTGTCATGTGGGCATGATATTCACCTTGAATTCATAATGTCCATGATCACAATTCCTTACCGATGAATCTTTATCTGTTGACTCTCTCGAGTTCACTTCTACCGATCACCTTCGAGCACATCGACACCTTTACCCTTCAAAACCTTTTTGTTTTGTTGCTAAAACTTTTGTGTTTTTTTTGTTGATCTTTTGTTTGCCTTATGATGTGATTGCTTATTTGAGTTCCTTCCATTGCGATAGAGTTCTCGGAGTGTGACGAGTAGAGTTGACTGGACCGTGAGAGCGAAGAACTTCACCGAATGGAAAAGGCAAGTTACACTTTGACCATACCTCAGCCTATATTTTGTATTATGCATGTAGCAAATTATCACTCTATGCATGTGTAGGACTATATATTAGTTATGATTTAAACCTAGTAGCATAGCCATATGTTTTGACCTTGTATTTCATTGTCGCCCTAGGATCGTGGTTGTTATATACTGCTATTGGTTTGTAGACGGGGATTGGTTGAGTTATCATTGAGCTATGTGAGGATTAGTGACTTGACTAGCAAACTTAAATAGAAATCACCTCTGTGCGGGCAGGGAATGCATCCTGGGGCTCTTGCCTTGTCTAAGGAGGGACCAGGGCTAAATGCTTCCCGAATGGTTGTTTTGGTGGTGAACCGGGTGCGTCATGGTGTCTACCTTCTGAACGCAGTGGGCGCCGTCCAGGCTCAAAAAGATCGGACAGACAGTGTGACTAGTAGCTTCCATGTACAACCACTGGATAAATGGGCTCTGGCTTAGATGAGTAAGTTGTGGGGAACCTGGCGCTGGTAGCTAGCTGATGTAGATATGATAGGTGTACCGGCTACCAAAGGGTGGAGGCAACCTCTTCTGAAAGACTATGTCTCAATCTTCGGGTTGAGTCCAGTGGGAAAAGTGTACAAACCTCTTCAGAGTGTAAAAACTAATCATGATTAGCCGTGTCCACGGTTACGGACAACTTTGAGCAACTAGGCATTGTTGTTGTTGGATGGTCTTGATAGACAATTCACCTTAATAAGAATTTGAGTGGGAACTTTTAATAAAGGGATGGTTGGAATTGGTGTAGCCCGATTCAACCATACTTAGGACTAGCAAGATAAATTAAAATTTGATTAGTTGTAGTATGTGAGGAAAAAAAAACTGGCTTTCTGCAAAACTAAACCATAAGCCTTTCCTTTGACTTATCCTTCATGTAGATGTAGGTCTGCTATATACTTTTTCGTGTGACTTGCCGTACAAATCAGATGTACTGACCCGTTGTCGGGCTGTAACCTTCGGTGTTGCAGGATTGTGTATGACGAGTAAGTGAGGCGATGTAGGGTGACGATGTCTATACTCAACTATGCCGGTGGAGTTGATGGACGCCACGAAGCTTTTATTGTTCTTCCGCTGTATTCTATTTGTAAGCTAGCCTTGAGCTATGCAGGGATGCTATATTGTAATACTGGATCTTCGATGTAATATATATGAAATGTGGTTTATTCTTGTTATTACATCATGTACTGTGTGTGCTAGCTATTGATCCAGGGACTAGCACAGAATGCACAGAGACTTGGATTCTTTGTGAATCGGGTCGTTACACCTTCACGCTTGGTCTATGAGAAATCAGAAACTTTGGCAGTGATAAACAAAGGAGATTAAGGGGATGTGATCATCCCCACTTGGGAGCCGTTTCTTGAAACTTGTCCAGCTTGAGAAGTAATTGAGCTATCTATTAGCATTCGCTGACAAACTATGCGCCTCCCAAAATTTATTTTCATTCTGTTTGATTTAAGGATAGCACATGAGTTTTCCCTACTTGCCTATAACAAGGCCTATCTTTTAATTTTATGTTGAGTCAGTTTTTCCCACTCCCTTCTTTTCTTAAAAGAGAACAAACATTTGATGTTGATGAGGATTAATTCATATAATTCTGCATTAAGTTTTGCCATGCCACATCCTTGTTGACATTATCATTTGATAAGTAAGTTATTTGCGAAAGCTTACACCAAGAAAGCATCTTCCTTTGTGTTAGCATTTTCACTTCATGACTAATAACATGTTCTTTCAAAATCTTCAAATTTTTTCATTATAAAGTGAAAGAGAAAAAGTAAAATTTATTAGTTGTCCTTTGACCAAGGATATGTTTGCCATGATTTGATGAGTTTCCTTAGCCCTACTTTTGATTATAATCGTTACTACTTTCTCGTAAGGGCCTTATGAGTTGAGGTTGCTGTTGAGGAAGCTTGAGTTTGGTGAAGAAATCATGATGCTTCTTGTTCGTATTCTATTTATCGACACTTCACTCTCTAAACTTGTGGACAGGTTTACCGAGCTCAGTATTCGCTTGGGGACAAGCGAGGTCTAAGATTGGGGAAGTTAATACGTCCAAAATGCATCACTATTTTATATAGTAATTCATCCCTATTCATTGATATATTTCATCTTATGATGTTATTCTTATGTTGTTTTGGCTTGTTTTACACAGTTTGCAACTTTCCGATGCCGAAGCAGCCGACGCATGATTCAACGGTAAAAAGTGGACACAGAGTTGCTGAATGAGAAGACCTCCAAATTACCTAAAAATTAACGGAGGCTGTTTTCTAGAAGAATGATGGGACACGCTAAACGGAAACCACAGGGGGGCCACCAGGTGCCCAGGCGCCCCCTGGCGCAGCCCCCACCAGGGGCGTGCCGGGTGGCCGCCTGGACCCTGGGGCCACCCCAGGCTCCCCCTCTGGCCTATTTATTCATCATCATCCAAAAACCCTAAAAAGGGAGGAGTTTTGCGAGTTCCGCTGCCGCTCCGTGGCGGAAACCTACAGAGAATAAAAGACATCTCCGGCAGGCAGATTCTGCCGTGGAGAACACCTCCTGGAAGGGGAGATCATCGCCATCGTCATCACCATCGTCACTGGCATCATCGAGATCATCATCAACATCATCCCCAACGCCAGCACCATCTCCACCACCATCCTATCTCATCTCACAAGTGTATCTTGTGTTGTAATCCGTACTATCTATCCTCTCTACTCTACCGGTGTTGATTACTCCTTTGTGGTGAATGCTATTGAGTTTTGTTGGAGAAATATTGTTATGTCCAGATTGTTTATCACATATTTATCCCCACTGATCATGATCTCTTTTATGTCTTGTGAGTAGTTACTTTAGTTCTTGAGTACACTGAGAAGTCTACTTGTTAGTAGTCATACGATGTTGAAGTAATATGTGTTGTTTGATATTTAAGTTGTGTTGTTATTTTCCTAGTGGTGTTGTGTGAGTCGAACACTAAACACTTCACCTTTCTAAGGACCTATGGGAATACATTGTGTATAAAGAATGCCTACGGTGGGTTGCCGGAGTGACAGAAACCTGAACCCCAGTTTGCACGGTTTTGCACAAGGGAATAACGGATCCTTGATCGTATTGCTGTGGTTAGGCCTATGCCTTAATTTCTTCCTTGTATTTGTGGATGCTTGCAACATGTTTAATCATATGAGTGCACTTATCTTAGTCTAGAAGGTGTATTAGCATAGATCCACCCACTCAACACTTATCAACACAAAACATAGTACCGATACGGAATATGGCGAAAGCACGTGGCTGTCTCTCCCGTGTGTCCTCAAGAACACTTTAGCCTTTATAAGTTTAGTTCCAGGCTTATCCTTTGCTCAAAAGGATTGGGTCACTTATTACTCCTCAGTATCTTTTACTTTGCTCGCTTTTATCTTCTCGTTGCTTATACCGAAACCCCCCTACAGAGTGATCTTTTAGTGCCTGCAGTTATTTGTTTACCAAAGTCACTTACCAATACCTTCTACTCCTCGTTGGGTTCGACACTCTTATTTATCGAAAACGCTACAATCGATCCCCTAAAGTTGAGGGTCGTCAGCATTACATAAACCAAAAGGCATACACCTATAAGCATAAGTACCGTAAGGACACGTGAAAGTGGTCTTCTCTTGATCGGTAGTATTAACGTGAATTTGAGAGAAGCTAGATTATCCCTCAAGATAGCAAAAGTGAGTGTTTTTGTACAACCTCTCAAGCATTTGATTGATGAAAGGCAGCAGGTAGTGGTCCTTCCTGGTGGCTTTGTTCAACTTCCTATAATCAATACACATTCTATATCCAATAAACATCCTTTGAGTTAGTAGTTCATTTTTATCATTAGGAACAACAGTCATACCTCCTTTCTTAGGAACACAATGAACTGGACTTACCCACTTACTATCAGCTATAGGATAGATGATACATGCGGCTAGAAGCTTGATAACTTCAGTCCTAACCACGTCCTTCATCTTTGGATTCAACCATCGTTGATGATCAACAACTGGTTTAACATCGGGGTCGAGATTGATAGTATGTTGGAAAATTGATGGGTTAATTCCCTCAAGGTAATCAATGGTACAGACAATAGCACCACGATGTTTACGAAGTGTCTCCAATAATTGCTCTTCTTCAAATCCTAAAAGGTTAGCATTGATAATAATAGGATATATTTTATTTTCATCTAAATAAGCATACTTGAGCGTGTCGGGAAGTGGTTTGAGATCAAACACCGGGTCTTCTTTTGGTTGGGATAGAATTCCTAAAGGTTCAAACGGAAGGTTGTGCTTCAGGAGAGCAGGTTGTCTTAAGAATATGTCATCTAGCTCATTTCTTTCCTGCGTATGCATATCATTCTCGTGGTCCTCCATATATTACTGCAAAGGATCGTTAGGAGGAATAACAATAGAAGCAATATCTTCAACAATTTGTCACTACTAGACAAATCAGTAACAAAAGGTTTCTTAGGGAACTTAGAAAAATTAAATTCATATGGCTCACCATGTAATTCAACAGAAACTTTACCTTTGTTGAAATCTATTATAGCTCCACAAGTTCTGAGGAAAGGCCTGCCAAAGATAATAGGGAAAAAACTATCTTTCACTGCACGAAGTACTAGAAAGTCGGTAGGGTACTTTACCTTTCCACATAGAACTTCAACATCTCTCACGATCCCAACAGGAGAGATAGTTTCTTTGTTTGCTAGATAAATAGTAACATCAACCTCTTCAAGTTCACAAGTCTGACGCCTCCAAAATCAATCCGTGTATAGTAATCATACACGCAGGGTACAAGCTGAGATTAGCGTGCCACGGTGAGAATATCACAGCACAACACTAAACACAAAAGGATAAAAAAATATGTTACAATACCAGGGATCACGAGGATACAAATACATAAGTCATACAAGTCATAATATCTGAGTACAGACATAGTTAGTCAAGTTTTGCCTTAAGAAGGCTAGCACAAATGACATCAGAGATACAGATCGAAAAGGCGAGGCCTCCTGCCTGGGATCCACCGAACTACTCCTGGTCGACGAGGAACTCGACGTCGTAGTAGTCTCCTCCGGGGTACTCCTGCTCCTGGGCAACAACGTCGGCTGCAGCGGCCGATCAGGAAAAGTGAAAATGGGGAAATAAAGCAAAGGTGAGTATCTAGCATACCCGCGAGTCTTACGTCCGCTACTAAGCATTTATGCATTGTATCAAATGGAAAGGGGAGGCTATATATAGTGGGCTGCAAGATAGAAATCAGAATAAGGGTAAGAAGCTAGGCCTATAGAAGACTAGCATCTTCCAACGAGTCTTGCAACATGAGGAGAGAATAGCCAACAGTTTACATAAAGCATAAAGTAACAATGCAGCAGAAGTTGCTGCAACATTGTATAATAGTAAGTTGTAATAATTAGCAATGCCTCCGAGTTCACCTCCTCGACATCCCAGCGAGGAAGAAAACCCGGAACCATACAGTTTAATAATAATAGTTTGTAGTGGTAAGATCCAGCTTCAGCATAAAGCGTCCTGTTACCATGGACACGGCTATTCGAATAGATTAATCTTCCCTGCAGGGGTGCACTTGTGTTACACTACACGCACGGATCTCCAGAGTGGCGGGCACCTTGTTAGGGAACGCCCCACCGAGGCTATCCGACACTCCGTAGCCCATCTTTCAAACTCAACAGAGAGGCCATCCGCCGGTCTAAATCCTAAGTACGCCGGGCCTTGGACCCCAACCCGAATGTACTCCTGCACGGTGCGTGACTAGCCGGTGAAGCATAAGCAAACCAAATAAGACAACACTGCGTGAGCAAATAAGACAACACCACTTCCCGGCAATCAGCCCGCTGTACTGCTGACGTCTGAAGAGTCCTCGGACGACACTACGAAGCAGAGGAGCCCATAACTCGTAATTCCCACGTGTAGGCAACGCGTATAAGCCAAAAGGCTACTCAAGTCATCCGCCTAACCATTAGTCATTTTATTAACTTGCGGGACAACCGTTATCGTTGCCTCGACTTAACTGACCCGCAGACAACGACAACAGTCAGGACCACCAGTACATCGGTGCCTGCCCTATCGTCCCACATAGTCTCTGCGGTTACCAACAAGGTGAACCGTCTCCTTACCTTGTCTCGCGTGTGCTCCTGGGGGAGCTCGACTTTCGTGGTTTGGTAACTCTCGCGGACAATGATCAGGGGCCAAGCACACCGGTACACTAGTCGTACCCTCCCTGTCATCCCGTCGCAATACCACTCGCGGGCACCGTTGGGTCGCCCGACTTCTTACCTGAAGGACAACCGTTGCTCAGGTACCTAGAGCGGCTATACAGAGTCAGCAACGAGTGGAGTACAAGGATCACTCCTCGATAGCTCACACTTGATGGTGGCTCGGCAGAGCCGAGGTAGGGGCCTGAGGCGGTGTCTGCATTGTACCGTACCTGTGCAGTTGTAATAAGTTGTATCCGCGTCACTCCCCTGAGTGATCACGGCCCGCTATCTAATCCTAGCTAACAATGCGCAGGGCTCACTGCTGAATATAATATATATTTATAGGCAACATAGGATAAAGGAAGGTACATCAAGGGGCGACAAAAATAGGCTATGCAATTGATAGGATTGTAACGTAGCAGCAGAAGTATCAATGCCTAGTGCAAGAAAAGTACAGAAAGGTAGGCGATATCTGTGGAAGAGAATGGCTCTGCTTGCCTAGAAGATCGACGGTAGGGGCAGGGTCTTCGACGTAGTAGTCATACCCAGCAACGGTGTAGTCGACGGTAGTAGCGGGGTCTACCATTGAATAAACGGGGGGAGAAACAGTAAATACAAAGCAATCATAAACAAACAGATGCATGACATGACAGATGCATTGCTAATGGTGTTCTAACGCAGTGCAATGCATGTTGCACGAAGCGGGAATTCATCCGTGGATGAACTGTCAGCTCTGGGTGATTACCGGACAGGGTTTCCGGAGGGGGGAGGTATCATGCCGGAGCTGTCGTGGACATCCGACAAACGTATGGGTTGTGTGTCCGAGTTAGTTGATCTATTCTGAACAACTTTCGTGTTCAGAATAAATTCATTCAGATAGTTTATCGGTATCGGGCAATCATAGGACAGTCGGTTCGGAGGGGGACGGTTCGATGTTTGTTGTGTTAGAGGGAGGTGGTTGACATACGGATAGCGTATTCGTCTTCGTTGTATTTTTCTGAGCAATTTTGATATATAAATTATTTTCATCTGATTTGCGGTTTAAAAGATATTCAATTTCAAAGTTTAATTCAATTTAAATCATTTTCTAATTTCTTTTATTATTAAAGAAACATTATCCACAAAGGGGTTGACCAGGTCAAACCTGACTGACCAGTGGGTCCCACTGGTCAGCCTCACAGTGTTAGTAACAACATTTAATCTATTTAAATAGGGCCAGGGCCCACATGTCATAGACTATTAGTATTTCTATTTCATTTTATTAATAAATTTGACAGGTGGGGCCTAGGTGTAACTGACACAGTAGCATAATCAGTTATTTAAATAAAACCAAAGTGTTATTTAGGGAGGTGGCCCCACATGTCATTCTAATAGGTGCATAAACTAACAGTTTTCCATTTTGTTTTAAATCCCAGGTTGATTAACAGGGCAGGGCCCACATGTCATTCACACAGGGGGGGTATTAGTTAAATGCTAATCAGCTGGCTGCTGGGCCCCACATGGAAGCCGCTCAGGGAGGGCTCGCCGGCGGCAGTACTCCGGCAACGTCGACGGGGTGGACGCTACAGAGCATGGGAGAGGGTGTGCTGGGGCTCAATCGAACAAGGAGGCGACGAGGAGGCGTTTGGGGGTGGAGGTGTCGTCTGGGGCGGCCGGGAACCTCGCCGGCGACGAGCAGGGTGGCGGCCGGAACGGACCATGGTGGAGAAAAGGACTGGAGGGGGAAAAGCTAGCGCGGCGAGAGGAAAAATGACGCGGTGCTCACCGGGATTCGGTAGGGAGGGGCAGTGGGCTCGAGGGGGCTTCGGGGCGGCCGGAATTCCTCTGCGACCTCGCCGACGACGAGGAAGAAGACGACGATGTGGCGCACCGTGCAGTGGCTCCGGGCTCGATTCCATTTGGGCAGTGATGCAGACGATGGCGACGGTGCCCGCAGACACGGTGGCTGGGGCTGGGAGGCCGTGTGGCCGCGAGCGTTCACGAGCCCGTGGCCATGGCTGCGCCGGCTGCACACGGGAACGGTGCAGAGAGCTAGCGGGAGGGGAATGGGTGATGGGCCAGGGTTAGGGTTCGTCCAGGGGCACGGGGGGGGGGGGGCGTGGCCGTGACTTGTAGTCGCCGAGGAGCCGCCGGATTCACGTCACAGTGACGGCGGGCCTCCACGGGGGGGGGGGGGGGGGGGTAAACAGGGGAGGGTGGTTAGGTGGGCTGGTTGGCCCAGGGGGAACAGGGGAGGTGGGGTGGGGGTTGGGCCTTTGCCCAGTGTGGTAGATATGTTTCTTTGATTTTCTTTTCTGTTCTTTACTTTCGTATTTTATTTAATGGCTTAGGCATTTTTGCTAAACATGAAAGTTGCTTGTATATTTATGCTGCACTATATACCAGTGCCACAAAAGTTTTGGAGGCAAAAGAAATCCATTTGCTATTTATTTTATTTAATAAATGCTCAAGGTGGGATTTTTAGGCTACTTTTGGAATTGTTTGGATTAAATCATAGCTCACAAAAATACCCAAGTTGGTCCAACATGGTTCTATTGATTTGTGGCATTTTACAAAATTGGTTTCATAATTTTTGGATTAACTTTCATCTACCACATTGTTTTTATTATCAATCAGAAGGAGTTATGGACTTGATTTGATTCCAAGTGATCAAGGTGCATTAGGCATATGGTTTTGAATATCAACCATCATGGTTTGAATATGATCAGAGACAAAGTTTGATCAAGGGATGATTTGCAACCAGTATTAGCAACAATAATATTCAACAGTCAAAGTGATTACTGTTACAAAAACTGAGGGTGTTACAAGTCTCCCTTACTACAAGAATTCTCGTCCCGAGAATTCTTGTGGTAGCGAGGAAAAGATCAGGGTATTAATCGCGAAGGCGATCTTCGCGTTCCCAAGTGGCTTCATCTTTAGAATGATTCGACCACTGAACCTTGAGGAACTTGATGGTCTTGTTGCGGGTTTGACGCTCAGACTGGTCGAGAATGCGGCTCGGATATTCTCGATAAGTCAAGTCCTGTTGCAGCTCGATCATATCATGCTCCACTTCGCGGATAGGGTCCTTGAAGCAGCGACTAAGTTGCGACACGTGGAAGACATCGTGGACTTGGGAGAGGTTCGGCGGCAATTCCAACCGGTATGCCATGAGTCCACTCCTGGAAATGATTCAGAACGGGCAAATGTAGCGAGGAGCTAACTTTCCTTTGATCCCGAAGCGGTGAGTGCCTCTCATGGGAGTGACACGGAGGTACGCGTATTTGCCAGGTTGATAGACCATTTCCTTGTGCTTGCGGTCATAGTTGCTTTTCTGGCGGGACTAAGCAGCTTTCAGATGTTCACAGATAACGCGAACCTGATCTTCTGCGTGTTGGATAATGTCCGGACCAATGAGTGTTAGTTCCCCAGTTTCTGACCAATTCAGAGGGGTTCGACACTTACGTCCATAGAGAACTTCAAAGGGGGCCATCTTCAGACTAGCTTGATAGCTATTGTTGTACGAGAATTCAGCAAATGGAAGAGATTCCTCCCATTTTTAACGAATGAGATGACACAAGCTCGAAGCATGTCTTCAAGCACTTGATTGACTCATTCAACTTGTCCTTGCGGCTGGGGGTGATAGGCGGTGCCGAAATTCAGATGAGTGCCCATAGCTTCTTGCAAACTATCCCAAAATCTGGAGGTGAAAATACTGCCACGGTCTGAACTGATATCCAACGGAATGCCATGGAGGGACACAATTATGGAAACATACAAGTCTGCTAACTGACTAGCAGAGATCGTCTCCTTGACTGGCAGAAAGTGGGAAACCTTGGAGAAGCGGTTGATGACGACAAAGATAGCTTCGTGGCCTTTCTGCGATCTGGGAAAACCAATGACGAAGTCCATTTCAATGTTGTCCCATTTCCATTCAGGGATAGAAAGTGGCTGCAAAGTTCCAGCAGGTCTTTGATGTTCTTCTTTGACGCAACGACAGACGCCACATTCAGAAACATATCGGGCAATGTCTTGCTTCATGTTAGGCCACCAGAATTGCTGACGAATGTCTTGGTACATCTTGGTGCTTCCAGGATGAATGGACAACGGGGTATCGTGAGCTGCTTTCATGACCTTCATGGTCATATCCAGGTTCTCATGCCTGCCCTTGCTGTGAGTAACCACTAAATGGTTCTCGTAGAACACCGCACCTTTGTTATCAATGGTGAAGGGTGAGGGTCTTCCATTGGCTATATCGCGCTTAATCTTGTGTACGAAATCATCATAAAATTGTATAGCCTTGACGGATTTGACGAGATCCGGTTTGATAACCAGGTTACGTACATAACCTTGAGGAACAATCTCGAGGTTTAGCTTGCGTAGCTCTTCATACAGAAGTGGTTGTTGTACTTGAACTTCAAGTTCACTACAGTAGGCTTTGCGGCTCAAGGCATCGGCCATCACATTGGCTTTGCCAGGGGTGTAATGAATATCCATGTTGAAATTTGCTATTTTCTCGAGCCATCTTTGTTGGCGGAGATTCAGATCTGGCTGAGTAAACAAGTATTTCAGACATTGGTGGTCGGTGTAGACCTCGCAACGATTACCGACGAGGTAATGTCGCCACAACTTCAATGCATAAATTACTGCTGCCAATTCGAGATCATGGGTTGGGTACTTGTCTTCGTGAGCACGCAACTGACGAGAGCCATAAGCAATCACTTTGCGCTCTTGCATTAGGACATAGCTTAATCCTTGACGAGACGCGTTGCAATATATCACAAAGTACTTTTGAGTATCAGGGAAGCGAGCACCGGGGGAGAAGTTAGCTTGTCCTTGAGCGCTTGGAAACTTTCCTGACATTTATCTATCCACTCAAACTTGACGCCTTTGTGAAGCAGATTAGTCAGAGGCCTGGCAATCTTGGAAAAATTCTCGATGAAACGACGGCAATAGCTAGCGAGCCCGAGTAAACTGCGGACTTGCTTGACAGTCTTGGGAGGAGTCCAGTCAAGAATAGCCTGGATACGTTCTAGGGTGACGGCAATGCCATCCTTGGAAATCACATGTCCAAGGTAGGTTACTTCGGGAAGCCAGAACTGACACTTAGAATACTTAGCGTAGAGTTTGTGTTCTCGAAGCTTCTCTAGTATAAGACGAACATGTTCAACATGTTCTTCTTCATTCTTGGAATATATCAATATATCATCCAGATAAACCACAACGAACTTGTCGAGGTACTCCATGAAAATATAATTCATCAATCTGGAGAAGGTGGCTGGAGCATTGGTTAAGCCAAAGGACATGACGGTGTACTCGTATGAACCATAGCGAGTAATGAAGGTAGTCTTCGGAATGTACTCATCACGGACTCAGATTTTGTGATAACCCAACCTCAAGTCGAGTTTAGAAAACACCTTGGATTCGGCAAGTTGATCATACAGATCATTGATCCGGGGAAGTGGGTATTTGTTCTGGATGGTGGCTTGGTTAATGGGTCGGTAGTCTTGGACTAAACGGTTCGTGCCATCACTCTTCTTGACAAAGAGCGAAGGTGCTCCCCAAGCAGAGGAACTGGGGTGAATGAATCCTTTCTGAAGTGCCTTGTTGATTTCCTCCTTAAGTTCAAGGAGTTCATGTGGCGGCATCTTGTAAGGACGCTTGGTAATAGGAACAGTGCGTGGCTTCAAGTCGATGACGAATTCAACTTCTCTGATCGGGGGTATTCCCGGCAGTTCTTCTGGGAAGACGTCGGGAAAATCGCGAACGACCGGAACGTTCTCAATTCCTTCCAGAGGTGAGATATCCAAAGCATTCATCATAAAGATCTGTGTTTCAACATCATGGGTAATTCGGGTGGTGTGATTAACAATCTCGCCGGAGGGGTGAAAGAGTTGGACAAACTTGGTGCCACAATACAGTGCAACATCGTGAAATTTCAACCAATCCATTCCAAGAATGAGGTCTATGGTGGAAGACTTCAGAATGATGGGGGAAGCACGGAATTCAACTCCTTCAATTTCAACGGTGGTTTCAGGCACGATCTTGGAGGTGTGGCAATGGCCTATTGGGGTGCGGACAACCAGCGGTGGGTTCATCTTTTCTAGCGTGAAGTTATGCGACAATGCAAATGCTTCCGACAAGAATGAATGCGATGCTCCTGTATCAAATAAAACAGTAGCAGGTACGGAATTAACGAGAAGGGTACCCATCACGGTAGCGGGTTGTTGCTGAGCTTCTTCAACATTAATGTTGTTAGCATGTCCACGAGCATAAGCAGCAGACCTAGTATTATAGTTGGGGATCCTGTTGTTGCCACGACCATTTCCGCGTCCAGCAGGGTGAACTACCAGTTGCTTCTGTTTCTTGGGGCACTCCCTGGAAAAATGCCCAGGTTGGCGGCACGTGAAGCATAATCCATCCTAAGGACAAAGGGATGTAGCATTGGGTGGTGGAGGCAAAGCTCTTGGCATCTGCGGTGGCGGAGGCAGACGGGGTGCAGGATAAGACGGCCTTGGAGCAGGGACAGGTGAATGGGCCACACTGGTAGGGAGCCAGATACGACGCTTCTATGTTGTGCCCGAAGATGAGCCAATGTCACGATAGCTTTTCAGTGAGTTCTTGTGTTCCATCTGGGCAGTCTCGACGGTGATAGCCTTGTTCACCATTGTGGCGAAGTTTGCAAAATCATGAACGGCAAGAGCGAGCCTGATGTCTGGATTGAGGCCACGACGGAACTTTTGCTTCCTACGAGCATCATTGGTGATCTCTTCTTCTGCATAGGGAGAGAGGTTGAGGAACTCGCGCTGATAGGCTTCAACAGTCATGTTGCCCTGAGTGAGGTTGCGGAATTCTTCCCCCTTACGATCCATGATCCCCTAAGTAATGTAGCGGGCGCGGAAGGCAGACTGAAATTCATCCCAAGTGATGACTTCTCCGACTGGCAGTGAACGCTTGTGGGTGCTCCACCACTGAGCAGCGGCGCCTTTCAGGGGATAGGACGCAAAGTTCACATAGTCGGCTGGATCGACATTAGCAGACTCCAGCTCGTGGGTGATGTCGTGAAGCCAGTCATCAGCATCCAACGGCTGAACAGAGTTGCGGAACATAGTGGGGTTGAGGCGGGTGAAGTCGTGCACAGTCACGGTGGCGTGCTGATGGTGGTGCCCATTCTGATTCGGCTGGGGGAACTGAGCCATGACATTCTCCATGAACTGACGGTTCAGCTCGAACTGTTGCATCATCCCAGCCATGTAATCTGGCGGCGGAGGTGGGTCGTTGGCAGCACGACCACGTCCACGACCACGACCACCACGACCAGCCATCCTGCTAGAATTTAGCAGGGGTATTTCAGCGATGGAAATTTTAACGAGATACCAGAATCAAGCCTGAAGTAAAGCGACAACGAAGAGGAGGCGCGGATATATAGGAGTATTCATATAAGACATACACATTCACACACGGAGCCAATCGAAAATCGGGCAGCGTAACGTCGTAGAAGTTAAGGAAAAAAGACTCACTAGGCGGCGCGCAGACCCCGGTAAGTATTACACGACGCGACATAGATTCCACTATCTCAATCACGCCGCAAGAAAACTATTGGCCACAGGAGTTAATGCCAGAGAACGCGCGGCCTACCCAGAATGAGAATGGGATCCGCGGTCCGGGAACTAGGGTAGAACTCCTGCGACACGACTCAATCAATGGGGAAGCAGCAGAACGCCGGGTAGAATCAAGAGAACGTGATCCTAATGACAGAGTTAGTAAAACTTACCAGCAAGGATAAGAGAGTAGAGTCCCAGAGCATAGGTAAGGAGAAAAGGATCCTAATACCATAGACATCACACGTAGTGACATCGATGTGGGCCCGTAAGCCAAACATGAAATTAGCAAAATAGTTTTCAAAGTCTGGACTCAACTTCGACCAAGTAGTGGTGGGGTGGCTTCCTATAGGCAGTCGGCTCTGATACCAACTTGTGACGCCCCCAAAATCAATCCGTGTACAGTAATCATACACGCACGGTACACGGTTGAGATTAGGGTGCCACGGTGAGAATATCACAGCACAACATTAAAAAAAAGGATAAAAAAATATGTTACAATAACAGGGATCACGAGGATCCGAATACATAAGTCATACAAGTCATAATATCTGAGTTACATAGTTAGTCAAGTTTTGCCTTAAGAAGGCTAGCACAAATGACATCAGCGATACAGATCGAAAAGGCGAGGCCTCCTGCCTGGGATCCACCGAACTACTCCTGGTCGACGGTGAACTCGACGTCGTAGTAGTCGCCTCAGGGGTACTCCTGCTCCTGGGCTCCAACGTCGGCTGCAGCGGCCGATCAGGAAAAGCGAAAAGGGGGAAATAAAGCAAAGGTGAGTATCTAGCATACCCGCGAGTCTTACGTCCGCTACTAAGTATTTATGCATTGTATCAAATGGAAAGGGGAGACTATATATAGTGGACTGCAAGATAGAAATCAGAATAAGGGTAAGAAGCTAGGCCTATTGAAGACTAGCATCTTCCAACGAGTCTTGCAGCATGAGGAGAGAATAGCCAACAGTTTACATAAAGCATAAAGTAACAATGCAGCAGAAGTTGCTGCAGCATTGTATAATAGTAAGTTGTAATAATTAGCAATGCCTCCAAGTTCACCTCCTCGACATCCCAGCGAGGAAGAAAACCCAGAACCATACAGTTTAATAATAATAGTTTGTAGTGGTAAGATCCATCTTCAGCATAAAGCGTCCTGTTACCGTGGACACGGCTATTCGAATAGATTAATCTTCCCTGCAGGGGTGCACTTGTGTTACACTACACTCACGGATCTCCAGGGTGGCGGGCACCTTGTTAGGGAATGCCCCACCGAGGCTATCCGACACTCCGTAGCCCATCTTTCAAACTCAACAGAGAGGCCATCCGCCGGTCTAAATCCTAAGTACACCGGGCCTTGGACCCCAACCCGAACATACTCCTGCACGGTGCGTGACTGGCCGGTGAAGCATAAGCAAACCAAATAAGACAACACCGCGCGAGCAAATAAGACAACACCACTTCCCGGCAATCAGCCCGAAGTACTGCTGACGTCTGAAGAGTCCTCGGACGACACTACGAAGCAGAGGATCCCATAACTCGTAATTCCCACGTGTAGGCAGCGCCTATAAGCCAAAAGGCTACTCAAGTAATCCGCCGAACCATTAGTCAGTTTATTAACTTGCGGGACAACCGTTATCTTTTCCTCGACTTACTTGACCCGCGGACAACGACAGCAGTCAGGACCACCAGTACATCGGTGCCTGCCCTATCGTCCCACCAAGTCTCTGCGGTTACCAACAAGGTGAACCGTCTCCTTACCTTGTCGCGCGTGTGCTCCTGGGGGAGCTCAACTTTTTGGTTTGGTAACTCTTGCGGACAATGATCAGGGGCCAGGCACACCAGTACACTGGTCGTACCCTCCCTGTCATCCCGTCGCAATACCACTCGCGGGCACCGTTGGGTCGCCCGACTTCTTACTTGAAGGACAACCGTTGCTCAGGTACCTAGAGCGGCTATACAGAGTCAGGAACGAGTGGAGTACAAGGATCACTCCTCGATAGCTCACACTTGATGGTGGCTCGGCAGAGCCGAGGTAGGGGCCTGAGGCGGTGTCTGCATTGTACCGTACCTGTGCAGTTGTAATAAGTTGTATCCGCGTCACTCCCCTGAGTGATCACGGCCCGCTATCTAATCCTAGCTAACAATGCGCAGGGCTCACTACTGAATATAATATATATTTATAGGCAGCATAGGATAAAGGAAGGTACATCAATGGGCGACAAAAATAGGCTATGCAATTGATAGGATTGTAACGTAGCAGCAGAAGTATCAATGCCTAGTGCAAGAAAAGTACGGAAAGGTAGGCGATATCTGGGGAAGAGAATGGCTCTGCTTGCCTAGAAGATCGACGGTAGGGGCAGGGTCTTCGACGTAGTAGTCATACCCAACAACGGTGTAGTCGACGGTAGCAGCGGGGTCTACCATTGAATAAACGGGGGGAGAAACAGTAAATACAAAGCAATCATAAACAAATATATGCATGACATGAAAGATTCAATGCTAACGGTGTTCTAACACAGTGCAATGCACGTTGCACGGAGCGGGAATTCATCCGTGGATGAACTGTCAGCTCCGGGTGATTACCGGACAGGGTGTCCGGAGGGGGGAGGTATCATGCCGGAGGTGTCGTGGACATCCGACAAACGTATGGGTGGTGTCTCCGAGTTAGTTGATCTATTCTGAACAACTTCCGTGTTCAGAATAAATTCATTCGGCTAGTTTATCGGTATCGGGCAATCATCGGACAATCGGTCCGGAGGGGGACGGTTTGATGTTCGTTGTGTTAGAGGGGGGTGGTTGACATACGGATAGCGTATTCGTATTCGTTGTATTTTTCTGACCAATTTTGATATACAAATTATTTTCATCTGATTTACAGTTTAAAAGATATTCAATTTCAAAGTTTAATTCAATTTAAATAATTTTCTAATTTCTTTTATTATTAAAAAGAAACATTATCCACAGAGGGGTTGACCACGTCAAACCTGACCAGTGGGTCCCATTGGTCAGCCTCACAGTGTTAGTAAAACATTTAATAAATTTAAATAGGGCCAGGGCCCACATGTCATAGACTATTAGTATTTCTATTTCATTTTATTAATAAATCTGACAGGTGGGGCCTAGGTGTAAGTGACACAGTAGCATAATCGGTTATTTAAATAAAACCAGAGAGTTATTTAGGGAGGTGGCCCCACATGTCATTCTAATAGGTGCATAAACTAACAGTTTTCCATTTTGTTTTAAATCCCAGGTTGATTACAGGGCAGAGCCCACATGTCATTCACACAGGGGGTATTAGTTAAATGCTAATCAGCTGACAGCCGGGCCCCACATGGCAGCCGCTCAGGGAGGGCTCGCCGGCAGCAGTACTCCGGCGACGTCGACGGGGTGGGCTCTACAGAGCACGGGAGAGGGTGTGCTGGGGCTGGGAGGCCGTGTGGCCACAGGGGTTCACGAGCCCGTGGCCATGGCTGCACCGGCTGCACACGGGAACGGTGCGGAGAGCTAGCAGGAGGGGAATGGGTGATGGGCTAGTGTTAGGGTTCGTCTAGCGGCACGGGGGGGGGGGGGCGACTTGTAGTCGCCGGGGAGCTGCCGGATTCGCGACACGGCGACGGCGGGCGCCGTGGCGCCATGGATGGCCTCCACGGGGGGGGGGGGGTAAACAGGGGAGGTGGTTAGGTGGGATGGTTGGCCCAGGTGGGAACAGGTGAGGTGGGGTGGGGGTTGGGCCTTTACCCAGTGCGTTAGATAGGTTTCTTTGATTTTATTTTATTTTCCTTTTCTGTTCTTTACTTTTGTATTTTATTTAATGGCCTAGGCATTTTTGCTAAACATGAAAGTTGCTTGTATATTTGTGGTGCACTATATACCAGTGCCACAAAAGTTTTGGAGGAAAAAGAAATCCATTTGCTATTTCTTTTATTTAATAAATGCTCAAGGTGGGATTTTTAGGCTACTGTTGGAATTGTTTGGATTAATTCATAGCTCACAAAAATACCCAAGTTGGTCCAACATGGTTCTATTGATTTGTGGCATTTTACAAAATTGGTTTCATAATTTTTAGATTAACTTTCATCTGCCACATTGTTTTTATTATCAATCAAAAGGAGTTATGGACTCTATTTGATTCCAAGTGCTCAAGGTGCATTAGGCATATGGTTTTGAATATCAACCATCATGGTTTGAATATGATCAGAGACAAAGTTTTATCAAGGCATGATTAGCAACAGTAATATTCAACAGTTAAAGTGATTACTGTTACAGAAACTGAGGGTGTTACAACAAGGTGAAATCTCACCCATGATCTCCTGATAGAGTGAATAAGGAATAGCACTAGCACTCGATCCCAAATCACATAGCCCATAATAATTATGATCTTCTATTTTAACAGATACAACTGGTGTACCTGAAATTTGGCCTTTATTCTTGGTTGTAACAATGTTAGTGGAAACAACAACAAAAATTATATCGGAATCTAAAACATCATCGGCAACAAGATCTTTAACCAATGCAACTTGAGGCTTGACCTTGATCAGGTCCTCATGCTCATCAATTGTTCTTTCACTTTTATTTATTATACCTGTAACAAAAGATTGCTCCTTTATCCTTTTGGGAAAAGGAGGCTGCTCATATATAACCGCAGGTAAGATAGACTCAGCAACATTAATAGGAACATGTAATTCTTTAAAGGGTTTATGGTGCTGATCTTTCTTCTTCTTAGAAGAGTCAACATGAGAGGCAAAGTCCTTACAAAAATCAATCATTAGCTGGGAATCAAGACCAATCTTAGAGCAAAAGGTATTAAATTAATCACTTTTCACATAGCTCTCAATATAGTCATGCTCATAATTTATAATAGGTTCAATACCTTTATCCATTTCCCAGTCTTCAGTGTTCTTCTGAATCCTCTCAATGATATCCCATCTTTATTCAATGCTTCTCGTTTGAAATACCCCACCATAGGAGGCATCCAACATATCCTTATCCTGACGAGAAAGCCTGGCATAAAAATTTGTAAGTATAATTTCCTTGGGGAGCTCATGAATAGGACATTTGAGCATTAGGGACTTCAGTCTCCCCCAAGCTTGAGCGATGCTTTCTCCATCACGAGACCAAAAGTTATAGATGCAGTTCATGTCTCGATGAATTTCATGAAGAGGATAAAACTTTGTATAAAAGAGAGACATGAGCTCTTGCCAATTAAGCAAATGCGAGTTATCGAGAAGATTATACCAATCTGAAGCTTTATCTATAAGTGATACGGAGAATAATTTCCTCATGACAAAATCCATTGACACACCTGCAAGCTTAAATAATGAACATAGTTGTGATAAATATAGCAAGTGTTCACCTGGATGTCTGTCTCCTGCATAGCGATTAGCCAAGACATAATCGATAATACCAGTTGGTATTTTATAGGGCACAATTTTAGTAGGGGTGGGAGAAACCACCACGGTAGTGGGGCGTTTCCCCAAATGCAACGAACCAAGAGTAGAGTTGTACATAAGGACAGAAAATAGCAACAGCAATATAAAAGTTTCCTTACCATATTCGCTTACCAATAGTGCTACACTCCCCGGCAACAGCGCCAGAAAACAATTCTTGATGACCCACAAGTCTACGAGATATATCGTAGCGTTTTCGATAAGTAAGAGTGTGGAACCCAATGAGGAGCAGAAGGTATTGACAAGTGACTTTCGATAAGGAATAACTGCAAGCAATGAAATATAAATTTTTAGGGGTTTTCGATATAAGCAACAAGAAGGTAAAAACAAGCAAAGTAAAAAGGTGCTGAGGAGCAGCAAGTGGCCCAATCCTTTTGAGCAAAGGGTAAGCCTAGCAACTGAACTTTATAAAGACTAAAGCGTTCTTGAGGACACACGGGAGAGGTAGTCATGTGTTTCGCCATATTCTGTATCGATACTATGTTTTGTGTTGATAAGTGTTGAGTGGGTGGATCTATGGTAGTACACCTTCTAGACTAAGACAAGTGCACTCTTATGATTGAACACCTTGCAAGCATCCGCAAATACAAGGTAGAAATTAAGGAAAAAGCCTAACCACAACAATAAGATCAAGGATACATTATTCCCTTGGCAAAAGTGTGCGAACAGGGGTTCAGGTTTCTGTCATTCGGGCATTCTTTATACACAATGTATTACCATAGGTCCTTATCAAGGCGAAGTGTTGTGTGTTCGACTCACATAACACTACTAGGAGAATAACAACACAACTTCAATATCAAACAACACATATTACTTCAACATCATATGACTACTAACAACAAGACTCCTCCCATGTCCTAAAAACTAAAGTAACTACTCACAAGACATAAAAGAGATCATGATCAGTGGTGATAAATATATGATAAACAATCTGGACATAACAATAATTCTCCAACAAAACTCAATAGCATTCAAAAATGAGTAATTAATACCAGTAGAGTAGAGAGGATGGATAGTATGAGTTACAACACAAGTTGCAATGGTTGATACTCTATCCTCGTTGGTTACCCCAAGTGGAAGGTTAGATGTAGTGTAGCGGCAAATTCCCCTATGTAGAAGATAGGGTTTGTCTCCCGTAGGACTCCGGCAATGATAAGTAGGTGTCAGCGGCGCAACTGACGTGGACCTGCACACGCACAAGTAACTTTGCTTCCCAACGAGTACAAAGAGGTTGTCAATCTCTCCGGCCTTGCTGTTCACAAAGGATCAACACAAGAGATAATGATAATGGTGATAGCAACTAGAAAGTAAAAGCAGGAAAATAAAAGAGCATGTAAAAAATGATGAGAATATGTACCGGGGTCCCGTGATGTTCACTAGCGATGTCTCTCTCCCAAAAGACGATAAAACTGATATGCGAGGTAAACAAATTACAACCGGGCAATTGACAGGATAAAAAACGCACCGCAATGCTAAATATGCTACAAAGGAAGGACGAGGCTAAAAATCATGGGAAATACGCCAAAACAAGTAGACCAAAATCCAACTTCATCTACTACTAATCATCCACCTTGAGATATCGATCAAGAACATCTCGCTGGTATTAAGTTGCGAGCCCCACCCAAAGTGTAAACCCAAAGCAACAGACAACTGCATTAAAAAGCACTTTGTGTAAAGTAAACAATCCTTGCAACCGTGGTTACAAGCACGATTGTTTTCCCCCTTGTGGAAACAACACATCCCCTAGACTCATGTTTGTGTCACTCAAGCGTGTCATCAGGGGGCATGAACCCACAATCGAGCACAACGTTCCCTCTTGGAGTCACTACCTACTACTTGGCCAAAGCAATAAACAGCAACAGAGAACATGCAAGAATTACTTAGGAACAAAAATATAAAAGATAAGAACCAAATATATTTCTCAATCACAAACTGAACATAGTCTCATTATCCATCAGATCTTAGCAAACTCAGCATGGCAACAGCAGAAAATTACATATGTGCCTCAATCATGTAGGGAAGCTCACGAGGTCTAAACCATGAAGAACAAAGAGGGGAGGAGAACATCACATAGCTACTGATCACGGACCCATGGTCCAAGGGAAACTACTCACGGATCATCCGAGAAGCGTCCATGGTGGAGGGGAAGCTCCCAGAGGTTAATCCTCCCTCTGTCAGGGTGCCGGGAAGAGGTCTGTAGGCGCTCCCGATCTTGGAAGCGCAGCGGCGACGGAACAGAGGCGAGATCGCGAAAAAAGGTTCTCTCTTCGGAGGTTTCGCGTCACGGGAAATATATAGGCGAAGGGGGGAAGCCAGAGAGGGGGCACCAGGGGTCCAGGTGGCCGCCTGGGTCCCTGGTGGGTCCCCTCCGGCTCTCCTTCGGGACTCCGGAAGGTTCCGTTGCGCTGATTTTTTATCTGATTATTCCCGAATTTTTGGAGCGCTTTTAATATGGGGGAAACCTGAAATAGAAAAATAGCTGGAAACATGAACTGGCACTATGGTGTACTGAGTTAATAAGTTAGTCCAAATATGATCAAAAGTGTATGAAAGTGTATATAGATTATAGCAATATCACACAAAACATGCATGGAGCAAGCAGAAATTATAGATACGTTTGGGACGTATCAACATCCCCAAGCTTAATTCCTCCTCGTCCTCGAGTAGGTAAATGATAAGAAGCATAATTTCCGTGGTGACATGCTGGCAACCATATAAGAACTTTAAAAGTAAAGCAATCAAGGTATGTAATTCAATTCATGTCATAACAGGGAAGAGTCTATATTGGCATTGAAACAAGCAACAAAGGAACATTAGGTGCAAGAGCTGTCGCTGTCCGTGACTCAAATGTCTCAAAATTGTGTTTGCGTGCAAGAAGGGGGATATGGGAATACGAGAGAAAACATATTTTTGTTGAGAACTCAATCTACTAAAGTTTCTCACTTGGTCTTCTTTTGAATCTTATCTTGACTCATCCCCAGACCACTAGCTAGGTACAAGTCAATTTGATCCACTCCCTTTCGATATTTTTAGCACTCATGCAATGGATGAGCGTAAGCACGAGAGTTGACACTTAGGATGGCAAAGAGAGAAATATGGTGGAGGAGGAAGACAAAAAGGTGAGAAAGGCTCACATCAATGAGGACAATCATAGGCGAGAAGGCCAAATGATAGATATGATGTGAGGAGTAGGGATTGCCATGCAACGAATGAACATATGAGCTAAGAAAAGCTCTCCAATGGAACTAGTGGGGGTGCATCCAACTTTCCCGCTCATGAAGACCTAGAGCTCGTTTGAGGAGGCTCATCATTGGAATATGCTAGCCAAGTTCTATAGTGTGAAGGTCCCCACATAGCCATATGCATAAATGATCATCTCTATGGTGCACAAGGATAAGAGGGAGTACGAGTGTGGATCTTTCAAAAGGATAGTAGTGTTGCCCCTTTCTCTCTTCTTATTTTATTTTTCTATTTTTTCTATTTTCTGTATTTTTTTGGTGGCCTCAATGGCTCTTTCTATTTAACTCTCATTTGTTCTCTTTGGGATCTTTTATTTTGTCCACTTTGGGATCTTTTCCTCACTTAAGGGCAACACTCTATTTTACAAGAAGGTATAGAAGATCTTCACACTTTACAACGTACTCAACATAAAGAAGATTTAGCTATCATGATGTATGCAAATGTATGCCTCTGCCAATGTAGTAGGAACATGTATGACATGAAGATCAAGTCATGAAGAGGTGGATGTTGCATGGCAATATATCTCAGAAAGGCTATGGAAATGCCTTGATAGGTAGGTATGGTGGCTGTTTTGAGGAAAGATATAAGGAGGTTTATGATGAAAGTGTTGGAAATATGCCCTAGAGGCAATAATAAAATGTTATTATATATATTTCCACGTTCGTAATTACTGTTTATATTTCTGTGCTATAATTGCAATGACCCAGACTATGAGATTAAGAAGAAAACTCACTTCCATGTGTGGAAAATGTAAACACCAAGAGTTCCTGGTTTAGCCTCTAAGAACAGCTCATGTGCTCACTGATGATTACGTTTTCTTAATCATGGACATTGTTCTTGTAACAAGGATGTCAATAGCAATGGGAACATATTGTTAGCAGAACAATGATGTTGAACCGACCCCAGTATTGAATGATATACTTAGAGATCACATCGTAACAACGTTATAAGTCATATCATGAAATGTTATCATATACGTAATTCCTTAGACCATGAGAGTATCAAGTTGCTTCACACAGGAAGATGTGCTTTGGTTCTTAGATGAATCTTCTCGTTACTGGGAAGTAGTAAAATAAGTTCTGGGTACATTGGATAGTGTGTCTAGTAACTGTGATAGTTCAAGATTGGGATTTTCTCCTTCACGATGAAGAAGATATTCACTTCGGGCCCACTCGGTATGACATTATCCATTATAGTCTGGCCAGACGCATTGTGATTCAGTCACGGGGATGCCAGAATACGATAACGAGAAAAGGGACAAACGAGCAAAGAGGATAACGAGTGGCTTGTGTTCAAGAAGTTGTTACACATGGGTGCCAAACTTCTCTCCTCTAACTTTGTCATATATCGCGAAGCAAAGGGAATGGTACATGACTAAACATAATGGTTCACTCGAAGTTTCTTCGTGTATGTGCGGGAGTCAACATGGGTGTCCATGGCTCCACTGTTGATTATTGGCTATTGACAAAAGGCTGTTGACCTATGTCCGGAAGATATTCTGAGTCATGTCCGCATTATACCGAACCTATTGGGTCACACACTTAACGAGTAGTAGTCTGTTAGAATACTGGAATGGTAGAAGGTTTAGTGGAAGCAAAACGGAATAGTTCATACGGGCACCGGAAGTAGTTCCGGGTATTTATGGAATTGTTCATAAGGGCACCAGAAGAAGTTCTGGGTATTTAAGGATATGTCTGGATCACTCTGGAATAGTCCCAGGTGGTTCTGGAACATATGAGAATGGTACTGGGGAAGTCCTGGATCAACCAAAATAGTTTCCGGTTAATCGGTGGACGTCCCAAAAACGACCGACGAACCGACGCAGGGCATCGGGTAGGCTAGACCATAACCCGGATCGTCCCGGAACCTATCCAGATAGTTCCGGAACGTCCGAAAACGGTCCCGGAAGGTCTTGGAAGTGTTCCAGAAGGTTCCGGAATGTCCCGAAACCATCCCGGAATGTCCCGGAATGGCCGGGAATGGTCCCGGCAGGTCCTGGAAGGTCCTGGAGGGTTCTGGAAGGTTCCGGAAGGTTCCACAAGTTTCCGGACTGTACCATATGCGCCCCACCACCCTTAGCCTTGGGGGGCAAGGCAGCCCAAGGGGGCTGGCTGAAATTTGGGTGGTGGGGGCGCCACATGTGGGAGGAGTCCTCCTTGGACTCAGACTCCCCGGTGGGAAGGTCTCCCTTTGGGAGGAGGAGTCCCAGGGGGACTCCACCACCCCCTATTGCGCCCCAAGGGGCCTCTTGGCCATGAGGGGAGGGGATGGGGGCGCAGCACACTTGATCCCCAAGGCCTATGCGCCACCCTCCCTCCCTCTAAACCCCGCTGCTCCACAATTAGACCCCGTTTAGACGCTGTTCTATATTGGAATCCGTTAGGGTTTTCTCCCTCTAGTTTTCTCGGTGGCGTTCTTCTCTGGACAGAGGAGCATTGCTGGATTGCTGCTACGGGATGTGTGGATACCGGTAGAGGGATCATAACTTTGATCTTTCTTCGAGGAACTTCTTCTTCTTCTTCCTCGGAGATCTGTTCGAGGGAATTGCTCGAGGGATTTGTTCATGGGATAGATCGTGGGACGGATCGTGAGACGCATCACGAGATCTACTTCCACCCGCTTCATCAACTCTTCTTACACTGCAACCGTTGGTGAGCAATGGCCAAAACCTTGTATGCCATCTTTCTTGGATGATCTTGGGATCTTGATTCGTAGGCACGAAATTTTTATTTTCTACTACGTTTCCCAACAGACAGAGCGTATCATGCCAAGGGTGTGGATGCACCGGAGAGGTGGACGCCAACTCTCGGAGTGAGAAGAGGGCAATGCGTGGTACCAAATATTCTAGCAAATATGAGGAGGTGGAAGTGTCAACTTTCAATACTTACATCAGTCCGAAGAACTCATGCACTTATTATCGGTAACTCTCAATCTAATAAAGAGGTTCACAAAGAGACAAGTACCCCGAGGAGGAGTGTATGGGGGTTTGGTTATCCTTGTGCATCCTCGACTCATGGTACGTGAGTGTACTCTAATATCCGATCCCTCAAAAGATTAGTGATCCATCTAGTAGCTAGAGTTCTCAACTAGTTTTGTAGGTTTTTGAAAATAAACACGGATTGCCCAAAATATGACACCTATCACTAATAGGCTAGAGCTCTTGACACCAAAAGTTCAAATATTACTCACAACAGTACCTTAAAACTATTGCAAGTTATTACTAAAATGAAATAGCAACCTCAATTACCTACTTCAAGAAAAGAAACAACTCAGTGCAACAACCAACTCTCTTAACAAGATAAACATGAAAACTAAAGAGAGTTCCAGCAACAAACTACAAAAAGCCAAGGCTCTTGCTAAAGACAAACACTAAAACTAAAACTAAACATGGCAGTAGCTACAAAAAGATAAAGAACACACAACAGAGAAAGATAGGCATGAAAATAATTGGAAAAACTCTTTGCTTTGGATCTAGTTATACTTTTCGAATATATTGACAATTTGAAAAAACTGCTCATACTATGATTATAGTATAATCACGAGCGGTTGTATATGGCCCTATCGCCTAGTGATGCCCCTATCGTCTAGTGGTTCAGGACATCTCTCTTTCAAGGAGGCAGCGGGGATTTGGCTTCCCTTGGGGGTAGGGAGTATTCTGGAAGGAGGTTAATCATAGATTATCAAAAACCCTATAATAAATTCTTCCTGGGTCGATGCCCGATTGGTTAGTGGGGACGGACTGTAAATTCGTTGACAATGTCTTCACTGGTTCAAATCCAGCTCGGCCCAGAAATCTAAGGCTTCGTGAATATGAACTAGATCCTTTTGTTTTCCTTCTATGATGTGTTCTAGATTGAAGTGGAGCGTGTTTCTCTCCCACACAAAGTAAGCTGGGGTCTAACTTGTTATGGACAACAAGCAAAGCTAAAGAAAACTAAAAAGGAAATCTAAGAGCGAGGTGCTCCAAGCATATCACATAACGCATGAAGTGATAAAAATATAGTGAGACGAAGGACGAACTGATGATTGTTGATGGAGAAGGGGATGCACGGGGGCATACCAAGCTTAGACACCTTTGTCTCCTTGAATATTTATTGGGGGTGCATGGGGGCATCCCCAAGCTTGAGCGTGTGACACTCCCGGATCTTCTTTCATCATCTTCCATCGCACACTTGAAAACTACCTTCATACATAACTCATCATAAGCTTATTAGGGAGGTTAGTACCCTTAATAAAATAATTTTCCCCCACTGGATATAAACATATTCTTGAAGAGATACTGTTTCTCAAGATTGCCAAAAAGGTTTTGCAAAGAAAAAGCAAGCTTAAGGTTTAACAATTGTATAGAGCATGCTATGTAAAAACTCCAGCTCAAAAATATGAACTGGTGATTTGTTCCGATTTTTTCCGTCAAGTAGACAGAATTTGTTTTCTGGACAACATGGCACAAATTTTGCTTCCCTTATCATAAGAGGCTATAACTTGGCACAAAGCTTGAAAATAAAGATACAATGATGTTGCTACAGTAGTAAAAATCATCAAGACCACTAAAAACAGAAGTAAAAACATCTTGGGTTGCCTCCCAACAAGCGCTTTCTTTTAGGCCTTTAAGCAAGGCATAAGGCAAAAGAAGAATCAAGTTTTATCAAGAGAGAGAGAATAGCTAGCCCATGTAACAAACTCAAAAGGTAACTTGATTTTCTTTCTAGGGAAGTGTTCCATCCCCTTTTTGAGAGGGAATTGAAATTTTATATTCCCCTCTTTCATGTATATAACTGCACCAGCGGTGCGAAGAAAAGGATATCCCAAAATAATTGGACATAAAGGTTCACACTCTATATCCATAATAATAAAATCAACGGGAACATAATTGTCATTGACAATGATAAGAACATCGTCGATATTCCCCAAAGGTTTCTTTACGGAAGAATCAACGAGACGAACACCAAAAGAAAAAGAATCAAAAGGTTTCAATTCAAACATATCATACATTCCTTTGGGCATGACGGAGGTACTAGCTCCAACGTCACATAAAGCATAGGAAGAGAAGTTATTTAATTTAATTTTTATCATAGGGTCCCAACCATCCTCTAGCTTCCTAGGTATGGAGGCTTCTATTCTAAGCTTCTCCTCCCTAGCTTTGATGAGAGCATTTGTGATATGCTCCATGAAGGCAAGATTAAGTGTGCTAGCGTGGGGGTCTCTAGACATTTTGTGTAGCAGGCTAATAACTTCTGAGAGGGTGCAACTATCAAAATCAATATCACTACTATCAAAGGTGGTAGTAGTGTCATCTAGGCTCACTTGTTTGAAACCCTCTATGTTCATAGGAGTTTCTTCTTCTACGGTTGAGGTATTAGCATCACCATTAATGGGTCCAATGGGACTAGGAGTGCATTGGGTGCTAATAGTCTGAGTGTCCTCAACAATTTGGATAGTGGCAACTGTGTGGTGTGTAGGAAGGCTCTTAATTCAATCCTCTTCCTCTTTTTCTCTAGCCCACCTTTCTTTAACTTTAGCCATCATCCTAATATTTTCGTTGATTTGTAACTGGATATCATTAATAGGAGTGGCCTTCCTCTCCTCAAGGGGAGAGGTTCTAATTTTTAGCATCTCAACATCAAGGGCTAAGCTATCTACCTTCAAAGAGAGATTATCTAACTTAGCTAATTTCTCTTCTACATTCTTGTTGAAGAATTTTTGAGTAGTGATAAAGTCTCTAAGCATATTTTATAATTCAGAAGTGGGGTTCTTGTTGCTAGGATAAGTGTTGGTGTTCCCATAGTTGGATGGAAACGGTCTAGGATTACTAGCAAAGTTGCCCCTCTAAGCATTGTTTTTGAAGTTGTTTCTAGCAATAAAGTTCACATCTACTTGTTCCTGAGCAACCAAAGATTTTAAAGGAACATCATGAAGATCAATAGAGGGTTGCTTGCTAAGTAGAGACATAATCAAGTCAACTTTTTCAATTAGGGAGGTAATCTCCTCGACAGAGTTTACCTTCCTACCTGTTGGAGCGTGTTCGGTGTGGCATTGGGAATAGTTGGTCATCATCTCATCGAGAAGTTTTGTGGCAGAACCAAGTGTAGTTGACATAAAAGTTCCTCCCGCGGTCGAATATAATAGGTTCTGCAAGGTAAAGTTCAAGCCTATCTTAGCACTCGGAGTCCCTAGCAACGGCGCCAGAAATTTGCTTGATGGTGGATATATATCTCCCCTCGTTGGTTACCCCAAGTGAAAGGTGAGATGCAGGATAGCGGAAAATTTCCCTTGGTGAACATACCAATGTTTGTCTCCAGTAGGACTCCGGAGATGATAAGTAGGTGTCAGCGGCGCAACTAACGTGGACCTGCACACAACACAAATAACTTTGCTTCTCAATGAGTACAGAGAGGTTATCAATCTCTCCGGACTTGTTGTTCACAAAGGATCAACGCAGCAGATAATAATGATAATGATAGCAACTAGAAAGTAAAAGCAGGAAAGTAAATGAGCGTCTAAACAATGATGAGAATATGGACAGGGGTCCCGTGATGTTCACTAGTGATGTCTGATACGTCCCAAACGTATCTATAATTTCTGCTTGCTCCATGCATATTTTGTGTGACTTTGCCATGTTTTGCTTGAACTTTCATACAATTTTGAACCTATTTGGACTAACCTATTAACTCAGTGCACCCAGTTGCCAGTTTCTGTTTTCTGCTATTTTGTATTTCAGGTTTTTCGGCCATTAAAAGTGCTCCAAAAAATCTAAAAAAATCAGATAAAAAATCAGTGACCCGGAAGCTTCCGGAATAACCAAGGCAGCGGAGGGGGGCCACCATAGGGACTCCAGAAGGGTCCTTGGCGTGGCCCCACCCTAGGCCGGCCAGGGGGCCTCCTGGCTGCCCTATGGGTCCCCTTGACACCCCCTCCGCCTATATTTAGCCCTCGGGGTGGAAACCCCTAATATCGATCCCTCTTTCGCGATCTCGCCTCTGTACCGCCGCCACCGCCGTTTCAAGATCGGGGCTGCCTGGAGAAGCTGCCCCGACACCCTGTCGGGAGGAGGAACCCCCTCCGGGAGACCATCCATAGCCATGGACGCCTCCCGGATGTACCGTGAGTAGTTTCCCTTGGACCGTGGGTCCGTGACCAGTAGCTATGTGATCTATCTCTCCCCTCTTTGTGCTTCCACTTTCGAGTCCTCGTGAGCTGCCTCACATGATCGAGGCATCTATGTAATTTCTGCTGTTGCTATTCTATGTTTGTTGGGATCTGATGGATTATGAGACTATGTTCAGATTGCGATGAGTAATATATTTGGTTCTTCTCTTTTATATTTTGTTCTTGAGTAAATTCTTGCATGTTCTCCGTTGCGGTATTTGCTTTGGCCAAGTATTTTATTTGCAACTCCAAGAGAGAGCGTTATGCTCGATTGTAGGTTCAGCCCCTTGATGTCTAGCTTGAGTGACAGAAACATGAGACTAGGGGATGTGCTATTGCCACCAGGTATAAAACAATGGTGCTTGTACCTGCAGATGCAAGGATTGTTTACTTTACGCAAAGTTCTTTTAATGCAGTTGTCTGTTGCTTTGAGTTTACACTATGGGTGGGATTCGCAACTTAATACCAGCGAGATGTTCTGGATAGATATCTCAAGGTGGATGATTCGTAGTAGATGCAGATGGATTTCGGTCTACTTACCTTGGCGTACTGCCCATTGCTTTTGAGCCCTTCCTTTCTTTGCAGCATAGTTAGCATTGCGGTGCCTTCATAATTCTGTCAATTGCCCAACTGTGATTTGTTTACCTCGCTAGCACTTTTCTCGTCTTTTGGGAGAGAGACATCACTAGTGAAAATCACGGGACCCCGGTCCATCTTCACATTATTGTTCACACCCTCAATTTACTTTCAGCTTTTACTTTCCTTTGCATCTTTTATCTCTTGCGTTGATCCTTTGTAAACGATAAGGCCGGAGGAATTGACAACTCCTCTGTACTCGTTGGGAGCAAAGTTATTTGTTGCTGTGTGCAGGTCCACGACAACACCCTAGTCAGGAAGCAATTTCTGGCGCTGTTGCCACCTACTTGTATCTCCTGAGTCCTACTGGTTTGATAGCCTTGGTATCTTCACCGAGGGAAACTTGCTGCAGCACTACATCTCAAACCTTCCACTTGGGGTAACCAACGAGGGGCGAGAAGCCATCAAGAAAATTTCTGGCGCCATTGCCGGGGACTCAAGTCTACAAGATAGGGGAGTTGCACACTATTTTTTACCTTTGCTTTTTAGTCTTGTTAGTTTACCTTTCAGTTTTACTTTTGTGTCCTTAATCAAAAATACCAAAAATACCTACTGCTACTATGGGTTCCAATGAAAACACTAAGTTGTGTGACTTCACTAGTCACAACAACAATGACTTTATCTGCACTCCTATTGCTCCACCTGCCACTTCAGCACCCTCTTATGAGATTAAACCTTCTCTGCTTAACCTTGTCATGAAAGATCAATTCTTAGGAGCAGGAGAAGATGCTGCCTCGCACCTAAACAACTTTATCGAGCTCTGCGACATGCAGAAGTACAAGGAAGTGGATGGAGACATTGTCAAGCTGAAGCTTTTTCCTTTCTCTTTGAGAGGAAGAGCCAAGGAGTGGCTACAATCCTTGCCCAAGAACAGTATCGATTCTTGGAGTAAATGCAAAGATGCTTTATAGGGAAGTATTATCCCCCTGCTAAAATTATTCAATTGCGGAGTAATATTATGAATTTCAGGCAATTGGATAATGAACACGTTGCCTAGGCTTGGGAATGTATGAAGACGCTTGTCAAGAACTGCCCCACACATGGACTGACTACCTGGATGGTTATCCAGACTTTTTATGCAGGCCTGAACTTCACCTCGCGGAACCTGTTAGATTCGGCCGCGGGAGGAACTTTTATGTCAACCACGCTTGGTGCTGCCACAAAGCTACTTGATGAGATGATGCTGGACTACTCGCAATGGCACACCGAAAGATCTCCAACCGGTAAGAAGGTAAACTCTGTCGAGGAGATCTCCTCTTTAAATGAAAAGGTTGACCTTATCATGTCTCTACTTACCAAGCAACCTTCTATTGATCCTCAAGATATTCCTTTAAATTCTTTGGTTGCTCAGGAGCAAGTAGATGTTAATTTTGTCTCTAGAAACAACTTGAACATAATGCTTATAGGAGTAACTTTGGTAGCAACAATCCTAGGCCGTATCCGTCCACTTATGGGAATAACAACACTTACCCTAGCACCAGAAACTCCACTTTAGAATTAGAGACCTTGCTCAAATACTTTATCACTACCCAGAAGGCCTTCAACAAGAGTGTAGAAGAGAAATTAGATAAATTAGATATCCTCTCTTCGAAGGTAGACAACATAGCCCTTGATGTTGAGATGTTAAAAAATAGAACCTCTCCCCTTGAGGAGAGTAAGGTCACTCCTATTAATGCTATCCAGTTACAAATCAATGAAAACATTAGGATGTTGGGAAAACTAAAAGAGAGATGGGCTAGAGAAAAGGAGGAAGAAGAGAGAATTAAGAGCCTTCCTACCTATGTAACACCCTCAGTGTCATGTAACAGTAATCACTTTTGATTAATGATATTTACTGTTGCTAATCTCACTTTGATCATCTTTGCATTTGATCACTCCAAAAATCCTTTTGGTTGTTATTAAAAATAATGTGATAAATAAAACTTTGTCCAAAAATTGTGGAACCAATTTTATTAAAAGCCTAAAAATCAGTGGACCATGTTAAACCAACATTGGATATTTATTGCAATATTTAAATATTGCAAACAATTCAAACTAGAGCTAAAATAGCCCCTTTCAGTAGTTGCATAATAAAAATAAATATTAAATGAATTTTTTTTTGCACCCAAACTTTTTGTGGCACTCTATTAATGTGAAATGTTAATTATGGGACAAGTTCCATATTTTTACAAAATACAAAAGTACCTAAAACAAATAAAAACAGAAAAGAAAGAAAAAAAAGAAAAAAAAAGAAAACCTAATCTAACGCGGAGGGGCGAGGCCCACCCCCTTCCCCCCTTGGGCCAGCCCACCCCGGCCCACTCCCCCTCCCCATCTTCTCCTACCTCCGTACAGGGGAGGCGTGGCGTCCATCCCCTAACCAAGACGCAGCCACGGACGCCGTGGAGGCAATCTAGGCCACCTTCGGCGAGGGATAAAACCCCGGCACCCCCTTCTCGCAGAAACCCTAGCTGCCTCCCTCCTTTTCCCTCGCGCTCGCCCCTCGTCGTGTCCCCGCTTGAACCGAGCCCGCCCGCGTCCGCCGTTGCCGCGTCGCCACCGTGGCCGTGGCCAGCGGCCACACCGGAGCGCGCCAAGACGTCCGGAAGGTCTGCCTCGTCGTCCTCGTCGTCCCCATGTGCTGGATTGAACCGGGGAGCCACTGCATCGCCGGAATCGTGCCGTCTTCCCCGCCACGACCGCCACCTCCCATCGCTGGAATTGGCGCTTCCCCGACCGCCTCCGGCCTCCTTGACCTCTCCCCTGCCCCCACAGTGAGCCGCCGCGCCCGTTTCTCCCCTCCCCCGCTCGATTCGCCGCCGTTTTGGCCACCTGCACGGGCCGTGGCCGCCATGGCCGAGGCTCGAGCTCTCGGGAGAGCTCGCCATGGCGTGCTGTTGTGCCCGCATGCGCGCGCATCGCGTGGCCACGTCCTCCCTCCCGCGCCTCCCCACGACCCTCCTGGAAACGGCCACAGCCGGCCTCACCGTGGCCTTGCCGGCGGGCACGGTGGAGAACCGTGAGGCTAATCCCCCCCCTCTCTGTCTCACCGACGTGTGGGCCAACACCAGAAGATTAGCACTAATCCCCTGCTAGCACTAACCCACTCCTAACCCACTGACATATGGGTCCCACCCCACTTAAGCACCTGTTTAAAAGATAATTTAACTGTTAGCTGTGTAGTGTCTATGACATGTGGGTCCAGGCCTTATAGTAATCCCTAGGTAAATTAAAACAAATTAATTATAACATGTTAGTATGACAACTGGGCCCCACTTCTGTTAATTAAATAAAAATGTTTTTATTATATGTGAGGCTGACATGTGGGACCCACTGGTCAGTAGGTCCCACTTGTCAGGTTTGACCAGTCAACCAGTTCTGGATAATGTTGGTTTAATAATAAAATAAATTCCAGAAATTGATTTAAAATGATTTAAATTTAGAAATTCAATATCTTTTAATCCGTAACTCAGATGAAAAAACTTTATACATAAAAATTGATCAGAAAAATATAACAAATACAGATACGCTATCCGTTGGTCTACCACCCCCCTCTAACATAAAGAACATCGACATCCCCCTCTCCGGGCCGTTTGTCCGATAATTGGCCGATACCGTAAAACTCTCCGGATGAATTTATTCTGAACACGAAAGTTGTTCAGAATGGATCAACTAACATGGATACACCCTTCACATGTTTGTCGGATGTCCATGACACCTCCGGCATGATACCTTCCCCCTTCGGACACCCGGTCCGGTAATCAATCGGTATCGATGAGTCATCCCCGGATAAATTCCCCCTCCGACTAAAATAGTTAGCACTGCGTTACAACACCGTTGCTTTGTATCTTCTATGTCATCTTATTGTATTGCTATTATTGCCGTGTATTTATTGTTTCTTCCCCCTCTCTTATAGTCCGGTAGTCTCGACGTCCGCTGCTGATGCCCCTGTGATCGACTACGTGACGACGACAGTACCTCTACCGTCGAGCTTCCAGGCAAGCAGAGCCATTCTCTTCCCCAGATACTGCCTATCTTTCCGTACTTTTCTGGCACTAGACATATGTTGTTGTTGCTATGTTACAATCCTATTCAATTGCATAGCCTGTCATTGTCACCCTTGATGTACCTTCCGTTATCCTATGCTGCCTATTATATATATTATATTCAACAGTGAACCCTGCGCCTTGTTAGTCAATAGGATTAGATAGCGGGTCGTGTTCACTCTGGGAGTGAATGCGGATACGATACATTACAACTGCTACAGGTACGGTTCAGAGAAGACACCCCTTCAGGCCCCTACCCCGGCTCTGCCGAGCCACATCAAGTGTGAGCTATCGAGGAGTAATCCTTGTACTCCACTCTTTGCTGACTCTGTATAGCCGTCCTAGGGTACTGAACCACGATTTTCCTTAAAGGTAAGGAGTCGGGTGACCCAACGGTGCCCGCGCAGGTTATCTTAGCGGAACGACAGGTCAGGTGTATTCCACCGGTGTGCGGCGGGCCTGGTACTGTTCGTGGCCGAAGGATTTCCTGTTGTACGAAAGTCGAGCTCTTCGGAGCAAACGCGGGACAAGGTAAGGAGACGGTTCACCTTGTTGGTAACCGCACGAGTTGATGGGACGACAGGGCAGGCACCGACGTTACTGGTGGACCTGGCTGTTGTCGTTGTCCGCGACTCACCGAGAAAGGGGCAACGATAACGGTTGTCCCGACAGATAATAATAAAATGACTTAACGGTTCAGGTGGATGACTTGAGAGGCCGCAAAAGCCTGTACGCACTACCTTCACGTGGGGTTACGGTGTGGGCCCTCCGCGTTGTGGTCTCGTTCGAAAGCTCTGAAAGACGTCCAGTTTCAGCACTGCATCCACTTGGCACACAACGACCCGGAGGGTGAGGGGCGACGGTCCAAGACCCCCTTGTGCTTAGGACTGTAGACCGGCGGGGACCTCTCTGATGAGCCGTAGGATGGGCCTCGACGTGTCGGATAGCCTCGGTGGGGCATTCCCTAACAAGGTGTACGCCACCCTGGAGATCCGAGCGTGCAGGCTGAACAGTAGTGCACCCCTGCAGGGAGTTTGATCTATTCGAATAGCCGTGTCCAGGTAACAGGACGCTTTATGCTGAAGCCAGAGCCTACTACTACAAACTACTACTATTAAACTGTTGGTTTCGGTTTCTTTTCCTCGCAGGGAGTCGAGGAAGGGAACTCGGAGGCATTATATTTATTAATCATTACAACTTACTATTATACAATGCTGCAGCAACTTCTGCTTCATTGTTATTACATTCATGCTATTAACTGTTGGCTGATTCTTACCTCATGCTGCAAGACTCGTCGGAAGATGCTAGTCTTCGATAGGCCTAGCTTCTTACCCTTATTCTGATTTCTATCTTGCAGTCCACTATATATAGCCTCCCCTTTTCCATTTGATATGCATAATTGCTTAGTAGCGGACGTAAGACTCGCGGGTATGCTAGATACTCACCCTTTCTTTGTTTCCCCTTTTCGCTTTGCCTGATCGGCCACTGCAGTCGACGTTGGAGCCCAGGAGCAGGAGATTCCAGGAGGAGCCTACTATGACGTCGAGTTCCCGTTGACCAGGAGTAATTCGGTGGATCCCAGGCAGGAGGCCTCGCCTTTTCGATCTGTATCTCTGATGTTATTTGTGTTAGCCTTCTTAAGGCAAAACTTGACTAACTATGTCTGTACTCAGATATTATGTTTGATTTAACTTATGTATTCGGGTCCGTGTGACCCCCCCTTCATTGTAACATATTGGTTTATCCTTTTGTGTTTAGTGTTGTGCTGTGATATTCTCACCGTGTCACCTTGATCTCGATCATGTACCCTGCGTGTATGATTACTGTACATGATCGTAAATCGAGGGCGTCACAACCTACCACACAGTAGCCACTATCCAAGTAGTTGAGGATGTCCAAACTATCAGCACCCATCACACCCCTAGTCCCACTGGACCTATTAATGGTGATGCTACCACCTCAACCTTAGAAGAGGAAACCTCTATGAACATAGAGGCTTTCAGACAAGTGAACTTAAATGATATCACTACTTCCTTGGTAGATAGTAGTGACTTAGACTTTAACAACTGCACTTTACCAGAAGTTATTGGTTTCCTACACAAGATGTCTAGGGACCCCCACACTAGCACACTCAATCTTGCCTTCACAGAGCATATCACCAATGCTCTAATCAAAGTTAGGGAGGAGAAGCTTAGACTAGAATCCTCCATACGTAGGAAGCTAGAAGATGGTTGGGATCCTATGATAAAAATTAAATTGAATAACTTCTCTTGTTATGCTCTTTGTGATGTTGGAGCAAGTACCTCTGTTATGCCCAAAAGAATGTATGATATGCTTGAATTGAAACCTTTTGATCCTTGTTCTTTTGGTGTTCGTCTTGTTGATTCTTCCGTAAAGAAACCTTTGGGGAAGATCGACGATGTTCATATCATTGTCAATGACAATTATGTCGCCGTTGATTTCACTATTATGGACATTGAGTGTGAGCCCTCTTGTCCAATTATTTTGGGACGTCCTTTTCTTCGCACAGTTGGTGCTATCATTGACATGAAAGAGAGAACTATCAAATTCCAATTCCCTCTCAAGAAAGGGATGGAACATTTCCCTAGAAAAAATATTAAGTTACCTTTTGAGTCCGTCACATGGGCTAGTTATTCTCTTGAAAAGACTTGATCTTCTGCTTTAAGCCTAGCTAATGGCTCTAAAGAAGCGCTTTCGGGAGGCAGCCCGCAACGAATTTAGGTTTTTTTTTGCTTTTGTTCTGTTCTTAGTGGTCTTGATGATTGTTACTACTGTAGCAACATCATTGTATCTTTATTTTTCAAGCTTTGTGCCAAGTTTAGCCTCCTACGGCAAGGGAAGTAAAAGTTGTGACATGCTGTCCAGAAAACAGATTCTGTCCTCGTGACTAGCAAAATCATGGAAAAATCCCAGTTCATATTTTGAGCTGAATTTTTTACACAGCATGATCTATACAATTACGAAACTTCCGTATGTTCTGAGTTTTTTTATTTGAGTTGCAGAAATACCCCTAAAAAATTATTTTCTATCTGCTGTTCTGTTTTTCACAGATTCTGCCACGTTTTGTGTCTCCTTACTTTTGCAAACGTTAAGCTTGCTTTTTCCTTGCAAAAACTTTTTGGAAATCTTGAGAAACAGTAGCCCTTCAAGATTATCTTTATTTGCAGTAGAGGAAAATTATTTTATTAGGTTACTAACCTCTCTAATCAGCCTACAATGAGTTATGTATGAAGGGAGTTTTCAAGTGCACGATGGAAGGTGATGAAAGAAGATTCAGGAGTGTCAAACGCTCAAGCTTGGGGATGCCCATGTGCACCCCCAATAAATATTCAAGAAGACCCAAGCGTCTAAGCTTGGGGATGCCCCCGATGCATCCCCTTCTTCATCAACAATCATCAGTTTGTCCCTCGTTGCACTATATTTTTATCACTTCATGCGTTATGTGCTATTCTTGGAGTGTCTCGCTCTTAGGTTTTGTTTTTTGTTTTGTTTAGATTTGTTTGCTGTAGTAACAAGTTAGATCCCAGCTTACTTACTCTTTTGTGTGGGAGAGATTCACGCTCCGCTTGAACTAGAACTCCTCATAGGATTTGCATGCTTATTCTTTTAGCTGTGAGTTGTTCTTTTTCTTTTCTTAGCTGTTGCTCTGTTTAGTTGTAGTGCTTTAGTTTTTCTAGATCTTTTCTTTTGTCTTAGGTTGAACTTTATATAGGTTGCATGTTTTATCTTGTTAGAGAGTTTGCCTGTTGCACTGAGTTCTGTGTCTTGACTAAAAGTAGGTAGTTAAAGTTGTTGTTCTCTTTGTAGTAGTAACTTGCAATAGTTTTGAGGTATTGACTAGAGTAATGTTTGAACTTATGGTGTCAAGAGCTCTTGCCTATTAGTGATAGATGTCGTATTTTGGGAAATCCGTGTGTTTTTCGAAAACCAAAAAACCCCTGTTGAGAACTCTAGCTACTAGATTGGATCACTAACCTCTGGAGGGTTCGAATATTAGAGTACACTCACGTACCATGAGTTGAGGTTGCGCAAGGATAACCAAACCCCCATACACTCCTCCTCGGGGTAGATGTCTCTTTGTGAACCTCCTGATTAGATTGAGAGTTACCGATAATAAGTGCATGAGTTCTTCGGACTAATGTGAGTATTCGAAAGTTGACACTTCCACCCACCTATACTTTTTCTAGCCTCTTCGGTACCGTGCATTGCCCTTTCTCACCTCGAGAGTTGGCGCATACTTCACCGGTGCATCCAAACCCTTGGAATTCTACGCTCTGTCATCATAAGCCTCCTTATATCTTTCCTCAAAACATCCACCATACCTACCTACAAGGCATTTCCATAGCCTCTCCGAGATACATTGCCATGCAACATCCACCTTCTCATGACTTGATCTTCATGTCATACATGCTACTTGCTTGATCGATTAGCCGCATGCTAGTTGGGCCTTGCCCTAATCATTGCTACATGACGCGCTAGTATCATTGCATATCCTGCTACCCTGGCAGAGGCATACATTTGCATCATGATAGTTACATTTTCTTTATGTGAGTACCTTTTGTAAAGTGTGAAAGATCTCCTATATTCTTGTAAATTATGGAGTATTGCCCCTAAAGTGAGGAAAAGATCCCAAAGTGGACAAAATCAAAAGATACCAAAGAGGACAAATGAGAGTTAAATAGAAAGAGCCATTGAGGCCACCAAAAAAAAAAGAGAAAAAGAGAAAAAGAAAAATAAAAATAGAGAAGGGGGCATACTACTATTCCTTTTGAGAGATCCACACTAGTACTTCATCTTCTATCCCTTGTACTCCATAGAGATCATCATCATGCATATAGCTATGTGGGGACCCTTCACACTATAGAACTTGGCTTGTATATTCCAATGATGAGCCTCCTCAAACGAGCTCTAGGTCTTCTTGAGCAAGCAAGTTAGATGCACCCCCACTAGTTCCCTTGGAGAGCTTTTAGCTCACATGTGCATCCGTTGTATGGAAATCCCTACTCCTCACATCATATCTATCATATGGCCTTCTCTCGCCTATGATTGTCCTCATTGATGTGAGCCTTTCACACCTTTTTGTCTTCCTCCTCCACCTTATTTCTGTTTCGCCTTTTAGGTGTCAACTTTCTTGCTCACGCTCATCCATTGCATGAGTGCTCAAAATATCGAAAGGGAGTGGATCAGTTTGACTTGTACCTGACTAGTGGTCTGGGGACGAGTCAAGATAAGAATCCAAAGGAGACCAAGTGTGAAACTTTAGTAGATAGTAGTTCTCAACAACAATTTTTATCTCGTATTCCCATATCCCCCTTCTTGCACGCAAACACCATTTGGAGACATTCGAGTCACGGACAGCGAGAGCTCTTGCACCCTTTGTTCTTTTGTTGCTTGTGTCAATGTTAATATAGACTCTTGCTTGTTAAGACTTGAATGGAATTGCATGCTTTGATAGCTTTACTGAAAAGTCCTTATTTGGTTGTGTGGAATGTCCCCACAGAAATTATCCTTGTTATCATTTACCTACTCGAGGACGAGCAGGAATTAAGCTTGGGGATGTTGATATGTCCCAAACATATCTATAATTTCTGCTTGCTCCATGCATGTTTTGTGTGACTTTGCCATGTTTTTCTTGAACTTTCATACACTTTTGAACCTATTTGGACTAACCTATTAACTCAGTGCACCTAGTTGCCAGTTTATGTTTTCTACTGTTTTTGTATTTCAGGTTTTCTGGCCATTAAAAGTGCTCCAAAAAATCCGGAAAAATCAGATAAAAAATCAGCGACCCGGAAGCTTCCGGAATAACCAAGGCAGTGGAGGGGGGCCACCACAGGGACTCCAGAAGGGTCCCTGGCGCGGCCCCACCCTAGGCCACGCCAGGGGGCCTCCTGGCTGCCCTGTGGGTCCCCTTGACACCCCCCTCCGCCTATATTTAGCCCTCGGGGTGGAAACCCCTAATATCGATCCCTCTTTCGCGATCTCGCCTCTGTACCGCCGCCGCCGCCGTTTCAAGATCGGGGCTGCCTGGAGAAGCTGCCCGGGCACCCTGCCGGGAGGAGGAACCCCCCTCCGGGAGACCATCCATAGCCATGGACGCCTCCCGGATGTACCGTGAGTAGTTTCCCTTGGACCATGGGTCCGTGACCAGTAGCTATGTGATCTATCTCTCCCCTCTTTGTGCTTCCACTTTCGAGTCCTCGTGAGCTGCCTCACATGATCGAGGCATCTATGTAATTTCTGCTGTTGCTATGCTGAGTTTGTTGGGATCTGATGGATTATGAGACTATGTTCAGATTGTGATGAGTAATATATTTGGTTCTTCTCTTTTATATTTTGTTCTTGAGTAAATTCTTGCATGTTCTCCGTTGCGGTATTTGCTTTGGCCAAGTATTTTATTTGCAACTCCAAGAGAGAGCGTTATGCTCGATTGTGGGTTCAGCCCACTGATGTCTAGCTTGAGTGACAGAAACATGAGACTAGGGGATGTGTTGTTGCCACCAGGGATAACACAATGGTGCTTGTACCTATGGGTGCAAGGAGTGTTTACATTACGCAAAGTTCTTTTAATGCAGTTGTCTGTTGCTTTGAGTTTACACTTTGGGTGGGATTCGCAACTTAATACCAGCGAGATGTTCTGGATAGATATCTCAAGGTGGATGATTCGTAGTAGATGCAGATGGATTTCGGTCTACTTACCTTGGCGTACTGCCCATTGCTTTTGAGCCCTTCCTTTCTTTGCAGCATAGTTAGCATTGTGGTGCCTTCATAATTCTGTTAATTGCCCAACTGTGATTTGTTTACCTCGCTAGCACTTTTATCGTCTTTTGGGAGAGAGACATCACTAGTGAAAATCATGGGACCCCTGTCCACCTTCACATTATTGTTCACACCCTCAATTTACTTTCAGCTTTTACTTTCCGTTGCATCTTTTATCTCTTGCGTTGATCCTTTGTAAACGACAAGGCCGGAGGAATTGATAACTCCTCTGTACTAGTTGGGAGCAAAGTTTTTTGTTGCTGTGTGCAGGTCCACGACAACACCCTAGTCAGGAAGCAATTTCTGGCGCCGTTGCCACCTACTTGTATCTCCTGAGTCCTACTGGTTCGATAACCTTGGTATCTTCACCGAGGGAAACTTGCTGCTGCACTGCATCTCAAACCTTCCACTTGGGGTAACCAACGAGGGGCGAGAAGCCATCAATGTCTCTCTCCCAAAAGACGATAAAACCGCTATGCGAGGTAAACAAATTACAGATGGCAATTGACAGGATAAAAAATGCACCGCAATGCTAACAATGCTACAAAGAAAGGAAGAGGCTCGAAAGCATGGGCAATACGCCAAAAAAATTAGACCGAAATCCAACTGCATCTACTACTAATCATCCACCTTGAGATATCTATCCAGAACATCTCGCTAGTATTAAGTTGCGAGCCCCACTCAAAGTGTAAACCCAAAGCAACAGACAACTGCATTAAAAGAACTTTGCGTAAAGTAAACAATCCTAGCAACCGCGGTTACAAGCACCGTTGTTTTCCCCCTTGTGGCAACATCACATCCCCTAGACTCATGTTTCTTTCACTCGAGCGTGTCATCGGGGGGCATGAACCCACAATCGAGCATAACGTTCCCTCTTGGATTCACTACCTACTACTTGGCCAAAGCAATAAACAATAACGAAGAACATGCAAGAATTACTTAAGAACAACAATATAAAAGATAAGAACCAAATATATTACTCAATCACAATCTGAACATAATCTCATGATCCATCAGATACCAGCAAACTCAGCATAACAACAGTAGAAAGATTACATATGTGCCTTGATCATGTAGGGAAACTGACGAGGACTAAACCATGAAGAACAAAGAGGGGAGGAGAATATCACATAGCTACTGATCACGGACCCATGGTCCAAGGGAAACTACTCACGACAATTTCGGGAAGCCTCCATGGTGGAGGGGAAGCTCTCGGAGGTCGATCCTCCCTCCGGCAGGGTGCTGGGAAGAAGTCTGCTGGCTCTTCCGATCTTGGAAGCGTGGTGGCGGCGGAACAGAGGCGAGATCGCGAAAAAGTGTTATGTCTTCGGAAGAATCCCGTCACGGTGAATATATAGGCGAAGGGGGGTAGCCAGGGGGGCCATCAGGGGTCCAGGCGCCCCCCGGCGTGGCCAGATCCTAGGCCGCGCCAGGTGGCCTCCTGGTGGTGGTCCTCTGGCTCCACCCAGGTGATTCCGGAAGGTTTCGTTGCGCTGATTTTTATTTGATTTTTCCTGAATTTTTGGAACACTTTTAATATGGGGGAAACATAAAATAGAAAAACAGCAGAAAATAGTAACTGGCACTGTGGTGCACTGAGTTAATATGTTAGTCCAAATATGATCAAAAGTGTATGAAAGTGTATCTAGATCATAGCAATATCACACAAAACATGCATGGAGCAAGAAAAAATTATAGATACGTTTGGGACGTATCAGGGCATCCCCAAGCTTGAGCGTTTGACACTCCCGGATCTTCTTTCATTATCTTCCCTCGCACACTTGAAAACTCCCTTTATACATAACTCATCATAAGCTGATTAGAGAGGTTAGTACCCTAAATAAAATATTTTCCCCACTAGAAATAAAGATATTCTTGAAGAACTACTATTTCTCAAGATTTCCAAAAAGTTTTTGCAAAAAAAAAACCAAGCTTAAAGTTTGCAAAAGTAAGGAAAGGCATAACGTGGCAGAATCTATGAAAAACAGAACAACAGGTAGTAAATAATTTTTTTGGGGTACTTCTGCAACTCAAATCAAAAAACTCAGAACATACAAAAGTTTCACAATTGTATAGAGCATGTTGTGTAAAACATTCAGCTCAAAAAGATGAACTGGCGATTTGTTTCGATTCTTTCTGTCAAGCAGACAGAATCTGCTTTCTGGACACATGTCACAACTTTTGCTTCCCTTATCATATGAGGCTAAACTTGGCACAAATCTTGAAAATAAAGATACAATGATGTTGCTACAGTAGTAACAATCAGCAAAACCACTAAAAACAGAAGTAAAAACATCTTGGGTTGCCTCCCAACAAGCGCATTCTATTACGCCTTTAAGCTAGGCATAAAGCAAAACAAGAATCAAAGGTCTCCGAGATCATCGGAGTCATAAAAAACTTCAAATTGATTTTCAACAAGATCATTCTTCTTATTCCTAGGAAAGAGGTACTTACCTTTCTCCTTACCGCGTAAGCGTATGTCCCCGTTACCAATATCAATGAAGCCTTTCATAGCTTGGAGGAAGTCCCTCCCAAGCACGATGCTGCTTTGGTTTGGCTCCATGGTGAAGAAATCCATCGGTGCAACCCTATGGAGGAATGCAACTTGGACTTCCTTTAGATTTCCTTTAACCTCTGAAATATCTCCATTAGCATTTTCATGATAAGATGACAATTTATCAATGTCTAGTTTCAAAGAATCATAAACTATTTTTGGCATAGTAGAAACCATGGATCCAATATCACAAAAAGCAAGGAAGTCTTGGATAGAGATGCTAATCCTAACAAAAGGCTCCCAATCGTCATCTATCTCCAACATTTCTTTCGTGTTGGACTTAAGTTCCTATACTTTTCTCAAGTCTAGAGCATCCATCCTCTTTTCAATAGCGGCAAGTCTATCTATAACAGTATCAAAACTATGATCATAAACAAAATAACTAGATAGACCATGCAAAATATCAAGAGCTCTAGCTTCATCACACTCTAAAAAGTCTCCTTCAACTATAATATCAAGAGAGTGTTTACACCACTTAAAAATACCATGGCAAAAATTTCTAAGCACAATTTATATAGGTATCCAAGGCATAATTCTTTTATGTGCTTCTGAAATTCTGTCCCATGCATTCTTCAAATTTTCTCCATCCCTTTGACGGAAATCTAGAACTTCCGATTCCCTCAAAGCACCAAGTCCTAACATGTTCATCTAAACAAGGAGGACTACTAAAAGCAAGATAAATGATATGGGGGAAACCTGGTGGTCCCCTTCGGCTCTCCTTCGGGACTCCGGAAGGTTCCGTTGCGCTGATTTTTTTATCTGATTTTCCCGAATTTTTAGACAACTTTTAATATGGGGGAAACCTGAAATAGAAAAACAACAGAAAACAGGAATTGGCCTGTGGTGCACTGAGTTAATAAGTTAGTCCAAATATGATCAAAAGTGTATGAAAGTGTATCTAGATCATAGCAATATCACACAAAACATGCATGGAGCAAGTAGAAATTATAGATACGTTTGGGACGTATCAATAGTGAGATGAGATGGTATGAAGATGGAGATGGTGCTGATGTTGGGGATGATGTTGATGATAATCTCGATGATGCCCGTGACGATGGTGATGACAATGGCGATGATCTCCCCTTCCGGGAAGTGTTCTCCCCGGCGGAATCTTCCCGCCGGAGATGCCTTTTCTTCTATTTAGGTTTCCGCCACGGAGCGGCGGTGGAACTCCGTAAATTCTCCTCCTTTTAGGTTTTCAGGTGACGAGGGATATATATGCCGGAGGGAGGACCCTAGGGTGGCCCGAGGAATCCGGGCGTCCTCCCGTCACGGCCAGGGGGGCACCTTGTGGCCCCCCTCTGGCTCCTGTTTTGCGTGCCTTCATCAATATTCCGAAAAACACCCTCCGTCGATTTTTAGCTCATTTGGAGGTCTTCTGATTCAGCAACTCTGTCTCCACTTTTTTCCGTTGAATCATGCGGCTGCTGTTTCGGCACCGGAAAGTTGCAAACTATGTAAAACAAGCCAGAACAACATAATAACAACATCATAATGTGAAATATATCAATGTATAGTGGTGAATTACGATATAAAATAGTGATGCATTTTGGACGTATCAGTTGGGTGGTTGCTCTAATGGTTGATTGGTGCCCTCGCAACCGTGATTTCAGGCCAATTTTCAAGCAAGTCGCAGTCATGGTGCGGGTCATAACGATAGAGGACGTGGACAAGGATGTGGTGATGGTAGTGGTGGTGGCAGGTGACGTACGGGTGCCGATGAGGCTCACCCAAAAAGTACTGACAATATATGGGAGGTAACATTAAGAGATGCTTAAACATTAATGAAAAGACACCCACAAAGACAAAATCAGCTGATGTAGGTTTTGTGAGTCCTCAGAATAACAGTCCTCCTCCAAATATTGATGGAGACCCATATCTAAGTATGAACCTTATGTTGGATCTACGAGGTACTAAAGGAAATGCGGATGGGACAATAGTGGCACATTTGGACATGATGAAGGGTGATGTGATGCCCCTGTTACTGATACGTCCCAAACGTATCTATAATTTATGATTGCTCCATGCATGTTTTGTGTGATATTGCTATGATTTTGATACACTTACATACATTTTTTTATCATATTTAACCTATTAACTCAGTGCACCCCAGTGCCAGTTTTTGTTTTCTACTATCTTTTTATTTCAGGTTTTCCCATTACGTATAATGCCAGAAAAATTCCGGGAAAAAAAAATCAGCGCAATAGAAGCTTACAGAGTCCCGAAGGGGGGGGGGGGCGGAGGGGACCCACCAGGTCTCCAGGCGCCCTGTGGGCGCGACCTAGGGTGGGGTCGCGCCAGGGGGTTGCCTGGACCCTTGGTGGCCCCCCTTCGCCTATATATTCCCTTCGTCCCGAAACTCCCGAGGATAGAACCCTTTTTCGCGATCTCGCCTCTGTTGCGCTGCCGCCGCGCTTCCAAGATCGGGAGCACCAGAAGACCTCTTCCCGGCACCCTACCGGGGGGAGGATTGACCTCCAGGAGCTTCTCCACCACCATGGACGCTTCCCGGATGATCTGTGAGTAGTCCATCTTGGACCATGGGTCCATGATAAGTAGCTATGTGATGTTCTCTCCTCCCTATTTATTCTTCATGGATTAGACCTTGTGAGCTGCCCTACATGATCAATGCACATATGTAATTCTTTCCGCTATTGCTATGTTGAGTTTGATGGGATCTGATGGATTATGAGACTATGTTCTGATTATGATGAGTAATATATTTCGTTCTAGTCTTTTATATTTTTGTTCTTGTGTAATTCGTGCATGTTATCCATTGTTGTTTATTGCTTTGGCCAAGTAGTAGGTACTGACTCCAAGAGGGAGCGTTATGCTTGATTGTGGGTTCATGCCCCCTGATGACTGATACGTCCCATACGTATCTATAATTTCTACTTGCTCCATGCATGTTTTGTGTGATATTGCTATGATCTAGATACACTTCTATACACTTTTGATCATATTTGGACTAACCTATTAACTCAGTGCACCATAGTGCCAGTTCCTGTTTTCTACTGTTTTTCTATTTCAGGTTTCCCCCATATTAAAAGTGCTCCAAAAATTCGGGAAAAATCAGATAAAAAATTTGCGCAACGGAACCTTCCGGAATCACCTGGGTGGGGCCAGAGGGCCACCACCAGGGACCCAGGCGGCCACCTGGAGCGACCTAGGATCTGGCCGCGCCGGGGGGCTCCTGGACCCCTGGTGGCCCCCCTTGGCTGCCCGCCATCGCCTATATATTCTCCGTGATGGGATTCTTCCGAAGACAGAACCCTTTTTCGCGATCTCGCCTCTGTTCCACCGCCGCCGCGCTTCCAAGATCGGGGGCGCCAGCGGACTTCTTCCCAGCACCCTGCCGGAGGGAGGATTGACCTCCGGGAGCTTCCCGCCACCATGGACGCTTCCCGGATGTGCCGTGAGTAGTTTCCCTTGGACCATGGGTCCGTGATCATTAGCTATGTGATGTTCTCCTCCCTTCTTTGTTCTTCATGGTTTAGTCCTCGTGAGGTTCCCTACATGATCGAGGCACATATGTAATCTTTCTGCTGTTGCTATGCTGAGTTTGCTGGGATCTGATGGATTATGAGATTATGTTCAGATTGTGATTGAGTAATATATTTGGTTCTTATATTTTATATTGTTGTTCTTAAGTAATTCTTGCATGTTCTCCGTTGATGTTTATTGCTTTGGGAAAGTAGTAGGTAGTGACTCCAAAAGGGAACGTTATGCTCGATTGTGGGTTCATGGCCCCCGATGACACGCTTGAGTGACAAAAACATGAGTCTAGGGGATGTGCTGTTGCCACAAGGGGGAAATCAACGGTGCTTGCAACCGCAGTTGCTAGGATTGTTTACTTTACGCAAAGTGCTTTAAATGCAGTTGTCTGTTTCTTTTGGTTTACACTTTGGGTGGGGCTCGCAACTTAATACCAGCGAGATGTTCTGGATAGATATCTCAAGGTGGATGATTAGTAGTAGATGCAGTTGGATTTTGGTCTACTTGTTTTGGCGTAATGCCCATGCTTTTGAGCCTCGTCCTTTCTTTGTAGCATAGTTAGCATTGCGGTGCGTTTTTAATCATGTCAATTGTCCAGCTGTAATTTGTTTACCTCTCATAGCATTTTTATTGTTATTTGGGAGAGAGACATCAGTAGTGAACATCACGGGACCCCGGGTCATATTCTCATCACTGTTTACACGCTCATTTACTTTCCTGCTTTTACTTTCTAGTTGCTATCATTATCATTGTTATCTGTTACGTTGATCCTTTGTGAACAACAAGGCCGGAGAGATTGACAACCTCTCTGTACTCGTTGGGAAGCAAATTTATTTGCGTTGTGTGCAGGTCTGCGTCAGTTGCGCCACTGACACCTACTTATCATCTCCGGAGTCCTACTGGAGACAAACCTTGGTATCTTCACCGAGGGAAATTTTCCGCTATCCTGCATCTCACCTTCCACTTGGGGTAACCAATGAGGGGAGATATATCCACCATCAATGGCTAGCTTGAGTGACAGAAACATGATTCTAGGGGATGTGATGTTACCACAAGGGGGAAAACAACGGTGCTTGTAACCGCGGTTGCCAGGATTGTTTACTTTACGCAAAGTTCTTTTAATGCAGTTTTCTTTTGCTTTGGGTTTACACTTTGGGTGGGGCTCACAACTTAATACCTGCGAGATGTTCTGTAGAGATATCTCAAGGTGGATGATTAGTAGTAGATGCAGATGGATTTCGGTCTACTTATCTTGGCGTACTGCACATGCTTTTGAGCCTCTTCCTTTCTTTTGTAGCATAGTTAGCATTGGTTTGCGCCCGTAATCCTGTCAATTTCCCAGTTGTAATTTTTTTTACCTCGCATAGCTATTTATCATCTTTTGGGAGAGAGACATCACTGGTGAACATCATGGGACCCCGGTCCATATTTCCACCACTGTTTACACCCTCAATTTACTTCTTGCTTTTACTTTCTAGTTGCAATTATCACTACTATTATATCTTGCGTTGATCCTTTGTAAACAGCTAGGCTGGAGAGATTGACAACCTCTCTGTACTCGTTGGGAGCAAAGTTATTTGTTGTGTGTGCAGGTCCAGGCTAAGCAAGTGATTATCAACGGCACATCACTTGTCGAACCACCTACTTGTCGACCTTGGAGTCCTACTGGGTGATACGTCCCAAACGTATCTATAATTTCTGCTTGCTCCATGCATGTTTTGTGTGACTTTGCCATGTTTTGCTTGAACTTTAATACACTTTTGAACCTATTTGGACTAACCTATTAACTTAGTGCACCCAGTTGCCTGTTTTTGTTTTCTGCTGTTTTTGTATTTCAGGTTTTCCGGCCATTAAAAGTGCTCCAAAAATTCCGGGAAAAATATATAAAAAATCAGCGCAACAGAAGCTTCCGGAATCACCAAGAGAGGGAAGGGGGCCCACCAGGCAGCCAGGAGGGCAGGTGGCGTGGCCCCACCCTCGGCCGCTCTAGGGATCATCCTGACTGCCTCGTGGGTCCCCTTGATGCCCGCCTTCGCCTATATTTACCCCTCGGAGTGGAAACCCCTAATATCGATCTCTTTCTCGCGAACTCCCCTCTGTACCGCCGCCGCCGCCGTTTCAAGATCGGGGCTGCCTGGAGAAGCTAACCCGGCACCCTGTTGAAAGGAGGAACCCCCTCCGGGAGACCATCCATAGCCATGGACGCCTCCCGGATGTGCCGTGAGTAGTCCCCCTTCTACCATGGGTCCGTGACCAGTAGATATGTGATGAATCTCTCCCCCCCTTTGTGCTTCCACTTTCGAGTGCTCGTGAGCTGCCTCACATGATCGAGGCATCTATGTAATTTTTGCTATTGCTATGCTGAGTTTGTTGGGATCTGATGGATTATGAGAATATGTTCATATTGTGATGAGTAATATATTTGGTTCTTCTCTTTTATATTTTGTTCTTGAGTAAATTCTTGCATATTCTCCGTTGCGGTATTTGCTTTGGTCAAGTATTTTATTTGCAACTCCAAGAGAGAGAGTTATGCTCGATTGTGGGTTCAGCCCCTTGATGTCTAGCTTGAGTGACAGAAACATGAGACTAGGGGATGTGCTATTGCCACCAGGGATAAAACAACGGTGCTTGTACCTGCGGGTGCAAGGATTGTTTACTTTTCGCAAATTTCTTTTAATGCAGTTGTCTGTTGCTTTGAGTTCACACTTTGGGTGGGATTCGCAACTTAATACCAGCCAGATGTTCTGGATAGATATCTCAAGGTGGATGATTCGTAGTAGATGCAGATGGATTTCGGTCTACTTACCTTGGCGTACTACCCATTGCTTTTGGGCCCTTCCTTTCTTTGCAGCATAGTTAGCATTGCAGTGCCTTCATAATCCTGTCAATTGCCCAACTGTGATTTGTTTACCTCGCTAGCACTTTTATCGTCTTTTGGGAGAGAGACATCACTAGTGAAAATCACGGGACCCCGGTCCATCTTCACATTATTGTTCACACCCTCAATTTACTTTCAGCTTTTACTTTCCTTTGCACCTTTTATCTCTTGCATTGATCCTTTGTAAACGACAAGGCCGGAGGAATTGACAACTCCTCTGTACTCGTTGGGAGCAAAGTTATTTGTTGCTGTGTGCAGGTCCACGACAACACCCTAGTCAGGAAGCAATTTCTGGCGACGTTGCCACCTACTTGTATCTCCTGAGTCCTACTGGTTCGATAACCTTGGAATCTTCACTGAGGGAAACTTGCTGCTGCACTGCATCTCAAACCTTCCACTTGGGGTAACCAACGAGGGGCGAGAAGCCATCAAGAAAATTTCTGGCGCCGTTGCCGGGGAATCAAGTCTACAAGATAGGGGAGTTGCACACTATCTTTTATCTTCGCTTTTTAGTCTTGTTAGTTTACCTTTCAGTTTTTACTTTTGCTTCCTTTATCAAAAATACCAAAAATACCTGTTACCTTGCTTACTGATGCTATCTTTACCATGGGTGTTGAACCACCCAAATATGGTAGGATGGACATGTTTCACTTGGCTCGTCTTCGATCAATTTGTGCTCGCGCTAAAAACCCAACCTACTTGGTTGAGGGAAAATCATTGGATGAGCATACTCATTACACGCGACACCGCCTATCTCAGAAAGGGAAACACTTATGGGATCAAATACAAGTTTCTTATTGCTATGCTGAATCTTTATGCCACATTTATGATTTTACTTGCTGCTCTAATATAGAGCGTAAACACCTTCCTTTCCAATGTGAGTTTAATGAAAATGAGATCTTATCTTCTTATGCCAAAGGTGTTTATGATTACTTTGATGTTGAAAATATTGAAGAGTTTGTTGCTTTCAAAGGCGCTTATGAGATTGCTTCTTTGATTGAAAAGTATTACGATACTATTCAGAAGTCTGAAAACTTCGCTGTTCTTGCTTATTGCTTTGAGAATTATACTTCCAATGCTTATATTGAGGATTTTCAAAATAGAATACTTGCTGCCCGAGAATAGGCTAATGATTGCTATGATGAGGAGTCCTATGATTCCGAGGACTCACTTGATACTTCCCTTTCTGATGATTTTGATACTTGCTTTGTTGATGGCCATGATGCCACTATGGATGATGCCTACAAAGATGAACTTGCTATAGTTCCTTATGTTAAGCATGAAATTGTTTCTATTGCACCCACATTTGATTGCCCTATTATCCTTCTGAAATCTCCAACTATTGCGGAGAATTTTGCTCTTATCAAGGCTCAATGTGATGGGTTGCATCTATCTTATGATCCTTAAAACCATGTTGAAAACAATACACGTGTGCTTGTAGGTCATGAACAACATGATTTGTGTGATAGTTATATTCTTGATGTTGTTCATGATGCTACTGAAAATTACTTTGAGAGAGGAAAGTTTGGTTGTAGAAACTTCCATGTTACAAAAACACCTCCCTTCATGCTGAAAGTTTTGAAGTTGCTCTTGTTCCACCTTCCTATGCTTGTCACTTTGTACTTTCATGATTTATTTCTTTATAAGGTTCCTAGGCATAGGAAGTGGGTTAGGCTTAAATGTGTTTCACATTTGCTTCTTGATGCTCTCGTTTTCTTAAACTCTTATTCTCTTGTGAGAGCATCTTCTATGATCTTTAAGCCTAGCTAATGGCTCTAAAGAAGCGCTTTCGGGAGGCAGCCCGCAACGAATTTAGGTTTTTCTTTTTGCTTTTGTTCTGTTCTTAGTGGTCTTGATGATTGTTACTACTGTAGCAACATCATTGTATCTTTACTTTTCAAGCCTTCTGTCAAGTTTAGCCTCAGATTGCAAGAAAGGTCAAAAGTTGGTGCTTGCTGTCCAGAAACAGATTATGTCTGCTTGACGGAAAAATTCTCAATAAATCACCAGATCATCTTTTTGATCTGACTTCTTCTGACAGCATGCTCCATACAATTACCTTTCAGGCGTCTGTTCAAAGTTTTTCGATTTGACTTGTAGAAGTACCTCGAAAAAATTCTCCTTTCTCTGCTGTTCTGTTTTTCTCAGCTTCTGCCCCGGTTTTTCTTTTCGCAGTTTTGCAATCCTTAAGCTTGCTTTTTCTTTGCAAACTTTTTTGGGCAGGCAAGAGAAATAGTAGCTCTTCTTGGAAATCTTTATTTGCAGTAGAGGAAAATTATTTTATTAGGGTACTAACCTCTCTAATCAGCCTACAATGAGTTATGTATGAAGGGAGTTTTCAAGTGCGCGATGGAAGGTGATGCAAGAAGATTCAGGAGTGTCAAACGATCAAGCCTGGGGATGCCCATGTGCACCCCCAATAGATATTCAAGGAGACTCAAGCGTCTAAGCTTGGGGATGCCCCCGACGCATCCCCTTCTTCATCAACAATCATCAGTTTGTCCCTCGTTGCACTATATTTTTATCACTTCATGCGTTATGTGCTTTGCTTGGAGAGTCTCGCTCTTTACTTTTCTAGGTTTTTTTTGCTTTCTTTGATGTAGTAACAAGTTAGACCCAACTTACTCTTTTGTGTGGGAGAGATTCACGCTCCGCTTGAACTAGAACTCCTCATAAGATTTGCATGCTTATTCGTTTAGCTGTGAGCTTTTCTTTTTCTTTTCTTAGCTGCTGTTCTGTTTAGTTGTAGTGCTTTAGTTTTTCTAGAGCTTTTCTTTTGTCTTAGGTTGAACTTTCAATAGGTTGCATGTTTTATCTGGTTAGAGAGTTTGCCTGTTGCACTGAGTTCTGTGTCTTGACTGAAAGTAGGTCGTTAAAGTTCTTATTCTCTTTGTAGTAGTAAATTACAATAGTTTTGAGGTATTGACTAGAGTAATGTTTGAACTTATGGTGTCAAGAGCTCTTTCCTATTAGTGATAGATGTCGTATTTTGGGCAATCCGTGTGTTTGCCGAAAACCAAAAAACCCCTGTTGAGAACTCTAGCTACTAGATGGATCACTAACCTCTGGAGGGTTCGAATATTAGAGTACACTCACGTACCATGAGTCGAGGATGCGCAAGGATAACCCAACCCCCATACACTCCTCCTCGGGGTACCTGTCTCTTTGCGAACCTCCTGATTAGATTGAGAGTTACCGATAACAAGTGCATGAGTTCTTCGGACTAATGTGAGTATTCGAAAGTTGACACTTCCACCCACATATACTTTTTCTAGCCTCTTCAGTACCGTGCATTGCCCTTTCTCACCTCGAGAGTTGGCGCATACTTCGCTGGTGCATCCAAACCCTTGGCATAATACGCTCTGTCATCATAAGCCTCCTTATATCTTTCCTCAAAACAGCCACCATACCTACCTACAAGGCATTTCCATAGTCTTTCCGAGATACATTGCCATGCAACATCCACCTTCTAATGACTTGATCTTCATGTCATACATGCTACTTGCTTGATCGATGAGCCGCATGCTAGTTGGGCCTTGCCCTAATCATTGCTACATGACGCGCTAGTATCATTGCATATCCTTCTACCCTGGCAGAGGCATACATTTGCATCATGATAGTTACATTTTCTTTATGTGAGTACCTTTGTAAAGTGTGAAAGATCTCCTATATTCTTGTAAAATATAGAGTATTGCCCCTAAAGTGAGGAAAAGATCCCAAAGAGGACAAAATCAAAAGATCCCAAAGAGGACAAATGAGAGTTAAATAGAAAGAGCCATTGAGGCCACCAAAAGATAAAAATAAAAGAGAAAAAGAGAAAAGAGGGGCATACTACTATTCCTTTTGAGAGATCCACACTAGTACTTCATCTTCTATCCCTTGTACTCCATAGATATCATCATCATGCATATAGCTATGTGGGGACCCTTCACACAATAGAACTTGGCTTGTATATTCCAATGATGAGCCTCCTCAAACGAGCTCTAGGTCTTCCTGAGAAAGCAAGTTAGATGCACCCCCACTAGTTCCCTTGGAGAGCTTTTAGCTCACATGTGCATCCGTTGTATGGCAATCCCTACTCCTCACATCATATCTATCATATGGCCTTCTCTCGCCTATGATTGTCCTCATTGATGTGAGCCTTTCACACCTTTTTGTCTTCCTCCCACACCTTCTTTCTGTTTCGCCTTTTAGGTGTCAACTTTCTTGCTCACGCTCATCCATTGCATGAGTGCTCAAAATATCGAAAAGGAGTGGATCAATTTGACTTGTACCTGGCTAGTGGTCTGGGGACGAGTCCAGATAAGAATCCAAAGGAGACCAAGTGTGAAACTTTAGTAGCTGCTGTCATGTTTAGCTCTTAGTTTTCATGCTTATCTTTTTAAAGAGCTTTTGTTTAGTTTGTTGCTGGAACTCTCTTGAGTTTCCATGTTTATCTTGTTTAGAGAGTTGGCTTTTTGCACTGAGTTGTGTCTTGACTTAAAGTAGGTAATTGAGGTTGCTTTTAGTTGTAGTAGTAACTTGCAATATTTTTTGGTATTGTTGTGAGTAATGTTTGAACTTTTAGTGTCAAGTGATTTAGCCTATTAGTTATAGATGTCGTATTTTGGGCAATCCATGTTTATTTTCGAAAAACTACAAAAACTAGTTGAGAACTCTAGCTACTAGATGGATCACTAATCTTTGGAAGGATCGGATATTAGAGTACACTCACGTACCATGAGTCGAGGATGCGCAAGGATAACCAAACCCCCATACACTCCTCCTCGGGGTACTTGTCTCTTTGTGAACCTCCTGATTAGATTGAGAGTTACTGATAATAAGTGCATGAGTTCCTCGGACTAATGTAAGTATTCGAAAGTTGACACTTCCACCTTCCCATATTTGCTAGCCTCTTCGGTACCGTGCATTTCCCTCTTCTAACTCCGAGAGTTTGTGTCTACCTCGTCGGTTCATCCAAACCCTTGGCATGATACGCTCTGTCATCATTAACCTCCTTATATCTTTCCTCAAAACAGCCACCATACCTTCCTATCAAGGCATTTCCATAGCCTTTCCGAGATACATTGCCATGCAACATCCACCTTCTCATGGCTTGATCTTCATGTCATACATGTTCTTTCTACACTGGCAGAGTCATACATTTTCATACATCATGATAGCTACATCTTCTTTATGTTGAGTACTTTTGTAAAGTGTGAAAGATCTCCTATACTTCTTGTAAAATAGAGTGTTGCCCTTAAGTGAGGAAAAGATCCCAAAGAGGACAAATTTAAAAGATCCCAAAGAGGACAAATGAGAGTTAAATAGGAAGATCCATGGAGGCCACCAAAAAAATACAAAAAAGAGAAAAAGAGAGAAAAAGAAAATAAAAAGAGAGAAGGGGGCAACACTACTATTCCTTTTGAGAGATCCACACTCGTACTCCCTCTTATATCTTGTACTCCATAGAGATGATCTTATATGCATATAGGTATGTGGGGACCTTCACAATATAGAACTTGGCTTGTATATTGCAATGATGAGCCTCCTCAAATGATCTCTAGGTGTCAACTTTCTTGCTCACGCTCATCCATTGCATGAGTGCTCAAAATATTGAAAGGGAGTGGATCAGTTTGACTTGTACCTGACTAGTGGTCTGGGGACGAGTCCAGATAAGAATCCAAAGGAGACCAAGTGTGAAACTTTAGTAGATAGTAGTTCTCAACAACTATTTTTATCTCATATATCCCTATCCCCTTTCTTGCACGCAAACACCATTTGGAGACATTCGAGTCACGGGCAGCAAGAGCTCTTGCACCTTTTGTTCTTTTGTTGCTTGTGTCAATGCAAATATAGACTTGAATTGAATTGCATGCTTTGATTGATTTACTTAAAAGTCCTTTTATGGTTGTGTGGCATGTCACCACAGAAATTATGCTTGTTATCATTTACCTACTCGAGGACGAGCAGGAATTAAGCTTGGGGATGTTGATACGTCCCAAACGTATCTATAATTTCTGCTTGCTCCATGCATGTTTTGTGTGACTTTGCCATGTTTTGCATGAACTTTCATACACTTTTGAACCTATTTGGACTAACCTATTAACACAGTGCACCCAGTTGCCAGTTTCTGTTTTCTGCTGTTTTTGTATTTCAGGTTTTCCTGCCATTAAAAGTGCTCCAAAAAATCACGGAAAATCTGATAAAAAATCAGCGCGATGGAAGCTTCCAGAATCACCAAAGGAGCGGAGGAGGGCCACCCTAGGCCACGCCAGGAGGCCTCCTGGCTGACTGGTGGGTCCCCCCGGTGCCCCCCTCCCCCTATATTTAGCCCTCAGGGTGGAAACCCCTAATATCGATCCCTCTTTCGCGATCTCGCCTCTGTACTGCCGCCTCCGCCATTTCAAGATCGGGGCTGCCTGGAGAAGCTTCTCCGGGACCCTGCCGGAGCAAGGAACCCCCTCCGGGAGACCATCCATAGCCATGGACGCCTCCCGTATGTACCGTGAGTAGTCCCCCATGGACCATGGGCCCGTGACCAGTAGTTATGTGATCTATCTCTCCCCTCTTTGTGCTTCCACTTTTGAGTCCTCGTGAGCTGCCTCACATGATCGAGTCATCTATGTAATTTTCTGCTTTTGCTATGCTGAGTTTGTTGGGATCTGATGGATTATGAGACTATGTTCAGATTGTGATGAGTAATATATTTGGTTCTTCTCTTTTATATTTTTTTCTTGGGTAAATTCTTGCATGTTCTCCGTTGCGGTATTTGCTTTGGCCAAGTATTTTATTTGCAACTCCAAGAGGGAGCGTTATGCTTGATTGTGGGTTCAGCCCCTTGATGTCTAGCTTGAGTGAAAGAAACATGAGACTAGGGGATGTGCTGTTGCCACCAGGGATAAAACAACGTTGCTTGTACCTGCGGGTGCAAGGATTGTTTACTTTACGCAAAGTTCGTTTAATGCAGTCGTCAGTTGCTTTGAGTTTACACTTTGGGTGGGATTCGCAACTTAATACCAGCGAGATGTTCTGGATAGATATCTCAAGGTGGATGATTCGTAGTAGATGAAGATGGATTTCGGTCTACTATCCTTGGCGTACTGCCCATTGCTTTTGAGCCCTTCCTTTCTTTGCAGCATAGTTAGCATTGCGGTGCCTTCATAATCCTGTCAATTGCCCAACTGTGATTTGTTTGCCTCGCTAGCACTTTTATCTTCTTTTGGGAGAGAGACATCACTAGTGAAAATCACGGAACCCTGGTCTATCTTCATACTATTGTTTACGCCTTCAATTTACTTTTCAGTTGCTATCACTATCATTATCTTTTGCGTTAATCCTTTGTAAACAGCAAGGCCGGAGGAATTGACAACTCCTCTGTACTCGTTGGGAGCAAAGTTATTTGTTGCTGTGTGCAGGTCCACGTCAACCGCCTAATTTCTGGCGTTGTTGTCACCTACTTGTATCTCCTGAGTCCTACTGGTTCGATAACCTTGGTATCTTCACCGAGGGAAATTTGCTGCTACGCTACATCTCACCTTCCACTTGGGGTAACCAAAGAGGAGTGAGAGAACTATCCTGCGCATGGCAAAAACTTGCGGCGCCACTCGCCTCTCGATCTATGGCGACTCCAACCTCGTCGTCCAGCAGGCGATGAGAGATTGCAACGCAGTCACAGATAACATGGCAGCCTACCAGAAGCTCTATAACACGCTAGAGGGAGGATTCGACGGCTGCGAGCTCAACTACATCCCCAGGGCAAACAACACAGAAGCCGACGAACTTGCGAACATCGGATCAAATCGAGGACCAATACCACCAGGCGTTTTCCTCGAGAACATCAACCAGAGATCAATCAAAACAAAGCCTGTGGCACCCAAAGTAGTCACAGAGGAAGATGACACAAATGAACAAGCATAGGTGGGAGCAACGAGCACAACTGACGGCACAAGCACCGAAGCAACCGAAGCCGAAGAACCGGCAGCACTCGAAGGCCTAGCCTGGGCAAAACCTTTCCTTCGATTCTTAATCGAAGGCACCCTGCCACAGGACGTTGCAGAAGCCCGACGCATCAGTCGAAGATCCAAAGCATTCACAGTAATCAACAGACAACTCTATAAGCGCAACATCTCTCAGGTCCTCCAAAAATGTATTGACGAAGAAGACGGCAAAGCCCTGCTGCTCGAGATCCACGAAGGCACCTGTGGGAATCACGCGAGCAGTCGCGCACCCGTGGCCAAAGCCTTTCGAGCAGGGTTTTACTAGCCGACCGCTATGAGAAATGTAGAGGACATCGTGCGGCGTTGCATCGCCTGCCAAAAGTTCGCTAGCAGGCTGCACGCCCTAGGATCGGAACTCAAAACCATACCGTTGTCATGGAAATTTCCACATGGGGATTCGACATGGTAGGCCCACTAAAAAATCCTCAAAAGGAGGACGAACACACCTACTAGTCGCAGTCGACAAGTTCACCAAATGGATCGAAGCAGTACCAATCAACAGCTCAACGACCCTCACGGCAGTCAACTTCATCAAGTCAATCATCTTCAGGTTTGGAGTACAAAATAACATCATCACAGACAATGGCACAAACTTCACAACAACAGAATTCCAAAACTTCTGTCAAGAGCGGGGCATAAAAATCAACTACGCATCAGTCGCACACCCGCAGTCCAACGGCCAAGTGGAGAAAGCAAACGGCCTAGTATGCGGAGGAATAAACAAAAGACTCCTAGCACCATTAGAACAAGCTGCAGGAAACTGGGCAGAGCAACTTCCCGCAGTACTATGGAGCCTGCGCACCGCCCCAAATAGCTCAACCCAGTATACACCCTTTTTCCTGGTATGTGGGGCAGTAGCAGTACTGCCGCACGACTTAAAATTTGGAGCCCCCAGAATATCAGGATACGAAGAGGAAGAAGCAGAAGAAGCGCTGCAGAACGACAAAGACATAGCAGACGAAGCACGAGACACAACCATCACAAGATCTGAAGGATACCAGGACAAACTACGCACCTATGAAAGCAGTCGCCTGCGGACCAGAAAATTCACAAAGGGAGACCTCGTGTTACGGCTGATATAGGAAAAAGTGCACAAGCTCGCCCCGCAATGGGAGGGGCCGTTCATCATCTCAGAAGTCATAGGAGGAGGCGCATACAGGTTGAAGAACCCCAAAACCAATGAGGACGTGGAAAATCCATGCAACGTAGCGAACCTACGCCTGTTCTACCCATAGTCCTCCAGGCATTGTCAGAGACATTGGCAATAGCACCGATCGGCAACCCATGTAAAATTCGAAGGAATAAAATAATGTTGCCCAAAACATCTTACTCAAAAGCACTCAGAGGTTCGAGCATAAACTCCCCCCGAGAGACGCTATCCTCGCTCATGCGACTTATAATTAAAAGCACTCGGGGGCTCAAGCATACCCCCCCCCCCGAGAGACGCTATCCTCGCTCATGCGACTTATACTTAAAAGCACTCGGGGGCTCGAGCATAAACTCCCTCTGAGAGACGCTATCCTCGCTCATGCGACTTATACTTAAAAGCACTCGGGGGCTCGAGCATAAACTCGCCCCCCCCCCCCCGAGAGATGATATCCTCGCTCATGCGACTTATACTTAACAGCACTCGGGGGATCGAGCATAAACTACCCCCAAGAGACGCTATCCTCGCTCATGCGACTTATACTTAAAAGCACTCGGGGGCTTCGAGCGCAAACCTCCCCCGAGAGACGTTATCTTCGTTACAAAAACACAACCTTATCTACAAACACCGGGAGACCAGAACACAAGACTCCCGCCAAAGCAACAAGAGCTTTCCGCAAAGAAAATCGCATCGAAAAAATGCACAGCTCTCTAGTCTTCACCCGATCGCAAGCGATCACCTAAAGAGTCGGGGGCTACTCCCATCGGGGGCGCTGACGCGCACCCGATCCAAACTTGGAATAATTCAAAAAACAAGATGCGAGAGACAACCCAGTCTGACAAAAAATTCACAGCCTACGCTTGATTCTACAAAGCAAATGTAGCCTCGGGGGCTACTCCCATTGGGAGCGCTACCGCGGACCCGAAGACAGTCTTATCCATTACAAAGGAGTCGAAGACAATCTTCTCATTACAAAGGAGTCGAAGACAGTCTTATCCATTACAAAGGAGTCGAAGACAATCTTTTCATTACAAAGGAGTCGAAGACAGTCTTATCCATTACAAAGCAGTCGAAGATAATCTTTTCATTACAAAGGAGTCGAAGACAGTCTTATCCATTACAAAGGAGTCGAAGACAATCTTTTCATTACAAAGGAGCCGAAGACAGTCTTTCCATTACAAAGGAGTCGAAGACAGTTTTTTCCATTACAAAGGAGTCAAAGACAGTTCTTCCATTACAAAGGAGTCGAAGACATTCTTTTTGTTACAAAGAAGTCGAAACGACAGTTATCACTACAGAAGGACCCGAGCAACTACAAGAAGGGCTACAATCAACTTCTACATGTGTGCTCATGCTCAGATAATTGGCACTTTCGTGCCACAACCTGACGGGCATCACCACAGACAAAGTAGCAACTCAGTCCGAGAAGAAGAAGGTCTCCGTCCTCCAATTCTACAAGGTGCCTCACCTACTGACGCAGCCGCTTGACGACCGGCTTGACATCCAGTTCATCCTTAGAACTAGAAGAGCAAGCACCATCAGCCGAGGAGTCAGCCGAAGAAGAATTCACGGGAGAAGCAGGAGAACCACCACTCGATCCATCAGAATCGCCACTGCTTGTTTCCCCCGAGTATGGATCCAGACGATTGCCACCGGCATCAAATGAACGAACAGTGACAGCATCTTTGCCATCAAAATGATAGCAAAGACTATCTCCGTCACGCAAATTCAACTGACGAGAAAACGTCCTCCAGCCAGAGCCAAGGAAAATCAAGGATGAGTTATCAACTTCCAACTCCACCCAAGAAGAAAACCTGGCGCATCCGTGAAGATGGAGCCAGAGACCCCTCAAATTAAGCTGAGAAGCAATGGAGGCAAAGGAAAACGGAAGAGGAATCCGGGCAGCGGTCCGGCTAAGAACACGCAAGAGAAAATCATGGCGCCAAAAACCCTCTCCCATGGAGGAAGAAAAAGAAGGAACCGACGCAACACCATGACGTCCTCCGCGTGAAGAACGAGGCGTGCAACCACCACGACCACGGCGGCCACGACCTCGCCCAGTTACACCACCACCACGCTTGGACGCCATATGAAGAAGAAGAAGAAGAAGAGAAAAATGCGAAGAATGGATGCCAAGGACAGGCAATCCAAAGGAGGTATTTATAACACAATCCAAGGGAAAACCAGGAAAACACGGAGAAGCCCAGGCAGCGCCATCATTAAATCAAAGACCAAACACGATGGGCATTACGAATTCCAAGACAAGATGCCTTCACACGGTCAGCACTATTTCAAGGACGCGTCAAGTCTTGCATGTTTCCAATACAAGCCTTGGAAACCCAACAGGCGCCAGGCAGCATGATGTTCAAATCATCATTATGACGGTCCAGAAGACGCGACGGATCAAAAAATGAAGCATCATCATAGGTCATCAAACAACATGACAATGCATATCAGCGTGACATCTCATGAGGGACGGATCAAGATAAAAGCAGTTGGAAAAAACCAAAAGATTCCAAAAGTCAGCTATTCCTTGATGTCAAAAATTTCTGATTCTAAAAATCTCTTACTCCCATCGGGAGTACCTTTATTCGAGTTCAGGTGCTCCCTCACCCAGAAGACAAAGATGTGCTCGAGTGATCACTCATACCAGCAGAAGCAACACACTTTCAGAGTGCAGGTGCTCCCTCACCCCGAAGACAGTAAAGCATTCGAGTGACCACTCGCAAAAGATTCAATAAGTATTTGACAAAGTAATCTACTCGCGCACTCGACGACTTTCCGAGTGGGTGCTTTCTTTCCTCGCCTGAGCATGCTACAAGCTCCGCGAATGACTACTAATAGCTCACTTGATTGTTTATTCCAAGTGGGTGCATCACTAAATAGGCTCTGCGCCTCTACAAAAAACAATTATGCCTGGGCTACGACACACTGTACCCAGATGCCACGCAAGCTTAGCGTGTAGGTAAGACCCCGCTGCGCAGAACGGCTGGGCCAGGACTTGCCGCAGAGCGATTTCACTCCCGACCTTTTCCATGCGCTCGCATGATAGAAAGAGCCGAGCGGATGCGCTCAGGCTATTTGCTTAGACTGGCAGCAATTGATCCTATAAGACCTGCAGCGGCTTGACTTTGCTAGACACCGGTCGTTCCAGGTTCACGTCGAGGGACTTGAGCTTGATTGGGTTACTGCGGTATTTTCCACTAGCGCAATTCACCAAGGCTCGACCAGTCGATTCCTTGGGACCTTTTAGCTTAGCAATCCCTCGAAACAGGTATTGTCATGGCTCAAAGCTGCCAGCGACCCGAGGCGGTGCCGCGCCTACAAACAATAAAGCGCTGACGAGTTCGAGTCCCTGCACGACTCTTCGAGTCCCCCAGGCACTCGGGGGCTACTGACGAGGGGGTGACCCCGCAACTCCTACGTATGAGGATACCCGGTGCGTATGAAGACAGAAGGCCTGCTGGGAAGCCCCAACAAGCCCACGACTGGCCCAATCAAGCAACGACGTAGGAGTCCGCGACTGATATGGAAGGAGCCGCTTGGCGTACGAGGCAAGACTAGAACTAGGAAACTATCTTTGTAACCTAGCATGGACTCCCCGAGACCTAGCCTAGTATATAAAGGCTGGGAGGGGAGACGTCTAGGACGATCCAATACACATCTACTCACCCGTTCTTGCGAGAACTCGCCTGGCCTCCTCACGAAATAATGTCAAGCAGGAAGTACTTCTCCTGTTAGCCGACGAGTATCGTCCAACCTGTGCCTTCTCTATGACTAACCCAGGGTCCCTGACCATGGGATTTGCCGGGGCTGATCCCCGTCATACCTCGAGGAGGAGTGTATGGGGGTTTGGTTATCCTTGCGCATCCTCGACTCATGGTACGTGAGTGTACTCTAATATTCGAACCCTCCAGAGGTTAGTGATCCATCTAGTAGCTAGATTTCTCAACAGGGGTTTTGGTTTTCGAAAATCACACGGATTGCCCAAAATACGACATCTATCACTAATAGGCCAAAGCTCTTGACATCATAAGTTCAAACATTACTCTAGTCAATACCTCAAAACTATTGCAAGTTACTACTACAAAGAGAATAGCAACTTCAACTACCTACTTTCTAGTCAAGACAAAAAACTCAGTGCAACAGGAAAACTCTCTAAACAAGATAAACATGCAACTTATAGAAAGTTCAACCTAAGACAAAAGAAAAGATCTAGAAGAAAAGTAAAGCACTACAACTAAACAGGGCAGCAGCTAAGAAAAGAAAAAGAGCAACTCATAACTAAGGAAATAAGCATGAAAATCCTATGAGTAGTTCTAGTTAAAACGGAGCGTGTTTCTCTCCCACACAAAATAAAGGTGGGGTCTAACTTTTTACTACAGAAAACAAAGCAAAGACAAACCTAAGAAAAGTAAAGAGCGAGACGCTCCAATCATAGCACATAACACATGAAGTGATAAAAATATAGTGCAACGAGGGACAAACTGATAATTGTTTATGAAGAAGGGGATGCATGGGGGCATCCCCAAGCTTAGAAGCTTGAGTCTCCTTGAATATTTATTGGGGATGCATGGTGCATCCCCAAGCTTGAGCGTTTGACACTCCAGGATCTTCTTTCATCATCTTCCATTGCACACTTGAAAACTCCCTTCATACATAACTTATTGTAAACTGATTAGAGAGGTTAGTACCCTATTAAAATAATTTTCCTCTACTGCAAATAAAGATAATATTGAAGAGCTAATGTTTCTCAAGATTCCCAAAAGGTTTTTGCAAAGAAAAAGCAAGCTTAAGGTTTGCAAAAGTTAGGAGAGACAAAACATGGCAGAATCTGTGAAAAACAGAACAGTAGGTAGTAAAGAATTTTTTAGGGGTACTTCTGCAACTCAAATAAAAAAACTCAGAACATATGAAAGTTCCGTGATTGTATAGAGCATGTTGTGTAAAAAATCAGCTCAAAAATATGAACTGGGGATTTTCTATTATTTTTCCCGTCACGAGGACAGAATCTGTTTCTGGACAGCATGTCACAACTTTCACTTCCCTTGTCATATGAGGCTATAATTGGCACAAAGCTTGAAAAAAATAAAGATACAATGATGTTGCTATAGTATTAACAATCATCAATACCACTAAAAATAGAAGAAAAAACATCTTGGGTTGCCACCCAACAAGCGCTTTCTTTTACGCCTTTGAGCTAGGCACAAAGCAAAAGATCAAGTTGTATCAAGAAAATAACTAGCCCGTGTGACGGACTCAAAAGGCAACTTAATCTTTTTCCTAGGGAAGTGTTCCATTCCTTTATTGAGAGGGAATTGGAATTTGATATTCCCCTCTTTCATGTCAATAACAGCACCAACGGTGCGAAGAAAAGGACGTCCCAAAATAATTGGACAAGAAGGCTCACACTCAATGTCCATAATAGTAAAATCAACGGGAACATAATTGTCATTGACAATGATAAGAACATCATCGATCTTCCCCAAAGGTTTCTTTACGGAAGAATCGACAAGACGAACACCAAAAGAACAAGGATCAAAAGGTTTCAATTCAAGCATATCATACATTCATTTGGTCATAACAGAGGTACTAGCTCCAACATCACAAAGAGCAAAGCAAGAGAAGTTATTCAATTTGATTTTTATCATAGGATCCCAACCATCTTCTAGCTTCTTAGGTATGGAGGCTTCTAGTCTAAGCTTTTCCCCTCTAACTTTGATTAGAGCATTGGTGATATGCTCTGTGAAGGCAAGATTAAGTGTGCTAGTGTGGGGGTCTCTAGACATCTTGTGTAGGAAACCAATAACTTCAGTTAAGGTGCAGTTGTCAAAGTCTAGATCACTACTATCTATCAAGGAGGTACTGATATCATTAAGGCTCACTTGTTTGAAAGCCTCTATGTTCATAGAGGTTTCTTCGTCTATGATTGAGGTGGTAGTATCACCATTGATAGGTCCAGGTGGACTAGGGGTGTGATGGGTGCTAATAGTTTGAAAATCCTCAACAACTTGGATGGTAGCTAAGGTGTGGTAGGTAGGAAGGCTCTTAACTCTCTCTTCTTCCTCATTTTCTCTAGCCCATCTCTCTTTAAGTTTTCCCAACATCCTAATGTTTTCATTAATTTGCACTTGGATAGCATTCATAGGAGTGGTTTTCCTCTCCTCGGGGGGAGAAGTTCTAATCTTAAGAATCTCAACATCATGGGCTATGTTGTATACCTTCGAAGAGAGGATATCTAATTTGTCTAATTTCTCTTCTACACTCTTGTTGAAGGCTTTTTGGGTAGTGATAAAGTCTTTAAGCATACTCTCTAGTTCAGAAGTGGAGTTTTTGTTGCTAGGGTAAGTGTTGTTGTTCCCATAATTGTTGGATGGGAAAGGTCTAGGATTGTTGCTACCAAAATTACTCCTATAAGCATTATTGTTGAAGTTGTTTCTAGAGATAAAGTTCACATCTACTTGTTCTTAAGAAACCAAGGAATTTAAAGGAACATCCTAAGGATCAATAGGAGCTTGCTTGGTAAGTAGAGACATGATCAAGTCAAACTTTTCATTAAGAGAGGAGATCTCCTCGACAGCAGTTACCTTCTTACCAGTTGGAGATCGTTCGGTGTGCCACTGAGAGTAGTTCAGCATCATCTCATCAAGTAGATTCGTGGCAGCACCAAGTGTGGTTGACATAAAAGTTCCTCCCGCGGCCGAGTCTATTCTGCGAGGTAAAGTTTAAGCCTGCATAAAAAGTCTGGATAACCATCCAAGTAGTCAAACCATGTGTAGGGCAGTTCTTAACAAGAGATTTCATACGTTCCCAAACTTGGGCAACATGTTCATTATCCAATTGACTAAAATTCATAATGTTACTTCTCAACTGGATAATTTTAGCAGGGGGATAGTACTTCCCAATAAAAGCATCCTTACACTTGTCCCAAGAATCAATGTTATTCTTAGGTAAGGATTACAACCACTCCTTGGCTCTTCCTCTCAAGGAGAAAGGAAAAAAGCTTTAGCTTGACGATGTCTCCATCTACTTCCTTGTACTTTTGCATATCACAAAGCTCAACAAAATTATTTAAGTGCAAGGCAACATCCTCTCCAGCACCTGAGAATTGATCTTCCATAACAAGATTCAGCAAAGCAGGTTTAATTTCATAAGAAGGTGCCGAAGTGGCAGGTGGAACAATAGGAGTGCAGATAAAGTCACTGTTGTTGTGACTAGTGAAGTCACACAACTTGGTGTTTTCATTGGAACCCATAGTAGCAGTAGGTATTTTTGGTATTTTTGACAAGGGACACAAAAGTAAAAACTGAAAGGTAAACTAGCAAGACTAAAAAGAAAAGATAAAAGATAGTGTGCAACTCCCCTATCTTGTAGACTGGAGTCCCCGGCAACGGCGCCAGAAATTGCTTGATGCTAGAAAGGAAGATACTTCTCTCGCTCCTCGTTGGTTACCCCAAGTGGAAGGTGAGATGTAGCGTAGCAGCAAATTTACCCTATGAAGAGGATAGGGTTTGTCTCCCGTAGGACTCGCAGAAATACAAGAAGGTGGTAAAGTGAACAATGGCACCGAGGTTGCTACATCACCTGGATCTGCACACACAACAAGTAACTTTGCTCCCAACGAGTACAGAGGAGTTGTCAATTCCTCCGGCCTTGCTGTTTACAAAGGATCAACGCAAGAGATAATAATAGTGGCAACTGAAAGTAAGAACTGAAAGTAAATTGAAGGTGTAAACAATGGTGGAAATATGGACGGGGGTCCCATGACGTTCACTAGTGATGTCTCTCTCCCAAAAAACGATAAAAGTGCTAGAGAGGTAAACAAATCACAGCTGGGCAATTGACAGGATTATAAACGCACCGCAATGCTCACTATGCTAAAAAAGAAAGGAAGAGGCTCAAAAGCAATGGGATGTATGCCAAGGTAAGTAGACCGAAATCCATCTGCATCTACTACGAATCATCCACCTTGAGATATCTATCCAGAACATGTTTCTGGTATTAAGTTGCGAGTCCCGCCCAAAGTGTAAACTCAATGCAACAGACAACTACATTAAAAGAACTATGCGTAAAGTAAACAATCCTTGCACCCGCAAGTACAAGCACCGTTGTTTTATCCCTGGTGGCAACAACACATCCCCTAGTCTCATGTTTCTGTCACTCAAGTTAGACATCAAGGGGCTAAACCCACAATCAAGCATAACGCTCCCTCTTGGAGTTGCAACAAATCACTTGGCCAAAGTAAAATACGACAACAGAGAACATGCAAGAATTAACTTAAGAACACAAATATAAATGAGAACCAAATATATTACTCATCACAATCTAAAAATAATCTCATAATCCATCAGATCCCAGCAAACTCAGCATAGCAACACAGAAAATTACAAAGGTGCCTCGATCATGTGAGGCATCTCATGAGGTCTCGAAAGTGGAAGCACAAAGAGGGGAGGAGAACATCACATAGCTACTGGTCATGGACCCATGGTCCAAGGGGGACTACTCACAGCACATCTGGGAGGCGTCCATGGCGATGGATGGTCTCCCGGAGGGGGTTCCTCCTTCCGGCAGGGTGCCGGGGCAGCTTCTCCTGGCAGCCCCGATCTTGAAACGGCGGCGTCGGCGGTACAGAGAGGAGAACGGGATAGCAGATCGATATTAGGGGTTTCCTTCGGGGGCTAAATATAGGCCAAAGGGGGCACCGAGAGGGGCCAAAGGGTAGCTAGGAGGCCTCCTGGCGCGCCCTAGGGTGGGGCCGCGCCAGGGACCCTCCTGGGGCCGTGGTGGCTCCACCCCCTTCCATCTTTTGTTCTTCGGGAAGCTTCCGGGTGGTTGATTATTTATATAATTTTTCCGAGATTTATTTGGTACTTTTAATGGCCGGAAAACCTGAAATACAAAAACAGCAGAAAACAGAAACTGGCAAATGGGTGCACTCAGTTAATAGGTTAGTCCAAATATGATCAAAAGTGTATGAAAGTTCAAGCAAAACATGGAAAAGTCACAAAAATCATGCATGGAGCAAGCAGAAATTATAGATACGTTTAGGACGTATCACCCAGCTGTAATTTGTTTACCTCGCGTAGCTATTTATCGTCTTTTGGGAGAGAGACATCACTAGTGAACATCATGGGACCCCGGTCCATATTTCCCACTGTTTACACCCTCAATTTACTTCTTTCTTTTACTTTCTAGTTATAATTATCACTACTATTATCTCTTGCGTTGATCCTTTGTAAACGGCAAGGCCAGAGAGATTGACAACCTCTCTGTACTCGTTGGGAGCAAAGTTATTTGTTGTGTGCGCAGGTCTAGGCTAAGCATGTGATTATCAACGGCGCATCACTTGCTGAAGCACCTACTTGCCGATCTTGGGGTCATACTGGGCTGGCTCTAAGACTTGGTATCTTTGTCAAAGGAAATCTTGCTGCTACGCTACATCTCAACCTTCAACTTGGGGTAACCAACAAGGGGCGAGTATCACTTCCTCGCTAGCATCAGTTACCCCCACCTAATGTGCCGCCACGTTAAAGGAAGAAGCAGAGGAACCATGGTATATTGGTGAAATTGGATGAATCCACATCAACCTTCGCAGCCTCTCGAGTGAAGGGCCGCGAGAACAATGAGTACCCTCTGTCGGAATTGTCTCAACATTGGCACTGATGCGATTGTTAAAAAGCTTCGCAATCCAATGAGGTAATATGATCCTGCTATTTTATGTACTATTGAAACCCAAGTTGATAAAAGGTTGGTCGAGAAACTGGCACGGACGCTAGAGTACAACGCTAGTTTTGGAGTTAGTAGTGATGGTCACAGTGGTGGCGTATGCTGATGACCCCCAAGTGTAGGGGAAATATCGTAGCCTTTTCGATAAGGAAGAGTGTCAAACCCAACGAGGAGCAGAAGGTACTGACAAGTGGTCTTGAGAAGGAATAACAACAAGTACTGAAAAGTAACTTTTTATGGGTTTTCTGATATAAGCAACTATGAAATAAAAGAAAATAAATTAAATGGTGCTAAGGTGCATCAAGTGGCCCAATTCCTTTGAACAAAGGATAAGCCGAAGGATTAAACTTATAAAGACTAAAGCGTTCTTGAGTACACACGGGAGTGGTAGTCAAGTTACTTTCGCCATATTCCTTCTAGTACTATGTTTTGTGTTGATAAGTGTTGTGTGGGTGGACCTATGCTAGCACATCGCCTAGACTAAGACAAGTGCACTCTTATGATTAAACCCCTTGCAAGCATCCGAAAATACAAGAGAGAAATTAAGGCAAAGCCTAACCATAGCAATAGACTTTAGGATCCAACACTCCCTCGTGCAAAAGTGTGCAAACTGGGGTTCAGGTTTCTGCCACTCCGGCAACCCACCGTAAGCATCCTTTATACACAATGTATTCCCCTAGGTCCTTGAAAAGGAGAAGTGTTATGTAGTCGACGTTCACATAACACCACTAGAAGAATAACCCCACAACTTAAATACCAAACAACGCATATGACTACTAACAACAAGACTTCTCCCATGTCCTCAAGAACTAAAAGATCTACTCACAAGACATAAAACATACCATGATCATAGGGGATGAATATATGATGACAATCCAGACATGACCATAATTCTCCAAAAAAAATTAATAGCATTCACCACAAAAGAGTAATCAACACCGGCAAAGTAGAGGGGATGAATAGTGCTAGTTACAAGTTGGATTTCAATGGTAAAGTGAGATGGGATGAAGATGGATATGGTGCTGGTGATGAGGATGATGGTGACGATGATCTCGATGATGCCCGTCACGATGGTGATGACGATGAGGACTATCTCCACCTCCGGGAGGAGTTCTCCCCGACGGAATTTGCCCGCCAGAAAGGTCTTTTCTTCTCTGTAGGTTTCCTCCACGGTGCGGCGGCGAAACTCCCGATTCAAATTCTCTTCTCTGGTTTTTAGGTCGCGGGAAGTATATAGGCCAAAGGAGAGCCCCGGGGGTGGGACCACCATCCCAGGCGGCCACCTGGCGCAGCCTAGGGGGTGGCCGCGCCACCAGGCACGTGGGAGCCTGGTGGGCCCTTTTATGTGCCTCCGTGATTTCTCCAGAAAGTTCTTCCCGGAAAGTTTCAACTCATTTGGAGATTCGCTGATATGCCCACTCTATTTGCACTTTTCCCCGCTGATTCCCGTGTCTGCTATTTTGGCACCAGAAAGTTGTAAACTGTGTAAAACAAGCCAAAGCACTATAAGAATAGCATCATATTATGAAATATATAAATAAATAGAGGTAAATTATGATACAAAATAGTGATGCATTTTGGACGTATCATATGTGTACATTGGAATAGTTCTAAAATAAATTTAGGTCTTATTCGATATTCGTAGTATCATGTGGACATGAAATTTATGGAGCCTAATGCTGAGCCATGGTGCATGACTTGTGTTTATGAAGAAGCAAACATGCAGATCCAGAACACAATTTGGGAGTTATTTAAATTCATTTGATGCGAGAATGATCTCCCATGGATGTGTATTGGCTTCAATGAGTATTACACCATCATGAACATGTTAGGACTAGTATGTATAGCCAAACTCAATTGATCGGTTTCGGGGAGGTGGTGGATGTCTATGGTCTATGTGTTGGGGGAACACGACACGCTACTTTAGTGCCAAATTAAAATTACTACTGTAGGGGGAATGATACCCAGGTAGGGTCACCCAGACGAAAGCAATATTTTAAGACAAGGATGAGGCCGATTGGGCTGCTGCTGGGCCGAGCTAGGCAGTCGCGTGGTCGATTGCTCTCAAGCAATCGACCATGCCGAATGCGAGCAGTCGGCCTAGGCGCAATCGGCCCACCTTACAATCGGCTCAAGAGTTGACCTTGCCCAGATCGGACGCCTCTGGTACAAGGTCATAAATGCGTGATCCCGAGAGATCCGGGTGGCAGTAAGCTAAGTCACTTCGCCGATCTGTCAGAGGAGTGTTGTCACCCTTTTCCTCTGAATCCGGAGACAGGAAAATAAGACCAGGGATCATAGCTCCACTGTTCATCATCATTACCTAGAAGCTACAGCATGGGCAGCTGCTTGACAAGTTCGGATCAACAAGAGATTTGCAGTCTGTGGACCCCAGCCGACGAGAGGATGACAGCTGGGGCCAGTCCCCGACTGAAATGACTGTAGTACCCCGAGCTCACACTATAAGAGCCCGGGGTACCCCTCCTGTGAGAGGGAGGCTCCCATTCGCATTTACTTCCCACAGTAGTTCCCGTAGAGAAGCAGAGGAGAGCCATGCCCACGGCAGGTCTCTTCTTCCTCTGAGTAGCTCCATGAGCATTGATTGTAGTTCGTGAGATCATTTATAGCAAGCAGACAAGCAGGATTAGGGGTGTTATCTCTCCGGAGAGCCCCGAACCTGGGTACATCGTGGTGTCCGTCACCGTGGTTGTGCCCAACCCGTTTCCTGCACCATCGACACAAGTTCTCCCTCGAGTCTTCCCCTCTCTTTAGCCATCCCTATGGAATCTGTTGTTACTAAATGACGACAGTTGGCGCCCACCGTGGGGCCGACCGAGGCGTCGACTAGAGTTCTGATCCGGACGGGATCTTCCTCGTCGTCGAGCATCAGCCACGCCTCTGGCCTGATCTTTAGGCGTGGGGCAGTGGACTTTGTGGTGGATTACGCTGCGCGGTTCGGGGTCGGAGCACCCCTTCCGCCCGGTGTATCGCTGCAGATCGGTAGTCACCGTCTCTTCATCAGCTGCTTCCCCGAGGCTTATCCCAGGGAGGTGCGCATCTTTTCCAGTGCCACGGATCCGCTCCCGACCAGGGGCTGCACAACAGCTCCCGGCGGGAACGACTGCGTCAAGCAATCAAGGCGCGGCGAGTGCGGCTAGGAGATCCAAAGAGGAGGTGGACGCCGCAGAAAGAGTCGGCACCAGTGCGTTGCGGGATGTGTTGTACACACCCGTGAAAAGGAATGGTGATCCCGATCAAGTTCACACTGATCTGGAGACAGCACGGCTTGCTCTTGCTCGCAGGGTCGAGCACGTGCTGGCAGAAGAGCGCAGGCTGGGAGCCATCACCAGAAAGTACAATGCAGCTCATGCCAGCCAGCGGCGGCCGATTGCACCTGGGGTCCTAGAAGATCTCAGGAGTAGAGGCTGTGCTGTCGATAGAGAGCTGTCAGGGGCCGAGCAACCGGTGGCATCAGCATTCGTCCAGCAGCCAACATACAGCACCCCCAACAAGAACTTGCGAGCTGCCGAGCAGATTGCAAACGACCTGGAGGATCTAGAAGGCGAAGAGCGGTGTCAGCAAACTCGCCGAATGCGCGAGCTCCTGGCGTCGGCAAAGCAGCAACATCAAGTGGCATTGGATAATCCGGGTGCACGCCCAGAAGCGTCAAGAAGAACCGCGAGGCCGGCTCCAGAAGTCAGTCATCGGCCGAATGCGTCGCAGCAGAACAGGCAGCAAGGCCAATCCCGACGTGAGAGCAGGGTCAGAAGCAACCGGGGTCCCCAGTCATGAACCGCAGAGCAGAAGAGCCAGCTGTGAGCAGCAAGCGCAATGATCCACGTCGTCAGCCGGAAGCAAGGCCAGCGATCAGCAATCGGCTCGGTGCTCGTCAGATCGGCCAGAACGATGCCAGGCATCGCATTGAGATTTTGGAAAGAGATGCACAGCAAGAGGAGGAGAGAGCAGCCGGTCCAGCATGTTTCGGGCATCGCATTCGGACTGAGAAGTTCCCCAAAGGATTCACCCTGCCCAGAGACACCCCCAAGTACAACGGCTCCGTTAAGCCAGAGGACTGGCTGACAGATTACATGACCGCAGTCGGCATCGCCGGCGGCAGTCGGCGTGTACCTGTACGCTATGCTCCTCTGATGCTACAGGGGTCAGTTGGACATGGCTGAACAGTTTGCCCGACAACAACATCAACTGCTGGGAAGATTTTTCGGAAGCTTTCATTCGCAATTTCACCGGCACGTATGATCGGCCGCATCTTCCTCTGCAGCTTGCCCTTTGCGTGCAAGGCAAGGACGATCCACTTCGAGAATACCTAGCTCGGTGGATCAAGCTGAACAATTCATGTGAAGGAGTCCATGAGATACAGGCCATCCAGTATTTCACTGATGGGTGTCTGGCGGGATCAATGTTGAAGCAGAAGCTGCTCCGCAAAGATTTTTCGTCACTGGCTGAGCTCATGAAGGTAGCCAATGCTATCGCTGTCTCTAACTCCACGATGCACGAGCCCATTCAGCTCGGCGTCGGTGGCGTGGTTCAGACGCAAGGGGCTGTGCAAGCAGCAGAGGCAGGGAACCAGGGGCTCAGTCAGCGAGAGTGCAGAGAGAACAATCGGAACAACAACAACCAGCAAAACAGGGGAAAGAGGAAAGATGAGCAGCCAGACGATCAGTATGGCAGTCGGCAGGTGGCCGCTGTCCAAGATCAAGAGGAACAAGGGGCTACAGGAGGCAGTCGAAAGATGAAGCCGAATGTGAAGCCGCAGTGGCCAATGAAGCCCAAGTATACATTCGAGGACATGCTGGACCAGCCATGCAAGATGCACAGTAGTCCAGGCAAGCCAGCGGCGCATACCACTCGGCAGTGTGATTTCGTCAAGCGCATAGCGAAGGGAGAAGCATTACCACCTCCACCCCCACCACCACCTCAGAACAGAGCACCACCTCAGGCGCAGAACCAGTTTCCGCGGCAAGATGCCGCATATATGATTTTCACTAGTGAGTCAAGTGACAAGGGCAGTCCGAGAGCCCGAGCTCAGGAGGTCAATGCTACCATGCCCCCGATTCCCCAGTACATGCATTGGTCCGATTGCAAGATTACTTGGGGCAGGGAGGATCACCCAAGCATCATGCCGAATCCAGGCACCTATCCGCTCGTGGTGGACGCCCTGTTTTCGGCACCAAAGTTTTCATGTCTGTTTTCCCGAGTGCTCATTGATCCAGGGAGCACAATCAACATTCTTTACAGAGATACGATGGTCAAGTTGGGACTCACAGAGAGGGATCTGGAGCGCAGTCGGACGACGTTCCATGGGATTGTCCCTGGCTTGTCATGCACTCCCATGGGTCGCATTCGGCTAGATGTGATCTTTGGGACATAAGAGAACTTCAGGAGAGAGCCGATCTGGTTCGAGGTCGCCGACCTCAGCAGCCCATACCACGCCCTCTTGGGATTGCCTGCAATCGCCAAGTTCATGCTCAACTCATATGAGCCTTACCTGAAGATGAAGCTGCCAGGTCCAAATGGCATCATCACTGTGGCCGGGGACTTCAGGAAATCCCTCGAGTGCTCGTCATCCGGTGCAAACCTGGCCGATTCCTTGGTGGTGGTCGAGGAGAAGCGTCAGCTCGACAAGGTGGTGGCAATGGCCAAGGCTCAAAGCAAGGTTCCCCTTCCTGTCGGCCCAGCCAAGCGAGCAGATGAAGAGACCACTTTCCAGGCGTCCAAGGACAGCAAGAAGGTTGCTCTAGATCCCTCCGACCCAGCCAAGTTCGTTATGGTCGGAGCAGGACTTAGCAAAAAATAGGAAGCCGAGCTCGTCGAGTTCCTCCGTGAGAACCGGGACATCTTTGCATGGTCTCCACAAGACATGCCTGGAGTGCCGAGGGAACTCGCCGAGCACAAGCTCCACATTCGGCCAGGTTCTAAACCGGTCAAGCAACCACTTCGACGTTTTTCTGAAGACAAGACAAGAGAAATCGGCGAGGAGGTCGCCAAGCTCAAAGCTGCAGGTTTCATCATGGAGGTGTTCTACCCCGAGTGGCTGGCAAACCCAGTCTTCGTGATGAAGAAGAACAAGACTTGGCGCATGTGTATCGATTACACCTGCCTTAACAAGGCATGCCTCAAAGATCTGTTTGCTCTGCCCCCTATAGATCAAGTCATTGACTCTACGGACGGCTGCGAGCTTTTGTCATTTATGGATGCAACTGCTAGCTATCACCAGATCAAACTTGCTGTGGAAGATCAAATAAAAACTGCCTTTATAACCCCCTTTGGGGCTTATTGCTATATCACCATTCCCTTTGGCCTGAAGAATAGAGGGGATACCTATCAGCGCACCATCCAGTGATGCATGCACTCTCAGCTCGGCAGAAACTTGCATGTGTATGTAGATGACTTGGTGGTGAAGACGGTCAAAGGAGTCACACTCCTGGACGACCTCAACGAAACGTTCGGCAACCTGCGCACCTATCAGATCGAGCTGAACCCGGAGAAGTGTGTGTTTGGCGTTCCAGCCGACAAACTCTTGGGATTTCTTGTTTCTGAAAGAGGAATCAAATGCAATCCCGAGAAGATAGCCGCAATCGAGCGAATGGATCGACCCAAGAATCTGAAACAGGTATAGAAGTTCACCGGTTGCCTGGCGTCACTCAGTCGATTTCTCAGTCGGCTGGGAGAGAAGGCAATCCCGCTGTATCAGCTCATGAAGAAGATGGAGAAGTTCACATGGACTCCACAAGAAGATGAAGCATTTAAGGAGCTGAAGCGTATGCTCTGCACTGCGCCGATTCTGGCTGCGCCGATTGAGAAGGAGCTGATAATGTTATACATTGCGGCAACCAATCGGGTGATTAGTGCAGTGATGGTGGTAGAGCGTTATGAGAAGGACAAAGCACAACCGATTCAGCGGCCTGTATATTACATCAGTGAGGTGCTCTCAACGTCCAAGCAAAATTATCCACATTACCAGAAGATGTGCTATGGAGTCTACATGGCGGCCAAGAGATTGAAGCCCTATTTTCAAGCTCATCCGGTTATGGTAGTCAGCTCGGCCCCGCTAGCGGACATCATTGGCAACAGAGATGCAACCGGCAGTGTGGCCAAATGGGCAATTGAGATCGCAAACCACGGCATTCAGTACGAGCCGAGAACAGCAATCAAGTCTCAAGCGTTGGTCGATTTCCTGGTGGACTGGGCTGAACCTCAGTACATGCCACCCGTCCCAGGATCGGACTTCTGGAGAATGCATTTTGATGGGTCCAAGATGAAGAATGGCCTAGGGGATGGCATTGTCCTAACATCACCAAAAGGAGACCGACTGCACTATGTATTGCAAATCCATTTCGCAGCATCAAACAATGTTGCCGAATATGAGGCTCTTGTACACGGCATCAAGCTGGCCAAGGAGATCGGCATTCGGAAAATAGAATGTTTCGGCGACTCTGACAAGCTATCGTTTCATGGTGCAGCAGCTAAGTGGATATTTTGAAGGTTGCGAGTTTCACCATGTGCCCAGAGCAAACAATGAAGCAGCAGACACCCTGTCCAAGCTCGGCTCCACCAGGCAGAGTATTCCACCAGAAGTGTCATTGGAGCATATCAAGAAGCCTTCCATTACGCCTTCGCCAGAGTCTGAGTCCATTTTCATATCAGACACCGACCTGGAGGCATTGAGGAAAGCAAAGCTGGTGCAGCCAATGAAAATTCCGACTCTAAAGAAGCAGTCGTGCGCTCAGGGAGCCATGGCCTTAAAAAGTCCAGCAGATCCAGGGGCTGCCGATTGCAGTCCAGGGGCTTCTGATCTTGGCAAAAAGAAGAAATCAAGGCGAAAAGCAGCATCAACGTCGGGTGTCGGGAGCTCGTCCGAGCTGTCAACACCTGAAGCTGTCGACGCCGATCCCAGGAGAAGAGCCGGTAGACCCTGAGGCTCCAGTCTCAGCAAAGCAAGCAATACCAGGGGCTGTCGACGACAAGCCAGAGGCTGGAATCATTAGCTCGGAGATTGACTCCAAGATGATAGAAGTACAATAGGCCGAGCCAGAAGAAGCAATCGTACCACAGCAGGCAATGGTCATGGTGGTGGTCACCGCTCCGACCTGGGCATAGCCGATCAGAGATTTCCTGGTCGATGGGACTCTTCCCCCAGATGAAGTTGAAGCTAGGCAGATCCAGCGCCGATTTGGTGCATACACAATCATCAACAATGAGATGATGCACAGAAGTGTAACCGGAGTTCTCCAGCGATGTGTAGAAGAGGACAAGGGGCTCGAGCTGCTACGGGACATTCATCAGGGTGAATGCGGCCACCACGCATCAGCACCAGCAATTGTAGCCAAGGCATTTCACCATGGTTTCTATTGGCAGACGGCGCGAGCAGCGGCAAAGCATCTGGTGAAGCACTGGAATGGTTGACAAGGTTCAAGGCCAATAGTCGTCTTCCGGCGTCGGCACTCAAAACAATCCCAATAACATGGCCGTTTGCAGTTTGGGGGCTGGATATGGTTGGGCCGTTCAATCGAGGAAGGGGTGGTTTAACCCACCTACTAGTTGCAGTCGACAAGTTCACCAACTGGATTGATGCACGCCCGATCAAGAAGGTGGATGGTCCAACAGCAGTTCAATTCTTTGCCGACGTCGCAAGCAGATATGGAATGCCAAACAGCATCATCACCGACAACAGCACGAACTTTGCAAAGGGGGCATTAGCTCGGTATGCATCCGAGTACGGCATTCGGCTCGATGTGGCATCAGTAGCGAACCCCCAGTCAAACGGCCAAGCAGAAAGAACAAATGGTCTCATCCTGGCAGGCATCAAACCCAGATTGATTGAGCCACTTGAAAGAGCACCCGGAGCATGGATTGATGAGCTCCCAACAGTTTTGTGGAGTCTGAGAACCACACCCAACAGATCAACCGGATTCGCCCCATACTTCCTGTTGTATGGTTCAGAAGCAGTCATCCCAGCCGACATAGAATTTGACTCACCTCGGTACACCTTATACACTGAAGCAGAAGCCAAGGAAGCGCGACAAGACGGTGTTGATCTGAAGGAAGAAGCTTGCCTGTTGGCTCTGTCCAGGTCGGCAATTTACCAGCAGAGGCTGAGGCACTACCACAGCAAGAAGATCCGCCCCCTCGCTTTCCGTGAAGGCGATTGGTGCTCCGCCGAATACAGAAGTCGGATGGTTAGCACAAGTTATCCTCACCTTGGGAGGGTCCCTTCATCGTGAGCCGATCACTCAAGAACAATGCATATTACCTCATTGATTACACGCAAGGCACTCGGCACAAGGACACTTCAGGAGTTGAGACGCAGCGTCCCTGGAACGCCAAGCTATTATGCCCATTTTACAGTTGAGTCATGCGAGTGTATTCATGCTATCAAGCATTCAATCAGTAAAGTTGTCATGCGTCTAAGAGATAGCATTCGATTGTCTTTATATGATCTTTTCATTTTTGGGCAAGCCTCAGTTGGCAAAGCCTTGTCATTCCCGAGATGTGCGAAAAATCTCACTTGGGGACTGGCCGACCGTGCGGTCACAAGTATAAAGAAAAACATGAGAACTGCAGGTTCGAAACCAAGCCAGCATGCGACACGAGCACAGATCATGAGTTGACTGTGGCATCGATGAAGCAACAGCTGGTCGGACCTGCGGTATCTCATCTCGAACATAAAAACACTCTAGAAAAAGGATCATGGCCGACGACGCCATTCGTCGACTCCGTCCACGATCGACGCAGCGCGCAGTCGGCAAGGAGCAATTGGCCAACTAATGTTGTGCAGAATCCTTCCGCGCTAACGCTAGAACAGTTCAGCCCTAAGTGACCAAACCCGGAGGGGCGTATGATCCTATGAGCCGACGCCGGACCACACGTCGGCTGTCGGTAAACTTGGAATCATGTCCCCAAGGGAAATGGCGCAAGGCAAAAGCGAACAAGCGAGAAGCAGGAAGTCGATCACATAAGAAAGTTGCTTAATAAGCAAAGATAAGAGGCTCAAGGCTGAATAAGTTCATTACATCAAACTACCCCCAGTGGGTGTTCCCCAAATCTTGCAAAGTCGTGCGAGTACAGTAAAGAAGCAAAGCGAACTAGCTAGGCGGTGGGAGCAGTCGAGGTTGGCGGCGCGGTCCAGGCAATCGGAGCAGTGGAAGGCGTTGATGTAGCGGCTGGGACTGTTCGCTCCGGCACAGTCGGGCCCTCTTGCACAACAGCGGCCTCCGATTGCTTCAACGCCGTCTGAGCTTCCTTGGCCTTGGAGGGCTCGGCATCGGCAAGCTTAGCACTCATCCGTCTTTAGGTGGCCTTGGGCGATGTCTGAGACGAGCCGCTGTCAGATAAATCATTGTGGTACAAGTGGGAGCTGGAAGAGCGTGCTGGTTGGCTGCCTTGACCTCCTCGGGCGCTGCCACCAGCAGAAGGGTTGTCGTCGGCCAGGGCAGCAATGGAAAGTGGAGCAACCGGCATCCCAGCATCGTCAAGAACGGGAGTATATTCAGTATGAGGGAACCACCCGTCCATGGTCGTGGCAAGGCGGTTTACCTGGGCATCAGCAGTCTCCAGGAGGTCGGCCGCCCCGTCTCTCATGGTGTAAAGCCGAGCCAAGCTAAGCTTGGGGTACCAGCTAAGCACGATCAGAAGCGCCATCTCGGCGCCAGTCCGGGTGGCTGAGTCAAGCAGAGCCTCGACTCGGCGGGGTGCAGCCTTCAGTAGCATCAGCACTTGGTCGTTAGTGGCATTCGGGACATCTCCTTGTTCCGAGTCCTCAGCATCGGAGTCATTGGTGCCTGCTGAGGATCCTTCGCCATGGTGCGGGTGCCCGAGTGCGTGCTTCAGTTCGGCAGTCCCCCAAAGCAGCTCGGTGAGCTTCTGGACGCCCAATTTGAAGGCAAATACGCTGCCAAGAATTACAGGGATGCGAGCCTCGGTGGCAATGATGAATTCCCGGGGACTCCACCCTTCAGCTTCGGTCCTCACCGGCCAGCCCTCTTCAGCTCGGATTCGCCTTTCCTCAGAAACGGCGTGCTGAGCAACGGGCTCGGTGGTAGGCCAGTACTCTGCGTCGGAAAGTTAAGTGTGAGGAGATGTAAAAAAGAAGAGGTCAGTAGGAAAATTGAGACAGGAAAGGTAGCTTACCAGAAAGAAGAGAGTCCATTTCGCGCCGTCCCTCGAGATTATCTCGGGCCTCGCATCGGGCCCTGGTCAGCTCGTCGTTGTGGCGCAAGGTCATGGCTTCCAGCTTGGCCACGGCATCATCTCGTTCCGCTTGCATAGCGGACCGAGCGGTCACCGCAACATCACGCTCTGAGCGCAGGATCTCAGCGGTCGTGGTGTGGGCCGAGATTACTGCCTCCAGTTCGGTTTTATGGCTGACTCTGAGCGCAACCATCTCACTTCGCAGCCGCTCGGCAGTGCGAGACAAATCGGTTTCGACGGCTCGAAGGTGCTCAAGCTCCTGCTGAGCAGCAGCAAGTTCGGGGCCTTGACGGCCGAGCTGATCCACCATCTCGGCTACCCGGCCCTGAAGAGCAGTAATAGTGGGCAAAGATGCGGCAGCAGCTACAATGTGGTTCAGAAGAGAAAGTCAGAATCGGAGAAGGAAATCAATCGGTGGGGAATCATTAGAATTACCTGTCAGCTCAGCGACCTTGGCGGTCTGTTAATTCACTTGAAGCTGAGCGAAGGCAAGGAGTCGCAAGCTGGCAGAATAGGACTCGAGCAGAGTCTCGAAGACCTTGCGTTTTTCCTCGGCAGCAGCCTGTGAATTGAAAGAGAGTCAGAAAAAAAAGATGATGAGATCAAAAGTCGAGAGAAGATCTGAGCTGATTACAACGCAATCGGCCCGAATCTCGGGGACTACACCCAGTGGGTGCGCTTGCGCGCACCCACTTGAGGGCAGATCCACCGATCTGAGGATGGCACGAAAGGACAAGAGTCAGAAGAAGATCCGAGCTGATTGCAAGCAATCATCCCGGATCTCGGGGACTACACCCAGTGGGTGCGCTTGCGCGCCTCCACTCAGAGAAAAGAACTTACAGTGTGATTACGGTCGACGAGCTCGAGCTCTTGAAGCACGCCGACGTAGAGTGCCTTCACTCGGTCGTATGCTGAGGCCATAGTGCCATGAGAGGCCAAAGGGAAGCGACACGTGGCGTCGAGCTCGGGGTCAACAGAACCGGTGCGGGAATAAGCCACGCGGAAGTGCTCCACTGAATGCATTTGCGATTCAGGAGCTGCCGAGGAGGTCGTCGTCGACGTCGGCTGATAGATTAAAGCTGTAGAAGCACTAGCAGTTGAGGGTGGCGCCGAGGTTGCTGGCGGCGCAGTAACACTTGGGGTCGGTGTAGTCGTTGGAGGAAGAGGCACCGTAACAATCGGCGGAGTAGTCGTGGCAATAGCATCGGGGATCCGACCGGAGGACCGCGTCGGGGAAGGAGCAATCGGAGGATCCGACTGCAATCCCTCGGTGTGGGCGGCCTCTAGGTCGACGATGTCTTCGGGGGCCAGAGAGGCTTTGGGCAGAGGCTTGCTCGGAGGCTTTCTCGGAGGTTTGCGCAACCCAGATCAAACTACTGGGGATAGACTACGTGATTAGGGTTTACCACTAGATGTTGCAGTCACGACAGCAAGTGCCACAGATGCGGCGCCTCCAAGGTATTCGCGCGTGCAGGAAGGAAGCGTCGGGCGGCGAACTGCTAGGTCCGCTCGCACAACCTGGAGATGTAAGTGGCGGCAGCTAGGTTATGAACTGCACTGTCACCCCTTTCGGGGGTAGCCCTTCCACTTATATAGACGTCCGCGGTGGGCTCAACAATTGAGGCCCATCTGGACTCTACACTCCAAATTCCACTTGGATCACATCCGAGTGGGCTCCTGCCCCTTAAGTGCGCAACCCTATAGGTACACGTACACATAGACACGACTCGGATCACATCCGACTCAATCAGTCGGTAGCGGCGCCTAGAAGGACGTGTCGACTCGCATATGTGCGCAAAGTCATAATACAAACCATTACAAAGTATCATATATAACAATCCTTTTGGCTCACGATATATGTTGTTGAGCTCAAGGCGAGTATTGGCACCCTTGTTGGTAGCTCGACCTCTCTTCTTGAAGCCATGATACAAATTTTTAATTGGGTTAACACTTAACCCATATCGCATGGTCATGCTGTTGTGGTTATAGACCTAACAATAGATATAGGGGTAGTGATGGAGCTATGAAGATCTGTACGCAAAGATGGTGGCACCAGGAAGATTATACAGGTTAGGCCTCTCCTTGGAGATAACAACCTTAATCCTATCCTAGATAGCCTGGGGTGATCTTGCCCAAAGTGTCGAAGATTCTCCCCCTTACTGGGGTGAAAGGATGGGCTTATATAGAGTGCGCCATGTCCCTTCACTGCCCAGTAATGGGTTTTAATTACAGAGTTAAGGATGGCTATTATTACAATGAGAAACGTCTCTCCGTTACTGCTATTTAAGTAGGGGTAACGCCTATGGTTTTAATGTCTTGTAACTCCAGCTCCTCTTCTTCTTTTCCGAGTGTCATGCAGCTCGGCTTCTCCTGCTTCCGAGTAACCAGCTTATTCGGATGGTAGTGCTTTCATCCGAGTGACGCCTTACTCGAGAAATGGCCTTGTCCGAATAAGGTCGCTCCTATAGTGGTGGTGTCGTCTGAGTAACCTAACTACTCGGAAGAATTCGATTTTATCCGAGTAGTTTCTTACTCGGATGAAAAGAGAAAGAAGGGGAGGAGGTTTTTTGTTCATGTTTTATTTTATAGGTATTTTCCAAGAGGTGGTAATATTAAGGATATCCCCTGATATAAGGCACATGAGGGTATACCTTAGGTATTACCACGACAGTAGCCCCCAAGTGCTTCTGGGTGCTCGCGTGAATTCATGAGGTCTATGGAGATTAAATTCGATAAGAGGCCCGGAAGGACTTTATCAATGTTTACACTGTCCCCTCGATTATGTGTAGGGTGAGTCGTTTTTGGAAAGATTTGGCGACACTCAAGCGTCTCTCGGAAGAGGTGGACTGAGGCCTCGGAAGGCGTGTCTTGGGGTAAAAGGCCTTAAACCCCATATGTAACCAAATCTGTAAAGTTTGATATTTAAAGCATCAGATGACGAGCTTTAAACCATATCCCATGGGATATCAATTCTTTACCCCTCACACCGGATCATGCTAATAATCTGGCAATCTACGCCAGAGACGGATTATCAGCGAATTAGTTATCCGGAATTTCCTCTGTAATGCTTACTGAAGCTAGTTCGGGATTCTCCGAAAGTGATTGCCTGTTCTAGCTGTTCCGAATAATGACTTAATCGGATTGTTTTTAATGATCTTTTCCGAGTGATGACTTATCCGGAGTGGATTAGAAAAATGACATCCTTGTCCAAGTTATGGTTTGTTCGGAAAAATTATTTGCTTAACTTTCTTCCGAGTTAGGGTTGTTACTCGGAGAAATCGTTTGAGGGCTTTTTACTTCCGAGTTGTGCCAACTTGGAGAAATCTTTTGTATGTCTTGCTCCCGGGCCGCTTTTCTATGGGAGCGAATCTTTTTTCTATCAAGGGATCTTTCCTGTCAGAGTGGTTCCTCGATTTCCGTGCCAGTCAGTTATTTTATCATTAACTGCGCGTCTTTTAAGGAGGCTGGATTTGGGGGACCGTAACAGGCGCCCTCATTAAGTGCCTTGATAACTGCGTGAGCTTCCCCCTTGTATCTATAAATACAACTTCCTCTTTCTTCCTTTCTTCTCAGCATAGCGCTTGCTCCTTCCTATTCTCCACTGGTGACCTTCTAGATCGAGAGTTTCTTCTCCCATCGGTGATCTTCCTGGCGCTCTTCGTACCGGCGGGGCTCCTATCCGTTCACCCCCTTGGCATCATGTCTGCGGGGGAATGGTTGCCTTCCATCGTCACGGCGGAGAACATCCGGTGCTACCAAGACGAGGGGCTGCTCCCTCGCCATGGTTGCCGCCTTCCTGGCCCAGGTGAGGTTGAATCTCACCCTAGGGAGGACGAGCGGGTTCTGCTTCTTTCCCATGTGGATAGGGGGTTTTCTCTTCCTCCTCATCCTTTCTTACTTGATTTTCTTGCTTTCACCGGATCTCAACTGCATCACATCATTCCCAATTCTATAACGCTTCTGTCTAGCTTTTTCTCTTTGTGTGAGGGTTTTCTTGGTATCGATCCTCATTGGAACCTTTTCCGCACCATTTACACCATAAAGCCCCAAAAGATAAAGAACTCTGGGGAGGCAGAGATAAATCATCTTTGCGGGGGGGCTGTTCTTGGCGAAAAGGCAAGGTATCCAGTATTTCGCCTCCAGTTTACCCGATTCCATGAAGAACTGGCAGAATAGCTGGTTTTATTGTAAGGTGGAAACTGCTCCTGGTACTCGGACGCTGCCTCCTTACTCGGATGTCAGGCTGACCGACTCCCGATGCTGTAATCCTCGGTTGCTTGCCTCCGAGAAACAGCGGGTTTTACCCCTGATGAGGGAAGTGGTGAGGATGAAGAAGGCGGGGTTAGAAACCATGGATCTTATTGCTCTTTTTGTCAGTCGGAGAATTCAACCCCTGCAAGCCCGAGCTAGGAGGATGTGGGAGTACACAGGAGTTGATGATAACACCCGCTATAATAACTCGGCGATGTCTCAGAAAGAATTTGAGCAACTCATGAAAATCATCACCAGCGTGACTCATGGTGCGCAGATGTCTGGCCGAGTCAGGCCTCTTGATGTTAACCGTCCTCCAGCTCTGGTGATTTGCTTTTACCTGACTAGTCTTTTGAATGTTACGATAAATCTTGAATTTTAACTTGGTTATTTTGTCCATTTTTCAGACGAACGTCGCTCCATCCCCAATCCCTTTGGCGCCGCAGAACCCTGAAGACGAGGACGAGGACAGCAACAACGACGCAGGGCTCGGGATTGAAGATGACGAAGAGACGGAGTCCGATATAGTGCTTCCTCGTACCACTGCCGAGCAGCGCTCCAAAAATAATCACGACCGTGAAGAAGCTCGGGAAGGATCCGCTCGGGGGATGAAGCCTCCCATATCTCTGAATAAAGGGGAGAATAGCAACAAAGCCGCTGCCCTTAGCCCAAGTCATGGGAAGGTGGCTCCCATGAAACAGCGGAAGACGCTTTCTACCCTTGGCGGGAGGAAAGTTAGTGCTTCAACAGATGCCGCCAAAATCCCCAAAAAGTTTTCCGAGTCCGGGTCTGCTCAGGCTGCTCCCGTTGTTGTTGCTCCCCCAAGACGGGCTCTTAAGCCAGCTCGGAAGTAATATCCGACAACTTTTTGTTTATCCTCAGTGATTTTTGCAAATCTTAACATTCTTTGTGTTGAAGTGTTCGTCCGAGTGGTTCCGAGTCACTTCCTAGTGTTGAGACTCCTGATGCTGCAGCTTATGAAGATGTTAGTAACTGCGTTGTGACTGATTTTCAGGTGTTGGATTCTATTCCTGAACAAATTCCAATCGATGGTGAGTACACATTCTTTGGCTCTAAATTTCCTCTTTGCTCAAGGCTTTGCTTATAAATTTTCTTTTGTTAGATATGGACATTTATCGTGACGCAGATCCGATCCCAACTGCAAATGAGACGATCTTCCCTGCTCCCAGCACACATACTGCTCCGGAAGGTTCCACCGATCAGGAGGTTATTGCCCTTGCAGAAGTGGTTCCTCCTGCTACCCCGGGGGTGAAGAATGCCGAGAAGAGTTCTACTGTTTCTGTTGCTGCCTCAGGAGAAGTTCAAACTTCTCCTACTTTAATCTCGGTTGATGTGTTGCTTGAGGATGCTGTTGTGGACGGATTGAAGGGGTCTTTGGCGAAGGCCTCGGAAATCGTGCTGCGGTTACATGAGTTAGCCTCCGATGCTGGAGTGATGAAGGCCAGAATGCATGTAAGCACATATGCAAGTCTTCTACCCACTGGGTGTACGTATTTCCGAGTCGTTTTTGAGAGACTTCACGTGGGGACACTACTTAGTGCTCCTCGTAGGTGCAGCCCCCAAGGCTCCGAGTAACTTCTTGAAGTTACTCGGAGTTTTATGTTGTAGAGATTATTGATGTGGTGATCTTCCAGTGGGGGCACTTCTTAGTGCACCCACTGGGTGTAGCCCCCAAGGCTCCGACTAACTTCTTGAAGTTATTCGGAGTTTTATGTTGTAGAGACTTCTGATTTGGTGATCTTCCAGTGGGGGCACTTCTTAGTGCACCCACTGGGTGTAGCCCCCAAGGCTCCGAGTAACTTCTTGAAGTTATTCGGATTTTTATGTTGTAGAGACTATGTCTTGAATAATTTTTCCTGTGCCAGGAGGCTTGCAAACTAGGCACTGCTTTTGTAAAACTACAGGGAGAGCATGAAGCCTTGAAGAAAAAACATGCTGAGGATAATGGTAAGGCTCCGCTTCTTGTATCTTAGGAGGAATTCGAGATTTTTCACCATGTGATGTTTCCAATTATTGAATCTGCAGAGGCTGCGAAGAAGGCGTTTGATGCGAAGGTGAAAGAAAGTGATGAATTTGTCAACAAAATGAAGAAAGAGATTGAACAAGCTGAGAAACGTGCGAAGGAAAAGAAAATCTTGGAGAAACAAGTGGCCAGCCACAAGAAGGCTCTTGAGGAAAAAGAGGCTGCCATCTCCAAACTTCAATCCGACCTGCAAAAACTTTCCGAGCTGCGGTCCAAAGACAAGGAAGACCATGAAGCTGAGCTGGCAGCAACTCGAGAGTCTGTTAAAAATGCTGAAGAATATTGTGCCGGGAGGTTTGCTTCGTTTAGCGAGATGCTATCCAGTAAGATGCCGTCCTTGCATTGCGTGTCCGACTTGTTTCTTTCTTGTTAATTTGGTTTGATTTATACACCATTATTGTCTTTACAGTTTATTCCACCAATCCTGAAGCGGAACAAGCTCATATGGCCCAGTTTGCCGAGTTGATGAAGAAGGACAATTACACTCCCAGGACGACAGAATTTTCCTTATCCAGAGGTCTGCTGACCATGAGGTGCGCAAAGGCAAAGAAATATGCTGAAGAAACCATGGGTGCCACCTTAGGGTTGAAGAATTACGTCTCGCCTACTGAGGAAAATCGTGTTCATCTGGATACAGTTGTTCCTGTGCTTCAGGCGGCTCCGCAGCAAATTGCTCGTTGGAAGAGATCTTCAGCACGAAGTGGTGCAAATTATGCTCTGGCTCTGACTAAAGCTCATTTTTCAGAAAAAGTTCACAATCTGGAACGAGTCGGAGAGGGTGATCCTGAGCATGGTCCAAGCTGTACGACCCTTTTATCCCGATATGCTGAGCATGGTTCAAGTTTCAGAAGAACTTGGTGAGGAACTTAGTGAAAGATGGGCTTAATTTCTCGTCCGAGCTGCGCGCAGCTCGGACGAAAAACCTAAATATTTCGCAGCGTTAAGTAGCCCCCAAGTTTCAGAAGAACTTGGTGAGGAACTTAGTGAAAGATGGGCTTAAGCTCTCGTCCGAGCTGCGCGCAGCTCGGACAAAAAACCTGAATATTTCGCAGCGTTAAGTAGCCCCCAAGTTTCAGAAGAACTTAGTGAGGAACTTAGTGAAAGATGGGCTTAAGCTTTCGTCCGAGCTGCGCGCAGCTCGGATGAAAAACCTGAATATTGTGCAACGTTAAGTAGCCCCCCAAGTTTCAGAAGAACTTGGTGGGTCACTTAGTGAAAATTGGCTTAAGCTCTCGTCCGAGCTGCGTGCAGCTCAGACGAAAAAACTTGAATAGTTCGCAACGTTAAGTAGCCCCCCAAGTTTCAGAAGAACTTGGTGGGTCACTTAGTGAAAATTGGCTTAAGCTCTCGTCCGAGTTGCGCGCAGCTCGGACGGAAAAACTTGAATAGTTCGCAACGTTAAGTAGCCCCCAAGTTTCAGAAGAACTTGGTGAGGAACTTAGTGAAAGATGGGCTTAAGTTCTCGTCTGAGCTGCGCGTAGCTCGGACGAAAAACCTGAATATTTCGCAATGTTAAGTAGCCCCCCAAGTTTCAGAAGAACTTGGTGAGGAACTTAGTGAAAGATGGGCTTAAGTTCTCGTCCGAGCTGCGTGCAGCTCGGACGAAAAACCTGAATATTTCGCAACGTTAAGTAGCCCCCCAAGTTTCAGAAGAACTTGGTGGGTCACTTAGTGAAAATTGGCTTAAGCTCTCGTCCGAGCTGCGCGCAGCTCGGACGAAAAACCTTGAATAGTTCACAACGTTAAGTAGCCCCCAAGTTGCAGAAGAACTTGGTGGGTCACTTAGTGAAAAAGTAGCTTAAATAATGCAAGTGATGAAGGCAAAATCTCTTTATTGAACCAATTTGTAAGAATCTTATGCATAAAGGCGCCGCAACATTTGGGCATTCCATGCATGTGGCTCTTCTATATTATTCGTTACATCATATAGCCGATAGGCTCCATTACCTAAAACTCGGGTTACAATGTAAGGGCCTTCCCAGGGAGGGGCTAGCTTGTGATCGGAGGCTTGTCTGACACGCAGAACCATGTCACCTTCCTGAAAGGAGCGAGCTCGGATATGACGCTCGTGATATCGTCGAAGATCTTGCTGATAGGATGCTGAGTGCGTTAGGGCTAAGTTCCTTTCTTCTTCTAAAAGGTCAATACCATCCTGTCGAGCTGTCTCGGCTTCTTCTTCAGTATACTGAGTTATTCGGGGGGCGTTGTGCTTCAGATCACTCGGCAGGACAGCTTCTGAACCGTACACCAGAAAAAAGGGAGTTGCCCGAGTGGACCGGTTTGGAGTTGTTCTCAATCCCCATAATACTGAGGGGAGCTCTTCAACCCAGGCTCCTGCTGCTTCCTTCAGTTCCTGCATAAGACGTCGTTTGATTCCTTTCAAGATCAACCCATTTGCTCGCTCCACCTGTCCATTGGATTGAGGGTGTGCCACTGAAGCGAAGTTTACCCTGGTACCCATGTTCCAGCAAAACTGCTTGAATTCGGCTGAATTGAAATTCGACCCGTTGTCGGTGATGATATCATGGGGAACGCCAAAACGATGTATGATGCCCTGGATGAAGCTAACCGCAGTGGCTGAGCCTAAGCTTTTTATTGGTTTTTCTTCTATCCATTTTGTAAACTTATCCACGGCTACTAGGATATGAGTGAACCCGGATGTGCCTGTTCTTAGTGGCCCTATCATGTCCAACCCCCATGTAGAAAAAGGCCAAGCTAAGGGTATCGTCTTCAACTCGGAAGCTGGCTTGTGTGGTTGATTCGCATAAAACTGGCATCCTCTGCAATGATCAACAATGTTCTTGGCATCTCTTAAAGCATTCGGCCAGAAGAATCCTTCTCAGAAGGCTTTGGCCACTAGTGTCCGACTTGACGCATGGTGACCGCATTCACCGGAATGTATGTCTTGTAAGATGAGTTGGCCTTCTTCTTCTGATATACACCGCTGGGGAAGCTTTGTGACACTGTTTCTATACAACTCATTGTTGATCACCGAGTAGGATTTTGCTTTTCGCACTAGTTTCTTGGCTTCTACTTCATCTTCTGGCAGCTCTTGCTTTTGCAAATATCTCAGAATGGGCAAGGACCACTCGGGGGGAATTATATTTATGTCAAAGACAAGATCCACAACTGCAGGAATATCTTCTTTGTCTGGAATGTTCTCATCTGGTAGCATGCTCGGATCGGCTTCCGATTAAGGGTCTTCCTTCACGGTTGGTGCGTGTATGTGCTCCAGATAAACTGCTGAGGGGATTTGTCCCCGAGTGGATCCTAGCTTGGCTAAGTCATTTGCTGCTTGGTTTTGAGCTCTTGGGATGTGATGGAGCTCCAGCCCATCAAAAATTTTCTCCAGTTTTCTGACTGCTACACAGTAGGTTGTCATTGCTATGCTCCGTATATCCCATTCTTTCATGACCTGATTGATCACTAGATCGGAGTCTCCAAAAATCATCAACCTTCTGATCCCGAGTGAAATGGCCATTCGTAATCCATACAAAAGGGCCTCATATTCGGCTTCATTATTTGTTGCTGGGAAATGGATTTGAAGGACAAATCTCATTTCATCCTTTCTTGGGGAAACCAGCACTACTCCTGCTCCTGCCCCATTTAACATCTTTGACCCATCAAAAAACATAGTCCAGTGCTCAGGGATTGGTTGTGGGATGCTTTGTGCTTCTGTCCATTCAGCCAAAAAATCTACCAAAGCCTGCGACTTGATTGCCTTCTTGGGTTGATACTGGATATCATATGGTAAGAGGTCTAATCCCCATTTCGCAATTCTGCCCGTAGCGTATCTGTTGTTCATGATCTCGGCCAAAGGAGCTATTGATACTACTGTGACCGAGTGGTCTTGAAAGTAGTGAGCTAGCTTTTGAGATGCCAAGTGAATTCACATTGCCAACTTCTGGTAATGAGGATATCGCTGCTTGGATGGTGTGAGGACCTCGGAGATGAAATACACAGGCCTTTGAATCTTCTGCGTTTTTCCTTCCTCTTCTCTTTCCACCACTATAGCTACGCTGACGACTTGGCTTGTGGCTGCGATGTACAGTAAGAGTGGCTCCTTTTCTTTCGGCGCTGCGAGAACTGGCCGAGTTGTCAACTGCTTTTTCAATTCTTCAAAGGCCACCTGAGCTTCTTCGGTCCACTTGAAGTTTGACGATTTTTTCATTAGCTGATAGAGGGGGAGTGCCTTCTCTCCAAGTCGGGAAATGAATCGGTTGAGTGCTGCAAGACACCCTGTCAATTTTTGGACATCTCGGAGTTTCTGAGGGAGCTTCATGTTCTGAATTGCTGCTATCTTCTCTGGGTTGGCTTTGATTCCTCTTTCAGAAACCATGAATCCGAGTAGCTTTCCTGCTGGCACACCAAATACACACTTTTCTGGATTCAATTTGATGCTATAAGATCGCAAACTCTGGAAAGTTTTAGCCAGATCGGCCAACAAACTACTTCCTTCAGCTGATTTGATTACAATGTCATCAACATATACCTCAACATTTCTGCCAATCTGCCAGATCAAACAATTCTGCATCATGCGCTGATATGTAGCCCCTGCATTTTTAAGTCCAAATGGCATGGTGACATAGCAGAAACAGCCAAAAGGAGTTATAAATGCGGTTAGTATTTCATCTCGTTCATATAATCGGATTTGATGATAGCCCGAGTATGCATCGAGGAAACATAGTCTTTCACACCAGGATGTGGAATCCACAATCTGATCAATGCGAGGAAGAGGAAAGTGATCTTTTGGACAAACTTTATTGAGATGAAGGAAATCAACACAAGTTCTCCAAGTTTTATCTTTCTTTGGAACCATCACAGGATTTGATAACCACTCGGAGTGGAAAATTTCCCTAATGAATCCAGCTGCTAGCAATCTTGCTATTTCTTGTCCGATAGCTTTTCTCTTTTCTGAAGAGAAACGCCTAAGGGACTCTTTTACTGGTCTTGCCTTCGGATCAACCCGTAATTTATGCTCAGCCAACTCCCTTGGGACTCCAGGCATGTCAGATGGTTTCCACGCAAAGATATCCCAATTCTCACGGAGGAAATTGATGAGCTCGAGTTCCTATTTAGGGTCCAGATCAATGGCGATTTTGGTGAACTTGTTCTCGTCGGAAGGATGGATCCGTACCTTTTTGGTCTCTCCTGCCGACTCAAACGAGGATGACTTCTTAGGTTGCAACAACTCAGATGTGTCGACAGTTTTCTTCAACTCGGCAAACTCAACCTCTGCCATTTGTTGGTCGGCTATTAGCGATCCTTTTTGCAGCAGCTCTTCTGCTTGTTTATAATTTCCGGACACAGTGATCACACCACAAGGACCTGGCATCTTCAACTTCAAATAAACATAGCAAGGAATTGCCATGAACTTTGCATAAGCGGGCCGTCCGAGTAGCGCGTGATAAGCACTCGGAAAGTCGACTACTTCGAAGGTAATCTTTTCCTTCCGAAAATTATCAGGTGTACCGAAAACTACATTCAGAGTAATCATACCTAGCGAGTATGCTTTCTTTCCTGGGATGATCCCATGAAATTCCAAGTAACTGTTACTGAGTTTGGACATCGGAATGTTCATGTCTTTTAAGGTACTAGCATATAAAAGGTTTATACCACTGCCTCCATCTATCAAGACATTCCTTAGCCTAAAATTACCATTTCCTGTTTCCACCAATGGGTCAACTATCAAAGCGTGTCTTCCGGGGTGAGGGATATGAGGAGGATGGTCCGATTGATCGAACGTAATCGGAACGTTTGCCCATTTCATATAACTCGGAACAACAGGGGCCGCCGTGTTAACTTTTCTGAATCTCAATTTTTCAACTCTTGTTGATTCCCGGCCTGCAAAAATGACCAATACTCCATCTTCCCGAGGAAAACCTTCACTATCCAGATCTGGACTTCCTTCCTTTTTCTTTCCCTTGTCCTGCTGAGGCCCGGTCTTTGCATTTTGTGCAGCTCTCTTGATTAGTCGGCACTACCTAGCTGTGTGCTTCGGGAGAACTGTCTTTCCTTCAGCATCTTGGGTGGTATGAAGAGGACAAGGCTGATTCAAGATATCATCATCATTTGAAGGCTTCTTCTGACGAGGCTGTCATTCCTTCCTTGGTTGATTTTTGCTGTGCATCCCTACCGCATTTGCAGCCGCTACCAATTCGGCATCCGTTGGTGCCCCTTCTGCCTTTCGCTTACCAGTCCCACCTCCATTCTTTTGCTTGGGATTGGAAGCCGAGTTGTTATTTCGATACTGCTGGGACTTCTTCCGAATTTCCTCTTCCCCATTAGCATACTTGTTTGCGATTTCCATCAACCTGCCAAGTGAAGTGACATCAGGAGATCTTGCCAGCTTCAAGCTTAACTCTTTATACTTGACAACTTGCTTAAAGGCATGAATTGCTTGGAACTCGGAGACTCCTTCTACCGAGTTGTGGAGAGTGATCCATCTCTGAATGCATTCTCGAGTAGGCTTAGTGTGACCTTGAGTGCACAACTGCAATTCGGCCAGCCCTCCTGGTCTCTTGTAGGTTCCTTCAAAATTCTTGACGAAAACCCTGACTAGATCTTCCCATACCCAAATGCTGTTTGGTGGGAGCTGGTTTAGCCATGTCCGAGCTGAACCTTCCAGCATCAGGGGAAGGTGCATCGTGGCTATCTCGTCTCCACCACCTCCTATCTGGACTGCTATTCTGTAGTCATCTAACCACGTCTGCGGCTTGGCATCACCCTGGTACTTCTCCACTCCTTGCGCTATCCTAAAGCGAGGAGGAATTGGGGTTGATCGGATTCTCTCGCTGAAACAGACGGGGCCTGTAGCCATCGGATAACTAACTTGGTCTTGTCGATACATCCTCGCACGATCTACTCGATTTTGTACAAAATGGCTTCGAGCATCATCTTCAATATCTCGGTATCTTTCCTCTTGATGATCCACTCGGCGCCGCTCTTGGTCCCTCCTCCGAGCTACAAATTCCTCGTCTCTCCTCCGAGCTACAAAGTCTTCGTCTCTCCCCCGAGCTGTGTATTCATCACCTCTTCGGAACTCCGGGTTTCGAAACTGCTCATGGCGATATTCATCATGAGGATTCCCCTTGTTCTGAGGTGAATGATTTCTGTTTCTTCGGGGAGTATAAAAAGACTGAGAGGTGCCCGTGAGGGGTGGCTGAGAGTGAACTCGCTGTAGTGATTGACTGACTTCAGCGTTCTGCTCCACTGCCTTTTGTAACAAGAATGCTAAGTGCTCTATTCCTTCGGCCACCGAACCGCTTGGCTGCAAGGAATTTGCAATCTGAGTAGCTGCTATTAAGCTCTCCATCGGGGTATCCAGAGCTCGGAAGGGTCGATTTTCGCCGTTTCCCCGTAGTTGCCGACTGGTTCTACTCTGCTTGAGGCGAGCCACCTCCCGAGCCTGATGCTCCAATGTATTCTGTAGCTCGGTTAGACGTTGTCGTTCAGCTAAATTGGTTAGCCTAGCTGCTTCTAAGTGTTGCCCTTCCGGAGTTGAGGTATCTATGGGGGTTTGCAATATTCGCTCCGCTGCCTCTGCCGTCCCTTGTTCTTCCCGAGTAAGGGGCCGCCGACTTGAACCTCCGAGCTCTAGACGCCTGAAAGTAGATGTTCGTCGATGTTCCCCTTCTCCCAGTGGTATCTCTTCATTGCCCCGAGCTGCTTCATTAGTCCGATCTCCGCCCTCTCTGGTCGGTGACGCCAGAGGTGGTGGAGTTCCGGCCATACAAACTTCTGCCATGGTGACGGGAGAACCGCTACTCCCTTCTTGTTCGGCTTCTGGCTCCGGGTCAGACATCAAAAAGTCTTCATCGTCACCAGAATTGAAGATGTGCATTAGTGATGCCGTCGGACCTTCCTTCGCAATCAGCTAGCCGATGGCTTGTTGAGCTGACTCTACTGAGTCGATGACTTCCACCTGCCGGATCAGGTGGGGCTTGTTTCGATAAGGACCGCGCGGGAGGCCTGTCCGCTTCTTCTTGCGATGAATAGGCAACAGAGCCTGGACCTGAGGACGAGTTGGTAACTGGAGGCGAAGAGCCCCCGATTTGTCGGCTCGAAAGTGTACGTTACCTCTTGAAGGTAACAGCTACGCCTGGAGCGGCGCATCCGCCAGCCAAGCGGAGTCGTCGGCCACAAAGGTTAACGATCCAAAGGAAAACATCTCGCCGCGGACGAGTTGGGGACCGCAGGTCGACGAGGAAGATGAAAAGAATCCCATCTCTACGGTTGTTGATCAGCTCAGCCCCAAGGTGGGCGCCAATTGTTGTGGTTATAGACCTAACAATAGATATAGGGGTAGTGATGGAGCTATGAAGATCTGTACGCAAAGATGGTGGCACCAGGAAGATTATACAGGTTAGGCCTCTCCTTGGAGATAACAACCTTAATCATGTCCCAGATAGCCTGGGGTGTTCTTGCCCAAAGTGTCGAAGATTCTCCCCCTTACTGGGGTGAAAGGATGGGCTTATATAGAGTGTGCCATGTCCCTTCACTGCCCAGTAATGGGTTTTAATTACAGAGTTAAGGATGGCTATTATTACAATGAGAAACGTCTCTCCGTTACTGTTATTTAAGTAGGGGTAACGCCTATGGTTTTAATGTCTTGTAACTCCAGCTCCTCTTCTTCTTGTCCGAGTGTCATGCAGCTCGGCTTCTCCTGCTTCCGAGTAACCAGCTTATTCGGATGGTAGTGCTTTCATCCGAGTGACGCCTTACTCGAGAAATGGCCTTGTCCGAATAAGGTCGCTCCTGTAGTGGTGGTGTCGTCTGAGTAACCTAACTACTCGGAAGAATTCGATTTTATCCGAGTATTTTCTTACTCGGATGAAAAGAGAAAGAAGGGGAGGAGGTTTTTTGTTCATGTTTTATTTTATAGGTATTTTCCAAGAGGTGGTAATATTAAGGATATCCCCTGATATAAGGCACATGAGGGTATACCTTAGGTATTACCACGACACATGCTTTCTGAATCTTATCACTCGAGAGGGCCTAGAGAATATCTCTTTAAGTTGGAGGGGAAAATCCCATCTTGGTCAACCATGTATCACAGCATGTATCGTGACTCACACGAAATCTACCTTTATAACTACCCAGTCACGAATAAGCGTTTGATAGAAAATCCTCATCCCGAGAACATGAAAGGACCTCATGTCTAAGACATGGTATATACATTGTATTGAGACTAATAGATGACAGTATCTCGCTTTGTCTCAAAGTGGGTCTAACCGACTCAATGATCCCATCACTGAGTCCATACTACCGGGTAGCATCTCCATGCACATGACTTGTGAAATATAGTCATCAACCGAGTCATATATTAGTCAAGGATATGTGTCTGCATAACCTTATCACCTAGGGACCATTAGAACAATCATCATACAATATATAGTCTCACAAACAAGTCACATTTATTGACACATATCAGTTATGATGTTCAAGGACAATACCAGGGGAGGGCGTGCAGGACGCGGGGGCGGCCAGGTTCGCGCGGAGATCTAGTCCATGCAAGGCGTGCCGGGCGGGGAGCCCCAGGACGCCACCGTCGTCGTGGTGAGCTTGCTGGATCGGGCGTGCGTGGACATACATGCGCTGGCCAGGATCGGCAATGGCTAGGGGCGACGTGACGAAGATCTGGCGAGGGCACGCGGAGGCGGGCCACCATTCTAAGGAGGAAGTCGGAGGAATTTGTTGAGGCGCGCACGCTGGATATGGGATGCTGGAGCAGGGCGTGTCAAGCAGTGGTGGATGCGAGATGAAGGGCTCGATTTGGCCTCTGCGGGCTCAACGTGGCGGAGGTGGATCATGACTTCACGGCTTCAATGAAAAGGTGTTGCGGTGGTGGCGGTGTGGGCCAACATGGACAAGTTCCTACGGGCACGGGCGGAGGTGCACGACGATTCAAACGAATGTCCTGCACGTCCATAGGTTGATGGCGATGGTGCCTGTGGGTGTCATTTTTCTCCTTGGAGGCACCACCGAGGGTGTGTCGGCATCTTTCTCGTGCTCACTTGATAGTGTGTATCCGGGCGAAAGCCTAGGTCCGAAGTTGGATCGGCACGATGGCGGCGCCTCCGACGTCGTTCCTCTGTTGTGAGCATCACTCTTTGAGACACTACTTGGAGGTTCTATGGGGTGCTCCTCCGGTGCTTGCCGTTGTTCAAGGTGAAGCTCCAGGTGCAATATAATCCATCGTTGATGAGTCCAAGACGAAGTTTTTCTAGGAACCGACCGAGTTCTGTCATCTACCCCCTACTTCAAGGGTGGATGGTTCATTGACAAGGGAAGTTCAGTTTAAGTTGTTGCTGTCTTCGGAGGTGATCGGCGTTGGTCGAGACGCGGTGGTGATGCTTAACTTAGGACAAACGCATTTGTTTGTAGTTGTTTTATCTATGATGGGTGTAGCTCTACAACTAATAGGGCTACTATTTCCTTTGATCTTTGGATCTTCATCATGTTTTTCTTCCTCTTCCTTCTGCTAAATCTGAATCAAGCCAGCAATTTGCGGGATCTTTCAGAAAAATCTTGTATATTTGGAGTATTATCTCCAACTGGCAGTGTTTGCTACCCGCTGAGTAATTTCGTTGGAGTGTCGAATGTAGGTGCATGAGTGGATTAGTCACACCTCTCCTCATGGTTGAGAAAACCAGCATTGTCACACCTTTTGTTGACCACATATTGTACCCATATAAAGATGCCTTTTTTCGATAAAGAAAAACTTCCATCAACCAAATGAGCCCAGTGGAATCGCTGGCTACAAGGCCTTGCACAAAAGGGTGGAGCTTCCTCTCGCCAGAGACAATACAGGGATTCTGTTCAAGCCCCAGATGCTACGATTATCATTACACCCCTCTACTGCATAGATGTCTTCATTTTATTACATCAGGGTTAAAGGGAAACTTAATCATCAGCATGCAAAAAACATTAGTCAATAGACCGGTATTGTACACATCACACTAGCTAATAAGATTGGCGAAGATCAAAGGGTTCCCCCCCCCCCGACCCCCTCTCCCTCCTCCGACGCGCCCCACGCGCGCGTCACGGGAGCCTCTTCCCTGCCGCCGGCGCTAGCCCCCCTGCCTCCCCTCCTCCTCCTCGCCGCCGCCGGAAGGCGTCCGCCGGGCGAAGCCCGTGTGACGCTGGCGGCGGCGGGTGATACGTCCAAAATGCATCACTATTTTATATTGTAACTTAACCCTATTCATTGGTATATTCCAATTTAAAGTATTGTTCTTATGTTGTTTTGGCTTGTTTTACATAGTTTGCAACTTTCCGGTGCCGAAGCAGCAGAAGCAGAATTCAGCGGTGAAAAGTGGACATCAAGTTGTTGAATCAGATAAACTCCAAATTCAATGAAATTTGACGGAGATCATTTTTATGAAGATTCACTAGAGTTCACCGAAGAGGGAATAGAGGGGACCCACCATTCCTGGATGCCTGGTGGCCCTCCTCGGTGCCCCCTCTGGCCTATATTACCCCCTGGGGGAAAAACCCTAGAACGAGAGGAGTTTCGGAGTTTTTCCGCCGCCTCGTGGCGGAAACCTACAGATAAGAAAAAGCCATCTCCGGCGGGCAGATTCCGCCGAGGAGATCACCTCCCGGAAGGGAAGATCATCGCCATCGTCACGGGCATCATCGAGATCATCATCAACAGCATCCCCAACATCAGCACCATCTCCACCTCCATCCCAACTCATCTCACAATTGCAACTTGTGTTGTAATCCTTACTATCTATCCTCTCTACTCTGTTGGTGTTGATTAATACTTTGTGGTAAATGCTATTGAGTTTTGTTGGAGAAATATTATTGTTTCCAGATTTTTTGCCACCCATCTATCACCTCTGATCATGATATCTTTTATGTCTTGTGAGTAGTTACTTTAGTTCTTGAGGACATGGGAGAAGTCTAGTTGTTAGTAGTCATATGAAGTTGAAGAATTATGTGTTGTTTGATACTTAAGTTGTGTTGTTATTTCTCTAGTGGTGTTATGTGAGTCGAACACTTAACACTTCACCTTTCTTGGGCCTAGAGGAATACATTGTGCACAAAGGATGCTTATGGTGGGTTGCCGGAGTGATAGAAACCTAAACCCCAGTTCTCACACTTTTGCACAAGGGAGTTATGGATCCTCGATCGTAATGTTGTGGTTAGTCTTATGCCTTAATTACTACCTTGTATTTGCGGATGCTTGCAAGGTGTGTAATCATAAGAGTGCACTTATCTTAGTCTAGAAGGTGTACTAGCATTGATCCACCCATCGACACTTATCTACACAATACATACTACTTGGCGGAATATGGTGAAAGTAACTTGACTATCTCTCCCGTGTGCCCTCGAGAACGCTTTAGCTTTTATAAGTTCAGTTCCTAGGCTTATCCTTGTGAAAGGATTGGGCCACTTGCTACTCCTCAGTTACCCTGTTTACTTTGCTTGTCTTTTACCTTTCTGTTGCTTAAACCAAAAACCCCTAAATATTTACCTTTCAGTGTGTGCCGCCTTATCCTTATCCAGAGTCACTTGTCAATACCTTCTGCTCCTCGTTGGGATCGACATCCTTATTTCTCTAAAAGCTACAATTGATCCCCTGGACTTGTGGGTTATCAAGAATCGTTCATTGGCGCGTTGACAGGGAAGGCAACCCAAGTAAACCTATCAAATTCTCCGCCATCAACGAGCTTTTCTGGCGCCGTTGTCGAGGAGTGTAGCGCTATTGGTAAGTGAAGCCGGTAAGGAAACCTTTACTTTGTGTTGCTGTTTTTATTTTTGCTGTTGCTACCCTCGGTCCTTATGGACCCCTCTACTGTTGGTTCGTTGCTGGTGAGGAGCCGCCCCATGACTGGGGTGGTCACTCCTACCCCTACTGAAATTGTGCCCTATAAAATACCAGTAGTATTATTGATTATGTCTTGGCTAATCGTTATACAGGAGAAGGACATCCGGGAGAACACCTACTATATTTGTCACAATTATGTTCTTTATTTAAGCTTGCTGGTGTAACGGTGGAGTTTGTCATGAAGAAATTATTCTCTGTATAACTTAAAGATAAAGCTTCAGATTGGTATAAGCTACTCGATAACTCTGATTTGCTTGAATGGCAAGAGCTTATGTCTCTCTTTTATGCAAAGTTTTATCCTCTTCGTGAAATTCGCCAAGACAGAAACTACATCTACAACTTTTGGTCTCGCGACAGAGAGAGCATCGCTCAAGCTTGGGGGAGACTGAAGTCCCTGATGCTCAAGTGTCCCAACCATGAGCTCCCCAAGGAAATTATACTTACAAATTTTTATGCCAGGCTTTCTCGTAGGGACAAGGAGATGTTGGATGCCTCCTCTAGCAGGGTATTCTAGACCAGAAGTATAGAAGAAAAATGGGATCTTATTGAAAGGATCTAGAAGAATACTGAAGACTGGGAAATTGATAAAGGTATTGAACCCGCTATAAACTATGAGCATGACTACATTGAGAGTTATGTGAAGACTGGTTACTTTAATACATTTTGCTCGAAAATTGGTCTTGATTCCTAGCTAATGATTGACTTTTGCAAGGACTTTGCTTCTCATGTTGATTCTTCTAAGAAGAAGGAGATTCAACATCATAAACCTTTCAAGGAGTTACCTATTGAGATTAATGTTACTGATCCTGTTTTACCTGCAGTTGTGTATGAACAGCCTCATTATCCCTCAAGGATAAAGGAGCACTCTTTTGTTACAGGTATTCTAAACAAAAATGGAAGGACCACTGATGAACTTGAGGACCTGTTCAAGGTCAAGCCTCAAGTTGCAATGGTTAAGGATCTGGTAACCAGTGATATTGAAGAATCTACTATTAGTTTTTGTGTTGTTTCCACTAACATTGCCACAGCCAAAAACAAAGGCCCAATTTCAGGTACACGTGTTGTGTCTGTCAAAATAGGAGAGCATAACTACTATGGGCTATGTGATTTGGGATCCAGTGTCGGCGCTATTCCCTTCTCACTTTATCAAGAGATCATGCACGAGATTCAGCCGTGTGAGATCGAAGACATAGATGTCACGATTCATCTTACAAATAAACAAACAATCTCTCCAGTTGGGATTGTAAGAGACGTTGAAGTACTCTGCGGAAGGTAAAATATCCCACTGACTTTCTTGTACTTGGTTCAGTGCAAGATAGTTTTTGCCCTATTATCTTTGGTAGGCCCTTCCTCGGCACTTGTGGAGCTATAATAGATTGCAAGAAAGGTAAAGTTTCTGTTGAATTCAACGGTGAGCCATATGAATTTAATTTTTCTAAATTTTCTAAGTAGCCTCGTGGTACTGATTTGTCTAGTAATGAAAAAATTATTGAAGAAATTGCTTCTATCGCTATCCCTCCTGACGACACTTTGCAGCAATTTATGGAAGACCACGAGAATGACATGTGTATGGAGCAAAGGAATGAGCTAGAAGACATATTCTTAAGACAACCTGCTATCCTGAAGCACAAACTCCCGGTAGAACCTTTAGGAATCCTCTCGCAACCAAAAGAAGACCCGGTGTTTGATCTAAAACCACTTCCCGATACGCTCAAGTATGCTTATTTAGATGAAAAGAAAGTATATCCTGTTATTATCAATTCTAACCTTTCAGGGTATGAAGAAGAGCGATTATTGGAGACACTCCGCAGACACCGAGGTGCTATTGGCTATACTCTTGATGATCTCAAGGGTATCAGTCCATCCATTTGCCAACATACTATCAATCTCGAGCCCGATGCTAAACCGGTTGTTGATCATCAACGACGGTTGAACCCAAAGATGAAGGACGTGGTTAGGACAGAGGTTCTCAAACTTCTAGCCGCAGGTATCATCAATCCTATAGCTGATAGTAAGTGGGTAAGTACAGTTCATTCTGTTCCTAAGAAAGGAGGTATGATTGTTGTTCCTAATGATAAAAATGAACTAATACCTCAGCGGACTATTATTGGATATAGAATGTGTATTGATTTCAGGAAGTTGAACAAGACCACCCGGAAGGACCACTATCATCTGCCCTTTATTGATCAGATGCTTGAGCGGCTGTCTGAGAACACCCACTTTTGCTATCTTGATGGGTATTTTGGCTTCTCTCAGATTCATGTTAACACCGCGGATAAAGAGAAGACCATTTTCACGTGTCCTTACGGTACTAATGCTTATAGGCGTATGCCTTTTGGTTTGTGTAATGCACCTGCTACTTTTCAGATGTGTATGTTTGCTATATTTCATGTCTGTGAGGAGATTGTGGAGGTCTTCATGGACGACTTTTCCTTCTATGGAACCTCCTTTGACCACTGTCTCCACAATCTTAATAAAGTTTTCAGAGATGTGAAGAAACAAATTTGGTGCTTAATTGGGAGAAGTGCCATTTCATGGTTAACGAAGGTATAGTTCTTGTTCACAAGATTTCCGAAAGGGGAATTGAAGTGGACAAGGAAAAGATTGAAGCTATTGAAAGGATGCCCTATTCAAGGGACATCAAAGGTATTCGTAGTTTTCTCGGTCATGCTGGTTTCTATAGAACATTTATAAAGGACTTTTCTAAGACCTCGAGACCCCTCACCAATCTTCTCCAGAAGGACGTTCCTTTTGTATTTGATGAAGATTGTAAGGAAGCCTTCGCAGTTCTTAAGAAAGCTTTGATAACCGCTCCTATAGTACAATCACCTGACTGGAATTTTCCCTTTGAAATTATGTGTGATGCTAGTGATTTTGTTGTTGGAGTTGTTTTAGGAAAAAGGGTTGATAAGAAGTTGAATGTTATACACTATGCTAGCAAAACCCTTGATAGTGCTCAAAATAATTATGCTACTACCGAGAAGGAATTCTTGGCGGTGGTGTTTGCTTGTGATAAGTTTAGGCAGTATATTGTTGATTCTAAGGTTATTATTCATACTGACCATGCTGCCATTAACTATCTTATGCAGAAAAAGGATGCCAAACCAAGGCTCATAAGATGGGTACTCTTTCTTCAAGAATTTGATTTAAAGATTGCCAATAGAAAAGGAGAAGACAATCCGGTGGCGGACAACCTTTCAAGGATGGAAGATATTTCGCACGATCCTATTCCAGTCAATGACAGTTTTCCAGATGAATAGCTTGCTGTTGTAAAAGTACAATCTCATTCCGATTCTTGGTTTGCCGATTATGCTAATTTTATCATTGCAAAGTTTTTGCCTCCAGGTTTTACATTTCAGCAGAGGAAGAAATTCTTCACGGATTTGAGGCATTACTTTTGGGATGACCCACATCTTTATAAAGAAGGTGCGGACGGGATCGTAAGAAGGTGCATACCGGAGCACGAGAAGAAAGACATTCTTCGACAATGTCACGATAGTCCCTATGGAGGACATCATGCCGGTGAAAGGATCGCACATAAAGTTCTACAATTAGGTTTTTATTGGCCTACTCTTTTTAAGGACGCCAGAAGGTACATTCTATCTTGTGATAAGTGTCAGAGAGTTGGTAACATTAGCAAGAGAAATGAGATGCCTATGAATTACTCACTAGTAATCGAACCTTTCGATTAATGGGGTTTTGGTTTTATGGGTCCTTTTCCTCCTTCACACAAGTACACACACATCTTAGTTGCTGTTGATTATGTAACCAAGTGGGTTGAAGCAATCCCCACTGAGAGTGCTGATCACAAGACATCTTTGGAAATGCTCAAGGATGTAATTTTTCCCAGGTTTGGTGTACCAAGGTACCTCATGACAGATGGAGGGTCACACTTCACACATGGATTTTTTAGGAAAGCTCTAGCCAAGTACGATGTCAATCATAGAATTGCATCACCATACCACCCTCAAACTAGTGGTCAAGTTGAGCTCACCAATAGAGAGATCAAGTTGATCTTACAGAAAACAGTAAACAGTTCTAGAAAGGACTGGTCAAAGAAGTTAGGAGATGCTCTGTGGGCGTATAGAACTGCTTACAAAAAACACATGGGCATGTCTCCGTATAAGATGGTCTATGGAAAAGCTTGCCATTTGCCATTAGAGTTAGAGCACAAAGCTTTTTGGGCTGTCAGAGAGCTGAATGCTGACCCAAAGTTAGCTGGTGAAAAGCGTCTCATGAACTTGACTTCTCTAGATGAGTGGAGAAGTGAAGCTTACGAGGGCGCTAAAATGTTCAAAGAAAAGGTAAATAAGTGGCACGATAAAAGGATTCTGAAACGTGAATTTAATGTTGGTGATAAAGTTTTGTTAATTAGATGTCGTTTCAGGTTTTCTCCAGGTAAACTACTTTCCAGATGGGAAGGACCTTTTCATATCGAAGAAGTATATCGGTCCGGTGCAATCAAGATTACAATTTTTGAAGGCACCAAACCTCAAGTTGTGAATGAACAAAGACTCAAATTTTACATGGCAGGTGATCCTATCAATGTGGATCCTATCAATGGACAATAAAAGTTTACTTTTCAAAGTTTTTGAAAAAATAGGAAAATTCCAAGCCCAACTGGAGCCGGAGAGGAGCTCCAGGGGGGCTAGGAGGCCTCCCGGCGCCCCCCCCCCTCCTGGCCGCGCCGGGCACCCTCCTGGGTGCCCCGGACTCCGACTCCAACCCCACTTTGGCTTGAAACCTTCCTTCTCTTGCAGAAATTTTTGCTATATATTTGCCCGGATAGTCCCGGCACCGTATCTCTCGATTTCGCGTGTTTTCTTTCTTGGTCTGTTTCTACCAGAAAAACTTTCAACAGACCTAGGTGCCATGGCTTCCCCAAGTTCCCCCCAGGACAAGTTCGTCGTAAACGTCATCAACCCTTTCCTCGCAGAGGTGAGGAAGCACCCTCAGATCCTTCGTGTGGAGGATGGTGTCCTCCACAAGGAAGATCTGAAGGGACCAGCCAAGGGAGGGAGCACCGAGGAGCGGATGAAGGATATGGAACATGAGGTCTTCAAGTTCAAGAAGATGGTGGAGCGTGGTCTTGAAGCTAACTTCGACATCATGAACGAGATAGAGACTTCCCACAAGAAGGAGATGAAGGAGATGTGGTCAAGTTTGGCCGCACTAGAAGAAAAAATTTATGAGCTTCAAGCACAGATCTATGATTTGCAGAACCAGAACTGTGAGTATGAACTTAAGTTCTTGCGCATAGGTTTGGGTGCTGAGTGCAGGATCCTGGAGACGGGAATGTCCTTCGAGACTGGAGAACCTTTGCCTTGGAAGCGCTTCTCCAAGGAGTACGTGATCAACAAGAACAAGAATGAGGAGTAAATCTCCTCGGGTAATGGCACCCCCTCAGCTTGTTCCAAGCTTGGGGGAGTGCTCGGTATCTTTATCTTTATCTTTGTCTTTAGGAGTCAAGTAGAGTCGTATCATGTCTAGGAAGTTACTTTATGAAATAGGTGTTGCATTGAGGTCTATCACTCCTTTTGTGGAGAGTTTTGTATCCGTGAGTGTGGAGTCATCTATGAAGGAATATTAATGAGAAGTCTATTGGTTTCTTCGCTGCACTCGGTATTCTCTTCACGCAATCGACATTATGAGCTGATTCTTATGGGGAGTATTGACCTTATATCAGGTATGGCTTCGAAAACTTTATTTAATCTTGGCAAGTATAGCTTTGGTCATAATAACAAGCATGTTTTTCTCAAAGTAGCGACATAGCCAAAACCTTTGTGTTATTATGCTTGAAGTGTTATGTTGACAAGGAAGACAACTTGATGTGCCATGCTAGTTTTAATGTTTATGCATGCTTTATATTGCTTGCATCCAAGTCATCATCAATTGTTTGGTCTCTCAAAGCCTTGCTAGCCAAAACTCTGTACCAAGCGGAATTCTGCTTGTACTTCCATACCCTGAAACCCACATTCACTTGAGTCCACCATACCTTCCTATTCGTGGTATTCCACTACCATTCCTAAAGTATATAATTTATGTGCTATCTTTAGATGTTCAAAATCTTCTGTTTTGTGCCTCCGATTCAGCTCATGAGGAAGTGATGGGTAACCCATGATCTTCTTAATTTGGACAAGTTTTATCTTGGGATTGCATGTCTAATTTGCAAACCCCTAATACGAGAAGGGACTGGCATGAGTGCCCAACCCGTAAAAGATAAATACTAACACACAAGTTCCTTCGCCCATTTATGAGTGATAAACAAAGGAATTTAAGGGGATGTGATCGTCCCCACATGGGAGCCGTTACTCGAAACTTGTCTAAATCATGAAGTGAGTGAGTTATCTATCAGCAGTCGTTGACGGATCATGCACCTCCCAAATTCTGTTTTTATTCTGTTTGATCTAGAGATGGCACATGAGTTTTCCCTGCTTACCCTTTTTCACGGGGTTTATCCTTTATTTTGTGCTCGGTCAGTCCTTCGTACTTACTTCATTCCTGAGAGAGAACAGACACTTGATGTTGATAAAGATTCTTGCATATAAAGCTAAATTGAGAGTTAGCATGTTACATCTTTGTTGACATTATCTTTCGATAAGTAAGTTGTTTGCAAGGCTTATGCCAAGTAAACATCTTCCTTTGTGTTAACATGTGCACTTCTTGACTAATAACATGTTCTTTCAAAAGCTTCAACTGGTTCCATTATAAGTGAAAGAGCAAAAGTAAAATTTATTAGTTGTTCCTTGACCAAGGCTATGTTTGCTATGATTTGATGAGTTTTCTTGGTCCTACTTTGTTATAATTGTTACTACTTTCTCATAAGGACCTTATGAGTTGAGGTTGCTGTTGAGGATGCTTCAGTTCGGTGAGAAATTTTGATGCTTCTTGTCCGTATTATTTTATCGACACTTCACTCTCTAAACTTGTGAACAGGTTTGCCGAGCTCAGTAATCGCTTGGGGACAAGAGAGGTCTAAGCTTGGGGGAGTTGATACGTCCAAAATGCATCACTATTTTATATTGTAATTTAACCCTATTAATTGATATATTCCACTTTAAAGTATTGTTCTTATGTTGTTTTGGCTTGTTTTACACAGTTCGCAACTTTCCAGTGCCGGAGCAGCAGAAGCAGAATTCACCGGTGAAAAGTGGACATCAAGTTGCTTAATCAGATCAACTCCAAATTCGATGAAATTTGACGGAGATCATTTTTATGAAGATTCATTGGAGTTCACCGAAGAGGGACCAGAGGGGACCTACCAGGCAACCAGAAGGGTCCCTGGCGCCCCCCCCCCTAGGGCGCGCCAGGCACCCTCCTGGATGCCTGGTGGCCCTCCTCGGTGCCCCCTCTCGCCGATATTAACCCCCTGTGGTAAAAAACCCTAGAACGAGAGGAGTTTTGGAGTTTCGCCGCCGCCTCATGGCGAAAACCTATAGAGAAGAAAAATCCATCTCCGGCGGGAAGATTCCGCCGGGGAGATAACCTCCCGGAAGGGGAGATCATCACCTTCGTCATCATCATTGTCACGGGCATCATCGAGATCATCATCAACATCATCCCCAACATCAACACCATCTCCACCTCCATCCCATCTCATCTCACAATTGCAACTTGTGTTGTAATCCGTACTATCTATCCTCTCTACTCTGTTGGTGTTGATTACTACTTTGTGGTGACTGCTATTGAGTTTTGTTGGAGAAATATTATTGTGTCCAGATTGTTTGCCGCCCATCTATCACCTCTGATCATGATCTCTTTTATGTCTTGTGAGTAGTTACTTTAGTTCTTGAGGACATGGGAGAAGTCTAGTTGTTAGTAGTCATATGAAGTTGAAGTATTATGTGTTGCTTGATACTTAAGTTGTGTTGTTATTTCTCTAGTGGTGTTATGTGAGTCGAACACTTAACACTTCACCTTTCATGGGCCTAGAGGAATACATTATGCACAAAGGATGCTTATGGTGGGTTGCCGGAGTGACAGAAACCTGAACCCCAATTCGCACACTTTTGCACAAGGGAGTTATGGATCCTCGATCGTAATGCTATGGTTAGGCTTATGCCTTAATTACTACCTTGTATTTGCGGATGCTTGCAAGGTGTGTAATCATAAGAGTGCACTTATCTTAGTCTAGAAGGTGTACTAGCATTGATCCACCCACCGACACTTATCGACACAATACATACTACTTGGCGGAATATGGTGAATGTAACTTGACTATCTCTCCCGTGTGCCCTCGAGAACGCTTTAGCTTTTATAAGTTCAGTTCCTAGGCTTATCCTTGTGAAAGGATTGGGCCACTTGCTACTCCTCAGTTATCCTGTTTACTTTGCTTGTCTTTTACCTTTCTGTTGCTTAAACCAAAAACCCCTAAATATTTACCTTTCAGTGTGTGCATCCTTTTCCTTATCCGGAGTCACTTTTCAATACCTTCTGCTCCTCGTTGGGATCGACATCCTTATTTATCAAAAAGCTACAATTGATCCCCTAGACTTGTGGGTTATCATGAATCGTTTATTGGCGCGGTTGACAGGGAAGGCAACCCAACTAAACCTATCAACTTCTCCACCATCAGCGGGGCATCCTCCCCCTCCCCTGTTTGGGTACCTGGCGACGCGGGTCAGCCACCCCGTGGGGGCGCAAGATCTAGCGGGGTCCTTGGTGGCCGGAGCACGCTGATCTGGCGGCGGTAGTGCTGGGAGGCGGCGATGAGGTCCCGCGGCGCTGATCTCTGGGGCTTGGGCGGAGCCTCTTCGCTCCAAATCTCAGGCACCACGGCGCGGGCGCGGTGGGCTGGCGGCGGTCCGGCGGCGCGGCGTGGTTTCCGCGGGCTGGAGGGACTTCTACGCGAAGGTAGGGTCGTTGGCCATGGATCCTCTCGACGGTGCAGGTGGTGACCGGCGGCGCCTACTTCCGCCCAGATCAGGGCCTTTCGGGCCCCATCTGGGTCAGGGCGGTCCGGCTCGGTTGCCCGGCGGCGACGGTTTTGGTGGTTGAGGCGGGGAGGCGTGGCCTCGGGTGGTGGCAGTGGTTGCGGCTTGCTCGCTGCAGCGTGGTAACGGACTTGGCCGAGCCTAGGGTGGCTCGGTGTGTCCCGGTGGCCACGTCCGGTCGGCGACCGCGTCGGTGGCGGTGGAGGTCGATCCCTCCCGCGTGGCTGCGACGCTGGTACCTCCGAGTTTGGTGCTCTCCCATTCTTTCCCCGGCCTAGTGTGATGTCCGCAGGGAGACGACGGAGGTGGTGTCAAGGCCGTGGTGGCTGTAACACCCCGGGTGTCACACTACAGTAATCACTTTTACTGTTGCCAAGTCACCATGATTAGACATGTGATGATCACCCGTGACCATGGCTTGTTCAAATTCAACCCGATTAAAAATTCTAAACAAAGTGACAATTGAAGTTCAATCAAAAATTGTGCAATCAATTTTATAAAATCCCTAATATTATTAGGTCATATTAAAAGTGAAATGAGAATTTATTAAAATGTTTTACTAGTTTAAACAATTCATCAAAGTGCCAAAACAACCCCCTTTTCTCGTTGCATGTTCAAATGAAAAATTAAATGAATTTAATAAATGCCTAAATCTTTTGTGGCACTGTCATATAGTGTAATACTAATTTAGGAGCTAGTCCCATATTTTAGTAAAATCAAAAGTTGCCAAAACAAAAATAAAACAAAAGAAGCCAGCCAAGGCCGGTCCAGCCAGCCCACTAATGCCCACCTGTCGGCCTAGATAGAAGGGCAGCCCGAGCCGCCCCTTCATCTATCTCTCTCTCCCGACCCCGTCTCTTCTCTCGATTCCGGTCCTCTCCTCCCTCTGAACGGCGCGGCCACCGACCGATTCCGGCCGCCGTCGACCCTCCCGGCCACTGCACCGCCCCGCCCCGGAACACCTTGTGCGGGTGCATGCAGCGCTGCCCTCACGCCCCGGCCGCCTCCTGGTGCCCATGGCCACCATGGCGCGCCGCCTCGTCCTCTGCTCCGGCGACCGACGCCTCGACCTGCCGGCCTCGGCAACACCCTTGTGAGCTCCTCCCCGAGACCCCTCTTTTCCCCTCATCGATTCGTCGCCGTTAGCAGCGCTGCTCACTGCTGCTCCTCATGGCCATGGACATCCATGGCGTGAGATGTGTGTGTGTGCGTACGTGACTGTGTGTGTGTGTGTGTGTGTGTGCACTGTGTGTGTACGTGGGGTAGAGCTGGCCATCCTTGGCCGCGCCCGCACCCTGCTCTGCGCTCGCCCGCGCCTCCCCGCAGCCGCGTGTGCTTGGCCGCGACCTCCCCTGCTGCCCTGCTGTGCGTGCGAAGCTGCTGCTGAATGTGTTAGCTGCTGAAGATGCAAAGTGCTGAAAATGCTGCTGGGTACTACTTTGGACAGTAGTAAAATATGGACAAACACAATTTAAACCTGGATAAAATTATGTAGAATGGTTGTACACCTAACAAGCTCCAATTTGTTCCATTGGAACAACTTCTTTGGATGCACAGATTAAATACTATGAAATTCACAAAATGCGAATTTCTGTTAACAAAAAAGATGACAGAAAACAGATTATTCCATAGCTATTTTAGAGCAAGTTTTGAACATGATAAAGTTACCTTTCTTGGCAATTAATGAGATGGATTGTTAGTGCACATGATGTAGAATAAAACATTTTTAGCTTGCAACTCCATTGGAGCTATAGATTAGATGCATTCATCAACCAAAGTTTGCTAAAATTAACAGTTTCTGCTGTTAACATTTTGTAGCACTTTCAAGCAAGCTTTTAATTAACTAAATGAACTCCGATAAATTTGGCTTCCGTACCGGATTCGAGATCACAGAAAATTGTTCGACTTGATATAAGTCACTAACTCGGCGGATGAGCGGAGCCCTAAACCGTAGCCCCTCGGAGACGGCTAGATGATGTTTAAATAGCGATTCTCAGACTTAGCAATATTTCAGAGAAAATCCCAAATAGACAATGACATGTGGGACCCCACTGCCAGTTGACTAGTCAGCCCCACTATTGTGAATAATGTTGGATTTAATATTACAAATAATTTCAGTAAATTCCAAAAGCATTTAAATATTATAAATTCAATATCTTTTAAACTGTAACTTCGATGAAAATACTTTGTGCATGAAACTTGTTTAGAAAAATATCACGAATCGAAATACGCTACCCGTTTATCCACCGCACCCATCTAACTTAACGAACGTGGAACGTTTCTCCTCCGGTTCATCTGTCTGTCCAACGACCGGAGCCAGTAAAACTTTCCGGATGAATTTGTTCTGAACATGAAAAATGTTCCGAATGGATCATCTAGCACGGATACTCTATCCACATGTCGGTCAGTTGTCTCTAACACTGCAGACATGGAACCTTCCCCCTCTGGATCATCGGTCCGGTAATCAACCGGTACTGATGAGTCATCCCCGGATAAATTCCTACTCCGAGCAAATCACCGAACACTGCGTTAGAGCCCCGTTGCTTTGTATATGATATGTCTTGCATTTGTATTGCTATTATTGTTGTGTATTTATTGTTTCTCCCCCCACTTTATTCTCCGATAGACCCCATTTCTTCCGTCGACTACACCGTTGCCCAGTACGACTACTACGTCAACGACCGTACCTCTACCGTCGAGCTTCCAGGCAAGCAGAGCCATTCTCTTCCCCAGATATCGCCTATCCTTTCCGTACTTTTCTTGCACTAGGCATGGTTACTGCTGCTGCTACGTTACAATCCTATTCAATTGCATAGCATGTTTTTGTTGCCCCTTGATGTACCTTCCTTTATCCTATGCTGCCTATTATTACTTATGCATTTTTCAGCAGTGAACCCTGCGCATGGTTAGCTAGGATTAGATAGCGGGCTGTGATCACTCTGGGAGTGATCGCGGAAATGATATATCACAACTGCAACAGGTACAGATCAATGCAGACGCCCTAGGGAACCTACAACGGCGAGACCCTGCCGAGTCGATTCGAGTTTGACTTACGAGTGGATGGACTCGTATTTCACTTTCGTCGGCTCGGTAGCGTAGCATCACTGGGATGATACGAGGGTATTCCTCTTTAGTTCATTCCGCTGGTGTCTCGGCACCACCGGGGTGATACGAAAATATTCCTCTTTAGTTCATTCCGCTGATGTCTCTATCGAACCTTTTTAAGTGTACCATCGAGGGTGATTCCTCCTGGTTTCACTTTATGGTAGGCACTCGAATCAACTGGTGTCCTTACAGGTAAGGAGTCGGGTGACCCAACGGTGCCCGCGCAGGGTATCTTAGTGGAACGACAGGTCAGGTGTATCCCACCGGTGTGCGGCGGGCCTGGTACTGTTCGTGGCCGAAAGGTATCCTGTTGTACGAAAGTCGAGCTCTACCAAGAGCAAACGCGAGACAAGGTAAGGAGACGGTTCACCTTGTTGGTAACCGCACGAGTTGGTGGGACGCCAGGGCAGGCACCGACGTTACTGGTGGTCCTGACTGATGTCGTTGTCCACGACTCATTTCAATAAGGGGCAACGATAACGGTTGTCCCGACAGAAAATTAATAAAATGCTTAACGGTTCAGGTGGATGACTTGAGAGGCCGCAAAGGCTTGTACGCACTACCTTCACGTGGGATTACGGTGTGGGCCCTCCGCGTTGTGGTCTCGTTTGAAAGCTCTGAAAGACGTCCAGTTTCAGCATTGTGGTTGGGTCGGATCGTGCTGCGGCACTGGATCCACTTGGCGCACAACGACCCGGAGTGCGAGGGGTGATGGCCCATGAAGCTCTTGCGCTTAGGACTTTAGACCGGCAGGGACCTCTCTGATGAGCCGTAGGATGGGCCTCGGCGTGTCGGATAGCCTCGGTGGGGCATTCCCTAACAAGGTCTACGCCATCCTGGAGATCCGAGCGTGCAGGCTGAACAGTAGTGCACCCCTGCAGGGAGTTTGATCTATTCGAATAGCCGTGTCCACGGTAACAGGACGCTTTATGCTGAAGCCAGAGCCTACTACTACAAACTATTACTATTAAACTGTTGGTTCCGGTTTCTTTTCCTCGCAGGGAAGTCGAGGAGGGGATCTCGGAGGCATATATAATTGTTTTCTATACAACTTACTATGATACAATGCTGCAGCAACTTCTGTTGCATTGTTATTACATTCATGCTTATAAACTGTTGGCTGATTCTTACCTCATGCTGCAAGACTCGTCGGAAGATGCTAGTCTTCGATAGGCCTAGCTTCTTATCCTTATTCTGATTTCTACCTTGCAGTCAACTATATACAGCCTACCCTTTCCATTTGATACAATGCATAAATGCTTAGTAGCGGACGTAAGACTCGCGGGTATGCTAGATACTCACCTGCTTTATTTTCCCCTTTTATTGTTTTGCCTGATCGGCCGCTGCAGTCGACATTGGAGCCTTGGAGTCCAGGAGTAGGAGATCCCCGATGTCGACCACCGCAACATGAAGATCCCCGATGCCTTCTACGACGCTGATTTCCCCTTTGACCAGGAGTAATTTGGAGGTTCCCAGGCAGGAGGCCTTGCCTTTTCGATCGGTTTTGAATTTGTGCTAGCCTTCTTAAGGAAACCTTGTATCCTTGTATCTGTACTCAGATACTATTGCTTCCGCTGACTTTGTGCTCTTGAGCTGTTGTATTCGAGCCCTCGTGGCCCCTGGCTTGTATTAAACAGCTTGTATTATTTTATTTGTAGAGTTGTGTTGTGATATCTCACCGTGAGTCCCTGATCTCGATCGTGTACCTTGCGTGTATGATTACTGTACACGGTCTGATTTTGGGGGCGTCACAAGTTGGTATCAAAGCCGACTGCCTATAGGACACCCCTTCCAACTCCTTGGTCGAAGTCGAGTCTAGTCTTTGCAAAACTACTTTACTAACAGTGTCGTGTGGCTTATCGGCCCACGTCGCAAAATGGGTGGTATTACGATCCTTTTCTCTGTACCTTTACTCTGGGATTCTATTCTCTTATCCTTTCGGGTAAATTTTGCTAACTCTGACATTAGGATCTCGTGGTCGCATCTACCCGGAGAGCCCCTCATTCCAGATGATCGCTTGCTTCACCTGAAGATCCGAAGTTACTCTCCGATAAATTCTCGAGAACCTACGTGTTCATCGCCTTTGCAATCCCCTGCCACCGATAAGTCCGTATGGACAATTAAATCCACTTCCCGGTCTGGAAATCATAATTCACTTGTACTTCAGCCTCGAATTATTTCCATGCTTCTATCACCCGATGCCTTTGCATTATTTCTCCTTCTGGTTGAGTGCCGATACTCACATCAGATTCTTTGCGAACCACCCGACCTTTGGTGGATTATTATTCGACTAATCTTACATGGCTTCTCGCATGTGTCAATCGGATTCATCGTGTGAAATACCATCCTTGCCCCTTGATGATTTGTGTTATCAACGACAACCTCTTTGACTCCCTGCCAATACAACTTGGACGTGTATATCGTGCTCTGCTTTCCCTTGGGAAAGATATATACCTGATACTTGTGTATCATCACATTTTCCCTTTCATTGGTCTGTTTAACCTTTCTTGTGATACAACTTATCTGAGCAGTGATAATCCCCTGCTTATGTAAACACTGCGGTGTACTACTCTGTCGGTACAACCTGTTACTATCATGGATAACCTTTCGGTTACCACCGATGAGTTTTGCCGATTCGTGTGCCTCTTTTTAACGAGCGAGAAAATGATTCTCTTCGTTCCTCGCCCTTGGTACCGACGTCGTTGCCATGATAACTGACGATATGTTCTTTGACAAACCCTGAATCGCGATCGCTTGGAATGTCACCACCCTTCTTATTCAACGTGGGCCCATAACCCACAGTTCCACAGGATCGAAACCTGACTCTTTTGTACATCCCCGTTCCCAAGGATTATTCCTCATGCCTGACCTCGTATGCCATTCACGAGTCACATACCTTGCGATATTCAGTCCGATACCAGACGTAGTGCTTATGCCTCATGATCTGGACCCCTCTTTCATCATCCGTCATCGGCATCGAATGCATGCCTAACCGTTTGAAACTTCTAAAGCCTTCTTTTGATTCTCTCGATGTATTCTCCTGAGTATAAACTCAGAAGATACTTTATACCCTATTCACTTGGACAACCTCGGTTGATTAACCTTGTACCGATCCGACCCCCTTGAGTTTACTCTCCTAGCCTATTCGTAAGTACGATGGAGCCCCGATGGAAGGATGTCAACACGTCGAGATGCACCGATGCAGAGAAATGAAAACCTCAACGTGAAGGATTAATTCCTTCGAGTAGGACACCAAGCACCATAAGAATCGTTAGAATCCGAACCGAAAATTTACCCCTTACACTACCTTTAATTCTCGGGACGAGAATTCTTTGTAGTGGGGGAGAATTGTAACACCCCGGGTGTCACACTACAGTAATCACTTTTACTGTTGCCAAGTCACCATGATTAGGCATGTGATGATCACCCGTGACCATGGCTTGTTCAAATTCAACCCGATTAAAAATTCTAAACAAAGTGACAATTGAAGTTCAATCAAAAATTGTGCAATCAATTTTATAAAATCCCTAATACTATTAGGTCATATTAAAAGTGAAATGAGAATTTATTAAAATGTTTTACTAGTTTAAACAATTCATCAAAGTGCCAAAACAACCCCCTTTTCTCGTTTCATGTTCAAATGAAAAACTAAATGAATTTAATAAATGCCTAAATCTTTTGTGGCACTGTCATATAGTGTAATACTAATTTAGGAGCTAGTCCCATATTTTAGTAAAATCAAAAGTTGCCAAAACAAAAATAAAACAAAAGAAGCCAGCCAAGGCCGGTCCAGCCGGCCCACTAATGCCCACCTGTCGGCCTAGATAGAAAGGGCAGCGCGAGCCGCCCCTTCATCTATCTCTCTCTCCCGACCCCGTCTCTCCTCTCGATTCCGTTCCTCTCCTTCCTCTGAACGGCGCGGCCGTCGACCGATTCCGGCCGCCGTCGACCCTCCCGGCCGCTGCACCGCCCCGCCCCGGAACACCTTGTGCGGGTGCATGCAGCGCTGCCCTCACGCCCCGGCCGCCTCCTGGTGCCCATGGCCACCATGGCGCGCCGCCTCGTCCTCTGCTCCGGCGACCGACGCCTCGACCTGCCGGCCTCGGCAACACCCTTGTGAGCTCCTCCCCGAGACCCCTCTTTTCCCCTCATCGATTCGTCGCCGTTAGCAGCGCTGCTCACTGCTGCTCCTCATGGCCATGGACATCCATGGCGTGAGATGTGTGTGTGTGCGTACGTGACTGTGTGTGTGTGTGTGTGTGCACTGTGTGTGTACGTGGGGTAGAGCTGGCCATCCTTGGCCGCGCCCGCACCCTGCTCTGCGCTCGCCCGCGCCTCCCCGCAGCCGCGTGTGCTTGGCCGCGACCTCCCCTGCTGCCCTGCTGTGCGTGCGAAGCTGCTGCTGAATGTGTTAGCTGCTGAAGATGCAAAGTGCTGAAAATGCTACTGGGTACTACTTTGGACAGTAGTAAAATATGGACAAACACAATTTAAACCTGGATAAAATTATGTAGAATGGTTGTACACCTAACAAGCTCCAATTTGTTCCATTGGAACAACTTCTTTGGATGCACAGATTAAATACTATGAAATTCACAAAATGCGAATTTCTGTTAACAAAAAAGATGACAGAAAACAGATTATTCCATAGCTATTTTAGAGCAAGTTTTGAACATGATAAAGTTACCTTTCTTGGCAATTAATGAGATGGATTGTTAGTGCACATGATGTAGAATAAAACATTTTTAGCTTGCAACTCCATTGGAGCTATAGATTAGATGCATTCATCAACCAAAGTTTGCTAAAATTAACAGTTTCTGCTGTTAACATTTTGTAGCACTTTCAAGCAAGCTTTTAATTAACTAAATGAACTCCGATAAATTTGGCTTCCGTACCGGATTCGAGATCACAGAAAATTGTTCGACTTGATATAAGTCACTAACTCGGCGGATGAGCGGAGCCCTAAACCGTAGCCCCTCGGAGACGGCTAGATGATGTTTAAATAGCGATTCTCAGACTTAGCAATATTTCAGAGAAAATCCCAAATAGACAATGACATGTGGGACCCCACTGCCAGTTGACTAGTCAGCCCCACTATTGTGAATAATGTTGGATTTAATATTACAAATAATTTCAGTAAATTCCAAAAGCATTTAAATATTATAAATTCAATATCTTTTAAACTGTAAATTCGATAAAAATACTTTGTGCATGAAACTTGTTTAGAAAAATATCACGAATCGAAATACGCTACCCGTTTATCCACCGCACCCATCTAACTTAACGAACGTGGAACATTTCTCCTCCGGTTCATCTGTCTGTCCAACGACCGGAGCCAGTAAAACTTTCCGGATGAATTTGTTCTGAACATGAAATTTGTTCTGAATGGATCATCTAGCACGGATACTCTATCCACATGTCGGTCGGTTGTCTCTAACACTGCAGACATGGAACCTTCCCCCTCCGGATCATCGGTCCGGTAATCAACCGGTACTGATGAGTCATCCCTGGATAAATTCCTACTCCGAGCAAATCACCGAACACTGCGTTAGAGCCCCGTTGCTTTGTATATGATATGTCTTGCATTTGTATTGCTATTATTGTTGTGTATTTATTGTTTCTCCCCCCCTTTATTCTCCGATAGACCCCGTTGCTGCCGTCGACTACACCGTTGCCGAGTACGACTACTACGTCAACGACCGTACCTCTACTGTCGAGCTTCCAGGCAAGCAGAGCCATTCTCTTCCCCAGATATCGCCTATCCTTTCCGTACTTTTCTTGCACTAGGCATGGTTACTGCTGCTGCTACGTTACAATCCTATTCAATTGCATAGCATGTTTTTGTCGCCCCTTGATGTACCTTCCTTTATCCTATGCTGCCTATTATTACTTATGCATTTTTCAGCAGTGAACCCTGCGCATGGTTAGCTAGGATTAGATAGCGGGCTGTGATCACTCTGGGAGTGATCGCGGAAATGATATATCACAACTGCAATAGGTACGGATCAATGCATACGCCCTAGGGAACCTACAACGGCGAGACCCTGCCGAGTCGATTCGAGTTTGACTTACAAGTGGATGGACTTGTATTTCACTTTTGTCGGCTCGGTAGCGTAGCATCACTGGGATGATACGAGGGTATTCCTCTTTAGTTCATTCCGCTGGTGTCTCGGCACCACCGGGGTGATACGAGAATATTCCTCTTTAGTTCATTCCGCTGATGTCTCTGTCGAACCTCTTTAAGTGTACCATCGAGGGTGAGTCCTCCTGGTTTCACTTGATGGTAGGCACTCGAATCAACTGGTGTCCTTACAGGTAAGGAGTCGGGTGACCCAACGGTGCCCGCGCAGGGTATCTTAGCGGAACGACAGGTCAGGTGTATTCCACCGGTGTGCGGCGGGCTTGGTACTGTTCGTGGCCGAAAGGTATCCTGAGTCGAGCTCTACAAATAGCAAACGCGAGATAAGGTAAGGAGACGGTTCACCTTGTTGGTAACCGCACGAGTTGGTGGGACGCCAGGGCAGGCACCGACGTTACTGGTGGTCCTGACTGATGTCGTTGTCCACGACTCATTTCAATAAGGGGCAACGATAACGGTTGTCCCGACAGAAAATTAATAAAATGCTTAACGGTTCAGGTGGATGACTTGAGAGGCCGCAAAGGCTTGTACGCACTACCTTCACGTGGGATTACGGTGTGGGCCCTCCGCATTGTGGTCTCGTTTGAAAGCTCTGAAAGACGTCCAGTTTCAGCATTGTGGTTGGGTCGGATCGTGCTGCGGCACTGGATCCACTTGGCGCACAACGACCCGGAGTGCGAGGGGTGATGGCCCATGAAGCTCTTGCGCTTAGGACTTTAGACCGGCGGGGACCTCTCTGATGAGCCGTAGGATGGGCCTCGGCGTGTCGGATAGCCTCGGTGGGGCATTCCCTAACAAGGTCTACGCCATCCTGGAGATCCGAGCGTGCAGGCTGAACAGTAGTGCACCCCTGCAGGGAGTTTGATCTATTCGAATAGCCGTGTCCACGGTAACAGGACGCTTTATGCTGAAGCCAGAGCCTACTACTACAAACTATTACTATTAAACTGTTGGTTCCGGTTTATTTTCCTCGCAGGGAAGTCGAGGAGGGGATCTCGGAGGCATATATAATTGTTTTCTATACAACTTACTATGATACAATGTTGCAGCAACTTCTGCTGCATTGTTGTTACATTCATGCTTATAAACTGTTGGCTGATTCTTACCTCATGCTGCAAGACTCGTCGGAAGATGCTAGTCTTCGATAGGCCTAGCTTCTTATCCTTATTCTGATTTCTACCTTGCAGTCCACTATATACAGCCTACCCTTTCCATTTGATACAATGCATAAATGCTTAGTAGCGGGCGTAAGACTCGCGGGTATGCTAGATACTCACCTGCTTTATTTCCCCCTTTTATTGTTTTGCCTGATCGGCCGCTGCAGTCGACATTGGAGCCTTGGAGTCCAGGAGTAGGAGATACCCGATGTCGACCACCGCAACATGAAGATCCCCGATGCCTTCTACGACGCCGAGTTCCCCTTTGACCAGGAGTAGTTTGGAGGTTCCCAGGCAGGAGGCCTTGCCTTTTCGATCGGTTTTGAATTTGTGCTAGCCTTCTTAAGGCAACCTTGTATCCTTGTATCTGTACTCAGATACTATTGCTTCCGCTGACTTTGTGCTCTTGAGCTGTTGTATTCGAGCCCTCGTGGCCCCTGGCTTGTATTAAACAGCTTGTATTATTTTATTTCTAGAGTTGTGTTGTGATATCTCACCGTGAGTCCCTGATCTCGATCGTGTACCTTGCGTGTATGATTACTGTACATGGTCTGATTTTGGGGGTGTCACAGTGGCGCAGCTGGTGGGCGCGGAGCTAGGAGGAGCACGTCCGAGCATATTGTGTGGTGGTGTTGGGGGTCGGGAGAGATCCCTGTTGGCATGTCTGACCCCGAAGTGGTGACGCCCGTAGGCGCCATTGCCCCTTCCTGAAGGACTTCGGGGATACCCCTCCCCACTGCACTCCTTGCACCGGGGGAAACCCTAGGATTCGTCCGGGCAGCAGCGATGTCATCGTCGTTCTCCTTCATGAAGGTGTTGCTAGGTACTCGGAGTTTCGAAGTGCTAGGAGTGTGGTGGTACTTCTTCGGTGGGCGCAGCGGTTGCGGGCCACTCTCCGTTTCGTCGATCTGTCGGTGTCAGTTGTGTTTCATTCCTTGTGTGTGCGGTGTTGAGTTGGCGTGAGTTTGTATCGAGTGCAATATTTGGTCAATGCTTTATCTATAAAGCGGGGCGGAAGCCTTTTTCGGTATTGTACACATCACATGGCTTCAATTATTTTGGGATTTGTAAAGTGACACACTACTAGGAAAAGGCCTTATAGTGGAGTCCTTTTTTGGCCTTTAGTGGCGCATTTCAAATGCGCCACTAAGGACAAGCCACTAATAAGGCCTTAATAGTGGCGCATTTCAAATGCGTCACCCCTAAAACTCTTATGCGTGGCGCATTTCGAAATGCGCCACCCATAAGATTCTTAGGGGTGGCGCATTCTAAAAATGCGCCACTATTAAATTTTTTTAAATTTTGAATTTTGAATCTAGAAAACAATTTTTATTTTTTATATTTTTATCTTAATCTTAGGTTACTATGCTTAATGCTCGGTTACTATGCTTAATCTCAGGTCAAACTTCCCCGAGGATCACCCATCCTAGCACTACTCCAGCGCCAGCACGCTTAACTTCTCGGTTCTATTCAACTCCCACTCCAGCTCACCTAGCAGGCACTTGTTGATATATCTATAATATAAATCCTATGGAACCATGTTGATGTCTAGGACCTTGTTGATGTTCATGGGTCTGCTACAATTTTCAATATTTTTTTGAAACTTTCACGATGGGACCATTAGCATATTTTGAACTTTTTTCAAAAAAATTAAAAATAAAAATTTCAATTTTTTTAATGTTACTAGCTAAAATTTTTAACCTTTTTTTGAAACTTCCCGATCGGTCCTCTAGCCTATTTTGAATTTTTCAAAAAAATAAAAATATATATTTTTATGAAATGCGCCACTACTAAGTTCAAAAAAATTCAATTTTTTTCATTTTTTTGGCCTCCAGATCTTCAAACGCCCGTAACTTTTTTTCTGTTAGGTTTTTGAGGATTTTTCATATAAAAAACTTTTTCATCAGAGGTCGTATGCAAAAGTTAAACCCACTTTACAAAATTCTCGGGAGATTTTGCAAAAAAAGTCGAAATTCATATTTGTAAATTTTCCTTACAACTAGACCACATATCATTTGGGAAACTTGTTTTCTTTTATTCTTTTGACATTTCTATCATTTTCTTTTATTTTTTTTCAAATTGAAAAGGCGGTCCACAGGGGGGGGGTATTGGGGAATTTTCCCGCACAGTTTTTTCTTAGTAGTGGCGCATATGAGAAATGGGCCACCCCTAAGAGCTTATGGGTGGCGCATTCTGGATGCGCCACTAATAATTCCTTAGGGGTGGCGCATTTCTAGAATGCGCCACCCATAAGCTCTTAGGGGTGGCGCATTTCCAAAATGCGCCACTTATAAGGTTCTTAAGGGTGGCGCATTTCTCCAAATGCGCCACGTATAAGGGGATCCAGGTTTTGGGATAATATGAATTGACTTATAAAAATAAAAAAAAGTTTTGTTTGTTTGATATACTGTGTGCTAAGTATTCTTTTCTTATCAATGAATTTTTCATAATAGAATCCTCATAATAAAATACGAGGATTCTATTATGAAAATTAAGAAAAGTGGAGTATTCTTACAATAGGACTTACAACTTGCACCTATCTTATCCAAAATCTTTTAGTAAATCCTATTAATAAGATTATAAAGACTTTCATTCTAGACTAGAAATTTTTCAAAAATTCAAAAAGTCATATTGAATATAGTCAAATAATTTGGTGTGCTGACCCTGGTCTCGTGAGTCTAGGCCTAAGGATGGATACCTCTGCCTCGAGCTGACTTGACTATGTTCGATTCTATTGGATTCCATTCTCATCTCTGCGAGGAAGGATCCATAAAGCCAGCTAGGCCTCTTAGGGGTGGCGCATTTCTCCAAATGCGCCACGTATAAGGGGATCCAGGGCTGGCCCACTCTTAGGGGTGGCGCATTTTGGAAAATGCGCCACCTATAAGAGCTTATGGGTGGCGCATTTTTTACCAGTGCGCCACCCCTTACAACATAGTGGCGCATTACATATAAAATGGGCCACTAATAAGGTTTCCATGTATAGCTATTTCTCTAGTAGTGACATCAGGATCCAAGTCACTGGTTCGCGGGTCAACTCTTCGTTCCGTACGCCATTATAGGGTAAAATCCTGTTAATTATGATAAATAACTAGTCGCCATCCCGTGCTTTCGCACGGGCTAGTTTATTGAATAATATATATGAAAATAATTAAAATTGTTTTCTTCTTTGAGATCTAGTTTATGTCAAATTTACATGGAGTACCTTATAATTGTATACTCTTGTTTGATATATTGAAAAGAACATTTATTTTGCTACATGTATATTATTTTTAATGTTTGTACGCCTCACTCACATGTATTTAGTGTACTTTAATTATGATTCCATACTGTTTGACACTATCTAACCTATAGAAAGATTCCATGCCTATGCATTTTATGAATCATTATTAGTAGTATATTTCTAAAGTATGCCAGCTTCTTTCGTGGCTCAATTGGCTTAAAATGTAAAGTTTGGAAGAAGTAAGTACTTGTGCCCCCCGATGATAGATTACTGAGCATTCCTATACTATACAGGTCCAAAAGTAGTTATGTAACTCATGAAAACATATCAACATCAAGAGAATTTCTACCAAGAAATATATTGGCTGCTAGCACTAAAAGTATGTAACAATTGGAATTATAAATAGTTCAAGTCTAGCAAAGTAGCCGGTTAATCTAACATATCCGAGGAATAATTATTGTTTTAACATGCACACGCTTTCTGCTTTTTGGTACATTATGATATTGATGATGCATAAATACTGAGAACCAATTTAAAGGGATCATTAGAAATTTTGGACTGGTAAACGAAATAGGCAATTAGTGAAAGAGCATAAGGGTCTTTAGATAAATTTGCATGTAAGTTTCATCAACGTTATGGCCAATTTAAGTAGGCATAGAAGAACTACACATGGATTTATGTTCAAATATTATTGCTTCACCGCAGGAAGATTCAGGTCTATTAATCAAATCGTAAGTAAGACTTCAAAAAAAATTGTTAGGTGAGAGATAATGCAAAAATAGAAATCAAAGTTTAAAAATATTAAAATTTTACTAAAGAATAACAACATGTCCTACAAAAAATAGTCCTACTTTTATACTCCCTTCGTGTCTAAATGTAAGCCGATATTTCAATACGTACAAACTACATACGGATTTATATAGACGTATTTTAGAATATAGATTCATTTATTTTACTTCGTATATAGTTTATATTGGAATCTCTCTATATTTAGGCAAGGAGGGAGTGTACTTGATATGGTGCTAACTCTAACCGTCATTAATATGCTGATAACATTAACCATCAGTACCATATCAAGAATCTTGATTTCCTCTCGCATTAAGCAATGTCTTAGTTCAAAATTTTAGAGGCAGATTATCAGTGCATGGTTGCCATATCTGGACCTGACACAAAAGCAGACCAGATTGAGTTCTGTATTAACGGTTTATTTGTCCAATGTAAATTTTATTACTGGAAAACAATGGACATCACAGACCTATGGTTCGCGATGCATATTTCTAGAAATTTACTGCAGTGCCATGCCCAACATCCATTATAAAATCATAGGATGAAATAATATGATAAAATTGGACCATAGTAAAGAAATAATATGATAACATGCAATCACAGGTTCAATTTTTTCGACACGAAAAGAAAGAATATGATAAGATGAAATAACCTGAAGCAGATTGAATACTTGAAAATTGGACCACGTTATGAAGGACACGTAGTACCTTTCATATTCGGACTTTCATGTACATTAGATTTTATATCATGCATATATTTGTACAAAAATCCATCTCCTAGACAGCTTTCTTTTTTGCACAACAATCTCCTACCAGACTTAATTCATCATCATCATACTCATACAAATTTTACATGGATTCCACTTACATGTGGTGAAGAATCTTTCCTACTTCTAAAATTTTCGGTTGATGGTCGTTCGTTCACTAACAATCAGACCTGGGCATATCTCGGGCCGGGCCTCGGGTCAGGCCTGAAAAAGCCTGAAGCAGAAAACCCAGGCCCGAGCCTGACCTGACCCGACCGTCGGGCCTAAAAAATTTAGGCCTGAGCCTGACCTATCAATGCATAAATCGTCATCGGGCCTCGGGCCGAACCTTCCGAAAAAATACGTTTTCTTCAAGCCCGAGCCCGGCCTAAGCCCGAACCATGGCCATGGCTGGGCCGGGCGGGCCGGGCTCCAATGCCCAGGTCTGCTTACAATGCTCCTCCCCACTCCCTTTTTTCTGACAGATGGGCCATCCAATTTACATGTGAGCCACAAGCTAGCAAGGCACATAAACATTAATTTTTCCAATAAAATAAAAAACCTTCTCCCATTCCTTCTCAGATGGACGGATTGATGTGCGCATCATTGTGCAAGAGGTGTGAGAAACAACATTGCCATCTGCTATAAAACAAAGTCCGGTCAGCCAAGTTCACATGTGTTAGCTAAACCTGAGTGTGTGGTCCGTTTGTAATTGTGGTGTCATTTGGCAAAAACTTTTGAAATTACTAAAGCACAACATTCCCTAGAAGAAATCTAAGTATTATTTTTTCTCCTTATTTTCTTTTGAGGGACTTTTTGCTCTTTATATTCCACCTCATTTTATATTGTTTCGTAGCATAGCACGAGTACTTTACTAGTAAAAGATAAATGTCACAGTTAAAGATATAGTACATATTAGCAGAAAGTGAAATATATGATTGCACTAATCAATACTGACCAATCTGATTTCCTATGTGGCTCATCACGATTCACCATGCTGGCCCCGTTTATATGTGAGTATTTTCCAGTGAGGGAGGGTGATGAGGACGAACAAAGCAAGTTGGCCGTTGCTCTCTGCTGTGACATAATCCTGTACAAAGCAAACTCTTTCCGTGTCAATGGATTAGCACTGCATCCACGTACAAAATAGCTAGCTAGCTAATGATCAGATTGATCAATTCTGATTAGATGCAAACACATAACACATACACGCTAATGATCAGATTGACCGATTATGGCTAGATGCAACGCACAATGCACGCATGAGAAATCGGTTGATTGATTAGAGGCTTGAGTACTATTTGGGCATGTACGTGTAGAAAGGCTTGAGTACTATTTGGGCATGTACGTGTAGAAAGTACGGACATCAGATCGAACAGGCCATTGTACATGCATGCATCCATGCCGTGCATGATGTTTATGGTATGGATATGAATCTGATCGATCCCACCTGCGATAAAAACTGCTTCTAGGCTGCCACATATCCTGTGATGCAGGCGATGGTTACTCCTGCAAGAATGCCCAGCAGCCGGCAAGTACCGGCACACTTGCATGCACCGCGGCAAGACGATGGATGGCATCGGCGGCGGGAACGCTCAGCATCACCGAGTCGGCGGCATCGTCGACATCGTGGTCTTTAGGGACGTCGTTCCATATAGGCTGAGTAAACCAGGAGAACCAATCTCGCAAGGCTCCGTAACATGGTTTTGTTTGCATCTGAATTTTTATTGTAGCCTAGCGGTCGATAGATTGATAGAGGATTGTTTTCTCTTTTGTTTTTACAATAGAAAAATCATATTTTGCAAGTGTACGCAGGGAGGACTCTTCCTTTTTTCTCTAAGAAGGAAAATTATTAATGAGAATAGATCTACACCGTAATAATTCGGTCCCACCAAATGAACGGTTCTAATTTTCTAATTAATGTGGGGATTTCTAGGGAGTGCCTAATTAGTATAGGTTGTTTTCTCTTTTGTTTTTACAATAGAAAAATCATATTTTGCAAGTGTACGCAGGGAGGACTCTTCCTTTTTTCTCTAAGAAGGAAAATTATTAACGAGAATAGATCTACACCGTAATAATTCGGTCCCACCAAATGAACGGTTCTAATTTTCTAATTAACGTGGGAATTTCTAGGGAGTGCCTAATTAGTATAGGTATAGATAGATAGATAGATAGATAGATAGATAGATAGATAGATATAGATAGATTAGGCTATAACTACCCAAGAAGTGTCTAGTGTCTTGAGGCCGTCCTGAGGAAGATGACTAGCCTTGCAGCGCAGATGAATATGAAGAGGAAGGATGTTGAGGTGGTGGCCAGCCATGGATTCTCCATCTTTCTTGATCCTAAGAGGATCAAACTACAGGTATGGTATGCTATGCTATGCTATGTAGTGTCCGAGCATACAGTTTTATTTCATGAGTTCTAGTTAGAAATGGTAGACTGGTAGTAACTGAGCTAGATTATATAAGCATGATGACCTATAATCTAACTATGGTTCAACATGCAAAGAACGTATTAAGACTTCCGCGCGGGTATATGATGCCAAGTAGGAACCCATAGTGATTAATCTCGATAATTAGCAGTGGTAATGCCATACCAGATCGAAGATGATCCCAAGAACTTCTTGCCTTACTGGATTAGTACTACCCAAAATCTCTGATTAAGTTAACTCCAGGATCACAGTGAAAGCATGTGGCCATCCACATGGCAAAGATACCCAGATTAACTCAATTAAATTCACGATAAGCTTGCATTAACTCAATTAAATTCATGATAAAGCTTGCGTTATTTGTGTTGCTAGGATGGCACAATTCTCCACATGATGGAAGGTGGTGAACCACTAGCACATGCTCTAGCCCCTACTGCTACTGTTAGTGCGCCAAGCATTGTCCAAGACAAGGTGAACATTGTATCTGGGGGCAAATCTTCAGAGCCACCATTCACGCTCAGTGAAGAACAGGACACTGCTGCACCGACACAGATGGACATCAAGGCAGAAGCCCAGCAGCACCAGCCGTGCCAGAATGCGCCATTCTTCTCAGGTTAGTAACAATCATCTCAAATGTTAATACTACTTTTCATGAGAAAAATAAGAAGACGGTAGCATGATATCTGGTTCAGTTTATCTACAAAATAGCCTGGATTATATTGAATCTTAATAGCATGCAAGATGAAAGATCTTTTTTTAGCCAAGCAAATTCTGAAAATCCTGCCGATTGCAGGTTTCTTCTGACTTCCGAGTGGCACTCTACTGAATATTGTGGTGTAAGCATGTGGCGCCCATAGATTGAACATATCCGTTCCACGCAATTTAATGCTAATCTTTAGTACCACCTAGACCAGTACATGTTGTCAATCTTTCATTTCTTGAACTCTTAAATGTAATTAATCAAATATGTTGATGTAATGAGCACTGTGCCCATCAATCTTCAGGAAAGAATAATAGTAATGTGTGATTAAGCATGTATAGCTGCTACATTGAAGAAGAAAAATGAAGACACAAATCAAAGGGCAAGGAAAACTGTCACAATCTCAGACCTTTGGAAATTATCATTGAATTTGCTTGGTCATGAACTCAGAAGGACACAACAGTTGTGGCTCACAGGCTCACAGTTTCTTGAAAGATGCCAACCATCCTGGTTTCCAGAAATCATTACAGAGTACTATTAAGACAGCATGACTAAATTCCAGTAGTTTGAGATGGCCCTTGCCTTAGCCCTTGAACTGCCATTCCCTACGGCACATGGGGCAAAGGGGAGTTGATGTTTGAGAATTCACCCACTTGAGTATGCAGTGAAGATGGAAAGCATGGTTGCAGGCACCCCAAATGAGCGGACAATCATCACCAGGGAACTTACAGTCAGGGCAGCAGCCATCAAACGCCATCCTGCATATGCCACAAGTTTCATCTTGTGCGTCCCATGTCCAAGAAGCCACCGCATGCCACTGAAGAATTTTGACCTTCATTCTACCTGGTGTGAAGCAAGAGATGGAACGCATGAGTTGTAAGACCATTGTAAGAGCTGTAGCTTGTCAACGACCAATAGGAAGTAAAACGGCCAACAGAACAGAATTTCACTGAACTAACTGGTCTAGAGGTGGCAGAGCTACACCAAATACAAAGAAGGGAACGAAGTGCAGCACAAGTTTTTCAAATTCTGCATCATACCACTACAACAAGTTTGCAGCCTTAAAACATTAGATTTCTCCTTTCCGCATTGCTTATAAAATAGATGTCCGGGGTGGATAAGCTGCTAAAACATGGCACCAAATACAACTTGACTTAAGAGTTAGTCATGTAAACCGAAGCATTTTTTCTTAAGGAAATCGGGAGGGGAGAGCTACACCAAATATAAAGCAGGGAACCAATGTTCCAAATATCGACCAGTTAATCGCTACTCCGTGGGTCAACCGATTAACTGATTTATAGGCCAATTAACTGGAAAATTTACCTATTTATCCCGATATGGTACCGGTTAGCGATATCCTGAACATTGCAGAGAACGAAGTATAACAAGCTAGCATTTGGACTACCAACCTATTGGCATTCACCCCCTATTGGACTAGCAAGCTATTTGGCAACATAGTCATTTCTCGATAGTTTGGCATCCAATTAGTATCCTGAAATCGTAACCCCTGTCTGGCTACCAATAGAAAAATTCACGACGCTAGCAACCAACAAGCGAAACAATCTACAGTGCATATCAGCAGCGATTGCGAATTTAGAGCTTAGTGCGAGATCCCCCAGCTAAAATTTCGAGAACACAGAGGACAGTTAAAATCAAAAGCACAAGTATGCAGGGGGGTACCAGCAGGGAGAGAGCCGTGGAGAATCACACGCACGCGTAGTCCATTGCCTGTGGATCGCTCGTCGCCACCGACCGCGCTGCTCCGCTCGGCCGCCGGGGGCCGGCCACGGCTAACGGCTGTGGCCCTGCGTTTAAACCTAGAGGCAAGTGCTGCCGTGTTGTGTCGCTGCCTGCTGGCTGGGGCCTACTCATGGGCCTTGATTTTCCTAGATTTTCTGATGAAAACACTACTTAGAGCAACTCCATTTATTTTTTTGCATCGGACTACCTCAACCATTAGTTGAGGGTACCCTTGCGAAGGTCACTCGCATGAGTATCTAGCGCGCCAAGTGTTATGTTCTGGTGTGTTTCGGAGTTTTTTCTTATACCTTTCGCGTTTGACACGTGACGTCTTCCGGATGCACAGTCGTAGCCGCAACCACACGCACATCCATAAATCTAACCATAGTTTAAAAAACCGAACCGGTAGTCGAATCGGCGAGGCTGTCGGTTCAGGTTTTTACCGGTCGGACCGCCGGTTCATCAGTTCGATTGTCTGTTTTTTAAGCAATAAAATAATGCCAGAGGGACATCTGCATCTTATTGGGTTTGTGTTTGGATGAAACCAAGAGAATTTTTTCCAAGTCTACCAAAACCCTAGTAAAATAGAGGTTTTCTTCCTTTTGTGAATCTATCCCTAGGTTTTTCGCATGAAAATGAGTCGATTGAGTGGCTTTTCAGGAAACAAAAACGAACCAGCGGTTTTCTGTGAACCGCCTGGTTCACCGGTTTTTTGTGAAAACCGGCCGGTTCAACCAGTTTTTTGGTTCAATTGCTCAAACGTTCTAGTGTGCTTAAAAAACCAACAGGATCACCGGTTCCGGTTTTTTCCGGTCCGACCGCCGATTTGGTCCGGTTTTTTAAAGTATGGATCTAACCACAGCCCGAGCCACAGCCACAGTTTCAGCCACAGCCAGAGCCACAGTCCGTGCCACAACCACAGTTTTCAGCCACAGCCATTGTCTGAGCCACAACCACAACCACAGTTTTCAGCCACGGCCCCTGCCATAGCCACAGCCCGAGCCACATGCGCAGCCACAGGTACAGCCATAGGTTCGTGCGCAGCCACAGGAGCAGCCACAGGTACAACCACAGTCTGCGTGCGGCCACAGTTAAAACGTGACACATGGCGGCTCCGAAGCGCACCAAAAGAGACCTTCGCACGAGTTCGCGTGAGGGTGCCCGCTAAATAATGATTCCCTCGAACTAGAGTTTATTACTCAAGAATTAAGCGGTTACAATCTGCACTGAGGTAGTCCATGAGGAAGACTGAACAGCAATCGATCCAACTTACTTAGAGCAACTCTAGCAAATCTGCCAAAAGGCCCCGGCCCACAGAATAACCGCCAATATACGATACAGGGTAAAAAAACAGCCTGGACAGGTACCGTATATCACTTTATAAGCCAAAAAAATATGGGAGCCGGCAAATCCCGCACGCGGACGCCATATCTGGCATTCTCACGCACCCTTTTGCGGGGAGTGCTATACCCTTCTGTGGCTTGGTGGGGTGGTGATACGTCCAAATTGCATCACTATTTTATATCGTAATTCATCCTTATTCATTGATATATTTCATATTACGATGATGTTCTTATGTTGTTTTGGCTTATTTGACACAGTTTGCAACTTTCCGGTGCCGAAGCAGCAGACGCAGGATTCAGCGGTAAAAAGTGGACGCTGAGTTGCTGAAGAAGAATACCTCCAAATTACCTGAAAATCAACAGGGGGTATTTTCCAGGAAATTAACGAAGACTCGCCAAAGAGGGGCCAGAGGGGGGCCACAGGAGCCCCAGGCGACCACCTGGCGCGGCCCTACCCCTGGCCGCGCCGGGAGGGCGCCTGGAGCCCTAGGGCCACTCCCGGCTCCCCCCTTTGTCCTATATACTCCTCGTCACGCGAAAACCCTAAAAAAGAAGCTTTCACGGAGTTCCGCCGCCGCTCCGTGGCGGAAACCTACAGAGAAGAACAAGACTCTCCGGCGGGGAGATTCCGTCGAGGAGATCACCCCCCGGAAGGGGAGATCATCGCCATCGCCATCACCATCGTCACGGGCATCATCGAGATCATCATCAACATCATCCCCAACATCAGCACCATCTCCACCACCATCGAATCTCACCTCACAAGTTCATCTTGTGTTGTAATCCGTACTATCTATCCTCTCCACTCTACCGGTGTTGATTACTACTTTGTGGTGAATGCTATTGAGTTTTGTTGGAGAAATATCATTATGTCCAGATTGTTTATCATATATTTATCACCTCTGATCATGATCTCTTTTATTTCTTGTGAGTAGTTACTTTAGTTCTTGAGGACATGGGAGAAGTCTAGTTGTTAGTAGTCATATGATGTTGAAGTAATTTGTGTTGTTTGATATTTACGTTGTGTTGTTATTTTCCTAGTGGTGTTGTGTGAGTCGAACACTCAACACTTCGCCTTCTTAAGGACCTAGGGGTATACATTGTGTATTAAGAATGCTTACGGTGGGTTGCTGTAACAGCCCAGATTTCACAAAAATTAAAAAAATTGTTTTCGGTGTGAATTGTTTGATTGTCTGATTTGTTTGCGGTGTTTGCATCCCCGATTTATCGATCGGCGATTATTTTTACCCCTCTTATCTCGTATCATACGGAGACCGACCCTTGCCACCCTGACACTCGACCTTTGCGACACCGGGTTTCGCCCGATCACCATCGTAAAAACCGGTACAAGACCAGCCGCAGCCAATGGAACAAAAACCCCCGTTTAATAATCAAACGGGTTATTTTTATAGCGCGCCGGAAAGTTTTCTCGGAACGGTTCCAGCGCGAGGTGAACACCGCCGGCTCGACGCGCTGATCGCGAAGTTCGAAGTTTTACCCGAATCGGAGGTCCTGCGAACCCCCGGCGGTCAGAAACGTAAACACCGCGCGCGCGAGAGAAAAACCAGGGATGTTTTTGCAAGTGCCAGCCACCTGGGCTATATAAACACCACCACACTCCCACCCCTTTCTATGGTTTCCCTAGCCACAAAATTGCAGCCACCCCCCCTGTTTTTGCCTCAAATCTGCCCAATAGCCCCTCAATTTTCGCAACCCTAGCCATCCTCTGATCTGGACCGTCAGATCCGGAGATCCGACGGCCCAGATCGCGCCCAGCCTCCACCCTTCTCTCTCCTCAGCCCCCATGGAGCAAGCCAAGGCCAGCCGGCCAGGCCGCCGCCGCCACTCGTGTAGTCCGGCCGCCGCGCCGGCAGCAGCTCCGGTGAGCTGCTGCAGGTCCAGCCCCGCCGCGCTCCTCTCCCTCTCCCTCTCTTCTCCCTCTCCCTCTAACCTCTCTCTTTTCTCTCTGCCGTGAGATTCCGCCATGGGAGACCCTGCTGAGCTCGAGGTCGTCGCCCGATCTGCTCGCCCCGTCGTCCTCTCGTCGCGGCCCCCTCACCGGCGACCGTATCCGCCTCCCTGCGCCCTGCCTCGACCGCCCAAGCCCCGTCCCGCCGCTGCGCCGGCGAGCCGCCACTCGACGCCGGCGACAGCCGCCGCCTCCTCGCTCGGGACAACGAGGGCACGGCTGATACGTCCAAAACGTATCTATAATTTCTGCTTGTTCCATGCATGTTTTTTGTGATATTGCTATGATCTAGATACACTTTCATACATTTTTGATCATATTTGGACTAACCTATTAACTCAGTGCACCCCAGTGCCAGTTCCTGTTTTCTGGTGTTTTTCTATTTCAGTTTTTCCCCATATAAAAAGTGCCAGAAAAATTCTGGGAAAAATACAGGAAAAATCAGTGTACATGAAACTTCGAGAAGATCCCGGGAGGGGCCAGAGGGGAGCCAGGGGGGCCAGGCGGCCACCCAGCGCGGCCCCACCCCTGTCCGCGCCAGGGGGGCGCCTGGAGCCCCTGGCCCACCTCTGGCTGCCCCCCTTCGCCTATTTATTTTCCGTCACGAGGAAACTCCAAAAGGAGAACCCTAATTCGCAAACTCTCCTCTGTTCCGCCGCCGCCGCGCTTCCAAGATCGGGAGCACCAGAAGACCTCTTCTCGGCACCCTGCCGGAGGGAGGATTGACCTCCGGGAGTCTCCTCTCCACCATGGGTGCTCCCCGGATGTCTCGTGAGTAGTTTTCCTTGGACCTTGGGTCCGTGATCAGTAGCTATGTGATGTTCTCCTCCCCTCTTTGATCTTCATGGTTTAGACCTCGTGAGATGCCCTACATGATCGAGGCACTTTTGTAATATTTCTGCTTTTGCTATGTTGAGTTTGATAGGATCTGATGGATTATGAGATTATGTTCAGATTGTGATTGAGTAATATATTTGGTTCTTATCTCTTATATTTTTGTTCCTAAGTAATTCTTGCATGTTCTCCGTTGCTGTTTATTGCTTTGGCCAAGTAGTAGGTAGTGACTCCAAGAGGGAACGTTGTGCTCGATTGTGGGTTCATGCCCCCCCGATGACACGCTTGAGTGACAGAAACATGAGTCTAGGGGATGTGTTGTTGCCACAAGGGGGAAAACAACGGTGCTTGTAACCGCGGTTACAAGGATTTTTTACTTTACGCAAAGTTCTTTTAATGCAGTTGTCTGTTGCTTTGGGTTTACACTTTGGGTGGGGCTCGCAACTTAATACCAGCGAGATGTTCTAGATAGATATCTCAAGGTGGATGATTAGTAGTAGATGCAGTTGGATTTCGATCTACTTACTTTGGCGTACTGCCCGTGCTTTTGAACCTCGTCCTTTCTTTTGTAGCATAGTTAGCATTGCGGTGTGTTCATAATCCTGTCAATTGCCTTTCTGTAATTTGTTTACCTCGCATAGCAATTTTATCGTATTTTGGGAGAGAGACATCACTAGTGAACATCACGTATCCCGGTCCATATCCTCATCACTGTTTACACGCTCATTACTTTTCTGCTTTACTTTCAATTGCTATCATTATCCCTTGTGTTTTACCCTTTGTGAACAACAAGACCGGAGAGATTGACAACCTCTCTGAACTTCGTTGGGAAAAAAGTTATCGTGTCTGTGTGCAGGTCCGCGTCAGTTGCGCCGCTGACACCTACTTATCATCTCCAGAGTCCTACTGGAGACAAACCTTGGTATCTTCACCGAGGGAAATTTGCTGCTGTGCTACTTCACGCCTTCTGCTTGGGGCTCACCAACGAAGGGCGAGAATCATCATCTCGCATATCAGCAACGGCTACCCCTCGCGTGGTCGCCTTAGTGGGCCGGCCTCCTAGCGCCAGCCAGCGCGGCCCACAACGCCCCGCGACCCAGCTTGGCCCGACTCCTCCTCCTGGGCCTAGCCCACAAGGTGAGGCCCCTCCTTTTTTTTCTGCACTGTTGGGCCGGCCCATGTGTAGATTTCGCCTAGTGCATAGCTCGGTTATCTAGCGCCCACTCTATTTAGGGCTGTTAGAGCAGTTTCGGCCCAGTAGTTTTTTTCCTTTTCTGGTTTAATTAAATGGCAGATTGTTTTAGTATTTTGCGACGCGCATATCTTTTAAACCGTAGCTCGGATCGCAACGCTGTAAACATGAAAATTGCTTAGAATTTTGTGTAGATTAATAAAATGTTCTCCGTTGCCATGTTTGACTTTGTTTACATGATGTTTACCTGCTAATTACATTGTCTGCCACTGTAAACTGTAACTGCCATAACTTTTTAACCGTTGCTCCGATAAAAATGTTCTTTATATGTAACTTGATTAGTTTTTCGTGTACTTTGTGTTTATGCTATTGTTCGCTGTTTTTAACCAACCTAAAATATGGTTTAGGACAGAACAGTACCAAATGCTTTAATTGTTCTGGGGTACTTAGTATTGTGCCATGTTTAGGTTGTGCCTCACTTAAATTGACTAGCATAGATAGTTTATCTTTATGCTTCACCTCTTGACATGTTTGTGTGCCATGCCATGCTTTAGTGAGATTCCATGATAACAACCTTTGTTGATCACCTGTAGCTAAACAACTTGAACCTTTCTAAACGTGCGGTATCGTCGTGTGTGACGAGTACTCCACTTAACCTGTTAGTAACCGCTCTCGACGGTAGGTGTGATGTCTCGTGTTGCCTTCTTGTTGATGCTTACTCATGTTTGCTCCGTAGTAATAGATGCTTTCTCGTTAATTGCCTTTTCCAGTGTTTCCTTCTTGTGTGCTTCCGCGGGTACCCTTCGGAGACGATGCGAGCTTGCGATCAACTACACCTTCGGAACCCGACTTATCAACAGGCAAGGACTATGCATTACATATGATCCATTCTATTTCAACCAGTGGTTTGCATGCTAGTCTAGGTTAGGTTCGATGTTTGATCCTACCACATGTTTACAGCCTCTTTCAAACCGATACAGCCATGTCCCCTCCCAGCAAACCATGTACTGCTATGTTACTATTGCTCGTTGCTCAGCCCCTGCTTAGTATGCATGCTTAGGATGCTACGATGTTACCCTGTTACTCCTTGGTTTGGGATATCACATTATTATATTGTTGTTGATGATATGATTATTATAATGTTGACTATATTCGACGAAGGATGGAAGGTCTAGGCTATCCCGCCCCGACGCTTTGTTCCATTCGAGTCACCTAGGATCCGAGTTCCGGGTATTGGTTCTAAGATTGAGCGTTCCTAACCGCGTGTGGGATTTTATGGGGTCCCCTCTTCTTACCTACCTAGCTTCAAGCATTTCCAGTGGTGGCCCAAGCTGATTTACCATTTGAAACCGTGTGTGTGCTAGTCGGCCGCCAGTAGTTTTCAAACCAACCTGGGCCAGCGGGGACATGGTTTCCTTGTTGGTCCACCTTGTCCGGCTGAGGACCCGGTTTCCCATGAGTGATTAACCGGCTATCCAAACCTGCGACAGACGATAGAGACCGATTCGAGAGCGCGGCCGGCTTTTAAGTTGGGTGTCCACTCACCGGGGGCCACCCGGATTTGTTCGTTGTTAGTTAGAGGGACCTGTCATTTCGGATCTCTCGGAACTAAATCATAAAATGGTTGACTATAATGGGTAGCAACTGAGAGAGATGGGCGTGCGTGCGGAGCCTTGTCATGGGCAGTTGGTACACCCCTGCAGGGTTAAATCTTTTCGAGAAGTCGTGTCCACGGTTATGGACGACTTGGAACCTACGTCTTGTTCATAGATAACATCAATTGAATCATAACTATAACTTGATCAACGTGTGTGTGCCTTGACTGCTTCTTCTTCGTCGGGATGCGAAGAGGAGGACAAGGATAGGATAGGTGTTATGTTTGCGTAAGTAGTTGATAGCAAGACTTGTTGGAGGCGATTCCTCATCGAATGCCTGGCTTCTTAGCTTACTCTCTAGATCGTTAGCCACCTCCATAAATGCTAGTGCGGCAACAACCTCACCACTTACCCCCATCCTTACCGTAAACTACTAGTTGTCCTAGAATGACGAGTGATGAAGTCCTTGCTGGGTCAGCTGACCACTATAGTTGGATGCTGAGTACTTCTGTACTCATGATACTACCCCAAACTCTTTTCAGGGTTCTTGGTCGACAACAGGTATGGTGATCGACGTTTCACGTGGAGACTCGACGACGACTAGTTAGGCGGATCCCGGCTGAGGGCCTGGACCCGTGTGCTTAATGGGATCGATGTTTTTCTCTTTGCCAGTAGGCATTTGATTGTAGTCTGTACTCAGACATGTATCTTTCGCTGTTGTACTATATTAAGGCAGTTGTATGCCGATTGTATGAGATGTTGTATCTTTGTATTTGTAATGTTGTGATATCATGTTGGAAATCCGGGGCATATGACTTCGTCATATGTCGCGGTGGGACCGATATGTGCTTTGTCCCTGGATCTGGATGGAAACATCTAGATCTGGAAAACAGGTATGGTGATCGACGTTTCATGTGGAGACTCGACGACGACTAGTTAGGCGGATCCCGGCTGAGGGCCTGGACCCGTGTGCTTATGGGGATCGATGTTTTTCTCTTTGCCAGTAGGCATTTGATTGTAGTCTGTACTCAGACATGTATCTTTCGCTGTTGTACTATATTAAGGCAGTTGTATGCCGATTGTATGAGATGTTGTATCTTTGTATCTGTAATGTTGTGATATCATGTTGGAAATCCGGGGTATATGACTTCGTCATATGTCGTGGTGGGACCGATATGTGCTTCGTCCCTGGATCTGGATGGAAACATCTAGATCTGGAACAGTACTGCATATCGGGACTTACAACTTGGTATCAGAGCCTTACCGACCGTAGGATCCCTTTTCTGGCTGAAGTCAAGTCTAGACAAAAATTATTTTTTAGTTACTAAGTTAGTTATCGGAGAGTAGGAATCTTTTTACTCCTTACCCTTGCCCTGGTCAGAACAAGTGTCGTAAGTGTTTTAATTCTGATCTTATCCCCTTCAAACTTTAGGATCTCGAGAGTGTGGAGTATCGAAATCGTTACAATGCCTTGCTTGCAGCGTATTGTCTCGATTCTGATCTCAGGTTTGGGAATTCCTGTAGTACCTTTAGCTTCTCCGATTTGTGTATCATCTGGGCCATCCATTGCCATCCCTCCTTTTACCGGTGTTTTTATGACTTGCGTCAAAAATCACTATCCCTTGATCTGGTTTTCGTGATCATTCTTCCTCTTGTCACTGACGGTTTCGTTTTTCCGATGATGTCGTCTCTCTGCGGAAAGTTTCTCGACGGAAGCTCGACATCGACATGGAGCAGAGTACCTTGTTGGTGGTGTTGAAGATCGTCGACTCTCTTCTTTCCCCCTTCCCCTCTCCCTTGGATTGTCCTGGATCTCGGGACGAGATCCCTTATTGGTGGTGTTGTATTGTAACAGCCCAGATTTCACAAAAAAAATTAAAAAAAAAATTCGGTGTGAATTGTTTGATTGTCTAATTTGTTTGCGGTGTTTGCATCCCCGATTTATCGATCGGTGATTATTTTCCCCCTCTTATCTTGTATCGGACGGAGACTGACCCTTGCCACCATGACACTCGACCTTTGCGACACCGGGTTTCGCCCGATCACCGTCGTAAAAACTGGCACAAGACCAGCCGCAGCCAACGGAACAAAAACCCCGTTTAATAATCAAACGGGTTATTTTTATAGCGCGCCGGAAAGTGTTCTCGGAACGGTACCAGTGCGAGGTGAACGCTGCCGGCTCGACGCGCTGATCGCGCAGTTCGAAGTTTTACCCAAATCGGAGGTCCTGCGGACCCTCGGCGGTCAGAAACGTAAACACCGCGCGCGCGAGAGAAAAATCGGGGATGTTTTTGCAAGTGCCAGCCACCTGGGCTATATAAACACCACCACACTCCCACCCCTTTCTAGGGTTTCCCTAGCCACAAAATTGCAGCCACCCCCCTGTTTTTGCCTCAAATCTGCCCAATAGCCCCTCAATTTTCGCAACCCTAGCCATCCTCTGATCTGGACCGTCAGATCCGGAGATCCGACGGCCCAGATCGCGCCCAGCCTCCACCCTTCTCTCTCCTCAGCCCCCATGGAGCAAGCCGAGGCCAGACGGCCAGGCCGCCGCCGCCGCCCGTGCAGTCCAGCCGCCGCGCTGGTAGCAGCTCCGGCGAGCCGCTGCAGGTCCAGTCCAGCCCCGCCGCGCACCTCTCCCTCTCCCTCTCTTCTCCCTCACCCTCTAACCTCTCTCTTTTCTCTCTGTCGTGAGATGCCGCCATGGGAGACCCTGCTGAGCTCGAGGTCGTCGCCCGATCTGCTCGCCCCGTCGTCCCCTCGCCGTGGCCCCCTCGCCGGCGATCGGATCCGCCTCCCTGCGCCCTGCCTCGACCGCCCAAGCCCCGTCCCGCCGCTGCGCCGGCGAGCCGCCGCTCGACGTCGGCGATAGCCGCCACCTCCTCGCTCGGGACAACGAGGGCACGGCTACCCCTCGCGTGGTCGCCCGAGTGGGCCGGCCTCCCAGAGCCAGCCAGCGCGGCCCACAGCGCCCCGCGGCCCAGCTTGGCCCGACTCCTCCTCCTGGGCCGAGCCCACAAGGTGAGGCCCCTCCTTTTTTTTAATTTTTTTTATTCTGCACTGTTGGGTCGGCCCATGTGTAGATTTCGCCTAGTGCGTATCTCAGTTATCTAGCGCCCACTCTGATTAGGGCTGTTAGAGCAGTTTCGGCCCAGTAGTTTTTTTCCTTTTCTGGTTTAATTAAATGCCAGATTGTTTTAGTATTTTGCGACGCGCATATCTTTTAAACCGTAGCTCGGATCGCAACGCTTTAAACATGAAACTTTCTTAGAATTTTGTGTAGATTAAGAAAATGTGCTCCTTTGCCATGTTTGAATTTTTTTACATGTTGTTTACCTGCTAATTACACTGTCTTCCACTGTAAACTGTAACTGTCATAACTTTTTAACCGTTGCTCCGATAAAAATGTTCTTTATATGTAACTTGATTAGTTTTTCGTGTACTTCGTGTTTATGATATTGTTTGCTGTCGTTAACCAACCGAAAATATGGTTTAGGACAGAACAGTACCAAATGCTTTAATTGTTGTAGGGTACTTAGTGTTGTGTCATGTTTAGGTTGTGCCTCACTTAAATTGACTAGCATAGATAGTTTATCTTTATGCTTCACCTCTTGACATGTTTGTGTGACATGCCATGCTTGAGTGAGATGCCATGTTAACAAACTTTGTTGATCACCTGCAGCTAAACAACTTGAACCTTTCTAAACGTGCGGTATCGTCGCGTGTGACGAGTACTCCACTTAACCTGTTAGTAAACGCTCTCGACGGTAGGTGCGATGTCTCGTGTTGCCTTCTTGTTGATGCTTGCTCGTGTTTGCTCCGTAGTAATAGATGCTTGCTCGTTGATTGCCTTTCTAGTGTTTCCTTCTTGTGTGCTTCCGCGGGTACCCTTCGGAGACGATGCGAGCTTGCGATCAACTACACCTTCGGAACCCGACTTATCAACAGGCAAGGACTATGAATTACTTATGATAATTTCTATTTCAACCAGCGGTTTGCATGCTAGTCTAGGTTAGGTTCGATGTTTGATCCTACCACATGTTTACAGCCTCTTTCAAACCGATACATCCATGTCCCCTCCCAGCAAACCATGTACTGCTATGTTACTATTGCTCGTTGCTCAGCCCCTGCTTAGTATGCATGCTTAGGATGCTACGATGTTACCCTGTTACTCCTTGGTTTAGGATATCACATTATTATATTTTTGTTGATGATATGATTATTATAATGTTGACTATATTCGACGAAGGATGGAAGGTCTAGGCTATCCCGCCCCAACGCTTTGTTCCATTCGAGTCACCTAGGATCTGAGTTCCAGGTATTGGTTCTAAGACTGAGCGTGCCTAACCGCGTGTGGGATTTTATGGGGTCCCCTCTTCTTACATACCTAGCTTCAAGCATTTCCAGTGGTGGCCCAAGCTGATTTACCATTTGAAACCGTGTGTGAGTTGGTCGGCCGCCAGTAGTTTTCGAACCAACCTGGGCCAGTGGGGACATGGTTTCCTTGTTGGTCCACCTTGTCCAGCTGAGGACCCGGTTTCCCATGTGTGATTAACCGGCTATCCAAACCCGTGACAGACGGTAGAGACCGATTCGAGAGCGCGACCGGCTTTTGAGTTGGGTGTCGACTCACCGGGGTCCACCCGGATTTATTCGTTGTTAGTTAAGAGGGACATGTCGTTTCGGATCTCTTGGAACTAAATCATAAAATGGTTGCCTATAATGGGTAGCAACTGAGAGAGATGGGCGTGCGTGCGGAGCCTTGTAATGGGCAGTTGGTACACCCCTGCAGGGTTAAATCTTTTCGAGAAGCCGTGTCCACGGTTATGGACAACTTGGAACCTACGTCTTGTTCATAGATAACATCAATTGAATCGTAACTATAACTTGATCAACGTGTGTGTGCCTTGACTGCTTATTCTTCGTCGGGATGCAAAGAGGAGGACAAGGATGGGATAGGTGTTATGTTTGCGTAAGTAGTTGATAGCAAGACTTGTTGGAGGCGATTCCTCATCGAATGCTTGGCTTCTTACCTTACTCTCTAGATCGTTAGCCACCTCCATAAATGTTAGTGCGGCAACAACCTCACCACTTAGCCCATACTTACCGTAAACTACTAGTTGTCCTAGAATGACGAGTGATGAAGTCCTTGCTGGGTCAGTTGACCACAACAGTTGGATGCTGAGTACTTCTGTACTCATGATACTACCCCCAAACTCTTTTCAGGGTTCTTGGTCGACAACAGGTATGGTGATCGACGTTTCACGTGGAGACTCGACGACGACTAGTTAGGCGGATCCCGGCGGAGGGCCTGGACCCGTGTGGTTATGGGGATCGATGTTTTTCTCTTTACCAGTAGGCATGTGATTGTAGTCTGTACTCAGACATGTATCTTCCGCTGTTGTACTGTATTAAGGCAGTTCTATGCCAATTGTATGAGATGTTGTATCTTTGTATCTATAATGTTGTGATATCATGTTGGAAATCCGGGGCATATGACTTCGTCATATGTCGCGGTGGGACCGATATGTGCTTCGTCCCCGGATCTGGATGGAAACATCTAGATCTGGAACAGTACCGCATATCGGGCCTTACAATTGCCGGACTGACAGAAACCTGAACCCCAGTTTGCACACTTTTGCATAAGGGAGTAATGGATCCTTGATCTTATTGTTGTGGTTAGGCTTTGCCTTAATTTCTATCTTGTATTTGCGGATGCTTGCAAGATGTTTAATCATAAGAGTGCACTTATCTTAGTCTAGAAGGTGTGCTAGCATAGATCCACCCACTCAACACTTATCATCTCAACACTTGTTATCGATACGGAGTATGGCGAAAGCACGTGGCTACCTCTCCATGTGTCCTCAAGAACGCTTTAGTCTTTATAAGTTCATTTGTCAGGCTTATCCGTTGCTCAAAAGGATTTGGCCACTTGCTGCTCCTCAGTGCTATTTACTTTGCTTGCTTTTATCTTATTGTTGCTTATATCGAAAACCCCTAAATAGTTATCTTTCAGTGCTTGCAGTTATTCCTTTTCCAAAATCACCTATCAATACCTTTCGCTCCTCGTTGGGTTCGACACTCTTACTTATCGAAAACACTACAATAGATCCCTTTACGTTGAGGGTCATCAAGTAACATTTTCTGGCGCCGTTGCCGGGGAGCATAGCGCTATTGGTAAGTGAAGCTGGTAAGGAATTTTTATCTTGTTTTTGCTGTTGTTGTTCTTTGTCCGTATGGAAAACCTGGCTATTGGATCGCTGCTTACGGGGAAACACCCCACATCTGTGGTGGTTGTACCTCCCCTACTGAAATTGTGCCTTATAAAATACCAGCTGGTATTATCAATTGTGTTTTGGCTAATCGTTATGCAGGAGACAGACATCCCAGTGAACACTTGCTATATTTATCACAACTATGTTCACTATTTAAGCTTGCAGGTGTATCAAAGGAGTTTGTCATGAAGAAATTGTTCTCCGTATCGCTTATAGATAAAGCTTCAGATTGGTATAAGCTTCTCGATAACTCTCATTTGCTTGATTGGCATGAGCTTATGTCTCTCTTTTATACCAAGTTTTATCCTCTTCATGAAATTCATCGAGAGAGGAATTATATTTATAACTTTAGGTCTCGTGACGGAGAAAGCATCGCTCAAGCTTGGGGGAGATTGAAATCTCTAATGCTCAAATGTCCTATTCATGAGCTCCCCAAGAAAACTATACTTCAAATTTTTATGCTAGACTTTCTCGTCAGGATAAGGAGATGTTGGATGCCTCCTCTAGTGGGGTATTTCAGACAAAAAGCGTTGAAGAAAGATGGGATCTCCTTGAAAGGATCCAGAAGAATACCGAAGATTGGTAAATAGATAAAGGTATTGAACCCACTATTAATTATGAGCATGATTATATAGAGAGCTATGTGAAAACTGATTACTTTAATACCTTTTGCTCTAAGATTGGTCTTGATTACCATCTAATGATTGATTTTTGTAAGGACTTTTCCTCTCATATCGACTCTTCTAAGATGAAGAGGAATCAATATCATAAACCCTTCAAAGAATTACCTATTGATATTCATGTTGCTGACCCTATTGTGCCTGCGGTTATATATGAAAAGCCCCCTTTTCCCGTAAGAATAAGGGAGCACTCTTTCATGACAGGCATAATGAATAAGAGTGAGAGAAGAATTGATGAGCATTAGGACCAGATTAAGGTCGATCCTCGAGTTGCATTGGTTAAGGATCTTATTACTAATGATGTTTTAGATTCCAATATAAATTTTTGTGCTGTTTCCACTAACCTTGTCACAGCCAAGAATAAGGGCCCAATTTCAGGTACGCCAGTAGTATCTGTCAAAATAGGAGATCACAATTATTATGGTCTATGCGATTTGGGATTGAGTGCTAGTGCTATCCCGTATTCACTTTATCAAGAGATCATGGGTGAAATTTCACCTTGTGAACTTGAAGAAGTTGATGTTACTATTCATCTTGCAAACAGAGCAACTATCTCTCCTATAGGAATTGTGAGAGACGTTGAAGTTTTATGCGGAAAGGTAAAATATCCTACCGACTTTCTGGTACTTGGTTCAATAAGGGATAATTTTTTTCCTATTATTTTCGGTAGACCTTTTCTCAGAACCTGTGGAGCTATAATAGATTGCAAGAAAGGTAAAGTTTCGGTTGAATTCAATGGTGAGCCCTATGAATTTAACTTTTCTAAGTTCTCTAAGCAGCCTCGTGGTACTGATTTGCCTAGTAAGGATAAGATTATTGAAGATATTGCTTCCATTGCTATTCCTCCTAATGATCCTTTGCAGCAATATATGGAGGACCATGTATGATTTGCATATGCAGGAGAGAAATGTGTTGGCAATGTGCCCTAGAGGCAAATAAAATATGTTTATTGGCGTATTCCATTAGTTCATAATAAGTTTTATACTGTGCTATAACTGTATTAAGCGGAAACATTAATACACGTGTGGTATACAAACAACCAGGTCCCTAGTTAACTCTAGTAAACTAGTCCATTGGGCAATTGATGATCAAGGTTTCCTGATCATGAGATGTGAACAGTCTATTGACAACGGAAATAATGTTTAATAATGTTTAAATATGTTTTATTATTTAATTAAGAGAATTAAATATTAAAATATGATTAAATATAATTAAAAATGAATTAAAAGGCATATGGGCCTAAAGTGGCCCATTAGGGGAAGGAGGGAGCTCCCCCTTGGGCCAAGGCGCCAAGGAAGGGATCCCACCTCCCCTAGCCGCACCAAACCCCCCCTCCCTAGGGTTTAGTCCCACATGGGAAGGGGAGGGAGGGTGGCACCCCTCCTTGGCCTATATAAGGAGGGGTGGGGGTGCCTTTTTTCTTCACACAATTTGATTTGAGACAAGTTTCTCAGATCTCTCTTCTCTCTCTTTCTCCCTCCTCGAGTGGACTCCCCTTGTTTGGAGTCTACACTTGGTTGGGGTTTCTCCACCATACGCACGCCGTCGTGCTGCTGGAATCGGGATCCGAATCCATATTCTTTCCGTTGTTCTTCTGGTTCGGAGCCCAGAGGGAACGTCGGGTACACCGTATGCGTGTAATCCCGCGAGGCGCTACACTTGTGGTGCTCCTTCATCGTTGAGGCCGTGTCACGACGTCTTCACCGACAACGTTCCGACGGGGACGTAATCCCGTCATCGGTCTTCAAGGACCGGGTGGCCTCAGGAGTCATCGTGGATCTGCGCCGCATCGGGGATTTCCGGTACGACTACATCAACCACGTTCACGCGGGAAGGTTTCCCGCTTAACGGACTACATACTGGTATGTGACCAATTCCCTCCGTTACTTGCATCGCCATAGCATAGGTCTTGGGTTCGGGACGCGTAGGTCATGAAAAATTATTGTTTTCTGCCCCGTTCCCCAACAGTGGTATCATGAGCAAGGCTATGCGTAGATGTATTGTACGGATAGAACACATCTAGTATGTGGGCATCAATTCTCCAATTGTTACCCTCTCACGTGTACTCGTTTAGCATTGCGGCAATGTCCTGATGAAGCGGCCTCGACTGACCTTACGCGAGACTGGTTCCACGCTTGACATATGGCTTGTACCATATAAGTGGTTGGGCGTGTCTGTCTCTCTAACATTAGCGATGCGAAGACGTTTGCAATGGAGGGCCCCGACAGGGGTGTAATAGAGACAATTGCGGGATTGGTGTTGTGGTTGTATGTTCGTAGGCATAGAAACGGTTCTATCTCGAAAGCCCTATCAGCCACCTAAAACTTGCAAAAGATAAAGTAGAGGCGTCTAAACTTTAATTTGCAGGGAGGCATCATAGTTAGTATGATTTATACTATAGCATCCTGTTTTGCTTGTATTAGATATACGACGGTAGCATTATATGATGATCCCTCACTAATCCAACAAAGTGTCCTTCCTTAGTGAAGCACCATCTGGAAAGATCTCCATTATGGAGGCATCGCATGTCACACGGGTGTCAAACATATTAGCGTTCAAATGAGATGGGTGGAGCAAGCCTAGCATGTCCAGAAACATGGCCTTGCATACGCGGCATATAATCACTAAGGTTATTGTGGCGAGCCTGGCATATGCAGATATGGCCTCGGGACACAGTGATCGAAAGATCGAGCATGAGTCACATGGATGATGTGATTGGCAGGATGGCCTACCTTGAGAATATACTGATGGTCGTGTCACACGGGGGAGGTATAGTTCTCAAGGATTGTGTAATCACTTAGAATAAACTATGAGGGATGTTTGTGTGAGTGGGAGTTCTAGAATTGTTTAAAACATGAACTCCTATTATGAACTTAATCTTCATGTCTTAGCAAATATCATTGTAGATAATGTCATAATCAATGTTTATAACCATGGCTCTTTAGTGTGATGTAGAACTTAAGGAAAATGGGTCTTACTTCATTGATGTGTACCAACACCGTTAGAGACATACTCATTACTAATGACTTGTTAAAAAATAATACGAGAACAGCTAGGAGATACACCGGATAACTCTGTAATTGAGGAAGATGATGATGAGTATCGTATTCATCATTTCTTATTCAATGACTGTCCGATACACCATACTTCATTCTATGGAATCTGAATTGTGAATGCATGATTAAGACACCAACACGTATGACGTGCTAGGTGATCTTAAAAGCACTAAGTCACAAATCAGAGTAATGGAATATGAGTATATGGACGGGGTTTCTTTCAACCATGGTGGAAGGAACAACCTGTTGAGAAAGTCACTTGGAAAATGTATATGATACATGAACACCTTGTGTACAACTTGGACTACAGAATGACTGGTTACTTTGTGATAACTGGGGAGTTGCATCTGCTTCCTCCCAGGTACAAAGACCGTGTCTAGACTATGTCATGAAGGAGAATCGTTCACCTGTCATGATGTCATGGTTAAAGTTGTGAACTTTAAAGGTAGAACCAATGCAGGAATAGTCATTGACGGAGAAAGTATATTTGATACACGGGTTATAAATGTCTTTCCCCACAAAACACTGATTGTGGTTGATTAAGTATTCGATGCTTGAACTCACTGCTTAAAGATTGGCTTGGAAGGGATGAGGTGACAATGTGTGCTGACGATAATCAAGATAGTTGATGGTCGACAACACTCTCCCTCTACATCTATCATTTGATTAGTATATGAATAAATTTATGATCGTTTGAGTGTGAACCTTATTAGTGTGTCTTGCATATCGCGAAGACAATTATTCATATTAGTGAGAAACAAGTCAGTTGTTCTCCTTTTATGAATGATATCTTTTATGGTCACATTACGGTTATGAATGAGTTATTCTTATATTGATGGTAGTAGTTTGATCATTTATAAGAAATATTGTAATGCCAAGAATTATCCAAACTTAGTAATGACACTACCGTTTAAGTCATGATTGGTTTCATGAAGTCTTGAGATACTTGATCTCTTGACACATGCAAACCATGCCTAATGACTGAAACCTCGCATTCTGGTAAAACAGAGTTTGCGATGACTGTTGCATATCATACATAGTGATGTATCATATTTCAGCATGTAGTGAATTTCATTATTTCGTAAACTTCAAATGTGGACTTAGATGAATATGTGTATTCACTAATGAAACATGCGTCTGGGATAGTTTGATGTGATCAAAGGGATTTCAGAATGAAGACGGGTACTAAATTAACGAGAAAACAAGTCTCTACGATTTGATCAAAGAGACAAATGTTTTGAGTTAGCCTTCGGCATACGGACTTGTGTGAAAGTTGTTCCACAAATTACAATGCTTGGAACACTTCAATATTGTTGATGTGCCTGAACATTATAATCATACTCTATTGGATAGTGTATGGTATAAGTTATCTCTTACCGAGTTACGTTATTATTGTTTAGAGTTATTAATTTAATAAGCAAACACTCACTTCAGTATAGGGAACCATCTGACTTCGTGGAAACCAACACTATATAAGTTATGGTGTGTCATGGTTTCTAGGAAAATAATTTATGCGGTAAATTATCTTTGTAGTGTATCCTTAGTCAACTATGGATGCATCTTCCGCAACTAGGACCAAAGAGCAAAACTTGTGTTGCTAAGTTTGGTGTTTGTCAAGAAGTGTTCTTGATGAATGTGTTAATGGAGGAAAGTGAAAGTTCAAACAAGGTAATTGAGCTTGCCTCCAGATGTCAGAGTAGCGCAACGGAATGTGTTCCGAAACCAAAGCTCTACAATTAGAGGAGAAAATGATGATAATGATCATGGTGTTTCGGTTGAAACTTTTACTGAACAAAGTAGGATTCAAGAATACATATTTGCCCTTGTGCAAAGTAATATTCATGATTCACTTGTCAAGTTAATGGAACAAGACATACCTACAAACTACGAAGAAGAGATGGTGGACCTAAGTACGAGAAATGACTATGAGTCATGGAATCCTATATTGAGTTACATTTAAGATTACATGAATCTTATCACGTAAAGAGGTTACTTGATATTCTCAATAACTTCTAGGTTATAAGGAATAAATGTGAACATCAAAGGAAGACATCAAGATCGATTTGTCATGAAGGATGTTTCTGACAACTTCAAAAGGTTGACTACAATATTAGCGATGCTTGAGTCAATAGGATTATCACTACGATTGATCCAAATTGTTATCAATACCGTGATTTCCTCAAATCCTTCATTGAAGAAGGGTTGTAATTGGTACAACGAGAAGGTTTTGGAAAACATATGGATGCTAGTGTCTCGTAACCGAAATTCTCGATTTGATGAATGATCAAAGGATTTTTGGACTTAGACAAAATATCGAGGAAACATGCATTTGCATGAAACTGAGTGGGAGCTGAATAGTATCCTAAACCTAATATGTGGACGACATATTTTGAGTGGGAGCTATGGGAGTATTATCCCGAACTTAATATGTGGGTGACATATTTGAGTGGGAGCTATGTGGATGTTATCCTAGTCTTATATGTGGCTGACATATTTGAGTGGGAGCGTGGCAACATTCTCATATATAACATATGGTGAATGATGTAGTTGGTATTAATGATTATTGAAAATCTTCATGAATAGAGTTAAGCATTGAAAATCTATTAAGATAGATTAATGCGTTTAATATCATTGAGTCGGAATACTCTCCTGGATAAGATTCTGAAGAAGTTTAGAATGGGACAAGTCAAGAAGGTAGTTCTTACTTGTATATCCAAGAGAAGTATCGAGTTAATCTCAGTACAAGAACAATGGTTAAATGATGGTTAAATGAAAGAAATGGATGTGCTACATCCTCTATGCCTCTGTCATAGGTTCTTTCATATAAAAACCAAAGTTTTTTTCCCGCAAAAAAAACCAAATTTTGTACTCGACGTAATGTGACCCAAGTTCTTAGTAAGAAGAACATGGTGTGATATGATTTATGAGTAAATCATTGAACAAAGAGTTAAGTTTATCCTTCAGTATCTGGGGAGAACTGAGGATACATCTCTAATTTGTAAAGGATAGTGGACTTGATCATAAATGTTATGCTGGTTCAAGTTCTGACACTAACCTGGAAAATTGAGATATCATACTAATAAATTCCTAAGTTGAAAGAAACATGGTTAGACATCAAAGTTGCATACAATGCACTAAGGATTAAATCTACAATGATATGGCTACTTTAGAAGTGGCAAGAGTTATATTCTGGCTTAAGAAGTTCAACTTCTAACTGAGTGAGTTTCAGTGTGCATGACTATGGGAAAGTCCGCGTGACCCACCGGATGTCATTGCTGAAACACAAACAAACGAAGTCTCACTCTACCGCCGAATATATATATACCTCATCATTATAATGGATAATGAAGTAATGTCAAACTAGGTGACATTAATGATTTGCAAAAGACATACGGATCTGAATGGTACCCAGACCGTTGATACAACCTTTTCCACAAGCAAGCATGATCTATAACCATATACATGATATGGAGTTATGATCCACAGAAAAATGCAACTAGATTATTTGTACTCTAGTGCAAGTGGGAGACTATTGGGAATGTGCCGTAGAGGCAAATAAAATATGTTTATTGGCGTATTCCATTAGTTCATAATAAGTTTTATACTGTGCTATAACGGTATTAAGCGGAAACATTAATACACGTGTGGTATACAAACAACCAGGTCCCTAGTTAACTCTAGTAAACTAGTCCATTGGGCAATTGATGATCAAGGTTTCCTGATCATGAGATGTGAACAGTCTATTGACAATGGGGTCATGTCATTGGGAGAATGACATGATGTACAGACACCCACCAGAAGTGTTGCAATGTGATCCAGTCACATAGTTCAACATTGCGATAACTATAAACGTGGTGACCCGATCCTTAAGACCGTGATGATCATACATAATTGCTATCTACCAGGATGCTTTGAGTGCATTAACCGTTACACTGAAACATGGTAACCATAAAGGTGTATCTTGGGTATTCCGAAGTAGATATGTTGATGAGTATGCAAATAGATCAAAACGGGATTTGTCCATCCGAGTGACGGATAGGTACTCTGGGCCCACTCGGTGATATTACATCATAAAGATTGCGCAATCATGTGACTAGGTCATGGGGTTGTAATATCACGGGAACGAGTAAACATGTTTGTCGGTAACGAGAATGAACTAGGTATATTGGATACCGACGATCAAACCTCGGACAAACAAAGTACCGTATGACAAAGGGATCAGGACTCAACGTTAATGGTTCTAACGATGAAGTTAATTCGATGGAAACGCAGGGGCTCATCAAGGATTGTAACCAGATCCCACATGACGGTCATTGGTCAGAGAGTGTCTGTCATGTCTGCTGTTTCCCGAACCGTAGGGTGTCACGCTTAAGGGTATTCGACGCAATAAGGATTGATTCGGTATCATCGGTGAAATAAGAGAGAACACCAGAATTGTTCCGGGAGGTGCCGAAAGTTGTTCTGGATATTTTGAAAGGTTCAAAATAATGTTTAAATATGTTTTATTATTTAATTAACAGAATTAAATATTAAAATATGATTAAATATAATAAAAAATGAATTAAAAGGCATATGGGCCTAAAGAGACCCATTAGGGGAAGGAGGGAGCTCCCCCTTGGGCCAAGGCGCCAAGGGAGGGAGCCGACCTCCCCTAGCCGCACCAAACCCCCCCTCCCTAGGGTTTAGTCCTACATGGGAAGGGGAGGGAGGGTGGCACCCCTCCTTGGCCTATATAAGGAGGGGTGGGGGTGCCTTTTTTCTTCACACAATTTGATTTGAGACAAGTTTCTCAAATCTCTCTTCTTTCTCTTTCTCCCTCCTCGAGTGGACTCCCCTTGTTTGGAGTCTACACTTGTTTGGGGTTTCTCCACCATACGCACGCCGTCGTGCTGCTGGAATCGGGATCCGAATCCATCTTCTTTCCGCTGCTCTTCTGGTTCGGAGCCCGGAGGGAACGTCGGGTACACCGTATGCGTGTAATCCCGCGAGGCGCTACACTTGTGGTGCTCCTTCATCGTTGAGGCCGTGTCACGACGTCTTCACCGACAACGTTCCGACGGGGACGTAATCCCGTCATCGGTCTTCAAGGACCGGGTGGCCTCAGGAGTCATCGTGGATCTGCGCGGCATCGGGGATTGCCGGTACGATTACATCAACCACGTTCACGCGGGAACGTTTCCCGCTTAATGGACTACATACTATTATGTGACCAATTCCCTCCGTTACTTGCATCGCCATAGCATAGGTCTTGGGTTCGGGACGCGTAGGTCATGAAAAATTATTGTTTTCTGCCCCGTTCCCCAACAAAATGAGTTGGACGACATATTCTTGAGACAACCTGCTATCCTAAAGCACAACCTTCCAGTTGAGCCTTTGGGAATTTTATCGAAACCAAAAGAAGATCCAATGTTTGATCTTAAACCTCTTCCCGATTCGCTCAAATATGCTTACTTAGATGAAAAGAAAGTATATCCTGTTATTGTCAATTCTAACCTTTCAGGGTATGAAGAAGAGCGTCTATTGGAAGTACTTCGTAAACATCGAGGTGCAATTGGCTATACCCGTGATGACCTTAAGGGGATTAGTCCGTCTATTTGTCAACACACCATCAACCTTGAACCTGATGCTAAACCAGTTGTTGATCATCAACGACGGTTGAACCCTAAAATGATGGATGTTGTAAGGACTGAGATTCTCAAGCTTCTAGCCGCAGGTATTATCTACCCTATAGCTGATAGTAAGTGGGTATGCCAGGTTCATTGTGTTCCAAATAAAGGAGGAACAACTGTGGTTCCTAATGATAAGAATGAACTAATACCTCAGAGGATTATTATTGGATATAGAATGTGTATTGATTACAGGAAGCTGAACAAGGCAACCTTGAAGGACCACTAACCGTTGTCATTCATCGACCAAATGCTTGAAAGGTTATCCAAAAATACTCACTTTTGTTATCTAGATGGTTATTCTGGCTTCTCTCAGATTCATGTTAACACTGCTGATCAAGAGAAGACCACTTTTACTTGTCCCTATGGTACTTATGCTTACAGACGCATGCCTTTTGGTTTATGTAATGCCCCCGCTACTTTTCAAAGGTGTATGTCTGCTATTTTTCATGGTTTTTGTGAAGAAATTGTGGAGGTATTCATGGACGATTTCTCCGTCTGTGGAACCTCTTTTGAACATTGTCTCCACAACCTTAATAAAGTTTTGCAGAGATGTGAAGAGAGAAATCTGGTGCTTAACTGGGAGAAGTGCCACTTTATGGTCAACGAGGGAATTGTTCTTGGCCACAAGATTTCCGAGAGAGGAATTGAGGTGGACAGGGCCAAGATCGAAGCAATTGAAAGGATGCCCTATCCAAGGGACATCAAAGGTATTCGTAGTTTTCTCGGTCATGCTGATTTCTATAGAAGATTTATTAAAGACTTTTCTAAGACTTCGAGACCCCTCACTAATCTTCTCCAGAAGGATATTACTTTTGTTTTTGATGAAGATTGTAAGGAAGCCTTCAAAGTTCTTAAGAAAGCTTTAATAACTGCTCCTATAGTACAACCACCTGATTGGAATTTACCTTTTGAAATTATGTGTGATGCTAGTTATTTTTCTGTTGGAGCTATTTTAGGGCAAAGGGTTGATAAGAAGTTAAATGTTATATATTATGCTTGAAAAACCCTTGATAGTGCTCAAAAGAATTATGCTACTATTGAAAAGGAATTCTTAGCAGTAGTGTTTGCTTGTGATAAGTTTAGGCAGTATATTGTTGATTCTAAGATTATTGTTCACACTGACCATACTGCCATTAAGTATCTTATGGAGAAGAAGGATGCCAAACCAAGGCTCATCCGATGGGTACTCCTTCTTCAGGAATTCGATTTGAAGATCGTCGATAGGAAAGGAGCAAACAATCCGGTGGCGGATAATCTTTCAAGGATGGAAGATATACCGCATGATCCCATTCGAGTCAACGACAGTTTTCCAGACGAACAACTAGCTGTTGTTAAAGTACAATCTCTCTCCGATCCTTGGTTTGCAGATTATGCTAACTTTATCGTTGCAAAGTTTTTGCCTCCAGGTTTGACATTTCAGCAAAGGAAGAAGTTCTTTCATGATTTGAGGCATTACTTTTGGGATGACCCAAATCTTTTCAAAGAAGGTCTAGATGGGATCGTGAGAAGATGCATACCGGAACACGAGCAGAAGGACATTCTCAAACGATGTCACGACAGTCCATATGGAGGACATCATGCTGGTGAGAGGACCGCACATAAGGTTCTTCAATCAGGTTTTTATTGGCCTACTCTCTTTAAGGATGCTAGAAATTATGTTTTATCCTGTGATAAGTGTCAGAGAGTTGGTTATATTAGTAGAAGGAATGAGATGCCTATGAATTACTCTCTAGTGATTGAGCCTTTCGATTGCTGGGGTTTTGATTTTATGGGTCCTTTTCCTTCCTCACACAAGTACACTCACATTCTAGTTGCTGTTGATTATGTAACCAAGTGGATAGAAGCAATCCCCACTGAAAGTGCTGATCACAAGACATCTTTGAAAATGCTCAAGGATGTAATTTTTCCTAGGTTTGGAGTACCCAGGTACCTCATGACTGATGGGGGTTCGCACTTTACACATGGAGCTTTTAGAAAAGCTTTAGCCAAGTATGATGCCAATCATAGAATTGCTTCACCGTACCACCTTCAAACTAGTGGGCAAGTTGAGCTCACCAATAGAGAGATCAAGTTGATCTTACAGAAGACAGTCAATAGAAATAGAAAGGATTGGTCGAATAAGTTAGAAGATGCTTTGTGGGCGTATAGAACTGCTTACAAAAACCCCATGGGCATGTCCCCCTATAAGATGGTCTATGGCAAGGCTTGCCATTTGCCATTAGAGTTAGAACACAAAGCTTTCTGGGATATTAGAGAGCTTAATGCTGACCCGAAGTTATCTGGTGAAAAGCGTCTCATGAACTTGACTTCTCTAGATGAGTGGAGAAGTGAAGCTTACGAAAGCACTAAAATGTTCAAGGAAAAAGTAAAGAAGTGGCATGTGATACAGAGTGGCAACTCTCCTCGTTGGTTACCCCAAGTGGAAGGTGAGATGCATTGTAGCAGCAAGTTTCCCTTAGCAAAGATGCTAAGGTTGAGTATCGAACCAGTAGGACTCCAAGAGATACAAGTAGGTGTCACGGGGCTTGACGTGGACCTGGACACAGATACAAATAACTTTGCTCCCAACGAGTACAGAGGAGTTGTCAATTCCTCCAGCCTTGCTGTTTACAAAGGATCAACGCAAGAGATAAAAGTGGAACTGAAAGTAAAGACTGAAAGTAAACTAAGGGTGTAAACAATAATGTGAAGATGGACCGCGGTCCCTTGATTTTCACTAGTGATGTCTCTCTCCCAAAAGACGATAAAAGTGCTAGCGAGGTAAACAAATCACAGCTGGGCAATTGACAGAATTATGAAGGCACCGCAATGCTAACTATGCTGCAAAGAAAGGAAGGGCTCAAAAGCATTGGGCAGTACGCAAAGGTAAGTAGACCGAAATCCAACTGCATCTACTACGAATCATCCACCTTAAGATATCTATCCAGAACATCTCGCTGGTATTAAGTTGTGAATCCCACCCAATGTGTAAACTCAAAGCAACAGACAACTGCATTAAAAGAACTTTGCGTAAAGTAAACAATCCTTGCACCCGCGGGTACAAGCACCGTTGTTTTCTCCCTGGTGGCAACAGCACATCCCCTAGTCTCATGTTTCTGTCACTCAAGCTAGACATCAAGGGGCTGAACCCACAATCAAGCATAACGCTCCCTCTTGGAGTTGCAAGCAAACTACTTGGCCAAAGCAAAATACTGCAACGGAGAACATGCAAGAATTTACTCAAGAACAAATATAAAAGAGAAGAACCAAATATATTACTCATCACAATCTGAACATAGTCTCATAATCCATCAGAACCCAGCAAACTCAGCATAGCAACAACAGAAATTACAAAAGTGCCTCGATCATGTGAGGCAGCTCATGAGGTCTCGAAAGTGGAAGCACAAAGAGGGGAGAGGTACATCACATAGCTACTGGTCACGGGCCCATGGTCCAAGGGGGAATACTCACGGCACATCCGGGAGGCGTCCATGGCTATGGATGGTCTCCCGAAGGGGGTTCCTCCTCCCGGCAGGGTGCCGGGGCAGCTTCTCCAAGCAGCCCCGATCTTGAAACGGCGGCGGCGGTGGTACAGAGGAGAGTTCGCGGAAAAGAGATTGATATTAGGGGTTTCCACCCCGAGGGCTGAATATAGGCGGAGGGGGGTGTCGAGGGGACCCACCAAGCAGCCAGGAGGCCCCCTGGAGCGGCCTAGGGTGGGGCCGCGCCAGGGACCCTCCTGGTCTCCTGGTGGTGTCCCCCCTCCGCTACCTTGGTGATTCCGGAAGCTTCCGGGTCGCTGATTTTTTATCTGATTTTGCCGGATTTTTTGGAGCACTTTTAATGGCCGGAAAACCTGAAATACAAAAAGCAGCAGAAAACAACAACTGGCAGCTGGGTGCACTGGGTTAATAGATTAGTCCAAATATGCTCAAAAGTGTATGAAAGTTCAAGCAAAACATGGAAAAGTCACACAAAACATGCATGGAGCAAGCAGAAATTATAGATACATTTGGGACGTATCAACATCCCCAAGCTTAATTCCTGCTCGTCCTCGAGTAGGTAAATGATAACAAGCATAATTTCTGTGGTGACATGCCACAAAACCATATAAGGACTTTTAATTAAAGCAATTAAAGCATGCAATTCAATTCAAGTCTTAACAAGCAAGAGTCTATATTAGCATTGACACAAGCAACAAAAGAATAAAAGGTGCAAGAGCTCTCGCTGTCCGTGACTCGAATGTCTCCAGATGGTGTTTGCGTGTAAGCAGGGGACTGGGAAAAAGAGAGAAAAAAGGTTGTTGAGAACAACTATCTACTAAAGTTTCACACTTAGTCTCCTTTGGATTCTTATCTTGACTCGTCCCCAGACCACTAGCCAGGTACAAGTCAAACTGATCCACTCCCTTTCGATATTTTGAGCACTCATGCAATGGATGAGCGTGAGCAAGAAAGTTGACACCTAAAAGGAGAAACGGAAAGAACGTGGAGGAGGAAGACAAAAAGGTGTGAAAGGCTCACATCAATGAGGACAATCATAGGCGAGAAAAGGTCATATGATAGATATGATGTGAGGAGTAGGGATTGCCATGCAATGGATGCACATGTGAGCTAAAAGCTCTCCAAGGAAACTAGTTGGGGTGCATCTAACTTGCTTTCTCAAGAAGACCTAGAGCTCGTTTGAGGAGGCTCATCATTGGAATATACAAGCCAAGTTCTATAATGTGAAGGTCCCCACATAGCTATATGCATGATGATAATCTCTATGGAGTACAAGGGATAGAGGATGAAGTACTAGTGTGGATCTATCAAAAGGAATAGTAGTGTGCCCCCTTCTCTCTTTTTATTTTTTATTTTTCTCTTTTTTATTTTTTTTATTTTTTTGGTGGCCTTAATGGCTCTTTCTATTTAACTCTCATTTGTCCTCTTTGGGATCTTTTGATTTTGTCCTCTTTGGGATCTTTTCCTCACTTTAGGGTCAACACTCTATATTTTACAAGAATATAGGAGATCTTTCACACTTTACAAAAGTACTCACATAAAGAAGATATAACTATCATGATGCAAATGTATGCCTCTGCCAGGATAGCAGGATATGCAATGATACTAGCGCGTCATGTAGCAATGATTAGGGCAAGGCCCAACTAGCATGCGGCTCATCGATCAAGCAAGTAGCATGTATGACATGAGGATCAAGTCATGAGAAGGTGGATGTTGCATGGCAATGTATCTCGGAAAGGCTATGGAAATGCCTTGTAGGTAGATATGGTGGCTGTTTTGAGGAAAGATATAAGGAGGCTTATGATGACAGAGCGTATCATGCCAAGGGTTTGGATGCAACGTCGAAGTATGCGCCAACTCTCAACGTGAGAAAGGGCAATGCACGGTACCGAAGAGGCTAGAAAAAGTATAGGTGGGTGGAAGTGTCAACTTTCGAATACTCACAATAGTCCGAAGAAATCATCCACTTATTATCGGTAACTCTCAATCTAATCAGGAGGTTCACAAAGAGACAAGTACCCCGAGGAGGAGTGTATGGGGATTTGTTTATCCTTGTGCATCCTAAACTCATGGTACGTGAGTGTACTCTAATATTCGAACCCTCCAGAGATTAGTGATACATCTAGTAGCTAGAGTTCTCAATAGGGGTTTTTGGTTTTCGAAAAACACACGGATTGCCCAAAATATGACATCTATCACTAATAGGCTCGAGCTCTTGACACCAAAAGTTCAAACATTACTCTAGTCAATACCTCAAAACTATTGCAAGTTACTACTACAAAGAGAATAACAACTTCAACTACCTACTTCTAGTCAAGACACAAAACTCAGTGCAACAGCCAAACTCTCAAACAAGATAAGACATGCAACCTATAGAAAGTTCAACCTAAAACAAAAGAAAAGCTCTAGAAAGACTAAAGAACTACAACTAAACAGAGCAGCAACTAAGAAAAGAAAAAGAACAACTCAGAGCTAAAAGAATAAGCATGCAAATCCTATGAGGAGTTCTAGTTCAAGCGGAGCGTGTAATTCTCCCACACAAAAGAGTAAGCTGGGGTCTAACTTGTTACTACAGCAAATAAAGCAAAAACAAACCTAGAAAAGTAAAGAGCGAGATGCTCCAAGCATAGCACATAACGCATGAAGTGATAAAAATATAGTGCAACGAGGGACGAACTGATAATTGTTGATGAAGAAGGGGATGCACGGGGGCATCCCCAAGCTTAGACGCTTGAGTCTCCTTGAATATTTATTGGGGTGCACATGGGCATCCCCAAGCTTGAGCGTTTGACACTCGAAGATATTCTTTCATCATATTCCATCGCGCACTTGAAAACTCCCTTCATACATAACTCATTGTAGACTAATTAGAGAGGTTAGTTGTAACAGCCCAGATTTCACAAAAATTAAAAATTTTGTTTTCGGTGTGAATTGTTTGTTTGTTTGATTTGTTTGCGGTGTTTGCATCCCCGATTTATCGATCGGCGATTATTTTCCCCCCTCTTATCTCATACTGGACGGAGACCGACCCTTGCCACCCTGACACTCGACCTTGCGACACCGGGTTTCACCCGATCACCGTCGCGAAAACCGCACAAGACCAGCCGCAGCCAACGGAACGAAAAACCCCGTTTAATAATTAAACGGGATATTTTTTAGCGCGCCAGAAAGTGTTCTTGGAACGGTTCCAACGCTAGGTGAACGCCACCAGCTCGACGCGCTAATCGCGCAGTTCGAAGTTTTACCCGAATCGGAGGTACTGCGGACCCCCGGCGGTCAGAAACGTAAACACCGCGCGCGCGAGAGAAAACCCAGGGATGTTTTTGCAAACTGCCAGCCACCTGGGTTATTTAAAGACCACCACACTCCCACCTCTTTCTAGGGTTTCCCTAGCCAAAAATTGCAGCCACCCGCCTGAGATCTGCCTCAAAAATCTGCCTCTAGCCCCTCTTGCCCCGAAACCCTAGATCTGGGTGCATCACAACCGTTGGATCTACGAATGAGTAGATCACAGTGCGCCATGTCACCCCGTAGAGGAGCTCCACCCACCTCCAGCCGCTGGCCGCCGCAGGGCCCCGCGAGCCCGCCTCGTCGTCGTCCAGGCCCGATCCGGGCCGGTGCAGCCGCGCAGCCGCCATGGAGCATCTCCACCGCACCGCCACCTCGGGTGAGCCGCCGCCGGCGAGCTCCGGCGAGCCGCCGTGCCGCCACGGTCTCCTCCTCCTCCCCGCGCCCTTCTCCTTCTCCTCCTGCTCTCCGTAACTCCCTCCTTCTCCCCGTGCAGCAAGCCGCCATGGCCATCCGCCATGGGAGCCAAGCTCGAGCTCGGGCTCGCCATGGACGTCGCCGCCACGGCCATCCCCGGCTCAGATCCGGCGGCCCACGGCCGGATCCAGCCCTCCTCCACCGACCCTAGCCGTCCCTGGTCGCCCCGTGCCCTCTCTAGGCCGCCACAGGCGCCGGCGGCCACCTCCAGCCTGCCATGGAAACTCCAGCCCCGAGCTCGACTGACGAGGGGGTGAGCCCATGACTCCTATGGATGAGCCTACCCGGTGTACCCAAAGACAGAAGGCCCACAAAGATGCCGCCTGGGCCCAGCCTTGGCCCACTAGTGGCACCGACGTAGGAGTCCGTGAGTCATAAGGAAGGTGCAAACTTTCCGTACGGAACAAGATCATGGTTAGGAAACCTCATCTGTAATCCAGGACGGACTCCCCGAGACCTAGCCTAGTATATAAAGGCTAGGAGGGGAGACGTCGAGATCAAGCAATACACAATCTGTAACCCTAGCCTTGCGCGCACTAGCCTTGGCTCTCCTGTAATCGCCATCTCCGATCAATAACATCGAGCAGGAATGTATCCTCCTGTTAGTCGACGAGCTATCGTCCAACCTGTGCCTCTCATGACTAACCCAGGGTCCCAGACCATGGGATTTTCCGGGGTACATCCCCGACAATTGGCGCCGTCTGTGGGAACCGCACGGTTTGGGAACACGACCTCGGCGGCCTCACCAGCATCTTCAACACATGCCGACGCGATAACTTCACCAGCACCCTTCGATCCGACGACCCAGGCGGAATCCAATCTGTTTGGGTCCCTCGGCTTCACGGCTCACCTCTCGACTCTCCGACCAGTCTTCGCCGACCTACGCTCCGGTATCAACCTGATCTTCGGAGCATATCGGATCTACATCAACCACTGGGGCGCCCTTCGCCTCACGAATGATGCCCGAACACCTGCGACGACATCTACAGCAGCAATCGACGCAGTCGCCGCCCGCGCGGCCACCGTTCGAGACAGCCGCGACTGCCCACCCAAACCAAAGCTTCAAATCACCCGCGATCGCTCGGGTGGACCCCCAGCCTGGAAAAGCAGCACCACACGCATAAGCAATAAGACGGCCAGGGCACCATCCCAGGTGTTCATAGCAGAAGCCGACGCACCACCAGCAAACGGCGAGGGCCAAGAGGACGACTCGAACACTCGCCAAGCCGACAACAACACAAAAGCGCCCGGAACCGCCAGTAAGGTCGTCGTGAAGCTGGGAAACGTGGGAAGCATACCAACGAAAGTACCACAGGGACAAGAACAGAGCAACCACAAAAGCGACAAGCCATCAAGCAGTAAGCAACAAACCCCGAGTGCGGCGGTGGACGACCCACCCAAAGAGCGAATATACCTGTCCAAAGAATCAATGGTCAGAGTAAAGGACGCTGTCGAACATGGTAAGTTACTAGCGGCAAGCGCAACAAGGGACGAGCTCAGGGCGTACAACAAATTGGCAAGCGAGCTAACCCAGCAAGCAAGACAATAGCGCCTAGAGCTAGAGAAGCAAGAAAGGGTGTCCGCCGAGAAGAAAAGAAATCGCAAGCCACCTCCAAGAGACGACTCCCCGGATCACGACTCCCCTCTCCGCAATAAATCGAAATTCAGCAACCTGCGACGAACATATAAGAAGAGAGTGGTTCGGAAGCTCGACGACGACTTCAAGTTAGAAGAGGAGGATGACGAAGAGGAACCCCTCACACTTGCAGAAGCCCTTATAAGCGCCCGAGATTACCTGTCTCGCGCCCAGAAAAATAGGCAGAACAGACCAGATCGCAACACTTCAATAGCCTTGCAGATAATAAAGGACGCCATCGCCGCCTCAACACCCAAAAAATCAAGTGCAAGGCGAACAACCCGTGCAAGGACACCAGACAGGGACCCCATCTCACCCGAGGACAACGACAGCAGCGACGACCGGTGCAAACAATCCGGCAAAAACAGGAAGCACGACAGCGACGACAACGACAACAGGAGCCGCAGCAGTCGACGAGACGCGCGCGACGACATCACACAGAACAAAGTCAACCGCAGCAGACGAAGACGCGTAGCACGCGAAGAGTACTCGGACGAAGAAGCCCTCGACAAAGAAATCGAGCCGTGCGGAGCACTATGCTTCACGCGTTCCATACGCGAGACGCGAATGTCGAGCGGGTTCAAATTGAACTCCACAACGCTCAAATACAATGGACTCGAGAAGCCAGAGGCGTGGCTTGACGAATACTTAACAGCAGTCAAGTTCCAGCGAGGAACCAACATCACGGAAATGCAGTATGTGCAGCTCATGCTTGAGAGCTCGACACGACACTGGTTGAAGAATCTCCCGCGAGGATCCATCAGCTCATGGAGGCAGTTCCGTGAAGCCTTCATAGAAAACTTCAAATCCACATACAAGAGACCGGCATCGCTCGAGGAGCTGCGGGCATGCAAGCAAGGAACCAGGGAAACCCTCCAAGCCTACATCTAGTTGTGGACCATACTCAAGAATTCAGCAGAAGACATATCAGACGAAAGCGCAATCGACGCATTAAGACGAGGCCTGAAGCGCATCGAATTCAAGGAACAGCTCGGGCAGATGAAAGTCCGAACACTCGCACGGCTGCTAGAGCAAGCCAACAGCTAGGCGGACGGCGAGGATTCCGTTCGTAACGAAACAGAAATCCACATCGCACGCTCGGAACACGACTACAACTACCACAACGGTGGAAGAGGGGTCGACCGTCGAAGGAAGCGACCCAGTGATGTGCGAGGTGATGATAGTGATTTCTCGCCCTTCGTTGGTAAACCCCAAGTGGAAGGTGTGATGAAGCACAGTAGCAATTTTCCCTCAGTAAAGATACCAAGGTTTGTCTCAAGTAGGATTCCGGAGATGATAAATAGGTGGTGAAGTGAACAATGGCGCCGTTCACAACTCAGGCTTGCTTACTTCACCTGGACCTGCACACAGACACAAATAACTTTGTTCCCAACGAAGTTCAGAGAGGTTGTCAATCTCTCCGGTCTTGTTGTTTACAAAGGATCGAACACAAGGGATAATGATAGCAACTGAAAGTAAAAGCAGAAAAGTAAATGAGCGTGGAAACAGTGATAAGAATATGGACCGGGATACATGATGTTCATTAGTGATGTCTTTCTCCCAAAAGACGATAAAACTACTATGCGAGGTGAACAAATTACAGAAGGGCAATTGACAGGATTATGAACGCACCGCAATGCTAACTATGCTACAAAAGAAAGGAAGAGGCTCAAAAGCATGGGCAGAACGCCAAAATAAGTAGACCGAAATCCAACTTCATCTATTACTAATCATCCACCTTGAGATATCTATCCAGAACATCTCGCTGGTATTAAGTTGCGAGCCCCACCCAAAGTGTAAACCCAAGGCAACAGACAACTGCATTAAAAAGAACTTTGCGTAAAGTAAACAATCCTTGCAACCGCGGTTACAAGCACCGTTGTTTTCCCCCTTGTGGCAACAACACTTCCCCTGGACTCATGTTTCTGTCACTCAAGCTAGTCATCAGGGGGAATGAACCCACAATCGAGCATAACGTTCCCTCTTGGGGTTACTACCTACTACTTGGCCAAAGCAATAAACATCAACAGAGAACATGTAAGAATTACTTAAGAACAAAAATATAAGAGATAAGAACCAAATATATTACTCAATCACAATCTTAACATAGTCTCATAATCCATCAGATCCCATCAAACTCAGCATAGCAACAGCAGAAAGATTACAAAAGTGCCTCGATCATGTAGGGCAGCTCACGAGTTCTAAACCATGAAGAACAAAGAGGGGAGGAGAACATCACATAGCTACTGATCACGGACCCATGGTCCAAAGGAAACTACTCACGGGACATCCGAGAAGCATCTATGGTGGAGAGGAGACTCCCGGAGGTGGTTCCTCCCTCCGGCAGGGTGCCGGGAAGAAGTCTGCTGGTGCTCCCGATCTCGGAAGCGCAGCGGCGGCGGAACAAAGGCGAGATCGCGAAAAAGGGTTCTGTCTTCGAGGGTTTCCCGAGACGGAGAATATATAGGCGAAGGGGGGCAGCCAGGGGGCCCACCAGGGGTCCAGGCGCCCCCCTGGCGCGGCCAGCCCCTAGGGCGCGCCACCTGGGCGCCTGGGCCCCTGGTGGTGGCCCTCTGGCCCCACTCAGGTTCTTCCGGAAGGTTCTTCTGCGCTGATTTTTTATCTGATTTTTCCCAAATTTTTGGAGCACTTTTTATATGGGGGAAAACTGAAATAGAAAAATAGCACAAAATAGGAACTGGCACTGTGGTGCACTGAGTTAATAGGTTAGTCCAAATATGATCAAAAGTGTATGAAAGTGTATCTAGATCATAGCAATATCACACAAAACATGCATGGAGCAAGCAGAAATTATAGATAGGTTTTGGACGTATCAACATCCCCAAGATTAATTACTGCTCGTCCTCGAGTAGGTAAATGATAACAGCATAATTTCTGTGGTGACATGCTAGCAACCATATAAGAACTTTGAAAAGTAAAGCAATCAAGGTTAGAGATTCAATTCAAGTCATAACATGCTAGAGTCTCTATTAGCATTGAAACAAGTAACAAAAGAACATTAGGTGCAAGAGCTCTCGCTGTCCGTGACTCGAATGTCTCCAAATGGTGTTTGCGTGCAAGAAGGGGGGATAGGGAATACGAGAAAAAATATTTATTTGTTGAGAACTCAATCTACTAAAGTTTCACACTTGGTATTTTTCTGGAATCTTATATTGACACATCCCCAGACCACTAGCTAGGTACAAGTCAATTTGATCCACTCCTTTTTTCAATATTTTGAGCACTCATGCAATGGATGAGCGTAAGCACGAGAGTTGACACTTAGGATGGCAAAGAGAGAAGTACAAAGGGGGAAGAAGACAAAAAAGAATAAGAAAGGCTCACATCAATGAGGACAATCATAGGCAAGAGATGCCAAATGATAGATATGATGTGAGGAGTAGGGATTGCCATGCAATGGATGCACATATGAGCTAGGAAGCTCTCCAATGGAACTAGTGGGGGTGCATCTAACTTGCTCGCTCATGAAGACCTAGAGCTCGTTTGAGGAGGCTCATCCTTGGAATATGCAAGCCAAGTTCTATAGTGTGAAGGTCCCCACATAGCTATATGCATAATGATCATCTCTATGGAGTACAAGGATATAGAGGGAGTACTAGTGTGGATCTCTCAAAAGGATAGTAGTGTTGCCCCTTTCTCTCTTTTTATTTCTTTTTCTCTTTTTTTTGGTGGCCTCAATGGCTCTTTCTATTTAACTCTCATTTGTCCTCTTTGGGATCTTTTATTTTGTCCACTTTGGGATCTTTTCCTCACTTAAGGGAAACACACTATTTTACAAGAAGGTAAAGGAGATCTTTCACACTTTACAAGATACTCAAAACAGAAAGAAGATGTAACTATCATGATGTATGCAATGTATGCGTCTGCCAATGTAGCAGAATATGCAATTATACTAGCGCGTCATGTAGCAATGACTAGGGCAAGGCCCAACTAGCATGCGGCTCATCGATCAAGCAAAAGCATGTATGACATGAAGATCAAGTCATGAAGAGGAAGTTGCATGGCAATATATCTCGGAAAGGCTATGGAAATGCCTTGATAGGTAGGTATGGTGGCTGTTTTGAGGAAAGATATAAGGAGGATTATGATGACAGATCGTATCATGCCAAGGGTTTGGATGTACCGGCGAAGGTGGACACCAACTCTCGGAGTGAGAAGAAGGCAATGCACGGCACGGGAGAGGCTAGCAAAATATGGGAAGGTGGAAGTGTCAACTTTCAATACTTACATTAGTCCGATGAACTCATGCACTTATTAGCGGTAACTCTCAATCTAATAAGGAGGTTCACAAAGAGACAAGTACCCCGAGGAGGAGTGTATGGGGGTTTGGTTATCCTTGCGCATCCTCGACTCATGGTACGTGAGTGTACTCTAATATTCGATCCCTCCAAAGATTAGTGATCCATCTAGTAGCTAGAGTTCTCAACTAGTTTTTGTAGGTTTTGAAAATACACATGGATTGCCCAAAATACGACACCTATCACTAATAGGCTAAAGCTCTTGACACCAAAAGTTCAGATATTACTCACATCAATACCCTAAAACTATTGCAAGTTACTACTAGAATTAAATAGCAACCTCAATTACCTACTTTCAAGACAAGACACAACTCAGTGCAACAACCAACTCTCTTAACAAGATAAACATGAAAACTAAAGAGAGTTCCAGCAACAAACTGAACAAAAGCCAAGGCTCTTGCTAAAGACAAACTAAAACTAAAACTAAACATGGCAGCAGCTATGAAAAGATAAAGAACACACAACAGCAAAAGATAAGCAGGAAAAATCCTATGATGTGTTCTGGATTAGAGTGGAGCGTGTTTCTCTCCCACACAAAGCAACATGGGGTCTAACTTGTTATGACCAGCAAGCAAAACTAAAGAAAACTAAAAATAAAACCTAAGAGCGAGACGCTCCAAGCATAGCACATAACGCATGAAGTGATAAAAATATAGTGAGACGAAGGACGAACTGATGATTGTTGATGGAGAAGGGGATGCACGGGGGCATCCCCAAGCTTAGACGCTTGTGTCTCCTTGAATATTTATTGGGGATGCATGGTGGCATCCCCAAGCTTGAGCGCTTGACACTCCTGGATCTTCTTTCATCATCTTCCATCGCACACTTGAAAACTCCCTTCATACATAACTCATCATAAGCTGATTAGAGAGGTTAGTACCCTTAATAAAATAATTTTTCCCACTGGATAAAAAGGTAATATTGAAGAGCTACTGTTTCTCAAGAGTGCCAAAAAGTTTTTCAAAGAAAAAGCAAGCTTAAGGTTTGCAAAAGTGAAGAGAGGCAAAACGTGGCAGAATCTGTGAAAAACAGAACAGCAGATAGTAGAGAATTTTTTCGGGGCACTTCTGCAATTCAAATCAAAAAACTCAGAACATACGAAAGTTTCACAATTGTATAGAGCATGCTGTCAAAAAAATTCAGATCAAAAAGATGAACTGGTGATATTATTCGAATTTTTCTGTCCAGGGACAGAATCTGTTTTCTGGACAGCATGTCACCACTTTTGCTTCCCTTATCATAAGAGGCTGTAACTCGGCACAAAGCTGAAAAGTAAAGATACAGTGATGTTGCTACAGTAGAAACAAACATCAAGACACAACAAAAGCAAAAAAAAGAAACCTAATTTGTTGTGGGCTGCCTCCCAAAAGCGCTTTCTTTTATGCCTTTAAGCTAGGCATGATGCAAAAGAAGAATCAAGTTTTATCAAGAGAAAGAGAATAACTAGCCTGTGTAACGGACTCAAAAGGAAACTTGAATTTCTTTCTACGGAAGTGTTCCATCCCCTTAAAGAGAAAGGAAAGAGCTTGAGCTTAACTATATCACCGTCTACTTCTTTATACTTTTGCATATCACATAATTCAACAAAATTGTTCAAGTGTAAAGCAGCATCATCTCCAGCACCAGAGAATTGATCTCTCATAACAAGGTTTAGCAAGGCAGGTTTAATTTCATAAGAGGTAGCTGAAGTGGCAAGTGTGGCAATGGGGGTGCATATAAAGTCTTGGTTGTTGTGACTAGTGAAGCCACACAACTTGGTGTTTTCAGGGGAACCCATAGCAGCAGCAAGTGTGGCAGATTTTTTGTTGTCATTTTTGATATAGGACACAAAGATAAAAACTGAAAGGTAAACTAAAAAGACTGAAAAACAAAGGTAAAGGGTAGTGTGCAACTCCCTATCTTAGCACTCGGAGTCCCCGGCAACGGCGCTAGAAATTTTTCTTGATGTGCGAGGTGATGATAGTGATTTTTCGCCCTTCGTTGGTAAACCCCAAGTGGAAGGTGTGATGAAGCACAGTAGCAAATTTCCCTCAGTAAAGATACCAAGGTTTGTCTCCAGTCGGAATCCGGAGATGATAAGTAGGTGGTGAAGTGAACAATCGCGCCGTTCACAACTCAGGGTTGCTTAATTCACCTGGACCTGCACACAGACACAAATAACTTTGTTCCCAACGAAGTTCAGAGAGGTTGTCTATCTCTCCGGTCTTGTTGTTTAAAAAGGATCAAACACAAGAGATAATGATAGCAACTGAAAGTAAAAGCAGAAAAGTAAATGAGCATGGAAATGGTGATAAGAATATGGACCGGGATACGTGATGTTCACTAGTGATGTCTCTCTCCCAAAAGACGATAAAACTGCTATGCGAGGTGAACAAATTACAGAAGGGCAATTGACAGGATTAAGAACGCACCGCAATGCTAACTATGCTACAAAAGAAAGGAAGAGGCTCAAAAGCATGGGAAGAACGCCAAAATAAGTAGACCGAAATCCAACTGCATCTACTACTAATCATCCACCTTGAGATATCTATCCAGAACATCTCGCTGGTATTATGTTGCGAGCCCCACCCAAAGTGTAAACCCAAAGCAACAGACAACTGCATTAAAAAGAACTTTGCGTAAAGTAAACAATCCTTGCAACCGCGGTTACAAGCACCGTTGTTTTCCCCCTTGTGGCAACAACACATCCCCTAGACTCATGTTTCTATCACTCAAGCTAGTCATCAGGGGGCATGAACCCACAATCGAGCATAACGTTCCCTCTTGGGGTTACTACCTACTACTTGGCCAAAGCAATAAACAGCAACGGAGAACATGCAAGAATTACTTAAGAACAAAAATATAAGAGATAAGAACCAAATATATTACTCAATCACAATCTGAACATAGTCTCATAATCCATCAGATCCCATCAAACTCAGCATAGCAACAGCAGAAAGATTAAAAAAGTGCCTCGATCATGTAGGGCAGCTGACGAGGTCTAAACCATGAAGAACAAAGAGGGGAGGAGAACATCACATAGCTACTGATCACGGACCCATGGTCCAAAGTAAACTACTCACGGGACATCCGGGAAGCATCGATGGTGGAGAGGAGACTCCCAGAGGTGGTTCCTCCCTCCGGCAGGGTGCCGGGAATAAGTCTGCTGGTGCTCCCGATCTCGGAAGCGCGGCAGCGACGGAACAGAGGCGAGATCGCGAAAAAGGGTTCTGTCTTCGAGGGTTTCCCGAGACGGAGAATATATAGGCGAAGGGGGTCAGCCAGGGGGGCCACCAGGGGTCCAGGCGCCCCCCTGGCGCGGCCAGCCCCTAGGGCGCGCCACCAGGGCGCCTGGGCCCCTGGTGGTGGCCCTCTGGCTCCACTCAGGTTCTTCCGGAAGGTTCTTCTGCGCTGATTTTTTATCTGATTTTTCCCGATTTTTTGGAGCACTTTTTATATGGGGGAAAACTGAAATAGAAAAACAGCAGAAAACAGGAACTGGCACTCTGGTGCACTGAGTTAATAGGTTAGTCCAAATATGATTAAAAGTGTATGAAAGTGTATCTAGATCATAGCAATATCACACAAAACATGCATGGAGCAAGCAAAAATTATAGATACGTTTTGGACGTATCACCCAGGCACAGCTTCTACGACGACAGAGGACCCGACATGGTCGCTGCCGGCTTTCCAGATGACAGAGACGGCAGGCATCGTGACAATAGCAGAATACAGGGCAGAGACAACCTCAAAGACGCACCCCAAGCTCAGAAACGAGACTGGAGGACGAGGCAGCCGCGCGACAGCACTAGAACATACCGCTCGGCCAAAGAACAACTCGACGGACCATGCTCGATACACAGATTCAGAAACGAACGAGGGGATCTCAGATCAAGACACGCCCTCAGGAACTACAGAAGCTTCAACGAGTTGGCGGAGTAAAAAAGCCGATCCACGACAACAGCGCCCAGCCACTCGTGAGCATAGCAGTCGGGCCCACCGCCCACGACGCACCACCAGCCCCTCCCCTACCAGCAAGGCAAGTGGACGCAATCCAGCAACGACGCAGGACACCAGATGCATAGGAGCAGTACCCAGAATCCCATGGTAGGATCTACATGATACAAGAAGGCATGCCTTCAAATAGGCAGCAGAAGCAGGTCACAAGACAAGCCTTCCTCGCAGCCTCCTCACACCCCGCTATCCCGGAGTACTTGCGCGGGTCCGAGACAGATATTACCTTCTCTCGGGAGGACCACTCACCTGCCATCCCTCGGCCAGGACATGCCGCGCTAGTGCTCGAGGCCAGAATTGGGAACTACGACATGTCACGAGTATTCATGGACGGCGGCAGCGGGATCAACATCATCTTCACAAGGACACTCGAAGAAATGCTAATCCAGAGCTCTGCGCTGAAATCCTCAAGCACAACCTTCCACGGGATCGTGCCAGGAAAAGCAGTCTACCCTCTGGGAAAAATAAGCCTGGAAGTGGTCTTTGGTGATGCGACCAACTTCCGCAAGGAAATCCTAGACTTCGAAGTGGTCGATTGGAAGTCGCAGTACCACTCAATCCTCGGACGACCGGCCTTCGCCCACTTCATGGCAGTGCCTCACTACGCCTACCTTAAGTTAAAGATGCCAGGCCCTCATGGGGTCATCACAATCAGCGGCAGCTTCGTCAGGTCCGACCGTTGTGACAAGGAATTCCACAAGATATCAGAGGCCTTTGGAGCCCACCAAGCCAGCGAGACCACGGGACCCGCAGAACAAGCTCTCCCGTAGAAAAAACCACTACTCGGAGGACCCGAGCACTCGGAGAAGAAGCCATCTAGCCCATAAGGCTACCACGCCGCCGTTTTTAATAAAGGGTACTTTCCTCATCGGACCCCCCATTCTTACTAAATGTAAGAAACCAGGAAGAATATTGAATTTTTTTCTTCCAAAAATCGATTCACTGGCACTCGGGGGCTCGCCGCAGCAGCCACCCCCCGAGGCGTTCTTCGCAATCGCGACATAAACAAAATTGGCACTCGGGGGCTCGCCGCAGCAGCCACCCCCCGAGGCATTCTTCGCAATCGCGACATAAAAAAAATTGGCACTCGGGGGCTCGCCGCAGCAGCCACCCCCCGAGGCGTTCTTCGCAATCGCGACATAAACAAAATTGGCACTCGGGGGCTCGCCGCAGAAGCCACCCCCCTGAGGCGTTCTTCGCAATCGCGACATAAACAAAATTGGCACTCGGGGGCTCGCCGCAGCAGCCACCCCCTGAGGCGTTCTTCGCAATCGCGACATAAACAAAATGGGCACTCGGGGGATCGCCGCAGCAGCCACCCCCCTGAGGCGTTCTTCGCAATCGCGACATAAACAAAATCGGCACTCGGGGGCTCGCCGCAGCAGTCACCCCCTGAGGCGTTCTTCGCAATCGCGACATAAACAAAATTGGCACTCGGGGGCTCGCCGCAGCAGCAAACCCCCGAGGCGTTCTTCGCAATCGTGACCTTAAACAAAACTGGCACTCGGGGGCTCGCTGCAGCAGTCACCCCCCCGAGGCGCCCTTCACAATCGCGACACACAAGGGCTCGCCACAGCAGCACAACCCCTTACTGCAAAGGAAGACATCACACCAAGAAGAAGCATATACAAAGAAAGGAAGCATCTAACCCCCAGGCTCTACCTTCGCCTTAATAAGGGCACCCAGATAATGATTGTTCTCTTCACAAACCCGCTCCACTACTCGGCGCACAGGTTCATCGACCGCCGAGTAATGCTCATCCATCGGGTAATCCCTACTACCTGGAGGACCCCCCACCACTTGAGCAATATCAGCCCCCGGCCAATGACTATGGACCAAGCCCAAAGCAGCGTGAGCTCCAGCATGAATCTGGTGATTCATCACGCGACACAACTCTGCCGTCTGAGAAAACACGCGGCAAAGCGTCTCAAAGGACGATGGCACCACCTGGAACGTATAAAACTCAGCGTGGATGCCGCCCAGCATCTGTTGACAGTACCGCAGAGTAGCCGGCACCCTCTCAGCTCAAAGACGAAGCAGAGCAAATGCTCGAGCACGAGCCCGATCTGCCCAGAAAGGATTGCTCGCCTGCACTTCAGGATCATCCAACCGAGACAACTCCGACTGGACGACCTTCTCTTCATCCCGGGACCGCCCCGACAGCACTTCGAAAAACAGAATCAAAATCAAGACGACGACAGGAAAGCTACTAAATGCAGTCGAGGAATCGAGCAACAGCAAGACTCACCTCGCAGGAGGTCAGACAACTTTACCACCCACGAAGCAAGACTATCCAGCACGGCCTCAGCACGCTCGCGTTTGGAACGATGAACTGCTACAGCCCCCTTCAAGCGAACAACCTCCCGCTCAGCGTCCCTCAGCCTCAAGCACGCGGACTCATACGCGCCCTCGCGAGCGTCCTCCTTCAAAGAACTCCAAGACCGAAGCACGCCCGGGGCGGCCTACCGCAAAACGAACAAAAAGAAAAGACAATCAAGCACAACAGCAGGAATGGCCAAACAGTTACTTCAATCAAGGTAGCACAGATCCACCACCACAAAGGAGGCATATTACAACCAGAAAGTTTCAGACGACACGACATGGCTACGACCCCCCCTTGCCTACAGAAGAGGGATACTAACCATCCACAACCTCCTGCAGGAGACGAGCCAGAACAGTGGCTCGTGCGCTCTGCTCATCAGTATAAGCAGGGACAGTCTCAACCAGTGAGTCGTCAATAGCAACTCCGTGCCCCAGAAGAACGACAAGGGACGTAGAAAGACCACTCACCACGGTCTCCCCAACTAGCTCCTCCAAGAGATCCCCACCATTACCAAATGCAGCAACGCGGGCGTCCAGACCAGCAGGTACTTTCGCGCCCTCCGACATGAGGTGCTGATGAACAAGACCCACAAGAGTAGAAGCCCGGGCACACACCCCCTTGGCAACATCAACGGCGGCTGACATGGCATCCACGGCCCCCCGAAGAACTCCAGATCCCGGTGCAGCCACTTCCGTCACACTCGCACCCGTAGCGGCTGCACCAGGCAGCAAAAATCACTAAAAACGGAGGAAGGAGACAAAGCACCGAGCAACGGAACAACGACTTACACACAAGCGAGTCCGCCAAGACCCGAAGACGCTCGCACTCGACCGCCTCCGCCTGCACAAGCGCATCCTCAGCCCGACGAAGGCACACCAGCTCCTCGTGCTGATCGTGCAGCTCCTTCTCCTTGGAGGCCAAAGCATCCTTAAGGGTGGAAACCGTACTTTCCGCTTTCTCGGCCTGCTTCTCGGCAGACTGACGACCGTCTGAAAAACACAAGACAGCACTCAGAATCGAAGACCCAACATTTCAAGCACGACACCACAGTAAGAAATACTCACTACTCATGGCAGACAAAGCATCCTGGGCAGAAGTGTGTGCCTGCCGCCAACGGTCAGCATCGACCACCAGACGCTCACAGTGCTGGAACACCGGCTACTCGAAGAAATCAGATACTAAAGTCACAACCAAAGAAAGACTACAACCAATCGCAAGCGCTTGCTCGCAGCCTCGTGGGCTACTCCCATCGGGAGGACTGGCCGTGCTCCTAATGACGACACAAAGGAAAAACAGATCCAAGGCAAGACTGCAAGCAATCGCAAGCACTTGCTTGCAGCCTCGGGGACTACTCCCATCGGGAGCACTGCCGTGCCCCCGATGACAAAAACTACACAAGTAAATATGAAACAAACTTACCAGCCCAGCTATGCGGTCGAAGAAGCGGATTTTATCTTCAACACCAAGATCAAGACGGCCCAAGTAAGGACGATCTAGAGCATCAGGCTCGGCATCAGGAGCAACAACACCAGACGCCACCGGCGGAGCAACAGTAGGAACCACACCCGCAGCCGAGACAACAGGAGTCACCGATGATACGGGCTGACCAACAGCAGCCGATGAATCCCCAGTATGCTTGGCAGCCGCTCCAGAGTCAGTCGAGTGCAGGTCGAAAGCAGCTGCACTGGTGGAGGAAGAAGCCGGAGAAGTCGCAACGCTACAAGATAAAAGCCATCAGAAAAAAGAACAGAGGAAAAACAGCCCCAGCAAAGACAAGCATATGCTTACCCGCTGCACACAGAGCAAACACGCAATAACCTCCCAAACCTGGGCCTTTTGCATTCAGAAACAGAAGGAGACGACTCAGCAGACGGAACAAATAGAGGAACAACACCACTAGTCGCGTCAAGACCCTCGGCGCCCGAAGGCCACGACCGCTTGACACGAAAGGGTGGCGACTCCTTACTATCTCCGGTCCCCGGCAGCTCGACCCCCATGGACTCGTCGGCACCAGGGGTACCCGCAAGCACGCTGGCACCAGCACTCGGCGCAGCTTCGTCAGCAGCGGAAGCATTCGGCTCCTCGCGAATATCAGCATCCTCTGGCTGCAGAGGGTTGCACAACACAAGAACATGACCCTACAAAAGCAAATAGCACTCATCAGCAAGCAGTCAAACAAGCATCTCAAGTCACATGGAAAATTCAAAAACTCGAACCTGCGACAGCGTGATCAAAAGAATACGGAGTGACGAAACCCATCTCGGACACGCTCGAGCATTTGGTCACGTACTGAATCCGGGCCAGGAGGCCATCGGCATCAAGCTCTTGGTGGGAGCATCTTGTCGAGTCCCCGAGTCCCTCATATTGCCACATGGGACGGGCTCGAGACTGCAATGGTTGAACGCGCCTCCCAATGAAAACAGAGATGAGCTGCCCACCAGCCAAGTTGTCCTTAATCAGGGCAATCCTCTCCAAGAATGGAGCCACTTCAGATGACTCTTTCGCAGACAAAGAATGGGACCATGAAGCCTGCTTGACTACCCGCGCTTCAGAATTAAAGGGAGCAAGACCAAATCGCTGCCTAGCAACGTGCTAATCCTTCAGATAGAACCAATTTTTCCGCCAAGCACTAACGGAGTCAAGCATCTCCAAATCAAAGTACGATTTGGAGTCCCTAATGGATATACCCACCTGCCCTACAGCGTACTCAGAATTCGTCCTCTTTATACAAAAGAGGTGCCTCCAGAGCCCCCAATGGGGATAGATCCCCAAGAAAGCCTCACAAAGGGTAATAAAGCAAGCAATGTGCAAAATCCTATTGGGAGTCAAATTGTGCAGCTGAAGCCGATAGGTGTACAACAAACCACGAACAAGCCGATAGGTCTAAGCTTGGGGGAGTTGATACGTCCAAAAAGCATCACTATTTTATATTGTGATTTCACCCTATTCATTGATATATTCCACTTTAAAGTATTGTTCTTCTGTTGTTTTGGCTTATTTTACACAGTTTACAACTTTTCGGTGCCGAAGCAGCAGAACCAGAATTCAGCGGTAAAAAGTGGATACCAAGTTGCTGAATCAGATCAAGTCCAAAAGTTGTTTTTATTCTGTTTGATCTAGAGATGGCACATAAGTTTTCCCTGCTTACCCTTTTGCACGAGGCTTATCTTTATTTTGTGCTGAGTCAGTCCTTCCTACTTCCTTCCTTTCTAGAGAGAGAACAGACACTTGATGTTGATAAAGATGCTTGCATATAAAGTTGCATTGAAATCTTGCATGTTACATCTTTGTTGACATTATCTTTTGATAAGTGATTTGTTTGCAAAAGCTTATGCTTAGTAAACATCTTCCTTTGTGTTGACATGTGCACTTCTTGACTAATAGCATGTTCTTTCAAAAGCTTCAACTGTTTCATTATAAGTGAAAGAGCAAAAGTAAAAGTTATTAGTTGTTCCTTGACCAAGGCTATGTTTGTCATGATTTGATGAGTTTTCCAGGTCCTACTTTGTTATAATTGTTACTACTTTCTCATAAGGACCTTATGAGTTGAGGTTGCTGTTGAGGATGCTTAAGTTTTGTGAGGAATCTTGATGCTTCTTGTTCGTATTCTTTTATCGACACTTCACTCTCTAAACTTGTGGACAGGTTTACCGAGCTCAGCAATCGCTTGAGGACAATCGAGGTCTAAGCTTGGGGGAGTTGATACGTCCAAAAAGCATCAGTATTTTATATTGTGATTTCACCCTATTCATTGATATATTCCACTTTAAAGTATTGTTCTTATGTTGTCTTGGCTTATTTTACACAATTTACAACTTTCCGGTGCCGAAGCAGTAGAACCAGAATTCAGCGGTAAAAAGTGGATACCAAGTTGTTGAATCAGATCAAGTCCAAATGCAATGAAATTTTACGGGGAGCATTTTTATGAAGATTGACTGGGGATCACCGAAGGAGGAGGTGAGGGGACCCACCAGGCAGCCAGAAGGGTTCCTGGCGTGGCCCCCTCCTGGCCGTGCCAGGCACCCTCCTCGGTGCCTGGTGGCCCCCCTCGGTGCCCCCTTTCGCCTATATAAGCCCCCTGGGGCGGAAACCCCTAAAGAAGAGTCGTTTCCGTGTTTCGCCGCCGCCACGCGGCGGAAACCTACAGAGGAGAAAAGCCATCTCCGGCGGGCAGATTCCGCCGGGGAGATCACCTCCTGGAAGGGGAGATCGTCGCCATCATCATCATCATCATCATCGTCACGAGCATCATCGAGATCATCATCAACATCAGCACCATCTCCATCTCCATCTCCATCCCATATCATCTCACAATTGTAACTTCTGTTGTAATCCGTACTATCTATCCTCTCTACTCTGTTGGGGTTGATTACTACTTTGTGGTGAATGCTATTGAGTTTTGTTGGAGAAATATCATTGTGTCCAGATTGTTTATCACCCATCTATCACCTCTGATCATGAGCTCTTTTATGTCTTGTGAGTAGTTACTTTAGTTCTTGAGAACATGGGAGAAGTCTAGTTGTTAGTAGTCATACTATGTTGAAGTACTATGTGTTGTTTGATACTTAAGTTGTGTTGTTATTTCTCTAGTGGTGTTATGTGAGTCGAACACATAACACTTCATCTTTCATGGTCCTAGAGGAATACATTGTGCACAAAGGATGCTTATGGTGGGTTGCCGGAGTGACAGAAACCTGAACCCCAGTTCGCAGACTTTCGCATAAGGGAGTTATGGATCCTTGATCGTAATGCTGTGGTTAGGCTTATGCCTTAATTACTACCTTGTATTTTCGGATGCTTGCAAGGTGTGTAATCATAAGAGTACACTTATCTTAGTCTAGAAGGTGTACTTGCATTGATCCACCCACCGACACTTATCAACACGATACATATTACTTGGCGGAGTATGGTGAAAGTGACTTGACTATATCTCCCGTGTTTTCTTGAGAACGCTTTAGCTTTTATAAGTTAAGTTCCTTGGCTTATCCTTGTGAAAGGATTGGGCCACTTGCTACTCCTCAGTTACCCTGTTTACTTTGCCTGTCTTTTAGTTTTTTGTTGCTTAAACCAAAAAACCCTAAATATTTACCTTTGAGTGTTTGCAGCCCTTTCCTTATCCAGTGTCACTTATCAACACCTTCTGCTCCTCGTGGGATCGATACTCTTATTTATCGAAAAGCTACAATTGATCCCCTAGACTTGTGGGTTATCAAGAATCGTTTATTGGCGCGGTTAACATGGAAGGCAACGCAACTAAACCTATTAACTTCTCCGCCATCAATGAGCTTTTCTGGCGCCGTTGCCGGGGAGTGTAGCGCTATTGGTAAGTGAAGCCGGTAAGGGAACTTTTATTTTCTGTTGTTACTTTCAGTCCTTATGGACTCTTCTGCTGTTGGTTCGTTGCTGGTAAGGAGCCGCCCCACGACTGTGGTGGTCACTCCTACCCCTACTGAAATTGTGCCCTATAAAATACCATTTGGTATTGTTGATTATGTCTTGGCTAATCGTTATACAGGAGAAGGACATTCGGGAGAACAGCTGCTATATTTATCACAATTATATTCTTTATGTAAGCTTGCAGGTGTGACGATGGAGTTCGTCATGAAGAAACTATTCTCCATATCACTCAAGGATAAAGCTTCAGATTGGTATAAGCTACTCGATAACTCTGATCTGCTTGAATGGCCAGAGCTTATGTCTCTCTTTTATGCAAAGTTTTATCCTCTTCGTGAAATTCACCAAGAAAGGAACTACATCTACAACTTTTGGTCTCGCGACGGAGAGAGCATCGCTCAAGCTTGGGGGAGACTGAAGTCCCTGATGCTCAAATGCCCAAACCATGAGCTCCCCAAGGAAATTATACTTACAAATTTTTATGGCAGGCTTTCTCGTCAGGACAAGGAGATGTTGGATGCCTCCTCTAGTGGGGTATTCCAGACCAGAAGTATGGAAGAAAAATGGGATCTTATAGAAAGGATCCAGAAGAACACTGAAGACTGGGAAATTGATAAAGGTATTGAACCCGCTATAAATTATGAGCATGACTACATTGAGAGTTATGTGAAGACTGATTACTTTAATACCTTTTGCTCTAAAATTGGTCTTGATTCCTAGCTAATGGTTGACTTTTGCAAGGACTTTGCTTCTCATATTGATTCTTCCAGGAAGAAGGAGAGTCAACATCATAAACCTTTCAAGGAATCACCAATTGAGATTAATGTTACTGATCTTGTTTTACCTGCAGTTGTGTATGAACAGCCTCCTTATCCCTCCAGGATAAAGGAGCACTCTTTTGTTACAGGTCTTCTAAACAAGAATGGAAGGACCACTGACGAACCTGAGGACATGATCAAGGTCCAGCCTCAAGTTGCAATGGTCAAGGATCTGGTAGCCAGTGATATCGAAGAATCCACTATTAGTTTTTGTGCTTTTGCCACTAACATTGTCACAGCCAGGAACAAAGGCCCAATTTCAGGTACACTAGTTGTATCTGTCAAAATAGGAGATCATAATTACTATGGGCTATGTGATTTGGGATCTCGCGTCAGCGCTATTCCCTTCACACTTTATCAAGAGATCATGCACGAGATTCAGCCGTGTGAGATCGAGGACATAGATGTCACTATCCATCTTGCAAATAAACAAACAATCTCTCCAGTTGGGATTGTAAGAGATGTTGAAGTACTCTGCGGGAAGGTAAAATATCCTACAGACTTTCTTGTACTTGGTTTAGTGCAAGATAGTTTTTTCCCTATTATCTTTGGTAGGCCCTTCCTCAGCACTTGCGGAGCTATAATAGATTGCAAGAACGGTAAAGTTTCTGTTGAATTCAACAGTGAGCCGTATGAATTTATTTTTTCTAAGTTTTCTAAGAAGCCTCGTGGTCCTGACCTGTCAAGTAATGACAAAATTATTTAAGAAATTTCTTCCATTGCTATTCCTCCTAATGACACTTTGCAGCAATTTATGGAAGACCACGAGAATGATATACATATGCAGGAGAGGGATGAACTAGAAGACATATTTTTAAGACAAACTCCCATCCTAAAGCACAACCTCCCGGTTGAACCTTTAGGAATCCTCTCGCAGCCGAAAGAAGACCCGGTGTTCGACCTAAAACGACTATCCGATACTCTCAAGTATGCTTATTTGGATAAAAAGAAAGTATATCCTGTTATTATCAATTCTAACCTTTCAGGGTATGAAGAAGAGCGATTATTGGAGACACTCCGCAGACACCGAGGTGCTATTGGCTATACTCTTGATGATCTCAAGGGTATTAGTCCATCAATTTGCCAACATACTATCAATCTTGAGCCCGATGCTAAACCGGTTGTTGATCATCAACGACGGTTGAACCCAAAGATGAAGGACGTGGTTAGGACGGAGGTTCTCAAACTTCTAGCCGCAGGTATCATCTATCCTATAGCTGATAGTAAGTGGGTAAGTCCCGTTCATTGTGTTCCTAAAAAAGGAGGTATGACTGTTGTTCCTAATGATAAAAATGAACTAATACCTCAGAGGGCTATTATTGGGTATAGAATGTGCATTGATTTCAGGAAGTTGAACAAGGCCACCCGGAAGGACCACTATCCTTTCTCCTTTATTGATCAGATGCTCGAGCGGTTGTCTAAAAACACCCACTTCTGCTATCTTGATGGGTACTTTGGCTTCTCCCAGATTCACGTCAACACCGCGGATCAAGAGAAGACCACTTTCACGTGTCCTTACGGTACTTATGCTTATAGGCGTATGCCTTTTGGTTTGTGTAATGCACCTGCTACTTTTCAGAGGTGTATGTCTGCAATATTTCATGGTTTTTGTGAGGAGATTGTAGAAGTTTTCATGGATGACTTTTCCGTCTACGGAAACTCCTTTGACCACTGTCTCCACAATCTTAATAAAGTTTTGCAGAGATGTGAAGAAAAAAATTTGGTGCTCAATTGGGAGAAGTGCCATTTCATGGTTAACGAAGGGATAGTTCTTGGACACAAGATTTACGAAAGGGGAATTGAAGTGGACAAGGCAAAAATTGAAGCTATTGAAAGGATTCCTTATCCAAGGGACATTAAAGGTATTCGTAGTTTTCTAGGTCATGCTAGTTTCTATAGAAGATTTATCAAGGACTTTTCTAAGACCTCGAGACCCCTTACCAATCTTCTCCAGAAGGATGATCCTTTTGTATTTGATGAAGATTGTAAGGAAGCTTTTGAAGTTCTTATGAAAGCCTTGATAACCGCTCCTATAGTACAACCACCTGACTGGAATTTGCCCTTTGAAGTTATATGTGATGCTAGTGATTTTGCTGTTGGAGCTGTTTTAGGACAAAGGGTTGACAAGAAGTTGAATGTCATCCACTATGCCAGCAAAACACTTGATAGTGCTCAAAAGAATTATGCTACTACCGAGAAGGAATTCTCGGCAGTGGTGTTTGCTTGTGATAAGTTTAGGCAGTATATTTTTGATTCTAAAGTTATTATTCATACTGACCATGCTGCCATTAAGTATCTTATGCAGAAAAAGGATGCCAAACCAAGACTCATTAGGTGGGTACTCCTTCTTCAAGAATTTGATTTGCAGATTGTCGATAGAAAAGGAGAAGACAATCCGGTGGCGGATAATCTTTCAAGGATGGAAGATATCCCGCACGATCCTATTCCAGTCAACGACAGTTTCCCAGATGAACAGCTTGCTGTTGTAAAAGTACAATCTCATTCCGACCCTTGGTTTGCAGATTATGCTAATTTTATCGTTGCAAAGTTTTTGCCTCCAGGTTTCACATTTCAGCAGAGGAAGAAATTCTTCACAGATTTGAGGCATTACTTTTGGGATGATCCACATCTTTATAAAGAAGGTGTGGACGGGATCGTAAGAAGATGTATACCGGAGCACGAGCAGCAGGACATTCTTCGACAATGTCACGATAGTCCCTATGGAGGACATCATGCCGGTGAAAGGACCGCACATAAAGTTTTACAATCAGGTTTTTATTGGCCCACTCTCTTTAAGGACGCCCGAAGGTACGTTCTATCTTGTGATAAGTGTCAGAGAGTTGGTAACATTAGCAGGAGAAATGAGATGCCTATGAATTACTCACTAGTGATCGAACCTTTCGATTGCTGGGGTTTTGATTTTATGGGTCCTTTTCCTCCTTCACACAAGTACACACACATCTTAGTTGCTGTTGATTATGTAACCAAGTGGGTTGAAGCAATCCCCACTGAGAGTGTTGATCACAAGACATCTTTGAAAATGCTCAAAGATGTATTTTTTCCTAGGTTTGGAGTACCAAGGTACCTCATGACAGATGGAGGGTCACACTTCACGCATGGAGCTTTTAGGAAAGCTCTAGCCAAGTACGATGTCAATCATAGGATTGCATCACCGTACCACCCTCAAACTAGTGGGCAAGTTGAGCTCACCAATAGGGAGATCAAGTTGATCTTGCAGAAAACAGTAAACAGTTCTAGAAAGGACTGGTCAAATAAGTTAGGAAATGCTTTGTGGGCGTATAGAACTGCTTAAAAAAACCCCATGGCCATGTCTCCGTATAAGATGGTCTATGGAAAGGGTTTCCATTTACCATTAGAGTTAGATCATAAAGCTTGCTGGGCTGTCAGAGAGCTGAATGCTGACCCAAAGTTATCTGGTGAAAAGTGTCTCATGAACTTGACTTCTTTAGATGAGTGGAGAAGTGAAGCTTACGAGAGCGCTAAAATGTTCAAGGAAAAGGTAAAGAAGTGGCACGATAAAAGAATTCTGAAACGTGAATTTAATGTTGGTGATAAAGTTTTGTTGTTTAGATCTCGTTTCAGGTTTTCTCCAGGTAAACTACTTTCTAGATGGGAAGGACCTTTTCATATCGAAGAAGTATATCGGTCGGGTGCAATCAACATCAATAATTTCGAAGGCACCAAACCTCAAGTTGTGAATGGACAAAGACTCAAATATTATATGGCAGGTGATCCAATCAATTTGGATGCAAACATGATATGTACAAGTACTCATGAAGAACATGTTGCAGCCCAGTTTCAGACTCCGGCAGGAGCAGAATTAGAAAAGGTATGAATTATGGTAAGAAAACACCGTGAACGTCAATAAAAGTTAACTTTTCAGAGTTTTTGCAAAATTAGGAAAATTCCAAGCCCGAGTGGAGCCGAAGAGGAGCTCCAGGGAGGTCAGGAGGCCCCCTGGCGCGGCCCCCTTCTGGCCGCGCCGGGCGCCCTCCTGGCTGCCCTGGACTCCGCCTCCGACTCCACCTAGGCGTGAAACCTTCCTTCTGTTGCAGAAATTTTTGCTATATATTTTCCCGGATCGTCCCGGCACCGTATCTCGCGATTTCATGTGTTTTCTTTCTCGGTCTGTTTCTGCCAGGAAAACTTTCAGCGGATCTAGGTGCCATGGCTTCTCCAAGTTCCCCCAAGGACAAGTTCGTCGTCAATGTCATCAACCCTTATCTCGCAGAGGTGAAGAAGCACCCCCAGGTCCTTCATGTGGAGGACGGTGTCCTATGCAAGGAAGATCTGGAGGGACCAGTCAAAGAGGGGAGCACCGAAGATCGGCTGAAGGAGATGGAACAAGAATTTATCAAGTACAAGAACATGGTGGAGCATAGTGTTGAAGACAACTTCGACATGATGAACGAGTTAAAGGCTTTCCACAAGAAGGAGACAAAGGAGATGCTGTCAAGTTTGGCCGCGCTAGAAGAAAAGCTCTACGGGATGCAAGCACAGTTCTATGATCTCCAGAACCAGAACTGTGAGTATGAACTCAAGTTCTCACGCATGGGTTTGGCTACTGAGTGCAGGATCCCGGAGACCAAGATGTCCTTCGAGACCGGAGAACCTTTACCGTGGAAGCGCTTCTCCAGGGAAAACATGTTCACCCCCATCAACAAGAAGAAAGTGGGATTAAATTCCCTCGGATAATGGAACCCCCTTAGCTTGTTCCAAGCTTGGGGGAGTGCCCGGTATCTTTATCTTTATCTTTGTCTTTAGGAGTCAAGTAGAGTCATATCATGTCTAGGGAAGTCACTTAATGAAATCGGTATTGCTTTGAGGTCTATCACTCCTTTTGTGGAGAGCTTTGTACCCGTGAGTGTGGAGTCGTCTATGAAGGAATATTAATGAGAAGTCTATTGGTTTCTTCGCTGCACTTGGTATTCTCTTCACACAATCAACATTATGAGCTGATTCTTATGGGGAGTTTTGACCTTATATCAGGTATGGCTTCGAAAACTTTATTTAATCTTGGCAAGTATAGCTTTGGTCATAATAACAAGCATGTTTTTCTCAAAGTAGCGACATAGCCAAAACCTTTGTGTTATTATGCTTGAAGTGTTATGTTGACAAGGAAGACAACTTGATATTCCATGCTAATTTTAATGTTTATGCTTTGTATTGCTTGCATCTAAGTTGTCATCAATTGTCTGCTCTCTCAAAGCCTTGCTAGCCAAAACTCTGTACCAAGCGGAATTCTGCTTGTACTTCCATACCTTGAAACCAACTTCTTCCACTTGAGTCCACCATACCTTCCTACTTGTGGTAATCCACTACCACTCCTAAAGTATATAATTTATGTGCTATCTTTAGATGTTCAAAATCTTCTATTTTGTGCCGCTGATTCAGATCATGAGGAAGTGGTGGGTGACCCATGATCTTCTTAATTTGGACAAGTTTTATCTTGGGATTGCATGTCTAATCTGCAAACCCCTAATACGAGAAGGGACTGGCATGAGTGCCTAGCTCGTAAAAGATAAGTACTAACACACAAGTTCCTTCGCCCTTTTACGAGTGATAAACAAAGGAATCCAAGGGGATGTGATCGTCCCCACATGGGATCCGTTCCTCGAAACTTGTCCAAATCATGAAGTGAGTGAGTTATCTATCAGCAGTCGTTGACGGATCATGCACCTCCCAAAAGTTTTTTTATTCTGTTTGATCTAGAGATGGCACATAAGTTTTCCCTGCTTACCCTTTTGCACGGGGTTTATCTTTATTTTGTGATGAGTCAGTCCTTCCTACTTCCTTCCTTTATAGAGAGAGAACAAACACTGGATGTTGAAAAAGATGCTTGCATATAAAGTTACATTGAAATCTAGCATGTTACATCTTTGTTGACATTATCTTTTGATAAGTGAGTTGTTTGCAAAAGCTTATGCTTAGTAAACATCTTCCTTTGTGTTGACATGTGCACTTCTTGACTAATAGCATGTTCTTTCAAAAGCTTCAACTGTCCCATTATAAGTGAAAGAGCAAAAGTAAAAGTTATAAGTTGTTCCTTGACCAAGGCTATGTTTGTCATGATTTGATGAGTTTTCCAGGTCCTACTTTGTTATAATTGTTACTACTTTCTCATAAGGACCTTATGAGTTGAGGTTGTTGTTGAGGATGCTTAAGTTTGGTGAGGAATCTTGATGCTTCTTGTTCGTATTCTTTTATCGACACTTCACTCTCTAAACTTGTGGACAGGTTTACCGAGCTCAGCAATCGCTTGAGGACAAGCGAGGTCTAAGCTTGGGGGAGTTGATACGTCCAAAAAGCATCACTATTTTATATTGTGATTTCACCATATTCATTGATATATTCCACTTTAAAGTATTGTTCTTATGTTGTTTTGGCATATTGTACACAGTTTACAACTTTCCGGTGCCGAAGCAGTAGAACCAGAATTCAGCGGTAAAAAGTGGATACCAAGTTGCTTAATCAGATCAAGTCCAAATGCGATGAAATTTTACGGGGAGCATTTTTATGAAGATTGACTGGGGATCACCGAAGGAGGAGGTGAGGGGACCCACCAGGCAGCCATAAGGGTGCCTGGCGCGGCCCCCCTCCTGGCCGCGCCAGGCACCCTCCTGGGTGCCTGGTAGCCCCCCTCGGTGCCCCCTTTCGCCTATATAAGCCCCCTGGGGTGGAAACCCCTAAAGAAGAGTCGTTTCCGTGTTTCGCCGCCGCCACGGGGCGGAAACCTACAGAGGAGAAAAGCCATCTCCGGCGGGCAGATTCCGCCGGGGAGATCACCTCCCGGAAGGGGAGATCGTCGCCATCAGCATCATCATCGTCACGTGCATCATCGAGATCATCATCAACATCATCCCCAACATCAGCACCATCTCGATCTCCATCCCATCTCATCTCACAATTGCAACTTGTGTTGTAAACCGTACTATCTATCCTCTCTACTCTGTTGGTTTTGATTACTACTTTGTGGTGAATGCTATTGAGTTTTGTTGGAGAAATATCATTGTGTCCAGATTGTTTATCACCCATCTATCACCTCTGATCATGATCTCTTTTATGTCTTGTGAGTAGTTACTTTAGTTCTTGAGAACATGGGAGAAGTCTAGTTGTTAGTAGTCATACTATGTTGAAGTACTATGTGTTGTTTGATACTTAAGTTGTGTTGTTATTTCTCTAGTGGTGTTATGTGAGTCGAACACATAACACTTCACATTTCATGGGCCTAGAGGAATACATTGTGCACAAAGGATGCTTATGGTGGGTTGCCGGAGTGACAGAAACCTGAACCCCAGTTCACAGACTTTCGCACAAGGCAGTTATGGATCCTTGATCGTAATGCTATGGTTAGGCTTGTGCCTTAATTACTACCTTGTATTTGCAGATGCTTGCAAGGTGTGTAATCATAAGAGTACACTTATCTTAGTCTAGAAGGTGTACTAGCATTGATCCACCCACCGACACTTATCAACACGATACATATTACTTGGCGGAGTATGGTGAAACTGACTTGACTATCTCTCCCGTGTTTTCTCGAGAATGCTTTAGCTTTTATAAGTTCAGTTCCTAGGCTTATCCTTGTGAAAGGGTTGGGCCACTTGCTACTCCTCAGTTACCCTGTTTACTTTGCCTGTCTTTTACTTTTCTGTTGCTTAAACCAAAAACCCCTAAATATTTACCTTTGAGTGTTTGCAGCCCTTTCCTTATCCAGTGTCACTTATCAACACCTTCTGCTCCTCGCGGGATCGATACTCCTATTGATCGAAAAGCTACAATTGATCCCCTAGACTTGTGGGTTATCAAGAATCGTTTATTGGCGCAGTTAACAGGGAAGGCAACCCAACTAAACCTATTAAATTCTCCGCCATCAGCACTCCTGAGAGTTTCGGGTGCTCCCTCACCCAGAAGTAAAAACGTGGTCGAGTGATTACTTGCACCCATGAGAGTATCGGGTGCTCCCTCACCGCGACACAAGATGAGCAGACCTGCACTCGCCAGATCGAGCAGTCCCAGGGTATCTGGTGCTCCCCCACCCCGAGAGCAAAAGCGACATTCGAGTGAATACTCGCAAAACTCTATATACTCAAGCACTCGATGACCTCCCGACCAAATACTCCTCTACGTTGCTCCTCGCCCGAGCACTCGGTGAAGCACCGCGAGTGACCGCTAAAATAGCTCACTTGATTGTTTATTCCAAGTGGGTGCATCACTAACTAGGCTCCACACCTCAATAAAAATACATATCCCTGGAACACGATACACTGTGCCCAGATGCCACGCAAGCTTAGCGTGTAGGTAAGACCCCGCTGCGCAGATCGGCCGGGCTGGGACTTGCCGAAGAGGAATTTCACTCCCAACCTTTTCCATGCGCATGCATGATAGAAAAAGTCGGGCGCACGCGCCTAGGCTACGAACTTTACTGGTGGCAATTGATCACTGTAAGACCTGCAGCGGCATGACTTTTGCTAGACACCAGTGTTCCAAGCTCATGTCGAGGGACATGGGTTTGATTAGGCAACTGCGGTCTTTGCCACTAGTGCAATTCACCAAGGCTTGACCCGTCGATCCTTGGGCCCTTTCAGCTTAGCATCCCTCGAAATAGGTTTTGTCATGGCCCCAGAATGCCAGCTACCTGCGGTTAAACCGTGCATACAAATGATGCGAGAATGGACTCGAGTCCCTGCGCGCCTCTTCGAGTCCCCCAGGCACTCGGGGGCTACTGACGAGGGGGTGACCCCACGACTCCTATGGATGAGCCTACCCGGTGTACCCGAAGACAGAAGGCCCACAAAGATGTCGCTTGGGCCCAGCCTTGGCCCACTAGTGGCACCGACGTAGGAGTCCGCGAGTCATAAGGAAGGTGCAAACTTGCCGTACGGAACAAGATCATGGTTAGGAAACCTCATCTGTAATCCAGGACGAACTCCCCGAGACCTAGCCTAGTATATAAAGGCTAGGAGGGGAGACGTCGAGATCAAGCAATACACAATCTGCAATCCTAGCCTTGTGCGCACTAGCCTTGGCTCTCCTGTAATCGCCATCTCCGATCAATAACATCGAGCAGGAACGTATCCTCCTGTTAGCCGACGAGCTATCGTCCAACCTATGCCTCTCATGACTAACCCAGGGTCCCTGACCATGGGATTTGCCGAGGTACATCCCTGACATCGACCCCCTGTAAATTGCGAAGTCTTTTATTTTTTGCTTCGTGTACATGTTTTGCAAAGCGATTTCCCGTTGACTCGTAGGTCCAAATGAAGTATTCTTTTTTTGCTTTGTTGTGCTTTGTGTGCTCTAGAGTTCATCTTTAGGAAGTTATTTATTTTTAGGTCATCTTAATATGTAATTGTGTGTTGAACAGGGCACCAGATCGTTAAGTTGCTAATCTGCTATTAACTACTGCTGCTGTTATTTTGTTCAAACTTTGGGTGGTGCTTGTGTCAAATCCATGAGGCCTATTGCATTGATATTTTTCCTATGTGTTAAGCATCATGTGTACTTCATTCCCATGCTTTAACTTCTCATGTTTGGGTGCTTTAGCTATATTAAATCTTGCTCCAAAGTGGTGACCTTGTTGTTAATGTGCTGCTGTGCTGAAAACTGTTAATTTGTTGCAACTTCGGGTGACGGTTGCGTCGCAACCGTTTATCGGAATTGAGTGATTCCAATTTCATATTGTTAAGCATCATGTCTATTTCCATTATATGTATTTCATTGTCATGATATGCTTGTTTTTCATATAGTTATTGAGCTCCAAAGTTGCTATGCCACTGTTTTTGACAGCCACCTCTGTTTTTCTCTAAGTCTGTAACGTTCTGATGCCATGTTGCATGCTTAATATCTTTTGATCTGTGATGCCTTTTTGCATGATTCCTTTTGCCATGCCTTCCCTGTCATGTCTACTTTAGTTGCATATCATTTGTGAGCATGTTTGCATTCATTATCCTATTTATGCATTGCTCTAAAGTGTGCTACCTGATGTTGGCAGATTGTGTTCCAAACTTGTTTTGCATGTATCTTTTTAACCGTAACTCCGTTTGGAGTGTTCTTTATATGTAACTTGATTAGTTTTTCGTGTACTTTGTGTTTATGCTATTGTTTGCTGTTGTTAACCAACCTAAAATATGGTTTAGGGCAGAACAGTACCAATTACTTAAATTGTCATGGGGCACTTAGTGATATGCCATGTTTAGGTTGTGCCTCACTTAAATTGACTAGCATAGATAGTTTATCTTATGTTTCACCTCTTGCCATGTTTGTGTGATATGACATGCTTGATTGAGTTGCCATGTTAACAACCTTTGTTGATCACCTTTAGCTATACAACTTGAACCGATTCTAAATGTGCGGTATCGTCGTGTGTGGCGAGTACTCCACTTAACCTGTTAGTAACCGCTCTCGATGATAGATACGATACTGTGTGTTGTCTCGTGTTGCCTTCTTGTTGATGCTTGCTCATGTTTGCCTCGTAGTAATAGATGCTTTCTCGTTGATTGCTTTCCAGTGTTTCCTTCTTGTGTGCTTCCGCGGGTACCTCTCGGAGACGATGCGTGCTTGCGATCAACTACACCTTCGGAACCCGACTTATCAACAGGCAAGGACTATACATTACTTATGATCCATTCTATTTCAACCAGCAGTTTGCATGCTAGTATAGGATAGGTTCAATGTTTGATCCTACCACATGTTTACAACCTCTTTCAAACCGATACATCCATGTCCCCTCCCAGCAAACCATGTACTGCTATGTTACTATTGCTCGTTGCTCAGCCCCTGCTTAGTATGCATGCTTAGGATGCTATGATGTTACCCTGTTACTCCTTGGTTTTGGGATACCACATTATTATATTGTTGTTGATGATATGATTATTATAATGTTGACTATATTCAACGAAGGATGGAAGGTCTAGGCTATCCCGCCCCGACGCTTTGTTTCATTCGATTCACCTAGGCTCCGAGTTCCGGGTATTGGTTCTAAGATGGAGCGTGCCTAGCCGCGTGTGAGATTTCATGGGGTCCCTTCTTCTTACCTACCTAGCTTCAAACATTTCCAGTGGTGGCCCAAGCTGATTTACCATTTGAAACCGTGTGTGTGCTGGTCGGCCGCCAGTAGTTTTCAAACCAACCCGGACCAGCAAGGACATGGTTCCTTGCTGGCCCATCATGACCAGCTGAGGACCCGATTTCCCATGTGTGATTAACCGGCAATCCTAACCTGGAGTCATACGGTAGAGACCGATTCGAGAGCGCGGCCGGCTTTTGAGTTGGGTGTCGACTCACCGGGGGCCACCTGGATTTGTTCGTTGTTAGCTAGAGGGACCTGTCGTTTCGGATCTCTCGAAACTAAATCATAAAATGGTTGCCTATAATGGGTAGCAACTGAGAGAGATGGGCATGCGTGCGGAGCCTTGTAATGGGCAGTTGGTACACCCCTGTAGGGTTAAATCTTTTCGAGAAGCCGTGTCCACGGTTATGGATGACTTGAGACCTACTCCTTGTTCATAGACAACAGCGATTGAGATACTCTTAATGTAACTTGATCAACATGTGTGTGTGCCTTGACTGCTTCTTCTTCGTCGGGATGCGAAGAGGAGGAAAAGGATAGGATAGGTGTTATGTTTGCGTAAGTAGTTGATAGCAAGACTTGTTGGAGGCGATTCCTCATCGAATGCTTGGCTTCTTATCTTACTCTCTAGATTGTTAGACACTTCATAAATGCTTGTGCGGCAGCAACCTCACCACTTACCCCATCCTTACCGTAAACTACTAGTTGTCCTAGAATGACGAGTGCTGAAGTCCTTGCTGGGTCAGTTGACCACTACAGTTGGATGCTGAGTACCTCTGTACTCATGATACTACCCCCAAACTCTTTTCAGGGTTCTTGATCGACAACAGGTATGGTGTTCGACGTTTCACGTGGAGACTCAACGGCGACTAGTTAGGCGGATCCCGGCGGAGGGCCTGGACCCGTGTGGTTATGGGAATCGATGTTTTTCTCTTTGCCACTAGGCATTTGATTGTACTTTGTACTCAGACATGTATCTTCCGCTGATGTATTGTATTAAGGCAGTTGTATGACGATTGTATGAGATGTTGTATCCTTGTATCTGTAATGTTGAAATATCATGTTGGAAATCTGGGGCATATGGCTTTGTCATATGTCGCGGTGGGACCGATATGAGCTTCGTCCCCAGAACTGGGTGGAAACACCTAGATCTGGAACAGTACCGCATATCGAGCCTTACAACATACCGTCGGATCTGAGCCGGGGATGGCCGTGGCGGCGACGTCCATGGCGAGCCCGAGCTCGAGCTCGGCTTCCATGGCGGATAGCCATGGCGGCTTGCTGCACGGGGAGAAGGAGGGAGTTAGTGAGAGGAGGAGGAGAAGGGCGTGGGGAGGAGGAGGAGACCGGGGCGGCGCGCCGGCTTGCCGGAGCTCGCCGACGGCGGCTCACCCGAGGTGGCGGCGCAGTGGAGATGCTCCATGGCGGCTGCGCGGCTGCACCGGCCCGGATCGGTCCCGGACGACGACGAGGCATGCTCGCGGGGCCCGGCGGTGGCCAGCGGCTGGAGGTGGGTGGAGCTCCTCTACGGGGTGATGTGGCGCGCTGTGATCCACTCATTTACAGATCCAACGGCTGTGATGCACCCAGATCTAGGGTTTCGGGGCAAGAGGGGCTAGAGGCTGATTTTTGAGGCAGATCTCAGGGGGGTGGCTGCAATCTTTGGCTAGGGAAACCCTAAAAAGAGGTGGGAGTGTGGTGGTCTTTAAATAGCCCAGGTGGCTGGTAGTTTGCAAACACATCCCCGGGTTTTCTCTCGCGCACGCGGTGTTTACGTTTCTGACCGCCGGGGGTCCGCAGTACCTCTGATTCGGGTAAAACTTTGAACTGCGCGATTAGCGCGTCGAGCCGGTGGCGTTCACCTAGCGTTGGAACCATTCCAAGAACACTTTCTGGCGCGCTAAAAAAATATCCCGTTTAATTATTAAACGGGGTTTTCGTTCCGTTGGCTGTGGCTGGTCTTGTGCGGTTTTCGCGACGGTGATCGGGTGAAACCCGGTGTCGCAAGGTTGAGTGTCAGGGTGGCAAGGGTCGGTCTCCGTCCGGTACGATATAAGAGGGGGAAAACAATCGCCGATCGATAAATCGGGGATGCAAACACCGCAAACAAATCAGACAAACAAACAATTCACACCGAAAACAAAAATTTTAATTTTTGTGAAATCTGGGTTGTTACAATAGTGCCCTACTAAAATAAAAAAAATTCTCTACTGGAAATAAAGATAATCTTGAAGATCTACTGTTTTTAAAAAGTGCCAAAAGGTTTTTTTTCAAAGAAAAAGCAAGCTTAAAGTTTGCAAAACGAAGAAAAGGCAAAACAGGACAGAACCTGTGAAAAACAGACCAACAGGTAGAAACGAATTTTTTAGGGATACTTCTACAACTCAAATCAAAAACCTCAGAACATACGAAAGGTTCGTAATTGTATAGATCACGCTGTGTAAAAAATTCAGCTCAAAAAGATGAACTGGGATGTTTCTCTGATTTTTCTAGTCACTTGGACAGAATCTGTTTTCTCGACAGCATGTCACAACTTTCACTTCCCTTGTCGTATGAGGCTATAAAAGGCACAAAGCTTGAAAAGTAAAGATACAATGATGTTGCTACAGTAGTAAAAATCATCAAGACCACTAAGAACAGAAGAAAAGAAAAAATAAAAACCTAAATTCGTTGCGGGCTGCCTCCCGAAAGCGCTTCTTTAAAGCCATTAGCTAGGCTTAATGCAAAAAGATCAAGTCGTATCCATTGAACGATCATCACGACCATCAAAAAGCTCTTCAATAGTACAACTAGTCTTAATAGGTTTCTCAAATAAAGGACGAATGAAAATGCTTCTTGGAATAAAATCAAAAGGAGGGAAATCAATTGGAGTTTCATTAAAGTTAAAGATAGGTGTCTCCTCCAAAGTTTTCACCGTTTCAACTCTCTTGGCAATGGGTGTGTTTGCTTTAGCTCGAGGAACCTTGGAGACGTAAAAGAACTTAGGTTCCTTCTTTGCCGAAGTTTCATCCTTTTTGGTTTTGATTGAGGAAAAGGTAGTTGCTAGAGATTCAATAACTTCCTCAATCTTTTCTATCCTAGAAGACTTCTCATCAAGGGATTTGATAGTCTCCAAAGTTTTGACAATTTTGTGCATGGAGTTATCTAGCCTATTCAAATTCCCTTGAATCTTACTATCCAACTCATTCACCCTATCGATACTTGGCATCTCTAGCTCTAATTTTTCAAGTTTTCTCATAATGTGAGCTAAAGTAATGTCCTCCTCAATACTAACAACTGGGAGACTTTCAACAAGATTTTCAATAACATTAAGGGCTTCCGAAACTGGGGCCTCTATGAAGTTCCCATTGATAGCAGTGTCTAAAATAAACCTATTCCAAGAAGTGATCCCAACATATAAAAAATTAAGCCAGATAGTAATGGATTGATTCTTGGTGGCTCTTTTTTGAGAATCATTAATTCTATACCAAGCATCTTTCAAACTTTCACCACCTCTTTGAGTAAAGCTAAGTACTTGTGCCTCACCAAAGGCAAAAGGACCAGCCATAGTGGTAACTACTGAAAAGGTAACAGGTATTTTTGGTATTTTTGATAAGGTACACAAAAGAAAAAACTGAAAGGTAAACTAACAAGACTAAAAAACAAAGATAAAAGATAGTGTGCAACTCCCCTATCTTGTAGACTGGAGTCCCCGGCAACGGCGCCGGAAATTCACTTGATACAGAGTGGCAACTCTCCTCGTTGGTTACCCCAAGTGGAAGGTGAGATGCAGTGTAGCAGCAAGTTTCCCTTAGCAAAGATGCTAAGGTTGAGTATCGAACCAGTAGGACTCCAAGAGATACAAGTAGGTGGCACGGCGCTTGACGTGGACCTGCCCACAGATACAAATAACTTTGCTCCCAACGAGTACAGAGGCGTTGTCAATTCCTCCGGCCTTGCTGTTTACAAAGGATCAACGCAAGAGATAAAAGTGGAACTGAAAGTAAAGACTGAAAGTAAACTAAGGGTGTAAACAATAAGCTGAAGATGGATCGGGGTCCCGTGATTTTCACTAGTGATGTCTCTCTCCCAAAAGACGATAAAAGTGCTAGCGAGGTAAACAAATCACAGCTGGGCAATTGACAGAATTATGAAGGCACCACAATGCTAACTATGTTGCAAACAAAGGAAGGGCTCAAAAGCAATGGGCAGTACGCCAAGGTAAGTAGACCGAAATCCAACTGCATCTACTAAGAATCATCCACCTTGAGATATCTATCCAGAACATCTCGCTGGTATTAAGTTGCGAATCCCACCCAAAGTGTAAACTCAAAGAAACAGATAACTGCATTAAAAGAACTTTGCGTAAAGTAAACAATCCTTGCACCCGCTGGTACAAGAACCATTGTTTTATCCCTGGTGGCAATAGCACATCCTCTAGTCTCATGTTTTCTGTAACTCAAGCTAGACATCAGGGGGCTAAACCCACAATCAAGCATAACGCTCCCTCTTGGAGTTGCAAGCGAACTACTTGGCCAAAGCAAAATACTGCAACGGAGAACATGCAAGAATTTACTCAAGAACAAAATATAAAAGAGAACAACCAAATATATTACTCATCACAATCTGAACATAGTCTCATAATCCATCAGATCCCAGCAAACTCAGCATAACAATAGCAGAAATTACAAAAGTGCCTCGATCATGTGAGGCAGCTCACGAGGTCTCGAAAGTGGAAGCACAAAGAGGGAAGAGGTACATCACATAGCTACTGGTCACGGACTCATGGTCCAAGGGGTACTACTCACGGCACATCCGGGAGGTGTCCATGGCTATGGATGGTCTCCCGGAGGGGGTTCCTCCTCCCGGCAGGGTGCCGGGGCAGCTTCTCCAGGCAGCCCCGATCTTGAAACGGCGGCGGCAGCGGTACAGAGGCGAGTTCGCGGCAAAGAGATCGATATTAGGGGTTTCCACCCCGAGGGCTAAATATAGGCGGAGGGGGGTGTCGAGGGGGCCCACCAGGCAGCCAGGAGGCCTCCTGGCGCGGCCTAGGGTGGGGCCGCGCCAGGGACCCTGCTGGTCTCCTAGTGTTGGCCCCCCTCCGCTACCTTGGTGATTCCGGAAGATTCCGGGTCGCTGATTTTTTATCTGATTTTTACGGATTTTTTGGAGCACTTTTAATGGTCGGAAAACCTGAAATACAAAAAACAGCAGAAAACAGCAACTGGCAGCTGGGTGCATTGGGTTAATAGATTAGTCCAAATATGGCAAAGTCACAAAAAACATGCATGGAGCAAGCAGAAATTATAGATACGTTTGGGACGTATCAGCAGAAATTATGGATTCTGAAATGTGAATTTAATGTTGGTGATAAAGTTTTGTTGTTTAGATCCCGTTTCAGGTTTTCTCCAGGTAAACTAATTTCCAGGTGGGAAGGGCCATTTCATATTGAAGAAGTCTACCGCTCGGGTGCAATCAAGATTAAAAATTTCGAAGGCACCAAACCTCAAGTGGTGAATGGGCAAAGACTTAAGCATTACATAGCAGGAGATCCTGTCAATGTTGATGTGAATTTGGTGTACAAAACAACTCATGACGAACATGTTGCAGCCCTGTTCCAGACACCAGCAGGAGCAGAATAAGGAAAGGTATGTATTATGGTAAGGAAACATCGCGAAACCGCCATAAAAGTTCCAGATTATGAGTTTTTGCAAAATATAGAAAATTTGGGGCCGAAGTGGAGCCGGAGACCAGCTCCAGGGGGCCCAGGCGCTCCCCTGGCGCGGCCCCACCCCTGGCCGCGCCGGGAGGCCGCCTGGGCACCCTGGAGTCCGTCTCCGACCCCGCTTTGGCTCGTTACCTTCCTTTCTGTGCAGAAATTTTTGCTATATATTTGCCCGGATCATTCCGGCAACGTATCTCACGATTTCGTGTGTATTCTTTTCGATCTGTTTCTGCCAGAAAAACTTTCAGCTAGACCTAGGTGCCATGGCTTCCCCAAGTTACCCGAAGGACAAGTTCGTCGTCAACGTCATCAACCCTTACCTTGCTGAGGTGAAGAAGCACCCCAGATCCTTCGTGTGGAGGATGGTAACCTCCACAAGGAGGATCTGAAGGGACCAGTCAAGGAGGGGAGCACGGAGGATCGGCTGAAGGAGGTGGAACATGAGGTCTTCAAGTTCAAGAAGATGGTGGAGCGTGGTGTTGAAGCTAGCTTCGACATCATGAACGAGATAGAGGCTTCCCACAAGAAGGAGATGTGGTCAAGTTTGGCCGCACTAGAAGAAAAAGTTTATGGGCTCCAAGCACAGATCTATGATCTGCAGAACCAGAACTGTGAGTATGAACTAAAGTTTCTGTGCATGGGTTTGGGTGCTGAGTGCAGGATCCTGGAGACGGCAATGTCCTTTGAGAATGGAGAACAGCTGCCATGGAAGCGCTTCGCCAAGGAGTACGTGACCGACAAGAACAAGAATGAGGAGTAAATCTCCTCGGGTATTGGCATCCCCTTAAGCTTGTTCCAATCTTGGGGGAGTGCCCGGTATTTTTATCTTTATCTTTTTCTTTTGGATTCAAGTAGAGTCGTATCATGTCTAGGGAAGTTATCTTATAAAATAGGTGTTTGCATTGAGGTCTATCAATCCTTTTTGGAGAGTTATGTATCCGTGAGTGTGGAGTCTTCTATGATGGAATATTAATGAGAAGTCTATTGATCCCTTCGCTGCACTCGGTATTCTCTTCACGCAATCGACCTCGTGATGATTCTTATGGGGAGTATTGACCTTATATCAGGTATGGCTTTGAAAACTTTATTTTTAATCTTGGCAAACATAGCTTTGGTAATAAAAACAAGCATGTTATTTTTCTCAAAGTAGCAACATAGCCAAACCCTCTTTGTTATTATGCTTGTAGTGTTATGTTGACAAGGAAGACAACTTAATGTGCTATGCTTGTTTTAATGTTTATGCTTTATAATGCTTTGCATCCAAGTCATCATCAATTGCCTGTTCTCTCAAAGCCTTTGCTAGCCAAGCCTCTATACTAAGCGGAATTCTGCTTGTGCATCCATACCCTGAAACCAGTATCTTCCATATGAGTCCACCATACATTTCTATTTGTGGTATTCCACTACCACTCCTAAAGCATAGAATTTTTGTGTTATCCTTAGATGTTCAAAATCTTCTGTTTTGTGCCTCTGTTTTAGCTCATGATGAAGTAGTAGTTAATTCATGACCTTCTTAAGTTGGACAAGTTTTATCCCGGGATTGCATGTCTAATCTGCAAACCCCTAATACGAGGAGGAACTGGCATGAGTGCGCCCAGCTCACAAAAGATAATACAACAAACAAACCCTCCTTCACGCTTTGTTCATGAGAAATCATAAAACTTTGGCATTGATAAACAAAGGAGATTGCAGGGATGTGATCGTCCCTGTTTGGGATCTGTTCCTCGAAACTTGTCCAATCTGAGAAGCAATTGAGTTATCTATTAGCATTCGTTGACAAATCATGCACCTCTCAAAACTTGTCTTCATTCTGTTTGATTTAAGGATAGCACTTGAGTTTTTCCTGCTTGCCTTTAACAAGGCTTTTTCCTTTACTTTTATGTTGAGTCAGTTTTCCCTACTTCCTCCTTTCCCAAAGAGAACAGACACTTGATGCTGATAAAGATTCATCCATATAATGCTGCATTAAATTTTTGCCATGCCATATCATTGTTGACATTATCTCTTGATAAGTAAGTTGTTTGCAAAAGCAATTTCCAAGCAAACATCTTCCTTTGTGTTAGCATTTGCACTTCATGACTAATAGCTTGTTCTTTCAGAAAGTTCCAAATTATCTCTTCAAAATATAAAGAGAAAGAGCAAAGGTAAAAGCTTTTAGTTGTCCCTTGACCAAAGGACTTGTTTGCCATGATTTGATGAGTTTCCTTAGCCCTCCTTTTGATTATAATTGTTATTACTCTTTCATAAGGTGCTTTATGAGTTGGAGATTGTTGTTTAGGATGTTTGAGTTTGGTGAAAAGATCATGATGCTTCTTATCCGTATTTTATTTATCGACACTTCACTCTCTAAACTTGTGGAAAGGTTTACCGAGCTCAGTTTTCGCTTGGGGACAAGCGAGGTCTAAGCTTGGGGAAGTTGATACGTCCTAATTGCATCACTATTTTATATCGTAATTCTTCCTTATTCATTGATATATTTCATATTACGATGATGTTCTTATGTTGTTTTGGCTTATTTTACATAGTTTGCAACTTTCGGGTGCCGAAGCAGCAGACGCAGGATTCAGCGGTAAAAAGTGGACGCTGAGTTGCTGAAGAAGAATACCTCAAAATTACCTGAAAATCGACGGGGGGTATTTTCTAGCAAATTAATGAAGACTCACCGAAGAGGGGCCAGAGGGGGGCCATAGGAGCCCCAGGCGGCCACCTGGCGCAGCCCCACCCCTGGCCACGCCGGGAGGGCGCCTGGAGCCCTGGGGCCACTCCCGGCTCCCCCCTCTGGCCTATATACTCCTCGTTACGCGAAAACCCTAAAAAAGAAGCTTTCACGGAGTTCAGCCGCCGCTCTGTGGCGGAAACCTACAGAGAAGTAAAGGACTCTCCGGCGGGCAGATTCCGTCGAGGAGATCACCTCCCGGAAGGGGAGATCATCGCCATCGCCATCACCATCGTCACGGGAATCATCGAGATCATCATCAACATCATCCCCAACATCAGCACCATCTCCACCACCATCCAATCTCACCTCACAATTTCATCTTGTGTTGTAATCCGTACTATCTATCCTCTCCACTCTACTGGTGTTGATTACTACTTTGTGGTGAATGCTATTGAGTTTTGTTGGAGAAATATCATTATGTCCAGATTGTTTATCATATATTTATCACCTCTGATCATGATCTCTTTTATGTCTTGTGAGTAGTTACTTTAGTTCTTGAGGACATGGGAGAAGTCTAGTTGTTAGTAGTCATATGATGTTGAAGTAATTTGTGTTGTTTGATATTTAAGTTGTGCTGTTATTTTCCTAGTGGTGTTGTGTGAGTCAAACACTCAACACTTCGCCTTCTTAAGGACCTAGGGGAATACATTGTGTATTAAGAATGCTTACGGTGGGTTGCCGGAGTGACAGAAACCTGAACCCCAGTTTGCACACTTTTGCACAAGGGAGTAATGGATCCTGGATCTTATTGTTGTGGTTAGGATTTGCCTTAATTTCTATCTTGTATTTGCGGATGCTTGAAAGATGTTTAATCATAAGAGTGCACTTATCTTAGTCTAGAAGTTGTGCTAGCATAGATCCACCCACTCAACACTTATCATCTCAACACTTGTTATCGATACAGAGTATGGCGAAAGCACGTGACTACCTATCCATGTGTCCTCAAGAACGCTTTAGTCTTTATAAGTTCAGTTGTCAGGCGTATCCTTTGCTCAAAAGGATTAGGCCACTTGATGCTCCTCAGTGCTATTTACTTTGCTTGCTTTTATCTTATTGTTGCTTATATCGAAAACCCCTAAAAAGTTATCTTTCGGTGCTTGCAGTTATTCCTTGTCCAAAATCACCTATCAATACCTTTCGCTCCTCATTGGGTTCGACACTCTTACTTATCGAAAACACTACAATAGATCCCTTTACGTTGAGGGTCATCAGGTGGAAGTTGCATCGCCTGCCAGACTTTCTGCGCCGCCCTAGCCTGAAATCTCGGGTGATTCGACCCTTCCCTGGCCACCCTCCGCCGCCCAACGCACAGTCCAGACTTCCCGTTGCTCACCCGCAATTTCTGGACCAACATATCTTCTGTATGCCCTAATTTCTGGGAGGCGGTGGTGTGGCGGTGCAGAAGTAAAACCGATCGACGGCGGTGAAGAAGAAGTGTGTTGCTGCTGCGGTAAACAAGGGCGATCGATTAGGGTTGCCGGTAGGCGTCTGATACGTCCAAAAAGCATCACTATTTTATATTGTAATTTCATCCTATTCATTGATATATTCCACTTTAAAGTATTGTTCTTATGTTGTTTTGGATTATTTTACACAGTTTACAACTTTCTGGTGCCGAAGCAGCAGAACCAGAATTCAGCGGTGAAAAGTGGACATCAAGTTGCTGAATCAGATCAAGTCCAAACGCGATGAAAATTTACGGGATCGTGATACGTCTCAAACGTATCTACTTTTACAAACACTTTTGCTATTGTTTTGCCCTCATTCTTGCATGATTTGGACGAAACTAACCCGGACTAACGATGTTTTCAGCAGAGCTGCCTGTATGGTTTATTTGTGCGCAGGAAAATGGATTTTTAGACGTCCCAGAAAATTCTCAGAAAAATACCAGAAAATCCACGCACCCGGAGGAGCCAAATGCCAGAAGTGGGACCAGAGGGGAGCTCTGGGGGCCCCAGGCGCCCCCCTGGCGCGGCCAGGGGTGGGGCCGCGCCCTCAGGCCGCCTGGGCTGCTCCCCCCCCCCTCTGGTGCCCTACCAAGCTCCTATTTATCCCCGTGACGAGAAAACCCCAGAAACATAAGTCGTTTTCCCAGTTTCCGTCGAGGAGCCGCCGCCACCCTCTGTTCTTCTCCGGGAGGGCTAATCTGGAGGCTGATTTGGCCTCCGGAGAGGGGAGATCGTCGCCATCGTCATCACCATCGCCAGTCCATCCATCCTCCATGACTTCTCTTCACATGTGTGAGTAATTCCCTGCTGTAGGCAGAGGGGATGGTAGGGATTGGATGAGTTTAATCATGTAATAGTTCGTCAGATTGTTGGGGCATGTTGCCTATCATCTAGATTGGTGTTTATCTTCTTTGCTACAACTTGTTCTTAATGCTTGTCACTTTGGGCCCGAGTTCCATGTTTTCATATCTGAACCCTATGTGTTTTCATGAATATATTTGTGTTCTAGATCCTATCTATGAGTTGTATGCACCTATTATGGTCCAAAACCGGCGATCCCAAAGGTGACAGCTTGGGACACCAAAGGGGATGGTCCATAATTTGTGGATTCCATGTATCCATTGAGTTTATTTCTTTGTTCCGGTGCTCTTTGACAGGAGCACCTTAATCTCCATAAGTTCCTTTTGTCCCCGTTCGTAGCGGGATGGTAGGACAAAAGATGTTGTGCAAGTTCTTATTGCAAGCACGCACAACTACCTACGGGATACATGCCTATTGTTTGATATTTGCCTAGATGATCATTGCTTTTCTGTGTGCCTTGCCCCGTGTTAGAATCTATTATATGTTTACTATCATCCATGCAGCGCCCAACCATCCATCTCCCTAGCCTACAGTGTTTTCAATCCTGGTGGTTATTAGTTATCACTTTTGCTATCTACTTTTACTGTTTCTATCATCACTATCATATTACTATTACCACTTATCTACTACTGCAAGCAGGTATATTTCAGGTGCGGTTTAATTGACAACTCAACTGTCAAAGCTTATAAATACTCTTTGGCTCCCCTTGTGTCGAATCAATAAATTGGGTTAACCTACCCGCGAAGACTACCTCGATCCCTTACGTTTGTGGGGCGTCAAGCAGCGTTTTCTGGCGCCGTTGCCGGGGAGCATAGCAATATTTACAAGTCTACTTGAAGTATCCTGCCTGATGCATATCATCCGCTATGGGTAAGAAAGGAGACCCCAAGGTTCCGATCTTACCATCCCGTACAAGAAAAGGTACTATTCTGAACACAAGTGCTACACTTGATTCACCTTTTGTTATGAGTAAGTTTACTTCACCACCACTACATGATGCTTCTATTGAGTCTGTTACTATGTCCGATACTTTTGATGATGCTTCAACTACCCTCGATGATGCTACTTTTCTTGGTCACTATATTGAGACTCAGACTGCTAAGGCTGCAGCAAAATCCAAGACCGAGATCCCTGCTACCTATATTCCTACCTGCAAAACCTTTGGTTATCCATGCTTAGATGAACTCAAGGAGAGAATCCTTGATGATGATTATGTTACTCTTGATGATGATTTTTGCAGGGAACTCAGAGAGTGTGCCGAATCTGACCCTGGTGCTGTTAAAGAGTTGCTCAAAAGGCACGCCATGAAGAATAAAGTTACTCCTGATCCTCAATTTGCCACATCTCCTATATGTATCACTGATCCTGATTATGATTTCTCTGTTGATCTTTCACTTATATCTACAGTCGAGGCTGGCCCCTTTTATGGCAGAGAAAATGATGATGCTATAGCACACGTGACCAAACTCGCTGAGTTAAGCAACCTATTCACTACTGATGAGAAGATACGAAACTTCTATGTGACCAAGATTTTTCCTTTTTCTTTGAAGGAAGACACCAAATCATGGTATGATGCACTACCCTATGGTTCCATTAAGAGTCCTCAGGACTTAGTCCAATTCTTTGTTGATAAATATTTCCCTGCTCATCTGCAACATGCTGCTTTGCAAAGAATCTATAACTTTAAACAACTGCAAGATGAGCACCTCCCTAAAGCTTGGGGGAGGTTTTGCGATTTACTTAAAGTTATGCCGGGACATGGAATCCCTAAGAATGAACTGCTTGATATATTATATGCTGGTTTAACCGATGAGTCCAGAACCTATCTGGATAGTTGTGCTAGTTGTGTTTTCAGGGAAAGAACACCGGACGATGCAGAAGAACTAATGTGCAAAATTGCCAAGAACTATGAAGATTGGTCCGTCCCTAAACCACTTCTACCACTGAAAAAGAGGGGCATGCTTGTTCTGAACCCCGAAGATATGCAAGAAGCAAAGAAGTCTATAAAGGAGAAAGGTATTAAAGCCGAAGACGTGAAAAATTTACCGCCTATTGAGAAGTTGTGTGAGCCTACTACTCACCCTCCCTTGGTAGAGGTACACTCTCTATTAGACTTTACTGAAAGTGACGTCCCTAAAGGTAAGCCTCCCGACCAATGTTTAGATGAGCTTGATAATTTTATCGTTAAGCAAGATCATTTCAATAGGAAGCTACAAAGTCAGTTGCATGATAATTCTCTTGCTATCAAAAGTCTATGTGATGTCCTAGAGAGAACAGTTAATGACATTAAATGTCTTGTTAAGCATTTTCATATGGTTCAAACTCAGCTTGAACAAATTTCTAATGTGCAAAAAGATTTGCTTACTAATAATTCCAACCAGGACATACAAGCTTACGGAATTAAAACTAGGGGTGGAACACACACCCAGGACCCACTCTATCCTGAGGGGCATCCAAAGAGGATCGAGCAAGATTCTCAAGTGCAAGAAGAAGACGAGATTGTTGGCTCTCCAAAGAAGAAAAAGAAGAAACACAAGGAGGATGACAATCCCGATGATCTTATTACAAGTGAAAAGCCAGCTATTGATCCTAACAACATATCCACCTCTGATGCTGAAACAGAAGACGATGCCGAGCCTGAAGAAAAAGACGCTGAGAAGGATGATCCACCCGAGGCAAGGGAAGAAGAAGCACCCGATAAACGCAAGAGGTATTCTAAAGAGGAATTCATCGCAAGAAGACATGGGAAGGAAAGAGAACCATGGATACAGAAACCCATGCCCTTTCTAGGTAAGTCCCTCAAATCCAAAGAAGAAGAGCATTATAATAAATTTTGTGAATGGATGTAGCCTCTTTTTCTTCAAATTCCTTTGACTGATGCTATTAAGTTACCCCCTTATTTCAAATATATGAAAGATATTGTTACTAATAAAAGAAAAGTTCCTACTGAGGCAATATCTACTATGCTTGCTAACTACTCTTTCAGTGGCAAGATTCCTAAGAACCTCGGTGATCCAGATATACCCACCATTCCTTGCTCCATAAACAATAATTACGTCAGAACTGCTTTATGTGATCTTGGGGCAGGAGTGAGTGTTATGCCTTTCTCTCTTTACAAAAGGCTTTGTTTAGAGAAACTAATCCCTACAGATATCTCCCTTCAGATGGCTGACAAATCAACAGCTGTCCCAATAGGTATTTGTGAGGATGTGCCCGTTGAAGTTGCTAATTGTTTGATCCTTACAGTTTTGTTGTGCTTGACATGCCCGAGGATGGGAGCATGTCCATTATTCTTGGTAGACCTTTTCTTAACACCGCAAGTGCTATCATTGATTGCAATAAAGGAAAGGTGACCTTCAACGTTGATGATAAAGAACACACGGTATATTTTCCAAAGAAGATCGACAAAAGGCATGGCCTTAACTCTATAGAGAATATCGAGACCGTGAAGATTGGAGAATGGGATTGTCCACTACATGTGCACCACAAATATAAAACCATTATGGTGGGGACAATGTCCATCAAAGTAAAAGTGCAATGATCACTTCGGAAGAGGGGAAACTTCTTGTTCTATATATCGCCGGTTTGTTGGTAAGACTTGATCAACCTTACTAGTAAGCTTGTTTTATATACGTAAAAAGTTAAGCTTGTTATGTTTTCATTTGATTTAGCTTTCATTCTCTTTGTTGTACCAAAGTTTTTATGTTGTTGAAGCTTCACAATACTAATCACCGCTTTAAGTTTTCAGAAAGTCTTGCAGCTTTTTGAACTCCGAGAAATTTTCAACAGTGAAGTTTTCAGAAAAATTCCAGAAAATAAAAATAAAAATTTCCATGCCGGGAGTGACCCAGAGGCACCTGGGGCTGACTAGGGGGGCCACCAGTGGCCCAGGCGGCCAGTTGGCACGGCCTGCTACAACTTGTTGTTCTTAATGCTTGTCACTTTGGGCCCGAGTGCCATGTTTTCAGATCTGAACCCTATGTGTTTTCATGAATATATTTGTGTTCTAGATCCTATCTATGAGTTGTATGCACCTATTATGGTCCAGAACCGGCGATCCCAAAGGTGACAGCTTGGGACACCAAAGGGGATGGTCCATAATTTGTGGATTCCATGTATCCATTGAGTTTATTGCTTTGTTCCGGTGCTCTTTGACAGGAGCACCTTAATCTCCATAAGTTCCTTTTGGCCCCGTTCGTAGCGGGATGGTAGGACAAAAGATGTTGTGCAAGTTCTTATTGCAAGCACGCACAACTACCTACGGGATACATGCCTATTGTTTGATATTTGCCTAGATGATCATTGCTTTTCTGTGTGCCTTGCCCCGTGTTAGAATCTATTATATGTTTACTCTCATCCATGCAGCGCCCAACCATCCATCTCCCTAGCCTACATTGTTTTCAATCCTTCTGGTTATTAGTTATCACTTTTTCTATCTACTTTTACTGTTGCTATCATCACTATCATATTACTATTACCACTTATCTACTGTTGCAAGCAAGTATATTTCAGGTGCGGTTGAATTGACAACTCAACTGTCAGAGCTTATAAATACTCTTTTTCTCCCCTTGTGTCGAATCAATAAATTGGGTTAACCTACCCGCGAAGACTACCTCGATCCCTTACGTTTTTGGGGCATCAGATCGTTTTTATGGAAATTGACTGGGGATCACTGAAGATGGAGGTGACGGGACCCACCAGGCAGCCAGAAGGGTGCCTGGCGCGGCCCCCCTTCTGGCCGCGCCAGGCACCCTCCTGGATGCCTGGTGGGACCCCTCGGTGCCCCCTCTCGCCTATAAGACCCCCCTGGAGTAGAAACCCTAAAACAAGAAGAGTTTCCGTATTTCGCCGCCGCCACGGGACAGAAACCTACAGAGGAGAAAAGCCATCTCGGGTGGGCAGATTCCGCCGAGGAGATCACCTCCCGGAAGGGGAGATCGTCGCCATCATCATCATCATCGTCGTCACGGGCATCACCGAGATCATCATCAACATCATCCCCAACATCAGCACCATCTCCATCTCCAACCCATCTCATCTCACAATTGCAACTTGTGTTGTAATCCATACTATCCATCCTCTCTACTCTGTTGGTGTTGATTACTACTTTGTGGTGAATGCTATTGAGTTTTGTTGGAGAAATATCATTGTGTCCAGATTGTTTGCCACCCATCTATCACCTCTGTTCATGATCTCTTTTATGTCTTGTGAGTAGTTACTTTAGTTCTTGAGAACATGGGAGAAGTCTAGTTGTTAGTAGTCATATGATGTTGAAGTATTATGTGTTGTTTGATGCTTAAGTTGTGTTGTTATTTCTCTAGTGGTGTTACGTGATTCGAACACTTAGCACTTCACCTTTCATGGGCCTAGAGGAATACATTGTGCACAACGGATGCTTATGGTGGGTTGCCGAAGTGACAGAAACCTGAACCCCAGTTCGCACACTTTTGCACAAGGGAGTTATGGATCCTTGATTGTAATGATGTGGTTAGGCTTATGCCTTAATTACTACCTTGTATTTGCGGATGCTTGCAAGGTGTGTAATCATAAGAGTACACTTATCTTAGTCTAGAATGTGTACTAGCATTGATCCACCCACCAACACTTATCAACACAATACATATTACTTGGCGGAGTATGGTGAAAGTAACTTGGCTATCTCTCCCGTGTGTTCTCGAGAACGCTTTAGCTTTTATAAGTTTAGTTCCTAGGCTTATCCTTCTGAAAGGATTGGGCCACTTGCTACTCCTCAGTTACCCTATTTACTTTGCTTGTCTTTTACTTTTCTGTTTCTTAAACCAAAAACCACTAAATATTTACCTTTGAGTGTGTGCAGCTTTTCCTTATCCAGTATCACTTATCCGCACCTTCTGCTCCTCGTGGGATCGGCATCCTTATTTATCGAAAAGCTACAATTGATCCCCTAGACTTGTGGGTGTGACGCCCCCAAAATCAAGCCGTGTACAGTAATCATACACGCAAGGTACACGACCGAGATTAGGGACTCACGGTGAGATATCCCAACACAACTCTACAAATAAAATAATATAAGCTGTTTAATACAAGCTAGGGGCCACGAGGGCCCGAATACAACAGCTCAAAAGCACAAAGTTAGCGGAAGCAAAAGTATTTGAGTACAGACACAAGAATAAAAGGTTGCCTTAAGAAGGCTAGCACCAATATCAACAGATCGAAAAGGCGAGGCCTCCTCCCTGGGAACCTCCAAACTACTCCTGGTCAACGGGGGAACTCGACGTCGTAGAAGGCATCGGGGATCTTCACGTAGCGGTGGTCAGCATCGGGGACCTCCTGCTCCTGGACTCCAAGGCTCCAACGTCGACTACAGCGGCCGATCAGGCAAAACATAAAGGGGGAAAAAATCAAAGGTGAGTATCTAGCATACCCGCGAGTCTTACGTCCGCTACTAAGCATTATGCATTGTATCAAATGGGAAGGGGAGGCTGTATATAGTGGACTGCAAGATAGAAATCAGATAAGGGTAAGAAGCTAGGCCTATCGAAGACTAGCATCTTCTGACGTGTCTTGCAGCATCAGAAGAAAAACAGCCAACAGTTCAATAACATGAATGTAATAACAATGAAGCAGAAGTTTTTGCAGCATTGTATAATAGTAAGTTGTAATAATTAACAATAATAATGCCTCCGAGTTCCCTTCCTTGACTCCCTGGCGAGGAAGAAAACCCGGAACCATACAGTTTAATACTAGTAGTTCGTAGTGGTAAGATCCAGCTTCAGCATAAAGCATCCTGTTACCGGGGACACGGCTATTCGAATAGATTAATCTTCCCTGCAGGGGTGCACTGGCGTGACTCTACGACGCTCGGATCTCCAGGGTGGCGTACACCTTGTTAGGGAACACCCCACCGAAGCTATTCGACACAAAGCAGCCCATCCTTCGGCAATCAACAGAGAGGTCATCCGCCGGACTGTATCCTATGTACGCCGGGCTTTGGACCCTAACCCGAACGTACTCCTGCACGGTGCGTGACTGTTCGGTGAAGCAAAATCAAAGCAAATACAAATACACCGCTCGAGCAAGAGAAGACAACACCACTTCCCGGTAATCAGCCCGCGATACTGCTGACGTCTGAAGACCCTCGGATGACACTACGATGCAGGGGAGCCCACACTCCTTATCCCACGTGTAGGTAGTGCGTACAAGCCAAAAGGCTACTCAAGACATCCGCCGAACCATTTAGCATTTTAATTAACCTGCGTGACAACCGTTATAGTTGCCTCGACTTAACTGACCCGCAGACAACGACAGCAGTCAGGACCACCAGTACATCGGTGCCTGCCCTGTCGTACCACCAAGTCTCTGCGGTTACCAACAAGGTGAACCGTCTCCTTACCTTGTCTCGCGTGTGCTCTTGGTAGAGCTCGACTTTCGTGGTTTGGTAACTCTCGCGAGATACGAGCAGGGGCCAAGCACACCAGTAACGTCGGTCGTACCCTCCCTGTCGTTCCCGACGCAATACCGCTCGCGGGCACCGTTGGGTCGCCCGTCTTCTTACCTTAAGGACAACCGTTGCTCAGGTACCTAGAGCGGCTATACAGAGCCAGCAACGAGTGAAGTTACGAGGATTACACCTCGATAGCTCACACTTGATGGTGGCTCGGCAGAGCCGAGCTAGGGGGCCTTAGGCGGTGTCTGCATTGTACCGTACCTGTTGCAGTTATAATAAGACGTATCCGTGTCACTCCCCTGAGTGGTCACGGCCCTGCTATCTAATCCTAACTAACAATGCGCAGGGCTCACTGCTGAATAATGCATACTTATAATAGGCAGCATAGGATGAAGGAAGGTACATCAAGGGGCAACAAAAACAGGTTATGCAATAGAATAGGATTGTAACGTAGCAGCACCAGTACCAATGCCTAGTGCAAGAAATGTACGGAAAGATAGGCGATATCTGGGGAAGAGAATGGATCTGCTTGCCTGGTAGCTCGACGGTAGGGGTAGGGTCGTCGACGAAGTAGTCTTACCCGGCAGCGGTGTAGTCGGCGGTAGCAGCGGGGTCTATCGGAGAATAAAGGGGGAGAAACAGTAAATATAAAGCAATCATATCAAACAGATGAATGGCATGACATATGCAATGTTAACGGTGTTCTAACGCAGTGCAATGCACGTTGCACGGAGCGGGAATCCATCCGGGGATGAACTTCCAGCTCTGGGTGATTATCGGACAGGGTGTTCGGAGGGGGAAGGGATCATGCCGGAGGTGTCGTGGACATCCGACAAACGTGTGGATGTGTAACCGTGCCAGTTGAAACAATCCGAAGAACTTTCGTGTTCAGAATAAATTCATCCGGATACTTTAACAGTACCGGACAAATCATCGGACAAACGGTCCGGAGGGTGGAATGTCGATGTTCGTTGTGTTAGAGGGGTGTGGTTGGTATACGGATAGCGTATCCGTATTTGTTATATTTTTCTGAACAATTTCTATGTATAAAGTTTTTGAATCTGACTTACGCTTTAAAAGATATTCAAATTAAAAGTTTAAATCATTTAAAAACATTTTCTGGATTATTTTTATTATTAACTAAAGCATTATCCAAAACAATGCTTGACCAGTCAAACCTGGCCAGTGGGTCCCACTTGTCAGCCTCACATTGATAATAAATCAATTTTATTTAATAAAACAGTATGGTGGCCCACATGTCATACCCATAGGGACATTTTACGAATCCATACGACAAACAATAGGAACAAGAGATACAAGTTTGAAAGCGGAAGGATGATGACACGGACCAGATGATACCGTTTGCCAAAGGCATTTCGTATCAGGGGAAGCTCGTCAATGATTTAGGACACAAGGGCACGGCAGGTAGTAATCCACCAAAAGGTCAGGCGGCGTACAGAGAATCTGGTGCGAGTATCGGTACTCAACCATAAGAAGAAAGAATACAAAGGCATCGGGTGATAGAAGCATCGGAATAATTTGATGCTTAAGTATAAAGGAATTATGACTTCCATATCGGTGTATCAGATTCAGATACATCGATCAAACTTGAATAAGTTGAATAGAAGCTTGACAGTTAATCAATTAAGGCTTCATTTACCGAGAACCAGCTCATGTCCGGAATGACGTCTGAGCCAGAAGAACGGATTCATAGGGATCAACTGATGATTGTGTGCACTAGCACACACGATGATTCAACATATCGGAATGGCAATGCCAAGGAAGGTCATCCAAGAATACAAGACAAATGGGATTAATCATAGTGCAAGCAGGTAAGAAGAATCTCCAAAGCAGTAGGCTGCCGAGGATTGGCGCGAGATCGGATAGTATTTCAAAGTATTTTGGGAATCACAGACAACTTAGGATGAACTGATCCTCGATAAATGTGAGGAATTATCCGTAGGGTGAAAAGAAGCTGCAAGGAAGTAGGCTCAAGGATTTCCGAAACAACGGAAAGTATTTCGATGCATCTTGTGAACACAAGAGAAACTGGGATTGAATGGATGAACAGAACGCGTATGTGGTTATACATACGACTTATCGGTGGCAGGGAATTGTCAAGGTGATCGGCACATATGGTCTCGGGAGTTTTATCAGAGAGTAATCTTCGGAATCTTCTCGTGAAGCAAGCGTTCATCTGTAATGAGGGGCTCTCCGGGAGGAAGTAGTCACGAGAACCTAATGTCAGAGTTAGAAAAATCGTTAACCCGAAAGGATGAGAGAGTAGAGTCCCAGAGTAAAGGTACGAAGTAAAAGATCCTAATACCACCAAGTTTGCGACGTGGGCCGATAAGCCACACGACACTGTTAGTAAACTAATTTTGCAAAGGCTAGACTCAACTTCGACCAAGGAGTTGGAAGGGGTGTCCTACAGGTAGTCGGCTCTGATACCAACTTGTGACGCCCCCAAAATCAAGCCGTGTACAGTAATCATACACGCAAGGTACATAACCGAGTTTAGGGACTCACGGTGAGATATCACAACACAACTCTACAAATAAAATAATATAAGTTGTTTAATACAAGCAAGGGGCCACGAGGGCTCGAATACAACAGCTCGAAAGCACAAAGTTAGCGGAAGCAAAAGTATCTGAGTACAGACACAAGAATACAAGGTTGCCTTAAGAAGGCTAGCACAAATATCAACAGATCGAAAAGGCGAGGCCTCCTGCCTGGGAACCTCCAAACTACTCCTGGTCAACGGGGGAACTCGACGTCCTAGAAGGCATCGGGGATCTTCACGTAGCGGTGGTCAGCATCGGGGACCTCCTGCTCCTGGACTCCAAGGCTCCAACGTCGACTGCAGCGGCCGATCAGGCAAAACATAAAGGGGGAAAAATCAAACGTGAGTATCTATCATACCCGCGAGTCTTACATCCGCTACTAAGCATTATGCATTGTGTCAAATGGAAAGGGGAGGCTGTATATAGTCGACTGCAAGATAGAAATCAGAATAAGGGTAAGAAGCTAGGCCTATCGAAGACTAGCATCTTCTGACGTGTCTTGCAGCATGAGAAGAGAAACAACCAACAGTTCAATAACATGAATGTAATAACAATGAAGCAGAAGTTGCTGCAGCATTGTATACTAGTAAGTTGTAATAATTAATAATAATGCCTCCGAGTTCCCTTCCTCGACTCCCTGGCGAGGAAGAAAACCCGGAACCATACAGTTTAATACTAGTAGTTCGTAGTGGTAAGATCCAGCTTCAGCATAAAGCGTCCTGTTACCGTGGACACGGCTATTCGAATAGATTAATCTCCCCTGCAGGGGTGCTCTGTCGTGACTCTACGACGCTCGGATCTCCAGGGTGGCGTACACCTTGTTAGGGAACACCCCACCGAAGCTATCCGACACAAAGCAGCCCATCCTTCGGCAATCAACAAAGAGGTCATCCGTCGGACTATATCCTATGTATGCTGGGCTTTGGACCCTAACCCGAACGTACTCCTGCACGGTGCGTGACTGGTCGGTGAAGCAAAATCAAAGCAAATACAAATACACCGCTCGAGCAAGAGAAGACAACACCACTTCCCGGTAATCAGCCCGCGATACTGTTGACGTCTGAAGACCCTCGGATGACACTACGATGCAGGGGAGCCCACACTCCTGATCCCACGTGTAGGTAGTGCGTACAAGCCAAAAGGCTACTCAAGACATCCGCCGAACCATTTAGCATTTTAATTAACCTGCGTGACAACCGTTATAGTTGCCTCGACTTAACTGACCCGCAGACAACGACAGCAGTCAGGACCACCAGTACATCGGTGCCTGCCCTATCGTCCCACCAAGTCTCTGCGGTTACCAACAAGGTGAAACGTCTCCTTACCTTGTCTCGTGTGCTCTTGGTAGAGCTCGACTTTCGTGGTTTGGTAACTCTCGTGAGATAAGATCAGGGGCCAAGAACGCTAGTAACGTCGGTCGTACAGTCCCTGTCGTTCCCGACGCAATACCGCTCGCGGGCACCGTTGGGTCGCTCGACTTCTTACCTTAAGGACAACCGTTTCTCAGGTACCTAGAGCGGCTATACAGAGCCAGCAACGAGTGGAGGTACGAGGATTACTCCTCGATAGCTCACACTTGATGGTGGCTCGGCAGAGCCGAGCTAGGGGGCCTTAGGCGGTGTCTGCACTGTACCGTACCTGTTGCAGTTATAATAAGACGTATCCTTGTCACTCCCCTGAGTGGTCACGGCCCTGCTATCTAATCTTAGCTAACAATGCGCAGGGCTCACTGCTGAATAATGCATAGTTATACTAGGCAGCATAGGATAAAGGAAGGTACATCAAGGGGCAAAAAAAACAGGTTATGCAATAGAATACGATTGTAACGTAGCAGCAGCAGTAACAATGCCTAGTGCAAGAAATGTACGGAAAGATAGGCGATATCTGGGGAAGAGAATGGATCTGCTTTCCTGGTAGCTCGACGGTAGGGGTAGGGTCGTCGATGAAGTAGTCGTACCCGGCAGCGGTGTAGTCGGCGGTAGCAGTGGGGTCTATCGGAGAATAAAGGGGGGGAGAAACAGTAAATATAAAGCAATCATAGTAAACAGATGAAGTGCATGACATATGCAATGTTAACGGTGTTCTAACGCAGTGCAATGCACGTTGCACGGAGCGGGAATCCATCCGGGGATGAACTGCCAGCTCCGGGTGATTATCGGACAGGGTGTCCGGAGGGGGAAGGGATCATGCCGGAGGTGTCGTGGACATCCGACAAACATGTGGATGGTGTAACCGTGCCAGTTGAAACATTCCGAACAACTTTCGTGTTCAGAATAAGTTCATCCGGATACTTTAACAATACCGGACAAATCATCGGACAAACGGTCCGGAGGGTGGAATGTCGATGTTCGTTGTGTTAGAGGGGTGTGGTTGGTATACGGATAGCGTATCCGTATTCGTTATATTTTTCTAATCAATTTTGATGTATAAAGTTTTTGAATCTGACTTACGGTTTAAAAGATATTCAAATTCAAAGTTTAAATCATTTAAAAGCATTTTCTGGATTATTTTTATTATTAACTAAAGCATTATCCAAAACAGTGGTTGACCAGTCAAACCTGGCCTGTGGGTCCCACTGGTCAGCCTCAGATTGATAATAAATCAATTTTATTTAATAAAACAGTAGGGTGGCCCACATGTCATACCCTCATTTTATTAATTGCATTTTAATTAAACTAATAACCCAGTGGGGCCCATGTGTAAGTGGCACAGAGCTAATTAATCAAATTTAATTTAATGAAGGGCCTAGGGACCATCTGTCATAGAGAGTTTATATAACTTAACTAAAATGGTAATTGCCTAGAGGTGGACCCCACCTGTAAGTCTCTCATATCCATTTTTACTTAACATAATTCATAACTAAACCCTGGTCTCAGGCCCATGCGTCAGTGGGCCATTAGGGGATTAGAAAGTGGCTAATGACGCCATGTCATGACGCCGGCAAGGACAAGCACACCGGCGGCAAACAGTAGACGCGGCGACGTTCATGCGCACGCTACGAGGGATCAAATCATGCGTCGTTCGCGTCTACGTGACCAGTGCGAGGAGCCGCGCCCATTCGTGCAAAGAACGTGGCCTGGGTTGGATGGTGCCCGCCAGACACGAGCTCGCGGCGGCGGCCGGAGCAGGCCGTGACGGAGGCGGTGATTCGTGCATCAAACTCGGCGCAGGAAGACCAGGAAGGAGGGGGCTTACCAGGAGCGTGATGGGGGGCTCGGTGTGCTCGGGGAGGGCTTGGAGTGGCCGGGGGCGTCGAAGCAGGTCGGCGGCTGGAGGAGGAAGAAGGGCCCGATTCCGAGCGTACGGTGGCCGTGAGCTCGTGTTCTTCTGCCGGGGTGAAGCAGACGAGCTTGGCGGTCCTATTGGACAACTCGGCCGGACCGGAGGTGGCCGGTGGCCACGTCTGCGGCGACGGCGTGGTGACTGCCCGCGGCAGGTTTCAAGCGGGGAGGAGACAGAGGCGAGGAGGGAGGAGATCTGGAGGGAACTCGACCTAGGGCTTCCAGGACGAGAGGGGTGGGCGCGGGCGGCTTATACCTCATCGGCGTCCGTCGATTGGCGCCACGGCGACGCCGGCGACCGTGGCACCACGGGATGGGTGCCACGCCCACCATGAATAGGAGAGGGAGGGGAGAGAGCCAGGGTGGGCTCGGCCCAGGGGAAGGGGAGTGGGCCAGGGTGGTGGTGGGCTTCGCCCTGCGTGTAGGTTAGGATTTCCTATTTTCTTTTCCTTTTCTATTTTCTGTCCTTTTATTTCTTTACTGTTGTAATCTGTTTTGCTTTCAAATGATTTTTGCCACATGTGAAACTTGTGGGTATATTTGTGTTGCATATATTAGAGGTGCCACAAAAAGTTTGGTGGCAAAAGAAATTCATTTAGTAATTCTCTTTAATATTCAACTGATAAATAGTGTTGTTCTGGGCCTAGTTTGGATTGTTTGAATTTTTCAGTGGCTTGATAAAATACCATAACCATATTGGCATGGCCCACTGATTATTTGTGATTTAACAAAAGTGGTTGCACAATTTTTGGGCAATGTTTTATTCCCACTTAGATCTGGAATTTTTATTTGGGCTGAATCTTGATCACTATGATCAAGGGTGATCATCCATGCTTAACCACAGTGACTTGGCAATAGTAAAAGGGATTACTGTAGGTGGTTACTGTAGTGTGACACCCGGGGTGTTACAATTCTCCCCCACTACAAAGAATTCTCGTCCCGAGAATTAAAAGGTAGTGTAAGGGGTAGAGTTTTGGTTTTGTATTCTAGCGATTCGTCTGGTTCTTGTTGTCCTTCTCGAAGAATTTTTTCCTTCTCGTTGACGTCTTCATTTCTTTGCATCAGTGTATATCGACGAGTTGTCATCCTTCTTTTGGGGCTTCATCGTACTTACGAATAGGCTAGAAGATAAAACTTAAGGGGGACGGGTCGGTACCAGGTAAATCAACCGGGGTGGTCCAAGGGAATGGGGTACAAAGTATCTCACGAGTTAAACTCAGGGAGATACAACGAGAGAAACAAACGAAAGCATGAGAAGTTTTCAAGCGGATATGCAAGCATTCGATGATGATAACGGAGGATGTAAAGGGGTCTAGAGCATCAGGCATCAGCACTGAGTATGATATTGAACTGGATATATAAGGTAGAGGATTCGTGAATTGCATACGAGGTCAAGCAAGAGGAATAACCTCGAGAACGAAAAGGTACAAGAGTGTCAGGTTTCGATCCTGTGGAACTGTGGGTTATGGGCCCACATTGAATAAGAAGGGTGGTGACAAACAATGCGATCAAGTTGCAAGGTAAGTCAGAGAACAACTTGTCAACTATGTCGACAACAACATCAACTATGTCGGCAACAACATCAGTGCCAAGGGCGAGGGACGAAGAGAACCGTTTTCTTGTTCATTAAGACGAGGCGGACCAATAGGCAAAGTTCTCGTCCATCGGTGGTCACCGAAAAGTCATCAACAATCGTAACAGGTTGTATGTACAAAGAAGTGCACCGAAGTGTTTACATAAGCAGGGAATTAGCACTGCTCAGACAAGACACATTACAAGAGAGGATAAACAGACCAATGGAAGGAAAAAGGTGATGATACACAAGTATCAGGGGTATATCCTTCCCAAGGGAAAGCAGAGCAAGATATACATGACCAAGTTTGTATTGGCAGGGAGTCAAAGGATGTTGTCGATGATAACACAAATCATCGAGGGGCAAGGATGGTATTTCACACGATGAACCCAATTAACACTTGGAAGAGGAAAAATGCTGATGATGACCACGACACTTTATGTCGAGATATTTCAAGAGAATGCAATCGAGTAGCAACATCACCAAACAAAAGGGGTGGTGGAGCAAAAGGTAAGCGATGTTCTCGGTTGACGACAACCCAGAACCATGAAACGGCTATGACATGGATAGGCATTGTTTCATCACAATTCATAAGATGTAGTGCAAAGGCATGATATCCTCGAGATACCAGGGGTAATACTCAAAGGTAGAATGGTGGATCATGGGTGTAGAAGAATTCATAACAAGGGAGTTAATTATCTTTACAAGAAGCTTTCATGATAAGTTCTACATCGTATCCATGGGCATGAACACAAAGGTTCAGGGTCGACTCCCACTTCTTCAATGCATAGCCTTTCATTCACTTCTCGCTGTCGATGAATTTGTAGCGTTCAAAAATTTATCTGGCATAGCACCAATAGAGTATGACCTGCAGAAGTTCATGGGTTCACACAGATGGATGAAGCATAGATACAACCCATAGGGACATTTTACGAATCCATACGACAAACAATAGGAACAAGAGATACAAGTTTGAAAGCGGAAGGATGATGACACGGACCAGATGATACCGTTTGCCAAAGGCATTTCGTATCAGGGGAAGCTCGTCAATGATTTAGGACACAAGGGCACGGCAGGTAGTTATCCACCAAAAGGTCAGGCGGCGTACAGAGAATCTGGTGCGAGTATCGGTACTCAACCATAAGAAGAAAGAATACAAAGGCATCGGGTGATAGAAGCATCGGAATAATTTGATGCTTAAGTATAAAGGAATTATGACTTCCATATCGGTGTATCAGATTCAGATACATCGATCAAACTTGAATAAGTTGAATAGAAGCTTGACAGTTAATCAATTAAGGCTTCATTTACCGAGAACCAACTCATGTCCGGAATGACGTCTGAGCCAGAAGAACGGATTCATAGGGATCAACTGATGATTGTGTGCACTAGCACACACGATGATTCAACATATCGGAATGGCAATGCCAAGGAAGGTCATCCAAGAATACAAGACAAATGGGATTAATCATAGTGCAAGCAGGTAAGAAGAATCTCCAAAGCAGTAGGCTGCCGAGGATTGGCGCGAGATCGGATAGTATTTCAAAGTATTTTGGGAATCACAGACAACTTAGGATGAACGGATCCTCGATAAATGTGAGGAATTATCCGTAGGGTGAAAAGAAGCTGCAAGGAAGTAGGCTCAAGGATTTCCGAAACAACGGAAAGTATTTCGATGCATCTTGTGAACACAAGAGAAACTGGGATTGAATGGATGAACAGAACGCGTATGTGGTTATACATACGACTTATCGGTGGCAGGGAATTGTCAAGGTGATCGGCACATATGGTCTCGGGAGTTTTATCAGAGAGTAATCTTCGGAATCTTCTCGTGAAGCAAGCGTTCATCTGTAATGAGGGGCTCTCCGGGAGGAAGTAGTCACGAGAACCTAATGTCAGAGTTAGAAAAATCGTTAACCCGAAAGGATGAGAGAGTAGAGTCCCAGAGTAAAGGTACGGAGTAAAAGATCCTAATACCACCAAGTTTGCGACGTGGGCCGATAAGCCACACGACACTGTTAGTAAACTAATTTTGCAAAGGCTAGACTCAACTTCGACCAAGGAGTTGGAAGGGGTGTCCTACAGGTAGTCGGCTCTGATACCAACTTGTGACGCCCCCAAAATCAAGCCGTGTACAGTAATCATACACGCAAGGTACATAACCGAGTTTAGGGACTCACGGTGAGATATCACAACACAACTCTACAAATAAAATAATATAAGTTGTTTAATACAAGCAAGGGGCCACGAGGGCTCGAATACAACAGCTCGAAAGCACAAAGTTAGCGGAAGCAAAAGTATCTGAGTACAGACACAAGAATACAAGGTTGCCTTAAGAAGGCTAGCACAAATATCAACAGATCGAAAAGGCGAGGCCTCCTGCCTGGGAACCTCCAAACTACTCCTGGTCAACGGGGGAACTCGACGTCCTAGAAGGCATCGGGGATCTTCACGTAGCGGTGGTCAGCATCGGTGACCTCCTGCTCCTGGACTCCAAGGCTCCAACGTCGACTGCAGCGGCCGATCAGGCAAAACATAAAGGGGGGAAAAGCAAACGTGAGTATCTATCATACCCGCGAGTCTTACATCCGCTACTAAGCATTATGCATTGTGTCAAATGGAAAGGGGAGGCTGTATATAGTCGACTGCAAGATAGAAATCAGAATAAGGGTAAGAAGCTAGGCCTATCGAAGACTAGCATCTTCTGACGTGTCTTGCAGCATGAGAAGAGAAACAACCAACAGTTCAATAACATGAATGTAATAACAATGAAGCAGAAGTTGCTGCAGCATTGTATACTAGTAAGTTGTAATAATTAATAATAATGCCTCCGAGTTCCCTTCCTCGACTCCCTGGCGAGGAAGAAAACCCGGAACCATACAGTTTAATACTAGTAGTTCGTAGTGGTAAGATCCAGCTTCAGCATAAAGCGTCCTGTTACCGTGGACACGGCTATTCGAATAGATTAATCTCCCCTGCAGGGGTGCTCTGTCGTGACTCTACGACGCTCGGATCTCCAGGGTGGCGTACACCTTGTTAGGGAACACCCCACCGAAGCTATCCGACACAAAGCAGCCCATCCTTCGGCAATCAACAAAGAGGTCATCCGTCGGACTATATCCTATGTATGCTGGGCTTTGGACCCTAACCCGAAGTACTCCTGCACGGTGCGTGACTGGTCGGTGAAGCAAAATCAAAGAAAGTACAAATACACCGCTCGAGCAAGAGAAGACAACACCACTTCCCGGCAATCAGCCCGCGATACTGCTGACGTCTGAAGACCCTCGGATGACACTACGATGCAGGGGAGCTCACACTCCTTATCCCACGTGTAGGTAGTGCGTACAAGCCAAAAGGCTACTCAAGACATCCGCCGAACAATTTAGCATTTAAATTAACCTGCGTGACAACCGTTATCGTTGCCTCGACTTAACTGACCCGCGGACAACGACAGCAGTCAGGACCACCAGTACATCGGTGCCTGCCCTGTCGTACCACCAAGTCTCTGCGGTTACCAACAAGGTGAACCGTCTCCTTACCTTGTCTCGCGTGTGCTCTTGGTAGAGCTCGACTTTCGTGGTTTGGTAACTCTCGCGAGATACGAGCAGGGGCCAAGCACACCAGTAACGTCGGTCGTACCCTCCCTGTCGTTCCCGACGCAATACCGCTCGCGGGCACCGTTGGGTCGCCCGTCTTCTTACCTTAAGGACAACCGTTGCTCAGGTACCTAGAGCGGCTATACAGAGCCTGCAACGAGTGGAGGTACGAGGATTACACCTCGATAGCTCACACTTGATGGTGGCTCGGCAGAGCCGAGCTAGGGGGCCTTAGGCGGTGTCTGCATTGTACCGTACCTGTTGCAGTTATAATAAGACGTATCCGTGTCACTCCCCTGAGTGGTCACGGCCCTGCTATCTAATCCTAACTAACAATGCGCAGGGCTCACTGCTGAATAATGCATACTTATAATAGGCAGCATAGGATGAAGGAAGGTACATCAAGGGGCAACAAAAACAGGTTATGCAATAGAATAGGATTGTAACGTAGCAGCAGCAGTACCAATGCCTAGTGCAAGAAATGTACGGAAAGATAGGCGATATCTGGGGAAGAGAATGGATCTGCTTGCCTGGTAGCTCGACGGTAGGGGTAGGGTCGTCGACGAAGTAGTCTTACCCGGCAGCGGTGTAGTCGGCGGTAGCAGCGGGGTCTATCGGAGAATAAAGGGGGAGAAACAGTAAATATAAAGCAATCATATCAAACAGATGAATGGCATGACATATGCAATGTTAACGGTGTTCTAACGCAGTGCAATGCACGTTGCACGGAGCGGGAATCCATCCGGGGATGAACTTCCAGCTCTGGGTGATTATCGGACAGGGTGTTCGGAGGGGGAAGGGATCATGCCAGAGGTGTCGTGGACATCCGACAAACGTGTGGATGTGTAACCGTGCCAGTTGAAACAATCCGAAGAACTTTCGTGTTCAGAATAAATTCATCCGGATACTTTAACAGTACCGGACAAATCATCGGACAAACGGTCCGGAGGGTGGAATGTCGATGTTCGTTGTGTTAGAGGGGTGTGGTTGGTATACGGATAGCGTATCCGTATTTGTTATATTTTTCTGAACAATTTCTATGTATAAAGTTTTTGAATCTGACTTACGCTTTAAAAGATATTCAAATTAAAAGTTTAAATCATTTAAAAACATTTTCTGGATTATTTTTATTATTAACTAAAGCATTATCCAAAACAATGCTTGACCAGTCAAACCTGGCCAGTGGGTCCCACTTGTCAGCCTCACATTGATAATAAATCAATTTTATTTAATAAAACAGTATGGTGGCCCACATGTCATACCCTCATTTTATTAATTGCATTTTAATTAAACTAATAACCCAGTGGGGCCCATGTGTAAGTGGCATAGAGCTAATTAATCAAATTTAATTTAATTAAGGGCCTGGGGCCCTTCTGTCATAGAGAGTTTATATAACTTAACTATAATGGTAATTGCCTAGAGGTGGACCCCACATGTAAGTCTCTCAGATCCATTTTTACTTAACATAATTCATAACTGAACCCTGGTCTCAGGCCCATGCGTTAGTGGGCCATTAGGTTATTAGACAGTGGTTAATGACGCCATGTCATGACGCCGGCGAGGACAAGCACACCGGCGGCGAATAGTAGACGCGGCGACGTTCATGCGCACGCTACGAGGGATCAAATCACGCGTCGTTCGCGTCTACGTGACCAGTGCAAGGAGCCGCACCCATTCGTGCAAAGAATGTGGCCTGGGTCGCACGGTGCCCGCCAGACTCGAGCTCGCGGAGGCGGACGGAGCAAGCCGTGACGGAGGTGGCGGTTCGTGCATGAAACTCAGCGTGGGAAGACCAGGAAGGAGGGGGGCTTACCAGGAGCGTGATGGGGGGCTCGGTGTGCTCGGGGAGGGCTTGGAGTGGCCGGGGGCGTCGAAGAAGGCCGGCGGCTGGAGGTGGAAGAAGGGCCCGATTCTGAGCGCACTGTCGCCGTGAGCTCGTGTTCTTCCGCCGGGGTGAAGCAGACGAGCTTGGCAGTCCTATTGGACAACTCAGCCGGACCGGAGGTGGCCGGTGGCCACGTCCATGGCGACGGCGCGACGACTGCCCGCGGCAGGTTTCAAGCGGGGAGGAGCCAGAGGCGAGGAGGGAGGAGATCTGGGGGGAACTCGACCTAGGGCTTCCAGGACGAGAGGGGAAGGCGCGGGCGGCTTATACCTCATCGGCGTCCGTCGATTGGCGCCACCACGATGCCGGCGACTGTGGCACCACGGGATGGGTGCCACGCCCACCATGAACAGGAGAGGGAGGGGAGAGAGCCAGGGTCGGCTCGGCCCAGGGGGGAGGAGAGTGGGCCAGGGTGGTGGTGGGCTTCGCCTTGGGTGTAGGTTAGGATTTGCTATTTTCTTTTCCTTTTCTATTTTCTGTCCTTTTATTTCTTTACTGTTTAAATCTGTTTTTCTTTCAAATGATTTTTGCCACATGTGAAACTTGTGGGTATATTTGTGTTGCATATATTAGAGGTGCCACAAAAAGTTTGGTGGCAAAAGAAATTCATTTAGTAATTCTCTTTAATATTCAACTGATAAATAGTGTTGTTCTAGGCCTCGTTTGGATTGTTTGAATTTTTCCGTGGCTTGATAAAATACCATAACCATATTGGCATGGCCCACTGATTATTTGTGATTTAACAAAAGTGGTTGCACAATTTTTGGGCAATGTTTTATTCCGACTTAGATCTAGAATTTTTATTTGGGCTGAATCTGGATCACTATGATCAAGGGTGATCATCCATGCTTAACCACGGTGACTTGGCAATAGTAAAAGGGATTACTGTAGGTGGTTACTGTAGTGTGACACCCGGGGTGTTACAATGGGTTATCAAGAATCTTTTATTGGCGCGGTTAACGGGGGAGACATCCCAACTAAACCTATTAACTTCTCCGCCATCAGCGTCACGATCTTCTGTTTGCTTGTAAGTCTCAAGAAATGCAGTTATCTCATAAGGGTTTGAGTCCCTCCTAAAAGGTAACTTTTCGCCCTAATTTCTTCCATCTGTGTGGATTGTTGATGAAATTGGGACGCCCAATTCGTAGATGGATATATGGAGCTCTTCGTCCTCGTCAGATTCTGATGATTCCGACATAGAGGACATACTCCTCCACTACGATGATGCGGAGCATCGTGTCCTTCTTCATCTAGTGGACAAGTTCAAGAAGGGCAACAAGAAGCGATGCGGGTCAACAGCAAGGCACATGTGCATACCCCACAACCGAGCTAGCGGCCACAAGATTCTCATGAAAGATTACTTCGCCGAGGTACCCACCTATTCGGCTCATCTCTTTCGTAGGCGGTACATAATGTGACACTCTCTTTTTTATTGTATTATGGAAGCTTGCGAGCAAATTGACGATTTTTCACTCGTCGGAGAAATGTCGGCGATTTCTAGGATTCCCTGTCTACCAGAAAATATCGGTAGCAATGCGTGTGATTGCATATGAAACTAGATTATACCCCGCGCGTTGCTGCGGAAACTATTAAGAAAGAATTTGATGTTTTAAAAAATGTGAAAAAATATGAAACAAAGTATAATTTGATTATAAATTCTTTTTTGAAAATATTGTTAAAGTAAAAAATCTAAGAAAATTTGACGAAAAATCTAAAAATATGTTTGATTTTTGTTTTGTTAATTTAGTTACTTGACAATATATAGAAAAATAAAATGTGATGTAACTCATAATTTGATTTTCTATAAAAATACTGCTTATAATTTATGAAGTTGAGTGCATAAAAAGTTATTATTTATTTGTGATAGGCTGCATGTACTGGGCGAGCCACTCTAAAGAAAGCTAAGAATTTTTCTTTCATTAATCAGTTTTACACTCACTCCCCCACTGGTTTTCACTGAGCTTGGGCGGGCCATAGCCTTGGTTTGCTACCACATAGCTCCGCGAGTGCATGTAAAGTTAATGGGAGCATGTGCATGAAGAGTTAGTGGAAGAGTTTTTACATGGTGGACCTACTTGATCATGTGCATAGCTTGCATGTCAAGATAAATAGGTTAGTGGGGATGAACTATTTAGGTATTATAGATTATTTACTTGACAATATATAGAAAAAAATAATGCAATGTACCTCATAATTTGATTTTCTATAAAAAAAGTTTCTTATAATTTATGAAGTTGAGTGCATAAAAAAGTTATTATTTATTTGTGATAGGTTGCATGCACATGCAAAGTTAATGGGAGCATGTGCATGAAGAGTTAGTGGAAGAATTTTTACATGGTGGACTTATTTGATGACGTGGATAGCTTGCATGTCAACTTGTCAAGATAAATAGGTTAGTGGGGATGAACTCTTTAGGTATTATAGATTAGTTACTTGACAAAATATAGAGAAATAAAATGCGATGTAACTCATAATTTGATTTTCTACAAAAAAAAGTTGCTTATAATTTATGAAGTTGAGTGCATAAAGAAATTATTATTTAGGATAGATTGCATGCACATGCAAAGTTAATGTAAGCATGTGCATGAAGAGTTAGTCGAAGAGTTTTTGCATGCACATGCAAAGTTAATGGGAGCATGTGCATGAAGAGTTAGTGGCAGAGTTTTTACATGGTGGACCTACTTGATGATGTGGATAGCTTGCATGTCAAGATAAATAGGTTAGTGGGGATGAACTATTTAGATATTATAGATTAGTTACTTGAAAATATATAGAGAAATAAAATGCGATGTAACTCATATTTGATTTTCTATAATAAAAAGTTGCTTATAATTTATGAAGTTGAGTGCATAATTTTTTTTATTTGTGATAGGTTGCATGCACATGCAAAGTTAATGGAAGCATGTGCATGAATAGTTAGTGGAAGAGTTTTTACATGGTGGACCTACTTGATGATGTGGATAGCTTGCATGTCAAGATAAATAGGTTAGTGGGGATGAACTATTTAGGTATTATAGATTCTTGTCGATTACACCGATGAGTATCTTCACATTGGTGAAGATACCACGCTAAAATGCGTGCGAATTTTTGGAAAAATGCCATCCGTGTCTTTGGGACTGAATACCTTTCAGCTCCTAGCAAGGAGGATACAAAAATATTAATGGCAATAAATGAAGCTAGAGGATGGCCGGGAATGCTTGTCAGTGTGTACTGCATGCGCTGGAACTGGAAGAACTGTCCAAAGGCTTGCGTAGGGCAATACACTAGACATTAGTATAAACCCACAATAATTCTTGAAACAGATGCTTCTCATGACTTGTGGATTTGGCATCGCTTTTTCTGATTGCTAGGGTCTCTCAATGACATCAATGTGTTGCATAGATCACATCTATTTTCTCAACTAGCTAGTGGTCAAGCTCCTACTTGCAACTATGCCGTCAATGGGCATGATTACACCATGGGTTACAATCTTGCCGATTGTATTTATCCTTCATGGGCAACATTTGTGAAGACAATTAGCAACCCAGTAGGCAGAAAACCAACTATGTTTTCCCAGAACAAGAATCATGGAGAAAAGACATTGAGAGGGCATTTGGTGTGCTGCAAGCTCTGTTTGCCATTGTTCGAGGTCATGCTCGCTTCTGGGATAAGAAATTCCTCTCAGATGTTATGACTGCTTGTGTAATTTTACACAAACATGATCATTGAAGATGAGAGGGATTTGAACTTGGAATTCTTCTATGACAATATTGGTAGGCGTGTGAAGTCTGACAGAAACCCTGATGAGATAGCTGCATTTCTTGAGACCTACAAGCAAATACAAGCTCGTGATGCCTACCAGCAACTCTGTGAAGATCTCATTGAGAACCACTAGCAATTATACGAGAATATTTAGATTCCCAATTTCCCTTTTTCCATATGTGCTATAGTCCCATTTTTTTTGTGTGTGGTTCCCATTTTTCCTGTGTGTCATTTGATTTCTGGAACAGTTTTCATTGTAGTAGTTTTGGTCCAGTTTTATTCGGAGTTGAACATTCATTTAATTTGAGACAATTGTTGTAATATGTTATTAAACATTACATTTCATGCCTGACATTTCAAGTTATTCAGTCAAAATCAAGTTTTGCAGTACCTCACAATTTCAGTGAAACGGATGTAGCAAACGCGTAGCCGCATAAAATATATGGTATGGGTTTGCCGCATCTATTCGGTCAGAGCTCGTGCGGTACTGCAAATCCGGATCCGGCCCGCTTGCAAAACGTTTTTGCGAGTCGCTTTTTTGGCGGATCTGCTAGAGTTGTTCTTAGAGGGCACCCTTTCAAACGTTATCTTTCACGCTGGTGTTAATAAGTGATGTAACATATACACGCTACATATCATAATTAGAGAGTTTTGAGCAATTTTCCATCCCTGGTATGTAACGTTAATATTACTATCTTGCAATCAATTATTTATTTATCTATTAGACTTGTTGTTAATTAGCAAGCTAGTGTAATTAACAAGCTTACTAGTACTGTTGGAAGCCAAATAGTGTTATATATGTGTGTGGAGGTAACTCATGATTGTTCTCTTCAGCACCAGACTTCTGTTGGTTTGATAAACCTAACAAATCACCTTTTTTAAATGGCGTTATCCCATAAATTCTTATACTTGAGGTCGAACAACTACCTAATTCAGAGGTAACATCCTCAAGCGGTTTTAAAGCCAACATGGCACATTTCAGACAGTATATGAAGTTGATTAGGATTTTGACCGAACTCGAACCATTGGCTTGGCAAGATGGTTAAAGGCAGTGGCGGAGCTACGTTAGGGCCAAACCAGGCCATGCCCCCCCCCAACTTCCATGCAAAATACAAATGTATACCTTGTCCCAGCTTACAAACTCATAGTGCTACATCAATATACAAACTACAGTCTAGGTTTGGCCCGCCCATATTTCCTGTGGTAGCTCCGCCACTGGTTAAAGGCACGTCGTTCTCTCATCAACTGTAATACAAAATATGTTGAAAATTCAAAATCAAAGATGTTCAAGTTTAGACTTCAAATGTAGGACATTCAGATTAGTAGTTTGGACTTCAGACATGTAGCTAACCGATAACATGTACTACTAAACAGTGAGACTTTTTTAATAGAATTCTAGATGAATTTCAACCCTTTTGAAAGGAAATCGCAGTATTTAACTCGAAAATACCTGCAAAGGACATTGTTCACTTGTTAGTTAACTTGTGAACTTCGCAGCATATAGCAAACCCCAAAGGATATATATATATATATATATATATATATATATATATATATATATATATATATATATATATATATATATATATATCGGTTGTACTGTAGCAGTGTCACTTTTAAGCATAGTTTAAAAAACCGAACCGGTAATCGAACCGGCGAGGCTGCCGGTTCAGATTCTACCGGTCGGACCGCCGGTTCATCGGTTCGATTGTCGGTTTTTTTAAGCAATAAAATAATGCCGGGGGGGACATCTGCATCTTATTGGGTTTGTCTTTGGATGAAATCAAGAGAATTTTTCCCAAGTCTATCAAAACCCTAGTAAAAGAGAGGTTTTCTTCCTTTTTTGAATCTATCCCTAGGTTTTTCGCATGAAAATGAGTCGATTGAGTGGCTTTTCAAGAAACAAAAACGAACCAACAGTTCTCTGTGAACTGCCCGGTTCACCGGTTTTTTGTGAAAACCGGCCGGTTCAACCAGTTTTTTTGGTTCAATTGCTCAAACGGTCTAGTGTTCTTAAAAACCAACAGGATCACCTGTTCCGGTTTTTTCCGGTCCGACCGCCGGTTTGGTCCGGTTTTTTAAACTATGCTTTTAAGAGGGTGCAAAAGCTGGATTTTTGTCTCCACATAGAAAGGCTAAACCGAAAGCCAGCTGGTGCTGATGAGATAGAAACTGCTCATCATGGAAACCGTAAAACGCATAGCAGAAATTAAGCACGACTGTAACGGCATGCACCGCACCAGAAGAGCATCCAAAGTGAAAAAGCTGTACGCAGCTTGCTCTTCCTGGCGTCGTCTGTCTCCGGTCCAGACTGTTGCTCACGCGCCCCTCGCATCCATGATCCATCCAGACGTACAGATAAGCACGCACAGCATGCATGGCCGCCGGCGAGGTTTAGCCGGAGAAGAAGGTTGCCGAGACGGCGGGGCAAGCACCAGGTGTACGTGCTCTCAGTATTTGCGTGAATTAGAGCGTCACGCATCAGGTCCCTTTTTAAGGTGTTAACGCACAAGCGCGTGCCAAGACAAAAGCTGTTTAGCAAAAACAATGGAAGGATAAACAAGCGGAGCCCTATATAAAGACCTCCCTCCTGGTGCCCATCTTCATTCTCCCACATCCATCGCAATCGCCTCTAGCTTCGAACAACGCAGTGGCCGATCGATCGAGCCTGCAGTTCCGGCGAGGTAACACCTCTATCCATAGATAATCCTGGCTTATCTGGCATGAACTGATCGAGCATACATGTGATCACATTCACAGGTTGGTGGGGGAGTGGAGTGAAGGGAGAAATGGGGGCGGAGCGAGTGGAGGTGCGCACGCGGCCGAGGGCACCGCTGCCGGCGGCGCAGCAGCGCGCGGTGGACGAGTTCTGGAGGGCACGGCAGGAGGAGGTGGAGGCGACGGTGGACTTCAACAAGGACCGCATGCTGCCCATGTCCCGCGTCAAGAGGCTCATCCTCGCCGAGGACGACGGCCGCGGCATGATGATCTCCGCCGACACGCCGGCCTACCTGGCCAAGCTCTGCGAGCTCTTCGTGCAGGAGCTGGCCGTGCGCGCCTGGGCCTGCGCCCAGTCCCACCACCGCCGCATCATCCTCGACTCCGACATCGCCGAGGCCGTCGCCTCCACCGAGTCCTACGACTTCCTCGCCACCGTGCTCCTCGACCACCAGCAGGAGGCGCGGCTGGGGCTGGGCGGCCGTGCTGCTACGTCCCCCGCGCCCCCGGTGACGGCTGCGAGGCTCATCACCAGGAAGCGCCACATGCCGGACCCGGATCCTCCACGGGCGGTGCACGGGGCGCGGAGGATTTTTTCCCGTGTGCTTCCTGTCACCCCAACTCCGCCGCCGTCGGACGTTCACCCGTTCCCGTTCCCGTTCCCGTTCCCGTTCCCGTTCCCCTCGGTGGTGACCATGGATACAACCACGGTGGACGGGCTGATGATGCCGCCCATACCCATCAACCACGCGACCACGGGTCGCGCGCTCTTCATGGACAGGAACGGCAGCAACAATTCTGCTGCTGAAATTGTGGCATCTCCTCCTCCGGCAGGGCCTGCAGGAGTAGTTGCACTGCCCAACGTCCACCCTGCTGCTTGCTACCTGTGCTCTCACCCGTTCACCGGCGACGTTGAGGCCTTCGCCGTCGGTAACACTGACCCAAATGCCACCCCGCCGGAGATTGTGGATTGCGGAAACGTTGGTGGTCATCGTGAGAGTGTGGTGGTGGTGCCGCAAAGCGGCGATGTGCAACATGCTGCTGCTGCCGGCGGCGTTGCAGGTGGGATGTTTCTAGAGGCGATGCTCGTGGCCATGGATGAAGGCCTGCTGTTTCCTGACGCTGCTCAGCTTTTTCCGTTGGAGCCTGGTTCAGAAGAGTTCACCGTCGACCAAGATGTTCTCGACGACGTCTTCGCCAACCCGGGCAGCACCAGAGGTAGCAGCAACTAAACAGCAAGCAGAACAGAGCGGGACGCGGCGTCGTTTGATTCATCTGTCTACTTTTTTTTTCGCTATATGTACGTGCGTGTGCGTGTGCGCGTGCGTGCGTGTGACGTGGAGTTGTATAAACGTATTTGTGCCATTGCAATAAGATTAAGGGTGGTTTTGAGGCCAATGAAATGATTCATTTTTTTTTGTGAATTTTTTTCCAATCTATTCATCTTCAAACATGGTAGTACAACGAACATCAGAAATAATAAAAATTACATCAATATTCGTAGATCACCTAGTGACGACTACAAGCACTGAAGCGAGCCGAGATGTGCCGCTGTCATCGCCCCTGCCTCACCGGAGCCGGGCAAAACTTGTTATAGTAGACAGTCGATAGTCTCCGTACTAAGGCCCCATAGAACCAGCATACCAGAACAGCAACCTCCGACATTGAAGAGTAACGTAGGTCGGAAGGATCCAATCCGAAGACAAAAAAACGTATACAAACTACGACTCAATCCGAGCAAATCTACCAAAGATAGATCCACCGGAAACATATCTCCACACGCCCACCGATGATGCTAGACGCACCACCGAGATGGGGGCTAAGCGGGAAGACCTTTATTTCATCTTCCCGGAGCCGCCACCATCTCGTCTTCCGAAGCAAAACACAAATCTAACAAATCTTAAAAAAAACTATAAATTGGAGCTCTTCTATCAATAAAAGCCAAGATCCATCACATCATCATGACCCTGAGACCATCAGAGATGAGGCGGACCGGCAGCGGCACCGATGAGAGGTGGCGGTTGCGTGGCAAAGGCGGCGGCAGCTGGGTGCGTGAGGTAGGGCGTGAGCTGCGTATTAGGTCTGAAATGATTCATTCTACCGCCACAATTGCAGAAATTTCGCATCACCAGTGAGATTAACTACAAATCATTCTTATTGTCCTTTATGTATCATAAGCATTGCTTAAGCATCAGATTGCTTAGAATTCATTTGAATATTTCTTTTGTGAAAAACTGAGCCATATAACTTTATCATTTTATTAAATGATGAATATACAAATCTTTTTTGTGTTTTTTTTGCCTGAACCTCATCCCACATCTTGCACATGGAGCAATTCACAATTCTAGCACAAATCTACCTATAAATAATGCAAAACACACGTCGAGATCGATCGCTCCTTCGGGTCGCTGGTGGATGCATTTGTGTTGCTGGAGATGCGGAATGCTGCGATGCTTATGGCTTTCGGCGAGTTGATTGGCAAACCCATTTCTGTTGATACTGAGTCTCTTGGCCGTCGAGGTGTTGTCCGTATGCTCTTTGGTCTGTGCAACCCGTCTATGGTCAAAGGTTTTGTGGAGTTTGTGCCCTACCGAAAGGCATTTCGGATCAAGGTGCGTTTGGAAGATGCCCCCGTCCCTCCTGATGCTGCCATTCCCCCTCCCCCTCCTCCCAATGACCCGATTCAGGGGGGAACCTGTTCAGCGAAAGTCAGGGGGCCTCGGGGGAACCTTTCACCTCAAGCGAATGGGAGGCGCTTGGGCCGCGACTGCAAGAGCTTTATCCGAACAAAAGGCCGCACGATGGTAATGCGTCGAAGGGAAAGGAGGCCTGCTCGGATGCACCTGTCGTGAACACCTCTGTTCCCCCCCCCCTCCCGTCCACACTCAGGCTCAGATTCCTGCTCCTGCCCCCCGTGAACCGCCCCTCTCCCGGCAACCGCAGATGGATTCCCCTTTAGGCGCACGCTCCCCGACTTCGGCTATTTCCAACCATCCTACTCGGGCTCCCTCCCCATCACTCTCTGATGTCTTGGACTCCCCGTCAAGGGTGGCTGAGGAAGGGGAGTTGCGGCCGTCTGGTTCTCGCCGTCGGAAAACAGTCAAGAAGACCTCTGCTAGGGCTCGTGCTCGCAAAGACGCCTCTGCTTCCAAGATCTCGGGTTCGGGCCTATTTCGTTCGCTCAACCTGGATGAGGCTGGGGTGGGACTCGCGGACGACCCGTCCTCTCCGGTTCCTTTTCCCTCCCCGACTCCGGCTTCAGTCTCTGTGTCCCTCAAGACGCCGCTATCCACGGGCCGCAAGATCAAGCGGGTGGCGAACGACGGGACGTCGGTCCATCTTCGTGCTAAGTGATACAGAGTGGCAACTCTCCTCGTTGGTTACACCAAGTGGAAGGTGAGATGCAGTGTAGCAGCAAGTTTCCCTTAGCAAAGATGCTAAGGTTGAGTATCGAACCAGTAGGACTCCAAGAGATAAAAGTAGGTGTCACGGCGCTTGACGTGGACCTGCACACAGATACAAATAACTTTGCTCCCAACGAGTACAGAGGAGTTGTCAATTCCTCCGGCCTTGCTGTTTACAAAGGATCAACGCAAGAGATAAAAGTGGAACTGAAAGTAAAGACTGAAAGTAAACTAAGGGTGTAAACAATAATGTGAAGATGGACCGGGGTTCCGTGATTTTCACTAGTGATGTCTCTCTCCCAAAAGAGGATAAAAGTGCTAGCGAGGTAAACAAATCACATCTGGGCAATTGACAGAATTATGAAGGCACCGCAATGCTAACTATGCTGCAAAGAAAGGAAGGGATCAAAAGCAATGGGCAGTACGCCAAGGTAAGTAGACCGAAAATCCAACTGCATCTACTACGAATCATCCACCTTGAGATATCTATCCAGAACATCTCGCTGGTGTTAAGTTGCGAATCCCACCCAAAGTGTAAACTCAAAGAAACAGACAACTGCATTAAAAGAACTTTGTGTAAAGTAAACAAGCCTTGCACCCGCGGGTACAAGCACCGTTGTTTTATCCCTGGTGGCAACAATATATCCCCTAGTCTCATGTTTCTGTCACTCAAGCTAGACATCAGGGGGCTGAACCCACAATCAAGCATAACGCTCCCTCTTGGAGTTGCAAGCAAACTACTTGGCCAAAGAAAAATACTGCAACGGAGAACATGCAAGAAATTACTCAAGAACAAAATATAAAAGAGAAGAACCAAATATATTAATCATCACAATTTGAACATAGTCTCATAATCCATCAGATCCCAGCAAACTCAGCATAGCAACAGCAGAAATTACAAAAGTACCTCGATCATGTGAGGCAGCTCACGAAGTCTCGAAAGTGGAAGCACAAAGAGGGGAGAGGTACATCACATAGCTACTGGTCACGGACCCATGGTCCAAGGGGGACTACTCACGACACATCCGGGAGGCGGCCATGGCTATGGATGGTCTCCCGGAGGGGGTTCCTCCTCCCGGCAGGGTGCCGGGGCAGCTTCTCCAGGCAGCCCCGATCTTGAAACGGTGGTGGCGGCGGTACAGAGGCGAGTTCGCGGAAAAGAGATCGATATTAGGGGTTTCCACCCCGAGGGCTAAATATAGGCGGAGGGAGTGTCGAGGGGACCCACCAGGTAGCCAGGAGGCCTCCTAGCGCGGCCTAGGGTGGGGTCGCGCCAGGGACCCTCCTCGTCTCCTGGTGGTGGCCCCCCTCCGCTACCTTGGTGATTCCGGAAGCTTCCGGGTCGCTGATTTTTTATCTGATTTTTTCGGATTTTTTGGAGCACTTTTAATGGCGGGAAAACCTGAAATACAAAAATAGAAGAAAACATCAACCGGTAGCTGGGTGCACTAGGTTAATAGATTAGTCCAAATATGCTCAAAAGTGTATGAAAGTTCAAGCAAAACATGGCAAAGTCACATAAAACATGCATGGAGCAAACAGAAATTATAGATACGTTTGGGACGTATCAACATCCCCAAGCTTAATTCCTGCTCGTCCTCGAGTAGGTAAATGATAGCAAGAATAATTTTTGTGGTGACATGCCACACAACCATATAAGGACTTTTAAGTAAGGCAATCAAAGCATGCAATTCAATTCAAGTCTTAACAAGCAAGAGTCTATATTAGCATTGACACAAGCAACAAAAGAACAAAAGGTGCAAGAGCTCTCGCTGTTCGTGACTCGAATGTCTCCAGATGGTGTTTGCGTGCAAGCAGGGGACTGGGAAAAAGAGAAAAAAAAAGGTTGTTGAGAACAACTATCTACTAAAGTTTCACACTTGGTCTCCTTTGGATTCTTATCTTGACTCGTCCCCAGACCACTAGCCAGGTGTAAGGCCCAATATGCGGTACTGTTCCAGATCTAGATGTTTCCATCTAGACCCGGGGACGAAGCACATATCGGTCCCACCGCGACATATGACATAGCCATATGCCCCGGATTTCCAACATGATATCACAACATTACAGATACAAGGATACAACATCTCATACAATCTGCATACAACTGCCTCAATACAATATAACAGCGGAAGATACATGTCTGAGTACAGACTACAATCAAATGTCTACTGGCAAAGAGAAAATCATCGATCCCCATAACCACACGGGTCCAGGCCCTCCGCCGGTATCCGCCTAACTAGTCGTCGTCGAGTCTCCACGTGAAACGTCGATCACCGTACCTGTTGTCGATCAAGAACCCTGAAAAGAGTTTGGGGGTAGTATCATGAGTACAGAAGTACTCAGCATCCAACTGTAGTGGTCATCTGACCCAGAAAGGACTTCATCACTCGTCATTCTAGGACAACTAGTAGTTTACGGAAAGGAAGGGGTAAGTGGTGAGGTTGCTGCCACACTAGCATTTATGAAGTGGCTAACGATCTAGAGAGTAAGATAAGAAGCCAAGCATTCGATGAGGAATCGCCTCCAACAAGTCTGCTATCCACCTACATACGCAAACATAACACCTATCCTATCCTTGTCCTCCTCTTCGCATCTCGACGAAGAAGAAGCAATCAAGGCACACACACACACGTTGATCAAGTTATATTAAGATTATCTCAGTTGTTGTTGTCTATGAACAAGGAGTAGGTCTCAAGTCGTCCATAACCGTGGACACGGCTTCTCGAAAAGATTTAACCCTGCAGGGGTGTACCAACTGCCCATTACAAGGCTCCGCACGCACGCCCATCTCTCTCAGTTTCTACCCATGATAGGCAACCATTTTATGATTTAGTCCCAAGAGATCCGGAACGACAGGTCCCTCTAACTAACAACGCACAAATCCGGGTGGCCCCCGGTGAGTCGACATCCAACTCAAAATCCGGCCGCGCTCTCGAATCGACCTCTACGTCTGGACGAGGTCGGATAGGTTGCCCAAACAGATGTGGACAACCCCCTAGCTCCCTGGGGTGGACCAACAACAGAAATCATGTCTCCGCTGGCCCAAGTTGTTTGAAATCTGCCGGCCGCGGACCAGTCACACACATGTTTTCAAATGGTAAATCAGCTTGGGCCACCACTAGAAATGTGTGAAGCTAGGTAGGTAAGAAGAGGGGACCCCATAAAATCCCACACGCGGTTAGGCACGCTCAGTCTTAAAACCAATACCCGGAACTCGGGTCCTAGGTGACTCGAATGGAACAAAGCGTCGGGGCGGGATAGCCTAGACCTTCCATCCTTCGTCGAATATAGTCAACATTATAATAATCATATCATCAACAACAATATAATATTGTGATATCCCAAACCAAGGAGTAACAGGGTAACATCGTAGCATCCTAAGCATGCATACTAAGCAGGGGCTGAGCAACGAGCAATAGTAACATAGAAGTACATGGTTTGCTGGGAGGGGACATGGCTGTATCGGTTTGAAAGAGGCTGTAAACATGTGGTAGGATCAAACATCGAACCTAACCTAGACTAGCATGCAAACCGCTGGTTGAAATAGAATGGATCATAAGTAATGTATAGTCCTTGCCTGTTGATAAGTCGGGTTCCGAAGGTGTAGTTGATCGCAAGCTCGCATCGTCTCCGAAGGTACCCGCGGAAGCACACAAGACGATAAACACTGGAAAGCAATCAACGAGCAAGCATCTATTACTATGAGGCAAACACGAGCAAGCATCAACAAGAAGCAACACGATACATCGCACCTACCGTCGAGAGCGGTTACTAACAGGTTAAGTGGAGTACTCGTCACACACGACGATACCGCACGTTTACGGTGGTTCAAGTTGCTTAGCTACAGGTGATCAACAAAGGTTGTTAACATGGCAACTTAAGCAAGCATGGCATATCACACAAGCATGGCAAGAGGTGAAGCAAAAGATAAACTACCTAAGCTAGTCAATTTAAGTGGGGTGAAATCCTAGACATGCAAACTATTGCGGACCCCACTATATTTATTGCATTTGGTACTGTTTTCACCTAAACAATATTTTATTATTTTTATTAGCAAGCAAGAATAGCAAAAACACAATCTACATGCAATTCTAGTCAAGTTACATATAAAGAACATTTTAAACAGAGCAACGGTTAAAAAGTTATTGCAATTACAGTTTACAGTGGCAAGCAGTGTAATTAGCAGGTAAACAGCATGTAAACAAAGTCAAACATGTTTACAGTGGCAAGCAGTGTAATTAGCAGGTAAACAGCATGTAAACAAAGTCAAACATGGCAACAAGCAACATTTTAATAATCTACGCGCAAAACGGAGCAACTTTCATGTAGAAAGCGTCTCCATCGGAGCTACCGGTGAAAAGATACGGGCACCGCAAAAGCTAATATAATCTGCAATTAAATAAAAAAACCTAGCAGCAGAAAAAAAAACTAAACGGGCCGAATCTACTGGGCCCAACAGAAAAAAAAAAGAACTGATAAAATAAATAAAAAGGGGGGGGCAGCCTCACCCATGGGCTACGGCCCAAAGTGGCCTGGAGAGGGCTGGAGAGGCCGGCTGGGGAGCTGGGCCACCAGGGGCGCGCAGGCCGGCCCACCCTGCCACGGCAGCGGCGGGAGGGGGCGCTGGATCGGGATCGTGCCCGATCCCGTCCTTGCCGACGACGGAGGCGGTGCCCCAGCGGCAGTCCGGCGAGCGAGGTGGCACGGGGGGGAGCCGACGGTGACTGGAACGGGCGCGGGGGAGGCGGATCCACCGGATCCGGCCGGAGCTGCTCGCCGGCGGGGTCCCGAGGCGGCGCGGCGAGTTCCGGATCGAGCTCGGTTGGCTTCTAATGGCGGCTCGGCTAGGATCCTGCGCAGGAGGGAGAAGAGGTGAGGAGGGAAGAGAGGAAAGAGGAGAAGGGGGCGCGAGGGGAGGAGCTCACGGGGCGGCGGCGGCTCCCTGGCCGGAGCCGCGCGGCGGCGGCGAGCGCCGGATTCCCACGGCGTGGAGGCGACTCGGAGAGAGGAGAGAGGAGCACGGATTGGGCAAAACCACAGGGCGACGTGGCGCTATCCCGGCCGTCAGATCGGGCGATCTGACGGTCCAGAACTGATAGGCTAGCAAAAGGACGAAAATTGGGGCAATTGTGAGGGGGTGGCTGCAATATTGGCTAGGGGAAACCCTCGAAATGGGTAGGAGTGGTGGTCTTTATATAGCCCCCGTGGCTGGCAGTTTGCAAAAACATCCCCGGTTTTTCTCTCGTGCGCGCGGTGCTCTTGTTTCTGACTGCCGGAGGTCCGCAGGACCTCCGATTCGGGTAAAACTTCGAACTGCGCGATCAGCGCGTCGACGGCGGCGTTCACCTCGCGCTGGAACCCTTCCGAGAACACTTTCCGGCGCGCTATAAAATTAACCCGTTTAATTATTAAACGGGGTTTTGGTTCCGTTGGCTACGGCTGGTCTTGTGCGGTTTTCGCGACGGTGATCGGGCGAAACCCGGTGTCGCAAAGGTCGAGTGTCAGGGTGGCAAGGGTCGGTCTCCGTCCGGTACGAGATAAGAGGGGGGGAAATAATCGCCGATCAATAAATCGGGGATGCAAACACCGCAAACAAATCAGACAATCACACAATTCACACCGAAAACAATTTTTTTTAATTTTTGAGAAATCTGGGCTGTTACACCAGGTACAAGTCAAACTGATCCACTCCCTTTCGATATTTTGAGCACTCATGCAATGGATGAGCGTGAGAAAGGAAGTTGACACCTAAAAGGCGAAACAGAAAGAAGGTGGAGAAGGAAGACAAAAAGGTGTGAAAGATTCACATCAATGAGGACAATCATACGCGAGAGAAGGCCATATGATAGAAATGATGTGAGGAGTAGGGATTGCCATGCAATGGATGCACATGTGAGCTAAAAGCTCTCCAAGGGAACTAGTGGGGGTGCATCTAACTTGCTTGCTCAAGAAGACCTAGAGCTCGTTTGAGGAGGCTCATCATTGGAATATACAAGCCATGTTCTATAGTGTGAAGGTCCCCACATAGCTCTATGCATGATGATGATCTCTATGGAGTACAAGGGATAGAGGATGAAGTACTAGTGTGGATCTCTCAAAAGGAATAGTAATGTGCTCCCTTCTCTCTTTTTATTTTTCTTTTTCTCTTTTTTCTATTTTTTTGTGGCCTCAATGGCTCTTTCTATTTAACTCTCATTTGTCCTCTTTGGGATATTTTCCTCACTTTAGGGGCAACACTCTATATTTTACAAGAATATAGGTGATATTTCACACTTTACAAAAGTACTCACATAAAGAAGATATAACTATCATGATGCAAATGTATGCCTCTGCCAGGATAGCAGGATATGCAATGATACTAGCGTGTCATGTAGCAATGATTAGGGGAAGGCCCAACTAGCATGCGGCTCATCGATCAAGCAAGTAGCATGTATGACATGAGGATCAAGTCATGAGAAGTTGGATGTTGCATGGCAATGTATCTCGGAAAGGCTATGGAAATGCCTTGTAGGTAGGTATGGTGGCTGTTTTGAGGAAAGATATAATGAGGCTTATGATGATAAAGCATATCGTGCCAAGGGTTTGGATGCACCGGCGAAGTATGCGCCAACTCTCAAGGTGAGAAAGGGCAATGCACGGTACCGAAGAGGCTAGAAAAAGTATAGGTGGGTGGAAGTGTCAACTTTCGAATACTCACATTAGTCCGAAGAACTCATGCACTTATTTTCGGTAACTCTCAATCTAATCAGGAGGTTCACAAAGAGACAAGTACCCCGCGGAGGAGTGTATGGGGGTTTGGTTATCCTTGCGCATCCTCGACTCATGGTACGTGAGTGTACTCTAATATTCGAACCCTCCAGAGGTTAGTGATCCATCTAGTAGCTAGAGTTCTCAACAGGGGTTTTTGGTTTTCGAAAAACACACGGATTGCCCAAAATACGACATCTATCACTAATAGGCTCGAGCTATTGACACCAAAAGTTCAAACATTACTCTAGTCAATACCTCAAAACTATTGCAAGTTACTAATACAAAGAGAATAGCAACTACAACTACCTACTTCTAGTCAAGACACAAAACTTAGTGCAACAGACAAACTCTCTAACAAGATAAAACATGAAACCTATAGAAAGTTCAACCTCAAACAAAATAAAAGCTCTAGAAAAACTAAAGTACTACAACTAAACAGAACAGCAGCTAAGAAAAGAAAAAGAACAACTCACAGCTAAAAGAATAAGCATGCAAATCCTATGAGGAGTTCTAGTTCAAGCGGAGCGTGTAATTCTCCCACACAAAAGAGTAAGCTGGGGTCTAACTTGTTACGACAGCAAATAAAGCAAAAACAAACCTAGAAAAGTAAAGAGCGAGATGCTCCAAGCATAGCACATAACGCATGAAGTGATAAAAATATAGTGCAACGAGGGACAAACTGATAATTGTTGATGAAGAAGGGGATGCACGGGGGGAATCCCCATGCTTAGACGCTTGAGTCTCCTTTAATATTTATTGGGGGTGCACATGGGCATCCCCAATCTTGAGCGTTTGACACTCCAAGATCTTCTTTCATCATCTTCCATCGCGCACTTGAAAACTCCCTTCATACATAACTCATTGTAGACTGATTAGAAAGGTTAGTGCCCTACTAAAATAATTTTTTCTCTACTGGAAATAAAGATAATTTTGAAGATCTACTGTTTTTCAAGAGTGCCAAAAGGTTTTTGCAAAGAAAAAGCAAGCTTAAGGTTTGCAAAACGAAGAAAAGGCAAAACAGGATAGAACCTGTGAAAAACAGACCAGCAGGTAGAAACTAATTTTTTAGAGATACTTCTGCAATTCAAATAAAAAAACTCAGAACTTACGAAAGTTTCGTAATTGTATAGAGCACGCTGTGTAAAAAATTCAGCTCAAAAAGATGAACTGGGATTTTTTTCTGATTTTTCTAGTCACGAGGACAGAATCTGTTTTCTGGACAGCATGTCACAACTTTCACTTCCCTTGTCGTATGAGGCTATAAAAGGCACAAAGCTTGAAAAGTAAATATACAATGATGTATCTACAGTAGTAACAATCATCAAGACCACTAAGAACAGAAGAAAAGCAAAAAGAAAAACCTGAATTCGTTGCGGGCCGCCTCCCGAAAGCGCTTCTTTAGAGCCATTAGCTAGGCTTAATGCAAAAAGACCAAGTCGTATCCATTGAACCATCATCACGATCATCAAAAAGCTCTTCAATAGTACAACTAGTCTTAATAGGTTTCTCAAATAAAGGACGAATGAAAATGCTTCTTAGAATAAAATCAAAAGGAGGGAAATCAATTGGAGTTTCAATAAAGTTAAAGATAGGTGTCTCCTCCAAAGTTTTCACCGTTTCAACTCTCTTGGCAATGGGTGTGTTTGCTTTAGCTCGAGGAACCTTTGGGACGTAAACAAACTTAGGTTCCTTCTTTTCCAGAGTTTCATCCTTTTTGGTTTTGATTGAGGAAAAGGTAGTTCCTAGAGTTTCAATAACTTCCTCAATCTTTTCTATCCTAGAAGACTTCTCATCAAGGGATTTGATAGTCTCCAAAGTTTCGACAATTTTGTGCATGGAGTTATCTAGCCTATTCAAATTCCCTGGAATCTTACGATCCAACTCATTCACCCTATCGATACTTGGCATCTCTAGCTCTAATTTTTCAAGTTTTCTCATAATGTGAGCTAAAGTAATGTCCTCCTTAATACTAACAACTCGGAGACTTCCAACAAGATTTTCAATAACATTAAGGGCTTCCAAAATTGGGGCCTCTATGAAGTTTCCATTCATATCAATGTCTAAAAGAAACCTATTCCAAGAAGTGATCCCAACATAAAAATTTCTAAGCAAGATAGTAATGGATTGCTTCTTGGTGGCTCTTTTTTGAGAACCATTAATTCTATACCAAGCATCTTTCAAACTTTCACCACCTCTTTGAGTAAAGGTAAGTACTTCTGCCTCACCAAAGGCAAAAGGACCAACCATAGTGGTAACTACTGACAAGGTAACAGGTATTTTTGGTATTTTTTATAAGGGACACAAAAGTAAAAACTGAAAGGTAAACTAACAAGACTAAAAAGCAAAGATAAAAGATAGTGTGCAACTCCCCTATCTTGTAGGCTGGAGTCCCCGGCAACGGCGCCAGAAATTCACTTGATACAAAGTGGCAACTCTCCTCGTTGGTTACCCCAAGTGGAAGGTGAGATGTAGTGTAGCAGCAAGTTTCCCTTAGCAAATATGCTAAGGTTGAGTATCGAACCAGTAGGACTCCAAGAGATACAAGTAGGTGTCACGGCACTTGACGTGGACCTACACACAGATACAAATAACTTTGCTCCCAATGATTACAGAGGAGTTGTCGATTCCTCCGGCCTTGCTATTTACAAAGGATCAATGCAAGAGATAAAAGTGGAACTCAAAGTAAAGACTGAAAGTAAACGAAGGGTGTAAACAATAATGTGAAGATGGACCGGGGTCCCGTGATTTTCACTAGTGATTGATACGGTGAGGATAGTTCTCACTCCTCGTTAGTTACCCCAAGTGGAAGGTGAGATGTAGCGTAGCAGCAAATTTCTCCTATGTAGAGGATAGGGTTTGTCTCCCGTAGGACTCGCAGAAATACAAGAAGGTGGTAAAGTGAACAATGGCACCGTTCACAACCGAGGTTGCTAACTTCACCTGGACCTGCACACAGATACAAATAACTTTGCTCCCAATGAGTACAGAGGACTTGTCAATTTCTCCGGCCTTGTTGTTTACAAAGGATCAACGCAAGAGATAATAGTAGTGGCAACTGAAAGTAAATTGAAAGTGTAAACAATGATATGAAGATGGACCGGGGTCCCGTGATTTTCACTAGTGATGTCTCTCTCCCAAAAGACGATAAAAGTGCTAGTGAGGTAAACAAATCACAGTTGGGCAATTGACAGGATTATGAAGGCACCGCAATGCTAACTATGCTGCAAGAAAGGAAGGGCTCAAAAGCAATGGGCAGTACGCCAAGGTAAGTAGATCGAAATCCAACTGCATATACTACGAATCATCCACCTTGAGATATCTATCCAGAACATCTCGCTGGTATTAAGTTGTGAATCCCACCCAAAGTGTAAATCCAAAGCAACAGACATCTTCATTAAAATAATTTTGCGTAAAGTAAACAATTCTTGCATCCGCGGATACAAGCACCGTTGTTTTATCCCTGGTGGCAACAGCACATCCCCTAGTCTCATGTTTCTGTCACTCAAGCTAGACATCAAGGGGCTGAACCCACAATCAAGCATAACGCTCCCTGTTGGAGTTGCAACAAAATACTTGTCCAAAGTAAAATACGGCGACGGAGAACATGCAAGAATTTACTCAAGAACAAAATATAAAAGAGAAGAACCAAATATATTACTCATATCAATCTGAACATAGTCTCATAATCCATCAGATCCCAACAAACTCAGCATAGCAACGGTAGAAAATTACAAAGGTGCCTCAATCATGTGAGGCAGCTCACGAGGTCTCGAAAGTGGAGGCACAAATAGGAGAGAGATAGATCACATAGCTACTGGTCACGGACCCATGGTCCAAGGGAAACTACTCACGGTACATACGGGAGGCGTCCATGTCTATGGATGGTCTCCCGGAGGGGGTAGCTTCTCCCTGCAGGGTGCCGGAGCAGCCTCTCCAGGCAGCCCCGATCTTGAAGCGGCGGCGGCGGTACAGAGGCGAGATCGCGAAAAAGAGATCGATATTAGGGGTTTCCACCCCGAGGGCTAAATATAGGCGGAGGGGGGTGTCGAGGGGACCCACCAGGCAGCCAGGAGGCCTCCTAGCGCGGCCTAGGGTGGGGCCGCGGCCGGGACCCTCCTGGTCTCCTGGTGGTGGCCCCCCTCCGCTGCCTTGGTTATTTCGGAAGCTTCCGGGTCGCTGATTTTTTATCTGATTTTTCTTGATTTTTTGGAGCACTTTTAATGGCCGGAAAACCTGAAATACAAAAACAGCAGAAAACAGCAACTGGCAGCTGGGTGCACTTGGTTAATAGATTAGTCCAAATATGCTCAAAAGTGTATGAAAGTTCAAGCAAAACATGGCAAGGTCACACAAAGCATGCATGGAGCAAGCAGAAATTGTAGATACATTTGGGACGTATCAACATCCCCAAGCTTAATTCCTGCTCGTCCTCGAGTAGGTAAATGATAACAAGCATAATTTCTTTGGTGACATGCCACACAACCATATAAGGACTTTTAAGTAAAGCAATCAAAGCATGCAATTCAATTCAAGTCTTAACAAGCAAGAGTCTATATTAGCATTGACACAAGCAACAAAAGAACAAAAGGTGCAAGAGCTCTCGCTGTCCGTGACTCGAATGTCTCCAGATGGTATTTGAGTGTAAGCAGGGGACTGGGAAAAAGAGAGAGAAAAAAGGTTGTGTAGAACAACTATCTACTAAAGTTTCACACTTGGTCTCCTTTGGATTCTTATCTTGACTCGTCCCCAGACCACTAGCCAGGTAAAAGTCAAATTGATCCACTCCCTTTCGATATTTTGAGCACTCATGCAATGGATGAGCGTGAGCAAGAAAGTTGACACCTAAAAGGAGAAACAGAAAGAAGGTGGAGAAGGAAGACAAAAAGGTGTGAAAGGCTCACATAAATGAGGACAATCATAGGCAAGAGAAGGCCATATGAAAGATATGATGTGAGGAGTAGGAGTAGGGATTGCCATGCAACGGATTCACATGTGAGCTAAAATCTCTCCAAGGGAACTAGTGGGGGTGCATCTAACTTGCTTGCTCAAGAAGACATAGAGCTCGTTTGAGGAGGCTCATCATTGGAATATACAAGCCAAGTTCTATAGTGTGGAGGTCCCCACATAGCTATATGCATTATGATGATCTCTATGGAGTACAAGGGATAGAGGACGAAGTACTGGTGTGGATCTCTCAAAAGGAAAAGTAGTGTGCCCTATTCTCTCTTTTTATTTATTTTTCTCTTTTTTCTATTTTTTGTATATTTTTGGTGGCCTCAATGGCTCTTTCTATTTAACTCTCATTTGTCCTCTTTGGGATCTTTTGATTTTGTCCTCTTTGGGATATTTTCCTCACTTTAGGGGCAACACTCTATATTTTACAAGAATATAGGAGATCTTCCACACTTTACAAAGGTACTCACATAAAGAAGATATAACTATCATGATGCAAATGTATGCCTCTGCCAGGATAGCAGGATATGCAATGATACTAGCGCGTCATGTAGCAATGATTAGGGCAAGGCCCAACTAGCATGCGGCGCATCGATCAAGCAAGTAGCATGTATGACATGAAGATCAAGTCATTAGAAGGTGGATGTTGCATGGCAATGTATCTCGGAAAGGCGATGGAAATGCCTTGTAGGTAGGTATGGTGGCTGTTTTGAGGAAAGATATAAGGAGGCTTATGATGACAGAGCATATCGTGCCAAGGGTTTGGATGCACCGGCGAAGTATGCGCCAACTCTCAAGGTGAGAAAGGGCAATGCACGGTACCGAAGAGGCTAGAAAAAGTATAGGTGGGTGGAAGTGTCAACTTTCGAATACTCAGATTAGTCCGAAGAACTCATGCACTTATTATCGGTAACTCTCAATCTAATCAGGAGGTTCACAAAGAGACAAGTACCCCGAGGAGGAGTGTATGGGGGTTTGTTTATCCTTGCGCATCCTCGACTCATGGTACGTGAGTGTACTCTAATATCCGAACCCTCCAGAGGTTAGTGATCCATCTAGTAGCTAGAGTTCTCATCAGGGGTTTTTGGTTTTCGAAAAACACACGGATTGCCCAAAATACGACATCTATCACTAATATGCTCGAGCTCTTGACACCAAAAGTTCAAACATTACTCTAGTCAATACCTCAAAACTATTGCAAGTTACTACTACAAAGAGAATAGCAACTTCAACTACCTACTTCTAGTCAAGACACAAAACTCAGTGCAACAGGCAAACTCTCTAACAAGATAAAACATGCAACCTATAGAAAGTTCAACCTAAAACAAAAGAAAATCTCTAGAAAAACTAAAGCACTACAACTAAACAGAGCAGCAGCTAAGAAAAGAAAAAGAACAACTCACAGCTAAAAGAATAAGCATGCAAATCCTATGAGGAGTTCTAGTTCAAGCGGAGCGTGTAATTCTCCCACACAAAAGAGTAAGCTGGGGTCTAACTTGTTACTACAGCAAACAAAGCAAAAACAAACCTAGAAAAGTAAAGAGCGAGACGCTCCAAGTATAGCACATAACGCATGAAGTGATAAAAATATAGTGCAACGAGAGACGAACTGATAATTGTTGATGAAGAAGGGGATGCACGGGGGCATCCCCAAGCTTAGACGCTTGAGTCTCCTTGAATATTTATTGGGGTTGCACATGGTAATCCCCAAGCTTGAGCGTTTGACACTCCCGGATCTTCTTTCATCATCTTCCATCGCACACTTGAAAACTCCCTTCATACATAACTCATTTTAGACTGATTAGAGAGGTTAGTACCCATAATAAAATAATTTTTTCTTTGCTGGAAATAAAGATAAGCTTGAAGAGCTAATGTTTCTCAAGATTGCCAAAAAGTTTTTGCAAATAAAAAGCAAGATTAAGGTCTGCAAAACGAAGAAAAGGCAAAACAGGACAGAATCTGTGAAAAACAGACCAGCAGGTAAGAAAGATTTTTTTAGGGATACTTCTGCAACTCAAATAAAAAAACTCAGAAGATACGCAAGTTTCTTAATTGTATAGAGCATGCTGTGTAAAAAATTCAGCTCAAAAAGATGAACTGGGATTTTTGTCTGATTTTTCTAGTCACGAGGACAGAATCTGTTTTCTAGACAGCATGTCACAACTTTCACTTCCCTTGTCGTATGAGGCTATAAAAGGCACAAAGCTTAAAAAGTAAAGATACAATGATGTTGCTACAGTAGTAAGAATCATCAAGACCACTAAAAACAGAAGAAAAGCAAAAAGAAAAACCTAAATTCGTTGCGGGCTGCCTCCCGAAAGCGCTTCTTTAGAGCCATTAGCTAGGCTTAAAGCAGGAGATCAAGTCTTTTCAAGAGAATAACTAGCCCGTGTGACGGACTCAAAAGGTAACTTAATCTTTTTCCAAGGGAAATGTTACATCCCTTTCTTGAGCGGGAATTGGAATTTGATATTCCCCTCTTTCATGTCAATAACAGCACCAACTGTGCGAAGAAAAGGACGTCCCAAAATAATTGGACAAGAAGGTTCACATTCAATGTCCATAATAGTGAAATCAATGGGAACATAATTGTCATTGACAATGATAAGAACATCGTTGATCTTCCCCAAATATTTCTTTACGGAAGAATCAACAAGACGAACACCAAAAGAACAAGCATCAAAAGGTTTCAATTCAAGCATATCATACATTCTTTTGGGCATAACAGAGGTACTTGCTCCAACATCACATAAAGCATAACAAGAGAAGTTATTCAATTTAGTTTTTATCATAGGATCCCAACCATCTTCGAGCTTCCTAGGTATGGAGGCTTCTAGTGTAAGCTTCTCCTCCCTAACTTTGATTAGAGCATTGGTGATATGCTCTGTGAAGGCAAGATTAAGTGTGCTAGTGTGGGGGTCTCTAGACATCTTGTGTAGGAAACCAATAACTTCAGGTAAAGTGCAGTTGTCAAAGTCTAGGTCACTACTATCTATCAAGGAGGTAGTGATATCATTTAAGCTCACTTTTTTGAAAGCATCTATGTTCATAGAGGTTTCTTCATTTATGGTTGAGGTGGTAGCATCACCATTGATAGGTCCAGTGGGACTAGGGGTGTGATGGGTACTAACTGTTTGGACATCCTCAACTACTTGGATAGTGGCTACTGTGTGGTAGGTAGGAAGGCTCTTAATTCTATCCTCTTCCTCTTTTTCTCTAGCCCATCTTTCTTTAAGTTTATCCATCATCCTAATGTTTTCATTGATTTGTCACTGGATAGCATTAATAGGAGTGACCTTACTCTCCTCAAGGGGAGAGTTTCTAATTTTTAACATCTCAACATCAAGGGCTAAGTTATCTACCTTCAAACAAAGATTATCTAATTTAGCTAGTTTTTCTTCCACATTCTTGTTGAAGGCTTTTTGGGTAGTGATAAAGTCTCTAAGCATACTCTCTAGTTCAGAGGTGGAGTTTTTGGTGCTAGGATAAGTGTTGTTGTTCCCATAGTTGTTGGATGGGAAAGGCCTAGGATTTGTTCTTGAGCAACCAAAGAATTTAAAGGAACATCCTGAGGATCAATAGGAGCTTGCTATGTAAGTAGAGACATGATAAGGTCAACCTTTTCATTTAGAGAGGAGATCTCCTCGACAGAATTTACCTTCTTACCAGTTGGAGATCTTTCGGTGTGCCACTGAGAGTAGTTCAGCATCATCTCATCAAGTAGCTTTGTGGCAGCACCAAGTGTGGTTGACATAAAAGTTCCTCCCGCGGCCAAATCTAAAAGGTTCCGCGAGGTAAAGTTCAAGCCTGCATAAAAAGTCTGGATAACCATCCAGGTAGTCAGTCCATGTGTGGGGCAGTTCTTGACAAGCGTCTTCATACGTTCCCATGCCTGGGCAACGTGTTCATTATCCAATTGCCTAAAATTCATAATGTTACTCCTCAATTGAATAATTTTAGCAGGGGGATAGTACTTCCCGCTAAAAGCATCCTTGCACTTATCCCAAGAATCTATACTGTTCTTAGGCAAGGATTGAAACTAGATTTTAGCTTCATCCCTCAAAGAGAAAGGAAAAAAGCTTAAGATTAACAATTTCACCATCTACTTCTTTGTACTTTTGCATATCACAAAGCTCAATAAAATTATCTAAGTGCAAAGCAGCATCATCTCTAGCACCAGAGAATTGATCTTTCATACCAAGGTTCAGTAAAGCAGGTTTAATCTCATAAGAAGGTGCTGAAGTAGCAGGTGGAGCAATAGGAGTGCAGATAAAGTCACTGTTGTTGTGACTAGTGAAGTCACACAACTTGGTGTTTTCATTGGAACCCATAGTAGCAGCAGGTATTTTTGGTATTTTTTATAAGGGACACAAAAGTAAAAAATTGAAAGGTAAACTAACAAGACTAAAAAGAAAAGATAAAAAATAGTGTGCAACTCCCCTATCTTGTTGACTGGAGTCCCCGGCAACGGTGCCAAAAATTGGCTTGATACGGTGAGGATAGTTCTCACTCCTCGTTTGTTACCCCAAGTGGAAGGTGAGATGTAGCGTAGCAACAAATTTCCCCTATGTAGAGGATAGGGTTTGTCTCCCGTAGGACTCACAGAAATACAAGAAGGTGGTAAAGTGAACAATGGCGCCGTTCACAACCAAGGTTGCTAACTTCACCTGGACCTACACACAGATACAAATAACTTTGCTCCCAACGAGTACAGAGGAGTTGTCAATTCCTCCGGCCTTGCTGTTTACAAAGGCTCAACGCAAGAGATAATAGTAGTGGCAACTGAAAGTAAATTGAAAGTGTAAACAATGATATGAAGATGGACCGGGGTCCCGTGATTTTCACTAGTGATGTCTCTCTCCCAAAAGACGATAAAAGTGCTAGTGAGGTAAACAAAACACAGTTGGGCAATTGACAGGATTATGAAGGCACCGCAATGCTAACTATGCTGCAAGAAAGGAAGGGCTCAAAAGCAATGGGCAGTACGCCAAGGTAAGTAGATCGAAATCCAACTGCATATACTACGAATCATCCACCTTGAGATATCTATCCAGAACATCTCGCTGGTATTAAGTTGTGAATCCCACCCAAAGTGTAAATCCAAAGCAACAGACAGCTTCATTAAAATAATTTTGTGTAAAGTAAACAATTCTTACATCCGCGGATACAAGCACCGTTGTTTTATCCCTGGTGGCAACAGCACATCCCCTAGTCTCATGTTTCTGTCACTCAAGCTAGACATCAAGGGGCTGAACCCACAATCAAGCATAACGCTCCCTGTTGGAGTTGCAACAAAATACTTGTCCAAAGTAAAATACGGCGACGGAGAACATGCAAGAATTTACTCAAGAACAAAATATAAAAGAGAAGAACCAAATATATTACTCATATCAATCTGAACATAGTCTCATAATCCATCAGATCCCAACAAACTCAGCATAGCAACGACAGAAAATTACAAAGGTGCCTCGGTCATGTGAGGCAGCTCACGAGGTCTCGAAAGTGGAGGCACAAAGAGGTGAGAGATAGATCACATAGCTACTGGTCACGGACCCATGGTCCAAGGGAAACTACTCACGGTACATACGGGAGGCGTCCATGGCTATGGATGGTCTCCCGGAGGGGGTAGCTTCTCCCAGCAGGGTGCCGGAGCAGCTTCTCCAGGAAGCCCCAATCTTGAAGCGGCGGCGGCGGTGGTATGGAGGCGAGATCACGAAAAAGAGATCGATATTAGGGGTTTCCACCCCGAGGGCTAAATATAGGCGGAGGGGGGTGTCGAGGGGGCCCACCAGGCAGCCAGGAAGCCTTCTGGCGCGGCCTAGGGTGGGGCCGCGCCAGGGACCCTCCTGGTCTCCTTGTGGTGGCCCCCCTCCGCTGCCTTGGTTATTCCGGAAGCTTCCGCGTCGCTGATTTTTTATCTGATTTTTCCGGATTTTTTGGAGCACTTTTAATGGTTGGAAAACCTGAAATACAAAAACAGCAGAAAACAGCAACTGGCAGTTGGGTGCACTAGGTTAATAGAGTAGTCCAAATATGCTCAAAAGTGTATGAAAGTTCAAGCAAAACATGGCAAAGTCACACAAAATATGCATGGAGCAAACAGATATTATAGATACGTTTGGGACGTATCACTAAGCGGCGGGAGGCTGCGCGTGACACCATGGTGATTGGTACGCCTTTTGCTTCCCCTAAACGCACTCTGTTATCTGATTTTCTGGTCAACATTTTGTTAGTGTTGCTTCCAATTCGGGCCTTTCTCTGGGAGGGGATTTACCTGCTGCTTCGGCTTTACTCTCGGTTCTTTGTGCTAATGAGTTGGCTCAAGCCAGTCTTTCGAAAGGTACGGAGGCAGCGAGGGCGAGCCCGTTGGTCCTGGCACCGACCGAATCCCCTGGTCTTCATGGTCCTGGTAGAGGCCAGACCGTGAGCTGCTCTCGCCCCAGGGCGCGCGCTAAGAAAACGGTTATTTCTAGTGCGCCTAGGCGTTCGAGTCTTCGCAGCCGCAACATTTCTGCCAAATGAAAATTATTTTTTGGAATATTAGGGGCTTCGGCGCTAGGGGCGCCGAAATCAGCTCCATGACCTACTTTTTAATGAGCATATCGATATCCTTTGCCTTCAAGAAACGAAGCGTGAAAACTTTGCTGTGTCGGATTTCAGTGGTATTGGGGGCTCTGACTTTACTTGGAATTGGGTGCTGGCTATTGGATCTTCGGGAGGCATTCTTATCGGCTCAAAGAATGACCTTTTTGAAGTTTTGGATGTTGTCGTGACTGAGTTTTATCTGTCCATTCGGCTGGCTTGGCGTGGTTCTTCTGATTCTTGGGATGTTATTTCTGTTTATGGCCCTTCGGACCATACTCACTCGTCCCGTTTTTTAGCTGCCCTCGACGATCGATTATCTAATCAAGTGATTCTTGTTCTCTTGGGGGTGACATCAAGCTTCTCCGATTTCCCTATGAGAAAAGCACTGAAACCTTTTGTGTGGCCAGGGCTGAGGCTTTTAATGGCTTCATTGCTGATCATGCTCTGCACGAGCTTTCCCGTTCGGGAGCGCGGTATACGTGGTCGAATCACCAATCCTTCCCTGTTCGATCGGTGTTGGATAGGGATCTCATTTGCACTGGTTGGTAAGGGCTCTATCCTCGATGTTCTCTGCTTGCCATCCCTTCGATTGGCTCGGACCACACCCCCCTGGTTCTTGACTCTGGTGGTGGTAGGCTATTGCTGATCATGCTCTGCGCGAGCTTTCCCGTTCGGGAGCGCGGTATACGTGGTCGAATCACCAATCCTTCCCTGTTCGATCGGTGTTGGATAGGGATCTCATTTGCACTGGTTGGGAAGGGCTCTATCCTCGATGTTCTCTGCTTGCCATCCCTTCGATTGGCTCGGACCACACCCCCCTGGTTCTCGACTCTGGTGGTTGTAGGCGGGCACCACCTAGATTTCGGTTTGATTCTGCCTTGTTGGGTTGCGACGGGTTCATCCCGTTGGTGTCCGCTAAGATTCTTAGGCTCCTCTCTGCTCCTCATCGTTCTTTCGGTCCCATGGATGATTGGCGTTTTTGTTCGAGGGGGCTGAGGAAATTCCTTAGAGGCTTGGGGGATAATAAGGTGATTAGTGATCGGGCGTCTAAAACTGAGTTGCTTGCTCAGATTAAAGCTCTAGATGAGGTGGCGGACTCGAATGGTCTCGACCCCACTGGTTGGGGTCAGAGATACGAACTTGAGAATCGCTGCTTAAGGTTCATTGTGCTGAGGAAGTATTTTGGAGGCAACGAGTTCGTATATCCTAGGTCCTTAAGGGCGATTCCCTTACTGTGTATTTCGTTGCCATCGCTAATGGTAGACGGCGTCGTTGCCTTATCTCGCGGTTGCTCGTTGACGGGGTGGTTTCTGAAGATTTAGAGACCATTACTACTCATATCACACAGTTTTATTCCTCCCTCCTTGCGGCCCGCCCTGAGGTGGTGTAAGAGCAAAGTTATATCCCTCATGAGTTTTGGATATTGTTGGTCAAAACAGTAGAGGAACTAACAAGTTTTCTAGTGTGAAACAGATGGTTAGGTTCCTGATGTTATAGGTTGGTGATAAAGCTTCAACGAAGATTTACTCAGTTAGCGAAGCATATCCTCTGGAGCGAAGCTTATCACGGATGTCGACCCCTAAAAAGATAAGGAATCCTGAAGCACATCCTATCGAAGAAGATGATCAAGATGGCGCAAGACTTAGTTGTTTTTTGCGTAGTTCTTTTTACTTCTTTGAGTCATAGGAAAAACCGTACTATCAAGAGGGGTTTAGTAAATGTACACCGAAGGTTTTGATGAAAAGACTCAGATCAAATCGAAACCAATGAGAAACCAGTACCGAAGAAATCTCATGTGAGCTAGGTAATGCTTCACCAGCGAAGACTTTGTTCTTTCGGCTCCTGAAGCAGAACCAAGTCCGTGAGTCAGCTTTACTTGGACCGCAAGTAAAGTTGCGCATTGATTGGAAATATGACCGTTGGGGGCAGGTGTCAAGCTGTCACATCGGGTCACTTCAGTCATTTCGCACCTTGGGATTGCTGCCTATAAATACCCCACCCCCGCCCTCATTGGCCGGGTGGCTGCTCCGAGATTAATTCCTTACAGAGAGAGAGAGAGAGAGAGCAACCCCACCGAAGCACATCAAAATCCCATTCACCGAAGCATAAGTCCTATTGATCTGAGTTGAATCATTATGACTTAGGAAGAAGTTTGCTAGCCTTTTTATCTTGGAGAACTGCAATTCTCCTAGACGGTTAGAGAGTTGTTCTTCAGAGAGCGAAGAGTTATTGTCGCCTCGAAGTCCAGTTTGTCAAAGGTTTCGGTGATTTCCTCAATAATCAACCAAGAGTGAAGAACTGACCAAGCTCAAGGAGTTTGGTGCAGTGGAGATATGGACGGAGAGAGGTTAGCTCCTGTGTTCAATCACAAGTCCCTCCAACCAGACGTAGCACTTTGCAGAGTGTGAACTGGTCGAACAAACATCGCCGAGTCAAGAGTTCGTTTTACCTTCCACACTTACATTCTGTTTGTCAATTGCTTCAGAGTTATGCTTCGATGCAATTGATTCGATGCTTTTGATTCGCTATGTTCTGCTTCGATTACGTTCTGCTTCTATGAATTCCTTCCTGTTAAATAGTTTCGGCTGCCATGTTATGCTTCACTTCAAAGTTTCATGTGAAAATTTGAAGTGATCATTCACCCCCTCCCCCTCTGATCACATACTTGGTCTAACAATTGGTATCAGAGCTGGTCACTCTTTTTGGATTAACCTCCTGGAGTGTTTTCAAGTATGTCTTCTAGTATGTCTTTCGCAGCTATTCGCTCTGGCGAACCTATTCCTATTTTCAATGGGAAGGACTACTCTTACTGGAAGGACAAGATGAAGAGGAATATTATGGCTATCAATTCCACTGCATGGCAAGTTGTCTTACATGGTGTTACAGTTACTGATAAGAATGCTATCACTCCTGAAGAAGCTCAACTGATGGATCTGGATTCGGTTGTCTGGGTGTTCATCACAAATCACTTGACTCCAGAAAAGTATCATGAAGTGAAGAATATTCCTTCGGCAAAAGGTGTCTGGGACTATCTTGAAAAGATTGGTGAAGGTGTTTCTACTCAGAGAGATGCCAGAATTGACACACTCCGAAGCAAATTCTATCGCTTCAAAAGACTCGAGGGTGAAAAGGTTCACTCAATTTACAGCAGACTCACAGCTCTGGCAAATGAGTTGATTTCCCTCGGTGCTGATGATATAACTCCTCACTCAGTTGTCAGAACACTTCTTCGCTCGCTAGATGATTCGTTCGATCACATTGTTCTAATGATCAAGGAAAGGTCTGATTACAGACATCTTGTTGCTGCTGATGTTCTTGAGAGACTCACTACCTTTGAAATGGAAGAAGATGAGAAACGTGACATAAATGGTTCTCGAAGAAGATCTCATGCTCTGAAAGCAAAAGCTTCGCGTCATTCTTCGCCCGAAGTCAGTTCTGCTTCAGGTGTCGAATCAGATGATCCCGCAAGCATTGGAAAGGATTTAGCACTGATCATGAGACGCTTCAATCGCTTTCAGAAGAAAGGTTTTTCTTCACCCAAGAAGAGTTATCCTTCAAGAAGCTCGAGTCATTCTTCTCACCGTTCATCCTCAAGAAGCTCTCCATCGAAGGACAACTGCTGCTATAAGTGCAAGAAACCAGGACACTATATTGCTGATTGCCCTCTGTGGGAAGCTGAGATCAAATCGAAGCATTCACACAGAGACTCTTCATCGAAGCTTTACAAATCCTCCAGAAATCATGAGTCACAGAAACATGATTCCAGTTCAAGAAGGGAAAAGAAGAAAGATTCTGATGATGATAAGAGGAAGAAGTATCATAAGAAACGTGAGGGTTCTTCATCGAAGACTTACTCATCTCGTCGAAGCAGCTCTCACCGTGCCAAGGCCTATCTGGGAAAGGAGATGAACTCAGAAGACGAAGCCTCTGGTTCCGAAGCTGAACAAGACTCAAGGTCTGCTTCAGGATCCGAATCAGATGGTGTTGCTGGATTAGCATTTGCTTCGGCAGATGCTTCGGCAAATGCTTCGACCTCATTCTTCACCAACTACAGCAGTGAAGATGAAACTCCTGCATATTGCTTCATGGCCAAGGCAAAGGTATCTTCATCCAAGTCAACCTATGATACTTCTGATTATTCCTCATGTGAAAGTGATACTAGGATAAGCTATGCTAAACTTGCTAAAATTGCTTCAATTCAACAAGATGAACTTGATTCACTAAGCAAAACCATTAAGAAGTCAGAAACGTTGTTGATCAATGAGATTGAGAAGAATCAAACTTTAACCAATGAGCATGCTGCTCTGAAGGAGAAGGTTGAAGAATTATCCTCTCGGCATGATCTTCTTTCAGTTGATTATGAGAAGCTTACCTATGAATTTCTTCAGAGGAAAGTGGCTCTAGAAAAACTGACAGAGGCTCATGAAGAATTGGAAAATGTTAATCTCTCTCTCATGGCTCAACAAGGTTCTGAAGCAATTGATAAAACTGAATCACCTTGTTTGGATTGTTTGGAACGAAGCAAAACTATTTCCAAAGGGAAAGCTCCTATTGTTATTGATGATACTAATGCCTCCGATGAGGAAAACCTTGCTGTTACCGAGGAACTCCTCAGGTTGAAAAACTTATTTGAAACAGGCATGTTCAAAAGTGTGCAAGGACACCAATATCTCTGTGATATCCTTAGGAAGGCTCTCCTTCATAGGAATCCCAGGAATGAAGGTGTTGGCTTTGAAAGAAAGATAAATCCTGATGGCACATATTGGGAGCCTGAGCAGTATCCTAAGACTGTTTGGGTTCTAGCTAAGGAGAAACCCATTGATATTGCTAACCTTTCAGGTTTCGATTGCAAAATGAACAAAGTCATTGTGGATGAATCACTTGATTCAGACTACAAACTCATGAAAGATGAACAGGGAAAAGTTTCAGCTGAGTATGTAGGTACTCCACCAAAGAATGGATTTTACAAGAGGCAGATATGGGTGCAGAAAGCACTTGTGGAAAAATTGCCTGCTAACCATTCTATGCAGGGAAAGCCTTCGGTACCACCGAATCATTTCTACTCTCTTGAGACGAGAAATGATCCTTTGGTGACCGAATCAAATGTTCCGCAGAAGCAATACTATCGTACTGGTCGCCATACGTATCGTCCTCATAATAATCGTACTAAGATTGCATATGCTCATACTTATGCTAACCATTCGCAGAGGACTTACATTTATGGTGTGCTTGATGGTACACCGAAGCAATACACTCCTGTCCGATTTAATATTGCTTCGACCAGTGCTTCAACGTCTTCTCAGTCACCTACTCGTTTGTGGGTGGTTAAGAAGAACTAATTCTTCTGCAGGGCTATGTCTCCGGTGGATCCGAATGGGTCTTGGATAGTGGTTGCACAAATCATATGACCGGAGACAAGGAGTTGTTCACCGAAGAAAAACTATCTCAATCTTCTCTGAAGTACATTACCTTCGGTGACAACAACAAAGGTAAAGTGTTAGGTTTGGGAAAGATTGCCATATCGAAGGATAAGCACATTGACAAGGTTATGCTAGTCCAATCACTTGGATATAATCTTATGTCTATTTCAAAGTTATGCGATATGGGTATGCTTGTGTTGTTTTCTGCTTCGCGTTGTGTTGTCTTTTCACAGGATGACTATACGTTTGTCTTCGAGGGTTACCGAAAGGGAGATCTTTACATTGTTGATTTTTCTTCGGGCCCTGCTGTTTCCACTTGCTTAATGGCAAAAGCTTCATCGGGTTGGTTATGGCATCGAAGACTTGGTCATGCAGGGATGAGAAATCTTCATAACCTAGTGAAGAAAAATCATGTTATTGGTCTTACCGAAGTAAAATTCGATAAGGATCGTCTCTGCAGTGCATGCGAAGCTGGTAAAATCACGAAGAAACATCATTCAGCGAAGACCATCATGTCTACCACTCGTCCTCTTGAATTGCTTCATATGGATCTTTTTGGTCCTCAAAATTATGCAAGTCTGGGAGGAAACAAATATGGTCTGGTTATTGTTGATGACTTCTCACGATATTCTTGGGTTTTCTTTTTGGATGACAAGAGCAAAGTGGTTGAAATCTTCAAGTCATTCGCTAAGAGAGCTCAAACAGAATATGAATTATCTCTGAAGCATATCCGAAGTGATAATGGAACTGAATTCAAGAACACAAATATCGAAGAATTTCTTGATGATCATGGTTTTACTCATGAGTTCTCTGCTGCTTATACACCTCAACAGAATGGTGTAGTTGAAAGGAAGAATAGAACTCTTATTGAGATGGCCAGAACTATGCTTGCTGAATACAAGACTCCTATTAGGTTCTGGGCCGAAGCAATCAATACTGCATGTCACATCATCAACAAGGTTTACCTTCACAAATTCTTGAAGAAAACTTCACATGAGCTTATCACTGGTAACAAACCAAATGTTTCATATCTTAGGGTTTTTGGTGCTCCATGCTATATTAGAGATATGAATCATAGCTCCAAATTTGCCCCTAAGGCACATGAAGGTTTTCTTTTAGGTTATGGCTCAAACTCTCACACTTACAGAGTCTATAACTCTCACTTTGGGAAAGTTATGGAAACTGTGAATGTAAGATTTGATGAAACTAATGGCTCTCAAAAGGAGCATTTGCCTCATGATCTAGATGAACCTCCACTTGATGAAGTAATTAGGTCCATGGCTATTGGTGAGATTCGCCCTATCGAAGCTAATGAACGTCAAGCTGTAAGGGATGATGATGGTCCAATGTTCCCACACATAGCCCGGGACGCTGGAGATCACCATCCTGAAGCTAATGATGAACAGGACGAAGAAGGTCAAGGGAACGAAGGAAATGCTGAAGCTGAACCCGAAGCTGATGCAAATCCCGAAGCAGATGCTGAGCCTGAAGCAAATGACACTGCTTTATCACGAGTTCGAAGAAGAGTTGATGTGGATTCGATTCTCGAAGATATCAATCTACCAGGTCGTCCCACTACTCGATCTCGCACTCGCTTGGCTAACTTCTGTGGAAATTTTTCCTTTGTCTCTATGCTAGAGCCTTCAAAATATGATGAAGCCATGAAAGACCCTGATTGGTTATTGGCTATGATGGAAGAACTTCACCAGTTTGAAAGAAACAAAGTATGGTCACTTGTTGAAAGGCCAGATCCCACGAAGCACAACATTATTGGCACCAAGTGGATATTTCGCAACAAGCAAGATGAAGACGGTATTGTGGTAAGAAATAAGGCTAGATTGGTACCACAAGGTTACACCCAAATCGAAGGCATTGACTTCGGTGAAACCTATGCTCCAGTAGCCCGTCTCGAATCCATTCGTGTCATGCTTGCTTTTGCTAACCACAAAAATATATTGCTATATCAAATGGATGTCAAGAGTGCTTTTCTTAATGGTGAAATCAAAGAAGAAGTGTATGTTATGCAGCCTCCAGGTTTTGAAGACTCGAAGAATCCTGATATGGTGTACAAGCTTCACAAAGCTTTGTATGGACTGAAGCAAGCACCTCGTGCTTGGTATGAAACACTGAAGGATTTCCTTCTGAAGAAAGGCTTCAAACTAGGAACAACTGACCCCACACTTTTCACTCGATCATATAACAATGATCTATTTGTGTGTCAGATATATGTAGATGATATTATTTTTGGCTGTACTAACTCTGAGATCAGCGAAGAATTTGCAAGGATGATGTCGAAGAAATACGAGATGTCAATGATGGGAGAATTGAAGTTTTTCCTTGGACTTCAGATTCGACAACAGAAGAATGGCACCTTTATTTCACAAGAGAAATACTTGAAGGATTGCCTGAAGAAGTTTGATCTTGCTGAATGCAAGACCATTAGAACTCCCATGCCTACTAATGGATTTCTTGATGCAGATGAGAAAGGGAAACCCTTCGATCAGAAAAAGTTTCGGTCTATGATAGGTTCACTCTTATACTTATGTGCATCTAGACCTGACATTATGCTATCAGTTTGTATTTGTGCTCGTTTTCAGGCAAATCCGAAGGAATCGCATCATATTGCTGTGAAGCGAATTCTTCGATATCTAGCACATACTCCTTCTTTGGGACTTTGGTATCCCAAAGGCACTCAGTTTGATTTGATTGGATATTCTGATTCAGACTGGGCTGGTGATAGGGTTGACAGGAAATCTACCTCAGGCACTTGTCATTTTCTTGGTAGATCTCTTGTGTGTTGGGCTTCAAAGAAACAGAATTGTGTCTCAATATCTACTGCTGAAGCTGAATACATTGCTGCTGGCTCATGCTGCACTCAAATACTTTGGCTTAAGCAGACGCTGAAAGATTATGGTATTCATATGAAGAAAATCCCTCTGCTTTGTGACAATGAGAGTGCCATCAAGATTGCTCACGATCCTGTGCAACACTCTCGAACGAAGCATATTGATATTCGTCATCATTTTCTTCGAGATCATGTTCAGCGTGAAGACATTGAGATTAGCCATGTAAGAACAGAAGATCAATTGGCAGATATATTCACGAAGCCATTGGACGAGAAAAGGTTTTGTGCATTGAGGTGTGAGCTAAACATCTTAGACTCACACAATGTTCAGTAAGATCGAAACTATTCACTGTATATATTCACCTTCGCTGTGTTTTATTTTAGTTTAGTTTCGCTTGAGTTTTTTTTCTTCGCCCAATTTGAAGTGATCATTCACCCCCTCCCCCTCTGATCACATACTTGGTCTAACAGGTGGGTGTTCGCCTCTGCAAGTCCTTTTGGTCGGTGGATGCTCGGGTCTCGCCTGAAGATAATCACTCCCTCATGATCCCTCTATCTGAAGATCAAATTGACATCGCGGTTCTCTCTTCCAATGCTAACTCTACCCCGGGGCCGGATGGGTTCTCTATCACCTTCTTCCAGAAGTTTTGGGCGTCCGTTCGGTTCTTGGTTTACGCCATCATTCAGGGATTCTGCTTAGGCACGGTTGATATCTCTAGGCTCAACTATGCCTCTCTTTCCTTGATCCCCAAAGTCAATGGTGCGGACAACATCAAACTTTTTCGTTGATGGCTTCTCGCCCCTCGTTGGTTACATAGAGTGGAAGGTTGAAATGTAGACAGCAGAAAATTTCCCTCGGTGAAGATACCAAGGTTTGTCTCCAGTAGGACTCTGACAACGACAGGAAGGTGACAATGGCGCCAGCAATTAGGCGGTTGGCGTGGACCTGCACACACAACAGATAACTTTGCTCCCAACGAGTTCAGAGAGGTTGTCAATCCCTCCGGTCTTGTTGTTTACAAAGAATCAAACGCACGAGATAATAATGATAGCGATAGCAAAAGGAAATTAATCAGAAAATAAATAACGGGTGTAAACAGTGTTGGAAATATGGACCGTGGTCCCATGATGTTCACTAGTGATGTCTCTCTCCCAAAAGACGATAAATAGCCATGCCAGGTAAACAAATTACAGTTGGGCAATTGACAGGATTATGTGCGCAAACCAATGCTAACTATGCTATAAAGAAAGGAAGAGGTTCAAAAGCATGGGCGGTACGCCAAGACAATTAGACCGAAATCCATCTTCATCTACCTACTAATCATCCACCTTGAGATATCTATCCAGAACATCTCGCTGGTATTAAGTTGTGAATCCCACCCAAAGTGTAAACTCAAAGCAATAGACAACTGCATTAAAGAAATTTGCGTAAAGTAAACAATCCTTGCACCCGCAAGTACAAGCACCGTTGTTTTCTCCCTTGTGGCAACAAAACATCCCCTAGACTCATGTTTCTGTCACTCAAGCTAGTCATCAGGGGGCATGAACCCACAATCATGCATAACGCTCCCTCTTGGAGTCACTACCTACTACTTTGCCAAAGCAATAAACAGCTACGGAGAACATGCAAGAATTACTCAAGAACATAAATATAAAAGAGGAGAATCAAATATATTACTCAATCACAATCTGAACATAGTCTCATAATCCATCAGATCCCAGCAAACTCAGCATAGCAACAGCAGAAAGATTACATATGTGTCTCGATCATGTAGGGCAGCTCACGAGATCTAAACTATGAAGAAAAAGAGGGGAGGAGAACATCACATAGCTACTGATCATGGACCCACGGTCCAAGGTGGACTACTCACGTTTCATCCGGGAAGCATCCATGGTGGTGGAGAAGCTCCCGGAGGTGGTTCCTCCCTCCGGCAGGGTGCCGGGAAGAGGGCTCCTGGTGCTCCCGATCTTGGAAGCGCGGCGACGGCGGAACAGAGGAGAGATCGCGAAAAAGTGTTCTATCCTCGAGGGTTTCGGGACGAGAGGGATATATATAGGCGAAGGGGGCAGCCAGAGGTGGACCAGGGGCCCCAGGCACCCCCCTGGCGCGGCCTAGGGGGTGGTCGCTCCAGGTGGCCGCCTGGGCCACCCCTGGCTCCCCTCTGGCCCCACTTGGGCTCTTCCCGAAGCTTTCTATACGCTGATTTTTCCTATATTTTTCCCATAATTTTTCTGGCACTTTAAGTAATGGGAAAACCTGAAATACAAAAATAGCAGAAAACAGGAACTGGCACTGGGGTGCACTGAGTTAATAGGTTAGTCCAAATATGATCAAAGGTGTATGGAAGTGCATCAATATCATAGCAATATCACACAAAAGAAGCATGGAGCAAGCAGAAATTATAGATACGTTTTGGACGTATCAACATCCCCACGCTTAATTCCTGCTCGTCCTCGAGTAGGTAAATGATAACAAGCATAATTTCTGTGGTCACATGCTACCAACCATATAATAACTTTTAAGTCAAGCAATCAAGGCATGTAATCCAATTCAAGTCATAACAGGCAAGAGTCTATATTAGCATTGAAACAAGCAACATAAGAACATAAAGGTGCAAGAGCTCTCGCTGTCCGTGACTCGAATGTCTCCAAATGGTGTTTGCTTGCAAGAAAAGGGATAGGGATATACGAGAGAGTAAAACATAATTTTTATTGTTGAGAACTTAATCTACTAAAGTTTCACACTTGGTATTCTTTGGAATCTTATCTTGACTCATCCCCAGACCACTAGCCAGGTACAAGTCAAAATGATCCACTCCTTTTCGACATTTTGAGCACTCATGCAATGGATGAGCGTAAGCAATAAAGTTGACACTTAGGATGGCAAAGAGAAAATATGGTGGAGGAGGAAGTCAAAAAAGGTGAGAAGGGCTCACATCAATGAGGACAATCATAGGCAAGAGAAAGCCAAATGATAGATATGATGTGAGGAGTAGGGATTGCCATGCAATGGATGCACATATGAGCTAAGGTAAGCTCTCCAATGGAAATAGTGGGGGTGCATCCAAATTGCTTGCTCAAGAAGACCCAGAGCTCATTTGAGGAGGCTCATCATTGGAATATACAAGCCAAGTTCTATGGAGTACAATAAGATGGAGTACGAGTGTGGATCTCTAAAAACGAATAGTAGTGTGCCCCCTTCTCTCTTTTTATTTCCTTTTCTCTTTTTTTATCTTTTTTTATCATTTTGGTGGCCTCATGGCTCTTTCTAATTCTCTCATTTGTCCTCTTTGGGATCGTTTGATTTTGTCCTCTTTGGGATCTTTTCCTCACTTTAGGGGAAACACTCTATATATTACAAGAAGTATAGAAGATCCTTCACACTTTACAAAAGTACTCAAATCATAAAGAAGATGTAACTATCATGAAGTATGCAAATGTATGCCTCTGCCAGTGTAGCAGGATATGCAATGATACTAGCGCGTCATGTAGCAATGATTAGGGCAAGGCCCAGCTAGCATGCGGCTCATCGATCAAGCAAGTAGCATGTATGACATGAAGATCAAGTCATGAGAAGGTGGATGTTGCATAGCAATGTATCTCAGAAAGGCTATGGAAATGCCTTCATAGGTAGGTATGGTGGCTATTTTGAGGAAGGATATAAGGAGGTTTATGATGACAGAGTGTATCATGCCAAGGGTTTGGATGTACCGACGAAGGTGGACGCCAACTCTCGGAGTGAGAAGAAAGCAATGCATGGCACAGGAGAGGCTAGAAAAATATGGGAAGGTGGAAGTCTCAACTTTCGAATACACACATTAGTCTGAAGAACTCATGCACTTATTATCGGTAACTCTCAATCTAATAAGGAGGTTTCACAAAGAGACAAGTACCCCAAGGAGGAGTGTATGGGGGTTTGGTTATCCTTGCGCATCCTCGACTCATGGTATGTGAGTGTACTCTAATATTCGAGCCCTCCAAAGAGTAGTGATCCATCTAGTAGCTAAAGTTCTCAACTAATTTTGTAAGTTTTGAAAATAAACACGGATTGCCCAAAATACGACATCTATCACTAATAGGCTAAAGCTCTTGACACCAAAAGTCCAAACATTACTCAAAGCAATACCTCAAAACTATTGCAAGTTACTACTACAAAAGAATAGCAACCTCAATCACCTACTTCAAGTCAAGACACACAACTCAGTGCAACAAGCAAACTCTCTAAACAAGATAAACATGAAAACTCAAGAGAGTTCCAGCAACAAACTAAACAAAAGCTCTTAAATAGATCATGAAAATTAATAGCTAAACATGACAGTAGCTATGAAAAAGATAAAGACCACACACAGCAAAGATAAGCATGAAGAATCCTATGTTGTGTTCTAGATTTTGAAAGTGGAGCGTGTTTCTCTCCCACACAAAGAAAGTTGGGTTCTAACTTGTTATGAACAGCAAGCAAAGCTAACGAAAACTAAAAATAAAACCTAAGAGCGAGACGCTCGAAGCATAGCACATAACGCATGAAGTGATAAAAATATAGTGAAAGGAACGACGAACTGATAATTGTTGATGGAGAAGGGGAGGCACGGGGGCATCTGATACGTCTCAAACGTATCTACTTTTCCAAACACTTTCGATATTTTTTTGCCCTCATTCTTGCATGATTTGGATGAAACTAATCCGGACTAACGCTGTTTTCAGCAGAGCTGCCTTTATGGTTTTATTGTGCGCAGGAAATGGATTTTTGGACGTCTCAGAAAATTCCTAGAAAAATACCAGAAAACCCACGCACCCGAAGGAGCCAGAAGCCAGAAGTGGGACCAGTGTAATGTGCATTGTCCCAAAGTATTACATTGTCTTTTGCATGATTGTGGTATTATTTATTCTGAAGTTCTTAGTTCTAGTCTCCTTTAAAACTCCAGAGGAGTTTCTGCATTTATGTTTTGCTTCACTCATGGAGGCTAGCGAAATACCACTCTAGTATGTTCAAACTTTGTGCATTGTAATCCTGTCTTGATTTTCAGTGGCATATTATTTTCTTTTAGTTGTTTGTGAATTGAGCACTTGAAAGAAGGATTGCTTCGTGCATTGTCCTCATAGCATTGTTTTGATACTTGCTAAACTCTTTTTGTAGTACATGCTTATTTATATCTATTTAAGCAAAAGAGTTTGTCAAATTTTTCTTTGTCGCGTTCAGTTTTTGTACTGAATTGCTTGAGGACAAGAAATATGCTAAGCTTGGGGGGTTGATACGTCTCAAACGTATCTACTTTTCCAAACACTTTTGCTATTGTTTTGCCCTCATTCTTGCATGATTTGGATGAAACTAAACTGGACTAACGTTGTTTTCAGCAGAGCTGTCTGTATGGTTTTATTGTGCGCAGGAAAATGGATTTTTGGACGTCTCAGAAAATTCCCAGAAAAATACAAGAAAATCCACGCACCCAAAGGAGCCAGATTCCAGAAGTGGGACCAGAGGGGAGCCCAGGGGGCCCTAGGCGCCCCCTTGGCGCGGCCAGGGGTGGGGTCGTGCCCTCTGGCCGCCTGGGGGCCTCCCCCCTCCTCTGGTGCCCGATCGATGCTCCTATTTATTCCCGTGACGCGAAAACCCCAGAACAGAAGTCGTTTTCTCAATTCTCGTCGCGGAGCCACCGCCACCCTCTGTTCTTCTCCGGGAGGGCTAATCTGGAGGCTATTTTGGCCTCCGGAGAGGGGAGATCATCGCCATCGTCATTGCCATCACCACTCCATCATCCCTCCATGACTTCTCCATCCATGTGTGAGTAATTACCTGCTGTAGGCAAAGGGTATGGTAAGGATTGGATGAGTTAGATCATGTAATAGTTTATCAGATTGTTGGGGGCATGTTGCCTATCATCTAGATTGTTGTTTATCATCTTTGATTCAACTTGTTGCTCTTAATGCTTGTCACTTTGGGCCCGAGTGCCATGATTTCAGATCTGAACCCTCTGTGTTTTCATGAATATATTTGTGTTCTTGATCCTATATATGAGTTGTATACACCTGTTATAGTCCGGAACCGGCGATCCCAAAGGTGACAGCTTGGGACACCAAAGGGGATGGACTATAATTTGAGGATTCCATGTATCCATTGATTGTTAATGCTTTGTTCCGGTGCTCTTTGACAAGAGCACCTTAATCTCCATAAGTTCCTTTTGGCCTTGTTCGTAGCGGGATAGTAGGACAAAAGATGTTGTGCAAGTTCTTATTGCAAGCACGTACAACTACCTTTGGGATACATGCCTGATGTTTGATTTATGCCTAGATGATCATTGCTTTTCTGTGTGCCTTGCCCCAAGTTAAATACATGATGTGTCTTATCCATGCAGCGCCCAACCATCCATCTCCCTAGCCTACAGTGTTTTTAATTCTGCTGGTTACTAGTTGTTTACTTTCGCTGTTTTACTATTACCGTTTCACCACCACTATTACCGTTGCTATCATCACTTCCATATCGCAGTTACTATTAATATCTTGTTGCAAGTAAGTGTATCTCAGGTGCGGTGGAATTGACAACTCCACTGTTAAAGCTTGTGGATATTCTTTGGCTCCCCTTGAGTCGAATCTATAAATTGGGTTATTCTTACCCGCGAAGACTATCTCGATCCCCTGCGGTTGTGGGTTATCAGCATCCCCAAGCTTAGACTCTTGAGTCTCCTTGAATATTTCTTGGGGATTGATACAGAGTGGCAACTCTCCTCGTTGGTTACCCCAAGTGGAAGGTGAGATGCAGTGTAGCAGCAAGTTTCCCTAAGCAAAGATGCTAAGGTTGAGTATCGAACCAGTAGGACTCCAAGAGATACAAGTAGGTGTCACGGCGCTTGACGTGGACCTGAACACAGATACAAATAACTTTGCTCCCAACGAGTACAGAGGAGTTATCAATTCCTCCGGCCTTGCTGTTTACAAAGGATCGACGCAAGAGATAAAAGTGGAATTGAAAGTAAAGACTGAAAGTAAACTAAGGGTGTAAACAATAATGTGAATATGGACCGGGGTCCCGTGATTTTCACTAGTGATGTCTCTCTCCCAAAAGATGATAAAAGTGCTAGCGAGGTAAACAAATCACACCTGGGCAATTGACAGAATTATGAAGGCACCGCAATGCTAACTATGCTGCAAAGAAAGGAAGGGCTCAAAAGCAATGGGCAGTATGCCAAGGTAAGTAGACCGAAATCCAACTGCATCTACTACGAATAATCCACCTTGAGATATCTATCCAGAACGTCTCGCTGGTATTAAGTTGCGAATCTCACCCAAAGTGTAAACACAAATCAACAGACAACTGCATTAAAAGAACTTTGCGTAAAGTAAACAATCCTTGCACCCGCGGGTACAAGCATCGTTGTTTTATCCCTAGTGGCAACAGCACATCCCCTAGTCTCATGTTTCTGTCACTCAAGCTAGACATCAGGGGTTGAACCCACAATCAAGCATAACACTCCCTCTTGGAGTTGCTAGCAAACTACTTGGCCAAACCAAAATACTGCAACGGAGAACATGCAAGAATTTACTCAAGAATAAAATATAAAAGGGAAGAACCAAATATATTACTCATCACAATCTGAACATAGTCTCATAATCCATCAGATCCCAGCAAACTCAGCATAGAAACAGCAGAAATTACAAAAGTAACTTGATCATGTGAGGCATCTCACGAGGTCTCGAAAGTGGAAGCACAAAGAGGGGAGAGGTACATCACATAGCTACTGGTCACGGACCCATGGTCCAAGGGGCACTGCTCACGGCACATCCGGGAGGCGTCCATGGCTATGGATGGTCTCCCAGAGGGGGTTCCTCCTCCCGGCAGGGTGCCGGGGCAGCTTCTCCAGGCAGCCTCGATCTTGAAACGGCGGCGGCGGTACAGAGGCAAGTTCGCGGAAAAGATATCGATATTGGGGGTTTCCACCCCGAGGGATAAATATAGGCGGAGGGGGGTGTCGAGGGGACCCACCAGGTAGCCAGGAGGCCTCCTGGCGCGGCCTAGGGTAGGTCCGCGCCAGGGACCCTCCTGGTCTTCTGGTGGTGGCCCCCCTCCGCTACCTTGGTGATTCCTGAAGCTTCCGGGTCGCTGATATTTTATCTGATTTTTCCGGAGCTTTTGGAGCACTTTTAATGGCCGAAAAACCTGAAATACAAAAACAGCAGAAAACATCAACTGGCAGCTGGGTGCACTGGGTTAATAGATTAGTCCAAATATGCTCAAAAGTGTATGAAAGTTCAAGCAAAACATGGCAAAGTCACACAGAACATGCATGGAGCAAACAGAAACTATAGATACGTTTGGGACGTATCAGGGATGCATGGGGGCATCCCCAAGCTTGAGCTCTTGACACTCCTGAATCTTTTTTCATCATCTTCCCTCGCACACTTGAAAACTCCCTTCATCTATAACTCATCATAATCTGATTAGCGAGGTTAGTACCCATAATAAAATAATTTTTCGTCTACTGGAAGTAAGGATATTCTTTAAGAGCTACTGTTTTATCAAGAATGCCAACAAGTTTTTGGAAAGAAAAATCAAGCTTAAGGTTTGCAAAACGAAGAAGAGGCAAAACATGACAGAATCTGTGAAAAACAGACCAGCAGGTAGTAAAGAATTTTTTAGGGATACTTATGCAACTCAAATAAAAAAACTCAGAACATACGAAAGTTCCATAATTGTATAGAGCACGCTGTGTAAAACTTTCAGCTCAAAAAGATGAACTGGGATTTTTCTGTGATTTTTCCCGTCACGAGGACAGAATCTGTTTTCTTGACAACATGTCACAACTTTCACTTCCCTTGTCATATGAGGCTATAAACGGCACAAAGCTTGAAAAGTAAAGATACAATGATGTTGCTACAGTAGTAACAATCATCAAGACCACTAAAAACATAAGAAAAACAAAAAAGGAAAATCTAAATTCGTTGCGGGCTGCCTCCCGAAAGCGCTTCTTTAAAGCCATTAGCTAGGCTTGATGCAATAGATCAAGTCTTTTCAAGAAAATAACTATCCCGTGTGACGGACTCAAAAGGCAACTTAATATTTTTCCTAGGGAAGTGTTCCATCCCTTTCTTGAGAGGGAATTGGAATTTTATAATCCCTTCTTTCATGTCAATAACAGCACCCATGGTGCGAAGAAAAGGACGTCCCAAAATAATTGGACAAGAAGGTTCACATTCAATGTCCATAATAGTAAAATCAACGGGAACATAATTGTCATTGACAATGATAAGAACATCATTGATCTTCCCCAAAGGTTTCTTTACAGAAGAGTCAACAAGACGAACACCAAAAGAACAAGGATCAAAAGGTTTCAATTCAAAAATATCATACATTCTTTTGGGCATAACTGAGGTACTAGCTCCAACATCACATAAAGCATAGCAAGAAAAGTTATTCAACTTAATTTTAATCATAGGATCCCAACCATCTTCTAGCTTTATAGGTATGGAGGCTTCTACCCTAAGCTTCTCCTTCCTAGCTTTAATGATAGTATTAGTGATATGCTCCGTGAAGGCAAGATTAAGTGTGCTAGTGTGGGGGTCTCTAGACATCTTGTGAAGGAAACGAATAACTTCAGAAAGGATGCAATTATCAAAATCAAGGTCACTACTATCAAGTAAAGTGGTAGTGGTGTCCTTTAGGCTCACTTGTTTGGTAGCTTATATAGTCATAGGAGTTTCTTCTTCTACGGTTGAGGTCATAGCATCACCATTAATAGGTCCTATGGGACTAGGGGTGCATTGGGTGCTAAGAGTTTGGATATCCTCAACAACTTGGATAGTAGCAATGGTATGATGTGTAGGAAGGCTCTTAATTCTATCTTCTTCCTCCTTTTCTCTAGCCCATCTCTCTTTAAGTTTAGCCATCATCCTAACGTTTCATTAATTTGCACTTGGATAGCGTTCATAGGAGTGACTTTCCTCTCCTCAAGAGGAGAAGTTCTAATTTTAAGCAATTCTATTTCATGGGATAAATTGTCTACCTTCGACGAGAGATTATCTAATTTTTCTAGTTTTTCCTCTACGCTCTTGTTGAAGGCTTATTGGGTAGTGATGAAGTCTTTAAGCATACTCTCTAATTCAGAAGTGGAGTTCTTGGTGCTAGGATAAGTGTTGTTGTTCCCATAGTTGTTGGAGGGGAACGGTCTAGGATTGCTACCAAAATTACTCCTATAAGCATTGTTATTAAAGTTATTTCTAGAGATAAAGTTCACATCTACTTGATCTTGAGCAATCAAAGAATTTAAAGGAACATCATGAGGATCAATAGGAGATTGCTTGGTAAGTAGAGACATAATCAAGTCAAATTTTTCATTTAGGGAGGAGATCTCCTCGACAGAGTTTACCTTCCTACCTATTGGAGCTCTTTCGGTGTGCCATTGGGCATAGTTGGTCATCATCTCATCGAGTAGTTTTGTGGCAGCACCAAGTGTTGTTGACATAAAGGTTCCTCCCGCGCTCGAATCTAGCAAGTTCCGCGAGGTAAAGTTCAAGCCTGCATAAAAAATTTGGATAACCATCCAAGTAGTCAAACCATGCGTAGGGCAATTCTTAACAGGAGATTTCATGCGTTCCCAAGCTTGGGCAACGTGTTCATTATCCAATTGCTTAAAATTCATAATATAACTCCTAAATTGGATAATCTTAGCAGCGGGGTAGTACTTCCCAATAAAAGCATCCTTGCACTTATCCCAAGAATCTATGCTATTCCTAGGAAAGGATTGAAACCAGATTTTAGCTCCTCCTCTCAAGGAGAAAGGAAAAGGCTTAAGCTTAACAATATGACCATCTAATTCTTTGTACTTTTGCATATCACAGAGCTCAATAAAATTATTTAGGTGCAAAGCAGCAGCATCTCCAGCACCAGAGAATTGAACTTTCATAACAAGGTTCAGCAAAGCAGGTTTAATCTCATAAGAAGGTGTTGAAGTGACAGGTGTAGCAATAGGAGTGCAGATAAAGTCACTGTTGTTATGACTAGTGAAGTCACACAACTTGGTGTTCTCGGAGGAACCCATAGCAGCAGCAAGCAAGATAACTTTTTTTTGATAAAGGACACTAAAGCAAAACCTGAAAAGTAAACTAACAAGACTAAAAAGAAAAGATAAAAGATAGTGTGCAACTCCCCTATCTTGAAGAGTGGAGGCCCCGGCAACGACGCCAGAAATTTCTTTTGATGGTACGATTTCTCGCCCTCTCGTTGGTTACCCAAAGTGGAAGGTTGAGATGTAGGTAGCAGCAAATTTCCCTTAGCGAAGGTGATATAGTTGAGGATCGACCAATAGGACTCCAAGATCGACAAGTAGGTGGCAAGGAAACAATGGCACCGTTTTTAAGACAAAAGTTGCTTCCTTGACCTGGACCTGCACACACAGCAAATAACTTTGCTCCCAACGAGTACAGAAGAGTTGTCAATTTCTCCGGCCTTGTTGTTTACAAAGGATCAAACGCACGGGATAATAATGATAGTGATAGCAACGGAAAAGTAAATAAAGTAGTAAATAAATAGTGGGTGTAAACAATATTGGAAATATGGATCGGGGTCCTATGATGTTCACTAGTGATGTCTCTCTCCCAAAAGACGATAAAATAGCCATGCGAGGTAAACAAATTACACCTGGGCAATTGACAGGATTATGTGCGCAAACCAATGCTAACTATGCTATAAAGAAAGGAAGAGGCCCAAAAGCATGGGCGATACGCCAAGACAAGTAGACCGAAATCCATCTGCATCTAACTACTAATCATCCACCTTGAGATATCTATCCAGAACATCTCGCTGGTATTAAGTTGCGAATCTCACCAAAGTGTAAACTCAAAGCAACAGACAACTGCATTAAAGAACTTTGCGTAAAGTAAACAATTGTAACATCCCAAAAATTTCTAAATTTTGGAATGTTAACAAAATTAAATAGATAATGATTTTTTGCTTGATGTATTTGATTTTCTCTGGGATTTAAAACTGTTTGGAGTTTATTGAATATTAAAAAAGAGAGGGAATAAAAGAACTTTCCCTAATATTCATTATTAGTGTTTTTGGAATTTATTATTTAAAACAAAACCAACAAAACAAAATGAGAGAAGGTAATATGACTCCTTCAACATATTAAAAGGTTGGAAAATGTTTTAAATCATTATTGGAATTCTTCTAAATATTCAAAACATTTTTCAACTCAAGGAAATTCAATTGAGAGGATATAAAATGACGTATCCCCTTTTTAATAAAGTTGGAAAATATTTAGAATATTACTTTAAAGTTTTTAAATTTTATTATGAGTATTATAAATAACTCTAAAATTATTTTAGGGATTTTATAATGCTAAGAGAGTTTTTTTTCATTGAAATGATTTACTAAATATTTTAAAAGAGTTGAAAGAATATTCAGATGGGATATTTTTATTTTATCAAATTATTTATTGGTGTGACAATTTTCAAATTTATATTTTATTATTTAGAAATAGTTTGTCAATGCTTTTGACCAAATAAAAAAAATTAATAATTTATTGGATTTTATTTGATTTATGAAAAGTATTTTATATTTAAATAAATTATTTAGAAAAAAAAATTATTTTTATTTTCCTTTTTGGAAAATGTATTCATTAAATAAATTTCTTTGTATTCTTTGATGAATTTAGGATTTTGTTTCATATTTTTCTGATGTGTATTTATTTTTGTATTATTTTTTGAAGTGTCGGTTTTAAAGAAAGAGAAAAACCCGTACCAACCAGCCCAATAACTTATATCCGCCCGCGAGCGCAATTGGAGCCCAAGTCGGACCTAGTTTGTTTGTTTTTCCTCTGCTTATAAATAGAATTCCAGAAATTATTTCCCCCTTTTTTTGGAAAACCCTAGCCGCCGGGACCCGCGGGCCACCGCCACCGTCGCCGGAGCGCTGCCGCCGTGCGCCACGCCTCCAGCCGCGTCGGCCAGCCGCCGCCGCCCGCCCCACGACCTTTGCCGCCCGGCCGCTCGCCGGAGTAACGGCGCCTCACCGGGCCACCCAGTGCGGCGCCGCCGCCCCCCGTGTGTCGCGCCGCCGCCACTGCTTGCCGCCCGCGCCGCCCAACCGCCGCGCCTCGTGCCGCACCCTCGCCGGAGCATCGTCGGAGTTCGCCGGAGCTCCAACTCCGGCCAGATCTGTCCCGGGGACCCGATTGCTTTTCTAAAACAAAGATAATTGCGGATAGGTCCCTGTTGGCAGAAAACACCCCGGCGCCGTACTCGCATTATTTCCTCAACCGTAAGTCGGATCGCGGTGAAACTTTTTCCTACACGTTCGTGTTGTTATGTACTATAGCATAGAATCAACTTTTCAAACTTTTGCACACTTTTGAATTTGAATTTATTTCAAATTCAAATTCCGGAGGTCGTATCTTTTCAACCGTTGATCCAAATCGAGTGATTCTTTTTGCGTTGGATCACTCGTGTCATGTAATTTTTGTCTATATCATGTGTACACAAAATTTCACCAGTTTCTTGATCTGCTTAAAGTCAAATTCAATTCAAATTTGAACTTGCTATGACATGTGTTGTAGTATTCCGTTTCACGTGATTCTTTTTGCATATCGGATCACTTGAGACATGTTATCGGTAAGATTCACACACTTTTCATGTGGGCATGATATCCACCTTGGATTCATGATTTTCCATGGTCACAACTACTTACCGATGAATCTTTATCTGTTGACTCTCTCGAGTTCACCTTCCATCTGCCACCTTCGAGCACATCGACACTTGTATCGTGTCAAGCCTTTTATTTTGTTGCTAGAACCTTTGTGTTTGTTTGTTGATCTTTTGTTTGTCTTGTTGTAATGTGATTGCTTGTTTGAGTTCTTTCGTTGACGATAGATTGCTCGGAGTGTGACGAGTAGAGTTGACTGGACCGCGAGAGCGAAGAACTTCATCGAATGTATAAGGCAAGTTGCACTTTGACCATATCTCATCCTATATTTTTCATTATGCATGTAGCCACTATCACCCTATGCATGTGTAGGAAGTTTTATATTATTATTGCTGCAAACCTGGTAGGATTGCCATATGATCTGATCCTGTATTCTTTGTTGCCCTAACTCGCGTTTGTTATATATATTGCTATGCTTGTAGACGGGGATTGGTTGAGTTTACAATGAGTTATGTGAGGATTTATTAACTTGGATAGCAAACATTAAATAGAATTCACCTCTGGACGGGCGGGATGCATCCTGGAGGTTGCGCCTTCTCTAAGGGCAGGTTCAGGGTTAAATGCTCCCAATGGTATGTATGGTTTGGAGGGAAGGCATCGTGGGGTCGTGCACCTTATCTAAGGAAATGCGCCCATGAGAGTGCACCCTAAGTGGGCGCCGTCCAGGCTCAAAAAGATCAGACAGAATTAGTGACTAGTAGCTTCCATGTACAATCACTGGCTATATGGGCTCTGGCTTAGTTGAGTACGTTGTGGGGAGCCTGGCCCTGGTAGCTAGCAGATGTAGATATGATAGGTGTATCGGCTACCAAAGGGTGGAGGTGACCTCTTCTGAAAGACTTTGTCTCAATCTTCGGGTTGAGTCCAGTGGGGAAAGTGTACAAACCTCTGCAGAGCGTACAAACTGATCATGATTAGCCGTGTCCCCGGTTATGGACAACTTTGAGCAACTAGGCATTGCTGTTGTTGGATGGTCTTGACAGATGAAACACTATAATAAAACTTGAGTGGGAAAGATTTAATAAAGGGTATGGGTTGGAACTGGTGTAGCCTAGTTCAACCTTAGGTAGTATGATAAACTAAAATTTGATTTAGGTAGACTAAGGAAAAATCAGCTTTCTGCAAAGCAAAACCATAAGCCTTCCTTTGACTTACCCTTGCATGTAGAGATAGGTCTGTTATATCCTTTTTCGTGTGACTTGCCGTACAAATCAGATGTACTGACCCGTTGTCGGGCTGTAACCTTCAGTGTTGTAGGATCTTATACGACGAGTAAGTGATGCGATGTAGGGTTACAATGTCTATACTCAACTATGCCGGTGGAGTTGATGGACGCCACGAAGCTTTTATTATTTTTCCGCTGTATTCTATTTGTAAGCTAGCCTTGAGCTATGCAGGTATGCTATATTGTAATACTGGATCTTCGATGTAATATATATGACATGTGGTTTATTCTTGATATAACATCATGTACTGTGTGTGCTAGCTATTGATCCAGGGACTAGCACAGAATGCACAGGGACTTGGATTCTTAGTGAATCGGGTCTTTACAACAATCCTTGCACCTGCAAGTACAAGCACCGTTGTTTTCTCCCTTGTGGCAATAACACATCCCCTAGACTCATGTTTCTGTCACTCAAGCTAGTCATCAGGGGGCATGAACCCACAATCATGCATAACGCTCCCTCTTGGAGTCACTACCTACTACTTGGCCAAAGCAATAAACAACACCGGAGAACATGCAAGAATTACTCAAGGACATAAATATAAAAGAGGAGAATCAAATATATTACTCAAACACAATCTGAACATAGTCTCATAATCCATCGGATCCCAGCAAACTCAACATAGCAACAGCAGAAAGATTACATATGTGCCTCGATCATGTAGGGCAGCTCACGAGGTCTAATCCATGAAGAACAAGAGGGGAGGAGAACATCACATAGCTACTGATCATAGACCCATGGTCCAAGGTGGACTACTCACGGTTCATCCGGGAAGCATCCATGGTGGTGGAGAAGCTCCCGGAGGTGGTTCCTCCCTCCGGCAGGGTGTCGGGAAGAGATCTCCTGGTGCTCCCGATCTTGGAAGCGTGGCGGCAGCGGAACAGAGGAGAGATCGCGAAAAAGGGTTCTCGTTCTAGGGGTTTCATGTCACGGAGAATATATGGGCGAAGGGGGGCAGCCAGGGGGGCCACCAGGGGTCTAGGCGGCCCCCTGGCGCGGCCCCACCCTAGGGCGCGCCGGGAGGGCGCCTGGGGCCCTGGTGGGTCCCCTCTGGCCCCTCCTTGGGGATTCCCGAAGCTTCCGAAGCGCTGATTTTTTTATTGGATTTTTCCCGAATTATTGGAGCACTTTTAATATGGGGGAAACCTAAAATAGAAAAACAGCAGAAAACAGGAACTGACACTGGGGTGCACTGAGTTAATAAGTTGGTCCAAATATGATCAAAAGTGTATGGAAGTTCATCAATAACATAGAAATATCACACAAACGAGGCATGGAGCAAGCAAAATTATAGATACGTTTTGGACGTATCAAGTTGCCGTCGTCCGATCAGATCCATAAACGTAACTCGGCTAGGTCTGGGGACTGTGCGGTCTGTGGCATCCCGAAGGATGCGCTTCACATCTTTTTCCACTGCCCGCTTGCCAAGTTCATGTGAAGTTGCGTTTGGGAGTGGCTGGGGAACTCGTGGTGCCCTCAATCCTTTGGGGAGGTTTGAAGCCTTGTTCGCCCTCTTTCCGCTCGTTTTCGTCGTCTTTTCTGGTCCGTTTTTGCTGCGGCCTGTTGGGTCCTTTTGGAACATTCGAAACAAGTTAACTATTGAACATGTGTTTCCTAAGTATCCGGTAGTCTCCATCTTTAAACTAATCGGCCTTTTACAGATTTGGAAGCCCTTATTTAAAAGTGCCGACTTGGAGGACATGGAGTTGATCATTTCAAGAATGAAGATCACGGCGGCTGCGTGTCTTCCTCCTCGTAAGTGAACGCCTGTCCTGGTGGTGGCCTGTTTGCGCTCTCTTCACTTCCGTTTAGTTTGGTTTTATTCCTCGCGGCCTGCGTGCCTGATTATGACATGTGGGTCTGTATGAACTCCTCCCCCACCTGATGTAGTGGCTATTACTCTTTATTCTCTAAGTTTGTTAGCGTTGGTGACTATTTTCTGCAGTAGCAGTTGTGAACTCGTTGGCCGTTTATGGCTTTATTTATAAAGTCGGGCAATAGCCTTTTATCTTGAAAACACACGATTCTCATTTTTTTTTGCATAACAGGTATATTTAGTAAATGGGTTTATTTTTATACAAAAAATAAATGAACTTCAAATGGGATGGTTTTTTGGGTGTGGCCTTCTTATAATCTTGAATGGTCACATATATTTTTGTCTGATTTAGAGTTCGATTAATGCCTTTGCTAAGATATTCTATGTTATTGGAAAATAATTTTTACATGATGGACCTACTTGATGATGTGGATAACTTGCAAGTCAAGAAAAATAAGTTAGTGGGGATGAACTATTTAGCTATTATAGATTATAGATAAAAATCTATGTTGAATAGGAATGTTAACTTAGGCTAGCCCATTAGTCTCTCCCTAAAAACAACCCACAAAGCCTCCACATATACATGTTGTAAATGTACGATCTCCCCTTTCAACAATGGACAACTCCACCCTCACATTGGGGTCGTCCCTCCCTAAACCCTAGCTGCCACCTTCCTAGCATCCCTGAGATTCGATGCATTGAGCCGAGAGATGACGGTGTGCCTTGCACCCCAGACTCCTAAGCCCAGCTTCCTCCCTGTGTGTGGCTCGGGCGTGTAAGCGCCCCAAGCAAGCCCTCACTGGAGCTAGGGCCCCGTGACACGTCCCTATCCTCCTCCTTCTCTCCCCCTTTCTCCTCCCCTCATCGTCATCGCTATCTCAAGAGCGTCGACCAACCTCATCTCCACCTCCGCAACCATGGTCGTCGGCTATGCCACCTGGATCTCGTCACCACCAGCTGCTCTGAGATCCCATGTCGTCTATCGCCACCTTGCCAAGCCCCGGGAAAAGACCCATGACGTCCCTCCCCCTCCTCTCCAACCTTGGCGAGCCATTTAACACCTGCACCAAATACCCGACCCATGCACAACCATGCGTGGTCCGACCACGTCACCATGCCGCCTGGATTACTTGGGGAACGTAGTAGAAAACAAACATTGCGAGCCTACGGTCCCAACTCACAAGATCATCCATGAAGATGCAAGACAATGTCGAGATCTATCTCACCACAAAGTACAACGGAGAAGAGAGTAGGTGAATACCACTGACGCAAATCCCTGGAACTAGGAATTTACAAGTCCCCAACAACGAGGAATTCGTTCCCTCGATCACGTCTCGCAAACAAGTCCCTCGAGCGATAGGATCAAAAGGATGATCCCTCTACAAGTATCCACGCGTATCACGATACTAGTTTAGCAGGGTTCACCATCTAGAGAGAAACGTCATCGAGCTAGAGGAAGAAAAACCTAAAGATTAACGATTGATGGCTTCTCGCCCCTAGTTGGTTACCCCAAGTGGAAGGTTTGAGATGCAGTGCAACAGCAAGTTTCCCTCGGTGAAGATACCAAGGTTATCGAACCAGTAGGACTCAGGAGATACAAGTAGGTGGAAACATCGCCAGAAATTGCTTCCTGACTAGGGTGTTGTCGTGGACCTGCACACATCAACAAATAACTTTGCTCCCAAGGAGTACAGAGGAGTTTTCAATTCCCCCGGCCTTGTCGTTTACAAAGGATCAACGCAAGAGATAAAAGGTGCAAAGGAAAGAAAAAGCTGAAAGTAAATTGAGGGTGTGAACAATAATGTGAAGATGGACTGGGGTCCCGTGATTTTCACTAGTGATGTCTCTCTCCCAAAAGATGATAAAAGTGCTAGCGAGGTAAACAAATAACAGTTGGGCAATTGACAGGATTATGAAGGCACCGCAATGCTAACTATGCTGCAAAGAAAGGAAGGGCTCAAAAGCAATGGGCAGTACGCCAAGGTAAGTAGACCGAAATCCATCTGCATCTACTACGAATCATCCACCTTGAGATATCTATCCAGAACATCTCGCTGGTATTAAGTTGTGAATCCCACCCAAAGTGTAAACTCAAAGCAACAGACAACTGCATTAAAAGAACTTTGCGTAAAGTAAACAATCCTTGCACCCGCAGGTACAAGCACCGTTGTTTTATCCCTGGTGGCAACAGCACATCCCCTAGTCTCATGTTTCTGTCACTCAAGCTAGACATCAAGGGGCTGAACCCACAATCGAGCATAACGCTCTCTCTTGGAGTTGCAAATAAAATACTTGGCCAAAGCAAATGCCGCAATGGAGAACATGCAAGAATTTACTCAAGAAAAAAATATAAAAGAGAAGAACCAAATATATTACTCATCACAATCTGAACATAGTCTCATAATCCATCAGATCCCAACAAACTCAGCATAGCAACAGCAGAAATTACATAGATGCCTCGATCATGTGAGGCAGCTCACGAGGACTCGAAAGTGGAAGCACAAAAGGGGGAGAGATAGATCACATAGCTAATGGTCACGGACCCATGGTCCAAGGGGGACTACTCACGGTATATCCGGGAGGCGTCCATGGCTATGGATGGTCTCCCGGGTTCCTCCTTCCGGCAGGGTGCCGGGGCAGCTTCTCCAGGCAGCCCCGATCTTGAAACGGCGGCGGCGATACAGAGAGGAGTTCGCGAGAAAGAGATCGATATTAGGGGTTTCCACCCCGAGGGGTAAATATAGGCGAAGGGGGCATCGAGGGGACCCACGAGGCAGTCAGGAGGGTCCCTGGCGTGGCCCAGGGTGGAGCCGCGCCACCTGCCCTCCTGGCTGCCTGGTGGTGGCCCCCCTTCCCTCTCTTGGTGATTCCGGAATCTTCTGTTGCGCTGATTTTTTATATATTTTTCCCGGAATTTTTGGAGCACTTTTAATGGCCGGAAAACCTGAAATACAAAAACAGCAGAAAACAGAAACTGGCAACTGGGTGCACTGAGTTAATAGATTAGTCCAAATAGGTTCAAAAGTGTGTGAAAGTTCAAGCAAAACATGGCAAAGTCACACAAAACATGCATGGAGCAAGCAGAAATTATAGATACGTTTGGGACGTATCAACATCCCCAAGATTAATTCCTGCTCGTCCTCGAATAGGTAAATGATAACAAGCATATTTCTGTGGTGACATGCTACACAACCAAATAAGGACTTTTAATTAAAGCAATCAAAGCATGAAATTCAATTCAAGTCTTAACAAGCAAGAGTCTATATTAGCATTGACACAAGCAACAAAAGAACAAAGGGTGCAAGAGCTCTCGCTGTCCGTGACTCGAATGTCTCCAAATGGTGTTTGCGTGCAAGCAAGGGACTGGGAAGAAAGAGAAAAAAGGTTTTTGAGAACAACTATCTACTAAAGTTTCACGCTTGGTCTCCTTTGGATTCTTATCTGGACTCGTCCCCAGACCACTAGCCAGGTACAAGTCAAACTGATCCACTCCCTTTCGATATTTTGAGCACTCATGCAATGGATGAGCGTGAGCAAGAAAGTTGACACCTAAAAGGCGAAACAGAAAGAAGGTGGAGGAGGAAGAAAAAAAAGTGTGAAAGGCTCACATCAATTTGGACAATCACAGGCGAGAGAAGGCCATATGATACATATGATGTGAGGAGTAGGGATTGCCATACAACGGATGCACATGTGAGCTAAAAGCTCTCCAAAGGAACTAGTGGGGGTGCATCTAACTTGCTTGCTCAAGAAGACCTAGAGCTCGTTTGAGGAGGCTCATCATTGGAATATACAAGCCAAGTTCTATAGTGTGAAGGGTCCCCACATAGCTATATGCATGATGATGATCTCTATGGAGTACAAGGGATAGAAGATGAAGTACTAGTGTGGATCTCTAAAAAGGAATAGTATTATGCCCCCTTCTCTCTTTTTTTAGTGGCCTCAATGGCTCTTTCTATTTAACTCTCATTTGTCCTCTTTGGGATCTTTTGATTTTGTCCTCTTTGGGATCTTTTCCTCACTTTAGGGGCAATACTCTATATTTTAAAAGAATATAGGATATCTTTCACACTTTACAAAGGTACTCACATAAAGAAAATATAACTATCATCATGCAAATGTATGCTTCTGCCAGGGTAGCAGGATATGCAATGATACTAGCGCGTCATGTAGCAATGATTAGGGCAAGGCCCAACTAGCATGCGGTTCATCGATCAAGCAAGTAGCATGTATGACATGAAGATCAAGTCATGAGAAGGTGGATGTTGCATGGCAATGTATCTCGGAAAGGCTATGGAAATGCCTTGTAGGTAGGTATGGTGGCTGTTTTGAGGAAACATATAACGAGGCTTATGATGACAGAGCGTATCATGCCAAGGGTTTGCATGCACCGGCGAAGTATGCGCCAACTCTCGAGGTGAGAAAGGGCAATGCACGGTACCGAAGAGGCTAGAAAAAGTATAGGTGGGTGGAAGTGTCAACTTTCGAATACTCACATTAGTCCGAAGAACTCATGAACTTATTATCGGTAACTCTCAATCTAATCAGGAGGTTCACAAAGAGACAGGTACCCCGAGGAGGAGTGTATGGGAGTTTGGTTATCCTTGCGCATCCTCGACTCATGGTACGTGAGTGTACTCTAATATTCGAACCCTCCAGAGGTTAGTGGTCCATCTAGTAGCTAGAGTTCTCAACAGGGTTTTTTCTTGGTTTTCGAAAAACACACGGATTGCCAAAAATACGACATCTATCACTAATAGGCAAGAGCTCTTGACACCATAAGTTCAAACATTACTCTAGTCAATACCTCAAAACTATTGCAAGTTACTACTACAAAGAGAACAGCAACTTTAACTACCTACTTTCAGTCAAGACACAGAACTCAGTGCAACATGCAAACTCTCTAACAAGATAAAACATGCAACCTATAGAAAGTTCAACCTAAGACAAAAGAAAAGCTCTAGAAAAACTAAAGCACTACAACTAAACAGAACAGCAGCTAAGAAAAGAAAAAGAACAGCTCACAGCTAAATGAATAGGCATGCAAATCCTATGAGGAGTTCTAGTTCAAGCGGAGCGTGAATCTCTCCCACACAAAAGAGTAAGTTGGGGTCTAACTTGTTACTACAGCAAAGAAAGCAAAACAAACCTAGAAAAGTAAAGAGCGAGACGCTCCAAGCAAAGCACATAACGCATGAAGTGATAAAAATATAGTGCAACGAGGGACAAACTGATGATTGTTGATGAAGAAGGGGATGCATCGGGGGCATCCCCAAGATTAGACACTTGAGTCTTCTTGAATATTTATTGGGGTGCACATGGGCATCCCCAAGCTTGAGCGTTTGACACTCCTGAATCTTCTTTCATCACCTTCCATCACGCACTTGAAAACTCCCTTCATACATAACTCATTGTAGGCTGATTAGATAGGTTAATACCCTAATAAAATAATTTTCCTCTACTGCAAATAAAGATTTCCAGGAAGAGCTACTATTTTTCAAGATTTCCATAAAGTTTTTGCAAAGAAAAAGCAAGCTTAAGGTTTGCAAAAGTAAGGAGAGACAAAATGTGGCAGAATCTGTGAAAAACAGAACAACAGATAGAAACAAAATTTTTAGGGGTACTTCTGCAACTCAAATCAAAAAACTCAGAACATACAGAAGTTTTGTAATTTTGTAGAGCACGCTGTGTAAACAATTCAGCTCAAAAAGATGAACTGGGATTTTTCTGTGATTTTTCTAGTCACGAGGACAGAATCTGTTTTCTGGACAGCATGTCACAACTTTTACTTCCCTTGCCGTATTAGGCTAAACTTGGCACAAAGCTTGAAAAGTAAAGATACAATGATGTTGCTACATTATTAAATATCATCAAGACCACTTAGAACAGAACAAAAGCAAAAAGAAAAACCTAAATTCGTTGCGGGCTGCCTCCCGAAAGCGCTTCTTTAGAGCCATTAGCTAGGCTTAAAGCAGAAGATCAAGTCGCATCTATTGAACCATCATCATGATCATCAAAAAGCTCTTCAATAGTACAACTAGTCTTAATGGGTTTCTCAAATAAAGGACGAATGAAAATGCTTCTTGGAATAAAATCAAAAGGAGGGAAATAAATTGGAGTTTCAATAAAGTTAAAGATAGGTGTCTCCTCCAAAGTTTTCACCGTTTCAACTCTCTTGGCACTGGGTGTGCTAGCTTTAGCTCGGGGAACCTTGGGTACGTAAATGGACTTAGGTTCCTTCTTTGCTGTAGTTTCATCCTTTTTGGTTTTGATTGAGGAAAAGGTAGTTCCTAAAGTTTTAATAACTTCCTCAATCTTTTCTATCCTAGAAGACTTTTCACCGAGGGATTTGATAGTCTCCAAAGTTTTGATAATTTTCTGCATGGAATTATCTAGCCTATTGAAATTCCCTTGAATCTTACGATCCAACTCATTCACCCTATCGATACTTGGCATCTCTAGCTCTATTTTTTCAAGTTTTCTCATAATGTGAGCTAAAGTAATGTCATCCTTAATACTAACAATGGGGAGACTTCCAACAAGATTTTCAATAACATTAAGGGCTTCCCAAACTGGGGCCTCTATGAAGTTCCCATTGATGGCAGTGTCTAAAAGAAACCTATTCCAAGAAGTAATCCCAACATAAAAATTTCTAAGAAGGATAGTAGTGGATTGCTTCTTGGTGGCTCTTTTTTGAGAATCATTAATTCTATACCAAGCATCTTTCAAACTTTCACCACCTCTTTGAGTAAAGGTAAGCACTTCTGCCTCACCGAAGGCAAAAGGACCAGCCATAGTGGTAACTACTGACAAGGTAACAGGTGTTTTTGGTTTTTTTTATTAGGGACACAAAAGTAAAAACTGAAAGGTAAACTAACAAGACTAAAAAGCAAAGGTAAAAGATAGTGTGCAACTCCCCTATCTTGTAGACTTGAGTCCCCGGCAACGGCGCCAGAAATTTTCTTGATGGCTTCTCGCCCCTCGTTGGTTACCCCAAGTGGAAGGTTTGAGATGCAGTGCAGAAGCAAGTTTACCTCGGTGAAGATACCAAGGTTATCGAACCAGTAGGACTCAGGAGATACAAGTAGGTGGCAACGTCGCCAGAAATTGCTTCCTGACTAGGGTGTTCTCGTGGACCTGCACACACCAACAAATAACTTTGCTCCCAACGAGTACATAGGAGTTGTCAATTCCTCCGGCCTTTTCGTTTACAAAGGATCAACGCAAGAGATAAATGGTGCAAAGGAAAGTAAAAGCTGAAAGTAAATTAAGGGTGTGAACAATAATGTGAAGATGGACCGGGGTCCCGTGATTTTCACTAGTGATGTCTCTCTCCCAAAAGACGATAAAAGTGCTAGCGAGGTAAACAAATCACAGTTGGGCAATTGACAGGATTATGAAGGCACCGCAATGCTAACTATGCTGCAAAGAAAGGAAGGGCTCAAAAGCAATGGGCAGTACGCCAAGGTAAGTAGACCGAAATCCATCTGCATCTACTACGAATCATCCACCTTGAGATATCTATCCAGAACATCTCGCTGGTATTAAGTTGCGAATCCCACCCAAAGTGTAAACTCAAAGCAACAGACAACTGCATTAAAAGAACTTTGCGTAAAGTAAACAATCCTTGCACCCGTAGGTACAAGCACCGTTGTTTTATCCCTGGTGGCAACAGCACATCCCCTAGTCTCATGTTTCTGTCACTCAAGCTAGACATCAAGGGGCTGAACCCACAATCGAGCATAACGCTCTCTCTTGGAGTTGCAAATAAAATACTTGGCCAAAGCAAATACCGCAATGGAGAACATGCAAGAATTTACTCAAGAAAAAAATATAAAAGATAAGAACCAAATATATTACTCATCACAATCTGAACATAGTCTCATAATCCATCAGATCCAAACAAACTCAGCATAGCAACAGCAGAAAATTACATAGATGCCTCGATCATGTGAGGCAGCTCACGAGGACTCGAAAGTGGAAGCACAAAAGGGGGAGAGATAGATCACATAGCTACTGGTCACGGACCCATGGTCCAAGGGGGACTACTCACGGTATATCCGGGAGGCGTCCATGGCTATGGATGGTCTCCCGGAGGGGGTTCCTCCTTCCAGCAGGGTGCCGGGGCAGCTTCTCCAGGCAACCCCGATCTTGAAACGGCGGCGGCGGTGGTACAGAGGGGAGTTCGCGAGAAAGAGATCGATATTAGGGGTTTCCACCCCGAGGGGTAAATATAGGCGAAGGGGGGCATCAAGGGGACCCACGAGGCAGTCAGGAGGGTCCCTGGTGCGGACCAGGGTGGGGCCGCGCCACCTGCCCTCCTGGCTGCCTGGTGGTGGCCCCCTTCCCTCTCTTGGTGATTCCGGAAGCTTCTGTTGCGCTGATTTTTTATATATTTTTCCCGGAATATTCGGAGCACTTTTAATGGCCGGAAAACCTGAAATACAAAAACAGCAGAAAACAGAAACTGGCAACTGGGTGCACTGAGTTAATAGGTTAGTCCAAATAGGTTCAAAAGTGTATGAAAGTTCAAGCAAAACATGGCAAAGTCACACAAAACATGCATGAAGCAAGCAGAAATTATAGATACGTTTGGGACGTATCAACGATCTATGACGAAGTCTATATCGGAGATTATGTGGAGGATCACGGGGTAGCCTTGGGACGCATGGGGGCTGGTATTTGGTGTAGCTTGCTGACGAGGGGATGCCCCCATGACTCCTCTCCATGAGGGTACCTGGTGCGTGTCATGGCTGGCGGCCCACCAGGGGCCCACTCGTGGACACCGACATGATGGAGTAAGACATGAAGACCAAGACTTGAGGCGCAAGACAAGGACTCCTACTTGTAGTTGACTAGGACTCATGTAGACCCCTACCTGGATATCTATATAAATCGAGGCAGGGGAACCTCTCTAGATAACTTGAGATTCCTTCATGCATAGAACTTAACACAGATTTCCTCCACGCATAGAACTAGACAGATCTCTCTCCACCAAAGCCCTCGCGGCACCCTTGTACATCATCATCAATACAAGATCAGACAAGTAGCATGTAGGGTTTTCCCTCCGGGGGCCTGAAGCTGGGTAAATCGTGCCCCATGTGTCGCTTATCCACCATCTGAATCCTCCAACGTGCAAGCCACGTCGCTCTCTTTCCTCCAATACGAAACCTAGGGTACCTAAACCTAGGATTTTCCGAGGCCGATCCTCCTCAATTGGCGCCGACCGTGGGGAAGACACGTGCGTTGGAATCCGGATTTGGCGGCTCAAATCATCATCAACAACAACGACTATATCGCATCTGGCTAGCTCACCTGCGTCAACACAGTCAACTTCATCGCCAACAACATGCAGCCGTCCTACGAGCAAGGGCAGCGTAGACCACGTGCACGACCTCCAACCAGCTCCTAGCCGAACCATGCAATTGTCTGCGCTGCGCACGTCCGCGTCAAAACTTCAAGATACAATTGCTCATGAAGACCAGATCGATCCCATCAGATTCAAAAAAGAAGAAGATTCGATCTGGCAGGAGGCCCGATCTCTCTTCATGTCGATCCGGTCTCCTCGCGAGTGCGGGCTGTGGTTCACTCTTCAACGCCAGTGACGTGTTTGTCTCGTGCCCGAGCATGTACAAGCAACCCAATCTTTGATCGATGGATCTCTCGAAGCATAAACATAACCAGCATACGGGATGGATTCCTAGTGCAGTCCGCTCCCGACAGACTTCCACAATCAAGCTCGATTCTCCGCTGTAAACCAGTATTATTTGAGCGGTCACCACCACGTCATCATCGGTGCCATCACCTCGTCATATCCACTGCAAGAGCCAACTACGCGGACCTTCCCGCACCGAGCTCCTTTGTATGGGTCTTTCCCGTACCGAGCTCCATCACGCAGGAATCACCGCGTTGAGTCCTCTCGTCACTCGTCGGACAACTTCATCATGACGACTTCGCTACGCAACTCCGCCTCATCAACACTCGGGGGCTCGCGGACTCGGAGGCTAAACGTTGCAGTTGCCATCACATCGACTCCGTCCTCTACACCGACACCGCCCGCCGCATCAAAACCGTCTGCTGCATCAACTCCGTCTCGCCTCGTCGACTGCTCATCTTTGACTCCCTCTGTCGTGTCGATACTACAGCTAAGTCTCTTCACACTCTTATATGCTATGATTCCAAAACCTATATGCATTCCTGATCAGTCGCCAAACATCTGAGGGCTATAAAACCATCCTGTCGGCTACGCAGTCGCGCACAAACATCTGAGGGCTATAAAATTATCCTGCCGGCTACGCAGTCGTGCAGAAACATCTGAGGGCTACAAAATTATCCTGCCGGCTACGTAGTCGTGCATAAACATCTGAGGGCTACAAAATCATCCTGCCGACTACGCAGTCGCAAGCAAACATTGAGGGCTTCGAAACTAACCTTTGGATCATGCTCAGTTTTATATGTTGTTTATTCGTGTTCGTCAAAATAGTGAGTCTGGGTACCAAAAGGCTGCTCTTGTCTCCGGGTTCAACTAGTCTGGCATTGCGTCCCTGTTACTCAGCAAGAGTATGCTGCCGGAGGGCCTACTCATGAAAAGACACACATAAACTTTATATGCTGCTACATAATCCACTCGACAAAAGTGCAATGTCTACAAATCACATACCTTACAATTATTTTATATATCGTGTAAGTACATCTTAATACTGTTGCACCTTTTTCTCCTTCTCAGCAGGCGCTCGGGGGCTGGGCACTCTCGTGATGCGGCGAGGCCAACCTCCTCGTCCACGACCGGTCTCTACAACAACTCACGCCTACGGCGCAAGACCTAAGTCGAGCACTTCCTCAGATGACAATTACTCGACAGCGAAGAAGTCTTGAGTCTATGCTCGACTACAAGCAGTCGAACATAGCCTCGGGGGCTACTCCCATCGGGAGCGCTGACGCGCACCCGACGAGCACTACTCGTGCACCCGACAAGAACGAAGGGGTTAGCTTAACAACAACTTGAGCCTATGCCCAACTCTACGAGTCGCACATAGCCTCGGGGGCTACTCCCATCAGGAGCGCTGACTTGCACCCGACGACCTCTGCTCGCACATACTACAAGAAGACGAACTCGACTGCAATTTTGATGCTTCATCCAAATACTCCCATCGGGAGCATACTCAAGACATTTTCGACTGCTCATCAGCAAATGATCGACACGCACTACGGCGGCTACTCCAGATTTGAGTCAAGGCGCGACTCTTCGAGTCCCTCAATCACTCGGGGGCTAATGACGAGGGGATACCCCCACGACACCTCTCCATGAGGGTACCTGGTGCGTGTCATGGCTGGCAGCCCACCAGGGGGCCACTCGTGGACACCGACATGATGGAGTAAGACGTGAAGACCAAGACTTGAGGCGCAAGACAAGGACTCCTACTTGTAGTCGACTAGGACTCATGTAGACCCCTACCTGGCTATCTATATAAAGCGAGGCAGGGGAACCTCTCTAGACAACTTGAGATTCCTTCACGCACAGAACTTAACACAGATTTCCTCCACGCATAGAACTAGACAGATCTCTCTCCACCAAAGCCCTCGGGGCACCCTTGTATATCATCATCAATACAAGATCAGACAAGAAGCATGTAGTGTTTTCCCTCCGGGGGCCTGAAGCTGGGTAAATCGTGCCCCATGTATCGCTTATCCACCGTCTGAATCCTCCAACGCGCAAGCCACGTCGCTCTCTTTCCTCCAATATGAAACCTAGGGTACCTAACCCTAGGGTTTTCCGAGGCCGATCCTTGTCACTTGCCCTCCCCTTGGCCAAGGGGACGGTCGACTTAGGGCTAGTGTCCTACTAGGACTTTCTTGGGAGGAGTCCTACTCAACCGAGGATTCCAAGTCCTAGTAGGACACCCCTTCCAAATATACTTGGCCCCCTTCGGGCGCCTTGCCCCGTCAAGGAAGGGGCAGCCCACATGGCTATGTCGAGAAATTTTCGAAAGCTTTCATGACCTCCGGGGACCATTCTCTGTCATTACAAGACCTTTCAAAATACTTTTGGGACCATTTTTGCACGTTCTGAAACTACATGGATAGGTTTCGAGAGCATGCGAGTTACATTCTAGGATAGTCAATGTCTCATCCCGGGGCACACAATAATTTATTCGAAAACCATTCTAGACAATCCAAGATATCCCTGGGCCATTTTCACATGCTCTAAATGTTGGATATGTGCCATAGAGACAAATTAATAAAGATATTTGTCACATATCCGTTTTTGTACATAATACGTTTTATATTGTGCTATAACTGTATTACTTGGAAATACTAATACATGTGTAGTATAAAACATAGGTCCGTAGTTTAACTCGGGTAAACTATCTCATTGGGCAATTGATTGATCAAGCTTTCTTGATCATGGCGACACTTAAGTCCATTGACAATGAGGTCATGTCATTAGGGGAATGATGTGATGGGCATACACCCACCTAAAGTATTGCAATGTGATCGAGTCACATAGTTCAGCGTTGCGATGACTTTGTAACGTATGGCTTAGTCCTTAGACCGTAATGATCATTCATAATTGTCATCTATGAGGAGACTTTGATTTTATCCCACCGCCTGACTGAAATATGCTGGCTATAACGGTGCACTTTGGGTATTCCGAAATAGATGGTCGATCAGTATGTTAATAGATCAGAGAGGGATTTTTCAGTCCTGGTAACAGGACAGGTACTCTGGGCCCACTCGGTGATATTGCATCAATAGCTTGCAAGCAGGTGACTAGGTCACGGGAGATGCAATAGGCACGGACGAGTAAACTTGTTTGTTGTGAACGAGATGTGAACACGGTATGTGGGATACCGACGATCGAACCTCGAACAAACAAAGTACCGCAGCACAAAGGGATTACGTCGTATCGTTAACGGTTTCCAAAAGCGATTGAAGTTCATTCGATGGAAGCGCAGGGGCTGTCAAGGATAGTAACTAGGTCCAACTGACTAGTCATTGGTCAATGAGAAGAGTCTCGACCATGACTGCTATTTCCCGGACCGTTAGGGTGTTACACTTAAGGGCAATCGATGCATAGGACAGTTTTGGGATCAATCGGTGAAATAGGAGAAATCACCAGAATAGTTCCGGAGGAGGACGGAAGTTGTTCCGAACATTTTGAATGGTTCAAAATAAAGTTTAATTTGTTTTAATAAGGTTTTATTATTTGATTGCAAGCACGTACAACTACATGTGGGATACATGCCTGATGTTTGATTTATGCCTAGATGATCTTTACTTTTCTGTGTGCCTTGCCCCAAGTTCATTACATGATGTGTCTTATCCATGCAGCGCCCAACCATCCATCTCCCTAGCCTATAGTGTTTTAATTCTGCTGGTTACTAGTAGTTTACTTTTGCTGTTTTACTATTACTGTTGCTATCATCACTTCCATATCGCAGTTGCTATTAATATATTGTTGCAAGTAAGTGTATCTCAGGTGCGGTGGAATTGACAACTCCACTGTTAAAGCTTGTGGATATTCTTTGGCTCCCCTTGAGTCGAATCAATAAATTGGGTTATCTTACCCGCGAAGACTATCTCGATCCCCTGCAGTTGTGGGTTATCAAGCCTGTTTTCTGGCGCCGTTGCCGGGGAGCATAGCTTTATTCACAAGTCTACTTGAATTATTTTACCTACTGCAATTTATCCGCTATGGGTAAGAAAGAAGACCCCAAGGTCCCGATCTTACCATCCCGTACGAGAAAAGGTACTGTTCTGAACACTAGTGCTACACTTGATTCACCTTCAGTTATGAGTAAGTTTGCTTCACCTGCACCACATGATGCCTCTACTGAATCTGTTACTATGTCCGATACTTTTGATGATGCTTCTACTACTCTTGATGATATTGGTTCACTTAGTCACGTTCTTGAGAAACAAATTGCTGCTGCTACAAAGAAATCTGGAATTGAAATTCTTGACACTTGCTATCCTTTTGATGGAACTTACACTTATCCCGATTTGAGTAAACTCAAGGAGAGACTCCTTGATGATGATTATATTATACTTGACGATGATTTATGCAGGGAGCTAATAGAGTTTGACGACTCTGACCCTGATGCTATTAATAAGCTGCTCGAGAAACACTCCCTGAAGAACAAGAGCGTTCCTGATCCTACTTTTTCTACGTCTCCTATATGCATCAATGATCCTGATTATAATTTCTTTGTTGATCTTTCACTTATATCTATGGTTGAAACTGACCCCTTTTATGGCAGAGAAAATGATGATGCGATTGCACACCTGACCAAACTCACTGAGTTGGGTGGCTTGTTTACTACTGATGAGAAGATACGGAACTTCTATGTTACTAAGCTTTTTCCTTTCTCTTTAAAGGAAGGTGCTAAAGCATGGAACGATGCACTACCATGTGGTTCCATTAGGAGTCCTCAAGACTTAGCTTGCTCTTTTGTTGATAAGTATTTTCCTGCTCATATGCAACAAGTTGCTTTACGAAAAAATTATAACTTTAAACAGTTGCAGGATGAGAACCTCCCTAAAGCTTGGGGGAGGTATTGCATCCTGATCCAGGCTAGACCGGGACATGGAGTCCCTAAGAATGAATTAATTGATATATTTTATGCTGGTCTAACTGATGAATCTAGATCCTATTTGGACCGTTGTGATAGTTGTGTTTTCAGGAAAAGAACATCGGATGATGCAGAAGAATTAATGGGCAAGATTGCCAAGAACCACGAAGATTGGTCCGTCCCTGAACAACCTCCACCACCAAAGAAAAGGGGCATGCTTGTCCTAAGCCCTGAAGACATGTGATACGTCCAAAACGTATCAATACTTTCTGCTCGTTCCATGCATGTTTTGTGTGATATTGCTATGATCTAGATGCACTTTCATACATTTTTGATCATATTTGGACTAACCTATTAACTCAGTGCACCCTAGTGCCAGTTCCTGTTTTCTGCTGTTTTTCTATTTCAGTTTTCCCCCATAAAAAAAGTGCCAGAAAAATTCGGGAAAATTGAGATAAAAAATCAGCGTGACGGAAGCTTCGAGAAAAGCCCGGGAGGGGCCATGGGGGGGCCAGGCGGCCACCCGGCGCGGCCCCACCCCTGGCCGCGCCAGGGGGGCGCCTGGGGCCCCTGGCCCACCTCTGGCTGCTCCCTTTCGCCTATATATCCCCCGTCACTGGAAAACACCAGGGGAGGAACCCTATTCCGCGAACTCGCCTCTGTTCCGCCGCCGCCGCGCTTCCAAGATCGGAAGCACCAGAAGACCTCTTCCCGGCACCCTGCCGGAGGGAGGATTGACCTTCGGGAGTCTCCTCTCCACCATGGATGCTCCCCGGATGTCCCGTGAGTAGTTCTTCTTGGACCATGGGTCCGTGATCAGTAGCTATGTGATGTTCTCCTCCCCCCCTTTGATCTTCATTGTTTAGACCTCGTGAGCTGCCCTACATGATCGAGGCACCTTTGTAATATTTCTGCAATTGCTATGTTGAGTTTGATCGGATCTGATGGATTATGAGATTATGTTCAGATTGTGATAGAGTAATATATTTCGTCTTGATCTTTTATATTTTTGTTCCTAAGTAATTCTTGCATGTTCTCCGTTGTTGTTTATTGCTTTGGCCAAGTAGTAGGTAGTGACTCCAAGAGGGAGCGTTGTGCTAGATTGTGGGTTCATGCCTCCCTGATGACGCGCTTGAGTGACAGAAACATGAGTCTAGGGGATGTGTTGTTGCCACAAGGGGGAAAACAACGGTGCTTGTGACCGCGGTCACAAGGATTGTTTACTTGACGCAAAGTTCTTTTATTGCAGTTGTCTGTTGCTTTGGGTTTACACTTTGGGTGGGGCTCGCAACTTAATACCAGCGAGATGTTCTGGATAGATATCTCAAGGTAGATGATTAGTAGTAGATGCAGATGGATTTCGGTCTACTTATTTTGGCGTACCGCCCGTGCTTTTGAACCTCCTCCTTTCTTTTGTAGCATAGTTAGCATTGTGGTGCATTCACAATCCTGTCAATTGCCTTTCTGTAATTTGTTTACCTCGCATAGCAGTTTTATCGTCTTTTGGGAGAGAGACATCACTAGCGAACATCACATATCCCGGTCCATATCCTTATTACTATTTCAAGCTATCTTTACTTTTCTGCTTTTACTTGCTATCATTATCACTTGTGTTTTACCCTTTGTGAACAACAAGACCGGAGAGATTGACAACTTCTCTGAACATCGTTGGGAACAAAGTTATCTGTGTCTGTGTGCAGGTCCACGTCAGTCGCGCCGCTGACACCTACTTATCATATCCGGACTCCTACGGGAGACAAACCTTGGTATCCTCACCGAGGGAAACTCACTGCTAAACTGCATCACGCCTTCCACTTGGGGCTCACCAACGAAGGGCGGGAAGCCGCTAAGCAAGAGAATTTCTGGCGCCGTTGCCGGGGACTCCGAGTGCTAAGATAGGGGAGTTGCACACTACCCTTTACCTTTGTTTTTTTAGTCTTGTTAGTTTACCTTTCAGTTTTTATCTTTGTGTCTTTTATCAAAAAAATTACAATTTTTTTTATTATTTATCTTACTGTTAGGAGTCCTCCTTGTTTAGATGAACATGTTAGGACTAGGTTCTTTGCGGGAATCGGAAGTTCTCAATTTCCGTCAAAGGGATGGAGAAAATATGAAGAAGGCATGGGACAGAATTTCTGAAGCACATAAACGAATTATTCCTTGGATATCTATAAAGATTGTGCTTAGAAATTTTTACCATGGTCTTTTTAAGTGGTGTAGACACTCCCTTGACATTATAGCTGAAGGAGATTTTCTAGAGTGTGATGAAGATAGGGCTCTTGATATTTTGCATAGTCTATCTAGTTATTTTGTTTATGATCGTAGTGTTGATACTGTCATAGATAGACTTGCCACTATTGAAAAAAGACTGGGTGCTCTAGACTTGAGTAAAGTAGAGGAACTTAAGTCCAACCAGAAAGAAATGTTGGAGATAGATGATGACTGGAAGCCCTTTGTTAGGATTAGCATCTCTAACCAAATCTTCCTTGTTCTTTGTGATATTGGATCCACAGTTTCTACTATGCCAAAAATAGTTTATGATTCTTTAAAACTGGATATGGATATATTATCATCTTATCATGAACATTCTAATGGAGATATTTCAGAAATTAGAGGAAAGGTAAAAGAAGTCCAAGTTGCATTCCTTCATAGGACTGCACGAATGGATTTCTTCATCATGGAGCCAAACCAAAGTAACATTGTGCTCGGAAGAGACTTCCTCCGTGCTATGAAAGGCTTCATTGATATTGGTAATTGTCACATACGCTTATGCAGTATGGAGAGAGGTAAGTATATCTTTCCTAGTAAGAAGAAGAAGGAGCTTATTGAAAATCAATTTGAGGGTTTTTATGATTCTGATCTTGGATACCCTTGATTCTTCTTTTTGCATTATGCCTAGCTAATGGCTTTAAAGAAGCGCTTTCAGGAGGCAGACCGCAATGAATTTAGGTTTTTATTTTTGCTTTTGTTGTGTCTTGATGATTGTTACTTCTGTAGCAACATCATTGTATCTTTATTTTTCAACTTTGTGCCAAGTTATAGCCTCTTACGGCAAGGGAAGTAAAAGTTGTGACATGCTGTCCAGAAAACAGATTCTGTCCTCGTGACCAGAAAAATTCCAGAAAAATCCCAGTTCATCTTTTTGAGCTGAATGTTTTACACAGAATGCTCTATACAATTACTAAACTTCCGTATGTTCTGAGTTTTTTGATTTGAGTTGCAGAAGTGCCCCTAAAAAATTCTTTACTATCTGCTGTTCTATTTTTCACAGATTCTGCCACGTTTTGTCTCTCCTAACTTTTGCAAACCTTAAGCTTGCTTTTTATTTGCAAAAACTTTTTGGAAATCTTGAGAAACAGTAGCTCTTCAAGAATATATTTATATACAGTGGATAAAAATTATTTATTAGGGGTACTAACCTCTCTAATCAGCTTATGATGAGTTATGTATGAAGGGAGTTTTCAAGTGTGCGATGGAAGATGATGAAAGAAGATCTAGGAGTGTCAAGCGCTCAAGCTTGGGGATGCCCCCATGCATCCCCATTAAATATTCAAGGAGAATCAAGCGTCTAAGCTTGGGGATGCCCCCGTGCATCCCCTTCTCCATCAACAATCATCAGTTCGTCCTTCGTCTCACTATATTTTTATCACTTCATGTGTTATGTGCTATGCTTGGAGTGTCTCGCTCTTAGGTTTTGTTTTTAGTTTTCTTTAGCTTTGCTTGCTGTTCATAACAAGTTAGATCCCTTCTTGCTTTGTGTGGGAGAGAAACACGCTCCACTTTCAAAATTTAGAACACATCATAGGATTTTTCCTGCTTATCTTTTAGCTGTTGTGTGTTCTTTATCTTTTCATAGCTACTGCCATGTTTAGTTTTAGTCTTAGGTTGTCTTAGCAAGAGACTTGGCTTTTGTTAGTTTTATTGCTGGAACTCTTTTTAGTTTTCATGTTTATCTTGTTAAAGAGAGTTGGTTGTTGCATTGAGTTGTGTCCTCTTTTGAGAAGTAGGTATTTAAGGTTGCTATTTAATTTTAGTAGTAGCTTGCAATAGTTTTGAAGTATTGCTATGAGTAATGTTTGGACTTTTGGTGTCAAGAGCTCTTGCCTATTAGTGATAGGTGTCGTATTTTTGGCAATCCGTGTTTATTTTCAAAACCTACAAAACTAGTTGAGAACTCTAGCTACTAGATAGATCACTACTCTTCCGAGGAGTCGAATATCAGAGAACACTCACGTACCATGAGTCGAGGATGCGCAAGGATAACCAAACCCCCATACACTCCTCCTCGGGGTACTTGTCTCTTTGTGAACCTCCTCACTAGATTGAGAGTTACCGATAATAAGTGCATGAGTTCTTCGGACTAATGTAAGTATTGAAAGTTGACACTTCCACTTTCCCATATTTTGCTAGCCTTTCACGTGCCGTGCATTGCCTTCTTCTCACTCCGAGAGTTGGTGTCCACCTTCGCCGGTACATCCAAACCCTTGGCATGATACACTCTGTCATCATAAGCCTCCTTATATCTTTCCTCAAAACAGCCACCATACCTACCTATCAAGGCATTTCCATAGCCTTTCCGAGTTATATTGCCATGCAACATCCACCTCTTCATGACTTGATCTTCATGTCATACATGTTTCTGCAACACTGGCAGACGCATACATCATGATAGTTACATCTTCTTTGTGATTTTGAGTACCTTGTAAAGTGTGAAAGATTTCCTTTAACCTTCTTGTAAAATAGAGTGTTGCCCTTAAGTGAGGAAAAGATCCCAAAGTGGACACAATTAAAAGATCCCAAAGAGGACAAATGAGAGTTAAATAGAAAGAGCCATTGATGCCACCAAAAAAATAAAAAAATAAAAAAAAGAGAAAAAGGAATAAAAAGAGAGAAAGGGGCAACAATACTATCCTTTTGAGAGATCCACACTAGTACTCCCTCTATATCCTTGTACTCCATAGAGATGATCATTATGCATATAGCTATGTGGGGACCTTCACACTATAGAACTTGGCTTGCATATTCCAAGGATGAGCCTCCTCAAACGAGCTCTAGGTCTTCATGAGCGAGCAAGTTAGATGCACCCCCACTAGTTCCATTGGAGAGCTTCCTAGCTCATATGTGCATCCGTTGCATGGCAATCCCTACTCCTCACATCATATCTATCATTTGGCATCTCTTGCCTATGATTGTCCTCATTGATGTGAGCCTTTGTTTTTCTTTTTTGTCTTCCTCCTCCTCCGTACTTCTCTCTTTGCCATCCTAAGTGTCAACTCTCGTGCTTACGCTCATCCATCGCATGAGTGCTCAAGATATTGAAAAAGGAGTGGATCAAATTGACTTGTACCTGGCTAGTGGTCTGGGGACGAGTCAAGATAAGATATTCCAGAAAAAAACCAAGTGTGAAACTTTAGTAGATTGAGTTCTCAACAAATAAATATTTTTTCTCGTATTCCCTATCCCCCTTCTTGTACGCAAACACCATTTGGAGACATTCGAGTCACGGACAGCGAGAGCTCTTGCACCTAATGTTCTTTTGTTACTTGTTTCAATGCTAATATAGACTCTTGCATGTTATGACTTGATTTGAATCTCTAACCTTGATTGCTTTACTTTTCAAAGTTCTTATATGGTTGCTAGCATGTCACCACAGAAATTATGCTGTTATCATTTACCTACTCGAGGACGAGCAGGAATTAAGCTTGGGGATGTTGATACGTCCAAAACGTATCTATAATTTCTGCTTGATCCATGCATGCTTTGTGTGATATTGCTATGATCTAGATACACTTTCATACACTTTTGATCATATTTGGACTAATCTATTAACTCAGTGCACCACAGTGCCAGTTCCTGTTTTCTGCTGTTTTTCTATTTCAGTTTTCCCCCATATAAAAAGTGCTCCAAAAATTCTGGAAAAATAAGATAAAAAATCAGCGCAGAAGAACCTTCCGGAAGAACCTGAGTGGGGCCAAAGGGCCACCACCAGGGGCCCAGGCACCCTGGTGGCGCGCCCTAGGGGCTGGCCGCGCCAGGGGGGGGGGCGCCTGGACCCCTGGTGGCCCCCCTGGCTGGCCCCCTTCGCCTATATATTCTCCGTCTCGGGAAAACCTCGAGGACAGAACCCTTTTTCGCGATCTTGCCTCTGTTCCGCCGCCGCCGCGCTTCCGAGATCGGGAGCACCAATAGACTTCTTCCTGGCACCCTGCCGGAGGGAGGAACCACCTCCGGGAGTCTCCTCTCCACCATGGATGCTTCCCGGATGTCCCGTGAGTAGTTTTCTTTGGACCATGGGTCCGTGATCAGTAGCTATGTGATGTTCTCCTCCCCTCTTTGTTCTTCATGGTTTAGACCTCGTGAGCTGCCCTACATGATCGAGTCAATTTTGTAATCTTTCTGCTGTTGCTTTGCTGAGTTTGATTGGATCTGATGGATTATGAGACTATGTTCAGATTGTGATTGAGTAATATATTTGGTTCTTATCTCTTATATTTTTGTTCTTAAGTAATTCTTGCATGTTCTCCGTTGCTGTTTATTGCTTTGGCCAAGAATTAGGTAGTAACCCCAAGAGGGAACGTTATGCTCGATTGTGGGTTCATGCCCCCTGATGACTAGCTTGAGTGACAGAAACATGAGTCTAGGGGATGTGCTGTTGCCACAAGGGGGAAAACAACGGTGCTTGTAACCGCGGTTGCAAGGATTGTTTACTTTACGCAAAGTGCTTTTTAATGCAGTTGTCTGTTGCTTTGGGTTTACACTTTGGGTGGGGCTCTCAACTTAATACCAACGAGATGTTCTGGATAGATATCTCAAGGTGGATGATTAGTAGTAGATGCAGTTGGATTTCGGTCTACTTATTTTGGCGTTCTGCCCATGCTTTTGAGCCTCTTCCTTTCTTTTGTAGCATAGTTAGCATTGCGGTGCGTTCATAATCCTGTCAATTGCCCTTCTGTAATTTGTTCACCTTGCATAGCAGTTTTATCGTCTTTTGGGAGAGAGACATCACTAGTGAACATCACGTATCTCGGTCCATATTCTCATCACTGTTTCCACGCTCATTTACTTTTCTGCTTTTACTTTCAGTTGCTATCATTATCTCTTGTGTTTGATCCTTTGTAAACAACAGGACCGGAGAGATTGACAACAAGACCGAGCATTGCCTTCTTCTCACTCCGAGAGTTGGTGTCCACCTTCGCCGGTACATCCAAACCTTGGCATGATACGCTCTGTCATCATAAACCTCCTTATATCTTTCCTTAAAACAGCCGCCACACCTACCTATCAAGGCATTTCCATAGCCTTTCCGAGATATATTGCCATGCAACATCCACCTCTTCATGACTTGATCTTCATGTCATACATGTTCCTGCTACACTGGCAGCGACATACATTGCATACATCATGATGGTTACATCTTCTTTATGATTTTGAGTACCTTGTAAAGTGTGAAAGATCTCCTTTACCTTCTTGTAAAATAGAGTGTTGCCCTTAAGTGAGGAAAAGATCCCAAAGTGGACACAATAAAAGATCCCAAAGAGGACAAATGAGAGTTACATAGAAAGAGCCATTGAGGCCACAAAAAAAAATACAAAAAAATAGAAAAAAGAGAAAAAGAAATAAAAAGAGAGAAAGGGGTAACACTACTATCCTTTTGAGAGATCCACACTAGTACTCCCTTTATATCTTTGTACTCCATAGAGATGATCTTTATGCATATAGCTATGTGGGGACCTTCACACTTTAGAACTTGGCTTGCATATTCCAAGGATGAGCCTCCTCAAACGAGCTCTAGGTCTTCATGAGCGAGCAAGTTAGATGCACCCCCACTAGTTCCATTGGAGAGCTTCTTAGCTCGTATGTGCATCCGTTGCATGGCAATCCCTACTCCTCACATCATATCTATCATATGGCATCTCTTGCCTATGATTGTCCTCATTGATGTGAGCCTTTCTCATCCTTTTTGTCTTCCTCCTCCACCATATTCTCTCTTTGCCATCCTAAGTGTCAACTTTCGTTCTTACGCTCATCCATTGCATGAGTGCTCAAAATATCGAGAAGGAGTGGATCAAATTGACTTGTACCTGGCTAGTGGTCTAGGGACGAGTCAAGATAAGATTCCAAAGAAGACCAAGTGTGACACTTTAGTAGATTGAGTTCTCAACAAAAATACTTTTTTCTCGTATTCCCTATCCCCTTTCTTGCACGCAAACACCATTTGGAGACATTCGAGTCACGGACAGCGAAAGCTCTTGCACCTAATGTTCTTTTGTTACTTGTTTCAATGCTAATATAGACTCTTGCATGTTATGACTTGAATTGAATCTCTAACCTTGATTGCTTTACTTTTCAAGTCCTTTTATGGTTGCTAGCATGTCACCACAGAAATTATGCTTGTTATCATTTAGCTACTCGAGGACGAGCAGGAATTAAGCTTGGGGATGTTGATACGTCCAAAACGTATCTATAATTTCTGCTCGTTCCATGCATGTTTTGTGTGATATTGCTATGATCTAGATACACTTTCATACATTTTTTATCATATTTGGACTAACCTATTAACTCAGTGCACCCCAGTGCCAGTTCCTGTTTTCTGCTGTTTTTCTATTTCAGTTTTCCCAAAGTGCCAGAAAAATTCGGGAAAATTCAGATAAAAAATCAGCGTGACGGAAGCTTCGAGAAAAGCCCTGGAGGGGCCAGAGGGGGGCCAAGGGGGGGCCAGGCGGCCACCCGGCACGGCCCCACCCCTGGCCTTGCCAGGGGGGGCGCCTGGGGCCCCTGGCCCACCTCTGGCTGCCCCCTTTCGCCTATATATCCCCCGTCACGGGAAAACACCAGGGGAGGAACCCTATTCCGCGAACTCGCCTCTGTTCCGCCGCCGCCGCGCTTCCAAGATCGGGAGCACCAGAAGACCTCTTCCCGGCACCCTGCCGGAGGGAGGATTGACCTCCGGGAGTCTCCTCTCCACCATGGATGCTCCCCGGATGTCCCGTGAGTAGTTCTTCTTGGACCATGGGTCCGTGATCAGTAGCTATGTGATGTTCTCCTCCCCCCTTTGATCTTCATTGTTTAGACCTCGTGAGCTGCCCTACATGATCGAGGCACCTTTGTAATATTTCTGCAATTGCTATGTTGAGTTTGATCGGATCTGATGGATTATGAGATTATGTTCAGATTGTGATAGAGTAATATATTTGGTCTTGATCTTTTATATTTTTGTTCCTAAGTAATTCTTGCATGTTCTCCGTTGCTGTTTATTGCTTTGGCCAAGTAGTAGGTAGTGACTCCAAGAGGGAGCGTTGTGCTAGATTGTGGGTTCATGCCTCCCTGATGACACGCTTGAGTGACAGAAACATGAGTCTAGGGGATGTGTTGTTGCCACAAGGGGAAAACAACGGTGCGTGTGACCGCGGTCACAAGGATTGCTTACTTTACGCAAAGTTCTTTTATTGCAGTTGTCTGTTGCTTTGGGTTTACACTTTGGGTGGGGCTCGCAACTTAATACCAGCGAGACGTTTTGGATAGATATCTCAAGGTGGATGAGTAGTAGTAGATGCAGATGGATTTTGGTCTACTTAGTTTGGCGTACTGCCTGTGCTTTTGAACCTCTTCCTTTCTTTTGTAGCATAGTTAGCATTGCGGTGCGTTCATAATCCTGTCAATTGCCTTTCTGTAATTTGTTTACCTCGCATAGCAGTTTTATCGTCTTTTGGGAGAGACATCACTAGCGAACATCACGTATCCCGGTCCATATCCTTATTACTGTTTCAAGCTATCTTTACTTTTCTGCTTTTACTTGCTATCATTATCACTTGTGTTTTACCCTTTGTGAACAACAAGACCGGAGAGATTGACAACCTCTCTGAACTTCGTTGGGAACAAAGTTATCTGTGTCTGTGTGCAGGTCCACGTCAGTCGCGCCGTTGACACCTACTTATCATATCCGGAGTCCTACGGGAGACAAACCTTGGTATCCTCACCGAGGGAAACTCACTGCTAAACTGCATCACGCCTTCCACTTGGGGCTCACCAAAGAAGGGCGGGAAGCCGCTAAGCAACATGCAAGAAGCTAAGAAGTCTATTAAAGAGAAGGGTATTAAGACTAAAGACGTGAAGAATCTACCAACCATTGAAAAGTTGTGTGAACCGACTACTCACCCTCCTATGTAGAAGTACACTCTCTTTTAGATTTCAATGCAAGTGACATTCCTCATGGTAAGTCTCCTGATCAATGTTTAGATGAGCTTGATAATTTTATTATGAAGCAAAATCACTTTAATGAGAGGATACAAAGTTAGTTGCATGATAATTACCTTGCTATCAAAAGTTTGCTTGATGTTCTAGGTAGAACAGTTAATGATGTTAAATGTCTTGTGAAGCATTTTCATATGGTTCAAACTCACCTTGATCAAATTTCTAATGTGCAAAAAGATTTGCTTGCTAATAATGCCAAACAGGATATACAGGCCTTCGGGATTAAAACCCGAGGGGGAACTAGCACTCAAGATCCTCTCTATCCGGAGGGGCATCCTAAGAGGATCGAGCAAGATTCTCAAATACAGGAAGAAGAAATTGTTAGCTCTCCGAAGAAGAAGAAGAATAAGCAAAAAGAAGCTGACAACTCCAATTATCCAAATAGTATATCTACCTCCGATGCTGAGACTGAAGACGGTGCTGGGCCTGAAAAGGATGGTGAAAAGAATGATCCACCCGAAGTTCGAGAAGAAGAAGCAACCGACAAACGCAAGAAATACACTAGAGAATATTTTATCGCAAAAAGACATGGGAAGGAACGAGAACCATGGGTACAGAAATCCATGCCCTTTCCAGGTAAGTCTCTCAAAACCAAAGAAGAAGAGCATTACAATAAGTTTTGTGAGTGGATGAAACCTCTTTTTCTTCAAATTCCTTTGACTGATGCTATTAAGTTACCGCCTTATTCGAGATATATGAAAGATATTGTTACTAATAAAAGAAAAGTTCCCAATGAAGCAATATCTACTATGCTTGCTAACTACTCTTTTAGTGGCAAGATCCCTGAGAAGCTTGGTGATCCAGGTATACCCACCATTCCTTGCACCATAAAGAATAATTATGTCAGGACTTCTTTATGTGACCTTGGAGAAGGAGTGAGTGTTATGCCCTTTTCTCTTTACAAGATATTATGTTTAGAAAAACTAATCCCTACAAATATCTCTCTTCAGATGGCTGACAAGTCAACAACTGTTCCCAGAGGTATTTGTGAGGATATTCCCGTTGAAATTGCTAATTGTTTAAACCTTACTGATTTTGTTGTGCTTGACATGCCCGAGGATGGGAGCATGTCTATTATTCTTGGTAGACCTTTTCTTAACACCGCAGGTGCTATTATTGATTGCAATAAAGGAAAGGTTACTTTCAACGTGAATGATAAAGAACACACGGTGTATTTTCCGAAGAAGATTGACAAGAGGCATTGCCTCAACTCTATAGAGAATATCGAGACCATGAAGATTGGAGAATGGGATTGTCCTTTACATGTGCACCACAAATACAAAACCATCATGGTGTTGGGATACGGGGCAGAAAACACAAATTTTTCATACCTATGGTACCCGAACCCAAGATCTATGCTATGGCGATGTAAAGTAACGGAGGGAATCGGTGTTCATACCTTTGAAGACCGAAAGAGGGAAACGTTCTTGCGAACGTGGCTGGCGTAGACTCGGAACTACGACCTCCCTGTCGTGTAGAAGACCACCACCGGCGAGGATGACTCCCGGTAAACCTCCAGCGACGAAGTAGCACCACAGGTGTAGTGCCTCGAAGAGATTATACACGTACGGTACAATCGATGTTCCTCCCGGGCCCCGAACCAGGCGAGCAGCGGAAGAAAGACGGCTACGGATCCCGACTCCAGCAGAACGACGGCCTGCCTTATGGTGGAGAACTCCAATCCAGGTGCAGACTCCAAACAAGGGGAGTCCACTTCCGGGAAGGAGAAGGAGGAAGAAGGAGATATTGGTATGTTGGAAAAAAGGGGGGTCTAGCCCTCCTTATATAGGCCAAGGGGGGTGCCATCCTCCTCCCCTCCCCCATGTGGGACTAAACTCCCAAGGGGGGGAGTGCGCCGGCCAAGGGGGGTAGTGGGCCCCACCCTTGGCGCCAAGCCCAAGGGGGGAGACCCCCTCCTCCCTTAATGGGCCCCATGGGCCCATTTAGCCTTTTTCCCATTTTTTAATTTTTTTAATATGTTTTAAATATTTAATTCAGATAATTAAATAATAAAACATTATTAAAACAATTAAACTTTATTTTGAACTATTCAAAATGTCCGGAAACCATTCCGTCCTCCTCCGGAACTATTCCGGTGATTCCTCCTATTTCACCGATTGATCCCGTAACTGTCCTATGCATCGATTGCCCTTAAGTGTAACACCCTAACGGTCCGGGAAACAGCAGACATGGTCGAGACTCTTCTCATTGACCAATGACTAGTCAGTTGGACCTGGTTACAATCCTTGACAGCCCCTGCGCTTCCATCGAATAAACTTCGATCGCTTTTGGAAACTGTTAACGATACGACGTAATCCCTTTGTGATGCGGTACTTTGATTGTTCGAGGTTTGATCGTCGGTATCCTACATACCGTTTTCACATCTCGTTCACAACAAACAACTTCTCTCGTCCATGATCATTGCATCTCTTGTGACCTAGTCACGTCCTTGCAAGGTGTTGATGCAATATCACCGAGTGGGACCAGAGTACCTGTCCTGTCACAAGGACTGACAAATCCCGCTCTGATCTATTAACATACTCATCAACCATCTATTTCGGAATACCCAAAGTGCACCGTTATAGCTAGCATATTTCAGTCAGGCGGTGGGATACAAATCATAGTCTCCTCATAGATGACAATTACGTATGATCATTACGGTCTAAGGACTAAGCCATATGTTACAAAGTCATAGCAACGCTGAACTATGTGACTCGATCACATTGCAATACTTTAGGTGGGTGTACGTCCATCACATCATTCCCCTTAATGATATGACCTCATTGTCAATGGACTTAAGTGTCGCCATGATCAGGAAAGCTTGATCAGTCAATTTCCCAATGAGATAGTTTACCCGAGTTAAACTACGGACCATGTTTTATACTACACCTGTATTAGTATTTACAAGTAATACAGTTATAGCACAGTATAAAACGTATTATGAACAAAATGGATATGTGACAAATATCTTTATTAATTTGTCTCTAGGGCACATATCCAACAGTCTCCCACTTGCACTAGAGTACAAATTACACTAGTTTACACCAGGTATGTATCTAACACCAATGGTCTCTCGGTGTTCTTCAAACTTGCCCTGTGGAAGAGGTTTAGTCATCGGGTCTGCTGCGTTCAGATCCGTATGTATCTTGTGAATCCTAGTGTGTCCATCCCTGACGTAGTCTCGCGTCACATGGAACTTTCGGAGGATGTGCTTGGCTATAGAGTGAGTTCTTGGCTCCTTCGCGTTAGCAATGGCACCCGTGTTGTCGCAGAAGATTCCCACGGGGTCAGTGCAGCTGGGAAAGACGCCAAGCTCGATCATGAACTTCTTCAGCCACAGCGCCTCGTTTGACGCTTCGCAAGCGGCAATATACTCCGACTCCATTGTAGATTGGGCGACGACTGACTACTTTCCGCTCCTCCAGCTAATTGCGCCACCGTTCAACATGAAAACATATCCCGTCTGGGATTTCGAGTCATCTAGATCTGAGCCGAGGCTTGCGTCAACGTAACCCTTTACGGTGAGCTCCTCATCAACTCCTCCATAAACGAGAAAGAGATCCTTGGTTCTTCTCAAGTACTTAAGGATGTTCTTTACTGTTGTCCAGTGAGCCATTCCCGGGTTACTCTGGTAGCGATTAGTCATACTAATGGCCAGCGCGAAATCCGGTCTGGTACATAACATAGCATACCTGAGAGAACCTATGGCTGAGGCATAGGGCTTTGAGGACATCTCCTCCTTCTCTTTTGTTGTGGTTGGGCATTGAGTCACGCTTAATTTGACACCTTTTATAACTGGAAAGAGGCCTCTCTTGGAGTTACCCATACTGAACCTTTTCAATATCTTGTCAATATAAGTGCTCTGACTCAAGGCCAACCGTCGATTAGGTCTATCTCTATAGATCTTAATCCCCAATATGTACGCAGCTTCACCTAGGTCCTTCATGGAAAATTGTCCATTCAGATATTCCTTCACTTCTTCTAAGAATTTCTTATCGTTCCCTATTAGTAATATGTCATCTACATATAACACAAGGAATGCTACAGAGCTCCCACTCAGTTTCTTATAGACGCAGAACTCTTCAACGTTTTGGACAAATCCAAAAGCTTTAATGACCTCATCAAATCGAAGATTCCAGCTCCGAGATGCTTGCTTCAACCCATAGATGGACCGTTGAAGCTTGCACACCTTACCAGCGTTCCTTGGATCGACAAACCCCTCTGGTTGCATCATATACAACTCTTCCTCAATGTTGCCATTTCGGAATGCAGTTTTCACATCCATCTGCCATATCTCGTAATCATGATATGCGGCTATTGCTAGTAGGATCTGAATAGACTTTATCATCGCTACAGGAGAGAACGTCTCCTCGTAGTCAACTCCTTGAATTTGTCAGAACCCCTTCGCGACAAGTCGAGCTTTGTGGACAGATACGTTTCCGTCTGCGTCAGTCTTTTTCTTGAAAATCCATTTATTCTCGACGGCCTTGCGGTCCTCGGGAATATCCACCAAAGTCCATACTTAGTTGGTGTACATGGAGTCTATTTCGGATTTCATGGCTTCAAGCCATTTCTCGGACTCGGGTCCCTCCATTGCTTCTTTGTAACTTGTAGGTTCATCCGACTCATCAGCCGAGATTGCATTCACAAGTTGTCCGTAAAACTTAGTAGGTTGACGGACTCTTGATGACCTACGGGGCATAAAAGGTTCCTCTTCATTCTCATCATGATCATCATCAATGTCATGATCGTTATGAATGTCGTTCTGGCCATTCTCTTCAGCTCCCACTGTGGAAGATGGTTCCAGAACAATTTCCGTAGCCGTTTCTTCCAATTGGAGTGATTGGTCAGTCACTTCATCGAGGTCTATTTTCCTCCCACTCAACTCTTTCGCGAGAAACTCCTTCTCAAGAAAGTGTCCCGTCTTGGCAACAAACGTTTTGCTGTTAGACTTGTTGTAGAAGGTGTATCCACAAGTTTCCTTGGGATAGCCCACAAAGATGCACTTATCCGCCTTGGATTCAAGTTTTTCAGGCTGTAGTTTCCTAACATAAGCCTCACAACCCTAAATCTTCAGGTGAGATAACTTAGGTTTCGTGCCATGCCATTCTTCAAATGGTGTTGTCTTTACGGATTTGGATGGTGCCCTATTAAGAATATGAGCGGCAGTTTCTAATGCATACCCCCAGAATGACACATGCAAATCAGTATGAGACATCATCGATCGTACGCTATCCAATAGGGTTCGATTACGTCGCTCAGCCACACCGTTTCTCTGAGGTGTGCCTGCCGGCGTAAGCTGTGGTACTATGCCACAAGACTTCAGATGATTGCCAAACTCGTGACTCAAATACTCGCCACCTCGATCCGATCGAAGGTGCTTGATTTTCTTTCCGAGTTGATTTTCGACCTCATTCTGAAATTCCTTGAGCTTTTCAAAGGTTTTAGACTTGTGCTTCATCAAGTAAATATACCCATATCTACGCAAGTCATCAGTAAAGGTCACAAAGTAACGAAGACCATTGCGAGGGGGGACGTTCATGGGTCCACATACATCCGTGTGTATGATCCCCAATAAGTCATCCGCACGCTCCATTATCCCATTGAATGGAGTCCTTGTCATTTTGCCCATGAGCCATGGTTCACATGTATCAAGGGATCCAAAATCCAATGACTCGAGAAGTCCATCCTTATGGAGCTTCTCCGTGCGCTTTATACCAATATGACCAAGTCGGCAATGCCACATCTTCATGTGATCTTCATCATTCTTCAATCTTTTGGCCTCAATATTGTTAATGTGACACACGTCACCATCGAGATCAAGTACGAATAAACCATGCAACTCCGGTGCGTGAACATAAAACATTTCATCCTTATAAATCGAACAACTAATTGTATCAGACTTAAAAGAATAGCGGTCTCGCTTCAAGCAAGAGCCACTAACGATGTTCACACTCAACGCGGGTACATAGTAGCAATTATTCAGAACTAAAATCAATCACGAAGGGAGACTAAGATGCTTCGTGCCGACCGCCAAGACTTCAATTTGACAGCCATTCCCCACGCGCATCGTCACTTCATCCTTGAGCAAGCGTCTCCTATTCCTTAGTCCCTGAATGGAATTAGAAATACGATCGACAGATCCTGTATCAAGTATCCAGGATGTGTTCCCGACGCTTGTCAAGAGAAGATCAACAATATGTATATCAAATATACCTTCGTCTCTCTTGGCGACCTTGCCAGCCTTCTTGTCCTTTAGGTACTTGGGGCAGTTGCGTTTCCAGTGACCTTCACCCTTGACCCTTGCAGTAGAAGCACTCCACTCCGGGTTAGGCTTGGGTGCCTTGGGAGGAGCGGCAACTGACTTGCCATCCCTCTTGGGGCAACCTCTCTTGGCCTTCTCCCGCCTGCTTGACTTCTTGAAGTCAGTGGTCTTGTTGACCATGAAGACGGCGTGCTCCTTCTTGATCTCAACCTCGGCGCTCTTCAGCATGGCGAACAACTCAGAAGGGATTTTGGTCATCCCCTGCATGTTGTAGTTCAGCACAAAGCCTTTGTAGCTAGGGGGAAGCGACTGCAACACCCTATCAACAGCAAGTTCATCTGGAATCTGGCATTCCAGAGCATTCAAGCGCTGAACGTAGCCAGACATTTTGACTACGTGCTCACTCACGCTGCCGTGCCCGTCCATCTTTGCTGAGAAGAAGGCTTCATAAGCCTCATACCGTTCAGCCCTGGCTTGAGGTGCGAAGACCGCCTTGAGGTCGGTGATAATCTCATATGCACCCATCCTCTCAAAGCGTTTCTGCAGCTCAGCCTCCATGGAGTAGAGCATGCCACTCTGGACAAGGTTGTAATCATCAGTCCTGGAGAGATAGACATTCTTCTCGTCCTGACTGGCATCATCTGCTGGTGAGTCACCTAACGCGCCCTCTAGTACGTATGCCATCTTGAGGGGAACGAGGAGAATCCTCAGGGTGCGGAACCAGTTGGTGAAGTTTGTCCCATCTGTTTTTAGCTTATCTTTCTCTAGGAATGATCCTAAGTTGAACGAGGGGCGAGGTGCTGCCATCTACAAGGTTTATTCACAAGGATACATATTTAGACTTTTGTTCATAATGTGGAGTTTCAATTTAATCTCAAAATTCTAGAAAGCTCCCACTTAGATAAACACCTCTCAATTTAACTAAGTGATTACACAATCCCAGCCCCCATACCTCCCCCGATCGTCACGGCCATCAGTATGCGAACCAGGTAGGCCTCTAAGCCAATCACATCAGGCATGTGACTCGTGCTCGACCTTTCGGTCTCCTGTGTTCCAGGCCCGCATCTACATACGTCAAGCCTGCCAATCGAACCTTGATGTTAGCTGTTCAGCAAGGCCATATCTGCATATGCCAGGCTTGCCGAACCCAACCTCATGTGAACTCCGTTGAATATGTAGGACAACTCCGGTATGTATGGATCATCAAGCCATATGGGAGAACCTTCCAGGCGGTGCCCACCAAGGGAGAACACAATGTTGGTATTGTGAGAGATGGTCCTGTTTCGTGCTACCGTCGATATATCTAGCATACTAGCATAAAGCAGGAAGTAAAACTGTAAATCATACAACCTATGACCCCCCTTCATGCAAAGCAAAGTTAAACACCTTTCTACTTTAGCTTGTGCAAGTTTTACATGGCTGCTAGGGGTTTCGAGAGAGAGAACCGTTTCTATCCTGCGAAAAAACATGCCACAACACCGTCTCCCATCCGTCTCTATTACACCCCTGTCGGGGCCCTCCGTTGCAAACATCTTCACATCGCTAATGCAGAGAAACAGACACCCCCCCAGCCACTTTATATGGTACAAGCCATATGTCAAGCGTGGAACCAGTCTCACGTAAACGCGTAAGGTCAGTCGGGGGCCGCTTCATCAAACATTGTCGCAACGCTAAATGAGTACACGTGGGAGGGTAACGAATGAAGATTCGATGCCCACATCCTAGATGTGTTCTACCCGTACAATACATCTACGCATAGCTAGCTCTAATACCACTGTTGGGATACGGGGCAGAAAACCCAAATTTTTCATACCTACGGTACCCGAACCCAAGATCTATGCTATGGCGATGTAAAGTAACGGAGGGAATCGGTGTTCATACCTTTGAAGACCGAAAGAGGGAAACGTTCTTGCGAACGTGGCTGGCGTAGACTCGGAACTACGACCTCCCTGTCGTGTAGAAGACCACCACCGGCGAGGATGACTCCCAGTAAACTTCCAGCGACGAAGTAGCACCAAATGTGTAGTGCCTCGAAGAGATTATACACGTACGGTACAATCGATGTTCCTCCCGGGCCCCGAACCAGGCGAGCAGCGGAAGAAAGACGGCTACGGATCCCGACTCCAGCAGAACGACAGCCTGCCTTATGGTGGAGAACTCCAATCCAGGTGCAGACTCCAAACAAGGGGAGTCCACTTCCGGGAAGGAGAAGGAGGAAGAAGGAGATATTGGTATGTTGGAAAAAAGGGGGGTCTACCCCTCCTTATATAGGCCAAGGGGGTGCAATCCTCCTCCCCTCCCCCATGTGGGACTAAACTCCCAAGGGGGGGGTGCGCCGGCCAAGGGGGGTGGTGGGCCCCACCCTTGGCGCCAAGCCCAAGGGGGGAGACCCCCTCCTCCCTTAATGGTCCCCATGGGCCCATTTAGCCTTTTTCCCATTTTTTTAATTTTTTTAATATGTTTTAAATATTTAATTCAGATAATTAAATAATAAAACATTATTAAAACAATTAAACTTTATTTTGAACTATTCAAAATGTCCGGAAACCATTCTGTCCTCCTCCGGAACTATTCCGGTGATTTCTCCTATTTCACCGATTGATCCCGTAACTGTCCTATGCATCGATTGCCCTTAAGTGTAACACCCTAACGGTCCGGGAAACAGCAGACATGGTCGAGACTCTTCTCATTGACCAATGACTAGTCAGTTGGACCTGGTTACAATCCTTGACAGCCCCTGCGCTTCCATCAAATGAACTTTGATTGCTTTTGGAAACCGTTAACGATACGACGTAATCCCTTTGTGTTGCGGTACTTTGATTGTTCGAGGTTTGATCGTCGGTATCCTACATACCGTGTTCACATCTCGTTCACAACAAACAACTTCTCTCGTCCATGATCATTGCATCTCTTGTGACCTAGTCACATTCTTGCAAGGTGTTGATGCAATATCACCGAGTGGGCCCAGAGTACCTGTCCTGTCACAAGGACTGACAAATCCCGCTCTGATTATTAACATACTCATCAACCATCTATTTCGGAATACCCAAAGTGCACCTTTATAGCCAGCATATTTCAGTCAGGCGGTGGGATACAAATCAAAGTCTCCTCATAGATGACAATTACGTATGATCATTACGGTCTAAGGACTAAGCCATATGTTACAAATTCATAGCAACGCTGAATTATGTGACTCGATCACATTGCAATACTTTAGGTGGGTGTACGTCCATCACATCATTCCCCTTAACGATATGACCTCATTGTCAATGGACTTAAGTGTCGCCATGATCAGGAAAGCTTGATCAATCAATTGCCCAATGAGATAGTTTACCCGAGTTAAACTACGGACCATGTTTTATACTACACCTGTATTAGTATTTCCAAATAATACAGTTATAGAACAATATAAAACGTATTATGAACAAAATGGATATGTGACAAATATCTTTATTAATTTGTCTCTAGGGCACATATCCAACACATGGTGGGGACAATTTCCATTAAAGTAAAGGTGCAATGATCACTTCATAAGAGGTGAGACTTTTTGCTCTATATATCGTCGGTTCGTTGGTAAGACTTGATCAACCTTGCTAGTGAGCATGTTTTATATAGGTAAAAAGTTGAGCTTGTTATGTGTTTCATTTGCTTTAGCTTTTATTCTCCTTGATGTACCAAGTTTATATGTTTTTTAAACCTCACAACTCTAATCACTGCTTCAAGTTTTCAGAAAGTTTCGCAGCTTTTTGAACTTTGAAAAAAATTCAACAGTGAAGTTGCCAGAAAAATTCCAGAAAAATTCCCGAAAAATTATATTAAAATTTTCCATGCCGGGAGTGACCCAGAAGCACCTGGGGCTGACCAGGGGGGGCCACCAGTGGCCCAGGCGGCCAGCTGGCGCGGCCTAGCCCCTGGCCACGCCCACAGGGCGCCTGGGGCCCACAAGGTAGGCAGCTAGGTAAGTCTTCTTCCACCTCCCTTCTCTCTCTCCAAAAATACGAGTTCTGCACTTTGTTCTTGTGTTCTTGCTGCTCTCCATCCAGAATTTTGATCTCTCTCTACGACCCATCATTTGAGCCGAGATTTTGGGCAAATACTCCCTGGTATGTAACTCCTTCACCCCTGCAATTAGATTTTTTATTGGTGGCCTCATTTGTGAGTATTTAGTAGCTCTTGGTGTTGTTCATATGAGCTTGCATGCTTGTGTAGAAATTTATTTTCCAAGTTTTGATGCAAGTTTATGCCTTAGGTAAGTGAGTAGAGTAGTTTGCCTCAACTCACTTTGTTTGAATCCTCGTTTTTGTGAATTGTAAAAAATTTCAGAAATGAGTTTCTTTGGAAAAGCAAAGGGGTGGCTTGGGAATAAGAAGCCCCAGCACTCCGATCGAGTCACTAGAGCTGCAGCTTCACCCTCAGCAGTTAGGGTGAGCTACAATGAAGATCATGTGCCCCTCGAGCTGTTGGCAGACACAAACCCAGCATGCGCAATGATGTATCCGTGCGATGATTTTCTTACAGCTGCAGGGATTAAGGAGGAATTTTATGGCCTTTGTGACAATGCAGGTTTGACACGGCTAGCTTTATGCCGTGTGGTGCAATACAAAAAGCTTACCTCCTGTTTTGTTAACAGTTTTTGCCATAACCATGATTCTGGAACCGTCGAGTTCAAACTTTATAATGATCTCATAACCATGTCTTTGGCACAGTTTTGTGATATAATAGGTGTGTCGAACGTTGGTCAAACGGCTAAGATGACCATGCAGCCTTCCGGGTTGAGGACCCTCTTCAACTCCCTTTGCTGCCAGGAGGAGACCGATATTCGGCGCACGAAGATTTCCAGCATCTTGTTTCCACACCTCAGGTATCTTGCGTATTTTATTGCTAGAGGGGTGTTAGCTCGTGACAACACGAGCAACGATTCTGCACCAGATTTCGCTATTTATGCGAACGCCCTCTCTGGTAAGAATGAGTATAATGTGGGTGCCTTAACTGCTCGGCGCCTAGTTACGAACAGTAACAAGGGCGATTTATATGGTGGCGTTTACGCCACACTTATCCTTGAGTCTCTTGAGCGCACCCGCATCCTGATGATGTTCCCTTTTCATACGCGAGTCTCGATCTTGCGGCTATGAAGAGGCATAAGTTTGTTACCATGACTTCTCAGTTTGGTAACCTTGATTATATTTTGAGGTTTGAAAGGACTATTACTTGTGAGATCCGTCTACCTGCACCACTTTTGTTTGATAACACTCGCAGGAACGGATGGTCCTTCAACGAAATTCAGTTCGATGAGTTCTTGGCTAATTACCAGCCGCATAACCCCATGGAGGGGGTTGTGCCCGATGAGGAGGAGCATGGTGAGTTCCCACCTTTCCAGGGAGAGACCTTCACCGAGCATGGCGAGGGGTCTTCTTCCGCTTGGAGCGCAGGACCTTCCTCATGGGAGGATCTGAGGACTTCGGTGTACGCACCGGAGGGCTCATACGACTCTTGGACTTACCCTTAACCCGGAGCAGGAGGCTCCTGGGGGCAGTAGCTGCTACCAACTTAGGCCAAAAGCCTAAGCTTGGGGGAGTATGTTCCCTTCTCACCCCTCCATTGTATTGTCCGTTTTTATTTTGTTTTCTTTGATCTTTTTTGAAGTTTTTGCCCATTCTTCTTTGTTCTTTTATTTTGCAAAAACAACAAAAAGATTTCTCTTTTATTTTTCTTTCGTTAAATCTTTGAAAAATCAAAAAAAAAATATTTTCTCTCTTTAGTTTGCTTTGTTGCAGAGTTCAGCTCGAGTCCATGATGGTATTTGCACTTGATTATATTTTCATACGTCCAATAGTGCAAGTGACAAGGCAGTAATGACGAAGATCGACGAAAGGGATGCAACAAGGAAAACCGGTATGAACTCTTTTTGTTTCTACTTTTGTACATATGCTTGTACTTATGATTTAGAGACCAGCTTGTAGCGACATAGTGCTATGTTTACAATGTTTTCCCAGTGTTCATGCTTTCCTTGTGGTCAATACCAAATAGCTAGAGTTCATAATGTGTTGTTGGAATGATTTACATGCATTTCATTGTTCATAGTTTGGCATACTGAAGTGGTATTTCCCTTTGGAGAGTTCTTGGATTGACTTGGCACATGCTTACACATGTTTATGACTGAAAAGTCTACTATGCCTTTATGATCTTTGAGTTTCAGAATAGTTGTATCATTTTCATGCCCAATTCAATGTTACTTTGTTGCTCTACATGATTATGACTGTTATTGCTCTCTAGTTGGTCGCTTCCCAGTCTTTTGCTAGCCTTCGCTCGCACTAAGCGGATTTATGCTTGTGCATCCAATATCCTTGAAACCAGTTTTTCCATATGATTCCACTATACCTTCCTATGTGGTATTTGCCGGCCATCCTAACGGAGACTTTCTTGTACCATCTCGAAATTATTCAAAAGCATTCATGTTTTGTGCCTCTATTTTAGCTCACGAGGAAGTAGTAGGTGATTCATGACCGTCTTATGTTAGACATGTTTTATTCCGGGATTGCATGTCTAATCTGCAAACCCCAATACGAGGAGGGACTGGCATGAGTGCGCCCAGCTCACAAAAGATAATCACAACCAACAAACCCTCCTTCACGCTTTGTCTATGAGAAATCAGAAAACTTTGGCAGTGATAAACAAAGGAGATTAAGGGGATGTGATCGTCTCCATCGTGGGAGTCGTTCCTCGAAACATGTCTAGCGTAAGAGACGATTGAGTTGTCTACTAGCATTCGTTGACGAAGCATGCATATCCCAAAACACCTTTTTTCTTTCTGTTTTCAAAACCAAGAACTCTGGTACAAGTTTAGTTCTTTGCTTCCTTCCACGGGTTTTCAACCTTTCCATCAAACTCCACGGTTTGAGAGTCTCCACCTTCTTTCTTCAAAGCACCAACTAGGAGAGCATAATTGTCATTCTGAGTGTAATGTGCATTGTCCCAAAGTATTACATTGTCTTTTGCATGATTGTGGTATTATTTACTCTGAAGTTCTTAGTTCTAGTCTCCTTTAAAACTCCAGAGGAGTTTCTGCATTTATGGTTTGCTTCACTCATGGAGGCTAGCGAAATACCACTCTAGTATGTTCAAACTTTGTGCATTGTAATCCTGTCTTGATTTTCAGTGGCATATTATTTTCTTTTAGTTGTTTGTGAATTGACCACTTGAAAGAAGTATTGTTTCGTGCATTGTCCTCATAGCATTGTTTTGATACTTGCTAAACTCTTTTCGTAGTACATGCTTATTTACATCTATTTAAGCAAAAGAGTTTGTCAAAGTTTTTTTTGTCGCGTTCAGTTTGTTGTACTGAATTGCTTGAGGACAAGCAATATGCTAAGCTTGGGGGGGGTTGATACGTCTCAAACGTATCTACTTTTCCAAACACTTTTGCTATTGTTTTGCCCTCATTCTTGCATGATTTGGATGAAACTAAACCGGACTAACGCTGTTTTCAGCAGAGCTGTCTGTATGGTTTTATTGTGCGCAGGAAAATGGATTTTTGGACGTCTCGGAAAATTCCTAGAAAAATACCAGAAAATCCATGCACCCGAAGGATCCAGATGCCAGAAGTGGGACCAGAGGGGAGCCCAGGGGGCCCTAGGCGCCCCCTTGGCGCGGCCAGGGGTGGGGCCGCGCCCTCTGGCCGCCTGGGGGCCTCCCCCCTCCTCTGGTGCCCAATCGATGCTCCTATTTATTCCCGTGACGCGAAACCCCAGAACAGAAGTCGTTTTTCCAATTCTCGTCGCGGAGCCACCGCCACCCTCTGTTCTTCTCCGGGAGGGCTAATCTGGAGGCTGTTTTGGCCTCCGGAGAGGGGAGATCATCGCCATCGTCATCGACATCACCACTCCATCATCCCTCCATGACTTCTCCATCCATGTGTGAGTAATTCCCTGCTGTAGGCAAAGGGGATGGTAGGGATTGGATGAGTTAGATCATGTAATAGTTTATCAGATTGTTGGGGGCATGTTGCCTATCATCTAGATTGGTGTTTATCATCTTTGCTTCAACTTGTTGCTCTTAATGCTTGTCACTTTGGGGCCGAGTGCCATGATTTCAGATCTGAACCCTTTGTGTTTTCATGAATATATTTTTGTTCTTGATCATATCTATGAGTTGTTTGCACCTGTTATAGTCCGGAACCGGCGATCCCAAAGGTGACAGCTTGGGACACCAAAGGGGATGGACTATAATTTGAGGATTCCATGTATCCATTGATTGTTAATGCTTTGTTCCGGTGCTCTTTGACAGGAGCACCTTAATCTCCATAAGTTCCTTTTGGCCCCGTTCGTAGCGGGATGGTAGGACAAAATATGTTGTGCAAGTTCTTATTGCAAACACGTACAACTACCTGTGGGATACATGCATGATGTTTGATTTATGCCTAGATGATCTTTACTTTTCTGTGTGCCTTGCCCCAAGTTCATTACATGATGTGTCTTATCCATGCAGCGGCCAACCATCCATCTCCCTAGCCTACAGTGTTTTAATTCTGCTGGTTACTAGTAGTTTACTTTTGTTGTTTTACTATTACCGTTGCTATCATCACTTCCATATCGCAGTTGCTATTAATATATTGTTGCAAGTAAGTGTATCTCAGGTGCGGTGGAATTGACAACTCCACTGTTAAAGCTTGTGGATATTCTTTGGCTCCCCTTGAGTCGAATCAATAAATTGGGTTATCTTACCCGCGAAGACTATCTCGATCCCCAGCAGTTGTGGGTTATCAGGTCCCCACATAGTTATATGTATAAATGATAATCTCTATGGAGTACAAGATATAAGAGGGAGTACGAGTGTGGATCTCTCAAAAGGAATAGTAGTGTGCCCCCTTCTCTCTTTTTGTTTCTTTTTCTCCTTTTTCTATTTTTTTTATTTTGTTGGTGGCCTCAATGGCTCTTTCTATTTCTCTCATTTGTCCTCTTTGAGATCTTTTAATTTGTCCTCTTTGGTATCTTTTAATTTGTCCACTTTGGGATATTTTCCTCACTTTAGGGGCAACACTCTATATATTACAAGAAGTATAGAAGATCTTTCACACTTTACAAGGTACTCAAATCGTAAAGAAGATGTAACTATCATGATATATGCAAATGTATGCCTCTGCCAGTGTAGCAGGATATGCAATGATACTAGCGCGTCATGTAGCAATGATTAGGGCAAGGCCCAACTAGCATGCGGCTCATCGATCAAGCAAGTAGCATGTATGACATGAAGATCAAGTCATGAGAAGATGGATGTTGCATGGCGATATATCTCGGAAAGGCTATGGAAATGCCTTGATAGGTAGGTATGGTGGCTGTTTTGAGGAAGGATATAAGGAGGTTTATGATGACAGAGTGTATCGTGCCAAGGGTTTGGATGTACCAGCAAAGGTGGACGCCAACTCTCAGAGTGAGAAGAAAGCAATGCACGGCACAGGAGAGGCTACAAAATATATGGGAAGGTGGAAGTGTCAACTTTCGAATACTCACATTAGTCCGAAGAACTCATGCACTTATTATCGGTAACTCTCAATCTAATAAGGAGGTTCACAAAGAGACAAGTACCCCGAGGAGGAGTGCATGGGAGTTTGGTTATCCTTGCACATCCTCGACTCATGGTACGTGAGTGTACTCTAATATTCGACCCCTTCGAAGAGTAGTGATCCATCTAGTAGCTGAAGTTCTCAACTAAATTTGTAAGTTTTGAAAATAAACACGCATTGCCCAAAATACGACATCTATCACTAATAGGCTAAAGCTCTTGACACCAAAAGTCCAAACATTACTCAAAACAATACCTCAAAACTATTGCAAGTTACTACTACAAAAGAATAGCAACCTCAATTACCTACTTCAAGTCAAGACACAAAACTCAGTGCAACAGGCAAACTCTCTAAAGAAGATAAACATGAAAACAAAAGAGAGTTCCAGCAACAAACTAAACAAAAGCTCTTTAAAAAGATAAGCATGAAAACTAAGAGCTAAACATGACAATAGCTATGAAAAAGATAAAGAACACACACAACAAAGATAAGCATGAAAAATCCTATGTTGTGTTCTAGATTTTGGAAGTGGAGCGTGTTTCTCTCCCACACAAAGAAAGCTGGGTTCTAACTTGTTATGAACAGCAAGCAAAGATAAAGAAAACTAAAAATAAAACATAAGAGCGAGACGCTCCAAGCATAGCACATAATGCATGAAGTGATAAAAATATAGTGAAACGAGAGACGAACTGATAATTGTTGATGGAGAATGGGATGCACGGGGCATCCCCAAGCTTAGAAGCTTGAGTCTCCTTGAATATTTGTTGGTGGTGCATGGGGGCATCCCCAAGCTTGAGTGCTTGACACTCCTGAATCTTCTTTCATCATCTTCCCTCGCACACTTGAAAACTCCCTCATACATAACTCATCATAATCTGATTAGCGAGGTTAGTACCCATGATAAAATATTTTTTCTCTACTGGAAATAAGGATATTCTTGAAGAGCTACTGTTTCTCAAGATTTCCAAAAAGTTTTTGCAAAGAAAAAGCAAGCTTAAGGTTTGCAAAACGAAGAAAAGGCAAAACAGGACAGAATCTGTGAAAAACAGACCAGCAGGTAGTAAAGAATTTTTTAGGGATACTTCTGCAACTGAAATCAAAAAACTCAGAACATACGAAAGTTTCATAATTGTATAGAGCACGCTGTGTAAAAACTTCAGCTCAAAAAGATGAACTGGGATTTTTTTTGTGATTTTTCTAGTCACGAGGACATAATTTGTTTTCTGGACAGCATGTCACAACTTTCACTTCCCTTATCATATGAGGCTATAAATGGAACAAAACTTGAAAAGTAAAGATACAATGATGTTGCTACTGTAGTAACAATCATCAAGACCACTAAAAACAGAAGAAAAACAAAAAGGAAATCCTAAATTCATTGCGGGCTTCCTCCCGAAAGCGCTTCTTTAAAGCCATTAGCTAGGCTTAATGCAAATAGAAGGAATCAAAGATCATCATAATAATCGGAGTTGTAGATCGATTCAAATGGTTCCTCAATAAGTTCATCCTTGTTTCTTTTAGGAAAGGGGTAAATACCTTTTGCCTTCCTGCGTAGGCGTATTTGTCCCTTACCTATATCAATGAAACCCTTTACGGCCCGGAGGAAGTCCCTCCCAAGCACTATGTTTCCTTGGTTTGGCTTCATGACGAAGAAATCAACCATTGCAATCCCTTTAAGGAATGTCACCGGTACATCTTTTATCCTTCCCTGGATCTCAGAAATATCTCCATTAGCATGTTCATGATAGGATGACAACTTGTCCATGTTAAATTTTAAAGAATCATAAACAACTTTTGGCATAGTAGAAACCATGGATCCAATGTCATAGAAGGCAAGGAAGTCTAGGTTAGAGATGCTAATTCTAACAAAGGGTTACCAGTCACCATCTATCTCATAAACATCTTTCTTATTTGGCTGGGGATTCTTTACTTTTCTCAAGTCTAGAGCATCCAATCTCTTTTCAATAGTAGCAAGTGTATCTATAACTGTATCAAAACTATGATCATAAACAAAGTAACTAGATAGACCATGTATAATTTCAAGAGCTCTAGCTTCATCACAAGCTAAGAAATCCCCTTCGGCTATAATATCAAGAGAGTGTTTGCACCATCTAAAAACTCCATGGTAAAAATTTCTGAGCACAATTTATATAGGTATCCAAGGCATAATTCTCCTATGTGCATCAGAAATTTTGTCCCAAGCCTTCTTCATATTTTCTCCATCCCTTTGATGGAAATCTAGGACCTCCGACTCCCTCAAAGCACCAAATCCTAACATGCTTGACTAAACAGAAAGGATAACTAAAAGCAAGATAACTATTTTTTTTTATTTTTGATAAAAGACACTAAAGCAAAAACTGAAAGGTAAACTAACAAGACTAAAAATAAAAGATAAAAGATAGTGTGCAAATCCCCTATCTTGAAGAGCGGAGTCCCCTGCAACGGCGCCAGAAATTGCTTTTGATGGTACGAATTAACGCCCCCTCATTGGTTACCCAAAGTGGAAGGTTGAGATGTAGACAGCAGCAAATTTCCCTCGGCGAAGATACCAAGGTTTGTCTCCAGTAGGACTCCGATAACGACAGGAAGGTGACAACGGCGCCAGACATTGGCGGTTGGCGTGGACCTGCACACACAACAGATAACTTTGCTCCCAACGAGTACAAAGGGGTTGTCAATCCCTCCGTCCTTGTTGTTTACAAAGGATAAAACACACGGGATAATAATGATAGTGATAGCAACGGAAAAATAAATAAAGCAGTAAATTGATAGTGGGTGTAAATAGTATTGGAAATATGGACCGGGGTTCCATGATGTTCACTAGTGATGTCTCTCTCCCAAAAGACGATAAAATAGCCATGCGAGGTAAACAAATTACAGCTGGGAAATTGACAGGATTATGTGCGCAAACCAATGCTAATTATGCTATAAAGAAAGGAAGAGGCTCAAAAGCATGGACGGTACGCCAAGACAAGTACACCGAAATTCAACTGCATCTACCTACTAATCATCCACCTTGAGATATCTATCCAGAACATCTCGCCGGTATTAAGTTGCGAGTCCCACCCAAAGTGTAAACTCAAAGCAACAGACAACTGCATTAAAGAACTTTGCGTAAAGTAAACAATCCTTGCACCCGCAAGTACAAGCACCGTTGTTTTCCCCCTTGTGGCAACAACACATCCCCTAGACTCATGTTTCTGTCACTCAAGCTAGTCATCAGGGGGCATGAACCCACAATCATGCATAACGCTCCCTCTTGGAGTCACTACCTACTACTTGGCCAAAGCAATAAACAACAACGGAGAACATGCAAAATTACTTTAGAACATAAATATAAGAGACGAGAATCAAATATATTACTCAAACACAATCTGAGCATAGTCTCATAATCCATCGGATCCCAGCAAACTCAGCATAGCAACAGCAGAAATATTAAATATGTGCCTCGATCATGTAGGGCAGCTCACGAGGTCTAATCCATGAAGAACAAAGAGGGGAGGATAACATCACATAGCTACTGATCATAGACCCATGTTCCAAGGTGGACTACTCACAGTTCATCCGGAAAGCATCCATGGTGGTGGAGAAGCTCCCGGAGATGGTTCCTCCCTCCGGCAGGGTGCCGGGAAGAGGTCTTCTCGTGCTCCCGATCTTGGAAGCGCGGCAGCGGCGGGACAGAGGAGAGATCGCGAAAAAGGGTTCCTGTCTCGGGGTTTTTGCGTCATGGGGAATAAATAGGCGAAGGGGGGCAGCCAGGGGGGCCACCAGGGGTCCAGGCGGCCCCCTGGCGCGACCCCACCCTAGGGCGCGCCGGGAGGGCACCTGGGGCCCTGGTGGGTCCCCTCTAGCCCCCCTCGGTGATTCCCGAAGCTTCCTGTACGCTGATTTTTTATTGGATTTTTCCCAAAATTTTGGAGCACTTTTAATATGGGGGAAACCTGAAATAGAAAAAAGCAGAAAACAGGAACTAGCACTGGGTTGCACTGAGTTAATAGGTTAGTCCAAATATTATCAAAAGTGTATGGAAGTTCATCAATATCATAGCAATATCACACAAAAGAGGCATGGAGCAAGCAGAAATTATAGATACGTTTTGGACGTATCACAAGCTAGGCATATGCAGATATGGCCTTGCTGAACAGCTGATACGTCCAAAACGTATCTATAATTTCTGCTCGTTCCATGCATGTTTTGTGCGATATTGCTATGATCTAGATACACTTTCATACATTTTTTATCATATCTGGACTAACCTATTAACTCAGTGCACCCAGTGCCAGTTCTTGTTTTCTGCTGTTTTTTATTTCAGTTTTCCCCCATATAAAAAGTGCCAGAAAAATTCGGGAAAATTCAGATAAAAAATCAACGTGACGGAAGCTTCGAGAAAAGCCCGGGAGGGGCCAGAGGGGGCCAAGGGGGGGCCAGGCAGCCACCCGGCGCGGCCCCACCCCTGGCCGCGCCAGGGGGGCGCCTGGGGCCCCTGGCCAACCTCTGGCTGCCCCCTTTCGCCTATATATCCCCCGTCACAGGAAAACACCAGAGAGGAACCCTATTCCGCGAACTCGCCTCTGTTCCGCCGCCGCCGCGCTTCCAAGATCGGGAGCACCAGAAGACCTCTTCCCGGCACCCTGCCGGAGGGAGGATTGACCTCCGGGAGTCTCCTCTCCACCATGGATGCTCCCCGGATGTCCCGTGAGTAGTTCTTCTTGGACCATGGGTCCGTGATCAGTAGCTATGTGATGTTCTCCTCCCCTCTTTGATCTTCATTGTTTAGACCTTGTGAGCTGCCCGACATGATCGAGGCACCTTTGTAATATTTCTGCAATTGCTATGTTGAGTTTGATCGGATCTGATGGATCATGAGATTATGTTCAGATTGTGATAGAGTAATATATTTGGTCTTGATCTTTTATATTTTTGTTCCTAAGTAATTCTTGCATGTTCTCCATTGCTGTTTATTGCTTTGGCCAAGTAGTAGGTAGTGACTCCAAATGGGAGCGTTGTGCTAGATTGTGGGTTCATGCCGCCCTGATGACACGCTTGAGTGACAGAAACATGAGTCTAAGGGATGTGCTGTTGCCACAAGGGGGAAAACAATGGTGCTTGTGACCGCGGTCACAAGGATTGTTTACTTTACGCAAAGTTCTTTTATTGAAGTTGTCTGTTGCTTTGGGTTTACACTTTGGGTGGGGCTCGCAACTTAATACCAGCGAGATGTTCTGGATAGATATCTCAAGGTGGATGATTAGTAGTAGATGCAGATGTATTTCGGTCTACTTATTTTGGCGTACTGCCCGTGCTTTTGAACCTCTTCCTTTCTTTTGTAGCATAGTTAGCATTGCGGTGCGTTCATAATCCTGTCAATTGTCTTTCTGTAATTTTTTTACCTCGCATAGCAGTTTATCATCTTTTGGGAGAGAGACATCACTAGCGAACATCACGTATTCCGGTCCATATCCTTATTACTGTTTCAAGCTATCTTTACTTTTCTGCTTTTACTTGCTATCATTATCACTTGTGTTTAGCCTTTGTGAACAACAAGACCGGAGAGATTGACAACCTCTCTGAACTTCGTTGGGAACAAAGTTATCTGTGTCTGTGTGCAGGTCCACATCAGTCGCGCCACTGACACCTACTTATCATATCCGGAGTCCTACGGGAGACAAACCTTGGTATCCTCACCGAGGGAAACTCACTGCTAAATTGCATCACGCCTTCCACTTGGGGCTCACCAATGAAGGGCGGGAAGCCGCTAAGCAACAGCTAACATCAAGGTTCGATTGGCAGGCTTGACGTATGTAGATGCGGGCCTGGAACACAGTAGATCGAAAGATCGAGCACGAGTCACGTACCTGATGTGATTGGCTTAGAGGCCTACCTGGGTCGCATACTGATGGCCGTGACGATCGGGGAGGTATGGGGTCTGGGATTGTTTAATCACTTAGTTAAATTGAGAGGTGTTTCTCTAAGTGGGAGCTTTCTAGAATTTTGAAGATTAAATTGAAAACTCCATATTATGAACAAAAGTCTAAATATGTATCCTTGTGAATCAAACTTTGTAGATGGCTGCACCACGGCACTCGTTCAACTTAGGATCTTTCCTAGAGAAAGACAGACTGAAAACTGATGGGTCAAACTTCACCAACTGGTTCTGCACCCTGAGGATTCTCCTCGTTCCCCTCAAAATGGCATACGTACTAGAGGGCGCGTTATGTGACGCACCAGCAGATGATGCCAGTCAGGATGAGAAGAATGTCTATCTCTCCAAGACTGATGATTACAACCTTGTCCAGAGTGTCATGCTCTACTCCATGGAGGCTGAGATGCAGAAACGCTTTGAGAGGATGGGTGCATATGAGATTATCACCGACCTCAAGGCGGTCTTTGCACCTCAAGCCAGGGCTGAATGGTATGAGGCTTCTGAAGCATTCTTCTCAACAAATATGGACGAGCACGGCAGCGTGAGTGAGCACGTGGTCAAGATGTCTGGCTACGTTCAACGATTGAATGCTCTGGAATGTCAGATTCCAGATGAACTTGTTGTTGATAGGGTGTTGCAGTCGCTTCCCCCTAGCTACAAAGGCTTTGTGCTGAACTACAACATGCAGGGGATGACCAAAAACCCTTCTGAGTTGTTCGCCATGCTGAAGAGTGCTGAGGTTGAAATCAAGAAGGAGCACGATGTCTTCATGGTCAACAAGACCACTGTGTTTAAGAAGTCAAGCAGGCGGGAGAAGGCTAAGAAAGGTGGCCCCAAAAGGGATGACAAGTCAGTTGTCGTTCCTCCCAAGGCACCTAAGCCCAAACCCGGAGTTGAGTGCTTATACTGCAAGGGTGAAGGTCACTGGAAACCCAACTGCCCCAAGTACCTAAAGGACAAGAAGGCTGGCAAGGTCGCCAAGAGAGACGTAGGTTTATTTATTTACATATTGTTGATCTTTTCTTGACAAGCGCCGGGAACACATCCTGGATACTTGATACAGGATCTGTCGCTCATATTTCTAATTCCGTTTCGGGACTAAGGAATAAGAGACGCTTGCTGAAAGATGAAGTGACGATGCGCGTGGGGAATGGCTGTCAAATTGATGTATTGGCGGTCGGCACGAAGCATCTTAGTCTCCCTTCGTGATTAGTTTTGGTTCTGAATAAATGCTACTATGTACCCGCATTGAGTGTGAACATCGTTAGTGGCTCTTGCTTGAAGCGAGACCACTATTCTTTTAAGTCTGATACAATTGGTTATTCGATTTATAAGGATGAGGTGTTTTATGTTCACGCGCCGGAGCAACGTGGTTTCTTCGTACTTGATCTCGATGGTGATGTGTGTCACATTAACAATATAGAAGCCAAAAGATTAAAGAGTAGTGATGAAGAGCACATGATGATGTGGCATTGTCGACTTGGTCATATTGGTATAAAGCGCATGGAGAGGCTCCATAAGGATGGACTTATTGATTCATTGGATTTAGGATCCCTTGATACATGTGAACCATGCCTCATGGGCAAAATGACAAGGACTCCATTCAATGGGATAATGGAGCGTGCGGATGACTTATTGGGGATCATACATACATATGTATGTGGACCCATGAACGTCCCCACACGCAATGGTCTTCGTTACTTCGTGACCTTTACTGATGACTTGAGTAGATATGGGTATATTTACTTGATGAAGCATAAGTCTGAAACCTTTGAAAGGTTCAACAAATTTCAGAATGAGGTCAAGAATCAACTCGGAAAGAAAATCAAGCACCTTCGATTGGATCAAGGTGGCGAGTATTTAAGTCATGAGTTTGGTAATCATCTGAAGTCTTGTGGTATAGTACCACAGATTACGCCGGTAGGCACACCTCAGAGAAACAGTGTGGCTTTAAGATGTAATCGAACCTTATTGGATAGCGTACGATCGATGATGTCGAATACTGATTTGCCTGTGTCATTCTGGGGGTATGCATTAGAAACTGCCGCTTACGTTCTTGATAGGGCACCATCCAAATCCGTAAAGACAACACCATTTGAAGAATGGCAAGGCACGAAACCTAAGTTGTCTCACCTGAAGATTTGGAGTTGTGAGGCTTATGTTAGGAAACTACAGCCTGACAAACTTGAATCCAAGGCGGATAAGTGCATCTTTGTGGGCTATCCCAAGGAAACTTGTGGATACACCTTCTACAATCAGTCTGAGAGCAAAAATTTTGTTGCCAAGACTGGACACTTTCTTAAGAAAGAGTTTCTCTCGAAAGAGTTGAGTGGGAGGAAAATAGTGTCGGGGGTATGACCCCCGGGTAGGGTCACCCAGGGGAAACAGTTAATCAAGGCAAAGATCACCGATCTGATGGTCACCGATCTAATCAAGACCGAGCTAAACAAGATCAAGCAAGAAGTGGGCCGATCTGTTCCAAGGGAGGGCCGATTGCCCAGGAAAGGGCGCAATCGGCTCACCCAGGAGCATCCGGCCGAAGTAAGAAGAACAACATCCGATCAGAGGTCCAGGTCGTACACCTGGTACAAGAGCATTCAATGCGCAATCCATGAAGATCGGGACTGTCAGAGGCGTGAGGTCTCCTCCAGCGCCGATCACGTGGACAGGCCGACAGGCCTAAGTATCTAGCTTCACTGTTCACTACCGAGGTCTACGGGATAGCGGTATGGCGAGCCGCAAGTCTACACCGGGTCATCCGGAGAAGCACGATGTGAGGTCCCTAGCTTATCTAAGACAGACAGCTGGGCCCCCCTCTTGTATATTTACTTTTTTACCCCGGGCTCGGCCTATAAGAGCCCCGGGTACCCCTCCTGCGTGGGGGACGAGAGAGCAGTTATTACAATCTCACCCACCATAGAGATAGCAAGGAGAGAGTAGTGACCAAAGGCCCTCTTCTTCTTCCTCTCATACAGCTCAAGGAGCATTCATTGTAGCCAGAGTTATTGCATATAAGCTAGCTCAGCGGGACTAGGGGTGTTATCTCTACGGAGAGCCCCGAACCTGGGTACATCGTGGTGTCACACCGTGTGTTCCCATTCTCGCTTCCGGTACCAGCGACACTAACCTCGGTTTGTCCCCCTCATTAGCCATCCCATGGCATCTGCCGTTACATATCGACGACAAATAGACATCGATGAAGTGACTGACAAATCACTCCAATTGGAAGAAACGGCCACAGAAGTCATTCTGGAACCTTCTTCCACAGTGGGAGCTGAAGAGAATGGCTAGAACAACATTCATAACGATCATGACATACATGATGATCATGATGAGAATGAAGAGGAACCTTTTATGCTCCGTAGGTCATCAAGAGTCTGTCAAGCTACTGAGTTTTACGGACAGCTTGTAAATGCAATCTCGGTTGATGAGTCAGATGAACCTACGAGTTACAAAGAAGCAATGGAGGGACCCGAGTCAGAGAAATGGCTTGAAGCCATGAAATCCGAAATAGACTCCATGTACACCAACAAAGTTTGGACTTTTGTGGATATTCCCGAGGACCGCAAGGCCGTCGAGAATAAATGGATTTTCAAGAAAAAGACTGACGCAGACGGAAATGTATTTGTCTACAAAGCTCAACTTGTCGCGAAGGGGTTTCGACAAATTCAAGGAGTTGACTACGAGGAGACGTTCTCTCCTGTAGCAATGATAAAGTCTATTCGGATCCTACTAGCAACAGTTGCATATCATGATTACGAGATATGGCAGATGGATGTGAAAACTGCATTCCTAAATGGCAACATTGAGGAAGAGTTGTATATGATGCAACCAGAGGGGTTTATCGATCCAAGGAATGTTGGTAAGGTGTGCAAGCTTCAACGGTCCATCTATGGGTTGAAGCAAGCATCTCGGAGCTGGAATCCTAGATTTTATGAGGTCATTAAAGCTTTTGGATTTGTCCAAAACATCGAAGAGTTCTGCGTCTATAAGAAACTGAGTGGGAGCTCTGTAGCATTCCTTGTGTTATATGTAGATGACATATTGCTAATAGGGAACGATAAGAAATTCTTAGGAGAAGTGAAGGAATATATGAATGGACAATTGTCCATGAAGGACCTTGGTGAAGCTGCGTACATATTAGGGATTAAGATATATAGAGATAGACCTAATCGACTATTGGCTTTGAGTTCGAGCACTTATATTGACAAGATATTGAAAAGGTTCAGTATGGATAACTCCAAGAGAGGCCTCTTGCCAGTTATAAAAGGTGTCAAGTTAAGCGTGACTGATACGGTGAGGATAGTTCTCTCACTCCTCGTTGGTTACCCGAAGTGGAAGGTGAGATGTACCGTAGTAGCAAATTTCCCCTATGTAGAGGATAGGGTTTGTCTCACGTAGGACTCGCAGCGATACAAGAAGGTGGTAAAGTGAACAATGGCGTCGTTCACAACCGAGTTTGCTAACTTCACCTGGACCTGCACACAGATACAGATAACTTTGCTCCCAACGAGTACAAAGGAGTTGTCAATTCCTCCGGCCTTGCTGTTTATAAAGGATTAACGCAAGAGATAATGATAATGATAGAAACTGAAAAGTAAATTCAAGGTGTAAACAATGATATGAAGACGGACCAAGGTCACGTGGTTTTCACTAGTGATGTCTCTCTCCCAAAAGACGATAAAAGTGCTAGCGAGGTAAACAAATCACAGTTGGGCAATTGACAGGATTATGAAGGCACCGCAATGCTAACTATTCTGCAAAGAAAGGAAGGGCTCAAAAGCAATGGGCAGTACGCCAAGGTAAGTAGACCGAAATCCATCTGCATCTACTACGAATCATCCACCTTGAGATATCTATCCAGAACATCTCACTGGTATTAAGTTGCGAATCCCACCCAAAGTGTAAACTCAAAGCAACAGACGACTGCATTAAAAGAACTTTGCGTAAAGTAAACAATCCTTGCACCCGCGGGTACAATCACCGTTGTTTTATCCCTGGTGGCAACAGCACATCCCCTAGTCTCATGTTTCTGTCACTCAAGCTAGACATCAAGGGGCTGAACCCACAATCAAGCACAACGCTCCCTCTTGGAGTTGCAAATAAAATACTTGGCCAAAGCAAATACCGCAACGGAGAACATGCAAGAATTTACTCAAGAACAAAATATAAAAGAGAAGAACCAAATATATTACTCATCACAATCTGAACATAGTCTCATAATCCATCAGATCCCAACAAACTCAGCATAGCAACAGCAGAAAATTACATAGATGCCTCGATCATGTGAGGCAGCTCACGAGGACTCGAAAGTGGAAGCACAAAGAGGGGAGAGATAGATCACATAGCTACTGGTCACGGACCCATGGTCCAAGGGGGACTACTCACGGTACATACAGGAGGCGTCCATGGCTATGGATGGTCTCTCGGAGGGGGTTCCTCGCTCCGCCAGGGTGCCGGAGCAGCTTCTCCAGGCAGCCCCGATCTTGAAACGGCGGCGGCGGCGGTACAGAGGCGAGATTGTGAAAGAGGGATCGGTATTAGGGGTATCCACCCCGAGGGCTAAATATAGGCGGAGGGGGGCACCGGGGGGACCCACCAGGCAGCCAGGAGGCCTCCTGGCGCGGCCTAGGGTGGGGCCGCGCCAGGGACCCTCCTGGTCTCCTGGTGGTGGCCCTCCTCCGCTTCTTTGGTGATTCCGGAAGCTTCCGTCGCGCTGATTTTTTATCTGATTTTTCAAGAATTTTTGGAGCACTTTTAATGGCCGGAAAACCTGAAATATAAAAACAGCAGAAAACAGAAACTGGCAACTGGGTGCACTGAGTTAATAGTTAGTCCAAATAGGTTCAAAAGTGTATGAAAGTTCAAGCAAAACATGGCAAAGTCACACAAAACATGCATGGAGCAAGCAGAAATTATAAATACGTTTGGGACGTATCAACATCCCCAAGCTTAATTCCTCCTCGTCCTCGAGTAGGTAAATGATAACAAGCATAATTTCTGTGGTGACATGCCACACAACCATAAAAGGACTTTTTTAAGTAAAGCAATCAAAGCATGCAATTCACTTCAAGTCTTAACAAGCAAGAGTCTATATAAGCATTGACACAAGCAACAAAAGAACAAAGGGTGCAAGAGCTCTTGTTGTCCGTGACTCGAATGTCTCCAAATGGTGTTTGCGTGCAAGAAGGGGGATATGGAAATACGAGATAAAAATAGTTGTTGAGAACTACAATCTACTACAGTTTCACACTTGGTCTCCTTTGGATTCTTATCTGGACTCGTCCCCGGACCACTAGTCAGGTACAAGTCAAACTGATCCACTCCCTTTCGATATTTTGAGCACTCATGCAATGGATGAGCGTGAGCAAGAAAGTTGACACCTAAAAGGCAAAACAGAAAGAAGGTGGAGGAGGAAGACAAAAAGGTGTGAAAGTCTCACATCAATGAGGACAATCATAGGCGAGAGAAGGCCATATGATAGATATGATGTGAGGAGTAGGGATTGCCATACAACGGATGCACATGTGAGCTAAAAGCTCTCCAAGGGAACTAGTGGGGGTGCATCTAACTTGCTTGCTCAAGAAGACCTAGAGCTCGTTTGAGGAGGCTCATCATTGGAATATACAAGCCAAGTTCTATAGTGTGAAGGGTCCCCACATAGCTATATGCATGATGATGATCTCTATGGAGTACAAGGGATAGAAGATGAAGTACTAGTGTGGATCTCTCAAAAGGAATAGTAGTATGCCCCCTTCTCTCTCTTTTTTTTCTTTTTTCTCTTTTTCTATTTTTTTGTATTTTTTTGGTGTCCTCAATGGCTCTTTCTATTTAACTCTCGTTTGTCCTCTTTGGGATCTTTTGATTTTGTCCTCTTTGGGATCTTTTCCTCACTTTAGGGGCAATACTCTATATTTTACAAGAATATAGGAGATCTTTCACACTTTACAAATGTACTCACATAAAGAAAATATAACTATCATGATGCAAATGTATGCCGCTGCCAGGGTAGCAGGAACATGTATGACATGAAGATCAAGTCATGAGAAGGTGGATGTTGCATGGCAATGTATCTCGGAAAGGCTATGGAAATGCCTTGTAGGTAGGTATGGTGGCTGTTTTGAGGAAAGATATAAGGAGGCTTATGATGACAGAGCGTATCATGCCAAGGGTTTGGATGCAGCGGCGAAGTATGCGCCAACTCTCGAGGTGAGAAAGGGCAATGCACGGTACCGAAGAGGCTAGAAAAAGTATAGGTGGGTGGAAGTGTCAACTTTCGAATACTCACATTAGTCCGAAGAACTCATGCACTTATTATCGGCAACTCTCAATCTAATCAGGAGGTTCACAAAGAGACAGGTACCCCGAGGAGGAGTGTATGGGGGTTTGGTTATCCTTGCGCATCCTCGACTCATGGTACGTGAGTGTACTCTAATATTCGAACCCTCCAGAGGTTAGTGATCCATCTAGTAGCTAGAGTTCTCAACAGGGTTTTTTTTGGTTTTTGAAAAACACACGGATTGCCCAAAATACGACATCTATCACTAATAGGCAAGAGCTCTTGATACCATAAGTTCAAACATTACTCTAGTCAATACCTCAAAACTATTGCAAGTTACTACTACAAAGAGAACAGCAACTTTAACTACCTACTTTCAGTCAAGACACAGAACTCAGTGCAACAGGCAAACTCTCTAACAAGACAAAACATGCAACCTATAGAAAGTTCAACCTAAGACAAAAGAAAAGCTCTAGAAAAACTAAAGCACTACAACTAAACAGAACAGCAGCTAAGAAAAGAAAAAGAACAGCTCACAGCTAAATGAATAGGCATGCAAATCCTATGAGGAGTTCTAGTTCAAGCGGAGCGTGAATCTCTCCCACACAAAAGAGTAAGTTGGGGTCTAACTTGTTACTACAGCAAAGAAAGCAAAACAAACCTAGAAAAGTAAAGAGCGAGACGCTCCAAGCAAAGCACATAACGCATGAAGTGATAAAAATATAGTGCAACGAGGGACAAACTGATGATTGTTGATGAAGAAGGGGATGCATCGGGGGCATACCCAAGATTAGACGCTTGAGTCTTCTTGAATATTTATTGGTGGTGCACATGGGCATCCCCAAGCTTGAGCGTTTGACACTCCTGAATCTTCTTTCACAACCTTCCATCGCGCACTTGAAAACTCCCTTCATACATAACTCATTGTAGGCTGATTAGAGAGGTTAGTACCCTAATAAAATAATTTTCCTCTACTGCAAATAAATATTTCCAGGAAGATCTACTATTTCTCAAGATTTCCAAAAAGTTTTTGCAAAGAAAAAACAAGCTTAAGGTTTGCAAAAGTAAGGAGAGACAAAACGTGGCAGAATCTGTGAAAAACAGAACAGCAGATAGAAACGAATTTTTTAGGGGTACTTCTGCAACTCAAATCAAAAAACTCAGAACATACGGAAGTTTCGTAATTATATAGATCACGCTGTGTAAAACATTAAGCTCAAAAAGATGAACTGGGATTTTTCTGTGATTTTTCTAGTCACGAGGACAGAATCTGTTTTCTGGACAGCATGTCACAACTTTTACTTCCCTTGCCATATGAGGCTAAACTTGGCACAAAGCTTGAAAAGTAAAGATACAATGATGTTGCTACATTAGTAAAAATCATCAAGACCACTAAAAACAGAACAAAAGCAAAAAAGAAAAACCTAAATTCATTGCGGGCTGCCTCCCGAAAGCGCTTCTTTAGAGCCATTAGCTAGGCTTAAAGCAGAAGATCAAGTCTTTTCAAGAGAATAACTAGCCCGTATGACGGACTCAAAAGGTAACTTAATCTTTTTCCTAGGGAAATGTTCCATCCCTTTTTTGAGAGGGAATTGGAATTCGATAATTCCCTCTTTCATGTCAATGATAGCACCAACTGTGCGAAGAAAAGGACGTCCCAAAATAATTGGACAAGAGGGCTCACACTCAATGTCCATAATAGTGAAATCAACGGGAACATAATTGTCATTGACAATGATAAGAACATCGTCGATCTTCCCCAAAGGTTTCTTTATGGAAGAATCAACAAGACGAACAAGCATATCATACATTCTTTTTGGCATAACAGAGGTACTTGCTCCAACATCACAAAGAGCATAACAAGAGAAGTTATTCAATTTAATTTTTATCATAGAATCCCAACCATCTTCTAGCTTACTAGGTATGGAGGCTTCTAGTCTAAGCTTCTCCTCCCTAACTTTGACTAGAGCATTGGTGATATGCTCTGTGAAGGCAAGATTGAGTGTGCTAGTGTGGGGGTCTCTAGACATCTTGTGTAGGAAACCAATAACTTCTGGTAAGGTGCAGTTGTCAAAGTCTAAGTCACTACTATCTACCAAGGAAGTAGTGATATCATTTAATCTCACTTGTTTGAAAGCCTCTATGTTCATAGAGGTTTCCTCTTCTAAGGTTGAGGTGGTAGCATCACCATTGATAGGTCCAGTGGGACAAGGGGTGTGATGGGTGCTAACAGTTTGGACATCCTCAACTACTTGGATAGTGCCTACTGTGTGGCAGGTAGGAAGGCTCTTAATTCTTTCCTCTTCATCTTTTTATCTAGCCCATCTTTCTTTAAGTTTATCCATCATCCTAATGTTTTCATTGATTTGTGACTGGATAGCATTAATAGGAGTGACCTTACTCTCCTCAAGGGGAGAGGTTCTAATTTTTAACATCTCAACATCTAGGGCTAAGTTATCTACCTTCAAACAAAGATTATCTAATTTAGCTAGTTTTTCTTCCACATTCTTGTTGAAGGCTTTTTGGGTAGTGATAAAGTCTCTAAGCATACTCTCTAGTTCAGAAATGGAGTTTCTGGTGGTAGGATAAGTGTTGTTCCCATAGTTGTTGGATGGGAAAGGCCTAGGATTGTTGCTACCAAAGTAACTCCTATAAACATTGTTGTTGAAGTTGTTTCTGGAGACAAAATTAACATCTACTTGCTCCTGAGCAACCAAAGAATTTAAAGGAACATCTTGAGGATCAATAGAGGGTTGCTTGGTAAGTAGAGACATGATAAGGTCAACCTTTTCATTTAAAGAGGAGATCTCCTCGACAGAGTTTACCTTCTTACCGGTTGGAGATCTCTCGGTGTCCCATTGCGAGTAGTTCAGCATCATCTCATCAAGTAGCTTTGTGGCAGCACCAAGCGTGGTTGACATAAAAGTTCCTCCCGCGGTCGAATCTAACAGGTTCCGCGAGGTAAAGTTCAAGCCTGCATAAAAAGTCTGGATAACCATCTAGGTAGTCAGTCCATGTGTGGGGCAGTTCTTGACAAGCGTCTTCATACGTTCCCAAGCCTGGGCAACGTTGATACGTCAAAAACGTATCTATAATTTCTGCTTGCTCCATGCATGTTTTGTGTGATATTGCTATGATCTAGATACACTTTCATACACTTTTGATAATATTTGGACTAACCTATTAACTCAGTGCACCCCAGTGCCAGTTCTGTTTTCTGCTGTTTTTCTATTTCAGTTTTCCCCCATATAAAAAGTGCCAGAACAATTCCGGGAAAAATACAGGAAAAATCAGCGTACAAGAAGCTTCCAGAAGAGCCCAGGAGGGGCCAGAGGGGAGCCAGGGGGCCCAGGCGACCACCCGGCGCGGCCCCACCCCTGGCCGCGCCAGGGGGGCGTCTGGGGCCCCTGGCCCACCTCTGGCTGCCCCCCTTCGCCTATTTATCCCCCGTCAAGGGAAAACTCTAGAAGGAGAACCCTATTCCGCGAACTCGCCTCTGTTCCGCCGCCGCCGCGCTTCCAAGATCGGGAGCACAAGAAGACCTCTTCCCGGCACCCTGCCGGAGGGTGGATTGACCTCCGGGAGTCTCCTCTCCACCATGGATGCTCCCCGGATGTCTCCTAAGTAGTTTTCCTTGGACCATGGGTCCGTGATCAGTAGCTATGTGATGTTCTCCTCCCCTCTTTGATCTTCATGGTTTAGACCTCGTGAGCTGCCCTACATGATCGAGGCACCTTTGTAATATTTATGCTTTTGGTATGTTGAGTTTGATAGGATCTGATGGATTATGAGATTATGTTCAGATTGTGATAGAGTAATATATTTGGTTTTTATCTCTTATATTTTTGTTCCCAAGTAATTCTTGCATGTTCTCCGTTGCTGTTTATTGCTTTGGCCAAGTAGTAGGTAGTGACTCCAAGAGGGAACGTTGTGCTAGATTGTGGGTTCATGCCCCCCGATGACACGCTTCAGTGACAGAAACATGAGTCTAGGGGATGTGTTGTTGCCACAAGGGGGAAAACAACGGTGCTTGTAACCGCGGTTACAAGGATTGTTTACTTTACGCAGAGTTCTTTTTAATGCAATTGTCTGTTGCTTTGGGTTTACACTTTGGGTGGGGCTCGCAACTTAATACCAGCGAGATGTTCTGGATAGATATCTCAAGGTGGATGATTAGTAGTAGATGCAGATGGATTTTGGTCTACTTATCTTGGCATATTGCCCGTGCTTTTGAGCCTCTTCCTTTCTTTTGTAGCATAGTTAGCATTGCGGTGCGTTCATAATCCTGTCAATTGCCTTTCTGTAATTTGTTTACCTCGCATAGCAATTTTATCGTCTTTTGGGAGAGAGACAGCACTAGCGAACATCACGTATCCCGGTCCATATCCTTATCACTGTTTCCACGCTACATTTACTTTACTGCTTTTATTTGCTATCATTATTCCTTGCGTTTTATCCTTTGTAAACAACAAGACCGGAGAGATTGACAACCTCTCTGAACTTCGTTGGGAACAAAGTTATCTGTGTCTGTGTGAAGGTCCGCGTCAGTTGCGCCACTAACACCTACTTATCATCTCTGGAGTCCTGTTGGAGGCAAACCTTGGTATCTTCACCGAGGGAAAACTGATGCTGCACTACATCTCAAACCTTTCACTTGGGGTAACCAACGAAGGGCGAGAAGCCATCAAGCAAGTTTTCTGGCGCCGTTGCCGGGGACTCCAAGTGCTAAGATAGGGGAGTTGCACACTACCCTTTACCTTTGTTTTTTAGTCTTGTTAGTTTATCTTTCAGTTTTTATCTTTGTGTCTTTTATCAAAAACTACAAAAAAAATCTGCCACACTTGCTGCTACTATGGGTTCCACTGAAAACACCAAGTTGTGTGACTTCACTAGTCACAACAACCAAGACTTTATCTGCACTCCCATTCCCACACCTGCCACTTCAGCAACCTCTTATGAAATTAAACCTGCTTTGCTAAACCTTGTTATGAGAGATCAATTCTCTGGTGCTGGAGATGATGTTGCTTTACACTTGAATAATTTTGTTGAGTTATGTGATATGCAAAAGTATAAAGAAGTAGAAGGTGATGTTGTTAAGCTCAAGCTCTTTCCTTTATCTTTAAGGGGAGATGCTAAAATCTGGTTTCAATCTTTGCCTAGAAATAACATAGATTCTTGGGATAAGTGCAAAGATGCTTTTATAGGGAAGTACTACCCTCCTACTAAGATTATCCAAATGAGGAGTAATATTATGAATTTTAAGCAACTGGATAATGAACATGTTGCCCAAGCTTGGGAACGAATGAAATCTCTTGTTAAGAAATGTCCTACACATGGTTTGACTACTTGGATGGTTATCCAGACTTTTTATGCAGGCTTGAACTTTACCTCGCGGAACTTGTTAGATTCGGCCGCGGGAGGAACCTTTATGTCAACTACACTTGGTGCTGCCACGAAGCTTCTCGATGAAATGATGACCAATTATTCCCAATGGCACACCGAACGCGCTCCAACAGGTAGGAAGGTAAATTCTGTCGAGGAAATTACCTCCCTCAATGAAAAAGTTTACTTAATTATGTCTCTACTTACCAAGCAACCCTCTATTGATCCTCATGATGTTCCTTTAAATTCTTTGGTTGCCCAAGGACAAGTAGATGTGAACTTTATTGCTAGAAACAACTTCAACAACAATGCTTATAGGGGAAATTTTGCTAGCAATTCTAGACCGTTTCCATCCAACTATGGGAACAACAATACCTACCCTAGCAACAAGAACCCCTCTTCTGAATTAGAAAGTATGCTTAGAGACTTTATCACTACCCAAAAAGCCTTCAACAAAATTGTAGAGGAGAAATTAGCTAAAATAGATAATCTCTCTTTGAAGGTAGAAAGCTTAGCCCTTGATATTGAGATGCTTAAAATTAGAACCTCCCCCCTTGAGGAGAATAAGGCCACTCCTATTAATGCTATCCAATTACAAATTAATGAAAATATTAGGATGATGGCTAAACTTAAAGAAAGATGGGCTAGAGAAAAAGAGGAAGAGGATATAATTAAGAGCCTTCCTAGACATCACACCGTTGCCACTATCCAAATTGTTGAGGACACTCAAACTATTAGCACCCAATGCACTCCTAGTCCCGTTGGAATTATTAATGGTGATGCTAATACCTCAACCGTAGATAAAGAAACTCCTATGAACATAGAGGGTTTCAAACAAGTGAGCCTAGATGACACTACTACCACCTTTGATAGTAGTGATATTGATTTTGATAGTTGCACCCTCTCAGAAGTTATTAGCTTGCTACACAAGATGTCTAGAGACCCCCACACTAGCACACTTAATCTTGCCTTCACGGAGCATATCACAAATGCTCTCATCAAAGCTAGGGAGGAGAAGCTTAGAGTAGAAGCCTCCATACCTAGGAAGCTAGATGATGGTTGGGACCCTATGATCAAAATTAAATTAAATAACTTCTCTTGCTATGCTTTATGTGATGTTGGAGCTAGTACCTCCATTATGCCCAAAAGAATATTTGATATGTTTGAATTGAAGCCTTTTGAGCCTTGTTCTTTTGGTGTTCGTCTTGTTGATTCTTCCGTAAAGAAACCTTTGGGGAAGATCGATGATTTTCTTATCATTGTCAATGACAATTATGTTCCCGTTGATTTTATTGTTATGGATATAGAGTGTGAACCTTTATGTCCAATTATTTTGGGACGTCCTTTTCTTCGCATCGTTGGTGCGGTTATTGACATGAAAGAGGGGAATATAAAGTTCCAATTCCCATTCAAAAAGGGGATGGAACAATTCCCTAGAAAGAAAATCAAGTTACCTTTTGAGTCCGTTACACGGGCTAGTTATTCTCTTTCTCTTGATAAAACTTGATTTTTTCTTTTGCATCATGCCTAGCTTAAAGGCATAAAAGAAAGCGCTTTCGGGAGGCAGCCCGCAACGAATTTAGGTTTTTCTTTTTGCTTTTGTTGTGTTTTGATGTTTGTTACTACTGTAGCAACATCATTGTATCTTTATTTTTCACCTTTGTGCCAAGTTGTAGCCTCTTACGGCAAGGGAAGTAAAAGTTGTGACATGCTGTCCAGAAAACAGATTCTGTCCTCGTGACCAGAAAAATTCCATAAAAATCCCAGTTCATATTTTTGAGCTGAAATTTATACACAGTATTCTCTATACAATTACGAAACTTCCGTATGTTCTGAGTTTTTTGATTTGAGTTGCAGAAGTGCCCCTAAAAAATTCTTTATTATCTGCTGTTCTGTTTTTCACAGATTCTGCCACGTTTTGTCTCTCCTAACTTTTGCAAACCTTAAGCTTGCTTTTTCTTTGCAAAAACTTTTTGGCACTCTTGAGAAACAGTAGCTATTCAAGAATATCTTTATATCTAGTGGAGAAAAATTATTTATTAAGGGTACTAACCTCTCTAATCAGCTTATGATGAGTTATGTATGAAGGGAGTTTTCAAGTGTGCGATGGAAGATGATGAAAGAAGATCCAGGAGTGTCAAGCGCTCAAGCTTGGGGATGCCCCATGCATCCCCAATAAATATTCAAGGAGACTCAAGTGTCTAAGCTTGGGGATGCCCCCGTTGCATCCCCTTCTCCATCAACAATCATCAGTTCGTCCTTCGTCTCACTATATTTTTATCACTTCATGCGTTATGTGATATGCTTGGAGCGTCTCGCTCTTAGGTTTTATTTTTAGTTTTCTTTAGCTTTGCTTGCTGTTCATAACAAGTTAGATCCCGTCTTACTTTGTGTGGGAGAGAAACACGCTCCACTTTCAAAATCTAGAACACATCATAGGATTTTCCTGCCTATCTTTTTGCTGTTGTGTGTTCTTTATCTTTTCATAGCTACTGCCATGTTTAGTTTTAGTCTTAGTTTGTCCTTAGCAAGAGCCTTGGCTTTTGTTTAGTTTGTTGCTGGAACTCTTTTTAGTTTTCATGTTTATCTTGTTAAAGAGAGTTGGTTGTTGCACTGAGTAGTGTCCTGTTTTGAGAAGTAGGTGATTGAGGTTGCTATTTAATTCTAGTAGTAGCTTGCAATGGTTTTGAGGTATTGATGTGAGTAATTTTTGAGCTTTTGGTGTCAAGAGCTCTAGCCTATTAGTGATAGGTGTCGTATTTTGGGCAATCCGTGTGTATTTTCAAAACCTACAAAACTAGTTGAGAACTCTAGCTACTAGATGGATCACTACTCTTCTGAGGAGTCGAATATCAGAGAACACTCACGTACCATGAGTCGAGGATGCGCAAGGATAACCAAACCCTCATACACTCCTCCTCGGGGTACTTGTCTCTTTGTGAACCTCCTTATTAGATTGAGAGTTACCAATAATAAGTGCATGAGTTCTTCGTACTAATGTAAGCATTGAAAGTTGACACTTCCACCTTCCCATATTTTGCTAGCCTTTCACGTGCCGTGCATTGCTTTCTTCACTCCGAGAGTTGGCGTCCACCTTCGCCGGTACATCCAAACCATTGGCATGATACGCTCTGTCATCATAATCCTCCTTATATCTTTCCTCAAAACAGCCACCATACCTACCTATCAAGGCATTTCCATAGCCTTTCCGAGTTATATTGCCATGCAACTTCCACCTCTTCATGACTTGGTCTTCATGTCATACATGTTCCTGCTACACTGGCAGCGGCATACATTGCATACATCATGTTAGTTACATCTTCTTTATGATTTTGAGTACCTTGTAAAGTGTGAAAGATCTGCTTTACCTTCTTTTAAAATAGAGTGTTGCCCTTAAGTGAGGAAAAGATCCCAAAGTGGACACATTAAAAGATCCCAAAGAGGACAAATGAGAGTTAAGTAGAAAGAACCATTGAGGCCACCAAAAAATACAAAAAAATAGAAAAAAGAGAAAAAGAAATAAAAAGAGAGAAAGGGGCAACACTACTATCCTTTTGAGAGATCCACACTAGTGCTCCCTTTATATCCTTGTACTCCATAGAGATGATCTTTATGCATATAGCTATGTGGGGACCTTCACACTATAGAACTTGGCTTGCATATTCCAAGGATGAGCCTCCCCAAACGAGCTCTAGGTCTTCATGAGCGAGCAAGTTAGATGCACCCCCACTAGTTCCATTGGAGAGCTTCTTAGCTCGTATGTGCATCTGTTGCATGGCAATCCCTACTCCTCACATCATATCTATCATTTGGCATCTCTTGCCTATGATAGTCCTCGTTGATGTGAGCCTTTCTCATCCTTTTTGTCTTCCTCCTCCACCATATTTCTCTCTTCGCCATCCTAAGTGTCAACTCTCGTGCTTACGCTCATCCATTGCATGAGTGCTCAAAATGTCGAAAAGGAGTGGATCAAATTGACTTGTACCTGGCTAGTGGTCTGGGGACGAGTCAAGATAAGATTCCAAAGAAGACCAAGTGTGAAACTTTAGTAGATTGAGTTCTCAACACAAAAATACTTTTTTTCTCGTATTCCCTATCCCCCTTCTTGCATGCAAACACCATTTGGAGACATTCGAGTCACGGACAGCGAGAGCTCTTGCACCAAATATTCTTTTGTTACTTGTTTCAATGCTAATATAGACTCTTGCATGTTATGACTTGATTTGAATCTCTAACCTTGATTACTTTACTTTTCAAAGTTCTTTTATGGTTGCTAGCATGTCACCACAGAAATTATGTTGTTATCATTTACCTACTCGAGGACGAGCAGGAATTAAGCTTGGGGATGTTGATACGTCCAAAACGTATCTATAATTTCTGCTTGCTCCATGCATGTTTTGTGTGATATTGCTATGATCTAGATACACTTTCATACACTTTTGATAATATTTGGACTAACCTATTAACTCAGTGCACCACAGTGCCAGTTCCTGTTTTCTGCTGTTTTTCTATTTCAGTTTTCCCCCATATAAAAAGTGCCAGAAAAATTCCAGGAAAAATACAGGAAAAATCAGCATACAGGAAGCTTCCAGAAGAGCCCGGGAGGGGCCAGAGGGGAGCCAGGGGGGCCAGGCGGCCACCCGGCGCGGCCCCACCCCTGGCCGCGCCAGGGGGGCGCCTAGGGCCCCTGGCCCACCTCTGGCTGCCCCCCTTCGCCTATTTATCCCCCATCACGGGAAAACTCCAGAAGGAGAACCCTATTCCGCGAACTCGCCTCTGTTCCGCCACCGCCGTGCTTCCAAGATCGGGAGAACCAGAAGACCTCTTCCCGGCACCCTGCCGGAGGGAGGATTGACCTCCGGGAGTCTCCTCTCCACCATGGATGCTCCCCGGATGTCTCGTGAGTAGTTTTCCTTGGACCATGGGTCCGTGATCAGTAGCTATGTGATGTTCTCCTCCCCTCTTTGATCTTCATGGTTTAGACCTCGTGAGCTGCCCTACATGATCGAGGCACCTTTGTAATATTTCTGCTTTTGCTATGTTGAGTTTGATAGGATCTGATGGATTATGAGATTATGTTCAGATTGTGATAGAGTAATATATTTGGTTTTTATCTCTTATATTTTTGTTCCTAAGTAATTCTTGCATGTTCTCCGTTGTTGTTTATTGCTTTGGCCAAGTAGTAGGTAGTGACTCCAAGAGGGAACGTTGTGCTAGATTGTGGGTTCATGCCCCCCGATGACACGCTTCAGTGACAGAAACATGAGTCTAGGGGATGTGTTGTTGCCACAAGGGGGAAAACAACGGTGCTTGTAACCGCGGTTACAAGGATTGTTTACTTTACGCAGAGTTCTTTTTAATGCAGTTGTCTGTTGCTTTGGGTTTACACTTTGGGTGGGGCTCGCAACTTAATACCAGCGAGATGTTCTGGATAGATATCTCAAGGTGGATGATTAGTAGTAGATGCAAATGGATTTTGGTCTACTTATCTTGGCATATTGCCCGTGCTTTTGAGCCTCTTCCTTTCTTTTGTAGCATAGTTAGCATTGCGGTGCGTTCATAATCCTGTCAATTGCCTTTCTGTAATTTGTTTACCTCGCATAGCAATTTTATCGTCTTTTGGGAGAGAGACATCACTAGCGAACATCACGTATCCCGGTCCATATCCTTATCACTGTTTCCACGCTACATTTACTTTACTGCTTTTATTTGCTATCATTATTCCTTGCGTTTTATCCTTTGTAAACAACAAGACCGGAGAGATTGACAACCTCTCTGAACTTCGTTGGGAACAAAGTTATCTGTGTCTGTGTGCAGGTCCGCGTCAGTTGCGCCGCTGACACCTACTTATCATCTCTGGAGTCCTGCTAGAGGCAAACCTTGGTATCTTCACCGAGGGAAAACTGATGCTGCACTACATCTCAAACCTTTCACTTGGGGTAACCAACGAAGGGCGAGAAGCCATCAAGCAAGTTTTCTGGCGCCGTTGCCGGGGACTCCAAGTGCTAAGATAGGGGAGTTGCACACTACCCTTTACCTTTGTTTTTTAGTCTTGTTAGTTTATCTTTCAGTTTTTATCTTTGTGTCTTTTATCAAAAACTACAAAAAAAATCTGCCACACTTGCTGCTACTATGGGTTCCACTGAAAACACCAAGTTGTGTGACTTCACTAGTCACAACAACCAAGACTTTATCTGCACTCCCATTCCCACACCTGCCACTTCAGCAACCTCTTATGAAATTAAACCTGCTTTTCTAAACCTTGTTATGAGAGATCAATTCTCGCCGGAGCTTCGCCGGAAAGTTCGCCGGAGCTACGTTTTTGCGTTTTTTCGAGGTAAAGTTTTTTGCAAGCCGCCGGAGTTGCGCCTAGCCGGGCTCGCCGGAGTACCCCGCCGCCTAGCCGCGCCGCCCCTGCGCCCGCGCCACCCAGGCCGCGGCGCCACCGCGCCGCCGCGCCATGGCCGCGAGCTCCGGGCCGAGCCCGAGCCGCGCCCCCGTGCCCCCGTGCCCCGTGCGCCCCGCGCGCCCGCCGCCCCGCCGGTTCTCCGCGCCCGCCGGCCGCTCCTGCAGCCCAGCCGCGCCCCTGGCCGGAGCTGCCATGGCCGGCCTCCTCCATGGCCATGGCCCCGTCCTCTGCGTGCAGCCACGTCGTGGAGAAGAAGGGCTGCGAAAAAAAATTAGAAAACGGTTCGCGAATATTTTTTTTCCAGATCTGGATCCAAAACCGCCTAGGGACCCGATCGCGTTTTTTGTAAAAATTTTATTTATGTATCAGTCCTTTTTGTAGTAAAACCCCCCGGTACCCCGTTTTTCACCCGAAACCGTTTTCGCGAGTACGTTTTAACCGTAACTCGGAATTGGGCGATTCCAGTTGCGTTGCGACCGTGTAGAAATTCTCTAGCCAGTAGACCTAGTGTTACAGAAGTTTGAAGTATTTAAATTTGGATCCCAAGCTGATCCAAATTTGGACTTCCGGCAGCCATAACTTTTTACCGGTGCACCCGTTTGCGCCGTTTCTTTTTGCGTTGGATCACTCGTTCCATGTACTTTCTGTTTATACCATGTGTACACAAAAATTCACAAGTTTATTGATCTGTTCAAATTCAAATTCAATTCCATATTTCAATTGCTATGACCTGCGTTGTAGTATTTCGTTTCACGTGATTCTTTTTGCATATTGAATCATATGAGACATCTTATCGGCAATATCCACATACCATTCATATTGCCATGATCTTTACTTTGATTTCATAATGCCTTGATCATACTCTTGTATCGACAATTCCTTATCCGTTGACTCTCTCGAGTTCACGTTGCACCGATCACCTTCGACCACATCCACACCTTTGCACTTCAAAACCTTTTGTTTTGGTTGCTAAAACTTTAGTGATTGTTCTATTGATCTTATGTTTTGTCCTTGTGGTGTGATTTCTTATTGAGTTCTTTCGTTGACGATAGATTGCTCGGAGTGTGACGAGTAGAGTTGACTGGAACGTGAGAGCGAAGATCTTCATCGAATGTATAAGGCAAGTGATACTTTGACCATACTCATACCTATATTTTCTATATGCATTATGTCAGGAAATATCACTCTATTGCATGATAGGTAGTTTACTTTACTGTTGTTGCAAAACCAGTTAGGATAGCCACATGTTTTGACTTGTCTACCGTAGATCAACCTAGCCGTGTTGTTACTTCATTGCTATGCTTTGTAGACGTGGTTTGGGTTGTGCAATTCATGGAGTGCATGTGAGCTGTTTAATAACTTGTGTAGCAACTGTTTAATAAATAGAAATCACTTCTGGACGGGCAGGGAGTGCTTCCTGGGGGCTCGTTTCCTTATCTAAGGTCGAGACCAGGTTGTACCCCTAATGGTTTGTTTGGTGGCCGAGAAAACGTCATGGTGAGCCCGCTGACGTGGTGGGCGCCGTCCAGGCTCAAAAAGATCAGACTTACTTGGTGACTAGAAGCTTACATGTACAGCCGCTGGCCATATGGGCTCTGGCTTAGTTGAGTACGATGTAGGAAGCCTCTCCCGTGCAATGCTAGCAGATGTAGATATGATAGGTGGTACCGGCTTGCCGTTGGGTGTAGGTGACCTCTTCTGAAAGACTTCGTCTCAATCTTCGGGTTGAGTCCAGCGGGGAAAGTGTACTAACCTCTGCAGAGTATAAACTAATCATGATTAGCCGTGTCCCCGGTTATGGACATCTTTGAGCTACTAGACATTACTGTTAATGGAGGATCTTGACAGATGAATCACCTTAATAATTTTGAGTGGGCAAGATTAATAAAGGGTGTGGTGGATTGAGACTGGTGTGCCCAGTTCAATCTTTATTAGTAAGTTCAACATAAAATTTTGACTAGTTTAGTTCAGGAGAAAATTGGCTTTCTGCAAAACTAAACCTTAAGCCTTTCCTTGACTTACCTTGCATGTAGTTGTAGGTCCTTTATATAAACTTTTTCGTGTCACTTGCCGTACAAATCAGATGTACTGACCCGTTGTCGGGCTGTAACCTTCGGTGTTGCAGGTTTTTCAGACGATCAGTAAGGTGCGTTAGGGGTTGCGAGTCTACACTCAGCATGTTCGCTTGTGGCTGTTGATGGGACTCCACGTTATTTGCTTTTGCTTCTGCTATATTTATATTGAGTAAGCTAGCCTTGAGCTATGCAACTTGTTATTTATTTACTCTGGATCATACGTTGTATTAATGATGCACTTGTACTTTGATATACATCTATTATACTGTGTGTGCCAGCGAGTTCGATCCAGGGACTGACACTTGAACACAGAGACTTCAATTCGGTGTGAATTGGGTCGTTACAGAACAATGGCGCCGTTCACAACTTAGGGTTGCTTACTTCACCTGGACCTGCACACAGACACAAATAACTTTGTTCCCAACAAAGTTCAGAGAGGTTGTCAATCTCTCCGGTCTTGTTGTTTACAAAGGATCAAACACAAGAGATAATGATAGCAACTGAAAGTAAAAGCAGAAAAGTAAATGAGCGTGGAAACAGTGATGAGAATATGGACCGAGATACGTGATGTTCACTAGTGATGTCTCTCTCCCAAAAGACGATAAAACTGCTATGCAAGGTGAACAAATTACAGAAGGGCAATTGACAGGATTATGAACGCACCGCAATGCTAACTATGCTACAAAAGAAAGGAAGAGGCTCAAAAGCATGGGCAGAACGCCAAAATAAGTAGACCGAAATCCAACTGCATCTACTACTAATCATCCACCTTGAGATATCTATCCAGAACATCTCGTTGGTATTAAGTTGAGAGCCCCACCCAAAGTGTAAACCCAAAGCAACAGACAACTGCATTAAAAAGCACTTTGCGTAAAGTAAACAATCCTTGCAACCGCGGTTACAAGCACCGTTGTTTTCCCCCTTGTGGCAACAGCACATCCCCTAGACTCATGTTTCTGTCACTCAAGCTAGTCATCAGGGGGCATGAACCCACAATCGAGCATAACGTTCCCTCTTGGGGTTACTACCTAATTCTTGGCCAAAGCAATAAACAGCAACGGAGAACATGCAAGAATTACTTAAGAACAAAAATATAAGAGATAAGAACCAAATATATTACTCAATCACAATCTGAACATAGTCTCATAATCCATCAGATCCAATCAAACTCAGCAAAGCAACAGCAGAAAGATTACAAAATTGACTCGATCATGTAGGGCAGCTCACGAGGTCTAAACCATGAAGAACAAAGAGGGGAGGAGAACATCACATAGCTACTGATCACGGACCCATGGTCCAAAGAAAACTACTCACGGGACATCCGGGAAGCATCCATGGTGGAGAGGAGACTCCCGGAGGTGGTTCCTCCCTCCGGCAGGGTGCCAGGAAGAAGTCTATTGGTGCTCCCGATCTCGGAAGCGCGGCGGCGGCGGAACAGAGGCAAGATCGCGAAAAAGGGTTCTGTCCTCGAGGTTTTCCCGAGACGGAGAATATATAGGCGAAGGGGGCCAGCCAGGGGGGCCACCAGGGGTCCAGGCGCCCCCCCCCCTGGCGCGGCCAGCCCCTAGGGCGCGCCACCAGGGTGCCTGGGCCCCTGGTGGTGGCCCTTTGGCCCCACTCAGGTTCTTCCGGAAGGTTCTTCTGCGCTGATTTTTTATCTTATTTTTCCAGAATTTTTGGAGCACTTTTTATATGGGGGAAAACTGAAATAGAAAAACAGCAGAAAACAGGAACTGGCACTGTGGTGCACTGAGTTAATAGATTAGTCCAAATATGATCAAAAGTGTATGAAAGTGTATCTAGATCATAGCAATATCACACAAAGCATGCATGGATCAAGCAGAAATTATAGATACGTTTTGGACGTATCAACATCCCCAAGCTTAATTCCTGCTCGTCCTCGAGTAGGTAAATGATAACAGCATAATTTCTGTGGTGACATGCTAGCAACCATATAAGAACTTTGAAAAGTAAAGCAATCAAGGTTAGAGATTCAAATCAAGTCATAACATGCAAGAGTCTATATTAGCATTGAAACAAGTAACAAAAGAACATTAGGTGCAAGAGCTCTCGCTGTCCGTGACTCGAATGTCTCCAAATGGTGTTTGCGTACAAGAAGGGGGATAGGGAATACGAGAAAAAATATTTATTTGTTGAGAACTCAATCTACTAAAGTTTCACACTTGGTTTTTTTCTGGAATATCTTATCTTGACTCGTCCCCAGACCACTAGCCAGGTACAAGTCAATTTGATCCACTCCTTTTTCAATATCTTGAGCACTCATGCGATGGATGAGCGTAAGCACGAGAGTTGACACTTAGGATGGCAAAGAGAGAAGTACGGAGGAGGAGGAAGACAAAAAAGAAAAACAAAGGCTCACATCAATGAGGACAATCATAGGCAAGAGATGCCAAATGATAGATATGATGTGAGGAGTAGGGATTGCCATGCAACGGATGCACATATGAGCTAGGAAGCTCTCCAATGGAACTAGTGGGGGTGCATCTAACTTGCTCGCTCATGAAGACCTAGAGCTCGTTTGAGGAGGCTCATCCTTGGAATATGCAAGCCAAGTTCTATAGTGTGAAGGTCCCCACATAGCTATATGCATAATGATCATCTCTATGGAGTACAAGGATATAGAGGGAGTACTAGTGTGGATCTCTCAAAAGGATAGTATTGTTGCCCCTTTCTCTCTTTTTATTCCTTTTTCTCTTTTTTTTATTTTTTTATTTTTTTGGTGGCATCAATGGCTCTTTCTATTTAACTCTCATTTGTCCTCTTTGGGATCTTTTATTGTGTCCACTTTGGGATCTTTTCCTCACTTAAGGGCAACACTCTATTTTACAAGAAGGTAAAGGAGATCTTTCACACTTTACAAGGTACTCAAAACATAAAGAAGATGTAACTATCATGATGTATGCAATGTATGTGTCTGCCAGTGTAGCAGAATATGCAATGATACTAGCGCGTCATGTAGCAATGATTAGGGCAAGGCCCAACTAGCATGAGGCTCATCGATCAAGCAAAAGCATGTATGACATGAAGATCAAGTCATGAAGAGGTGGAAGTTGCATGGCAATATATCTCGGAAAGGCTATGGAAATGCCTTGATAGGTAGGTATGGTGGTTGTTTTGAGGAAAGATATAAGGAGGCTTATGATGACAGAGCGTATCATGCCAAGAGTTTGGATGTACCGGCGAAGGTGGACACCAACTCTCGGAGTGAGAAGAAGGCAATGCACGGCACGGGAGAGGCTAGCAAAATATGGGAAGGTGGAAGTGTCAACTTTCAATACTTACATTAGTCCGAAGAACTCATGCACTTATTATCGGTAACTCTCAATCTAATAAGGAGGTTCACAAAGAGACAAGTACCCCGAGGAGGAGTGTATGGGGGTTTGGTTATCCTTGCGCATCCTCGACTCATGGTACGTGAGTGTACTCTAATATTCGATCCATCAAAGATTAGTGATCCATCTAGTAGCTAGAGTTCTCAACTAGTTTTTGTAGGTTTTGAAAATACACACGGATTGCCCAAAATACGACACCTATCACTAATAGGCTAAAGCTCTTGACACCAAAAGTTCAAATATTACTCACATCAATACCTCAAAACTATTGCAAGTTACTACTAGAATTAAATAGCAACCTCAATTACGTACTTTCAAGACAAGACACAACTTAGTGCAACAACCAACTCTCTTAACAAGATAAACATGAAAACTAAAGAGAGTTCCAGCAGCAAACTAAACAAAAGACAAGGCTCTTGCTAAAGACAAACTAAAACTAAAACTAAAAATGGCAGCAGCTATGAAAAGATAAAGAACACACAACAGCAAAAAGATAAGCAGGAAAAATCCTATGATGTGTTCTAGATTAGAGTGGAGCGTGTTTCTCTCCCACACAAAGCAAGATGGGGTCTAACTTTTTATGACCAGCAAGCAAAACTAAAGAAAATTAAAAATAAAACCTAAGAGCGAGACGCTCCAAGCATAGCACATAACGAATGAAATGATAGAAATTTAGTGAGACGAAGGAAGAACTGATGATTGTTGATGGAGAAGGGGATGCACAGGCGCATACCCAAGCTTCGACGCTTGAGTCTCCTTGAATATTTATTGGGGATGCATGGGGGCATCCCCAAGCTTGAGCGCTTGACACTCCTGAATCTTCTTTCATCATCTTCCATCGCACACTTGAAAACTCCCTTCATACATAACTCATCATAAGCTGATTAGAGAGGTTAGTACCCTTAATAAAATAATTCTTCCCACTGGATAAAAAGGTAATCTTGAAGAGCTACTGTTTCTCAAGAGTGCCAAAAAGTTTTTGCAAAGAAAAAGCAAGCTTAAGGTTTGCAAAAGTGAAGCGAGGCAAAACGTGGCAGAATCTGTGAAAAACAGAACAACAGGTAGTAGAGAATTTTTTCGGGGCACTTCTGCAACTCAAATCAAAAAACTCAGAACATACGAAAGTTTCACAATTGTATAGAGCATGCTGTCAAAAAAATCAGATCAGAAAGATGATCTGGTGATTTTATTCGAATTTTTCTGTCCAGGGGACAGAATCTGTTTTCTGGACAGCATGTCACAACTTTTGCTTCCCTTATCATAAGAGGCTATAACTTGGCACAAAGCTGAAAAATAAAGATACAATGATGCTATAGTAGTAACAAACATCAAGACACAACAAAAGCAAAAAGAAACCTAATTCATTGTGGGCTGCCTCCCAAAAGCGCTTTCTTTTATGCCTTTAAGCTAGGCATGATGCAAAAGAAGAATCAAGTTTTATCAAGAGAAAGAGAATAACTAGCCCGTGTGACGAACTCAAAAGGTAACTTGATTTTCTTTCTAGGGAAGTGTTCCATCCCCTTTTTGAGTGGGAATTGGAATTTTATATTCCCCTCTTTCATGTCAATAACCGCACCAACGGTGCGAAGAAAAGGATGTCCCAAAATAATTGGACATAAAGGTTCACACTCTATATCCACAACAATAAAATAAACGGGAACATAGTTGTCATTGACAATGATAAGAACATCGTCGATCTTCCCCAAAGGTTTCTTTACGAAAGAATCAACAAGACGAACACCAAAAGAACAAGGCTCAAAGGGCTTCAATTCAAACATATCATATATTCTTTTGGGCATAACGGAGGTACTAGCTCCAACATCACATAAAGCATAGCAAGAGAAGTTATTTAATTTAATTTTGATCATAGGGTCCCAACCATCATCTAGCTTCCTAGGTATGGAGGCTTCTACTCTAAGCTTCTCCTCCCTAGCTTTGATGAGAGCATTTGTGATATGCTCCGTGAAGGCAAGATTAAGTGTGCTAGTGTGGGGGGTCTCTAGACATTTTGTGTAGCAAGATAATAACTTCTGAGAGGGTGCAACTATCAAAATCAATATCACTACTATCAAAGGTGGTAGTGGTGTCATCTAGGCTCACTTGTTTGAAACCCTCTATGTTCATAGGAGTTTCTTCATCTTCGGCTAAGGTATTAGCATCACCATTAATAGGTCCAATGGGACCAGGAGTGCATTGGGTGCTAATAGTTTGGGTGTCCTCAAAAATTTGGATAGTAGCAACTGTGTGGTGTGTTGGAAGGCTCTTAATTCTATCCTCTTCCATAGGGATAACTTCCGGTTTGGCTGCCATTTGATTTATCAAAGTAGATTGGGTGTGGGACATATTCGAAACATGGGTTTCAGTGGCGGTAAGTCTAGCATGGAGATTAGAAATCTCACTGTTCAGGCTATCAAGCTGTTCACTAATGTTTTTCAAAATGGCAGTATGCTCACCTATTTGCTTAGAGAAGGCTTTGTTTTGTTCAAACTGGGTGTGCATATAGTTCTTGGTAGCTTTCTCTATTTCTACCAATTTCTCATAGCTAGGTAGGTCTCTTTTCGTATAAGCAGGATTATAGGAGTTGTTGCTAGGGTAAGTGTTGTTGTTCCCATAGTTGGATGGAAATGGTCTAGGATTGCTAGCAAAATTACCCCTATAAGCATTGTTGTTGAAGTTGTTTCTAGCAATAAAGTTCACATCTACTTGTTCTTGATTAACCAAAGAATTTAAAGGGACATCACGAGGATCAATAGAGGGTTGCTTGGTAAGTAGAGACATAATTAAGTCAACTTTTTCATTGAGGGAGGTAATTTCCTCGACAGAGTTTACCTTCCTACCTGTTGGAGCGCGTTCGGTGTGTCACTGGGAATAATTGGTCATCATCTCATCGAGAAGCTTCGTGGCAGCACCAAGTGTAGTTGACATAAAGGTTCCTCCCGCGACCGAATCTAACAGGTTCCGCGAGGTAAAGTTCAAGCCTACATAAAAAGTCTGGATAACCATCCAGGTAGTCAAACCATGTGTAGGGCATTTCTTAACAAGAGATTTCATTCGTTCCCGAGCTTGGGCAACATGTTCATTATCCAATTGCTTAAAATTCATAATGTTACTTCTTAATTGGATAATTTTAGCAAGAGGGTAGTACTTCCCAATAAAAGCATCTTTGCACTTATCCCAAGAATCTATGCTATTCCTAGGCAAAGATTGAAACCAGATTTTAGCTTCTCCCCTTAAAGAGAAAGGAACGAGCTTGAGCATAACAACATCACCTTCTACTTCTTTATACTTTTGCATATCACATAATTCAACGAAATTGTTCAAGTGTAAAGCAGCAGCATCTCCAGCACCGGAGAATTGATCTCTCATAACAAGGTTTAGCAAGGCAGGTTTAATTTCATAAGAGGTAGCTGAAGTGGCAGGTGTGGCAATGGGGGTGCAGATAAAGTCTTGGTTATTGTGACTAGTGAAGTCACACAACTTGGTGTCTTCAGTGGAACCCATAGCAGCAGCAAGTGTGGCAGATTTTTGTTGTTGTTGTGATTTTCGATATAGGACACAAAGATAAAAAATGAAAGGTAAACTAACAAGACTAAAAAAAAAAGGTAAAGGGTAGTGTGCAACTCCCCTATCTTAGCACTCAGAGTCCCCGGCAATGGCGCCAGAAATTTTGCTTGATGTGCGAGGTGATGATAGTGATTTCTTGCCCTTCGTTGGTAAACCCCAAGTGGAAGGTGTGATGAAGCACAGTATCAAATTTCCCTCAGTAAAGATACCAAGGTTTGTCTCCAGTAGGACTCCGGAGATGATAAGTAGGTGGTGAAGTGAACAATGGCCCCGTTCACAACTCAGGGTTGCTTACTTCACCTGGACCTGCACACAGACACAAATAACTTTGTTCCCAACGAAGTTCAGAGAGGTTGTCAATCTCTCCGGTCTAGTTGTTTACAAAGGATCAAACACAAGAGATAATGATATCAACTGAAAGTAAAAGCAGAAAAGTAAATGAGCGTGGAAACAGTGATGAGAATATGGACCGGGATACGTGATGTTCACTAGTGATGTCTCTCTCCCAAAAGACGATAAAACTGCTATGCGAGGTGAACAAATTACAGAAGGGCAATTGACAGGATTATGAACGCACCGCAATGCTAACTATGCTACAAAAGAAAGGAAGAGGCTCAAAAGCATGGGCAGAACGCCAAAATAAGTAGACCGAAATCCAACTGCATCTACTACTAATCATCCACCTTGAGATATCTATCCAGAACACCTCACTGGTATTAAGTTGCGAGCCCCACCCAAAGTGTAAACCCAAAGGAACAGACAACTGCATTAAAAAGCACTTTGCGTAAAGTAGACAATCCTTGCAACCGCGGTTACAAGCACCGTTGTTTTCCCCCTTGTGGCAACAGCACATCCCCTAGACTCATGTTTCTGTCACTCAAGATAGTCATCAGGGGGCATGAACCCACAATCGAGCATAACGTTCCCTCTTGGGGTTACTACCTAATTCTTGGCCAAAGCAATAAACAGCAACGGAGAACATGCAAGAATTACTTAAGCACAAAAATATAAGAGATAAGAACCAAATATATTACTCAATCACAATCTGAACATAATCTCATAATCCATCAGATCCCATCAAACTCAGCATAGCAACATCAGAAAGATTACAAAAGTGCCTCGATCATGTAGGGCAGCTCACGAGGTCTAAACCATGAAGAACAAAGAGGGGAGGAGAACATCACATAGCTACTGATCACGGACCCATGGTCCAAAGGAAAGTACTCACGGGACATCCGGGAAGCATCCATGGTGGAGAGGAGACTCCCGGAGGTGGTTCCTCCCTCCGGTAGGGTGCCGGGAAGAAGTCTGTTGGTGCTCCCGATCTCGGAAGCGCGGCGGCGGCGGAACAGAGGCGAGATCGCGAAAAGGGTTCTGTCCTCGAGGTTTTCCCGAGACGGAGAATATATAGGCGAAGGGGGGCAGCCAGGGGGGTCACCAGGGGTCCAGGCGACCCCCACCTGGCGCGGCCAGCCCCTAGGGCGCGCCACCAGGGCGCCTGGGCCCCTGGTGGTGGCCCTCTGGCCCCACTCAGGTTCTTCCGGAAGGTTCTTCTGCGCTGATTTTTTATCTGATTTTTCCCGAATTTTTGGAGCACTTTTTATATGGGGGAAAACTGAAATAGAAAAACAGCAGAAAACAGGAACTGGCACTGTGGTGCACTGAGTTAATAGGTTAGTCCAAATATGATCAAAAGTGTATGAAAGTGTATCTAGATCATAGCAATATCACACAAAACATGCATGGAGCAAGCAGAAATTATAGATACGTTTTGGACGTATCAGCGTAGGAGCAAATTTCCCCTATGTAGAGGATAGGGTTTGTCTCCCGTAGGACTCGGGCGATACAAGAAGTTGGTAAAGTGAACAATGGCGCCGTTCACAACTGAGGTTGCTAACTTCACCTGGACCTGCACACAGATACAAATAACTTTGCTCCCAACGAGTACAAAGGAGTTGACAATTCCTCCGGCCTTGCTGTTTACAAAAGATTAACGCAAGAGATAATGATAATGATAGAAACTGAAAAGTAAATTGAAGGTGTAAACAATGATATGAAGACGGACCAAGGTCACGTGATTTTCACTAGTGATGTCTCTCTCCCAAAAGACGATAAAAGTGCTAGCGAGGTAAACAAATCACAGTTGGGCAATTGACATGATTATGAAGGCACCGAATGCTAACTATGCTGCAAAGAAAGGAAGGGCTCAAAAGAAATGGGCAGTACGCCAAGGTAAGTAGACTGAAATCCATCTGCATCTACTACGAATCATCCACCTTGAGATATCTATCCAGATCATCTCGCTGGTATTAAGTTGCGAATCCCACCCAAAGTGTAAACTCAAAGCAACAGACAACTGCATTAAAAGAACTTTGCGTAAAGTAAACAATCCTTGCACCCGCAGGTACAAGCACCGTTGTTTTATCCCTGGTGGCAACAGCACATCCCCTAGTCTCATGTTTCTGTCACTCAAGCTAGACATCGAGGGGCTGAACCCACAATCAAGCATAACGCTCCCTCTTGGAGTTGCAAATAAAATACTTGACCAAAGCAAATACCGCAACGGAGAACATGCAAGAATTTACTCAAGAACAAAATATAAAAGAGAAGAACCAAATATATTACTCATCACAATCTAAACATAGTCTCATAATCCATCAGATCCCAACAAACTCAGCATAGCAACAGCAGAAAATTACATAGATGCCTCGATCATGTGAGGCAGCTCACGAGGACTCGAAAGTGGAAGCACAAAGAGGGGTGAGATAGATCACATAGCTACTGGTCACGGACCCATGGTCCAAGGGGGACTACTCACGGTACATACGAGAGGCGTCCATGGCTATGGATGGTCTCCCGGAGGGGGTTCCTCGCTCCGGTAGGGTGCCGGAGCAGCTTCTCCAGGAAGCCCCGATCTTGAAACGGTGGCGGCGGCGGTACAGAGGCGAGATCGCGAAAGAGGGATCGATATTAGGGGTTTCCACCCCGAGGGCTAAATATAGGCGGAGGGGGGCACCGGGGGGACCCACCAGGCAACCAGGAGGCCTCCTGGCGCGACCTAGGGTGGGGCCGCGCCATGGACCCTCCTAGTCTCATGGTGGTGGCCCTCCTCCGCTTCTTTGGTGATTCCGGAAGCTTCCGTCGCGCTGATTTTTTATCTGATTTTTCCGGAATTTTTGGAGCACTTTTAATGGTCGGAAAACCTGAAATATAAAAACAGCAGAAAACAGAAACTGGCAACTGGGTGCACTGAGTTAATAGGTTATTCCAAATAGGTTTAAAAGTGTATGGAAGTTCAAGCAAAACATGGCAAAGTCACACAAAACATGCATGGAGCAAGCAGAAATTATAGATACGTTTGGGACGTATCAGTGACTCAGTGCCCGACCACAGCAAAAGAGAAGGAGGAAATGTCCTCAAAACCCTATGCCTCAGCCATAGGTTCTCTCATGTATGCTATGTTATGTACCCGGCCGGATTTAGCGTTGGCTATTAGTATGACTAATCGCTACCAGAGTAATCCGGGAATGGCTCACTGGACCGCAGTAAAGAACATCCTAAAGTACTTGAGAAGAACAAAGGATCTCTTTCTCGTTTATGGAGGAGTTGATGAGGAGCTCATCGTAAAGGGTTACGTTGACGCAAGCCCCGACTCAGACCTAGATGTTTCGAAATCCCGGACGGGATATGTTTTCATGTTGAACGGTGGCACAATTAGCTGGAGGAGCGGCAAACAGTCAGTCGTCGCCCAATCTACAATGGAATCGGAGTATATTGCCGCTTGTGAAGCGTCAAACGAGGCGATGTGGCTGAAGAAGCTCGTGATCGAGCTTGGCGTCTTTCCCAGCTGCACTGACCCCGTGGGAATCTCCTGCGACAACACGGGTGCCATTGCTAACGCGAAGGAGCCAAGAACTCACTCTACATCCAAGCACATTCTCCGAAAGTTCCATGTGACGCGAGACTACGTCCGGGATGGACACACTAGGATTCACAAGATACATACGGATATGAATGCAGCAGACCCGATGACTAAACCTCTTCCACAGGGCAAGTTTGAAGAACACCGAGAGACTATTGGTGTTAGATACATACCTGATGTAAACTAGTGTAATTTCTACTCTAGTGCAAGTAGGAGAGTGTTGGATATGTGCCCTAGAGACAAAATAATAAAGATATTTGTCACATATCCGTTTTTGTTCATAATACGTTTTATACTATGTTATAATTGTATTACTTGAAAATACTAATACAGGTGTAGTATAAAACATAGGTCCGTAGTTTAACTTGGGTAAACTATCTCATTGGGCAATTGATTGATCAAGCTTTCCTGATCATGGCGACACTTAAGTCCATTGACAATGAGATCATGTCATTAGGGGAATGATGTGATGGACATACACCCACCTAAAGTATTGCAATGTAATCGAGTCACATAGTTCAGCGTTGCGATGACTTTGTAACGTATGGCTTAGTCGTTAGACTGTAATGATTATACGTAATTGTCATCTATGAGGAGACTTTGATTTGTATCCCACCGCCTGACTGAAATATGCTGGCTATAATGGTGCACTTTGGGTATTCCTAAATAGATGGTTGATGAGTATGTTAATAGATCAGAGCGGGATTTATCAGTCCTTGTAACAGGACAGGTACTCTGGGCCCACTCGATGATATTGCATCAATAGCTTGCAAGCAGGTGACTAGGTCACGGGAGATGCAATAGGCACGGACGAGTAAACTTGTTTGTTGTGAACGAGATGTGAACACGGTATGTGGGATATCGACGATCGAACCTCGGACAAACAAAGTACCGCATCACAAAGGGATTACGTCGTATCGTTAACGGTTTCCAAAAGCGATTGAAGTTCATTCAATGGAAGCGCAGGGGCTGTTAAGGATTGTAACCAGGTCCAACTGACTAGTCATTGGTCAATGAGAAGAGTCTCGGCCATGTCTGTTGTTTCCCGGACTGTTAGGGTGTTACACTTAAGAGCAATCGATGCATAGGACAGTTTCAGGATCAATCGGTGAAATAGGAGAAATCACCGGAATAGTTCCGGAGGAGGACGGAAGTTGTTCCGGACATTTTGAATGGTTCAAAATAAAGTTTAATTGGTTTTAATAATGTTATATTATTTAATTATCTGAATTAAATATTTAAACATATTAAAATACTTTTTTTTTTGAAAAGGCTATATGGGCATATGGGGCCCATTAGGGGAGGAGGGGGTTCCCCCCTTGGGATTGACGCCAAGGGTGGGGCCCATCCCCCCTTGGCCGGCGCACTCCCCGCCCCTTGGGAGTTTAGTCCCACATGGGGGAGGGGAGGAGGATAGCACCCCCCCTTGGCCTATATAAGGAGGGGTACACCCCCTTTTTCCAACACACAATTATTCCCCTGTCTCTCCTTCTCCTTCCTGGACGTGGACTCCCCTTGTTTGGAGTCTGCACCTGGATTGGAGTTCTCCACCATAAGGCAGGCCGTCGCTCTGCTGGAGTCAGGATCCGAATCCGTCTTTCTTTCGCCGCTCGCCTGGTTCGGGGCCCGGGAGGAACATCAATTGTACCGTACGTGTATAATCTCTTCGAGGCACTACACCCGTGGTGCTACTTCATCGCTGGAGGTCAACCGGGAGTAATCCTCTCCGGTGGTCTACTACACGACAGGGAGGTCGTAGTTCCGAGTCTACGCCAGCCACTTTCGCAAGAACGTTTCCCTCTTTCGGTCTTCAAAGGTATGAACACCGATTCCCTCCGTTACTTTACATCGCCATAGCATAGATCTTGGGTTCGGGTACCGTAGGTATGAAAAATTTGTGTTTTCTACCCCGTATCTCAACACTAAAACAATTCGAGACCATTCCCGAATGTTCCGGACATATACTTAAATACCCGAAACCACTTTCGAAGCCCTTTGAAACATCCTAGTATTCATCGTCTGATATCTTCTCCATTCTTGTGTTCGAAATGACTACTACCAATTAAGCATGGGACCCTATAAGCTCGTATTATGCGGGCATGGCTCAGAACACTTTGCGGACGATAATCAATAGCGAGATCTGCACAACCATATTGACTCCCACGCATACACAAAACCTGTTGTTATTCATGCACCATTACTTTTGCTTGCCGCGCACACGAATAAGATGCAAGACAATTTCTGAGGGATAGAAGTCTTGATCGGGGTGAAGTTGACATTACATGTGAAGCAACTCTTGATCACACACCCTTGTTATCCTCTGTAACAGTTCGTTCTTTTACTCGTCATTGTATTTCGGTAACTACATGATTGAATCACATTGTGTTTGGCCAAACTATAATGGATACCGTCATACCGAGTGTGCCCGAAGAAATATCTCTTCATCGTGAAGGAGAAAATTCGAACCTTAAAGTTGCCGCAACTACCAACCGCACTTTCTAATTCCCCTAAAACTTACCGGTATCATCACCCAATTACGAACAAGTTTTGATACGAACACAAATACATCTTCCAGTGTGAAGTAACTCAATACTCTCATGGCCTAAGGAAATCATATATGATAAAACTTTATATGATATTTCTTGTTAAATTGTTATGATGTGTTCTCAAAGTATGTCATTAACTAGGGCTCGTTCAACATCATTGTTCCACTAATAATATGTTCTCATTGTTGTCGGCATCCTTGTCACTTGACAATGTTCTGTGATCAAGAAAACGTATTCATCAGTCAACACATGAGCTAGTCTTAGATTCTAGATCAAGAACACTCTGTGTTTACATTACCACACATGCATACAGGTTTTCTTCTGAATCTTCTATTCACGATCATTACAATTATAGCACAAAATTATAAACATTAAATTATGAATTTGAATAAAACTTTATTATTGCATTTAGGATATATATCCAACAGTCTTCCACTCGCACTAGATCTGGTAATACTGGTTAGATCATGCTTCGCTCGTGGAAGAGGCTTCGCCATCAGATCTGTCACGTTTATATCCATGTAGATCTTGCATACTTTCACATATCCTTTAGCAATAAATTTTTGGATTTTGTGATATCAACGTTCAAAGCGTTTGGATTTCTGGTGGGATCTTGGCTCCCTTGCCTCTGCCACAACGCTATTATTATCACAATAGTGGTTTGTGGGGTCTTCGACACCTGAAACCACATCGGGATCAACAATGAACTGATACATTTATCTGTGTTTTTTTATTGTTTCATGCAATATTTATATTAATTTGGCATACTTTTAGCACCACTTTTATCATATTTATTTGTACTAACCTATTAACATAATGTTAAAGGATAGTTCATGTTTTTGTGATTTTTTGATATTTAGGCGGAAATAATTCGGAGCAAAAAAAACTAAAATTCTATCGCACCGGAAGACTCCAAAAGCCATAAGGGGTGGATCAGGGGATGTCTAGCTGTTCGTGCCCCCTGCCCTCTCGTTGGCGTGTTAGGGGCATGTAGGGGCCCTTTAAGGCGGTTCTATCTCTCCCTAGGCCGCAAGCTACGCCCCTCCAACATGATGTTGTCCATCATCATATCTGACCATCTCATCTGCTGTCACATTTGAATCACTTTCGCGGCTGCTCAAAGTGCATGAATAGCGCACATTCACTAGCAATTAGGTGGCGCAATCAACATAACACTATCACTTTTTGTCATCGTTGACATAGCTTGTCATGCGCTGTCAAGCAGGCCCAATGATCAAAATGAGATGCACTTTTACACAAACTCCCTAATTTAGTTAAAATTCATTTTTCTCCCTAGCAACCCATAAAAATAATCTATTTTAAATTTAAATTTGGGTGTGTATGTAAACGTGTAAGGGACGACATAGTTGTGAGGTTGGTATTGTTATTCGTTTCATTTCCTGTGAGTTCGACACTTACCATAAATTATGCTACAAGCCGTGTGCACTTGCAGGGCATCACCGTTCTACGAGCAAGGGGAGGGGTGCAACCCTCAATCCTCGCTGCCTTCGCTAGTATCTACTAATACATCACCTTCATTACCATCTATGACCTTCCTCACCTTCTGCCTTGACGAGAGAGGGATAACGAGTGGTGCGAAACGAGAGACAAGGGGGGGAGGAGGATTGTTGATGCAATTCTTAATCTGTGTTGGTCTCCACTATTATCACCTCTACCATACTTTATCACCTTCCTCACCTTCGAGGTTTTGTTTTCCACACAATAATGTCTACTACTCCTTCCGTACCGAAATAGGTACTACCCCCGTCACAGTTTAGAAGGCCTACGTGTATCCCTAGGTTGTCAATTTAATCAACATAACATAAGATAAATATTATAAAAATTATATCATTAAAAACTTCAAATGTTAAATTTTTATATGGTATAATTTTTATATTATAAATCTTATGTTATGTTGGTTAAATTAAAGACCTAGGGGTACGCACAGGCCTTATAAACTATGATGGAGGTAGTATCATATTGTCTACTATTAGATTGAACAATACTTTTATACTTAAAGTACACAAATAATGCAAGTTCAATAGCAATTACTCCAATCAGCAGTTGAGCACAATACTTCCACATCTTGTCCTGCGCCGTCAGGCAACCTCACGACCAGATGCATTTCTGAATTCTGACTTCTGTACGACAGAGGTTGTTTACACCATCTCTCTAGGGTTTTAGTTCAACCAGTCCAAAAACCTCCACGTCGCCCCCGCGCCGCCGCCGCCGAGAATTCCTAGGCGGCGATGGCGATGGCCCGGCGTTCCGCCTCTCACCTCCTCTCCTCCTTCCGCCCTTTCTCCCTCCTCCTCCAGCCCCTCGCCGACGCCCCCTCGCCCGCAGCCGCGGCCGCAGCAGCGTCGGCCCGGCGGGCGATGTCCTCGGCGTCGGCTATGCGGGCGCGGGGAGACGACAAGGAGTTGGCGCGCTGGCACGAGTCCATGGATCGCATGCGGAACATCGGTATCTCCGCGCACATCGACTCCGGGAAGACGACGCTGACGGAGCGGGTCTTGTACTACACCGGCCGGATCCACGAGATCCACGAGGTGCGTGGCCGCGATGGCGTCGGCGCAAAGATGGACTCCATGGACCTCGAGCGCGAGAAGGGCATCACCATCCAGTCGGCCGCTACCTATTGTACCTGGAACGGATACCAGGTCCATTTCTCTCATCTTCTCGCTCATTTTGGTAGCTGATCCATTTCCCTCTTCGATCAACTGGACCACTGTTGTTTTATTCCTGGTTAAAGAAATTGCGTTGGGGAGTTTGAGTTAATGTACAATCATCATATGACAAATCAACTGTGAGATACTAATGCTGTTACCTCATGCCATTTCCACATTTCGGGCTAACTATAACCTTTTTTTTTTTGCAAATCAGTACGAGACAAATAGCATACTTGACTTTGTTTTCTTTAAGCACTGACGTATATGGTCCAAAAGCTTAATTGGTTTGTGTGTAATATGATACACCAAATGCAGAAGTTAAAACTAACTTACAAGCTCGAAAACTATAGAAAGCATAACCATGCAACGATATTTGGTACTCCCTCCGTAAAGAAATATAAGAGTGTTTAGATTACTAAAGTAGTGATCTAAACGCTCTTATATTTCTTTACAGAGGGAGTACTGATTAGCAAAGCTTATTCTCTCCTGGATATATCAGTTTTAACTAACATGGGGTATGTAAGAACTCACAGCATCTATACCTGTTGCATAGAATTTAAATATTAGAACCAAGCTGACCAATATATGTGCTTCACACTAATATTTATGTTTTATTTATCATAAATGGGCAATAATTAGTTTACCTACTTGCTATTCATTAGTTGCAATTGAACCTCAGCAATTTCCTGTTTCCACTTTGTCGTTGTAATTTGTTTGATATTTCATCGAGATCTTGAACCATATCTTTCGTTTTTGAGTACTGCAGAAGTATATTGCTGTCCATAGCTTTGGTTTCTCTAGTATGTGTGTACTGCATCATGTTAAAGGTGTCTAGTAAAAAACTTTTAGGCTGTAGGTTTGTGCCAGCAAGGTGTTCCCTACAATCTGTTGCTGCTTCTTAGGAGTTATGCACATAAAGATGAGGGCTAATTTAACTAGGTTGGCTTTTGCTTTCTTCACATCATTTCCAGGTTGTATGAAATGTGAGGAGAAAATTTGAAAAATCATTAATCAAGAATACAATGTGATATGATTTATGCAATTGCTAAAGGAAGAGCTGTTAGGAGAATGTGATTGGTGGTTTTATTCTAGAGCACATGAGCATTGTTGATGCCACAAATGAAGTAGCCCCATTAACTATACCAACACCATGGTCAGGCGAGAAATGGAGCAAATGGCAAATTTGCGTAAGATAGGGATTTAAATTCCCGGACATGGACGAGTTGCCAGCCACTATCATTCCAGAACATTAGAATTGATCCCCCGCAGTACTCTTTTTTCCCCCGTCATTTATACAACCATTGATCACTATCCCTTGTATTGTGCTGTCTGATTGCTTTTGTTTTGATCTATCTTACACTGTTCTTGTGTTCTATCGTTGCAGATTAATATCATTGATACCCCAGGTCACGTGGATTTCACTGTTGAGGTTGAAAGGGCCCTCCGTGTTCTTGATGGTGCTATACTTGTGCTTTGCAGTGTTGGTGGTGTACAAAGTCAATCGATTACTGTTGATCGACAAATGAAAAGATATGAAATTCCAAGGGTCGCATTTATTAACAAGTTGGACCGCATGGGAGCTGATCCATGGAAAGTTCTTAACCAGGTGAGCATGAGTCTGACTTCTTTGGTCTATATGCACTGATGCTCTCTCGTGATACTATTGAGGGGTGAGGCTTATGCAAAATGTCCCTCTCCTTTCATGCTGATTTCCCCCCTCTTGGTGGGATTGGGTAAAAGTCTGTATCGTCATTTCATTCCATTTCTTTACGATTTATAGTTTCTGTGAGACACACTTCTGTATGCCATGCTAGCATCATACTGCTAGCTTACTATCCTTGTTTAATACAGAAAAAGTCAAGGCAATAAATACTCTATATTGCGTTTGAATTCGAAGAAGTAGCAGTCAAGTATTTGCTACTTTGCTTTGCAGTGAAGTGCTTTCTGAAATGCACTGATGTCCTGGGTTCATTTCGAATAATTTATCACCTTCATTGCTGAATGAGCTCATCTTTTATCCTGCATCCAGTTTAATTTAGAAGTAAGGTATGAATTAGGCGGTCAAAGTAAAAGGGGGGAAAACAGGGACTTCATAAGTGCAAGGGCTGGCTTTGCATTATTTTTCAGTATCTGCAATGTGGACCAGTTTTGCATCTTGATGCTAGAGTTGCTGCATTTTGACACTACTGGAAAAGCATCATTCTTGTGCTTACTTTTAGGCTCGCCATTTTTTTTTCTGACATAATGTTCATTTTTAATAGTTCTGCAAGGTGTCTTGCAGTTATCTGTTGCTATTAGTTTATATAGCTGAGTTTTGCTTTTGTGTTCTATTGAAGGCTCGGGCCAAACTACGACACCAGAGTGCAGCTGTACAAGTGCCAATAGGATTGGAAGAGGAGTTTGAGGGCCTTGTGGATCTTGTGGAGTTGAAGGCTTTGAAGTTCGAGGGTGGAAGTGGGTGTGTCCCTGTTCTTACAAGCATTTAGTTGTGACGGCTATTGGTACCTGGAATCTTGGATGACACATCGTTTCTAATGTGCAGACAGGAGGTTGTTGCATCTGATGTCCCGTCCAACATGCAAGAATTTGTAATGGACAAGAGACGTGAACTTATTGAAGTTGTTTCAGAAGTCGATGACCAGCTTGCAGAAGCTTTTCTGAATGATGAGCCAATAACAGCTAATGAGCTCAAGGTCCATTCAACTTCCATTATTATTTTCTGTTGTTTCTATACTCAGATATATCATTTCATGAAATGGCTCTATAGAAGCATATGCAATCCATCTAAAAATCATTCCAGATTATAGCTACATCTTTTGAAACGGATGTAGTTGTAGCTGCTAAACAGCAATCATGTTGAAGGAATAGGACTAGTTTACCCCATTGAATATTGCAGTTTGTGTTTATAAATATTTTTACAATAGCAAGTTAGCAACTTACGAAGATGATGTACTTTCTAGTGACCTCAATTACTTATTTGTTACAGGGAGGAAGTTTTTATTTGTTAAAACTGCCTAGGATGCTACCTTAGCAAAATTTTGTGATATAAATTGTATGCATACAAATTGCCTCCATGTCTGTGAAACCATGGAGGCAAAAGGCTTTGCTCAGGGTGGAACGAAACATGGTTTTGGGTTTAAAAACTTGGTTTTATAGTCCCATGGTTAAAATGAATTTATTGCAAAGTTCAACAGTGGTGAAATGTGCTTTATTTTTTATTTAACAAGCCATATAAAAGGCATTGTGATGGCTAGATAGTGGACATTTTTTTAAGCCGGTTGTTAGAGAATGCCATTAATGATAAGTCGATTTGAAAATGATTCTGATTACTTGCTAATCATGTTTAGCACTTCTAACTTACAAGATCTCAAACTATAAAAAATATTACTGAATGCATGCGATGTCAGTAAGTTTTGTTGGTTGAAAAAGAAATACGCAGTTGGTTGCTAGTGCTTTTCGTAATATTCAGCTTTAAATTTTAATAGACATTTGAGAATGCTTAAGGCGATTATCCACCATTTTTTTTAACAAGTATTAGGAAATTCATATAAAGTCTAATGTTTAATGTATGGACACTATTGTCCTCACATTTTTGAAATTATGTTATGTACTTTAACCTTGTGATAGTTCTGATATTACTTGCAATTCTATATTTCTATTTACATAAATTATTGTTCAAAATCTACCTCTAATAACGCCTTTCCTGATTTCCTTAATTGTATCATATTGTCCTTTTCCAATAGCATAATAATACTGGCAACATCATTTCTTCCTGACTGATTTCCATGCCTTTGGTGTCTTATTTTCTTTTCGGCCAGGCTGCTATCAGAAGGGCAACAGTAGCGCGCAAGTTCATACCAGTTTACATGGGAAGTGCATTCAAAAATAAGGTCCATGACTGCATTTTCCGTCCTTTATCCGTTTCTTTTCATTTAGTAGCTAAATGTTCGTGTGGTGCTATAGAAGAATTTTTTGCTATATATTATTAGTTGTTTAAAAGCGTGTCCAAGGTTTTTGAGTCGCTCGACTAGTCTAGACTAGTCGCCGACTAGTCTCTGAGTCGCACTGGCAGGGTCGACTCAGCCTGGCGACCCGATTCATGGGATGAGTCGAGCGATTCGAGCGACTAGTCACGACTAGTCTAGGTTTCTGGGTCGAACGACTCCATTTTTTAGGGCCCCACCTGTCATATTTTTTTTACTGTATTTGCTTGCCTCATCCCACCCTGGAAACCTAGATCTAGCAGTTCCCTCTCCCCCCACGGCTCAACCCTCTCCTTGGCAGCCACCAGCTCCAGTCCCATGGTTGCTGGGTTGCTGCTCCTCCCCTCCTCCCCTCGTTGCTGTTGCTGGTCTACTCGTCCCCTCCTCCCCTGGTTGTTGTTGCTGTTGGTCTGCTCCTCCCCTTCTCCCCTGGTTGGTGTTGTTGCTGCTTTGCTCCTTCCCTCCTCCCCTGGTTGCTGCTGCTGGTGGTGGTCTGCTCCTCTCCTCCTCCCTTGGAGAAGCCGAAGGCTCTGGACATTGTATGGACATGCCCAAGTTTGTATTACATTGCGTGGTAATTTTATTGTACCTACTACTTACTGCTTAACTCACGCCGACTCGTCGACCATGAGTCTAGACTAGTCACGACTAGTCTGGAGTCGCCCCCCTCGAGCGACTCGTCGACTCATCGACTCAAAAACCTTGAGCTTATCCCACCATAGTCCCCGAGTTTGTGTAAAATAAACTTATACATTAATTGAATCATCCATATGTCCTTGATAGACTGGATGACAACTGTGGTAATTCCTAGTAACTTAAGAGGTGAAGGAACGCCACAGACGTATATCTTTATGAGTAAAAAATTACAGTTTCATGTACCTTATTGAATATGCATTAATAATATAAGAAGTAAACTTATAGTCTCTCTGTTTGCAAATAGATGCTGTTATGGACATGGGGCACATGTCTACTGTTTCCATCATGCAACTTATACTTTTACTAGTATTATGAATTTGCTAGTAAAATTTTAAAAATAACACTGTACTTTGAAAATATTTTTCATGACAAACTACTGATGCTATTATCACTTCACTCAAAACGATTTTCCCATATGCATGAGTTTAAGTCAGAGAAGTTCAACCGCACACTTTCTAGGAGGATGACATCTATTTACAAATCAAGAATGGTTACAAATTAAGACAAACTGCCTAAGAAAGGTTACATTGAGTTTGAGAAAGTGAAATCATGTTGGAAGATGGATGGACCTGATGTGCTAGGAAGCTAGAGTTTTTCACACAGGCCTTTATCACCTTGATCTGAATCACCATTTTCCCTGTGCCATCACCTGGACCTGCCATGGCTGTTCTCGATCTCCACCGAGGCGACCTTATTCTCGGTCTCAAAATTCCCCACACCTGTGTTCCAGCCTTGATGCCGAGCTCATCTGCTGCTGTGGAAGTGCTGCCCTCGCTTTCAACCTCGGAGTTCCCCCCTGCCCCTTCAGTGCAGTTCCTAGGTGCAGCCGGTACCACCTAATCAACAAGTGCAAGGTCGTCACCTGATTCACCTACCTAGTGCCTGGGTCATTCTTGAACACTGGTAAACTAACAACAGAGAAGTAGATGAAACCAAATACTGCTCGACCAAAACTAAAGAATAACATTTGACAAAAGAATCAGCATAAAATGATCAATTAAAGAGAAGAGTTGATACAACAATTACTCAATTAGATTACTTAATCAATCAGCAGTATTGCTAAAGTAATACACGTTGTTCCAAACAAACAATGTCATACAACCTTGCTGCTATTTAAGTGTTACAAAATTGGGCATTTGTTTTATGTCAATTTATTCCTGGTGTTGTCTATCATGTATGGATGTCTAAGATCCTTGTAGCCACCAATCCTCATTGCATCTTGCCTGCAGTATAACTGTTCTTAGGGCCTTGTCAAATCCAGGGTACCATCCTCAAGCACTCAATGGAGCACAACATTGCGATTACAAGAAACAGACTAACATAAAAAGGATACTGAAGTTTAAGAGCGACGACCTTGATAGTCAAATCCATTTTACTATTAAGTGGCGCAGCATGAACAAACAATTGGGGGGGGGGGGGAATGAATGTATGACATAGAAAAAAGCTAGAATGATTAGAAAGGCCGGAGGATTAGTACAGCAATTAGAGGAAAAATAAACCTACGTGGTAATATTTTCTCTAGGAAGAGGTGGGGGGAGGCCCGGGATTATCCCCACTACCCTCCGCCACTGCTATTTTTGATTACCTTATACCGGGTCATTGGAGTACTGCAGGTTTAACATTGCTCTCATGCATGCACTTCACGGATGTTATTAGAGCCTGACTTTAAATAAGTGTAGAAGGATAATAACGTAATTAATCTTTACTTGCGTTTGTTGTCGCCTTTTACTAGTTGTCGCCTTTTACTAGTACAGTTATAAAATAGATAGCCAAATTACATGTAAACATAGAGGTCCATTTTGCCTATTCTCATCGAGAATGATCACATAAGGATCGTGTATTGTACTGATTGTCATACTTTGTTGGTGTAGGTGTAGATAAGATTGTTCACTGTTCTTATGAGCACTCTTGCACTAGTACTTGTGTAAGAACCTGCAGTTAGCATCTGTTTTGTTAATGCTTGGTTGCTAACAGAGAAATACAACAAATTTGTCGTTGCTGTTTCATTTCTTACAGTTTTGATCTTTTTAACTGGCTTTATAGGGTGTTCAACCTCTTCTTAATGGTGTGCTTGACTATCTACCCTGTCCACTGGAAGTTGAGAACTTTGCTCTTGACCAAAACAAGTCAGAAGAGAAGGTAAAACATGGTCTCTGCAATACGTTTAATATAGTTATATTGATGAAACTCTTATTTCTTTTATTAGCTTTCATAATGAATTGCCACCTGGTTTGATGGTTAGGTCTCGTTGTCTGGAACTCCAGCAGGTCCACTTGTAGCATTAGCCTTTAAGCTTGAGGAAGGTCGTTTTGGTCAGTTGACGTATCTAAGGTGATTGTGTATCTTCTATGAACAGATTTTTTTGCATTAGCATGCATTGTTATTATTATTGGACACATGTATATTATTTTGCTTCTCAACTAATTATTTCTTGCTGCCTGTCTAGAATCTACGAAGGTGTGATTCGGAAGGGTGACTTCATACAGAATGTGAATACAGGAAAAAAGATCAAAGTAAGACCTAGACTTAATCCCAAGTCCCAGCAAGGACGTTGAAGTTGTTGCCAAATTCCCATATCGCTCTTTCAGCACACACTTTGAACAATTGACAATGCCAATATTTTGTATTTTGAGGGGCTATCCACTACTATAGATGCATACTTTAATGGAAAAAGGTTACCTTAAACAATTAACCTTGCGAATTTTTCATATTTTGCGGGGCATACACTACTGTAGATCTGTTGAAGAAATGAGAGGGGCATACACTACTTTAATCAAAGAGAAAAAAACAAACAAAATGTTAAATAATACAGTAATATTCAAAATAGTGTACTATAGCGCTCCTGGCTTTTAACTGTCTACCATTGAGTTGTTACAGTTGGGAGTCTTTGACCACTGTGTTGAACACACTGTCATGCTACAGCAGAAGAAGAAAAATGTGACTTTATGTAACATATTTGTTTCTGTAATTAAGTTTAGCATGGTTGTTGCAATATTCTGTACTTGTGTTGGTAAACTAAAAGTAGATGTTTTGACATGAAATTACATATTGCTTATCATTTGCCCGGTATCAAATCTGAATCTGAAAATATTAAAGAACATCGGTTCCTACTATTAAAGCCTAAATATTACAGAACATTGATTCCTACTATTTAAACCTAATTTTTTCCTAGAAAATAGTAATCCTATCAGGAGACGAATAGGTGTCTTCAGTCTGATATATCTTAATGTTGCCTTTACTTTTAACTGCTGATTGTGAGAATTTCAAAAGGTTTATCTTCTCTGATCTAATTGCTGTCCACTTGTCTAGGTTCCACGATTAGTAAGGATGCACTCCAATGAGATGGAGGTAAGTTGCACGTTATTTTGAAGCTAATGCTTGAATGATAACTGTTTGGGTCAACATCGATGGCCTTTCTTTACTATAAAATCAATTTGTTAGCTAGTATCTTAATTCTTCGTGGTCAATATAGGATATCCAAGAAGCACATGCTGGCCAAATTGTTGCTGTGTTTGGTGTTGATTGCGCGTCAGGTAAATCGCTTATAGCAATATAATATTCAAAATCTTTTCTGTGCCGTAACTTTTCCAGGTTATGCTACGTACCATCTTTTGGATTTCTTCAGTGCCTGATTCCCAGCTTTTTGCATCAACAGGTGATACATTTACAGATGGGTCGGTCAAATATACTATGACTTCAATGCATGTCGCTGAACCTGTGATGTCCTTGGCTGTTAACCCGATATCTAAAGATTCTGGAGGACAAGTAACTCATCTGCTGTTTTAAAGATCCACGTGTCATATTTTATATATTATTAACTTTGTTGAGTAATTAATTACTGTAACATTTTAGTTTTCAAAAGCACTGAATCGATTCCAGAGAGAAGATCCTACTTTCCGTGTAGGTCTGGATCCAGAGAGTGGACAGGTTTGTTCTTCCATGTACCATGTTTGCTTTATTCTATTATTGTTGTGTAGTTTCTAAAGCATACTTTGCACTTGCAGACAATTATATCTGGTATGGGTGAGTTGCATTTGGATATCTATGTTGAACGCATCAGGAGAGAGTACAAGGTACACAACGAATTAGTTCAAGGACGTATTTTGTTTCCTCGCCTATTTCAGCTATCATGTTTTGGGTCCTTGATATCTCCTACAATACAAAATCTATATGCACTATATTTTGTAATGGAGGGAGCAGTAATGGATAAATTGTTCCACCTCTAGGAAACACATTCCATCCATTTAACCACAGTGTTCTAACGAGTGCAAGGCACTACGTTGGCAGCAGCAAGGAGCCTAAGCGGCTGTACAACAACAGTTACAGACAGTTCAAATGTCACGCTTCAACAAAATAGTTATACGAAGTAGAAGTTCTACAAATAAAGTTGAAACAAACCTTATTTTTGAAGAGAATCCATTTTTTTGTTCCTATCTCTAAACCTTATAAAGTACATGGTGCCGCTACGGAACTAAAAAGTGGCAGCCCAGGCTGCTTATTAAGAAGACTGAAAATCACCTCATTTAGATGGTATTTCTTCCAAATCTTGCTCATCAAGGGAAGTTAGCAAGCTAAAAAATACCCACGTCAAATGCGGCTGCATTCTGCACACTATCAGGTCTATTTCCATTTGCAAAGTACTAACGGGAAAAACATGATTCGGAGGGGAAGCTCAAAAGTTAGATCTAGAAGTATAAAAGATGGGACTGCAGATATATCTAGTACGGCTCTTCACTACTACTCCCATGAAAAATGAAAGAAATGAAGAGAAAGCAAGGCTGATGGACGCGATAGGAAGAATGGCAGTTCTGTATCTGCTGGAGCTTCATAGCTGAAGTGCCACTGCGGCCACATGAGAGACCCCATTTACATCGCATCTGCTCTCGTATCTGTGAAGTATCCAGCCTGGAGTCATGGGTGGACTGGAGCCAGAGTTCTGAAAGGAATTAGGGTTGGGTGCTTGTATGTGTTGCTACTTGGCTGGGTCGTATTGATGACGTGCCTGGTGTATTTGTTATAACCATGGTTTTAAATAGCGCGCTATATCTTAGAAGAGGTCCGACGCTAAGCAACATAGCTTCACACACATGAAGAAACATCTATAGCGTTTAGAAAAGGTCCGCCTCTAAGAGGCTTAGCGCGCAATTTAAAACTATGGTTATAACCCAGCAAGAGCAGACATTCCATATGTTCATTTACTGTGGTCCTACTGAGCACTACATTTCAGAGTTTGGAAATATTGCCGTGTGCCTGTTTTATTGAGCTTCTTTGATATGCTTCTTGTCGACAATTTTCATTAACTGCATGGTATTCCCTATGATGAATGTTGATCTCTGACCTACTGTCTGTACATTTATATCTGTTTAAATTGAATAGATGTAACATGTTTTAACTCATGTAGGTTGATGCAAAGGTCGGGAAACCTCGTGTGAACTTCCGGGAATCGATCACCCAGCGTGCTGAATTTGATTACTTGCACAAAAAGCAATCTGGTGGTCAAGGTCAATATGGACGAGTTTGTGGGTGAGTGAGTTCATTCAAATTAAATAATTATCTGCGAAATAATTTCCATCGCTTGCTTTTATCTCAGTTGCTCGGTTCTGAAAAGTTAATACTTTGCGAGGCATATATATGGGGACACTTGTTGTTAATACAAGTTTTAGGTGCAAATCGTTACTGGATGTAATTAACATTTGTAAAGTATTGGATGGTGTGGAAAATGTTGCCAGAGTAAAACAAGGTTGGAACCATGCCCGGGCACTGTAAGTTGCCTCAAGGGAGCCCGGATACCTATGGCCAGCAAATATCAAACAAACTTAGTAATCCAGCCACTTAATATAATGTCGTAGAAGATACTTCACCCAAATGGAGAATGTAAGAACACTTACAATAATCTTTTCACTGGCGAGGAACTAAATCAGATTCAAACTTTATTTTTTTGATAATTTAGCTTCCACTATTAAAGGATACTTACCCTTACCTTTTAAATCTGTCAGTTTGGTGATGACGTGTTCTCTTAGTCGTTAATTAGTATTATATCATGGTTTTCTTAACAAGTTAATATAGGTGTATAGGTGTAAGGTGCCACTAAAAGATGTTTATGATTTGTCGTTAAGGCCATTTCATGCATATAAATAGAGGCCAGATCCTCTAGCTTTGTAACCCACTCATGTGGCATTTATACAATTAACCCTTGTTCTTAAGGATCCTGCCCTAGACGCTTAGGCGATAAGGCGGCCCTGCCAGCGCGTTACAAATATGACGCTTTAGGCGTCAGAGTGGGCGGTGCTCGCCTTAGGTCACCTTACCGCCTTATAAAAAATGCATATCGAACTTCTATTTGAAAGTTTTGGATTACGCTCCTGCACATGTACTTTTCTTTATCTCCTGAACGATGTGTATTACAACAGTTGAAGTGATCCCTTAATGGTTTTGTTGTCTATTTTTGTGGCAACAGTGCACACAGTTCACTGATATGGGTGTCATGAGTGTGCAGTCGATTTGAAATTTCTTCTCGGATCTGGTGTTGAGATCGAGTAGGATCACTTTAGTACCCAACTTTTGGAGCCCATAAGGGATGGTATTTCCTATTGATATCAGTCACCCAACGCCAGTCCTGCAGCACCTCCAGCACGGAACGCCTCCTCTTGGTCCGCCTAGGAAGTAGATCGTAGAGTTCGGGGTGTTCACGATGATCACTCGACCGTTTAGCCATCGATGCTCCCAGAAAAGTGTGGTCGTCTTGTCGCCAACCACCACCTTGGTAGATGCAGAAACACACACTGCTCACTTTGGAGAATCACGTGTCATGCTCTTACCAAGGACGGAATGGGTCAGTACCATCCTTGAATTCCAACACACCCTCAAGACTGATCGTGGTCTTGAACAGCTCATGTATGCTGAGGCCCCCAGACTTCACCAGACGACAAGCCTTGTTCCAGTCAGTGACTGGCTGACTGCTGTGTGCGTCCGCTCTGCCTGTTCAAAGGAACCCCTAAATCTCTAATAATCTTATCCATCTGCTTCTGTGCCTCCTTGTACAGGCCCATCACCTTGATATATTGGGGAAAGTATAACTGATAAGGAAAATAAAGTAATGATCGTGGAGAGTGACAAAAGGTTTTTATTTAAAACCTTAGTGCTATTCAACACTTGCTCCTGATTGCTGATCGTATTGCCTAGCGCCTTATCATGGACTGTCCCTAGCACAGTATCACTCATCGTTACTGTCGTTGGTTTGTTGCCACAACCGCCATGTCCTTTCCGCTCCAGGTCTTTGCTGCCGTTGTGTTTTAGTGGACTTCATGCTAGAGGAAACTCGATGATGACTTGACAGTTTGCACTTTCTTCTACATTTCTACAGCTTGTAAATGCACTCAGAGCATGAATGTAGCTCACTAAACTGGAGTTAAGACCAGCCAAATTTAACTTGAAAAGATGCTCCTACTTTACCTTCATTAGATTGGTTATGTGAATAAATATTTAGGGTATTTACTTTGGAGCTTTATGATAAGAAGCTACAATATGCAGGTATATTGAGCCTCTTCCGTCAGATGCTGAAGGTAAATTCGAATTTGAGAACATGATTATTGGACAAGCAATTCCGTCCAACTTCATACCAGCGATTGAGAAGGGTTTCAAGGAGGCCTGCAATTCGTGAGTTTATCTCTTCCACATTAGTTTAGCTGTTCTGCATTTTGTTTGTGGAGTGTTAATTTTTGTTTGCATGCTGGCTACTGCAGGGGTTCATTAATAGGGCATCCTGTCGAGAATATTAGGATTACACTGACTGATGGGGCTTCACATGCAGTGGATTCCAGTGAGCTTGCGTTTAAGCTAGCTGCTATCTATGCTTTTAGACAGGTGAGCCTAGTTGCTTTCCTGGGGTGCAAATGTCATTTCTAGCAATTGCTGCAATACTACAATGCGAATGCAAGCGTTATTCATAAATTTGTTCTTTCTTTTTCAGTGTTATACTGCTGCTAAACCTGTTATATTAGAGCCCGTGATGAAGGTGGAACTGAAAGTTCCAACAGAGTTCCAGGGCACAGTAACTGGTGACATAAACAAGTGAGCTTTTTTTTATCCCAGCAAGCTATGTTTGTACTGAGATGTACGGTTAGCGCATGATTCATGATGTCACGCTAAATTTTCCTTTTCTACTCAAGAAACACAGAAACTTGCATGCAATTCACATTAAAAGGATAATTGGCTCCTTAGCACCTGAAAAAGCATAATTTGTTGGAATACCATAGGCTGTGGTAGTGACAAATTGGTTCTGGCTTCAGAACATATTGACACCTTGTGATATTTTGGCAAACTGACTTGCATGGGCGCTATGGATTTTATTTTTGCACACTCATCAATTCAATCCTTGAAGCCATACTAACTATAATTCTTTTGTTTGATGTGGCAAACAGGAGAAAAGGTATTATTGTTGGAAATGACCAGGAAGGCGATGACACAGTTGTAGTATGCCATGTACGTAAGCCTTGTTCCTTTCGGCTTCTTGCCTCATGTAGCACCGATACTACAGTATCTTCTTGTGAGAAACTGCCAGATTTGATAGTTGTATTGGTCATGAGTGGTTGTAGTAATCAATGTTGGTAGCTTTGGCTTTGCTATAGTTTGTAGTGATAAATGTCTAAGAGAACAACTGAAGCATTACGAAATCAATTGCAGTATTACCCTTATAACATTAAAAATTAAGTTTTCCAATGGGTGAGTGGGTGACGGGTTACGGTTGGAGGTTCCACTAATCTACACGAACAACAGCGAGGACAACATTTTCGCATAATAAACTTCACTTTTAGAACCTTTACCATTTGTCCTACTCAACTACAATAAACATGCCAGGTCAATAGACTATAAGAGGAACATGTATATTGTGTAATTCATAATGTAGATGTTAAGGCCAGTTACTCTGTGCATTGTTATTGTACTTAGTCTCTCGTCCTGCTTTCTTCCAGGTTCCACTAAACAATATGTTTGGCTATTCGACAGCGCTTCGTTCAATGACACAGGTAATAATTTGTTTTTCTTCATGAGCCCTGATATTCAGTCTAGAACATTCGTTTGACATTAAGCATCATCATTCATATGCTTTTTATCATTATTCTTCACCCGACGCATTCTTTGAGTAGTGATCATTCAAGATGCTTTCTATCCTTACTTGGCACGTTTTTCACAGTATAGTCTGCGGCAACAATGTTCATGTCTTGTAACTAATATTATGATCTATAGAAGTAGTGAAATTCTGCTACACGCATGGGTGATACCTGCCATATGTGAGAAAGTGTAGGAGCTTGTATTTCCTGGAGGCTAAGGGCCAGTATCAATATACAAAGCTTTATAACACTGGGAGACATAGCACATCCTATACACGGAACTAGTTTATAGGAGTATTATCTTTTAACAGCTTATACAAAAGTGCATCATGCTTAGTATTGAAAATTGTGGAGAAAACCAAGAGATGTCCTGGATGTGATGTAGTGCACATGTCTAAACCTAACATGAAATTCATCTTTGGTTGCAAGAGCTATAGAAGACAATTTATACCTGCCATATTTTCTGTACTTCATAGTTGAGACTTTCTCTTCCCACTATTCAATCACTTGTGATCATGCAGTCAACGTAGGGTGTCGTGGACCTATGTGGCAGTTGCGCACCAAATTAATACAGTGATTCTAAAACTAAAGGAAGTACAAATAAATATTTTCTGTTTGTATATAATTCCTTTATTTATTTGTTAACAAGTGAGCATGGGCACATCTCCAATGAACTTTTCTTTTTTCAGTTCCAATTTTGTGTCCATTTGATATGATAGCCAATCCCAGTAGGACACATCATATCACCCAAGTTGGCCCCCTTTTCTGTATATGTACTTCCAGTTAGTTCTTTGTGCTCTGCATGCACTTTTCTACATGCACATCACGAAAATTACATCAGTGTGCCTCCAGTCATTGGAGATAGACATCATTGTGCGGGTTATTTATGTTTTATCAGTACTTTGTTATGCTGGAAAGAAAATGTTGGAAATCTACCTCAAAATAGAACCAATGATATCACTTATCAGACATTGCCTGGTCATCAACCCGGCTTGCCGTATGAGGTCTCGGCACACTGGATCACTGGTTGAACTTGGGTCATCGGTTGTACCATGGTTGTACTTTAACTATTTTTCCATTATAGGTTAAACAGTAGTTATATCAAGATCTTATAGTTTGTATTTGCCATTGCACGCAACGTGCTCGTGTGTCTGGTTCATCCCTGTTTTGTCTGGTTCGAGGGCAGTCTGGGTTTCAATAGAAAATATTTCACCGTGTTCTTTCGCAATACCTCTTTTGTGCACAATGATTTTTCTGGCACAAAGTATTTTTATTTAGGTTCTTCGCTACTTAAAATGCTCAACTATCTAATAGTTTATATTGGGAAGTCATTTGTTGCACAGCACATATATGCATTTGTTACTTACCGACTTACCGTAGCATAGGTTAACATACATCAATATTGCTATACATCAAGTCTGAGGCCCCACCAGTGAGCTGTGACAACTGTTTGATCCTGGCGGGTCTGTGAATGCCATTTAGGTAGTTTTTAGTATCATGGTGAAGGTGCCATATTGCCATATGGTCCAATCACATAGCTGTGAGAGCTGCTTGGTTTCTTAGACCTCCTGCAATGGGTAGTATCATAAGCTAGTATAATGCACATGATACTAGTGTATGATACTACCTCCACAATGCATAGTATCATATCTTAGTATCATAACTAGTACTCCCTCTGTTCCTAGATATAAGGCGTATAGTTTTTGGCACGGAATTAAAGAACACACATTGAAGAAAAATTACACCAGGTTTGGACGAGATTACATCCAACTAATTGACGTGAGAAAATAGAGGGGTTTGCAAGAGATAAGAAAACACGATCAAATCTTTAAAAATATTGTCAAGATGAGTGCTGCAATGCAATACACCCTATATTTTGGATTTTTTCTCAAAAACTTATACACCTTATATATAGGAACGGAGGGAGTATTATTTATTTCCATGCAAGACACATACTAGCTTAGCATTTATTTTGATACAGTATCATAATATGATACTCAACCCTCTCTTTCTTCATTTAATTCTATGCCACATCACCAAATTTGCTTAGTTGGCATGCATGATACTAGCTATGATACTCCCATTGCGGGAGGTCTTATGGTCCTCTTCTCTTTTCCACATCTTTATTAACTTTTCTTGGTACTACAATGCAGTTACATACATAGTCATTAAATACCCAACTGTTTTATAAACCCATACCACTCCTAACTTTCTTCTTTGGTTTGGCATTAAGGGAAAAGGTTTTCAGAAAAATAGAAAATAAAAATAAACTAGCATGGTGGTATTCCTTATCGATTCCATGCATAATTTTTGGTTGATCTACTGCAGGGAAAAGGCGAATTTACAATGGAGTATATGGAGCATAATACTGTCTCGCAGGATGTACAGATGCAGCTTGTGAATGCACATAAGGCCACTAAGAGCACAGAGTAAATTCTTCTGAGGCACAGAGGAAACAAATTTTGATTCCATTATATATGTTGATTTCGTTTTCACTAGCCCTCGAACGATGAGCTAGGAATCACTAATAGGCGGTACTTTTGTAGAATTACATGTGGTTAGTACGCACAGGAGTAGGTGTGTGTTGTAATAATCTGGAAACCCTTGGTACAAACTCACATGAATATTGTAGGTCATGATTGTTTTGGAGAAACAGCAAAGCTTCCATCCGTGGATGTTTTATCCCACAGTGCCTTTCCGTATGTATGCACTGATAAAATCCAGGGCCAAGTTAATGATATTGTAAGGTTTTGTGCACCAAGCTCCGGTGTTAGCATACCCAGTTGTTTATGTGCGAATTTGACATAACGAACTACTTATGTGAATGGAATGTAAAAAAAATGACCACATTAGGTGTCACGTGTTGCAGTGCCACCGCAGTCCATAGCGGCAAGTGCCATGTGTCATTCACTGGGCATGCAGGCAAGATAGTTTTATCGTTTGCATTTAAATTTGGTTCGGACACGTTCACCCATCCCCGGGCTCATATAACCAGTAGCTGCCGCACACGTACACCCGGTTGGATCAATGAGATGGAGCCAAAGGGTTTAACATTTTGGTTTAAATATCACATTTGGTTCCATAATCGCAAGCATTTTGACCATTAAGCCAACGAATCATATCGCTCAGCCGTGGGTAAGAGCAACTCTAGCAGCTAAAACTGCGATAAGGGTCGAAAAAAGCACGGTTTAAGGATCGGAATCGGCTGCGGCAAACAAAGCCCTTATATCAATCAGTAAAATTCAAAAAAAAAAGAAGATTTGCGGAAGAAATGAAGGATACAATACGCGATAGCATAGTTCATCATCATCGATTTATACATACTAGCATTTAACCTAGTCATCTCGCCGCCAAACCCTAAAACCAGCCAAAATGAGCTAATCAGAGCTCTCCGGGTGCAGCGGTGAGGCATTGGCGCGATGGAGCTCACTCATCGTCGTCGGAGCCGAGATCACGAAGATCTTCTGTTGCTCGTCGATTTCATGGCGCCATCCGGCTTGCTTGGCCTTGAACTCATGCGCGACGGCGAGCCCCTCCTCGTAGAGGAGATTGTCGATCTCCTCGTCCCGTTGGCGGTGCGCCTCCGCCTCCTCCCGGGCACTGCGTGCGGCAATCGCCGCCTCGATTGCACCCACCTCGGAGGGAGGGAGGAAGTCCTCTGGCCCGGTGACGCGATCGTGCAGCGCGCTCGTCCTCCATCTCCAACTTGATGGCGCGCAACGACGGCTCGTCCTTCGGCTCCTGCTTGATGGCGCGCAGAAACGAGCGGGAGCTCCACGCGCCGAAGAAGCGCCCCACACCGGAGAAGCTGCCAGCGCTGAAGGACCGCCGCACGCCGGAGGAGGGGCGACACTCGTACTCCTACCTCGCGGCGAAGAAGGGATGGCAGCGGCGAGAGGCCGCGGTTCGTGTACCAGCGGGCGCTCCGCTTGAGTGCCGCGTCGGAGGCCACGTGTCGCTTCCGCTCCTCGTCGTCACTGTTGCCGCATACTCCGCGGTCAGGGGACCACATCCCGCGCCATATCGGGGCTCGACCGCGGCGTTGAGAAAACGCAAGGTTTCGGTGGCCGACGAGAAATCAAGGCGACGATTTGGCGAGTTGCGGCGACGAGGGGATAAGAGTTCGGCTCGTATTCGCGCCGAGCAACTGCATAAATAGAGGTCGGTCGGGACGATTTGCGGGGCACTGTAAAATATTTTAAGGGCCCGAGTCCGATAAGGGGTCTGTTCGGGCCATTTTTGGCTCGCGAAACTGTAAATCGGCGAAATTTTGAAGGGTCCGCGGCAGATAAGGGGTCTACTAGAGTCACTCTAAGTATTGCGGCCATTTCTTACGAATTGATGGCTAAGTGGAGCTCAAATCAACGAGCAAGTAAGTTGTTTATTGTGTTGTTCAATTGATAGAATATGTAAATTGTTGGTAGGATGCTCTTTGTATTGGTCAATCAACTAGATATGCAAATTGTTAGTTGGATATTGTGTTTTCAGATATGATTGTTGTCAATGTATTTTTTCTTGTCCTCCCATCCTTGCAACTTGCATTTGAAGGTTGAGAAGGGCTTCGTCCTCATGCATTTTTGGTTGAAGCTAAATGACCACGTCAAAGGATAATTAACCATTGCCAATACCTTCAAGACCACCGACAATGACAAGGATGGAGATGATCCTACTGACCCAACAAAAAAGCCGTCCAAGAAGATTAGAAGGGGATACCAAAGAAATAAGTAAAAGGAAGAGAAGGAGAAGCGAGAAGGGGCGACAACCAAGATGATAAAAATGTTTTAGGACATATTGGTGAAGAAGGAGAAGGCATGCATCAAATGCAACGACGTCAAGGAGGAAAATAATGCATATAGGTTTAGCATCTTCATGGCGGCGGTTGACAAGAAGCTCAACATTGAAGAGCAAATGGTTGAGACCAAAATGCTTACCCCTATACCGTTCCAGCTCCTCCGACTGATCTAAGAACCGACCCTTGAGGCTCAGGTACCCAGCTAGCCTTGCGAGACTGATAGCGGGCCATCAACTGGTCAAAAACACCCTTGCGCCGCTCGTCGATGGCCGGCAAAGGAAAAATGAATTAGGCGCACTTCAAGGAAGATCCAACCCGATTGCTACGCAGTCGATCCGAATCTCGTGGACTACACCCAATGGGTGCGCTGGCGCACCCCCACCAGAAAAGATACCAAGAAAAAACAAAGACTTCGGGAAGATCCAACCCGACTGCTACACGGTCGACCTGGATCTCGGGGAAGATCCAACCTGACTGCCTGTCCCAACGGGCCCACGAAGAAAAAAAGAGAAGCAATAGAGGCTCCAAATATAAGAAGGTCATGACGAGGAAAATATTACTCACCACGACGGACCGCTCCCCCTGGAGGATCTCGTTCATGACGCCCCGGGCGAGGCTCTGCACTCGGCTGCTGATACGTCCCAAACGTATCTATAATTTCTGCTTGTTCCATGCTTATATGGCTGACTTTGCTACATGTTTTCCTGCAATTTCATACCTTTTCCACATATTTGGACTAACCTATTAACTCAGTGCCCCAGTGCTAGTTTCTGTCTGCTGTTGTTCGTGCATTGCAGGTATTTCCCCAATATTTAAAGTGCTCGAAAAAATCCAGAAAAAATATAAAAAATCAACAGTCTAGAAGCATCCAGAAGAACGAAGGAGAGCCGGAGGGGGGGTGGCCCCCCTCCCAGGCGGTCACCTGGCGCGATCCAGGGGGAGGCCGCACACGTTACCCGCCTGGTGGGGCCAGGCCTCCTTCGGCACCCTCCTTCCGCCTATATTTAGCCCTCGACCTAAAAACACCCGAGAGGTCATCCGCTACGCAATTTACCCCACTATTCCACCGCTGCCGCGATCCCGAGATCACGATCGCCAGAAGACCCTGTCCCGGTACCCTGCCGTAGGGAGGATTCTTATCCAGGAGCTTCTCCACCACCATGAGCGCTTCCCGGATGTGCCGTGAGTAGTCCCCCTTGGACCATGGGAGCTATGTGATGTCTTCTCTCCAATCTTGTGCTTCAATTCTTAGCCCTTGTGAGCTGCCCTACATGATCAAGGCATATATGTATTAGTTTCTGTGTTGCTATGCCGTGTTTGCTGGGATCCGATGGATTATGAGATTATGTTCAAATTGTGATGAGTTATATATTTGGTTTACCTTTTTTTGTTCTTGAGTAATTCTTGCATGTTCTTCGTTACTTTTTATTGCTTTGGCCAAGTAGTAGATAGTAACTCCAAGAGGGAACGTTTATGCTTGATTGTGGGTTCATGCCCCCCGATGTCTAGCTTGAGTGACAGAAACATGAGACTAGGGGATGTGATGTTGCCACCAGGGAGAAAACAACGATGCTTGTAACTGCGGTTGCAAATATTGTTTACCTGACACATAGTTTGATAATGCAGTTGTCTGTTGCTTTGAGTTTACACTTTTGGTGGGGCTCGCAACTTAATAACAATGAGATGTTCTGGATAGATATCTCAAGGTGGATGATTAGTGACTAGATGCTGATGAATAAACGGTCTACTTGTCTTGGCGTACTGCACATACGATTGAGCCTCTAGCTTTCTTGTAGCATAATTAGCATTGCAGTGCGTTTATAAGTCTGTCAATTGCCCAGCTGTAATTTGTGCACCCAACATAGTTATTTATCGTCTTTTGGGAGAGAGACATCACTAGTGAACATCATGGGACACCGGTCCATATTTCCACCATTGTTTACACCTCAACCCTTTACTGCTTTTATTTTCTTTCCGTCGCAATCACCATTATTATTCCCGCTCGTATTTGATCCTTTGTAAACAACAAGCCCGGAGAGATTGAAAACCTCTCTAAACTCGTTGGGAGCAAAGTTATTTGCTTTTGTGTGCAGGTCTAGGTCAAGTAAGCAAACTCTAGGTTGTAAACAACGCCATTGTTTTCTTGCCACCTTCTTGCAGAACTAGGAGTCCTCCTGGTACGATAACCTTGGTATCTTCATTGAGGGAAACTTGCTGCTGACTACTTCTCAACCTTACACTTGGGGTAGCCAACGAGGAGCACTACTTCATTGCCATCAAGCGAATTTCTAGCGCCGTTTCCGAGTGTCGTGGTCATACCAAAGGCATACCCTCAAGTAATAGGAACCAAGGGGTATCCTTAGTTACACGATATCCCAAGGAAACCCCAAGAAATTAAAAAGAAATCACCAAAATTTAAAAGATCCGACAAAAGACAAGGACATATATTACTACGTATCCGAGTAATCAGCTACTCGGAAGAACAAGAGAATCTCCGAGCACTCAGTTACTCGGAAAAGGGAATTATCTCTGAGTAATCGTTTACTCGGAGAACAGATAAGCTCCGAGTAATCTGCTACTTGGAAGAGTTAACCGACGAGCCACTAGCTACTCGGAAGAGGGAAGAGCAACGGACATGAAGCATTGAAGCCAGAGGCGTTTCCTCTTTCTTAATTAGCAGTAATAGGCAGACCGTTTCCTGTAATTAGTATAGACATTTACTCCTGTAATTATGGCCCATTTACTAGGGCGTTGATGGGGCAGGGGCGTACTCTATATAAGCCCCCCCTCTTGCCCTAGGGAGGGTTACGCGCAACACATTTCCTCAAACCTTGAGCAAGAACACCCCAGTCAGCCTGGGGCAGGACTAAGGTTTTTATCTCTAAGGATAGGCCTAACCTGTATAATTCCTTTGCGTCAACCTCTCTACGTACAGATTCATATAGCTCCAAACATCACCCCTATATCTATTGTCAGGATTATATCCACGACAGTTGGCGCCCACCGTGGGGCTGAGTTGATCATCAATCGTAGAGATGGTGTCTTCTTCATCTTCCTCGTCGATCCGCGACCCCGAGCTCGTTCACGGCGAGATGTTTTACTTTGGTTCATTGGCCTTTGTGGTTGATGATTCCGCTTGGCTAGCAGATTCACCGCTCCATGCGCAATTGTTGCCTTCAAGAGGCAGCGTTCACTTCCAAGATGATGAGTCGGGGGCCCTGCGCCTCCAATTGCCAGCTCAGCATCAAGCACAAGCTCTTCTGTCTGTATGCTGCAAGAAGAAGCGTTCGGGTCGCCCACGTGCTCCTCATCGCAACAAGCAAGTAAGGGTGCTACAAGTGGAGATCATCGACTCGGTGGAGTCGGCCCAAAGAGCCCTTGATGAGTTGATAGCAAGAGAAGGCCCAGGAGCGTCCATCTTGCATCTTTTCAATTCGGCTGAAGATGAGGGTGTGCAGATATCTGACCCAGAGCCTGATGTGCGAGGTGATGATAGTGATTTCTCGCCCTTCGTTGGTAAACCCCAAGTGGAAGGTGTGATGTAGAACAGAAGATAATTTCCCTCAGTAAAGATACCAAGGTTTGTCTCCAGTAGGACTCCGGAGATGATAAGTAGGTGTCAGCGGCGCAACTGACGCGGACCTGCACACAAACATAAATAACTTTGTTCCCAACGAAGTTCAGAGAGGTTGTCAATCTCTCCGGTCTTGTTGTTCACAAAGGATCAAACACAAGGGATAATGATAGCAACTGAAAGTAAAAGTAGAAAAGTAAATGAGCGTGGAAACAGTAATGAGGATATGGACCGGGATACGTGATGTTCACTAGTGATGTCTCTCTCCCAAAAGACGATAAAACTGCTATGCGAGGTGAACAAATTACAGAAGGGCAATTGACAGGATTATGAACGCACCGCAATGCTAACTATGCTACAAAAGAAAGGAAGAGGCTCAATAGCATGGGCAGAACACCAAAATAAGTAGACCGAAATCCAACTGCATGTACTACTAATCATCCACCTTGAGATATCTATCCAGAACATCTCGCTGGTATTAAGTTGCGAGCCCCACCCAAAGTGTAAACCCAAAGCAACAGACAACTGCATTAAAAAGCACTATGCGTAAAGTAAACAATCCTTGCAACCGCGGTTACAAGCACCGTTGTTTTCCCCCTTGTGGCAACATCACATCCCCTAGACTCATGTTTCTGTCACTCAAGCGTGTCATCGGGGGGCATGAACCCACAATCGAGCATAACGTTCCCTCTTGGGGTTACTACCTACTACTTGGCCAAAGCAATAAACAACAACGGAGAACATGCAAGAATTACTTAAGAACAAAAATATAAAAGATAAGAACCAAATATATTACTCAATCACAATCTGAACATAATCTCATAATCCATCAGATCCCATCAAACTCAGCATAGCAACAACAGAAAGATTACAAAAGTGTCTCGATCATGTAGGGCATCTCACGAGGTCTAAACCATGAAGAACAAAGAGGGGAGGAGAACATCACATAGCTACTGATCACGGACCCATGATCCAAAGGAAACTACTCACGAGTCATCCGGGAAGCATCCATGGTGGAGAGGAGACTCCCGGAGGTCGGCCCTCCCTCCGGCAGGGTGCCGGGAAGAGGTCTGCTGGTGCTCCCGATCTCGGAAGCGCGGCGGCGGCGGAACAGAGGCGAGATCGCGAAAAAGGGTTCTATCCTCGAGGGTTTCTCGTCACGGAGAATATATAGGCGAAGGGGGGCAGCCAGGGGGGCCACCAGGGGTCCAGGCGCCCCCTTGGCGCGGCCAGACCCTGGGGCGCGCCACCAGGGCGCCTGGGCCCCTGGTGGTGGCCCTCTGGCCCCACTCAGGTTCTTCCGGAAGGTTCCTCTGCGCTGATTTTTTATCTGATTTTCCTGAATTTTTGGATCACTTTTTATATGGGGGAAAACTGAAATAGAAAAACAGCAGAAAACATGAACTGGCACTGTGGTGCACTGAGTTAATAGGTTAGTCCAAATATGATCAAAAGTGTATGAAATTGTATCTAGATCATAGCAATATCACACAAAACATGCATGGAGCAAGCAGAAATTATAGATACGTTTTGGACGTATCAACATCCCCAAGCTTAATTCCTGCTCGTCCTCGAGTAGGTAAGTGATAACGGCATAATTTCTGTGGTGACATGCTAGCAACCATATAAGAACTTTGAAAAGTAAAGCAATCAAGGTTAGAGATTCAATTCAAGTCATAACATGCAAGAGTCTATATTAGCATTGAAACAAGTAACAAAAGAACATTAGGTGCAAGAGCTCTCGCTGTCCGTGACTCGAATGTCTCCAAATGGTGTTTGCGTGCAAGAAGGGGGATAAGGAATACGAGAAAAACATTTATTTGTTGAGAACTCAATCTACTAAAGTTTCACACTTGGTCTTTTTCTGGAATCTTATCTTGACTCGTCCCCAGACCACTAGCCAGGTACAAGGCAATTTGATCCACTCCTTTTTCGATATTTTGAGCACTCATGCAATGGATGAGCGTAAGCACGAGAGTTGACACTTAGGATGGCAAAGAGAGAATAGGTGGAGGATGAAGACAAAAAAGGATGAGAAAGGCTCACATCAATGAGGACAATCACAGGCAAGAGATGCCAAATGATAGATATGATGTGAGGGGTAGGGGTTGCCATGCAACGGATGCACATATGAGCTAAAAAGCTCTCCAATGGAACTAGTGGGGGTGCATCTAACTTGCTCGCTCATGAAGACCTAGAGCTCGTGTGAGGAGGCTCATCCTTGGAATATGCAAGCCAAGTTCTATAGTGTGAAGGTCCCCACATAGCTATATGCATAATGATCATCTCTATGGAGTACAAGGATATAAAGGGAGTACTAGTGTGGATCTCTCAAAAGGATAGTAGTGTTGCCCCTTTCTCTCTTTTTATTTCTTTTTCTCCTTTTTCTATCTTTTTGTATTTTTTTGTGGCCTCAATGGCTCTTTCTATGTAACTCTCATTTGTCCTCTTTGGGATCTTTTATTGTGTCCACTTTGGGATCTTTTCCTCACTTAAGGGCAACACTCTATTTTACAAGAAGGTAAAGGAGATCTTTCACACTTTACAAGGTACTCAAAATCATAAAGAAGATGTAACCATCATGATGTATGCAATGTATGTCGCTGCCAGTGTAGCAGGAACATGTATGACATGAAGATCAAGTCATGAAGAGGTGGATGTTGCATGGCAATATATCTCGGAAAGGCTATGGAAATGCCTTGATAGGTAGGTGTGGCGGCTGTTTTAAGGAAAGATATAAGGAGGTTTATGATGACAGAGCGTATCATGCCAAGGTTTGGATGTACCGGCGAAGGTGGACACCAACTCTCGGAGTGAGAAGAAGGCAATGCTCGGCACGTGAGTGTACTCTAATATTCGATCCCTCCAAAGATTAGTGATCCATCTAGTAGCTAGAGTTCTCAACTAGTTTTGTAGGTTTTGAAAATACACACGGATTGCCCAAAATACGACACCTATCACTAATAGGCTAAAGCTCTTGACACCAAAAGTTCAGACATTACTCACATCAATACCTCAAAACTATTGCATGTTACTACTAGAATTAAATAGCAACCTCAATTACCTACTTTCAAGACAAGACACTACTCAGTGCAACAACCAACTCTCTTTAACGAGATAAACATGAAAACTAAAAAGAGTTCCAGCAACAAACTAAACAAAAGCCAGGGCTCTTGCTAAAGACAAACTAAGACTAAAACTAAACATGGCAGAAGCTACGAAAAGATAAAGAACACACAACGGCAAAAAGATAGGCATGAAAAATTCTATGATGTGTTCTAGATTTTGAAAGCGGAGCGTGTTTCTCTCCCACACAAAGTAAGATGGGGTCTAACTTGTTATGACCAGCAAGCAAAACTAAATAAAACTAAAAATAAAACCTAAGAGCGAGACGCTCCAAGCATAGCACATAACGCATGAAGTGATAAAAATATAGTGAGACGAAGGATGAACTGATGATTGTTGATGGAGAAGGGGATGCACTGGAGAATCCCCAAGCTTAGACGCTTGAGTCTCCTTGAATATTTATTGGGGATGCATGGGGGCATCCCCAAGCTTGAGCGCTTGACACTCCTGGATCTTCTTTCATCATCTTCCATCGCACACTTGAAAACTCCCTTCATACATAACTCATCATAAGCTGATTAGAGAGGTTAGTACCCTTAATAAAATAATTTTCCCCCACTGGATATAAAGATATTCTTGAAGAGCTACTGTTTCTCAAGAGTGCCAAAAGGTTTTTGCAAAGAAAAAGCAAGCTTAAGGTTTGCATAATTGAAGAGAGGCAAAACGTGGCAGAATCTGTGAAAAACAGAACAGCAGGCAGTAGAGAATTTTTTCGGGGCACTTCTACAACTCAAATAAAAAAACTCAGAACATACGAAAGTGTCACAATTTTATAGAGCACGCTGTCAAAGCAATTCAGATCAAAAAGATGATCTGGTGATTTTATTCGAATTTTTCTGTCAAGGGACATAATCTGTTTTCTGGACAGCATGTCACAACTTTTGCTTCCCTTATCATAAGAGGCTATAACTTGGCACAAAGCTGAAAAATAACGATACAATGATGTTGCTACAGTAGTAACAAACATCAAGACACAATAAAAGCAAAAATAAAAACCTAAATTCGTTGCGGGCTGCCTCCCGAAAGCGCTTTCTTTTATGCCTTTAAGCTAGGCATGATGCAAAAGAAGAATCAAGGGTCCCCAAGATCAGAATCATAAAAACCTTCAAATTGATTTTCAATAAGCTCATTCTTCTTCTTCCTAGGAAAGAGGTACTTACCTTTCGCCATACCGCGTAAGCGTATGTGCCCGTTACTAATATCAATGAAGCCTTTCATAGCACGGAGGAAGTCTCTTCCGAGCACAATGTTACTTTGGTTTGGCTCCAAGATGAAGAAATCCATTGGTGCAGTCTTATGAAGGAATGCAACTTGGACTTCTTTTACCTTTCCTTTAATCTCTGAAATATCTCCATTAGAATGTTCATGATAAGATGATAATTTATCCATATCTAGCATCCAAGAATCATAAACTATTTTTGGCATAGTAGAAACTGTGGATCCAATATCACAAAGAGCAAGGAAGCCTTGGTTAGAGATGCTAATCCTAACAAAGGGCTCCCAATCATCATCTATCTCCAACATTTCTTTCTTGTTGGATTTAAGTTCCTCTACTTTCCTCAAGTCTAGAGCATCCAATCTTTTTTCAATAGTGGAAGTCTATCTGTGACAGTATCAATACTACGATCATAAACAAAATAACTAGATAGACTATGCAAAATATCAAGAGCCCTAACTTCATCACACTCTAGAAAATCTCCTTCAGCTATAATATCAAGAGAGTGTTTACACCACTTAAAAATACCATGGTAAAAATTCCTAAGCACAATTTTTATAGGTATCCAAGGCATAATTCTTTTATGTGCTTCAGAAATTCTGTCCCATGCCTTCTTCATATTTTCTCCATCTCTTTGACGGAAATCGAGAACTTCCGATTCCCGCAAAGCACCTGGCCCTAACTTGTTCATCTAAACAAGGAGGACTACTAACAGCATGATAAACATTTTTTTTGTGATTTTTGATATAAGACACAAAGATAAAAACTGAAAAGTAAACTAACAAGACTAAAAAACAAAGGTAAAGGGTAGTGTGCAACTCCCCTATCTTAGCACTCGGAGTCCCCGACAAAGGCGCCAGAAATTTGGTTTGATGTGCGAGGTGATGATAGTGATTTCTCGCCCTTCGTTGGTAAACCCCAAGTGGAACGTGTGATGTAGCACAAAAGCAAATTTCCCTCAGTAAAGATACCAAGGTTTGTCTCCAGTAGGACTCCGGAGATGATAAGTAGGTGTCAGCGGCGCAACTGACGCGGACCTGCACACAGACACAAATAACTTTGTTCCCAACGAAGTTCAGAGAGGTTGTCAATCTCTCCGGTCTTGTTGTTCACAAAGGATCAAACACAAGGGATAATGATAGCAACTGAAAGTAAAAGCACAAAAGTAAGTGAGCGTGGAAACAGTAATGAGGATATGGACCGGGATACGTGATGTTCACTAGTGATGTCTCTCTCCCAAAAGACGATAAAACTGCTATGCGAGGTGAACAAATTACAGAAGGGCAATTGACAGGATTATGAACGCACCGCAATGCTAACTATGCTACAAAAGAAAGGAAGAGGCTCAATAGCATGGGCAGAACACCAAAATAAGTAGTCCGAAATCCAACTGCATCTACTACTAATCATCCACCTTGAGATATCTATCCAGAACATCTCGCTGGTATTAAGTTGCGAGCCCCACCCAAAGTGTAAACCCAAAGCAACAGACAACTGCATTAAAAAGCACTATGCGTAAATTAAACAATCCTTGCAACCGCGGTTACAAGCACCGTTGTTTTCCCCCTTGTGGCAACATCACATCCCCTAGACTCATGTTTCTGTCACTCAAGCGTGTCATCGGGGGGCATGAACCCACAATCGAGCATAACGTTCCCTCTTGGGGTTACTACCTACTACTTGGCCAAAGCAATAAACAGCAACGGAGAACATGCAAGAATTACTTAAGAACACAAATATAAAAGATAAGAACCAAATATATTACTCAATCACAATCTGAACATAATCTCATAATCCATCAGATCCCATCAAACTCAGCATAGCAACAACAGAAAGATTACAAAAGTGTCTCCATCATGTAGGGCAGCTCACGAGGTCTAAACCATGAAGAACAAAGAGGGGAGGAGAACATCACATAGCTACTGATCACGGACCCATGATCCAAAGGAAACTACTCACGAGTCATCCGGGAAGCATCCATGGTGGAGAGGAGACTCCCGGAGGTCGGCCCTCCCTTCGGCAGGGTGCCGGGAAGAGGTCTGCTGGTGCTCCCGATCTCGGAAGCGCGGCGGCGGCGGAACAGAGGCGAGATCGCGAAAAAGGGTTCTATCCTCGAGGGTTTCTCGTCACGGAGAATATATAGGCGAAGGGGGGCAGCCAGGGGGGCCACCAGGGGTCCAGGCGCCCCCTTGGCGCGGCCAGACCCTGGGGCGCGCCACCAGGGCGCCTGGGCCCCTGGTGGTGGCCCTCTGGCCCCACTCAGGTTCTTCCGGAAGGTTCCTCTGCGCTGATTTTTTATCTGATTTTCCCGAATTTTTGGAGCACTTAATATATGGGGAAAACTGAACTAGAAAAACAGCAGAAAACAGGAACTGGCACTGTGGTGCACTGAGTTAATAGGTTAGTACAAATATGATCAAAAGTGTATGAAAGTGTATCTAAATCATACCAATATCACACAAAACGTGCATGGAGCAAGCAGAAATTATAGATACATTTTGGACGTATCAGAGCCCGATGGAGAACAAGAAGGAAGCAGCGACATCCCAATTGCAGTTGTGGAAGTTTGCATGGCAGAAACACCGCCACCTCAGCCGTCACCAGTCTGAGTTGATCCAGCTCGGAATGGAGCTAATAGCCCATTTGGGGTCGATGGTTGTGAGCCAGTTCGGCGTACGTCTGTCTTCTGGAGGTTGGAACTCGGAGGGACGAGTTGGCAGCCCCGACCTCTGACTCGGGAAGAGCAAGAAGAGGTGGAGGCAGCAGAGGGACTGCTGCACACTCCCATCGACACGACTACTCCGGAAGGACGATGCCTAGAAGCAGCCAGATTAACCAACCTTGCTGAGCGATAACGCCTAACTGAGTTGGATAATACCTTAGAGCGCCAGGACCGAGAGGTCGCTCGTCTCAAACAAAGTAGAACCAGTCGGAAGTTACGAGGGCACGGCCGAGAGCATTTCCGAGCCATGGAAACTGCAGTGGAAAACATCATAGAGACAACTCGGATTGTAAACTCTTTGCAACCTAGTGGGTCAGCAGCAGAGGGGATTCAACACTTGGCATTTTCATTGCAGGTAGCGGTAGACAAAAAGGCTACGGTCAGTCAATCACAACAGCGTGTTCACTCCCAAGTTCCTCCCGCTGGGACATCGCAATCAGTGCATACACCCTATGGTGGCACTCGGAGAAATAGGAACACATCACCTCGGCACAGAAATGATCCCCGAGAAGGTTATCGCCATGATCAATATCGGCGCGCAGAGCATCGGAGACACGATAATTATGAGGCTCACAGGTCTGAACAAGGTGCTCCACATAGAGAGGAGTTCCATCAACACCGAGCCGGTCATCAAGGTAACCAATACATTGATATCGATGACGACGCCCGAAGTCATATGGTGCAGAGACGAGTTGATCATGCTAGGTCCCATCGGCAAGATCAGGCTCGCCCCTCAATGGATACAGGGCTAGTTTGTTTCAGCGAGAGGATCCGGTCCACTCCAATTCCTCCTCACTTCCTAATAGTGCAAGGGGTGGGCAAGTACCGAGGTGATGCCAAACTTCAGACATGGTTGGATGGCTACATAATAGCAGTACAAATTGGAGGGGGAGGAGATGAGATAGCGAGGATGCACCTTCCTTTGATGCTGGAAGGCTCAGCTCGGACATGGTTGAACCAGCTTCCCCCTAGCAGTATTTGGATTTGGAAAGATTTAGAGAGAGTATTCGTCAGGAATTTTGAAGGAACTTACAAGAGGCCCGAAGGGTTAACCGAGTTACAATTGTGTGTACAAGGGAATACAGAGTCCACTCGGGATTACATCCAGAGGTGGATTACGCTCCACAACTCGGTAGAAGGAGTCTCCGAGTTCCAAGCCATCCATGCTTTCAAGCAAGGAGTTAAGTAAAGAGAGTTGAGCCTCAAGCTTGCAAGGTCCCCTCATGTCACTTCACTCGGGAGACTAATGGAGATCGCAAACAAGTATGCCAATGGTGAAGAGGAGATTCGTCAGAAGACCCAGCAACATTGAGGTGGAGGAAGCAACTCGGCACCCAACCCAAAGCAGAAGACCGGAGGCAACAACAAGAGAAAAGCAGAGGACGCCCCAACAGATGCCGAGTTGGTAGCAGCTACGATTGCCTCAGGGATTCATGGTAGAGGTCAACCAAGGAAAGAATGGCAACCTCGTCAAAAGAAGCCGACAAATGACGATGAGGTTTTATATCAACCCTGTCCCCTTCATACAACCCGAGATGCTGAAGGAAAGTTAATCCTCCCAAAGCATACAACTCGGCAGTGTCGTTTGATTAGGAGGGCATCTCAGAATGCGAAGGAAGGAACTCCGAGAGATAAAGACGCCGGCAAAAAGAAGGCGACAAGCTCGGACCTGGAAAGTGAAGGTTTTCCTAGAGAAGATGGTGTGCTTGTAATTTTTGCAGGCCGGGAATTAAAGAGAGTTGAGAAGATATGATTCAGAGAGGTTAACTCGGCAGCTCCATCAAATCCAAGTTACATGAAGTGGGTTGATACTCCGATCACATTTGACCAGTCGGATCACCCTCCTCATATTCCCCACCCAGGAAGACATGCCTTTATTTGTTGATCCTGTGGTGGAAACAGGGAATGGAAACTTTAGATTGAGAATTGTCCTAATGGATGGAGGCAGTGGTATAAACATTCTATATGCCAGCACCCTGAAAAGTATGAATATTCCAATGTCCAAGCTTCATAAAAGTTATCTAGAATTTCATGGAATCATCCCAGGGAAGAAGGCACATTCACTAGGCATGATCTCTCTAAATGTGGTTTTTGGCACTCCGACTAATTTCCGGAAAGAAAAGATTACCTTTGAGGTAGTTGATTTTCCGAGTGCGTATCATTCGCTACTCGGAAGGCCAGCCTATGCAAAATTCATGGACATACCTTGTTATGTCTATCTGAAGTTAAAAATGCCTGGCCCACATGGCGTGATCACTGTCTCGGGAGATTACAAGCAGGCCGAGGAACTGCTGCAGAAAGGGTCATTGATAGCTGATCAGCAAATGGCTGAGGTCGAGCTGGCAGAGTACAAGAAAGCAGGTGACTCGTCCGAGTTGCTTCAACCCAAGAAGATGTCTTCATTTGAGTCGGCAGGGGAAACCAAGAGAGTGCAGATTCATCCTACTAACAAGGATAAGTTCACCAATATCGCAACTGACTTGGACCCTAAATAGGAACTCGAGCTCATCAATTTCCTCCGTGAGAATTGGGATATCTTTGCATGGAATCCCTTTTATATGCCTAGAATTCCAAGGGAGTTGGCTGAGCACAAGTTACATGTTGACCCAAAGGCAAGACCAGTAAAAGAGTCCCTTATGCGTTTTTCTTCTGGAAAGAGAAAATCTATCGAACAAGAAGTAGCAAGACTGTTAGCAGCCGGATTCATTAGGGAAATCTTCCACTCCGAGTGGTTGGCAAATCCTGTAATGGTTCCGAAGAAAGATAAAACTTGGAGAACTTGTGTTGATTTCCCTCATATCAATAAAGTTTGTCCAAAATACCACTTTCCCCTTCCTCGCTTTGACCAGATTGTGGATTCCACATCAAGGTGCGAGAGACTATGTTTCCTCGATGCATACTCGAGTTATCATCAAATCCGGTTATATGAACGACATGAACTTAAAACGACATTCATAACCCCGTTTGGTTGTTTCTGCTACACCACAATGTCATTCGGACTTAAAAATGCAAGAGCCACATATCAACGCATGATGCAAAATTGTATGATATGGCAAATCGGCAGAACTGTTGAAGTGTATGTCGATGATATTGTAATCAAATCGGCTGAGGGAAGTAGTTTATTAGCCGACTTGGCTGAAACTTTTCAGAGCCTCTGAGCTTACAATATCAGGTTAAACTCGGAAAAATGTGTCTTTGGTGTACCAGCAGGGAAGTTACTCGGACTCATGGTCTCCGAGCGAGGGATTGAGGCTAACCCGGAAAAGATTGCAGCAATCCAAAGTACGAAGCCACCTCAACAACTCCGAGATGTCCAGAAATTAACTAACTTCCTTGCAGCTCTCAGTCGATTTATTTCCAGACTTGGAGAGAAAGCCCTACCTCTCTACCAACTGATGAAAAAATCGCCAAATTTTGTCTGGACTGGAGAAGCTCAAGTGGCTCTCGATGAACTCAAGAAACAATTGTCAACTCGGCCAGTCCTTGCAGTGCCCAAAGAAAATGAACCACTCTTGTTATATATTACAACTATAAGTCAAGTGGTCAGTGTTGCTATAGTGGTGGAAAGAGAAGAAGAAGGGAAGGCGCAGAAGGTTCAAAGACCTGTGTACTTCATCTCTGAGGTTCTCACACATCCAAGCAACACTATACTCATTACCAGAAGTTGGCAATGGGAATCTACTTGGCATCTCAGAAGCTTGTGCACTATTTTCAAGATCATTCCATCACAGTTGTATAAGAAGCTCCTCTTGTAGAGATCATGAACAAAAGATATGCAACAGGAAGAATTGCAAAGTGGAGTTTGGATTTACTTCCTTATGATATCCGTTACCAGCCCAAAAAAGTGATTAAGTCGCAAGCCTTAGTGGACTTCTTGGCCGAGTGGACTGAAGTACAAAATCCCCTCCAGCCAATCCCAGAACATTGGACTATGTTTTTTGATGGCTCTAAGATGTTAAATGGAGCAGGAGCAGGAGTAGTATTGGTATCGCCAAGGAAAGATGAAATGACATACGTTCTCCAAATACATTTCCCAGCAACAAATAATGAAGCCGAGTATGAGGCCCTTTTGTATGGTTTACGAATGGCCATTTCACTCGGAATCAAGAGCCTGATGGTATTTGGAGACTCCGACTTGGTAATAAATCAAGTGATGAAGGAATGGGACATTCGAAGTCCAGCATTGACAACTTATTGTGTAGCAGTCAGAAAATTGGAGATTTTTTTTGATGGGCTAGAGCTCCACCACATTCCAAGGGTTCAGAATCAGGCGGCAGACGATATAGCCAAGCTGGGATCTACTCGGAGGTAGATTCCATCTGGAATTTATCTGGAACACTTACACTCTCCAACAGTCAAAGAAGATCCCTTTTTGGAAGAAGATCTAGACATGTTGCCAGATAAAAACATACCAAGCAAGGAAGATATACCTGCAGTAGTTGATATGCTTTTTGATGTGGAAGTCACTCATCCCGAGTGGACACTGCCTATCTTAGCTTACTTGCAAAGAGAGGAGTTGCCAGAAGACGAGTTGGAAGCCAAACAGATTGTTCGTAAATCAAAGTCCTACTCAGTGATCAATGATGAGTTATACAGAAACAACTTCACTAAGTTACCTCAGTGATGCATATCAGAAGAAGAAGGATGTCTTATTTTGCAAGATATCCATGCCGGCGATTGTGGACATCATGCCTCAGGTCGAACACTGGTGGCGAAAGCTTTCCGAGCTGGTATCTTCTGGCCCCAGGCACTCAGTGATGCTCGGCACATTGTGGATCATTGCAAAGGATGCCAATTCTATGCAAATCAACCACACAAATTAGCCTCCGAGTTGAAGACAATCCCTCTATGCTGGCCTTTCGCTGTCTGGGGGCTTGACATGATCAGACCACTGAAAACAGGCAAGTATGGTTTTACCCATATCTTGGTTGCTGTTGATAAGTTTACAAAATGGATAGAGGCAAAACCCATAAAAGCTTTAGATTCAGCCACAACAGTCAGTTTCATCCAGGGCATCATGCATCGTTTCGGAGTTCCACATGACATCATCACATACAATGGTTCAAACTTCAACTCGACCGAATTCAAGGAATTTTGCTGGAGCAATGGTATTCAAGTTAATTATGCCTCGGTGGCACACCCTCAATCCAATGGTCAGGTCGAACGAGCCAATGGACTGACCTTGAAGGGAATCAAGCCACGTCTCCTTCAGAAATTTAAAGAAGCAACCGGAGCTTGGGTAGATGAACTCCCTTCGGTCCTATGGGGACTACGGACAACACCGAATCGTTCAACCCGGTCTACTCCTTTCTTCCTGGTGTATGGTCAGAGGCAATCCTCCTGAGCGACCTTAAGCACAATGCCTCCCGAGTAAGCCAGTACACCGAAGATGAAGCCGAAGATGCAAGACAAGATGGTGTTGACCTTCTGGAAGAGGAGAGAAATTTAGCTCTTACCCATACATCATATTACCAGCAATACCTACGTCGATATCATGATAGACATGTTTGGGCTCGCTCATTCCACGAAGGCGACATGGTGTTACGTGTGAAGAAAACTTCTGATCACAAGTTAGCCCCTCCGTGGTAAGGGCCCTTTGTTATATCTCGGGTATTGCATAATTGAGCTTATAGAGTATATGATGTAACTAAGGACATAGAAGAACCACATGCATGGAATGCTCAGTTATTATGTTGTTTTTATGCATAAGTGCAGTTGTATGACTTGAATAAAATAATGCTTATATGAAGAAGTGTCTAGATGAATCTCTATGCCTTTGTTTTTTATCAAAAAATCAAGTTTTTGTCCGAGCTATGCGCAGCTCGGACGAACGCTTAGGAAAATATTCTAAGTACCCCTTCAAGTTACTCATAACTTGGGGGCTGCTTAACGCTCAAAAAATCAAGTTTTTGTCCGAGCTGTGCGCGGCTCGGATGAGGGCTTAGAATAATTTTCTAAGTACCCCTTCAAGTTACTCATAACTTGGGGGCTGCTTAACGCTCAAAAAATCAAGTTTTTGTCCGAGCTGTGCGCAGCCCAGACGAGGGCTTAGAATAATTCTCTAAGTACCCCTTCAAGTTAGTCATAACTTGGGGGCTGCTTAACGCTCAAAAAATCAAGTTATTGTCCAAGCTATTCGCAGCTCGGACAAACGCTTAGAACAATTTTCTAAGTACCCCTTCAAGTTAGTCATAACTTGGGGGTTGCTTGACACTCAAAAAATCAAGTTGTTGTCCGAGCTGTGCGCAGCTCGGACGAACGCCTAGGACAATTTTCTAAGTACCCCTTCAAGTTACTTATAACTTGGGGGCTGCTTAACGCTCAACAAATCAAGTTTCTTGCCCGAGATGTGCGCAGTTCGGACGAGAGCTTAGAATTTTTTTCTAAGTACCCTTCAAGTTACTTATAACTTGGGGGCTGTTTAACGAAAAAAAAATAAAGTTTTTGTCCAAGCTGTGCGCAGTTCGGACGAGAACTTAGAAAATTTTCTAAGTACCCTTCAAGTAACTTATAACTTGGGGTCTGCTTAACGCTCAACAAATCAAGTTTCATGCCCGAGCTGTGAATAGCTCGGACGAGAGCTTATAATTTTTTTAAGTACCCTTCAAGTTACTTATAACTTGGGGGCTGCTTAACGCTCAAAAAAATCAAGTTTTTGTCCGATCTGTGCGCAGCTCGGATGAGAACTTAGAAAATTTTCTAAGAACCCTTCAAGTTACTTATAACTTGGGGGCTGCTTAACGATCAAAAAATCAAGTGTTTGTCCGAGCTGTGCGCAGCTCGGACGAGAACTTAGAAAATTTTCTAATTACCCTTCAAGTTACTTATAACTTGGGGGTTGCTTAACGCTTAGAAAATCAAGTTTTTTTTCCGAGCTGTGCGCAGCTCAGACGAGAGCTTAGAAAAAAAATTCTAAGTATCCCTTCATACTACCTAGGGTTACTTAATGCAAAACCAGATAACCACATCATAGTTTCAAACATACCAATAGATAGCTAAAGCAAAAACATGTCTAGTGCCCAAGGCACAACACAAATCATGGAGATGTCCATTACAAGAGCACTCGACATACTGAGGCAAATTAAACAGTTTTTCTCATCCTAGAAAAATGCTCATTCGTCTTCGGCTTCATCCGACTCACTCAAGACGCCAGTAGATTCCACGAAGAAGTCCAAATCAGGCATCAGGGCAATCCGACTGGCAGTCTCAGCATAGCGAGGCAGAAACGTGGTGCAACTTTGTCCCTGTTCGGGATCGCCCTCACCAACTCTTTCAAGGTTGTGAACCCTCTCGGGAAAGTGGGCCTTGGTCAGGGCCAGCGCATAGTTTTCACCACTCCATGCCGAAGACCGCTTCCAACGTGCTAATTGCTTAGGAGCTGCTTGAAGGATGGGGACAACTGTATCAAGTTTCACACGATTCTCCTCCTCAGGCGACAATTTGCTCTTTTAGCGCCAGGGTGGCACCCATGACTTCCTCGGCAAACTTCTTAGCCTTGGCACACCTCATGGTCAGCAAGCCTCGAGCTAAAGCAAATTCGGTTGTCACTGGCGTGTAGTTGTCTCTCTTCATGATTTCGGCGAATTCGACCATTCGAACTTGCTCCGCCTCCGGGTCGGTGCCATATGTTGCAAGGAAGCAAGTTAGCATACTCCTAATTGACAGGACACCAAACATTATCCCTAGAAGCTACTCGCAACTCACCAGCTAGCGTCTCGCTGAAAACAGCAAACCTCCCAGCACAATACTCCTCTGCCGCCTTCACAGATTTCCGAGCTGTTTCTAGCTCGGCCTTGTGGGTCTCCTCTTCCTTGGAGTGCAGCTCGGACAACTTTTCCAGGTCAGATTGGAGCTTCATGATGCTGGCCTCATTTTCCTTCACAACTTCTTTGTAATAGTGCAGAGATTTCTCCAAAGTTTTCTTTGTTGGATATATGCTCTAGAGGCAAATAATATATGATTATTCCAATATATCTAAGCAAGTTCATAACCAGTTTCATACCGTGCTAGAACTGTATCAGTGAAACAATGATACATGTGTGGTATATAAACCCCCAGTGTTCCTAGTTAGCTTCCATTTCAATAACTAGTTCATGGTCAACATGATGGTCGTGGTTTCGCGATCATGGACAATTAAGTCTCTTGACTATGAGGTCACCTCACTAGACGAGTGACGTGATGAACATTACCAAAAGTAAGCATTACATCATGATCAAACTTATGAAGGTTCAGTGTTGTAATTACAGAACGTAGTAGACCGTTCCTTTGACCGTGAGTACGTCCATAATTGCTATCTTCCCGGATGCTTTGACTTACATCCCACCACCTGACTGAAATATGCGGGTCATAACGGTTGTATCTTGGGTATTCCGAGGAGATATGTTGAGGAGTATTGTTACAAGAGCGGGATTTGTCAATCCATGTAATGGATAGATACACGGGGCCCACTCGGTGAGATTCCATCAATAAAGCTGCGCAGCGTGTGACTAGGTCACGAGGATGAATATCAAGGGAACGAGTGAATAAGGATTTGTCATAACGAGGTTGAACCAGACAAAGGATGTCATTGATTGAATCTCGGAGACAATCCAGCAACGCTGACAAAGAGAATGCTATACGACGTAAGGTCCAATCGGGATTGATATCCGGAATGCACAGGGGTCATTATGGGCATCCAGGTCCCGCTGATGATCATTGACCGTAGCATCATGTAGGTCATGAATGGAGTGTTCTCAGACCGTAGGGTAACACACTTAAGGGCTCGATGAAATCGGATACCTTTTCGGAACTATCGGAGTTACCGGAGAATAAAGGAAGCAGCACCGGAAAAGTTTCGTGTTGACCTGAAGGAGTTTCAGAGTGAGTCGGAAGGTGTTTCGGAGCACCGGGAGAAGGAATAATATGTTTTAGTTATTAATTAAGTGAATTAATAATTAAAACATTTTATTTATAATTAAAAAGTGCTATGGGCCTTATTTATGAAAGAGGCCCATTAGGGGAAATAAAGGGAAAAAGAAAAAGAGACAGAGAGGGAGGCGCCATGGGCCCTAGGGCCCATAAGGGGTGCGCGCCCTCCTCCCTTGGCCGGCAACCTCCCCCTAGCAAGGGACTTTAGTCCCACCTTGCTAGGGGAGAGGGGTTGAGTCCCTCCCCTCTGCCTATATATAGATGGGCAGGGTGCACATATTTAATACACAGAAATTCATGAGAAAATAAATATTACTCCGAATTGAGATCGGTTTTCTCCGGTCTTCTCCCCTTCCTCGTCTCTTTCATGGTGGGCTCCCTAGTGTGAGCTTGTAGTGGAATTGAGGCATCTCTTCTAGAATCAGAGGCCGTCGTGCTGCCGAAGCTCCGTCCGGATGTCTGCTTCCGCCACCTTCGCTGGATCGAAGAACGGAGGTCGTCACCGAGTCTCATACGTGTGCGAGTACTACGAGGTGCTACACGTGTGGCACTACACCCATCCGGGTGCTAACACAGCCAGGGGGATGTGAACCTTGATCGACTACATCAACCACGTTTGCGGGAACGTTTCCCGCGCAACGGACTACACCCCGAGGTATGTTATTCCGCACTCCTTTCCGTTACGGTAATACGGCTAGCTAGATCTTGGGTTATGGGAAACGCTAGTTAGGAAAAATTTGCGTTTTCCGCTGCGCACCCCAACAGTGGTATCAGAGCTAGGTCTATGGTTAGTATTACTGTACGGATAGAACACATCGGGGATGTGGGCGTTGATTATATGATTGTTACCCTCCCACGTGTACTTGTGCACATCTGCGGCATCGTTTGATGAAGCGGCCCCAGACCGACCTTACGCGTACGCTTACGCGAGACTGGTTCCACGCTTGACATACGGCTTGTACCGTATAAAGTGGCTCTGGGGGTGTCTATCTCTCTACTTTAGCGGATGTGGCATTTGCAATGGAGGGCCCCGTGTGGGGTGTAATAGAGACAATCGTATGGTTGACATTGTGGTTGACTCGTAGGTTAAAACCTGTTTAACTATGAAAGCCCTAGCAACCACGTAAAACTTGCAATATACAACTAGATCGTCTAAACTTTGTATTGCTAAGTGGGGGCTATCGTTTGTTTGATTGTGATGTAGTGATAGCTTTGCTATATGTTACTAGTAAGTAGTAAACGTCATCATGATAAAACAAACTCAAATGGAGACACTGTAGACTTAGTGTTGCCATAGTTCAAACATCTTAGAACTTGCTAGTATAGGATACACGACGGTAGCATGTGATAAGATGATCCCTTAACAAAGCCAAACACAAGTATTCTACCAAAGTATGCACCACCTGGAAGGATCTCCCATATGGCCGACATTCCGTACATATCGGGTGTCACACATATTAAACAACGTTCGCATGAGGTTGGGTTCGGCAAGCCTAGCATATGCAGATATGGCCTTGCTGAACAACATATAACATGGAGGTTAATTTGGCGAGCCTAGCATATGCAGATATGGCCTCGGAATACTAGAGATCGAAAGATCGAGCATGAGTCACAATATACAGATAATGTGATCGCACAAGTTGTTGTCTACCTTTGAAACTGACCCGTCGGCCGTGTGATATTCGAGGGCGGGCAGTGAATCTGGATCATGTAAACACTAAAACTTCTTAGGGATGATTGTTTTAGTGCGAGCTCATTTGTAATATTATTATATGAACTCATTGTTGTGAACTAGTCTTAATTGTGTTCCTTGCAATTATGTTTGTAGAAAACGAATACACTAGAGCAACGTAAATTACCTTTCTTCATGGAGGGTGAAATACTTAGAGTAGATGGGTCAAACTTTGTTGACTAGTACTCACGCCTTAGGACTTCGCTCAAAAGATCAAACATCTTGTTCACAATAGAAATGCATGTGGAAGAACATCCGGACGACGATGTTGGCGATTAGGAGATACTTGATCATTATGCTCGCCGACAGAAGTGCTCCGTAGTCAGGAATGTCATGATTTTCAGCATGTCAGAGGATTTGGGTATTCAGTTTCAGGACACTGGCTCATATGACATGATGGACACACTAAATACAATGTTCATACGTGAGTTCAGAGTTGCCAGATTTTAGTCAGAAAGCAAGTTTCTATCTACAAAGTTGGAAGAACACACAAGCCTTGATGATCACTTAGACAGGATGCATGAGATGTACTTGACCCTGGTGGAGGACTATGAATATTGGACAATGAACGAAACCACGCAGAGGAGTTTGCAATAAACACGTTATTGCACTCGCTTCCTCCGAGTTATGGTGATTACGTTGATAGCTATGTCGGAAGTGGAGCTAATATAAGTCTCCAGAACTTCATGACTAATCCCTTGGCTGCAGACATTGCTCCTACCGAGGATGCAAAAGTCGTGGATGGAGGAGGTATATACTTGATATACTTTATAAATGTTTGTTCCCTTATACAACACTTGCGGTTAATGAGTATCTGATACTTATTCTGTTTTGTGAAAACAGGACCTGCCGTTGCATGGACGGGAAGAGGTGAAATCAAGGATTGATGGATATCAAGTCAGTTGATGACCAGCATGGATTCCGCCGAAACATCTATCATAGGAGATACTTAGAGTATTAGATAAATCTTATGTAATCATTATAGTATGAACACTTAGTTGTGTGTCTTGCATCTCGCGAGACAAAGTTATTCATGTAATGAGACAAGTCAGTTGTTCCATCTTTATGAATAAAAGTGTGCTTATACTTTGATTACGTCTTGATTTATGTTATGATAGAAAGATTTATAATACTGCTATTATTGTCAAGTAATATTCAATGTTTAATGATAAAGTTGTCTTGATTATAACAAGTCAAAGATTTGATTGCATAAGGTGATTTCATAACTGATGAATTCATTAAATGTATGATCTATTAACTTGTGAGTTCATTATCAAATGAAAGTCATAACTTGATTGCATGAGATGGATTAGATACACGATCTATGAACCTCTGCAATAAATATGACCAAGACAAGGTTCTAGCAAGTAGAACTTGTGCCAATCATTATACATAAATGATGTACTAAATGGGCACATGAGTTATCATTAAATACTTCATATGATTAATTGAAAGCTTGTATTCAATTGAGATCATAAAACTGAGATTCAGGAATCACAGTGTGAAGTAAGAATATAAGGATACAAATCACTAAGCTATGATGTGAGTGATAAGTATTAAAATTGACATAATGGGAAACTAGTGGAAGTTGTACCACAAATTACGATGGAAGTTTAAAGTTCTAGACTACTTAAACGATTCGTAGTCATACTAAACTATAGTATGGTCTAAACGTTCTTTCCCCTTGCACTAAAATTATTAACGAACAAGGTTGTTTAATTCATTAAGTTAAAACACCCACTTCATGAATTAGGAAACCACCCCGAATCTAATGAGACAAGATAGCTCCATAAATGATGGTGTTAGAAAGTTTCTAAAGAGATAATTTCTTTGTACCAAAATAGCAAGCAATTGAAATTATATATTCTCCCCGAATAGCAAAACTTGTATTGCTAAATTGGTAGTGTGAGAAGTAGTTTCTCTACACGGATCCAATGGGAGATAATGGAAACTTTGACCGAGATACTAGACCTTGCCTTCAGAATATCAGAGTATTGCAACGGAAGTGTGTTCTGCTGTAATGACGCTATATAAGGAAGGATATGCCAAAGACGATTGGTCTGGGTATATGAGTTGAAGCCTTAGTTGAATTTAGAAGGTCGTCATGAATACGTTCTGTACAGAACAATAATCACGAGTCTTCTTAATAAAACAAAAGGAATAACATTGCTTGAAACGCAAAGGAATGATGGTAGCCTAGAACACGAGGAGAAATGAAATAATATTGAGTTACATATAGGATGGCTCACGTTCTGTGAAATAAATCGGTTATTTCATATTCTCGACAAACTAGAAAGTTATTGAGAATAATGTAACAGGTATAAGGCATAATTTTGGTTCATAAAACAGTTATGACCAAAGTTCAATGGTGATTGACTGCGAAAACGTAGGAACACTTTAATCAATAAAATATTTCATTTACACTACAATGGACCATAGCTTGAAATTGCGTCTCAGTCAAATTGGGATTTGAAAGAGAATTGCAATGGACATGACGAAGGTTTATTTCGTTGGAAGGATGGACTGTAGTACCTCAAGATAGGAACCCTCAACCTTGATTTGATCAAGTGATTTTTTGTGAATGACCAAAATATTGAGTGGGCCTACAGTTTCATGAAACTGAGTGGGAGCTTTGAAGACTTCCGGAAACTTAGAATGCAGAGGGCATTTTCTGAGTGGGATCTTTGGGAGCATTGTCATTATGTAAGACATAGTAACAATACCATGACTTGATGAAAGCTGAACCACAAATATATGAGTATATGATGGATATATTTGTGTGGGAGCATGATCATTATCTCAGACATGCATGTTATGACATATGTGGAGAATGATCACGTGTATATATATATGGACATGCGAATGATATATGTATATGGAGAATCGTCTCATATGCACGTATATGCATTATGATATATATATATATATATATATAACACTATAAAACATAAGGTAGATATAACACAAGATTACAAGAATCTTCCTTTATATGAGGTACTAAACACATCACACGTTGAAATCTATAGTGATAGATACGTATGATGAAACAAAGAAAAGTTGGAATAATCTTCTGGACAAGAAACAAGTTCTTGTAGCTAGAAATTATATAACGGATGAAATCCAAATATCACAAGCAATGTCTTGATGGAAGAATAGAGATGCACCATGTACTAGGACATGTGATCTCATATGTACTTTGACATATGATTCTACCATATAACATGCATTGTGAATCCAACAACAGAATGACTCAAAATTTCTTGGAAGAAGAACAGATCTCGATGTGCTTTAGGAGTAAAGCACAGAATCTGAATAAAGTCCATGAATTAAGTATATGAGGAATACTGAGTACTATGCTCTAAAGTATAGAAAGATAATAGACTTGAATGTAATGCAAGATTACAATTGCAAGCCATATTATGGGCCTATATGGAATTAGAGACATCACCAAAGACATGAAAGAAATGTGAGCAAGATTCACGGCACTACAAACATAATACTACTTAAGAAAGTAGCCGTATGGATAAGAGTTTGGCGTAAGAAGTTTGGACTTCTGGCTGAGTGTATTTCCCAATATATGTGACGCTGGATAAGTCTTCTGAAGACTGAACCAAACGATCACTGAAGGATACTGTGAAATAATAGTCCCACTCTCCCGCGAAACTTATATCCAACCATTATATGATAATGAGTGGCATGTCAAACTAGTTGACCTATACCAGCTGCAAAGGAAACATACGAATCTGAACCGGTGCAGTTCGTTGACGAACCCTCTTCCATGAGCAAGCATGATCAATGAACACTTATGCGATAAGCTGATTATGATCGGGAAAATGCGGCTAGATTATTAGCACTCTAGTGCAAGTGGGAGACTGTTGGATATATGCTCTAGAGGCAAATAATATATGATTATTCCAATGTATCTAAGAAAGTTCATAACCAGTTTCATACCATGCTAGAACTGTATCAGTGAAACAATGATACATGTGTGGTATAGAAACCCCCTAGTTAGCCTCTATTTAAATAACTAGTTCATGGTCAACATGATGGTCGTGGTTTCGCGATCATGGACAATTAAGTCTCTTGACTATGAGGTCACCTCACTGGATGAGTGACGTGATGAACATTACCCAAAGTAAGCATTACAACATGATCAAACTTATGAAGGTTCAGTGTTGTAATTACAGAACGTAGTAGACCGTTCCTTTGACCGTAAGTACGTGCATAATTGCTATCTTCCCGGATGATTTGACTTACATCCCACCACCTGACTGAAATACGCGGGTCATAACGGTTGTATCTTGGGTATTCCGTGGAGATATGTTGAGGAGTATTGTTACAAGAGTGGGATTTGTCAATCCATGTAATGGATAGATACACGGGGCCCACTCGGTGAGATTCCATCCATAAAGTTGCGCAACGTGTGACTAGGTCACGGGGATGAATATCACGGGAACGAGTGAGTAAGGATTTGTCATAACGAGGTTGAACCAGACATATGATGTCATTGATCGAATCTCGGAAACAATCCAGTATCGCTGACAAAGGCTATACGACGTAAGGTCCAATCAGTATTGATATCCGGAATGCACAGGGGTCATTATGGCCATCCAGGTCCCGCTGATGATCATTGACCGTAGCCTCATCTCGGTCATGTCTGGAGTGTTCTCGGATCGTAGGGTAACACACTTAAGGGCTCGATGAAATCGGAGACCTTTTCGGAACTATCGGAGTTACCGGAGAATAAAGTAAGCAGCACCGGAAAAGTTCCGTGTTGACCCGAAGGAGTTTCGGAGTGAGCCGGAAGGTGTTCCGGAGCACCGGGAGATGGAATAATATGTTTTAGTTATTAATTAATTGAATTAATAATTAAAACATTTTATTTATAATTTAAAAGTGCCATGGTCCTTATTTATGAAAGAGGCCCATTAGGGGAAATAAAGGGAAAAAGAAAAAGAGAGAGAGGGAGGCGCCATGGGCCCTAGGGACCATGAGGGGTGCGCCCCCCTCCTCCCTTGGCCGGCTACCTCCCCCTAGCAAGGGACTTTAGTCCCACCTTGCTAGGGGAGAGGGGTTAACTCCCTCCCCTCTGCCTATATATAGATGGGCAGGGTGCACATATTTAATACACAAAAATTCATGAGAAAATAAATATTACTCCGAATTGAAATCGGTTTTCTCCGGTCTTCTCCCCTTCCTCGTCTCTTTCATGGTGGGCTCCCTAGTGTGAGCTTGTAGTGGAATTGAGGCATCTCTTCTAGAATCAGAGGCCGTCGTGCTGCCGAAGCTCCGTCCGGATGTCTGCTTCCGCCACCTTCGCTGGATCGGAGAACGGAGGTCGTCACCGAGTCTCATACGTGTGCGAGTACTACGAGGTGCTACACGTGTGGCACTACACCCATCCGGGTGCTAACACAGCCAGGGGGATGTGAACCTTGATCGACTACATCAACCACGTTTGCGGGAACGTTTCCCGCGCAACGGACTACACCCCGAGGTATGTTATTCCGCACTCCTTTCCGTTACGGTAATACGGCTAGCTAGATCTTGGGTTATGGGAAACGCTAGTTAGGAAAAATTTGCGTTTTCCGCTGCGCACCCCAACAGTGGTATCAGAGCTAGGTCTATGGTTAGTATTACTGTACAGATAGAACACATCGGGGATGTGGGCGTTGATTATATGATTGTTACCCTCCCACGTGTACTTGTGCACATCTGCAGCATCGTTTGATGAAGCGGCCCCAGACCGACCTTACGCGTACGCTTACGCGAGACTGGTTCCACGCTTGACATACGGCTTGTACCGTATAAAGTGGCTCTGGGGGTGTCTATCTCTCTACTTTAGCGGATGTGGCATTTGCAATGGAGGGCCCCGTGTGGGGTGTAATAGAGACAATCGTATGGTTGACATTGTGGTTGACTCGTAGGTTAAAACCTGTTTAACTATGAAAGCCCTAGCAACCACGTAAAACTTGCAATATACAACTAGATCGTCTAAACTTTGTATTGCTAAGTGGGGGCTATCGTTTGTTTGATTGTGATGTAGTGATAGCTTTGCTATATGTTACTAGTAAGTAGTAAACGTCATCATGATAAAACAAACTCAAATGGAGACACTGTAGACTTAGTGTTGCCATAGTTCAAACATCTTAGAACTTGCTAGTATAGGATACACGACGGTAGCATGTGATAAGATGATCCCTTAACAAAGCCAAACACAAGTATTCTACCAAAGTATGCACCACCTGGAAGGATCTCCCATATGGCCGACATTCCGTACATATCGGGTGTCACACATATTAAACAACGTTCGCATGAGGTTGGGTTCGGCAAGCCTAGCATATGCAGATATGGCCTTGCTGAACAACATATAACATGGAGGTTAATTTGGCGAGCCTAGCATATGCAGATATGGCCTCGGAATACTAGAGATCGAAAGATCGAGCATGAGTCACAATATACAGATAATGTGATCGCACAAGTTGTTGTCTACCTTTGAAACTGACCCGTCGGCCGTGTGATATTCGAGGGCGGGCAGTGAATCTGGATCATGTAAACACTAAAACTTCTTAGGGATGATTGTTTTAGTGCGAGCTCATTTGTAATATTATTATATGAACTCATTGTTGTGAACTAGTCTTAATTGTGTTCCTTGCAATTATGTTTGTAGAAAACGAATACACTAGAGCAACGTAAATTACCTTTCTTCATGGAGGGTGAAATACTTAGAGTAGATGGGTCAAACTTTGTTGACTAGTACTCACGCCTTAGGACTTCGCTCAAAAGATCAAACATCTTGTTCACAATAGAAATGCATGTGGAAGAACATCCGGACGACGATGTTGGCGATTAGGAGATACTTGATCATTATGCTCGCCGACAGAAGTGCTCCGTAGTCAGGAATGTCATGATTTTCAGCATGTCAGAGGATTTGGGTATTCAGTTTCAGGACACTGGCTCATATGACATGATGGACACACTAAATACAATGTTCATACGTGAGTTCAGAGTTGCCAGATTTTAGTCAGAAAGCAAGTTTCTATCTACAAAGTTGGAAGAACACACAAGCCTTGATGATCACTTAGACAGGATGCATGAGATGTACTTGACCCTGGTGGAGGACTATGAATATTGGACAATGAACGAAACCACGCAGAGGAGTTTGCAATAAACACGTTATTGCACTCGCTTCCTCCGAGTTATGGTGATTACGTTGATAGCTATGTCGGAAGTGGAGCTAATATAAGTCTCCAGAACTTCATGACTAATCCCTTGGCTGCAGACATTGCTCCTACCGAGGATGCAAAAGTCGTGGATGGAGGAGGTATATACTTGATATACTTTATAAATGTTTGTTCCCTTATACAACACTTGCGGTTAATGAGTATCTGATACTTATTCTGTTTTGTGAAAACAGGACCTGCCGTTGCATGGACGGGAAGAGGTGAAATCAAGGATTGATGGATATCAAGTCAGTTGATGACCAGCATGGATTCCGCCGAAACATCTATCATAGGAGATACTTAGAGTATTAGATAAATCTTATGTAATCATTATAGTATGAACACTTAGTTGTGTGTCTTGCATCTCGCGAGACAAAGTTATTCATGTAATGAGACAAGTCAGTTGTTCCATCTTTATGAATAAAAGTGTGCTTATACTTTGATTACGTCTTGATTTATGTTATGATAGAAAGATTTATAATACTGCTATTATTGTCAAGTAATATTCAATGTTTAATGATAAAGTTGTCTTGATTATAACAAGTCAAAGATTTGATTGCATAAGGTGATTTCATAACTGATGAATTCATTAAATGTATGATCTATTAACTTGTGAGTTCATTATCAAATGAAAGTCATAACTTGATTGCATGAGATGGATTAGATACACGATCTATGAACCTCTGCAATAAATATGACCAAGACAAGGTTCTAGCAAGTAGAACTTGTGCCAATCATTATACATAAATGATGTACTAAATGGGCACATGAGTTATCATTAAATACTTCATATGATTAATTGAAAGCTTGTATTCAATTGAGATCATAAAACTGAGATTCAGGAATCACAGTGTGAAGTAAGAATATAAGGATACAAATCACTAAGCTATGATGTGAGTGATAAGTATTAAAATTGACATAATGGGAAACTTGTGGAAGTTGTACCACAAATTACAAATAAGGGTGCACATATTTAGTATACAGAAATTCGTGAGAAAATAAATATTACTCCGAATTGAGATCGGTTTTCTCTGGTCTTCTCCCCTTCCTCATATCTTCCACGGTGGGCTCCCTAGTGTGAGCTTGTAGTGTAATTGAGGCATCTCTGCTAGAATCAGATGCCGTCATGCTGCCGAAGCTCCGTCCGGAGGTCTGCTTCCGACACCTTCGCTGGATCGGAGAACGGAGGTCGTCATCGAGTCTCGTACGTGTGCGAGTACTACGAGGTGCTACACGTGTGGCACTACACCCATCCGGGTGCTAACACAGCCAGGGGGCTGTGAACCTTGATTGACTACATCAACCACGTTTGTGGGAACGTTTCCCGCGCAACGGACTACACCTCGAGGTATGTTATTCCGCACTCCTTTCTGTTACCGTAATACGGCTAGCTAGATCTTGTGTTATGGGAAATGCTAGTTAGGAAAAAATTGTGTTTTCCGCTGTGCACCCCAACATTCTTCTCTTTGGCGCACTTCTCAGCCCGATGTATCTCCTTTTTCATCTTGGTCACAAAGTCATCATTCTCCTTGACCTTGGCATCAAAAGCCTTCTTGGCCGCCTCTGCGTCAGGACACAAAAGAAAAAGAAAGAATGGTATCAGAGTCAAGCCATTATCTCCTCTTATGCAATCTGAGACAGGACAGCTTACCATTGTGCTCAGCATGTTGTTTCTTCAGTTTGTTGTGCTCTTCAAGCAGCATCTCATATGCTTTCTTTGTGGCTGCATTCTCCTCTTATAAACTTACAAAGGAAGAACCCAGATTGCAAGCCTCCTGGTACAGGAGAAGAATCATAATAAGAACAATATCTTAACAAAAAGACTCCTAATAACTTCAAAAAGTTACTCGGAGCCTTGGGGGCTACACCCAGTGGGGGCACTAAGGAGTGCTCCCACAGGAAGTTCATAAAACAAAGCCTCCTCACAAAAAGGCTCCGAATAACTTCAAAAAAGTTACTCGGAGCCTTGGGGGCTATACCCACTGGGTGAACTAAGAAGTGCTCCCAGTGGAAGTTCATAAAATAAAATCTCCTAACAAAAGACTCCGAATAACTTCAAGAAGTTACTCGGAGCCTTGGGAGCTACACCCACAAGGTGCACTAAGAAGTGCTCCCACTGAAAGTTTACAAACCAAAACCTCTCATAAAAAGACTCTGAATAACTTCAAAAGTTACTCGGAGCCTTGTGGGCTACACCCAGTGGGTACACTAAGAAGTGTCCCCACTGGAAGTTTTAAAAAGCAAAGTTTCGCAACAAAAGACTCCAAATAACTTAAAATAGTTACTCGGAGCCTTGGGGGCTACACCCACTGGCTGCACTAAGAAGTGCTCCTAGTGGAAGTTTCATATCAACGAAAACAATAGAAACTCAGACAGAAAGTCATTGGGACACCAAGTGGGTAGAAAACTTACATAAGTACTTACGTGCATGCTCGTCTTCACCAACTCGGCTTCGGAAGCTAATTCGCGCAAGTGCAACTCAAATTGAGAGGCCTTCACCAAGGATTCCTTCAGGCCACTAACGATAGCATTCTCAACCGGAACAACAACTGGGATTGGAGTTGAGGAGGCTGGAGCACTCTCTTGCATTGTAGCTGAAGCAGCAGGAGCTTTCTCAACAACCTTTTCCACAGGAACCTCGCGCGAAACTGAAGGGGAAGATGAACTACCGGCGGCAGGATGGCCTGACTCAGGGGGAGCATCTTTTTGAAGAACAACCACCTCGGGAATAGTTACCTTAGGGGCAGTCGGCTCAATCACTATCCGAGTAGGACTTGCAGCAGAATCAATGTCCATGTCCACTAAAGAAAAATGAAATCAATAGACATGATCAAAAAATGTGAAGCTATGGTGAGAAGAGCATCAAAAGACATGATCAAGAATCCTTACTGCCAGTTGAATCATTCTCAGGAATGGTGTCCATGACAGGAAAATCAGTCACTCCGCAGGTGCTGACATCCTCATAGGTCTCTGTATTCTGGTCCTCACCCCCAGGAAGTGACTCGGAACCACTCGGACGGACATTGCAAAACAAGGAGGTTGAAAAGATAGAAGAACAGGCAAAATACCGAGTTAGAAAGAAAATGACAATATTAATTCCGAGCAGTCTTCAAATCACGCCTCGGGGGGACCCACAACAACTTTGGCTAGACTAGATCCAACACCCTTTGCCTTCCCAGCCTCAGCAACATCCCCAAAAGGGTTAATTTTCCTACCCCCAAGAGTGGCAAGAGTTTTCTTGGGCTTCAAAGGTGCAACCCTCCCATGAATAGAACCCATCGCCGGCAGTTTACTGCTACCCTCTTCACCACTCGGAGGATGAGATCTCTTGCGACTCCGAGTAAGGCCCTCTAGCGCCGAGTCGCGGTCCTTATTGCTCTTCGATCGCAGCTCGGACGACACTTGAGCACGGCTCGCCTCGGATTCTAGCTCCTCTCTAGCCTCAACCCCAACTCCCACGCCAGTATTGCTATCCTCATCTTCCTTAGTGGGATGTTGGGGAGCTAAAGGAATAGGCGAATGAAATCGGGAAATATCCTAACACAAAAAGACAAAAGGTTCGAGTCAGAGAAAACAGGAAAAAGAAGACTAGCACAAGAATGCATACAAAATGAATGAACCTACCAAAGTAGGAGGATGTTCGCTGTCTAGGGGTCTGACTCGGCCCACCATCTGCAGACCGTGGGTCACGCTGGTGATGACCTTCATATGATGCTCGAATTCATCTAGTGGCATCTCGGAATTACTATACCGGGTGTCATCCCCAAGCCCAGTATATGACCATATCCCTCGATACCTAGCTTAGAGAGGTTGGATTATCCGAATAGCAAAAGTGGCAATCAGATCCATAACATCTAAGCCATTCTTCTTCAGCTTCACAACTTCACACATCAAAGGAAGCACCTGTTCTTTCTCAGCGTTGGTGAGACGAGGATTCAAACCTTGAGAATCGTTCAACCTCACATCCGAGTAAGGGGGCAGCGTACGAACTCCTGGCCCTTCCGCCAGCTTGCAATAAACCAACTGTTCTGCCAGTTCTTCACGGAATCTGGCAGACTAGAAGAAAAATATTGTGTTCCCTTATTCCTAGCTAAGAACAAATCCCCGCACAGATGGTTGAATTCCATACCACCAGCTTCCCCAGACTTCTCCTCTTTCTGAGGCTTGATGGTATAAATGGTGCAGAAGAGATGCCAATGGTGTTCTATGCCCAAGAAACCCTCGCATAGGGTAAAAAAGCTAGAGAGCAAAGTAATGGAATTTGGGACAAGATGATGAAGTTGAGAACCAGTGAAAGCCAAGAAATCCAACAAGAACGAATGTGGAGGAAGAGAAAACCCGCGATCCACATGAGAAAGTAGAAAAACCTGCTCACCCTCTCGAGGAAGGGGTTCTTCTTCCCCATGAGAGGGAAGGCGACATCCATGGCGCGGGACCATACCAGAGTCTTGATACCCTTGTAGAATCTCCGTCGTAACAATCGACGGGAGCCACTCCCCAGCAGACATGGTCCCAGGAGGGCGTCGCGGTGGGAGAGGCGAAGTCACAGACGGGAAGCAGACGACCGGTGAGGAAGAAGTAGGATACTTCGGCGACGGCGAGGATGCGAGGAAGAGAGAGGAAGAAGAAGAGAAGGAACCGCTAGAGCAGGGAGAAAATGAATCCAGATATGTTTTGGCCACGGGTGGGGGAGTTTTTATACTATAAGAAAACCAACCGCCACGCGTCAGATCCGTAGGCCATTACGAGGATGTCAGTTCGGTTCCCCGTAACCCGCCCTATTTAATAGGGAACAGTTAACGATTATCTTAAAGGACTGTTGCGGGAATCGAGGCAACAAATTTAACAACACGTCTACTTACCTTGACAAAGAGATTCTTTGACAAGTCGAGATTCACTCCATTTAAGACGCAAACGGAATTAATGCGAAACCAAAGACTGTTTCGCCCACTTGAAAAGCATGTAGCTCCACACCACGGAGAGTTGTCATTTGGAAGCCTCTCCGCTAATGTCCTAGCCGAGTAAATCGTTACTCGGTCAAGAACATCTCAAAACCGAGTAAGACATCACTCGGAGGATTTCCCGAGTAAGATACCAGTCGGAAAGAATTATCGTACCAAAATGACCGAGTAAGGTATCACTCGGAACGTTAATAAATGCAAGTAGTTCTCAAATGACTCAAAACAGCGACAGGAAGGGATACCGCCTAAAGCTAAGTAAACTAGTTATTAAGGGATTGCATCCTGAAGCGCGTAGCAAACGAAAAAATCTTGTATTTATTGATCGAGAAAGGTTCCGAGTAATTAACTCACTAGTAGTCCGTCTCTGACGTAGATTGCCAGATTACCAGTAGGATAACGTGCAGGGAAGTAAAGAATTGATATTCCACGTGGAATGATCTAAAGCTATTTTTTTGATGCCTTAGAATATCAAGCTTTACAAATCTGGTTCGTATGGAGTTTAAGGCCTTTTACTCCGAGACACGCCCTCCGAGGCCTCAGTCCACCTCTTCCGAGAGATGCTCGAGTGTCGCCAGATTTTTTCGTTAACCTGCCCGACCCATGCTCGAGCGAAAAGTGAAAATATCAGTAAAGTCCTTCTGGGCCTCTTATTGAGCTTGATCTTCATATACCTCATGAATCCCGATGGCATCGACTACTTCAATCTCGAGCGCCCACAAGCACTTGGGGGTTATTATCGTGGTCATACCAAAGGCATACCCCTCAAGTAATAGGAACCAAGGGGTATCCTTAGTTACACGATCTCCCAAGGAAACCCCAAGAAATTAAAAATAAATCACCAAAATATAAAAGATCCGACAAAATACAAGGACATATATTACTATGTCTCCGAGTAATGAGTTACTCGGAAGAACAAGAGAATCTCCGAGCAGTCAGTTACTCGGAAAAGGGAATTATCTCCGATTAATCGTTTACTCGGAGAGCAGATAAGCTCCGAGTAATCCGCTACTCAGAAGAGGTAACCGATGAGCCACTCGCTACTCGGAAGAGGGAAGAGCAACGGACGTGAAGCATTGAAGCCAGAAGCGTTTCCTATCGCTTAATTAGCAGTAATAGAAGACCGTTTCCTGTAATTAGTATAGACATTTACTCCTGTAATTATGGCCCATTTACTAGGGAGTTGAAGGCACAGGGGCGCACTCTATATAAGGCCCCACTCTCGCCCTAGGGAGGGTTACGCGCAACACATGTCCTCAAACCTTGAGCAAGAACACCCCAGTCAGCCTGGGACAGGACTAAGGTTTTTATCTCTAAGGAGATGCCTAACCTGTATAATTCCTTTGCGTCAACCTCTCTACATACAAATTCATATAGCTCCAAACATCACCCCTATATCTATTGTCAGGATTATATCCAAGACACCGAGGAATCCAGTCTACAAGATAGGGGAGTTGCACACTATATTTTACCTTTGCTTTTTAGTCTTATTAGTTTATTTTCTAGTTTTTGCTTCCGAGTCTTATACCAAAAACCACAAAAAAATTAGTTACTTTGCTCTTGCTTGCTGCTGTTACTATGGGTTCCACTAAAAACACCAAGTTGTGTGACTTCACTAGTCACAACAACAATGACTTTATCAACACTCCTATTGCTCCAGCGGCCACTTCAGCACCTTCATATGAAATGAAACCTGCTTTGTTAAATCTTGTCATGAAAGAACAATTCTCCGATGCTGGAGATGCTGCTGATTTGCACTTAAATAATGTTGTTGAGCTTTGTGATATGCAAAAGTACAAAGAAGTAGATGGTGACATTGTTAAACCTAAGCTTTTTCCTTTTTCTTTGGGAGGAAGATCTAAGGAGTGGCTGCAATCCTTTCCTAGGAACAACATATATTCTTGGGATAAGTGCAAGGATGATTTTATTGGGAAGTACTAACCACCTGCCAAGATTATCCAGTTGAGAAGTAATATTATGAATTTTAGACAACTGGATAATGAACATGTTGCCCAAGCTTGGGAACGTATGAAATCTCTTGTTAAGAATTGCCCTACACATGGTTTGACTACTTTGATGGTTATCCAGACTTTCTATGCAGGATTGAACTTTACCTCGCGGAATCTGTTGGACTCGGTCGCGGGAGGAACCTTAATGTCAACTACACTTGGTGCTGCCACGAAGCTATTGGACGAGATGACGACAAATTATTCTCAATGACACACCAAAAGATCTCCAACATGTAGGTAAACTCTGTTGAGGAGATCTCCTCTTTAAATGAAAAAGGTTGACTTGATCATGTCTCTACTTACTAGGCAAGCTCCTATTGATCCTCATGATGTTCCTTTAAATTCTTTGGTTGCTCAAGAAAGAGAGAAATTAGATGTTAATTTTGTTTCTAGGAACAAGTTCAACAATAATGCTTATAGGAGTAACTTTGGTAGCAATCCTAGACCTTTCCCATCCAACAATTATGGGAACAACAACAGTTATCCTAGCACCAAAAACTCCACTTCTGAATTAGAGAGAATTCTTAAGGATTTCATTACTAATCAGAAAGCCTTCAACAAGAGTGTAGAAGAGAAGTAGTCAAACTAGATAGTCTCTCTTTGAAGGTAGACAACATAGCTCATGATGTAGAGATGCTTAAAATTATAAATTCTCCCCTTGAGGAGAGGAAAACTGCATCTATGAATGCTATTCAAGTGCAACTTACTGAGAATATTAGAATGTTATCCAAACTTAAAGATAGGTGGGCTAGAGAAAAAGAAGAGGAAGATAGAATTAAGGGCCTTCCTACACACACCACACTTGCTACTTTATATGTTGTTGAGGATCTCAAAACTTTTAGCACCCATCACATCCCTAGTCCACCTAATGGACCTATCAATGGTGATGTTAATACCTCAAATTTAGGACAATAGGTCCCATGAATTTAGAGACTACCAAGAGAATGATCTTAGATGACATTACTACCACTTTAATTAATGGTAGTGAACTTGATTTTGATAATTGTAGTCTTTCTGAAGTGATCACTTTTTTTGCAAAGAATGGCCAAAGACCCCCACACTAGTTCACTTAACATTGTCTTCACTGAGCATATTACCAATACTTTTATCAAAGCTAGGGAGGAGAAACATAAACTAGAGGTTTCTATTCCTAGAAAAATAGAATATGGTTGGGATTCTGTGGTCAAAATCAAAATGAATAGTTTTTCTTGCTTTGCTTTATGTGATATTGGAGCTAGTGCCTCCGTTCTACCCAAAATAATGTATCTATCATATCTATCATTTGGCTTTCTCTCGCCTATGATTGTCCTCATTGATGTGAGCCTTTCATACCTTTTTGTCTTCCTTCCCCATCATTATTCTATTCGCCATCCTAAGTGCCAACATATCTTGCTCGCGCTCATTCATTACATGAGTGCTCAAAGTCGAAAGGGAGAGGATCAGTTTGACTTGTGCCTGAATAGTGGTCTGGGGACAAGTCAAAATAAGATTCCAAAGGAGACCAAGTGTGAAGTTTTAGTAGATTGAGTTATCAATTAAACTATATAGTATTTTTATGCTCTAAACCCATCTCCCACTTCTTGCACCCAAACACCATTTGGAGACATTCGAGTCACGGACAACGAGAGCTCTTGCACCTTTATGTTCTTACTTTGCTAGTTTCAAAACTAGATATAGACTGTTGCTTGTTATTGACTTGACTTGAATCACAAACCTACTTGATGTATTTTAAAGTTCATATATGTGTTGGTAGCTTGTCACCACATAAATTATCTTTGTTAACATTTACCTACTCGAGGACGAGCAGGAATTAAGCTTGGGGATGTTGATACGTCCCAAACGTATCTATAATTCCTGCTTGTTCCATGCTTATATGGGTGACTTTGCTACATGTTTTGCTACACTTTCATACATTTTTCCACATATTTGGACTAACCTACTAACTCAGTGCCCCAGTGCCAATTTGTGTCTGCTGTTGTTCGTGCATTGCAGGTATTTCCCTAATATCTAAGGTGCTCGAAAAAATCCAGAAAAATATATATATTAAATCGGTAGCCTAGAAGCATCCAAAAGACCGAAGGAGAGACGGAGGGGGGGGGCACTTGGCGCAGGCCAGGGGGAGGCCGCACCAGAGACCCGCCGTGTAGGGCCAGGCCTCCCCCGGTGCCCTCCTTCCACCTATATTTACCCCTCGACCTAAAAACACCTGAGAGGTCCTCCGTTACGCGATTTACCCCACTCTTATGCCGCGATCTGCATCGCCAGAAGACCCTGTCCTGGCACCTTGCCGGAGGGAGGATTGATCTCTGGGAGCTTCTCCTCCACCATGAGCGCTTCCCGGATGTGCCGTGAGTAGTCCACCATGGACCATGGGTCCATGACCAGTAGCTTTGTGATGTTTTCTTTCCAATATTGTGCCTCAATTCTTATCCCTTGTGAGCTGCCGTACATGATGAAGGCATCTTTGTATTAGTTTTGCTGTTGCTATGCTGTGTTTGATGGGATCTGATGGATTATGAGATTATGTTCAGATTGTGATGAGTAATATATTTGGTTTACCTTTTATGTTTTAGTTCTTGAGTATTCTTGCATGTTCTCCGTTGCTATTTATTGCTTTGGCAAAGTAGTAGATTGGAACTCCAAGAGGGAGCGTTATGCATGATTGTGGGTTCATGCCCCCGATGTCTAGCTTGAGTGACAGGAACATGAGACTAGGGGATGTGTTGTTGCCACCAGGGAGAAAACGATGGTGCTTGTAACTGCGATTGCAAGGATTGTTTATCTTTTGCATAGTTTGTTAGTGCAGTTGTCTGTTGCTTTGAGTTTTCACTTTGGGTGGGGCTCGCAATTAATACCATCAAGATGTTCTGGATAGACATCTCAAGGTGGATGATTAGTGAGGAGATGTTGATGAATAAACGGTCTACTTGTCTTGGCGTACTGGCCATACGATTGAGCCTCTAGATTTCTTGTAGCATAATTAGCATTGCGGTGCATTTATAATTCTGTCAATTTCCCAGCTGTAATTTGGTCAACCAACATAGTTATTTATGGTATTTTGGGAGAGAGACGTCATTAGTGAAAATCATGGGACCTCGGTCCATATTTTCATCATAGTTTACACCGCTACAATTTATTGCTTTTATTTCCTTCTTGTTGCAATCACCATTATTATTCCCGCTCGTATTTGATCCTTTGTAAGCGACAAGGCCGGAGAGATTGAAAACCTCTCTGAACTCGTTGAGAGCAAAGTTATTTGCTTTTGTGTGCATGTCCAGGTCAAGTAAGAAACCTCTAGGTTGTAAACGGCACCATTGTTTTATTGCCACCTTCTTGCAGAACTAGGAGTCCTTCTGGTACGATAACCTTGGTATCTTCACCGAGGGAAACTTGCCGCTGACTACTTCTCAACCTTCCACTTGGGGTAGCCAATGAGGAGCACTACTTTAGTGCCATCAGCTGTACACTTTGGCAATATGCCCACGTGTCGCAGTAGGCATGGCCCCTCAGTCTCCCTACCCGTCACGGCTAGCGCAAAATATAAGAGTGTTTAGATTACTAAAATAGCTATCTATATGCTCTTATATTTCCGTAAAGAAATATAAGAGTGTTTAGATTACTAAAATATTTATCTATATGCTCTTATATTTCTTTATAGAGGGATTAGCAAATAATCTGTAGGCAATGGTAAAACAAATTTTGTATTAAAGAATTTAAAATGCCAAAGCAGATTAAAACAGTAGGAAAATCGACTCCATTTAATATTTTGCTAATTAAATAAAATACAATGATATTATTTGGAGCTCAAACTTTTTGTAGCATTATAATAATGTGCAATCCTATTAATGGGACAAGTTTCACATTTATTTCCTTGCTATTTAAGTAAAATTCTAATGAATTTCAATGCACCCAAACTTTTTTTGTGACAGTGCAATATATTATAGCATAGTTGTTTGTCAATGTAGCACATTTTTGAAAATGGGTTTGATGGGAAAATCCATTGCAAGACAGTAGGAACAAAAATTAAATAATACAAAAATGGAAAATACCTAAACTATGCCCAAAGCAAACTCCAGATCGGCCCAGGCCACCTTGCCCTTAGTCCCTTCCTCCTGTTCATGGGGGGCACCGTGGTGAGCATCCACGACGCCATGGCCGCAGCCATCGCCGTGCCAAGCATCCCTGTGTTGTCCTTGCTAGGGTAAGGATCAAGAAATTGATCTCTATTGCAGTGTGATAGCTGATACAATGTTGAGGTTCGATACAAGATTGGTAGAGGTCGAGGAGAGTAAGAAGAGAATGGGATCGAGATGAGAGATGAGCAAGTGACTCATGTTAAGTCTAAACCCTTGCTGCACAGCCACACGGTCACTCCTCTATTAATTCAAGGCTCAATTGGTCCATTCCTGGCCTGCAAGCCATGCGGGCCGCCTCTTCTCACGAATGGGACATCCTCCATGATCGTCGTCAGAAATCGGCCCGGTCTCCTCCTCCTCGTCACGCGTCCTCCGTCTTCAGTGTCTGTACCGTCGCTAGTACTGACAGTGCCGACCGCTTGAGCACCAGCATGCCCCCATGCTGGAGCCCCTCGATAGTGCGTCGGAAGCGTGTGAAGATTTTACCATGTTTCTACCTCTTTGGGAATCCCAGTCCATGCACCAAGACCTGCACAAGAGTTTGCTTACCTTTTCTCACCATCTTCCTATGCAGGAAACATTTTGGCACCACATTGAGAGCAGAGAGGTCAACGTTAGCAGGTAATTCAGAGAAGACCTGTGATCGATCTGGAGTCTGTGGCTTGAGCTAGGAGACATGGAACACTGGGTGCATAGTGGCTGTCGGAGGAAGCTGGAGCTTGTAAGCTGCTGGACCGATGCGCTCCAAAACCTCAAAGGGGCCATAGAACTTGTATGACAGTTTTGCACAGGGGTGGTTGGCCACCGAAGGCTGGGCGTACGGCTGTAATTTCAGATACAACAGATCACCCTCCTGAAAGGTACGAGGAGTGCGGTGGTGGTCGGCATAAAATTTCATCTTGGCTTGTGCTTTCAGCAAATGTGCCTTGAGCAATGCTGAATGAGTTTGATGCTCGCGCAACCACTGCTCCACATAAAAATTATCTAATGTCAGTATGCTGGGAAAGGTTCCATGAGTGGGGTCATATCCATACAGAGCCTTAAAAGGGGAGCACTCCAGCGCTGTGTGATAATTAATGTTATACCAGAACTCGGCCAACGATAACCTAGAGTGCCATTTGTGTGGAGTTGATGGCACCGAAGTAGTGCTCCTTGTTGGTTACCCCAAGTGGAAGGTTTAGATGTAGCCTAGCAGCAAATTTCGCCTAATGTAGAGGACATGGTTTATGTCTCTAGTAGGACTCCAAGGATCAACAAGAAGGTGGCAAGAAAACAATGTGCCGTTTACAATCAAAGGTTGCTTACTTGACCTGGACCTGCACACAAAAGCATATAACTTTGCTCCCAACGAGTTAGAGAGGTTGTCAATCCCTCCGGTCTTGTTGTTTACAAAGGATCAAAACACAAGCGGGAAATAGTAATGGTGATTGCAACTTAAAGGAAATAAAGCAGTAAATGAGTTGAGGTGTAAACAATGGTGAAAATATGGACCGGGGTCCCATGATTTTCACTAGTGATGCATCTCTACCAAAATACGACAAAGCAGCTAAGCCGGATGAACAAATTACATCTTGGCAATTGACAGAATTATAAACGCATCGCAATGCTAATTATGACACAACAAAGTTAGAGGCTCAAAAGTATGGGCTGTACGCCAAAATATTACTACTCTTTGTTTTGATTGCTTTGCCTTATGATGTTGCCTTGCCATGCTAAAGTAACAACCTAAATAGTGGTATAACCTCACATCACCAAAGCTCAAACAACCACATTTAATCACCCAAAATAATTAAAGCCAATAAAATGGCTCCCAAATAAATGCTTGTCTTTATGAAATTCACTATTTAAATAATGAAAAATATCTCTATAGCAGAAGGTATTTAATTAAAATATTTAATTTGTGCTAAATGATTATTTGCTATAGTGATAATATTATTAACCTCATTAAAAATTCCCTATAACTTTTAAATAAAATAGGATGATGCTCCTAGACTTTTATAAAGTATTTAGGAGGTTTAAGTTTGAACATTTGTTCAAATTAAAATCAAACTCGGAAAGAAATGTTTGCAAATCTAAAGATTCGGTAAAAAAAAGAATATAGAGAAAAACCTCACCTGGCCGAAGCCCATCTCTTCTCCCTAACCCACGCCCACACTCTTCCTCTCTACCCCGCCTCAACGTACCCGGAGATAGACCTGCGGCCATCTACCCACCCCTCCCCCTCTCTCCGCTCACCCACCGTCCCTCCCGTCCTGTAGATGGCGAGGCCACGGATCGCGTTCTTCCATGCCCCGCCTTTCGCCGTTCGATCCCTCGCACGTTGAATCCAACCCGCGCTTTCGTCCAGCCACTTCCCGCGCTCGACCGCTCGAGATCTTCTGTTTCCCGCCGAGACCCCCTCCCTCTGGCCTAAATAAGCAGCTCCGGCGCCCTCCATTCCTCCACACCAGCACAACTCGCTCCCCTTGCCACCCCCGCTGTCCGCCACCATACCCCGGGCGAGAGAGAATACAGAGAAGAAAGAGAGGAGAAAAGGAGGAGGAGAAGAAGAGGAGAAGGAGAAGGAAGGAAGGGAGGAGGGGAGGGCCGACGAGGAGCGCCGCCCCCTCCCTGAACCGAAGCGCTGGAGGCCAACGAGACGAACCCTGCCAGCTCCACGCCGCCGCTGCACCGAGCCGCACCAACACGACGGCCCGGCCTCTGCACCTGCCCGCGTCACCGTCCAGGAGCAGCGCGCCACCAGGAGGAGATGGCCACCGCCACGGCCAGGAGGAGCCGCCCCGAGCTTCACCTCCGTCTCAAGTCTACCCCGAGCAGGACCGCTGTGCCGACATCTCCCGCAGCCGTTTTCGTCAAAAATGGAACCCCGGCGCCCTCCTCCACTCCCCATCGCCGACCCCCGCCCTGAGCCACTCCGGTAAGCTCCCCCACGCCCCCTGACCTCCATGGCTTCGAGCTAGGGCTCGTGACCGAGCCAAGGAGGGAGACGACCCCCCTGCCCTTCGATCCTGTAGGATCCAAAGGACCTCCTGCGCCCATACCACTTCGGGTATTATGACCCGCTGCCAAGTAGGCCCCAGCGTCAGCCCGGTTAAAAAAAAAGTGCTAGCCACCGCACCGCGATGCACAGGCCCAGCCCACAAGAAGTACTCACCCCAGGCGATAAATAGTCATGGGCTATTCCCTTTTGTTTTTCCTCTTTATTATATGGTCAACACAAAAGTAATTTTAGAAAAATACATATATGTCAGAAAAATGTGAAACAAATTTTTTGCTATTTCTAAAATTGTGATGTATTTTTCTGCTTGGCTAGAATTTTGTTTTCCTTAAATAAATTTCTAATAATTTATTATTAAATCTCATTAAACTGTTGCTTAAAATAATACAAACAAATTCTCTATTTGTGTAATTAAAATATTAAAATTATAATAGTTATGTTTCTGACCAATAGCTATTTGTTTTGTATTATTAATAATATTTAGTAAAAATATAAAAAATATGGTTAGAATAAAAGAAATAATTGCAACCTTTTATTTCTTGTTAAATATTATTTAATATTGTTGATTTCTCTACATATCATTAAATGAGATATCCTTTACTAAAGTTAATAATTATTTAATGTTGAAACTTATAATAAATTATTTGTGAATTAAAATTTGCTACTATCTTTGTTAAAATGCTTGCTTAACCCTATGTTAATCAAATGCTAAAAAAGGAATTGTTACATGACTAACACTCGTGATATAATTGCTTGGCTATCCTAGGTAACAAACCTCATGTTAAGCTAAGTCCTATTAAAAATATTGCACCTATGCTAATACCTTGGTTGTTGTAGTGTTCCGTTGTATGGTTGAGTGCTTATTGATTGCATGCTTGTTCAATTGTCGTGTTTGTAATGTGAGTTACCCTTTTTTTGCAATACACGAAGAGCTTAACGTTGCAGGAGAAGACTCCTCCCAAGCCAAAGAAGCCGTACCAGGAGACACCGCTGAGGAAGGCAAGCCATCTTCAAAACTCAAACCCTTGTCCTATATTTTCTACTTTCTTTTGTATCTTGTTATGTATCATCATAATATTATATCATCTTGGGCTGGGATTGCATTAGTTGTAGTAGGTAAAACCCCCACATACCCTCATAACCTACCTATTGGGAGAAATGAAATAAAACCCCGATGATCTTGATGTACTATCAAGACCGTCCCCTAGCCTTGTTAAATAAGTAAGTGCAACTTAAGTATTTGGTTAATCTTGCCCACCCGAAAGAAATGGCATACATCTAAGAAGATGTGATGGCCAAGATTAAGGTTGTTGGAAACATCGTTGAACATATTCGTAGTCTTGAAGGACTCTCTATAAGTGCCACAAATAACTAGCCTCCCGTGCAACCACACTACCCTGATACGGGATAGGGCTTTACTGGAAGCCGTTGGGTCTAACATGAGCTACCTCACAACTGCTATGAGGGATGCGTCCCTTAAAACCGGATTCTGCCTAGATATTGGGAGAACCAAACTAGGGGACTGCGGATCCCGGAGGCCCGGAAAGACATGGTGAGTCCCTCTACTCCATGGAGACATTGTTCCCAAGAGGGTCATGGGCTACCATCGGAGGCTGAGGGAATACACTCATTGGGTAGGAGCTCATATTAGGGTTAATGGTGAAAGCTTTCGTTCAATTATCCGAAACCCGCATACAGAGGTATGACGATTCGTGGATGACACGACGGATGTATTCAATTGTGTGGGTAAAGTGTACAATCTCTGCAGACTGTAAATCTATTCGAGTAGCCGGAGTCCACGGTCATGGACAACTAGTGAGGCCACACTTCCTGGGGAAATAGATGAGAAATTCTAGTACTGAGATTATGGTTCACGATGATGGTGTTGATATTGTTGGAAGGGTTGGACCAGATTAAACCAATTTCATTGTGGGAAAATAAAACTTGCTAAGATTAAAAGTTTGCCAATTTAATTTAAATTGAGTAGCTAGGAATTCCTATGAGAAACTCCACCATATAGCCATCCTATCATTTTCCTATGCAAAACTTTGTATCTTTGTTAGGTGGTTTGCGAGTACTTTGTATGTACTCACGGCTTTGTCCCTGGTTATTCAATCGGACAGGCTTGGAGGAGCAGGTATTTGACGATGATGCTATCGACGGTTACTAGGACGTGCTATGCTCTGAACTGCCCTGTGGATTGTGCCGCTACTACTTATCCTGCTTTTGCTTATTCCGCTGCTGTTTGAGCCCGATGAGGCCGTGTAAGACTTTGTTGTTGTAGGACTTTGTATTCGGTATTGTATGAACATGTGATCCGATGTATCAATGTCGAGTTGTGCGTCATGCGACACTGATCATGGGAGCATGGCAGTATGCACAGCTGGCCCCTTCGGACATATAGTCCGGGGTGCCCATAGACTTGGTATCAGAGCCTCTTTTCAGACCATAGTAGCCTAGTTAGGATGGACGTTAGTTAGAAATTTTTTTGATAAAAAATCTCTTATACCTCTTACCCTATTCAAAATGTTTTAAGTCAAGCGAGACCGAAGATTAAGAGGGAATGGTGTCCCAAACCAGATGAGAATTAGTGGAAGATTTTTGCTTTAGTCCCCCCACCCGAATGCGTGAGCTTATGCTTGTTTGAATTGCATTGTTTAGTGTTAAGTTAGAGTGACCCTACCCCAATTAGGAGGACACTAACCCGTGCACTTTTATCTTACGCGACACCACTTCAGGATGCCGAGGCACACCCGAGCTCACCGAAGTGGATCCGGTGATGCGCCACCACAATCATCTGACCCAAACATGGCACAACTTTTGCACTTGTTACTGGAGGAGCGACAAGCTGCCCGAGAGGAGCACCAAGCTGTCCGAGAGGAGCGCCAAGCTAATCTCGTAGACCTCCAGCAGTTGGTACAAGCTGCCACCAGCCACCAAGGAAGAGGGAATGAGGAGCCCAGATCCAAGCTCCGAGACTTCCAGAAAACCAATCCGCTAGTGTACTCCCAGTCAAAGGAGCCTCTCGATGGTGCAGATTGGCTCAGCACCATCGAGAATGACTTGGTAGTTGCAGGAGTTGGAGACGATGAGAAGGTGCTCTATGCCACTCACTACGTCGCCGGCACCGCAAGGAGCTAGTGGGAAGGAGTACGTGACTGTTTGGATGAAGGGCAAGTGCGTTAACTGGGAGAAGTTCAAGGAGAAGTTTGAAAAGGCGCACATTCCCTCTGCTTTCATTCGGAGGAAGAAAGATGAGTTCCGCCACCTCAAGCAAGGAGGCACGACTGTGGTCGCCTATCTCAACAGGTTGACTGAGCCGTCGAGGTATGCCACCGAGGAGGTGGAAACTGAAGAGAAGAGGAAGGATAACTTCCTCGATGGCCTTGATGATAAGATGCAGTGTTTGCTCGTCGCCATGAATTTTCCAGACATGGAAGCTTTGGCCAACGCCGCCATCTTGATGGAAGACAAGAGAAGCGTGGTAGCTAAGAATCACAAGCGTCGTATGATGCAGCAAGGAGGATCCAGCAACCCCAGATTCCGCCCAACCCAGCCGCCAAGATCAGCACCACAGCCGCAGAAGAGCCAGTACCAAGTGCCGCGTCCCAGCTCCCCTCCACGTCCTGCTGGAGTCCCAAGGCCAGCAGGAGGATCTCCCAGCAACCCCGTAAATCATCCTGTCTTAACAGATATGATAGGCTTTGAATGCCGACAGAAGGGTCATTTTTCCACCAACTGCCCCAACAAGAAGAACCACATGCCGCATCTCGATGCACCAGCCCTAGGCCGAGGAGCCCCACGACGTTCAGCAAACGTCTTCAGGGACGATTGAATCATGTGGATGCGGATGACGCTCAAGAAGCCCCTGATGTTGTGCTGGGAACATTACTTGTGAACTTATTACCGGCAAGAGTATTGTTTGATTCAGGTGCATCACATTCTTTCGTCACGGAAAGTTTTGTGCATAGAAGCGGGATAAAACCAAGCCGAATGGAGAAAGCCATGATAGTACAAATACTCGGGTCCAAGACGTAGGCAGTATTATCTTGCCCAGAGGTTCCTATAATAATTGAAGGAGTAGAGTTTCAGCCACCTTCATTGTGTTAGGAGCCCAAGGATTGGAAGTAATACTCGGGATGGATTGGATGTCCAAGTATCATGGACGCATAGACTGCACCAAGAAGTCAGTCGACTTAACCAATGGTGAAGGAGTTTGTAACACCCCGATAATTAGGCAATAGTAATTCAACAGTGATCACCTTGTTAAATGCCTTGTCATCATGATCACCCTCATTCAAAAAATGGCATTAGAAAATATTTCCACTCCAAGTCCTTTTCAAAAGGCAGGTTGGGACAAAACATTTGCAAATAATTAGACAGGTTATTCTTGGCATTTTTAAAGAACCCCAGTCAAAAATAAATAGTGAAACCCATAATGGTTGAATATTAAATTGCCCGTAGGAATTAAATAAAAGTGGGAAATAAACTTAAGCCAAAAATTGTGAAACCAATTTTATTAAATAGGAAATAATCATTAGGTCATGATAAAATATCTATAGGAATTTATTATTATGTTTAAATAATTTAATCAAATGAAAGAAGAAGAAAAATAGCCGCCTTTATACCATTTTAAACAAAACAAAAATGCAAATGAATTTAGTTGGCAACCATACTTTTTACAACAGTGATATAAAATGGAACCCTAATATTGCGGCTAGTAGCATATTTTGCAAAAATCCATTGCTAACCAAATAAATTCGGAACACCAGAAACTGAATACCAGAAAAAAGTAAAATGGGACAAACTTTATTTTCCGCCCAGGGCAACAGCCCACCTAGCACAGCCCACCCATCCCCTTGTCCTCTTCCTCCCCACGCACCCCCACCTGCCCGGCATGGCGCCAGTGCCGTCGACGTCGCTGCCTAGCCGGCCCCTCCTCCCCTGTGCGTCGTGGGGATAAGGCCGAAGCCACCCACCCCCTGGAGCTCCCCTGTGCCATTTCCCCTCCCCCGCTCTCCATCTTCTCGGGCTCGAGCTCTCTCGTGCCCCTCCATGGGCGTGCCGCCATGCCTGGGCGGCCAACGGCCACCTCCAGCCCGTCCATCATTTCCTGGAGCTCCGCCGGCCACCTCCGCTTCACCCTCGCCCCCTGGATCGAGCTGGGAGGCCCTACCCCGCTGGAATCTCCCTCCGTTCCCCTGCCGGCCTCCGCGGCACTTCTTCCGCGATTTGCGCCGCTGCACACCTCGCCCGACCTCCACTATACTTCCCCGAGCTCCGTGGTGAGCCACCTCACCGATTTCCCCTCAACCCCTGCGTTTTGGTCGCCGGGGACACGTGCCCAGCCCGGGCCGCCATGGACGGGTGCCAAGCTCCCGTGTTGTTCGCCGCATTTGCTGCTTAGCGGCTTGGCCTGGCCGGGCCCCGACGTGCTCGCGCGCTGCGCGTTGCCACACCGGCTACGTGCTCCCCACCCCCGCCCTTGCCCGTTCTGGCCGGGACGGCCACACCGCCGTGTCCCGGCTCACCGCCGGTGTGCACTGCGTGCACACACGCAATTACTCCGTGGGCTTACCCCTGTGTCTCCCTGACCGGTGGGCCCTCCTCATTTAGATTAGTGCTAAGCACAAATGTTAATATAACCCCTGTTAAACAACCTCAGTCACTTACTACTGGGCCCCCATCTCCCTTTAAATAAATTGAGATGATTAAGTTAACTTAATTAATCCCTAGTGGATGACACGTGGGTCCCCTTGACTGTTTAAATTACTAAAAGATTTTATTAGCCACTGTCCATGACAGTTGGGCCCCACTGGCTGAGAGATATATTAAAATTAGAGTTGATATTCAGAGTATGACATGTGGACCCATCTGGTTTGTTTCATTTAATTAAAATAAATTTAATGTCTCTGCCTATGACATGTGGGACCCACTGGTCAGTAGGTCCCACTTGTAAGGTTTGACTAGGTCAATATCACTGTTTTGGATAATGTTGGATTTTAAATAATAAAAGAAATTCAAAAATTCTTTTAAAATGAATTAAACTTTGAAATTCAATATCTTTTAAACCGTAAGTTAGTTTCAAAAACTTTGTACATGAAAATTGATCAGAAAAATATAACGAATATGAATACGGTATCCGTTGGTCTACCCTCCCCCTCTAACATACCGAACATCGAACCGTCCCCCTTCGTCCCGATTGTCCGATGATTGCCCGATACCGATAATCTCTCCGGATGAATTCATTCTGAACACGAAAGTTGTTCAGGATGGATCAACTAACACGGATACACCTTTCACATGTTTTATGGACATCCACGACACCTCTGACATGGTACGTTCCCCCTCCGGACACCCAGTTCGATAATCACCCGGAGCTGGCAGTTCATCCCCGGATGAATTCCCGCTCCGAGCATAACCCTTTGCACTGCGTTAGAACACAGTTAACATTGCATATGTCATGCCATGCACCTGTTTGTATATGCTTGCTTTGTATTTACTGTTTCTTCCACCCCCTTAATCTCCGGTAGACCCCGTTGCTGCTGCCGACTACACCGCTGCTGAGTACGACTACTTTGTCGACAACCCTACCCCTACCGTCGAGCTTCCAGGCAAGCAGAGCCATTCTCTTTCCCAGATATCGCCTATCTTTCTGTACATTTCTTGCACTAGGCATTGTTACTACTGATGCTACGTTACAATCCTATTCAATTGCATAGCCTGTCTTTGTCGCCCCTTGATGTAGCTTCCTTTATCCTATGCTACTTATAAATACATATTATATTCAGCAGTGAGCCCTGCGCATTGTTAGCTAGGATTAGATAGCGGGCCGTGATCACTCAGGGGAGTGACGCGGATACAACTTATTACAACTGCGCAGGTACGGTACAATGCAGACACCGCCTCAGGCCCCTACCTCGGCTCTGCCGAGCCACCATCAAGTGTGAGCTGTCGAGGAGTGATCCTTGTACTCCACTCGTTGCTGACTCTGTATAGCCGCTCTAGGTACCTGAGAAACTGTTGTCCTTCAGGTAAGGAGTCGGGCGACCCAACGGTGCCCGCGAGTGGTATTGCGACGGGACGACAGGGAGGGTACGACCAGTGTACCGGTGTGCTTGGCCCCTGATCGTTGGCCGCGAGAGTTACCAAACCACGAAAGTCGAGCTCCTCCAGGAGCACACGCGAGACAAGGTAAGGAGACGGTTCACCTTGTTGGTAACCGCAGAGACTTGGTGGGACGACAGGGCAGACATCGATGTACTGGTGGTCCTGACTGCCGTCGTTCCCCGCGGGTCAGTTAAGTCGAGGCAACGAGAACGGTTGTTCTGCAAGTTAATAAAATGACTAATGGTTCAGTCGATGTCTTGAGTTGGCTATATGCCATGTACGCACTACCTACCCGTGGGAATTACGAGTTATGGGCTCCCCTGCTTCATAGTCTCGTCCGAGGACTCTTCAGACGTCAGCAGTACCGCGGCCTGCGCCGGGAAGTGGTGTTGTCTTATTTTCTCGCGCGGTGGTGTCTTATTTGGATTTGATTTAACTTCACCGGCCAGCCACACACCGTGCAGGAGTACGTTCGGGTTGGGGTCCAAGGCCCTGCGTACTTAGGATTTAGATCGGAGGATGGCCTCTCTGTTGAGTTTGAAAGATGGGCTGTGGAGTGTCGGATAGCCTCGGTGGGGCGTTCCCTAACTAGGTGCCCGCCACCCTGGAGATCCGTGCGTGTAGTGTAACAAAAGTGCACCCCTGCAGGGAAGATTAATCTATTCGAATAGCCGTGTCCACGGTAACAGGACGCTTTATGCTGAAGCTGGATCTTACCACTAAAAACTATTATTATTAAGCTGTATGGTTCCGGGTTTTCTTCCTCGCTGGGATGCCGAGGAGGTGAACTCGGAGGCATTGCTAATTATTACAACTTACTATTATACAATGCTGCAGCAACTTCTGCTGCATTGTTACTTTTTGCTTTATATAAACTGTTGGTTATTCTCTCCCCATGCTGCAAGACTCGTGGGAAGATGCTAGTCTTCGATAGGCCTAGCTTCTCTTCCTTGTTCTGATTTCTACCTTGCAGTCCACTATATATAGCCTCCCCTTTCCATTGATACAATGCATAAATGCTTAGTAGCGGACGTAAGACTCGCGGGTATGCTAGATAGTCACCGTTGCTTCATTTCTTTTTTTATGTTTTGCCTGATCGGCCGCTGCAGTCGACGTTGGAGCCTTGGAGTTCAGGAGCAGGAGATCCCCGATGCTGACCACCGCAACATGAAGATCCCCTATGCCTTCTACGACGTCGAGTTCCCCGTTGATCTGGAGTAGTTTGGAGGTTCCCAGGCAGGAGGCCTCGCCTTTTCGATATGTTGCTAGCCTTCTTAAGGCAACCTTGTATTCTTGTGTCTGCACTCAGATACTTTTGCTTCCGCTAACTTTTTGCTCTCGAGCTGTTGTATTCGAGCCCTCGTGGCCCCTGGCTTGTATTAAACAGCTTGTATTATTTTATTTGTAGAGTTGTGTTGTGACATCTCACTGTGAGTCCCTAATCTCGGTCGTGTACCTTGCGTGTATGATTACTGTACACAGTCTGATTTTGGGGGCGTCACAGAGTTCAGGTGGAATATGTTGCCAAGCCAGAAGAGCCCCAAGCCTTTTGCCACCAGAGTATTTCAGGACCATCACTGGAGCAAGTGCACATAGTTTGTGACTTCCCAGTTGTCTTTCCAGAGGAGTTACCCGGTGTGCCGCCTGATCGGGATATCGAGTTCATCATTGAGTTCGTACCCGGCACAACCCCCATTATCCAGAGACCCTATCGGATGAATGCCGAGGAGCTAGTAGAGTTGAAGAAATAGCTTAATGACATGCTCCAGAAGGGACTGATTCGACCCAGTGCTTCACCCTGGGGTTCGCTAGTTCTTTTTGTGGACAAGAGAGACGGCACCATACGCATGTGTGTGGACTACCGTAAGCTGAATGAGGTTACCATCAAGAACAAGTATCCACTCCCTAAGATCGAGGATCTGTTCGACCAGTTGAACGGAGCCCGAGTCTTCTCCAAGATCGATTTGAGGACCGGATACCACCAGTTGAAGGTCCGTGAGTCAGACATCCCCAAGACAGCATTCACAACCCGCTATGGTTTGTTCGAGTACACTGTGATCTCCTTCGGACTTACCAATGCCCCTGCCTACTTCATGAACCTCATGAACAAGATCTTCATGAAGTACCTTGACAAGTTTGTCGTGGTTTTCATTGATGATATCCTGATATATTCCAAGACGGAGGAAGAGCATGCCGAGCATTTGTGCTTAGTCTTTGAGACTTCACGAGAGCACCACCTGTACGCCAAGTTCAGCAAGTGTGAATTCTAGCTTAAGGAGGTCGGATTTTTGGGACATGAATTGTCAGAAGGAGGAATATCCATTGACCTAGCGAATATTCAGTCCATCATGGACTGGACATCCCCGACCAACCAAACCGAAGTCAGAGGATTCCTCGGACTAGCGGGATACTACCGCAAATTTGTGGAAGGCTTCTCCAGCATTGCCCGCCCTATGACTCAATTGTTGAAGAAGGACCAGAAGTTTGTATGGACAGAGAAGTGTGAAGCCAGTTTCCAGGAGCTGAAGAGGATATTGGTATCTGCCCCAGTTTTGACGATGCCTAACCCGACCAAGAGCTTTGATGTGTATTGTGATGCATCGAAGATCGGTTTGGGATGTGTCCTCATGCAAGTCTGCAAGGTGATTGAGTATCTATCTAGACAGTTGAAGCCACATGAAGTGAACTACCCCACACACGACTTGGAGCTACCCGCTGTCGTGCTTGCTCTCAAGAGATGGCGACACTACCTGATGGGTCACCGATGTGACATTTACACCAACCATAAGAGCTTGAAGTATATATTCTCTTAAAAGGAGTTGAACATGAGGCAGAGGAGATGGATCGAGTTGATCAAGGACTACAATCTGGAAATCCACTACCATCCTAGTAAGGCCAACGTGGTAGCAGATGCCCTCAGCCGCAAGCCCCGCACACTTAATGCAATGATCAGAGAGACACAACTAGCTCTGCACGAGGAGTTCGAGAAGATGGGTTTGGAACTTATTACACCCGGTTTTCTTGCTCACCTCAAGATGACTCCGAATCTGTTTGATCAGATCAAGGAGGCACAAAAGGGACACGACAGTATCGAGGGAATCAAGAAGAAGATACCCCTCGGCAAGGCCCCAAAGTTCTCAGCAGATGATGAAGGAGTTCTTTGGTTTGATGGACGATTGTGTGTGCCCAATGTGAAGGATTTGAAGCACACCATCCTGAAGGAAGCTCATGATACAACTTACTCCATCCACCCCGGAGGGACTAAAATGTATCAAGACCTGAAGGATTTGTTCTGCTGGCATAGTATGAAGCGTGAAATTGCCTTGTATGTCGCCAAGTGCGACATCTGCCAGAAAGTGAAAGCAGAGCATCAGAGACCCGCTGGACTATTGCAGCCACTCCGAGTTCCTGAATGGAAGTGGGAACAGATAGGCATGGACTTCATCACAGGACTACCGAGGTCGAGCAACGGTCATGACTCTATCTGGGTCATTGTCGACCGAATCACCAAGGTAGCGCACTTCATTCCAGTGCGAACCACCTATCGAGGAGATCAACTGGCATACTTTTACATGTCCAGAATCATTTGTCTGCATGGACTTCCGAAGGAGATTGTGTCTGACCGAGGTACACAGTTTACCTCGAGGTTTTGGAAGCAAGTTCAGGAGGCACTAGGCACTAAGCTCACATTCAGCACAGCCTATCACCCGTAGACTAGAGCCAGACCGAGCGAGTGAACCAGATACTAGAGGATATGCTCCGCGCATGTGCTCTAGCCTATGGTTACAAGTGTGAGGATTGCTTGCCCTATGCAGAATTCTCCTACAACAACAGTTACCAGTCAAGTTTTACAGATGGCCCCATTTGAAGCGTTGTATGGACGGAAGTATCGCACGTCCCTAAACTGGTCTCAGACCGGGAGGGGAAGATTTTCGGACCCGATGTTCTGAATGAGGCAGAAGAGCAAGTCATGTTGATTCGTGAGCGTCTCAAGACCGCTCAATCTCGACAGAAGAGCTATGCCGACCCCAAGCGTCGAGAGGTGACTTTTGTAGTTGGACACTTTGTATATCTCCGAGTCACCCCACTGAAAGGAATGCAGCGATTCCATGTGAAGGGGAAGTTACCCCCGATACATTGTACCATTTGAGGTGACAGCCAGACGAGGCCAAGTTGCTTACAAGTTGAGACTGCCAGCAGAGCTATCCGATGTGCACGACGTCTTCCATGTCTCGCAACTCCTAAATTGCCTGGAGGTGTGATACGTCCAAAAAGCATCACTATTTTATATTGTGATTTCACCCGATTCATTGATATATTCCACTTTAAAGTATTATTCTTATGTTGTTTTGGCTTATTTTACACAGTTTAAAACTTTCCGGTGCCGAAGCAGCAGAACCAGAATTCAGCGGTAAAAAGTGGATACCAAGTTGCTGAATCAGATCAAGTCCAAATGCGATGAAATTTTACGGGGAGCATTTTATGAAGATTGACTGGGGATCACCGAAGGAGGAGGTGAGGGGACCCACCAAGGAGCCAGAAGGGTGCCTGGCGCGCCCCCCCTCCTGGCCGCGCCAGGCACCCTCCTGGGTGCCTGGTGCCCCCCCCCTTGGCGCCCCCCCCTTGGCGCCCCTTTCGCCTATATATGCCCCCTGGGGTGGAAACCCTAAAAGAAGAGTCGTTTCCGTGTTTCGCCGCCGCCACGGGGCGGAAACGTACAGAGGAGAAAAGCCATCTCCGGCGGGCAAATTCCGCCGGGGAGATCACCTCCCGAAAGGGGAGATCGTCGCCATCATCATCATCATCGTCACGGGCATCATCGAGATCATCATCAACATCATCCCCAACATCAACACCATCATCATCGTCATGGGCATCATCGAGATCAACATCAACATCAGCACCATCTCCATCTCCATCCCATCTCATCTCACAATTGCAACTTGTGTTGTAATCCGTACTATCTATCCTCTCTACTCTGTTGGTGTTGATTACTACTTTGTGGTGAATGCTATTGAGTTTTGTTGGAGAAATATCATTGTGTCCAGATTTTTTACCACCATCTATCACCTCTGATCATGATCTCTTTTATGTCTTGTGAGTAGTTACTTTAGTTCTTGAGAACATGGGAGAAGTCTAGTTGTTAGTAGTCATACTATGTTGAAGTACTATGTGTTGTTTGATACTTAAGTTGTGTTGTTATTTCTCTAGTGGTGTTATGTGAGTCGAACACATAACACTTCACCTTTCATGGGTCTAGAGGAATAAATTGTGCACAAAGGATGCTTATGGTGGGTTGCCGGAGTGAAAGAAACCCGAACCCCAGTTCGCAGACTTTCACACAAGGGAGTTATGGATCCTTGATCGTAATGCTATGGTTAGGCTTATGCCTTAATTACTACCTTGTATTTGCGGATGCTTGCAAGGTGTGTAATCATAAGAGTACACTTATCTTAGTCTAGAAGGTGTACTAGCATTGATCCACCCACCGAAACTTATCAACACGATACATATTACTTGGCGGAGTATGGTGAAAGTGACTTGACTATCTCTCCCGTGTTTTCTCGAGAACGCTTTAGCCTTTATAAGTTCAGTTTCTAGGCTTATCCTTGTGAAAGGATTGGGCCACTTGCTACTCCTCAGTTACCCTGTTTACTTTGCCTGTCTTTTACTTTTCTGTTGCATAAACCAAAAACCCCTAAATATTTACCTTTGAGTGTTTGCAGCCCTTTCCTTATCCAGTGTCACTTATCAACACCTTCTGCTCCTCGTGGGATCGATACTCTTATTTATCGAAAAGCTACAATTGATCCCCTAGAATTGTGGGTTATCAAGAATCGTTTATTGGCGCGGTTAACAGGGAAGGCAACCCAACTAAACCTATTAACTTCTCCGCCATCAACGAGCTTTTCTGGCGCCGTTGCCGGGGAGTGTAGCGCTATTGGTAAGTGAAGCCGGTAAGGGAACTTTTATTTTCTGTTGTTACTTTCTGTCCTTATGGACTCTTCTGCTATTGGTTCGTTGCTGGTAAGGAGCCGCCCCACGACTGTGGTGGTCACTCCTACCCCTACTGAAATTGTGCCCTATAAAATACCATCTGGTATTGTTGATTATGTCTTGGCTAATCGTTATACAGGATAAGGACATCCGGGAGAACACCTGCTATATTTATCACAATTATGTTCTTTATTTAAGCTTGCAGGTGTGACGATGGAGTTCGTCATGAAGAAACTATTCTCCATACCACTTAAAGATAAAGCTTTAGATTGGTATAAGCTACTCGATAACTCCGATCTGCTTGAATGGCCAGATCTTATGTCTCTCTTTTATGCAAAGTTTTATCCTCTTCGTGAAATTCACCAAGATAGGAACTACATCTACAACTTTTGGTCTCGCGACGGAGAGAGCATCACTCAAGCTTGGGGGAGACTGAAGCCCCTGATGCTCAAATGCCCAAACCATGAGCTCCCCAAGGAAATTATACTTACAAATTTTTATGCCAGGCTTTCTCGTCAGGACAAGGAGATGTTGGATGCCTCCTCTAGTGGGGTATTCCAGACCAGAAGTATGGAAGAAAAATGGGATCTTATAGAAAGGATCCAGAAGAACACTGAAGACTGGTAAATTGATAAAGGTATTGAACCCGCTATAAACTATGAGCATGAATCCATTGAGAGTTATGTGAAGACTGATTACTTTAATACCTTTTGCTCCAAAATTGGTCTTGATTCCCAACTAATGGTTGACTTTTGCAAGGACTTTTCTTCTCATATTGATTTTTCCAGGAAGAAGGAGAGTCAACATCATAAACCTTTCAAGGAGTCACCAATTGAGATTAATGTTACTGATCCTGTTTTACCTGCAGTTGTGTATGAACAGCCACCTTATCCCTCCAGGATAAAGGAGCACTCTTTTGTTACAGGTATTCTAAACAAGAATAGAAGGGCCACTGACGAACTTGAGGACATGATGAAGGTCCAACCTCAAGTTGCAATGGTCAAGGATCTGGTAACCAGTGATATCGAAGAATCCACTATTAGTTTTTGTGCTGTTGCCACTAACATTGTCATAGCCAGGAACAAAGGCCCAATTTCAGGTACACCAGTTGTATCTGTCAAAATAGGAGATCATAATTACTATAGGCTATGTGAGTTGGGATCTAGCGTCAGCGCTATTCCCTTCACACTTTATCAAGAGATCATGCACGAGATTCAGCCGTGTGAGATCGAGGACATAGATGTCACTATCCATCTTGCAAATAAACAAACAATCTCTCCAGTTGGGATTGTAAGAGATGTTTAAGTACTCTGCGGGAAGGTAAAATATCCTACAGACTTTCTTGTACTTGGTTCAGTGCAAGATAGTTTTTGCCCTATTATCTTTGGTAGGCCCTTCCTCAGCACTTGCGGAGCTATAATAGATTGCAAGAAAGGTAAAGTTTCTGTTGAATTCAACGGTGAGCCGTATGAATTTAATTTTTCTAAGTTTTCTAAGCAGCCTCGTGGTCCTGACCTGTCAAGTAATGACAAAATTATTGAAGAAATTGATTCCATTGCTATTCCTCCTAATGATACTTTGCAGCAATTTATGGAAGACCACAAGAACGATATACATATGCAGGAGAGGGATGAACTAGAAGACATATTTTTAAGACAAACTCCCATCCTGAAGCACAACCTCCCGGTTGAACCTTTAGGAATCCTCTCGCAACCGAAAGAAGACCCGGTGTTCGACCTAAAACCACTACCGATACGCTCAAGTATGCTTATTTAGATTAAAAGAAAGTATATCCTGTTATTATCAATTCTAACCTTTCAGCGTATGAAGAAGAGCGATTATTGGAGACACTCCACAGACACCGAGGTGCTATTGGCTATACTCTTGATGATCTCAAGGGTATTAGTCCATCCATTTGCCAACATACTATCAATATCGAGCCCGATGCTAAACCGGTTGTTGATAATCAACGACGGTTGAACCCAAAGTTGAAGGACGTGGTTAGGACGGAGGTTCTCAAACTTCTAGCCGCAGGTATCATCTATCCTATAGCTGATAGTAAGTGGGTAAGTCCCGTTCATTGTGTTCCTAAGAAAGGAGGTATGACTATTGTTCCTAATGATAAAAATGAACTAATACCTCAGAGGACTATTATTGGGTATAGAATGTGCATTGATTTCAGGAAGTTGAACAAGGCCACCCGGAAGGACCACTATCCGTTGCCCTTTATTGATCAGATGCTCGAGCGGTTGTCTAAAAACACCCACTTCTGCTATCTTGATGGGTACTCTGGCTTCTCCCAGATTCACGTCAACGCCGCGGATCAAGAGAAGACCACTTTCACGTGTCCTTACGGTACTTATGCTTATAGGGGTATGCCTTTTGGTTTGTGTAATGCACCTGCTACTTTTCAGAGGTGTATGTCTGCAATATTTCATGGTTTCTATGAGGAGATTGTAGAAGTTTTCATGGACGACTTTTCCGTCTATGGAAACTCCTTTGACCACTGTCTCCACAATCTTAATAAAGTTTTGCAGAGATGTGAAGAAAAAAATTTGGTGCTCAATTGGGAGAAGTGCCATTTCATGGTTAACGAAGGGATAGTTCTTGGACACAAGATTTCCGAAAGGGGAATTGAAGTGGACAAGGAAAAAATTGAAGCTATTGAAAGGATGCCTTATCCAAGGGACATTAAAGGTATTCATAGTTTTCTAGGTCATGCTGGTTTCTATAGAAGATTATCAAGGACTTTTCTAAGACCTCGAGACCCCTTACCAATCTTCTCGAGAAGGATGCTCCTTTTGTATTTGATGAAGATTGTAAGGAAGCTTTTGAAGTTCTTAAGAAAGCCTTGATAACCGCTCCTATAGTACAACCACCTGACTGGAATTTGCCCTTTGAAATTATGTGTGATGCTAGTGATTTTGCTGTTGGAGCTGTTTTAGGACAAAGGGTTAACAAGAAGTTGAATGTCATCCACTATGCCAGCAAAACACTTGATAGTGCTCAAAAGAATTATGCTACTACCGAGAAGGAATTCTTGGCAGTGGTGTTTGCTTGTGATAAGTTTAGGCAGTATATTGTTGATTCTAAAGTTATTATTCATACTGACCATGCTGCCATTAAGTATCTTATGCAGAAAAAGGATGCCAAACCAAGACTCATTAGGTGGGTACTCCTTCTTCAAGAATTTGATTTGCAGATTGTCGATAGAAAAGGAGAAGACAATCCGGTGGCGGATAATCTTTCAAGGATGGAAGATATCCCGCACGATCCTATTCCATACAACGACAGTTTCCCAGATGAACAGCTTGCTGTTGTAAAAGTACAATCTCATTCCAACCCTTGGTTTGCAGATTATGCTAATTTTATCGTTGCAAAGTTTTTGCTTCCAGGTTTTACATTTCAGCAGAGGAAGAAATTCTTCACGGATTTGAGGCATTACTTTTGGGATGATCCACATATTTATAAAGAAGGTGTGGACGGGATCGTAAGAAGGTGTATACCGGAGCACGAGCAACAGGACATTCTTCGACAATGTCACGATACTCCCTGTGGAGGACATCATGCCGGTGAAAGGACCGCACATAAAGTTTTACAATTAGGTTTTTATTGGCCTACTCTCTTTAAGGACGCCCGAAGGTACGTTCTATCTTGTGATAAGTGTTAGAGAGTTGGTAACATTAGCAGGAGAAATGAGATGCCTATGAATTACTCACTAGTGATCGAACCTTTCGATTGCTGGGGTTTTGATTTTATGGGTCCTTTTCCTCCTTCACACAAGTACACACACATCTTAGTTGCTGTTGATTGTGTAACCAAGTGGGTTGAAGCGATCCCCACTGAGAGTGCTGATCACAAGACATCTTTGAAAATGCTCAAAGATGTAATTTTTCCTAGGTTTGGAGTACCAAGGTACCTCATGACAGATGGAGGGTCACACTTCATGCATGGAGCTTTTAGGAAAGCTCTAGCCAAGTACGATGTCAATCATAGGATTGCATCACCGTACCACCCTCAAACTAGTGGGCAAGTTGAGCTCACCAATAGGGAGATCAAGTTGATCTTGCAGAAAACAGTAAACAGTTCTAGAAAGGACTGGTCAAAGAAGTTAGGAGATGCTTTGTGGGCGTATAGAACTGCTTACAAAAACCCCATGGACATGTCTCCGTATAAGATGGTCTATGGCAAGGCTTGCCATTTACCATTAGAGTTAGAGCATAAAGCTTTCTGTGCTGTCAGAGAGCTAAATGCTGACCCAAAGTTAGCTGGTGAAAAGCATCTCATGAACTTGACTTCTCTAGATGAGTAGAGAAGTGAAGCTTACGAGGGCGCTAAAATGTTCAAGGAAAAGGTAAAGAAGTGGCACGATAAAAAAATTCTGAAACGTGAATTTAATGTTGGTGATAAAGTTTTGTTGTTTAGATCTCGTTTTAGGTTTTCTCTAGGTAAACTACTTTCCAGATGGGAAGGACCTTTTCATATCGAAGAAGTATATCGATCGGGTGCAATCAAGATCAATAATTTCGAAGGCACCAAACCTCAAGTTGTGAATGGACAAAGACTCAAACATTATATGGCAGGTGATCCAATCAATGTGGATGCAAACATGATATATACAAGTACTCATGAAGAACATGTTGCAGCCCAGTTTCAGACTCCGGCAGGAGCAGAATTAGAAAAGGTATGAATTATGGTAAGAAAACACCGCGAACGTCAATAAAAGTTAACTTTTCAGAGTTTTTGGAAAATTAGGAAAATTCCAAGCCCGAGTGGAGCCGGAGAGGAACTCCTGGGAGGCCAGGAGCCCCCCTGGCGCGGCCCCCCTCCTGGCCTCGCCGGGCACCCTCCTGGCTGCCCTGGACTCCGCCTCCGACTCCACCTAGGCTTGAAACCTTCCTTCTGTTGCAGAAATTTTAACTATATATTTCCCCGGATCGTCGCAGCACCGTATCTCGCAATTTCGCGTGTTTTCTTTTCGAGCTGTTTCTGCCAGGAAAACTTTCAGCTAGACCTAGGTGCCATGGCTTCCCCAAGTTCCCCCAAGGACAAGTTCGTCGTCAACGTCATCAACCCTTACCTCGCTGAGGTGAGGAAGCACCTCCAGGTCCTTCGTGTGGAGGACGGTGTTCTCCACAAGGAAGATCTGAAGGGACCAGTCAAGGAGGGGAGCACCGAGGAGCGGCTGAAGGAGATGGAACATGAGGTCTTCAAGTTCAAGAGGATGGTGGAGCATGGTGTTTAAGCTAACTTCGACATAATGAACGAGATCGAGGTTCCCACAAGAAGGAGATGAAGGAGATGTGGTCAAGTTTGGCCGCACTAGAAGAAAAAGTTTATGGGCTCCAAGAACAGATCTATGATCTGCAGAACCAGAACTGTGAGTATGAACTAAAGTTTCTGAACATGGGTTTAGGTGCTGAGTGCAGGATCTTGGAGACGGGAATGTCCTTCGAGACTGGAGAACAGCTGCCATGGAAGCGCTTCGTCAAGGAGTACGTGACCGACAAGAACAAGGATGAGGAGTAAAACTCCTCGGGTAATGGCACCCCCTTAGCTTGTTCCAAGCTTGGGGGAGTGCCCGGTATCTTTATCTTTATCTTTGTCTTTAGGAGTCAAGTAGAGTCATATCATGTCTAGGGAAGTCACTTTATGAAATAGGTGTTGCTTTGAGGTCTATCACTCCTTTTGTGGAGGGCTTTGTATCCGTGAGTATGGAGTCTTCTATGAAGGAATATTAACGAGAAGTCTATTAGTTTCTTCGCTGCACTTGGTATTCTCTTCACGCAATCAACATTATGAGCTGATTCTTATGGGGAGTTTTGACCTTATATCAGGTATGGCTTCGAAAACTTTATTTAATCTTGGCAAGTATAGCTTTGGTCATAACAACAAGCATGTTTTTTCTCAAAGTAGCGACATAGCCAAAACCTTTGTGTTATTATGCTTGAAGTGTTATGTTGACAAGGAAGACAACTTGATGTTTCATGCTAGTTTTAATGTTTATGCTTTGTATTGCTTGCATCTAAGTTGTCATCAATTGTCTGCTCTCTCAAAGCCTTGCTAGCCAAAACTCTGTACCAAGAGGAATTCTGCTTGTACTTCCATACCTTGAAACCAACTTCTTCCACTTGAGTCCACCATACCTTCCTACTTGTGGTATTCCACTACCACTCCTAAAGTGTATAATTTATGTGCTATCTTTAGATGTTCAAAATCTTTTGTTTTGTGCCGCTGATTCAGATCATGAGGAAGTGGTGGGTGACCCATGATCTTCTTAATTTGGACAAGTTTTATCTTGGGATTGCATGTCTAATCTGCAAACCCCTAATACGAGAAGGGACTGGCATGAGTGCCCAGCTCGTAAAAGATAAGTACTAACACACAAGTTCCTTCGCCCTTTTACGAGTGATAAACAAAGGAATCCAAGGGGATGTGATCGTCCCCACATGGGAGCCGTTCCTCGAAACTTTTCCAAATCATGAAGTGAGTGAGTTATCTATCAGCAGTCGTTGACGGATCATGCACCTCCCAAAAGTTTGTTTTTATTCCGTTTGATCTAGAGATGGCACATAAGTTTTCCCTGCTATCCCTTTTGCACGGGGTTTATCTTTATTTTGTGCTGAGTCAGTCCTTCCTACTTCCTTCCTTTCTAGAGAGAGAAAAGACACTGGATGTTGATAAAGATGCTTGCATATAAAGTTACATTGAAATCTAGCATGTTACATCTTTGTTGACATTATCTTTTGATAAGTGAGTTGTTTACAAAAGCTTATGCTTAGTAAACATCTTCCTTTGTGTTGACATGTGCACTTCTTGACTAATAGCATGTTCTTTCAAAAGCTTCAACTGTCCCATTATAAGTGAAAGAGCAAAAGTAAAAGTTATTAGTTGCTCCTTGACCAAGGCTATGTTTGTCATGATTTGATGAGTTTTCCAGGTCCTACTTTGTTATAATTGTTACTACTTTCTCATAAGGACCTTATGAGTTGAGGTTGCTGTTGAGGATGCTTAAGTTTGGTGAGGAATCTTGATGCTTCTTGTTCGTATTCTTTTATCGACACTTCACTCTCTAAACTTGTGGACAGGTTTACCGAGCTCAGCAATCGCTTGAGGTCAAGCGAGGTCTAAGCTTGGGGGAGTTGATACGTCCAAAAAGCATCACTATTTTATATTGTGATTTCACCCTATTCATTGATATATTCCACTTTAAAGTATTGTTTTTATGTTGTTTTGTCTTATTTTACACAGTTTAGAACTTTCCGGTGCCGAAGCAGCAGAACCAGAATTCAGCGGTAAAAAGTGGATACCAAGTTGCTGAATCAGATCAAGTCCAAATGCGATGAAATTTTACGGGGAGCATTTTTATGAAGATTGACTGGGGATCACCAAAAGAGGAGGTGAGGGGACCCACCAAGGAGCCAGAAGGGTGCCTGGCGCGGCCCCCCTCCTGGCCGCGCCAGGCACCCTCCTGGGTGCCTGGTGAGGGTGCCTGGTGCCCCCCTCGGTGCCCCCTTTCGCCTATATAAGCCCCCTGGGGTGGAAACCCTAAAATAAGAGTCGTTTTCGTGTTTCTCCGCCGCCACGGGGCGGAAACCTACAGAGGAGAAAAGCAATCTCCGGCGGGCAGATTCCGCCGCGGAGATCACCTCCCGGAAGGGGAGATCGTCGCCATCATCATCATCGTCACAGGCATCATCGAGATCATCATCAACATCATCCCCAACATCAGCACCATCTCCATATCCATCCCATCTCATCTCACAATTGCAACTTGTGTTGTCATCCGTACTATCTATCCTCTCTACTCTGTTGGTGTTGATTACTACTTTGTGGTGAATGCTATTGAGTTTTGTTGGAGAAATATCATTGTGTCCAGATTGTTTACCACCATCTATCACCTCTGATCATGATCTCTTTTATGTCTTTTGAGTAGTTACTTTAGTTCTTGAGAACATGGGAGAAGTCTAGTTGTTAGTAGTCATACTATGTTGAAGTACTATGTGTTGTTTGATACTTAAGTTGTGTTGTTATTTCTCTAGTGGTGTTATGTGAGTCGAACACATAACACTTCACCTTTCATGGGCCTAGAGGAATACATTGTGCACAAAGGATGCTTATGGTGGGTTGCCGGAGTGACAGAAACCTGAACCCCAGTTCGCAGACTTTCGCACAAGGGAGTTATGGATCCTTGATTGTAATGCTGTGGTTAGGCTGATGCCTTAATTACTACCTTGTATTTGCGGATGCTTGCAAGGTGTGTAATCATAAGAGTACACTTATCTTAGTCTAGAAGGTGTACTAGCATTGATCCACCCACCGACACTTATCAACACGATACATATTACTTGGCGGAGTATGGTGAAAGTGACTTGACTATCTCTCCAGTGTTTTCTCGAGAACGCTTTAGCTTTTATAAGTTCAGTTCCTAGGCTTATCCTTGTGAAAGGATTGGGCCACTTTCTACTCCTCAGTTACCCTGTTTACTTTTCCTGTCTTTTACTTTTCTGTTGCTTAAACCAAAAACCCCTAAATATTTACCTTTGAGTGTTTGCAACCCTTTCCTTACCCAGTGTCACTTATCAACACCTTCCGCTCCTCGTGGGATCGATACTCTTATTTATCGAAAAGCTACAATTTATCCCCTAGACTTGTGGGTTATCAAGAATCGTTTATTGGCGCGGTTAACAGGCAAGGCAACCCAACTAAACCTATTAACTTCTCCGCCATCAAGGTGCCAGACCAGCCTGATGTGTTCAAGAACATCGATCACCGCATGGTGGATATCAACCAGGACCTCAGATACCGTGAGACACCCCTTCGTGTCCTGGAAGAAGCCACCCGAGTCACCCGTAGGCGCGCTATCAAGTTCCATCAGGTCCAGTGGACAAACCACACCGAGGAGGAAGCCACCTGGGAACGGGAGGACTACCTCAAGCGCGAGTTCCCGCATCTCTTCACTACTTTGTGAATCTCGGGGACGAGATTCTTTTTAAGGGGGGAAGGTCTATCACATCCCAACTTTTATTGCCTAGTTTTAAAATGCTATTTTTTAGGGTGAACAAAAACCTTTCTTTGTTGTGATGTGATAACAGTAAGAATGTCATATCATACCTGCTTGTTACTTGTTATGTTTCCTATGCTTTGTTTTGATTGCTTTGCCTTATGATGTTGCCTTGCCATGCTAAAGTAACAACCTAAATATTGGTACAACCTCACATCACCAAAGCTCAAACAACCACATTTAATCACCCAAAATAATTAAAGCCAATAAAATGGCTCCCAAATAAATGCTTGTCTTTATGAAATTCACTATTTAAATAATGAAAATAATCTCTATAGCAGAAGGTATTTAATTAAAATATTTAATTTGTGCTAATTGATTATTTGCTATAGATATAATATTATTAACCTCATTAAAAATTCCCTATAAATTTTAAATAAATTAGGATGATGCTCCTAGACTTTTATAATGTATTTAGGAGTATTAAGTTTGAACATTTGTTCAAATTAAAATCAAACCGGGAAAGAAATGTTTGCAAATCTAAAGATTCGGTAAAAAAAAAGAATATAGAGAAAAACCTCACCTGGCCGAAGCCCATCTCTTCTCCCTAACCCACGCCCACACTCTTCCTCTCCATCCCGCCTCAACATATCCGGCGATAGACCTGCGCCCATCTACCCGCCCCGCCCCCTCTCTCCACTCACCCACCGCTCCTCCCGTCCTGTATATGGAGAGGCCACGGATCGCGTTCTTCTCTGCCCCGCCTTTCGCCGTTCGATCCCTCGCACGTTGAATCCAACCCGCGCTTTCGTCCAGCCACTTCCTGCGCTCGCCTGCTCGAGCTCTTCTGCTTCCCACCGATACCCCCTGCCGCTCGCCTATATAAGCAGCTCCAGAGCCCTCCATTCCTCCACACCAGCACAACTCGCTCACCTTGCCACCCCCGCTGTCCGCCACCATACCCCGGTCGAGAGAGAATACAGAGAAGAATAAGAGGAGAAAAGGAGGAGGAGAAGAAGAGGAGAAGGAGAAGGAAGGGAGGAGGTGAGGGCCGACGAGGAGTGCCGCCCCTCCCTGAACCGGAGCGCCGGAGGCTAATGAGCCGAACCCGGCGAGCTCCACGCCGCCGCACCAACGCCACGGCCCCGCCTCTGCACCTGCCCGCGTCACCGTCCAGGAGCATCGCACCACCAGGAGGAGGTGGCCACCGCCACGGCCAGGAGGATCCGCCCTGAGCTTCGCCGCCGTCTCAAGTCTACCCCGAGCAGGACCGCTGTGCCGACGTTACCCGCAGAGGTTTTCACCAAAAATGGAACCCCATCGCCCTCCTCTACGTCCTTCGCCACTCCCCATCGCCGGCCCCCGCCCCGAGCCACTCCGTTAAGCTCCCCCACGCCCCCTGGCCTCCATGGCTGCGAGCTAGGGCTCGTGACCGAGCCAAGGAGGGAGACGACCCCCCTGCCCTTCGATCCTATAGGATCCAAAGGACCTCCTGCGCCCATACCCCTTCGGGTATTATGACCCGCTGCCAAGTAGGCCCTAGCGTCAGCCCGGTTAAGAAAAAAAACAAGTGCCAGCAGCCACCGCACCGCAGTGCACATGCCCAACCCACAAGAAGAACTCGCCCCAGGCGATAAATACTCATGGGCTATTCCCTTTTATTGTTCCTCTTTATTATATGGTAAAAAACAAAAGTAATTTTAGAAAAAAACATATATGTTAGAAAAATGCGAAACAAAATTTGTGCTATTTCTAAAATCGTGATGTATTTTTCTGCATGGCTAGAATTTTGTTTTCCTTAAATAAAATTTTGATCATTTATTATAAATCTAATTAAACTGTTGCTTAAAATAACACTAATAAATTATCTATTTGTGTAATTAAAATATTAAAATTATAACAGTTATGTTTCTGACCAGTAGTTATTTGTTTTGTATTATTAATAATATTTAATAAAAATATAAAAATATATGGTTAGAATAAAAGAAATATTTGCAACCTTTTATTTCTTTTTAAATATTATTTAATATTGCTGATTTCTCTACATATCATTAAATGAGATATCCTTTACTAAAGTTAATAATTATTTAATGTTGAAACTTATACTAAATTCTTTGTGATTTAAAAGTTGCTACTATCTTTGTTAAAATGCTTGCTTAACCCTATGTTAATCAAATTCTAAAAAAAGGAATTATTACATGACTAACACTTGTGATACAATTGCTTGGCTATCCTAGGTAACAAACCTCATGTTAAGCTAAGTCCTATTAAAAATATTGCACCTATGCTAATACCTTGGTTGTTGTAGTGTTCCGTTGTATGCTTGAGTGCTTATTGATTGCATGCTTGTTCAATTGTCGTGTTTGTAATGTGAGTTACCCTTTTTTTTGCAACGCGTAGACGAAGCGCTTAATGTTGCAGGAGAAGACTCCTCCCAAGCCAAAGAAGCCGTACCAGGAGACACCGCTGAGGAAGGCAAGCCATCTTCAAAACTCAAACCCTTGTCCTACATTTTCTACTTTCTTTTGTATCATGTTATGTATCATCATAATATTATATCATCTTGGGTTGGGATTGTATTGGTTGTAGTAGGTAAAACCCCCACATACCCTCATAACCTACCTATTGGGAGAAATGAAATAAAACCCCGATGATCTTGATGTACTATCAAGACCGTCCCCTAGCCTTGTTAAAGAACTAAGTGCAACTTAAGTATTTGGTTAATCTTGCTCCACCCGAAAGAAATGGCATACATCTAAGATGATGTGATGGCCAAGATTGTGGTTGTTGGAAACATCGTTGGACATATTCGAAGTCTTGAAGGACTCTCTATAAGTGCCGCTAATACCTAGCCTCCCGTGCAACCAGATTACCCTGAGATGGGAAAGGGCTTTACCAGAATCCGTTGGGTCTAACATGAGCTACCTCACAACCGCTATGAGGGATGCGTCCCTTGAAACCAGATTCTTTCCCAGAGATTGGGAGAATCAAACTAGGGGACTGCAGATCCCCGAGGCCCCGGAAGACACGGTGAGTCCCTCTACTCCATGGATACATTGTTCCCAAGAGGGTCATGGGATGCCATCGGAGGCTTAGGGAATATACTCATTGGGTAGGAGCTCATATTAGGGTTAATGGTGAAAGGCTTTGTTCATTATCCGAAACCCGCATACAGAGGTATGACGATTCGTGGATGACACGACATATGTATTGAATTGTGTGGGTAAAGTGTACAACCTCTGCAGAGTGTAAATCTATTCGAGTAGCTGGAGTCCACGGTCATGGACAGCTAGTGAGGCCACACTTCGTGGGGAAATAGATGAGAAATTCTAGTACTGAGATTATGGTTCACGATGATGATGTTGATATTGTTGGAAGGGTTGGAAGAGATTAAACCAATTTCATTGTGGGAAAATAAAACTTGCTAAGATTAAAAGTTTTCCAATTTAATTTAAATTGAGTAGCTAGGAATCCCTATGAGAAACTCCACCATATAGCCATCCTATCATTTTCGTATGCAAAACTTTGTTTCTTTGTTAGGTGGTTTGCGAGTACTTTGTATGTACTCACGGCTTTGTACCTGGTTATTCAATCGGCCAGTTTTGGAGGAGCAGGTATTTGACGATGATGCCATCGACGGTTACTAGGACGTGCTATGCTCTGAACTGCCATGTGGATTGTGCCGCTACTACTTATCCTGCTTTTTATTATTCCGCTGCTATTTGAGCCCGATGAGGCCGTGTAAGACTTTGTTGTTGTATGACTTTATATTTGGTATTGTATGAACATGTGATCCGATGTATCAATGTAGAGTTGTGCGTCATGCGACACTGATCATGGGAGCATGGCAGTATGCACAGCTGGCCCCTTCGGACATATAGTCCGGGGTGCCCACATGAGGTGAGATAGGATGGTGGTGGAGATGGTGCTGATTATGAGGATGATGATGATGATCTCGATGATGCTCGTGACAATGGTGATGATGATGAGGACGATCTCCCCCTCCCGGAGGAGTTTTCCCTGACGGAATCTACCCACCGGAAAGGTCTTTTCTTCTCTGTAGGTTTCCACCACGGAGCGGCCGCGGAACTGCGAATCCAACTTCTATTTTGGGGTTTTTAGGTCATGAAGGGTATATAGGCCAAAGGAGAGCAATGGAGGTGGGACCCCCTCCCAGGCGACCACCCGATGCAGCCTAGGGGGGGGGGGCGTGCCACCAGGCCGCCTAGAGGCCTGGTAGTCCCCATTCGGTTGATCTTTTGCGAGCCTGCGTTATTTCTTCAGAAAACACTTCCCTGTAGATTTTAGGTCATTTGGAGATGTGCTGATATGCCCACTCTATGTGTACTTTTCCCCGCTGATTCCTGCGCCTGCTGTTTCGGCACCGGAAAGTTGTAAACTGTGTAAAACAAGCCAAACCACTATAAGAACATCATCATAATATGGAATATATCAATGAATAGAGACAAATTATGATACAAAATAGTGATGCATTTTTGATGTATCACCCATCTGTCTGAGGATGATATGTTGTGCTCATGTACAATTTGGTGTCCCATAGCATAAACAGGTCCTTCCAGAAATGGCTAGTGAAGATCTTGTCGCGGTCCGACACTATAGTGAGGGGAGGCCCATGCAACTTCACAACGTATTATAAGAAAGCACGCACCACTATTGGACTATAAAAGGGTGTTTCAGTGGAGTGAAACGGGCGTACTTTGTAAAGCGATCCATCACTACCATGATCACCGTAAAACCGTCCGACTTGGGCAAGGATTCAATAAAGTCCATGGTGACTTCTTGCCACGGTCCTGCTGGCATGGGTAGGGATTGAGGAGCCCTGGTCGTTTGAGGTGCTCGTGCTTCGCTTGTTGGCAGATAGTACACTGCTGAATAAATGCGGTGACATCTTATTTCAGTCCCGTCCACACGAATAGCTTCTTGATCCTTTGGTATGTGCCTTGAACTCCCGAGTGACCACCCACTGCGCTAGCATGGAAAGAAGAAACGAGTTTGGTGTTCACACCCTAGTTATCACCAATCCAGATGCGATCGCCTTGTTTGATCACGCTATTGTCCAAGGTGTAATCCTCCATGTGGATGTCTGACATTGCTAATTTCTGAAGCAGAGTTTGTTCCCCTGCATCGACTTCGTATGAGTGGAGAACCTCTTGGAACCAGATTGGTTGGCTAGAAGAAGTGGAGGAAATAGCAAGTAAATGTCCCACCCTGGACAAAGCATCAGCCGCAGAATTTTTTCGTCCTTTCTTGTACTGAAACTGGAATTTCAGACCCACTAGTTTGGTCATTGATTTCTTCTGAACCTCTGTAGTGAGCACCTAATTGTCGAGCTGACATAGACTTTCGTGGTCGGTTTTGATCACAAAAGGGCCGCGTTTCAAGTAGACTCGCCATTTTTCGACTGCCATCATCACTGCGAGGAATTCTTTTTCATATATTGTCAGTTGCTGATTTTTGATACCCATGGATTTACTGTAGAAAGCCACAAGATGCCCCTGTTGCATTAAGACAGCCCCAATCCCTGTAGCGCAAGCATCAGTTTTGATAATGAATGGTTGTTCAAAATCGGGTAGAGCTAGGACTGGAGTAGTGACCATTGCCTGTTTCAGTTTCTCGAAGGCCACTTGAGCCTCTGGAGACCACACAAAACTGTTTTTCTTGAGCAGTTGAGTTAAAGGTTTTTCCATGACACCATATCCTTTGACAAACTTGCGATAGTACCTTATCAAAACTATAAACCCACGTAGGGACGTGATATTCTGGGGCACGGGCCAAGCTGCCATAGCCTCTGTTTTGGCTGGGTCAGTTTGCACACCCTGTGCCGAAATGATATGTCTGACATACTCCAGCCGCTGTTGCCCAAAGGTGCACTTGCTCCACTTCGCATATAATTGGTGCTTCCTGAGAATGCCCAACACGATCCTCAAATGTTCCAAGTGTTGTTGCAGATCGGCGCTGTACACAAGAATATCGTCCATGAACACCAAAAAAACTTCCTGGCACACTCAATAAAGATGTAATTCATTAGACATTGAAATGTGTATGGTGCCTCAGACAACCCGAATGGAATCACATGGAATTGATTTTTCCCACTGTGTGTTTTGAACGCAGTTTTGTGTACATCTTCGGGAACCATGCAAATTTGGTGGTACCCTGCACGTAGATCCAGCTTGGAGAACCATTTAGCGCCCGTGAGTTCATCTAATAGTTCATCCAAAAATGGCATGGGAAAGTTGTTCCACACTGTCATGGAGTTGAGTTTCCTATAGTCCACACAGAAATTCCATGATCCATCCTTATTCTTGACCAGGAAGACTGGAGACGCAAATGGACTCAAACTTGGAGTGATTATTCCTGCTGAAATCATCTCGGCCTCCCGTTTCTCGATTTCGTCTTTCTGCACCAGTGTGCAGTGATACGGCCGCAGGTTAACAGGAGAAGAACCAAGCAAGCGATGAATCTTGTGATCCAATTGCCGAAAAGGAGGTAGGGATTTTGGAGTCTGAAACACATCGAGAAGCTCAGAGATGCCGCCAGGTTCCTGTAATTGGACTGTGTTGGAGAAGGGATCCAACAAGTCCACTGCCCATATTTCGTTCTCGTGATGTCAACGAACTGTTTGTTTCATAGATATTTCCTATAGAGGGGCAGACACTACTAGAGAAAAGGCTTATGGTGGCGCCCTTTTTTAGCCTTTAATGGCGCATTATGGATGCGCCACCAAGTACAAGCCACTAATAAGGGCTTGAATGCGCCACCCCTAAGACCCTTATGGGTGTAGAATTTTGAACTGCGCCACCCCTAAGTCCTTATGGGTGGCGCATTTCAAAATGCGCCACCCCTAAGGTTCCTTCGGGGTGGCGCATTCCTGGTGCGCCACTACCTGTACAGAATATGCGCCACTAAATCTATATTACAGAAAACAAAAAATATTAATTTACAAAAAAGAAAACAAAATACAGAAACAATTACATAAATGAAATCACATAATTTATTACATAAATAGAAGCATTATAGAACTAGAGAAAGCATTACATGTCTTCGAGTATTGTTTACAAGTATCGAATACAAGTTATTACAAATGAAATAAAAGAAAACCCTAAAACTAATCTTCGAGTATTGTTTTCTTCACTCCATCTTGATAGTGTTGATCATTTTGATCGATCTGTTGCAGCAAACAAGTGAGTGTGAATGACAATGGCATCAATGACCACATTTATCATGTAAGCATATAGGAAGATACACACAACACTACTTCAATAAGAACTGATTAACTAAACTAGTAGCATAGCCAAAATGATGCATGATACATTTATACAAAGATGGAAAAATGACCACATTTATCATCAATGTTGTTTGGAACTAACAACGCTAAGCATGAAAACAATGTACGTAGCATGAAATTCACATCGATCATCATCACTTGTGACTCGGCTCAGGGAATGGGCGGCATCTTTCTTTCGTCATGAAAGGCCTTGTGTCACGCAAGGCCTTTAGGCGGGCTTCTATCTCCCCATTGGATGGTGCAATGTTGCAGTGGAAAACGACCCCTTCACTTGGACTTCACGAAAGATCATAGTCGCCATCTCCCCTTGGATGTGAAAGAACTCCTGCCTAAGATTTTCATCAGCGATTGCCGCCTTCCTGTCGGACCACACTTTGAGATGACTTGGCAGCGTAAGGTTGCACTCTTCCTGTACAATCGCCCGCATGTGATGAAGGGCGTAGTAGGCGTCACTCACACTGCCAACCGGCTGCTTGACGCACGGGAATTGCGTTACATGGTTGAACACGCTCACTCCAGGCTGATGCTTCCTGTACTTGTGCTTCACGATCTTGCCTCCGGATTTTTTAGCCGGCGAGAGCATCATCCAAAACTCTCATGATATACTTGTAATATTTCTTCTTCACACTCCTCGAGTCTAAATACACAACATGCGAGTGTTGCGGTGAAAAGCATATGAGCACGCAACCTGGATTGGAAAATTGACCCCTTCACTTGGACTTCATGAAAGATCATAGTCGCCATCTCCCCTTGGATGTGAAAGAACTCCTGCCTAAGATTTGCATCAGCGACTGCCGCCTTCCTGTCGGCCCACGCTTTGAGATGACTTGGCAGCGTAAGGTTGCGCTCTTCCTGTACAATCGCCCGCATGTGATGGAGGGCGTAGTACGCATTGCTCACACTGCCAACCGGCTGCTTGACGCACGGGAACTGCGTTACATGGTTGAACACGCTCACTCCAGGCTGATGCTTCCTGTACTTGTGCTTCACGATCTTGCCTCCGGCTTTTTTAGCCGGTGAGAGCATCATCCAAAACTCTCATGAAATACTTGTAATCTTTCTTCTTCACACTCCCCGAGTCTAAATACACAACATGCGAGTGTTGCGGTGAAAAGCATATGAGCACGCAGTCTTGATCCTCACTGCATAATTAAAACAATCCAAAAAGAATGTTGGAAGAGGACAATGGCAGAAACCTAAGAAAGCATATATGCTACGGCGGCGAGCGAATGACTTACTTGGGAGAGTAGGTCGTGAGAAATGAATCCTTGCTGTCGTTCTCTAGCATGAAGTCTCTGATGTACCTTGCCACGATAGTCGCGTCCCCGTCGTCCATAAAGATGTTTTCACACATGTAGAAGGGGTCCAATATCGCAACGCTCGGGGTCTTATCTCTCCTGATACTCATAGAAAGGCTGAGCGAGAACACACGGATAAGGCTATGATCCATCCGCTTGAGATGAAACAAATTGAAGATCTCTGAGAACCGCATGATTATCATATCCGTGGGGACATTGTTGATGAATCCCATGTTGAGTGGCACCTTGGCCATGAAAACTGGGTATGAGGGATTCTTTTCTTGAAGAAGCATCTTCTCTAATGCCATAACACTATGATGCACACTCTTCATATCCGAAGTTGCAAGGTCGAGCATGTCATTAGGTAGCATCACCCTACCCGCCACATGGATTTCAAACGAGAGATCCTTGGGTCTTGGTGGTCCGTCCTGAGCCCTGATCGGCATCGAAGGTTGGCTTCTCGAAGCGCTCTTCTTTCTTTTCCGTTCCTTCTTCTTTTCTGATTTGGAGTAGTCATCGACCTTTATCTGCTTAGTGGCCGCCTTATGGAGTGTGGACGGGCTGAGAATAGATCTCATTGTGGCATCTGCTTGAGGCTCGGTGAAGGCGCAAGCTGCTGGAGACATCTCCTGAGAAGCAGCGAAGAGACGCGTGGAGCAAGCAGGTTTTTCCGCAGGATCAACTGGACCGCGAGATTCCTCGTCATGCTGATAGGCTCCTTAAACAGGAGGTATGAATAAGTCATCACCATCATAAAAAGTGTTGATGAACTGGTCAGTGTTGATATCATCATCATCAATATTGCCGTCTTCTTGTTGTGTGCCGATGGGATCATGTGGCGCCGGCACGACGACTACCGGTGTTGTCCTTGGTGTGGTACCCCCTTCCCCCGTCATCAAACGCATTTGGGTCTTCGGCCAAAGGCATATTTGGACGAAACAATCATTGAGGACTGCCGGCTCGTCCTCATCGTATTCGGGGGGTTGAATGGGAGGTTCCACTCTCTCGTAGCCCGAAATCACGAGAGAGATTTGAACCCTATGCATCTCCGGTGCCATCGGCCTATTGTGCATCACTTGATTTTGGGGTTGAAGGATTTTAACTTTGGCAACATCCTTCAACTCGCCGTCCATGACTTGTAGTAGAATGCATGGAGTGTCCTCCTGTGAAAGAGATATATGCATGTAGGGATCAGAGAGATGCCAGTAATAAAAGGCAAGGAGATGAAGTCCTCGTTTGAGTTGCGAACGCTTATAATTAACTTGAGGGTGTCGAGGTCGGCCAATGAAGAGACCCCGCCGACGACGACGAACATGCAAGAGATAGAGGGTGTGCTGTCTCCCATGGCGTCGGTCGCCCTTTTTTCACTACCGTCGGGTGCATTATTATTATGCCCGGTTGCTCGATCGTGGCTGGAGGAGTCACCACCACGTCCGGCGCCGGCGTCGCGGTGTTGGCGGCCGGAGTCGGTGCGGGAGCCACCAATACGGCCAGAGTCGGGACTGCGGCTGCCGCGGTGCCCGATTTGCTGCCAACCATGCCGGGGACCGGTATGGGCACTTGTCCACCACGCGCTTGCCAATTCGTGAGTGACTGCATCATATCAGGAAGGAGGGTGCTCATCGTCTTCGCCACTTCATCCTGGACAAGCTGCGGAAGCGCGTTCACTTTCTCCTCAAGTCCATGAACATAAGCGGCGTCTTCTTCGGTCCTTCTCGCCTTGCGCCCCCTTGAGCCCGACTGCTTCGGTTTTCCATAATATGAAGACCAGTTTAAGTCTGCACCATAGTCGACCTTGTTCAGCGCCCTGTTAAAAGAGTTGTCCCACGGCCGGCTGACAATGGCTTCGCCGACACGTTCTCAACCTTCTTGACCTTGTTCAGCGCCCTGTTAAAAGAGTTGTCCCACGGGCCGGCCGGCTTAATAGACGACCCATGCGATGAGGCCACGGCGAATTCCTCTTCCTGCAGAAAGAATATGAAACGCTAAGAAGCTGAACTTCATGAACTAGAATTCAATCGACAAGGCAGTCGCATGGTAAACTACTTACCACGGCAGTCGTAAACTCCTGAATCTTAGGATGGAGAACTATGTTCGAGGTTTCTTTGTCCTTATGGCTCCGGGCCCTCACAAAGAATTCAGTCTGTGGATCAGCTTTGTATTTCTCAAAGGGGTTAGGTAGGCCCGCAACGGCGTACTCGGCATCCTCCTTGTCCCATTTAGGCTTGGAATGTCTGTAACCGCCGGCTCCGAGACGGTGGCTACCTATGACCTACGCCCGCATCGCCTTGCCCTTTGCACTCGCGGCTTTGGCGTCCTCGGACTCACACTTAGCCTTGAAAAGGTCGTAGGTAGCTTCATCAATCATCGACTCTTTCTCCTTGAGCTCCTCCCAGGATTTTCCGTGCTCCATAATGAAAGGCCCGATATGAGGTACTATTCCAGATCTAGACGTTTCCATCTAGATCCGTGGACGAAGCACATATCGGTCCCACCGCGACATATGACACTGCCATATGCCCCAGATTTCCAACATGATATCACAACATTACAGATACAAGGACACAATATCTCATACAATCGGCATACAACTGCCTTAATACAATACAACAGCGGAAGATACATGTCTGAGTACAGACTACAATCAAATGCCTAGTGGCAAAGAGAAAAAGACATCGATCCCATAACCACACGGGTCCAGGCCCTCCGCCGGGATCCGCCTAACTAAACTTCGTCGAGTCTCCACGTGAAACGTCGATCACCGTACCTGTTGTCGATCAAGAACCCTGAAAAGAGTTTGGCGGTAGTATCATGAGTACAGAAGAACTCAGCATCCAACTGTAGTGGTCAACTGACCCATCAAGGACTTCATCACTCGTCATTCTAGGACAACTAGTAGTTTACGGTAAGGATGTGGTAAGTGGTGACGTTGCTGCCGCACTAGCATGTATGAAGTGGCTAACGATCTAGAGAGTAAGATAAGTAGCCAAGCATTCGATGAGGAATCGCCTCCAACAAGTTTATTATCCACCTACTACGCAAACATAACACCTATCCTATCCTTGTCCTCCTCTTCGCATCCCGACGAAGAAGAAGCAGTCAAGGCACACACACGTTGATCAAGTTATATTAATATTTTCTCAGTTGTTGTTGTCTATGAACAAGGAGTAGGTCTCAAGTCGTCCATAACCGTGGACACGGCTTCTTGAAAAGATTTAACCCTGCAGGGGTGTACCAACTGCCCATTACAAGGCTCCGCACGCATGACCATCTCTCTCAGTTGCTACCCATGATAGGCAACCATTTTATGATTTAGTTCTGAGAGATCCGAAACGACAGGTCCCTCTAACTAACAACGAAAAAATCCGGGTGGCCCCCGGGGAGTCGAAACCCAATCCAAAAGCCGTCAGCACTCTCAGATCGGACTCTCTCGTCTCAACAGGGTTTGGGTTACCGAGACGCCTCACGTGAGGCCTCGGGCCGTCGCCGGTCAAAGGTGGACCAACAGGGAAACCATGTCTCCGCTGGTCCAGGTTGTTTCAAAGGATATCTGCTAGGAGTGACCCAACAAACATATATGCATGGTTTTCAAATGGTAAATCAGCTTGGGCCACCTCTAGAAATGTTTGAAGCTAGGTAGGTAAGAAAAGGGGACCCCATAAAATCCCACACGCGGTTAGGCACTCTCAGTCTTAAAACCAATACCCGGAACTCGGATCCTAGGTGACTCAAATGGAACAAAGCGTCAGGGCGGGATAACGTGATATCCCAAACCAAGGAGTAACAGGGTAACATCGTAGCATCCTATGCATGCATACTAGGCAGGGGCCGAGCAACGAGCAATAGTAACATAGCAGTACAAGGTTTGCTGGGAGGGGACATGGCTGTATCGGTTTAAGAGAGGCTGTAAACATGTGGTAGGATCAAACATCGAAACTAACCTAGACTAGCATGCAAACCGCTGGTTGAAATAGAATGGATCATAAGTAATGTATTGTCCTTGCCTATTGATAAGTCGGGTTCCGAAGGTGTAGTTGATCGCAAACTCGCATCGTCTCCGAGAGGTACCCGCGGAAGCACACAAGACGGTAAACACTGGAAAGCAATCAACGAGCAAGAATCTATTACTACGAAGAAAACACGAGCAAGCATCAACAAGAAGGCAACACGAGACATCGCACCTACCATCGAGAGCGGTTACTAATAGGTTAAGTGGAGTACACATCACACACGACGATACCGCATGTTTACGGTGGTTCAAGTTGTTTAGCTACACAAGGTGAGGAAAGGTTATTAACATGGCATCTCACTCAAGCATGGCATAGCACACAAACATGGCAAGAGGTGAAGCACAAAGTAAACTATCTATGCTAGTCAATTTATGTGGGGGGTAACACCTATACATGGCAGCTATTACGGACCCCACGATAAATATTGAATTTGGTACTGTTTGCCCTAAACTGTCAGAACCCTCTGTTCGGTAATGTTCTAGGTTCAAAGTCACCTTGCATTCATCAAAGAAAATCAAATGGAATTCAAATTCAAACTCAAATGGGAGAAGGAATACCCCCAGATGAATTAATTCAAAAGGCCAGAAATAAATCTTCTCCAAAAATTCCTTTTGCATTTTTGAAAAGTCTTATAAATGAGTGTGATCACATATCAAGTGATGTGGGGCCAACCCCATGCTCATGGATTTTTCAAATATTCAAACAGGACCTTGGAATTAATCAAAAACCCCTCTTTGAATTGAGATTCAAATATTTGGACTTTCAAGATATGTTCAAAAGTTGGGAATGACTAGCTACTGGTCATTTAAGTCCATATATAAATTTTGAGCATTTATAAAAATTCCTAGCTATTTTATTTTAATAGGCAAAAAAATTACAGAAAATAAAAACAGAAAGGAAAGATTAAACAGAAAGAAAACAGAAAACTTTACCTGTCGCCTAGGCGAAGGCAGCCCAGCCAGCCCACCCGGCCCAAAGGGGCAAGGGGGTCTTCTTCCCCACCCCGCGCCTCCAAGCTGCTCGGTGGAATGCCACTGAGCCAGCCGAGCACGGCGTCGTCTCCCCAGTCGCCACCTGCCTCTCCCGAGCCTCCTAGACGCGCCTCGCAGCTCCTGAAGACGCCACACATCCATTCCCCCCTTCCAGAGCCTCTCCCTCTCTCTCTCTCTCGCCGAGTTCGACGATGACCCGAGCGCCGCCGTCGCCATGGATTGAAGCCCGTGTGGCCACCGTTGTCCCCGAGCCGCGCCGTGGTGTCCATCGTCTTTGCCTTCGTCGTCTACGCCGAGCCGCAGAAGGAATCGCCCCGAGGTGCTGTGTAGCCGACGCGAGCTACATCGTCTTCAACTACGGCTGCCGCGGATCCACTTCGAATTCCAGCGCCACCGTGACCTCCCCGCCTCCATCAGCTGCTCCGTCGTGTTCTTAGCACCACGGTGAGCTTTTCCCCTAACCTATTCAAGCCCCGCTGGCCCTCTGTGCCTTTCCACCATGAGAGCCGAAGCATCCCGCCGCCGTGGTCCATGCCGGCGAGCCCCCGCCACGCAATCGAGCTCGCCGCCGTGTCCATGGTGATCCCCTCGCTCTGCTGCTCCTTTTGCACCTACGCCCGCTCCAAATGGCGCACCCCAGCGAGTTTTACTCCGATTCCGTGGACGCCGCCGCGTCTGCGAGTCACTGGCGACTAGCTGCCGGCGAGGCTGACGTGTCCGGCGAGCTTAGCCACTAATCCCCCCCAGCAGTCACTGACATGTGGGCTCAGCCCCTAATTAATCCCCTCTGTTAACTCAAGTTAATTCAAATCATTTTAATTAACAGAACAGAGAATGACATGTGGGTCCCAGTGGTCAGAGACCCCCTGATGTCAGCATGACCTCATGCTGATGCAGTAAATGATTTTCTATTTAAATTAATTCCAGAAAATCCAGAAAATGAATTAAACTTTGGAAATTCATAACCAATTCATTTTAACTCCAAATTTAACATATAATATATGAAAAATGATCAGGAGAAAATAATCTATCCAAATATACAAACTTCAACTATGTTTGAGTTGAATTTAAAATGGGACCAGTAGCATTTTCTATTTGGTTTAATTGGAATTTAATCAAATTAAATTCAAATGCTTTTGCAATTTGAACCTTAGCAACATACCCCAATTCACTTGAACATTAGAGGCATATCATACACATGTCAAGATGAATTACATTGATAAAACAATAGCAGTTGTAACTTGCCTAAATTGAATTCAAAATTGGAGTTTGAATTTGCAATTTCCTTTCCAATATACTACATTTAAATGGAATTTCCTCACACATCAAAAGCATGCAAACCAAGTTTCAACCTTCAACCATGTGCTTGTGCATTGTATTTACTTTTCTTCCTTGTTTGTTGTTTGTCGAGTATAGGTGGAACCGGAACAGGAGGCTTCCCCCTTCGTTGAAGACCCCGATACCGAACCTCGTCAGCAAGGCAAGCAAACCCCCATTGATCATGTCGATAAAATCCCACTTCCCTCTCAGTTTCGCTGACGAGGGGGTGACCCCGCGACTCCTACGGATGAGCCTACCTGGTGTCCATGAAGGCAGAAGGCCCATGAAGATACGGCCTCGGCCCACTAGATGGCACCGACGTAGAAGTCCTCGACTCACAAGGAAGGTGCGAAGACCTGCCGTACGGAGCAAGCTAGGGTTAGGAAAGTTTACCTGTACACGTAGATGAACTCCCTGAGACCTAGCCCGGTATATAAGGGCTAGGAGGGGTGACGCCAAAGATATCGAATCTTACCTGTAACCCTAGCCTTGAGCGCTCCAGCCTTGGCCTCCACTGTAATCGCATCTCCCCAATCAATAATATCGAGCAGGAGCGAGCCTCCCTGTTTGCCGACGAGCTATCGTCCAACCTGCGCCTCTCATGACTAACCCAGGGTCCCTGACCATGGGATTTGCCGGGGTTGATCCCCGTCAATTGGCGCCGTCTGTGGGAACCGCGCAGGTTGGGAACGCAATCTCGGCGGCTTCATCATCACCAACACTCATCGACTCGGCGGCTCCGGCAAGATCCAACCTGTTCGAGTCCCTCGGATTCACGGCCCACCTCCCACCCCTCAAACCAGTCTTCACCGACCTACGCTCCGGCATCAATCTGATCTTCGGAGAATACCAGATCTACATCAACCACTGGGGTACCCTCCGCCTCATCGACGACACCCGTGCGCCCACGGAAACATCTACAGCAACGACCATAGCAGACGCCGCCCGCACGGACGATCTATCTGGCGGTTGTAGCTACGCACCCAACTCACGGCTCCACGCTACTCACAACCACTCGAGCGAAGCCCCAACATGGAGAAGCACGATCGCATGCATCGGCAAGGAAACGGCAAGGGCACCATCGCAGGTGTTCATGGCAGAAGTCGGCACATCAACGTCAGGTAACAACGGGCGAGGCGACGACCCGGGCACTCGACAAGACACCCCAACCACCAACAGGGTGGCTGGCCCTGGCAACACCAGTCAGATGGTCGTACAGCTAGGAGAACCGAGGACCATACCAAAGAAAGTCCCGGTGAGCAAGGACCAAGCAATCAAAAGAGCAGTCAGCTGCCAAGCAACAAATAGCAAGCACCTGGCGAGGGCAGCCAGCCATCGCGCAGCAGGCAGCAAACCCCGATTGCAGTGGCGGGCGAACCACCCAAAGAAAAAATATACTTGTCCAAGGAATAGATGGCAATGGTAAAAGAAGCAGTCGCCCGCGGCGGGTTACTACCATCAGACGCCACAAGAGACGAGCTAAGGGCATACAACAAGCTAGCGGGAGAGCTAACAAAGAAGACGAGACAGTGGAGCCTAGCTTTGGAGAAGCAAGCCATAGCGGAACCCGAAAGGAAAAGCAGCCGCAGACAATCTCCCAGAAGCGACTCTCCAGGTCACGGCTCCCCCATACGCAATAGGTCGAAACTCAACAACCTGCGGAAGACAGAAAGGGCGAGAATAGTGCGGAAACTGGAAGACGACTTCAGGTCAGAGGAAGACGACGACGAGGAGGAGCCTGTCACTCCGGCGGAAGCACTCATAAGTGCCCAAGACTACCTGTCCCGTGCTCAGAAAAGCAGAAAGGGCAAAACGGATCGCTACACTTCCATAGCTCTGCAGATAATGAAGGACGCTATTGACGCCTCGGCACCTAAAAAATCCAGCGCAAAGAGGCAGACTCGCGAGCGGACACCGGACAGGGACCCCAGTTCACCAGACGACGACGACGACAACGACAGTAACGACGACAGACGCAGGCGCTCTGACAAGCACAAGAAATGCGACAGCGACGACAACGGCAGACGCCGCAACACTCGACGAGACGCGCAAGACGACATCACGCAGAACAGAGTCAACCGCAGTAGGCGAAGACGCACAGCACGCGAGGAGTACTCGAAGGAAGAGACTTCCGACGAGGAAATCGAGCCATGTGGAGCACTCTGCTTCACACGTGCCATACGTGAGACGCGCATGCCCAACGGGTTTAAACTGAACTCCACGACTCCAAAGTACAACGGATCGAGGAGCCGGAGGCATGGCTCGACGACTACCTAACAACAGTCAAGTTTCAAAGGGGGACCAATGTCACGGCGATGCAGTACGTACAACTCATGCTCGAGAGCTCCGCTCGACACTGGCTGAAAAAACTTCGGCGCGGATCCATCAGCTCCTGGAGCCAGTTCCGAGGAGCCTTCATAGAAAACTTCAAATCAACATACAAGCGACCAGCCTCACTCGAGGAGCTGCGGGCATGCAAACAAGGAACAAGGGAGGCCCTGCAAGCATACATCCAGCGATGGACGATACTCAAGAATTCAGCGGAAGACATCTCGGACGAAAGTGTGATCGACGCATTCAGGCGACGTCTTCAACGCATTGAATTCAAAGAGCAGCTCGGATAGATGAAAGTACAAACACTCGCACGACTACTAGAACTAGCCAACAACTGGGCAGACGGAGAAGACTCCGTTCGTAATGAAACAGAAACCCACACTGCACGATCAGAGTACGACTACGACTACAACGGAGATAGAGGAGACGACAGAAGAAGGAAGCGACCCAGACGGAACTTCTATAACGACAGAGAACCTGACATGGTCGCCGCCGGTTTCTTGGATGACCGGAACGGCAGGCACCGTGATGACAATAGACCACAATGCCGAGACAACCCAGAAGACGAGCCCCAGGCTCAAAGACTAGAATGGAGGACAAGACAGCCACGCGACGGCACCCGCACATTCCGCTCCACCAAATAACAACTCGATGGACCGTGCTCTTTACACGGATTTAGAAACGAGCGAGGAGAGCTCAAATCATCCCACACCCTCAGGAACTGTCGAAGCTTCAACGAGTTGGCCGAAGAGAAAAGCCGCTCCTCGGTCGCCGTAGCACGACCACTCGCAAGCGTAGCAGTTGGGCCAGTCGCCCATGGTGCGCCACCAGCCCCCCTGCCAATAAGACAAGTGGCCGCCATCCAGGAACGACAAAGGATGCCAGAAGAAGAAAACCAATACCCAGAAGCCCACGGGAGGATCTACATGATACAAGAAGGCAGACCTTCCAACAGGCAGCAGAAACAAGTCACCAGACAAGTTTTCCTGGCAACCTCCGTACACCCGGCCGTCCCAGAGTACCTGCGCGGGTCGGAGACAGAAATCTCCTTCTCCCGGGACGACCACCAACCAGTCGTCCCCCAACCAGGGCACGCCGCGCTGGTACTCGAGGCCAGAATCGGAAATTACGACATGTCGCGCGTATTCATGGAGGGAGGCAGCGGGATCAACATCATCTTCACCCGAACACTCGACGACATGCTCATCCAAAACAACGCACTCAAATCCTCAGGCACAACCTTCCACGGGATCGTACTAGGAAAAGAAGTCTACCCCCTCGGGAGGATAAGCCTGGAGGTATTCTTCGGGAATGCGACGAACTTCCGCAAGGATACACTTGACTTCGAAGTGGTCGATTGGAAGTCGCAATACCATGCAATCCTCGGACGGCCAGCTTTCGCTCGCTTCATGGCCGTACCCCACTACGCCTACCTCAAGCTGAAGATGCGAGGCCCAAACGGGGTCATCACAATCAGCGGCAGTTTCATCAGATCCGACCGCTGCGATAAAGAATTCCACAAGATAGCAGAAGCATTCGTTGCCCACCAAGACAGCAGAACCACGGGACTCGCGAAGAAGCGCTCCCGTAGAAGGAAAGGAATATCGCCCGAGGAAACCCAAAACTGGGAGACAAAGCTACCAGGCCCTTAAAAGCCACTACATCATCGCTCTATAAGGAACCTACCCTCTTCACATTTGTAAAGGAACAGCAGGAAAGATATTTCATAAATATTTTCCACAAAATTACTCGACACTCGGGGGCTCGCCAAAGCAGCCACCCCCCGACGCGTCCTCCGCAATCGCGGCAAACTAACTCGACACTCGGGGGCTCGCCAAAGCATCCACCCCCCGATGCGCCCTCTGCAATCGCGGCAAACTAACTCGACACTCGGGGGCTCGCCAAAGCAGCCACCCCCGACGCGTCCTTCGCAATCGCGGAAAACTAACTCGACACTCGGGGGCTCGCCAAAGCAGCCACCCCCCGACGCGTCCTCCGCAATCGCGGCAAACTAACTTGACACTCGGGGGCTCGCCAAAGCAACCACCCCCCCGACGCGTCCTCCGCAATCGCGGCAAACTAAACTCGACACTCGGGGGCTCGCCAAAGCAGCCACCCCCCGACGCGTCCTCCACAATCGCGGCAAACTAACTTGGCACTCGGGGGCTCGCCAAAGCAGCCACCCCCCGACGCGTCCTCCGCAATCGCGGCAAACTAAACTCGACACTCGGGGGCTCACCAAAGCAGCCACCCCCCGACGCGTCCTCCGCAATCGCGGCAAACTAACTTGGCACTCGGGGGCTCGCCAAAGCAGCCACCCCCCGACGCGTCCTCCGCAATCGCGGCAAACTAAATTCGACACTCGGGGGCTCGCCAAAGCAGACACCCCCCGACGCGTCCTCCGCAATCGCGGCAAACTAACTTGGCACTCGGGAGCTCGCCGAAGCAGCCACCCCCCGACGCGTCCTCCGCAATCGCGGCAAATCAACATAGCACTCGGGGGCTCGCCGAAGCAGCCACCCCCCGAGGCGCCACACCCAACTACAAATACAGATGATATATACAATCAAGAAGAAGCATATACAACGAAGGGAAGAACCTAATCTTTAGGCTCCAACTTCGCTTTAATAAGTGCACTCAGATGGCGGTCGTTCTCTTCGCAAACTCGCTTCACAACTTGGAGCGCATGCCTATCTACAGCCACGTAGTGCTCATTCATTGGGTGATCCCTACCACCTGGAGGACCCGCCACCACCTGAGCAAAATCCACCCCTGGCCAATGACTATGGACCAAGCCCAAAGCAGCTCGGGCTCCAGCACGAATTTGGTGGTCCATCACTCGGCGCAACTCGGCAGGCTGAGAAAATATGCGACAAAGCCTCTCAAGGGACGAAGGAACTACCTCCAACGGATAGAACTCAGCATGGATACCACCCAATACCCGCTGGCAGTAACTGAGAGCTTCCGAAACTTGCTCAACTCGGCGACGAAGCAACGCAAACGCTCGAGCACGAGCCCCATCTGCCCAAAAGGGATTGCTCGCCTGCACACTAGGGTCATCAAGCCGCGACATCTCCGACTGAACGGCCCTCTCTTCATCCCGAGTTCGCCCTGCCAGCACTTCGAAAGTCAAGAACTACGATCAAGACAGAGACCGCGAAAACCCACCAAACGGAACTAAGTGAGCAAGCAGTGGCAAGACTCACAACATTACTGATATCACATATCGGTCCCACCGTGACATATGACACTCCCATATGCCCCGGATTTCCAACATGATATCACAACATTACTGATACAAGGACACAATATCTCATACAATCGGCATACAACTGCCTTAATACAATACAACAGCGGAAAATACATGTCTGAGTACAGACTACAATCAAATGCCTAGTGGCAAAGAGAAAAAGACATCGATCCCATAACCACATGGGTCCAGGCCCTCCGCCGGGATCCGCCTAACTAGTCTTCGTCGAGTCTCCACGTGAAACGTCAATCACCGTACCTGTTGTCGATCAAGAACCTTGAAAATAGTTTGGGGGTAGTATCATGAGTACAGAAGTACTCAGCATCCAACTGTAGTGGTCAACTGACCCAGCAAGGACTTCATCACTCGTCATTCTAGGACAACTAGTAGTTTACGGTAAGGATGGGGTAAGTGGTGAGGTTGCTGCCGCACTAGCATGTATGAAGTGGCTAACGATCTAGAGAGTAAGATAAGAAGCCAAGCATTCGATGAGGAATCGCCTCCAACAAGTCTGTTATCCACCTACTACGCAAACATAACACCTATCATATCCTTGTCCTCCTCTTTGCATCCCGACGAAGAAGAAGCAGTCAAGGCACACACACGTTGATCAAGTTATATTAATATTTTCTCAGTTGTTGTTGTCTATGAACAAAGAGTAGGTCTCAAGTCGTCCATAACCATGGTCACGGATTCTCGAAAAGATTTAACCCTGTAGGGGTGTACCAACTACCCATTACAAGGCTCCGCACGCACGCCCATCTCTCTCAGTTGCTACCCATGATAGGCAACCATTTTATGATTTAGTTCCGAGAGATCCGAAACGACATGTCCCTCTAACTAACAACGAACAAATCCGGGTGGCCCCCGGGGAGTCGACACCCAATCCAAAAGACGTCCGCACTCTCAGATCGGACTCTTCCGTCTCAACAGGGTTTGGGTTACCGAGACACCTCACGTGAGGCCTCGGGCCCTCGCCGGTCAAAGGTGGACCAACAAGGAAACCATGTCTCCGCTGGTCCGGGTTGTTTTAAAGGATATCTGCTAGGAGCGACCCGACAGACATATATGCATGGTTTTCAAATGGTAAATCAGGTTGGGCCACCTCTAGAAATTTTTGAAGCAAGGTAGGTAAGAAAAGGAGACCCCATAAAATCCCACACGCGGTTAGGCCCGCTCAGTCTTAAAAATAATACCCAGAAATCGAATCCTAGGTGACTCGAATGGAACAAAGCGTCAGGACGGGATAGCCTAGACCTTCCATCTTTCGTCGAATATAGTCAGCACTATAATAATCATATCATCAACAACAATAATAATAATGTGATATCCCAAACCAAGGAGTAACAAGGTAACATCCTAGCATCCTATGCATGCATACTAGGCAGGGGCCGAGCAACGAGCAATAGTAACATATCAGTACAAGGTTTGCTGGGAGGGGACATGGCTGTATCGGTTTAAGAGAGGCTGTAAACATGTGGTAGGATCAAACATCGAAACTAACCTAGACTAGCATGCAAACTGCTGGTTGAAATAGAATGGATCATAAGTAATGTATAGTCCTTGCATGTTGATAAGTCGGGTTCTGAAGGTGTAGTTGATCGCAAACTCGCATCGTCTCCGAGAGGTACTCGCGGAAGCACACAAGACGGTAAACACTGGAAATCAATCAACGAGCAAGCATCTATTACTACGAAGCAAACACGAGCAAGCGTCAACAAGAAGGCAACATGAGACATCGCACCTACCGTCGAGAGCGGTTACTAACAGGTTAAGTGGAGTACTCGTCACACACGATGATACCGCACATTTAGAATGGTTCAAGTTGTTTAGCTACACAAGGTGAGAAAAGGTTGTTAACATGGCATCGCACTCAAGCATGGCATAGCACACAAACATGTCAAGAGGTGAAGCATAAGATAAACTATCTATGCTAGTCAATTTAAGTGGGGGGGTAAAACCTATACATGGCAGCTATTACGGACCCCACGATAATTATTGCATTTGGTACTGTTTTTCCCTAAACCATATTTTATTATTTTTATTAGAAATCAATAACAGCATAAACACGATCTACATGCAATTCTAGTCAAGTTACATATAAAGAACATTTTAATCGGAGCAATGGTTAAAAAGTTATTAAATAAACAATTTATAGTGGCAAGGGTTGTAATTAGCAGGTAAACATCATGTAAACAAAGTCAAACATGGCAAAAGAGCACATTTTATAAATCTAAACAAAATTCTAAGTAATTTTCTTGTTTAAAGCGTCGCGATCCGAGCTACGAGCTAAAAGATACGGGCACCGCAAAATTATAAACACAATCTGCAAATTAATAAATCCTGAAAAGAAAAGAAAAAACGCCTAATGGGTCGAATCTACTGTTACTAGGCTTGTCCCAACTCGCAACAGGAAAAAAATCCGAAGGGAGCTCACCATGGGCCGTGGCCCAACCGACAGAGCGGGCGAGGCATAGTGGGGCTCGCCCATGGGCGAGGATGCGGTGCGGGCGGACGAGGCGCGCTGGGCCAAGGCGCTTGGCTGGGCCGCGGTGCGCGCTGGGCCGTGGGAGGGGCGTGGCCCACCTGGCCGGCTCGTCTCGGCTCCTAGCTCGGTCCCGAGCGGCTGCGGCGGCGGCCACTGACCGGCGACGGGCGGCGCTTCGAGGGGCGCGGAGCAGGCGAGGGGGCTCGGCGCGGGAGGAGGCACGCGGAGGCGGACGGAAACGGGGAAGGCGCGGCGGATCCGGCCTGGATCCAGTCGCCAGCGGGATGCTTAGGGCGGCGCGGCGGCGTCTCCTTCGGGTGGATCCATGGTGGCTGGTTCGGCTCGAAGAGGAGAAGAGACGGGGTTAGGGGAGGAGTAGAGGAAAGGGAGCAGAGGAAGGGAGCACGGGGGCTCATCGACGCGCGGCGGCCGCGACGGCTCGCAGGCCGGAGGCGAGGTGGCGCGAGGCGGCTCGGGCGTGGAGGAGAGCCTCCATGGGAGGAGCTTGGGTGCGAGCTGGCTGGGGTGCCCCCAACTGGTGAAGTGGCAGGCCTCGGGCCGTTGGATCTGTAGATCCGACGGTCCAGATCGAGGGGGCTAGGGTTGGACGAAAAAATGGAGCTATAGCTGCGGAAATGGGGGTGTTTTTGTGCCAGATCTGGGGCTGGTGGCTGCCTAGGTGCTTAGGGGAAACCCTAAGTGGGATAGTGGTGGTCTTTATATAGACCAGGTGGCTGGCAGTTTTAAACAACATCCCCGGTTTTTCTGTCAAGCGCGCGGTGTTTACGTTTCTGACCGTCGGGGGTCCGCAAGACCTCCGATTCGGGTAAAATTTCAATCTGCGCGATCAACGCGTTGAGCCGACGGCGTTCACCTCGCGCTGGAACTGTTCCGAGAACAGTTTCCAGTGCGCTATAAAAATATCCCGTTTAATTATTAAATGGGGTTTTCGTTCCGCTGGCTTCGGCTGGTCTTGTGTGGTTTTCGCGACGGTGATCGGGTGAAACCCGGTGTCGCAAAGGTCAAGTGTCAAGGTGGCAAGGGTCGGTCTCCGTCCGGTACAAGATAAGAGGGGGAAAAATAATTGCCGATCGATAAATCGGGGATGCAAACACCGCAAACAAATCAGACAATCAAACAATTCACACCGAAAACAAAATTTTAATTTTTGTGAAATCTGGGCTGTTACACATAATTGCCTCCTTCACCCGCATTTTCCAATTGGACAAGGCTTTGCTCATCCTCCTGAGGGCCCAGTTGTTTACCTTGTTCCCTTTGAGGTTTTTGTTATTGTACAAGTCTGGGAACTTGTATCGTCTGTGCAGCTTGTCGAGAAGGAGCGGACAATAATGAGTGTTTTCACGACTCCTTAGGTTTATTGTGGTGATCGGGACGGTGTTCTGGAGGATCGCCGCGACTTGACGGCCTTACCCTTCTGAAAAACATTGGGGCTCGGTAGGAATCCCAACGGAGGTCACGGCGGTAAACTCTTGCCTGATAGTGCCGACCTTGGTTTGTTTCCGATTCCGCTTCCTCGACTGGCTACCATCTGTGTTTGAGCCACCGGCATGATCATCCTCGTCGGCGGTGTTCCTCTCCCCTTCTGTACCCTCCTCCTCCATGTCATCATCCTCCGATGAGTCAGACTTCGACTCTATCTCCTCCTCATACTCCTCCTCGCCCGGAGGTACTTCCTCTTCTCTGTGCTCCTCGACCTCCTCCTAGGAGTATTCCCAAAATTTCTTCCTTTTTTCCCAGCTATGAAGAAGGATCGACGTCGGCTCCGGTCGACATGTTTGCACTAGTACAATATTAAGAAATGCAAACATCTAATTAATTAACACAATAAATAAATGCAACTACTCTCATGTTAAGAAAAATAGAAAAGGTCATGCACGAATTGTAACAGCCCAGATTTCACAAAAATTAAAAATTTTGTTTTCGGTGTGAATTGCTTGATTGTCTGATTTGTTTGCGGTGTTTGCATCTCCAATTTATCGATTGGCGATTATATTTCCCCTCTTATCTCGTACTGGACGGAGACCGACCCTTTCCACCCTGACACTCGACCTTTGCGACACCGGGTTTCACCCGATCACCGTCGCGAAAACCGCTTGAGACCAACCGCAGCCAACGGAACGAAAACCCTGTTTAATAAGTAAACGGGATATTTTTATAGCACGCCGGAAAGTGTTCTCCGAACGGTTCCAGCGCTAGGTGAACGCCACCGGCTCGACGCGCTGATCGCGCAGTTCGAAGTTTTACCCGAATCGGAGGTCCTGCGGACCCCCGGCGGTCAGAAACGTGAGCACCGCGCGCGCGAGAGAAAAACCGAGGATGTTTTTGCAAACTGCCAGCCACCTGGGCTATATAAAGACCACCACACTCCCACTCCTTTCTAGGGTTTCCCTAGCCAAATATTGCAGCCACCCCCTCAGCTCTGCCTCCAAATTTGCCCCCTAGTCCTCCTCTCCCCGAAACCCTAATCTCAGGCAATTTTCAGCCATCAGATCTGAGATCTCTGGCTCAGATCGCGCAACACAGCCCCCAGCCAGCTCCTGCACCAACCTCCAGCCGCCGGGCCCCGCAGGGCCCCGATCTGGGCCGAGGTGGGCCGCAGCCGCGCCGCCCGTGGAGGAGCAGCCGCCGCCGCCTCCCTCCGGCCGGCCACCGCGCGCACCCCTTCCGGTGAGCCTCCTTCTCGCCGCGTCTCACTCTCCTCTCGCCCTGACTTCCTCCTTCTCCTCCGCTCATAGTGCACAGCCTCCGGCCTCCATGGAGCTCGCCGCGCCATGGCTGTCCGAGGTCGGTCCGGCGACCCCGAGCTCGCCCGCGCCACACATCACCGCCGCCCTGCTCCATGCCTCGCCACCGGTCGGATCCGGCCGGATCCGAGCCGTGCCGACCCTAGCACCAGCCCCGCCTCATCGCCGGCGTAAACTACGGCCGCTGCCGCCGCCATCGTCGGGAGACCGGGGCCCCGAGCAGAGCCGCCACTGCGTCCGCTCGGCCGTACCGGCCACGCCCAGGTGGGCCGGCCTGGTCTGTGTGGCCCAGCGCCCCCGGCCCATCACGCCAGCCCAACCGCAGCATCTCCAGCCGGCCAGATGGGCCTCGGCCCATGGTGAGCCAGGCCGCCCCCCTTTTTTTTGCTTCTGTTGTTTATTTCTTTTTTGGCTAAGTCTGTGAAAACTGTTGCTGTGATCTGTTTTGCGCGTAGTTTTACGGTAGATCTGTACCTCGGATGAACTTGCGCCCAAAATAAATTTTGTTGCTGTTGATGTGCTCTATCACAATGATTTTGGGAGTTAATCCATTTGAGGCCATCTTGAATGTAAAATTGTGTGATGAACAGGACATCAGGCCGTTAACTGCTACAAATTGCTATTATGTGTTGTTATTATTTTGTTGCAACTTTGGGTGATGATTGTGACAAATCTATGAGGCCTATTGCATTGATTATTTTTCCTATGTGTTAAGCATCATGTGTACTTCATTTCCATGCTTTAACTTGTCATATTTTGGTGCTCTAGCTATATTAAAACTTGCTTCAAAGTGGTGATCCTGATGTTAATGTGCTGCTATGCTGAAAACTGTTAATTTGTTGCAACTTCGGGTGACGGTTGCGTCGCAACCGTTTATCAGAATTGAGTGATTCCAATTGCATTGTTAAGCATCATATCTACTTCCATTATATGTATTGCATTGTCATGATATGCTTGCTGGTCATATAGTTATTGAGCTCCAAAGTTGCTATGCTGCTGTTTTTGACAGCCACCTCTGTTTTTCTCCAAGTCTGTAACGTTCCGATGCCATGTTGCATGCTTAATATCTTTTGATCTATGATGCCTATTTGCATGATTACTTTTGCCATGCCTTCCTTGTCATGTCTACTTTAGTTCCATATCATTTGTGAGCATGTTTACATTGATTATCCTGTTTATTCATTGCTCTAAAGTGTGCTTTGTGATGTTGGCAGATTGTGCCCGTAACTTGTTTTGCTTGTATCTTTTTAACCGTAACTCTGTTTGGGGTGTTCCTTATATGTAACTTGATTAGTTTTTCGTGTACTTTGTGTTTATGCTATTGTTTGCTGTTGTTAACCAACCTAAAATATGGTTTAGGACAGAACAATACCAAATGTTTTAATTGCCGTGCGACACTTAGTGGTATGCCATGTTTAGGTTGTGCCTCACTTAAATTGACTAGCATAGATAGTTTACTTTGTGCTTCACCTATTGAAATATTTGTGTGCTATGCCATTCTTGCTTGAGTTTCCATGTTAACAACCTTTGTTGATCACCTGTAGCTAAACAACTTGAACCAATATAAACGTGCGGCATCGTCGTGTGTGACGAATACCTCACTTAACCTGCTAGTAACCGCTCCCGACGTTAGGTCCGTATCGCGTTTCCGTGCCTTGTGTTGTCTCCTTGATCTTGTATTGCTCCGTAGTAATAGTGGTGCACCGTTGATTGCTTTCCAGTGTTTCCTTCTTGTGTGCTACCGCGGGTACCTCTCGGAGACGATGCGAACTTGCGATCAACTACACCTTCGGAACCCGACTTATCAACAGGAAAGGACTATACATTACTTATGATCCATTCTATTTCAACCAGCGGTTTGCATGCTAGTCTAGGTTAGGTTCGATATTTCATCCTACCACATGTTTGCGACCACTTTCAAACCGATACAGCCATGTCCCTTCCCAGCAAACCTTGTACTGCTATGTTACTATTGCTCGTTGCTCAGCCCCTGCTTAGTATGCATGCTTAGGATGCTACGATGTTACCCTGTTACTCTTTGGTTTGGGCTATCACATTATTATATTGTTGTTGATGATATGATTATTATAATGTTGACTATATTCGACGAAGGATGGAAGGTCTAGGCTATCCCGCCCCGACGCTTTGTTCCATTCGAGTCACCTAGGATCCGAGTTCCGGGTATTGGTTTTAAGACTGAGCGTGCCTAACCACGTGTGGGATTTTATGGGGTCCCCTTTTCTTACCTACCTAGCTTCGAGCATTTCTAGTGGTGGCCCAAGCTGATTTACCATTTGATACCGTGTGTGTGCTGGTCAGCTGCCAGTAGTTTTCAAACAACTTGGGCCAGCGGAGACATGGTTTCTCTTGTTGGTCCACCCCAGGGAGCTAGGGGGTTGTCCACATCTGTTTGGGCAGCTAACCCGACCTCGTCCAGACGGTAGAGGCCGATTCAAGAGCGCGGCCGGCTTTTGAGTTGGATGTCGACTCACCGGGGGCCACCCGGATTTGTTCGTTGTTAGTTAGAGGGACCTGTCATTCCGGATCTATTGGGACTAAATCATAAAATGGTTGCCTGTCATGGGTAGCGATTGAGAGAGATGGGCGTGCGTGCGGAGCCTCGTAATGGGCAGTTGGTCCACCCCTACAGGGTTAAATCTTTTCGAGAAGCCGTGTCCATGGTTATGGACGACTTGAGACCTACTCCTTGTTCATAGACAACAACAACTGAGATAATCTTAACAACTTGATCAACGTGTGTGTGTGTGCCTTGACTGCTTCTTCTTCGTCGGGATGCAAAGAGGAGGACAAGGATATGATAGGTGTTATGTTTGCGTAAGTAGTTGATAGCAAGACTTGTTGGAGGCGATTCCTCATCGAATGCTTGGCTTCTTACCTTACTCTCTAGATCGTTAGCTACTTCATAAATGCTAGTGCGGCAGTAACTTCACCACTTACCCCTTCCTTACCGTAAACTACTAGTTGTCCTAGAATGACGAGTGATGAAGTCCTTGCTGGGTCAGATGACCACTACAGTTGGATGCTGAGTACTTCTGTACTCATGATACTACCCCCAAACTCTTTTCAGGGTTGTTGATCGACAACAGGTATGGTGATCGACGTTTCATGTGGAGACTCGACGACGACTAGTTAGGCGGATCCCGGCGGAGGGCCTGGACCCGTGTGGTTATGGGGATCGATGTTTTTCTCTTTGCCACTAGGCATTTGCTTGTAGTCTGTACCCAGACATTTATCTTCCGTTGTTGTATTGTATTTGAGGCAGTTGTATGCCGATTGTATGAGATGTTGTATCCTTGTATCTGTAATGTTGTGATATCATGTTGAAAATCCGGGGCATATGGCTTTGTCATATGTCGCGGTGGGACCAATATGTGCTTCATCCTCGGGTCTAGATGGAAACATTTAGATCTGGAACAGTACCGCATATCGGGCCTTACATGAATTCACGGAAAAAATTGGCATGACCTTTGCTATTTTTCTTAACATGAGAGTGCCCCATTCTCATCCGAAACGGAAGTTAATCAACATTTCAGGAGAAAGGGGATAATGATTTGTACCTGCACAAAAAAATGCCTACATATAGGCACGAGCAACATATATATATTGTAGAATAGTACATATTCTAGCAATGCACTAAACAGTCCATAAAAATATTGATAAGAAAAGCATCTTGTCAATGCACTAAAAAACATTTTTTTTAAAACAGCAACAACAGCAGTAGCAACTACTTGTCACTTTGCTTGATCTTTTACAACCACAGCAGTAGCAACTACTTGTCTATAAAAATCCAAGATGTAGATTTTCTGCTCAGCAATAGAGATGCATATAGCTAGCTAGAAGCCTAAAATTCTGTTCCATTGCTACCACACAAAACAAAAAACTTGTGTTCCATTGTAAACACCTTGCCACACCCATTACCTACTAGTTTTCCTCCTCTCTCTTTTAATTATGTTAAGAACAAATTCTACACTTGCTTGGGCTTTTCCATATGGTAAACAAGGTATTTGTACAACAGTTAAACACAGGGGATGTTTTTCACATCAAATTGCTTTACTAGTTAGTTTAACACTACTTATAACAGTTGCTGGAGTTTTTCCCAAAATTTGCACTACAATATAAAAAAATACCAGTAGATCTTCCCAAAATTTCATATACATCCATTTATCTACAAAAGTTTTCATTAAGCTATAAACTTCATTTGATGGAAGTAACTTTACAATTTTTTCTAAGGCATATAAGAGTCAAACCATATTAGAAAATTTACCTTTGTTACAATATCTATAACCTATTTTGTCTGAATTTATCTATACTAATTGCAATTTCTACTTTGCAACACCTAAAAAACATAAAATTTGGACCTAGGTGTTCTATTTGGACCTAGGAGTTCTATTTGTTCTCCTGTGCTAAAAATCCAAAAAAGGGGCACACACGTGAAGAACATGGGCACTAGCTCTGAATTTAGTAGCACTTGTCTAAAAAAATCCAAAATCCTCCACTTTCTTTTTACTTGTGTTCTTTGAATTTTGGACCTGTAGAACCCTAATCTACGCCAAAATTTAATAGCACTAGCTCTGAACAGGGGCACTAGCAGTTGGACCTAGGGAGCACAGGGAGGAAGGAGGAAGAGAGGACTGACCTAGGGAGCACGGGGAGGAAGAATACGACCGCTGTCGAGGCAGAGGGGTAGGGGCTCCTCCGATGGCGCCGCGACGGCTTCGGTGGCGGCGGCTTTTCTAGGCACGGGGGCGGCTCCGGTGGCGTGGCGGCAGTGGCTTTGGTGGCACGGCGGGGGCGGGGGCTCCTCCGGTGGTGTGATGAGTCTCCGGTGGTCGACGGCGGGTCCTCTGGCGATGGTTAGGGCGGCTCCTATGCGGCGGCGGCTAGGGCTCGAGGGTGGGGATGAATGGATTGTGACGAGCAAGGGGGAGGGGGCCGTGGAGGTCAAGGCATAGGGGTGGCGCATTTTGCCAAAATGCGCCAGCAAGTGGTTTCTTATGCATGGCGCATTTTGCCAGAATGCGCCACGCATAAGGAACCACTTGGTGGCGCATTTTGGCAAAATGCGCCACCCATAAGGGATTTTTATTTTGCCTACTTATTATCATTATTGCAATTTCCATTCTGCCATTTTTTTTTCAATTTCCATTTTGCCATATGCAATTGTACTAGTATTTTGTACTCATTTTTTTAGATAAACAAGGATGATTTGTTAGTACCTCATACTTTTGTTTTTTAGCTTGATATATATGATCTTGTCGGCAACCAAATACTTTGTTAAATTATGAAGTGCATATTAAATCCATGCATACACAAAGTGATCATAAATTACAAAATATTTTCTTAAATTTGGAGCTAGCTATCTAGCTAGCGTTTCCTCACGATCTTCTTCTTGCCCTTCTTTGTCGTGGTTCAATAACTTAGGCCCGGGACGCCTTCATTTTTCCTCTTGAATGGGAGACCTTTTTTCTGTAGGGTTGTGCTGTATGTATCCTGAGCGGCATAGTCATCTTCCATCTTTGGGTCGTCGTACTTGTCAAAGTCTTGCTTGTTGGCGACTCCATCCATTCTGATGATGTTTCTTTTGCCTCTCCTCACTACAACGCGGCTCGGCTTTGATGGGTCAGTAATGAAGCAGCATTGGTCCACTTGGCTAGCCAGTACCCATGGCTTATTTTTTGCGGTGACGTTTGCGCCCGCAGACTTGGATTTGGCTTCAAGTATAACCATGGTGGTGAAGTACCGGTCTTGTTTTACGATGCTCTTGGCCCATCTCACACGGAACATCAGTACCTTCTCTCCACAGTAGTCAAGCTCCCATATGTCCTCGATCCTTCCGTAGAATCTTTCCTTGACGTCATTGGTGTAGAATATCCCCGTTACCCCTGAGTTCTGGTAATCGCAGTTATTGTCCTTTTCCTCTGTGTAGAATGTGTAGCCGTTGATATCATACGCTTGATAGGTCATCAGGTTGTGTGCGGCACCCTGTGACAAGGTGAATATCATCTTTTCGTCCTCGGAAGCGTTCCTTCGCGGGGGATTAGCACGAAGCTCGTCCCTTAACCAAGTCATGAAACCGGAGTTGTGCTCTTTGATTAGCCGTGGATCTCGGTCCGTTATCTGCAGGCCCTGGTCACTGTACTTCTTCCTGATTACATCCTTGTGCTTTATTATCCAAGGATAAACCAGCTGGATGTGTTGTAGCGTGACTAGGCTTGCTCTTTCAAAGTTGATGCCTCGACCCTCGAAGTTGACATGCATTGCGCGACTTCCCTCCTGGTGACCACACCCATCGATCCTGCCAAAGTGCTTGTTTACGGGCAGACCAATAGGGTTCTCGGTGTTGAGATAATTCGTGCAAAAAGAGATGCACTCTTTGGTTAGAAAGCCCTTCGCTATGCTTCCATATGGACGGGACCTGTTACGAACGTATTTTTTGATGTGTCCATTCATCCTTTCAAACGACATCATGCTGCGCAGAAACGCATTCCCGAGTTGGACGATATCCGCCACGACATGGATCAGCAGATGCACCATAATGTCGCAGAACACGGGCGGGAAATAGATCTCAAGCTCGCATAGTATGAGCACGATCTCCTCCTGTAGCTTTTTGAGTTGCGTAGCGCAAATCGACTTCCGAGAGATGACGTAAAAAAAGTTGCAAATGCCAAACAACATTTTACGGACGTGCTCGTCCATTATCCCTCGGATCACAACAGGGAGAATCTGCGTCATCAGCACGACACAGTCGTGAGATTTCATCCCGCTAAAACGCTGCTTCGCCTCGTCTAGGTATCTGCTTATCTTCCCCGCATAGCCGTTCGGAAATTTTACTCCCATGAGGCAGTGGATAAACCGCTTGATCTCCTCCTCGCACAGAGTGAAGCATGCCGGCGGGCAGTGATCAATACGGGTCTTCTTCTTGGTCTCCCTTTTTTGTTTGCGAGAGTTTGGCGTTTCCATATCCTCCTCCTCCTCCGGCTCATCATCGTCGTCACTAGGGGGGTGAAGTTCCCTCCTGATGCCCATAAATTTCAAGTCATTCCTTGCTTTTGGCCCGTCCTTGGTCTTCTCCGGCATGTTCAGCAGCGTTCCAAACAAGCTCTCGCACACGTTCTTTGTGATATGCATGAGATCAAGGCTATGAGGACTGCAGAGGAGAATCCAGTATTACGAATCCCAGAAAACACACCTCGCTTTCCATACCCTCATCAACGGATGTGTCTTCTTTTTTTCTTCCCCGACGCGGGGCACTCTTTCCAAGTTTTCAACAAGTTGTTGATTTCTTTGCCGCTCCTTCGAGTTGGCGGTGCTCAGAGCTCCTCGCTGCCATCGAACAGATGTCCCTATTTTCTCCACGCGTGTTTCTTGGGAAGCCACCTCCGAGACCCCTAGAACACGGTTTTTGAAGATCCGGGATCTTTCGCTAGCTGGAGGTACGTTGTATTATCCATGCACCTAACGCATGCACATAATTATTGGACCACCTGCCCTGAAAAATATCCGTATCCGAGATAGTCGTGCACCGTCGTGATCACCGCGGCTTTCATTGGGAAATATTCTTTTGCGGCGGCGTCCCACGTATTGACTCTGTCTTTCCATAACGTTTCTAGCTCCTCTTTCAACAGCTGGAGATACAGATTGTGGTCTATACCTGGTTGTTTTGGCCCTTGAACTAGCATACACATTGTTATGTACTTTTTCTTCATGCACTTCCAGGGGGAAGGTTGTATGTGCATACAAACATGGTCCAGGTAGTGTGTGTGCTGCTCTGGCGCCAAACGGATTGACTCCATCAGCTCTCACACCAATCCTGAGGTTCCTTGGTTCTTTCCCAAAATCTGGGTATTCGAGGTCCAACGCAGTCCATTGGCTACCATCTGAATGGTGCCTCAGCATGTCCTCCTTTTCCGGGTACGGGTTCGGGTCATCCTCTTTTATCTTCTTTCTATCTGCGTGCCAGGTCATGATCTTTGCTTCCTCGGGATCTACGAAATACCTCTGCAGACGAGGAGTGATCGGAAAGTACCATACCACTTTTCTAGGAACTTTCTTCCCTCTCTTGTATCGACTAAAACCGCATACCGAACATGTGGTTTTCTCTTCGTCCTCACCCCGACAGATCATGCAATCATTTTGTTGACGCGGAATTACGCCGTACACGAACACGTCATGTGTACCCGCGGCGCCGAAGGAGATACTCCGCAGCTCGCACTGCGGGAGGCCAACCGGAAGCTCGATACGCAAGACAATCTGGTTAGATCTTTTTTAACCAGACGCCCCAAGCCCTCAGGAGGGACCCCGTCAGAGAACTCGGCGACGATTAGCTGCCCTAGGTCGTCGTGGACGCCCCTGGAGCTTCGTGATTCGTCTTCCTGCAAGAACAAGAGTAGACGAAGAATGAGAAGAAAGAACACGGTAGATTATATGTAAAGGTAGGGTTCATTGTGTTTTGCGATTGTGTGTTGTTTCAATCGGCTGTCACCTCATCTATTTATGAGGGGGTTGGACTTTCCGTACAAGAAAAGGCTTAGATTTCCATCGAAATCGTCAAAATCCGTCAAACCTCAGATTTCCCGTGGTCACAGGTCGGACCGTCCGACTTACAGTCCGGACCGTCCGTCACATGGTCGGACCGTCCAACTTGTAGTCCAGACCGTCCAACGTGGCCAAAAAATACTTCTGTTACCGGAGGTCTTTTTCCGGACGTCCTAATTCCATCCCGGACGGTCCGACCTGGTTTTTCAGCGCTGCACTATTTTGGCCTTAACTTTTTCATACGAATTTGGATTTTGACGTTTCAAATTTCAAAATCGATCGGCTTGACGAGCTGAAGCCGCCCCGCGTAGAACATTTTTCCATTTGATAAAGTCTTGAAGACCTTATTGATAGAATAGTACTTCGAATGCTAGGATCTTATCACTTCCAACATAATTTTGGCTTCCAAGATTGAATCGTATGACGATGGCTCGAACTACAAAGATGTTCATATCAATGATACCAATTTTTTTCATGTAGAGCACTTCTTCATTTGAGGTCATCTTATATAGGTTTATTGCCGTGCCAAAAACCGGTGTCAACACATGCCCCCTGTTTTTCGGCAAAACTTGTGTGCCGAAAAATAACTTGTTCATGTTTGTTCTAGGGACGATATCAACACTCCATCGTCCATCAACTTTCTAAGGATGATAATTACTTATTGGCCATGTGCTTGCTTAGGATGATGAGTATGTACTCTGAAGCCGATTACCACCAATCGATTTTAGAGAGATGGGTATCAATCCGTTCCTTGTAGCACTAAGGAAATCAAATTCCAATAAATAACGTCCTGATAAGCAAGTAACATCGGGATGATTCCAATCTATAGACGAATCGGCCAAAGCAACACAAGCCGAGTTGTCCGCATGTATAACTTCCACTTCGTCTTCAACCCATTGTATCAAGAATTGGTGCATGGTGGACGGCACACATTGATTAGCATGAACCCAATCACGGTCTAATATGACATTATAGTTACCTTGCACCTTGGCGACAAAGAATGTGGTGGCCAAAGTCTTGCTTCCCACAGGGAGTTCCATACACATTACGCCTTTGGTCTCTGTCTTTTATTTACCCTCAAATCCATTAAGCACCATGTTGGTCTTCATCAATGCATCATCATGCAATCCCAGCCTTTTGAAGACCGTGTAGGGCATAAGATTTATCACATCACCACCATCAACTAGCATCTTTGCAACCGGTGACCATTAATGTAACCTTTAAGGTATAACGGCTTCAAGTGTTTCACCGACTCTTTTGGAATCTCAAATATAGCATTCTTAGGGCCGAGATCTAGCTGAGCCACATCTTGTTCATCTACAGCACAAAATTCAGCGGATAAGTAATATACCATATTCATATCCATACCTCCCCGAATTGGCGTATGTTCATTATACTCCATCTTGTCCTCCTCCTCATTCATGTCCACCGGCTCCGATACATCTTTGCGGTGGGTGCCATAGGCCGAATTTTCTTAACCAATTCGTCCCTTTGCTTCTCTTCCTCCGGCTCCCCCTTCTCATGGTTTCTTACGCGCTGCAATCTCCTTTTCTTCATCTTGGTCAAACCGTGAGGGCGGGATTCCTGCACTTGGCCTTGCTTGTGCTAGCCTCGCGATCACTAGCCATGCAACCCTGCTGAACAACAACAATGTCGTTATCAGAATTAGCCAGACTCTCACCAATCGGCTCTTGGATCTCCTTCCGCTTGTCAGATTCTGAAATTTCCGCACTAGGTGACTTAACACGCCACACTATTTTATTGACTTTTCTCGGAGAACCTTGTAATGGCCGATTATCGTCTTGATTTAAATGGCCTTTTGAAGAATAAGAAAAACTCCCACGAGTGAGCCTCTTAGGTGCTGCACACCCCATATAAAAATCATAAGGGCCCATTGGCGGCTGCCCCCAACCACCGTTGAAGCCTCCCATGTAATATGGCGCATAGGGGGGTGGTGATGACCCATATGACCTTGCATAGCGCTGAATTTCCTGCGGAGGTGATCTTTAACACTTTGAAGTCGATGGACGATTAGAGCTAGAACCGGCCACTTGATTGGCATACTTGGATAGCAACATATCAAAAGTTGGCTTGATTCGCTTGTGCCTAGCTTCATTCCTTTTCCCCTTGCCAATTTCTGAATTCTTGGGATAAATATAGGCAGAGGGGGGTGTCGAGGGGACCCATAGGGCAGTCAAGAGGCCCCCTGGCACGGCCTAGGGTGGGGCCGCTCCAGGGACCCTTCTGGAGTCCCTGTGGTGGCCTCCTTATGCTGCCTTGGTGATTCCGGAAGCTTCCGGGTCGCTGGTTTTTTATCTGATTTTTCCGAATTTTTTGGAGCACTTTTAATGGCCGGAAAACCTGAAATACAAAAGCAGCAGAAATCAACAACTGGCAGTTGGGTGCATTGGGTTAATAGATTAGTCCATATATGATCAAAAGTGTATGAAAGTTCAAGCAAAACATGGCAAAGTCACACAAAACATGCATGGAGCAAACATAAATTATAGATACGTTTGGGACGTATCAACATCCCCAAGCTTAATTCCTGCGGTGACATGCCACACAACCATATAAGGACTTTTAAGTAAAGGAATCAAAGCATGCACTTCAATTCAAGTCTTAACAAGCAAGAGTCTATATTAGAATTGACACAAGCAACAAAAGAACAAAAGGTGCAAGAGCTCTCGCTGTCCGTGACTCGAATGTCTCCAGATGGTGTTTGCGTGCAAGCAGGGGACTGGGAAAAAGAGAGAAAAAAGGTTGTTGAGAACAACTATCTACTAAAGTTGCACACTTAGTCTCCTTTGGATTCTTATCTTGACTCGTCCCTAGACCACTAGCTAGGTACAAGTCAAACTGATCCACTCCCTTTTGATATTTTGAGCACTCATGCAATGGATGAGCGTGAGCAAGAAAGTTGACACCTAAAAGGTGAAACAGAAAGAAGGTGGAGGAGGAAGACAAAAAGGTGTGAAAGGCTCACATCAATGAGGACAATCATAGGCGAGAGAAGGCCATATGATTGATATGATGTGAGGAGTAGGGATTGCCATGCAACGGATGCACATGTGAGCTAAAAGCTCTCCAAGGGAACTAGTGGGGGTGCATCTAACTTGCTTGCTCAAGAAGACCTAGAGCTCGTTTGGAATATACAAGCCAAGTTCTATAGTGTGAAGGTCCCCACATAGCTATATGCATGATGATGATCTCTATGGAGTACAAGGGATAGAGGATGAAGTACTAGTGTGGATCTCTCAAAAGGAATAGTAGTGTGCCCCCTTCTCTCTTTTTATTTTTCTTTTCCCTTTTTTCTATTTTTTGTATTTTGTGTGGCCTCAATGGCTCTTTCTATTTAACTCTCATTTGTCCTCTTTGGGATCTTTTTGATTTTGTCCTCTTTGGGATCTTTTCCTCAATTTAGGGGCAACACTCTATATTTTACAAGAATATAGAAGATCTTTCACACTTTACAAAAGTACTCACATAAAGAAGATATAACTATCATGATGCAAATGTATGCCTCTGCCAGGATAGCAGGATATTCAATGATACTAGCGGGTCATGTAGCAATGATTAGGGCAAGGCCCAACTAGCATGCGGCTCATCGATCAAGAAAGTAGCATGTATGACATGAAGATCAAGTCATGAGAAGGTGGATGTTGCATGGCAATGTATCTCGGAAAGGCTATGGAAATGCCTTATAGGTAGGTATGGTGTCTGTTTTGAGGAAAGATATAAGGAGGCTTATGATGCAAGAGCGTATCGTGCCAAGGGTTTGGATGCACCGGCGAAGTATGCGCCAACTCTCAAGGTGAGAAAGGGCAATGCACGGTACCGAAGAGGCTAGAAAAAGTATAGGTGGGTGGAAGTGTCAACTTTCGAATACTCACGTTAGTCCGAAGAACTCATGCACTTATTATCGGTAACTCTCAATCTAATCAGGAGGTTCACAAAGAGACAAGTACCCCGAGGAGGAGTGTATGGGGGTTTGGTTATCCTTGCGCATCCTCGACTCATGGTACGTGAGTGTACTCTAATATTCGAACCCTCCAGAGGTTAGTGATTCATCTAGTAGCTAGAGTTCAACCTAAAACAAAAGAAAAGCTCTAGAAAAACTAAAGCACTACAACTAAATAGAGCAGCATCTAAGAAAAGAAAAAGAACAACTCACAGCTAAAAGAATAAGCATGCAAATCCTATGAGGAGTTCTAGTTCAAGCGGAGCGTGTATCTCTCCCACACAAAAGAGTAAGCTGGGGTCTAACTTGTTATGAACAGCAAGCAAAGCTAAAGAAAACTAAAAACAAAACCTAAGAGCGAGATGCTCCAAGAATAGCACATAACGCATGAATTGATAAAAATATAGTGTAATGAGAGATGAACTGATAATTGTTGATGAAGAAGGGGATGCACGGGGGCATCCCCAAGCTTAGACGCTTGAGTCTCCTTGAATATTTATTGGGGGTGCACATGGGCATCCCCAAGCTTGAGCGTTTGACAATCCAAGATCTTCTTTCATCATCTTCCATCGCGCACTTGAAAACTCCCTTCATACATAACTCATTGTAGACTGATTAGAGAGGTTAGTGCCCATAATAAAATAATTTTTTCTCTACTGGAAATAAAGATAACATTGAAGAGATACTTTTTCTCAAGAGTGCCAAAAAGTTTTTGCAAAGAAAAATAAAGCTTAAGGTTTGCAAAACGAAGAAAAGGCAAAACAGGACAGAATCTGTGAAAAACAGACCAGCAGGTAGAAACAAATTTTTTAGGGATACTTCTGCAACTCAAATCAAAAAAATTAGAACATAAGAAAGTTTCGTAATTGTATAGAGCACGCTGTGTAAAAATTTCAGCTAAAAAAATGAACAGGGATTTTTCTCTGATTTTTCTAGTCACGAGGACAGGATCTGTTATCTGGACAGCATGTCGCAACTTTCACTTCCCTTGTCGTATGAGGCTATAAAAGGTACAAAGCATGAAAAGTAAAGATACAATGATGTTGCTAAAGTAGTAACGATCATCAAGACCACTAAGAACAGAAGAAAAGTAAAAAAGAAAAACCTAAATTCGTTGCGGGCTGCCTCCCGAAAGCGCTTCTTTAGAGCCATTAGCTAGGCTTAATGCAAAAAAGATCAAGTCGTATCCATTGAACCATCATCACGATCATCAAAAATCTCTTCAATAGTACAACTAGTCTTAATAGGTTTATCAAATAAAAGACGAATGAAAATGCTTCTTGGAATAAAATCAAAAGAAGGGAAATCAATTGGAGTTTCATTAAAGTTAAAGATAGGCGTCTCCTCCAAAGTTTTCACCGTTTCAACTCTCTTGGCAATGGGTGTGTTTGCTTTAGCTGGAGGAACCCTAGGGACGTAAACGAACTTAGGTTCCTTCTTTGCCGGAGTTTCATCCTTTTTGGTTTTGATTGAGGAAAAGGTAGTTCCTAGAGTTTCAATAACTTCCTCAATATTTTCTATCCTAGAAGACTTCTCATCAAGGGATTTAATAGTCTCCAAAGTTTTGACAATTTTCTGCATGGAGTTATCTAGCCTATTAAAATTCCCTTGAATCTTACGATCCAATTCATTCACCCTATCGATACTTGGCATCTCTAGCTCTATTTTTTCAAGTTTTCTCATAATGTGAGCTAAAGTAATGTCCTCCTTAATACTAACAACTGGGAGACTTCCAACAAGATTTTCAATAACATTAAGGGCTTCCAAAACTGGGGCCTCTATGAAGTTCCCATTGATAGCAGTGTCTAAAAGAAACCTATTCCAAGAAGTGATCCCAACATAAAAATTTCTAAGCAAGATAGTAGTGGATTGCTTCTTGGTGGCTCTTTTTTGAGAATCATTAATTCTATACCAAGCATATTTCAAACTTTCACCACCTCTTTGAGTAAAGGTAAGTACTTCTGCCTCACCAAAGGAAAAATGACCAGCCATAGTGGTAACTACTGACAAGGTAACAGGTATTTTTGGTATTTTTGATTAGGGACACAAAAGTAAAAACTGAAAGGTAAACTAACAAGACTAAAAAGCAAAGATAAAAGATAGTGTGCAACTCCCCTATCTTGTAGACTGGAGTCCCCAGCAACGGCGCCAGAAATTAGCTTGATATGGTGAGGATAGTTCTCACTCCTCGTTGGTTACCCCAAGTGGAAGGTGAGATGTAGCGTAGCAGCAAATTTCCCTCGGTGAAGATAACAAGGTTATCGAACCAGTAGGACTCCAAGAGATACAAGTAGGTGACAACGGCGCCAGAAAATAGCTTCGGGCTAGGGAGTTGACATGGACCTGCACACAGAAATAAATAACCTTGATCCCAACGAGTACAGAGGAGTTGTCAATTCCTCCTGCCTTGCTGTTTACAAAGGATCAACGCAAGAGATAATAATAGTGGCAACTGAAAGTAAAGAATGAAAGTAAATTGATGATGTAAACAATGGTGTGAATATGGACCGGGGTCCCGTGATGTTCACTAGTGATGTGTCTTTCCCAAAAGACGATAAAAGTGCTAGCGAGGTAAACAAATCACAGCTGGGCAATTGACAAAATTATGAAGGCACCGCAATGCTAACTATGCTGCAAAGAAAGGAAGGGCTCAAAAGCAATGGGCAGTATGCCAAGTAGACCGAAATCCAACTGCATCTACTACGAATCATCCACCTTGAGATATCTATCCAGAACATATCGCTGGTATTAAGTTGCGAATCCCACCCAAAGTGTAAACTCAAAGTAACAGACAACTGCATTAAAAGAACTTTGCGTAAAGTAAACAATCCTTGCACCCCGCGGGTACAAGCACCGTTGTTTTATCCCTGGTGGCAACAGCATATCCCCTAGTCTCATGTTTCTGCCACTCAAGATAGACATCAAGGGGTTGAACCCACAATCGAGCATAACGCTCCCTCTTGGAGTTGCAACAAATCACTTGGCGAAAGTAAAATACGGCAACAGAGAACATGCAAGAATTTACTAAAGAACACAAATATAAAATAGAACCAAATATATTACTCATCACAATCTGAACATAATCTCATAATCCATCAGATCCCAACAAACTCAGCATAGCAACAGCAGAAATTACAAAAGTACCTCGATCATGTGAGGGAGCTCACGAGGTCTCGAAAGTGGAAGCACAAAGAGGGGAGAGGTACACCACATAGCTACTGGTCACGGACCAATGGTCCAAGGGGGACTACTCACGGTACATCCGGGAGGCGTCCATGGCTATGGATGGTCTCCCGGAGGAGGTTCCTCCTTCCGTCAGGGTGCCGGAGCAGCTTCTCCAGGCAGCCCCGATCTTGAAACGGCGGCGGCGGCGGTACAGAGGGGAGATCGCGGAAAATAGATCGATATTAGTGGTTTCCACCCGAGGGCTAAATATAGGCGAAGGGGGGTGTCGAGGGGACCCACAGGGCAGCCAGGAGGCCCCCTGGCGTGGCCTAGGTTGGGGCCGCGCCAGGACCCTTCTGGAGTCCCTGTGGGGGCCCCCCTCCGCTGCCTTGGTGATTCCGGAAGCTTCCGGGTCGCTGATTTTTTATCTGATTTTTCCGGATTTTTTGGAGCACTTTTAATGGCCGGAAAACCTGAAATACAAAAACAGCAGAAAACAGCAACTGGCAGCTCGGTGCACTGGGTTAATAGATTAGTCCAAATATGCTCAAAAGTGTATGAAAGTTCAAGCAGAACATGGCAAAGTCACACAAAACATGCATGGAGCAAACATAAATTATAGATACGTTTGGGACGTATCAGCATGCCGTTTCAGCTCTTCAAACGGCGGTAACGTGTGAGATATTTTAATCATTTTATCTTGCAATAGAGCATCAAATATCCTATCACACTTGGCTATGTCAAAGGTAAACTTCATCTCCTCATCATGATTCTTGCGAATCAGATTAAGAGCATTGCACGAGTAAGGTTTGGCCTTTGAGGACCAAAAAAACCCAGTGGTATAGACATCAACCTCATCATCCGAATTATCATCATTGTAATCAACCATATGCACTCTAATACGATCGTTTGTTGACCTCTGAACCTGCTCTTTTGGGCCAAAGCTTTCTGTAAGACTTGGTTAATATTCGAAAACTCATAAGTTTCTAGCCTCTCTTTAATGTGAGTCTTCAAACCATTAAGAACAAGATCTGCCAAGTCTATCTCAGTTATCACTAAGCTATAGCATCGGGTTTTTATATCTCTAAACCTCTTAACATAATCGGTGACCGATTCGTCATGCTTTTGCCTAACTAATTAAGATGTGACAACTTAAGCTCATTGTCGCCACTATAAAAATGATCATGGAATTTTTGTTCTAGTTGCGACCATAAGAGAATAGAGCCATGTGGTAAAGCATAACCATGAAAATGCGGTGCCAGTCAAAGATAAAGGAAATAAACGCACTTTCAATTCTTCTATAGAACTTGCTTCACCCAGCTGTGCTAAGTATTGACTAACATGCTCCCGAGTTGTTTTTGTGCCCTCTCCACTAAATTTAACAAAATCAGGAACCTTATAACCTTGAGGGTACAACACTGCATCAAAGTTTGCGGGATAAGGCTTTTGATACACACTACTCTTTACTTTCAGCTCGCTTCCGAAAGTATCTTGAAACATCTTATGCAAATCCTCCCTTAGCTTGTATAAAATAGGATCTGTGGTAGGTGTCGGTGCTTGTGGTATAGGAGAAACTTGAGTACTAGCTATTGGTGCAACTTGTGCTATGGGCGCCGAACTATAGTTCGGCGGGAGACAAAACGTGCCTGCCCCTATAGGTGATGTTGCAAAGTAATTCAACGTTGGCACCGAATCGGTTGCACTCGGAATAGGGTTAGGGTAGGTAGGTGCAGTCACAAGTTGATTTGTTTGGCTAGGATAAGAATTCATCGGCATATTATAATATTGTTGCATAGGAGGAGCCGATGAAATAGGCAAGGTTGGATTAATTTTTTCTGGGCTAACAACAGTACCACTAGATGACGGGGGAATATTTTTTTTGTGCACTGCTATTTTCCAAGAACGCATTATACATCATATCATTGCCTTTGCTAACTAAACTCTCAATCACAACAAGTTGATCTTTAGAAAAAACTTTACTCACAGTGATATCATCTATGTTGCCATCAAGAGGAGGGAGCTTGATTTCTCCAACCGGAGTGATGTTGCCTTGGCGAGTCTTGTCAAAATTCGCAAGAAAGACTTGCAAATCCACCTCCTCGTGTTGCTTCATGAGCGCCTCATAAGGCTCCATGCGCTGCTCCTAGCGCTGCTTCTTGATGGCTTCATATTCTTGACGATGTTCCTCCGATAGTTCATCAAGACTGGGCCTGATGATGTTATCGGCGTTGATCTCTGCTGACTTGGACATGGTTGATGAAGATTTCTTGAAATTTTTCCCGAGCGGAGTCGCCAAAAAGTGTGTTGACGCTGAATTACGCCCTACACAAACACGTCACATGTACCCGCGGCGCCGAGGGAGATACTCCGCAGATCGCACCATGGGAGGCCAACCGGAAGCGCGATACGCAAGACAATTCGGTTAGCTCTTTTTGAACAAGACGCCCCAAGCCCTCGGGAGGGACCCCGTCAAAGAACTCGGAGACGATTGGCTGCCCTAGGTCGTCCTGGACGCCCCTGGAGCTTCGTGATTCGTCTTCCTGCAAGAACAAGAGTAGACGAAGAACGAGAAGAAAGAACACGGTAGATTAGATGTAAAGGTAGGGTTTGTTGTGTTTTGCGATTGTGTGTTGTTTCAATCGGCCGTCACCTCATCTATTTATGAGGGGGTTGGACTTTCCGTACAAGAAAAGGGCTCAGATTTCCATCCAAATCTCGGATTTCCCGTGGTCACAGGTCGGACCGTCCGACTTACAGTCCGGACCGTCCATCACATGGTCGGACCGTCCGACTTGTAGTCCGGACCGTCCTACGTGGCCGAAAAATACTTCTGTTACCGGAGGTCTTTTTCCGGACGTCCTACTTCCATCCTGGACGGTCTGACCTGGTTTTCCAGTGCTGCACTGTTTTGGACTTAACTTTTTCATACAAATTCTGATTTTGACGTTTCAAATATAAAAATCGACCGGCTTGACGAGCCGAAGCCGCCCCGCCTAGAACATTTTTCCATTTGACGATGTCTTGAAGACCTTATTTACAGAATAGTACTTCGAATGAAAGGATCTTATCACTTCCAACATAATTTCGGCCTCCAAGATGGAATCGGATGACAATGGCTCGAACTACAAAGGTGTTCATATCAATGACACCAAACTTTTACATGTAGAGAACTTCTTCATTTGAGGTCATCTTATATAGGTTTATTGCCGTGCGAAAAACCGGTGTCAGCACATTTATGCAGATGTGGTATTTAACGTGCGGAAGATCAAGAGAGCACAATACTTTCTTGGCCTCAGCGATACTAGTTGGGCACGTGTTGCCCTTCGGAAGACGATCGTACTAGAATGCCATGTTATCATTGAAGCTTTCGCCGGTCCATTTGTGTTTTGCCTTCATCTCCATAGCCCCAAGTGTTACATTCAAGAGGGTATCGCCGTCGTTGCATCCTTCATACAACTTTGTAACCGCGTCTTTCTCGAGTTGCGACATCTTGGCTTTCTCTCTAGCTGCACCTCTTGCGTTCAACACATCTTTGACAAGAAGCTCTTGAACATAAGGGTCCCGCACCCAGCTTGAATCCTCATGTCCGGCATCTTGATCTACATGATCTGCTTCAGCATCTCTGTCATGATCATGTACGGGATGCTCTTCGTCTTCTCGGCTGCCGTTGTTGTCTGGTTGCCCTTCCTCATTTACTGGCGCCCCACCATTGATGTCCTCCTCCTCACCAACTTCATCACTTATCCATCGTGTGTAGCCATCCATCAAACCATTACACTTCAGGTGTCTTTCCAATATTCCATAATCAGGTTCGGTCAGACACTGCAGTTTGCATCTCCGACAGGGACATCTTATATCCGTCCTATTATTCCGTAGCATGTCGTTTGTCGCACATTGCATCCACCTAGTCACGGTGATATCACTCAACATCTCGCGGACCATGATTGCCTGGGTGCACAGAGAGAGCAACACAATTATATATCACGGTCGTCGCCAGAAAAAATTGGCATGACCTTCCCTAATAATGCATGGGAGCATGCGGAGAGTGCGCCAGAAATTTGCCGAAACGGAAATGAATCAACATTTTGGCAAAACATTGGCAACTCAAGATTCACATATACATCAAACTACCATAAGATTCACATATACATCAAACCACCATAAGCTTCACATATACACTTCACATATACATCAAACCACCATAAGCTTCACATATACAACAAACCACCTCAAGCTTTCACATATACATCAAACCACCTCAACCTTTCACATATACACTTCACATATACCTCAAACCACCACAAGCTTCACATATATGTAATGACCAGATCCGAAGGGACCAAGTCTCTGTGCTTAACGTGCTAGTCCCTGGATCAGTTTGCAAGCACACACAGTACTCGATGAAATAACAGAAGTAAAACATGTCTTTATTACATCGAATGAAGTAAATATTACGATAATAACATGGCTTAAGGCCATCTAATCAAATACTTGCGGAAGCTATAATAGTAGTAGTAGCGAGTCCATCCGACTCCACGGCAAAAGTTGAGTATAAGACAGCGACCTATTCGCACCTTACTCCTCGTCAGAACAATCTGCAACATGAATAAGTTACAGCCCCAAAAGGGGTCAGTACTTTGATCGTACGGCAAGCCATATCACAGAAAGAAGTAAAAGCCCTGTAATACATGCAATTTGGCTGGTGTAGCTTCTACATTTATTTTTGCAAAAAGCTAATTTTTCCCTATAGAATAATAATAGCTAAGTTCTACACTAGCATACGATTGAGATGGGAAACCCCACTCAATCTATCCCAAAGTGATTAACCCAATAAATTAATTAAATATGATGAGACAAATCAATATTTCCACAACTAGTTGCTCAAATTGTCCATAACCGGGGACACGGCTAATCGATTAGTTTTACACTCTTCAGAGGTTTGTGCACTTTTCCCCACAAGACTCGATCGCCTCCTTTGTAGTTCGTCACACTGCACGATGTATGACAACTGGAAGATCGAGACATGGTCTTTCAGAAGAGTTTCCCTTACTCCGGTAGCACCCATCCCACCTATTCACATCTACTTTCGTAGCGCTACCTAGTAAGAGTCCCTACAACTGATCAACCAAGCCAGAGCCCATAGTAGCTTGTGGCTGCACACGTAAGCTTCTAGGTATGTCAATACAATCAGTCCCTTTGAGCCTGGGTGGCTTTCCGCAGTCATCACTGGCCACCTCCAGGATGCTCGCAACCATCCCACCCAGGTAGTTCATTAACTTTATCTTGGTCCTAATTACTACATTATCACTCATACCTCATAATGATTCACTTCCCAATCCACGTCTACTTAGCATAGCAATATCTTAATATACGATGGTGACAATGATGTAAGGATCAGACCTACCTCAATGAACTACTGGGTGTAATAGCATAGCATAACCTATCATGCAATCTAAAGAAGAAGAACTAATGCATTGAAAACATAGGTAATAGGGAGTATGGTCAAAGATATGACTTGCCTTTCTGTTGATTGCAGAACTCTAAAGATTGGTGGTACTCTGCTTCGCACTCCGGACAATCTATCGTGAGCAAACAAAGATACACACAATCAATACACAACCAAAAGCAAAACAATGTTCAAGAACTCCAAAATAAAATCCGAATAAAAGATTTTGCAAAAACAGATCAAGATTGATTTTAAAAGTGGGTTGCAAAGTGTCTAGAATATAGGGTTTAGCTAGGGTTTTAGTTTGCAAAAAGAATTAATCAAATCCGAGTTGTAAAACAAAAGTTACGGTCAACTAAAGTTGAAAATAAAATCTGATCAGATCTGAATACTTTCGAAAAAAAACAAAACAAACTTTATGGTTGAACTGAAAAGAGGGCTTCGAAAGAAAACCGTGGGCTTTGGAATCACGCAAAACGGATCTACGAGTAAAAAGATATTACAAAAACAGTTTTGCATAGGATCTAGGAATTTTTTTTGATCGAACAGAAAAATAATTTTCTCAAAACTTGGATCTACAGTACACAATAAATAGAGTGTTTCAAAACAACAATTTGACCGCTTGTTTCATCTAAAACGGAGCAACGGATAAAAAGTTACGGCGCTTTTACTAACCGCGACGTGTAGATTAGACGCGACGAAGACGACAACTCCGGCGATTTTCGGCGTCAACGCGGACGTCTAAGTTGTAGGGCTTGATTAGAAGATCACAACGGTGGCGGTGATGATCTCCAACGTCGTCCGTACGAGCGTGGCAACGCGGTGAACCGAGCGTGCTCCGATGAACTCTCGCGGTATGCGTACAATTTGGGGATCAAACTTGCGCAAGAAAAGAAGAGGGAAAAAGATGTCAATTAGAAGCACAACGAAGAGAAGAGTCGGTCTACAGAATTTGGGGTCAAGGGGAGGCTCACCGGTGACGAAATTCGTCCAACACTAGAGCTCCGTTGGACCTAGATCTACCCCGAAATTAGCTCGATTTGTAACGGTTTACTGCGAAATTTTTGTGGGGAAACGGTGGAAGGGGTCATGGGGTATTTAAGGGACAAGTTTGCTTGGAAAAAGGGCAACCGGAAGGAGTCCGTAGCGACTACGGCCGCCGGCGCGCTGTGCAGAGTCCGCTGCGGACTCTGCGTCCGCGTTGGAGAAGAAACCAGGCACGCACGTGCCTGGCTGGCTTCGGCCGCTCGGCCTGGTTCGGCCGCTGGTGGCCTGGCTGGCTAGCTCGGCCGGCCGGCCGGCCCGTTCAGTTTTTTTTTTTTTTTTTTTGCGAATTTTTTTTAAAAAAAAATATAGGGGTATTTTTAATATAATAAAAATAGCCCCGAAAAAATAACATCTTATTTTTTTAAAAAAAAACGTAAAACGTAAGTACGTTTATATAAATATATACGTACTTTTCTTTAAACTTCAAAGAGTTTTATAAAATAAAATACAAGTCGGAAAAATACGAAATAAATCTCTAAAATCTTAGAAAAACATAAATAATATTTTCAATAAGTTATTTATACAAAATAAAATACTAAAGAAAAACTTTATTCAATAAATTCAAATAAACTCTGAAATAAGATCCAAAATGCACACAAAAAAAAATGATATGCATATGCTCTCTAGTAACTCATCCAAAAAAATAAATTTGGGATGTTACAATATATATATACTTCACATATACATCAAACCCAAGCTTCACATATACATCAAACTCAAGCTAATAAAGGCAAGTATGGGCGATAAATGGAAGAAAGGAGTTGGGGAGGAGGTCCACTTACTTAAATATGAAATAAACTAGATTTAAATTCAAGTATAGATGGATAAATGGAAGAAATGAGGTGGGGAGGAGGATAAAACCGAATAGATCTAGGGTGAGAAGAGTAGATCTAGTTTGAGAAGTGTGCGGAGTGAATGAGAAGGTGGTAGGTGGGGTGGAGTAGATAAGGGTAGCTCCAAGAATTTATTGGCGCATTTTGGACCTCAGTGGTGGTGCATCACATAATGCGCCACCCCTAAGCTCTTATGGGTGGCGCATTCACAATATGCGCCACCCCTAAGAGCTTATGGGTGGTGCATTCTCAATATGCGCCACCCATAAGCTCTTAGGGGTGGCGCATTAGCAGAATGCGCCACCTATAAGGTTCTTAGGGGTGGAGCATTTGGCCAAAATGCGCCACATATAAGAGGATTCAAGGCTGGCCCACCCTTAGGGGTTGCGCATTTTGCAAAATGCGCCACCTCTAACATCTTATAGGTGGCGTATTTTTAACCAGTGCTCCACCCCTTATAACCTAGTGGCGCATTACATAAAATATGTGCCACTAATAAGAATTCAATGTATAGGATTTTCTCTAGTAGTGAGAGATAGGCGTGTGCATGATACGTCCAAAAAGCATCACTATTTTATATTGTAATTTCATCCTATTCATTGATATATTCCACTTTAAAGTGTTGTTTTTATGTTCTTTTGGGTTGTTTTACACAGTTTACAACTTTTCGATGCCGAAGCAGCAGAACCAGGGTTCAACGGTGAAAAGTGGACACCAAGTTGCTTAATCAGATCAAGTCCAAATGCAATGAATATTTACGGGGATCGTTTTTATGGGAATTGACTGGGGATCACCGAGGATGGAGGTGAGGGGACCCACCAGGCAGCCAGAAGGGTGCCTGGTGGCCCCCCTCGGTGCCCCCTCTCGCCTATAAGACCCCCCCCGGGGTAGAAACCCTAAAAGGAGAAGACTTTCCGTGTTTTGTCGCCGCCACGGGGCAGAAACCTACAGAGAAGAAAAGCCATCTCAGGTGGGCAGACTCCGCCGGGGAGATCATCTCCCGGAAGGGGAGATCGTCGCCATCATCATCATCATCGTCACGGGCATCATCGAGATCGTCATCAACATCATCCCCAACACCAGCACCATCTCCACTCCATCCATCTCATCTTACAATTGCAACTTGTGTTGTAATCCGTACTATGTATCCTCTCTACTCTGTTGGTATTGATTACTACTTTGTGGGGAATGCTATTGAGTTTTGTTGGATAAATATCATTGTGTCTAGATTGTTTGCCACCCATCTATCACCTCTGATCATGATCTCTTTTATGTCTTGTGAGTAGTTACTTTAGTTCTTGAGAACATGGGAGAAGTCTAGTTGTTAGTAGTCATATGATGTTGAAGTGTTATGTGTTGTTTGATATTTAAGTTGTGTTGTTATTTCTCTAGTGGTGTTATGTGAGTCGAACACTTAACACTTCACCTTTCATGGGCCTGGAGGAATACATTGTGCACAAAGGATGCTTATGGTGGGTTGCCGGAGTGACAGAAACCTGAACCCCAGTTCACACACTTTTGCACAAGGGAGTTATGGATCCTTGATCGTAATGTTGTGGTTAGGCTTATACCTTAATTACTACCTTGTATTTGCGGATGCTTGCAAGGTGTGTAATCATAAGAGTACACTTATCTTAGTGTAGAAGGTGTACTAGCATTGATCCAACCACCAACACTTATCAACACAAAACATATTACTTGGCGGAATATGGCGAAAGTAATTTGGCTATCTCTCCCGTGTGTTCTCGAGAACGCTTTAGCTTTTATAAGTTTAGTTCCTAGGCTTATCCTTGTGAAAGGATTGGGACACTTGCTACTCCTCAGTTACTCTGTTTACTTTGCTTGTCTTTTACTTTTCTGTTGCTTAAACCAAAAACCCCTAAATATTTACCTTTGAGTGTGTGCAGCCTTTCCTTATCCAATGTCACTTATCAACACCTTCTGCTCCTCATGGGATCGACATCCTTATTTATCGAAAAGCTACAATTGATCCCCTAGACTTGTGGGTTATCAAGAATCGTTTATTGGCGCGGTTAACAGGGAAGGCAACCCAACTAAACCTATTAACTTCTCCTCCATCAACGAGCTTTTCTGGCGCCGTTGCCGGGGAGTGTAGCGCTATTGGTAAGTGAAGCCGGTAAGGAAACCTTTACTTTCTGTTTTTACTTTTAGTCCTTATGGACTCTGCTACTGTTGGTTCATTGTTGGTAAGGATCCGCCCCACGGCTGTGGTGGTCACTCCTACCCCTACTGAAATTGTGCCCTATAAAATACCACCTGGTATTATTGATCACGTCTTGTCTAATCTTTATACAGGAGAAGGACATCCAGGAGAACACCTGCTATATTTATCACAATTATCTTCTTTATTTAAGCTTGCAGGTGTGACGATGGAGTTCATCATGAAGAAACTATTCTCCATATCACTCAAAGATAAAGCTTCAGATTGGTATAAGCTACTCGATAACTCTGATCTGCTTGAATGGCCAGAGCTTATGTCTCTCGTTTATGCAAAGTTTTATCCTCTTCGTGAAATTCACCAAGACAGGAACTACATCTACAAGTTTTGGTCTCGTGACGGAGAGAGCATCGCTCAAGCTTGGGGGAGACTGAAGTCCCTCATGCTCAAATGCCCAAACCATGAGGTCCCCAAGGAAATTATACTTACAAATTTTTATGCCAGGCTATCTCGTCAGGACAGGGAGATGTTGGATGCCTCCTCTAGCGGGGTATTCCAGACCAGAAGTATGGAAGAAAAATGGGATCTTATAGAAAGGATCCAGAAGAACACTGAAGACTGGGAAATTGATAAAGGTATTGAACCCACTATAAACTATGAGCATGATTACATTGAGAGTTATGTGAAGACTGATTACTTTAATACCTTTTGCTCTAAAATTGGTCTTGATTCCCATCTAATGGTTGAATTTTGCAAGGACTTTACTTCTCATATTGATTGTTCTAAGAAGAAGGAGAGTCAGCATCATAAACCTTTCTAGGAGTCACCTATTGAGATTAATGTTACTGATCCTGTTTTACCTGCAGTTGTGTATGAACATCCTCCTTATCCCTCAAGGATAAAGGAGCACTCATTTATTACAGGTATTCTAAACAAAAATGGAAGGACGACTGACGAACCTGAGGACATGATCAAGGTCAAGCCTCAAGTTGCAATGGTCAAGGATCTGGTAACTAGTGATATTGAAGAATCCACTATTAGTTTTTGTGCTGTTTCCACTAACATTGTCACAACCAAGAACAAAGGCCCAATTTCAGGTACACCAGTTGTATCTGTCAAAATAGGATATCATAATTACTATGGGCTTTGTGATTTGGGATCTAGCGTCAGCGCTATTCCCTTCACACTTTATTAAGAGATCATGGACGAGATTCAGCCGTGTGAGATCGAGGACATTGATTTCACAATTCATCTTGCAAATAAACAAACAATCTCTCCAGTTGGGATTGTGAGAGATGTGGAAGTACTCTGCGGGCAGGTAAAATATCCTACTAACTTTCTTGTACTTGGTTCAGTGCAAGATAGTTTTTTCCCTATTATCTTTGGTAGGCCCTTCCACAACACTTGTCGAGCTATAATAGATTGCAAGAAAGGTAAAGTTTCTGTTGAATTCAACGGTGAGCCTTATAAATTTAATTTTTCTAAGTTTTCTAAGCAGCCTCGTGGTACTGACTTGTCAAGTAATGACAAAATTATTGAAGAAATTGCTTCTATTGCTATTCCTCCTGATGATACTTTGCAGCAATTTATGGAAGACCACGAGAATGACATACATATGAAGGAGAGGGATGAACTAGAAGACATATTTTTAAGACAAACTCCTATCCTCAAGCACAACCTCCCGGTTGAACCTTTAGGAATCCTCTCGCAACCAAAAGAAGACCCGGTGTTTGATCTAAAACCACTACCCGATACGCTCAAGTATGCTTATTTAGATGAAAAGAAAGTATATCCTGTTATTATCAATTCTAACCTTTCAGGGTAAGAAGAAGAGCGATTATTGGAGACACTCCGTAGACACCGAGGTGCTATTGGATATACTCTTGATGATCTCAAGGGTATTAGTCCATCCATTTGCCAACATACTATCAATCTCGAGCCCGATGCTAAACCAGTTGTTGATCATCAACGACGGTCGAACCCAAAGATGAAGGACGTGGTTAGGACGGAGGTTCTCAAACTTCTAGCCGCATGTATCATCTATGCTATAGCTGATAGTAAGTGGGTAAGTCCCGTTCATTGTGTTCCTAAGAAAGGAGGTATGACTGTTGTTCCTAATGGTAAGAATGAAATAATACCTCAGAGGACTATTATTGGATAGAGAATGTGTATTGATTTCATGAAGTTGAACAAGGCCACCAGGAAGGACCACTATCCTCTGCCCTTTATTGATCAGATGCTCGAGCGGTTGTCTAAAAACACCCACTTCTGCTATCTTGATGCGTATTCTGGCTTCTCCCAGATTCACGTTAACACCGCAGATCAAGAGAAGACCACCTTTACGTGTCCTTGCGATACTTATGCTTATAGGCATATGCCTTTTGGTTTGTGTAATGCACCTGCTACTTTTCAGAGGTGTATGTCTGCAATATTTCATGGTTTCTGTGAGGAGATTGTAGAAGTTTTCATGGACGACTTTTCCATCTATGGAAACTCCTTCGACCACTGTCTCCACAATCTTAATAAAGTTTTGCAGAGATGTGAAGAAACTAATTTGGTTCTCAACTGGGAGAAGTATCATTTCATGGTTAACAAAGGGATAGTTCTTGGACACAACATTTCCGAAAGGGGAATTGAAGTGGACAAGGCAAAAATTGAAGCCATTGAGAGGATGCCCTATCCAAGGGACATCAAAGATATTCGTAGTTTTCTAGGTCATGCTGGTTTCTATAGAAGATTTATCAAGGACTTTTCTAAGACCTCGAGACCCCTTACAAATCTTCTCCAGAAGGATTCTCCTTTTGTATTTGATGAAGATTGTAAGGAAGCTTTCGAAGTTCTTAAGAAAGCCTTGATAACCGCTCCTATAGTACAACCACCTGACTGGAATTTTCCCTTTGAAATTATGTGTGATGCTAGTGATTTTGCTGTTGGAGCTGTTTTAGGAAAAAGGGTTGACAAGAAGCTGAATGTCATCCACTATGCCATCAAGACACTTGATAGTTCTCAAAAGAATTATGCTACTACCGATAAGGGATTCTTGGTAGTGGTGTTTGCTTGTGATAAGTTTTGACCTTATATTGTTGATTCTAAAGTTATTATTCATACTGACCATGCTGCCATTAAGTATCTTATGCAGAAAAAGGACGCCAAACCAAGACTCATTAGATGGGTACTCCTTCTTCAAGAATTTGATTTGCAGATTGTCGATAGAAAAGGAGAAGACAATCTGGTGACGGATAATCTTTCAAGGATGGAAGATATCCCGCATAATCCTATTCCTGTCAACGACAGTTTCCCAGATGAACAGCTTGCTGTTGTAAAAGTACAATCTCATTCCGACCCTTGGTTTGCAGATTATGCGAATTTCATCGTTGCAAAGTTTTTGCCTCCAGGTTTTACATTTCATCATAGGAAGAAATTCTTCACGGATTTGAGGCACTACTTTTGGGATGATCCACATCTTTTCAAAGAGGGTCCAGATGGGATCGTGAGAAGATGTATACCGGAGCACGAGCAGCAGGACATTCTTCGACAATGCCACGATTGTCCCTATGGAGGACATCATGCCGGTGAAAGGACCACACATAAAGTTTTACAATCAGGTTTTTACTGGCCTACTCTTTTTAAAGACACTTGAAGGTACATTCTATCTTGTGATAAGTGTCAGAGAGTTGGTAACATTAGCAGGAGAAATGAGATGCCTATGAATTACTCACTAGTGATCGAACCTTTCGATTGCTGGGGTTTTGATTTTATGGGTCCTTTTCCTCCTTCACACAAGTACATACACATCTTAGTTGCTGTTGATTATGTAACTAAGTGGGTTGAAGCAATCCCCACTGAGAGTGCTGATCACAAGACATCTTTGAAAATGCTCAAGGATGTAATTTTTCCTAGGTTTGGAGTACCAAGGTACCTCATGACAGATGGAGGGTCACACTTCACGCATGGAGCTTTTAGGAAAGCTCTAGCCAAGTACGATGTCAATCATAGGATTGCATCACCGTACCACCCTGAAACTAGTGGGCAAGTTGAGCTCACCAATAGGGAGATCAAGTTGATCTTACAGAAGACAGTAAACAGTTCTAGAAAGAACTGGTCAAAGAAGCTAGGAGATGCTTTGTGGGCGTATAGAACTTCTTACAAAAACCCCATGGGCATGTCTCCGTACAAAATGGTCTATGGCAAGGCTTGCCATTTACCATTAGAGTTAGAGCACAAGGCTTTCTGGGCTGTCAGAGAGCTAAATGCTGACCCAAAGTTAGCTAGTGAAAAGCGTCTCATGAACTTGACTTCATTAAAAGTTAGCATGTTACATCTTTGTTGACATTATCTTTTGATAAGTGAGTTGTTTGCAAAAGCTTATGCCTAGTAAACATCTTCCTTTCTGTTAAAATGTGCACTTCTTGACTAATAGCATGTTCTTTCCAAAGCTTCAACTGGTTCCATTTTAAATGAAAGAGCAAAAGTAAAAGTTATTAGTTGTTCCTTGACCAAGGCTATGTTTGCCATGATTTGATGAGTTTTCCAGGTCCTACTTTGTTATAATTGTTACTACTTTCTCATAAGGACCTTATGAGTTGAGGTTGCTGTTGAGGATGCTTCAGTTTGGTGAGAAATCTTGATGCTTGTTGTCTGTATTCTTTTATCGACACTTCACTCTCTAAACTTGTGGACAGGTTTACCGAGCTCAGTAATCGCTTGGGTACAAGGAAGGTCTAAGCTTGGGGGAGTTGATACGTCCAAAAAGCATCACTATTTTATATTGTAATTTCATCCTATTCATTGATATATTCACTTTAAAGTATTGTTCTTATGTTGTTTACGCTTGTTTTACACAGTTTACAACTTTCCGATGCCGAAGCAGAAGAACCAGGGTTCAGCGGTGAAAAGTGGAAACCAAGTTGCTGAATCAGATCAAGTCCAAATGCGATGAAAATTTACGGGGATCGTTTTTATGGGAATTGACTAGGGATCACCGAGGATGGAGGTGAGGGGACCCACCAGGCAGCCAGAAGGGTGCCTGGTGGCCCCCCTCAGTGCCCCTCTTGCTTATAAGACCCCCCCGGGGTAGAAACCCTAAAAGGAGAAGACTATCCGTGTTGTGTCGCCGCCACGGGGCGGAAACCTACAGAGAAGAAAAGCCATCTCAGGTGGGCAGATTCCGCCGGGGAGATCATCTCTCGGAAGGGGAGATCGTCGCCATCATCATCATCATCGTCACGGGCATCATCGAGATCATCATCAACATCATCCCCAACACCAGCACCATCTCCATCTCCATCCATCTCATCTTACAATTGCAACTTGTGTTGTAATCCGTACTATCTATCCTCTCTACTCTGTTGGTATTGATTACTACTTTGTGGTGAATTCTATTGAGTTTTGTTGGAGAAATATCATTGTGTCCAGATTTTTTGCCACCCATCTATCACCTCTGATCATGATCTCTTTTATGTCTTGTGAGTAGTTACTTAAGTTCTTGAGAACATGGGAGAAGTCTAGTTGTTAGTAGTCATATGATGTTGAAGTGTTATGTGTTGTTTGATATTTAAGTTGTGTTGTTATTTCTCTAGTGGTGTTATGTGAGTCGAACACTTAACTCTTCACCTTTCATGGGCCTGGAGGAATACATTGTGCACAAAGGATGCTTATGGTGGGTTGCCGGAGTGACAGAAACCTGAACCCCAGTTCACACACTTTTGCACAAGGGAGTTATGGATCCTTGATCGTAATGTTGTGGTTAGGCTTATACCTTAATTACTACCTTGTATTTGCGGATGCTTGCAAGGTGTGTAATCATAAGAGTACACTTATCTTAGTCTAGAAGGTGTACTAGCATTGATCCAACCACCAACACTTATCAACACAAAACATATTACTTGGCGGAATATGGCGAAAGTAATTTGGCTATCTCTCCCGTGTGTTCTCGAGAACGCTTTAGCTTTTATAAGTTTAGTTCCTAGGCTTATCCTTGTGAAAGGATTGGGACACTTGCTACTCCTCAGTTACTCTGTTTACTTTTCTTGTCTTTTACTTTTCTGTTGCTTAAACCAAAAACCTCTAAATATTTACCTTTGAGTGTGTGCAGCCTTTCCTTATCCAGTGTCACTTATCAACACCTTCTGCTCCTCATGGGATCGACATCCTTATTTATCGAAAAGCTACAATTGATCCCCTAGACTTGTGGGTTATCAAGAATCGTTTATTGGCGCGGTTAACAGGGAAGGCAACCCAACTAAACCTATTAACTTCTCCGCCATCAACGAGCTTTTCTGGCGCCGTTGCCGGGGAGTGTAGCGCTATTGGTAAGTGAAGCCGGTAAGGAAACCTTTACTTTCTGTTTTTACTTTTAGTCCTTATGGACTCTGCTACTGTTGGTTCATTGTTGGTAAGGAGCCGCCCCACGGCTGTGGTGGTCACTCCTACCCCTACTGAAATTGTGCCCTATAAAATACCACCTGGTATTATTGATCACGTCTTGTCTAATCTTTATACAGGAGAAGGACATCCAGGAGAACACCTGCTATATTTATCACAATTATGTTCTTTATTTAAGCTTGCAGGTGTGACGATGGAGTTCGTCATGAAGAAACTATTCTCCATATCACTCAAGGATAATGCTTCAGATTGGTATAAGCTACTCGATAACTCTGATCTGCTTGAATGGCCAGAGCTTATGTCTCTCGTTTATGCAAAGTTTTCCGCTATTCCCTGATGCGGTACTAACTCTAACTAGTCGCTTTCGCGTCCGGTCGGAGTTAGAAGCGCATCAAACGCCAACGGCGCACGACACTCGCACTCGTGTCGCTGCCGGATTCTCGACAACAGGTATATAAAGCATAACTCTACAAGAAAGGAAATACATATAGATAGATAAGTAGATCAGGGCATACAACGCCACTGTCTAAAAATACAACATCATCATGAGTACATCTCATCAATACATCAAGCGGAAGCATAATAGGGACCGAGTACGGTCAAGATCCAAATTGCCCTAGAGAGGGCTACACATAAATATCCACCCGCGGGAACGTCTGAGCCCAACTATAGGATCCTACTGGTCGAGGTACTCGTACTCGTCGTCATCCTCCGGGGGCACCTCCACGAAGTAACGTCCGGTGCTGGGGTCGAGGTAGTAGTCCACTGCAGCGGCCGATCAGGCAAAGCGGTAAAGACAAAAATGTAAACGGGGGTGAGAACATGTCATTACGGAATAACTAACGCTACAGGAAAGGTAAAGATACAGACAGGTTGCAGCCGTACTAGCATATATGGTGGCTACTCGTTCTATCAGAATAGAGAGAAGGTCCAAGAAGTTACGTTGGCAACATGTCATAGGTCGGCTATCCACCTACTTACGCAAACATAACACAACCTCGTTTCTCTCTCGGTCCCCCGGGACGAAGAAAGACAACCAAGGCACGCACACGGTGGTCAAGTTTTATAGCATGATTATAATTGATGTTATTCTATGAACAGGACGTAGGCTCAGAGTTGTCCATAACCGCGGACACGGCTTTTCGAAAAGATTTACCCTGCAGGGGTGTACCAACTGTCATTATAGACGTCGCATGTACGCCCGGTTTCCACTTGGCTAGGTAAGCGCCTGAAACTCCGGAACGTCAGAGTCCCTCTAACTAACAACGCACAACTCCGGGTGGCCCCCGGGGAGTCGACACCCAACCCTCAAGCTGGCCACGCTCTCGGATCGGACTCTTCCGTATGACGCAGGTCGGATTACCGGTTAGTTCTCTTATGAGACCGGGTCCTAGCTGATCAGGTGGACCAACAGAGAACTATGCTCCACTGGCCCGCTTTGTTTTGTAAACAGCTGGGGTACCAACCAACACACACACGAAGCAAATGTAAATCAGCTCGGGCCACCACTAGAATTGTACGAAGCTAGGTAGGAGGACAAGGGGGCCCCATAAAACCCCACACACGATTAGGCACGCTCGATCAAAGAACCAATACCCGGAACTCGGGTCCTAGGTGACTCAAATGGAACAAGGCACCAGACGGGATAGTCTAGCCTTCCACCTTTCGTTGAATATAAATTAACATCATTTAACAAAAATAAATATCAACCAACTTCTTTTATAGCATGATATTCCAACCATAAACATATAGGGTAAGCAGCAAGTTTTCTATCCATGCTAAGCAATGGCTGAGCAGCGGTAACTTAGCAGTACATTGGTTTGCTGGGATGTGGGGATCATGGCTATATGGTTTTCAACACGGCATATAAGGTGGATAGGGTCAAGAAACAACGTTCTAGTTCTACAGCTAGGCATGAGCAGAAAGTTATAAAGTAATGACACAGTTTCTCCCCCTTGCCTGGTAAGGTAGTCGAAGCAGCACCCACGGTACCCTCGGGCTCGGTGTCGGACAGCTCCACATAAGTCTCCTCGTCAGTCTCGGGTGCTAACGTACCACACCGGCAAGGAAAACACACAAGTAAGCAACTGATGCAATCTCAAACAAGGATGGCATGTTCAAGGTTTATTACATGATAAGACCTTGTCTAGTCAAGTTTAAATGAAGGTGATGACGACAGGTCCTCAACTTCATATGCATTTATTTACATTGTAATGGCTTTGGTCTAAGCCTTAAACTTAGGTGTAAGTAACATGATGACATCACATAAAAAACAAGCATTACAAGAATTTAAATAATATGAAAGTAAAACAATGATTCCGGAGACGGAGTAGTGTCGGTGAACTTGACACAAGGAAGGTGCAACAAAGGTTGGAACCCATCCACCTTACATATGACAATATGTTAGGGGCTGAATTGAAAAAGAAGATGACATGGAACAAGATTGAAGAGATCAGACGACCAACACTTCAAATGCACTGAAGTTGAAATGTTGCAAGCAGAAGATCTGAATGCCTCTGGATCAGGTGATCACACCTTGATTGCATGATTGCTCAAACATCATGAGAACCTCACCATTGAAATCCTTGCAGAAAAGCACCCCAAAAACATATATGGTATGTCTCCATTTGAATTTGCAATGGCAGTTGCAAATTTAACTGAAGTTCAGGGGGCTGAGTGCAAAATTGACCAAGCTCCAATTTATAGAGGGTCCAATTGCAAAAATTGTATATCACCATTGTGATCAGTAGCTCAAGCTACCCTAAAACCATATATGGTATGCCCTGCTGAAGAAAATGAAGAAAATCCCATTTGAATTTGAATCCAAATTCAAATTGAATTAAACAGAAAAGAAAAAAAAATCAAGTAGTCAGCGTGTGAAAACTATTAACTAAACCCAACTAAACCTGTTAACTTCTCCGCTATCAGTGCAAACCTTGCAGCTTGATGGTGGAGTCAGCGTGTGAAAACTGAATCCATTTGTCCTTCCAATGACATAGCATTTCGCCTTGATCCTCTAACCAGTCCAGATTATAGTCAAACATGTGTGCCTGGATCCACCACTGAAGACCGTGCACCTCAGAATCACAGATCAGTACATCGCCGTTCGCCACTTTCACTGGTAAGCTTCTTGTCAGTGGAGAATCCCAAACCTAAATTCTGGGTAGCAAGGCGGAATCGATGAAACTATGGGTCTTCCCAGAGTCCAACAAAATGAGCACCACCTGATTCCTTATCAAGGCACGAAGGAGAATTATTTTAGGATGGTAAGCTCCAGCTAAAGCATTTACATATAAATGAATTTCGGCGAGAGCAGCTTCTTGTTCTATTTATATGGCTTGTAGACCCGCCTGCTGGTTGGTGTGGTTACACACATGCCCTAGAGTGTATTTATCCCCATAGTTGAAACAAAGCCCATTGGTACGTCGATATTCCTTGAGCTATCTGGCTTTCCATAGGTCATCCGCAGGCACAACTTGCATTCAAGCATCAGGTTGCTGAAATTGGTGACAGGCGATAACTTGTTTGCCTGGTCGAGCACGTCCGAGGAATTCTTCCTGAGCTAGAGCATACACTGCTGCCTCACTAACGATGTCTGGAAGTTGAATCTCCACGGCTGTGCACAATTCATCTTTGAGTCCCAACAGGAAACGGGTAACCAACAGTGTATCACTAACAGAATGTTCATACAAAAACAACTGATATGTGATGACCCTCAACTGTAGGGGATCGATTGTAGTGTTTTCGCGGGTCAGTTAACCGAATTTATTGATTCGACACAAGGGGAACCAAAGAGTATTTATAAGCTTTGACAGTTGAGTTGTCAATTCAACCGCACCTGAAATATGCTTGCTTGCAACAAAGTATTAATAGCAACTGTGATATGATAGCAATACTGATAAGCGAAAGTAAACTAGTAGTAACCAGCAGAACTAAAATACTGTAGGCTATGGAGATGGATGGTCCGGCGCTGCATGAATAAGAATGAACATGTAATAGATTATAACACGGGGCAAGGCACACAGAAAAGCAATGATCATCTAGGAAAATATCAAACATTAGGCAAGTATCCCGTAGGTAGTTGTGCGGGCTTGCAATAAGAACTTGCACAAGATCTTTTGTCCTACCATCCCGCTACGAACGGGGCCAAAAGAAACTTATGGAGATTAAGGTGCTCCTATCAAAGAGCACCGGAACAAAGCAATAAACTCAATGGATACATGGAATCCTCAAATTATGGACCATCCCTTTTGGTGTCCCAAGCTGTCACCTTTGGGATCGCCGGTTCCGGACCATAATAGGTGCATACAAATCATAGATAGGATCTTGAACATAAATAAACTCATGAAAACATAAGTGGTTCAGATCTGAAAACATGGCACTCGGGCCCAAAGTGACAAGCATTATGAGCACCAAGTTGTAGCAAAGATGATAAACACCAAAATAGATGATAGGCAACAATGCCCCCAACAATCTGACGAACTATTACATGATCAATCTCATCCAATCCCTATCATCCCCTTTTCCTACAGCAGGGAATTACTCACACATGTGAAGAGAAGTCATGGAGGGATGATGGAGTGGTGATGGTGATGACGATGGCGACGATCTCCCCTCTCCGGAGGCCAAATCAGCCTCCAGATTAGCCCTCCCGAAGAAGAACAGAGGTTGGCGGCGGTGATACGTCCGAAACGTATCTATAATTTCTGATTGCTCCACGCCTCTTTTGTGTGATACTGCTATGATATTGATGAACTTCCATACATTTTTGATCATATTTGGACTAACCTATTAACTCAGTGCACCCTAGTGGCAGTTCCTATTTTCTGTTGTTTTTCTATTTCAGGTTTCCCCCTTATTTAAAGTGCCAGAACAATTCCGGGAAAAGTATAGGAAAAATCAGCGTACGGGAACCTTCCAGAAGAGCCAAAGTGGGGTCCGAGGGGGCCCAGGGGGTCCCCAGGCGGCCACCCGGCGCGGCCACCCCCTAGGCCGTGCCAGGGGGGGGGGGGGCGCCGGGAGCCCCTGGCCCACCTCTGGCTGCCCCCATTCGCCTATTTATTCCCCGTGACGAGGAACCCTCGGGGACGGAACCCTTTTTCACGATCTCTCCTCTGTTCCGCCGCCGCCGCGCTTCCAAGATCGGGAGCACTAGAAGACCTCTTGCCGGCACCCTGCCGGAGGGAGGAATCACCTCCGGGAGCTTCTCCACCACCATGGATGCTTCCGGGATGAACCGCGAGTAGTCCACCTTGGACCATGGGTCTATGATCAGTAGCTATGTGATGTTCTCCTCCCCTCTTTGTTCTTCATGGATTAGATCTCGTGAGCTGCACTACATGATCGAGGCACTTATGTAATCTTTCAGCTGTTGCTATGCTGAGTTTGCTGGGATCCGATGGATTATGAGATTATGTTCAGATTGTGTTTGAGTAATATATTTGATTCTCTTCTTTTATATTTATGTTCCTGAGTAATTCTTGCATGTTCTCCATTGCTTTTTATTGCTTTGGCCAAGTAGTAGGTAGTGACTCCAAGAGGGAGCGTTATGCATGATTGTGGGTTCATGCCCCCCGATGACTAGCTTGAGTGACAGAAACATGAGTCTAGGGGATGTGCTGTTGCCACAAGGGGGAAAACAACGGTGCTTGTACTTGAGGGTGCAAGGATTGTTACTTTACGCAAAGTTCTCTAATGCAGTTGTCCGTTGCTTTGAGTTTACACTTTAGGTGGGATTCACAACTTAATACCAGCGAGATGTTCTGGATAGATATCTCAAGGTGGATGATTAGTAGGTAGATGCAGATGGATTTCGGTCTACTTTTCTTGGCGTACCGCCCATGCTTTTGAGCCTCTTTCTTTCTTCATAGCATAATTAGCATTGGTTTGCGCACATAATCCTGTCAATTGCCCAGCTCTAATTTGTCTACCTCGCATGGCTATTTTATCATCTTTTGGGAGAGAGACATCACAAGTGAACATCATAGGACCCCGGTCCATATTTCCACCACTGTTACACCCACTATCAATTTACTTTCAGTATTTACTTTTCCGTTGCTATCACTATCATTATTATCCTTTGTAAACAACAAGGCCGGAGGAATTGAAAACTCCTCTGTACTCGTTGGGAAGCAAAGTTATTTGTTGTGTGTGCAGGTCCAGGTGAAGTAAGCAACCTAGGGTTGTGAATGGCGCCATTGTTCACTTCACCACCTACTTATCGTGCTTGGAGTCCTACTGGTCGATCCTAATCCTTAGCATCTTCGCTAAGGGAAATTTTCCGCACTACAAGAAATCTGTTAATCCATGACAGATATCCGATGACAGTTTCAGAAACCGTCATCGATGACCTAGTACAGCCCCGCAAGCCCACTAAAGCCCGCCTAGAGCACTAAATATTTCCCCTAATAAAATCTAACCCTAATGCACTCACGTCCCCAACCTCTTTCTCCATCAGCCGCCAACACGCTTGCCTCTCCTCGGCCCCGGCCTCCACCTCCACCTTGCTGCCTGCAAATGATGACAACAACCCCAGATCCATGGCGTTGGCGGCTACAACTTCCCGGTGGAAGCGGCGGCCAACCCTAGCCGCTGCCTCACACCTCTCCTTCCCACAACAAATAACCAGGGCCATGGATCTGAGATAGATATCTCCCTCCTCCGTCTCCTAGGCCGCAAAGCTGCCTCGCGTTCTGGAGATTCAGAGCAGCAAGCACCTAACGAGGAGAGAAGGACGACCATGACCTACGGGAGGCCAGATCTCGACCTTCCCCGTGACGATGACGCCCTGCACAAGGTCACTCTCTGCTCCCCCCTCGTCTCCTCTCTCCTTCATTCCTTCCTTTTCTTTCCCTTCCCATTTGAAGTTATTGTTCTTTGATTCAGATGAGTAGTAGCTCTCCACCTCTCCAATTCGATGGACGATGACCACGGAGACCCCACGTTCGAGATCGACAACGAGGACGTCCGCATCGAGCACCATGATTCGCCATAGACCAAGAAGATCGACCCTCGCTCTGTTTTTCTTAGAATTATGCTACTCTGTTTTTAGATAATTATCCAGGTGGACAAAAAGAAAAAATCTAGCATTGCAAACGTGATAGTTTGTTTATGGTTCAGTACAAGACCAGATGGTCAAGCAACAATGGACCAAACACATACATGCAGGTTCAGATCGGTGAAAAATTGGATATAGACAAAAGTATCACTATGTCAACAATTTCATGCATAGGCCTAATTTCCAGTACCTATTTACGAGTTTTGAGGATAAACAAGAATTACCCCCTAATTAATTCTCTAAATCAAGACCAGACTAATTCCTGTAGCACTGAACTATTGATCAGGAATTAAAGACATTTTGTTAACTAGGCTTGCTGTCACACTTATTCTCTGTTATATATATATGTGCTAGTGACTAGGGCTCATGCGCATGTGACTTAGTTAAGTCACATGCGCTGATGTCAGCCCGCATGTTTTTTAACTAGCCCTTTGTTTGTTTGTTCGAGGCTCATAGTTATTTAATGAGCTCTAATGGACAAGAAAAAAAGCACTATCATATAAAAAGTACTATAATAAATGTAAAAAAATGTCAATTTTAAAAATTATAAGTAAATGTCGGAGTAGTTGCGACTCGTTGGTGAACTTGCAAATGACAAAAAAGAATCAAACCAAGTTGCGACTCGTTGGTGGACTTGCAACTGAAGAAAAAAAATGCGGTGGCGACTCGTTGTTGACTTGCAATTGAGAAAAAAGTCGGACCCAGTTGCGACTCGTTGGTGGGGTTGCAACTGAGAAAAAAATACCGGACTCGGTTGCGACTCGTTGGTGGACTTGCAACTCAGAAAAAAATCGGACCCAGTTGCGGCTCGTTGGTGGACTTGCAACTGAGAAAAAAAATCATACCCAGTTGCGACTCGTTGGCGGACTACAACTTAGAAAAAAAATGGACCCAGTTGCGACTCGTTGATGGACTTGCAACTGCGAAAGAAACTCAGACCCACTTGTGAATCGTTGGTGAGCTTGCAACTGAGAAGAAAAAAAATGGACCCAGTTGCGACTCGTTGAGGGACTTGCAACTTAGAAAAAATCAAACACAGTTGCGACTCGTTGGTGGACTTGCAACTGAGAAAAAAATCGGACATAGTTGCGGCTCGTTGGTGGACTTGCAACTGAAAAAAAAAGTCAGACTCAGTTGCGACTCGTTGGTGGACTTGCAACTGAGAAAAAAAATTGAACCCAGTTGCGACTCATTGGTGGACTTGCAACCGAGAAAAAAACTCGGACCCACTTGCGACTCGTTGGTGGGCTTGCAACTAAGAAAAAAATAAATCGGATCCAATTGCGACTCGTTGGCGGACTTGCAACTTAGAAAATAATTGGACTCAGTTGCGACTCGTTGATGGACTTGCAACTGAGAAAAAAACTCAGACCCACTTACGAATCGTTGGTGGGCTTGCAACTGAGAAATTTTTTTGGACCCAGTTGCGACCCTTATGCGGACTTGCAACTTAGAAAAAAATCAGACACAATTGCGACTCGTTGGTGGTCTTGCAACTGAGAAAAAAAATTGAACCAAATTGTGACTCGTTGATGGATTTGCAACTAAGAAAAATAAGTCGGACCTAGTAGCGACTCGTTGGTGGATTGAAACTGAAACCAGATACAACTCGTTGATGGAATTACAATTGAGAAAAAAAATCAACAAAAAAGCAGAGGAAACCATCGACGAAAAAAGGACAACCTATAAACATCACATGATAAAAGCCAAAAAAACAACCAAGAAGGTTAAAATAGTTTGCGCTTAACTCCCGTACGACAAACAACCTAAATCAACTCCTGTACAGTTTTTGAAAACAGGAAATCAGACGGCAGCGGATTCATATGTAGCTTCAATATTTCGTGTGTACTGCTTTTTAACAATTTCATATTAAAAAAACTTTATTCTATGTTTAAAAAATGTTCAGTGAATATTAAAAAATATTTGTCAAATAATATAAAAAACTAATGAATACTAAAAATGTTCATTCTACATAAATATTTTCGACTTATATAAACAAATCAATGTATATTTAAAAAATAGTTCAGCATAATAATTTATTTAAATATTTAATAAGTTTTTTACCATATATCACGAAAATTTATAGAAAACGAAAAAATAAATAGAAATGCATTAAAATCTGAAACTAGAAAAGAGAAAACGAAAAAAAGAATAATAAAAAAATCGAAACAAAAAAAAAGAAAAAAAACATAAAAATATCTTAAGTGGGCCTGCCCACCTCTCTAGCGGTAAGCTTCACTTCAGTGAAATCATGTACATGTTTTAGAACCCCTAAAAAAACGTACATGTTTCAGAAAAACATGATAAGCATATTTGGTTTGCAACTTAAGAGAAAAAAACAACTTGCATGTGACTTAACTAATTCACATGTACATGAGAATTAGCAAAGCCGATTTTTTATTATGGGAAACTAGAAGTAGGTGATGTCCTTGTACTTCATCTTCTTATAAACACAAGTAGGCTACTGATCTTTGTCTAATTTATTATATACCACAATTTGATAATGGAAATAAACTTTTTTCAGCCTGAAATCTCTTATTCCTCTTAAAATAGTTCAGCCATATATTATATCTACATGTTCCCTGAGCATCCATATTTTGTGCAGCTGATACATCTTTGCTGTTATCTAGATTTTTTTCATGATTGCTAACTTGGTTCTTATGCCATTGTGTAGTGCAGGTCATTGGTATATATGATTTTTGCAAGGATATACAAGAAATCGGAGGCCTGAATGAGAGATGGGATATGGCACTAATCTTTTCCTTGCTCTTGTCGCTCATTATGGTTGTTGCCGACTGTCCGTGCGTCCAGGGCCGGTCCATACATGTATGGGGCCCAGGGGCAAGATAACAATGAGGGGCCCTTAGACGCAATATATACTCAAAAATATGTTGTATTTCATAAGCAAAGTGAAAAACCAATACATGGTATAGACATATTATTTTTGGACTCTAAGGAAACACAAATGTTTATGCTATTAAATCCATAGATGAAGAAACCATGATATCAAGGAAACGGTATTGTTGTTTGAAGAAGATTTTTCTATGTGTCACACCTTAAGAGAGCGGAGACCATCCTTTTTGTGCAAAAACTAATAAGTTTTTCAAAAAGTTGTTGCTTCAATATTTTGTTTTGCCATGGGATATAAAGTGAGCAACAAGGTTTACATATGTTTCCAGATCCTCCAGTTTTGTCCCATGAATGATTGATACACTCTATGTTTTTCAACTATAATCACTCAATTTTCTTCACCCTAACAATAATGATCAGATTTGATAGTCAGTTAAAATATTTAAAAAACAGTCTATGTCTATAACAAACTAATATCTTAATTGCACGCATTGGCACATCTGCATGGGGCAAAGTCATCTGTAGCATCCTTAATTCCTTATTTCAGAAAATAGATCATCTAATTCAAAACCAAATAAACAATTTCGAGAAAATATTTCTACAAACTTGACACAATTTTTCATAGTTTCATTTCAGAATATAATTTTAAGTCTTTCGAGCTAAGTAAAAAGCCAAATATACTTTTGACTTTTAAGATACGGAATCGAGCGTATAAAAGAGGCGTACATGTACAAAAGAGATCCATCTTTTTTTACCTACCTCGTTCGAGTAGAGTAGTGATGGTGGGGGTGGCCTTTGACTATTTTTACTAGGCCTCTATTTTCTAATACTACATACCTGAGGCTAAAGCATTAATAATTTTATACACATAATATTACAGAACTGGTACCTGGGCCGGGGCCTCTGTCTTTCGGGGGCCCAGGGCGAGCGCCCCTTTTGCCCGCCCTATGGGCCGGCCCTGCGTGCGTCCCCCCTAGGATCGTCCCCTTCAATACTTCTAATCTTATATTTGAAAACGGACTTTTTTTTTATCTTAGATTAGAAGCTGCAAGATTGAGAACTACTCGAGAACACAACAACACGTGTCAATGGAAAGATATAACAATCTCTCATGTGTTGGTCTATCTTTCATCAGTGGACTACTGTAGGCGCGAAATAGAGCTGGGCTTATGAGTTTAGTTGGGTTTCTTGTGGTTTAGTCAGGGGGGCTCTAATGAAAACTGTAAAAGTAGCATTCGGATGTTTAATGCCAAGATATCCAATGTTCACAGTAAAATGTAAGCACGGTTTGATAGTTTGCAAATTGCCGACTCATGGCTCCAAGTACAGAAAGGAATAACACATGCCAATACATGGCTCCACTGTTCACTGAGCCCCTGAGGTCGAGTATCAAGTAATGGTATACAATTAATGTTTGCTAGCCATTGCAAAACCAACTTTGTATAGTGATGTACATAATGTCCTATTTAGTTAGTAATAACCAGAAATTTGGTTCTATTTTTTAGGTTCCATATAGTGTATGCTTTGCTATCCCGCAAAAAGAAAGTTATATATTTTTGCTTTTTTTGTAATGCTACTGTTTCAGGAATACTTATTTGCTTCAGAACTAAAGTACATTTTTTTATTTCAGTCAGTCAAATCATTAAATTTTTAAACTCATGCTGTTAGATTTAGTTTATCTAATATAACTATTGCTAGCACTCAAAGATCCCGACACTTTGGAAATTTGCTAGCCATAAAAGATGCTGACACTTTTTCTTCAGAACATGATTCCTTGTTTAGTTTTTATCTTTTATTATTGCAACTTAAATTTTTATGTCGGTAAGTTATTACTAGATCTGCTATCCCAATAAATTTTATTATTTGTTCTAATTTTGAATAGACCAGGTAAGGTGTACTAGTTGTTCTGTTCTGTTCTAATTTCTACCTTTTCTTTGAACGATCCTTGGTTAGGTCGAGTAACTCTAACAAGAGGAATCAAATGTCTAATGTTTGTTCTATTTTTTTGATAGATTATCTTATTTCTACTTGGTGCTGCCTATCACATTTTCCACGACATGAAAGTCGCCACCAAGAGGGCCGACGATGGCAAGAAATTGAATAAGAAACTTGTATATGTTTTGATGATGTAAACTGGATTGTGGTGGTTATGTGTTGTGTATTGCCAGTTGAAGTTGTAAATTGTCATTTCATGGACGATTGTATAAACGGCTATGTTGTATATATTGTTGATTTGCATAAATACTACAAGATCAGTGTATTGTATGGTACTTTGGAAATACCTTTATCTTAGTCAACGTTGTCATTATAATCTGTGTAATGCATTTATGCTAAAAAAAGTACTATAATAAAGTTACAAAATAAAATGAGATAATTGCATGGGCTAAATCTAAAATTTTCCCAAATTGATGACGGTTTCGGTGACGGAAACAACATCCACATAGACAGCCAGGTTCGGGCCTAGTTTGGGCTGGGCGGGCCTGAGAGCATAACTGTGACAGACAAGGACCGTCATGGAAGGTACGGAATCAAATTATGACGCGATATCAAATCCGTCATGGACGCACAGCCACGACGGTTTTCCAATGGTCGATGACGGATTGAAACTGTCATGGATTAACAGATATCTTGTAGTGCAGCTATCTACATCTCACCTTCCACTTGGGGTAACCAACGAGAGGCGAGAAGTTATCTCATGTATCAAGCAAATTTCTGGCGCCGTTGCTGGGGACTCCGCACTTCAAGATAGGGGAGTTGCACACTATATTTTATTTTTGCTTTTTAGTCTTGTTTGTTTACCTTTCAGTTTTTGCTTTAGTGTCCTTTATCCAAAATCAAAAAATAGTTATCTTTCTTGCTGCTGCTATGGGTTCCTCTGAGAACACCAAGTTGTGTTACTTTACTAGTCACAACAACAGTGACTTTATCTGCACTCCTATTGCTACACCTGCTACTTCAGCACCTTCTTATGAGATTAAACCTGCTTTGATGAACCTTGTTATGAAAGATCAATTCTCTGGTGCTAGAGATGATGCTTCTTTGCACTTCAATAATTTTATTGAGCTTTGTGATATGCAAAAGTACAAAGAAGTAGATGGTGATATTGTTAAGCTTAAGCTTTTTTCCTTTCTCCTTGAGAGATGAAGCTAAAATCTGGTTTCAATCCTTGCCTAGGAATAGCATAGATTCTTAGGATAAGTGCAACGATGCTTTTATCGGGAAGTAATATCCCCTCTACTAAGATTATCCAATTGAGGAGCTTTATTATGAATTTTAAGCAATTGGATAATGAACACGTTGCCCAAGCTTGGGAACGCATGAAATCTCTTGTTAATAATTTCCCTACGCATGGTTTGACTACTTGCATGGTTATCCAAACTTTTTATGCAGCCTTGAACTTTACCTCGCGGAACTTGCTAGATTCAGCCGCGGGAGGAACCTTTATGTCAACTACACTTGGTGTTGCCACAAAAATTCTCGATGAGATGATGACCAACTATTCCCAATGGAACACCGAAAGAGCTCCAACAGGTAGGAAGGTAAACTCTGTCGAGGAGATCTCCTCCCTAAATGAAAAAGTTGACTTGATTATGTCTCTACTTATGAAGAAATATCCTATTGATCCTCAAGATGTACCCTTAAATTCTTTGATTGCTCAGGATCAAGTGGATGTGAACTTTATCTCTAGAAACAACTTCAATAACAATGCTTATAGGAGTAATTTTGGTAGCAATCCTAGACCGTTCCCCTCCAACAACTATGGGAACAACAACACTTATCCTAGCACCAAAAACTCCACTTCTGAATTAGAGAGTATGCTTAAAGACTTTGTCACTACCCTAAAAGCCTTCAACAAGAGTGTAGAGGAAAAACTAGACAAACTAGATAACCTCCCGTTGAAGGTAGACAATTTAGCCCATGAAGTATAATTGCTTAAAATTAGAACTTCTCCCCTTGAGGAGAGGAAGGTCATTCCTATGAATGCTATCCAATTGCAAATTAATGAAAACATTAGGATGATGGCTAAACTTAAAGAGAGATGGGGTAGAGAAAAGGAGGAAGAAGATAGGATTAAGAGCCTTCCTACACACCATTCTGTTGCTACTATCCAAGTGGTTGAGGATATCCAAACTTTTAGCACCCAATGCACGCCTAGTCCCATAGGACCTATTAATGGTGATGGTATAACCTCAACCGTAGAAGAAGAAATTCCTATGACTATAGAAGCTACCAAACAAGTGAGCCTAAAGGACATCAATACCACTCTACTTGATAGTAGTGACCTTGATTTTGATAATTGCACCCTTTCTGAAGTTATTCGTTTCCTTCACAACATGTCTAGAGACCCCCACACTAGCACACTTAATCTTGCCTTCACGGAGCATATCACTAATGCTCTCATCAAATCTAGGGAGGAGAAGCTTAGGGTAGAAGCCTCCATACCAAGAAAGCTAGAAGATGGTTGGGATCCTATAAATAAAATTAAGTTGAATAATTTCTCTTGCTATGCTTTATGTGATGTTGGAGCTAATAACTCTGTTATGCCCAAAAGAATGTATGCTATATTTGAATTGAAACCTTTTGATGCTTGGTCTTTTGGTGTTCTTCTTGTCGATTCTTTAGTAAAGAAACCTTTGGGGAAGATAGATGATGTTCTAATCATTGTCAATGACAATTATGTTCCCATTGATTTTACTATTATGGACATCGAATGTGAACCTTCTTGTCCAATTATTTTGGGACGTCCTTTTCTTCGCACCGTGGGTGCTATTATTGATATGAAAGAAGGGATTATAAAATTCCAATTCCCTCTCAAGAAAGGGATGGAACACTTCCCTAGGAAAAATATTAATTTGCCTTTTGAGTCCGTCACATGGGCTAGTTATTTTCTTGAAAAGACTTGATCTATTTTCATTAAGCCTAGCTAATGGCTTTAAAGAAGCGCTTTCGGGAGGCAGCCCACAACGAATTTAGGATTTCCTTTTTGTTTTTCTTCTGTTTTTAGTGGTCTTGATGATTGTTGCTACTGTAGAAACATCATTGTATCTTTACTTTTCAAGCCTTGTGCCTTTTATAGCCTCATATGACAAGGGAAGTGAAAGTTGTGACATGCTGTCCAGAAAATAGATTCTGTCCTCGTGACTAGAAGAATCAGCGAAAAATCCCAGTTTATCTTTTTGAGCTGAATTTCTTACACTGCGTGCTCTATACAATTACGAAACTTTCGCATATTCTGAGTTTTTTGATTTGAGTTGCAGAAGTATCCCTAAAAAATTCTTTACTACCTGCTGGTCTGTTTTTCACAGATTCTGTCCTGTTTTGCCTTTTCTTCATTTTGCGAACCTTAAGCTTGCTTTTTCTTTGCAAAAACTTTTTGACAATCTTAAGAAACAGTAGCTCTTCAATATTATCTTTATTTCCAGTAGAGAAAAATTATTTTATTATGGGTACTAACCTCGCTAATCAGATTATGATGAGTTATGTATGAAGGGAGTTTTCAAGTGTGCGAGGGAAGATGATGAAAGAAGATTAAGGAGTGTCAAGCGCTCAAGCTTGGGGATGCCCCCATGCATCCCCAAGAAATATTCAAGGAGACTCAAGCGTCTAAGCTTGGGGATGCCCCCGTGCATCCCCTTCTCCATCAACAATTATCAGTTCGTCTCTCGTTTCACTATATTTTTATCACTTCATGCGTTATGTGCTATGCTTGGAGCGTCTCGCTCTTAAGTTTTATTTTTAGTTTTCTTTCGATTTGCTTTCTGTTCATAACAATTTAGAACCCAGCTTTCTTTGTGTGGGAGAGAAACACGCTCCACTTCGAAAATCTAGAACACAACATAGGATTTTTCATGCTTATCTTTGTTGTGTGTGTTCTTTATCTTTTCATAGCTATTGTCATGTTTAGCTCTTAGTTTTCATGCTTATCTTTTTAAAGAGCTTTTGTTTAGTTTGTTGCTGGAACTCTCTTGAGTTTTCATGTTTATCTTGTTTAGAAAGTTTGTCTGTTGCACTGAGTTTTGTGTCTTGACTTGAAGTAGGTAATTGAGGTTGCTATTCTTTTGTAGTAGTAACTTGCAATAGTTTTGAGGTGTTGTTTTGAGAAATGTTTGGACTTTTGGTGTCAAGAGCTTTAGCCTATTAGTGATAGATGTCGTATTTTGGGCAATCCGTGTTTATTTTCAAAACCTACAAAATTAGTTGAGAACTCTAGCTACTAGATGGATCACTACTCTTCTGAGGAGTCGAATATTAGAGTACACTCACGTACCATGAGTCGAGGATGCGCAAGGATAACCAAATCCCCATACACTCCTCCTTGGGGTACTTGTCGCTTTGTGAATCTCCTTATTAGATTGAGAGTTACGATAATAAGTGCATGAGTTCTTCGGACTAATGTGAGTATTCGAAAGTTGACACTTCCACCTTCCCATATTTTTATAGCCTCTCATGTGCCGTGCATTGCTTTCTTCTCACTCCGAGAGTTAGCGTCCACCTTCGCCGGTACATCCAAACCCTTGGCACGATATGCTCTGTCATCATAAACCCCCTTATATCCTTCCTCAAAACAGCCACCATACCTACCTATCAAGGCATTTCCATAGCCTTTCCGAGGTACATTGCCATGCAACATCCACCTTCTCATGACTTGATCTTCATGTCATACATGCTACTTGCTTGATCGATTAGCTGCATGCTAGTTGGTCTTTGCCCTAATCATTGCTACATGACGCGCTAGTATCATTGCATATCCTGCTACACTGCCAGAGGCATACATTTGCATACATCATGATAGTTACATTTTCTCTATGTTTTGAGTACTTTGTAAAGTGTGAAAGATCTTCTATACTTCTTGTAATATATAGAGTGTTGCCCCTAAAGTGAGGAAAAGATCCCAATGTGGAAAAATTAAAAGATCCCAGCGAGGACAAATGAGAGAAATAGAAAGAGCCATTGAGGCCACCAAAAAAAAAGGGAAAAAGAAATAAAAAGAGAGAAGGGGGCACACTATTATTCCTTTTGAGAGATCCACACTCGTACTCCCTCTTATGTCTTGTACTCCATAGAGATTATCATTCATGCATATAGCTATGTGGGGACCTTCACACTATAGAACTTGGCTTGTATATTTCAATGATGAGCTTCCTCAAATGAGCTCTAGGTATTCTTGAGCAAGCAAGTTGGATGCACCCCACTAGTTCCATTGGAGAGCTTATCTTAGCTCATATGTGCATCCGTTGCATGGCAATCCCTACTCCTCACATCATATCTATCATTTAGCTTTCTCTCGCCTATGATTGTCCTCATTGATGTGAGCCCTTCACACCTTTTTTTCTTCCTCCTCAACCATATTCTCTCTTTGCCATCCTAAGTGTCAACTTTCTTGCTTACGCTCATCCATTGCATCAGTGCTCAAAATGACGAAAAGGAGTGGATCATTTTGACTTGTACCTGGCGAGTGGTCTGGGGATGAGTCAAGATAAGATTCCAAAGAAGACCAAGTGTGAAACTTTACTAGATTGATTTCTCAACATAAAAATACTTTTTCTCGTATATCCCTATCCCCTTTCTTGCACGCAAACACCATTTGGAGACATTCGAGTCACGGACAGCGAGAGATCTTGCACCTTTATGTTCTTATGTTGCTTGTTTCAATGCCAAATATAGACTCTTGCCTGTTATGACTTGAATTGAATTGCATGCTTTGATTGCTTTACTTAAAAGTTCTTATATGGTTGTTAGCATGTCACCACAGAAATTATGCTTGTTATCATTTACCTACTCGAGGACGAGCATGAATTAAGCTTGCGGATGTTGATACGTCCAAAACGTATCTATAATTTCTGCTCGCTCCATGCCTCTTTTGTGTGATATTGCTATGATATTGATGAACTTCCATACACTTTTGATCATATTTGGACTAACCTATTAACTCAGTGCACCCCAGTGCCAGTTCCTGTTTTCTGCTGTTTTTCTATTTCAGGTTTCCCCCAGTGCCAGAAAAATTCCGGGAAAAATATAGGAAAAATCAGCCTATGGGAACCTTCCAGAAGAGCCAAAGTGGGGGCCGAGGGGGGCCAGGGGAGCCCAGGATGCCACCCGGTGCGGCCACCCCCTAGGCCGCGCCAGGGGGGCGCCTAGAGCCCCTGACCCACCTCTGGCTGTCCCCCTTCGCCTATTTATTCCCCGTGACAAGAAACCCTCGGGGATGGAACCCTTTTTGCGATCTCTCCTCTATTCCGCCGCCGCCGCACTTCCAAGATTGGGAGCACCAGAAGACCTCTTCCCGGCACCCTGCTGGAGGGAGGAATCACCTCCGGGAGCTTCTCCACCACCATGGATGCTTCCCGGATGAACCGTTAGTAGTCCACCTTGGACCATGGGTCTATGATCAGTAGCTATGTGATGTTCTCATCCCCTCTCTGTTCTTCATGGATTAGACCTCGTGAGCTGCCCTACATGATTGAGGCACTTATGTAATCTTTCTGTTGTTGCTATGCCGAGTTTGCTGGGATTCGATGGATTATGAGATTATGTTCAGATTGTGTTTGAGTAATATATTTGATTCTCTTCTTTTATATTTATGTTCTTGAGTAATTCTTGCATGTTCTCCGTTGCTGTTTATTGCCTTGGCCAAGTAGTAGGTAGTGACTCCAAGAGGGAGCGTTATGCATGATTGTGGGTTCATGCCCCCCGATGAATAGCTTGAGTGACAGAAACATGAGTCTAGGGGATGTGCTGTTGCCACAAGGGGAAAAACAACGGTGCTTGTACTTGCGGGTGCAAGGATTGTTTACTTTACGCAAAGTTCTTTAATGCAGTTGTCCGTTGCTTTGAGTTTAAACTTTGGGTGGGATTCGCAACTTAATACTAGCGAGATGTTCTGGATACATATCTCAAGGTGGATGATTAGTAGGTAGATGCAGATGGATTTCGGTCTACTTGTCTTGGCGTACCGCCCATGCTTTTGAGCCTCTTCCTTTCTTCATAGCATAATTAGCATTGGTTTGCGCACATAATCCTGTCAATTGCCCAGCTGTAATTTGTTTACCTCGCATGGCTATTTTATCGTCTTTTGGGAGAGACATCGCTAGTGAACATCATAGGACCCCGGTCCATATTTCCACCACTGTTAAACCCACTATCAATTTACTTTCAGTATTTACTTTTCCGTTGCTATCACTATCATTATTATCCCGTGTATTTTATCCTTTGTAAAAAACAAGGCCGGAGGAATTGACAACTCCTCTGTACTCGTTGGGAAGCAAAGTTCTTTGCGGTGTGTGCAGGTCCAGGTGAATTAAGCAACCTAGGGTTGTAAACGGCGCCATTGTTCACTTCACCACCTACTTATCGTTGTTGGAGTCCTACTGGTCGATCCTAAACCATAGCATCTTCGCTAAGGGAAATTTGCTGCTATCTACATCTCACCTTCCACTTGGGGTAACCAACGATGGGCGAGAAGTTATCTCGTGTATCAGGCGGCTCCGCGACGGGTTTTGGAAAAGCGACTTCTGTTTCGGAGTTTCCCCGTCACGGGAATAAATAGGAGTCGAAGTAGGGCACCAGGGGAGGGGGGGAGTCGCCCAGGCAGCCAGCTGGCGCGGCCCCACCCCTGGCCGCGCCAGCAGAGCGCCTGGTACCCCCCTGGCTGCCCTCTGGCCCCCTTTCTGAATCCGGTCTCCTTTGGGTGCGTGGATTTTTTGGTATTTTTCTGGGAATTTTCTGAGATGTCCAAAAATCCATTTTCCCGCGCACAATAAAACCATACAAACGGCTCTGCTGAAAACAACGTCAGTCTGGGTTAGTTTATTCAAATCATGCAAGAATGAGGGAAAAACAATAGAAAAAGTTTTTGGAAAAGTAGATACGTTTGAGACGTATCAACTCCCCCAAGCTTAGCCTATTGCTTGTTCTCAAGCAATTCAGTTCAACGAACTGGACGCGACAAAAAAAACTTTGACAAACTCTTTTGCTTCATAAGATGTATATAAGCCGGTACTACGAAAAGAGTTTAGGAAGTATCAAAACAATGCTATGAGGACAATGCACGAAGCAATCCTTCTTTCAAGTAACCAATAAAAAACAACCTAAAGTAAATAATATGCTGCCGAAAATCAAGAAAAGATTACAATGCACATAGCCTGAACAGATCAGAGTGGTATGTTGCTAGCCTCCATGAGTGAAGCAAAACATAAATGCAGAAACTCCTCCGAAGTTTTAAAGGAGACTAGAACTAAGAATTTCAGACTAGCAATATCACAAGCATGCAGAAGACAATGTAATACTTTGGGACAATGCATGTTGCACTAAGAATGACAATTGTGCTCTCAATAGTTGGTGCTTTGAAGAAAGAAGGTGAGACTCTCGAACTGTGGATTTTTTATGGAAAAGTTGAAAACCCGTGAAAGGAAGCAAAGACTAAACATGTGCTAGAGCTCCTGGTTTTGAAAACAGAGACAAAATTATTTTGAGAAGTGCAACTTTCCAGTCAACGGTGAACGGTAAAGATCTCTCAATATCTCCCATGCCAACCATATTAATGCTTTTTGCTTACACATGTTCCCTTATCCACAAATCCTTTGATGGTCTATGGAGCCTTTTATTTTGCCTCAAGTATGGAAGGAGGATATCGTTCCATCTATCATTAGCAACATTTGGTCCATTTCATCCCATCATCAAGTATGGGGGAGGTGTAACATTTTTTTATTGACTAGTTAAAACTTCTTTCAAAATATTTTTGGCCTGGTAGATACTTATTTTCCCTCACCGCACCATGAGCTTGTACGGTTGCAAAAGGGAAGCTTTTGAACAAATTTCGAGATGGCACAAGAAAGTCTAAGTTAGGAGTGGCCGGTAAATACCACATGTAGGTAGGTATGGTGGACTCAAGTGTAATAACTGGTTTGAAAAGGAGTTTGGATACACAAGCAGAATTCCGCTTAGTGCGAGTGAAGGCTAGCAAAATACTGGGAAGCGACCAACTAGAGAGCAATAATTATCATAATCATGCAGAGCGACAAAGTAACATTGAATCGAGCATGAAAGTGATATGACTATTCTGAAATAAAAAGGTCATCAAGGCATGATAGAAATTTTAGTCATAAACATGTGTGAACATGTGCCAAGTCAATCCAAGAATTCTCCGAAGGGAAATACCACTTAAATATGCCAAACCATGAGCAATGCAATGCATGTAAATCATTCCAACAACATATTATGCACCCTAGCTATTTGAGATCAGCCACAAGGAAAGCATGAACACTGGGAACGCATTGTAAACATAGCACTATGTCGCAACAAGCTGGTCTCTAGATCATAAGTACAAGCATATGTACAAAAGTACAAACAAGAAGAGTTCAAACCGGTTTTCCTTGTTGCTTCCCTTTCGTTGATCTTCATCATTACTACCTTGTCACTTGCACGACCGAACGTGGGAAATATAATCAAATTCTATCACGGACTCGAGCTGAACTCTGAAAACAAAGAAAACTAAACAGAGAAAGGAAATCTTTTTGGGTTTTTAAGTATTTTACAACAGAAAAAAAAAGATAAATCCTTTTGTTGTTTTTGCAAAATAAAAGAACAAAGAAGAAGGGGAAAAACTTCGAAAAGATCAAAGCAAATAAAATAAAAACGGATAATACAATGGAAAAGGGAGAAGGGCACGTACTCCCCCAAGCTTAGGCTTTTGGCCTAAGTTGGTAGAAGCTACTAACCCCAGGAGCCTCCTGCTCCGGGGTGGTACGGGTGAGTGCAAGAGTCGAACGAGCCTCCGGTGTGTACACCGAAGTCCTCGGGTCCCCCCATGAGGAAGGGCCTGCGCTCCAAGAAGAAGAAGACCCCTCAACCTGCTGGGTGAAGGTCTCCCCATGGAAAGGTGGGAACTCCCCATGCTCCTCCTCGTCGGGCACAACCCCCTCCATGCGGTTATGCAGCTGGTACTGAGCCATGAAATCATCAAACTGGATATCATTGAAGGACCATACGTTCCTGCGAGTGTTATCAAACAAAATAGGTGCAGGTAGACGGATCTCACGAGTAATGGTCTTTTCAAACCTCAAAATATAAACAAGGTTACCAAACTGGGAATTCATGGTAACAAACTTATGCCTCTTCATAGCAGCAAGATCAAGACTTGTGTATGAAAAGGGAACATCATGAGGATGCGGGGTGCGATTAAGAGACTCAAGGATAAGCGTGGCGTAGACACCACCATATAAATCACCCTTGTTACTGTTCATAACAAGACGCCCAGCAATTAAGGCACCCACATTACAATCATTCTTATCAGAGAAGGCGTTCGCATAGATAGCGAAATCTGGTGTAGAACCATTGCTCGTGTTGTCACGAGCCAACACCCCTCTAGCAATAAAGTACGCGAAATACATGATGTGTAGGAATAAAATGCTGGAAATCTTTGTACGCCGAATGTCGCTCTCCTCCTGGCAACAAAGGAAGTTAAAAAGGTTCCTCAACTCAGAGGGCTGAGTGTTCATCTTTGCCGTCTGACCAGCGTTCGGCACACCTATTATATCACAAAACTGTGCCAAAGACATGGTTATAAGATCGTTATAAATTTTAAATTTGACGGTTCCAGCAGAATGGTTATAACAAACATTGTTAACAAAGCAGGAGGTGAACTTCTTGTATTGTACCACACGGCATAGTGGTAGCCGTGTCAAACCTGCATTGGCACAAAGCCCATACAATTCCTCCTTAATTCCTGCAGCTGTAAGAAAATCATCGCACAGATACATCATTGCGCTGCTGGACTTGTTTCTTCCAACAACTCCAAGGGCACATGATCTTCATTGTAGCTCACCCTAGCAGCTGAGGGTGAAGTTGCAGATCTAGTAAATCGATCGGAGCGCTCGGGCTTCTTCTTCCCAAGCCACCCCTTTGCTTTTCCTAGCAAACTCATTTCTGAAATTTTTGACAATTCACAAAAACAAGGATTTAAACAAAGTGAGTTGAGGCAAACTACTCTACTTACTTGCCTAAGGCATAAACTTGCATCAAAACTGGGAAAATAAATTTCTACACATGCATGCAAGCTCATCTAAACAGCACCAAGAACTACTAAATACTCACAAATGAAGACACCAATCAAAAATCTATTTGGAGGGGTGGAGGAGTTGCATACAAGGGAGTATTTGCTCAAAATCTCAGCTCAAATGGTGGGCTGTAGAGAGAGATCGAAAAACACCTCCAAGAACAGCAAGAACGCAATAACTGGAGCATAACTCGTGTTTTTTGAGAGAGAGGAAAGAGGAGGAAGAAGAAATACCTGCAGGTGGGGCCTGTGGGCCCCAGGCGCCCTGTGGGCGCGGCCAGGGGGCTGGCCGCGCCAGCTAGCCTCCTGGGCCACTGGTGCCCCCCCAGGTCAGCCCCAGGTGCCCCCAGGTGCTTCTGGGTCACTCCCGGCGTGTATATTTTTATTCTAATTTTTCTGGAATTTTTCTGAAAACTTCACTGTTGAAAAAATTTCGGAGTTCAAAAAGCTGCGAAACTTTCTGAAAACTTGAAGCAGTGATTAGCATTGTGAGGCTTAAAAAACATATAAACTTGGTACAACAAAGAGAATAAAAGCTAAAGCAAATAAAAACATAACAAGCTCTACTTTTTACCTATATAAAACATGCTAGCTAGCAAGGTTGATCAAGTCTTACCAACGAACCGGCGATATATAGAACAAAAAGTATCACCTCTTATGAAGTGATCATTGCACCTTTACTTTAATGGACATTGTCCCCACCATGATGGTTTTGTATTTGTGGTACACGTGTAGAGGACAATCCCACTCTCCGATCTTCACTGTCTCGATGTTCTCTATTGAGTTAAGGCCATGCCTTTTGTCGATCTTTTTTGGAAAATACACCGCGTGTTCTTTATCGTCTACGTTGAAGGTGACCTTTCCTTTATTGCAATCAATAATGGCACCTGCGGTGTTAAGAAAAGGTCTACCAAGAATAATGGACATGCTCCCATCCTCGGGCATGTCAAGCACAACAAAACTTGTAAGAATTAAACAATTAGCAACTTCAACTCGAACATCCTCACAAATACCTATCGGGACGGCTGTTGATTTGTCAGCCATCTGAAGAGAGATATCTGTAGGGATTAGCTTATCTAAACATAGCCTTTTATAAAGAGAAAAAGGCATAACACTCAATCCTGCTCTGAGATCACATAAGGCAGTCTTAACATAATTATTTTGTATAGAGCAAGGAATGGTGGGTATACCTGGATCAGCAAGCTTCTCAGGAATTTTGCCCCTGAAAGAATAGTTAGCAAGCATAGTAGATATTGCCTCATTAGGGACTGTTCTTTTATTAGTGACAATATCTTGCATGTATTTGGAATAAGGAGGTAACTTGATATCATCAGTCAAAGGAATTTGTAGAAAAGAGGTTTCATCCATTGACAAAATTTATTATAATTCTATTCTTCTTTAGACTTGAGAGACTTACCTGGAAAGGGCATGGGTTTCTGTACCTATGGTTCTCTTTCCTTCCCATGTATTCTTTCTATGAAGTCTTCTCTTGTGTACTTCTTCCGTTTACCGGGTGCTTCTTCCTCTCGCACCTCAAGAGGATCACCCTTCTCCTTATCATGTTCTTTGGGCTCAGCATCGTCTTCGGTTTCAGCATCGGAGGTAGATATGCTGTTAGGATCAACAGCAGGTTCTTCACTTGTAATAGGATCATTGGAGTTGTCGGCTTCCTTGTGTTTCTTCTTCTTCTTTTTCTTCTTTGGAGAGCTAACAATCTCGTCTTCTACTTGCACTTGAGAATCTTGCTCGATCCTCTTCGGATGCCCCTCAAGATAGAGTGGGTCTTGGGTGTGTGTTCCACCCCTGGCCTTGATGCCATAAGCTTGTATGTCCTGTTTGGAATTGTTAGCAAGCAAATCTTTTTCCACATTAGAAATTTGTTCAAGCTGAGTTTGAACCATATGAAAATGCTTAACAAGACAATTAACATCATTAATCGTTCTTTCAAGAACACCAAGTAAACTTTTGATAGCAAGAGAATTATCATGTAACTGACTTTGTATCCTCCTATTAAAATTGTCTTGCTTAATAATAAAATTATCAAGCTCATCTAAACATTGGTCGGGAGGCTTACCTTTAGGGATGTCACTTTCAGTAAAGTCTAATAGAGAGTGTACCTCTACCAAGGGAGGGTGAGTAGTAGGTTCACACAACTTCTCGATAGGTGGTAGATTCTTCACGTCTTCGGCTTTAATGACTTTCTCCTTAATAGAATTCTTTGCTTCTTGCATATCTTTGGGGCTCAGAACAAGCATGCCCCTCTTCTTTGGTGGTGGAGGTGGTTCAGGGATGGACCAATCTTCATGGTTCTTGGCAATCTTGCCCATTAATTCTTCAGCATCGGCCGGTGTTCTTTCCCTGAAAACACAACCAGCACAACTATCCAGATAGGACCTGGATTCATTGGTTAGGCCAGCATAAAATATATCAAGTAATTCATTCTTTGGGACTTCATGTCCTGGTCTAGCCTTAATTAAGTCACAACACCTCTCCCAAGCTGTAGGGAGGTGCTCATCCTGCAACTGTTTAAAGTTATAGATTCTTTGCAAAGCAGCATGGTGCATATGAGCAGGAAAATATTTATCAATAGAAAAATGAACTAAGTCTTGAGGACTCTCAATGGAACCATAGGGTAGTGCATTGTACCAGGATTTAGCGTCTCCCTTCAAAGAAAAAGGAAAAAGCTTGGCCACATAGAAATTTCGTATCTTCTCATCAGTAGTAAATAGGTCACCTAACTCAGCAAGTTTGGTCAGGTGTGCTATAGCATCATCGTTTTCTCTGCCATGAAAAGGGCCAGCCTCGACTGTAGATATAAGTGAAAGATCAACAGAGAAATCATAATCAGGATCGTTGATGCATATAGGAGATGTGGCAAATTTAGGATCAGGAATATTCTTGTTCTTCATGGAGTTCTTTTCGAGTAGCTCCTTAATAGCATCAGGGTCAGAGTTGGCACACTCTTTGAGTTCCCTGCAAATATCATCATCAAGAGTAATATAATCATCATCAAGGATCATCTCCTTGAGTTCATCTAAGTTTGGGTAACCAAAGTTTTTGCAAGTAGGAATATAGGTAGCAGGAGTCTTGGTCTCGGGTTCTGCTGCAGCCTTAGCAGTCTGAGTTTCAATATAGTGACCAAGAGAACTAGTATCATCAAGAGTAGTGGAAGCATCATCAAAAGTATCGGACATAGTGACAGACTCAGTAGAAGTAGCATGTGGTGGTAGTGGTGAAGCAAACTTACTTATAACGGAAGGTGAATCAAGCGTAGCACTGGTACTCAGAACGGTACCTTTTCTTGTAGTGGATGTTAGGATCAGAACCTTGGGGTCTCCTTTCTTACCCATAGCGGATGAAGTGTGGCAGGCAGGATACTTCAAGTAGACTTGTAAATATTTCTATGGTCCCTAGCAACGGCGCCAGAAAACAATACTTGATGACCCTCAACTGTAGGGGATCGATTGTAGTGTTCTCGCGGGGAAGTTAACCCAATTTATTGATTCGACACAAGGGGGACCAAAGAGTATTTATAAGCTTTGACAGTTGAATTGTAAATTCAACCGCACCTGAAATATGCTTGCTTGCAACAAAGTATTAATAGAAACTGTGATATGATAGTAATAGTGATGATAGAGAAAGTAAACTAGTACTAACCAGCAGAACTAAAATACTGTAGGCTAGGGAGATGGATGGTCGGGCGCTGCATGAATAAGAATGAACATGTAATAGATTCTAACATGGGGCAAGGCACACAGAAAAGAAATGATCATCTAGGCAAATATCAAACATTAGGCAAGTATCCCGTAGGTAGTTGTGCGGGCTTGCAATAAGAACTTGCACAACATCTTTTGTCCTACCATCCCGCTACGAACGGGGCCAAAAGGAACTTATGGAGATTAAGGTGCTCCTATCAAAGAGCACTGGAACAAAGCAATAAACTCAATGGATACATGGAATCCTCAAATTATGGACCATCCCCTTTGGTGTCCCAAGCTGTCACCTTTGGGATCACCGGTTCCGGACCATAATAGGTGCATACAACTCATAGATAGGATCTCGAACATAAATAAACTCATGAAAACATAAGTGGTTCAGATCTGAAAACATGGCACTCGGGCCCAAAGTGACAAGCATTAAGAGCAACAAGTTGTAGCAAAGATCATAAATACCAAAGTAGATGGTAGGCAACAATGCCCCCAACAATCTGACGAACTATTACATGATCAATATCATCCAATCCTTACCATCCCCTTTGCCTACATCAGGGAATTACTCACACATGTGAAGAGGAGTCATGGAGGGTTGCTCGAGTGGTGATGGTGATGACGATGGCGACGATATCCCCTCTCCGGAAGACAAATCAGCCCCCAGATAGCCCCCCGGAAGAAGAACAGAGGTTAGCGGCGGCACCGCGACGGCTTCTGGAAAATCGACTTCTATTTTGGAGTTTCCCCGTCACGGGAATCAATAGGAGTTGAAGTAGGGCACCAGGGGAGGGGGAGTCGCCCAGGCGGCCAGCTGGCGCGGCCCCACCCCTGGCCGCGCCAGCAGGGTGCCTGGTGCCCCCCTGGCTGCCCTCTGGCCCCCCTTCTGGCTCCGGGCTCCTTCGGGTGCATGGATTTTTTGGTATTTTTCTAGGAATTTTCTGAGATGTCCAAAAATCCATTTTCCTGTGCACAATAAAACCATACAAACATATCTATTGAAAACAGTGTAAGTCCGGGTTAGTTTAGTTCAAATCATGCAAGAATGAGGGCAAAACAATAGCAAAAGTGTTTGGAAAAGTAGATACGTTTGAGACGTATCAATATGTGATTTGAGTGAATGCCCGTTTGTATTCTTCCACCGTTCCTGTCTACTTGAGCAGCATCAGTGCCTTCAACTTGGTTTGATGCACATTGACCTCAAACTCGGCCAGGACTGCCAAACGAAACTCATGCCAACTGGGCCATTGGTGGATGAGGTTGTAGGCATGAAATCAATTCGCAGCATCGCCTACCAAGTGAAGAATGGTTGAGGTAACTTTGATGAAATCAAGAATTTCATATAAGAAAAAAATAGGCTTCACAACCATCCAGTCAAATGCGCACATCAGAACCATCAAAACGAGGGAAATCCATCTTGGGCATCGATGCCTTGCATGGATGGTGGTTTTCACAACTAGTCACAAATGTAGTTCGGTGAGCCATGTGATCAAGCTACATAGTTTCCGCGGAAGGAGCATCAGCTGCAAGAACAGATGGCGGTGAACCTAGAATACTATCTGAAGTCGCAGGCGAGAAAGGCTTCGCATGTTTCTTGCCTTCACGAGCCAGAGCCACTTGCTCCTGACGAATATCACCAATGGATTTCATCGCTAAATTCACATTACCTTGAACCACATCTAGACGGTCGACTTGGGTGAAGGATTTCTGATCCAGATCTTTGATTCGATGGCATACCTCGTCGATCCGCCCAATTTTGTTGGCGAAACCTGAGAGAGCCTCCAATTGCTGCACGACTTTGGCTTCAAATGACCCCATCGCCTTGAGTATGAAGGTGGGCTGAGCGCTAGGCTTGGAAGGCGCCGTGACGTCGCCTGATGTCTACCTCCGCCTGGATCAGCGAGTACTGGAGGTTCACCGCCACCGCCCCCTCGTTCCACTGCAAATTATTCCAGTCGCCGTCAAGAACCCCGCAGATCCGGGCATGAAGCCGGAATTGTACAACCACCAAAGTATCCACTGGTAACCGGGACACACCTAGATTCGGGATCGAATAATCGCCGCCGCCCAAAATGCCCCCACCGGTGTCGCACAGAGGAAGCAACCACCACCCCGCCGCCGCGAACTCTGGTGATGGCCGGGATTTTACGGGAGAGCCCAACCGCGCCGGAACCGAGCCCGATTCGCCCCCCGCCGGATCGAGACGAGTCTAATACCAACTGTGATGTCCTTGCTAGGGTAAGGACCACGAAATCGATCTCTATAGCAGTGTGATAGCTGATACAATGTTGAGGTTCGATACAAGATCGGTAGATGTCGAGTAGAGTAAGAAGAGAATGAGATCGAGATGAGAGATGAGAAAGTGACTCACGTTAAGTCTAAACCCTTGCTGCACAGCCACACGAGCACTCCTCTATTAATACAAGGCTCACTTGGCCCATTCCTGGCCAGCAAGACATGCGAACCGCTTCTTCTCACGAAAGGGCCTTCCTTCATTCTCGCCGCCAGAAATTGGCCCGGTCTCCTCCTCGTCGTCATGCCATCCTCTGTCTTCAGTGTTTGTACTGTCGTCGGTACTGACAATCCCCCGGCCTCCCTGGCGTATAAGAGCACCCCGAGCCCCACTGGAACCCTAGGCCACCCTCATTTCTTTCCCCTCCACTCGATTCTTCTCGCACCCGACGAAACCGTCACCGTCGCCGCCATCGTCGTACCCAACCTCTGGGAGCATGTCCAGGAGCTTCGTCGGGCTTCTCCAGGTCGCCTTCGCCCTCCAATTCGAGCCGAAACACCGCCCAACTCGCAATCGCCGCCGTCTTCCCCGCCACGGCCGCCACCTCCCATCGCCGAAATCGGCGCACTTCGACCAACCCCGGCTTCGTACAAGCTCGCCACCGGCCTCCTAGCTGTAAGACGCACCTGATCCCCAGTTCCCCTCGTCGATTAGGCTGTCGTGGCTGCCGTGCCCCTGCTCCGATCGCTGCCGTGCTGGCCATGGCTGTGCGCCCCACGCTCGTGGACGTACTATCCCTCGCCGCGCCGGCCTCCGACGGCCGCACCTCCCACCGCGGCCCCCTCGCCGGAATGGCCTCGCCGCCGTGCCCCTGGTCTCCGGAGAGCATGACTGGGTTAGCTAGTACATAGGTTAGCCCACTGACCAGTGGGACCCGCCCAGGGTAATTAGCCCTTAATCATTGTTTTAAAAAATAAACCCTTGTTAAGTAATCTGTGTGAATGACATGTGGGACCCTACTACTTATTAGTTATTTATAACAATTAGTCAAAAGATGTGTGGATGACAGATGGGCCCCACTGGCAGATTAGGTTAAATGAAATGAATTTATTAAATGTATGGCTAACTATAACGACCCAATTCGCTTAGATCGGAGTCTCTGTGATCAAGTGCTAGTTCCTGGATCGAACTCGCTAGCACACACATTATCATAGATGTATATCAAAGTACAAGTGAATCATTATTACATCGTATGATGCATAATTCAACATAAATAACAACTTTCATAGCTCAAGGCTAGCTTATTCAATATAAACATAGCGGAAGAAAAACTAGTAGCGAGGAGTACCATCAACATCCACAAGCGACATGCTGAGTGTAAACTCGCAACCCTACCATACCACACTAATCTTCTGAGAAACCTACAATACAAAGGTTACAACTCGAACACGGGTCAGTACATTTGAATGTACGGCAAGTAACACAAGTGATAAAACAAAGCCTACATCTACTTTCAAAGAAAGAACAAGAAACAATCCTGGTTGTTTTACATATAGTTAGTGTTCATCTATTTTTACTTACTAGTCACAACTTTTCTCATCTTAAGTTCATATCGACCCAAAAGGACCACAAGTAACTAAACCACCTATGAGAGCCCTCAGGATCATAAGATTAGTAGTGATAGCCATGAGAGCCCTCGGGATCATGGTTTTGTGAGTATTGTAGAGCCATCTGGATACAATATCACCCCTACCACATAATCGTGAACATCATAGAGCCCTCAGGATACAATGTCATTATATACAAATTCGTGAATATTGAAGAACCCTCAAGATGCAACTTCACCCTATACAAACAATGTGAATATTGCAGAGCCCTCAGGATGCAACATCACCCTATCGTGAAAACTGTAGATCCCTCACGATACAATGCCACTACCTAGACACACCGTGAACGTTGCAGAGCCCTCATGATGCAATGCCACACAAAACAATCATACGTAAATATTACAGAGCCCTCAGGATGCAATACCACTCCAAAGTACCTCAATTGCTAGCTACTATTTAACTATTAACGTTGTCACAAAAACTTGAATAACACAATAATTCCCCGATGTCTATCATAACAACACTAAGCAAAAAATCGCATAGCACAGATAATACTAAAACATGACAACGTTGGGTAAAAGGATCAACCAAATATATGGCTACCCTACCAGGTTTTAGCATAACATAATAATCTTTCACATGCATAGAAACATAGGGTGTGCATAACCAAAAGTGAAACTTGCCTTGAAGGGTGTTGATAACACTTATCTCCCATCCTTTATGCACTCCAGACAATCTACACAATCAATAATATCACAATATTATCACACTTTACACATAAACAACGCATCAGTAAAAGATCCAAATAAACAGCAAAGAAAACCACTAAACAGTAGCTAAACGATATCTACAAGTCACTAGGACCCCAACGCAATTGTAATCGACGAAAACAGATACACCGTTTGAAAGATACGTTCTCCGAAAGTTTGAATTTGAATCTGAATAAAATTCAAATTCAAATCGTGCAAAAATGCAAAGTGTACCTACTGTAAACTATATGTCACTACAGTCGCAACGCAAAAAGAATTATCTAAAATGGATACACGGTTTAAAAGATGTAGCCAATACCGTTCTAGGGTGCAAACTATGAAAAAGGGTCCCTTTGCGAATAAAATAAACGTTCTATCGCGAATAGGTCCATGGCTACGGAGCGAACGACGTCCATTCTGGTGAACAGTCCGGCGAGCGTTCGCCGGATAACTAAACCAGCGACGGCGGTTAACCGAATAAAACCCATAACACTAACTAAAAAACTAAAACCAGATTTGGAAAAACTCCTGATCTGAACTGGGCCGTTGGATCCACCCAACGGCCGAGAAACGGCGCGAGGCTCACCGGCGGGTGGCGACCGGGGCGGCGGGCGGTGGCTCCGACAATGGGCGGCGGCCGGTGGTGAGGCGGCGGTGGCGGCGAACGGCGGCTGCGGCGTGGCGAAGGTGGTGTGGCACGGCGGCGAGCTCCGGCGGAGCGAGGTAGTGCGGCGGTCGCTCCGGGGCGAGCTCCGGCGGCGCAGCGGCGGCGCTCCGGCGGGATCCGAGGCGGCGGTGGTGGAATCCGGCGGTGGTGGAATCCGGTGGTGGCGGCTCAAGGCGGGAGCTGCGTCGATTTAGGGTTTTTCAAAAAAACGAAAAGGAAACTTTTTTGGATCTTATATAGCCTGATTTGTTTTTCCGAATCCGGCCCGTACTCAGATTTGCGCAAAGAGCGAAAAAAACAGATTCTAGGCCAGCTAAAGGCCCAAAACGAAACCCGTTTTCTTGAAACATTTTATTTGGTCAACCGACTTTGCAGAATATTTTTATACTCACATCAATTAAATTAAATAATAAAAATATTTTTTTTCTGAAATTACTATTTCACCTATTATGCAGTTTTCATAAATATCTTTTATGCAATAAAATCCGTATGGGCAATTATAAAAATTCCTAAAATACTTTTTGAGTTATTTATAATTCTCATAACACATTTTAAGAACACCCAAAAAATATACTTAACACTTTTTAACTTTATTTTAAATAGGGGATAAGTAATTTTATATCCTCTCTAATAAATTGCCTTTAGTTGAAAGATTTTTTTTTAATATTCAGAAAATTCAAATAATGACAAACTCCGGCATGACATGCATACGATGATCTACCCCCTCAAAATGAATTCGTCCTCGAGATTTGAGTTGGCTAGCAATGGTTATTGGTATATAGAGAAATCCAAAATCGAACTCCTTATGGCAATTCCATGCTTCTTTTCAACTTGATATGATCAATGTGATGCACCATTACTGTAAGGAATGACCACAATACTGGGATTGATTAGAATCATACCAGATTCCGAGTCTGATGCTTTATAAATACTTTCCACATTGACGTAATTCACATATCCTCTCTCCACAAGATCACACCTCTTTCGTCCAGATTTCCCCACATTGACATGATTCACATGCTCTCTTCCAAAAAGATCATGCTTATTGTCTCCAGAATACCCATTCCCACTAGCTGGTTCAGTGCAATCTCTTGCATAATGTCCAGGCCTCTTGCAATTGAAACAGATTACTTTGGTCATATCCCTCCTGTGCGTCGAAGGGGTGTGTGGTTGATTGGTGTCCCCTCCATTTGACTTATATCCATGGCCATTGTGAGTACTCTATCCATTATGCACATCAGGGTATGTTGATGTAGTACGAGGCTTCTACTGAACTCCTGAGTTATACTTGTCATTATTGTTGTTGTATTTCCTTTTGCGATTTTCTATGGCGTGGTGCTTTCCCTCAAGTACAATAGCCCTATCAATAAGCTCCTGGCAATTTCCAAAGGTGGCCACAGTCAACCGGACACCCAACTCATCATTAAGACCCTCCAAGAACTTCTCTTGCCTGGCTGCATCAGTACAGACATCATTAGGAGCGTAGCGTGCAAGTTTGTTAAACTCCTCCACATACTGAGCCCCCCTGGCTGCCCCCATTCGCCCATATATTGTCCGTGAAGTGAAACCCCCGAAGACAGAACCCTTTTTCGCGATCTCTCCTCTGTTCCGCCGCCGCCGCGCTTCCAAGATCGGGAGCACTAGGAGACCTCTTCCCGGCACCCTGCCGGAGGGAGGAACCACCTCCGGGAGCTTCTCCACCACCATGGATGCTTCCCGGATGAACCGTGAGTAGTCCACCTTGGACCATGGGTCTATGATCAGTAGCTATGTGATGTTTTCCTCCCCTCATTGTTTTTCATGGTTTAGACCTCGTGAGCTGCCCTACATGATCGAGGCACATATGTAATCTTTCTGCTGTTGCTATGCTGAGTTTGCTGGGATCTGATGGTTTATGAGACTATGTTCAGATTGTGTTTGAGTAATATATTTGATTCCCCTCTTTTATATTTATGGTCTTGAGTAATTCTTGCATGTTCTCCGTTGCTGTTTATTGCTTTGGCCAAGTAGTAGGTAGTGACTCCAAGAGGGAGCGTTATGCATGATTGTGGGTTCATGCCCCCTGATGACTAGCTTCAGTGACAGAAACATGAGTCTAGGGGTTGTGTTGTTGCCACAAGGGAGAAAATAATGGTGCTTTTACTTGCGGGTACATGGATTGCTTACTTTACGCAAAATTCTTTAATGTAGTTGTCTGTTTCTTTGAGTTTACACTTTGGGTGGGATTCGCAACTTAATACCAGCGAGATGTTCTGGATAGATATCTCAAGGTGGATGGTTAGTAGGTAGATGCAGATGGATTTCGGTCTAATTGTCCTGGCGTACCGCCCATGCTTTTGAGCCTCTTCCTTTCTTTATAGCATAGTTAGCATTTGTTTGCGAACATAATCCTGTCAATTGCCCAGCTGTAATTTGTTTACCTCGCATGGCTATTTTATCATCTTTTGGGAGAGAGACATCACTAGTGAACATCATGGGATCCCGTTCCATGTTTCCAATACTGTTGACACCCACTATTTATTTTCCGCTTTATTTACTTTTCCATTGCTATCACTATCATTATTATCCCGTGCGTTTTGTCCTTTGTAAACAACAAGGCCGGAGGGATTGACAGCCTCTCTGAACTCGTTGGGAGAAAATCTATCTGTTGTGTGTGCAGGTCCATGTCAACCGCCTAATTTCTAGCGTCGTTGTCACCTTCCTGCCGTTGTCGAAGTCCTACTAGAGACAAACCTTGGTATCTTCACCGAGGGAAATTTGCTGCTATCTGCATCTAAAACCTTCCACTTTGGGTAACCAACGAGGGGCGAGAAGCCATTGAAGCAATTTCTGGCGCTGTTGCCGGGGACGCAAGCAAAGCTATACCTGCCAACCCTCGCGCCATCAGCATACAACTGCCTTAATACAATACAACAGCGGAAGATACATGTCTGAGTACAGACTACAAACAAATGTCCAGTTGAAAAGAGAAAAACATCGATCCCCATAACCACACGGGTCCAAGCCCTCCGCCGGGATCCGCCTATCTAGTCGTCGTCGAGTCTCCATGTGAAACATCGATCACCATACCTGTTGTCGATCAAGAATCCTGAAAAGAGTTTGGGGGTAGTATAATGAGTACATAAGTACTCAGCATCCAACTGTAGTGGTGAAATGACCCAGCAAGGACTTCATCACTCGTCATTTTAGGACAACTAGTGGTCTACGGTAAGGATGGTGTAAGTGGTGAGGTTGCTGCCGCACTAGCATTTATGAAGTGGCTAACGATCTAGAGAGTAAGATAAGAAGCCAAGCATTCGATGAAGAATCGCCTCAAACAAGTCCGCTATCAGCTACTTACGCAAACATAACACCTATCCTATCCTTGTCCTCCTCTTCGCATCCCGACGAAGAAGAAGCAGTCCAGGCACACACACATTGATCAAGTTATATTAAGATTATCTCAGTTGTTGTTGTCTATGAACAAGGAGTAGGTCTCAAGTCGTCCATAACCGTGGACATGGCTTCTCGAAAAGATTTAACCCTGCAGGGGTGTACCAACTGCCCATTACAAGGCTCCACACACACGCCCATGTCTCTCAGTTGCTACCCATCACAGGAAACCATTTTATGATTTAGTTCCGAGAGATCTGAAACGACAGGTCCCTCTAGCTAACAACGAACAAATCCGGGTGGCCCCCGGTGAGTCGACATCCAGCTCAGGAGCCGGCCGCTCTCTCGATCTGGTCTCTACCGTCTGTCGCAGGTTTGGATTGCCGGTAATTCTCACATGAGACCGGGTCCTCAACTTAACAGGTTGGACCAACAAGGAAACAAAGTCCCCGCTGGCACTGGTTGGTTTAAAGGATGTCTGCTAGGAGCGACCCGACAAACATACATGCATGGTTTGCAAATGGTAAATAAGCTTGGGCCACCACTAGAAATGTTTGAAGCTAGGTAGGTAAGAAAAGGGGACCCCATAAAATCCCACACGCGGTTAGGCACGATCAGTCTTAAAACCAATACCCGAAACTCGGATCCTAGGTGACTCGAATGGAACAAAGCGTCGGGGCGGGATAGCCTAGACCTTCCATCCTTCGTCAAATATAGTCGACATTATAATAATCATATCATCCATAACAATATAATAATGTGATATCCCAAACCAAGGAGTAACAGGAGGTAACATCATAGCATCCTAAGCATGCATACTAAGCAGGGGCTGAGCAACGAGCAATAGTAACATAGCAGTACAAGGTTTGCTGGGAGGGGACATGGCTGTATCGGTTTGAAAGAGGTTGTAAACACGTGGTACGATCAAACATCGAACCTAACCTAGACTAGCATGCAAACCGATGGTTGAAATAGAATGGATCATAAGTAATGTATAGTTCTTGCCTGTTGATAAGTCGGGTTCCGAAGGTGTAGTTGATCGCAAGCTCGCAACATCTCCGAGAGTAACCGCGGGAGGCACACAGGAAGGAAACACTTGAAAGCAATCAAAGATCAAGCATCTATTAATAAAAAGCAAACACGAGCAAGCGTCAACAAGAAGGCAACACGAGACATCGCACCTACCGTCGAGAGCGGTTACTAACAGGTTAAGTGGAGTACTCGTCACACACGATGATACCGCACATTTAGAATGGTTCAAGTTGTTTAGCTACACAAGGTGAGAAAAGGTTATTAACATGGCATCGCACTCAAGCATGGCATAGCACACAAACATGTCAAGAGGTGAAGCATAAGATAAACTATCTATGCTAGTAAATTTAAGTGAGGCACAACCTAAACATGGCATACCACTAAGTGTCTCACAACAATTAAATCATTTGGTACTGTTCTGCCCTAAACCATATTTTAGGTTGGTTAACAGCAGCAAACACAAAGTACACGAAAAACTAATCAAGTTACATGCAAAGAACACTCCAAACGGTGTTACGGTTAAAAAGATACAAGCAAAAGAAGTTTGGAACACAATCTGGCAACATCAGGAAGCACACTTTTAGAGCAATGCATAAACAGGATAACGAATGCAAACATGCTAACAAATGATATGCATTTAAAGTAGACATGGCAGGGAAGGCATGGCAAAAGGAATCATGCAAAAAGGCATCATGAACAACTAATTACTGCCCAAGCAAAATGCAATAAAGCATTACTGGTCTAGGACTTAGTGAAAATCAAGAAATCATGGCAGAAACTATTATTTTCATGTTGTATAAACAGGGGTAAAACTATATGCAAAAGTGCAGCAAAATGACATAGCACTAGATGGGAATGAAGTAGACATGATGGTGATCAGGCACAAAAAAGAATCAAGGTCATAGGCATATCAGATCAAAAGATATTAAGCACGCAACATGGCATCAGAAAGTTACAGACTTAGTGAAAAACAGAGGTGACTGTCAAAAACAGTGGCATAGCAACTTGGGAGCTAAACATAACTACGATCAAGAATATAAACATGACAATGCAATACATGTAATGGGAGTAGACATGATGCTTAACAGTATGAAACAAGAATCAATAGCATAGGCCTCATGGATGTGTCACAATCATCAATCAAACTTGCAATAAAATAATAACAACAACACTTAACAGGAATTAGCAATAGTTAACAGTCTGGTGCCCACTTCAACAGTTATTAACAACATCAAGATGGCCTCAAATCAAAATGCTCACAAAACATGAACTGAAGTACACACAATTATAAGAAATTTTCCTTTTGGGCGCAACATCATCCGACCTACGGTAATCCCGCAAACTTACGCGCAAAAAAAACAAAATACATCAAATCTGGGACTTAGCCAAATTTCCAGGGAGAGAGTTAGAAAAAAAAGGGGTGGACCTCATTGGGACGAGGCCCACTTGCGGCCTGGAGGCAGTTGGTGGTGGCTGGGCCTCAGGGACCTGCGGGACTGGGACGGCCCAGGCCACGGCTGGTTCGCGGCTTGGGCAGCCTCCTCGTCCACGACCGAGGACCTGCAGGTGACGGCGCCGGCGAAGGGCGGCATCGAGGTGGCTGGAGGAGGCCGGATCGACGCGGATCCGGGCACGGCGGGGCTTGGCGGTCGCTGGCGAGGTGGGAACGGGAGCGGCACCGAGCTCGGGCTTTGGGACGCGTCCATGGCGGCGTCTCCATGATGGTCGGCCGGCAGCGCTGTGGACCTGCGGCGAGAGGAGACAGAGAGGTGAGAGGGAGAGGAGAGGCGCGGAGGAGAGGGTAAGATGAGGGGGCGGCCTGCAGAGGCGCGGCTCCGGAGGCCAGAGGAAGACGGTGGCGGCGTGGCCCTCGGGGTGGCGGCGAGGTGGCGGAGAGAGAAGGCTGGGTAGGCTGGGGCGCATCTGGCCCGTCGGATCTCCGGATCTGACGGTCCAGACCAGACGGGGCTAGGGTTTGGACGAAAATAGACTAAATTGTGAAAATTTGGGGCAGATCTGGGGTTTTTCAGGGGGGTGGTTGCAGTTTTGGCTTAGGGGAAACCCTAGAAAGGGGTGTGAAAGTGGTGGTCTTTATATAGCCCAGGTGGCTGGAAGTTTTCAAAAACATCCCCGATTTCTCTTCGCGCGCGCAATGTTTACGTTTCTGACCGCCGGGGGTCCGCAGGACCTCCGATTCGGGTAAAACTTCGAACTGGGCGATCAGCGCGTCGAGCCGGCGGCGTTCACCTCGCGTTGGAACCGTTCCGAGAGCTCTTTCCAGCGCACTATGAAAATAACCTGTTTAATTATTAAACAGGTTTTTTTTCGTTCTGTTGGCTACGACTGGTCTTCACTACTAGAAAACAGGGCTTTGGTTCAGGCCTGGCCAGCCCATTAGTCCCGGTTCAGTCACGAACCGGGACTCATGAGGGCATACGTCCCGGTTCGTGCGCCCAGGGGGGCGGCCGGGCCTCGTGGGGCATTGGTCCCGGTTCGTCTGGACCCATTAGTCCCGGTTCCAGACACGAACCGAGACGAATGGGCCTCGCTCCTGGCAGACATCCATTGGTCCCGGTTCGTAGCTGGAATTGGGACTAAAGGGTGGTCTTTAGTCTCGGTTCCAGAAACGAACCGAGACCAATGATTTCGCTATATATACCCCTCGCCTGCGAACAGAGCACTCCACTGCTCTGTTTTTTCCTGGCCGGCGAGGAGAGGGTTTTGTGGTGCTCTAGCTTACCTCTTATGCACATGAGGTGTTCGATGAAATGCCCGAGCCACACTACTTAAGCTTTCTCCTCTCCAAACTCGACTTCCAAGCTCCATTTTTCTTAAGATTTGTCCAGATTTAGTGGTCCGTCACGTCCCATCCCCGTCTTCACCACCGTCGATCGCCCGTGCCGATCTCGTCGCCGGCACCACCGTGGTGAGCCTCTTGTTCTTATCTTCTTTATAAAATAAAATAAAATTCTTACTTGTATGATTAGATAGATAATTTTCTAATTTTCTTACTTGTATTATTGCTTGTTATTATATAGTGCGATGGTTTTGGTATCCGCCCCCGTCGGCCCTCGTCCTCTCTATGATTCGGATGTGGTATATATTATATTTTATAACTATTTGTTTCATTTTGTGTTTATGGTAATTATGCCGACACCAACTTGACATAGATGTATTTATCTAGGAGGTATGTGAACCGGATATTACATACGACCCTTTTGTCGAGAGGTTAAATTTAGTTGAAGAAGAAAACGAGTATTTAAAAGAAAAATTAAAAAGAGTTAAAGAAGAGAAGAAAAGAGTTGAAGAAGAGAAGATGATATTGGAGTAGCATGTTGCGGATGTCGTAGAAGGTCACACGATCAAGATGGATGCAATGCGCTTGAAGATTAGAAAGTTTAGAAAATATGCCATTCATAGCGAGGATTGGTATCATTATGTCGTTGGATCAATTGTTACCATGGTTGCGATTATGATCGCATTTGTTGTTGCATTGAAATGTTTTACATAGTTTCAATGTATGGTTTAATTAGATGCTCTGGAGAGCTATATATATGTTGTTCAATGAGAACTATGGATGTACTTTGGTTTAATGTGATGATGAACTTCTATTAATTTGGTCACTTATATATTCATGATGTTCATCATTTGTGTTGAGTTTCATTCATATATATGTATTGACACCCTTCTTCGAATTAGCTTTGGGAGCTGCAGGAAGAACTCCTACCACAAGATCGCATAATAGCAATTCAAGAGGAATTGGCGGGATACTTTCTTGAACACGTCATCAGGAAAGAGGGAGAATACCATCTGGAACTTGATTTCAGATGTTAGGGTATTGTAAGAGATCTTATATTGTATATATGTAGCCAGTAGCGTCAGATAGATATACGAAAACTTGTTGTTCGAACAATCTCACTTCTCTCTGTATATGTTCATGACGATCTTCTGTACTTAATGGTTTAATTCCTACATTTGCTTAGTAGCTAGCATGTCGAGTCCTCTCTATACATACGTATATTACGTAGCGTCGACCAAGCACGGAGATAAGAGAGGCTACAATATATGAAACCCCTATATTAACCCTACAAAACCCCCATCCCCCCTCTAAAAAAAACAAAACCCCAGACACGGAACTGCTGACACGTGGAGGCATTTTGTTCCCGGTTGGTGCTACCAACCGGGACAAAAGGCCCTCCTGCCCGGGCAAGCCGCAGAGGCCACGTGGAGCCCCATCTATCCCGGTTCGTGGGCAAACCGGGACTAAAGGTTTTGGGCATTAGTAACGACCCTTTAGTCCCGGTTCCGGAACCGGGACAAATGGCCCTCTGGAACAGGGACAAATGGGCCTTTTTCTACCAGTGCTTGTGCGGTTTTCGCGACAGTGATCAGGTGAAACCCGGTGTCGCAAAGGTCGAGTGTCAAGGTGGCAAGGGTCAGTCTCCGTCCAGTACGAGATAAGAGGGAAAAAAATAATCGCCGATCAAAAAATCGGGGACGCAAACACCACAAACAAATTAGACAATCAAACAATTCACACCGAAAACAAAATGTTTAATTTTTATGAAATCTGGGATGTTACAATAGAACACCACCAACAAGGGATCTCGGCCCGAGATCCAGGAGGATCCGTGGGAGAGGGGAGAGAAAATAGAGTCGACAATCTTCAACACCACCAACAAGGGACTCTGCTCCATGTTGATGTCGAACTTCTGTCGAGATAAATTTCCGCAGAGAAACGGCAACGTCGGAAAATGAAACCATCGGGAGATCAAGAGGAAGAACAATAGAACAAGCGACGATCAAGTGAAGCATTCTCACTGAAGTCGTGAGGATACTAGGCAAGAGAACGGAAGTCAATGGATGACCCAGATATAAACCAGAGTTGGACAGAATAAAGGTACTACATGATTTCCTAACCTGAGATCGGAATCGAGACAATACGCTGCAAGCAAGGCATTGTAACGGTTCCGATACTACACACACTCGAGATCCTAGAGTTTGAAGGGGATAAGACAAGAATTAAAACACTTACAACACTTGTCCTGACCAGAGCAAGGGTAAGAAGTAAAAAGATTCCTACTCTCCGATAACTACCTTAGTAACTATAAAATAGTTTTTGTCTAGACTCGACTTCGGCCAGAAAAGGGATCCTACGGTCGGTAAGGCTCTGATACCAAGTTGTAAGGCCCGATATGCAGTACTTTTCCAGATCTAGATGTTTCCATCCAGATCCGGGGACGAAGCACATATCAGTCCCACCGCGACATATCACAATGCCATATGCCTCGGATTTCCAACATGATATCACAAAATTACAGCTACAAGGATACAACATCTCATACAATCGGCATACAACTGCCTTAATACAATACAACAGCGGAATATACATGTCCGAGTACATACTACAAACAAGTACCTAGTGGCAAAGAGAAAAACATTGATCCCCATAACCACACGGGTCCAGGCCCTCCGCCGGGATCCGCCTAACTAGTCGTCGTCGAGTCTCCACGTGAAACGTCGATCACCGTACCTGTTGCTGAGCAAGAACCCTGAAAAGAGTTTGGGGGTAGTATCATGAGTACAGAAGTACTCAACATCCAACTGTTGTGGTCAACTGACCCAGCAAGGACTTCATCACTCATCATTCTAGGACAACTAGTAGTCTACGGTAAGGATGGGGTAAGTGGTGAGGTTGCTGCCGCACTAGCATTTATGAAGTGGCTAACGATCTAGAGATTAAGATAAGAAGCCAAGCATTCGATGAGGAATCGCCTCCAACAAGTCTGCTATCAGCTACTTACGCAAACATAACACCTATCCTATCCTTGTCTTCCTCTTCGCATCCTGACGAAGAAGAAGCAGTCAAGGCACACACACGTTGATCAAGTTATATTAAGATTATCTCAGTTATTGTTGTCTATGAACAAGGAGTAGGCATCAAGTCGTCCATAACCGTGGACACGGCTTCTCGAAAAGATTTACCCCTGCAGGGGTGTACCAACTGGCCATTACAAGGCTCTGCACGCACGCCCATCTCTCTCATTTGCTACCCATCACAGGCAACCATTTTATGATTTAGTTCCGAGAGATCCGAAAAGACAGGTCCCTCTAGCTAACAACGAACAAATCCGGGTGGCCCCCGGTGAGTCGACATCCAGCTCAGGAGCCGGTCGCTCTCTCGATCTGGTCTCTACAGTCTGTCGTAGGTTTGGATTGCCGGTAATTCTCACATGAGGCCGGGTCCTCAACTGAAAAGGTTGGACCAACAAGGAAACAAAGTCCCCGCTGGCCCTGGTTGGTTTAAAGGATGTCTGCTAGGAGCGACCCGACAAACATACATGCATGGTTTGCAAATGGTAAATCAGCTTGGGCCACCACTAGAAATGTTTGAAGCTAGGTAGGTAAGAAAAGGGGACCCCATAAACTCCCACACGCGGTTAGGCACGATTAGTCTTAAAACCAATACCCGGAACTCGGATCCTAGGTGACTCGAATGGAACAAAGCGTCGGGGCGGGATAGCCTAGACCTTCCATCCTTCGTCGAATATAGTCAACATTATAATAATCATATCATCCATAACAATATAATAATGTGATATCCCAAACCAAGGAGTAACAGGAGGTAACATCGTAGCATCCTAATCATGCATACTAAGCAGGGGCTGAGAAATGAGCAATAGTAAGATAGAAGTACAAGGTTTGCTGGGAGGGGACATGGCTGTATCGGTTTGAAAGAGGTTGTAAACATGTGGTAGGATCAGACATCGAACCTAACCTAGACTAGCATGCAAACCGCTGGTTGAAATAGAATGGATCATAAGTAATGTATAGTCCTTGCCTGTTGATAAGTCGGGTTCCGAAGGTGTAGTTGATTGCAAGCTCGCAACGTCTCCGAGAGTAACCACGGGAGGCACACAGGAAGGAAACACTTGAAAGCAATCAAAGAGCAAGCATCTATTACTACAAAGCAAACACGAGCAAGCATCAACAAGAAGGCAACACGAGACATCACACCTACCATCGAGAGCGGTTACTAATAGGTTAAGTGGAGTACTCGTCACACACGACGATACCGCACATTTAGAATGGTTCAAGTTGTTTAGCTACACAAGGTGAGCAAAGGTTGTTCACATGGCATCTCACTCAAGCATGGCATAGCACACAAACATGTCAAGAGGTGAAGAATAAGATAAACTATCTATGCTAGTCAATTTTAGTGAGGCACAACCTAAACATGCCATACCACTAAGTGTCTCACGACAACTAAAGCATCTGGTACTGTTCTGCCCTAAACCATATTATAGGTTGGTTAACAGCAGAAAACAATAGCACAAACACAAAGTACACGAAAAACTAATCAAGTTACATGTAAAGAACACTCCAAACAGAGTTACGGTTGAAAAGATACAAGCAAAAAAAGTTTGGAACACAATCTGCCAACATCAGGAAGTACACTTTAGAGCAATGCATAAACAGGATAATGAATGAAAACATGCTCGCAAATGATATACATTTAAATTAGACATGGCAGGGAAGGCATGGCAAAAGGAATCATGCAAAAAGGCATCATGAACAACTAATTACAGCCCAAGCAAAATGTAATAAAACATTACTGGTCTAGGACTTAGTGAAAATCAAGAAATCATGGCAGAAACTGTTATTTTCATGTTGTATAAACAGGGGTAAAACTATATGCAAAAGTGCAGCAACATGACATAGCAATAGATGGGCTTGAAGTAGACATGATGGTGATTAGGTAAAAACAAGAATCAAGGTCATAGGCATAACAGATCAAAATATATTAAGCATGCAACATGGCATCGGAAAGTTACGGACTTAGTGAAAACAGAGGTGACTGTCAAAAACAATGGCATAGCAACTTGGGAGCTAAACATAACTATGACCAGGAATGTAAACACGACAATGCAATACATGTAATGGAAGTAGACATGATGCTTAACAGTATGCAACAAGAATCAATAGCATAGGCCTCATGGATGTGTCACAATCATCAATCAAACTTGCAATAAAATAATAACAGCAGCACTTAACAGGAACTAGCATTAGTTAAAAGTCTGGTGCCCACTTCAACAGTGATTAACAACATCAAGATAGCCTCAAATAAAAATTCTCACAAAAGACGAACTGAAGTACACACAATTCTAAGCAATTTTTCTTTTGGGTGCAACGTCATCCGACCTACGGTTCTCTTGCAAATTTACGAGCAAAACAGAACAAAATACAACAAAATCTGGGACTTAGCCAAATTTCCAGGCAGAGTGTTAGAAATAAAATAAAATAAGGGGTGGACCTCATCGGGCCGAGGCCCACTTGCGGCCTGGAGGCGGTTGGTGGTGGCTGGGCCTCGGGAACCTGCGGGACTGGGCTGTGGGGGCGCTGGGCCGGCCCAGGCCACGGCTGGCTGGCGGCTCGGGCCGCCTCCTCGTCCACGACTGAGGACCTGCAGGTGACCGCGCCGGCAGACAACACCGGCGAAGGGCGGCGTCGAGGCGGCCAGGCGGCTGGAGGAGGCCGGATCGACGCGGATCCGGGGCGCGGCGGGGCTTGGCGGTCGCCGGCGAGGTGGGAACGGGAGCGGCGCCGAGCTCGGGCTTGGGGACGCGTCCATGGCGGCAGCTCCATGGTGGCCGGCCGACGGCGCTGTGGACCTGCGGCGAGAGGAGACAAAGAGGGTGATAGGGAGAGGAGAGGCGCGGAAGAGAGGGAAAGATGAGGGGGCGGCCTGCGGTGGCGCGGCTCTAGCGGCCGGAGGAAGACGACGGCGGCGTGGCCCTCGGGCTGGCGGAGAGAGAAGGTTGGGTAGGCTTGGGCGCATCTGGGCCGTCGGATCTCCGGATCGGACGGTCCAGATCAGATGGGGCTAGGGTTTGGACGAAAATAGACTAAATTGTGAAAATTTGGGGCTGATCTGGGGTTTTTCAGGGGGGTGGCTGCAATTTTTCTTAGGGGAAACCCTAGAAAGGGGTGGGAGAGTGGTGGTCTTTATATAGCCCAGGTGGCTGGCAGTTTGCAAAAACATCCCTGGTTTCTCTCTCGCACGCGCGATGTTTATGTTTCTGACCGCCGGGAGTCCGCAGGACCTTCGATTCGGGTAAAACTTTGAACTACGCGATCAGCGCGTCGAGCCGGCAGCGTTCACCTCGCGTTGGAACCGTTCCGAGAACACTTTCTGACGCGCTATAAAAATAACCTGTTTAATTATTAAACGAGGTTTTTCGTTCTGTTGGCTACGGCTGGTCTTGTGCGGTTTTCGCGACGGTGTTCTGGTGAAACCCGGTGTCGCAAAGGTCGAATGTCAGGGTGGAAAGGGTCAGTCTCCGTCCGGTACGAGATAAGAGGGGGGGAAATAATCACCGTTCGAAAAATCGGGGATGCAAACACCGCAAACAAATCAGACAATCAAATAATTCACACCGAAAAAAAAAATGTTTAATTTTTGTGAAATCTGGGTTGTTACAATAAGTCACCAGATAGTTGTCCCACCATGTTGCGGCAGGACCCTCCAACAAGTGTGAGGCAAACCTCACTCTCTCAGCATCCGTGCAACCCACAGTCTCCATATTTCTATTAACTAAACGAATCCTATCATCAGCCACAATAGGTTCAGGGGTGCTAGAGAACCTCTGAGGATTCAACCTCAAGAACCTAGTGAGTGTGTCCACATGTGGCGGTGGTGGTGGTGGTGCATTGTTGTTGTTGTTGTTTCCTATGTTCTGAGTGAGCAACTGGATCAATTGAGCATGTCCCTGAAGCAACTGCTGCATGTATGCTGGCAACCCATTGTTGTTGTTCCCATTGCCCGTAGGATCAAATCTCAGCGGCATCTGGTGGATGAGAAGAGGTAAGGTTTAGATAGAAACAGGTCTAAGGGAAATCACTACCCATAAGCACACAATAACATCAAGCTGCAGCAAATACACAAGCCACACAAGCACAAACAATACAAAGATTAACTAGACGCATAACGATAAAATTATCATAAAATGGTGGTCTGCCAACTAATCTTTCTCATATAACACTAATATGACTACATGGGTCATCTACAATTTAAAAGAGAAGATAGTCAACAATGAATGAAGATATGAATACGAGAGTAAGGACTAATAAGTAGGCAAAATTTGCGAAGTAGAATTTTCACTCCTATGGATTTTCTAATCCATTTTCTAGGGCTACGACCTATAGTCAACACACTCCTTTGATACCATCTATAATGACCCGATTCACTTAGAATCGGAGTCTCTGTGAATCAAGTGCTAGTACTTGGATCGAACTCGCTAGCACACATAGTATCATAGATGCATATCAAAGTACAAGTGAATCATTATTACATCGTATGATCCATAATTCAAAACAAATAACAACTTGCATAGCTCAAGGCTAGCTTATTCAATATAAACATAGCGGAAGAAAAACTAGTAGCGAGGAGTACCATCAACATCCACAAGCGACATGCTGAGAAACCAGCAACACGAAGGTTACAACTCGAACACGGGTCAGTACATTTGAATGTACGGCAAGTAACACAAGTGATAAAACAAACCCTACATCTACTTTCAAAGAAAGAACACGAAACAACCCTGGTTGTTTTACATATAGTTAGTGTTCATCTATTTCTACTTACTAGTCACAAATTTTCTCATCTTAAGTTCATATCGACCCAAAAGGACCACAAGTAACTAAAACGCCTATGAGAGCCCTCAAGATCATAGGATTAGTAGTGATAGCCATGAGAGCCGTCGGGATCATGGTTTCGTGAGTATTGTAGAGCCCTCATTATACAATATCACCCCGACCACTTACTCGTGAACATCGTAGAGCCCTCAGGATAAGCTGGCACTATATACAAATTCGTGAATATTGAAGAGCCCTCAGGATGCAACATCACCCTATCGTGAACACTGTAGATCCCTCAGGATACAATGCCACTACCTAGACACACTGTGAACATTGCAGAGCCCTCAGGATGCAATGACACAAAAAAAAATCATACGTACATATTACAGAGCCCTCAGGATGAAATACCACTCCAAAGTACCTCAACTGCGAGCTACTATTTAACTATTAACGTTGTCACAAAAACTTGAATAACACAATAATTCCTCGATGTCTATCATAACAACACTAAGCACAAAATCGCATAGCACAAATAATACTAAAACATGACAACGTTGGGTAAAAGGATCAACCAAATATATGGCTATCCTACCAGGTTTTGGCATAACATAATAATCTTTCACATGCATAGAAACATAGGGTGTGCATAACACAAAGTGAAACTTGCCTTGAAGGGTGTTGAAGTACTCTAACACATATTTCCGATCCTTTATGCACTCCAGACAAACTACACAATCAATAATATCACAATTAATATCACACTTCACACATAAGCAATGCATCAGTAAAAGATCCAAATAAACAGCAAAGAAAACCACTAAACAGTAGCTAAACGATATCTACAAGTCACTAGGACCCCAACGCAACTGTAGTCGACGAAAACGGATGCACCATTTGAAAGATATGGTCTCCGAAAGTTTGAATTTGAATCTGAATAAAATTCAAATTCAAATTGTGCAAAAGTGCAAAGTGTATCCTACTGTAAACTATATTTAACTACGGTCGCAATGCAAAAAGAATTACCTAAAACGGATACACGGTTTAAAAGATATAGCCAATACCGTTCTAGGGTGCAAACTGTGAAAAAGGGCCCTTTGCGAATAAACTAAAAGTTCTGTCGCGAACAGGTCCTCGGCTACGGAGCGAACGACGTCCATTTCAGTGAACAGTACGGCGAGCGCTCACCGTATAACTAAACTGGCGGCGGCGGTTAACCGAAAAAAAAACCATCACCTTAACTAAAAAACCAAGATCCTGATCTGGAAAAACTCCCGATCTGAACCGAGCCATTGGATGGAGATCCAACGGCCGAGAAGCGGCGCGAGGCTCACCGGCTGCTGGCGGTGGGCGGCGGCTCCGTCGATGGGCGGCAGCCGGTGGTGAGGCGGCCGGCCGGCGGCATTGGCGGCGAACAGCGGGCGCGGCGTGGCGGCGGTGGTGTGGCACTGCGGCGAGCTCCGGCGTCGCGGTGTGGCGCGGCGGTCGTCGGCGGGTGGCTGGGGCGAGCTCTGGCGGCGCGGCGGCGGCGCTCCGGCGAGATTTGAGGCGGCGGAATTCGGCGGCGACGGCTCGAGGCGGGACCCGCTGGGATTTAGGGTTAAAAAAAGGAACAAATTTTGGATCTTATATAGCCTGATTTTTTTCCCGAATCCGGCCCGAACTCAGATTTGCGCAGCGAGTGAAAAATACAGATTGTGGGCCAGCTAAAGGTCCAAAACGAAACCCGTTTTTTAAAACATTTTATTTGGTCAACCAACTTCGCAGAATATTTTTATAGAATATAATACTAGTTTTAAAAATGGCGCGGCAATTAAATAAAATAATAAAAACAACTATTTTTGCCGAAATTACTATTTCAGCTATTATGCAGTTTTCATTAATATCTTTTATGCAATAAAATCCGTATGTGCATTACAAAAATCCTAAAAATACTTTTTGAGTTATTTATAATTCTCATAACAAATTTTAAGAACACCCAAAAAATATTCTTAACACTTTTCAACTTTATTTTAAATAGGGGATAAGTCATTTTATATCTGTTGACGCTGAATTACGCCCTACACGAACACGTCACGTGTACTCGCGGCGCCTAGGGAGATACTCCGCAGCTCGCACCGTGGGAGGCCAACCGGAAGCGCGATACGCAAGACAATCCGGTTAGCTCTTTTTGAACCAGACGCCCCAAGCCCTCGGGAGGGACCCCGTCAGAGAACTCGGTGACGATTGGCTGCCCTAGGTCATCCTGGATGCCCCTAGAGCTTCGTGATTCGTCTTCCTGCAAGAACAAGAATAGACGAAGAACAAGAAGAAAGAACACGGTAGATTAGATGTAAAGGTAAGGTTTGTTGTGTTTTGCGATTGTGTGTTGTTTCAATCGGCCGTCACCTCATCTATTTATGAGGGGGTTGGACTTTCCGTGCAAGAAGGGCTCAGATTCGCGTGAAAACTGCCAAAAACCTGATCAAAGTCGGACCCGGATCGGGGCTTCGGACGTCCGGACTTTATCCCGGACGGTCCGGACCATAGGGTCGGACGGTCCGGCTTCTAGGTCGGACGGTCCGAGATGAGGTCAAAAAACCTTCTGTAATCTGCGTCCTCAAGTCGGACGGTCCGACTTCAGGGTTGGACGGTCCGACCATTGGCCGGACGGTCCGGTTTCCGAGTCGGACGGTCTGACCTGGTTTCCCAGTGCAACACTGTTTCGGCCATAACTCCTTCATACGAACACGGATTTGGACGTTTCAAATATCAAAATCGACCGGTTCGACGAGATGAAGCCGACCTATGTCAAACAGTTTCCCATTTGAGGATGTCTTGAATACCTTATTGGAAGAATAGTACTTCGAATGCCAGGATCTTTTCACTTCTAACATAGTTTTGGCCTCCAAGATGGAGCCGGATGACGATGACTCGAACTACAAAGATGTTCATATCGAGGACACCAAACTTTTTCATGTAGAACACTTTTTCATTTAAAGCCATCTTGTATATGAAAATTGTCGTGCCAAAAACTGGTGTCAATACATGCCCCCCTGTTTTTCGGCAAAACTTGCGTGCCGAAAAATAATTTGTACCACATAAGGTCTAAGGACGATATCAACACTCCATCGGCCATACATATTCTTAGGGCGATAATCACATATCGGCCATTGCCTACTCAGGCTTCTTGCCACACACTTGGGTGGTATTTCTTCAAATACTTGCCATTGAGAGCTTTAGGCAGCAGTGCTCCTTGTATGGATTCCACCAAATACGAGTTTCCAAGAACTATTCTTATAATTTTGAAAGGACCTTCCCATCTTGGTGACCACTTCCCGAATTTTCTATCCTTTGAACCAATTGGTAAAATCACCTTCCACACGAGATCTCCAATCTGAAAATTCTTCAACTTTACTTTTTTGTTGTAAACTCTTGCTACTCTCATCTTATCTTTCTCTATGGCTCCCAATGCAGCCAAACGTTTATCCGCAACTTCATCAATATTATCCTTCATCAAGTTATAAAAATCCACCGCCGATAAATCATTTTGTTTGGCTATTATTTCAATGCATTCAAATTAATCTCCACAGGTAAAACAGCTTCTTGACCATACACAAGCTCATATGGATTTACCTTCGTAGCACCATGCCTTGAAATCCTATGTGCCCACAAAGCTTCAGACAATAGCTCATGCCATCTCCTTGGATTATCTTCAATTTTCTTCTTGATGAGCTTGATCAATATCTTATTACTAGACTCGGCTTGTCCATTAGCTTGGGCATAATACGGGGAGGAATTGAGGAACTTTATATTATAAGTTTCAGAAAATTCTCTAACTTGATGTGCCATGAAGGATGAACCTTGATCCGTAGTCAATGTTTGAGGGATACCGAATCTATGAATAATATGCTTGGTTATGAATTTAATTACCTCCACATGTGTCATATTCCTGAGAGGTACTACTTCAGACCATTTGGTGAAATAATAAGTTGCCACCAACACAAACCGATTCCCCTTTGAAGAAGAAGGATGAATTTGTCCAATGAAGTCTAATCCCCATCATCTAAAAGGCCACGGCTTAACAATAGGATGTAACATAGCAGCAGGAGACAATTGAATATCACCAAACTTTTGACAAGCTTTGCACCCTTTGTAATATTTGAAGCAATCATTAATCATCGTCGGCCAATAAAATCCAGCACGTCGCAATAACCACTTCATCTTTTGAGCCGACTGATGAGTACCACAGATTCCTTCATGCACCTCTCCCATAGAAACTCTCGCTTGATCTTCATCCAAGCACTTTAAAGAAACATCATCAACCGTTCGGCGATAAAGATCATCAACTCTCAATTCGTACTTAAAGGCTATACGCAAACAGTCCTATCCACCCTTTTACCGGGATCACGCAAATACTCAATAATGGGCTTCCTCCAGTGTTGATTCTCACCTGTACTAGATTTTCCATTAGTGGCCGAAGTAGTAAGTTCTAATTCGGCCTCTTCCATATCGGCAATACAAGACATTGGGTCTTGAGAAATATGAAACATGCCACGATCAACATGATAACCAGATGCTTGTTGTGTCAATTCATTTGCCTTCCAATTTTCATGTCTAGGTATATGAGCAATGCTAAAATGATCTAAAGTAGAAATTACATCTAGACATTTATCAAGATAAACATTGAGTGATTCATCAAAACACTTAAATACTTAAGAAACTTGTTGTACTATTAATAACGAATCACCAAAAGCCTCAATATGTGTAGCACCTATATCAAACAACATCTTTAAGCCGAATAACAATGCTTCATATTCGGCCTGATTATTGGTGCAATAGTATTCTAATCGACATGAGGCCTCAAAAACAGCACCATGTGGAGATATATACACAACACCAACACCCTGGCCATTGCTACAAACTGAACCATCAAAATATAATCTCCATGGTACTAATGAAACAAGGTTTATGTCAATATCATGCTCACTATCAATCTGATGTTCTACTATAAAATCAGCAACAATTTGGCCTTTCATAGATTTCAAAGATTCATAAGCCAAATCATACTCAACTAAAGCATAAGCCCACTTGCCAATTCTACCACTAAGAATTGGCCTATGCAACATGTATTTGATGACATCGGTTTGAAAAGCTACTATGCAATTACTATGCACTAGAATATGTCTCAATTTTGTGCAAGCATAATATAAACATAAGCATATTTTCTCAATGAAGGTATACCTTGTTTCGGCATCCAAAAGGCGTCGGCTCAAATAAGTAATAGCATGTTCCTTCCCTTCGGTCTCTTGAGTCAAAACAGCACCAATAGCACCTTCCTCCGCCGCAATATAAAGCCTAAAGGGCTCCATGCTTAGGAGCTTTCAATACCAGAGGAGTGCATAAGTATTTCTTATTCATATCAAATGCTTCTTGTTGTTTTCCCCCCAAGTAAAATCAACATCATTCTTCAACCGAAGTATAGGAGTAAATGCATCAAACTTCCCTGACAAATTAGCAATGAATCTCCTCAAGTAATTAACCTTGCCAAGGAATTTCTGCATATCTCTCTTGCACACCAAAGCTTCCACCTTTTTATAGCATGTATTTTCTTGGGATCAATCTCTATACCGTCCTCATGAATAATGAAACCCAAGAATTTGCCAGCCGATACACCAAAAGCACACTTCAAAGGATTCATATTTAGTCCATATTTCTTCATCCTCTCAAAAACTAAACGCAAATCGGCTAAGTGAGATTCAAACGCATCCGATTTGACAACAATATCATCAATATAGACCTCAAGTATAACACCAAGCAAATCATGGAATATTAAGTTCATAGCCCTTTGATATGTGGCACCGGCATTCTTCAAACCAAAATTCATTACCACTCATTCAAATAAGCCAACGAAACCTGGGCACCGATAAGCAGTTTTGTAGATATCCTCTTCGGCCATAAAAATCTGGTTATATCCCGCATTACCATCCAGAAAGCTAATAACTTTGTGTCCAGAAGCTTCATTAATAAGCATATCGGCTATTGGCATGGGATACTCATCTTTGGGCGTAGCTCTATTCAAATCTCTGAAATCAATACACGCCCTCACCTTGTTGGACCCTTTCTTCACCACAGTCACAATATTAGAAATCCATTCAGCATACCTGCAAGGTCTAATAAAATTAGCTTTAAGCAATCGACCGATCTCTTCCTTGATGCGGTCATATATTTTAGGATTAAAATTTATAGTCGTTTGCTTATAAGGTCTAAAACCATTCTTTATAGGCAACCGATGCTCAACTAGCTCTCGATTTAAACCCGGCATCTCATGATACTCCCATGCAAAACAACAAATATATTATTTCAACAATACGATTATTTTCACTTTATAATCGTCTTCCAGATTTTTGTTCACAAACGTCGGCCTCGGAATTGAACCATCCCCTATGTCTATCTCCTCTAATGGATCAGCCGACGCAAAACCCTGTCCTAGTTTATCCATGTCTTCCAACTCTTCTATAGATTCAAACATATTGTTCCCATTGGACCGATAGTCCTCAAGACGCATATGTAACCAATCGGAGTTAGAATCCATTTAAACACACTCCTTGGAACCGATTATGACCAATCGGCTTTAACACCACGGGTAAGATCCCATTCTTGGTAGCACTGAGAAAATCAAATTCCGTCAAGTCGCGCCCCGTTAAGCAAGTAACATTGGGTTGTTGCCAATCCAGCGATGACTCGGCCATAGCGACACAGACTGAGTTGTCAGCATGAATGACCTCCACCTCGTCATCAACCCACTGTATCAGAAATTGGTGCATACTAGATGGCACGCATTGGTTTGCATGAACCCAATCACAACCTAGTATCACATTGTAGTTTCCTTGCACCTCCGCAACAAAGAAGGCAGTAGCCAAAGTCTTGCTTCCCACGGTAAGCTCCACATATATCACACCTTTGGCTTTAGTTTTCTCTTTGCCTTCAAATCCATTAAGCACCATATTCGTATTTATCAAATCTTTATCGTTCAAACCGAATTTCTTGAAGACCGAATATGGCATGAGATTAACAACAGCTCCACCATCAACAAGCATCCGAGCAAGAGGCGCCCCATTAATATGGCCTTTGAGGTACAATGACCTCAAGTGTGTCACCGGTTCCTTTGGCTTCTCGAAGATAGCATTCTTGGGACAAAAGTCTAACTGAGCCACTTCTCCTTCTTCATCTATAGCACGGAATTCAGCAGGTAAGTAAAATACCATGTTGATATCCATAACTTCATGAACCGATGAAGGCTCATAGTCCAGCATCTCGTCCTCATCTTCAAGTGTTTCCACTAGCTCATACTCCGAGTGAAGAGGAATCCATGGGTGTCGTGGACGAATCAATAAAATCGGCATCGTCCTCCTTTGGTGGTGTAGGCATTGTTGTTGTAGATGTAGATACCACTATGTCTTCTGTCTGCTTCGGCCTCCACATCTTCTTTGTAACTGTCATGGGACGCGTCTCATTGAACCACTCGTCCCTTTGTTCCTCCGCTTTTTGTTCCTCCTTCTCGCGGTTCCTTATGCGTTGCAATTTCCTTTTCTGCGTCTTGGTTATGCCGAGAGGACACCATCTAGGTTGTGTATACTTGGAATCCCTTGGCTTGGCGTTGCTTGTGCTAGCTTCATGATAATTAGCCATATGACCTTGCGGGACAGCCACCACACCATCACTTGAAATAGCCAGATCATCAATAACAATCGGCTCTTTGAGTTTTAGCACCTCGGTGCCCACCATAACGGTTTTGACACCAAGCTCATCTTCCTTCGGCGCAGCGGAATCTGGAATTATAGCACTTGGCGACTTTGCACGCCACATTTTCTTGCTAGCATCCTTTGGATAACTTTGCATTGACCGATCGGCACCATAACTCAAATGGTCCTGTATGGGGTAAGAAATCCTTTCGTGAACGGATCTCCTAGGCGTTGCCCACCCTGTATGAAAAGCATACGGAGATATTGGGGGCTCCTCCCATCTACCATCAAAGCCTCCTACATAATATGGCGCATAAGGGGGTGGCGCATAAGGCGGTGGCGCATAAGGGGATGGCGCCATCCACGGAGCTGGTGCCCGTGACCCGTATGGTCTTGCTTGATGCTGACATTTCTGCTTAAGAGGTGACCTTGAACGTTTCAGACATGATGACCGGTTAGAGCTAGAACCGGCCGATTGGTTGGCATACTTGGACAACAACATATCAAAAGTTGGCTTGATTTTCTTGCGTTGCACTTTAGCTTCATTTGTTTTCCACCTGCCAACTTCTGGACTCTTGGGCTTAACAAATCTGGCATGAGTATTCTTGTGCACTTGTGGTTGCCCCCCGGGTGTAGGATTCTTGATGGTGATCTTAATAATCTCCCCACCACCGGGTTGCTAGTCAAGCACCACTTGCCTCTCCAAAACCTTGCTGCCATCCTCGCTTTTCCTGGATTCACCAATGACGACATTGTCCTTGTTAGCTGATTCGGCTATGTCGGGCCGAATTAACATCTTCCTCCCCTCCAAATCCATAGTGTTCATGGGGAAGGGCTGCTTATCAACTTGCATCTCAGAAAAATTCAATCGTCCGTCATTAATGGCCGATTGTATCAGTCGTCGAAAAACATTGCAATCATTAGTAGCATGAGAAAAAGAGTTATGATATTTGCAATAAGAACGCCGTTTTAGCTCCTCAAACGGCGGTAATGTATGAGACATCTTGATAATTTTAGCTTGTAGCAAAGCATCAAAAATTCTATCACATTTAGGAATGTTAAAAGTGAATTTCATATCATCATCACTATTCTTATGAATCGGCTTTAAATCTTGACAATTAAAAGGTTTGGCCTTGGAGGCCCAAACAAACTCAGCGGTATAGACATTAGCCTCATCATCCGAACAGTCACTATCATATTCAATAATATTTACTTTAGGACGATCAACCTTATATCTATGCACTTCCTTGCTTTCTTTGCCTCGGCTCTCTTGAACCAAAGCTCTCTCCTGAACTTGTCCGACACTCATGAACTCGTGTCCCTCCAATTTCTCTTTCAAGTGGGGTCTTAAACCATTGAGGACTAAGTCGGCCATATCAGGCTCTGTCATCACTAAATTCAAACATCGGTTTCACGTGTTTCTAAACCTTTTGATGTAATCAGATACCGATTCATCGGGCTTATGCTTAACCGATGCAAGATGAGATAGTTTTAACTCGACTTCTCCAGTAAAAAAGTGCTCATGGAATTTCTGCTCTAAGTGAAACCAAGTATGTATTGAATTAGAAGCTAAAGCTGAAAACCATGCAAAAGCAGTACCTGTCAAAGATAATGAGAATAAGCGCACTTTATGATGTTCATGAGTAGCCTCACCTAACTGAGCCAAATACTGACTAATATGTTCACGTGTGGATTTATTATCCATCCCATTGAATTTAGAAAACTCAGGCACTCGATAACCGGGAGGATATGGCCGTAAATCAAAATAGTCAGGGTAGGGTTTGGTGTAAGTCCTAGGTTTTGGCATAAACCCAAATCTATCATAAGCCATCTGGTCTAATTCTTTTCTAAATTTGGCTACCATATCATCCATGGTGGACGATTGGGCTGGAACAATTGAAGAATTAGCTATAGGCTCGGATTGCACCTAAGGCGCCGAATCTTGATTCGGTGCTGACATGTTTCCTACACCAGCTGCCTGATTTGGTGGTCTCATGGAATAAGGCATGCTTCTAATAGGAGTTGGGCACGGTATTATGGTTGCAAGATGATTGTAGCTCACCGGCTGTGTATCCGATGGTCGGCTTGGAGGTGTGTTTGCTCTAGCCTTATCTTGTTCCGCCATAAGCTCATAGACATTGTTAGTACCTTGAGAAACATAATATTGAATTTCAGCTATCTGCTCATCAGAAAAACGGCTTTTGCTTACAGCGGGTTGGTTGATGTCGATGTTCAGAGGCACATATTCCGGATTTTTTATCTGCACGATTACTCCTTACCGATCTTTCTTGAAACTTTCTAGGTATACCTCCTCATCTGCCTCATCCTTCTTCCGCTGAAAAGCCTCAAACTCTTGCTTGCGTTGTTTCCTCCATGCCTCCAATCCTTGGCGTTGCTCTTCCGAGAACTCTTCAAAAGTTGGCTTGATGATGTTGTCGGTGTTGATGCCGGCGGCGTCGGTCTTGGAATCGGTCATTGATGTCCAATTTTTAGATCAAGTTCCACAGCGGAGTCGCCAAAAAGTGTGTTGACGCTGAATTACGCCCTACACGAACACGTCACATGTACCCGCGGCGCCGAGGGAGATACTCCGTAGCTCGCACCGTGGGAGGCCAATCGGAAGCACGATACGCAAGACAATCCGGTTAGCTCTTTTTGAACCAGACGCCCAAGCCCTCGGAAGGGACCCCGTCAGAGAACTCGACGACGATTGGCTACCCTAGGTCGTCCTGGACGCCCCTAGAGCTTCGTGATTCGTCTTCCTGCAAGAACAAGAGTAGACGAAGAACGAGAAGAAATAACACTGTAGATTAGATGTAAAGGTAGGGTTTGTTGTGTTTTGCGATTGTGTGTTGTTTCAATCGACCGTCACCTCATCTATTTATGAGGGGGTTGGACTTTCCGTGCAAGAAAAGGGCTCAGATTCGCGTGAAAACTGCCAAAAACCTGATCAAACTCCGACCCGGATTGGGCGTTTGGACGTCCGGACTTTATCCTGGACGGTCCAGACCATAGGGTCGGACGGTCCGGCTTCTAGGTCGGACGGTCCGAGCTGAGGTCAAAAAACCTTCTGTAATCTGCGTCCTCAAGTCGGACGGTCCGACTTCAGGGTCGGACGGTCCGACCATGGTCCAGACGGTCCGGTTTCCGAGTTGGACGGTCCGACCTGGTTTCCCAGTGCAACACTGTTTCGGCCATAACTCCTTCATACGAACTCGGATTTGGACGTTTCAAATATCAAAATCGACAAGTTCGACGAGAAGAAGCCAGCCTATGTATAACAGTTTCCCATTTGAGAATGTCTTGAATACCTTATTGGAAGAATAGTACTTCGAATGCCAGGATCTTTTAACTTCCAACATAGTTTTGGCCTCCAAGATGGAGCCGGATGACGATGACTCGAACTACAAAGATGTTCATATCGACAATACCAAACTTTTTCATGTAGAACACTTTTTCATTTAAAGCCATATTGTATTTGAAAATTGTCGTGCCAAAAACTGGTGTCAACAATATCCTCTCCAATAAATTGCCTTTAGTTGACAGAAATGCAAAACTCCGGCATGACATGCATACGATGATCTATTAACATGAAAATTTAGAAAATTTTGGATGTTATAGATCTACCACCCTTAAAATGAATCTCGTCCTTGAGATTCGAGTTGGCTAGCCATGGTTATAGATTGGTATCTAGAGAAATCCAAAATCGAATTCCTTATGGCAATTCCATGCTTCTTTTCAACTTGATATGATCAATGTGATGCACAATTACTGTAAGGAATGACCACAATACTGGGACTTGATTAGAATCTTACCGGATTCCGAGTCTGATGCTTTATGGATACTTCCCACATTGACGTAATTCACATATCATCTCTCCACATGATCACACCTCTTTCGTCCAGATTTCCCCACATTGACATGATTCACATGCTCTCTTTAAAAAAGATAATGCTTCTTTTCTCCAGAATACCCATTCCCACTAGCTGGTTCAGTGCAATCTCTTGCATAATGTCTAGGCCTCTTGCAATTGAAACATATTACTTTGCTCATATCCCTCCTGTGTGTCGATGGGATGTGTGGTTGATTGGCGTCCCCTCCATTTGATTTATATCCATGGCCATTGTGATTGCTCTGTCTATTATGCACATCAGGGTATGTTGATGTATTACGAGGCTTCTGCTGAACTCCTGAGTTATACTTGTCATTATTGTTGTTGTATTTCCTTTTGTGATTTTCTACGGCGTGGTGCTTTCCCTCAAGTACAATAGCCCTATCAATAAGCTCCTGGAAATTTGGAAAGGTGGCCACAGTCAACTGAACACCAAACTCATCATTAAGAACCTCCAAGAACTTCTCCTGCCTGGTTGCATCAGTACTGACATCATTAGGAGTGTAGCGTGCAAGTTTGTTAAACTCCTCCACATACTCAGCCACTATGCGTCCTCCCTGGCGCAAGCTGCGGAACTCTATCTTCTTCAAGCTCATGGCGCCTGCAGACACATGTGCGGCGCGAAAAACAGCCTGAAACTGTGCCCAGGTGATGGTGTCAATGGGATAAGTCACTAGATAGTTGTCCCACCATGCTGCGGAAGGACCCTCCAACAAGTGTGAGGCAAACCTCACTCTCTTAGCATCCGTGCAACCCACAGTCTCCATATTCCTATTAACTGAGCGAATCCAATCATCAGCCACAATAGGTTCAGGGGTGCTAGAGAACCTCTGAGGATTCAACCTCAAGAACCTAGTGAGTGTGTCCACATGTGGCGGCGGTGGTGGTGGCGCATTGTTGTTGTTGTTTCCCATGTTCTGAGTGAGCAACTGGATCAACTGAGCTTGTCCCTGAAGTAACTGCTGCATGTATGCTGGCACCCCATTGTTGTTGTTCCCATTGCCCTTAGGATCACGTCTCGGCGGCATCTGGTGGGTGAGCAGAGGTATGGTTTAGATAGAAACAGGTCTAAGGGAAATCACTACCCATAAGCACACAATAATAATCAAGCTCCAGCAAACACACAAGCACAAACAATCCTAAGATCAACTAGACACATAATGATAAAATTATCATAAAATGGTGGTCTGCCATCTAATCTTTCTCATATAACACTAATATGACTACAGGGGTCATCTACAATTTAAAAGATAAGATAATCAACAATGAAGGAAGATATGAATACGAGAGTTAGGACTAATAAGTAGGGAAAAGTTGTGAAGTAGAATTTTCACTCCTATGGCTTTTCTAACCCATTTTCTAGGGCTACGACCTACAGTCAACACACTGCTCTGATACCATCTATAACGACCCAATTCTCTTAGAATCGGAGTCTTTGTGATCAAGTGCTAGTCCCTGGATCGAACTCGCTAGCACACACAGTATCATAGATGTATATCAAAGTACAAGTGCATCATTATTACATCGTATGATCCATAATTCAAAACAAATACTCCCTCCGATCCATAATAAGTGTCGCTCATCTAGTACAAAGTTTGTACTATCTTAGTACAAAATGAGAGACACTTATTATGGATCGGAGGGAGTAACAACTTGCATAGCTCAAGGCTAGCTTATTCTATATAAACGTAGCGGAAGCAAAACTAGTAGCGAGGAGTCCCATCAACATCCACAAGCGACATGCTGAGTGTAGACTCGCAACCCTATCATACCACACTAATCTTCTGAGAAACCTGCAACACGAAGGTTACAGCTTGAACACGCGTCAGTACATTTGAATGTACGGCAAGTAACACAAGTGATTTAACAAACCCTACATCTACTTTCAAATAAAGAACATGAAACAATCCTGGTTGTTTTACATATAGTTAGTGTTCATCTATTTCTACTTCCTAGTCACAACTTTTCTCATCTTAAGTTCATATCGACCCAAAAGGACCACAAGTAACTAAAACGCCTATGAGAGCCCTCAGGATCATAGGATTAGTAGTGATAGCCATGAGAGCCCTCGGGATCATGGTTTCGTGAGTATTGTAGAGCCCTCAAGATACAATATCACCCCGACCACATACTCGTGAACATCGTAGAGCCCTCAGGATACAATGTCACTATATACAAATTCGTGATATTAAAGATCCCTCAGGATGCAATTTCACCCTATAAAAACAACGTGAATATTGTAGAGCTCTTAGGATGCAACATCACCCTATCGTGAACACTGTAGATCCCTCAGGATACAGTGCCACTACCTAGACACACTGTGAATATTGCAGAGCCCTCAGGATGCAATGCCACACAAAACAATCATACGTGAATATTACAGAGCCTTCAGGATGCAATACCAATCCAAAGTACCTCAATTGCGAGCTACTATTTAACTATTAACGTTGTCACAAAAACTTGAATAACACAATAATTCCCCAATGTCTATCATAACAACACTAAGCACAAAATCGCATAGCACAAATAATACTAAAACATAACAACGTTGGGTAAAAGGATCAATCAAATATATGGCTATCCTACCAGGTTTTAGCATAACATAATAATCTTTCACATGCATAGAAACATAGGGTGTGCATAACAAAAAGTGAAACTTACCTTGAAGGGTGTTGAAGTACTCTAACACTTATTTCCTATCCTTTATGCACTCGAGACAATCTACACAATCAATAATATCAGAATCAATATCACACTTCACACATAAACAATGCATCAGTAAAAGATCCAAATAAACAACAAGGAAAACCACTAAACAGTAGCTAAACGATATCTATGAGTCACTAGGACCCCAACGCAACTGGAATCGACGAAAACAGATACACCGTTTGAAATATACGGTCTCCGAAAGTTTGAATTTGAATCTGAATTAAATTAAAATTCAAATTGTGCAAAAGTGCAAAGTGTATCCTAGTGTAAACTACATTTACCTACGGTTGCAACGCAAAAATATTTACCTAAAACGGATACACGGTTTAAAAGATATAGCCAATACCATTGTAGGGTGCAAACTGTGAAAAAGGGCCCCTTCGCGAATAAACTAAAAGTTCTATCGCGAATAGGTCCTCGGCTACGGAGCGAACGAAGTCCATTTGGGATGTTACACTGACGTGTGGGATCCACTGGACAGTTGACAAGTCAAAGGCCCTATCCTATGATAGGGTGGCCCTACATGTTAGTTCACTTGGTCAAGAACATTGTTTTGGATAATGTTGCATTTGAATAATCAAGAAATAATTACAAAATGATCAAATCTTTGAAAATCAATATCTATTAAACCACAAATGAGATGAAATTTTTTTATGCATGTAAATTGATCAGAAAAATGCAACGAATACGGATACGCTACCCACCACCCCCTGCAACATACCGAACACGGGACTTTCCCCCTCCGGATCGTCTATCCAATATTCACCTGGAGCCGGTAACAGGTTGAATTCCACCTCGCCTGCAACGTGTAGCACCACATTAGTTCACCCCTAGCTTAATGTATTGCCATTTCATGATTTGTGTTGTTATTATTTGCAGTGTATTTATTGTTTCTCCCCCTCTTTCTGCCAATAGACCCTACGACCGTTGCCGATGCCTAGGTGATCGACTACCGCACCGATGATTCTTCTTTGTTGTCAGACGAGCTACCACGAAAGCAGAGCCCTTCCCCTCTCCTAGATATCTCCTACCTTTCCGTACTATTCTTGCACTAGGCATTGCTGCTGCTGTTACATTAATTCCTATTCTATTGCATAGCCTATTCTTGTCTCCCCTTATTGTTGCACCCTACCTTATACTATGCTGCTTAGTATAAATATCCATCAGTTGGCCTACGCCCTTGTTTGTCTGCTATGCTTAGTTATCGGGCTGCGATCATTCTGGGGAGTGACGCGGGATACTTACATTATTGTAACTTCGAACGATGGCTGGACAAGGTAAGGAGTCGGGTGAACCAACGGTGTCCGCGAGAGGTATTGTGTCATGACGACAGGGTAGGCGGGTACTACCGGTGTGTGGTATCGTTGTCCGCGAGAGTTACCCTTTAACTACATAAGTCCTGCGCCTCCAAGAGCACCCACGAGATAAGGTAAGGAGACGGGTCACCTCTCGGTACCCGCGAGAAAAGTGTGACGGAACGACGGGGCAGGCGGATACCACCGGTGAGCGGTGGACCTAGCTCTTGTTTGTTGTCCGCGAGTTACCCAGTCGGAGCGATGATCACGATCATCTCCACGAGATATTAATAAAATAATTAATGGACTGGGTGTCAGTGATATGAGTTGGCCACTTTCCTATACGCGCTACGTCCATGCGGGATAATGCGCATGGGCCCCTCAACGGCGTACGTTCTCCCAAAAGCTCTGAAAAATGCCTAGTTCAGCATTGCGGCACGGTCGGATCGTGCCGGTGGCGCTGGAATTCACCGTCCTCGCAACTTTTGCAGCAAATTGTAGATATCCAGCACCTGTAATTTTCCAGAACGGAAATGAATCGACATTTCGGCGAAACATATTACACTCGGATCCCTACAAACAATATCAACATTCCATATTTTAAACCTGTCACTTCAGAGATTTTTTGTAATCACCTTAGTTATGTTTTTATATGAAAAACTGAAGTTTTCTCAACAATAATTTGGTATGACATTTCCTAACAGAAATTTTCTCAGCAAAAATCCTAATTGCCTCAATATGCTAACAAAAATCCTAATTGCTTAATTATGCTAAAAAATCCTTGTTTGCCCATGTTTTACAACCTAACATTGCTACAATATACTAACATAAATGAGAGGGGCGATGGTATAGAGGGGGGACTTACCGAGCGAGGGGGCGGCCTCCGATGATGGCGACAGCGAGGAGGGCGCGGGGCGCGGCTTCTGGTGACGGGGAGGAGGAGCGAGCACGAGCGACGGTGAGGAGGAGGGGATGCGGCCTCCGGCGACGGTGAGGAGGGAGAGGGCACGGGCAACGATGACGGAGACTGCGAGATACGAGTGTGAGTGAGATCCAGATGCGGCAAGGTATATCACATCATCTGCAGGCGTGGGGCCCGGATAACGCGCTTTTGCTAACCCCTTACATCTATAGCGTGGGTGGCGCACCCCGTGCTGCTGATAGGTGGGACCATTATAACCAGCCGGGGCTAGCCACATTGGCAACGCGCATTTATGACACCACGCTGTAGATATCTTAGACATCTACAACGCGGGATTGCCGTGGTGCGCTTCTAAAGTGGCCAGCTAGGGGAACAACGGTGGGGACCGCAGAGTAGTAGCACGAGTTGCCCTAGCCCGTGCTGCTAATGGTTCCTCAACTGCAGCGCGCTCTTCTGGCCCGTGCTTCTATTAAATACCTAAAGCGCGGCATGCTGCTCCCACACTGCAAATCTTCATTCTTCTATGGCCAAAATCCTAGTAGTAGGGGGTTCGCGAGACACTGGCTGATGCGGGGCCTCGCGAACGATTCCTTGGTGTAGATTGTGGTCTTCGGGATATCGTCGGCCCTCACGAGCTTGGTCCTTCCTTAGGAAAGGGAGGATCGCCATCGTTGGCCGGTTCGGACTCAGCAAGCTTAGCCAAGCTTCGAGTCTTGAGGGGAGGCAACCGTCTTTGTGTTGACCTTGCAGAGTTGATCTTCAAGAAGAGGGTCCTTCCGGAGGGACATCTTCAGGATGCTTGGATCCTCTGGGTCTTAGGCACGGCCCGAGGTACCCCAGTTCCTACTAGGCCAACAACGTCGATAGTGAATGAACTATGAGTGGAGACAATATCCTTTAGAGTTCCTACATCCACATCTATGTTCGACAAAAACCTCATGAGAAGAAGCCATATTGTCTAAACCTATTGCCTGCTTTTGTACAACCTTGATGTTGCATATGGAGGTTCCACATCGAATATTTGAGTCATTCGAAATGCGAATGGTGCCTCATGATTTCCCCCAGATGATATATTAACTTATTGGACTCTTCCATAGGTGGTCCAAAGGATCACCCAAAATTTATGCAATCATAAAGTCCTTGCAGTGCATGCATAGTTAATTTGTTTGGGTCATATAAAAATGCCACGCCTTCTCTACAAGAGGTATCTTGTAGAATTCATTGGATCTTTCTCTCCCTCCCCACCCTTATTGAATGTCCCAAGCTTGCTAAGCTTCCCTCCCTAGTGGTCAAATCCCATCAAGTCTTTTGAGGAAAAAGATAGATGACCCCTGATCTACGATTCCACCAAGACAAATCCGATCACCCCCTCCCGGGTTCATCACATGTCTTATTACTCTTGGGAATTTTGGAGTCCCTAGCTGTTTGATGTCACCCGTATGCATCCAAGTCATGCATTGTACTCTAGGAAAGTTTGAGAAAATTTGGGGATTAACCCAAGATATACCACTAGTGATTTGAGCTTGGGCTTTGTTCGTTGATGCATAATGGGGAACAAGGTGGCACTTATTGTCGTGTGGTGCCGTGTTTGGAGACCGCCTCTCCAACAGAGATTAGCACTCTTCCAAGAGTATCAACTTTGTAATAAATCCTTCTTCCCCAACTCATGGTTATTTCTATCCTTCACATTTGCTTTGTGCTTGATATTAATAGCTTTGATCTCTTTTATATCTCGCGTTGCTTGCTATATCTTATCATATAGTTAGTACGTTCGGGTTTAAAGAGCCCGAGAGCCACCAAACACCATCCAAATTTATAGGGCCGCCTGCCATTCTTTGGCATCCCATACAATGCGTTTATTTTTATTTTTTCCACTTTGTAAATTGATTAGAGGGAGCAGTAACTCTTGATGCACGCGACAGTGTGAGACTCACACGCGGGAGGCTTCCACCATTCACTCCTCTCGCCCGCCACTAGAACAACCAGATCCGCCTAGCAATGATCCCATTTTGCGCTCACTGGTAATAAGTTTCCCACTAGTGTTACTACCTGCGATACTGTTTCACACCCGATTAAAAAATATGTAAAAATAACAAGCATAACTATATGACTATTGTCTACATCAAAATTTCTGCAAATGAAATGTCCCATAATTTGTATTAACCCAAAATTTAGAATAAATCAAAGATGAGTCCAGGCTCATATGCTCCTGATGAATAGTATATTACAAAATACTAAACACAATCTAAAAAATCTATAAATTTAAGGCATGCAAAATGGTCATGTGTGCAAGATTATTACAAAATTCCATAATGTTAGACATCCGAGGAGTTGCTGATAAAATCACTCTGAACAATGCTTTTTTCAAAGCATCTCAAACATCTGAAATTTGTTTTTTTTCATGATTTCTTCGAATGTCCAAACACCATAAAATTTTGCAAACACCTACTACATATGAGCATACTGAGTGTCTAAACTTTTTAGTTATTTTTAAATTTTATTTACTATTTATTTTGGGTTTTTTGTTCGTGCTTTGGTATAGATGCCCCTGGGCACTGAATCGATGCTCTAATTTTTTTACTAATAGCTTAACTTGTCAGGAGAGCACACACCAAATAATAAGATGGTCTACAGTGGGATAAGTGAGTAGTTAATTATATATTTATTAAAAAAATGCACTAGCCCGAGATTGGATGCCGATCAGTACAATTCTACAGTATTCCAATTATAGCATACAATAGCAGAAAGATGTAAATGAGGAACCGATAGATGACATATTAATATGATCCATCAAACTAAAAGAGAAACAACACCAGAATGAGTATTATATATCGGCTTTCAAAGTATCAGGGTTTCATAGTAAAACTCATGTGTTACAAAGACATTCCAATGTTTTTCAATCCATTTGAACTCCAATATTTTTGTGTGTTCATTATGAAGCATACAAAGCAACATCCTCAAATTTCAAGCGTTCTTACTTCATTTGCTATATTTCATGCTTTAATAATTTTTTTGAGCTAAATGAACCTGAAATTGAAATACCCTACAGATGAGCTCAGAAAAGGTTGGAACTTTGTATGGTATAAACATTGCAACCATATAGCATGTGATAGAATGTTGAGAGGGTTAAGAAAAAAACTAGATGCACTTTGTATACAAACTGGACCATCTATTTGAAGTATTAGGGTTACTAAGACATTTCATTTTTCAATCCATTTGAACTCCAACCTTTTTATGTGTTCATTACCAAGCATCCAAATCAACATCCTTAAATTTAAAAAATGTTCTGTCTTCATTTTCTATTTTTCATGTTTTTAATCATTTTTGAGCTAAATAACCCTGAAATTGTAATGCACTACAGATGAGCTCAGAAAAGGTTGAACTTTGCGTGGTATGATCATTTCACTCATATAACATATGATAGAAAGTGGAGAGGATTACTGAAAAAACTGGATGAACTTCATGTACAAACTGGACCATGTCTTTCAAAGTATCAAGGTTTCAAATGGAAACTCAACTGTTACAAAAACATTTCATTTTTTAAATCCATTTAAACTTGAATCTCTTTTTGTGTTAATTATGAAGATTCCAAAGCAACATCCTCAAATTTCAAACTGTTCTGAGTTCATTTCCTATTTTCATGCTTTTAATCTTTTTTGAGCTAAATGACCTAAAATTCAAATGCACTAAAAATGAGCTCATAAAAGGTTAAAACTTGGCATGGTATCACCATTTTACCCATATAACATGTGTTAAAATGTTGAGAAGGTTACGGAAAAACTGGATGCAATCCAATATTATTTTTAAATATGTTCACATACTTCTTTCTACTGTTTGACCATTCAATTTGTTTTTTCATGCTTCAAAATACCAAAGTTGGATAGACAATATTTTTCTAATGATTTTCAATATATAACTTTTTCCATATGAATTATAGTTTAGAAGATAATATGTTTCAATTTTTATAGCATTTTCTAGAATTTCTACAAATCAATAATATCCATTAATATTTTTGTTACTCAGGGTTCATCTGGATGCAACCACCGACTGATAGCCCCAGTCAATGATGGCTGGCTTAAGTCGACGCTCACATGTGAGGCCTACATGTTAGTGTCTATGGAGTTAGGTTAGTTTTAAAACTAATTAAGAGGATAGGGTACAGATGTCACTGACTCATGGGGTGGTGAGCTGGGTCAGATAGGCCTAATGTGTTGCCATTTTGGCAGGGCCGGAGGCTTAACATCGGCCACCATAAAGCACAACGGTGTGCGCATTGGATGGCCATGGGGGCGACAGCGAAGGGCACCTGAAGGTAGCCCTCGTTTGCGGGCATCGCATGGACGGGTGCATGGACCCAGGGGGTGCCGGAGAAGACGTCGACACTAAACTTTGCGGTGGTACCCAGATGGTCCTCAACGGGGACAACGACTAGGGGAAAATTTCAGAGAGGTAGAAGAGGGGTATCAAAGAGGAGATCACTGTGAGCACGGCCAGGAGGTTAGGGAGTCCGGAGAAGCAGTGTTGGTGGAGAATTAAGAGCGGTGGTCGTCGGTTAGAGGAGGAGCTCGATGTCAATTTGTATGCAGAGGGGGCGTCTAAGATCGATTCGCTGTGCGGGAAGGTTGAGGGATTCATATCGGGGCTACCAGACAAGGACGGGTCGAGGCCATCCTACGGTGAGAAGATGAGGAGGAGGTTATGGCTACTTTTCAATTCTCAATTCGCTTTTATAGCATTCAATCATTTTCGGAGATGTTGGATGCAAACGAGGTGGATCTGAGTGCGACTGATGATTATGAAGCGGGAATGGATTTGCGGCGCGGTAATCGGGATATTTCCGAAGGGGATGACGGCAAGGGGACGAAGAAGCGGAAGAAGAGGATGAGGTGGAAGAAATCGATGGTACTCAAGCCCATTTCGCGAAGAGGACCAGAAACTACACCGAAGTGGAGGACACATGCTTGATTCGTGCATGGGAGAGTGTATCTCTCTACGCGGTCACGGGGAAAGATCACAATGAGAAGAAGTATTGGCAACGATTTGAAGATAAATACCTGACTTATAACGTGTGATACATTTACATGCAATTAAAATTTATATATGGATGTGTATATTTCAATTTAGTAACAACAACATGCATTGTTGCTATCTGTAATAACCAGTGGCGGGTGAGCATTAATTACTGCCCGCCACTAGAACAACCAGAATTGCTGGTGGTGAACATATCAACAATGGCGGATGATCCCCTTCCCGCCTAGCAATGATTTATATATGGATGTGTATATTTCAATTTAGTAACAACAACATGCATTGTTGCTATCTGTATGTTTGAGTTGAAGATTGAAGAATCAAGAATAGGGAGGTGAATGTTAGACATAATCTTGACCATGTGTTTGCATGTTTGAGTTTTGAATGTAGTTAAGTCTAGGGTGTCAATTGTCCGGTGAAGCTTCAATGTGCACGAAGAAGGTGAGATACCGGCTGCCGTGCGATGCGGCAAGCAAGGCAAGATGCCAATGGTGGTGTGATGATGTGGTGCCGTACGATGCGGCAAAGGCGACGAGATGCCACCGGCGTGTAAGATGCGGCATGGCCGTGAGAAACGGTAGAACGCATGTAATCTAGAGCCAACCGGATGGATGGATTAGTACTAGTACTTTGGAGTCAAAAGAATAAGTTAGTTTATTAGAGTATGTGCATGTTAAGTAGAGTTTGTTGCAGTGGCCGGTTGGCTCAGTCATCAAAATCGTGGAGCAATTTTAGGAAGTGGGTGCAATTTTAGGAAGTGGGTTAGTGGCCGAGGGTGCCGGTGCATACATGAGGCCAGTCCCTGATGTATATATATTGCACATTGAGTAATGAGAAAACTGAGCCGATGAGGGCTGAAAACATCATGTAGCCATGGTATGGGCACCAGGGAAATCCTTTTGGCAAAGTCATTGTGATCTTCTTCCCTGGTGCATGCGCCTGTGTGTGTGTTTTTTTTTCTTGAGCTTTTTCCATGGTGTGTGTTCTTGAGAGAAACCAAGAGAAAGAGTTAAGAGGAAGAAGACGGGTGATGCCAGGAGGCAGCCCCAACAGGCTCCAACGAACTCTCTGCTGAAATGGGATAACAAAGCTAAACGTGAGCTAGAAACTGATGCATCTTGCCCGATATGCCAGCGAGAAACCGAACACACATCTCCCATATTCCATGCTTTATGCTGTTGTCCAAACTCAGTTCATATATGGGATGTTATGGGTGCGGTCTGGCCTTTGCCAAATTTGACAAATATGATACACTAGGGGACATAGTGCATGGCTGCTTGATGTAACTAATCCACTGGATGGAATCAGACGCAGCATGGTGGTCTTGATCTTTTTATTTTTGAAAGATCCAGCAAATTGCTGGCTTGATTCAGATTTAGCAGAAAGCAGCGGAAGAGCAACATGGTGAAGATACTAAGATCAAAGAAAAAAAGGAAAACAACAACCCTATTAGCTGCAGACCTAGACTCACCACAGGGAACACGACTACATAACAAAAGCACCTTTGCTAAGCTAAGCATCACCACTGTGTTTCAACCAACGCCGATCACCTCCGAAGACAGCAGCGGCTCCAACAAAACTTCCCTTGTCAACGCGCCATCCACCCTTGATGCCTAAGGAGGGGGAAAGTAGATGGTGAAACTCGGTTGGTCCCAAGAAAAGATTCGTCTTGGACTCATCGACAATGGTATGCATTGTGCCTGGAGCTTCATCTTGAACAGCGGCAAGCACCGAATGAGCGCCACATAGAATCTCCAAGTAGTGTCTCAGATGTGATACTCCCAACAGAGGAACGACGTCGAAGACGCCGCCATCACGCTGATCCAAAACTCCGAACCTAGGCTTTCGTCACCATAGACACACTACCAACCGAGCATGAGGAAGATGTCGACACACCTCGGTGACACCTCTAAGGAGGAAAACGGCACCCACGGGCGCCATCGCCACCAACCTCAGCTGTGCAGGACTTTCAGGAGCTCGTCCAACCGTCTCACACCGTCACCGCCACAACACCTCGCCGTCGTGGCAGTGATGTAATGGACCACCAACACACGCATGGCTGGGAGCACACCACCGGCTTTACCGGCCCCTTTGCAACAACCTCCCGCATTCGTGGAGCACCGTCGTCCAGCTACCGCCGCCACGGCCAGGGAACCTCGGCATCCGCGCAGACCCCCAGCTGCACACCGATCCACCTCCTCTGCGGGCACAACCTCCCTTGTACCGCGGTCCTCGCAGCCAACACAACGAGTCGACGCTCACATGTGGGCCGTACATGTTAGTGTCTCTGGAGTTAGGTTAGTTTTAAAACTAATTAAGAGGATAGGGTCCAGATGTCACTGACTCATGGGGTGGTGAGCTGGGTTAGATAGGCCTAATGTGTTGCCATGTAAGCGGGGCCGGAGGCTTAACGTCGGCGACCATAAAGCACAACAGTGTGTGCATTGGATGGCCATGGGGGCGACAACGAAGGGCACCCGAAGGTAGCCCTCGCTTGCACGCATCACATGGACGGGGGCATGGACCCAGGGGTGCCGGAGAAGACGCAAACGAGGAACTTTGCGGTGGTACCCGGATGGTCCTAAGCGGGGACATTACCAAGGGCACATTTCAGAGCGGTAGAAGAGGGGTATCAAAGAGGAGATCACTGTGAGCACGACTGGGAGGTTAGGGAGTCTGGAAAAGCTGCGTTGGTGGAGAATTAAGCGCGTTGGTCGTCGGTTAGATGAAGAGCTCGATGTCGATTCCTTGGAAGAGGGGGCGTCTAAAATCGATTCGCTGTGCGGGAAGGATGAGGGATTCGTATCGGGGCTACCAGACAAGGAGGGGTCGAGGCCATCCTCTGGTGAGCAGATGAGGAGGAGGTTATGGCTACTTATCACCGGCGTGGCCGTGGAGTTGAGGGAGGTAATGATTTTTTAGAGGATTTCCTTTGGTTGGGAGCTGTACGCGATGTTGGCCGATGACAAACGATGTCCCACCAGTCATAAGCTCCCCAGGCCGCACCTGTCACGACCTGTCTAGGCCCCACCTGTAATAAGCTGCCCGAGCCCACCTGTAATAAGTTGCCCGAGCCCACCCGTTCGAGCTTGAGTTAAAAAAAAAGATATCGAGCTCACATGTCCGGATATCAGGCGCCTACTATTCAGCTAGCACGTTTTAAAATATATTTTTGTAGATGCATAATAATCACATATGTTCACATATATGTATAGATGCTTATTCCTATAAATGCATCAACGCACACCTTATCTTTATGAGCACCTTCGAACGATTGAGCCGATGAAACTTAAATTTCATGAATTCATCACAAGTGCCTCGCTATCGTCGGGATTGTATACTCCCACCAAAAAAACATGTTGTCTTTTAAAGATACCAGACCATCCATCCTAAGGTTTTATCCATGATGGGCTGAGACGACGGCCCTGCTAACCACTCAACCATAGATTGGTTCTATAATCTATTTTTAATTTTTTCAATTTTTATTTTCCGAGTGGAACATTCGAGCCTTAGACCTTTGCCGGCAAACCGACCTCCAACACCATTCGGTTCGCCTGTCTGTTGATTTTTTTTATCAAGCATAAGTCTTTGCCAAGTAGCGAAGACCATTTGGTAAATTCTATGTCAAGTTTCTGAGAAGAAACACTAAGCAAACGTGCATTTCCTTGAAGGATCGACATCGAGCATTCTTATCGAGTGTAACACTTGAAAAATCATAGGCCAAGCGAAAACGTCCCTGTGGTGACTATATGTTCAGAAGAAAGAAAAAAAATCATACGTATATGTGAATTATTTACGTACAATTTAATAATAGCTAACTCTGTCAGCACACACCAAATAATAAGATGGTCAACAATCGGATAAGTGAATTTCAAAAAAAAAACAATGGGATAAGTGAGTACTTAATTGTTAATTTATTACAAAATGCACTCTCCCTGGGACTGGATGTCGATCAGTACAGTTCTATAGTATTCTAATTATAGCATGCAATAGCAGAATCATGTAAATGAGGAAGCGATAGATGACGTATGAACAATTGTTCTTTGTTTCTTTGTTTTTATTTTGCCATTGTAACAATACCATTGTACTTATTTTTTTGAAAAACTAGAAAATATAGCGTAGAACAATTATTCTACCGTCAATGCCTCAAAAAAAGATAGATGACGTATTAATTTGCTCCATCAAATGGCTGCTTACGGTCTTCGCATCCACCATACTAGCGCACAACGCAGACGTACTTCCACAGCGCAGTAGATGGCACAAGCCAACAACCCCGACACGATGCACCTCGCGCCGGAATCGGTAGCCGAGCAGCCTGTGATACCACAGATGGTCGCGGCTGCCGGCGCCATGGATCACGTGCACGAAGCTGATGCCCTCGTCGTGGCCCGCGAGGAGGACAACATCATCCCCCCAGCGCCATGGACTCGGAGAAGCGGCGGTGAGATACGAGCGCTACAAAGTCGTAGGCTGCCAACTAGACGCGTACATGCACAAGTATAACCAAGCTGCTGGATGGATCCGCTGGACGCCGAGTTGTATAGCTACGAGAGCTCTCGTTACAATATTTTCTACTAATCTCAACTTTCGGTGTGAGTTTACAAGAGGCCGGCACATGTATATGTAGTAGTCTAAGCTAGCTAAGTTACCTAACCGAGTCGGCCAGGAACACAAATCCTACCCAGCTACGTACACGTTCATATACACATATAGAAGGAATTAGACATCGGGTATAATTCCAACAGACAATGTCTCAACATTTCACTGGAGCTTTAGCATGATCCAACTCATCCAACGGCTCAGGAAGCCATGAGCTTCTCCTGGGGCTTATTCAATTTCAATACCGGATTTCGCGAACATCTCCTTTAGTTTGTCTAAAGCATCCTTCGCGGCACGTTTCAAAGCTATCTCCTTTTTTCCACAAGCACTTCGATCCAACCATCACACCATCAACAAATACATCAACCTCCTTCAAATCCTTATCCCATCCATCTTTAGAGATATTAACTATTGTTTTTGCCAAACTCTTGTTGCTCGGTGACGTGGTGCTTGCCTAATGTCTCGAGGGTAATAAGTGGATCAGCCAAATTTCAAAAGACCTATTATCAGAGAAATAAATATTATATTTCCAAACTAGAGCAAGGAACAAAAATACGGATTTCACAGTTCTGAGAGAGACATTACCCGCCAAACCTCTTCTTGATTGCACTCGGAGTCAAGATATATGGCACAAATAAGAGATTCCACAATGTCAGATGGCACTTTTGGAGCATCCACTAACCCATGCGAGTGGTATTTATACTTACATAATTCTGTTACAAACTCAACAATCTGTAAGTGCCAAAGAAAAATGGACGTCATATCAATAATACGTGACTTTGCAATACGTAAATATCTTACATAATTGCTTTAAGAAATAGTTTTTTTGTTCTTCTTTGTGTGCAACTAATAGGAATTAGTCATTGACAAAAAGCATAAGAAAATCTGCTAAAACAATGAAAATAATAATAAATACGTTAGAAGTGGTTGTGGTTACAGTGTTTAGTATTAACTTTGGTGCATAAACAACTTCATTAGCCGATTTAAGAAAAATAAATTCAGGTAACCTGGATGAAATCCTGTGAAAAGATAACGTAAATGGACAAGTTGACGTGGACAAGAAATGACACATTTATGCTTTTACGGCTCCCCTAAACACGACATAGAGTTTTCTCTGGCGTTACCGTGGAATTTAATCCACATACTTATATGTTGACTACTTTCCTGAAACAACGACCATTCAAAAATGTACAAAAAAGGAACTATCATGAGTTTGAGGTTTTCCCGCCTTGATCCAAATGAAATCAATCCAAATGAACAGTCGAGTAACTTAGAATTGCACAGGCCAATTGAATCTTTTATAAAATTATGACCAAACTGCACAACATACTAGATAGTAGGATACTAGGACATAAGAGACAGGGGAATAGAAAAAGATGGTTCCCTTTCATCACAGATTACAATATGCACATATAACATGGGATCATATATACCCTTGTGCCAAAATAAAATAAAATCATGGTGAATTGGTGATGAAATCTACCCATGGTGACCGTTAAAGACAAAAAAAAAGGGATCATCCCTTGAGCACGGAGGAGAAACTAAATCTATAAAAAGGTGGAACCCTTTCTGAGATCCATGGTGGGCACACTCTTGAGTGACCATTTATTTATTTATTTTGTTATGATAGCCATGAACATATATGCTACTACCCCGTACAACCTAGCACCAATATATGCATGAGGATCAAGTTTGGTTTAGTTTAAGCTCTTTTTTCTGACTCGGGAAATGCTCAGAAGGGCCTAGAGCTGCATTGAACCAACGGTGGGAGTAAAGAAGTACAAACATGACCCAAAAAGAAAGAACACATCCCTGCAATTTAACACAATGCGCCGGTGGAAATGGCTGACAGTCCCCTACTCATGGCTCTCTCTCTCCCTCCCCCCTCTCGTCCCCGCTCCCCTCCTCCCTCCTCCTGCTCATCCCATCTTCCGTCTCCTCCTTCCTCCCCTGTGCTGATCTCCGGTGACTGCCTCGCCTCCCCGGTCGTGGCGAGTCCCTCTGCGTTTCTCCCCCTAGCCCAGGGATCCCTGGTCTCCGCCCTGCCTTCGCCTGGAGCTTGTCGTGGCAAGTTTTGGGCGCTGGCCTCTGATTCGGAGCCGGAGGTGCTGCGTTGTTCTCCTTTGCGGCGAGATGGGCTGGTCCCTCCGGGTGTTCGCGGCCGTCGTTTCGCGCCGGGAGGGTGCTCTCGCTGGTCCTCTTCCTTGGCCGCCGAGCCGGGTTGGATAGTGGCGGGCCGTAAGCGCCGCGGCCGGAAAGTTCCGGACCTCCTCTCGTCTCCTGGTGTTTTGGGCGCGTTACCTGGTGCCGTGGCCCTGTCCCCGGCCGCCTCTCCGGTTTTCTCTCCGGTGGACTCCTTGGCGGCGGCGGCGGTGGGTGGGGTGGAAACCCTAACCGTCTCCCTGGCTCCGGGGGTGTCGTGTGGGATGGTTAGTGGGCCGGCCCGCACGGTCTGCTCGGCGTACGTTGATCCGTTGGCTGGTGGGTCTGAAGGTGTTCGGTTAGTGGGCCCTGAGGTCTCGTATGGGCCCTCCTTTTCGTTGGACGACTTTCCACCTCTGCTATTGGACCGGGCGGCCTTACCGCTTGGCCCACCTCCTAAACCTGGCCTGTCGGCCCTCCCATGGGCGGGTACTTATGTGTGCCTCGCGGCTCCCGTGACCTAACCCTAGCCTTTTCCCCCTCCGTCTCGGATCTGCGCCGCTTCCTCTCCTCCCCGCTCCGCTTCCCACTCTGCGTCCTTCGTCTCCCTCCCCCCTCCTCCACCCCTCTCTAGGTCCTTTGCTGTTGTTGCGTCGGTGGCCATGGAGGGATCCAACCCTGCTTCCAAGGCTCCCTCGCCTAGGCAGGATGGTCGGGGCGATCTGGAGGGCTTGGAGGCTGAGGCCTCGCTCCGGGCTCGCCTTGAGAAGGATAAGAGGGATCGCGAGGCGGCGACTACGGCGGCCCAATCTCCATGGGCTCACCCTGACCCCTGGGATGCGGCTGCGGCCAAGGCTTCGGGTCACCAGCCGCCCCCCTCCTCCACCTCCTCCTCCCCCTGCTGGGCCTCGTCCCCCGCTGGGTCCTGGTGGTGGGGGAGGCGGTGGCCGGGGCGGCCATGGCTACAGCGGGAACTTCCGGTCCGGATCTGGTGGATTCAGGGCGTCGGGCGCTTTCTTCAACTCTGGGTCGTCTTCTTCGCAAGGCTTCTCCAACAAGCGCAAGTATGATAACCGTGACGGCGCGTCTGGATATGATGGTGGCTCTGGTATTCTCCCGTCTCCTCCGAATCTGGGTGCTTCTCGTGCTGGGTCGAGCCAATTTATTTGCTTTGCTTGCCACCGCCCTAATCACTTCCAAGCTCAGTGTACTGCTCCGCCCTTCTGCTTGATCTGCCGCGCGGAAGGACACCTGACGGTGGACTATGTTTCTCGGGCTCCGCCTCCTGTTCTTAAGCACTTTGGAAGAGGCTTACCTGGATGTGGATTCTTTGGGTTAGTTGGTGGGGATGGTGTGGTGGTGGCCACACCTCCCCCTCAAAATGATGCGATCATTTCGGTGCTGGATGGGGTGGTCTCCCTTGAAACTATGGCTGCCGAACTCCAGGAGTGGGGTATGGATGGCTGGGATTGGCAGCTCGAGGCTATATCTTAAAGGGAGTTCGGTGTGGTGTTCCCTTCCCACGAGAGTCTTCGCATGGTTGCTAAGAGTGCTAGTTTCACCTTACCGTTGCATCAAACTGTGGTTTCAGTGAGGGAAGCTGTCGAGATCGATCGATCCTTTGGTTCGTTGGTCGACGCCTATGTTCTGTTGGAGGATGTGCCGCCGGAAATGAGAAATGCCGCGGTGCTCATGGTGTTTGGTGAGCTGGTTGGTAAACCTATTTCTGTTGATGTTGACTCTCTTGGTCGTCGTGGTGCTCTCCGGATGCTTTTCAGCTTGCGTAACCCATCCATGGTCAAAGGCTTTATTGAGTTTGTTCCGTCTCGGAAGGCGTTTCGAATTAAAGTCCGCTTGGAAGATGCTCATGCTCCTCCTGAATCTGTCAACCCCCCTCCTCCTCCTCCCAATGACCCGATCCAGGGGGGAACCTGTTCAGTGAAAGCCAAGGGGTTTCGGGCGAGCCTTTCACTTCTAGTGAGTGGGAAGCTCTCGGGCCTCGGCTCCAAGAGCTTTACCCCAACCGCCAGCCGCGGGATGGCAGTGCTTCTAAGGGCAAGGAGGCTGGGATGTAGCCGCCGGTTGGTAACGTGACTGCCCCCTCTCCGACACCGGAACGTGCCCCGGCTCCGGTCTCCTCCATCCCTATCGTCCCTTCGAAGCCTCAGATGGAGCCCTCTTTAGGCAACCCTTACCCTACCTCGGCGGTTTGCTCGAATCACCCCACCCGTGCAGCGTCTCCATCTCTGTCGGACGTCTTGGATTCTCCCTCTAGGGAGGCAGAGGATGGTGAACCACGGTCGTCTGGTTCGCGCCGTCGTAAAACTGTGAAGAAGACCTCAGCCAGGGCCCGTGCTCGAAAGGAAGCGGCTGCCTCTAAAATCTCTGGCTCGGGCCTTTTCCGCACCCTCAATATGGACGAGGCTGGGGATGGACCTGTGGACGGGCCGCCATCTCCGGATCCATTCCCTTCCTCGGCACCCGCTTCGGCTTCGGTGTCGCTCAAGAAGCCGTTGTCCACGGCCCGCAAAAGCAGGAGGGTGGCGGATGCTGGAACTCCTATCCATCTGTGTGCGGAACAGAGAAAGGCGGCGCGTGACACCGTCGTGATTGTTACGCCTCTCACTTCTCCTAAACATACGGTGCTGTCTGATTTTTCAATTGAACATTTTGTGAAAGTTGCTTCTGATTCGGGCTTATCACTAGGGCCGGATTTAACTACGGCCTCGGGTGTTCTTTCGGTTCTTCGTGCTAATGAGGTGGCTCAGGCTAGTCTTCCCAAGGCTGCTGAGGCAGCTCTGAATAGCCCTTCGGCTTCCACTCCGCTAGGAGCCCCTGCTCCTCAAGGTCCTGGTAGAGGCCAGACCTCGAAGGGTTCCCGTTCTAGGGCACGTGCTAACAAACAGGTCACTATCAGCATCCCCACGTGCTCTAGTCTCCGAATTCGTAATATTTCTGTCAAATGAAGATCCTCTTCTGGAACATTAGGGGTTTCGGTGCTAGAGGGCGCCGAAATCAGCTTCGTGATCTTCTCCAAACTGAACACATTGATATTTTATGTCTTCAAGAGACTAAACGGGAGGTCTTTTCTGTGACGGATTTTAATGGCATCGGGGGTACAGATTTTACTTGGAACTGGGTGGCAGTTGTTGGATCTTCTGGGGGTATTCTGATTGGTTCTAGGAACGACCTTTTTGATGTATCGGATGTGTTGTGTACCGAGTTTTTCCTGTCCCTTTGGTTGGCTTGCCGCGATTCCTCTGCCTCTTGGGAGCTTATCTCTGTTTATGGCCCTTCGGACCACTCTCACTCTGATCGCTTTCTGTCGGCCCTGGATGCGCGCCTGTCGAACCAAGTGCTCCATGTGCTCTTGGGTGGGGATTTCAATCTTCTTCGGTATCCTTTTGAGAAAAGTTTTGATATTTTTTGTTTTTCTAGGGCAGATTCTTTTAATGGTTTAATTGCTGACCATGATTTACGTGAGCTTCCCCGTTCGGGGGCTAGGTATACTTGGTCTAATCACCAATCTAATCCGGTCCGCTCGGTGTTGGATAGGGCTATTTGCTATCCTGGTTGGGAGATGATCTATCTCGGGTGCTCCTTATTTGCCATTCCCTCTATTGGCTCAGAACATACTCCTTTAGTTTTGGATTCGGGTGGGGGTGTGCGCCCCCCCCCCAGGTTCAGATTCGACTCCTCCTGGCTTGGATGTGAAGGTTTTGTCCCGTTGGTTTCGTCCAAAATTCTTAGTTTCCTCTCCCTGCCGCATCGCTCGTTCGGTCTGTTGGACGACTGGCGTTTTTGTTCCAGGGGCTTGAGACAGTTCCTTAGAGGCTGGGGGGCAATAAGGCAATCTGTGATCGTGCGACGAAGGCTAAGTTGCTCAATAAAATTAAATCTCTGGATAGCCTGGCAGACTCGGTGGGTCTTGATCCCTCTGGTTGGAATCAACAGTATGAGCTGGAGAAATCTCTCCTTGAGGTTCATGCTTCTGAAGAGGAATTCTGGAGGCAAAGAGGTCGTATCTCTTGGGTGCTTAAAGTAGATTCCCTCACTGCGTATTTCATTGCTGTCGCCAATGGTAGACGTCGGCGATGCCTTATTTCCAGGCTAGTTATTGATGGTGTGATCTGCGATGACATCGAGATCATCGCCTGCCATATTACCCAATTTTATTCCTCTCTTCTTGCGGCTCGCACTGAGGTGGGTGTTCTTCTCTGTGGCTCTTTCTGGGGGGCGGGCGCTCGGGTTTCGGACGAGGAAAATTCTGCTCTCATGCTCCCTCTATCCGAGGAGGAAATTGACTTCGCGGTCTTTCCTCAAATGCCACTCTGCTCCGGGGCCGGACGGGTTCTCTATCTCTTTCGTTCAGAAGTTCTGGGCCTCTATTCGGTTTTTGGTTTACGCCATCATTTAGGGATTCTGCCTGGGTTCTGTTGATATCTCTAGGCTCAACTACGCTACCCTCTCTCTGATTCCTAAGGTGAATGGTGCTGATAACTTTAAACTTTTCCGCCCCATTGCGCTCATCAATAATATCGCTAAGTTCCCGTCCAAAGCATTTGCCACTCAGTTGGGGCCGATTGCTCACAAAGTTATTAATCATAACCAATCTGCGTTCATTAAAGGGAGGTTCATTCTGGACAGCATTCTCAGCCTTTATGAGGTGCTCCATGAGCTCAAGCGTTCGAGAACCAATGCGATAGTTCTCAAGCTGGACTTCGAAAAGGCTTATGATTGTGTGAGTTGGCCTTTTCTTCGTGCTTCCCTCTTGGCTAAGGGCTTCGTTGGTGCGTATGTTCACCGTGTGATGCAACTGGTTTCTAAGGGACACACTGCTGTTTCGATCAATGGGCTAGTGGGCCCTTTCTTCCCTAATGACAGAGGACTTAGGCAAGGTGACCCTATCTCCCCTCTATTGTTCAATTTTGTGGCTGATGCTCTCTCGGGTATCCTTGATCGGGCTGTGGGAGCTGGTCACATCTCTGCGGTTCTTTGCCCCCTCCTTCCCTCTGGGCTCACTCACCTTCAATATGCTGACGACACGGTTATTTTGGTAGAAAACAATGACCTTTTCCTTTCTAACCTCAAATTCCTGCTGCTTTGCTTTGAGGCCTTGTCGGGACTCAAGATCAACTTCTCCAAAAGTGAGATTATTGCGCCTGGGTGTTCCTTGGAGGAAGGACGCCGGGTTGCCTCTCTGATGAACTGCACTTTGGGCTCTTTTCCCTTGCGATACTTGGGGATTCCTATCTCTCAGGACCTTGTTTCTGCTAAAGACTTAGCTTCGCTGGTCCGTAAGGTGGGCATCAGGGTGTTACCTTGGAGGGGTAGACATCACTCTTCTGCTGCCAAGGTGTGTTTGATCAATGCATGCTTATCTTCCCTCCCTACTTATTCTATGGGGTTTTATAGGCTGCCTGGTTCTGTTCACGAGGGCTTCTTCTGGAATGCGGCTGATAATCGGAAGAAGTACCGATAAGTTAAATGGAAGTCTATGTGCCTTCCCAAATGCATGGGAGGACTGGGTATTATAAACACTTCGGTTATGAATGATTGTCTTATCATAAAGTGGTGGTGGAAAATCTGTACGGGTAGCTCGGATGCCTTATGGTTTCGGATCTTGAAGGCTAAATATTTCCCTAACTCCTCGCCTATGTCTGCTTCTGCTTCTGGAGGCTCCCAATTTTGGTGCTCCTTATGTAGACTTCGCGAGACCTTCTGCAAGTTTGCCCGCTTCTCGGTTAAAGATGGTTCTGCAGTGCGGTTTTGGTTGGATCTGTGGTCTCCTGTGGGCCGCCTGTGTGATGTTTTTCCAACTTTATTCTCCTATTGCCCGAAGCCGGGGATCTCTATCTCTGAGTTGGCCGCGGCTAACTGGGATATCGGTTTTCGTCGGATGCTCTCTCCTGCAGAGCTGGAAGACTGGCAACGTCTTGTTGTGCTCTTCCCTACGCTCTCGGAGGGTAGAGACGATGTGTTCTGGACCCTCTCCAGATCCGGGGTGTTTTCGGTTAAGTCCCTCTATTCTGAGCTTGTGGCCGGGAGACGAACTTCCCGTTTTTCTCTGGTTTGGAAAGCTCGTATTCCCCCCAAGATTAAAGTTTTTCTGTGGCAGGCGTTTAAGCTTAAGCTGCCGTCCTCTGACCAGATTCATAAGCGTAATCCGGCTAGATCGGCTAACTGTGTGGTCTGTGGCACTTTGGAGGACGCCCTGCACATCTTTTTTCATTGTCCGCTTGCTAAGTTTATGTGGAGTTGCTTTCAGGAGTGGCTGGGCAATTCGTGGAACCCACGGACCTTTGGGGAGGTCCGTAGCTTGGTTCGTCCTCTGTCTTCTCGCTTCCGCCGTCTTTTCTGGACTGTTTTTGCGGCAGCTTGTTGGGTGATGTGGAATATTCGTAACAAGTTAACTATTGAGCACATTTTTCCTAAATATCCGGCTATTTTTATCTTTAAATTGATTGGTTTTCTACAGATATGGAAGCCCTTGTGTAAAAGCGCTGACCTGGAGGATTTGGAGTCCATCATTTCAAGGATGAAGGCTACAGCTATCGCTTGTCTCCCGCTACGGCAGTGACTCCATTCCCTCGGTGGCGGCCTTGGCAGCGCTTCAGCTTTTAGTGCTTCCTTAGTCTACCTCTTCGATCCTTGCTCCTCCCTTCTTTCTTCGGCCTGCGTGCCTGGTTGGCTCTGTGCCTGTATGAACTTCCCCACTTGCTTGGATTTGGCTTAAACTCTTTGCCCTTTTACCGTGGTTGGTTGTATGCTGTCGCGGCAGCAGTGAACTCGTTTGGGCCGGTGATGGCTTTATCTATAAAGTCGGGCCATAGCCTTTTATCTAATTTTTTTAACACAAAGAACTCTGAAATACATGAAAAACTATAATCAAGTCCTTGGACTCCTTCTTCGTCGACTACACCAGCCAATCGAGCCCGGGGAGCACCACAGCCGTCACCGCGTCTTCTTCCCCCAACTTCGGCCGCCGTGCGTCGCAGAGGAAATTCGCCGCTGTCGAGACGCCATCGAGCACGCTGCCACCACGACTGCACTCGCGGTGAGCTACTGCGTCTTCCCCATCTCGCCGTAGCCCCTCCCGTGCCCCGTAGGCCGATATGCCATTAGGGCACCGTGCGCGCTACCGCCGGTGAGCTCACCGTCGTCGTCTGGAGCGTGCGTTTGACAACCTAGCCGTGTCACTTTGCGCGCCATAGTCACAGCTCTCGAACGCGCCCTACCCCGCTTCCTCCCGTGGCCGTTTTCGTCGTCGTCGACATCACCCGAGCACAGTCGCCGCCAAACCTCGTCGCCGGCCTCGTTTCCGGCTACCCTAAGCTACCAAACCACCCCTAAAAGAACCGTCATCGTCGCCTCGTTCTAATGCGCCCAACCGCGCGCCAAATGGCCCACCCTAGCCCAATCCCGAGCCCCTCCGATGCTCGTCGCCATGTGGTGGCTCGTCGGCGACTGATACGTCCAAAACGTATCTATAATTTCTGCTTGTTCCATGCATGTTTTGTGTGATATTGCTATGATCTAGATACACTTTCATACACTTTTGATCATATTTGGACTAACCTATTAACTCAGTGCACCACAGTGCCAGTTCCTGTTTTCTGCTGTTATTATATTTCAGTTTTCCCCCGTATAAAAAGTGCTCCAAAAATTCGGGAAAATTCAAATAAAAATCAGCGTGAAGGAAGCTTCGCGAAGAGCCCGAGTGGGGCCAGAGGGGAGCCAGGGGGCTCCCAGGCGGCCAGTGGGCGCGGCCCCACCCCTGGCCGCGCCAGGGGGGGCGCCTGGGGCCCCTGCTCCACCTCTGGCTGCCCCCCTTCGCCTATATATTCTCCGTGACGCGAAACCCTCGAGGACAGAACCCTTTTCGCGATCTCGCCTCTGTTCCACCGCCGCTGCGCTTCCGAGATCGGGAGCACCAGAAGACCTCTTCCCGGCACCCTACCGGAGGGAGGGCCGACCTCCGGGAGTCTCCTCTCCACCATGGATGCTCCCCGGAAGACTCGTGAGTAGTTTCCTTTGGATCATGGGTCTGTGATCAGTAGCTATGTGATGTTCTCCTCCCCTCTTTGTTCTTCATGGATTGGACCTCGTGATCTGCCCTACATGATCGAGGCACTTTTGTAATCTTTCTGCTGTTGCTATGCTGAGTTTGATGGGATCTGATGGATTATGAGATTATGTTCAGATTGTGATTGAGTAATATATTTGGTTTTTATCTCTTATATTTTTGTTCCTAAGTAATTCTTGCATGTTCTCCGTTGCTGTTTATTGCTTTGGCCAAGTAGTAGGTAGTAACTCCAAGAGGGAACGTTATGCTCGATTGTGGGTTCATGCCCCCGATGACACGCTTGAGTGACAGAAACATGAGTCTAGGGGATGTTCTGTTGCCACAAGGGGGAAAACAATGGTGCTTGTAACCGCGGTTGCAAGGATTGTTTACTTTACGCAAAGTGCTTTTTAATGCAGTTGTCTGTTGCTTTGGGTTTACACTTTGGGTGGGGCTCGCAACTTAATACCAGCGAGATGTTCTGGATAGATATCTCAAGGTGGATGATTAGTAGTAGATGCAGTTGGATTTTGGTCTACTTATTTTGGCGTACTCCCCATGCTTTTGAGCCTCTTTCTTTCTTTTGTAGCATAGTTAGCATTGCGGTGCGTTCATAATCCTGTCAATTGCCCTTCTGTAATTTGTTCACCTCGCATAGCAGTTTTATCGTCTTTTGGGAGAGAGACATCACTAGTGAACATCACGTATCCCGGTCAATATCCTCATTACAGTTTCCACACTCATTTACTTTTCCTGCTTTTACTTTCAGTTGCTATCATTATCCCTTGTGTTTGATCCTTTGTGAACAACAAGACCGGAGAGATTGACAACCTCTCTGAACTTCGTTGGGAACAAAGTTATTTGTGTCTGTGTGCAGGTCCGCGTCAGTTGCGCCGCTGACACCTACTTATCATCTCTAGAGTCCTACTGGAGGCAAACCTTGGTATCTTTACCGAGGGAAATTTTCTGCTGTGCTACATCACGCCTTCCACTTGGGGCTCACCAACGAAGGGCGAGAAGACCACACTCTCGCGAGATCAAGCAAAATTCTGGCGGCGTTGCCGGGGACTCCGAGTGCTAAGATAGGGGAGTTGCACACTACCCTTTACCTTTGTTTTTAGTCTTGTTAGTTTACCTTTCAGTTTTTATCTTTGTGTCTTATATGAAAAACCAAAAAAAATAGTTGCTACCTTTTGCCTTTGTCTTGCTTTGCCTAGTGATGCTATCCTCACCATGGGTGCTGAATCAACCAAATATGGTAGGATGGACATGTTTCACTTGGATCGTCTTCGATCAATTTGTGCTCGCGCTAAAAACCCAACCGACTTGGTTGAGGGAAAATCATTGGATGAGCATGCTCATTATACGCGGCACCGCCTATCTCAGAAAGGGAAACACTTATGGGACCAAATACAAACTTCTTATTGCTATGCTAAGTGTTTATGCTACATTTATGATTTTACTTGCTGCTCTAATATAGATCGTCAACACCTTCCTTTCCAATGTGAGGTTAATGAAAATGAGATCTTATCTTCTTATGCTAAAGGTGTTTATGATTACTTTGATGTTGAAAAGATTGAAGAGTTTGTTGCTTTTAAATGTGCTTATGAGATCGCTTCTTTGAGTGAAAAGTATCACGATACTATTTACAAATCTGAAAACTTTGTAGTTCTTGCTTATTGCTTCGAGAATTACACTTCCAATTCTTATATTGAGGATTTTAAAAATAAAATGTTTGGTGCCGAAAAAGAGGCCAATGATTGCTTTGAGGAGGAATCCCATGATTCCGTGGACTCACTTGAAATATCCCTTTCTGAAAATTTTGATACTTGCTTTGTTGATGGCCAAGATGCCACTATAGATGATGCTAACAAAAATGAACTTTCTATAGTTCCTCATGTTAAGCATGAAATTGTTGCTATTGCACCCACACTTGATTTTCCTATTATCCTTTTGAAATCTCCAAATCATATTCCGGAGAATTTTGTCCTTATTAAGGCTCATTCTGATGGGTTGCATTTATCTTATGATCCTAAAGTCTGTATTGAAAAGAATACACATGTGCTTATAGGTCATGAATAACATGTTTTATTTGATAGTTATATTGTTGAGTTTTTTCATGATGCTACTGAAAATTACTTTGAGAGAGGAAAGTTTGGTTGTAGAAACTTCCATGTTACAAAAACACCTCTCTTCATGTTGAAAGTTTTGAAGTTGTTCTTGTTCCACCTTCCTATGCTTGTCACTTTGTGCTTCTTTGATTTATTTTCTTACAAGATGCCTATGCATAGGAAGTGGGTTAGGCTTAAATGTGTTTCATATATGCTTTTTGATGCTCTCCTTTGCTTCAACTCTTATTCTTATGTGAGCATCTTTTATAATCTTCATGCCTAGTTTAAAGGCATAAAAGAAAGCGCTTTCGGGAGGCAGCCCGCAACGATTTTAGGTTTTCCCTTTTGCTTTTGTTGTGTCTTGATGTTTTTTACTACTGTAGAAACATCATTGTATCTTTATTTTTTAGCTTTGTGCCAAGTTATAGCCTCTTATGATAAGGGAAGCAAAAGTTGTGACATGCTGTCCAGAAAACAGATTCTGTCCTCGTGACGGGAAAAATCGCAAAAAAATCCCAGTTCATCTTTTTGAGCTGAAATTTTTACACAGCATGCTCTATACAATTGTGAACATTCGTATGTTCTGTGTTTTTTGATTTGAGTTGCAGAAGTGCCCCTAAAAAATTCTTTACTACCCGTTGTTCTGTTTTTCACAGATTCTGCCACGTTTTGTCTTTCCTAACTTTTGCAAACCTTAAGCTTGCTTTTTCTTTGCAAAAACTTTTTGGCAATCTTGAGAAACAGTAGCTCTTCAAGAATATCTTTATATCCAGTGGGGAAAAATTATTTTATTAAGGGTACTAACCTCTCTAATCAGCTTATGATGAGTTATGTATGAAGGGAGTTTTCAAGTGTGCGATGGAAGATGATGAAAGAAGATCCAGGAGTGTCAAGCGCTCAAGCTTGGGGATGCCCCCATGCATCGCCAATAAATATTCAAGGAGACTCAAGCGTCTAAGCTTGGGGATGCCCCCGTGCATCCCCTTCTCCATCAACAATCATCAGTTCGTCCTTCGTCTCACTATATTTTTATCACTTCATGCGTTATGTGCTATGCTTGGAGCGTCTCGCTCTTAGGTTTTATTTTTAGTTTTCTTTATCTTTGCTTGTTGTTCATAACAAGTTAGATCCCGTCTTACTTTGTGTGGGAGAGAAACACGCTCCACTTTCAAAATCTAGAACACATCATAGGATTTTTCCTGCTTATCTTTTTGCTGTTGTGTGTTCCTTATCTTTTCATAGCTGCTGCCATGTTTAGTTTTAGTCTTATTTTGTCTTTAGCAAGAGCCTTGGCTTTTGTCTAGTTTGTTGCTGGAACTCTTTTTAGTTTTCATGTTTATCTTGTTAAAGAGAGTTGGTTGTTGCACTGAGTAGTGTCTTGTCTTGAAAGTAGGTGTTTGAGGTTGCTATTTAATTTTAGTAGTAACTTGCAATAGTTTTGAGGTATTGATGTGAGTAATATTTGAACTTTTGGTGTCAAGAGCTTTAGCCTATTAGTGATAGGTGTCATATTTTGGGAAATCCGTGTTTATTTTCAAAACCAACAAAACTAGTTGAGAACTTTAGCTACTAGATGGATCACTAATCTTTGGAGGGATCGAATATTAGAGTACACTCACGTACCATGAGTCGAGGATGCGCAAGGATAACCAAACCCCCATACACTCCTCCTCAGGGTACTTGTCTCTTTGTGAACCTCCTTATTAGAATGAGAGTTACCGATAATAAGTGCATGAGTTCTTCGGACTAATGTAAGTATTGAAAGTTGACACTTCCACCTTCCCATATTTTGCTAGCCTCTCACGTGCCGTGCATTGACTTCTTCTCACTCCGAGAGTGGGTGTCCACCTTCGCCGGTACATCCAAACCCTTGGCATGATACGCTCTGTCATCATAAACCTCCTTATATCTTTCCTCAAAACAGCCACCATACCTACCTATCAAGGCATTTCCATAGCCTTTCCGAGATATATTGCCATGCAACATCCACCTCTTCATGACTTGATCTTCATGTCATACATGTTCCTGCTACACTGGAAGCGACATACATTGCATACATCATGATAGTTACATCTTCTTTATGATTTTGAGTACCTTGTAAAGTGTGAAAGATCTCCTTTACCTTCTTGTAAAATAGAGTGTTGCCCTTAAGTGATGAAAAGATCCCAAAGTGGAAAAAATCAAAAGATCCCAAAGAGGACAAATGAGAGTTAAATAGAAAGAGCCATTGAGGCCACAAAAAAAATAGAAAAAGAGAAAAAGAAATAAAGAGAGAAAGGGGCAACACTACTATCCTTTTGAGAGATCCACACTAGTACTCCCTTTATATCCTCGTACTCCATAGAGATGATCATTATGCATATAGCTATGTGGGGACCTTCACACTATAGAACTTGGCTTGCATATTCCAAGGATGAGCCTCCTCAAACGAGCTCTAGGTCTTCATGAGCGAGCAAGTTAGATGCACCCCCACTATTTCCTTTGGAGAGCTTCTTAGCTCGTATGTGCATCTGTTGCATGGCAATCCCTACTCCTCACATCATATCTATCATTTGGCATCTCTTTTTTTTTCTTTTTTGAAGCTTTCAAACTAAAGTGTAAAGCACCCCCCAGCATTTTATTACCATGAACACAATATTTACAAATGTACAGTAAAAGCTTCAAAAAAACACCTCTCAGGGTGGAAGGAAGTCAGTCCATCTAAGTAAAAGATCCTTAAATCTAGGCTTAATTCTATAACTAAGCAAGGTTAAATCATGAATGAATCCAACCCTCCACTTAGCAAAAGAAGGCCTGACATGCTTGAAACATTTGGCATTCCTGATCAACCAGATGTTCCACCAGGCCGTAAACACCACTTCAGCGAAGAAAGGTTTATTGAAAGATTCCTTGGCGCTCTTGGCAATCTGAATCATGTCAGAACCATGGCTCCAATCAATTTGCAGATATGCCCATACTCTAGCACTGAAATTGCACTGGAAAAAGAGATGATCTCTGGTCTCCAGATGTTGGGTATGACAAAGCACACACTCAGGGCCATCCTGGATGTTCCAGTGTCGTCTGATAAGCATATCCTTTTTATTGAGACGATCCATGATAACCAGCCAAGCAAAAACTTTGGTCTTTAAGATGCAACATGATTTCCAAATCCAATTTAAAAGAGGATTTTCATGTATAGGATCATGCACCAGCTTGTAGAACTTCTTAGCAGAGTATTGCCCTTTTCCATTCAACCTCCATGTCCAGCAGTCCTGTAATGCATCACCACCTTGACTTGGAAGGATTAGTTGCATCTCAGAGAGCTCCTGGAAGGCCTGTGCAGATAGAGGAAGATTGAAAAGCTCAGTGAGGTTATCCACCTCCATGGCCTCTTTAACAGATAGAAAGGGATCCTTAGCAAAGGAGAACAATCTTTGGAACTTCTGAGCTAAAGTGGCATTAGTGTTGGGGACCCAAAAATCATTCCACAGCAAAATAGAATCACCAAGACCAACTTTAATCTGGGACACAGCCACAAAGGTAGCCATCAACTTTGCCACATCTTTCCACCAGAATGAGCCACAGAGTTCAGTAACATGAGGCACTCTTTCATGGTAATAAGAGTCCCATACAAGAGAGACCCAAGGCACATCCTCCTTGTTGTAAAACTTATGCAGGTGCTTCATCAGAAGGGCTTGATTTTGCAGCTGTAAATTGAGGATGCCCAGGCCACCCTTGTTCTTTGGTCTGCAAACTAGCTCCCAGACAGCAGGTGATTTACCAGAGTTCTGTCCATACTTTCAACAAAGACATTGTCTCTGGATCCTCTCCAATTGCTTGATTATACCAGCAGGAATGTGCAAAGAGAAAAGGAAGTAGATGGGCATGGAAGATATCACAGAGTTGAGAAGCTGCAGTTTGCCCCCTTGAGTTAAAAAACAAGAACTGGCAGTCAATCCCCTCTCCATGCAGTCCACTAAGGGAAGAAGATCCACAATTTTGGGAGGCAGCCCCAAATATGTGAAAGGAAGTTTCCCAACTTGACAACCAAAAGCACTGGCCAACTCATCTATAGTGACCTCATCAATATTGATGGGGATCATGGATGATTTGTTGTAATTGATATCCAGACCAGTAGATTGGGTGGAATTTTGGAGTGCTTCCTTGAGTCTGAGGACTTGTGAGGACTCAGCTGGCATAATCAGAATTGTATCATCAGCATACTGAACAATTGGAAAATCAGTATCATGGCATGGGATGGGCAAGCTGAGATGCCCTTTCCTCAGCAGATCATTGACAACAGATTGCAGAAGATCAGCAGCCAGAACAAAAAGCAGAGGGGACAAAGGATCCCCCTGTCTGACCCCCCTTTTGCATTTAAACTGTCTACCTGGGATGCCATTTAACAGAACAGATGAAGACCCAGTGTCCAACAGTTGCTGCACCCAGATTCTCCATTTTAATGGAAAACCCTTGTGCTTTAAAATTTCTAGGATGGCATCATGCTCTATAGAATCAAAAGCTTTCTCAAAATCAATCTTGAGCAGAATCAGGGGTCTTTTGGACTGGTGGCACTGATGTAGATATTCTAAAGTCCATGCAGTACAGTCTTGGATAGATCTCTCCTTGATGAATCCATATTGGTTTTTGTGAATGCATCTCCTGATGTCCCTCTGAAGCCTATTGGCAGCCATCTTTGTGATAAACTTAATACCCACACTGGGGAGGGAGATAGGTCTGAAATCATTCACTGTCTCAGGAATAGGTTTCTTGGGGATAAGAGTGATGAAAGAGCCATTTAAACCTTCTAAATCAGCATGACCACAATGGAAATCCTCAGCCAACCTGTAAAAGTCATTGCAAATTGTAGGCCAACAAGATTTCAAGAACCTGCCATTAAAACCATCAGGTCCAGGTGATTTATCAGGCGGCATGAACTTGATTGTATCATCAATTTCTTTCATCTCAAAGGGTGCTACCAGAGCTTCTAATCCATCCACAGGAACAAGCAGATCATTCAGGTTGCAGGTCATTACAATACCCTTGGCTACCCCCATTCTATTTTTAAAAGCAGACCAAAAGGCATTAGCAAGTAAATCATGAGAGGAGCAGGTAGTGCCATCAGCTAGCTGAAGAGAGGCAATTGAATTCCTTCTATGTCTCTCAGAGGCCATTGCTTGAAAAAACTTGGAATTCTCCTCCCCCACTTTCACATATCTCTGAGTGCATCTTTTCTTCCAGTACATATGCTGCCAATGTAACATTTTCTCCAGATGCAGCTTGACAATTCTCCTAAAATTAGATTTAGGTATAGTCAGCTTCCTGAACTCTTCTAAACAGTCAATTAAGAAAATGATCCTGTTGCACTTGGAGATAAGCACTTTGAAGTTAGAGAAGTTTTTCTGCCAGTGTTTGAGTGCCCTTCTAAGTCTCTTGAACTTGTCCACCAGCCTAGCCACAGAATGGACTTTAGAGGACTCAGCATCCCAAGAAGATTTTACACAATCCAAAAAACCAGGCATCTCTACCCAAAAGTTCTCAAATCTGAAAATGTTAGCTTTTGGGATGGAGGTGTTGATAGATACAACACAAGGAACATGATCAGAGGCCGTCCTAGCTAAAGGCAGCACTAGAGTTGCAGGGTAAGATAAAATCCAATTAGCAGAGGTGAAGAACCAATCCAGCTGCTCCAGCAGAGGATTGTCCTGCATGTTAGACCATGTAAATCTTCTACCTTTCAGAGGGAGTTCCAGCAGCCCAAGATGACCAATTATCTCATTGAAGATGAACATGTCATTGACATCTCCACCAGGCAAATTTCTATTATCCAAAGACCTGATGAAATTAAAATCTCCAAGCAAAAGCCAATTAGCATCAAAGGGGATAGATAGGTGATAAAGCCAATCCACAAAAGTATCTCTTTGCTGCTGCTCACAAGGGCCATATACATTCACCAGAGTCCAAGATTCTGCATTATGGGAAGAAGTGAACTGGGTCACCATCCCAAAAGCTTTGATATCAATCAACTGCCCATCAAAGATAGATGAATTCCAAATGGTCAGAATTCCCCCAGAAGCTCCTCTCGAAGGAACCTCAGCAAATTGATCAAATCTCCTGGGGCAAAAGGATTTAATAAAGTTCTGGTCGACAGTCTCACATTTCGTTTCCTGGAGGCAGATAACTCCACACTGACTATGCTCAATTTTCTCCCGCACTGCACTTTGACGAGCTGTTGAGTTTAGACCACGAACATTCCAACAAAGCACTTTCCAATCTCTAGTAGTTGTATAATTCATGGAGACTAGTGGAAATGGAAAGCAGGATAACTATAAACATTACAGTTATCAACCAGTCGCATGAATAACACCACGGACCAAAATGAAGCTGCCCAGAAACAGTATCACAAATGGCTAATTTAAAGGCTTGCCAAACCCAGAAAACAAAATGGTAGCTAAACGTCATCATCATCCTCCTGAGATGCAGATGATGGAGCTGCCATAAGCGTCTCCTTCTTCAGAAGAGATGGGTCGATCTGCAAGTCCGCGCCAATGGTCTGAATGACCCTGATAGTAGTGGGTGGCACCACCTGTTCCTCCTGCTGAGCTGGGCCTTGGGCTTGTCCTTCAGACTCTTCCTCCGACACCATGTAGATGGGCTTGGCCTTGGGATTCTTCCGTTTTGGAGCCATAGGGAGTTCTGCCAAGGTTCCCGCCTTGAAGCCGTCCCGTTTGATTGCGCTTCTGGTGTAGCGCCTGACAGAAGTATCAACAACGGGGGTTGCCCTCTTCTTGCATCTTGGTGCTGACACCTTTGCTAATGGTGGGCTGGAAAAGGTGAGCTCCTTGGGGAGCTCCACTGCAGGCCTTGAAGGAGCCGAAGTATCATCCGCAATAAAAGTAATCGAAAGCTCCATGAAACTCTCATCGAAAGCCATGCTCCAAGATCTCTTGGAACAGACCAGAGGGAGAGCCGGACACACATTCAAGCTTCTGGGGATCTACAGAGAACAGAGTTCAGGCATCACTCTGGAGAAAGCCCTGCTCCACTGCATCTCAGGGGGCAATTCAGGCCCAACAACAATGTTGATCATCCCCACGAACACTTGTTGTGGGGGAATAGGTGGTGGGACATTTGGCATCTCTTGCCTATGATTGTCCTCATTGATGTGAGCCTTTCTTTTCCTTTTTTGTCTTCCTCCTCCATACTTCTCTCTTTGCCATCCTAAGTGTCAACTCTCGTGCTTACGCTCATCCATTGCATGAGTGCTCAATATATTGAAAAATGAGTGGATCAAATTGACTTGTACCTGGCTAGTGGTCTAGGGACGAGTCAAGATAAGATTCCAGAAAAATACCAAGTGTGAAACTTTAGTAGATTGAGTTCTCAACAAATAAATATTTTTTCTCGTATTCCCAATCCCTCTTCTTGCACGTAAACACCATTTGCAGACATTCGAGTCACGGACAGCGAGAGCTCTTGCACCTAATGTTCTTTTGTTACTTGTTTCAATGCTAATATAGACTCCTGCATGTTATGACTTGAATTGAATCTCTAACCTTGATTGCTTTACTTTTCAAAGTTCTTATATGGTTGCTAGCATGTCACCACAGAAATTATGCTGTTATCATTTACCTACTCGAGGACGAGCAGGAATTAAGCTTGGGGATGTTAATACGTCCAAAACGTATCTATAATTTCTGCTCGTTCCATGCATGTTTTGTGTGATATTGCTATGATCTAGATACACTTTCATACACTTTTGATCATATTTGGACTAACCTATTAACTCAGTGCACCACAGTGCCAGTTCCTGTTTTCTGCTGTTTTTTTATTTCAGTTTTCCCCCGTATAAAAAGTGCTCCAAAAATTCGGGAAAATTCAGATAAAAATTCAGCGTGAAGGAAGCTTTGCGAAGAGCCCGAGTGGGGCCAGAGGGGAGCCAGGGGGCTCCCAGGCGGCCAGTGGGCGCGGCGCCACCCCTGGCCGCGCCAGGGGGGCGCCTGGGACCCCTGGTCCACCTCTGGCTGCCCCCCTTTGCCTATATATTCTCCGTGAGGCGAAACCCTTGAGGACAGAACCCTTTTTCGCGATCTCGCCTCTGTTCCGCCGCCGCCGCGCTTCCAAGATCGGGAGCACCAGAAGACCTCTTCCCGGCACCCTGCCGGAGGGAGGGCCGACCTCCGGGAATCTCCTCTACACCATGGATGCTCCCCGGATGACTCGTGAGTAGTTTCCTTTGGACCATGGGTCTGTGATCAGTAGCTATGTGATGTTCTCCTCCCCTCTTTGTTCTTCATGGATTAGACCTCGTGAGCTGCCCTACATGATCGAGGCACTTTTGTAATCTTTCTGCTGTTGCTATGCTGAGTTTGATGGGATCTGATGGATTATGAGATTATGTTCAGATTGTGATTGAGTAATATATTTGGTTTTTATCTCTTATATTTTTTTCCTAAGTAATTCTTGCATGTTCTCCGTTGCTGTTTATTGCTTTGGCCAAGTAGTAGGTAGTAACTCCAAGAGGGAACGTTATGCTCGATTGTGGGTTCATGCCCCCCGATGACACGCTCGAGTGACAGAAACATGAGTCTAGGGGATGTGCTGTTGCCACAAGGGGGAAAACAACGGTGCTTGTAACCGCGGTTGCAAGGATTGTTTACTTTACGCAAAGTTCTTTTTAATGCAGTTGTCTGTTGCTTTGGGTTTACACTTTGGGTGGGGCTCGCAACTTAATACCAGCGAGATGTTCTGGATAGATATCTCAAGGTGGATTATTAGTAGTAGATGCAGTTGGATTTTGGTCTACTTATTTTGGCGTACTCCCCATGCTTTTGAGCCTCTTTCTTTCTTTTGTAGCATAGTTAGCATTGCGGTGCGTTCATAATCCTGTCAATTGCCCTTCTGTAATTTGTTCACCTCGCATAGCAGTTTTATCGTCTTTTGGGAGAGAGACATCACTAGTGAACATCACGTATCCCGGTCAATATCCTCATTACTGTTTCCACACTCATTTACTTTTCCTGCTTTTACTTTCAGTTGCTATCATTATCCCTTGTGTTTATCCTTTGTGAACAACAAGACCGGAGAGATTGACAACCTCTCTGAACTTCGTTGGGAACAAAGTTATTTGTGTCTGTGTGCAGGTCCGCGTCAGTTGCGCCGCTGACACCTACTTATCATCTCTGGAGTCCTACTGGAGACAAACCTTGGTATCTTTACCGAGGGAAATTTGCTGCTGTGCTACATCACGCCTTCCACTTGGGGCTCACCAACAAAGGGCGAGAAGACCACACTCTCGCGACATCAGCGACTAGCCACCGACCACCGCCACCGTGGCACACCTGGGGCACCCCCCTGGGTCACTGCCAGTGGGCCCCGTGGACCAGTTGATTGGGTTGACCAGTCAACTGTGCTGACTGGGCGACCTCAGTCACTGACATGCGGGCCCCCCTGTTTAAGTTTATAATTAAGTAAAACTTAATTAAAAACTGATTAGTTAAGTTAATCTGTCACTGACATGTGGGCCTTAGTCATTACGATGTGGGCCTTAGTCATTAGGTTAAGCACTGGATTAATTAAACTAATAATTTAAACCTGTGTCATTGATAGGTAGGCCCCACTGGTCAGAGTTGTTTAAATAAAAGAATTATAAATAACAGAGGCTGACATATGGGTCCCACATGCCAGGCACTGTTTTGGATAATGTTTTGGATAATGTTGATATAATAATAAAAAGAAATTCAGAAAATCATTTAAATTGATTTAAACTTTTAAATTCAATATCTTTTAAACCGTAACTCAGATTCAAAAACTTTATGCATGAAAATTTATCAGAAAAATATAAAGAATACGAATACGATATCTGTATGTCTATCACACCCCTCTAACACAACGAACATCGAACCGCCCCCCTCCGGTCCGACTGTCCGATAAATTGTCCGGTACTGCTAAAGTACCCATATGAATTTATTTTGAACACGAAAGTTGTTCGGAATAGATCCACTAACCCGGATACACCACCCACACATGTGTCGGATGTCCACGACACCTCCGGCATGATATATCCCCCCTCCGGACACCCTGTCCGGTAATCACCCGGAGCTGGCAGTTCATCCCCGGATGAATTCCCGCTCCGAGCAACGTGCATTGCACTGCGTTAGACCACCGTTAGCATTGCATCTGTCATGACATGCATTTGTTTGTATATGCTTGCTTTGTATTTACTGTTCCCCCCCCCCTTAATCTCCGGTAGACCCCGCTGCTGCCGTCGACTACACCGCTGCTGAGTACGACTACTTCGTCGACGACCCTACCCCTACCGTCGAGCTTGCAGGCAAGCAGAGCCATTCTCTTCCCCAGATATCTCCTATCTTTCCATACATTTCTTGCACTAGGCATTGTTACTGCTGCTGCTACGTTACAATCCTATTCAATTGCATAGCTTGTTTTTGTCGCCCCTTGATGTACCTCCTTTATCCTATGCTGCCTATTATTATGCATTATTCAGCAGTGAGCCCTGCGCATTGTTAGCTAGGATTAGATAGCGGGCCGTGATCACTCAGGGGAGTGAACGCGGATACAAATATTATAACTGCACATGTATGGTACAATGCAGACACCGCCTCAGGCCCCCTAGCTTGACTCTGCCGAGTCACCATCAAGTGTGAGCTATCAAGGAGTAATCCTTGTACTCCACTCGTTGCTGAGTCTGTATAGCCGCTCTAGGTACCTGAGTAACGGTTGTCCTTCAGGTAAGAAGTCGGGCGACCCAACGGTGCCCGCGAGTGGTATTGCGACGGGACGACAGGGAGGGTACGACCAGTGTATCGGTGTGCTTGGCCCCTGATCGTTGGCCGCGAGAGTTACCAAACCACGAAAGTCGAGCTCCTCCAGGAGCACACGCGAGACAAGGTAAGGAGACGGTTCACCTTGTTGGTAACCGCAGAGACTTGGTGGGACGACGGGGCAGGCACCGATGTACTGGTGGTCCTGGCTGTTGTCGTTGTCCGCGGGTCAGTTAAGTCGAGGCAATGATAACGAGTTGGCTATATGCCATGTACGCACTACCTACCCGTGGGAATTACGAGTTATGGGCTCCTCTGCTTCGTAGTGTCGTTTGAGGACTCTTCAGACGTCAGCAGTACTGCGGGCTGATTACCGGGAAGTGGTGTTGTCTTATTTTCTCGTGCGGTGGTGTCTTATTTGGATTTGCTTTATCTTCACCGGCCATTCACGCACTGTGCAGGAGTACGTTCGGGTTGGGGTCCAAGGCCCGGCATACTTAGGATTTAGACCGGCGGATGGCCTCTCTGTTGAGTTTGAAAGATGGGCTAGGAGTGTCGGATAGCCTCGGTGGGGCATTCCCTAACAAGGTGTACGCCACCCTGGAGATCCATGCGTGTAGTGTAACACAAGTGCACCCCTACAGGGAAGATTAATCTATTCGAATAGCCGTGTCCACGGTAACAGGACGCTTTATGCTGAAGCTGGATCTTACCACTAAAAACTATTATTATTAAACTGTATGGTTCCGGGTTTTCTTCCTCGATGGGATGTCGAGGAGGTGATCTCGGAGGCATTTTTAAATATTAAAACTTATTATTATACAATGCTGCAGCAACTTCTGCTGCATTGTTACTTTATGCTTTATATAAACTGTTGGCTATTCTCTCCTCATGCTGCAAGACTCGTTGGAAGATGCTAGTCTTCGATAGGCCTAGCTTCTTACCCTTATTATGATTTCTATCTTGCAGTCCACTATATATATCCTCCCCTTTCCATTTGATACAATGCATAATTGCTTAGTAGCGGACGTAAGACTCGCCGGTATGCTAGATACTCACCTTTGCTTTACTTCCCCCTTTTCGCATTGCCCGATCGGCCGCTGCAGCCGACGTTGGAGCCCAGGAGTAGGAGTACCCCGGAGGCGACTACTACGACGTCGAGTTCCCCGTTGACCAGGAGTAGTTCGGTGGATCCCAGGCAGGAGGCCTCGCCTTTTCGATCTGTATCTCTGATGTCATTTGTGCTAACCTTCTTAAGGCAAAACTTTACTAACTATGTTTTTACTCAGATATTATGGCTTGTATGACTTATGTATTCGGATCCTCGTGATCCCTGGTATTGTAACATATTTGTTTATCCTTTTGTGTTTAGTGTTGTGCCGTAATATTCTCACCGTGGCACCCTAATCTCAGCCGTGTACCCTGTGTGTATGATTACTGTACACGGATTGATTTTGGGGGTGTCACATGAGACTTGGTGGTACTGGTTTGCAAAACATGTTGCGTATTCCTAGTGTGCTAATGAGGAAAAACCTGCTTCAAACTTTGACTACAACATATGATCTGACTAAAAAAAGGTTTGTTTTAGAACCTAAAAAGGTTGAGTTGACAGTACGGTCCGCTGATGTGTTCCACATTTACGGATTAAAAATAAAGGAAAAGATGTGATGAAACTATTAGCATCAGTACAAGAGGGATCAAAAGTAATTGTACCATCTCGATTCTTGGATAAGAAAACTGGTGAAATAGTCATAGATGAGTTGATCGATCACATTGTTAAGTCTGGACCATATGATGATGATTTTGTGAGGAGGGCCGTACTAGTTCTTATTGGCACCGTCATAGCACCACACTCCAGGAAGACTGTTCCTCGTCAGTTCTATAAATTGGTGGAGGATGTGGACGCCATCAAGTTATATAACTGGAATGCGTTCATGTTACACGTGTGCATTGATGGAATATCAAAGACAGTTAAAGATCAGCGCAAATTCAAATGGCCGGTCGGCAACTTGTCCCTCATTCAGGTATTTTGTTAATGCATGTTAAATAATATTATATAAACTTGTAATAGTGCTAATCCTTTATGTACATGCAGTACTGCTACTGGGAAAAAGTGCAGTTGACAACTACAGACGAACCTTTCTCATGTGACTATCCACTAATGCTTAATTTGCCTGAACTTAAGGCCAAGAAGCGCGACGACTACGACTCAGTACATGGGCGTGGCCATGGCAAGGTAATAATTTATGCCTTCTTGTCAATTTATTTCACTTGTCAATACTGATATGTTATTAATTGATTGTCTTTGGGGATTACGCAGTTCAATGATTTAATTGGGGAAGATCACAGACAAGCCAAGATAGCCAAATAAGGAACCGTTTCGGAGATGGACGCAGAGACAGAGACTTCAAAACGCAACGGAGGTGCAAGTGGAGTCATCAATATCATAAAACAAATTCATAAGGATGTTCTTGCCCTTCCCACAAAATGTGCCGAGGTAAATATTGCATCATCCCCCTAAGTAATTGTATGAGTTTATGTACTAAAGGTGTTCCATTTGTCCATGCAGATCGTCATACAGAGGATAAAGAAGGAAGGTTTGGTATACAAACCTTTGTATAACAACATCAATCCCGAAGAGAACGGTGTAGATGAAAGTGAGGATTGGGCGAGGAGGAAGTACATTCCCAAATATTTTCAAGAAGTTAATTCAACACCCACTAGTAGAAAAAGGAGCTTTGGTTCAGGCCTGGCGAGCCCATTAGCACCGGTTCAGCCACGAACCGGGACCCATGGGGGCATACGTCCCGGTTCGTGCGCCCAGGGGGGCGGCCGGGCCTCGTGGGGCATTGGTCCCGGTTCGTCTGGGGCATATGTACCGGTTCCAGACAAGAACCAGGACCAATGGGCCTCGCTCCTGGTCCACAACCATTAGTCCCGGTTTGTGGCTCGACCCGGGACGAAAGGCTGGCCATTAGTACTGGTTCCAGCCACAAACCGGGACTAATAATTTGGCTATATATACCCCTCGTCGGCGAGAAGAGCACTCCACTGGTGCTCTATTTTTTTGAGGAGGGCAAGGGGAGGGCTTTCTGGTGTTCTAGTTCACCTCCAATGCACATGATGTGTTCGATGAAATGCCCGAGCCACACTACTTAAGCTTTCTCCTCTCCAAACTCGACCTCCAAGCTCCGTTTTCCTCATGATTTGTTTAGGTTTAGCGATTCATCACGTCTCGTACCCGTCTTCACCACCGTCGACCGACCATGTCAATATCGTCGCCGGCACCACCGTGGTGCGTCTCTTGTTCTTATTTTCTTTCTAAAAGAAAATAATTCTTACTTTTATGATTAGATATATACTTGTCTAATTTTCATATTTTTATTATTGCTTTTTATTATATAGTGCGATGGTTATGGTCTCTGCATATGTCGGCCCTCGTCCTGTCTATGATTCGGATGTGGTATATATTATCTTTTATAACTATTTGGTTCATTTATTGTTTATGACAATTATGCCGACCAACGTGACATATATTTTATTTATCTAGGAGGTAGTTGAACCGGAAATTCCTACCGACCCTATTGTCGAGAGGTTAAATTTAGTTGAAGTAGAAAACAATAACTTGAAGGAAAAAATAAAAATAATTGAGGAGGAGAAGATGCCATTGGAGTTGCATGTTACGGATCCCATCAATTATAATAAGATCAAGATGGATGCAATGCGCTTGAATATTAGAAAGATTAGAAAATATGCAATTGATACCGAGGCTTGGTATCATTATGCCGTTGGTTCAATTGTTACCTTCGTTGCGATTATGATCGCATTTGTTGTCGCATTGAATTTTTTTACATAGTTTCAATGTATGGCTTAGTTAGATGTTCTGGAGAGCTGTATGTTGTTCAATGAGAACTATGTATGTACTTTGGTTTTACTGTGATGATGAACTTGTATTAATTTGGTCACTTATCTATTCATGATGTTCTGTAATGGTTTTTGACACACTTAATTATATATAATGCACGCAGATGAACCGACAATGGATGTACGGTGACAGACACACCTCCCAGTACATTAAGGGCGTGCATGAGTTTCTCGAACTGGCTGAGGCAAACAAGCAGAATGGTTTTATGTGTTGTTCATGCCCTACATGTGGGAATACGAAGTCTTACTCTGACCGGCAAACCATTCACGCCCACCTGCTTTATAAGGGATTCATGCCACACTATAATGTTTGGACCAAGCACGGAGAAATAGGGGTTATGATGAAATACGGCAGAAGAAGAAGAGTACGATGACAACTATGTGCCCCCTGAATACGGTGATGCTGCAACGGGGGAAGCGGACGATGTGCCCGATGAAGATCAAGAGGAACTGGACGATGTGCCTCGGGATCAAAAGGAGAAGATCATCGGGCACATCGGGGATGTTTAGTACCACCTCGCCCGACGACAGACGTCCCTACTGGTTTCAATACCCACGTCCTCGTCCACAATTAAGAACGTGTCGCCTTTAATATTTTAAAAAAATGAAGCCGGGGGCGGCCTCTTTCACCCGCGGGGCGTGCTCTCGCGACGCGGGCGGCAGCGTCGCGCCGTTTTTCTTTTCTTTTGTGGCTATAGAACATCCAGCGTCGGCCTCGTCTTAATTAACAGCACAACACAAACACAACAGGACAAGATAGTGATTATATTAACAGCACAATACTATCAACAGCATAAAACTGACAACTTAATTAACATCATAATTTTTGTAATCTTTCACATAATAGTACCAAACTGAAAACTTAAATAACACATGTCCAGAAATTTTATCACCTCTGACATCACACAATTAAAATATTTTTAGTAGAACGTAATTTATTTTGAAGTAACGAATGTATCATATTGTTTTCTTTCAACAAATAAAGTAGAGCATGTCTACATTTCATACCTGCAAAATAAAAATAAAATATTTGTTAGACAATAAAGTTGATAAAGCTACATCATTTGAAAAAGCATGTCTACATTTCAGACCTTTTACTGCATGTTGTCTTGTGATGACCTGGAAGATGACACAGGCTGCACAAAGGACCGCTTGCTATCTCGTCAAAAGCTTTCAGTCTATCATTTTTTGTAACTTCTGGACCCCCTTTCTTGCCTTTTTTAGGTGCACCCTTCGTCCTTATATTCACAGGATCACCAATAGTAGATGCACTTTCTTCAGCTGCATTTGCCATCATCCTCTTATACCTTCTTTGCCTTATAAGTTCCTCCATTGGGATCTTTTTTTGCAATATTATATCATCCAGACACTTCATCAACTCATCGAACAGGAAGATATCATTTGATGCAATATGGAAAGCTTGTGCGCCTTTGATGCTTAGCCTACTGTACCGTGAACGTTGTTCTGCCCCTGCCCAACCCCATCCAAACAAATCACTCTTGCGCTGGGAAGGCAATCCATGTCTCGCATGTTTGGTCAACCGACGGAGTACACAACAATTTGGTATTTCAGACAACTTAAGAACATTTGCCAACATGTCAGAACCCCAACTAGGGTAAGTGCTAGGGTTTGAGTGCCCCTTTGCATCATGTGAAATTTTCAAAATAAATTCAAAAAATGGGGAAAAGAAAAGCCCTAAAGAATTTAATTAAATGGCCAGACAAAAATTGCTTCCAAAAATTCCTCTGGTATTTTTGAAAAGTCTTATAAATATGCATGATCACATATAAAGTGAAGTGGTTCCCACTGCAAGCACCAATATTTTTCAAATATTCCAAATAAGGCTTGGAAATTAATTAAATACCCTATTTGAATTCAAATTCAAATTAATTGAATTTCAAAAATCCCCAAACTTTATAAGTGGCTAGCTATATGCATTACAAGTCCACATAAAAGTTTTGGGCATTTTATAAATTGCCTAGGTATTTAATTACTAGGGCAAAACAAATTAACAGAAAAGAAAAATGAAAGAAAAACAAAAAGGGGTTTACTGGGCATCTGGCCCAACTTAAGCCCCCACGGCCCAGTTGGCCCAGCCCACCACCCAGCCCCCCTTGTCGTCTTCCTCAACCAGCTCGGTGGCGAGCTGGGAGGGAGCTGGCGACGCCGCCGTGGCAGCCAAGAGGCTTCTAGGCCTCCCCTTCCCCTCTCCTGGCGCCACGCAGCAGCCAGAGCCTCCCCGCCTCCTTTCCCTCTCCCCTGAACCTCTCTCCACGCTCTCCCTCGCTGATTTTTGCCGCACCGAGACCTCACCGGAGCACACCGTCGTGGACTTCGCGGCCACCGTGCGAAACTGCCCCAACGACCATGTCCAGTGGCCTCACCGCGTTCTTATTCCTCGACTCGCAGCGGATGAAGAGCCCGGGTGCCCTGTAGACGACGCCTTCGTCGCCTAGTCACCGCCGGACGCCGTGGAGCTCGACGTCGATTGCGCCGTCGTCCGGCCTCCTCAGACCCCGTCGTCACGTCCGTTCGCTCCGGGGTGAGCTCCCCTGCTTTTCCCCTCTCTCTGTGGCCGTTCCCGTGGCCTCCTTCGCCGTCGTCATCTCTCCAGTGCTCCGGCCTCCGCGGACCTTGACGCTGTCGAGGCAGGCCTCCCTTGAGTGCCCTGCGGGCTCTAGAAGACGCGGTCGAGCGAGGGATTCCGTTTGGAACCCCCAGCTCCCGCTCCCGTGCCCTCTGTGCGGGCGCCGCCGTGCGCTGAGGTCGCCGCTGGCTAAACGCCGGTGGGCAGTTTAGTTTAGGAGTTAACCCCACCCCCTAATCAACCCCACCTGAGACTGACAGTGGGGCCAGGCCCCCTAACCCCTGTGCTTAATTAAATTAAAACGGGGATTAACCCATAGAGAGGCTCACCAGTGGGTCCCTCTGGTCAGAGGCCCCCCTACGTCAGCATGATGTCATGCTGACGCAATAAATAGAAAAGATTAAAGAAATTACAGAAAAGACAGAAAATCATTTAAACTTCAATAAATCATAGAAAATTCATATTAACTCCAAATTAAACATATAATATATGAAAAATTATCAGAAAAATGCAAGGATTAAGAATATGCAATTTGTTTTCATGTTTGACCATTTTAAAATGGGGCAACAGTAGAAAGTTTGCATATGACTTAATTTGAATTCAAATTTGAAGTTTGAATTTGCAATTCTTTTGCAATACACTTCAATTAAATGGAATTGTCAACACATCAGTACCATGTACATCATGTTTTCACAACTTATCATGTGCTTGAGCATCGCAATTATATTTATCCCTTGATTGCTTTGTTTGCTCGATAGAAGTGGAACCGGAACCGGAGGCCACCCCCTTCGTTGAAGACACCGTGTGTGAACCTCATCAGCAAGGCAAGCAAACCCCATTGATCATGTCTATAAAATCCCAATTCCCTCTCAGTCTCGCTTATGCATGATTAGGAGATCATCTTGTATCGATTCTACCACATAGTTGAACCCATATCCGATGCATGACCTATCATCTTGTCACAGTAGTAAGCAAACCACAATCCTAGCTGACATAGGAGTTGATTGATATCATGTGGCCCCTGCAACTGTTATTGCTTATTGCATGCTTAGTGGTACAATGAGGTTGCTTTTGATGTGAGTCGGGATGATGGTGAACATGGTGTTGATGAAAGTGAAACTGTGTTGGTGAATCCACCCTAATACAAGGTGAACGATGAGAGGCTGTGTAGGAGTACACAGTGGGTTGTCTCGTTGAACACCGCCTTAAGCACTGAGTTCTTGTATGGTAATCCAAGACAAAGAGTACAACCACACATTGGGCTCATTGACCCCTCTCGGCCTAGTACCTTGATCCGTGTCGACGTCCAGGAGTCACATTAGTTCGGGCTTTCCATTTGGCATCTGCATAGAAAAAAAATGAAGGAATGGTTGCATCATATAGATATGTGGGTGCACCTGTGAGGCAGGAAAACCATCTGCGAAAGGTGGCGTCTCGGTCACTTACATTGTTTGAGTCTGTTTCGTTGATCCGGCCGGGCTCTCGAGCGGAGGAAACTCAGATAGTCGACTCCTGGAATAGACCGGTTGTGAGCGAAGTGTCGTGGTGAACATCCTCGCTGTCACCTCTTGAACGGTGGCGAGACCTGGCGGTAACTGATGGTCATGTGTGTGTAGCTTACACCCTTGTAAGGTTAACAAAACTATTCGAATAGCCGCGTCCGCGGTTAAGGACTACTTGGAACCTGTACCTGATTATTAGACAACTTGAATGGATACTTCTAAAACTCGCAAGATAAGCGTGAGTGCTATGGTGTGCCTCCTCGTGGGGAAGTCGAGGAAGTAACCATAGTGGTGTATTGGTTGGAGACTTGGTAGTGGACTCGTGTACGCTTCTTAGCTCAAGTCTGGTACTCGTAGTACAGGACTAGCCAAGTCAAAGCTGGCAATTCTGCATGAAGAAACCCCACCTCCCTTTACCTTGAAACTTGAGCATGAGTAGTATAGTTCTGATGTAAGTCTTGCTGAGTACGACTTTGTACTCACGTTTTCTTATTCTATGTTTTAGATGGAAACCCAGACCTTGATGGAGTCACCTTCCTGAATCTCGATGTTGACTAAGCTAGTATAGTTCCAGACAGTAGTCTGGTCCCTCGTGGAAGGGCATGTATGTTTACAAGGCTTCTCTAAGCCATTTGTTAAACTTGTCTGTACTCAGACCTAATTTGCTTCCGTTGTATGATGTAATGTTGATCACAGACATGTGATCTTTGTATACTCTATGTGTAAGTCAATAAAGATACACTTTGTAGAGTTATGTGATGATACCTAATGTTCATACTAGGCATGTGTGCTGCGTGTATGTTTATAACATGATGTCTTAGTATGGGTTTTCGAGACCTTAGTTGTGATCTGGCTGGCGGTCTTTTATACACCAAGTGGCCCTTAGATGTGCGCAGCTTGGGGCATCGCGATGCGATTGCTCGTGACTCTTCATGTGCACACTTTGTTGTATGATCGAGTCCGCCCTAGACCCCGACTAAGTGATCAGGCTGGAGTAAGTCTATGTAAGAGTTAGGATTCAATCGATAACATGGTTGAGGCGACTTGTCTATGAGTATGGGATTCACCACCCATAAGCATTTAGACTTGTGAGCGGACGATGAGGATCCATCTCAGATGATCATCTGGCCTGGATGGGATGCCCCTCATGTTCGATGCTTTCCGAGAGTGTTCTGTGCTTGGCCTTGTCTGCTTAGACAAGTGGGTACGGCTCTCGGCTCTCCATGTGATTGCATCATGACTGGAATTACATACACATATTCCGGGTCCCGACACAACACAAACAAAATATGTTTGCAAGGCAACCCTTTTCGAACCATGCTTCCACAAGTACATGATATTGTATCATCTGAGTTACTTGGTTCATATATAACATCATACCTGAAATTGTGGTTATTCTGCCATGTCACAATATAGGTATGCCGCTCAACTCCCTCTAGCGTCTCAAATAACTCCAATTCTGCCAGCTTCAAAAGATCTTTCTGCAGAATATAAAAATTAGGAGGAGTAAAAACAAGGGAGGCATGATCCTCAATAGCCTTATATGCAATAGTCGATGGTGGAAGTGACTGATTAGCAGTGCAATCATCTTTCGCCTCGTTCTCACGTAGGCGATCTATGCAATTCTCATAATGCACTACGAGATCAACAATTGTCATACCATAGTCCAGATGGAGATGCGGGGAAGAGTTCATACTTTCGCTCCTCTGATTACTGCGCATACCAAGGAAGAATCCACCTGAAAGATATGAAGCTGCCCACAGTGTATTTTTCCTGTACATCCTGTTAAACCACTCTGTAGTTTTAGTTGTCTGCCACCTCACAATAAAAGTGGTCCATCTCTTCTCAAAGTTGGCTGGCCAGGTCGCGTAGTAAATCAACGATTTGAACTCAGTAAATGATTTGTGATAAAGGTGCCTCTGCATGTTTTTCTCCACATGCCATGAACAAACACGATGGAAGATATCTGGAGGGACAGTACGAATCGCTCGTATCATTGCAGTGTCTCCGTCTGTAATTACTGATTTCGGTTTCACCTGACAATTTGCTTTCATAAAGGTCTGTAGCAGCCACACATAGGTGTCTTCCGTCTCATCCGACACAATGGCACAAGCAAACACTGTGGTGCAACTATGGTTGTTAACACGGACAATTGGGATGAACGGCATACCGTATCTGTTCATCTTATACGCGCTGTCAAAAACAAGCACGTCTCCATAATCCTGATAGTCCCGCCTAGAATGCGCATCACACCAGAACATACTCTTCAATCTCTCCACTGCATCTAGCATATACTCAAAAAAGAAGTCGGGGTCTTTCTCCTTTCTACTCTTCATTATGTCGGCCGCCGTCTGAGCATCACCTTTAGCAAGGAGCTTCCTTTTCTCTCTGCAGCAGAGATTGTACACATCACGCCTCACAAGTCCGCATTTATCATACGAACCATACCTGCTGATAAAATTGTCAACAATGATATGCTTACGGATCCCCTTTCCCGATTGTGCTAAAATATTTGCCTTCTAGAAGTCATCTATCCGTCTATGTGACCAAAAAAACGGAACCTCATCGGGTCGAGCGAAGTCATGGTTGTGATCATCCACAAATGCCGCGACGAACCAAACACCACGAGATCTATCCATCTTCACCACCAAGTGCGCATAGCAACCGCAATGAGTCTCCCCCCTTAGCCTGCGGGTGCGGCCCTCCATGGTTATGTATTTCCTCTGCCATTTCCCCTCCCTGAAGCAAACAAACCGCTTGTACCTTATAATTCCCGAAGAACCTTTTCCTCTTTTCACCTTCTCTTTTCTGACGCCGAACCCACGCAACTGACGTGGACCTGCACACAGACACAGATAATTTTTTCCCAACGAAGCTCAGAGAGGTTGTCAATCTCTCCGGTCTTGTTGTTCACAAAGGGTAAAACGCAAGTGATAATGATAGAAAGTAAAAGCAGAAAAGTAAAGATAGCTTGAAACAGTAATAAAGATATGGACCGGGATACATGATGTTCGCTAGTGATGTCTCTCTCCCAAAAGACGATAAAACTGCTATGCGAGGTAAACAAATTACAGAAAGGCAATTGACAGGATTATGAACGCACCGCAATGCTAACTATGCTACAAAAGAAAGGAAGAGGTTCAAAAGCATGGGCAGTACGCCAAAATAAGTAGACCGAAATCCATCTGCATCTACTACTAATCATCCACCTTGAGATATCTATCCAGAACATCTCGCTGGTATTAAGTTGAGAGCCCCACCCAAAGTGTAAACCCAAAGCAACAGACAACTGCAATAAAAGAACTTTGCGTAAAGTAAACAATCCTTGTGACCGTGGTCACAAGCACCGTTGTTTTCCCCCTTGTGGCAACAACACATCCCCTAGACTCATGTTTCTGTCACTCAAGCGTGTCATCAGGAAGGCATGAACCTACAATCTAGCACAACGCTCCCTCTTGGAGCAATAAACAGCAACGGAGAACATGCAATAATTACTTAGGAACAAAAATATAAAAGATCAAAACCAAATATATTACTCTATCACAATCTGAACATAATCTCATAATCCATCAGATCCGATCAAACTCAACATAGCAATTGCAGAAATATTACAAAGGTGCCTCGATCATGTAGGGCAGCTCACGAGGTCTAAACAATGAAGATCAAAGAGGGGAGGAGAACATCACATAGCTACTGGTCACGGACCCATGGTCCAAGAAGAACTACTCACGGGTCATCCGGGGAGCATCCATGGTGGAGAGGAGACTCCCGGAGGTCAATCCTCCCTCCGGCAGGGTGCCGGGAAGAGGTCTTCTGGTGCTCCCGATCTTGGAAGCGGGGCGGCGGCGGAACAGAGGCGAGTTCGCGGAATAGGGTTCCTCCTCTGGAGTTTTCCCGTGACGGGGGATATATAGGCGAAAGGGGGCAGCCAGAGGTGGGCCAGGGGCCCCTGGCGCCCCCTTGGCGCGGCCAGGGGTGGGGCCGCGCCAGGTGGCCGCCTGGCCCCCCCTTGGCCTCCCTCTGGCCCCTCCCGGGCTTTTCTCGAAGCTTCCGTCACGCTGATTTTTTTATCTGAATTTTCCCGAATTTTTTTGGCACTTTTTATATGGGGGGAAACTGAAATAGAAAAACAGCAGAAAACAGGAACTGGCACTGGGGTGCACTGAGTTAATAGGTTAGCCCAAATATGATCAAAAAAATGTATGAAAGTGTATCTAGATCATAGCAATATCACACAAAACATGCATGGAACGAGCAGAAATTATAGATACGTTTTGGACGTATCAACATCCCCAAGCTTAATTCCTGCTCGTCCTCGAGTAGGTAAATGATAAAAAGCATAATTTCTGTGGTGACATGCTAGCAACCATAAAAGGACTTTGAAAAGTAAAGCAATCAAGGTTAGAGATTCAATTCAAGTCATAACATGCAAGAGTCTATATTAGCATTGAAACAAGTAACAAAAGAACATTAGGTGCAAGAGCTCTCACTGTCCGTGACTCGAATGTCTCCAAATGGTGTTTGCGTGCAAGAAAGGGGATAGGGAATACGAGAAAAAAGGTATTTTGTTGAGAACTCAATCTACTAAAGTGTCACACTTGGTCTTTTTTGGAATCTTATCTTGACTCATCCCCAGACCACTAGCCAGGTACAAGTCAATTTGATCCACTCCTTTTCGATATTTTGAGCACTCATGCAATGGATGAGCGTAAGCACGAAAGTTGACACTTAGGATGGCAAAGAGAGAATATGGTGGAGGAGGAAGACAAAAAAGGGTGAGAAAGGCTCACATCAATGAGGACAATCATAGGCAGGAGATGCCAAATGATAGATATGATGTGAGGAGTAGGGATTGCCATGCAACGGATGCACATACAAGCTAAGAAGCTCTCCAATGGAACTAGTGGGGGTGCATCTAACTTGCTCGCTCATGAAGACCTAGAGCTCATTTGAGGAGGCTCATCCTTGGAATATGCAAGCCAAGTTCTATAGTGTGAAGGTCCCCACATAGCTATATGCATAGAGATCATCTCGATGGAGTACAAAGATATAAAGGGAGTACTAGTGTGGATCTCTCAAAAGAATAGTAGTGTTGCCCCTTTCTCTCTTTTTATTTCTTTTTCTCTTTTTTCTATTTTTTTGTATTTTTTGGTGGCCTCAATGGCTCTTTCTATTTAACTCTCATTTGTCCTCTTTGGGATCTTTTAATGTGTCCACTTTGGGATCTTTTCCTCACTTAAGGGCAACACTCTATTTTACAAGAAGGTAAAGGAAATCTTTCACACTTTACAAGGTACTCAAAAAAAAAGAAGATATAACTATCATGATGTATGCAATGTATGCTTCTGCCAGTGTAGCAGGAACATGTATGACATGAAGATCAAGTCATGAAGAGGTGGATGTTGCATGGCAATATAATTCGGAAAGGCTATGGAAATGCCTTGATAGGTAGGTATGGTGGCTGTTTTGAGGAAAGATATAAGGAGGCTTATGGTGACTGAGCGTATCATGCCAAGGGTTTGGATGTACCGGTGAAGGTGGACACCAACTCTCGGAATGAGAAGAAGGCAATGCACGGCACGTGAAAGGCTAGCAAAATATGGGAAGGTGGAAGTGTCAACTCTCAATACTTACATTAGTCCGAAGAACTCATGCACTTATTATCGGTAACTCTCAATCTAGTGAGGAGGTTCACAAAGATACAAGTACCCCGAGGAGGAGTGTATGGGGGTTTGGTTATCCTTGCGCATCCTCGACTCATGGTACGTGAGTGTTCTCTGATATTCGACTCCTCAGAAGAGTAGTGATCCATCTAGTAGCTAGAGTTCTCAACTAGTTTTTGTAGGTTTTGAAAATAAACACGGATTGCCCAACATACGACATTTATCACTAATAGGCAAGAGCTCTTGACACCAAAAGATCAAACATTACTCATAGCAATACCTCAAAACTATTGCAAGCTACTACTAAAACTAAATAGCAACCTCAATAACCTACTTCTCAAAACAAGACACAACTCAGTGCAACAACCAACTCTCTTTAACAAGATAAACATGAAAACTAAAAAGAGTTCCAGCAACAAACTAAACAAAAGCCAAGGCTCTTGCTAAAACAACCTAAGACTAAAACTAAACATGGCAGTAGCTATGAAAAGATAAAGAACACACAACAGCAAAAAGATAGGCATGAAGAATCCTATGATGTGTTCTAGATTTTGAAAGTGGAGCGTGTTTCTCTCCCACACAAAGCAAGAAAGGATCTAACTTGTTATGAACAGCAAGCAAAGCTAAAGAAACTAAAAACAAAACCTAAGAGCGAGACGCTCCAAGCATAGCACATAACGCATGAAGTGATAAAAATATAGTGAGACGAAGGACGAACTGATGATTGTTGATGGAGAAGGGGATGCACGGGGGCATCCCCAAGTTTAGACACTTGAGTCTCCTTGAATATTTAATGGGGATGCATGGGGGCATCCCCAAGCTTGAGCGCTTGACACTCCTGGATCTTCTTTCATCATCTTCCATCGCACACTTGAAAACTCTCTTCATACATAACTCATCATAAGCTGATTAGAGAGGTTAGTACCCTTAATAAATGATTTTTCTACACTGGATATAAAGATATTATTGAAGAGCTACTGTTTCTCAAGAGTGCCAAAAAGTTTTTTCAAAGAAAAAGCAAGCTTAAGGTTTGAAAAAGTTAGGAGAGACAAAACGTGGCAGAATCTGTGAAAAACAGAACAGCAGATAGTAAAGAAGTTTTTAGGGGCACTTCTGAAACTCAAATAAAAAAACTCAGAACATACGGAAGTTTCGTAATTGTATAGAGCATACTGTGTAAAAAATTCAGCTCAAAAAGATGAACTGGGAATTTTATGGAATTTTTCTGGTCACGAGGACAGAATCTGTTTTCTGGACAGCATGTCACAACTTTTACTTCCCTTGCCGTAAGAGGCTATAACTTGGCACAAAGTTGAAAAATAAAGATACAATGATGTTGCTACAGAAGTAACAATCATCAAGACACAACAAAAGCAAAAATAAAAACCTAAATTCGTTGCGGGCTGCCTCCCGAAAGCGCTTCTTTAAAGCCATTAGCTAGGCATAATGCAAAAAGAAGAATCAAGGGTATCCAAGATCAGAATCATAAAAACCCTCAAATTGATTTTCAATAAGCTCATTCTTCTTCTTACTAGGAAAGATATACTTACCTTTCGCCATACCGCGTAAGCGTATGTGCCTATTACCAATATCAATGAAGCCTTTCATAGCACGGAGGAAGTCTCTTCCGAGCACAATGTTACTTTGGTTTGGCTCCATGATGAAGAAATCCATTGGTGCAGTCCTATGAAGAAATGCAACTTGGACTTCTTTTACCTTTCCTCTAATTTCTGAAATATCTCCATTAGAATGTTCATGATAAGATGATAACATATCCATATCCAGTTTCAAAGAATCATAAACTATTTTTGGCATAGTAGAAACTGCGGATCCAATATCACAAAGAGCAAGGAAGCTTTGGTTAGAGATGCTAATCCTAACAAAGGGCTCCCAGTCATCATCTATCTCCAACATTTATTTCTTGTTGGACTTAAGTTCCTCTACTTTACTCAAGTCTAGAGCATCCCGTCTTTTTCAATAATGGCAAGTCTATCTATGACAGTATCAACACTACGATCATTAACAAAATAAATAGATAGACTATGCAAAATATCAAGAGCCCTATCTTCATCACACTCTAGAAAATCTACTTCAGCTATAATGTCAAGAGAGTGTTTACACCACTTAAAAAGACCATGGTAAAAATTTCTAAGCACAATCTTTATAGATATCCAAGGCATAATTCTTTTATGTGCTTCAGAAATTCTGTCCCATGCCTTCTTCATATTTCCTCCATCCCTTTGACGGAAATCGAGAACTTCCGATTCCCGCAAAGAACCTAGTCCTAACATGTTCATCTAAACAAGGAAGACTACTAACAGTAAGATAAATAATTTTTTTGTAAATTTTGATAAAAGACACAAAGATAAAAACTGAAAGATAAACTAACAAGACTAAAAAACAAAGGTAAAGGGTAGTGTGCAACTCCCCTATCTTACCACTCGGAGTCCCCGGCAACGGCGCCAGAAATTATCTTTGCTTAGCAGCTTCCCGCCCTTCGTTGGTGAGCCCAAACTGGAAGGCGTGATGCAGTTTAGCAGTGAGTTTCCCTCGGTGAAGATACCAAGGTTTGTCTCCCGTAGGACTCCGGATATGATAAGTAGGTGTCAGCGGCGCGACTGACGTATACCTGCACACAGACAGATAACTTTGTTCCCAACGAAGTTCAGAGAGGTTGTCAATCTCTCCGGTCTTGTTGTTCACAAAGGATAAAACGCAAGTGATAATGATAGCAAGTAAAAGTAGAAAAGTAAAGATAGCTTGAAACAGTAATAAAGATATGGACCGGGATACGTGATGTTCGCTAGTGATGTCTCTCTCCCAAAAGACGATAAAACTGCTATGCGAGGTAAACAAATTACAGGAAAGCAATTGACAGGATTATGAACGCACCGCAATGCTAACTATGCTACAAAAGAAAGGAAGAGGTTCAAAAGCATTGGCAGTGCGCCAAAATAAGTAGACCGAAATCCATCTGCATCTACTACTAATCATCCACCTTGAGATATCTATCCAGAAAATCTCGCTGGTATTAAGTTGCGAGCCCCACCCAAAGTGTAAACCCAAAGCAACAGACAACTGCAATAAAAGAACTTTGCGTAAAGTAAACAATCCTTGTGACCGTGGTCACAAGCACCGTTGTTTTCCCCTTGTGGCAACAGCACATCCCCTAGACTCATGTTTCTGTCACTCAAGCGTGTCATCAGGGAGGCATGAACCCACAATCTAGCACAACGCTCCCTCTTGGAGTCACTACCTACTACTTGGCCAAAGCAATAAACAGCAACGGAGAACATGCAAGAATTACTTAGGAAAAAAAATATTAAAGATCAAAACCAAATATATTACTCTATCACAATCTGAACATAATCTCATAATCCATCAGATCCGATCAAACTCAACATAGCAATTGCAGAAATATTACAAAGGTGCCTCGATCATGTAGGGCAGCTCACGAGGTCTAAACAATGAAGATCAAAGAGGGGAGGAGAACATCACATAGCTACTGGTCACGGACCCATGGTCCAAGAAGAACTACTCACGGGATATCCGGGGAGCATCCATGGTGGAGAGGAGACTCCCGGAGGTCAATCCTCCCTCCGGCAGGGTGCCGGGAAGAGGTCTTCTGGTGCTCCCGATCTTGGAAGCGCGGCGGCGGCGGAACAGAGGCGAGTTCACGGAATAGGGTTCCTCCTCTGGAGTTTTCCCGTGACGGGGGATATATAGGCGAAAGGGGGCAGCCAGAGGTGGGCCAGGGGCCCCAGGCGCCCCCCTGGCGCGGCCAGGGGTGGGGCCACGCCAGTTGGCCGCCTGCCCCCCCCCCTTTGCCCCCCTCTGGCCCCTCCCGGGCTTTTCTCGAAGCTTCCGTCACGCTGATTTTTTATCTGAATTTTTCCGAATTTTTCTGGCACTTTTTATATGGGGGAAAACTGAAATAGAAAAACAGCAGAAAACAGGAACTGGCACTGGGGTGCACTGAGTTAATAGGTTAGTCCAAATATGATCAAAAATGTATGAAAGTGTATCTAGATCATAGCAATATCACACAAAACATGCATGGAACGAGCAGAAATTATAGATGCGTTTTGGACGTATCACCGTACAAAAATGATTTAACGTACCTGATTTAAGTTATCGGAGAATGATTCCTTATTCGAATTTTGTGCTTCCTCAACATCCACATCTTCCTGTATAATAAACACACACATTAAATCAAGATTGTATTTTGTAAACTTAAAGAAGCTCCTAAATATATATCACTTACGTTTTCACTGCGTGCGCCATCTTCATCATTTTGAAAATCCTCCGAAGGTAAATTATCATACGAAGACCATGATTCATTCGCGTTTTCATAATCTTCATCGTTAAAACTGTTATCAGTTGCATCGACGGTATCTATATCGTAATCATCCCTCGAATAACGAATTTCCTCCATTCAAACAAACCTCCATACGAAAACTACACTACAGTAATAAAAAAAGTTTTTCCATTAATATCATCGATAATAACTACATCAAAATGTATGGCTAATTGTCCAACTTTATTTTAGATGGTTTATGTTTCAAACCTTCGATGACGGCGACATGCTAACTCCGGCGATCGACGATGATGACGTCTACTTGAAGTCGGTTCGGCAGCGCACGTCCACTGCAAGACGTTGCGGCGGGGTGATCGGGGACGAGGACGTCGGCGTTATGGACGATCTAGGTCGGGGCGGCGGCGTCAGAGTTGTCGGGGTCGTGCGCGGCTTCGTCAAGGGGGATGATCGGGGACAGGTGCGGCGGCGTCAGGGGGTGATCGGGGACTGGTGCTGCGTCGGGGGTGATCGGGACGTGGGGCAGCGTCGGCGGCGTGTTTCACTTGTCCGTGCAGGCGTCGGTGGCGGCGCGATCAAACAAACCTCATGCACGATCGGGACGTGCGGCGTCGTGGGCTCGTGGCATAGCATTAGCGACGGGTCAACTGGCCGGGGCATACGTGGCGACGTTTCTCCACCTCAGCAGTGACGTGGCTGGGCGGGGGCGGGGGTTTGGCGACGTGGACATGTACGTATACGGTTTCAAAATACGGTTCATGTGAAATGACCCCCCTGCCCTTCTACGTTTGGTGAGGGGGGTGTACCTAAGCGGGGCTCGCCCAGAATAGAGCTAGTTATTTCATGACAAATGTTGGTAGACTAGAGAATAGAACAATGGGTTGGCATGTTTGGGACCATCGAAACTTTTATCTATTTGTAATTCGGAGAGACTCGTTTTTTAGCCTAAGTAATGAAGTGATTTACCCGCAGATTTCTGCAAGCAAGCAGCAGACATGTTAGGATTGCTATTTTTCTGGTGTTCTTGATGTTATGATTAATCGGAGAGCATGAGCATATGTAGCAATCTGCTTGGCATAAAATAATCACGCATGACAGAATAAGCTGAGTAGCTGACAAGAAATTCACAGAAAGGATTGATGCACAAGATTTACAGTTGAGTAAAGTTTCAGACTATAATGTATTGTTTTGGGTGTATGTACAATCAGTCTGGCTAGGTATCTTTGCAGTATAATAAAATAACTAAACTACCTTCAATTTCTATATCTATATCTATACCACTATATAGTGTAGGAACAAGTTTGAATATCGGTTGTTGCATGAAGCCAATTCAACGGTTAAGATGTGGCAAATCCGAGTAGTTTTGGCCATTGGATATTCTTTTCATCACATTAGATTTTGCCATGTGTACCAATCTAAAAGGTTCCACACTTCTGCTTATCCATAAACCTGGAAACAAAGACACTTCTCCTTCGTCCTAGACTCTTCCAAACTTTAGTTAATCAAGCGTTTCTCTGTTAAAGAATAACCATTCATGTCTGTTCTAGACATTTCCATGCCATTTACGTTTTACAATATGCACATAACACATATACTTCTCATTTGTTCTAGACACTTTCATAGTTCAGTTCTCCCATGTGTTTTTCTTTCAAAATAATTGATATCTATTTTTATTTTATTTTATTCTATTTAGATTCAAAGATAATACAACATCTTTCCAAAGTCCAACTTATTTTGCAAATGAATACTCATCTGTTTTTGTGTATTTCACATAAGTTTTCATCACACATTATGTTGTTACATTTTTATTTTGAATGAGATGGATGATGATCTTATTTTCTTTATGTGTGATTTTAAGTGTATATGTTTACCTAGTATAATATGGTATGTTGATATCTGGTCATACTTTACTTTCACATGCAAGGCGCGTACTATACTACGCAAAGGGTTTAGACATATGTATCTGCTGACTGGACATAATCTTTCTAATACTAAGAAGAACACATGGGGAATGCAATTAGCGCCGACAATTAAACCAGCCTACATATCCTACGCGGTAGTCTCCAAAGGGAAGTGGAGGAAGAATCAGCAAGCGCTTCCTCGCAGGTGCCCTGCCATCGCCATGCCATGGTTGTGGCCGTCGTCGAGAGTGGAACGCGAGCCGTGGTGGCAAACTGCGTTTTGTGCTTGTTAGAATCCCAGCGTTTATGTGCAGGATGCCAGTGTGGCCAGTACATTCACTCTCGAAGGCCAAGCTAGACATTCACTCTGCTCGAGGAAAAAAAAAAGATGAAGATGGCTGCTTTAGCCTGTAGGTGAACAATCTAGGTCTCGGTATATACCAATATTACGAAAGTATATAGAGATGAATCAATTAATTTTAGGGTGTGAAGCTGCACATTTCAGGCTCATAGAAAAACTTAACAACACACATGGTATTGAAAATTCAATGTGGGACTACAAACAGGCAAAATCATTTATTGCATTGACAATGTCTCAACATTGCACTAGAGTTCTAAAGCTCCAGCAGGATCCAATTCGTCCAACGATTCAGGATCTTTTCCTGGGGCTGATTCAATATCGGGTTGTCCAGACATCTCCTTGAGTTTGTTGAGAGCATTCTTTGCGGCACGATTCGTGGCTATCTCCTTCTTTTTAGAAGTTGCGCTTCCAACCAGCTCACCATCAACAAATACATCAACTTTAAAGTCCTTAGCACATTCATCTTTACAGATTTTCACTGTTTGACAAGTCTTTTGGCCAAGCTCTAGTAGCTCGCTGACCGGATGCTTGCCTAATGTCTCGACGGTAATAAGTGGATCAACCAATTTTCGAAAGACCTATATTATAAGAGAAATAAATATTATATTTTCAAACAAGAATGAGGATCAAAAACCAAGTTTTCACAGTTTAGAGAGAGACATTACCCGCCAAACCTCTTCATGATTGCGCTCGGTGTCAAGATATATAGCACCAATAAGAGATTCCACAATGTCAGATAGCAGTTTTGGAGCATCCACTAGCCCATGCGAGTGGTGTCTATACATACGTAATTCTGTTACAAACTCAGCAATCTGTAAACGCCAAAGCAAAAGGGGTGTCATATCAATCATTTGTGACTTTGGAATATGTCAGCATCTTAATTCGTAAATAGAGATTGTTTCTTTGTTCTTCTCTTCATGTGCAACTAATAGGTATTAGCCATTGACAAAAATCATAAGAAAGGCTAAAACAATAGAAATAATACTTGAGAAGTGGGTGTGGTTACAAGTGTTTAGTATTAAGCCTAGTCTTTGGTACATAAACAACTTAATTAGCCGAAATAAGCAAAAAATAAATATTACAGGTAACATGATGCATGAAATCCAGTGAAAAGACAACGTAAAAAGGACATAATGAGGTGGAGTCGAAATGACACATTTTTTATTTTACGGCTCCCCTAGTTGAGAATGACAACAAATTTATCAGAAACCAAACAACATGGCAGAGAGTTTTCTCCACCGTTACCATAAAATTTAATCAACATACTTATATTTTGACTACTTTCCCGAAACAACGACCATTTGAAAATGTACAAAACACAAGAAACTATCATGAGTTTGAGGTTTTCCCCCTTTTATCCAAATGAGATCAATTCCAATGGACAGTTGGGTAACTTGGAATTGCACATGTCAATTGAATCTTTTGGAAAAGTATGACCAAACTGCACAACAGACAAGATGGTAAGATACGTACTAGGACATGGGGAACAGAAAGAGATGGTTCCCTTTCACCACAGGTTTTTTTTGAAACGGATAACCCAGCCTCTGCATCCAGTGGATGCACACAGCTAATTTTATTAAAAAATTGTTCCAGTTCACCAATCCATGTACTTATTACAACTCAACGAAATTGCAGCGTTGCTACAAAAACAAGCCACAGAAAACCACTCAAAATTAGGAGTTTACACATCTCGCAATCTCCTAGTGTGCAGCCACCCACCCTGGCTGAAGATAGCCCGCACGACCACAGGTTATAGTATATACGCATATAACTATAACGTGGGATCATATATACCCGGAGGAGAATACTAAATCTATACAAAGTTGGAACCCTTTTCTGTTTGATATCCATGGTGGGCACACAGGCTCTTGAGTGACCACTCCATGAACATATATTCTACTACCCGGTACAGACTAGCATCAGATAACGATCAAGTTTGGTTTGGTTTAAGCACTTCGAGCAAGACTATACAAGATGTGTATCCAAGAAAGAAGAGGCAGGGGAACAAAACATTACAGCAAATGAAAGGGGCCCAGCCAGTTGAAAAAGTCAGTTTTGAACAGTCATCAACAGTAATAGAAACTGGAAAGTATTAACCAAACCTGATTGTCGAGCAGGGGCGCCTTGTGACGGAGGAAGAGGTGGATGCCGTGGTTGACGGCGGCGCGAACCAGCTTCTCCTTGTCGACGTTGGCGGAGCGGAGTCTGGTGAGCGGGCCGGGCGGGAGTTCCGGGTGGGTGTGGAAGACCTCCCGGGAGACGAGGCAGGCGAGCACGCTGTCGCCCAGGTACAGAGGTACTCGAGGCGCTCGTAGGTGCAGTTGCCGGAGCGGTAGGGCAGGTAGAAGGAGCCGTGCGTGAGGGCCTCCTCGAGCAGGGACTTGTTCTTGAACTCGTAGTCGAGGAGGTCCTCGACGGCAGCCACGTCCTCGGGGCTCATGGGCGGGAGTACGATGCCCGCCGGCCCCTCCTCCCTCTGGTCCGTCGACATGGCGTTGGCGTTGGCGTTGGCGACTGCGACTGCGAGTACGGGTCCGTTGTGCGATCGTGCCGGTGCGCCAGGCTTGGGTGTGCTAGTGATTTCAGCTTTGCTGCAATTGCTATTTAGATGTATTTGAGTCCTAAGTTATATCAATTTGAAAGAATGTGACCCGTAATAATCGTGCCACATTTTTTTCTTCAGCGGGTAACGAGAAAGGTTATTACTGGTCCTCGATTTTTTTTTCTTCAACCAGGTCCGTTGAAGTGTGATCAATGACGACGCGCTACGAATTTGCTTCAACCGGCAACAAGAAAGCTAACATCGGCGATCAAATTTGCTACACCACCCGATGTGGAGTGTGGCCTGCAAAAATTGTGCTACAATTTTTACTACAAAGATACCATCAAATTGAAAAAAAAAATACATATATATGTAAGATACTAATTTTTTTTCTACAACAAACTATCTATTTTGCTACAATAATAATCATGTTTTACTTCGCCGGACCAACCGGTTGAAATTTCAGCCTGTCAACCAGCGCACATCACTTGACTTTTTGAAAAGAAGAATTATAGTTTATCAAAACATAGCCACAGTCCACATATCATTCTTTCATCACAAAAATCCATGTGTTTCTTTTCGGTTCAAATACAAAATGACTAGCCCGCCAAAGGGAAAAAGTGAAGTGAATTGCGAAAAACCACCACATTAGCGTCGACTTTCTCAAATCACCACCGAATTGCTAACGGTTTGCAAGAAACACCGAACATTCAGTTAAAACGTTGCAAAAAACACTAACCGGCCAGTTCAGTGGTTTTTGACGGAATAGCTGACAAGTGTACCCCACCTGTCAGGAAACGGCGACAGGTAGTAACGGCGACGGCGCGGACGACCGTTGGGCCCTCTCTTTGACCTGGCTGGACCGGACCAGGTCGAACCTCAGTCCAGCCAGTCGGTCTTCTCTCTCTCTCCTCTTTCTCGTTCCCGCGAGCTAGGTCACCAATGGCGACCAGCGGCGGCGGCGCTCTTGCCGCCAGTGACAAGCCTGGCGACGACGGCTTTGATCCTGTCAAGTACTTCACATCTGGTCCTGGGAAGTACGACCTCGAAGTGCGGTCGGTGGCGAACATGGCCAGGATATGGAAGGCTAACCCTAGTCAAGCCCATCGGTTTAAATCCCCATTCTGCGGTGGATAGTAAGTTACTAATTTCCTTCTTGATCTCTGTGTGGTTCATGGCTCCTATGTGCTATGCTATATCAAATTCATTTATGCTGCACTGCAATGCTTGTTACTGTACTTTGTTATTGCACTGATTAGCTGCATTGCCAAGCCAGTTGAAGAACGTGATTAGGTTTTACTAATGATTACTGTTAATTTTTGTGTAGCTTGGATGATGAAATTAGGGATGTTAGGTTCCATTTCAAAGATGCTGATAATTTCGAGTTGAGATTAGGGGAGTCAGACATGACATTTCAGAATTTCCTGGCTTTAATTGTTGAAAATGGCTATGGTTTTAGAGATTCAATGTACTATGCGAAGGTAATAGGTGCTGGTCATTCAGGGATGGATCTAATTGTGTCAGATGATAATATTAAGGAGATGATAGAATTATATGCAGAGAAAAGAACAGTCACAATCACAGTTATGAGGGGGATGAAGCATGATTTAGTATCATTCAGAGACATTAACACAGTAGATGAAGCTCAAGTTCCCATTTCAGAAATTGGAATTCCAATTGTATATGAGATAAATCATGATGGTTGATACATGCCAAACGTATCTATAATTTCTGCTTGCTTCATGCATGTTTTGTGTTATATTGCTATGTTTTAGATACACTTTCAAACACTTTTTAATCATATTTGGACTAACCTATTAACTCAGTGCACCCCAGTCCCAGTTTCTGTTTTCTGTCGTTTTTATATTTCAGTTTTCCCCCATATTAAAAGTGCTCCAAAAATCCGGAAAAAAACAGATAAAAAATCAGCGCAACGGAAGCTTCCAGAGTCCCGAAGGAGGGCCGGAGGGGCCCCACTTGGTGCCCAGGCGGCCAGGTGGCGCGGCCTAGGGTGGGGCCGCGTCGGGTGGCCGCTTGCACACTTGGTGACCCCCCCCGGCTACCCCCCTTCGCCTATATATTCTCCGTGACGCGAAACCCCCGAAGACAGAACCTTTTTTCGCGATATCGCCTCTGTTCCGCCGCCTCCGCGCGCGCTTCCAAGATCTGGAGCGCCAGCAGACTTCTTCCCGGCACCCTGCCGGAGGGAGGATCGACCTCCGGGAGCTTCCCCTCCACCATAGACGCTTCCCGGATGTGCCGTGAGTAGTGCTCTTTGGACCATGGGTCCGTGATCAGTAGCTATGTTATGTTCTCCTTCCCTCTTTGTTCTTCATGGTTTAGTCCTCGTGAGCTTCCCTACATGATCGAGGCACATATGTAATCTTTCTGCTCTTGCTATGCTGAGTTTGCTGGGATCTGATGGATTATGAGATTATGTTCAGATTGTGATTGAGTAATATATTTGGTTCTTATCTTTTATATTTTTTTCCTAAGTAATTCTTGCATGTTCTCTGTTGCTGTTTATTGCTTTGGCCAAGTAGTAGGTAGTAAATCCAAGAGGGAACGTTATGCTCGATTGTGGGTTCATGCCCCCCAATGACACGCTTGAGTGGCAGAAACATGAGTCTAGGGGATGTGCTGTTGTCACAAGGGGGAAAACAACGGTGCTTGTAACCGTGGTTGCAAGGATTATTTACTTTACGCAAAGTGATTTTTAATGGAGTTGTCTATTGCTTTTGGTTTACACTTTGGGTGGGGCTCGCAACTTAATACCAGCGAGATGTTCTGGATAGATATCTCAAGGTGGATGATTAGTAGTAGATGCAGTTGGATTTTGGTCTACTTATTGTGGCGTACTGCCCATGCTTTTGAGCGTCTTCCTTTCTTTGTAGCATAGTTAGCATTGCGGTGCGTTTATACTCATGTCAATTGCCCAACTGTAATTTGTTTACCTCGCATAGCAGTTTTATCGTCTTTTGGGAGAGAGACATCACTAGTGAACATCACGGGACCCCGGTCCATATTCTCATCACTGTTTACACGCTCATTTACTTTCTTGCTTTTACTTTCCAGTTGCTATCATTATCAGTATTATCTGTTGCGTCGATCCTTTGTGAACAGCAAGGCCGGAGAGATTGACAACCTCTCTGTACTCGTTGGGAAGCAAAGTTATTTGTGTTGTGTGCAGGTCCAGGTCAACGAAGCAACTTTTGTCTCAAACGGTGCCACTGCTTTCTTGCCACCTACTTATCATCTTCGGAGTCCTACTGGAGACAAACCTTGGTATCTTCACCGAGGGAAATTTGCAGTTATCATACATCTCACCTTCCACTTGGGGTAACCAACGAGGAGTGGTGTTGCACTAGTCAACTCTCTCGTCATCAATGGTGTCCTTTTTTCATCACAAGGCTTAGAGGCAAATCATTTTGAAGCTAATCCAATGCAGCAACCAGATGACTCTCAAGCAGAGTATCTGATAACCCAAGAGAGTTGCCATTTGCAGACAGGAAGAGGAAAGGAAATCCAAAATGTGGTTAATAACCAAATAGAGAATCTTGGTCATTTTTTGGAAGAATTGGATGATCATGAACATATGGATGAGGGCCATCCTATGGATGAGGAGGAGCCTATGGAGGAAGATAAAGATTATGATTTAGCAGATTCAGATAGTTCAACAGAACAAGATGATCTAGAGTTGAAGGTCAAGATCAGTCAGTTGAAGAGGAAGAGAGAAAATGCTAAGTACCACATGGAAGGTGATACAGATCCAGAAGATTTATTTTGTGAGGATGACATTTCAGATGAGGATGATGTTTGTATAATTACAGAACCACTGAAGAAACTACATGTAAGAAGAGGTCCAACTGACAGATCTCACAGACAGTTCATATAAAGCATAAACTAACAACGCAACACAAGTTGCTTCAACATTGTATAATAGTAAGTTGTAATTTTTTACAATTATAAATGCCTCCGAGTTCCCTTCCTCGACTCCATGCGAGGAAGAGAAATCTGAACCAACAATTTAAACGTAATAGTTTGTAGTAGTAGGCTCTGGCTTCAGCATAAAGCGTCCTGTTACCGTGGACACGAATATTCGAAGAGATCAAACTCCCTGCAGGGGTGCACTACTATTCAGCATGCACGCTCGGATCTCCAGGGTGGCGTACACCTTGTTAGGGAATGCCCCACCGAGGCTATACGACACGCCGATGCCCATCATACGGCTCATCAGAGAGGTCCCCGCCGGTCTACAGTCCTAAGAGCAAGAGCTTCATGGGCCATCACCCCTCGCACTCTGGGTCGTTGTGTGCCAAGTGGATCCAGTGCCGCAGCACGATCCGACTCAACCACAATGCTGAAACTGGACGTCTTTCAGAGATTTCGAACGAGACCACAACGTGAAGGGACCACATCGTAATCCCACGTGAAGGTAGTGCGTACAGGCCTTTGCGGCCTCTCAAGTCATTCACCTGAACTAGTTAAGCATTATATTATTATCTCGCAGACAACCGTTATCGTTGCCCGACTAGTTAACATAACGGACAACGAACAACAGCCAGGACCACCTGTGCGTTGATGCCTGCCCTGTCTTCCCGTCAAAGCACGCGGTTACCAATAAGGTGAACCGACTGCTTACCTTATCTCGCGTGTGCTCTTGGAAGAGCTCGACTTTCGTGGCTTGGTATCTCACGGCCAACGAGCAAGGACCAGGCCCATGATGGTATCCGCCTGTCCTGCCGTCCCGATACAATACCTCTCGCGGGCACCGTTGGGTCACCCGACTACTTACCTTTAAGGACACCAGTTGATTCGAGTGCCTACCATCAAGTGAAACCAGGAGGAATCACCGTCGATGGTACACTTGAAGAGGTTCGACCAAGACATCAGCGGAATGAACTAAAGAGGAATATCCTCGTATCATCCCGGTGGTGCTACGCTACCGAGCCGGCGACGAGAGTGAAATACGAGTCCATCAACTCATAAGTTAAACTTGAAGCGACTCTTATGTAAAGCAAGGGGCAAAGCTTCTACGCAGCTTCCCCCTCATTGCCATCGTCGGCCTTCCCCAGCTCCCCTCCTTCGAGATAGTCTCGCCGTTGTAGGTTCCCTTGGGCATCTGCTCTGTACCGTACCTGTTAAAGTTATACTAAATTGTATCCGTGTTACTCCCCAGAGTGATCATGGCCCGCTATCTAATCCTAGTTTACTAACAATGTGCAGGGCTAACTAATGAATATAATATATATTTGATAGGCAGCATATGATAAAGGAAGGTACATCAAGGGGCGACAATGACAGGCTATGTAATTGAATAGGATTGTAACGTAGCAGCAGCAGCAGCAATTCCTAGTGCAAAAAATATACGGAAAAGATAGACGATATCTGGGAAAGGAGAATGGCTATGCTTGCCTGGAAGCTCGGTAGTAGGGGTATGGTCGTCGACGAAGTAGTCGTACTTGGCAACGGTGTCGTCGGCGGTATCGTCGAGGTCTACCGGAAGGAAAGGGGGGGGAGAAGAACAATAAATACACAAAAATAATAGCAATAAATATTCAATACATGGCAAACGCACTGTTGGCGGTATTTTAACGCAGTACAAGGTTTATTTCTCGGAGCGGGTATTTAACCGGCAATTTTACCGGCTCTGGGCGATTACCGGACAGTGCAACGGGAAGGGGAATGTCTCTTGTGCGGTATGTTAGAGGGGTGTAGTGGGGGTACGGGTAGTGTACCCATATTCGTTATATTTTTCTGATCAATTTTCATATATAAATTATTTTCATCAGAGTTACGGTTTAAAAGTATTGAATTTCAAAGTTTTATTCATTTCCTAGCAATCTCTGGATTTATTTAATTCTTTTAATCAACATTATCCACTACAAGGGCTTTGACTGGTCAAACTTACAGGTGATGCCCAACTGTCAGTTTTGACTGGTCAAACCTGACCAGTGGGTCCAAGTGGTCAGCCTCACATTTAATAAAAACATTTTTAACTTAATTAACAGTAGTGGGGCCCAGTTGTCATTCACTGATTATCTTTAATAACCCATTTAATCTAATTAATCTTGAAATCATTTCTTTTTATATATTTTCTTTTACTTTATTTTTTCTTCTTTTCTTCACAGAAGCTGGCCCCACTGGCAGTGGCTAGCCACAGCACACGGGAAGCCGGCGGCCAGGGCCAGAGGCCACGGCGGCATGGCCATGGCGGCCATCGCCGGCGGAGAAGGGGGTGGTCGGCGTCAGGCTGGTAGGCGGCGCCACCGAGGGTCTAGGCTCGGCCAGCAGCTGGACGATCCCACACGCGGCACACAGCACGGCCCGGCCATGGCCGTGACCATGCTGGCCCACGGCGGCGCGGCAAGGCCATGGGAAGGGGGCGCGACGGGCGGTGGCTAGTGCGGCGAGGGTGCGGCCGCACACGACTAAGCACGGCACAGCGGGGCAGCCAAGGAAGTGGGGCGCGAGCTCGGGGCGGGGAGCGCGAGCTCCAGTGAGCTCGGGCGGCGGCGACAGAAAGCGTCAACTGCGGCAGATCGAGGGGCCAAAGCAGGGGAATCAATTGAGGAGCTCACCGCAGAGCTCGTGGACGTGCTTAGATAGCGCGGGGTGGTGATACGTCCCAAACATATCTATAATTTCTGCTTGCTCCGTGCATGTTTTGTGTGATATTGCTACGATCTAGATACACTTTCATACACTTTTGACCATATTTGGACTAACCTATTAACTCGGTGCACCCCAGTGCCAGTTTCTGTTTTCTGCAGTTTTTCTATTTCAGTTTTCCCTCATATTAAAAGTGCTCCAAAAATTCTGGAAAATCAGATAAAAAAATCAGCGGGAAGGAAACTTCCGGAGTCCCGAAGGAGGACCAGGTGGGACCCATTAGGGCCCCCGCGGCCACCTGGCGCGGCCCTGGGCTTGTCCGTGCCAGGGGGCGCCTAGACCCCTGGTGGCTCCCCTGGCTGCCCCCTTCGCCTATTTATTTCTCGTGACGTGAAACTTCACAAGAGAGAACCCTTTTTAGCGATCTCTCCTCTATTCCGCCGCCGCCGCGCTTCCAAGATCGGGAGCGCCAACAGACCTCTTCCCGGCACCCTGACGGAAGGAGGATCGACCTCCGGGAGCTTCCCCTCCACCATGGACGCTTCCCGGATGTGCCATGAGTAGTTTCCTTTGGACCATGGTTTTGTGATCAGTAGATATGTGATGTTCTCCTCCCCTCTTTGTTCTTCATGGTTTAGACCTCGTGAGCTGCCCTACATGATCGAGGCACACATGTAATCTTTCTGCTGTTGCTATGCTGAGTTTGATGGGATCTGATGGATTATGAGATTATGTGTAGATTGTGATGGAGCAATATATTTGGTTCTTATCTTTTATATTTTTCTTCCAAAGTAATTCTTGCATGTTCTCCGTTGTTGTTTATTGCTTTGGCCAAATAGTAAATAGTAACTCCAAGAGGGAACGTTATGCTCGATTGTGGGTTCATGCCCCCGATGACACGCTTGAGTGATAGAAACATGAGTCTAGGGGATGTGATGTTGCCACAAGGGGGAAAACAATGGTGCTTGTAACCGCGGTTGCAAGGATTGTTTACTTTACGCAAAGTGATTTTTAATGCAGTTGTCTGTTGCTTCTGGTTTACACTTTGGGTGGGGCTCGCAACTTAATACCAGCGAGATGTTCTGGATAGATATCTCAAGGTGGATGATTAGTAGTAGATGCAGTTGGATTTCGGTCTACTTATTTTGGCATACCGCCCATGCTTTTGAGCCTCTTCCTTCCTTTGTAGCATAGTTAGCATTGCGGTGCGTTTATATTCCTGTCAATTACCCAGCTATAATTTGTTCACGTCGCATAGCAGTTTTATCGTCTTTTGGGAGACAGACATCACTAGTGAACATCACGGGAGCCCGGTCCATATTCTCATCACTATTTACACGCTCATTTACTTTCCTGCTTTTACTTTCTAGTTGCTATCATTATCATTATCCCTTGCGTTTGATCCTTTCTAAACAACAAGACCGGAGAGATTGACAACCTCTTTGAACTTCGTTGGGAGCAAAGTTACTTGTGTTGTGTGTAGGTCCACGTCAGTTGCGCCGCTGACACCTACTTATCATCTCCAGAGTCCTACGGGAGACAAAACCTATCCTCTACATAGCGGAAATTTGCTGCTATCCTACATCACCTTCCACTTGGGGTAAGCAACGAAGGGCGAGAAACCATTATGATCATCTCGCACATCAAGAAAATTTCTGCCGCCGTTGCCGGGGACTCTGAGTGCTAAGATAGGGGAGTTGCCCACTACCTTTTACCTTTGCTTTTTAGTCTTGGACACCGTGGAGCTCGTGGACATGCTTGGGGAGCGCGGGGTGGCCGGGGCGCGATGAAGTTGACGACGGTGGTGGCGGCCGTGGGGGAAGGATATGCCCGATTCCGGCGATGCGAAGGCGTTGAGCTCGTGTAGCCTTCATACATTCAGACTGTCATAGTTCAGAGGGACTGAGTAGCCTTCAAATGTTCACGGATAACGTGAACATCATATTCAGCATGTTGTATAATGTCCAGACCAATGATGGTTCGTTCCCCAGTTTCTAACCAATTCAGAGGGGTTCGACACTGACGTCCATAAAGAACTTCAAAGGGTGCCATCTACAGACTAGCTTGATAGCTGTTGTTGTATGAGAATTCACCAAACGAAAGAGATTCCTCCCATTTCTTACCGAATGAGATGACACAAGAGCGAAGCATGTCTTCAAGCACTTGATTGACGCGTTCAACTTGTCCTTGCGACTTGGGGTGATAAGCGGTGCTGAAGTTTAGGTGAGTGCCCATATCTTCTTGGAAACTATCCCAAAATCTTGAGGTGAAAAGCTGCCACGATCAGAACTGATCTCCAACAGAATACCATGGAGCGACACAATTCTGGAAACATACAAGTCTGCTAACTGACTAGGAGAGATCGTCTCCTTGACTGGCAGAAAGTGAGCAACCTTGGAGAACCGGTCGATGACGACAAAGATGGAATCATGACCCTGCTGTGATCAGGGAAAACCAGTGACAAAGTCCATTTCAATCTTGTGCCATTTCCATTCAGGAATAGAGAGTGGTTGCAGATTTCCAGCAGGTCTTTGATGTTCGGCTTTGACGCGACGGCAAACGTCACATTCATCAACATAACGAGCAATGTCTTGTTTCATGTTAGACCACCAATACCGCTTACGAATGTCTTAGTACATCTTGATACTACCAGGGTGAATCTACAAGGGTGTATCGTGAGCTTCTTTCATGACATCAGGGTTGTAGTTCAGGTTGGCCTTGGCTACCAGAACCACTAAACGACCTTTGAAGTACAACGTACCATCATCATTTTCATCAATAGTGAAGAATGAGGGCTTTCCGCTGGCGATATGGTGCTTAATCTTCGCAATGTCAGAGTCATAATGTTAATATCGTCTTGATGCTGTCGATGAGGTTTGATTTAAGAAACAGGGAATTCACATATCCCTGCGGAACAATCTCGATGTTCAGCTTGCGAAGCTCTTCATACAGGGGTGCTTGTTGTAATTGAACTTCAAGTTCACTACAGTAGGCTTTGCGACTCAGGGCCTCAGCCATCACATTAGCTTTGCCAGGAGTATAATGAATATCCATGTTGAATTTGGCTATTGTCTGGAGCCGTCTCTGTTGGTGGAGATTCAGGTCTGGTTAACAAGTAATTCAGGCTTTGGTGGTCGGTGTAGATCTCGCAACGATTACCGACGAGGTAATGTCGCCACAGCTTCAATGCATAAATTACTGCTGCCAATTCGAGATCATGCGTTGGATACTTATCTTCGTGAGAACGCAACTGACAAGAGCCATAAGCAATCACAAGGCGCCCTTGCATTAGGACACAGCCAAATCCTTGACGAGACGTGTCGCAGTATATCACGAAGTCCTTCCGGGTATCAGGGGGAGCAAGCACTGGGGGAGAAGTGAGCTTGTACTTGAGGGCTTGAAAACTTTTTGACATTTATCACTCAACTCAAACTTGATGCCTTTGTGAATCAGATTAGTCAGAGGCTTGGAAATCTTGGAGAATTTCTCGACGAAATGGCGGCAATAGCTAGCGAGGCCGAGGAAACTTCTGACTTGCTTGACAGTCCTTGGAGGAGTCCAGTCAAGAATAGCCTGAATACATTTTGGGTTGACGGCAACGCCATCCTTGGAAATCACATGACCAAGGTAGGTTACTTTGGGAAGCTAGAACTCTGATAGTACGAATTAACGCCCCCTCGTTGGTTACCCAAAGTGGAAGGTTGAGATGTAGACAGCATCAATTTTCCCTTAGCGAAGATGCTAAGGTTGAATGTCGAACCAATAGGACTCCAACAGATACAAGAAGGTGGTGAAGTGAACAATGGCGCCGTTTACAACCAAGGTTTCTAACTTTACCTGGACCTGCACACTCAGCAAATAACTTTGCTTCCCAACGAGTACAGAGGAGTTGTCAATTCCTCCGGCCTTGTTGTTTACAAAGGATAAAACACATGGGATAATAATGATAGTGATAGCAATGCAAAAGTAAATAAAACAGTAAATTGATAGCGGGTGTAAACAGTATTGGAAATATGGACCGGGGTCCTATGATGTTCACTAGTGATGTCTCTCTCCCAAAAGACGATAAAATAGCCATGCGAGGTAAAAAAATTACAGCTAGGCAATTGACGGGATTAAGTGCGCAAACCAATGCTAATTATGCTATAAAGAAAGGAAGAGGCTCAAAAGCATGGGCAGTACGCCAAGACAAGTAGACCGAAACCCATCTGCATCTACCTACTAATCATCCACCTTGAGATATCTATCTAGAACATCTCGCTGGTATTAAGTTGCGAATCCCACCCAAAGTGTAAACTCAAAGCAATGGACAACTGCTTAAAGAACTTTGCGTAAAGTAAACAATCCTTGCACCCGCAAGTACAAGCACCGTTGTTTTCCCCCTTGTGGCAACAGCACATCCCCTAGACTCATGTTTCTGTCACTCAAGCTAGTCATCGGGGGGCATGAACCCACAATCATGCATAACGCTCCCTCTTGGAGTCACTACCTACTACTTGGCCAAAGCAATAAACAACAACGAAGAACATGCAAGAATTACTCTAGAACATAAATATAAAAGAGGAGAATCAATATAGTACTCAAACACAGTCCGAACATAATCTCATAATCATCGAATCCCAGCAAGCTCAGCATAGCAACAGCAGAAATATTACATATGTGCCTCGATCATGTAGGGCAGCTCACGAGGTCTAATCCGTGAAGAACAAAGAGGGGAGGAGAACATCACATAGCTACTGATCATAAACCCATGATCCAAGGTGGACTACTCACGGTTCATCCGAGAAGCATCCATGGTGGTGGAGAAGCTCTGGGAGGTGGTTCCTCCCTCCGGCAGGGTGCCGGGAAGAGGTCTTCTGGTGCTCCCGATCTTGGAAGCGCGGCGGCGGCGGAACAGAGGAGAGATCACGAAAAATGGTTCCCGTCACGAGGGTTTCACGTCACGAGGATTATATGGGCGAAGGGGGCAGCCAGAGGGGCCACCAGGGGTCCAGGTGGCCCCCTGGCGCGGCGCCACCCTAGGGCGCACCGGGAGGGCGCCTGGGGACCTGGTGGGTCCCCTCTGCCCCCCCCCTCGGTGATTCCCGAAGCTTCTTCCAAGCTGATTTTTTATTGGATTTTCCCAAATTTTTGGAGCACTTTTAATATGGGGGAAACCTAAAATAGAAAAACAGCAGAAAACAGGAACTAGCACTGGGGCGCACCGAGTTAATAGGTTAGTCCAAATATGATCAAAAGTGTATGGAAGTTCATCAATATCATAGCAATATCACACAAAAGAGGCATGGAGCAAGAAGAAATTATAGATACCTTTTGGACGTATCAAACTCACACTTAGAATACTTAGCATAGAGTTTGTGTTCCTGGAGCTTTTCCAGTATAAGACGAAGGTGTTCAACATGTTCTTCTTCATTCTTGGAGTATACCAAGTTATCATCCAGATAAACCACGACGAACTTGTCGAGGTATTCCATGAATATATAGTTCATCAATCGGGAGAAGGTGGCCGGGGCATTGGTCAGGGAAAAAGACATGACGGTGTACTCATATGAACCATAGCAAGTAATGAAAGCGGTCTTCGGGATGTCCTCTTCGCGGACCGGGATCTGATGGTAACCCAACATCATGTCGAGTTTCGAGAACACGTAGATCCAGAAAGTTTATCATATAGATCGTCGATCCGAGGAAGCGGATACTTGTTCTGTATTGTTGCTTGGTTGATAGGTTGGTAATCTTGGACTAAACGGTTCGTTCCAACATTGTGTGGTGGAGGTAGAGCTCTTGGCATCGGCGGTGGCGGAGGTAGATGGGGTACAGCATAAGAAGTCTTGGAGCAGGGGAAGGTGACTGAGTCACACTGTTAGGGAGCCAGATGTGACGCTTCTGTGTTGCGCTCGAAGATGATCCAACGTCACGATAGCGTTTCTGCGAGTCCTTGAGCTCCATCTGGGCAGTCTCAACGGTGATAGCCTTGTTCACCATGGTGGCAAAGTTGGCAAAATCATGAATGGCGAGAGCGAGCCTGAGGTCTGTATTGAGTCCACGGCAGACTTTCTGTTGCTTACGCACATCACTGGTGATCTCTTCTTCCACATAGCGAGAGAGGTTGAGGAACTCGCGCTGATAGGCTTCAACAGTCATGTTGCCCTGAGTGAGGTTGCGGAATTCTTCCCTCTTGCGACCCATGATTCCTTGAGGAATGTAACGGGCGCGGAAGGCAGACTAAAATTCATCCCAGGTGATGACTTCTCCAACTGGCAGTGAACGCTTGTGGGTGCTCCACCACTGAGCAGCGGCACCTTTCAGGTGATAGGACGCAAAGTTCACATAGTCGGCTTGGTTGACATTAGCAGACTCCAGCTCACGAGTGATATCGCGAAGCTAGTCATCAGCATCCAACGGCTGAATAGAGTTGCGGAATATAGTGGGGTTGAGGCGGGTGAAGTCGTGGAGAGTCACTGCGGCATGCTGATGGTGGTGCCCATGTTGGTTCTGCTGGGGGAACTGAGCCATGATATTCTGCATGAACTGATGGTTCAGCTCGAACTACTGCATCATCGCGGCCATGTAATCCGGCGGAGGAGGTGGGTCGTTGGCAGCACGACTACGACCATGACCACCACGACCAGCCATCCTGCTAGAATTTAACAGGGGTATTTTAGCGATGAAATTTTAACGAGATACTGGAAACAAGCATGAGGTAAATTGACAACGAAGAGGAGACGCGGATATATAGGAGTAGTCATATAAGACATACACATCCACACACGGAGTCAATCAAAAATCGTTCAGCATAACGTCGTAGAAATTAAGGAACAAGGACACACTAGGCAGCGCGTAGACCGCGGGAAGGAATACACGACGCGACATAGCTAACACTATGTCAATCACGCCGCAAGAAAACTGTTGGCCACAGGAGTTTGTGCCAGAGAACGTGTGGCCTGCCACGAATGAGAAAGGGGATCCGCGGTCCGGGACCTGGGTCAGAACTCCTGCGACACGACTCAATAGAGGGTTAAGAATCAGAACGCCGGGTGGAATGAACAAACTCGTGATACTCATATCAGAGTTAGTAAAACTTACCAGCAAGGATAAGAGAGCAGAGTCCCAGAGCATAGGTATGGAGAAAAGGATCCTAACACAATAGATATCATGACGGGGTGATATTGATGTGGGCCCGTAAGCCAAACATTAAGTTAGCAAAATAGTTTTTCAAAGACTAGACTCAACTTCGACCAAGTAGTGGTTGGGTGGCTTCCTACAGGAAGTCGGCTCTAGTACCAACTTGTGACACCCCCAAAATCAAGTCGTGTACAGTAATCATACACGCAGGGTACACGACCGAAATAAGGGTGCCACGGTGAGAATATCACAGCACAACACTAAACAAAAATAAGATAAATCTGATATTACAAACCAGGGATCACGATGATCCGAATACAGAAGTTATACAAGCCATAATATCTAAGTACAGACATAGTTAGTAAATTTTTTCCTTAAGAAGGCTAGCACAAACAACATCATAGGTACAGATCGAAAAGGCGAGTCCTCCTGCCAGAGATCCACCGAACTACTCCTAGTCGACGGGGAACTCGACGCCGTAGTAGGCGCCTCTGGGGTACTCCTGCTCCTGGGCTCTGTCGTCTGATGGAAACAACCGGTCGGGTATATAAAATAAAGGGGGGAATAAAGAAAAGGTGAGTATCTAGCATACCCGCGAGTCTTACGTCCGCTACTAAGCATTTATGCAGTTGTATCAAATGGAAGGGGAGGCTATGTATAGTGGACTGAAAGTCAGAAAACCAGAATAAGGAAGAGAAGCTAGGACTATCAAAGAATAGCAACTTCCGAAGAGTCTTGCAGCATGAGGAGATAATAGCCAACAGTTCAATATAAAGCATAAAGTAACAATGTAGCAGAAGTTGCTGCAGCATTGTATAATAGTAAGTTGTAATAATTAGCAAAGCCTCCGAGGTCCCTTCCTCGACTTCCCTGCGAGGAAGAAAACCCGGAACCAATCATTTTAGTAGTAGTAGTTTGTAGTAGTAGGATCTGGCTTCATCATAAAACGTCCTGTTACCGTGGACACAGCTATCCGAATAGATCAAACTCCCTGCAGGGGTGCACTACTGTTCAGCCTGCACGCTTGGATCTCCAGGGTGATGTACACCTTGTTAGGGAATGCCCCACCGAGGATATCCGACACGCCGTAGCCCATCCTAGGCTAAGTAGAGAGGCCATCCACTGGACTAAATCGTATGCGATCAGGTGTCTAGGACCCTCACCCTTCACGCTCCTACACGGTGCGAGTTTGGCCAGGAAGCAAAAGCAAACACCACTCGCGAGTAAAGAAGACACACCACTTCCCAGCAATCAGAACGCGGTACTGCTAACGTCTGAAGAGCTTCAGATCACGCTAGCCGCGCTGCTACTGGTCTCAGGGCCCTCGCTGATGATATTTTCATATTTTTATTGTTTTATGCTAATTATTTTCTTTGTATTTATACAGCTTTTGTATATATTTCCACATATAAAGTAACATCACACAAGTAGCAGCGCACACATTGGTTGTGATTCAACATAGTGACCAACACATCAATCATGAAATATACAAGTCTCCAATACAATTCATACATGCATGTTTCACGATGGATCGAAACTACAATATTTTGCTATACAAGAGAAAATCCATCGTGATAAAAAAGAAAGCAAATAGGAGGTGGTATTTAAGCCCGTTTTTATTTCTCTCTACATCTAGTACCGTGAACCTCAAGTAGCTAGCTTCGGCCTCGCTTTTGCTTTGGAACCCTTTGTAGCTGCTACCTCGGAAGCGGTTGACTTGGGCGTGACACTCTGACCACTCATCGTATACTCCCAGACACCTCCCAATGTACACGACATACCACTTCTTCTTCATCGATCTATATGTCAGAAAAAAAACTCAAAATATATCGATAATATAATATAACAAAGCAACATGAATAAAAGAGTTAAAATGTTATCAAATACAAGCGACCACATAGTAAAACATAACAAAGTTCACCGTACCCAAACTAGAGCGCTACACAAGTTTGAAATAACCGATTACATCACAATGTTCATCATCGAGAAATTCAAAGTTTCGCTCTACACAAAAGAGACAATCTCGTCATCGTCAATCATCACTTTCGAATATCCGGAAGGACGCAACCTAGATTTGTGAAAGGCGTCGGGTCTTAACCCTGACACATCAACCTAGTGTCGACGGATTCACGGGACTGTGGCCCCACAAAGAACATTCCATCCTTCTCGACGACATCTTTCATGATGATCGTCGCGAGCAAATTTTGGATGCGGTAGAATTCAAGTCTAAGGGCATCATCCTTCGTGCTTGCTAGCTTATTGGCCCAGTCGATGACATGTCTATCGGATCCAGTTTTCATTCTAAGAATTTGTTGATCCCTTTTGAACTCATTCATATGATGGATGACGTAGCATTCATCCTTCTCACTTGTTGTCGGTTGCTGGAGGCAGCAGAAGTTAGTATCATGGCCGAAACATGCAACGCCTTGTTTCTTTTTGTGGGATCTCATGTAGCCACCCTTGTTTCCAAAGGTGAAGAGAGGTCTATCGAATTTTTTTTTGATGTGGGTATAGTCTTTCTTCTTCTTGTTCTTGGTTGAGTCCAAATAGAATGTGTGGGATACTTGCGGGAATAATACGATAAGGATGCAATGCTCACTACGTAAAAATAAGTTAACATCAAATTAGCATCCATATGCGTACGTGTGAAGTAATAGTTGGATGCGTTAATAAAGTGTCTTACGAATCACTTACATGGGATTATACGGCAGAAGAATAATCTCCTTGTCCTTATTGTCTAACATGAATTTTGTGATGTACTGCTCAGCTCCCTTGCGTTGCTCGTCCCCCAGATTCAAGAAGCTCTCAGACATGTAGTATGGGTCCGCTGCCGCTATTTGTGAGAGTTCCTCCTTCTTCACCAGGTAGTTCAGATGTAGCGCATAAAGGCAGAAGAAGGTAAAATCAACCTGTCTCATGTGTAACATCTCGAAGATGTAATCAAACCGAAGAAAGATCAAGTCAGCGGGGCTAATATGGTTGAAGTCTAAGCCTGAGGGCACCTTAGCCGCGTAAAGAGGGTATCCTGCTATGCCAGTAGGGGCTTGAAGAAGATTTAGCTCCGTAGACAAGACATGGTCATGCAGTCTCCTAATCTCCAGTGTTAAGCCCTTGAGTGCATTCGCCGGTAGCATCGGCCTACCCGCTATATGGAGCACCGGCGCATCACGAACTGGTAAACCGTCGTTAACCCGGGTCACCGGTGGTGGCTGGCTCATGGAAGCAGCATTACCGCCTTTCTTCCCTCTCTTCCTATGCTTCGTCTTCTTCTTTTTCCCAGGTGCAGGTTGTGTTTCAGCAAAACCCGCACAGATGCCCGTTAGCATTGTGTTCGGGCTTAGTATGTTTGGTGGCTACTCGGTTGCTTTGTCCTGGGCATCAGGAGGCGTGTCCTCCAGGGAGAATTTTCCGAACAAAGACTTCTTGCACTGAAGGCTAGCATGTTCCTTTTGGGTTTGGTCGGGCATTTCGTGCATTTCATCAAGATCCATATCCTCAAGGTTGAGCTCAAAATCATCATCAGGTTGAGCGTCATCATAGGTATGGTTTAGGTTGAGTTATTGGTCAGAGTTCGCATCCTCCATGTTATCAGGTGATGGATCCACGGGGGCGGCATGATGAGCCACCGGGACTGTTGAACCTCCTTCACGTCCGCTGCCATGATCGCCCAAGCCAAAGGATGGGAACGACATAGGTGGAGTAAAAGTGGCATTACCTTGGGTCGGTGTCGCACCAGCAGGCTCCGCGCGGATAAGCACCGTCGGCCACAATATCACCCAAACCTTGGATACTCCAAGATCGTCTGGTCGTACTTCTCCCGTACTAGGAACGGAAAGAGGCAACTTAGAGTACTCGTTTGATAGCAAACGAGAGACCATAACTTTGAAGACGTTGTCGGGCATGGCAGCGTGGTGGAAGAGCCGGTCCAATGGATTCATGAGTGAAGCCTTCGCAACATACACTACCTGGACGTCGACGTTCAATAGGAGGGTGCATGGAGTATCGTTGCCCTCTGAAGACATGTGCGGCGTCAGAGACCGAATGTCAAAGAAATGGAAGGTCAAATATGTTGATGAGCGCGAGACGCATAGTTACCTTGATAGCTTCGAGCTCAGTTAATGGGGAAGGACCGTGGGGCATGCCAGAGCCGAAGGAGGGGATTCTATGAGCGACAGTGGATGGTGCGACGAGTTCGCGCCTGGTTGCATGTGCGGGTGCGAAGCCGGTGTTCGTCGAGTTACTCCCGATGAAGCTAGGAAGGGGAAAATGATCCGTGTTGGGATTTTATTTCGTCCACTTCTGCATAGCTGGCACCAAGGCAGAAAAATGAGATTTAAGCTCTTACCTGACCTCTTCTCTCGCTGAGCTACGGCTGCCGCGACCAGGTTAGCCTTGTTCTGTTCAGCCTCAGCCTTGGCCTCTTCTCTGGCCTTCCGCGTGGCTTCCTCGACCGCCTTGCGCACAATGTCAAGGGTCACTGTGTTGAGCCTTCTTCTATGCTTACGTGTCTCCTTATCCTCCTTGTAGTAGTAGTTCCAGGAGGCCCCGACTCCGGCGTCGGCTACACGTCCATACTCCGACGGGTCGTGCAAGGGCTTTCCCTTCACTTTGTTGAACGCCTAGTTGAAAGAGGTGTCCCACGCGTACTTTGATGTCTGAGACGATGACTCGCTTTTTGATGCAAGCCGTATACGCTCCCTCTACAAAAATATCGACGGGAACCGTTAGCGACTTGATCATTAGAAGCTAATTAAGGTGGTAAATAAAAAATTTACCATTTCTTTCATGACATTCAGCGTCGGGGTGTCCGTGGTCCATTCCCCGGTTATCGGGTCTCTTTTGTACCGGGCCCTAAAGTAGTCACGTGCGAGCGGATCCTCGAACTCCTCCCAGGGGTCTGGCTCCCGCGGACATTCTGGACGTGTCGCGTCCTCCTTATCCCACATTCGCCTCTTCCCGGTGTAACCACGGCTTCCGAGGCGTGGGATCCCGACGTTCTTCTTCTGAAGAACCTTGAAATATTCCGACCTCACATGGGTTTCTGGGTCGTCACAATGAGCCTTGAATTTTTCGTAGTCTTCTTCCTTTATAGAGGGAAAGTGACGCTTGATCGTCTCGTACGATGAACCTTCTTTAACAATCTCTACTTTCACCATATGTTTCCAGTTGCTCTAGGATTTTCTACACTTCTTGAGGGCTTTTGCATTTATCCCCTACATATTATCATCTTTCCACGGAAGGACTTTTTCATTCCGGCCGGGGAACTTCAATCTCGCATGAATATTTTCTAGGAGGTGGTTCTCCAAAGCTCTTCTAGGTACTTCTCTAATGTTTGTTTGGTTGATATTGACGGTCTCAAGAAGGATGCACACCACGTCGTTGCCGTAGCATGCCGACATCTCCGGCGGACTTACGATGTCGAAGGTGCCAGGGTGCACCTCGTAGACATCAAGTCTTCCGACGCGGAGCCTGTTTGGGGGCCGGGGTTTCTACTTCCTCTTGGTCCTACCACCATTCGTGGTCTAGTTGGCACCATCCGTGGTCTGGTTGGCACCATCTGTGTCGGTGGTCTCGGTGTTCCCCCCCTCTGTGTTGTCGCTGTCAGCAGCATGCTCTGTGATGCGAAGGGTTTGTTGGGCCAACGGCCCGGAGTCCCGACTAGTTATATGGTCAAAAAATTCTTGAGGCTGTTCGGGATGCTTAATAGGGCCGGCTTTGTCGTTATTAGCCATGTTTCCTATAGGATTCAATTTAATTGTAAAAAATGATAAAGTAATAATAAAAATGGCCTATGTTTTGGTGGAAGGTCGTTTAATTCCCATTGCGGCAAATCTCGGGCACTCGATATGTCCTACTTTTCTAGCACAAGTCATGCCGAAATCCACAAAAAATTTCGGCATGACCTTTGCTAAAAAAATGGACATAGCGAGCGCCTGGAATTTGCCGAAATGGAAATGAATCAACATTCCGGCAAAACATAGGCCACTCGGATCCCTACAAACAATATCAACTCATAACAATATAGCATATAAATGGTCTTTTGCTTTTGATCACAATGGCCACAGACAAATAAGAACAAATATTATGCTGCTCCTCATTTGGTATTAACAAATAAGAACAGATACAAATTTTAATTCAAATTCAAACATTATAATTAAAAACCCAGCATATTCACTAGGTACTAATTCAATATACCACTGAACAAATTTTAATTTCTAATTCAATATAGCAGTGAACCCATTTTATATAACTAACAACTAACCATTTGTTTTCTAATATGCAATTTTTCTAATAACAACTAACAATTTTCTTCTCTTGTAGCAACTAACAACAAACAACTTCGGGCACGGCGGCGGTGTGGACGAGAGCGGGGAGCGTAGGGGGGACTAACCGGGCACAAAGGAGGCAGAGGGTGAGGAGGAGGGCTTCGGCGACGGTGAGGAGGAGCGGCGTCGTGGGAGGGCGCGGGCTCCGGCGACGATGAGGAGGAGCGGCGTCGAGGAGAGGGTGCGGGCACGATGGTGGTGTGGAGGAGCGGGCGACGACGATGGCGACGAGATCGAGAGATTGAGATTGTGAGTGGAGTGCGGCAAACGTGCAGGGTGGACTCAACATAACGGTACAACCTAATCTGCAGCGCAGCCCAGTGTAACCAGCGCTGTAGATGTAACCTCATCTGCAGCGCGGGCTAGGAAACCCCGCGCTGTAGATGTACTATCATCTACAGCGTGGCCCGAGACCCCGCGCTATAGATATGTTTTTTATTTTTATTTTTGTTTGTTTACTCTATTTTTTAATTAAGGTTATGGTTAAGTTTTAGTATTAGCAGGGTTAGCGGTTGGATTAGGAGGTTAGTAGGGTTAGGCGACGGCAACGACAAGGAGGAGCGATGACGACGGGACGACGTCGAGGGAGGAGCGCGGCGATGACTGGGCGACAACGAGGAGGAGCGAGGGGGTACATAACGTGGTAGAATATATATAAATAGGTACATATAATTAAGTGCTTATACAACGCGATACAATTAATATTACATCATATAATAATAAGTGTTTATACAAAAAACTTTTCCGGTATTGATAGTTTGTCCCGAGATGATCAGCGTCGACGACGTTTCTTCGTAGTGATCTTCTTTCCTTTCTTGTTCGGTGCCGAATAATTTAGCCCCTCATCATGACTTTTCCTTTTCCAAGGATTACGATCTTTCTTAGGTAATGTAGTTTTGCTTCTTCTTTTGACGTATGTTTTATCGTCATCGTCATCTTCCCTCAACGGGTCACCGCACTGGTTATAGTCCTCCTCGTTGGCAACTCCATCAATTCCGGCGATGTTCCTTTTGCCTCTCCTCACGACAACACGGCTGGGGTTGTTTGGGTCAGTTATGAAGAAGCATTGGATCACGTGCTTAGCATGTACCCATGGATCATTTTTTGCGGTGACATTCACGGTACCGTTCTTGGCGTCAGGTATACACATGGTGGTGAAATCACGATTCTCTCTTTCGACGCTCCTAGCCCATCAGACACGGAACATCGTCACATTGTACTTTCCATAGTACTCAAGCTCCCATCGTATAATCTTTCAAGTACGCCATCGCCGTTCATGGATTCCATCGTCACCCATGAGTTCTGATAATCACTTTTTTTTTATCTTGCTCCTTAGTGCAGAATGTGTAACCATTGATGGCGTATGCCTAATAATGGCGAGGTTGATCGCGAGGCCATGTGCTAAGGTGTATATCAGACTTTCGTCGTTTGTACAACCCTCACTACTGGAAAAAAGGTCTTTAATGGCGCACCTATTTTGGCTACTAATGGCGCATATTAGGTGCGCCATTACTAGCACGCCATTAGTAACTTTTAGTAATGACGCACATTTGGTGTGCCATTACTATCCCAGACAGTAATGGCGCACTATAGGTGCGCCATTACTAGGTCCAGAAGTGCGCCATTACTATCTGACTTATTAATAGCGCACCTATAGAAGTGCGCCATTACTATCTGACTTAGTAATGGCGCACCTATAGAAGTGTGCCATTACTAACAAAAAAATTAAAAAAATTTGAATATTTTTTCAATTTTTTTCTTAATCTACGTTCAATATGCTTAATCTCAGGTCACATATACTTAATCCCAAGTAAAATAGCGCTCCATGCTAAACCTTCCCAAACGGCGCACCTATTTTGGCTACTAATGGCGCACCTATAGAAAAAAGGTCTTTAATGGCGCACCTATTTTGGCTACTAATGGCGCATATTAGGTGCGCCATTACTAGCACGCCATTAGTAACTTTTAGTAATGACGCACATTTGGTGTGCCATTACTATCCCAGACAGTAATGGCGCACCTATAGTGCGCCATTACTAGGTCCAGAACTGCGCCATTACTATCTGACTTATTAATAGCGCACCTATAGAAGTGCGCCATTACTATCTGACTTAGTAATGGCGCACCTATAGAAGTGTGCCATTACTAACAAAAAAATTAAAAAAATTTGAATATTTTTTCAATTTTTTTCTTAATCTACGTTCAATATGCTTAATCTCAGGTCACATATACTTAATCCCAAGTAAAATAGCGCTCCATGCTAAACCTTCCCAAACGGTCACCCATCCTCACACTACTCCAGCCCCAACACGCTTAACTTCTCAGTTCTATCCAATCCCAACACCAGCTCACTTAACAAGCACTTGTTGATATATGTATCATATCAATCTTTTTAAACCTTGTTGATGTCCAAAATTTGAAAATTTTATTTTTTTTCAAAAAATTTGAAAAAGAATAAATTTTTTTGAAAACTTTTAAAAAAATGAAAAAAACAGAACTTTTGATAAAATTTAAAAGTAAAAAAAAGTTAAAAATTTCAAAAGAAAACCGTGCCTTCAAAATTCAAAATAATTCACGCCTTCAAATTTATTTATTTTTTCAATTTTTTTCCCGCCTTCAAAATTCTAAAAAAGCTACTAATTTTATTTACTAATTTGTTTTATTCTTTTTATTTTATTTTCCCGCCTTCAAAATTACAAAAAAAACTTAGTAATGGCACACTATTCGTAAGATGCGCCATTACTAATTTTTTTTATTATTTGAATTTTTTATTTTTTTCATTTTCCCGCCTTCAAAATTCAAAAAATAAATAAAAAAAAGTTAGTAATGGCGCACCTATGCAAAGTGCGTCATTACTAACTTTTTTTATTTTTTTATTTTTTATTTTCCCGCCTTCAAAATTCAATTTTTTTTAAAAGTTAGTAATGGCGCACCTATACAAAGTGCGCCATTACTAACTTTTTTTATTTTTTTCTATATTTTTTTTAATTTTCCCGCCTTCAAAATAAAAAAAAAATAGTAATGGCGCACCTATGCAAAGTGCGCCATTACTAATTTTTTTTTATTTTCCCGCGTTCAAAATTCAATTTTTTTTGAAAAAAAAGTGCGCCATTACTAACTTTTTTTATTTTTTCGATTTTTTTAATTTTTTAATTTTCCCGCCTTCAAAATTCAACAAAAAGTTAGTAATGGCGTACTTTGTATAGGTGCGCCATTAGTAACCCAACTTACTAATGGCGCACCTATACAAAGTGCGCCATTACTATGTCAAGGAATGGGTCAAACCTTGGTCAAACATAGTAATGGCGCACTTTTCTAAAGGTGCGCCATTACTACCCCAACTTACTAATGGCTCAACTGTAAAAAGTGTGCCATTATTATGTTCAGGAATGGGTCAAAGCTTGGTCAAATATAGTAATGGCGCACTTTTCACCAGGTGCGCCACTGCTATTTATGTTACTAATGGCGCACTGTGTAATGGTGCGCCATTACTGCGCACCACATGTATAGTGCGCCATTAGTGTCCATATTATCTATAGCCATTTTTCCAGTAGTGCCTGTTGCGGAGGATTAGCCAGAACGTGCTCTTTGAAACCAACACAAGAAAGAAGAGTTGTGCTCTCTCATAACTTCGGCGTCCGTCTTAGTTATCCCCGGGTCAAGGTGGTACTTTTCAATGATGTCTTTGTGAAGTGCCAAGAAAGGATCTATCAGTTGTAGATGTTGTAGCACTACTAAGTTTGCCATGTCAAAATCTGTGCGTCGGCAAGTCCACATGCAATTCCCTTGAGCCAGTGATGTGACCTACTCCTTCGAGTCTCCCAAGGTGCTTCTTGAAGGGCAAACCAACAACAGGGTTTTTGACACCTAGATAACTCTCGCAGAAATAAATGCACTCATGGGTGAGATAGCCATGTACGATGCTTGCATCCGGATGAGACATGTTACGAACGAAGACTTTTAGGAACCTATTCATCCTTTCAAATGGCATCATGTTGTGCAGGAATGTCGGGCCGAGGTCCATGATGTCATCGACAATATGGACACACAGATGCACCATGACGTCAAAGAATGCAGGTGGGAAATACATCTCAAGCTCACATAATATGACAACGATCTCTTCTTGTAACCTTTGGAGCTGCTTCACACTGATCGACTTTCGACAGATTGTGTCGAAAAAATTGCATAGACCAATAAGTGTATCGCGGACGTGCTTACCCATTATCCGTCTAAGTGCAGCCGGGAGTATTTGGGTCATCATCACGTGACAGTCATGAGACTTCATCCCGCTAAACCATTTCTTCTTAATGTCTAGATATCTACTTATCTTTCCACAGAAACCGGGACTAACTTTGATTCCAACATGGCACTTGAAAAATCGATCGATCTCCTTCTGACTTAAGGTGAAGCAAGAGGGGGGGCAATAATGTTATTTCTTCTTCTTGTGTTTTTTTTCCATGTCCATGTCAATCTCCGTCTCCGTCTCCATCTCCGTTTCCGTCTCTTCCGGGGGTGCTCCGTGAAGATCTTCTCTTATACCCAAGATTTTCAAGTCAGTTCTTGCCTTTGTCCCGTCCTTAGTCATCTCCGGCATGTTCAGAAGTGTGCCAACCAAGCTCTCGAGAACATTCTTCGTGATATGCATTTGATCAACGCTATAAGGAGTGTCGAGGATCTTCCCGTACGGCAAATCCCAAAAAATAGACTTCGTTTTCCATACCCTCAGGAATGGCTCCGGTGAGGGGCAAACTTCCCATTCATCCAACAACATTTTGATTTTGGTGCCGCTCCTCTTACGTGGAGGTCCTCTCTTCTCAACCTCTCCATTGAACATATATCCACGCTTTCTCCACGGGTCATCTGGTTCTAGCCATCTTCGATGCCCCATGTACAAGGTTTTTGAGGACCCGAGTTTCGGTAGCTGGAGAGACGCTGTATCATCCTTGCACCTTGTGCATCCGTAGTGTCCGTGGCACACCTGTCCTGAGACATATCTGTAACCGAGATAGTCATGCACCGTCGTGAGCAACGCGGCTTTCATCATGAAATATTCTCCTTTGAAAGTGTCCCATGTCCTGACCCCAGGTTTCCATAACACCTGCAACTCCTCTTTCAGTAGCTCAAGATATAGATTTATGTTGTTTCCCGGTTGTTTCGGCCCTTGAATCAGCATACTCGTGTGTATGTACTTTGTCTTCATGCACTTCCAGGGAGGAATGTTGTACATCCATAGAAACATGGGCCATGAGCTATGATTGGTGTTCTGGTTGCCATACGGATTCATGCCATCGGTACTCACACCAAGCACGATATTTCATGGATCAGCAGCGAAATCCGCATCTTCACCTTTTAGTGCTCTCCACTGGCTAGCATCTGTGGGGTGTCTCAACTTTGGCTCATCTCCATCATCCGGCTTCTCCCGTTCCTTGTGCCAGCGCATTAGCTCTGCTTCCTTACGATAAAAAAAATACCATTGCAGACGGGCAGTCAACGGAAAGTACCACACAACTTTCTGAGGAGTTTTCGTCTTTCCATCCTTCCTGTATCGAGATGCATTGCACTTCGGACAAATGGTTTTTTCTGCGTTCTCGTTCCGATAAATGATGCTATCGTTGATGCATGCATGGTATATAACATGTCGCAAATCAAGAGGGCACACGATTTTCTTGGCTTTCCCGATACTAGTAGGACACATGTTCCCCTTGGGATAAGTTTCTTGTAGAAAATTCAAATGCTCATCGAGGCTTGTGTCACTCCATTTGGTTTTTGCCTTCATCTTTAGAAGACCAAGCGTGAAACTCAAGCGGCTGTCCTCTGGTCGGCAACCTTCATACAGTGGACTCTTCAACTCTAACTCCAGTTGTGCCAGCTTGGCCTCCTCTCTAGAAGCAGCTCTTTCGCTAGTCGTATTCTTGCGAATAAGTTCTCGAACATGAGGGTCTTGCATGACTGAACTTAGTACAAACGAATCAGATTGTTGCGTTCCACCGTCTTCTCCATGTCCACCATCTTGTTCTTCATTTATGACATCTTCTCCATGTCCGGCATCTTCTTCATATACGACATCTTCGCCATGTCCGGCATCTTCTTCATGTACGACATCTTCTCCATGCCCGGCATCCTCAAAATCATCTTCACTTATCCATCGAGTGTAGCCATTCATGAAACCATGCATGACCAGGTGCACCTTCAAATGGCCACCTTTAAAAGGGTCTATCCAGACTTGTTCTTTGCATTTTCGACACGTACATTTTATATCCTTGCAATTATTCTCATGCATGTCCGCCACCGCGGCTTCCAAAAATCTTGTCACGTTCATTAAATTCTTCTTCATGTTGCCTGTACGGTGTAAATTAATACAAAATCAAAACATTTATAGTCATGCATATATATGCATAAACTCTCTTACCAAAATTCGGCATGACCTTCCCCAAAAAATGACATATAGAGTTTACCTGAAATTCGCCAAAGCGGAAATAAATCGACATTTCGGCAAAAAACATAGGCAACTTTCATCATGTCATGCGCACAAATCATTCGATGATTCGACAAATACATAACCAACTTGATCATCATCATGTCACACATAATCCAATTAATTAACCTCTCTCTCTCAAGTGGTGTGTCATACACACAAAAAGTCATCATTTTCAAAAAGCACAACATTTTACCCACCTTAATATGAAAGAGGATCTCCTAGCTAGCTAGTTGGGAGGAAAGATGATCAAGAGAGGAAATGAGAGTGTGGGATCTAGTTGGTGGGAGAGAATGCAATGCAAGAGAGTAAAAGAGAGCTAACTACATCACATATGTAGGAGTGAGAAAGATGAGCAAACGAAAGAGTGAGGGGAGCCATGTTTAATGGAGTTGGTGGAGAGCAAAGAAGAGTGGTGTGAGGAGGAAGGGGAGGAAAAAGAGGAAGAAGAGAGTGTGAGGAGGAAAGGGAGTAAAAGAGAGGGAAAGAGAGAGCATTTAATGCTCCCAGCACACAATCAGCAACGCAGGGCACGAAGGTGCGCCGCAACTAATATAGCAATCTACAGCGCGGGATAGATGACGTGCGCTGATGGTAGGTGGGACCACCAAAACTGGGCCAAGGCTAGCGACATAAGCAGCGGGTGTCTGGCGGTCCGCGCTGTAAGTGACAGAAACATCTACAGCGCGGGCATGTAGACCCACGCTTCTAAAGTATATCGGCATGGAGGCCGCAGTTGGGACAAATATTTAGCAGCGCGGGCTTCTCTGCGCGCGCTGCTAATTACTACATATCTAAAGCGCGGTGCAAACAAGGTGCGTTGCTAACTTTTTTTTGCAGCGCGGTCTCTGTACCCCGCGCTGCTAACGTCCATTCTTGTATGGCCATTATCCTAGTAGTGCAAGGTTGCTTGCTTCACCTGGACCTGGACACAGACACAAATAACTTTGCTCCCAACGAAGTTCAGAGAGGTTGTCAGTCTCTCCGGTCTTGTTGTTTAGAAAGGATCAAAACACCAGGGATAGTGATAATGATAGCTACTGAAAGTAAAAGCAGAAAAGTAAATAAGCGTGTAAACAATGATGAGAATATGGAGCGGGGTCCCGTGATGTTCACTAGTGATGTCTCTCTCCCAAAAGACGATAAAACTGCTATGCGAGGTAAACAAATTACAGATGGGCAATTGACATGATTTTAAACGCACCGCAATGCTAACTATGCTACAAAAGAAAGGAAGAGGATCAAAAGCATGGGCAGTATGGCAAAATAAGTAGACCGAAATCCAACTGCATCTACTACTAATCATCCACCTTGAGATATCTATCCAGAACATCTCGCTGGTATTAAGTTGCAAGCCCCACCCAAAGTGTAAACCCAAAGCAACAGACAACTGCATTAAAAAGCACTTTGCGCAAAGTACACAATCCGACCGCGGTTACAAGCACCATTAAAAGACTCATGTTTCTGTCACTCAAGTGTGACATCAGGGGGCATGAACCCACAATCGAGCATAACGTTCCCTCTTGGAGTTACTACCTACTACTTGGCCAAAGCAATAAACGGCAACGGAGAACATGCAAGAATTACTTAGGAACAGAAATATAAAAGATAAGAACCAAATTAGAACATAATCTCATAATCCATCAAATCCCATCAAACTCAGCATAGCAACAGCAGAAAGATTACATATGTGCCTCGATCATGTAGGCCAGCTCACGAGGTCTAAACCATGAAGAACAAAGAGGGCAGGAGAACATCACATAGCTACTGATCACGGACCCATGGTCCAAAGGAAACTACTCACGGCTCATCCGGGAAACGTCGATGGTGAAGGGGAAGCTCCCGGAGGTCGATGCTCCCTCCCGCAAAAAGTGGTTCTCTTCTTGGAAGTTTCACGTCACGGGGAATATATAGGCGAAGGGGGGCAGCCAGGTGGGCCACCAGGGGTCCCGGCGTCCCCCTGGCGCGTCCAAGCCCTAGGCCGCACCAAGTGGCCGCCTGGGCACCTGGTGGTGGCCCCCCGGACCTCTTTCGGGGTTCCGAAAGCTTCCGATGCGCCAATTTTTTATCTGATTTTTCCCGGATTTTTGGAGCACTTTTAATATGGGGGAAGCCTGGAATAAAAAATAGCAGAAAACAGAAACTGGCACTAGGGTGCACTGAGTTAATAGGTTAGTCCAAATATGATCAAAAGTGTATGAATGTGTGTCTAGATCATAGCAATATCACACAAAACATGCATGGAGCAAGCAGAAATTGTCGATACGTTTGGGACATATCAACATCCCCAAGCTTAATTCCTTTTCGTCCTCGAGTAGGTAAATGATAACAAGCATAATTTATGTGGTGACATGCTAGTAACCATATAAGAACTTTGAAAAGTAAAGCAATCAAGTTATGTGATACAATTCAAGTCATAACATGCAAAAGTCTATATTAGCATTGAAACAAGTAACAAAAGAATATTAGGTTCAAGAGCTCTCGCTGTCCGTGACTCGAATGTCTCCAAATGGTGTTTGCGTGAAAGAAGGGGGATAGGGAATACGAGAAAAAAGTATTTATGTTGAGAACTCAATCTTCTATAGTTTCACACTTGGTCTTCTTTGGAATCTTATCTTGACTCGTCCCCAGATCACTAGCCAGGTACAAGTCAATTTGATCCACTCCTTTTCGATATTTTGAGCACTCATGCAATGGATGAGCGTAAGCACGAGAGTTGACACTTAGGATGGCAAAGAGAGAAATATGGTGGAGGAGGAAGACAAAAAGGTAAGAAAGGCTCACATCAATGAGGACAATCATAGGCGAGAAGGCCAAATGATAGATATGATGTGAGGAGTAGGGATTGCCATGCAACAGATGCACATATAATCTAGAAAGCTCTCCAATGGAACTAGTGGGGGTGCATCTAACTTGCTTGCTCATGAAGACCTAGAGCTATTTTTAGGAGGCTCATCCTTGGAATATGCAAGCCAAGTTCTATAGTGTGAAGGTCCCCACAGAGCTATATGCATGTATGATCATCTCTATGGAGTACAAGGATAAGAGGGAGTAGTAGTGTGGATCTTTCAAAAGGATAGTAGTGTTTCCCCTTTCTCTATTTTTATTTCTTTTTCTCTTATTCTATTTTTTTACTTTTTGGTGGCCTAAATGGCTCTTTATATTTAACTCTCATTTGTCCTCTTTGGGATCTTTTATTTTGTCCACTTTGGGATCTTTTCCTCACTTAAGGGCAACACTCTAATTTACAAGAGGGTATAGAAGATCGTTCACACTATACAAGGTACTCAAATCATAAAGAAGATGTAGCTATCATTATGTATGCAATGTATGCCGCTACCAGTGTAGCAGGAACATGTATGACATGAAGATCAAGTCATGAAGAGGTGAATGTTACATGGCAATATATCTCGGAAAGGCTATGGAGATGCCTTGATAGGTAGGTATGGTGGCTGTTTTGAGGAAAGATATAAGGAGGTTTATGATGACATAGTGTATCATGCCAAGGGTTTGGATGTACCGGCGAAGGTGGACACCAACTGTCGGAGTGAGAAGAATGCAATGCACGGTACGGGAGAGGCTAGCAAATATGAGGAGGTGGAAGTGTCAACTTTCAATACTTACATTAGTCCGAAGAACTCATGAACTTATTATCGGTAACTCTCAATCTAATAAGGAGGTTCACAAAGAGACAAGTACCCCGAGGAGGAGTGTATGGGGGTTTGGTTATCCTTGCGCATCCTCGACTCATGGTACGTGAGTGTACTCTAATATCCGATCCCTCCAAAGATTATCGATCCATCTAGTAGCTAGAGTTCTCAACTAGTTTTGTAGGTTTTGTAAATAAACACGGATTGCCCAAAATATGACACCTATCACTAATAGGCTAGAGCTCTTTACACCAAAAGTTCAAACATTACTCACATCAATACCTCAAAACTATTGCAAGTTACTACAAAAATTAAATAGCAACCTCAATTGCCTACTTTCAAGACAAGACACAACTCAGTGCAACAACCAACTCTCTTAAAAAGATAATCATGAAAACTAAAGAGAGTTCCAGCAACAAACTAAACAAAAGCCGAGTCTCTTTCTAAAGAAAAACTAAAACTGAAATTAAACATGGCAGTAGCTACGAAAAGAGAAAGAACACACAATAATAAAAAGATATGCCTGAAAATTCCTATGATGTGTTCTAGATTGGAGTGGAGCGTGTTTCTCTCCCACACAAAGTAAGATGGGGTCTAACTTGTTATGAACAGCAAGCAAAGATAAAGAAAACTAAAAATAAAACCTAAGAGAGAGACGCCCCAAGCATAGCACATAACGCATGAAGTGATAAAAATATAGTGAGACGAAGGACGAACAGATGATTGTTGATGGAGAAGGGGATGCACGGGGGCATCCCCAAGCTTAGACGCTTGAGTCTCCTTGAATATTTATTGGGGATGCATGGGGGCATCCCCAAACTTGAGCGCTTGACACTCCCGGATCTTCTTTCATCATCTTCCATCGCACACTTGAAAACTCCATTCATACATAACTCATCATAAGCTGATTAGAGAGGTTATTAACATTAATAAAATAATTTTTCCCAACTTGAAATAAAGATATTCTTGAAGAGATACTGTTTCTCAAGATTGCCAATAGGTTTTTGCCAAGAAAAAGCAAGATTAAGGTTTGCAAAAGTAAGGAGAGACAAAACGTGGCAGAATCAGTGAAAAACAGAACAACAGGTAGTAGAGAATTTTTTCGGGGTACTTATGCAACTCAAGTCAAAAAATTCAGAACATACGAAAGTTCAAAAATTGTATAGAGCATGCTTTGTAACAAATTCAGCTCAAAATGATGAACTGGTGATTTGATCCGATTTTTTCCATCAAGAAGACAGAATCTGTTTTCTGGGCAGCATGTTACAACTTTTGCTTCCCTTATCATAAGAGGCTATAACTGGCACAAAGCTTGGAAATAGAGATACAATTATGTTGCTACAGTAGTAACAATCATCAAGTCCACTAAAAATAGAAGTAAAAACATCTTGGGTTGCCTCCCAACACGCGTTTTCTTTTACGCCTTTAAGCTAGGCATAAAGCAAAATAAGAATCAAGTTTTATCAAGAGAAAGAGAATAGCTAGCCCGTGTAACGGACTAAAATGGTAAATTGATTTTCTTTCTAGGGAAGTGTTCCATTCCCTTTTTGAGAGGGAATTGAAATTTTATATTCCCTTCTTTCATGTCAATAACAACACCAATGGTGCGAAGAAAAGTCCGTCCCAAAATAATTGGACATAAAGGTTCACACTCTATATCCATAATAATAAAATCAACGGGAACATAGTTGTCATTGACAATGATAAGAACATCTTCGATCTTCCCCAAAGGTTTCTTTATGGAAGAATCAACAAGACGAAGACCAAAAGAACAAGAATCAAAAGGTTTCAATTCAAACATATCATACATTCTTTTGGGCATGACGGAGGTACTAGCTCCAACGTCACATAAAGCCAAGCAAGATAAGTTATTTAATTTAATTTTAATCATAGGGTCCCAACCATCATCTAGCTTCCTAGGTATGGAGGCTTCTATCCTAAGATTCTCCTCCCTAGATTTGATGAGAGAATTTGTTATATGCTCCGTGAAGGAAAGATTGAGTGTGCTAGTGTGGGGGTCTCTAGACATTTTGTGTAGTAAGATAATAACTTCTGAGAGGGTGCAACTATAAAAATCAATATCAATACTATCAAAGGTGGTAGTAGTGTCATCTAGGCTCACTTGTTTGAAACCCTCTATGTTCATAGGAGTTTCTTCTTCTACGGTCGAGGTATTAGCATCACCATTAATAGGTCCAGTGGGACTAGGAGTGCATTGGGTGCTAATAGTTTCGGTATCCTCAACAATTTGGATAGTGGCAACCGTGTGGTGTGTAGGAAGGCTGTTAATTCTATCATGTTCCTCTTTTTCTCTATCCCATCTTTCTTTAAGTTTAGCCATCATCCTAATATTTTCATTAATTTGTAATTGGATAGCAATAATATGAGTGGCTTTCCTCTCCTCAAGGGGGAGGTTCTAATTTTCAGCATCTCAACATCAAGGGCTAGGTTATCTACCTTCAAAGAGAGATTATCTAACTTAGATAATTTCTCTTCTACATTCTTCTTGAAGGCTTTTTGGGTAGTGATAAAGTCTGTAAGCATATTTTCTAGTTCAGAAGTGGGGTTCTTGTTGCTAGGGTAGGTGTTGTTGTTCCCATAGTTGGATGGAAACGGTCTAGGATTACTAGCAAAATTGCCCCTATAAGCATTATTGTTGAAGTTGTTTCTAGCAAACAAGTTCACATCTACTTGTTCCTCAGCAACCAAAGAATTTAAAGGAACATCATGAGGATCAATAGAGGGTTGCTTGGTAAGTAGAGACATAATTAAGTCAACTTTTTTATTTAGAGAGGTAATCTCCTCGACAGAGTTTACCTTCCTACCTGTTGGAGCGCGTTCGGTGTGCCATCGGGAATAATTAGTCATCATCTCGTCGAGAAGCTTTGTGGCAGCACCAAGTGTAGTTGACATAAAGGTTCCTCCCTCGGCCGAATCTAACAAGTTCCGCGAGGTAAAGTTCAAACCTGCATAAAAAGTCTGGATAATCATCCAGGTAGTCAAACCATGTGTAGGGAATTTCTTAACAAGAGATTTCATACGTTTCCAAGCTTGGGCAACGTGTTCATTATCCAATTGCTTCAAATTCATAATGTTACTCCTCAATTGGATAATTTTAGCAGGTGGGTAGTACTTCCCAATAAAAGCATCTTTGCACTTATCCCAGGAATCTATGGTATTCCTAGGTAAAGATTGAAACCATATTTTAACTCCTTCCCTCAAAGAGAAAGGAAAAAGCTTGAGCTTAACAACATCACCTTCTACTTCTTTATACTTTTTCATATCACATAATTCAACAAAATTATTCAAGTGTAAACCAGCATCATCTCCAGCACCAGAGAATTGATCTCTCATAACAAGGTTTAGCAAAGCAGGTTTAATTTTATAAGAGGTAGCTGAAGTGGCAGGTGTGGAAATAGGAGTGCAGATAAAGTCTTTGTTGTTGTGACTAGTGAAGTCACGCAACTTGGTGTTTTCAGTGGAACCCATAGTAGCAGCAAGTGTGGCAGATTTTTTTGTAATTTTTTATATAAAACACAAAGATAAAAACTGAAAGGTAAATTAACAAGACTAAAAAGTAAAGGTAAAAGGTAGTGGGCAACTCCCCTATATTATCACGCGGAGTCCCCGTCAACGGCGCCAGAAATTTGCTTGATACGCGAGAGATGATAATTTCTTCTCGCGTGCCCTTCGTTCCTTACCCCAAGTGGAAGGTGAGATGCAGCATAGCGGCAAGTTTCCCTCGGTGAAGATATCGAGGTTTTAAGATTGTCTCCAGTAAGACTCTGGAGATTATAAGTAGGTGGTGAAGTGAACAATGGCGTTGTTCACAACTCAAGGTTGCTTACTTCACCTGGACCTACACACCGACACAAATAACTTTGCTACCAACGAAGTTCAGAGAGGTTGTCAATCTATCCGGTCTTGTTGTTTACAAAGGATGAAAACACCAGGGATAATGATAATGATAGCAACTGAAAGTAAAACCAGAAAAGTAAATAAACATGTAAACAATGATGAGAATATGGACCGGGGTCCCGTGATGTTCACTCGTGATGTCTCTCTCCCAAAAGACGATAAAACTGCTATGCAAGGTAAACAAATTACAGATGGGAAATTGACAGGATTATAAACGCACCGCAATGCTAACTATGCTACAAAAGAAAGGAAGATGCTCAAAAGCATGGGAAGTACGCCAAAATAAGTAGACCGAAATCCAACTGCATCTACTACTAATCATCCACCTTGAGATATCTATCCAGAACATCTCACTGGTATTAAGTTGCGAGCCCCATAGAAACTGTAAACCCAAAGCAACAGACAACTGCATTAAAAAACACTTTGCGTAAAGTAAACAATCCTTGCAACCGCGGTTATGAGCACCGTTGTTTTCCCCCTTGTGGCAACATCACGTCCCCTAGACTCATGTTTCTGTCACTCATGCGTGTCATCAGGGGGCATGAACCCACAATCGAGCATAACATTCCCTCTTGGATTTACTACCTACTACTTGGCCAAAGCAATAAACAGCAACGGAGAACATGCAAGAATTACTTAGGAACAAAAATATAAAAGATAAGAACCAAATATATTACTCTATCAAAATCTAAACATAATATCATAATCCATCAGATCCCATCAAACTCAGCATAGCAACAGCAGAAAGATTACATATGTGCCTCGATCATGTTGGGCAGCTCACGAGGTCTAAACCATGGAGAACAAAGAGGGCAGGAGAACATCAAATAGCTACTGATCACGAACCCATGGTCCAAAGGAAACTACTCACGGCACATCCGGGAAGCGTCCATGGTGAAGGGGAAGCTCCCGGAGGTCGATCCACCCTCCGGTAGGGTACCGGGAAGAAGTCTGATGGCGCTCCCGATCTTGGAAGCGCGGCGGCGGCAGAACAGAGGCGAGAACGCAAAAATGGGTTCTCTTCTTGGACGGTTCACGTCACGGGGAATATATAGGCGAAGGGGGGAAGCCAGGGTGGCCACCAGGGGTCCAAGCGCCCCCTGGCGCGGCCAAGCCCTAGGCCGCGCCAGGTGGCCTCCTGGGCACCTAGTGGTGGCCCCCCAACCCTCCTTCTGGTTTCCAGAAGCTTCCGATGCGCTGATTTTTTATCCATTTTTCCCGAATTTTTGGAGAAATTTTAATATGGGGGAAACCTGGAATAAAAAAACAGCAGAAAACAGAAACTGGCACTGGGGTGCACTGAGTTAATAGGTTAGTCCAAATATGAACAAAAGTGTATGAAAGTGTATCTAGATCATAGCAATGTCACACAAAACATGCATGGAGCAAGCAAAAATTATCGATACGTTTGGGACGTATCAAGTGCGTACAGGCCTTTGCGGCCTCTCAAGTCATCTACCGAACCCTTAGTTATTTTATTATCTCGCGGAAAACCGTTATCGTTGTCCGACTAGTTAACACAACGGACAACGAACAGCAGCCAGGACCACCAATACATCGGTGCCTGCCCTGTCGTCCCGTCAAAGCGTGCGGTTACGAACAAGGTGAACCAACTCCTTACCTTATCTCGCGTGTGCTCCTGGAGGAGCTCGACTTTCGTGGTTTGGTAACTCTCGCGGCCAACGATCAGGGTCCAAGCACACGTGTACACCATTCGTACCCTCCCTGTCATCCCGTCGCAATACCACTCGCGGGCACTGTTGGGTCGCCCAACTTCTTACGTTAAGGACAGTCGTGTTCAAGATCCTAGGGCGGCTATACAGAGTCAGCAACGAGTCGAGTACGAAGGATTACTCCTCGATAGCTCACACTTGATGGTGGCTCGGTAGAGCCGAGTTAGGGCCCTTAGAGCGATCACGGCATATATATCATATATCTGCGTTCACTCGCTAGAGCGATCACGGCCCGCTATCTAATCCTGGTTGACTAACAATGCATAGGGCTCACTGCTGAATATAATATTTATAATAGGCAACATAGGATAAAGGAAGGTACATCAAGGGGAGACCATGACAGGCTATGCAATTGAATAGGTAAGCCACGCAGCAGCAGCAATGCCTAGTGCAAGAAAAGTATGGAAAGATAGGCGATATCTGGGAAAGAGAATGGCTCTGCTTGCCTGGAAGCTCGACGGTAGGGGTATGGTCATCAACGAAGTAGTCGTACTCAGCAGCGGTGTAGTCGACAACAGCAGCGAGGTTTACCGGAGAATAAAAAAGGGGGAGAAACAGTGAATTCAAAGCAAGCATATACAAATATATGCATGACATGACAGATGCGATGTTAACGGTGATCTAACGCAGTGCAACATGTTTTGCTCGGAGCGGGAATTTATCCGGGGACGAAATACCGACTCTGGGTGATTATCGACAGATGGCCTGGAGGAGGAATGTCTCGTGTTTGTTGTGCTAGAGGGGTTGGGGTATGGGTAGCGTATCCGTTTTCATTATATTTTTCTGATAAATTTTCATGTATAAAGTTCTTCGATCCGAGTTACGATTTAAAAGATATTATTTTCTAAAGTTTAAATCATTTAAAAACATTTTCTGGATTATTTTTAATTAGTAAAACAACATTATCCAAAACAATTATTTTGACTAGTCAAACCTAACATGAGGGTCCGACATGTCAGCCTCACAGTTTAATAAAACAGTTTACTAAATTTCAATAACAGTGGGGTCCCACATGTCATATGCTCATTTTAATAATGTCATTCTAATTAAAATAATAACCCAGTGGGGCCCATGTGTCATACTAACAGAGGCATAATTAACAGTTTAATTTATTTAAAAGGCAGGGGCCAACTAGTCATATATAGGGGGTTTTCCCCTGGTTATTTTCTTAGCATTTTAATTAGGGGACATATTAGGGGCATATGGCCCACATGTCATAGGACTTAGAAAAGGTGGTTAATGTAACAGGGGGGGTTTAGCCCACTGGTGATTAACCGCCGAGCACGCCGGCGACGGAAAAAGGCACGACGGCTAGCCGGAGCTGGAGCTTCGTTGACCAAATGAGCGGCGGAGGGGATGGAATCGAACGAGGCCAGCGATGCCCGTCATTCGGTGCCATCGCTGGATGCAGGGGATGTACACCGCGGCGGCTACGGCAAGCAACAACGGCGTCCGGAGCTAGGCTTAGCGGGGCGGCGGCTACGGAACGCTACGAAGAGAAGGAGTGGATGGGGAGGTGCGGAAGCTCATGATACGTCCAAAACGTATCTATAATTTCCGCTTGCTCCATGCCTCTTTTGTGTGATATTGCTATGATATTGATGAACTTCCATACACTTTTGATCATATTTGGACTAACCTATTAACTCAGTGCACCCCAGTGCAAGTGTAGGAGATATGCCCTAGAGGCAGTAATAACAGTTATTTTGTATCTCCGAGTTTGTAATGAATGTTTATGTTCCATGCTATAACTGCAATGATTCTCGAGTCTGCAATATCCACGAGGCTCGGAGGGAAACTCATGTGCACGTGTGGTATAATAAACAGTAAAATGTATTCCTAGTCATGCCTCTAAGACTGGCTCATGTATTGCATGATGATCCTGTTTTCCTGATCATGGGCATGTCTATGCCGGCAATGTTGAGGGCACAATGTTAGAAGAACATTTGTGTTGAATCGACCCGAATTGATGTTATGCTATGAGATACATTCGTCACAAGTTAATGGTTAATAACACAGAGAAAGTTGTGCGTTTGCATAATTCCTTAGACCATGAGAGTATCGAGTTCCTTCGTACTTGCTTCGTGAACTTTGGGGTTTTGTTAAACGTCATCTGTAAAAGGGTGGCTATTACGGCAGCTTGCGGGTTCACGGAAAAGTATGACAAGGAACTAGGTAGCTCGAGATTGGGATTTGCTCCTCCGTCGTTGGAGAGATATTCTTAGGGCCCTCTCGGTGTTACGGTATCCACCATCGTCTGGCCAGACACAGTGTGATTTGATCACAGGGATGCCGGAACGCGGGAACGAGAAAAGAGAACAATACCAGGAACGAGGTAACCGGCATAGTGGACAAGTTGTTGATTCACGGGGATGCCAATAAGTCTCACCTCGGGTATTTGTAATATATCGCGAAGCAACAGGAATAGCACACAGCAACTAAAGGTTCACTCGAATAATTCTTCGTATGGGTATAGGGATCAATATGGATGTCCTCGGTTCCGCTATTGATCATTGATCGGAAAGTGTTCCGGTCATGTCTATACTTCATCGAACCTACAGGGTCACACGCTTAAGGGTCATCTATCTGTTGAATACTAGACAGGGAGTCTGAGATAAAGTCACCGGAAAGGTTTCGGAGACGGCGGAAAAGTTCCGAGAGAGAAAACCGAAAAGTTGTTTCGAGGTAAACCACTAAGCCGAAAAGGTTTCGGAGAGCACCTGGTAATTTTGGAGAGTGCCAGAATTGTTCTGGTAACTTCTGGAATTTTTCTGGAGAAAAGATTAAAATATTTTTTTCGGAAATATTTCGGAGCTGCCGGAAATGTTCCGGAGCTGCCGGAAATGCTTAGGTTGCTTTTCGCAGATGAAAATCACTAATCTGGAATTGTTTCGGAACGCGCCGAAAATCATTTTGGTGGGTGTTGGAATTATTCTAAGACCCACAAAAATATTTTCGGATTTTTCGGACGCGAAAAAGTGGTGTCATGAATAGTAAAAAGTACTACTTGAGATATTTTTGGAAAGCCTTCTAGAAGGACTTGGGAGCCAAGAAAGCCCCCTTGGGTTTCCTATAAATAGAGGTGTGAGGGCAGCCCCATATCCTTGATCCAAGCTCTCACTTGAGTTCTCATCACATGCCATGCAATTATCTGGCTTCTTCTCTCCCTCACACGAAAGAGTTTCGTAGAGCCGAAAGGCTGTCTGGGTTCCGGCAGGAACTAGTTCTGGACGGCGAAGCCCTGCTGGATAGCTGACACCGTATGTGTGCAACTTGGTAGAGAGGTCGTTGTTTCGATCTTAGTTCGAGTGTGCCTCCCGAAGGGCTGTCCGAGTTACAGATCGAGTTTCGAGGGTCCTCCCGAAGGGCTGTCCGAGTTACAGATCGAGTTTCGAGGGTCCTCCCGAAGGGCTGTCCGTGACATCGTCCGAGGGACTGTCCGACCGCCTCCCGGAGCGCTGTTCGTGGGGCAGACGAGGGAATACATTCTCGCGGTTGGGAGGTTGTAAATCCTAGCTGCGGGGATCTGCACCGACGATCTTCATCGACTCTACTTCCCGCTGCGCTACGAGTCGGTAACGATCAGATCAAAACCTTGTATGCGTCTCCATAGTGGTCCTGGGCGTGCTCGCTATACCGAAAATTTTTGTTTTCTGTTGCGTTCCCCTACAGTGGTATCAGAGCCGTGCTATGCGTAGATGCATGTTATGATCTAGAATACATGGAGATGTATGGGTATTGCATAATATAATTTTGGAGTAGATCAGATCTATTGCTGAAAATTATTTATGCGGGTGGCAGATGAAATCTGTTACCCGATATTCTTATTGCTTCCCTAGAATTTGCGTATTTCTGATCTCGAGACAGCATGGTGGAATTTTACAAAGTTCTGGCAATCCGCGATCCTGATTGATCAACGAAGTGCTATCAGTTCTTTGGGTTCCGCCATAGTCAAAAGAAAGATGAAATTCGCAGACTAAAGGGCAATGCAGATATGATCTGCACGGGGATCACGCGTATGACGAAGTTCAGTATGGGGTTCGAGATTTTATTATCTCGTGCTTCATACACCCCGCAATGTTAATCTAGTGACTTGAATAATCATACTTGATGATAAAACGTTGGTAGTTGCGGTTTAAGTCAAAACCTTAGAAGCCACGTAAAATAAAATTTTGCACAAACCGGTTTAGAGGCGTCTAACTTGTTTTTGCAGGATGTGCATGTGATGTGGTATAGCAAAGCTCATATTAATTCGATTATGTATGAGATGACTATATAATGTAAATTTATTAACATGACCTGCGTGTCATGATTCGGCATGATGGCTGGAGCCATATGATTGTCACTTTAATGACCTGCGTGTCAACCTTAGGTAATGCACTTATTCATTTGCTATAAAGATAGCAATATTATTTGGTGCATCGACAAGGTGGTGGCAATCTTCGCGAAGGTGAACTCCGACGCAAATGCCAAAGACGAAGAAATACTTGACTTCTCCGTCAGAAGGGGCTATACCATATCATGCTATTATGAATTGCATGGGATGTTTATCCCTTATGTTGCACCCTTCTTGATTGCGCGGTAGTCGCTTTTTATTAGGGTGATCTCTCACTTAAAATATCAAGTAGTTAGTGTTCTCCCAAGTGTAGCGCCGTCACAGCATCTATACTCTCGGGGTGCGCCATGGATGCATGGGTACGAACGATTGGAGAAATGTAAGGCGGGTGAGGTCAGACCTCGCAGCAGGATCACTTGGTTGTCTTGACGTTCATGGCAGGATCGTCCTGAGCTCGGAACACACGCATCGAAAGATGAACAAGAGTCACATAGAGATGTGATCGGCAAGTTGGCCTACCAAATCAAAATCCTCGTCATGAGATGATGATTCTATGGCGTTGTATTGATATTTGGATCTTGAATCACTCATAATCAATTTTGAGAGATATTGATTTAAGCGGGAGCACACTTTAGAATAAAATTGTTTATTCACTAGTGCAAAAATCATTATGAACAAAGTCTAAGTGAAACTTGTGTTTACCGTTGTAGATCAAATGGCTCGCAACACCGCTTTCAACTTGGGGCCATTGTTAGAGAAAGAAAAGTTAGCTGCGACTGGAAACAACTATGCGGACTGGGTCCGTAACCTGAGGATTGTCCTCAGGAGCGCTAAGAAAATCTATGTGCTTGAAAAAGCTCTTCCAGCTAAACCGGCGGCAGGTGCCTCGGAAGATGAACAAAATGTCTGGGCCACTCAGGATGATGATCACAACGCAGTACAGTGCCTCATGCTAGCTTGCATGAGTCCAGAGCTCCAAAAACGTTTTGAATTCCATAAACCCCGTGATATGATCCGGGAATTGGATGCTCTGTACAAGGAAACCGCAAGGTCTGAACGTTTTGATATCATGAATATCTTGATGAATTTAAAGATGGCTGAGGGCGGTTCAGTTGGCGAACACATAGTCAAAATGATTGGCTATGCTGAAAGGCTTAAAACCCTGGAATTTCCAATTCCAGCATCCCATATGATGGACATGATGCTTTCTTCACTCCCCCCGTCTTACAACGGTTTTGTCATGAATTACAACATGAGTGGGATGGAGAAAACACCAGAAGAGGTGCTCGCCATGCTGAAAACTGTGGAAGAAGGTCTGCGGAAAAATCACAAGCAAGTGTTGCTTGTGAATAAAACCGCCAGTTTCAAAAAGAAAGGCAAGCCAAAGAAGGGCAAGGGTGCCGGTAAGACCGGCTCCCAAAGCAACTCTAAGGGCGGAGCCAAGAATGAAACTGAGTGCTTCTACTGCAAGGGCACAGGACACTGGAAGAGAAACTGCAAGAAGTATCTGGCCGATAAGAAGTCCGGGAAAACCGGAAAAGGTATAATTGTTATACAAGTTAATGTCATTGATGTTTTGCTTGCTAGCGAAAATTCTAAGTCTTGGGTATTTGATACCGGATCGGTTGCTCACATTTGCAACTCGATACAGGGACTGCAGAAGGTCCGCAAGCTAGCAAAGAATGAAGTCATGATGCGCGTCGGGAACGGCGCTGGGATCGCCGCTCAAGCCGTCGGCATTATGCCTCTACGTCTCCCTTCAGGATTTATCTTAGAGCTAAATAAATGTTATTTTGTTCCACTATTGTGTAGAAACATTATCTCTGGATCATGTTTAGTACACGATGGGTATTCGTACAAGTCTGAGAACAATGGTTGTTCACTTTATTGTAAGGATATGTTTTATGGATTTGCACCCATTGTTGGGGGCCTTTTCATACTAAATCTTGAATGTGAAAATGATGTCTTTAACATGAATGCTAAACGCCTTAAGAAGGTTGATACCACAACCACTTATTTGTGGCACTGTCGGCTTGGCCACATCGGAAAGAAACGCATGCAAAGACTCCAAAGAGATGGAGTTTTACCGTCCTTTGATTTTGAATCATTTGACACATGTGAAGCTTGTCTAATGGGAAAAATGACCAAGATGCCGTTCAAGGGTCATCCTGAACGGGCGGGTGAATTATTGGAAATAATACATAGTGATGTATGTGGTCCAATGAGCACAGCCGCACGGGGTGGGTATTTCTACTTCGTGACTTTTACTGATGATTTAAGTCGGTATGGCTACATCTACTTAATGAAGCATAAGTCAGAAACCTTTGAAAAGTTCAAGGAATTTCAGAATGAGGTAGAAAATCATCGTGACAAAAAGATTAAGTTTCTGCGGTCTGATCGAGGAGGCGAATACCTTAGTCATGAGTTTGGCCAACATCTAAGTGACCGTGGAATCGTTTCACAGCTTACGCCTCCCGGAACTCCACAGCGAAATGGAGTATCGGAAAGACGTAACCGAACCTTGTTAGACATGGTAAGGTCGATGATGTCTCTTACAGATCTGCCGATATCTTTTTGGGGTCACGCACTAGAAACTGCCGCTCACACACTAAACCGAGCACCGTCTAAGTCTGTTGAAACGACACCACATGAGATGTGGAATGGGAAGAAACCCAGTTTGTCGCACCTTAAAATTTGGGGATGTGAGGTACTTGTAAAACGTTTACAACCAACCAAACTCGATCCCAGATCAGACAAATGTAACTTTGTAGGTTATCCAAAAGAAACAATTGGGTATTCCTTCTACCTACCCTCCGAGCACAAAGTGTTTGTCGCTAAAAGCGGAGTCTTTCTTGAGAAAGAGTTTCTCGCCAAAGAAGTAAGTGGGAGGACAGTACAACTTAATGAGATTAGTGAATCTTCGGCGACCGTTGCTATGGCTAAAGAACCGGAAGTAATTCCGCAAATTATCCCTACAACCGAGCCGGAAGTTGTCGCATATAATGCAAAAACTTCAGACAATGTTGTAACTGAACCGCGTAGATCAGGTAGGGCTGTCCAGCCACCTGAGTGGTTTCATGATGAAATCTTCATTCTTGAAGACGATGAACCTGCGCACTACAAAGAAGCGATGGCGGGCCCCAGCTCAAGGGAATGGCACAGAGCCATGAAATCCGAGATGGAATCCATGTACGAAAACCAAGTTTGGAACTTGGAAGAACTTCCAGAAGGCGTAAAGCCCATTGGTTGTAAATGGATTTTCAAAAGAAAGACGGACGCGGATGGTAACATTACTATCCACAAAGCTAGACTTGTCGCGAAAGGGTTCACGCAAGTTCCAGGAGTGGACTACGACGAGACGTTCTCGCCAGTAGCTATGCTTAGGTCTGTACGGATATTACTAGCAATTGCTGCTTATTTCGACTATGAAATATGGCAGATGGACGTCAAAACGGCTTTCCTAAATGGAAACCTCAAAGAGGATGTATACATGATACAGCCAGAAGGTTTTGTCATTCATAAGGATGCTAAAAAGGTATGCAAGCTTCAGAAAGCCATTTATGGTCTGAAGCAAGCATCAAGGAGCTGGAACATTCATTTTGATGAAGTAGTCAAACGGTTTGGCTTCATCAGGAATGACGAAGAATCTTGTGTTTACAAGAAGTTTAGTGGGAGCGCAAAAGCATTTCTAATCTTGTATGTGGATGACATATTGTTGATTGGAAATGATGTGAATTTCCTTAGCGAAATAAAAGACTCATTGAAAAGGAGTTTTTCAATGAAAGACTTAGGCGAAGCGGCATATGTATTGGGCATTAGGATCTATAGAGATAGATCAAGACGCCTGATAGCGCTTAGCCAAAGCACGTACATTGACAAGGTGTTGAAAAGGTTCAACATGGAGAACTCCAAGAAAGGCCTACTCCCCATGTCACCTGGCACAGTGCTTTGCAAGAATCAGTGTCCTCGGACTCTCGATGAGCGAGTACAAATGAATGATGTTCCATATGCCTCGGCAGTTGGTTCTATTATGTATGCCATGCTATGTACAAGACCGGACGTTTCATATGCGCTAAGTGTTAGCAGCCGGTACCAAAGTGATCCAGGATTGGAACACTGGGCCGCAGTCAAGGGTATTCTTAAGTACCTCAAACGGACCAAGGATTTACTCCTTGTGTACGGAGGTGATGAAGAGCTCATTGTAAGTGGTTACACTGATGCAGGCTTCATGACTGACCCAGATGACTTCAAATCTCAATCAGGCTATGTTTTCATATTGAACGGCGGCGCAGTTGATTGGAAAAGTTCCAAACAAAAGACTGTGGCGGATTCTACGACAGAGGCGGAATATGTTGCTGCTTCAGAAGCCTCCAAAGAGGCGGTATGGATCAAGCAATTTCTTGAAGACCTTGGTGTGGTTCCAAGTGCTCTGGACCCGGTGGAGATCTATTGTGATAATAGTGGCGCCGTGGCTCAGGCAAGGGAGCCAAGTTCGCACCATAAGACAAGACATATTGAACGCAAATATAAACTCATTCGACATCATGTCGAAGCGGGTTTAGTGAAAGTACGCAAAGTTCACACGGATCTGAACGTGTCAGACCCGATGACAAAGCCTCTACCACGAGCAAAGCATGAGCAGCACCGGATAGCCATTGGTGTTAGGGAAGCCATGTAACTGGATTATGACTCTAGTGCAAGTGGGAGTCTGTAGGAGATATGCCCTAGAGGCAGTAATAACAGTTATTTTGTATCTCCGAGTTTGTAATGAATGTTTATGTTCCATGCTATAACTGCAATGATTCTCGAGTCTGCAATATCCACGAGGCTCGGAGGGAAACTCATGTGCACGTGTGGTATAATAAACAGTAAAATGTATTCCTAGTCATGCCTCTAAGACTGGCTCATGTATTGCATGATGATCCTGTTTTCCTGATCATGGGCATGTCTATGCCGGCAATGTTGAGGGCACAATGTTAGAAGAACATTTGTGTTGAATCGACCCGAATTGATGTTATGCTATGAGATACATTCGTCACAAGTTAATGGTTAATAACACAGAGAAAGTTGTGCGTTTGCATAATTCCTTAGACCATGAGAGTATCGAGTTCCTTCGTACTTGCTTCGTGAACTTTGGGGTTTTGTTAAACGTCATCTGTAAAAGGGTGGCTATTACGGCAGCTTGCGGGTTCACGGAAAAGTATGACAAGGAACTAGGTAGCTCGAGATTGGGATTTGCTCCTCCGTCGTTGGAGAGATATTCTTAGGGCCCTCTCGGTGTTACGGTATCCACCATCGTCTGGCCAGACACAGTGTGATTTGATCACAGGGATGCCGGAACGCGGGAACGAGAAAAGAGAACAATACCAGGAACGAGGTAACCGGCATAGTGGACAAGTTGTTGATTCACGGGGATGCCAATAAGTCTCACCTCGGGTATTTGTAATATATCGCGAAGCAACAGGAATAGCACACAGCAACTAAAGGTTCACTCGAATAATTCTTCGTATGGGTATAGGGATCAATATGGATGTCCTCGGTTCCGCTATTGATCATTGATCGGAAAGTGTTCCGGTCATGTCTATACTTCATCGAACCTACAGGGTCACACGCTTAAGGGTCATCTATCTGTTGAATACTAGACAGGGAGTCTGAGATAAAGTCACCGGAAAGGTTTCGGAGACGGCGGAAAAGTTCCGAGAGAGAAAACCGAAAAGTTGTTTCGAGGTAAACCACTAAGCCGAAAAGGTTTCGGAGAGCACCTGGTAATTTTGGAGAGTGCCAGAATTGTTCTGGTAACTTCTGGAATTTTTCTGGAGAAAAGATTAAAATATTTTTTTCGGAAATATTTCGGAGCTGCCGGAAATGTTCCGGAGCTGCCGGAAATGCTTAGGTTGCTTTTCGCAGATGAAAATCACTAATCTGGAATTGTTTCGGAACGCGCCGAAAATCATTTTGGTGGGTGTTGGAATTATTCTAAGACCCACAAAAATATTTTCGGATTTTTCGGACGCGAAAAAGTGGTGTCATGAATAGTAAAAAGTACTACTTGAGATATTTTTGGAAAGCCTTCTAGAAGGACTTGGGAGCCAAGAAAGCCCCCTTGGGTTTCCTATAAATAGAGGTGTGAGGGCAGCCCCATATCCTTGATCCAAGCTCTCACTTGAGTTCTCATCACATGCCATGCAATTATCTGGCTTCTTCTCTCCCTCACACGAAAGAGTTTCGTAGAGCCGAAAGGCTGTCTGGGTTCCGGCAGGAACTAGTTCTGGACGGCGAAGCCCTGCTGGATAGCTGACACCGTATGTGTGCAACTTGGTAGAGAGGTCGTTGTTTCGATCTTAGTTCGAGTGTGCCTCCCGAAGGGCTGTCCGAGTTACAGATCGAGTTTCGAGGGTCCTCCCGAAGGGCTGTCCGAGTTACAGATCGAGTTTCGAGGGTCCTCCCGAAGGGCTGTCCGTGACATCGTCCGAGGGACTGTCCGACCGCCTCCCGGAGCGCTGTTCGTGGGGCAGACGAGGGAATACATTCTCGCGGTTGGGAGGTTGTAAATCCTAGCTGCGGGGATCTGCACCGACGATCTTCATCGACTCTACTTCCCGCTGCGCTACGAGTCGGTAACGATCAGATCAAAACCTTGTATGCGTCTCCATAGTGGTCCTGGGCGTGCTCGCTATACCGAAAATTTTTGTTTTCTGTTGCGTTCCCCTACAGCAAGTTCCTGTTTTCTGCTGTTTTTCTATTTCAGGTTTCCCCCATATTAAAAGTGCTCCAAAAATTCAGGAAAATCCAATAAAAAATCAGCGCAGAAGAAGCTTAGGGAATCACCGAGGGGGGCCAGAGGGGCCCCACCAGGGCCCCAGGCGCCCTCCCCGGCGCGCCCTAGGGTGGGGCCGTGCCAGGGGGGCGCCTGGACCCCTGGTGGCTCCCCTGGCTTCCCCCTTCACCCATATAATCCTCGTGACGTGAAACCCCCGTGACGGGAACCCTTTTTTTGCGATATCTCCTCTGTTCCGCCGCCGCCGCGCTTCCAGTATCGGGAGCACCAGAAGACCTCTTCCCGGCACCCTGACGGAGGGAGGAACCACCTCCGGGTGCTTCTCCACCACCATGGATGCTTCCCGGATGAACCGTGAGTAGTCCACCTTGGACCATGGGTCTATGATCAGTAGCTATGTGATGTTCTCCTCCCCTCTTTGTTCTTCATGGGTTAGACCTCATGAGCTTCCCTACATGATCGAGGCACATATGTAATATTTCTGCTGTTGCTATGCTGAGTTTGCTGGGATCCGATGGATTATGAGATTATGTCCAGATTGTGTTTGAGTAATATATTTGATTCTCCTCTTTTATATTTATGTTATAGAGTAATTCTTGCATGTTCTCCGTTGTTGTTTATTGCTTTGGCCAAGTAGTAGGTAATGACTCCAAGAGGGAGCGTTATGCATGATTGTGGGTTCATGCCCCTCGATGACTAGCTTGAGTGACAGAAACATGAGTCTAGGGGATGTGTTGTTGCCACAAGGGGGAAAACAACGATGCTTGTACTTGCGGGTGCAAGGATTGTTTACTTTACGCAAAGTTCTTTAATGCAGTTGTCCGTTGCTTTGAGTTTACACTTTGGGTGGGATTCGCAACTTAATACCAGCGAGATGTTCTGGATAGATATCTCAAGGTGGATGATAAGTAGGTAGATGCATATGGATTTCGGTCTACTTGTCTTGGCGTATCGCTCATGCTTTTGAGCCTCTTCCTTTCTTTATAGCATAATTAGCATTGGTTTGCGCGCATAATCCTGTCAATTGCCCAGCTGTAATTTGTTTACCTCGCATGGATATTTTATCGTCTTTTGGGAGAGAGACATCACTAGTGAACTACATAGGACCCCGGTCCATATTTCCAATACTATTTACACCCACTATCAATTTACTGCTTTATTTTCTTTTCCGTTGCTATCACTATCATTATTATCCCGTGCGTTTTATCCTTTGTAAACAACAAGGCCGCAGGAATTGACAACTCCTCTGTACTCGTTGGGAAGCAAAGTTATTTGATGTGTGTGCAGGTCCAGGAGAAGCTAGTGATTATCAAACGGCGCATCACTTGCCGAACCACCTACTTGTCGATCTTGGAGTCCTACTGGTCGACACTCAACCTTAGCATCTTCGCTAAGGGAAACTTGTTGTTGTCTACATCTCAACCTTCCACTTTGGGTAACCAACAAGGGGGCGTTAATTCGTACCATCAACAACAATTTCTGGCGCCGTTTCCAGGGACTCCACTCTTCAAGATAGAGGAGTTGCACACTATCTTTTATGTTTGATTTTTAGTCTTGTTAGTTTACCTTTCAGTTTTTACTTTAGTGTCCTTTATCAAAAATCAAAAAAATAGTTATCTTGCTTTTAGTCATCCTTTCTATTTAGTGAAGCATGTTAGGACTTGGTGCCTTGAGGGAATCGGAGGTTTTAGATTTCCATCAAAGGGGTAGAGAAAATATGAAAAAAGGCATGGGATAGAATTTCTGATGCACATAGGAGAATTATGCCTTGGATACCTATAAAAATTGTGCTTAGAAATTTTTATCATGGTCTTTTTAGATGGTGCAAACACTCTCTAGATATTATAGCCGAAGGGGATTTCTTAGCTTGTGATGAAGCTAGAGCTTTTGAAATTCTACATGGTCTATCTAGTTACTTTGTTTATGATCATAGTTTTGATACTGTTATAGATAGACTTGCTACTATTGAAAAGATATTGGATGATCTAGACTTGAGAAAAGTAAAGAAACCCCAGCCAAATAAGAAAGACACTTATGAGATAGATGGTGACTGGGAATCCTTTGTTAGAATTAGCATCTCTAACCAAGACTTCCTTTCCTTCTGTGACATTGGATCCATGGTTTCTACTATGCCAAAAGTTGTTTATAATTCTTTGAAATTTAACATGGAAAAATTGTCATCCTATCATGAACATGCTAATGGAGATATTTCTGAGATCCAGGGAAAGATAAAAGATGTACCAGTGACATTCCTTAAAGAGATTGCAATGGTTGATTTCTTCGTCATGAAGCCAAACCAAGGAAACATAGTGCTTTGGAGGGATTTCCTCCAGGCCGTAAAAGGCTTCATTGATATAGGTAACGGACAAATACGCCTACGCGGGGAGGCAAAAGGTATTACCCCTTTCCTAAAAGAAACAAGGATGAACTTATTGAGGAACTATTTGAATCGATTTACAACTCCGATTATTATGATGATCTTTGATTCCTTCTATTTGCATTAAGCCTAGCTAATGGCTTTAAAGAAGCGCTTTCGGGAGGCAGCCCACAAAAATTTTAGGATTTACTTTTTGTTTTTCTTCTGTTTTTAGTGGTCTTGATGATTGTTACTACTTTAGCAACATCATTGTATCTTTACTTTTCAAGCTTTGTGCCATTTATAGCCTCATATGACAAGGGAACTGAAAGTTGTGACATGCTGACCAGAAAACAGATTATGTCCTCGTGACTAGAAAAATCACAAAAGCCCAAGTTCATCTTTTTGAGATGAATTTTTTACACAGCGTGATCTATACAATTACGTAACTTTCGTATGTTCTGAGTTTTTTTATTTGAGTTGCAGAAGTATCCCTAAAAAATTCCTTACTACCTTCTGGTCTGTTTTTCACAGATTCTGTCCTGTTTTTCCTTTTCTTCGTTTTGCAAACCTTAAGCTTGCTTTTTCTTTGCAAAAACTTTTTGGAAATCTTGAGAAACAGTGGCTCTTCAGAATATCTTTATTTCCAGTAGAAGAAAAATTATTTTATTATGGGTACTAATCTCGCTAATCAGATTATCATGAGTTATGTATGAAGGGAGTTTTCAAGTGTGTGAGGGAAGATGATGAAAGAAGATTCAGGAGTGTCAAGCGCTCAAGCTTGGGATTCCCCCATGCATCCCCAAGAAATATTCAAGGAGACTCAAGCGTCTAAGCTTGGGGATGCTAATACGTCCAAAACGTATCTATAATTTATGCTTGCTCCATGCCTCTTTTGTGTGATATTGCTATGATATTGATGAACTTCCATACACTTTTGATCATATTTGGACTAACCTATTAACTCAGTGCACCCCAGTGTCAGTTCTTGTTTTCTGCTGTTTTTCAATTTCAGGTTTCCCCCTTATTTCAAGTGCCAGAAAAAATGCGGGAAAAATATAGGAAAAATCAGTGTATGGGAACCTTCCAGAAGAGCCGAAGTGGGGGCCAAGGGGGGGCAGGGGGTCCAGGCGGCCACTCGGCGCGGCCACCCCCTAGGCCGCTCCAGGGGGCGCCTGGAGCCCCTGGCCCACCTCTGGCTGCCCCCCTTCGCCTATTTATTCCCTGTGACGAGAAACCCTCGGGGACGGAACCCTTTTTCGCAATCTCTCCTATGCTCCGCCATCACCGCACTTCCAAGAACGGGAGCACGAGAAGACCTCTTCCCGGCACCCTGCCGGAGGGAGGAATCACCTCCGGGAGCTTCTCCACCACCATGGATGCTTCCCGGATGAACCGTGAGTAGTCCACCTAGGACCATGGGTCTATGATCAGTAGCTATGTGATGTTCTCCTCCCCTCTTTGTTCTTCATGGATTAGACCTCGTGAGCTGCCCTACATGATCGAGGCACTTATGTAATCTTCTGCTGTTGCTATGTTGAGTTTCCTGGGATCCGATAGATTATGAGATTATGTTCAGATTGTGTTTGAGTTATATATTTATGTTCTTGAGTAATTCTTGCATGTTCTCCGTTGCTGTTTATTGCTTTGGCAAAGTAGTAGGTAGTGACTCCAAGAGGGAGCGTTATGCATGATTGTGGGTTCATGCCCCCCGATGACTAGCTTGAGTGACAGAAACATGAGTCTAGGGGATGTGTTGTTGCCACAAGGGGGAAAAACAATGGTGCTTGTACTTGCGGGTGCAAGGATTGTTTACTTTACGCAAAGTTCTTTAATGCAGTTGTCCGTTGCTTTGAGTTTCACTTTGGGTGGGATTCGCAACTTAATACTAGCGAGATCTTCTGGATAGATATCTCAAGGTGGATGCTTAGTATGTAGATGCAGATGGATTTCGGTCTACTTGTCTTGGCGTACCGCCCATGCTTTTGAACCTCTTCCTTTCTTTATAGCATAATTAGCATTGGTTTGCGCACATAATCCTGTCAATTGCCCATCTGTAATTTGTTTACCTCGCATGGCTATTTTACCGTCTTTTGGGAGAGAGACATCACTAGTGAACATCATAGGACCCCAGTCCATATTTCCAACACTGTTTACACTCGCTATCAATTTACTACTTTATTTACTTTTCCGTTGCTATCACTATCATTATTATCCCGTGCGTTTTATCCTTTGTAAACAACAAGGCCGGAGGAATTGACAACTCCTCTGTACTTGTTGGGAAGAAAAGTTATTTGCTGTGTGTGCAGGTCCAGGTGAAGTAAGCAACCTTGGACACTATCTTTTATCTTTGCTTTTTAGTCTTGTTAGTTTACCTTTCAGTTTTTGTCTTTGTGTCCTTTATCAAAATTCCAAAAAATATATAGTATGTCTAGTTCCTTACTTGCCAATCAATGTCTGACTTCTTTGAAACCAGATCTTATTGGCTTGGAGGATTCACCGAGGATCAACAAAAGTTGTACAAGGAACACCGCTTGTCTCAAAAAGGGATACACTTATGGAAACAAATACACCGGTTGTATGACTATGCTAGAAACTTGTGCTCAATATATAATATATCTTTCTGCAGGGATGAATATTGTTGCTTTATGAGGCACAAACACCTTGCTTTCCAATGTGAGTACAATGTTGATGAAACCTTAGCTTCTTATGCTAAGAGAAATTATGATTTTGATGATGCAGAGAAAATAGAAGAATTTGTTGCTTATAAGGGTGCCTATGAAATTACTTCTCTTCTTAAAAATATTGATGATGCCCCTTACAAATCTGAGAGTCTTGCTATACTTAACTATTGTTTGGAAAATTACGATGCAAATTATTTTATTACTGATCATCTTGAGAGAATCTCTCCCCCAAAGAAAGAGACTAATGTCTTGCAGCACTCTATGGAAGAAGAAATTGTTGAACCCGAAAGCCCCTTGGATGAAAAAGAGGAGGAGAGTGACGAACAAAAGGAGGAAGAATGGAGCCATCCATGTCTACCTTCTAATGAGAGTAACTCTGTGACTCTTACCTTATATGAGTGTTATGATCCTATGGATTCTTTTGAAATATCCATTTTTGATGAAGTTGATGCCTTCTATGCTTATGGCCGTGATGCCACTATGGATGATGCTTACGGAGATGAACTTTCTATAGTTCCTCATGTTAATCATGAAATTTTTGCTATTGCACCCACACTTGATTGTCCTATTATCATTTTGAAATCTCCAACTCATATTCTGGAGAACTGTGCTCTTATTAAGGCTCAAAGTGATGGGTTGCATTTATCTTATGATCCTAAAGACCGTGTTGAAAATTATACACATGTGCTTGTAGGTCATGCACAACATGATTTATGTGATAGTTATATTCTTGATGTTGTTCATGATACTACTGAAAATTACTTTGAGAGGGGAAATTTTGGTTGTAGAAACTTCCATGTTGCAAAAACACCTCTCTTCATGTTGAAAGTTTTGAAATTGTTCCTGTTCCACCTTTCTATGCATGTCACTTTGTGCTTCTTTGACTTATTTTCTTACAAGATGCCTATGCATAGGAAGTGGGTTAGGCTTAAATGTGTTTCATATTTGCTTCTTGATGCTATATTTTACTTCAAATTCTTATTCTTATGAGATCACCTTTTATAATCTTTAAGCCTAGCTAATGTCTTTAAATAAGCGCTTTCGGGAGGCAGCCCGCAACGAATTTAGGATTTCCTTTTTGTTTTTCTTCTGTTTTTAGTGGTCTTCATGATTGTTACTACTGTAGAAACATCATTGTATCTTTACTTTTCAAGCTTTGTGCCTTTTATAGCCTCATATGACAAGGGAAGTGAAAGTTGTGACATGCTGTCCAGAAAACAGATTCTGTTCTCGTGACTAGAAAAATCACAGAAAAATCCCAGTTCATCTTTTTGAGCTAAATTTTTTACACAGCGTGCTCTATACAATTAAGAAACTTTCGTATGTTCTGAGTTTTTTATTTGAGTTGCAGAAGTATCCCTAAAAAATTCTTTACTACCTGCTGGTCTGTTTTTCACAGATTCTGTCCTGATTTTCCTTTTCTTCGTTTTGCAAACCTAAAGCTTGATTTTTCTTTGCAAAAACTTTTTGGCAATCTTAAGAAACAGTAGCCCTTCAAGAATATATTTATTTCCAGTAGAGAAAAATTATTTTATTATGGGTACTAACCTCGCTAATCAGATTATGATGAGTTATGTATGAAGGGATTTTTCAAGTGTGCGAGGGAAGATGATGAAAGAAGATTCAGGAGTGTCAAGCGCTCAAGCTTGGGGATACCCCCATGCGTCCCCAAGAAATATTCAAGGAGACTCAAGCGTCTAAGCTTGGGGATGCCCCCATGCACCCCCTTCTCCATCAACAATTATCAGTTTGTCTCTCGTTTCACTATATTTTTATCACTTCATGCGTTATGTGCTATGCTTGGAGCGTCTCGCTCTTAGGTTTTATTTTTAGTTTTCTTTAGCTTTGCTTGCTGTTCATAACAAGTTAGAACCCAGATTTCTTTGTGTGGGAGAGAAACACGCTCCACTTCCAAAATCTAGAACACAACATAGGACTTTTCATGCTTATCTTTGTTGTGTGTGTTCTTTATCTTTTTCATAGCTACTGTCATGTTTAGCTCTTAGTTTTCATGCTTATCTTTTCAAAGAGCCTTTGTTTAGTTTGTTTCTAGAACTCTCTTGAGTTTTCATGTTTGTCTTGTTTAGAGAGTTTGCCTGTTGCACTGAGTTTTGTGTCTTGACTTGAAGTAGGTAATTGAGGTTGCTATTCTTTTGTAGTAGTAACTTGCAATGGTTTTGAGGTATTGTTTTGAGTAATGTTTGGACTTTTGGTGTCAAGAGCTTTACCCTATTAGTGATAGATGTCGTATCTTGGGCAATCCGTGTTTATTTTCAAAACTTACAAATTAGTTGAGAGCTTTAGCTACTAGATGGATCACTACTCTTCTGAGGGATCGAATATTAGAGTACACTCACGTACCATGAGTCGAGGATGCACAAGGATAACCAAACCCCCATACGCTCCTCCTTGGGGTACTTGTCTCTTTGAGAACCTCCTTATTATATTGAGCGTTACCGATAATAAGTGCATGAGTTCTTCGGACTAATGTGAGTATTCGAAAGTTGACACTTCTGCCTTCCCATATTTTTCTAGCCTCTCATGTGTCGTGCATTGCTTTCTTCTCATTCCGAGAGTTAGCGTCCACCTTCGCCGGTACATCCAAATCCTTGGCATGATACGCTTTGTCATCATAAACCTCCTTATATCCTTCCTCAAAACAGCCACCATACCTACCTATCAAGGCATTTCCATAGCCTTTCCGAGATACATTACCATGCAACATCCATCTTCTCATGACTTGATCTTCATGTCATGCATGCTACTTTCTTGATCGAGGAGCCTCATGCTAGTTGGGCCTTGCCCTAATCATTACTACATGACGCGCTAGTATCATTGCATATTCTGCTACACTGGAAGAGGCATACATTTGCATACATCATGATAGTTACATCTTCTTTATGATTTGAGTACTTTGTAAAGTGTGAAAGATCTTCTATACTTCTTGTAATATATAGAGTGTTGCCCCTAAAGTGAGGAAAAGATCCCAAAGTGGACAAATTAAAAGATCCCAAAGTGGACAATTTAAAAGATCCCAAAGTGGACAAATGAGAGAAATAGAAAGAGCCATTGAGGCCACCAAAAAATACAAAAAAATAGAAAAAGGAGAAAAAGAAATAAAAAGAGAGAAGGGGGCACACTCGTACTCCTTCTTATATCTTGTACTCCATAGAGATTATCATTCATGCATATAGCTATGTGGGGACCTTCACACTATAGAACTTGGCTTCTATATTATCATTCAAATGAGCTCTAGGTCTTCTTGAGCAAGCAAGTTGGATGCACCCCCACTAGTTCCATTGGAGAGCCTACCTTAGCTCATATGTGCATCCGTTGCATGGCAATCCCTACTCCTGACATCATATCTATCATTTGGCTCTCTCTCGCCTATGATTGTCCTCATTGATGTGAGCCTTTCATACCTTTTTGTCTTCCTCCTCCACCATATTCTCTCTTTACCATCCTAAGTATCAAATTTCTTGCTTACGCTCATCCATTGCATGAGTGCTCAAAATGTCTAAAAGGAGTGGATCATTTTGACTTGTACCTGGCTAGTGGTCTAGGGATGAGTCAAGATAAGATTCCAAAGAAGACCAAGTGTGAAACTTTAGTAGATTGAGTTCTCAACGTAAAAATACTTTTTCTCATATATCCCTATCCCTTTCTTGCATGCAAACACCATTTGGAGACATGCAAACACCATTTCTCTTGCACCTTTATGTTCTTATGTTGCTTGTTTCAATGCTAAATATAGACTCTTGGCTGTTATGACTTGAATTGAGTTATATGCCTTGATTGCTTTACTTAAAAGTTCTTATATGGTTGTTAGCATGTCACCACAGAAATTATGCTTGTTATCATTTACCAACTCGAGGACAAGCAGGAATTAAGCTTGGGGATGTTGATACCTGTAAGGCCCGATATGCGGTACTGATCCAGATCTCGATGTTTCCATCCAGATCCGGGGACGAAGCACATATCGGTCCCACCGCGACATATGACAAAGTCATATGCCCCGGATTTCCAACATGATATCACAACATTACAGATACAAGGATACAACATCTCATACAATCGACATACAACTGCCTTAATACAATACAACAGCGGAAGATATATGTCTGAGTACAGACTACAATCAAAAGCCTGCTGGCAAAGAGAAAAACATCGATCCAATAACCACACGGCTCCAGGCCCTCCGCCGGGATCCGCCTAACTAGTCGTCGTCGAGTCTCCACGTGAAACGTCGATCACCATACCTGTTGTCGATCGAGAACCCTGAAAAGAGTTTGGGGGTAGTATCATGAGTACAAAAGTACTCAGCATCCAACTGTAGTGGTCATCTGACCCAGCAAGGACTTCATCACTCGTCATTCTAGGACAACTAGTAGTTTACGGTAAGGAAGGGGTAAGTGGTGAGGTTGCTGCCGCACTCGCATTCATGAAGTAGCTAACGATCTAGAGAGTAAGATAAGAAGCCAAGCATTCGATGAGGAATCGCCTCCAACAAGTCTTGCTATCAACTACTTACACAAACATAACACCTATCCTATCCTTGTCCTCCTCTTCGCATCCCGACGAAGAAGAAGCAGTCAAGGCACACACACACGTTGATCAAGTTATAATAAGATTATCTCAGTTGTTGTTGTCTATGAACAAGCAGTAGGTCTCAAGTCATCCATAACCGTGGACACGGCTTATCGAAAAGATTTAACCCTGCAGGGGTGTACCAACTGCACATTACAAGGCTCCGCACGCACACCCATCTCTCTCAGTTGCTACCCATGATAGGCAACCATTTTATTATTTAGTCCCAAGAGATCCGTAATGGCAGGTCCCTCTAGCTAACAACGAACAAATCCGGGTGGCCCCCGGTGAGTCGACATCCAACTCAAAAGCCGGCCGCGCTCTCGAATCGGCCTCTACCGTCTGGACGAGATCGGATAGGTTGCCCAAACAGATGTGGACAACCCCCTAGCTCCCTGGGGTGGACCAACAAGAGAAACCATGTCTCCGCTGGCCCAAGTTGTTTAAAATCTCCCGGCCGCGGACCAGTCACACACACGTTTCAAATGGTAAATCAGCTTGGGCCACCACTAGAAATGTTTGAAGCTAGGTAGGTAAGAAGAGGGGACCCCATAAAATCCCACACGCGGTTAGGAACGCTCAGTATTAAAACCAATACCCGGAACTCGGATCCTAGGTGACTCGAATGGAACAAAGCGTCGGGGCGGGATAGCCTAGACCTTCCATCCTTCGTCGAATATAGTCAACATTTATAATAATCATATCATCAACAACAATATATAATGTGATATCCCAAACCAAGGAGTAACAGGAGGTAGCATCGTAGCATCCTAAGCATGCATACTAAGCAGGGGCTGAGCAACGAGCAATAGTAACATAGCAGTACAAGGTTTGCTGGGAGGGGACATGGCTGTATCGGTTTGAAAGATGCTGTAAACATGTGGTAGGATCAAACATCGACCTAACCTATACTAGCATGCAAACCGCTGGTTGAAATAGAATGGATCATAAGTAATGTATAGTCCTTGCCTGTTGATAAGTCGGGTTCCGAAGGTGTAGTCGATCGTAAGCTCGCAACGTCTCCGAAAGTACCCGCCGGAGCACACAAGAAGTAAACACTGGAAAGCAAGCAACGGAGATACCACTATCACTACGGAGCAATCACGAGCAAGCAATAAATAACCAAGCAAGATCAAGTATGATGCATGTCATTTTAATATCATGGCATGAACATAAGAATAAACAAGGTTAACGAAGCTCGGGTAGCAAGGGTGCAATGCTCTCGGCAACCTTCTTATGCATTATGTAGGTGGAATACGGATCCGAAGGATCCTTATGTTAAAGTTATTATAATGCATGATCATGGCATATGCAAAAGACTAGAACATAATATGAACAAGAATTGCCCACATACGAAGATGGACCTCGAGATGGGATTCATTCAATTAAATAAATGCAATATGACATGGCAATGTTATGATGCACCTAATGCAATCTATTGCAAGCAATGAAATAAAACGCAAGACTACGCTACCGGCAATCTACGGTCACCTGATCGCAACAACAAGGGAAATAAAGAAAGAATTGCACCATGTGCATCATCATGAGGGGTTTCATGCAAAATACACCATCACCCAGATAATGCTAGCTCATATAGAAAAATGAACAGCACCATGACGTTCCTCATGTTTTTCTACCCCAAATTCATGTATGACATGAATTATTTGGAGCTAGGATGCACATAGCACAAGAAACGCAAAAATATGGCAGATTTGGTTCAATTCAAATCTCTTTTGAATTTAGTCCAAAAAGAAAAGGAAGAAAAACCTCATGGGCTGAACTCAGCCAGATTGGCCCAATTCCTCGCGGTGCTACTACTACTACTATCTACGGCGCCCACGGGCGAGAGGAAGCATTGGCCCGAGCCAATCTTCACGCAGCAACAAAAAGGAAAAAAAAGGTAGGGATTTATCTGTCCCGAAGGGGATTCGAACCCAAGATCTCCTGGTTTGAACCAAAGGACCGCAGCCACTACGCTACGCTGCTATCTACGGCGCCCACGGGCGAGAGGAAGCATAACTGAACAAAAATAAAGCATACGCGCGGGATAACTGAACTCTGAAGAAAATCAACTCGCATGGGACTAAACCTGACGAGCAACTGCGAGAAATAGAGAGGCGGGCGAGCAGAGGATCAACGCAGCGAGGAACAGCGTCGGGCACACTCATACGGCCAAAAGGATTGGCCTTGAGCGCATATAGCATGCGCGTGCATGCCCCGACCACGACCTGAGCGGATGGTTGCCGACGACGCGCACGACGTTGGCTTCAGGCGGAACGGGAACAGAGGCTTCCACGGCGGTTGTGGCATCCTACGCGTGGGAGGGAACATAGAGAAGGAGGGGAAGGCAGCGGCTCACAGCGGGGGGGGGGGGTCGCGAGGTCGTCGATCAGCTTGAGGACGCGCAGGCCCGGAGTCGAGGAAGAAGCCGCCGGCTTGACGACGAGACGAAGACACGGCGGCTGCAAGAGAGGTCGCGGGAAGAAGATGAGGCAGGGGCGTCGACGATCGGCTCCGAGACAAGGAGAAAGACGATGGCCTCTACGTGTACGACGCCTAGGTCCTCCAGGAAGACGATCAAGGCCTGCACACCACGAAAATTTCGGAGCATGAGCTCTCCGTCCATGGCATTAACAGGAAAGGAAAACGAGAGGGAGGAGAGGGAGGAAAGAGAGGCGTGGCGGCGGCTGGGAGGGGAGAAGGAGAGCGCTAGGGTTGGAGGGGGTGAGAGGGGGCTTTAAGGGGAGGAGGCTGGGGTCGCTGCCGGGAGGGCTCCACCTCCTCTCACGCCATGGCCGTGAGGAGGGGACCTCCACGTGCAGGGGAAAAAGAGAGGCTGGGGGTTGAAGTTGGGTTTGGGGAAGGAGATATGGCCAGATGGCTCTCAGCCCCTTCCTGCAGTTTCTCCATTTAAGCAAAATGAGAGCAAGAAAAGGCAGTAAAATAAATATAAATGGATGCCAAAATTCATATAAAAATATGATTACTCGTCCATAATATTTATAGGACTTTTGGAAAATGAAACGGGTCCAAAATATTTAAGTAATTCGAATGGCATTCAAATACATTCAAATGCCATTTGAATTACAACCCCATTTTCTGGACATGATAAAAATCATGGAATTTGCTGGGACCTTTATCATGGCAAAACATGATTCAATCCAAAAATTCTAGACCAAAGGATCAAAGATGATCGAGAAAGAAAACAGCAAAGGCTAGCAAAGAAGAAAAGAACGAATTCCAGATAATCCTTTTAAGTAATCATAAAAATGCTTGGGCATTTTCTGTCACATGGATTATTGCAAAGGATAAATGTGCAAATTATCATCCCCAATGGGAAAAATAAAAATGCAATTTTTTTGGATTTTGCTAGCTTTGGGCTGTTACAATACGTCCAAAACGTATCTATAATTTTTGTTTGCTCCATGCCTCTTTTGTGTGATATTGCTATGATATTGATGAACTTCCATACACTTTTGATCATATTTGGACTAACTTATTAACTCGGTGCACCCCAGTGCCAGTTCATGTTTTCTGTTGTTTTCTATTTCAGGTTTCCCCCTTATTTAAAGTGCCAGAAAAATTCCGGGAAAAATATAGGAAAAATCAGCGTACGGGAACCTTCCAGAAGAGCCAAAGTGGGGGCCGAGGGGGCCAGGGTGGCCCGGGTGGCCACCCGGCGCGGCCACCCCCTAGGCCGCGCCAGGGGGCGCCTGGAGCCCCTGACCCACCTCTTGTTGCCCCTCTTCGCCTATTTATTCCCCGTGATGAGAAACCCTCGAGGAGGGAACCCTTTTCGCGATCTCTCCTCTGTTCCGCCGTCGCCGCGCTTCCAAGATCGGGAGCACTAGAAGACCTCTTCCCGGCACCCTGCCGGAGGGAGAAATCACCTCCGGGAGCTTCTCCACCACCATGGATGCTTCCCAGAAGAACCATGAGTAGTCCACCTTGGACCATGGGTCTATGATCATTAGCTATGTGATGTTCTCCTCCCCTCTTTGTTCTTTATGGATTACACCTCGTGAGCTGCCCTACATGATCGAGGCACTTATGTAATCTTTCTGCTGTTGCTATGCCGAGTTTGCTGAGATCTGATGGATTATGAGATTATGTTCATATTGTGTTTGAGTTATATATTTGATTCTCTTCTTTTATATTTATGTTCTTGAGTAATTCTTGCATGGTCACCTTTGTTGTTTATTGCTTTGGCCAAGTAGTAGGTAGTGACTCCAAGAGGGAGCGTTATGCATGATTGTGGGTTCATGCCCCCCGATGACTAGCTTGAGTGACAGAAACATGAGTCTAGGGGATGTGTTGTTGCCACAAGGGGGAAAACAACGGTGCTTGTACTTGCGGGTGCAAGGATTGTTTAATTTTACGCAAAGTTCTTTAATGCAGTTGTCTGTTGCTTTGAGTTTACACTTTGGATGGGATTCGCAACTTAATACCAGCGAGATGTTCTGGATAGATATCTCAAGGTGGATGATTAGTAGGTAGATGCAGATTGATTTCGGTCTACTTGTCTTGGCGTACCGCCCATGCTTTTGAACCTCTTCCTTTCTTTATGGCATAATTAGCATTGGTTTGCGCACATAATCCTGTCAATTGCCCAGTTGTAATTTGTTTACCTCGCATGGCTATTTTATCGGCTTTTGGGAGAGACACATCACTAGTGAACATCATAGGACCCCGGTCCATATTTCCAACACTGTTTACACTCTCTATCAATTTACTACTTTATTTACTTTTCCGTTTCTATCACTATCATTATTATCCCGTGTGTTTTATCCTTTGTAAACAACAAGGCCAGAGGAATTGACAACTCCTCTGTACTCGTTGGGAAGCAAAGTTATTTGTTGTGTGTGCAGGTCCAGGTGAAGTAAGCAACCTTGGGTTGTGAACGGCGCCATTGTTCACTTCACCACCTACTTATCGTTGTTGGAGTCCTACTAATCGATCCTAAACCTTAGCATCTTCGCTAAGGGAAATTTTCCGCTATCTACATCTCACCTTCCACTTGGGGTAACCAACGAGGGGCGAGAAGTTATCTCGTGCATCCCCTTCTCTATCAACAATTATCAGTTCGTCTCTCGTTTCACTATATTTTTATCACTTCATGCGTTATGTGCTATGCTTGGAGCGTCTCGCTCTTAGGTTTTATTTTTAGTTTTCTTTAGCTTTGATTTTTTTTCATAATAAGTTAGAACCCAACTTTCTTTGTGTAGGACAGAAACACGCTCCACTTCCAAAATTTAGAACACAACATAGGATTTTTCATGCTTATCTTTGATGTGTTTGTTCTTTATCTTTTTCATAGCTACTGTCATGTTTTGCTCTTAGTTTTCATGTTTATCTTTTCAAAGAGCTTTTGTTTAGTTTGTTGCTGGAACTCTCTTGAGTTTTCATGTTTATCTTGTTTAGAGTATTTGCCTGTTGCACTGAGTTTTGTGTCTTGACTTGAAGTAGGTAATTGAGGTTGCTATTCTTTTGTAGTAGTAACTTGCAATAGTTTTGAGGTATTGTTTTGAGTAATGTTTGGAATTTTGGTGTCAAGAGCTTTAGCCTATTAGTGATAGATGTCGTATTTTTTGAAATCCGTCTTTATTTTCAAAACCTACAAAAATAGTTGAGAACTGTAGCTACTAGATGGATCACTACTCTTCTGAGGGGTCGAATATTAGAGTACACTCACGTACCATGAGTCGAGGATGCGCAAGGATAACCAAACCCCCATACACTCCTCCTCGGGGTACTTGTCTCTTTGTGAAACCTCCTTATTAGATTGATAGTTACCGATATTAAGTGCATGAGTTCTTCGGACTAATGTGAGTATTCGAAAGTTGACACTTCCACCTTCCCATATTTTGCTAGCCTCTCCTGTGCCGTGCATTGCTTTCTTCTCACACTGAGAGTTGGCGTCCACCTTCTCCGGTACATCCAAACCCTTGGCATGATACGCTCTGTCATCATAAACCTCCTTATATCCTTCCTCAAAACAGCCACCATACCTACCTACCAAGGCATTTCCATAGCCTTTCCGAGATATATTGCCATGCAACATCCATCTTCTCATGACTTGATCTTCATGTCATACATGCTACTTGCTTGATCGATGAGCCGCATGCTAGTTGGGCCTTGCCCTAATCATTGCTACATGACGCGCTAGTATAATTGCATATCCTGCACTGGCAGCGGCATACATTTGCATAAATCATGATAGTTACATCTTCTTTATGATTTGAGTACTTTGTAAGGTGTGAAAGATCTTCTATAATCCTTGTAATATATAGAGTGTTTCCCTGTAACACCCTCGGTGTCAAGCTACAGTGATCACCTGTTGTTAATGATAAATCATAATGATTAATCTTGTCTTGATCAAATTCAAATCGAATAATATTAAAATCCCTTTTTCTTGATAATAAAAACAAAGTGCAAAATAAAAACTTGTCCAAAATTTTTGAAACCAATTTTGTTAAATGCATAAAAATTAGTGGACCATGTTAAACCAAACTTGGATATTTATTGTGACATATAAATATTCAAACAATTCAAAACAGCGACATATCAGTGGCATTTAATCCCATTTAAATAAAACAAAAATGCAAATGAATTTATTTCTTGTCCAAACTTTTTGTGGCATCACCTTATAGTGTAACATGAATATTAGGACCAGTGGCACATTTTTGTAAAATGAATTGTTTGCCAAACAAAATATAAATAGAAAAGAAAAATAGAAAAGGAAAATAAAAGACAAAACTTATCTACCGCACTAGGCAATCGGCCCACCCCTTCCTCTCCACTCGGCCCGGACCAGCTCCCTTTCCCCTCCACTGCTCACCCCCGTGCGTGGAGCACATCCGGCCGGCCATGGCCGAGGCCCTCGTCGTGGCGGCCATCCTCCGGTGGCCGACGGGGATAAGACCCCAAGGCCAACGCAGCCCCTCCCTTTGAAACCCTAGCACCATTCCTCCTCACCCACACGCTCTCCCTCCTCTGTCCCGCCACTCCCGACTGAGCTCGTCGCCGCGACCTCGTCGATCCCACGGCCATCGTCCGTCTCCTACCTCGCCACCAAGCCCATTGACTCCGCCGTCTTCTTCCACGCCGCCTGGTTCCAACCATTGGAACCGGGGAGCCTCGAGGTGTCCGTTGCGAGCTCGTCTTCATCCTCGAGCCGCCGGATGCCCCGGTCAAATTCGTCGCCGATGATCCCTCTTCGGCCACACCGAGACCTCCACCGTGCTCCCTGGTGAGCTCCGCCCCGATTCCCCACTTCTCCCATTCGAATCGATCATCGTAGAGCCCTCCCCGTCGATGTCGAGCCGCCCGGGCCGCCATGGCCGGCCACGCGCTCACCGTCCGCGCCCAGCGCGCTCTGGCTTCCCATGGCCATGCCTTGGGGCACCCTCGCGCATGCCCTGGCCGCGCCCATAGCGTGCGCCTTACCCTCCCGTGCTCTCCATGCCCCGCCCGCCTTTGCTGCTTGCACCCGGCCGCCTCGGGCCCTGCTGCACCGTCGCCAGCCACGCCCATGCCTCCCCCGCCTCGCCGCAACCCCGCCACCCTCGCCGGAGCGGCACCACCGCTGTGCCCCTGGCCGCCGGCGCGGGCTAACTCCTGGCCAGTGGGCTAACCCCCCCCCCCCCTTTAAGCCACTGACCCATGGGCCCGAGCCCCTTAATTAATTTGCTAATTAAAAGTCAAAATAAATTAACCCCTGTTAGACTGACTAGTGGGCCCCAGGACATTATATTAATATTTAACTGTGATGTTTAACTCTGTGACACTGACAGTTGGACCCCACTGGTTTAATTAAAATTAAAGTGAAATAGAAAATGTATTATGCCACTGACATGTGGGCCCTTACTGTAATAATTAATGTTATTAAAACAATTAAAGTATCTTTGCCACTGACATGTGGGTCCCCCATGTCACTGGTACTGTTGTGGATAATGTTCTAATTAAATAATAAAAGAAATTCAGAAATAGATTTAAAATGATTAAAACTTTAGAAATTAAGAACTTTTAATCCGTAGCTCCGATGAAAATAATTTATATATCAAAGTTGATCCGAAAAATACGTAGAATAATAATACGCTATCTGTATGTCTACCACGCCCCCCTAACACAACGAACATCGGCATCCCCCCTTCAGGCCGTCTGTCGAAAATTCCCGGTACCAATAACAATTGTCCGGATGAAAATGTTATGTATACGAAAGTTGTCCAGAATGGATCAACTAGCACGAATACACCCTCCGTATGTTTGTCTGATGTCCACGACACCTCCGGCATGGTACCTTCCCCCTCCGGATCATCTGTCTGGTAATCACCCGGTACTGATGAGTCATCCCCGAATAAATTCCCGCTCCGCCAAAAATACTTAACACTTCGTTAGAGCCCCGTTGCTTTTTATCTTCTATGTCATACATTGATATTTCTATGATTGTTGTGTATTTATTGTTTCTCCCCCCCCCCCGCTTTATTCTTCGATAGACCCCGTTGCCGCCGTCGATGACATCACCGAGTACGACTAATTCGTCGATGACCGTACCGCTACTACCGAGCTTCCAGGCAAGCAGAGCCATTTTCCTTCCCCCAGATATCGCCTATCTTTCCGTACATTTCTTGCACTAGGCATTGTTACTGTTGTTGCTACGTTAAAATCCTATTCAATTGCATAGCCTGTCATTGTCGCCCATTGATGTACCTTCTTTTATCCTATGCCGCCTATTAAATATACATATATTATTCAGCAGTAAACCCTGCGCATTGTTAGCTAGGTTTAGAATAGCGGGCCGTGATCACTCTGGTGAGTGACGCGGATACAATATATATACAACTGCAACAGGTACGGTCCAATGCAGACGCCCCAGGGAACCTACAAGGGCGAGACTCTGCCGAGTCGCTTCTAGTTTGACTTATGAGTGGAATGGACTCGTATTTCACTCTCGTCGGCTCAGTAGCGTAGCATCACCGGGATGATACGAGGTTCACCTCTTTAGTTCACTCCGCTGGTGTCTCGGCACCACCGGGGTGATACGAGAATATTCCTCTTTAGTTCATTCCACTGATGTCTCTGTCGAACCTCTTCAAGTGTACCATCGAGGGCGATACCTCCTGGTTTCACTTGATGGTAGGCACTCGAACCAACTGGTGTCCTTAAAGGTAAGGAGTCGGGTGACCCAACGGTGCCCGCGCAGGGTATCTTAGCGGAACGACAGGTCAGGTGTTTTCCACCGGTGTGCGGCGGGCCTGGTACTGTTCATGGCCGACCGATATCCTGTTGTACGAAAGTCGAGCTCTTCGGAGCAAACGCGAGACAAGGTAAGGAGACGGTTCACCTTGTTGGTAACCGCACGAGTTGGTGGGACGTCAGGGCAGGCACCGATGTTACTGGTGGTCCTGACTGCTGTCGTTGTCTGCGACTCATTCAATAAGGGGCAACGATAACGATTGTCTCGACAGAAAATTAATAAAATGCTTAACGGGTTCGGCGGATGACTTGAGTAGCCTTTTGGCTTGTACGCGCTGCCTACACGTGGGATAATGAGTTATGGGCTCCTCTGCTTCATAGTGTCGTCCGAGGACTCTTCAGACGTCAGCAGTACCGCGGGCTGATTGCCGGGAAGTGCGTTGTCTTCTTTGCTCGAGCTGTGTTGTTTTTGTTACGGCTTCCCGGCCACCTACGCACCGTGCAGGAGTACGTCAGGGTTGAGGTCCAAGGCCCTGTGTACTTAGGATTTAGACCGGCGGATGGCCTCTCTGTTGAGTTTGAAAGATGGGTTGTGGAGTGTCGGATAGCCTCGGTGGAGCGTTCCCTAAGAAGATGCCCGCCACCCTGGAGATCCGTGTGTTGTAGTGTAACACAAGTGCACCCCTGCAGGGAAGATTAATCTATTCGAATAGCCGTGTCCACGGTAATAGGACGCTTTATGCTAAAGCTGGATCTTACCACTACAAACTATTATTATTAAACTGTATGGTTTCGGGTTTTCTTCCTCGCTGGGTGTCGAGAAGGTGAACTCAGAGGCATTGTTAATTATGATTACAACTTATTATTATACAATGCTGCAGCAACTTCTGCTCCATTGTTATTACATTCATGCTATTGAACTGTTGGTTGTTTCTCTTATCATGCTGCAAGACTCGTCGGAAGATGCTAGTCTTCGTTAGGCCTAGCTTCTTATCCTTCCTCTGACTTTCTATCTTGCAGTACACTATATATAGCCTCCCCTTTCCATTTGATACAATGCATAAATGCTTAGTAGCAGACGTAAGACTCGCGGGTATGCTAGATACTCACCTTTGCTTTATTTCCCCCTTTTTGTTTTGCCTGATCGGCCGCTGCAGTCAAAGTTGGAGCCTTGGAGTTCAGGAGACGGAGATCCCCGATTCCGACCACCACAACGTGAAGATTCCCGATGCCTTCTACGACGTCGAGTTCCCCTTCGACCAGGAGTAGTTTGGAGGTTCCCAGGCAGGAGGCCTTGCCTTTTCGATCGAGTGTTGTTTTTGTGCTAGCCTTCTTAAGGCAACCTTGTACCCTTGTGTCTGTACTCAGATACTTTTGCTTCCGCTAACTTTGTGCTTTCAAGCTGTTGTATTCGAGCCCTCGTGGCCCCTGGCTTGTATTAAACAGCTTGTATTATTTTTATTTGCAGAGTTGTGTTGTGATATCTTATCGTGAGTCCCTGATCTCGATCGTGTACCTTGCGTGTATGATTACTGTACACGGTCTAATTTTGGGGGCCTTACATGCCCCTGAAGCGAGGAAAAGATCCCAAAGAGGACAAAATCAAAATATCCCAAAGTGGGGAAATTAAAAGATCCCAAAGAGGACTAGTGAGAGAAATAGAAAGAGCCATTGAGGCCACCAAAAAATACAAAAAAGAGAAAAAGGAGAAAAAGAAATAAAAAGAGAGAAGGGGACACACTACTATTCCTTTTGAGAGATCCACACTCGTACTCCCTCTTATATCTTGTACTCCATAGAGAATATCATTTATGCATATAGCTATGTGAGGACCTTCACACTATAGAACTTGGCTTGTATATTCCAATGATGAGCCTCCTCAAATGAGCTCTAGGTCTTCTTGAGCAAGCAATTTGGATGCACCCCCACTAGTTCCATTGGAGAGCTTACCTTAGCTCATATGTGCATCCGTTGCATGGAAATCCCTACTCCTCACATCATATCTATCATTTGGCTTCCTCTCGCCTATGATTGTCCTCATTGATGTGAGCCTTTCACACCCTTTTTGTCTTCCTCCTCCACCATATTCTCTCTTTGCTATCCTAAGTGTTAACTTTCTTGCTTACGCTCATCCATTGCATGAGTGCTCAAAATTTCAAAAAGGAGTGGATCATTTTGACTTGTACCTGGCTAGTGGTCTGGGGATGAGTCAAGATAAGATTCCAAAGAAGAACAAGTGTGAAACTTTAGTAGATTGATTTCTCAACACAAAAATACTTTTTCTCGTATATCACTATCCCCTTTCTTGCACGCAAACACCATTTGGAGACATTCGAGTCACGGACAGCGAGAGCTCTTGCACCTTTATGTTCTTATGTTGCTTGTTTCAATGCTAAATATAGACTCTTGCCTGTTATGACTTGAATTGAATTACATGCCTTGATTGCTTTACTTAAAAGTTCTTATATGGTTGTTAGCATGTCACCACAGAAGTTATGCTTTTATCATTTACCTACTCGTGGACGAGTAGGAATTAAGGTTGGGGATGTTGATACGTCCAAAACGTATCTATAATATTTGCTTGCTCCATGCCTCTTTTGTGTGATATTTCTATGATATTGATGAACTTCCATACACTTTTGATCATATTTGGACTAACCTATTAACTCAGTGCACCCCAGTGCCAGTTCCTGTTTTCTGCTGTTTTTCTATTTTAGGTTTCCCCATATTAAAAGTGCTCCAAAAATTCGGGAAAATCCAATAAAAAATCAGCGTGGAAGAAGCTTCGGGAATCATCGAGGGGGGAGGGGGCAGAGGGGACCCACCAGCGCCCCAGGCGCCCTCCCGGCGCGCCCTAGGGTGGAGCCGCGCCAGGGGGCTGCCTGGACCCCTGGTGGCCCCCCTGGCTGCCCCCGTCGACCATATAATCCTCGTGAAGTGAAACCCCCGTGACGGGAACCCTTTTTCACGATCTCTCCTCTGTTCCTCCGCCGCCGCGCTTCCAAGATCGGGACCACCAGAAGACCTCTTCCCGGCACCCTCCTGGAGGGAGGAACCACCTCCGGGAGCTTCTCCACCACCATGGATGCTTCCCGGATGAACCGTGAGTGGTCCACCTTGGACCATGGGTCTATGATTAGTAGCTATGTGATGTTCTCCTCCCCTCTTTGTTCTTCATGGATTAGACTTCGTGAGCTGCCCTACATGATCGAGGCACATATGTAATATTTCTGTTGTTGCTGTGCTGAGTTTGTTGGGATCCAATGGATTATGAGATTATGTTCAGATTGTGTTTGAGTAATATATTTGATTCTCCTCTTTTATATTTATGTTCTAGAGTAATTCTTGCATGTTCTCCGTTGTTGTTTATTGCTTTGGCCAAGTAGTAGGTAGTGACTCCAAGAGGGAGCGTTATGCATGATTGTGGGTTCATGCCCCCCGATGACTAGCTTCAGTGACAGAAACATGAGTCTAGGGGATGTGCTGTTGCCACAAGGGGGAAAACAACGATGCTTGTACTTGCGGGTGCAAGGATTGTTTACTTTACGCAAAGTTCTTTAATGCAGTTGTCCGTTGCTTTGAGTTTACACTTTGGGTGGGATTCGCAACTTAATACCAGCGAGATGTTCTGGATAGATATCTCAAAATGGATGATTAGTAGGTAGATGCAGATGGATTTCGGTCTACTTTTCTTGGCGTACCGCCCATGCTTTTGAGCCTCTTCCTTTCTTTATAGCATAATTAGCATTGGTTTGCGCGCATAATCCTGTCAATTGCCCAGCTGTAATTTGTTTACCTCGCATGGATATTTTATCGTCTTTTGGGAGAGAGACATCACTAGTGAACATCATAGGACCCCGGCCCATATTTCCAATACTATTTACACCCACTATCAATTTACTGCTTTATTTACTTTTACGTTGCTATCACTATCATTATTATCCCATGCGTTTTATCCTTTGTAAACAACAAGGCCGGAGGAATTGACAACTCTGTACTCGTTGGGAAGCAAAGTTATTTGATGTGTGTGCAGGTCGAGGAGAAGTAAGGATTATCAAACGGCGCATCACTTGCCGAACCACCTTCTTGTCGATCTTGGAGTCCTACTGGTCGACACTCAACCTTAGCATCTTCGCTAAGGGATACTTGCTGCTGTCTACATCTCAACCTTCCACTTTGGGTAACCAAAGAGGGGGCGTTAATTCATAACATCAGCTCTTGGGGAGCACGATGAAGGGCTCGGTGAGGTGAGGCTTGCGCTACCGGTGGCGAATCGGCGAGGTGGATGCCGGAGGCCGTGGGGAAGAAGCCGACTGGGGCAGCGTGTACGGGGCGGTTGGCTTCGATTGGGAGCGCAGGGGGAAGAGGAGGTCCACAGCGGTGGAGCCTGGCGTCGCAGTTGGCCACGGCGGCGCGAGACGGCGGCCACGGTCGGGCTCGGGCTCGCGAGACGAGCGTCGGGACAGGCAGAGGGTGCTCGAGGGGAATGGACAGGGGGCGGGCTAGGGTTTCAGCCGGCGCGGGGTGCGGGGGCTTTAACCCAAACTACGAGCCGTCGATGGCTGCCACGGCGTGGCTCGGTCGCGGGATGGCAGCCACGCCATGCCCGTGAACACGGGAGGGAGAAGGTGGGAGTGGGACGGGGTGGGCCGGGGTTGGTTGGCTTTGCCTAGGGTGAGGGATATCCCTTTTCCCATTTTAGGTTTTCTTTTCTTTTCTATTCTTTTTGTATTTCTTTTATATACTTTAGCATTTTTGGAAAATATGTCATATGTTCCATAATTAATGTTATACCCCATATTAGTGTTACAAAAACTTTGGGGCATTTATAAATTCATTTGCATTGTCGTTTTATTTAAAAGGTATTAAATGCCACTGTTTTGCTTATGTTTTAATTGTTTGATTTATTTAATAACTTAATAAATTCCCATTGTTGTTCTAGCATGGTCCAATGATTATTTGGCATTTTACAAAATTGGTTTCAATGTTTTTGGTTAAACTTTTATTTTCCACATTGTTTTTAATATCAATCTAAGGGAAATTTTGAAATGATAAATTCAAATATTATCAAAGTGAAATTAGCAACAGTAATCTTCATTAACAAAAGTGATTACTGTTACATGACAGTGAGGGTGTTACAATGAGTGAGCTGAACTATTTTAGTACCACAGCGGATGTGAGCATCATGCACTTTCAACCAATCCATACCAAGAATAACGTCAACGGTAGAAACCTTGAGGGCCATGAGTGAAGAAGCAAACATCAATCCTCCAATTCTAATATGATTGTTGTGGGCTATCATTGAGGTATCCCAACTGGAACCTGGAGAATTAACCACCAGCGGAGGGTACAGGTTTTCGAACGGCATGTCTTGCTTACGTGCAAACTCATCAGATATGAAGGAATGCGAGGCTCCTTAATCAAACAGAACAGAAGCTGGTAATGAATTAACAAGGAGGGTTCCCATTACGATAGTCGGATCCTTCTTATCCTTCTCGACATCAACATGATTGGCATAGACACGTTCAACAAGAGGCGGCTTGGTATTACCTTTTCTGGTACGACGGTTTCGACAGTTCCTCTTACGGTCAACAGGAGGACTTGGTACAGTGGATGCTTCCTGGATGTGTCGTGAGTAATCCCCCTTGGACCATGGGTCCATGACCAGTAGCTATGTGATGTCTTCTCTCCAATCTTGTTCTTCAATGTTTAGTCCTTGTGAGTTGCCCTACATGATCAAGGAACCTATGAAAATTTCCTGCTGTTGATATGTTGTGTTTGCTGGGATCCGATGGATTATGATATTATGTTCATATCGTGATAAGTTATATATTTTGTTTACCTTTTATATTTTTTCTTGAGTAATTCTTGCATGTTCTCCGTTGCTTTTTATTTATTTGGCCAAGTAGTAGATAGTGACTCCAAGAGGGAGCGTTGTGCATGATTGTGGGTTCATGCCCCCCCCATATCTAGCTTGAGTGACAGAAACATGAGACTAGGGGATGTGTTGTTGCCACCAGGGATAAAACAACGGTGCTTATAACCGCGGTTGCAAGGATTGTTTACCTTACGCATAGATTGTTAATGCAATTGTCTGTTGTGTTGCTTTGAGTTTACACTTTGGGTGGGGCTCGTAACTTAATAACAGCGAGATGTTCTGGATAGATATCTCAAGGTGGATGATTAGTGAGTAAATGCAGATGGATTTCGGTCTACTTGTCTTGGCGTACTCCCCATAATTTTGAGCCTCTTACTTTCAAGTAAAATAATTAGCATTGCGGTGCGTTTATAATTCTGTCAATTGCCCAGTTGTAATTTTTTTCACCCAACTTAGCTGTTTTATCGCCTTTTGGGAGAGAGACATCACTCGTGAACATCATGGGACCCCGGTCCATATTTCCACCACTATTTACACCTCCACTTTATTTACTGCTTTTTTACTTTCAGTTGCAATTATCACTACCACTATAATTATCTCTAGTGTTTGATCCTATGTAAACGACAAGGCTGACGGATTAACAACCCCTCTGTACCCATTGGGAGCAAAGTTATTTGCTTTGTGTGCAGGTCCAGGTCAAGTGAGTAATTATCTTCAAACGGCGCCTTGCTTGTTTGACCACCTACTTGTCGATCCTTCGAGTCCTCCTGGATTCCATAAACCTTACAGTCCCCGTGTAAGGGAAATTAGCCGCTATCTACATCTCTACCTTCTACTTGGGGTAACCAACAAGGAGCACTACTTCAATGCCATCACATAGCACATCAGAGGAATGTTCAGAGCCGCCTCTTATAGAACGGGAACAGTAGGCTCGGCCGATTTTGATCTTTGACCCGTCAGACCTTTCGATGATTTCTTCTTGGTCGTTCTGGTCGGTGGAGCATCTACTCGGGGGGTGCTTGCCTTGGGCCACCGTCTGTGAAGACGGATGGGACTCCTTGCCATGTTTGCCAAGAGATAAGTCATCAGCATCATCATCACTCCATTCTTCCATGAAGTGTTTGATGGAGGAACCGTACGTACCCTGTTGCTTGTAGATGGCTTCGAGTGAAGAAGTGCGGGCCTTAGTCTCAGATTTCGTGTCCATGATGAGCTCCAGGTCCTCGGCGTCTTCCTCGCCGCGGTCCGGATGAAATCCACTGGCGGCTTGTCCATCATGCATCACGTTTGACCCAAGATAGCGCTGCAGAGGCAGCCGACCAGGGTTGGCAGGAGGAACAAGTTAAAGTGAAGAGGAGATCAAGGATCGGAAAGTACCTTGGGAGGGGGATGTTTCCGGTTGTAGGGCCCCGTGCCGAAGTACCACGGCTCGGGCATGGGGCGTCGGTCAGCTCGCGCACTAGCGCGCACAACTCCTCGTCGGTGAGCCTGTGGGTGGTGATCCGAGACAGATCCTTGCGATACTTCATGTCACACATCCGATGGCACCGGCGCTGAAGTGGGAGCACCCGGAGGCATATCCATGTGCCAAACAGGTCGGAAGCGTGCAGTCCTTTCGAGACCATCTCAGCAATCCAGTTGTACTGATCGGTCAGATCGATATCGCCGTAACCGGGTTTCTCGCCCCAATGATGCTTGGCAGTCGGCGGCGGCGGCACGAACTCAGGAAAATTGTTGCAATCGGCCTCGTTGTCTGACGTCATGACATAAAAAGGTAGTTTGCCACTCCTTCACCGACTGCAGCGGCTTGGGATTCGGAGCAGTCTTGTTCTTGGTGTAGATGACGGTCGCTCCGCACTCGGTCATCACCTTCTCCTCGATGGTCGGCGGTTTGGGGGCCTTTGGATTCCGAATCATTACTCCGTTTCCGACCATTTGGGACTTCAAGTGGAAAATCTGTTTCCACAACCCTATGCTCGACCTCATGCCGAGGGAGCCCTCGCACAGCGTCACGAAGGAGGAGAGAAGCATCACGGCATTGGCGCCGAGATGGTGGGGTTGGAATCGATAGAAATCCAAGAATTCACGAAAGAAGGTGCTCACAGCTAGCCCGAATCCGCGCTCGAAGTGGGCGACGACGACTACGCGCGTGCTCGCCGGGCTGCAACTCCGGCGTGATCTCGCTCCCAGGAACGTGAAACTCAATGTTTCTCGGGTTCTTGCGGGTGCGGCAGAGGTTGAGGATCTCCAGCTCGTTCACCTCAGAGCCCTTCCAGGCACTGTGGGAGGCGGCGACGGCCATATCAACTTTCACCAGCGCGACGGTGGAACAGAGATCGAGCAGCGGTGGTCGCGAGCCGCAAGCACCAATGGAGACGGCGACGACGGTGGCGAGAGGCGGGAGAGGTAGAGCGATGGCGGCGTCGAGCTTCTTGTCACGGTGGCAGTGGGAGCGAGAGAAACAGAGGAGGCGCGAGGAAGAAGAAGGCAGTGGGGAATGCAGGGGCGAGCCCAATCCCCTCCCCCTCGCCTATTTATTGGGATGGAGGGTGGGAGTGGGATCAGGCTCTGCATCCCTGTGGCCCCGTATGGCCGCATGTATCTCCAAGCCTCACCATCCCATTGCGCAAAGGATCCGGTGGAGGAGACAAGACGTGCGTGCGTGGCCCGAGGCCTGCAGTTATGTCTCATCATGCGTGGCCCATTACCCTATAACCACACCACGCGACGAATTCAGAATGACGTGGGTCAGTCAAGATTCTGGTCAAGGTAACTGTTGGGATAGATTGGCTGAGCTGAGGAGCGGTCGGCAGATCAAACCAGTGCAATTGGCCGATTGAGGCGCAATCGGCCGGTTGAGAAGCAGTTGAGCAGAGCCAGTGCAATCAGCAGACCGAGGAGCAGTCGGCCGGTTGATAGCGACCGAACAATTAAAGAACAAGTGGTTGTGCAGCACCAGCAATATTCAAGTTAATTGTGAGAGGAACATATACAGGCCCTGCTATCGGCTCTCTGCGGGACCTTCACAGCTTCAAGGGCTACTGTCGTGGGAATGACCCCCGGGTAGGGTCACCCAGGAGAAAAAATCTTTCAAGACAAAGCTCGTCGATCAGAGGGTCATCGATCTAAAGAAGGTCGAGCTAAACAAGACCAATCTAAAGATCGTCGATCTGGGGACCGTCGATCTAAAGAAGACCAAGCTGAACAAGATCAATCTCCAGAAGGCCGAGCTATTCAGGTCGGGCGCCGAGTGCCCTCGGAGAGAGCAATCAGCCCCATCTGAGTCCAGTCGGCCAAAGCGGCAGCGAGATCGACCGAGCTAACCCATGAAGAGTTGACCCTGGCCCAGATGGGTGCACCTGGCTCGAGGTCATCAATGGGTGATCCCAAGAGAACTGCATGGCAGACAGATAAGGTACCACGCCGACTTGTCAGGCGCATGATGCTCCCTCGACACATCAGTTGACAGGGCGGCGAACGCGACAAGGTTCTGAGGAAGCCACAAGTCTACTCGTAGGGCCCTCCAGTCCTGCAAGCTACAATATTCCCAAGACAAAGTAGGGCTACATCTTTCCGCCGTCTGGCACCCAGAAAGGACGCAGTCGACGGGCCCCAGCAATTTCCCAAACCAACCGGAAGTTACTGTATTACCATGGGCTCGACCTATAAGAGCCCCAGGTATCCCTCCTGTGTGAGTGGCGATCCACATTTACTACACTTCACCCACCTCACAGAGATGCAGGAGAGAGCAATGCTTAGAGCCTTCCTCTCCTTCCTCTGATACAGCTCAAGGAGTATTCATTTTAGCCCGAGTTATTGCTTATAGTTAGCTCGACAGGAGTAGGGGTGTTATCTCTACGGAGAGCCCCAAACCAGGATACATCGTGGTGTCTCACTATGGTTGTCCCCATTATCGATTCCGGCACCATCGACACTCAACTCGGTATGTCCCCCTCATTAGCCATCCCCATGGCATCTGCCATCACAATACAACGACAGAGACATCACTAGTGAAAATCATGGAACCTCGGTCCATATTTCCATCATAGTTTACACCATTCAATTTTACTACTTTTACTTTCCTTTCAGTTCCCACTATTATTTCCACTCCAGTGTTTGATCTTTGTAAACAACAAGATCGGAGAGATTGACAACATCTCTGACTCGTTGGGAGCAAAGTTATTTGCGTCTGTGTGTAGGTCAAGGTCAAGTAAGCAACCTCTAGGTTGTAAACGGGGCCATTGTTTTCTTGCCACCTTGTTGCGCTTGGAGTCCTTCTGGATTTGATAAAACCTTACAGTCCTCGTGTAAGCGAAATTTGCTGCTACTACATCCTGACCTTCCACTTGGGGTAACAAACGAGGAGGTGTTATCTCATCACAACCACATCCCGAAGGGTGCGGTTTTGACGAGCGTGCTGCTTGTCGAGGGTCACACACGCATCTTGAGGTGCGCGATAGATGACCTGGCAGTTGTCATTCGCGTTGGCATGGTGCGGTAAAGATACATTGCGGGATGGGGCAGGTTCATGAGCGCGCGTGTTGCGGTGTTTTCCCGCGTCGCCTCCAGCCGGAGGCGGCGCAGGCGGTGCCATAGTGTCTCTCTCCACACACGCCCCCTGAGACGCAAAGGGATGTAGCGAGAGGGTGCCGCCATGACCCTAGCGGCGCCAACAAGGTGGTGATGCACCCGAGCCACTCCTCGGGGATAGCGTCGGTGGGAAGGTACTGAAGGACCTCATGCGCCATGAACGGCGCGTCGGTGTGAGAATGTTGCTCCCGATGCGAGGCAGATGTAGTCGTTCCAGTGGGGCGGGATCGTTGGTTGCGGGTTCCTCGCTGATACACGAGATAACTTCTCGCCCTCGTTGGTTACCCCAAGTGGAAGGTGAGATGTAGTGTAGCGGCAAGTTTCCCTTAGCGAAGATGCTAAGGTTTAAGTATCGAACCAGTAGGACTCCAACAGATACAAGAAGGTGTTGAAGTGAACAATGGCGCCGTTCACAACCGAGGTTGCTTACTTCACCTGGACCTGCACACACAACAGATAGCTTTTCTCCCAATGAGTACAGAGGAGTTGTCAATTCCTCCGGCCTTGTTGTTTACAAAGGATAAAACGCACGGGATAATAATGATAGTGATAGCAACAGAAAAGTAAACACTGAAAGTAAATTGAAGGTGGAAACAATATTGTAAATATGGACCGGGATCCTATGATGTTCACTAGTGATGTATCTCTCCCAAAAGACGATAAAATAGCCATGCGAGGTAAACAAATTACAGCTAGGCAATTGACAGGATTATGTGCGCAAACCAATGCTAATTATGCTATGCATAAAGGAAGAGGCTCAAAAGCATGGGCAGTACGCCAAGACAAGTAGACCGAAATCCATCTTCATCTACCTACTAATCATCCACCTTGAGATATCTATCCAGAACATCTCGCTGGTATTAAGTTGTGAATGGCACCCACAGTGTAAACTCAAAGCAACAGACAACTGCATTAAAGAACTTTGCGTAAAGTAAACAATCCTTGCACCCGAAAGTACAAGCACCGTTGTTTTCCCCCTTGTGGCAACAGCACATCCCCTAGACTCATGTTTCTGTCACTCAACCTAGTCACCGGGGGGCATGAACCCACAATCATGCACAATGCTCCCTCTTTGAGTCACTACCTACTACTTGGCTAAAGCAATAAACAGCAACGGAGAACATGCAAGAATTACTCAAGAACATAAATATAAAAGAGGGGAATAAAATATATTACTCAAACACAATCTGAACATAATCTCATAATCCATCGGATCCCAGCAAACTCACATAGCAACAGCAGAAAGATTACATATGTGCCTCGATCATGTAGGGCAGCTCACGAGGTCTAATCAATGAAGAACAAAGAGGGGAGGAGAACATCACATAGCTACTGATTATAGACCCATGGTCCAAGGTGGACTACTCACGGTTCATCCGGGAATCGTCCATGGTGGTGGAGAAGCCCCCGGAGGTGGTTCCTCCCTCCGGCAGGGTGCTGGGAAGAGGTCTTCTGGTGTTCCCGATCTTGGAAGCGCGGCGGCGGCGGAACAGAGGAGAGATCGCGAAAAAAGGGTCCGTCCCCGAGGGTTTCACGTCACGGGGAATAAATAGGAGAAGGGGGCAGCCAGAGGTGGGTCAGGGGCTACAGGCGCCCCCTGGCGCGGCCAGGGGTGGGGCCGCACCCTCTGGCCACCGGGGGCCCCCCTGGCCCCCCTCGGCCCCCACTTTGGTTCTTCTAGAAGGTTCACGTACGCTGATTTTTCCTATATTTTTCCCGGAATTTTTCTGGTACTTTAAATAAGGGGGAAACCTGAAATAGAAAAACAGCAGAAAACATAAACTGGCACTGGTGTGCACTGAGTTAATAGGCTAGTCCAAATATGATCAAAAGTGTATGGAAGTTCATCAATATCATAGCAATATCACACAAAAGAGGCATGGAGCAAGCAAATATTATAGATACGTTTTGGACGTATCAACATCCCCAATCTTAATTCCTGCTTGTCCTCGAGTAGGTAAATGATAACAAGCATAATTTCTATGGTGACATGCTAACAACCATATAAGAATTTTTAAGTAAATCAATCAAGGCATGTAACTCAATTCAAGTCATAACAGGCAAGAGTCTACATTTAGCATTGAAACAAGCAACATAAGAACATAAAGGTGCAAGAGCTCTCGCTGTCCGTGACTCGAATGTCTCCAAATGGTGTTTGCTTGCAAGAAAGGGGATAGGGATATACGAGAAAAATTATTTTTTTTGTTGAGAACTCAATCTACTAAAGTTTCACACTTGGTCTTCTTTGGAATCTTATCTTGACTCATCCCCAGACCACTAGCCTGGTACAAGTCGAAATGATCCACTCCTTTTCGACATTTTGAGCACTCATGCAATGGATGAGCGTAAGCAAGAAAGCTGACACTTAGGATGGCAAAGAGAGAATAATGTGGAGGAGGAAGACAAAAAGGTGTGAAAGGCTCACATCAATGAGGACAATCATAGGCGAGAGAAAGCCAAATGATAGATATGATGTGAGGAGTAGGGATTGCCATGCAACGGATGCACAAGTGAGCTAAGGTAAGCTCTCCAATGGAACTAGTGGGGGTGCATCCAACTTGCTTGCTCAAGAAGACCTAGAGCTCATTTGAGGAGGCTCATCATTGGAATATACAAGCCAAGTTCTATAGTGTGAAGGTCCCCACATAGCTATATGCATGAATGATAATCTCTATGGAGTACAAGATATAAGAGGGAGTACGAGTGTGGATCTCTCAAAAGAAATAGTAGTGTGCCCCCTTCTCTCTTTTTATTTCTTTCCCTCTTTTTTCTATTTTTTTGTATTTTTTGGTGGCCTCAATGGCTCTTTCTATTTCTCTCATTTTTCCTCTTTGGGATCTTTTAAATTGTCCACTTTGGGATCTTTTAATTTGTCCACTTTGGGATCTTTTCCTCACTTTAGGGGCAACACTGTATATATTACAAACAGTATAGAAGATCTTTCACACTTTACAAAGTACTCAAATCATAAAGAGAATGTAACTATCATTGTGTATGAAAATGTATGCCTCTGCCAGTGTTGCAGGATATGCAATGATACTAGCGCGTCATTTAGCAATGATTAGGGCAAGGCCCAACTAGCATGCGGCTCATCGATCAAGCAAGTAGCATGTATGACATGAAGATCAAGTCATGAGAAGATGGATGTTGCATGGCAATATATCTCGGAAAGGCTATGTAAATGCCTTGATAGGTAGGTATGGTGGCTGTTTTGAGGAAGGATATAATGAGGTTTATGATGACAGAGCGTATCGTGCCAAGGATTTGGATGTACCGGCGAAAGTGGACGCTAACTCTCGGAGTGAGAAGAAAGCAATGCACAGCACATGAGAGGCTAGAAAAATATGGGAAGGTGGAAGTGTCAACTTTCGAATACTCACATTAGTCCGAAGAACTCATGCACTTATTATCGGTAACTCACAATCTAATAAGGAGGTTCACAAAGAGACAAGTACCCCGAGGAGGAGTGTATGGGGGTTTGGTTATCCTTGCGCATCCTCGACTCATGGTACGTGAGTGTACTCTAATATTCGACCCCTCAGAAGAGTAGTGATCCATCTAGTAGCTAGAGTTCTCAACTAGTTTTGTAGGTTTTGAAAATAAACACGGATTTCCCAAATACACATCTATCACTAATAGGCTAAAGCTCTTGACACCAAAAGTCCAAACATTAACACCTCAAAACTATTGCAAGTTTCTACTACAAAAAGAATAGCAACCTCAATTACCTACTTCAAGTCAAGACACAAAACTCAGTGCAACAGGAAAACTCTCTAAGCAAGATAAACATGAAAACTCAAGAGAGTTCAATCAACAAACTAAACAAAAGCTCTTTGAAAAGATAAGCATGAAAACTATGAGCAAAACATGACAGCAGCTATGAAAAGATAAAGAACACACACAACAAAGATAAGCATGAAAAGTCCTATGTTGTGCTCTAGATTTTGAAAGTGGAGTGTGTTTCTCTCCCACACAAAGAAAACTGGGTTCTAACTTGTTATGAACAGCAAGCAAAGCTAAAGAAAACTAAAACTAAAACCTAAGAGCGAGACGCTCCAAGAATAGCACATAACGCATGAAGTGATAAAAATATAGTGAAACGAGAGATGAACTGATAATTGTTGATGGAGAAGGGGATGCACGGGGGGCATCCCCAAGCTTAGACGCTTGAGTCTCCATGAATATTTCTTGGGGATGCATGGGGGCATCCCCAAGCTTGAGCGCTTGACACTCCTAAATCTTCTTTCATCATCTTCCCTCGCACACTTGAAAACTCCCTTCATACATAACTCATCATAATCTGATTAGCGAGGTTAGTACCCATAATAAAATAATTTTTCTCTACTGGAAATAAAGATATTCTTGAAGGTCTACTATTTCTCAAAATTGCCAAAAAGTTTTTGCAAAGAAAAAGAAAGCTTAAGGTTTGCAAAACGAAGAAAAGGAAAAACAGGACAGAATCTGTGAAAAACAGACAAGCAGGTAGTAAAGAATTTTGTTAGGGATACTTCTGCAACTCAAATAAAAAAAACTCAGAACATATGAAAGTTTTGTAATTGTATAGAGCACGCTGTGTAAAAAATTCAGCTCAAAAATATGAACTGGGATATTTCTGTGATTTTTCTAGTCACGAGGACAGAATCTGTTTTCTGGACAGCATGTCACAACTTTCACTTCCCTTGTCGTATGAGGCTATAAAAGGCACAAAGCTTGAAAAGTAAAGATACAATGATGTTGCTACAGTATTAACAATCATCAAGACCACTAAAAACAGAAGAAAAACAAAAAGGGAATCCTAAATTCGTTGCGGGCTGCCTCCCAAAAGCGCTTCTTTAAAGCCATTAGCTAGGCTTAATGCAAATAGATCAAGTCTTTTCAAGAAAATAACTAGCCCGTGTGACGGACTCAACAGGCAACTTAATCTTTTTCCTAGGGAAGTGTTCCATCCCTTTCTTGAGAGGGAATTGAATTTTATACTCCCTTCTTTCATATCAATAACAGCACCCACGGTGCGAAGAAAAGGACGTCCCAAAATAATTGGACAAGAAGGTTCACATTCAATGTCCATGGTAGTAAAATCAACGGGAACATAATTGTCATTGACAATGATAAGAACATCATCGATCTTCCCAAAAGGTTTCTTTACAGAAGAGTCGACAAGACGAACACCAAAAAAACAAGGATCAAAGGGTTTCAATTCAAATATATCATACATTCTTTTGGGCATAACAGAGGTACTAGCTCCAACATCACATAAGGCAAAGCAAGAAAAGTTATTCAACTTAATTTTAATCATAGGATCCCAACCATCTTCTAGCTTTCTAGGTATGGAGGCTTCTACCCTAAGCTTCTCCTCCCTAGCTTTGATGAGAGCATTAGTGATATGCTCTGTGAAGGCAAGATTAAGTGTGCTAGTGTGGGGGTCTCTAGACATCTTGTGAAGGAAACGAATAACTTCAGAAAGAGTGCAATTATCAAAATCAAGGTCACTACTATCCAGTAAAGTGGTAGTGGTGTCCTTTAGGCTCACTTGTTTGGTAGCTTCTATAGTCATAGGAATTTCTTCTTCTACGGTTGAGGTCATAGCATCACTATTAATAGGTCCTATGGGACTAGGGGTGCATTGGGTGCTAAGAGTTTGGATATCCTCAACCACTTGGATAGTAGCAATTGTATGGTCTGTAGGAAGGCTCATAATTATATCTTCTTCCTCCTTTTCTCTAGCCCATCTCTCTTTGAGTTTAGCCATCATCCTAATGTTCTCATTAATTTGCAATTGGATAGCATTCATAGGAGTGACCTTCCTCTCCTCAAGGGGAGAAGTTCTAATTTTAAGCAATTCTATTTCGTGGGCTAAATTGTCTACCTTCGACGAGAGGTTATCTAATTTGTCTAGTTTTTCCTCAACACTCTTGTTGAAGGCTTTTTGGGTAGTGACAAAGTCTCTAAGCATACTTTCTAATTCAGAAGTGGAGTTTTTGGTGCTAGGATAAGTGTTGTTGTTCCCATAGTTGTTGGAGGGGAACGGTCTAGGATTGCTACCAAAGTTACTCCTATAAGCATAGTTGTTGAAGTTGTTTCTAGAGATAAAGTTCACATCTACTTGATCCTGAGCAATCAAAGAATTTAAAGGAACATTTTGAGGATCAATAGGAGATTGCTTGGTAAGTAGAGACATAATCAAGTCAACTTTTTCATTTAGGGAGGAGATCTCCTCGACAGAGTTTACCTTCCTACCTGTTGGAGCTCTTTCGGTGTGCCATTGGGAATAGTTGGTCATCATCTCATCGAGAAGTTTTGTGGCAGCACCAAGTGTAGTTGAGATAAAGGTTCCTCCCGTGGCCGAATCTAGCAAGTTCCGCGAGGTAAAGTTCAAGCCTGCATAAAAAGTTTGGATAACCATCCAAGTAGTCAAACCATGCGTAGGGCAATTCTTAACAAGAGATTTCATGTGTTCCCAAGCTTGGGCAATGTGTTCATTATCCAATTGTCTAAAATTCATAATAAAGCTCCTCAATTGGATAATATTAGCAGGGGGGTAGTACTTCCCGATAAAAGCATCCTTGCACTTGTCCCAAGAATCTATGATATTCTTAGGTAAGGGTTGAAACCATATTTTAGCTTCATCCCGCAAGGAGAAACAAAAAAGCTTAAGCTTAACAATATCACCATCTACTTCTTTGTACTTTTGCATATCACAAAGCTCAATAAAATTATTTAAGTGCAAAGCAGCATCATGTCAAGCACCAGAGAATTGATCTTTCATAACAAGGTTCAGCAAAGAAGGTTTAATCTCATAAGAAGGTGCTGAAGTAGCATGTGTAGCAATAGGAGTGCAGATAAAGTCATTGTTGTTGTGACTAGTGAAGTCACACAACTTGGTGTTCTCACAGGAACCCATAGTAGCAGCAGGCAAGATAACTATTTTTTTTATTCTCGATAAAAGACACTAAAGCAAAAGCTGAAAGGTAAACTGACAAGACTAAAAAGCAAAGATAAAAGATAGTGTGCAACTCCCCTATCTTGAAGAGTGGAGTCCCCGGCAACGGCGCCAGAAATTTGCTTGATACACGAGATAACTTCTCGCCCTCGTTGGTTACCCCAAGTGGAAGGTGAGATGTAGTGTAGCGGCAAGTTTCTCTTAGATAAGATGCTAAGGTTTAAGTATCGAACCAGTAGGACTCCAACAGATACAAGAAGGTGGTGAAGTGAACAATGGCGCCGTTCACAACCGAGGTTGCTTACTTCACCTGGACCTGCACACACAACAGATAGCTTTGCTCCCACCGAGTACAGATGAGTTGTCAATTCCTCCGGCCTTGTTGTTTACAAAGGATAAAACGCACGGGATAATAATGATAGTGATACCAACAGAAAAGTAAATACTGAAAGTAAATTGAAGGTGGAAACAATATTGTAAATATGGACCGGGATCCTATGATGTTCACTAGTGATGTCTCTCTCCCAAAAGACGATAAAATAGCCATGTGAGGTAAACAAATTACAGCTGGGAAAATGACAGGATTATGTGCGCAAACCAATGCTAATTATGTTATACATAAAGGAAGAGGCTCAAAAGTATGGGAAGTACGCCAAGACAAGTAGACCGAAATCCATCTGCATCTACCTACTAATCATCCACCTTGAGATATCTATCCAGAACATCTCGCTGGTATTAAGTTGTGAATGGCACCCACAGTGTAAACTCAAAGCAACAGACAACTGCATTAAAGAACTTTGCGTAAAGTAAACAATCCTTGCACCCGCAAGTACAAGCACCGTTGTTTTCCCCCTTGTGGCAACAGCACATCCCCTAGACTCATGTTTCTGTCACTCAAGATAGTCATCGGGGGGAATGAACCCACAATCATGCACAATGCTCCCTCTTGGAGTCACTACTCAAGAACATAAATATAAAAGAGGGGAACAAAATATATTACTCAAACACAATCTGAACATAATCTCATAATCCATCGGATCCCAGCAAACTCACATAGCAACAGCAGAAAGATTAGATATGTGCCTCGATCATGTAGGGCAGCTCACGAGGTCTAATCCATGAAGAACAAAGAGGGGAGGAGAACATCACATAGCTATTGATCATAGACCCATGGTCCAAGGTGGACTACTCACGGTTCATCCGGGAAGCGTCCATGGTGGTGGAGAAGCTCCCGGAGGTGGTTCCTCCCTCCGGCAGGGTGCCGGGAAGAGGTCTTCTGGTGCTCCCGATCTTGGAAGCGCGGCGGCGGCGGAACAGAGGAGAGATCGCGAAAAAGGGGTCCGTCCCCGTGGGTTTCACGTCACGGCGAATAAATAGGATAAGGGGGGAGCCAGAGGTGGGCTAGGGGCTCCAGGCGCCCCCTGGCGCGGCCAGGGGTGGGGCCGCGCCCTCTGGCCGCCTGGGGCCCCCTGGCCCCCCTCGGCCCCCACTTTGGCTCTTCTGGAAGGTTCACGTACGCTGATTTTTCCTATATTTTTCCAAGAATTTTTCTGGTACTTTAAATAAGGGGGAAACCTGAAATAGAAAAACAGCAGAAAACAGGAACTAGCACTGGGGTTCACTGAGTTAATAGGTTAGTCCAAATATGATCAAAAGTGTATGGAAGTTCATCAATATCATAGCAATATCACACAAAATAGGCACGAACCAAGCAGAAATTATAGATACGTTTTGGACGTATCACTCGCGGGTGCGATCGTTGTCGGTGGCGCAGGGTCCAGCATGAACCTTGCCGCAGGCGACGTGAGCTTGGTCACTGCGTGTGTCAACCATGTGGATGTCGAGGTCGAAGATGCGAAGACAAGCCCCCTACCTGGCACGCCAAATGATGGGGAGATTTGTCTAAGGGAAATCTGCCAAAACCCTAGTTCGTATACAGGGGCTTGGTTCACAAACTCTGCCTTGACGATGAGGAGGATAGCGAGAGCTGTAGGTGAGAGACAAGCAAAACACAAGAGAACCACGACACGGGACATAGGGAGGTACCCAGGTTCAGCCCACCTTGGGGTGTAAAATCCTACTCATTCATGTCTGGGATTGCTCCAATAGAGGCAATAATGGTGTATTACAAAGTGGGAGATCTGGGAGAGCCAATCCCCTCTATGGTGGTGCTCCTGCCCCTTATATAGTCGCCCCGGTCCTCTTCCCCCGAAAACACTCGGCGGAAGGGTTGCCACATGGAGACAATCATGGAGGGGGCACAGGCACTGCCCTTATCCTGACTAAAGCAACCTACCCCTGCTAAAGGAAAACAACTTTGGCAGGGATAAGCTCTGACCGGGCTCCAGCTTCCATATCTTGCACCAAAATGTCCAATCTTCGAGATCACCACCGATGAAGTGGTTGTGGCTACCTTTTTCCCAAAGGAGGCAATCTTCCTCACCTCAGTGTTGGTAGTATGGTCTTCAATGCGGCCTGACAGCACCGCATATCTTTGACGCAAAGGAGGGCTTCGCAAGCATCTCTCCTGGACGGGGTCTTCTAGTGCCGAAGTCCCTGGAGCAGGGCTCCTGAGTGATCGACTGCCTTGGGAGGTCCATAGCAGGATGCCCTCGAAAATGAAGTCCTCGTGAGTACTGGGTCTCGTTAGGGATCTTGGTGAGCGACGCCAGGGGGCGGCAGTCCTCCCGCGAAGGAAGGTCGGCTCGCGAGGGGTCTTGATAGGAGGTGTCCCTAAGTGGGCCGCTACATGATCCTTCCACCGGGTGGTGCACCCTGGACCTTGAGCACAACCGAAGATACCCCGGTTTTTATTGGGTCGACAACGTCGCTATCGTCGAATAATTTCAAGCGTACAGTAGCAATTATGTTGTCTAGGAGTCCAGTCATGTTTTAAGAGGTAAATTTGTGGGCAAAGGAGACCCACCCGTCATGCACTAAAATACCAACAATGCTACACGGTACATGCAATTACAGGCTAAGATTATTTACATGCTGACATGGGAAAAGGTGATTGGGAAAAGGAAGTTGAGGCGGCCCACCCCCGGTTGGAGATTCAGAGGGGGGGGGCTTAGAGAATTAGGAAGGATCCGTAATTATCCTGTAAACTATCAGTACATTTAGCATTATTGCTAAAATACCAAACCAAAATATGCAAATGAATAACGGCTCAAATTTTGACAGAACTGTAAAAATTATTGATGCCAATATATAGATAGTGTGAACCAGAACCAACGGCCGACATAGATCACCAGAATGGCGGGTAGAGTAGCTCCTTTTATAGGAGTGTATTAGCAAGCTAGACATTAACTCTGCCCAGGAAAGGGATGAAGATGATTGATGTAGGCTAAGGTTGCCCGTAATGGTGATATCATAGGTAGTATCATGCATGTCAAGTAAGCAAATTTGATGAGGTGGCATACAATTTAATGAAGAAAGAGAGGGTGTGGTATCATATTATGATACCGTATCATATTAAATGTAGTACTAATATGTGTCTTGCACGTCAATAAATAATACTACTTATGGTACTACTATATGATACTATGCATTACGGAGGTAGTATCATACACTAGTATCATATATATGATACTAACTTATGATACTACCCATTACGACCAGCCTTATTAGTGTATGATACTAGTGTATGATACTACCCATTACGACCAGCCTTATAAGTTAGTATCATATACTCCCTCCGTCCCGGTTTATTAGGCTCGTAAGCAGTATAAGCATGAGAAGTTATTGTTGTTAGTCCCATTGCTAGAAAATAAATACACCGCATGCAAGTTTTTTCATTGGCTGCATGTGAAAACTAGCATATGAGAGAGTGCATTGGGAATGACATAAAGTGATTAATGTGAGAAAATTACTATATACATTGGTATAAGAGAAATGGTCTTTGGGCCCAATAAACTGGGACGGAGGGAGTATATGATACTAGTGTATGATACTACCTCCGTAATGCATAGTATCATATAGTAGTACCATAAGTAGTATTATTTATTGACATGCAAGACACATATTAGTACTACATTTAATATGATACGGTATCATAATATGATACGGTATCAGACTGCTCCCAATGCTTCACCTTGGATGGGTGCTAAGCATGCCAACAAGGCAAAAAATCCTATGTGGCACCCTAATTAAGAGGAGAAAGAGGAGTTTGCTGACCCCAGAAGGACACGGTGCTAGTCACGGGAACCAAGGCAAAGCATTAAAAATGGAGGAAACTAGCCTATGCATGCAAGAATTTAGTTGCTAAACCATTAAATGAGGGAAGCTTAGCAACAACAAGTTAAGCACCAATGCATTGGAGACTATGATTGCTTAGCACATTTAATGCTTCTAACACCTCACTTAGAGCGTGGTTAATAATATAGCCAGCTACTGGCTATAAGGCTTTGCCATGTCATATATAGCTCATCTTATAGCCAACATGTACAATAGTTAGCTATATAAGTGTACTACTTTTACAATACATGGCCCACTTTTCATCTCACAAAGTGCCTAGGAGCACGTGCTAGAGCCGGCTCTTCACGAAGAGCCCGCTTCGCTTCTCTCTCCTCTTCTCTCTCATCCAACTCAGCAAAGATATAGTATTTTAATCCTTACAGCCTGCTGACTGGACCTTATTGTACTTGCTCTTAGCACCTTTGCATTGGAGGAAGCCTCATAATATGATACCACACCCTCTCTTTTTTCATTAAATTGTATGCCACCTCATCAAATTTGCGTACTTGGCATGCATGATACTACCAATGATACCAGCATTACGGGCAGCCTAACAATCCAGTTCTCCGTACATGCCAGTAGCACCGAAGTAGTATATATAGAGATGAATCGATTAACTATAGGGTGTGAACTTGCACCTTGCTCTCAACGCCCACAGGGGCACAATAATCATATGATTTGCATATAAAAATTTACAGGCACATAACGCAACTTAGCAACACACATGGTATGGAAAATTGCTTGGAACTACAAACAGGCAAAACTATTTGTTGCACTGACAATGTCTCAATATTTCACTGGAGCTCCAAAGCTCAAGCACGATCCAACTCGTCCAACGGCTCAGGAGCTCCTCCTGATGCTGATCCAATATCGGATTGCCCTGACATCTCTTTCAATTTGTTGAGAGCAGCCTTCGCGGCACGGTTTGAAGCTATCTCCTTCTTCTGAGAATAAGTCGCGCTTGCAACCAGCTCACCATCAACAAAAACATTAACCATACAATCCTTATCCCATCCATCTTTATAGATATTCACTCTTCGACCAGTCTTTTGGCCAAACTCTAGTAGCTCGCTGACGGGGTGCTTGCCTAATATCTCGGGGCTAATAAGTGGATCAGCCAAATTTCGGAAAACCTATTATCAAAGAAATAAATATTATATTTCCAAACTAGAGTGGGGAACAAAAACCAAGATTTCACAATTCTAAGACATTACCCGCCAAACCTCTTCTTGATTGCAGTCGGAGTCGAGATAAACGGCACCAATAAGAGATTCAACAATGTCAGATAGCACTTTTGGAGCATCCACTAGCCCATGCGAGTGGTATTTATACTTAGATAATTCTGTTACAAACTCAGCAATCTGTAAACACCAAAGCAAAAGGGGTGTCATATCAATCATATGTGACTTTGCAATATGTCAAAATCTTATATAATTACTTAGAAAGATCGTTTCTTTGTTCTTCTCTTCTTGTGCAACTAATAGGTACAGTATTAGTCATTGACAAAAAAGCATAAGAAAGGCTGCTAAAACAATGAAAATAATACTTCTTCCGTTCCCATATTAACTGGGTAACACAATACTAAAAGTATAGTACAAAACAAGGAACTATCATGAATTTGAGGTTTTTCCCGGCTTAATCCAAATGAAATCAATCCAAATGGGAAGTTGGGTAACTTAGAATTGCACATGCCAACTGAATATGTTCGACAAGTATGCCAAACTGCCAGGAGACAGGGGAACAGGGCACATATCATGGGATCGTACCCTTGAGCACGGAGGAAGATACTAATAAATCTATAAAAAAAGGTAGCACCTTTTCTGCTTGAGATCCATGGTGGGCACAGTCATGAGTGACCACTCCATGAACATATCCAATTTGGTTTAATTTAAGCATTTAGAGCAAGACTAGACAAGATGCATATCCAAGAATGAAGAGGCAGGGGAACAAAGCATTTCACCAAATGACAGACCACAAAGGGGCCCAGCCAGTTGAAAAGGTCAGTTTTGACCTGTCCCTCTCTCCCATGAACAGTCATCAACAGTACTAGAAAGGTACAGTGGTAGTAGTACAGTAGTAGTAGTAACAAAACCTGATCTTCGAGCATGGGCGCCTTGTGACGGAGGAAGCGGTGGATGCCGTGGTCGACGGCGGCGCGCGCGAGCTTCTCCTTGTCGACGTTGGCGGCGCGGAGGCTGGTGAGCGGGCCGGGCGGGAGGTTCGGGTAGGCAAGGAAGACCTCCCGGGAGACGAGGCAGGTGAGCACGCTGTCGCCCAGGTACTCAAGGCGCTCGTAGGTGGAGTCGCCGGCGCGGTAGGGCAGGTAGAAGGAGCCGTGCGTGAGGGCCTCCCCGACCAAAGACTTGTTCTTGAACTGGTAGCCGAGGAGGGCCTCGACGTCCGCCACGTCCTCGGGGCTCATCGGCGGGACGAAGCCCGGCGGCGCCTCCTCCCTCTGCTCCTTGGGCATGGCGTCGGAATCGTCGCCGTCGTAAGCTGCTGGCGCTGGCGGCTGCGGATCCATTGCGCGATCGGGCGGTGGGGGGTTATAGGTATAGGAGGAGGTGGACTCTGGGCTGGGCGCCGGCGGACGGGGTTTCTTGGGCTCTCTGGAGGGCGGTCGGGAACGGAAGGAGACGGGGCGATGGAACACGAGGGGGCAGGGGAGGGGGGCAGGGGGGATCTCTTAATTGCGCGGACGGGTTTGGATGGGATGGTTGGAAGCTGGGATCGATCGATGACGAGGAGTGGCTTGGCGTGCGGACAAAACCTTGGCCTGCTCCTGCTTTTTGATTAATGCTGGCTCGGGTTTGGGTCAGAAGCGTGAGCGAGCACGCAGGGGCAGCGCCTCGAGTGGGAAAGGGTCCAAGGATGGATTTTAGTGGTCGGTCCTTGCCGGTGACGTGCTCGCCCCGTTGGGGGGGCCTCCCCCGATCGTGCGGCGAATGAGCGCCGTCGATGTGGACAATGTGAGATCTCGCACGTCCGGTGTTTCTATGCGTTGTTTTCTGCGTCTCGGGTATTGGGACAAGAGAACGTTGCGGCAGGGGACAAGAGAGTCGTGTGTGTCGACGACTCGAGGACACTTTTAATTACGTTTATTTTTTATATTTCGCTAGCCTGTATGTTCATGCATTGCAACGAAAATACAAAATAAAATTGAATGAAAATCAACTTTCAAATGATGTCACACAACAACTCTGGTACGTAAGCAAAGGTAAGATACAATTCATAATAGATTTTAAAAAAAGTTGACCTGCAAAAAAAAACTTTAAAAAAGGTAAAGGCATCTCCAATGCTGATCACTAGAACAGACACTCCACGTCATCGTGTCCTCCGTCTCCTTGACGGTGTTGAAGTAGTCGATCCTCGCCTGATGCTCACGGAGGAAGTGACGGTTGGCTTCCACCTCGTGCTCTGATTGAATGGAATCGATGATCGTTTTATGTTTCGCCATGGCGGGATTCACCGATACAACCTCCTCGACGGCGCGCATGTCTTGTAACTCCCGACAGAGTTGTCGGCACCGCGCCAGAGTAAGCTCGTCCTCCTCCCCCTCTTGTTGCTTCTCCTCCTTGTCATTGTCGTCGTCCTCCTCCCACTCTTGTTGCTTATCCTCCTTGTTATCATCCTCCTCCTCCTCCTCCTCCTCCTCCTGTTTCGAGGCGTCCTTCACCTCCGAGCGTTGAGCCTCCTCGTGCTCCGCTAGGATCTCCTCTCACCTTGACGGAGTGGGCATCTTCGTAAGTGGTGGTCTTAGAGCAGGCCATGGTGATCGGAGTGGCGCGGATAAGATTGCGAGCGGATGAGAGGGGCGGGAGCTCGATCACCCCGCCGTGGATAGGAGGATGGGCGTGCAGTTGGCTTCAATGTCGTCGGATTAGGCTTCTCGGCCAACGCGTCTGCATTGAAGAGTCGGTGTTGCTTCGAATCTATCTCGCCGCGTCTCTGACATTGAAGATTGAACACACAAATACAACATTGCGCTATCGGAATCACCGTCGGTTCTAAATTGTCCCATCGCGCTTCTTCAGCATTAACACATGCACGAAGAATGAAGCTCTGACTGAAGACCTCCAACTATATCTCACTGGCATTGAACAACAGTGCCCAACTTCCTACCGCTTAGCGCGCAGGGATGGATTTTGGTGCGGGGGGCACTTGGGTGGGCTGAGGTTGTTAGGACAGGGCGAGTTTGGTGTTCGTACTCCCGCAAATCTCCCCTTGGTTTGGGTCACATTTGCGGGTAAATGGACAGACAAACCAGATCGCGGACGGATATGGGGTCACGTTGGATGGCAAAACTGGTTCGAACAACCCTATTCGAACGGATGCGAAAGGTTTAAGGGTCCGCGTTAGATATGCTCTAAGGTATAATTCTTCACTGAAGAATGTACCACCTTCTTTTAAAGGAAAAATAAAGAGGGGGTGTATCTAAATGCTAATGTTTAAAATAATGACCAATTCAATGGTTTATTGATCGATATATCGTTTATCGTTGCATGACCATTAAAATTATGCCTTAACGTTGACATTTATCATTTAGACCAACTAGAAGTATACCCCGCGCGTTGCTGCGGGAATTGGTATGAAAACTATATGCATAAATACAAAGTATAAAAGTGTGATATATTAAGTTGTCTAAGTGAAAATGCAACAAAAACATGTGTGTATTAAAATTATTAGGGTGGACAATAAAATGATTAAAATATGGTTGATATGGAGATTGCATATAGAGATTAATAAATATATTAGTTGAGATAAGATGAACAATTGATTGGCTAAGAAATGGATGATGTGGATAGCTTGCATGTAAAGAGAGACAATTTAAATGACTTAAGTGGATGACATGGATAATTGATTGGCTAAGAGAATAGATGATGTGGATAGCTTGCATGTTGAGATAGAAAACTTAAATGATCTATAGTGGGGTTTTGTCTTATAAGAAGTATAGATTTATCACCGAGAATAGTGATTAATCAGGATGGCCTTTGTGCCCAGATGCACCAAAAATCTAAAATTGGCCCACGTTTGGCAGTCACTAGCACATGCACAGCACACAACGATAAAAATAGCATGATTTTACAGCACACTATAGCATATAGGGAGAGTCAATGATATATTTTGACGATCTTCTCGCTATGACGTTATTTACGAAATAGTCCTTTATACCATGCTAAAACAGGATGACATGTAGCATGCTATATCGCACTAATCCTCCACCTGACCCAACTCACTCAGTCTTCAACTATTCACTTGTCCATTTTTCAGTCGATCACATGCTCCTATGCAGCAACGACTGCTACTTTCCCCAATTTGACCGGTCTTTCTCCATTCCTTGTTGATTTTCCATCGTTAGCGGTGGTACAATGCCGCAGCCAACTGCGCTATCAGCAAGTGAGGCATCTAATAAGTTATTTATGTTTCCATATCTATGATGTGTGTGTTAAATTAGGATGTTTGCTAGATGTTAGTATTTTTTATTCGATTGTGATGCCAACTTACAACTTGTAAGTTATCTATGGTAATATTTGGTATCCGATTGATCATCACTTTATTAACTACCTAGCTACCTGGAATACTTTCATGGCCTTCAAGAAGAGGTTAATACTTTTTAATGGAGATCCTGACGATACCAGATTTTGAATAAGTACTTTTTATTTCGTTTTTGCTCCATATATTGTTGACGTTAGACTGCTTTAAAATTGTATACTCCGTTATTATTGAATTATATCAATTATATTTGTTGAAATCCTTTATTTTTAGGCTATATCACACTTTTTCCAAACGCTATTTTAAATATAGCATCCTATTAGCACGCTATAACTTGCATAGCATTTGAAGGAGGCCACCCCTATTTCATTTAACACGCTATTTTTTTCGTTGGCAACACAAATTTTAGCCCTTGTCCGCTCGATAGAGTTTCTACCTCCCTTATATGCAGCCACCCTGTTCGACTCCGGCGGCCAGAGTTAGCACTATCCGAGAAGTCCTCTTGATCTTCCTTTCTCTTCCCCGAGATCTCAATCACCAGCGTGCTTGCGTCATTGCCACCCCTATTCAAATGCAAAAGTAGTGATGTGCTACCGTAGTGTTATCCTATTTTTTGTCATGTAATATATATTATGATATTAATTTATTGTTGTCCTATTTAAGTTTAAAAATATGCAAATGCAAAAGTAGGACATGTGTCTCTGTTATATATTCATGTAGTGTTGTCCTATTTAAAGGACATGGTGTATGTAATCTTGAGCTCAAATCCATCCTATAAACACTAAATTCTGGATAAATAGTGAAAACATTAAAAAAACTGATTTTTTTGTGGATTAACATCAAGAAATGGTCTATCATTGTACATAAATTCACATCGAAAATACATTTTTTGAGTCAAGTCCAAAATATAAAATTAGAACTTGAAAAGAACACATTTTGGAGCACTTATTTTTGTTTTTGGGCACACACCTCTACAAATGTGTTTTCATTTTGAAATTTTGCAGAATGTTAGAACATTTGTTGACATTCATCCACAAAAGAGTCATATTTTTTATTCTTTTTTACTATTCTTTTTGAATTTACAGTTCATGCAGGTTCATTTGAGCATGGGATCAAAAAGGCACTGTCCCTATTTAAAGGCTTACAACACACAAAGATGACACTTTAAAGGCTTGAAGCCTAGATTTTGCAATAAGAAAAAATTTGACTATTGATAAAATTAAAATTAGCTAATTTATGATTAATAAAATAAAAAAAATCTTAATCACCAACCGAGACGCTAATGAAAAGCTTGAGAAGTGCCCTTAACCGAATCATATTTTTTCTAATCTATGCACTATTTTTCTTTTCATTTAATATCCAATCTTTTGATATATATTTTCGACCTCTATTTAGCTCCTGTTATTGATGGCCATTTTAATATCGCAATTCATGCATGTTAATAAATCCCATTTGATATCCAATCTTTTGATATATTTTTTACCTCTATTTAGCTCTTGTTATTTAGGGCGATTCCAAAATGCAATTCATGCATATCAAGAAATCATGTTTGATTACGCGGCCCACCACCGTTGCGTGCAGATTTATTTCCTTCTGGCATCTCCCTCGTTACCTCACACCTCATTGTCTTCTTATTTGATTCCCAGAGTAGCTTGCTACCTGGAAATTCAGGCTGGTCATAGTGGGAGTAACTTAGGTAGTAATATCACAAACCTCAGGACAAGTTTGCTTAGGCTACTCGTAATGGGAGTATCATAGGTAGAACCATGCATGCTAGCTAGGAAATTTTGATGAGGTGGCATGCAATTTAATGAGGAATGAGATGGTTGAGTATCAGATTATGATATTGTATCATATATTAAATATCATACTGTTGGGAATGTGCCCTAGAGGCAAATAAAATATGTTTTATTAGCATATTTCATTAGTTCATAATAAGTTTTATACTGTGTTATAACTGTATTAAGCGAAAACATTAATACACATGTGGTATAAAACAACCAGGTCCCTAGTTAACTCTAGTATACTAGTCCACTATCAATCGGATGATCAAGGTTTTCTGATCATGAGGACATAATCGCCTATTGACAATGGGGTCATGTCATTGGGAGAATGATATGATGGACACACACCCACCAGAAGTGTTGCAATGTGATCCAGTCACATAGTTCAACATTGCGATAACTATAACGTAGTGACCAGATCCTTAGACCGTAATGATCATACGTAATTACTGTCTATTAGGATGCCTTGATTTGCTACCCACCGCCTGACTGAAATATGTTGGCCATAAAGGAGTACTTCAGGTATTCCGAATAGATATGTTAATGAGTATGCAAATAGATCAACGCAGGATTTGTCCATCCGAGTGACGGATAGGTACTCTGGGCCCACTCGGTGATATTGCATCATAAAGTTTGCAAACGTGTGACTAGGTCACGGGGTTACAATATCACGGGAACGAGTAAACATGTTTGTCGGTAACGAGGATGAATTAGGTATATTGGATACCGACGATCAAACCCCGGACAAGCAAGGTACCACAGGACAAAGGGATAATGATCAACGTTAAACGGATCCAAGAGCGATGAAGTTTCATTCGATGGAAGCACAGGGGCCATCTAGGATTGTAACCAGGTCTGATCGATGGTCATTGATCAAGAAACTGTCTTGATCATGTCCGTTGTTTCCCGGACCGTAGGGTGTCACACTTAAGGGTATTCGACGCATTATGGATAGATTCGGGATCACCGGAGAAATAAGAGAGAACACCGGAATTGTTTCCGGTGGAGGCCAGAAATGTTTCTGGAGATTTTGAATTGTTCAAAATATTATTTAAATATGTTTTAGTATTTAATTAATGAATGAAATATTAAAAATCTGATTTAAATAATTAAATAATGAATTAAAAGGTACATGGGCCTCATAGGGCCCCTTAGGGGAAGAGGGAGTCTTCCCCCATAGGCCATGGCGCCATGAAGGGGCCCATGGCCCCCTCCCCTTGGGATTAATCCCACATGGGAAGTTGAGGGAGGTGTGCCCCCTCCTTGGCCTATATAAGGAGGGGTAGGGGTGCTCTTTTCTTCATAACTTTGATTTGAGACAAGTTTCTCTAATATCTCTCTTCCTCCTTTCTCCTTCCTATGAGCGGACTCCCCTTGTTTGGAGTCTGCACTAGGTTGGGGATTCTCCATCATACGCACGCCGTCGTGCTGCTGGAATCGTGATTCGAATCCATCTTCTTTCCGCTGCTCTTCTGGTTCGGAGCCCGGAGGGATGTCGGGTACATCGTATGTGTTTAATCCCGCGAGGCACTACACTTGTGGTGCTACTTCATCGTCGTGGCTGTATCGCGGCATCTTCACCGACAACGTTCCGACGGGGACGTAATCCCGTCATCGGTCTTAAGGACCGGGTGGCTATCGGAGTCATCGTGGAGCTGCGCGGCATCGGGGATTGCCGGTACGACTACACCAACCACGTTCACGCGGGAACATTTCCCGCTTAAACGGCTACATACTGGTATGTGAACTTATTACATCCGTTACTTGCATCGCCATAGCATAGGTCTTGGGATTGGGTATCGTAGGTTATGAAAATTTTGTGTTTTCTGCCCCGAACCCCAACACATACTAGTACGTGTCTTGCATGCCAATAAACAAGAATCATCTATGACACTACTATATCATACTATGTATTATGGAGGCAGTATCATACACTTGTATCATAGGCATGATACTACCTATTGCAAATAGCCTTATGTAGTTATGTGGCATGTATTAATGAGGAGAGAAGACTTTTGGTAACTTAGGTAGGTAGGCCTCTTCCAATGCAAGGGTGCTAAGTGATGGCGGTGAAGTTGAGAGGTTTAGTTGGAGTGCTTCCCCCGTCAACCGCGCCAATAAATGATTCTTGATAACCCACAAGTCTAGGGGACCAATTGTAGCTTTTCGATAAATAAGGATGTCGATCCCACGAGGAGCAGAAGGTATTGACAAGTGACTCTGGATAAGGAAAAGGCTGCAAACACTAAAAGGTAAATATTTAGGGGTTTTTGGTTTAAGCAACAAAAAGGTAAAAGACAATAAAAGTAAACAGGATAACTGAGGAGTAGCAAGTGGCCTAATACTTTCACAAGGATAAGCCTAGGAACTGAACTGATAAGAGGAATAGCGTTCTCGAGGGCACATGGGAGAGATAGTCATGTGCTTTCGCCATATTCCGTATCGGCACTGTGTTTTGTGTTGATAAGTGTTGAGTGGGTGGATCAATGCTAGTACACCTTCTAGACTAAGATAAGTGTACTCTTATGATTACGCACCTTGCAAGCATCCGCAAATACAAGGTAGTAATTAAGGCATAAGCCTAACCATACCTGTAAGAGAAAAGTGTTGCCCCCATGAGTTTTGGATATTATTGGACAAAATAGTAGAGTAACTAACAAGTTTTCTAGTGTAAAACAGATGGTTAGGTTCCTGAAGTTATAGGTTGGTGCTAAAGCTTCAAGGAAGATTTACACAATCTCTGAAGCATATGCTCTGGAGCAAAGCTCATCACGGATGTCGACCCCCAAAAAGATAAGGAATCCTGAAGCACGTCTCATCGAAGGAGATGATCAAGATGGCGCAAGACTTAGTAGTTTTTGCGTGGTTCTTTTTCAGTTCTTTGAGTCGTAGGAAAAAACACACTATCAAGAGGGGTTTAGTAAATGTACTCCTAAGGTTTTGGTGAAAAGACTCAGATCGAATCCAAACCAGTGAGAAGCCAGAGATGAGAAATCTCATGTGCACTAGGTAATGCTTCACCAGCGAAGACTATGTTCTTTCGGCTCCTGAAGCTTAACCAAGTCCGTGAGTCGGCTTTACTTGTTCCGCAAGTAAAGTTGCGCAGTGAATAGAAATCCGACCGTTGCGGATAGGTGTCAAGATGTTGCATCGGGTCACTTCAGTCATTTCGCACCTAGGGATCGCCACCTATAAATAGGCCACCCCCGCCCTCATTGGCGGGCGGCTGCTCCAAGATTATTCTCCGACAGATAAGAGAGAGAGCACTCCACTGAAACAAAACAGAAACCCATCCACCGAAGCATAAGTCCTACTGATCTGAGTTGATTCACTATGACTTAGGAAGAAGTTTGCTAGCCTTGTTATCTTGGAGAACTGCAATTCTCCTAGACGGTTAGAGAGTTGTTCTTTAGAGAGCGAAGAGTAATTGTCGCCTCGAAGTGCAGTCTGTCAAAGGTTTCGGTGATTTCCTCAATAATCAACCACGGTTGAAGAACTGTCCAAGCTCAAGGAGATTGGTGCAGTGGAGAAACGGATGGAGAGAGGTTAGCTCATGTGTTCAATCACAAGTCTCTCCAGCCAGACGTAGCACTTTGCAGAGTGTGAACTGGTCGACCAAACATCGCCGAGTCAAGAGTTCATTTTACATTCCGCACTTACATTCAGTATTGCAATTGCTTCTGTGATTTGTTTCAATGCAACTGATTCGACGCTTTTGATTCGCTATGTTGTGCTTCACTCTAGTTTTGCTTCACTGTCTACCTTTCTGTTGAATTACTTTTGCTGCTAAGTTGTGCTTCACATCAGAGTTTCATGCGAAAATTTGAAGTGATCATTCACCCCCTCCCCCTCTGATCACATACTTGAACTTTCAATTGGTATCAGAGCTAGTCACTCCCTACACTCTGTGTGTTTTGGATTAACCTCCTGGAGTGCCTTCAAGTATGTCTTTCGCAGCTATTCGCTCCGGCGAACCTATTCCTGTTTTCAATGGGAAGGACTACCCGAACTGGAAGGACAAAATGAAGAGAAATATCATGGCTATCAATTCAGCTTCCTGGCAAGTTGTCTTGAAAGGAGTAACAGTGAAGGATGAGAATGCGATCACTCCTGATGAAGAGAAATTGATTGATCTTGATTCTGAAGTCTGGGTATTCATCACCAACCATTTGACTCCAGAGAAGTATCATGAAGTGAAGAATATCCCATCTGCCAAAGGTGTCTGGGACTATCTGGAAAAGATTGGAGAAGATGTATCCAGCAGAAAGATGCCATAATTGACACTCTCCGAAGCAAATACTATCGATTCAAGAGAAACGAGGGCAAAAAAGTCAACTCCATTTACAGAAAACTCACTGCTCTTGCAAATGAGCTGATTTCCCTCGGTGCTGATGACGTTACTCCTCACTCAGTTGTAAGAACTTTGCTTCGCTCATTGGATGATTCTTTTGATCAAATTGTGCTGATGATCAAGGAAAGAACTGATTTCAGAAATCTTGTTGCCGCTGATATTCTTTAGAGACTCAATACTTTTGAAATGGAAGAAGATGAGAAACGTGACATTAATGGCTCTCGAAGAAGATCAAATGCTCTAAAAGCAAGAGCTTCACATCATTCTTCACCCGAAGTTAGTTCTGCTTCAGGTGTCGAATCTGATGATCCTGAAAGCATTTGGAAGGATTTGGCATTGATCATGAGACGCTTCAACCACTTCCAAAGAAAAGGTTTTTCTTCACCCAAGAAGCTCTCCATCGAAGGGCAACTGCTGCTACAAGTGCAAGAAACCAGGTCATTACATTGCTGATTGCCCTCTGTGGGAAGCTGAAAACAAATCAAAACATTCACTCAGAGACTCATCAACCAAGTCCCACAGATCCTCCAGAAGCTATGAGTCCAAGAGACATGATTCCAGTTCAAGAAGAGAAAAGAAGAAAGATTCTGATGATGACAAGAAGAGGAAGTATCATAAGAAGCATGAGGGTTCTTCGTCAAAGACTCACTCGTCTCATCGAAGCAGTTCTCACCGTGCCAAGGCCTAGCTGGGAAAGGAAATGAACTCTGAAGATGAAGTCTCTAGGTCCGAAGCTGAATCAGGCTCAAGGTCTGGGTCTGGGTCCGAATCAGATGGTATTGCTGGTTTGGCATTCGCTTCGGCAGATGCTTCAGCCAAAGCTCCGAGCTCATTCTTCACCAATAACAGCAGTGAAGATGAAACTCCTGCATATTGCTTCATGGCCAAAGCAAAGGTATCTTCATCCAAAGTTACCTATGATACTTCTGATTGTTCCTCATATGACAGTGATTCGAAGATAAGCTATGCTAAACTTGCTAAAATTTCTTCAATCCAACAAGATGAACTTGATTCGCTAAGCAAAACCATTAAGAAATCAGAAACTCTGTTGATCGATGAGATAGAGAAAAGTCAAACTTTAACTAATGAGCATGCTGCTCTGAAGGAGAAGTTTGAAGAATTATCCTCTAGGCATGATCTTCTTTCAGTTGATTATGAGAAGCTCACCTATGAATTTATTAAGAGGAAAATGGCTCTCGAAAGACTGAAAGAGGCTCATGAAGAGTTGGAAAATGTCAATCTATCTCTTATGGCTCAATAAGGTTCTGAAGCAAATCATAAAACTGATTCACCTTGCTTAAATTCTCTGGAACGAAGCAAAACTGATTCCAAAGGAAAAGCTCCTATTATTATTGATGATGCTAATGCCTCAGATGAGGAAAACTCTGCTTTTACCGAGGAACTCCTCGGGTTGAAAGATTTGTTTGAAACAAGTTTGTTCAAAAGTGTCCAGGGACACCTACACCTTTGTGATATCCTAAGGAAGGCACTACTTCATAGGAACCCTAGGAATTAAGGTGTTGGCTTTGAAAGGAAGCTAAACCCTGAGGGCACTTACTGGGAACCTGAGAAGTACCCAAAAACTGTGTGGGTCCTAGCAAAGGATAAGCCTATAGATATTGCTAATATTTTAGGTTATAACTTCAAAATTGATAGGGCTATTGTTGATGAATCACTTGATTCTGACTACAAGCTCATCAAGAACCAGGAAGGAAAGGTTTCGGCCGAATACATTGGTGCCCCTCCAAAGAATGGTTTCTATAAGAGACAAATTTGGGTGTGCAAGTCACTCGTTGAGAAATTGCCTGCTAACCATTCTATGCAGGGAAAGTCTTTGGTACCACCGAAACACTTCTATTCTCTGGAAGAGAGAAATGATTCACTGGTGCCCGAATCAAATGTTCCTCAAAAGGAATACTATCGCACTGGTCGTTATACTTATCGTCCTCATGATAACCATCATAAGATTGCATATGCTCATTCATATCCTAACTCTTCGCGGAGGACTTACATTTATGGTGTACTTGATGGTCCCCCTAGGCAATATAACCCTGCTCGTTTTGATATTGCTTCAACAAGAGCTTCCACCTCTTCTCAGTCACTTGCTCGTTTGTGGGTGGTTAAGAAGAACTAATTCTTCTGCAGGGCTATGTCTCTGGTGGATCTGAATGGGTCATGGATAGTGGTTGCACAAATCATATGACCGGAGATAAGGAGTTATTCACCGAAGAAAAACTATCTCAATCTTCTCAGAAGTACATTACCTTCGGCGATAACAACAAGGGTAAAGTTTTAGGTTTGGGTAAGGTTGCCATATCAAAAGATAAGCACATTGACAAGGTTATGCTAGTCCAATCTCTTAGATATAATTTCATGTCTATTTCGAAGTTATGCGATATGGGTATGCTTGTTCTATTTTCTGCTTCACGATGTGTTGTCTTTTCACAGGATGACTATACGTTTGTCTTTGAGGGTTACCGAAAAGGAGATTTATACATTGTTGATTTTTCTTCAGGCCCTGCCGTATCCACATGCCTAATGGCAAAAGCTTCATCCGGTTGGTTATGGCATCGAATACTTGGTCATGCAGGGATGATAAATCTTCAAAATCTAGTGAAGAAGAAGCATGTTATTGGCCTTAGCGAAGTGAAATTCGATAAGGATCGTCTCTGCAGTGCTTGTGAAGCTGGTAAAATTACGAAGAAACATCATTCAGCGAAGACTATCATGACTACTACTCGTCCTCTTGAATTGCTCCATATGGATCTTTTCGGTCCTCAAAATTATGCAAGTCTGGGAGGAAACAAATATGGTCTTGTTATTGTTGATGACTTTTCTCATTATACTTGGGTTTTCTTTCTGGATGACAAGAGCAAAGTTGTTGAAATCTTCAAGTCATTCGCTAAGAGAGCTCAAACGGAATATGAATTATCTCTGAAGCATATCCGGAGTGATAATGGAACTGAATTCAAAAATACTCATATTGAAGAATTTCTTGATGATCATGGCTTTACTCATGAGTTCTCTGCTACTTATACACCTCAACAGAATGATGTAGTTCAAAGGAAGAATAGAACTCTTATTGAAATGACCAGAACTGTGCTTGCTGAATACAAGACTCCTATCAGATTCTGGGCTGAAGCAATTAACATAGCATGTCATATCATCAACAAGGTTTATCTTCACAAATTTCTGAAGAAAACTTCACATGAGCTTATCACTAGTAACAAGCCAAATGTTTCGTATCTTAGGGTATTTGGTGCTCCTTTCTTTATTAGAGATATGAATCATAGCTCCAAATTTGCTCCTAAGGCACATGAAGGTTTTCTTTTAGGTTATGGCTCAAATTCTCACACTTACAGAGTGTATAACTCTCACTTTTGGAAAGTTATGAAAACTTTAAATGTGAGGTTTGATGAAACTAATGGCTCTAAAAAGGAGCATTTGCTTCATGATCTAGATGAACCTCCGCTTGATGAAGTGATCAGGTCCATGGCTATTGGAGAGATTCGCCCTGTCAAAACGAATCCTCGTCAAGCTAACAGGGATGATGATGATCCAATGTTCCCACACCTAGCCCGGGGAGCTGGAGATCAACATCCTGAAGCTAATGATGAACAGGTCGAAGAAGAGCAAGGGACTGAAGAAAATGCTAATCCTAAAGGAAATGCTAAAGCTGAAGGTGAAGCAGATCCTGAAGCTAAAGCAGATCCTGAGGCAGAAGCTGAGCCTAAAGCAAACGATTCTACTTTATCACGAGTTCGAAGAAGAGTTGATGTTGATTCGATCCTCGAAGACATTCGTCAACCAGGTCGTCCCACTACTCGATCTTGTACTCGTTTGGCTAACTTCCGTGGAAGTTTTTATTTTGTTTCCATATTAGAGCCTTCAAAATTCGATGAAGCCATGAAGGGATCCAAACTGGTTATTGGCTATGATGGAAGAACTTCACCACTTTGAGAGAAACAAAGTTTGGTCACTAGTTGACAGGCCTGATCCCACCAAGCACAATATTATTGGCACTAAGTGGATATTTCGCAATAAGCAAGATGAAGATGATATTGTGGTAAGAAATAAGGCTAGACTGGTAGCACAAGGGTACACCCAAATCGAAGGCATTGATTTTGGTGAAACCTATGCTCCAGTAGCCCGTCTCGAATCCATTCGTGTCATGCTTGCTTTTGCTAACCACAAGAATATATTGCTATATCAAATGGATGTCAAAAGTGCTTTTCTTAATGGTGAGATAGAAGAAGAAGTGTATGTTATGCAGCCCCCAGGTTTTGAAGACTCAAAGAATCCTGACATGGTGTACAGGCTTCACAAAGCTTTGTATGGACTGAAGCAAGCACCTCGTGCTTGGTATGAAACATTGAAGGATTTCCTCCTGAAGAAAGGCTTCAAACCTGGAACCACTGTCCCCACTCTTTTCACTCGATCATATAACAATGATCTATTTGTGTGTCAGATATATGTAGATGATACCATTTTTGGCTGCACTAACCCTGAAACCAGCAAAGATTTTGCAAGGATGATGTCGAAGAAATACGAGATGTCCATGATGGGAGAATTGAAGCTTGTCCGTGGACTTCAGATTCGCCAACAGAAAAATGGCACCTTTATTTCACAAGAAAAATATTGTAAGGATTGCCCGAAGAAATTTGGACTTACTGATTGCAAGTCTATCAGAACTCCCATGCCAACCAATGGTTTTCTTGATGCTGATGAAAAGGGGAAACCCTTCGATCAGAAGAAGTATCGGTCTATGATAGGTTCACTCTTATACTTATGTGCATCTAGACCTGATATTATGCTATCAGTTTGTATTTGTGCTCGTTTTCAGGCCAATCCGAAGGAATCACATCATACTGCTGTAAAGCGAATTCTTCGGTATCTAGCACATACTTCTTCATTGGGACTTTGGTATCCCAAAGAACTCAGTTTGATTTGATTGGATATTCTGATTCAGACTGGGCTGGTGATAGAGTTGGCAGGAAATCTACCCCAGGCACATGTCATTTTCTTGGTAGATCTCTTATGTGTTGGGCTTCAAAGAAGAAAAATTGTGTGTCAATATCTAATGCTGAAGCGGAATACATTGCTGCTGGCTCTTGCTGCACTCAGATCCTTTGTCTTAAGCAGACGCTGAAAGATTATGGTATTTACGTGAAGAAAATCCCCTTGTTGTGTGATAATGACAGTGCCATCAAAATTGCACACAATCATGTGCAACATTCTCGAACGAAGCTTATTGATATTCGTCACCATTTTCTTCGAGATCATGTTCAGCGCGAAGACATTGAGATCAGTCATGTCAGAACTGAACATCAATTGGCAGATATATTCACGAAGCCATTGGACGAGAAAAGGTTATGTGCATTGAGATGTGAGCTAAATATCCTAGACTCACACAATGTTCAGTAAGATCGAAACTTTTCCCCTGTATATATTCACCTTCGTTGTGTATTTGTTTACTTAGTTTCGCTTGAGTTTTCCTTCGTCAGTATTTAAATGTCTAGCTTCGTTTGCCATTTGCTTCCAGTTTTGTGTTGTTTTATTCGTTTCATTTGTCCCCTGTGCTTATCACTTTTAGCTTCGTTGTTGTTTTTCTTCGAAATGATAAGTTTCGGACCCTATCCCCTCCATTCTGATTCGCTCCCAATCTATTCTGTCTTGAATGGTTAAGCACATCTGAAACGAAAAGCATATTGCTTCGAACATCATTGCGTTCCGAATAAATTGTTTTCAACTTTATCGAAGTTTTTTCTCTCGGTCAAGAGTTATTCTTCGACCGTTGAGTCCCCGTCTTTTTCGGTCCGATGAGATTCGCTCACGAACCGCCACTTCATCCCCAACGTAGAATCGGAAGAGACAATCGCAGGGAGCCGTCCGATGCGATCTGATAACCGTTTCAGATCGACCACTATATAAGGCAATCCCTCCCCTACAAACCGACGCCCCGCTCATTCGTCTCCTCCGCTCCCCATCTCCCTCCTCGAGTTCGCCGACGAGCTCTCGCCCCCGACAATGACAGCGCCGCTTGACTGCCGGACCACCGTCGCCGTGGACGTTCCCGCCGATGAAGAGCACTTCACCGACCTCCGTCGCCGTAGCCGCTTCGCGTCACCGAGTTAGGGTACGCCAAGCTCTCTCGGATCCAATCTATTCCGCGTGTTCATCTTCATAGGGCTTGGATCTGAGACTCGTAGTTTGTTTTTATCTTTTGTTTTCTAGGGTTGTCTGATCCGTGTTGATATTTGATCTCTGGGAAACTTGTTTGTAGCATAAAAAGATTCCCTTTGATTCAAGTCAGTTTTAGGGTTAGATCTATTTGAGATTGAATCAAGTTAGAACTTGTTCTTGGATTTGTTCTAGCCTAATTCAACACCAGATATGCATCTGATCTTGGTTTTTCCCTGAATTCTTGTCAAAATAATTTTTGGTCAAAACTTTTGCCTGTGCTTATTCATCCTTATTCTCTTTTTCCCTCTCTTATGTTATTCTGTTCACAGGATGTCTGATGAAGAGGCTGCCTTCGGTAATGAATCACCTGTTGTTGATGGGCTTGAGGACCTCCCTGAGCCTCCAAGGCAGAAAGGCAAAGGAGGCAAAACGAAGGAAGTCAACAATGCCCGAGGAATTCCCGAATCCATTCGCGTGAAAATGGGCTATGACACCCCACCCAACGAATCAGATCACATGAGAAAGATTCGCTTGCAAAATATTCGCCGCTAGTGGGCGATTCAGTGGTACAAGCACAAGAGCATTCCATATTGGAAGTGGGCAATGCAGTTTGCCTTCAACCCACCATACTAGTACACTACTGCTATGTGTGCTCAATACAATGCTGAAAATTGAAGGAAGTACTACCCGAAGCCACCAAAGGTCCCTCACCCCAATTCTCTTAAGACACCAGATGATTACCCCAAGGAGCAAGAAAGACTTGCTATTCTTGCTGAGAATAAAAGACTCAGAGATGAGAAGAAATCCAAAGTACAAACTACTGAAGGCCATGATGAAGATGCTGGCACATCGAAGCAAAAGAAACGCAGGTTGAGGAAACAAACTGCTTCACCACCACCTGCTGTCTCAGATGACGACAGTGCACATGCTGCTGAGGTTGAAGCTGCTGCTGCCGCACTGCTTGAGGATTCCATTCATGAGGATTCTGCAGCTGATGCTGATGATGAGTCTGAGCATACTCCAATTGCTCTGAATCCCAAAAGGCAAAAGCTTCGGAAGCCTCTAAAGAAAAAGGCTGGAGAGAAACCACCTGCTTCGAGAGGCGTAAGAATTCAAGACCCCACAGATCCTCCTGCTCCGCGTCCCCAAATTGACTTAACTCATTTGGTGGTAGAGGCTCCATTGGCTTCAAAACCACCTCGTCGCCTTGTCGCAGCAAAGCAAAGGACCAAGGAAAGGCATGACCCGTCGAAGCAGAAGCCTGCTGGTCAGCCCAAAGCTGATGCTCCTGAGACTGTCAGATCAACCAAAGCTTCAAAGCTAAAATCAAATGTTGCAAAGCCTGGCCAAACTTTTGCCCAGGTTGACACCAAGAAATTTTCTGAATCTGAACTGCGCAAGAAAGATCGTGCTAAAGCTGAAAGACTATCTAATGCTGCCAAAGCCCAAGCTAAGGCTGATAAAGAAGCTCAAGCGAAGGAAAAGGCTGACAGAGAAGGTGCCTTGCTTGAAAAGCAAAGGAAGGACTTGGAGGAGGCCAATCAGAAAGCTGAAGCGAAGCATAAGCTCGCCGAAGTAAAGGAGAAAGAAGCTAAGGTTAGTGCCGAAGCTAAACAGCTCAGTGAAGCCGAAGCCAAGCGCAAGGCAACACTGAATACTTTGAGAACGAAGCAAGCCGAGAAAGCTGCTCGTGCTGCACAGAAGGAGGTTGCTGTGGACATGACTCCCAAAGACATTGCTCCGAATCAAGCCACAGTACCTGCCCCCGAAGCTCATGAAGAATCTGAACATAGTCACCACAACTTCCCTGATGAAAGAGAAGGTGAACTATGGGATTGTCTTAGCCTGCATCAGGCTTTCTGCAAGCTCGCTGAAGCTATTGATCCTGAAGCAGTTGATGTTGGAAATGTATACATCTCACCAACTCTCACTTCAATGATTGAAAATCTGTATAACCAGCTAAGGGACTTGCATGCTAGGGACAGGGCTGACTCCGCCAAAGTTCTGAAGTTCAAGAGGAAAGCAGACGAAGAATCTGACGAAGACTTCAAGGCCGAAGCCAAAGTTGCTTCGAAGAAAATTGCTGATGTCAATGAGAAGACGAAGCACAATATTCAAGTCTATCAAGGAAAGATTAAATCTGTTGTCTAAGAATGTTGCAAATCGCACAATGCTTCAGTCATGGAACTTGACTCCAAGAAGCGTGAAGCAATGGTCAAGCAACTTGCTTCTCCTCTTCCCAAGCTGCAGCCACGAAGGCGACGCTTAATAACTGATGTTGCAGATGAAGTTGATGAGGTTAACTCTCATCCCCCTCAGAAGTTACCAAGACATGCTTCACCCCCACGATGCAAGATCATCCGCCTCCGCTCTCCCACTGCAAATCCACCTGCTCCCGAAGCCATTCCACCTCGTGCTCCACCTCCACATTAACCTCAAGTTGCTCCACAACCCTCGCACCACGATAATCTCGAACCACAGCCTTCACTCCAGGCTCATGACAGGCCAGCTCCTTCGATAGCTTACTCCTCGGCTCACTCTGCGGATGAGTCCGAAGAAGAATAAGGCGAAGCTGAAGAAAATGTTGTTCCAGAAGAGCCCTAAGCCAATGTAGATGCTAATGAAGAAAATGAATTGGCCATCATGACTCAACCCCAAGAACGAGCTATAGTTGCTCGAAGGCCGGTGCCCCATTGCACTCCTGCCCAGGATACAGAACTTCATTTCATCTACCCGCGCGAAACTTTTCCAATTTTTCTGGGTGATGGTACTTCAGCAGGACATGGGACAGAATTCGATGTCGAAGCACATCGCCAGAAGCTTCGTTTCTTTGCCACAAGCCCTTATGATTCGCCTAGAACAGCTGATGACCTTCGATTCTGGACTGCTGAACAGCAGATTCTTTACACGAAGATGTATTACCAGAAGGGTGTTCTGTTTCGGCACAAGTACTTGGATATGCGAAGCCTATCATCTGCAACGTGCTTCCAAAACATAATGGAAACGATCGAAGCACAAAATCTAACAAGTATGTTTGCCATGGAGACACCATTCAAGTCTGAATTAATCAACAAATTCTATGCCACATTGTATGTATCCGGCAATCCTGATGATACCGATACTTGGATACTGGAGTGGATGATTCAAGGAAAAGTATTTCGCATGCACTCTCACGAGTTCATGGAAATCGTTAATATACCTCGGCATACTGGAAAGCTAGCAAAGGTCCATTTACTGCCTGATCCCACAGAGGCTGAATTTGCTTCACTCCTGGATCCCAAAGTCACTGGTGATCACATGCCAGAAAACATTCGCCCGAAGCATCTGGTTTTCATATCAAAGACTTGGTTTTATATCTTGTCTCATTCCTTGATGCCTCTCAGCACTGCCAATGATGAATCAAACATTCACTAGCATGTACGTCATGCACAGCTGAAGCTCACTCATGGCCATGTGTTTGACTTCGAGGACTGTTTTCTTCGATACATGGTTCAAGCTGCTGAACTGGTCCATCAATTGAATCCTTATGCTCCCTGGCTCCAAGCCATATGCAATTATGGACGAAGTGAAGATTTTGTTGCCAAACATCACCCGAAGCTGTTCTGTCCTCCTGTGCGCGATACCATGAATATCTTCAGACGGCCAAATGATCCATTTGCCACTTATGTCGGAGTCAAACAACATGTAAATGAAAGTAATATGTCAAAGTCTTTCAAGAAGGAAGTCTACCACTTTGAAGTTGGCATTCGCTCTCAATAGTTGCTGGAAAACTTCATCGAAGGCAATCAACGCCAAATGCAACATCTCTCAGATGAAATCAATAGAGTTGGCAACATTGCTTTGAACAACAATCAGTACCTGAAAGTTCTGAAGCGCCACTCATGGAAAGAATTGAGGAAATTCAACTCCGTCAAGAAGCTTGAAGATGCCTGAATTTACAAGGAGTATCCACATCTTCAGCGCCATTTTTCAAGAAATGATTCGATAGGCCGCCCCAACCCAAAGATTCCTCCGTTGGAGAAGATTGACGAAGTTCTTTTTGTCAACCCAGCTGAACAGATTCGCCCTGACACATTTTCTGATGAAGACTCTCACACGTCGAAGCAAGAAGATGATCCTCTCAACGACAGTGACCTCGACTTGCTGCAGGCGCCAATGAACTTTGAAGAACTTGAGTCGCATGCCTCGGGCGAAGGAGACACTTTTGGAGATGCATATTCTTCGGGCGAAGACCGCCAGCAGGGTCCCCGGGTTGCAGCCGATGCGTAGATACTCTTGGTCTACCTCCCAACCTTTTGTCCAATCAATGACAAAAAAGGGGGAGAATTTAGCATCGATTGAGTTTAGATTCGCTGCGGGGTTTAAGGGTTCTGATTCGATCTTCGATCTTTTGTGTGTTGAGTTACAACAAACTTTCCATTCGCTTCGGTTGGGTTGTAACTTAAGTTTTACTTCGTCTGTGAACTGCTACATGTTATGTGTTAATAACCCCCTTGCTTGCAAGTCGCTCTCGTAAATTTTGTCTTGTGGGTGGTTATTCCCATTAAGTTCACAGGTCATTGGATGATTGCATATTCTTCAAGACTAATATCTTTTAAATTTAATTGATTCACTAAGATATGTGTTAAGCTCCCCACAAAAGATATCCTCCATCAAGCATTTACTTTGATTATATAAATCTTTGATGCTTGCATTCAGGGGGAGTCAAATGCTTCATATCTTAGAGTTTTCTCTCAACTCAACTCCAAATTTCATATTTTTATCGATGCCTGTTTTGTCAACAATAGTCCAAAAAGGGGGGGATTGTAAGAGCAAAGTTTTGCCCCCATGAGTTTTGGATATTTTTCGACAAAACAGTAGAGGAACTAACAAGTTTTCTAGTGTAAAACAGATGGTTAGGTTCCTGAAGTTATAGGTTGGTACTAAAGCTTCAAGGAAGATTTACACATTCTCTGAAGCATATGCTCTGGAGCGAAGCTCATCACGGATGTCGACCCCCAAAAAGATAAGGAATCCTGAAGCACGTCTCATCGAAGGAGATGATCAAGATGGCGCAAGACTTAGTAGTTTTTGCGTGGTTCTTTTTCAGTTCTTTGAGTCGTAGGAAAAATCATACTATCAAGAGGGGTTTAGTAAATGTACTCCGAAGGTTTTGGTGAAAAGACTCAGATCGAATCCAAACCAGTGAGAAGCCAGAGATGAGAAATCTCATGTGCACTAGGTAATCCTTCACCAGCGAAGACTATGTTTTTCGGCTCCAGAAGATTAACCAAGTCTGTGAGTCAGCTTTACTTGTTCCGCAAGTAAAGTTGCGCAGTGAATAGAAATCCGGCCGTTGCGGACAGGTGTCAAGCTGTCGCATCGGGTCACTTCAGTCATTTCGCACCTAGGGATCGCCACCTATAAATAGGTCACCCCTGCCCTCATTGGCGGGCGGCTGCTCCAAGATTATTCTCTGACAGATAAGAGAGAGTGCACCCCACTGAAGCAAAACAGAAACCCATCCACCGAAGCATAAGTCCTATTGATCTGAGTTGATTCACTATGACTTAGGAAGAAGTTTGCTAGCCTTGTTATCTTGGAGAACTGCAATTCTCCTAGACGGTTAGAGAGTTGTTCTTCAGAGAGCGAAGAGTAATTGTCGCCTCGAAGTCCAGTCTGTCAAAGGTTTCGGTGATTTCCTCAATAATCAACCACGAGTGAAGAACTGGCCAAGCTCAAGGATATTGGTGAAGTGGAGAAACGGACGAAGAGAGGTTAGCTTCTGTGTTCAATCACAAGTCCCTCCAACCGTACGTAGCACTTTGCAGAGTGTGAACTGGTCGACCAAACATCGCCGAGTCAAGAGTTTGTTTTACATTCCGCACTTACATTCAGTATTGCAATTGCTTCTGTGATTTGTTTCAATGCAACTGATTCGACGCTTTTGATTCGCTATGTTGTGCTTCACTCTAGTTCTGCTTCATTGTCTACCTTTCTGTTGAATTACTTTTGATGCTAAGTTGTGCTTCACTTCAGAGTTTCATGAGAAAATTTGAAGTGATCATTCACCCCCTCCCTCTCTGATCACATACTTGGGTTCAATAGTATTACGATCGAGGATCCATAATTCCCTTGTACAAAAGTATGTGAACTGGGGTTCAGGTTTCTGTCACTCCGGCAACCCACCATAAGCATCCTTTATGCACAATGTATTCCCCTAGGTCCTTAATAAGGCGAAGTGTTGAGTATTCGACTCACATAACACCACTAAGAAAATAACAACACAACTTAAATATCAAACAACACATAATACTTCAACATCATATGACTACTAACAACTAGACTTCTCCCATGCCCTCAAGAACTAAAGTAACTACTCACAAGACATAAAAGAGATCATGATCAGTGGGGATAAATAGATGGTAAACAATCTGGACACAATGATAATTCTCCAACAAAACTCAATAGCATTCATCACACGGCAGTAATCAACACCGGTAGAGTAGAGAGGATAGATAGTAAGGATTACAACACAAGATAAACTTGTGAGGTGAGATTGGATGGAGGTGGAGATGATGGTGATGTTGGGGATGATGTTGATGATGATCTCGATGATGCCCGTGACGATGATGATGACGATGGTGACGATCTCCCCTTCTGGGAGGTGATCTCCCCGGTGAAATCTGCCCGCCAGAGATGGTTTTTCTTCTCTGTAGGTTTCCGCCACGAGGCGGCGGCGAAACGGCGAAACTCCTCCTCTTTTAGGGTTTCTACCCCAGGGGGGTAATATAGCCCAAAGGGGGCACCGAGGTGGGCCACCAGACATCTAGGTTGGTGCCTGGCGCGCCCTAGGGGGGGCCGCGCCAGGCACCCTTCTGGTTTCCTGGTGGGTCCCCTCTGGTCCCTCTTTGGTGATCTCCCGTGAATCTTCGTAAAACGAACTCCGTCAATTTTAATCGAATTTGGAGTTGATCTGATTCAGCAACTTGATGTCCACTTTTCACCGCTGAATTCTGCTTCTGCTGCTTCGGCACCGAAAAGTTGCAAACTGTGTAAAACAAGCCAAAACAACATAAGAACAATACTTTAAAGTGGAATATATCAATGAATAGGGTTAAATTACAATATAAAATAGTGATGCATTTTGGACGTATCAACTCCCACAAGCTTAGACCTCGCTTGTCCCCAAGCGATTAGTGAGCTCGGCAAACCTGTTCGCAAGTTTAGAGAGTGAAGTGTCGATAAAAGAATACGGACAAGAAGCATCAAGATTTCTCACCAAACTGAAGCATCCTCAACAGCAACCTCAACTCATAAGGTCCTTATGAGAAAGTAGTAACAATTATAACAAAGTAGGACCAAGAAAACTCATCAAATCATAGCAGACATAGCCTTGGTCAAGGAACAACTAATAACTTTTACTTTTGCTCTTTCACTTATAATGGAACCAGTTGAAGCTTTTGAAAGAACATCTTATTAGTCAAGAAGTGCACAAGTTAACACAAAGGAAGATGTTTGCTTGGCATAAGCCTTGCAAACAACTTACTTATCGAAAGATAATGTCAACAAAGATGTAACATGCTAACTCTCAATACAGCTTTATATGCAAGAATCTTTATAATAATCAAGTGTTTGTTCTCTCTCAGAAAGGAAGGAAGTAGGAAGGACTGACTCAGCACAAAATAAAGGATAAACGCCGTGCAAAAGGGTAAGCAGGGAAAACTCATGTGCCATCTCTAGATCAAACAGAATAAAAATGGAGTTTGGGAGGTGCATGATCCGTCAACGACTGCTGATAGATAACTCACTCACTTCATGATTTAGACAGGTTTCAAGGAATGGCTCCCATGTGGGGAGAATCACATCCCCTTAAATTCCGTTGTTTGTCACTCATAAATGGGCGAAGGAACTTGTGTGTTAGTATTTATCTTTTACGAGCTGGACACTCGTGCCAGTCCCTTTTCGTATTAGGGTTTTGCAGATTAGACATACAATCCCAAGATAAAACTTGTCCAAATTAAGAAGATCATGGGTTACCCACCACTTCCTCATGAGCTGAATCAGAGGCACAAAACAGAAGATTTTGAACATCTAAAGATAGCACATAAATTCTATACTTTAGGAGTGGTAGTGGAATACCACGAATAGGAAGGTATGGTGGACTCAAGTGGAAGATGTTGGTTCCAGGGTATGGAAGTACAAAAAAAAATCCGCTTGGTACAGAGTCTTTGGCTAGCAAGGCTTTGAGAGACCAGACAATTGATGATGACTTGGATGCAAGAAATATAAAGCATAAACATTAAAACTAGCATGGCACATCAAGTTGTCTTCCTTGTCAACATAACACTTCAAGCATAATAACACAAAGGTTTTGGCTATGTCGCTACTTTGAGAAAAACATGCTTGTTGTTATGACCAAATCTATACTTGCCAAGATTTAAATAAAGTTTTCGAAGCCATACCTGATATAAGGTCAAAACTCCCCATAAATATCAGCTCATAATGTCGATTGCGTGAAGAGAATACCGAGTGCAGCTAACAAACCAATAGACTTCTCATTAATTACCTTCATAGACGACTCCACACTCACGGATACAAAACTCTCCACAAAAAGGAGTGATAGACCTCGATGCAACACCTATTTCATAAAGTAACTTCCCTAGACATGATACGACTCTACTTGACTCCTAAAGACAAAGATAAAGATAAAGATACCGGGAACTCCCCCGGCTTGGAACAAGCTGAGGGGGTGCCATTACCCGAGGAGATTTACTCCTAATCCTTGTTCTTGTTGATCACGTACTCCTTGGCGAAGCGCTTCCTAGGCAGAGGTTCTCCAGTCTCGAAGGACATTCCCGTCTCCGGGATCCTGCACTCAGCACCCAAACCTATGCGTAAGAACTTAAGTTCATACTCACAGTTCTGGTTCTGCAGATCATAGATTTGTGCTTGAAGCTCATAAACTTTTTCTTCTAGTGCTGCCAAACTTGACCACATCTCCTTCATCTCCTTCTTGTGGGAAGCCTCTATCTCGTTCATGATGTCGAAGTTATCTTCAACACCACGCTCCACCATCTTCTTGAACTTGAAGACCTCATGTTCCATCTCTTTCAGCCGCTCCTCGATGCTCCCTTCCTTGACTGGTCCCTTCAGATCTTCCTTGTGGAGGACACCATCCTTCACGCGAAGGATCTGGGGGTGCTTCCTCACCTCTGCGAGGTAAGGGTTGATGACATTGATGACAAACTTGTCCTTGGGGGAACTTGGGGAAGCCATGGCACCTAGGTCTGCTGAAAGTTTTTCTGGCAGAAACAGACCGAGAAAGAAAACACGCGAAATCGAGAGATACGGTGCCGGGACGATCCGGGAAAATATATAGAAAAAAATTCCGCAACAGCAGGAAGGTTTCAAGCCAAGGTGGAGTTGGAGTCGGAGACCGGGGCTCCCAGGAGGGTGCCTGGCGCGGCGAGGAGGGGGGCGCCGGGAGGCCTCCTGGGCCCCCCGGAGCTCCTATCCGGCTCCACCTAGGCTTGGAATTTTCCTAATTTTGCAAAAACTTCGGAAAATAAACTTTTATTGATGTTCACGATGTTTCCTTACCGTAATACATACCTTTTCTTATTCTTCTCCTGCCGGTGTCTGAAACTGAGCTGCAACATGTTCTTCATGAGATGTTGTGTATATCATATTCACATCCACATTGATAGGATCACCTGCCATGTAATGTTTGGGTCTTTGTCCATTAAAAACTTGAGGTTTGGTGCCTTCAAAATTATTAATCTTGATTGCACCGGACCGATATACTTCTTCGATATGAAAAGGCCCTTCCCATCAGGAAAGTAGTTTACCTGGAGAAAACCTAAAACGAGATCTAAACAACAAAACTTTATCACCAACATTAAATTCACGTTTCATAATCCTTTTATTGTGCCACTTCTTTACCTTTTCCTTGAACATTTTAGCACTCTCGTAAGCTTCACTTCTCCACTCATCTAGAGAAGTCAAGTTCATGAGACGCTTTTCACTAGCTAACTTTGGGTCAGCATTCAGCTCTCTGACAGCCCAGAAAGCTTTGTGCTCTAACTCTAATGGCAAATGGAAATCTTTGCCATAGACCATCTTATACGGAGACATGCCCATGGGGTTCTTGTAAGCAGTTCTATACGCCCACAAGGCATCTCCTAACTTCTTTGACCAGTCCTTTCTAGAACTGTTCACTATTTTTTTGTAAGATCAGCTTGATCTCTCTATTGGTGAGCTCAACTTTCCCACTAGTTTGAGGGTGGTATGGTGATGCAATTCTATGATTGACATCGTACTTGGCTAGAGCTTTCCTAAAAGCTCCATGCGTGAAGTGTGACCCTCCATCTGTCATGAGGTACCTTGGTACACCAAACCTGGGGAAAATTACATCCTTGAGCATTTTCAAAGATGTCTTGTGATCAACACTCTCAGTGGGGATTGCTTCAACCCACTTGGTTACATAATCTACAGCAACTAAGATTTGTGTGTACTTGTGTGAAGGAGGAAAAGGACCCATAAAATCCAAACCCCAACAATCGAAAGGTTCGATTACTAGTGAGTAATTCATAGGCATCTCATTTCTCCTGCTAATGTTACCAACTCTCTGACACTGATCACAAGATAAAACATAATTTCTAGCATCCTTAAAGAGAGTAGGCCAATAAAAACCTGATTGGAGAACCTTATGTGCGGTCCTCTCACCTGCATGATGTCCTCCATAGGGACTATCGTGACACTGTCGAAGAATGTCTTTCTGCTCGTGCTCCGGTATACACCTTCTTACGATCCCGTCCGCACCTTCTTTATAAAGATGTGGATCATCCCAAAAGTAATGCCTCGAATTCGTGAAGAATTTCTTCCTCTGCTGACGAGGGGGTGACCCCACGACTCCTGCGTATGAGGATACCTGGTGTGTATGAAGATAGAAGGCCCGCTGGAAAGCCTCGACAGGCCCACGACTGGCCCAATCAAGACACCGACGTAGGAGTCTGCGACTGCTATGGAAGGCATGACTTGGCGCACAAGGCAAGACTAGAACTAGGAAATTATCTCTGTAATCTAGTACGGACTCCCCGAGGCCTAGACTAGTATATAAAGGCTGAGAGGGGAGACGTCTTGATCATCCAATATCCGATCTACTCTCTTGGCCTTGCGAGAACTCGCCTTGGCCTCCCTCGTAATCGCCCCCTCACGCAATAATATCGAGCAGGAAGTGCTTCTACTGTTAGCCGACGAGTATCGTCCAACCTGTTCCTTCTCTATGACTAACCCAGGGTCCCTGACCATGGGATTTGCCGAGGCTGATCCTCGTCAATTGGCGCCATCTGTGGGAACAGAGCAGGTTGGAACCGTGATCTCAGCAGCCTCATCACCAGCCACCGTCAAGACAGCGACTCCGTCAACACTCATCGACTCCACGATTCAAGCAAACTCCGATCTGTTTGAGTCCCTCGGCTTCACGGCTCACACTCCGACCCTTCAACCAGCCTTCGCCGATCTGCGCACTGGCATCAACCTGACCTTCGGAGCGTATCAAATCTACATCAACCACTGGGGAACTCTCCGCCTCACGGACAGTACTCGAGCACCCGCAGCAACACCCGCCCGCACGGTGACCCTGCGAGTCAGCCACGACTCCCAACCCACCAAAGGACGACACGACACTCGCGATTACTCGAGCGGACCAAATCCATGGAAAAAATGCAACATGCACGCAAGCAAGACAACAGTCAAGATACGTCCCATGTGTTCATGACGGAAGTTCACGAGCCAACCGCAGATGACAAAGGCCAAGACGACGACTCGAGCAGTCGCGGAGACGCTCGCGTAAGCAGCAAAACCAGTGATCCCGACAACATCGGCCAGGTCACTGTCACACTCGGAGAACCAGGAACCATACCAAGAAAAGTGTACAAAGAACTGGAGCACGGCAATCACAAGAGCAACGAGCCTGAAAACAGCAAGCGTCAGACCCCAGGCACGGCGAAAGAGGATCATCACGTAGAAAAAATCTACCTGTCCAAAGAAGCAATCGCCAGAGTAAAGGACACAGTAAAGCTCGGCAAACTACTCCCGGAAAACGTGACGCAAGACGAGCTTAGAGCATATAACAAAATTGGCAAGTGACATCACCAAGAAAACAAGACAACAACGTCTAGAATTAGAGAAGCAAGGAAAAACCGTCAGCGACTCGAGGACCAACCGCAAGCCACCTCCCAGAAGCAAGTCTTTCGACTACAACTACCCTGTCCGAGCCAGATCCAAATTCAGTAATCTAAGACACATGTACAAGAAGAAGGTAGCCTGCAAACTGGATGACGACTTCAAGCTAGAAGAGGACGACGATGATGAAGAGCAACTTACGACAGCAGAGGCCCTTATAACCGCCCAGGAATACCTATCTCACGCGCAGAAAGGCAAGAAGGGCGGTTTAGACCACAATACGACGATGGCATTCAAAATAAGGAAAGACGCCATCACTACCTCAGCACCTAAAAAAGCAGGTGCAAGGCGAGTACCCCGCAAGCAGACTCCGGACAGGGACCCGAGTTCACCCGACGACGACGACAGCAGCGACGACTGGCGGAAGCGCCCAAACAAAAACAAGAACCACGACAGCGACGGCAACAGCAACAGACGCAACAGCAATCGACGAGACGCACGCGACGACATAACACAAAACAAGGTCAATCGCGGAAGACGAAGATGGGCAGCCCGCGAAGAATACTCGGACGATCAAGCTTCCGACGAGGACATAGAACCATGCGGAGCACTGTGCTTCACGCGATTCATACGAGAAACATGGATGACGGAAGGTTTCAAGCTAAACTCCACAACGCACAAGTACGACGGGCTGGAGGAGCCAGAAGCATGGCTCGACGACTAACAGCCGTCAAAATCCAGCGAGGAACCAATATCACAGCAATGCAGTACGTGCAACTCATGCTCGAGAGCTTGGCGCGACACTGGTTGAATAACCTGCCGCGAGGATCAATCAGTTCCTGGAATCAATTCCGTAGCGCCTTCATCGAGAACTTCAAGTCCACCTACAAACGACCAGCATCACTCGAGGAGCTAAGGGCCTGCAAGCAAGGATCCAGAGAATCCCTGCGAGCATACATCCAGCGATGGACCATACTCAAAAAATCAGCCGAGGATATATCAGACGAAAGCGCAATCGACGCATTCAGGAGGGGCTTGCAACGCATCGACTTCAAGGAGCAACTCGGGCAGATGAAAGTCCGAACACTCACACGACTACTAGAGCAAGCCAGCAATTGGGCAGACGGAGAAGACTTCGTGTGTAACGAATCAGAGATCCAGACAGCGCGCTCAGAACGCGACTACGACTACTACACCGGCGACAGAGGATTCGACAGAAGAAGAAAACGCCCGAGGCTTAACTTCTACGACGACAGAGGACCCGATATGGTCGCAGACGGCTTCCCGGATGATAGAGACAGCAGACATCGAGATGACAGCAGAATGCAGCATAGGGACAACCAAGAAGAAGCACCCCAAGTTCAGAAACGAGATTGCAGATCAAGGCAGCCGCGAGATGACGTCCGAGCATATCGCTCGGCCAAGGAACAGCTCGACGGACCATGTACTCTACACGGGTTCAGAAACGAGCACGGAGAACTCAGATCAGGACACACCCTCAGAAACTACAGGCGCTTCATTGAGCTCTCAGAAGAAAAAAGGCGATCTACGACATCAGCAGCACAGCCTCTCACAAGCGTAGCAGTCGGGACCATCGTCCACAATGCACCACCAGCCCCTGCAATACCAGCAATACAAGTAGCAGCAATCCAAGAGCGGCGAACAACACCCGAGGAAGAACAAAAATACCCAGAAGCACATGGCCGGATCTACATGATACAAGAAGGAAGACCATCAAACAGGCAGCAGAAGCAGGGCACTAGACAAGTTTTTCTCGCAGTCTCCTCGCACCCCGCCAACCCAGAATACTTACGAGGGTCCGAGACTAAAATTACCTTCTCCCTAGAAGACCACCCGCCAGCCATCCCGCGCCTAGGACACGCCGCATTAGTACTCGAAGCAAGAACTGGAAGCTACGACATGTCACGAGTCTTCATGGACGGTGGCAGTGGAATCAACATCATATTCACCAGAACCCTGGAAGAAATGCTCATCCAAATTCGGCACTAAAAACCTCAGGCACAACCTTCCATGGAATCGTGCCAGGTAAAGCAGTCTACCCCCTCGGAAAAATAAGTCTCAAGGTGGTTTTTGGCAGCACGAGTAACTTCCGCAAGGAAACATTGGACTTCGAAGTGGTCGACTGGAAATCACAATAACACGCCATCCTAGGACGCCCAGCCTTCGGCGCTTCATGGCGGTACCACACTACGCCTACCTCAAGCTGAAAATGCCGGGTCCGCGAGGAGTGATCACAGTCAGCGGCGGCTTCATCAGATCCGACCGCTGCGACAAAGAATTCCACAAGATATCAGAAACCTTCGGAGCACACCAAGTCAGCAGAGCCGCAACATCAGAAGAAGAGGCAATCCCATAGAAGCAAAGGGAGCAACCAGAGAACCTGCAGGCTTCGCACATCAAGAACCCATGCCAGTCCACCGCAACAACTTACAATTCTTAGAGATACCAAGCCATCGGTCGAAATAAAAGGGTTGTCTTCAACATCCCCCCTCGTGTAAGAAACAACAGGAAGAATATTGAAAATATTTTTCCGAAAAATTCCGCTCATTGGCACTCGGGGGCTCGCAGCAGCAGCCACCCCCCGAGGCGTTCTTCGCTCACGTGACTTAAAAATTGGCACTCGAGGGCTCGCCGCAGCAGCCACCCCCCGAGGCGTTCTTCGCTGACACGACCTAAAAATTAGCACTCGGGGGGCTCGCAGCAGCAGCCACCCCCCGAGGCGTTCTTCGCTTACGCGACTTAAAAATTGGCACTCGGGGGCTCGCAGTAGCAGCCACCCCCCGAGGCGTTCTTCGCTTACGCGACTTAAAAATTGGTACTCGAGGGCTCGCCCCAGCAGCCACCCCCCGAGGCGTTTCTTCTCTTACACGACTTAAAAAATGGCACTCGGGGGCTCGCCGCAGCATCCACCCCCCAAAAAAGAGTTCCTCGCCGAAGACTTAGCAACCGGCGAGACTAACCAGTACCACCGAGGATTCATTGACAACAGACAAGCAAAGTAAAACAAAACAGAACATTAGCACACGTTGTCCAGCAAAGGGAGCAGTGCCAAGAAAAGCCTAATCTCCAGGCTCTGATTTTACTTTACACAGAGCACCCAATCGACGGTCGTTCTCCTCGACTACCCACTTCAAAACTTGACTTGCAGGCTTGTCCGCTACAGCATAATGGTCATCCATCGGCTGAGCTCGACCACCAGGAGGACCTTGAGCCGCCAGCATAATGTCCACCCTCGGCCAATGATTATGAAAAAAGGCAAAATCACACCGAGCCCCCGCATAAATCTGGTGATTGACTACACGCCGAAGGTCCGCAGGCTAAGAGAACACCCGACAAAGGTTTTCAAGAGAAGACGGGACAGGATCCAAAGGATAAAACTCAGCAAAGATCCTGCCAAACACCCCGCAACAGTACTAAAGCGCTCGCGGTACCCTCTCAACCCGCATCCACAAGATGGCGAACACTCGAGCACGCGCCCTATCCATCCAAAAAGGATTGTTCGCCTGCACAACCGGGTCCTCCAGCCGCAACAACTCTGACTGTACAGCTTCCTCTTCCTCGCGATACCGCCCAGCAAGCACTTCGTAACAAAGAACAAAAGATCAGCGGCAAGAACAAGAAAAAAACTTGCACAGTCGAGCAGTCAAAAAGAGACAAACTCACCCTTCAGAAGATCAGACAACTTTACCACCCAAGCCGCCAAGCTATCCAAGACAGCTTCAGCGCGTTCACGTTTCGAGCGATGAACTGCCACAGCACCTTTCAGGCGAACGATCTCACGCTCGGCCTCTTTCAGCCTCAAGCAAACAGACTCGTAGGCCCGAGAAACGCCCGGGGTGGCCTACCGCAAAGAAGAACAAGTCAAAAGAAACAAGACAACAAGCAGCATCAAAGAGCAAAGCAATTCCATGAATTAAAAAAGATCCACCGTCCCACAGGAGGCACATTACAGCTCAAAAGTCCCAAAACAAAAACCACTTCACCCTACTCCTCGGCTGAAGAATTACGGTTATCAGCCTCCACAACCAGCTGCAGTTGGCGGGCCAGCCGAGTGGCGCGAGCACTCTTCTCGTCTGTATAATCAGGCAGACTATCCACCATGGAATCCTCATTGGGGACACCATGCCCCAGAAGAACAACAATAGACGTGGCAAGCCCACTCACCACGTTCTCGCGAACCAAGCCCTCCAGTTGATCACCGTCCGAACCGAAGGCAGCAACCAAAGAATCAAGACCTTCTGGCCTCTTCTCCTCATCCGGTAACATATGCTCATGAAGAAGCTTCAGGAGAGTTGAAGCCCGAGCGCAAACATCCCCCACAGCTACAGCAGCGCCCGAGACAGCATCCACAACACCACGGAGAGCGCCTGACCCTGCAGCAGCCACCTCCACCGCCCCAATTCCCGCAGAACCTGGAAGAAGTAAAAAGACTCAATAACCAGAAATTTAAGAGAAGAACAAACCCCAATGAACGGAAGACAAGAACGTTCCACAAACCAGTCAAAGAGCCCGCCAGGTCCCGCAGGCGCTCGCACTTGATGAGCGAGGTGATGATAGTGATTTCTCGCCCTTCGTTGGTAAACCCCAAGTGGAAGGTGTGATGAAGCACAGTAGCAAATTTCCCTCAGTAAAGATACCAAGCTTTGTCTCCAGTAGGACTCCGGAGATGATAAGTAGGTGTCAGCGACGCAACTGACGCGGACCTGCACATAGACACAAATAACTTTGTTCCCAACGAAGTTCAGAGAGGTTGTCAATCTCTCCGGTCTTGTTGTTCACAAAGGATCAAACACAAGGGATAATGATAGCAACTGAAAGTAAAAGCGAAAAAGTAAATGAGCGTGGAAAAAGTGATGAGGATATGGACCGGGATACGTGATGTTCACTAGTGATGTCTCTCTCCCAAAAGACGATAAAACTGCTATGTGAGGTGAACAAATTACAGAAGGGCAATTGACAGGATTATGAATGCACCGCAATGCTAACTATGCTACAAAAGAAAGGAAGAGGCTCAAAAGCATGGGCAGAATGCCAAAATAAGTAGACCGAAATCCAACTGCATCTACTACTAATCATCCACCTTGAGATATCTATCCAGAACATCTCGCTGGTATTAAGTTGCGAGCCCCACCCAAAGTGTAAACCCAAAGCAACAGACAACTGCATTAAAAAGCACTTTGCGTAAAGTAAACAATCCTTGCAACCGCGGTTACAAGCACCGTTGTTTTCCCCCTTGTGGCAACAGCACATCCCCTAGACTCATGTTTCTTTCACTCAAGCTAGTCATCAGGGGCATGAACCCACAATCGAGCATAACGTTCCCTCTTGGGGTTACCACCTACTACTTGGCCAAAGCAATAAACAGCAACGTAGAACATGCAAGAATAACTTAAGAACAAAAATATAAGAGATAGGAACCAAATATATTACTCAATCACAATCTGAACATAGTCTCATAATCCATCAGATCCCATCAAACTCAGCATAGCAACAGCAGTAAGATTACAAAAGTGCCTCGATCATGTAGAGCAGCTCACGAGGTCTAAACTATGAAGAACAAACAGGGGAGGAGAACATCACATAGCTACTGATCACGGACCCATGGTCCAAAGGAAACTACTCACGGTACATCCAGGAAGCATCCATGGTGGAGAGGAGACTCCCGGAGGTGGTTCCTCCCTCCGGCAGGGTGCCGGGAAGAAGTATGCTGGTGCTCCCAATCTCGGAAGCGCGGCGGCGGCGAAACAGAGGCGAGATCGCGAAAAAGGGTTCTTTCCTCGAGGGTTTCCCGAGACGGAGAATATATAGGCGAAGGGGGGCAGCCAGGGGGTCCACCAGGGTTCCATGCGCCCCCTGGCGCGGCCAGCCCCTAGGGCGCGCCACCAGGGCGCCTGGGCCCCTGGTGGTGGCCCTCTGGCCCCACTCAGGTTCTTCCGGAAGGTTCTTCTGCGCTGATTTATTATCTGATTTTTCCCAAATTTTTGGAGCACTTTTTATATGGGGGGAAACTGAAATAGAAAAACAGCAGAAAACAGGAACTGGCACTGTGGTGCACTGAGTTAATATGTTAGTCCAAATATGATCAAAAGTGTATGAAAGTGTATCAAGATCATAGCAATATCACGCAAAACATGCATGGAGCAAGCAGAAATTATAGATACGTTTTGGACGTATCAACATCCCCAAGCTTAATTCCTGCTCGTCCTCGAGTAGGTAAATGATAATAGCATAATTTCTGTGGTGACATGCTAGCAACCATATAAGAACTTTGAAAAGTAAAGCAATCAAGGTTAGAGATTCAATTCAAGTCATAACATGCAAGAGTCTATATTAGCATTGAAAAAAGTAACAAAAGAACATTAGGTGCAAGAGCTCTCGCTGTCCGTGACTCGAATGTCTCCAAATGGTGTTTGCGTGCAAGAATGGGGATAGGGAATACGAGAAAAAATATTTATTTGTTGAGAACTCAATCTACTAAAGTTTCACACTTGGTCTTTTTTTGGAATCTTATCTTGACTCGTCCCCAGACCACTAGCCAGGTACAAGTCAATTTGATCCACTCCTTTTTCAATATTTTGAGCACTCATGCAATGGATGAGCATAAGCACGAGAGTTGACACTAGGATGGCAAAGAGAGAAGTACGGAGGAGGAGGAAGACAAAAAAGAATAAGAAAGGCTCACATCAATGAGGACAATCATAGGCAAGAGATGCCAAATGATAGATATGGTGTGAGGAGTAGGGATTGCCATGCAATGGATGCACATATGAGCTAGGAAGCTCTCCAATGGAACTAGTGGGGGTGCATCTAACTTGCTCGCTCATGAAGACCTAGAGCTCGTTTGAGGAGGCTCATCCTTAGAATATGCAAGCCAAGTTATATAGTGTGAAGGTCCCCACATAGCTATATGCATAATGATCATCCCTATGGAGTACAAGGATATAGAGGGAGTACTAGTGTGGATCTCTCAAAAGGATAGTAGTGTTGCCCCTTTCTCTCTTTTTATTTCTTTTTCTCTTTTTTCTATTTTTTTATTTTTTGGTGGCCTCAATGGCTCTTTCTATTTAACTCTCATTTGTCCTCTTTGGGATCTTTTATTGTGTCCACTTTGGGATCTTTTCCTCACTTAAGGGCAACACTCTATTTTACAAGAAGGTATAGGAGATCTTTCACACTTTACAAGGTACTCAAAACATAGAGAAGATGTAACTATCATGATGTATGCAATGTATGCGTCTGCCAGTGTAGCAGAATATGCAATGATACTAGCGCGTCATGTAGCAATGATTAGGGCAAGGACCAACTATCATGCGGCTCATCGATCAAGCAAAAGCATGTATGACATGAAGATGAAGTCATGAAGAGGTGGAAGTTGCATGGCAATATATCTCGGAAAGGCTATGGAAATGCCTTGATAGGTAGGTATGGTGGCTGTTTTGAGGAAAGATATAAGGAGGCTTATGATGACAGAGCGTATCATGCCAAGGGTTTGGATGTACCGGCGAAGGTGGACACCAACTCTCAGAGTGAGAAGAAGGCAATGCACGGCACGGGAGAGGCTAGCAAAATATGGGAAGGTGGAAGTGTCAACTTTCAATACTTACATTAGTCCGAAGAACTCATGCACTTATTATCGGTAACTCTCAATCTAATAAGGAGGTTCACAAAGAGACAAGTACCCCGAGGAGGAGTGTATGGGGGTTTGGTTATCCTTGCGCATCCTCGACTCATGGTACGTGAGTGTACTCTAATATTCGATCCCTCCAAAGATTAGTGATCCATCTAGTAGCTAGATTTCTCAACTAGTTTTTGTAGGTTTTGAAAATACACACGGATTGCCCAAAATACGACACCTATCACTAATAGGCTAAAGCTCTTGACACCAAAAGTTCAGATATTACTCACATCAATACCTCAAAACTATTGCAAGTTACTACTAGAATTAAATAGCAACCTCAATTACCTACTTTCAAGTCAAGACACAAATCAGTGCAACAACCAACTCTCTTAACAATATAAACATGAAAACTAAAGAGAGTTCCAGCAACAAACTAAACAAAAGCCAAGGCTCTTGCTGAAGACAAACTAAAACTAAAACTAAACATGGCAGCAGCTACGAAAAGATAAAGAACACACAACAGCAAAAAGATAAGCAGGAAAAATCCTATGATGTGTTCTAGATTAGAGTGGAGCGTGTTTCTCTCCCACACAAAGCAAGATGGGGTCTAACTTGTTATGACCAGCAAGCAAAACTAAATAAAACTAAAAATAAAACCTAAGAGCGAGACGCTCCAAGCATAGCACATAACGCATGAAGTGATAAAAATATAGTGAGACGAAGGACGAACTGATGATTGTTGATGGAGAAGGGGATGCACGGGGGCATCCCCAAGCTTAGACGCTTGAGTCTCCTTGAATATTTATTGGGGATGCATGGGGGCATCCCCAAGCTTGAGCGCTTGACACTCCTGGATCTTCTTTCATCATCTTCCATCGCACACTTGAAAACTCCCTTCATACATAACTCATCATAAGCTGATTAGAGAGGTTAGTACCCTTAATAAAATAATTTTTCCCACTGGATAAAAAGGTAATATTGAAGAGCTACTATTTCTAAAGAGTGCCAAAAGGTTTTTGCAAAGAAAAAGAAAGCTTAAGGTTTGAAAAAGTGAAGAGAGGCAAAATGTGGCAGAATCTGTGAAAAACAGAACAGCAGGTAGTAGAGAATTTTTTCTGGAAACTTCTGCAACTCAAATCAAAAAACTCAGAACATACGAATGTTTCACAATTGTATAGAGCATGCTTTCAAAACAATTCAGATCAAAAAGATGATCTGGTGATTTTATTCGAATTTTTCTGTCCAGGGACAGAATCTGTTTTCTGGACAGCATGTCACAACTTTTGCTTCCCTTATCATAAGAGGCTATAACTTGGCACAAAGCTGAAAAATAAAGATACAATGATGTTGCTATAGTAGTAACAAACATCAAGACACAACAACAGCAAAAAGAAACCTAATTCGTTGTGGGCTGCCTCCCAAAAGCGCTTTCTTTTATGCCTTTAAGCTAGGCATGATGCAAAAGAAGAATCAAGTTTTATCAAGAGAAAGAGAATAACTAGCCCGTGTAACGGACTCAAAAGGTAACTTGATTTTCTTTCTAGGGAAGTGTTCCATCCCCTTTTTGAGTGGGAATTTGAATTTTATATTCCCCTCTTTCATGTCAATAACCGCACCAACGGTGCGAAGAAAAGGACGTCCCAAAATAATTGGACATAAAGGTTCACACTCTATATCCATAACAATAAAATCAACGGGAACATAGTTGTCATTGACAATGATAAGAACATCGTCGATCTTCCCCAAAGGTTTCTTTACGGAAGAATCAACAAGACGAACACCAAAAGAACAAGGCTCAAAGGGCGTCAATTCAAACATATCATATATTCTTTTGGGCATAACGGAGGTACTAGCTCCAACATCACATAAAGCATAGCAAGAGAAGTTATTTAATTTAATTTTGATCATAGGGTCCCAACCATCATCTAGCTTCCTAGGTATGGAGGCTTCTACTCTAAGCTTCTCCTCCCTAGCTTTGATGAGAGCATTTGTGATATGCTCCGTGAAGGCAAGATTAAGTGTGCTAGTGTGGGGGGTCTCTAGACATTTTGTGTAGCAAGCTAATAACTTCTGAGAGGGTGCAACTATCAAAATCAATATCACTACTATCAAAGGTGGTAGTGGTGTCATCTAGCTCACTTGTTTGAAACCCTCTATGTTCATAGGAGTTTCTTCATCTTCGGTTGAGGTATTAGCATCACCATTAATAGGTCCAATGGGACCAGGAGTGCATTGAGTGCTAATAGTTTGGGTGTCCTCAACAATTTGGATAGTAGCAACTGTGTGGTGTGTAGGAAGGCTCTTAATTCTATCCTGTTCCTCTTTTTCTCTAGCCCATCTTTCTTTAAGTTTAGCCATCATCCTAATATTTTCATTAATTTGTAATTGGATAGAATTAATAGGAGTGGCCTTATTCTCCTCAAGGGGAGAGGTTCTAATTTTAAGCATCTCAATATCAAGGGCTAAGCTTTCTACCTTCAAAGAGAGATTGTCTAATTTAGCTAATTTCTCCTCTACATTCTTATTGAAGGCTTTTTGAGTGGTGATAAAATCTCTAAGCATATTTTCTAACTCAGAAGTGGGGTTCTTGTTGCTAGGGTAGGTGTTATTGTTCCCATAGTTGGATGGAAACGGTCTAGGATTGCTAGCAAAATTATCCCTATAAGCATTGTTGTTGAAGTTGTTTCTAGCAAGAAAGTTCACATCTACTTGTTCTTGAGCAACCAAAGAATTTAAAGGGACATCACGAGGATCAATAGAGGGTTGCTTGGTAAGTAGAGACATAATTCAGTCAACTTTTTCATTGAGGGAGGTAATTTCCTCGACAGAGTTTACCTTCCTACCTGTTGGAGCGCGTTCGGTGTGCCATTGGGAATAATTGGTCATCATCTCATCGAGAAGCTTTGTGGCAGCACGAGGTGTAGTTGACATAAAGGTTTCTCCCACGGCCGAATCTAACAGGTTCCGCTAGGTAAAGTTCAAGCCTGCATAAAAAGTCTGGATAACCATCCAGGTAGTCAAACCATGTGTAGGGCATTTCTTAACAAGAGATTTCATTCGTTCCCAAGCTTGGGCAACGTGTTCATTATCCAATTGCTTAAAATTCATAATGTTACTTCTTAATTGGATAATTTTATCAGGAGGGTAGTACTTCCCAATAAAAGCATCTTTGCACTTATCCCAAGAATCTATGATATTCCTAGAAAAAGATTGAAACCAGATTTTAGCTTATCCCCTTAAAGAGAAAGGAAAGAGCTTGAGCTTAACTATATCACCTTCTACTTCTTTATACTTTTGCATATCACATAATTCAACAAAATTGTTCAAGTGTAAAGCAGCATCATCTCCAGCACCAGAGAATTGATCTCTCATAACAAGGTTTAGCAAGGCAGGTTTAATTTCATAAGAGGTACCTGAAGTGGCAGGTGTGGCAATGGGGGTGCAGATAAAGTCTTGGTTGTTGTGACTAGTGAAGTCACACAACTTGGTGTTTTCAGTGGAACCCATAGCAGTAGCAAGTGTGGCAGATTTTTTTTTGTGATTTTCGATATAGGACACAAAGATAAAAACTGAAAGGTAAACTAACAAGACTAAAAAAACAAAGGTAAAGGGTAGTGTGCAACTCCCCTATCTTAGCACTCGGAGACCCCGGCAACGGCGCCAGAAATTTTGCTTGATGTGCGAGGTGATGGTAGTGATTTCTCGCCCTTCGTTGGTAAACCCCAAGTGGAAGGTGTGATGAAGCACAGTAGCAAATTTCCCTCAGTAAAGATACCAAGGTTTGTCTCAAGTAGGACTCCGGAGATGATAAGTAGGTGTCAGCGGCGCAACTGACGCGGACCTGCACACAGACACAAATAACTTTGTTCCCAACGAAGTTCAGAGAGGTTGTCAATCTCTCCGGTCTTGTTGTTCACAAAGGATCAAACACAAGGGATAATGATAGAAACTGAAAGTAAAAGCAGAAAAATAAATGAGCGTGGAAACAGTGATGAGGATATGGACCGGGATACGTGATGTTCACTAGTGATGTCTCTCTCCCAAAAGACGATAAAACTGCTATGCGAGGTGAACAAATTACAGAAGGGCAATTGACAGGATTATGAACGCACCGCAATGCTAACTATGCTACAAAAGAAAGGAAGAGGCTCAAAAGCATGGGCAGAACGCCAAAATAAGTAGACCGAAATCCAACGGCATCTACTACTAATCATCCACCATGAGATATCTATCCAGAACATCTCGCTGGTATTAAGTTGCGAGCCCCACCCAAAGTGTAAACCCAAAGCAACAGACAACTGCATTAAAAATCACTTTGCGTAATGTAAACAATCCTTGCAACCGCGGTTACAAGCACCGTTGTTTTCCCCCTTGTGGAAACATCACATCCCCTAGACTCATGTTTCTGTCACTCAAGCTAGTCATCAGGGGGCATGAACCCACAATCGAGCATAGCATTCACTCTTGGGGTTACTACCTACTACTTGGCCAAAGCAATAAACAGCAACGGAGAACATGCAAGAATTACTTAAGAACAAAAATATAAGAGATAAGAACCAAATATATTACTCAATCACAATCTGAACATAGTCTCATAATCCATCATATCCCATCAAACTCATCATAGCAACAACAGTAAGATTACAAAAGTGCCTCGATCATGTAGGGCATCTCACGAGGTCTAAACCATGAAGTACAAAGAGGGGAGGAGAACATCACATAGCTATTGATCACGGACCCATGGTCCAAAGGAAACTACTCACGGTACATCCGGGAAGCATCCATGGTGGAGAGGAGACTCCCGGAGGTGGTTCCTCCCTCCGGCAGGGTGCCGGGAAGAAGTCTGCTGGTGCTCCCGATCTCGGAAGCGCGGCGGAACAGAGGCGAGATCGCGAAAAAGGGTTATGTCCTCGAGGGTTTCCCGAGATGGAGAATATATAGGCGAAGGGGGGCGGCCAGGGGGGCCACCAGGGATCCAGGCGCCCCCTGGCGCGGCCAGCCCCTAGGGCGCGCCACCAGGGCGCCTGGGCCCCTGGTGGTGGCCCTCTGGCCCCACTCAGGTTCTTCCGGAAGGTTCTTCTGCGCTGATTTTTATCTGATTTTCCCGAATTTTTGGAGCACTTTTTATATGGGGAAAAACTGAAATAGAAATACAGTAGAAAACAGGAACTGGCACTGTGGTGCACTGAGTTAATAGGTTAGCCCAAATATGATCAAAAGTGTATGAAAGTGTATCTAGATCATAGCAATATCACGCAAAACATGCATGGAGCAAGCAGAAATTATAGATACGTTTTGGACGTATCAGCACTCAACCTTCTTGACCTGGAGAAACTGCTCCTCCACCCGCCGCAACCGCTCGAGCTCGCCATACTACGCATGCAGGTCCCTTTCCTTGGATTCCAGAACGGCCCGAAGCTCAGCGAGCTCCTTTTTTGCAGCCTCCGCCCGTTTGTCAGCACCTTTCTTGTGACCTGCGGAACGGACACCAGTCAGACAGACCAACTAGCAAAGGAAACAAAGACCAAGGATCAAAGATCTCACGTCTCATAGCGGTCAAGCTCCCCTAGACCGAGTCATGAGCACGTCGCCGCCGATCAGTCTCAGTCAACACGCGTTCGCATATCCGGAATAAAGGCTAAATTCAAGTAAATGCACCAGTCAAAGCCTAGGAAAGAAGAAAATCAAGCTTAAGACTACAACCAATCACAAATGATTGCTTGCAGCCTCGGGGGCTACTCCCATTGGGATCACTACCGTGCTCCCAATATTTCAAAAGCTCAACAAGAGAGAACAACCCAAGTTAAAAACTTAAACCAATAAAAAACGATCGCTTGCAGCCCCGGGGGCTACTCCAACAAAGTTCAGAAGGACAAGAAATCTCATACCTGCTCCGCCATGCAATCAAATAACTTCGCCTTATCCTTACTAGAAAGATCCCGCCTTTCCAAGATGTGCTCCTCGGGAATCACCGGCTTGACATCCGGAGGAAAGTCCCCTTCAGGAGCCGCAGCAGCCACAGCAGATCCCCCAGACGGAGCAGTCGTAGGAGTTCCCTCCGCACCTACAGTCACAGGGGTCGTCCCCGCACCCGAAGCCGCAGGAGTCGCAGAATCAGCCGGCAAATCAGGCGCCACGCCAGAGTCCGTCGAACGAATGTCAACAGCACCGGCACTCGCAGAAGAAGCAGTCGGGACAGGAGCAGTCCTACAAGCAACTGATACATCCCAAACGTACCTATAATTTCTGCTTGCTCCATGCATGTTTTGTGTGACTTTGCCATGTTTTACTTGAACTTTCATACACTTTTGAACCTATTTGGACTAACCTATTAACTCAGTGCACCCAGTTGCCAGTTTCTGTTTTCTGCTGTTTTTGTATTTCAGGTTTTCCGGCCATTAAAAGTGCTCCAAAAAATCCCGGAAAATCAGATAAAAAATCAGCGCGACGGAAGCTTCCGGAATCACCAAAGGAGCGGAGGAGGGCCACCACCAGGAGGCCAGGAGGGCCCCTGGCGCGGCCCCACCCTAGGCCGCGCCAGGAGGCCTCCTGGCTGCCTGGTGGGTCCCCTCGGTGCCCCCCTCCGCCTATATTTAGCCCTCAGGGTGGAAACCCCTAATATCGATCCCTCTTTCGCGATCTCGCCTCTGTACCGCCGCCGCCGCCGTTTCAAGATCGGGGCTGCCTGGAGAAGCTGCTCCGGCACCCTGCCGGATCGAGGAACCCCCTCCGGGAGACCATCCATAGCCATGGACGCCTCCCGTATGTACCGTGAGTAGTACCCCTTGGATCATGGGTCCGTGACCAGTAGCTATGTGATAAATCTCTCCCTTCTTTGTGCTTCCACTTTCGAGTCCTCGTGAGCTGCCTCACATGATCGAGGCATCTATGTAATTTTCTGTTGTTGCTATGCTGAGTTTGTTGGGATCTGATGGATTATGAGACTATATTCAGATTGTGATGAGTAATATATTTGGTTCTTCTCTTTTATATTTTGTTCTTGAGTAAATTCTTGCATGTTCTCCATTGTGGTATTTGCTTTGGCCAAGTATTTTATTTGCAACTCCAAGAGGGAGCGTTATGCTTGATTGTGGGTTCAACCCCTCGATGTCTAGCTTGAGTGACAGAAACATGAGACTAGGGGATGTGATGTTGCCACCAAGGATAAAACAACGGTGCTTGTACCTGCGGGTGCAAGGATTGTTTACGTTACGCAAAGTTCTTTTAATGCAGTTGTCTGTTGCTTTGAGTTTACACTTTTGGTGGGATTCGCAACTTAATACCAGCGAGATGTTCTGGATAGATATCTCAAGGTGGATGATTCGTAGTAGATGCAGATGGATTTCGGTCTACTTACCTTGGCGTACTGCCCATTGGTTTTGAGCCCTTCCTTTCTTTGCAGCATAGTTACCATTGCGGTGCCTTCATAATCCTGTCAATTGCCCAACTGTGATTTGTTTACCTCGCTAGCACTTTTATCGTCTTTTGGGAGAGAGACATCACTAGTGAAAATCACGTGACCTTGGTCCGTCTTCATATCATTGTTTACACCTTCAATTTACTTTTCAGTTGCTATCACTATCATTATCTTTTGCGTTAATCCTTTGTAAACAGCAAGGCCGGAGGAATTGACAACTCCTCTGTACTCGTTGGGAGCAAAGCTATATGTATCTGTGTGCAAGTCCAGGTGAAGTTAGCAACCTCGGCGCCATTGTTCACTTTACCACCTTCTTGTATCTCTTCGAGTCCTACGGGAGACAAACCCTATCCTCTACATAGGGGAAATTTGCTGCTACGCTACATCTCACCTTCCACTTGGGGTAACCAACGAGGAGTGAGAGAACTATCCTCACCATATCAGCAACATATCTTCAGAACATGAGTCAAAACAAAAACAGCAAAATCACCAAGCAGAAAGTTATACTAACCCAGCAGGTGCAGCACCCGGACGAAGCAATATCCCGAACTTGCATTTTTACGGGGCAGCCGAAGGAGGACACGGCACAGCAGGTTGCACGACTGCTGGTAAATCATCGCCGTCACCCGCTGCGTCACGACCACTCACACTCAAAGGGCGAGTGCGTTTGACACGCAGAGGACTCGAATCCTCATACTCATCCGCAACTAACGGCCGACCACCAGCTGACTCGACAGCATCAGCACCCGAAGCACCCCCATCACTCGCAAGCAAAGGACCAGCTTCAACCGCACCAGGTTCATCAAGTATTTCCGCATCTTCAGGTTGCGGAGGATTGTTCGACAAGGGAGTATGATCCTACAGATCAGAACAAACATCAGTAATCAAAGGAAATGAGTCAAAATCACAAATAGAAAACTCAAGACAAGTACCTAAGGAAGAGGCAAATCAGCAGCATAAGGACGGACGAGGCTCTCCTCCCCAATACTCGTACACTTTGTGACTTGCTGAACCCGAGTCAAAAGGTCACCATCAGAGAACACCTCGGGCGAACACCTGGTCGAGTCGTTGGGCCTAGTGTATTGCCACATGGGACGCACCCAATGCTGAAGCGGCTGCACGCGTCTCCTCACAAACACAGAGATAAGATGACCGCCAGTCAACTCATCCTTCAAAGCAGAGACCTTTTGCACCAATGGCTCCACAAGCGATGCCTCGCGAGAAGACAAACGATGTGCCCACTACGACCGCTTGACCGCTCGCGCAGCAGGATCGAAAGGGGCAAGACCAAATTGCTGCCCCTCAACGCGCCGATCCTTCAGATAAAACTAACTCTTCCGCCATGTATAGGCGGAATCCAGTTTTTCCAGATCAAAATAGGCAGCTTTCTCCTTAATGGAAATACCCACGCCCTCAATGGCATATTTAGAGTTCGTCCTCTTCACATTGAAAAGACGTTTCCAGAGGCCCCAATGGGGATAGATCCCCAAAACACCCTCACAGAGCGTGATAAAGCAGGCAATGTGCAGAATCCCATTGGGGGTCAAGTCATGCAATTGCAATTTATAGGCAAAAAGCAACCCCCGGAGGAAAGGATGAACGGGAAGTGCAAAACCACGAGGGAAGAAGCTCTGAAAGCATACCCGTTCATCTGGACGGGGCGCAGGAACCTCCTCATCCCCAGGAATCCGGGCGGCACCATCCACCACCATGCCGTCCGCCACCAAATCATCCAGATCTGTGGCTCCAAAGGCAGACCGTTCCCATCTACCAGTCATCCTCGCCGACTCTTGTGCTGCACTGCGAGGACACTTGGACATGGATCTCACCACCAAACCGCGCAAAGAGAAAAAGCAGGAAGCAATGAACGAAGAAGGAAGAAGAAAGACCAACAGGAGAAGGCGATGGCTGGGTGAAAACCTAAACCCATCAGACTCCCCGGTATTTAACCAACAGTAGGGGCACGCAAATCATCACGGTTAATCTTGGAGCCCAGCGGACGTGGCGTGATCCCACGATAACCGAGAAGCATGGAAAACTCAACTGGCGCATTAACCATACCGCCCACTACGCGCGAAAAACGAGGACCATCATCACACAGTACGAAATTTTCGGGCGGCAGGGCGTCAAGTCATTTCCATTCACACGCCACGGCAACACAACCTGTCAGGCGGACCAGCAACGTCGCATCTCAGCAAACACGTACTAAGTACGCATCTTCGGTCAGCATCCCGTTCTTCACAAGCTTTTCATATTATTCCAAAAATATTTTACTCCCATTGGGAGTATCTTTATTCGAGTTCGGGTGCTCCCTCACCTGGAAGGAAAGAATGTGCTCGAGTGGCTGCTCGCACCAACAAAGTAATCACGACATCAACAGAGTTCGGGTGCTCCCTCGCCCAGAAAATCAGACACGTGCTCCAGCGATCACTAGCAGAAATAAACGTACTTACAGAGTTCGGGTGCTCCCTCACCCCGAAGGCAGTAAAGCATTCGAGTGACTACTCGCAAGAACACCACAAAGTATTGATAATTGTGATCTACCCGCTCACTCGACGACCTCCCGAGTGGGCGCTTTCTTATTTTCCTCGTTTGGGCTCGCTAAAATTCCGCGAGTGACTACTAATAGCCCACTTGATTGTTTATTCCAAATGGGTGCATCGCTAACCAGGCTCCGTGCCTCTACAAAAAACAGTTATACCTGGGCTACGACACACTGTACCCAGATGCCACGCAAGCTTAGCGTGTAGGTAAGACCCCGCTGCGCAGAACGGCCGGGCCGGGACTTGCCGCAGAATGATTTCACTCCCGATCTTTTCCATGCGCTCCCATGATAGAAAGAGCCAAGTGGACGCGCTCAGGCTATTTGCTTAGACTTATAGCAATTGAACCTATAAGACCTGGAGTGGCATGACTTTGCTAGACACCGGTCGTTCCAAGTTCATGTCGAGGGACGTGAGCTTGATTGGGCTACTGCGATATTTACCACTAGCGCAATTCACCAAGGCTTGACCAGTCGACTCCTTGGGCCCTTTTCAGCTTAGCAATCCCTCGAAACAGGTATTCTCATGGCTAAAAAATGTCAGCGACCCGCGGCTATGCCGCTCCTGCAATAGTAAAGCATTGAAGAATTCGAGTCCCTGCGCGACTCCTCGAGTACCCCAGGCACTCGGGGGCTACTAACGAGGGGGTGACCCCACGACTCCTGCTTATGAGGATACCTGGTGTGTATGAAGATAGAAGGCCCGCTGGAAAGCCTCGACAGGCCCACGACTGGCCCAATCAAGACACCGACGTAGGAGTCCGCGAATGCTATGGAAGGCATGACTTGGCGCACAAGACAAGACTAGAACTAGAAAATTATCTCTGTAATCTAGTACAGACTCCCCGAGGCCTAGCATAGTATATAAAGGCTGAGAGGGGAGATGTCTTGATCATCCAATATTCGATCTACTCTCCTGGCCTTGCGAGAACTCGCCTTGGCCTCCCTTGTAATCACCCCCTCACGCAATAATATCGAGCAGGAAGTGCTTCTCCTGTTAGCCGACGAGTATCGTCCAACCTGTTCCTTCTCTATGACTAAACCAGTGTCCCTGACCATGGGATTTGCCGAGGCTGATCCTCGTCATCTGTTGAAATGGAAAACCTGGAGGCAAAAACTTTGCAACGATAAAATTAGAATAATCTGCAAACCAAGGATCAGAATGAGATTGTACTTTTACAACAGCAAGTTGTTCATCTGGAAAACTGTCGTTGACTGGAATAGGATCGTGCAGAATGTCTTCCATTCTTGAAAGGTTGTCGGACACTGGATTGTCTTCTCCTTTTCTATCGACAATCTTCAAATCAAATTCTTGAAGGAGTACCCACCTTATAAGCCTTGGTTTGGCATCCTTTTTCTGCATAAGATACTTAATGGTAGCATGGTCAGTATGAATAATAACCTTAGAATCAACAATATACTGCCTAAACTTATCACAAGCAAACACCACTGCCAAGAATTCCTTCTCGATAGTAGCATAATTGTTTTGAGCACTATCAAGGGTTTTGCTAGCATAGTGTATAACATTTAACTTCTTATCAACCCTTTGTCCTAAAACAGCTCCAACAGCAAAATCGCTAGCATCACACATAATTTCAAAGGGCAAATTCCAGTCAGGTGGTTGTACTATAGGAGCGGTTATCAAAGCTTTCTTAAGAACTTTGAAAGCTTCCTTACAATCTTCATCAAATACAAAAGGAACGTCCTTCTGGAGAATATTGGTGAGGGGTCTCGAGGTCTTAGAAAAGTCCTTGATAAATCTTCTATAGAAACCAACATGACCGAGAAAACTACGAATACCTTTGATGTCCCTTGGATAGGGCATCCTTTCAATAGCTTCAATCTTTGCCTTGTCCACTTCAATTCCCCTTTTGGAAATCTTGTGACCAAGAACTATACCTTCGTTAACCATGAAATGGCACTTCTCCCAGTGGTCAAAGGAGGTTCCATAGACGGAAAATTCATCCATGAAGACCTCCACAATCTCCTCAAAGAAACCATGGAATATAGCAGACATATGATACGTCCAAAACATATCTATAATTTCTACTTGCTCCATGCATGTTTTCTGTGATGTTGCTATGATCTAGATACACTTTTGATCATATTTGGACTAACCTATTAACTTAGTGCACCACAGTGCCAGTTCCTGTTTTCTGCTGTTCTTCTATTTCAATTTTTCCCCATATAAAAAGTGCTCCAAAAATTCGGGAAAATCAGATAAAAAATCAGTGTGAAGGAAGCTTCGCGAAGAGCCCGAGTGGGGCCAGAGGGGAGCCAGGGGTGGCCCAGGCGGCCACCCGGAGCGTCCACCCCCTGGGCCGCACCAGAAGGCGCCTGGGGCCCCTGGTCCACCTCTGGCTGCCCCCCTTCGCCTATATATTCTCCGTGACGAGAAACCCTCGAAGACAGAACCCTTTTTCACGATCTCGCCTCTGTTCCGCCACCGCCGCGCTTCCGAGATCGGGAGCACCAGAAGACCTCTTCCCGGCACCCTGCCGGAGGGAGGGCCGACCTCCGGGAGTCTCCTCTCCACCATGGATGCTTCCCGGATGACTCGTGAGTAGTTTCCTTTGGACCATGGGTCCGTGATCAGTAGCTATGTGATGTTCTCCTCCCCTCTTTGTTCTTCATGGATTAGACCTCGTGAGCTGCCCTACATGATCGAGGCACTTCTGTAATCTTTCTGCTGTTGCTATGCTGAGTTTGTTGGGATCTGATGGATTATGAGATTATGTTCAGATTGTGATTGAATAATATATTTGGTTTTTATCTCTTATATTTTTGTTCCTAAGTAATTCTTGCATGTTCTCCGTTGCTATTTATTGCTTTGGCCAAGTAGTAGGTAGTAACCCCAAGAGGGAACGTTTTGCTCGATTGTGGGTTCATGCCCCCCGATGACATGCTTGAGTGACAGAAACATGAGTCTAGGGGATGTGTTGTTGCCACAAGGGGGAAAACAACGATGCTTGTAACCACGGTTGCAAGGATTGTTTACTTTACGCAAAGTGCTTTTTAATGCAGTTGTCTGTTGCTTTGGGTTTACACTTTGGGTGGGGCTCGCAACTTAATACAAGCGAGATGTTCTGGATAGATATCTCAAGGTGGATGATTAGTAGTAGATGCAGTTGGATTTCGGTCTACTTATTTTGGCGTACTGCCCATGCTTTTGAGCCTCTTCCTTTCTTTTGTAGCATAGTTAGCATTGTGGTGCATTCATAATCCTGTCAATTGCCCTTCTGTAATTTGTTCACCTCGCATAGCAGTTTTATCATCTTTTGGGAGAGAGACATCACTAGTGAACATCACGTATCCCGGTCCATATCCTCATTACTGTTTCCACGCTCATTTACTTTTCTGCTTTTACTTTCAGTTGCTATCATTATCCCTTGTGTTTGATCCTTTGTGAACAACAAGACCGGAGAGTTTGACAACCTCTCTGAACTTCGTTGGGAACAAAGTTATTTTTGTCTGTGTGCAGGTCCGTGTCAGTTGCGCCGCTGACACCTACTTATCATCTCTGGAGTCCTACTGGAGACAAACCTTGGTATCTTTACCGTGGGAAATTTGGGGCTCACCAACGAAGGGCGAGAAGACCAAAACCGCCAACTCTCGTGCCATCAAGCAAATTTCTGGCGCCGTTGCCGGGGACTCCGAGTGCTAAGATAGGGGAGTTGCACACTACCATTTACCTTTGTTTTTTAGTCTTGTTAGTTTACCTTTTAGATTTTATCTTTGAGTCTTATATCAAAAATCACAAAAAAATTGTTTATCTTGCTGTTAGTAGTCCTCCTTGTTTAGATGAACATGTTAGGGCTAGGTGCTTTGCGGGAATCGGAAGTTCTCGATTTCCGTCAAAGAGATGGAGAAAATATGAAGAAGGAATGGGACAGAATCTCTGAATCACATAAAAGAATTATGCCTTGGATACCTATAAAAATTGTGCTTAGAAATTTTTACCATGGTCTTTTTAAGTGGTGTAAACACTCTCTTGATATTATTGCTGAAGGAGACTTTCTAGAGTCTAATGAAGTTAGGGCTCTTGATATTTTGCATAGTCTATCTAGTTATTTTGTTTATGATCGTAGTGTTGATACTGTCATAGATAGACTTGCCACTATTGGAAAAAGATTGGATGCTCTAGACTTGAGGAAAGTAGAGGAATTTAAGTCCAACAAGAAAGAAATGTTGGAGATAGATGATGATTGGGAGCCCTTTGTTAGGATTATCATCTCTAACCAAGGCTTCCTTGCTCTTTATGATATTGGATCCACAGTTTCTACTATGCCAAAAATAGTTTATGATTCTTTGAAGCTAGATATGGATAAATTATCATCTTATCATGAACATTCTAATGGAGATATTTCAGAAATTAAAGGGAAGGTAAAAGAAGTCCAAGTTGCATTCCTTCATAGGACTGCACCAATGGATTTCTTCATCATGGAGCCAAACCAAAGTAACATTGTGCTCGGAAGAGACTTCCTCCGTGCTATGAAAGGCTTCATTGATATTGGTAACAGGCACATACGCTTACGCGGTATGGCGAAAGGTAAGTACCTCTTTCCTAGGAAGAAGAAGAATGAGCATATTGAAAATCAATTTGAAGGTTTTTATGATTCTGATCTTGGAGACCCTTGATTCTTCTTTTGCATCATGCCTAGCTTAAAGGCATAAAAGAAAGTGCTTTCGGGAGGCAGCCCGCAACGAATTTAGGTTTCTTTTTTCTTTTTGTTGTGTCTTGATGTTTGTTACTACTGTAGCAACATCATTGTATCTTTATTTTTCAGCTTTGTGCCAAGTTTTAGCCTCTTATGACAAGGGAAGTGAAAGTTGTGACATGCTGTCCAGAAAACAGATTCTGTCCTCGTGACGGGAAACATCATAGAAAAATCCCATTTCATCTTTTTGAGCTGAATTTTTTACACATCGTGCTCTATACAATCACGGAACTTTCGTATGTTCTGAGTTTTTTTTATTCGAGTTGCAGAAGTACCCCTAAAAAATTCTTTACTACCTGTTGTTCTGTTTTTCACAGATTCTGCCACGTTTTATCTCTCCTTACTTTTGGAAACCTTAAGCTTGCTTTTTCTTTGCAAAAACCTTTTGGCAATCTTGAGAAATAGTAGCTCTTCAAGAATATCTTTATATCCAGTGGGGTAAAAATTATTTTATTAAGGGTACTAACCTCTCTAATCAGCTTATGATGAGTTATGTATGAAGGGAGTTTTCAAGTGTGCGATGGAAGATGATGAAAGAAGATCCAGGAGTGTCAAGCGCTCAAGCTTGGGGATGCCCCCATGCATCCCCAATAAATATTCAAGGAGACTCAAGCGTCTAAGCTTGGGGATGCCCCCGTGCATCCCCTTCTCCATCAACAATCACCAGTTCGTCCTTCGCCTCACTATATTTTTATCACTTCATGTGTTATGTGCTATGCTTGGAGCATCTCGCTCTTAGGTTTTATTTTTAGTTTTCTTTAGCTTTGCTTGCTGTTCATAACAAGTTAGATCCCGTCTTACTTTGTGTGGGAGAGAAACACGCTCCACTTTCAAAATCTAGAACACATCATAGGATTTTTCCTACTTATCTTTTTGCTGTTGTGTGTTCTTTATCTTTTCATAGTTGCTGCCATGTTTAGTTTTAATCTTAGTTTGTCTTTAGCAAGAGCCTTGGATTTTGTTTAGTTTGTTGCTGTAAATCTTTTTAGTTTCATGTTTATCTTGTTAAAGAGAGTTGGTTGTTGCACTGAGTAGTGTCTTGTTTTGAAAGTAGGTGATTGAGGTTGCTATGTAATTTCAGTAGTAACTTGCAATAGTTTTGAGGTATTGATGTGAGTAATGTTTGAACTTTTGGTGTCAAGATCTCTAGCCTATTAGTGATAGGTGTCGTATTTTGGGCAATCCGTGTTTATTTTCAAAACCTACAAAAACTAGTTGAGAACTCTAGCTACTAGATGGATCACTAATCTTTGGAGGGATCGAATATTAGAGTACACTCACGTACCATGAGTCGAGGATGCGCAAGGATAACCAAACCCCCATACACTCCTCCTCGGGGTACTTGTCTCTTTGTGAACCTCCTTATTAGATTGGGAGTTACCGATAATAAGTGCATGAGTTCTTTGGACTAATGTAAGTATTGAAAGTTGACACTTCCACCTTCCCATACTTTGCTAGCCTCTCTCCTGCCGTGCATTGCCTTCTTCTCACTCCGAGAGTTGGTATCCACCTTCGCCGGTACATCCAAACCCTTGGCATGATAAGCTCTGTCATCATAAACCTCCTTATATCTTTCCTCAAAACAGCCACCATACCTACCTATCAAGGCATTTCCATAGCCTTTCCGAGATATATTGCCATGCGACATCCACCTCTTCATGACTTGATCTTCATGTCATACATGTTCCTGCTACACTGGCAGGGACATACATTGCATACATCATGATAGTTACATCTTCTTTATGATTTTGAGTACCTTGTAAAGTGTGAAAGATCTCCTTTACCTTCTTGTAAAATAGAGTGTTTCCCTTAAGTGAGGAAAAGATCCCAAAGAGGACACAATAAAAGATCCCAAAGAGGACAAATGAGAGTTGAATAGAAAGAGCCATTGAGGCCACAAAAAATACAAAAAAAGAGAAAAAAAAGAGAAAAAGAGAGAGAAAGGGGCAACATTACTATCCTTTTGAGAGATCCACACTAGTACTCCCTTTATATCCTTGTACTCCATAGAGATGATCATTATGCATATAGCTATGTGGGGACCTTCACACTATAGAACTTGGCTTGCATATTCCAAGGATGAGCCTCCTCAAACGAGCTCTAGGTCTTCATGAGCGAGAAAGTTAGATGCACCCCCACTAGTTCCTTTGGAGAGCTTCTTAGCTCGTATGTGCATCTGTTGCATGGCAATCCCTACTCCTCACATCATATCTATCATTTGGCATCTCTTGCCTATGATTGTCCTCATTGATGTGAGCCTTTCTCATCCTTTTTGTCTTCCTCCTCCGTACTTCTCTCTTTGCCATCCTAAGTGTTAACTCTCGTGCTTACGCTCATCCATTGCATGAGTGCTCAAAATATTGAAAAAGAAGTGGATCAAATTGACTTGTACCTAGCTAGTGGTCTGGGGACGAGTCAAGATCAGATTCCAGAAAAAGACCAAGTGTGAAACTTTAGTAGATTGAGTTCTCAACAAATAAATGTTTTTCTTGTATTCCCTATCCCCCTTCTTGCACGCAAACACCATTTGGAGACATTCGAGTCACGGACAGCGAGAGCTCTTGCACCTAATGTTCTTTTGTTACTTGTTTCAATGCTAATATAGACTCTTGCTTGTTATGACTTGAATTGAATTTCTGTGACACCCTCAGATGCCTGTAACAGTAATCATCATCACTGTTGACTTTCACTTTTTGTTAATCACTGTTATCCCCTGTCCTTAATCAAAATTTTCTTCTGCTCTTTTCAAACCATGCTGGATGGTAATCCAAACACAAAGCCAAATGCACCTTGCTCATCTAAGAAGACAAACCCTAGTTGAAATTTCTTTGAATGAAAAATAAAACAAATGTGCTCAAATAAAGTTGTTCCAAAAATCATGAAACTATTTTTGTAAATTGCCTAAAATCATTACAACCATGTTGGACCAACTTTGGTAATTTTTGGAGTTGCAGAAAATTCCAAACAATTCAAACAGTAGGTTAAAACCCCTACTTTGGGCATTTAATATTTAAAAGAAATATCTATTGATTTTATTTTGCTGCAAAAACTTTTGTGGCACCTTAATAATATGTAACCCTAATTTACAAACACTAATAACCTTTTACAAAAATGCTAGGGTTGATAAATTAATTACAGAAAAGAATTTGAGCAAACAGGAAACAAAGCAATTGGAAAACCGCAAACTGACGCCCAGGGCGAAGCCCACCTCAGCCCAGCCCAACCCCACCTTGTCTTCTTCCTCCTCCAACCACTCCCAACTGCTCCCGTACGGCGGCCGTCGTGGGCACGTCACTGCCAGCCCGGACCCGCCTCCACCTGCTCCCTCCCGGCGCCGACGCGATAAGGACGACGCCCCCTCCCTCCTGGACACCCCCGCACCTCCATTCCCCTCCTCCCCTTCTCTCACGCGTCGGGGAAAAATCCCGCCGAGCCGCCCTGGCCGCCGTGGTGAGCAACCGTGGCCAGTGACCTTTCCGTGCGATCACAACGTGTCTGGCGTGCGTGCGGTGGTCGACTTCGTCTGCGTGCGCTTGGAATTGCGGCGGGATCGACTACAACGAGCGCGACGTCTTCTTCTTCGGCTCCGGCGAGATCCCGGAGCGATTCCGGCCACCCCGATTCGTCCCCGAGCTCACTTCCACCGTCTGCGTGATCAGGGTGAGCAATATCACCGTCCCCAACTCCCCGTTGACGCCCGCTAGGTCCCCGTGCAGAAACCCCCTTTTAGCTGCTCCGGCCGCCGCCGTTTGTCGTCGTAGACGTGCACACAAGCCGCCCCAGGCCACGCTTTTGGCATCGTTATACTCCCCGTGCTCCATATGGTCAGTTCCACCCACTGGACCGCCCGGATTCGCCTCGCTGCGCAAGTCGCCATTGGAGCCCGAGCGGCTGCTCCGCCATTTTTGAAGCAGAGCTCGACCTGGACCGCCCCATCGCTCTCCCCCACCGTAGATCGAAGCGGCACGTCTCCCTGAACCCATAGCAACAAGCGGCGCCTCCTTTGGTGCTCGGAATCGAGCGCTAGCTTGAGTTCGCCGGAGTCTGCTCGCCGGCGAGCCGCCGGTGGGTCGCCTGTGTCACTGACTTATGGCCCCCACCAGTCAGTTGGGTCATTAGCGACATGGTTAGGGCTTAATCACCCACTGACATGCGGGCCACCCCCGGGAAATCTTTTGTTAAGCAAATAGAATTGATAAAATGAGTATGTTAGTATGACAGGTGGGCCTAGCCCCCTTAATCCACTGTTAGTTTAAGCTAATGGTTAAACTAAACCTGAGACACTTACACCTGGGTCCCCCCTTGTCAGGTTTTTATCTATTAAAAGATTTAATAAAAATTGAGCCACTGACATGTGGGTCCAGAGGCATTTTCTGATTTAATTAAATGATTTATAAATGACAGAGGCTGACATGTGGGTCCCACATGTCAGCACTGTTCTGGATAATGTTGTGGATAATGTTTTGGATAATGTTTAATAAATAATAAAAGAAATTCAGAAAATCATTTAAATTGATTTAAACTTTGAAATTCAATAACTTTTAAACCGTAACTCGGATTCAAAAACTTAATACATGAAAATTGATCAGAAAAATATAATGAATACGGATACGCCATTCGTATATCTACCACACCCCTCTAACACAACGAACATCGAACATTCCCCCTCCGGACCGATTGTCCGATAAATTGTCCGGTACTGATAGAGTGCCCGGATTAATTTATTCCGAACACGAATGTTTCTCGGAATAGATCAACTAGCACGGATACACCCCCCTTATGTTGTTCCGGTAACCACGACACCTCCGGCTTGATCCTTCCCCTCCGGACACCCTGTCCGGTAATCATCCGGAGCCGGTAGTTCATCCCCAGATGAATTCCCGCTCCGAGCATATTGCATTGCACTGCGTTAGAACCCCGTTTACATTTCATCTGTTATGTCTTGCATTTGTATTGCTATTATTGTTGTGTATTTATTGTTTCTTCCCCCCTTTTAATATCTGGTAGACCCCGCTGCTGCCGTCGACTACACCGCTGCTGAGTACGACTACGTCGTCGACGACCCTACTACTACCGTCGAGCTTGCAGGCAAGCAGAGCCATTCTCTTCCCCAGATATCGCCTATCTTTCCGTACATTTCTTGCACTAGGCATTGTTACTGCTGCTGCTACGATTACAATCCTATTCAATTGCATAGCCTGAATTATGTCGCCCCTTGATGTGACTTCCTTTATCCTATGCTGCCTATTATTATTATGCATTATTCAGCAGTGAGCCCTGCGCATTGTTAGCTAGGATTAGATAGAGGGCCGTGATCAGTCAGGGGAGTGAATGCGGATACAAATATTATAACTGCACAGGTACGGTACAATGCAGACACCGTCTAAGGCCTCTATCTGGGTTATGCCTAGTCACCTCAAGTGTGAGCTATCAAGGAGTAATCCTTGTACTCCACTCGAGGCTGACTTTGTCTTACCGCAATAGGGTCCTGTAAACGGTTGTCCTTCAGGTAAGAAGTCGGGCGACCCAACGGTGCCCGCGAGAGGTATTGTGACGGGACGACAGGGAGGGTACGACCAGTGTACCGGTGTGCTTGGCCCCTGTTCGTTGGCTGCGAGAGTTACCATACCCCAAAAGTCCAGCTCCTCCAGGAGCACACACGAGACAAGGTAAGGAGACGGTTCACCTTGTTGGTAACCGCAGTGACTTGGTGGGACGACGGGGCAGGCTCCGATGTACTGGTGGTCCTGGCTGCTGTCGTTGTTCGCGGGTCGGTTAAGTCGAGGCAACGATAACGGTTGTCACGCAGGTTAATAAAAATGCTAAATGGTTCAGTGAATGTCTTGAGTTGGCTATATGCCATGTACGCACTACCTACCCGTGGGAACTACGAGTTATGGGCTCCTCCGCTTCTTAGTGTCGTCCGAGGACTCTTCAAACGTCAGCAGTACCGCGGGCTGATTGCTGGGAAGTGGTGTTGTCTTATTTGCCGCGGCAGTGTGATTTGTATTTGCTTTGATTTAACTTCACCGGCCAGTCACGCACCGTGCAGGAGTACGTCGGGGTTAGGGTCCAAAGCCCCGCGTACATAGGATATAGTCCGGCGGATGACCTCTCTGTTGAGTTTGAAAGATAGGCTATGAAGTGTCGGATAGCCTCGGTGGAGCGTTCCCTAACAAGGTTCCCGCCCCCTGGAGATCCGTGCGTGTAGCGTAACACAAGTGCACCCCTGCAGGGAAGATTGATCTATCGATAGCCGTGTCCACGGTAACAGGACGCTTTATGCTGAAGCTGGATCTTACCACTAGAAACTATTAATAAACTATACGGTTCCGGGTCCTCTTCCTCGCGGGGATGTCGAGGAGGTGAACTCGGAGGCATTGTTAATTATTACAACTTATTATTATTCAATGTTGCGGCAACTTCTGCTTCATTGTTACTTTATGCTTTATATAAACTGTTGGCTGATTCTTACCTCATGCTGCAAGACATCGTCGGAAGATGCTAGTCTTCGATAGGCCTAGCTTCTTACCCTTGCTCTAAATTTCTGTCTTTAGTCCACTATATACAGCATCTTCATTCCGTTGATACCATGCATAATGCTTAGTAGCGGACGTAAGACTCGCGGGTATACTAGATACTCACCTGCTTTATTTCCTTTATTGTTTTGCCTGATCGGCCGCTGCAGCCGACGTTGGAGCCCAGGAGCAGGAGTTCCCCGGAGGCGCCTACTACGACGTCGAGTTCCCCGTCGACCAGGAGTAGTTCTGTGGATCCCAGGCAGGAGGCCTCGCCTTTTCGTTCCGTATCTCTGATGTGATTTGTGCTAGCCTTCTTAAGGCAAAACTTGACTAACTATATCTGTACTCAGATATTATGGCTTGTATGACTTATATATTCGGGTCCGCGTGACCCCCTCTATTGTAATATATTTGTTTACCCTTTTGTGTTTAGTGTTGTGCTGTGATATTATCACCGTGGCACCCTAATCTCAGTCGTGTACCCTGTGTGTATGATTACTGTACACGGTCTGATTTTTGGGGGCGTCACAAGTTGGTATCAGAGCCGACTGCCTGTAGGAAGCCACCCCACCACTACCTGGTCGAAGTTGAGTCTAGACTTTGAAAAACTATTTTGTTAACTTAATATTTGGCTTACGGGCCCACATCGATGTCACTACGTGTGATATCTATGGTATTAGGATCCTTTTCTCCTTACCTATGCTCTGGGAATCTGCTCTCTTATCCTTGCTGGTAAGTTTTACAAAATCTGACATTAGGATCACGTTCTCTTGATTCCACCCGGCGTTTTGGTGCTTCCCCCATTGATTGAGTCGTGTCGCACGCGTCGTACGCCAGATCCCAGACCGCGGATCCCATTCTCATTCTGGGCAGGCCGCGCGTTCTCTGGCATCAACTCCTGTGGCCAACAGTTTTCTTGCGGCGTGATTGACATAGTGGAATCTATGTCGCGTCGTGTAATCCTTACCGCGGTCTGCGCGCCGCCTAGAGAGTCCTTTTTCCTTAATTTCTACGACGTTACGCTGCCCGATTTTCGATTGATTCTGTGTGCGCATGTGTATGTCTTATATGACTACTCCTTTATATATCTACGCCTCCTTTACGTTGTCGTTTTACTTCAGGCTTGATTCCGGTATCTCATTAAATTTTCATCTCTGAAATACCCCTGTTAAATTCTAGCAGGATGGCTGGTCGTGGTCGTGGTCGCGGTCGTGCTGCCAACGACCCACCTCCGCCGCCGGATTACATGGCCGCGATGATGCAGCAGTTCGAGATGAACCGTCAGTTCATGCAGAATATCATGGCTCAGTTCCCCCAGCCGAATCAGAATGGGCACCACCATCAGCATGCCACCGTGACTCTGCACGACTTCACCCGCCTCAACCCCACTATGTTCCGCAACACTGTTCAGCCGCTGGATGCTGATGACAGGCTTCGCGACATCACTCACGATCTGGAGTCTGCTAATGTCGATCCAGCCGACTATGTGAACTTTGCGTCTTATCATCTGAAAGGCGCCGCTGCTCAGTGGTGGAGCACCCACAAGCATTCCCTGCCAGTTGAAGAAGTCATCACTTGGGATGAATTTCAGTCTGCCTTCCGCGCCCGCTACATTCCTCAGGGGATCATGGATCGTAAGGCGGAAGAATTCCGTAACCTCACTCAGGGCGATATGACTGTTGAAGCCTATCAGCGCGAGTTCCTCAACCTCTCTCGCTATGCGGAAGGAGAGATCACCACTGATGCTCGCAGGCAGCAGAAGTTCCGTCGTGGCCTCAACCCTGAACTCAGGCTCGCTCTTGCCGTTCATGATTTCGCAAACTTCGCCACCATGGTGAACAAGGCTATCACCGTCGAGACTGCCCAGATGGAGCACAAGAACTCTCTGAAGCGTTATCGTGACGTTGGCTCATCTTCGGGCGCAACGCAGAAGCGTCGTATCTGGCTCCCTACCAGTGTGACTCATTCAGCTGTCCCTGCTCCAAGGCCGTCTTATGTTGCACCCCGTCTGCCTCCGCCACCACAGTTGCTAAGAGCTCTGCCTGCACCACCCAATGCTACCCCACTTCGTCTTCAGGATGGATTATGCTTCACGTGTCGTCAACCTGGGCATTTTTTCAGAGAGTGCCCCCTGAAACAGAAGCAACTGGTAGTTCACCCCGCTGGCCGTGGAAATGGTCGTGGCAACAACCGGACCCCCAACTATAATACTGGGTCTGCTGCTCATGCTCGTGGTCACGCGAACAACATCAGTGTTGATGAAGCTCAGCAACAACCCGCTACCGTGATGGGTACCCTTCTCGTTAATTCCGTACCTGCTACTGTTTTATTCGATACAGGAGCATCGCATTCATTCTTGTCGGAAGCATTTGCATTGTCGCATAATTTTACGCTTGAGGATATGAACCCACCGATGGTTGTCCGCACCCCGATAGGCCATGCCCACACCTCCAAGGTAGTGCCCGGAACCATTGTTGAAATTGAAGGGATTGAATTCCTTGCTTCCCCCATCGTTCTGAAGTCTTCCACCATAGACCTCATTCTGGGAATGGACTGGTTGAAGTTCCACGATGCCGCACTTTATTGTGGCACCAAGTCTGTCCAACTTTTTCACCCCTCCGGTGGGATTGTTAACCACACCGCCCGAGTTACCCGTAATGCTGAGACACAGATATTTATGATGAACGCTTTGAATGTCGCCCCCCTCGAAGGCATCGAGAACGTTCCGGTCGTTCGCGACTTTCCCGACGTCTTCCCGGAAGAACTGCCGGGAATACCCCCGATCAGAGAAGTTGAATTCGTCATCGACTTGAAGCCAGGCACTGTTCCTATTGCCAAGCGTCCTTACAAGATGCCGCCACATGAACTCCCTGAACTTAAGGAGGAAATCGACAAGGCACTTCAGAAAGGATTCATTCGCCCCAGTTCCTCAGCTTGGGGAGCACCTTCGCTCTTTGTCAAGAAGAGCGATGGGACAAACCGATTGGTCCAAGATTATCGGCCCATTAACCAAGCCACCATCCAGAACAAATACCCACTCCCCCGGATCAACGATCTGTATGATCAACTTGCCGGATCCAAGGTGTTTTCTAAACTCGACTTGAGGTTGGGTTATCACCAAATCCGAGTCCGTGATGAGGACATTCCGAAGACTGCCTTCATTACTCGCTATGGTTCGTACGAGTACACCGTCATGTCCTTTGGCTTAACCAATGCTCCAGCCACCTTCTCCAGATTGATAAATTATATTTTCATGGAGTACCTCGACCAGTTCGTCGTGGTTTATCTGGATGATATCTTGATATATTCCAAGAATGAAGAAGAACATGCTGAACATCTTCGTCTTATACTGGAGAAGCTTCGAGAACACAAACTCTACGCTAAGTTTTCTAAGTGTGAGTTCTGGCTTCCCGAAGTAACCTACCTTGGACATGTGATTTCCAAGGATGGCATTGCCGTCACCCCAGAACGTATCCAGGCTATACTTGACTGGACTCCTCCCAAGACCGTCAAGCAAGTCCGCAGTTTTCTCGGGCTACGTAGTTATTGCCGCCGTTTCGTCGAGAATTTTTCCAAGATTGCCAGGCCTCTGACTAATCTGCTTCACAAAGGCGTCAAGTTTGAGTGGACAGATAAATGTCAAGAAAGTTTCCAAGCACTCAAGGACAAGCTAACTTCTCCCCCGGTGCTCGCTCCCCCTGATACTCAGAAGGACTTCGTGATATATTGCGACGCGTCTCGTCAAGGATTAGGCTGTGTCCTATTGCAAGAGCGCAAGGTGATTGCTTATGGCTCTCGTCAGTTGCGTGCTCACGAAGACAAATACCCAACGCATGATCTCGAATTGGCAGCAGTAATTTATGCATTGAAGCTGTGGCGACATTACCTCGTCGGTAATCGTTGTGAGGTCTACACCGATCACCAAAATCTGAAGTACCTGTTTACTCAGCCAGACCTGAATCTTCGTCAACAACGATGGCTCGAGACAATAGCCGACTTCAACATGGATATATTGTATACCCCTGGCAAGGCTAATGTGATGGCCGATGCCTTGAGCCGCAAAGCTTACAGTTCTGAACTTGAGGTTCAGGTGCAACAACCACTTCTGTACGAAGAGTTTCGCAAGTTGAATCTCGAAATCGTTCCTCAAGGTTACGTCAATAATCTGGTTCTCGAGTCAAAACTAGACGCCCTCATCAAGAGTAGACAATCTCTGGCCCCGGACATTGTGAAGATCAAGCAGGACTTCGCCGAAGGAAAGCCCTCCTCTTTTACCATTGATGCCAATGATGGTGATACTGTGTACTTCAAGGGCCGCTTAGTAGTTCCTGTGAGCCCGCCCCTCATTAACTGTGGTCCGGATATCATGGAAGAAGCCCATAACTCTACCTTGTCAATCCACCCTGGCAGTACCAAGATGTATAAAGACCTTCGTCAACGGTACTGGTGGCCTTACATGAAACAAGACATCGCCCGCTATGTTTCTCAATGTGACGTTTGCAGTCGCGTCAAGGCCGGACATCAGAAACCCGCTGGTTGGTTGCGACCACTCCCTCCTCCTGGTTGGAAGTGGGACAAAGTCGAAATGGACTTCGTCACCGGTTTTCCTAAGTCACAGAAAGGTAACGATGCCATCTTTGTCGTCATCGACCGATTCACCAAGATTGCTCACTTCCTGCCGGTCAAGGAGACTATCACTGCTAGTCAGTTAGCACACTTGTATATCTGCCGAATTGTGTCACTCCACGGTATTCCGTTGGAGATCAGTTCAGACCGTGGCAGCATCTTCACCTCACGATACTGGAATAGTTTCATGGAAGCTTTCGGGACTCGTCTGAATCTCAGCACCGCTTATCACCCCCAGTCGCAAGGCCAAGTTGAACGAGTTAATCAAGTGCTGGAAGACATGCTTCGCGCTTGTGTCCTTTCTTTCGGCATGAAATGGGAGGATGCCCTCCCGTACGCGGAATTCTCGTACAACAATAGCTATCAGGCTAGCTTGAAGATGGCCCCCTTCGAAGTTCTATATGGACGTAAATGTCGAACCCCCCTGAATTGGTCAGGAACTGGGGAACGACCCTACTTCGGACCGGATCTTGTCCAAGAAGCTGAAGATCAGGTTCGCATTGTTCAAGAAAATCTCAAGGCCGCACAGTCTCGTCAGAAGAGCAACTATGACCGCAAACACCGTGAAATGGAGTATCAACCTGGTGAATACGCATACCTCCGTGTCACTCCCATGAGGGGCACTCATCGCTTCGGTATCAAGGGCAAGTTGGCTCCTCGCTACATTGGCCCGTTCCGTATCCTTTCCAGGAGTGGACCCGTGGCATACCGGTTGGAATTACCGCCGAACCTCTCCCAAGTCCACGATGTCATCCATGTGTCGCAACTCCGTCGTTGCTTCAAGGATCCTATCCGCAAACTGGAACATGATATGATCGAGCTGCAACAAGACTTAACTTATCGAGAACATCCGAGCCGCATTCTCGATCAGTCTGAGCGTCGAACCCGCAACAAGACCGTCAAGTTCCTCAAGGTTCAGTGGTCGAATCATTCTGAAGATGAAGTCACTTGGGAACGCGAATATCGCCTTCGCGATGAATACCCCGATCTTTTCCTCGCTACCACTTAAATTCTCGGGACGAGAATTCTTGTAGTGGGGGAGATTTGTGACACCCTCAGATGCCTGTAACAGTAATCATCATCACTGTTGACTATCACTGTTTGTTAATCACTGTTATCCCCTGTCCTTAATCAAAATTTTCTTCTGCTCTTTTCAAACCATGCTGGTTGGTAATCCAAACACAAAGCCTAATGCACCTTTCTCATCTAAGAAGACAAACCCTAGTTGAAATTTCTTTGAATGAAAAATAAAACAAATGTGCTCAAATAAAGTTGTTCCAAAAATCATGAAACTATTTTTGTAAATTGCCTAAAATCATTACAACCATGTTGGACCAACTTTGGTAATTTTTGGAGTTGCAGAAAATTCCAAACAATTCAAACAGTAGGTTAAAACCCCTACTTTGGGCATTTAATATTTAAAAGAAATATCTATTGATTTTATTTTGCTGCAAAAACTTTTGTGGCACCTTAATAATATGTAACCCTAATTTACAAACACTAATAACCTTTTACAAAAATGCTAGGGTTGATAAATTAATTACAGAAAAGAATTTGAGCAAACAGGAAACAAAGCAATTGGAAAACCGCAAACTGACGCCCAGGGCGAAGCCCACCTCAGCCCAGCCCAACCCCACCTTGTCTTCTTCCTCCTCCAACCACTCCCAACTGCTCCCGTACGGCGGCCGTCGTGGGCACGTCGCTGCCAGCCCGGACCCGCCTCCACCTGCTCCCTCCCGGCGCCGACGCGATAAGGACGACGCCCCCTCCCTCCTAGACACCCCCGCACCTCCATTCCCCTCCTCCCCTTCTCTCACGCGTCGGGGAAAAATCCCGCCGAGCCGCCATGGCCGCCGTGGTGAGCAACCGTGGCCAGTGACCTTTCCGTGCGATCACAACGTGGCTGCCGTGCGTGCGGTGGTCGACTTCGTCTGCGTGCGCTTGGAATTGCGGCGGGATCGACTACAACGAGCGCGACGTCTTCTTCTTCGGCTCCGACCACCCCGATTCGTCCCCGAGCTCACTTCCACCGTCTGCGTGATCAGGGTGAGCAATATCACCGTCCCCAACTCCCCGTTGACGCCCGCTAGGTCCCCGTGCAGAAACCCCCTTTTAGCTGCTCCGGCCGCCGCCGTTTGTCGTCGTAGACGTGCACACAAGCCGCCCCAGGCCACGCTTTTGGCATCGTTATACTCCCCGTGCTCCATATGGTCAGTTCCACCCACTGGACCGCCCGGATTCGCCTCGCTGCGCAAGTCACCATTGGAGCCCGAGCGGCTGCTCAGCCATTTTTGAAGCAGAGCTCGACCTGGACCGCCCCATCGCTCTCCCCCACCGTAGATCGAAGCGGCACGTCTCCCTGAACCCATAGCAACAAGAGGCGCCTCCTTTGGTGCTCGGAATCGAGCGCTAGCTCGAGTTCGCCGGAGTCTGCTCGCCGGCGAGCCGCCGGTGGGTCGCCTGTGTCACTGACTTATGGCCCCCACCAGTCAGTTGGGTCATTAGCGACATGGTTAGGGCTTAATCACCCACTGACATGCGGGCCACCCCCGGGAAATCTTTTGTTAAGCAAATAGAATTGATAAAATGAGTATGTTAGTATGACAGGTGGGCCTAGCCCCCTTAATCCACTGTTAGTTTAAGCTAATGGTTAAACTAAACCTAAGACACTTACACCTGGGTCCAACCTTGTCAGGTTTTTATCTATTAAAAGATTTAATAAAAATTGAGTCACTGACATGTGGGTCCAGAGGCATTTTCTGATTTAATTAAATGATTTATAAATGACAGAGGCTGACATGTGGGTCCCACATGTCAGCACTGTTCTGGATAATGTTGTGGATAATGTTTTGGATAATGTTTAATAAATAATAAAAGAAATTCAGAAAATCATTTAAATTGATTTAAACTTTGAAATTCAATAACTTTTAAACCGTAACTCGGATTCAAAAACTTAATACATGAAAATTGATCAGAAAAATATAACGAATACGGATACGCCATCCGTATATCTACCACACCCCTCTAACACAACGAACATCGAACATTCCCCCTCCGGACCGACTGTCCGATAAATTGTCCGGTACTGATAGAGTGCCCGGATGAATTTATTCCGAACACGAATGTTTCTCGGAATAGATCAACTAGCACGGATACACCCCCCCCCCTTATGTTGTTCCGGTAACCACGACACCTCCGGCTTGATCCTTCCCCTCCGGACACCCTGTCCGGTAATCATCCGGAGCCGGTAGTTCATCCCCAGATGAATTCCCGCTCCGAGCATATTGCATTGCACTGCGTTAGAACCCCGTTTACATTTCATCTGTTATGTCTTGCATTTTTATTGCTATTATTGTTATGTATTTATTGTTTCTTCCCCCCTTTTAATCTCTGGTAGACCCCGCTGCTGTCGTCGACTACACCGCTGCTGAGTACAACTACGTCGTCGACGACCCTACTACTACCGTCGAGCTTGCAGGCAAGCAGGGCCATTCTCTTCCCCAGATATCGCCTATCTTTCCGTACATTTCTTGCACTAGGCATCGTTACTGCTGCTGCTACGATTACAATCCTATTCAATTGCATAGCCTGAATTCTGTCGCCCCTTGATGTGACTTCCTTTATCCTATGCTGCCTATTATTATTATTATGCATTATTCAGCAGTGAGCCCTGCGCATTGTTAGCTAGGATTAGATGGAGGGCCGTGATCACTCAGGGGAGTGAATGCGGATACAAATATTATAACTGCACAGGTACGGTACAATGCAGACACCGTCTAAGGCCTCTATCTGGGTTATGCCTAGTCACCTCAAGTGTGAGCTATCAAGGAGTAATCCTTGTACTCCACTCGAGGCTGACTTTGTCTTACCGCCATAGGGTCCTGTAAACGGTTGTCCTTCAGGTAAGAAGTCGGGCGACCCAACGGTGCCCGCGAGAGGTATTGCGACGGGACGACAGGGAGGGTACGACCAGTGTACCGGTGTGCTTGGCCCCTGTTCGTTGGCTGCGAGAGTTACCATACCCCAAAAGTCGAGCTCCTCCAGGAGCACACACGAGACAAGGTAATGAGACGGTTCACCTTGTTGGTAACCGCAGTGACTTGGTGGGACGACGGGGCAGGCTCCGATGTACTGGTGGTCCTGGCTGCTGTCGTTGTCCGCGGGTCGGTTAAGTCGAGGCAACGATAACGGTTGTCACGCAGGTTAATAAAAATGCTAAATGGTTCAGTGAATGTCTTGAGTTGGCTGTATGCCATGTACGCACTACCTACCCGTGGGAACTACGAGTTATGGGCTCCTCCGCTTCTTAGTGTCGTCCGAGGACTCTTCAGACGTCAGCAGTACCGCGGGCTGATTGCCGGGAAGTGGTGTTGTCTTATTTGCCGCGGCAGTGTGATTTGTATTTTCTTTGATTTAACTTCACCGGCCAGTCACGCACCGTGCAGGAGTACGTCGGGGTTAGGGTCCAAAGCCCCGCGTACATAGGATATAGTCCAGCGGATGACCTCTCTGTTGAGTTTGAAAGATGGGCTATGAAGTGTCGGATAGCCTCGGTGGAGCGTTCCCTAACAAGTTTCCCGCCCCCTAGAGATCCGTGCGTGTAGCGTAACACAAGTGCACCCCTGCAGGGAAGATTGATCTATCGATAGCCGTATCCACGGTAACAGGACGCTTTATGCTGAAGCTGGATCTTACCACTAGAAACTATTAATAAACTGTACGGTTCCGGGTCCTCTTCCTAGCGGGGATGTCGAGGAGGTGAACTCGGAGGCATTGTTAATTATTACAACTTATTATTATTCAATGTTGCAGCAACTTCTGCTTCATTGTTACTTTATGCTTTATATAAACTGTTGGCTGATTCTTACCTCATGCTGCAAGACATCGTCGGAAGATGCTAGTCTTCGATAGGCCTAGCTTCTTACCCTTGCTCTGAATTTCTGTCTTCAGTCCACTATATACAGCCTCTTCATTCCGTTGATACCATGCATAATGCTTAGTAGCGGACGTAAGACTCGCGGGTATACTAGATACTCACCTGCTTTATTTCCTTTATTGTTTTGCCTGATCGGCCGCTGCAGCCGACGTTGGAGCCCAGGAGCAGGAGTACCCCAGAGGCGCCTACTACGACGTCGAGTTCCCCGTCGACCAGGAGTAGTTCTGTGGATCCCAGGCAGGAGGCCTCGCCTTTTCGTTCCGTATCTCTGATGTGATTTGTGCTAGCCTTCTTAAGGCAAAACTTGACTAACTATGTCTGTACTCAGATATTATGGCTTGTATGACTTATATATTCGGGTCCGCGTGACCCCCTCTATTGTAATATATTTGTTTACCCTTTTGTGTTTACTGTTGTGCTGTGATATTATCACCGTGGCACCCTAATATCAGTCGTGTACCCTGTGTGTATGATTACTGTACACGGTCTGATTTTTGGGGGCGTCACATTTCTAACCTTGATTGCTTTACTTTTCAAAGTTCTTATATGGTTGCTAACATGTCACCACAGAAATTATGTTGTTATCATTTACCTACTCAAGGACGAGCAGGAATTAAGATTGGGGATGTTGATACGTCCAAAATGTATCTATAATTTCTGCTTGCTCCATGCATGTTTTGTGTGATATTGCTATGATCTAGATACACTTTCATACACTTTTGATCATATTTCGACTAACCTATTAACTTAGTGCACCACAGTGCCAGTTCATGTTTTCCGCTGTTTTTCTATTTCAGTTTTCCCCCATATAAAAAGTGCTCCAAAAATTTGGGAAAAATCAGATAATAAATCAGCGTGAAGGAAGCTTCGCGAAGAGCCCGAGTGGGGCCAGAGGGGAGCCAGGGGTGGCCCAGGCGGCCACCCGGCGCGGCCACCCCCTGGGCCGCGCCAGGGGGGCGCCTGGGGCCCCTGGTCCACCTCTGGCTGCCCCCCTTCGCCTATATATTCTCCGTGACGCGAAACCCTCGAAGACAAAACCCTTTTTCGCGATCTCGCCTCTGTTCCGCCGCCGCCGCGCTTCCGAGATTGGGAGCACCAGAAGACCTCTTCCCGGCACCCTGCCGGAGGGAGGGCCGACCTCCGGGAGTCTCCTCTCCACCATGGATGCTTCCCGGATGACTCGTGAGTAGTTTCCTTTGGACCATGGGTCCGTGATCAGTAGCTATGTGATGTTCTCCTCCCTCTTTGTTCTTCATGGATTAGACCTCGTGAGCTGCCCTACATGATCGAGGCACTTTTGTAATCTTTCTGCTGTTGCTATGCTGAGTTTGTTGGGATCTGATGGATTATGAGATTATGTTCAAATTGTGATTGAGTAATATATTTGGTTTTTATCTCTTATATTTTTGTTCCTAAGTAATTCTTGCATGTTCTCCGTTGCTGTTTATTGCTTTGGCCAAGTAGTAGGTAGTAACCCCAAGAGGGAACGTTTTGCTCGATTGTGGGTTCATGCCCCCCGATGACATGCTTGAGTGACAGAAACATGAGTCTAGGGGATGTGTTGTTGCCACAAGGGGGAAAACAACGGTGCTTGTAACCGCGGTTGCAAGGACTGTTTACTTTACGCAAAGTGCTTTTTAATGCAGTTGTCTGTTGCTTTGGGTTTACACTTTGGGTGGGGCTCGCAACTTAATACAAGCGAGATGTTGTGGATAGATATCTCAAGGTGGATGATTAGTAGTAGATGCAGTTGGATTTCGGTCTACTTATTTTGGCGTACTGCCCATGCTTTTGAGCCTCTTCCTTTCTTTTGTAGCATAGTTAGCATTGTGGTGCGTTCATAATCCTGTCAATTGCCCTTCTGTAATTTGTTCACCTCGCATAGCAGTTTTATCATCTTTTGGGAGAGAGACATCACTAGTGAACATCACGTATCCCGGTCCATATCCTCATTACGGTTTCCACGCTCATTTACTTTTCTGCTTTTACTTTCAGTTTCTATCATTATCCCTTGTGTTTGATCCTTTGTGAACAACAAGACCGGAGAGATTGACAACCTCCCTGAACTTTGTTGGGAACAAAGTTATTTGTGTCTGTGTGCAGGTCTGTGTCAGTTGCGCCGCTGACACCTACTTATCATCTCTGGAGTCCTACTGGAGACAAACCTTGGTATCTTTACCGAGGGAAATTTGCTGCTGTGCTACATCATGCCTTCCACTTGGGGCTCACCAACGAAGGGCGAGAAGACCACACCCGCCAACTCTCGCGCCATCAACATACACCTCTGAAAAGTAGCAGGTGCATTACACAAACCAAAAGGCATACGCCTATAAGCATAAGTACCGTAAGGACACGTGAAAGTGGTCTTCTCCTGATCCGCAGTGTTAACATGAATCTGAGAGAAGCCAGAATACCCATCAAGATAGAAAAAGTGGGTGTTTTTAGACAGCCGCTCAAGCATCTGATCAATAAAGGGCAGAGGATAGTGATCCTTCCGGGTGACCTTGTTCAACTTCCTGAAATCAATACACATTCTATCCAATAATAGTCCGCTGAGGTATTAGTTCATTTCTATCATTAGGAACAAAAATCATACCTCCTTTCTTAGGAACACAATGAACTGGACTTACCCACTTACTATCAGCTATGGGATAGATGATACCTGCGGCTAGAAGTTTGAGAACCTACATCCTAACCACGTCCTTCATCTTTGGGTTCAACCGTCGTTGATGATCAACAACCGGTTTAGCATCGGGCTCGAGATTGCTAGTATGTTGGCAAATGGATGGACTGATACCCTTGAGATCATCAAGAGTATAGCCAATAGCACCTCGGTGTCTGCGGAGTGTCTCCAATAGTCGCTCTTCTTCATACCATGAAAGGTTAGAATTGATAATAATAGGATATACTTTCTTTTCATCTAAATAAGCATACTTGAGCGTATCGAGAAGTGGTTTTAGATCAAACACCGGGTCTTCTTTTGGTTGTGAGAGGATTCCTAAAGGTTCAACCGGGAGGTTGTGCTTCAGGATAGGATTTTGTCTTAAAAATATGTCTTCTAGCTCATTCCTCTCCTGCATACGCATGTCATTCTCGTGGTCTTCCACAAATTGCTGCAAAGTGTCGTCAGGAGGAATAGCGATAGAAGCAATTTCTTCAATAATTTTGTCATTACTAGACAAATCAGTACCACGAGGCTGCTTAGAAAACTTAAAAAAATAAATTCATACGGCTCACCGTTGCATTCAACAGAAACTTTACCTTTCTTGCAATCAATTATAGCTCCACAAGTGTTGAGGAAGGGCCTACCAAAGATAATAGGGCAAAAACTATCTTGCACTAAACCAAGTACTAGAAAGTCAGTAGGATATTTTACCTTCCCGCAGAGTACTTCAACGTCTCTCACAATCCCGATCGGAGAGATTGTTTGCTTATTCGCAAGATGAATCATGACATCTATGTCCTCGATCTCACACGGCTGAATCTCGTGCATGATCTCTTGATAAAGTGTGAAAGGAATAGAGCTGATACTGGATCCCAAATCACATAGCCCATAGTAGTTATGATCTCCTATTTTTACAGATACAAAAGGTGTACCTAAAATTGGGCCTTTGTTCTTGTTTGTGACAATGTTAGTGGAAACAGCACAAAAACTAATAATAGATTATTCAATGTCACTGGTTACCAGATCCTTACCCATTGCAACTTGAGGCTTGACCTTGGTCAGGTCCTCAGGTTCATTAGTGGTCCTTCCATTTTTGTTTAGAATACATGTAACAAAAGAGTGATCCTTTATCCTTGAGGGATAAGGAGGCTGTTCATACATAACTGATGGCGGTGAAGTTAATAGGTTTAGTGGGATTTCCTCCCCTGTTAACCGCGCCAATAAACGATTCTTGATAACCCACAAGTCTAGGGGATCAATTGTAGCTTTTCGATAAATAAGGATGTCGATCCCAGCGAGGAGCAGAAGGTATTGATAAGTGACTTTGGATAAGGAAAGGTTGCACACACTCAAAGGTAACTATTTAGGGGTTTTTGGTTTAAGCAACAGAAAAGTAAAAGACAAGCAAAGTAAACAGGGTAACTAAGGAGTAGCAAGTGGCCCAATCCTTTCACAAGGATAACCCTAGGAACTAAACTTATAAAAGTTAAAGCGTTCTCGAGAACACACGGGAGAGATAGCCAAGTTACTTTCACCATACTCCGCCAAGTAATATGTATTGTGTTGATAAGTGTCGGTGGGTGGATCAATTCTAGTACACCTTCTAGACTAAGATAAGTGTACTCTTATGATTACACACCTTGCAAGCATTCGCAAATACAAGGTAGTAATTAAGGCATAAGCCTAACCACAGCATTACGATCAAGGATCCATAACTCCCTTGTGCAAAAGTGTGCGAACTGGGGTTCAGGTTTTTGTCACTCCGGCAACTCACCATAAGCATCCTTTGTGCACAATGTATTCCTCTAGGCCCATGAAAGGTGAAGTGTTAAGTGTTCGACTCACATAACACCACTAGAGAAATAACAACACAACTTAAGTATCAAACAACACATAATACTTCAACATCATATGACTACTGATACGTCCAAAACGTATCTATAATTTCTGCTTGCTCCATGCATGTTTTGTGTGATATTGCTATGATCTTTTGTAGCATAGTTAGCATTGCGGTGCGTTCATAATCCTGTCAATTGCCCTTCTGTAATTTGTTCACCTCGCATAGCAGTTTTATCGTCTTTTGGGAGAGAGACATCACTAGTGAACATCACGTATCCCGGTCCATATCCTCATCACTGTTTCCACGCTCATTTACTTTTCTGCTTTTACTTTCAGTTGCTATCATTATCCCTTGTGTTTGATCCTTTGTGAACAACAAGACCGGAGAGATTGACAACCTCTCTGAACTTCGTTGGGAACAAAGTTATTTGTGTCTGTGTGTCGGTCCGCGTCAGTTGCGCCGCTAACACCTACTTATCATCTCCGGAGTCCTACTGGAGACAAACCTTGGTATCTTTACTGAGGGAAATTTGCTACTGTGCTTCATCACACCTTCCACTTGGGGTTTACCAACGAAGGGCGAGAAATAACTATCATCACCTCGCACATCAAGCAAAATTTCTGGCGCCGTTGCCGGGGACTCCGAGTGCTAAGATAGGGGAGTTGCACACTACCCTTTACCTTTGTTTTTTTTATTCTTGTTAGATTACCTTTCATTTTTTATCTTGGTGTCCTATATCGAAAATCACAACAAAAACAAAATCTGCCACACTTGCTACTGCTATGGGTTCCACTGAAAACATCAAGTTGTGTGACTTCACTAGTCACAACAACCAAGACTTTATCTGCACCCCCATTGCCACACCTGCCACTTCAGCTACCTCTAATGAAATTAAACCTACCTTGATAAACCTTGTTATGAGAGATCAATTCTCTGGTGCTGAAGATGATGCTGCTTTACACTTGAACAATTTTGTTGAATTATGTGATATGAAAAAGTATAAATAAGTAGAAGGTGATATAGTTAAGCTCAAGCTCTTTCCTTTCTCTTTAAGGGGAGAAGCTAAAATCTGGTTTCAATCTTTGCCTAGGAATAGCATAGATTCTTGGGATAAGTGCAAAGATGCTTTTATTGGGAAGTACTACCCTCCTGCTAAAATTATCCAATTAAGAAGTAACATTATGAATTTTAAGCAATTGGATAATGAACACGTTGCCCAAGCTTGGGAACGAATGAAATCTCTTGTTAAGAAATGCCCTACACATGGTTTGACTGCCTGGATGGTTATCCAGACTTTTTATGCAGGCTTGAACTTTACCTCGCGGAACCTGTTAGATTCGGTCGCGGGAGGAACCTTTATGTCAACTACACTTGGTGCTGCCACAAAGCTTCTCGATGAGATGATGACCAATTATTCCCAATGGCACACCGAACGCGCTCCAACAGGTAGGAAGGTAAACACTGTCAAGGAAATTACCTCCCTCAATGAAAAAGTTGACTTAATTATGTCTCTACTTACTAAGCAACCCTCTATCGATCCTCGTGATGTCCCTTTAAATTCTTTGGTTGCTCAAGAACAAGTAGATGTGAACTTTATTGCTAGAAACAACTTCAACAACAATGCTTATAGGGGTAATTTTGCTAGCAATCCTAGACCATTTCCATCCAACTATGGGAAAAATAACACCTACCCTAGCAACAAGAACCCCACTTCTGAGTTAGAAAATATGCTTAGAGATTTTATCACCACTCAAAAATCCTTCAATAAGAATGTAGAGGAGAAATTAGCTAAATTAGATAATCTCTCTTTGAAGGTAGAAAGCTTAGCCCTTGATATTGAGATGCTTACAATTAGAACCTCTCCCCTTGAGGAGAATAAGGCCACTCCTATTAATGCTATCCAATTACAAATTAATGAAAATATTAGGATGATGGCTAAACTTAAAGAAAGATGGGCTAGAGAAAAAGAGGAAGAGGATAGAATTAAGAGCCTTCCTACACACCACACAGTTGCCACTATCCAAATTGTTGAGGACACCCAAACTATTAGCACCCAATGCACTCCTGGTCCCATTGGACCTATTAATGGTGATGCTAATACCTCAACCGAAGATGAAGAAACTCCTATGAACATAGAGGGTTTCAAACAAGTGAGCCTAGATGACACTACTACCACCTTTGATAGTAGTGATATTGATTTTGATAGTTGCACCCTCTCAGAAGTTATTAGCTTGCTACACAAAATGTCTAGAGACCCCCACACTAGCACACTTAATCTTGCCTTCACGGAGCATATCACAAATGCTCTCATCAAAGCTAGGGAGGAGAATCTTAGAGTAGAAGCCTCCATACCTAGGAAGCTAGATGATGGTTGGGACCCTATGATCAAAATTAAATTAAATAACTTCTCTTGCTATGCTTTATGTGATGTTGGAGCTAGTAGCTCCGTTATGCCCAAAAGAATATATGATATGTTTGAATTGAAGCCCTTTGAGCATTGTTCTTTTGGTGTTCGTCTTGTTGATTCTTCCGTAAGGAAACCTTTGGGGGAGATCGAAGATGTTCTTCTCATTGTCAATGACAACTATGTTCCCGTTGATTTTATTGTTATGGATATAGAGTGTGAACCTTTATGTACAATTATTTTGGGACGTCCTTTTCTTCGCACCGTTGGTGCGGTTATTGACATGAAAGAGGGGAATATAAAATTCCAATTCCCACTCAAAAAGGGGATGGAACACTTCCCTAGAAAGAAAATCAAGTTACCTTTTGAGTCCGTTACTCGGGCTAGTTATTCTCTTTCTCTTGATAAAATTTGATTCTTCTTTTGCATCATGCCTAGCTTAAAGGCATAAAAGAAAGCGCTTTTGGGAGGCAGCCCACAACGAATTAGGTTTCTTTTTGCTTTTTTTGTGTCTTGATGTTTGTTACTACTGTAGCAACATCATTGTATCTTTATTTTTCAGCTTTGTGCCAAGTTATAGCCTCTTATGATAAGGGAAGCAAAAGTTGTGACATGCTTTCCAGAAAACAGATTCTGTCCCTGGACAGAAAAATTCGAATAAAATCACCAGATCATCTTTTTGATCTGAATTGTTTTGACAGCATGCTCTATACAATTGTGAAACTTTCGTATGTTCTGAGTTTTTTTATTTGAGTTGCAGAAGTGCCCCGAAAATATTCTCTACTACCTGTTGTTCTGTTTTTCACATATTCTGCCACGTTTTGCCTCTCTTCACTTTTGCAAACCTTAAGATTGCTTTTTCTTTGCATAAACCTTTTGGCACTCTTGAGAAACAGTAGCTCTTCAAGATTACCTTTTTATCCAGTGGGAAAAATCATTTTATTAAGGGTACTAACCTCTCTAATCAGCTTATGATGAGTTATGTATGAAGGGAGTTTTCAAGTGTGCGATGGAAGATGATGAAAGAAGATCCAGGAGTGTCAAGCACTCAAGCTTGGGGATTCCCCCATGCATCCCCAATAAATATTCAAGGAGACTCAAGCGTCTAAGCTTGGGGATGCCCCCGTGCATCCCCTTCTCCATCAACAATCATCAGTTCGTCCTTCGTCTCACTATATTTTTATCACTTCATGCGTTATGTGCTATGCTTGGAGCGTCTCGCTCTTAGGTTTTATTTTTAGTTTTATTTAGTTTTGCTTGCTGGTCATAACAAGTTAGACCCCATCTTGCTTTGTGTGGGAGAGAAACACGCTCCACTCTAATCTAGAACACATCATAGGATTTTTCCTGCTTATCTTTTTGCTGTTGTGTGTTCTTTATCTTTTCGTAGCTGCTGCCATGTTTAGTTTTAGTTTTAGTTTGTCTTCAGCAAGAGCCTTGGCTTTTGTTTAGTTTGTTGCTGGAACTCTCTTTAGTTTTCATGTTTATATTGTTAAGAGAGTTGGTTGTTGCACTGATTTGTGTCTTGACTTGAAAGTAGGTAATTGAGGTTGCTATTTAATTCTAGTAGTAACTTGCAATAGTTTTGAGGTATTGATGTGAGTAATATCTGAACTTTTGGTGTCACGAGCTTTAGCCTATTAGTGATAGGTGCCTTATTTTGGGCAATCCGTGTGTATTTTCAAAACCTACAAAAACTAGTTGAGAACTCTAGCTACTAGATGGATCACTAATCTTTGGAGGGATCGAATATTAGAGTACACTCACGTACCATGAGTCGAGGATGCGCAAGGATAACCAAACCCCCATACACTCCTCCTCAGGGTACTTGTCTCTTTGTGAACCTCCTTATTAGATTGAGAGTTACCGATAATAAGTGCATGAGTTCTTCGGACTAATGTAAGTATTGAAAGTTGACACTTCCACCTTCCCATATTTTGCTAGCCTCTCCCGTGTCGTGCATTGCCTTCTTCTCACTCCGAGAGTTGGTGTCCACCTTCGCTGGTACATCCAAACCCTTCGCATGATACGCTTTGTCATCATAAGCCTCCTTATATCTTTCCTCAAAACAGCCACCATACCTACCTATCAAGGCATTTCCATAGCCTTTCCGAGATATATTGCCATGCAACTTCCACCTCTTCATGACTTGATCTTCATGTCATACATGCTTTTGCTTGATCGATGAGCCGCATGCTAGTTGGGCCTTGCCCTAATCATTGCTACATGACGCGCTAGTATCATTGCATATTCTGCTACACTGGCAGACGCATACATTGCATACATCATGATAGTTACATCTTCTTTAAATAGAAAGAGTCATTGAGGCCACCAAAAAAATACAAAAAAAGATAAAAAAGAGAAAAAGAAATAAAAAGAGAGAAAGGGGCAACACTACTATCCTTTTGAGAGATCCACACTAGTAATCCCTCTATATCCTTGTACTCCATAGAGATGATCATTATGCATATAGCTATGTGGGGACCTTCACACTATAGAACTTGGCTTGCATATTCCAAGGATGAGCCTCCTCAAACGAGCTCTAGGTCTTCATGAGCGAGCAAGTTAGATGCACCCCCACTAGTTCCATTGGAGAGCTTCCTAGCTCATATGTCCATCCGTTGCATGGCAATCCCTACTCCTCACATCATATCTATCATTTCGCATCTCCTGCCTATGATTATCCTCATTGATGTGAGCCTTTCTTATTCTTTTTTTTGTCTTCCTCCTCCTCCGTACTTCTCTCTTTGCCATCCTAAGTGTCAACTCTCGTGCTTACGCTCATCCATTGCATGAGTGCTCAAAATATTGAAAAAAAGAGTGGATCAAATTGACTTGTACATGGCTAGTGGTCTGGGGACGAGTCAAGATAAGATTCCAAAAAAAAGACCAAGTGTGACACTTTAGTAGATTGAGTTCTCAACAAATAAATATATTTTTTCCCGTAGTCCCTATCCCCCTTCTTGAACGCAAACACCATTTGGAGACATTCGAGTCACGGACAGCGATAGCTCTTGCACCTAATGTTCTTTTGTTACTTGTTTCAATGCTAATATAGACTCTTGCATGTTATGACTTGAATTGAATCTCTAACCTTGATTGATTTACTTTTAAAAGTTCTTATATGGTTGCTAGCATGTCACCACAGAAATTATGCTGTTATCATTTACCTACTTGAGGACGAGCAGGAATTAAGCTTGGGGATGTTGATACGTCCAAAACGTATCTATAATTTCTGCTTGCTCCATGCATGTTTTGTGTGATATTGCTATGATCTAGATACACTTTCATACACTTTTGATCATATTTGCAGTAACCTATTAACTCAGTGCACCACAGTGCCAGTTCCTGTTTTCTGCTATTTTTCTATTTCAGTTTTCCCCCATATAAAAAGTGCTCCAAAAATTCGGGAAAAATCAGATAAAAAATCAGCACACAAGAACCTTCCGGAAGAACCTGAGTGGGGCCAGAGGGCCACCACCAGGGGCCCAGGCGCCCTAGGGGCTGGCCGCGCCAGGGGGGCGCCTGGACCCCTGGTGGCCCCCCTGGCTGCCCCCCTTCGCCTATATATTCTCCGTCTCGGGAAACCCTCGAAGACAGAACCCTTTTTCGCGATCTTGCCTCTGTTCCGCCGCCGCCGCGCTTCCGAGATCGGGAGCACCAGCAGACTTCTTCCCGGCACCCTGCCGGAGGGAGGAACCACCTCCGGGAGTCTCCTCTCTACCATGCATGCTTCCCGTATGTACCGTGAGTAGTTTCCTTTGGACCATGGGTCCATGATCAGTAGCTATGTGATGTTCTCCTCCCCTCTTTGTTCTTCATGGTTTAGACCTCGTGAGCTGCCCTACATGATCGAGGCACTTTTGTAATCTTACTGTTGTTGCTATGCTGAGTTTGATGGGATCTGATGGATTATGAGACTATGTTCAGATTGTGATTGAGTAATATATTTGGTTCTTATCTCTTATATTTTTGTTCTTAAGTTATTCTTGCATGTTCTCCGTTGCTGTTTATTGCTTTGGCCAAGTAGTAGGTAGTAACCCCAAGAGGGAACATTTTGCTCGATTGTGGGTTCATGCCCCCTGATGACTAGCTTGAGTGACAGAAACATGAGTCTAGGGATGTGTTGTTGCCACAAGGGGGAAAACAACGGTGCTTGTAACCGCGGTTGCAAGGATTGTTTACTTTACGCAAAGTGCGTTTTAATGCAGTTGTCTGTTGCTTTGGGTTTACACTTTGGGTGGGGCTCGCAACTTAATACCAGCGAGATGTTCTGGATAGATATCTCAAGGTGGATGATTAGTAGTAGATGCAGTTGGATTTCGGTCTACTTATTTTGGCGTTCTGCCCATGCTTTTGAGCCTCTTCCTTTCTTTTGTAGCATAGTTAGCATTGCGGTGCGTTCATAATCCTGTCAATTGCCCTTCTGTAATTTGTTCACCTCGCATAGCAGTTTTATCGTCTTTTGGGAGAGAGACATCACTAGTGAACATCACGTATCCCGGTCCATATCCTCATCACTGTTTCCACGCTCATTTACTTTTCTGCTTTTACTTTCAGTTGCTATCATTATCCCTTGTGTTTGATCCTTTGTGAACAACAAGACCGAAGAGATTGACAACCTCTCTGAACTTCGTTGGGAACAAAGTTATTTGTATTTGTGTGCAAATCCGCGTCAGTTGCGCCGCTGACACCTACTTATCATCTCCGGAGTCCTACTGGAGACAAACCTTGGTATCTTTACTGAGGGAAATTTGCTACTGTGATTCATCACACCTTCCACTTGGGGTTTACCAACGAAGGGCGAGAAATCACTATCATCACCTCGCACATCAACTACTAACAACTAGACTTCTCCCATGTTCTCAAGAACTAAAGTAACTACTCACAAGACATAAAAGAGATCATGATCAGAGGTGATAGATGGGTGGCAAACAATCTGGACACAATGATAATTCTCCAACAAAACTCAATAGCATTCACCACAAAGTAGTAATCAACACCAACAGAGTAGAGAGGATAGATAGTACGGATTACAACACAAGTTGCAATTGTCAGATGAGATGGGATGGTGATGGAGATGGTGCTGATGTTGGGGATGATGATGATGATGATGATCTCGATGATGCCCATGACGATGATGATGATGATGGCAACGATCTCCCCTTCCGGGAGGTGATCTCCCCGGCGGAATCTTCCCACCGGAGATGGATTTTCTTCTCTGTAGGTTTCCGGCCCGTGGCGGCGGCGAAACACGGAAACTCTTCTCCTTTTAGGGTTTCCACCCCAGGGGGGGTCTTATAGGCGAGAGGGGGCACCGAGGGGGGCCACCAGACATCCAGGAGGTTGCCTGGCGCGGCCAGGAGGGGGGCGCGCCAGGCACCCTTCTGGCTGCCTGGTGGGTCCCCTCACCTCCATCTTCGGTGATCCCCAGTCAATTTCCATAAAAACGATCCCCGTAAATTTTCATCGCGTTTGGACTTGATCTGATTCAGCAACTTGATGTCCACTTTTCACCGCTGAATTCTGATTCTGCTGCTTCGGCACCGGAAAGTTGTAAACTGTGTAAAACAAGCCAAAACAACATAAGAACAATACTCTAAAGTGGAATATATCAATGAATACGATGAAATTACAATATAATATAGTGATGCTTTTTGGACGTATCAACTCCCCCAAGCTTAGACCTCGCTTGTCCCCAAGCGATTACTGAGCTCGGTAAACCTGTCCACAAGTTTAGAGAGTGAAGTGTCGATAAAAGAATACGGACAAGAAGCATCAAGATTTCTCACCAAACTAAAGCATCCTCAACAGCAACCTCAACTCATAAGGTCCTTATGAGAAAGTAGTAACAATTATAAGAAAGTAGGACCTGGAAAACTCATCAAATCATGGCAAACATAGCCTTGGTCAAGGAACAACTAATAACTTTTACCTTTGCTCTTTCACTTATAAAGGAACCAGTTGGAGCTTTGGAAAGAACATGTTATTAGTCAAGAAGTGCACATGTTAACACAAAGGAAGATGTTTACTAGGCATAAGCTTTTGCAAACAACTCACTTATCAAAAGATAATGTCAACAAAGATGTAACATGCTAACTTTCCATGCAGCTTTGTATGCAAGAATCTTTATTAACATCAAGTGTCTGTTCTCTCTCAAGAAGGAAGGAAGTAGGAAGGACTGACTCAGCACAAAATAAAGGATACCCCCGTGCAAAAGGGTAAGAAGGGAAAACTCATGTGCCATCTCTAGATCAAACAGAATAAAAACAGACTTTTGGGAGGTGCATGATCCGTCAACGACTGTTGATGGATAACTCACTCACTTCATGATTTGGGCAAGTTTCGAGGAACGGCTCCCATGTGGGGACGATCACATCCCCTTAAATTCCTTTGTTTATCACTCATGAATGGGCGAAGGAACTTGTGTGTTAGTATTTATCTTTTACGAGCTGGGCACTCAAGCCAGTCCCTTCTCGTATTAGGGGTTTACAGATTAGGCATGCAATCCCAAGATAAAACTTGTCCAAATTTAGAAGATCATGGGTTACCCACCACTTCCTCATGAACTGAATCAGTGGCACAAAACAGAAGATTTTGAACATCTAGAGATAGCACACAAATTATATACTTTAGGAGTGGTAGTGGAATACCAAAAATAGGAAGGTATGGTGGACTCAAGTGGAAGATGTTGGTTTCAGGGTATGGAAGTACAAGCAGAATTCCGCTTAGTACAGAGTTTTGGCTAGCAAGGCTTTGAGAGATCAGACAATTGATGACAACTTAGATGCAAGCAATACAAAGCATAAACATTAAAACTAGCATGAAACATCAAGTTGTCTTCCTTGTCAACATAACACTTCAAGCATAATAACACAAAGGTTTTGGCTATGTCGCTACTTTGAGAAAAACATGCTTGTTGTTATGACCAAAGCTATACTTGCCAAGATTTAAATAAAGTTTTCGAAGCCATACTTGATATAAGGTCAATACTCCCCATAAGAATCAGCTCGTAATGTCGATTGCGTGAAGAGAATACCGAGTGCAGCGAAGAAACCAATAGAATTCTCATTAATATTCTTTCATAGACGACCCCACACTCACGGATACAAAGCTCTCCACAAAAGGAGTGATAGACCTCAAAGCAACACCTATTTCATAAAGTAACTTCCCTAGACATGATACGACTCTACTTGACTCCTAAAGACAAAGATAAAGATAAAGATACCCGGCACTCCCCCAAGCTTGGAACAAGCTAAGGGGATGCCATTACCCGAGGAGATTTACTCCTCATTCTTGTTCTTCTCAGTCACGTACTCCTTGGCGAAGCGCTTCCATGGTAGTTGTTCTCTAGTCTCAAAGGACATTCCCGTCTCCAAGATCCTGCACTCAGCACCCAAACCCATGCGCAGAAACTTTAGTTCATACTCACAGTTCTGGTTCTGTAGATCATAGATCTGTGCTTGGAGCCCATAAACTTTTTCTTCTAGTGCGGCCAGACTTGACCACATCTCTTTCATCTCCTTCTTGTGGGAAGCCTCGATCTCGTTCATGATGTCGAAGTTGGCTTCAACACCACGCTCCACCATCTTCTTGAACTTGAAGACCTCATGTTCCATCTCCTTCAGCCGCTCCTCGGTGCTCCCTTCCTTGACTGTTCCCTTCAGATCTTCCTTGTGGACAACACCGTCCTCCACACGAAGGACCTGGGGGTGCTTCCTCACCTCAGCGAGGTAAGTGTTGATGACGTTGACAACGAACTTGTCCTTGGGGGAACTTGGGGAAGCCATGGCACCTAGGTCTGCTGAAAGTTGTCCTGGCAGAAACAGACCGAGAAAGAAAACATGCGAAATCGAGAGATACGGTGCCGGGACTATCCGGGCAAATATATAGCAAAATTTTCCGCAACAGAAGGAAGGTTTCAAGCCTAGGTGGAGTCGGAGTCCAGGGCACCCAGGAGGGTGCCTGGCGCGGCCAGGAGGGGGGAGCGCCAGGAGGCCTCCTGGGCCCCCTGGAGTTCCTCTCCGGCTCCACTCGGGCTTGGAATTTTCCTAATTTTGCAAAAACTTTGAAAAGTAAACTTTTATTGACGTTCGCGATGTTTCCTTACCATAATACATACCTTTTCTTATTCTGCTCCTGCTGGAGTCTGAAACTGGGCTGCAACATGTTCTTCATGAGTCTTTGTATATATCATATTTGCATCCACATTGATTGGATCACCTGCCATATAATGTTTGAGTCTTTGTCCATTCACAACTTGAGGTTTGGTGCCTTCAAAAATTTTGATCTTGATTGCACCAGACCGATATACTTCTTCGATATGAAAAGGTCCTTCCCATCTGGAAAGTAGTTTACCTGGAGAAAACCTGAAACGATATCTAAACAACAAAACTTTATCACCAACATTAAATTCACGTTTTAGAATTCTTTTATCGTGCCACTTCTTTACCTTTTCCTTGAACATTTTAGCGCTCTCGTAAGCTTCACTCCTCCACTCATCTAGAGAAGTCAAGTTCATGAGACGCTTTTCACCAGCTAACTTTGGGTCAGCATTTAGCTCTCTGACAGCCCAGAAAGCCTTGTGCTCTAACTCTAATGGTAAATGGCAAGCCTTGCCATAGACCATTTTATACGGAGACATACCCATGGGGTTTTTGTAAGCAGTTCTATACGCCCACAAGGCATCTCCTAACTTATTTGACCAATCCTTTCTAGAACTGTTTACTGTCTTCTGTAAGATCAACTTGATCTCCCTATTGTTGAGCTCAACTTGCCCACTAGTTTGAGGGTGGTACGGTGATGCAATCCTATGATTGACATCGTACTTGCCTAGAGCTTTCCTAAAAGCTCCATGCGTGAAGTGTGACCCTCCATCTGTCATGAGGTACCTTGGTACTCCAAACCTAGGAAAAATTACATCCTTGAGCATTTTCAAAGATGTCTTGTGATCAGCACTCTCAGTGGGGATTGCTTCGACCCACTTGGTTACATAATCAACAGCAACTAAGATGTGTGTGTACTTGTGTGAAGGAGGAAAAGGACCCATAAAATCAAAACCCCAGCAATCGAAAGGTTCGATCACTAGTGAGTAATTCATAGGCATCTCATTTCTCCTGCTAATGTTACTAACTCTCTGACACTTATCACAAGATAGAACGTACCTTCAGGCGTCCTTAAAAAGAGTAGGCCAATAAAAACCTGATTGTAAAACTTTATGTGCGGTCCTTTCACCGGCATGATGTCCTCCATAGGGACTATCGTGACATTGTCGAAGAACGTCCTGCTGCTCGTGCTCCGGTATACATCTTCTCACGATCCCATCCGGACCTTCTTTGAAAAGATGTGGATCATCCCAAAAGTAGTGCCTCAAATCCGTGAAGAATTTCTTCCTCTGCTGAAATGTAAAACCTGGAGGCAAAAACTTTGCAACGATAAAATTAGCATAATCTACAAACCAAGGGTCGGAATGAGATTGTACTTTTACAACAGCAAGTTGTTCATCTGGAAAACTGTCGTTGAGTGGAATAGGATCGTGCGGGATATCTTCCATCCTTGAAAGATTATCTGCCACCGGATTGTCTTCTCCTTTTCTATCGACAATCTGCAAATCAAATTCTTGAAGAATGAGTACCCATCTAATGAGTCTTGGTTTGGCATCCTTTATCTGCATAAGATACTTAATGGCAGCATGGTCAGTATGAATAATAACTTTAGAATCAACAATATACTGCCTAAACTTATCACAAGAAAACACTACTGCCAAGAATTCCTTCTCGGTAGTAGCATAATTCTTTTGAGCACTATCAAGTGTCTTGCTGGCATAGTGGATGACATTTAGCTTCTTGTCAACCCTTTGTCCTAAAACAGCTCCAACAGCAAAATCACTAGCATCACACATAATTTCAAAGGGCAAATTCCAGTCAGGTGGTTATACTATAGGAGCGGTTATCAAGGCTTTCTTAAGAACTTCAAAAGCTTCCTTACAATCTTCATCAAATACAAAAGGAGAATCCTTCTGGAGAAGATTGGTAAGGGGCCTCGAGGTCTTACAAAAGTCCTTGATAAATCTTCTATAGAAACCAGCATGACCTAGAAAACTACGAATACCTTTAATGTCCCTTGGATAGGGCATCCTTTCAATAGCTTCAATCTTTGCCTTGTCCACTTCAATTCCCCTTTCGGAAATCTTGTGTCCAAGAACTATCCCTTCGTTAACCATGAAATGGCACTTCTCACAATTGAGCACCAAATTCGTTTCTTCACATCTCTGCAAAACTTTATTAAGATTGTGAAGACAGTGGTCAAAGTAGTTTCCATAGACAGAAAAATCGTCCATGAAAACTTCTACAATCTCCACACAGAAACCATGAAATATTGCAGACATACATCTCTGGAAAGTAGCAGGTGCATTACACAAACCAAAAGGCATACGCCTATAAGCATAAGTACCGTAAGGACACGTAAAGGTGGTCTTCTCTTGATCCGCGGTGTTAACATGAATCTGGGAGAAGCCAGAATACCCATCAAGATAGCAGAAGTGGGTGTTTTTAGACAACCGCTCGAGCATCTGATCAATAAAGGGCAAAGGATAGTGGTCCTTCCTGGTGGCCTTGTTCAACTTCCTGAAATCAATACACATTCTATATCCAATAATAGTCCTCTGAGGTATTAGTTCATTTTTATCATTAGGAACAACAGTTATACCTCCTTTCTTAGGATCACAATGAACAGGACTTACCCACTTACTATCAGCTATAGGATAGATGATACCTGCGGCTAGAAGTTTGAGAACCTCAGTCCTAACCACGTCCTTCATCCTTGGGTTCAACCGTCGTTGATGATCAACAATTGGTTTAGCATCGGGCTCGAGATTGATAGTATGTTGGCAAATGGATGGACTAATACCCTTGAGATCATCAAGAGTATAGACAATAGCACCTCAGTGTCTGTGGAGTGTCTCCAATAATCGCTCTTCTTCATACCCTGAAAGGTTAGAATTGATAATAACAGGGTATACTTTCTTTTCATCTAAATAAGCATACTTGAGCGTATCGGGTAGTGGTTTTAGATCAAACACCGGGTATTCTTTTGGTTGCGAGAGGATTCCTAAAGGTTCAACCGGGAGGTTGTGCTTCACGATAGGAGTTTGTCCTAAAAATATGTCTTCTAGTTCATCCCTCTCCTGCATATGTATGTCATTCTCGTGGTCTTCCATAAATTGCTGCAAAGTATCATTAGGAGGAATAGAAATAGAGGCAATTTCTTCAATAATTTTGTCATTACTTGACAAGTCAGTACCACGAGGCTGCTTAGAAAACTTAGAAAAATTAAATTCATACGGCTCACTGTTAAATTTAACAGAAACTTTACCTTTCTTGCAATCTATTATAGCTCCACATGTGCTGAGGAAGGGCCTGCCAAAGATAATAGGGCAAAAACTATCTTGCACTGAACCAAGTACAAGAAAGTCAGTAGGATACTTTACCTTCCCGCTGAGTACTTCAACATCTCTCACAATCCCAACCGGAGAGATTGTTTGTCTATTTGCAAGATGAATCGTGACATCAATGTCCTCGATCTCACACGGCTGAATCTCGTGCATGATCTCTTGATAAAGTGTGAAGGGAATAGCGCTGACGCTAGATCCTAAGTCACATAGCCCATAGTAATTATGATCTCCTATTTTGACAGATACAACTGGTGTACCTGAAATTGGGCCTTTGTTCTTGGTTGTGACAATGTTAGTGGAAACAGCACAAAAACTAATAGTGGATTCTTTAATATCACTGGTTACCAGATCCTTGACCATTGCAACTTGAGGCTTGACCTTGATCATGTCCTCAGGTTCGTCAATGGTCATTCCGTTTTTGTTTAGAATACCTGTAACAAAAGAGTGCTCCTTTATCCTTGAGGGATAAGGAGGCTGTTCATACACAACTGCAGGTAAAACAGGATCAGTAACATTAATCTCAATAGGTGACTCCTTGAAAGGTTTATGATGTTGACTCTCCTTCTTCTTAGAAGAATCAATATGAGAAGCAAAGTCCTTGCAAAAGTCAACCATTAGCTGGGAATCAAGACCAATTTTAGAGAAAAAGGTATTAAAGTAATCAGTCTTCACATAACTCTCAATGTAATCATGTTCATAGTTTATAGCGGGTTCAATACCTTTATCAATTTCCCAGTCTTCAGTGTTCTTCTAGATCCTTTCTATAAGATCTCATTTTTCTTCCATACTTATGGTCTGGAATACCCCGCTGGAGGAGGCATCCAACATCTCCTTGTTCTGACGAGAAAGCCTGGCATAAAAATTTGTAAGTATAATTTCCTTGGGGAGCTCATGGTTTGGGCATTTGAGCATCAGGGGCTTTAGTCTCCCCCAAGCTTGAGCAATGCTCTCTCCGTCGCGAGACCAAAAGTGGTAGATGTAGTTCCTGTCTTGGTGAATTTCACGAAGAGGATAAAACTTTGCATAAAAGAGAGACATAAGCTCTGGCCATTCAAGCAGATCAGAGTTATCGAGTAGCTTATACCAATCTGAAGCTTTATCTTTGAGTGATATGGATAATAGTTTCTTCATGACGAACTCCATCGTTACACCTGCAAGCTTAAATAAAGAACATAATCATGATAAATATAGCAGGTGTTCTCCCAGATGTCCTTCTCCTGTATAACGATTAGACAAGACATGATCAATAATACCAGGTGGTATTTTATAGGGCACAATTTCAGTAGGGGTAGGAGTGACCACCACAGTCGTGGGGCGGCTCCTTACCAGCAACGAACCAACAGTAGCAGAGTCCATAAGGACTGAAAGTAACAACAGAAAATAAAGGTTTCCTCACCGGCTTCACTTACCAATAGCGCTACACTCCCCGGCAATGGCGCCAGAAAAGCTCGTTGATGGCGGTGAAGTTAATAGGTTTAGTGGGATTGCCTCCCCTGTTAACCGCGCCAATAAACGATTCTTGATAACCCACAAGTCTAGGGGATCAATTGTAGCTTTTCAATAAATAAGGATGTCGATCCCAGCGAGGAGCAGAAGGTATTGATAAGTGACTCTGGATAAGGAAAGGCTGCACACACTCAAAGGTAAATATTTAGGGGTTTTTGGTTTAAGCAACAGAAAAGTAAAAGACAAGCAAAGTAAACAGGGTAACTGAGGAGTAGCAAGTGGCCCAATCCTTTCACAAGGATAAGCCTAGGAACTAAACTTATAAAAGTTAAAGCGTTCTCAAGAACACACGGGAGAGATAGCCAAGTTACTTTCACCATACTCCGCCAAGTAATATGTATTGTGTTGATAAGTGTCGATGGGTGGATCAATGCTAGTACACCTTCTAGACTAAGATAAGTGTACTCTTATGATTACACACCTTGCAAGCATCCGCAAATACAAGGTACTTCCTCCGATCCATAATAAGTGTCGCTCACTTTGTACTAAGCTAGTACAAACTTTGTACTAGATGAACGACACTTATTATGGATCGGAGGGAGTAGTAATTAAGGCATAAGCCTAACCACAGCATTACGATTAAGGATCCATAACTCCCTTGTGCAAAAGTGTACGAACTGGGGTTCAGGTTTCTGTCACTCCGGCAACCCACCATAAGCATCCTTTGTGCACAATGTATTCCTCTAGGACCATGAAAGGTGAAGTGTTAAGTGTTCGACTCACATAACACCACTAGAGAAATAACAACACAACTTAAGTATCAAACAACACATAATACTTCAACATCATATGACTACTAACAACTAGACTTCTCCCATGTTCTCAAGAACTAAAGTAACTACTCACAAGACATAAAAGAGATCATGATCAGAGGTGATAGATGGGTGGCAAACAATCTGGACACAATGATAATTCTCCAACAAAACTCAATAGCATTCACCACAAAGTAGTAATCAACACCAACAGAGTAGAGAGGATAGATAGTACGGATTACAACACAAGTTGCAATTGTGAGATGAGATGGGATGGTGATGGAGATGGTGCTGATGTTGGGGATGATGTTGATGATGATCTCGATGATGCCCGTGACGATGATGATGATGATGGCGACGATCTCCCCTTCCGGGAGGTGATCTCCCCGGCGGAATCTGCCCACCGGAGATGGCTTTTCTTCTATGTAGGTTTCCGCCCCATGGCGGCGGCGAAACACGGAAACTCTTCTCCTTTTAGGGTTTTCACCCAGGGGGGTCTTATAGGCGAGAGGGGGCACCGAGGGGTCCACCAGGTATCCAGGAGGGTGCCTGGCGCGGCCAGGAGGGGGGCGCGCCAAGCACCCTTCTGGCTGCCTGGTGGGTCCCCTCACCTCCATCTTCGGTGATCCCCAGTCAATTTCCATAAAAACGATCCCCGTAAATTTTCATCGCGTTTGGACTTGATCTGATTCAGCAACTTGATGTCCACTTTTCACCGCTGAATTCTGATTCTGCTGCTTCGGCACCGGAAAGTTGTAAACTGTGTAAAACAAGCCAAAACAACATAAGAACAATACTCTAAAGTGGAATATATCAATGAATAGGATGAAATTACAATATAAAATAGTGATGCTTTTTGGACGTATCAATAACTGCAGGTAAAACAGGATCAGTAACATTAATCTCAGTAGGTGACTCCTTGAAAGGTTTATGATGTTGACTCTCCTTCTTCTTAGAAGAATCAACATGAGAAGCAAAGTCCTTGCAAAAGTCAATCATTAGCTGGGAATCAAGACCAATTTTAGAGCAAAAGGTATTAAAGTAATCAGTCTTCACATAACTCTCAATGTAGCCATGCTCATAGTTTATAGCGGGTTCAATACATTTATCAATTTCCCAGTCTTCAGTATTCTTCTGGATCCTTTCAATAAGATCCCTTTTTCTTCTATACTTCTGGTCTGGAATACCCCGCTAGAGGCATCCAACATCTCCTTGTCCTGACGAGAAAGCCTGGCATAAAAATTTGTAAGTATAATTTCCTTGGGGAGCTCATGGTTGGGAAATTTGAGCATCAGGGACTTCAGTCTCCCCCAAGCTTGAGCGATGCTCTCTCCGTAGCGAGACCAAAAGTTGTAGATGTAGTCCCTGTCTTGGTGAATTTCAAGAAGAGGATAAAACTTTGCATAAAAGAGAGACATAAGCTCTTTCCATTCAAGCAAATCAGATTTATCGAGTAGCTTATACCAATCTGAAGCTTTATCTTTAAGTGATACGGAGAATAATTTCTTCATGACGAACTCCACCGTTACACCTGCAATGTTTTGGAGTGTGTTCATGATAATCTACATCTGTATCTATATCTATATCTATATCAAAGCATGTGCGTTAATTGTGGAGTGATATTCATTCTTTTTGGTCACAATCATTGTTGAGATTTTTGCCATATGGTTGATAAATTTGAAGTAAGATAATATATTTTGAGATTATAAAATAAATTCCCCTTAACACCGAATTAAAAAAATTATGACTTATGTGAAACTGATAATACGAGTACTTTTCTTCTACATGCCATGCACCTATTTGTCTCCGCATCATGGTACGGATGTTATGACACTCTCGCGTACTTTTTGATGGACTCAAACATCAATTTGTTTTTTCCCGTTGCAACGAGCGGGCATTTTTGCTAGTAACCTATAAAGATAACTCGCAGTAGAGGAACAATGTCACTATCCCACGTTTCCAACTTCTAAATCGCTTGGCTCAATGTGGCCTGGTGACAAGAGATCACGCTGCAAGGAGGGAGGAAACCTTCAATCTCGAGCCTGGCCAGGTGTTCGTACTTCATCGTTGAAATTGTCCAATCACAGGAGTCCTTGGCGTCGACAAGAACAGGAGCTTCGCTCGCAGCGCCACTGCGATGTTCTAGGAGTTAGTTTTCGTCATCTAGTGGTAACAGTTGTTGGAGATATGGCTCAGAGGCAATCATGTTATGATGTTATTTCCTTATGTATTCATGAGTTATCTATATTGTCCTTGAACGTCATCATTGATATGTATCAATAAGTATGTGACTTTTTTGTGAGACTATATATTCTATGATGATTGTTCTAATGGTCCCTAGTTGATAAGCTTATGCGGACACATATCCTTGGCTAGTATATGATTCGTTTGATGACTATGTTTCACAAGTCATGGGCATAGAGATGCTAACCGATAGTATGGACTTAGTGATGGGATCACTGAGTTGGACAGAGACACACTTTGAGACGCAGCGAGATACTGTCATCTGTTAGTCTCAATACAATGTATATGCCATGTCCTAGACCTGAGGTCCTCGCATGTTCTCGGGATGAGGAATGGTTCACTTAGGGTCAATCAAACGCTACAACGTAACTGGATAGTTATAAAGGTATCTTTTGAGTGAGTCATGATACATGTCGCGAGACATGGTTGATCAAGATGTAATTTACCCCTCCATCATGGAGAGATGTTCTCTGAGCCCTCTCGAGTGATAAGATTCAAAAAGCATGGTCATGCGACATGGGTTAAGCGTTAACCCGATTCAGGAATTAGTATCACGGTTTAGAGAGAAGAGATCAGCTACCACAAGGGTGACAAGTACTCGCCTTGAGCCTTACAACATATATTGTGAGGCAAAAGGATTGTTGCATATGAAACTTTGTAATGGTTCGTCTTATGACTTTACGCACATATGGGAGTCGGCACGTTCTGCTAAGCACCGCTATGGACTATCGAACCGGATGCGATCTGGGTCGTTTCCATATGTACGTGAACCTATAGGGTCGCGCGCTTAAGGGGAAAGGAGCCCATTCGGATGTGATCCGAATGGATTATGGATGGAGGGTATGGATTGCCTCAAGGATTGAGGCCACTCCACAGGCGCCTATATAAGGGCTAGGGAGAACCTCGAAGGGGTACGGGTCAGTCCACAACCCTAGCCGCCGCCAATCCACGTCTAGGCCGTCCCGCCGAACCTAGCAGTCCGCCGCACACGACGCTCCTCCTGCACATGTGCATCCCTTGGAGGCGCCGCACCTGCGGTGCTTGGGACGGATCAGCTCTCGGGATCGCTCGCGGGATTGTTCGAGGGGTCGACTCGTGGGATTCGCGAGGAGCAGTCGCCGACGCGCATCGCCAACTCTCCGTCTGTTGACGTGACTGCACGTCTACTGGTAATCCCTTATCCCGTAGTTCATCTCCAATAGGAGTGATCTTGGTTGTGCGCGGTAGGAAATTTTTATTTGGCGCTATCGTAGCGTGCCGCATTCCCCAACAACAGTTGCTTGACTTTCTCCTCGTATATAAAGGCCCAAGTGTGTTTGTCTGAAAGTCCGCGCCAGTTCTTTCGACGACGAGTGGATTATGGGTGCAAGAATCAAGGCATCCGAGATTTGGTTTTTCAACAGGGGATAGAAAATGAAGAATTCAACCTTCGACAAGGTGGGCCCCGATAGCTAGGTCATTGAGAGGAATAGAGCTCGACAAGGCTCGAAGCTCTAATGCTATCAGCTAACTGACCATCTCCCTGGTCGCAACTAATAGATCCCGGATCTTTATAGAACTCGGATCTTAAATCAAAGGGAGGAGAACCCGTCCAGACTTCACATTTCGAAAAGAAACAAGCTTGACAAATGCATCCAAACTCCAAACAAGCTCAGGGGCTACTGACGATGACTATGTGATATACCGGGAGTAACCCATGTAAGTGAAGGTCGAACGATAGGTCGCCCCAATTCCCATCAGTATGAGCCTCAACAGGCCTCCCCGCACCACATGGTGCCATCCTTCCAGAAGCTCCATAAACTTCACACACAAAAGAACTTTGTTGTTTTTAATTTATAGGTCGATTCACCCATATAACCCTAGGCCTCGCCCCCATATATAAGACAAGGCCGCAAATAGTTAGAATCATCAACTTCTAGTCATCAATTTTGCTAGCATTAGACACATTGTAACCCCCTCTCACCAGATGTTCTTTCTCACATAACCAAATGCAAGTAAACGTAGAGTATTACTTTTTACCATGAGGACCCGAACCTACATAAACCCCATGAGCTCTCCTCTTTAATACTTACATTCCCACGAGCCACCTTACATTACTTTTTACCATGAGGACCCGAACCTACATAAACCCCATGAGCTCTCCTCTTTAGTACTTACATTCCCACGAGCCACCGAACCGAGATCACTAGCGGTTTTCTACACCGTCAACGACAAGTAGGTTGCAAAGGGTCAAACAAATCTTCTCTATATTGTTGATGACATGGCAAAGTGATGGGCCTCAAAAGGGTCAAACGAGTCTCCTCGTTGCCACAATTGATGTGATGAAGTGACAGGTCCCACACTTGGAAACAGGTCAATGAAGACAACAACAACGTGCCGGCAACTCAAGCAAATGACATGCAAGGGCGTATAGCTATTACTATTTTTGCAAACAATAGTGATACAAAACCAAATTCATGAAGATTCAATGGCAGACTTCGAATTTCAGAGTTCATTGTTTTACATTACTAAACTTTGTACAACCAAAAATGAACCGTTGATGATAATTCTCTTCTTTTGCAAGGAAAAATGCAAAAATTGCTCACGATAATGGCAGATGATAGCAAGAGATAAGAAAAGGAGAATCTAGCAAAATGAATGTCAGTTACCAAGTGGCGAGCTTGCTTAGCTATCAGAAGAAGATTTAAAAGAATGCCAGTCATGCGGCAGCTACAGCGCACAGGAGACTTGTAGACACCCCATGGTGCTGTTATAACGCACATTGACAGTCTTCCAACCAACAATATGAGCACCGGGAACGAACTCAAAGGAACAAACATTGCTTTTATCAAACATGTTGGTGACCAAGCTTTTGAAAGATGAGAAGAAAAAAACATGTCGTCTTAATGTACAGGTGGATTAGTCTAGTCTCAAGGCGCTACACATCACTGAAAAAAAAACACTTGAGCATGCAACACTGAATGTGCATTCAACACTGAATGCCGACAGCTAAGGGCCAAATCTTACGGCATTTTGCAATGGACACCCCACACTCACACTGGTCCGATCTCTGAGGCTGTTGTAGTTTTCATCTCTTCTACAAACATCGAACCTGCTCTTTGATGTTCAAGTTCTCTTGCACAAAGATGATTCCAGCCAAGTTAGTTATTGGACAGTGCCAATACTAATGTCAACAACAGTTGTTGCAGATCACCTGCTCGGTTTGCCGATCTGTGAAGCTTGTAGCTAGGATAAAGCCACCGTCATAACAAAGGAACATCCAACTGTGCTTGATCTGAACCGTACATTGTCAATCGGGGAGCCCGCATGCCCACGCTGTCTCTATGTGAATTCATCTCTATATATCTGGAACGGGGTGATTTCATAATCGAGGCAAGCACCATGTGTGTACTGTAGCTGAGATGGCTATGCTTCATTCGCCAGAACTTGTTCCTGGCCAAAATTCATAGCACGGTCAAAGCTTTTCACTGAGCTTGCAGCGCTGGGGGAGCTTGACTTGTATGCTGGCTCCAGTTGTGAAGGTGATAAATTAAAGCTGTTAATGTGTGATATCTAGTTACATACTCCCTCCGTCCCAAAATAAGTGTCTCAACTTTGTAAAAGTTAGTACAAAGTTGAGACACTTATTTTGGGACGGAGGTAGTACTTCAGGAGATATAACAAGCTCGGCGCGCAAAGGGACTTCAAACTCCAGACAAGCTCGGAGTACTATATTGACATGTGTCTATAAAAGTCATCCTTTACAAGGTCTATATTTCAGTTTGATAATTGATATAACCAAGTTCTGCACACTTATTTTCTATTTATACTTTAAGATGAAACAAAGGTCAGCCATGAATTTAATTGAAGCCTGCATATATCAAACAAAAGTGGTTTCTATGATTGCAAACGATTAAGTCTCTGCACTAGCAAGTGCGCGTGCACGTGCATGTGTTATTTATTTCTGCTAGGCAGACTTCAAATTATCGAGCCATATATCATTGTACGAACAGTACATGTTCCTTACACAAGGCATGACTATAATGTTAAAATTCGTAGCAATGCACAGGGTACTTAGCTAGTACTCCCTCCGTTGAAGTAAAACCATGTCAAGTAATCTCGAATGGAGGGAGTAGTAGCCTAGTAAGATGTATACTGCACATACCTCATTTTCATCACCCATGTTTCCAACTTATTCCATCTTCGGAGGACATCGGTAATTTGGTCTGTCACAGTCATTATTGTTGACAGCCTATATTCTCAAGATTCGGACCAATTTGTATACCTGAAAATATGTATTCTTTTTTTAAGATATGTATATCTGTTGTACAGGCTAGTAGTCTTTGCAATCAACCTACCTGAGCACTTCTAGATGCTAATGTCAGCTCCAAGGAGTTGCGACAGCCATCAGCCCTAGAAGAAAGTTACACTGTTAGATGCACAATACTGATACAACCAGAGAAAACACAAACAAAAGCACAAAGTATCTAAGTGCTACAAATAATACCTTTTGTCACTAGTCTTTTTCATGTACTGGGTACTATTGAGCTCCCCACGGCCACCATATTTAGTTTCATCCGTGTTTAAGATAAGCTGGTTAAATGTAGAAAAGTGTGAATACATATTTAAATAATAATGCCAGTTCTTAAACTCAACCCTCTACACTGAAGCATGAGGGCCAGTAGCATATGATTTAGTAGGTTTAGGACAAAGTGCTTCCTGAACTGAATAACTAGTGTTATTCTAGAGAGAGAAAAAGATACTGTAACATTTTATACAGATATCTAAGATGGTAACAGACATAAAGCTGATGTCAGCAAGTATGTGCATTAAACTGAGATTCTAAGGATTTTCATCAGCAAAGCACTGAGATCATTCTAAGCCATTTTTTAAATTATGTTCCCACCATAATGTTCTACGCCCTCGGTCCCTCCGTTCATAAATATAAGATGTTTCAGATATTTCAATATGGACTACATACAAAGTATCAATTTTGAGACCACAAATACAGTGCAACAATTCAAAGTATCAAGTTATATAGGGCTGTGACATAATATGTTCTTAGCACTACAGCAAAATGGCTTGTAGATGTAATAGCTCATAGCATGCTACTCCCTCCGTTCCCTAATTAGCTTGCTAAAACATCATATATTAGGGAACGGAGGGAGTAGATGATAAAATGGTTTCCCAGTTCCCTTACTTTGTGCTATAAGGCTAAGTTTAGAAAGAAGAAAAAAACAAGTTATAAAAATGAGTTTTTTTCAATTAAGATAGAGATCATGCAAAGATTTATTCAACCAAACATATTTCCAAGTTGAAAAAAATGAGAATATATATAATTTCAAGTGATGTACAATTTTATGATATAATGTATTAAGTTCAACAATTTTATGTTAGATTTTTTTATTCAAATTAAATTATGAAAATTTTGTTCATAACAAAGAAATAGTGCTTAGTATACACAACTTACTTGATATTCCCCAGCTTCATCCACACCAACACGATACATTTCATAGGGGACTTCTGGATTGAAATTAAATACAAAAAGGAAAGGCCCCCTTGTGAAAGATATCACCTGCCAGAATGAGAAAATATGATTAGCAACAGTATAAGCCACTGATAAAGTATAATTCGTTTCAGAATAAAAGCAACTATATGTTTTCTAATAATTTGTAAAGTAGGTTTGATCTGTTATTAACTGAATGACTTCCATACCATGCTTGTATCGTCACAGTGATGAACATTGAGTGAACCTCTCGAAGTTAACCTTTCATTTTCATCCAAGCTCATTATATCCTGGGATGAAATTGCTGAGTTAGTAAGATTAATCTCCTCAAGGTATAAAATCAATACTTGGATGATCTGGAAACTGTTAATAGTTGAGAATAAAATAACTTTTGAAGAAACATCAAAAGTTCCTTGCAAATTTGTAGGATTCCAAATGATAATACTTTTGGGTTAATTATACTGTGACTACTACAGTGAAGTAAAAAATGTGATGCTTCTCGTTTCTAACTTACGCAATGTCTGACATATATCACTAAACTTAACTTTAGCTACCAATACAAACGAATATTTAAGATTGGCAACAGAATATTACCCTCAATACAAGAGCCAATATTACACATTCACAACTGTTTTTTTGTCAATAAATAAGACTGGTACGGAACATCCAGAATGTAATAACTAATTCAGTTTATAACATGAATAAAAATAAATTCAAGCTAGGTAACCACTCTATAAGAACTATAATACCGCAAACTTTGAAAATCTCCAAAATCCAGCCCCCACCCTTGACTGGTAAACAAACTACCATCTCTTTTGTGTTTCATGCTCGCTTGACATGAAGAGTTAACATAGAGTAACTACATTATGAACCTCAAGCATTATGCCCTTATATGTTACCATACACTTTAAACTTAGTTTAAATATGGTTAACCCACATATGGGCAACAGGGCCACCTATGCATGGGTCAACCCATATAAATATCCCCCAGTACGTCCCCGGGGTCACGGTAGTTAAGTGGATAAAAGTATCCTATTATAGAGCAAAAGAGTGGAAAACCATTGTTTTCAACCAACACAGGACAGGAATAACTTCTGCGACAAAGTCTAAGGCTCTAAGCTGATTTTACTACGTATCATAATTTTGCCAACACATTGCAGAGACAATCAATGCTCCATGGTCTGGCATACAGAGTTTTAGTTTGCAGTGGCATTTACAAGTAAACTGACAAGCAATTTTGAAATGCATTTCGAGAAAATAGTTACATACCTTGTCAAAATTGAAAACATGTTTGTGAACACCCTTGTCCAATAGTTCCCACTGCCGACAAGCTAGTTGGAAGGAATAATCATTGCTTGACATAGGAAACTCAACTCTCTGAAATCAATCAACAAAGATCGTAAACACTCTTGTGCAAATTGAGTGCCACAAACTGGAAGAAATTCAAAATTCTGGGAAGAAATAAAGACAGTTAAATTCTAAAAACCATGTAAGTAGCTCACCTTCGGATGAGCAAATTCATTACCCATGAAATTAAGATATGCACCTCCACTTGTTGTAAAAGTAATTAATTTCATTATCTGAAACACGTTGAAAAAGATTGAAAGTGACAGAAAGTAAATGTTAGTACTTCAACTATTTACCAGTAGAGGTTGTTACCAGAAATACCATGAATATAAGATCCATCAGTTCACTACGTATTACCGTCACCTAGCTTTCACAGCTACTAGTTTTAAGTCTCTAACATAAAGATAACAATATAGCAGAGGGCCCTTCCTGTTGAACTCAACAAAATAAGACAAGCCCCATCATGCGCCTATGTACCAGTGAACATGGTTGGACATCCAGCTGAGTTGCTTACCATGACCACTAGTCCAGAATATGAAGAGTTTCCTTAGGAGAAAATCATATTAAGGCATGCTGGTTCCAAGTTTATGGAGTCGCCCATTCTAGGCAATCTCCCTGACTGGCAAATGAACTCCTAGTGATAGAGGAGAGCAAGTTGTCGGCCAGCAAAACGAAGCAAGTCGAACTGATTAAATCTGTGGAAATGGGCTTAAACAAGTTGCGAAGTATGGGCACACCCATATGGCTATATCTACACCTCTACAGGGTCCTGGCTGTTTCTGTTCTTCTCAGGCAGTATATGTTTTCTATCATCTGATTCACACTGATTCATCATATATTTCACAGAAAAAATGCACTCATTGACGACATTCTTGATGGGTTTAGAGATCACATCAACGTTGTGTCAGTTAAATCCTAAATGTATAAATTTGGGTGTAAGACAATCAGCTATCTTGGACAACAGTGACATTAACACTAGGCATATGTTCCTGACAAATGTTAGTGCACAATTCAAACTACAAGTTTTCCACTGTCTGCCCATTTTGTAATTTACCATCATCTGTCACTAGTTCCCTACCCTTAATTTATGAATGTAAGCTGGTTGAAAACAAAGAAATTTAAGGAATGACAAGCATGGATCCATGGAAATTCACTGTACCGGTAGCTAATAAATCTAGTTAAAGGGGTGATGCAATCATGGATGGGTAATTGGATATACATAGCCACAAGCTAGGAACAAACTCATACCTTGAGCAATGAGGAAGCCTTGAAAATCAAATCATCATCCACTGACCCACTAGAGCACATTCCTGTATTAAGAATTATCTCAGCAAAAGACTTCCGCCCTGATATTGACTGACAAAATATCAGATGTAAGAATTCCATCACAAAGTCAGTCAAGAAGAATAAAATAATAATTTATTTATTATCAAAAATAAAACTACACACTGCAGCTTGTGTTCTGAAAAACTACATAACCTTTCCAAAACTCCACGTTAATTTATATACATTAAATGGCATGGACTCTAACAGGCAAGACCAATTGGTACATCAGGGCCTATTGGGCCATGCATTATCAAGGCTATCTTTCATAGTATGGGTAAGGTAGAACCTACAACTCCAACATGTTACTAGTACTTCTCGCTGTAGCTATCCTTTTGAGAGCATCTCCAACAGATGATATAAAACGGCGGCCATGCCCAAAAACTGTCGTTTGGGGCATTTGGGCCCAAAAATACTTCTCCGGCAGATGATGTATCTCTATGCAGTGCCCAATTTTTTTGCAGCAGAGCCCCAAACTATATCTCCAATTGCTGCAAATTTTCAGCACCACTACCAACTGCCGCAAAACCAAAAGTCAGCCACGAGAACGCCAACCGTGAAGTTTCCCCGCCACCACCCCACACCGATTCCTACTGGATCTCGCCGCCACACGCCACCACCACGTGTCCATCGTATGCCCCTGGCCCAGCCGCTCCGGACGCCCGCAACAACCCCCGCCGCTGCTAACGATTGGAGATCCAGTGCTGCCTGATTTGCAGCGATTCCAGCCGTTCCCCGCTTTCTGCGGCCTGAAATGGCCTCCGCAGCACCAGGGCATGCCGTGAAGGTCAATTAGCGGCCGCCGCGACCACCGCCAAGCCGCTGCTCCTTCCGAGCTCTCAGCTGACGGACGGTGTGGCGATGGCAGTTCCTGCCGCAACCCCTGCTCCCCGAGGGCGCCAAGACCACCCTAAGCTCATTCCTAGCTGGCTCGGCGACTGCCTCGGCCCGGTGAGCTATGTTGGCCCTAATTCACCTCTTTGTCCACTAGGTGTTCGACGAAAAGCCCCTAAAAGGTAAAAAAAAATCATTTTCCCCTTTTTTATTGCGATACAGGGGTGGGCTGTGATAGAAAGTATCGCGTTATGTAGATGAGTTAATTTGAAGCAAAATCATGGGTTGCTACCTAGCGGTATGTAGCTGGGCAGATCAAGGTCAAGCTCCTCTGAGCTGCCGGTTAGCAGTTAAGGTCTAAATTTTAAGCGGGTAACAACTACAGATGGCATGTATGATAGGTTCTGGTGAAGATGCACAAGAGAGCATTTGAACATGTCAGAAAATAGGGTAAACTACAATATAAAGAACAAAAGAAACTAGAAGTTGTTTATGGGCTAAGTGTCTGAGGAAGTGACTCGATCTTAAAACAAGATTTGGTCTGCATGAAATACAATTTGTTCTTTTCTTTCTAAGCATGATAACATTGGCGCCCAGAAAAAGATATACTCAAACCTGGTTGTGATTTTCAACATAAGATAGCATATGATGGTTACTGCTTATCAATACTTTCATAATCTGCAAAATGATCCAAGATAGATATTAGACATGAAATATGATACTGCTAGTGTACATGGCCCCAATAAGAAGATGATGGCATGCGGAAGTCTAGATGGCATGCAAACCTTGTTCATGCTCCATTCTCGCTCTGGAACATTTTCAAGATGCCACAACCACATTTCTGGAATAGAAAGATTGGCCCAGTAGTCAAATCCTAGTCCGCCTTGGGTGGTTGGTTCACATAACCCAGGATAATATGTTGCCTATAAAATGAAATAAGGAATGAAACAGAAGTACGGGTTGTATCAATGTATATCAGTTGCTAGAATTGAAATAGCATCCACTAAATAATGGGTGAGAAGTGTTATCCATAGACACTGAACAAAAGTAAATATGCCTGGTATTCTGTTTAGCTCTGTCAGACAAGACTCGATATTAGAATCACAATCACTTACTACTTAGTACTTACTATCCCAGAACAGGTTGGCATCAAGTTCAACTTGGGTAAAACTACTCCCTGCATTGTACAATATAAGGGGCCTACGCATCCCGAGAATTAAATGTGGGTCATCTGACACAAAAGTGATATATCATTATTAAATGCTTTTGAATACCAGACGAATCGTATGATTTTTGTATCACATAACCAACATTCTATCAGTCAGATTGTTGGACATACTTAGTTCATGGGATGGGTGAGGTGGCCTACATTTTGCAACAGATGTAGTATATGTCCATACCAAATCACGTGCCTAAAAGTCTAAAACCACTAACTATTTCACATGAACAAAAATTTACATGAAAGGGACAGCAGCAGCAACTTACATCTTCCGCAATTGTTATAATATCTGGATGGAGTTCATGTAACATCTCATTTGCTAGAACTAGATATATCAGTGCATCCTTGTCAACGTATTGATTGCAATACCTACATTTTAACATTGAAATGAGCATAAAGAGACTGGGCAAAGGTAACAAGTATATTGCATAAATAGAAATGACTACTGAATGAAGACATAGAGATGTTCAAAAGAGCATGAAAATTAGAACATTTAATGGCACTGGCAGTTCCTCACTGCAAGGGATGGAATGACTCCAAACTGATCACAAGGATATGCATTCAAGGGCCAACAGAGCATCTTCCCTTTGACATTCATCTATGTTGTGAATCAGTAGAACATTGATATGTGGTTTGTGTTTTTTCGAATATTTAACCGTAGTACCAGCAGCTCCTGGATGTGGAATTATCAATGACAACCAGATGCAACTGATCCTTAGCAAACAATAACTGCCTATAAATATGCTCCAGCTTCTCCCACACAAAACAGGGTGCACTTTCCTGTTTTGTGATCTTGCTATGTGGCTATTATTGGTTTCAAGCAAGCAGATAACTCTAGAGAAGTAGGAAATATAGATGGCAACATGGGAACCATACCAAAATAGGGTATCGATCAATGTTCTCCAAATTCAATTGTACAGGTTCGACATGCTGAGAGTTAAACTAGGTCTGATTATATTTAACCTAGGCATAATTCTGGATCAGTTACGTGTTATCCAATAGTTGTCAGCATCAGGATCCATGGCTTGACAAGATTGTCCTCATGTTGACAGGATGAAGATCATAGGATTATGTAAGATCACTATAATCGCGATTCTGAGGAACTGAGGCTACGTTGGTGGGAGTGCACACCCCTTATCTTAAGGTTTGGATCATCGAATTGCACCCCCCCCCCACACACACACACCACCACCACCACCACTCTTCTTCTTTAAAGAGAATGTACCTAGATCCTGGTTTTATAGTGTTCTGCTCAACTCTGATGCTATGACGACCATGACTCGAAATATTAAATATCTAGAACCTTCTTTTATAGTGTTCTGCTTAACTTTGATGCTATGATGACCAGGCTCAGAACGACCCCATGTCATTGTAGGCTAGAGAACAATGTTCTGACAACATTGAATTACCACACAAATACAATTACAGACATTGGTACAAGAAAACGAGTAGAACAGAGAAATAGTAGCGAGGTGAGAACAGAAAATTCAATGTTAGTTGGCAGTGGTACTGCCCCCAAAACATGCTAGTAGGGAGTATAGATCCTCCCAGTACCAAATCTATGTTCGATGGATAGATGAGCTTGTCCCATTTTCGTCCAATAGAGAACAATTCCGTAAAATACAAAACAATATGGCCAAATAATGTTAACTGTAACCGGTAGTTCACACTTACTCTTCTATGGCACCAGTAAATGTAGAAAAACCATTGTGAGTATATAACATAGAAGAGAGAGAGTGAAACTGGAATCCATCGATCTTGTATTCAGTGACCCACCTAACAAGAGATTCCATAAGTACCTAGGTAGATAGGAAATAGAAGAGCAAGAAATAGAGTGTGAACAGAGCTTTCGTTGTTTTACCAACTTAAATTAGACAACAAGAAGTGCAGAACATCAACATCATCATATTTGAACATTCTAGTGCCCCAGTATTTGTGATGCCCTCTTTTCCCTGACAAGGATACATTACAACAAACATGTTGAAGTAGCAAAGAAGCACACAAGTACCTTGGACAAAAAAAATGAAATAGAGTATGTAAAATATTCAATGTGCACAACTAAAGATAATAATGATAAGACATTGTAATTAATGTCTTCCAAATCTATTATTCCCATGACTCCTCGTGAACACCAACATAACTTTAAGAAGTAAAAAACCATAAGTTGTATTACCGCTATGGAAGTAACAGTCATTAGAGCCATCATAAAGGGACAATCCAACCATTCCGTCCGCTGATGCATAGGAGTGGACAATATCAATAAGAACCAGTAACCCAAGACCTGAGAAAAAAAGAAAAGATGATATCTTAATCGCTGTTTCACTCGTTCTTAACATTGAATGGCAAAATAAAGTATGCAATCTCAAAACTTGCTAGAGATGTCACTTGAGCTCCAAACTTACATGCACAAGGAAACATAATTGATTTAAAACACTAAGAAGATGGCCAACATGCAGTATAAAGAAAGAACTTTCTATTGTAAAAACACTTATTTCAACTACCACGTGCAAATGGCAACTTATGTTAAAAGCAAGGAAAATGGAGCATGGTAATATAACAGGACTTCAACTTAACTGCATCTCATATTCGCCATCCAAGGCAGAATATGATCTACAGAGACAAAGAAAAAGAAAAGAGAATGTGCTATGCGAGTAGCCGAGTGCTCTGTTCTGTGTATACTCCTATCCTACACTTAGTGTTGTTGTCAGACTATATACTGCCATGCTTTACATGGATAAAGTGTGCCTGACACAAATAACACAAGAGGTGCTACATGTTCAGTGGATGCGCACATTATGTTTTCACTTTTCAGGCCTCCTCTATAATTATGTGATCAACCTCCACTTGCCTCTTTTCTCGTTTTATACCTCATAATTGAACAACTGAACACTCTATAAACGCCTATGATAGTATATTAAACCAGGCTTCTTGTGTGTGTCTGATCGGAATAGATTTTGATGGTTATGAGAGTAAGAGAATAATAATGATCTTGAGAGGCAGACCATGTGCCTCATCCACTAGTTTCTTGAAGTCGTCTGGGGTACCAAATCTGCTACTGGCTGCAAAATAATTTGTGACCTGCAGTTACAATGCACTTGATCACACACAGACTGAGAGAAAAAAAATAACACAATCAGTTATCATTGATATCATCTATAGCAAATGGAGTAATCATTAAAATTAAAAATCTGCTAATAACTCTACCAATGGGAAAAACTTCATTTGCAATTAGTTTAAATATAATACGCCCTTTTTTTATTTATTACTTCATATATCCTCAAGCTCAAAGGAAAGCTAGCTGCATACTCAAAACATTAGGCAATCTTCTAGTTTTTGTAGTAGCTTCTTTAAACTGCTAAAAATTACTATCAACCCATCTGGTATCTCAGCTTACGTCTAATATCAACAATTCCATATGTGCACACTTGTGATTGGGCAATATCAGATAATCTTGTATCCTATAAAGATTAAACAAGGAAAGGAGAAAAGGTTCACTTTGGAGGTTGCAACTGTTCTAAGTTCGAGTTTCAATGATGATCAACCAATACTGAGATTCATGGCTGTTGACAGTGAGATGTCTCAACGTATTGCAAGTTGAATATTGGAGGTTCAGCAAGTACTTCCCAATTCCAAAATGACACTATCATGGTCAATTCTGGATGGATCAGAAAGGCTTCAAATGTTGAAACTACAAACCACTGTCATTTTTATTCAGCATGGCAATGTAAGTATGTAACATTAATAATAAGCAGTAACTTATTAAACTTATTGATCATTATACTAATAATTACATAATCGTAGTGTCACCTTATAGCCAACAGAGGAGTAATCCTTGTGCTCCACGACTCCAATTATTTGAACAGCATTATATCCAGCGTCTTTTATGTGAGGTAGTACCTAACGGAGATGAAGTTAGAAAAGTGAAGTTACCACTAAAGCAGACAAAACAAATAATGGGAAATACATTGGATGTGAACTCTTGAAACGACGATATTTTTTGCTCCGATCCACTTATTCCAATATGACATTCATATATCCTAAGTGAACCTTTGACTTTCGGTCGTCCAAATCTCCATTTGTAAATTTCTTCTGGAGGAGGCTCCCAATGTACAGCATAGGATTGCATCCCCTCTGCATCTACCAAAAAAGAAGAAAGTTTGAAGAGATTTAATCAGCATCAGAAATTATGCATAGAAGTGAAGCGGCGTGTTAGATAAGTAAGGTCGTGTTAACAAGAGAATATAATCCAAAATTATCATTGTGAAGAAAGCATTAATGCATACACGAAGTACAACAGCTATTTTAAGTGATTTCATGACCATTACAACTCAAAGGAAAACATATGCAAAGAGACAGGGAAGATGTCGGCTCCATTATAATGTGAGCATGTCATATTACCCCTGGGAGTCCCTTTAAAATATGCAATAATGAGCTTAATGTTCGCTAAAACTCTCAACCGCTACCAGTCCCTGGACAGATGTCCAAGTTTTTACTGAACCCCTATCCCGCCTCCTCCAACACCCGTGCGAAAAGGAAGAAGAAAACAGGAGGGAAAATAGAACCTTAAATCATAATTAACTGGATTCACTCTGTTCTCTAAGATACTAAACAGAATATTTCTTTCTGGCTAGGAGGTATTTTGTGTTTGGGAAAGTCCAAAGAAAAAAGATTATGACCTACCTACATGTGCACTGTTGCTGTATAATTTTGGCAATAGATTAATAAATATTCTAATATGATGAGAAGCAGTAACAATGGAGGCTCATCATCACAGAGATAAGTGGGGTTGAACCTGGAAGAACATAAGTTGCCCAAGCAGGCACACGTTCTAAAGCACCATCGGGAGTATTAAAATAAACTCTGTACTTGTCTTTATGAGAAATCGCTGGAACATATTTCTCTATCCAGGCTTTTCTTCCTTTCCTCATTTCAACCCAGTAAGCAAGAGGAGTTGGCTTTGCTTGAAACTTTTCAAATGATGCTTGATCAGTTACAACATTGAAAATGTCAAACTCCTGCCCAGTATCAATGATATCATAGGAAGGCGACGAATTGGAAGACTCATCCTTCTGCGTGGCTTTCCAATTTTTATATCTGGTTTCAGCATCAGGTATTTCACCTAGCTCTTCTTCTGTCTGTGGACCATTTGGGCCAAACATCTGCTCGTATAGCTTTGCAACTGTCTCCAACTGAGACTTGCGTGACTTAATTTCTCCAGGTTCCCAATACTCTTCATTCATTCTACGAATTAAATCTTTAGCATCAACACCATTGTCACCTTTGTCATAATCATCCACGTAACTGTACTCTTGGAAGAAGTATTCATCTGGTTCTTGCCCTTCTCTGAGCTTATCTTCAAGTATGATAAACCAATACCCGAAATCATCATGTCCCAAATGACCTTCTCGCGCACAGTTTTCAGTTGCCGACCACTGATTAAAATCACCAATCAGAGAACAATACCGAGCACCTACATGAAAATCCTCCTTTCAATAACTGAATGTAACAAATGATCAGTCTAATGCTTAAGCACAGAAAATTATATCGAAGAGGTTGTAGTAATACCCAAATATATACGTACTAGTTAACAATCACAAATCAGCATCTCAACAATCAAGTAAAATCACAAGTTCAAAGTGGCTGACATAACATGTTCAGGCTGAAAATAAAACAAGGTGCATAGAGTTAGGCCATTTCTGCTGTCTTTGCCAGTGCTGCTTAGGCTGGATAGGCCCGTTTCTATGCCTTCTACTCTTCTTAAATGAAAAAAATAGTAGGTCTCATGCTTGCTCATTAACAAGAAATAAATATATGCCATTGATTTAACGGTGGATGAATACTTGCAGAATTGTAGAGAATCAAAATACTACAGGATAAATGAGGGCCCTTGCGCGTTGAAGCTAATCGAGCAGGTCTAACTGCTGGAAACATAAGGGCGGCAAACTTTGCTAGGCATACCGTTTAACTTTACCATCTCCGGAAATCATGAATCTATATTCTATTTTAAATTATCATATCGGACCACATACCAGAACCTACTAATACAAACTTTGTCCCACAGAAAAAAAATCAAAACCTGGTGCCCAGTCCATGAAATCCACACGATGCTGCCGATGGCGATGCATTCCCAATAACTCATACCTACCAGGAAAACACAAACAGACCAGCATCAAGATTCCGAGCTGAACTAAAACAGTGAATGGACAAGGTAGGTGGTGGCAGGCTTACCCAGAGGAGCCCTCTTTCAGATCAATAAATCGAGAGTACAGCTCCCATCTGCGGTCCTTCAAAGCCTTGTGCCTGACAACAACAATCCAATAAGCAAACAAGAGATTATTCCCTTGCCTATTAGCAAACGCTTAAACCAAAACCCTTATTTGCATATCATTTCCGTAAAAAAATCTCAATCAATTCCCGCCTTCGGTGTTCATGATGAGAGAACTGGTTGGATATGGGTACTAAACCACATCAACGGGTCGATTCCAACAAATTAGATAACGAGGCTGAGACTGGAGTTTGCAGGAAGACGATTCAGGTGCCCATTCACCCTACCACACCACACCAGACGGTCGGCGAACGTACCGGTCGCGAAGGAACTGGGCGAATGCGCGGTCGGAGACGCCAGTCTTGGCGAGGAAGCCCACGGGGTCCACGGCGCTGCCGCGGCCGGGACGCTGCTCCGTGCGCTGCCCCTGCTGCCGAGGCCTCGGCGAGCGCTCGCGAGCGCCGGAGGAGGATGAAGACGAGGATGAGGGGGAGGAGGAGCAGTGGCAGCTCTGCCGGCGGCGGAGGCGGAGGCGGAGTCCACGGCAGCTGGTTAGGAGGTGCGCGCGGACAGCGAGAGGCGAGCGGCAGTGGCGGACGGCGACGAGTGGAGGAGGAGGTTGTGGGGCTAGGAGGAACAGAGGACAAGATGCCATTCCGGCGGTGTAGGTGTGGTGCGGTACGGCGGCGATGTTGAAGATGGGGGAGCCGCGCCGGCCGGTGGAGCGGGGGAGAGGAAGCAAGCGAGGCCGAATGGGGGTTTTGGAGAGGGATAAGCTTGGCACTTTGTCAAGCTTCTCGTCAAAAGAAAAAGAAAAATGTCTATTTTTCTTGTTTACAACAAGGTTTTCTATTTTCTGTTTTTATGAAGACAGCACCAACGCAGATGATCACAAATCACGAGTGCATACATACACCCTATAAACGCACAGCCTACCCCTATGGCGTCTTGAGATTGCTCTTGATTTATTCTTGTTTCAACGAGTCTTAAAATTATCTCATCCTTACACTTAATAATCTTTTTAAAAAACTTTTGATATCTCTTCTCTTACTTACTATGCTCCCTAATTATAAAAGGATCACACTGAATTGAGGTTGGCAATTTGGATTTTGTGCTTTGATTTTGACTTGGTCAGTTCTTGGGTCATATCGAGAGAATGGCTGGTGAATGGGCTCACTTTGTATAAGTGATTATGTGTTGTGGGTTGTGGATACGAGTGAAGAAGGGGTTGTGGTTTCTTCATTGGGGATATGTCGGGGGCGGCATATGATTATTGCGGGTTATTCGCTAGGCACCATCGAGTTTGAGGGGCTTCTTCATCCTCTTCCTTCGTTGTGTTCTTCTGTACGTTGTGCATTCCTTGATCTATTTCGATCGGGAGGCTGGCCGTTTAGGGTTGTGGGTTTCTGGCGGCGGTGGTCCATTCCTTGTGGTTGTTGTGGCGTGTTGTTCATTACTGACAATTTATCTGGGCACTAGTGGATTTGTGGTGTGTCCCTGGTACAACTTTTGCCCCGTCTTCGTTGTACAATGTGACCAACTCTTGTTTGATGGCGAGGACAACTGATGATGACGATCGACAAGTCTTCAATCGGAGGGGGGTCTAAAGGGTTTATGCCCACACATTCAATGTTGTTTGGGCTGGCAATTTCGCCAAGGTTACTCGTTGTGATTCTTCTGATGTTGCTGCCACGGGTACTTGGCGAGCTCAGCAAGTCGCCATGGTTGGTTGTCTCCCTTGTTTATTGCTATTTTGTGGATTATGTTTCTCTCGATTCAATTTGTCGCGTTATTTTTTTTCATTGTGTTTCTCGAGAGGCTGCGTTGATGCATCGTGTAGGTCAACATGCCGCTTCGGCAACTACTATCGGACGTCCTCAAGGGGAAACTGGCCCTCCTCTTTGTTTGTCTTTTCTGCCTCTCTCATGTGTGAACTAACGATCAAGGCTAAAGGAGGACTTGGACTATTACTAAATATCTAATTTCAACATTTATTTTGCTTAAGCTTGCCCTTTCTTGTGTCCACGTATTATGCTTCTAGCAGGGTTGTCAAATTGACCAATTCCCATGGTTTTTTATACTTTCAGTACAACTCATGCAAAGTTTTGGCACATTATGCAGCTATCAAGTATGTGCAGTCATGTTGTTCGTCCAAACATTTGGAATTTTGATAAAATTTCCATGTAATGATGTCAGTTATTAGGCCAAATTCAAGATAAAGGTCAACATACCAAATTTATCTATTTATATATGTCCACATAGTTAGCCAATACGGGTTAAAGTAACATTTAAGCATGTTGGCTCGCTAAGTAATTTAGCACTACAAGGTAGGAATTACATCTTTGGATTTAAACTCTTGAATTTAGTACATTAGGTATAGCCGACAAATGTTGCTTCGGTTAAAGCTTAAAATTTGTTCTTATTAATGTAATTTGAAGGATATTTGAGTGATGGTGGCATACACATTTTTCTATCCACTAAATTCACAACTGGATTAGTATCCTAAATTTTAGTGGTATATTTGATGTAGTTTAGAGTGGTCAGTTCTTAAACTTATCTGACTTAGGGCATCATCAGTCTATAAATCTTCTGCCAACTTGCTTGTATATCCTTTTGAAAGGTCTTGCACTGATACTTTTTTCTTCTAAAATGGTTAATCATTGTTTGGTATTGGTTGTAGGAGAACACTTAGATGGGCATGGACGAGAAAATATTGTAAGATTTTACCATGGTTCGTGTTCCCTGCAAATTTTGGCTTAGATGAACTTTTATTTCAAGCAAGATGATCTCGTGTTGATTCTTTGTGAAATGATTAATTGTTGTTGGTCTAAGGTAACAAGAGCGCAGTGAGAACAATGTATAGGTAGTGATACTACTAGCTTTGGTTGAGGCAAATATTTTATCCCAATGAGTTTTCTTATAACTTTCATAAAACAATAATCCTTATCCTTTTAACCATTCTCTTTGATTTAAAACCTCTAAATTGCAAGTTACAAAAGAGGGAGAATCTAAGCCTCAAGACCAAATTTCATCACCGCGGAGAAGGTCCTCAACTCCATGAGTTACCTCCAAGGGAAACCCTATATCAATTGGTCGTATGACTGTGGCACACTTGTGTCGTTTCCCCCTTGGGGCGTCATTCTTGGAGGGTTGCATCGGATCGAGGGACCAGTGGGTGGCTTCTGTGGTGGAGCGGCGATTCATATGATGCAACGATGTCGTGGAGTCTCGGTGGTGTGGATCAGTAGGAGCTTGATGATAGATGTGTGATGATGGATGTGCGAAGGGTGGTGGCATCGTCTGGCACCGTTGTGGCATCGACGATAGGCCGAGCAAGGTCGAGGTATCAATATTGCTCTGAAGATGGATCGGTGGAAGACAGTGGCAATGGCCTCTACAGCGAGCACTTGCAGTGCTTGCTAGAAGTGTGATGGGCCGGTGTGTGATCCAAACCAGGCAATTCGGTTTGGTTTGGGCCTTCAGATTTAGATGTTGAATTTTGGTGTCAGGTCTGGGTATGCGGCCCCGATAATCTACACCCGCTTCATCAAATGGTTAGGTAGTGGCAGATATTGCCTAGATGGGGGCTTCAGACTTATTGTTGTATCACTTTGTAAGATTTTGATGAATACCAAAAAAATTTGCCACATGCATCACCCTAATGCAGAGGCCAAGGGTCTTCCTCCTTCTCGAAAAAATAAAGAACATGCATCAATCATGTTTCTAAATTTTCTTCTCAAGCCCAAGACAATGCAAACTAGGAGAAATTGAATGTGTCGATTGTAGATGTGAGTACAGTGGAAGATTTTACTTTTTTTATTGATACTCACGCCTCTTCAGCTATTAGTTTTAGGGTATGGTGAATGAATGAGTAGAAGTGTGTGTGTGTTTATGTAGTAGGTGCTTTATTCTATTAAAATGTTGACTTGTTTCTCCATTATTCATTTTTTTTATTTTCTACACTATTTATTTCATGTGTATGTCATGAGAAGCTAAATCAGCAATATAGAGTGTGATCTTCATCGGTTGTGAAAAACACAATTGTTTGGTCAATGTTTCTTAATAGATGACAATATTCTCATGGGTTGAAGTTTCAATGCAATATTGCGCCTATTTACAGTTCCACGAGAAAAAACGCCATGAATAGACTCTTTATCGAACCCCGATCCTTACAAAAATTTACAGTGCCCCTCAAATCAAACCGCGAGGCCTCTATTTCTACCGTTCCGCGGCGCGTATAGGGCCGCAACCCTTTCTCCCGCCACCGCGACTCACCAAATCCCGCGTCGATTTCTCGTCATTGCCGACAGATCCGCCACCGCGGAGCCCGGATGTGGCATGGGATGTGATCCAGTGGTCGCGGAGCGGCATCTCCCGACGGCGGCGATGACAACGACGATGACCGCAAGCGATGCGGAAGCGCTCCGCCCGACGCTACACCAACCACGGGCTCGAGGTGTCGGTGTCCCTCCTCCACCGCGATACAGAGGAGTATGGTTGCCGCCATGCGCGGCGATTCGACGCGATGAGTTCCTCCGGACAGGTAGTTCTTCGCGCGCGCCGTTGCCGGTGAAGAGGGAGCCCGACAAGCTGTCGCCGCTCCGCACCGTGAAGAGGGAGCTGGGGCAAAAGCGCCCGTCCGGGGCGGCGAGCCCCTTCTCATAGAGGATGGCGTTGGTCTCCTTGTCCTGTTGGCGGTGGGCTACCTGATGGCACGAGAGAATATCTTCTTCTCGCCCCTCGTTGGTTACCCCAAGTGGAAGGTTGAGATGTAGCCTAGCAGCAAATTTCCCCTAACTTAGAGGATAGGGTTTATGTCTCCCGTAGGACTCCAGAACAACAAGAATGTGGTGAGGTAAGTGATGCGCACGACACAAGTAACTTTGCTCCCAACGAGTTCAGAGAGGTTGTCAGTCTCTCCGGCCTTGTTGTTTACAAATGATCAAACGCACGGTGGAAATAGTGATGGTGATTGCAACTGAAAAGTTGAGGTGTAAACAATGGTGGAAATATGGACCGGGGTCCCATGATGTTCACTAGTGATGTCTCTCTCCCAAAAGACGTTAAAACAACTAAGCTGGGTGAAAAAATTACAGCTGGGCAATTGACAGAATTATAAACACACCGCAATGCTAATTATGCCACAAGAAAATTAGAAGCTCAAAAGTATGGGCAGTACGCCAAAACAAGTAGACCGTTTATCCATCAACATCTACTCACTAATCATCCATCTTGAGATATCTATCCAAAACATCTTGCTGGTATTAAGTTGCGAGCCCCACCCAAAGTGTAAACCCAAAGCAACAGACAACTGCATTAACAAACTTTGCGTAAGGTAAACAATCCTTGCAACTGCGATTACAAGTACCGTTGTTTTATTCCTGGTGGCAACAACACATCCCCTAGTCTCATGTTTATGTCACTCAAGCTAGACATCGGGGGGGCATGAACCCACAATCAAGCATAAACGCTCCCTCTTGGAGTTACTATATACTACTTGGCCAAAGCAATAAAAAGTAACGGAGAACATGCAAGAATTACTCAAGAAAAAAATATAAAAGGAGAACCAAATATATAACTCATCACAATCTGAACATAATCTCATAATCCATCGGATCCCAGCAAACACATCATAACAACAACAGAAAAATTACATAGATGTCTTAATCATGTAGGCCAGCTCACAAGTGCTAAGAATTGAAGCACAAGATTGGAGAGAAGACATCACACATAGCTACTAGCCATGGAACCATGGTCCAAGGGGGACTACTCACGACACATCCGGAAAGCGCTCATGGTGGTGGAGAAGCTCCCGGAGGTCAATCCTCCCTCCGGCAGGGTGCCTGGAAGAGGTCTTCTGGTGCTCCCAATCTCGATATGGCGGCAGCGGCGGAACAAATGTGAAAATCGCGATGCGGGGTCTCTCTCGGGGGTTTCTGAAACAGGGTGTAAATATAGGCCGAAGGGGGGCACGGGGGGCGGCCTCCTCCACCCAGGCGGCCTAGGGTGGTGTCGTGCCCCCTAGTCGCCTGGGAAGGGGGTGGACCTCCTTTGGCTCTCCTTCAGTCTTTCGGAAGCTTTCGTTGCGCTGATTTTTTATATATTTTTCTTGAATTGTTTTGGGCTCTGTAAATACGGGTAAAACCCTGCAATTCACAAACATCAGCAGACAGAAACTGGCACTGGGTGCACTGAGTTAGTAGGTTAATCCAAACATGTGTAAAAATGTATGAAAGTGTAGTAAAACACATAGCAAAGTCACCCAAAAGAGCATGAAACAAGCACAAATTGTAGATATGTTTGGACATATCACCACCTTCTCCTCTTCCTCCCACGCAGTGCGTGCGGCAAGCGCCTCTTCGAAGGCGTATGCCTCGGGATCGACGAGGTAGTCCTCCGACCCGATGACACCGCAGCCGCGTGAGTTCGATGCCAAGCTCGCGGGATGGCACCACGAAGCCGGCAAGCAAGCCAAGATCTACATCGATCTGGTTTCGATGATGACGAGTGAGCGCCACCGCTGCCGCACTCGAAGGGCTCCGATGAGCTCCATTTTGGATACTTATTAGGGTTGGGCGGCTTCGCGATGTAAAATAGATGATAAACTTTGCTATATATCGATGATGAAACTAGCTATCTACTAATGTTTGTTCTTCATTTTATTCGAGATTTTTTTTTCAAATTTTACAGTTTTAATTGAGGGGTCTGTTCGACTGCAATCGATTTCTATCCTTAAACCGTGATTTTCTCGATCTTTATCTACGATATAAGGATCGAGATTAAAGGATCTGCTAAAAATGCTTTTAAACCATCTAACGGTGATTACAATCACTACAACAAGGCGAAGGCATGCCACCATCATCACCTCTTTCTCGTTGGAGCCAAGAAAACTCGTGTTAAAACTCTGAAGGATACTGTAAAATACACATATAAAATAAATGCGGGTGTAAATCTTACACCGATTTCAAACGGTGTCTGAAGGGATACCGTTCATTAGTTGCTCCCATTTCTAGTTATAGATACAGTGCCCGGTACCACAACATGAAAATTCGGCGGCATGCACTCCCACAAAACCGATCTTTCATTCATCTCTGAGTATATGTCCCCCTCGTTATGTTTGAATGTACTCCAGTATGGTTCATATGCATCATAAATCTCCACCAAGACTACAAGAAAAAACATCGGATGGCTCCGTGGTGTCATAGGAATAAACTAACGTTGTTTCATTTTACTCGGAACAAAATCCTGCAATGTTGTGGAAATACTCTTCTTCTTCTTTGCAGTGTGGGTGTTCATACTTGGGAATTCTTTGCTTTAGAAGAATCTGTTTTCGTTAGTCTGGACGCCGCAGGTGACCACTTTGCTGGATCTAATCTTGCGTATGTACAACACGAGCCCGCCAATGCCGATGGCTGCCGAGATCGAGAACACCACGGTTGCTGCATAAACATAAGAAACATCCAAAGTTACACGAAATGGTTTCTTCAAACAATAGCAAGTGTGAGTAAGGCTTTGGGAGGTGGTTCTCATCAGTTCGCACCAGCTACAACTCCGGCTGATGCTCCATGCCCTGTCCCGCGGCCATCTGTGTAAAAGACATGGTCAGATCACTGGTACTCCCATTAGAACATGGAGAGCCAGAGCAGGGAGAGCGCACCTGCACAGTCGGTGGTGGAGTTCCGGCCGCCGTCGCAGATGCAGACGAAGTCCCTGGTGGCCGGGTCGAAGCCGCAGGTGCCGTTGGCGCCGCGCCGGCGGTCCTGGCACTGCAGGCAGCGCGTGGTGACGGGGATCTCGAAGTCCACCCGGACGCCGTACTCCGGCACCAGGTCGTAGGGCGGGAACTTGTCGCCCACCGCGCGCCAGTACACGGTGGTGTAGGCCTCGCAGTGCCGCATCATGGCCCGGAGCGACTCCGCCGCGCGCGGCCGGTACGCGCAGCAGCTCATGTTGCCTTCCTCCAGCGCGCCGCGGCAGCCCGGCAGGTTCCGGCACAGGTAGCCGGCGCTGTCGCAGGCCGAGTCGCAGCGATCCGGGTACCGGTCGCAGACCGCCGGGCGGGGCGCCACAATGACGCGGTCCTCGTCGCAGTTGAAGAAGAGGTGGTCGTTCCTGGGGGAGAGCGAGAAGCGGGTGCTGGTGTCGAGGCTGAAGGGCGCGGCGTGGACGGAGGTGAAGGGCCGCGCGCACGTCCACATGGACGGGTCCGTCACCACCAGGTGCGGGTCCGCGTAGTCGGCGCCGGACACCGGGTACGTGCCGGACGGCGTGCGGAGGCGGAGAGTGGTGTTGTCGGCGCAGGTCAGCATGTTGCGGTAGTACGGGCTGCCGCACCCGTCGTCGATGCCCAGCGGGTACCGCACCGGGACGTCGCCGCAGCTGTCGCGGCACAGCCCGCCGGCGACGGAGGAGATGGCCAGAAGGATCGCCAAGGCGCGGAGGTGGAGACGACGGAGCTCCATATCTATCACTGAAGTTAGACCAGAGTGGCGCAGTGCAATGGCAAAGGAAGAAGAGAACTAGACTCTTTGCGTGAATAAAAAACAATGGAGAAAAACCTAAAGAGTGATGGTTGTTAGTTCACTTTTGCTTTCAGCCTCTGAGCTTTTGCTTTGCTCGATCAGGTTATATTAGTGTCTTCTTTAACGCATTTTCGGAATCTAATCCAGTGAGTTTGCGTCCTTGGTCGGCTACGCATCACCAAAGCAAAGGCATACGCGGGATTCGCTCTCTTTTCGGAGTTTTTAGATTGATCGGAAGTTTGTTCGGAAGCGTCCTAATGTGTTGCTCCATGGTTCAAGCTTCACAGTGTGTTAGCTCGAAATGATGCGGCACTGTTTACAGGTGAGGACACTCTTTTGATGTTTAGCATTTATTTAGGGCATCTCCAAAGCGGCCATCCATTTACCCGTTTTTGGTTCGTCGGCGTTTGTTTGGGTTAGTGCGTACAAAAATCGTGACCTAACCCTAACGGGGCGCCGCATTCGAAAGGGAGTGAAAGATTATAATAATTATTTCAAATACAAGCATGATTGTACTAGCAAGGTTGAATTCTCCTCTTACCGAAATGCACATCATTTATTTGGATGCTTGCATATGGAGTTTTCAGTGACCTAGTTGATGAGTATGTGCGCATGAGCAAATCTATTTGTCTGAAGACCACTATTAGGAAAACAGTTATTTGTCCCACATTGTTTTAAGATTTACGTGACGCATATAGAATGCTCTTAATAGGCTAGCTCTCCTCACCGTTTCACGGCCATCCCATGTATAAGGAGGAGTTAACCATGTCATCCTAAACTATGTTGGAGCTATGTCTCGCTCTTGGCGATTCGATAGCTCCTCTCACCTTTTGAGAGAGTGCTAGAGGGTTGTCCCACTTGTGTTCTTGTGATTTTTTTTTCGAGGGTAGCTTTGTAAAACTTTTATGAACCAGTTCAAATCGGTTTCAAAAGCTTCCATGTGGGGGTTTTCTATGTGTTTTTATTGTTTTTTTTTGCTTTTTTTTCCAAGGCTTTCTCTGTAACTTTTTTGTTTTTACTTTAAAAAAATATATAAGCTTCTCTTCAAATATTTGTTGAACATTTTATTTTGAATATATATTGAACATTTTTTAGATACGTTGAACCTTTTCAAATACACTTTTAAGACTTTTCTGAAATACATGTTCAACATTAAACAAATGCACATTGAATATTCTTTTCTTATACACCGTGTACATTTACATATCATAAATTGAACATTTTTATAAATGCCATGAACATTTTTTATACATGCAAAATATGTGTTAACTGTTACAACATTTTGCTAAAATGTCACACATATTATTTTAATGATATGAAACCTTTTATTTTTTTGAATATTTTCTAAATTGTATAACCATTTTATACAAATGTCAAGGCCATATTTTTTGAAATGCATGAACATTTTTGTAATGTCATGCATATATTTTTAATGGCTTGATTTTTTTGTAATTATGCAAATATATTTCTAAAATTATATAAACATTTTAAATGCCATGAACAAAGTTTTCATCACATGAACAATTACCAAATAATTAACAAAGATTTTTTATATTTTATAAATATATTTTTCAAAATGTTATGAAAATGTTTTTAAAACACATGAATGTTCACCAAATATGATGGTAAATAAAACACACATTTTTTTAAACAGGCATTTATAACCGGGAAAGTAGAGCAGCCCATTAGAAAATAAATATATTTGTGAACATATTTTGAAAACATTAAAACTGGTCAATTATAAGACGGTTGTAAAGATGTTTTGAAAAGTGTTTTAAATGTGAATGTTCTTGTAGCTATAAACAAATGAAAATAAAAAAGGCAATTGGTACATCAAATAATAAAAAATGACACATAGGATTTAGCTCGCTGTATCATGTGCCGTTGGTGGATAATGTGACCAAGTGTGTGACACATAGGATTTGCACTCCTCAACAGTATGGCGCAACACCGAGGGTTGGGAGCTGAGGAGAATGCAGGACATATGAACTATCCCTAAATTTGAATAAGTTTTCAGAGCTATGTAGAAACTTTTTTATTGTTTAGAAGCTAATACTACATTTATCCGTTAATGTCGAACATTTTATATTGATGAACAAAGGAATTATATTTTTGCGAGCTATTGGATACTAGTTTTCTACTCCCTCCTTCCTAAATTATTGATGGAGGTTTGTTTTAAAAATCCAAAATGCAACAACCCGCAAAAAATGACCCTTCCGGGATCCCGCAAGGATTACTCCAAATGCTCTCGATATACATGACATCAAACTTTTTTGTGCAGTCTTCATGGACATCAAACATAGGTACCTTCGTTGAAGCTCAAAAAAAAATGCTACCTTCGCTGAAGGCAAGCGCTAATGGGCCGACCTACTTGCTATTTTTTTTTACTTTTCTCTTTTCTATTTTAATCTATTTATAAACCATTAAGTTATTTGATAATAGTTAGATGTTAAATGTATGTTTTTAGAAGGTCAGGTGTTTGAATTATAAAATAATATTTTATTAATTTAATCTATATTAAAATTATTCATTATGTATTTAAAAAATATACATGGTACAATATAATAAAATTATTGTATGTAAAAATGTTGAAGTAGAAAAAAAATTCTTACTATAATTAAAATATGATCATTGTATATTGCAAAATTTCAACATGTAATGAAAAATTTAAATGTGTATTTTGAAAAGTTCACCATGTATTTTTTTAAAAAGCATTGTATATTTGAAAAAAAATCTATTGGGAAAAGTTCTAAAAAGTAAAAGAAAATCCAAATGCGAATTATAAAAAGTAAATAAATAAATAAGGAATAGCAATAAAATAAAAATAAAACATAAAAATAGAAACATCAGAAAGGTGGGCTCGCCTATCTGAAGGCGGTTCTCAGTGAAAGGTCAATATCTCGACGCTCACGAGCGGTTTATATGATTTACCTACTTGACGTGATTTGTGTCAAGTAGTCAAACCAACCATCGCACAAGCAGTGGGCGAGTAGAGCAGCCCATTAGAAAATGAAAAATATTTGTGAAGATATTTTGAAAACATTAAAAAGAGTTATTTATAAGACGGTTATAAATATGTTTTGAAAAGTATTTTATTTGAAAAACAAGCATTTCTCGGAAACAAGTTTAATATGTTAAAATATCTTATTTTTAATGTGAATATTCTTATATTTCTGAAAAAAATAAAAATAAAAAATGAAAGTGGTAAATAAAATAATAATAAAGTTTTTTTAGAGCCAAATAAATAATAAAGTGATACATAGGATTTAGCTCGCTTTGCCATGTGCCATTGGTCGACAATGTGTCAAAGTGTGTGGCACATAGGATTTGCCCACCTCAACAACATGTCGCAGCACCGAGCACTGGGAGCTGAGGATTCCGTGAAAATGCAGGACATCTGAGCTATCCTCAAGTTTGAATAAGTTTTCATAGCTATGTGACTACTTTTTTATTGTTAATATGCTGGTACTACATTTATTCATTAATGTGAGACGTTTTGGCTGTTCAAAAATGTTTTATATTGATGAACAATGGAAGTACATTTTTGCGAGATATTGGATACTAGTTTTCTACTCCCTTCGTCCTAAATTAATTGAGGAAGGTTTGTTTAGATATGAATATATTTAAACTTAAATTAAGTTTAGATACATTTGTATCTAGATAAATCTTCATCAAGTAACACTCCCAGGGGAATAATGACAACCCAATGCTACTAAAACAACTTAACGAGTAAACAAGGTCCGAAACCAACTCCACTCCGGACATGGCGTTTTTGTATGCTCCCGGTTTTAAAAATGTATTCTTAAACATATTTGAAATGTTAAAAAATTCAATCAATTTTTTTGGATGTACACCTTGACATTTTATGTGTCCTCAAAACTGTTTGATGGAAAATTTATATCGTGTAAAGGAAAATCATTGCTAAAATGGCTTTTCATGAGGATTTTCTTTCGCACAGAGGTCATCGAGTTTCTACGAAACTTGAAGTGTGCACATGGAATATTAAGATGTACGTACCAATTTTATATTCCTTTTCTTTTACTTTCAAATATTATTTCCGGGGGGTAGGAGCATTCTTACCATGTGCCAAATTGAATTTCTCACTAACACATCACATTCTTACCATTCTACAAGAAATGAATATATGCACGAGTTCAGACCTCCGAATTTTCTAATGGTTGCAACTTTACACACCGATTCCGCAACAAAACAACTAGTATTGGAAACCTTTTCTTAAACAACAAAAAAAGAACATGTGAAATTCATGTGACCGACACCATTCCACAACGTCCCGCAGCACACACCAGCCTATAAAATCCGCGCAAGATTGTTGGAGTAAAAAGAGTCGAAAAAAAGCAGGCATGTGACAGACGCTAATACATCATCGCAACTGGCGACCAAATCATTTGTTAGTTAGTTAGCCCCAAGTTGCATTCGATGCATCCACCAACGCAGAGCCGATATATACAAACATTGTATGGGCAGCAGCCTCGTTGATGGCATGATGAGTTACATATGCAGCAGTACTAGGCGATTGTTAATTCACGGCTGAAATCTTGATGAGTACGAACCCCGGATCGGATCAATCATACGGCTGTCTCTCTACTTTATTGGCAAAGATCGCTCAAATATCTCTGTACTGTACTCCTCCTCCAAAGCAGAGTACGTAGCTTCCATGTCTGCGGTGCGCAGCATCTTGGCTTCGATCCATCGAATCGATCGCTAAATAAAAGGATCCGGCCCGGGGAGAGCCAGCCTGACGGCGGTATATTCCATTCTCCATGTGAGCGCAGGTGGAGCAGCAAATGTTGGTTAGTTATGGACTTATAGTAGTAGCAGGGTTTAGCGGCAGAAGAAGATTGTAGTTTTTTGCGAAGGACGCGAAGCATGCAGATGCAGGCATGTGATGGTGATTGGTGGATCTGGAAAACGTCAAGGGGCTAAGCTTAGCCATCAGCGATGATGACTGTCATACGTAATAATTTATGCAACTCTTTATAAGCTGTTGGTCCGTAATAAGTTGTTGTGGTACTGTCGGTAGTACTTGCAGAAGCGCCGCATCAATGTCATCGCACGGAAATTGGCAGGATTCCATTAGCTAGGTTGGACTGGATATATATGCGTTCGATGTCCCCGGAGCTTCCCTTGTTGATCGTTTGACAACCTATGTTTCCTATCCTACCTAGTTGGATGCTTGCGTTGACAATGTTTTCCTCGCGATGCGAAATTGCTTGCGGATAAGCACGAGCGATATATATATATCCTGATGTGCAGTAGAAACATATGGTATCCCATCCGGAATTTGGAATTTTGGATACGGCGGTGGGTTCTAGCACTAGCAGCATGGGAAAATTAAGAATTGGGCTGCTGCTCACCGTCACGGCGTCACCGAAAGGTTAAAGACGATCTCCACAAGTGGCAACCAACAGAATAATAGGATTATCCCAATTGGCCGCCAATTCATTCATATGCTGCAGCATGTGCCAAGCTAAGCTAGCTGTAGCCCTCTCCTTTGCTTGCTGCATGTAGCTGTAGTAGCACTAGCAGTGGATCTCCCTCCATACATAGGCAAAGGACCACTTATCCCGTCCCGTACCCGTGAAGGATAGATAAGAAACAGAGGGGAGAGCCGATGGATTACACCTATAAATCCTCCTAGCCTACCCAGCTTCTCCAGCGTTTTGACCCTGCAAACTGATCTCGTTCGCACGATAGGGAGGTGAACAGCGCTTTTAACCTTGCTGGCTAATTTTTAACCACACATTATTTATTAGCACCTAATGAACCTGGTTTAGCTGAATGATCAGTGGGCCTCGGCTGCAAATTCACGTCGTTTCGGCGCCGCCCTGGGTAAGAAAAATTTAACTGCCTCCTCCCTCTCGCCGGTCTCTTCCTCTTAACCCTAGCCGCCTCTATCCCAATCGGCCAATCCCCTCGCTCCCTCGTCGCCCTACCTCGTCGCCCGTAGCCTCCTCCCCTCCCGTGCCCCTCGACTCTCCCTACGCGAAGGACAACGGAGCAGGCGCCGGCACCGGCGGGAAAGAGAATGAAGGAGAGGAGAGTGGCCCGAGCTCCTGCCTGCGCCGCCCTCAGCCGCCGCACCCCTGCTTCCCTTCCGTCGCATCGCCCCGCCTTCAGCGGCTGGGTCGGCCGCCCCCTCCCCCCGTCTGCACACGCCGCTCAGGTGAGCCCCCGCGGGAACACCCTCTCTCTCCTCTCTCCCCGCTCCCTCACCTACCTCTCTGTCTCGCAGGCGAACCCCGTTGCTAGGAGGCCTTCATGCCGAGATCACCTCGCCGCTCCTCCGGTGATTCGTGATGCACCTGGATCCGGCCAGTTCTGGCGTGCAAGGTGAGGCCACATAGTCCTGCTGATCCATCTCCCTCCACTGCTCCTCTGCCGCCTCCATCGACCAGTGGGGTCACCATCTCCCTCCACTTCTTTTTGTGATTTAGCTTTGGTTCATGGAATCGTATGTTGTTTATTGGTTCATGAATAGGACAAGTGTATGAATGGTGCATGAACAAGTTTAGGATGTAATTGATTCATACAGTATTTCACTTGCTGGATGTGGTGTACTGAATATTGCTTCTTGATTTGAACAATTGAACATGGAACTTGACTGTTTACTTACATATGTTACTTGTTGTTCATATAGATCCGGAATATTAGGTTATAACTTGATGACTGACTTGCTATTTACATTTCTTTGTCCTCTGCATCATTGTTGTTTGCTAGATCTTGCACCTCTAAATTTCATAAAGATGGTCCTTGGATATTTTTCTCTAAGCTGCAGGTTGAGTTCGGAAGGAGGAGGCCGGAGAGGAGGGCAAGCCACAAAGGAAGAGGAGACCATGTGGTCTGCCGAGGCGAGGTCTTCCCTCTCTTTCTACTTCTTCCCCGGCCTTTGTATGCTTGTTAATTCCTTATTTTACTTTCGAATAGATTATTATGATGGCTAGCAAATGAAACAGTGGCATCTACATATTGTTTGGTCAATGCGTTCTTGCTATTTATTATGTCTCATTGTCTGCAAGAGGTTGTTCTTAGTTCTTCCCTTATATTTTTTGGCAAGATATAATATAGCAACACTCACCATTAACGGCAGCTTTGTTACTCATATCTACCATTTTTTTATTGTGAGGTATAGATTATTATGATTTTTTATCTTGTGACCAGTTCTAGCATTCCTTGCTGTACGTATTTTAAAGTTCTGGCATTCCTTGTTATACGTTCATTTTAAACCTATACGAGATAAGCATGTCAACATGCCATGTTCTTTTTTTGTAATCATATTGTCTCAGCTTTTTGTGTTTGGAAAAATTCAGTGTATCGAGGAGTTTGGGAGTAAACACTAATTAGTGCATGACCTTACTTTGCAAGGACCTATTACATGATCTCATGGCGGCAAAGAGGGAAAAAATGCTTATTGGTTTTTGCTCCATATGGCGCTGTTTAGGTCCACTATATATTCATGTCTGAATATTGCAATCAGAAGTACCACATCATGTGTATGAATCATGGTGGATGTCAAGGGTACTTACGTCACACCCAAGTAAGGTCAGTGGTTGCATTCTTGTTAATGTAGTTTGACTATCTGTTTGCAATTTTGAGATATTCTATTTGGAGATAACCCAAGTATTTTGAGATAATTACCTCATTACTTGAGAAGTAAGCTTGTGAGGAAGGTTTCTTTTGAGGTTATCCTCCTGGACAAGCTTTGTATCGTAGGCACACATTTGTTGTTGTAATAGTTTTTTTTGCGAAATATGTGATCCATTAAATGGTAGTCATATTTGTTGTATGAAAATCCATCTGCTGGAAAGCTAATTTAATCGCTAAATCGAATATAATTATTTGGTTGACGGAAACAAACTTTTGAAACAATAGTAGCAAATTCTGAGGAATATTTTAATTTGAGTCAGTTGAGCACATACTCTTCTTAGTTGGACTATAATCAGGAACAAATGTTCAGTCTTGTGAAGTTGGGTGCTTCTGATTCACATGGCCTCCCAGACCTGCTATGTATCATGAAAGCGGACCCCTCCAAAATTAAGACAGTACCTTTTGGATGTCCTCCTTTTTTCTCTCGAAAGCAGCAATGATCTTATGGATTACTGATCGTTCCTTTATTGTTTTGATATATGAAAAAAATTAAGGTGAGCATCCAATCCATCATTACCAGCCCGATGCCTACCCATGGATTTGGGTGCAACTCGAAGCGGCCAAGGCGAGGAGGAAGGAGAGGAAGACGGAGAGAGGGAGAGAGACCAGATTCCAAACTGAATGGGATGGAAGGGAAAACTTTCAATCCAAGTTTAATTTTCATTGGGCATTCAGATTCTTATTTTGCTCCTCAGATTTTGGGATGTGTGTCTCAACATATTTGCACACAATGGTTTCAGATTTAGTGTAAACTACGAATAGGGGGTAAGTTATTGTGCTTGTTCCATGTTATAAATAGGGAGAAGGGAAAATATTTAGTACTGTGTGGATGCGTACCTAATTGGATTGTTGGTTGAATGTGTCCAGGTCTAAGAAACAAGAGATAGGGCCAAGAAAGTGGAGGGTATGCTGATGGATTCACTTCCGGCGTAGCGATTTCATCGCCTGGCTCCTAAAGGCATGATGCATATTGCCTCGTTCTGGTATGCTTATTTGAGTTTGTTTGTGTACAGTATGAGGGGTATAGGACGAAAAAGGTCGATTATTGAAACTTGATAAAAAGATAGCACCTAAAAGTCTATTGTACCATGCACTGTTGGGGATTCTTAATGTTTGTTCAAAAAACAATTGTATTCATTTATATTATTACCTCAATGACAAGAGAGGTCATCTGCATTATTTGATGTTGATAATTTGGGATTGTACTTCCATTCAAACTTTTGAGTTGAGTATGAACAAAGGCGTCTAATTGTGACATGTTCTCATGCTAATTACAAAAATGCATCCTCTGTATGTTGTATATTTCCTGGATCATCTACAGTACTTAATGTTCGTTCATACACAACCATCCATTGGCTTGACTAGAGCGCGCCAATGGGCGCATTTAATTATCAGAGAGTTCTATTTTACTTCTGCCCCACTGTCAACACTGCCAAACGAGGGACAAATGTGCGGAGGGGACTTAGTAGTCATCTTTTCCGTACCAACTTCCTCGTATTTAGAATGCTTTTGGATATTATGTAAGGTGCCAGTTTATGTATATACCAACATTATTAGTTTGCATATTACCATCTTTCAATAGCTGGTTCATTGTCGCTTTTTCCGCCGATTCTGCTTTCATGTATCCCTCTTCTTGCTTTTCCATCTTTTATGCTTCCTATTTTATGTTGTTAAGAATGTCTCAAGTGATTCAATATACATGGTATGAGTGTTTGGTTCACTCTCACCCTTTGTGCCATGTTAGTTTGCATATTACTTGCTTTCAATAGCTTGAGGATTGAATATGCACTATATTAGTATGGGGTTTAAATTTGTGTCTTGATTACGTTTTATCTCAATGTAAATTAACAATTAACGAGAACCTGGTTTTTTTCTGCCCTTTGCGCCATTGGCACAACGGGCCATCTAGTGGTTATAATTAGCGCTACGTTCCTTCCTCATGATCGGATCAACCACTAGTGTTTATATTACTACTATATACTATTCCCTTCCCTGTGTGTGTGTGACCGACGCTGGCCGATGGGTTGGACGTTAACTGCGCATGAGCTTTGCTTGAAGCACACATGTGGTGTGTGAGTGTGAGAGTATGAAATGCGATCCTTGCGTAGGAGGCAATGCCCGACGGACGGAAAAAGGCTTCAAGGCAAAGCCTGACGACACGGTGATTTCAACCAGAGCCGCTTTCGGCTTTTGCTTGCGCAGGCGACAAGGAGGAGCTGCTCGCTACACCTACATGTACCTTTGTGTGACTCTGCTCAAGCACAGCATGTCATGTCTTAAGATTGTGTTTTTCTTTTACCATTTTCGAACCTACAGAACGTAGTATGTTCGAGTCCTTTAACCCAACACGCAATTAGCTTAGCTATACCCTACGCTTCTGATTTCCCAAACACCCCTAACCAAGACTTGACTGATGAGCATGGCGTCACATACCGCTGCGCCGCCATTGTGCGCAGGAATCAATGTGTGATGCACGAAACCCAGATGCATGTCAGTGGAGCATGCATGCATGCATCGATCCTAGCCAAGTAGCCAGCCCATGGTAGATCCTGTAGAAGGATAGAGAGGGATTTGGTGAAATCGATGTTTATTGCTTGAGCCTTGGAGGCATATATATAGGAGTACAATGATCTACTTGGAGTAGAAGGTAAGGTAGAATAGAATCTTACTTTATCTCATATTTCCTAATATAACAAATATACTCAACATCCCCCCGCAGTCACAACGTAGCGACGCAGACGGTGAGACTGGAGAAGAATCCGATGGCGGAGCCGACGGACACCCCCACCACAGTCGTAACGGTCGACGCATCGCGGAGTTTGTGGCTGGAGTGGAAGCCAACGAGGTTCCCAAGCAGGCGGTAGCCCTTTGTGTCGATGTCGAGGTAGCCGAGAGCGTAGGGTGGTGTAGCCGTGGTCGAGGTAGCCGTGCGATGGACGCCGTGGTCGATGTCGAGTCGGGGTGGCCGGTGTCGAGGTAGTCGTCGTGGACCGGGAAGAAGAGCGGCGGCGGCCTGAGGAGGAGGAGGCGGCGGCGGCTAGGTCAGAAGTGCGGCGACGGTGCTCGAAGTAGGCGAGGAAGAACCCGATAGCGTGACGAAGACCGACGCGGACTGTGGCGTTCCCGCGCTTAGAGAGACGGCGCGGCGCATACCATATAGAAGTCGACGCGTGGGGACGACGAAGTGGCCCGTGCGCCGCGACGGTATGACCCGAAGGGGCGACGCAGCGGCAACGCGCGGGTCGCGGCGACGACGTTGAAGACCTCAGGGTGGTTGCAGGTACCGCGCGCCATGCTCGCTACGGCCCGAAAGGGCGACGCAGCGGCAGCGCGAGGGTCGGTGCAGCCTCGGGGACGGCCTGAAGCGGATGGCCTCGGGGCGGCGGTTGACCGCGGGCCGCAGCACTACGGTCCGAAGGGGCGACGCAGCGGCAGCGCGAGGGTCGGTGCAGCCTCGGGGACGTCCTGAAGCGGATGGCCTCGGGGCGGCGGTTGACCGCGGGCCGCAGCACTACGGCCCGAAGGGGCGACGCAGCGGCAGCGCGAGGGTCCGTGCAGCCTCGGGGACGACCTGAAGCGGATGACCTCGGGGCGGCGGTTGACCGCGGGCCGCGGCACTACGGCCCGAAGGGGCGACGCAGCGGCAGCGTGCGGGTTGGTGCAGCCACGGGGAGAACCACAGGGCAGCAGCGCTGCGGCCCGATGGGGCGACGCAACGGCAGCCCGTTGCTCGATCGGTGGAGTGGCACGCTGAACTCGGGGTCAGGGCGGTGACGCCTAGTGTCGGAGTAGAGGCGTGTGTCGACGACGACGATGGGCGACGCAAACCGATCTCAGATCGGAAAACCAAAAAAGACGCCGATCAAGACCACCGACGAAAGAGAGAAACCCCGGATCAAGAGATCGGGAAAAAGACTCTCTAGGGCAGCCGATCCACGGAACCGGCGGACGAACCCTAGGTACGGGCGGCGCGGCCCCCGGTGCCGGCGATCATGGATCGGCCCCGGGGGCGGCGCGGGCGGAAGCGACGGCGGCGGCTAGGGGTTTAGATCGTGTTTAGGCTGATACCATGTAGAAGGATAGAGAGGGATTTGGTGAAATCGATGTTTATTGCTTGAGCCTTGGAGGCATATATATAGGAGTACAATGATCTACTTGGAGTACAAGGCAAGGTAGAATATAATCCTACTCTATCTCATATTTCATAATATAACAAATATACTCAACAGATCCAAGTCAATTCTCCTCTCACGAAAACAGAAAGAAAGAAGAGCCAAGTCAATCATACTTTGCACACAAATTAAGCATGTTCCGCTGACATAGTAGCACATTGCATTATTAGTCGCATTTCGCGTTCATGTAGTACCTCGTCAGAAACTGGCAACTTTTCATTTCATACCCAGAACCAGAGGAGAAGAACGTCTCGTGACCACGTGAAGAAGCCAAGCAGCAAAATCTTTTCGTGGGCAGAGCAGAGGCCCCCACCGACGTCAGGCCTCCCCTCCCCAGCACAAATAAAAAGAAAATCTCGCCGTAAAGTGCACAAGAATGTGCTGACGCTTCTCCGGCCTCCTACAGAGTCACGCTGCTCCACATGGATTTCTCGTCACTCTCACTCACTCACAGTGTCACTGCTATTACTTACCGTAAACGTACAGATCGTCTCTCCCCTCTCCAGATCCCAAATCCATGGTGGTTCGCATGTTACCTCGTGGTCGTGGAGACAGGACATGCTTCTCCGCCAGCTCTCCCCTCTCCTCGACGTCATTGTTACAAACCTCATCGGAACCGCATGGTGGAAAGCCAGACAGACTGTGTTAGAGTATATTGACATATCTCTGTATATATGGTATGTTAGAATAATCCGAGTCGTATATCAATATACCGAGGATTAATCAATCACCATAAGCACAAGCACGACACCGAGATTTGTTAACGAGTTTCACCAACATGGCTACATCCAGAGGCATGGCTACAGGCGTTCCTTCCCATGTATCAAATCACATGATACAGTCGACAACAAGTCCGTCACGGCCATCCGACAGCGCTCCGACCACCCGCCACGGTCGGTCAGGCCGCCCCTGCCACGGGCGCCGGACCGTCCCTCTTGTGATCTCTCTCTAACCTATCAACTTGTGTCTAGTATATTTTGCTACCCCGCGGTGCCTTTTTATAATAAGCCCGGGTTACATGTGTCCGATTCAAACACCTAATCCATCGCTAATTACAAGTCCAACTGTAGCACAACTCGTACACGTATATTTGGCACACATATTTTAACATGGTAGACTATGATTTGTAATCATCTCCTACCTTATCTCTAGGATAGACTTCTTGCCCTCCAAGTCTTGTACTCTATATAAGCCGCCCGAGAGGCTCAATACAACAACCACCACATTACGCCAATTCCTTTCCTTTCTATCCCTCTACATGGTATCAGCTTAATCTCGATCCAAGCCCTAGCCGCCGTCGCTTCCGCTCCGCGCCGCCCCCGGGGCCGATCTCCATGATCACCGACACCGGGGGCTGCGCCGCCTGTACCTAGGGTTCGTTTGCCGGTTCAGTGGACCGGCTGCCCCAGAGAATCTTTTTCCCGATCTCTTGATCTGGGTTTTTCTCTGTTCTGCCGGTCGTCTTGACCGACGTTTCTTTTTTGTTCACCGATCATAGATCGGGTTGCGTCGCCCATCGCCGTCGTCGACAAACGTCTCTACTCCGACACCGGGCGTCATCGCCCTGTCCCCGAGTCCAGCGCGTCGCTCCACCAATCGAGCAACGGGCTGCTGTTGCGTCGCCCTGTCGGACCGCAGCGCCGCCGCCCCGTGGTTCTCCCCGTGGCTGCACAAATCCATGCCGTCGTTGCGTCGCCCCTTCGGGCCGTAGCGGCGCGACACGTGGTCCCCGCCGCCGCCCTGAGGCCGTTTTTGTGGTTGCACCAACCCGCACGTTGCAGCTGCGTCGCCCCTTCGGGGCGTAGTGCCGCGGCCCGCGGTCAACCGCCGCCTTGAGGCTGTCCGCTCCAGGCGTCCCTGAGGGTGCACCGACCCTCGCGCTGCCGCTGCGTCGCCCCGTCGGTCCGTAGCGAGCGTGGCGTGCAGTCCCTGCAACCACCCTGAGGTCTTCCCCGTCGTCGCCCGATCCGCGTGTTGCCGCTGCGTCGCCCCTTCGGGGCCTCAGCGTCGCGGCACGCGGTCAACTTCGTCATCCCCGCGCGTCGACTTCTATGTGGTACGCGCCGCGTCGCCTCCCATGGCGCGGGAACGCCACCCTCCGCGCCAATCTTCGTCATGCTGTCGGATTCTTTCGCACCTACTTCGAGCACCGTCACCGCGCTTCTGACCTATCCGTCGCCGCCGCCTCCTCCTTAGGCCGCCGCCGTCGCTCTTTTTTCCGGTCCACGGTGACTACCTCAACACCGACCATCCCGACTCGACATTGACCACGACGTCCATCGCACGACTACCTCGACCACGGCTACACCACCCTACGCTCTCGGCTACATCGACATCAGCACAAAGGGGTATCACCTCGCTTGAGCACCTCGACGGCTTCCTCTTCAGTCTGACCGTCCGCGACGTTTCTGTTGTCTGCGTCGCTACCGCTACGACTGCGGGGGAGGTTAGAGTATATTGACATATCTCTTTGTATATGATAGACTATAATTTGTAATGATCTCCTACCTTATTTATAGGATAGGCTTTTTGTCCTCCAAGTCTTGTACTCTATATAAACCGCTCGAGAGGCTCAATACAGCAACCACCGCATTACGTCAATTCCTCTCCTCTCTATCCCTCTACTACTGAAAAAAAACAACGAGCTCGAGAGACCGACACGGGTGAGGGTGCGGTTGGAATGGAAGCGTGCCAAACGTGCGGGCGGTGCGGCGAGGTAGTTGGTGCTGCAACTAGAAGCGTCCCTCTCAGGAGGGGCCTGCCAATTGGAGGAGAGTGGAGTGGACCTCAAACCATCCACCCTACCGAGCTTTGAGCTAGCGAGCGAGCCAGCCATGGCCACGTCCAAAGATGTCCGTCACACCGGACGTCGCCGCCTCATAACTAACCCTGCTCGTCCCCTCCAACTAGCTTCTCCTTCCTAATCGCCACTCACGCCTCATACATGACCACCCAAACAAACAAACAATCATAACTAACACCCCTCCGTCTCGCCCCATGGATCGATCTACATCTACATTCCTTACTCCAAAATGTACTCTACATCTCTGCCTGCCAACTGGTTGGAAGTGTCCGCTTTCCCTGCTGGCATTCCCAGTACTACTAGTGTACCGCTCCTGCTAATAATGGCGAGGCGAGAAACAAATGACGCAAGGAACAACGAACAGCAGCAGGGCAAAGTAAACCAAACCGAACGGGCCGGGCCAGCCAGCTTGGAGCGAGGAGAGGGAGAGGGACAACCAAAGCAAAAACATTTCTATTTCCGAAAAGAATCCATCGCCCGCCTGTGATTGGAACGGTACAAACGCTAACCACGTGATTACCATCATCACTGCGCTCCCACCCATTACTACTACTACAGCTGCCCGTGCCATCATCGTAACGATCGCCATTGCCAGCTGAGCCGTCGCCGTTCGACGCCCCCACCTCGCCGCCGGCCGCTCGCCCGGCGGGAGACCCGCTGTCGGCGTCCGTCTCCAGCGACATTGCTGGCTCGTCCGAGCTGCTGCTGGGACCGGCGTGGACCGTGATCCAGCTCGCGTCCCAGGTCCAGTCCGGCAGCGCCGGCGCGCCCGCGGCCAGTGCGCGCACTCTGTCCGTCGGATCGGTGGCGTCTGCCGTCGTGCAATCGTCGTCGTCCTCCCACACGGCCTGGTCGAGGACGCTCTTGGGGGACACGAACATGGCCTTCTCGCTGACTGATCCTGGCCCGGAATTGGACGACGAGACGGCGGCGACGGCCACGAACTCGTGCTCCAGCAGCTGCTCTGCCGTCCACCTCTCCTTGGGGTCCTGCCGCAAGCACCTTGCCAGGAAGTCCTTGCCTTGCTCCGACAGCGACGAAGGAAACTCCGGCGCCTCGCCGGAGAACGCGACGTGGTGCAAGGTGGCCACGGGGCTGGCGAACCGCTGCCACGGGGCCGCACCGGTGGCCATCTCGATGACGGTGCAGCCGAGCGCCCAAATGTCCGCGGCAGTCCCCTGCTCCTCGCCCCGCGCGGCCTCGGGCGACATGAACATGGGCGTGCCGCCGCCCACCAACCGCTCCCGCTCGCCGGCGGAATTGGCAATGCCGGCGCCCGTGCGGCGCGCGCAGCCGAAGTCGGCGATCAGGGCGCGGCCGTCGGACCCGATGAGCACATTCCGTCCTTTGACGTCGCAGTGCGCGACGCCGGCGGCGTGCACGTGCTCCAGCCCGCGGAGGATGTCGTGGGCGCGGGACCGGATCACGTCCTCGGCGCAGCGGCCGCCGCAGCGCCTGATCTCGTCTGCCAGCGACCCGCCGGGGGCGTACTCCATGAGCATGTCGAACCCCTCCTCGGACGCGGAGACGCCGGAGCCCAGGCAGCGGAGGACGAACGGCGAGCTGAGGCCGCAGAGGATGTTCTGCTCGCGCCGGAGCTCGGCGGCGCGGTCGGCGCCCACCGATTTCACCGCGAGCACGGCGCCCGTGAGGCGGTCGACGGCGAGAGAGACTGTCGCGGAGGAGCCCCTGCCGATCGCCGGGCCGCGCGTCCACTCTCCGACGGCGGCGGCCATTCTTGCTTCTTCTTGGAAGCAAGAATGGTCTTGTTGGTTGGGACTTGGGAGTGGAGGAGTGGAGGCAATTGCAATTGCAATTGGGATTGGAATTGGAATTTGGGATGGGAAGAAGGAGCTTTGGTGTGATGGGTGGGCGTTGCTCTATGCTTATATACTGGCTGCCGCTTTGGTCCTTAGCTAGCAGCTACCTACAACTACAACTACAACTACAACTACAAGGTGGGGAGGGAGGGGGGTTGGATTGGATGCTTTGGACGAGCGAGGTGGTTAATTGTGGGGTGTCCAATCCAAGCTGGCACGAGGCGAGGCGGCCGTCGCGAGGGGAAGAGAGAGATTCGCCATTTGGCCGCACGGGAATGGCTGGACGCCGGGCATTTGGGGCAAGGGATTGGTGGGGGTTTTGGCGTGCCTTGTTATTCTTTTCTTTTTTTCGTCCGTTTATTTATCTTGGCGGCAAGAGAAGAGAAGACGAGGCACCTAACTGGAGTACAATGGGGGGTATATGCCATGCTGGACCTCAGGGTTTTATTGGTACCGTTGTAATCATCACTCGGAATGGAAGGGACACTTGTCGTCCACAACGCTTTTGCATAGCTCAGCACGCAGCCCCCCCTCCCCTCCCCTCCAAAACAAAGGCAAGCAGCTCAGCACAGCTCCCTCATGGCCTCATGGGGAATGGAATATTGCACTGCAATCCTTGCCTGCGTTTTGTTTGTTTGCGTCTAAAGCTTCTTGATTCAATTGTTTGGTGAAATGGGACTATATGTACGCTTAATAATACTCCATGGAGAAATTGAGTTTGGTTGATCTTTTATCTGGAAAACGAGGTTTGAACCCTAGCCTCTGAAAGTGCTGTCCACCAAGTTACTAGGGTGTGCCATTTTCAAATCAATTTAGCTGAAACAAGAAGTGAAACACAACACAACTTGATCACAATCAACTACTAGGAGAATTAAAGCGGTCTGTCACTAACCTCAACGATGATCCATGGACGCTACAAATAATTAGCAAGAAACGATGGATCAGCAAGCAAGCAAGCAGTCGCAATAATTTCTGTCTGACCACCCTAACTAGAGAGCTAGGGCCAACCACTTACCAACAGTTTGGAATCGGATGCCGGTCTCGTCCACCCTGACTGTTGAGTATATGGATTATACTAGGAAACATAGATAGCGTAGGACTCTTCTATCTTAACTCGTACTCCAAATAGATCATTGTACTCCTATATATATGCATCCAAGGCTCAAGCAATAAACATCGATTCCACCAAACCCTCTCTATCATCCTTCTACATGGTATCAGCCTAAACACAATCTAAACCCTAGCCTCCTCCGTCGCTTCCGCCAGCGCCGCCCCCGAGGCCGATCCATGATCGCCGGCGCCGGGGGCCGCGCCGCCCGTACCTAGGGTTCGTCCGCCGGTTCTGTGGACCGGCTGCCCTAGAGAGTCTTTTTCCCGATTTCTTGATCCGGGTTTTTCTCTTCCGCCGGTCGTCTTGATCGACGTCTTTTTTGGTTTTCCGATCTAAGATCGGTTTGCGTCGCCCACCGTCGCCGTCGATCCTCATGCGCCTCTACTCCGACACCGGCATGACTATCGACTTCATCACCGACAAGGCGGCTTCGCGCGACGTGGCGACCCGTGGTAGCCTTCCGCGCGTCAGCCTGCCCGTCACCCTCGCCGAACGTCGTCGCCTTCGTTTCAGATCAGGAGTCCTCCGCCACCATCATCGCCCCCGTACCACGCCGGCTGCCCCCGCGTCGGCTCGCCCGCGCCGGCCGGTTCTGCTTGGTCCCCATCGCCATGATCACGCCGAGTAGCGCCACTCCACCTCGCGGGCGATCGGATTGATCACCCGCCCGCCCGCGATCGGCCCCATCCGCGCCGCGCAGATGATCCGTACAGTCGTCCGCGTGCGCCTCCGCAGGATCCCGTGAAGAACGTCTCCGAGTACAAGCGCCCATCCACCGATCGAGAATCGGGCGGCCGCCACACCGCCTCTTCGGGCTGCGGCGCCGCCCCGTGGTTCTCCCGGTGGCTGCCCCGACTTCTTCGCCGCCGCTGCGTCGCCCCCACGGGCCGCAGCGCCGCGGCGCGCAGTCTACGCCGCCGCCCTGAGGCCGTCCCCGCGGTTGCACCCACCCGCGCGCTGCCGTCGCGTCGCCCCTTCGGGCCGTAGTGCCGCTGCCCGCGGTCACCGCCACCCCGAGGCCGTCCGCTCCAGGTAGTCCCCGAGGCTGCACCGACCCTCGCGTTGCCGTTGCGTCGCCCCGTCGGGCCGTAGCGAGCGTGGCACGCGGTCCTTGCAACCGCCCCGAGGTCTTCCCCGCCGTCGCCCCTGACACGCGCGCCGCCACTGCGTCGCCCCTCGGGCCGTAGCGCCGCGACACGCGGTCCGCTCCGCTGTCTGCGCGCGTTGACGCCCCGGTGGCACGCGCCGCGCCACCTCTTTTGGCGCGGGAACGCCACCGTCCGCGCCTGGTCTTCGTCATGCTGTCGGATCATCGCCTACTTCGAGCACCGTCGTCGCCGTGCCACCCGCGCCGCTGTCGCTCACCCAAGCCGCGCCGACACCCTGTTCGCCGTTGCCGCTCACCCGAGCCACGCCGCCTCTACCGGCGACCGACGCGGACCCCCCCCCCACGGGCTGCCTCTGGTTCCATCGACTTCATCGCCGTCCATCCTCTTCGTCTTCGTCCAGCACCAGCTCATCGTCAGCGTCACCGTCATCTTCCTCGACCGCTTCATCTAGCTCCGGCAACAACGCTGACTCCACCCTCGGCACCTTCTACCCCCCGCCGAGTTGCGCCGTAACCGTCGTCGAGCCCTTCTCTGCTGGTCCCTCCGACATGGCGTACAACTCCTACTGGTCCCCGTCTACGCATGCCCGGTACTGGCAACACCGGTGTGTGCCTTCATCTACGACGTGTTCCCGGGCCTGGCAAGCCTGGTGCGGCGCTTCGTCGACATTCTTCGTCTGTCTACGCATGCCCGGTGCTGGCAACACCGACGCGTGCCTTCGTCTACGACGTGTCTCCGGGATTGGCAAACCCGACGCGACGCTTCGTCAACACCGTCTCCTTCCGGACGTCACCAGCATCTTCTTCGCGACGTCCCGTACTATGACTGACGACCGCTCGCTAGTGCCGCTCTTCCTGAGCCGCGCTGCGCTCCTGACTTCCTTGCACCCGCGGCTCCTCGGTGACTACCTCGACACCGGCTACCCCGACTCGACATCGACCACGGAATTTCTCGCACGGCTACCTCGACTACGGCTTCACCACACTACGCTCTTGGCTACTTCGACAACGACACAAAGGGCTACCGCCTGCTTGGGAACCTCGTTGGCTTTCACTCCAGCCACAAGCTCCGCGATGCGTCGACCGTTACGACTGTGGCGGGGATGTCCGTTGGCTCCGCCTTCGGATTATTCTTCAGTCTCACCGTCTGCGTCACTACGTTGTGACTGCGGGGGGATGTTGAGTATATGAATTATACTAGGAAACATAGATAGCGTAGGACTCTTTTACCTTGACTTGTACTTCAAGTAGATCATTGTACTCCTATATATATGCCTCCAAGGCTCAAGCAATAAACATCGATTCCACCAAACCCTCTCTATCATCCTTCTACACTGACGCCTCACGCAATAACCTTCCCTTTAGTTCGTACAACAACGTTCAGTGACATAACCAAGCATTCTTAACTGTTTTCCTCCTCTGAAAGCATGCCTGCGTTTTCTTTGGTGTATGTGCTTGATTTGATGTGCAACCGCAAGAAGACCAATATTGTGATTGTTAACTGTACCTTGTAGCTTGCCCCCAGGGTTTTCTTCCGGATTGGCCCTTTCCCAATTCAACTTGAACAACCTGGTGAGTGTGGTGGCAAAGGCACGTCCTGTTGAAGAGATCTCTTCTCCGATTCTCTTCCCCGTTGCCGTTGCGGCATAAAACGGGATGGATGGGATGGAAGAATTGCGTGGCAAGGCTCCCCCCCCTTTTCCTTTCTACAAGTAACCTTTTTGGCTTTCCATTTCCACTAAAAATAGATTGCTCATCATTATAAAATGCATACTTAATTCGTAGACTGGACGCACTATTTGCTTATCCTGTTGCCCTTCTTGATTTGCAGCTACTGCTAGCAGTAGTATATTTTGTTTCTCGACCTACCTACCCTCTGCAACAACAATATATGATGCTGACATTTGAACCTGGTTTGTTACTATGCCGTTTCAAAGCGCCAGAAATGAATTATATATTGACCTGGTACGGAGTTGTAGATAGATAGATTAGAGAATGCAATCGTTTCCATCTTCAGAAACTAGTTGATTAGTAAGCCTGATAACAATTTGTAAAGCTCCTGACAGTGACTGTTTATATGCGATGGCTTGAGGATCTTGCGTAAATCACAACTTGTTGATTAAGACTGTTCATTTGGCAACCGACAACGTTTCAAGTCAAGAGGAGCTCTGTTTTTCGTGCCAAACATTTGGCTTAAAGGTCTTGATCATCACTCATCAGTCTAGACTATGTAAAGGCATCAGAACTAGGGCAGTATTTCATGGTTCTGGAAGAAATTACCACCTGATCAGTGGCATGATTAGTTGGACAAGATGAAATATTTTCTTCCGTGGTATCCTTAGCAATGATAAAAGGAGTTGCTGAATGCGGTTGTTGCAACAGTATCTTCTACATTCAGATAGAAAAACACACAGCAGCATTTTTCCGAACCAACATTACAGTATTTTCAGGTCGAGTGTCACAACACCACTGTCCCATGATCCGAACAGCAGCTAAAAGGCGATGATGCGGCAGTTTAATAAGCAGAGAAAATCAAGACGTGCACGAGATTATATTGTTTCGCTCTTTTCAACCACTCCGTGGGCGCGCGCGTGGACCTAAACTATTCTGCATGAAATCCCAGCTGCATCCGCTGGGCGATAGCCATCAGCACATCACCCATCGTGCCTTGCATGCGCGCCATTTCTGAATGAACGACAGAGGATCTGCTGCGGGCTATCCATGAATGATCCATCCCGTCGGCGTCAGATCAGATCATCAGACCACCACGCATGGATCATGGATGGATCGCCAGCAAGATCGATGGCTTAGTAGCCCCCAAGTTTCTTGGTTTAATGTCGCGTCCGGCGATGTGAAGCTAACTTGGTAGCTAGCAGTCGAGCATCAGAGTTCAGAGAGGAAGGACCGGAGGCCCCAACCGTCGATGTCCGTCGCATAAATACTAACGGAAAGGAAACGAAAATAAAAACGTGGGCGTACGACATGCAGAAATTAACGTGCCGCACACGCCCATCGCTGTCGCGGGATATGAGCAGGGTAGCCATTTGCGTCCTGATCAATATATACGATTTGGTTGCAGATTTTGCTTACTTGCGTCAGACAATGCTGTTGTGCCTTTTTCATTTTTCGTTGACAGGAACACAACAGGCTGCACGTACCTTCCATCAATTTTCTTTGATTGATTCAGAGTTTTCCTTCACGCATGCAACTGTCCATGAAATGGAAGTATAATGCTATCTCAATTCTCAATAATGAATATGCAGAAGATTTTCTGGAGAAAGGGCCGGGGTTTGCAACTTGTGCCAAGCTAGCTAGCTACGTACTGCTGCAGCCTTTCTTGGGCTGGCTCAAATGGATTGCCGTGCACGCCTTGGTGCGCAAGAAGGGATCTGTGATCTCGAACAGCGGGTGAAGGGATCGAAAGAGATCGATCGATGGGGGTGAAGGAAATGCATTTTGTGCAAGTAAAGTCACGCCAATTAGTTTAAGCTTACTTGCAAGTCTCCCCACAGCACTATGACCACATACGCATCATGCATACTCACTCCTCCCTCAGCAATCAATCATGGAGGGAGGCCTAAACTAATGGAATGTTATCCTCTATGGGATTGTTATTATTTACACTACTACTACATCCTCATAGCTAATCATTGGGCAGGAGAGGATGCAACAACATTTAGGACATTTTGCTGTTCCATCATTGCTGAAAGACAGTAACTTGAAGGACTCGTCGGGCGAGCTGTACAGTGTCTTGCTGGCCAAGTGGTGCCCACGGGAATTCCAGAGTACAGTACGTTTTATTAGTTCTCCCACAGGCTGGGAGGTAGGCTGTCATTGCAATTTGCAAATCTAGTCTGAGAAAACAAAGAAGTTGTTTTTGCCGGGAACGTAGAAGAGTTTTTGTGTTGGAAATTGGAAAGAGGGCGACGTGGAAGCCTGGGGTCCAATCGCTAGCTCGTCGTCAACAGAGCGCACAAGATCGACATGCGTGGGGTGACGACAGCAACCGATACTTTCTTCTGGTTTTGTTAAGACAATGCAGACTAGTACGTCATCGTTACGCTAGATTATTGTCTATAGTTAATTAGGAGTTTAGGACATAGAGGTGCACTTAAAGCTAGTACTTAGCTAATCCAGCACGGGCCATGCCCATGAACATGCATACAACGTGCCGAAGTTCGTTGGTGCTTGGTTTGCCTCGCTTGCTTTTGACGTGGGTTCAACAATCTCTACTACCTAAAAAAAGGCTAACCCTCACAGTCTTCTTCGCTTTTTGCCAAGGTTTTCGTCAACCATTTATACCCCAACCAACATCCTATCTCTATTACTCCTCACGCTTCATCGACCATCCCATGACCCTCACGTATCAATCATCATTAAGGATGTTAATTAATATACCTTTGCAACTTCTCCAGCGTTTACCTTTGTCCTTCCTCTATCCCACTAAATCAGCGCTTTCCCCAGTAATTTTAGAAAGGAGTGCTATCCTTGCCCACCTTGCATTGATCCCCGTCGTCATAATTTTTCTCGACCCTTCCTTCCTTTTCCCATGACAAGAACTGATCGCCTAGGGTTTGTGCCTGCTGCCGCCTTCGCACTCCTTGTCTATATCCCTGCATCTTAGTGGCCGAGCGCGCCGCCTAGCCGAGCTCTATCATCTCGTGGTGGTCCGCCATCGTGGTCGCCTTCTCCCTCGAGGTCCATGGCGTCCACCTTGTAATGCATCTACTTCCGGGCGCGCTCCATCTGCACGAGGTTGCTGCGGCCGTCTACTGCGGCGAGGAGGACGATGTATAGGAGCTCCAGTGGCCATGCATGGTGGACGGCCTCCGCTCAAATGCATCTCGATCTGCGACATGTCCGGCACCTCCTCCTCTCGCCCACCTATCCCCAGTTCAAACGGCTCTAAGACCATGAGCACGAACACTATCTGCAGGGTAGGAGTTATTGGAAAAGAACTGAAGAAGCATTGACATGGGAGATAGTGGGGTAGTTGACTAGCTGTAAGCCTGTAACAGTGTGTTACAACATCACTGTTATAGCAGAGGTGTCTGACCCTCTTTCTTGCAGGAAGTGATGAATGATAACTCAGTAAGTAAGAGTAGATTTTCACAGTCTGTGCGAGATCCCTCTTTCTTCTTCCAATCTGTCAAACTAACTTTTTGTACCTTTGTTGATCTTCTCTTTGTTCGGAGTAAATTTCTCACTGCTTTCCTAATGGAACTCCTTTGCTAGAACCCGAGCCTGATGATAATTTTGATAAGGATGTATACGAGCGGTGCACGATATTATATCAAGCATATAAATCATCCAATGTGTAAATATTCAGTCATATTTTTTACCATGCCGGCATGCCCCTATAATCGATCAGACTAAACAAAAGGTGAAAATTTAGATCCAATGAATCAAAAAGAATTAGGGGGAAGGTGCACGATCTGCAACGCAGAAAGAAGCGGTATGCAATGATATTTTTATTTACAGTGTGAAAATCTCTTGGGTATCCTCGGTCTTGTTTTTATTCTACTCGTGTTGATATACTCCAAGATTACACCCCCGCAAAAAAAAGATTACAAATTGAGTAATTTTAAGAATTAGATAATGGCAAAATCTTTTGTGGTGCTCCATTTAAGAATTCAAGATTACGAATTAATTTTTTTCAGTATCTTAAATTTGGGACCAGTAATTTTAGTATCTTCCCAACATCTGCATGTAATACACCTACTTTATTCTTTCTTTCATAGTAGCACATCACCTGGGGAGAAACTTCTTTTTAAAATTGAAAACCAGTAGTAAGTGCTGATTGCATAAGCATGTGAATGATCTCTTGGTAGAAGAATTTAATTCCCTACTGAACGTAAGATTGTTCTTTCCTGAATATATTGACACAGAAAATAACTATAAATCTATCTATTATGTCTCTTGGCATATTCTGAATTTTTAGGGACAGCGCAAACCTGATAATAAATATGTAGTTGTCTTCCCGATGATGCAGGCGACATGCAACGCCATGTATCGTTGTTGTTTCTTCTCCCACACAATATACTCCCTCCGTTTCTTTTTACTCCGCATATAAGGTTTGGTCAAAGTCAAGCTTGATAAAGTTTGATCATTTTTATACAAAAATCTATCAACATTCATAATATGAAACCAATATCATTAAAAGCATCATGATATTAGTTTTCATATGGTATAACTTTTATATTGTGGATGTTGATACTTTTTAATATAAATTTAGTCAAACTTTATCAAATTTGACTTTGACCAAATCTTATATGCGAAGTAAAAAGAAACGAAGGTACCTTTAGTGTCCGGTTTGGACGTATTTGTGCTTTTCCACTTAATACAATTTTTGTTTTATGCTAACCTTCTTTTAGGTTTTCAGCTCTAGGATTTTTTTGCGGGGTTTCCGCTCTAGGATTTACCTTTTAGGATACCCCAAAAAATATTTATAGGTGTGTTTTCCCATGAAGATGCCTTGGTTTTAACACATTTTTTATATTAGAGTTTTCTGCACTATTTTGCCCCAATATTTTTATCTCTTAGGGAGTAATTGATGGTGAAGATTCTAGCTTATTGTATTTTGTGAGGCTATAAACCTTTAAAAATAGATTTGCGAGGGATGTTAGAGTAAGGGCGGATAAAGAGAATCGAAGTGATGAGAAGGATGGGCTTGCAATGAGGATGGTGACCGTTGGGAGAAAAGATGAGCTATTTGTTGGTATATGAATGGAGACAATATAATGTAACATTCAAAACATATTTTTAAATCATCATTGTTTTTTTGGTACTTCGTGGCAAAGCACGTGCATTCGGCTTCCTCGGCGACGGGAGCTTCGACGTGGCGGGACAGAGCTGCGCGGGCAGTGACGTGGGGAATTGAGAGAGCGTCGATGGTGATGAATAACGACTTACCACAGGGAGTGGGAGGAGAAAATGGGAGAAGAGATATGGTCCGCTCGTGTGTGAAGAGGTAAGGTCATTGATTTGCGTGTGGCTGTTAGTGAGCGAATGACTAATATTTCTGATATGGTGAATCAAGGAGCAACAAGATTTGTGTGAGCAATCCGACGGCAATGAGACAGTTCGCACGACACATCCATATTTCTACAGTCCGCTCTGTATAATTCAGATAAATATAACCCTCCATGAAGTCAGACTATGATCATATTTATCTTTTTTCAATATATTTTGTATCCCGTGGCAACGCACGGGCATTTTCCTAGTTCATATATACTTATATATGTGTCATAGGACCCCCCCCCCAGGTAGACGTTTAATTGTTTAAATCAAACGACTAGGATATATTTTACCATTCAGCGAGGATTTACATTTACTTGTGGATTGGTTCATATGTAATTTCCCGCAAAACTAAAATAAATCTATCAAAAATTGTGAAAGTTCGAACCGTCGCCATGTAGAACTCCGATACCCCCAACCCACATAAAGTTTGCGATTTCATCACTTCATTCTTGTTGTATCCCCTCCGTCCATAATAAATGTCGTTGAAATGGATATATCTAGCCCTGAAATACGTCTAGATGCATCCATTTTATGGCGATTAATATGAAACGGAGGGAGTATTTCATCGTTTTTCCTGACGAATGTTGCTATCGCACCACCACTGCATTCACTAAGGCTTCGTCGAACCTCATCCACATCGCCTGGTCACCACGCCGCTTTGCCAACGCAATCATTCCATCTCTTGTCTGTCCGCCGAGCATGTATCGATGACGTCTATGATGGTGATCTCGCCAGGGAAATGTTAGACAAAATGTCTGTGCCAAATTTTCGTTCTTCTTTCAAGCAAAGAATTCAGACATGGAATACATATACGAAAACTTCATCGAGTCATCTAATGAGAAAGAATATACAAATGAAACAATGATGATGCAAGCAGTCCTTGTAGACGGAGAGCATGCAGAATAACATGTTCTCAATCTCAAGGGGTCGATTAAGGGTCATAAAGTGCTGAATCAAAATAGGGCACATGGGCATTTCACGTTGATGGACAACTAGTTTTCTTGAAAATGCCCTATTAACGGACAATATTTGCTGGTGATTTCGGATGCGAGAGAATGTGTTCGATCATATCGTCTACCCTAACATCCGGTCCTACAATCACTACTTCATCTTGAAGAAGGATGCCGTAGGGAAAACTGGATTCTCCACTTCCTAGAAGTGCACGACTGCATTGCAAATGCTTGCATATGACATTAATGTGGACTCATAGGATGAGTACCTTTAGATGCTTGAGAGCACACACGTAGACGACATGGCAACATTTTCTATTGTAATGGTTGAGGTGTTTGACCCATAATACTTGAGAGGATCTATCATCACGAACAACTAAATGCTCATGGGAATGTCAAAAGCAAAAGGATGGCCAAGTATACTCGAATCTTTTGGTTGCATGCATTAGAGATGGAATAACTACCCATATGCTCTTCACATGCAACATCATAGTCATATGAAGAAGAACACCATCACCCTCGAATCAGATGCTTCACAGGACCTCTGGATTTGGCACATTTTCACAATAATATCAATGTGTTGCAACATTCTCAATTTTTCAATTGGTTGATTGAAGGACATGCTCCTCCATGCAACTATACTATCAACGGGCATGAGTCCAACATGGGCTACTATTTGGTTGATGCCATTTATCCTCAGTGGGCGATCTTCATCAAAACCATCTCTGAGCTAGTATATAAGAAAAAAAACTCACTTTGACCAAAGACAAGGAGCTAGAAAGGATGTGGAAAAGGCATTTGGAGTGCTCTAAACCCGTTTTACAGTTGTCTGAGGAGCTTACAAATATGGGATACAAAGACCTCGTGGAAAGTGGTGACATGCTGTGTGATCAAGCACAACATGATCATGGAGGATGATGGTGAAGCTATTGTTAGAGGAGTACAATTTGAGAACATGGGTGATCCTATTCAATTTCCATATCAAAATTCAACCATAATTAATGAGTTCATCCAAATGCATCAATAAATTTTACATTGTACAATTCATGAACAACTCAAAGGATACCTAATTGAGCATTTATGGACTATTAAGAAGAAAAATAGAACATATGTGCAAGTTAAATTCAAGTGTGAACTAATTTATTTGAATGTATTATTGAATCTATTTTTTTAGTGTTATGGATTTTAGGAAAAAGACATAGGTGGGCATTTAAGGGATAGTGTTGATGGCCGACTCTCGTACCAGGTGTCTATGGAAGAATACTATGTTCGTTTTGGAAATCAATGTTAAAGATGCCCTTATAAAAATGTGATATTATTTTAGTGGAGTGTGACGCTTTCATTGATGGTAAAGTCGATGTGATGGGATTGTGTTGAATGGACGACTCTCTTATGCAAACCAAGGCTAATACTCAAAGTGCACACACTTTGAAAGGGATTCTAAATACATATTGTAGTAGCTTGGGTCAGCTTGTGAGTAATGCAAAATCTAGCATATTCTTTAGCCCTGGCACCATAATGTGATTGTGCGTGAGGACATATTTAGGGAGTTGAACATTGTTACTAAGGCTTTATCAGATATGTATTTGCATCTCCCGACAACGGTGGGGATGGACAAAAGCGATTGCTTCCAACACCTTATTGACAGGGTGTGCAAGAGGTTGAAGGGATGGAAGGAAAAAAAGTATGTCCACACATGGGTAGGAAGTTCTATTGAAATATGTAATTCAAGTTTTACCATCTTACGCCATTTTGTGTTTAAATTACCCAAAGGTATATGCAAAACCGCAATAGATGAGATGACCGAATTTTGGTGGGGTGACAAGGAGGAGAAAAATATGATGCACTAGTTTGCTTGGTGCAAAATGTGCGACCCAAAAAAGAAAGCGGGCTTGGGATACAAAGACCTTCACAATTTCAACTTTCTATGTTAGCAAAACAGTGTTGGCGTCTAATTCAAAACTCAGAGTGTTTATGTGCACGAGTTTTGAGTGCAAATTATTATCCAGATGGAAATATTTTGAAATCATGGCCAAAAGGATCCTCCTTTACTTCAAAGTGTTTAGATTTAATCTTTAGTGTTGTGAACTTTAGGAAAAAGACAAAGGCATGTTTTTTTGTGTGAAAAGGACCCTAGCATTAAAAGAACGATCAAACAGTACAAAGCATCTCAACAAATTTTTTTACAACGAAACCCTTGAGATGCCCTTCGTCTTCAACCTCCAGACCGTGTCGACGGCGCGCCGTCGCTCCTCCCTGAGCCGGCCTGACGTTGTTAGATGCGGACGGGAAGTCACCAAACGGGTCAAGAAGACCACATCTGCCTCGAAGATGAAGAAGAAGGAAGAACCGCCGATGAATCTCCTTGACGATTCGGAGATCTCCATAGCCATAAAAAGTCCTCGAGGACCACACCACTCCCACAAGCTTCTCGACGTCGCTGCTGAGACGGGGCAGAAGTTGGGGAGACTTTATTTGACAAGGCGCAGCTACCACCACCTAAACGCCGCCCCACCAAACCCTAACCCCAAAACTAGGAAAACGGTGCCCTCCCATCGACGAGGGCCGAGGTCCACTCCGCCCCATGGCTCGAAGGCCATAGAAGTGAGGCAGATCAGCGACGGCGCCGAGGGGAGGCGAGCTTTTAAGGGATAATATTGGATGACCGATTATCGTATCAGTGTAATGAAAGAATATTGTATCCGTTTTCGAAATCAAAGTTAAAAAAATGCCCTTTTAAAAATGGAATACTCAGTGAAAGGCGGCGGTCTCGTTAATGATGAGGTGCGCATGTGATGATTTTGTCAAACTTAAGATTCAAGTCCTTATCAGTCGACTTAGTTTGTCGTAGATTCTAATGATAGGGTGTGCGTGTATGTGTTTGTTGCAAGGATAACAATTTCCTTTAGCAAGCATGACAAATCATGGCAGAAAATTCCGATCCTCTTGAGTCTTCACACGTAATTTTCCGTAGAAACTCTAGTTATGCCATGCTTAAGAATTTGATGTTGGCTGATTATGGCAATCCTATTGCCAGGAAGTACTACTAGTGCAATACAGTGGAATTCGCAGGATCGTGTGAGCCACCAGATTCAGCGGTACACGGAGATGTTTGTTAGAGTGTGTGCTACAGCTAAGGGAGACGATTGGGAACGGCCGACCGGCCCAGATTTCGGCCGGGTCGCCTTCCTTGCCTTCCTTCACGCGAGTGCAGCTTTCTCGCCGGTAATGGATCCGTCGTTCGATGGCTTTTCAGATGTTTCGCCACCGATTACTGCGCTCTATGGCCTCCGTTTTCGGCGGCTCTGCCGTCGATCCGTGCCATGGCCGTCACCGCGCGCCGTCACCCGCGCCATGGCTGTAAGACCCGATATGTGGTACTGTTCCAGATCTAGGTGTTTCCACCTAGATCCAGGGACGAAGCACATATCGGTCCCACCGCGACATATGACAAAGCCATATGCCCCGGATTTCCAACATGATATCACAACATTACAGATACATGATACAACATCTCATACAATCGGCATACAACTTCCTTAATACAATACAACAGTGGAAGATACATGTCTGAGTAGAAACTACAAGCAAATGCCTACTGGCAAAGAGAAAAGCATCGATCCCATAACCACACGGGTCCAGGCCTTCCGCCGGGATCCGTCTAACTAGTCGTCGTCGAGTCTCCACGTGAAACGTCGATCACCATACCTGTTGTCGATCAAGAACCCTGAAAAGAGTTTGGGGGTAGTATCATGAGTACAGAGGTACTCAGCATCCAACTGTAGTGGTCATCTGACCCAGCAAGGACTTCATCACTCGTCATTCTAGGACAACTAGTAGTTTACGGTAAGGAAGGGGTAAGTGGTGAGGTTGCTGCCGCACTAGCATTTATGAAGTGGCTAACGATCTAGAGAGTAAGATAAGAAGGCAAGCATTCAATGAGGAATCGCCTCCAACAAGTCTTGGTATCCACCTACAACGCAAACATAACACCTATCCTATCCTTGTCCTCCTCTTCGCATCCCGACGAAGAAGAAGCAGGCAAGGCACACACACGTTGATTAAGTTATTTTAAGATTATCTCAGTTGTTGTTGTCTATGAACAAGGAGTAGGTCTCAAGTCGTCCATAACTGTGGACACGGCTTCTCGAAAAGATTTAACCCTGCAGGGGTGTACCAACTGCCCATTACGAGGCTCCGCACGCAGGTCCATCACTCTCAGTTGCTACCCATCACAGGCAACCATTTTATGATTGAGTTCCAAGAGATCCGAAACGACAAGTCCCTCTAGCTAACAACGAACAAATCCGGATGGCCCCCGGGGAGTCGACACCCAATCCAAAAGATGGCCACGCTCTCGGATCGGACTCTTCCGTCTCAACAGGGTTTGGGTTACCGGTTAGTTCTCTTATGAGACCGGGCCCTCGCCGGTCAAAGGTGGACCAACAGGGAAACCATGTCTCCGCTGGTCCGGGTTGTTTTAAAAGATATCTGCTAGGAGCGACCCGACAAGATATATATGCATGTTTTCAAACGGTAAATCAGCTTGGGCCACCTCTAGAAATGTTTGAAGCTAGATAGGTAAGAAAAAGGGGACCCCATAAAATCCCACACGCGGTTAGGCACGCTCAATCTTAAAACCAATACCCGGAACTCGGATCCTAGGTGACTCGAATGGAACAAAGCGTCGGGGCGGGATAGCCTAGACCTTCCATCCTTCGTCGAATATAGTCAACATTATAATAATCATATCATCAACAATAATATAATAATCAGGTGATATCCCAACCCAAAGAGTAACAGGGTAACATCGTAACATCCTAAGCATGCATACTAAGCAGGGGCTGAGCAACGAGCAAAAGTAACATAGCAGTACAAGGTTTGTTGGGAGGGGACATGGCTGTATCGGTTTGCAAGAGGCTATAAACATGTGGTAGGATCAAACATCGAACCTAACCTATACTAGCATGCAAACCGCTGGTTGAAATAGAATGGATCATAAGTAATGTATAGTCCTTGCCTGTTGATAAGTCGGGTTCCGAAGGTGTACTTGATCGCAAGCTCGCATCGTCTCCGAGAGGTACCCGCGGAAGCACACAAGACGAAAACACTGGAAAGCAATCAACGGTGCACCACTATTACTACGGAGCAAACACGAGCAAGCATCAACAAAAGCAACGCGAGACATCGCACCTACCGTCGAGAGCGGTTACTAACGATTTAAGTGGAGTACTCGTCACACACGACGATACCGCACATTTACGGTGGTTCAAGTTGCTTAGCTACAGGTGATCAAACAACGGTTATTAACATGGCAACTCAAGCAAGCATGGCATATCACACAAGCATGGCAAGGGGTGAAGCACAAATTAAACTATCTATGCTAGTCAATTTAAGTGGGGTGAAATCCTAGACATGCAAACTATTGCGGACCCCACGATAAATATTGCATTTGGTACAGTTTTTACCCTACACAATATTTTATTATTTTTATTAGCAAGCAAGAGCAGCAAAAACACAATCTACATGCAATTCTAGTCAAGTTACATATAAAGAACATTTTAAACAGAGCAACAGATAAAAAGTTATAGAAGTTACAGTTTACAGTGGCAGGCAGTGTAATTAGCAGTCAAACAACATGTAAACAAGGTCAAACATGGCATCAAGCAACACATTATTAAACTAGACACAATTCTAAGCAAGTTTCATATTTAAATCGTCGCAATTGGAGCTACGGTTAAAAAGTTACAGCTACCGCAAAAAAACAATACAAACTGCCTAAATAAATAAAAAACAACTAACAGAAAAAAAAACCTAACTGGGCCGAAATCTACCGGGCCCAACTAACTAAAAAATAATAATAGAAAAATAAAAAAAAACGGGCAGCTCACCAGCTGGGCCTCGGCCCAAGTGGCCTGGAGGTGGCCGGCCTGGCTGGGGCGAGTGGGCCGCTGAGGTGGGCGCGCTGGAGCCGGCCCAGCTGCGGCTGGAGCGGGCGGCTGGGACGAGCCGGCTCGGCCTTGTCTCCACGACGGAGGCAGCAGCGGCGACGGCTGCCGGCGCGGCGGCGCAGCTCCCGCCGGAGGCCACGGGAGAAGGCCGGAACAGGCGGCGGGCGGCGCGGCCTCGCGGTGACGGGAGGTGGCAGAGGCGTCGGGCGGCGAGCTCTTGTTCCCGGGCGGCGCGGGCTGCTCCAAGCTCAGGGCATCCATGGCGGCACCTCACGGTAGAGAGAAAAGAGAGAGGTTAGAGGGAGAGGGAGAAGAGAGGAAGAGGGAGAGGGCAGACCACGGGGCGCGGCGGCCGGACGGCGGCGCCGGAGTTGGAGGCCGCGGCGGCAGGCTCCACGGGACGACGACGGGTTGGCTCGGGCGGCTGCCACAGGAGGAGAGAGGGGAGGCTGGGGAGCTCCCTGGGCCGTTGGATTCGCAGATCCGACGGTCCAGATCGAGAGGGGCTAGGGTTTCGAATTTTGGGGGTGTTTTTGGGCAGATCTGAGACAGATCAGGGGGGCTGCAAAATTGGCTAGGGGAAACCCTAGAAATGGGTGGGAGTGTGGTGGTCTATTTATAGCATGGGTGGCTGGCAGTTTGCAAAAACATCCCCGGTTTTTACCTCGCGCGCACGGTGCTCACGTTTCTGACCGCCGGGGGTCCGCAGTACCTCCGATTCGGGTAAAACTTCGAACTGCGCGATCAACGCGTCGAGCCGGAGGCGTTCAGCTCGCGCTGGAACCGTTCCGAAAACATTTTCCGGCGCGCTATAAAAATATCCCGTTTAATTATTAAACGGGGTTTTTCGTTCCGTTGGCTGCGGCTGGTCTCGTGCGGTTTTCGCGACGGTGATCGGGTGAAACCGGGTGTCGCAAAGGTCGAATGTCAGGGTGGCAAGGGTCGGTCTCCGTCCGATACGAGATAAGAGAGGGGAAAATAATCGCCGATCGATAAATCGGGGATGCAAACACCGCAAACAAATCAGACAATCAAACAACTCACACCGAAAACAATTTTTTTTAATTTTTGCAAAAACTGGGCTGTTACAATGGCCTTCGCCAACGGCCTGTCCGTGCGATGGTTGTGCTCTGCGCGAGCCACGGCATCGCCGCCACATGCCATGGCCCTTGCCTTCACGTCGCCGCAGCCGTCGCCATGGCCGGCCGCAATCATCCCGACGAAGGTTTCCAGTGTTCACATTTAAAAAGTTGCAACCAATAACAAAAAATATTGTAACCGTTGTTCAAAAAAGCTACAACCGACGACGATATCTGAAGTTTTTTGTTGTTACACACAAAAAATGTTGCAGTCGCTTAATTTTTTTGATTCTACTGTTGTGTATTTTTGCTAGTACCGTTGAAAGTATTATTGGAAGGAAATACCTGGAAAATATATTGAGATTTTTTTGTAACGCACAATGTTGCAACCGTTTAAATTCTTGTTTCCACCGTTGTGTTTTTTTTTGCTACTACCGTTGAGAGTTTTTGCTACAACCAAAATTGTTAAAGTGTTTAGCGGCGATGGGTTATGATCTTTTGTTGCAACTGTTATTAAAAAAATCTACCACCTTTAATTAAATTTGCTGCCACCAATTGATGGTAAATTTTGTATGCAACAATGATATCACAATTTTTGTTGCAACAATGCTAAACAGTACAAAAAAGTACATACAAATATAAAAAATATATTTTGTTGTTGCAATCAATATTTTATTTTCTGCAACTGTACTGCGTTTTGCCGGTCGACCGGCGCAGAGCAGCGACCTACAGCTAATGGGTACACTCAGGTCTGGTGGCATTCACACCTTGCAAAGGTTTGGATTAGACCACCTGAGCTGAGGACGCAAAAACCCCACGAACGGCGGGGCGAGACGAGAGGCTGTGAGGTCCGTTCGCTCACCAAGCAAACAAAGTGGAGAGCGACGGGAGCTATGGCGCCAGCGAATCGCCCGGCTCGTGCGCTCGCTGGGACGTACGTACGTAGTACACCCATGGAATGTCTGGAGGTGGAGGAGGCCCCGTACTGTACATGCATGCGTGCGTTCACGACGACGTGCCCAAGCCCCACCCTGTCAGTCAGTCAGTCAGTCTCCATCGACGTTCACACCTAAAACGTGGACCATCCATTCATCCGTCCACCCCCATCTGCGTGCGCGGCGGTGCCACCGTTTAATTCGGCCCCTCTTTCCATCCCTTTCTCGGGTACGCACGCAAGGGCAGCAAGAGGAGAAGCGCGCACGGATGGACGGACGCTCGGCTCGCTCGCTGGGCTGTCGTGCGTCAATGCGCGCTGGGCGTGGACCCCCGCCGTACCACCCAGTACGCTGCAGCGTGCACTGCATGCCCACACCATCGACAGCGACCACTGATTACATGTTTGGTGCATCCGTTCCTTCCGTTCGGTTCGGTTCGCTGCGCGCGTCATAGTTGAGCGCTGTGCGTGTCTTTTCAGATATTATCACAACGTGCGTTTTTTTTCTTCTTTCGTTTTCTTTTTTCGAATAAGGCCATTGAATTTATAATCAAGATTTTCAGTGGTGTAGTACACCCTAGAGAAAAGAGATATTGCAACCAGGTCCTCTGCTACCCAAAACAAACTAGTCTTCAGCACCCCAAGGTAACGCTGGTCAGGTCGACACGTCGGGTCTCTAGTCCGACACAAGAACAAGGTCGATGACGTGGGTGGTTCACGGAAGATCTTATGGTTAGGTACCTAGGGTTGAGTAGAGAAGGAAAATGCCGGTGCTGGTGATCTCGCCCGCTAGCATGACACAGAAATTTACTCAGGTTTAGGATCCTCGATGACGTAAAATGCCTAATTCTTCTTGACCGATCGTATTGATTGGCGATTACAGGTGTGATCCCGATGAGACATGCCTCGCTAGGGTTTGTATGATGGAATGTTGCGTGCCCTGAGACGACGCCCCTCCCAGCCTTTATATAGTAGGTTGGGTTTCGGGGAGTTCGGCTCGATTACAGAGAATTCTAGTCTAACTTGCCGTGTACTTCAAGATTTGTCCGCCAAGTCGGTGCAATCGAACGAGCACCGAGTGGGCCCCTTGGTGATAAAACAATTCACAAAAAATTTCAGGTGATTCCGTGAACTTTTGGTTCTGCACAAAAATAACACTATGGAAATTATGTTGAAAACAATGTTAGGGTGGGTTAGTTTCATTCAAATAATTTAAATTAAAGGACTAAACCAAAGCAAAAGTGTATGAAAAAAATAGATTACATTGAATATGTATCAGACACCCGTATCATTTTTTCTTGTGAATTTTTGAGGTGGGGGATGCGTCCGAAGTAAGTCATGACCGGTCACGACTTGCGTCATGAGTAAATTGCCCAACAGATGGCCCTTACCGCCGTGCGGAATAACCTTAGTTATCAAAATAAATCAGTCAAAAGCATTGAACATTTAACGACCGCACCACAAAGTCCCAAGGAATTGCCTATACTCTACCCCATTAATCTTTTTTGTCATTGGCGTTCAGGTTCGGGATAGGGATCCATGCACCCTTGCTTGTTAGTTTTTCCTTAATCGATCCAAAGGATCCTAGGTACTAGTAGGTTTTTAGAACGAGTAGAGGAACTAAGATAACTCAATTGCAAGATCAACAAAGAAAACTATGGAGTCAAAGTCCCCAAAAATCTTGAATCAGAAACACATAGATTTGCAAGGGCGATGCCCAAACCCACTGCCTAAGTGAATTACTCGCACATGATTATAGGATCATAAAGAAAAAACATTAAAAATAAGAGAGACATGCTTTATTGATAAATACCGTATTTGTTTGAATGACTAAGTGGTGGATGATGGTGGAGAAAGAGAAACTAGATTAGAATGGTGGCGGTGGCTATATATAGACGGATGAAGATGGCTTTGGCTTCTATTTGTATGTCTATGGGTGCCTCTCTGCGTTGTCCTTTCTGAATTAGGGTAGGTTTCCCTTATAAAGGTTATTTGGTTGGATCCTCTGTAGCTGTTCATGCCTCGTACTACACGTCGTTGAGCATTCATGGTGCTGTTCTAGAGCCCTAAATTGCTCCTCGTTGGTTACCCCAAGTGGAAGGTGAGATGTAGCGTAGCAGCAAATTTCTCTCGGTGAAGATACCAAGGTTATCGAACCAGTAGGACTCCAAGAGATACAAGAAGGTGTCACGACGCTTGACGTGGACCTGCACACAGATACAGATAACTTTGCTCCCAACGAGTACAGAGGAGTTGTCAATTCCTCCGGCCTTGTTGTTTACAAAGGATAAAACGCACGGGATAATGATAGTGATAGCAACTGAAAAGTAAACTAAGGATGTAAACAGTGATATGAATATGGACCGGGGTCCCGTGATTTTCACTAGTGATGTCTCTCTCCCGAAAGACGATAAAAGTGCTAACGAGGTAAACAAATTACAGTTGGGCAATTGACAGGATTATGAAGGCACCGCAATGCTAACTATGCCGCAAAGAAATGAAGGGCTCAAAAGCAATGGGCAGTACGCCAAAGTAAGTAGACCGAAATCCATCTGCATCTACTACGGATCATCCACCTTGAGATATCTATCCAGAACATCTCGCTGGTATTAAGTTGCGAATCCCACCCAAAGTGTAAGTCCAAAGCAACAAACAACTGCATTAAAAGAACTTTGCGTAAAGTAAACAATCCTTGCATCCGCGGATACAAGCACCGTTGTTTTATCCCTGGTGGCAACAGCACATCCCCTAGTCTCATGTTTCCGTCACTCAAGCTAGACATCAAGGGGCTGAACCCACAATCAAGCATAACGCTCCCTCTTGGAGTTGCAACAAATCACCTGGCCAAAGTAAAATACGGCAACGGAGAACATGCAAGAATTTACTCAAGAACAAAATATAAAAGAGAAGAACCAAATATATTACTCATCACAATTGATGGCTTCTCGCCCCTCGTTAGTTACCCCAAGTGGAAGGTTTGAGATGCAGTGCAGCAACAAGTTTTCCTCGGTGAAGATACCAAGGTTATCGAACCAGTAGGACTCAGGAGATACAAGTAGGTGGCAACGTCGCCAGAAATTTCTTCCTGACTAGGGTGTTGTCGTGGACCTGCACACAGCAACAAATAACTTTGCTCCCAACGAGTATACAGGAGTTGTCAATTCCTCCGGCCTTGTCGTTTACAAAGGATCAACGCAAGAGATAAAAGGTGCAAAGGAAAGTAAAAGCTGAAAGTAAATTAAGGGTGTGAACAATAATGTGAAGATGGACCAGGGTCCCGTGATTTTCACTAGTGATGTCTCTCTCCCAAAAGACGATAAAAGTGCTAGCGAGGTAAACAAATCACAGTTGGGCAGTTGACAGGATTATGAAGGCACCGCAATGCTAACTATGCTGCAAAGAAAGGAAGGGCTCAAAAACAATGGGCAGTACGCCAAGGTAAGTAGACCGAAATCCATCTGCATCTACTACGAATCATCCACCTTGAGATACTATCCAGAACATCTCGCTGGTATTAAGTTGCGAATCCCACAACTGCATTAAAAGAACTTTGCGTAAAGTAAATAATCCTTGCACCCGCAGGTACAAGCACCGTTGTTTTATCCCTGGTGGCAACATCACATCCCCTAGTCTCATGTTTCTGTCACTCAAGCTAGACATCAAGGGGCTGAACCCACAATCAAGCATAACGCTCCCTCTTGGAGTTGCAAATAAAATACTTGGCCAAAGCAAATACCGCAACGGAGAACATGCAAGAATTTACTCAAGAACAAAATATAAAAGAGAAGAACCAAATATATTACTCATCACAATCTGAACATAGTCTCATAATCCATCAGATCCCAACAAACTTAGCATAGAAACAGCAGAAATTACATAGATGCCTCGATCATGTGAGGCAGCTCACGAGGACTCGAAAGTGGAAGCACAAAAGGGGGAGAGATAGATCACATACTACTGGTCACGGACCCATGGTCCAAGGGAAACTACTCACGGTACATACGGGAGGCGTCCATGGCTATGGAGGGTCTCCCGGAGGGGGTAGCTTCTCCCGGCAGGGTGCCGGAGCAGCTTCTCCAGGCAGCCCCGATCTAGAAACGGCGGCGGCGGAACAGAGGCGAGATCGCGAAAAGAGGAGTCTGTATTAGGGGTTTCCACCCCGAGGGGTAAATATAGGCGAAGGGGGCGTCGAGAGGGGCCACGAGGCAGTCAGGAGGGTGTCTGGCGCGGCCCAGGGTGGGGCCGCGCCACCTGCCCTCCTGGCTGCCTGGTGGTGGCCCCCCTTCCCTCTCTTGGTGATTCCGGAAGCTTCTGTTGCGCTGATTTTTTATATATTTTTCCTGGGATTTTTGGAGCACTTTTAATGGCCGGAAAACCTGAAATACAAAAAACAGCAGAAAACAGAAACTGGCAACTGGGTGCACCGAGTTAATAGGTTAGTCCAAATAGGTTCAAAAGTGTATGAAAGTTCAAGCAAAACATGGCAAAGTCACACAAAACATGCATGGAACAAGCAGAAATTATAGATACGTTTGGGACGTATCAACAATCTGAACATAATCTCATAATCCATCAGATCCCAACAAACTCAGCATAGCAACGGCAAAAAATTACAACGGTGCCTCGATCATGTGAGGCAGCTCACGAGGTCTCGAAAGTGGAAGCACAAAGAGGGGAGAGATAGATCACATAGTGTAAGTCCAAGTATGTGATCAGAGGGGGAGGGGGTGAATGATCACTTCAAATTTTTGCAAGAAACTATGAAGTGAAGCATAACTTAGCAGCAGAAGAGATTCAACAGAAAGGTAAACATTGAAGCAGAAAGGATTGAAGCATAACATAGAGAATCAAAAGCATCAAATCAATTGCATTGACGCAAATCACTGAAGCAATTGATAAACTGAATGTAAGTGCGGAAAGTAAAACGAACTCTTGACTCGGCGATGTTTGTTCGACCAGTTCACACTCTGCAAAGTGCTACGTCTGGTTGGAGGGACTTGTGATTGAACACAGGAGCTAACCTCTCTCCGTCCGTATCTCCACTGCACCAATCTCCTTGAGCTTGGTCAGTTCTTCACTCATGGTTGATTATTGAGGAAATCACCGAAACCTTTGAAAAACTGGACTTCGAGGCGACAATGACTCTTCGCTCTCTGAAGAACAACTCTCTAACCGTCTAGGAGAATTGCAGTTCTCCAAGATAAAAAGGCTAGCAAACTTCTTCCTAAGTCATAATGAATCAACTCAGATCAATAGGACTTATGCTTCGGTGGATGGGTTTTTCGGTTTTCTTCGGTGGGGTTGCTCTATCTCTTCACTGTAAGGAAATATTCTTGGAGCAGCCACCGGCCAATGAGGGCGGGGGTGGCGTATTTATAGGTGGCAATGCCTAGGTGCGAAATGACTGAAGTGACCCGATGTGACAGATCGACACCTGTCCGCAACGGTCATATTTCCAATCAAAGCGCAACTTTACTTGCGGTCCAAGTAAAGCTGACTCACGGACTTGGTTCTGCTTCAGGAGCCGAAAGAACTAAGTCTTTGCTGGTGAAGCATTACCTAGCGCACATGAGATTTCTCAACTCTGGCTTCTCACTGGTTTGGATTCGATCTGAGTCTTTTCACCAAAACCTTCGGAGTACATTTACTAAACCCCTCTTGATAGTACGGTTTTCCCTACGACTCAAAGAAGTGAAAAAGAACTACGCAAAAACTACTAAGTTTTGCTCCATCTTGGTCATCTCCTTCTATGAGACGTGCTTCAGGATTCCTTATATTTTTAGGGGTTGACATCCGTGATGAGCTTCACTCCAGAGGATATGCTTCAGTAAATATGTAAATCTTTGTTGAAGCTTTATCACCAACCTATAACTTCAGGAACCTAACCATCTGTTTTACACTAGAAAACTTGTTAGTTCCTCTACTGTTTTGCTCAACAATATCCAAAACTCATAGGGGTATAACTTTACTCTTACACATAGCTACTGGTCACGGACCCATGGTCCAAGGAAAACTACTCACGGTACATACGGGAGGCGTCCATGGCTATGGATGGTCTCACGGAGGGGGTAGCTTCTCCTGGCAGGGTGCCGGAGCAGCTTCTCCAGGCAGCCCCGATCTAAAAACGGCGGTGGCGGCGGTACAGAGGCGAGATCGCAAAAAAGGAGTTCTCTTTTAGGGGTTTCCGTCACGGGGGGTAAATATAGGCGAAGGGGGGCACCGAGAGGGGCCACAGGGCAGCCAGGAGGCTCCTTGGCGCGGCCTAGGGTGGGGCCGCGCCAGGGACCCTCCTGGAGTCCCTGTGGTGGCCCCCTACCTCCTTTGGTGTTTCCGGAAGCTTCCGTGTCGCTGATTTTTATCTGATTTTTCCGGATTTTTTGGAGCACTTTTAATGGCCGGAAAACCTGAAATACAAAAACAACAGAAAACAACAACTGGCAGCTGGGTGCACTGGGTTAATAGATTAGTCCAAATATGCTCAAAAGTGTATGAAAGTTCAAGCAAAACATGACAAAGTCACACAAAACATGCATGGAGCAAGAAAAAATTATAGATACGTTTGGGACGTATCACACCCCTCATATCCAACCCAAACATGGGGCGGCTGTAACACCCTCAGTTGCTTGTAACAATAACCATCCTTACTGTTGATCATCACTGTTGAGTTATCACTGTTGATTCCCTGACCCTGTTCAAACTTTGTGATGCTAATGATCAAAACCTTGATGTGGGTGATCAACAACCCATGCACCATGTACTTGAGCCCTTGGAATAAAAACCCCAAAGTCAAAACCCTAAAACCCCTTTTGGTGGATAATAAAAACTTGGTGGAAATTAAACCTTGCTCAAAAATCATGAAACCATTTTTGTAAATTGCCTAAAATCATTATAATCATGTTGGACCAACTTTGGTAATTTTTGGAGTTATGAAAAATCTCAAACTATTATAACAGTAGCTTATAAGGTCCTTTTTAATCATAAAATATTTAAAAGAAATATCCACTGAGTTTTAAAATGTACCAAACCTTTTGTGTCACCTACATGTGACATACACCTATTTTACAAACCACCAACACATTTAAATAAAATGCAAAAACATTTATTTTAACTGCAACAGTAAACAAAAGAAAAAAAACAAAAGGAGTAAAGAAATGCTAAAGCGTTATAATTCGCCCAGGGCAACTACACTCGGCCCAGCCCACTTGGACCAGCCCACCCCCCACGGCTTGTCTTCTTCCCCACCCACTCCCTCACCTGCCCCGTACGGCGGCCGAGCGCGGCCACGCCGCTGCCAGGCCGGCCCCTCCTCCACCAGCTCCCTCCCGACGCCGATGCGATAAGGCCACCCCGGCCGACCCCCTGGACATCCTCCCCCTCCCTTTCCCCTCCTCCTCTTCTCGCACGCCTCGGGGAAAAACTCCCGAGCGCCGCCGTCGCCGTTGTCGTGGCCACCCGCGGCCACTCGTCGAATCCGCCTGCACCGCCGTGTCCATTTGGAGCGCCGTCGTCGTCTTCGTCGACTACACCAGCCAATCGAGCCCGGGGAGCACCACAGCCATCGCCCGCGTCTTCTTCCCCCGCTCCAGCCGCCGCAACCTCAACGTCAATTCCGTCCAGAGCAAGCCCGCATCGTTCCTGCTGCCACCTCCGTCGTGCTCCTGGTGAGCTCGCGCAGCTCCCCCAACTGTCTGTAGCTCCTCCCCGTGCTCGTAGACGAAAGCCCCAAATGCGCCAGTACGGGCCGCCGCCATTGATGCCCCTACCGAGCTCTCCGGGCCCCTCCAGCGTGCGCTTGGGCACCAACGTGCTCCTGGTAGATCCTTCGATCGATTTGGCACATGGATTCGTTCGCAGTCGTCGCCGTTTGGGTTCTGCCATTGTAGCCCGAGCTCGGTTCCGCCACGGTCGACCTAGCCATCGCCTCAGTGCGTTCCCGCTCGTGAAACCAGCCCAGATCGACGCACGGTGAACTCTCAGTTCGAATGCACCAGGTCCCGAGAGCTCCCTTGCTCTGTGTCGCGAGGGCGGCGACCTCGCCGGCGTACTGTCTCCGGCGAGACGCCGGTGAAACTGCCCGGTGGGGCCGCCCTGTCAGTGGAGTGTTTAGCAGCTAATCCACCCCCCTACTGACCATGACAGGTGGGCCTGCCCCCTTAATCCCACGGTTAAAAAAATTAAACAGAGATATAAACCCCCCTTTAGTCACTGACCTGTGGGGCCCTAGCCTTTTAAATCAAACTAACAGTTTAATTATGCCCATGTGTCATTGACTACTGGGCCCTAGCTGTAAGTCTTTTTAAAATAAATAGAATTATAAAAACTAGTCACTGACATGTGGGCCCAGTGCCTATTTTGATTTATTAAAATGTTTTATAAATAAAAAGAGGCTGACATGTGGGTCCCACATGTCAGGCACTGTTTTGGATAATGTTACTAAAATAATAAAAGAAATTATTAAAAGGATTTTAAAATGATTTAAATTGTTTAAAACTTTGAAATTCAATATCTTTTAAACCGTAATTCAGATCAAAAAAGTTTATACATGAAAATTGATCAAAAAAATATAACGAATACGAATACGCTATCCATATGTCTACCACCCCCCTCTAACTTACCGAACATCGACATTCCCCTCCGGTACTGTCTGTCGGATAAATTGTGCGGTACTGCTAAAGTACCCGGATGAATTTATTTCATACACGAAAGTTGTCCGGAGTAGATTAACTAACCCGGATACACCACCCACACATGTGTCGGATGTCCAGGACACCTCCGGCATGATATCTCCCCCTCCGGACACCCTGTCCGGTAATCACCCAGAGCTGACAGTTCATCCCTAGATGAATTTCCGTTCCGAGCAACGTGCATTGCACTGCGTTAGAACACCGTTAACATTTCATCTGTCATGTCATGCATCTGTTTGTATATGCTTGCTATGTATTTACTGTTTCTTCCCCCCTTAATCTCCGGTAGACCCCGCTGCTGCCGTCGACTACACCACCGCTGGGTACGACTACTTCGTCGACGACCCTACCACTATCGTCGAGCTTCCAGGCAAGCAGAGCCATACTCTTCCCCAGATATCGCCTATCTTTCCGTACATTTCTTGCACTAGGCATTGTTACTGCTGCTGCTAAGTTACAATCCTATTCAATTGCATAACCTGTCATTGTCGCCCCTTGATGTGCCTTCCTTTATCCTATGCTGCCTATTATTAATATGCATTATTCATGAGTGAGCCCTGCGCATTGTTAGCTAGGATTAGATAGAGGGTCGTGATCACTCAGGGGAGTGAACGCGGATACAAATATTATAACTACACAGGTACGGTACAATGCAGACACCGCCTCAGGCCCCCTAGCTCGGCTCTGTCGAGCCACCATCAAGTGTGAGCTATCAAGGATTAATCCTTGTACTCCACTCATTGCTGACTCTGTATAGCCGCTCTAGGTACCTGAGCAACAGTTGTCCTTCAGGTAAGAAGTCGGGCGACCCAACGGTGCCCGCGAGAGGTATTGCGACGGGACGACAGGGAAGGCACGACCAGTGTACCGGTGTGTTTGGCCCCTTATCGTTGGCCGCGAGAGTTACCAAACCACGAAAGTCGAGCTCCTCCAGGAGCACACGCGAGAAAAGGTAAGGAGACGGTTCACCTTGTTGGTAACCGCAGTGACTTGTTGGGACGACGGGGCAGGCACCGATGTACTGGTGGTCCTGGCTGCTGTCGTTGTCCGCGGGTCAGTTAAGTCGAGGCAACGATAACGGTTGTCACGCAGGTTAATAAAAATGCTAAATGGTTCAGTGAATGTCTTGAGTTGGCTATATGCCATGTACGCACTACCTACCCGTGGGAATTACGAGTTATGGGCTCCTCTGCTTCGTAGTGTCGTCCGAGGACTCTTCAGACGTCAGCAGTACTGCGGGCTGATTGCCGGGAAGTGGTGTTGTCTTATTTGCTCGCGCGGTGGTGTCTTATTTGGATTTGCTTTAACTTCACCGGCCAGTCACGCACCGTGCAGGAGTACGTTCGGGTTGGGGTCCAAGGCCCGGCGTACTTAGGATTTAGACCGGCGGATGGCCTCTCTGTTGAGTTTGAAAGATGGGCTATGAAGTGTTGGATAGCCTCGGTGGAGCGTTCCCTAACAAGGTGCCCGCCACCCTGGAGATCCGTGCGTGTAGTGTAACACAAGTGCACCCCTGCAGGGAAGATTGATCTATTCGAATAGCCGTGTCCACGGTAACAGGACGCTTTATGCTGAAGCTGGATCTTACCACTAGAAACTATTATTATTAAACTGTATGGTGCCGGGTTTTCTTCCTCGCGGGGATGTCGAGGAGGTGAACTCGGAGGCATTGTTAATTATTACAACTTATTATTATACAATGCTGCAGCAACTTCTGCTGCATTGTTACTTTATTCTTTATATAAACTGTTGGCTAATTCTTACCTCATGCTGCAAGACATCGTCGGAAGATGCTAGTCTTCGATAGGCCTAGCTTCTTACCCTTGATCTGGATTTTTGTCTTTCAGTCCACTTTATACAGCCTCTTAATTCCGTTGATACAATGCATAATGCTTAGTAGAGGACGTAAGACTCGCGGGTATGCTAGATACTCACCTTTGCTTTATTTCCCCTTTTTCGCTTTGCCTGATCGGCCGCTGCAGCCGACGTTGGAGCCCAGGAGCAGGAGTACCCCGGAGGCGACTACTACGACGTCGAGTTCCCCGTTGACCATGAGTAGTTCGGTGGATCCCAGGCAGGAGGCCTCGCCTTTTCGATCTGTATCTCTGATGTGATTTGTGCTAGCCTTCTTAAGGCAAAACTTAACTAACTATGTCTGTACTCAGATATTATGGCTTGTATGACTTATGTATTCGGATCCTCGTGATCCCTGGTATTGTAATATATTTGTTTATCCTTTTGTGTTTAGTGTTGTGCTGTGATATTCTCATCGTGATACCCTAATCTCAGCCGTGTACCCTGCGTGTATGATTACTGTACACGGATTGATTTTGGGGGCGTCAGAAGTTGGTATCAGAGCCGACTGCCTGTAGGAAGCCACTCCACCACTACTTGGTCGAAGTTGAGTCTAGACTTTGAAAAACTATTTTGCTAACTTAATATTTGGCTTACGGGCCCACATCGATGTCACTACGTGTGATATCTATGGTATTAGGATCCTTTTCTCCTTACCTATGCTCTGGGACTCTGCTCTCTTATCCTTGTTGGTAAGTTTTACAAACTCTGACATTAGGATCACGTTCTCTTGATTCCACCCGGCGTTTTGGTGCTTTCCCCATTGATTGAGTCGTGTTGCAGGAGTTCTACCCCAGGTCCCGGACCGCGGATCCCATTCTCATTCTGGGCAGGCCGCGCGTCCTCTGGCATTAACTCCTGTGGCCAACAGTTTTCTTGCGGCGTGATTGACATAGTGGAATCTATGTCGCGTCGTGCAATCCTAACCGCGGTCTGCGCGCCGCCTAGTGAGTCCATTTTCCTTAATTTCTACGACGTTACGCTGCCCGATTTTCGATTGACTCTCTGTGTGAATGTGTATGTCTTATATGACTACTCCGATATATATCCGCGCCTCCTTTTCGTTGTCGTTTTACTTCAGGCTTGATTCCGGTATCTCGTTAAATTTTCATCGCTGAAATACCCCTGTTAAATTCTAGCAGGATGGCTGGTCGTGGTGGTCGTGGTCGTGGTCATGGTGCCAACGACTCACCTCCGCCGCCGGATTACATGGCCGCGATGATGCAGCAGTTCGAGATGAACCGTCAGTTCATGCAGAATATCATGGCTCAGTTGCCCCAGCCGAATCAGAATGGGCACCACCATCAGCATGCCACCGTGACTCTGCACGACTTCACCCGCCTCAACCCCACTATGTTCCGCAACACTGTTCAGCCGTTGGATGCTGATGACTGGCTTCGCGACATCACTCACGAGCTGGAGTCTGCTAATGTCGATCCAGCCGACTATGGGAACTTTGCGTCTTATCACCTGAAAGGTGCCGCTGCTCAGTGGTGGAGCACCCACAAGCGTTCACTGCCAGTTGGATAAGTCATCACTTGGGATGAATTTCAGTATGCCTTTCGCGCCCGCTACATTCCTCAGGGGATCATGGATCGTAAGGCGGAAGAATTCCGCAACCTCACTCAGGGCGACATGACTGTTGAAGCCTATCAGCGCGAGTTCCTCAACCTCTCTCGCTATGCGGAAGAAGAGATCACCACTGATGCTCGCAGGCAGCAGAAGTTCCGTCGTGGCCTCAACCCAGACCTCAAGCTCGCTCTTGCCGTTCATGATTTCGCCAACTTCGCCACCATGGTCAACAAGGCTATCACCGTCGAGATTGCCCAGATGGAGCACAAGAACTCTCTGAAGCGTTATCGTGACGTTGGCTCATCTTCGGGCGCAACGCAGAAGCGTCGTATCTGGCTACCTACCAGTGTGACCCATTCACCTGTCCCTGCTCCAAGGCCGTCTTATGCTGCACCTCGTCTGCCTCCGCCACCGCAGATGCCAAGAGCTCTGCCTGCACCACCCAATGCTACACCCCTTCGTCCTCAGGATGTACTATGCTTCACGTGCCGCCAACCTGGGCATTTTTCCAGAGAGTGCCCCCAGAAACAGAAGCAACTGGTAGTTCACCCCGCTGGTCGTGGAAATGGTCGTGGAAACAACAGGACACCCAACTATAATACTGGGTCTGCTGCTCATGCTCGTGGTCATGCTAACAACATCAATGTTGAAGAAGCTCAGCAACAACCCTCTACCGTAATGGGTACCCTTCTCGTTAATTCCGTACCTGCTACTGTTTTATTTGATACAGGAGCATCACATTCTTTCTTGTCGGAAGCATTTGCATTGTCGCATAACTTTACGCTAGAAACGATGAACCCACCGATGGTTGTCCGCACCCCGATAGGCCATTCCCACACCTCCAAGATCGTACCCGGAACCATTGTTGAAATTGAAGGGATTGAATTCCTTGCTTTCCCCATCGTTCTGAAGTCTTCCACCATAGACCTCATTCTGGGAATGGACTGGTTGAAATTTCACGATGCCGCACTTTATTGTGGCACCAAGTCTGTCCAACTTTTTCACCCCTCCGGCGAGATTGTTAACCACACCACCCGAGTTACCCGTAATGCTGAAACACAGATATTTATGATGAATGCTTTGAATGCCGCCCCCCTCGAAGGCATCGAGAACGTTCCAGTCGTTCGTGATTTTCCCGACGTCTTCCCAGAAGAACTGCCGGGAATACCCCCGATCAGAGAAGTCGAATTTGTCATCGACTTGAACCCCGACACCACCCCTATTGCCAAGCGTCCTTACAAGATGCCGCCACATGAACTCCTTGAACTTAAGGAGGAAATCGACAAGGCACTTCAGAAAGGATTCATTCGCCCCAGTTCCTCAGCTTGGGGAGCACCTTCGCTCTTTGTCAAGAAGAGCGATGGGACAAACCGACTGGTCCAAGATTATCGACCCATTAACCAAGCCACCATCCAGAACAAATACCCACTTCCCCGGATCAACGATCTGTATGATCAACTTGCCGGATCCAAGGTGTTTTCTAAACTCGACTTGAGGTTGGGTTATCACCAAATCCGAGTCCGTGATGAGGACATTCCGAAGACTGCCTTCATTACTCGCTATGGTTCATACGAGTACACTATCATGTCCTTTGGCTTAACCAATGCTCCAGCCACCTTCTCCAGATTGATGAATTATATTTTCATGGAGTACCTCGACCAGTTCGTCGTGGTTTATCTGGATGATATATTGATATATTCCAAGAATGAAGAAGAACATGCAGAACATCTTCGTCTTATACTGGAGAAGCTTCGAGAACACAAACTCTACGCAAAGTATTCTAAGTGTGAGTTCTGGCTTCCCGAAGTAACCTACCTTGGACATGTGATTTCCAAGGATGGCATTGCCGTCACCCCAGAACGTATCCAGGCTATTCTTGACTGGACTCCTCCCAAGACCGTCAAGCAAGTCCGCAGTTTCCTCGGGCTCGCTAGCTATTGCCGCCGTTTCGTCGAGAATTTCTCCAAGATTGCCAGGCCTCTGACTAATCTGCTTCACAAAGGCGTCAAGTTTTAGTGGACAGATAAATGTCAAGAAAGTTTCCAAGCGCTCAAGGACAAGCTAACTTCTCCCCCGGTGCTCGCTCCCCCTGATACTCAGAAGGACTTCGTGATATATTGCGACGCGTCTCGTCAAGGATTAGGCTGTGTCCTAATGCAAGAGCGCAAAGTGATTGCTTATGGCTCTCGTCAGTTGCTTGCTCACGAATACAAGTATCCAACACATGATCTCGAATTGGCAGCAGTAATTTATGCCTTGAAGCTGTGGCGACATTGCCTCGTCGGTAATCGTTGCGAGGTCTACACCAACCACCAAAGTCTGAAGTACCTGTTTACTCAGCCAGACCTGAATCTTCGTCAACAACGATGGCTCGAGACAATAGCCGACTTCAACATGGATATTTCGTATACCCTGGGCAAGGCTAACGTGATGGCCGATGCCTTGAGCCGCAAAGCTTACTGTTCTAAACTTGAGGTTCAAGTGCAGCAACCACTTCTGTATGAAGAGTTTCGCAAGTTGAACCTCGAGATTGTTCCTCAAGGTTACGTCAATAACCTGGTTCTCGAGTCAAAACTCGACGCCCTCATCAAGAGTAGACAATCTCTGCCCCCTGACATTGTGAAGATCAAGCAGGACATCGCAGAAGGAAAGCCCTCCTCTTTTACCATTGATGCCAATGATGGTGATACTGTGTACTTCAAGGGCCGCTTAGTAGTTCCTGTGAGGCCGACCATCATTAACTGTGGTCCGGATATCATGGAAGAAGCCCATAATTCTCCCTTGTCAATCCACCCTGGCAGTACTAAGATGTATAAAGACCTTCGTCAGCGGTACTGGTGGCCTTACATGAAGCAAGACATCGCCCGCTATGTTTCTCACTGTGACGTTTGCAGTCGCGTCAAAGCCGGACATCAGAAACCTGCTGGTTGGTTGCAACCACTCCCTCCTCCTGATTGGAAGTGGGACAAAGTCGAGATGGACTTCGTCACCGGTTTTCCTAAGTCACAGAAAGGTAACGATGCCATCTTTGTCGTCATCGACCGATTCTCCAAGATTGCTCACTTCCTGCCGGTCAAGGAGACGATCACTGCTAGTCAGTTAGCACACTTGTACATCTCTCGGATTGTGTCACTCCACGGTATTCCGCCGGAGATCAGTTCAGACCGTGGCAGCCTTTTCACCTCACGATACTGGAATAGTTTCATGGAAGCCCTCGGGACTCGTTTGTCTCTCAGCACCGCTTATCACCCCCAGTCGCAAGGCCAAGTTGAACGAGTCAATCAAGTGCTGGAAGACATGCTTCGCGCTTGTGTCCTTTCATTCGGCATGAAATGGGAGGAATCTCTCCCGTACGCGGAACTCTCGTACAACAATAGCTATCAGGCTAGCTTGAAGATGGCTCCCTTCGAAGTTCTATACGGACGTAAATGTCGAACCCCCCTGAATTGGTCAGGAACTGGGGAACGACCCTACTTCGGACCGGGTCTTGTCCAACAAGCTGAAGATCAGGTTTGCATTGTGCAAGAAAATCTCAAGGCCGCACAGTCTCGTCAGAAGAGAAACTATGACCGCAAACACCGGGAAATGGAGTATCAACCTGGTGAATACGCTTACCTCCGTGTCACTCCCATGAGGGGCACTCATCGCTTCGGTATCAAGGGCAAGTTGGCTCCTCGCTACATTGGCCCGTTCCGTATCCTTTCCAGGAGTGGACCCGTGGCATACCGGTTGGGATTGCCGCCGAACCTCTCCCAAGTCCACGATGTCTTCCACGTGTCGCAACTCCGTCGCTGCTTCAAGGACCCTATCCGCGAAGTGGAGCATGATATGATCGAGCTGCAACAAGACTTGACTTATCGAGAACATCCGAGCCGCATTCTCGATCAGTCTGAACGTCGAACCCGCAACAAGACCGTCAAGTTCCTCAAGGTTCAGTGGTCGAATCATTCTGAAGATGAAGCCACTTGGGAACGCGAAGATCGTCTTCGCGATGAATACCCCGATCTTTTCCTCGCTACAACTTAAATTCTCAGGACGAGAATTCTTGTAGTGGGGGAGATTTGTAACACCCTCAGTTGCTTGTAACAGTAACCATCCTTACTGTTGATCATCACTGTTGAGTTATCACTGTTGATTCCCTGACCCTGTTCAAACTTTGTGATGCTAATGATCAAAACCTTGATGTGGGTGATCAACAACCCATGCACCATGTACTTGAGCCCTTGGAATAAAAACCCCAAAGTCAAAACCCTAAAACCCCTTTTGGTGGATAATAAAAACTTGGTGGAAATTAAACCTTGCTCAAAAATCATGAAACCATTTTTTTAAATTGCCTAAAATCATTATAATCATGTTGGACCAACTTTGGTAATTTTTGGAGTTATGAAAAATCTCAAACTGTTATAACAGTAGCTTATAAGGTCCTTTTTAATCATAAAATATTTAAAAGAAATATCCACTGAGTTTTAAAATGTACCAAACATTTTGTGTCACCTACATGTGACATACACCTATTTTACAAACCACCAACACATTTAAATAAAATGCAGAAGCATTTATTTTAACTGCAACAGTAAACAAAAGAAAAAAAACAAAAGGTGTAAAGAAATGCTAAAGTGTTATAATTCGCCCAGGGCAACTGCACTCGGCCCAGCCCACTTGGACCAGCCCACCCCCCCCCACACGGCTTGTCTTCTTCCCCACCCACTCCCTCACCTGCCCCGTACGGCGGCCGAGTGCGGCCACGCCGCTGCCAGGCCGGCCCCGCCTCCACCTGCTCCCTCCCGACGCCGACGCGATAAGGCCACCCCGGCCGACCCCCTGGACATCCTCCCCCTCCCTTTCCCCTCCTCCTCTTCTCGCACGCCTCGGGGAAAAACTCCCGAGCGCCGCCGTCGCCGGTGTCGTGGCCACCCGCGGCCACTCGTCGAATCCGCCTTCACCGCCGTGTCCATTTGGAGCGCCGTCGTCGTCTTCGTCGACTACACCAGCCAATCGAGCCCGGGGAGCACCACAGCTGTTGCCCGCGTCTTCTTCCCCCACTCCGGCCGCCGCAACCTCAACGTCAATTCCGTCCACAGCAAGCCCGCATCGAGCCTGCTTCCACCTCCGTCGTGCTCCTGGTGAGCTCGCGCAGCTCCCCCAACTGTCTGTAGCTCCTCCTCGTGCTCGTAGACGAAAGCCCCAAATGCGCCAGTACGGGCCGCCGCCATTGATTCCCCTACCGAGCTCTCCGGGCCCCTCCAGCGTGCGCTTGGGCACCAACGTGCTCTTGGTAGATCCTTCGATCGATTTGGCACATGGATTCGTTCACAATCGTCGCCGTTTGGGTTCTGCCATTGTAGCCCGAGCTCGGTTCCACCATGGTCGACCTAGCCATCGCCTCAGTGCGTTCCCGCTCGTGAAACCAGCCCAGATCGACGCACGGTGAACTCCCAGTTCGAATGCACCAGGTCCCGAGAGCTCCCGTGCTCTGTGTCGCGAGGGCGGCGACCTCGCCGGTGTACTATCTCCGGTGAGACGCCGGTGACACTGCCCGGTGGGGCCGCCCTGTCAGTGGAGTGTTTAGCAGCTAATCCACCCCCCTACTGACCATGACAGGTGGGCCTGCCCCCTTAATCCCACGGTTAAAAAAATTAAACAGAGATATAAACCCCCCTTTAGTCACTGACCTGTGGGCCCCTAGCCTTTTAAATCAAACTAACAGTTTAGTTATGCCCATGTGTCACTGACTACTGGGCCCCAGCTGTAAGTCTTTTTAAAATAAATAGAATTATAAAAACTAGTCACTGACATGTGGGCCCAGTGCCTATTTTGATTTATTAAAATGTTTTATAAATAAACAGAGGCTGACATGTGGGTCCCACATGTCAGGCACTGTTTTGGATAATGTTTTGGATAATGTTACTAAAATAATAAAAGAAATTATTAAAAGGATTTTTTAAATGATTTAAATTGTTTAAAACTTTGAAATTCAATATCTTTTAAACCGTAATTCAGATCAAAAAAGTTTATACATGAAAATTGATCAGAAAAATATAACGGATACGAATACGCTATCCATATGTCTACCACCCCCCTCTAACTTACCGAACATCGACATTCCCCTCCGGTACCGTCTGTCGGATAAATTGTCCGGTACTGCTAAAATACCCGGATGAATTTATTTCGAACACGATGGTTGTCCGGAGTAGATTAGCTAACCCGGATACACCACCCACACATGTGTCGGATGTCCAGGACACCTCCGGCATGATATCTCCCCCTCCGGACACCCTGTCCGGTAATCACCCGGAGCTGACAGTTCATCCCCAGATGAATTTCCGTTCCGAGCAACGTGCATTGCACTGCGTTAGAACACCGTTAACATTTCATCTGTCATGTCATGCATCTGTTTGTATATTCTTTTTGTGTATTTACTGTTTCTTCCCCCCTTAATCTCCGGTAGACCCCGCTGTTGCCGTCGACTACACCGTTGCTGGGTACAACTACTTCGTCGACGACCCTACCACTACCGTCGAGCTTCCAGGCAAGCAGAGCCATTCTCTTCCCTAGATATCGCCTATCTTTCCATACATTTCTTGCACTAGGTATTGTTACTGCTGCTGCTACGTTACAATCCTATTCAATTGCATAACCTGTCATTGTCGCCCCTTGATGTGCCTTCCTTTATCCTATGCTGCCTATTATTAATATGCATATTCATGAGTGAGCCCTGCGCATTGTTAGCTAGGATTAGATAGAGGGCCGTGATCACTCAGGGGAGTGAACGCGGATACAAATATTATAACTTCACAGGTACGGTACAGGGGGGTAAGAAGTCGGGCGACCCAACGATGCCCGCGAGAGGTATTGCGACGGGACGACAGGGAGGGCACGACCAGTGTATCGGTGTGCTTGGCCCCTGATCGTTGGCCGCGAGAGTTACCAAACCACGAAAGTCAAGCTCCTCCAGGAGCACACGCGAGACAAGGTAAGGAGACGGTTCACCTTGTTGGTAACCGCAGTGACTTGGTGGGACGACGGGGTAGGCACCGATGTACTGGTGGTCCTGGCTGCTGTCGTTGTCCGCGGGCCAGTTAAGTCGAGGCAACGATAACGGTTGTCACGCAGGTTAATAAAAATGCTAAATGGTTCAGTGAATGTCTTGAGTTGGCTATATGCCATGTACGCACTACCTACCCATGGGAATTACGAGTTATGGACTCCTCTGCTTCGTAGTGTCGTCCGAGGACTCTTTAGACGTCAGCAGTACTGCGGGCTGATTGCCGGGAAGTGGTGTTGTCTTATTTGCTCGCGCGGTGGTGTCTTATTTGGATTTGCTTTAACTTCACCGGCCAGTCACGCACCATGCTGGAGTACGTTCGGGTTGGGGTCCAAGGCCCTGCGTACTTAGGATTTAGACCGACGGATGGCCTCTCTGTTGAGTTTGAAAGATGGGCTATGAAGTGTCGGATAGCCTCGGTGGAGCGTTGCCTAACAAGGTGCCCGCCACCCTGGAGATCCGTGCGTGTAGTGTAACACAAGTGCACCCCTGCAGGGAAGATTGATCTATTCGAATAGACGTGTCCACGGTAACAGGACGCTTTATGCTGAAGCTGGATCTTACCACTAGAAACTATTATTATTAAACTGTATGGTTCCGGGTTTTCTTCCTCGCGGGGATGTCGAGGAGGTGAACTCGGAGGCATTGTTAATTATTACAACTTATTATTATACAATGCTGCAGCAACTTTTGCTGCATTGTTACTTTATGCTTTATATAAACTGTTGGCTGATTCTTACCTCATGCTGCAAGACATCGTCGGAAGATGCTAGTCTTCGATAGGCCTAACTTCTTACCCTTGGTCTGGATTTCTGTCTTTCAGTCCACTATATACAGCCTCTTAATTCCGTTGATACAATGCATGATGCTTAGTAGCGGACGTAAGACTCGCGGGTATGCTAGATACTCACCTTTGCTTTATTTCCCCTTTTTCTCTTTGCCTGATCGGCCGCTGCAGCCGACTTTGGAGCCCAGGAGCAGGAGTACCCCGGAGGCGACTACTACGACGTCGAGTTCCCCATTGACCAGGAGTAGTTCGGTGGATCCCAGGCAGGAGGCCTCGCCTTCTCGATCTGTATCTCTGATGTGATTTGTGCTAGCCTTCTTAAGGCAAAACTTAACTAACTATGTCTGTACTCAGATATTATGGCTTGTATGACTTATGTATTCGGATCCTCGTGATCCCTGGTATTGTAATATATTTGTTTATCCTTTTGTGTTTAGTGTTGTGCTGTGATATTCTCATCGTGGCACCCTAATCTCAGCCGTGTACCCTGCGTGTATGATTACTGTACACAGATTGATTTTGGGGGCGTCACAGCGGCTATGGGGAGGCCCGGGCGCACCCGTTCCAGTTGCCCCCAACCCCCACATATGTTTGTCCTCATCCTCTCCCCGAACCAAACCCTAGCTACTCCAGTCCGCTGCGTCCCAGTAGCTCCCTTATATCGATCTCCGACCTTCGTTCGGCATGTCCGACAATGGGTTCGAGTCTTCTATCATCCGATCTGTTGATCGAGATCTCGTTCCATGTGGGCCTCGGGAGTTGGTGGTCATCCGCATTGTGCTTCACCGCACACGGGAGGAGACTAGACGACTGTGGTCGGACTCGATCCGGGAAGAATCGATAGCGTCCGCCCAAATGGCGGTTGGATCTCGCGCAAGGCCCACTGCCGATGCCTCGTCGGAGGCGATGCAATCCGTTTTGCGTCCGCACATTGTGGCAGAGGAACAACCCCTTCATTGACGCATGGTGTCGGAAGCTGACACATGTGACCTTGCCGATGGAGAGGTGATGACACGGTATGCCCACCATGTGAGGCAGAGAGCAAGAAAGGCTAGTCAGCCCTCGCGGTAGACGTTGGCAAGGAGGAGTCACACGTCACCTTGCCGGTACAGGTGCCCGGCAATCCCTAGTGCTGCAACTACGTCGTGGTGGAGCTATCGAGCTTTGATCACGACGAATCCATTTTCATCCTCACATCGATCGGCGACGTGCAACCAATGGGTTCCGATAAGGAAGAATAGGGCATGGAAGACAGTGGCGCCTCAAAGCTATTGAGTCGGTGTGTGTGTGTCTCATGTTCTATTCTACCTCGCCAGCGATCTCGAACCTTCATTCTCAAGTGCTTAGTCGGCTAGCTATCAGACATGTTATACGGAGATGGAGTCAGACGAGTGCCTCTAAAGATTTAGATAATGTATTACGCTGCATGTAATTATATTGATTTGAAGTTTTGTAATTAAGATATCTGATTGTAGAAATAAAAATTTAACATTTAAATTTTAAATTTTATGTATCTGATCGTAGATGCTGCGCTCTTGATGGGACGGGCGCGCGAGACACACAAATAACGCAACAAGCCATGAAACTAAGCTACTCGGCACAACTGTTTTGGGGGGGGGGGGGGGGGGGACTCGATTAAATAGAAATGCATGCATGTAAGGTTGGCATAAACGACTGGTGTGAGCTGTGGATGCTAGCAGTGAACAGCAAGGAGCATTAGTTGTCTGTCTCGCTAACAGCTGGGAATGAGATGGCCTTGCTTTGAGCACGCTCGCACGGTTGGCTATCTACCGCCTGCGCTGTACACATATTAGCTCCCTCCTCAATCGGCAATTTGGCCTCAAGAGGTTCCCAACTGTTCTTTCACGTGCATTAGATCAACCCACTGGCTAGATCCAGAAACAGTGATCAATGGAATAACCAATCGAGGTTAATTACAGAATAGAACAGTATCACCTTTCGTAGATCACCTCGCATCGCATCACCGACAAAACAGAACAAGGAAGAACGGGGATCTGCGAGCAATTACAAGATTGATTCCAAGGATATACATGCAGAAGCTTCATGTCATATCTGTGCATTGAATTGAAAACATAAAAACATACGGGCCGAGTGATCAGAAAAGGAGCAAGCAGCCTAAAGTAGAAACAAAAGAGGTGCATAAGCAAAGCCTTGTTGGTTTGGGCGGGAAGAACCATGCAGCTAGCTAGCTAGCTAGCCACTAACCAGCCAGCCATGCGTGCGTGCTGCGCCGACCCTGCAAACGCTAGCTAGCTAGCTAGCTAGCTAGTTGGATCGCCTGAGAATATGCCTCGCTCTCCCTTGTTCTTTTCCCTTTCCAAGGTAGGTCTGTTGGGGAGGATGGATGGATGGATAGAAAGCTACGTACAAGTGGGCAATGCCAATGCATGGATGGCCTGTGCTAATTGTTGGCTTGCAAGCGACGGCATGCAGATGCGTGGTAGCAGCATCATATCGCTGTCGCCGGGCTAGCAATCGCCGTGTTATACCTAGAGCTAGATGGGCAGATTAATTAGTTGGCTTCATTAGATTAGCTCACTCGTGTGAGGGACTGGAGTCACAGTGTGCACGCGGTTGTTAGCTTGATTAGCCAGGACTGTAGTATGAGCCACATATGTTGTTGGTTGGCTCATGAAAACGAAATGTGTGTTGGGTGCAACTGTGATCGCTCTCTGCTGCCTGAATTCATTCAAACGAGGTCCCCCTCTCTCCTGTTGTGGCGAGCTAGGTTCAGCACGTTTCGCCCAACGATGGAGCTTGGATACGTGTGGATACCCGTGACCAGCCTAAAATGTTGTTAGAGCATTAAGTGGCGCACGAGTGGCTTGCATGCAAGAGCATGACAAGTCAACTAGAAAATTAATGTGCACAAACACGGAATGCTTTGAATTAAATAAAACGAGTGGCTCTTTTACAATATCTCAATCTTTCAATGTTGATGTTGACATCTTTTCTTTTGACAAAAACGCAGAGTAATTGTTTAATAAAGGTACGTTACAATCAAAGGATAAAAGAGCGGGAAAATAAAACTAATTATAGCTAAAGTTAACCAATTCATGCTCTATGAAGCAATCCCGAAAGGATTAGAAGTTATTATCTATCTAGACTTGGAACAAGTCAACATGCTTGTCCTTAACCTTGTGCTTGAGGAGATATGGTGTCTCTTAACAATCCCATTCTCCAATTTAGAATATTGGCCTGAATTGTTATTTTTTCATTTCTCTGAAGCCACATGTGCCAACAACCTAAGATGATAAACCTTTTGGGACATGTTGTGAATCAAGCATTGTTTCTTCAAAAAATAATGTTCCTATTTGCTTGAGAAGGATAAGAGAGATCCAACACCTGTGAGCAAAATTGCAGTCCCATAACACATGCACCAGGGTTTCCACTGAATTTTAATTGCACCAGATGCAAGTATAATTGTCTATCAAGAAACATTTTCTTTGAATCAAAGCTTTGGTGTTGATTTTATTGTTAGCTACTCCCTTCGTCCCATAATATAGTAACGTTTTAAAAACTATGCTAGTTTTTAAAACATTACTATATTATGGGACGGAGGGAGTACCAGCTAATAAAATATTTTGTGCTTGAGTCTGCTTGACCTCTTCCAAATGTTCTGAAGAAGTATAGAACTATCTTGAATAGGAATAAGCTTCTTTTATATGTTCATTGAGGAAAAGGAGCTCTTATCACTGTATTTCCAGCAATCTTTCTCCATTGATGTGGAGCGCATTAAGTCATTGTATAGATGATTGAATTGATTCCAGGCTTGAGTTGAAATTGGGGGGAGGGGGGTATGAAAGTGACCACCCCAACATTCAGTTGTCGACATTGACATGATCATATAAGCATTTGTTTTTGTCGGATTTGATGTACTTTGTACCCTATTTCCTTGCTAAATGAATATTCCTCTCCATACCAGTTGTGTTAGATTCCGATTCCAGAAAGGTCTATAACTAGTGCAACAGATGCCCTTCATAAGAATCTTTAGAGTAGAAATAAGCCATTGGGTAAGATGCATGTCAAGACTGAATGGTTCGTAACTTTAGACCCAAGGAGTGTCTTTTGGGCCGGGGTCTGAGTTTTTATTTTTGAAAAAGAGGTTGAAATCACTGGTCTATATATCCAAGGATGCACACATCTGCATTTATTAAATTACTCAACATAGTCTAAGAAAACAAATACAAGGATCAATTCAAAGACATGTTTCTGATGATCTATGTCACTACACCTACAAGATTTATGATGTGCCCTAGCCTCACACCATCACACACCATCTAACCCAATGGCATCGCGAAGATGGCCCACAACGAGCCGAGAGAACCAGCCGATCTAGCAGGCCCTCAACACCCACCACATGCACACGTTCTAGAATCCATTACCGCCATCTTTCACGATCCCATCTTCAGGAGGGATCAACACATTGACCTTGCTACACCCAACTACCTTTAATGCCACCACGATGTCATATAGTGCCACCATCCTACGCGCGTCCATCGACATTGCTAATGCAGTAGATACAACACTGCACCACCTCTTGGCCCCTCCATCCAAAACCTTCTTCAAAATGCCCCCCCCCCTTCCTAGTTGGGAAAATCAAACCACAGGTGCTGAGATCATTCAATATGGGGGAACCAGATGTAGGGTTTCTTCGGAGAATCCTGAGCGAGGTGACGTAGGTTACAACGACGATGCCTGGAAAAGGAACGTCAAAGAACCCGCCATCGCCCATCGTGATCGACACGATTTTCATCGGCATTCACGCCACCCCGACCCTGCAACTGATTGGATCCGTGCGGAGCCGCACCGTGAAGAGACACGCAGCCACCGGATGCGGTAGAGGACTTCACCTTACCAACCCCTCAATGTGCCGCCGATTGCCCAAGGGCCACATCACGACGGATCTGATCGTGGATTAGATCCACAATAGACGCCGGCACTAACAACGCCTGAGAGCACACCAGAGACCGATCCATGTCGACCCTCCATCCATGGAGGCGACCGTCGTTGCCCGACCAAGGGACTTTGCCCTGGTTGTCGGGATCGATGGTCTTACCACTACCACCCACCTCCCTTCAGAGGATCCCCCGTCAGTGGCATGAGACCGCCAGGGATCAGATCCCCACCGCCCCCATCACGAGCATTGTGCGAAGAGAGAGAGAGAGAGTGGCAGCGGCCGGCTCCGGTCGTGGGAGGAGGAGGAGATCGTGACTACAAGGAAGCCATCAGGAGGAGGAGGAGGTCGGGAGCAGAAGGAAATCAGTAGGGTCTAAATTTAAAGGTTAATATAAATAATTTAAATGTTATAAATATAAAGTAGCTAGTAGATAATCAATGTTGAACATACGTTGTAGTACATGTATAGGGCTGGACCTTGTGTATATCGTCGAGCCTCCTCTCTCTCACCGTCTCACGTAGAAACTGAACAAACTAAAACAATTTGCTCAACACGTAGTCACCTCCTGAAAAAAGAAGCAACACTAACGCACTGTGATCAATTCCCAAGCACGCTTCTATTCACGTTATTTTCTCATCTACTACATGTTCCTTTCTAACAGGTCCTACACAACTAATGGACATGTACTACATGAGTGCCCACACATTCATTCATTTCACACAATAGATTAACACTGATACTAATAAACAGCGATGATGCGGTACACCGGAATTCATGGGAAACCGACACCTACAATACAAGCTTGGTTACATTCGAGTTTGACGTCGTGTGAGCAAGTCTTGTTTTTTAGATGGTGTGATCAACACTGTTGTTAGCAACAAGTGCAACCGACAAGCTGGCTGGCTAGCTAGCTAGTCGTCTTCCACTCACTCACTCACCAACAACCACCAACAGAAAAAGCTGAACCCATCATGTCTCATTTTGCACGTGCATTTCCGATTTCCATGGAACATCTCTCTCTCTCTCTCTGCCCAAAGTTGCTATCAACTCGTGACAGAAAATACTGCCCCGCACACCTCACAGCTGAGACGAGACCTGAGGGCATGTTTGATTTATAGGAATTCCATATGATTTTTGTAGGATTTTATCCCATATAATTTTTTTCTATCTTACTCATTTGATTCATAGGAATTGTTTTTATAGGAATTTTTTTCATAGAAATTTTTGTACTACTTTGGCCCTGTTTGGATACTCTAACTCGGTTAGAGGTTAGAGTTAGATTCTAACTCTAAACTAACTCTAACCAAAGAGGTGTTTGGATGGTGGGGTTAGATTGGCAATAAATGTATCTTTTCCAATCATTTGACTATTTTATTCAGAATTTGATTGGTGGAGGTAGAGGAAAACTTCACTTTTTTTGGGGCCCACCTAACTCTAACCCAAATAAGCACCTCTTGGGTGGGTTAGATTTTTTGGGTGGGTTAGATGCATCTAACCAACTCTAACCCTCCTGTTTGGATGTTTTGGGGTTAGTTTGGTACAATCTAACCAACTCTAACTCTAACCCATGGAACCAAACAGGGCCTTTCTATAGGAATCCTAACATTCACTCCAACCTCTTTCTACAATTCCTTTGATGGAATCAAACAAACTTTAGTGCAAGCAAAATCCTATAGGATTGGAGTAGGCATGCCATTGCAATCCTACGATTTTCTTATTCCTATGATTTTCCTACCCTATGAATCAAACAAGCCCTAAGAGATCTATGAAGCATCATAATTCATTCGGGTCCCACTGCCCTGTGGGCCCGGAAAGAGGATATAGGAGAATTTCCTTTCAAGCCAAGAAGAAAGACCATAGCAACGGAGGTTTAGCAATGGATGTTTACTGCTGCTGATGACTGCTGAAAAGCCGTAGCCCGTAGCGTTGGTAGGAGTAGGAGTACTACGGATTACTGCCATTAATAAAATGGATGGATAACATATATGTGCACGAATCCAGAAGGACGTGGATACGGATGCAGTGGAGATTAGGTCATTATGGTCTCTACGGATCGTGGCGTGTGCGCGATGAGATCTTGTCGCCACCAGGATACGGCATGCCATCAAATATATTTCCTTTTTTCTTTCTTGGTGCAACGAAATCTATTCCCATCACTGGTAAGTACGTCCCATGCACGTTCGATGAGAGATTCACATCCAACATACTACGCGGTATGCACGTACATGTAACTTCGTATCACTAATGATTAGGCCCCATTATACCAACTTATACGTATCAGAACGGATTAATGGTCCAATGGTTGTACTCCTATTATTCAGGATTCAGGTCAGGATATTCTGGTCAGGATCCAGGACCACCTCACCTCGTACTGCTATGGACAAGCACGATTAAATAAAATGCCAGACAAGTTATTTGTTCAGCATGTATGTTTTGTCGAAATTATGTTTCGGGCAAGTTGATGGTAAGATAACAATAGCTCAATGATCAGCAGACAAGTTTGTCTATCTACGAATAGTTCTCATGTCTGTCTCCCTACGACTTTGATGATCAGAAGAGCAACATATATATACCAACAGATGTTTATAGGTGAGCATCCTGATCATACCGTAGACGCCGCCACCTAGCTGTAAGAGATTAGGCGATGTTTTACCGTTCTGGTACATCATCATACCAGATCATTTATGTAAAGATGGTAGTACTACTCAGATCAGATGACTGCTTATCTAACTGACGTCATATTCATCTCTCAACTGTCTTCAGGCTTCCAGGAATTTCTGCGTAGTAGACAGACAGTACAACAAAAAAGAGTAAGAATTGATCTATCATTGAGACTATCACCATATCATTCGATAAAAACTAGGCTTTCACCTACCTTGAGACCAACCACACCTTAGGTGTTCTTCTTGCCATCGGACTGTGACAGCTGATCATGCAGATGCTTGTTGTCCTCGAGTAGGCGGTCATATTTGAGTGCTACACCGTCAGATTGTGTTTGGGCAGCTGCTGCTTTGGCCTCTGCGTCCTTGGCCGCCTCCACTTTTTCTTTCAGTTGCCGCTTCAGCTTCTTAATCTCCTCATTCAGCGAGGCAACATCGTTCGGGTATGGCTTGCTCTCGTCAGAAATTCCAGATTTGGCTTCTTCTAATGTCTTGTTCTGCTTTGACACAGCTTCCAAGTTCTTCTTTAGCCCGCGCATTTCTCTGATGTAGCTGTGTAGCCGGTCAATGACAAGAGCGAGGAATAGAGAGTATCCTGAAACAAGTGAGCGGGTTAGGGAGTATAGTGTGACTCGGATCAAAATATAGATTAAGACCACAAGTGTAACTGCATTGTGACAAAATCCCTGAATTTGGACACTAATCGACATGGACATAGAAAAATGTTACTCCCTTCGTTCCAAAATAACTATCTCAACTTTGTACTAGCTCTAGTATAAAGTTGTACTAAGGCTAAGACAGTTATTTAGGAACGGAGAGAGTACTGTGTAGTACTCCCTCCCTAAAGAAATATAAGAGCGTTTAGTTTGCTAAAGTAGTGATCTAAATGCTCTTATATTTCTTTACAGAGGGAGTATTTAATACAAGAATGTCATATGCATCCCAAAACATGCAGCTGTTTTACATCAAGCCAAGATGAATCACAAAAGGGAAGTTAAGAGAAATTCCTTTTTCAAGGATAAAATTTGGTGGATATTTTTTTCTGAAGCAACAAATCCACTAGCTTACTTGGTTGTTGACAGAATACACAAGTCCCTGTTTTTGTAAGAAACCTCGAAAGATTGAACAGATTGAAACAAAGGTAATATAACAACATAAGAGTTGAGCCATAACAAGGTGTTTTGCCAATGCCACAGGGCTTAAAAGTAATAATATCACAAACATAGCCCCAGCCCAGCCCAACTCCAATACAGAGATGTGCATTGTGTTGAAGAAAAATATCAAATCCTGGAGAGCCCAGCCCAACTACAATAGAGAGATGTGCAATGTTTTGCCCAACAATATCGAATCCTGGAGAGCCCAGCACACCATGGCGGCATGGCCCAGTTCAGCCCCCTCATATGTCTAATACTGGCCCACCCCTTGACAGGACCACACTCTCACTATAAAAGAATAAAAAAGAGGACAACTGGACAATAGCCTAAGATTGCGGTGTCAGAGCTGACCAGGATTCAACTCCAGTCAGGAGCAGAATTATAGTATCTCACCTGGTCGCTTCTACTGTATGTACAAGGTTTTAATCTGATAAAAGAGTAAATCATCCAATTTTCTTATATTGAACACCCTACTTATTAAACAATGTTATTGTAATGTTCCTTACGACTTCTTAAATGTATGCAAGTAGTCAGTTTCAGGACTAAATAGCTAATGAATGCAAACAACTATAATTACAAATACTAATAGAGAAACTAACAATATATGCTTGAATAAGAATGATCAAGATCCCACTCCACCAATGAACTGTTCCAGAGCAAACAGAAATATAAGGTATCCTACAAGTACATGAGGAAAGTCATCCTATAAACTTCAACTTATGGACTTGAGATCCATGTCTCCCCGGTATAACTTCAGTGGTTGGGTGCTGTATGATCTCATCCACTCACTTCTGAATCTTTAAGAATCATAATACCGATTGGGACAGTCAACATAGCCCACTAACACTAGGGACCCCATCATCACCAAATTATGAAATGGGTGTACCAGAACAACTCTGAAGAGCAAAGCAAAGCTCTGTCATTCATCAGCTCTGGCCAAAGATCAAGTCACTTTGAATAACAAGAATAGTTGATGAACACAAATTAAATCATGTGATTTTTTTTCAAGGATTTCCTAAATGAAAACGGCAAATCACACACACAAAAATAGCATACATGCCAATACGTCAGGTTTAAGCGATATACATAATTGTCGCAATCGTGTTTGCATTTGTTACCATGGTAATCACAAGATTTCCGGCCAATTTGAACACTACGTAAAACTCAAACGTTGTATGAGCACGTTCTAAAATATACCCATAAAATATCATGCATATAACACAAACAGTCCGAGCAGCAGAATCTTTGTCCTATATATGGTCCTAATTTCTAAATTCAAATATCAATGGCTTATTAAACAAGGGTACGGTAATAAATATTGCTACAGCTTATAAGTTGGCACACTTTCTTGAATATTTTAGTAGTACAAAGTTCCCAGTACATCTTATAAAATCAGAGCAAAATTAGAGATGGAACAAAATAATTTTGTAAATATGAAAATGTTTTCAACTCCGCCGAGTGAATTCATGAATCTCTGTCTAAGACAACAATTATAGCAGAGAAATGAGAAACTTAACTTGAAAGGGGTGAAATGGCAAACACCAAAAGGTGACCTATTTGGGTAAGAGACTACAAGACACCCTAAATTTCAACATTTTATTTATGCGCGATGAACTATTTTACTGCAATTCTATCTCAAACTCAATTGAACATTAATTGGCAAATTATGTGAGCATTAATTAAGATAAGAGAGGAAGCCATTGACTCTATATCATTAAATTACAGATACCAAACATCAATTAAGATACAATGGGGAGATCTTTTACTCCATATATCATCCAATTGTAGATTGCTCTAAAATGTTAAGGGGAAACAACATCTGAAATCCTCCCTGGAGCCAAATGCAGCTAATAAACTACTTAATAATCTTTTCATACCATAATTAAACTCATCATTCAAAATTAAATCAAATGATGTGACTCCCTACAGCGAAATCAAGCCAAACGAACATGAATTGACTATTTTATTTATGCGTGATGAACTATTGTACTGCATATACTCTATCTAAAACTCAACTGAACATTAATTAACAATTTATATTACAGATGCAGAGCATGTAAGTAAGATATATTGGTGAAGTTTTTAACTACTTAATATATCATAATTGTAGATTACTCCAAAATGTTAAGGGGCAACAATATATGACATCCCCCGAAGTAGCCAAATGAAGACAATCAATTACTTTGTTAACCTTTTCATACCATAATTGAACTCATCATTCAGAATTAAATCAAACATTGTGATGCCGTAGAGCGGAATCAAGTGACAATCTCCTCTTCTTCTAAATTATTAAACAAACAGGGGGCATCTGGACGATGGACCGATTCAAATTCAAAGCGAGGAAAAAAAATAAGTAAGAGGAGGTGTCGGTGGGTTCAGTAGGAACGTACCCATGAGCGATGCCTCGAGGAGGTGGCGGGCGAGGAGGACCTGGTCGGTCGGGCTGAGCGCCCCGGGGGCGTCGAGCTCCCCACCGGCGGCGTGGCCGTGGATCTTGGCCATGCTGTGGAGGCTGGAGGCGAGGACGACGAGGACGGTGGCGGCGACGGTGCGCACCATGACGGGGGCGCGGCCGCGCTTGAGGCGGTCGAGCGCGAGCATGGCGAGCTTCCGCAGCGGCGTCTTGAAGAGCAGCGTGACCGCCAGGCCCGCCTCCGCGGCCAGCACGGTGAAGAGAAGCTGGATCATCGCCGGCGGTTTGGTTCCGGTGTTCGAGGTTCGGGGTGGGTGGGATACGGCACGGGGTTCCTCCTCACTTTCTCGGCGCTTTTGTATCGCGAGGAAGGTGCGGTGCGGTGCCTTTCCTTCGCCCCCGGGCTGGGTTTTGGAATTTCGAACGCCCAAGGGTTTGCCTTAAGAAAATAAAACAAAAGGTATGGAATTGTAGAGGAGTGTTGTTTTGAATGGTCAGGAACACCGTGTTGGAATTGGAACGCCGTGTTGGAAGGGTTTTGGCACCTACGCGGCTTGGTTGTTGGACCGTTTGCTCTATCTCGAATCTCTGCCATCATCTTTGTCCATCCATGTGTGCTTTCACTTTTTCTTTTTCTTTTCTCAAAATGAAATTGTAGCTCGATGCTGCAAGATTTTGTTTGTCATCCCAAAAATTTGTTCATGTAAAGACGACTTTGTTCATTGTTTTTCTTTGTGTGGATTTCGGTAAAAAAGAAAATCTATTCATGTATAAATGGGACGAAATGAGGACAGGAAAGAAGAGCTTATGGGCTAACCTGTGGTTCTAGAGGCCGCCTTCATCTTCTCCATTGGCCCTTTGCCTCCGGCGCCCACAGTCGACGAAATCCTTTCCGCTCAAGGTTGTTAGAATCGCGATTCAAGTCTTAAAATCTTTCGACCTTACGATCCAAACTAGTTCATCTGATTCTACGATTTTGCTCATAGAATCTAAGTTTCTACGATCCTAGTTGTTATGATTCTATAACTCACGATCCTACCAGTGAAGCTCCGATCTGATTTAGAATCTCGATTATGGCAACTTTGCCCACCTTCCTTTCCCCTTTCCTCCTACGCACGAGCTGCTTCGGATGTAGTCCTCGCCCCCGCCACCCTCCCTCGATATGGCGCGCGTCGTCGCGTGTTAATGCTCGACCCTCCTTCGCCGTCGTCAGTAGGGGCTCGCCGGCGCCGCTTCAGGACGTTTGGCCTCCCCTGTCACTGTGAGGAGGCAATGTGGGAGAGGAGAATGGGGTAAGGCAGCATGTGTCACCAAAAAATGAATGAGAAACGACAAACAACAACCGTGTCGCTCGCTTCAGCCACAACCCTCTCCACATGTCACAAAATTGTAAGATGGACGGTTACGGCACGGCCACTCGAGAGCGCAAAATAGCGCGTATGTGTTGTCCAGCGTTTGGGGAAAAAGTTTGACGTAAGGGAATCTCCAACGCCAACCCTCAAACTTCCCGCGTTCGTTTAGATTGGGCTGTCCAGGCCACTTTTGTCATCTAACGTGATTATGTATCTGTCCGCGAGCTGGTCTGCCTGTTTGTTTTATCGCTAATCTGACCCAAATCGGGGTGGCTTTGTGTGAGTCTGGATCATCGAAATACCCTCATCCGACAACCTGGCCCCACCCAAAAGCCCTCTGCGTCACAAATCCTCCTTGTGCATGAAGTGTTCGCCACACATTCATAAAGGTCGCTAGCATTGGATGTCGGTCGGGTGCATGCGCGACCGCCCGATGCGGCTAGTATTGATGCCCAACGAATGATGATGCAACCGTTCATTAGAGGGACGTACAACTTGTGTGCCGAGTGTTTTGATCTCCCCGGCCATTCAATATAAGAGAGACGCGACCGGACGGCTACCCGACCGTCACATACCAACATTAAACCAGTATGGTGACCTAGAAACCCACTTCGATGCTCCGCATTCATATCGACTCCTCAGCACCCTTAGCCGTCGTCCGTTATTTAAATGAACCCTCACAAGACCGTGGAACACACCACACAATGCATAATACTCTTTCTTCTTCCTCCACCTCCATGGCTCCTTCGCTCCCCTAGCCACGACGTCGAGCTTCTAGGCTCTTGTGGGATAGAGGCTGATTTGCCGGCCGAGCAACATCGATTGCGGACAACACCTCCCCTCAACATACCGAGCGTAGCAGCGATTGTGGGCAATCCTTACGGGAGAGTTGCAGGCCGACTTGTATCCCCTGGAGGCCACCACTTCTCCCTTCCCAAGCATGGCAAGCTCATCGTCGGTCGGGTCGCTTGTCCGAGGGATGTGAAAGGTACTCTTCTTCTCCATCACCGACCCACGCTCCCTTTGTATACCGTTGTAATTCTTTGTTGTACAAGTTGATCCATCTATATAAAGAGATGCCAGCCGGTTGGGGCTAACCACGGCAAATTATTCTTTTTAACTCTAGGCTCTTGTGGGATAAAGGTTGATTTGTCGGCCGAGCAACATCAATTGCGGACAACACCTCCCCCCAACATACCGGACATAGCAGCGATTACGGGCAATCCTCACGAAAGGGTTGCATGCCGACTTGTATTCGCTGGAGGCCACCACTTATCCCTTCCCAAGCTTGGCAAGCTCATTGCCGGTCGGGTCGCTTTGTCGGAGGGATGTGGAAGGTGCTCTTCTTCTCCATCACTGACCCATGCTCCCTTTGTACATCATATAAGTAAAAAATACTAAGTGGACGCCAGGATGACTTGGCTAAGCGTCGTTGGTGTAGACGACCGACCTTCCTTGCTGGTTGTTAGCTGCACTGAAGCTCTTCATCGTTGGGAAACGGCGAGCTAGCGAAAAGCAAGGACGGTCCATCCGACCGTCGGCATAGTTTTAGACTAGGTTACATTCATGTATTTCGTCCGATTTTTATGAAAGTAATCTGGTTTGCATGAAATGCGTTTGGTTTATATAAATTATATCTGAATTTGAATGAAATTTGTTCGAGTTCGTGTGATTTTGCGTATCTTGATTGAACTGTTGGCGGACATATGCGGTCAAGGTTGAATGGCCGGTTCAAGCATCAGTGTCTGCAAACGGATCCCCTGTTCGCGGACGGATGTGGCATCCGTTTTAAAGGTCAGCATTGGAGATGTCCTAACCTTTTCAAAAGACAACCTTTAACTCAAACGGGCCTCCAAGTTATTTCCATAAGATAATATCATTGCGGCATATGAGTGCTTGCATTTCATGAAGCGTAATAAAGCTATAAAACACAGACATTGTGCTTTAAAACTAGATATGATGAAGGCTTATGACAGGGTGGAATGGAACTATCTAGAAGTAGTGATGCTGAAATTGGGGTTTGTGGAATCCTGGGTTACAAGATTTATGGCTATGGTGAAATCTATTTCCTTCTCGGTTTTGTTCAACGGGAAGAAACTCAAGCAGTTTAAACCCACACGGGGAATTAGGCAGGCAGATCCAATCTCGCCTTATCTATTATTGTTAGCAGCAGAGGGACTCTCGGGCCTCCTAAAATCAGGAAATCAATCATCGCATTTGAGTGGCATTACGGTGGCGCCTTCAGCTCCGCCTGTTAACCATCTTTTGTTTGCAGATGATAGCCTGTTGTTTTTCAAGGCAAATAGTGAAGGGGCGACTGAGGTATCAAACCTACTACAGACTTACTGCAATGCTTTGGGGCAAAGGATCAACAACTCAAAATCCAGCATCTATTTTAGCAAGGGGTTCCCAGAAAGCATAAGACAGGATGTCAAGGACATCCTTTTGGTCCAGAATGAAACTTTGAATGATAAGTACTTGGGGATGCCTTTGGATATTGGATCCTCCAAAACAGGTGCTTTCAAATATTTGAAGGATCGTGTTTGGAGTAAAGTTAAAGGGTATATTGCAGACACCATCTCGGTATCTGGTAAGGAGGTGCTAATCAAGTCGGTAGCACAAGCCATTCCGGTTTATTCTATGTCATGTTTCAAGTTGCCAAGGGGTCTTTGCGAACACCTTAATAGCATAATTCGGCAGTTCTTTTGAGGCAGCCGAGAAGGGCGCCGTAAACCCCATTGGGTATCCTGGCAAGCGTTAACTGACCCAAAAAGAAACGGTGGCCTTGGCTTCAGGGACTTTGGGCTCTTGAATGCGGCATTGCTTGCCCGCAAAGCATGTCGTTTACTCACTAATCCTGGGTCCTTGAGAGCTCGAATTCTGAAGGCGGTTTATTTTCTCACAAGTTCAATTATGGAAGCTACTTTGGGCGGCCACCCAAGTCATATTTGGCAGACCATTATTGAAGGCAGAGATGCTCTCTCTCTTGGTCTCATTCGGAGAATTGGATCCGGTTCCCAAACAAAAATCTGGGAAGACAATTGGTTGCCTCGATATCATGGTCTGAAACCGATTTTTAGGCTGACAACGAATGCCCCAGTGTTTGTGGCAGATTTGATGGACAGCTCAAATAGATGTTGGAATGTGGAGATGATCCAACAGTGCTTCCTCTCAACGGATGTTGAGCTGATCAAAGGTATTCCAATTAGCACAGCTTCCATTGACGATTACTGGGCATGGCATTATGATAAGAGAGGAGTCTTTTCCGTTCGATCCTGCGACAAACTGTTGTCACATGTAAAGAAAGCTAACAAAAATCTTCTAGCGGGAAGAGCAGCACCTTCTGATCTGGTGAGAGAGGAGATGGGCTGGTCATCACTTTGGAAGGCGTCGATTCCCTCGAAAGTCAAGACTTTTCTCTGGCGACTAGCCCGTCACTCGCTACCTTCGGAGGACATTTGAAAAAACCGTAAGATGAGTATCACTGAGAGCTGTTCTTTGTGCGGCTGTGTTGACTCATGGAGACATTTACTCCTGGAATGTTCGATGAGCCGCTGTGTCTGGGCCCTGTCAAATGAAGAGATAGTGGAAGCAATTGCGGAAATCCAAGAACCCAGCCTATCGGTGGAATAACCCCCCCCCCGGTAGTGTCAAGAAGGCGAAATATTTTTCAAGACATCGAGCGCCGATTGCGCCCTCAGTCCAGCTCGGCACCTGCCCACTGCGCCGCGCACCCGGACGATTGCTCGGCCGCCGTCTGCCGGTTGCCCGCAGCTCGGTCTGCCCGGAAGTTAAAAGAAGACAAGACAAGACAAGACAAGAGATGACATCTTTAGTCACATCAGCAATAGTGAAGTTGGTCCAAGGGAATAGTGTAGTTGGTCCAAGGGGTCACCTCCTTGTCCCCTTGTCCCTTGTACTTGTTGTCCCCTTTGTACTCTCTCCCTCACCCCCTTGTCCCCTTGGGCCTCCTATATAAAGGCACCAAGGGTGCTCACGGTGGAGGGGTTCCTTCCTCATTTCCCCCCTCCTATCACAAGTAGAGAGAGCAAGAGCTCTCCTCTCCTCTCACGGATAGGAGTAGAAGAGTAGAAGAGTAGAAGAGTAGCAGTAGCTTAGACAGTAGTAGCAGAGCAGTTCGGCCTGGAGCAGAGTAGTTAGCATACACAACTCAAGGAGCACCTCTGTACAGATAGTTGCATATAGTCCAGACATGCAGGAGTAGGGGTTTTATCTCTACGGAGAGCCGTGAACCTGGGTACATCGCAGTGTTCCCAATCTCGCTTCCGGCACCAGAGACACCAACCTCGGTATGTCCCCCTCTTTAGCCATACCCATGGCATCTGCCGTTACATATCGACGACAGTTGGCGCCCACCGTGGGGCAGGCCGAGGCGTCGACTGGAGTTCTGATCCGGACGGACCATCATCTGCATCGCGCGTGCGCTTCGCCTCCGGCCTGGTCATGAGGAGCGGAGCGTGGGACTTCGTCATCGACAACGCCTCGCGGTTTGGGGGAAGGAATGCCTCTGCCGCGCGGCATCATCATTCCTTTCGGCGGACATCGCGTCTTCGTCGCGGCACTTTCTGATGTGTTTCCCAGGGAGGTACGGGTGTTTTCTGAGCTCACAGATCCGTTGCCAGGAGGGCAGGATGCGGTGGGAACAGAGGGCACGACTGCGCACATCCGTGCGGAGGTTATGATGGCAGGAGCATCCAGTCGTCACAACTCTACTTCAGCAACCCGAGCCGCGAGGGCAGCAACCACAGCACCAGCATGCCCAAGCAACCCACCGGACATGCTCAAAACTCCTGTAGGTCTTCATGCCGATCCAGCTATGGCTCACGCCGAGCTGGAAAAGGTGCGTCAGGCTCTGAAGGAGTAGTCAGATAGGATCGACGCTGAAAAGCGCCGAATGGAGGCATCAGTTCAGGAGTACAATGCAGCGCATGGTATCGGGCAGCGTGTTATCCCACCCCCAGTGATTGAGGAACTCAGAGCGGCAGTCCGAGAGGTCGGTAGAGAGCTGGGAGAGGCCTAGCAGCCAGTAACAACCCTCATGTCGTTCCGTAGATTTCATATAGTTCTCCTGTGAAGAACATGAGAGCTGCCGAGCAGATCGCCACCGAGTTGGAGAACTTGGAAGGAGAAGAGCTGCGGAAGAGGAAGCGAAGAATGCGTGACCTCATCACCACAGCAAACCAGCAGCAGAAGGCGGCCACCGAGCAGCAAGGACCAGTGGCGTCAAAATCAGTTCGGGCAACTATGGGTGCGAACCAGACGAATTCGCCACCTCGGCAGCAGAGGCAGGCATCTTCGCCGCATGGCAGTTTGCATCGTAGTCAGAGGAATCAAGGGGCTGCAGGAGGCAGTCGGAGAGATGAGCTGATGGCGCGAGAGTTGACGGGTGTAGTCTTCTCGCCCTTCGTTGGTGAGCCCCAAGTGGAAAGCGTGATGCAGCACAGCAGCAAATTTCCCTCGGTAAAGATACCAAGGTTTGTCTCCAGTAGGACTCCAGAGATGATAAGTAGGTATCAGCGGCGTAACTGACGCGGACCTGCACACAGATACAAATAACTTTGTTCCCAACGAAGTTCAGAGAGGTTGTCAATCTCTCCGGTCTTGTTGTTCACAAAAGATCAAACACAAGGGATAATGATAGCAACTGAAAGTAAAAGCAGGAAAGTAAATGAGCGTGGAAACAATGATGAGGATATGGACTAGAATACGTGATGTTCACTAGTGATGTCTCTCTCCCAAAAGACGATAAAACTGCTATGCGAGGTAAACAAATTACAGAAGGGAAATTGACAGGATTATGAACGCACCGCAATGCTAACTATGCTACAAAAGAAAGGAAGAGTCTCAAAAGAACGGGCAGTACGCCAAAATAAGTAGACCGAAATCCAACTGCATCTACTACTAATCATCCACCTTGAGATACCTATCCAGAACATCTCGCTGGTATTAAGTTGTGAGCCCCACCCAAAGTGTAAACCCAAAGCAACAAACAACTGCATTAAAAAGCACTATGCGTAAAGTAAACAATCCTTGTAACCGCGGTTACAAGCACCGTTGTTTTCACCCTTGTGGAAACAGCACATCCCCTAGACTCATGTTTCTATCACTCAAGCGTGTCATCGGGGGGCATGAACCCACAATCGAGCATAACGTTCCCTCTTGGGGTTGCTACCTACTACTTGGCCAAAGCAATAAACAACTACGGAGAACATGCAAGAATTACTTAGGAACAAAAATATAAGAGATAAAAACCAAATATATTACTCAATCACAATCTGAACATAATCTCATAATCCATCAGATCCCATCAAACTCGGCATAGCAACATCAGAAAGATTACAAAAGTGCCTCGATCATGTAGGGCAGCTCACGAGGTCTAAACCATGAAGAACAAAGAGGGGAGGAGAACATCACATAGCTACTGATCATGGACCCATGGTCCAAGGAAAACTACTCACGAGACATCCGGGGAGCATCCATGGTGGAGAGGAGATTCCCGGAGGTCGGCCCTCCCTCCGGCAGGGTGCCGGGAAGAGGTCTTCTGGCGCTCCCGATCTTAGAAGCGCGGCGGCGGCGGAACAGAGGAGAGATCGCGAAAAAGGGTTCTGTCTCCGGAAGTTTCCCGTGACGGAGAATAAATAGGCGAAGGGGGGCAGCCAGAGGTGGACCAGGGGCTCCAGGCGCACCCCTGGCGCGACCAGGGGTGGGGCCGCGCCGGGTGGCCGCCTGGGCCACCCCTGGCTCCCCTCTGGCCCCACTCGGGCTCTTCGCGAAGCTTCCTGTACGCTGATTTTTCCTATATTTTTCCCGGAATTTTTCTGGCTCTTTTTATATGGGGGAAAACTGAAATAGAAAAATAGCAGAAAACAGGAACTGGCACTGGGGTGCACTGAGTTAATAGGTTAGTCCAAATATGATCAAAAGTGTATGAAAGTGTATCTAGATCATAGCAATATCACAAAAAACATGCATGGAGCAAGCAGAAATTATAGATACGTTTTGGACGTATCAACATCCCCAAGCTTAATTCCTGCTCGTCCTCGAGTAGGTAAATGATAACGGCATAATTTCTGTGGTGACATGCTAGCAACCATATAAGAACTTTGAAAAGTAAAGCAATCAAGGTTAGAAATTCAATTCAAGTCATAACAAGCAAGAGTCTATATTAGCATTGAAACAAGTAACAAAAGAACATTAGGTGCAAGAGCTCTCGCTGTCCGTGACTCGAATGTCTCCTTATGGTGTTTGCGTGCAAGAAAGGGGATAGGGGATACGAGAAAAACATTTATTTGTTGAGAACTCAATCTACTAAAGTTTCACACTTGGTCCTCTTTGGAATCTTATCTTGACTCGTCCCCAGACCACTAGCCAGGTACAAGTCAATTTGATCCACTCCTTTTCGATATTTTGAGCACTCATGCAATGTATGAGCGTAAGCACGAGAGTTGACACTTAGGATGGCAAAGAGAGAAGTACGGAGGGGGAAGACAAAAAAAGAGAGGAGAAAGGCTCACATCAACGAGGACAATCATAGGCAAGAGATGCTGAATGATAGATATGATGTGAGGAGTAGGGATTGCCATGCAACGGATGCACATACGAGCTAGGAATCTCTCCAATGGAACTAGTGAGGGTGCATCTAAATTGCTCGCTCATGAAGACCTAGAGCTCGTTTGAGGAGGCTCATACTTGGAATATGCAAGCCAAGTTCTATAGTGTGAAGGTCCCCACATAGCTATATGCATAATGATCATCTCTATGGAGTACAAGGATATAAAGGGAGTACTAGTGTGGATCTCTCAAAAGGATAGTAGTGTTGCCCCTTTCTCTCTTTTTATTTCTTTTTCTCCTTTTTCTATTTTTTTGTATTTTTTTGTTGCCTCAATGGCTCTTTCTATTTAACTCTCATTTGTCCTCTTTGGGATCTTTTATTGTGTCCACTTTGGGATCTTTTCCTCACTTAAGGGAAACACTCTATTTTACAAGAAGGTAAAGGAGATCTTTCACACTTTACAAGGTACTCAAAATCGTAAAGAAGATGTAACTATCATGATGTATGCAATGTATGTCGCTGCCAGTGTAGCAAGAACATGTATAACATGAAGATAAAGTCATGAAGAGGTGGATGTTACATGGCAATATATCTCGGAAAGGCTATGGAAATGCCTTGATAGGTAGGTATGGTGGCTGTTTTGAGGAAAGATATAAGGAGGCTTATGATGACAGAGTGTATTATGCCAAGGGTTTGGATGTACCGACGAAGGTGGACACCAACTCTCGGAGTGAGAAGAAGGCAATGCACGACACGGGAGAGGCTAGCAAAATATGGGAAGGTGGAAGTGTCAACTTTCAATACTTACATTAGTCCGAAGAACTCGTGCACTTATTATCGGTAACTCTCAATATAATAAGGAGGTTCACAAAGAGACAAGTACCCCGAGGAGGAGTGTATGGGGGTTTGGTTATCCTTGCGCATCCTCGACTCATGGTACGTGAGTGCACTCTAATATTCGATCCCTCCAAAGATTAGTGATCCATCTAGTAGCTAGAGTTCTCAACTAGTTTTGTAGGTTTTGAAAATACACACGGATTGCCCAAAATACGACACCTATCACTAATAGGCTAGAGCTCTTGACACCAAAAGTTCAAACATTACTCACAACAATACCTCAAAATTATTGGTAGTTACTACTAGAATTAAATAGCAACCTCAATTACCTACTTTCAAGACAAGACACAACTCAGTGCAACAACCAACTCTCTTAACAAGATAAGCATGAAAACTAAAAAGAGTTCCATCAACAAACTAAACAAAAGCCAAGGCTCTTGCTAAATACAAACTAAGACTAAGACTAAACATGGCAGCAGTTATGGAAAGATAAAGAACACACAACAGCAAAAAGATAAGCAGGAAAAATCCTATGATGCGTTCTAGATTTTATAAAGTGGAGCGTGTTTCTCTCCCACACAAAGTAAGACGGGATCTAAATTGTTATGAACAGAAAGCAAAGCTAAAGAAAACTAAAAATAAAACCTAAGAGCAAGACGCTCCAAGCATAGCACATAACGCATGAAGTGATAAAAATATAGTGAGACGAAGGACGAACTGATGATTGTTGATGGAGAAGGGGATGCACGGGGGCATCCCCAAGCTTAGACGCTTGAGTCTCCTTGAATATTTATGGGGGATGCATGGGGGCATCCCCAAGCTTGAGCGCTTGACACTCCTGGATCTTCTTTCATCATCTTCCATCGCACACTTGAAAACTCCCTTCATACATAACTCATCATAAGCTGATTAGAAAGGTTAGTACCCTTAATAAAATAATTTTCCCCCACTGGATATAAAGATATTCTTGAAGAGATACTGTTTCTCAAGAGTTCCAAAAGGGTTTTGCAAAGAAAAAGCAAGCTTAAGGTTTTCAAAAGTTAGGAGAGACAAACGTGGCAGAATCTGTGAAAAACAGGACAGCAGGTAGTAAAGAATTTTTTAGGGACACTTCTGCAACTCAAATAAAAAAACTCAGAACATACGGAAGTTTCGTAATTGTATAGAGCACGCTGTGTAAAAATTTCAGCTAAAAAAGATGAACTGGGATTTTTCTGGAATATTTCTAGTCACGAGGACAGAATCTGTTTTCTGGACAGCATGTCACAACTTTTACTTCCCTGGCCGTAAGAGGCTATAACTTGGCACAAAGCTGAAAAATAAAGATACAATGATGTTGCTACAGTAGTAACAAACATCAAGACACAACAAAAGAAAAAAGAAAAACCTAAATTCGTTGCGGGCTGCCTCCCGAAAGCGCTTTCTTTTATGGCTTTAAGCTAGGCATGATGCAAAAGATCAAGTTGTGTCAATCAAATCATTATCAAGATCATCAAAAAGCTCTTCAATTGTACAACTAGTCTTAAGAGGTCTTTCAAATAAAGGCCTAATGAAGATACTTCTAGGGAGAAAACCAAAAGGCGGAAAATCAATGGGAGATTCATTTATAAAATTATCAAAGAGAGGTATTTCTTCCAAAGTTTTCACGGTTTCAACTTCTTTTGCAATGGGTGGTTTACTTTTAGGTCGGGGAACCTTAGGGACATAAGTGAACTTAGGTTCCCTTCTTGATGAAGTCTCTACCTTTTTTGGTTTGATTGAGGAAAATGTAGTTCCTAGAGTATTAATGATTTCCTGAATCTTATCAATCCTAGAAAGATCCGTATCACGGGATTTGATGTCCTCCAAAGTTTTAATAATTTTAAGCATGGAGCTATCAAGCCTATTCAAATTCCCTTGAATCTTGCGATCCAACTCATTTATCCTAGTTATATTTGGTATTTCTAACTCTATCTTTTCAAGTTTCTTCATAATGCGAGCTAGAGTTATATCTTCTTGTATGCTAGCAATAGGGGGATTTCCAACAAGATTTTCAATAACATTAAAAGAGTCCCACATCGGGGCTTCTAGAAAATTCCCATTGATAGCAGTATCTAATATGAACCTATTCCAAGGAGTAATCCTGACATAAAAATTTCTAAGCAGGATAGTAGTGGATTGCTTCTTGGTGGCTCTTTTTTGAGAATCATTAATTCTATACCAAGCATCTTTTAAACTTTCACCACCTTTTTGTTTAAAGGTGAGAACCTCTGTCTCGACAAAGTAAAAAGGGCCAGACTAATGACAACTACTAGTAAGATAAATACTTTTTTTTGTGATTTTTAATATAAGAAACAAAGATAAAAACTGACAGGTAAACTAACAAGACTAAAAAACAAAGGTAAAGGGTAGTGTGCAAATCCCCTATCTTAGCACTCGGAGTCCCCGGCAACGGCGCCAGAAATTTGCTTGATGGTGCGAGATTTGACGGGTGTAGTCTTCTCGCCCTTCGTTGGTGAGCCCCAAGTGGAAGGCGTGATGCATCACAGCAGCAAATTTCCCTCGGTAAAGATACCAAGGTTTGTCTCCAGTAGGACTCCAGAGATGATAAGTAGGTGTCAGCGGCGCAACTGACGCGGACCTGCACACAAACACAAATAACTTTGTTCCCAACGAAGTTCAGAGAGGTTGTCAATCTCTCCGGTCTTGTTGTTCACAAAGGATCAAACACAAGGGATAATGATAGCAACTGAAAGTAAAAGCAGGAAAGTAAATGAGCGTGGAAACAATGATGAGGATATGGACCGGGATACGTGATGTTCACTAGTGATGTCTCTCTCCCAAAAGACGATAAAATTGCTATGCGAGGTAAAAAAATTACAGAAGGGCAATTGACAGGATTATGAACGCACCGCAATGCTAACTATGCTACAAAAGAAAGGAACAGGCTCAAAAGCACGGGCAGTACGCCAAAATAAGTAGACCGAAATCCAACTGCATCTACTACTAATCATCCACCTTGAGATATCTATCCAGAACATCTCGCTAGTATTAAGTTGCGAGCCCCACCCAAAGTGTAAACCCAAAGCAACAGACAACTACATTAAAAAGCACTATGCGTAAAGTAAACAATCATTGTAACCGCGGTTACAAGCACCGTTGTTTTCCCCCTTGTGGCAACAACACATCTCCTAGACTCATGTTTCTGTCACTCAAGCGTGTCATCGGGGGGCATGAACCCACAATCGAGCATAACGTTTCCTCTTGGGGTTGCTACCTACTACTTGGCCAAAGCAATAAACAACAACGGAGAACATGCAAGAATTACTTAGGAACAAAAATATAAGAGATAAAAACCAAATATATTACTCAATCACAATCTGAACATAATCTCATAATCCATCAGATCCCATCAAACTCAGCATAGCAACAGCAGAAAGATTACAAAAGTGCCTCGATCATGTAGGGCATCTCACGAGGTCTAAACCATGAAGAACAAAGAGGGGAGGAGAACATCACATAGCTACTGATCACGGACCCATGGTCAAAGGAAAACTACTCACGAGACATCCGGGGAGCATCCATGGTGGAGAGGAGACTCCCGGAGGTCGGCCCTCCCTCCGGCAGGGTGCCGGGAAGAGGTCTTCTGGCGCTCCCGATCTTGGAAGCGCGGCGGCGTCGGAACAGAGGAGATATCGCGAAAAAGGGTTCTGTCTCCGGAAGTTCCCCGTGACGGAGAATAAATAGGCGAAGGGGGGCAACCAGAGGTGGACCAGGGGCCCTAGGCGCCCCCCTGGCGCGGCCAGGGGTGGGGCCGCGCCGGGTGGCCTCCTGGGCCACCCCTGGCTCCCCTCTGGCCCCACTCAGGCTCTTCGCGAAGCTTCCTGTACGCTGATTTTTTCCTATATTTTCCCGGAATTTTTCTGGCACTTTTTATATGGGGGAAAACTGAAATAGAAAAACAGCAGAAAACAGGAACTGGCACTGGGGTGCACTGAGTTAATAGGTTAGTCCAAATATGATCAAAAGTGTATGAAAGTGTATCTAGATCATAGTAATATCACACAAAACATGCATGGAGCAAGCAGAAATTATAGATACGTTTTGGACGTATCATGAGCCAGCAGTCAATAGCAGGCGCAAATGAGCAACCGGCGGCGTCAGTCCGGCCATCAATAAGACAGCGTTTCGGTCCCCGAGCAATTACGGATAATGATGCAATACACCGAATCGAGCAGCTACAACATGACAAGCAACCGGAAGACGATGCGCCGGCAGGTCCAGCATGCTTTGGCCCGCGCATTCGGCAAGAGCAATTCCCCAAAGTCTTCACATTGCCCAGGGACACCCCCAAGTACAATGGATCAGTCAAGCCAGAAGATTGGCTGGTCGATTATATGACTGTAGTCGGCATCGCAGGAGGTGGTCGGCGCGTAGTTGTACGCTATGCACCGCTCATGCTTCAAGGTTCAGCTCGGTCCTGGTTAAACAGTTTGCCCAGCAATAGTATCAATTGCTAGAATGATTTTGAGAATGCGTTTGTTCGCAATTTCACGGGTACTTACGAGCGCCCAGGTCTGTCTCGGCACCTAGCACTCTATGTACAACGAAAGGACGAGCCCCTTCGCGATTACCTTCAGCGGTGGATCAAGCTCAGAAACACTTGCAAGGGAGTTCATGAAATCCAAGCCATCCAGTACTTTACTGACGGCTGCTTGGACGGGTCTTTGTTGAAGCACAAGCTCCTGCGCAAGGAGATAACTTCTTTGGCTGATCTGATGAGAATAGTCAATTCATTCGCCGCATCTGATTCTGCAATGCGCCCGATCACGTTGAGTCCCAGTGGTTTCATCCAAGGGCAACCATCCGGTCAGCAGCAACAGTCGGCAGAAGCAAATGGGCCGAACGGTCCCAATCGGCGCGAGATCCAGAGGAACATCAAATTTGGCAACAACAACAACACACTATAAGAAATATGCTAACTTGTGACCTTCTGTCAGTGACCCTAGAAGAAATGGTCATAAATCAACGACCATCTCGAACCAATTTGTCGTAAGCTATTTGGGAGGGTCCAAACCATAAGCTATAACGACCATTTCAGTTAAAAAAGTCGTAATTGTCTGAAATGGTCATAAAGCATACAACAATGATTGATGGCCTTATTTCTAGCTAATTACCAGCTATCTAGATGGTCATAATGTTATAAACCTGAATGTATTGATATGATTGAGCGCCACCTCATCAATTGTATCTATGTGTCATGTCTATATGTCAATTTTTCATTATATGTATCATGTTCATGTGGCAGTTCAAGATTATGTGTCACTAATGGGCTCTTCATGTGGGATGCGGCTTGCCTGCTCCCTCCACGTACTCCCATCTGTGCTCCCTTGTGTATTGATTTAATCCAACGGTTGCCCCACGATTTTCCTCACGGACGTACTTTCTCTTAGAAAAAACAATTCCTATGTTTTGTCTTTTTCTAGGATAATTCTTGTATTTCCTTATCCTTGCTACGATTTATTAGGCCCATGATCACAAAAGCCTCGTCCCCTTTTACTAGTCCCTCTTGGGAATCGTGTAGAATCTCTTCTTTAAATTAATTGTTTAGCCATAATAAAAGGATACCACCAATAGCCGAAATTTATGCCAGGAAGGCCTCGCTACACGCTCGTGAGCACGCATCCATACCGCTCCATTGGTGGAGAGTTTTGTGGGCTCGTGGCTGCATTCATACTCAGCAATAAATGACATGCTAAACTAGACAATAACTAGAAGAAGGAGAGATTAATGCCTTAAAAACACACACAATTACTAATAATATTGGTTCTGCCAATCTTGTCTTTGGGCCCAATAAACCAGGACGGAGGGAATAATGCCCAATAATACACAAAAAAATAAGTGGCGCAGCACTCGAACTGGAGACCTCTCGGTCCATGGCGAAGCACCAAACCACTGCGCCAACCATGTTCACGTTGCTGGGCATGGTATTTTGATAGGACGAGGCTTCCCTATTTCCCACACACATAGGCCGATCCAAGACCCTATTTCTTACATATGAACATGTGTATATCGGTGGAAAAGGGATTTTTTTTGCTGGAGGAAAATAGGGATTTCACTCATGTTTGAATCCACACAATTCATTCTCACAAAAAAAAGAATCCACACAATTCCAGGAAGTTAAAAAAATTTAGTTCCTAATAAAATACAGTATATTTTTTGAAAGATTAAAATAAAATTTCACTATCAACTTTCCTTATGACCTTGGATCGAGATGATCCAAAAATCAATTTGATTCGTCTTAAGTTCATGCCCAGTATTTTTTAATGTTATATGATGATTTTAAAATGCGATTAAAATTAGGTTCATTAAATTTTGAAAAAGTGTCTAAAAATGTACAAAATTGGAGTGGTGTCAAAAAATGTTGAACTTTTATTTGAAAAATGTTCAATGTGTTTAGTAAAAATGTTAAATATTTGAAAAAATGTGTATAGAAAAAGCTAACCATGTATTAAATGTGATGAAAAAAAATCTTAGAATTTTTTTTAGAACACTTTTTAAAAATAATTGTCGTATTACAAGTTTATTATTTTCCTTGTAACTTGGTCACATATGATGATATAATGCTAAGGTTTTCCCATTTTTGATTTTTTTATTTTTTATGTCCGTTTCAAAATGCGGTCAAAACGGTGGGCATGACCGTTCTTAGCTAGAGGTTGAATCTTGAAAAACTTTTGGTGTTTCTCTGATGAAATAGCTATTGTTGTACCTAAAAATGATTTTGAAAAAAATCATGAGCAAACTATAAAGCACTTGTTATTCAAATTTGACCCGGTTCCACCTGAATCGGCGAAACTTTGTCTTTTTGAAGAGAAGTGAATCGACAGATTTTGACACACATTAATTTGGTCAATTGTACATAAAACATGGTATAATATTTTATAAAAATGGCGTGCTGCCATTTGGCAACAAATATTTTATAGGTCCTTCACAAAAAAACTCATTTTAGGCACTTAGAATATGGAAAATGACATTTTTCGTCCAAAGAAAATGAAAACTTTCTTAGGCAGCATTGTTTGCCAGTCCAAGATGCACCATTGTGCACAATATGAGATCATTTGAACAAACTATGGCATGAATGTGGCCATAAGATTGATCATTTGGCAGTCGGAAAATGAAAAATGGATTTTTCGTACAACAAAAATGAAAAGTTCATTTGGCAAACTTGTTGACCATTCCAATATGCATCCATTTGCACAAAATGAGATCATTTGAGAATACTATCCTTTGAAACTAGCACTAACATCGGTCATTTGGCTTGAAAACCACGAACCTTCGTAGTCGATAGCTCATTTTGAGAATAATTTTTTAAGATGTTTGCATTATTCCAAGTTTGTTGGTTTGTATGGTTACTAGGACATAAATTAGGATGCAACGCGAAGATTTTACATTTTTTTTAAATTATTTAAGCCGGTTTTAAAATGCGGTCAAAACGGGGGAGGGGGCATAACCGGTGATAGCTAGGGGGTGGAATCTTGAAAAAATCTTGGTGGATCTCTTATTAAATGACTACTTGTGTACCTAGAAATGATTTTCTGAAAAAAATTAAAGAGCAAACTATCAGGCACATGTATTTCAAATTTGACCCCGTTCCAGCTGAATCTGCGAAAATTTGTCTTTTTCAGGAGAGGTGTATAAAAATCATTTATCATGCAAACATTTGGTAAATTTTTAATAAAATATGGTCTAATATTTTACAAAAATGTAGTGGTTCAAATTCACAACAAAAATTTGGTAGCTTCTTCACAAAACAACCTTACTTTTGGCACTCGGAAATGAAAAATGGATTTTCCGTACAACGAAAATGAAAACTTCATTTGACAAACTTGTTGCCCATTCCAATATGCACCCATTTGCACAAAATGAGATCATTTGGGAAAACTATCCTTTGAAACTAGCACTAACATTGGTAATTTGGCTTGAAAGCCACGAACCTTCATACTCGATAGCTCATTTTGAGTAGACTTTTTAAGATGTTTGCATTATTCCAAGTTTATTGGTTTGTATGGTTACTAGGACATAAATTAGGATGCAACGCGAAGGTTTTACATTTTTTTTTAATTGTGTAAGCCGGTTTCAAAATGCGGTCAAAGCGGGGGAGGGGGGCATGACCGGTGATAGCTAGGGGTAGAATCTTGGAAAAATCTTGGTGGATCTCTTACTAAATGACTACTTGTGTACTTAGTAATGATTTTTTGAAAAAATAAAGAGCAACCTATCAAGCACATGTAGTTCAAATTTGACCCCGTTCCAGCTGAATCTGCGAAAATTTGTCTTTTTCAAGAGAGGTGTATAAAAGTCATTTATCATGCAAACATTTGGTTAATTGTTAATAAAATATGGTCTAGTATTTTACAAAAATGTAGTGATTAAAATTCACACCAAAATTTTGGTAGCTTCTTCACAAAACAACCCTACTTTTGGCACTCGGAAAATGAAAAATGGATTTTTCGTACAACGAAAATGAAAACTTCCTTTGGAAAACTTGTTGCCCATTCCAATATGCACCCATTTGCACAATATGAGATCATTTGGGAAAACTATCCTTTGAAACTAGCACTAACATCGGTCATTTGGCTTGAAAGCCACGAACCTTCATACTCGATAGCTCATTTTAAAAGACTTTTTAAAGATGTTTGCATTATTCCAAGTTTGTTCGTTTGTATGGTTACTAGGGAATAAATTAGAATGCAACGCGAAGGTTTGACATTTTTTTGATTTTTTTGAATTGTTTAAGCCGGTTTCAAAATGCGGTCAAAACAAGAGAGGGGAGGTATGACCGGTGATAGCTAGGGTGTGGAATCTTACAAAACTCTTGGTGGATCTCTGATTAAATGACTACTTGTGTACCTAGAAATATTTTTTTGAAAAAATAAAGAGAAAACTATCAAGCACATTAGTTCAAACTTGACCCACTTCCATCTGAATCAACGCAAATTTGTCTTTTTAACGAGAGATGGGTAAAAGTTTTTGGCAACCAACCATTTGGTCAATTGTACATTAAATATGGCCTAATATTTTAGAAAAATGATTTGGTCCAATTTTGCAACAAATATATGGTAGGTCCTTCACAAAAAAATTAATTTTGGGCACTCAAAAAATGGAAAATAAAATTTTGTGCGAAGAAAATAAAAAATCCCTTTAGCAACATTGATGCTCCTTTATTCATAACATAAACTTAACACAACGCGAAGGTTTTCCATATTTTTTGAATTTTTTAAAATTTATATGCCGATTTAAAATTGCGATCAAATTTTGAGAATCGAGTGCGAGATAGACATCCAATGAGACGCGAGGAACCGTCTTCACGCGGATCACCAGTTGGACGCGATCTGAGCCATCCATCACGCACCCATCCAACGGAGGAGCATCTCCCAAGAAACCAAAACCCTAACCACGCACCCACCCTTTCAATCTCTCTCACTCTCCAGATCCGATCGAGGTACCCCGCCGCTCCACCTCCGTCTCCCTCGTCTCGTCTCCCACCCCTGATTCCCACCACCGCCACCACCACCCACTACCGACCTCGTCTCCACCACCCACCCTCTCCCCCTCCCCTTGCCTTCAACCACTACTAGGCGTGATGCGATTCCGCCAACAACAAGTTTTGCTACTTCAACAACTACTCCCTCTCGCAGCCGCGCCACTTCTTCCGCGTCTGCCACCGCTACTTGACCCACGGCGGCACGCTCCGCAACGTCCCCGTCGGCGGCGGGTACCGCCGCCACGCCAAGCGCGCCAAACCCAAGAAAGCGACCGCGACAGCGAGGGCAGCAGCGGCCAACGGTGCTGCTTCGGCCGGGTTGTAACGCCCCGACCACACCCACCGGTTCCCGGCGTACGCCTGGCGGGATCTAGACTGTCCCCACAGACCAACACTAGTCTTTCCTACGCACTTTGTCCTCACTCATGCGCACCCGGGAACAACTTCCCGGCCGGTCACCCATCCTGAAATCGCTCCAAGCCAAGCACGCTTAACTTTGGAGTTCTTTGGATCTGGGCTCTCGGAAAAGAAGGTGCACCTTGTTGATATGAGTAGTCTATCATTCCTATTAAGCCAGGATGTCACATACACCCCCACTCAAAGGAACCGATGTCCTCATCGGCCCATAGGAACGTTCCCTCTTGGCACATGTCTGTGCGTCCAGTGCCGACACATGTCCCACATGTTCGCGCACTGACCCACACACGCCCGTATAACCGCAAGGGTCGGCTCTGATACCATTTGTAACGCCCCGGCCACACCCACCGGTTCCCGGCGTACGCCTGGCGGGATCTAGACTGTCCCCACAGACCAACGCTAGTCTTTCCTACGCACTTTTTCCTCACTCATGCGCACCCGGGAACAACTTCCCGGTCGGTCACCCATCCTCAAATCGCTCCAAGCCAAGCACACTTAACTTTGGAGTTCTTTGGATCTGGGCTCCCGAAAAATAAGGTGCACCTTGTTGATATGAGTAGTCTATCATTCCTATTAAGCCAGGATGTCACACGGGTCGACGACTTCATCTACGACTTTCGCTTGCACAACCATGTCCAACTCCACTTCCGCGCTCCCGGCAATGCTGCAGAACGGCGGCGGTAACCTGTCCGACCTCCTGCCGCCGCTACTCCGATTTGCAGACTTCGACGCCATGAACCTCGGCTCCACCTTCTCCGGCATGGGGAAGCCGTCCGCCGTCGACTCGGCTGCGGGCTACTACCAAGTAGGCGGCAGCGGCGGCGCCGTGGCTGGACTGGAGCAGTGGAGAGTGCAACAGATGAAAGGCTTCCCGTTCTTCCATGCAATGGCCGACCATCAGCACACAATGGCGCCAGCTGCAGCGCCCTCCATGGCCATGCCGGGGATGTTCCACTACCTAGGATTGGGCAATGGTGCTCCTCCTCCTCAACCACGCTGATGCAACAGAGGCGTGCTTCTTCTCCATGACCGCGACATCCATGGAGTTGGTGAAGGTATGCATCATCCCTCCCCTCTCTGCCCTTATCTGCTCGCTCTTATATCCTGTGATCCCCATCTCGTCTCTCCTTTCATTGATATTATTTGCTAGACGGTCGTGATTCTCTTTAGGGTTTAGGTTGATTTTGTGTCACTGAAAAACTGTGATTTGTAAAACATTGGTTGATGGACTAAGCCAGTTGTGAGGCATGCGTACATGACATTAGATTTGATTGTGTTAGAAGGATGAGGTTAACTAAAACAGACAGTAAACGGGATGGGTTTTTGTGTGACTTCGGGAATGGGTAGCACACGGTCGGTCCTGCTGATTAGGTGTTGAACTTGTTGCTTACCTAGGCCGTTATATCTGTTATTCAGCTACTTGGGTTGGAGTTAGTGCTGGTTGATTGACTTGTGTCTACCATGTAACCATTTTAGTACGTACTGCTAGTTTCAGTATACGCAAAGTAGATGTACTGCACACTAGTTATCATGGCATATAATCATCAGTAAGAGCTACTACTTGGACTTGGAGAGGGTTTATCATCACTAAAACCTTGCTGTTACTACTACATATTTATACTTGAGTGCTAAAAGGGCTGTTTTTATCTTAAAAACTCAGCTCAATTCAGTAAAGTCGGACATTTGTTTTTTCAGTAAATATCGCAATGCTAGATCTGTCAAATATAACCATACTGTAAGATGATCATCTTGGGGAGGTAAATTATGCAATCAACTGTGCTCAGTATTGTGGATTCCACCAGATTATGTTGCTTGTTTTCTTGTCATTCCTGTGTGAATCTCTTAGCATCTCAACACTTTAAATTCAACATATAATAACTTGTTGTTGTGAAGATTTTAACTTTTTAAAATGGAATTATAGTCAATTCTTGAAGAATCACACAAACAACAATTGCCAGAGTAGGATGTTAGTTTATCAGGTGATGTGCTTTAAGTCTGTACCATTGGTGTGAGAGCTTGCAGATCTGGACTGTGGCGGCTGAACGACCAACAAGCCTTGGTTGGCGGCGGTCTCGGTGTTTATTTTGGGTGCAGGTGAAAAATATCTTGCTAGAACGACAACTTGACGTGCCTTGCCGCAACCGCGGGAGGTTGGACTCGGCCACGACTACAACCGTGCCCGGTGAGCTCATCTTCTCTTCTTTGTGTACTGATCCTTGTGGCTTTGACTTGTGTGCGGATTGGACTGGATGGTAGTTCTTGTGGTGCTCCTAGCTCGCTGCCATGATAGATTTGGTGGTTGTGCATTGATTTACCTACTGTTTTATGATCTATGTGCAAGTGTGGTTTGAATTCAGAAACTATGTGCTCAATTTGACCTCTATTTACACTTTCACGGCAGTTGTAATTGTGCTACTTTCATTGTGTGAGACCTTTCTGCATTGGCTCGGGTTCAATCAATGGAACTTCTATTTGGTAGAATTACTACTGTTATATTCCTATGATATACTTAATGATGTGTCAGGATGTAACTAGTGTTGCTGTTGGTTCATGGTGCACTGTTAAAATCATACTTATGATGTACTAGATCATAACCTTATATTAATACTCTACTCTGTATAATTCTGCTTGATTGTATCCATACATGCCTAGTGCATGTCTAAATCCTGAATTTTGTTTTTAAACACTTCTCCATGTAATGTGCAGTGCCTACTGTAATTTTCAAGTGTGAATTCAATACATGAGATGTTCTATTCTCCTTGTAGTAATTTCTAGTAGCATGCTTGTTACGTGAAGTGCATTTGCCTTGTGTATGTGAAGTGCACAACACGTTGCATGTATGGAGGCTGAAATGGTCAGAGTCTTCAATGTCAATGTTACTTTCATTTTTGGTGTTGAGCTATCAACAAATTGGTGTTTGTACTATGAAGCTTGAACTGTTATTTTATTTTGGCAATTGAACTCCTACTTTGGTGCATAGATGTATCTTCACAAGTCGCAAAACTTCTGACATGTATGCGACTGGCGCGCACCCGCAGCATTGACGTTGACTTTGCCCTCGGTGCCGCTCTTTGCTCCAGCGGTGCGTCCGCTTTCTGTTTTCCCACCCCCGCTCACTTGTAAATCGAATTTGATGTTTATACTGTGAGTTATGATAATGTCCATTTTCTGTTATTTTTCTCACCCAAAATTAGGTACTTATAACCTTAAAAATGCACTCTTAAAATTATGCATCTGCAGTGACAGTGTGGGTATAACTTTAGTTTATTTGTCGTGCGTGGAGTTCTTGGTGATTGAAAGTCTTAGAAAATAAAACTGTTGCTTCATTTCATATTATTTTTATTCTTGCATGTGTTCGAACATTTTGGACATTCTGAACATGAAACATGGCCTATTTATTTTTGAAATACATCTACAGATTAAGATTGCAGATTTGATAGAAAAAAGTGCAAGTGGTATTAGAATTGAACATGCGGATTTGCAAAATACATAAACATTACTCTGGTTTAGTTTATGTTGTTTGAAAATTTATGATCATGATGATACTTACTTTTTTGTGTGCCTTGTTTTTTTAATCCTTTATCAATATCTTGCAGCTGTTAAACATGTGTGTGTTTCTTTTACAGGAGCTCTAGGCCTAAGAAAGTTGAAGTGCGAAGCCCAGTGTGTGAAACCTGCTCTACTGAGAAAAGAGTGCAGATTATATATTGTAATAGTAGGCATATCTGGTTTGTAATAGAATAAGATTATAGTAGACTAATTTAGGGTTATTTGATGAATTTCATGTGTTTTGTCTGCTCTGTATGAATTATTGATAAAATATGTGATTTGAAAATGTGTGAAATGGAAATCTGGCCAGGGGATCCACTTATAAAAAATATAAATTATTTCCAAGTTTTTGATGGTGGGATCCATTATGAGATGAATATGACAAGTGGGGCCTGTATCAAAATATAATTGCTAAAAATAGAAAATCAGTAGCTTAAAAAGGCCACGGCCCAAAATAGAAAGGCTGAAATGTTGGGCTTGGCCCATAAAACTGATCAAACTTGAAAGAAAAAAATTATATTAGAAGTGCTATTGTTGGGCTAGGCCCAGGCTAGGCCCATATAGATGGCTCAATTGGACTGAGCTGATTCTAATCTTCGACCATTCAATTTGGTCACAAAACTTGCCACATCAGCTTGCTACGTTGGATCTTACGTGGCTTGGCCAATAAGCCAATGACCAAACAAATTGGTCACAACATCTACGACCTTTGGTTTGGTCACAATCATCAATGACCATTTCAGAAAAATGTCACATTGTCCGCTTTGCGACCCTTAGCTTTTGACCAACTGATTTTGGTCACAAAAAGGTCACAAATGAAGAACAGTGACCTTTTAGTGACCAATATGTAGGGTCATAAGTTAGCATATTTCTTGTAGTGACAACCCTGATTTCAACAACACCCCCAACAACAACAACAACAACAACAACAACAACAACAACAACAACACGGGTTTTAACAAGAGGAAGGACGAGCAGCCGGATGCCCAATATGGCAGTCGGCAGGTAGCAACAGTGCAACATCAAGAGGAACAAGGGGCTGCGGGAGGCAGTCGGAAGCAGAAGCCTGCAGAAAGGCCGCAAGGTCAGATCAGGCCCCCATACACCTTTGAGGACATGACGAACCAGCCCTGCAAAATGCATAGTGGAGTGGGCAAGCTCGCATCGCACACCACTCGGCAGTGTATCTGGGTTGAGCGTTTGGAAAAGGGAGGAGCAGGAAACCCTCCCCCACCACCACCCCCACCCCCAGGTCCACCACCAGCGAATGCTCGGCTGCAGTTCCCGCGTTAGGATGCAGCGTATATGATCTTCACCAGCGAATCGGATGACAAGGGCAGTTGGAGAGCCCGTGAGCAGGCAGTCAATGCCACCATGCCAACAATCCCTCAGAGGATGGACTGGTCGGACAATGTCATAGCATGGGGCCCAGAAGACCACCCGAGCGTAATGCCCAACCCGGGCAGTTATGCGCTTGTGGTGGATGCAATCTTGGCAGCACCTTTGTATTCATGCAAGTTCACCAGGACACTCATTGACGGAGGCAGCGCCATCAACATTCTATACAGAGACACAGTGATCAAGCTCGGCATCAGTGAGAGCGAGTTGGAAGCCAACATGACCGTTTTCATGGAATAGTGCCCGACCTTTCATGTACCCCATTAGGACGCATTCGGCTCGAGGTAGTGTTTGGGTCGGAGGAGAATTTCCGCCGAGAGCCGATCTGGTTCGAGGTGGCCGATCTGAGTAGCCCATGCCATGTACTGCTCGGATCTCCTTCAATAACCAAGTTCATGTTCAACATCATGCAGCCCTACCTGAAGATGAAGCTCCCAGGGCCGAATGGTCCAATCACTGTGTGTGGTGACTACAGGAAGTCACTGGAGTGTTCGTCTGCTGGCTCTAAGCTAGCTGATTCTCTGGTCATCGATGCAGAGCGGCGCCGGCTCGACAAGGTCGTAGCAATGGCTCAGGCTCAGATGAAGGACCCCATGCCGAGCACGAAGGCCAAGAGATCGGATGATGAGACCATATTTCAAGAAGCAAAGGACAACAAGAGGATTGACCTGGACCCCTCCGACCCGAGCAAGTGCGTCATTGTTGGGGCCGGGCTCAGCAGCAAATAGGAAGGAGGGCTCGTCGAGTTCCTCCGTGAGAACCGTGACATCTTCGCATGGTCCCCACATGACATGCCTGGTGTACCGAGGGAACTTGCCGAGCATAAGCTTCATATCCGACCTGGATCCAAGCCGATCAAGCAGCCACTTCGGCGTTTTTTAGAAGAGAAGAGAGGAGCAATCGGCGACGAGATAGCCAAGTTGCTCGCAGCAGGATTTATCAAAGAAGTGTTCTACCCAGACTGGTTAGCAAATCCAGTTCTGGTTCCGAAGAAGAATGGAACTTGGCGCATGTGTATAGATTACACTTGCCTGAATAAGGCCTGCCCCAAGGATCCTTTTGCATTGCCCCGTATCGATCAAGTGATTGATTCTACGGCCAGCTGTCAGCTCCTGTGCTTTCTGGATGCCACAACAGGCTATCACCAGATTAAGCTTGATGTAAACGATCAGATTAAAGCAGCTTTTATCACCCCATTCGGGGCTTATTGCTACATCACCATGCCCTTTGGCCTGAAAAATGGCAGCGCGACTTATCAGCGTACTATGCAGCGATGTGTCCGGCCTCAGTTAGGTCGGAACATTCATGTATATGTAGATGACCTTGTGGTCAAGTCGGTGCTAGGCTCAACCCTGTTGGATGATCTCAAGGAAACATTTGCAAATTTGCAAGCGTACCAGATCAAGCTCAACCCAGAGAAATGTGTGTTCGGCGTGCCAGCCGGCAAGTTGCTCGGATTTTTGGTTTCCGAGAGAGGAATAGAGTGCAACCCTGAGAAGATTGCAGCAATCGAGAGGATGGGCAAGCCCAGAAATCTCAAAGATGTGCAGAAGTTCACAGGATGCTTGGCGTCGCTCAGCCGATTTCTCAGTCGGCTGGGAGAGAAGGCAATTCCGTTATATCAGCTGATGAAGAAAACGGACGAGTTCATTTGGACCCCTCAAGCGGACGAAGTATTCAAGCAGCTCAAGCGCATGATGTCTACCGCTCCAGTACTGGCAGCTCCGAAGGAAAAAGAGCCAATGATATTGTATATTGCAGCAACCACTCGGGTGGTCAATATTGTTATGGTGGTCAAGCGTCCTGAAAAAGACAAGGCACAACCGGTCCAGAGGCCAGTATATTATGTCAGTGAAGTGCTCTCAACCTCCAAGAAAAACTACCCCCATTATCAGAAGATGTGCTACGGTGTGTACATGGCGGCAAGAAAGTTGAAGCCTTATTTCCAGGCGCATCCAATCACAGTGGTCAGTTCGGCTCCATTGGCAGAAATCATCGGCAGTCGGGACGCATCTGGTCAGGTGGCAAAGCGGGCCATTGAAATTGCAACACATGGGATCACGTTGTTGGAATTATGCCCTAGAGGCAATAATAAATTGTATTATTATAATTCCAGGTTCATTATTAAAGTTTATATGTCTGTGCTATAACTGCAAATGGCTTATGCGGGGGTTTGCCAAGTAGCATGTTAACTGCCTCCGGAGGAAACCCATATGCAGGTGTGGAGTATAAACACCAAGTGTTCTTAGTCTGCCTCTAGGACTAACCCGTGTGTTATGGATGACATGTTTTCCTGTTCATAGGGCATTGGAAATGCCGGTAACACATGGGAGCACATTGTTTCCAGAACAAGGGTGCTGAACCGACCCAATTGTATGATTTACTTTGAGATCACATCGTTTCCATGTTATAAGTAAAATCATCTAAAGTTAATATGCATGTGTCCTTCATGATCATAAGAATGTTTCGTAACTTCATACCGGAGGGTGGGTTTTGACACTGTCCCAACACCACCCGTAACAGGCGTGGCAATAACGGCTTTGATCACTCACACCCGAAAGTGTGTCAAGGGATTTAACGATTCGAGTTGGGAATTTGCTCCTCTAACGATGGAGAGATACTTCTGAGGGTGATGACAGCTTCTCGCCCTTCGTTGGTAGGCCCCAAGTGGAAGGCGTGATGCGGTACAGCAGCGAGTTTTCCCTCAGTAAAGATACCAAGGTTTGTCTCCAGTAGGACTCCAGAGATGATAAGTAGTTGTCAGCGGCGCACCTGATGCGGACCTGCACACAGACACATATAACTTTGCTCCCAACGAAGTTCAGAGAGGTTGTCAATCTCTCCGGTCTTGTTGTTAACAAATGATAAAACGCAAGGGGACAATGATAGCAACTTGAAAGTAAATGCAGAAAAGTAAATAAACCTTGGAAACAATAATGAGGATATGGACCGGGATACGTGATGTTCCCTAGTGATGTCTCTCTCCCAAAAGATGATAAAAATGCTATGCGAGGTAAACAAATTACAGAAAGGCAATTGACAGGATTATGAACGCACCGCAATGCTAACTATGCTACAAAAGAAAGGAAGAGGTTCAAAAGCACGGGCAGTACGCCAAAGTAAGTAGACCGAAATCCATCTGCATCTACTACTAATCATCCACCTTGAGATATCTATCCAGAACATCTCGCTGGTATTAAGTTGCGAGCCCCACCCAAAGTGTAAACCCAAAGCAACAGACAACTGCATTAAAAAGAACTTTGCATAAAGTAAACAATCCTTGTAACCAAGGTTAAAAGCACCGTTGTTTTCCCCCTTGTGGCAACAACACATCCCCTAGACTCATGTTTCTGTCACTCAAGCATGTCATCGGGGAGGCATGAACCCACAATCTAGCACAACGCTCCCTCTTGGAGTCACTGCCTACTACTTGTCCAAAGCAATAAACAGCAACGGAGAGCATGCAAGAATTACTTAGGAACAAAAATACAAGAGATAAAAACCAAATATATTACTCTTATCACAATCTGAACATAATCTCATAATCCATCAGATCCGATCAAACTCAACATAGCAATAGCAGAAATATTACAAAGGTGCCTCGATCATGTAGGGCAGCTCACGAGGTCTAAACAATGAAGATCAAAGTGGGGAGGAGAACATCACATAGCTACTGATCACGGACCCATGGTCCAAGGAAAACTACTCACGAGACATCCGGGGAGCATCCATGGTGGAGAGGAGACTCCCGGAGGTCAATCCTCCCTCCGGCAGGGTGCCGGGAAGAGGTCTTCTGGTGCTCCCGATCTTGGAAGCGCGGCGGCGGCGGAACAGAGGCGAGTTCGCGGAATAGGGTTCTCTTTCTGGAGTTTTCCCGTGACGGGGGATAAATAGGCGAAGGGGGGCAGCCAGAGGTGGACGAGGGCCCCCCCTGGCGCGGCCAGGGGTGGGGCCGCGCCGGGTGGCCTCCTGGGCCCCCCTTTGGCCCCTCCCGGGCTTTTCTCGAAGCTTCCGTCACGCTGATTTTTTATCTAAAATTTCCCGAATTTTTCTGGCACTTTTATATGGGGGAAAACTGAAATAGAAAAACAGCAGAAAACAGGAACTGTCACTGGGGTGCACTGACTTAATAGGTTAGTCCAAATATGATAAAAAATGTATGAAAGTGTATCTAGATCATAGCAATATCACATAAAACGTGCATGGAGCAAGCAGAAATTATCGATATGTTTTGGACGTAGCAACATCCCCAAGCTTAATTCCTGCTCGTCCTCGAGTAGGTAAATGATAACAAGCATAATTTCTGTGTTGACATGCTAGCAACCATAAAAGAACTTTGAAAAGTAAAGCAATCAAGGTCAGAGATTCAATTCAAGTCATAACAGGCAAGAGTCTATATTAGCATTGAAACAAGTAACAAAAAAACAAAAGGTGCAAGAGCTCTTGCTGTCCGTGACTCGAATGTCTCCAAATGGTGTTTGCGTGCAAGAAAAGGGGATAGGGAATACGAGAGAAAAAAGTGTTTTTGTTGAGAACTCAATCTACTAAAGTTTCACACTTGGTCCTCTTTGGAATCTTATCTTGACTCGTCCCCAGACCACTAGCCAGGTACAAGTCAATTTGATCCACTCCTTTTCGACATTTTGAGCACTCATGCAATGGATGAGCGTAAGCACGAAAGTTGACACTTAGGATGGAAAAGAGAGAAATATGGTGGAGGTGGAAGACAAAAAGGATGAGAAAGGCACACATCAATGAGGATAATCATAGGCAAGAGATGCCAAATGATAGATATGATGTGAGGAGTAGGGATTGCCATGCAACGGGTGCACATACGAGCTAGGAAGCTCTCCAAACTATATGCATAAAGATCATCTCTATGGAGTACAAGGATATAAGGGGAGTACTAGTGTGGATCTCTCAAAAGGATAGTAGTGTTGCCCCTTTCTCTCTTTTTATTTCTTTTTCTCTTTTTTCTCTTTTTTTGTATTTTTTTGTGGCCTCAATGGCTCTTTCTATTTAACTCTCATTTGTCCTCTTTGGGATCTTTTAATGTGTCCACTTTGGGATCTTTTCCTCACTTAAGGGCAACACTCTATTTTACAAGAAGGTAAAGGAGATCTTTCACACTTTACAAGGTACTCAAAATCATAAAGAAGATGTAACTATCATGATGTATGCAATGTATGTCGCTGCCAGTGTAGCAGGAACATGTATGAAATGAAAATCAAGTCATGAAGAGGTGGAAGTTGCATGGCAATGTAACTCGGAAAGGCTATGGAAATGCCTTGATAGGTAGGTACGGTGGCTGTTTTGAGGAAGGATAAAGGGAGGCTTATGATGACAGAGCGTATCATGCCAAGGGTTTGGAAGTACCGGCGAAGGTGGACACCAACTCTCGGAGTGAGAAGAAGGCAATGCACGGCACGGGTAAGGCTAGCAAAATATGGGAAGGTGGAAGTGTCAACTCTCAATACTTACATTAGTCCGAAGAACTCATGCACTTATTATCGGTAACTCTCAATCTAATAAGGAGTCTCACAAAGAGACAAGTACCCCGAGGAGGAGTGTATGGGGGTTTGGTTATCCTTGCGCATCCTCGACTCATGGTACGTGAGTGTTCTCTGATATTCGACTCCTCAGAAGAGTAGTGATCTATCTAGTAGCTAGAGTTCTCAACTAGTTTCGTAGGTTTCGAAAATAAACACGGATTGCCCAAAATACGACACCTATCACTAATAGGCAAGAGCTCTTGACACCAAAAGTCCAAACATTACTCACAACTATGCCTCAAAACTATTGCAAGCTACTAGTAAAATTAAATAGCAACCTCAATTACCTACTTTCAAGACAAGACACAACTCAGTGCACATACCAACTCTCTTTAACAAGATAAACATGAAAACTAAAAAGAGTTGCAGCAACAAACTAAACAAAAGCCAAGGCTCTTGTTAAGGACAAACTAAGACTAAAACTAAACATGGCAGTAGCTATGAAAAGATAAAGAACACACAACAGCAAAAAGATAGGCAGGAAAAATCCTATGATGTGTTCTAGATTTTGAAAGTGGAGTGTTTTTATCTCCCACAAAAAGTAAGAAAGGATCTAACTTGTTATGAACAGCAAGCGAAGCTAAAGAAAACTAAGAACAAAACCTAAGAGCGAGACGCTCCAAGCATAGCACATAACACATGAAGTGATAAAAATATAGTGAGACGAAGGACGAACTGATGATTTTTTATGGAGAAGGGGATGCACGGGGGCATCCCAAAGCTTAGACGCTTGAGTCTCCTTGAATATTTATTGGGGATGCATGGGGGCATCCCCAAGCTTGAGCGCTTGACACTCCTGGATCTTCTTTCATCATCTTCCAATGCACACTTGAAAACTCCCTTCATACATAACTCATCATAAGCTGATTAGAGAGGTTAGTACCCTTAATAAATAATTTTTCTCCACTGGATATAAAGATAAACTTGAAGAGCTACTGTTTCTCAAGAGTGCCAAAAAGATTTTGCAAAGAAAAAGCAAGCTTAAGGTTTGCAAAAGTAAGGAGAGACAAAACGTGGCAGAATCTATGAAAAACAGAACAGCAGATAGTAAATATTTTTTTAGGGGTACTTCTGCCACTCAAATATAAAAACTCAGAACATACGGAAGTTTCGTAATTGTATAGAGCATACTGTGTAAAAATTTCAGCTCAAAAAGATGAACTGGGATTTTTCTGGTATTTTTCTGGTCACGAGGACAGAATCTGTTTTCCGGACAGCATGTCACAACTTTTACTTCACTTGCCGTAAGAGGCTATAACTTGGCACAAATCTGAAAAATAAAGATACAATGATGTTGCTACAGTAGTAACAATCATCAACACACAACAAAAGTAAAAAGAAAACACCTAAATTCGTTGCGGGCTGCCTCCCGAAAGCGCTTCTTTAAAGCCATTAGCTAGGCATGATGCAAAAAGATCAAGTTGTATCAATCGAATCATTATCAAGATCAAAAAGCTCTTCAATTGTACAACTGGTCTTAAGAGGTCATTCAAATAAAGGCCTAATGAAGATACTTCTAGGGATAAAACAAAAAGGCGAAAAATCAATCGAAGATTCATTTATAAAATTATCAAAGAGAGGTATTTCTTCCAAAGTTTTCACGGTTTCAACTTCTTTGGCAATAGGTGGTTCCTTTTTAGGTCGGGGAACCTTAGGGACATAATTGAACTTAGGTTCCCTTCTTGCCGAAGTCTCTACTTTTTTTGGTTTGATTGAGGAGAAAGTAGTTCCAAGAGTATTAATGATTTCCTCAATCTTATCTATCCTAGAAAGATCCGTATCACGGGATTTTATGTCCTCCAAAGTTTTAATAATTTTAAGCATGGAGCTATCAAGCCTATTCAAATTCCCTTGAATCTTGTGATCCAACTCATTTATCCTAGATATACTTGGTATTTTAACTCTATCTTTTCAAGTTTCTTCATAATGTGAGATAGAGTTATATCTTCTTGCATGCTATCAATAGGGAGATTTCCAACAAGAATTTCAATAACATTAAGAGACTCCCAAGTCGGGGATTCCAGCAAATTACCATTGATAGAAGTATCTAATATGAACCTATTCCAAGGAATAATCCCAACATAAAAATTTCTAAGCAGGATAGTAGTGGATTGCTTCTTGGTGGCTCTTATTTGAGAATCATTAATCCTATACCAAGCATCTTTTAAACTTTCTCCACCTTTTTGTTTAAAGGTGAGAACCTCTGTCTCAACAAAGGCAGAAGGGCCAGACATAATAACAACCAGCAAGATAAATAATTTTTTTGGAAATTTTGATAAAAGACACAAAGATAAAAACTGAAAGGTAAACTAACAAGACTGAAAAACAAAGGTAAAGGGTAGTGTGCAACTCCCCTATCTTAACACTTGGAGTCCCCGGCAACGGCGCCAGAAATTACCCTTCATGACAGCTTCTCGCCCTTCGTTGGTAGGCCCCAAGTGGAAGGCGTGATGCGGTACATCAGCGAGTTTTCCCTCAGTAAAGATACCAAGTTTTGTCTCCAGTAGGACTCCAGAGATGATAAGTAGGTTTCAACGGCGCACCTGACGCGGACCTGCACACAGACATAGATAACTTTGCTCCCAACGAAGTTCAGAGAGGTTGTCAATCTCTCTGGTCTTGTTGTTCACAAATGATAAAACGCAAGGGGATAATGATAGCAACTTGAAAGTAAATGCAGAAAAGTAAATAAAGCTTGGAAACAATAATGAGCATATGGACCGGGATACGTGATGTTTGCTAGTGATGTCTCTCTCCCAAAAGACGATAAAAATGCTATGCGAGGTAAACAAATTACAGAAAGGCAATTGACAGGATTATGAACGCACCGCAATGCTAACTATGCTACAAAAGAAAGGAAGAGGTTCAAAAGCACGGGCGGTACGCCAAAGTAAGTAGACCGAAATCCATCTGCATCTACTACTAATCATCCACCTTGAGATATCTATCCAGAACATCTCGCTGGTATTAAGTTGCGAGCCCCACCCAAAGTGTAAACCCAAAGCAACAGACAACTGCATTAAAAAGAGCTTTGCGTAAAGTAAACAATCTTTGTAACCGCGGTTACAAGCACCGCTGTTTTCCCCCTTGTGGCAACAGCACATCCCCTAGACTCATGTTTCTATCACTCAAGCATGTCATCGGGGAGGCATGAACCCACAATCTAGCACAACGCTCCCTCTTGGAGTCACTACCTACTACTTGGCCAAAGCAATAAACAGCAACGGAGAGCATGCAAGAATTACTTAGGAACAAAAATACAAGAGATAATAACCAAATATATTACTCTATCACAATCTGAACATAATCTCATAATCCATCAGATCCGATCAAACTCAACATAGCAATAGCAGAAATATTACAAAGTTGCCTCGATCATGTAGGGCAGCTCACGAGGTCTAAACAATGAAGATCAAAGAGGGGATGAGAACATCACATAGCTACTGATCACGGACCCATGCTCCAAGGAAAACTACTCACGAGACATCCGGGGAGCATCCATGGTGGAGAGGAGACTCCCGGAGGTCAATCCTCCCTCCGGCAGGGTGCCAGGAAGAGGTCTTCTGGTGCTCCCGATCTTGGAAGCGCAGCGGCGGCGGAACAGAGGCGAGTTCGCGGAATAGGGTTCTGCTTCTGGAGTTTTCCTGTGACAGGGGATAAATAGGCGAAGGGGGGCAGCCAGAGGTGGACCAGGGGCCCCCTGGCGCGGCCAGGGGTGGGGCCGCGCCGGGTGGCCCCCTGGGCCCCCCTGGCCCCCTTCTGGCCCCTCCCAGGCTTTTCTCGAAGCTTCCGTCACGCTGATTTTTTATCTGAATTTTCCCGAATTTTTCTGGCACTTTTTATATGGGGGAAAACTGAAATAGAAAAACAGCAAAAAACAGGAACTAGCACTGGGGTGCACTGAGTTAATAGGTTAGTCCAAATATGATAAAAATGTATGAAAGTGTATCTAGATCATAGCAATATCACACAAAACATGCATGGAGCAAGCAGAAATTATCGATACGTTTTGGACGTATCAGTGGGCCCTCTCGGTATTACGGCATCCAACATAGTCTGGCCAGACACTGTGAATTGATCACAAGGGATACCGGAATACTAAACGAGAAAATGGAACAAAACAAGAAGGAGGATGACTTGGTATAATGGTTAATGGTTAATCATGTGGATACCTAATAGATCTCACCTCAGGTTTTGTATAGTATCCTGAAGCAAATAGGACTGGCATGTTAAGCTTGTGGTTCACTCGAATTTATATTCGTGTAGATACGGGAACCGTTATGGTGTCCATGGCTCCGCTATCGGTTATTGTTCCGCGGGAAAATAAGTTTCCGGTTCATGTCCGTATTCTATCGAACCTAAGGGTGGAAGATTTTTTGAGTAGTATAGTGATAGGAGCACGAGTATAACACACCGGAAAAGTTTCGGAGTGATTGAGATTTAATCGGAGAGAAAACTGGAATCGTTTCGGGGCACCGTTAAAGTACCGGGAAGAGTTTTGAGAAAACCGGGTAAAACCGGAGGGCCGGAAAAGTTCCGGGATGGTCTAAATATGTTTAATATTTATTTATTTGAATTCCCAAATTGTTTTGGAATTAATAAAATAGATTTAATACCAATGGGCCCTCTCTCACTTGGAAGGCCCAAGTGGAGGAGGGAGCACTTGGACCAAAGAGGCCCAAGGGGGGGCACCCTAGGAGGAAGCTTCCTCCTAGGTGAGGAAGCTTCCTCCCCCCTTCCTTGGCCGGCCCTAAGGGGAGGGAAACCCTAGGGCGCCACCCCTAGGGCTGCCCCCTCCTCCAAGGTGGCCTCCCCTCCCCTCCCACTATAAATAGAGGAGATGGGGGCACCCCTTGAGACACATAAGTTGTTCTATTTTGCCGAAGGGCTGCCCCCTCTCTCTTTCTCTTGTAGATCCAATCTCCTCCATAGCCCCGAAGGTTTGCTCCTCCCTCCTCTCTACTCCGGAGGCGCCGAGCTCTGGACGGCAGAGCCCTGCCGGATCTTCCACACCGTATGTGTGGATCAACCGTAGAGAGATCGTACGTTCGATCTTCGTTCGAGGGACTCCACGGTGATTAGATCTGTTCGTGGGAGTGTTCATCTTCACGCTTCTCCGACTCTGCATCAACATCTTCCGCTGCGAGAGAAGTGCATCCGTTGAACGGTTGCAAGAAGGTAACAAGATCGATAACCTTGTCTGCATCTTCATAGATCCGTTCTTGGGTTTGGTTTTCGTAGTGCCAGAATTTTTTTTGTTTTCTACTCCGAATCCCAACAGTGGTATCAGAGCTAGTCTAGTGCTAGATGCAGGTTCGATTTAGAGTTCATAAGTGATGAACGGGCATTGCACAAAATTTTCATTGTGCGTGGTTTTTTGATAATAGATCTAAACTGAATCTTCTAGTTGCTTCCCCTCTAATTGCACAAGTTGATCCCTCCTGAATTGCTTGATTTTGTTACAAACATCTTGCCCCTCGGGGTCCTTCTATGCTGCTTCTGAGTATGCTGGTGGCGCGAAGATGATTTGGGTCTTGCTTTTGGTGTGGAGAAATTGTGTAACAAAAGGGGCGTGTTAGATTGTTGATCTAGCACGGGGATCACGCGTATTGACGATTGTTCAGTATTGATCATGAGATTAAATTGTAGTCTCATGGTTGATACGCCCCGAGTGTTAATCTAGCAACTTAAAGATTGTGCTTTACATGGTTACGTAGCTAGCAAAACGCTTTGCCTTGCAAACCCTAGCAGCCACGTAAAAGATGCAAAGAACGAGTAGAAGAACGTCTAACTTGTTTTTGGAGGAACATGTGATGTGGTATAGTCTTCGTCATGATAAAAGTTGTATGAGATGATTATACTTTGTACATGTTAAATTTGCATGACTTGCATGTCATGGTACGGCATGATGGCCGGAGCCATATGATTGTCATTTATTCGGCCTGCGTGCCAAACTTCATGTAATTTTCTTTTTATAGAATAGATGCTAGCAATAGTTGTAGTATCTCCATGAAGATGATGATCATACGTCATGATGCTTGACGACATGTCGTGTGTGGAGGTGATGCTCTCCGCCAAAAGAGGATGAAGAAAGAAAAGCATGGTGCTTGGAGCTTCTTGAAGAAAAGGGCTATACCATATCACATACATTAAACTGCATGTGATGTTAATCCTTTTCATTGCCTGTTTTGATTGCGCACTAGTCGTAATTTTAAAATATCAAGAAGTTCGTGCTCTCCCAACCGTGAAACCGCCTGTAATAAACGCCACCCGAGGTGCGTCGTGTAACACGCGTACCAACGGAAAGGTAACAAAGAGGCGGGTGGATTGAGTTGTCTCCACAGCAATAGAGCTTGGTTGTCTTGACGTTCTAGCTTATCCGATCTGAGCTCAGAGCACAAGTGTCGAAAGACTAATACAAGAGTCATAAGTCGGTTATGATTGGTTTAGTTAGACCTACCGGGTTGATCACCTCCATGGCTGAGTGTTACACCGGTGGCAGGTGTATTGATCCGGATCTTGATTACCCTAAGATCAATTTTGAGAGATATTGGTTTTAGTGGGAGCATTAGATTAAACTTGTTAAGATTAATGCAATTAATTTTGAACCATGTCTAAATCAATCTGTTTATATCATTGTAGAGAGATGGCCCGCAACAACAATGCTTTTAGCTTAGCACCGATGCTTGAAAAAGAGAAGCTTGCTGCAAATGGGGGCAACTATGCGGACTGGTTTCGTAATCTTGGGTTTGTCCTCAAAGTTGCTAAGAAGGACTATGTTCTCAAAGAAGCTCTCCCAGCCGCTCCCGCTGAGGATGCATAGCAGGTCGATAAGAACGTCTATGCGACTAAAGTAGATGACCACACCGCAGTACAATGCTTGATGCTTACATGCATGGATACAGAGCTTCAGAAACGTTTTGAGAACTTCTCCGTTGTTGACATGGTGACACAACTGGACGCTCTGTATCGGAAGCAGGCTTGAACTGAACGTTACGAGATAACAAAGCAGCTATGGGAATGTAAGATGGCAGAAGGTAGCTCCCTAAGCGAGCACGTGATCAAACTTGTTAGTTACGCACAGAGGCTGAATGCTCTGGGATTTGCGATCCCTACGACACTCGGCACTGACATTCTCCTTGCGTCACTCCCTCCGTCTTACAACGGCTTTATCATGAATTACAACATGAATGGGCTTGACAAGTCCACAGACGAATTGTTCGCTATGCTTAAGACTACGGAAATATCTATGTAGAAGGATCCAAGCCACGTGTTGGCTGTGGTGAGCACTACCAGTTTCAAGAAGAAGGGCAAAGGCAAAAATGCCAAGAGCGGTGGTAAGACCAAAGCTCAGGTAAAAACCAAGACTGGCCCAACTAAAGATTCTGAGTGTCACTACTGCAAGAACAAGGGGCACTGGAAGAGGAATTGCAAGAAGTATCTGGGAGATCTGAAAAGTGGTCTGATCACCAAAGGTATAAATAAGTTATACTAAGTTAATAGACAATTTCATTATTTCATCTTCATAGGTATAATTGATACCATATCGATTGCTAATGGTTCGCAAATCGGTACAGGGAATTCTTAGAATCCAAAGGAGAAGAACGAATGAAGTGCAAGTCCGCGTCGGAAGTGGTGCCCAAGTCACCCAAGGCCGTTGGCGTTCGTCTATCAAGATTTACCTTAGAGTTTGAATAAAAGTTATTTAATTCAGAGGTCGTGTAAAACAGTAATATCGCATTATGTCGTCTGCACGGTGGATGTGTTATCCACGTCTTGAATAATGGTTGTTCGAAAATTATTACTCTCTGAATATCACCCTTCGTGGTGAATTATTTAAGTTGAAATCTTGATGTTATGTCTATTTTCTTGATTGCTAAATAAATTAAGTTATGTGATGATAATGACATTAATGTAACAGCATAAATGACTTAGTCGCATTAGAACAAAGCGCATGCGGAAGCTTCATATCGATGAAGTCATTCAATCTCGTGGCTTTGAGTCATTTGACACATGCAATATTTTTCTAATAGACAAAATCATTGATTAAATTAATTGTTCAAGTGTTTAGTAAACTATTGGTAATAATACATATCGATGTGTGAAGAACCAATAAACAGTACTTTACATAAAACTTTGTGATAATGACTTGTATAGATATACCGATATTTAGACAAGACATAATATCTGAAAGTTTGAATAAGTTCAAAACTGTTTCAACACAAAGAGAATCATCATCACACCTAGATCAAATATTTGACGATCTGATCGTAAAATAAATGAGTTAAAGAATTTAGCAAACATCATCAAGTGTATGAAGTCAGTTCATATACTAGCGTCTCCTGAGACCCCGTATAGCTACGGAGTATCTTGACGCATAACCAAGCCCTATATGGCATATTGGAATTAAATTTATTTTCTACCTTGAATTCCAGCATGACATGGTAAGGTCGGTGATGTACTTAAACCACACTCCCATTTACTATACAACTTAACGCTTTTGAGAAACCACTTACAAACTAAATAGAGCGTTGTCATATGATTGTTGAAACAATGTCCTATAAGAATATGGCATGGATAAGAACTCCAATTGTTGTTTCATAATTTCGGAGATGTATTTAGAATATACTCGATCCCGAATATAAGTATTGTAGAAACATCATGTTACGAACAACACTTCCACTACCATTCCCGTGAAAAATGTTTATCATGGGACATGGGATTTTTCCTGAGAAAATTTCTCTCTTGAAACAATTAAGTGGGAGTACTAATAGCTTGATAATGATTACATTGAATCATTTGGTTCTACGGAATGAAACTCAGAAACTCGTTCTAGAGATAAATTCTGTGACCAAACTAGAAATTCCTACATTTGATGAAAAGGAAGGATAAAACTCTGAAATGTGTTCAAGAGATGAAATGATCAAGTCTTATGATGTATCACACAACTTTGTAAATTCACATTGGACCAAGGTGGTTCCATAGTGTGATAAACCTGTGAACTACAAGAAACCATGACGAGCACTAACTCCATTGTATGCCTTAAAAACCATAAAAACTATATTAAAGTCGTCCAAATCAAGTTGAGAACTTGGTAAAACCCTCCTAAGGATACCTGGTCATTAGAGTGGATTTGACTTTCATAGATATGAACATAGACGATAGCTTAATCGTTGATATTGTTCAACTTATCGTAAAATAAGTTTTTCGATAGAGTTCAAAAGGTTGACTACAATATATGTAGTGATGCAAATGTTCATATGGAAAATTACTGATAATCACGACATACTTCCGAATGACATATGGATTTTTCTTCTGAGAAAATTAAACAAAGGGTGTATGCATGATACAACCTGAAAGGATTTAATGATCTATACGATATTAGTAAAAGTGAGAATGCTTCAAAGATCAGTCTATAGTTGAAGCAAATATCACAGAGCTGGAGTAATAGTTTTTTGATGAAGTTATAAAATTATTATTTCATCAATAATCATATAAGATATGGAATTAAGTGGGAGCACGATTCTAATCATATATGTGAATAACATATGAGTGATTGAGAATAAATATTTTAGCAAAATAAAGCACTAAGGTATTGGATATCCTGAAAGTGCAACAAGCACCAAATTAATCTAAATAGTAGTTCTCTTGAAGTACCTCAGATGAGGAAAGGTTCTACGAGGAAAACTAAAGAATTCATTACAAATAGATGAAAGAAAGTTTCATAATGATTTGTAATATTTTCTTTTTCGGTCTATAGCTAAGTAGCAAAATAGGATGTTGAAAATTGTTTTTCAAGCTAAGGCACATAGCGGGATTTCTACAACATAGACATGAAACATGACAACTCTAGTAGTTGCATAGGAGGGTATTTGGATCAGGAACACCATCATAGTGATTGGCATAGTTCCGAACGCTTGATCTACATAAACCATATTTTGATATGAGCATCATGATCAAAGCAAAGTAAGCTAAGAGCTCACTGTAGTCCAAACATGTTTAACGATAGTGCCCTATCTTGAAATACTTCATAAAGATGAAGGGGTACATTAAGATACACAGGATTGAGACGAGCCTAAAAGCGTTAAGCTCCGTGACGAAGTCTATACCACAAACGAGCATGAAGACCAAAGTGCCATTGGTCTGAGTAAACCATGCAACTAGATTATTGTCTCTAGTGCAAGTGGGAGACTGTTGGAATTATTCCCTAGAGGCAATAATAAATTGTATTATTATAATTCCAGGTTCATTATTAAAGTTTATATGTCTGTGCTATAACTGCAGATGGCTTATTGATGCCCCACAGACGTAAGGGATCGAGATAGTCTTCGCGGGTAAGTTAACCCAATTTATTGATTCGACACACGGGGAGCCAAAGAGTATTTATAAGCTTTGACGGTTGAGTTGTCAATTCAACCGCACCTGAAATATACTTGCTTGCAACAAAAGATAAGTGGTAATGGTAATATGACAGTGATGGTGGAAACAACAAAAGTAAACAGCAAAAGTAACAACTAATGACCAGCAGGATTGAAAACACTGTAGGCTAGGGAGATGGATGGTTGGGCGCTGCATGGATGAGAGGGAACATGTAATAGATTCTAATACGGGGCAAGGCACACAGAAAAGAAATGATCATCTAGGCAAATATCCCGTAGGTAGTTGTGCGTGCTTGCAATAAGAACTTGCACAACATCTTTTGTCCTACCATCCCGCTACGAACGGGGCCAAAGGGAACTTATGGAGATTAAGGTGCTCCTGTCAAAGAGCACCGGAACAAAGCAGTAAACTCAATGGATACATGGAATCCTCAAATTATGGACCATCCCCTTTGGTGTCCCAAGCTGTCACCTTTGGGATCGCCGGTTCCGGACCATAATAGGTGCATACAACTCATAGATAGGATCTAGAACACAAATATATTCATGAAAACACATAAGGTTCAGATCTGAAAACATGGCACTCGGCCCCAAAGTGACAAGAATTAAGAGCAACAAGTTGAAGCAAAGAAGATAAACACCAATCTAGATGATAGGCAACATGCCCCCAACAATCTGATGAACTATTACATGATCAAACTCATCCAATCCCTACCATCCCCTTTGCCTACAGCAGGGAATTACTCACATATGTGAAGAGAAGTCATGTAGGAGGGATGTATTGGTGATGGTGATGACGATGGCGACGATCTCCCCTCTCCGGAGGCCAAATCAGCCTCCAGATTAGCCCTCCCGAAGAAGAACAGAGGGTGGCGGCGGCTCCGCGACGGAAACTGGAAAAGCGACTTCTGTTTTGGAGTTTTTGCGTCACGGAAATAAATAAGAGCATCGGCAGGGCACTAGAGGAGGGGGGAGCCTCCCAGGCGGCCAGAGGGCGCGGCCCCACCCCTGGCCGCGCCAGGGGGGCGCCTGGGGCCCCCAGGACTCCCCTCTGGTCCCACTTCTGGCAACTGGCTCCTTCGGGTGCGTGGATTTTCTAGTATTTTTCTGGGAATTTTCTGGGATGCCTAAAAATCCATTTTCCTGCACACAAATAAACCATAAAGGCAGCTCTGCTGAAAACAGCGTTAGTCCGGGTTAGTTTCGTCCAAATCATGCAAGAATGAGGGCAAAACAATAGCAAAAGTGTTTGGAAAAGTAGATACGTTTGAGACGTATCAACTCCCCCAAGCTTAGCATATTGCTTGTCCTCAAGCAATTCAGTTCAACGAACTGGACGCGACAAAGAAAACTTTGACAAACTCTTTTGCTTCATTAGATGTATATAAGCATGTACTACGAAAAGAGTTTAGAAAGTATTGAAACAATGCTATAAGGACAATGCACGAAGCAATTCTTCTTTCATGTGATCAATCACAAACAACTAAAAGTAAATAATATGCTACTCAAAATCAAGATAGGATCACAATGCACATAGCTTGAACATACTTGAGTGGCATTTCGCTAGCCTCCATGAGTGAAGCAAAACATAAATGCAGAAACTCCTCCGGAGTTTTAAAGGTGACTAGAACTCAGTATTTCAGACTAGCAATAACACAAGCATGCAGAAGATAATGTAATACTTTGGGACAATGCATGTTACACTAAGAATTACAATTATGCTCTCATAGTTGGTGCTTTGAAGAAAGAAGGTGAGACTCTCGAACCGTGGCTTTTGGTGGCAAGGTTGAAAACCCGTGAAAGGAAGCAAAGACTAAACATGTGCCAGAGCTCTTGGTTTTGAAAACAGAGATAAAACATTTTTGAGAAGTGTAACTTTCCAGTCAACGGTGAACGGTAAAGGTCTGTCAATATCTCCCATGCCAACCATATTAATGCCTTTTGCTTACACATATTCCCTTATCCATAAATCCTTTGATGGTCTACGGAACCTTTTATTTTGCCTCAAGGATGGAAGGAGGGTATCGTTCCATCTATCATAAGCAGCATTCGGCCCATTTCACTCCATCATCAAGTATGGGGGAGGTCTAAATCTCATATATTTTTTTCTTTTTATGTTTGACTAGTTAAAACTTCCGTCAAAATATTTTTGGCATGAAAGATACTGATTTCCCCTCACCGCACCATGAGCTTGTGCGGTTACAAAAGGGAAGATTTTGAATAAATTTTGAGATGGCACATGAAAGTCTAAGTTAGGAGTGGCCGGTAAATACCACATATAGGTAGGTATGGTGGACTCAACTGGAATAACTGGTTTCAAGGATTTTGGATGCACAAGCAGAATTCCGCTTAGTGCGAGTGAAGTCTAGCAAAAGACTGGGAAGCGACCAACTAGAGAGCAATAACTGTCATAATCATGCAGAGCGACAAAGCAACATTGAATCGGGCATGAAAGTGATATAACTATTCTGAAACAAAAAGATCATCAAGGCATAATAGACTTTTTAGTCATAAACATGTGAGAACATGTGCCAAGTCAATCCAAAAATTCCCCGAAGGGAAATACCACTTCAGTATGCCAAACCATGAACAATGCAATGCATGTAAATCATTTCAACAACACATTATGCACTCTAGCTATTTGAGATTAGCCACAAGGAAAGTATGAACACTGGGAAAGCATTGTAAACATCGCACTATGTCGCTACAAGCTGGTCTCTAGATCATAAGTACATGCATATGTACAAAAGTAGAAACAAGAAGAGTTCATACCGGTTTTCCTTGTCGCTTCCCTTCCGTCGATCTTCGTCATTACTGACCTGTCACTTGCACGATCGAACGTGGAAAATATTATCAAATGCCATCACGGGCTCGAGCTGAACTCTGAAAACAAAGCAAACTAAAGAGAGAAAGGAAATCTTTTTGGGTTTTTGCAAAGAAAGAAAGAAAGAAGGACGGGCAAAAACTTCGAAAAGATCAAAGCGAACTAAAAATAAAACGGATAATACAATGGAAAAGTGAGAAGGGCACGTACTCCCCCAAGCTTAGGCTTTTGGCCTAAGTTGGCAGTAGCTAATGTCCCCAAGGAGCCTCCTGCTCCAGGGTGGTACTGGTGAGTGATACGTCCAAAACGTATCTATAATTTCTGCTTGCTCCATGCATGTTTTGTGTGATATTGCTATGATCTAGATACACTTTCATACACTTTTGATCATATTTGGACTAACCTATTAACTCAGTGCACCCCAGTGCCAGTTCCTGTTTTCTGTTGTTTTTCTATTTCAGTTTTCCCCAGATAAAAAGTGCCAGAAAAATTCCGGGAAAAATACAGGAAAAATCAGCGTACAGGAAGCTTCGAGAAGAGCCCGGGAGGGGCCAGAGGGGAGCCAGTGTTGGGGTTCGCAGCAGAAAACACAATTTTTTTCTAACTAGCGTTGCCATAACCCAAGATCTAGCTAGCCGTATTACCGTAACGGAAAGGATTGCGGAAATAACATACCTCGGGGTGTAGTCCGTTGTGCGGGAAACGTTCCCGCAAACGTGGTTGATGTAGCCGATCAAGTTTCACAGCCCCCTGGTTGTGTTGAGCACCCGGATGGGTGTAGTGCCACACGTGCAGCACCTCGTAGTACTCGCACACGTACGAGACTCGATGACGACCTCCGTTCTCTGATCCAGCGAAGGTGGCGGAAGCAGACCTCCGGACGGAGCTTCGGCAGCACGACGGCCTCCGATTCTAGAAGAGAAGCCTCAATTCCACTACAGGGTCACACTAGGGAGCCCACCGTGAAAGAGACAAGGGAGGGGAGAAGACAGGAGAAAACCGATCTCAATTCGGAGTAATATTTATTTTCTCACGAATTTCTGTGTATTAAATATGTGCACCCTGCCCATCTATATATAGGCAGAGGGGAGGGAGTCAACCCCTCTCCCTTAGCAACGTGGGACTAAAGTCCCTTTGCTAAGGGGAGGTGGCCGGCCAAGGGGGGGAGGGGGCGCACCCCTCATGGGCCCTAGGGCCCATGGCGCCTCCCCCTCTTTTCTTTTTTCTTTTTCCCTTTTATTTCCCCTAATGGGCCTTTTTCTCCACTAAGGCCCATTGCACATATTAATTAGAAATAAAATGATTTTAATTATTAATTCAATTAATTAATAACTAAAACATAATATTCCATCTCCCGGTGCTCCGGAACACCTTCCGGTTCACTCCGAACTTGTTTCGGTTCAACACGGTACTTCTCCGATATTGTTTCCTTTATTCTCTGGTTACTCCGATGGTTCCGAAAAGGTATCCGATTTCATCGAGCCCTTAAGTGTGTTACCCTACGGTCCGAGAACACTCCAGTCATGACCGAGCAGAGGCTACGGTCAATGATCATCAGCGGGACCTGGATGCCCATAATGACCCCTGTGCATTCCGGATATCAAACACCGATTGGACCTTACGCCGTATAGCATTCCCTTTGTCAGCGATACTGGATTGTTCCGAGATTCAATCAATGACATCCTATGTCTGGTTCAACCTCGTTCTGAACTAATCCTCATTCACTCGTTCCCGTGATATTCATCCCCGTGACCTAGTCACACGCTGCAGCTTTATGGATGGAATCTCACCGAGTGGGCCCCGAGTATCTATCCATTATATGGATTGACAAATCCCGCTCTTGTAACAATACTCCTCAACATATCTCCACGGAATACCTAAGATACAACCGTTATGACCCGCATATTTCAGTCAGGTGGTGGGATGTAAGTCAAAGCATCCGGGAAGATAGTAATTGTGCACGTACTCACGGTCAAAGGAACGGTCTACCACATTCTGTAATTACAACACTGAACCTTCATAAGATTTGATCATGCTGTAATGCTTACTTTGGGTAATGTTCATCACGTCACTTAACCAGTGAGTTGACCTCGTAGTCAAGAGACTTAATTGTCCATGATCGCGAAACCACGACCATCATGTTGACCATGAACTAGTTATCGATGTAGAGGCTAACTAGGAACTCTGGGGGTTTCTATACCACACCTGTATCATTATTTCACTGATACAGTTCTAGCACGGTATGAAACTGGTTATGAACTTGCTTAGATATATTGGAATAATCATATATTATTTGCCTCTAGAGCATATATCCAACAGTCTCCCACTTGCACTAGAGTGCTAATAATCTAGCCGCATTTTTCCGATCATAATCATCTTATCACATAAGTGTTCATTGATCATGCATGCTCATGGAAGAGGTTTCCTCCACGAACTGCACCAATTCAAATTCGTATGTTTCCTTTGCAACTGGTACAGGTCAAAAACTCCTTTGACATACCACTCATTATCATATAATGGTTGGATATAAGTTTCGCGGGAGAGTGAGACTATTATTTCACAGTATCATCCAATGATCTCTTGGTTCAGTCTTTAGAAGACTCATCCTTAGTCATATATACTGGGAAATACACTCAACCAGAAGTTCAATACTTCTAACGCTAAACTTTTATCCATACGTCTACTTTCTTAAGTAGTATTATGTTTGTAGTGCCGTGAATTTTTCTCACATTTCTTTCATGTCTTTGGTGATGTCTCTAATTCCATATAGACCCATAATATGGCTTGCAATTGTAATCTTGCATTACATTCAAGTCTATTATCCTTTCTATATTTTAGAGTATAGTCCTCAGTATTCCTCATATACTGAATGCATGGACTTTATTCAGATTCTGTGTTTTACTCTTAAAGCACATCGGAATATGTTCTTCTTCTAAGAACTTTTGAGTCATTTTATTGTTGGATTCACAATGCATGTTATATGGTAGAATCATATGTCAAGAACATATAAGATCACATGTCCAGTACATGGTGCATCTCTATTCTTCCATCAAGACATTGCTTGTGATATTTGGATTTCATCCATTAAATAATTTCTAGCCACAAGAACATGTTTCTTGTCTTAGAAGATTATTCCAACCTTCACTTTGTTTCATTATCCGTATCTTAATCTACTCATATAGATTTCAACGTGTAATGTGTTGGTATTTCACATAAAAGAAGATTCTTGCAATCTTGTATTTTATTTGCCTTATGCTCTATATATATCATAATGCACATATGTATATAAGACGATTCTCTATATACACATTCAATGCATATCCATATATATACATTCTTCACACGTATCAATGCATATATGTTTGAGACAATGATCATGCTCCCACTCAAATATATTCATCATATACTCATATATTTCATCTTTCATCAAGTCATTTTATTGTTCACTATGTCTCACATAATGACAATGCTTCCAAAGCTCCCACTCAGAAAATGCCCTCTGCATTCCAAGTTTCCGGGAAGTCTTCAAAGCTCCCACTCATTTTTATGAAACTGCAGTCCCACTCAATATTTTGGTCATCACAAAATCACTAAATCAAATCAAGGTTGAGGGTTCTTGTCTTGAGGTACTATAGTCCATCCTTTTAACGAAGTAACCTTCGTCATGCCCATTGCAATTCTCTTTCAAATCCCAAATTTGACTGAGATGCAATTTCAGGCTATGGTCCATCGTAGTGTAAATGAAATATTTTATTGATTAAAGCATTCCTACGTTTTCGTAGTCAATCACTATTGAACTTTGGTCATAACCAAATAATGCCTTATGCCCATTAAATTATTCTCAATAACTCTCCAGTTTGTCGAGAATATGAAATAACCGATTTATTTCACAGGACGTGAGCCATCCTATATGTAACTCAATATTATTTCATTTCTCCTCGTGTTATAGGCTACCATCATTCCTTTGTGTCTTCAAGCAATGTTATTCCCTATTGTTTTATTAAGAAGACTCATGATTGTTGTTCTGTACAGAACGTATTCATGACAACCTTCTAAATTCAACAATGGCTTCAACTCATATACCAAGACCAATCATCTTTGGCATACCCTTCCTTATGCAGTGTCATTACAGCGGAACATGCTTCCGTTGCAATACTCTGATATTCTGAAGGTAAGGTCCAATACCCCGGTCAAAGTTTCCATTATCTCCCATTGGATCCGTGTCGAGAGACTTTTATCGTATTACCAATTAAGCAACACAAATTTTGCTATTCGGGGAGAATATGTAATTTCAATTGCTCGTAGTTTTATTACAAAGTAATTCTTTCTTTTAAGAAACCTTATAACACCATCAGTTATGGAGCTATCATGTCTCGTTAGATTCAGGATGGTTTCCTATTCATGAAGTGGGTGTTTTAACTTAATGAATTAAACAATCTTATTCGACAATAACTATGGTGCTAGGGGAAAGAACGTTTAGACCATACTACGATTTAGTATGACTACGAATGGTTCAAGTAGTCTAGCACTTTCAACTTCCATCGTAGTTTGTGGTACAACTTCCACAAGTCTCCCATTATGTCAATATCAATACTTATCACTTTGGATCGTAGCGTAGTGATATGTATCCTTGTATTCTCACTTCTCACTGTGATTCCTGAATCTCAGTTTTATGATCTCAATTGAATACAACTTTCGATTAATCATATGAAGTCTTTAATGATAACTCACATGCCCATTTAGTACATCATTTATGTATAATGATTGGCACAAGTTCTATTTGCTAGAACCTTGTCATGGTTATATTTATTGCAGAGGTTCATAGATCGTGTATCTAATCCATCTCATGCAATCAAGTTATGACTTTCATTCGATAATGAACTCACGAGTTAATAGATCATACATTTAATGAATTCATCAGTTATGAAGTCACCTCATGCAATCAAATCTTTGACTTGTTATAATCATGAAACCTTTATCATTAAACATTGAATATTTCTTGACAATAATAGTAGTATTATAAATGCTTTCTATCCTATCATAAATCAAGACGTAATCAAAGTATAAGAACACTTTTATTCATAAAGATGGAACAACTGACTTGTCTCATTACATGAATAACTTTGTCTCGCGAGATGCAAGACACACAACTAAGTGTTCATACTATAATGATTACATAAGATTTATCTAATACTCTAAGTATCTCCTATGATAGATGTCTCGGTGGAATCCATGCTGGACATCAACTGACTTGATATCCATCAATCCTCGATTTCACCTCTTCCCGTCCATGCAACGGCAGGTCCTGTTTTCATAAAACAGAATAAGTATCAGATACTCATTTACTACAAATGTTGTATAAGGGAATAAACATTTATAAAGTATATCAAGTATATACCTTCTCCATCCACGACTTCTGCATCCTCGATAGGAGCAATGTCCGCGGTCAAGAGATCAGTCATGAAGTTCTGGAGACTCATATTAGCTCCTCTTCCGACATAGCTATGAACATAATCACCATAACTCGGAGGGAGCGAGTGCAATAACGTGTTTATTGCAAACTCTTCCATGGTGCTTTCGTTCATTGTCCAATATTCATAGTCCTCCACCAGGGTCAGGTACATCTCATGCATTCTGTCCAAGTGATCACCAAGGCTTGTGTGTTCTTCCATCTTTGTAGATAGAAACTTGCTTTCTAACTCAAATCTGGCAATTCTGAACTCACGTGCGAACATTGTCTTTAGCGTGTCCATCATGTCATATGAGCCAGTGTCCTGAAACTGTATGCCCAAAACCTCTTACATGCTGAAGATCATGACATTCCTGACTACGGAGCATTTCTGTCGGCGAGCATAATGATCAAGTATCTCTTGATCGCCAACATGATCGTCCGGATGTTCTTCCACATGCATTTCTATTGTAAACAAGATGTCTGCTCTCTTGAGCGACGTCCTAAGGCGTGAGTACCAATCAGCAAAGTTTAACCCATTTTCTCTAAGTCTTTCACCTTCCATGAAGAAAGATAGTTCACGTTGCTCTAGGGCATTCATTTTCTACAAACATAATTGCAAGGAACACAATTAAGACTAGTTCACAACAATGAGTTCATATAATCACATTATAAATGAGCTCGCACTAAAACATTTCATCCCTAGGAAGTTTTAGTGATTACATGATCTAGATTCACTGCCCGACCTCGAATATCACACGGCCGACGGGTCAGTTTCAAAGGTAGAAAACAACTTGTGCGATCACATTATCTTATATGTACTGTGACTCATGCTCGATCTTTCGATCTCTAGTATTCCGAGGCCATATTTGCATATGCTAGGCTCGCCAAATTAACCTCCATGTTATATGCTGCTCAGCAAGGCCATATCTGCATATGCCAGGCTTGCCAAACCCAACCTCATGCGAACTCCATTTAATATGTAGGACAACTCCGGTATGTACGGAGCATCAAGCCATATGGGAGAACCTTCCAGGCGGTGCACACTTCGGTAGAATACTTGTGTTTGGCTTTGTTAAGGGATCATCTTATCACATGCTACCGTCGTGTATCCTATACTAGCAAGTTTTAAGATGTCTGAGCTATGGCAACACTAAGTCTACAGTGTCTCCATTTTAGTTTGTTTTATGATGACGATTACTACTTACTAGTAACACATAGCAAAGCTATCGCTACATCACAAACAAATGAATGATAGACCCCACTTAGCAATACAAGGTTTAGACAGTCTAGTTGTATATTGCAAGTTTTACGTGGCTGCTAGGGCTTTCATAGTTAAACAGGTTTTAACCTACGAGTCAACCACAACGTCAACCATACGATTGTCTCTATTACACCCCACACGGGGCCCTCCGTTGCAAATGCCACATCCGCTAAAGTAGAGAGACAGACACCCCCCTAGCCACTTTATACGGTACAAGCCGTATGTCAAGCGTGGAACCAGTCTCGCGTAAGCGTACGCGTAAGGTCGGTCGGGGGCCGCTTCATCAAACAATGTCGCAGATGTGAACAAGTACACGTGGGAGGGTAACAATCATACAATCAACGCCCACATCCCCGATGTGTTCTATCCGTAAAGTAGTACTAAGCATAGACCTAGCTCTGATACCACTTTTGGGGTTCGCAGCAGAAAACACAAATTTTTTCTAACTAGCGTTCCCATAACCCAAGATCTAGCTAGTTGTATTACCGTAACGGAAAGGATTGTGGAAATAACATACCTCGGGGTGTAGTCCGTTGCGCGGGAAATGTTCCCGCAAACGTGGTTGATGTAGCCGATCAAGTTTCATAGCCCCCTGGCTGTGTTGAGCACCCGGATGGGTGTAGTGCCACACGTGCAGCACCTCGTAGTACTCGCACACGTACGAGACTCGATGACGACCTCTGTTCTCCGATCCAGCGAAGGTGGCGGAAGCAGACCTCCGGACGGAGCTTCGGCAGCACAACGGCCTCCGATTCTAGCAGAGAAGCCTCAATTCCACTATAGGCTCACACTAGGGAGCCCACCGTGAAAGAGACAAGGGAGGGGAGAAGACCGGAGAAAACCGATCTCAATTCGGAGTATATTTATTTTCTCACGAATTTCTGTGTATTAAATATGTGCGCTCTGCCCATCTATATATAGGCAGAGGGGAGGGAGTCAACCCCTCTCCCTTAGCAATGTGACTAAAGTCCCTTTGCTAAGGGGAGGTGGCCGGCCAAGGGGGGGGGGGGAGGGGGCGCACCCCTCATGGGCCCTAGGGCCCTTGGCGCCTCCCCCCTCTTTTCTTTTTTCTTTTTCCCTTTTATTTCCCCTAATGGGCCTTTTTCTCCACTAAGGCCCATTGCACATATTAATTAGAAATAAAATGATTTTAATTATTATTTCGATTAATTAATAACTAAAACATAATATTCCATCTCCCGGTGCTCCGGAACACCTTCCGGTTCACTCCGAAATTGTTTCGGTTCAACACGGTAGTTCTCCGATATTGTTTCCTTTATTCTCTGGTTACTCCGATGGTTCCGAAAAGGTCTCCAATTTCATCGAGCTCTTAAGTGTGTTACCCTACGGTCCGAGAACACTCCAGTCATGACCGAGCAGAGGCTACGGTCAATGATCATCAGCGGGACCTGGATGCCCATAATGACCCCTGTGCATTCCGGATATCAAACACCGATTGGACCTTACGCCGTATAGCATTCCCTTTGTCAGCGATACTGGATTGTTCCGAGATTCGATCAATGACATCCTATGTCTGGTTCAACCTCGTTCTGAACTAATCCTCATTCACTCATTCCCGTGATATTCATCCCCGTGACCTACTCACACGCTGCAGCTTTATGGATGGAATCTCACCGAGTGGGCCCCGAGTATCTATCCATTATATGGATTGACAAATCCCGCTCTTGTAACAATACTCCTCAACATATCTCCACGGAATACCTAAGATACAACCGTTATGACCCGAATATTTCAGTCAGGTGGTGGGATGTAAGTCAAAGCATCCGGGAAGATAGTAATTATGCACGTACTCACGGTCAAAGGAACGGTCTACCACGTTCTGCAATTACAACAATGAACCTTCATAAGATTTGATCATGCTGTAATGCTTACGTTGGGTAATGTTCATCACGTCACTTAACCAGTGAGGTGACCTCATAGTCAAGAGACTTAATTGTCCATCATCGCGAAACCACGACCATCATGTTGACCATGAACTAGTTATCGATGTAGAGGCTAACTAGGAACTCTGGGGGTTTCTATACCACACCTGTATCATTGTTTCACTGATACAGTTCCAGCACGGTATGAAACTGCTTATGAACTTTCTTAGATATATTGGAATAATCATATATTATTTGCCTCTAGAGCATATATCCAACAACCAGGGGGGGCGGCCACCCGGCGCGGCCCCACCCCTGGCCGCGCCAGGGGGGCGCCTGGGGCCCCTAGTCCACCTCTGGTTGCCCCCCTTCGCCTATTTATTCTCCGTCACGGGAAAACTCCAGAAGAAGAACCCTATTCCGCAAACTCGCCTCTTTTCCGCCGCCGCCGCGCTTCCGAGATCGGGAGCACCAGAAGACCTCTTCCCGGCACCCTGCCGGAGGGAGGATTGACCTCCGGGAGTCTCCTCTCCACCATGGATGCTCCCCGGATGTCTCGTGAGTAGTTTTCCTTGGACCATGGGTCCGTGATCAGTAGCTATGTGATGTTCTCCTCTCCTCTTTGATCTTCATTGTTTAGACCTCGTGAGCTGCCCTACATGATCGAGGCACCTTTGTAATATTTCTGCTGTTGCTATGCTGAGTTTGGAGGGATCTGATGGATTATGAGATTATCTTCAGATTGTGATAGAGTAATATTGGTTTTTATCTCTTATACTTTTGTTCCTAAGTAATTCTTGCATGTTCTCCGTTGCTGTTTATTGCTTTGGCCAAGTAGTAGGTAGTGACTCCAAGAGGGAACGTTGTGCTAGATTGTGGGTTCATGCCCCCCCGATGACACGCTTCAGTGACAGAAACATGAGTCTAGGGGATGTGTTGTTGCCACAAGGGGGAAAACAACGGTGCTTGTAACCGCGGTTACAAGGATTGTTTACTTTACGCAAAGTTCTTTTTAATGCAGTTGTTTGTTTCTTTGGGTTTACACTTTGGGTGGGGCTCGCAACTTAATGCCAGCGAGATGTTCTGGATAGATATCTCAAGGTGGATGATTAGTAGTAGATGCAGATGGATTTCGGTCTACTTATTTTGGCGTACTGCCCGTGCTTTTGAGCCTCTTCCTTTCTTTTGTAGCATAGTTAGCATTGTGGTGCGTTCATAATCCTGTCAATTGCCCTTCTGTAATTTGTTTACCTCGCATAGCAGTTTTATCTTCTTTTGGGAGAGAGACATCACTAGTGAACATCACGTATCCCGGTCCATATCCTCATTACTGTTTCCAAGCTATATTTACTTTACTGCTTTTACTTGCTATCATTATCCCTTGCGTTTTATCCTTTGTGAACAACAAGACCGGAGAGATTGACAACCTCTCTGAACTTCGTTGGGAACAAAGTTATCTGTGTCTATGTGCAGGTCCGCGTCAGTTGCGCCGCTGACACCTACTTATCATCTCTGGAGTCCTACTGGAGACAAACCTTGGTATCTTCACGGAGGGAAAACGGTTGCTGCACTACATCTCAAACCTTCCACTTGGGGTAACCAACGACGGGCGAGAAGCCATCAAGCAAGTTTTCTGGCGCCGTTGCCGGGGACTCCGAGTGCTAAGATAGGGGAGTTGCACACTACCCTTTACCTTTGTTTTTTTTAGTCTTGTTAGTTTACCTTTCAGTTTTTATCTCAGTGTCCTTTATGAAAAACCACAAAAATAGTTGCTACCTTTTGCCTTTGTCTTGCTTTGCCTATTTATGCTATCCTCACCATGGGTGATGAACCACCCAATTATGGTAGGATGGACATGTTTCACTTGGATCGTCTTCGATCAATTTGTGCTCGCGCTAAAAACCCAACCGACTTGGTTGAGGGGAAATCATTGGATGAGCATGCTCATTATACGCGGCACCGCCTATCTCAGAAAGGGAAACACTTATGGGATCAAATACATGTTTCTTATTGCCATGCTAAACTTTTGTGCCACATTTATGATTTTACTTGTTGTTCTAATATAAATCATAAACACCTCCCTTTCCAATGTGAGTTTAATGAAAATGAGATCTTATCTTCTTATGCAAAAGGTGTTTACGATTACTTTGATGTTGAAAAGATTGAAGAGTTTGTTGCTTTTAAAGGTGCCTATGAGATTGCTTCTTTGATTGAAAAGTATCACGATACTATTTTCGAGTCTGAAAACTTTGCAGTTCTTGCTTATTGCTTCGAGAATTATACTTCCAATTCTTATATTGAGGATTTTAAAAATAGAATGCTTGCTGCCCAAGAAGAGGCTAATGATTGCTATGAAGAGGAATCTTATGATTCCGAGGACTCACTTGAAATATCTCTTTCTGAAAATTTTGATACTTGCTTTGTTGATGGCCAAGATGCCACTATGGATTATGCTTGCGAAGATGAACTTGCTATAGTTCCTTACGTCAAGCATGAAATTGTTGCTATTGTACCCACACTTGATGTCCCTATTATCCTTTTGAAATCTCCACTTCCGGAGAATTTCCTCTTATCAAAGCTCAATGTGATGGGTTGCATTTATCTTATGATCCTAAAAACCGTGTTGAAAACGATACACGTGTGCTTGTAGGTCATGAACAATATGATTTATGTGATATTTATATTCTTGATGTTGTTCATGATACTACTGAAAATTACTTTGAGAGAGGAAAGTTAGGTTATAAAAACTTCCATATTACTAAAACACCTCTCTTTATGTTGAAAGTTTTGAAAATCTTCTTGTCCCACCTTCCTATGCTTATCTCTTTATGCTTCTTTGATTTATTTTCTTACAAGATGCCAATGCATAGGAAGTGGGTTAGGCTTAAATGTGTTTCATATTTGCTTCTTCATGCTCTCTTCTGCTTCAAAGTCTTATTCTTGTGAGAGCATCTTCTATAATCCTTAAGCCTAGCTAAAGGCATAAAAGAAAGCGCTTTCGGGAGGCAGCCCGCAACGAATTTAGGTTTTTCTTTTTTCTTTTGTTGTGTATTGATGATTGTTACTTCTGTAGCAACATCATTGTATCTTTATTTTTCAGCTTTGTGCCAAGTTACAGCCTCTTACGGCAAGCGAAGTAAAAGTTGTGACATGCTGTCCAGAAAACAGATTATGTCCTCGTGACCAGAACAATTCCAGAAAAATCCCAGTTCATCTTTTTGAGCTGAAATTTTTACACAGTATGATCTATACAATTACGAAACTTCCGTATGTTCTGAGTTTTTTTATTTGAGTTGCATAAGTACCCCTAAACAATTCTTTACTAAGGGTACTAACCTCTCTAATCAGCTTATGATGGGTTATGTATGAAGGGAGTTTTCAAGTGTGCGATGGAAGATGATGAAAGAAGATCCAGGAGTGTCAAGCGCTCAAGCTTGGGGATGCCCCCATGCATCCCCAATAAATATTCAAGGAGACTCAAGCGTCTAAGATTGGGGATGCCCCCGTGCATCCCCTTCTCCATCAACAATCATCAGTTCGTCCTTCGTCTCACTATATTTTTATCACTTCATGTGTTATGTGCTATGCTTGGAGCGTCTCGCTCTTAGGTTTTGTTTTTAGTTTTCTTTAGCTTTTCTTGCTGTTCATAACAAGTTAGACCCCTTCTTACTTTGTGTGGGAGAGAAACACGCTCCACTTTCAAAATTTAGAACACATCATAGGACTCTTCATGCCTATCTTCATGCCCTACATGATCGAGGCACCTTTGTAATATTTCTGTTGTTGCTATGCTGAGTTTGGAGGGATCTGATGGATTATGAGATTATGTTCAGATTGTGATAGAGTAATATATTTGGTTTTTATCTCTTATATTTTTGTTCCTAAGTAATTCTTGCATGTTCTCCGTTGTTGTTTATTGCTTTGGCCAAGTAGTAGGTAGTGAAAGGGAACGTTGTGCTAGATTGTGGGTTCATGCCCCCCTGATGACACGCTTCAGTGACAGAAACATGAGTCTAGGGGATGTGTTGTTGCCACAAGGGGGAAAACAACGGTGCTTGTAACCGCGGTTACAAGGATTGTTTACTTTACGCAAAGTTCTTTTTAATGCAGTTGTCTGTTTCTTTGGGTTTACACTTTGGGTGGGGCTCGCAACTTAATGCCAGCGAGATGTTCTGGATAGATATCTCAAGGTGGATGATTAGTAGTAGATGCAGATGGATTTCGGTCTACTTATTTTGGCGTACTGCCCGTGCTTTTGAGCCTCTTCCTTTCTTTTGTAGCATAGTTAGCATTGTGGTGCGTTCATAATCCTGTCAATTGCCCTTCTGTAATTTGTTTACCTCGCATAGCAGTTTTATCGTCTTTTGGGAGAGAGACATCACTAGTGAACATCACGTATCCCGGTCCATATCCTCATTACTGTTTCCAAGGTATATTTACTTTACTGCTTTTACTTGCTATCATTATCCCTTGCGTTTTATCCTTTGTGAACAACAAGACCGGAGAGATTGACAACCTCTCTGAACTTCTTTGGGAACAAAGTTATCTGTGTGCAGGTCCGCGTCAGTTGCGCCGCTGACACCTACTTATCATCTCTGGAGTCCTACTGGAGACAAACCTTGGTATCTTCACCGAGATAAAACTGCTGCTGCACTACATCTCAAACCTTCCACTTGGGGTAACCAACGAAGGGCGAGAAGCCATCAGTGAGTCCAAGGGTCGTATGAGGCTTCCGGTGCGTACACCGAAGTCCCCGGATCCTCCCACGAAGAAGGATCCGCGCTCCAAGCAGAGGAAGACCCTTCACCAAACTGGGTGAAGGTCTCTCCCTGGAAAGGTGGGAACTCACCATGCTCCTCCTCATCGGGCACAACCCCCTCCATGGGGTCATGAAACTGATGCTGGACCACGAACTCATCGAACTGGATAGCATCAAAAGACCATCCGTTCCTGCGAGAAAAATCGAACAAAAGAGGTGCAGGTAGACGGATCTTGTGTTCCGTGGTGGCTCCGAAACGCAAGATATAATCAAGGTTACCAAACTCGGAAGTCATGGTAACAAACTTATGCCTTTTCATAGCAGCAAGATCAAAACTTAAGTAAGTAAAAGGCTTATCATCGGGGTGTGGGGTGCCATTAAGAGACTCTAGGATAAGTGTGGCGTAAACGCCACCAAATAAATCTCCCTTGTTACCGTTCATAGCAAGGCGTCGAGCAATTAAGGCACCCACATTATAATCAAACCTCCCTGAGAGGGCGGTTGCCAGGATAGCAATATCCGGCGCAGATATGTTGCTCGTGTTGTCACGAGCTAACACCCCTCTAGCAATAAAATACGCAAAATACCTGAGGTGTGGGAATAGGATGCTGGAGATCTTTGACCGATGAATTTCCCTTGTATCCATGCTACAAACGGAGTTGAAGACGGTTCTCAGCTCGGAGGGCTGAGAGCTCATCTTCGCCGTCAGTCCAACGTTCGGCACACCTATTATTTCACAAAAATTTCCAAAGGCATGGTCAAAAGATCATTGTAAATTTTAAACTCAACAGAACCAGCATCAAGGTTATATCTAAAACTGTTAATAAAACAGGAGGTGAGTTTTTGATACTGAGCAACACGGCACGTCGCGAGCCACGTCAGTCCTGCATTAGCACAAAGATTATAGAACTCCTCCTTAATTCCTGCAGCTTCAAGGAATTCGTCGCACGGGAAAGTCATTCCACGTGCTGGATTTGTGTCCTCCAACAACTCTAAGGGCACGTGATCTTCGTTGTAGCTCACCCTAGCAGTCGAGGGTGAAGCTGCAGCTCTTGTAACTCGATCGGAGCGCTCGGGCCTTTTCTTCCCAAGCCACCCCTTTTCTCTTCCTAGCAAACTCATTTCTGAAATTTTTGACAAATTACAAAAACAAGGATTTAAACAAAGTGAGTTAAGGTAAACTACTCAACCCACTTACCTAAGTCATAAACTTGCATCAAAACTTGGAAAATAAATTTCTACACATGCATGCAAGCTCATCTAAACAGCACCAAGAACTAATAAATACTCACAAATGAAGCCACCAACCAAAAATCTATTTGGAGGAGTGGAGGAGTTACATAGCAGGGAGTATTTGCCCAAAATCTACACTCAAATGATGGGTCGTAGAGAGAGATCGAAATTCTGGACGGAGAGCAGCAAGAACACAAGAACAAAGTGCAGAACTCGTGTTTTTGGAGAGAGAGGGGGAGGAGGAAGAAGACTTACCTAGATGGCTGCCCTGTGGGCCCCAGGCGCCTTGTGGGCGCGGCCAGGGGGCAGGCCGCCTGGGCCACTGGTGGGCCCCCCTGGTCAGCCCCAGGTGCCTCTGGGTCACTCCCGACATGGAAATTTTTATTTTTATTTTTCTGGAATTTTTCTGAAAACTTCACTGTTGAAAATTTCTCGGAGTTCAAAAAGCTGCAAAACTTTCTAAAAACTTAAAGCAGTGATTAGTATTGTGAAGCTTCAAAAACACAAAAACTTGGTACAACAAAGAGAATAAAAGCTAAAGCAAATGAAAACATAACAAGCTTAACTTTTTACCTATATAAAACAAGCCCACTAGTAAGGTTGATCAAGTCTTACCAACAAACCGGCGATATATAGAACAAGAAGTCTCACCTCTCATGAAGTGATCATTGCACCTTTACTTTTAATGGACATTGTCCCCACCATAATGGTTTTGTATTTGTGGTGCACATGTAGTGGACAGTCCCATTCTCCAATCTTCACGGTCTCAACATTCTCTATAGAGTTAAGGCCGTGCCTTTTGTCGATCTTCTTTGGAAAATACACCGTGTGTTCTTTATCATCAACGTTGAACATGACCTTTCCTTTATTACAATCGATAATTGCACCTGCGGTGTTAAGAAAAGGTCTACCAAGAATAATGGACATGCTCCCATCCTCGGGCATGTCAAGCAAAACAAAATCTGTAAGGATCAAACAGTTAGCAACTTCAACGGGAACATCCTCACAAATACCAATGGGGACAGCTGTTGATTTGTCAGCCATCTGAAGGGAGATATCTGTAGGGATTAGTTTCTCTAAACAAAGCCTCTTGTAAAGAGAGAAAGGCATAACACTCACTCCTGCACCAAGATCACATAAAGCAGTTCTGACGTAATTATTTTTTATGGAGCAAGGAATGGTGGGTATACCTGGATCACCAAACTTCTTAGGAATCTTGCCACTGAAAGAGTAGTTAGCAAGCATAGTAGATATTTCCTCATTAGGAACTTTCCTAATATTAGTGACAATATCTTTCATATATTTCGAATAGGGAGGTAACTTAATAGCATCAGTCAAAGGGATTTGAAGAAAAAGAGGTTTCATCCATTCACAAAATTTATTATAGTGCTCTTCTTCTTTAGATTTGAGGGACTTACCTGGAAAGGGCATGGGCTTTTGTATCCATGGTTCTCTTTCCTTCCCATGTCTTCTTGCGATGAAGTCTTCTCTAGAGTACCTCTTGCGTTTATCGGGTGTTTCTTCTTCTCTTACTTCGGGAGAATCATCCTTCTCCGCGTCCTTTTCTTCAGGCTCGGCACCGTCTTCTGTTTCAGCATCGGAGGTAGATATGCTGTTAGGATCAACAGCTGGCTTCTCACTTATAATAGTATCATCGGGATTTTCAGCCTCCTTGTGTTTCTTTTTCTTTTTTTTCTTCGGAGAGCTAACAGTCTCGTCTTCTTCTTGTACTTGAGAATCTTGCTCGATCCTCTTTGGATGCCCTTCAGGATAGAGTGGGTCCTGGGTGTGTGTTCCACCCCAAGTTTTGATGCCATAAGCTTGTATGTCCTATTTGGCACTATTAGCAAGAAAATCTTTTTGCACATTAGAAATTTGTTCAAGCTGAGTTTGAACCATATGAAAATGCTTAACAAGACATTTAACATCATTAACTGTTCTTTTAGAACACCACATAAACTTTTGATAGCAAGAGAGTTATCATGCAGCTGACTTTGTATCCTCCTATTAAAATGATCTTGCTTAATAATAAAATTATCAAGCTCATCTAAGCATTGGTCGGGAGGCTTACCTTTAGGGATGTCACTTTCAGTAAAGTCTAATAAAGAGTGTACCTCTACCAAGAGAGGGCGAGTAGGTTCACACAGCTTCTCGATAGGCGGTAAATTCTTCACGTCTTCGGCTTTAATACCTTTCTCCTTTATAGACTTCTTTGCTTCTTGCATATCTTCGGGGCTCAGAACAAGTATGCCCCTCTTTTTCGGTGGTAGAAGTGGTTCAGGAATGGACCAATCTTCATGGTTCTTGGCAATTTTGCACATTAATTCTTCTACATCGTCTGGTGTTCTTTCCCTGAAAACACAACTAGCACAACTATCCAGGTAGGATCTGGATTCATCGGTTAAACCAGCGTAAAATATATCAAGCAGTTCATTCTTGGGGACTCCATGTCCTGGCATAACCTTAAGTAAATCACAAAACCTCCCCCAAGCTTTATGGAGGTGCTCATCCTGCAATTGTTTAAAGTTATAGATTCTTTGCAAAGCAGCATGTTGCATATGAGCTGGGAAATATTTATCAACAAAGAATTGGACTAAGTCCTGAGGACTCTTAATGGAACCATAGGGTAATGCATCGTACCATGATTTAGCGTCTTCCTTCAAAGAAAAAGGAAAAAGCTTGGCCACATAGAAGTTTCGTATCTTCTCATCAGTAGTGAATAGGTTACCTAGCTCAGCGAGTTTGGTCAAGTGTGCTATAGCATCGTCATTTTCTCTGCCATAATAGGGGTCAGCCTCGACTATAGATATAAGTGAAAGATCAACATAGAAATCATAATCAGGATCAATGATGCATATAGGGGATGTGGCAAATTTAGGATCAGGAATAACTTTGTTCTTCATGGAGTGCTTTTTTAGCAACTCCTTAAAAGCACCAGGGTCAGAGTCGACACACTCTCTGAGTTCCTTGCAAAAATCATCATCAAGAGTAACATAATCATCATCAAGGATTCTCTCCTTGAGTTCATCTAAGCACGGGTAACCAAAGGTTTTGCAGGTAGGAATGTAGGTAGCAGGGGTCTCAGTCTTGGATTCTGCTGCAGCCTTAGTAGTCTGAGTTTCAATATAGTGACCAAGAAAAGTAGTATCATCAAGAGTAGTGGAAGCATCATCAAAAGTATCGGGCATAGTGACAGACTCAGTAGAAGCATCATGTAGTGGTGGTGAAGTAAACTTACTTATAACAGAAGGTGAATCAAGTGTAGCACTAGTGTTCAGAACAGTACCTTTTCTTGTACGGGATGGTAAGATCGGAACCTTGGGGTCTCCTTTCTTACCCATAGCGGATGATGTGCAGCAGGCAGGATACTTCAAGTAGACTTGTAAATATTGCTATGCTCCCCGGCAACGGCGCTAGAAAACGTTGCTTGATGCCCCACATACGTAAGGGATCGAGATAGTCTTCGCGGGTAAGTTAACCCAATTTATTGATTCGACACACGGGGAGCCAAAGAGTATTTATAAGCTTTGACGGTTGAGTTATCAATTCAACCGCAGCTGAAATATACTTGCTTGAAACAAAAGATAAGTGGTAATGGTAATATGATAGTGATGGTGGCAACAACAAAAGTAAACAGCAAAAGTAACAACTAATGACCAGCAGGATTGAAAACACTGTAGGCTAGGGAGATGGATGGTTGGGCGCTGCATGGATGAGAGGGAACATGTAATAGATTCTAATACGGGGCAAGGCACAAAGAAAAGAAATGATCATCCAGGCAAATATCAAACATTAGGCATGTATCCCGTAGGTAGTTGTGCGTGCTTGCAATAAGAACTTGCACAACATCTTTTGTCCTACCATCCCGCTACGAACGGGGCCAAAGGGAACTTATGGAGATTAAGGTGCTCCTGTCAAAGAGCACCGGAACAAAGCAATAAACTCAATGGATACATGGAATCCTCAAATTATGGACCATCCCCTTTTGTGTCCCAAGCTGTCACCTTTGGGATCGCCGGTTCCGGACCATAATAGGTGCATACAACTCATAGATAGGATCAAGAACACAAATATATTCATGAAAACACATAGGGTTCGGATCTGAAAACATGGCACTAGGGCCCAAAGTGACAAGAATTAAGAGCAACAAATTGAAGCAAAGAAGATAAACACCAATCTAGATGATAGGCAACATGCCCCCAACAATCTGATGAACTATTACATGATCAAAATCATCCAATCCCTACCATCCCCTTTGCCTACAACAGGGAATTACTCACACATGTGAAGAGAAGTCATGGAGGAGGGATGGATTGGTGATGGTGATGACGATGGCGACGATCTCCCCTCTCCGGAGGCCAAATCAGCCTCCAGATTAGCCCTCCCGAAGAAGAACAGAGGGTGGCGGCGGCTCCGCGACGGAAGCTGGAAAAGCGACTTCTGTTTTGGAGTTTTCGCGTCACGGGAATAAATAGAAGCATCGGTAGGGCACCAGAGGAGGGGGGAGCCTCCCAGGCGGCCAGAGGGCGCGGCCCCACCCCTGGCCGCGCCAGGGGGGCGCCTGGGGCCCCCAGGACTCCCCTCTGGTCCCACTTCTGGCAACTGGCTCCTTCAGGTGCGTGGATTTTCTGGTATTTTTCTGGGAATTTTCTGGGATGCCTAAAAATCCATTTTCCTGCACACAAATAAACCATACAGGCAACTCTGCTGAAAATAGCGTTAGTCCGGGTTAGTTTCGTCCAAATCATGCAAGAATGAGGGCAAAACAATAGCAAAAGTGTTTGGAAAAGTAGATACGTTTGAGACGTATCACTTATGCGGGGGTTTGCCAAGTAGCATGTTAACTGCCTCCGGAGGAAAACCCATATGCAGGTGTGGAGTATAAACACCAAGTGTTCTTAGTCTGCCTCTAGGACTAACCCGTGTGTTACGGATGACATGTTTTCCTGTTCAGAGCAAGTACAATAGAGCTGACTGGGCGGGCTATAAGGAATAAAATAGTATATTGTTGCTTAGTTGGAAGAGAGAGAAGAGGAGAAAGAAGAGAAGCGGGCTACTAATTAGTAGCCAACTGCAACACGTGCTCCTAGGCACTTTGTGAGATAGACATGTGGGCCATATATTGCTAAAGTAGTATTCCTTATAGCCTTCCTATTATACTTGTTGACTATAAGGTTAGCTATAGATGACACGGCATCTCCTTATAGCCGGCAGCTGGCTATACTATTAACCATGCTCTCATAGGGCATTGGAAATGCCGGTAACACATGGGAGCACATTGTTGCTAGAACAAGGGTGCTGAACCGACCCAATTGTATGATTTACTTTGAGACCACATCGTTTCCATGTTATAAGTAAAATCATCTAAAGTTAATATGCATGTGTCCTTCATGACCATAAGAATGTTTCGTAACTTCATACCGGAGGGTGGGTTTTGACACTGTCCCAACACCACCTGTAACAGGCGTGGCAATAACGGCTTTGATCACTCACACCCGAAAGTGTGTCAAGGGACTTAACGATTCGAGTTGGGAATTTTCTCCTCTAACGATGGAGAGATACTTCTGTGGGCCCTCTCGGTATTACGACATCCAACATCGTCTGGCCAGACACTGTGAATTGATCACAAGGGATACCGGAATACTAAATGAGAAAATGGAACAAAACAAGAAGGAGGAGGACTTGGTATGATGGTTAATGGTTAATCATGCGGATACCTAATAGATCTCACCTCAGGCTTTGTATAGTATCGTTAAGCAAATAGGACTGGCATGTTAAGCTTGTGGTTCACTCGAATTTATATTCGTGTAGATACGGGAACCGTTATGGGTGTCCATGGCTCCGCTATCGGTTATTGTTCCGCGGGAAAATAAGTTTCCGGTTCATGTCCGTATTCTACCGAACCTATGGGATCACACACTTAAGGGTGGAAGATTTTTTGAGTAGTATAGTGATAGGAGCACGAGTATAACACACCGGAAAAGTTTCGGAGTGATTGAGATTTAATCGGAGAGAACACCAGAATTGTTTCGGGGCACCCGTAAATACCGGGAAGAGTTTTGAGAAAACCGGGTAAAACCGGAGGGCCGGAAAAGTTCCGGGATGGTCTAAATATGTTTAATATTTATTTATTGTGAATTCCCAAATTGCTTTGGAATTAATAAAATAGATTTAATACCAATGGCCCCTCTCTCACTTGGAAGGCCCAAGTGGAGGAGGGAGCACTTGGACCAAAGAGGCCCAAGGGGGGGCGCCCTAGGAGGAAGCTTCCTCCTAGGTGAGGAAGCTTCCTCCCCCCTTCCTTGGCCGGCCCTAAGGGGAGGGAAACCCTAGGGCGCCACCCCTAGAGCTGCCCCCTCCTCCAAGGTGGCCTCCCCTCCCCTCCCACTATAAATAGAGGAGATGGGGGCACCCCTTGAGACACATAAGTTGTTCTATTTTTCCGAAGGGCTGCCCCATCTCTCTTTCTCTTATAGATCCAATCTCCTCCATAGACCCGAAGGTCTGCTCCTCCCTCCTCTCTACTCCGGAGGCGCCGAGCTCTGGACGGCGGAGCCCTGCCGGATCTTCCACACCGTACGTGTGGATCAACCGTAGAGAGATCGTACGTTCGATCTTCGTTCGAGGGACTCCACGGTGATTAGATCTGTTCGTGGGAGTGTTCATCTTCATGCTTCTCCGAATCTCCATCAACATCTTCCGCCGCGAGAGAAGTGCATCCGTTGAACGGTTGCAAGAAGGTAACAAGATCGATAACCTTGTCTGCATCTTCCTAGATCCATTCTTGGGTTTGGTTTTCGTAGTGCCAGATTTTAATTTGTTTTCTACTCCGAATCCCAACACAAGTATGAGCCTCGGACGGCGGTCAAGTCTCAAGTTCTGGCAGATTTTCTGGTGGATTGGGCAGAAACTCAATATATACCCCCTGCCCGGGCTCTCAGTTCTGGCAAATGCACTTCGATGGCTCCAAGATGATGACCGGACTAGGGGCTGGTGTTGTTCTTACTTCTCCAAAAGGTGACAAGCTCGAGTATGTGCTGCAGATTCATTTTGCAGCATCAAACAATGTGGCTGAATATGAAGCTTTGGTGCATGGTGTCCGATTGGCCAAGGAGATCGGCATTCGGCGGATTCTGTGTTATGGCGATTCCGATCTGGTGGTGCAGCAATGCACTGGCACTTGGGACGCAAAAGATGAAAATATGGCGAGATACAGATTCCTCGTGCAGAAGTTATCTGGTTTCTTTGAAGGGTGTGAATTCCACCATATTCCCCGAGCTTAAAATGAAGCAGCAGATGCACTGTCCAAGCTGGGGTCTACCAGAAAGGAAATTCCACCAGGAGTCTCTCTAGAAAACATCCACAAGCCATCCATCAAGCCTTCCCCAGAATCAGAGTCAATCTTTATTCCGGACGACCTGAAGATGGCAGAGCTCGAGGCAAAGAAGTTGGTCAAGAAGAAAAAGCTAGAGGACCATTCGGCCACACCAGGGGCTGCCGATTGCAAACCAGGGGCTGCTGTCGTCAGCTCGGGGACTGAGGGGAGCATGCAAGACGCAACCGACCCTTCCTCCTCTGGACTTCCAGTAGCAGAAGTCGAACATCCAGAGCCAGAAGTAGTTTCTGTAATGGTAATCGTTGCTGCGCCATCATGGGCCGAACCATTCAGAAACTTCTTGGTGAATGGCACACTCCCACAAGACGAAGTAGAAGCTCGGCAAATCCAGCGCCGATCTGGAGCATACACTATCATCAACAATGAGCTGGTGCACCGAAGTGCAACAGGAGTCCTTCAGCGGTGCGTGGAAGAGGACAAGGGGCTGGAATTTCTCTGAGACATCCACCAAGACGAGTGTGGGCATCACGCATCAGCAATAGCAATAGTCGCCAAGGCTTTCCGCCATGGTTTCTATTGGCCGACTGTGAAAGTAGCGGCGGAAGAGTTAGTAAAGCACTGCAATGGGTGTCAGAGATTCAAAGCGAAGAGACACTTACCGGCCTCAGCACTCAAAACCATTCTGATCACATGGCCATTTGCAGTTTGGGGACTGGATATGGTGGGACCGTTCAAAACGGCAAGAGGTGGCATGACACACTTACTGGTAGCAGTGGACAAGTTCACCAAGTGGATCGAGGCAAGGCCGATCAAGAAGCTAGATGGGCCGACTGCGGTCAGGTTCGTGGCGGACATCATGGTCAGATATGGAGTACCGCACAGCATCATCACCGACAATGGAACAAACTTCGCAAAGGGGGCGCTAGCTCGGTTTGCCTCCCAGCAGGGCATCCGGCTGGACGTAGTATCTGTAGCTCACCCCCATTCAAATGGTCAAGCAAAGAGGGCGAATTGTATCATTCTGTCCGGAATCAAGCCAAGATTGGTGGAGCCACTAGAAAGAGAACCCGCGCATGGATCGACGAGCTGCCAACAATGCTTTGGAGTTTGCGCACCACACCGAACCGTTCAACTGGATTCACTCCCTTCTTCCTGGTATATGGCGCTGAAGCAATGATCCCCTGCGATATTGAGTTTGATTCACCTCGTCACGCCATGTACACGGAGGCAGAAGCCAAGGAAGCTCGTGAGGACGGCGTTGATCTCAAAGAAGAAGCATGTCTCCTGGCCTTGTCCAGGTCGGCAATATACCAGCAGAAGCTGCGTCACTACCACAACAAGAAGATCCGTCCCCTAGCTTTTCGTGAGGGTGACTTGGTGCTGCGCCGAATCCAGAAATCGAATGGCCAGCACAAGTTATTCTCTCCTTGGGAAGGTCCATTCATCATCATTCGAGCGCTAAAAAACAATGCATATTATCTCATTGATCTCAGGAAGGCGACCCGATATGTGGACACTTCGGGGAAAGAAACGGAGCGTCCTTGGAACGCCGAGCTGTTATGTCCGTTTTACAGTTGAGCGGTATTGTTGTATCCCCTCCCTTTGTGGAAATATTATCAATAAGAATAGTCGTGCATCCATGAGACTGCATTCGGCAGGAGTTATGAAATTATTTGTGTATGTTTTCCAGTCCTAAGGTCGGCGAAAGCAGACCCGGGGACTGGCCGGTTGCCCCGAAAAGGGTATACTCGGAGAAAGAATAAAACGAGTGAGGGGTTTTGCGAAAGCTAGTCCGAACCGAATGCAGACCGCAGGTCGGCTGTAATGTCGGGTGGACATGGCTGAGAAGAACTGTCAATCGGAGAGTTCATACTCAAATTATATCTAATTCGAAGTTAGCCGATAGCAGACCCACCGATTGTGACCAGGACGGCTGGCTAACAGTCGGTAGGTCGCAATCGGCCCATCTGTAAAGCCCTATCTTTGCGAGCAAAACTGAGAGCCTGGAAGTACTTGTCAAAAGTTCCTTCGAGGTCTATTCTCCGATCCGACCACGGATCGCAGGTCGGCTGTAAGGTTGGCAGGAGTATCGGCCAAGAGAGAAAAAAGGCAAAGAAAAAGGCAATCGGTTGAAAAGCGCAAAGGCAGAGTGCCGTAGTTATCTAAGAAAAAGCAAGTTCACAAGCAAGTAGGGCCAGTTGGCAGAATGGTGTTCATTACATGAAAGTAGCCCTTGACGTGCGCACTTGGAATTTAACTAAGTGTTTGTCAAGCAAAAGCAGGAAACTGAAATATGTGCCAAGCTTAAGCAGCCGGCGCATCCGGCGTTGATGGAGCAGTCGGAGCTGATACAGCTGGGGCCATGCTGGTGGCACCCCCCGGAGCGGAAGAGGCAGTAGTTTGGGTCTGAGTGTGCGACGGGTCCTGGGCAACACTCACCGAGTGCCCGTCGGAGGAGCCTTCACCTTCATCAGCGTCGTCATCAGCATAGTCCGAGGAGTGGGAGCCATCGCTGCCGGTCCGCCGAGCAGGTCGGGACTGGGGTGCATCTTCTTCACTGTTAGTATATAGAAGGTCGCTGAGGGAGGCAACTCCAGTCGGCTGGCCAGCTGAATCAAGATAAGGAGTAACCTCCAGGAGATCCATGCCGTGTGTGAGCTCTTGAGCAATGTGGCAGATTTGGGTCCAGAGCTGACCAACGGATTCCTTAGATCCCTCACGCAGAGCAGTCATCAGCTTAAGGTCAATACCAGGTACCAGCTCTTTCCAATAGAGAGAGCAGCTTGCACTCCAGATCGGAAGGCAGCATCAAGCATATTTTCAACCTGGCGAGGCACAACCTTGAGATTTCGAGCAACATCTTCATTTTTCTCAAAGGCAATCGGCTTCTGCCTGCCCTTGAATAGCTTGTCGTTCAGCTTCTGGATATCAGTCTTGTAAGTGCACAGGGCACCTTCCACATGGGGGATTCGGGCATCAAGAGCAACAACGAAGTCCTCGGAATCCCAGCCGGCATCAGCGAGAAGTACTACACCTCGCACTCGGCGGGCTTCGGCAACAGCTTCATCAGCAGCAGTAGTGGAGTTGGGTCAGGCATCTGGCAAGAGAAATTGGAGAATAAGGTTAGCTCGGAGAACGTCATGATCAGATCGGATTACAAGAATGAACAAAACAGAAAGTACCTGCAAGGGCAAGATCCACTCGGTGGAGGCAGGAAAGGGCAAGATCAACATTGGCTTGCGCGCGTTGGATTTCTTTCTGGTGCTGGACATCCATGTCCTCGGCACGCTTGACAGCAACATCTTTCTCTTTCAGCAGCTGACCTTCCACCTCGTGGCGAGCATTGACAAGCCTCTGCAGTTCTTGTTCATGGGCAGTTTTAGCGGCGGCAAGATCCTTGGTAGTATTTTGGAGTTTGACCTACAGCTCGGTCTCAACAGTGGCTAGGCGCTGACGCTCTTGCTCGGCACTGCCGAGCTGGCCATTCTTCTCACCGAGCTGGTTCTCCAGCTCGGCGATCTTCTTCTGAGAGACCTCTAGCTCGGAGGAGCGAGTGGCAGCAGCTACAAGTTTACAGTCAAGTGAGAAAGCAGTAGCAATCGGGAAAATGAAAAAAGGAGCAAGCAAAAGTATACCTGTTAATTCTTGAATCTTGGCAGCTTGGGCGTCAGCATTCTTCTTCAGGGCAGCAATGGATTTTTGGCCCGCTGAATAAGCGGCCAAGAGTTCATCAAACACAGCCTGACGTCTATCTCAGATGGCCTGAAAAATGGGTCGGTCAGATCTGAGCAAAGCGCAACAGTCAAAATAAAGTAAGATCCGAGCAGATTGCATGCAATCGGCCCGAATCTCGGGGACTACACCCAGTGGGTGCGCTAGGCGCGCCCCGACTGAAAGGAAAACTTACAGAAGTGGAGTACTCGGAGGCGAGGATTTGGCCCAGAGCTCCATCAGTAAAGCGTCTAATGTGGGTGGCAAGGCCACCTAGTCGGTTCAGAAGGTGGGCCGATACTTGGTCCTTGGATCCAGGAGGCGGAGGAGTGGCAGAGTCGGCAGCAGGTCGGACCGGTGAAACATCAGAAGTACCAGTGTACGCCTCGCGAAACCGGTCAGCTAGCGAGAGCTGGCGGCCCGTGGTCGGTGGCTGGCGCACGATGGCACTGTAGGATGGCACCGTGGCAGCGCTGGATCCGGCAGGAGTATGGGTAGAAAGCGAAAAACTAACCTGCAGATCGGCGGGTGGAGAAGCAGTCGGGTTGGGGGAGGCAGCAGTAGCGCTCTCCGATCCGGCTGCAGGAGTTGGAGTCACAGCAATAGCGGCCTGGGCTGAAGAAGCCTCAGGCTGAGCAGCATCAGCAGCAGGCCGATCTGGCAATTGCACATCAAGATGTGCAACACCAGAGGGGTCCAGCAGGATCGGAGGAGTGGCAGCGGCGGTAGTCGCAGGAGTGGCCGACTGCGCGCCAGCAGTCGGAAGAGCGGTAGAGGTCGGCAGGGGAGCAGTCGGTTGCGCTTGTTTCGCGGCGGCAGCGGCTCTTTGTTTCTTGGCCCGCTCGGCCTTGGTGGTGTCAGCGGCGGCTCTCTTGCGAGAAGGCACAGGAAGGTTGGAGGTAGCGGAGGCCGCGGGGGTCGCACTCGAAGGGACATCAGAGGTGGCAGGGGGAGCAACCGGAGCCACCCCAGGCGCCACAGGATCAACAGATTGGGCAGCCCTGCAAAACAAAGAGAAAATTGAGAAAAACAGTAGAGAAAGATCAAAAGGAGAAAAAAGTGCAAAGAATCATACCCAGAAGCTCGGGGTAGCTGGGCAGCAAACTTGGCCATGGAGAAGCCAGGGCGAGCGATGTTCAGAGGAGTAGGATAAAGCACAGGGCCACTCGGCTTGGGGGCGGCTCGGCGCGCACCATATTTGCCTTTTTTTTCTTGGCAACCTTGGAGGTACCGGCGGCGTCGTCAGTTCGGGGGCGCTTCCCCTTGGCCACTGTCTGCTCGGCTAGCTCAGATTCTGCGCCGAAGTCACCAAGGGAATCAGCAAAACTGCTCCATTCGGCCATGAAGCGTTTGATGGAGGAATCAGACTCACCAGACTTTTTGAGGCCGAGCCCGAAAGAAGCAGTCCGAGCTTCAGTCTCGGAATCGGTCTCCTCTTCAAGCTCCAAGTCCTTGGTGTCTTCCTCAGCGCGGTCGGGACGGTAGCCCGAGGCGGACTGTCCGTCCTGCATGACCCTAGAGCCAAGGAACTCCTGGGAGAAAGATCCGATCAGAATCAGCAAGAGAGAAATAAGAGCTAAAGATAAAAGATAAGATCAAGAGCATACCACGGAGCAGGGACGATCTCGGTTGTACACCATTTTTCCAAACTCAAAGGGCCCAACAACCTTGAGATCGTCAATCGTGTTGATTCGGCGGAGGAAATCGGCTTCGTTGACGCGGAACGTAGAGATCCGAGTGGGGTCTAGGAGGCGGCTCATATCACAGATACGGTGGCAGCGGCGCTGCAGCGGAAGCACTCGGCGGCAGAGCCATGTCGCTACCAGGTTGGCAGGTTGCAATCCTTCAGTCATCAGGGTTTGGATCTGGGCCATCTGACGATCCAGGTCGGTGTCCCCTTCCCCTGGCTTTTCATACCAGTGGTACTTCGCAGTCGGAGGTGGCAGAGAGAATTCGGGCAGATTGATCAAGTCCTTGTCCTTCGGTGAAGAAACATAAAAGAACCCCATCTGCCAGTTCTTGATGGACTATGGCGGCTGGGGACGAGGATAGAGTCCGACCTTGCGGATATATATGGTGGCGCCACCGCATTCGGCAATCACCTTCACCTCTTCTTTCTTCTTGGTCTTGGGGTTAACAGCAAACGCCCTAGTGCCCACTCGGAAGCTGCGGAAGTAGAAGAGCCGGCACCAAAGTCCAATGGTGGGTCGAACTCCGAGGTAGCCCTCGCACAGTGTCACGAAGGCGGAGAGCAGCATGATAGCATTCGCCCCGAGGTGGTGCGGTTGCATGCGGTAGAAGTCGAGGAAGTCGCGGAAGAGCTGGCTCACCGGGAGCCCGAAGCCGCGCTGAAAATGCGCGAAGAAGACAACGCGCTCGCCGGCCAGGGCACAGGCACAAGCTCGTCGTCGGGAACGCGGAAGTAGAGATCCGCCTGGATCTTGCGAGACCGGCGGAGGAGGGCAATGTGCATTTCGGTCACGACGGACCCCTTCCACGAGCCCCGCTGAGAAGCGGTTGCGCCAGCATCGTCCCCCATGGAGGCATCGGACTCCGTGGTGGGCGAGGAGAAGCAAGACGAAGACGGCGGTGGAGAGGGCGGCGGCGGTGAAGATGGCGGCGGCGGCGGAAATCTGGATCCGATCCCACCAATCGTGGCGGAGGAAGAGCAGTGGAGGCGGCGGCGAAGTGCGGCCGCGAGATCCCCAGTGCGGTAGCTCCAAGTGTTGGAGGCAACGGCAGCCGCACGGAGAGCAGCACTCACCCCGCGGAGTATTTAAAGACCTAGCGAGGAGGTAGTGGGATCAGGTGTGCCAGTCCGGTAGACGGTATGGCCGCGTGTATCCACAAAGCATCGTCAGTTCGGAACACATAAGATCCGGCGAATGGGATGGGACGTGCGCGCGTGGGTCGAGACAGTGGTTATGGCATGTCAAATCGTGGCACGACGTCCCGTATTCTTCGGCGAATTCGAAGCGGCAAGTTCGGTCAACATTCCAGTCAAACCAACCGTTGGGCGGATGGGTCGAGAAGATCAAGAGCAATCGGCAGATGGCGAGCAATCGGCCCATTAAGAGCAATCGACAGATAGAAAGCAATCGGCCTATTGGGATCAGTCGGTCAGAGATAAAGATTCGGCATTCCAGAAGTATAGAAGGAACCTGTGCAAGCCTCGCCATCTCTGAGTTCGGCGGGACCTCCGCGGCTTCAGGGGCTACTGTCGAGGAAATGACCCCCGGGTAGGGTCACCCAGGGGAAAAAATTCATCAAGGCAAAGATCACCGACCTGATGGTCACCGATCTAATCAAGGCCGAGCTAATCAAGAGAAAACAAGAAGTGGGCCGAGCTGTTCAAGCTGAGGGCCGATTGCCCCAGAAAAGGCGCAATCGGCCTCACCAGGAAGCATTCGGCCGGAGTAAAAAGAGTAGCATCCGAGCAGAATACCAGGTCGGACACCTGGAACAAGAGCATTTAATGCGCAATCCCTGAAGATCGGGACTGTCAGAGGCATGCGGTCTCCTCCAACGCCGATCATACAAATCCTCTTGCTCTGCTTGATTCTCTTCGTGTGTCCCAACTGGTCGGTTGCCTCTTTCTCTGAACCTCTAAACTAGCATCTATGAAACTCCTTTTGCAACCGACAACCACCGCACACGCGAGCGCAACCAGAGGCCAAGCAACCGGCCACGGCGAGACGAGGGTGGTGCGGGGCAGTCGGAGCGCGGCTAGTGCGGGGCAGCAGCAGGGGCAATCGGCCAGCGCGGAGGGGCGACGAATGAGGCGCGGCCGGTGGCGCAGCCTGCAACCGGCGGGCCATGGCGCAGGCACGGACAAGATGAAAAAAACGTCAAATGATTGGGAAGAAGGGTGTGCCTCGCCAGGTTGGCTGTGATCTGTTGGACCAGTTACGACAAGAGAAAAGTGTGAGTCGATTGCTCAGTAGTTCGGCTGATGCCAGGCCGATTGCACCCGCCAGACCGCGTTTTCATCCGTTTGCGCCAGTTCGGCCATCCGACTACAAAAAAAACAGTTGCGATGAGAGAAAAGTGTGAGCCGATTGCTCAGTAGTTCGGCTGGTGCTAGGCCGATTGCGCCTGCCAGACTGCAGTTGCATCCGTTTGCGCCTGTTGGCCATCCGACTGCAAAAAAAATTGGTCGGCTGTGATCTGTTGGACCAGTTGCGACAAGAGAAAAGTGTGAGCCGATTGCTCAGTAGTTCGGCTGGTGCTAGGCCGACTGCGCCCGCCAGTCTGCAGTTGCATCCGTTTGCGCCTGTTGGCCATCCGAATGCAAAAAAAAGGGAAGAAGAAGAAGAAGAGAGTCGATTGCGCCTTGTATTGGCTAGCAACCCCCATGCGGAAAAGAAGAAGGGTGTGTGGCTGTGTCCCGGATGGCATGCCATCTGACCAGAGCGCCCACAAGAGATAATTTGCCCGACTGGTCGAGTCACCCGGAGGCTCGGAGGACGAACCTGCCGAGTGCCCCGTCTGTTACAACAATAGAAGACTCTCCGGATGACTCACCAAGTCACCCGGAGGCTACACCCAGTGGGTGCTTCAGCTGCGCCAAAAAATTCAATGTGAGTTTCAATAGCGCTTATCATAGCAAGTATGCCGGATGAACCTGAGTAGTCTTCGGGGGTTATCTCCATGTTATTTCCAGTTGGCTGCATGCTCGGCCAGGGACCGGCTGCCTCCGGGCAGACCGGATAACCCTAATCGTTATTTCCCAAAGATGGATTAGTAGTGTGTAGGATACCAAAGGCCTACTCTTTGAGCCAGCTGCAGACCGCAGATCGGGTGTAATGCTGGTAAGAGCAAAACCTGAAGGTCACCGCACATGAAAAAACATCCGAAGAGAGAACATCTTGGGCGACCCGATCGCATTCCTTTTGAGAAGTTGGCTCGGTTGAGTTTGCTCCCCAAAGTCTAAGTACTGTATACTCTATCTCGCGGCCCACTCTTCGATCCAGATACAGACCGCAGGTCGGCTGTAATGCTGGCGAGAGCAAAAGCCAACGGGTGGAATGAACAGAAAAATGTCTGAAGGGCTCGAGCTAAGCCGAGTCGGCCTCCCGCCGCACAATCTATACTTCAGAAAGATAGTGAAGATTTTATATATCTACATTGACTAAGTTTATCTTATGCATGATCGTTTCCGGGGGAAAACTGCTAAGACCCTTGACGATATCGACTGCAACAGAAGCAATAGAAGATCCGAGCCGACTGCACGCAATTGGCCCGGATCTCGAAGGCTACACCCAGTGGGTGCGCTGACGCGCCCCCACCGAACAGAAGCAAGAGAAGATCCGAGCCGACTGCACGCAATCGGCCGGAATCTCGGAGGCTACACCCAGTGGGTGCGCTGACGCGCCCCCACCGGAAAGAAGCTGCCCCAAGGGCAATTACCATCCATATACAACGACAAGGAAGAAGCCCCCGGATGACTCTCTGAGTTACCCGGAGGCTCGGAGGCTACTGTCGGGGGCATAACCCCCCGGTAGGGTCAAGAAGGCGAAATATTTTTCAAGACATCGGGCGTCGATTGCGCCCTCAGTCCAGCTCGGCGCGTGTCGACTGCGCCATGTACCCGGCTGACTGCTCGGCCGCCGTTTGCCGGTTGCCCGCAGCTCGGTCTGCCCAGAACTTAAAAGAAGACAAGACAAGAGATGACATCTTTAGTCACATCAGCAATAGTGAAGTTGGTCCAAGGGAATAGTGTAGTTGGTCCAAGGGGTCACCTCCTTGTCCCCTTGTCCCGTGTACTTGTTGTCCCCTTTGTACTCTCTCCCTCACCCCCTTGTCCCCTTGGGCCTCCTATATAAAGGCACCAAGGGTGCTCATGGTGGAGGGGTTCCTTCCTCATTTCCCCCCTCCTCTCACAAGTAGAGAGAGCAAGAGCTCTCCTTTCCACTCACGACTAGGAGTAGAAGAGTAGCAGAGTAGCAGTAGCTTAGACAACAGTAGCAGAGCAGTTCAGCCTGGAGCAGAGTAGTTAGCATACACAGCTCAAGGAGCACCTCTGTACAGATAGTTGCATATAGTCCAGACATGCAGGAGTAGGGGTTTTATCTCTACGGAGAGCCCTGAACCTGGGTACATCGCAGTGTTCCCAATCTCGCATCCGGCACCAGCGACACCAACCTCGGTCTGTCCCCCTCTTTAGCCATCTCCATGGCACCTGCCGTTACATATCGACGACACAGCCCAAAGCTTTGGTTATTCCATGCAAGGGAAAAGTTGTCACAAAGATCAGTTTGTGCGTTTCGTGATCACCTTATGGGCTATCTGGCCGGCTCGCCGGAAGGCGATTCATGAAGATATCTTCCAAACTCCTTTTGCCACTGACGCCTTCATCAAAAGGTTCGTCGCGAAGGTGATCCAAGTGAATTCTTTTCCCAAGCAATCTGGACCAAGGAGTCCCAGTAATCACTCGGGTTCCAGGGTGACTGCTAGACCATCATCATCCCATGCTGTTCGGCAGTCCTGGAACGTAGAACCGGGATGGATCAAAATTCATTTTGACGGTGGGCTGTCTGGTGATGGCCTCTCGGGTGCAGCTGCGGCAGTTTGTAGAAGCAATAATGAAGTTTATATGGGATCGTCGACATTGGTTATCCCCGGGCTTCTAGACCCGACTACTCTGGAGGTTGTTGCATGTAGGGAGGGCCAAGCTCTTGCTGAAGATCTTGGTTTACAACATGTCATCATCTTAACTGACTGCAAATCTCTGATCAAGGACATCGGTGAGGGACAAGGAGGGCAGCATGGAATCATAATTAAGAAGATCCTCTCAAGAATACCTACTTTCCAGGCATGTGATTTTATGTATGAAAGTAGGAGCAGTAACATAGATGCCCACAACTTAGCAAAATTTCCTGCAAATCTTTCCGTGGGACGTCATGTGTGGCTAGTGAATCCCCATGACCTTTTATATATTAGGCCAAATCTTGATTCCGTTGAATAAAGGGCCCGTTTTTACCGCTCAAAAAAAAACAGCCGCTTGGGAGAGTAGTAAAAGGATTCAGGCGGTGACGTTGGTAGATGAACAGGGCGGATCCTACTAAAAAAATTGAACAGGTCGAACGCTAGAGGCGGCGGAAGACGTCACCGCCGGCCACGAGAGTAGCGGCGTTTCCTTTCCCCTCACACAAAACGGGGAGTAGCAGGTAAAACAAGCCACAACACATAACTTCACACTGAACCTTTTTTTTTTCAGAGAACCATTAGTTCAGGGTCATTACAGAAATCGATTACATATATCTACTACTCCTAGATGGCTAGGTACGAGGAACAAACTGCAATCAGCAAAAGTATGACACACCACACAGCATAGCTATAGAGGAGAAACTGAACTTGCAAAATGACTCCGTGAGTGAACTCCATGACCATGATCCCCCAGTTCTGGCGCGGTGAGTAACCAAGATCCTGAGGCCAATTGTGACCCCCTCTTTCTCAGTGGGTGACCCTTGGGGGTCGCATGCCGAAACCGCGCTTCATCTTCTCGACACTGTATGTGTAAGCCAATTTTCAGTACAGAGTCAAGTATCCAAGGAATGGTGAATTCACTCGGAACTAATTAAATAGCCATGGCAGATATTCTAGGCATGGTAGAACATATATGTGGCAGTCCAGTTCAAAAAAATGTGGCAGTGACCTAGCATGTTAATCAAGGGCATAGATTGGACAGTAATAAGCATAACATGATGAAGATCTTCATGTGGCATAGGAACTTATCCTTAACAAAGGTGTGTCGTTGTATATTAATACCCATATAAATTCATAGCATCTATAAATCAATATTCCAAAGATACAATCAGTAGCTTCTTTTATTTTGCGGGAAAAGTTACAATCAGTAGTTAGCGTATTGACTCTATCATAAGTTCTTGAGCATATATATCGAGTGTCATCAACTACCACCCGATTTCAGAAATATACGTGTATATATAGACTGTATGATTAAGCGATAACAGTATACTTTACGTAAATCATGAAGCTTTTATTACCATATTGCTTGACGAACAACACAAGATACATACTAAAGTATTACCAAATTATCAAAACAAAGATTTTCCTGACAGCCATTTTGAGATGATAATAATAGCACGATTTTAAGTCCTTCTACGGATACCGTAGCAACATCAGCTTGTTAAAGGAGCATGATCATGCTATATAAAACTATAGCAGTACAAAATGGTTGCAGCATTGCTTATCAGAATTTATAATTGTAAACTGAAATGGAAAGATTTGAAATCGGTGTGAATTACTTACGTTGGTGCAAGTTTGCCAAGACAATAAAGTTCTTCACCAGAGACATCATCATACACTTTACCAGACATTTCAACCTTATACGATCTGTCAGGAGATTCTGATAGACCTCGACCCACGAGTAAGTCAAAATCTTTCTGGTGAAGTTCTCTCCCATTGATAAATACACCAGTATTTCCACCAGAGCAGTTCTTGGGCATAGGATAGTTAAGTTGTGGAATGTATGGCTGCAACATGGAAAACCAGTTAAAAGCTTGGATCAAGATATGACAGGGTAAGACATATAATAATCCCCATCCAGAAAAAAAAAACTCTTCTTACAGGTATCATGCCAAGGCAGGATTGACCCATTAAACCCCAGAACCCAGCACGGTAATCATACCTAAACAAGACATAAGGAGAATGTCAAATGGCAATGATGCTAAGGGGTTATATTGTTCATCACAACTACAGTATCCATAGAGCCTTAGATAAATAAAGGTGTAAATTACCAGTATTCACCAGGATAGATTGGTCCGGCAATTTTCTCAGCCTTCTTGACAGCACGGTCGGATAGGGGATAGCCATTAATGAATACCTTTGATCTGCCATTGCCCATTCCGTTGTTGATTTTAAAACTCTTCTTCATGAGATTGGTAAAGAAAGAATCACCCGTTTTCGTGACGATAGGGCGATCTACATGTTGTGACCCAACACCTGGATGTTGACTGCAGTCCGGATCATCAAACTCATCATCTGAGAAGCCCATCACACTAACTACACGTACATCTTTTATGGTGTTGTGTCTACAAGTTTCAGTTAATACCGTCTTCTCATGCTCAGACCGGGTACTTCTGCTTCCTTTTCCTGGTCCATTAACCACCCTCTCAGGTGGTGAATGTCCAAAATGATTCTGAAGAGGTAAACTCGGAACACGGCTAACGGCTTGGGCTTCGGAGGGCGGATCACTGGACCCAGGGGTGTCCCTCTGTGAATAAGATCTTGCAGGATTGTTCTCATCTTCAAAAATGCTAGAAGATGATGATATACCTTGGATTTTTTCTGTGTCACTTGAGTTTGAGTGTAGATCTTTTTCTTGAGAGCAATGACTCCCTGCAGAAAAACTGTAAAGTGGAAGCATTCTCTCATTAGTAGCAGACATGCTTCCTTGGACATCACTGGAGTTATTTTTACTAGCAGCAGACATGTGTGAAATTGGTGAAGGTGCTGAAACATCAAGCCTGCTCCCATCAAGCTTGACCACGATTACATGAGAGCATGACCCACAACGTAGCTTGTACTCATCCTTCCCCGGCAAGGGGCACTTCTTGGGAAGTTGCAGCACTTCATAACAGTTGTAGCATATGGTAAATGGGGCTCCGCATGCAATTGGTTGACATGTTTGTGGAGGCTTCTTACTCAGGTTGCCCCTCATGTGACTGCGGTGCATCGAAGAATAGATGCCTCTTGAATTGTTATTTTGCATGCCAAACATCATAGAGCTGTTAACCGGGTATGCCCCAGGATATGGCACCCTGCGATGATTGAAACCCATGGAGGCCCCCTGGACAGGTAAGAACTCACGGTGGTAACAATGAAGGCAAGAACAAGCAGGCTGGTGGTAGAAACCGTCATGGTGGTACGAGACGAGAGAATCATGATTATGCTGTCCAAAGAAATAATTGTCACAATTCCTCCATGGATACTGGCCAGCAGGATAGCAAGGAGCTCCCATTTGTGTGAGAGGCTCTCTATATCCATGAAGATCATGCTGTGCCGGGACTGAAGCATAAGCAGCACACTGAACGCCTGGAGTTTGCCCACTCAAGGATGGTGAGTGCTGAGAGCTGTTCCGCTGTAACTGAGGTGAGCCATGCCGCAACCGACTCAACCGTTCATGAGGACTGTACGAACTCGAGGCATCCGCCACTCTGCTTGTGGAGGCACCTGCACTGGGCTTCTCAGTGATCTCACAGGATCTCTGCACCTGATCCCTCAACTCATCAAGCATCCATAAAAGCTCAGCGCGGTCTTTTGCAAGTCCACTGACACTGCTAGGGCCATCCATATTCCTCCTATCTGCATGCTGACCACCATTTGCATCCCCAAATCTTGACTTCATCTGGTGTTCATCAGGATAAGAATTAGGAGCAATGGTGTCAACTGCAGAGATACGAGATCTGTCACTTGGTCTGACTGGCTGCTTTACTTCTCCTTTCTCCTCATTCCGTATGCGCCGGTACTTGGCTTCCCGGATCTCCGTGCTGTCATCTCTAACTGTGGCCTCAAACATCAAGGTGCTTGGCTCTCTTGGAATTTGGTCATCACCAGAACTACATCTGGAATCTCTGTGCTCGGACATCATTTTTGGGGGTACTAATCTCTCTTCTGGAGAAGCTTGGACTCTTTGAGAGTTTTCTTCTGAGCTAGTTCCAACAGAAACTTCAGATACTGCTGGTTCCCTCTTCTCTGGCGAACTCTCCAGCACTTCAAGGTACTTCACATGTTCGACTTCGACGTCAGATTTGTCCAAACAAGTCTCTGATGCTGAGTGCTTTTTTGCTGCAAAATTGCACGGAGAAAAGAAATATAGTTATTTCTGTACTTTCTTATTTACGAATTTGACATATAATTTAGTATAAACAATAGATAAATGGAAGATATCATAGTTATTTTTGTATCAATGATGATCCTGAATACAATGTGCAAACCAAGACCACTTCTTCCACACAGTTTTTCTCATAAAAGCACTGCTTTTGGACTCAAGTATTCCTCTGAATTTATGTGTGATCGGAATTTAAGTGCAAACAATGGAACCGGCTCATTAGCGTCAAATTCTGCTCCACACATTTTTTTTCAGTAACTGTTCCACACACAGTCGATTTCATTCAAGAACGAGTCAAACTAGACATTTCTGCTCCTACGATCTATAAATTTTCAGACCAGACAAAACAGTTTTCAACCTATCAAGGCAAAATATCCTACACGGGACACTTCTCATTTAGAAACAATAAAATGTTGATGCATTCCCTACAAGTTCTGAAGCTTCAGATAATTTGTCGGGATTTTAAAGGCAAACTTCTGCCACAGGTTAAGAATCAAAGGCTTCGCAAATCTCAGGAAATTTTTGATTAAGTTGAACAACAAAAAATGGAGGTACCAGGAACTGGAACCAGGGGAAGCAAGGAAGAGAAAAATATGAGATAAACAATTGCCTTGCAAAGGTGGCAATGGGATCTTCACAAACTGGAAAGCATGTGATAATTTATCTATCTAGAATCGAGAAAACGAAATGTAGGAAGTGGAGTTGAACGAATTGATATGAACAGAGAAATATTTCGTGAGCAATAAAGGCGGCAGAAATATATGAATAATAACATCAGCCGCGTGGTAATAAACAGGAACATAACATAATGCAGAACATGAAGGCAAAGATGAAAGGAGAGAGCGAGAGAAGGGGGCAAAAGAAGAGACCTTGGAGAGTGGTGCCGCATCCGCCGCAGACGTAAACGGGGTAGTCGGGCAGCTCCGGCAGGAATTTCTCGCACTTGGGGCACCGCACCACCCGTACCTGCTGCTCCGCCGCCGCGGAACACGAGTCCTCCCCCTCCATTGACGACTGATGCGGCGATTCCTTCAACCCTCACCAGCCGACGCCAATGCTCGGGGCCCCAAGAAGCCAACCAGAACAATGGCCGGAGCCCAAGAGCAACGACGGGAAGGCGCCAAAGCAGTGCAGAGCTGCGACCGACTGACTGACCGGGGGAGGAACCAAGAAGAAGCCAAGGAGGAGAGAGAAAGAGAGAGTTCAGGGAGAGCTCAGCTCGCTTCGCGGGGGAGAAGTGAGAAGTGGAAAAGGCCAGGCCTGGTGCTCTGGTCCAAGGCAGGGAGGGAACAGGTGGAAGAGACCGAGGTCCAGGCAATCATCTACCTCACTCTTCTTTCTTGCGCTGCGTCGGTCGGCGTCGCCTACTGCTGAGCTGAGGAGTGAGGACTGAGGTGAAGCCGAGCAAAGCCGCGCCTCGCCTTTGCCTTTGGCTGCTTTCGCTCGATGCCTTTTGCTCTCTCTCTCTCTCTCATCTTCTTCTTCTCGGGGACGCCGCCATGGCAAATAAAGCTGGTTGCGAGAAGTAAAGTAAACAAGATGGGGTCACGGTGATGGGTAGTAGAGAATCAATTGTTCTTTTGTGGGAGTGAAAACATCAAGCAGCTCCGATCCATCCAACTCTGGTGCTGGTGTACTACTCTTTTGTTCTTGTCACATTTATCCGCACAAAACAGTGTATACTACTCGGATAGTTCAGAGCCCGAGGGCGCCTAGGCCTAGATCGGACAGCATATCTTGCAGTGGATCCTCGTGCAGACAGTACCGGGGGCGTGCTTATTAAGTTTGTATCGGTCCGTGAAGCAATGTAAATCAATGAAGCGCTCATTATGGAATAGTTCTCCTAAGAGCATCTCCAGCCACGCCCCCAAAAAGGCCCAAAACGGCGCTATTTGCGCCGGATGGAGGAAATTTGCCCAGCCGCGCCGCCCAAATAGTGTCGGATTGAGCCAAAATTGAATCCGATGATCCCAAGTCAAACCCGGCTCGCTGGTGTCGCTTGGGGTCGCCGGTTGCGCGCGCCTCGCGCCGTCCGCTGTCGGCGTGTGAACACACGTCGTCGTCATCCTCTCGCCTCGGCTTCCCCGCATCTGACGCCGCCGCAGCGAATCAATGCGGCGCCGGTGACGAGTCCAATCGCCGCGCAGAGCATCAATCCGGCGCGTCGAGAAACCCAACGGTCCGTCGTCCAAGCCGCCGCGTGTCCCGCCCCGGTGAGGCCGGGTTTATTGGTCTACTAATTTGGATTAATTTTGTATCATACATTTAAATAATACTCCGTAAGATATACTCCCTCCGTCCTGGTTTATTAGGCCCTTAAGCACTCTAAGCATGTTCCATTTTATTAGGCCCCATAATTAAATCTGCATTTAAGCCGCATTGAAAATGTAGTTTTTCTCTTGAATCTCTCTCCTATTCATGCACTCAATGAGAAATTAAAAGGAAAGAGATAAGTAGCACATAAATCTTCTTAGCATGCAGCCAATGCATGCGTAACATGCATGTCTAGCAGCATTTAATTAGGGAAGTAAATTCCTTTTTGGCCTTTAATTTGATGCAAACAACGAGATTTTTATGAAAATTCATTCTTCTGCATTGGTTCCAGAGTTTTGGTCTCTGGGACCAATAAACCGGGACGGAAGGAGTATGTTGTATGCTAGTATAAAAAATATATTATCATTATCATGTTCAAAATAAGTTTATAATACTCTACCTTATATTTTACAAGTTGAATATAAGAGAGTAATTTTGAGCTTATAAAAAAACTAAATACGAAAAGCACAATAACATGGTTTAGGCACGACAATGGGAGTGCTAAGGGTGTGTTTGATAGGATACATAAGGGCAAAAGTTTTCTATTCAACCCATCTTTAGGTGTTTAGTAGCCTGCACGGGGCCTCCTCGGCATACACGAGCTCAGCACAAATCCCCCGTAGCATCCACAAAGAGAGGCCATCCCAACAGTCGTTCGATGTTCAGCATGCACGAAGAGAGAACACCTGCGTTTTTTTTTAAGAAATCCAAAATTCATTTAAAATTTAAAAAATGTTCAAAATTTCAAAGTTTTTTAAAAAAATAATAAATTAAAAAAATGTTCAGATTAGAATTTGTTTAAATTAAAAAAACAGATTTTATTTAATTTTGAAAACTCTAGAGTTTGATAAATTTTAAAAAATGTTTAGATTAGAATTTGTTTAAATTTTCAAAAAAAATCAGAAAATTTTAAATTTTCAAAACTCCAAAGTTTGGTAAATTTTCAAAAAATGTTCAGATTTTCAAAAAAAATTTAAATTTTCAAAAAATGTTCAGATTACAATTTGTTTAAATTTTCAAAAAAAAAAATTTAAATTTTCAAAACTCCAAAGTTTGATAAATTTTCAAAAAATGTTCAGATTAGAATTTGTTTAAATTTAAAAAAAAATCAGAAAAATTTTAAATTTTCAAAACTCCAAAATTTGATAAATTTTCAAAAAATGTTCAGATTTTCAAAAATTGTTTAAATTTTCAAAAAATGTTCAGATTTTCAAAAATTGCTTAAGTTTTCAAAAAAGTTCAAAATTCCAAAGTTCGTTAAATTTTCAAAAAATATTTAAGAATTTCAGAAAATGTTCTGATTTTAATTTTTTTTTAAAATTCTCAATAAAAGTTCAGAAATTGTTTATTTTAAAAAAAAGGAATTCAAATTTTGTTTAAATTATCAAAAAATAGAATTTCAAAACTTTCAAAAACAAATCGTAATTCCAAAATGTGTTTAATTTTTGTTCACGTTTATGAAATTTTGTTCACCATTCAAAAAAATTATTCGAAATTAAAATTTTGAGGCTTTGTAATTGAGATATCCAGTTGTCAAAACAAAGAAAATTAAAATGTATCCGATCAATGTCCACACAAACTTCAGACAACCCAATTCAATCGTAGATGCCGCGTGACATGATTGATTGCACCGCGACGACTTATTCAAGCTATAAACGAGTCCAAAGTGAACAAATCTTAAAGCAAAGCGTATTCAACCGTATGCTGTCTACTTTTACTTTTTTTTTTTAAAGAAGAAAAGATGTACGCTGTCTTGTTGGTCTGGTGCTTTGCTTTGCTCCCGGCCTCAGCTGATGAAGAAGATGAAGGTTGGTTGGCACAACGGTAGTTTGCCCAAAGTAAAGAGCTGCATTTAAGGCGGGGTCTGTAATGTGCACGAAAGTCTTAGCGTGGCAGCATGATGGACGGGACGGATGGCAGCACTGACCGGCATGGTACTGTCACTCACCTGCAATTTTGCAATGCAAATCTGAGGCCACGCAGCAACAGCTGGACTACTGTTTTTTCTAAGGATACGTTACGTACTATACTGTTTTCCCAAAAGATACGCCAGGATCACATAAGAACAACGTCGAGAACTCGAGATGGCTACAACAACTTTTAGAACATGTTTGGTTGCTCGGATACATACAACCCAACCAGACTTTGACGAGGGGAATCGGTCTGGTTAGTTGGTTGGACTGCATCTCCATAGGTTTGCACGAACCTTAAAGCATCTTTGGGCCTGGTCTTGATGGCACAAAGAAATCGACCGTTTTTATCGAGCCAGGCCAGGGCGAGCCACCCGTGTCGGTTCACGTCTTTCCTCGGGGAGCGCGAGAGATGGATGGAACGGCTCATAACTCCCTTCTCTTATTCTGTCGTTGTCCACGACCCCATTCACATCGCCTCTCTCACTCCCGCACTCCCTCATCGTCCGTTGCTCTTCCGTTCCTCTTCGGTGCAATGTCCTGCTCGCAGCCGCGCGACCCCCTGACCTCCAACCCCGTCCACGAGCGTTGGGTCATCGGCCTCGTCAACACCGACGGGAGCAGCCTGACTGCGGCCATCCTCGCCCCCTCCCCCATCTGCACCGGGCCCCTGCGTCTGGCCAAAGCGCCGGAGCAGGGGCCATCGACCCCAATCGCCGAAGCAAGGGACGCCATCGCTGGCTCATGAGAGGCATCTAGGGCGCATATCTTTGGCACGGTGGATGAGGAGATTTTACCCCCCCCCCCCTTCGAGGGTTTTCTTCCCCACCACCGATGGTGCCCGACGAGCCGTGGCGGTCGTCGAACCGGGCCAACGCCTTCGACGTTTGGTCGTACTCCTCCACCGCGCTAGGGAGCAGCAACACTGGCAATGTTGCCGCATCATCCTTAGGCACGGTGTTGTAGGTCCCCTCCTTCCGCCAGGGCTTGGTCCTCTGCCGTCCGACCCTCCTCCACCGGCAACCGCTCAGGGCTCAGGTAAGCGTTCATGCCATTCTTCCTCCACCTTTGCTCCCTAGGGTTTACTGAAAGCTCGGATTCGATCCGATTCGATAAGATCCAATTCGATCCAATTCAATCGGATTCCTCCTGTGCATGTTGTAGTTGTAGTGTTCTCATGTCCATGTTCGTGCCATTCTTGTAGTACTGCTTGTAGTAGTGTTTGTAGTAGTGCTTGTCCATGCTTGTTCATGTCCATGTTCATGCCATTATTGTAGTAGTGCGTGTCAATGCTGAAGTGCTTGTAGTTGTAGTGTTCATGTCAATTTTCATGCCATTCTTTGCACTGCATATTTAGATCATGAGTGACAGTTGCAAAGAATGCAATACACTGTTTTTTTTGGCAACGACCACTGATCAGTGGAGTGCTAATGCATGTGTACATACTTATGCAGGAGGATCAACACTCGGAGGACATTATTACCATGAACCCCTACCTAAGGAGGGTGGACCTCCCTGGCAGGGTGGCGGCCATGAGTGTGCCGCACATTATGGGAAGGTAGCCGAGGACAGGCCACGAGCCGGGCCCTGGGAGCCCGTCCACTTCTAAGTCTAGATCAGGGACGAGGAGGACATGGCCATGTTGATCATCCTTCCCCAGTTCAGAGAGGTGATGACGCAGTGGATGGTCTTGAAACCCTCACAGTAAAAGAATTATATTCATGACATCATACTTATTTTTCCAAAAACACAATGAAAGAATTATTTCATTCTGAAAGCGGTGAGTATTTTCAAAAAAATTGAGATCTGCGAGATGTGTTATGCTAAAGGATAAAACAGGACGTGTTGCATAAAAAACAAGTATCAACATAGCTCTAACAAAAAAAAATGTCAATGTGACGGCCTATCATAGGCCTTATTGTTGTCTTTCAGACTAACATTTTATTTAGTTACCTACTTACCTTACATTTGTGTCACTTTATCCAGATTTTACTATCTGAATGATGTCAACCATCATGTACCTGGATTGCACGTAGAATTATCGTTTGATAGACGAAAATAGAGATGCCTCGCCTACATAAAACAGAAAGCCTAAACCAAAACATAATTCAAAAACACCTTTTTAATGTAGCATCAATCGCTCCCATTCACTCTCTATATACCATTAACTTATGTAACCACCAGAGAAACTAGCATCATACTGAAATGCAGCGTGCTGTCGCGCCTCTACCCCGCTACTATATAAAGTAATGGTCCTAAGCATAAACATGACCGATATAACTTACCACCTTCGACACATATAAAATGACCAACGGTGTTGACATCATCCTCAACAAAGTCCGCACAAGTTCTTTTTTGACGCACAAGCATTGTGAAAACACAGAAAGGTGTGTGTTGACACTCAAAAGTGACACAATTATTAATGACTTGAAACCATAGTAAGATGAAATTAATTTAAATCTTGGAGATCACCATTGGATAACCCTCTTCAAGAAAATCAAAATAGATATGAAAATAAAAAACGATGCTCCAAAAAGGAGTTCGATCGCGAAAGTTACAAGAATTCAAAGGAACAAATGTTGACACCTAGTTCTGAATTGCACATAAATATCGTCAAGATGGATTCAAATGGACAAAGGATCAACATGAAAAAAAAGTGTCTCGTTGAGATGAACAATTTTGCTTTTTTTATCATCTCAATCTAAAGTCATATTATGCAACTTATATAGCCGAAGCAGGAACAGATCCTGCAAAAAAAATCAGGTTGAAACATTTGACCAAATGTCCGACAGTAACAAAACGCCCTGACTTTGACCGGGTATTTCTCAAAAGGTCATTTTCTGTCCAAGTCAATCTAGGTTTTTGACTTCTTGGATGGGATTTTGAGTCATTTTCTTCCGTGGAGAGTTCACTAGCCTCATATGTGGATCAAAGGGATGAGAGGTGAAGCCTGATTGAACAACAAACGATCACCTAACACATTTATTACTTTTTTCATCCACTTCATACATAGATGAGTGAGTTGCGAATACTGGCGCTCTAGGGGCGGTTGGACCGACCTATGGCAGTCCATAGCTGCCACACTTCATGACTGACTGGATCCCTTCAGGATGTGTGGGGTTTCGGGTCTTCAAAAGTTCTTCCCATCGTGTCTTCATTGTCTTGCATATCACGCTCGATGTCGGGGGTACACGATGATGCATTCGTGTGCAAACAATTTTCCAAATATGTAGATTCAAGGTTGGTAGTAGACGCTCAATGCGAGTTTGTACCTTTGAAACGTTTATCCCCTCATTTGCTGGACAAGTTAAGAATGCAACATCTGTATAGGTTTGGATGTTCATTCGTCATATGGTGATAACTGAGTCGATGTGAGTCCTCGTGCAGATGAATTAGACCTTCGATCGACGAAACTTAGCTAGTAATCATATAAGGAAACCTAAAAAAGGAACTAGGGGATGAAACTTATACTGAGTGTTTCTCTGTTTGATCTTATCTCCTTATGTTATTTTTATGCTTTTGGGTGGACAATAATAATAATAATAATTATCTTACAACAAAGGTGTATCCCACCAAATAACATGTTACGGAAGCATGGCTTTACAAATGTGCAGACTGGGCCAACTAGGCTACCACACTGGAAATAGTTTATACCAAAACAACTTACATGGAACACACTAGTGCTTGCATCTTGATTCTTCTTCCAGGGACTACTGGGGCTTTAACTTGAGAGATGCACTGCAAGCAGAGATGATGGGTGAGTGAAAAGAAACCTCATCCATGCAACTTGTAAACAAGAGCAAAATGTAGCAACATAGTGGAAGGAAGGTTTCACATGTACTTACCTGTTAATGCAATATCTCTTCCCCGTTGGTGGTGGCCCGTCGTCAAAAACATGCCCCAGATGAGCATCACATACAGCACACAGGGACTCAGTCCGAGGCATGAAGAAGATGGACATATCAAACTTGTCTTTGACATTGTCTCCAACCGGCTGATAATAGGACGGCCATCCAGTGCCACTATCGAACTTGGTGGATGACCTAAAACACAAGTATTCATCAGTGCATAACAATGAGTACAATGGCACATAACATTTCAGGTGCAAAGGCAAATATCTTCCGCTTATGATGAAATGAAGAAAGACACAGCTAAGCGTCAAAAAATATGAAGAAAGACACAGCTGTCCCTTTTGGCTGTTCAGAAATTCAGGCGACAGTGCTTACTCAAACAGAGGGGTGTCACAGCAGATGCAATGGTAGATGCCTGGGGTTTTAGTATTCCAGTATTCCCTGGTTACACAACAAACAAAAGAACAATGTTAAGTTGTGGTAGCACTAGAAACAGGGAACAAAGATTGTACACAAATGACGATTATAGTTAGATTTCTTTTTTCCGAAACGGAGGCATAAGCTTTGGAGAGTCGAGTTTAGTTATGTTACACAACACCCAAAAACAATAATCGTTACTCTCCCAGCATGATGTTACTCAGTTTTCTTGCTCCCGCAATGACCCATTTGAGGCTGCGAAGATTACCGGCACTGGAGTAGATTTGGTCAGAATTGAGTAACGTACCCTGTGAAAGCCCTCTCAGTTCCCTTCTGCCGAGTGACGTAATATTGTTCTTTTGTCAGGCGCTTCTTCAAGTCCTCATCGCTGAGTGATGCGTTATCCGCTTTCCCTGCACAAAAATATGTGCCGTTACTTCAAGTTGCCAATGACTTGAAGAAATCATACTGAAACTCAGCTAAGTCATACTATGACAGACACATGAAATTCAAATAATCTAGCGGCTGACAGATTGCTCACAAGAAGTCACCATGAGCCATCAGTGCATCATCTGAATGATAAGCATCCGTGACTGAAGGTCATAATACTGTCACTATGAGCATGATGTTCTTCTGTTTTGCTTGCCATGTTTTTTAAGGCGACATGATCACTCTAATTTTTCGAGGGCAATGATCACTCCAACAAAGGTCTACTTCAGGCAAAATAAAAGTCAGGACATACTAAGTAATGTCTGACAGTACGGCTGCCTCCATAGACTAATCAATCAATCGTGGGCCGTTCTTGCTTCATCTGACATGATTCATTCAGGTGCGAAGCTGCACCAAACGCGGAGCAAACTCCGCTTCGATTTCTCTCACCCGAACGGAACCGCGGCAGGGCATGTTTACTACTGTACTCGTAAATAACAGGAGAAGGGGGTTCACGTTCACCTGGGGCTTGTCCCGACGGCGAGGGCGAGGACGGCGAGGCGCCCATGGCGCGAACGGCGGTTCGCCGGTAGCTGCTGCCGGGGAGGATCGTCAGGGGACGGGGTCGAGCGGATGGGAGGAGGACCGGCAGGTAGGAGGACAGGTCGGGGGCGCCCGCTCTGGAGGAGGAGAGCACGGCAGAAGCAGCAGCGTGGCACCGGATGGCCATCGGTGAGGTCGAGGGACTAGTATTTTTTTTTCGCAAGACGGGCGCTGGGGACGTGCAAAGCGGTGCGGTCCGCTGCGATGCCAAAGAGGGGGGTTTCGGTTCGTGGCTGGCGTTGCGGAGACGTGGAGCAGCGCCGATCGGCACACGCGACGCGAGCGCTAAACAAGAGAGTCTGAAAAAAACCTTGAACTCATACACGCCGTCGAAGTTTCACCCTCACCTTGTAATCCCTGAAATCGTTACCTCAAACTTATCGATCCCAGTCAATATAAACCTTCTGTTTGTTTGGCACACCGGGAAAAGGATAATCCCAACTGGATTCACAAGCTACTCTCACTGACAATACAGGCCCGCATGTCATATTCATCCCTCTCCTCCTGCTCTTCCTTCCTGTCTTTCTCTCTTCCTCAGTGCTGACTGTTGAAACGTATGAGATAATAAAAAACAGAAACGCGAGATGTTCAGCAAGAATTGGAGGGGCGCGCAGGGAGAGCACGTCCATGTGCGTCTGGGAAGACAACGGTCAGGGATGATCACCGCCGCGTATGGCATCGCCGGCGATGCAAGTATTGAATCAGTAATCACGCTTGATCTATTGATCCATCTAAAAGACGCACCCAAGCTTAGAGAAGGAACCTGATGGATAATTGAGGCTAGCTAGCTTCACCACTTGCAACAAACTACAAGCCACCAGATACTTTGTCGATCTGGACTCCTTGATTAGCATAACTGTGTGAAACACTCACGCCCTCACTGCCTAGTCGCCGCCAGTCCGATGTCTCCTTGGCTGGCAAACCCCATTGGCTGCCGCCGCACAACACGACACCATCATCACAGAGCTGCGGCGTCGTTTCATTGCGTGTGCGTAGCAGGTGCAGATTTTGAAAAGGGGAGAGAACAAAATTGAGAAAGACGATGGATATGACATATGGGTCCATCTAGGCAGTGAGATTACCAGATAATCCCAATGGGTATTGTGTTTTTTCTAACGCACCAAACTAATCTAGACTCAGATGAGGTCGGGATTGACCGGGATTGATAAGTTTGGGGTACCGATTTCAGGGATTATAAGATGAGGGTCTAATTTCGACGAGGCATATGAGTTCAAGGTTTTTTTTAGACTTTACTCGCTAAACAACATCACAAAGGAGCTGCTCTGCGCGGGTCGACCGGCTTAGTTTGGGCCGATCAAACCGCAGATCTTCGATCCTTGCAAATTCAATAGATCAGATTCATGTGTATCTTTTTGGATTATATGGTTGTAATATTTGCGGTATGTTTGTAAAAATTTTGATATACCGATATAACATTTTTTATTTTTGTGCTTTTTGCAGCATAAAAATGGTGGTAGCAAATTTTAATCGTTTGTGGTAACATTTTTTATTATTGATTGCAACTTTTTTGATACATGGATACAACAAAAATTTACTGTGTGCATTTAAAAAAAAATACCATTGCAGCAAAAAAATCTGATAAATTTTTTGCGTATCATATTTACCATCAATTATGGCAACAAATTTGATCACCAGTTGTAGATTTTTTTATAACGGTTGCAACAAAATTCAGGACCCATCATCACCGGTCACACTTCATTTTTTTTGTTGTAGCAAAAAATCATTAGTAGTATTTTTATATTATACTACCAAATGAATGTGCTTAGCACTAAAATACTACTAGATACATATGTTTAGCAAAAAATAACATAGATTAACATAATAATATTTTAGTATAGTAATAATACAGTTAGTAGCATTTTATACAACGGTTGCAATATTTATAATATACCATATGCAACAAAAACAGAAATTGTCGGCCGGCCACCATCGTTTCCCCATCACAAAGCACCTACACGAGCGTATCTGCTGCGGCAGTAAAAAAAAATCGAGCAACCAGTGAGTTTTTTACTCAACAGGATTACTATGTTTTTCCTTAACTATAGGAAGCGAACGTTCAAAATGTCGTTTCCTCGGTGACCGGCTTTCAGCCATTGATTCATTTTGCACGGATCTCAGTGTAGTTGATTTGTCATATCAGCTAAAATAATCATTTGTGAACACCATAATAACCTAAAATGTGGATGATTTATCGTAGTATCTTTTTTTTCAATGAACATGAATCAAGTCAATATCTATTTTTTAACCGTGTAGTTGCCAGGCAGTTGTGGTAAATTGGTAATATATTGTAGAATTCCTCAATCTACTTGCTATGAGTCATATAGCTGATGGAAGTGGCGGATAATGCTAACGTAGACCGAGCTAAACGTAGCCCTTTAGTTTGAACAAGTCATAAAATGTATTTTATATTATTAAAAAATCATTGAATTTTTTTATGAATATATATACACATGTATATGGCATATCTGCAAATTTTCATACCATTATACTTTCACATGTTGCGTATGAAAAAAAGACAAATATTTGATTTTAAATGGGCCTTTTTGTTGTTGGTTTTGGCTGAAATTTTGTTTTTTTTTGTCCAGACTTCATATTACAATATTTTCAAGCCAAATTTGACATGTTCATACGGAATACATATAAGTTTTCATAGATTTTTTCAGAACTTTTAAATATGTTTTACGATTTTTTCAAAATAAAGGGCTACGTGTAGCTCGGGTGCTCGGCCTCCAAAAATTCACTCATGGAAGTGGATCCTTTAACTTTAAGAAGGAAAGTTACGGTGCTATAGTGTTATGCTAGTATAAAATGAAGAAGAAAAGTTAGGGATGATTAGCATGTTGTTTACTAATGGTATTTACTGTAGATAAAAATAATTTAAAATTAATTTTATTTCACCATTAATTTGTTTATATCTGATTAATATAAATATACATGATAAATCTGTAATTTCAAAATTAATTTAAATTATTTTAGTTTTAATTATATGGAAAGAAGGAAAGTTAGGGTATTGTAGCTTCTTTAAATTTCCTTAAGTTAGAGGATCCGGTTCCATAGCTGATGCTCTCACACTTGGGGTAGTAAACATTTGGTGATGTACAATATGCTCTGTGCTGCCTCCTTGTGGAGTATTAGGCGCTTATGAAATTAATTCTGTTTTCAGGGAACATCTTGGAGAAGTTTGAACTACAAGTTTTAAGGGAAGATCTTGGAGAAGTTAGAACTGCACCTTGGACAGTTAATTAACATAAAACTGGGCAAAAATTAACATAAAAGAAAATTGCCCAGTTAATTAACATAAAACTGGGCTAAAATCAGTACAAACAGCCCAAAAGTGGACTACTCACACAGTACAAAACACCACGACCGCAAAGGCAACCTGTCAAACGCTCCCAACACGCAACAACTAGAACACTCACCATGTGTACAATGTAACGAAACCCAAAGCGAGAACACCAACAACGCCGGCTCACACAATCAAAGCCACATCGACAGCCTGAGAAACAGAGCACCATCCATCATGAAATTGCGGGCGCCTTCCCTTTGGCACAACACTTATTGCTTTTGCTCCTCTTTGATTTCTCCTTCCGGAGGCAGCCATGTGTCTTGCTGATTCCAGGGTGATCAGTTGCCCATTTGTCAAAGAAAGCTAGAACTCAGAATTGTTTCGCCATATTCCGTATAACCAGAAGTTCATATAGATGCTGGCAAGTAGCCAGAAGTTCTCCACCTATCCAAGCATAACATTCTTCTCTAAACCGATGAGTAAACAGGCTATGCTTTTGACAACCTGGTCCATGTACCTCCGGAACTGTAGTGTACCTCAACATCATCAATTGCTTTTGGTGTAACTGAATCAGAACTCTCCAAATCACCGCTGGGTAGTTCTGGAGCTGCGCTGGCGGATGATGTCATGGCCGGTGTCCCCAAATTTCTGAGCCAGGAACCAGCAAGCAGTCCTCGATCTATCTTGGTGGGGGCAGTCAGGCATTTGATCTTGTCAAAAAGCTTCTTATCGGCAAGTTCTATAGTACTGACAAGCACACCCATGTTGTAGAGCGCCAATTCCTGGAGGTGTTCCAGGTCATTCAAACCATTGAGAGCCTTCAATCTGCTGCAATCATGAATGGCTAAGATGGAAAGCATCGGCATGGCACCAGGCTGTACCACCAGCTCCTCCAAGGTACACAAATTTTTAAGCTTCAACTTTCGGAGGCTCTGGAATCCCCTCTCAGGGAAAACCAATGTTGTTCCACTATATGAGCAATCTAAGAGTTCCATCTCAGCAATGCATGGCAGCACTGCAAGCTTGTCCACAAACGTCTGCGACATCTCCGATTCGTGCAAATGGAGCATGGTGAGGTTTGGCATGACATATCGGTCACTCTCTAAAGCATCAAGGTCTTCTAGCTTTCCATGTAGAATCAGCACCTGGAGGCGGCGCATGCTCGAGTCGGTGAACATTGTAGATGGAAGGACTTCACCAGATAAGTTGAGGCTCACAAGGAATTCCATTTTCCTCAGAGCTGCTGAAAGCGCTTTAGTATGGGTTTCGGAAATGCCAGCCAATGACAGAGACCGGAGACATAACATGTAGTTCAGTGGACATATTTGATCATGCCATGGATTTGAAGGCTCTGCACCATCAAGGGTCATCAAATTATTCAAGGAGACTCTGCAATCAGGCAACATGATTTTCTCAGCAAGAACATGCCTCAGTGTTTCAATTTCCCAAAATTCATCAACAACTCTTCTCACATTTGTTCTCCTTACATCTAATGTCTGGAGATTGTCAAGCTTAGAAATGGACAAAGGGAGCTCCTCCAAGTTGCTGTTTCTAATACCAAGGTACCTCAAGTGGATTATGCTCCCAATCTCATTTGGCAGCCTTTGGATCTTCAAACCATTCAGATCGATGACACGTAGGAACCTAGAGCCCTGTATGAAGTGCAGCCCATGAATGGTCTTTCGGCCAGCACTGTCGGAACTTCCACATGCTCTGGAGCACATCTCTGCAAAGTTTCCCAACAGTGTCTGAGGTTGAGGTGATTCATATATTGAGCTGCTGCGCTGGTCTTCTGCAAAATCGCAGAGAAGAGAACGCAGCTTAGGAAATTCATTAGGTATGTTGACAAATGAATCCACATAGTTGTGTACAGCAAGGCGGCGCACTGCATTTGCATTTAGGACATTCGCATGGTGGTGGATTTCAAGGAAACCAGATTCCCGTGCTTCAGATTCCAGGAATGCGTGAAGCAGATTGTGGATGGCTACCAGCTTGATTCGTCCTCCAGCATCCTTGTCCATGACCTGGACTAGTCCTCTTGAGACAAGGTCCTTCAGATAGTCAAATCCAACTTCCTCCAAAGTTTTTCCCTTCTTTGGCACTATAAAACCCTCGGCAATCCACAGACGAACCAAACGATCCGGGTAAACAATAATATTTTCTGACATGGACGCGAAGTAGAGAAAGCATGACTTTAGGTGGTGTGGCAGATCATCAAAAGCTAAAGACCATATGCTTCCAACTGGTTTTGGCTGGCCATTGGTCTCAAGTTGCTCAAGGACGTCATCCCACTCTGTGGAAATCACCTTTGATCGTAATACTCCAGCAAGCACAATGATGGCTAGTGGAAGACCTGTCGATATATTGTGAACTTTGTCATAGTAAGTTTTGCACTTGTAACTTTGTGGAGGTTTCTTTGCTCCAAAAACACGTCGACAAAACAATTGTTGACCATGTATGGTTTCAAGGCAAGACAACTCGAGGGGAGCAATACGTGGGTCCATATGATTGATTTCCTTCACACTTAGGCGTGTTGTAAGCAAGATTCGGCTGCCATTGTTGTCATCTGGCAGGACATCCAACAAAGAGTTCCAGTCACTGATTTCGACCAAACCATCAAGAACAACTAGGTACCGCCTGTTCTGCAACTGTTCTCGAAGTTTTCGCTCTTTACTGGTGGTTTCTCCATCACCAGGCAACAATGATGCCTTATCAACTTGTTCAGGTGCTTCTGGGACCTCTGAGCTGACCTGCTTGTACACAGTCTCCACATAGTCCGTAAACCTGATGTGTGGTGGAAGACATACCCATGCATGCACCTCAAAGTTTCTCATGATATCAGGGTCGTTGTACAGCTTTCTTGCAAGTGTTTTCTTTCCAATGCCACACTCACCCAGAATTGAGATGACAGCACGGTGAGAAACAATTTCCTCTTTGTTAATGATTTGGTATTTGAGGGTTGCAAATTCACTTTGTCTGGAGTCGACAACATATCCATCCTCGTACCTGTAGCAGCAAACGATCAGTATTGACTGCCAATAATAACTACTATGTGCATGCTTTTTTAGAACACACATGGTCGATTTAGAACATAAAGTGTCAAACATGTTACTGTTTCAATAGACAGTATACCAGAGGAAAGTAAAATAAATTGAAACATAATTAAGGTTTGTCATTGAAATGTGTGGTCAAGCCCAAATTGTCAATACACACAAAAAAAATGTGACACTATACAGTGTTTCCTAGGCTTTATCAGTATGACCACCATGCTGTACAAAGTAGCGGGATTTCCAATCCTAAAGAGTAACATATCAAATGGTCCCAGACTAACTAATCATACAGTTCTATTACTATATTGGACCACACAATCAATATTTATTTAATTATTTATATCTTTTCTGTGAGAGAGGCGCACTACATAACTAAATAAGCAATTGAATTGACATGGATGTGCAAAGTAATATTTTTAACACATACTCAAGGTACATGATGTCACAGTAGTATCCCAAATTAACAAACGAATTAATCAGAGTTCATAAACAGAACATTTTTTAAAGTCAATACACTTAGATATAAATTGGTTCGCCTTCAGACATCTAGGCCAGGGTTTGTTTGTTGTGTCGGTTGTAATATATGTTCGGCAGCTGCTGGTCATGTCTTGTCTTGAGTGGTCGGTTGTTCAGCCAGTCTTAGGCTCCTACTGTTGTAATTCTATTCCTTCTATCAATGCATCAAGAGACAAGCTTTGTGTTTTTTCGGGGAAAAAAGTTCGCCTTCAGACATCCACTCATTATTTTGGGGTCAAATTAAGAACATAGGGAATGAAGCTCCGATTATAGATAACCTACACAAATTCTCGCAAGAAACACGATATCCCTTTGGTCAAGGCACCAGCTAGCATGGAATGCCAACTATAACGACTTGGTTAAAGACTTCTTCTGGTGGAAGTACATTATATGTTAAGTGGCAAATACAGAACAGTGGCAAGTTGCCAAGAAAATTCTGGACACTGATTTTTGTGGATAGATCAGTCGAATGGCATGGTTTTTAAAGAGAGAATCGTTACAATCTTCTCCCTCGCAATGTATAAGGATGCTTTGGTCCGAGAGGTTCTATACTCAGATGGTATTTTGAAGAACTGCGAAACATGTATGTGATTCTTGGGCTGTCCGTGCAATCTGATGACCCTGTGGATAGATGGCATTACACCTGGGTCTCGGAAAAATAGTTCTCTGAGAGCTTTGACACCCATTTTTTTTTCTGGAGATCAACCTGATGTCTGCCTCAGATGGATAAGGAAAACTAAATGCATACCCAAGTTATGAGTGTTTACTTAGAGGCTGCTCAATGACTAGCTGAACACTACAGGTATGCCAAGCCACAGTTAGCTTTATCATCCCTCCCCCCGCTCCCCCACTGACACCGTTGTGGTTTTGGCCGATATGGCGCTTATGTGTCTATATTTTCGCTGGCATGTTGTCCATGGTATAAACTGATCACCCAAAAAGTAAAGAAAAAATATATATTGGTAGGATTTTTTTGAAAGGTGGATAAATATTTAAAGATCTAGATGCATTTGGTCTATTTATATTAAGTATTGCAATATTTCCATCTTTCTGAAGTTCTCTAGGAAAAAGGGGAAATGTTGTAAAGATTTTAAAATATTTAGTTCAAATGTTATTTTCAGATTACAAATATCATTTTTATGATTTCTTAGTTCCTTGAATATTGAAATTTATTTATTACCTCCGACCCATATTAATGTACTCAACTTTGTCTAGATTCGTATGTATCTAGTTAAGTATTTAGACTAGATGCATGCGTATCTAGACAAACTTAAGTACATTAATATGGATCGGAGGGAGTACATTTAATTTTTCAAAACTTCAACATTGTTCATTAAATGTTCCGATTATCTATTTTGGTGATTTTTCTTTAGGATTTCTTTATATTTTCTATAATTTTATCTTATTTTAATGTGATTTCCTCAGTTCTTTCTGAAATGGTGGCACACTGACTTTTGCCCATGTGAACATGATGCAAACAAGAAAATAGATACAAAGACGCCATGTCAGCCAATACCAACCCCGTTCCGGTAGAGGGAAAAAGTGAACGGTTTTGACTTTCGAGAGTTTAAGGGTGTTAGATCCTTGCATTTGTATCAATATGGAATGTCAGATTCTCACAGCTCTCTATTCATGTACCAGTGCATTGCATGCACATCACAGCAAAGTAAAATGAAACAAAAAGAAACAGCATTGTACTAGCAGAATACGAACAGGAGAATTTTTTTCCGAATCTCTAGTTCAAGTAGGTATAAACAAGAAAAATGAGCTTACCACTCGGGATCAGTGACAATGGATGATGAATTCCATGTTTCGGATGGAAAACTCTCGATGGCATATGTTTCCTTGTTTTGATTCAGCTCATCGATCCTTTCATTGATCTTCACTATCTGGTTTGACAACCCATGACGTACAACAATCTGCATATTATAACCTTGTAGGAGTACCATGTTAACTGTGGGTCAAATTAAAGAACAAAACTATCCGAGGAATCTCTGCATTGCAGCCATTCTACTTAATAATTTGATAATAGCTGCATGTGCATAGCCATGATATAGACAGGGGAATATGACGTGGGACGACTCAATTTTGGAAAGCGAACATTTGGGGATCGAGACTCCGTGCTCATAATTGGCATTATTTAGAGGAATGTGGAGGCGAGAGGAATGTTTTACTGTACCTGAGTGGCGAGTCCCTGGACCAGGTTGAAGGCGGCGCTGTGCCACCAGCCGCGGCGGCCCTTGGCGCTGAGGTGGAAGGCCTCGACGCGGAGGTGGAAGTCGTCGACGGCGTCCTCGACCTCGAAGGCGACCTCCCGCGTCTCCCGCAGCCAGAGCAGGAGCAGCTCGTTGGCGCGGCCGCGGCGGGCGCGGTCGGCCCCGCGGACGAGGGCCTGCAGGTAGGCCAGCTTCCGGCGCAGCGACCGGATCTCGGAGTCCACCCGGAGCAGCGCCGTGGCCTCCGCCGCCGCCAGCTCGCCCAGCTTGGCCGCCACCCCCGTCACGCCCGCGTCCGCCATGGTTATGATTGCACGCCCGCCTCCGTCTGGATGGCTCACTCCATGGTTATTTTGGTAGGTAGCGTAGCACACTGGCGTGGTAAATGATTGTCGCTAGGAGTAGCCCACCCAGTACGCGGGGTGGTTGGCGTGGGGCTCGGCATCAACCTACCCTTGGCCTGGTCCTATTCTCTCTCCGTCGGAGGCCTCCGTAACGCGCCGGCGCCGCCCACCGGAGGACGCACCGGCGCTGGTATCGGAAACCTGCCTCGATGACGCCGCGTTAATTGGATCGAAACGGTTTGCCGAGCTAGCATCGTCACCTTCCTTCTAGCGAATACAGTATCTTCTACAAAATCATCACCTTCCTTTCTGGTTAATCACGCCTGACGTGGAATCGAAGGTAGGTTTTCGGCAGCTACGGCATCATTTGCTTGGAGCTAATGCCAGATTACGGGGCGTAATAACAGACCTACTAGGGCCTAGACGGCTAGACCCTAGAGCGAGCCACCGCGTTCGGGACTCCGCGTCCACGTCCGGCTCCGTCCGGCGCACAGGATCCATCCATCCATCCATATATACTACCAGACGCCTCGCCGGAGATCTGCAACGACCCGGCGGGATCGGATCGGAGAAACAGAGGAACGAACGAGCACGCGCGCACGATACGCACCGCCGGTTAGTCAGGATGCCGCGCGGCAAGACCGCCATGAGGCCCATCGAGAGCGCGCGGGCGCGCGCCGCCAGGTGCAGCAAGAGGGCCAAGGGGCTCCAGAAGAAGGCGGCGGAGCTCGCCACGCTGTGCGCGGTCCCGGTCGCGCTCGTCTGCGACGGCGCCACGTCCACGCCGCTCGTGTGGGAGTCGGAGGAGGGCGTCCTCGACAGGTACCGCCGCGCCGTCCCGCCGGAGACCCGCGCGCAGCACACGCACCGTGGATACCTGGAGACGGAGCTGGCCAAGGAGCGGGCCAAGCTCGCAAGGGCGCGCCACGGCTGCCCCGCCGCACTCAAGGACTGGGACGCGGCGCTCAACGACGTCACGCTGGACGAGGCCCGGGAGCTGCTCCGGGCGATCGACGCCGCGCTGCGGGCCGCCGGGGACAGGATGGAGGTTCTCGGTTTGCCTGCCGACGGCGGCCACGGCCCGCTTGACCTTGACGAGCAGGTCGCGCCGGATGCTTCCGACAACGCCACAATGCCGCAGAATCTCCAGCTCGGGCATGGTTACGGCGTGCCATGCACCGGAAGCAACCCCGTGGACATGGGCGCGGCCGGCTTCCAGCCGCAGATGGTGCCGTTCCATGGCGGGAACGACGACGGCCTGCTCGACCAATTCTCATGGGACGATCGCTTCCAGACGAAACCAGGGTGCGGCTTCCAATGCATCGGCGGCAGCAGCAACGCCGTCGACGAGACGCTCGCGCCGGGCTCCGGCAATGCCGGTTATGACTGGCCTGATCTGACTATGTGGCACACCGACGAGTTGTGCGATGCAGTGTTGCCACTTGGGTACTACCCTAACTTCGCCGACGGTACCGTGGCGCCTGAGTACTCCGCTCAGGCCGTCGCCGGCGGGGACTACATGAACACACTGCCAACAGGGTACGGGTACCCCATGGCCATGGGCGTGGGCGACAACTGCATGAATCTGAACAGTAACTACACGGCACATTGGCAGGCCGAGGAGTTCCATTGCTCCGACACGAGAACCAGCCAGCTGCTGTCAGCTGCGTCATCGCTTCAGCCCTCGGGTCCCGGGATACGCAGCTCCAGGTCGACGAGGAAGAACGCTTTCTGTTAAGTTAGCAAATGCAGTCATAGAGACAGACACGTGCTTCGTAATTTCCTAGCCAGGGTATCTTAATTATCACGCATTTTCAAGTTAGAATTTTGCAAATTTACATAATTTATCTGTACACTAAATCCAGGTTTTAAGCTCATATTTTTCACATTTTAACATGGATTACACCGTTTAAAGCTCATCATAATGGAAGTAACACTTTTTGCATAGTGAATCAGCTAGCTACAGCTTCGGTCTCTCAAATATCCTAATTATTTACTCAAATTTATTCCTAAATCATGTGGCATGAACGCAATCTTTTTCGTTCGTTGCAAGTACGAATCTTCATGTGTCACATCACTCTTTAAAACAGTTCGCGCGATTATAAAGAAGCACGAACTACCACTCTCATGCGATAACACATCTAGTATAGTGGTTAGTAAGAATGGCCCTACTCTTGGAGGCCAGAGTTCAAACCTTGCTTCTAGTATCTTTTTTTCCCTTTTCCCAATGGCGAAAGAAAATGCAAAGAAACATTTTTAAACACTCCATGATAATCTTTATTTCATCGCATATAAATTGTCATGGCAATTCTTTTCTATTTTATTGCAGTTCTTTCTAAACATTAAAAATTATGGCATTTTTTGGGTTTTAACATGGCAAATGAAGTTTTGTTTGCGGGTATATGGCAAAAGGGTTCATAGTATCGCAAATGTTTTTCTTGGACTTGGCAAATGTATTTTTTGAACACGGCAAATGTATATCTTGAACATGGTAAATGCATTTTTCTTGGACATGGCAAATGAAGTTTACGCATCATGGCAAATGAAATTACGTAGCATGGTAATGTAGTTTTTGGACATGTCATTTGTAGCAGGGGCGTAGCCAGCCTAGCACTGGCCCCGGGCCTCCTTTAGCGCTACAGTGCTAAACAGTGTAAAACAGTAAATAGAATGCTACAGTCTACCAAGGAACCACACCTCACGCCCCGGGCCCAGGCCCCCCCCCCCCCAGGCTGGGTCCTAGATCCGCCACTGATTTGTAGTATATATAGCATGACATTTTTTAGTTATGTAGGATGGCAAATGTAGTTTTGGAACATGGCAATTCTACTTTATACATCATGGCAAATGGTTTTCTTAGACATGATAATTCTAGTTTATGTAGCATGGCAAATATATTTTATCGAACATGGCAATTCTACTTTATGCAGCATGGCAAATGCTTTTTTTAGACATGGCAATTTCAATTTATGTAGCATGGCAAATGTATTTTTTTGAACATGGCAATTCTACTTTATGCAGCATGGCAAATGGTTTTTGTAGACATGGCAATTCCAGTTTATGAAGCATGGAAAATGTATTTTTTTGAACATGATAATTATTGGTCACGGAGCATAGTATTTTCTTTTTTTGGCTACATGACAATTGCCATACTAAGCACGACAAGGTGTAGCATAGCAAATGTATTTTTTTGAACATGGAAGTTCTACTTTATGTAGTATGGCAAATGATTTTTTTAGATATGATAATTTTAGTTTATGTAGCATGGTAAATGTATTTATTTATTTCTGAACATGGCAATTGTTAATCATGGAGCATAGTATTTTCTCTTTTTTTCGGATACATGGCAATTGCCATGCTAAGCATGGCAAGCTCTTTTTTTGATACATGACAATTGCCATACTAAGCACGACAAGGTGTAGCATGGCAAATGTATTTTTTTGAACATGGCAATTCTACTTTATATAGTATGGCAAATGGTTTTTTTAGATATGGTAATTTTAGTTTATGTATCATGGTAAATGTTTTTTTAACATGACAACTGTTAACCATGGAGCATAGTATTTTCTATTTTTTTGGATACATGGCAATTGCCATGCTAAGCATGGCAAGCTCTTTTTTTAGATACATGGAAATTGCCATACTAAGCAGGGCATGGTGTAGATTATGAATGACAATTGATAGTTTTTTATTGTGAAATAATGGCAATTGTTGGTTATGGAGCATGACATTTTCTTTTCTTTGGCCACATGGAAATTGCCATACTAAGCATGGTAAGGTGTAGATCATGAATGACATTTAAGAGTTTACTCTGTTCTTCGAAGCATGAACTTTGTTAGTGTGTCGATCATGGCAAAATTTACAAAATAGAAAATATTTGTCTCTATACCAAACGTATGACAATTCTGTCATCAAATGAAAAAATAAAAGAAGATTTTTTATTATAAATTTTCATGTATATAAAATTGTTATTTTAAGAATTTTATTGTACATATTTTTTACTACAACACATACGATGAGGAACTTGGGAATTGAACCCTGGTCACCTAGCAAAGAGCAAATGACCAAATCCACTAGACTAGCATCACATTTATGTGATTAGTTGGTGTTCGCGCGGTACTTAGCCCAGCGCGAACGACCCCATGTGATTGTGAAATGAGAACAGATGGAAGGGTTCGCTCCAACCCCCCTCCAGCGCGTACGTTCGCTGGGAATTGGGATCCAATTTATTTTTGGATGTGTTATGTTACTAGATAAGTTATTTTCACAATGGCTAGCCTAATAGTTCATAAATTATATTGAACGTTCGTTTGATGTATGGACGTGATTTACGATGCACTCCTGGTGGTCACATCGGCGTGATCTACACGTCACGATTCCGGCCTGCTACCTCCCGCACGTCTAGCGGTGATTTCATGTGTAACATATGGGGTTCGCCGATTCCATAGTCTTTTTATTACAAACTTAGCTCTATTCATATTTGAATAAATAATTGAGATATTTGAGAGAGATTAGTGAATTTGATCCCATAACTTGTTGGTGCCGGCATCGCCACTGCGCACGCTAGATTGGTGCACTTTGTGCTTGTGGGCTAGAAAGGGGTAATTCCTACGTAGATCACCAAATCACCTTCAATATGTATGGTTTAAGCATTTGATTTTACAATCGGTCATCAAAATTGCATGAACTGGTTTGAACCGGCATCAAACGAATGGGAGGATTATAGGTGTTTGGATGTCCGCCACGTCGGACCGCGACATCGTAGACCCTCCCTAAATCCCCGTTGATGCGTCAGAACCTTCCGTCTACATTCATGCCACTCAGAGCAGATGTTATCGGATGATTGCCTACCCGTATTGTGTCGATCAGATCGGACATTAACAAACATCTAATCGATGCGGCACTCACATCGACGAAGGGACCGAGAAGCATTGATCGCTGCCAACACTGAAGCGAAATTGGTTAGGCTTCCCTAGCAATTTAAGTCCCCCACCCACATACTTAAACCCTTCACCACCCCTCTTCGCTCCTCTCTCAAACCTGCATGCCTCCAGCACCGGACAACATGATAATCCAACGACACGAGGTGGTTTTCCGCACGCACCATCGGATTCGAGGGGGCTTTGGATAGTGGCGCTGCCACCCACGATCTTCAGCCACCTCGGCTTGCATGTCTCAAATCTGGGAGATTGTCATTGGTATGCTCTTGATAGGGTGATGCGCTCTCTGAAGGTACTACAAGTTAGGATTTCACTATACTGGTTACCCAAGGGTATTGGAGGGCTATAGTGACATGAATTGAATATCTAATGCTGATGATCTTAAAGCTACAAGTGGTATATATTTACACTTGTTGTTGTTGTTTTTTCCTGAAAGCATAACTCACAACATTAGACGCAACAATTGTCGAAGCGGAATATCTTTGAGAGCTTTTGATGGACTTGCCGATGGTTAAAACACCATTACCAACTATCATAATGAACTATGATAGTCATACACTTTTGAACCTATTTGGACTAACCTATTAACTCAGTGCATCCAGTTGCCAGTTTCTGTTTTCTGCTGTTTTTGTATTTCAGGTTTTCCGGCCATTAAAAGTGCTCCAAAAATTCCGGGAAAAATATATAAAAAATCAGCGCAACAGAAGATTCTGAAATCACCAAGAGAGGGAAGGGGGGCCACCACCAGGCAGCCAGGAGGGCAGGTGGCACGACCGCACCCTGGGCCGCGCCAGGCACCCTCCTGACTGCCTCGTGGGTCCCCTCGACGCCCCCCTTCGCCTATATTTACCCCTCGGGGTGGAAACCCCTAAGACGGACCCCTTTTTCGCGATCTCGCCTCTGTTCCGTCGCCGCCACCGTTTCTAGATCGGGGTTGTCTGGAGAAGCTGCTCCGGCACCCTGCCGGGAGAAGCTACCCCCTCCGGGAGACCCTCCATAGCCATGGACGCCTCTCGTATGTACCGTGAGTAGTTTCCCTTGGACCATGGGTCCGTGACCAGTAGCTATGTGATCTATCTCTCCCCCTTTTGTGCTTCCACTTTCGAGTCCTCGTGAGCTGCCTCACATGATCGAGGCATCTATGTAATTTCTGCTGTTGCTATGCTGAGTTTGTTGGGATCTGATGGATTATGAGACTATGTTCAGATTGTGATGAGTAATATATTTGGTTCTTCTCTTTTATATTTTGTTCTTGAGTAAACTCTTGCATGTTCTCCGTTGCGGTATTTTCTTTGGCCAAGTATTTTATTTGCAACTCCAAGAGAGAGCGTTATGCTCGATTGTGGGTTCAGCCCCTTGATGTCTAGCTTGAGTGACAGAAACATGGGACTAGGGGATGTGTTGTTGCCACCAGGGATAAAACGACGGTGCTTGTACCTGCGGGTGCAAGGATTGTTTACTTTACGCAAAGTTCTTTTAATGCAGTTGTCTGTTGCTTTGAGTTTACACTTTGGGTGGGATTCACAACTTAATACCAGCGAGTTGTTCTGGATAGATATCTCAAGGTGGATGATTCGTAGTAGATGCAGATGGATTTCGGTCTACTTACCTTGGCGTACTGCCCATTGCTTTTGAGCCCTTCCTTTCTTTGCAGCATAGTTAGCATTGCGGTGCCTTCATAATCCTATCAATTGCCCAACTGTGATTTGTTTACCTCGCTAGCACTTTTATCGTCTTTTGGGAGAGAGACATCACTAGTGAAAATCACGGGACCCTGGTCCATCTTCATATTATTGTTCACACCCTCAATTTACTTTCAACTTTTAATTTCCTTTGCATCTTTTATCTCTTGCGTTGATCCTTTGTAAACAACAAGGCCGGAGGAATTGACAACTCCTCTGTACTCGTTGGGAGCAAAGTTATTTGTTGCTGTGTGCAGGTCCACGACAACACCTTAGTCAGGAAGCAATTTCTGGCGGCGTTGCCACCTACTTGTATCTCCTGAGTCCTACTGGTTTGATAACCTTGGTATCTTAACCGAGGGAAACTTGCTGCTGCACTGCATCTCAAACCTTCCACTTGGGGTAACCAACGAGGGGCGAGAAGCCATCAAGCAAATTTCTGGCGCCGTTGCCGGGGACTCAAGTCTACAAGATAGGGGAGTTGCACACTATCTTTTACCTTTGCTTTTTAGTCTTGTTAGTTTACCTTTCAGTTTTTACTTTTGTGTCCTTAATAAAAAATACCAAAAATACCTGTTACCCTTCTTGTGTGGTTAAATATGTTAGGAGTTGGTACTATGAGGGAATCCGAAGTCTTGGATTTCCATCAAAGGAACGGGGAGAATATGAAGAAGGCATGGGACATAATTTCTAAAGCACATAAGGCAAATATGCCTTGGTTACCTATAAGAATTGTGCTTAGAAATTTTTACTTTGGCCTTTTTAAGTGGTGTAAGCACTCTCTTGATCTTATAGCTGAAGGAGACTTTTTAGAGTGTGATGAAGCTAGAGCTCTTGAAATTATACATGGTTTATCTGGTTATTTTGTTTATGATGGTCTTAACACTGTTGTAGACAGAATTGCTACTATTGAGAAGAGACTTGATACTCTAGACTTAAAAGAAGTAGAGAAGTTAAATCCCCCTAGAGAGGAGATTTTGGAAATAGAAAATGACTGGGAGCCTAATATTAGGGTTGTTATCTCTAATAAAAACTTCCTTGCTTTTTGTGACATTGGATCTACAGTTTCTATAATGCCAAGCTTTATTTATGATTCTTTGTACCTTGCAAGCATGGAAAAATTTCCATCTTTCCATGAACATTCTAATGGTGATATTTCTGAGATCTAGGGAAGATTAAAAGATGTCCAGGTCATGTTTCTTAAAAGGAGTGTAGAGATTGACTTTGCCATCATGAAGGCCAACAAAGGAAATATAGTGCTCGGAAGGGACTTCCTCCGAGCCATGAAAGGCTTCATTGATATAGGTAAAGGACAAATACGTTTGCGTGGTAAGGCAAAAGGTACGTACCTCTTCCCTCGGAAGAACAATGATGAGATTATTGATAACCCTTTTGAAATCCTTGGTGAACCTTCCGATGATTTTGGAGAAGTTTGATCTTCTACTTTAAGCCTATCTAATGGCTCTAAAGAAGCGCTTTCGGGAGGCAGCCCGCAACGAATTTAGGTTTTTCTTTTTGCTTTTATTCTGTTCTTAGTGGTCTTGATGATTGTTACTACTGTAGAAACATCATTGTATCTTTACTTTTCAAGCTTTGTGCCAAGTTTAGCCTCATACGGCAAGGGAAGTAAAAGTTGTGACATGCTGTCCAGAAAACAGATTCTGTCCTCGTGACTAGAAAAATTAGAGAAAAATCCTAGTTCGTCTTTTTGAGCTGAAATTTTTACACAGAGTGATCTATACAATTACAAAACTTCCGTATGTTCTGAGTTTTTTTATTTGAGTTGCAAAAGTACCCCTAAGAAATTCGTTTCTATCCGCTGTTCTGTTTTTCACAGATTCTGTCACGTTTTGTCTCTCTTCACTTTTGCAAACCTTAAGCTTGCTTTTTCTTTGCAAAAACCTTTTGGAAATCTTGAGAAACAGTATCTCTTCCTGGAAATATTTATTTGCAGTAGAGGAAAATTATTTTATTAGGGTACTAACCTCTCTAATCAACCTACAATGAGTTATGTATGAAGGGAGTTTTCAAGTGCGCGATGGAGGATGATGAAAGAAGATTCAGGAGGGTCAAACGCTCAAGCTTGGGGATGCCCATGTGTACCCCCAATAAATATTCAAGGAGACTCAAGCATCTAAGCTTGGGGATGCCCCCGTGCATCCTCTTCTTCATCAACAATTATCAGTTTGTCTCTCGTTGCACTATATTTTTATCACTTCATGCATTATGTGCTATTCTTGGAGCGTCTCGCTCTTAGATTTTGTTTTTAGTTTTCTTTTGCTTTGTTTGCTGTAGTAACAATTTAGACCCCAACTTACTCTTTTGTGTGGGAGAGATTCACGCACCACTTGAACTAGAACTCCTCATAGGATTTGCATGCTTATTCTTTTAGCTGCGAGCTGTTCTTTTTCTTTTCTTAGCTGCTGTTCTATTTAGTTGTAGTGCTTTAGTTTTTCTAGAGCTTTTCTTTTTGTCTTAGGTTGAACTTTCTATAGGTTGCATGTTTTATCTTGTTAGAGAGTTTGCCTGTTGCACTGAGTTCTGTGTCTTGACTGAAAGTAGGTAATTAAAGTTGTTGTTCTCTTTGTAGTAGTAACTTGCAATAGTTTTGAGGTATTGATTAGAGTAATGTTTGAACTTATGGTGTCAAGATCTCTTGCCTATTAGTGATAGATGTCGTATTTTGGGCAATCCGTGTGTTTTTCGAAAACCAAAAACCCCTTTTGAGAACTCTAGCTACTAGATGTATCACTAACCTCTGGAGGGTTCGAATATTAGAGTACACTCACGTACCATGAGTCGAGGATGCGCAAGGATAACCAAACCCCCATACACTCCTCCTCGGGGTACCTGTCTCTTTGTGAACCTCCTGATTAGATTGAGAGTTACCGATAATAAGTGCATGAGTTCTTCGGACTAATGTGAGTATTCGAAAGTTGACACTTCCACCCACCTATAATTTTTCTAGCCTCTTCGGTACCGTGCATTTCCCTTTCTCACCTCGAGAGTTGGCGCATACTTCGCCGGTGCATCCAAACCCTTGGCACGATACGCTCTGTCATCATAAGCCTTCTTATATCTTTCCTCAAAACAGCCACCATACCTACCTACAAGGCATTTCCATAGCCTTTCTGAGATACATTGCCATGCAACATCCACCTTCTCATGAGTTGATCTTCATGTCATACATGCTACTTGCTTGATCGATGAGACGCATGCTAGTTGGGCCTTGCCCTAATCATTGCTACATGACGTGCTAGTATGATTGCATATCCTGCTATCCTGGCAGAAGCATACATTTGCATCATGATAGTTACATTTTCTTTATGTGAGTACCTTTGTAAAGTGTGAAAGATCTCCTATATTCTTGTAAAATATAGAGTATTGCCCCTAAAGTGAGGAAAAGATCCCAAAGAGGACAAAATCAAAAGATCCCAAAGAGGACAAATGAGAGTTAAATAGAAAGAGCCATTGAGGCCACCAAAAAAACAAAAAAATAAAAGAGAAAAATAAAAAGAGAGAAGGGGGCATACTACTATTCCTTTTGAGAGATCCACACTAGTACTTCATCTCCTATCCCTTGTATGTAACAACCCAGATTTCACAAAAATTAAAATTTTTGTTTTCGGTGTGAATGGTTTGATTGTCTGATTTGTTTGCGGTGTTTACATCCCCGATTTATCGATCGGCGATTATTTTCCCCCTTCTTATCTTGTATCGGACGGATACCGACCGTTGCCACCCTGACACTCGACCTTTGTGACACCGGGTTTTACCCGATCACCGTCGCGAAAACCGCACGAGACCAGCCGCAGCCAACGGAACGAAAAACCCCGTTTAATAATTAAACAGGATATTTTTATAGCGCGCCGGAAAGTGTTCTCGGAACGGTTCCAGCGCTAGGTGAACACCACCGGCTCGATGCGCTGATCGCGCAGTTCGAAGTTTTACCCGAATCGGAGGTACCGCGGACCCCCGGCGGTCAGAAACGTGAGCACCGCGCGCGCGAGAGAAAAACCGGGGATATTTTTGCAAACTGCCAGCCACCTGGGCTATATAAAGACCACCACACTCCCACCCCTTTCTAGGGTTTCCCCTAGCCAAAATTGCAGCCACCCCCCTAACAATGCCCCCAATTTCGCAATTTTTGCCAATTTTCTATTAAACCCTAGCCCCCAAGCGATCTGGACCATCAGATCTGGCGATCCGACGGCCCAGATCCACCCTAGCCTCCCACCAACCGCCTCTCCTCTCCCTCCTTCCCGGAGCCGCCGCCAGCCCAAGGGCCTCCACGGCCGCGCGCCGCCGTCGGCAGCAGGCCGCAGCCGCGCCCCTCCTCTCCCCATGACCTCCTCCTTCCCTCTCCTCCCCATGTCCTCTCACTCCGGCTGCCTCCTCTCCCTGCAGGTTGTGCCATCAGTCCCGCGCCATGGACGGCAAGACCGAGCCGAGCCCGAGCTCGAGTCGGTGACCTTCCCCGCCGCCAGAACGACGCGCCGCCCCGGATGCGGCCCCTCCATGCCCGCCGCGCCAGATTCCTCCTCCTCCCGGTCGTCCTCACCCTCCCATCTCGCCGGAGGGCCGCCACCCTCGCCGGAAACCGCGTCCGGCCGTCGTCTCCATCGCCACGCTCGGGATCGGCTGGATCCCGATCTGGCGGCCCCATTGACCGCGGCCTGGACCGGCTCAGTCACCCCAGCGGCCCCAGTGGCCCAGATCCAGCAACAGGCCAGTGGGCCTCGGCCCATGGGTGAGCCAGGCCGCCCCCCCTTTTTTTATTTTCGCATCTGTTATTTTTTTATTTTTTTTCCAGCACCCTGTATAATTTTCTAAGTCTGGAGATATTTTGCTGCTGATTCAATTTTGCGAGTAGTTTTGCGGTAAATCTGCAGCTCGGATCGCGATGCCCCCAAAACGAAAGTTGCTTATAATTGTGTGCACTTCAATTCATCTTTTGTGAGCATTTGCATTTGAGGTCATCTTGATTGTGTAATTGCTATTCAAACAGGGCTACCTGTCGTTAACTGCTGCTAAGTTGCTGTAACTGTTATTTTATTGCAACTTTGGGTGACGATTGCTTCGCAACCGTTCATCGGAATTGATTGATTCCTTTTGCATCCTGTTAAGCATTGTTTCTACTTCAGTTCCATGCTTTCACATGCCATAAATGCTTGCTGCATCATGATTGTATTTTGCTCCAAAGTAGCTACCCTGCTGTTAGAATGCTGTTGTTTATATTTTGGTGCAACTTCGGTCGACAAGTGTGTCGCGACCGTTTATCGGAATTGAGTGATTCCAATTGCATATTGTTAAGCATCATGTCTACTTCCATTATATGTATTGTATTGCCATGATATGCTTGCTGGTCATATAGTTATTGAGCTCCAAAGTTTCTATGCTGCTGTTTTTGACAGCCACCTCGGTTTTTCTTTAAGTCTGTAACATCACGATGCCATGTTGTTTGCTTAATATCTTTTGATCTATGATGCCTATTTGCATGATTCTTTTTGCCATGCCTTTCCTGCCATGTCTACTTTATTTCCATATCATCTGTGAGCATGTTTGCATTGATTATCCTGTTTATGCATTGCTTTAAAGTGTGCTTCGTGATGTTGGCAGATTGTGCTCGTAACTTGTTTTGCTTATATCTTTTTAACCGTAACTCCGTTTGGGGTGTTCTTTATATGTAACTTGATTAGTTTTTCTTGTACTTTGTGTTTATGCTATTGTTTGCTGTTGTTAACCAACCTAAAATATGGTGTAGGACAGAACAGTATCAAATGTTTTAATCATCGTGCGACACTTAGTGTTATGCCATGTTTAGGTTGTGCCTCACTTAAATTGACTAGCATAGATAGTTTATGTAACAGCCCAGTTTTTGCAAAAAATTAAAAATTTTGTTTTCGGTGTGAATTGTTTGATTGTCTGATTTGTTTGCGGTGTTTGCATCCCCGATTTATCGATCGACGATTATTTTCCCCCCTCTTATCTCGTACCGGACGGAGACCGACCCTTGCCACCTTGACACTCGACCTTTGCGACACCGGGTTTCACCCGATCACCGTCGCGAAAACCGCACGAGACCAGCCGCAGCCAACGGAACGAAAAACCCCGTTTAATAATTAAACGGGATATTTTTATAGCGCGCTGGAAAGTGTTTTCGGAACGGTTCTAGCGTGAGGTGAACGCCTCCGGCTCGACGCACCGATGGCGCAGTTCGAAGTTTTACCCGAATCGGAGGTACTGCGGACCCCCGGCGGTCAGAAACGTGAGCACCGTGCGCGCGAGGTAAAAACCGGAGATGTTTTTGCAAACTTCCAGCCACCTGGGCTACAAATAGACCACCACCCCACTTGGGATTTCCCTAAGCCACTAGCCCCCAGATCTGGAAAAACACCCCCAAATCCGAAACCCTAGCTCCCAGATCCGTTTTCGGCCGTCGGATCGCAGATCGGACGCGCCCGGAGGCTGCCACGTCGCCCCCTGGATCTTCTCTCTCTCCTGGACCTCTCTCCATCCCGTGGAGTAGCCGCCGCCACCGCCGGGGCCGGCCAGCACGCCGGCTAGCCGGAGCCGCGACGCCGCAGGTCGCCCCCGCCTCCCTGCCTCCCTCTCTCCTCTTCTCCCTCACCCCTTCTCTCTCTCGCAGCAGCAAGGACCCAGCCGCCATGGACAGAGGAGCCTCCATGGCCCGAGCTCGCCCGAGCCGCCGCCTCGCCTTGCCTTCGAAGCCGCGCCGCCGAGGAGCTCCGCCGTCCGCCTCACCGCCCGCCTGCGCCTCCTCCGCCTCCAGTCTGTGCCCCCCTCGTCGACCAGCCCGCCGCCTCGCCGCCGGTGGCCGGCGTGCCACCGGGTAACCGCGCCGCCGCCCCTGTCCAAGCTCGGGAGGAGGAGCCGAGCGCCTGCCTCCTCACCGCTCGAACGGGCCACGTGGGCCACGGCCCAGGCCAGGCCAGGCCTCCAGCCCAGCCGCCCGGCCTCCAGCGCCAGATGGGCCGGCCCGTGGGTGAGCTGCCCTTTTTTCTTTTTATTTGTTTATTTCTTTTTTTTTCTGTTGGGCCCAGTAATTCCGGCCCAGTTAGTTTTTTTCTGCTAGTTTGTTTTTATTTATTTAGGCAGTTTTAGTTGTTTTATTGCGGTGCCCGCAGTTTTTTAAACGTAGCTCCGATTGCGACGATTTAAATATGAAACTTGCTTAGAATTGTGTCTAGTTTAATAATTTGTGCTCCTTTGCCATGTTTGACTTTGTTTACTTGTTGTTTATCTGCTAATTACACTGCCTGCCACTGTAAACTGTAACTGCTATAACTTTTTATCTGTTGCTCTGTTTAAATTGTTCTTTATATGTAACTTGACTAGAATTGCATGTAGATTGTGTTTATGCTGTTCTTGCTTGCTAATAAAAATAATAAAATATTTTTTAGGGCAAAACAGTACCAAATGCAATATTTATCGTGGGGTCCGCAATAGTTTGCATGTCTAGGGTTTCACCCCACTTAAATTGACTAGATCAGATAGTTTATTTATGCTTCACCTCTTGACTTGTTGTGTGCTATGCCATGCTTTCTTGAGTGAGATGCCATGTTAACAACCTTTGTTGATCACCTGTAGCTAAACAACTTGAACCACCGTAAACGTGCGGTATTCGTCGTGTGTGACGAGTACTCCACTTAAACTGTTAGTAACCGTTCTCGACGATAGATCTGTATCGCGTTGCCGTGTCGTGTGCTGTCTTCTTGATCTTGTGTTGCTCCGTAGTAATAGTGGTGCACCGTTGATTGTTTTCCAGTGTTTCCGTCTTGTGTGCTTCGCGGTTACCTCTCGGAGACGATGCGAGCTTGCGATCGACTACACCTTCGGAACCCGACTTATCAACAGGCAAGGACTATACATTACTTATGATCCATTCTATTTCAACCAGCGGTTTGCATGCTAGTATAGTTTAGGCTCGATGTTTGATCCTACCACATGTTTACATCCTCTTTTAAACCGATACAGCCATGTCCCTTCCCAGCAAACCTTGTACTGCTATGTTACTATTGATCGTTGCTCAGCCCCTGCTTAGTATGCATGCTTAGGATGCTATGATGTTCCCCTGTTACTCTTTGGGTTGGGATATCACCTTATTATATTATTGTTGATGATATGATTATTATTATAAATGTTGACTATATTCGACGAAGGATGGAAGGTCTAGGCTGTCCTGCCCCGACGCTTTGTTCCATTCGAGTCACCTAGGATCCGAGTTCCGGGTATTGGTTTTAAGACTGAGCGCGCCTAACTGCGTGTGGGATTTTATGGGGTCCCCTTTTCTTACCTATCTAGCTTCAAACATTTCTAGAGGTGGCCCAAGCTGATTTACCATTTGAAAACATGCATATATATCTTGTCGGGTCGCTCCTAGCAGATATCTTTTAAAACAACTTGGGCCAGCGGAGACATGGTTTCTTTGTTGGTCCACCTTTGGCCGGCGAGGGCCCGAGACCTCACGTGAGGCGTCTCGGTAACCCAAACCCGGTTGCGACGGAAGAGTCCGATCCGAGAGCGTGGCCAGCTTTTGGATTGGGTGTCGACTCCCCGGGGCCACCCGGATTTGTTCGTTGTTAGCTAGAGGGACTTGTCGTTTCGGACCTCTTGGAACTAAATCATAAAATGGTTGCCTATAATGGGTAGCAACTGAGAGTGATGGACGTGCGTGCAGAGCCTCGTAATGGGCAGTTGGTACACCCCTGCAGGGTTAAATATTTTCGAGAAGCCGTGTCCACGGTTATGGACGACTTGAGACCTACTCCTTGTTCATAGACAACAACAACTGAGATATCTTAATATAACTTGATCACCGTGTGTGTGCCTTGACTGCTTCTTCTTCGTCGGGATGCGAAGAGGAGGACAAGGATAGGATAGGTGTTATGTTTGCGTAAGTAGTTGATAGCAAGACTTGTTGGAGGAGATTCCTCATCGAATGCTTGGCTTCTTATCTTACTCTCTAGATCGTTAGCCACTTCATACCTGCTAGTGCGGCAGCAACCTCACCACTTACCCCTTCCTTACCGTAAACTACTAGTTTTCCTAGAATGACGAGTGATGAAGTCCTTGCTGGGTCAGATGACCACTACAGTTGGATGCTGAGTACCTCTGTACTCATGATACTACACCCAAACTCTTTTCAGGGTTCTGATCGACGACAGGTATGGTGATCGACGTTTCACGTGGAGACTCGACGACGACTAGTTAGGCGGATCCCGGCGGAGGGCCTGGACCCGTGTGGTTATGGGGATTGATGCTTTTCTCTTTGCCACTAGGCATTTGTTTGTAGTCTGTACTCAGACATGTATCTTCCGTTGTTGTATTGTGTTAAGGCAGTTGTATGCCGATTGTACGAGATGTTGTATCCTGTATCTGTAATGTTGTGATGTCATGTTGGAAATCCGGGGCATATGGCTATGTCATATGTCGCGGTGGGACCGATATGTGCTTCGTCCCCGGATCTGGATGGAAACATCCAGATTTGGAACAGTACCGCATATCGGGCCTTACAGTTTACTTTGTGCTTCACCTCTTGACATGTTTGTGTGCTATGCCATGCTTGGGTGCCTTGCCATGTTAACAACCGTTGGTTGATCACCTGTAGCTAAACAACTTGAACCTTTCTAAACATGCGGTATTCGTCGTGTGTGACCGATACCCCACTTAAACTATTAGTAACCGTTCTCGACGATAGATCCGTATCGCGTTGCCGTGTCGTGTGATGTCTTCTTGATCTTGTGTTGCCCCGTAGTAATAGAGTGCTTGCTCGTTGATTGCTTTCCAGTGTTTATCGTCTTGTGTGCTTCCGCGGGTACCTTCGGATACGTTGCGAGCGTGCGATCGACTACACCTTCGGAACCCGACTTATCAACAGGCAAGGACTATACATTACTTATGATCCATTCTATTTCAACCAGCGGTTTGCATGCTAGTCTAGGTTAGGTTTGATGTTTGATCCTACCACATGTTTACAGCCTCTTTCAAACCGGTACAACCATGTCCCTTCCCAGCAAACCTTGTACTGCTATGTTACTGTTGCTCGTTGCTTAGCCCCTGCTTAGTATGCATGCTTAGGATGCTACGATGTTACCCCTGTTACTTTTGGTTTGGGATATCACATTATCATTATTATTATTGTTGTTGATGGTATGATTATTATAATGTTGACTATATTCGACGAAGGATGGAAGGTCTAGGCTATCCCGCCCCGGCTTTGTTCCATTCGAGTCACCTAGGATCCGAGTTCCGGGTATTGGTTTTAAGACTGAGCGTGCCTAACCGCGTGTGGGATTTTATGGGGTCCCCTTTTCTTACCTACCTAGCTTCAATCATTTCTAGTGGTGGCCCAAGCTGATTTACCATTTGAAACCGTGTGTGTGCTGGTCAGCTGCCAGTTGTTTACAAACCAACCCGGACCAGTGAGGACTTAGTTCCCTTGCTGGCCCACCTTGTCCGGCTGAGGACCCGGTTTCCCATGTGTGATTAACCGGCTATCCAAACCTGCGACAAACGGTAGAGACCAGACCGAGAGAGCGGCCGGCTCCTGAGATGGATGTCGACTCACCGGGGGCCACCCGGATTTGTTCGTTGTTAGCTAGAGGGACCTGTCGTTTCGGATCTCTTGGAACTAAATCATAAAATGGTTTCCTGTGATGGGTAGCAACTGAGAGTGATGGACGTGCGTGCGGAGCCTTGTAATGGGCAGTTGGTACACACCTGCAAGGTTAAATCTTTTCGAGAAGCCGTGTCCACGGTTATGGACGACTTGAGACCTACTCCTTGTTCATAGACAACAACAACTGAGATAATCTTAATATAACTTGATCAACGTGTGTGTGCCTTGACTTCTTCTTCTTCGTCGGGATGCGAAGAGGAGGACAAGGATAGGATAGGTGTTATGATTGCGTAAGTAGTTGATAGCAAGACTTGTTGGAGGCGATTCCTCATCGAATGCTTGGCTTCTTATCTTACTCTCTAGATCGTTAGCCACTTCATAAATGCTAGTGCGGCAGCAACCTCACCACTTACCCCTTCCTTACCGTAAACTACTAGTTGTCCTAGAATGACGAGTGATGAAGTCCTTGCTGGGTCAGATGACCACTACAGTTGGATGCTGAGTACTTATGTACTCATGATACTACCCCCAAACTCTTTTCAGGGTTCTGGTCGACAACAGGTATGGTGATCGACGTTTCACGTGGAGACTCGACGACGACTAGTTAGGCGGATCCCGGCGGAGGGCCTGGACCCGTGTGGTTATGGGGTCGATGTTTTCTCTTTGCCATTAGGCATTTGATTGTAGTCTGTACTCAGACATGTATCTTCCGCTGTTGTATTGTATTAAGGCAGTTGTATGCCGATTGTATGAGATGTTGTATCCTTGTATCTGTAATGTTGTGATATCATGTTGGAAATCCGGGGCATATGGCTTTGTCATATGTCGCGGTGGGATCGATATGTGCTTCGTCCCCGGGTCTGGGTGGAAACACCTAGATCTGGAATAGTACCGCATATCGGGCCTTACATTGTACTCCATAGAGATCATCATCATGCGTATAACTATGTGGGGACCCTTCACACTATAGAACTTGGCTTGTATATTCCAATGATGAGCCTCCTCAAACGAGCTCTAGGTCTTCTTGAGCAAGCAAGTTAGATGCACCCCCACTAGTCCTTGGAGAACTTTTAGCTCACATGTGCATCCGTTGTATGGCAATCCCTACTCCTCACATCATATCTATCATATGGCCTTCTCTCGCCTATGATTGTCCTCATTGATGTGAGCCTTTCACACCTTTTTTGTCTTCCTCCTCCACCTTGTTTCTATTTCGCCTTTTAGGTGTCAACTTTCTTGCTCACGCTCATCCATTGCATGAGTGCTCAAAATATCGAAAGGGAGTGGATCAGTTTGACTTGTACCTGGCTAGTGGTCTGGGGATGAGTCCAGATAAGAATCCAAAGGATACCAAGTGTGAAACTTTAGTAGATAGTTGTTCTCAACAACCTTATTTTTTCTCTCGTATTTCCCTATCCCTTGCTTGCACGCAAACACCATCTGGAGACATTCGAGTCACGGACAGCGAGAGCTCTTGCACCTTTTGTTCTTTTGTTGCTTGTGTCAATGCTAATATAGACTCTTGCTTGTTAAGACTTGAATTGAATTGCATGCTTTGATTGCTTTACTTAAAAGTCCTTTTATGGTTGTGTGGCATGTCACCACAGAAATTATGCTTGTTATCATTTACCTACTCGAGGATGAGCAGGAATTAAGCTTGGGGATGTTGATACGTGCCAAACGTACCTATAATTTCTCCTTGCTCCATGCATGTTTTGTGTGACTTTGCCATGTTTTTCTTGAACTTTCATACACTTTTGAACCTATTTGGACTAACCTATTAACTCAGTGCATCTAGTTGCCAGTTTATGTTTTCTGATGTTTTTGTATTTCAGGTTTTCCGGCCATTAAAAGTGCTCCAAAAATTCCGGGAAGAATATATAAAAAATCAGCGCAACAGAAGCTTCCGGAATCACCAAGAGAGGGAAGGGGGGCCACCACCAGGCAGCCAGGAGGGCAGGTGGCACAGACCCACCCTGGGTCGCGCCAGGCACCCTCCTGACTGCCTCATGGGTCCCCTCGATGCCCCCTTCGCCTATATTTACCCCTCGGGGTGGAAAACCCTAAGACGGACCCCTTTTTCACGATCTCGCCTATGTTCCGCCGCCGCCGCCGTTTCTAGATCGGGGCTGCCTGGAGAAGCTGCTCCGGCACCCTGCTGGGAGAAGCTACCCCCTCGGGGAGACCCTCCATAGCCATGGAGGCCTCCCGTATGTACCGTGAGTAGTTTCCCTTGGACCATGGGTCCGTGACCAGTAGCTATGTGATCTATCTCTCCCCCTTTTGTGCTTCCACTTTCGAGTCCTCGTGAGCTGCCTCACATGATCGAGGCATCTATGTAATTTCTGTTGTTGCTATGCTGAGTTTGTTGGGATCTCATGGATTATGAGACTATGTTCAGATTGTGATGAGTAATATATTTGGTTCTTCTCTTTTATATTTTGTTCTTGAGTAAATTCTTTCATGTTCCCCGTTGCGGTATTTGCTTTGGCCAAGTATTTTATTTGCAACTCCAAGAGAGAGCGTTATGCTCGATTGTGGGTTCAGCCCCTTGATGTCTAGCTTGAGTGACAGAAACATGAGACTAGGGGATGTGTTGTTGCCACCAGGGATAAAACAACGGTGCTTGTACCTGCGGGTGCAAGGATTGTTTACTTTACTCAAAGTTCTTTTAATGCAGTTGTCTGTTGCTTTGAGTTTACACTTTGGGTGGGATTCACAACTTAATACCAACGAGATGTTCTGGATAGATATCTCAAGGTGGATGATTCGTAGTAGATGCAGATGGATTTCGGTCTACTTACCTTGGCGTACTGCCCATTGCTTTTGATCCCTTCCTTTCTTTGCAGCATAGTTAGCATTGCGGTGCCTTCATAATCCTGTCAATTGCCCAACTGTGATTTGTTTACCTCGCTAGCACTTTTATCGTCTTTTGGGAGAGAGACATCACTAGTGAAAATCACGGGACCCTGGTCCATCTTCATATTATTGTTCACACCCTCAATTTACTTTCATCTTTTACTTTCCTTTGCATCTTTTATCTCTTGCGTTGATCCTTTGTAAACAACAAGGCCGGAGGAATTGAAAACTCCTCTGTACTCGTTGGGAGAGAAGTTATTTGTTGCTGTGTGCAGGTCCACGACAACACCTTAGTCAGGAAGCAATTTCTGGCGACGTTGCCACCTACTTGTATCTCCTGAGTCCTACTGGTTCGATAACCTTGGTATCTTCACCGAGGGAAACTTGCTGCTGCACTGCATCTCAAACCTTCCACTTGGGGTAACCAACGAGGGGCGAGAAGCCATCAATAATGCATCGAGGGAGATGGATTGAGACCCACACATAAGTTATCCATGGCGGTAAACAATTCTATGTGATCAAAGATTTCATGAATTAGAATTGGTTAGACAAACTATTGGATAATTGAGAGGAGAATATTTGTTTTATAAAAAATCACTACATTATGATGCAATTCTCTCATAATCTATACAGTAAGTTCGTTTTTATCTTAATATGTCCTGAGTGGTTTGGGAAAGCAGATATTTATCCTACAGAACATCTTGAAACAACACACCTATATGAGTTAGACCGTTAAATGTCGCAGTCTATGAGAATTGATTGCTCGATAATAAACTCATGAATATGCCTGGGAGTATGACGTATATGCTTAAGGATGGCAATTTTACCCATGGGTACGGGTACCCGCGGGTACCCTACCCGCATGGGCAGGGTATGGGTACATTTTTATACCCATGGGTAGTACCCATACACTACCCATCAAGTCGTGGGTAGGGCACGGGTATAGCTTTTTATCCATGGGTATACCCGTACCCTACCCATGTATATCATTGTACTATTTGATTCATTCCATGCGTATCTATACCATAAACTATTTCATCTACTAAGTGAGTACCTATAGCCTTTATAGATAATTGTCATGTATTTATCTACTTTCTATTGAGTTGAGATTATTTTTTTGCCAATGTGTTATCAATGAATGTAAAAATTAAACATGTTTTATACTATTTGATCTACCCAATGGGTATGGGTATCCACTGGGTATGGGTGTGGGTATAGTTTCATACCCACGGGTAAGGATATGGTTAGACTTTTGTACCCATGAACTATAGGGGTATGGGTATGGTATTGCTATACCCTACCCATTGCCATCCTTGTCGTTCCCGCGTGTAATTTTTTTCCGTTGTATAGTATCAATCAAGGATTTTACGTGAAACTTGTTCTCACGAAACTTGTAGTTCAAGGTGTAGTCAAATGTTTAAGTTATGAATGAGTGTAGCGTGAAGTCCTAGGTGGAAATTTAACTTAAAAGTCTTCACCAAATTTAATTTACCAATGTTTTGGAATCATAGGCAAACTTTATGTGCCTCTGGGATCTGATGGGGGTTGTTGAAATTATTAGACCTAGCTCATTTAATAGTTCATAATATATCTATAATGCATAGTAAATTCTAGAGGCCCATGTGGCTCATTCGTGCATCACAAGGAGTTTGGGAAGTATAGTCCATCATGCTAGTGGAAGAATGTGTGAAACCAACTTATAAGGTAAGTTGATGCATATAACACTAAGAGCATGAAAAAAGAACACATATACGCTCCTCCACGGTCGCCCACCACACCCGGAATGCATGTACGCGTCGTGTTTTATGATCGAATTGAGCTGAGCCGAACTCGGACCTATATCATATGTGTGTGTGTTCCTTAACTTTTGTCTGGCGGAAAAATAAGTTCAAATGTCTTGCCTCGAGTGAAAGATGAGTCTGGAAAATCACCGTAGAAACTGTGTCATTATTATGCCTGTGTTGTTTAATCCCTAATGAGCGATGGACATTTCGTTTCAACTAATTAAGAGATTAGTTATCCACTCACGTATAAGCGGTTGCTCGTTTATCCAGATGAGATGCATCTCACTGTCTACCTGCCTACTCGCATGTTGCGCTGATGACCCACAAGTGTAGGGGATCTATCATAGCATTTTTGATAAGTAAGAGTGTCGAACCCAACGAGAAGCAGAATGTACTGAAAAGTGATCTTAAGAGAGGAATAACTGCAAGTACTGAAAGGTAACTTTTTATGGGCTTTCTGGTATAAACAACGAGGATAAATGCAAAGAAAGTAAATTGTGATAGGGTGCAACAAGTGGACCAATCCCTTTAAGTAAAGGATAAGCCGAAGGATCAAACTTATAAAAGCTAAAATGTTCTTGAGGACACACGAGAGAGGTAGTCATGTGCTTTCGGCATATTCAGTCTAGTACTATGTTTTATGTTGATAAGTGTTGTGTGGGTGGACCTATGCTAGTGCACCTTCTACACTAAGATAAGTACAGTCTTATGATTAAACCTCTTGCAAGCATCCGCAAATACAAGAGAGAAATTAGGGAAAAGCCTAACCATAGCAATAAACTTTAGGACCCAACACACCCTCATGCAAAAGTGTGCGAACTGGGGTTCATGTTTCTGTCACTCCGGCAACCCACCATAAGCATACTTTATACACAATGTATTCCCCTAGGTCCTTAAAAAGGCGAAGTGTTATGTAGTCGACGTTCACATAACACCACTAGAAATATAACACCACAACTTAAATATCAAACAACACATATTACTTCAACATCATATGACTACTAACAACTAGACTTTTCCCATGTCCTCAAGAACTAAAGGAACTACCCACAAGACATAAAATACATCATGATCGGTGGTGATAAATATATGATAAACAATCTGGTCATAACAATAATTCTCCAACAAAACTTAATAGCATTCACCACAAAGAGTAATCAACACCGATAAAGTAGAGGGGATGAATAGTGCAAGTTACAACACGAATTGCAATGGCGGGATGAGATGGGGTGAAGATGGAGATGGTGCTGGTGATGAGGATGATGGTGATGATGATGCCCGTGGCGATGGTGATGACGATGAGGACCATCTCCCCCTCTGGGAGGAGTTCTCCCCGGCGGAATCTGCCCGCCGAAAAGGTCTTTTCTTCTCTCTAGGTTTCTGCCACGGAGCGGCGGCGGAACTCCGGAAACTCTTCTCTCCTTGGGATTTTTAGTTCACGAGGGTGGTAAAGGCCAAAGGGGGGCACCAGAGGTGGGGCCCACCCCCAGACGACCACCTGGCGTGGACTAAGGGGGGCGCGCCACCAGGGCGCCTGGAGCCCTGGTGGGCCCCCTCCGACTGCCCTTCGGCCACTCTTCGTTATATCTTCAGAAAGTTCCTCCCCGTGAATTTCAGGTCGTTTGGAGATGTGCTGATATGGCCACTCTACGTGCAGTTTTCCCTGCTGATTCATGTGTCTGTTGTTTCGACATCGGAAAGTTGTAAAGTGTGTAAAACAAGCCAAAACACTATAAGAACATCATCATAATATAAAATATATCAATTAATATAGGTAAATTATGATGTAAAATAGTGAGGCATTTTTGACGTATCAACTCCTCCAAGCTTAGACCTCGCTTGTCCCCAAGCGAATATTGAGCTCGGTAAATCTGTCCACAAGTTTAGAGTGAAGTGTCGATAATAAGAATACGGACAAGAAGCATCATAATTTCTTCTATTAAATTCAAGTATCCTCAATAGCAATGTCAACTCATATGGCCCTTATGAAAGAGTAATATCAATTATAATCAAAAGTAGGGCTAAGGAAACTCATTAAACCATGACAAACATGTCCTTTGTCAAAGAACAACTAATAACTTTTAACTTTTTCTCTTTCCTTTATATTTTGACGAGATCATTTGAAGCTTTTTGAAAGGACATGTTATTAGTCAAGAAGTGAAAATGCTAACACAAAGGAAGATGTTTGATGTAGCTAAGCTCAATAAACAACCTGCTTATCTTAATGATAATGTCAAAAAGATATAATATGGCAATTCTCAATGAGGCAATATAAATGCATGCATCTTTGTCAACATAAGGTGTCTTATCTTTTGTGGGATACAAAGAAGTGGGTTTACTGACTTGACATAAAAGTAAAGGCTTAGCCCTTCGCAGAGGGAAGTAGGGAAAACTCATGTTCTAGAGCTTTTAGTGGTTTTGAAATCAATAAGAATATAAAATAAGCTTTTGGGATGTGCATAATTTTTCAAGAATGCTAGAAGATAGCCCAATACTTCTCAAGCTGGACAAGTTTCGAGGAACGGCTCCCGAGGTGGGGACGATCACATCCCCTTAGTCTCCTTTGTTTATCACTGCCAAAGTTTTCCGATTTCTCATGAACAAAGCGTGAAGGAGGTTTTGTTTGTTGCTATTATATTTTGTGAGCTGGGCGCACTCATGCCAGTCTCTCCTCGTATTAGGGGTTTGCAGATTAGACATGCGAACCCAAGATAAATCTTGTCCAGTATGAGAGGATTATGAATTATATACTACTACCTCATGAGCTAAAACAGAGGCACAAAACAAGGAGTATGCTATTTTGAAGGTTTAGAGATAGCACATGAATAATATACTTTAGGAGTGGCGGTGAAATACCATAAATAGGAAAGTTATGGTGGACTCTTTGGAAGGTTGAGGTTTCAAGGTATGGGTGCACAAGCAGTAATCCCGCTTAGTACTAGGTTTGTCTAGCAAAGGCTTTTGAAACCATACAAATGATGTCGACTTGGATGCAAAACAATATAAAGTCTAGCATTAAGAATTGGCATGAAACATCAAGTTGTCTTCCTTGTCAACATAACACTTCAAGCATAAGAACATAAAGGTTTTGGCTATGTCGCTACTATAGAAACTCATGCTTGTTGTTATGATCAAAGCTATGTTTGCCAAGATTAAATAAAGTTTTCAAAGCCATACCTGATATATAAGATCAATACTCCCATAAGAATCAACATATAAGGTCGATTGCATGAAGAGAATACCAAGTGCAACGAAGAAACCAATAGACTTCTCATTAATATTCCATCATAGACACTGCACCCTCACGGATACAAGACTCTCCACAAAGGAGTGATAGACCTCAATGCAAACACCTATTTCATAAGACAACTTCCCTAGACATGATACGACACTAAACTTGACAACAAAATGCAAAGGATAAAGATAAAGATACCGGGCACTCTCCCAAGCTTGGAACAAGCTAAGGGGATGCCATTTCCCATGAAGATTTCACTCCTCATTCTACTTTTTGTTCTTCAGTCCGCTATAATGCACCGAATGGTTTGGTTTTTAGCTTCCAATATGGCCACCTGTGCTTTAAGCACACTGAAGTCTTCACAGAATTGGTTAGTGATTTGGTGAGCTTCGGATATAGCAGATGACACATGTGGAGCTTCAAGTGGAGGAGTTGGTCCTGAAAGGTTCAAAGAAAGATCATGTTGATGGTTAATAAACCCCATGAGGACTGGGTTGTTGGAGTTGGATCCTCTTGTTGACGGATCTCTTTCTTGTTGGATGGTGACCATCTTGACTTCCTCCCTCACGGAGCACTCCATATCTGCTTGTCTTGCGGCAATTCCTTCATAAGTAGCCTATCCGGCGACCTTCCCTTGGTTGATATCCTGCTGGACACGGCAGAGGCGACAACCCGTGTAGTCCTCTCCACTTGAGTCACAAGAAGACATTTAGAACAATAGATTTTTAGCCTGGCAGAAAAAGGTTGAAAAATAGAACACACAGAATCGCAAGATACAGAGCCGGGACGATCCGGGCAAATATATAGAAAAAATATTGCACCGAAGGGAAGGTATCAAGCCAAAGCGGGGTCGGAGACGAGTTCCTGGAGGCCCAGGCGGCCACCTGGCGCGGCCAGGAGGCAGGTCGCGCCACTAGGGCACCTGGATCCCCGGGAGCTCCTCTCCGGCTCCACTTCGGCTCAGAATTTTCCTAATTTTGCAAAACACATAATATGGAACTTTTATGGGTGTTCGCGAAGTTTCCTTGCCATATTACATACCTATTCTTATTCTGCTTCTGCTGGCGTCTGAACCAGTGCTGCAACATGTTCTTCGTGAGTGGTTGTCTGTATCATATCTGCATCAACATTGATAGGGTCTCCTTCTATGTAATGCTTGAGTCTTTGCTCATTCACAAATTGAGGTTTGGTGCCTTAAAAATTGTTAATCTTGATAGCACTGGAGCGGTAAACTTCTTCAATGTGGAAAGGTCCTTCCCATCTGGAAAGTAATTTACGTGGAGAAAACCTGAAACGAGATCTAAACAACAAAACTTTATCACCAACATTAAATTCATGTTTCAAAATTCTCTTGTCATGCCACTTCTTTACCTTTTTCTTTAAACATTTTCGCGCTCTCGTAAGCTTCACTTCTCCACTCATCTAGAGAAGTCAAGTTCATGAGACGCTTCTAACCAGCAAGCTTTGGGTCGGAATTAAGCTCTCTAACAATCCAAAAAGCTTTGTGCTCTAATTATAAAGGCAAATGGCAAGCCTTGCCATATACCATCTTATAGGGAGACATGCCCATGGGGTTTTTGTAAGCAGTTCTATACGCCCACAAAGAATCTCCTAAATTTTTGGATGAGTTCTTTCTAGAACTGTTCACTGTCTTTTGTAAGATCAACTTGATCTCCCTATTTGTGAGCTCAACTTGCCCACTTGTTGAGGGTGTTAAGGTGAAGCAATCCTATGATTGACATCATACTTTGCTAAAGCTTTTCCAAAAGCATGATGACCCTCAACTGTAGGGGATCGAGATAGTCTTCACGGGTAAGATAACCCAATTTATTGATTCGACACAAGGGGAGCCAAAGAATATTTATAAGCTTTAACAGTTGAGTTGTCAATTCAACCGCACCTGAAATATACTTTCTTGCAACAAAATATTAATAGCAATGGTGATATGATAGTGATAGCGGCAACAACGAAAGTAAAACAACAAAAGTAACGACTAGTAACCAGCAAGATTAAAACACTGTAGGCTAGGGTGATGGATGGTTGGGCGCTGCTTGGATGAGAGTGAACATGTAATAGATTTTAACACGAGGCAACGCACACAGAAAAGCAAGGATCATCTACGCAAATATCAAACATTAGGCATGTATCCCGTAGGTAGTTGTGCGTGCTTGCAATAAGAACTTGCACAACATCTTTTGTCCTACCATCCCGCTATGAACGGGGCCAAAAGGAACTTATGGAGATTAAGGTGCTCCTTTCAAAGAGCACCGGAACAAAGCATTAACACTCAATGGATACATGAAATCCTCAAATTATAGTCCATCCCCTTTGGTGTCCCAAGCTTTCACCTTTGGGATCACCGGTTCCGGACCATAATAGGTGCATACAACTCATAGATAGGATCAAGAACACAAATAAACTCATTAAAACACAAGTGGTTCAGATCTGAAAACATGACACTCGGGCCCAAATTGACAAGCATTAAGAGCAACAACTTGTAGCAAAGATGATAAACACCAAAGTACATGATAGGCAACATGCCCCAACAATTTGACGAACTATTACATGATCTAACTCATCCAATCCCTACCGCCCCCTTTGCCTACAATAGGGAATTACTCACACATGTGAAGAGAAGTCATGGAGGGATGATGGATTGGTGATGGTGATGACGATGGCGATGATCTCCCCTCACCGGAGGCCAAAGCAGCCTCCAGATTATCCCTCTCGGAGAAGAACAGAGGGTGGCGGCGGCTCCGCGACGGAAACTGGGAAGACGACTTATGTTCTGGGGTTTCCTCGTCACGGGAATAAATATGAGCTTCGGTAGGGCACTAGAGGGGGGAGGCCCACCCAGGCGGCCTCCTGACGCATCCAGGAGTGGGGCCGCGCCAACAGGGTGCTTGGGGCCCACTGGCTGCCCTCTGGCCCCACTTTTGGCTCCGGGATCCTTTGGATGCGTGGATTTTTTGTGAATTTTCCTGGAATTTTCTGAGACACCTAAAAATCCATTTTCCTGCACATAAGAAAACCATACAGGCAGCTCTGCTAAAAACAGCGCCAGGCCGCGCCAGGGGGGCTCCTGGGGCCCCTGGTCCACCTCTGGCTGCCCCCCTTCGCCTATTTATCCCCCGTCACGGGAAAACTCCAGAACAAGAACCCTATTTCGCGAACTCGCCTCTGTTCCGCCGCCGCCGCGCTTCCAAGATCGGGAGCACCAGAAGACCTCTTCCCGGCACCCTTCCGGAGGGAGGATTAACCTCCGGGAGTCTCCTCTCAACCATGGATGCTCCCCGGATGTCTCGTGAGTAGTTTTCCTTGGACCATGGGTCTGTGATCAGTAGCTATGTGATGTTCTCCTCCCCTCTTTGATCTTCATTGTTTAGACCTCGTGAGCTGCCCTACATGATCGAGGCACCTTTGTAATATTTCTGCTATTGCTATGTTGAGTTTGATCGGACCTGATGGATTATGAGATTATGTTCAGATTGTGATAGAGTAATATATTTGGTTCTTATCTCTTGTATTTTTGTTCCTAAGTAATTCTTGCATGCTCTCCGTTGTTGTTTATTGCTTTGGCCAAGTAGTAGGTAGTGACTCCAAGAGGGAGCGTTGTGCTAGATTGTGGGTTCATGCCTCCCCGATGACATGCTTGAGTGACAGAAACATGAGTCTAGGGGATGTGCTGTTGCCACAAGGGGGAAAACAACGGTGCTTGTAACCGCGGTTACAAGGATTGTTTACTTTACGCAAAGTTCTTTTTAATGCAGTTGTCTGTTGCTTTGGGTTTACACTTTGGGTGGGGCTCGCAACATAATACCAGCGAGATGTTTTGGATAGATATCTCAAGGTGGATGATTAGTAGTAGATGAAGATGGATTTCGGTCTACTTACTTTGGCGTACTGCCCGTGCTTTTGAACATCTTCCTTTCTTTTGTAGCATAGTTAGCATTGCGGTGCGTTCATAATCCTGTCAATTGCCTTTTTGTAATTTGTTTACCTCGCATAGCAATTTTTATTGTATTTTGGGAGAGAGACATCACTAGCGAACATGACGTATCCCGGTCCATATCCTTATTATTGTTTCCAAGCTATATTTACTTTTCTGCATTTACTTTCAAGTTGCTATCATTATCCCCTTGCGTTTTATCATTTGTGAACAAGTAGACTGGAGAGATTGACAACCTCTCTGAACTTCGTTGGGAACAAAGTTATCTGTGTCTGTGTGCAGGTCCGCGTCAGTTGCGCCGCTGACACCTACTTATCATCTCTGGAGTCCTACTGGAGACAAACCTTGGTATCTTTACTTAGGGAAAACTCGCTGCTGTACTGCATCACGCCTTCCACTTGGGGCCTACCAACGAAGGGCGAGAAGCCAATAAGCAAGAGTAATTTCTGGCGCCGTTGCCGGGGACTCGAAGTGCTAAGATAGGGGAGTTGCACACTACCCTTTACCTTTGTTTTTTAGTCTTGTTAGTTTATCTTTCAGTTTTTATCTTTGTGTCTTTTATCAAAAACTACAAAAAAATCTGCCACACTTGCTTCTACTATGGGTTCCACTGAAAACACCAAGTTGTGTGACTTCACTAGTCACAACAACCAGGACTTTATCTGCACTCCCATTGCCACACCTGCCACTTCAGCTACCTCTTATGAAATTAAACTTGCTTTGCTAAACCTTGTTATGAGAGATCATTTCTCTGGTGCTGGAAATGATGCTGCTTTACACTTGAATAATTTTGTTGAATTATGTGATATGAAAAAGTATAAAGAAGTAGAAGGTGATGTTGTTAAGCTTAAGCTCTTTCCTTTCTCTTTAAGGGGAGATGCTAAAATATGGTTTCAATCTTTGCCTAGAAATAGCATAGATTCTTGGGATAAGTGGAAAGATGCTTTTATAGGGAAGTACTACCCTCCTGCTAAGATTATCCAATTGAGGAGTAATATTATGAATTTTAAGCAGTTGGATAATGAACACGTTGCCCAAGCTTGGGAACGAATGAAATCTCTTGTTAAGAAATGCCCTACACATGGTTTGACTACCTGTATGGTTATCCAGACTTTTTATGCAGGCTTGAACTTTACCTCGCGGAACCTGTTAGATTCAGCCGCGGGAGGAACCTTTATGTCAACTACACTTGGTGCTGCCACAAAGCTTCTCGATGAGATGATGACCAATTATTCCCAATGGCACACCGAACGCGCTCCAACAGGTAGGAAGGTAAACTCTGTCGAGGAAATTACCTCCCTCAATGAAAAAGTTGATTTAATTATGTCTCTACTTACCAAGCAACCTTCTATTGATCCTCATGATGTTCCTTTAAATTCTTTGGTTGCTCAAGAACAAGTAGATGTGAACTTTATTGCTAGAAACAACTTCAACAACAGTGCTTATAGGGGAAATTTTGCTAGCAATCCTAGACCGTTCCCGTCTAACTATGGGAACAACAACACTTACCCTAGCAACAAGAACCCCTCTTCTGAATTAGAAAGCATGCTTAGAGACTTTATCACTACCCAAAAAGCCTTCAACAAAAAAGTAGAGGAGAAATTATCTAAAATAGATAATCTCTCTTTGAAGGTAGAAAGCTTAGCCCTTGATATTGAGATGCTTAAAATTAGAACCTCCCCCCTTGAGGAGAATAAAGCCACTCCTATTAATGCTATCCAGTTACAAATCAATGAAAATATTAGGATGATGGCTAAACTTAAAGAAAGATGGGCTAGATAAAAAGAGGAAGAGGATAGAATTAATAGCCTTCCTACACACCACATAGTTGCCACTATCCAAATTGTTGAGGACACTCAAACTATTAGCACCCAATGCACCCCTAGTCCCGTTGGACCTATTAATGGTGATGCTAATACCTCAACCGTAGAAAAAGAAAATCCTATGAACATAGAGGGTTTCAAACAAGTGAGCCTAGATGACACTACTACCACCTTTGATAGTAGTGATATTGATTTTGATAGTTGCACCCTCTCAGAAGTTATTAGCTTATTACACAAAATGTCTAGAGACCCCCACACTAGCACACTTAATCTTGACTTCACGGAGCATATCACATATGCTCTTATCAAAGCTAGGGAGGAGAAGCTTAGAGTAGAAGACTCCATACCTAGGAAGCTAGATGATGGTTGGGACCCTATGATCAAAATTAAATTGAATAACTTCTCTTGCTATGCTTTATGTGATGTTGGAGCTAGTACCTCTGTTATGCCCAAAAGAATATTTGATATGTTTGAATTGAAGCCTTTTGAGCCTTGTTCTTTTGGTGTTCGTCTTGTTGATTCTCCCATAAATAAACCTTTGGGGAAGATCGACGATGTTCTTATCATTGTCAATGACAACTATGTTCCCGTTGATTTTATTGTTATGGATATAGAGTGTGAACCTTTGTGTCCAATTATTTTGGGACGTCCTTTTCTTTGCACCGTTGGTGCGGTTATTGATATGAAAGAGGGGAATATAAAATTCCAATTCCCATTCAAAAAGGGGATGGAACACTTCCCTAGAAAGAAAATCAAGTTACCTTTTGAGTCCGTTACTCGGGCTAGTTATTCGCTTTCTCTTGATAAAACTTGATTCTTCTTTTTGAATCATGCCTAGCTAATGGCTTTAAAGAAGCGCTTTCGGGAGGCAGCCCGCAACGAATTTAGGTTTTTATTTTTGCTTTTGTTGTGTCTTGATGGTTTTTACTTCTGTAGCATCTTCATTGTATCTTTATTTTTCAGCTTTGTGCCAAGTTATAGCCTCTTACGGCAAGAGAAGTAAAAGTTGTGACATGCTGTCCAGAAAACAGATTCTGTCCTCGTGACCAAAAAATTCCAGAAAAATCCCAGTTCATCTTTTTGAGCTGAATTTTTTACACAGTATGCTATAAACAATTACGAAACTTCTGTATGTTCTGAGTTTTTTTATTTGAGTTGCACAAGTGCCCCTAAAAAATTCTTTACTATCTGCTGTTCTGTTTTTCACAGATTCTTCCACGTTTTGTCTCTCCTAACTTTTGCAAACCTTAAGCTTGCTTTTTCTTTGCAAAAACTTTTTGGAACTCTTGAGAAACAGTAGCTCTTCAAGATTATCTTTATATCCAGTGGAGAAAAATTATTTATTAAGGGTACTAACCTCTCTAATCAGCTTATGATGAGTTATGTATGAAGGGAGTTTTCAAGTGTGCGATGGAAGATGATGAAAGAAGATCCAGGAGTGTCAAGCGCTCAAGCTTGGGGATTCCCCCATGCATCCCCAATAAATATTCAAGGAGACTCAAGCGTCTAAGCTTTGGTATGCCCCCGTGCATCCCCTTCTCCATCAACAATCATCAGTTCGTCCTTTGTCTCACTATATTTTTATCACTTCATGCGTTATGTGCTATGCTTGGAGCGTCTCGCTCTTAGGTTTAGTTTTTAGTTTTCTTTAGCTTTGCTTGCTGCTCATAACAAGTTAGATCCTTTCTTACTTTGTGTGGGAGAGAGACACGCTCCACTTTCAAAATCTAGAACACATCATAGGATTTTTCCTGCCTATCTTTTTGCTGTTGTGTGTTCTTTATCTTTTCATAGCTACTGCCATGTTTAGTTTTAGTCTTAGTTTGTATTTAGCAAGAGCCTTGGCTTTTGTTTAGTTTGTTGCTGCAACTCTTTTTAGTTTTCATGTTTATCTTGTTAAGAGAGTTGGTTGTTGCACTGAGTTGTGTCTTGTCTTGAAAGTAGGTAATTGAGGTTGCTATTTAATTTTAGTAGTAGCTTGCAATAGTTTTGAGGCATTGCTATGAGTAATGTTTGGACTTTTGGTGTCAAGAGATCTTGCCTATTAGTGATAGGTGTCGTATTTTGGGCAATCCGTGTTTATTTTCAAAACCTACAAAACTAGTTGAGAACTCTAGCTACTAGATGGATCACTACTCTTCTGAGGAGTCGAATATTAGAGTACACTCACGTACCATGAGTCGAGGATGCACAAGGATAACCAAACCCCCATACACTCCTCCTCGGGGTACTTGTCTCTTTGTGAACCTCCTCATTAGATTGAGAGTTACCGATAATAAGTGCATGAGTTCTTCGGACTAATGTAAGTATTGAGAGTTGACACTTCCACCTTCCCATATTTTGATAGCCTTTCCTGTGCCGTGCATTGCCTTCTTCTCACTCCGAGAGTTGGTGTCCACCTTCGCCGGTACATCCAAACCCTTGGCATGATACGCTCTGTCATCATAAGCCTCCCTTTATCCTTCCTCAAAACAGCCACCATACCTACCTATCAAGGCATTTACATAGCCTTTCTGAGATATATTGCCATGCAACTTCCACCTCTTCGTGACTTGATCTTCATGTCATACATGTTCCTGCTACACTGGCAGCGACATACATTGCATACATCATGATAGTTACATCTTCTTTATGATTTTGAGTACCTTGTAAAGTGTGAAAGATCTCATTTACCTTCTTGTAAAATAGAGTGTTGCCCTTAAGTGAGGAAAAGATCCCAAAGTGGACACATTAAAAGATCCCAAAGAGGACAAATGAGAGTTAAATAGAAAGAGCCATTGAGGCCACAAAAAAATACAGAAAAATAGAAAAAACAGAAAAAGAAATAAAAAGAGAGAAAGAGGCAACACTACTATCCTTTTGAGAGATCCACACCAGTACTCCCTTTATATCCTTGTACTCCATAGAGATGATCTTTTTGCATATAGTTTGGAGAGCTTCATAGCTCGTATGTGCATCCGTTGCATGGCAATCCCTACTCCTCACATCATATCTATCATTTGGCATCTCTTGCCTATGATTGTCCTCATTGATGTGAGTCTTTCTCATCCTTTTTGTCTTCCTCCTCCACCTTATTTTTCTCTTTGCCATCCTAAGTGTTAACTCTCGTGCTTACGCTCATCCATTGCATGAGTGCTCAAAATATCGAAAAGGAGTGGATCAAATTGACTTGTACCTGGCTAGTGGTCTGGGGACGAGTCAAGATAATATTCCAAAGAGGACCAAGTGTGAAACTTTAGTAGATTGAGTTCTCAACAAAAATACTTTTTTCTCTCGTATTCCCTATCCTCCTTTCTTGCACGCAAACACCATTTGGAGACATTCGAGTCACGGACAGCAAGAGCTCTTGCACCTTTTGTTCTTTTGTTACTTGTTTCAATGCTAATATAGACTCTTGCCTGTTATGACTTGAATTGAATCTCTGACCTTGATTGCTTTACTTTTCAAAGTTCTTTTATGGTTGCTAGCATGTCACCACAGAAATTATGCTTGTTATCATTTACCTACTCGAGGACGAGCAGGAATTAAGCTTGGGGATGTTGATATGTCCAAAACGTATCGATAATTTCTGCTTGCTCCATGCATGTTTTGTGTGATATTGCTATGATCTAGATACACTTTCATACATTTTTGATCATATTTGGACTAGGGATGGAAATTTTATCCATGGATCAGGATACCCGTGGATACCCGACCCAGTAGGGCAAGGGTATGGAGCGCATTCCTACCCATGGATTCGTGGATATGGATACCCACAAACAGCCGGATTGGGCACGGTTATAATTTCAGCTCCATGGATATCCAATGGATACCCATATGATAGGTGGGGACATATGCAAGTGAAACTAAATTAAGCAAACATCCAACCCCCAAGCCACTCATAGTCATAGAAGGTCAAAGACCGGCCCATGTTCCCCCATCCCCCTCAACCCCAAGTTCCAACTTTGGTTATGATGTAATATGATTTTAATACAAGGGTACTATGAGACTATTTTACTACTTCGGTTATGATGTTTGAAAAGTGTACTTGCCTTATGCTTGTAGCTTATGTTGTCATTAGTGAATGAACGATGAATCGATGATGAGTTAATTTAATCTTTGGGAAGGCTTCATGCGGATTTTCCTATGCCCATGGAGCTCCATGGGTATATGGGTATCCAATGGGTTTGGGCATGGGCACAAGTTGTGCCCATGGATACCTTGGTGGATGGGTAGAGGGTAAGAAGATGGGTCATGGGTTGGATTTGGACCAGCTCCACCCGCACCAAACCCGACCCATTGCCATACCTAATTTGGACTAACCTATTAACTCAGTGCACCCCAGTGCCAGTTCCTGTTTTCTGCTGTTTTTATATTTCAGTTTTCCCCCATATAAAAAGTGCCAGAAAAATTCGGGAAATTCAGATAAAAAAACAGCGTGACGGAAGCTTCGAGAAGAGCCCGGGAGGGGCTAGAGGGGAGCCAGGGGGCCCAGGCGGCCACCCGGCGCGGCCCCACCCCTGGCCGCGCCAGGGGGGCGCCTGGGGCCCCTGGTCCACCTCTGGCTGCCCCCCTTCGCCTATTTATACCCCGTCACGGGAAAACTCCAGAACAAGAACCCTATTCCACGAACTCGCCTCTGTTCCGCCGCCGCCGCGCTTCCAAGATCGGGAGCACCAGAAGACCTCTTCCCGGCACCCTGCCGGAGGGAGGATTGACCTCCGGGAGTCTCCTCTCCACCATGGATGCTCCCCGGATGTCTCGTGAGTAGTTTTCCTTGGACCATGGGTCCGTGATCAGTAGCTATGTGATGTTCTCCTCCCCTCTTTGATCTTCATTGTTTAGACCTCGTGAGCTGCCCTACATGATCGAGGCACCTTTGTAATATTTCTGCTATTGCTATATTGAGTTTGATCGGATGTGATGGATTATGAGATTATGTTCAGATTGTGATAGAGTAATATATTTGGTTCTTATCTCTTGTATTTTTGTTCCTAAGTAATTCTTGCATGCTCTCCGTTGCTGTTTATTGCTTTGGCCAAGTAGTAGGTAGTGACTCCAAGAGGGAGCATTGTGCTAGATTGTGGGTTCATGCCTCCCCGATGAGATGCTTGAGTGACAGTAACATGAGTCTAGGGGATGTGCTATTGCCACAAGGGGGAAAACAACGGTGCTTGTAACCGCGGTTACAAGGATTGTTTACTTTACGCAAAGTTCTTTTTAATGCAATTGTCTGTTGCTTTGGGTTTACACTTTGGGTGGGGCTCGCAACTTAATACCAGCGAGATGTTCTGGATAGATATCTCAAGGTGGATGATTAGTAGTAGATGCAGATGGATTTCGGTCTACTTACTTTGGCGTGCTGCCCGTGATTTTGAACCTCTTCCTTTCTTTTGTAGCATAGTTAGCATTGCGGTGCGTTCATAATCCTGTCCATTGCCTTTCTGTAATTTGTTTACCTCACATAGCAATTTTTCTCGTCTTTTGGGAGAGAGACATCACTAGCGAACATCACGTATCCCGGTCCATATCCTTATTATTGTTTCCAAGCTATATTTACTTTTCTGCATTTACTTTCAAGTTGCTATCATTATCCCCTTGCGTTTTATCATTTGTGAAGAACAAGACCGGAGAGATTGACAACCTCTCTGAACTTCGTTGGGAACAAAGTTATCTGTGTCTGTGTGCAGGTCCGCGTCAGTTGCGCCGCTGACACCTACTTATCATCTCTGGAGTCCTACTGGAGACAAACCTTGGTATCTTTACTGAGGGAAAACTCGCTGCTGTACTGCATCACGCCTTCCACTTGGGGCCTACCAACGAAGGGAGAGAAGCCAATAAGCAGGTGCCTAGAGCCCCTGGCCCACCTCTGGCTCCCCCATTTCACCTATTTATTCCCCGTGGCGAGAAACCCTCGAAGACAGAACCCTTTTTCGCGATCTCTCCTCTGTTCCGCCGCCGCCGCGCTTCCAAGATCGGGAGCACCAGAAGACCTCTTCCCGACACCCTGCCGGAGGGAGGAATCACCTCCGGGATCTTCTCCACCACCATGGATGCTTCCCGGATGAACCGTGAGTAGTCCACCTTGGACCATGGGTCCATGATCAGTAGCTATGTGATGTTCTCCTCCTGTGACGCCCCCAAAATCAGACCTTGTACAGTAATCATACACACAGGGTACACAACTGAGATTAGGGTGCCACGGTGATAATATCACAGCACAACACTAAACACAAAAGGATGAACAAATATTTTACAATAGAGGGGGCCACGCAGACCCGAATACATAAGTCATACAAGCCATAATATCTGAGTACAGACATAGTTAGTCAAGTTTTGCACAAATCACATCAGAGATACAGATCGAAAAGGCGAGGCCTCCTGCCTGGGATCCACCGAACTACTCCTGGTCAACGGGGAACTCGACGTCGTAGTAGGCGCCTCCGGGGTACTCCTGCTCCTAGGCTCCAACGTCGGCTGCAGCGGCCGATCAGGCAAAACAGTAAAGAAAATAAAGCAGGTGAGTATCTAGTATACCCGCGAGTCTTACGTCCGCTACTAAGCATTATGCATTGTATCAACGGAAAGAAGAGGTTGTATATAGTGGACTGAAAGACAGAAATCCAGAGCAAGGGTAAGAAGCTAGGCCTAACGAAGACTAGCATCTTCCGACGATGTCTTGCAGCATGAGGTAAGAATCAGCCAACAGTTTATATAAAGCATAAAGTAACAATGCAGCAGAAGTTGCTGCAGCATTGTATAATAATAAGTTGTAATAATTAACAATGCCGCCGAGTTCACCTCCTCGACATCCCCGCGAGGAAGAGAACCCGGAACCATACAGTTTAATAATAGTTTCTAGTGGTAAGATCCAGCTTCAGCATAAAGCGTCCTGTTACCGTGGACACGGCTATTCGAATAGATTAATCTTCCCTGCAGGGGTGCACTTGTGTTACGCTACACGCACGGATCTCCAGGGTGGCGGGAAGCTTGTTAGGGAACGCTCCACCGAGGCTATCCGACACTTCATAGCCCATCTTTCAAACTCAACAGAGAGGTCATCCGCCGGTCTAAATCCTAAGTACGCCGGGCCTTGGACCCCAACCCGAACGTACTCCTGCACGGTGCGTGGCTGGACGGTGAAGTTAAAGCAAATCCAAATAAGACACCATCGCGCGAGCAAATAAGACAACACCACTTCCCGGCAATCAGCCCGCAGTACTGCTGACGTCTGAAGAGTCCTCGGACGACACTAAGAAGCGGAGGAGCCCATAACTCGTAGTTCCCACGGGTAGGTAGTGCGTACATGGCATATAGCCAACTCAAGACATTCACTGAACCATTTAGCATTTTAATTAACCTGCGTGACAACCGTTATCGTTGTCTCGACTTAACTGACCCGCGGACAACGACAGCAGCCAGGACCACTAGTACATCGGTGCCTGCCCTGTCGTCCCACCAAGTCACTGCGGTTACCACCAAGGCGAACCGTCTCCTTACCTTGTCTCGCGTGTGCTCCTGGGGGAGCTCGACTTTCGAGGTTTGGTAACTCTCGCGGCCAACGATCAGGGGCCAAGCACACCGGTACACTGGTCGTACCCTCCCTGTCGTCCCGTCGCAATACCTCTCGCGGGCACCGTTGGGTCGCCCGACTTCTTACCTGAAGGACAACCGTTTACAGGACCCTATGGCGGTAAGACAAAGTCAGCCTCGAGTGGAGTACAAGGATTACTTCTTGATAGCTCACACTTGAGGTGACTAGGCATAACCCAGATAGGGGCCTTTGGCGGTGTCTGCTTTGTACCGTACCTGTGCAGTTATAATATTTGTATCCGCGTTCACTCCCCTGAGTGATCACGACCCTCTATCTAATCCTAGCTAACAATGCGCAGGGTTCACTGCTGAATAATGCATAATAATAATAATAGGCAGCATAGGATAAAGGAAGGCACATCAAGGGGCGACAAAATCAGGCTATGCAGTTGAATAGGATTGAAATCGTAGCAGCAGCAGTAACAATGCCTAGTGCAAGAAATGTACGGAAAGATAGGCGATATCTGGGGAAGAGAATGGCTCTGCTTGCCTGGAAGCTCGAAGGTAGTAGTAGGGTCGTCGACGAAGTAGTCGTACCCGGCAGCGGTGTAGTCGGCGGTAGCAGCGGGGTCTACCGGAGAACAAAAAGGGGGAAGAAAAAATAAATATAGAGAAATCATAAACAAACAGATGAATAGCATGGCGTATGCAATGTTAACGGTGTTCTAACGCAGTGCAATGTATGTTGCTCGGAGCGGGAATTCATCCGGGGATGAACGGCCAGCTCCGGGTGATTATCGGACAAGGTGTCCGGAGGGGGGGGGAAGGATCAAGCCGGAGGTGTCGTGGGTACCGGACAAACATAAGGGGGTGTATCCGTGCTATTTGATCCATTCCGAACAACATTCGTGTTCGGAATTAATTCATCCGGGCACTCTAACAGTACCGGACAATTTATCGGACAGTCGGTCCTGAGGGGGAATGTTCGATGTTCGTTGTGTTAGAGGGGTGTGGTAGACATACGGATAGCGTATTTGTATTCGTTATATTTTTCTGATCAAGTTTCATGTATAAAGTTTTTGAATCCGAGTTACGGTTTAAAAGTTATTGAATTTCAAAGTTTTAAATCATTTAAATGATTTTCTGAATTTCTTTTATTATTTATTAAACATTATCCAGAACATTATCCAAATCAGTGCCTGACATGGGGGACCCACATGTCAGCCTCTGTTTATTTATAAAACATTTTATTAAATCAAAAATAGCCTATGGGCCCACATGTAAGTCACTGGAATTTATTTAAATCTTCTAAATAATTAAAATCTGAGAAGGGGGGCCCAGTGGTCAGTGACTCCAGTGCTAATTAAATCTGTTTAATAAGTTAAAAGGCCAGGGGCCCACTGTCAGGGAGACATATTAATCTAAGGGTTAACTCTCCCATTTTCTAACAGAGATAGTTAGCAGGGGGGTGGGACCCGGCTGTCATTCACACAGGGGGTGAGGGTTAGCTGCTAATGGCGTTTCTGACCGAGGGGTCCACCTGGCAGTGACGGCGGTGAGCTCGCCGGCGACAGAGCGCCGACGAGGTGGACCTAGCGGCCGACTCAGGGCACGGGAGGGGCTGCGCTTAGGCGCGTTCGAACGGGGAGGGGACGGGGTGGCGATTGGTTGCGGTGGCGGGGGCTGGAAGTGGCCGGAGCGAGCACGGGCTCAACAATGGCGGAGGCGCGCGTCGGGCTCCAATGGCAAACTACAACAAGCTACGAAATCGAGCTAACTACTGGTCCGAATCGAACACACGCATCACGGGGATCCTACTGGTGCACTTGGCGCGGGCTGGGACAAACCAAGTCGACGACTACGACGACGTGCCACGGCGGCCGGAGCAAGCAGAAGGGGGCTTTCGCGTTGGGACCCTACGGGCTTCAAAGGGAGGTTGGCGACGGGTGAGAAGCTCACCGGGGAGGTGTTGAGGGAGGCAGCGGGCTCGGTGAAGTTCTGGCGTCGCCGGAATCGGACGACGACCTCCGCGGCCAGAGGAAGACGAGGACGACGACTGCGCTGTATTGAGGGCGCACGGGTTCGATTGCTCCAGGGGGATGACGAGGACGACACGGGTGCACACTCCGGACAGCTCGGACAGGCGAGAGGGCGTCAGTGGCCACGGTGGTTCACCGGGGTGACCACGGCGGCGTTGGGTGGGCTTTTCCCCGTCGATGGCGAGAGGAGGAGGAGGGGAATGGAGAAGCGGGGTTGTCCAGGGGGTTGGCCGGGGTGTGCTTATCGCGTCCGCGGAGGAAGGGAGCAGGTGGAGGGCGGGGCCGGGCTGGAAGCGTCGTGGCGACGGTCACCGCCGTACGGGGCAGGTGGGAGCAGGTGGGGGAGGAAGAAGACAAGGGTGAGGTGGGCTGGGCTGAGGTGGGCCTCGCCCCAGGCGAGCTTTAAAGGTTTTCCAATTTTCTGTGCCCATATTTTTTTATTTCTCTTTTGGTAATTATTTTCCCAGCTTAGGCATTTTTGTAAAATGTGTTAGGTGTCCCAATATTAGTATAACATTATATGTCAGTGCCACAAAAGTTTTTGCAGCAAAATAAAATCATTAGATATTTCTTTTAATTATTAAATGCCCAAAGCAAGGGTTTTAACCTACTGTTTGAATTATTTGGAATTTTCTGTAACTTCAAAAATTACCAAAGTTGGTCCAACATGATTATAATGATTTTAGGCAATTTAAAAAAATAGTTTCATGATTTTTGGAACAACTTTAATTGAGCACATTTGTTTTAATTTTCATTCAAAGTAGTTTCAACTAGGGTATAGTTTCTTGATGAGGAAGATGCATTGGGATTAGGGTTTTGATTACCAATCAGCATGGTTAGAAAAGAGCATAAGCAAAGTTTGATTAAGGACAGGGGATAACAGTGATTAACAAACAGTGATGGTGATTACTGTTACAGAAACTGAGGGTGTTACAAATCTCCCCCACTACAAGAATTCTCGTCCCGAGAATTTAAGTGGTAGCGAGGAAAAGATCGGGGTATTCATCGCGAAGGCGATCCTTGCGTTCCCAGGTGGCTTCATCTTCAGAATGATTCGACCACTGGACCTTGAGGAACTTGACGGTCTTGTTGCAAGTTCGTCGCTCAGACTGATCGAGAATGCGGCTCGGATGTTCTCGATAAGTCAAGTCTTGTTGCAGCTCGATCATATCATGCTCCACTTCGCGGATAGGATCCTTGAAGCAGCGACGGAGTTGAGACACGTGGAAGACATCGTGGACTTGGGAGAGGTTCGGCGGCAATCCCAACCGATATGCCACGGGTCCACTCCTGGAAAGGATACGGAACGGGCCAATGTAGCGAGGAGCCAACTTGCCCTTGATACCGAAGCGATGAGTGCCCCTCATGGGAGTGACACGGAGGTAAGCGTATTCACCAGGTTGATACTCCATTTCACGGTGTTTGCGGTCATAGTTGCTCTTCTGACGAGACTGTGCGGCCTTGAGATTTTCTTGCACAATGCGAACTTGTTCTTCAGCTTCTTGGACAAGATCCGGTCCGAAGTAGGGTCGTTACCCAGTTCCTGACCAATTCAGGGGGGTTCGACATTTACGTCCGTATAGAACTTCGAAGGGGTCCATCTTCAAGCTAGCCTGATAGCTATTGTTGTACGAGAATTCCGCGTACGGGAGGGCATCCTCCCATTTCATGCCGAAAGAAAGGACACAAGCGTGAAGCATGTCTTCCAGCACTTGATTAACTCGTTCAACTTGGCCTTGCGACTGGGGGTGATAAGCGGTGCTGAGATTCAGACGAGTCCCGAAAGCTTCCATGAAACTGTTCCAGTATCGTGAGGTGAAAATGCTGCCACGGTCTGAACTGATCTCCATCGGAATACCGTGGAGTGACACAATTCGGGAGATATACAAGTGTGCCAACTGACTAGCAGTGATCGTCTCCTTGACCGGCAGGAAGTGTGAAATCTTGGAGAATCGGTCGATGACGACAAAGATGGCATCGTTACCTTTCTGTGACTTAGGAAAACCGGTGACGAAGTCCATTTCGACTTTGTCCCACTTCCAATCAGGAGGAGGGAGTGGTCGCAACCAACCAGCAGGTTTCTGATGTCCGACTTTGACGCGACTGCAAACGTCACATTGAGACACATAGCGGGCGATGTCTTGCTTCATGTAAGGCCACCAGTACCTTTGACGAAGGTCTTTATACATCTTGGTACTGCCAGGGTGGATTCACAAGGGAGAATTGTGGGATTCTTCCATGATATCCGGACCACAGTTAATGAGGACCGGGCTCACGGGAACTACTAAGCGGGCCTTGAAGTACACAGTACCACCATCATTGGCATCAATGGTAAAAGAGGAGGGATTTCCTTCTGCGATGTCCTGCTTGATCTTCACAATGTCCGGGGCCAGAGATTGTCTACTCCTGATGAGGGCGTCGAGTTTTGACTCGAGAACCAGGTTATTGGCGTAACCTTGAGGAACAATCTCGAGATTCAACTTGCGAAACTCTTCATACAGAAGTGGTTGTTGCACCTGAACCTCAAGTTCAGAACAGTAAGCTTTGCGGCTCAAGGCATCGGCCATCACATTAGCCTTGCCCGGGGTATACGAAATATCCATGTTGAAGTCGGCTATTGTCTCGAGCCATCGTTGTTGACGAAGATTCAGGTCTGGCTGAGTAAACAGGTACTTCAGACTTTGGTGATCGGTGTAGACCTCGCAACGATTACCGACGAGGTAATGTCGCCACAGCTTCAATGCATAAATTACTGCTGCCAATTCGAGATCATGTGTTGGGTATTTGTCTTCGTGAGCACGCAACTGACGAGAGCCATAAGCAATCACCTTGCGCTCTTGCAATAGGACACAGCCCAATCCTTGACGAGACGCGTCGCAATATATCACGAAGTCCTTCTGAGTATCAGGGGGAGCGAGCACCGGGGGAGAAGTCAGCTTGTCCTTGAGTGCTTGAAAACTTTCTTGACATTTATCTGTCCACTCAAACTTGACGCCTTTGTGAAGCAAATTAGTCAGAGGCCTGGCAATCTTGGAGAAATTCTCGACGAAACAGCGGCAATAGCTAGCGAGACCGAGAAAACTGCGGACTTGCTTGACGGTCTTGGGAGGAGTCCAGTCAAGAATAGCCTGGATACATTCTGGGGTGACGGCAATGCCATCCTTGGAAATCACATGTCCAAGGTAGGTTACTTCGGGAAGCCAGAACTCACACTTCGAATACTTAGCGTAGAGTTTGTGTTCTCGAAGCTTCTCCAGTATAAGACGAAGATGTTCAACATGTTCTTCTTCATTCTTGGAATATATCAATATATCATCCAGATAAACCACGACGAACTGGTCGAGGTACTCCATGAAAATATAATTCATCAATCTAGAGAAGGTGGCTGGAGCATTGGTTAAGCCAAAGGACATGACAGTGTACTCGTATGAACCATAGCGAGTAATGAAGGCAGTCTTCGGAATGTCCTCATCACGGACTCGGATTTGGTGATAACCCAACCTCAAGTCGAGTTTAGAAAACACCCTGGATCCGGCAAGTTGATCATACAAATCGTTGATCCGGGGGAGTGGGTATTTATTCTGGATGGTGGCTTGGTTAATGGGTCGATAATCTTGGACCAATCGGTTTGTCCCATCGCTCTTCTTGACAAAGAGCGAAGGTGCTCCCCAAGCTGAGGAACTGGGGCGAATGAATCCTTTCTGAAGTTCCTTGTCGATTTCCTCCTTAAGCTCAAGGAGTTCATGTGGAGGCATCTTGTAAGGACGCTTGGCAATAGTAACAGTGCCTGGCTTCAAGTCGATGACGAATTCAACTTCTCTGATCGGGGGTATTCCCGGCAGTTCTTCTGGGAAGACGTCGGGAAATTCGCGAACGACCGGAACGTTCTCGATGCCTTCGAGGGGGGCGGCATTCAGGGCATTCATCATGAATATCTGTGTTTCAGCATTACGGGTAACTCGGGTGGTGTGGTTAACAATCTCGCTGGAGGGGTGAAAAAGTTGGACAGACTTGGTGCCACAATAGAGTGCGGCATCGTGAAATTTCAACCAGTCCATTCCCAGAATGAGGTCTATGGTGGAAGACTTCAGAACGATGGGGGAAGCAAGGAATTCAATCCCTTAAATTTCAACAATGGTTCCGAGCACTATCTTGGTGGTTTGACATTGGCCTATCGGGGTGCGGACAACCATCGGTGGGTTCATATTTTCTAGCGTGAAGTTATGCGACAATGCAAATGCTTCCGACAAGAATGAATGCGATGCTCCTGTATCAAATAAAATAGTAGCAGGTACGGAATTAACGAGAAGGGTACCCATCACGGTAGTGGGTTGTTGCTGAGCTTCTTCAACATTGACGTTGTTAGCATGTCCACGAGCATAAGCAGCAGACCCAGTATTATAGTTGGCGTCCTGTTGTTGCCACGACCATTTCCACGGCCAGCGGGGTGAACTACCAGTTGCTTCTGTTTCTGGGGGCACTCTCTGGAAAAATGCCCCGGTTGGCGGCACGTGAAGCATAATCCATCCTGAGGACGGAGGGGTGTAGCATTGGGTGGTGCAGGCAGAGCTCTTGGCAACTGTGGTGGCGGAGGCAGACGGGGTGCAGCATAAGACGGCCTTGGAGTAGGGACAGGTGAATGGGTCACACTGGTAGGGAGCCAGATACGACGCTTCTGCGTTGCGCCCGAAGATGAGCCAACGTCACGATAACGCTTCAAAGAGTTCTTGTGCTCCATCTGGGCAGTCTCGACGGTGATAGCCTTGTTCACCATGGTGGCGAAGTTGGCGAAATCATGAACGGCAAGAGCGAGCCTGAGTTCTGGGTTGAGGCCATGACAGAACTTCTGCTGCCTGCGAGCATCAGTGGTGATCTCTCCTTCCGCATAGCGAGAGAGGTTGAGGAACTCGCGCTGATAGGCTTCAACAGTCATGTCGCCCTGAGTGAGGTTACGGAATTCTTCCGCCTTACGATCCATGATCCCCTGAGGAATGTAGCGGGCGCGAAAAGCAGACTAAAAGTCATCCCAAGTGATGACTTCTTCAACTGGCAGGGAATGCTTGTGGGTGCTCCACCACTGAGCAGCGGCGCCTTTCAGATGATAAGACGCAAAGTTCACATAGTCGGCTGGATCGACATTAGCAGACTCCAGCTCGTGAGTGATGTCGCGAAGCCATTCATCAGCATCCAACGGCTGAACAGTGTTACGGAATATAGTGGGGTTGAGGCGGGTGAAGTCGTGCAGAGTCACGGTGGCATGCTGATGGTGGTGCCCATTCTGATTCGGCTGGGGGAACTGAGCCATGATATTCTGCATGAACTGACGGTTCATCTCGAACTGCTGCATCATCGCGGCCATGTAATCCGGCGGCGGAGGTGGGTCGTTGGTAGCACGACCACCACGACCAGCCATCCTGCTAGAATTTAACAGGGGTATTTCAGCGATGAAAATTTAACGAGATACCGGAATCAAGCCTGAAGTAAAACGACAACGAAAAGGAGGCGCAGATATATAAAGGAGTAGTCATATAAGACATACACATTCGCACACAGAATCAATCGAAAATCGGGTGGCGTAACGTCGTAGAAATTAAGGAAAAAGGACTCTCTAGGCGGCGCGCAGACCGCGGTAAGGATTACACGAGGCGACATAGATTCCACTATGTCAATCACGCCGCAAGAAAACTGTTGGCCACAGGAGTTGATGCCAGAGAACGCGCGGCCTGCCCAGAATGAGAATGGGATCCGCGGTCTAGGATCTGGCGTACGACCCCTGCGACACGACTCAATCAATGGGGGAAGCACCAAAAACGCCGGGTGGAATCAAGAGAACGTGATCCTAATGTCAGATTTTGTAAAACTTACCAGCAAGGATAAGAGAGCAGATTCCCAGAGCATAGGTAAGGAGAAAAGGATCCTAATACCATAGATATCACACGTAGTGACATCGAAGTGGGCCCGTAAGCCAAATATTAAGTTAGCAAAATAGTTTTTCAAAGTGTAGACTCAACTTCGACCAGGTAGTGGTGGGGTGGCTTCCTACAGGCAGTCGGCTCTGATACCAACTTGTGACGCACCCAAAATCAGACCGTGTACAGTAATCATACACACAGGGTACACGACTGAGATTAGGGTGCCACGGTGATAATATCACAGCACAACACTAAACACAAAAGGATGAACAAATATTTTACAATAGAGAGGGTCACGCAGACCCGAATACATAAGTCATACAAGCCATAATATCTGAGTACAGACATAGTTAGTCAAGTTTTTCCTTAAGAAGGCTAGCACAAATCACATCAGAGATACAGATCGAAAAGGCGAGGCCTCCTGCCTGGGATCCACCGAACTACTCCTGGTCAACGGGGAACTCGACGTCGTAGTAGGCGCCTCCGGGGTACTCCTGCTCCTGGGCTCCAACGTCGGCTGCAGCGGCCGATCAGGCAAAACAGTAAAGAAAATAAAGCAGGTGAGTATCTAGTATACCCGTGAGTCTTACGTCCGCTACTAAGCATTATGCATTGTATCAACGGAAAGAAGAGGCTGTATATAGTGGACTAAAAGACAGAAATCCAGAGCAAGGGTAAGAAGCTAGGCCTAACGAAGACTAGCATCTTCCGACGATGTCTTGCAGCATGAGGTAAGAATCAGCCAACAGTTTATATAAAGCATAAAGTAACAATGCAGCAGAAGTTGCTGCAGCATTGTATAATAATAAGTTGTAATAATTAACAATGCCGCCGAGTTCACCTCCTCGACATCCCCGCGAGGAAGAGAACCCGGAACCATACAGTTTAATAATAGTTTCTAGTGGTAAGATCCAGCTTCAGCATAAAGCGTCCTGTTACCGTGGACACGGCTATTCGAATAGATTAATCGTCCCTGCAGGGGTGCACTTGTGTTACGCTACACGCACGTATCTCCAGGGTGGCGGGAACCTTGTTAGGGAACGCTCCACCGAGGCTATCCGACACTTCATAGCCCATCTTTCAAACTCAACAGAGAGGTCATCCGCCGGTCTAAATCCTAAGTACGCCGGGCCTTGGACCCCAACCCGAACGTACTCCTGCACGGTGCGTGGGTGGCCGGTGAAGTTAAAGCAAATCCAAATAAGACACCATCACGCGAGAAAATAAGACAACACCACTTCCCGGCAATCAGCCCGCAGTACTGCTGACGTCTGAAGAGTCCTCGGATGACACTAAGAAGCGGAGGAGCCCATAAATCGTAGTTCCCACGGGTAGGTAGTGCGTACATGGCATATAGCCAACTCAAGACATTCACTGAACCATTTAGCATTTTAATTAACCTGCGTGACAACCGTTATCGTTGTCTCGACTGAACTGACCCGCGGACAACGACAGCAGCCAGGACCACCAGTACATCGGTGCCTGCCCTGTCGTCCCACCAAGTCACTGCGGTTACCAACAAGGCGAACCGTCTCCTTACCTTGCCTCGCGTGTGCTCCTGGGGGAGCTCGACTTTCGAGGTTTGGTAACTCTCGCGGCCAACGATCAGGGGCCAAGCACACCGGTACACTGGTCGTACCCTCCCTGTCGTCCCGTCGCAATACCTCTCGCGGGCACCGTTGGGTCGCCCGACTTCTTACCTGAAGGACAACCGTTTACAGGACCCTATGGCGGTAAGACAAAGTCAGCCTCGAGTGGAGTACAAGGATTACTCCTTGATAGCTCACACTTGAGGTGACTAGGCATCACCCAGATGGGGGCCTTTGGCGGTGGCTGCTTTGTACCGTACCTGTGCAGTTATAATATTTGTATCCGCGTTCACTCCCCTGAGTGATCACGGCCCTCTATCTAATCCTAGCTAACAATGCGCAGGGTTCACTGCTGAATAATGCATAATAATAATAATAGGCAGCATAGGATAAAGGAAGGCACATCAAGGGGCGACAAAATCAGGCTATGCAGTTGAATAGGATTGAAATCGTAGCAGCAGCAGTAACAATGCCTAGTGCAAGAAATGTACGGAAAGATAGGCGATATCTAGGGAAGAGAATGGCTCTGCTTGCCTGGAAGCTCGACGGTAGTAGTAGGGTCGTCGACGAAGTAGTCGTACCCGGCAGCGGTGTAGTCGGCGGTAGCAGCGGGGTCTACCGGAGAACAAAAAGGGGGAAGAAACAATAAATATAAAGCAATCATAAACAAACAGATGAATAGCATGTCGTATGCAATGTTAACGGTGTTCTAACGCAGTGCAATGTATGTTGCTCGGAGCGGGAATTCATCCGGGTATGAACGGCCAGCTCCGGGTGATTATCGGACAAGGTGTCCGGAGGGGGGGGGGAAGGATCAAGCCGGAGGTGTCGTGGGTACCGGACAAACATAAGGGGGTGTATCCGTGCTATTTGATCCATTCCGAACAACATTCGTGTTCGAAATAAATTCATCCGGGCACTCTAACAGTACCGGAAAATTTATCGGACAGTCGGTCCGGAGGGGGAATGTTCGATGTTCGTTGTGTTAGAGGGGTGTGGTAGACATTCAGATAGCGTATTTGTATTCGTTATATATTTTTGATCAACTTTCATGTATAAAGTTTTTGAATCCGAGTTACGGTTTAAAAGTTATTGAATTTCAAAGTTTTAAATCATTTAAATGATTTTCTGAATTTCTTTTATTATTTATTAAACATTATCCAGAACATTATCCAAAACAGTGCCTGACATGGGGGACCCACTTGTCAGCCTCTGTTTATTTATAAAACATTTTATTAAATCAAAAATAGCCTCTGGGCCCACATGTAAGTCACTGGAATTTATTTAAATCTTCTAAATAATTAAAATCTGAGAAGGGGGGCCCAGTGGTCAGTGACTCCAGTGCTAATTAAATCTGTTTAATAAGTTAAAAGGCCAGGGGCCCACTGTCAGGGAGACATATTAATCTAAGGGTTAACTCTCCCATTTTCTAACAGAGATAGTTAGCAGGGGGGTGGGACCCGGCTGTCAATCACACAGGGGGTGAGGGTTAGCTGCTAATGGCGTTTCTGACCGAGGGGTCCACCTGGCAGTGACGGCGGTGAGCTCGCCGGCGACAGAGCGCCGACGAGGTGGACCTAGCGGCCGACTCAGGGCACGGGAGGGGCTGCGCTTAGGCGCGTTCGAACGGGGAGGGGACGGGGTGGCGATTGGTTGCGGTGGCGGGGGCTGGAAGTGGCCGGAGCGAGCACGGGCTCAACAATGGCGGAGGCGCGCGTCGGGCTCCAATGGCGAACTACAACAAGCTACGAAATCGAGCTAACTACTGGTCCGAATCGAACACACGCATCACGGGGATCCTACTGGTGCACTTGGCGCAGGCTGGGACAGACCAAGTCGACGACTACGACGACGTGCCACGGCGGCCGGAGCAAGCAGAAGGGGGCTTTCGCGTTGGGACCCTACGGGCTTCAAAGGGAGGTTGGCGACGGGTGAGAAGCTCACCGGGGAGGTGTTGAGGGAGGCAGCGGGCTCGGTGAAGTTCTGGCGTCGCCGGAATCGGACGACGACCTCCCCGGCCAGAGGAAGACGACGACGATGACTGCGCTGTATTGAGGGCGCACGGGTTCGATTGCTCCAGGGGGATGACGAGGAAGACACGGGCGCACACTCCGGACAGCTCGGACAGGCGAGAGGGCGTCAGTGGCCACGGTGGTTCACCGGGGTGACCACGGCGGCGTCGGGTGGGCTTTTCCCCGTCGATGGCGAGAGGAGGAGGAGGGGAATGGAGAAGCGGGGTTGTCCAGGGGGTTGGCCGGGGTGTGCTTATCGCGTCCGCGGAGGAAGGGAGAAGGTGGAGGGCGGGGCCGGGCTGGCAGCGTCGTGGCGACGGTCGCCACCGTACGGGGCAGGTGGGAGCAGATGGGGGAGGAAGAAGACAAGGGTGAGGTGGGCTGGGCTGAGGTGGGCCTCGCCCCAGGCGAGCTTTAAAGGTTTTCCAATTTTCTGTGCCCTACATTTTTGTATTTCTCTTTTGGTAATTATTTTCCCAGCTTAGGCATTTTTGTAAAATGTGTTAGGTGTCCCAATATTAGTATAACATTATATGTCAGTGCCACAAAAGTTTTTGCAGCAAAATAAAATCATTAGATATTTATTTTAATTATTAAATGCCCAAAGCAAGGGTTTTAACCTACTGTTTGAATTGTTTGGAATTTTCTGTAACTTCAAAAATTACCAAAGTTGGTCCAACATGATTATAATGATTTTAGGCAATTTACAAAAATAGTTTCATGATTTTTGGAACAACTTTAATTGAGCACATTTGTTTTAATTTTCATTCAAAGTAGTTTCAACTAGGGTATAGTTTCTTGATGAGGAAGATGCATTAGGATTAGGGTTTTGATTACCAATCAGCATGGTTTGAAAAGAGCAGAAGCAAAGTATGATTAAGGATAGGGGATAACAGTGATTAACAAACAGTGATGGTGATTACTGTTACAGAAACTGAGGGTGTTACACCTCCCCTCTTTGTTCTTCATGGATTAGACCTCGTGAGCTGCCCTACATGATCGAGGCACACATGTAATCTTTCTGCTGTTGCTATGCTGAGTTTGCTGGAATCCGATGGATTATGAGATTATGTTCAGATTGTGATTGAGTTATATATTTGATTCTCTTCTTTTATATTTATGTTCTTGAGTAACTCTTGCATGTTCTCCGTTGCTGTTTATTTCTTTGGCCAAGTAGTAGGTAGTGACTCCAAGAGGGAGCGTTATGCATGATTGTGGGTTCATGGCCCCCGATGACTAGCTTGAGTGACCGAAACATGAGTTTAGGGGATGTGTTGTTGCCACAAGGGGGAAAACAATGGTGCTTGTACTTGCGGGTGCAAGGATTGTTTACTTTACGCAAAGTTCTTTAATGTAAATGTCCGTTGCTTTGAGTTTACACTTTGGGTGGGATTCGCAACTTAATACCAGTGAGATGTTCTGGATAGATATATCAAGGTGGATGATTAGTGGGTAGATACAGATGGATTTCTGTCTACTTGTCTTGGCGTACCGCCCGTGCTTTTGAGCCTCTTCCTTTCTGTTTTGCATAATTAGCATTGGTTTGCGCACATAATCCTGTCAATTGCCCAACTGTAATTTGTTTACCTCGCATGGCTATTTTATCGTCTTTGGGGAGAGAGACATAACTAGTGAACATCATGAGATCCAGGTCCATACTTCTACCACTGTTTACACTATCAATTTACTTTCAGTATTTACTTTTCCGTTGCTATCACTATCATTACTATCCCGTGCGTTTTATCCTTTGTAAACAACAAGGCCGGAGGAATTGACAACTCCTCTGAACTCATTGGGAGCAAAGCTATCTGTGTGTGTGTGCAGGTCCAGGGGAAGCAAGTGATTATCTTCAAACGGCGCCTCACTTGCCGAACCACCTACTTGTCGACCTTGGAGTCCTACTGGAGACAATCTAAACCTTAGCATCTTCGCTAAGGGAAATTTGCCGCTATCTACATCTCACCTTCCACTTGGGGTAACCAACGGGGGCGAGAAGTTATCTCGTGTATCAAGAAAATTTCTGGCGCCGTTGCCGGGGACTCCACTCTTCAAGATAGGGGAGTTGCACACTGTCTTTTATCTTTGCTTTTTAGTCTTGTTAGTTTACCTTTCAGTTTTTATCTTCGTGTCCTTTATCAAAAATCCAAAAAAAATAGTATGTCTAGTTCCTTACTTGCCAATCAATGTCTGACTTCTTTGAAACCAGATCTTATTGGCATGGAGGATTCACCGAGGATCAACAAAATTGGTACAAGGAACACCGCTTGTCTCAAAATGGGATACACTTATGGAAACAAATACACCAGTTGTATGACTATGCTAGAAACTTGTGCTCAATATATAGTATATCTTTCTGCAGGGATGAATCTTATTGCTTTATGAGGCACAAACGCCTTGCTTTCCAATGTGAGTACAATGATGATGAAACCTTAGCTTCTTATGCTAAGAGAAATTATGACTTTGATGATGCAGAGCAAATAGAAGAATTTGTTGCTTATAAGGGTGCCTATGAAATTACCTCTCTTCTTAAAAATATTAATGATGCCCCTTACAAATCTGAGAGTCTTTCTATACTTAACTATTGTTTGGAAAATTACGATGCAAATTATTATATTACTGATCATCTTGAGAGAATCTCTCCCCCAAAGGAAGAGACTAATGTTTTGCAGGACTCTATGGAAGAAGAAATTGTTGAACCCGAAAGCCCCTTGGATGAAAAAGTGGAGGAGAGTGACGAACAAAAGGAGGAAGAATGGAGCCATCCATGTCTACCTTCTAATGATAGCAACTCTTTGACTCTTACCTTATATAAGTGTTATGATCCTATGGATTCCTTTGAAATATCCCTTTTTGATGAAGTTGATGCCTTCTATGCTTATGGCTGTGATGCCACGATGGATGATGCTTACGGAGATGAACTTGCTATAGTTCCTCATGTTAAGCATGAAATTGTTTCTATTTCACCCACACTTGATTGTCCTATTATCCTTTTGAAATCTCCAACTCATATTCCGGAGAATTGTGCTCTTATCAAGGCTCAATGTGATGGGTTGCGTTTATCTTATAATCCTTAAGACCGTGTTGAAAACTATACATGTGTGCTTGTAAGTCATAAACAACATGATTCATGTGATAGTTATATTCTTGATGTTGTTCATGATACTAATGAAAATTATTTCGAGAGAGGGAAGTTTGGTTGTAGAAACTTCCATATTACTAAAACACCTCTCTTCATGTCGAAAGTTTTGAAGTTGTTCTTTTTCGACCTTCCTATGCATGTCACTTTGTGCTTCTTTGATTTATTTTCTTACAAGATGCCTATGTATAGTAAGTGGGTTAGGCTTAAATGTGTTTCATATTTGCTTCTTGATACTCTCTTTTGCTTCAAAATTCTTATTCTTGTGAGAGCATCTTCTATTATCTTTAAGCCTAGCTAATGGCTTTAAAGAAGAGCTTTCGGGAGGCAGCCCGCAAAGAATTTAGGATTTACTTTTTGTTTTTCTTCTATTTTTAGTGGTCTTGGTGATTGTTACTACTGTATCAACATCATTGTATATTTACTTTTCAAGCTTTGTGCCTTTTATAGCCTCATACGACAAGGGAAGTGAAAGTTGTGACATGTTGTCCAGAAAACAGATTCTGTCCTTGTGACTAGAAAAATCAGAGAAAAATCCCAGTTCATATTTTTTAGCTGAAGTTTTTACACAGCATGCTCTATACAATTACTAAACTTTCGTATGTTCTGAGTTTTTTTATTTGAGTTGCAGAAGTATCCCTAAACAATTCGTTTTTACCTGCTTGTCTGTTTTTCACAGATTCTGTCCTGTTTTGCCTCTTCTTCGTTTTGCAAACCTTAAGCTTGCTTTTTCTTTGCAAAAACTTTTTGGAACTCTTGAGAAACAGTAGCTCTTCAAGGTTATCTTTATTTCCAGTAGAGAAAAAATTATTTTATTATGGGTACTAACCTCGCTAATCAGATTATGATGAGTTATGTATAAAGGGGGTTTTCAAGTGTGCGAGGGAAGATGATGAAAGAAGATTAAGAAGTGTCAAGCGTTCAAGCTTGGGGATGCCCCCATGCATCCCCAATAAATATTCAAGGAGACTCAAGCGTCTAATCTTGGGGATGCCCCCGTGCATCCCCTTCTCCATCGACAATTATCAGTTCGTCTCTCGTTTCACTATATTTTTATCGCTTCATGCGTTATGTGCTATTCTTGGAGCGTCTCGCTCTTAGGTTTTGTTTTTTAGTTTTCTTTAGCTTTGCTTGCTGTTCATAACAATTTAGAACCCAGATTTCTTTGTGTGGGAGAGAAACACGCTCCACTTCAAAAATTTAGAACACAACATAGGACTTTTTCCTGCTTATCTTTGTTGTGTTTGTTCTTTATCTTTCCGTAGCTGCTGTCATGCTTTGCTCTTAGCTTTCATGTTTATCTTTTAAAAGAACTTTTGTTTAGTTTGTTGCTGTAACTCTCTTGAGTTTTCATGTTTATCTTGTTTAGAGAATTTGCCTGTTGCACTGAGTTTTGTGTCTTGACTTGAAGTAGGTAATTGAGGTTGCTATTCAGTTATAGTAGTAACTTGCAAAAGTTTTGAGGTGTTGTATTGAGTAATGTTCGGACTTTTGGTGTCAAGAGCTTTAGCCTATTAGTGATAGATGTCGTATTTTGGGCAATCCGTGTTTATTTTCAAAAACCTACAAAATTAGTTGAGAACTTTAGCTACTAGTTGGATCACTACTCTTCTGAGGGGTCAAATATTAGAGTACACTCACGTACCATGAGTCGAGGATGCGCAAGGATAAACAAACCCCCATACACTCCTCCTCGGGGTACTTGTCTCTTTGTGAACCTTCTTATTAGATTGAGAGTTACCGATAATAAGTGCATGAGTTCTTCGGACTAATGTGAGTATTCGAAAGTTGACACTTCCACCTTCCCATATTTTGCTAGCCTTTCCTCTGCCGTGTAGTGCTCTCTTCTCACTCCGAGAGTTAGCATCCACCTTCGCCGGTACATCCAAACCCTTGGCACGATACGCTCTGTCATCATAAGCCTCCTTATATCCTTCCTCAAAACAGCCACCATACCTATCTATCAAGGCATTTCCATAGCCTTTCCGAGATACATTGCCATGCAACATCCATCTTCTCATGACTTGATCTTCATGTCATATATGCTACTTGCTTGATCGATGAGCCGCATGTTAGTTGGGCCTTGCGCTAATCATTGCTACATGACGCGCTAGTATCATTGCATATCCTGCTACACTGGCAGAGGCATACATTTGCATACATCATGATATTTACATTTTCTTTATGATTTGAGTACTTTGTAAAGTCTGAAAGATCTTCTATACTTTTTGTAATATATAGAGTGTTGCCCCTAAAGTAAGGAAAAGATCCCAAAGAGGACAAATTAAATGATCCCAAAGTGGAAAAATTAAAAGATCCCAAAGAGGACAAATGAGAGTTAAATAGAAAGAGCCATTGAGGCCACCAAAAAATAAAAAAAAATACAAAAATAGAAAAAAGAAAAAAAGAGAAAGAGAAAAAATCAAAAGAGAGAAGGGGACACACTACTATTATTTTTTTAGAAGATCCACACTCGTACTCCATCTTATATCTTGTTCTCCATAGAGATTATCATTCATGCATATAGCTATGCGGGGACTTTCACACTATAGAACTTGGCTTGTATATTCCAATGATGAGCCTCCTCAAATGAGCTCTAGGTATTCTTCAGCAAGCAAGTTGGATGCACCCCCACTAGTTCCATTGGAGAGCTTTTAGCTCACATGTGCATCCGTTGCATGGCAGTCCCTACTCCTCACATCATATCTATCATTTGGCTTTCTCTCGCCTATGATTGTCCTCATTGATGTGAGCCTTTCACACCTTTTTGTCTTCCTCCTCCACCATATTCTCTCTTTGCCATCCTAAGTGTCAACTTTCTTGCTTACGCTCATCCATTGCATGAGTGCTCAAAATGTTGAAAAGGAGTGGATCATTTTGACTTGTACCTGGCTAGTGGTCTGGGGATGAGTCAAGATAAGATTCCAAAGAAGACCAAGTGTGACACTTTAGTAGATTGAGTTCTCAACAATAAAAATACTTTTTCCCGTATATCCCTATCCCCTTCCTTGCACGCAAACACCATTTGGAGACATTCGAGTCACGGACAGCGAGAGATCTTGCACCTTTATGTTCTTATGTTGCTTGTTTCAATGCTAGATATATACTCTTGCCTGTTATGACTTGAATTGAATTGCATGCTTTGATTGCTTTACTTACAAAGTTCTTATATGGTTGTTGGCATGTCACCACAGAAATTATGCTTGTTATCATTTACCTACTCGAGGACGAGCAGGAATTAAGCTTGGGGATGTTGATACGTCCAAAACGTATCTATAATTTCTGCTTGCTCCATGCCTCTTTTGTGTGATATTGCTATGATATTGATGAAATTCCATACACTTTTGATCATATTTGGACTAACCTATTAACTCAGTGCACCCCGTTTCCATTTCCTGTTTTCTGCTGTTTTTCTATTTCAGGTTTCCCCCTTATTAAAAGTACCAGAAAAATTCTGGAAAAAATATAGGAAAAATCAGTTTACCGGAAGCTTCACGAAGAGCCCAGGAGGGGCCAAAGGGGAGCCAGGGGGCCCCCAGGCGGCCAGAGGGCGCGGCAAGGCCCCTGGCCCACCTCTGGCTGCCCCCTTTCGCCTATTTATCCCCCTTGACGAGAAACCCTCGAAGACAGAACCCTTTTTCGCGATCTCTCCTCTGTTCTGCCACCGTCGCGCTTCCAAGATCGGGAGCACCAGAAGACCTCTTCCCGGCACCCTGCCGGAGGGAGGAATCACCTCCGGGATCTTCTCCACCACCATGGATGCTTCCCGGATGAACCGTGAGTAGTCCACCTTGGACCATGGGTCCATGATCAGTAGCTATGTGATGTTCTCCTCCCCTCTTTGTTCTTCATGGATTAGACCTCGTGAGCTTCCCTACATGATCGAGGCACACATGTAATCTTTCTGCTGTTGCTATGCTGAGTTTGTTGGGATCCGGTGGATTATGAGATTATGTTCAGATTGTGATTGAGTTATATATTTGATTCTCTTCTTTTATATTTATGTTCTTGAGTAACTCTTGCATGTTCTCCGTTGCTGTTTATTTCTTTGGCCAAGTAGTAGGTAGTGACTCCAAGAGGGAGCGTTAAGCATGATTGTGGGTTCATGCCCCCCGATGACTAGCTTGAGTGACAGAAACATGAGTCTAGGGATGTGTTGTTGCCACAAGGGGGAAAACAACGGTGCTTGTACTTGCGGGTGCAAGGATTGTTTACTTTACGCAAAGTTCTTTAATGCAGTTGTCCGTTGCTTTGAGTTTACAATTTGGGTGGGATTCGCAACTTAATACTAGCGAGATTTTCTGGATAGATATCTCAAGGTGGATGATTAGTGGGTAGATATAGATGGATTTCGGTCTACTTGTCTTGGCTTACCGCCCGTGCTTTTGAGCCTCTTCCTTTCTGTTTTGCATAATTAGCATTGGTTTGCGCACATAATCTTGTCAATTGCCCAGCTGTAATTTGTTTACCTCGCATGGCTATTTTATCGTCTTTTGGGAGAGAGACATCACTAGTGAACATCATGAGATCCAGGTCCATACTTCTACCACCGTTTACACTATCAATTTACTTTCAGTATTTACTTTTCCGTTGCTATCACTATCATTACTATCCCGTGTGTTTTATCCTTTGTAAACAACAAGGACGGACGAATTGACAACTCCTCTGAACTCGTTGGGAACAAAGCTATCTGTGTGTGTGGAGGTCCAGGGGAAGCAAGTGATTATCTTCAAACGGCGCCTCACTTGCCGAACCACCTACTTGTCGACCTTGGAGTCCTACTGGAGAATATCTAAACCTTAGCATCTTCGCTAAGGGAAATTTGCCGCTATCTACATCTCACCTTCCACTTGGGGTAACCAACGGGGGCGAGATGTTATCTCGTGTATCATAATGTCTCTCTCCCAAAAGACGATAAACAGCTATGTGAGGTAAACAAATTACAGATGGGCAATTGGTAGGATTACAGACGCAAACCAATGCTAACTATGCTACAAAAGGAAGGAAGAGTCTCAAAAGCATGGGAAGTACGCCAGAACAAGTAGACCGAAATCCATCTGCATCAAATCACTAATCATCCACCTTGAGATATCTATCAAGAACATCTCGCTAGTATTAAGTTGTGAGCCCCACTGATAACCCACAAGTGTAGGGGATCGCAACAGTCTTCGCGGGTAGGTATAACCCTAATTTATTGATTCGACACAAGGGGAGCCAAAGAATACTTATAAAACTTAGCAGTTGAGTTGTCAATTCAACCACACCTGAAAAAGCACTAGACAATATATTTAGTAGCAACGTTGTGTTGACGGGTGTAGTCTTTAAGACTTCCCCAATCACCAACACCACAAAGTAGTAAAAAAGTAGTAACTGCAGAGAGAGAAATTGTAATAACGAAGGCAATGAAGATGAAAGATGGACCGGGGTTCAAGATTTCACTAGTGGTAACTGTGCAAGAAAAAAATAACAAGGTGTTGCGTGAACAAATTAAAGTTGGGAAATTGACAAAATTGCACAAACTCTAGCCAAAGAACAAACTAGAGCAATCCTAGTCTAAGAACCAAACGTAGGCATGTTTTTCGTATGTAGTTGTACGTGCTTGTAATAAGAACTTGCACAACATCTATTGTCCTACCGACCCGCTACAAATGAAGCCAAAAGGTACTTATGGAGATTAAGGTGCTCCTGTCAAAGAGCACCGGATCAAAGCATTAACACTCTATGAACACATGTGATCCTCAAATTATAGCCCGTCCCCTTTGGTGTCCCAAGCTGTCACCTTTGGGATCGCCGGTTCCGGAATATAATAGGTGCATTCAACCGTAGATAAGATCTAGAACAACAATTATAATCATGCAACCATAACATGCTCAGATCCGAAATCATACTACTCGTGCACTAGTAACAAGCATTAAGAACAACAAAATTGCAGCAACAATAATTCATAAACCTGATGGATGTGACACAATCATCATGCAAACTTGCAATAAAATAACAGCAGCAACACACTAACAGAAATTAATAGCAGTTATCAGCCTGATGCCCACTTCAACAGTGATTAACAACATCAAGATGGCCTCAAATCAAAAAGCTCACAAATGATGGACTTAAGTACACACAATTCTAAACAATTTTCCTTTTGGGCGCAACGTCATACGGGCTACGGATCACTCGTTAACTTCAATGCAAAACTGGTAACTGCAGCAATATACACAGGACTTAGAAAAAAAATTAACAGACAGGGAAAAAAATAAAACAATGGAAAAAGAAAAAAAGGGAGGGCGCCGGCTGGCTCACCAATGGGCCTCGGCCCACTGGCTTGGAGAGGGGAGGAGGCCGGCCTGGCGGGCCTCGGCTGCGGATCGGCCCACTTGGGCGCGCCGGTTGGAGGAGCTGGGCCGCTCGGGCTGCGCCGGCTGGCCACGAAGGCTCGCTGCTCCGGCGAGCAGCGCGACGAGGTGGGGAGGAGGACTAGGGCGGCGCGAGGCTGGAGGGAGCGGCGGGGCCGGATCCGGTGAAGGCGGCCTGCGCGCGAGCCTCAGGTGGCCGGAGCCGGCGTGCAGACGACGGGGGTGGCCGCAGCGAGTTCCCCGGGCGCCATGGCCATGGCAGCTACGGCTGGCGGCCGGCGACCTGCGAGGCGAGACGGAGCGGTGAGAGGAGGTGCAGAGCGCGGGAGGAGGAGGAGAGGTGTCCGCGGCGGGAGGCTAGCCGGCGCGGCGGCCGGACTCCGGCGTGAGGCGGCGGAGATGCAGGCCCGCGGGGCCCGGGTGCAGTTGGTGGCTGGCTGGAGGTGGGGGAAGGGCTACGTGGCGTCCCTAGAGCCACTCATCTCCAGATCCAATGGCTGTGAGCGTTGGGAGGCTAGGTATTCGGTGGGGAGAGGGATCTGGGCGAAAATTGGAGCAAAAACTGGGGGTGTGGCTGCAATTTTTTGCTAGGGGAAACCCTAGAGAGGGGTGGGAGTGTGTGATACGTCCCAAACGTATCTATAATTTCTGCTTGCTCCATGCATGTTTTGTGTGATATTGCTATGCTTTTGATACACTTTCATATCTTTTTATAACATATTTTGGAACTAACCTATTAATAGTTGCAAGAATGCACAAGTTCTTGTTTTTGTACTTTATGTGTAGGAATTTACTTGGATAAAGGAAAATCACAAAAAAGGAGCCTTGTAGGAGTTGGACTCTAATTTTCCCGAACTCTCCCCACCAGACAGGTTTTAAAGATCGCCTCGGAAATGCTAGAAGACGGCCTCAAACAGAAAAACTTAAAACTACAAAGTTGTAGGGAATGTTTTTCCGGTAGATTTAAACATAAAATTTGGCCCAATCGGAGTTCGAATGCTTCCAGAAACCCCGAAATACAGAAGACGTAATCTGGATGACGGGAATCCGAGAGTCTATATAAAGAGAGGAAACCTAGGTCAAAGGCACCACGAAATTTCCTCCCCCTTGGCAGCTGTCTTGATGGGGAGATCAATCTCCACAACAACACCATCTCCAAGGAAGAAGAAGGGGCCAAGGGCCGCTGCCCCCAAGGGCCGTGTCCGTGGCCGTGGGCGCCGCCGCCGCCGTGGCCGCCGCCGTCGCCGTCTCCTTCATCTCCTCCGGGCTGCACCTCTCCATCAACAACTCTCCCTCTCACCATGTCCATGTGTGAGTAGTTCCCCTCGGGGATGAGGTTTCTACCAGTAGCTATGTGTTCTTCTCTCTCTCCCATGATGTGATCTTCGTTGTGATCATAGGCTATGTTAATCTAGGGTGATCCCATGATATTTCCCCTTCCTCTATGTATTAGATTGATGTACTCACTTGATCTTATCTAGTATAATCCCCGAGACCATGGTGACAGCGGTCTATTGGACATGGGTTAGAATAATAATATCATGAGTGATTTCCTCTTTTGTGTGTGGATTGAAGATTGAGAGTCTTTTGGTGCTTGTCTTTGACTATCCTTTAGATATGTTGTGGTGATTGTGGTACTCTCTTTGGATGGCCGCGGTGACATTGGGAAATCCATAGATTGAGAACTAAGAACTCTGAGGTGTGCTTTTGTAGCCCTACACAATTCTCGTCCTCTCTTGACCACAAAGGAATGACCTCCGAGTATGTCTCCATTGCATGTTTCATGGGAAATATCATGTGATTAGACTATGTTAATGTTGTTGGGAGTTGCCAATAGTGAAAGTATGGAGCCTAGGCCTTGTTTCCACCATTGCAATACCGTTTGTGCTCACGTTTACCATTGTTTCTTTGCTGAACTTTTTATTACAGATTTATATTACCTTGTTTTGCCACACCTATCACCCATATTTTATCATCTCTTCGCCGAACTAGTGCACCTATACAACTCCTAGTTGTATTTGGTGTGTTGGGGACACAAGAGACTTCTTGTATCTTAATTGCAGGGTTGCTTGAGAGAGACCATCTTCAACCTCTACTTGCCAGAGTTCGATAAACCTTAGGACATCCACTTGAGGGAAATTGTTGCTGTCCTACAAACCTCTGTGCTTGGAGGCCCAACATAGTCTACAAGAATAGAAGCGTGCGTAGACATCAGTGTGGTGGTCTTTATATAGCCCAGGTGGCTGGTAGTTTGCAAAAACATCCCCGGTTTTTCTCTCGCACGCGCGGTGTTTACGTTTCTGACCGTCGGGGGTCCGCAGGACCTCCGATTCGGGTAAAACTTCGAACTGCGCGATCAGCGCGTCGAGCCTGCGGCGTTCACCTCATACTGGAACCGTTCCGAGAGCACTTTCCAGCGTGCTATAAAAATATCCCGTTTACTTATTAAACGGGGGTTTTTCGTTCCGTTGGCTACGGCTGGTCTGGTGCGGGTTTTCGTGACGGTGATCGGGTGAAACCCGGTGTCCCAAAGGTCGAGTGTCAGGGTGGCAAGGGGCGGTCTCCGTCTGGTAGGAGATAAGAGGGGGGAAAATAATCGCCGATCAATAAATCGGGGATGCAAACACCGCAAACAAATCAGACAATCAAACAATTCACACCGAAAACAAAAAATTTAATTTTTGTGAAATCTGGGCTGTTACAGGCCACAAGGGGTCCAGGCGCCCCCTGGCGCGGTCAGGCCCCTGGCCACGCCAGGTGGCCTCTTGGGCACCTGGTGGTGGCCCCCTGGCCCTCCTTCGGGGCATTGTAAGCTTCGACACGCTGATTTTTTTATCCGATTTTTCCCGGATTTTTGGAGCACTTTTTATATGGGGAAAAACTGAAATAGAAAAACAGCAGAAAAGAGGAACTGTCACTGGGGTGCACTGAGCTAGTAGGTTAGTCCAAATATGATCAAAAGTGTATCTAGATCATAGCAATATCACACAAAACATGCATGGAACGAGCAGAAATTATCGATACGTTTGGGACGTATCAACATCCCCAAGCTTAATTCATGCTCGTCCTCGAGTAGGTAAATGATAATAAACATAATTTCTTTCGTGAGAAGCTAGCAACCATATAAGAACTTTGAAAAGTAAAGCAATCAAGGTATGCGATTCAATTCAAGTCATAACATGCAAGAGTGTATAATAGCATTGAAACAAGCAACGAAAGAACATTAGGTGCAAGATCTCTCGCTGTCCATGACTCGAATGTCTCCAGATGGTGTTTGCATGCAAGAAGGGGGATAGGGAATACAAGATTTTTTTTGTTGAGAACTCAATCTACTAAATTTTCACACTTGGTCTTCTTTGGAATCTTATCTTGACTCATCCCCAGACCACTAGCCAGGTACAAGTCAATTTGATCCACTCCTTTTCGATATTTTGAGCACTCATGCAATGGATGAGCGTAAGCACGAGAGTTGACACTTAGGATGGAAAAGAGAGAATATGGTGGAGGAGGAAGACAAAAAGGATGAGAAAGGCTCACATTAATGAGGACAATCATAGGCGAGAAGGCCAAATGATAGATATGATGTGAGAAGTATGGATTGCCATGCAACAGATGCATATATGAGCTGAAAAGATCTCCAATGTAACTAGTGGGGGTGCATCTAACTTGCTCGCTCATGATGACCTAGAGATCTTTTGAGGATGCTCATCCTTGGAATATGCAAGCCAAGTTCTATAGTGTGAAGGTTCCCACATAGTTATATGCATGAATGATCATCTCTATGGAGTACAAGGATAAGAGGGAGTACTAGTGTGGATCTTTCAAAAGGATATTAGTGTTGCCCCTTTCTCTCTTTTTATTTTCTTTTTCTATTTTTCTATTTTTTGTATTTTTTTGGTGGCCTCAATGGCTCTTTTTATTTAACTCTCATTTGTCCTCTTGGGGATCTTTTATTATGTCCACTTTGGGATCTTTTCCTCACTTAAGGGCAACACTCTAATTTACAAGAGGGTATAGAAGCTCTTTCACACTTTACAAGGTACTCAAATCATAAAGAAGATGTAGCTATCATGATGTATGCAATGTATGTCGCTGCCGGTGTAGCAGGAAAATGTATGACATGAAGATCAAGTCATGAAGAGGCTATGGAAATGCGTTGATAGGTAGGTATGGTGGCTGTTTCGAGGAAAGATATAAGGAGGTTTATGATGACAGAGTGTATCATGCCAAGGGTTTGGATGTACCGGAGAAGGTGGATGCCAACTCTCGAAGTGAGAAGGAGGCAATGGACGGCACAGGAGAGGCTAGCAAATATGAGGAGGTGGAAGTGTCAACTTTCAATACTTACATTAGTCCGAAGAACTCATGCACTTATTATCGGTAACTCTCAATCTAATGAGGAGGTTTATAAAGAGACAAGTACCCCGACGAGGAGTGTATGGGGGTTTGGTTATCCTTGCGCATCCTCGACTCATCTAGTAGCTAGAGTTCTCAAATATTCGATCCCTCCAAAGATTAGTGATCCATCTAGTAGCTAGAGTTCTCAACTAGTTTTGTAGGTTTTGAAAATAAACACGGATTGCCAAAATACGACACCAATCACTAATAGGCTAGATCTCTTGGCGCCAAAAGTTCAAACATTACTCACATCAATACCACAAACTATTGCAAGTTACTACTAGAATTAAATAGCAACCTCAATTACCTACTCTCAACACAAGACACAACTCAGTGCAACAACCAACTCTCTTAACAAGATAAACATGAAAACTAAAGAGAGTTCCAGCAACAAACTAAACAAAAGCCAAGGCTCTTCCTAAAGACAAACTAAGACTAAAACTAAACATGGCAGTAGCTACGAAAAGATAAAGAACACACAACAGCAAAAAGATAGGCATGAAAAATCCTATGATGTGTTCTAGATTTTGAAATTGGAGCGTGTTTCTCTCCCACAGAAAGTAAGACGGGGTCTAACTTGTTATGAACAACAATCAAAGCTAAAGAAAACTAAAAATAAAACCTAAGAGCGAGACGCTGCAAGCATAGCACATAACGCATGAAGTGATAAAAATATAGTGAGACGAAGGACGAACTGATGATTGTTGATGAAGAAGGGGATGCACGGGGGCATCCCCAAGCTTGAGCACTTGACACTCCTGGATCTTCTTTCATCATCTTCCATCGCACACTTGAAAACTCCCTTCATACATAACTCATCATAAGCTTATTAGAAAGGTTAGTACCCTTAATAAAATAATTTTTCCCCGCTGGATATAAAGATATTCTTGAATAGCTACTGTTTCTCAAGATTTCCAAAAGGTTTTTGCAAAGAAAAAGCAAGCTTAAGGTTTGCAAAAGTAAGGAGAGATAAAACGTGGCAGAATCTGTGAAAAACAGAACAGCAGGTAGTAAAGAATTTTTTAGGGGTACTTCTGCAACTCAAATAAAAAAAACTCAGAACATACGACAGTTCCGTGATTGTATTGAGCACGCTGTGTAAACAATTCAGCTCAAAAAGATGAACTGGTGATTTGATCCGATTTTTCCTGTCACGAAGACAGAATCTGTTTTCTGGACAGCATGTCACAACTTTCGCTTCACTTCTCATTTGAGGCTATAACTTGGCACAAAGCTTGAAAATAAAGATACAATGATGTTGCTACAGTAGTAACAATCATCAAGACCACTAAAATAAGAAGTAAAAACATCTTGGGTTGCCTCCCAACAAGCGCTTTGTTTTACCCCTTTAAGCTAGGCATAAGGCAAAAGATGAAGTTGTATCAATTGAACCATCAGCAAGATCATCAAAAAGCTCCTCGATTGTACAACTAGTCTTAAGAAGTCTTTCAAATAAAGGCCTAATGAAGAAACTTCTAGGGAGAAAACCAAAAGGCGGAAAATCAATGGAAGTTTCATTTATAAATTTATCAAAGAGAGGTATTTCTTCCAAAGTTTTCACGGTTTCAACTTCCTTGGCAATGGGTGTATTATTTTTAGGTAGAGGAACCTTAGGGACATAATTGAAGTTAGGTTCCTTTCTTGCCGGAGTTGCTACCTTTTTTGGTTTGATTGAGGAGAAAGTAGTTCTTAAAGTATTAATGACTTCCTCAATCTTATCAATCCTAGAAGGATCCATATCATGGAATTTGATTGTCTCTAAAGTTTTAATAATTTTAAGCATGAAGCTATCAAGCCTATTCAAATTCCCTTGAATCTTGCGATCCAACTTACTTATCCTAGTTATACTTGGTATTTCTAACTCTATCTTTTCAAGTTTTTTCATAATGTGAGCTAGAGTTATATCTTCTTGTATGCTAACAATAGGGAGATTTCCAACAAGATTTTCAATAACATTAAGAGACTCCCAAATTGGGACTTCTAGGAAATTCCCATTGATAGCAGTATCTAGTATGAACCTATTCCAACAAGTAATCCCGACATAAAAATTTCTAAGCAGGATAGTAGTGGGTTGCTTCTTGATGGCTCTTTTTTGAGAATCATTAATTCTATACCAAGCATCTTTTAAACTTTCACCACCTTTTTGTTTAAAGGTGAGAACCTCTGTCTCAAAAAAGGCAAAAGGACCAGACATAATGACAACTACTAGCAAGATAAATGATTTTTTTGTGATTTTTGATATAAGACACAAAGATAAAAACAGAAAGGTAAACTAACAAGACTAAAAAGTAAAGGTAAAAGGTAGTGGGCAACTCCCCTATCTTATCCCTCGGAGTCCCGACAACGGTGCCAGAAATTTGCTTGATACGCGAGAGAGGATAATGGCTTCTCACCCTTCGTTGGTTACCCCAAGTGGAAGGTGAGATGTAGGATATCAGCAAATTTGCCCTATGTAGAGGATAGGGTTTGTCTCCCGTAGGACTCCGACAATGATAAGTAGGTGTCAGCGGCGCACCTGAAGCGGACCTGCACATAACACAATTAACTTTGCTCCCAACGAAGTTCAGAGAGGTTGTCAATCTCTCTGGTCTTGTTGTTTACAAAGGATAAAAAACACAGGATAATGATAATGATAGCAACTGAAAGTAAATACTGAAGAGGAAATAAGCTTGTAAACAATAATGAGAATATGGACCGGGGTCCCGTGATGTTCACTAATGATGTCTCTCTCCCAAAAGACGATAAAACTTCTGTGCGAGGTAAACAAATTACAGATGGGAAATTGACAGGATTATAAACGCACCGCAATGCTAACTATGCTACAAAAGAAAGGAAGAGGCTCATAAGCATGGGAAGTATGCCAAAATAAGTAGACCGAAATCCATCTGCATCTACTACTAATCATCCACCTTGAGATATCTATCCAGAACATCTCGCCGGTATTAAGTTGCGAGCCCCACCCAAAGTGTAAACACAAAGCAACACACAACTGCATTAAAAAGAACTTTGCGGAAAGTAAACAATCCTTGCAACCGCGGTTACAATCACCTTTGTTTTCCCCCATGTGGCCACAGCACATCCCCTAGACTCATGTTTCTGTCACTCAAGCGTGTCATCAGGGGGCATGTACCCACAATCGAGCATAGCGTTCCCTCTTGGAGTCACTACCTACTACTTGGCCAAAGCAATAAACAGCAACGGAGAACATGCAAGAATTACTTAGGAACAAAAATATAAGAGATAAAAACGAAATATATTACTCTACCACAATCTAAACATAATCGCATAATCCATCAGATCCCATCAAACTAAGCATAGCAATAGCAGAAGAATTACATATGTGCCTCGATCATGTAGGGCAGCTCACGAGGTCTAAACCATGAAGAACAAAGAGGGGACGAGAACATCACATAGCTACTGATCACGGACCCATGGTCCAAGGTAGACTACTCACGGCACATCCGAGAAGCGTCCACAGTGGAGGATAAGCTCCTGGAGGTCGATCCTCCCTCCGGCAGGGTGCCGGGAAGGGTCCTGACGGTGCTCCCAATCTTGGAAGCGCGGCGGCGGCGGAATAGAGGCGAGTTTGCGAAATAGGATTCTGTCTTCAGAGGTTTCCCGTGACGGAGATTAAATAGGCAAAGTGGGGCAGCCAGGGGGCCCACCAGGGGTCCAGGAGCCCCCTGGCACGGCCAGGCCTATGGCCGCGCCAGGTGGCCGCCTGGGCACCTGGTGGTGGCCCCCTGGCCCTCCTTCGGGACACTGGAATATTCCGGCACGCTGATTTTTTATCTAATTTTTCCCGGATTTTTGGAGCACTTTTTATATGGGGAAAAACTGAAATAGAAAAACAACAGAAAACAGGAACTGGCACTGGGGTGCACTGAGTTAGTAGGTTAGTCCAAATATGATCAAAAGTGTATGAAAGTGTATCTAGATCATAGCAATATCACACAAAACATGCATGTAATGAGTAGAAACTATCGATACGTTTGGGACGTATCAACGTCGCCCTAAAAAGCCCTCTCCGCTCGAGCCACATGAAGACATCTCTAGCAACAGCCCTTCTATCCTGGAAGAAACATATCGAGAGGAAAACACACGAAATCGCGAGATACGGTGCCGGGACTATCCGGGAAAATATATAGCAAAAAGTTCTGCAACAATACGAAGGTAACAACCCAAAGTGGAGTCGAAGACGAGCTCCGGGGAGCCCAGGCGGCCACCCGGCACGGCCAGGGGGTAGTCCGCACCAGGGGGGCGCCTGGGCCCCCAGGAGCTCCTCTCCGGCTCCAATTAGGCTCTGAATTTTCTATATTTTGCAAAAACTCGTAATATGGAACTTTTATGGCGGTTTTGCGATGTTTCATTACCTTAATACATACCTTTTCTTATTCTGCTTCTGCTGGTGTCTGAAACGGGGTTGCAACATATTCTTCATGAGTTGTTGTGTGTATTATATTTACATCATCGTTGACGGGATCTCCCTCCATGTAATGCTTGAGTCTTTTCCCATTCACAACTTGAGGTTTGGTGCCATCAAAATTGTTAGTCTTGATTGCAACAGAGCGGTATACTTCTTCAATATGAAATGGTCCTTCCCATCTGGAAAGTAGTTTACCTAGAGAAAACCTGAAACGGGATCTAAACAATAAAACTTTATCACCAACATTAAATTCACGTTTCAGAATCCTTTTATCATGCCACTTATTTACATTTTCCTTCAACATTTTAGCACTCTCGTAAGCTTCACTTCTCCACTCATCTAGAGAAGTCAAGTTCATGAGACGCTTTTCACCAGCTAACTTTGGGTAGCATTAAGCTTTGTAACAGCCCAGAAAGCTTTGTGTTCTAATTCTAATGGGAAATGGAAAGCCTTGCAATAGACCATCTTATACGGGGACATGCCCATGGGGTTTTTGTAAGAAGTTCTATACGCCCACAGAGCATCTCCTAACTTCTTTGACCAGTCCTTCCTAGAACTATTAACTGTCTTTTGCAAGATCAACTTGATCTCTCTATTGGTGAGCTCAACTTGCCCACTAGTTTGAGGATGGTACGGTGAAGCAATTCTATGATTGATATCATACTTGGCTAGAGCTTTTCTAAAGGCTCTATGCGTGAAGTGTGATCCTCCATCAGTCATGAGATACCTAGGTACACCAAACCTAGGGAAAATTACATCTTTGAGCATTTTCAAAGATGTTTTGTGATCAACACTCTCAGTGGGGATTGCTTCAACCCACTTAGTCACATAATGAACAACTACTAAAATGTGAGTGTACTTGTGTGAGGGAGGAAAGGACCCATAAATGTTAGTCTCAATCGGAAGGCTCAATCACTAGTGAGTAATTCATAGGCATCTCATCCCTCCTACTAATATTACCAACTCTCTGACACTTATCACAAGATGAAACATAATTTCTAGCATATTTAAAGAGAGTAGGCCAATAAAAACCTGATTGGAGAACCTTATGTGCGGTCCTCTCACCAGCGTGATGTCCTCCGTAGGGACTATCGTGACATTGTCTAAGAATGTCCTTCTGCTCGTGTTACGGTATGCATCTTCTCACGATCCCGTCTGGACCTTCTTTGAAAAGATGAGGGTCATCCAAAAAGTAGTGCCTCAAATCATGGAAGAACTTCTTCCTTTGCTAAAATGTTAAACATGGAGGCAAATACTTTGTAACGATAAAATTAGCATAATCTGCAAACAAAGGGTCGGAAAGAGATTGTACTTTTACAACGGCAAGTTGTTCGTCTAGAAAACTGTCATTGACTGGGATGGGGTCATGCGGTATAGCTTCCATCCTTGAAAGGTTTTCCTCCACCGGATTGTCTTCTCCTTTTGTATCAACAATCCGTAAATCAAATTCTTGAAGGAGGAGTCCCCACCTCATGAGTCTTGGTTTGGCATCCTTCTTCGCCATAAGGTACTAAAGAGAAGCATGGTCAGTATGAATAATGACTTTTGAATCTACAATATAAGGCCTAAACTTATCACAAGAAAACACTACTGCTAAGAATTCCTTCTCAGTAGTAGCATAATTCTTTTGATCACTATCAAGGGTTTTGCTAGCATAATGTATAACATTCAATTTCTTATCAACCCTTTGTCCTAAAACAGCTCCAACAGCAAAATCATTAGCATCACACATAATTTCAAAGGGCAATTTCAAGTCAGGTGGTTGTACTATAGGAGCGGTTATCAAAGCTTTCTTAAGAACTTCGAAAGCCTCCTTACAATCTTCATCGAATACAAAAGGAACATCCTTCTGGAGGAGATTAGTGAGGGGTCTCGAAGTCTTAGAAAAGTCTTTGATAAATCTTCTATAGAGACCAACATGACCGAGAAAACTACGAATACCTTTAATGTCCCTTGGATAGGGCATCATTTCAATAGCTTCAATCTTCGCCTTGTCCACTTCAATTCCCCTCTCGAAAATCTTGTGACCATGAATGATCCCTTTGTTAACCATGAAGTGGCACTTTTCCCAGTTTAGAACTAAGTTTGTATCCTCGCATCTCTGCAAAACTTTATTAAGATTGTGGAGATAGTGGTCAAAGGAAGTTCCATAGACGGAAAATCGTCCATGAAGACTTCCACAATCTCCTCACAGAAACTATGAAAAATAGCATACATACATCTCTGAAAAGTAGCAGGTGCATTTCATAAACCAAAAGGCATACGCCTGTAAGCATAAGTACCGTAAGGACACGTGAAAGTGGTCTTCTCTTGATCGGCAGAGTTAACATGAATTTGAGAGAAGCTAGAGTACCCATCAAGATAGAAAAAGTGGGTGTTTTTAGACAACCTCTCAAGCATATGATCAATAAAGGGCAGCGGGTAGTGGTACTTCCTGGTCGCTTTGTTCAATTTCCTGTAATCAATACACATTCTATATCCAATAACGACTCTTTGAGGTATTAGTTCTTTTTGTCATTAGGAACAACAGTCATACCTCCTTTCTTAGGAACACAATGAACTGGACTTACCCACCTACTATCAGCAATAGGATAGATGATACCTGCAGCTACAAGCTTGAGATCTCCGTCCTAACCACGTCCTTCATCTTTGGGTTCAGCCGTCGTTGATGATCAACAACTGGCTTAGCATCGGGATCGAGATTGATAGTGTGTTGGAAAATCGATGGACTAATCCCCTTAAGGTCATCAAGGGTATAGCCCAAGGCACCACGATGTCTGCGAAGTGTCTCCAATAATCGCTCTTCTTCGAATCCTGAAAGGTTAGCATTGATAACAACATGATATATTTTCTTCTCATCTAAATAAGCGTACTTGAGCATATCGGGAAGAGGTTTGAGGTCAAACACTAGGTCTTATTTTGGTTGTGCTAGGATTCCCAAAGGTTCAGCCAGAAGGTTGTGCTTCAGGATGGCAGTTTGTCATGCAAATATTTCGTCTAACTCATTTCTCTCCTGCATATGCATATCATTCTCGTGGTCTTCCATATATTTCTGCAAAGGATCATTAGTAGGAATAGCAATAGAAGCAATATTTTCAATAATTTTATCATCACTAGGTAAATCAGTACCACGAGGTTGCTTGGAGAATTTAGAAAAGTTAAATTCATATGGCTCACCATAGAATTCAACATAAACTTTAACTTTTTGACAATCTATTATAGCACCACAAGTGCTGAGGACAGTCCTATCAAATATAATAGGGAAAAAACTATCTTGCACTGAACCAAGTACAAGAAAGTCGGTAGGATACTTTACCTTTCCACATAGGACTTCAACTTCTCTCACAATTCCAATGCGAGAGATAGTTTCTTTGTTTGCTAGATAAATAGTAGCATCGATCTCTTCAAGTTCACAGGGTGAAATCTCTCCCATGATCTCCTGATAGAGTGAATAAGGAATAGCGCTAGCACTGGTCCCCAGATCGCAAAGCCCGTAATAGTTGTGATCTCTTATTTTGACAGATACAACTGGTGTACCTGAAATTGGGATCTTATTCTTGGCTGTGACAATGTTAGTTGAAACAACACAAAAATGTATCTTGGAATCTGAAACATCATTGGTAACTAACTCTTTAACCATCGCAACTTGAGGATCGACTTTGATCAGGTCCTCAGGTTCTTCTCCCCCATTTATTTATTATGCCTGTCACAAAAGAGTGCTCCCTTATCCTTGTAGGGAAATGTTTTTTTTCATAAAAGACTGTAGGAAGAATAGGGTCAGCAACATGAATATCAACAGGTAACTTTTTAAAGGGTTTATGATATCGATCCTTAGCCTCCTTAGAAGATTCAATGTGAGAGGCCAAGTTCATACAAAAATCAATCATAAGCTGGGAATCAAGACCAATCTTAGAACAAAAGGTATTAAAATAATTGGTTTTCACATAGCTCTCAATGTAATCATGCTTGTAATTTATAGTGGGTTCAATACCTTTATCGAGTTCCCAGTCTTCCGTATTCTTCTGGATCCTCTCAATGAGATCCCACCTTTCTTCAATGCTTCTTGTTTGGAATACCCCGCTAGAGGAGGCATCCAACATCTCCTTATCCTGACGAGAAAGCCTGGCATAAAAATTTGTAATTATAATATCCTTGGGGAGTTCATGGATAGGACATTTGAACATTAGGGATTTAAGTCTCCCCCAAGCTTGAGCGATGTTCTCTCCATCTCGAGACCAAAAGTTATAGATGTAATTCCTGTCTCGAAGAATTTAATGAAGAGGGTAAAACTTTGTATAAAAGAGAGACATAAGCTCTTCCCAATTAAGTAGATGTGAGTTATCGAGGAGCTTATTGTCAGTACCCGGGGTTAGCGTATGCAAGACTCGCTACAACACAATCATATGGAGAGCCGAGAACCGTACCCACTTGTCTAAGAAGACAAGGCCAAGCACATAACGTTCTCGAAAAGCATCGAACGCGAGGGGCATCCCATCCAGGCCGGATGATCAACTGAGATGGGTCCTCATCGTACGCACACAAGTCTAAATGACATGGGTGGTGAACTCCCATACTCATAGACAAGTCGCCTCAACCATACTATCGATTGTATCATAACCCTTACATAGACTTACTCCAGCCTGATCACTTAGTCGGGGTCTAGGGCGGGTTCGATCATACATCAAAGTGTGCATGTGACAGAGTCACGAGCAATCGCATCGCGATGCCCCAAGATGCGCACATCTAAGGGCCACTTGGTGTATAAAAGACCGCCAGCCAGATCACAACTAATGTCTCGAAAACCCATACATAGACATGCATGTTATAAACATACACGCAACACACATGCCTTGTATGAACAGCAGGTATCATTGCAATTCTCTACAAAGCATACATTTTATTGATAACTCTCATAGAGTGCACACAGAGATCACAAGCATGTGATCCAACATTACAACATAAAACGGAAGCAGCGTAGGTCTGAGTACAGAAAAACTTAACAAATGGCTTAATAAGCCTTATTTAAACACAAAGCCCTTCACGAGGGAACCAGTCTGCTGACTGGGACTACATTAGCTTGGTCTTCAGTCGTCGAGCTCGAGGAAGAATCCACCTTGGGGTCAGTGGGTTCATCTAAAACATAGAATAAGCAAACGTGAGTGCAAAGTCGTACTCAGTAAGACTTACATAGGAGCTATACTACTCATGCACATGTATCAAGGCAAAGGGAGGTGGGGTTCATAAGCAGAAGTGCCAGCTTTGACTTGGCTAGTCCTAAACTACGAGTACCAGACTTGAGTTAAGAAGCGTACACGAGTCCACTACATCTCCAACCAATTACACCACTATGGTGCCTTCCTTGACTTCCCCACGAGAAAGCACGCCATAGCACTCACGCTTATCTTGGCAAGTTTTATAAGTATCCAGTTCAAGTTGTCTAATAATCAAGCTAAGCTTTCCAAGCAGTCCTTAACCGCGGACACGGCTATTCGAATAGTTTTTTTAACCCTGCAGGGGTGTACCGCTACACACACATGACCATCAGTTACCGCCTTTGATCTCGACACCATTCAAGGGGTGTCAGCGAGGATGCTCACCACAAATGTTACCTCATAGCCGATCTAGTCCAAGAAAGCCTCCTACCTGGGTTGGCTACCACTATCGTGAACCCGACCGGTTTACCGAAGTTGACCCAAATGATGTGTGCGTGGTGCATAAGCCGGTCTCGGTTGAGCCGTTCTCTCACTTAGCAACCAGGCTACAAACCTACCAGAACTCCGAACTATTGCGACATCTGGACATCGAAAGGGATGAGTTAATAGGTTGAGAGGAGTCAGTGAGCCCAATGTGTGGTTGTACTCTTCATCTTGGATCACCACACAAGAACTCGGACTTAGGGCGGTGTTCAACGAGACAACCCACTGTGTACTCCTACACAGCCTCTCATCGTTCACCTTGTATTAGGGTAGATTCACCAACACATTTCCACCATCATCAACATGATTGCTACCATCCCGACTCACATAACAGTATCAACATTGTAACCCTTTAAGCATGCAATAAGAAGTAACAATTGCAGGGGCCACATGATATCAATCAACTCCTACATTTGCTAGGATTGTGGTTTTCTTACTACTGTGACAAATGATAGGTCATGCAAAGGAATGGGTTCATCTATGCGGTAGAAATGTAGCATGACAATCATCCTAAACAATGCATAAGCGAGACTGAGAGGGAAGTGGGATTTTATCGACATGATCAATGGGGGTTTGCTTGCCTTGCTGACGAGGTTCGGTATCGGGGTCTTCAACGAAGGGGGCAGCCTCCTGTTCCGGTTCCACTTCTATCGACAAACAACAATCAAGGGGGGCAACATAAGTACAATGCACAAACACATGGTTGAAGGTTGAAACTTGGTTTACATGCTTCTGATGTGTGAGGGAATTCCATTTAAAAGGAGAATAGTGCAAATGAATTGCAAATTCAAACTCCAATTTGAATTTAAAAGGATTCCATATGCCTTGTTGCCACTGTTCACCCAAGAAAACTTGGTCAAACATGAAAACGGATTGCATATTCAGATTCCTTGAATTTTTCTAATAATTTTAGACATATTATTTGTTATATTTGGAGTTAGGATGAATTTTCTATGAATTTCGAAAGTTTAAAGTATTTTCTGCAATTTCTGATTTTCTTTTAAATAGAAAAACCTTTATTGCGCCAGCATGACGTCAAGGTGACGTGGGGGGTGCTGACATGTGGGGCCTCTCTGTCAGTGTCTCTATTTAATTAATCCAGTGATTTAAATTAATCTGGGGATTAAGTGGCCTTGGGCCCACTGGTCAGTGTCACAGGGGGTGGATTAGGGGGTGGTTAGTGGCTAACCACGCCGGCCACATGGATCTCACCGGCGGCAAGTCGCCAGCGACCAAATTCCACGGCGGAGACTCTCGGGATGGCGTTCCCGTGGTCCAGATCGAGCGCTGCTTCCACCAGGTTGAAGCCCTCGTCGTCGCGCTTCGATTGGAGCAAGCTGGGGGTGCTGGGGTGCTTTGTACGCTCGCCGGCGACGAGTTTGGCGGCGACAGAACCATGACGAGGTGGTGGAACTTGGCACAGGGCACGGCTTGGAGTGGGGCTAGGTGGGATCAAACCAGAGGAGATGGACGAAGGTGAAGGACATGGCCCCGAGCTCGATTGCTTCACGGGTGCTCGCCGACGAGCACCACGGCGGAGCTGAGCTACGGATCCGATGGCAGATCGTGACAGAGGCAGCAATACGGGGCGGGAAAGGAGGGGTTTGAAACGCCTGCTCACCAGGAGTTCAACGGCGGTGACGGCGTGTGCTTAGGTGGCTGCACGGCGGCGCAATCGTCGTCGATTTCCTCCTGCTCCGGCGACGATGTGGGCTCAAATTCGGCGGCTATGGAGGCTCCGGCCACGCCATCTTCTGCAGATTGATGAAGCGGATGACGCTGGACACGGAGGACAGCTTGGCTGGGCTCCTCGACATCGATGGCCACGCGGGGGCGCTTCGGTGCTCCGGGGATCTCTCCTGTCGACGACGAACACGGCACGGGAGGAGGGGGGAATTGCGCTGGAGGGGAGGAATGGAACGGGACGTCTCCCAGACGTCTTCGGGCGAGGGGATAAGCCCTGGGCAGGCAGGCAGCTGCCTGGCGCGCCCACGGCGCTCGCCGGCGACCTGCGTGCCTGCCTGGCCGGGGTTGAAGACGCATGTGCCCCTGTGGGCTGGGCTGGGCCAGGCTGGGGGATGAGTTGGGCCGAATCCAGGTGAGCCTCTTTTATTTATTTCCTTCTGTTTTCTTTTCTGTAATTTTGTTTTGCTTTGCTAATTAAATAGCTAGGAATTTCATTAAATGCTGAAACTTTTTATATGGCCTTATAATATATTAGGCTAGCCACTTGTAAAGTTTGAACATTTTTTAAATTCAAATTATTTGAACTTTAAATCAAATAGGGGTTTTTGATAAATTCCAAGGTCCTGTTTGAATATTTGAAAAATCCATGAGCATGGGGTTGGTCCCACATCACTTGATATGTGATCACACTCATTTATGGGATTTTTCAAAAATACAAAAGGAATTTTTGGAGCAATTTTCTTTCTGGCCATTTGAACTAATTCATCTTGGGGGTGTTCCTTCTCCCATTTGAGTTTGAATTTGATTTCCATTTGTTTTTATTTGATGAATGCAAGGTGACTTTGATCCTAGCACATTACCTAACAGAGGGTTCTGACACTTATACCAATCTGAAGCTTTGTCTATAAGTGATATGGAGAATAATTTCTTCATGACGAACTCCATTGACACACCTGCAAGCTTAAATAATGAACATAGTTGTGATAAATATAGCAAGTCTTCACGTGGATGTCTATCTCCTGCATAACGATTAGCTAAGACATAATTGATAATACGAGACGGTATTTTGTAAGGCACAATTTCAGTAGGGGTAGGAGTGACCACCACAGTCCTGGGGCGTTTCCTCATAAACAACGATCCAAGAGTAGAGGCGTCCATAGGACAAAGAGCAGCAACTGCAAAATAAAAACAGAAATATAAAACTTCCTTACCAGCTTCACTTACTAATAGTGCTATGCTCCCCGTCAACTGCGCCAGAAAACAGTACTTGATGACCCTAACTGTAGGGGTTCGTTTGTAGTGTTTTCGATAAATAAGAGTGTCGATCCCAACGAGGAGCAGAAGGTATTGGTAAGTGACTTTGGTAAAGAGATAGCTGCAGGAACTCAAAGATAACTTTTTAGGGGTTTTCGATATAAGCAACAAAAAGGTAAAAGCGAGCAAAGTAAAAGGCACTGAGGAGTAACAAGTGGCCCAATCCTTTTGAGCAAAGGAGAGGCCTAGCAACTGAACTCATAAAGGCTAAAGCGTTCTTGAGGACACACGGGAGAAAGAGTCACGTGCTTTCGCCATATTCCGTATCGGTACTTCTCCCATGTCCTCAAGAACTAAAGTAACTACTCACAAGACATAAAAGAGATCATGATCAGTGGGGATAAATAGATGATAAAAAATTTGGACACAATGATATTTATCCAACAAAACTCAATAGCATTCATCACATGGTAGTAATCAACATCGGTAGAGTAGAGAGGATAGATAGTACGGATTACGACACAAGTTGAACTTGTGAGGTGAGATTGGATGAAGATGAAGAAAGTGATGATGTTGGGGATGATGTTGATGATGATCTCGATGATGCCCGTGGCGATGGTGATGACGATGGAGACGATCTCCCCTTCCGGTAGGTGTTCTCCTCGGCGGAATCTGCCTGCCGGAGATGTCTTTTCTCCTCTGTTGGTTTCCGCCATGGAGCGAAGGCGGAACTCGCGAAAACACTCCTCCTCTAGGGTTTTTGGACGACGAGGGATAAATAGGCCAGAGGGGGAGCCTGGGGTGGCCCCAGGGGTCTAGGCGGCCACCCGACGTGGCCAGGGGTGGGGCCGTGCCAAGGGGCGCCTGGGCTCCTAGTGGCCCCCCTCTGGTTCCCATTTTGCGTGTCCCCGTCATTCTTCTGGAAAATACCCTCCGTCGATTTCCAGGTAATTTGGAGGTCTTCTCCTTCAGCAACCCAGCTTCCACTTTTTACCGTTGAATCCTACGTCTGCTGCTTCGGCATCGGAAAATTGCAAACTGTGTAAATTAAGCCAAAGCAACATAAGAATAGCATCATAACATGAAATATATCAATGAATAAGAAAGAATTACTATAGAAAATAGTGATGCATTTTGGACGTATCAAACAGATGCACATATGATCTAACGTAAGCTCTCCAATGGAACTAGTGGGGGTGCATCCAACTTTCTTGCTCACAAAGACCTAGAGCTCATTTGAGGAGGCTCATCATTGGAATATAAAAGCCAAGTTCTACAGTGTGAAGGTCCCCACATAGCTATATGCATATATGATCATCTCTATGGAGTACAAGGTATAAGAGGGTGTATGAGTGTGGATCTCTCAAAAGGAATAGTAGTGTTCCCCCTTCTCTCTTTTTATTTCCTTTTTCTGTTTTTTTTCTCTTTTTTGTATTTTTTGGTGGCCTCCATGGCTCTTTCTATTTAACTCTCATTTGTCCTCTTTGGGATCTTTTAAATTTTTCCTCTTTGGGATCTTTTCCTCACTTAGGGGCAACACTCTATTTTACAAGAAGTATAGAAGATCTTTCACACTTTACAAAAGTACTCAACATAAAGAAGATGAAGCTCTCATGATGTATGCAAATGCATGCCTCTATCAGTGTAGCAGGAACATATATTACATGAAGATCAAGTCATGAGAAGGTGGATGTTGCATGGCAATGTATCTCGGAAAGGCTATGGAAATGCCTTGATAGGTAGGTATGGTGGCTATTTTGAGGAAAGATATAAGGAGGTTTATGATGACAGAGCGTGTCATGTCAAGGGTTTGGATGCACCAGCGAGGTAGGCGCCAACTCTCGGAGTGAGAAAATGCAACGCACGGTACCGAAGAGGCTAGCAAATATGAGGAGGTCGAAGTTTTGATGCGCGAGAGATGATAATGGCTTCTCGCCCTTCGTTGGTTACCCCAAGTGGAAGGTGAGATGTAGGATAGCAGCAAATTTCCCTTGGCAAAGATGCCAAGGTTTAGAGTGTCTTTCGTAGGACTCCGATAACTTCAAGTAGGTGGTGAAGCGAGCAACACGCCGTTTGATATATTGATCCCTTAACCTGGACCTACACACACAAGTAACTTTGCTCCCAACGAAGTTCAGAGAGGTTATCATTCTCTCCGGCTTTGTTGTTTACAAAGGATCAACGCAAGAGATAAAGGATAATAGTGACTCCAACTAGAAAGTAAAATAGGAAGTAAATTGAGAGTGTAAACAGTGGTGGAAATATGGACCGGGGTCCCATGATGTTCACTAGTGATGTCTCTCCCAAAAGACGATAAAACTGCTATGCGAGGTAAACAAATCAAAGTTGGGCAATTGACAGGATTACGGGCGCAAACCAATGCTAACTATGCTACAAAGAAAGGAAGAGGCTCAAAAGCATGGGCAGTACGCCAAAATAAGTAGACCGAAATCCATCTGCATCTACTACTAATCATCCACCTTGAGATATCTATCCAGAACATCTTGCTAGTATTAGTTGTGAGCCCCACCTAAAGTGTAAACCCATAGAAACAAACAACTGCATTAAAAGAACTTTGCGTCAAGTAATCAATCCTTGCAACCGCGGTTAAAGCACCATTGTTTTCCCCCTTGTGGCAAGAGCACATCCCCTAGACTCATGTTTCTGTCACTCAAGCTAGTCATCATGGGGCATGAACGCACAATCAAGCATAACGCTCCCTCTTGGAGGCACTACCTACTACTTGGCCAAAGCAATAAACAGCAACGGAGAACATGCAAGAATTACTCAAGAACAAAAATATAAAAGAGAAGAATAAAATATATTACTCAACCACAATCTGAACATAGTCTCATAATCCATCAGATCCCAGCAAACTCATCATAGAAACAACAGAAAGAATTACATATGTGCCTTGATCATGTAGGGCAGCTCATAAGATCTAATCCATGAAGAACAAAGAGGGGAGGAGAACATCACATAGTTACTGATCATGGACCCATGGTCCAAGGTGGACTACTCACGGATCATTCGGGAAGCGTCCATGGTGGTGGAGATGCTCCCGGAGGTCAATCCTCCCTCCATCAGGGTGCCGGGAGAGGTCTTCGGGTGCTCCCGATCTTGGAAGCGCGGCGGCGGCGGAACAGAGGTGAGATCGCAAAAAAGGGTTTGGTCCTCGTAGGTTTCTGGGCGAAGGAAATATATAGGCGAAGGGGGCAGCCGGGGGGCCACCGGTGCAGGCGCCCCCCTAGCGCGGCCTAGGGTGGGGTTGCGCCCCTTGGCCGCCTAGGCACAGGGTGCCCCCCTCAGCTCTCCTTAGGGGCTCCGAAAGCTTCCGTCGCGCTGATTTTTATTTGATTTTTCGGGAATTTTTTGAGTGCTTTTAATACGGGAAAAACCTAATATAAAAAGGCAGCAGAAAACACGAAGTGGCACTAGGGTGCACTGAGTTAATAGGTTAGTAAAAATATGATCAAAAGTGTATGAAAGTGTATCTAAACCATAGCAATATCACACAAAACATGCATGGAGCAAGCAGAAATTATAGATACGTTTGGGACGTATTAACATCCCCAAGCTTAATTCCTGCTCGTCCTCGAGTAGGTAAATGATAACAAGCATAATTTCTGTGGTGACATGCTACCAACCATATACGAACTTTTAGGTAAAGAAATCAAGGTATGTAATTCAATTCAAGTCATAACAGGCAAGAGACTTTGTTGGCATTGAAACAAGCAAAATAAGAACATTAAGGTGCAAGAGCTCTCGCTGTCAGTGACTCGAATGTCTACAGATGGTGTTTGCGTGCAAGAAGTGGGAGATGGGAATACGAGAAAAATATTTATTTGTTGAGAACTCAATCTACTAAAGTTTCACACTTAGTCTTCTTCGGAATCTTATCTTGACTCATCCCCAAACCACTAGCCTGGTACAAGTCAATTTGATCCACTCCCTTTCGATATTTTGAGCACTCATGCAATGGATGAGCGTAAGAAAGAGAGTTGACACTTAGGATGGCAAAGAGAGAGATACGATGGAGGAGGAAGAAAAAAATGTGTGAAAGGCTCACATCAATGAGGAGAATCATAGGCAAGAAGGCCAAATGATATATATGGTGTGAGGAGTAGGGATTGCCATGAAACGGGTGCACATATAAGCTAAGAAAAGCTCTCCAATGGAGCTAGTGGGGGGTGCATCCAACTTGCTCGCTCAAGAAGACCTAGAGCTCATTTGAGGAGGCTCATCATTGGAATATACAAGCCAAGTTCTATAGTGTGAAGGTCCCCACATAGCTATATGCATATATGATCATCTCTATGGAGTACAAGATATAAAGGGAGTGCGAGTGTGGATCTTTCAAAAGGAATAGTAGTGTTGCCCCCTTTTATTTTCTTTTTTTCTCTTTTTTCTATTTTTTGTATTTTTTGGTGGCCTCCATGGCTCTTTCTATTTAACTCTCATTTGTCCTCTTTGGGATCTCTTAAATTTGTCATCTTTGGGATCTTTACCTCACTTAAGGTCAACACTCTATTTTACAAGAAGTATAGAAGATCTTTCACACTTTACAAGGTACTCAACATAAAGAAGATGTAGCTATCATGATGTATGCAAATATATGCCTCTACCAGTGTAGAAGGAACATGTATGACATGAAGATCAAGTCATGAGAAGGTGGATGTTGCATGGCAATGTATCTCAGAAAGGCTATGGAAATGCCTTGATATTTATGTATGGTGGCTGTTTTGAGGAAAGATATAAGGAGGTTTATGATGACAGAGCGTATCATGCCAAGGGTTTGGATGCACCGGCGGGTAGGCGCCAACTCTCGGAGTGAGAAGAGGGAAATGCACGGTACCGAAGAGGCTAGCAAATATGAGGAGGTGGAAGTGTCAACTTTCAATACTTACATTTGTCCGAAGAACTCATGCACTTATTATCGGTAACTCTCAATCTAACCAGGAGGTTCACAAAGAGACAATTACCCCGAGGAGGAGTATATGGGGGTTTGGTTATCCTTGCGCATCCTCGACTCATGGTACGTGAGTGTACTCTAATATCCGACTCCTCCAGAGATTAGTGATCCATCTATTAGATAAAGTTCTCAACTAGTTTATCTTGTTTTTAAAAATAAACACATAAGACTTCAACATCTCTCACAATTCTAATTGGAGAGATAGTTTCTCTGTTTGCAAGATGAATAGTAATATCAATTTCTTCAAGTTCACAAGGTGAAATCTCACACATGATCTCTTGATAGAGTGAATAAGGAATAGCACTGGATCCCAAATCGCATAGCCCATAATAATTATAATCTCCTATTTTAACAGATACCACCAGAGTACCTGAAATGGGGCCTTTATTCTTGGTTGTGACAAGGTTAGTACAAGAAGCACAAAAATTTATGATGGAATCTCTAATATCACTAGTAACAAGATCTTTAACCAATGCAACTTGAGGATCGACCTTAATCAGGTCCTCATGCTCATCAGTCTTTCTCTCACTTTTATTTAATATGCCTGTCACAAAAGAATGCTCCCTCATCCTTGCGGGGAAAGGGGCCTTTTCATATATAACTGCGGGAAAAATAGGGTCAGCAACATGAATATCAACAGGTAATTCCTTAGAGGGCTTATGATGTTGATCCTCTTTCTCTTTAGAAGAATCAATATGAGAGGCGAAGTCTTTGCAAAAATCAATTAGAAGTTGGGAATCAAGACCAATCTTAGCACGAAGGTATTGAAGTAATCAGTTTTCACATAACTCTAAATGTAATCATGCTCATAATTATAATGGGTTCAATACCTTTATCAATCTCCCAATCTTCAGTGTTCTTCTGGATCCTTTCAATAAGATCCCACCTTTCTTCAATGCTTCTTTTTGGAAATACCCCACTAGAGGAGGCATCAAGCATCTCTTTAACTTGACGAGAAAGTCTTGCATAAAAATTTGTAAGAATAGTTTCCTTGGGGATCTCATGATTGGGGCATTTGAGCATTACGGACTTCAATCTCCCCCAAGCTTGGGCTATGCTTTCTCCGTCACGAGACCAAAAGTTATAAATATAGTTCCTGTCTCGATGTATTTCATAAAGAGGGTAAAACTTTGCATAAAAGAGAGGCATAAGCTCTTGCCAATTTAGTAAATGAGAATTATCGAGAATCCCATACCATTCCAAAGCCTTATCTTTCAATGATAAATAGAATAACTTTCTCATAACAAAGTCCATCGATATACCTGCAAGCTTAAATAAGGAGCATAGTTGTGAAAGATATAGCAACTGTTCTCCTGGATGTCTATCTCTTGCAGATCGATTAGCCAAGACATAAACACCAATACCAGTTGGTATTTTGAAAGGCACAATTTCAGTAGGTAGGGGAGCCTTCTCCACCAAAGTAACGGTGGGGAGGATCCCCACGAGAAACGAACCAAGAGCATAGTTGTCCATAGGGAAAAAAAGTAACAACAGAAAAATAGAAACAACACGTACAGTGTAAAGGTTTCCTTACCAATAGCGCTACACTCCCTTGCAACGGCGCCAGAAAATGGTCTTGATGACCCACAAGTGTAGGGGATCTATCGTAGCCTTTTCTATAAGTAAGAGTGTCGAACCCAATGAGGAGCAGAAGGTACTGACAAGTGGTCTTGAGAGAGGAATAACTGCAAATACTGAAAGGTAACTTTTTATGGGTTTTCTGGTATAAACAACGAGGAAATAAATGAAACAAAATTAAATTGTGATAAGGTGCAGCAAGTGGCCCAATCCCTTTAAGAAAAGGATAAGCCGAAGGATCAAACTTATAAAAGGTAAAACGTTCTTGAGGACACATGGGAGAGGTAGTCATGTGCTTTCACCATATTTCGTCTAGTACTATGTTTTGTGTTGATAAGTGTTGTGTGAGTGGACCTATGCTAGTGCGCCTTCTAGACTAAGATACGTACACTCTTATGATTAAGCCTCTTGCAAGCATCCGCAAATACAAGAGAGAAATTAAGGCAAAAGCCTAACTATACCAATAAACTTTAGGATCCAACACTCCCTCGGCAAAAGTGTGCGAACTGGGGTTCAGGTTTCTGTCACTTCAGCAACCCACCATAAGCATACTTTATACACAACGTATTCCCCTAGGTCCTTAAAAAGGCGAAATGTTATGTAGTCGACGTTCACATAACACCACTAGAAGAATAACACCACAACTTAAATATCAAACAACACATATTACTTCAACATCATATGACTACTAACAACTAGACTTCTCCCATGTCCTCAAGAACTAAAGGAACTACTCATAAGACATAAAGGAGATCATGATCAGAGGTGATAAATAAATGATAAACAATCTGGTCATAACAATAATTCTCCAACAAAACTTAATAGCATTCACCACAAATAGTAATCAACACCGATAAATTAGAGGGGATGAATAGTGCAAGTTACAACGCGGATTGCAATGGCGGGATGAGATGGGGTGAAGATGGAGATGGTGCTGGTGATGAGGATGATGGTGATGATGATCTCGATGATTCCCGTGATGATGGTGATGACGATGAGGATGATCTCCCCCTCCGGGAGGAGTTCTCCCCGGTGCAATCTGCCTGCCGGAAAGGCCTTTTATTCTCTGTAGGTTTACGCCATGGAGCGGCGGAGAAACTCCGGAAACTCTTATCTCCTTGGGATTTTTAGATCATGAGGGTGATATAGGCCAAAGGGGGCACCGGAGGTGGGGCCCACCCCCAGGCGACCACCTGGCACAGCCTATGGGGGGCGCCACTAGGGTGCCTGCAGCCCTGGTGGCCCCCCTCCGGCTACCCTTAGGCCACTCTTCGCTATATCTTCAGAAATTTCCTCCCCGTGAATTTCAGGTAGTTTGGAGATGTGCTGATATGGCCACTCTACGTGCATTTTTTCCCGCTGATTCATGTGTCTGCTGTTTCGGCACCGGAAAGTTGTAAGCTGTGTAAAACAAGGCAAAACACTATAAGAACATCATCATAATATGAAATATATCAATGAATAGAGGTAAATTATGATGTAAAATAGTGATGCATTTTGGATGTATCATGCGCCACCTACTACTTTTCATCTCGCTTTTTCGCGTGCACTGAGGAATGAGACAACAAGCCTCTGAAGCCATGCCTCTTGTCATCCAGTAAGGTAGATGGTGATAAGGTTTTGGGGAGCGCTTTTGCACGACTGTAGGATCTTGTTCATCATGGATGTGAACGACGACTTCTTCCCCTATGAGGACCACCTCCACGTCAACATGAGTAACGGTGTATCCTATTTCATTTCTTTGTATGTCATAATATCCTTTCTGTTACTAGAGGCAAAACATTTGAACTTATCTTTGTATTTGAGTTACTGTTAGTAGCAATCGATATGGATATGATACTTGTTTTCAATGATCTCGATTTTATAACAATGGTATTACTACTATTATGTTTATCTACTTTTCTGGATTAAATAATATAAAAATAACTAAATATTCAATAATGACTTTGGGTGGAGCCGGGTGAGCGGATACATACCTGACATGAATCTAAACACCCACAAACCTCCCTCTGGTTTGTGAGATACCGGACACTTGAACGCATATGTGGATGTTTATGACACGGCCTTGAATGGCAAAAAAATGTCTAGACATCATGATCCAAACTTTTAGGAGCGCTTTGAGGAATTGCGTTGGAGCTGCCCTAACATCACATTAGCGATTTGAGGTATAGCGTTGGAGTTGGCCTAACACCACATTATACAAAAGTCAAACCCCATACATCTCCAAAACGCAAGCCACACAACATGATCCTACCCACTGGTAATCACATCATTATCATCTCTAATTAACAAACATATACTAAAATTATTCTTCAATGCTTCCACACAACGCCGCTGCTATCTTAATATCTAGTATCATCCTAGGAATCTAATACTCCTCTAGACGTTGTCTTCTTCTTCCACAGCTCCACATCAGAACCCATATCAGGCATCAAGGGTCATGGTCGTTGTATCCCCCACAATTACCTCTGTTGTGTGAATTTGTGGGCCGGAAGCGTCATACCTCTACCTCGAGGCGACGAGTGCATGTTTATAGGCAGGGGATTATCCTTGATACGCATACAGAGTTGTTGAGATTTATTTCTTGGAGTACATGTCGAAGGCTAACAACTCTATGTCTAACAACCTATCTAATTTTTCGAAGCTTCCTTGAGATCCTTCCTATGTACGCCGACAACCTTGCGTGACATATGTTTAACATCCTCCATTAATCACAACTTTCTAAAGTTGAGATTACGCTTGAATTCATCAAATCCTCTCGTGGGCAATGCCTTTGTAAATCCATCTGCGACCTGATCTCTGGAATGCACAAAATGAATGTCTAGCTGCTTATTAGCAACTCTTTCTCTGACAAAGTGGAAATCAATTTGAATATATTTTTTTCTTGCATGGAAAACAGGATTAGCGGAGAGATGTTGCACCAAGATTATCACACCACGCACAAGGGGACTGTGTCAACTGCACTCCAAGTTCTTTTAGCATGGACTGAACCCAAATGATCTCTACTGTTGCATTTGTCAGTGCTTTATATTCTGCCTTCGTACTAGACCTTGAGACTATAGCATGTTTCTTTGCACACCATGATATCAAGTTAAGTCCAGAGAATACTGCAAATCCACCAGTTGAGCGTCTGTCATCTAGACTTCCTACCCAATTAGAGTCAGAAAAGGCACTAACTAGAGTTGATGGGGATTTGCTAAAAGTGATACCAATATTTGCAGTATCCTTCACATATCTAACTATGCGCTTTGTTGTTGTCCAATGAGCAGTAGTGGTGCATGAAGAAATTGACACACTTCGTTAACAACAAAAGACATGTCTGGTCTAGTAAGAGTTAAGTACTGAAGACCTTCTACTACACTCTTGTATTTAGTGTTATCCTCTTGATCCAAGAGTTCTCCTTCTGTAAGAGATAATTTTTCTGTGCTAGATAAGGGACTTGGAGAAGGCTTACAACCCTGCAGACCAACTCTTTTTACCAGATCAGTTGCATACTTTTCTTGTGAGAGGTGAAGACCACCATCATGTTTCTTCACCTCAACACCGGGAAAAGTGCAAATCTGCCAAGTCCTTGAGAGAAAATTCAACACTTAAGTCCTTCGGTAATCTTGTCACTGCCTCATCATATGAACTTGTAACAATAATATCGTCAACATAGATAAGCACAAATATGGATGTATTTGACTTATTATAGATGAACAATGAGGTGTCAGACTTTGAAGGAACAAAACACGGGATTTACAACTTCGGAATTAAACGAGAATACCATGCTCAAGGAGCCTGTTTGAGCCCATACAGAGTTTTATCAAGCTTGCACACATGGAAAGGTGCATTATTATCCTCAAACCCAGGAGGATGTTTCATGTAGACTTCCTCTTCCAGAACACCAGGAAGGAACGCATCATGCACATCTAGCTATCTAAGGCTCCGTCCCCTAGACACAACAATAGATAGAACAAGACGAATCGTGGCAGCTTTAACAAGTGGGCTAAAAGTGTCCTCATAATCGATGTCATCCTTTGCTTGAAGCCTTTAGCAACAAGTCTTGCATTGTACCGATCTATAGTGTCATTGGACTTTCTTTTAATCTTGAACACCCATTTTCAATCAATCGGGTTTTTACCTTGACATTGCGAAACTGATGCCATGTCTGTTTTTTTTGAAGTGCCATAAAGTCTTCTTCCATAACTCTTTTCCACCGTGTATCAACAAGAGCTTCATTAACATTGTCAGGTTCTCTTGTACTACATGCCAAACCAAACTTAGCAATGTGCTTATAATATTTAGAAGCAATAACTCCCTTTTGTAGACTTGTTCGTGGTGGAGTCTATTCTCCATGCGTAGAAGTTCCCGCATGCATGGAACCAACATCACTCCCTGAAAATCCCGAAGAGGATCTCTCTAAAACATCCATGTAAGCGCCAGGAATCTCAAGTGTGTCAACTCCAAGAACTGAGTCTGTATCCTTTGTGATTGTTGGCTGTGTTGGAGTAGAGCCTCTAGCCACCGAAGATCCCGCTGTAACAGAAGTTGGCCCCATAGTCACATCAGGAGCAGACCCCGCAGTTTGCTTCGGGTCAACACAGGATCCCGTTCCTGTCGGGCGTCGGTTGTAGCAGCGAGGAGGATCAAGAAAGCGACCCGTTGTCGCTTGCTACATGGCGTCAGGAGACTGATGTGGGCCGCCTCCAGATTCTGGACGTGCCGACACACACCACCTGTTGGTCGTATGTTCATTGTCGGATGGAGGGGTGCGCCTGGCGTTCGCTTGGTTTGGCGTCGATCCCAGGGTGGATGTCGTCGGCTACGAGGCCGGCACAACGATGATCCCGAGGCTGATTCGCCTTCTCATGTGCTGTCTCCTAGCAACTAGCACATTAAATATGGTCCGTGTGGGAAAATTTCTACACCGTCTTTTCTGTTGCATCACAAAACTCATGTGTATCATTATTATTAGTCAACATTTGATCACTATAGTTGTCATTCTCTTGATCAATACCGTAGAGATGTGAAGGTAGGAACAAAATTTCCTTGCGAAGGAGAGTGCCCGAATTTGGGTGAAGATGAGCAAAGGGAAATTTGGTTCCATCAAAGATGACATCGCGAGAAATATAGACATCAACCATAGATACATCAAGGCACTCAGCACCTTTGTGTTGTGCACTGTACCCAAGAAACACACATTGCTTGGAACGAAACATGAGTTTGCGATTATTGTAGGGTCTAAGATTTGGCTAACAGGCATAACCAAATACACGAAGAGATCTATAGTATGGTTTAACGTGAAGAAGTATCTCTACCAGATTTTCATTGTTGATGACACGACTTGGTAACAAGTTAATAAGATGAACTGTGGTGAGAAATGCCTCATCCAAACAAATTAGAGGCATGGAAGCACCGACTAGCAGTGTTGACCCAACTTCAACAATGTGCATGTGCTTGCTTTCTGGTGACCCATTTTTCTGATGAGCATGTGGGCATGACACATGAGGGGAAATTCCTATTTTTTGAAAAGAGGGATTTAGCTTTTCATATTCTCCTCCCCAATCAGATCGGAGAGAGATAATTTTGCTATCAAATTTGCGTTCAACAAGAGCTTGGAAATTGTGGAAGACTTGGAAAATGTTGGATCTTTTATTGAGAAGATAAATCCATGTATACTTGCTAAAATCATCAATAAAACTCACATAATAAGTATGTCCACCAATAGAAGAGGCGGTAGGCCCCCAAACATTAGAAACACACAAGTTGCAATGATTTGGTAGAGACACTTGTGGAAACAGGATATGGTAATTGATGAGTTTTTGCTCTTTGGCATGAATCACGCACAGTATCTGAACTATGCTCACCAACAAACAGGGGCTTATTCTTTCTAAGCAATTGTTGAACTAAGGAAAAAGTGGATCCCCTAATCGATCATGTCATCGTGTCGACGAAAGTTTGGTGACACCATGGACTTGTTAATTGAATCTTCTAAACTTCGAAATCAACGGGTAAATCCCTCAAACACATCTACCTTGATGCGAAATTTTCTTCGTTGCCTGGTTCTTAATAAAAAAACGTTGGGTGAAACTCAAGGAAGACATGATTATCGATGGCTATACGATGTACAGAGATATGGTTTTTAGAAGTACTAGGGACATGAAAAATAATCTTAGACGGATATTTTTGTGCGGGGTTTTGAGAATTGAGTGACTAATGTGACGTATCCTCATACCTGCTCCGTTTGCAGTATGGACTTGATCCTGGTCATGATACTTTTCAAGCATTATCACCTTCTCTAGCTCGTTGGTGATGTGATCTGTGGCACCATTGTGCACATACCATTTGGTGTCCACGCCATAGGACGCATCAGCAGCTCCGACCACCTTCTCATCTGGTGAATCATCATCATACCTATTCCAACAGTCCTTGGCAGAATGCCAAGGCTTCCCGCAGATTTGGCAGAGAGGAACATCAGGGAGTGATTTGCGCGCGGGGGGGGGGGGGGAGGGGGATTATTGTTGGTGTAGGAGGATCGTCCGACACCGCGAGTGTTGTCGTTGCCGCTGTTTCCGCCACTGCCACTATTGCCATTCCCTTTATTGGTGCGAGGGGTCCACGGTAGCGCGAGGAGCCGATGATGCGGTCGCGAGCAACAACGTTGCCAGAAGCCGCCGTTGTTGGTGTTGTGGAACTGCGCCATGCGCTGATCTAAGTGGCTCATTAGAGCAAACAACTCATTGATTGAGACCTTGTCAGTACGAGTGTCCAGATCGGAGCTAAGCGACTGGTAGTCAATGACGGGGCCGCCCAAGATATGTGTGTTGGAGATGTGCCCTAGAGGCAAATAATAAAGATTTTTTTGCCATATCTCTATTTGTTCATAATAAGTTTTATACTATGCTATAACTGTATTAAGCGGAATACTTAATACACGTGTAGTATATAAACAACCAGGTCCCTAGTGAACTCTGGTCAACTAGTTCATTTGTCAAAATATGATCAAGGTTTCCTGATCATGGCACATTTATGACCATTGAAAATGGACTCATGTCATTAGGAGAATGGCATGATGGGCGCACACCCAAAACAAAGTATTGCAATGTGATCAAGTGTGGCACCCCGGCTCAATGACCGGTTTACCTCACATTGCCAGCCCAGAGATCAAGTCTTCTGGCAATGCACAACATATTGGTACAGATACAACCGCTTCATTAATAATTATATAGGTACATAGGTTCGGGGATACAAACTGCTATGAGGCATGGCGGCACATCTCGTGAGGCGACACTATCAACATTATTTATATCACATCTCGGGGCCTCAATACGATCGACGAAGAACTCTACGACAGCGGAATAACGAGGTGATGGAGCTCCACTCCACAAGGACACTGCTGGGACACGACCTAGTTCGCAAAGTACGTCTCTTCGGGTTTGGCTCCTCCTGCATCTGGCATGACACGCCAGGTCAGTACATTGAATGTACTTGCAAGCTCATAACAGCCAAGTCATCAGGGAAACAATAGCATGACAAGAATGTAAACAACATGAAAAGCATGGCAAGTTAATATGCAAGACAATTCATAACTCACGATCTTCGCATGACCGTGTCACTTACCCCCGAGTCGTCCTGCCTCGGTACTCGGTCATCTCATGACCAATCAACATACGGGTCGTTGCACGACCACTCATTGGGTTAGGTGTCCTCTGTTACCACCCAACCAATCCGGCCATCACATAACCGGCAACTCAGCATCATTTTAACTATTCAGTTTTTTTTACATCCGTGTGACCTAGTACGAACTATGTCCCATGACCGAGGACTCGGCTATTCGAATAGATTGTGACTCTGCAGAGTTTGTGCACGTTACCCACACTATGGATTTCTTCCTCCACCCAACACTCCGAAACTTGTCCCACAGGATCCTTGGAACTTGTTCCGTAAGTGTGAGCTAGGACTTCCCCAACGAAACTTGCCTACCGCGTAACCTCCCTACGGTATCACCGACACACTGTCTTGGGTATCCCTGTGGTTAGGTGTCCTCTGTTACCACCCAACCAATCCGGCCATCGCATGGCCCTGACCAACACGTGGTCTACTAACTTTGTCCCCTCTGGGACCCCCGGGTAAACAACTCTGGATGTCGAGATTATCACCACCTACCTGATCAGGGTAGCGTGCGTTCATAACCCCCCCTATTTGGTAATACCCGTAGAAGGCACTACGATAACCCAAGTTAAGGCCCGCCCATACAGACAAATGTGGCTACACGGATAAAGCTCGGTTCGGTGGCACTTGGTCAACGGTTATTATGTTCATTAGATTTCAGAGAATAGTTCTGCGACATGGCAACCTGGCATGAACATGATACTACCATCAAGCATATGCAACAACTAACATGGCATGCTATGGACTAACTAAACATGGAATCCAAGTAGAAACATGATCACCACTCTAATAATTCCGACATAGTCATGACAAAATAAGCAAGGTGATAATATGTACTAGGGTGGCATGATAAAGACCAGTAGGCATGGCATGATTATAACAATAACTTATCATGGTTGATTAATTTTATTAGCAAGCAATTTAAAGGTAGGCAAAATCCAAGTTAAGTGATTCAAATCATCAAATGGCAACTCAAGCTCCTCATGACCAGATTGTTATGGCTTGCCTTGGTCAAATGGAGTGTCCTTGAACTCCTGGTCTCTTGCAAGCACCTGGTCTCCTTCTGAAAAATAAAACAAGTGGCAAAGCAAAATAAGTCCAAAGCACATTGCTTCTGTCCAGTGGACCTAAACAGAGATTCAAGCTCCCAAACTTTGTCAACTTGAAGAGGAGCTCAAGACAAAAATTTAGAAAAAAGAATCAAATCATTTGGCCTTGTGGTTTGAGAGATATTTATGGTCAAAGTTTGGTCAACTATCAATTTTAAATGGATTTAAAATGATTTTCAGGAAATAACCAGAGGAGGCCACGTCGAAGGCGTAAACCTATGCGGGCGCCTCCACTTGATACCGCTTCAGAGGGGCTGGAGTGGCTGACGGGTGGGGCCAGGGCGTCAGGTAGAAATAAAAAGAGAGGGACACAGGGGCTGCGGCTCCGGCGACGGTGGTTCGCCGGTGAGGAGGCCTCGGGGTGAGCTAGGGCTAGGGGAGGAGATGCAGGGGGTCACGACGAGAAGCCACGTACCCGAATTCCCTCGAACGGTGGCTGGACGGCCTCGCTAGGTTCTTCTCTAGTCACGATGGCGGCGGTGCTCCGGTGCGATCTCCGACCAAGGGCCTCCCCGGCCGGTGTCCCTTGCATTTGACCTCTCTAGGAGTGGTGTGGGAGTGGGCTGTGGTGCCTGGAAGCAGAGACGGGGGCCAATTTATAGGGGCGACGTGATTCCCTTTCGGATGCCGCCAGGCAGAAGACGATTGACCCTGTGCACGCGTGCGGAAGAGAAGGGGTGACTCCGGCAAGCTCTGGGAGGTTCTAGTGGTGGTGTAGCACGCGTGCGTGCGTGGCCAGGGGTCCTGCATCAGTGGGGCGACGGGACGGGTCATGCACGGCCGCTGCGGTGGTTCTGTATCGACGGGAGGCGCGGCTTTGAGAGGGAGCTGGCATTGCGCGTGCTTGCTGGAGCTTGCAGACGCGCGGGAGACGACGCGGTCAACGCGGGAGCGTGCGTGTCACAGTGGCCTCCACGTGCGCGCGTCAGACGAACAAAGGCGGCGACGTCGAGGGCTCCGGCGGGCGGCGCGGCTTTGGGAGCGGCTAGGTGGCGTGCGGGAGTGCTACGACCACTACGGACATGAGGGCGCGGCCGAGGGCTCGCGGGGCGAGGCGGGCGCTCGACGGCGACAGCTTGGCCATGGCCAGAGCACGCCAATGGTCGACAGTGGGCGTGCTCACCCTGTGCACGCGTGCACTGGAGGCAGCCACTGTGGCCTCAGCATGTCTCTGGCACGTGGACAATGTCAAGAAGTGCAGGGGAGTGTTGGATATATGCTCTAGAGGCAAATAATATATGATTATTCCAATATATCTAAGCAAGTTCATAACCAGTTTCATACCGTGCTAGAACTGCATCAGTGAAACAATGATGCAGGTGTGGTATAGAAACACCTAGAGTTCCTAGTTAGCCTCTACATCGATAACTAGTTCATGGTCAACATGATGGTCGTGGTTTCGCGATCATGGACAATTAAGTCTCTTCACTATGAGGTCACCTCACGGGTTAAGTGACGTGATGAACATTACCCAAAGTAAGCATTACAGCATGATCAAATCTTATGAAGGTTCAGTGTTGTAATTACAGAACGTGGTAGACCGTTCCTTTGACCGTGAGTACGTGCATAATCACTGTCTTCCCGGATGCTTTGACTTACATCCCACCACCTGACTGAAATATGCGGGTCATAACGGTTGTATCTTAGGTATTCCGTGGAGATACGTTGAGGAGTATTGTTTACAAGAGCGGGATTTGTCAATCCATATAATGGATAGATACTCGGGGCCCACTCAGTGAGATTCCATCCATGAAGCTGCGCAGCGTGTGACTAGGTCACGGGGATGAATATCACGGGAACGAGTGAATGAGGATTTGGTTCGGAACGAGGTTGAACCAGACATAGGATGTCATTGATCGAATCTCGGAACAATCCAGTATCGCTGACAAAGGGAATGCTATACGGCGTAAGGTCCAATCGATGTTGATATCCGGAATGCACAGGGGTCATTATGGGCATCCAGGTCCCGCTGATGATCATTGACTGTTGCCTCTGCTCGGTCATGACTGGAGTGTTCTCGGACCGTAGGGTAACACACTTAAGGGCTCGATGAAATCGGAGACCTTTTCGGAACCATCGGAGCAACCAGGGAATAAAGGAGACAATATCGGAGGAGTACCGTATTGAACCGAAACAAGTTCGGAGTGAGCCGGAAGAGTTTCCGGAGCACCGGGAGATGAAATAATATGTTTTAGTTATTAATTAATTTAATTAATAATTAAAATCATTTTATTTCTAATTAATATGTGCTATGGGCCTTAGTGGAGAAAAAGGCCCATTAAGGAATTAAAGGGAAAAGAGAAAAAGAAAAGAAAAAGGGGGGGAGGCGCCATGGGCCCTAGGGCCCATGAGGGGTGCGCCCCCTCTCCCCCCTTGGCCGGCCACCCCCCTAGCAAAGGGTTTAGTCCCACATTGCTAGGGGAGGTGGGTTGACTCCCTTCCCCAGCCTATAAAAAGACAGGCAGGGTGCACATAATTAACACACAGAAATTCGTGAGAAAATAAATATAACTCCGAATTGAGATCGGTGTTCTCCGGTCTCCTCCCCTCTCTGGTCTCTTCCACGGTGGGCTCCCTAGTGTGAGCCTGTAGTGGAATTGAGACCTCTCTGCTAGAATCAGAGGCTGTCGTGCTGCCGAAGCTCCGTCCGGAGGTCTGCTTCCGCCCCCTCCGCTGGATCGGAGAACGGAGGTCGTCATCGAGTCTCGTACGTGTGCGAGTACTACGAGGTGCTGCACGTGTGGCACTACACCCATCCGGGTGCTCAACACAGCCAGGGGGCTGTGAAACTTGATCGGCTACATCAACCACGTTTGCGGGAACGTTTCCCGCGCAACGGACTACACCCCGAGGTATGTTATTTCCGCACTACTATCTGTTACGGTAATACGGCTAGCTAGATCTTGGGTTAAGGGAACGCTAGTTAGAAAAATTTGTGTTTTCTGCTGCGAACCCCAACAGTGGTATCAAAGCCAGGTCTATGCTTAGTATTACTGTACGGATAGAACACATCGGGGATGTGGGCGTTGATTGTATGATTGTTACCCTCTCACGTGCACTTGTTCATATCTGCGGCATTGTTTGATGAAGCGGCCCCCGACCGACTTTACGCGTACTCTTACGCGAGACTGGTTCCACGCTTGACATGCGGCTTGTACCGTATAAAGTGGCTAAGGGGGTGTCTGTCTCTCTACTTTAGCGGATGTGGCATTTGCAACGGAGGGCCCCGTGCGGGGTGTAATAGAGACAATCGTATGGTTGACATTGTGGTTGACTCGTAGGTTAAAACCTGTTTAACTATGAAAGCCCTAGCAGCCACGTAAAACTTGCAATATACAACTAGACCGTCTAAACCTTGTATTGCAAAGTGGGGGCTATCATTTGTTTGTTTGTGATGTAGTGATAGCTTTGCTATGTGTTACTAATAAGTAGTAATCGTCATCATAAAACAAACTAAAATGGAGACACTGTAGACTTAGTGTTGCCATAGCCCAGACATCTTAAAACTTGCTAGTATAAGATACACGACGGTAGCATGTGATAAGATGATCCATTAACAAAGCCAAACACAAGTATTCTACCGAAATGTGCACCACCTGGAAGGTTCTCCCATATGGCCTGATGCTCCGTACATACCGGAGTTTTCCTACATATTCAATGGAGTTCGCATGAGGTTGGGTTCGGCAAGCCTGGCATATGAAAATATGGCCTTGTTGAGCAGCATATAACATGGAGGTTAATTTGGCGAGCCTAGCATATGCAGATATGGCCTCGGAATACTAGAGATCGAAAGATCGAGCATGAGTCATAGTATATATAAGATAATGTGATCGCACAAGTTGTTGTCTACCTTTGAAACTGACCCGTCGGCCGTGTGATATTCGAGGTCGGGCAGTGAATCTGGATCATGTAATCACTAAAACTTCTTAGGGATGAAATGTTTTAGTGCGAGCTCATATGATTATATGAACTCATTGTTGTGAACTAGTCTTAATTGTGTTCCTTGCAATTATGTTTGTAGAAAAATGGATAATACCCAGTACCTTGAAATGGTTTCCTTCTTACATGGTGAAAGACTTAAAGAAAATGGGTCAAACTTCATTAGTTGGTACTTACACCTTAGAGCCGTGCTCAAAAGAATCAACCTTTCATTCTTAACTAAAAGGCATGTGGGAAACCCTCCAGAAAACGACATGGATGCACAAGCGGCGATTGATTATCATTATCGTCGTAGGACATATGCCATAGCTAAGGGTATCATAGAAACCAGCATTCCGCAACCTTTGCGTGAGGAGTATGCTGATTTGGATACATACGATATGATCGATGAGCTGAAGTCATCAAACTTGCATCAGTTTAGAGTTGCCAGATTTGAGTTAGAAAGTGAGTTTCTCTCTACAAAGCTGGAAGAAGGCTCTTGCCTGAAAGCACACTTGGCCAAGATGCATGAGATACATCTGAGCCTCGTAGATGATTTTGACTATGATACCACACATGAGTCTGCGATATACACGGTGTTACACTCGCTTCCACCGAGCTATACAGACCATGTCTATGGCTATGTCGGCAGAGGTGAAAGCCTCGAGTTCTCTGACTTCATGGATAGACTTCAGTACCTGGAGGTCGAACCCATTGAAGGAGAAGTTGTCGATGGAGAAGGTATATACTTGATATACTTTATAAATGTTTACTCCCTTATACAACAGATGCAGTAAATGAGTATTTGATACTTATTCTGTTTTATGAAAACAGGACCTGCTGTGCATGGACGGGAAGAGGTGAAATCGAGGATTGATGGATATCAAGTCAGTTGATGGCCAGCATGGATTCCACCGAGACATCTATCATAGGAGATACTTAGAGTATTAGATAAATCTTATGTAATCATTATAGTATGAACACTTAGTTGTGTGTCTTGCATCTCGCGAGACAAAGTTATTCATGTAATGAGACAAGTCAGTTGTTCCATCTCTATGAATAAAAGTGTGCTTATACTTTGATTACGTCGTGATTTATGATATGATAGAAAGCATTTATAATACTACTATTATTGTCAAGAAATATTCAATGTTTAATGATAAAGTTGTCTTGATTATAACAAGTCAAAGATCTGATTGCATGAGGTGACTTCATAACTGATGAATTCATTAAATGTATGATCTATTAACTTGTGAGTTCATTATCGAATGAAGAATCATAACTTGATTGCATGAGATGGATTAGATACACGATCTATGAACCTCTGCAATAAATATAATCATGACAAGGTTCTAGCAAGTAGAACTTGTGCCAATGATTATACATAAATGATGTAGAATGGACATATGAGTTATCATTAAAGACTTCATATGATTAATTGAAAGTTGTATTCAATTGAGATCATAAAACTGAGATTCGGGAATCACAGTAAGAAGTGAGAATACAAGGATACATATCACTACGCTACGATCCGGAGTGAAAAGTATTGATATTGACATAATGGGAGACTTGTGGAAGTTGTACCACAAACTACGATGGAAGTTGAAAGTGCTAGACTACTTAAACCATTCGTAGTCATACTAAACCGTAGTATGGTCTAAACGTTCTTTCCCCTAGCACTATAGTTATTGTCGAATAAGATTGTTTAATTCATTAAGTTAAAACACCCACTTCATGAATAGGAAACCATCCTAATTTTAACGAGACATCATAGCTCCATAACTGATGGTGTTATAAGGTTTCTTAAAAGAAAGAATTTCTTTGTAATAGAACTACGAGCAATTGAAATTACATATTCTCCCCGAATAGCAAAATTTGTGTTGCTTAATTGGTAATACGAGAAAAGTATCTCGACACAGATCCAATGGGAGATAATGAAAACTTTGACCGGGGTATTGGACCTTGCCTTCAGAATATCAGAGTATTGCAACGGAAGCATGTTCCGCTGTAATGACACTGCATAAGGAAGGATATGCCAAAGATGATTGATCTTGGTATATGAGTTGAAGCCATTGTTAAATTTAGAAGGTTATCATGAATACGTTCTGTACAGAACAATAATCATGAGCCTTCTTAATAAAACAATAGGGAATAATATTGCTTGAAGACACAAAGGAATGATGGTAGCCTAGAACACGAGGAGAAATGAAATAATATTGAGTTACATTAAGGATGGCTCACGTCTCGTGAAATAAATCGGTTATTTCATATTCTCGACAAACTGGAGAGTTATTGAGAATAATGCAATGGACATAAGGCATTATTTGGTTATGACCAAAGTTCAATGGTGATTGGCTACGGAAACGTAGGAATGCTTTAATCAATAAAATATTTCATTTACACTACGATGGACCATAGCCTGAAATTGCATCTCAGTCAAATTTGGATTTGAAAGGGAATTGTAATGGGCAAGACGAAGGTTACTTCGTTAAAAGGATGGACTATAGTACCTCAAGACAGGAACCCTCAACCTTGATTTGATCAAGTGATTTTGTGATGACCAAAATATTGAGTGGGCCTGCAGTTTCATGAAACTGAGTGGGAGCTTTGAAGACTTCCCTGAAACTTGGAATGCAGAGGGAATTTTCTAAGTGGGAGCTTTGGAAGCATTTTCATTATGTGAGACATAGTGAACAATAAAATGACTTGATGAAAGCTGAACCACAAATATATGAGTATAAGATGGATATATTTGAGTGGGAGCAGGATCATTGTCTCAAACATATATGCATTGATATGTGTGAAGAATGATCTCATATGTATATATATGGATATGCATTGATTGTGTATATAGAGAATCGTCTCATATACATATGTGCATTATGATATATATAGAGCATAAGGCAAATAAAATACAAGATTGCAAGAATCTTCTTTTATATGAAATACCAACACATTACACGTTGAAATCTATATGAGTAGATTAAGATACGGATAATGAAACAAAGTAAAGGTTGGAATAATCTTCTAGACAAGAAACAGGTTCTTGTGGCTAGAAATTATATAATGGATAAAATCCAAATATCACAAGCAATGTCTTGATGGAAGAATAGAGATGCACCATGTACTGGACATGTGATCTCATATGTTCTTGACATATGATTCTACCATATAACATGCATTGTGAATCCAACAAACAGAATGACTCAAAAGTTCTTGGTAGAAGAACAGATTCCGATGTGCTTTAGGAGTAAAACACAGAATCTGAATAAAGTCCATGCATTCAGTATAGAGAGGCATACTGAGGACTATTCTCTAAAATATAGAAAGGATAATAGACTTGAATGTAATGCAAGATTACAATTGCAAGCCATATTATGGGTCTATATGGAATTAGAGACATCACCAAAGATATGAAAGAAATGTGAGCAAAATTCACGGTACTACAAACATAATACTACTTAAGAAAGTAGATGTATGGATAAAAGTTTAGCGTTAGAAGTATTGGACTTCTGGCTGAGTGTATTTCCCAGTATATATGACTATGGATGAGTCTTCTAAAGACTGAACCAAGAGATCATTGGAGGATACTGTGAAATAATAGTCTCACTCTCCCGCGAAACTTATATCCAACCATTATATGATAATGAGTGGTATGTCAAAATAGCTTTTGACCTATGCCAGTTGCAATGGAAACATAAGAATCTGAATTGGTGCAGTTCGTTGACGAACCCTCTTCCATGAGCGTGCATGATCAATGAAACACTTATGTGATAAGATGTTTATGATCGGGAAAAATGCGGCTAGATTATTAGCACTCTAGTGCAAGTGGGAGACTGTTGGATATATGCTCTAGAGGCAAATAATATATGATTATTCCAATATATCTAAGCAAGTTCATAAACAGTTTCATACCGTGCTAGAACTGCATCAGTGAAACAATGATGCAGGTGTGGTATAGAAACACCCAGAGTTCCTAGTTAGCCTCTACATCGATAACTAGTTCATGGTCAACATGATGGTCGTGGTTTCGCGATCATGGACAATTAAGTCTCTTGACTATGAGGTCACCTCACGGGTTAAGTGACGTGATGAACATTACCCAAAGTAAGCATTACAGCATGATCAAATCTTATGAAGGTTCAGTGTTGTAATTACAGAACGTGGTAGACCGTTCCTTTGACCGTGAGTACGTGCATAATCACTGTCTTCCCGGATGCTTTGACTTACATCCCACCACCTGACTGAAATATGCGGGTCATAACGGTTGTATCTTAGGTATTCCGTGGAGATACGTTGAGGAGTATTGTTTACAAGAGCGGGATTTGTCAATCCATATAATGGATAGATACTCGGGGCCCACTCAGTGAGATTCCATCCATGAAGCTGCGCAGCGTGTGACTAGGTCACGGGGATGAATATCACGGGAACGAGTGAATGAGGATTTGGTTCGGAACGAGGTTGAACCAGACATAGGATGTCATTGATCGAATCTCGGAACAATCCAGTATCGCTGACAAAGGGAATGCTATACGGCGTAAGGTCCAATCGGTGTTGATATCCGGAATGCACAGGGGTCATTATGGGCATCCAGGTCCCACTGATGATCATTGACTGTTGCCTCTGCTCAGTCATGACTGGAGTGTTCTCGGACCGTAGGGTAACACACTTAAGGGCTCGATGAAATCGGAGACCTTTTCGGAACCATCGGAGCAACCAGGGAATAAAGGAGACAATATCGGAGGAGTACCGTATTGAACCGAAACAAGTTCGGAGTGAGCCGGAAGAGTTTCCGGAGCACCGGGAGATGAAATAATATGTTTTAGTTATTAATTAATTGAATTAATAATTAAAATCATTTTATTTCTAATTAATATGTGCTATGGGCCTTAGTGGAGAAAAAGGCCCATTAAGGAATTAAAGGGAAAAGAGAAAAAGAAAAGAAAAAGGGGGGGAGGCGCCATGGGCCCTAGGGCCCATGAGGGGTGCGCCCCCTCTCCCCCCTTGGTCGGCCACCCCCCTAGCAAAGGGTTTAGTCCCACATTGCTAGGGGAGGTGTGTTGACTCCCTTCCCCAGCCTATATAAAGACAGGCAGGGTGCACATAATTAACACACAGAAATTCATGAGAAAATAAATATAACTCTGAATTGAGATCGGTTTTCTCCGGTCTCCTCCCCTCTCTGGTCTCTTCCACGGTGGGCTCCCTAGTGTGAGCCTGTAGTGGAATTGAGACCTCTCTGCTAGAATCGGAGGCCGTCGTGCTGCCGAAGCTCCGTCCGGAGGTCTGCTTCCGCCCCCTCCGCTGGATCGGAGAACGGAGGTCGTCATCGAGTCTCGTACGTGTGCGAGTACTACGAGGTGTTGCACGTGTGGCACTACACCCATCCGGGTGCTCAACACAGCAGGGGGCTGTGAAACTTGATCGGCTACATCAACCACGTTTGCGGGAACGTTTCCCGCGCAACGGACTACACCCCGAGGTATGTTATTTCCGCACTACTATCTGTTACGGTAATTCGGCTGGCTAGATCTTGGGTTAAGGGAACGCTAGTTAGAAAAAAAATTGTTTTCTGCTGCGAACCCCAACAGGGAGGTCATGGGAGGCTTGCAGGTGGGCTCCAGCACTTGGCAGCTTCAAAAACAACTTTCTGCAGGAAACTTTGGGAATTTCTCCAGGTAGTTTCGCTAGGCTTCTGGGGCTGAAATTTGGTGTGCCTGGGTTATCTAGGAAGGTGCTCATGTGGTAAAGATTTCAGAGCAAATGGACAAGTCTGCAGGGTACTTGCTTCACAAAGTGCCTCCCTGGACAGAAATGGAAAATAATTTCTAAAGGATTATTTTTGTACTAAACTTTCCCATGTTTTTGCATAGCATCTTGAGGCATGACTCCATTGTTTAGCACAAAAAGTTTCAGGTCAATAGGAGGAGCAGAGGTGAGGCTAGTTTCAAAAAGGAGGGGGAAAAGAGTAAATTCCCTTCATGAAAAAGGGTTTTCATGAAGAATAAAAATATGGCAAGGGTTTGGATGATCGAAGCTTGATCATAGCCATGAGGGGGAAGGGTTCAGAGGTCACTTGGCCTAGTAGAAAGATTGGGCTCAAGTGATCAAGGCCATCTGAGCTGACAAATCCGGGCAAATAAATTCCAAATCCAGAAAAATCACCAAATAAGATTGCAAATAAAAAGGGGTCAAAAACCAGGGTGTCACATCAAGTCACATAGTTCAACATTCCGATAACTCAGTAATATAGTAACCTGATCCTTAGGCCGTGAGATCATACCAAATCACTATTTCCGGAGGATGCCTTGATTGCATCCACGGTCACACTGTAACAAGGTGACCATAAAGATGTAACTCAGGTATTCCAACGGGGTACGTTGAGGAGTATGGATCGTGAGCGGGATTTGTCCATCCGAGTGACAGATAGGTACTATCGTCGATATGTAACGGTAGATGCCATGGGGATGGCTAAAGAGGGGGACAAATCGAGGTTGGTGTCGATGGAGTCGGAATCGAGAGTGGGGACAAACACAGTGAGACATCGCGATGTACCCAGGTTCGGGGCTCTCGGTAGAGATAACACCCCTAGTCCTGCCGAGCTAGCTATATGAAATAACTCTGGCTACAATGAATGCTCCTTGAGATGTTTGAGAGGAAGGAGAAGAGGGATCTAAGCACAACTCTCTCCTTGCTCTCTCTCTGGTGGGTGAAGTTACAATAACTGCTCCGTCGTCCCTCACGCAGGAGGGGTACCCGGGGCTCTTATGGCCTGAGCCCGGGGTACAAAGGTAAATGTACAAAGGGGAGGACCCAGCTGCAAGCCTTAGACAAGCTAGGGTCATCACATCGTGCTCTCCCGGATGACCCGGTGTATACTTGCGGCTCACCATACCGCTAACTTGTAGACCTTGCTAGTGAAAAGTGAAGCTAGGAACTTAGACCTGTCGCCCTGTCTGCGTGATCGGCACTGGAGGAGACCGCACGCCTCTGACAACCCGGATATTCTGGGATTGCGCATTGAATGAACTTGTACCAGGTGTCCGACCTGGGATTCTGCTCGAAGGTTTCCTTGTTCTCTTCGGCCGAATGATCCTAGGTGAGGCCGATTGCACTCTCTTGGGGCAATCGGCCTCCGAACCGATCAATTCGGCCCACTGTTTTCTTACTCTTGATCAGCTCGGCCTTGATTAGATTGGCGACCATCAGGTCGGTGATCTTTGCCTTGATGAAATGTTTCTCCTGGGTGACCCTACCCGGGGTTACTCCCACAACAGTAGCCCCTGAAGCTGCGGAGGTCCCGCCGAACTGAGCGACAGCGAGGCCTGCACAGGTTCCTCTCATACTTCTCCTTGAATCTTGAATCTTCTTTTCTGTACGATTTCTCTCAATTTGCCGATTCCTTGCGATATGTCGATTGCTCTTGTTTTTCTGACCGATTGCTCTCAATTGGTCGATTGCTCGCGATCTACCGATTGCTCTTGTTCTTCTGACTGATTGCTCTCAATTTGGCCGATTGCTCGCGATCTGTCGATTGCTCTTGTTCTTCTGACCGATTTCTCTCAATTGGCCGATTGCTCTTGCTCTGATTGCCGATTGCCTCTTTCCCTCAGCCGATCTGGCCAACGGTAAGTTTGACTGGAATGTTGACCGAAAAGTTGCCGCTTCGAATTCGCCGTGGAATGCGGAACGACGTGACATGATTTGACATGACATAACCGCCACCTCGAGCCACGCGCACACGTCCTGTCCCATCCACTGGATCCTCTGTGCTCCGATCTGGTGATGCACTGGAAATACACGCGGCCACACCGGCCATCGAGCTGGCACACCGGATCCCACTACTGCCCCGCTGGCTGTTTAAATAGCCCGGGGGTGGGGGATGCGGCATACACCCCACTCCATCTTCTCCTCGCGCACTTCTCCTCTGCCTCCGCCGCCGCCACGGCGTGCGCTCCGGTGTCGCTGCTGTTGCCGCCGGAATACAGATCCACTCTGTTTCCTCTCTCCCCGCTGCTCTCCGCTGCAAACGCCGCCACCACTCTCCATCTCCATTGGTGGGTGTGGTTCTCGGTGTCCGCCGCTGACGCCGCCGTCTTCATCTTCCTCCTCAAGCTCCTCCTCGCCCGTCACGTATTCTGAAGCCTCCATGGGGGATGACGACATCGACGCCCGCCAGAAGGGTTCCTGGAAGGGCTCCAATGTCACTGAGATGCACGTTGCTCTCCTCCGCTGGGCGCGCAAGATCCCGGCGGACCTCGACACCCGCGTACCTGGCCCTGAGCTGGCACCTACTCCCAAGGCCGGCGAGCGTGTGGTGTTCCTCACCCACTTCAAATGTGGCTTCGGACTCCCGGTGAGCAATTTTTTTTGTGAATTTTTGGATTTCTTCCTACTGCAACCGCATCACCTCGGCGCCGACGCTGTCATGCTGCTCTCGGCCTTCATGACATTGTGCGAGGGCTATATCGGAGTGCGGCCCACTGTTGGTCTCTGGTCTAGGCTCTTCTATCTCCGCAGCTTCCGAGTGGGAAACGGAGTGTTCGGCATCAATCCGAAGACTCAGAAGAGAGAAGAGGTGAAGGTGATGGCTGAGTGCGGAGCTGCCGTCATCTACGTCCACAAGGCCAGACTGTATCCTCATCCCTAGCCACCGCAGACTATCAAAGACTGGCAGATGGGGTTCTTTTATGTCTCCTCGCCGGAGTTCTCCCTGCCGCCCCCCAGCAAGAATAATTGGTTCGAGAAGCCGGGTGAAGGAGACACCAACCTGGACCGCCAGATGGCTCGGATCCAGGAGCTAATGGCCAACGGAATGCATGTCGCCGATCTGGTTGGTACTCGGCTCTGCCGCCGAGTGCTCCCTCTCCGGCGCCGTGCCACCGCATATGTGACATGAGCAAGAGGTTGGACCCCACTCGGATCTCTACCGTCCGCATGGATGAAACGGTGCTTGTTTGCCGATTGAAATCTCTGATTGATCTCAAGCTGCCCGACCCCTTTGACTTCGGGATGAGGGCATATAGTCGATACCGACCTTGCCCCGTGGTATGCTTTTGCTTTTACTCTTGTACTGATTTTTCTTTGCTTCTTGTTGGTTCTGATCGGCTACTCTTCCCCAGGAGTTTCTCGGCTCCAATGCCATGCATGATGGGCAGGCCGCTTCTACCTATCACCCCGACCGCACCGAAGAGGACGCCGAGGACTTGGAGCTCGAAGAAGAATCGGACTCTGAAACTGAAGCCCGCACTACATCCTTCGGACTTGGCCTCAATCAGCCGGGTGAGTCTGATTCCTCCATCAAATGCTTCATGGCCGAATGGAGTACTGATGCTAATTCTCCTGGTGACTATGGTGCAGAGTCCCGGCCGACTGCGCAGACGGTGGCTGAGGAAAAGCGCCCCCGAACTGATGACGTCCCTGGCACCTCCAAGGTCATCAAGAAGAAAACCAAACAGGGTGTGAAACGCCCTGCTCAAGTTCCGACTTCCCCCAAACCAACTGGGCCCGTGCTGGCTCCCGCACCACTGAATATCATTCTCCCGAGCTTTTCCATGGCCCACTTTGCTGCTCAGCTTCCCCGAGTTGTCGGGTACTCCCTTCTGTTTCCTTTTGCCTTTTTTGACTTTGTCCGATCACTCTTTTCAACTTGCTCTTTGTTATGCAGGGTTGTCCGATCTGTTGCCCCCGTGGTGCCCGGGGTGGCTCCGACTGCGCCCCCTGTCACCTCCGCTACCTCCACCGTGACTACTACCTCCCACAAGAGAGCTGCCGCCGAGAACTCCAAGGCCGAGCACTTTAAGAAACAGAAATTTGCCGTTGCTACAAAGCAAGCGCAGCCGACTGCTCCTCCTCCGACCTCCGCGACCACTACAGGTCCGACTGCTGGCGCGCAGTCGGCCACTCCCGCAACAACCTCCTCTGCTACTCCGATCCTCATCGATCCATCTGGGATCGCGCACCCTGTTGTGCCGATCGTAGATCTAACCGGCGCAGATGTTGCTCTTCCCGAGGCTTCTCCAGCCCGGGCCACTCGTCATGAAGTTCTAGCTCCTGCAGCCGGATCGGAGAGCGGCACTGCTGCCCCCATCAACCCGACTGCTCCTCCATCTGATGGCCCTCAGGTATCTTTTCCGATTGCTTCTCACGTCCCTGCTGGGACCAGTACCGTTGTGCCTCAACCTTCCAGCGCCGTTGTGCGCCAGCCGCCGACCACGACCCGCCAGCTCTCGCGAGCAGATCGGTTCCGCCAGGCGTACACTGACACACTCGACGTTTCACCGGTCCGACCCTTTGCCGATTCCTCCACTCCTCCTCCTGGGACCGAGGATCAGATCCCCGCCCATCTTCAGCACCGACTGGGTGGTCATGCGACCCAAGTTAGGAGCTTTGCCACTGGCGCTCTGAACCAGATCCTTGCCTCCGAGCACTCTGTTTTTGTAAGTTTTACTTCTTGTGGGGGCGCGCCAGCGCACCCACTGGGTGTAGTCCCCGAGATTCAGGCCGATTGCTCGCAATCAGCTCGGATCTTACTTTTATTTGCTTTGCTACTCATTTTTAGATCTGACCAAACCATTTTTTCAGGCCATCTACAATAGACGTCAGGCTGTCTTCGACGAACTATTGGCCGCTTATTCGGCGGGCCAAAAATCTCTTGCTATTTTGAAGAAGAAGAAGACTGATGCTCAGGATGCAAAGATTCGAGAGCTGACGGGTGACCTCTCATTTGTTATTTGCTTGCTTCCGATTGCTACTGCTTCCTTACTTGTGCTTCAAATCTCTAGTCGCTACCACTCACTCCTGCGAGCTAGAAGCTGCCCAGAAAAAGATCGCTGAGCTGGAGAATCAGATCGGTGAGAAGAACATCCAGCTCAGAGACGCCTAGATTGGCTATTGTCGAGACCGATCTGCAGGCCCAGATTCAGAAGGCAACCAATGACTGCCGTGAAAATTGCCCACGATGCTGATATGCAGAGGCTGGTGGATCCTAGACATCAGATAGAAGGCGAGCTAATGAAGGAAAGGGATGTAGTTGTCAAACGCGTTGAGGACATGGCCGCCGAACATCACAATGAAATCCGAGATGCCCAAGCGAACGTCGACCTTGCCCTCGCCTGCCTTCACTGAGTGGACCTTGTCCTTGCTGGTACTTTATTTTTCTACTTATTCTTGCATTCCAATCTGATACCGTTTTGCCTCCGATCTCACTTTCTCTCCGATTGCTTTTTCCAGATGTCTGGCCCAACTCCACCATTGCCGCTGAACAAGCTGTTGTTGAGGCCCACCGAGTGAGAGGTGTGGTGGTTGACGCTGACGCTGGCTGGGATGTCGAAGACTTTGTCGTGGCTTTGGATGCCCGAGTGCCTCATGTGAAAGGTGACCTGTGCACCTACAAAGCTGGGGTACAGAAGCTGAACGACATGCTCTTCAAGTCCAGGGTGAAGCCGATTGCTGGTGAAACAAATGAAGATGTAGCTCGGAACCTCAAGGTCGCGCCTCGCCAGCTAGATATAATGCTTGATTCAGCTTTCCGCTCTGGGATACAGGCTGCTCTTTCCATTGTCAAGAGCTGGTACCCCAAAGTGGATCTGGGTCTGATGCACGCCTTGCGAGCTGGGTCGGAAAATAGCGTTGGTGAGGCATGGCCACGGATCTGCAAGGTTGCCGAAGAGCTTTTTGTTGGCATGAATCTTTTGGAGTTTACTCCCTATCTTGATAATGAAGGCTCGCCAATCCCGCCAGCATCACTCCGCGAGCTTCTCTACTCCAGCAGTGAAGACGGTGCCCAATCTCGGCCTGCACGCCGAGCTAGAAGTGTCGCCTCCCACTCCTCAGAATATGCTGACGATGTTGAAGAAGGCGATGACGATGAAGAAGGCGAGGACTCCTCCGATGGGCACTCGGTGAGTGCATCCCAAGACCCACCGAACACTCAGCCTGAGGCCACTGCTACTTCAGCTCCAGGAGGTGCCGCCAGCACGACTCCCACTGCTTTAGCTCCGCCTGCTCCGGATGCCACTACCACTTCAGCTTCTGCCCCACCTGCTCTGGATGTGCCAACTGCTTGAGTTCGCGCCCCCTTATTTACCTGCTTTTTCCTCACAAACACTTTGTTCAAACTACAAGTGCGCCTATTGAGGGCCACTTTCATGTAATAATCAACATTCGGCCAATCGTCCATGCTTGCTTGTGAACTCGGTTCTTGCTTGGTTATATATGCTATATCGCCTTTGCGTCTTTAAACCGATTGCCTTCTTCTTTGCCTCTTTTCTTCCTTGGTCAATATTCATGCCAATCCTACAGCCGACATGCGGTCTATGATCGGATCAGAGAATAGACCTCGAAGGAAATGTTGACAAGTAATTCTAGGATCTCAGTCTCGCGTAAAGGTTAGGTTGTGCGGACGGGCCGATTGCAACCTGCTGACTGTTTGCCAGCCGGTCTGGTCACAATCGGTTGCGTCTGCCGTTGGCTAAGTCCGAACTAAGTATACTTTGGAGTACGACTTTTCCGATTGATGATTCTTCTTGGCCACATTCACCCGACATTACAGCCGACCTGCGGTGTGCATTTGGTTCGAACTGACATTCACAAACTCATCACTCTTTTTTCTCTCTTCTCAAGTATACCCATTTCGGGGCAACCAACCAGTCCCCGGGTCTGCTTTTTCCGACCTTGGGACTGGGAAATGAATGCACAAAATTTTATAACTCCTACCGAATGCGGTCTGATGGACGCACGACTATTCTCATTCATAATATTTTAAAGGGGGAATACAACGATACCTCTCAACTGCTCGGCGTTCCAAGGACGCTCTGTTTCTTGTCCTGAAGTATCCACATATTGCGTCGGCTTTCTGTAGTCGATGAGGTAGTATGCATTGTTCTTGACTGCCCGACTAACGACGAATGGACCTTCCCAAGGAGAGGATAACTTGTGTTGGCCATCCGATTTCTGGATTCGGCGCAGCACCAAGTCACCCTCACGAAAAGCTAAGGGACAGATCTTCTTGTTGTGGTACTGACGCAACTTCTGCTGGTATATTGCCGACCTAGACAGGGCCAGGAGACATGCTTCTTCTCTCATATCAACACCGTCCTCTCGAGCTTCCTTGGCTTCTGCCTCCGTGTACATGGCATGGCGAGGTGAGTCGAACTCAATATCAGAGGGAATGATTGCCTCCGCGCCATATAAGAGGAAGAAGGGAGTGAATCCAGTTGAGTGGTTCGGTGTGGTGCGCAGACTCCAAAGCACCGCCGACAGCTCATCGAGCCATGCACCAGGTGCTCTCTCTAATAGTTCCACCAATCTTGGCTTGATTCCGGACAAAATGAGGTCATTTGCCCGCTTTGCTTGACCATTTGACTGGGGGTGAGCTACGGATGCTACATCCAGCCGAATGCCCTGCTGGGAAGCGTACCAAGCTAGCGCCCCTTTTGAAAAGTTTGTTCCATTCTCAGTGATGATGCTGTTCGACACTCCATATCTGATTATGATGTCTACAATGAACTTGACCGCAGTCGGGCCATCTAGCTTCTTGATCGGCCTTGCCTCAATCCACTTGGTAAACTTGTCCACTGCCACCAACAAATGTGTCATGCCACCTCTGGTTGTCTTGAATGGTTCGACCATGTCCAATCCCCATACTGCGAACGGCCATGTGATCGGGATGGTCTTGAGTGTTGGGGCTGGTAAATGGCTCTTAGCTTTGAATCTTTGACACCCATTGCAATGCTTGACTAGCTCTTATGTCGCTGTTTTCGCAGTTGACCAGTAGAAACCATGGCAAAAAGCCTTGGCAACTATTACTGTAGCTGATGCATGCTGACTACACTCTCCTTGGTGGATGTCCCACAGCAGCTCCAGCCCCTTGTCTTCTTCAACACAGCGTTGTAGGAGTCCAGTCGCACTGCGATGCACTAGCTCATTGTTGATGATGGTGTATGCTCCAGATCGGCACTGGATTTGTCGAGCTTCAACTTCATCTTGGGAGAGTGTGCCGTCCACCAAAAAAATCTGATTGGTTCTGCCCATGAAGGTGCGACAACAGTCACCATTACAGCGACTGCTTCTAGTTCTGGCTGTTCAGCTCCTACTATAGGCAGCTCAGAGGAGGAGGAGCAGATTGCATCTTGCATGACCATATCAGTCCCTGAGTTGACGACAGCAGACCCTGGTTCGAAATCGACAGCCCCTGGTGCGGCCGAATGCTACGCCAATTTTTTCTCTTTGACCAACTTTTGTGCTTCAAGTTCTGCCATCTTCAGGTCGGCCGAAATAAAGTTTGACTCTGATTCTGGGGAAGGCTTGATAGATGGCTTCTGAAGGTTCTCCAGAGAGACACCTGCTGGAATTTCTTTTCTTGTGGATCCCAACTTGGATAGTGCATCAACTGCTTCATTTTCAGCTCGGGGAACATGATGGAACTCACACCCTTCAAAGAAACCGGACAACTGCTGCACAAGGAATCTGTAGATTGCCATGTTTGCATATTTTGCATCCCAAGTGCCAGTGCATTGCTGCACCACCAGATCGTAATCTCCATAACATAAAATCCATCGAATGTCGATCTCCTTGGCCAATCGGATACCATGGACCAGTGCTTCATATTCAGCAACATTGTTTGACGCCGCAAAGTGGATCTGCAGTACATATCTAAGCTTGTCACCCTTTGGGAAAGTGAGAAAAATGCCAGCCCCTAGTCCGGTCATCGTCTTGGAGCCATCAAAGTGCATTTGCCAGAAATGGGAATCCGGGCAGGGGGGCTCATATTGGGTTTCTGCCCAATCAACTAGGAAATATGCCAAAGCTTGGGATTTGACTGCAGTGCGCAGCTCATACTTGATACCATGAGTTGCAATCTCTATGGCCCATTTTGCCACTCTGTCAGATGCATCCCGATTGCCTATGATTTTTGCCAGCGGTGCCGAGCTGACAACTGTGATCGAATGCGCTTGGAAGTAGGGCTTGAGTCTCTTTGCTGTCATGTACACACCATAGCACATCTTCTGATAGTGGGGGTAGTTCAGCTTGGAAGTCGAAAGCACTTCACTGACATAACATACTGGCCTCTGGACCAATTGTGCTCTATCCTTTTCAGGACGCTCGACCACCATGACAATACTGACCACCCGAGTGATTGCTGCAATGTACAACATCATCGGCTCTTTCTCAATCGGAGCTGCCAACACAGGAGCAGTGGACAGCATACACTTGAGCTCTTTGAATGCCTCGTCTGCTTTTGGGGTCCATGTGAGTTTTTCCGTCTTCTTCATTAATTGGTACAAGGGGATTGCTTTCTCTCCCAGCTGACTAAGGAATCGGCTGAGCGATGCTAGGCATCTGGTGAACTTTTGGACATCTTTGAGGTTCCTGGGCTTCTCCATCCGCTCGATTATTGCAATCTTCTCGGGGTTGCACTCAATTCCTCTCTCGGACACCAGGAATCCGAGCAGCTTGCCGGCTGGCACGCCGAACACACATTTCTCTGGATTGAGCTTTATCTTGTATGCACGCAGATTTGCGAATGTCTCTCTGAGGTCATCCAGTAAATTTGACCCTTGCACTGACTTGACCACAAGGTCATCTACATATACATGAATGTTCCGACCTAACTAAGGTCGGACGTATCGCTGCATAGTACGCTGATAAGTCGCGCCGCCATTTTTCAGGCCAAAGGGCATGGTGAGATAGCAATAAGCCGCGAAAGGGGTGATAAACGCAGTCTTTATTTGATCGTCTATAGCAAGTTTAATCTGGTGATAGCCAGCTGTGGCATCCAGAAATCAAAAGAGCTAACAGTCATTCGTAGAATCAATCACTTGATCAATACGGGGCAATGCAAAAGGATCCTTGGGGAAGGCCTTATTCAGGCAAGTGTAATATATACACATGCGCCAAGTTCCATTCTTCTTCGGAACCAGAACTGGGTTTGCTAACCAGTCTGGGTAGAACACTTCCTTGATGAATCCTGCTGCGAGCAACTTGGCAATCTCGTCGCCGATTGCTCTTCTCTTGTCTTCTGAAAAGCGCCGAAGTGGCTGCTTGATCGGCTTGGCGGATGTGAAGCTTGTGCTCGGCAAGTTCCCTCGGTACTCCAGGCATGTCTTGTGGGGACCATGCAAAGATGTCCCGGTTCTCACGGAGGAACTCGACGAGCTCTCCTTCCTATTTGCTGCTGAGCCCGGCACCAATGATGACGCACTTGCTCGGGTCGGAGGGGTCCAACGCGATCCTCTTGTTGTCCTTGGCTTCTTGAAACGCATTCTCATCGTCTGATCTCTTGGTCTTCGTGCTCGGCATGGGTGCCTTCATCTGAGCTTTGGCCATTGCTACGACCTTGTCGAGCTGGCGTCGTTCTGCATCGATGACCAGGGAATCGGCCGGCTTGGAGCCGGCAGATGAACACTCTAATGACTTCTTATAGTCACCGCACACAATGATGGGACCATTCGGCCCTGGAAGCTTCATCTTTGGGTAAGGATGGAACACATTGAACATGAACTTGGCGATTGCAGGCGATCCTAGCAAAAGATGGTACGGACTGCTCAGGTCGGCCACCTCGAACCAGATCGGCTCTCAGTGGAAATTTTCCTCCGAACCAAACACTACCTCCAGCCGAATGCGGCCCAAAGGAGTACATGAAAGGCCGGGCACTATCCCATGAAAGATGGTCCTGCTGGGTTCCAAATCGCTTTCACTGATACCGAGCTTGATCATTGTCTCGCGGTACAAAATGATGATGGCACTGCCTCCATCAATGAGAGTTCTGGTGAACTTGCACGAGTACTTAGGTGTTGCCACAATTGCATCCACCACGAGCGCATAGCTTCCTGGGTTTGGCATCACGCTCGGGTGGTCCTCTGGGACCCATGAAATGACATTGTCCGACCATTTCATGAACTGGGGGACTGCTGGCATAGTGGCATTGACTGCCTGCTCGCGGGATCTCCGACTGCCCTTGTCATCTGACTCGTTGGTGAAGATCATGTATGCCGCGTCCTGGCGTGGAAACTGCTGATGTGCATTTGGTGGTGGTGGGCATGGGCATGGGGGTGGTGGTGAGGGAAGGTTTCCTGCTCCTCCTTTAGACAGACGCTCTACCCAAATGCACTGTCGAGTGGTGTGGGATGCGGGCTTGCCGACTCCACTGTGCATCTTGCATGGCTGGTTCATCATGTCCTCGAAAGTGTATGGGGCCTGATCTGACCCTGCGGTCTCTCTGCAGGTTTCTGCCTCCGACTGCCTCCCGCATCCCCTTGTTCATCTTGTTGCTGAACTACTGCTACCTACCGGTTTCCATATTGGGCATCCGGCTTCTCATCCTTCCTCTTGTTGAAGCATGTGTTGTTGTTGTTGTTCAAGTTGTTGTTGGGATGTTTTTGTTGTTGTTGAAGTTGTTGTTCCGCTGGATCTCACTCCTCTCGCGCCGATTGGGACCATTTGGCCCTCCTGCTTCTGCCGATTGATGCTGTTGTTGCTGCTATGCAGAGGACTGCCCTTGGATAAAACCGTTGGGGATCAGTTGGATCGGGCCCATTGCAGCATCAGATGCGGAAAATGAATTGGATATTCTCATCAGATCGGCCAAAGATGTGATCTCCTTGCGCATGAGCTTGTGATTCAACAGTGACCCATCCAAGCAGCCGTTAGTGAAGTACTGGATGTCTTGGATTTCATGAACTCCCTCGCAAGTTTTTCTGAGCTTGATCCACCGCTGAAGGTAATCGCGAAGGGGCTCGTCCTTTCCTTGTACACACAACGCCAGGTGCTGTGGCAGACCTGGGCGCTCATACGTGCCGGTGAAGTTGCGCACAAATGCATCATTAAAATCCTTCCAACAATTGATGCTATTGCTGGGAAAACTGTTTAACCAGGACCGAGTTGAACCTTGAAGCATGAGTGGTGCATAACGAACTGCAACACGCCGACTGCCTCCTGCGATGCCGACTGCGGTCATATAATAGACTAGCCAATCCTCTGGCTTGACTGACCCATTGTTCTTGGGGGTGTCCCTGGGCAATGTGAAGCCTTTGGGGAACTGCTCTTGCCGAATGCGCGGGACAAAGCATGCTGGACCCGCTGGTGCATCGTCTTCTGGCTGCTTATCTTGATGCAGTTGCTCAATGCGGTGCCTTGCATCATTCTCCCCGATTGCTCAGGGACCTAGACGTTGACTCATCGCCGACCGAACTGACGTCGTCGGTTGCTCATTATGCCTGTTGTTGACTACTGGCTCGTCCCTCTGACTACCCCCTGCAGCCCCTTGATTTCTCCGACTACGGTGCAAACTTCCATGTGACGAAGATGCCTGCTTCTTCTGCCGAGGTGGAGCATTCTTCTGGTTTGCGCTCGCGGTTACCTGAGCTGATCTTGATGCTACTGGACTTTGCTGCTCGGTGGCCGCCTTTTGATGCTGGCTTGCTACTGCTAAGAGGTCGCTCATTCGGCGCGTCCTCTCTCGCAGATCTTCTCCTTCCAAGTGCTCCAGCTCGGTGGCGATCTGCTCGGCAGCTCTCATGTTCTTCACAAGAGAACTGTATGCGATCTATGGAGCGATGACGGTGGATGCTGCTAGCTGCTGGGCTCCTACCAGCTCTCTGCCGACCTCTCGGCCAGCAATAGGAAGCTCATCTATCACTGGGAGTGGGATGACGCACTTCTTGATGTCGTGCGCTGCATTGTACTCTCGGATTGTTGCTTCCAGATGACGTTTTTCAACGTCTATCCGATCTGACTGTTCCTTTAGAGCTTGGTGCGCATTCTCCAGCTCGGAGTGTGCTATTGCTGGGTCGGCGTTCAGCTCCACAGGAGTGTGAAGCACGTCCGGTGGGTTGCTTGTGCCTGCTGGTGCGGTTGCTGCTTCCCTCGTGGCTCGGGTCCCTGAAGTGGAACTGTGGCGACTGGATGCTCCCGCCATCATGACCTCCGCACGGATGTGCGCAGTCGTGCCCTCTTCTCCCACCTCATCCGGCCCGCCTGGCAGCGGATCTGTGAGCTCAGAAAACACCCGAACCTCCCTGGGAAAGACCTCAGAAAGAGCTGGTACAAAGACGCGATGACCGCCGAAGGGGATGATGACGCCGCGTGGCAGAGGCATTCCTACCCGAAACCTCGAAGCTTTTTCCATGACATAGTCCCATGCTCCGCTCCTGAAGATCAGGACGGAGGCGAAGCATACGCGCGATGCAGATGATGATCCCGTCCGGATCAGAACTCCAGTCGACGCCTCGGCCTGCCCCACGGTGGGAGCCAACTATCATCGGTATGTAACGGCAAATGCCATGGGGATGGCTAAAGAGGGGGACAAACCGAGGTTGGTGTCGATGGTGCCGGAATCGAGAGTGGGGACAAACACAGTGAGACACCGTGATGTACCTAGGTTCAGAGCTCTCCGTAGAGATAACACCCCTAGTCCTGCCGAGCTAGCTATATGAAATAACTCTGGCTACAATGAATGATTCTTGATCTGTTTGAGAGGAAGGAGAAGAGGGCTCTAAGCACAACTCTCTCCTTGCTCTCTCTGGTGGGTGAAGCTGCAATAAGTGCTCCGTCGTCCCTCACGCAGAGGGGTACCCGGGGCTCTTATAGGCCGAGCTCGGGGTACAAAGGTAAATGTACAAAGGGGAGGACCTAGTTGGCAGCCTCAGACAAGCTAGGGTCCTCACATCGTGCTCTCCCAGATGACCCGGTGTAGACTTGCGGCTCAGCATGCCGCTAACTTGTAGACCTTGCTAGTGAAAAGTGAAGTTAGGAATTTAGACCTGTCGGCCTGTCCGCGTGATCGGCGCTGGAGGAGACCGCACGCCTCTAACAACCCGGATCTCCTGGGATTGCGCAATGAATGAACTTGTACCAGGTGTTCGGCCTGGGATTCTGCTCGGAGGTTGCCTTGTTCTCTTAGGCTGAATGATCCTAGGTAAGGCCGATTGCACTCTCTTGGGGCAATCGGCCTCCGACCTAATCAGTTCGGCGCACTGTTTGCTTAGTCTTTATCATCTCGGCCTTGATTAGATCGGCGACCATCAGTTCGGTGATCTTTGCCTTGATGAAATGTTTCTCCTAGGTGGCCCTGCCCGGGGTCATTCCCACGACAGGTACTCTGGGACCACTCGGTGAGATTACATCATATAGCTTGCAAGCGTGTGACTAGGTCACGAGGATGTAATATCACAGGAAGAGTAAATATGTTTGTCTATAACGAGGATAAACAAAATATGAAGATATCGATGATCAATGTCGGGACCCGGGGTTAGCGTATGTAATTCCAGTCACGATACAATCACATGGAGAGCCGAGAACCGTACCCACTTGTCTAAGCAGACAAGGCCAAGCACAGAACGTTCTCGGTAAGCATCGAACGTGAGGGGCATCCCATTCAGGCCGGATGATCAACTGAGATGGGTCCTCAACGTCCGCTCACAAGTCTAAATGCTTATGGGTGGTGAATCCCATACTCATAGACAAGTCGCCTCAACCATGCTATCGATTGGATCCTAACTCTTACATAAACTTACTCCAGCCCGATCACTTAGTCGGGGTCTAGGGCGGGCTCGATCATACAACAAAGTGTGCACGTGACAGAGTCACGAGCAATCGCATCGCGATGCCCCAAGCTGCGCACATCTAAGGGCCACTTGGTGTATAAAAGACCGCCAGCTAGATCACAACTAAGGTCTCGAAAACCCATACTAAGACATGCGTGTTATAAACATACACGCAGCACACATGCCTAGTAGGAACAGCAGGTATCATCACATAACTCTACAAAGTACTCTTTATTGATATACACATAGAGCATACAAAGATCACATGTCTGTGATCACATTACATCATACAACGGAAGCAAATTAGGTCTGAGTACAGACAAGATTAACAAATGGCTTAGAGAAGCCTTGTAAACAAACATGCCCTTCCACGAGGGACCAGACTGTTGTCTGGGACTATGCTAACTTAGTCAACGTCGAGGTTCACGAAGGTGACTCCATCGGGGTCCGGGTTCTCATCTAAAACATAGAATAAGCAAACGTGAGTACAAAGTCGTACTCAGCAAGACTTACATCAGAACTAAACTACTCATGCTCAAGTATCAAGGTAAAGGGAGGTGGGGTTTCATCATGCAGAAGTGCCAGCTTTGACTTGGCTAATCCTGAACTACGAATACCAGACTTGAGATAAGAAGCGTACACGAGTCCACTACATCTCCAACCAATACACCACTATGGTTACTTCCTCGACTTCCCCACGAGGAAGCACACCATAGCACTCACGCTTATCTTGCGAGTTTTATAAGTATCCATTCAAGTTGTCTAATAATCAGGTACAGGTTCCAAGTAGTCCTTAACCGCGGACGCGGCTATTCGAATAGTTTTGTTAACCTTGCAAGGGTGTAAGCTACACACACATGACCATCGGTTACCGCCAGGTCTCGCCACCGTTCAAGAGGTGACAACGAGGATGTTCACCACGACACTTCGCTCACAACCGGTCTATTCCAGGAGTCGACTATCTGAGTTTGCCTCCGCTCGAGAGCCCGGCCGGATCAACGAAACGGACTCAAACAATGTAGGTGACCGAGACGCCACCTCTGGCAGATGGTTTTCCTGCCTCACAGGTGCACCCACATATCTATATGATGCAACCAGTTCCTTCGTTCTTTTTCTATGCACATGTCAAATGGAAAGCCCGAACTAATGTGACTCCTGGACGTCGACACGGATCAAGGTACTAGGCCGAGAGGGTTCAGTGAGCCCAATGTGTGGTTGTACTCTTTGACTTGGATTACCATACAAGAACTCGGTGCTTAAGGCGGTGTTCAACGAGACAACCCACTGTGTACTCCTACACAGCCTCTCATCGTTCACCTTGTATTAGGGTGGATTCACCGACACAGTTTCACTTTCATCAACACCATGTTCACTATCATCCCGACTCACATCAAAAGCAACCTCACTGTAACACTAAGCATGCAATAAGCTGTAACAGTTGCAGGGGCCATATGATATCAAACAACTACTATGTCAGCTAGGATTGTGGTTTGCTTACTACTGTGACAAGATGATAGGTCATGCATCAGATATGGGTTCAATTATGCGGTAGAATCGATACAAGATGATCTTCTAAACATGCATAAGCGAGACGGAGAGGGAATTGGGATTTTATAGACATGATCAATGGGGTTTGCTTGCCTTGCTGACGAGGTTCGATAACGGGGTCTTCAACGAAGGGGGTGGCCTCCGGTTCCGGTTGCACGTCTATCGAGCAAACAATCAAACAAGATATAAATTTATTTGCAATGCTCAAACACATGATCAATATTGAAAAGGTGATGTTCTTGGTCACAATGTGGGTACAATTCCATTTAAAAGAAGTCAAATGCAAAGTCATTTGACAATGTGCTTCAAATTTGAATTTGAAATAAAGCCATATGGATGTTTTGCACTGTTCACCCATTTTAAAATGGTCAAACATGAAAACAGAGCCCATATTCATAATACTTGGATTTTTCTGATATTTTTAGACATATTATTTATTAAATTTGGAGTTAAAATGAATTTTCTATGATTTATTGAAGTTTAAGCCCTTTTCTGGATTTTCTGGATTATTTTAAATCTCTGGAAAATTGTTTATTACGTCATCATGACGTGGGGGTGATGTCACAGGGGGACTGACGGGTGGGGTCGGCTTGTCAGTGGAAGAGGGGTTTAAACCCGGTTTAGTTTAACTAAACAGGGTTATTAGGGGGGCCAGGGCCCACCAGTCAGTGACCCAAGGGTCACTAACAGGGGATTAGCCCCCTAAGCTAATCGGCCCGCCGGCGGTTAGCCGCCGGTGACCCTCCCGCACGGCGGCGTGGCACGCAGACGGCGGCGCAGTGCGCCATTTGCGGCGCTGAGTGCACCGGGATGAAGCCCGCGCACTCGCGCACCACACAGACGAGGCGGGCGTCGACGGGAAGCACAGGAGCCTCGCCGGCGTTGAGTCCGGGCGGCGGCTGGGCTCGGTTCCGGTGGAAAAGGGCGACGGGGGCACGGGGAGGTGCACGGAGAGGCTGGGAGGAAGTGGAGGCTCACCCTGAGCACGAAGCGGAGCTCGGCGTGGCTGCGGAGGGGTTGTAGGTGTCGGAATCCTCAACGGTGAACGGCGGCCTTGCCGGAGTCGGGGAAGACGCGGGCGTCGTCTCCAGAGGGCTTCGGCCCGATTCCTTCTGCAGCGAGGTGCGGGGCAACGTTGCGGAGCTCCTGGACAGCACGGGGCACGGAGGGGAGGCCGTTGGCCGCGGTGGCGCTTGATGGCGGCGAAGTCGAGCTCTCGGCGGCTGCGAGATTCCGGCGAGGGAGACCGTGAGGGAGAGCGGGGAGAGGGGGAACTGGTGCGGAGCTTCGAGGGGGTTCCCCTGGAGAGGAGATAGGGCACGTGGAGCAGCTGCGTGGCCTCGCCGGCGTCGGCGGCCACGGCATGCACGCCACCGTGCTGCTTGGCTCGGCGAGGAGGAAGGCGACAAGAGGAGGGTGGGCCTGGGCTGTGGTGGCTTAAGTTGGGCCGAAAGCCTGGGGTTTCCTTTTTTTCTGTAATTTTGTTGTGCCCTGATAAATAAATACCTAGGCAATTTATAAATTGCCAAAAACTTTTACATGGACTAACAAAGCATATAGTTAGCCATTCACAAGTTTTGGAGATTTTTGAAATTCAAACAATTTGAATTTAAATTCAAATTGGAGTTTAATTTAATTTCCAATGCACCTTTTGAATTTTTGAATATTCCATGGGCATGGGAATGAACCCAAACCACTTTTAAAATGATCAGCATCATTTATAAGAATTTTCCAAACATTCAAATGATTTTTGGAAAAAGATTTTTATCTGGCCATTTGATTTAATTTCTCAGGGCTTTTCTTTTCCCCATTTTTGATTTTCTTTTTGAAATTGTTGCATGATGCAAAGGGCACAAACAAACCTAGCACTTACCCTAGTTGGGGTTCTGACAATCAAACTTTGGACAAGCAAAGTATCATAGTGACAAAGGGATTAGGATCAGCGTTAAGGTTCAAACGATGAAGTTAAATTCGTGAAAGCACAGGGGCCATCATGGGTATCCAGATCCCATTGTTGGTCATTGATCGGAGAGTGCACCGATCATGTCTGGAGTTGTCCCGAAGCGTAGGTGTCACACTTAAGGGTGTTCGACGTATTAAGGATAGATACAGGATCACCGGAGAAATAAGAAAGAACACCGGAAAATTTTCCGAGAGGTACGAAGAATTTTCATAGCTTCTGAAATGTTCAAAAAAGTATTTAAACATATCTTAGTGTTTAATTAATGAATTAAATATTAACAATTTGATTTAAATAATTAAATAAACGTGTTAAAGGCATATGGGCCATATGTGGCCCATAAGGGGAAAAGAAAAAAAGGGAGGAAGCCCCCTAGAGGTGGCACCATGGGCCACATGCCCCCCTAAGGCGTACGGTGTAAGTGTTTAGGAGACGTCACTTTACACCGTACGCATGTGAGACTACGAGGTGTTGCACGTGTGACACTCCATCGTCGGGAGGTCTTCAACACTGCCAGGAGGCCGTAGGGATTGTACGACTACGCCAGCCACGTTCATGAGAACGTTTCTTGCTTTCAGTCTTCAGAGGTATGAACACCGATTCCTTCTATTACTTACATCAGCATAGAATAGGTCCTTGGGCTATTGGGTGTCATAGCTAGAAAATTATTGTTTTCTGCACCGGAACCCTTCAATGTGAGACGAGCTCTTCGGCTAGGAGCGGTTTCGCCCGCAGATGCGAGTTCATCTAAGATCCCGCGCATGTAGGCGAAGTAGCTCGCCATGAACGGTGTGCCCTCCTGAGCGTTCGAGAGCGCCCTGTGGATGTTGTTGACGCGAGCGCGACTGTGATGCAAACATGCTCGCAAGCGAGGCCAGAGCTCATGTGCGGTAGCAATTGCAGTGACCTGCACAAGAACTTCTTTGGAGAGGTTATTCAGTAAATAACTGAGAACTTGTTGATCTTCCCTGACCCAGATCGAGCGAGTCGGGTTCCGTGTGGACTGCTCCTTCCCGTCCTTGTCGGTGGCGACAAGAACCTTGGCGGGCGCCGGCAAGGTTCCGTCGATGTAGCTGAAGTAGCCAATACCCCGCGGCTGTGGCGTCACCTGTGCGCGCTAGAGCACGTAGTTCGTGCGGGTCAGTTTCTCTGTCACCATCCATTGAGGGAGGGAGGAGAGATGGGAGACGACATGGCTTAGATATGGGATCGAGTGGAGCTAGATGCGGCGCAAGAGTCAGGCTCTGATTACCATGTGAATTTGTGGGAAGCGTCGTACCTCTACCTCGAGGCGACGAGTGCATGTTTATAGGCAGGGGCTCATCCCTGATACGCATACAAAGTTGTTGAGATTACATCTTGGAGTACAAGTCAGAAGGCTAACAGACTAACAGGAGATAGACTCGGTTACAGGAGATAAACTCTATGTCTAACAACCTATCTAATCTGTCGAAGCTTCCTTAAGATCCTTCATGTGCACGCCAACAACCTTGCGTGACATATGTTTAACATGCTGCTCCACTGCAGCCCAATGCTCTTCAATTATGTAATGTATTGGTTTTCTTGCTGGACCTTCATCTGAATCTTCCTTCACATTGTTCTTTCATAGAAATCTGCCCCCCAAACAAATACCTGTGACCAACAATTTAGAGATTCAAAAGTTAAAAAAACACTTTAATGATTCAAAAATCCCTTGAGAAGACTCATTGTCCTCCACACTAAAAGTCTGATATCTGGGTTTACAAAACCTTCAGAAGCCACTCCCTAGGACCCACACTACATCTCATCATCAACTAATCCCTTTCCCTTGAACAGGCAAAGTAACAAACAACTGACTCATCTCGCTCACGCCGTGCACAATCGCTGAGCTGACTCCAAAGGTGATAAACTGATAACTGAGTTTTTGCCTAAGCTTGCTATGAGATCCATCTCCCTCCTGCCACAACGCTTCCACGCCCTCCTCTTTTACCCATAGTCCTTGTGCGACCGCCCACCACAGCACCACCTCTGCTCATGTGCTAATGCACAACTCATTCCCCTTGTGTGTTTCTAAATTCAAAATTCAAACTGCCATGGAACCAACTCAGATGACAAATGATCCTACAATAGTTCCACAAAACATCGTATATTTCTATAAGTAGTAGATAAAGTTACAAATCCAGAACATAACTGTTCAAACTATTTCACATGCCTCGGACGGTAACTTACCGAACATCCACAAACAATTTATTGCACACATAGTTCTTTCGACATTGGGTCGGCTCTTCCCATATCTTATCCCAAATCCTTTCTCCCGGGAATACATGTTGTAGAAATTGTAGTGAGTCAAACCTTGTGCCCAGTGACCAACCAATTACACTATCCTTGGGGCTTTCGGCAAAACCCCTTACTGTTTTCTCGAAAGCAATTACACGTGACGAGCAAAGGGTCCTGCTTGGCGCTGCCACTTCGATCCTGACCTGCATAAAATTACTCTTATCAATAGCATTATCAATTCCTTCCAATAAATTCTAACCTCCTCTCAATAACACTGCACATTCCTTCTATGAGAATGTAGACTACTTCAAGCACTTGCCTATTTGAGAATAAAAGTCACATTTTACAGTCATATTAACCTGTTTCAAAATCTATCTAATTGCACGTGTAAGATTTTTCTACTGGCGCTTCTGAAAAACATTCAACGGAACTGTATATTTTCATTTCCTACTTTGTCAGTATATCATATTTTTAACAGAAGCAAACTTCTTCCCCAGCACCACATTCCTGTACTACTCAGCAGACGCCTGAACTGAATACATTTGCAACAATAAGCGAAACATATCCATTTTTGCTTTACTAACTAGGTAGTACCAACTATTTCATGTCTAGCAAGAGAGAACAAAATCACAGCCATGCGGCTGCACTCATATCACATGCAATGGCGGCAATGACCAACTATTCCGATAAGGATTCAAGCAGACAAGACATTCAGATATAGTATATCAAAAAACAAAAACGCACTAATTTCTACAAACGAGGAACGAACTGTTTAGTCCATCTGAGTGCTCGAGGGCTTATCTTATCGGTTGACATTTCTCGACGAGCTCTCACGTCTCTGCTCAGGACTTACATCTTCAGCACAGATTTGATCCTCCGCGCTCATTGCAGGCATCCTCACTTCCTCCACCACCAGGACTTCGCACATCACGCCGTCAGCCGACAAATCCATTGGGATTACCCTCTTTCCCCACCTCATCCAGAAAGGGAATTCTGCTTGGGCATCAGCACACAGCAAAACTCGGAACTCAACATGGAACCATATGGAACCTTAAACGAATCTAATAAAAAATCAGGGATTCGTGACGTGTTTACCTTCGGATGGGCTGCATCAGGAACACCATCGCTGCCGATGTAGTCGCCTTCTTCTCTTGGAGCGACCACCGTCCAAATCCAAATGACTGCCACTCGCATGGGCGACAACCCTAGAAGCATTAAACTCTACACAGGCCCGACGGGGCGGAAAGTGAAAATCCTGTTCCACGGTCCTGCTTATACAGAACGCCTCCCATGACGTCCATCGCTTACATGCCGTCACCCTGTCCTGCTTAATACACCACCCATTTCCACCTTTTCTGGGTGCCAGTATTCCACCAGAATTAATTATGGCACACATCGAAACATGTCAAACATCGGTCCGGATAAAGAGACCATATGTGCTCCCGATTAGATAGTCTGCGTCCACCAACTAGCTCCGAACAATGAACTGAAGAACTACATGACATGGTTACTGAAAAATAAATCAAACTATGTCAACTTCGCTTACATAATATACATTACATATACGCAAAGATATCACCAAGCAAAGAAAATGTAAAAATCCATCGGGTTGGTCCACCCACCGTACCATTTTTTCAAACTTACAATCTTCATATAAGATCTCACTGCAGAATTGAAAAAACTCTACAACCAACTAGATCTGAACACCGAATGGAAGAAATACAGAACGTGGTACGAAAAATAAAAAGTAAAACACAAAAGTGATTGCCAGCCAATCCAGTGTACATGCCCCCACACACAATTCAAGCTTATATTGTTCATTACTCGTTTTTGCTGATATTACTCGGTGGGGGCACCTAGTACAATTAGTTGGGTGAGTAAACCAAGTTTTAAAACATTTTTACCTGTTATACTCAAGCAAAAGAGAGAGCTCACCTTAGGGGCATGCCCAATCTCGGCTGTCGTGCTCATTTTGCAGCATCCTCACTGAATGAACTTCAAGCAACAGAGAAACAGCCTCGTATAATACATTAGCATAATGCGCTAATGGCATCACATTCACACAACACAACATAGGAAAAGCTTTCTGGCAATAATAAAACTCGATTCTTTGTAACCCTGCATTCTCATGGTCGAAGGATATGTACCAGTCAAATGACTCATTAAAAGATAATAAAATTTCCACTTCAGAATTTAGAATTGTGTTTTGCTAGGAAATTTTGTTCACCTTAAAAAGTTTCTTATATATATACAACCATTACTATCATCGCAGAATATGTTAAGCCATTTTATGAAATACGGCTAAAAGTAAGAGGCTAATTAAAACAAGATGTTCAACCATTTTCCATGGATGTTTCCAGCTAATTAAAACAAGTCAAAACTGGAACATAACCATATTAGCCAAGACTTAACTGTGTCATTAAAGATGTGTTCCAAGTAAAGTCATAGAGAAATAAAATTAATTTTCTAATGGAAATCATAGACCAACATCTCACAAAAATCACGACTTCATTAGAAATGAACAAGTTTTAGAACAGAAGCCAAACAACCATAAGGATCAGCCAATAGATGTTTAAGAAATGGACCTCAGTCCAGTCCACCCAAACCCAAAAACAAAATAAAAGTAAGAAGCTTCGTGTAGTGCTCCAGAAAAGCTTTACAAATCAAACTGATAAAAGCCCAACTATTAAGTCAAATCATTCAACGAAAAGAAGTCATCCATGTGAAATATCAGGGAGGCGACGTAGTGCTTTATAGATTGATCGGGGATTATCCCGTGTAGCACATACATTGTTGTGTTACAGCCGTGGTTGGCAAGGAGAGAATACAGAGGTAAAAAAAGCAACGGCAAAAAGTAAATAAGCTAGAGGCAGACAGTGAGCAACTGCATGCCATCCGATCTTCTTCTCCATCGTCGATCCCAGCCGCTCATTATCTGAACCAGTACAGTTAACTGATGACTAGAAACCTTGCAAGTTCAGTCTGACAATGCCCCCTTGCAAGAGGGAACTTGTCCTCCAGAAGCTGAAGGTTGACGACGCCATGCTTCAACAGTCTTCTTGAAAAAGGCAGGCTGGGAATGTATGCTTCATGAAATCTGCGTAATCTCACGTTGCGCCATCCAGTGGAAAATTCCCACATTGTACAAGCCATTGGACAACCGGCAGATTGTTGCGAGTGATCTGTCGGATCTGGAGTATGAGATAACAGGTCCAGTTTTGGTACGGCCTTCAGGATCAACTATAGGGACCACTGAGAGGATATGGAACTGCATTGGGTCCGTTGTGTTTCTTCAGCTGGCTGATATGAACACTGGGTGGATGCCCATGTTTGCAGCTGCAGGTGATATGCCCCATTACCCACGCGATACAGAGCTTGAAAAGGTCCATAAAACTTGATTTGCAGCTTGCTGTGAGAGCGAAAGCATTCAGAAGAAATGACTGAAGTTTCAAGTCAACCATGTCACCTACTGCGAGTCCTTTCCACTGCTTCCGATCTGCATAATTTTTAATGCGCTGCTGGCCAATTAAGAGATTTTGCTTCAGTGTTGACAGCAGCTGTTGTCTGCCAGTCAAGGTACTCACTGATTTGTGGCTGTGGATATCCCTATAAGGCCTCGAAAGGAGTCTATTGGAGAGACGCATGAAAGAACTGTGCTACAAGTATTAAGCCATGGGTAAATCCTGAACCCATCATTTCTTTGGTTCAGTAGAAACCATCCAGCAAAGGTAATTTTCAATACACTGGTTCACATGTTCACCTTGCAAGTTCAGTCTAATAATGTAGCATTTTCCATTCGAGATGCATTTTGATGTATGAGTTCCATTTCAATAAAGACCTTTTCCAAAGATGTTTCCAGCTAATTAAAACAAGTCAAAACTGGAGTAAAACCGTATAAGCCAAAGATAAACTGCATCATTAATGATGAGTTCAAGCAAGGCCATAGAAAACCAAGACCCATTATTCAAAGGAAAACCAACAAAGTGTAGACCAACCTCTCACAAAAATCATGACTTCATGAGAAATGAACTAGTTTCAGAATAAGCCAAACAACCATAAGGATCAGCCAATAGATATTTAAGAAATGGACCTCAATCAACAAAAAAACTATGAAATCATTATGGCGAAGGATTATTAGTCCAGCCCACCCAGACCCTAAAATAAAATAAAATAAAATAAAGAGGCATCATATTGTGCTCCAGCTAAGTATTTTCAACTGATCTAAGCCCAACCGTTAAACCAAAATCATTCAAGGAAAGGAAGTCAACCAATTTTAGAAAAAGAACCAATATTAAAGCACCGTGTCACATGCTGAGTATCAAGGCAAAATTAACATAAATCTGTTTCTAACAGTTCAACATGGAAAACGATGGACATCAAGAACTTGAATAACGAAAAACTAAATGCTCTCAGGTCATTATACTCCCTCCACCATGTGCCTCACTGTCAGTAGTACCTACTACCATTGAGACCTCACTGATTTGTGGCTGTGGATATCCCTATAAGGCCTCGAAAGGAGTCTACTGGAGAGACGAATGAAAGAATTGTTCTACCAGTATTCAGCCATGGGTAAATGCTGAACCCATTTCTCCGGTCCAGTAGAAACCATGCAGCGAAGGTAATTTTCAATACACTGGTTCACTAGTTCACCTTGCAAGTTCAGCCTAATAATGTAGCACTCTCCGTTGGAGATGCATTTTGACGTATGAGTTCCATTTCAAGAAAGACCTTTTCCAAAGATGTTTCCAGCTAATTAAAACAAGTCAAAACTGGAACAAAACCATATAAGCCAAAGCATAACTGCATCATTAATGATGAGTTTCAAGCTAGGTCATAGAAAACCAAGACCCATTACTTAAAGGAAAGCCAATAAAGTGTAGACCAACATCTCACGAAAATCATGACTTCATGAGAAATGAACTGTTTAAGAATAGAAGTCAAACAACCATTAGGATCAGCCAATAGATATTTAGGAAATGGACCTCAATCAACAAACAAGCTTTGAAATAATTATGGCAAAGCATTATTAGTCCAGCCCACCCAGACCCAAAATTAAAATAAAATAAAATAAAGAGGCTTCATGTTGTGCTCCAGCTAAGCATTAGAAATTCAACTGATCTAAGCCGAACCATTAAGCCAAAATCATTCAAGGAAAGGAGGTCATCCAATTTTAGCAAGAGAACCAATATTAAAGCACCGTGTCACATGCTGACTATCAAGGCAAATTAACATAAATCTGTTCCTAACAGTTCAACATGGAAAATGATGGACATCAAGAACTTGAATAACGAAAAAATAAATGCTCTCAGGTTATTATACTCCCTCCTCTAGTTCTTGAGAAGTAATTGTTTCAAACATAGGCTCAATTAACATTTTAAAACCTGGACTGACTATTGTTTAATAATATTTGTATTGTATATGTGAAAAAAAAAACATGTGTAGGTTATCTACAAGTATTTTTTTAAGGAAGAGTTTATATAATTAGAACAAAGGTTATCTCTCATAAAGTATTTTCAAGAAAGTATAATTTCAAAAAAAAATGAGAATAAAGGTTCTCTCTCATAAAGTATTTTCAAAAAACTCAATACATCTAAAAGTATTTTCTTTGGTTCAGTAGAAACCATGCAGCCAAGGTAATTTTCAATACACTGGTTCACATGTTCACCTTGCAAGTTCAGTCTAATAATGTAGCATTCTCCATTGGAGATGCATTTTGATGTATTGAGTTCCATTTCAAGAAAAAACCTTCTCCAAAGATGTTTCCAGCTAATTAAAACAAGTCAAAACTGGAACAAAACCATATAAGTCAAAGCATAACTGCATCATTAATGATGAGTTTCATGCAAGGTCATAGAAAACCAAGAACCGTTATTTACAGGAAAGCCAACAGAGTGTAGACCAACATCTCACAAAAATCATGACTTCATGAGAAATGAACTAGTTTTAGAATAGAAGGCAAACAACCATAAGGATCAGCCAATAGATATTAAAGAAATGGACCTCAATCAACAAACAAGCTTTGAAAATATTATGGTGAAGGATTATTAGTACAGCCCACCCAGACCCAAAAATAAAATAAAATTAAGAGGCTTCATGTTGTGCTCCAGCTAAGCATTAGAAAATCAACTGATCTAAGCCCAACCATTAAGCCAAAATCATTCAAGAAAAGGAAGTCATCCAATTTTAGAAAAAGAACCAATATTAAAGCACCGTGTCACATGCTGAGTATCAAGGCAAAAATAACACAAATTTGTTCCTAACAGTTCAACATGGAAAATGATGGACATCAAGAACTTGAATAACGAAAAAATAAATGCTCTCAGGTTATTATACTCCCTCCTCTAGTTCTTGAGAAGTACTCCACCCAATTAACATTTTACAACTTTCAACCTCTATTGTTTAATAATTTCTGGATTGTATATGTGAGAAAAAAAACATGTGCAGGTTATCTGAAAGTATTTTCAAAGAAAAGGAAGAGTTTTATATAATGAAAAAAGGGTTATCTCTCATAAGTATTTTCCAGAAAGTATAATTTCAAACAGTTTTGTATAATGAAAATAAAGCTTCTCTCTCAAACAGTATTTTTGAAAAGTTTAATTTCCAGGAGTTTTTTTATAGTAATAGATAAATTTAGGGGTCTTCTTCAGAACTAGACTAGGGGGAGTTAATTTGATTATCATCATTGAGCAACAAACAGACACACACAGAGTCGCACACACACGAGGTCAACAAGATCAACATTATATTTTTTTTTATCTAAAGCCTATTTAATGGTTTATACTATCCAATTTTAAGGGATGATATTTAATTCTGAAAACTTTAGTGGTTTTGATGTATAAAAAAAATACTATGTGAGAGAGGGAAGGGGCGATAGTACCTGTGTTTGTTACCTGAGTGGAGCTAATGATGGTTTCCAAATCCAATACCAAACCACCTTGCAGTTAATTCCTGAAGGATAGTGTCTTTCACTTCGCAAAAATTCTCAGCCCAGCCTTCTGGTTCGATGGCATCAACTCCTAAGCCAGGAGCCCGGTCCAGTGACTTGAGGTTGACCGGATCTCTCCAATCAGCCACATAAGCGGACACGCGCCTTTTGAACTTGGCTTTGAATTCCGACCACGCTTGGTATTTGTAGTGGTTAACACGGGCCAACATGCTCCACATGCTTTGGAAAGCAGGCTTGAGCTTAAAATGATGAACTGCGTTAAACATGGATGGTTCCACGGCGTCGAGGCGGACCAAAGATTTGTGCCGCTGCATGCTCTTCAACCGGCACGTGTAGCCCTGGCAGACCCCCTCCGGTGGATGTGTTGTTTGGCCCGAGGGGCCAAAATCAAGACACCCAAGGTATAATTGGCCGATGGTGTCATTGACTGAAACAACTGCCTCTAGCAAAGATTTGGATGGCTTCTCCAATCCTTTCCAGTTTGTTGAAAAGATGAATTCATCAACGTCGATCACAGCCATCCATTGGCACGAACCTTGTTGTGTGGCCGCGCAGTGAGAAAGGCCAGCTTCTTGTGTCTTGGTCCAAGGCCATGGCACGGTAGTGATGTTGAGTCCGGCGGATTTGAGCTGCGCCACTTGCTCTGCCAAGTCGTCTTCGCTAGCGTTGTCGTAGATGAAGAAGTGGTCCACTCCAATGGCACTGTGGTAGATGGCCCACTCCCTGAGGAACTTGGATATGTCGCGCACCATTGTACAGGCGCAAATAGAACTTTTTGGAGGTGTAACGGTCAGGGAGGAAGAATCAGGGTGCTGACGATGGAAGGTTGCAAGGGAGGGCATGGGCTCCTCGCCTGCGACCACCAATGTGACGAGAACCTTTGTGTTTGCTGACTTGATGGGTGTTGGCGGGTTGGGGCAGCGGGTAACCTGCTGCACTGAACTGATTGCTGGTAAAGATGCCAGGATGGTCTCGTTGCCGTCGCTGTAGCGATACAGGCACTGGAGATCTTGGCGGCTGTTGAATCCCTTGGCGAAGACGAGGACATCGCCTCCGTCCAGAAGAGAAGAATCGAACACGATGGGGTCGCTCCAGTTGAGTAACGTGCGTGCCGGAGTAGGAGCTGCGAAATCAGCAGCTTGGAGCTTGGAGGTAATTAAGAGCGGCGCTTGGAGCTGCTGCAACCTCTGTGCTGGCTCAGGAACGGGGCAGAGGTAGGCCTGAAGTCCGGACCCCGGCAGCCTCCCGAGGGGTCTGGCCGGGGACGACATCCCACCCTGGAAAGAGCAGATGGCGTCGCCGGTAGGCTCAGCGCCGTCCAGGAGCAGAACCTCCTGGTCGGAAAGGAGGACAGCATCCGCGTCCTGCTGCGGCGGCGAGTGGTTGGCGCGGAGGCGGAGGGGCAGAAGGCGGCGCGCGAGGTTGTCGTCGCTGAGGCGGAAGGATGGCTGCGGCGACGGCGAGAAGTCGGCGGCGAACGGGAAGGGCGGGGGCGCCGGACTGTCGGCAACGAGCGGGAACCGGACATGGGGGAGGGGCGCCGAGAAAAGCTGGCCGCGGGAGTAGGCGTTCTGGCCGCCGCCGGAGAGCAGCAGGAGAGCGCCGACTGAGACGCCGCCAGCGATGGTCAATAAGCGGCGAAGGCGGCTGCGGCGGCGGTGGTGCGACATCTCGAGGGAGCTCGAATTCTTGATTTCGCCGAGAGCTTTGCGAAGGAATTGCGAGAAGACGGTCTCGATCGATCTAGGTCAATTTAGGGTTTGACTCGAGTCAAGCTGGCGCTGAGCTGGCCGGTCAAGCCAGACCCAGACTCGGATTCGATGGTTGGTCTCGTTTATTTCACCGCTTGTTGCACATGGGGGATCCGTGTCAAACTCTTTCACACATATTATGGATCAAAAGTGCACACAATACTTTCGCTCGACGCACTAAACTTAGGTGAAGAAGTTTAATGTTTGGGGCCCGCGTGAGCCCCACTACATATCGCTTTCGTCTACATGATACACCTTTGATGGTGATTGGGGTGGACTAAGGAATGATGCTGGTACTGACCAACTACCCTCAATAATTAGCAGCCCGACGAGGAATCTAGACAACATGTGCATTCCTTCCATCGCCATGGCTATTTCCTACTCTAGTTCGGGCATTTCCCCCATCGTCACATTCAAATTAACATAATTCACATTCAAATTAACACTCAAATCATCACCAAATAGTCACGAGAAAAGGTGGCTAGATAGTCTTCTCAAATTCCTATGGAGATAAGGCTTGAGAGAGGTAGATCTTCCCCCAACCCTAGAAAGCAGAGGTCTTTAAATTCATTTTGGGGATTCTTCTCCAAGTTAGAGTTCTTCATCCCACTAGGGGGAGGTAGATGAGTAATGTTATCTCTCAAATCTTAGTTTGTACTTTGACAATCCTAGTTCGGAACTAGGAGGAGAGTACTCATAGTCTTGGGGGTAAAGAGGGTGAATGGGTCATGTCCCTTTACTTTGTGCATATGAAGACTAGTAGTACTTGTCAAGGGGCCCGTAATACCGCCTGATGGTAGTGCCACAGACAATCTTGGTTGTATTGCTTGCTTCATGAAAACCAGGGGCGGAGCCAGGGGGACGAGCGGGGGCCAGCCCCCCCATGGGCCGGCCACCCCCAACACATTTCAGAGGGGACTAGGCTATTACTGTAAATAATACTCTTACGTGGATAGACAACGGCCGAATCCGACAAACTTCGGATTGGAAAAAAATCATTGATTTTTTTTATTTTGGGTCTTAAAAATACGTAATGTATAAAAAATGTTGTCACCATCTTAAGAGAAATAAATTTTATTTTGCAACAATTGTTTTTTCTCACTCCGCCAAGTTTTAATGGAGCCCACACACTACATTCGCCAAAGGACCGATACATTTGTCCGTTTTTTATTCGCCGACCTTCATTTGGGCCTCGGCGGACAAATTTTTTGGCCCAACAGGGCGTCGCAAATAGACCAGTGTTCATTTTTTGGTCTGTCCATAGCCATCGCAAATACACATTTTTGGAATGGCCTTCATTCATTATCTTTCATACTCTTTTTGAACTCCACTCGATGATCCTCCTCTACAATCTTGCTTAGTGTGCAACCCAATAAACTTTGCCATTTGACATATAAAAACAAGAGGACTCGAACCCTTATTGGAAATTAATGTCAAAGGAGGAGAGGAATGCACATCAAAGCCTATCTATTGTAGAGGAATGTTTATCCATATCCTTAATAGGTATGAATTGCCTAATACATGAAAAAGGAATAAAAGGGGAGAGACATATGTTTCAACAGTTAGGGGAAGGAAACTAAGTGTTGTTCTATTTGCTGTATTTTTGTCTCATCCTACCTGTTCCCGTCGAAAGGAAAGCCTCCCTAGTACAAGGAAAGATGAATCGTATATGAGGAGAGGAATCGTAAAGAGAGAAAAATCTTGTTAGCATATTAATGCAAATTCTATCTTTGCGTATATGTCTTTAATTCAAGTGGTATTCACTTTATAGTGATACTAAATCATGTGTATGTCATCCCAGTCTTGGTTCACTTGTAGTGCTTTGCGTCTTCTTGAAGTGAGATCATTGTGTTATCTGACCCTTTTTTTCTCAACTTTGTCTCTTCAGGTAAGCTAAGTTGTACTTAAAAGAAAGTGTGTGCATCTCATTCATCAGTACTATGATCTCCTCTTATTGTACATGAGCCTTGTTGCAAAGGTTCGATGCGAGCGCAGCAAGGCTCATGTTGCAAAGCATCGAGCGCAACATGATATTTGCTGCAAACGCTTGCACACTGAGATCGGATGGATCTATCGCATTCCATCCAACGCCTACGGAGGCAGTGTGATGAGCCTCACGAGTGATGCGTCCAAAATGCATCACTATTTTATATAGTAATTCTTTCCTATTCATTGATATATTTCATGTTATGATGCTATTCTTATGTTGTTTTGGCTTAATTTACACAGTTTGCAACTTTCCGATGCCGAAGCAGCAGACGCATGATTTAGCGGTAAAAAGTGGACGCTGAGTTGCTGAAGAAGAATGCCTCCAAATTACCTGAAAATCGACAGGGGGTATTTTTCAGATGGATGACGAAGACACGCCGAAGAGGGGCCAGAGGGGGGCCACAGGGTGCCCAGGCGGCCACCTGGCACGGCCCCCACCCTGGCCGCTCCGGGAGGGCGCCTGGACCCCTGGGGCCACTCCCGGCTCCCCCCTCAGGCCTATATATCGCTCGTCATCTAAAAACCCTAAAAGAGGAGAGTTTTCGGAGTTCCGCCGCCGCTCCGTGGCGGAAACCTACAGAGGAGAAAAGACATCTCTGGCAGGCAGATTCTGCCGGGGAGAACACCTCTCGGAAGGGGAGATCGTCGTCATCATCATCACCGTCGTCACGGGCATCATCGAGATCATCATCAACATCATCCCCAACATCAGCACCATCTTCATCTTCATCCAATCTCACCTCACAAGTTCAACTTGTGTTGTAATCCGTACTATCTATCCTCTCTACTCTTCCAGTGTTGATTGCTACCGTGTGATGAATGCTATTGAGTTTTGTTGGATAAATATCATTGTGTCCAGATTTTTTATCATATATTTATCCCCTCTGATCATGATCTATTTTATGTCTTGTGAGTAGTTACTTTAGTTCTTGAGGACATGGGAGAAGTCTAGTTGTTAGTAGTCATATGGTGTTGAAGTAATATGTGTTGTTTGATATTTAAGTTGTGTTGTTATTTTCCTAGTGGTGTTGTGTGAGTCGAACACTCAACACTTCGCCTTATTAAGGACCTAGGGGAATGCATTGTGTACAAAGATTGCTTACGGTGGGTTGCCGGAGTGACAGAAACCTGAACCCCAGTTCGCACTCTTTTGCACAAGGAAACAATGGATCATCGATCGTATTACTATGGTTAGGCTTTTGCCTTAATTAATATCTTGTATTTGCAGATGCTTGCAAGATGTTTAATCATAAGAGTGCACTTATCTTAGTCTAGAGGGTGCACTAGCATAGATCCACCCACTCGACACTTATCAACACAGCACATAGTACCGATACGGAATATGGCGAAAGCACATGACTATTTCTCCTGTCTGTCCTCAAGAACGCCTTAGCCTTTATAAGTTCAGTTGCTAAGGCTCTCCTTTGCTGAAAAGGATCGGGCCACTCGTTACTCCTCAGTGCTCTTTACTTCGCTTGCTTTTACCTTTTTGTCGCTTATACCGAGAACCCCTAAAAAGTTACCTTTTAGTTCCTGCAGCTATTTCTTTACCAAAGTCACTTGCCAATACCTTCTGCTCCTCGTTGGGTTCGACAATCTTATTTATTGAAAACGCTACAAACGACCCCCTACAGTTGAGGGTCATCAAGTACTGTTTTCTGGCGCCGTTGCCGGGGAGCGTAGCGCTATTAGTAAGTGAAGTTGGTAAGGAAGTTTTTATATTTCTGTTTTTATTTTGCCGTTGCTGCTGGACACCTCTACTCTTGGATCGTTGTTTACGGGGAAACGCCCCACAACTATGGTGGTCACTCCTACCCTACTGAAATTGTGCGTTAAAAAATACCATCTGGTATTATCAATTATGTCTTATCTAATCGTTATGCAGGAGATAGACATCCATGTGAACACTTGCTATATCTATCACAACTATGTTCATTATTTAAGCTTGCAGGTGTGTCACTGGAATTCATCATGAAGAAATTATTCTCCGTATCACTTATAGGTAAAGCTTCAGATTGGTATAAGCTCCTCGATGACTCATATCTACTTAATTGGGAAGAGCTTATGTCTCTCTTTTATACAAAGTTTTACCCTCTTCATGAAAATGTGGCAAGGGAGTGGGTGATCAAAGCTTGATCTAGGACTTGAGGGAGAAAGGTTTGGAGGTCACTTGGCCTAGGGAAAAATTTAGGTCCAAGTGATCAAGGAAAAAAGAGTTGCAAATCATCAAGCAAATGAAATCCAATTCTTCAGAAATCAGCAAAAAGGTTTTGCGAATAAAAGGGCCAAAAACCAGGATGTCACAAACCTACCCCCCTTAGGGTAAATATCGTCCTCGAGATTTGGTTGCTCAGGGAACAAATACGGATAGGCGGACCTTAGAAAATCTTACCTTTCCCAAGTGGCTTCTTCCTCGGTATGGTGTGCCCATAGTACCTTAAAAAAATCGTATGACCTTACTGCGGGTGGTCCTTTCTATCTGGTCCAAAATCCTGACGGGTTTTTCCTCATAAGTCAGATCCTGTGTCAGTTCCAATTCCTTCATATCCACTTGCTTGACTGGCGGTGCAATGCATTTCCGTAACTGTGATATGTGGAACACATTATGAACATCAGACGGTTCCGGGGGTAGTTCCAGTTGGTAGGCTACCCTTCCTCTTTTAGCCAGTACTGGGAACGGTCCGATGTATCGTGGGGCAAGCTTTCCTCGGGCGTGGAATCTCCTTACTCCCTTCATTTGTGTTACTCGAAGGTAGGCATACTCTCCGGGCTCAAAGTTCACTTCCCGGTGTTTTCGGTCATAGTAGCTCTTCTGACGAGACTTGGCTGCTTTCAGACGGTCCTGAATCTCCCTGACTTGTTTCTCGGCTTCCAGCAACAAATCTGTACCAAAGATACGGTTGTCTCCTGTCTGTGACCAGTTTAGAGGGGTACGACACCTACGCCCATATAGCGCTTCAAACGGTGACATCTTGAGGCTGGACTGATAACTGTTGTTGTACGAGAATTCCGCATATGGCAAACAGTCTTCCCAGTTGGATCCATAGGCCAACACACATGCCCTGAGCATATCTTCCAGAATCTGGTAAACTCGTTCAGTCTTCCCATTAGTCTGGGGGTGATATGTCGTGCTATGCTTTAGTGCGGTTCCCAAGGCTTGATGTAGTCGTGCCCAAAATGCGGAGGTGAACGTGGACCCTCTGTCGGAGGTGATTGTCTTGGGTACGCCATGAAGGCTAACAATCCGGGACATGTATAGCTCTGCTAACTGATCTGCTCGATAAGTAGTGCGGACCGGGATAAAGTGGGCCACCTTGGTGAGCATGTCCACGATAACCCAAATGGAGGCATGCCCTCGAGCTGTTTTGGGAAGCCCCACAACAAAGTCCATGCATATGTCCTCCCATTTCAACTGAGGGACTTGTAGGGGTTGCAGCAATCTAGTAGGCTTCTGATGCTCGGCCTTGACGCGGTTGCAAATATCGCAGCATGTCACGTAATACGCATTGTCCTTCTTTATTCCAGGCCACCAAAATGTTGTCCGCAGATCCTGGTACATCTTGGTACCTCCTGGGTGGATGGAGTACGCAGACTCATGTGCTTCTCGCAGTATTTGTTGTCTTAGGCTGTTTTGGTCTGGTACACATAGTCGGTCCTCAAACCATAGCGTCTCTTGGTCATCGACGCGGAAGGGTGCAGCTTTGCCTTGCCGTACATTCTCTTTGATCTCTTGGATCTCCGGATCTTCTTTCTGAGCTTCTTTGACTTCTTCCATGAGAGTTGGGGTAATCTCCATTGTCTTCACTTGTAGCGGATTACATAGCACCAGGTTGAGGCTAGTAAATTCCCTTTGTAGTTTTGGGTTCATCCCTCTCTAAAGTGCGCGGACCATGCTTGGCTTTCTGCTAAGGGCATCGGCCACCAAATTGGCTTTCCTGGGATGGTAGTTGATCCCGAGGTCGTAGTCCTTGACCAGTTCCAGCCATCTCCTCTGCCTGAGATTGAGATCCGACTGGGTGAAAATATACTTGAGGCTCTTGTGGTCGGTGTATATTTCGCATCGTTGGCCGATAAGGTAATGCCTCCATATCTTCAGGGCATGCACTACGGCTGCCAGCTCCAAAGCATGGGTGAGATAATTTCCTTCATGTGGGCGTAGCTTCCGAGAGGCATATGCTACAACCTTTCCTTCTTGCATCAGCACACATCCAAGGCCGCGTCTGGAGGCGTCACAATAAATGTCAAATCCCTTGTGGAGGTCTGGCAAGGTTAAGACCGGTGCGGAAGTTAACGTGGTCTTTAGCTGCCTGAAGCTATCATCACATTCCTTGGTCCAGACAAACTTCCGATTCTTCTTTAATAGCTCGGTCAATGGCTTAGATATTTTGGAGAACACTTCAATGAACCGGCGATAATGTCCCGCCAATCCCAAGAAACTTAGGACTTCGGTCAAAGTGGTGGGTGGCTTCCAGTTCAATACGTCGACCACCTTACTAGGGTCTATGGCCACTCCTTGTGCTGACAGGATGTGCCCCAGAAATCCCACCTCCTTCAGCCAGAACTCGCACTTGCTGAATTTGGCATATAGACGGTGATATCACAGTTGCTCCAACACGATACGGAGGTGCTGCTAATGTTCTTCTTCACTTCGGGAGTATATGAGGATATCATCAATGAATACCACCACAAACTTGTCCAGGAAGTCCATAAAAGACCTTGTTCATCATGCCCATGAAGTATGCTGGGGCATTTGTCAATCCGAATGACATGACCTTGAACTCGTATAGGCCATATCTCGTGGTGAACATCGTCTTGGGTATGTCTTCTTTCTTGATCTTCAGCTGGTAATAGCCCGTACGAAGGTATATCTTGGAAAATACCAGTGCACCATTCAATTGGTCAAATAGACCATCAATGCGGCGTAGCGGGTATTTGTTCTTGATGGTGACTTCATTCAGTGGGCGGTAGTCCACACACATTCGCAGACTTCCATCCTTCTTCTTGACAAATAGTATAGGCGGTCCCCAGGGTGAGGTGCTGGGGAGAATGTACCCTTTCTGTAACAACTCGTCTAGCTGCTTCTTTAGCTCCACCAGCTCGGTAGACGGCATCCGGTAGTACTTCTTGTATATTGGGGCTGTACCGGGAACAATCTCAATGGAAAACTCTAGTTCCATGTCTGGTGGCATGCCTGGCAATTCTTCTGGGAATATATCTGGGAATTCTCTGACCACTGGGATGTTGTCCATGTCGTCCGTGGTGATCTGACATACCAGTAACTCTTTCTTTCATGGCATTCCCACGGCGGTGAATCAGACTGCTTTTCCATCTGGTTGACCAGCTTCACTATTCGAGTCTAGAAGGAGAGACAGACATGGTGAGCTGTGAGCCAATCTACTCCGAGAATTGCATCAAGCCCCTTGGATTCAAGCAGAAGGAGGGCTGCTGGGAACTTCACTTCATATATCTCAATTGTTAGATTCTTGCATATCCTGTCTGCTCTGAGCACGTCCCCAGGGGTTTGTACCACCACGATTTGTTCCAAAAGAGAGAGAGGAAAATTGTTTTGGGTGGAAAAACTCCGCGAAATGAACGAGTTCGTCGCCCCAGAATCAAATAATATAACTGCGGGTATGTTATTAATAGGAAACATACCGATGAACACGTCGGGGGACTCATGGGGTCCTTCGGCCGAGACATGGTTGACTCGAGCTTGGCGATAATTTGAGTTGGGCTGGCCCCTGATGTTGTTGACTTGTGGTGCTGATTTCCCCATCTTGGCGGGGCATTGCCTGGAATAGTGCCCCGGCTTTCCGCAAGTGAAACAAGTGCCATTGCGAATGCAATCTTCCTTGACTTGGGGAGTGATGAACTGCTTCCCTTGGTTTGTCGGCTTGGTGGTTGCAGCGTTGCCATTAGACCAAGAAGGCTTGAAATCGGTCTGAGCAGGCTGCCAGATGCGTGGTTTCGGGAAGGATGGCCCATCATTGGTCTTCTTAGCTTCATATTTACACTTGCGGTCGTCATTCCCAAACTTGTGCTCAATGACAGACTTGTACTCCCGTTCTGCTATGAGCGCCTTGTTTACAAGAGTCTGGAAGTCTGGGAAGTCCAACATGCTGAGTTGACAATGGAGAATGGCTTTGAGTCCTCCAAGGAAACGATCTATCTTCCTCTCTTCTGTGGCCACATCATGAATCGAGTATCTTGCAAGGTGGTTGAACTTGTTGAGGTACTCAGTCACTGACATGCTGCCTTGGACAAGGGCGAGGAACTCCCTTTGTTTGACCTTCAATACCCCGGTAGGGATGTGGTAGGTTTGAAACTTTTCCTTGAACTTTTCCCAGGTAATATCTTCCTCTGGGGGCCATACTGCCTTTGTATTGTCCCACCAAATTGTTGCGTATCCTTCGAGATAGTGAGTGGAAAATGGTACCTTGTCAACTTCATCACAGTGAGCAATCTCCAATTTCTTTTCAATGGTCCTCAGCCAGTCATCAGCTTCAATGGGATCTGCTGCTTGGTCAAAGCTCGGGGGTCGGGTGCGCTGAAAATCGGGCAGCTTGGAGCGGAATCCTGGGTTCTGATTCTGTCCCACAATAGTCTGCATGCTTCTCAGTAATTCCATGAGATCCTGGTTTCTCTTTTCTTCAAACATTCTCATGATCTGTTCGGTGGTTGGTGTCTGTGGTGGATGAGAAGGCATTGGTTCTGGTGATAGTCCAGCTTGCCTGGCGGACCGACGAACGGGGGTATCGTCGCCACCAGAGTTGTCGCCTTCACCTCGCCTCATCCTATATCCGTTCCCAATAAAGCGCCAATATCATGAGCAACCACCATAGGGAAATAATTAAAGTGACAACGAAAGAAACTCGAAACACCAGAAAGCGGTAGTTGATGACTATTCGAACCCTTGCGAAAACCAACGAATAAACCCAGCGGCCTCCCGATCGGTCTTGACAACTCGGATCTGGGGCATTACTGGAATAACTCAACCACTGCTTAAGACGGCCAAAAATCAGCTCAGAACTTGGAGCAGCGTTGATAAGAAGAAGGCAGAGGTCCCCTGAGACGTCCGAGAATACAGCTCAGAACACAGGGTCTCCACTGCGAAAAGAAACTCAGCAACTGCCTGAGACGGCCGAAAAGCAGCTCAGAACACAAGCACGTTGCTGAAAAGAGAAAGGTAAAATAGGCATCCACCCCGGACGACCGACCAAGAATCAGCTCAGAACCAGGCGTGGTGCCACTTCCGGAGAGAAAGCGAGCAGGGGTTCGTTCGGGTCACCATGTCAAAACCATCGAAGAAACGGGGCAAAAGCCACATTAAAAGTAGCCAAATAAAAAAAGATATGCACATCCATAATTATACATAGCATTACAGCCTCATACAAAGCAAACTAGTAGGGGATAGCATAGCTGATACTGCTCATACGACAGTTGACAACATGCACGGCATTACGATAGATGCAATACATACTCATGCTGCTACTCGACATCGCTCTAGTCGTGGAAGTGAAGCGGCACTGGCAGTCAGATGAACCATCGGAGTCACCCTCAGAGTCGGAACTAGTGATGTGGATTGTGCTGCGAGAAGTGATGTCAAGACGGCGACGCTGACGGGAAGACTCTCCCTCAGGAGGAGGGGGAGTACGCTGTCTAATCATAGGAGCAGCAGGGGTAGCAGTCAACGCGGCCCACTCGTCTGGGGTCTCGCGTCGAGTGACTGCCGGAACAGCTGGAGTCTCCGGTGTAGGTACCGGTGCAAAGGTGGAGGGTGGAGGAGGAGGCGGAGACTGAGCTAGACTGATAGAAGCAAGTTCCTCCCTAGAACGAGCCAGCTCCTCTGCAAGACTAATGATCAACTAGTACTAAGCGGTCATGTAACGAGTGAGGTGGAAAAATGCCCGGTCGCACTCTGAGTCGGGCAGAAAAAGAACCTGCCCTGTAGAAGACAGGGTGGGGTAGTGGGAGAAACCTGGGTGCGTCTGCATCTCGACCTCCTGCTGGCGCAAGTCGAGAAGGGCGTCCAGAGAAGCATAGAGGATATCCTGCTCTGGAGTCGAGGCGGGTCCTCCCTTCGCGGAACGTGAAAGGCTGCCGATCGCGGAGCTCGTGAAAAGGAACACCTCAGCACGGTACTCGTGTACAAAGTCAGCCAGCTTCCCGCGGTACACCCGGAACACCGGGTCTTCTCCATGAGGGTACAGTCGGAGCCAAACTCTGCGGAGCAGCGACGGGAAGCCTGTCGACGAATACTCGTACTCAAAGGGGTATGGAACAGGTGCCATCTACACTCACAGGGTTAGCCATTAGTAACAATAACCAATGCGTCTATATGCACGCCAAGCAATCATCCAATGTATCAATCAAAGAACACAAGACAAGCAAGACTCTAGACTAGCGTTGATCTAGCGCTCGCGAACTAGCATGTCCTACAGTCAACGCGGCTTTGATACCAATCGTTGTGGCACCCCGGCTCAGAGCAACCGGTTTACCTCACATTGCCAGCCCAGAGATCATGTCTTCTGGCAATGCACAACATATTGGTACAAAAACAAGCGCTTTATTAATAATTATACAGGTACATAGATTTGGGATACAAATGGCTACGAGGCATGGGGACACATCTCGTGGGGCAACAATATCTACATTATTTATGTTACATCTCGGGGCCTCGATACGAGCGACGAGATATTCTACGGCAGCGGAACAACGGGGTGATGGAGCTCCACTCCACGGGGACACTGCTGGGATACAGCCTAGTTCGCGAAGTACGGCACACCAGAGTCTTCATGCTCAGCTTCTCCTGCATCTGGCATGACACGCCAGGTCAGTACATCGAATATACTTGCAAGCTCACAACAGCCATGTCATCAGGGTGAACAATATCAACAAGGCAAGCATAACATTCAGCATAAATTCTTAGTTAGGATTATTTCATTACCAACCATCGATGATCATCGCATGACCATGAAGCTTACCTCCGAGTCCGCCCTGACTCAGCATCCGGGTCATCGCATGACCTTCCAACTATACCGGTCATCGCATGACCACAAGTTAACTTCATCCTTTTACCGGTTGTGTGTTGACCCATAGTGTGACCTAGTACGAACTGTGTCCAATACCGTGGACTCGACTATTCGAATAGATTTGAAACACTCTGCAGAGGTTGTGCACTTTACCCACACCATGGAGCTCCTTGCCCAAGGACTAGGACTACTCCAACGAAACTTGACTACCGCGTAACCCTTCTACGGTACCACCGACATCGCATGTCTTGGCTATCCATGTGTCCTCCAGATACAGGGAGCTAGGGGAGCACCAGGGGCGGCTGGCCACGGTGGCGATCTCACGGCGGGGATCCAGTGAGGACCAAGGCATGGGGCCTCCCCGACGGGGTTTGCTGGGCTGGGTGATCAATTGGAGTGCAGTGGGTGTGATTGCGATGCTCAGAAGCGAGGAGGGCCTCGAGTTTTATAGGTGGCCAAGAGATTCCGACAAGGATGCTGCCGGGCAGAAGAAATTGAAGCAGTGCTCGGAGTGGATGAGCTCGGGTTGTTCCCGACGGGTCTAGGAGGTTCTGGAGTTGAGCTGGCACGCGTGCGAACAGCTCCCGAGGCTCTGCACTGACGGGGTGACGGGTCGCGTCGGCAAAGCTCTATGCGGCGGCCCTGCGACGGCGAGTGTTACAGCCCAGATTTCACAAAAATTAAATTTTTTGTTTTCGGTGTGAATTGGTTGATTGTCTGGTTTGTTTGCGGTGTTTGCATCCCCTATTTATCGATCGTCGATTATTTTCCCCCCTCTTATCTCGTACCGGACGGAGACGGACCCTTGCCACCTTGACACTCGACCTTTGCGACACCGGGTTTCACTCGATCACCATCGCGAAAACCGCACGAGACCAGCCGCAGCCAACAGAACGAAAAACCCGTTTAATAATTAAACGGGTTATTTTTATAGCGCGCAGGAAAGATTTCTCGGAACGATTCCAGCGCGAGGTGAACGCCGCCGGCTCGACGCGCTGATCGCGCAGTTCGAAGTTTTACCCGAATCGGAGGTCTTGTGGACCCCCCGCGGTCAGAAACGTAAACCCCCCGCGCGCGAGAGAAAACCAGGGATGTGTTTGCAAATTGCAAGCCACCTGGGCTATATAAAGACCACCACTCTCCCACCCATTTCTAGGGTTACCCCTAAGCCAAAATTGCAGCCACCCCCTCCACTTTGCCCCAAAATTACCCCAATTTCGTCCAAACCCTATTCTTCAGATTTTTTTGCCTTCCCTGCGATCTGGACCGTCGGATCGGCCGATCCAACGGCCCAGATGCGCCCCAGCCTCCCACCTACCACCTCTCTCTCTCGCCTACCTCTCCTCCCAGCCGCGCCTCCGTGGGAAGCCGCCGCCGCCCTGGACTCCGGTGCCGCCGCCGCGCGCCGACAAGCGCGCCGCCGGCTACCAACTTCTCCCCGCGGCCTCCCTCTCCTCCTCTTCCCTTATCCCTCTGTTCCTCGCGCTAATCTCTCCCTCTCCTCTCTCTGTCTACAGGGCGCCGCCGCCATGGAGTCCGAGGCCGGCGAGCCCGACCTCGAGTCGCCGCCTTGAGCTCACCCCAGCCGGATCCGGCAGCCGCGGCCCCGATCCGCCACTCCGCGCCGTTTCCTGCCGCCTCACCCCTCAACGCCGCTGTGCCAGAGCGCCACCGGCCGGCCGCCGCCGGTCGTCGTCGGGAGGCCCCGGGTCGGCCAGCCAACCAACCACCGACGCACTGGGGTGGGACGACCTGCCCCCTTGGCCCAGCAACGCCCCCAGCGGCCCGAGCGGCCCAGCCCAGTCGCCAGGCCTCTCAAGCCACTGTTGGGCCGAGCACATGGTAGTATTTTTTTTCTCTTTCCCTGCCTGTAATTTTTTTAGTCTGAGATATTTGTGCTGCTGATTCAGTTTTGCGTTGTAATCTGCGAGTAAACCGTAGCCCGGATGACGTTGTGCCGAAAAGGAATTTTGTTTAGAATTGTGTGTACTTCAATCCATGTTTTGTGAGCATTTTGAGTTGAGACCATCTTGGTGTTGTTAATCTCTGTTGAAGTGGGCACCAGGCTGTTAACTGCTGCTAATTTCTGTTATGTGCTGCTGCTGTTATTTTATTGCAAGTTCGGTTGAAGATTGTGACACATCCATGAGGCCTATTGCATTGATTCTTGTTGCATACTGTTAAGCATCATGTCTACTTCAATGCTATTCATTCACATGTCATGTTTGCCTGCTGCATCTATATTATTTATTGCTCCAAAGTGTTGACCCTGATAACATGTTCTGCTGTTTATATAAAGTTGCTACTTTGCTGCCCTATATCTTTTTAACTGTGCATCCTATTGAGCATTGCAATATGTCATTTTTCTCTATGCCATGTCTACTTCCATTATATGTATTGAATTTTCATGTTTACATTCCTGGTCATAGTTATGTTGAGCTCCAAAGTTGATATGCCACCGTTATTGGCAGCTACCTCTGTTTTTCTCTAAGTCTGTAACTTTTTGATGCCATGTTGCATGCTTAATATCTTTTGATCTGTGATGCCTATGACCTTGATTCTTGTTTGTACCTGATCACCATCATGTCTACTTCATGCCCATATATTGCTATATCATGTTGCTGCACTTTTTCATATAGTTTTTCCACTGTTTATACAACATGAAAATAACAGTTTCTGCCCTGTTTTCCTGATTTTCACTAAGTCCTAGACCAGTAATGTTTTATTGCATTTTGCATGGGCTATAATTAATTGTTCATGATGCCTATTTGCATGATTCCTTTTGCCATGCCTTCCCTGCCATGTCTACTTTAGTTGCATATCATTTTTGAGCATGTTTGCATTCATTATACTGTTTATGCATTGCTCTAAAGTGTGCTTCCTGATGTTGGCAGATTGTGTTCCAAACTTGTTTTTCTTGTATCTTTTTAACGTAACTCCGTTTGGAGTGTTCTTTACATGTAACTTGACTAGAATTTCATGTACTTTGTGTTTATGATATTGTTTGCTGCTGTTAACCAATCTAAAATATGGTTTAGGGCAGAACAGTACCAATTACTTAAATTTTCGTGGGGCACTTAGTGGAATGCCATGTTTAGGTTGTGCCTCACTTAAATTGACTAGCATAGATAGTTTATCTTATGCTGCACCTCTTGCCATGTTTGTGTTCTATGCAATGCTTGAGTGAGATTCCATGTTAATAACCTTTCCTCACCTTGTGTAGCTAAACAATTTGAACCATTATAAACGTGCGGTATCGTTGTGTGTGACGAGTACTCCACTTAACCTGATAGTAACCGCTCTCGACGGTAGGTGCGATGTCTCGTGTTGCCTTCTTGTTGATGCTTGCTCGTGTTTGCTTCGTAGTAATAGATGCTTTATCGTCGATTGTCTTTTCCAGTGTTTCCTTCTTGTGTGCTTCCGCGGGTACTTCTCGGAGACGTTGCGAGCTTGCGATCGACTACACCTTCGGTTTCGTCTTCTCATCAGGTAAGGGGAGCATATATCATGCTTATAACTTTCAGCTCACTCGCGCCTAGGTGTAGGATAGAATGATTGCTTGATCCTACCACTTCATATTCATGCCTCTCAAATAAATCCAAACAGCTATGTCCCTCCACATCCCAACAAACCTTGTTCGACTATGTTACTATTGCTTGTTGCTCAACCACTGCTTAGTATGCATGCTAGGATGTTATTAACTGTTACCTCCTGTTACTCCTTGGATTGGGCTATCATACTATTATATTTATTGTGGATGATATGATTATTATAATGTTGACTATATTCGAAGAAGGATGGAAGGTCTAGGCTATCCCGCCCCGACGCTTTGTTCCATTCGAGTCACCTAGGACCCGAGTTCCGGGTATTGTGTCTCTTGACGAGCGTGCCTAACCGCGTGTGGGATTTTATGGGGTCCCCTTTTCTTACCTACCTAGCTTCAAACATTTCTAGAGGTGGCTCAAGACGATTTACCATTTGCAAACCATGCATATATGTCTGTCGGGTCGCTCCTAGCAGATATCCTTTAAAACTACTTGGGCCAGAGGAGACATGGTTCCTCTGTTGGTCTACCCGATCAGCTAGGACCCGACCCCATGTGAGGTGACCGGTAATCCAACCTGCGTCAGCCCGAAGAGTCCAATCCGAGAGTGCGGACGTCTTTTGGATTGGGTGTCGACTCCCTGGGGGCCACCCGGATTTGTTCGTTGTTAGCTAGAGGGACCTGTCGTTCCGGATCTCTCGGAACTAAATCATAAAATGGTTGCCTATGATGGGTAGCAACTGAGAGAGATGGGCGTGCGTGCAGAGCCTTGTAATGGGAAGTTGGTACACCCCTGCAGAGTTAAATCTTTTCGAGAAGCCGTGTCCACGGTTATGAACGACTTGAGACCTACTCCTTGTTCATGGACAACAACAACTGAGATAATCTTAATATAACTTGATCAACGTGTGTGTGCCTTGACTGCTTCTTCTTCGTCGGGATGCGAATAGGAGGACAAGGATATGATAGGTGTTATGCTTGCGTAAGTAGTTGATAGCAAGACTTGTTGGAGGCGATTCCTCATCGAATGCTTGGTTCGCATCTTACTCTAAATAGACCGTTAGCCACTCATATATTGCTAGTGCGTCTGCAACCTCACCACTACCCCCATCTTACCATGAGATGTTAGCTACAAGACTTTTGATATATTCTCACCCCTTGCTTTTCTTTTCCCTTTTATGTTTTTCCTGATCGGCCGCTGCAGTTGATTACTACCTCGACTCTTCTTCTGGACGCCTTCGTGGAGACTCGACGGCGACTAGTTAGGCGGATCCCGGCGGAGAGCCTGGACCCGTGTGGTTACGGGGATGGTGTGTTTTACCTTTGCCACTAGGCATTTGAATATAGTCTGTACTCAGACATGTATCTTCCGCTGATGTAATGTATTTAAGGCAGTTGTATGCCGATTGTATGAGATGTTGTATCCTTGTACCTGTAATGTTGTGATATCATGTTGGAAATCCGGGGTATATGGCTTTGCCATATGTCACGGTGGGGCCGATATGTGCTTCGTCCCGGATCTGGATGGAAACATCTAGATCTGGAACAGTACCGCATATCGGGCCTTACAACTTGGTATCAGAGCCTTACCGACCGTAGGATCCCTTCTATGGCCGAAGTCGAGTCTAGACAAAAACTAATTTGTAGTTACTAAGTTAGTTATCGGAGAGTAGGATTCTTTTTCCTCCTTACCCATGCTCTGGTCAGGACAAGTGACGTAAGTGTTTTATTCTCGCCTTATCCCCTTCAAACTCCAGGATCTCGAGTGTGTGGAGTATCGAAATCATTACAATGCTTTTCTTGGGAAGTATTGTCTCGATTCCGAGCTCAGGTGGGAATTCCTGTAGTACCTTTAGCTTCTCCGATTTTGGGTATCATCTGGGTCATCCATTGCCATCCATCCTTTTGCCGGTGTTTTCACGACTTGCGTCAAAAACACTATCCTTTGGTCCGGTTATCGTTGTCGTTCCTCCTCTTGACACTGACGGTTTCGTATTTTCGACGATGTCGTCTCCCTGCGGAAAGCTTCTCGAATGGAGGTTCGTCGTTCGACATGGAGCAGAGTCCCTTGTTGGTGGTGTTCAAGATTTTCGACTCTCTTTTCTCTCCCCTCCTCTCCCCCGGATCATCCAGGTTTTGGGGCGAGATCCCTTGTTGGTGGTGTTGTATAGTAACAGCCCAGATTTCACAAAAAATAAAAAAAATGATTTCGGAGTGAATTGTTTGATTGTCTGATTTGTTTGCGGTGTTTGCATCCCCGATTTATCGATTGGCGATTATTTTACCCCTCTTATCTCGTACCGGACGGAGACCGACCCTTGCCACCCTGACACTCGACCTTTGCGACACCGGGTTTCACTGGATCACCGTCGCGAAAACTGCACGAGACCAGCTGCAGCCAACGGAACGAAAACCCCGTTTAATAATTAAACGGGTTATTTTTATAGCGTGCCGGAAAGTGTTCTCGGAATGGTTCCAGCGCGAGGTGAACGCCGCCGGCTCGACGCGATGATCGCGTAGTTCGAAGTTTTACCCAAATCGGAGGTCCTGCGGACCCCCGGCGGTCAGAAACGTAAACCCCGCGCGCGCGAGAGAAAAATCGGGGATGTTTTTGCAAACTGCCAGCCACCTGGGCTATATAAAGACCACCACTCTCCCAACCCTTTCTAGGGTTTCCCCTAAGCCAAAATTGCAGCCACGCCCTCCACTTTGCCCCAAAATTACCCCATTTTCGTCCAAACCCTATTTTTAGATCTTTTTTGCCTTCCCTGCGATCTGGACCGTCGGATCGGCCGATCCAACGGCCCAGATGCGCACCAGCCTCCCACCCACCACCTCTCTCTCCTACCTCTCCTCCCAGCCGCGCTTCCGTGGGAAGCCGCCGCCGTGCGTCGGCAAGCGCGCCGCCGGCCACCAACTTCTCCCCGCGGCCTCCCTCTCCTCCTCTTCCCTTCTCCCTCTCTTCCCCGCGCTAATATGTCCCTCTCCTCTCTCTGTCTACAGGGCGCCGCCACCATGGAGTCCGAGGCCGGCGAGCCCGACCTTGAGCCGCCGCCTTGAGATCGCCCCAGGCGGATCCGGCCGCCGCCGCCCCGATCCGCCACTCCGCGCCGTCCCCTGCCGCCTCGCCCCTCCTCGCCCCTCAACGCCGCCGTGCCGGAGCGCCACCGGTCGGCCGCCGCCGGTCGTCGTCGGGGGGCCCCGAGTCGGCCAGCCAGCCAACCACCGACGCGCCGGGGTCGGCCGACCTACCCCCTAGGCCCAGCAACACCCCCAGCGTCCTAGCCCAGTCGCCAGGCCTCTCAAGCCACTGTAGGGCTGAGCCCATGGTAGTCTTTTTTTTCTTCTCTTTCCCTGCTTGTAATTTTTTCTAAGTCTGAGATATTTGTGTTGCTGATTCAGTTTTGCGCTGTAATCTGCGAGTAAACCGTAGCCCGGATGATATTGCGCCCAAAAGGAAATTTGTTTAGAATTGTGTGTACTTCAATCCATATTTTGTGAGAATTTTGATTTGAGACCATATTGATGTTGTTAATCACTGTTGAAGTGGGAACCATACTGTTAACTGCTGCTAATTTCTGTTATGTGCTGCTGCTGCTGCTGTTATTTTATTGCAACTTTGGTTGAAGATTGTGACACATCCATGAGGCCTATTGCATTGATTCTTGTTGCATACTGTTAAGCATCATGTCTACTTCAATGCTATGCATTCACATGTCATGTTTGCCTGCTGCATCTATATTATTTATTGCTCCAAAGTGGTGACCCCGATAACATGTGTTGCTGTTTATATAAAGTTGCTACTTTGCTTACCTATATCTTTTTAACCGTGCGTCCTATTGAGCATTGCAATATGTCATTTTGATCTATGCCATGTCTACCTCCATTATATGTATTGCATTGTCATGTTTACATTCCTGGTCATAGTTTTGTTGAGCTCCAAAGTTCCTACGCCACTGTTGTCGACAACCACCTCTGTTTTTCTCTAAGTTTGTAACTTTCCGATGCCATGTTGCATGCTTAATATCTTTTGATCTGTGATTCCTATGACCTTGATTCTTGTTTGTACCTGATCACCATCATGTCTACTTCATGCCCATATATTGCTATGTCATGTTGCTGCACTTTTGCATATAGTTTTCCCCTGTTTATACAGCATGAAAATAACAGTTTCTGCCCTGTTTTCCTGATTTTCACAAAGTCCTAGACCAGTAATGTTTTATTGCATTTTGCATGGGCTATAATTAATTGTTCATGATGCCTATTTGCATGATTCCTTTTGCCATGCCCTCCCTGCCATGTCTACTTTAGTTGCATATCATTTTTGAGCATGTTTGCATTAATTATACTATTTATGCATTGCTCTAAAGTGTGCTTCCTGATGTTGGCAGATTGTGTTCCAAACTTGTTTTGCTTGTATCTTTTTAACCGTAACTCCGTTTGGAGTGTTCTTTACATGTAACTTGACTAGAATTTCATGTACTTTGTGTTTATGCTATTGTTTGCTATTGTTAACCAACCTAAAATATGGTTTAGGGAAGAACAGTACCAATTACTTAAAGTTTCGTGGGGCACTTAGTGAAATGCCATGTTTAGGTTGTGCCTCACTTAAATTGACTAGCATAGATAGTTTATCTTATGCTGCACCTCTTGCCATGTTTGTGTTCTATGCAATGCTTGAGTGATATTCCATGTTAATAACCTTTGCTCACCTTGTGTAGCTAAACAATTTGAACCATTATAAACGTGCGGTATCGTTGTGTGTGACGAGTACTCCACTTAACCTGTTAGTAACCGCTCTCGACGGTAGGTGCGATGTCTCGTGTTGCCTTCTTGTTGATGATTGCTCGTGTTTGCTTCGTAGTAATAGATGCTTGCTCGTCGATTGTCTTTTCTAGTGTTTCCTTCTTGTGTGCTTCCGCGGGTACTTCTCGGAGACGTTGCGAGCTTGCGATCGACTACACCTTCGGTTTCGTTTTCTCATCAGGTAAGGGGAGCATATATCATGCTTATAAATTTCAGCTCACTCGCGCCTAGGTGTAGGATAGAACGATTGCTTGATCCTACCACTTCATATTCATTCCTCTCAAATAAATCCAAACGGCCATGTCCCTCCACATCCCAGCAAACCTTGTTCGGCTATGTTACTATTGCTTGTTGCTCAACCACTGCTTAGTATGCATGCTAGGATGTTATTAACTGTTACCTCCTGTTACTCCTTGGATCGGGCTATCATACTATTATATTTATTGTGGATGATATGATTATTATAATGTTGACTATATTCGACGAAGGATGGAAGGTCTAGGCTATCCCGCCCCGACGCTTTTTTCCATTCGAGTCACCTAGGACCCGAGTTCCGGGTATTGTGTCTCTTGACGAGCGTGCCTAACCGCATGTGGGATTTTATGGGGTCCCCTTTTCTTACCTACCTAGCTTCAAACATTTCTAGAGGTGGCCCAAGCCGATTTACCATTTGCAAATTATGCATATATGTCTGTCGGGTCGCTCCTAGCAGATAGCCTTTAAAACAACTTGGGCCAGTGGAGACATGGTTTCTCTGTTGGTCCACCCGATCAGCTAGGACCCGTCCCCATGTGAGGTGACTGGTAATCTGACCTGCGTCAGCCGAAAGAGTCCGATCCGAGAGTGCGAACGACTTTTGGATTGGGTGTCGACTCCCCCGGGGCCACCCGGATTTGTTCGTTGTTAGCTAGAGGGACCTGTCGTTTCGGATCTCTCGGAACTAAATCATAAAATGTTTGCCTATGATGGGTAGAAAGTAAGAGAGATGGGCGTGCGTGCGGAGCCTTGTAATGGGCAGTTGGTGCACCCCTGCAGGTTTAAATCTTTTCGAGAAGCCGTGTCCACGGTTATGGACGACTTGAGACCTACTCCTTGTTCATAGACAACATCAACTAAGATAATCTTAATATAACTTGGTCAATGTGTGTGTGCCTTGACTGCTTCTTCTTCGTCGGGATGCGAAGAGGAGGACAAGGATAGGATAGGTGTTATGTTTGCGTAAGTAGTTGATAGCAAGACTTGTTGGAGGCGATTCCTCATCGAATGCTTGGTTCTCATCTTACTCTAAATAGACCGTTAGCCACTCATATATTGCTAGTGCGTCTGCAACCTCACCACTACTCCCATCTTACCGTGAGAAGTTATTTACAAGACTTTTGATATATTCTCACCCCTTGCTTTTCTTTTCCCTTTTATGTTTTTCCTGATGGGCCGCTGTAGTTGATTACTACCTCGACTCTTCTTCTGGACGCCTTCGTGGAGACTCGACGACGACTAGTTAGGTGGATCCCGGCGGAGAGCCTTGACCCGTGTGGTTACGGGGATGGTGTGTTTTACCTTTGCCACTAGGCATTTGAATGTAGTCTGTACTCAGACGTGTATCTTCCGCTGATGTAATGTATTTAAGGAAGTTGTATGCCGATTGTATGAGATGTTGTATCCTTGTACCTGTAATGTTGTGATATCATGTTGGAAATCCGGGGCATATGGCTTTACCATATGTCACGGTGGGACCGATATGTGCTTCGTCCCCGGATCTGGATGGAAACATCTAGATCTGGAACAGTACCGCATATCGGGCATTACAGCGAGCTAAGCGGCGGGCGGCGCGGCTTTGCTCGGGACAGATGGCAAGTCATCGTGCGGTGAAGCAGGTGACAAGCAGACGTGGACGCGGGAAACGCGGAGGCGTGTAGAGCACAGGGGAGGCCGCGCGTGCTCTCTGGACGAACAGTGGTAGCGGCGCTGAGCTCTCCGACGGGCGGCGCGACTTTGGGCGGGGACAGGTGGCGCAAGGGGAGCTAGAGGAGCTATGGACGTGCGGGCGCGGCCACGGGCTCGCCGGGCGAGGTGTGCCCCTGATGGCGACGTCTTGGCCACGGCCAGAGCACGCCTTTGGCAGGCAGTGAGCGTGCTCACCCTGTGCACGCGTGCACTGGGTGCAGCCACTGCTCGCCAAGCATGTCTGAGGCACGCATGCAACGTCCAGAAGCACACCTGGGGGCTTGGAGGCACTGGGGAAGGTCTCATGTGGATGCCAGCTTCAAAAACAAGTTCCTGCAGGAAACTTTGGGATTTTGCGGAGGATAAATGGCTGGGAGTTTTGGGCTGACATTTGGTGTGCATGCAAGGTTTAGGAAGGTGCCCAAGTGGTAAAACCTCAGAGCCAATTGACCAGTGTGCAGGGTACTTCATTCACAAAGTGCTCCTTTGTCTAGAAATAGAAATGAATTTTAAGAGGGGAAATGTTGTACTGAACTTGTTGATATTTTCCATAGAATCATGAGGCATGATCCTAGAGTTCAGCACAAAAAATTTCAAAGCAATTGGACAACTAGAAGAGGTGATGGCTTCAAAAACATGGGGAAAAATGCTTATTCCTTTGATGAAAAAGGAATATCTTGAGAAATAAAAATGTGGCAAGGGAGTGGGTGATCAAAACTTGATCTAGGACATGAGGGAGAAAGGTTAGGAGGTCACTTGGCCTAGGAAAATTTTTAGGTCCAAGTGATCAAGGCCAAAAGAGTTTCAAATCATCAGGCAAATGAAATCCAATTCTTCAGAAATCAGCAAAAAGGTTTTGCAAATAAAAGGGCCAAAACCCAGGATGTCATATGAGACTCCTAGGCAGGTAGAAGTTCTTCGGAGAGGAATCGACCATTGTGATTACCCCTGTTGAGTTTGTGAGGGTTTGATGGCCACCTTTAAGGTCAACCAGTAGTGGTTGGGATTTGCATTCGTGGTGATATCTCAAGGGGAATAGGGTGAGCCTTCGTTGGCGTTGGTGTGTCTTCGTGGTAACACCCACTCTCTCTGAACGGTGAGTAGCTTCCCTCCAAGTAAGTGAACATCGAGATACATCGTCGTCTTCGCGTCATTCGGTTATCCTTACCCTTTCCCCTTATTACTTGCACTACCTTGGTGTTTATCCCTCACTTACTACTTTATATTTTGCTTGTTGTTTACTTTACTTTAGCTAGTTCATCCTGGCAATTGTTAGTCTCATATTTATCTTCCACACTATTGCCTAAAATTGCTAAGTAGTGATAAAATTTGTAATTGAACCTATTCACCCCCCTCTAGGTCTATATCGATCCTTTCAACAAGTCGATTGGAACCGGGATCCACTACTGCCGATTACATTCGTAGGAAACTGTCTCACACTAGCCCTACCCTGCACCACCATGTCCACAAGTGATACGTCTCAAACGTATCGATAATTTCTGCTCGCCCATGCATGTTTTGTGTGATATTGCTATGATCTAGATACACTTTCATACACTTTTGATCATATTTGGACTAACCTACTAACTCAGTGCACCTCAGTGCCAGTTCCTGTTTTCTGCTGTTTTTCTATTGCAGGTTTCCCCCATATTAAAAATGCTCCAAAAATTCGGGAAAAATCGGATAAAAAATCAGCGCAACGGAGTCTTCCAGAAGCACCCAAGTGGTGCCAGAGGGCCACCACTAGGGGCCCAGGCGGCCACCTGGCGCGCCTGGCCGCGCCAGGGGGAGCCTGGACCCCTAGTGCCCCCTGGATGCCCCCCTTCGCCTATTTATTCTCCGTCACGGGGAAACTCCGAAGACAGAACCCTATTTCGCAAATTCTCCTCTGTTCCGCCGCCGCGATTCCAAGATCGGGAGTACCATCAGGACCCTTCCCGGCACCCTGCCGGAGGGAGGATCGACCTCCGGGAGCTTCTCCTCCACCATGGACGCTTCCCGGATGTGCCGTGAGTAGTCTACCTTGGACCATGGGTCCGTGATCAGTAGCTATGTGATGTTCTCCTCCCCTCTTTGTTCTTCATGGTTTAGACCTCGTGAGCTGCCCTACATGATCGAGGCACATATGTAATTCTTTCTGCTTTTTCTATGCTGAGTTTGATGGGATCTGATGGATTATGAGATTATGTTCAGATTGTGATAGAGTAATATAATTGGTTCTTATCTTTTGTATTTTCATTCCGAATTAATTCTTGCATGTTCTCCGTTGCTATTTATTCCTTTAGCCAAGTGGTAGGTGGTGACTCCAAGAGGGAACGTTATACTCGATTATGGGTACATGCCCCCAGATGACACGCTTGAGTGACAGAAACATGAGTCTAGGGGACGTGTTGTGGCCACAAGGGGGAAAACAACGGTGCTTGTAACTATAAGTGCATCTAGTGCCCCCTTTGAGGTTTTGGAGTATTTGGTGATAAAACGGTTAAGGGACTGATGTGTTTGTGAGTATACACAGGAAAACAGTCCCTGAGGATGAGGTTAATCACCGTTGTCGACCCCCCAAAATGTTGAGGAACATTGGACAAATCAGTGTGTTTCCTGAGACTGAAGTTGTGCGAAATCCTGAGGAATCAGGATCTTGAAGCGCTCGGCTGAAGCTGAAGCTGTACCAGATCCTGAGGACGATACTGAGGACGTTCGCGCTGAAAACGAAGTTGAAGCATAGTCTTCGCTAAGACTTTTTATACTTCTTGAGTCATAGGAAAACACCATACTGTTGGAGGGGTTGAGGAAAATGAGTTCTGTATTTCTGAGGAAGTGCTCAATTAGAAATCCTGAAGAAAACCCTAAGGAAATCTCCTGCAGTAGAAGTTCAGTCCTCGGGTGTCTGAGACGTTGTTCTTCAGGACACTGAGGCAACTAACTTCGGTTGAGGAGAGAGAATAGTTTGACTGTGCCACGTGTTGCGTGGTGAGAAGCTAGAACTTGTCTAGCAACGGTCATATCCGAGGGAACGAGAGTAATTGCGTGCATGGGCATTTATGTCCTTTCACCTGGGGTTGCTCCGCGGCTATAAATAGCCACCCCCATCCCCATTTGTGGGCTGGCTTCTCCGAGAGAAAAACTGACACTTGTCATTTGAGAGCAACCCACCTTTGAGGACACTGAAGAACCTAAGTGAGGAAAACCACCAGCCTGAGTAGTTGAGCATTTCTGAGGAAGTCGATTCGAGTGATCCGAAGCTTTTTACTCTTGAAGACTGTGATCTTCCAGCCGGTGTAGAAGTCTTCTGTCTGAGGAAGTCAAGATGCAATTGTGACTTCCCGGAGTGACTGAGTCTGTGAAGGTTTCCGGAGTCTACCTTGAAGACTCACCTGAGTTATTGGACGGAGTCTGAGGACTTTAGTTCAAGGAGAATAAGGTGAAGACTATGTCTTTTGAGTTCAATCTCAGCCTCTCCATCCAGACGTAGAGTTGTCACAGCAACTCTAACTGGTTCATCAAGTCTTCGTCTTCAGTGCCCGGGTGCTATTTCTTCAACCTCGGTTATTATGTTTATGCACTGATGACTTATCCTGATGCCTTACTTTCTGTGTTCACTCTGTACTGATTCCTCAGTTCGTGCTTCAATCTTACCGTAGCTATGCAATAGGTTGTTTTCAATTCACGCCAGTGCTTTTGTACTTCATTTGTTTCCTCCTCGGGTTTCAACCTCCTCAATTTCGCATTGCCTCAGTCCTGAGGAAATAGAAATTCCTCGAGATATTTAAAAATCTCCCATTCACCCCCCTCTGGTCGATATATTGCACTTTCAATTGGTATCAGAGCAAGGTACTCCCTTGTTCTGTGTGATTTGGTTTAACCACCTGGAGTTTTAGTTATGTCCACCTTAGGTACAATGAGCGTTGCCTCAAACTTCCCCATCTTCGACGGGACAGACTACCCGTACTGGAAGAACAAGATGAGGATGCATCTTGAAGCCATTGACAAGGATCTGTGGGATATTGTTGATCAAGGCATTCCTGAAGCAACTCTGATGACTGCTCCTGAAGTTGTCAAGAAGAAATGGAAGCTTGATGCAAAAGCTCGAAGCATTATTGGTGGTCATCTCAACAAGGCTCAGTTCAACCGTATCAGTGGTCTGGATACTGCAAAGAAGATATGGACAAGACTGTCAAAAGTTAATGAAGGAGTCTCTGCTCAACGAGACTCACGAGTTGATACACTCCGCAGTCTCTTCAACATGTTTAAGAGGCTGGACAACGAGCACGTGCAGCAAACCTTTGACAGACTCACTGACATATCCAATGAACTTCAAGCACTGGGTGCCGCTGATATCACAGATCATGAGGTGGTGAAGAAATTACTGAGGTCACTTGATGACTCATTTGAGTTCCTATCGCTGATGATTCAAGAAAGGCCTGACTTCAAGACTCTGGATCCTGCTGACATCCTTGAGCGCCTCAATGCTCATGAACTGAAGCTCTCTGAAAAACGAGACTTGTACAGCTCCACGCGTAAAGTCCGCGCGCTAAAATCTAGAGCACGAAGAGTGTCCTCTGATGAAGAGTCTGAGGCTGATACTGATGATCCTGAAACTCTCAGCCGGGAACTTGCTCTCCTCACCAGAAAGTTCCAAAGATTCATGAAGAAGAATCGCTTCGGAAAGTCCTCAAGAAAAAGCAAAGATGATGACTCTGTTGAAACAAGAAAGAGAGTATGCCACAAGTGCAAGATACCTAGGCATTACATCGCTGAGTGTCCTCTATGGGAAAAGGAAGCTAGACTGAAGAAGAAGAAGAAAGGGAAAGATGACAGTTCTGATGAAAAGACAAAGAAGAAATCCTCAAGATCCTCAAAGTCTGCTGGATACAGGAATAACAACTCCCGCAAGGCTCGCGCATATCTCGGCAAAGAATTGGACTATGAAGAATCTGGTTCCGACCCTGATGCTGAGGAAGAAGAATCTGAAGAATCTGAGGGTGTGGCTTGTCTGTCTCTTGCCACGTCGCTTGTCTCAAAGTCAATCTTCAGCACTGAGGAATCTGATCCATCACATGTTGATGATGAAGCTGAAGACACAACCCCTGCCTTCTGCTTCATGGCCAAGTCCTCCAAGGTATCTACTTACTCATCATCGGATGACCCCTCTGATGAAGAACCTGATGAAAACTATGCTAAACTTACTAAACTCGCATCTAAGCAACAAAGTGCACTTAAAAAGATCCAGATCTCACTAAACAAGAGTGATGATATGTTGGTTGAGGAAATGACAAAGACTAAAAAATTGACTGATGAATCAAAAATTCTTCAGTCAAAGTTTGACGACTTGTTCAGTAGTCATGAGGCACTCCTCACCGATCATGAGAAGCTGGCTCATGAGTTCCTCATGAGAAAGCAAGAACTTGAACGCGTGAGGATGTCTCATGACGATCTGAGGAAAGAAAATGATTCACTCCTCTCCCAACAGATCATCATGCCACAAGAAGGATTTAATCCTCCCTGTTTAAAATGCATTGAACATGACCGTATTATCTCTGTGCCTAGTTCTTCAATGTCTTCAGACTCTGTTATTTCTATTGCTTCTGTGGTATCTAATCCCTCATCTGAGGATACCATAGACATTATTGAATAAAATGCTAGGTTGAAGAGTCTACTAGAAACCGGCATGTTCAAGAGTCTAAAAGGACATCAGATTCTTTGTGACATCCTCAAAAAACAGATTCTCAACAGGAACCCGAGGAAAGAAGGTGCCGCATTCACTCGGAAACTCAACCCTGATGGGTCTTACTGGAAACCTGAACAATATCCAAAGACCACTTGGGTTCGGGCAAAGATGCCTCCTCCTGATCCCTACACTTTATCTGGTTATGATGCTGTTTCCTCAGATGTGGTGATTGAGTCTTTTGACTCAAACTATAAACTGTTTAAGGATGCTAATGGTGAGGTATTCGCCAGATACATCGGAACTAAATGCAGGAACAGTCCTCCTGTCAGGCAGATCTGGGTTCAGAAGGACCTCATCACTAACCTTCCTGTGAATGCAGATGCAAATGAGCTGAGGGTATCATCTGAGGACGATACCTCAAATGGAAATGGTTATCATCATGTATCAGCTAATCATTTTGTTCACAGGGAAGCCCCTCATAAGAATGCTTATTCATTTGTTTATCCTGATACCACCATCTCACGTCCCATTAGGTCTCATCGCCCTCATCAGTCCTCATATACCTCAAAACCATCCATTAAGATGTGGGTGGAAAAGAAGAACTGATCATATTTACAGGGACATGTCCTGAGGCAATCATAAATTTTACAGACCATATGCCCAGGACAACATCATTCGAGTCAGTTGAAGGATATTTATATTGTTTGGTCTCATAGAATCAATCCTGAGGAACGTCCTAAGGAATTAATTCTGAGGAACCATAAAATCCTCAAACTGAGACTGGCTCATAACTTCCTGTATGAGATACTAATTCCTTTGCTGGGAAAGACTGAATGGGTGATGGACAGTGGATGTACAAATCACATGACTGGTGACAGAAGCCTTCTTATGGAATCATCTCTGAGTCCTTCTTCAAATAAAACCATCACCTTCGCCGATAAAGGTAAAAGTAAGGTATTGGGTCTCGGCAGAGTTGCTATCTCTCGAGACCAACACATTTACAAAGTCATGCTTGTTGAATCCCTTGGATACAACTTGATGTCTGTCTCTATGCTATGTGATCTTGATCTCGTTGTTCTCTTTGAAAAATATGGTTGTGCTGTCTATATGGTTAGCGATAACTCCATTGTCTTCAGTGGAGTTAGGAAAGGTGATCTGTATATTGTAGATTTCTCTGAAGGTCCTCAGGTTGCTACATGCCTCATGGCTCGATCCTCAGAGTGCTGGCTATGGCATCGAAGAGTCGGCCACGCCGGAATGAGGAATCTCCAGAAGCTGATGCTGAAGAAACATGTCCTCGGGATTGAGGAAATCAGATTCTCAAAGGACCGGCTGTGTGGTGCTTGCGAAGCTGAAAAGATGACCAAGGCCAAGCATCCATCAAAGACCATCATGACAACTACAAGACCGCTAGAGTTGCTTCACATGGATCTATTCAGCCCTCCAAAGTATTCAAGCTTTGGAGGTAGTATGTATGGTCTTGTTATTGTTGATGACTTCTCACGATACACTTGGGTGCATTTTTTTCTCTATAAGTCAGAGACCCCAGCAATCTTCAAGCGCTTCACCCAGCGAGTCATGAACAACTACAACCTGAAGATCAAGCACATTCGAAGCGACAACGACACTGAGTTCAAGAACATCGGCGTGGAAGAATTCCTCGACGACTTGGGAATCACTCATGAATTCTCTGCGCCTTACACTCCTCAGAAAAATCGAGTTGTTGAGAGGAAGAACCGAACTCTCATCGAGATGGCTCGCACGATGCTGGCTGAGTACAACACTCCACTCATGTGGTGGGCTGAAGCAATCAACACTGCATGCCACATCGTGAATCGAGTGTATCTTCACAAGTTCTTCAACAAAACATCATATCAGCTAATGGTCGGTAAGAAACCCAATGTGAGTTACTTCAAAGTATTCGGTGCACCTTGCTGGATTTGTGATCCTCATCACCAGTCCAAATTTGCACCCAAAGCATGTGAGGGTTTCATGCTTGGTTATGGTATCAACTCGCACACCTACAGAGTCTACAATATCAGTCATCATAAAATTGTTGAGACTGTAGATGTGCGGTTTGATGAATCTGATGGCTCGCAAAGAGAGCACCTGCCACCTGATTTAGATGAAGCCCCCCCTGAAGAACAGATCAAGAAGATGGGTGCTGGTGATATCATTCCTGTGGATCAACCTGAAGAAACGCATATACCTCCTGCTCCTGAAGAACATCCAAATCCCGATGCAAATAATCCTGATGATGATCCTGATCCTGAGGCTCCTGATACCCCTGAAGCTCCTGAAGCACCTGAAGCAGATGCAAATGAATCTGATAGCAGTGACGAAGATGCGCCTCAAGATCATCTTCCTCGTCTTCCTCGCGTGGCGAATGAAGTTCAAGTGGACAGAATCCTCGCCGACGTCAATCTACCAGGTCCTCTCACTCGTGCAAGAGATAATCGCATAGCTAACTTTTGTGGGCATTTCTCGTTTGTATCAATTTTAGAGCCCACCAAAGTCACCGAGGCATTCCGAGAAGTGGAATGGATTCATGCGATGCAAGACGAACTTCTTCAGTTCAAACTGAATGATGTTTGGGAATTGGTCAAACGTCCTGATCCTCGAGTTCACAATGTCATCGGCACGAAGTGGATCTACCACAACAAACTCGATGAAGATGGACAATTCATCAGAAACAAAGCTCGTCTCGTAGCACAAGGATATACACAAGTCGAGGGGATCGACTTCGGTGAAACCTTCGCTCCTGTTGCTAGACTTGAGTCCATTCGTATTATGCTTGCATTCGCTAACCATCATAATATCAAGTTATATCAAATGGATGTGAAAAGTGCTTTCCTCAATGGTAATATCGAGGAAGAAGTATATGTTGCTCAACCACCAGGCTTTGAAGACGCAAAGAAACCTGATATGGTGTACAGATTGAAGAAAGCCCTCTATGGACTGAAGCAAGCCCCTCGGGCTTGGTATGACACACTAAGGGACTTCCTCATCAGCAAGGGCTTCAAATCTGTTTCCCTCGATCCAACTCTTTTCACAAAACGATATGATGATGCATTATTCATATGTCAAATCTATGTTGATGACATTATATTTGGATGCACTAACAAGAAATACAGTGAAGAATTTGCATTCTTGATGAGTGAACAGTATCAGATGTCCATGATGGGTGAACTGAAGTTCTTCTTAGGGCTTCAAATTCGTCAACAACGCAACGACATCTTCATCTCTCAGGAGAAGTACCTCAAGGAGTGCCTGAAGAAATTCGGAATGCAAGACTGCAAGGGTATCAAGAAACCGATGCCTACAAATGGGCAACGAGGCCCTGATGAAAATGGAAAGGACTACGATCAAAAGGTATACCGTTCTATGATAGGTTCTCTGCTATATCTATGTGCATCTAGGCCTGATATAATGTTGAGCGTTTGCATGTGTGTCCAATTCCAAGCGGCATCTAAGGAATCGCATCACCAAGCAGTGAAACGAATTCTTCGATATTTGGCTCACACCCCGTCGCTAGGCTTATGGTATCCAAAAGGCACACAGCTGGATCTCGTTGGGTACTCAGACTCAGATTATGCTGGAGATCGAGTGGATCGGAAGTCTACCTCAGGAACATGTCATTTCCTCGGGCGTTCTTTGGTGTGCTGGTCATCGAAGAAGCAGAACTGCGTTTCCCTCTCCACTACTGAAGCCGAATACAATGCTGCTGGTGCTAGCTGCTCACAACTTCTTTGGATGAAGCAAACTCTGAAGGACTACGGCATCAACCTGAAGAAAGTACCACTACTATGTGACAATGAGAGCGCCATCAAGATTTCTCAGAACCCAGCACAACACTCGAGGACGAAGCACATTGAGATTCGGTATCACTTTCTTCTGGATCATGTATTGAAGGAAGACATCGTCATCAGCCATGTGAAGACTGAAGACCAACTTGCTGATATATTCACTAAGCCTTTGGATGAGAAGCGATTTAGCACTCTGAGGTGTGAGCTAAATATCTTAGATTCCTCAAACGTCCAGTGAATGGACACACATCCTAACGCTTAAACAATATTGAAGAATCCTGATGTACAACACACGATGCGTCGTACTCCTCAAATCATGAGGAACTACCTTGCTAAGTGTGAAGAAATTAACGTGGAATTGACTCAAGATCCATACGACAAGTGTATGGTATCAAGTGTCTCATTCCCTATAAGGTGGGTAGCGCCACCGCCAAAATTCCTCAGGATCTGTTGTTCCTCAGTTTCCTCAGTTGAAGTCTTCATCACTGATGATTAACATGTTTGTCCTCTATAGCGTTCACCTATAGTTACTGTTCTTCAGCATTTGCTTCTTCATCTAGGTGAACGTGATCGGACCCGTCCCTCTGTGCTCACTTATCCATTCTTTCTATCTCATATGCGTTCGTCTGGAAATCATGTTTTCCTCAGCCTGAGACCATTTGTTATCATCCTCAGCCTTTGTCCTCAGGTTTCCAAAAATTGAGGATTATCAGTTATGATTTTCCCAAATTTGTTGCGATTTTACCGCACGTCGTGCTTATCTACCATTATGATAACCACTGAGGATCCCAACCATCAGGGAAAATCTTGTCCACAAATATCGCAACCCCTCAGCTTTCACCCCTCTATAAATAGCCATCCACCCCACGATCATTTCCCCCCACCTCTCCTCTCCCTCTCGCGCTGCCACCCTTGAGCTCCTCAAGCTCTCGTGCTAACGTCGCCAGAGTTCGCCGTCGCCGGGGAAGATTGACTCGTGTTTCCTCAGCATTTGCCTCAGTCCTGGTACGCTTATTACTTAGTTGTTTATTCCTCAGTACTGTTGTGTCCTCAAGAAATCTCCAATCCTCAACAGTATTGCTAGCATTCTGAGACCTATACCTATGCCTCATTATTTTGCTTTCCTCAGCCTATTCCTCATGAACGCATATAACCGTACCCCATTACCCTCGCAACCTAATTCTGTCACAGGTACATGTCTGCTGAGGAACCATATGGTTCTCATAGTCTCACTTCATTTGCAGCTCAGCTCGAACATACCATTCCTCAGTCTCCACCGCTGAAGAAAATGGCTCCTCGGCGTAAGCTCAATAATACCGCTAAAGACTTGCCTCCTGAGCTCTATGAGAAGCTGAAGACTCTCGAACATGAAACTGCGAATGACCGAAAGAAAAGGGTTCAGAAAATCACGTGGGAATGGGCTAAACGATGGGCTGCATATGAATGGATCAATCCTGAGCATGAGGAATCATTCTGAAAGCTCAAGAATGATCAGAGGGGGAGGGTGTGAATGATCACTTCTAAAAATTCTAAGGAACTTAGAAGGAATTCATGCAAACAACGTAGGACTAAAGACATCTCGAAGGAAATACAGTATCGAAAGTAATGCATGGCTCGAAAGGATTGGGAGCGAAGGAAAACATCGAAGACAAACAGGCAACGAGTAAATACTTAATGTAAATGCTAGAAGGAAAACGAGCCTGACACGACGATGTTTGGTAAACCAGTTCACACTCTGCAAAGTGCTACGTCTGGTTGGAGGGACTGGTGATTGAACACCTGGAGCAAAACTCTCTCCGTCCTATTCTCCACTGCAACAAACTCCTCGAGCTTGTCCAGTTTTCACTCGTGGTAGATGATTCAGGACATCTCCGAGACCTTTACAAACTTCCTTCAGCAGCGACAATTTCTCTTCGACTGCTTGACAAGCGACGCCTAACCGTCTAGGAGACTTGTAGTTCTCCAAGATAAAAAGATCGCCTAATCTCGACCTAAGTCTCTGTGAATTTCTCAACTCAGCTCAGACTTGGGGTTTTGGTTTTCTCTCTATGAATCTCTCTTGGGATGCTCACAGACCTCTGTCTTAGAATCTTCAGTGGAGCGGACAACCCGAAATGGTGGGTAGGTGCGGGGTATTTATAGTTGGCGATCCCGATGGGTAAAATGACTGAAGTGACCCGATGCGACCGCTTGACGCGTGTCCACAACGGTCGGAATCCAATCACTGCGCAACTTTACTTGAGGAACAAGTAAGCTGACTTACCGAACGAGTTCTCTCTCGAAGGCACAAAGTGCGATGACTTTGCCTTCGAGCTATTCACTCGACTCAGTAAGATTTCTCTCGGTAGGCTTTCGTGGGTTTAGGTTGAGCAGAGCAAATTCACTTCGACTAAGATCTCAACTAGCAAACCCCTCTTGATAGTACAGTTTTTCCTACGACCCAAGAAAATAAAGAGAAACTAGTAAAAAAGACTAAGTCTTCGACCAGCTCCAGCTTTCTCCTTGTTGCGATTTTACTCGAGAGAGTCTTTTTCTTCGACGACATTTTTAGGGGTCGTCTTCCTTCAAAGATTTCGGTAGATGACCGCAGCTCCGCTGCAGTGAGTTGTCCTTCGACCTTCTACATGAAAACTCCATTAATTTGGAACCTAAGTATCTGTTTATACTCGAAAACAATATTAGTTCCACTTCTGCTTTGTCCAACAATGTCCAAAACCTTCGGGGGCAAAACTTGCTCTTACAATCTTCCCCTTTTTGGACGATTGTTGACAAAACAGGCATCGATAAATAATTGAAAAAGTTTTGAGTTTTCGATGATAAACCAGTGCTAAGATCGATGAAATACTCCCCCTTGATGTATGCACGGAAGATAAGAGTTTCATGTGAAGTGCATATTTGACAAGTAGAGTCGAGGGAAAAACATCAATAATCTTAGCGAGTGAAATTGCATTCCAGATAATATCCAATGAGAAATATGCAATCTCCTCGAATGACCTGTGAACTTATATGAAAGATAACTTCCTGCAAAAAGGTTAAGTATCGCAAGCAGCTGATAGATATCTTACGAAAAGAGTAGCAGTTCACAGACCTACTTAGAGTTAGTTACAACAATATCGAATATGAATCGAAAGTTTGTTGAAACTACTCAGAAACCTCAAAGTTCAAAAGTTTATCGAACGAAAAGCAAAGCCCTTAACCCCGTAGGCAAACTAATTTCTTCGATGCCACTACATCTCCCCCTTTTTGTCACAACGTACAAAAAGTTGAGAGAATAGGGTCGAAAGAAATCCCTACTCGCTTTGGCGGCTCCGGTGACGTCGAGAAGATTCGGCGAGCGAAGGAGCACGATGAGTGGGACGAGCGCCTGGAGGAGTAATCTTTGTGCGGAAGGAGTGATGATCTCCAGAAGATTCTAGTTGTGATTCCGGCGGGGTCCTGGGGCTTCGAGGGAGTGGAGTGTACACTCTTGGTTGGCGTTGAGGGGCTTCATCTTTCTCGGAGTCGGAGGAGAAGGTGTTCACAGTGATGTGATAATAGTCATCGACACTAAGCACATATCTGTTCTTCGGCAGCCGAGGGATATTGGGATCCGGGCGATCTACTCGATCATCATTGGTCCAATTCCTATTAAGATGAGGAGGATATTCTTCGAAACCGCATCATTGAAGTTGACCGAGGGAATTGAATTTCCGCAGTCCTTTCCAAGCACGGTGAAGGCATTCACGCAGCATCTGATTTTTGTTCATGGAAATATTGCGCAAATGATTTGTCTCGTCCATCATTGCTTGCTTCTGAATGAAATCTTGGTCGATGTGACGTTGAAGCATTTGCTGGGACCGAAGAGAAACCTCCATGTGATGCACTGGCTTGATAAACTTCGAGCGAACATTACACTCAGTTAAATGGGCGCGGATGCCAGTGTGCTCAGCATATTGATCGTTGGGTCGAGCAATAGCCTGCAATACTTCCCTAACTGCTGGAGTGAAAATCTTCGGGAAAATTGACACGGGGAATGGCACGTCCCGAGAGTAATTGCAGATAGCCATCAGCCAGGGTGCATACGGCTTGTGGGAATTGTGATCATCAGCACAAGACACCAAGATCCTGATGAAGTAGTCTTGAAAATCGAAGGGATGACCGTGGACTAACTTCAACAGAGCAAGTTGCACATCGTTGGGAATTGGAAAATCATCGTGCACATCGAGCATTGGCATCAAGGTCTTCGAAAGAATATAGAACCATGCCTTTGCTTCAAACACCAAATGCCTTGGCTTGGGCTCAGCCGGGTAGTTATCTCCTACGACATCTGGATTCATGAGCGTAGATAATTCAGCAGGAGTTGGAGCAGGTAAGTCATGAAGCTTGTGTGGTAATCCTTCGAACCGAGGTAAATTGATGATGGCCAGAAATTGGTCGACAGTCATATGGAATACTTGGCCTTGGATCATATAATCAAATTTCCACGTCTTCGAGTTCTCGGGATCGCCAGTGACATAGAGCGTTGCATAAAATTTCTTGATAAGCTCGGGATTGTAACCACAATCGAGAGCAAACATCTTGTGAGCATGAAGACTATCAATTGTTTCGGCAACATTCTCGAAACATGAAGTGGAGTACACCGAAGGCATATCGAGGTATTGATGTTGGAAAACTCTCGCCTTGTTGTACAGCACACGAGTGTAGTAGATGGCTTGCTCTTGAGTCCAAAACCGAAGAGAATATGCACTTCTAGGCTTCTCGTAGGGATTGGTACCGAAGAAAAATGGCTTGTGTTCACGCCTTTTGAAGATGGGGCCTCCTCGAGGAACATCTGAGCGGAACAGGGGCAGCATTTCTCTCGGATGAGCAGAATGGAGCAACTCATCAACAGGAAAAACTTCGGCAGCATTGTCTGGCATCTGGAAAACTGGGTCAGCAGGGCGAGGAATTGAAGATGGAACGTTTACAATATCCTGAGCTGGGATGGCTGCAGGAGCATTTTCCTCGGCCTGGGCCTCGACGGCAACTCCTTCGTCGGCATTAGCATTTTGAGCGGCCTCTTCAGTCTCCATGGCCTCCAAATCTTTGTCCAGTTGAGCGAAAGCATCAACCATTTCTTCGTTCGAGGTATTGGATGAGGAGGAGGAAGAACTGTCACTAGAACTGTCATCTCCAGAACTATTTCCTTCGACAACATCTTGACGAGAGGAAACTGTTGTGATATCAACATCGGCGTATTCTCCTTCATGCAGAGTTTGGGCAGAGGAGTAATCTTTCTGAGCAGAGGAGATGGGGGCTTGAGTTTCTTGCTCGACCTGAGCAGGTAGCTCGGTCTCTGCTTGAGCTTGGGTCTCGATGGCCGGGGTGGTCGATGGAATGATGTGCGGTGGTGATGGAGGGTTTGGTGGTGGCGACGAAGCTTTTGGTGGTGATGGTTGACGAGGTGGTGGTGTTTGTTGTCGAGGTGGAGGAGTGGCTTGGCGAGGGGGCGGAGTGGCTTGGCGAGGGGGTGGCGTTGTTTGGCGAGGGGGTGGAGTTTTCTCACGAGGAGGAGTGGGTGGCTTGGTGGGGGTTGGTGCAGTTTCCTGTCGTGCTGATGCAGCAACGACCTCGGTAGACTTTGGCCTTTTGGCATTTTTCTCGATCTCTGGCGTCCCACGCGCAGAGGTTGGGGCAGCAGACTTTCTCTTTCGAGATTGTCTTTTGTACATGGCATCATTGTGCTCTTTGCATATGGCAGACACAATTTGTCGAACCTTTTCATACACAGCGGTCAAGTTTTCCTTCTGTGCCCTTCTGGAAGCTTCAAGGGTGGAAATCTTGGATTTGAAAAACTTACGGGACTCAATGTCCTCGGTTTCTTCTTGAAGTTGCCTGGTGTAAAATCTCACTTGTTCCTTGTCCTTGCCATCCTGGGTGAGATATCCTTCCCAGCGAATCATGTATCGAGCAACTTGCTCTTGGATCTCAGCAGGGACATCATCCTCGGCAGTGACTTTGCTCGGTGTGGTAGCCATCTTCCAGAGGATATGTGAAATATTAGCAGCATCCCAAGGAGCATGGGCAGCAGAATCTCCTTCGTTGGAGCTTTCTTCATCGGCACGAGGGCCGGAAACAACAGGTGCAGCAGGGGCAGGTGCAGGAGCTGGTGCGGCTCGAGGAGCTGGAACAGCCTGAGCCTTCTGCCTGGCCTCTTTGGCTTTCTTCTCGGCCTCCTTGGTGGCCTTGGCAGCATCAATGGGTTTTGTTATGGCACTAGGGGCCGCAGCTTTATCCTTCGAGGCACTTGGGGCCTCAGCGTTTTTCTTCGCTGCACTTGCAGCCGCATCCTTATCTTTTGTGACTATGGGAGTCACAACATTTTCGGTGGCGCTGTGGGCCACGACCTTTTCCTTCGGAGCACTAGGAATTGTGCCTTCAGCAATCTGTCGTCGATACTTTTCACTGACCAGATGTAAAATACCTAGCTGTTGAGCAACCTAGGCCTTTTTATGCTCGGGCTGACTGTGAAAGTTCAGGAGCTTGGAATTTGTCAAGTCTTTATCTTCTTTCTCTTTTTGCTTTGCCAGCCTTTCTTTTCGTTGAACAAGTGTTTCATCATCCTCAGCAATGTGAGCTTGCTTTCCCTTCGATTTGGCCGAAGGTTTTGCCCTGCGAACTTGAACTGGTGGAGCAGAGGAGATGGGCGGATCAGTGACCAAGTTGGTCAGGTCAATTGTTGCTCGAGGAGCCTATGCAGCTGGCTCCTGGATCCTAATGCCTTTACTGCTCGGCTTCTTCTTCTGAGGAATGTCCTCGACATCAGCCTTAGTACCAGGGTCTTGATCATGAGAATTAGCTTCTTCATCGGAGGTTGCATCTGGTGGCGAGACAATTACCACCTTTTTCTTTCGCTTGGCTAATTTCTTGCCAGCCTTTGGTTTGGCGCTTGGTCCAACTTTCTCGGCACCCTCAGCAGCAACAACCTCCTTTCTTGCTTTGGCTTCCTTTCTCTTCTGTGCTCGTGCTTCCCGAGCATCAACCAGCTCTTGAAAATCAGCAGTTGTTTTGAGAGCAGATGGGTGAGCATCATCTGGAGGAGGGTGGTCGATTATCTTTCGTCCATTTGGGCCTTAAAGATTTGACATCCGACCAAGGGTTTTTCAAAGCAAACAACCTCTCCCAGCGAGGAATAAGAGACTTGTACTCATACCAACGAAGAGATTGAAGCCTTTGAATCTCTTGCAGACAGTTTTCTCTTGTGCGTTCATCTTCAGAACCTTCAGGCGTTCTTAATTTCTTTTCGATGATCAAATCCTCTGATAATCCTTCAGAGTTGTTGGTGATCCTTGTTCGGCCTCCCACACGCTTGGGTGCTCTGACATTTCCTTCGTTTCCAGACATTTTCATGCGAAAAAGATAGGTACGAGGGAATATAGGAAAGTTGTGAACAAGTACCAGTGGTTTTCGAGGAAAATCATTTTGAATGCAGTAAACATATCGATAAGCTTGTCTTGCAGCAAGTTTTTCAAGCAAGTGCTAGACTAGATTTTCATCAAGTGTAAATCTAACGAAGAACTTGAATGAAATAAGTGCACAAGTGCAAATCCATCGATACACTTCTGAGGAAATTCCTTAAGTGAGAGAATCCGAGGGATTTCTTACCTAGCTCAGATGGGGAATCGACAGAAAACGCTAGAAACAGATTTCCCAAGTTTCAATGATCCAAACGGATCAAACAGACCTAACACAAATAATGGAAAATCAAGAACAAATCTGGATATGATGAATAGATGAGATTGGAATCGCGTCCAGAGCCACACATACCCTACCTTGGCGATGTGCGGCGACTACGGCGACGCGGATGAAGTTCCTCGTCGACGGGAAGGTCTCCGGCGGCTTCCTTCCGGCAGCAAAGCGGCGAGGGAGTCGACGGCGACGAGAAGCACGGCGGCGCGCGAGAGAAAGCTTTGGGAGCGGAGAGATGAAGTAGAGGGAATTGCGAGTGCTGTGCCGGTGGGGTGGATCCGTATTTATAGGGGAGGGGTCTGACATAACTGTCGGATCTGATCCAACGGCGCAGATTTCGCGTCTCTCCGCATTCAACGGACGGATTTTGTGGCGGTAATCGCGGGAAATCCCAACGAACTGAAAGAAAGTTGCTCCACGTCCGAGACCAAACTCATCGAACATCGAGTGTAAAAGTAGATAAAAGTTAGATAGATTTTCCTTCGGAATCAATGACAGTCGAAGGGAATCTTGATCGAGTACAAATATACATGTTCACGAGAGAAAAGCACAGATGGGGTAGGGATAGAATAGAGGAAAACAGGGTCCGATGCTTAATCAATCTGAAAAAAAAACAGCGATAAAACTCGGAGTGATAAGTGTACAGGACAACACCAAACGAACAAAAACAAACGAAAAAGAAACACGATAAAAAAATAACGTAAGTAAAACAACATAGAAAGAAAAACGTATAATACATAGTACTGATAGTTGTGGTCTTACTGCACATTGCATGAGTCCAAGATGTTCAACTCACACCTTAGTGCACAGAACCTCTTTTCATCCAAGGGCTTCGTAAAGATATCAGTCAATTGATCTTCGATGCGAACATGGCTGATAACAATATCTTCTCGCTGAACATGATCTCGACGAAAATGATGACGAATATCAATATGCTTCGTTCGAGAGTGTTGCACAGGGTTATGGGCAATTTTGATAGCACTCTCGTTATCACATAGCAATGGAATTTTCTTCACAAGAATGCCATAATTTTTCAGCGTTTGCTTGAGCCACAGAATCCGAGTGCAGCATGAACCGACGGCAATATACTCGGCTTCAGCCGTAGAAATAGATACGTAATTCTGTTTCTTCGAAGCCCAACAGACAAGAGATCTACCGAGAAAATGACATGTGCCTGTGGTAGATTTTCTGTCGACTCGATCACCAGCCCAGTCAGAATCAGAATATCCAACGAGATCAAACTGGGCACCCTTGGGATACCATAATCCCAAAGTTGGTGTATGAGCCAGATATCGAAGAATTCGCTTGACAGCAATATGATGTGATTCTTTCGGGTTTGCCTGAAAACGAGCACACATACAAACTGATAGCATAATGTCAGGTCTAGATGCACAAAGGTAAAGAAGCGAACTGATCATCGAGCGATATTTCTTTTGATTGAAAGGTTTGCCTTTCTCATCTGCATCTAGATGAACATTCGTAGGCATTGGAGTCTTGATAGTTTTGCAACAGACAAGATCAAACTTCTTCAGGCAATCTCATAGATATTTCTCTTGAGAGATGAAAGTCCCATTCTTCTGTTGACGGATTTGGATCCCAAGAAAGAACTTCAATTCACCCATCATAGACATTTCATATTTCTTCGACATCATACGAGCAAATTCTTCGCTAATATCAGGGTTAGTACAGCCAAAAATAATATCATCGACATAAATTTGACACACAAGAAGATCATTTTTGTATGCACGAGTAAAAAGGGTCGGATCAATTGTTCCTGGTTTGAAGCCCTTCTTCAGAAGAAAATCCTTCAGTGTTTCATACCAAGCACGAGGTGCTTGCTTTAAACCATATAGGGCCTTGTGCAACCTGTACACCTTATCAGGATTCTTCGGGTCTTCAAAACCTGGTGGCTGCATAACATATACTTCTTCTTCGATTTCACCGTTAATAAATGCACTTTTGACATCCATTTGATATAGCAATATACCATTGTAATTGGCAAAAGCAAGCATGACACGAATAGATTCAAGTCGAGCAACTGGGGCATAAGTCTCACCAAAATCAATACCTTCAATTTGGGTGTAGCCTTGTGCAATCAGTCGAGCTTTATTCCTTACCACAATGCCATCTTCATCTTGCTTGTTGCGAAAAATCCACTTCGTACCAATGATATTATGCTTCTTGGGATCAGGTTTATCAACAAGGGACCAGACTTTATTTCTCTCGAACTGGTTAAGTTCTTCGAGCATAGCAGTCATCCAGTCTGAGTCCTTCATGGCTTCATCGAATTTTGATGGTTCTAGCATGGATACAAACGAAAAATTTCCACAAAACTTAGCTAATCGAGTACGAGAACGAGTGGTGGGAAGACCTGGCAAACGAATCTCTTCGAGAATTGATTCGACGTCCACTCTTCTTCGAACACGAGGTAAAACTCCTTCATCATCTCGCGGATCCGGTTGTTCTTCGGGACCATCTTGTCCTTCGGGATCAGCTTGTCCTTCAGGATCATTTCCTTCGGGTTCAGCTTGTCCTTCGGGATGAGCATTTTCTTCGTTTATGCGTTCTCCTTCGACCTGTTCATCATTAGCTTCAGGATGTTGATCTCCAGCGCCCCGGGCTATGTGTGGGAACATTGGACCATCATGATCCCTGTTGGCTTGACGTGCATTTCCTTCGACAAGCCGAATATCTCCAATAGCCATGTACCTGATAACTTCATCCAAAGGTGGTTCATCCAGGTTAAGAGGTAATTGCTCCTTTTGAGAGCCATTAGTTTCATCAAATCGAACATTTACAGTTTCTACAACTTTACCAAGATGAGAGTTGTAAACTCTGTAAGTGTGAGAATTCGAACCATAACCAAGGAGAAAACCTTCATGTGCCTTTGGGGCAAACTTGGAGCTGTGATTCATATCTCTGATATAACATGGAGCACCAAAAACCCTGAGATATGAAACATTCGGATTTTTACCAGTGATGAGTTCATGTGAAGTTTTCTTTAGAAATTTGTGCAGATAAACCTTGTTGATGGTATGACACGCAGTATTTATAGCTTCGGCCCAGAACCTGATAGGGGTCTTGTATTCAGCAAACATTGTTATGGCCATTTCAATAAGTGTTCGATTCTTTCTCTCGACCACACCATTTTGTTGCGGTGTATAAGCAGCCGAGAATTCATGAGTAAAGCCATATTCATCAAGAAATTCTTCGATATGAGTGTTTTTGAATTCTGTACCATTATCACTTCTGATATGCTTGAGAGATAATTCATATTCAGTCTGAGCTCTCTTTGCGAAAGTTTTGAAAATTTCAACAACCTTGCTCTTGTCATCTAGAAAGAAAACCCAAGTATATCGAGAGAAATCATCAACAATAACCAGACCATACTTGTTTCCTCCCAGACTAGCATAATTTTGAGGACCGAATAAATCCATATGAAGCAATTCAAGAGGACGAGTAGTAGTCATTATAGTTTTTGCTGAGCGATGTTTCTTGGCAATCTTTCCTGCTTCACAGGCACTGCATAGACGATCTTTATCAAATTTTACATTATCAATTCCAACGATGTTCTTCTTCGAGATAAGAGTTTGAAGATTTTTCATTCCTGCATGACCAAGTCTTCGGTGCCATAACTAACCAGAAGTGGCTTTGGCCATTAAACATGTGGACACTGCAGGTCCCGAAGAAAAATCAACTATATAAAGATCACCTTTGCGATATCCTTCGAACACGAAGGAATAATCATCCTGTGAAAAGACAACACAACGAGAAGCAGAAAACAGTACAAGCATACCCATATCACAAAGTTTTGAGATAGACATAAGATTATATCCAAGTGATTGAACAAGCATAACCTTGTCAATATGCTTATCTTTCGATATGGCAACCTTACCCAAACCAAGTACTTTTCCTTTGTTGTTGTCACCGAAGGTAATGTATCTCTGTGAAGGTTCAGTAAGTTTGTCTTCGGTGAACAAATCTTTGTCTCCGGTCATATGATTTGTACATCCACTATCCATGACCCATTCGGATCCACCGGAGACATAGCCCTGCAGAAGAATTAGTTCTTCTTAACCACCCACAAACGAGCAGGTGACTTAGAAGGCATGGAAGAGCTAGATGGGGCAGCAATATTATATCGAACATGATTACATTGTCGATCAGGACCATCAAGCACACCATAAATATAGTTCCTCGACGAGGGGTTAGAGTATTGATGGGTAACAGCAATTTTGGTGTTATTATTACGGTGACGATAAACATTTCTATCGACACGATAGTATTCCTTCTGGGGAACATTTGAAGCAGGCACCAAGGGTTCATTTCTATCCTCGAGAGAATAGTAGTGATTCGGTGGTACCGAGAATTTTCCCTGCATAGAATGGTTAGGGGGTAGTTTTTCTACGAGAGATTTGCGAACCCAAATCTGTCGCTTATAGAAACCATTCTTTGGAGGAGTACCAACGAATTCAGCCGACACCTTTCCTTCCTGGTCTTTGATAAGCTTGTAGTCAGAATCAAGTGATTCATCAACAATAGCCTTATCAATTTTGCAGCTGAAACCTGAAAGGTTAGCAATGTCAATGGGCTTTTCTTTCGCAAGAACCCAAACAGTTTTAGGATACTGCTCGGGTTCCCAGTAGGTTCCATCAGGGTTGATTTTCCTTTCGAAGCCAACTCCTTCGTTTCGTGGATTCCTTTGAAGGAGAGCCTTTTGTAGGATATCACATAGGTACTGGTGTCCCTGCACACTTTTGAACATGCCTGTTTAAAGTAAATTTCTCAACCTGAGAAGTTCCTCGGTAATGGTTTCCTCATTCGAGGGGTTAGCATCATCAATAACAATAGGTTGCTTTCCTTTCGATCTCTCAGAAATAGATTCAATTTTACTTCGTTCCAAACAAGTTAAGCAAGGTGAAGTAGATTCATTTTTAGCTTCTAAGCCTTGTTGAGCCATGAGCGTGAGATTGACACTTTCCAACTCTTCATTAGCCTCTCTCAGTTTCTCGAGAGCCATTTTCCTTTGAAGGAATTCATAGGTTAGCTTCTCGTAGTCCACTGAGAGAAGATCATGACGAGAGGAAAGTTCATCATACTTTTCCTTCAGAGCAGCATGCTTGTTTGTCAAAGTTTGACCTTTCTCAATCTCATCGATCAACAAAGTCTCAGATTTTTGAATAGTTTCACTTAGAGAATCTAGTTCATCTTGTTGGATAGAAGCAATTTTGGCAAGTTTAGCATAGCTTATCCTAGAGTTACTTTCATAAGCAGATCCATCAGAAGTATCGTAGGAATTCTTAGATGAGGATACCTTAGCCTTGGCCATGAAGCAGTAAGCTGGAGATTCATCTTCACTGCTTTGGTTAGAGAAGAATGAACTTGAACTTTTGTTCGAAGCAAATGCTAGTCCAGCAACACCATCAGATTCAGAACCAGAACCAGAACCAGATCTTGACTTTGATTCAGTTTCGGAACCGGATGCTTCATCTTCAGAGTTCATCTCTTTACCCAAATAGGCTTTGGCACGGTGAGAATTCTTTCGTCGAGAGGAATGAGATTTCGAGGAAGAACTCTCTCGATGCTTGTGATACTTCTTCTTCTTGTCATCATCAGAACCATCTTTCTTGTCTTTTCTGGACTTTGAATCATATCTCCTCGACTCATAGTTTTTGCTCGATCTATGTGACTTGCTCGAAGAGTTGCTGTGAGAATGCTTTGATCTATGTTCAATTTCCCAGAGAGGACAATCAGCAATGAAGTGACCTGGCTTCTTGCACTTGTAGCAACATTTATCTTTCGCTCAAGAGTTTCTGGATGATGATCGATGCTGTGATGAATTGCTCGAATGTCTTGAAGAGTAGTTTTTCTTCGGTGAAGAGGAGTTCCTTCTCTGAAAGCGGTTGAACCTTCTCATTATTAGTGCCAGATCTTTTCCAATATTCTCGGGGTCATCTGAGGCACAACCAGATTCAGAACTAGCTTCAGGGGAGGAGTGATGTGAAGCTTTGGCCTTAAGTGCGTGAGATTTTCTTCGAGTCCCATTAACATCTCGTTTTTCATCTTCTTCCATCTCGAAGGTATTGAGTCTCTCAAGAATATCAGTGGCAACTAGATCCTTGAAATCAGTCCTTTCCTTAATCATCAGTACAATGTGATCGAAGGAATCATCAAGGGAACGGAGCAAAGTTCTGACAATGATCCGATTGGTATTGTCTTCGGCACCAAGGGAAATCAGTTCATTTGACAGCGAAGTGAGTCTGCTGTATATGGAGTTAACTTTTTCTCCCTCGTGCCTCTTGAAACGATAGAACTTGCTTCGAAGGGTGTCAATACGAGCATCTTTCTGAGTAGAGACACCTTCACCAATCTTCTCGAGATATTCCCAAACACCTTTGGCCGAAGAAATATTCTTGACCTCATGATATTTCTCTGGAATCAGATGATTTTTAATGAAGACCCAGACTTCAGCATCAAGCTCTATCTTCTTTGCCTCTTCAGGAGTGATAGCATTTTTTTCTTTGATAGTTACACCATTCTTGACAACTTCCCAAGCAGCAGAGTTGATAGCCATGATATTCCTCTTCATTTTGTCCTTCCAATAGGGATAGTCCTTCCCATTGTAAATGGGAATCGGTTTCCCCGAGCGAACAGCTGCAAACGACATTCTTGAAAACACTCCAGGTTGTTAGACCAAAATACGCAGAGCGTAGGGAGTGCCTAGCTCTGATACCAATTGAAAGCTCAAGAATGATCAGAGGGGGAGGGGGTGAATGATCACTTCTAAAAATTCTAAGGAACTTAGAAGGAATTCATGCAAACAACGTAGGACTAAAGACATCTCGAAGGAAATACATTATTGAAAGTAATGCATGGCTCGAAAGGATTGGGAGCGAAGGAAAACATCGAAGACAAACAGGCAACGAGTAAATACTTAATGTAAATGCTAGAAGGAAAACGAGTCTGACACGACGATGTTTGGTAAACCAGTTCACACTCTGCAAAGTGCTACGTCTGGTTGGAGGGACTGGTGATTGAACACCTGGAGAAAAACTCTCTCCGTCCTATTCTCCACTGCAACAAACTCCTCGAGCTTGTCCAGTTTTCACTCGTGGTAGATGATTCAGGACATCTCCGAGACCTTTACAAACTTCCTTCAGCAGCGACAATTTCTCTTCGACTGCTTGACAGGCGACGCCTAACCGTCTAGGAGACTTGCAGTTCTCCTAGATAAAAAGATCGGCTAATCTCGACCTAAGTCTCTATGAATTGCTCAACTCAGCTCAAACTTGGGTTTTTGGTTTTCTCTCGATGAATCTCTCTTGGGATGCTCACAGACCTCTGTCTTAGAATCTTCAGTGGAGCAGCCAACCCGAAATGGCGGGTAGGTGCGTGGTATTTATAGTTGGCGATCCCGATGGGTAAAATGACTGAAGTGACCCGATGCGACCGCTTGACGCGTGTCCACAACGGTCGGAATCCAATCACTGCGCAACTTTACTTGAGGAACAAGTAAGCTGACTTACCGAACGAGTTCTCTCTCGAAGGCATGAAGTGCGATGACTTTGCCTTTGAGCTATTCACTCGACTCAGTAAGATTTCTCTCGGTAGGCTTTCGTGGGTTTAGGTTGAGCAGAGCAAATTCACTTCGACTAAGATCTCAACTAGCAAACCCCTCTTGATAGTACGGTTTTTCCTACGACTCAAGAAAATAAAGAGAAACTAGTAAAAAAGACTAAGTCTTCGACCAGCTTTAGCTTTCTCCTCGTTGCGCTTTTACTCGAGAGAGTCTTTTTCTCCGACGACATTTTTAGGGGTCGTCTTCCTTCAAAGATTTCGGTAGATGACTGCAGCTCCGCTGCAGTGAGTTTTCCTTCGACCTTCTACATGCAAACTCCATTCTTTTGGAACCTAAGTATCTGTTTATACTCGAAAACAATATTAGTTCCACTTCTGCTTTGTCCAACAATGTCCAAAACCTTCGGGGTCAAAACTTGCTCTTACATATTCGCAGTCAATCCACCACTGAAGAGCTTGAGCATCAAGGCTCGTCCTCCTCCTGCACCGGGTGTTATTCCTGATCCTACAACCCTGAGGACTCGTGATGACTTCCCTGATGCTTATCAGCGTTATCTCAAGCGAACGACTCATCTGGCCCGTGATCTGGCCCGTGACTTGGCTGCCTCAGTGCAGATTCCGCCTCAGCCTCAGCCGAAGCCACAAACTCAAGCAAAGCATCGCAAAAAGGCTCCTGGCATCAAGCCCTCTAAGAAATCCTCAGCTCAGCTTCAAGTTCCAGGTTCCTCATGTCAACGCACGGATGGTGCTGCCCCCACCTCAAGGATTCAAACTGATGAGTCTGGTAGTGCTCCTGAGGCCTCAACCACAATGCCTCAGCCTCAGCTGAAGTCCAAAACGATTCTTCAACGCGGCCCGCGACCCTCACCCAAGAAAACCGCTATGCGTGGTGCCATTCATCATGATACACAGAGTTCTGATGATGAAGATGAATTTGAAGATTTGGCCGGATTCGTCGCCACTTAAGAAGACAAGATTGAATATGTGCGTGCTGCAGCCAGACGCAAAGCTGAAGCAACGGGTTCTGAAATCCCGCTTCTCCTTGATCCCAAGAAGATCTTGGAATACATTGAAATCTGGTCTGTCAAGCCTGATACTCCTCTTGATGATTTGGACATACCCAAAGACATCAAGTTCTATGTTCAACAGTTCCTCATCAATGAGATTCATCAACAAGATCTTCAGAAATAGTTGAAGGCTCAACTGAAGAAAGTCCTCAGTGACTTCAAAAAGAAACCTGTCACTGATGTTACTCCTCAGGAGTTCATCGAGCATCAATGTGAAGTTCAACGTCTCAACACTGAGTGTGCCGCCAACCGTGCCTATATCGGCAAATCCAAGGAGCGGATGTCTCAGCAGATGGCTAAATTGATGAAGCTTCGACAGCCCGCTGCCTCAGCACCCCCTGCTACCTCAGCCCCTAAAGGCCTCAAGCGTCTGCCCGTGGCTCAACCCTCAACTCCACCTGCTGCAAAGAAGTCCACACTGGAGCCCACAATTGAGGAGCCACTTGATGCTACACCACTCTCCTCAGCTCCTCCGACATCTAGGGCTGCTGAGACCACAACTTATTCCCCAGCTGCTCACACTCCACCCACAAATCCTCAGCGCAGCATCATCGTCTTCACCCCACCAACTGCGGCTACACCCATCGTTCCAATGCCTCAGTGTCCACCTCCACCAATCATCACTGAGATTGAAGACATGGATGTTGACATTATGGATCATGGTACTCCTCGTGTCCATGATGAGGAATTTGAGATGGCAAACTCCCCCACTCATACAATCTTCTCCCCAGAGGCTCACTCCCCCACTGTGACCGAGGTGCTTCCTGATACCTCTCTCAAGTCTGAAGAATCTGTTGGTGCATCGTCCTTAGCTTCTGATGCTGATGAACCTGAAGCCACAAGTGCACCCTCCAATTCTGCTACTGATACTAATGCTGCGGCGACAACAACTACTGAACCTGAGACTGATCCCCCCGCAGCTGAAGCTGCAGTCGAGCACAACACCAATGCTGATATTGAGGCTGCACCAGATCGCACTGAGGATAGACAAGTTACATCTCCCTCAGCACCTGCATCATTTCCAAAACCAGTGCCTGTGTCACATGCTGAAGACCATGCCTCTCCACAGCCGCCACCTTCTTCTTCAGCCTCACCGGCTCATCAGGAGACTGCCTCAGCCATCTCTCTGTGCCCAAAGCAGAAGAAGCCATTCTATCGCAATCTTGAAGCTGATGCACGTCCAAACTTCAACACGGATGCATTCTTCAACGCTATGAGCTTATTTCAGGCTGGGATCCAAAATCCGTATCACTCTCCTCCGCCCAGCAAGCTCCTGAGGTTCTGGACAGCTACACAGAAGAACTATTATTCCTCAGTCCTCTACATGGCACAAAAGGTGTTTCCTCATAAACATATTCCTCATTTGGATATGGAGAACATCCCTTGCTTCAACAATGTGCTGCAGGACTTGTATCATGCCAAGCTGCTTTAGTTTTTCTCCGAGTGCATCCATTGGAATGAAGAACTTGTGCTTTAGTTCTATGCAACACTATATGTCTCAGGGGACCCCAAAGACATCAATACTTGGGTGCTTGAATGGATGACTCAGCATCAACACTACATTGCCTCAGTACCAGAGATTGTGGACATTCTTGAGCTCCCTCCTTCTGAAGCCTCAGTCCCCAGCACATATGGAGCTCCACTTCTTTGGGATGACCTGATGAATATGCTGATGAAGCCCCTGAAGCTCCACCTCGGACAAAGTTCCTCGTTTCTGAGCTTCAGTATCTGCCCAGCACCTTGTATAGAATTTTGGCCAAGTCCTTCTGTCCCATCAAGGGATATGAATCATCTGCTGAGGAAGTCGTGGGCATCATGAAGAACATTCTATATAGCCTCTACATGTTGTTCCAATTAATGTCTCAGACTTCTTCTTCAGGACGTTGGTGGAGGCTGCTCAGAATCCTCATATTCTGAAGCCATATGCTCCATGGATTATGAAGATCATCCGCACCAAGACTGGCATCAACTTCAAGCCTGATCAGGCTAATCATCGTCCGTATGTTCCTCCAGTTGAAGTGCTTCAACACACTCTTGACGCTAATGCCAAGGGCAAAGCGCCTTTTTATGAAGCAGTACTTCCTTAGGACTCGCTCGGTGGAAACATTCGCCAGCCTCAGTCTCGCACCACTCATGAGGAGCGCACCCATGCCTCGACTGAGGGAACTACTCAAGCTCGCCTGATGACTGATCGCGAGCTCCTCATCAGTCTGGACCAGAAGGTGGATCGGAATCATGACTGGACGAAGCGTCAGATCGGTGACATCCTCAGCTATATGGCGCAGATGCATACAACTCAGAAGAAAGTTCATCAGTATGCTCATCATGCGTATTAGCGACTTGATGCTCTTTTGACTGAGGTGATCACTCCTGAAGACCTCGCCAAGCTGAGCCTCAGACAGCCTCCACTTACTGAGATTCGCCCTCCACGTCAGTTCACCAAAAGCAAGACACCACCTCTGGCGATGGACTCCTTTTCTTCAGCGCAAGAATTCTCGCCTGAAGAAGTTGAAGACACTGCGGCTTGTCCTCACACTGCCACGGCGTGCCTCCGTCCTGATGCTCAACCCTGAGGCACTTCTATGGGACGTTAGCAGTAGTCTATCCTTTTTGTTCATTTAATGACAAAGGGGGAGAAATTTTTGTCTTCAAGCGGGTTCATATGGGTTCCTCAGTTACAACTCTCGTTCTTCCGATCATTTTTGTAATGAGTTGTACACTGATATTTTGTGTGGTTTCTGATACTCTTAAGTTACCTCATGATATTCTTCAAGTTTATCTATTACTCATGTTATTCCTCAGCAACCACATTACTCAGTGCTATGTTTGATTCCTCAAATTACTCCATATGATGCACTGTTTCAAACAATCCGGGATATAGGGGGAGCTCCTCATGTTTTTCAAAAATTATATCAAGTCCTCAAAACATGCATATCCTCATGGGGAGCATCTCTATATCCGGAAACAATGAATTGTTTTCTTCAAGTTTTTCCTCAAAATTATTTATTTTATCCCGTTGAAGCTTTAACCTGATTGTCATCAAATCACCAAAAAGGGGGAGATTGTAAGTGCATCTAGTGCCCCCTTTGAGGTTTTGGAGTATTTGATGACAAAACGGTTAAGGGACTGATGTGTTTGTGAGTATACACAGGAAAAAGTCCCTGAGGATGAGGTTCACCACCGTTGTCGACCCCCCAAAATGTTGAGGAACATTGGAGAAGTCGGTGTGTTTCCTGAAGACTGAAGTTGTGCGAAATCCTGAGGAATCAGGATCTTGAAGCGCTCGGCTGAAGCTGAAGCTGTACCATATCCTGAGGACGATACTGAGGACGTTCGCGCTGAAGACGAAGTTGAACCGTAGTCTTCGCTAAGACTTTTTATACTTCTTGAGTCGTAGGAAAACACTGCACTATTGGAGGGGTTGAGGAAAATGAGTTCTGTATTTCTGAGGAAGTGCTCAATTAGAAATTCTGAAGAAAACCCTGAGGAAATCTCCTGAAGTAGAAGTTCAGTCCTCGGGTGTCTGAGAGTTGTTCTTCAGGACACTGAGGCAACTAACTTCGGTTGAGGAGTCTGGAGATCGCCAGTGCGATTTTTCTGAAGATTGTGAGGAGAGAGAATAGTTTGACCGTGCCACGTGTTGCGTGGTGAGAAGCTAGAACTTGTCTAGAAACGGTCATATCCGAGGGCACGAGAGTAATTGTGTGCATGGGCATTTATGTCCTTTCACCTGGGGTTGCTCCACGGCTATAAATAGCCACCCTTAGCCCCATTTGTGGGCTGGCTGCTCCGAGAGAAAAACTGACACTTGTCATTTGAGAGCAACCCACCTCTGAGGACACTAAAGAACCTAAGTGAGGAAAACCACCATCCTGAGTAGTTGAGCATTTTTGAGGAAGTCGGTTCGACTGATCCAAAGCTTTTTACTCTTGAAGACTGTGATCTTCCAGCCGGTGTAGAAGTCTTCAGTCTGAGGAAGTCAAGATGCAATTGTGACTTCCCGGAGTGACTGAGTCTGTGAAGGTTTCGGGAGTCTACCTTGAAGACTCACCTGAGTTATTGGACGGAGTCTGAGGACTTTAGTTCAAGGAGAATAAGGTGAAGACTATGTCTTCTGAGTTCAATCTCAGCCTCTCCAACCAGATGTAGAGTTGTCACAGCAACTCGAACTGGTTCATCAAGTCTTCGTCTTCAGTGCCCGGGTGCTATTTCTTCAACCTCAGTTATTATGTTTATGCACTGATGACTTATCCTGATGCCTTACTTTCTGTGTTCACTCTGTACTGATTCCTCAGTTCGTGCTTAAATCTTACCGTAGCTATGCAATAGGTTGTTTTCAATTCACGCCAGTGCTTTTCTACTTCATTTGTTTCCTCCTCGGGTTTCAACCTGAATTTCGCATTGCCTCAATCCTAAGGAAATAGAAATTCCTCGAGATATTTAAAAATCTCCCATTCACCCCCCTCTGGTCGATATATTGCACTTTCAGTAACCGTAGTTACAAGGATTGTTTACTTTACGCAAAGTTCTTTTAATGCAGTTGTCTGTTGCTTTGGGTTTACACTTTGGGTGGGGCTCGCAACTTAAAACCAGCGAGATGTTCTGGATAGATATCTCAAGGTGGATGATTAGTAGTAGATGAAGATGGATTTCGGTCTACTTATTTTGGCGTACTGCCCATGCTTTTGAGCCTCTTCCTTTCTTTTGTAGCATAGTTAGCATTGCGGTGCGTTTATAATCCTGTCAATTGCCCTTCTGTAATTTGTTTACCTCGCATAACAGTCTTATCGTATATTGGGAGAGAGACATCACTAGTGAACATCACGGGACCCCGGTCCATATTCTCATCACTGTTTACACGCTCATTTACTTTCTTGCTTTTTTACTTTCAGTTGCTATCATTATCATTATCCTGTGTTTTTGATCCTTTGTAAACAACAAGACCGGAGATATTGACAACCTCTCTGAACTTCGTTGGAAGCAAAGTTAATTGTGTTGTGTGCAGGTCCGCGTTAGGTGCGCCGCTGACACCTACTTATCATCGCCGGAGTCCTACTGGTCGATACTCAACCTTGATATCTTCACCGAGGGAAACTTGCTGCTACGCTCCATCTTACCTTCCACTTGGGGTAACCAATGAAGGGCGAGAAGCAATCCTCTCTAGGGTATCAAGCGAATTTCTGGTGCCGTTGCCGGGGACTCCGAGTGATAAGATAGGGGAGTTGCCCACTACCTTTTACCTTTACTTTTTAGTCTTGTTAGTTTACCTTTCTATTTTTATCTTTGTGTCTTATATCAAAAATTACAAAAAAAATCTGCCACACCTGCTGCTACTATGGGTTCCTCTGGAAACACAAAGTTGTGTGACTTTACCAGTCACAACAACAAAGACTTTATCTGCACTCCTGTTGCCACACCTTCCACTTCAGCTACTTCTTATGAAATTAAACCTGCTATATTAAACCTTGTTATGACAGATCAGTTCTCGGGTGCTGCAGATGATGCTGCTTTACACTTGAATAATTTTGTTGAATTATGTGATATGCAAAAGTATAAAGAAGTAGAAGGTGATGTTGTTAAGCTCAAGCTTTTTCCTTTCTCTTTGAGGGACGGAGGTAAAATCTGGTTTCAATCTTTGCCTAGAATAGCATAGATTCTTTGGATAAGTGCAAAGATGCTTTTATTGGGAAGTACTACCCACCTACTAAAATTATCAAATTGAGGAGTAACATTATGAATTTTAGGCAATTGGATAATGAACACGTTGCCCAAGATTGGGAACGTATGAAATCTCTTGTTAAGAAATGCCCTACACATGGTTTGACTACCTGGATGGTTATCCAGACTTTTTATGCAGGCTTGAACTTTACCTCGCGGAACCTGTTAGATTCGGCCGCGGGAGGAACCTTTATGTCAACTATACTCGGTGCTGCCACCAAACTCCTCGATGAGATGATGACCAATTATTCCCAATGGCACACCGAACGCGCTCCAACATGTAGGAAGGTAAATTCTGTCGAGGAAATTACCTCCCTAAATGATAAAGTTGATTTAATTATGTCTCTACTTACCAAGCAACCCTCTATTGATCCTCATGATGTTCCTTTAAATTCTTCGGTTGGTCAGGAACAAGTAGATGTGAACTTCATTTCTAGAAACAAATTTAATAATAATGCTTATAGGGGCAACTTTGCTAGTAATCCTAGACCGTTTCCATCCAGTTATGGGAACAACAACACCTACCCTAGCAACTCCTATCCTACTTATAAGGAAAGAGACCTACCTAGCTATGAGAAATTAATGGAAATAGAGAAGGCTACTAAGAATTACATGCATATCCAGTTTGAACAAAACAAAGCCTTCTCTAAGCAAATAGGTGAGCACACTGCCATTCTGCAAAACATTAGTGAACAACTTGAGAGCCTGAACGTTGAGATCTCTAATCTCCAAACTAGACTTACCGCCACTAAAACCATTGTTTCGAATATGTCCCACACCCAATCTACTTTAATAAATTGAATGGCAGCCAAACCAGAAGTTATCCCTATGGAATATGATAGAATTAAGAGTCTTCCTACACACCACACTGTTGCCACTATCCAAATCGTTGAGGACACTGAAACTATTAGCACCCAATGCACTCCTGGTCACATCGGACCTATTAATAGTGATGCTAATACCTCAACCGTAGAAGAAGAAACTCCTATGAACATAGAGGGTTTCAAACAAGTGAGCTTAGATGAAACTACTACCACCTTTGATAGTAGTGATATTTATTTTGACAGTTGCACCCTCTCAGAATTTATCAGCTTAGTACACAAAATGTCTAGAGACCCCCACACTAGCACACTTAATCTTGCCTTCACGGAGCATATCACAAATGATCTTATCAAAGCTAGGGAGGATACACATAGGATAGAAGCCTCCATACCTAGGAAGCTAGATGATGGTTGGGACCCCATGATAAAAATTAAATTAAATAACTTCTCTTGCTATGCTTTATGTGACGTTGGAGCTAGTACCTCCGTCATGCCCAAAAGAATGTATGATATGTTTGAATTGAAACCTTTTGATTCATGTTCTTTTGGTGTTCGCCTTGTCGACTCTTCTGTAAAGAAACCTTTGGGGAATATCGACGATGTTCTTATCATTGTCAATGACAACTATGTTCCCGTTGATTTTATCATTATGGATATAGAGTGTGAACCTTTATGTCCAATTATTTTGGGACGTCCTTTTCTTCGCACCGTTGGTGCTGTTATTGACATGAAAGAGGGGAATATAAAATTTCAATTCCCTCTCAAAAATGGGATGGAACATTTCCTAGAAAGAAAGTCAAGTTACCTTTTGAGTCCGTTACACGGGCAAGCTATTCTCTTTCTGTTGATAAAACTTGATTCTTCTTTTGCCTTATGCCTAGCTTAAAGGCGTAAAAGAAAGCACTTGTTGGGAGGCAACCCAAGATGTTTTTTACTTCTGTTTTTAGTGGTCTTGATGATTTTTACTACTGTAGCAACATCATTGTATCTTTATTTTTCAAGCTTTGTGCCAAGTATAGCCTCATATGACAAGGGAAGTGAAAGTTGTGACATGCTGTCCAGAAAACAGATTCTGTCCTCGTAACGGGAAAAATCAGAATAAATCACAAGTCCGTATTTTTGAGATTAATTTTTTACACAGCGTGCTCTATACAATCACGGAACTTTCGTATGTTCTGAGTTTTTTGATTTGAGTTTCAGAAGTGCCCCTAAAAAATTATTTACTACCCGCTGTTCTGTTTTAAATATATTCTGCCACGTTTTGTCTCTCCTAACTTTTGCAAACCTTAAACTTGCTTTTTCTTTGCAAAAACCTTTTGGCAATCTTGAGAAACAGTAGCTCTTCAAGAATATCTTTATATCCAGTGGGGAAAATAATTTATTAAGGGTACTAACCTCTCTAATCAGCTTATGATGAGTTGTGTATGAAGTGAGTTTTCAAGTGTGCGATGGAAGATGATGAAAGAAAATTCGGGAGTGTCAAGCGCTCAAGCTTGGGGATTCCCCCATCCATACCCAATAAATATTCAAGGAGACTCAAGCCTCTAAGATTGGGGATGCCCCCGTGCATCCCCTTCTCCATCAACAATCATCTGTTCGTCCTTCGTCTCACTATATTTTTATCACTTCATGCGTTATGTGCTATGCTTGGAGCGTCGCGCTCTTAGGTTTTGTTTTTAGTTTTATTTAGCTTTGCTTGCTGTTCATAACAAGTTATATCCCATCTTACTTTTTGTGGGAGAGAAACATGCTCCACTTTCAAAATCTAGAACACATCATAGGATTTTTCATGCCTATCTTTTTACTGTTGTGTTCTTTATCTTTTCGTAGCTACTGCCATGTTTAGTTTTTATTTTTAGTTTTAGCAAGATCCTTGGATTTCATTTAGTTTATTTCTAAAACTCTCTTTAGTTTTCATGTTTATCTTGTTAAGAGAGTTAGTTGTTGCACTGAGTTATGTCTTGTTTTGAGAAGTAGGTAATTGAGGTTGCTATTTAATTTTAGTAGTAACTTGCAATAGTTTTGAGGTATTGATGTGAGTAATGTTTGAACTTTTGGTGTCAAGAGCTCTATCCTATTAGTGATAGGTGTCGTATTTTGGGAAATCCGTGTTTATTTTCAAAAGCCTACAAAACTAGTTGAGAACTCTAGCTACTAGATGGATCACTACTCTTCTGAGGGGTCGAATATTAGAGTACACTCACGTACCATGAGTCGAGGATGCGCAAGGATAACCAAACCCCCATACACTCCTCCTCGGGGTACTTGTCTCTTTGTGAACCTCCTCATTAGATTGAGAGTTACTGATAATAAGTGCATGAGTTCTTCGTACTAATGTAAGTGTTGAAAGTTGACACTTCCACCTCCTCATATTTGCTAGCCTCTCCTGTGCCGTGCATTGACTCCTTCTCACTCCGAGAGTTGGCGTCCACCTTCGCCGGTACATCCAAACCTTTGGCATGATACGCTCTGCCATCATAAACCTCCTTATTCTTTCCTCAAAACATCCACCATACCTACCTATCAAGGCATTTCCATAGCCTTTCCGAGATATATTGCCATGCAACATCCACCTCTTCATGACTTGATCTTCATGTCATACATGTTACTACTACACTGGCAGCGGCATACATTGCATACATCATGATAGCTACATCTTCTTTATGATTTGAGTACCTTGTAAAGTGTGAAAGATCTTCTATACCCTCTTGTAAATTAGAGTGTTGCCCTTAAGTGAGGAAAAGATCCCAAAGTGGACAAAACAAAAGATCCCAAAGAGGAAAAATGAGAGTTAAATAGAAAGAGCCATTAAGGCCATCAAAAAAATACAAAAAAGAAAAAAAAAGAAATAAAAGAGAGAAAGGGGAAACACTACTATCCTTTTGAAAGATCCACACTAGTACTCCCTCTTATCCTTGTACTCCATAGAGATGATCATGCATATAGCTATGTGGGGACCTTCACACTATAGAACTCGGCTTGCATATTCCAAGGATGGGCCTCCTCTAAAGAGCTATAGGTCTTCATGAGCAAGCAAGTTAGATGCACCCCACTAGTTCCATTGGATAATTTTCAGCTCATATGTGCATCCGTTGCATGGAAATCCCTACTCCTCACATCATATCTATCATTTGGCCTTCTCGCCTATGATTTTCCTCATTGATGTGAGCCTTTCTCACCTTTTTGACTTCCTCATCCACCACTTACTCTCTTTTCCATACTAAGTGTCAACTCTCGTGCTTACGCTCATCCATTGCATGAGTGCTCAAAATATCGAAAAGGAGTGGATCAAATTGACTTGTACCTGGCTAGTGGACTGGGGACGAGTCAAGATAAGATTCCAAAGAAGACCAAGTGTGAAACTTTAGTAGATTGAGTTCTCAACAATAATACCTTTTTTCTCGTATTCCCTATCCCCTTCTTGCACGCAAACACCATTTGGAGAAATTCGAGTCACGGACAGCGAGAGCTCTTGCACCTAATGTTCTTTCGTTGCTTATTTCAATGCTAATATAGACTCTTGCATGTTATGACTTGAATTGAATTACATACCTTGATTGATTTACTTTTCAAAGTTTTTATATGGTTGCTAGCATGTCACCACAGAAATTATGCCTGTTATCATTTACCTACTCGAGGACGAGCAGGAATTAATCTTGGGGATGTTGATACGTGTCAAACGTATCGATAATTTCTGCTTGCTCCATGCATGTTTTGTGTGATATTGCTATGATATAGATACACTTTCATACACTTTTGATCATATTTGGACTAACCTACTAACTCAGTGCACCTCAGTGCCAGTTCCTATTTTCTGCTGTTTTTCTATTCCAGGTTTCCCCCATATTAAAAATGCTCCAAAAATTCAGGAAAAATCGGATAAAAAATCAGCGCAACGGAGTCTTCAAGAAGCACCCAACTGGGGCCAGAGGTCCACCACCAGGGGCCCAGGCGGCCACCCGGCGAGGCCAGGGGCCTGGCCGTGGCAGGGGGCGCCTGGACCCCTGGTGCCCCCTGGCTTCCCCCGTTCGCCTATTTATTCTCCGTCACGGGGAAACTCCGAAGAAATAAACCTATTTCGCAAATTCTCCTTTGTTCCGCCGCCTCCGCGCTTCCAAGATCGGGAGCACCGCCAGGACCCTTCCCGGCACCCTGCCGGAGGGAGGATCGACCTCCGGGAGCTTCTCCTTTACCATGGACGCTTCCCGGATGTGCCGTGAGTAGTCTACCTTGGACCATGGGTCCGTGATCAGTAGCTATGTGATGTTCTCCTTCCCTCTTTGTTCTTCATGATTTAGACCTCGTGAGCTGCCCTACATGATCGAGGCACATATGGTATTCTTTCTGCTTTTGCTATGCTGAGTTTGATGGGATCTGATGGATTATGAGATTATGTTCAGATTGTGATAGAGTAATATAATTGGTTCTTATCTCTTGTATTTTCGTTCCGAATTAATTCTTGCATGTTCTCCGTTGCTATTTATAGCTTTGGACAAGTGGTAGGTAGTGACTCCAAGAGGAACGTTATGCTCGATTATGGGTACATGCCCCCTGATGACACACTTGAGTGACCGAAACATGAGTCTAGGGGATGTGCTGTGGCCACAAGGGGGGAAAACAATGGTGCTTGTAACCACGGTTACAAGGATTGTTTACTTTATGCAAAGTTCTTTTAATGCAGTTGTCTGTTGCTTTGGGTTTACACTTTGGGTGGGGCTCACAACTTAATACCAGCGAGATGTTCTGGATAGATATCTCAAGGTGGATGATTAGTAGTAGATGCAGATGGATTTTGGTCTACTTATTTTGGCGTACTGCCCATGATTTTGAGCCTCTTCCTTTCTTTTGTAGCATAGTTAGTATTGCGGTGCGTTTATAATCCTGTCAATTGCCCTTCTGTAATTTGTTTACCTCACATAGCAGTCTTATCGTCTTTTGGGAGAGAGACATCACTAGTGAACATCACGGGACCCCGGTCCATATTCTCATCACTGTTTACACGCTCATTTACTTTCTTGATTTTTTACTTTCAGTTGCTATCATTATCATTATCCTGTGTTTTTGATCCTTTGTAAACAACAAGACCGAAGAGATTGACAACCTCTCTGAACTTCGTTGGGAGCAAAGTTAATTGTGTTGTGTGCAGGTCCGCGTCAGGTGCGATGCTGACACCTACTTATCATCGTCGGATTCCTACTGGTCGATACTCAACCTCGATATCTTCACCAAGGGAAACTTGCTGCTATGCTGCATCTTACCTTCCACTTGGGGTAACCAACGAAGGGCGAGAAGCAATCCTCTCTCGCGTATCAACAAGGTCCGTCGTCTCCCACGCACGACACTCCTGGTCGATCTACGTCAGTACAGTCCATACAGATGGGGGCACTCCGACAAACACGAGGATGGCTAAGTCACGTAGGCCCTTACCATGGCGAGTGGAATCCACCCGAGAGCTGCACCAGCCCAATAGTGTGTCTTGAATCACCGGCATCCTCCCACCAAATTTGTCGGGTGAAGACACTGGAGATTAGGATGTGAACGATCGTCTCAGACTCCTGTTCGCAGAAGGGGCAGCTTGCCTGATGCGGCAACCCCCGCCTAGCCAACCGGTCTGACGTCCAACATTTATACCGTAACGCTAGCCAAACAAAGAATCTGCATGTCAAAGGTGCCTACGAATTTCACGTGAATCTACTGTTTTTCCATCTTGCTTTTTTGTGTTCATCATGGAATGAAAAAGTAAGCCTCTAAAGCCACACCTATTGTCATCCAGTACGGGAGACGGTGATCAGAATTTTTGAAAGCGCTTTTGCATGATTGTCAGATCTTGTTCATGGTGGATGCGAACAACTACTTCTTACCCTACGTAGACCACCTCCTCGTCAGCATGAGTAACCGCGTATACTCTTTCGCTACTCCGTATATCATAGTATCGTTTCTGTTAGGATTACTATTTGGTTTACTTTTAGTAGCAATCGATATGGATGTCATGCTTGTTTTCTATTATCTCAACTGTATGACTAGGATATTACTTCTATTATGTTTAATACTTTTTATCTACTCTTTATTGGATTAAATACTACTCCCTCCGATCCATAATAAGTGTCGCTCATCTAGTACAAAGTAGTACAAACTTTGTACTAGATGAGCGACACTTATTATGGATCGGAGGGAGTATGAGATAATGACAAAATATTCAATAATGACTTTGAATGGGACAGAGTGGGCGAACACATACATGACACCGAATCCAAACACCCACAAACCTCCCTTCAGTTTGGGAGATTACAAACACTTGAACGCATCAGTTCTATGACCTCAGGACCTTCTATCTTTTCCTTTTTATCTCCCTTTGAATTTCTCGTTCACTTCTACCAATGCGCATACATATGTCGATTGAGCACAAATAGAGCAGTCAATTGCAATCATATCCAAATTCAAAACGCAAAGAATTAGATTTGGTACAGAGAGAAGGATCCACTACTGCCGATTACATTTGCAGGCAACAATCTCACACTAGCCCTACCCTGCACCACCGTGTTCTCATGTAGCGGAGGCTTAATTAGGTCTGCCGTCTCCCACACACAACACTCCTGGTCGATCCACGTCAGTACGGTCCATACAAATGGGGGCACTCCATCAAACACGAGGATGACTAAGGCGCGTAGGCCCTTACCACGGCGAGTGGAATCCACCCGAGAGCTGCACCAACCAAGTAGTGTGTCTTGAATGCCCGACATCCAATACCAATTGACTGCCCACATGAGAACCTCCCACCAAATTTTTCGGGTGAAGACACTGGAGATTAGGATGTGATCGATCGTCTCAGACTCCTGTTCGTAGAAGGGGCAGCTTGCCTTTTGCGGTATCCCTCGCCTAGCCAACAGGTCTAACTTCCAACATCTATCCCGCAACGCCAGCCAAACAAAGAATCTGCATGTCAAAGGTGCCCTCGAATTCCATGTGAATCTACTGCTTTTTCATCTCACTTATTCGCGTTCACGAAGGAATGAAACAGTAAGCCTCTGAAGCCACACCGATTGTCATCCATTACGGGAGACGGTGACAAGGTTTTTGTAGAGTACTTTAGCATGATTGCAGGATCTTGTTCATGGTGGATCTGAACGACGACTTCTTCCCCTACGTGGACCACCTCCTCCTCACCATGAGTAACCTTGACGAGGGGGTGACCCCATGACTCTTACAGATGAGGGTACCTGGTGCATATCAAGCTAGAGGGCCCGCTGGAGGCCTCAATTGGCCCACACCTGGCCCACTCGAGGCAACCGCCATAACGAGTCCTCGACGATCATGGAAACCGCGACTTGGCGTCCAAGACTGAAGATAGATTAGGAAACCCTCTCTGTAAACCTAGACGGACTCCTTGCGACCCAGCCTAGTATATAAAGGCTGGGAGAGGGGATGTCTAGGGCATGGAATATTCTAGCAAACAACATCTGTCCTGAGCGATCTCGCCTCGACCTCCACTGTAATCGGCTCCATCATAATACAATCGAGCAGGAAGTACTTTCTCCTGTTAGACGACGAGTATCGCCAACTTGCTCACGTCCTCCCCGATCTAACCCAGGGTTCCTAACCATGGGATTTTCCAAGGTCAATCCTCATCAATTGGCGCCGACCGTGGGGAAGACACAGTTTGGAATCACGATCTCGGCGGTCCCGTCATAAGCAAATCACTACTCGAAAACGCGAGCAAGATCCAATCCACTCGAAGAACTCAGGTTCATTGCAAGCCTCTCCATCGCGCCTCCAAGATTTCTCGGCCAACGACTGTGCCAAGAACAATTTCTCGGCGATTACAAAAGTCGCGCCCAGCGAAGAAAAACTCGACGACGCAGAAGGCAAACACAGTACGCAGCCACCGGGCCAATCACGGAGCTAGAGCAAGAAGTCCAAATCGAAGTCTCACTCGAGAAATCACCGCCCGGCGCAGCAGCACCGAGAACCACCCGAGAACCCGCCGCCACCCGAGCGGACGACGAAGGATCTGAAATCCAATCTGGCGAGTGCTGCGACCCCGACCGAAGAATGGACAAATTCAACAAGATGATCCGGAACCACTCGATCAATGACAGAATCGAGCTGGATCCAAGATTCCACTCTCGTTCAGAAGACCACTCGCAATCCTTCCGCATCGCAAGAAGAAGAAGGCACGCCGGCTCTAGCAAACTCACAACCCAAGTGCAGTTGGATGGGCCTTGCACAATCCACTATTTCGAAGATGATTGGGGACGCATCAGATCAAGCCACACCATGAGGAGTTGTCGCTTGTTCACCGAATTCTCCGACATGCTCAAGAAATAGAAGCAACGCAAAGCCAAACAGGCTCGAGAGACAGCGCATCCGCCAACGCACAACTCAGAAGAGTAGTACCCGCCGTCCCAAGGACGGGTTTGCATGATCCAAGAAGGACGACCGTCAAAAGCAAAACAGGAGGCACACACCCAGCAAGCTCGAGCAACCGAAGACTAATTGACAGAAGAAACCTACCACCTATACGGCTCAGAAACTAACATCACCTTCTCGCAAGACGACCATCCGCTTGCAATTCTGAGACCAGGGCACGCACCATTGGTTCTCGAAGCTCAGATTGGTGGTTACGACATGGACAGAGTATTCATGGACGGGGGCAGCAGCCTAAACATCATCTTCACCAGCACCTTGCGTAAGATGTCAATTCCTTGATCAATATGGAAAAACTCAGGCGTCACAATCTACGACGTAGTGCCAGGAGAAGCAGCCTCCTCCCTGGGATCAATCGATCTCGACGTAATTTTTGGCAGCAAGGGCAACTTCGCAAGAAAAGTCCTCGAGTTTGAAGTACTCGACTGGGAGTCCCAATACCACGCCATACTTGGACGACCCGCGTTCGCACAATTCATGGCAGTCCCACACTACGCATACCTCAAACTCAAGATGCCCGGGCCCTCAGGAGTCATCACGGTTAATGGAAACTTCATCAAATCAGATCAATGTGACCGAGACTTCCATCAGGTCTCCGACACATTTGGACCACACCAGCAACTCGAAGAGATAGCCATGGTGGTAGACAAGAGCGTCTTTCCGCTAGCAAGAAGAAGCGAGAAAAAAGAATTCACTCGTGATTTTAGCGTCGACAGCGACACATCAATTCATCAGGTGCACCCGACCGACCCAGCCAAGACGGTTCAAATATACGCCCACCTACCAGAAGACTAAACAATAGCCCTCATGGTTTTCCTCCGCGAGGAGTGCAAAAGTTTCACATGGTGTCCGGCCGACATGCCCGGAATACCCCGGGAGTACGCAGAGCATTGATGGTCTCTCCTCGTTGGTTACCCCAAGTGGAAGGTGAGATGCAGTGTAGCGGCAAATTTCCCTCGATGAAGATACCAAGGTTTGTCTCCAGTAGGACTCCGGAGATGATAAGTAGGTGACAACTGCGCCAGAAGTTTGAAGGTTGACGTGGACCTGCACACAGACACAGATAACTTTGCTCCCAACGAGTACAGAGAGGTTGTCAATCTCTCCGGCCTTGGTGTTTACAAAGGGTCAAAGGCAAGAGATAAAAATAAATAATGATTGCAGCTGAAAATTAAATGCAGGAAAATAAATAGCGTGTAAAAAGTGATGAGAATATGGACCGGGGTCCTGTGATGTTCACTAGTGATGTCTCTCTCCCAAAAGGCGATAAAACTGGTATGCGAGGTAAACAAATCACAGCTGGGCAATTGACAGGATAAAAAAACGCACCGCAATGCTAACTATGCTACAAAGAAAGGACAAGGCTCAAAAGCATGGGCAATACGCCAAAATAAGTAGAGCGAAATCCAACTGCATGTACTACTAATCATCCACCTTGATATATATATCCAGAACATCTTGCTGGTATTAAGTTGCGAGCCCCACCCAAAGTGTAAACTCAAAGCAACAGACAACTACATTAAAAAACACTTTGCGTAAAGTAAACAATCCTTGCAACCGCGGTTACAAGCACCGTTGTTTTCCCCCTTGTGGCAACATCACATCCCCTAGACTCATGTTTCTGTCACTCAAGCGTGTCATCGGGGGGCATGAACCCACAATCGAGCATAACGTTCCCTCTTGGAGTCATTACCTACTACTTGGCCAAAGCAATAAACAACAACAGAAAACATGCAAGAATTACTTAGGAACAAAAATATAAAAGATAAGAACCAAATATATTACTCAATCACAATCTGAACATAATCTCATAATCCATCAGATCCCAGCAAACTCAGCATAGCAACAACAAAAAATTACATAGGTGCCTCGATCATGTACGACAGCTCAAGAGGTCTAAACCATGAAGAACAAAGAGGGGAGGAGAACATCACATAGCTACTGATCACGGACCCATGGTCCAAAGGAAACTACTCACGACACATCCGGAAAGCGTCCATGGTGGAGGGGAAGCTTCCGGAGGTCAATCCTCCCTCCGGCAGGGTGCCAGGAAGGGTTATGCTGGTGCTCCCAATCTTCGAAGCGCGGCAGCTGCGGAACAGAGGCGAGATCGTGAAAAGGGTTCTGTCTTCGGAAGAATCCCCTCACGGAGAATAAATAGGCGAAGGGGGGAAGCCAGGGGGGCCACCAGAGGTCCAGGCGCCCCCAGCGCGGCTAGACCCTAGGCCGCGCAAGGTGGTCGCCTGGGTCCCTGGTGGTGTCCCTCTGGCTCCACCCAGGTGATTCCGGAAGGTTCCTTCACGCTGATTTTTTATCTGATTTTTCCGAATTTTTGGAGCACCTTTAATATGGGGGAAAACTGAAATAGAAAAACAGCAAAAAACAGGAACTGACACTGAGATGCACTAAGTTAATAGGTTAGTCCAAATATGATCAAAAGTGTATGAAAGTGTCTCTAGATCATAGCAATATCACACAAAACATTCATGGATCAAGCAGAAATTATAGATACGTTTGGGACGTATCAAGCACGCGCTGCAAATCTACCCGAACACCAAACCAGTAAAGCAGGCGCTGCGCATATTCTCTGAGCCAAAGCACAGAGCCATTGGAGAAGAAGTCAACCGACTACTCGATGCACAATTCATCCAGGAGACGAAGAAAGCCACCTGGGTCGCAAACCCAGTTCTCGTGCCCAAAAAGGACACCGACGTACTAAGCATGTGCGTGGACTACGGGCCCGTCAACAAGCATTGCCCAAAGGACCACTTCCCTCTCCCAAGGATCGACCAGATCATCGACTCAACTGCAGGATGCGACCTGCTGTCTTTTCTCGATGCCTACTCAGGATACAACCAAATCAGGATGAAGGAAGAAGACAAAGAGAACACCTCATTCATCACACCATATGGCATCTTCTGCTACAGGACAATGCCTTTTGGACTGAAGAACGCCGGAGGCATGTACCAGCGGATGATGCAGTCATGCCTAAGAGACCAAATTGGCAGGAACGACCAAGTCTACGTCGACGACATCGTCGTCAAAACATACAACGCAGACACACTACTCGACGACCTCCGAGAAACCTTCGCAACGCTCAACAAATACATGATCAAGCTCAACCCAAAGAATTGTGTGTTCGGCGTCCCGGCTGGAAAACTGCTCGGGTACATGGTCTCCGCCTGAGGAGTCGAAGCCAACCCACAAAAGGTCCAAGCACTCGCAAGGATGCAAGAACCGATTGACGTCAAGGGCGTCCAACAACTCACAGGAAGACTCACAACCCTCAGCCCTTTCATTAGCAGGTTGGGAGAAAGAACCCTGCCATTTTACCAACTGCTCAGAAAAGGAGGAAAATTCGAATGGACCAAAGAAGCTCGGAACGCATTCGCGGACCTTAAAAATACACTCTCAACTCCACCAATTTTGGCAGTGCCAAAGGAGCGGGAACCTCTATATCTCTATATAGCAGCACGCAGCACTGTGGTCAGCACCGCGCTTGTCGTCGAGCATTCGGAAGAAGCCAAAGTGCAAAGCATATAGAGGCCAATCTACTACCTCAGCGAGGTCCTAACAAAATCCCAACAGCGGTACCCACACTACCAGAAGCTCGTGTATACCATCGTCATGACATCATGGAAAGTAACACACTACTTCGACGAGCACCTCATCACGGTTGTCAGCAGTGCACCACTCGCTGACATTCCAAACAACCCAGGAGCAACGGGTCGAGTCGTCCAATGGAACATTGAGCTCAGCCCTCGCGACCTACAATTCAAGCACCCAACGGCGATCAAAGCTCAAATACTCCCAGACTTTCTGGTCGAGTGGATGGAAGTATTTTAGCGCCGCTTGGGGGGCGCTCGGGCGGCGAAACATGCTTGGGTTGGCCGCGCCCCCAGCCGCGCCACCAAGGTGGCCCCTCAAGTTCGGCGTATATTTGTGAAAAACGCGGCAAATTGAACGAAATTCTGCCTAATTCATAATATTTGGTCTAATTTTACATAATAGCAACTTAAAAACTAAAAAAAGCTACTGATAAGATAAAAACGAGTAGAGATCGTCGAAGTCGAGCCCCACGCCGCCTCCTCTGGTGGCCCCACCAGCGGCGTCGTCGTCGCCGTCGTCGTCTCCTCCCTTGGGCTCGCGCTTCACGACGGCCTGCGCACTGCATGTGCCGCCGCCGAGCGGCCCCTTCCTCCTCCTCCTCTCCAGCTGCGGCTCCTCCTCCTCGTCGGTGCCATCCAACACGATGAACGACGGCGGCGGCGGCGCCCACTTGCTGCGGCTGCGGCTACTGCTGCCGCCCTCGCCGCGTGCCGCCGGCTTCTTGATCCTCGCCTTCTCGGCGAGTTTCTAGGCCTCAGCGAGGTCCCACGCCTCCTGCTAGAGCCGCACCTGCTCGGCGAGGTAGTCCTTCTTCGCCCACTCCAGTTGGGCGGCGAACTCATCGTGGTCGTCGGCCGGCGGTGGCGGCGGAGGTGGGGCGACCTCCTTGTCCTTCTTCTTCCCGAAGCCCAGGAAGCCACGGCGCTTTGGTGTCACAACCCCAAGTTAGGTATGTGCTAGGATCAAAGGCTCACTTGCATTCATCAAATAAATCAAATTCAAATTCCAAATGAGAGAGAGAACACCCCCAGATGAATTTAATTCAAATGGCCAGAATAAAAGTTGCTCCAAAAATTCCTTTTGCATTTTTGAAAAGTATTATAAATGAGTGTGATCACATATCAAGTGATGTGGGACCAACCCCATGCTCATGGATTTTTCAAATATACAAAAAGGACCTTGGAATTAATCAAAAACCCCTATTTGAATTGAGATTCAAATATTTGGAATTTAAAAAATGTTCAAAAGTTGGGAATGACTAGATACTGGTCATGTAAGTCAAAATATAAATTTTGAGCATTTATAAAAATGCCTAACTATTTTATTTAATAGGAAACACAAATTACAGAAAAAGAAAAATAGAAAGGAAAGATTAAACAGACAGATAAAGGAAAAAACCTTACCTGTCGCCCTAGGCGAGGCCCAGCAGCTGACCCAGCCAGCCCACCAGGGGCACAGGGGTCTTCTTCTCCGCCCCGCGCCCCCAAGCTGCTCGGTGGAATGCCACCGAGCTAGCCGAGCACGTCGATGCCTGCCCAGCCTCCACCTGCCCCTCCCGCGCCTTCTAGCAGCGCCACGCCACGCCTGGAAGACCCGTGCGTCCATTCCCCCTTCCTCAACGCCTCTCCGTCTCTCCACAGCTCGCCCGCGAGGAACTCCGAGAGCACCGCAGGTCATGGCCATGGCGAGTCGTAGCCCGAGCCCGAGGTAGCCACCAAGCACTTGTCCATCCTCCTCGCCGTCCTCGACTTCGTCTCCGTGCAATAAATCACGCTCCAATTCGACCCCGAGTCCACGGAATCGTCGCCAGGATCTCGCCGGACCCGCAGCTCGCCGTCGACCAATTCTTCTTCATCACCGCCTCCCCCGCCTCTCCATCTTCACCATTAGCTTCAGGGTGAGCTACTGGTCCTCCTCCAACTCCTCCCTTCCTCTCGTTTGCACCGTAGCCGGTTTCCCCCTTCTCCAGCACACGGCGGCCGCCATGAACATCGACGAGGTTGCCCCCGTGCTCCTCTGTCCCAGCTATGGCGTGCAGCGTGTTCCCCACACTCCCAGGTTTCGTTCGCGCTAAGCCACGGTCAAAGGCGTGCTCTGTAGCGCGAGTTCGACGAAGCCCAAGCCACTGCCTTCGCCGTCTTTGACGCCGGCGACGCTCCGGTGACCCCCTGAAGCTCTGGCCAGGTCCATTCGACGCGGACAACGATGGTGAACACGCCGGTGGCCTCCATTCTTGCTCCCGGGAGCCCGTTTGTAGGATCCCGACGTGAACAGGACCTCGCCGACGACGAGCTCCACCATTAGAGCCCTAATCTACTGAGCTAATCACTTGGCCCCACCCGCAGTCACACTGTCATGTGGGCCCAGCTTGCTAATCACCCCCTGTTAGATTAATTCAAATTAATCTGTTAATTAAATCAATAGTGAGACACTGACCAGTGGGTACCCCTTGTCAGTGCCCCCCTGACGTCAGTATGACCTCATGCTGATGCAGTAAATGTTTTTCTATTTAATTTAATCCATAAAATGGCAGAAAATATGCTAAACTTTGGAAATTCATAGAAAATTCATCCTAACTCCAAATATAGCAAATAATATGTCTAAAATTATTAGAAAAATTCAAGGAATCTGAATATGCAATCTGTTTTCATGTTTCTCCAAGTTTGCTTGGGTGAACAGTGGAAACAAGGCATATGCATTCCTTTTAAATTCAAAATGGAGTTTGAATTTGCAATTCATTTGCAATACACTCCTTTTAAATGGAATTCCCTCACACATCAGAAGCATGTACATCAAGTTTCAACCTTCAACCATGTGTTTGTGCATTGTACTTATGTTGCCCCCCTTGATTGTTGTTTGTCGATAGAAGTGGAACCGGAACAGGAGGCTGCCCCCTTCGTTGAAGACCCCGATACTGAACCTCGTCAGCAAGGCAAGCAAACCCCCATTGATCATGTCAATAAAATCCCACTTCCCTCCCAATCTCGCTTATGCATTGTTTAGGATGATTACCATGGTACGTTTCTACCGCATAGATGAACCCATTCCTTTGCATGACATATATTTTGTCACAGTAGTAAGCAAACCACAATCCTAGCAAATGTAGGAGTTGGTTGATATCATGTGGCCCCTGCAACTGTTACTTCTTATTGCTTTCTTAGAGTGATACAATGTTGATACTGTTATGTGAGTCGGGATGGTAGCAATCATGTTGATGCTGGTGGAAATGTGTGTCGGGACCCGGGGTTAGCGTATGCAAGTCCAGCTAAGACATAGTCATATGGAGAGCCGAGAACCGTACCCACATGTCTAAGAAGACAAGGCCAAGCACAGATCGTTCTCGGAAAGCATCGTACGTGAGGAGCATCCCATCCAGGCCGGATGATCAACTGAGATGGGTCCTCATCGTCCACACACAAGTCTAATGATATGGGTGATGAACTCCCATATTCAAAGACAAGTCGCCTCAACCATACTATCGACTATCTCATAACTCTTACATAGACTTACTCCAGCCCGATCACTTAGTCGGGGTCTAGGGCGGGCTCGATCATACCACAAAGTGTGCATGAGACAGAGTCTCGAACAATCGCATCTCGATGCCCCAAGCTGCGCACATCTAAGGTCCACTTGGTGTATGAAAGACCGCCAGCCAGATCACAACTAAGGTCTCGAAAACCCATACAAAGACATGCATGTTATAAACATACACGCAGCACACATGCCTTGTATGAATAGTAGGTATCATTGCAATTCTCTACAAAGTATACATTTTATTGAAAGCTCTTATAGAGTGCACACAGAGATCACAAACATGTGATCCAACATACAACAACAAGCGGAAGCAAAGTATGTCTGAGTACAGACAATTTTAACAAATGGCTTAAGAAGCCTTATTTAAACACAAGCCCTCCACGAGGGAACCAGTCGTCTGACTGGGACTAGACTAGCTTGATCTTCAGTCGTCGAGCTCGATGAAGAAGCCACCTTCGGGGTCAGTGGGTTCATCTAAAACATAGATTAAGCAAACGTGAGTACACAGTCGTACTCAGCAAGACTTACATAGGAGCTATACTACTCATGCACATGTATCAAGGTAAAGGGAGGTGGGGTTTCACTTGCAGAAGTGCCAGCTTTGACTTGGCTAGTCCTGAACTACGAGTACCAGACTTGAGGTAAGAAGTGTACACGAGTCCACTACTTTCTCCAACCAATTACACCACTATGGTGCCTTCCTCGACTTCCCCACGAGAAAGCACGCCATAGCACTCACACTTATCTTGGTGTGTTTTAGAAGTATCCATTTCAAGTTATCTAATAATCAAGCTAAGCTTTCCAAGAAGTCCATAACCGCGGACGCGGCTATTCAAATAGTTTTGTTAACCCTGCAGGGGTGTACCGCTACACACACGTGTCATCAGTTACCGCCTTTTGCGTGTCACCGTTCAAGAGATGACAGCGAGGATGCCACCACAACTGTTACCTCATAGCCGATCTAGTCCAAGAAAGCCGCCTACCTGGGTTGGCTACCACTATCGTGAACCCGGACGGTTTACCAAAGTGGACCCAGATGATGTGTGCGTGGTGCATAAGCCGGTCTCGGCTGAGCCGTTCTCTCACTTAGCAGCCAAGCCACAAACCTACCAGAACTCCGAACTACTGCGATATCTAGACATCGAAAGGGATGAGTTAATAGGTTGAGAGGGGTCAGTGAGCCCAATGTGTGGTTTTACTCTTCATCTTGGATCACCACACAAGAACTCGGACTTAGGGCGGTGTTCAACGAGACAACGCACCGTGTACTCCTACACAGCCTCTCATCGTTCACCTTGTATTAGGGTAGATTCACCAACACCTTTCTATCATCATCATCATGATCACTACCATCCCGACTCACATAACAATAACATAATTGTATCACTCTAAGCATGCAATAAGCAGTAACAGTTGTAGGGGTCACATGATATCAATCAACTCCTACATTTGCTAGGATTGTGGTTTGCTTACTACTGTGACAAAATGATAGGTCATGCAAAGGAATGGGTTCATCTATGCGGTAGAAATGCATCATGGTAATCATCCTAAACAATGCATAAGCTAGACATGAGAGGGAAGTGGGATTTTATCGACATTATCAATGGGGTTTTGCTTGCCTTGCTGACGAGGTTCAGTTCCGGGATCTTCAACGAAGGGGGCAGCCTCCTGTTCCGGTTCCACCTCTACTCGACAAACAACACAAACATCCAAAAAATAATAAGACAATGCTCAAACACATGAGTTGAAGGTTGAAACTTGATGTATGTGTCACTGATGTGTGAGTTATTCCAGTTAAAAGGAGTATATTGCATTTGAAATGCAAATTCAAACTCCATTTGATTTATCGATGAATTTCAAATGCATTTGAATACATGAATGTTCATTTGAAATAGTTGAGCATGAAGTGATGTTGTAAAGGTGAGGTAAAGTCTCTGATGTGAGGAAGAAATCATATAAAAGAAGTATGTTGCAAAGTCATTTGCAAAATCACTCCAAATTTGAATTCAAATTAAATGCATATGGATGTTTGCCACTGTTCACCCAATTTAAATTGGTCAAACATGAAAACAAAGTCCATATTCAGAATCCTTGAATTTTTCTGATAATTTTAGACATATTATTTGCTATATTTGGAGTTAGGATGAATTAATTATGAATTTCCAAAGATTTGGCTAATTTCTGGAATTACAGGAATTAAACAAAATGATTTAATTGCTTTACTGCGTCATCAAGACGTCATTGCTGACGTGGGGGGGGGGGGCTGACAGGTGGGGTCGGAATGTCAGTGTCTCTGGGTTAAAACCCGGTTTAGATTAAACTAACCAGGGGTTAGTTAGCCTAGGGGGCCCACTGGTCAGTGGGGTTAGGTGGGGATTAGGAGGGGATATAGGGCGCTAATGGCGTCGCCGGCACGGGCACGCCGGAGCTTCACCGGAAAAACGCTAGAGGGCTCGGGGAGGGGGTCTGGGGACACGGGCGAGTAGCTGGGGCTCGTCCTCATCGGCTAGGGTTAGCTGGGGCTCGCCGGGAGGCCTCTGGCCACGACAACTTCAACATCGGCGGCTGCCGGAGCTCGGTGCTCGTCGGGAATGGGATCCGGGGCACGGGAATGAGAGCGAGGAGCACTGGGAGGTGCCTCTTCGCCTTGCGCATCGTCTGGCGTAGGAGGGGGCCAAGGGCACGGCCTGTGGCGATGACAGCGTCAACCGCGGCGGCGGTACGACCACTGTCCCTGCCGGAACTACGCGAGAGGGCACGGGAGGAGGTGGGGAAGGGGGAAAACTGACGAGCGGATCACCCTGGATCGAATGGAGAAGACGGCGGGGTCAGGGGTCTCTCAACGGCGACGAATTTGGAGCTCCTCTTCTCGGCGGCCGGCGGCGAAAGCTCGAAGCTAGCGTCACTGGCAGGGCGTCCGGGCTCGAATTGGAGCTTCCGCTCGGGGTAGTCGACGCCGCTGAAGAAGATGGACAAGGCGGTGAGGCTTCTCGGCGTCTTTGGCCGCGTCGAGGCGTCGCCGTGCTCCGGCTAGGTTTTCGGGCACGCGCTGATTCCTTCGCCAGAGAGAGGGAGGATGGCCAGAACGATGGTAAAAGGTGTGCGGGGGAAAGGGGCAATCGCGTGGCGCGCTCTGGTGCAGAGAGGAGGCCTAGAAGGCAGCCGTCGTCGAGGTGGCGTCGACGAGCGCTCTGCTGCCTCCAGCGAGCTGCTTGAGGAAGAAGACAAGGAAGGAGGAGGTGGGCTGGTGCATGGGGGAATGAGTTGGGCCAGAAGCACAGGTAAGCCTTTTTCTATTTTCTGTTTGTTTTCTTTTCTGACATTTGTTTTGTCTTGCTAAATAAAATAGCAAACCATTTTCTAAAATGCTCTAACTTTTTATGTGGCCTCACAATATAATTAGCTAGCCACTTATAAAGTTTGGACATTTTTAAAATTCAAATAATTTGAACTTTAATTCAAATAGGGGTTTTTGAATTAATCCAAGGTCCTATTTGAATATTTGAAAAATCCATGAGCATGGGGTGGGTCCCACATCACTTGATATGTGATCACACTCATTTATAAGACTTTTCAAAAATCTAACATGAATTTTTGGAGAAGATTTTGATCTGGCCTTTTGAATTAATTCATCTGGGGGGGGGGTTCCTTCTCCCATTTTGCTTTTGAATTTGATTTCAAAGATTTCTTTTGAAATTTTTAACATGATGCAAAGTGACTTGCTAATCCTAGCACATACCTAACTTGGGGTTGTGACAATGTGCTGGTGAATCTACCCTAATACAAGGTGAACGATGAGAGACTGTGTAGGAGTACACAGTGGGTTGTCTCATTGAACACCGCCCTAAGTCTGAGTTCTTGTGTGGTGATCCAAGATGAAGAGTACAACCACACATTGGGCTCACTGACCCCTCTCAACCTACTAACTCATCCCTTTCGATGTCCAGATGTCGCAGTAGTTCGAAGTTCTGGTAGGTTTGTGGCCTGGCTGCTAAGTGAGAGAACGGCTCAGCCGAGACCGGCTTATGCACCACGCACACATCATTTGGGTGCACTTCGGTAAACCGCCGGGTTCACGATAGTGGTAGCCAACCCAGGTAGGCGGCTTTCTTGGACTAGATCGGCTATGAGGTAACAGTTGTGGTGAGCATCCTCGCTGACACCCCTTGAATGGTGTATTGATCAAAGGCGGTAACTGATGGTCATGTGTGTGTAGCGGTACACCCCTGCAGGTTTAACAAAACTATTCGAATAGCCGCGTCCGCGGCAAGGGACTGCTTGGAAAGCTTAGCTTGATTATTAGACAACTTGAACTGGATACTTATAAAACTTGCCAAGATAAGCGTGAGTGCTATGGCGTGCTTTTTCGTGGGGAAGTCGAGGAAGGCACCATAGTGGTGTAATTGGTTGGAGATGTAGTGGACTCGTGTACGCTTCTTACCTCAAGTCTGGTACTCATTGTTCAGGACTAGCTAAGTTAAAGCTGGCACTCCTGCTTATGAACCCGACCTCCCTTTACCTTGATACATGTGCATGAGTAGTATAGCTCCTACGTAAGTCTTGCTGAGTACGACTTTGTACTCACGTTTGCTTATTCTATGTTTTAGATGAACCCACTGACCCCGAAGGAGGATTCTTCCTTGAGCTCGACGACTGAAGACCAAGCTAGTGTAGTCCCTGTCAGCAGACTGGTTCCCTCGTGGAGGGCTTGTGTTTAAATAAGGCTTCTTAAGCCATTTGTTAAACTTGTCTGTACCCAGACATAATTTGCTTCCGCATGCTTGTTGTAATGTTGGATCACGGTCTCGTGATCTCCGTGTGCACTCTGTGAGAGTTATCAATAAAATGTATACTTTGTAGAGAATTGCAATGATACCTGCTGTTCATACAAGGCATGTGTGCTGCGTGTATGTTTATAACATGCATGTCTATGTATGGGTTTTCGAGACCTTAGTTGTGATCTAGCTGGCGGTCTTTTATACACCAAGTGGCCCTTGGATGTGCACAGCTTGGGGCATCGCGATGCGATTGCTCGAGACTCTGTCTCGTGCACACTTTGATGTATGATCGATCCCTCCCTAGACCCCGACTAAGTGATCGGGCCGCAGTAAGTCTATGTAAGGGTTATAATACAATCGATAGTATGGTTGAGGCGACTTGTCTATGAGTATGGGAGTTCACCACCCATATCATTTAGACTTGTGTGCGGACGATGAGGACCCATCTCAGTGGATCATCCGGCCTGATGGGATGCCCCTCACGTTCGATGCTTTCCGAGAACGTTCTTTGCTTGGCCTTGTCTGCTTAGACAAGTGGGTATGGTTCTCGGCTCTCCATATGATTGTGTTGTAGTGAGTCTTGCATACGCTAACCCCGTCTCCCGACATTTGCCGATGAAGACGCTGCGGCGGAGGCGCCCAGACGACGCCGGGGTGGGCTCCTTCTCCTTCTTCACCTCGAGCTTCACCTTGGTTTTCACCGGGGCGAACTGCGGCGTAGAGAAGGCCGACCCCGTTGACTGGGAGCCGTTGGAGCGTGAGGGGTGGCCGCCGCCGGAGGAGGAGGAGCCATCCTGGTCGCGCGGTGATACATCCCATACGTATCTATAATTTCTGCTTGCTCCATGCATGTTTTGTGTGACTTTGCCATGTTTTGCTTGAACTTTCATACACTTTTGAACCTATTTGGACTAACCTATTAACTCAGTGCACCCAGTTGCCAGTTTCTGTTTTCTGCTGTTTTTGTATTTCAGGTTTTCCGGCCATTAAAAGTGCTCCAAAAATTCTGGAAAAATATATCAAAAATCAGCGCAACAGAAGCTTCCGGAATCACCAAGAGAGGGAAGGGAGGGGTCACCACCAGGCAGCCAGGAGGGCAGGTGGAGCGGCCCCACCCTGGGCCGCGGCAGGGACCCTCCTGACTGCCTCGTGGGTCCCCTCGATGCCCCCCTTCTCTTATATTTACCCCTCGGGGTGGAAACCCCTAATATCGATCTCTTTCTCGCGAACTCCGCTCTGTACCGCCACCGCCGTTTCAAGATCGGGGCTGCCTGGAGAAGCTGCCCCGGCACCCTGCCGGAAGGAGGAACCCCCTCCTGGAGACCATCCATAGCCATGGACGCCTCCCGGATGTGCCGTGAGTAGTCCCCCTTGGACCATGGGTCCGTGACCAGTAGCTATGTTATGAATCTCTCCCCCTTTTGTGCTTCCACTTTCGAGTCCTCGTGAGCTGCCTCACATGATCGAGGCATCTATGTAATTTCTGCTGTTGCTATGCTGCGTTTGTTGGGATCTGATGGATTATGAGGCTATGTTCAAATTGTGATGAGTAATATATTTGGTTCTTCTCTTTTATATTTTGTTCTTGAGTAAATTCTTGCATGTTCTCCGTTGCGGTATTTGCTTTGGCCAAGTATTTTATTTGCAACTCCAAGAGAGAGCGTTATGCTCGATTGTGGGTTCAGCCCCTTGATGTCTAGCTTGAGTGGCAGAAACATGAGACTAGGGGATGTGCTGTTGCCACCAGGGATAAAACAACGCTGCTTGTACCTGCGGGTGCAAGGATTGTTTACTTTACGCAAAGTTCTTTTAATGCAGTTGTCTGTTGCTTTGAGTTTACTCTTTGGGTGGGATTCGCAACTTAATACCAGCGAGATGTTCTAGATAGATATCTCAAGGTGGATGATTCGTAGTAGATGCAGATGGATTTCGGTCTACTTACCTTGGCGTAATGCCCATTGCTTTTGAGCCCTTCCTTTATTTGCAGCATAGTTAGCATTGCGGTGCCTTCATAATCCTGTCAATTGCCCAACTGTGATTTGTTTACCTCGCTAGCACTTTTATCGTCTTTTGGTAGAGAGACATCACTAGTGAAAATCACGGGATCCCGGTCCATCTTCACATTATTGTTCACACCCTCAATTTACTTTCAGCTTTTACTTTCCTTTGCACCTTTTATCTCTTGCGTTGATCCTTTGTAAACGACAAGGCCGGAGGAATTGACAACTCCTCTGTACTCGTTGGGAGCAAAGTTATTTGTTGCTGTGTGCAGGTCCACGACAACACCCTAGTCAGGAAGCAATTTCTGGCGACGTTGCCACCTACTTGTATCTCCTGAGTCCTACTGGTTCGATAACCTTGGTATCTTCACTGAGGGAAACTTGCTGCTGCACTGCATCTCAAACCTTTCACTTGGGGTAACCAACGAGGGGCGAGAAGCCATCAAGCAAATTTTTGGCGCCGTTGCCGGGGACTCAAGTCTACAAGATAGGGGAGTTCCACACTATCTTTTACCTTTGCTTTTTAGTCTTGTTAGTTTACCTTTCAGTTTTTACTTTTTTGTCCTTAATCAAAAATACCAAAAATACCTGCCGCTACTATGGGTTCCAATGAAAACACTAAGTTGTGTGAATTCACTAGTCACAACAACAGTGAATTTATCTGCACTCCTATTGCTCCACCTGCCACTTCAGCACCTTCTTATGAGATTAAACCTGCTCTGCTTAACCTTGTCATGAAAGATCAATTCTCAGGAGTAGGAGAAGATGCTTCCTTGCACCTAAAGAACTTTATCAAGCTCTGCGACATGAAGAAGTACAAGGAAGTGGATGGAGAGATCGTCAAGCTGAAGCTTTTTCCTTTCTCTTTGAGAGGAAGAGCCAAGGAGTGGCTACAATCTTTGCCCCAAGAACAGTATCGATTCTTGGAGCAAATGCAAAGATGCTTTTATAGGGAAGTACTATCCCCCTGCTCAAATTATTCAATTGCGGAGTAACATTATGAATTTCAGGCAATTGGATAATGAACACGTTGCCCAGGCTTGGGAACATATGAAGACGCTTGTCAAAAACTGCCCCACACATGGACTGACTACCTGGATGGTTATCCAGACTTTTTATGCAGGCTTGAACTTCACCTCGCGGAACCTGTTAGATTCAGACGCGGGAGGAACTTTTATGTCAACCACGCTTGGTGCTGCCACAAAGCTACTTGATGAGATGATGCTGAACTACTCACAATGGCACACCGAGAGATCTCCAACCGGTAAGAAGGTAAACTCTGTCGAGGAGATCTCCTCTTTAAATGAAAAGGTTGACCTTATCATGTCTCTACTTACCAAGCAACCCTCTATTGATCCTCAAGATGTTCCTTTAAATTCTTTGGTTGCTCAGGAGCAAGTAGATGTTAATTTTGTCTCTAGAAACAACTTCAACAATAATGCTTATAGGAGTAACTTTGGTAGCAACAATCCTAGGCCTTTCCCATCCAACAACTATGGGAACAACACTTATCCTACCACCAGAAACTCCACTTCAGAGCTAGATACCTTGCTCAAAGACTTTATCACTACCCAGAAAGCCTTCAACAAGAGTGTGGAAGAGAAATTAGATAAATTAGATATCCTCTCTTCGAAGGTAGACAACATAGCCCATGATGTAGAGATGCTGAAGATTAGAACCTCTCCCCCCGAGGAGAGGAAGACCACTCCTATGAATGCTATCCAAGTCCAAATTAATGAAAACATTAGGATGTTGGGAAAACTAAAAGAGAGATGGGCTAGAGAAAAGGAGGAAGAAGAGAGAATTAAGAGCCTTCCTACCTACCACACAGTAGCCACTATCCAAGTAGTTGAGGATGTCCAAACTATTAGCACCCATCACACCCCTAGTCCCACTGGACATATCAATGGTGATGCTACCACCTCAACCTTAGAAGAGGAAACCTCTATGAACATAGAGGATTTCAAACAAGTGAGCTTAAATGATATCACTACTTCCTTGGTAGATAGTAGTGACTTAGACTTTGACAGCTGCACTTTACCACAAGTTATTGGTTTCCTACACAAGATGTCTAGAGACCCCCACACTAGCACACTCAATCTTGCCTTCACATAGCATATCACCAATGCTCTAATCAAAGTTAGGGAGGAGAAGCTTAGACTATAAGCCTCCATACCTAGGAAGCTAGAAGATGGTTGGGATCCTATGATAAAAATTAAATTGAATAACTTCTCTTGTTATGCTCTTTGTGATGTTGGAGAAAGTACCTCTGTTATGCCCAAAAGAATGTATGATATGCTTGAATTGAAACCTTTTGATCCTTGTTCTTTTGGTGTTCATCTTGTTGATTCTTCCGTAAAAAAACCTTTGGGGAAGATCGACGGTGTTCTTATCATTGTCAATGACAATTATGTTCCTGGTTATTTCACTATTATGGACATTGAGTGTGAGCCCTCTTGTCCAATTATTTTTGGACGTCCTTTTCTTCGCACAGTTGGTGCTATCATTGACATGAAAGAGGGAACTATCAAAATCCAATTCCCTCTCAAGAAAGGGATGGAACATTTCCCTAGGAAAAAGATTAAGTTACCTTTCGATTTCGTCACACGGGCTAGTTATTCTCTTGAAAAGACTTGATCTTCTGCTTTAAGCCTAGCTAATGGCTCTAAAGAAGCGCTTTCGGGAGGCAGCCCGCAACGAATTTAGGTTTTTCTTTTTTTCTTTTCTTATGTTATTAGTGGTCTTGACGATTGTTACTACTGTAGCAACATCATTGTATCTTTACTTTTCAAGCTTTGTGCCAAGTTTAGCCTCATATGACAAGGGAAGTGAAAGTTGTGACATGCTGTCCAGAAAACAGATTCTGTCCTCGTGACTAGAAAAATCGTAGAAAAATCCCAGTTCATATTTTTGAGATGAATTTTTTACGCAGCGTGCTCTATACAATTACGAAACTTGCGTATGTTCTGAGTTTTTTTATTTGAGTTGCAGAAGTACCCCTAAAAAATTCGTTTCTACCTGCTGTTCTGTTTTTCACAGATTCTGCCACGTTTTGTCTCTCTTCACTTTTGCAAACTTTAAGCTTGCTTTTTCTTTGCAAAAACTTTTTGGAAATCTTGAGAAAAAGTAGCTATTCAAGATTATATTTATTTTCCGTAGAGGAAAATTATTTTATTAGGGTACTAACCTCTCTAATCAGCCTACAATGAGCTATGTATGAAGGGAGTTTTCAAGTGCGCGATGGAAGGTGATGAAAGAAGATTCAGGAGTGTCAAACGCTCAAGCTTGGGGATGCCCATGTGCACCCCAACAAATATTCAAGGAGACTCAAGCGTCTAAGCTTGGGGATGCCCCCGTGCATCCCCTTCTTCATCAACAATTATCAGTTTGTCCCTCGTTGCACTATATTTTTATCACTTCATGCGTTATGTGCTATTCTTGGAGCGTCTCGCTCTTAGGTTTTGTTTTTAGTTTTCTTTTGCTTTGTTTGTTGTAGTAACAAGTTATATCCCAGCTTACTTTCTTTTGTGTGGGAGAGTTACATGCTCCGCTTGAACTAGAACTCCTCATAGGATTTGCATGCTTATTCTTTTAGCTGTGAGTTGTTCTTTTTCTTTTCTTAGCTGCTGTTCTGTTTAGTTGTAGTGCTTTAGTTTTTCTAGAGCTTTTCTTTTGTCTTAGGTTGAACTTTCTATAGGTTGCATGTTTTATCTTGTTAGAGAGTTTTCCTGTTGCACTGAGTTCTATGTCTTGACTGAAAGTAGGCAGTTAAAGTTGCTTTTCTCTTTGTAGTAGTAACTTGCAATAGTTTTGAGGTATTGAATAGAGTAATGTTTGAATTTATGGTGTCAAGAGCTCTTTCCTATTAGTGATAGATGTCGTATTTGGGCAATCCGTGTGTTTTTCGAAAACCAAAAAACCCCTGTTGAGAACTCTAGCTACTAGATGGATCACTAACCTCTGGAGGGTTCGAATATTAGAGTACACTCACGTACCATGAGTCGAGGATGCGCAAGGATAACCAAACCCCCATACACTCCTCCTCGGGGTACCTGTCTCTTTGTGAACCTCCTGATTAGATTGAGAGTTACCGATAATAAGTGCATGAGTTCTTCGGACTAATGTGAGTATTTGAAAGTTGACACTTCCACCCACCTATACCTTTTCTAGCCTCTTCGGTACCGTGCATTGCCCTTTATCACCTCGAGAGTTGGCGCATACTTCGCCGGTGCATCCAAACCCTTGGCATGATACGCTCTGTCATCATAAGCCTCCTTATATCTTTCCTCAAAACAGCCACCATACCTACCTACAAGGCATTTCCATAGCCTTTCCGAGATACATTGCCATGCAACATCCACCTTCTCATGACTTGATCTTCATGTCATACATGATACTTGCTTGATCGATGAGCCGCATGCTAGTTGGGCCTTGCCCTAATCATTGCTACATGATGCGCTAGTATCATTGCATATCCTGCTACCCTAGCAGAGGCATACATTTGCATCATGATAGTTACGTTTTCTTTATGTGAGTACCTTTGTAAAGTGTGAAAGATCTCCTATATTCTTGTAAAATATAGAGTATTGCCCCTAAAGTGAGGACAAAATCAAAAGATCCCAAAGAGGACAAATGAGAGTTAAATAGAAAGAGCCATTGAGGCCACCAAAAAATAAAAAAAAGAGAAAAAAAGAGAAAATAAAAATAAAAAGACAGAAGGGGGCATACTACTATTCCTTTTGAGAGATCCACACTAGTACTTCATCTTCTATCCTTTGTACCCCATAGAGATCATCATCATGCATATAGCTATGTGGGGACCCTTCACACTATAGAACTTGGATTGTATATTCCAATGATGAGCCTCCTCAAACGAGCTCTAGGTCTTCTTGAGCAAGCAAGTTAGATGCACCCCCACTAGTTCCCTTGGAGAGCTTTTAGCTCACATGTGCATCCATTGTATGGCAATCCCTACTCCTCACATCATATCTATCATATGGCCTTCTCTCGCCTATGATTGTCCTCATTGATGTGAGCCTTTCACACATTTTGTCTTCCTCCTCCACCTTCTTTCTGTTTCGCCTTTTAGGTGTCAACTTTCTTGCTCATGCTCATCCATTTCATGAGTGCTCAAAATATCGAAAGGGAGTGGATGAGTTTGACTTGTACCTGGCTAGTGGTCTGGGGACGAGTCCAGATAAGAATCCAAAGGAGACCAAGTGTGAAACTTTAGTGGATAGTTGTTCTCAACAACCTTTTTTCTCTTTCTTCCCAGTCCCTTGCTTGCACGCAAACACCATTTGGAGACATTCGAGTCACGGATAGTGAGAGCTCTTGCACCTTTTGTTCTTTTGTTGCTTGTGTCAATGCTAATATAGACTCTTGCTTGTTAAGATTTGAATTGAATTGCATGCTTTAATTGCTTTACTTAAAGGTCCTTATTTGGCTGTGTGGCATGTCACCACAGAAATTATGCTTGTTATCATTTACCTACTCGAGGACGAGCAGGAATTAAGCTTGGGGATGTTGATACGTCCCAAATGTATCTATAATTTCTTCTTGCTCCATGCATGTTTTGTGTGACTTTGCCATGTTTTTCTTGAACTTTCATACACTTTTGAACCTATTTGGACTAACCTATTAACTCAGTGCACCATTTGCCATTTTCTGTTTTCTGCTGTTTTTGTATTTCAGGTTTTCCGGCCATTAAGAGTGCTCCAAAAATTCCGGGAAAAATATATCAAAAATCAGCGCAACAGAAGCTTCTGGAATCACAAAGAGAGGGAAGGGGGGCCACCACCAGGCAGCCAGGAGGGCAGGTGGCGCGGCCCCACCCTGGGCCGCGCCAGGGACCCTCCTGACTGCCTCGTGGGTCCCCTCAATGCCCCCCTTCGCCTATATTTACCCCTCGGGGTGGAAACCCCTAATATCGATCTCTTTCTCGCGAACTCCCCTCTGTACCGCCGCTGCCGCTGTTTCAAGATCGGGGCTGCCTGGAGAAGCTGCCCCGGCACCCTGCCGAAAGGAGGAACCCCCTCCGAGAGACCATCCATAGCCATGGACGGCTCCCGGATGTGCCGTGAGTAGTCCCCCTTGGACCATGGGTCCGTGACCAGTAGCTATGTGATGAATCTCTCCCCCTTTTGTGCTTCCACTTTCGAGTCCTCGTGAGCTGCCTCACATGATCGAGGCATCTATGTAATTTCTGCTGTTGCTATGCTGAGTTTGTTGGGATCTGATGGATTATGAGACTATGTTCAGATTATGATGAGTAATATATTTGGTTCTTCTCTTTTATATTTTGTTCTTGAGTAAATTCTTGTATGTTCTCCGTTGCGGTATTTGCTTTGGCCAAGTATTTTATTTTCAACTCCAAGAGAGAGCGTTATGCTCGATTGTGGGTTCAGCCCCTTGATGTCTAGCTTGAGTGACAGAAACATGAGACTAGGGGATGTGCTGTTGCCACCAGGGATAAAACATTGGTGCGGGTGCAAGGATTGTTTACTTTACGCAAAGTTCTTTTAATGCAGTTGTCTGTTGCTTTGAGTTTACACTTTGGGTGGGATTCGAAACTTAATACCAGCGAGATGTTCTGGATAGATATCTCAAGGTGAATGATTCGTAGTAGATGCAGATAGATTTCAGTCTACTTACCTTGGCGTACTGCCCATTGCTTTTGAGCCCTTCCTTTCTTTGCAACATAGTTAGCATTGCGGTGCCTTCATAATCCTGTGAAATGCCCAACTGTGATTTGTTTACCTCGCTAGCACTTTTATCGTCTTTTTGGAGAGAGACATCACTAGTGAAAATCACGGGATCCGGGTCCATCTTCACATTATTGTTCACACCCTAAATTTACTTTCATCTTTTACTTTCGTTTGCACCTTTTATCTCTTGCGTTGATCCTTTTTAAACGACAAGGCCGGAGGAATTGACAACTCCTCTGTACTCGTTGGGAGCAAAGTTATTTGTTTCTGTGTGCAGGTCCATGACAACACCCTAGTCAGGAAGCAATTTCTGGCGATGTTGCCACCTACTTGTATCTCCTGAGTCCTACTGGTTAGATAACCTTGGTATCTTCACCGAGGGAAACTTGCTGCTGCACTGCATCTCAAACCTTCCACTTGGGGTAACCAACGAGGGGCGAGAAGCCATCACGCGGCAGCGTCGCCAACAACGGCGTCTCGCGGATGTAGGAGCGGCGGGACGCGGCCCCGTACCCCATCAGCGGGTAATGGAGCCGCGGCGTGTTTCCGTGCTCGATGTAGGCCATCACCCATTCGAGGGTGCGACCCTCCGCGCTCCACCACCGGAGGAGGCCGTCGCGGTTGTGCCGGCCGACCACCGGCATCAGGCCATTGGTGGAGGCGACCTCCTTGGCTCGTCGGAGCTTGAAGCAGTGATGGCAGAGAAGTTAATAGGTTTAGTTGGGTTGCCTTCCCTGTTAACCGCGCCAATAAATGATTCTTGATAACCCACAAGTCTAGGGTATCAATTGTAGCTTTTCGATAAATAAGAGTATCGATCCCACGAGGAGCAGAAGGTGTTGATAAGTGACACTGAATAAGGAAAGGGCTGCAAACACTCAAAGGTAAATATTGAGGGGTTTTTGGTTTAAGCAACAGAAAAGTAAAAGACAAGCAAAGTAAACAGGGTAACTGAGAAGTAGCAAGTGGCCCAATCCTTTAACAAGGATAAGCCTAGGATTTGAACTTATAAAAGCTAAAGCGTTCTCGAGAAAACACGGGAGAGATAGTCAAGTCACTTTCACCATACTCCGCCAAGTAATATGTATCGTGTTGATAAGTGTAGAAAGCCTGGCATAAAAATTTGTAGGTATAATTTCCTTGGGGAGCTCATGGTTTGGGCATTTGAGCATTAGGGACTTCAGTCTCCCCCAAGCTTGAGCGATGCTCTCTCCGTCGCGAGACCAAAAATTGTAGATGTAGTTCCTGTCTTGGTGAATTTCACGAAGAGGATAAAACTTTGCATAAAAGAGAGACATAAGCTCTGGCCATTCAAGTAGATCAGAGTTATCGAGTAGATTATACCAATCTGAAGCTTTATCTTTGAGTGATATGGAGAATAGTTTCTTCATGACCAACTCCATCGTCACACCTGCAAGCTTAAATAAAGAACATAATTGTGATAAATATAGCAGGTGTTCTCCCGGATGTCCTTCTCCTGTATAACGATTAGCCAAGACATAATCAACAATACCAGATGGTATTTTATAGGGCACAATTTCAGTAGGGGTAGGAGTGACCACCACAGTCGTGGGGCGGCTCCTTACCAGCAACGAACCAACAGCAGAAGAGTCCATAAGGACTGAAAGTAACAACAGAAAATAAAAGTTCCCTTACCGGCTTCACTTACCAATAGCGCTACACTCCCCGACAACGGCGCCAGAAAAGCTCGTTGATGGCGGAGAAGTTAATAGGTTTAGTTGGGTTGCCTTCCCTGTTAACCGCGCCAATAAACGATTCTTGATAACCCACAAGTCTAGGGGATCAATTGTAGCTTTTCGATAAATAAGAGTATCGATCCCACGACGACCCGAAGGTGTTGATAAGTGACACTAGATAAGGAAAGGGCTGCAAACACTCAAAGGTAAATATTTAGGGGTTTTTGGTTTAAGAAAAAAAAGTAAAAGACAGGCAAAGTAAACAGGGTAACTGAGAAGTAGCAAGTGACCCAATCCTTTAACAAGGATAAGCCTAGGAACTGAACTTATAAAAGCTAAAGCGTTCTCGAGAAAACACGGGAGAGATAGTGAAGTCACTTTCACCATACTCTGCCAAGTAATATGTATCGTGTTGATAAGTGTCGGTGGGTGGATCAATGCTAGTACACCTTCTAGACTAACATAAGTGTACTCTTATGATTACACACCTTGCAAGCATCTGCAAATACAAGGTAGTAATTAAGGCATAAGCCTAACCACAACATTACGATCAAGGATCCATAACTCCCTTGTGCGAAAGTCTGCGAACTGGGGTTCAGGTTTCTGTCACTCTGGCAACCCACCATAAGCATCCTTTGTGCACAATGTATTGCTCTAGGCCCATGAAAGGTGAAGTGCTATGTGTTCGACTCACATAACACCACTAGAGAAATAACAACACAACTTAAGTATCAAACAACAGATAATACTTCAACATCATATGACTACTAACAACTAGACTTCTCCCATGTTCTCAAGAACTAAAGTAACTACTCACAAGACATAAAAGAGATCATGATCAGAGGTGATAGATGGGTGATAAACAATCTGGACACAATGATATTTCTCCAACAAAACTCAATAGCATTCACCACAAAGTAGTAATCAACACCAACAGAGTAGAGAGGATAGATAGTACGGATTACAACTTAAGTTGCAATTGTGAGATGAGATGGGATGGAGATGGAGATGGTGTTGATGTTGGGGATGATGTTGATGATGATCTCCATGATGCCCGTGACGATGATGATGATGATGATGGCGACGATCTCCCCTTCCGGGAGGTGATCTCCCTGGCGGAATCTGCCCGCCGGAGATGGCTTTTCTCCTCTGTAGGTTTCCGCCCCGTGGCGGCGGCGAAACACGGAAACGACTCTTCTTTTAGGGTTTTCAACCCAGGGGGGTCTTATAGGCGAGAGGGGGCACCGAGGGGGGCCACCAGGCATCCAGGAGGGTGCCTGCCGCGGCCAGGAGGGGGCCCGCGCCAGGCACCCTTCTGGCTGCCTGGTGGGTCCCCTCACCTCGTCCTTCGGTGATCCCCAGTCAATCTTCATAAAAATGCTCCCCGTAAAATTTCATCGCATTTGGACTTGATCTGATTAGGCAACTTGGTATCCACTTTTTACCGCTGAATTCTGGTTCTGCTGCTTCGGCACCGTAAAGTTGTAAATAGTGTAAAATAAGCCAAAAAAACATAAGACCAATACTTTAAAGTGGAATATATCAATGAATAGGGTGAAATCACAATATAAAATAGTGATGCTTTTTGGACGTATCAACTCCCCCAAGCTTAGACCTCGCTTGTCCTCAAGCGATTGCTGAGCTCGGTAAACCTGTCCACAAGTTTAGAGAGTGAAGTGTCGACAAAAGAATACGAACAAGAAGCATCAAGATTCCTCACCAAACTTATACATCCTCAACAACAACCTCAACTCATAAGGTCCTTATGAGAAAGTAGTAACAATTATAACAAAGTAGGACCTGGAAAACTCATCAAATCATGACAAACATAGCCTTGGTCAAGGAACAACTAATAACTTTTACTTTTGTTCTTTCACTTATAATGGGACAGTTGAAGCTTTTGAAAGAACATGCTATTAATCAAGAAGTGCACATGTCAACACAAAGGAAGATGTTTACTAAGCATGAGCTTTTGCAAACAACTCACTTATCAAAAGATAATGTCAACAAAGATGTAACATGCTAGATTTCAATGCAACTTTATATGCAAGCATCTTTATCAACATCAAATGTCTGTTCTCTCTCAAGAAAGGAAGGAAGTAGGAAGGACTGACTCAGCACAAAATAAAGATAAACACCGTGCAAAAGGGTAAGCAGGGAAAACGTATGTGCCATCTCTAGATCAAACAGAATAAAAACAAACTTTTGGGAGGTGCATGATCCGTCAACGACTGCTGATAGATAACTCACTCGCTTCATGATTTGGACAAGTTTCGAGGAACGGCCCCCATGTGGGGAAGATCACAACCCCTTGGATTCCTTTGTTTATCACTCGTAAAAGGGCGAAGGAACTTGTGTGTTAGTATTTATCTTTTACGAGCTGGGCACTCATGCCAGTCCCTTCTCGTATTAGGGGTTTGCAGATTAGACATGCAATCCCAAGATAAAACTTGTCCAAATTAAGAAGATCATGGGTCACCCACCACTTCCTCATGAGCTGAATCAGCGGCACAAAACAGAAGATTTTGAACATATAAAGATAGCACATAAATTATATACTTTAGGAGTGGTAGTGGAATACCACAAGTAGGAAGGTATGGTGGACTCAAGTGGAAGAAGTTGGTTTCAAGGTATGGAAGTACAAGCAGAATTCCGCTTAGTACAGAGTTTTGGCTAGCAAGGCTTTGAGAGCGCAGACAATTGATGACAACTTAGATGCAAGCAATACAAAGCATAAACATCAAAACTAGCATGAAACATCAAGTTGTCTTCCTTGTCAACATAACACTTCAAGCATAATAACACAAAGGTTTTGGCTATGTCGCTACTTTGAGAAAAACATGCTTGTTGTTATGAACAAAGCTATACTTGCCAAGATTAAATAAAGTTTTCGAAGCCATACCTGATATAAGGTCAATACTCCCCATAAGAATCAGCTCATAATGTCGATTGCGTGAAGAGAATACCAAGTGCAGCGAAGAAACCAATAGACTTCTCATTAATATTCCTTCATAGACGACTCCACACTCAAGGATACAAAGCTCTCCACAAGAGGAGTGATAGACCTCAAAGCAACACCTATTTCATAAAGTGACCTCCCTAGACATGATACGATTCTACTTGACTCCTAAAGAAAAAGATAAAGATAAAGATATCGGGCACTCCCCCAAGCTTGGAACAAGCTAAGGGGATGCCATTACCCGAGGAGTTTTACTCCTCATTCTTGTTCTTCTCAGTCAGGTACTCCTTGGCGAAGCGCTTCCATGGAATTTGTTCTCCAGTCTCGAAGGACATTCCCGTCTCCAAGATCCTGCACTCAGCACCTAAACCCATGCGCAGAAACTTTAGTTCATACTCACAGTTCTGGTTCTGCAGATCATAGATCTGTGCTTGGAGTTCATAAACTTTTTCTTCCAATGCGGCCAAACTTGACCACATCTCCTTCATCTCCTTCTTGTGGGAAGCCTCGATCTCGTTCATGATGTCGAAGTTAGCTTCAACACCGCGCTCCACCATCTTCTTGAACTTGAAGACCTCATGTTCCATCTCCTTCAGCCGATCTTCGGTGCTCCCCTCTTTGACTGGTCCCTCCAGATCTTCCTTGCGGAGGACACCGTCCTCCACACGAAGGACCTGGGGGTGCTTCTTCCCCTCTGCGAGATAAGGGTTGATGTCGTTGACGACGAACTTGTCCTTGGGGGAACTTGGAGAAGCCATGGCACCTAGATATTCTGAAAGTTTTCCTGGCAGAAACAGACCGAGAAAGAAAAAACGCGAAATCGAGAGATACGGTGCCGGGACTATCCGGGCAAATATATAGCAAAAAATTTTGGAACAGAAGGAAGGTTTCAAGCCTAGGTGGAGTCGGAGGCGGAGTCCAGGGCAGCCAGGAGGGTGCCCGGCGCGGCTAGGAGTGGGGCCGTGCCAGGGGGCCTCCTGGCCTCCCTGGAGTTCCTCTCCGGCTCCACTCGGGCTTGGAATTTTCCAAATTTTGCAAAAACTCTGAAAAGTTAACTTTTATTGACGTTCGCGGTGTTTTCTTACCATAATTCATACCTTTTCTAATTATGCTCCTGCCGGAGTCTGAAACTGGGCTGCAACATATTCTTCATGAGTACTTGTATATATCATGTTTGCATCCACATTGATTGGATCACCTGCAATATAATGTTTGAGTCTTTTTCCATTCACAACTTGAGGTTTGGTGCCTTCGAAATTATTGATCTTGATTGCACCCGACCGATATACTTCTTCGATATGAAAAGGTCCTTCCCATCTGGAAAGTAGTTTACCTGGAGAAAACCTGAAACGAGATCTAAACAATAAAACTTTGTCACCAACATGAAATTCACGTTTCAGAATTCTTTTATCGTGCCACTTCTTTACCTTTTCCTTGAACATTTTAGCGCTCTCGTAAGCTTCACTTCTCCACTCATCTAGAGAAGTCAAGTTCATGAGACGCTTTTCACCAGCTAACTTTGGGTCAGCATTCAACTCTCTGATAGCCCAGAAAGCTTTATGCTCTAACTCTAATGGTAAATGGAAAGACTTGCCATAGACCATCTTATACGGAGACATGCCAATGGGGTTTTTGTAAACAGTTCTATACGCCCACAAAGCATCTCCTAACTTCTTTGACCAGTCCTTTCTAGAACTGTTTACTATTTTCTGCAAGATCAACTTGATCTCCCTATTGGTGAGCTCAACTTGCCCACTAGTTTGAGGGTGGTACGGTGATGCAATCCTATGATTGACATCGTACTTGGCTAGAGATTTCCTAAAAGCTCCATGCGTGAAGTGTGACCCTCCATCTGTCATGAGGTACCTTGGTACTCCAGACCTAGGAAAAATTACATCTTTGAGCATTTTCAAAGATGTCTTGTGATCAGCACTCTCAGTGGGGATTGCTTCAACCCACTTGGTTACATAATCGACAACAACTAAGATGTGTGTGTACTTGTGTGAAGGAGGAAAAGGACCCATAAAATCAAAACCCCAGCAATCGAAAGGTTCGATCACTAGTGAGTAATTCATAGGCATCTCATTTCTCCTGCTAATGTTACCAACTCTCTGACACTTATCACAAGATAGAACGTACCTTCGGGCGTCCTTAAAGAGAGTAGGCCAATAAAAACCTGATTGTAAAACTTTATGTGCGGTCCTTTCACCGGCATGATGTCCTCCATAGGGACTATCGTGACATTGTCGAAGAATGTCCTGCTGCTCGTGCTCCGGTATACACCTTCTTACGATCCCGTCCACACCTTCTTTATAAAGATGTGGATCATCCCAAAAGTAATGCCTCAAATCCGTGAAGAATTTCTTCCTCTGCTGAAATGTGAAACCTGGAGGCAAAAACTTTGCAACGATAAAATTAGCATAATCTGCAAACCAAGGGTCGGAATGAGATTGTACTTTTACAACAGCTAGCTGTTCATCTGGGAAACTGTCGTTGACTGGAATAGGATCGTGCGGGATATCTTCCATCCTTGAAAGATTATCCGCCACCGGATTGTCTTCTCCTTTTCTATCGACAATCTGCAAATCAAATTCTTGAAGAAGAAGTACCCATCTAACGAGTCTTGGTTTGGCGTCCTTTTTATGCATGAGATACTTAATGGCAGCATGGTCAGTATGAATAATAACTTTAGAATCAACAATATACGGCCTAAACTTATCACAAGCAAACACCACTGCCAAGAATTCCTTCTCGGTAGTAGCATAATTCTTTTGAGCCCTATCAAGTGTTTTTCTGGCATAGTGGATGACATTCAACTTCTTGTCAACCCTTTGTCCTAAAACAGCTCCAACAACAAAATCACTAGCAACACACATAATTTCAAAGGGCAAATTCTAGTCAGGTGGTTGTACTATAGGAGCGGTTATCAAGGCTTTCTTAAGAACTTCAAAAGCTTCCTTACAATCTTCATCAAATACAAAAGGGGCATCCTTCTGGAGAAGATTGGTAAGGGGTCTCGAGATCTTAGAAAAGTCCTTGATAAATCTTCTATAGAAACCAGCATGGCCTAGAAAACTACGAATACCTTTAATGTCCCTTGGATAAGGTATCCTTTCAATAGCTTCAATTTTGCCTTGTCCACTTCAATTCCCCTCTCGGAAATCTTGTGTCCAAGAACTATCCCTTCGTTCACCATGAAATGGCACTTCTCCCAATTGAGCACCAAATTTGTTTCTTCACATCTCTGCAAAACTTTATTAAGATTGTGGAGACAGTGGTCAAAGGAGTTTCCATAGACGGAAAAGTCGTCCATGAAAACATCTACAATCTCCTCACAGAAACCATGAAATATTGCAAACATACACCTCTGAAAAGTAGCAGGTGCATTACACAAACCGAAAGGCATACGCCTATAAGCATAAGTACCGTAAGGACACGTGAAAGTGGTCTTCTCTTGATCCGCAGTGTTGACGTGAATCTGGGAGAAGCCAGAGTACCCATCAAGATAGCAGAAGTGGGTGTTTTTAGACAACTGCTCGAGCATCTGATCAATAAAGGGCAAAGGATAGTGGTCCTTCCGGGTGGCCTTGTTCAACTTCCTGAAATCAATACACATTCTATATCCAATAATAGTCCTTTGAGGTATTGGTTCATTTTTATCATTAGGAACAACAGTCATAGCTCCTTTCTTAGGAACACAATGAACGGGACTTACCCACTTATTATCAGCTATAGGATAGATGATACCTGCGGCTAGAATTTTGAGAACCTCCGTCCTAACCACGTCCTTCATCTTTGGGTTCAACCTTCGTTGATGATCAACAACCGGTTTAGCATCAGGCTCGAGATTGATAGTATGTTGGCAAATGGATGGACTAATACCCTTGAGATCATCAAGAGTATAGCCAATAGCACCTCGGTGTCTGCGGAGTGTCTCCAATAATCGCTCTTCCTCATATCCTGAAAGGTTAGAATTGATAATAACAGGATATACTTTCTTTTCATCTAAATAAGCATACTTGAGCGTATCGGGTAGTGGTTTTAGGTCGAACACCGGGTCTTCTTTCGGTTGCGAGAGGATTCCTAAAGGTTCAACCGGGAGGTTGTGCTTCAAGATGGGAGTTTGTCTTAAAAATATGTCTTCTAGTTCATCCCTCTCCTGCATATGTATATCATTCTCGTGGTCTTCCATAAATTGCTGCAAAGTGTCATTAGGAGGAATAGCAATGGAAGCAGTTTCTTCAATAATTTTGTCATTACTTGACAGGTCAGGACCACGAGGCTGCTTAGAAAACTTAGAAAAATTGAATTCATACGGCTCATCGTTGAATTCAACAGAAACTTTACCTTTCTTGCAATCTATTATAGCTCCGCAAGTGCTGAGGAAGGGCCTACCAAAGATAATAGGTCAAAAACTATCTTGCACTGAACCAAGTACAAGAAAGTCTGTAGGATATTTTACCTTCCCGCAGAGTACTTCAACATCTCTTACAATCCCAACTGGAGAGATTGTTTGTTTATTTGCAAGATTGATAGTGACATCTATGTCCTCGATCTCACACGGCTGAATCTCGTGCATGATCTCTTGATAAAGTGTGAAGGGAATAGCGCTGACGCTAGATCCCAAATCACATAGCCCATAGTAATTATGATCTCCTATTTTGACAGATACAACTGGTGTACCTGAAATTGGGCCTTTGTTCCTGGGTGTGACAATGTTAATGGCAACAACACAAAAACTAATAGTGGATTCTTCGATATCACTGGTTACCAGATCCTTGACCATTGCAACTTGAGCCTGAACCTTGATCATGTTCTCAGGTTCGTCAGTGGTCCTTCCATTCTTGTTTAGAATACCTGTAATAAAAGAGTGCTCCTTTATCCTGGAGGGTTAAGGAGGTTGTGCATACACAACTGCAGGTAAAACATGACCAGTAACATTAATCTCAGTTGGTGACTCCTTGAAAGGTTTATGATGTTGACTCTCCTTCTTCCTGGAAGAATCAATATGAGAAGCAAAGTCCTTGCAAAAGTCAACCATTAGCTGGGAATCAAGACCAATTTTAGAGCAAAAGGTATTAAAGTAATCAGTCTTCACATAACTCTCAATGTAGTCATGCTCATAGTTTATAGCGTGTTCAATACCTTTATCAATTTCTCAGTCTTCAGTGTTCTTCTGGATCCTTTCTATAAGATCCCATTTTTCTTCCATACTTCTGGTCTGGAATACCCCACTAGAGGAGGCATCCAACATCTCCTTGTCCTGACGAGAAAGCCTGGCATAAAAATTTGTAGGTATAATTTCCTTGGGGAGCTCATGGTTTGGGCATTTGAGCATTAGGGACTTCAGTCTCCCCCAAGCTTGAGCGATGCTCTCTCCGCCGCGAGACCAAAAATTGTAGATGTAGTTCCTGTCTTGGTGAATTTCACGAAGAGGATAAAACTTTGCATAAAAGAGGGACATAAGCTCTGGCCATTCAAGTAGATCAGAGTTATCGAGTAGATTATACCAATCTGAAGCTTTATCTTTGAGTGATATGGAGAATAGTTTCTTCATGACCAACTCCATCGTCACACCTGCAAACTTAAATAAAGAACATAATTGTGATAAATATAGCAGGTTTTCTCCCGGATGTCCTTCTCCTGTATAACGATTAGCCAAGACATAATCAACAATACCAGATGGTATTTTATAGGGCACAATTTCAGTAGGGGTAGGAGTGACCACCACAGTCGTGGGCGCGGCTCCTTACCAGCAACGAACCAACAGCAGAAGAGTCCATAAGGACTGAAAGTAACAACAGAAAATAAAAGTTCCCTTACCGGCTTCACTTACCAATAGCGCTACACTCCCCGGCAACGGCGCCAGAAAAGCTCGTTGATGGCGGAGAAGTTAATAGGTTTAGTTGGGTTGCCTTCCCTGTTAACCGCGCCAATAAACGATTCTTGATAACCCACAAGTCTAGGGGATCAATTGTAGCTTTTCGATAAATAAGAGTATCGATCCCACGAGGACCCGAAGGTGTTGATAAGTGACACTAGATAAGGAAAGGGCTGCAAACACTCAAAGGTAAATATTTAGGGGTTTTTGGTTTAAGCAAAAAAAAAAGTAAAAGACAGGCAAAGTAAAAAGGGTAACTGAGAAGTAGCAAGTGGCCCAATCCTTTAACAAGGATAAGCCTAGGAACTGAACTTATAAAAGCTAAAGCGTTCTCGAGAAAACACGCGAGAGATAGTCAAGTCACTTTCACCATACTCCGCCAAGTAATATGTATCGTGTTGATAAGTGTCGGTGGGTGGATCAATGCTAGTACACCTTCTAGACTAAGATAAGTGTACTCTTATGATTACACACCTTGCAAGCATCTGCAAATACAAGGTAGTAATTAAGGCATAAGCCTAACCACAACATTACGATCAAGGATCCATAACTCCCTTGTGCGAAAGTCTGCGAACTGGGGTTCAGGTTTCTGTCACTCCGGCAACCCACCATAAGCATCCTTTGTGCACAATGTATTGCTCTAGGCCCATGAAAGGTGAAGTGTTATGTGTTCGACTCACATAACACCACTAGAGAAATAACAACACAACTTAAGTATCAAACAACAGATAATACTTCAACATCATATGACTACTAACAACTAGACTTCTCCCATGTTCTCAAGAACTAAAGTAACTACTCACAAGACATAAAAGAGATCATGATCAGAGGTGATAGATGGGTGATAAATAATCTGGACACAATGATATTTCTCCAACAAAACTCAATAGCATTCACCACAAAGTAGTAATCAACACCAACAGAGTAGAGAGGATAGATAGTACGGATTACAACTTAAGTTGCAATTGTGAGATGAGATGGGATGGAGATGGAGATGGTGCTGATGTTGGGGATGATGTTGATGATGATCTCCATGATGCCCGTGACGATGATGATGATGATGGCGACGATCTCCCCTTCCGGGAGGTGATCTCCCTGGCGGAATCTGCCCGCCGGAGATGGCTTTTCTCCTCTGTAGGTTTCCTCCCCGTGGAGGAGGCGAAACACGGAAACGACTCTTCTTTTAGGGTTTTCACCCCAGGGGGGTCTTATAGGCGAGAGGGGGCACCGAGGGGGGCCACCGGGCATCCAAGAGGGTGCCTGGCGCGGCCAGGAGGGGGGGCCGCGCCAGGCACCCTTCTGGCTCCCTGGTGGGTCCCCTCACCTCCTCCTTCGGTGATCCCCAGTCAATCTTCATAAAAATGCTCCCCGTAAAATTTCATCGCATTTGGACTTGATCTGATTAAGCAACTTGGTATCCACTTTTTACCGCTGAATTCTGGTTCTGCTGCTTCGGCACCCGAAAGTTGTAAACTGTGTAAAATAAGCCAAAACAACATAAGACCAATAATTTAAAGTGGAATATATCAATGAATAGGGTGAAATCACAATATAGAATAGTGATGCTTTTTGGACGTATCAAGTAGTCGTCCCACGCGGCAGTGTTGTTCGCCGCCTTCACCGGATTGGCGCGGTCCACCGGCGTCATCTGGGCGCGCGCGGCCTCCACTTCCCGGGCAAAGGCGACGGTGCGCACCAATGGCACATGCGGCACTGGGACGCCGCCAACGGACATCACCCATCCGTGGGGTGGCCTGGGTTCCGACGGGCAAGGATAGCCTGCCTGCGAGAGGAGCAAAGACTCTATCTGCGAGAGGTTGCGGCGGAGGAACCCGTTTCGGGTGAGGTTGTTGATACGTCCAAAATGTATCGATAATTTCTGCTTGCTCCATGCATGTTTTGTGTGATATTGCTATGATCTAGATTCACTTTCATACATTTTTGATCATATTTGGACTAACCTATTAACTCAGTGCACCCCAGTGCCAGTTCTTCTTTTCTGCTGTTTTTCTATTTTAGTTTTCCCCCATATAAAAAGTGCCAAAAAAATTCGGGAAAATTCAGATAAAAAATCAGCGTGACGGAAGCTTCGAGAAGAGCCCGGGAGGGGCCAGAGGGGGGCCCAGGCGGCCACCCGGCGCGGCCCCACCCCTGGCCGCGCCAGGGGGGCGCCTGGGGCCCCTGGTCCACCTCTGGCTGCCCCCCCTTCGCCTATTTGTCCCCCGTCATGGGAAAACTCTAGAAAGAGAACCATATTCCGCGAACTCGCCTCTGTTCCGCCGCCGCCGCGCTTCCAAGATCGGGAGCACCAGAAGACCTCTTCCCGGCACCCTGCCGGAGGGAGGATTGACCTCCGGGAGTGTCCTCTCCACCATGGATGCTCCCCGGATGTCTCGTGAGTAGTTTTCCTTGGACCATGGGTCCATGATCAATAGCTATGTGATGTTCTCCTCCCCTCTTTGATCTTCATTGTTTAGACCTCGTGAGCTGCCCTACATGATCGAGGCACCTTTGTAATATTTCTGCTATTGCTATGTTCAGTTTGATCGGATCTGATGGATTATGAGATTATGTTCAGATTGTGATAGAATAATATATTTGGTTCTTATCTCTTGTATTTTTGTTCCTAAGTAATTCTTGCATGTTCTCCGTTGCTGTTTATTGCTTTGGCCAAGTAGTAAGTAGTGACTCCAAGAGGGAGCGTTGTGCTAGATTGTGGGTTCATGCCTCCCCGATGACATGCTTGAGTGACAGAAACATGAGTCTAGGGGATGTGTTGTTGCCAGAAGGGGGAAAACAACGGTGCTTGTAACCGCGGTTACAAGGATTGTTTACTTTACGCAAAGTTCTTTTTAATGCAGTTGTCTATTGCTTTGGGTTTACACTTTGGGTGGGGCTCGCAACTTAATACCAGCGAGGATTTCTGGATAGATATCTCAAGGTGGATGATTAGTAGTAGATGCAGATGGATTTCGGTCTACTTATTTTGGCGTACTGCCCGTGCTTTTGAACCTCTTCCTTTCTTTTGTAGCATAGTTAGCATTGCGGTGCGTTCATAATCCTGTCAATTGCCTTTCTGTAATTTGTTTACCTCGCATACCATTTTTTATCGTCTTTTGGGAGAGGGACATCACTAGCAAACATCACGTATCCCGGTCCATATCCTCATTATTGTTTCCAAGATATATTTACTTTTCTGCATTTACTTTCAAGTTGCTATCATTATCCCTTTGCGTTTTATCATTTGTGAACAACAAGACCGGAGAGATTGACAACTTCTCTGAACTTCGTTGGGAACAAAGTTATCTGTGTCTGTGTGCAGGTCCGTGTCAGTTGCGCCGCTGACACCTACTTATCATCTCTGGAGTCCTACTGGAGACAAACCTTGGTATCTTTACTGAGGGAAAACTCGCTGCTGTACTGCATCATGCCTTCCACTTGGGGCCTACCAACGAAGGGCGAGAAGCCAATAAGCAAGAGTATTTCTGGCGCCGTTGCCGGGGACTCCAAGTGCTAAGATAGGGGAGTTGCACACTACCCTTTACCTTTGTTTTTTAGTCTTGTTATTTTACCTTTCAGTTTTTATCTTTGTGTCTTTTATCAAAAACTATAAAAAAATCTGCCACACTTGCTGCTACTATGGGTTCCACTAAAAACACCAAGTTGTGTGACTTCACTAGTCACAACAACCAGGACTTTATCTGCACTCCCATTGCCACACCTGCCACTTCAGCTACCTCTTATGAAATTAAACCTGCTTTGCTAAACCTTGTTATGAGAGATCAGTTCTCTGGTGCTGGAGATGATGCTACTTTACACTTGAATAATTTTGTTGAATTATGTGATATGAAAAAGTATAAAGAAGTAGAAGGTGATGTTGTTAAGCTTAAGCTCTTTCCTTTCTCTTTAAGGGGAGACGCTAAAATATGGTTTCAATCTTTGCCTAGAAATAGCATAGATTCTTGGGATAAGTGTAAAGATGCTTTTATAGGGAAGTACTACCCTCCTGCTAAGATTATCCAATTGAGGAGTAATATTATGAATTTTAAGCAATTGGATAAAGAACACGTTGCCCAAGCTTGGGAACAAATGAAATCTCTTGTTAAGAAATGCCCTACACATGGTTTGACTACCTGGATGGTTATCCAGACTTTTTATGCAGGCTTGAACTTTACCTCGCGGAACCTGTTAGATTCGGCCGCGGGAGGAACCTTTATGTCAACTACACTTGGTGCTGCCACAAAGCTTCTCGATGAGATGATGAACAATTATTCCCAATGGCACACCGAACGCGCTCCAACAGGTAGGAAGGTAAACTCTGTCGAGGAAATTACCTCCCTCAATGAAAAAGTTGATTTAATTATGTCCCTACTTACCAAGCAACCTTCTATTGATCCTCATGATGTTCCTTTAAATTCTTTGCTTGATCAAGAACAAGTAGATGTGAAATTTATTGCTAGAAACAACTTCAACAACAGTGCTTATAGGGGAAATTTTGCTAGCAATCCTAGACCGTTTCCATCTAACTATGGGAACAACAACACTTACCCTAGCAACAAGAACCCCTCTTCTGAATTAGAAAGCGTGCTTAGAGACTTTATCACTACCCAAAAAGCCTTCAACAAAAATGTAGAAGAGAAATTAGCTAAAATAGATAATCTCTCTTTGAAGGTAGAAAGCTTAGCCCTTGATATTGAGATGCTTAAAATTAGAACCTCCCCCCTTGAGGAGAATAAAGCCACTCCTATTAACGCTATCCAGTTACAAATCAATGAAAATATTAGGATGATGGCTAAACTTAAAGAGAGATGGGCTAGAGAAAAAGAGGAAGAGGGTAGAATTAAGAGCCTTCCTACACACCACACAGTTGCCACTATCCAAATTGTTGAGGACACTCAAACTATTAGCACCCAATGCACTCCTTTTCCCGTTGGACCTATTAATGGTGATGCTATTACCTCAACCGTAGAAAAAGAAACTCCTATGAACATAGAGGGTTTCAAACAAGTGAGCCTAAATGACACTACTACCACCTTTGATAGTAGTGATATTGATTTTGATAGTTGCACCCTCTCAGAAGTTATTAGCTTGTTACACAAAATGTCTAGAGACCCCCACACTAGCACACTTAATCTTGCCTTCATGGAGCATATCACAAATGCTCTTATCAAAGCTAGGGAGGAGAAGCTTAGAGTAGAAGCCTCCATACCTAGGAAGCTAGATGATGGTTGGGACCCTATGATCAAAATTAAATTGAATAACTTCTCTTGCTATGCTTTATGTGATGTTTGAGCTAGTACCTCTGTTATGCCCAAAAGAATATTTGATATGTTTGAATTGAAGCCTTTTGAGCCTTGTTCTTTTGGTGTTCGTCTTTTTGATTCTTCCATAAAGAAACCTTTGGGTAAGATCGAAGATGTTCTTATCATTGTCAATGACAACTATGTTCCCGTTGATTTTATTGTTAAGGATATAGAGTGTGAACCTTTGTGTCCAATTATTTTGGGACGTCCTTTTCTTCGCACCATTGGTGCGATTATTGACATGAAAGAGGGGAATATAAAATTCCAATTCCCATTCAAAAAGGGGATGGAAAACTTCCCTAGAAAGAAAATCAAGTTACCTTTTGAGTCCGTTACTCGGGCTAGTTATTCTCTTTCTCTTGATAAAACTTGATTCTTCTTTTTGCATCATGCCTAGCTAATGGCTTTAAAGAAGCGCTTTCGGGAGGCAGCCCGCAACGAATTTAGGTTTTTCTTTTTGCTTTTTTTGTGTCTTGATGTTTGTTACTTCTGTAGCAACAACATGTACCTTTATTTTTCAGCTTTGTGCCACGTTATAGCCTCTTACGGCAAGGGAAGTAAAAGTTGTGACATGCTGTCCAGAAAACAGATTATGTCCTCGTGACCAGAAAAATTCCAGAAAAATCCCAGTTCATCTTTTTGAGCTGAATTTTTTACACAGTATGATCTATACAATTACTAAACTTCCGTATGTTCTGAGTTTTTTGATTTGAGTTGCAGAAGTGCCCCTAAAAAATTCTTTACTATCTGCTGTTCTGTTTTTCACAGATTCTGCCACGTTTTGTCTCTCCTAACTTTTGCAAACCTTAAGCTTGCTTTTTCTTTGCAAAAAACTTTTTGGAACTCTTGATAAACAGTAGCTCTTCAATATTATCTTTATATCCAGTGGAGAAAAATTATTTATTAAGGGTACTAACCTCTCTAATCAGCTTATGATGAGTTATGTATGAAGGGAGTTTTCAAGTGTGCGATGGAAGATGATGAAAGAAGATCAGGAGTGTCAAGCGCTCAAGCTTGGGGATGCCCCCATGCATCCCCAATAAATATTCAAGGAGACTCAAGCGTCTAAGCTTGGGGATGTCCCCGTGCATCCCCTTCTCCATGAACAATCATCAGTTCGTCCTTTGTCTCACTATATTTTTATCACTTCATGCGTTATGTGCTATGCTTGGAGCGTCTCGCTCTTAGGTTTTGTTTTTTAGTTTTCTTTAGCTTTGCTTGCTGTTCATAACAAGTTAGATCCTTTCTTAATTTGTGTGGGAGAGAAACACGCTCCACTTTCAAAATCTAGAACACATCATAGGATTTTTCCTGCTTATCTTTTTCCTGTTGTGTGTTCTTTATCTTTTCATAGCTACTGCCATGTTTAGTTTTAGTCCTAGTTTGTCTTGTTTGTGCGGCCACCCAGCGCGGCCCACCCCTGGCCGGGCCAGGGGGGCGCTTGGGGCCCCTGGTCCACCTCTGGCTTCCCCCTTCGCCTATTTGTCCCCCGTCATGGGAAAACTCCAGAAAGAGAACCCTATTCCGCGAACTCGCCTCTGTTCCGCCGCCGCCGCGCTTCCAAGATCGGGAGCACCAGAAGACCTCTCCCGGCACCCTGCCGGAGGGAGGATTGACCTCCGGGAGTCTCCTCTCCACCATGGATGCTCCCCGGATGTCTCGTGAGTAGTTTTCCTTGGACCATGGGTCCGTGATCAGTAGCTATGTGATTTTCTCCTCCCCTCTTTGATCTTCATTGTTTAGACCTCGTGAGCTGCCCTACATGATCGAGGCACCTTTGTAATATTTCTGCTATTGCTATGTTGAGTTTGATCGGATCTGATGGATTATGAGATTATGTTCAGATTGTGATAGAGTAATATATTTGGTTCTTATCTCTTGTATTTTTGTTCCTAAGTAATTCTTGCATGCTCCCCGTTGCTGTTTATTGCTTTGGCCAAGTATTAGGTAGTGACTCCAAGAGGGAGCGTTGTGCTAGATTGTGGGTTCATGCCTCCCCGATGACATGCTTGAGTGACAGAAACATGAGTCTAGGGGATGTGCTGTTGCCACAAGGGGGAAAACAACGGTGCTTGTTACCGCGGTTACAAGGATTGTTTACTTTAAGCAAAGTTCTTTTTAATGCAGTTGTCTGTTGCTTTGGGTTTACACTTTGGGTGGGGCTCGCAACTTAATACCAGCGAGATGTTCTGGATAGATATCTCAAGGTGGATGATTAGTAGTAGATGCAGATGGATTTCGGTCTACTTATTTTGGCGTACTGCCCGTGCTTTTGAACCTCTTCCTTTCTTTTGTAGCATAGTTAGCATTGCGGTGCATTCATAATCCTGTCAATTGCCTTTCTGTAATTTGTTTACCTCGCATAGCATTTTTTATCGTCTTTTGGGAGAGAGACATCACTAGCAAACATCACGTATCCCAATCCATATCCTCATTATTGTTTCCAAGCTATATTTACTTTTCTGCATTTACTTTCAAGTTGCTATCATTATCCCCTTGCGTTTTATCATTTGTGAACAACAAGGCCGGAGAGATTGACAACCTCTCTGAACTTCGTTGGGAACAAAGTTATCTGTGTCTGTGTGTAGGTCCGCGTCAGTTGCGCCGCTGACACCTACTTATCATATCTGGAGTCCTACTGGAGACAAACCTTGGTATCTTTACTAAGGGAAAACTCGCTGCTGTACTGCATCACGCCTTCCACTTGGGGCCTACCAACGAAGGGCGAGAAGCCAATAAGCAGTTGTCGCCTATGGCCGTCGGAGGTTGGAGGAGGAAGGCGAGGAGCGAGGAGTGAGGAGGATAAAGGAGCAGGGGCGAGTGTGTGCGGCGAGCGTTCACCGGTGAAACCTTTAAATAGCGGGGAGAACGCGAAAGGGCGTCCTCACCGGGGCGGGACACGCGACTCACCGGGCGGGACACGCGGCGGCGCGGTCGTCGGACCGCTGGGCTACTCAACGCGCTGCATTGATTCCCCTTCCGGCGATTGGACTGGACATTAGTGCCACATTGATTCAATGCGGCGGCGGCAGGCGTGGGGAAGCCGAGGCAGGAGGATGAGGACGACGAGTGTTCACACGCCGACAAGTGGGGCCGACGCGAGGAGCGCACGAAACCGCGCGCGCGTTTTCTCTGTTTTGCGCCGTTTTTTTCATCCGGCGCCCCCAAGTAACCCCCAGGGTGCCGGGTTGGCTTGGGATCGTTGGACTCAATTTTGGCCCAATCCAGCGCTATTTGGGCCCTTGGGGGCGCGGCTGGGCGAAAATCGTCCATCCGGGGAGAATAGCGCCACCTTGGGGGGCTCTTGGGGGCACGGCTGGAGATGCTCTTAGAAGGAGAATTGATGGATGCGAGCTCAACTACATCACCAGAGCAAACAACACAGAGGCAGATGAGCTCGCCAACATCGGGTCAACCCAAGGACCAGTCCCTCCAGGAGTTTTCCTCGAGGGCATCGGCCAGAGATCAATCAAAACCAAGTCACTCACAAAAGGAGCAACCACAGTGTCAGGACCCGGGGTTAGCGTATGCAAGACTCGCTACAACACAATCATATGGAGAGCCGAGAACCATACCCACTTGTCTAAGCAGACAAGGCCAAGCACAGAACTTTCTCGGAAAGCATCGAACGTGAGGGGCATCCCATCCAGGCCGGATGATCAACTGAGATGGGTCCTCATCGTCCGCACACAAGTCTAAATGATATGGGTGATGAACTCCCATACTCATAGACAAGTCGCCTCAACCATACTATCGATTGTATTATAACCCTTACATAGACTTACTCCAGCCCGATCACTTAGTCCGGGTCTAGGGCGGGCTCGATCATACATCAAAGTGTGCATGTGACAGAGTCACGAGCAATCGCATCGCGATGCCCCAAGCTGCGCACATCTAATGGCCACTTGGTGTATAAAAGACCGCCAGCCAGATCACAACTAAGGTCTCGAAAACCCATACTAAGACATGCATGTTAAAATCATACACGCAACACACATGTCTAGTATGAACAACAGGTATCATTGCGATTCTCTACAAAGTTTAAAACTTTATTGATAACTCTTACAGAGTTGTGACGCCCCCAAAATCAATCCGTGTACAGTAATCATACACGCAGGGTACACGGCTGAGATTAGGGTGCCACGGTGAGAATATCACAGCACAACACTAAACACAAACGGATAAACCAATATGTTACAATAAGGGGGGGTCAGGCGGACCCGAATACATAAGTTATACAAGCCATAATATCTGAGTACAGACATAGTTAGTCAAGTTTTGCCTTAAAGAAGGCTAGCACAAATAACATCAGAGATACAAATCGAAAAGGCAAGGCCTCCTGCCTGGGAGCCTCCGAAACTACTCCTGGTCCTGGTCAGCGGGGGTCTCGATGTAGTAGTATCTGCCTCCGGGGTACTCCTGCTCCTGGGCTCCAACGTCGACTGCAGCGGACGATCAGGCAAAACATAAATGGGGAGATAAAGCAAGGGTGAGTATCTAGCATACCCGCGAGTCTTACGTCCGCTACTAAGCATTTATGCATTTGTATCAAATGGAAAGGGGAGGCTGTATATAGTGGACTGCAAGATAGAAATTATAATAAGGGGAAGAAGCTAGGCCTATCGAAGACTAGCATCTTCTGACGATGTCTTGCAGCATGAGAAGAGAAACAGCCAACAGTTTATATAAAGCATAAAGTAACAATGAAGAAGAAGTTGTTGCAACATTGTATAATAGTAAGTTGTAATGATTAATAATAATAATGCCTCTGAGTTCCCCTCCTCGACTTCCCTGCGAGGAAGAAAACCTGGAACCATACAGTTTAATAGTAATAGTTTGTAGTGGTAAGATCCAGCTTCAGCATAAAGCGTCCTGTTACCGTGGATACGGCTATTCGAATAGATTAAACACCCTGCAGGGGTGCACTACTGTTCAGCCTGCACGCTCGGATCTCCAGGGTGGCGTAGGCATTGTTAGGGAATGCCCCACCGAGGCTATCCGACACATCGCAACCCATCCTAGGCTCAGCAGAGAGGCCATCCGCCGGACTATATCCTATGCGCCAAGGGGTCTAGGTCCCTCACCCTTGCACGCGCCTGCACGGTACGAGGCTGGCCGGTGAAGCAAAAGCAAATCCAAAACAAACCTCCTGCAGCAAAGAAGACAAGACCGCTTCCCGGCTATCAGCCCGTGGTACTGCTTACGTCTGAAGAGCTTTCGGACAAACTACGACGCGGAGGGCCCACACCGTAATCCCACGTGTAGGTAGTGCGTACAGACCAACGGGTCTCTCAAGACATCCGCGGAACAATTTAGCATTTTAATATTATCTTGCAGACAACCGTTATCGCTGTCTGACTAACAACACAACGGACAACGAACAGCAACAAGGCCCACCGGTAACGTCGGGGCCTGCCCTGTCGTCCCGTCAAAGCACGCGGTTACCGACAAGGTGAACCGTCTCCTTACCTTGTCTCGCGTGTGCTCTTGGTAGAGCTTGACTTTTTCGTGGTTTGGTAACTCTCGCGAGATACGAGCAGGGGCCAAGCTCGCCAGTAACGTAGGTCGTACCCTCCCTGTCGTTCCCGACGCAATACCGCTCGCGGGCACCATTGGGTCGCCCGACTTCTTACCTTAAGGACAACCGTGCTCGAGTACGTAGAGCGGCTATACAGAGTCATCAACGAGTGGAGTACAAGGATTACTCCTTGATAGCTCACACTTGATGGGGGCTCGACAGAGCCGAGCTAGGGGGCCTTAGGAGGTGTCTACATTTTACCGTACCTGTGCAGTTGTATATATTGTATCCGTGTTCACTCCCCTGAGTGGCCACGGCCCGCTATCTAATCCTAGCTAACAATGCGCAGGGCTCACTGCTAAATATAATACATAATTATAATAGGCAGCATAGGATAAAGGAGGTACATCAAGGGCGACAAAAACAGGCTATGCAATTGAATAGTATTCTAATCGTAGCAGCAACAGTAACAATGCCTAGTGCAATAAAGTACGGAAAAGGCAGGCGATATCTGGGGAAGAGAATGGCTCTGCTTCACTAGAAGCTCGACGGTAGGGGCAGGGTCGTCGACGAAGTAGTCATGGCCGGCGGCAGTGTAGTCGGTGGTAGCAGCAGGATCTACAGGAGAATAAAGGGGATAAACACAGTAAACAGAAAGAAATCATAGCAAACAAATACATGACATGACGTATGCAAAGTTATCGGTGTTCTAACGCAGTGCAAAGCACGTTGCTCGGAGCGGGAATTCATCCGGGGATGAACTACCGGCTCCGGGTGATTACCGGACAGGGTGTCCGGAGGGGGAAGGGTTCATGCCGGAGGTGTCGTGGTCATTCGACAAAGATAAGGGGGGTGTATCCGTGTTAGTTGAACCATTCCGGACAACTTTCGTGTTCGGAATAAATTCATCCGACAGGTTTTTACCGGCACCGGGAATTATCGACATACAGCCCGGAGGGGGGGATGTCGGTGTTCGTTGTGTTAGAGGGGTGTGGTTGGTATACGGATAGCGTATTCGTATTCGTTATATTTTTCTGATCAATTTTCATGTATATAGTTTTTGAATCTGACTTATGGTTTAAAAGATATTCAAATTCAAAGTTTCAATCATTTTAAATCATTTTCTGAATTATTTTATTATTAAATTCCAAACATTATCCACAACAGGGTTGACTGGTCAAACCTGACCAGTGGGTCCCACTGGTCAGCCTCACATGCTAATAAAACATTTTAATTAAATCTAATTACAGTGGGGTCCCACATGTCATAGACTGGTTAGTTCAGAAATTGTTTTTATTAATAAAATGCAGTGGGGACCAGGTGTCATTGACACATTTGTTTAATTAACAATTTAATTAATTTGAAAAGGCCTAGGGCCCACATGTCATACACACATGGGGGGTTAGTGGGTTAATTATAAACAGGGGGGTTAGTGGGTTAATACCCTAGCTGACATGGCGGGCCCACCGGGCAGTGAACCAGGGGGTTGACGGCGACGACGGGAGCCATGGCCGGCGGCGAGGTTGGGCGCGGGCATGATTCCGGCGACGAGAGCTTGCGGGAGGGGCGCATTCGAACGGGGGGACCGAGACGTATCGTTTGGTGGCTTTGGGGTGGCCGGGGGCTCGCCGGAGCAACGGCTACGACGAGCGCGGCGGCGATAGTGGCACGGACGTCGACGAGGAGCTCGACCCCGCGGGTTAGAACGAACGGGCGCTACATGGTAGGCTTCCTGGGAACATGGCGAGCAGAAAGACGCGCACGGCGTGCCATACGCGTGCACTGGGGTCGCGGCTACGCGAAGCATGGCGGCGACGGAGCTCGGTTCCAATGGCGCCACGGGCTACAGCGACGGGGAGGACTAGGGGAGACACGGGGACGACGGAGAAGCTCACCAGGAGCACGTAGGGCTAGGCAGCGGGCGCGATGGAGCACCGCAGGCGGCGAATCGGGCGTAGACGAGGCAACGACCGGCGGCGAGGAAAACGAAGGGGGCGATGTCCACGGCGCGACTCAGCTCGATTCCTCCTGCGTGATGATGAGGACGACGACGAGGAGGTGGACGGACACGGTGGCTCGGGCTATGGTGGTCAGTGGCCGCGCGTGGGCACGACGGCGGCCGGCGATGGCTCGAGAGAAACTTTCCCCGATGAGAGCGGCGCGAGGAGAGGGGGAAATGGGCTAGGGTTTCTCCACGGCGTCGAAGGGGGAGTACATCACGGCGAGGAGGGTCCTGTAGCAGCGCGGTGGCAGCCATCGCACGGTGCATCGCATCGAGCACCTCTGCCATGGCGCCACACACACCATGAACAGAGGAGGGAGGAGGGGGAGTCTGGGTGGGCCTGGTGGGCTGGGCTGGGGGAACTGTGCACTTGCTGCACCAGAGGTATGGGCCTCTTTGCTTTTTATTCCTTTTCTGTATTTTCTTTTCTGTTTTCTTTTATGTTTGCATTTTGTTTAGTTGCTTAAGCATTTTTGTAGAACTTGTAACTTGCTCCATTATTTGTATTGCCACATGTAGCAATGCTACAAAAAGTTTGGTGATTAAAGAAATTCATTTGAATATTGTTGTTTATTTTAATATGGCTTTTTGTGCTGTTTTTCTACTGTTAATAATTGTTTGCAATATTTACATATTGCAATAAATGTTCAAAGCAGGTTTACCATGGTTCACTGGTTTTTAGGGATTTTTCAAAAGTGGTTTCATAATTTTTGGACAAAGTTTTATTTCCACTTATTTTTTTAATATTCATCCAAAGGCATTTTGGGTTTGTTTGAATTCAGAGATGAACAAGGCATGATCAAATGTGATTAGAGGCTTGCTAATCACAGAGAATTATATTAACAAAAGTATTACAGATGCTTGACACTGAGGGTGTTACAAATCTCCCCCACTACAAGAATTCTCGTCCCGAGAATCTAAGCGGTAGAGGGGAAAAGATCGGGGTATTCTTCACGAAGATGATCTTCGCGTTCCCAAGTGGCTTCATCTTCAGAATGATTCGACCACTGAACTTTGAGGAACTTGGTTGTCTTGTTGCGGGTTTTGCGTCTAGACTGGTCGAGAATGCGGCTCGGATGTTCTTGATAAGTCAAGTCATGTTGCAATTCAATCATATCATGTTCCACTTCGCGGATAGGGTCCTTGAAGCAGTGACGGAGTTGCGACACGTGGAAGACATCGTGGACTTGGGAGAGGTTTGACGGCAACTCCAATCGGTAAGCCACTGGTCCACTTCGGGAAAGAATACGGAACGGGCCGATATAGCGAGGAGCTAACTTGCCTTTGATTCCGAAACAATGAGTGCCCCTCATGGGAGTGACACGAAGGTACGCGTATTCGCCAGGTTGATAGACCATTTCTTTGTGCTTGCGGTCATAGTTGCTTTTCTGGCGGGACTGAGCAGCTTTCAAGTGTTCACGAATAACACGAACCTGATCTTCAGCATGCTGTATGATGTCCGGACCAATGAGAGATCGTTCTCCAGTTTCGGACCAATTCAGAGGGGTTCGACACTTACGTCCATAGAGAACTTCAAAGGGGGCCATCTTTAGACTAGCCTGATAGCTATTGTTGTACGAGAATTCAGCAAATGGAAGAGATTCCTCCCATTTCTTACCGAATGAAATGACACAAGCTCGAAGCATATCTTAGAGCACTTGGTTGACTCATTCGACTTGGCCTTGCGACTGGGGGTGATAAGCGGTGCTGAAATTTAGGTGAGTGCCCATAGCTTCTTGGAAACTATCCCAGAACTTTGAGGTGAAAATGCTGCCCCGGTCGGAACTGATCTCCAACGGAATACCATGGAGCGACACGATTCTGAAAACATACAAGTCTGCCAACTGACTAGCAGAGATCGTCTTCTTGACAGGCAGAAAATGAGCAACCTTGGATAATCGGTCGATGACGACAAAGATGGCATCATGACCTTTCTGTGATCTGGGAAAACCAGTGACGAAGTCCATTTCAATCTTGTCCCATTTCCATTCAGGAATAGAGAGTGGTTGCAGAGTACCAGCAGGTCTTTGATGTTCGGCTTTCACGCGACGGCAAACGTCACACTCATCAACATAACGAGCAATGTCTTGTTTCATGTTCGACCACCAGTACCGCTGACGAATGTCTTGGTACATCTTGGTACTACCAGGGTGAATCGACAAAGGAGTATCATGAGCTTCTTTCATGACATCAGAGGCGTAATTCAGGTTGGCCTTGGCTACCGGAACCACTAAACGATCCTTGAAGTACACCGCATTATCATCATTTGCATCAATAGTGAAGAATGAGGGATCTCCGCTGGCGACACGACGCTTAATCTTCCAAATGTCAGAGTCATAATGTTGTACCGTCTTGATGCGGGTGTCAAGGTCTGGTTTGACCACCAGGGAGTTCACATATCCCTACGGAACAATTTCGATGTTCAGCTTGCGGAGCTCTTCATACAGACGTGGCTGCTCTACTGGAACTTCCAGGTCACTACAATAGGCTTTGCGGCTTAAGGCATCGGCCACCACATTAGCTTTTCCAGGGGTGTAATAAATTCCCATGTTGTAGTCGGCAATTGTCTCGAGCCATCTCTGTTGGCGGAGATTCAGGTCGGGTTGCGTAAACAGGTACTTCAGGCTTTGGTGGTCGGTGTAGATCTTGCAACGATTACCAACGAGGTAATGTCGCCACAGCTTCAATGCATAAATTACCGCTGCCAATTCAAGGTCATGTGTTGGATAGTTTTCTTCGTGAGCACGCAACTGACGAGAGCCATAAGCAATCACTTTGCGCTCTTGCATTAGGACACAGCCTAATCCTTGACGAGACACGTCGCAATAAATCACGAAGTCTTCTGAGTATCAGGAGGGGCAAGCACCGGGGGTGAAGTGAGCTTGTCCTTCAGAGCTTGAAAACTTTCTTGACATTTATCAGTCCACTCAAACTTGACACCTTTGTGAAGCAGATTAGTCAGAGGCTTGGCAATCTTGGAGAAATTCTCAACAAAACGGCGGCAATAGCTGGCAAGGCCGAGGAAACTTCGGACTTGCTTGACAGTCCTGGGCGGAGTCCAGTCAAGAATAGCCTGAATACGTTCGGGGTTGACGGCAACACCATCCTTGGAAATCACATGACCAAGGTAGGTTACTTCAGGAAGCCAGAACTCACACTTAGAATACTTAGCATAGAGTTTGTGTTCTCGAAGCTTTTCCAGTATAAGACGAAGATGTTCAGCATGTTCTGCATCGGTCTTGGAGTAAATCAATATATCATCCAGATAAACCACGACAAACTTGTCGAGATATTCCATGAATATATAGTTCATCAATCGGGAGAAGGTGGCTGGAGCATTGGTCAAGCCAAATGACATGACGGTGTACTCGTATGAACCATAGCGAGTAATGAATGCGGTCTTCGGGATGTCCTCATCACGGACTCGGATTTGGTGATAACCCAACCTTAAGTCGAGTTTTGAAAACACCGTGGATCCAGCAAGTTGATCATAAAGATCATTGATCCGAGGGAGGGGGTACTTGTTCTGTATCGTGGCCTGGTTGATAGGTCGGTAATCTTGGACCAAACGGTTCGTGCCATCCGAGGGAGGGGGTACTAGTTCTGTATCGTGGCCTGGTTGATAGGAACTTGGACGGATGAAGCCTTTCTCGAGGGCCGTGTCGATCTCCTTCTTCAATTCACGGAGGTGGTGAGGTGGCATCTTATACGGGCGCTTGGCAATAGGGACGGTGCCAGGCTTCAAGTCGATGACGAATTCAACTTCTCTGATCGGGGGTATCCCCGGTAGTTCTTCTGGGAACACGTCGGTAAAATCACAAACGATGGGAAATTTCTCAATTCCTTTGAGAGGTGCGACATTCAATGCATTCAGAGCATATATAGGAGCTTCAACATTCATCGACACAATGGCAGTGTGACTCACAATCGCGCCAGAAGGATGAAAGAGTTGGATGACCTTGGTGCCACAATAAAGTGCGGCATCGTGGGCTTTCAGCCAATCCATACCCAAGATAAGGTCGATGGTGGAGGTTTTCAGAATGTGTGGGGAGACAAGGAACTCAATCCCTTCGATCTCGACGGTGAGGTTAGGTGCTAGCATGTCAACGTGACACATGTCGCCGGGTGTTTTAACGTGCAAGGGGGTACGCATCTTTTCGTGATATATGCCATGCTTAGATGCAAATGCTCCAGACATAAATGAGTGCGATGCTCCTGTATCAAATAAAACAGTAGCAGGTATTGAGTTAACGAGGAGGGTACCCATCACTGTAGCGGGCTGTTCCTGAGCTGCTTCAACATCAATGTTGTAAGCATGACCACGAGCACGAGTATTTGACCCAGTATTATAGTTGAGGGTCCCATTGTTGCCACGACCATTTCCGCTGCCAGAAGGGTGAACTACCAGTTGATTCTGTCGCCGAGGGCAGTCTCTGGAAATATGGCCTAGCTGACGGCACTTGAAACACAGACCATCTTGAGGACGGAGGGGTGTGGTCTCAGTCTTCGGATTTCTCGGCGGGGGCGGAGGCAGACGGGGTGCAACACACGACGGCCTTGGTACAGGGGCAGTTGGGCGCATAAGACTGTGTGGAAGCCAAACGCGTTGCTTCTGTGCTGTGCCCGAAGATGAGCCAGCATCACGGGGGCGTTTCGGCGAACCACCCAACTTAAGCTGAGCGGTCTCAAGAGTGATAGTCTGGTTCACCATGGTGGCGAAGTCGGGGAAGACGTGCAAAGCTAGTGCAAGCTGGAGATCTGGGTTGAGTCCATCACGGAACTTCTCTTGCCTACTTGCATCATTGGGGAGGTCACTTGCAGCATAGCGGGAGAGGCGGAGGAATTCCCTTTGATATGCCTCGACAGTTTTGTTGCCCTGAACAAGGTTGCGGAACTCGGCCTTCATACGGTTCATAATCGCCTGGGGAACATAACGAGCACGGAAGGCAGTCTTGAAGTCATTCCAGGTGACGACAGTCCCTTCAGCTAGCGAGCCCTTGTAAGTGTCCCACCACTTGGCAGCGGGGCCACGCAGGAAATAGGACGCGAAGTTGACATAATCAGCAGCGCTCACATTAGCGAACTCCAGCTAACGAGTGATGTCACGAAGCCAATCATCGGCATCCAGCGGCTGTTCCGGTTGGTGGAAGAGAGGGGGATTGAGACGCATGAAATCCCGCAGAGTAACCACAGGCGGTTGGTTCTGATGCTGGTTCTGGTTCTGATTCTGGTTCAGGAGCTGATCTATGACTCCTTGCATAAACACCTGGTTCATCTGAAACTGCTGCATCATCGCGGCCATGTAGTCCGGCGGCGGAGGTGGATCGTTGGCACCACGACCATGACCACGACCACCACGACCAACCATCCTGCTAGAATTTAACAGGGGTATTTCAGCGATGAGAATTTTTACGAGATGCCGGAAATGAGTAATTGTTAAAGCGACAACAAAGAGGAGGCGCGGATGTACAGGAGTAGTCATATAAGACATACAAATCCACACATAGAATCAATCAAAAATCGGGCAGCGTAACGTCAATGAAATTAAGGAAAAAGGACACACTAGGCGGCACACAGACCGCGGTAAGGATTACACGACGCGACATAGATTCCACTATGTCAATCACGCCGCAAGAAAACAGTTGGCCACATGAGTTAATGCCAGAGGACGCGCGGCCTGCCCAGAATGAGAATGGGATCCGCAGTCCAGGACCTGGGGTAGAACTCCCGCGACACGACTAATTCAATGGGAAGCACCAAAACGCCGGATGGAATCAAGAGAACGTGATACTAATGTCAGAGTTTGTAAAACTTACCAGCAAGGATAAGAGAGCAGATTCCCAGAGCATAGGTAAGGAGAAAAGGATCCTAATACCATAGAGATCACACGTAGTGACACCGATGTGGGCCGTAACCCAAACATTAAGTTAGCAAAATAGTTTTTTAAAGTCTAGACTCAACTTCGACCAGGTAGTGGTTGGGTGGCTTCCTACAGGCAGTCGGCTTTGATACCAACTTTTGACGCCCCCAAAATCAATCCGTGTACAGTAATCATGCACGTAGGGTACACGACTGAGATTAGGGTGCCACGGTGAGAATATCACATCACAACACTAAACACAAAAGGATAAACCAATATGTTACAATAAGGGGGGGGGGGTCACGCGAGCCCGAATACATAAGTTATACAAGCCATAATATCTGAGTACAAACATAGTTAGTCAAGTTTTTCCTTAAGAAGGCTAGCACAAATAACATCAGAGATACAGATCGAAAAGGCAACGCCTCCTGCCTGGGAGCCTCCGAAACTACTCCTGGTCCTGGTCAGCGGGGTCTCGACGTAGTAGTATCCGCCTCCGGGGTACTCCTGCTCCTGGGCTCCAACGTCGACTGCAGCGGCCGATCAGGCAAAACATAAAGGGGGAAATAAATCAAGGGTGAGTATCTAGCATACCCGCGAGTCTTACGTCCGCTACTAAGCATTTATGCATTTGTATCAAATGGAAAGGGGAGGCTGTATATAGTGGACTGCAAGATAGAAATCAGAATAAGGGTAAGAAGCTAGGCCTATCGAAGACTAGCATCTTCTGACGATGTCTTGCAGCATGAGAAGAGAAATAGCCAACAGTTTATATAAAGCATAAATTAACAATGAAGCAGAAGTTGTTGCAACATTGTATAATAGTAAGTTGTAATGATTAATAATAATAATGCCTCCGAGTTCCCCTCCTCGACTTCCCTGCGAGGAAGAAAACCCGGAACCATACAGTTTAATAGTAATAGTTTGTAGTGGTAAGATCCAGCTTCAGCATAAAGCGTCCTGTTACCGTGGACACGGCTATTCGAATAGATTAAACTCCCTGCAGGGGTGCACTGCTGTTCAGCCTGCACGCTCGGATCTCCAGGGTGGCATACACCTTGTTAGGGAATGCCCCACCGAGGCTATCCGACACATCGCAGCCCTCCTAGGCTCAGCAGAGAGGCCATCCGCCGGACTATATCCTATGCGCCAAGGGGTCTAGGTCCCTCACCCTTGCACGATCCTGCACGGTACGAGACTGGCCGGTGAAGCAAAAGCAAATCCAAAACACACCTGCTGCAGCAAAGAAGACAAGACCACTTCCCGGCTATCAGCCCGTGGTACTGCTGACGTCTGAAGAGCTTTCGGAGAAACTACGACGCGGAGGGCCCACATCGTAATCCCATGTGTAGGTAGTGCATACAGACCAACGGGTCTCTCAAGTCATCCGCCGAACCATTTAGCATTTGTATATTATCTCGCAGACAACCGTTATCGCTGTCTGACTAACAACACAACGGACAACGAATAGCAACAAGGCCCACCGGTAACGTCGGGGCCTGCCCTGTCGTCCCGTCAAAGCGCGCGGTTACCGACAAGGTGAACCGTCTCCTTACCTTGTCTCGCGTGTGCTCTTGGTAGAGCTCGACTTTTTCGTGGTTTGGTAACTCTCGCGAGATACGAGCAGGGGCCAAGCACGCCAGTAACGTCGGTCGTACCCTCCCTGTCGTTCCCGGCGCAATACCGCTCGCGGGCACCATTGGGTCGCCCGACTTCTTAACTTAAGGACAACCGTTCTCTAGTACCTAGAGCGGCTATACAGAGTCATCAACGAGTGGAGTACAAGGATTACTCCTTGATAGCTCACACTTGATGGGGGCTCTGCAGAGCCGAGCTAGGGGGCCATAGGCGGTGTCTGCATTGTACCGTACCTGTGCAGTTTTATATATTGTATCCGTTTTCACTCCCCTGAGTGGCAACGACCCGCTATCTAATCCTAGCTAACAATGCGCAGGGCTCACTGCTGAATATAATACATAATTATAACAGGCAGCATAGGATAAAGGAGGTACATCAAGGGCGACAAAAACAGGCTATGAAATTGAATAGGATTCTAATCGTAGCAGCAGTAACAATGCCTAGTGCAAGAAAGTACGGAAAAGGTAGGCGATATCTGGGGAAGAGAATGGCTCTGCTAGCCTGGAAGCTCGACGGTAGGGGCAGGGTCGTCGACGAAGTAGTCGTACCCGCCGACAGTGTAGTCGGCGGTAGCAGCAGGGTCTACCGGAGAATAAAGGGGATAAACACAGTAAATACAAAGCAATCATAGCAAAAAAATACATGACATGACGTATGCAAAGTCATCGGTGTTCTAACACAGTGCAAAGCACGTTGCTCGGAGCGGGAATTCATTCGGGGATGAACTACCAGCTCCGGGTGATTACCGGACAGGGTGTCCGGAGGGGGAAGGGTTCATGCCGGAGGTGTCGTGGTCATCCGACAAAGATAAGGGGGGTGTATCCGTGTTAGTTGAACCATTCCGGACAACTTTCGTGTTCGGAATAAATTCATCCGACAGGTTTTTACCGGCACCGGGAATTATCGACATACAGCCCGGAGGGGGGGGGGATGTCGGTGTTCGTTGTGTTAGAGGGGTGTGGTTGGTATACGGATAGCGTATTCGTATTTGTTATATTTTTCTGATCAATTTTCATGTATAAAGTTTTTGAATCTGACTTATGGTTTAAAAGATATTCAAATTCAAAGTTTCAATCATTTTAAATCATTTTCTGAATTATTTTATTATTAAATTCCAAACATTATCCACAACAGGGTTGACTGGTCAAACCTGACCAGTGGGTCCCACTGGTCAGCCTCACATGCTAATAAAACATTTTAATTAAATCTAATTACAGTGGGGTCCCACATGTCATAGACTGGTTAGTTCAGAAATTGTTTTTATTAATAAAATGCAGTGGGGCCCAGGTGTCATTGACACATTTGTTTAATTAACAATTTAATTAATTTTAAAAGGCCTAGGGCCCACATGTCATACACACATGGGGGGTTAGTGGGTTAATCCCCTAGCTGACATGGCGGGCCCACCGGGCAGTGAACCAGGGGGTTGCCGGCGACGACGGGAGCCATGGCCGGCGGCGAGGTTGGGCGCGGGCATGATTCCGCCGACGAGAGCTTGCGGGAGGGGCGCATTTGAACGGGGGGACCGAGACGTATCGTTTGGTGGATTTTGGGTGGCCGGGGGCTCGCCGGAGCAACGGCTACGACGAACGCGGCGGCGACAGTGGCACGGACGTCGACGAGGAGCTCGACCCCGCGGGTTAGAACGAACGGGCGCTACATGGGAGGCTTCCTAGGAACATGGCGAGCAGAAAGACGCGCACGGCGTGCCATACGCGTGCACTAGGGTCGCGGCTACGCGAAGCACGGCGGCGACGGAGCTCGGCTTCAATGGCGCCACGGGCTACAACGACGGGGAGGACTAGGGGAGACACGGGGACGACAGAGAAGCTCACCAGGGGCACGTAAGGCTAGGCAGCGGGCACGATGGAGCACCGGAGGCGGCGAATCGGGCGTAGACGAGGAGATGACCGGCGGCGAGGAAAACGAAGGGGGCGATGTCCACGTCGCGACTCGGCTCGATTCCTCCTGCGTGATGATGAGGACGACGACGAGGAGGTGGACGGACACGGTGGCTCGGGCTATGGTGGTCAGTGGCCGCGCGTGGGCACGACTGCGGCCGGCGATGGCTCGAGAGAAACTTTCCCCGACGAGAGGGATGCGAGGAGAGGGGGAAATGGGCTAGGGTGTCAGAACCCTCTGTTAGGTAATGTGCTAGGGTTAGCAAGTCTCTTGCATCATGTTAAAAAATTCAAAAGAAATCTTTGAAATCAAATTCAAAAGCAAAATGGGAGAAGGAACCCTCCCCAGATGAATTAATTTAAAAGGCCAGATAAAAATCTTCTCCAAAAATTCATGTTAGATTTTTGAAAATTCTTATAAATGAGTGTGATCACATATCAAGTGATGTGGGACCCACCCCATGCTCATGGATTTTTCAAATATTCAAACAGTGCCTTGGAATTAATCAAAAACCTCTATTTGATTTAAAGTGCCAAAATAAATATACAGAAAAAGAATGGAAAGATTAAACAGAAAATTAAAACAGAAAGGCTTACCTGGAAGCAGCCCAACTTACCCCCCCCCCCCCCCGCGGCCCAGCAGCAGCCCAGGCCCACCTCCCTCCTTGGCGTCTTCCTCCCCACGCCCCGAAGCTGCTCGGTGGAATGCATGCAGCATGCCACCGCGCCGCCGACGAGCTCCTCGCCTCCTCCTGCTTCCCCGCGTCCACGTCTTGACGCCTGGAGACGTCCTGAAGCGCCCTCGACCCCTTCCCCCTCCTCCCTTCCACTCCCGTGCTCTCCCTCTGCGAAACCCGACGACTGCCGAGGGCCGCCGTCGCCATGGCTCCGAGCCCAGCGACCAGTGAGCTCCTCAGGGAAAGACAAGGTGTCCGACGTGCTCCCCGACGACGACTACCTCCTCTGGCAGAAGGAATCGAGCCCCGGAGCTCTGTAGCCTCCGCCCCTCTCTTCGTCTCCGTCGACGGCCGCCGCGCGCCATCGATGAATTCGTCACCGTCAAGGCACCCCCGACCTCGCCGTCGCATCCTTCGCATCCGTGGTGAGCAGGCGCTTAGTTTCCCCCTGTTTCCCCCTTCCTTTTCGTCCTCTAGATCGATCTGCCATGAGAGCCGAGCAAGGTGGCCGCCAAGGTTGAACCTGCGCTCGCTCCCGTGCTCCCAAGTCCTGCCCAGCACGCGTGTTTGGCTCCTGGAGTTCGTAGCAGTCGAACGCAACCCTCCCGGCTTCAAAACGTGCCCTCTAGCTCCACTTCCGACCTCGCCGTTGTTCTGCTTCCGCCGGGGAAGACGCCGCCGTCCCTCTGCACCTCCCCTCGAGCCCCAGGTGCCACCATCCGACGCGGAAGACGACCAGGAACCCATCCGTGCCCTTACTTTGGCTCCCCGTGCTCTAAATGGCCATCCCGGTGAACTCCGGCGAGCAACAGTGCTGCCGCCGACGACCCCCCCGCCATTAGCCATAACCCCAGCTTAGTTAACCCTTGGACCCACCCCAGTGACCATGACATGTGGGCCCAGCCCCCTGGCTAATCCCTGGGTTAAGTTTAAATCAGTTTAAACAGTTTTTTTAAACAATAGTCACTTACAGGTGGGACCCACTGGTCAGAGACCCCCTGATGTCATGCTGACTCAGTGATGACATAGTAAATGAATTTCCAGAATAAAAAGAAATCAAGAAATTACAGAAATTCCAAAAAATGCTGAAACTTTGGAAATTCATAGAAAATTCATATTAACTCCAAATTGGACAAATAATATATGAAAAATGATCAAGAGAAAATAAGCTATCCAAAAATCCAACTTTCAACCATGTTTGAGTTGAATTTGAATTGGGACCAGTAGCATTTGTCATTTTATTTAATTGGAATTTATTCAAATTAAATTCAAATGCTTTTGCAACTTGGACCATGGCAACATACTACATTTCAATCACACATTAGAGGCATATCATACACATTTCAAAATGTTTAAACTTGATCAAACAATTTCATATGCAACTTGACTAAATTGAATTCAAATTGGAGTTTGAATTTGCAATTCAATTGCAAATACCCCATATAAGTGGAATTGCTTCACACATCAAAGCATATACATCAAGTTTCAACCTTCAACCATGTGATTGTGCATTGTATTTACTTTGCTACCTTGTTTGTTGTTTGTCGAGTAGAGGTGGAACCGGAACAGGAGGCTTCCCCCTTCGTTGAAGACCCCGAACCCGAACCTCGTCAGCAAGGCAAGCAAAACCCCCTTTGATCATGTCGATAAAATCCCACTTCCCTCTCATGTCTCGCTTATGCATTGTTTAGGATGATTACCATGCTGCGTTTCTACCGCATAGATGAACCCATTCCTTTGCATGACCTATCAATTGTCACAGTAGTAAGCAAACCACAATCCTAGCAAATGTAGGAGTTGATTGATATCATGTGGCCCCTGCAATTGTTACTGCTTATTGCATACTTAGAGTGATACCATGATGATACCGTTATGTGAGTCGGGATGGTAGTGATCATGATGATGATGGTACAAAAGTGTTGGTGAATCTACCCTAATACAAGGTGAACGATGAGAGGCTGTGTAGGAGTACACGGTGGGTTGTCTCGTTGAACACCGCCCTAAGTCCGAGTTCTTGTGTGGTGATCCAAGATGAAGAGTACAACCACACATTGGGCTCACTGACCCCTCTCAGTTTACTAACTCATCCCTTTCGATGTCCAGACGTCGCAATAGTTCGGAGTTCTGGTAGGTCTGTGTCCTGGCTGCTAAGTGAGAGAACGGCTCATCCGAGACCGGCTTATGCACCACGCACACATCACATGGGTCCACTTCGGTAAACCGGCCGGGTTCACGATAGTGGTAGCCAACCCAGGTAGGCGGCTTTCTTGGACTAGATAGGCTATGAGGTAACAGTTGTGGTGAGCATCCTCGCCGACACTTCTTGAATGGTGTCGAGTACAAAGGCGGTAACTGATGATCATGTGTGTGTAGCGGTACACCCCTGCAGGGTTAACAAAACTATTCGAATAGCCGCGTCCGCGGTTATGGACTGCTTGGAGAGCTTAGCTTGATTATTAGACAACTTGAACTGGATACTTCTAAAACACACCAAGAGAAGTGTGAGTGCTATGGCGTGCTTCCTCGTGGGGAAGTCGAGGAAGGCACCATAGTGGTGTAATTGGTTGGAGAAAGTAGTGGACTCGTGTACGCTTCTTACCTCAAGTCTGGTACTCGTAGTTCAGGACTAGCCAAGTCAGAGCTGGCACTTCTGCAAGTGAACCCCACCTCCCCTTTACCTTGATACATATGCATGAGTAGTATAGCTCCTATGTAAGTCTTGCTGAGTACGACTTTGTACTCACGTTTGCTTAATCTATGTTTTAGATGAAACCACTGACCCCGAAGGTGGCTTCTTCATCGAGCTCGACGACTGAAGATCAAGCTAGTCTAGTCCCAGTCAGACGACTGGTTTCCTTGTGGAGGGCTTGTGTTTAAATAAGGCTTCTTAAGCCATTTGTTAAACTTGTCTGTACTCAGACATACTTTGCTTCCGCTTGTTGTTGTAATGTTGGATCACATGTTTGTGATCTCTGTGTGCACTCTATAAGAGTTATCAATAAAATGTATACTTTGTAGAGAATTGCAATGATACCTACTGTTCATACAAGGCATGTGTGTTGCGTGTATGTTTATAACATGCATGTCTTTGTATGGGTTTTCGAGACCTTAGTTGTGATCTGGCTGGCGGTCTTTCATACACCAAGTGGCCCTTAGATGTGCGCAGCTTGGGGCATCGCGATGCGATTGTTCGAGACTCTGTCTCGTGCACACTTTGTGGTATGATCGAGCCCGCCCTAGACCCCGACTAAGTGATCGGGCTGGAGTAAGTCTATGTAAGAGTTATGAGATAGATGATAGTATGGTTGAGGCGACTTGTCTTTGAATATGGGAGTTCATCACCCATATCATTAGACTTGTGTGCGGACGATGAGGACCCATCTCAGTTGATCATCCGGCCTGGATGGGATGCCCCTCATGTACGATGCTTTCCGAGAACGTTCTGTGCTTGGCCTTGTCTGCTTAGACAAGTGGGTACGGTTCTCGGCTCTCCATATGACTATTTCTTAGCTAGACTTGCATACGCTAACCCCGGGTCCCGACAGACTTGGTATCAGAGCAGGACTGACTGTAGGACTAGTAGCCTTGGCCAAAGTCGAGTCTAGCTTGCTATAGTTATATAGTTACTTTGGGTATATAAGGGAACAACATAAGGCTTCTTTTTTCTCCTTACCCCCTTCGTTCTGAGTTCTGATTCACCCTCATCTTATTCTATGGGAAGATAGTACTAGGCTCTCCTCTGTCTGATTAGAACATCTCGTTGTTTGCTTCCTTATAGCCGTAGGAAAGTTGTGTCCGGTTTTCCTAGCATTATTGTAATGCTGATTTCTTACATCGTATTATGTAAGTGCTGTTTTCCATGTGGGAAGAAATTGTCATTTCTTACAATTACAGCCGTTATGCTGCCCGAGTCATTCCAAGTTTCTTCATAATCTGATGCATTTGAAAACTCCTTCTTTCTGTTTCAGATGGCAGATCTTCCCCCTTGGCAGATTGTTCGTTTGACCAGGTGCCTCGGTGTGCGTGGCCATCCCTCCATGCTGATCGAGATGATGTCCTTCATTGGATACCGATGGTACCCTGAGTACACAGTTGAGGAGAAGTTCCTTGACTTCAACCAGACCCAGTTCCACTGCATTGTCAGGATCTACCCGCATCACAATGGAGTCACTCAGCCTATCCACTTTGGACATGGCATTGGCATGACAGAGTACATGGCTGTGCAGGATGCTACATACTCATGTATTACCCTGCTGAGAGAGGAGCACACTATGCTGAGAGAGACCTTGTTCCGCTATATCCCTGCTGCACTTCTAGGAGAAGAGGGATATTACACCGGACTCTACTCAGATCACTCTGCAGAGGATCCAGTACTTCAGATGACTGCTAGGTTTGCTTGTGATCGAGATCGTGATGCACGCGCTCTCCGTTTTGAGCTTCACGCCACCCGTGTTCGTCTGTATCGAGCATTGACACTCTTGGCACCCTTTGTGAGTGTTGGATCAGTTGAGTATGATGCTATCTACCCTGTGAGGACTCAGATGCCTTCTCGAGTTGCTTGGCCCGAGATTGGAGGCATTTTTCCACCCCGTGGTCCTCTACTTCCACCCTACGCTGGACCTAGGCCCCGTCCTTGCCCAAATGGATATCAGGTTCCACAGGCCTCCGTGTTTTCCGATGGTCATCTTCAGCTACCGGGATACGCGGGTAACTTTTACGAGGACTACTATGGAGATGGAGATGAGTGAGACCGCCTGTGGTCTTACTTAGTGAGGACGTAGTAGTATCTTAGTATATTGTACGCAAGGTGTTCTAAGTTACAGAGGCTTAGATAAATAATGTATAGGAAGTCAGAGTGCCTCTAAAGGATGTATCATCTTCATCACGTTTGTATTAGCTTGGTTCTTGTACTAAAACGATGTATGGTTTGTATGACATCTTGTGAATATATGGCTTGTATGCTTTTATCACCATGTTGTCAAGATGATTACATCTTTTGCTCTGTAATCCTTCCAGTACTTCAATACCTTGTTTAGACTCTTCCAATCAACTTTGTTTGACTTTGGTTTTCACCTTCAGGATGTCTCAAGGAACCCGTGGCCAGCTTGGTCGTGCCCAAGGTCGTGGGAATGAACCGGAGGAAGGCAACCTTCCACCCCCACCCACGATGGCTCAGGTTCTGATGGAGGTTGAGAGGAACCGCCGAGACTCTCACCATTTGCTGGAGGTCATTGCACGCAACACCACTCAGCAGCGCAATGAGTTGGTGTCCCTGAACGACTTCATCCGGCTTCATCCCCCGGTTTTCAGTTACTCCACCGAGCCCCTTGACGCCAATGACTGGCTTCGCAGCATCGAGAGGAAGCTCCAGGCAGGCCATGTTGCAGATGGCGACAAGGTCAGCTATGCCACCTATCACCTTGAAGGTGCAGCTAGCTCTTGGTGGGAGAACTTCCTGAACATGCGTCCCGTTGGACCGCCTGCATCTTGGGATGAATTCTGCACTTCCTTCCGTGAGCACCACATTCCCAAAGGTCTTATGGACCGCAAGCGTGAGGAGTTCTGCAACCTCACCCAAGGCAGAAGGACTGTTGACGAGTTTAGTCGTGAGTTCAACCGACTTGCTCGTTATGCTACTGAAGAAGTCTCCACCGACGCAAAGAAGCAAGAAAGGTTCCGTCGTGGACTCAATTCCGGACTCCGTCGTGAGCTCAACCTGCATGACTTTGCCACCTTCCAAGTCCTTGTCAACAAGGCCATCAAGGCAGAGGACATGAACACTCCCAATGACTTTCGCAAACACCCTAGAGACGATGGTTCATCCAGTTCTGGCTCTCATAAGCGCAAGATCTGGATCCCCAACAGTATGTTTCGCCAGAACAACCCACCGAGGCCATCCTATGTGGCGTCTCATCCACCAGCTCAGTTCCACCTCGCTCCACCGAACAACCCAGCTCCACGCACTGTCTTTGGAGCCTGCTACAAGTGTGGTCAGGCAGGCCACTACTCCCGCGAGTGTCCCCAGAACCAGCTCCAGAATCAGAATGCTCCACCCCGTGCCGGAGGCAACAACAATGGTCGTGGCAAGCCACCCCAGAAAGTGTACACCACAAAACCCGCTCCTCCCGCCACTCGTGGACGTGTGAATCAGATTGCCGCCGAAGAGACTGACGACACCACTGACGTCATTATTGGTATGCTCCCAGTCAATTATGTTCCTACTTCCGTTCTTTTCGACCCATTAGCATCTCACTCATTCATGTGGAAAGTTATGCACTTCGTCGTGAGTTATCTTTTGTTGAATTGTCCACCCCAATGATTATTCAAACTCCAGGGTCAAGATGGCAAACTAATAGAGTAAGCCATGGTAATCAAATTGCGATTGAGGGTTTAGTATTTCGTGCTTCACTCATAGCCCTCAAGTCTTCAGACATTGATGTCATCCTTGGCATGGATTGGCTATCAAGACAGAATGCCTACCTTGATTGCAAAGGCAAATCAGTGAAACTCACCCACCCTTCAGGCAAGACCGTCAACTACACCTCACCCAGAACAAGAACCCAAGTGCATTCCTTGAATGTACTTACCCTTCCCGAACTTGAAGATATTCCGGTGGTTCGTGACTTCCCGGATGTCTTTCCTGAAGAGCTGCCGGGCATGCCACCCGACAGATGTGTAGAGTTTATAGTGGATCTTGTACCAGGAACCGCATCAATTTCTAGATGCCCATACAAAATGGCCCCACGTGAGTTAGCTGAGCTTAAAACCCAACTGGAAGCTTTGTTGGAAAAAGGCTTCATCCGTCCTAGCTCATCGCCATGGGGTTGCCCCGTTTTGTTCGTAACGAAGAAAGATGGAACAGAAAGGATGTGCATAGACTATCGCCCGCTAAATTTAGCGACGATAAAGAACAAGTACCCATTGCCCAGGATCAATGATCTTTATGATCAACTTGCAGGATCCTCTGTCTTCTCCAAGATGGATTTGAGATTGGGTTATCATCAAATCAAAATCCGAAACGAGGACATTCCCAAAACGGCTTTCACTACTCGTTATGGTCTTTATGAGTACACCGTCATGTCCTTTGGTTTAACCAATGCCCCCGCCACTTTCTCACGCATGATGAATTCGATCTTCATGGAGTACTTAGATAAATTTGTTGTAGTTTATCTCGATGACATTCTCATCTCCTCGAAGAACGAAGAAGAACATGCCGAACACTTAAGGCTGGTATTGATGAAACTTAGAGAGCATCGCCTGTATGCTAAATTCTCCAAGTGTGAATTTTGGCTACCAGAAGTGACCTACTTAGGCCACGTGATTTCTGCAAAAGTCATTGTTGTGAATCCCGAGAGAGTTCAGGCCGTCCTTGACTGGACTCCACCTGAATCGGTTAAGCAAGTTAGAAGTTTTCTTGGCCTAGCCAGCTATTGCCGTAGCTTCGTCGAGAACTTTTCTAAAGTTGCAAAGCCTCTAACTGAACTCCTCAAGAAAGATAAGAAATTCCTATGGACTCCCAAGTGCGAGGAAAGCTTTCAAGAGCTAAAAAGAAGATTGACTTCTGCACCCGTACTTGCGCCTCCAGACACCAAAAAGGATTTCGAGATCTATTGTGATGCATCACGGCAAGGGTTAGGATGCATACTTCTGCAAGATCGACATGTGGTAGCTTATGCTTCACGCCAGTTGCGGCCACATGAAGAGAACTATCCTACCCATGACCTTGAACTTGCTGCCGTAGTTCATGCCCTAACAACTTGGCGACATTACCTCCTTGGTAATCGTTGCGAGATCTATTCCGACCATCAAAGCCTCAAATACATTTTCACCCAGCCAGATCTTAATCTCAAGCAAAGACGCTGGATTGAGTTGATAAAAGATTACGACGTAGGAATTTCTTACACCCCAGGAAAAGCCAATGTCATGGCTGATGCACTAAGTCGTAAGTCCTATTATAACAACCTCATGTTACAACAGTATCAACCACTTCTTCATGAGGAATTTTCCAAACTCAATCTTGAGATTGTTCCTCATGGCTATCTTTCTACCTTGGTGGCGAAACCAACTCTTGAGGATCAAATCATAGTTGCCCAAAGGCGTGCACGAGGTGTTCGTCGGATCAAGGAGAACATTGTTAGCGGAGTTGCTAAATGTTTCTCCACAGATAGTAAAGGAATGGTATTCTTTGGAAATCGTTTGATAGTACCTAAAAATAGGGAACTAAGGCAACTCATCCTCAAGGAAGCCCATGACACACCCCTCTCGATTCATCCCGGTAGCACAAAAATGTACCGAGATCTACACAAGAGATTTTGGTGGACCAGGATGAAGAGAGACATTGCTCAATTTGTTGCCGAATGTGATGTTTGTCGTCGCATTAAGGCAGAACATCAAAGACCTGCTGGTACACTTCAACCTTTGTCTATTCCCGAGTGGAAATGGGACAAAGTCGGTATGGACTTCATCACCGGCTTTCCAAAAACCCAGAAAGGAAACAATGCCATCTTCGTTGTCATAGATAGGCTTTCCAAAGTTGCTCACTTCCTTCCAGTTCGCGAGTCTATAACTGCTAGCTAGTTAGCGGACTTGTACGTCTCTAGAATTGTATCCCTTCACGGTGTTCCTTTGGAAATCAATTCTGATCGCGGTAGCCTTTTCACCTCTAGATTTTGGGGAAGCTTTCAGAATGCTATGGGAACTCATCTCTCCTTTAGTACGGCTTACCATCCTCAGTCTAGCGGTCAAGTCGAAAGGGTTAACCAAATTCTTGAAGACATGCTCAGAGCTTGTGTTATCTCCTTCGAAAATAATTGGGAGAAATCTCTTCCATTCGCCGAATTTGCTTATAACAATAGTTTTCAATCTAGTCTGAACATGGCTCCTTTTGAACTCCTATATGGACGACGATGTCGAACACCACTAAACTGGTCAGAAACCGGTGAAAGACAATTCTTTGGACCGGATATGATCAAGGAAGCAGTAGAGCAAGTTCGCATTGTTCGTGATCAATTGAAAGCAGCCCAGTCTCGTCAAAAAAGCTACTATGATCGTCATCATAGGGAAGAGAGCTACAATCTGGATGAGAAGGCTTACCTTCGGGTTACTCCTCTGAAGGGAACCCAACGTTTAGGTATCAAAGGCAAGTTGGCCCCACGTTACATCGGACCTTTCCGCATTCTTGCCAAACGTGGAGAAGTTGCCTACCAACTTGAACTACCCCCGCACCTTTCCCGAGTACATGATGTATTCCATGTGTCCCAACTCAGGCGTTGCTTCAAGAACCCCATCCGCGAAGTCGACCATGAAACGCTTGATCTCCAAGATGACCTTTCTTATCGAGAATACCCCGTTCGTATTCTTGATTCCGTAGAGCGTGTCACTCGTCGTCAGAAGATTAGGTTTCTGAAAGTGCAATGGTCACACCACTCTGAGAGAGAAGCTACGTGGGAAAGAGAAGACCGTCTCAGTGCCGAGTATCCCTCCTTCCTCCCGCAGACTTCTGAATCTCGGGACGAGATTCTGTTGAGTGGGGGCGAGTTGTCAGAACCCTCTGTTAGGTAATGTGCTAGGGTTAGCAAGTCTCTTGCATCATATTAAAAATCTCAAAAGAAATCTTTGAAATCAAATTCAAAAGCAAAATGGGAGAAGGAACCCCCCCAGATGAATTAATTCAAAAGGCCAGATAAAAATCTTCTCCAAAAATTCATGTTAGATTTTTGAAAAGTCTTATAAATGAGTGTGATTACATATCAAGTGATGTGGGACCCACCCCATGCTCATGGATTTTTCAAATATTCAAACAGAGCCCTGGAATTAATCAAAAACCCCTATTTGATTTAAAGTTCAAATTATTTGAATTTTAAAAATGTTCAAACTTTACAAGTGGCTAGCCTAGTATATTGTGATGCCACTTAAAAAGTTTCAGCATTTTATAAAATGGTTTGATATTTTTATCAGAGCCAAAATAAATATACTGAAAAAGAAAGGAAAGATTAAACAGAAAATTAAAACAGAAAGGCTTACCTGGAAGCAGCCCAACTTACCCCCCCCCCCCCCCGCCCCCGCGGCCCAGCAGCAGCCCAGGCCCACCTCCCTCCTTGGCGTCTTCCTCCCGACGCCCCGAAGCTGCTCGATGGAATGCATGCAGCATGCCACCGCGCCGCCGACGAGCTCCTCGCCACCTCCTTCTTCCCCGCGTCCACGTCTTGACGCCTGGAGACGTCCTGAAGCGCCCTCGACCCCTTCCCCCTCCTCCCTTCCACTCCCGTGCTCTCCCTCTGCGAAACCCGACGACTGCCGAGCGCCACAGTCGCCATGGCTCCGAGCCCATGCGGCCAGTGACCTCCTCAGGGCAAGACAAGGTGTCCGACGTGCTCCCCGATGACAACTACCTCCTCTGGCAGAAGGAATCGAGCCCCGGAGCTCTGTAGCCTCCGCCCCTCTCTTCGTCTCCGTCGACGGCCGCCGCGCGCCATCGACGAATTCGTCACCGTCAAGGCACCTCCGACCTCGCCGTCGCATCCTTCGTATCCGTGGTGAGCAGGCGCTTAGTTTCCCCCTGTTTCCCCCTTCCTTTTCGTCCTCTAGATCGATCTGCCATGAGAGCAGAGCAAGGTGGCCGCCAAGGTTGAACCTGCGCTCGCTCCCGAGCTCCCAAGTCCTGCCCAGCACGCGTGTTTGGCTCCTGGAGTTCGTAGCAGTCGAACGCAACCCTCCCGGCTTCAAAACGTGCCCTCTAGCTCCACTTCCGACCTCGCCGTTGTTCTGCTTCCGCCGGGGAAGACGCCGCCGTCCCTCTGCACCTCCCCTCGAGCCCCAGGTGCCACCATCCGACGCGGAAGACGACCAGGAACCCATCCGTGCCCTTACTTTGGCTCCCCGTGCTCTAAATCGCCATCCTGGTGAACTCCGGCGAGCAACAATGCTGCCGCCGACGACCCCCCCGCCATTAGCCATAACCCCAGCTTAGTTAACCCTTGGACCCACCCCGAGTGACCATGACATGTGGGCCCAGCCCCCTGGCTAATCCTTGGGTTAAGTTTAAATCAGTTTAAACAGTTTTTTTAAACAACAGTCACTTACAGGTGGGACCCACTGGTCAGAGACTCCCTGATGTCATGCTGACTCAGTGCTGACACAGTAAATGAATTTCCAGAATAAAAAGAAATCAAGAAATTACAGAAATTCCAAAAAAAGGCTGAAACTTTGGAAATTCATAGAAAATTCATATTAACTCCAAATTGGACAAATAATATATGAAAAATGATCAGGAGAGAATAAGATATCCAAAAATCCAACTTTCAACTACGTTTGAGTTGAATTTGAATTGGGACCAGTAGCATTTGTCATTTGATTTATTTGGAATTTATTCAAATTAAATTCAAATGCTTTTGCAACTTGGACCATGGCAACATACTACATTTCAATCACACATTAGAGGCATATCATACACATTTCAAAATGTTTAAACTTGATCAAACAATGTCATATGCAACTTGACTAAATTGAATTCAAATTGGAGTTTGAATTTGCAATTCAATTGCAAATACCCCATTTAAGTGGAATTTCTTCACACATCAAAGCATATACATCAAGTTTCAACCTTCAACCATGTGATTGTGCATTGTATTTACTTTGCTACCTTGTTTGTTGTTTGTCGAGTAGAGGTGGAACCGGAACAGGAGGCTGCCCCCTTCGTTGAAGTCCCCGAACCCGAACCTCGTCAGCAAGGCAAGCAAAACCCCCTTTGATCATGTCGATAAAATCCCACTTCCCTCTCATGTCTCGCTTATGCATTGTTTAGGATGATTACCATGTTGCGTTTCTACCGCATAGATGAACCCATTCCTTTGCATGACCTATCATTTGTCACAGTAGTAAGCAAACCACAATCCTAGCAAATGTAGGAGTTGATTGATATCATGTGGCCCCTGCAATTGTTACTGCTTATTGCATACTTAGAGTGATACCATGATGATACCGTTATGTGAGTCGGGATGGTAGTGATCATGATGATGATGGTAGAAAAGTGTTGGGTGAATCTACCCTAATACAAGGTGAACGATGAGAGGCTGTGTAGGAGTACACGGTGGGTTGTCTCGTTGAACACCGCCCTAAGTCTGAGTTCTTGTGTGGTGATCCAAGATGAAGAGTACAACCACACATTGGGATCACTGACCCCTCTCAGTTTACTAACTCATCCCTTTCGATGTCCAGATGCCGCAATAGTTCGGAGTTCTGGTAGGTCTGTGTCCTGGCTGCTAAGTGAGAGAACGGCTCATCCGAGACCGGCTTATGCACCACGCACACATCACTTGGGTCCACTTCGGTAAACCGGCCGGGTTCACGATAGTGGTAGCCAACCCAGGTAGGCGGCTTTCTTGGACTAGATAGGCTATGAGGTAACAGTTGTGGTGAGCATCCTCGCCGACACTTCTTGAATGGTGTCGAGTACAAAGGCGGTAACAGATGATCATGTGTGTGTAGCGGTACACCCCTGCAGGGTTAACAAAACTATTCGAATAGCCGCGTCCGCGGTTATGGACTGCTTGGAGAGCTTAGCTTGATTATTAGACAACTTGAACTGGATACTTCTAAAACACACCAAGAGAAGTGTGAGTGCTATGGCGTGCTTCCTCGTGGGGAAGTCGAGGAAGGCACCATAGTGGTGTAATTGGTTGGAGAAAGTAGTGGACTCGTGTACGCTTCTTACCTCAAGTCTGGTACTCGTAGTTCAGGACTAGCCAAGTTAGAGCTGGCACTTCTGCAAGTGAACCCCACCTCCTCTTTACCTTGATACATATGCATGAGTAGTATAGCTCCTATGTAAGTCTTGCTGAGTACGACTTTGTACTCATGTTTGCTTAATCTATGTTTTAGATGAAACCACTAACCCCGAAGGTGGATTCTTCATCAAGCTCGACGACTGAAGATCAAGCTAGTCTAGTCCCAGTCAGACGACTGGTTCCCTCGTGGAGGGCTTGTGTTTAAATAAGGATTCTTAAGCCATTTGTTAAACTTGTCTGTACTCAGACATACTTTGCTTCCGCTTGTTGTTGTAATGTTGGATCACATTTTATCAATAAAATGTATACTTTGTAGAGAATTGCAATGATACCTACTGTTCATACAAGGCATGTGTGCTGCGTGTATGTTTATAACATGCATGTCTTTGTATGGCTTTTCGAGACCTTAGTTGTGATCTGGCTGGCGGTCTTTCATACACCAAGTGGCCCTTAGATGTGCGCAGCTTGGGGCATCACGATGCAATTTTTCGAGACTCTGTCTCATGCACACTTTGTGGTATGATCGAGCCCGCCCTAGACCCCGACTAAGTGATCGGGCTGGAGTAAGTCTATGTAAGAGTTATGAGATAGTCGATAGTATGGTTGAGGCGACTTGTCTTTGAATATGGGAGTTCATCACCCATATCATTAGACTTGTGTGCGGACGATGAGGACCCATCTCAGTTGATCATCCGGCCTGGATGGGATGCCCCTCACGTACGATGCTTTCCGAGAACGTTCTGTGCTTGGCCTTGTCTGCTTAGACAAGTGGGTACCGTTCTCGGCTCTCCATATGACTATGTCTTAGCTGGACTTGCATACGCTAACCCCGGGTCCCGACATAGGCTTTCGCCAGGGCGTCGAAGGGGGAGTACATCACGGCGAGGAGGGTCCTGTAGCAGCGCGGTGGCAGCCATCGCACGGTGCATCGCATCGAGCACCTCTTCCATGGCGCCACGCACACCATGAACAGAGGAGGGAGGAGGGGGAGTCTGGGTGCGCCTGGTGGGCTGGGCTGGGGGAACTGTGCACTTGCTGAACCAGAGGTATGGGCCTCTTTGCTTTTTATTCCTTTTCTGTATTTTCTTTTCTTTTTTCTTTTATGTTTGCATTTTGTTTAGTTGCTTAAGCATTTTTGTAAAACTTGTAACTTGCTCCATTATTTGTATTGCCACATGTAGCAATGCTACAAAAAGTTTGGTGATTAAAGAAATTCATTTGAATATTGTTGTTTATTTTAATATGGCTTTTTGCGTTGTTTTTCTAATGTTAATAATTGTTTGCAATATTTACATATTGCAATAAATGTTCAAAGCAGGTTTACCATGGTTCACTGGTTTTTAGGGATTTTTCAAAAGTGGTTTCATAATTTTTGGACAAAGTTTTATTTCCACTTATTTTTTAATATTCATCCAAAGGCATTTTGGGTTTGTTTGAATTCAGAGATGAACTGGCTTGCTAATCATAGAGAATTATATTAACAAAAGTTTTACAGATGCCTGACACTGAGAGTGTTACAAGAGTGCACACAGAGATCACAAGTCTGTGATCCAACATTACATCAAACATGCGGAAGCAAAGTAGGTCTGAGTACAAACAAGTTTAACAACTGGCTTAGAGAAGCCTTATCTATAAACAAGCCCTTCCACGAGGGAACAGTCGTCTGACTGGGACTACACTAGCTTGATCAGTCGTCGAGCTCCAGGAAGAATCCACCTTCGGGGTCAGTGGGCTCATCTAAAACATAGAATAAGCAAACGTGAGTACAAAGTTGTAATCAGCAAGACTTACGTAGGAACTATACTACTCATGCACATGTATCAAGGTAAAGGGAGGTGGGGTTCACTTGCAGAAGTGCCAGATTTGACTTGGCTAGTCCTGAACTACGAGTACCAGACTTGAGGTAAGAGGCGTACACGAGTCCACTACATGTCTCCAAACAATTACACCATTATGTTGCCTTCCTCGACTTCCCACGAGAAAACACGCCATATCACTCACGCTTATCTTGGCAAGTTTTATAAGTATCCGGTTTAAGTTGTCTAATAATCAAGCTAAGCTTTCCAAGCAGTCCCTTAGCGCGGACGCGGCTATTCGAATAGTTTTGTTAACCCTGCAGGGGTGTACCGCTACACACACATGACCATCAGTTACCGCCTTTGGCCTCGACACCATTCAAGGGGTGTCGGCGAGGATGTTCACCACAACACTTCGCCCACAGCTCCGTTCTAGTCCAGAGAGTCGCCTATCTGAGGGGGATCCATATGGAAGTCCGGCCGAGGTTCCAGTACAGCCTCAAACGATGTGTGAAGGGTCCCAAGCCGGTCTGAGTAGCCGTTCATCCACTTCGCAGACCGTGCCACAGCCCTACCAGAATTCCGAACTACTGCGACTTCTGGGGTTCGAACGGGGTGAGGTACTAGGTTGAGAGGGGTCAGTAAGCCCAATGTGTGGTTGCACTCTTCTTGGATCACCACACAAGAACTCGGACTTAAGGCGGTGTTCAACGAGACAACCCACTATGTACTCCTACACAACCTCTCATTGTTCACCTTGTATTAGGGTAGATTCACCAACATAGTTTCACCTTCTTCAACATGATTTCTACCATCCCGACTCACAGATCAAAGTATCCTCATTGTAAACTCTAAGCATGCAATAAGCAGTAACAATTGCAGAGGCCACATGATAACAATCAACTCCTACATTTGCTAGGATTGTGGTTTGCTTACTACTGTGACAAATGATAGGTCATGCAAAGGAATGGGTTCATCTATGCGGTAGAAACGTAGCATGGTAATCATCCTAAACAATGCATAAGCGAGATTGAGAGGGAAGTGGGATTTTATCGACATGATCAATGGGGGTTTTCTTGCCTTGCCGACAATGTTCAGTATCGGGGTCTTCAACGAAGGGGGTGATATCGGGTTCCGGCTCCACCTCTATTCGATAGCAAACAATGCAAAAAAAAGTGATCAATATAAAGGCAATGCACAATCAAATGATCAATTGTTATAACATGGTGTAAGGGGTGCTGATGTGTTGCCAATTCCATTTAAATGGAGTGTATTGCATTTGAGTTGCAAATTCAAACTCCATTTGATGTATCGATGAATTTCAAATGCATTTGAATCCATGAATGTTCATTTGAAATGGTTGAGCATGAAGTGATGTTGTAAAGGTGAGGTAAAGTCTCTGATGTGTGGATGAAACCATTTAAAAGAAGTGTGTTGCAAAGTCATTTGCAAAATCACTCCAAATTTGAATTTGAAAAGGATCCATATGCACATATGCCACTTTTCACCCATTTTAAAATGGTCAAACATGAAAAGAAAGTCCAATTCAGAATCTTTGCATTTTTCTGATAATTTTACATATATTATTTGTCCAATTTGGAGTTAGCATGAATTAATTATGAATTTCTAAAGTTTGGCCTAATTTCTAGATTTTTCTAGAATTAAATTAATTCAATTAATTCATTTACTGGTTTACTGCATCATCATGACGTCAGTAAGACGTCAGGGGGGGCTGACTGCTGGGACCCACTGGTCAGTGGCTGGGGTTAGTTTAAACTTCTGTTTAAATTAAGCACAGCTTAATTAGTGGTCGGGGCCCACTGTCAGTGACCCAAAGGGGTGGTTAGGCTCGGGTTTAGGGGTTCTAATGGCGGGGCTCAATGTCGGCGGCACTGTAGTCGCCGGAGCACCGCCGGGATTGCATTCCAGGGCGCGGGGAGGGGATTGGAGGGCACTTATGTGTTCCTCGTGGTCTTCCGCATCGATTGGAGGTAGCAGGGGGTCACGGGGAGGTCCAGAAGGACGGCGACGATCTCTCCGGCGGAAGAAGAGGTAAGGCGAGGTTGCAGTCGAGGCTATGGTGCACGTCTTGAAGCGAGACGCATCGCGTTAGAAAGCTACGAGCTCCAGGAGCCAAACGCGCGTGCTGGGCAGGACTTGGGAGCACAGAAGCGAGCTTAGCATCGTCCATGGCGGAGACCTTCCTCGGCTTCCATGGTGAAACCGGCTAGAGGGGTTGCGGGGTGCTGAGAGATTGGGGGAAACTCTCACCAGAACTCAGGGAGCACGACGAGGTAGTCGTTGGAGTCGGGGAGGTCACGACGACGGAGAAATCGACGGAGATTGCTTGCGGGTCCGGCGAGGACTTGGTGACGATTCCGGTGGCTTGGGGTCGAATCAGCTCGTGATTCCTTGCATGTCGACAAAGACGAAGACGGTGAGGAGGAAGGACAAGCTCTGGAGACCTAGCTCGGGCTCAGGCCACGAGTTTCCATGGCGGGTGCGCTGCTGATCTTCTCGGCGTCGACGAACTCACGCGGGGAGAGGGAGAGACGAACAGGAGAGGGGGGAATGGATGCGGCGTGTCCTGGGCGTCTCCGTGGCACGTTTTGGAGGCTCGGGGAGGCGTGGAACGTCGTCGGCGTCGCGGTGGCAGTCGCTGCCCCCGGCATGCTCGACAGCGAGCTGCTTGGGGTAGACGACAGAGGACTAGGTGGGCTTGGGCTGGCTAGGGGGGATTAGTTGGGCTGAAACACAGGTAAGCCCCTTTTTCCTTTTTCCTTTATGTTTTCTTTTCTGCAATTTGTTTTACCTTGCTAAATAAAAATAGCAAAGTATTTTATAAAATGCTGAAACTTTTTATATGGCCTCACAATATAATAGGCTAGCCACTTGTAAAGTTTCCACATTTTTAAAATTCAAATTATTTGAACTTTAATTCAAATAGGGGTTTAAATTTTAATCCATGCTCTTGTTTGCATATTTGAAAAATCCATGAGCATGGGGTTGGTCCCACAGCACTTGATATGTGATCACACTCATTTATGTGAGTTTTTAAAAATACAAAAGGAATTTTTGGAGCAACTTTATTTCTGGCCATTTGAATTAAATTCATCTGGGGGGTTTTTCTCTCCCATTTCAAATTATTTCGAAATTGTTATCATGATGCAAACTGACTTGCTATTCTAGCACATACCTAACTTGGGGTTGTGACACACAGAATCCGGCAACATCCCCCAGCAACGCAAGGATTGGCAGCGGCGCCGACTGGCAACTTATGTAAAAAGTTGAAGTAATAAAGAATGTGTTGCCCAGACGACACCACTTAAGCACTCGGGGGCTCGAGCAAGGACTCCCCCCGAGAGGTGCTTTTTCGCTTACGCGGTGACTTAACTTAAATCACTCGGGGGGCTCGAGCAAGGACTCCCCCCGTGAGATACTTTTTCACTTACGCGACGACTTAACTTACAGCACTCGGGGGCTCGAGCAAGGACTCCCCATGAGAGACGCTTTTTACCTTACGCGATGAATTAACTTAAAGCACTCGGGGACTCGAGCAAGGTCTCCCCCCCCCCCGAGAGGAGATTTTTCGCTTACGCGACGACTTAACTTAAAGCACTCGAGGGGCTCGAGCAAGGACTCCCCCTGAGAGACGCTTTTTCGCTTACGCGACGACTCAACTTAAATCACTCGGGGCCTCGAGCACGGACTCCCCCCGAGAGACGCTTTTTTCTTACGTGACAATGTCAACCTAACGACTCGGGGATCTAACCACAAGCTCTCCCCACAAATCGTTTCACCCACAGCTACACCTAAAAGCATGCGGAGGACACAAGTGTAGTCCCCAAGGCATCCCACAGCCACACTACCAAAACAGTGTCACTTCCCCTCGAGGTGATGAAAAGAGAAGCAGCTCTTCACCTTTAGAAGACACAAAACCAGGCTCATAAGGATGATCCAAGAAAATTACTGAGTGGGACAATTTCTAAAGTCTTCACCCGATCACAAGTGATCACCTAAAGACTCGGGGGCTACTCCCATCGAGAGCGCTGCCACGCACCCGATGAGTTTTTCAGAATAGCGGAGCAAACACAAAACGGGCCATTTTAACTATACTACAAGCCTATGCCCGACTCTACGAATCGAACATAGCCTCAGGGGCTGCTCCCATCGGGAGCGCTGCCGCGCACCCGATAAGTGTAAAGATTCGCATCAAGGACAAGCGCCGAAGAAAATTATGTCATAAGGTAAAACACTCGAAGGTGGATCCATCACAAGGCCAGGCATTCAAAGACCGTTTTTATTATATATCAGAAAGGCACGAGCCCCAGTACAAGGTTCCTCACTTTACATCAAAGATTACAAGTCAAGGCACTCGAGCAGCTATCCAAAGATTACAAGACCAATCGTCCCAAGTAATTATGACTTCTACATGTGTGCTTATGCTCAGATAATTGGCACTTGACGAGCATCATCATAGACAAAGTAAGACAAAGTCTGGAAGGAGCCACTCGCTGCTTTCCTGAGCCCGGTGACCTTGCCTATCGACGCACCCGCTTGCTCGACGACTTGACGTTCGACTCCTCCTTAGAACTAGAAGAGCAAGCACCACCAGTCGAGGAGTCGGCAGAAGATGAAGCCACAGGTGAAGAAGCCGAAGTGCCCCTCGGCCCATCAGAGCTGCCGTTGCTTGATTCCTCCCAGTACGGATCTAGACGATTGCCACCAGTATCAAAAGCGCGAACGGTGAGAGTATCCTCGCCATCAAACCGACAGCAAAGGCTATCATGGGCACACAAATTCAGCCGGCGAGAAAACAACCGCCAACCAGGCCCAAGAAAACCAAGAAGGACCTATCAACCTCAAGCTCTATCCACACAGGATAGAGAGGGCACCCTTGAAGACGAATCCAAAGGCCCCTCAGATTGAGCTTAGAAACAACGGATGCAAAAGAAAACAGAAGAGGGATTCAGCCAGCAGCCAGATGACGAGGGGGTGACCCCACGACTCCTACATATGGGACTACCTGGTTCGTGTGAAGACAGAAGGCCCGCTGGGAAGATACGACAAGCCCACGATTGGCCCAATCAAGCACAGACGCAGGAGTCCTCAACTAACATGGAAGGTGCAACTTGGCGTACAAGGCAGGACTAGAATTAGGAAACTACCTATGTAACCTAGCACGGACTCCCCGAGAGCTAGCCTAGTATATATAAAGGCTGGGAGGGGAGACGTCCGGGACAAATCAATACGCATCTACTCATCTAGCCTTGCGAGAACTCGCCTTAGCCTCCATTGTAATCGCCCCCTCAAGCAATAATATCGAGAAGGAAGTGCTTCTCCTGTTAGCCGACGAGTATCGTCCAACCTGTGCCTATCTCTATGACTAACCCAGGGTCCCTAACCATGGGATTTTCTGGGGTTGATCCCCGTCAATTGGCGCCGTCTGTGGGAACTACACAGGTTGGAATCACGATCTCGGCGGTCCCGACCTCAATAGATCAAAACTCGAGGACTAGAGCCAGATCCAGTCCACTCGAGAGATTCAAGTTCACCGCAAGCGTCTCCATCGCCCCATCAGGATCATCCAGCCTGCAACCGAACCAAGTCCAGCACCTCAACGACTGTCAGATCCATCACCGACGGAAAAAAACTCGACGACCCAACAGGAAGCACAAGGAGGCTACTCGAGAATCCCACTCGAGGATTCGCAACGCGTGGCCGAAGGCTCGCCCATCAGTCAACGAACCACCGCCACCCGGACTCCCACTACACGCCAAGACAACGACTCCGAGACCCAGACCGGAGATTACTACGACCCAGATCGAAGGCCAGACGAATTCGCCAACTTCATCCGAAATCAATCACTCAGCGATGGGATAGAGCTCGACCCAAGAGTTCACAACCGAGCAGAAGACTGCTCGCGGATCTTCCAAGTCTCAAGGAGAAGAAGGCACGCCAGCTCCAGCAAACTCACAGGTAAAGAGCAATTGGAAGGACCTTGCGCGATCCATTGTTTTGAAGACAGTCGAGGATAGCTCAGAGCAAGCCGCACACTAGGAGACTGCCGCCTATTCGCCGAACTCTCCAACAACCTCAAGGAGGAGAAGCAGCGTGAAGCCAAACGCACTCGAAGAAGCGCACATTCAACCACACCAAGTGCAGAGGAGCAATACCCCGCGTCCTAGGGACGAATCTGCATGATCCAAGAAGGAAGACCCTCGAAAGCAAAGCAAGATGCCTACACCCTGCAAGCCGAAGCAGCCAAAGGCCTAAAGAGAACCGAAACATACCAACTGAGTGGCGCCGAGACCAGCATCACCTTCTCGCGGAGCGACCATCCGCCCGCAGTCCCGAGGCCTGGGCATGCACCCCTGGTCCTCGAAGCCCAGATCGGATGATACGACATGGACAGAATCTTCATGGACGGAGGCAGCAGTCTAAACATAATCTTCACCAGCACTCTACACAAGACGGTCATCCCACGATCAGTTTGGAAGAAGTCAGGAACCACAATATACGGCGTAGTCCCAGGCGAAGCAGCCACCTCCATCGGAGCAATACAACTTGATGTGATCTTCGGCACTGATACGGTGAGGATCTCTCACTCCTCGTTGGTTACCCCAAGTGGAAGGTGAGATGTAGCGTAGCAGCAAATTTCCCCTATCTAGAGGATAGAGTTTCTCTCCCGTAGGACTCGCAGAAATACAAGAAGGTGGTAAAGTGAACAATGGCGCCGTTCACAACCGAGGGTTGCTAACTTCACCTGGACCTGCACACAGATACAAATAACTTTGCTCCCAACGAGTACAGAGGAGTTGTCAATTCCTCCGGCCTTGCTGTTTACAAAGGATTAACGCAAGAGATAATGATAGTGATAGCAACTGGAAAGTAAACTAAGGATGTAAACAGTAACGTGAAGATGGACTGGGGTCCCGTGATTCTCACTAGTGATGTCTGATACGTCTCAAACGTATCTACTTTTCCAAACACTTTTGCTATTGTTTTGCCCTCATTCTTGCATGATTTGGACGAAACTAACCCGGACTAATGCTGTTTTCAGAAGAGCTGCCTGTATGGTTTATTTGTGCGCGGGAAATGGATTTTTAGACGTCCCAGAAAATTCCCAGAAAATTACCTGAAAATCCACGCACCCGAAGGAGCCAGATGCCAGAAGTGGGACCAGAGGGGAGCCCTGGGAGCCCCAGGCGCCCCCCTGGCGCGGCCAGGGGTGGGGCCGCGCCCTCAGGCCGCCTGGGCTGGTCCCCTCCTCTGGTGCCCTACCAAGGCTCCTATTTATCCCCGTGACGAGAAAACCCCAGAAGAAGAGTCGTTTTCCCAGTTTCCGTCGCGGAGCCGCCGCCACCCTCTGTTCTTCTTCGGGAGGGATAATCTGGAGGCTGATTTGGCCTCCGGAGAGGGGAGATCGTCGCCATCGTCATCGCCATCACCACTCCATCCATCCCCCATGACTTCTCTTCATATGTGTGAGTAATTCCCTGCTGTAGGCAAAGGGGATGGTAGGGATTGGATGAGTTTAATCATGTAATAGTTCATCAGATTGTTGGGGGCATGATGCCTATCATCTACTTTGGTGTTTATCATCTTTGCTACAATTCGTTGTTCTTAATGCTTGTCACTTTGGGCCCGAGTGCCATGTTTTCAGATCTGAACCTTATGTGTTTTCATGAATATATTTGTGTTCTAGATCCTATCTATGAGTTGTATGCACCTATTATGGCCCGGAACCGGCGATCCCAAAGGTGACAGCTTGTGACACCAAAGGGGACGGTCCATAATTTGAGGATTCCTTGTATCCATTGAGTTTATTGCTTTGTTCCGGTGATCTTTAATAGGAGCACCTTAATCTCCATAAGTTCCTTTTGGCCCCGTTCATAGCGGGATGGTAGGACAAAAGATCTTGTGCAAGTTCTTATTGCAAGCACGCACAACTACCTACGGGATACATACCTATTGTTTGATATTTTCCTAGATGATCATTGCTTTTCTGTGTGCCTTGCCCCGTGTTAGAATTTATTATATGTTTACTCTCATCCATGCAGTGCCCAACCATCCATCTCCCTAGCCTACAATATTTTCATTCCTGCTGGTCGTTAATTATTACTTTTTTTGTTACTTTTGCTGTTGCTACCATCACTATCATATTATCGTTACTACTTATCTATCGTTGCAAGCAAGTATATTTCAGGTGCGGTTGAATTGACAACTCAACTGTCAAATCTTATAAATACTCTTTGGCTTCCCGTGTGTCGAATCAATAAATTGGGTTAACTTACCCGCGAAGACTATCTCGATCCCTTATGCCTGTGGGGCATCAAGCAGTGTTTTCTGGCGCCGTTTCCGGGGAGCATAGCAATATTTACAAGTCTACTTGAAGTATCCTGCCTGCTGCATATCATCCGCTATGGGTAAGAAAGGAGACCCCAAGGTTCCGATCTTACCATCCCGTACAAGAAAAGGTACTGTTCTGAACACTAGTGCTACAATTGATTCACCTTCTGTTATGAGTAAGTTTACTTCACCACCACTACATGATGCTTCTATTGAGTCTGTTACTATGTCCGATACTTTTGATGATGCTTCCACTACTCTTGATGATGCTACTTTTCTCGGTCACCATATTGAGACTCAGACTGCTAAGGCTGCAGCAAAATCCAAGACCAAGACCCCTGCTACCTATATTCCTACCTGCAAAACCTTTGGTTACCCGAGGTTAGATGAACTGAGGGAGAGAATCCTTAATGATGATTATGTTACTCTTGATGATGATTTTTGCAGGGAACTCAGAGAGTGTGTCGACTCTGACCCTGGTGCTGTTAAAGAGTTGCTCAAAAGGCACGCCATGAAGAACAAAGTTATTCCTGATCCTCAATTTGCCACATCTCCTATATGCATCACTGATCCTGATTATGATTTCTCTGTTGATCTTTCACTTATATCTATAGTCGAGGCTGACCCCTTTTATGGCAGAGAAAATGATGATGCTATAACACACTTGACCAAACTTGCTGAGTTGAGCGACCTATTCACTACTGATGAGAAGATACGAAACTTCTATGTGGCCAAGCTTTTTCCTTTTTCTTTGAAGGGAGACGCTAAATCATGGTACGATGCATTACCCTATGGTTCCGTTAAAAGTCCTCAGGACTTAGTCAAATTTTTTGTTGATAAGTATTTCCCAGCTCATCTGCAACATGCTGCTTTGCAAAGAATCTATAACTTTAAACAATTGCAGGATGAGCAACTCCCTAAAGCTTGGGGGAGGTTTTGTGATTTACTTAAGGTTATGCCGGGACATGGAGTCCCCAAGAATGAACTGCTTGATATATTTGATGCTGGTTTAACCGATGAATCCAGAACCTATCTGGATAGTTGTGCTAGTTGTGTTTTCAGGGAAAGAACCCCAGACGATGCAGAAGAATTAATGTGCAAAATTTCCAAGAACTATGAAGACTAGTCCGTTCCTGAACCACTTCTACCACCGAAAAAGAGGGGCATGCTTGTTCTGAACCCTGAAGATATGCAAGAAGCAAAGAAGTCTGTAAAGGAGAAAGGTATTAAAGCCGAAGACGTGAAGAATTTACCGCCTATTGAGAATTTGTGTGAGCCTACTACTCACCCTCCCTTGGTAGAGGTACACTCTATATTAGACTTTACTGAAAGTGACATCCCTAAAGGTAAGCCTCCCGACCAATGTTTAGATGAGCTTGATAATTTTATTGTTAAGCAAGACCATTTTAATAGGAAGTTACAAAGTCAATTGCATGATAATTCTCTTGCTATCAAAAGTTTGTGTGATGTTCTAGAAAGAACAGTTAATGATGTTAAATGTCTTGTTAAGCATTTTCATATGGTTCAAACTCAGCTTGAACAAATTTCTAATGTGCAAAAAGATTTGCTTGCTAATAATGCCAAAAAGGACATACAAGCTTATGGAATCAAAACTAGGGGTGGAACACACACCCAGGACCCACTCTATCCCGAGGGGCATCCAAAGAGGATCGAGCAAGATTCTCAAGTACAAGAAGAAGACGAGACTGTTAGCTCTTCGAAGAAAAAGAAGAAGAAGAAACACAAGGAGGCTGACAATCCCGATGATCCTATTACAAGTGAAAAGCCAGCTGTTGGTCCTAACAACATATCTACCTCCGATGCTGAAACAGAAGACGGTGCCGAGTCTGAAGAAAAAGACGCGGAGAAGGATGATTCTCCCCAGGTAAGAGAAGAAGAAGCACCCGATAAACGCAAAAGGTACTCAAAAGAAGACTTCATCGCAAGGATACATGGGAAGGAAAGAGAACCATGGATACAGAAACCCATGCCCTTTCCAGGTAAATCCCTCAAATCTAAAGAAGAAGAGCATTATAATAAATTTTGTGAATGGATGAAACCTCTTTTTCTTCAAATTCCTTTGACCGATGCTATTAAGTTACCTCCTTATTCGAAATATATGAAAGATATTGTTACTAATAAAATAAAAGTTCCTAATGAGGCAATATCTACAATGCTTGCTAACTACTCTTTCAGTGGCAAGATTCCTAAGAAGCTAAACGACCCAGATATACCCACCATTCCTTGCTCCATAAAAAATAACTACGTCAGAACTGCTTTATGTGATCTTGGTGCAGGAGTGAGTGTTATTCCCTTCTCTCTTTACAAAAGGCTTTGTTTAGAGAAACTAATCCCTACAGATATCTCCCTTCAGATGGCTGACAAGTCAACAACTGTCCCAATAGGTATTTGTGAGGATGTACCAGTTGAAGTTGCTAACTGTTTGATCCTTACAGATTTTGTTGTGCTTGACATGCCCGAGGATGGGAGCATGTCCATTATCCTTGGTAGACCTTTTCTTAACACCGCAGGTGCTATCATTGATTGCAATAAAGGAAAGGTCACCTTCAACGTTGATGATAAAGAACACACGATGTATTTTCCAAATAAGATCGACAAGAGGAATGGCCTTAACTCTATAGAGAATATCGAGACCGTGAAGATTGGAGAATGGGACTGTCCACTACATGTGCACCACAAATACAAAACGATTATGGTGGGGACAATGTCCATTAAAGTGAAGGTGCAATGATCACTTCATAAGAGGGGAGACTTTTTGTTCTATATATCGTCGGTTTGTTGGTAAGACTTGATCAACCTTGCTAGTGAGCTTGTTTTATATAGGTAAAAAGTTAAGCTTGTTATGTTTTCATTTGCTTTAGCTTTCATTCTCTTTGCTGTAGCAAGTTTTTATGTTTTTGAAGCTTCACAATACTAATCATTGCTTTAAGTTTTCAGAAAGTTTTGCAGCTTTTTGAACTCCGAGAAATTTTCAACAGTGAAGTTTTCAGAAAAATTCTAGAAAAATTAAAATAAAAATTTCCATGTCGGGAGTGACCCAGAGGCACCTGGGGCTGACCAGGGGGGGCCACCAGTGGCCCAGGCGGCCAGCTGGTGCGGCCTGCCCCCTGGCCGCACCCACAGGGCGCCTGGGGCCCACAGGCCCCACTTCCAGGTATGTCTTATTCCTCCTCCTTCTTCTCTCTCCAAAAACACAAGTTCTGCATTTGGTTCTTGCGTTCTTGCTGTTCTTGGAGGCGATTTTTGATCTCTCTCTACAGCCCACCATTCGAGCTGAAATTTTGAGAAAATACTCCCTGTTATGTAACTCCTCCAAATATATTTTTGGTTGGTGGCTTCATTTGTGAGTATTTAGTGGTTCTTGGTGCTGTTTATATGAGCTTGCATGCATGTGTAGAATTTTATTTTCCAAGTTTTGATGCAATTTTATGCCTTAGGTAAGTGAGTTGAGTAGTTTGCCTTAACTCACTTTGTTTAAATTCTTGTTTTTGTAATTTGTCAAAAATTTCAGAAATGAGTTTGCTAGGAAGAGCAAAGGGGTGGCTTGGAAAGGAAAGGCCCGAGCGCTCCGATCGAGTTAAGAGAGCTTCAGCTTCACCCTCGACTGCTAGGGTGAGCTACAACGAAGATCATGTGCCCTTAGAGTTGTTGGAGGACACAAATCAAGCACGTGCAATGACTTTCCCGTGCGATGAATTCCTTGAAGCTGCAGGAATTAGGGAGGAGTTTTATAATCTTTGTGCTAATGCAGGTTTGACGCGGCTCGCAACGTGCCGTGTTACCCAGTATCAAAAACTCACCTCCTGTTTCATTAACAGTTTTAGATATAACCTTGATGCTGGTTCTGTTGAGTTTAAAATTTACAATGATCTTTTGACCATGCCTTTGGAAAGGTTTTGTGAAATAATAGGTGTGCCGAACGTGGGACAGACTGCGAAGATGAGCTCTCAGCCCTCCGAGCTGAGAACCGTCTTCAACTCGCTCTGTAGCATGGATACGAGGGATATTCATCGGTCTAAGATCTCCAGCATCTTATTTCCACACCTCAGGTATTTTGCGTATTATATTGCTAGAGGGGTGTTAGCTCGTGACAACACGAGCAACATATCTGCGCCGGATATTGCTATCCTGGCAACCGCCCTTTCGGGGAGGTTTGATTATAATGTGGGTGCCTTAATTGCTCGACGCCTTGCTATGAACGGTAACAAGGGAGACTTATTTGGTGGCGTTTACGCCACACTTATCCTAGAGTCTCTTAATGGCACCCCACACCCCGATGATAAGCCCTTTACTTATTTAAGTTTTGATCTTGCTGCTATGAAAAGGCATAAGTTTGTTACCATGACTTCCGAGTTTGGTAACCTTGATTATATCTTACGTTTTGAAGCTACCACGAAACGCAAGATCCATCTACCTTCACCTCTTTTGTTTGATTTTTCTCGCAGGAACGGATGGTCCTTTGATGTTATCCAGTTCGATGAGTTCGTGGTCCAGCAGCAGTTTCATAACCCCATGGAGGGGGTTGTGCCCGACGAGGAGGAGCATGGTGAGTTCCCACCTTTCCAGGGAGAGACCGTCACCCAGTTTGGTGAAGGGTCTTCTTCTGCTTGGAGCGCAGATCCTTCTTCGTGGGAGGATCCGAGGACTTCGGTGTACGCGCCGGAAGCCTCATACGATCCTTGGACTCACCCGTACTACTCTGGATCAGGAGGCTCCTGGGGACATTAGCCTCTATCGACTTAGGCCAAAAGCCTAAGCTTGGGGGAGTACGTGCCCTTCTCACTTTTCCATTGTATTATCCATTTTATTCACTTTGATCTTTTCGAAGCTTTTGCCCGGTTTTCTCTCTTTCTTTCTTTGCAAAAACAACAAAAAGATTTTCTCTTTTCTTTTGTTTTCTTTTAACCTTTGAAAAACCCAAAAAGATTTCCTTTCTCTCTTTAGTTTGCTTTGTTTTCAGAGATCAGCTCGAGTCCGTGATGGTATTTGATTATATTTCCTACGTTCGATCGTGCAAGTGACAAGGCAGTAATGACGAAGATCGACGGAAGGGAAGCAACAAGGAAAACTGGTATGAACTCTTCTTGTTTCTACTTTTTTACATATGCCTATACTTATGATCTAGAGACCAGCTTGTAGCGACATAGTGCTATGTTTACAATGCTTTCCCAGTGTTCATGCTTTCCTTGTGGCTAGTCTCAAATAGCTAGAGTGCATAATGTGTTGTTGAAATGATTTACATGCATTGCATTGGTCATGGTTTGGCATAATGGAGTGGTATTTCCCTTCGGAGAATTTTTTAATTGACTTGGCACATGTTCACACATGCTTATGACTAAAAAGTCTACTTTTTCCTTGATGATCTTTTTGTTTCAGAATAGTTATATCACTTTCATGCTCGATTCAATGTTGCTTTGTCGCTCTGCATGATTATGACAGTTATTGCTCTCTAGTTGGTCGCTTCCCAGTCTTTTGCTAGCCTTCGCTCGCACTAAGCGGAATTCTGCTTGTGCTTCCAAACTCCTTTTCAAACCCAGTTGTTCCATTTGAGTCCACCATACCTGCCTATATGTGGTATTTACCGGCCACTGCTAACTTAGACTTTCTTGTGCCATCTCGAAATTTATTCGAAAGTTTCCCTTTTGTAACCGTACAAGCTCATGGTGCGGTGAGGGGAAATCAGTATCTTTCATGCCAAAAATATTTTGACGGAAGTTTTAACTAGTCAAAACAGAAAAATAAAAAAAATATGAGAGTTACACCTCCCCCATACTTGATGATGGAGTGAAATGGACCAAATGCTGCTTATGATAGGTGGAACGATACCCTCCTTCCATCCTTGAGTCCAAATAAAAGGTTCCATAGATCATCGAAGATTAATGGATAAGGGAATATGTGTAAGAAAAAAGCATTATATATGGTTGGCATGGGAGATATTGAGAGACCTTTACCGTTCACCGTTGACTAGAAAGTTGCACTTCTCAAAAATATTTTATCTCTGTTTTCAAAACCAAGAGCTCTGGCACATGTTTAGTCTTTGCTTCCTTTCACGGGTTTTCAACCTTGCCATCAAAAGCCACAGTTCGAGAGTCTCCCCTTCTTTCTTCAAAGCACCAACTATGAGAGCATAATTGTCATTCTTAGTGTAACATGCATTGTCCCAAAGTATTATATTTTCTTCTGCATGCTTGTGTTATTGCTAGTCTGAAATACTGAGTTCTAGTCACCTTTAAAACTCCGGAGGAGTTTCTGCATTTATGTTTTGCTTCACTCATGGAGGCTAGCGAAATGCCACTCAAGTATGTTCAAGCTATGTGCATTGTGATCCTGTTTTGATTTTCAGTAGCTTATTATTTACTTTTAGTTGTTTGTGACTGATCACATGAAAGAGAATTGCTTCGTGTATCGTCCTTGTAGCATTGTTTCAATACTTGCTAAACTCTTTTCGTAGTACATGCATATATACATCTGTTGAAGCAAAATAGTTTTTCAAAGTTTTATTTGTCGCGTCCAGTTCGTTGAACTAAATTGCTTGAGGACAAGCAATATGCTAAGCTTGGGGGAGTTGATACGTCTCAAACGTATCTACTTTTCCAAACACTTTTGCTATTGTTTTGCCCTCATTCTTGCATGATTTGGACGAAACTAACCCGGACTAACGCTGTTTTCAGCAGAGCTGCCTGTATGGTTTATTTGTGCGCAGGAAAATGGATTTTTAGACGTCCCAGAAAATTCCCAGAAAATTGCCTGAAAATCCACGCACCCGAAGGAGCCAGATGCCAGAAGTGGGACCAGAGGGGAGCCCTGGGGGCCCCAGGCGCCCCCCTGGCACGGCCAGGGGTGGGGCCGTGCCCTTAGGGCGCCTGGGCTGCTCCCCCCTCCTCTGGTGCCCTACCGAGGCTCCTATTTATCCCCATGACGAGAAAACCCCAGAAGAAGAGTCGTTTTCCCAGTTTCCGTCGCGGAGCCGCCGCGACCCTCTGTTCTTCTTCGGGAGGGCTAATCTGGAGGCTGATTTGGCCTCCAGAGAGGGGAGATCGTCGCCATCGTCATCGCCATCACCACTCCATCCATCCTCCATGACTTCTCTTCATATGTGTGAGTAATTCCCTGCTGTAGGCAAAGGGGATGGTAGGGATTGGATGAATTTAATCATGTAATAGTTCGTCAGATTGTTGGGGGCATGTTGCCTATCATCTACTTTGGTGTTTATCATCTTTGCTACAATTCGTTGTTCTTAATGCTTGTCACTTTGGGCCCGAGTGCCATGTTTTCAGATCTGAACCTTATGTGTTTTCATGAATATATTTGTGTTCTAGATCCTATCTATGAGTTGTATGCACCTATTATGGCCCGGAACCGGCGATCCCAAAGGTGACAGCTTGGGACACCAAAGGGGACGGTCCATAATTTGAGGATTCCTTGTATCCATTAAGTTTATTGCTTTGTTCCGGTGATCTTTAACAGGAGCACCTTAATCTCCATAAGTTCCTTTTGGCCCCGTTCGTAGCGGGATGGTAGGACAAAAGATGTTGTGCAAGTTCTTATTGCAAGCACGCACAACTACCTACGGGATACATGCCTATTGTTTGATATTTGCCTAGATGATCATTGCTTTTCTGTGTGCCTTGCCCCGTGTTAGAATTTATTATATGTTTACTCTCATCCATGCAGCGCCCAACCATCCATCTCCCTAGCCTACAGTATTTTCATTCCTGCTGGTCGTTAATTATTACTTTTGTTGTTACTTTTGCTGTTGCTACCATCACTATCATATTATCGTTACTACTTATCTATCGTTGCAAGCAAGTATATATCAGGTGCGGTTGAATTGACAACTCAACTGTCAAAGCTTATAAATACTCTTTGGCTCCCCGTGTGTCGAATCAATAAATTGGGTTAACTTACCCGCGAAGACTATCCCGATCCCTTACGCCTGTGGGGCATCAATGTCTCTCTCCAAAAGGACGATAAAAGTGCTAGCGAGGTAAACAAATAACAGTTGGGAAATTAACAGGATTATGAAGGCACCGCAATGCTAACTATGCTGCAAAGAAAGGAAGGGCTCAAAAGAAATGGGCAGTACGCCAAGGTAAGTAGACCGAAATCCATCTGCATCTACTATGAATCATCCACCTTGAGATATCTATCCAGAACATCTCGCTGGTATTAAGTTGCGAATCCCACCCAAAGTGTAAATCCAAAGCAACAGACAACTGCATTAAAAGAACTTTGCGTAAAGTAAACAATCCTTGCATCCGCGGATACAAGCACCGTTGTTTTATCCCTGGTGGCAACAACACATCCCCTAGTCTCATGTTTCTGTCGCTCAAGCTAGACATCAAGGGGCTCAACCCACAATCAAGCATAACGCTCCCTCTTGGATTTGCAATAAATCACTTGGCCAAAGTAAAATACGGCAACAGATAACATGCAAGAATTTACTCAAGAACAAAATATAAAAGAGAAGAACCAAATATATTACTCATCACAATCTGAACATAGTCTCATAATCCATCAGATCCCAACAAACTCAGCATAGAAACGACAGCAAATTACAAAGGTGCCTCGATCATGTGAGGCAGCTCACGAGGTCTCGAAAGTGGAGGCACAAAGAGGGGAGAGGAACATCACATAGCTACTGGTCACGTACCCATGGTCCAAGGGGAACTACTCACGGTACATACGGGAGGTGTCGATGGCTATGGATGGTCTCCCGGAGGGGGTAGCTTCTCCCGGCAGGGTGCCGAAGCAGCTTCTCCAGGCAGCCCCGATCTTGAAGCGGCGGCGGCGGTGGTATAGAGGCGAGATCGCGGAAAAGAGATCGATATTAGGGGTTTCCACCCCGAGGGCTAAATATAGGCGGAGGGGGGTGTCGAGGGGACCCACGGGGCAGCCAGGAGGCCCCTTGGCGCGGCCTAGGGTGGGGCCGCGCCAGGGACCCTTCTAGAGTCCCTGTGGTGGCCCCCTACGCTGCCTTGGTTATTCCGGAAGCTTCCGGGTCGCTGATTTTTTATCTGATTTTTCTGGATTTTTTGGAGCACTTTTAATGGCCGGAAAACCTGAAGTACAAAAACAGCAGAAAATAGCAACTGGTAGCTGGGTGCAGTGGGTTAATAGATTAGTCCAAATATGCTCAAAAGTGTATGAAAGTTCAAGCAAAACATGGAAAAGTCACACAAAACATGCATGGTGCAAGCAGAAATTATAGATACGTTTGGGATGTATCAACATCCGCAAGCTTAATTCCTTCTCGTCCTCGAGTAGGTAAATGATAACAAGCATAATTTCTGTGGTGACATGCCACACAACCATATAATAACTTGTAAGTAAAGCAATCAAAGCATGCAATTCAATTCAAGTCTTAACAAGCAAGAGTCTATATTAGCATTGACACAAGCAACAAAAGAACAAAAGGAGCAAGAGCTCTCGCGGTCCGTGACTCGAATGTCTCCAGATGGTGTTTGCGTGAAAGCAGGGGACTGGGAAAAAGAGAGAAAAAAGGTTGTTGAGAACAACTATCTACTGAAGTTTCACACTTAGTCTCCTTTGGATTCTTATATTGACTCGTACCCAGACCACTAGTCAGGTACAACTCAAACTGATCCACTCCCTTTCGATATTTTGAGCACTCATGCAATGGATGAGCGTGAGCAAGAAAGTTGACACCTAAAAGGTGAAACAGAACGAAGGTGGAGGAGGAAGACAAAAAAGGTGTGAAAGGCTCACATCAATGAGGACAATCATAGGCGGGAGAAGGCCATATGATAGATATCATGTGAGGAGTAGGGATTGCCATGCAACGGAAGCACATGTGAGCTAAAAGCTCTCCAAAGGAACTAGTGGGGGTGCATCTAACTTGCTTGCTCAAGAAGACCTAGAGCTCGTTTGAGGAGGCTCATCATTGGAATATACAAGCCAAGTTCTATAGTGTGAAGGTCCCCACATAGCTATATGCATGATGATGATCTCTATGGAGTACAAGGTATAGAGGATGAAGTACTAGTGTGGATCTCTCAAAAGGAATAGTAGTGTGCCCCCTTCTCTCTTTTTAGTTTTATTTTTCTCTTTTTTCTATTTTTTTATTTTATTTTTTTGGTGGCCTCTATGGCTCTTTCTATTTAACACTCATTTGTCCTCTTTGAGATCTTTTTATTTTGTCCTCTTTGGGATCTTTTCCTCACTTTAGGGGCAACACTCTATATTTTACAAGAATATAGGAGATCTTTCACACTTTACAAAGGTACTCACATAAAGAAGATATAACTATCATGATGCAAAGGTATGACATGAGGATCAAGTCATGAGAAGGTGGATGTTGCATGTCGGGACCCGGGGTTAGCGTATGCAAGACTCGCTACAACACAATCATATGGAGAGCCGAGAACCATACCCACTTATCTAAGCAGACAAGGCCAAGCACAGAACATTCTCGGAAAGCATCGAACGTGAGGGGCACCCCATCCAGGCCGGATGATCAACTGAGATGGGTCCTCGTCGTCCGCACACAAGTCTAAATGATATGGGTGGTGAACTCCCATAATCATAGACAAGTCGCCTCAACCATACTATCGATTGTATTATAACCCTTACATAGACTTACTCTAGCCCGATCACTTAGTCGGGGTCTAGGGCGGGCTCGATCATACATCAAAGTGTGCACGTGACAGAGTCACGAGCAATCGCATCACGATGCCCCAAGCTGCGCACATCTAAGGGCCAATTGGTGTATAAAAGACCGCCAGCCAGATCACAACTAAGGTATCGAAAACCCATACTAAGACATGCATGTTATAATCATACACGCAGCACACATGTCTGGTATGAACAGCAGGTATCATTGCAATTCTCTACAAAGTTTACATCTGTATTGATAGCTCTTACAGAGTGCACGCAGAGATCACGAGACCGTGATCCAACATTACATCAAACATGCAGAAGAAAATTATGTCTGGGTACAGAAAAGTTTAACAAATGGCTTAAGAAGCCTTATTTAAACACAAGCCCTCCACGAGGGAACCAGTCTGCTGACTCGGACAACAATAGCTTGGTCTTCAGTCGTCGAGCTCGAGGAAGAATCCACCTTCGGGGTTAGTGGGTTCATCTAAAACATAGAATAAGCAAACGTGAGTACATAGACGTACTCAGCAAGACTTATGTAGGAACTATACTACTCATGCACATGTATCAAGGCAAAGGGAGGTGGGGTTCATAAGCAGAAGTGCCAGCTTTGACTTGGCTAGTCCTGAACTACGAGTACCAGACTTGAGGTAAGAAGCGTACACGAGTCAACTACATGTCTCCAACCAATTACACCACTATGGTGCCTTCCTCGACTTCCCCACGAGAAAGCACGCCATAGCACTCACGCTTATCTTGGCAAGTTTTATAAGTATCCAGTTCAAGTTGTCTAATAATCAAGCTAAGCTTTCCAAACAGTCCCTTATCGCAGACGCGGCTATTCGAATAGTTTTGTTAACCCTGCAGGGGTGTACCGCTACACACACATGACCATCAGTTACCGCCTTTGTACTTGACACCGTTCAAGAGGTGTCGGCGAGGATGTTCACCACAAATGTTACCGCATAGCCGATCTAGTCCAAGAAAGCCGCCTACCTGGGTTGGCTACCACTATGGTGAACCCGACCGGTTTACCGAAGTGGACCCAGATGATGTGTGCGTAGTGCATAAGCCGGTCTCGCCTGAGCCATTCTCTCACTTAGCATCCAGGCCACAAACCTACCAGAACTCCGAACTACTGCGACATCTGGACATCGAAAGGGATGAGTTAGTAGGTTGAGAGGGGTCAGTGAGCACGATGAGTGGTTGTACTCTTCATCTTGGATCACCAAACAAGAACTCAGACTTAGGGCGGTGTTCAACGAGACAACCCACCGTGTACTCCTACACAACCTCTCATCGTTCACCTTGTATTAGGGTAGATTCACCAACACATTTCCACCATCATCAACATGATTGCTACCATCCCGACTCACATAACAGTATCAACATTGTATCACTCTAAGCATGCAATAAGCAGTATCAGTTGCAGGGGCCACATGATATCAATCAACTCCTACATTTTCTAGGATTGTGGTTTTCTTACTACTGTGGCAAAAGATAGGTCATGCCAAGGAATGCGTTCATCTATGCGGTAGAAATGTAGCATGGTAATCATCCTAAACAATGCATAAGCGAGACTGAGAGGGAAGTGGGATTTTATCGACATGATCAATGGGGGTTTGCTTGCCTTGCTGACGAGGTTAAGTATCGGGGTCTTCAACGAAGGGGGCAACCTCCTGTTCCGGTTCCACCACTACTCGACAAACAACAAGCAAAGGAGCAACATAAATACAATGCTCAAGCATATGGTTGAAGGTTGAAACTTGATGTATATGCTTCTGATGTGTGAGGGAATTCCATTTAAAAGGAGTGTATTGCAAATTCAAACTCCATTTTGAATTTAAAAGGAATGCATATGCCTTGTTGCCACTGTTCACCCAAGAAAACTTGGTCAAACATGAAAACAGATTGCATATTCAGATTCCTTGAATTTTTCTAATAATTTTAGACATATTATTTGCTACATTTGGAGTTAGGATGAATTTTCTATGAATTTCCAAAGTTTAGCATATTTTCTGCCATTTTCTGGATTTGTTTTAAATCAAATAAGCATTACTTCGTCACTGTGACACTAGGCTGACGTTAGGGGGCCACTGACAGAGGGGTCCCACATGTCATTCTCTGTTCTGTTAATTAAACAAGTTTAATTTGATTTAAACTAATCAGAGAGATTAGTCTGGTCTTGGGCCCACATGTAAGTGTCTTTGGGGGGGGGGGATTAGCACTAAGCTAATGACATCCACGTCATCTCACCGGCGGCTAGTCACCAGCGACCTTCCAGCACGGCGGCGACACACGGGGGGGGGGGGGGGGGGGGGGATTCCAGGCACCATTCGTAGCGCTGCGACCACTGAGACGTAGCTCTTGACGTCACGCATCGAACGGGCCAAGGTACGGGTGCTGGGAGGCACCGTAGCCATGCCGGCGTTGAGCCCTAGCGGCGGTGGAACCACTGGCTCGAGGCTGCGGTCGATTTCGTGCACGAGAAGAACCCGCGATGGCCCCGTTCGAAGCAGTGGAGCACGGTGAACACGATGGACCAACTGGCGCAGACAAACGATCATGGGAGCGAGCTCGAGCTCATCCATGGCGGAGGCCGTGCTCGGCTCCCATGGCGGAATCAGCTAGAAGGGCTGCAGGGCGCTGCAAGGCGAGGGGAAAAGCTCACCAGACCATCGGGAGCACGACGAGGCAAACGGGAGTGGCGGGGAGGCTCTGGAGCTGCCGGATTTTGAGGTGGTTCCGCAGAGGCCGGAGATGAAGACGATGAACCTAGCGAGCTCGAGGCGGCGTCTGGCTTCGATTCCTTGTGCACGGTGGTGTTGTAGACGGCGACGGAGCTGTTGGACTTGGCGGTGCGTCCTCTAGTCGAAGGTGACTGCGTGAAGACGGTGGCGTGCTCTACGGCTGCTCTCGGCGGCGAGGAGATCGAGCGGGAGAGAAAGGGGAGACGACTCCCAGGGGGGAATGGACACGGCGTCTCCAGGGCGTCGTCGTGGCGCGGTTAGAGGACTCGGGAGGTGGGCAAGGCAGGCTAGCTGCTGCCCGCAGGCGTCGGCATGCCGGGCACGCAGCTGTGTGCTCATGCCCGGGGGTAGACGACAAGGCTGGGTGGGCTGGGCCGGCTGGGGAACAAGTTGGGCCTAAAGCCAGGTAAGCCCTTTTTTTCTATTTTCTGTTTCCTTTTCTTTTCTGTAATTGTTTTGTCTTAGCTAAATTAAATAGCTAGACATTTTATAAAATGCTGAAACTTTTTATATGGCTTCACAATATAATAGGCTAGCCACTTGTAAAGGTTGAACATTTTTAAAATTCAAATTATTTGAAATTTAATTCAAATAGGGGTTTAAATTTAAATACATGCTCCTGTTTGAATATTTGAAAAATCCATGAGCATGGGGTTGGTCCCACATCACTTGATATGTGATGACACTCATTTATTAGACTTTTCAAAAATGCAAAAGGAATTTTTGGAGCAACTTTTATTCTGGCCATTTGAATTAAATTCATTTGGGGGTGTTCTCTCTCCCATTTCAATTTCTTTTGAAATTTTTAACATGATGCAAAGTGAGACTTGATCCTAGCACATACCTAACAGAGGGTTCTGACAACTCGCCCCCACTCAAAAGAATCTCGTCCCGAGATTCAGAAGTCTGCGGGAGGAAGGAGAGGTACTCGGCACTAAGACGGTCTTCTCTTTCCCACGTGGCTTCTCTCTCAGAGTGGTGTGACCATTGCACTTTCAGAAACTTAATCTTCTGACGACGAGTGACACGCTCTGCTGAATCAAGAATTCGAACGGGGTATTCTCGATAAGAAGGGTCATCTTGGAGATCAAGCGTTTCATGGTCGACTTCACGGATGGGGTCCTTGAAGCAACGCCTGAGTTGTGACACATGGAATACATCATGTACTCGGGAAAGGTGCGGGATAGTTCAAGTTGGTAGGAAACTTCTCCACGTTTAGCAAGAATGCGGAAAGGTCTGATGTAACGTGGGGCCAACTTGCCTTTGATACCGAATCGTTGGGTACCCTTCAGAGGAGTAACCCGAAGGTAAGCCTTCTCATCCAGATTGTAGCTCTCTTTCCTATGATGCCGATCATAGTAGCTTTCCTGACAAGACTGAGAGGATTTCAATTGATCACGAACAATGCGAACTTGCTCTTCTGCTTCCATGATCATATCCGGTCCAAAGAATTGTCTTTCACCGGTTTCTGACCAGCTTAGGGGTGTTCGACATCTTCGTCCATAGAGGAGTTCCAAAGGAGCCATGTTCAGACTAGATTGGAAACTATTGTTATAAGCAAATTCGGCGAATGGAAGAAACTTCTCCCAATTATTTCTGAATGAGATAACACAAGCTCTGAGCATGTCCTCGATAATTTGGTTAACCCTTTCGACTTGACCACTAGACTGAGGATGGAAAGCTGTACTAAAGGAGAGATGAGTTCCCATAGCATTCTGAAAGCTTCCCCAAAATCTAGAGGTGAAAAGGCTACCACGATCAGAATTGATTTCCAAAGGAACACCATGAAGAGACACAATTCTAGAGACATACAAGTCCGCTAACTGGCCCGCAGTTATAGACTCGCGAACGGGAAGGAAGTGTGCGACTTTGGAAAGTCTATCCACCACAACAAAGATGGCATCATTTCCTTTCTGGGTTTTTGGAAAGCCAGTGATGAAATCCATACTGACTTTGTCCCATTTCCACTCGGGAATAGGGAAAGGTTGAAGTGTACCAGCAGGTCTTTGGTGTTCTACCTTGATGCAACAACAAACATCACATTCGGCAATAAATCGAGCAATGTCTCTCTTCATCCTAGTCCACCAATATCTCTGGCGTAGATCTCGGTACATTTTTGTGCTACCGGGATGAATCGAGAGGGGTGTGTCATGGTCTTCTTTGAGGATGAGTTGCCTTAGTTCCCTATTCTTATGTACTACCAAACGATTTCCAAAGAATACCGTTCCTTTACTATCTGTGGAGAAACATTTAGCAACTCCGCTAGCAATGTTCTCCTTGATCCGGCGAACACCTCGTGCACGCCTTTGGGAAACTATGATTTGATCCTCAAGAGTTAGTTTCGCCATCAAGGTAGAAAGATAGCCATGAGGAACAATCTCAAGATTGAGCTTGCGAAATTCCTCATGAAGAAGTGGTTGACACTGTTGTAACATGAGGTTGTTACAATACGACTTACGACTTAGTGCATCAGCCATGACATTGGCTTTGCCTGGGGTGTAAGAAATTCCTACGTCGTAATCTTTTATCAACTCTATCCAGCGTCTTTGCCTAAGATTAAGATCTGGCTGGGTGAATATATATTTGAGGCTTTAGTGGTCGGAATAGATCTCGCAACGATTACCAAGGAGGTAATGTCGCCAAGTTGTCAGGGCATGAACTACGACAGCGAGTTCAAGATCATGGGTAGGATAGTTCTCTTCATGTCGACGCAACTGGCGTGAAGCACAAGCTACCACATGTCTATCTTGCATAAGTATGCATCCTAACCCTTCCCGTGATGCATCACAAAAGATCTCGAAATCCTTTTTGGTGTCTGGAGGCGCAAGTACGGGTGCAGAAGTCAATCTTCTTTTTAGCTTTTAAAAGCTTTCCTCGCACTTGGGAGTCCATAGGAATTTCTTATCTTTCTTGAGGAGTTCGGTTAGAGGCTTTGCAACTTTAGAAAAGTTCTCGACGAAGCGGCGGCAATAGCTTGCTAGGCCAAGAAAACTCCTAACTTGCTTAACCGATTCAGGTGGAGTACAGTAAAGGACGGCCTGAACTCTCTCGGGATTCACAGCAATGCCTTTTGCAGAAATCACATGGCCTAAGTAGGTCACTTCTGGTAGCCAAAATTCACACTTGGAGAACTTGGCATTAAGGCGATGCTCTCGGAGTTTCATCAATACCAGCCTGAGATGTTCGGCATGTTCTTCTTCGTTCTTCGAGTAGATGAGAATGTCATCAAGATAAACTACAACAAATTTATCTAGGTACTCCATGAAGATCGAATTCATCATGCGCGAGAAAGTGGCGGGGGCATTGGTTAAACCAAAGGACATGACGGTGTACTCGTAAAGAACATAACGAGTTGTGAAAGCCTTTTTTGGAATGTCCTTGTTTCGGATTTTGATTTGATGATAACCTAATCTCAAATCCATCTTGGAGAAGACAGAGGATCCAGCAAGTTGATCATAAAGATCATTGATCCTGGGCAGTGGGTACTTGTTCTTTATTGTCGCTAGATTTAGCGGGCGATAGTCTACGCACATCCTTTCTGTTCCATCTTTCTTCGTTATGAACAGAACGGGGCAACCCCATGGCGATGAGCTAGGGCGGATGAAGCCTTTTTCCAACAAAGCTTCAAGTTGGATTTTTAAGCTCAGCTAACTCACGTGGGGCCACTTTGTATGGGCGTTTGGAAATTGGTGCGGTTCCTGGCATAAGATCCACTATGAACTCTACACATCTGTCGGGTGGCATGCCCAACAGCTCTTCAGGAAAGACATCCGGGAAGTCATGAACCACCAGAATATCTTCACGGTCGGGAAGGGGAAGTACATTCAAAGAATGCACCTGGGGTTCTCGTTCTGGGTGAGGTGTAGTTGACTGTCTTGCTTGAAGGGTGGGTTAGTTTCACTATTTTCATTTGCAATCAAGGTAGGCATTCTGCCTTGATAGCCAATCCATGCCAAGGATTACATCTATGTCTAAAGATTTGAGGGCTATAAGTGAAGCAAGGAATATTAAACCCTCAATTGCAATTTGATTGCCATGACTTACTCTATTAGTTTGCCATATTGACCCTGGAGTTTGAATTATCATTGGGGTGGACATTTCAACAAAGGACAACTCATGACGAAGTGCATAACTTTCCGACATGAATGAATGAGATGCTCCTGTGTCAAAAAGAATGGAAGTAGGAACATAATTGACTGGGAGCATACCAAGAATGACGCCAGAAGTGTCGTCAGTCTCTTCAGCTGATATCTGGTTCACACGTCCACGAGTGGCGGGAGGAGCGGGTTTGGTGGTGTAGACCTTCGGGGGTGGCTTGCCACGACCATTGTTGTTAACTCCGGCACGGGGTGGAGCATTCTGATTCTGGAGTTGGTTCTGGGGACACTCGCGGGAGTAGTGGCCTGCCTGACCACACTTGTAGCAGGCTCCAAAGACAGTGCGGGGAGCTGGGTTGTTCGGTGGAGCGGGGTGGAACGAAGCTGGTGGACGAGGCACCACATAGGATGGCCTCGATGGGTTGTTCTGGCGAAACATGCTGTTGGGGACCCTGATCTTGCGCTTCTGAGACCCTGAACTGGATGAACCATCGTCTCTAGGGTGCTTGCGGAAATACTTGGGGGTGTTCATGTCCTCCGCCTTGATGGCCTTGTTGACAAGGACCTGGAAGGTGGCGAAGTCATGCAGGTTGAGCTCACGACGGAGTCCAGAATTGAGTCCACGGCGGAACCTCTCTTGCTTCTTGGCGTTGGTGGATACCTCTTCAGTAGCATAACGAGCCATTCGGTTGAACTCACGACTAAACTCGTCAACAGTCCTTCTGCCTTGGGTGAGGTTGCAGAACTCCTCACGCTTGCGGTCCATAAGACCCTTTGGAATGTGGTGCTCACGGAATGAAGTGCAGAACTCATCCCAAGTTGTGGGCGGTCCAACGGGACGCATGTTCAGGAAATTCTCCCACCAAGAGCTAGCTGCACCCTCGAGGTGGTAGGTGGCATAGCTGACCCTGTCACCATCTGCAACATGGCCCGCCTGGAGCTTCCTCTCAATGCTGCGAAGCCAGTCATCAGCGTCAAGGGCTCGGTGGAGTAGCTGAAAACCGGGGGATGAAGCCAGATGAAGTCATTCAAAGACACCAACTCATTGCGCTTCTGATTGGTGTTGCGGGCAATGACCTCCAGCAACTGGTGAGAGTCTCGGCGGTTCCTCTCAACCTCCATCAGAACCTGAGCCATCGTGGGTGGGGGTGGAAGATTGCCTTCCTCCGGGTCATTCCCACGACCATGGGCACGACCAAGCTGGCCACGGGTTCCTTGAGACATCCTGAAGGTTAAAACCAAAGTCAAACAGAGTTGATTGGAAGAGTCTAAACAAGCTATTGAAGGTACTGGAAGAATCACAGAGCAACGGAAGTAATCATCTTGACAACATGGTGATAAAAGCATACAAGCCATATATTCACAAGCTGTCATACAAACCATACATCATTTTAGTACAAGCGCCAAGCTAATACAAACGTGATGAAGATGATACATCCTTCAGAGGCACTCTGACTCCTATACATTATTTATCTAAGCCTCTGGAACTTAGAACACCTTGCATACAATATACTAAAGATACTACTACATCCTTACTAAAGCAAGACCACAGGCGGTCTCACTCATCTCCATCTCCATAGTAATCCTCGTAAAAGTTACCCACGTAACCTAGTAGCTGAAGGTGACCATCGGAAAACACGGAGGCCTGTGGACCCTGATATCCATTTGGGCAAGGATGGGGCCTAGGTCCTGCGTAGGGTGGAAGCAGAGGACCACGGGGTGGAAAAATGCCTCCAATCTCGGGCCAAGAAACTCGAGAAGGCATCTGTGTCCTGGCTGGGTAGATAGCATCATACTCCGCTGATCCAACACTCACAAATGGAGCCAGAAGTGTAAGTGCTCGATACAGACGGACACGTGTGGCCTGAAGCTCAAAACGAAGGGCACGTGCATCACGATCTCTATCACAAGCGTGCCTAGCAGTGATCTGAAGCAAAGTATCCTCCAGGGAGTGATCTGTGTACAACCCGGTGTAATATCCCTCTTCTCCTGGAAGTGCAGCAGGGATATAGCGGAAAGGTGACCCTTCAAGCATTGCGTGCTCCTCTCTCAGCAGGGTAATACATGAGTATGCAGCATCCTGCACAGCCATGTTCTCAGTCACACCAATGCCATGTCCAAAGAGGATAGGCTGAGAGACTCCAATGTGGTGCGGGTAAATCCTGACAGTGCAGTGGAACTGAGTCTGGTCAAAATCAAGGAACTGATCCTCAACGGTGTACTCAGGATGCCAACGATAGCCAATGAAGGGCATCATCTCGGTGAGCATGGTTGGATGCCCACGCACATCGAGGCACCTAGTCAAACGAACAATCTGCCGAGGGGGAAGATCCGCCATCTTAAATAGAAAGAAGGAGTTTGCAAATGCATCAGATTATGAAGAAACTTGGAATGACTCGGACATCATAACGACTGTAATTGTAAGAAATGTCTTTTCTTGCAATGTAGAAACAACACTTACATACGATGTAAGAAATCAGGAAGCACAACAACCCTAGCAAACCGAACACAACTTTCCTACGGCTACAAGGAAGCAAACAACGAGATGTTCTAGTAAGACATAGATGAGCCTAGTCCTATCTTCCCGTAGAACAAGATGAGGGTGACTCAGAACTCAGAACGATGAAGGTAAGGAGAAAAAGAAGCCTTACGTTGTTCCCTTATATACCCAGAGTAACTACATAACTATAGCAAGCTAGACTCGACTTCGGCCAAGGCTGATAATCCTACAGTCAGTCCTGCTCTGATACCAAGTCTTTCAGGACCCGGGGTTAGCGTATGCAAGACTCTCTACAACACAATCATATGGAGAGCCGAGATCCGTACCCACTTGTCTAAGCAGACAAGGCCAAGCACAGAACGTTCTCGGAAAGAATCGAACGTGAGGGGCACCCCATCCAGGCCGGATGATCAACTGAGATGGGTCCTCGTCGTCCGCACACAAGTCTAAATGATATGGGTGGTGAACTCCCATAATCATAGACAAGTCGCCTCAACCATACTATCGATTGTATTATAACCCATACATAGACTTACTCCAGCCCGATCACTTAGTCGGGGTCTAGGGCGGGCTCGATCATACATCAAAGTGTGCACGTGACGAAGTCACGAGCAATCGCATCGCGATGCCCCAAGCTGCGCACATCTAGGGGCCACTTGGTGTATAAAAGACCGCCAACCAGATCACAACTAAGGTCTTGAAAACCCATACTAAGACATGCATGTTATAATCATACACGCAGCACACATGTCTGGTATGAACAGCAGGTATCATTGCAATTCTCTACAAAGTTTACATCTTTATTGATAGCTCTTGTAGAGTGCACACAGAGATCACGAGACCGTGATCAAACATTACATCAAACATGCGGAAGCAAATTATGTCTGGGTACAGACAAGTTTAACAAATGGCTTAAGAAGCCTTATTTAAACACAAGCCCTCCACGAGGGAACCAGTCTAATGACCGGGACTACACTAGCTTGGTCTTCAGTCGTTGAGCTCGAGGAAGAATCCACCTTCGGGGTTAGTGGGATAATCTAAAACATAGAATAAGCAAACGTGAGTACAACGACGTACTCAGCAAGACTTACGTAGGAACTATACTACTCATGCACATGTATCAAGGCAAGGGAGGTGGGGTTCATAAGCAGAAGTTCCAACTTTGACTTGGCTAGTCCTGAACTACGAGTACCAGACTTGAGGTAAGAAGCGTACACGAGTCCAGTACATGTCTCCAACCAATTACACCACTATGGTGCCTTCCTCGACTTCCCCACGAGAAAGTACGCCATAGCACTCACGCTTATCTTGGCAAGTTTTATAAGTATCCAGTTCAAGTTGTCTAATAATCAAGCTAAGCTTTCCAAGCATTCCCTTACCATGGACGCGACTATTCGAATAGTTTTGTTAACCCTGCAGGGGTGTACCGCTTCACACACATGACCATCAGTTACCGCATTTGTACTTGACACCGTTCAAGATGTGTTGGCGAGGATGTTCACCACAACTGTTACCTCATAGCCGATCTAGTCCAAGAAAGACGCCTACCTGGGTTGGCTACCACTACCGTGAACCCGTCCGGTTTACCGAAGTGGACCCAGATGATGTGTGTGTGGTCCATAAGCCGGTCTCGGCTGAGCCGTTCTCTCACTTAGCAGCCAGGCCACAAACCTACCAGAACTCTGAACTACTGCGACTTCTGGACATCGAAAGGGATGAGTTAGTAGGTTGAGAGGGGTCATTGAGCCCAATGTGTGGTTGTACCCTTCATCTTGGATCACCACACAAGAACTCGGACTTAGGGCGGTGTTCAACGAGACAACCCACCGTGTACTCCTACACAACCTCTCATCGTTCACCTTGTATTAGGGTAGATTCACCAACACATTTCCACCATCATCAACATGATTGCTACCATCCCGACTCACATAACAGTATAAACATTGTATCACTCTAAGCATGCAATAAGCAGTATCAGTTGCAGGGGCCACATGATATCAATCAACTCCTACATTTGCTAGGATTGTGGTTTTCTTACTACTGTGACAAAAGATAAGTCATGCAAAGGAATGGGTTCATCTATGCGGTAGAAACGTAGCATGGTAATCATCCTAAACAATGCATAAGCGAGACTGAGAGGGAAGTGGGATTTTATCGACATGATCAATGGGGGTTTGCTTGCCTTGCTGACGAGGTTCAGTATCAGGGTCTTCAACGAAGGGGGCATCCTCCTGTTCCGGTTCCACCTCTACTCGACAAACAACAAGCAAAGGAGCAACATAAATACAATGCTCAAGCACATGGTTGAAGATTGAAACTTGATGTATATGCTTCTGATGTGTGAGGGAATTCCATTTAAAAGGAGTGTATTGCAAATGAATTGCAAATTCAAACTCCATTTTGAATTTAAAAGGAATGCATATGCCTTGTTGCCACTGTTCACCCAAGCAAACTCGGTCAAACATGAAAACAGATTGCATATTTAGATTCCTTGAATTTTTCTAATAATTTTAGACATATTATTTGCTACATTTGGAGTTAGGATGAACTTTCTATGAATTTCCAAAGTTTAGCATATTTTCTGCCATTTTCTGGATTTGTTTTAAATCAAATAGGCATTACTGTGTCACTGTGACACCAGGCTGACGTCAGGGGGCCACTGACATAGGGGTCCCACATGTCATTCTCTGTTCTGTTAATTAAAAAAGTTTAATTTGATTTAAACTAATCAGAGAGATTAGTCTGGCCTTGGGCCCACATGTAAGTGTCTCTGGGGAGATTAGCACTAAGCTAATGACGTCCACGTGATCTCGCCGGCGACCTTCCAGCACGGCGGCGACACACGGGGGGGGGGATTCCGGGCACCATTCAAAGCGGTGCAACCACTAAGACGTAGCTCTTGACGTCGCGCATCGAACGGGCCAAGGTACGGGTGCTGGGAGGCACCGTAGCCATGCCGGTGTTGAGCCCTAGCGACGGCAGAGCCACTGGCTCAAGGCTGCGGTCGATTTTGTGCACGAGAAGAACCCGCGATGGCCCCGTTCGAAGCAGTGGAGCACGGTGAACACGATGGACCAACTGGCGCAGGAAGACGAGCATGGGAGCGAGATCGAGCTCATCCATGGCGGAGGCCGTGCTCGGCTCCCATGACGGAATCGGCTAGAAGGGCTGCGTGGCGCTGCAAGGCAAGGGAAAAGCTCACCAGACCACAGGGAGCACGATGAGGCAAACGGGAGAGACGAAGAATATGAAGCTAGCGAGCTCGAGGGGGCGTCTGGCTTCGATTCCTTGTGCACGGTGGTGTTGTAGACGACGGCGAAGCTGATGGACTTGGCGGTGTGTCCTCTAGTCGACGGTGGCGTGCTCCACGGCTGCTCTTGGTGGCGAGGAGATCGAGCGGGAGAGATAGGGGAGACGACTCCTAGGGGGGAATGGACACGGCGTCTCCAGGGCGTCGTCGTGGCGCGGTTAGAGGACTCGGGAGGGGGCCAGGCAGGCTAGCTGCTGCCCGCTGGCCTCGGCATGCCGGGAACGCAGATGTGTGCTCGTGCCCGGGGGTAGACGACAAGGTTGGGTGGGCTGGGCCGGCTAGGTGCGCTGGGCCGGCTGGGGAACAAGTTGGGCCTAAAGCCAGGTTAGCCCTTTTTTCTATTTTCTGTTTCCTTTTCTTTTCTGTAATTGTTTTTTCTTAGCTAAATTAAATAGCTAGACATTTTTTTAAATGCTGAAACTTTTTATATGGCTTCACAATATAATAGGCTAGCCACTTGTAAAGGTTGAAAATTTTTAAAATTCATATTATTTGAACTTTAATTCAAATTGGGGTTTAAATTTGAATCCATGCTCCTGTTTGAATATTTGAAAAATCCATGAGCATGGGGTTGGTCCCACATCACTTGATATGTGATCACACTCATTTATAAGACTTTTCAAAAATGCAAAAGGAATTTTTGGAGCAACTTTTATTTTGGCCATTTGAATTAAATTCATCTGCGGGGTGTCCTCTCCCATTTCAATTTCTTTTGAAATTTTTAACATGATGCAAAGTGAGACTTGATCCTAGCACATACCTAACAGAGGGTTCTGACATTGGTCAATGTATCTCAGAAAGGCTATGGAAATGCCTTGTAGGTAGGTATGGTGGCTGTTTTGTGGAAAGATATAAGGAGGCTTATGATGACAGAGCGTATCGTGCCAAGGGTTTGGATGCACCAGCGAAATATACGCCAACTATAAGTCATCAAACAGCATCATACGTCATCAAACAGCATGACAATGCATATCAGCATGGCATCCGAAAGGGAACGGATCAAGGTAAAAGCAGTTGGGAAAAATCAAACGATTCCAAGAAACAGCTATATGTCGAAATTTTTGGACTCTAAAAAATTCTTACTCCCATCGGGAGTACCCTTTCGAGTTCGGGTGCTCCCTCACCTAGAAGACAAAAGGTGCTCGAGTGATCACTCGCACCAGAAGAAACAACACACTCTCAGAGTTCGGGTGCTCCCTCACCCCAAGAGCAGAAAAGCATTCGAGTGACCACTCGCCAAAAAGATTCAGCCATTCAGCAAGAATGACTTACTCGCGCACTCGATGACATTCCGAGTGGGTGCTATCTTATTTTCCTCGCCTGAGTTCGCTACAAACTCCGCGAGTGACGACTAAAACAGCTCACTTGATTGTTTATTCCAAGTGGGTGCATCGCTAAATTAGGCCACGTGCCTCAAACAAAAACAATTATGCCTGGGCTACGACACACTGTACCCAGATGCCACGCAAGCTTAGCGTGTAGGTAAGACCCCGCTGCGCAGAACAACAGGGCCAGGACTTGCCGCAGAGCGATTTCACTCCCGACCTTTTCAATGCGCTTGCATGATAGAAAGAGCCGAGCGGACGCGCTCGGGCTATGTGCTTAGACTGGCAGCAATTGATCCTATATGACCTGCAGCGGCATGACTTTTCTTGACACCAGCGTTCCAAGTTCATGTCGAGGGACGTGGGCTTGATTGGGCTACTGTGGTATTTGTCACTAGCACAATTCACCAAGGCTCGACCAGTCGATTCCTTGGGCCCTTTCAGCTTAGCAATCCCTCGAAACAGATATTGTCATGGCTCAAAACTGCCAGCGACCCATGGCGATGCCACGCTTACAAACAATAAAGGCGCAGATGAATTCGAGTCCCTGCGTGACTCTTCGAGTCCCCCAGGCACTCGGTGGCTACTGACGAGGGGGTGAACCCACGACTCCTACATATGGGACTACCTGGTTCGTGTGAAGACAGAAGGCCCGCTGGGAAGATACGACAAGCCCACGATTGGCCCAATCAAGCACCGACGCAGGAGTCCTCAACTAACATGGAAGGTGCAACTTGGCGTACAAGGCAGGACTAGAATTAGGAAACTACATATGTAACCTAGCACAGACTCCCCGAGACCTAGCCTAGTATATATAAAGGCTGGGAGGGGAGACGTCCGGGACAACTCAATACGCATCTACTCATCTAGCCTTGCGAGAACTCGCCTTAGCCTCGATTATAATCGCCCCCTCAAGCAATAATATCGAACAGGAAGTGCTTCTCCTGTTAGCCGACGAGTATCGTCCAACCTGTGCCTATCTCTATGACTAACCCAGGGTCCCTGACCATGGGATTTGCCGTGGTTGATCCCCGTCACCAGACTAAGAACACTCAGCAGAAAATCTTAGCACCAAAACGCCGATGGGAGTATCCCCCGAGTCTTTAGGTGATCGTTGGTGATCAGGTGAAGACTAAATGAGCTTGCGCTTCCTCCAAAGTTTCTTCAAAAGTGCTTGGATGTCATTGCAGCGTTGATGGTCGTCTCTCGGGTGGGGTTTGTACACGAGACCCCGAGTGCTTCGTAAAGAAGATCGCGTAGGCGATAGTGTTGCTCGGGGGGATTTTATTCTTAAGCCCCCGAGTGCTTTGATTAAGATCGCGTATGCGATAGAGTTTCTCGGGGGGGAGTTTTTGCTCTTAAGCCCCCGAGTGCTTCGATTAAGATCGCGTAGGCGATAGAGTTGCTCGGGGGGAGTTTTTACTCTTAAGCCCCCGAGTGCTTCGATTAAGATCGCGTAGGCGATGGAGTTGCTTGGGGGGGAGTTTCCTCTTCAGCCCCCGAGTGCTTCGATTAAGATCGCGTAGGCGATAGAGTTGCTCGGGGGGGAGTTTCTTCTTCAGCCCCCGAGTGCTTCGATTAAGATCGCATAAGTGATAGAGTTGCTCGGGGGGGGGGAGTTTCCTCTTCAGCCCCCGAGTGCTTCGATTAAGATCGCGTAGGCGATAGAGTTGCTCGAGGGGGAGTTTCCTCTTTAGCCCCCGAGTGATTTAAGATGGCAGTATTTGGGAAACATTTATTTTATTGCGGTCAAGAGATTTACATGAGTTGCCAGTCATGTCCGACCGATAGGGGCTATGGATAGAACAGTCGCATGTTTGCTACGTTCCATGGGTTGCCCACGTCCTCGTCTGTCTGTGGGTTCTTCAGCCTGTAGGCGCCGCCTCAGATGACTTCTGAGATTATGAATGGTCCTTCCCATTGGGGGGCAAGTTTGTGGACCTTCTCTTGTATTACTCGTAGGACTAGGTCACCTTTGTTGAAGGTTCTAGTGCGCAGTCGACTGCTTTGGTAGGTACGTAGTTTGTCTTGGTACCCTTCTGATTTTGTCAGGGCTGTGTCTCTTGCTTCGTCAGCCGTATCTTTGTGGTCTTGTAGTGCTCCTTCTACTTCTTCTTCGTTGTATCCGGTGACCCGGGGTGCTCCGAACTTGAGGTCATGTGGTAGGAATGCCTCTGCCCCGTACACCATGAAGAAGGGTGTGTATTGGGTCGCAGTGTTTTGTGTGGTTCGTAAGCTCCATAGGACCGCGGGGAGTTCTTCTACCCAGTTGCCGGCGGCTTGCTCGAGTGGTGCGAGGAGCCGTTTCTTGATTCCCCCACAGACAAGGTCGTTTGCTTTTTCCACCTGGCCGTTGGACTGTGGGTGCGCGACTGATGCCTAATTGATTTTGATGCCCAGTTCTTCGCAGAAGTTCTGAAATTATGCGGCCATGAAGTTCGTGCCGTTGTCCGTGATGATGTTGTGTGGCACTCTGAATCTTATGATGGTCGACTTGATGAAGTTGACAGCCGTGAGAGCTGTAGAGCTGGTGATGGGCACTGCTTCGATCCATTTGGTGAACTTGTCGACTGTGACGAGCAGGTGTGTCCTTCCGCCCTTTGATGATTTCTTTAGTGGGCCCACCATGTCGAGTCCCCAGGTGGCGAACGGCCAGGATAGTGGTATGGTCTTTAGTTCTGATGCAAGAGCGTGTGGCCTGTTGGCGAATTTTTGACAGGCGACGCAATGTCGCACGATTTCATCTGTGTTTTTCATGGCTGTGGGCCAGTAGAACCCAGCTCGGAATGCTTTGGACACGAGCACTCGACTTCTCGCGTGGTGCCCGCAGGTGCCTTCGTGGATTTCGAGTAATAGGGCTTTGCCGTCCTCTTCGTCAATGCACCTTTGGAGTATCTGGGTGATGCTGCGCTTATATAGTTGTTTGTTGATCACCGTGAATGCCTTGGATTGTCGGCTGATGCGTCGTGCTTCGGCCCCGTCTTGTGGTAGCGTGACTTCGATTAGGAAACGGAGGAACGGTTTTTTCCAGACAGGTCCTTCGAACTCTGTCGGGGCTGTGCTGTCGGATGTGCTAGTACTTGTGCCTTCTTATAGGGTTGTTGCTGCCACCTGCGCTATTTCTGTTGCCTCCTCGCCGTCCACAACTGCTTTAGGTGTTGTTGCCTGCACCTTGATGGACCTCCGGTTGATGCTTTCGAGAAAAATTCCGGGTGGTACAGGCGCCCTGGTCGAACCGATGTTCGCGAGCTCGTCAGCTTCTGTGTTGTTGTCCCTGGTGATGTAGTTGAGCTCACAACCGTCGAAATTTCCTTCGAGTTCGTTGTAGAGCTTTTGGTAGGCCGCCATGTTGTCTGCTATTGCGTTGCAGTTTCTCATTGTCTGCTGGACGACGAGATTGGAGTCCCCGTAAATTATGAGGCGAGTGGCTCCGCATGTTTTGGCCATGCGCATGCCATGGAGGAGTGCCTCGTATTCTGCTTCGTTGTTGGAGGCGTGACTGAAGTTGATCTGGAGGACGTATTTCAGCTTTGTTCCTTTGGGGGAGATGAGTACAACTCCTGCCCCAGCTCCTTGTTGTCTTTTGGATCCATCGAAGAACATTGACCATGAGCTTGATAGGTCTGGGGGGCCTGGTGTTTGAACCTCCGTCCACTCAACCAGGAAATCTGGGAGTACTTGGGCTTTGATGGCTGTTGGGTGCTTGAACTGCAGGTCTCATGGGTTGATCTCGATGTTCCACTCGGCGACTCGCCCGGTTGCTCCAGGGTTGTTGAGTATGTCGGCGAGTGTCGCGCTGCTCACGATTGTGATGGGGTGCTCGTCGAAGTATTGGGACACCTTTCTTGAGGTCATGAGATGGCCAGTAGTATCTTCTGATAGTGCGGCTACCGCTACTAGGATTTGGTCAGGAGCATGCTGAGGTAGTAGATTGGTCTCTGGATGCTCTGGATCTTGCCTTCTTCTATGCGTTCGACGACGAGTGCTGTGCTTACTACACTGCTGCGTGCTACCACGTAGAGGTATAGCTTCTCTTGTTCCTTGGGTACCGCCAGGATTGGTGGGGTCGAGAATGTCTTTTTCAGGTCCGCGAATGCTTAGCGGGCTTCCTCTGTCCACTCGAATTTCTCCCCTTTCCTGAGCAGTTGATAGAAAGGCAGTGTGCGTTCTCCTAGCTTGCTGATGAAGCGGCTTAGGGTTGCGAGTTTTCCAGTGAGCTGTTGTACTCCTTTGACGTCGGTTGGTTCTTGCATGCGGGTGATGGCTTGGACTTTCTCGGGATTTGCCTTGATTCCGCGGGCAGAGACCATATAGCCAAGCAGTTTTCCCGACGGTACGCCGAATGCGCACTTCTTTGGGTTGAGTTTGATTCTGTATTTGTTGAGCGCTGCGAAGGTTTCGCGCAGGTCGTCGAGTAATGTGGCTGCTTTGTAGGTCTTGATGACGATGTTGTCCACGTAGACTTGTACGTTTCTTCCGATTTGCTCCTTTAGGCAGGCCTACATCATTCGTTGGTAAGTGGCGCCTGCATTTTTTAGCCCGAAGGGCATGGTCCTGTAGCAGAATACTCCATAGGGGGTGATGAACGATGTGTGCTCTTCGTCTTCTTCCTTCATCCTGATCTGGTTGTATCCTGAATAAGCGTCAAGAAAGGAGAGTAGATCGTACCCTGCTGTTGAGTCGATTATCTGATCGATTCTAGGCAGGGGGAAGTGATCCTTCGGGAAATGTTTGTTGACTGGTCCGTAGTCGACACACATGCGCAGCACGGTCGTGTCTTTCTTGGGCACCAGCACTGGGTTGGCTATCCAGGTGGCTTTCTTCGTTTCTCGGATGAACTGAGCATCGAGTAACCGATTGACTTCCTCCCCGATTTCTCTGCGCTTGGGCTCCGAGAATCGTCTCAGCGCTTGCTTCACTGGCCTCGTGTTTGGCTTGATGCATAGGGCGTGTTCCGCGAATTCGCGTGGTATCCCAGGCATGTCGGCTGGGCACCAGGCGAATATTTCCCACTCGTGTCGAAGGAAAGCGATGAGAGCCACCGCCTGCTCCTCTGGTAGGTAGGCATACACACGGACTGTTTTGTCCGGGTCCGTCGGGTGCACTTGGTGAGTGACTGTGTCACTGTCGATGCTGAAGTCGCGTCCGTACTCCTTGGATTTGCTTCGGTTCACCAATGGGAAGGTACTCTTGTCCATCATCATGGCTATTTCTCTGAGTTCTTGTTTGGCTCCGAATGTGTCGGAGATTCTGTGGAAGTCACGGTCACATTGATCTAATTTTATGAAGCTTCCGTTGATCGTGAGGACTCCTGATGATCCTGGCATCTTGAGCTTGAGGTAGGCGTAGTGTGGGACCGCCATGAATTGCGCGAGTGCTGGCCGTCCCAGTATGGCGTGATACTGCGATTGCCAGTCGAGTACCTCGAACTCGAGGACGTGATTTGCGAAGTTACGTCGGTTGCCAAAGACAACTTCGAGTTCGATGACTCCGAGGGATGTGGCTGCTTCTCCTGGGACTACCCCGTGCAACTCGGTGCTTGATTTTTTCCATACTGATCGTGGGATCAGCATCTTTTGCAGGGTGCTGGTGAAGATGATGTTCATGCTGCTGCCTTCGTCCATGAAGACCCGATCCATGTCGTATCCTCCGATTTGTGCATCGAGCACTAGGGGTGCATGCCCCGGTCTTGGGACTGCGGGTGGATGGTCGTCCTGTGAGAACGTGATGCTGGTCTCCGTGCCATGTAATTGGTAGACTTCGACTATGTTTATGCTCTCAGCTGCTCTGGCCTGCAGGGTTTGGGCGTCGCGTTGTGCTTGCGGTGCCCTTCCTTCTTGGATCGTGAGCACCTGTGCTTGCGACGGGCTGTGACGTCCTTCCGGGTTTGAGGTCGGTGATTTCTCGGGTCGTTGGTTGCATCTGTATTCTTTCTGCTTCTCCTTCTTGAGGTCGTCGGCTAGCTCGTTGAACAGGCGGCAGTCTCTCAAAGTGTGACCGGACCTGACGCATCCCCAGTTATCCTCGAAGTTGTGGATCGTGCAGGGTCCTGCTAGCTGCTCTCTAGCCATGAGTTTGCTAGATCCGGTGTGCCTCTTCCTTCTTGAGATTCTGAAGATCTGCTCGTGATCCTCCGGGTGTTCGTGGAAGACTGGATCGGTTTCGATTCCTCGACTCATGTCTTGGTTCTTGATGAGGTTGGCGAATTCATCCGGCCTCCGATCTGGGTCGTAGTACTCGCCTACAGGTGTCTCGGAGTCGCTGTCTTGGTTGGCGGCAAATGCTCGTGCGACGGCGTGTCGTCGAGTGGTCGTCGGTTGCGCGACTGCGTGATGTGGCTCGTTCATTGGGGCCCCGCCGTAGTAATCCCATGCGCGGCTTTTGGGTCGTAGATTCCTTCTGCCTTGGCCGTGGTTCTGCTGATCGTTGGATTCGATCTCGTAGTCATCGTCTTGATATGCGGCGGGTTCCCGGGCGGTGGTGGGCTGTCGGAAGATTTGCGAGTCCTCCGTTGCGCGTCGCAGTTCGTCGAGTGGGATTCCTTTGTAGAGGCCCCTCGCCGTTCTTCTGGGTCGTCGACTCCTTCGGCGCTGGCGCTGTACTTGGCCGTTATCGTAGTATCGGTCTTGGCATGACTGTAGCTCGAGTGGTCTTGATGGGGTGGCGGAGATGTCCGCCGTGATCTTGAATCCTTCGAGTGGGCTAGGTCTGGTTCTTGCCCTTGAGTTGTGGCTTGCTGAAGACGGGACCGCCGAGATCGTGATCCCAACCTGCGTAGTTCCCACAGACGGCGCCAATTGACGGGGATCAACCCCGGCAAATCCCATGGTTAGGGACCCTTGGTTAGTCATGAGAGGCACAGGTTGGATGATAGCTCGTCAGCAAACAGGAAGGCTCACTCCTGCTCGATATTATTGATTGGGCAGATGCGGATTACAGTGGAGGCCAAGGCTGGAGCGCTCAAGGCTAGGGTTACAGGTGAGATTGGATGTCTTTGGCGTTGCCCCTCCTAGCCCTTATATACCGGGCTAGGTCTCGGGGAGTTCATCTACGTGTACAGGTAAACTTTCCTAACCCTAGCTTGCTCCGTACGGCAGGTCTTCGCACCTTCCTTGTGAGTCGAGGATTCCTACATCGGAGCCAACTAGTGGGCCGAGGCCGTATCTTCATGGGCCTTCTGCCTTCATGGACACCAGCTAGGCTCATCCGTAGGATTCGTGGGGTCACCCCTCGTCAGTGGGCCATACCGCAAGAAGCACCAACTCAGGAATCCTACGCTCTGGTGGTTTGCTGAAACTGAAAGAAGAAAGAAAGGAGAACGAAGAGATACTGCCGAACAAATACAAGCAACAGATATTTATAGCCCATAGCAAGACAGGAGGCCGCGTGGAAATCCAATCGGCGTCGTCATTAACCCAAAGCTGGAACGCGCGGTGATACAAAATACAAGGCAAGGTGTCTCTTTGTATTTTGCAAATATTTAAAGAGAGACATCAAATCCTCGCGCGTTTCCCATACAGGCATCATAAATCCAAACGACCGTAGCGCCACAGGACGTCATTATGACCACACAGAGGATGTGACAGTTCACAAGCAAGCACCCGTCATCAAGCTCGTCATCAACGACATCATTAAAAAATTTTACATTGCAGTAGCCCAGACAAGATTGATTCAGGACAAGTCACTGCGCAAAGCAGAACAGTAAAAATATTCCCTAAGTTTTCTCTTCCAAACTTTTTGACTACATTTTCAAAAATTTCACTCCCATCGGGAGCGCCCTGTCTTCACAAAAAACAGAGAAAAGACTAAACCTCGAGGACGCGAGTGGTTACCCCCTCCATCAAGAGAAATCATGAACATAGAGTTCGGGTGCTCCCTCACCCCGCAGGCCGCAACATACTTGAGTGTTCACTTGAGAAGGATCAATGCATCCATAGAGTTCGGGTGCTCCCTCACCCAGAAGATGATGAAGCGCTTGAGTAAATTACTCGCACTAGAAGGCAAGACTTGGTTAAACATCCAGAAGAGCAAATTCGCCCAAGAACTCGAAGTGCCGTGAGGATGCATACATGAGCAGCCTGTTCGATGACTACTCGAGTGGGTGCGGATTTTATCGACTCCTCGCCTGAGCTCGTAAATACTCCATGAGTAACTACTATTCGTACACTTGATTTGTTTTCCAAGTGGATGCATGTCTAAATTAGGCTCCGCGCCTCTATAAAAAAAGATGCTCGGGTGGCGATACACTGCACCCCAGATGCCGCGCAATTTTAGCGCGTAGGTAAGACCGTGCCGCGCAGTCGTCCGGGTCGGGACTTTCCACAGCTGCGACTTCACTCCTGATGTTTAACCATGCGCAATGCATGGAGAGGTTGAGCCAATGACGGACGCGTCAAGGCTATTTTCTGAGACCGGTGACGCTGTTCCTATAAGACCTGCAGCGGCATGGACTTGCTAGGCACCGGTTGTTTTCCATGTTCGTGTCGAGGGACGCGGCTTGATCTTGGGCTTTGAGGTGTTTACTACCAATTTACCAAGGCTCGACCAGTCGACTACCTTGGGCCTCTCTAGCTTATCATCCCTCGAATAAACTATCTTTTGTGGCTAACAACCGACGACTCACAGCTACGCAGCACTCGTAATAACAGATGATTATGGACTCGAGTCCCTGCGCGACTCTTCGAGTCCCCCAGGCACTCGGGGGCTACTGATGAGGGGGTGACCCCACGACTCTTACATATGAGGGTACCTGGTGCGTATTAAGCTAGAGGGCCCGCTGGAGGCCTCGACTGGCCCACACCTGGACCACTCGAGGCAACCGCCATAAGGAATCATCGACGATCATGGAAACCGAGACTTGGCATCCAAGACTGAAGATAGATTAGGAAACCCTCTCTGTAAACCTAGACGGACTCCTTGCTACCCAACCTAGTTTATAAAGGCTGGGAGAGGGGACGTCTAGGGCATGGAATATCCTAGCAAACAACATCGGTCCTGAGAGATCTCGCCTTGACCTCCACTGTAATCGCCTCCATCATAATACAATCGAGCATGAAGTACTTTCTCCTATTAGCCGACGAGTATCGCCAACCTGCACATATCCTCCACGATCTAACCCAGGGTTCCTAACCATGGGATTTGCCGAGGTCAATCCTCGTCAAGCCTCCTATCCTCTTTCACTACTCTGTATATTAGAGTATTCTTTCTGTTAGGATTAGTATTTGGTTTACTTTTAGTAGCAATCGATATGGGATGATGCTAGTTTTCTATGATCTCGACTATATGGATAGGATATTACTGCTATTATGTTTAATCATATTTATCTACTCTTTTTTGGATTATATGAGATGATGGTAAAATATTCAATAATGACTTTGAATGGACCAAGTGAGCGAACACATATGTGACACTGAATCCAAACACCCACAAACCTCCCTTTAGTTTGTGAGATTTTGAACACCCGAACGCATCCATAGATTTTTACGGCACGACATTGAATGGCAAAAACTATCCAAACACCACGGTCCAAACATTTAGGAGCGCTTTGAGGCATTGTGTTGGATCTGCCCTAACACCACATTAGCGATTTGAGGTATAGCATTGGAACTGCTCTAACGACACATTATACAAAAATCAAACCCCATACAACTCCAAAACACAAGCCACACAACATGATCCCTACCCGCTAGTAATCACATCATTATCATCTCTAATTAACAATCATCAAGTCAAATCATTCGTCGACGCTTGCACACAACTCTGCCACTATCTGAGTAACCATCATCCTCTGAATCTGATGCTCTTGTTGGATTGTTGCCGTCTTCTTCTGCAGCCCCTGTGCCAACTTCAAAGTCCATATTAAGTTCATGATCGCCGTATCCCTCCACAGCTACCACTGTAGCTCCATGCTCTTCAAATATTACTAGATGACCCATTGTGCCAATGGCTCAAAGAGCAAAAGCAAACCAAGCATTCTAACCATGTAAGTAAGAATTTTTAAAGATCGATGATCAACAAAATACATCAATTTTGTGGTCCTCATGAGAAGATTGGCATATTTTCTCCTATTTTCACAACTGATTTTGTTAAAGGACGAAATGCAACTAGTGATGGCACGAGAGTTGGCGGGTATAGCTTGCTTGCGTCCCAGGCAATGGCTTCTCGCCCCTCGCTGGTTACCCAAAGTGGAAGGTTTGAGATGTAGACATCAGCAAATTTCCCTCGGTGAAGATACCAAGGTTTGTCTCCAGTAGGACTCCGGCAACGACAGGAAGGTGACAACGGTGCTAAATTAGGCGGTTGACGTGGACCTGCACACACAACAGATAACTTTGCTCCCAACGAGTTCAGAGAGGTTGTCAATCCCTCCGGCCTTGTTGTTTACAAAGGATATAACGCACGGGATAATAATGATAGTGATAGCAACGGAAAAGTAAATAAAGAAGAAAATAAATAGTGGGTGTAAACAGTATTGGAAATATGGACCGGGGTCCCATGATGTTCACTAGTGATGTCTCTCTCCCAAAAGACGAAAAAATAGCCATGCGAGGTAAAAAAATTACAGCTGGGCAATTGACAGGATTATGTGCGCAAACCAATGCTAACTATGCTATAAAGAAAGGAAGAGGCTCAAAAGCATGGTCGGTACGCCAAGACAAGTAGACCGAAATCCATCTGCATCTACCTACTAATCATCCACCTTGAGATATCTATCCAGAACATCTCGCTGGTATTAAGTTGCGAATCCCACTCAAAGTGTAAATTCAAAGCAACAGACAACTGCATTAAATAACTTTGCGTAAAGTAAACAATCCTTGCACCCGCAAGTACAAGCACCGTTGTTTTCTCCCTTGTGGCAACAGCACATCCCCTAGACTCATGTTTGTGTCACTCAAGCTAGTCATCAGGGGGCATGAACCCACAATCATGCATAACGCTCCCTCTTGGAGTCACTACCTACTACTTGGCCAAAGAAATAAACAGCAACGGAGAACATGCAAGAATTACTCAAGAACATAAATATAAAAGAGGAGAATCAAACAATTACTCAAACACAAACTGAACATAGTCTCATAATCCATCAGATCCCAGCAAACTCATCATAGCAACAGCAGAAAGATTACATATTTGCCTCGATCATGTAGGGCATCTCACGAGGTCTAAACCATGAACAACAAAGAGGGGAGGAGAACATCACATAGCTACTGATCAAAGACCCATGGTCCAAGGTGGACTACTCACGGTTCATCCGGGAAGACCCCATGATGGTGGAGAAGCTCACGGAGGTGGTTCCTCCCTTCGGCAGGGTGCCGTGGAGAGGTCTCCTGGTGCTCCCGATCTTGGAAGCGCGGCGGCGGCGTAACAGAGGAGAGATCGCGAAAAAGGGTTCTGTCTTCGAGGGTTTCGCGTCATGGAGAATATATGGGTGAAGGGGGGAAGCCAGGGGGGCCACGAGGGGTCCAGGTGGCCCCCTGGCGTGGTCCCACCCTAGGGCGCACCGGGAGGGCGCCTGGGGCCCTGGTGGGTCCCCTCTGGCCCCTCCTTGGTGATTCCCGAAGCTTCCGAAACGCTGATTTTTTATTGGATTTCTTTTAATATGGGGGAAACCTGAAATAGAAAAACAGCAGAAAACAGGAACTGGCACAGGGGTGCATTGAGTTAATAAGTTAGTCCAAATATGATCAAAAGTGTATGAAAGTGTATCAATACCATAGCAATATCACACAACAGAAGCATGGAGCAAGCAGAAATTATAGATACGTTTTGGACGTATCAACATCCCCAAGCTTAATTCCTGCTCGTCCTCGAGTAGGTAAATGATAACAAACATAATTTCTATGGTGACATGCTACCAATCATATAAGAACTTTTAAGGAAAGCAATCAAGGCATGTAATCCAATTCAATTCATAACAGGCAAGAGTCTATATTAGCATTGAAACAAGCAACATAAGAACATAAAGGTGCAAGAGCTCTCGTTGTCCGTGACTTGAATGTCTCCAAATGGTGTTTGTGTGTGCTTATTGGCTTCTCGCCCTTCATTGGTAGGCCCCGAGTGGAAGGCGTGATGAAGTACAACATCGAGTTTTCCCTCAGTAAAGATACCAAGGTTTGTCTCCAGTAGGACTCCAGAGATGATAAGTAGGTGTCAACGGCGCAACTGACGCGGACCTGCACACAGACACAGATAACTTTGTTCCCAACGAAGTTCAGAGAGGTTCTCAATCTCTCCGGTCTTGTTGTTCATAAATGATAAAACGCAAGGGGATAATGATAGCAACTTGAAAGTAAATGCAGAAAAGTAAATATAGCTTGGAAACAATAATGAGGATATGGACCGGGATACTTGATGTTCGCTAGTGATGTCTCTCTCCCAAAAGACGATAAAAATGCTATGCGAGGTAAACAAATTACAGAAAGGCAATTGACAGGATTATGAACGCACCGCAATGCTAACTATGCTACAAAAGAAAGGAAGAGGTTCAAAAGCACGGGCAGTACACCAAAATAAGTAGAGCGAAATCCATCTGCATCTACTACTAATCATCCACCTTGAGATATCTATACAGAACATCTCGCTGGTATTAAGTTGCGAGCCCCACCCAAAGTGTAAACCCAAAGCAACAGACAACTGCATTAAAAAGAACTTTGCGTAAACAATCCTTGTAACCGCGGTTACAAGCACCGTTGTTTTCCCCCTTGTGGCAACAACACATCCCCTAGACTCATGTTTCTGTCACTCAAGCATGTCATGGGGGAGGCATGAACCCACAATCTAGCACAACGCTCCCTCTTGGAGTCACTACCTACTACTTGGCCAAAGCAATAAACAGCAACGGAGAGCATGCAAGAATTACTTAGGAACAAAAATACAAGAGATAAGAACCAAATATATTACTCTATCACAATCTGAACATAATCTCATAATCCATCAGATCCGATCAAACTCAACATAGCAATAGCGGAAATATTACAAAGGTGTCTTGATCATGTAGGGCAGCTCACGAGGTCTAAACAATGAAGATCAAAGAGGGGAGGAGAACATCACATAGCTACTGATCACGGACCCATGGTCCAAGGAAAACTACTCACGAGACATCCGGGGAGTATCAATGGTGGAGAGGAGACTCCCGGAGGTCAATCCTCCCTCAGGCAGGGTGCCGGGAAGAGGTCTTCTGGTGCTCCCGATCTTGGAAGCGCGGCGGCGGCAGAACAGAGGCGAGTTCGCGGAATAGGGTTCTCGTTCTGGAGTTTTCCCGTGACGGAGGATAAATAGGCGAAGGGGGCAGCCAGAGGTGGACCAGGGGCCCCAGGCGCCCCCCCCTGGCGCGGCCAGGGGTGGGGTCGCGCCGGGTGGCCGCCTGGGCCCCTCTGGCCCCTCCCGGGCTCTTCTCGAAGCTTCCTTCACGCTGATTTTTTATCTGAATTTTCCCGAATTTTTCTGGCACTTTTTATATGGGGGAAAACTGAAATAGAAAAACAGCAGAAAACAGGAACTGGCACTGGGGTGCATTGAGTTAATAGGTTAGTCCAAATATGATAAAAAAATGTATGAAAGTGTATCTAGATCATAGCAATATCACACAAAACATGCATGGAGCAAGCAGAAATTATCGATACGTTTTGGACGTATCAACATCCCCAAGCTTAATTCCTGCTCGTCCTCGAGTAGGTAAATGATAACAAGCCTAATTTCTGTGGTGACATGCTAGCAACCATAAAAGAACTTTGAAAAGTAAAGCAATCAAAGCATGCAATTCAATTCAAGTCTTAACAGGCAAGAGTATATATTTAGCATTGAAACAAGCAACATAAGAACATAAAGGTGCAAGAGCTCTTGCTGTCCGTGACTCGAATGTCTCCAAATGGTGTTTGCGTGCAAGAAAGGAGGATAGGGAATACGAGAGAAAAAAATTATTTTTGTTGAGAACTCAATCTACTAAAGTTTCACACTTGGTCCTCTTTGGAATCTTATCTTGACTCGTCCCCAGACCACTAGCCAGGTACAAGTCAATTTGATCCACTCCTTTTCGATATTTTGAGCACTCATGCAATGGATGAGCGTAAGCACGAGAGTTGACACTTAGGATGGCAAAGAGATAAATATGGTGGAGGAGGAAGACAAAAAGGATGAGAAAGGCTCACATCAATGAGGACAATCATAGGCAAGAGATGCCAAATGATAGATATGATGTGAGGAGTAGGGATTGCCATGCAACGGATGCACGTGTGAGCTAAAAGCTCTCCAAGGGAACTAGTGGGGGTGCATCTAACTTGCTTGCTCAAGAATACCTAGAGCTCGTTTGAGGAGGCTCATCATTGGAATATACAAGCCAAGTTCTATAGTGTGAAGGTCCCCACATAGCTATATGCATGATGATGATCTCTATGGAGTACAAGGGATAGAGGATGAAGTACTAGTGTGGATCTCTCACAACGAATAGTAGTGTGCCCCCTTCTCTCTTTTTATTTTTCTTTTTATCTTTTTTCTATATATTTTTGTATTTTTTGGTGGCCTCAATGGCTCTTTCTATTTAACTCTCATTTGTCCTCTTTGGGATCTTTTGATTTTGTCCTCTTTGGGATCTTTTCCTCACTTTAGGGGCAATACTCTATATTTTACAAGAATATAAGAGATCTTTCACACTTTACAAAGGTACTCACAGAAAGAAGATATAACTATCATGATGCAAAGGTATGACATGAGGATCAAGTCATGAGAAGGTGGATGTTGCATGGAAATGTATCTCGGAAAGGATATGGAAATGCCTTGTAGGTAGGTATGGTGGATGTTTTGAGGAAAGATATAAGGAGGCTTATGATGACAGAGCGTATCGTGCCAAGGGTTTGGATGCACCGGCGAAGTATGCACCAACTCTCGAGGTGAGAAAAGGGCAATGCACGGTACCGAAGAGGCTAGAAAAAGTATAGGTGGGTGGAAGTGTCAACTTTCGAATACTCACATTAGTCCGAAGAACTCATGCACTTATTATCGGTAACTCTCAATCTAATCAGGAGGTTCACAAAGAGAAAAGTACCTCGAGGAGGAGTGTATGGGGGTTTGGTTATCCTTGCGCATCCTCGACTCATGGTACGTGAGTGTACTCTAATATTCGAACCCTCCAGAGGATAGTGACCCATCTAGTAGCTAGAGTTCTCACCAGGGGTTTTTGGTTTTCGAAAAACACTTGGATTGCCCAAAATACGACATCTATCACTAATAGGCTCGAGCTCTTGACACCAAAAGTTCAAACATTACTCTAGTCAATACCTCAAAACTATTGCAAGTTACTACTACAAAGAGAAAAGCAACTTCAACTACCTACTTCTAGTCAAGACACAAAACTCAGTGCAACAGGCAAAACTCTCTAACAAGATAAAACATGCAACCTATAGAAAGTTCAACCTAAAACAAAAGAAAATCTCTAGAAAAACTAAAGCACTACAACTAAACAGAGTAGCAGCTAAGAAAATAAAAAGAACAGCTCACAGCTAAAAGAATAAGCATGCAAATCCTATGAGGAGTTCTAATTCAAGTGGAGCGTGTAATTATCCTACACAAAAGAGTAAGCTGAGATCTAACTTGTTACTACAGCAAACAAAGCAAAAACAAACCTAAGAAAAGTAAAGAGTGAGACGCTCCAAGCATAGCACATAATGCATGAAGTGATAAAAATATAGTGCAGTGAGGGACGAACTGATAATTGTTGATGGAGAAGGGGATGCACGGGGGCATCCCCAAGCTTAGACGCTTGAGTCTCCGTGAATATTTCTTGGGGATGCATGGGCATCCCCAATCTTGAGCGTTTGACACTCCGGGATCTTCTTTCATCATCTTCCATCGCACAGTTGAAAACTCCCTTCATACATAACTCATTGTAGACTGATTAGAGAGGTTAGTACCCTATTAAAATAATTTTTCCTCTACTGGAAATAAAGATAAACTTGAAGAGCTACTGTTTCTCAAGATTGCCAAAAAGTTTTTTGCAAAGAAAAAGCAAGCTTAAGGTTTGCAAAAGTAGAGAGAGACAAAACGTGGCAGAATCTGTGAAAAACAGAACAGCAGATAGAAACGAATTTTTTAGGGGTACTTCTGCAACTCAAATAAAAAAACTCAGAACATACACAAGTTTCGTAATTGTATAGAGCACGCTGTGTAAAACTTTTAGCTCAAAAAGATGAACTGGGATTTTTCCATGAATTTTCTAGTCACGAGGACAGAATCTGTTTTCTGGACAGCATGTCACAACTTTTACTTCCCTTGTCGTATGAGGCTATAAAAGGCACAAAGCTTAAAAAGTAAAGATACAATGATGTTTCTACAGTAGTAACAATCATCAAGACCACTAAAAAAAAGAAAAGCAAAAAGAAAAACTTAAATTCGTTGCAGGCTGCCTCCCGAAAGCGCTTCTTTAGAGCCATTAGCTAGGCTTAAAGCAGAAGATCAAGTTGTATCCATTGAACCATCATCAAGATCATCAAAAAGCTCTTCAATAGTACAACTAATCTTAATAGGTTTCTCAAATAAAGGACGAATGAAAATGCTTCTTGCAATAAAATCAAAAGGAGGGAAATCAATTGGAGTTTCATTAAAGTTAAAGATAGGTGTCTCCTCCAAAGTTTTCACCGTTTCAACTCTCTTGGCAATGGGTGTGTTTGCTTTAGCTCGAGGAACCTTGGGGACGTAAACGAACTTACGTTCCTTCTTTGCCGGAGTTTCATCCTTTTTGGTTTTGATTGAGGAAAAGGTAGTTCCTAGAGTTTCAATAACTTCCTCAATCTTTTCTATCCTAGAAGACTTCTCATCAAGGGATTTGATAGTCTCCAAAGTTTTGATAATTTTCTGCATGGAGTTATCTAATCTATTCAAATTCCCTTGAATCTTACGATCCAACTTATTCACCCTACCGATACTTGGCATCTCTAGCTCTAAGTTTTCAAGTTTTCTCATAATGTGATCTAAAGTAATGTCCTCCTTAATACTAACAACTGGGAGACTTCCAACAAGATTTTCAATAACATTAAGAGCTTCCCAAACTGGGGCCTCTATGAAGTTCCCATTGATAGCAGTGTCTAAAAGAAACCTATTACAAGAAGTAATCTTTCGGGACCCAGAATAGGCGTATGTAATTCCAGTCACGATACAATCACATGGAGAGCCGAGAGCCGTACCCACTTGTCTAAGCAGACAAGGCCAAGCACAGAACACTCTCGGAAAGCATCGAACGTGAGGGGCATACCATTCAGGCCGGATGATCAACTGAGATGGGTCATCATCGTCCGCTCACGAGTCTAAATGCTTATGGGTGGTGAATCCCATATTCATGGACAAGTCGCCCCAACCATGTTATCGATTGAATCCTAACTCTTACATAGACTTACTCCAGCCCGATCACTTAGTCGGGGTCTAGGCCGGGCTCGATCATACAACAAAGTGTGCACGTGATAGAGTCACGAGCAATCGCATCGCGATGCCCCAAGCTGCGCACATCTAAGGGCCACTTGGTGTATAAAAGAACGCCAGCCAGATGACAACTAAGGTCTCGAAAACCCATACTAAGACATGCATGTTATAAACATACACGCGGCACACATGCCTAGTATGAACATCAGGTATCATCACACAACTCTACAAAGTACTTCTTTATTGGCTTACACATAGAGTATACAAAGATCACATGTCTGTGATCAACATTACATCATACAACGGAAGAAAATTAGGTCTGAGTACAGACAAGTTTAACAAATGGATTAGAGAAGCCTTGTTCAACATACATGCCCTTCCACGAGGGACCAGACTGCTGTCTGGAACTATACTAGCTTAGTCAACATCGAGCTTCAGGAAGGTGACTCCATCGGGGGTCTGGGTTTCCATCTAAAACATAGAATAAGCAAACGTGAGTACAAAGTCGTACTCAGCAAGACTTACATCAGAACTAAACTACTCATGCTCAAGTTTCAAGGTAAAGGGAGGTGGGGTTCAACATGCAGAAGTGCCAGCTTTGACTTGGCTAGTCCTGTAATACGAGTACCAGACTTGAGGTAAGAAGCGTACACGAGTCCACTACCAAGTCTCCAACCAATACACCACTATAGATACTTCCTCGACTTCCCCACGAGGAGCACACCATAGCACTCACGCTTATCTTGCGAGTTTTAGAAGTATCCATTCAAGTTGTCTAATAATCAGGTACAGGTTCCAAGTAGTCCTTAACCGCGGACGCGGCTATTCGAATAGTTTTGTTAACCTTGCAAGGGTGTAAACTACACACACATGACCATCAGTTACCGCCAGGTCTCGCCACCGTTCAAGAGGTGACAGCGAGGATGTTCACCACGACACTTCACTCACAACCGGTCTATTCCAGGAGTCGACTATCTGAGGTAGATCCCGCTCGTGAGCCCGGCCGGATCAACGATACGGACTCAGACAATGTAGGCAACCGAGACGCTATCCGAGGAGATGGTTTCACTGTCTCACAGATCCACCCACATATCTATATGATGCAACCTTTCCTACATTCTTTTTCTATGCATATGTCAAATGGAAAGCCCGAACTAATGTGACTCCTGGACGTCAACACGGATCAAGGTACTAGGCCGAGAGGGGTCAGTGAGCCCAATGTGTGGTTGTACTCGTTCTCTTGGATTACCATACAAGAACTCGGTGCTTAAGGCGGTGTTCAACGAGACAACCCACTGTGTACTCCTACACAGCCTCTCATCGTTCACCTTTGTTTAGGGTGGATTCACCAACACGTTATCACCAGCATCACTGTGTTCATTCCATCCCGACTCACAATCATAACATCCTCATTGTATCACTAAGAAACAATAAGAAATAACAGTTGCAGGGGCCACATGCTCATCATTCAACTCCTAAATCTTCAAGGATTGTGGTTTGCTTAATACGGTGACAAAATGATAGGTCATGCAGCGGATTGGGTTCAACTATGTGAAAGAACGTGTCTCGGCGGTCTCCTAAACATGCATAAGCGAGACTGAGAGGGAAGTAGGATTTTATAGACATGATCAATGGGGTTTGCTTGCCTTGCTGACGAGGTTCGGTACGGTGTCTTCAACGAAGGGGGTGGCCTCCGGTTCCGGTTCCACTTCTATCAAGTAAACAAAGCAAACACCAGAACAACAATAATTTAAACATTACATTGCAATGCACAATCAAGATGCATAATGTAGCATGGTTTTAGTCCCTAGGATTCCCATAGTCATGTATACTGAAAAATACACTCAGCCAGAAGTCTAAACTTCTTACGCTAAACTTTATTCAACCTTCTACTTCCTTAAGTAGATATTTATATTTTGTAGAGTATTGATGTGACCTAGGTTCAATTTGTCACATGTTCATTGAAGTTGATTTGAAAAGTTAATTCAAATTCAAACTCCAAATGTTGTTTAAATTTGCCAAGTTGCATTTGCTAGTGTTTGATCATTGTAAACCATTTTGACATGTGTATGATATGCCTCTGATGTACAAGTGTTTATGTTTGCATTGCAATGGTTCAAATTGGAATAGCATTTGAATTAAAGATGAATTAATTCCAATTAGGCCAAATAGCAAATGCTACTGGTCCAAATTTAAGATCAACTCAAACATGGTTGAAAGTTGATTATTTGGATAGAGAATTTTCTTCTGATCATTTTTCATATATTATTTGTCCAATTTGGAGTTAAAATGAATTAACTATGAATTTCTAAAGTTTGTTCAATTTTCTGGATTTTTCTCTGAATTCTTAAATTCTTTTAAATTTTTTTTTCTGTTTATTGCGTCATCAAGACTTAAGGCTGACGTCAGGGGGGGTCTGACTGCTGGGGCTCCCATGTCAGTGGGAGAGGGAATTAACCCCTCTCTGTTTTAGTTAGCAGAGGGGTTAGGGGGGTTTGGGCCCCACCTATCATGGGCTCTGGGAGGGGATTAGGGGGTGATTAGCTCGGGTTGGGGGTTAATGGTGCGGGCGGTGGCACTGTTCGCCGGAGTTCGTCGGGGTCTCGAAACAGGGCACGGGAGAGGGAGTTACGGGCAAGGGCGCGTAGCCCTTCGTCTCGCGCGTCTGCTGGCGTAGGAGGGGGTCAAGAACGCGCTCTGTGGTGTCGGCTACTTCAACGGAAGCGGCGCCTGGAGCTCGGACTTCGCCGGAACCACGCTCCAGGGCACGGGAGGAGGCAGGAAAAAGGGCAAAGCGACGAGCTGCTCAGCCTGAGCGTGAAGAGGAGCTCGGGGAAGCCGGGGATGCTCGGGTTGCGGCGTATTTGATGGTCGTCTCCTCGGTGGCCGGCGGCAAAACCTTGAGGCGTGCGTCGTCTCCGGTGAGGCCCGGCTCGAATTTAAGGCTCGGATCGACGAAGGCGTCAGTTGCGGATCCTATGGACAACTTGAAGCGGCGCGGGGAGCACGGTGGCCACGCGGGCTCACAGTGGCCGGCGACGAGGAGCTACGGGCGGCGTCGATTACGGCGTGGGGAGAGGAGGAGATCGATCCAGAGGAGGGGGAAGATAAGTGGGGGGCTTCTGGCTGCTGCGTGACACCAGGAGGGGGCAGGGGAGGGCCTAGAAGGCCCTCGTTGTCGCGGTGGCGTCGCCGGCTTGCTCCCAGGCTGCCACCGAGGAGCTTGGGGAAGAAGACAAGCTGGGGGTGGGCTAGGCCGAGCTAATGGGCCAGGGGGGATGAGTTGGGCCAGATGCCCAGGTAAAGCCCCCTTTCCTTTTTCTCTTCTGTTTTCTTTTCTGCAATTTGTTCTGTTTTGATAAAACAAATACCAAAAAAATTTATAAAAATCCCAAAACTTTAATTTGGACTTATGTGACATATAACTAGCCACTCCCAAGTTTTGGAGATTTTTGAAATTCAAATAATTTGAATTTCAAATCAAATAGGGTATTTATTTAATTTCCAAGCCCTATTTGGAATTTTTGACAAATCTTGGTGCATACAGTGGGACCCACTTCACTTTATAAGTGATCATGCATATTTATAAGACTTTTCAAAAATAACAGAGCAATTTTTGGAAGCAATTTTTGTTTGGACATTTAATTAAATTCTTTAGGGCTTTTCTTTTCCCCATTTTTGAATTTCTTTTGAAATTTTCATATGATGCAAAGGGGCACTCAAACCCTAGCACTTACCTAAACTTGGGTTCTGACATGATCCCAACATAAAAATTTCTAAGCAAGATAGTAGTGGATTGCTTCTTGGTGGCTCTTTTTTGCAAATCATTAATTCTATACCAAGCATCTTTCAAACTTTCACAACCTCTTTGAGTAAAGGTAAGTACTCCTGCCTCACCAAAGGAAAAAGGACCAGCCATAGTGGTAACTACTGACAAGGTAACAGGTATTTTTGGTATTTTTGATAAGGGACACAAAAGTAAAAACTAAAAGGTAAAATAACAAGACTAAAAAGCAAAGATAAAAGATAGTGTGCAACTCCCCTATCTTGTAGACTGGAGTCCCCGGCAACGGCGCCAGAAATTGGCTTGTTACGGTGAGGTTATCTCACTCCTCGTTGGTTACCCCAAGTGGAAGGTGAGATGTAGTGTAGCAGCAAATTTCCCCTATGTTGAGGATAGGGTTTGTCTCCCGTAGGACTCGCAGAAATACAAGAAGGTGGTAAAGTGAAAAATGGCGCCGTTCACAACCGAGGGTTGCTAACTTCACCCGGACATGCACACGGATACAAATAACTTCACTCCCAACGAGTACAGAGGAGTTGTCAATTCCTCCGGCCTTGCTGTTTACAAAGGATTAATGCAACAGATAATGACAGTGATAGCAACTGGAAAGTAAACTAAGGATGTAAACAGTAACGTGAAGATGGACCGGGGTCCCGTGATTTTCACTAGTGATGTCTCTCTCCCAAATGTCAGAACCCCAACTTGGGTAAGTGCTAGGGTTGGAGTGCCCCTTTGCATCATGTGAAAATTTCAAAAGAAATTCAAAAATGGGGAAAAGAAAAGCCCTAGAGAATTTAATTTAAATGGCCAGATAAAAATATTTTTCCAAAAATCATTTGAACATTTGGAAAATTCCTATAAATGATGTTGATCATTACAAAAGTGGTTTGGGTTCATTCCCATGCTCATGGAATTTTTCTAAAATTCAAACAGTGCCTTGGAAAATTAAAAGAACCCCTATTTTATTTGAAAATTCAAATGAATTGAATTTCAAAAATGCCCAAATCTTGGGAGTGACTAGCTACTAGTCTCCTAAGCCTATATATAAAATTTGGGTATTTTATAAATTGCCCTGATATGTTTTTAACCAGAGCAAAAACAAATGTCAGAAGAAATAAAACAGAAAAAGGGAAAGAGAAACTCACCTGTGCTTCTGGCCCAACTTATACCCCCTGGCCCATTTGGCCCAACCCAGCCCGCACCCTCCTGTCGTCTTCCCCAGGCAGGCGCATGCACAGGTGCGTGGCGACCATGCCGGGATCGCCGACGACGCCGTGGCGACCTGCCTGCTTCCCTGACGACAAAAACATGTCCAGGAGCCTCCCTTGGCCGTCCCCATCCCTTTCCCCCTCTCCACGGTCCTCTTCCCCCTCTCCTCCTCGCCAATCCCGCGAGCACCCGAGAGCCTGCCGGAGCGCCGCCGCTCGCTTCCGCGGCCAACGGCCTCCCCTAGGCACCCCGTCTTGTCCAGGAGCTCCACAGTGTCGCCCCGCGCCTCCCCGCAGAAGGAATCGGGCCGAAGCCCTCTGGAGACGACGCTCGCGTCTTCCTCGACTCCGGCACGGCCGCCGCTCGCCATTGAGGATTCCGACGCCTCCAGCTCCTCCCCGGCCCTGCCGTCTTCGTCAGAGAACTCCCGGTGAGCTACGCCGCGTCCTGCACCTCTCCGTTTTCCTCCCAGAGCACCACACGCCACCCCGTCGTGGTTAGTGGCTCCGACCACCGCGATTCTCGTCGCCGGCGAGGCCCTGGGCCACTCCCGTGTGCCCCGCGTCCACCGCTCGACGCGCAAGGGTGCGAGGCCCCTGTCTGTGCCCTCCTCCGCCCGTTTCGCACATTCCGGCGAGTTGCCGCCGCGTCCAGTGACGCCGGCGTTGAGCCGCCGGCCGCCCAGGACATTAGGGCCCTAATTACCTAGCTAATCCCCAATAAACCCAATGACAGCTGGGCCCCTGTCCCCACCTAACCCCTCTGTTAGTTTAAACAGAGAGGGATTAATTCCCCTCTCACTAACCAGTGGGACCCAGAGCCGTCAGAGCCGCCCCCCCCCTCCCACGTCAGCATGACCTCATGCTGACGCAATAACCCTTTTATCCAATTAAAAGAATTCAGAAAAATCCAGAAAAAAAATATAAACTTTGGAAAATCATAGAAAATTCATACTAACTCCAAATTAAACAAATAATATATGAAAAATTATCATAAAAATGCAAGGATTATGAATATGAAATTTGTTGTTATGTTTGACCATTTTAAAATGGGTGAACAGTAGCAAACATGCATATGGCATAATTTGAATTTGAATTTCAAGTTTGAATTTGCATTCCAAATGCAATACACTTCAATTAAGATGAATTTGCCACAAACCAGTAGCATTCACATCATGGACAACTATATCATGTGCTTGTGCATTTTATTTTGATGTTGCCCCCCTTTGTTGATGATTGCTTTGGTAACAGTGTTTCCGATACGGAGATCACCCCCGAAGAAGAAGTTTGATAAACCAGTGTATCGTCAGGAAGGCAAGCAAACCCCATTGATCATTTCTATAAAATCCCACTTCCCTCTCAGTCTCGCTTATGCATGTTTAGGAGATCACCTTGTTATGGACTCTACCGCATAGTTGAACCCATATCCGATGTATGACCTATCATCTTGTCACAGTAGTAAGCAAACCACAATCCTAGCTGACATAGGAGTTGATTGATATCATGTGGCCCCTGCAACTGTTAAAGCTTATTGCATGCCTAGATTTTACAATGAGGTTAATTTTATCTGTGAGGCGGGATGGTAGTGAACATGGTGTTAATGAAGGTGAAACTGTGTTGGTGAATCCACCCTAATACAAGGTGAACGATGAGAGGTTGTGTAGGAGTAGACAGTGGGTTGTCTCGTTGAACACCGTCTTAAGCCCGAGTTCTTGTGTGGTGATCCAAGACGAAGAGTACTACCACATGTTGGGAACATGGACCCCCGCTCAGCCTACTAACTCACCCCAGTTCAAGTCCAGGAGTCACTAGTTCGGGTTTTCCATTTGGCATATGCATAGAAAAAGAATGAAGGAAATTTTGCATCATTTAGATATGTGGGTGGACCTATGAGACAGTAAAACCATCTGCTAAGGTGGCATCTCGGTCGCCTGCATCTTCTGAGTCCGTATCGTTGACCCGGCCGGACTCTTGAGCGGTGAGCAACTCAGATGGTTGATTCCTGGATTAGAATTGGCTGTGAGGTAAAAGTTGTGGAAATTATCCTCGCCGACACCCGCTTGAAGGGTGACGAGATCCCGGCGGTAACTGATGGTTTCATGTGTGTAGAAGTACACCCTTGCAGGGTTAACAAAACTATTCGAATAGCCGCGTCCGCGGTAAGGGACTACTTGGAAAGTTGTGCTTGATTATTAGACAACTTGAATGGATACTTCTAAAACTCGCAAGATAAGCGTGAGTGCTATGGTGTGCTTCCTCGTGGGGAAGTCGAGGAAGTATCCATAGTGGTGTATTGGTTGGAGACTTGGTAGTGGACTCGTGTACGCTTCTTACCTCAAGTCTGGTACTCGTAGTACACGACTAGCCAAGTCAAAGCTGGCACTTCTGCATGTTGAAACCCCACCTCCCTTTACCTTGATACTTGAGCATGAGTAGTATAGTTCTGATGTAAGTCTTGCTGAGTACGAATTTGTACTCACGTTTTCTTATTCTATGTTTTAGATGGAAACCCAGACCCCGATGGAGTCATCTTCCTGAAGCTCGATGTTGACTAAGCAAGTATAGTTCCAGACAGCAGTCTGGTCCCTCGTGGAAGGGCATGTATGTTGAACAAGGCTTCTCTAAGACATTTGTTAAACTTGTCTGTACTCAGACCTAATTTGCTTCTGTTGTATGATGTAATGTTGATCACAGACATGTGATCTTTGTATGCTCTATGTGTAAGTCAATAAAGATATACTTTGTAGTGTTCATGGAATGAGTACCTGCTGTTTACACTAGACATGTATGCTGCGTGTATGGTTATAACGTGCATGTCTTAGTGTGGGTTCGATAGCTTAGTTGTGTTTTTTCCGGCGGTCTCTTATACACCAAGTGCCCCTTAGATGTCCGCAGCTTGGGGCATCGCGATGCGATTTCCCGTGACTTTGTCACGTGGCACACTTTGTTGTATGATCGAGCCCGCCCGAGACCCCGACTAAGTGATCGGGCTGGAGTCTGTTTATGTAAGTGTTATAATTCAATCGATAATATTGTTGAGGCGACTTGTCTATGAGTATGGGATTTCACCACGCGTAATCATTTAGACTTGTGAGCGGGCGATGAGGACCCATCTCAGTTGATCATCCGGCCTAGATTGGATGCCCCTCACGTACGATGCTTTCCGAGAGTGTTCTGTGCTTGGCCTTGTCTGCGTAGACAAGTGGGTACGACTCTCGGCTCTCCATATGATTGAGTTGTGACTGGAATTACATAAGCATATTCCGGGTCCCGACAGGCTTGGTATCAGAGCAGGACTGTCTGTAGGATTATTCAAGCCTTGGTCGAAGTCGAGTCTAGCATTCTATAGTTATATAGTTACTTGGGTATAAAGGGAACAACATAAGGCTTCTTTTTCTCCTTACCCTCATCGATCTGAGTTTTGAGTCAGCCTCATCTTTTCTACGGGAAAATAGGACTAGGCTCATCTATGTCTTACTAGAACATCTCGTTGATTGCTTCTTTATAGCCGTAGGATTGTTGTGGTTGTGAGCATTCAGGACTTCATCCTCCTCAAGCCACTGGTATTTCGATGTTCTTCTGAGCCCCTTGAAGCTGATGATTGGCTCCGTTCCATCGAGCGTAAGCTTGACACGTCACATTTTGCTCCCAATGATCGAGTTATATTCGCGGCATACTTTCTGGAAGGTGTTGCTGCTGAATGGTGGGATAACTATGTTGCAATGCAGCCTGATTTCCACGTAGTGACTTGGCAAGAGTTCTGTGGTGCCTTTCGAGGGTACCACCTTCTAGATGAGTTAATGGAGCGCAAGAAGGAAGAGTTCTGCAATTTGACTCAAGGAGATATGTCCATTCATGAGTATGTGAGAGAGTTCAACTGTCTTTCTCGTTATGCCCAAGATGAGATCACCACCGATGCCAGAAAGCAGGCAAGGTTCTGTGAGGGACTTAGCCCCATCCTTCGTCATGATCTCAACCTCATCGAATTTTCCACCTTTGAGGATTTAATCAACAGATCCTTCAGAGCTAAGCATGGCAATGAAGTGTTCGAAGAGTCCCTCAAGCATGCTCTTGAGTTTGATCCTTCTTCAAGTTCAGCCCCTCAGAAACGCCGAATATTGATTCTAACTAGCGCCATACCTCAAAACCTTCTTCACAGGCCACCATCCCATATATGCCATCCACCTCAACACATTGTTCCTCCCAGGAATGATGGTGTGCAATCAAGTAATCCTGCCCCCAGCAATTCAGGCAGGATGTGTTTCAAGTGTGGTCTGCCAGGCCATTAACTCCGTCAGTGCCCTCAGGTTTTGATGGCACCACGTCATTCTCGACGCAAGCCTTCAAGGAAATCCACCTCCAAACCCTTGCAAGCAAAGCCTACATCCACTAGTAGTGGTTGTGTGAACCAAATCTCAGTTGAGAAAGCTATTGAAACTTATGACGTCATCCTTGGTACACTCCCAGTCAATCATGTTCCCGCCTCCGTTCTTTTCGATCTAGGAGCTTCTCATTCATTCATGTCAGAGAGTTATGCACTTCGTCATGAATTCCCTTCTGAAGAAATGTTTTCTCCAATGATCATTCAACATCCTGGTTCAAAGTGGCAAACTAATAGAGTAAGCCATGGCAATCAAATTGGAATTGAGGGTTTAGTATTCCTTGCTTCACTTATAGCACTCAAGTCTTCAGACATTGATGTCATCCTAGGAATGGATTGGTTATCAAGACAGGATGCTTTCCTTGATTGTAAAGCCAAATCAGTTAAAATCACCCATCCTTCAGGCCAGACAATTGACTACACATCGCCCTGCTCTAGAATCCAGATGCATACTTTGAATGTGCTTCCCCTTCCTGACCTTGAAGATATTCCGGTGGTTCGTGACTTCCCGGATGTCTTTCCTGAAGAGCTGCCGGGTATGCCACCCGACAGATGTGTAGAATTCATAGTGGATCTTATACCAGGCACATCCCCAATTTCCAGACGCCCATATAGAATGGCCCCACATGAGTTAGTTGAGCTAAAAACCCAACTTGATGCTTCGTTGGCAAAAGGCTTCATCCGCCCTAGCTCATCGCCATGGGTTTGCCACGTTCTGTTCGTAACGAAGAAAGATGGAACATAAAGGATGTGCATAGACTATCGCCCGCTAAATCTAGCGACGATAAAGAACAAGTACCCACTGCCCAGGATCAATGATCTTTATGATCAACTTGCTGGATCCTCTGTCTTCTCCAAGATGGATTTGAGATTAGGCTATCATCAAATCAAAATCCGAAACAAGAACATTCCAAAAACGGCTTTCACTACTCGTTATGGTCTTTACGAGTATACCGTCATGTCCTTCAGGTTAACCAATGCCCCCGCCACATTCTCGCGCCTAATGAATTCGATCTTCATGGAGTACCTAGATAAATTTGTTGTAGTTTATCTTGATGACATTCTCATCTACTCGAAGAACGAAGAAGAGCACGCAGAACATCTTAGGTTGGTATTGATGAAACTTCGAGAGCATCGCCTTTATGCTAAGTTCTCCAAGTGCGAATTTTGGCTACCAGAAGTGACCTACTTAGGCCACGTGATTTCTGCAAAAGGCATTGCTGTGAATCCCGAGATAGTTCAGGCCGTCCTTGACTAGACTCCACCTGAATCGGTTAAGCAAGTAAGGAGTTTTCTTGGCTTAGCAAGCTATTGCCGCCGCTTCGTCGAGAACTTCTCCAAAGTTGCAAAGCCTCTAACTGAACTCCTCAAGAAAGATAAGAAATTCCAATGGACCCCCAAGTGCGAGGAAAGCTTTAAAGAGATAAAGAGAAGATTGACTTCTACACCCATACTTGCACCTCCAGACACCAAAAGGGATTTCGAGATCTATTGTGATGCTTCACGGCAAGGGTTAGGATGCATACTTATGCAAGATAGACATGTGGTAGCTTATGCTTCACGCCAGTTGCGGCCACATGAAGAGAACTACCCTACCCATGATCTTGAACTCGCTGTCGTAGTTCATGCCCTGACAACTTGGCGACATTACCTCCTTGGTAATCGTTGTGAGATCTATTCTGACCACCAAAGCCTCAAATACATATTCACCCAGCCAGATCTTAATCTCAGGCAATGTCAGAACCCCAACTAGGGTAAGTGTTAGGGTTTGTTTGTGCTTTGCATCATGTCAAAAATTCAAAATGAAATTCAAAAATGGGGAACAGAAAAGCCCTGAGGAATTTTAAATAAATGGCCAGATAAAAATCTTTTTCCAAAAATCATTTGAATATTTGGAAAATTCCTATAAATGATGCTGATAATTTTAAAAGTGGTTTGGGTATTTTCCCATGCCCATGGAATGTTCTAAAATTCAAACAGTGCCTTGGAAAATTAAAAGAACCCCTATTTGAATTGAAATTCAAATGTTTTGAATTTCAAAAATGCTCAAATTCTATATGTGACTAGCTACTGGTCACCTAGTATTTATAAAAGTATTTGGGCATTTTTCTAAAATGCCCTGGTATTTTATTTATTAGAGCAAACAAATTAGCAGAGAAATAAAAGGAAGAGAAATAGAAAAGGGGAACAACCCCTGGCTTCGGCCCAACTCAAGCCTGTCTGGCCCAGCACCACGGCCCAGCCCACCTCGCCGTTTGTCCTCTTCCTCAACCAGCTCGGTGGCGAACTGGGAGAGCACGGCGACGCCGCCGTGGCCGCCGGGAGGCTTCTAGGCCTCCACCTGCCCTCTGCTTGCGCCACGCTACGCCCAGAACCCCCCTCTTCCTTTCCCCTCTGCTCGCGGTTCCACCCCGCGCCTCTGCGTCGTCTTCCCCGCACACACCGTGAGCACACCGGAGCGCCGCTGTTGGACTCGCGTGGCCAACGGCCCTCCCACGCGACGCTGAGCTGTCCATCAGACGCAGCGCCCTCCTCTTCATCGCCCTGGAGAAGGCCCCGAGCCCGGAACGCTTCGAGTCGCCGGAATCGACGACGAGACGCCGCCGGCCCCGCAAGACCTCGCCGTCGATTACGCCACTGCCGCAATCCCTCCGGCTCCCTCGACCTCGCCATCACCTTCACGGTGAGCTTGCGCGCATTTTGACTCCATCCGCGCTTCGCCCCGCTCCTCGTAGTCGTTTTCCCATTCAAGCCTCTCCGGCCGCCGCCATTGTCGTCGTGGACGAGCTCCACAGCCCTCCCCAAGACCCCCCCCCAGTAGCACCATTGGGTGCGGGAGCCCGTGAGGAGCGCGCCCGTGCCCCCAAAACCCCATCCCGTGCCCTTTTTCTGAACTCCGGCGAAACTCCGGCCGTTTTCCGGCGACGGCGCCATTAGCCCCCCTTAAACACCTCTTAATTCCCCCCTAGCCCAATGACAGGTGGGTCCCAGCCCCCTTAATCCCCTGTTAAGTTTTAATTAAACCGGGTTTTAACACTGTGTCACTGACAGTGCTGGCCCACATGTCAGCCCCCCTGTGACATCACCCCCACCTCAGCATGACGCAATAAATCAATTCCAGAAAAATGGAAATGAATTAAAAGTATTTACAGAAATTCCAGAAATTACAGAAAACTGATTAAACATTGAAAAATCATAGAAAATTCATATGAACTCCAAATTGGACAAATAATATATGAAAAATGATCAGCATAAAATTCTCTATCCAAATATGCAACTTTCAACCATGTTTGAGTTGATTTTAAAATGGGACCAGTAGCTTTTGCTATTTGGATTAATTGGAATTATTTCAAAATTATTCCAAATGCATTTCTAATTTGAACCAATGCAATGCACATATGATCACTTGTACTTCAGAAGCTTATCCCACACATGATGACATGGTATACAATGATCAAACATTAGCAAATGCAAGATGACCTAATTTGAATAATATTTGGAGTTTGATTTTGAATTAACTTTTCAAATCAACTTCAATTAAAATGTGACAAATTGAACCTAGATCAAACCAATACCATTCACATCATGGACAACATAATCATGTGATTGTGCTTTTCAATTCAATGTTGTCCCCCTTTGTTGATGTTTGTGCCGGTAACAGCTTTTCCGAGACGGTGATCACCCCCGAAGAAGAAGACCACTGTTAAACCCCGTGTATCGTCAGCAAGGCAAGCAAACCCCATTGATCATATCTATAAAATCTCATTTCCCTCTCAGTCTCGCTTATGCATGTTTAGGAGATCACTTTGTATCGATTCTACCGCATAGTTGAACCCATATCCGATGCATGACCTATCATCTTGTCAAAGTAGTAAGCAAACCACAATCCTAGCTGACATAGGAATTGATTGATATCATGAAGCCCCTGCAACTGTTATAGCTTATTGCATGCTTAGTGTTACATGAGGTTGCTTTTGATGTGAGTCGGGATGATAGTGAACATGGTGTTGATGAAAGTGAAACTGTGTCGGTGAATCCACCCTAATACAAGGTGAACGATGAGAGGCTGTGTAGGAGTACACAGTGGGTTGTCTCGTTGAACACCGCCTTAAGCATCGAGTTCTTGTATGGTAATCCAAGACAAAGAGTACAACCACACATTGGGCTCATTGACCCCTCTCGTCCTAGTACCTTGATCCGTGTCGACGTCCAGGAGTCACATTAGTTCGGGCTTTCCATTTGGCATCTGCATAGAAAAAAAAATGAAGGAATGGTTGCATCATCCTAGATATGTGAGTGCACCTGTGAGGCAGGAAAACCATCTGCTAAAGGTGGCGTCTCGGTCACCTACATTGTCTGAGTCCGTTTCGTTGATCCGGCCGGACTCTCGAGCGGTAGCAACTCAGATAGTCGACTCCTGGAATAGACCGGTTGTGAGCGAAGTGTCGTGGTGAACATCCTCGCTGTCACCTCTTGAACGGTGGCGAGACCTGGCGGTAACCGATGGTCATGTGTGTGTAGTTTACACCCTTGCAAGGTTAACAAAACTATTCGAATAGCCGCGTCCGCGGTTATGGACTACTTGGAACCTGTACCTGATTATTAGACAACTTGAACTGGATACTTCTAAAATACACCAAGATAAGTGTGAGTGCTATGGCGTGCTTTCTTGTGGGGAAGTCAAGGAAGGCACCATAGTGGTGTATTGGTTGGAGATATAGTGGACTCGTGTACGCTTCTTACCTCAAGTCTGATATTGGTAGTTCAGGAATAGCCAAGTCAAAGCTGGCACTTCTGCATGTTGAAACCCCACCTCCCTTTACCTTGATACTTGAGCATGAGTAGTATAGATCTGATGTAAGTCTTGCTGAGTACGAATTTGTACTCACGTTTGCTTATTCTATGTTTTAGATAAGAACCGGACCCCGATGGAGTCGCCTTCGTGAAGCTCGACGTTGACTAAGTTAGTATAATCCCAGACAGCAGTCTGGTCCCTCGTGGAAGGGCATGTTTGTTTACAAGGCTTCTCTAAGCCATTTGTTAAACTTTTCTGTACTCAGACCTAATTTGCTTCCGTTGTATGATGTAATGTTGATCACAGACATGTGATCTTTGTATGCTCTATGTGTATATATATAAAGAGTACTTTGTAGAGTTATGTGATGATACCTGCTGTTCATACTAGGCATGTGTGCTGCGTGTATGTTTATAACATGCATGTCTTAGTATGGGTTTTCGAGACCTTAGTTGTGATCTGGCTGGCGGTCTTTTATACACCAAGTGGCCCTTATATGTGTGCAGCTTGGGGCATCGCGACGCGATTGCTCGTGACTCTGTCACGTGCACACTTTGTTGTATGATCGAGCCCGCCCTAGACCCCGACTAAGTGATCGGGCTGGAGTAAGTCTATGTAAGAGTTAGGATCCAATCGATAATATGGTTGAGGCGACTTGTCTATGAGTATGGGATTCAACACCCATAAGCATTTAGACTCGTGAGCGGACGTTGAGGACCCATCTCAGTTGATCATCCGTCCTGAATGGGATGCCCCTCACGTTCGATGCTTACCGAGAATGTTCTGTGCTTGGCCTTGTCTGCTTAGACAAGTGGGTACGGTTCTCGGCTCTCCATGTGATTGTATCGTGACTGGAATTACATACGTTAACCCCGGGTCCCGACAGACTTGGTATCAGAGCAGGACTGTCTGTAGGATTATCAAACCCTTGGTCGAAGTCGAGTCTAGCATTCTATAGTTATATAGTTACTTGGGTATATAAGGGAACAACGTAAGACTTCTTTTTCTCCTTACCCTCATCGATCTGAGTTCTGAGTCACCCTTATCTTTTCTACGGGATGATAGGACTAGGCTCATCTATGTCTTACTAGAACATCTCGCTGAGTGCTTCCTTTTAGCCGTAGGACAGTTGTGGTCGTCCAGAGTCTCCGTGTTTTGAGTTCCTTGAGGAAGTTCTGTCCAATCTCCTCGAGGTTGTCTTGTTTTCCATCCCGGTGTAGCCGTTATTCTGCCGGATTTATCCCGTGTTTCTATGAACCTTTGCCTTCGCATTACAATCTTTTCCGCCTTCATCATGTCTTGTTATCCTTGAATCCATCATTCAACCTGTTCTGATTGTTGATTTTTATCACACAGGATGTCAGGTGGAACTCGTAGTGTTGTTCGTCGGAATCGAGACCGTGTTCGGAATCGAAATGATGATGAACCTCTACCACCGCCTTCTGCGGCGGAAATCATGATGGAAGCTGAGAAGAATCAACGTGACCAAACACGCCTTCTGGAGCTCATCGAGAAGAATACCGCTCGTCAGCGTAATGTGGTCGTGAGCATTCAGGACTTCATCCTCCTCAAGCCACCGGTATTTCGATGTTCTTCTGAGCCCCTTGAAGCTGATGATTGGCTCCGTTCCATCGAGCGTAAGCTTGACACTGCACATGTTGCTCCCGATGACCGAGTTATATTCGTGGCATACTTTCTGGAAGGTGCTTCCGCTGAATGGTGGGAGAACTATGTTGCTATGCAGCCAGATAGTCACCTAGTGACTTGGCAGGAGTTCAGTGATGCCTTTCGAGGATACCACCTTCTCGATGAGTTGATGGAGCGCAAGAAGGAAGAGTTCTGCAATTTGACTCAAGGAGAGATGTCCATCCATGAGTATGTGAGAGAGTTTAACCGTCTTGCTCGGTATGCCCAAGATGAGATCACCACCGATGCTAGAAAGCAGGCAAGGTTCCGTAAGGGACTTAGCCCTATCCTTCGACATGATCTCAACCTCATCGAATTTGCCACCTTTGAGGATTTAGTCAACAGATCCTTCAGAGCTGAGCATGGCAATGAAATTTTCGAGGAATCTCGTAAGCATGCTCTTGAGCTTGCTTCTTCTTCAAGTTCAGCCCCTCAGAAACGCCGAATTTGGATTCCAACCAGAGCCATACCTCAAAACCTTCTCCAGAGGCCACCACCAAATATATGCCATCCACCTCAACACATTGTTCCAACCTGGAAAGATGGTGTGCAGCCAAGTAATCCCACTTCCAGCAATTCAGACAGGGTATGCTTTAAGTGTGGTCTTCCAGGCCATTATTATCGTCAATGCCCTCAGGTCTTGATGGCACCACGTCATTCTCGACCCAAGCCGCCAAAGAAATCAGCCACCAAAGCCATCCCAGCAAAGCTTTCAGCCACAAGTAGTGGTTGTGTGAACCAAATCTCAGCTGACGACACCACTGATGCTTCTGACGTCATTCTTGGTACACTCCCAGTCAATCATGTCCCCGCCTCCGTTCTTTTCGATCCAGGAGCTTCTCATTCATTCATGTCGGAGAGTTATGCACTTCGGCATGGATTTTCTTTTGAAGAAATGTTTTCTCCAATGATCATTCAAACTCCTGGTTCAAAGTGGCAAACTAATAGAGTAAGCCATGGAAATCAAATTGAAATTGAGGGTTTAGTATTCCTTTCTTCTCTTATAGCCCTCAAATCTTCGGACATTGATGTTATCCTAGGAATGGATTGGTTATCAAGGCAGAATGCTTTCCTTGATTGTAAAGCCAAATCAGTTAAACTCACCCATCCTTCAGGCCAGACCATTGACTACACATTACCCAGCTCTAGAATCCAGATGCATACTTTGAATGTGCTTCCCCTTCCAGACCTTGAAGATGTTCCGGTGGTTCGTGACTTCCCGGATGTCTTTCCTGAAGAGCTGCCGGGAATGCCACCCGACAGGTGTGTAGAATTCATAGTGGATCTTATACCAGGCACAACCCCAATCTCGAGACGTCCATATAGAATGTTCCCACATGAGTTAGCTGAGCTAAAAACCCAACTTGATGCTTCGTTGGCAAAAGGCTTCATCCGCCCTAGCTCATCGCCATGGGGTTGCCCCGTTCTGTTCGTAACGAAGAAAGATGGAACAGAAAGGATGTGCGTAGACTATCGCCCGCTAAATCTAGCGACGATAAAGAACAAGTACCCACTGCCCAGGATCAATGATCTTTATGATCAACTTGCAGGATCCTCTGTCTTCTCCAAGATGGATTTGAGATTAGGCTATCATCAAATCAAAATCCGAAACGAGGACATTCCCAAAACGGCCTTCACTACTCGTTATGGTCTTTACGAGTATACCGTCATGTCCTTCGGTTTAACCAATGCCCCTTCCACATTCTCGCGCTTGATGAATTCGATCTTCATGGAGTACCTAGATAAATCTGTTGTGGTTTATCTTGATGACATTCTCATCTACTCGAAGAACGAAGAAGAGCACGCAGAACATCTTAGGTTGGTATTGATGAAACTTAGAGAGCATCGCCTTTATGCCAAGTTCTCCAAGTGTGAATTTTGGCTACCAGAAGTGACCTACTTAGGCCGCGTGATTTCTGCGAAAGGTGTTGCAGTCAATCCCGAGAGAGTTCAGGCCGTCCTTGACTGGACACCACCTAAATCGGTTAAGAAAGTTAGGAGTTTTCTTGGCTTAGCAAGCTATTGCCGCCGCTTTGTCGAGAACTTTTCTAAAGTTGCAAAGCCTCTTACTGAACTCCTCAAGAAAGATAAGAAATTCCAATGGACTTCCAAGTGCGAGGAAAGCTTTCAAGAGCTAAAAATAAGGTTGACTTCTGCACCCGTACTTGCACCTCCAGACACCAAAAGGGATTTCGAGATCTATTGTGATGCTTCACGGCAAGGGTTAGGATGCATACTTATGCAAGATCGACATGTGGTAGCTTATGCTTCACTCCAGTTGCGGCCACATGAAGAGAACTATCCTACCCATGATCTTGAACTCGCTACCGTAGTTCATGCCCTGAAGACTTGGCGACATTACCTCCTTGGTAATCGTTGTGAGATCTATTCCGACCACCAAAGCCTCAAATATATTTTCACCCAGCCAGATCTTAATCTCAGGCAAAGACGCTGGATAGAGTTGATAAAAGATTATGACTTAGGAATTTCTTACACCCAGGAAAGGCCAATGTCATGGCTGATGCACTAAGTCGTAAGTCGTATTGTAACAACCTCATGTTACAACAGTATCAACCAATTATTCATGAGGAATTTCGAAAGCTCAATCTCGAGATTGTTCCTCGTGGATCTCTTTTCAACTTGGTGGCGAAACTAACCCTTGAGGATCAAATCATAGTTTCCCAAAGGCGTGCACGAGGTGTTCGCCGGATCAAGGAGAACATTGCTAGCGGAGTTGCTAAATGTTTCTCCACAGATAGTAAAGGAACGCTATTCTTTGAAAATCGTTTGGTAGTACCTAAGAATAAGGATCTACGGCAACTCATCCTCAAAGAAGCCCATGACACACCCCTCTCGATTCATCCCGGTAGCACAAAAATGTACCGAGATCTACGCCAGAGATTTTGGTGGACCAGGATGAAGAGAGACATTGCTCGATTTGTTGCTGAATGTGATGTTTGTCATCGCATTAAGGCAGAACACCAAAGACCTGCTGGTACACTTCAACCTTTGCCTATTCCAGATTGGAAATGGGACAAAGTCGGAATGGACTTCATCACCGGCTTTCCAAAAACCCAGAAAGGAAATGATGCCATCTTCGCTGTCATAGATAGGCTTTCCAAAGTTGCTCACTTCCTTCCCGTTCGCGAGTCTATAACTGCTAGTCAGTTGGCAGACTTGTACGTCTCTAGAATTGTGTCTCTTCACGGTGTTCCTTTGGTGATCAATTCTGATCGTGGTAGCCTTTTCACCTCTAGATTCTGGGGAAGCTTTCAGAGTGCTATGGGAACTCATCTATCCTTTAGTACAGCTTTCCATCCTCAGTCTAGCGGTCAAGTTGAAAAGGTTAATCAAATTTTGGAAGACATGCTCAGAGCTTGTGTTATCTCTTTCAGAAAGAATTGGGAGAAGTCTCTTCCATTCGCCGAATTTGCTTCTAACAATAGTTTTCAATCTAGTATGAACATGGCTCCTTTTGAACTCCTCTACGGACGACGATGTCGAACACCCCTTAACTGGTCAGAAACCGGTGAAAGACAACTCTTTGGACCAGATGTGATCAAGGAAGCAGAAGAGCAAGTTCGCATTGTTCGTGATCATTTTAAAGCCGCCCAGTCTCGTCAGAAAAGCTACTACGATCGTCATCATAGAAAGGAGAGCTACAATCTTGATGAGAAGGCTTACCTTCGGGTTACTCCTCTGAAGGGAACCCAAAGATTCGGTATCAAAGGCAAGTTGGCCCCACGTTACATCGGACATTTCCGCATTCTAGCTAAACGTGGAGAAGTTGCCTACCAACTTGAACTACCCCCTCACCTTTCCTGAGTACATGATGTATTCCATGTGTCACAACTCAGGCGTTGCTTCAAGGACCCCATCCGCGAAGTCGACCATGAAACGCTTGATCTCCAAGATGACCTTTCTTATCAAGAGTACCCTGTTCGTATTCTTGATTCCGCAGAGCGTGTCACTCGTCGTCAGAAGATCAAGTTTCTCAAAGTGCAATGGTCACATCAGTCCGAGAAAGAAGCAACATGGGAAAGAGAAGACCGCCTCCGTGCCGAGTACCCCACCTTCCTCCCGACGACTTCTGAATCTTGGGACGAGATTCTTTTGAGTGGGGGCGAGTTGTCAGAACCCCAACTAGGGTAAGTGCTAGGGTTTGTTTGTGCTTTGCATCATGTCAAAAATTCAAAAAGAAATTCAAAAATGGGGAACAGAAAAGCCCTGAGGAATTTTAAATAAATGGCCAGATAAAAATATTTTTCCAAAAATCATTTGAATATTTGGAAAATTCCTATAAATGATGCTGATCATTTTAAAAGTGGTTTGGGTATTTTCCCATGCCCATGGAATGTTCTAAAATTCAAACAGTGCCTTGGAAAATTAAAAGAACCCCTATTTGAATTGAAATTCAAATGTTTTGAATTTCAAAAATGCTCAAATTCTATATGTGACTAGCTACTGGTCACCTAGTATTTATAAAAGTATTTGGGCATTTTTCTAAAATGCTCTGGTATTTTATTTATTAGAGCAAACAAATTAGCAGAGAAATAAAAGGAAGAGAAATAGAAAAGGGGAACAACCCCTGGCTTCGGCCCAACTAAAGCCTGTCTGGCCCAGCACCACGGCCCAGCCCACCTCGCCGTTTGTCCTCTTCCTCAACCAGCTCGGTGGCGAACTAGGAGAGCACGACGACGCCGCCGTGGCCGCCGGGAGGCTTCTAGGCCTCCACCTGCCCTCTGCTTGCACCACGCTACGCCCAGAACCCCCCTCTTCCTTTCCCCTCTGCTCGCGGTTCCTCCCCGCGCCTCTGCGTCGTCTTCCCCGCACACACCGTGAGCACATATGATCACTTGTACTTCAGAAGCTTATCCCACACATGATGACATGGTATACAATGATCAAACATTAGCAAATGCAAGATGACCTAATTTGAATAATATTTGGAGTTTGATTTTGAATTAACTTTTCAAATCAACTTCAATTAAAATGTGACAAATTGAACCTAGATCAAACCAATACCATTCACATCATGGACAACATAATCATGTGATTGTGCTTTTCAATTCAATGTTGTCCCCCTTTGTTGATGTTTGTGCCGGTAACAGCTTTTCCGAGACGGTGATCACCCCCGAAGAAGAAGACCACCGTTAAACCCCGTGTATCGTCAGCAAGGCAAGCAAACCCCATTGATCATAACTATAAAATCCCATTTCCCTCTCAGTCTCGCTTATGCATGTTTAGGAGATCACTTTGTATCGATTCTACCGCATAGTTGAACCCATATCCGATGCATGACCTATCATCTTGTCACAGTAGTCAGCAAACCACAATCCTAGCTGACATAGGAATTGATTGATATCATGAATCCCCTGCTACTGTTATAGCTTATTGCATGCTTAGTGTTACATGAGGTTGCTTTTGATGTGAGTCGGGATGATAGTGAACATGGTGTTGATGAAAGTGAAACTGTGTCGGTGAATCCACCCTAATACAAGGTGAACGATGAGAGGCTGTGTAGGAGTACACAGTGGGTTGTCTCGTTGAACACCGCCTTAAGCATCGAGTTCTTGTATGGTAATCCAAGACAAAGAGTACAACCACACATTGGGATCACTGACCCCTCTCGGCCTAGTACCTTGATCCGTGTCGACGTCCAGGAGTCACATTAGTTCGGGCTTTCCATTTGGCATCTGCATAGAAAAAAAATGAAGGAATGGTTGCATCATCCTAGATATGTGAGTGCACCTGTGAGGCAGGAAAACCATCTGATAAAGGTGGCGTCTCGGTCACCTACATTGTCTGAGTCCGTTTCGTTGATCCGGCCGGACTCTCGAGCGGTAGCAACTCAGATAGTCGACTCCTGGAATAGACCGGTTGTGAGCGAAGTGTCGTGGTGAACATCCTCGCTGTCACCTCTTGAACGGTGGCGAGACCTGGCGGTAACCGATGGTCATGTGTGTGTAGTTTACACCCTTGCAAGGTTAACAAAACTATTCGAATAGCCGCGTCCGCGGTTATGGACTACTTGGAACTTGTACCTGATTATTAGACAACTTGAACTGGATACTTCTAAAATACACCAAGATAAGTGTGAGTACTATGGCGTGCTTTCTCGTGGGGAAGTCGAGGAAGGCACCATAGTGGTGTATTGGTTGGAGATATAGTGGACTCGTGTACGCTTCTTACCTCAAGTCTGGTATTCGTAGTTCAGGAATAGCCAAGTCAAAGCTGGCACTTCTGCATGTTGAAACCCCACCTCCCTTTACCTTGATACTTGAGCATGAGTAGTATAGATCTGATGTAAGTCTTGCTGAGTACGACTTTGTACTCACGTTTGCTTATTCTATGTTTTAGATAAGAACCGGACCCCGATGGAGTCGCCTTCGTGAAGCTCGACGTTGACTAAGTTAGTATAATCCCAGACAGCAGTCTGGTCCCTCGTGGAAGGGCATGTTTGTTTACAAGGCTTCTCTAAGCCATTTGTTAAACTTGTCTGTACTCAGACCTAATTTTCTTCCGTTGTATGATGCAATGTTGATCACAGACATGTGATCTTTGTATGCTCTACGTGTATATATATAAAGAGTACTTTGTAGAGTTATGTGATGATACCTGCTGTTCATACTAGGCATGTGTGCTGCGTGTATGTTTATAACATGCATGTCTTAGTATGGGTTTTCGAGACCTTAGTTGTGATCTGGCTGGCGGTCTTTTATACACCAAGTGGCCCTTAGATGTGCGCAGCTTGGGGCATCACGACGCGATTGCTCGTGACTCTGTCACGTGCACACTTTGTTGTATGATCGAGCCCGCCCTAGACCCCGACTAAGTGATCGGGCTGGAGTAAGTCTATGTAAGAGTTAGGATCCAATCGATAATATGGTTGAGGCGACTTGTCTATGAGTATGGGATTCACCACCCATAAGCATTTAGACTTGTGAGCGGACGTTGAGGACCCATCTCAGTTGATCATCCGACCTGAATGGGATGCCCCTCACGTTCGATGCTTACCGAGAATGTTCTGTGCTTGGCCTTGTCTGCTTAGACAAGTGGGTACGGTTCTCGGCTCTCCATGTGATTGTATCGTGACTGGAATTACATACGCTAACCCCGGGTCTCGACAGGCAAAGACGCTGGATAGAGTTGATAAAAGATTATGACTTAGGAATTTCTTACACCCCAGGCAAAGCCAATGTCATGGCTGATGCACTAAGTCGTAAGTCGTATTGTAACAACCTCATGTTACAACAATGTCAACCACTTCTTCATGAGGAATTTCGCAAGCTCAATCTTGAGATTGTTCCTCATGGCTATCTTTCTACCTTGGTGGCGAAACCAACCCTTGAGGATAAAATCATAGCCGCCCAGAAACGTGATAGTGGTATTCGAGAGATCAAGAAGAACATTGCTAGCGGAGTTGCTAAATGTTTCTCCATAAATGATCAAGGTGTCGTTTTCTTTGGCACTCGATTGGTTGTACCACGAAAACACAATCTTAGGAGGCTGATTCTTAAGGAAGCTCATGACACTCCCCTTTCGATTCATCCTGGTAGCACAAAGATGTACCGAGACCTACGCCAGATATTTTGGTGGACTAGGATGAAAAGAGAAATCGCACAGTTCATCGCCAAATGTGATGTTTGTCATCGCGTTAAGGCAGAACACCAAAGACCTGCTAGCACTCTTCAACCATTGCCTATTCCCGAGTGGAAATGGGACAAAGTCAGTATGGATTTCATCACCGGCTTTCCAAAAACCCAGAAAGGAAATGATGCCATCTTCGTTGTCGTTGATAGGCTTTCCAAAGTTGCTCACTTCCTTCCAGTTCGCGAGTCTATAACTGCTAGTCAGTTAGCAGAATTGTATGTCTCTAGAATTGTGTCTCTACATGGTGTCCCTATGGAAATCAATTCTGATTGTGGTAGCCTTTTCACCTCTAGATTTTGGGGAAGGTTTCAGAATGCTATGGGAACTCATCTCTCCTTTAGCACAGCTTTCCATCCTCAGTCTAGCGGTCAAGTTGAAAGGGTTAACCAAATTCTCGAAGACATGCTCAGAGCTTGTGTTATCTCTTTCGGAAAGAATTGGGAGAAATCTCTTCCATTTTCCTAATTTGCTTATAACAATAGTTTCCAATCTAGTATGAACATGGCTCCTTTTGAACTCCTCTATGGACGAAGATGTCGAACACCCTAAAACTGGTCAGAAACCGGTGAAAGACAATTCTTTGGACCGGATATGATCATGGAAGCAGAAGTGAAAGTTCGCATTGTTCGTGATCAATTGAAAGCCGCACAGTCTCGTCAGAAAAGCTACTATGATCGTCATCATAGGCAAGAAAGCTACAATCTGGATGAGAAGGTTTACCTTCGGGTTACTCCTCTGAAGGGTACCCAACGCTTTGGTATCAAAGGCAAGTTGGCCCCACGTTACATTGGACCTTTCCGCATTCTTGCTAAGCGTGGAGAAGTTGCCTACCAACTTGAACTATCTCCACACCTTTCCCGAGTACATGATGTATTCCATGTGTCACAACTCAGGTGTTGCTTCAAGGACCCCATCCGCGAAGTCGACCATGAAACGCTTGATCTCCAAGATGACCTTTCTTATCGAAAGTACCCCGTTCGTATTCTTGATTCCGTAGAGCGTGTCACTCGTTGTCAGAAGATCAGGTTTCTGAAAGTGCAATGGTCCCATCACTCCGAGAAATAAGCAACATGGGAAAGAGAAGACCGCCTCCGTGCCGAGTACCCCTCCTTCCTCCCGATGACTTCTGAATCTCGGGACGATATTCTTTTGAGTGGAGGCAAGTTGTCAGAACCCTAACTTGGGTAAGTGCTAGGGTTAGGGTGCCCCTTTGCATCATGTGAAAATTTCAAAAGAAATTCAAAAATGGGGAAAAGAAAAGCCCTAGAGAATTTAATTTAAATGGCCAAATAAAAATATTTTTCCAAAAATCATTTGAACATTTGGAAAATTCCTATAAATGATGCTGATCATTACAAAAGTGGTTTGGGTTCATTCCCATGCTGATGGAATTTTCTAAAATTAAAACAGTGCCTTGGAAAATTAAAAGAACCCCTATTTGATTTGAAATTCAAATGAATTGAATTTCAAAAATGCCCAAATCTTGGGAGTGACTAGCTACTGGTCTCCTAAGCCTGTATATAAAATTTGGATATTTTATAAATTGCCCTGATATGTTTTTAACCAGAGAAAAAACAAATGTCAAAAGAAGTAAAAAGAAAAAGGAAAAGAGAAACTCACCTGTGCTTCTGGCCCAACTTATCCCCCTGGCCCATTTGGCCCAGCCCAGCCCGCACCCTCCTGTCGTCTTCCCCGGGTAGGCGCGCGCACAGGTGTGTGGCGACCATGCCGGGGTCGCCGACGACGCCGTGGCGACCTGCCTGCTTCCCCGACGACAAAAACATGTCCAGGAGCCTCCCCTGGCCGTCCCCATCCCTTTCCCCCTCTCCACGGTCGTCTTCCCCCTCTCCTCCTCGCCAATCCCGCGAGCACCCGAGAGCCTGCCGGAGCGCCGCCGCTCGCTGCCGCGGTCAACGGCCTCCCCTAGGCACCCCGTCTTGTCTAGGAGCTCTGCAACGTCGCCCCGCGCCTCCCCGCAGAAGGAATCGGGCCGAAGCCCTCTGGAGACGACGCCTGCGTCTTCCCCGACTCCGGCACGGCCGCCGATCGCCATTGAGGATTCTGGCGCCTCTAGCTCCTCCCCGGCCCCACCGTCTTCGTCAGAGAGCTCCCGGTGACCTACGCCGCGTCCTGCACCTCTCCGTTTTCCTCCCCGAGCACCACACGCCACCCCGTCGTGGTCAGTGGCTCCGGCCGCTGCGATTCTCGTCGCCGGCGAGGCACTGGGCCACTCCCATGTGCCCCGCGTGCACCGCTCGACGCGCAAGGGCACGAGGCCCATGTCCGTGCCTTGCTCCGCCCGTTTCGCACACTCCGGCGAGGCGCCGCCGCGTCCAGTGACGCCGGCGTTGAGCCGCCGGCCGCCCAGACCATTAGGGCCCTAATTACCTAGCTAATCCCCCCTACACCCAATGACAGGTGGGCCCCTGGCCCCCCCTAACCCCTCTATTAGTTTAAATAGAGAGGGATTAATTCCCCTCTCACTGACCAGTGGGACCCAGTCGTCCGAGCCCCCCCCCACGTCAGCATGACCTCATGCTGACGCAATAACCCTTTTATCCAATTAAAAGAATTCAGAAAAATCCAGAAAAAGATATAAACTTTGGAAAATCATACAAAATTCATACTAACTCCAAATTTAAAAAAAATATGAAAAATTATCAGAAAAATGCAAGGTTTATGAATATGCAATTTGTTTTTATGTGTGACCATTTTAAAATGGGTGAACAGTAGAAAACATGCATATGGCATAATTTGAATTTGAATTTGCATTCCAAATGCAATACACTTCAATTAAGATGAATTTGCCACAAACCAGTAGCATTCACATCATGGACAACTATATCATGTGCTTGTGCATTTTATTTTGATGTTTACCCCCTTTGTTGATGATTGCTTCGGTAACAGTGTTTCCGAGGCGGAGATCACCCCCGAAGAAGAAGTTCGATAAACCAGTGTATCGTCAGCAAGGCAAGCAAACCCCTTTGATCATGTCTATAAAATCTCACTTCCCTCTCAGTCTCGCTTATGCATGTTTAGGAGATCACTTTGTCATCGACTCTACCGCATAGTTGAACCCATATCCGATGCATGACCTATCATCTTGTCACGGTAGTAAGCAAACCACAATCCTAGCTGACATAGGAGTTGATTGATATCATGTGGCCCCTGCAACTATTAAAGCTTATTGCATGCCTAGAGTTTACAATGAGGTTACTTTTATCTGTGAGTCGGGATGGTAGTGAACATGGTGTTGATGAAGGTGAAACTGTGTTGGTGAATCCACCATAATACAAGGTGAACGATGAGAGGCTGTGTAGGAGTACACAGTGGGTTGTCTCGTTGACCATCGTCTTAAGCCCGAGTTCTTGTGTGGTGATCCAAGACGAAGAGTACTACCACATGTTGGGCACATGGACCCCCGCTCAGCCTACTAACTCACCCCAGTTCAAGTCCAGGAGTCACTAGTTCGGGTTTTCCATTTGGCATATGCATAGAAAAAGAATGAAGGAAAGTTTGCATCATTTAGATATGTGGGTGGACCTATGAGACAGTAAAACCATCTGCTAAGGTGGCGTCTCGGTCGCCTGCATCGTCTGAGTCCGTATCATTGACCCGGCCGGACTCTTGAGCGGTGAGAAACTCAGATGGTTGATTCCTGGATTAGAATTGGTTGTGAGGTAAAAGTTATGGAAATTATCCTCGCCGACACCCGCTTGAAGGGTGACGAGATCCCGGCGGTAACTGATGGTTTCATGTGTGTAGCAGTACACCCCTGCAGGGTTAACAAAACTATTCGAATAGCCGCGTCCGCGGTAAGGGACTACTTGGAAAGTTGTGCTTGATTATTAGACAACTTGAATGGATACTTCTAAAACTCGCAAGATAAGCGTGAGTGCTATGGTGTGCTTCCTCGTGGGGAAGTCGAGGAAGTATCCATAGTGGTGTATTGGTTGGAGACTTGGTAGTGGACTCGTGTACGCTTCTTACCTCAAGTTTGGTACTCGTAGTACAGGACTAGCCAAGTCAAAGCTGGCACTTCTGCATGTTGAAACCCCACCTCCCTTTACCTTGATACTTGAGCATGAGTAGTATAGTTCTGATGTAACTCTTGCTGAGTACGACTTTGTACTCACGTTTGCTTATTCTATGTTTTAGATGGAAACCCAGACCCCGATGGAGTCATCTTCCTGAAGCTCGACATTGACTAAGCTAGTATAGTTCCAGACAGCAGTCTGGTCCCTCGTGGAAGGGCATGTATGTTGAACAAGGCTTCTCTAAGCCATTTGTTAAACTTGTCTGTACTCAGACCTAATTTTCTTCCATTGTATGATGTAATGTTGATCACAGACATGTGATCTTTGTATGCTCTATGTGTAAGTCAATAAAGATATACTTTGTAGAGTTCATGCAATGAGTACCTGCTGTTTACACTAGACATGTATGCTGCGTGTATGGTTATAACGTGCATGTCTTAGTGTGGGGTTCGATAGCTTAGTTGTGTTCTTTCCGGCGGTCTTTTATAGACCAAGTGGCCCTTAGATGTGTGCAGCTTGGGCATCGCGATGCGATTGCCCGTGACTTTGTCATGTGGCACACTTTGTTGTATGATCGAGCCCGCCCGAGACCCCGACTAAGTGATCGGGCTGGAGTCTGTTTATGTAAGTGTTATAATTCAATCGATAATATGGTTGAGGCGACTTGTCTATGAGTATCGGATTTCACCACCCATAATCATTTAGACTTGTGAGCGGGCGATGAGGACCCATCTCAGTTGATCATCCGGCCTGGATGGGATGCCCCTCACGTACGATGCTTTCCGAGAGTGTTATGTGCTTGGCGTTGTCTGCTTAGACAAGTGGGTACGACTCTCGGCTCTCCATATGATTGAGTTGTGACTGGAATTACATACGCATATTCCGGGTCCCGACACCAAAAGACGATAAAAGTGCTAGCGAGGTAAACAAATAACAGTTGGGCAATTGACAGGATTATTAAGGCACCGCAATGCTAATTATGGTGCAAAGAAAGGAAGGGCTCAAAAGCAATGGTCAGTACGCCAAGGTAAGTAGACCGAAATCCATCTGCATCTACTACGGATCATCCACCTTGAGATATCTATCCAGAACATCTCGCTGGTATTAAGTTGCGAATCCTACCCAAAGTGTAAATCCAAAGCAACAGACAAATGCATTAAAAGAACTTTGCGTAAAGTAAACAATCGTTGCATCCGCGGATACAAGCACCGTTGTTTTATCCCTGGTGGCAACAGCACATCCCCTAGTCTCATGTTTCTTTCACTCAAGCTAGACATCAAGGGGTTGAACCCACAATCAAGCATAACACTCCCTCTTAGAGTTGCAACAAATCACTTGGCCAAAGTAAAATACGGCAACGAAGAACACGCAAAAATTTACTCAAGAACAAAATATAAAAGAGAAGAACCAAATATATTACTCATCACAATCTGAACATAGTCTCATAATCCATCAAATCCCAACAAACTCAGCATAGCAACGGTAGAAAATTACAAAGGTGCCTCGATCATGTGAGGCAGCTCACGAGGTCTCGAAAGTGGAGGCACAAAGAGGGGAGAGGAACATCACATAGCTACTGGTCACGGACCCATGGTCCAAGGGGAACTACTCACGGTACATACGGGAGGTGTCCATGGTTATGGATGGTCTCCCGAAGGGGGTAGCTTCTCCCGGCAGGGTGCCGGAGCAGCTTCTCCAGGCAGCCCCGATCTTGAAGCGGCGGGGGCGGCGGTACAGAGGCGAGATCGCGGAAAAGAGATCGATATTAGGGGTTTCCACCCTGAGGGCTAAATATAGGCGGAGGGGGTGTCGAGGGGACCCACAGGGCAGCCAGGAGGCCCCCTGGCGTGGCCTAGGGTGGGGCCGCGCTAGGGACCCTTCTGGAGTCCCTGTGGTGGCCCCCCCTCCGCTGCCTTGGTTATTCCGGAAGCTTCCGGGTCGCTGATTTTTTATCTGATTTTTCTGGATTTTTTGGAGCACTTTTAATGGCCGGAAAACCTAAAATACAAAAACAGCAGAAAACAGCAACTGGCAGCTGGATGCACTGGGTTAATAGATTAGTCCAAATATGCTCAAAAGTGTATGAAAGTCCAAGCAAAACATGCAAAGTCACACAAAACATGCATGGAGCAAGCAGAAATTATAGATACGTTTGGGACGTATCAGTTATCCTTGCGCATCCTCGACTCATGGTACGTGAGTGTACTCTAATATTCGGTCCCTCCAAAGAGTAGTGATCCATCTAGTAGCTAAATTTCTCAACTAATTTTGTAAGTTTTGAAAATAAACACGGATTTCCCAAAATACGACATCTATCACTAATAGGCTAAAGCTCTTGATACCAAAAGTCCAAACATTACTCAAGACAATACCTCAAAACTATTGCAAGTTACTACTACAATTGAATAGCAACCTCAATTATCTACTCCAAGTCAAGACACAAAACTCAGTGCAACAGGCAAACTCTCTAAACAAGATAAACATGGAAACTCAAGAGAGTTAAAGCAACAAACTAAACAAAAGCTCGTTTAAAAGATAAGCATGAAAATTGAGAGCTAAACATGACAGCAGCTATGAAAAAAGATAAAGAACACACACAGCAATGATAAGCATGAAAATCATATGTTGTGTTCTAGGGTGAAGTGGAGCGTGTTTCTCTCCCACACAAAGAAAGCTGGGTCCTAACTTGTTATGAACAGAAAGCAAAGCTAAAGAAAACTAAAAAGGAAATAAAGAACAAGACGCTCCAAGCATAGCACATAACGTGAAGTGATAAAAATATAGTGAAACGAAAAACGAACTGATAATTGTTGATGGAGAAGGGGATGCATGGGGGCATCCCCAAGCTTAGACGCTTGAGTCTCCTTGAATATTTCTTGGGAGTGAAAGGGGGCATCCCCAAGCTTGAGCGTTTGACACTCCTGAATCTTCTTTTATCATCTTCCCTCGCACACTTGAAAAGTCCCTTCATACACAACTCATCATAATCTGATTAGCGAGGTTAGTACCCATAACAAAATAATTTTTCTTTACTGGAAATAAAGATATTCTTTAAGAGCTACTGTTTCTCAAGATTTCCAAAAAGTTTTTGCAAAGAAAAAGCAAGCTTAAGGTTTGCAACACGAAGAAAAGGCAAAACAGGATAGAATCTATGAAAAATAGACCAGCAGGTAGTACAGAATTTTTTAGGGATACTTATTCCACTCTAATAAAAAAACTCAGAACATACGAAAGTTCCGTGATTGTATAGAGCACGCTGTGTAAAAATTTCAGCTCAAAAAGATGAACTGGGATTTTTCTATGATTTTTCCCGTCACGAGGACAGAATCTGTTTTCTGGACAGCATGACACAACTTTCACTTCCCTTATCATATCAGGCTATAATTGGCACAAAGCTTGAAAAGTAAAGATACAATGATGATGCTACAGTAGTAACAATCATCAAGACCACTAAAAACAGAAGAAAAACAAAAAGTAAATCCTAAATTCGTTGCGGGCTGCCTCCCGAAAGCGCTTCTTTAAAGCCATTAGCTAGGCATAATGCAATAGATCAAGTCTTTTCAAGAAAATAACTAGCCCGTGTGACGGACTCAAAAGGTAACTTAATCTTATTTCTAGGGAAATGTTCCATCCCTTTCTTGAGAGGGAATTGGAATTTTATAATCCCTTCTTTCATGTCAATAACAGCACCTACGGTGCGAAGAAAAGGGCGTCCCAAAATAATTGGACAAGAAGGTTCACATTCAATGTCCATAATAGTAAAATCAACGGGAACATAATTGTCATTGACAATGATAAGCACATCATCGATCTTCCCCAAAGGTTTCTTTACAGAAGAATCGACAAGACGAACACCAAAAGAACAAGGATCAAAAGGTTTCAATTCAAATATATCATACATTCTTTTGGGCATAACGGAGGTACTAGCTCCAACATCACATAAAGCATAGCAAGAGAAGTTATTCAACTTAATTTTAATCATAGGATCCCAACCATATTCTAGCTTTCTAGGTATGGAGGCTCCTATCCTAAGCTTCTCCTCCCTAGCTTTAATGAGAGCATTAGTGATATGCTCCGTGAAGGCAAGATTGAGTGTGCTAGTGTGGGGGTCTCTAGACATCTTGTGAAGGAATCGAATAACTTCAGAAAGGGTGCAATTATCAAAATCAAGGTCACTACTATCAAGTAAAGTGGTAGTGGTGTTCTTTAGGCTCACTTTTTTGGTAGCTTCTATAGTCATAGGAGTTTCTTCTTCTACGGTTGAGGTCATAGAATCACCATTAATAGGTCCTATGGGACTAGGGGTGCATTGGGTGCTAAGAGTTTGGATATCCTCAACAACTTGGATAGTAGCAACGGTATGGTGTAGGAAGGCTCTTAATTCTATCTTGCTCCTCCTCTTCTCTAGCCCATCTCTCTTTAAGTTTAGCCATCATCCTAATGTTTTCATTAATTTGCACTTGAATAGCGTTCATAGGAGTTACCTTCCTCTCCTCAAGAGGAGAAGTTCTAATTTTAAGCAATTCTACTTCATGGGCTAAATTGTCTACCTTCGAAGAGAGATTACCTAATTTGTTTAGTTTTTCCTCTACACTCTTGTTGAATGCTTTTTGGGTAGTGATGAAGTCTTTAGGCATACTCTCTAGTTAATAAGTGGAGTTCTTGGTGCTAGGATAAGTGTTGTTGTTCCCATAGTTGTTGGAGGGGAACGGTCTAGGATTGCTACCAAAATTCCTCCTATAAGCATTGTTATTAAAGTTTTTTCTAGATATAAAGTTCACATATACTTGATCTTGAGCAATCAAAGAATTTAAAGGAACATCATGAGGATCAATAGGAGATTGCTTGGTAAGTAGAGACATAATCAAGTCAAAATTTTCATTTAGGGAGGAGATCTCCTCGACAGAGTTTACCTTCCTACCTGTTGGAGCTCTTTCGGTGTGCCATTGGGAATAGTTAGTCATCATCTCATCGAGTAGTTTTGTGGCAGCACCAAGCGTTGTTGACATAAAGGTTCCCCCCGCAGCCGAATCTAGCAAGTTCCGTGAGGTAAAGTTCAAGCCTGCATAAAAAGTTTGGATAACCATCCAAGTAGTCAAACCATGCGTAGGGTAATTCTTAACAAGAGATTTCATCCGTTCCCAAGCTTGGGCAACGTGTTCATTATCCAATTGCTTAAAATTCATAATATTACTCCTCAATTGGATAATCTTGCAGGGGGTAGTACTTCCCAATAAAAGCATCCTTGCACTTATCCCAGGAATCTATGCTATTCCTAGGCAAGGATTGAAACCAGATTTTAGCTCCTCCTCTCAAGGAGAAAGGAAAAATCTTAAGCTTAACAATATCACCATCTACTTCTTTGTACTTTTGCATATCACAGAGCTCAACAAAATTATTTAAGTGCAAAGCAACATCATCTCCAGCACCTGAGAATTGATCTTTCATAACAAGGTTCAGCAAAGCAGGTTTATTCTCATAAGAAGGTGCTGAAGTGGTAGGTGTAGCAATAGGAGCGCAGATAAAGTCACTGTTGTTATGACTAGTGAAGTCACACAACTTGGTGTTCTCGGAGGAACCCATGGTAGCAGCAAGCAAGGTAACTGTTTTTTTATTTTTGATAAAGGACACTAAAGCAAAAACTGAAAGGTAAACTAACAAGACTAAAAAGAAAAGATACAAGATAGTGTGCAACTCCCCTATCTTGAAGTGCGGAGTCCCCGGCAACGGCGCCAGAAATTGCTTTGATGGCACGAGAGTTGGCGGGTATAGCTTGCTTGCGTCCCCGGCAATGGCTTCTCGCCCCTCGCTGGTTACCCAAAGTGGAAGGTTTGAGATGTAGACAGCAACAAATTTCCCTCGGTGAAGATACCAAGGTTTGTCTCCAGTAGCACTCCGGCAACGACAGGAAGGTGACAACGGCGCTTGATTATGCGGTTGACGTGGACCTTCACACACAACAGATAACTTTGCTCCCAACGAGTTCAGAGAGGTTGTAAATCCCTCTGGCCTTGTTGTATACACAGGATAAAACGCACGGGATAATAATGATAGTGATAGCAACGAAAAAGTAAATAAAGCAGAAAATAAATAGTGGGTGTAAACAGTATTGGAAATATGGACTGGGGTCCCATGATGTTCACTAGTGATGTCTCTCTCCCAATAGACGATAAAATAGCCATGCGAGGTAAACAAATTACAGCTGGGCAATTGACAAGATTATGTGTGCAAACCAATGCTAACTATGATATAAAGAAAGGAAGAGGCTCAAAAGCATGGGCGGTACGCCAAGACAAGTAGACCAAAATCCATCTGCATCTACCTACTAATCATCCACCTTGAGATATCTATCCAGAACATCTCGCTGGTATTAAGTTGCGAATCCCACCCAAAGTGTAAACTCAAAGCAACAGACAACTTCATTAAAGAACTTTGCGTAAAGTAAACAATCCTTGCACCCGCAAGTACAAGCACCGTTGTTTTCTCCCTTGTGGCAACGACACATCCCCTAGACTCATGTTTCTGTCACTCAAGCTAGTCATTAGGGGGCATGAACCCACAATCATGCATAACACTCCCTCTTGGAGTCACTACCTACTACTTGGCCAAAGAAATAAACAGCAACGGAGAACATGCAAGAATTACTCAAGAACATAAATATAAAAGAGGAGAATCAAATGTATTACTCAAACACAATCTGAACATAGTCTCATAATCCATCAGATCCCAGCAAACTCGGCATAGCAACAGCAGAAAGATTACATATGTGCCTCGATCATGTAGGGCATCTCACGAGGTCTAAACCATGAAGAACAAAGAGGGGAGGAGAACATCACATAGCTACTGATCATAGACCCATGGTCCAAGGTGGACTACTCACGGTTCATCCGGGAAGCATCCATGGTGGTTGAGATGCTCCAGAAGGTGGTTCCTCCCTCCGGCAGGGTGCCGTGAAGAGGTCTCCTGGTTCTCCCAATCTTGGAAGCGCGGCGGCGGAGGAACAGAGGAGAGATCGCGAAAAAGGGTTCTGTCTTCAAGGGTTTCGCGTCACGGAGAATATATGGGCGAAGGGGGATAGCCAGGGGGGCTACCAGGGGTCCAGGCGGCCCCCTGGCGCGACCCCATCCTAGGGGGCGCCGGGAGGGCGCCTGGGGCCCTGGTAGGTCCCCTCTAGCCCCTCCTTGGTGATTCCCGAAGCTTCCGAAGCGTGATTTTTTATTCGATTTTCATGAATTTTTGGAGCACTTTTAATATGGGGGAAACCTGAATTAGAAAAACAGCAGAAAATAGGAACTGACACTGGGGTGCACTGAGTTAATAAGTTAGTCCAAATATGATCAAAGGCGTATGAAAGTGTATAAATACCATATCAATATCACACAAAAGAAGCATGGAGCAAGCAGAAATTATAGATACGTTTTGGACGTATCAACTAGTTAGGACCATACTCTTAATAACATAAAAAGAGAATCACTAAAGATCCAAAAGCAAGTGCATATTGATACGGTGAGGATCTCTCACTCCTCGTTGGTTACCCCAAGTGGAAGGTGAGATGTAGCGTAGCAACAAATTTCCCTCGGTGAAGATACCAAGGTTATCGAACCAGTAGGACTCCAAGAGATACAAGAAGGTGTCACGACGCTTGACGTGGACCTGCACACAAATACAAATAACTTTGCTCCCAACGAGTACAGAGGAGTTGTCAATTCCTTCGGCCTTGCTGTTTACAAAGGATTAACGCAAGAGATAATGATAGTGATAGCAACTGGAAAGTAAACTAAGGATGTAAACAGTAATGTGAAGATGGACCGGGGTCCCGTGATTTTCACTAGTGATGTCTCTCTCCCAAAATACGATAAAAGTGCTCGCGAGGTAAACAAATAACAGTTGGGCGATTGACAGGATCATGAAGGCACCGCAATGCTAACTATGCTGCAAAGAAAGGAAGGGCTCAAAAGCAATGGGAAGTACGCCAAGACAAGTAGACCGAAATCCATCTGCATCTACCCACTAATCATCCACCTTGAGATATCTATCCAGAACATCTCGCTCGTATTAAGTTGCGAATCCCACCCAAAGTGTAAATCCAAAGCAACAGACAACTACATTAAAAGATCTTTGCGTAAAGTAAACAATCCTTGCATCCGCGGATACAAGCACCGTTGTTTTATCCCTGGTGGCAACAGCACATCCCCTAGTCTCATGTTTCTGTCACTCAAGCTAGACATCAAGGGGTTGAACCCACAATCAAGCATAACGCTTCCTCTTTGAGTTGCAATAAAATACTTGGCCAAAGTAAAATACGGCAACGGAGAACATGCAAGAATTTACTCAAGAACAAAATATAAAAGAGAAGAACCAAATATATTACTCATCACAATCTGAACATAGTCTCATAATCCATCAGATCCTAGAAAACTCAGCATAGAAACAACAGAAAGAATTAAATATGGACCTTGACCATGTAGGGCATCTCACAAGGTCTAATCCATGAACAAAAAATAGGGGGAGAGAACATCACATAGCTACTGATTATGGAACCATGGTGCAATCTGGACTACTCATGGCTCATCCGGGAAATGTCCATGGTGGTGGAGAAGCTCCCGGAGGTCAATCCTCCCTCCGGCAGGGTGCCGGGAAGAGGTCTTCTGATGCTCCTGATCTTGGAAGCGCGACGGAGGCGGAACAGAGACGAGATAGCGAAAAAGGGTTATGTCCTTGAGGGTTTCGGAGGACGAGGTAAATATAGGCGAAGGGGGGCAGCCGGGGGGGCACCATGGGGTGCAGGCGCCCCCATGGCGCGGCCTAGGGTGGGGCCACGCCCCATGGCCTCCTAGGCATCAGGGTGGCCCCTGGCCCTCCTTAGGGGCTCTGGAAGTTTCCCGTACGCTGATTTTTTTTTTGGATTTTTCCGGAAATTTTGGAGCACTTTTAATAAGGGGGGAACCTGAAATAAAAAGACAACAGAAAACAGGAATTAGCATTGTGGTGCATTGAGTTAATAGGTTAATCCAAATATGATCAAAAGTGTATGAAAGTGTATAAAAAGCATAGCAATATCACCCAAAACATGCATGGAGCAAGTAGAAATTATAGATACGTTTGGGACGTATCAACATCCCCAATCTTAATTCCTTCTCGTCCTCGAGTAGGTAGATGATAACAAGCATAATTTCTGTGGTGACATGCTACCAACCATATAAGAACTTTTAAGTAAAGCAATAAGGGCATGTAATTCAATTCAAGTCATAACAAGCAATAGTCTATGCTAGCATTGAAACAAGCAACATAAGAACATAAAGGTGCAAGATCTCTCGCTGTCCGTGACTCGAATGTCTCCAAATGGTGTTTGCGTGCAAGAAGTGGGGGATGGGAATACGAGAGAGAAAAACAAAAAAAATTGAGAACTCAATATGCTAAAGTTTCACACTTAGTCTTCTTTGGAATCTTATCTTGACTCGTCCCCAGACCACTAGCCTGGTAAAAGTGAAACTGATCCACTCCATTTCAATATTTTGAGCACTCATGCAATGGATGAGCATAATCAAGAAGGTTGACACTTTGGATGGCAAAGAGAAAGAGATGGTGGAGGAGGAAGACAAAATGGTCTGAAAGGCTCACATCAATGAGGACAATCATAGGCGAGAGAGCCAAATGATAGATATGATATGAGGAGTAGGGATTGCCATGCAACAGATGCACATATGAGCTATGGAAAGCTCTCCAATGGAACTAGTGGGGGTGCATCCAACTTGCTTGCTCAAGAAGACCTAGAGCTCATTTGAGGAGGCTCATCATTGGAATATAAAAGCCAAGTTCTATAGTGTGAAGGTCCCCACATAGCTATATGCATGATCATATCTATGGAGTACATGATATAAGAGGGAGTATGAGTGTTGATCTCTCAAAAGGAATAGTAGTGTGCCCCTTCTCTCCTTTTATTTTCCTTTTCTCTTTTTTCTATTTTTTGTATTTTTTTGGTGAGCTCAATGGATCTTTCTATTTAACTCTCATTTGTCCTCTTTGGGATCTTTTAAAATTTTCCTCTTTGGGATCTTTTCCTTACTTTAGGGGCAACACTATATTTTACAAGGAGTATAAAGATCTTTCACACTTTACAAAAGTACTCGGCATAAATAAGAAGCTATCAAGATGTATGCAAATGTATTCCTCTGCCAGTATAGCAGGAACATAAATGACATGAAGATCAGGTCATGAGAAGGTGGATGTTGCATGGCAATATATCTCGGAAAGGCTATGGAAATGCCTTGATAGGTAGGTATGGTGGCTGTTTTGAGGAAAGATATAAGGAGGTTTATGATGACAGAGCGTATCATGCCAAGGGTTTGGATGCACCGGCGAGGTAGGCGCCAACTCTCGGAGTGAGAAAAGGCAATGAACGGTACCGAAGAGGCTAGCAAAATATGAGGAGGTGGAAGTGTCAACTTTCGAATACTTACATTAGTCTGAAGAACTCACACACTTATTATCGGTAACTCTATATCTAATCAGGAGTTTCACAAAGAGACAAGTACCCCGAGGAGGAGTGTATGGGGGTTTGGTTATCCTTGCGCATCCTCGACTTTTGGTACGTGAGTGTACTCTAATATCCGATCCCCCCAAAGATTAGTGATCCATCTAGTAGCTAGAGTTCTCAACTAGTTTTTGTAGTTTTTGAAAATAAACACGGATTGCCCAAAATACGACATCTATCACTAATAGGCTAAAGCTCCTGACACCAAAAGTTCAAACATTACTCACAACACTACCTCAAAACTATTGCAAGTTACTACTATAATTGAATAGCAACCTCAATTACCTACTTCAAGTCAAGACACACAACTCAGTGCAACAAGCCAACTCTCTTAACAAGATAAACATGAAAACTCAAGAGAGTTCCAGCAACAAACTAAAAAAAAGCTCTTAATAAGATAAGCATGAAAACTAAGAGCTAAACATGACAGCAGCTACGAAAAGATAAAGATCACACAAAAAAAGAAAGATAAGCATGAAAATCATATGATGTGTTCTAGTTTAAAGTGGAGCGTGTTTCTCTCCCACACAAAGGAAGCTGGGTTCTAACTTGTTATGAAGAGCAAACAAACTAAAGAAAACACGCTCTTTACTTTTTAGTTTTGTTTAGTTTGTTTGCTGTTCATAACAAGTTAGAACCCATCTTCCTTTGTGTGGGAGAGAAACACGCTCCACTTTAAACTAGAACACATCATAGGATTTTCATGCTTATCTTTCTTTTGTTGTGTGTTCTTTATCTTTTCATAGATGATGTCATGTTTAGCTCTTATTTTTCATGCTTATCTTATTATGAGATTTTTGTTTAGTTTCTTGCTGGAACTCTCTTGAGTTTTCATGTTTATCTTGTTTAGAGAGTTGGCTTGTTGCACTTAGTTGTGTGTCTTGACTTGAAGTAGGTAATTGAGCTTGCTATTCAATTGTAGTAGTAACTTGCAATAGTTTTAAGGTAGTGTTGTGAGTAATGTTTGAACTTTTGGTGTCAAGAGCTTTAGCCTATTAGGGATAGATGTCGTATTTTGGTCAAACCGTGTTTATTTTCAAAAACTACAAAAACTAGTTGAGAACTCTAGCTACTAGATTGATCGCTAATCTTTGGAGGAATCGGATATTAGAGTACACTCACATACCATGAGTCGGGGATGCGCAAGGATAACCAAACCCCCATACACTCCTCCTCGGGGTACTTGTCTCTTTGTGAAACTCCTAATTAGATATAGAGTTACCGATAATAAGTGTGTGAGTTCTTCGGACTATTGTAAGTATTCAAAAGTTGACACTTCCACCTCCTCATATTTTGCTAGCCCCTCCGGTACCGTGCGTTGCCTTTTCTCACTCCAAGAGTTGGTGCCTACCTCGCCGGTGCATCCAAACCCTTGGCATGATACGCTCTGTCATCATAAACCTATTTATATCTTTCCTCAAAACAGCCACCATACCTACCTATCAAGGCATTTCCATAGCCTTTCCGAGATACATTGCCATGCAACATCCACCATCTCATGACTTGATCTTCATGTCATATATACATGTTTTTGCTTGATCGTTGCGATGCATGCTAGTTGGGCCTTGCCCTAATCATTGCTACATGACGTGCTAGTATCATTGCATATTCTGCTACACTGACAGAGGCATAAATTTGCATACATCATGATAGTTTCTTCTTTGTGCCGAGTAATTTTGTAAAGTGTGAAAGATCTTCTATACTCCTTGTAAAATAGAGTGTTTCCCCTAGTGAGGAAAAGATCCCAAGGAGGACAAATTTAAATGATCCCAAAGAGGACAAATGAGAGTTAAATAGAAAGAGCCATTGAGGCCACAAAGAATAGAAAAAAATAGAAAAAGGAGAAAAATAAAATAAAAATAGAGAAGGGGGCACACTACTATTCCTTTTGAAAGATCCACACTCGTACTCCCTCTTATATCTTGTACTCCATAGAGATCATCATACATGCATATAGCTATGTGGGGACCTTTTACACTATAGAACTTGGCTTGTATATTCCAATGATGAGCCTCCTCAAATGAGCTCTAGGTCTTCGTGAGCAAACAAGTTGGATGCACCCCCACTAGTTCCATTAGAGAGCTCTCCATAGCTCATATGTCCATCCATTGCATGGAAATCCCTACTCCTCACATCATATCTATCATTTGGCTTTCTCCGCCTATGATTGTCCTCATTGATGTGAGCCTTTCACACCTTTTTGACTTCCTCCTCCACCATCTCTCTCTCTTTGCCATCCTAGGTGTCAATCTTCTTGCTTACGCTCATCCATTGCATGAGTGCTCAAAATATCAAAAGGGAGTGGATCAGTTTGACTTGTACCTGGCTAGTGGTCTGGGGACGAGTCAAGATAAGATTCCAAAGAAGACTAAGTGTGAAACATTAGTAGATTGAGTTCTGAACCAAAAATATTATGTTTTACTCTCTCTTATTCCCATCTTCCACTTCTTGCACCTTTATGTTCTTATGTTGCTTGTTTCAATGCTAATATAGACTCTTGCTTGTTATGACTTGAATTGAATTACATGCCTTGATTTCTTTACTTAAAAGTTATTATATGGTTGGTAGAATGTCACCACAGAAATTATGCTTGTTATCATTTACCTACTTGAGGACGAGAAAGAATTAAGCTTGGGGATGTTGATGCGTCCAAACGTATCTATAATTTCTGCTTGCTCCATGCATGTTTTGAGTGATATTGCTATGCTTTTGATACACTTTCATATAATTTTGATCGTATTTGGACTAACCTATTAACTCAGTGCACCCTAGTGCCAGTTTTTGTTTTCTGATGTTTTTGTATTTCAGGTTTTCCCATTACTTAAAGTGCCAAAAAAATCCGGGAAAAATATATAAAAAATTAGCGTACCGGAAACTTACAGATACCCGAAGGGGGGCCAGAGGGGCCGCCCCTGGTGCCCAGGCGGGCTGGGGGCACGGCCTAGGGTGGGGCCGCGCCGGGAGGCCGCCTGGACCCCTGGTGGCCCCCCTGGCTTCCCCCCTTCGCCTATATTTACCTCTCGTCCAGAAACCCTCGAGGACAGAACCCTTTTTCGTGATCTCGCCTCTGTTCCGCCGCCACCGCGCTTCCAAGATCGGGAGCACCAGAAGACCTCTTCCCGGCACCCTGCCGGAGGGAGGATTGACCCCCGGGAGCTTCTCCACCACCATGGATGCTTCCTGGATGAGCCGTGAGTAGTCCACCTTGGACCATGGGTCCAGGATCAGTAGCTATGTGATGTCCTCTCCCCTATTTATTCTTCATGGATTAGACCTTGTGAGTTGCCCTACATGATCAAGGCACACATGTAATTCTTTCTGCTGTTGCTATGTTGAGTTTGCTGGGATCTGATGGATTATGAGTTTATGTTCAGATTGTGATGAGTAATATATTTGGTCTTCTCCTTTTATATTTATTAATTCTTGCATGTTCTCCGTTGCTATTTATTGCTTTGGCCAAGTAGTAGGTAGTGACTCGAAGTGGGTGCATTATGCTTGATTGTGGGTTCATGCCCCCTGATGAATAGCTTGAGTGACAGAAACATGAGTCTAGGGGATGTATTGTTGCCACAAGGGGGAAAACAACGGTGCTTGTAACCGCGTTTTCAAGGATTGTTTACTCTATACAAAGTTCTTTTAATGCAGTTCTCCGTTGCTTTGGGTTTACACTTTGGGTGGGGCTCGCAACTTAATACCAACGAGATGTCCTGGATAGATATCTCAAGGTGGATGATTAGTGAGTAGATGCAGATGGATTTCGGTCTACTTGTTTTGGCGTACTTCCCATGCTTTTGAGCCTCTTCCTTTCTTTTGTAGCATAGTGAGCATTGCGGTGCGTTTTTAATCCTATCAATTGCCCAGCTGTAATTTGTTCACCTCACATAGCTGTTATTCGCCTTTTGGGAGAGAGTCATCACTAGTGAACTTCATGGGACCCTGTTCCATATTTCCACCACTGGTTACACCGTCAATTTACTTCCTGTTTTACTTTCTAGTTGCAGTTATAGTTGGGGAACGAGGCAGAAAACAATAATTTTTCATGACCTACGCGTCCCGAACCAAAGACCTATGCTATGGCGATGCATGTAACGGAGGGAATTGGTCACATACCAGTATGTAGTCCGTTAAGCGGGAAACGTTCCTGCGTGAACGTGGTTCATGTAGTCGTACCGGCAATCCCCGATGCCGCGCAGATCCACGATGACTCCTGAGGCCACCCGGTCCTTGAAGCCCGATGACGGGATTACGACCCCGTCGGAACGTTGTCGGTGAAGACGTCGCGACACGGCCTCAACAATGAAGGAGAACCACAAGTGTAGCGCCTCGCGGGATTACACGCATACGGTGTACCCGACATTCCCTCCGGGCTCCGAACCAGAAGAGCAGCGGAAAGAAGATAGATTCGGATCCCGATTCCAGCAGCACGACGGCGTGCGTATGGTGGAGAAACCCCAACCAAGTGTAGACTCCAAACAAGGGGAGTCCACTCGAGGAGGGAGAAAGAGAGAGAATAGAGATCTGAGAAACTTGTCTCAAATCAAATTGTGTGTAGAAAAAAGGCACCCCCACCCCTCCTTATATAGGCCAAGGAGGGGTGCCACCCTCCCTCCCCTTCCCATGTGGGACTAAACCCTAGGGAGGGGGGTTTGGTGCGGCTAGGGGAGGTGGGCTACCTCCCTTGGCGCCTTGGCCCAAGGGGGAGCTCCCTCCTTCCCCTAATGGGCCTCTTTAGGCCCATATGCCTTTTAATTCATTTTTAATTATATTTAATCATATTTTAATATTTAATTTTGTTAATTAAATAATAAAACATATTTAAAAATTATTAAACATTATTTCGAACCTTTCAAAATATCCAGAAAAACTTCCGGCACCTCCCGGAACAATTCTGTTGCTCTCTCTTATTTCACCGATGATCCCGAATCAATCCTTATTGCGTCAAATACCCTTAAGCGTGACACCCTACGGTTCGGGAAACAGCAGACATGATCAGACACTCTCTGACCAATGACCATCATGTGGGATCTGGTTACAATCCTTGATGAGCCCCTGCGCTTCCATCGAATTAACTTCATCGTTTGAACCGTTAACGTTGAGTCCTGATCCCTTTGCCATACGGTACTTTGTTTGTCCGAGGTTTGATCATCGGTATCCAATATACCTAGTTCATTCTCGTTATCGACAAACATGTTTACTCGTTCCCGTGATATTACAACCCCATGACCTAGTCACATGATTGCGCAATCTTTATGATGTAATATCTCCGAGTGGGCCCAAAGTACCTATCCGACACTCGGATGGACAAATCCCGTTTTGATCTATTTGCATACTCATCAACATATCTACTTCGGAATACCCAAGATACCTCTTTATGGTTACCATGTTTCAGTGTAACGGTTAATGCACTCAAAGCATCCTGGTAGATAGAAATTATGTATGATCATCACGGTCTTAAGGATCGGGTCACTACGTTTATAGTTATCGCAATGTTGAACTATGTGACTGGATCACATTGCAACACTTTTGGTGGGTGTGTGTCCATCATGTCATTCTCCCAATGACATGACCCCATTGTCAATAGACTGTTCACATCTCATGATCATGAAACCTTGATCATCAATTGCCCAATGGACTAGTTTACTAGAGTTAACTAGGGACCTGGTTGTCTGTATACCACACATGTATTAATGTTTCCGCTTAATACAGTTATAGCACAGTATAAAACTTATTATGAACTAATGGAATATGCCAATAAACATATTTTATTTACCTCTAGGGCACATTCCCAACAGTCTCCCACTTGCACTAGAGTACAAGTAATCTAGTTGCATTTTTCTGTGGATCATAACTCCATATCATGTATATGGTTATAGATCATGCTTGCTTGTGGAAAAGGTTGTATCAATGGTCTGGGTACCATTCAGATCCGTATATATTTTTCAAATCATTAATGTCACCTAGTTTGACATTACTTCATTATCCATTATAATGATGAGGTATATATATATTCGTCGGTAGAGTGAGACTTCATTTGTTTGTGTTTTAGCAATGACATCCGGTGGGTCACGCGGACTTTCCCATAGTCATGCACACTGAAACTCACTCAGTCAGAAGTCGAACTTCTTAAGCCTGAATATAACTCTTGCCACTTCTAAAGTTGCCATATCATTGTAGATTTAATCCTTAGTGCATTGTATGCAACTTTGATGTCTAACCATGTTTCTTTCAACTTAGGCATTTATTAGTATGATATCTCAATTTTCCAGGTTAGTGTCAGAACTTGAACCAGCATAACATTTATGGTCAAGTCCACTATCCTTTACAAATTAGAGATGTATCCTCAGTTCTCCCCAGATACTGAAGGATAAACTTAACTATTTGTTCAATGATTTACTCATAAATCATATCACAACATGTTCTTCTTACTAAGAACTTGGGTCACATTACATCGAGTACAAAACTTTGGTTTTTATATGAAAGAACCTATGACAGAGGCATAGAGGATGTTGCACATCCATTTCGTTCATTTAACCATCATTTAACCATTGTTCTTGTACTGATATTAACTCGATATTTCTCTTGGATATACAAGTAAGAACTACCTTCTTGACTTGTCCCATTCTGAACTTCTTCAGAATCTTATCCAGGAAAGTATTCCGACTCAACGCATTAATCTATCTTAATAGATTTTCAATGCTTAACTTCATTCATGAAAGATTTTCAATAACCATTAATACCAACTACATCATTCACCATATGTTATATATGAGAATGTTGTCACGCTCCCACTCAAATATGTCAGCCACATATAAGACTAGGATAACATCCACATAGCTCCCACTCAAATATGTCACCCACATATTAATTTCAGGATAATACTCCCATAGCTCCCACTCAAAATATGTCGTCCAAATATTAGGTTTAGGATACTATTCAGCTCCCACTCAGTTTCATGCAAATGCATGTTTCCTCGATATTTTGTCTAAGTCCAAAATCCTTTGATCATCCATCAAATCGGGAATTCCGGTTACGAGACACTAGCATCCATATGTTTTCCAAAACCTTCTCGTAGTACCAATTACAACCCTTCTTCAAATGCAGGATTTGAGGAAATCACGGTATTGATAACAATTTGGATCAATCGTAGTGTTAATCCTATTGACTCAAGCATCGCTACTATTGTAGTCAACCTTTTGAATTTGTCAGAAACATCCTTCATGACAAATCGATCTTGATGTATTCCTTTGATGTTCACATGTATTCCTTATAACCTTGAAGTTATTGAGAATATCAAGTAAGCTCTTCACTCGATAAGATTCATGTAATCTTAAATGTAACTCAATATAGGATTCCATGACTCATAGTCATTTCTCGTACTTAGGTCCACCATCGCATCTTCGTAGTTCGTAGGTATGTCTTGATCCATTAACTTGACAAGTGAATAATGAATATTACTTTGCACAAGGGAAAATATGTATTCTTTAATCCTACTTTGTTCAGTAAAAGTTTCAACCGAAACACCATGATCATTATCATCATTTTCTCCTCTAATTGTAGAGCTTTGGTTTCGGAACACATTCCGTTGCGCTAATCTGACATCTAGAGGCAAGGTCAATTACCTTGTTTGAACTTTCACTTTCTTCCATTAACACATTCATCAAGAACACTTCTTGACAAACACCAAACTTAGCAACACAAGTTTTGCTCTTTGGTCCTAGTTGCGGAAGATGCATCCATAGTTGACTAAGGATACACTACAAAGATAATTTACCACATAAATTATTTTCCTAGAAACCATGACACACCATAACTTATATAGTGTTGGTTTCCACGAACTCAGATGGTTCCCTATACTGAAGTGAGTGTTTTCTTATTAAATTAATAACTCTAAACAATAATAATGTAACTTGGTAAGAGATAACTTATACCATACACTATCCAATAGAGTATGATTATAATGTTCAGGCACATCAACAATATTGAAGTGTTCCAAGCATTGTAATTTGTGGAACAACTTTCACACAAGTCCGTATGCCGAAGGCTAACTCAAAACATTTGTCTCTTTGATCAAATCGTAGAGACTTGTTTTTCTCGTTAATTTAGTACCCGTCTTCATTCTGAAATCCCTTTGATCACATCAAACTATCCCAGACTCATGTTTCATTAGTGAATACACATATTCATCTAAGTCCACATCTGAAGTTTACGAAATAATGAAATTCACTACATACTGAAATATGATACATCACTATGTATGATATGCAACAGTCATCGCAAACTCTGTTTTACCAGAATGCGAGGTTTCGTCATCTCACCTAAAGAGGCATGGTTTGCATGTGTCAAGAGATCAAGTATCTCAAGACTTCATCAAACCAATCATGACTTAAACGATAGTGTCATTACTAAGTTTGGATAATTCTTGGCATTACAATATTTCTTATAAATGATCAAACTACTACCATCAATATAAGAATAACTCATTCATAACCGTAATGTGACCATAAAATATATCATTCATAAAAGGAGAACAACTGACTTGTTCCTCACTAATATGAATAATTGTCTTCGCGAGATGCAAGACACACTAATAAGGTTCACACTCAAACGATCATAAATTTATTCATATACTAATCAAATGATAGATGTAGAGGGAGAGTGTTGTCGACCATCAACTATCTTGATTACATTCAGCACACATTGTCACCTCATCCCTTCCAAGCCACTCTTTAAGCAGTGAGTTCAAGCATCGAATACTTAATCAACCACAATCAGTGTTTTGTGGGGAAAGACATTTATAACCCGTGTATCAAATATACTTTCTCCGTCAATGACTATTCCTGCATTGGTTCTACCTTTAAAGTTCACAACTTTAACCATGACATCATGACAGGTGAACGATTCTCCTTCATGACATAGTCTAGACGCGGTCTTTGTAGCTGGGAGGAAGCGAATGCAACTCCCCAGTTATCGCAAAGTAACCAGTCATTCTGTAGTCCAAGTTGTACACAAGGTGTTCATGTATCTTATACATTTTCCAGGTGAATTTCTCAGCAGGTTGTTCCTTCCACCATGGTTGAAAGAAACCCCATCCATATACTCATATTCCATTACTCTGATTTGTGACTTAGTGCTTTTAAGATCACCTAGCACGTCATACATGTTGGTGTCTTAATCATGCATTCACAATTCAGATTCCATAGAATGAAGTATGGTGTATCGGACAGTCATTGAATAAGAGACGATGAATACGATACTCATCATCATCTTCCTCAATTACGGAGTTATCCGGTGTATCTCCTAGCAGTTCTCGTATTATGTTTTAACAAGTCATTAGTAATGAGTATGTCTCTAACGGTGTTGGTACACATTAATGAAGTAAGACCCATTTTCCTTAAGTTCTACATCACACTAAAGAGCCATGGTTATAAACATTGGTTATGACATTATGTACAATGATATTTTCTAGGACATGAAGATTAAGTTCATAATAGGAGTTCATGTTTTAAACAATTCTTGAACTCCCACTCAGACAAACATCCCTCATAGTTTATTCTAGGTGATTACAAAATCCTTGATAACTATACCTCCCCCGTGTGACACGACCATCAGTATATTCTCAAGGTAGGCCATCATGCCAATCACATCATCCATGTGACTCATGCTCGATCTTTCGATCACTGTGTCCCGAGGCCATATCTGCATATGCCAAGCTCGCCACAATAACCTTAGTAATTATATGCCGCGTATGCAAGGCCATGTTTCTGGATATTCTAGGCTTGATCCACCCATCTCATTTGAACGCTAATATGTTTGACACCCGTGTGACTGATACGTCTCAAACGTATCTACTTTTCCAAACACTTTTGCTATTGTTTTGCCCTCATTCTTGCATGATTTGGACGAAACTAACCCGGACTAACGCTGTTTTCAGCAGAGCTGCCTGTATGGTTTTATTGTGTGCAGGAAAATGGATTTTTAGGTATCTCAGAAAATTCCGGGAAAATTCACAGAAAAGCCACGCACCCGAAGGAGCCAGATGCCAGAAGTGGGACCTAAGGGGAGTCCTGGGGGGCCCAGGCGCCCCCCTGGCGCGGCCAGGGGTGGGGCCGCGCCCTCTGGCCGCCTGGGAGCCTCCCCCTCCTCTGGTGCCCTACCGATTCTCCTATTTATTCTCGTGACGGGAAAACCCCAGAACAGAAGTCGATTTTCCAGTTTCCGTCGCGGAGCCGCCGCCACCCTCTGTTCTTCTTCGGGAGGGCTAATCTGGAGGCTGATTTGGCCTCCGGAGAGGGGAGATCGTCGCCATCGTCATCACCATCACCAATCCATCCCTCCTCCATGACTTCTCTTCACATGTGTGAGTAATTCCCTGCTGTAGGCAAAGGGGATGGTAGGGATTGGATGAGTTTGATAATGTAATAGTTCGTCAGATTGTTGGGGGCATGTTGCCTATCATCTAGATTGGTGTTTATCTTCTTTGCTTCAACTTGTTGCTCTTAATGCTTGTCACTTTGGGCCCGAGTGCCATGTTTTCAAATCTGAACCCTATGTGTTTTCATGAATATATTTGTGTTCTTGATCCTATCTATGAGTTGTATGCACCTATTATGGTCCAGAACCGGCAATCCCAAAGGTGACAGCTTGGGACACCAAAGGGGATGGTCCATAATTTGAGGATTCCATGTATCCATTGAGTTTATTGCTTTGTTCCGGTGCTCTTTGACAGGAGCACCTAAATGTTCATAAGTTCCCTTTGGCCCCGTTCGTAGCGGGATGGTAGGACAAAAGATGTTGTGCAAGTTCTTATTGCAACCACGCACAACTACCTACGGGATACATGCCTAATGTTTGATATTTTCCTAGATGATCTTTGCTTTTCTGTGAGCCTTGCCCCGTGTTAGAATCTATTACATGTTCACTCTCATCCATGCAGCACCCAACCATCCATCTCCCTAGCCTACAGTGTTTTCAATCCTGCTGGTCATTAGTTGTTACTTTTGCTGTTTACTTTTGTTGTCGTCACCATCACTATCATATTACCATTACCACTTATCTTTTGTTGCAAGCAAGTATATTTCAGGTGCGGTTGAATTGACAACTCAACTTTCAAAGCTTATAAATACTCTTTGGCTCCCCGTGTGTCGAATCAATAAATTGGGTTAACTTGCCCGCGAAGACTACCTCGATCCCTTACGTTTGTGGGGCATCAAGCAGCGTTTTCTGGCACCGTTGCCGGGGAGCATAGAAATATTTACAAGTCTACTTGAAGTATCCTGCCTGCTGCACATCATCCGCTATGGGTAAGAAAGGAGACCCCAAGGTTCCGATCTTACCATCCCGAACAAGAAAAGGTATTGTTCTGAACACTAGTGCTACACTTGATTCACCTTCTGTTATGAGTAAGTTTACTTCACCACCACCACATGATGCTTCCATTGAGTCTGTCACTATGTCCGATACTTTTGATGAGGCTTCCACTACTCTTGATGATACTACTTTTCTTGGTTATTATATTGAAACTCAGACTGCTAAGACTGCAGCAGAATCCAAGACTGAGACCCCTGCTACCTATATTCCTACCTGCAAAACCTTTGGTTACCCGTGCTTAGATGAACTCAAGGAGAGAATCCTTGATGATGATTATGTTACTCTTGATGATGATTTTTGCAGGGAACTCAGAGAGTGTGTCGACTCTGACCCTGGTGTTGTTAAGGAGTTGCTCAAAAAGCACTCCATGAAGAACAAAGTTATTCCTGATCCTAAATTTTCCACATCCCCTATATGCATCATTGATCCTAATTATGATTTCTCTGTTGATCTTTCACTTATATCTACAGTCGAGGCTGACCCTTTTATGGAAGAGAAAATGATGATGCTATAGCACACTTGACCAAACTCGCTGAGCTAGGTAACCTATTCACTACTGATGAGAAGATAAGAAACTTCTATGTGGCCAAGCTTTTTTCCTTTTTCTTTGAAGGAAGACGCTAAATCATGGTACGATGCACTACCCTATGGTTCCATTAAGAGTCCTCAGGACTTAGTCCAATTCTTCGTTGATAAATATTTCCCAGCTCATATGCAACATGCTGCTTTGCAAAGAATCTATAACTTTAAACAATTGCAGGATGAGCACCTCCCTAAAGCTTGGGGGAGGTTTTGTGATTTACTTAAGGTTATGCCGGGACATGGAGTCCCCAAGAATGAACTTCTTGATATATTTTACGCTGGTTTAACCGATGAATCCAGATCCTACCTGGATAGTTGTGCTAGTTGTGTTTTCAGGGAAAGAACACCGGACAATGCAGAAGAATTAATGTGCAAAATTGCCAAGAACTATGAAGATTGGTCCGTTCTTGAACCACTTATACCACCGAAAAAGAGGGGCATGCTAGTTCTGAGCCCCAAAGATATGCAAGAAGCAAAGAAGTCTATAAAGGAGAAAGGTATTAGAGCCGAAGACGTGAAGAATTTACCGCCTATTGAGAAGTTGTGTGAGCCTACTACTCACCCTCCCTTGGTAGAGGTACACTCTCTATTAGACTTTACTGAAAGTGACATCCCTAAAGGTAAGCCTCCCGACCAATGCTTAGATGAGCTTGATAATTTTATTATTAAGCAAGATCATTTTAATAGGAGGATACAAAGTCAGTTGCATGATAACTCTCTTGCTATCAAAAGTTTGTGTGGTGTTCTAGAAAGAATAGTTAATGATGTTAAATGTCTTGTTAAGCATTTTCATATGGTTCAAACTCAGCTTGAACAAATTTCTAATGTGCAAAAAGATTTTCTTGCTAATAATGCCAAACAGGACATACAAGCTTATGGCATCAAAACTAGGGGTGGAACACACACCCAGGACCCACTCTATCCTGAGGGGCATCCAAAGAGGATCGAGCAAGATTCTCAAGTACAAGAAGAAGACGAAATTGTTGCTCTCCGAAGAAAAAGAAGAAACACAAGGAGGCTGACAATCCCGATGATCCCATTACAAGTGAAAAGCCAGTTGTTGATCCTAACAGCATATCTACCTCCGATGCTGAAACAGAAGACGGTGCCGAGCCTGAAGAAAAGGACACGGAGAAGGATGATTCTCCCAAGGTAAGAGAAGAAGAAACACCTGATAAACGCAAGAAGTACTCTAGAGAAGACTTCATCGCAAGAATACATGGGAAGGAAAGAGAACCATGGATACAGAAACCCATGCCCTTTCCAGGTAAGTCCCTCAAATCTAAAGAAGAAGAGCATTACAATAAGTTTTGTGAATGGATGAAACCTCTTTTTCTTCAAATTCCTTTGACTGCTGCTATTAAGTTACCTCCCTATTCGAAATATATGAAAGATATTGTTACTAATAAACGAAAAGGTCCTAATGAAGCAATATCTACTATGCTTGCTAACTACTCTTTCAGTGGCAAGATTCCTAAGAAGCTTGGTGATCCAGGTATACCCACCATTCCTTGCTCCATAAAGAATAATTACGTCAGAACGGCTTTATGTGATCTTGGTGCAGGAGTGAGTGTTATGCCTTTCTCTCTTTACAAGAGGCTTTGTTTAGAGAAACTAATCCCTACAGATATCTCTCTTCAGATGGCTGACAAGTCAACAGCTGCCCCCATTGGTATTTGTGAGGATGTTCCCGTTGAAGTTGCTAACTGTTTGATCCTTACGGATTTTGTTGTGCTTGACATGCCCGAGGATGGGAGCATGTCCATTATTCTTGGTAGACCTTTTCTTAATACCGCAGGTGCTATTATTGATTGCAATAAAGGAAAGGTCACTTTCAACGTTGATGATAAAGAACACACGGTGTATTTTCCAAAGAAGATCGACAAGAGGCATGGCCTTAACTCTATAGAGAATGTTGAGACCGTGAAGATTGGAGAATGGGACTGTCCACTACATGTACACCACAAATACAAAACCATTATGGTGGGGACAATGTCCATTAAAGTAAAGGTGCAATGATCACTTCATAAGAGGTGAGACTTCTTGTTCTATATATCATCGGTTTGTTGGTAAGACTTGATCAACCTTACTAGTGAGCTTGTTTTATATAGGTAAAAAGTTAAGCTTGTTATGTTTTCATTTGCTTTAGCTTTTATTCTCTTTGCTGTACCAAGTTTTTGTGTTTTTGAAGCTTCACAATACTAATCACTACTTTAAGTTTTCAGAAAGTTTTGCAGCTTTTTGAACTCCGAGAAATTTTCAACAGTGAAGTTTTCAGTAAAATTCCAGAAAAATAAAAATAAAAATTCCCATGCCGGGAGTGACCTAGAGGCACCTGGGGCTGACCAGGGGGTGCCACCAGTGGCCCAGGCGACCAGCTGGCGCGGCCTGCCTCTGGCCGCGCCCACAGGGCGCCTGGGGCCCACAGGGCAGCCAGCCAGGTAAGTCTTCTTCCTCCTCCTTCCTCTCTCTCAAAAAACATGAGTTCTGCACTTTGTTCTTGTGTTCTTGCTGCTCTCCGTCCAGAATTTCGATCTCTCTCTACGACCCATCATTTGAGCTGAGATTTTGGGCAAATACTCCCTGGTATGTAACTCCTCTGCTCCTCCAAATAGATTCTTGGTTGGTGGCTTCATTTGTGAGTATTTAGTAGTTCTTGGTGCTGTTTAGATGAGCTTGCATGCATGTGTAGAAGTTTATTTTCCAAGTTTAGATGCAAGTTTTTGCCTTAGGTAAGTGGATTGAGTAGTTTGCCTTAACTCACTTTGTTTAAATCCTTGTTTTTGTAATTTGTCAAAAATTTCATAAATGAGTTTGCTAGGAAGAGCAAAGGGGTGGCTTGGGAAGAAAAGGCCCGAGCGCTCCGATCGAGTTACAAGAGCTGCAGCTTCACCCTCGGCTGCTAGGGTGAGCTACAACGAAGATCATGTGCCCTTAGAGTTGTTGGAGGACACAAATCCAGCATGTGCAATGACTTTCCCGTGCGACGAATTCCTTGAAGCTGCAAGAATTAAGGAGGAGTTCTATAATCTTTGTGCTAATGCAGGCCTGACGCGGCTCGCAACGTGCCGTGTTGCTCAGTATCAAAAACTCACCTCCTGTTTCATTAACAGTTTTAGATATAACCTTGATAATGGTTCTGTTGAGTTTAAAATTTACAATGATCTTTTGACCATGCCTTTGGAAAAGTTTTGTGAAATAATAGGTGTGCCGAACGTTGGACTGACGGCGAAGATGAGCTCTCAGCCCTCCGAGCTGAGAACTGTCTTCAACTCTCTCTGTAGCATGGATACAAGGGATATTCATCGGTCAAAGATCTTCAGCATCTTATTTCCACACCTCAGGTATTTTGCGTACTATATTGCTAGAGGGGTGTTAGCTCATGACAACACGAGCAACATATCTGCGCCGGATATTGCTATCCTGGCAACCGCCCTCTCAGGGAGGTTTGATTATAATGTGGGTGCCTTAATTGCTCGACGCCTTGCTATGAACGGTAACAAGGGAGATTTATTTGGTGGCATTTACGCCACACTTATCCTAGAGTCTCTTAATGGCACCCCACACCCCGATGATAAGCCTTTTACATACTTAAGTTTTCATCTTGCTGCTATGAAAAGGCATCGGTTTGTTACCATGACTTCCGAGTTTGGTAACCTTGATTATATCTTGCGTTTCGGAGCCACTACGGACAGCAAGATCCGTCTACCTGCACCTCTTTTGTTCGATTTTTCTCGCAGGAAATGATGGTCCTTTGATGTTATCCGGTTCGATGAGTTCGTGGTCCAGCATCAGTTTCATAACCCCATGGAGGGGGTTGTGCCCGATGAGGAGGAGCATGGTGAGTTCCCACCTTTCCAGGGGGAGACCGTCACCCAGTTTGGTGAAGGGTCTTCCTCTGCTTGGAGCGCGGATCCTTCTTCGTGGGAAGATCCGAGGACTTCGGTGTACGCACCGGAAGCCTCATACGACCCTTGGACTCACCAGTACCACCCTGGAGCAAGAGGCTCCTGGGGACATTAGCTACTACCAACTTAGGCCAAAAGCCTAAGCTTGGGGGAGTACGTGCCCTTCACACTTTTCCATTGTATTATCCGTTTTATTTTTGTTCGCTTTGATCTTTTCGAAGTTTTTGCCCTTCTTCTTTCTTTCTTTCTTTAAACAACAAAAAGATTTTCTCTTTTCTTTTGCTCTCGTTTAAACCTTTAAAAAACCCCAAAAAGATTTCTTTTCTCTCTTTAGTTTGCTTTGTTTTCAGAGTTCAGCTCGAGTCCGTGATGGCATTTGATTATATTTCCCACGTTCGATCGTGCAAGTAACCAGGCAGTAATGAAGAAGATCGACGGAAGGGAAGCAACAAGGAAAACCGGTATGAACTCTTCTTGTTTCTACTTTTGTACATATGTCTGTACTTATGATCTAGAGACCAACTTGTAGCGACATAGTGCTATGTTTACAATGCTTTCCCAGTGTTCATGCTTTCCTTGTGGCTAGTCTCACATAGCTAGAGTACATAATGTGTTGTTGAAATGATTTACATGCATTGCATTGTTCATGGTTTGGCATACTGAAGTAGTATTTCCCTTCGGAGAATTTTTGGATTGACTTGGCACATGCATACTGAAGTAGTATTATACCTTGATGATCTTTTTGTTTCAGAATAGTTATATCACTTTCATGCCCGATTCAATGTTGCTTTATCGCTCTGCATGATTATGACAGTTATTGCTCTCTAGTTGGTCGCTTCCCAGTCTTTTGCTAGCCTTCGCTCGCACTAAGCGGAATTCTGCTTGTGCTTCCAAACTCCTTTTCAAACCCAGTTGTTCCATTTGAGTCCACCATACCTACCAATATGTGGTATTTACCTGCCACTCCTAACTTAGACTTTCATGTGCCATCTCGAAATTTATTCAAAAGCTTCCCTTTTGTAACCGTACAAGCTCATGGTGCAGTGAGGGGAAATCAGTATCTTGCATGCCAAAAATATTTTGACGGAAGTTTTAACTAGTCAAGAAAAAGAAAAAAATATATGAGAGTTACACCTCCCCCATACTTGATGATGGAGTGAAATGGACCAAATGCTTCTTATGATAGATGGAACGATACCCTCCTTCCATCCTTGAGGCAAAATAAAAGGTTCCGTAGACCATCAGAGGCTTTATGGATAAGGGAATATGTGTAAGCAAAAGGCATTAATATGGTTGGCATGGGAGATATTGAGAGACCTTTACCGTTCACCGTTGACTAGAAAGTTACACCTCTCAAAAGAGTTTTATCTCTGTTTTCAAAACCAAGAGCTCTGGCACATGTTTAGTCTTTGCTTCCTTTCACGGGTTTTCAACCTTGCCATCAAAAGCCACGGTTCGAGAGTCTCCCCTTCCTTCTTCAAAGCACCGACTATGAGAGCATAATTGTCATTATTAGTGTAACATGCATTGTCCCAAAGTATTACATTGTCTTCTGCATGCTTGTGTTATTGCTAGTCTGAAATACTGAGTTCTATTCACCTTTAAAACTCCGGAGGAGTTTCTGCATTTATGTTTTGCTTCACTCATGGAGGCTAGCGAAATGCCACTCAAGTATGTTCAAGCTTTGTGCATTGTGATCCTGTCTCGATTTTCAGTAGCATATTATTTACTTTCAGTTGTTTGTGATTGATCACATGAAAGAAGAATTGCTTCATGCATTGTCCTTATAGCATTGTTTCAATACTTGCTAAACTCTTTTTGTAGTACATGCTTATATACATCTAATGAAGCAAAAGAGTTTGTCAAAGTTTTCTTTGTCGCGTCCAGTTCGTTGAACTGAATTGCTTGAGGACAAGCAATATGATAAGCTTGGGGGAGTTGATACGTCTCAAACGTATCTACTTTTCCGAACACTTTTTCTATTGTTTTGCCCTCATTCTTGCATGATTTGGACGAAACTAACCCGGACTAACGCTGTTTTCAGCAGAGCTGCCTGTATGGTTTTATTGTGTGCAGGAAAATGGATTTTTAGGTATCTCAGAAAATTTCGGGAAAATTCACAGAAAATCCACGCACCCGAAGGAGCCAAATGCCAGAAGTGGGACTGGAGGGGAGTCCTGGGGGCCCCAGGCACCCCCTGGCGCGGCCAGGGGTGGGGCCGCGCCCTCTGGCCGCCTGGGAGCCTCCCCCCTCCTCTGGTGCCCTACCGATGCTCCTATTTATTCTCGTGACGGGAAAACCCCAGAATAGAAGTCGCTTTTCCAGTTTCCGTCGCGGAGCCGCCGCCACCCTTTGTTCTTCTTCGGGAGGGCTAATCTGGAGGCTGATTTGGCCTCCGGAGAAGGGAGATCGTCGCCATCGTCATCACCATCACCAATCCATCCCTCCTCCATGACTTCTCTTCACATGTGTGAGTAATTCCCTGCTGTAGGCAAAGGGGATGGTAGGGATTGGATGAGTTTGATCATGTAATAGTTCGTCAGATTGTTGGGGAATGTTTCCTATCATCTAGATTGGTGTTTATCTTCTTTGCTTCAACTTGTTGCTCTTAATGCTTGTCAGTTTGGGCCCGAGTGCCATGTTTTCAGATCTGAACCCTATGTGTTTGCATGAATATATTTGTGTTCTTGATCCTATCTATGAGTTGTATGCACCTATTATGGTCCGGAACCGGCAATCCCAAAGGTGACAGCTTGGGACACAAAAGGGGATGGTCCATAATTTGAGGATTCCATGTATCCATTGAGTTTATTGCTTTGTTCCGGTGCTCTTTGACAGGAGCACCTTAATCTCCATAAGTTCCCTTTGGCCCCGTTCGTAGCGGGATGGTAGGACAAAAGATGTTGTGCAAGTTCTTATTGCAAGCACGCACAACTACCTACGGGATACATGCCTAATGTTTGCTATTTGCCTAGATGATCTTTGATTTTCTGTGTTCCTTGCCCCGTGTTAGAATCTATTACATGTTCACTCTCATCCATGCAACGCCCAACCATCCATCTCCCTAGCCTACAGTGTTTTCAATCCTGCTGGTCATTAGTTGTTAATTTTGCTGTTTACTTTTGCTGTCGTCACCATCACTATCATATTACCATTACCACTTATCTTTTGTTGCAAGCAAGTATATTTCAGGTGCGGTTGAATTGACAACTCAACTTTCAAAGCTTATAAATACTCTTTAGCTCCCCGTGTGTCGAATCAATAAATTGGGTTAACTTGCCCGCGAAGACTACCTCGATCCCTTACGTTTGTGGGGCATCAATGACATGCGATGCCTCCATAATGGAGATCTTTCCAGATGGTGCTTCACTAAGGAAGGACACTTTGTTGGATTAGTGAGGGATCATCCTATAATGCTACCGTCATATATCTAATACAAGCAAAACAGGATGCTATAGTATAAATCATACTAACTATGATGCCCCCTTGCAAATTAAAGTTTAGACGCCTCTACTTTATCTTTTGCAAGTTTTACGTGGCTGATAGGGCTTTCGAGATAGAACCGTTTCTATGCCTACGAACATACAACCACAACACCAATCCCGCAATTGTCTCTATTACACCCCTGTCGGGCCCCTCCGTTGTAAACGTCTTCGCATCGCTAATGTTAGAGAGACAGACACCCCCAGCCACTTATATGGTACAAGCCATATGTCAAGCGTGGAACCAGTCTCGCGTAAACGCGTAAGGTCGGTCGGGGCCGCTTCATCAGGACATTGCCGCAATGCTAAACGAGTACACGTGAGAGGGTAACAATTGGAGAATTGATGCCCACATAATAGATGTGTTCTATCCGTACAATACATCTACGCATAGCCTTGCTCATGATACCCTGTTGGGGAACGGGGCAGAAAACAATAATTTTTCATGACCTACGCGTCCCGAACCCAAGACCTATGCTATGGCGATGCAAGTAACGGATGTAATTGGTCACATACCAGTATGTAGTCCATTAAGCGGGAAACGTTCCCGCGTGAATGTGGTTGATGTAGTCGTACCGGCAATCCCCGATGCCGCGCAGATCCACGATGACTCCTGAGGCCACCCGATCCTTGAAGACAAATGACGGGATTACGTCCCCGTAGGAACGTTGTCGGTGAAGACATCGCGACACGGCCTCAACGATGAAGTAGCACCACAAGTGTAGCGCCTCGCGGGATTACACGCATATGGTGTACCCGACATTCCCTCCGGGCTCCGAACCAGAAGAGCAGTGGAAAGAAGATGGATTCGGAACCCGATTCCAGCAGCACGACGGCGTGCGTATGGTGGAGAAACCCCAACCAAGTGTAGAGTCCAAACAAGGGGAGTCCACTCGAGGAGGTAGAAAGAGAGAGAAGAGAGATCTGAGAAACTTGTCTCAAATCAAATTGTGTGTAGAAAAAAGGCACCCCCACCCCTCCTTATATAGGCCAAGGAGGGGTGCCACCCTCCCTCCCCTTCCCATGTGGGACTAAACCCTAGGGAGGGGGAGTTTGGTGCGGCTAGGGGAGGTGGGCTCCCTCCCTTGGCGCCTTGGCCCAAGGGGGAGCTCCCTCCTTCCCCTAATGGGCCTCTTTAGGCCCATATGCCTTTTAATTCATTTTAATTATATTTAATCATATTTTAATATTTAATTCTGTTAATTAAATAATAAAACATATTTAAACATTATTTTGAACCTTTCAAAATATCCAGAACAACTTCCGGCACCTCCCGGAACAATTCCGGTGTTCTCTCTTATTTCACCGATGATCCCGAATCAATCCTTATTGCGTCGAATACCCTTAAGCATGACACCCTACGGTTCGGGAAACAGCAGACATGATCAGACACTCTCTGAACAATGACCATCATGTGGGATCTGGTTACAATCGTTGATGAGCCCATGCGCTTCCCTCGAATTAACTTCATCGTTTGAACCGTTAACGTTGAGTTCTGATCCCTTTGTCATACGGTACTTTGTTTGTCCGAGGTTTGATCGTCGGTATCCAATATACCTAGTTTATTCTTGTTACCGACAAACATGTTTACTCGTTCCCGTGATATTACAACCCGGTGACCTAGTCACATGATTGCACAATCTTTATGATGTAATATCACCGAGTGGGCCCAGAGTACATATCCGTCACTCGGATGGACAAATCCCGTTTTGATCTATTTGCATACTCATCAACATATCTACTTCGGAATACCCAAGATACACCTTTATGGTTACCATGTTTCAGTGTAATGGTTAATGCACTCAAAGCATCCAGGTAGATAGCAATTATGTATGATCATCACGGTCTTAAGGATCGGGTCACTGCGTTTATAGTTATCGCAATGTTGAACTATGTGACTGGATCACATTACAACACTTCTGGTGGGTGTGTGTCCATCATGTCATTTTCCCAGTGACATGACCCCATTGTCAATAGACTGTTCACATCTCATGATCAGGAAACCTTGATCATCAACTGCCCAATGGACTAGTTTACTAGAGTTAACTAGGGACCTGGTTGTTTGTATACCACACGTGTATTAATGTTTCCGCTTAATATAGTTATAGCACAATATAAAATTTATTATGAACTAATGTAATACGCCAATAAACATATTTTATTTGCCTCTAGGGCACATTCCCAACAGTTATCACTATCTTTTATCTATGGCGTTTGATCCTTTGTAAACGGCAAGGCCGGAGAGATTGACAACCTCTTTGTACTTTGTTGGGAGCAAAGTTATTTGTTTCTGTGTGCAGTTCCAGGCTAAGCAAGTGATTATCATAAACAGCGCCTCACTTGTCGAACCACCTACTTGTCATCTTTGGAGTCCTACTGGTCGAACTCAACCTTGGTATCTTTACCAAGGGAAATTTGCTGCTATCTACATCTCACCTTCCACTTGGGGTAACCAACGAAGGGCGACAAGCCATTATCATCTCTCGCGCATCAATTGCCCAGCTGTAATTTGATTACCCAACTTAGCTATTTTATCGTATTTTGGGAGAGAGACATCACTAGTGAACATCATGAGACCCCGTTCCATATTTCCACCACTGTTTACACCTCCACTTTATTTACTGCTTTATTTACTTTCGTTGCAATTATCACTACTACTATCCTCTTGCACTTGACCCTTTGTAAACGATAAGGTCGGAGGGATAGACAACCCCTCTGTACTCGATGGGAGCGAAGTTATTTGTTTATGTGTGCAGGTCCACGTCTTCTGTAAGTGCCAGAGCAGCAGACACCTACTTGTAGATCCTTGGAGTCCTCCTATATTCGATAAACCTTATAGTCCTCGTGTAAGGGAAATTAGTCGCTATCTACATATCTACCTTCCACTTGGGGTAACCAACGAGGAGCACTACTTCAGTGCCATCAGACCCGATTAGGTTCGCTTCTTGATTCTTGAGGTAATTAATTAAGTATCATAAACATGGTATGGGGAGAAAGCTTGCTCTTTTAGTTAATTAATGCACCTTTCCTTTGTCTGTGATGTTCCACCACTTGAATCTGAAATGACCCCGATGACTATTATGCAGGTCTATCTACTGCACAGGGACAGACTAATTGTACGTAGAATGCTAAGCATACTTAGCACCACAGTCATTCATTCTGGTCAGTTTGAGAAATATGACCTTTTTTGAAGTATTATATTGTTATTTAATTCAAAATGAACAATTTATTTGTCTTGTACAATAGAGAATAGTGATGGATATCCGATTGCCTATTTTTTTGTTGCTCACTCTGTGTGTAAGGGAAGCTTAAATAGTTACTCCCTCCGTTCCTAGATATAAGGTGTATAGTTTTTGGCACGAAAATTAAAGAACACATATTGAGGTAAAATTACACCAGATTTGGACGAGATTACAGCTAGCTAATTGACGTGAGCGGGTATTTGACAGTTATTCTTGTTTGTGCATTAAGCCCAAAAATGCTGAGAAGAAAATCCATTAGCTGGTGTATCTACCGTGCTTTGTTATCAGGTAGTATTGAAACTGCTGCTTCTGACAGGAATGTATATATAGGAGGCTAGGAGCATAGAAACCATTTCCATGGTTCTTTATTAGGTATAACCCAAACAGAAGAGATGCAAACGTGGATTGAACCCGAAAGAAATGGTGTCATGAGGGGCCAGACTTATAGGCGCAAGGTCCCTGCACCACCATAGTTTTGTCCTAGTTTAATTATAGAGTACAAGATTAAGGTTAAAGAGTTTGGGTCTTAAGTTGGAAAGGTTTTGTGTGACGCCCCCAAAATCGGATCGTGTACTGTAATCATACATGCAAGGTACACGGCGAGATCAAGGACTCACGGCATGATATCACAACACAACTCTAATAATAAAAATAATACAAGCTACTCCCTCCGTTCCAAAATAACTGTCTCAACTTTGTACTAGCTCTAGTACAAAATTATACTAAGGCTAAGACAGTTATTTTGGAACGGAGGGTGTATAATACAAGCCAAGGGCCACGAGGGCTTGAATACAACAACTTGAGAGCACAAAGTTAGTGGAAGCAATAGTATCTGAGTACAGACACAAATAACATGGTTGCCTTAAGAAGGCTAACACAAACGCAACACCAATCGAAAAGGCGCATGCCTCCCGCCTGGGAACCTCCAAACTACTCCTAGTCGTCGGGGATCTCCATGTCATAGAAGGCACTAGGGATCTTCACGTTGCGGTGGTCGGCATCGGGGATGTCCTGCTCCTGGACGCCTCGCGTCTGATTGCAGGTACCAGTTATATAGAAAACAAAATGGGGAAATAAAAGCAAGGGTGAGTATCTAGCATACTCAGCGAGACTTAAACCCAGGCTACTAAGAATTTATGCATTGGTATCAAAATGGAAGAAGATGTTGTATAGTGGACTACATGATAGAAGTACCAGGGTAAGGGGGAAGACCTAACCTATCGAATACTAGCATCTTCACGCGATTCTTGTAGCACGGGAAGAGAATAGCCAATAGTTATAATAGAATGAATGTAATAACAATGCAGCATAAGTTGATGCAACAATGTATAATAATAAGTTGTATTTGTTAATCAATGCTCCCGAGATTATTCCTCGACTTCCCTGCGGGGAGGACATCCAGGAACAACAGTTTAACTCTATAATAGTATGTAGTTATATAGGGTTCGGATCTAGCATAGAGCGTCCTTTAACCGTGGACACGGCTATTCGAATAGCTTAAGTTCCATGCAGGGGCTGCACAACGGTTACCCTGTACGCTCGGATCTCCAGAACCATCCTAGGCTCAACAGAGAGGCCATCCGCCTGTCTAAATCCTAAGTACGAAGGGACTTTGGACCCCCTCCCTTTGTACTCTAGCACGGTACGTGACTGGCCGGTGAAGCATACCCACCTCCCATTACAAGAGTAGGCGGTCCAATCCCGACAATCATCCCGAGGTAAAGATGACGTCTGAAGAGCTTAGAATGAAAAGCGTACGACGCGGAGCAGCCCATACTCGTTATCCCACGTGGAGGTAGTGCGTACATGGCCAGTCGACCAACTCAAGAAATTCACCTGACCCATTAGAAGTTTTATTATTATCTCGCGGGACGATCGTTCCCGCCTTCCCGACTAGTTGATGACCCTCAACTGTAGGGGATCGAGATAGTCTTCACGGGTAAGATAACCCAATTTATTGATTCGACACAAGGGGAGCCAAAGAATATTTATAAGCTTTAACAGTTGAGTTTTCAATTCAACCGCACCGGAAACATACTTGCTTGCAACAAATTATTAATAGAAACAATGATATGATAGTGATAGTGGCAACAACGAAAGTAAAACAGCAAAATTAAACTACTAGTAACCAACGGGATTCAAACACTGTAGGATAGGGAGATGGATGGTTGGGCGCTCCTTGGATGAGACTGAACATGTAATAGATTCCAACACGGGGTAAGGCACACAGAAAAGCAAGGATAATCTAGGCAATATCAAGGCATGCATCCCGTAGGTAGTTTTGCGTGCTTGCTATAATTACTTGCACAACATCTTTTTTCCTACTATCCCGCTATGGACGGGGCCAAAAGGAACTTATGGAGGTTAAGGTGCTCCTGTTAAAGAGCACCGGAACAAAGCATTAACACTCAATGGATACATGAAATCCTCAAATTATAGTCCATCCCCTTTGGTGTCCCAAGATGTCACCTTTGGGATCGCCGGTTCCGGACCATAATAGGTGCATACAAGTCATAGATAGGATCAACTACATAGATAAACTCATGAAAACACAAGTGGTTCAGATCTGAAAACATGGCACTCGAGCCCAAAGTGACAAGCATTAAGAGCAACAAGTTGTAGCAAAGATGATAAACACCATAGTAGATGATAGGCAACATGCCCCCAACAATCTGACGAACTATTACATGATCTAAATCATCCAATCCCTACAATCCCGTTTGCCTATAGCAGGGAATTACTCACACATGAAAGGAGAAGTCATGGAGGGATGATGGAGTGGCGATGGTGATGACGATGGCGATGATCTCCCCTCGCCGGAGGCCAAAACAGCCTCCAGATTAGTCCTCCCGGAGAAGAACAGAGGGTGGCGGAGGCTCCGTGATGGAAACTGGGAAAATGACTTATGTTCTAGGGTTTCCTCACCACGACAATAAATTGGGGCTTCGGTAGGGCACCAGAGGAGGGAGGACCCACCCAGGCGGCCTCCCGGCGCGACCAGGGGTGGGGCCGCTCCAGCAGGGCGCATGGGGCCCCCCTAGCTTCCCTTTGGCCCCACTTCTGGCACAATGGCCCTTCGGGTGCGTGGATTTTCTGTGAATTTTCCTGGAATTTTCTGAGACACCTAAAAATCCATTTTCCTGCACATAAGAAAACCATACAGGCAGCTCTGCTGAAAACAGCGTCAGTCCGGGTTAGTTTCGTCCGAATCATGCGAGAATGAGGCCAAAACAATAGCAAAAGTGTTTGGAAAAGTAGATACGTTTGAGACGTATTAACTCCCCCAAGCTTAGCATATTGCTTGTCCTCAAGCAATTCAGTTCAACGAACTGGATGCGACAAAGAAAAATTTGACAAACTCTTTTGCTTCATCAGATGTATATAGGCATGGACTACGAAAAGAGTTTAGCAAGTATTGAAACAATGCTATGAGGACAATGCACGAAGCCGTCCTTCTTTCAAGTGATCAATCACAAACAACCAAAAGTAAATAATATGCTGCTGAAAATCAAGACAAGATCACAATGCACATAGCTTGAACATACTAGAGTGGTATCTCACTAGCCTCCATGAGTGAAGCAAAACATACATGCAGAAACTCCTCCGGAGTTTTAAAGGAGACTAGAACTAAGAATTTCAGAACAAGCAATATCACAATCATGCAGAAGAAAATGTAGTACTTTGGGACAATGCATGTTACACTAAGAATGACAATTATGCTAAAAATAGTTGGTGCTTTGAAGAAAGAAGTGGAGACCCTCGAACCGTGGCTTTTGATGGCAAGGTTGAAAACCCGTGGTTGGAAGAAAAGACTAAACAAGTACCAGAGCTCTTGGTTTTGAAAACAGAGACAAAATTCTTTTGAGAAGTGCAACTTTCCAGTCAATGATGAACAGTAAAGGTCTCTCAATGTCTCCCATACCAGCCATATTAATGGAGGTTCCCATGCTTTTTGCTTACACTTGTGTTCCCTTATCCACCTATCATTTGACGGTCTATGGTACCTTTTATTTTGCCTCAAGTATGGAAGGAAGTTTTCTCGCTCCATCTATCATTAGCAGCATTTGGCCCATTTCATTCCATCATCAAGTATGGGGGAGGTGTAACTTCCTTTTTTTATTAATTTGACTAGTTAAAACTTTGTCAAAATATTTTTGGCATGGAAGATACTGATTTTTCCCTCACCGCACCATGAGCTTGTACGGTTACAAAAGGTAAGATTTTGAATAAATTTCGAGATGGAACAAGAAATTCTAAGTTAGGGATGGCAGGTAAATACCATATATAGGAAGGTATGGTGGACTCAAGTGGAATAACTGGTATGAAAAGGAGTTTGGATTCACAAGCAGAATTCCGCTTAGTGCGAGCGAAGGCTAGCAAAAGACTGGGAAGCGTCCAAATAGAGAGCAATAAAAGTCATAATCATGCAGAGCGACAAAGCAACATTGAATCGGGCATGAAAGTGATATAACTATTCTGAAATAAAAAGATCATCAAGGCATGAAAGTCTTTTTAGTCATAAACATGTTTGAACATGTGCCAAGTCAATCCAAGAATTCTCCGAAGGGAAATACCACTTCAATATGCCAAACCATGAACAATGCAATGCATGCAAATCATTTCAACAACACATTATGCACTCTAGCTATTTAAGATCAGCCACAAAGAAAGCATGAACCACTGGGAAAGCATTGTCAACATAGCTATTGTCGCTACAAGCTGGTCTCTAGATCATAAGTACAGGCATATGTACAAAACTAGAAACAAGAAGAGTTCATACCGGCTTTCCTTTTTGCACCTCTTCCGTCGATCTTCGTCATTACTGCCTTGTCACTTGCACGATCAAACATGGGAAATATAATAAAATGCCATCACGGACTCGAGCTGAACTCTGAAAACAAAGAAAACTAAAGAGAGAGAGGAAATCTTTTTGGGTTCTTCAAAGTTTTAACAAGAGCAAAAGAAAAAGGGAAATCTTTTTGTTCTTTTTGCAAATTATAATAACAAAGAAGAACAACAAAAACTTTAAAAATATCAAAGCGAACAAAATAAAACGGATAATACAATGGAAAAAGGGAGAAGGGAACGTACTCCCCCAAGCTTTGGCTTTTGGCCTAAGTTGGTAACAGCTACTGCGGTCCCTAGGAGCTTCCTGCTCCGGGGTGGTACGGGTAAGTCCATGAGTCATGCGGGGCTTCAGGTGCGTACACCGAAGTCCTGGGATCCTCCCATGAAGAAGGCTCCGCGCCCCAAGTACGGTCTCCCCTGGAAAGGTGGAAACTCACCGTGCTCCTCCTCATCGGGCACAACCCCCGCCATGGGGTTATAAAACTGTTGCTGGACCACATACTCATCGAACTGGGTAGCATTGAAGGACCATCCGCTCCTGCGAGTATAATCAAACAAAAGAGGTGTAGGTAGACGAATCTCCCGAATAGTGGTCAGTCCAAACCTAAGAATATAATTAAGGTTACCAAACTCGGAAGTACTGGTAAAAAACTCATGCCTCTTCATAGCAGCAAGGTCAAATCTTATATAAGTAAAAGGCCTACCATCAGGATGTGGGGTGCCCCCAAGAGACTCAAGAATAAGTGTGGTGTAAACGTCACCAAAGAGATATCCCTTGTTTCCATTAGCAACAAGGCGGCGAACAATTAAGGCACCCACATTATACTTACTCTCCCCTGAAAGGGCGTTCGCAAGGACAACAATATCCGGTGCAAAACTGTTGCTCGTTTTGTCACGAGCTAAAACCCCTCTAGCAATAAAATACGCGAAATCCCTGAGGTGAGGGAATAAGATGCTGGAAATCTTCGAACGCTGGATATCCCTCGTGTCCTGGCTACAAAGAGAGTTGAAGAGGGTTCTCAGCTCGGAAGGCTGAGAGTTCGTCTTTGTCATCTGTCCAACGTTCGGCACACCTATTATTTCACAAAATCTTGCCAAAGACATGGTCAAAAGATCATTGTAAATTTTAAAGTCAACAATACCAATGTCATGATTATATCTGAAACTATTAATAAAATAGGAGGTGAGTTTACGATACTGGGCAACACGGCATGTTGCTAGCCGTGTCAAACCTGCATTAGCACAAAGGCCGTAAAATTCCTCCTTAATTCCCGCAGCTTCGAGGAAAACATCGCACGGATATGTCATTGCGCGTGCCGGACTTGTGTCTTCCAACAGCTCTAGGGGCACATGGTCTTCATTATAACTCACCATAGCAGCTGAGGATGAAGTTGCAGCTCTAGTGACTCGATCGGTGCGCTCGGGCTTCTTCTTCCCAATCCACCCCTTTGCTTTTCCTAACAGACTCATTTTTGAAATTTTTGACAATTCACAAAAACAAGGATCTAAGAAAAGTGAGTTGAGGCAAGCTACTCTACTTACTTACCTGAGGCATAAACTTGCATCAAAGCTTGGAAAATAAATTTCTAAACATGCATGCAAGCTCATATGAACAACACCAAGAAATTATAAATACTCACAAACGAAGCCACCAATCAAAAATCTAATTGGAGGGGTCGAGGAGTCACATACCAGGGAGTATTTGCTCAAAATTTCAGCTCAAATGATGGGTTGTGGAGAGAGATCGAAAATCGCCTCAAGAACAGCAAGAACGCAAGTCCAGGACCAGAACTCGTGTTTTTGGAGAGAGAGGGAGAGAAGGGAAGAAGAAGTACCTGGCTTGCTGCCCTGTGGGCCCCAGGCGCCCTGTGGGCGCGACCAGGGGGTAGGCCACGCCAGCTAGCCTCCTGGGCCACTGGTGCCCCCCTGGTCAGCCCCAGGTGCCCCTAGGTCACTTTCATCGTGGAAACTTTGATTTTTATTTTTGTGGAATTTTTCTGACAACTTCACTGTTAAAAAAAATTGATGTTCAAAAAGATGCGAAACTTTCTGAAAACTTGAAATAGTGGTTAGAAAAGTGAAGCTTAAAAAACATAAAAACTTGGTACATCAAGGAGAACAAAATCCAAAACATGCTAGTTAGCAAGGTTGATCATGTCTTACCAACAAACTAGCGATATATAGAGCAGAAAGTCTCACCTCTTCTGAAGTGATCATTGTACCTTTACCTTAATGGACATTGTCCCCACCATAATGGTTTTGTATTTGTGGTGCACATGTAGAGGACAATCCCATTCTCCAATCTTCATGGTCTCGATATTCTCTATAGAGTTAAGGCCATGCCTTTTGTCGATCTTCTTCGGAAAATACATCGTGTGTTCTTTATCATCCACGTTGAAGGTAACTTTTCCTTTATTGCAATCAATGATAGCACCTACGGTGTTAAGAAAAGGTCTATCAAGAATAATGGACATGCTCCCATCCTCGGGCATGTCAAGCACAACAAAATCAGTAAGAATTAAGCAATTGGCAACTTCAACAGGAACATCCTCACAAATACCAATGGGAACGGTTGTTGACTTGTCAGCCATATGGAGAGAGATATCTGTAGGGATTAGTTTCTCTAAACAAAGCATTTTTTAAAGATAAAAAGGCATAACACTCACTCATGCACCAACATCACATAAAGAAGTTTTGACATAGTTATTATTTATGGAGCAAGGAATGGTGGGTATACCTGGATCACCAAGCTTCTCAGGAATCTTGCCACTGAAAGAGTGGTTAGCAAGCATAGTAGATATTGCCTCATTGGGAAATCTTCTTTTATTAGTAACAATATCTTTCATATATCTCGAATAAGGAGGTAACTTAATAGCATCAGCCAAAGGAATTTGAAGAAAAAGACTTACCTAGAAAGGGCAGGAGTTTCTGTACCCATGGTTCTCTCTCCTTTCCATATCTTCTTGCTATGAAGTCTTCTCTTGTGTATTTCTTGCGTTTATCTGGTGATTCTTCTTCTCGCACTTCAGGAGGGTCATTCATCTCCTTATCTTTTTCAGGATCAGCACTGTCTTCAGTCTCAGCATCGGAGGTGGATATGCTATTTGGATCAACAGCAGGCCCTTCCTCTACTATGGGATCATTCGAATTGTCAGCTTCCTTGTGTTTCTTCTTCTTCTTATTTTTCAGAGAACTAACAAATTCTTCTTCCTGCATTTGAGTATCTTGTTCGATCCTCTTCGGATGCCCCTCTGGATAGAGAGGGTCTTGGGTGTGTGTTCCACCCCGAGTCTTTATACCATAAGCATGTAAATCATCTTGTTTGGCATTGTTAGCAAGCAAATCTTTTTGCACATTAGAAATTTGTTCAAGCTGAGTTTGAACTATATGAAAATGCTTAACAAGACATTTAACATCATTAACTGTTCTACCTAGAACACCACACAAACTTTTGATAGCAAGAGAGTTATCATGCAACTGACTTTGTATCCTCCTATTAAAATGATCTTGCTTAATAATAAAATTATCAAGCTCATCTAAGCATTGGTCGGGAGGCTTACCTTTAGGGATGTCACTTTCATTGAAATCTAAAAGAGAGTGTACCTCTACCAAGGGAGGGTGAGTAGTAGGCTCACATAACTTCTCAATAAGAGGTAGATTCTTCACGTCTTTAGCTTTAATTCCTTTCTCTTTTATAGACTTCTTTGCTTCTTGCATATCTTCGGGGCTTAGGACAAGCATGCCCCTCTTCTTTGGTGGTGGAGGTGGTTCAAGGACGGACCAATCTTCGTGGTTCTTGGAAATCTATCCCATCAATTCTTCAGCATCGTCTGGTGTTCTTTCCCTGAAAACACAACCAACACAACTGTCCAAATAGGATCTAGAGTCATCGGTTAGACCAGCATAAAATATATCAAGTAATTCATTTTTAGGGACTCCGTGTCCCGGTCTAGCCTTGATTAAACTGTAATACCTCCCCCAAGCTTTAGGGAGGTGCTCATCCTGCAATTGTTTAAAGTTATAAATTCTTTGTAAAGCAGCATGCTGCATATGAGCAGGAAAGTACTTATCAACAAAAGATTGAGCTAAGTCTTGGGGACTCTTAATGGAACCATAGGGTAGTGCATCATACCATGCTTTAGCATCTCCCTTTAAAGAAAAAGGAAAAAATCTTAGCCACATAAAAGTTTTGTATCGTCTCATCAGTAGTAAACAAGCCACCCAACTTAGTGAGTTTGGTCTGGTGTGCAATAGCATCATCATTTTCTCTGCCAAAAAATGGGTCACCTTCAACTGCAGATATAAGTGGAAGATCAACAGAGAAATCATAACCAGGATCATCGATGCACATAGAAGATGTAGCAAATTTAGGATCAGGAGTAATCTTGTTCTTCATGGAGTGCTTTTCGAGCAGCTTCCTAACAACACCAAGGTAAGAGTCGGTACACTTTGTAAGTTCCCTCCATAAATCATCATCAAGAATAACATAATCATCCTCAAGGAGTCTCTCCTTGAGTTTGTCCAAGTCTGGGTAACCAAAGGCTTTGCAAGTAGGAAAATAGGTAGCAGGAGTTTCAGTATCGGATTGTTCTGCAACCCTAGCAATTTGAGTTTCAAGATAGCGACCAAGAAAACCAATTTCATCAAGAGTAGTGGAAGCATCATCAAAAGTATCGGACATAGTAACAGAGTCAGTGGAAGTAGCATGTGGTGGTGGTGGTGAAGCACAATGGCCCTTTGGGGCGTGGATTTTCTTTGAATTTTCCTGGAATTTTCTGAGACACCTAAAAATCCATTTTCCTACACAAAAGAAAACCATATAGGAAGCTCTGCTGAAAACAGCGTCGGTCCGAGTTAGTTTCGTCCAAATCATGCAAGAATGAGGCCAAAACAATAGTAAAAGTGTTTGGAAAAGTAGATATGTTTGAGATGTATCACTAGTTAACTCAATGGACAACGAACAGGAACCAGGACCACCTCCCATTACAAGAGTAGGTGCTTTCCCTGTCGTCTCGTCAAAGTTCGCGGTTACCAACATGGGGAACTGTCTCGTTACCTTATCTCACGTGTGCTCTTGGAGGAGCTCGAATTTCGTGGTTTGGTATCTCACGACCAACGAGCAAGGACCAGGCCCACGATGGTATCCTCCTGTCCTGCCGTCCCGATAGAATACCTCTCGCGGGCACCGTTGGGTCACCCGACTACTTACCTTTAAGGACACCAGTTGATTCAAGTTCGTACCATCAAGTGAAACCAGGAGGAGTCACTCTCGATCGTACACTTGAAGTGGTCCGACAGAGACATCAGTGGGAATGAACTAAAGAGGAATATCCTCGTATCATCCCAGTGGTGCTTCGCTACCGAGCCAGCGACGAGAGTGAAGTACGAGTCCATCCACTCGTAAGTCCCCTTGGGTGTTTGCTCTGTACCGTATCTGTTGCAGTAATTTAAATCGTTTGTGTCCCGCATTTACTCCCCAGAGTGATCGCAGCCCGATTACTAAACCTAGTTGACTAACATTGCGCACGGCTAACTGCTGAATATTATATTTATATACTAGGCAGCATAGGATAAGGAAGGTACATCAAGGGGCGACAATGACAGGCTATGCAATTGAATAGGAATGTAACGTAGCAGCAACAATGCCTAGTGCAAAGATAAATATAGATAGATAGGTGATATCTTGGAGAGGTGAAGGGGCACTTCTTGCCTAGAATCTGAGTAGCAAGGGACTGGTTGTCGACGTAGTAGTCGTTCACAGGAGCATCGACAGCTGTCGCCGAGTCTACAGGATAATAAGAAGGGGGAAGAAAAAATAAATAGACAACAATAATAGCAATATAGATACAAGACATGGCAAACGCGGTGTTGGCGGTGTTCTAACGCAGTACAAGGTGTATTGCTCGAAGCGGGAATTCATCCGGGGATGAACGGCCAGCTCCGGGTGATTATCGGCAAACGAACCGAAGGGCAAAGGTTCCATGGCTGCAGTTTCATGGAAATCTGAGAGGTGTGGGGATAGCGTAATCGTATTCGTTGTATTTTTCTGATCAACTTTCATGTATAAATTATTTTCATCGAAGTTACGGTTTAAAAGTTATTAATTTTCTAATTTTAAATCATTCTCTAGCAATTACTGGATTCATTTTGTTTACTAAATCAACATTATCTAGAATAGTACATTTGACTTTGTCAAACTGACACAGGGGAGCCACATGTCATGGGTTGGGCCTTTGACCTAGTCAACTGGCAAGTGGGTCCCACTTGTCAGCCACACATGTTATATAAATCTTTTTTATTTAATTCTTACATGTGGGGCCCAACAGTAAGTGACACATGTGCTAATTATCAGTTTTGATTTAACAGGGAGTTATTTAAAGGGCTGGGCCCACATGTCATACACAGGGGGTTATCTTAATCTAACAGATTTCTTTTAACTTAATAAAAGGGGCTAGGGCCCACTGTCATAGACACACAGTGGGGGCGTAGGCTTAACACAAACAGGTACTTAACAGGGCTAGGGCCCACCTTCCAGTGGGACAAGCCCTCTGGTTCGCCACGGGCGTTGCCGGCGGTGATTACAGGCGGGGCAACAGCGAGCATGTGCTTGCCACAGGGGGTCGTTAGGTGCAATGTTTGCTCCTACGGAACCAGTGCAGCGCGCCGCAACTGGCAGTACCATAGGTCCGAGCTGCGGTGGACCGTGGCCACGACGGCGCGTATAACCGCAGCGGCCGGAGCATGGCCATGGTGGGGGTGGCATTCTACGACATGGAATTGAGTGCGAGAAGATGGGGACGAAGCGGATGCTCACCGGGGTGGTGCGGCCGACATCGAGCAGGCCGGAGGGAGAGCGTGGAGGCGGCAATCGGCTTCGAGGTGCGCCGCGGCCGGCGGCAGAGGGCGTCCCGATTCGCGTGATGTAGAGGTCTCCAGCTCGAGCTCGATGGTGGGGGCGAACTAGAGGAGCACGGCGGAGGTCCTCGACGTCCTAGCTGGGCCTGGGGTGGCCAATGGCCACGGTGACGACGAGCGACGACGACTGCAGCTTCCAGGCGGCATTGGTGCGAGGCAATGGAGAGAGGGAGGAGGGGGAATCTGGCGGTTAGGGTTCCATGAGGGAGCGGGGGGCGTTCTTATCCCCATGGGGGCTGGGGGATGGCCGACACGGTGACGGTCGTGGCCGTGGCGGCCGGATGGTCGACATGCACGCGAGTGAGCAGGAGATAGGGGAAAGGAGGTAGTGGGGCTGGGCCCAGTTGGGGTTTTTGCCTGGGGCGATAAATAGTTGTTTTTCATTTCTCTTATTCCACTGTCTTTCCTTTTCTGTCACTATTTATTTTTGCAAGCAAATTATTTTAGAAAAATGTGCAACTTGCTACACTAATAATGTTACACCTTAAGGTACCACCACAAAAAGTTTGGGGCACATCAAAAATCCATTTGAATTCTATTTAATATTTAAATGATTATTTGGGGCTGTTTTAGCACTGTATTTATTTGTTTTACAAATTTAAATATTTTAATAAAATACCTCTGCTATCTTAATGTGACATACTAGTTATTAGGCATTTTATAAAATTGTTTGGACAATTTTTGGTTCAACTTTATTTTCCACTTTCATATTTAATTTTCAACTTGAGTTGGATTGTTTCTATAATGCATTTTAATTATGAAAAACATGCTGACATGGAATATTAGCTAGGCTAAAAAGTGATTAGGATTTGGGGACGTTACAAATCTCCACCACTACAAGAAATCATATCCCAAGATTTAAGAGGTAGGGTAAGAGATAAAGTTTTGGTTTCGCGTTCTAACGAATCTTCGGGTGCTTGTTATCCTTTTTCAGCAAGAAAAACAACTTCGGTAACACGTATGTACAAAAGAGTCAGGTTTCGATCTTGTGGAAATGTGGCTTAGAGTGGTGGCATATTACGCGATCACGATGCAAGGATTGTCAGAGAACAGCTTGTCAGCTATGTCGGCAACAACATCGGTACCAGGAGCAGTGGACAAAGAGAACTATTTTCCTGCTCGTTAATACGAGGCGGACCAATTGGCAAAGTTCCCATCCCGGCGGTTACCGGAATGTCATCAACATTGGAAACAAGGTGTTACCGACGAGGTTGTACACCGAGGTGTGTACATAAGCAGGGTAATTATCACTTCTTAGGTTATAATGATCGCAAGAAAGGTTAAACAGACCAATGGAAAGGAAAATTTAATGATACGTAAGAATTAGGTGTATATCCTTCTCACGGAAAGCAGAGCATGTTATACATGACAAGGCAGCAAGTTCAAAAATCATTTAGATAAAGGGGCGAGGAAATTCATGATATTACCCATACAACGGTGTCTGGATAATTGATCATGAAACATTAAACATTGAGCAGGAATGTTGAAGATAATCCAGCTCTTCGGGTGGATACGATCACGAGAACCTAATATTAGAGTTAATAAAATCTTTAATCCAAAAGAGAAGAGAGATCAGAGTACCAGAGTAACGGTGCGGAGAAAAATATCCTAATACCATAGTTATCAAAACTGGGTGGTATCGATGTGGGCCCGTAAGCCACACAACAAGTTAGAAAAATAGTTTTTGTTTGTCTAGACTCGACTTCGACCAAGAAGTTGGAAGGGGTTTCCTACAGGTAGTCGTCTCTGATACCAACTTGTGACTCCCCCAAAATCGGACTGTGTACAGTAATCATACACGCAAGGTACACGACCGAGATCAAGGACTCACGGCATGACATCACAACACAACTCTAATAATAAAAATAATACAAGTTGTATAATACAAGCCAGGGGCCACGAGGGCTCGAATACAACAGATCGAGAGCACAAAGTTAGCGGAAGCAATAGTATCTGAGTATAGACACAAATAACATGGTTGCCTTAAGAAGGCTAGCACAAGCACAACAACCATCGAAAAGGCGCAGACCTCCTTCCTAGGAACCTCCAAAGTACTCCTGGTCGTCGGGGATCTCCATGTCATAGAAGGCACCATGGATCTTCACGTTGTGGTGGTCGGCATCGAGGATCTCCTGCTCGTGGACGTCTCGCGTCTGATTGCAGGTACCGGGTATATAGAAAACAAAAGGGGTAAATAAAAGCAAGGGTGAGTATCTAGCATACTCAGCGAGACTTAAACCCAGGCTACTAAGCATTTATGCATTGGTATCAAAATGGAAGAAGAGGATCTATAGTGGACTGCATGATATAAGTACCAGGGTAAGGGGAAGACCTAACCTATCGAAGACTAGCATCTTCACGCATTCTTGCAGCATGGGAAGAGAATAGCCAATAGTTATAATAGCATGAATGGAATAACAATGCAACATAAGTTGATGCAACAATGTATAATAATAAGTTGTATTTATTAATCAATGTTCCCGAGATTCTTCCTCGACTTCCTTGCCGGGAAGACGGGAACAATATTTTAACTCTATAATAGTTTGTAGTTATATAGGATTCGGATCTAGCATAGAGCATCATTTAACCGTGGACATGGCTATTCGAATAGATTAACTTCCCTGCAGGGGCTGAACAACGGTTACCCTATACGCTCGGATCTCCAGGGTGGTGCACACCTTGTTAGGGAATGCCCCACCGAGGCTATCCGACACGCCGTAAACCATCCTAGGCTCAATAGAGAGGCCATCCGCCTGTCTAAATCCTAAGTACGAAGGGACTTTGGACTCCCTCCCTCTGTACTCCTGCACGGTACGTGACTGGCCGGTGAAGCAGAACCACCTCCCATTGCAAGAGTAGGCGGTCCAATCCTGACAATCAGCCCGAGGTAAAGCTGACGTCTGAAGAGCTTAGAATGAAAAGCGTATGATGCGGAGGAGCCCATACTCGTTATCCCGCGTGGAGGTAGTGCGTACATGGCCAGTCGACCAACTCAAGATATTCACCTGACCCATTAGAAGTTTTATTATTATCTCGCGGGACGACCGTTCTCGCCTTCCCGACTAGTTAACTCAACGGACAACGAACAACAACCAGGACCACCTCCCATTACAAGAGTAGGTGCCTGCCCTGTCATCTCGTCAAATCTCACGGTTACCAACAAGGTGAACCGTCTCCTTACCTTATCTCGCGTGTCCTCTTGGAGGAGCTTGACTTTCGTGGTTTGGTATCTCACAGCCGACAAGAAAGGACCAGGCCCACGATGGTATCCGCCTGTCCTGCCATCTCGATACAATACCTTTCGCGGGCACCGTTGGGTCACCCGACTACTTACCTTTAAGGACACCAGTTGATTCAGGTTCCTACCATCAAGTGAAACCAGGAGGACTCACTTTCGATGGTGCACTTGAAGTGGTCTGATAGAGACATCAGCGGGAATGAACTAAATAGGAATATCCTCGTATCACCCCGGTGGTGCTTCGCTACCGAGCCGGTGACGAGAGTGAAATACTAGTTCATCCACTCGTAAGTCAAACTTGAAGCGACTTGGCAGCGTCTCGCCATTGTAGGTTCCCTTGGGCGTCTACTCTGTACCATACATGTTGCAGCAATTTAAATCATTTGTGTTCCGCATTCACTCCCCAGAGTGATCGCGACCCGATTACTAAACCTAGTTGACTAACACTGCGCAGGGCTGACTGCTGAATATTATATTTATATACTAGACAGCATAGGATAAGGAAGGTACATCAAGGGGCGACAATGACAGGCTATTCAATTGAATAGGAATGTAACGTAGCAACAACAATGCCTAGTGCAAAGATAAATATAGATAGATAGGTGATATCTGGGATTGAAGGGGCACTGCTTGCCTGGAAGCTCGGTAGCAAGGGACTGGTCGTCGACGTAGTAGTCGTTCACAGGGGCGTCGACGGCGGTCGTCGGGTCTACCGAACAATAAGAAGGGGGAAGAAATAATAAATACATGGCAATAATAGCAATACAGATACAAGACATGGAAAACGCGATGTTGGTGGTGTTCTAACGCAGTACGAGGTGTATTTCTTGGAGAGGGAATTCATCCGGGGATGAACTGCCAGCTCCGGGTGATTATCGGCAAACGAAATGGAGGGGGAATGTTCCATGTCTGCAGTGTCATGGACATTTGAGGGGTGTGGGGATAGCGTAGTCGTATTCGTTGTATTTTTCTGATCAACTTTCATGTATAAATTATTTTCATCAAAGTTACGGTTTAAAAGATATTAATTTTCTAAGTTTAAATCATTTTCTAGCAATTACTGGATTTATTTTATTTACTAAATCAACATTATCCAGAATAGTACATTTGACTTGGTCAAAATGACACAGGGGACCCACATGTCATAGGCTGGGCCTTTGACCTGGTCAACTGGCCAGTGGGTCCCTATGACATGTGCTAATTACCAGTTTAGATTTAATAGGAAGTTACTTAAAGGGCTGGGCCCACATGTCATACACAGGGGGTTATCTTAATCTAACAGTTTTCTTTTAACTTAATAAAAGGCGCTAGGGCCCACTTTCATAGACACACAGTGGGGGGGGTAGGCTTAACACAAACCTGTGCTTAACAGGGCTAGGGCCCACCTGCCAGTGGGACAAACCCTCTAGTTTTCCACGGGCGTCGCCGGCGGCGACTACAGGTGGGGCCACAGCGAGCATGTGCTTGCCACAGGGAGCCGTTCAGTGCGTCGTTTGCTCCTACGGAACCAGTGCGACGCGCCGCAACTGGCAGTGCCATTGGTCCGAGCTGGGGTGGACTGTGGCCACGACGACGCGTGCAACCGCGGCGGCCGGAGCATGTCCATGGTAGCGGCACGGAATTGAGCGCGAGAAGATGGGGACGAAGCGGACGCTCACCAGGGTGGTGCTGCCGAGCTCGAGCAGGCCGGAGGGAGAGCGTGGAGGTGGCAGTCGGCGTCGAGGTGCGCCGCGGCCGGCGTCAAAGGACGTCCCGATTCGCCTGATGCAGAGGTCTCCATCTCGATCTCGATGGTGGGGGTGAACTAGAGGAGAACGGCGGAGGTCCTCGACATCCTGGATGGGCCTGGGGTGGAAAATGGCCACGGCGACGACGAGTGGCGGCGACTGCAGCTTTCGGGCGGTGGTGGTGTGAGGCAATGGAGAGAGGGAGGAGGGGGAATCTGGCGGTTTGGGTTCCATGGGGGAGCGGGGACCGTTCTTATCCCCAAGGGGCCGGGCGATGGCCGACCCGGCGACAGTCGTAGCCATGGCGACCGGATGGTCGACACGCACGCGAGTGAGCAGAAGATAGGGGAAAGGAGGTGGTGGGGCTGGGCCTAGTTGGGGTTTTTGCCTGAGGCCATAGATAGTTGTTTTTCATTTCTCTTATTCCACTGTTGACGAGGGGGTGACCCCACGACTCCTGCGTGTGAGGATACCTGGTGCATATGAAGATAGAAGGCCCGCTGGAAGCCTCAACAGGCCCACGACTGGCCCACTCGAGGCACCGGCGTAGGAGTCCGCGACCAACATGGAAGTCAAGACTTGGCGTCCAAGGCAAAGCTAGATTAGCCAATCGCCCCTGTAACTTGAGTCGGACTCCCCGAGACCCAGCCTAGTATATAAAGGTTGGGAGGGGTGACGGCTCAGGGAATCCAATCTTCAATCAACACCTCCGGTCTTGAGCGAACTCGCCTCAATCGCCACTTTAATCACCTCCCGCATAATACAATCGAGCAGGAAGTATTTTCTCCTGTTAGCCGACGAGTATCGCCCACCTGCTCATCATCTCTACGATCTAACCCAGGGTCCCTGACCATGGGATTTGCCGAGGTCAATCCTCGTCAATTGGCGTCGACCGTGGGGACTACGCAGGTTGGAATCACGATCTCGGCGGTCCCGTCCTTAGCAAGTCACAACTCAAGGACTCGAGAAAGATCCAATCCACTCGAATAACTCAAGTTCATCGCAGACCTCTCCATCACACCACCAAGATCGCTCGGCCCGCAACTAGGCCAAATTATATCTTTTGGAGACTACCAAAGTCGTGACCGGCGAAAAAGAACTCAACATTCCAGAAGGCAAGCGCAAGACGCGACCATGAAGCCAGACAGGATGCTGGAGCAAGTACAAGAAGTCTGCATAGAAATCTCACTCGAGGAGCCACAACGTGTCGTAGCAGCTTTGCCCACCACTCGAACACCCACCGCCACCCGGGCACCCGCCGCGGGACATGAAGGCGACTCCGAAACTCAGTCCGGCGAGTACTTCGACCCAGATCGAAGAACAGATGAGTTCGCCAAGATGATTCGGAACCACTCGAACAACGACGGAATAGAGCTCGACCCAAGGTTCCACTCCCGTTCGGAAGACCACTCGCAGTCGTTCCTCGTCGCAAGAAGAAGAAGAAGGAACTCCGGCTCCAGCAAGCTCGTAGCCAAATAACAGCTGGATGGACCCTGCACAATCCACTATTTCTAAGACGACTGGGGGCGCCTTAGAGCAGGCCACACCTTGAGAGGTTGTCGTTTGTTCACCGAACTCTCCAACAGCCTCAAGGAAGAGAAGCAACACGAAGCCAAACGGGCTCGAGGAACCGCACAGCCGCCAGCACCCAACGCAGAAGAGAAATACCCTCCGTCTCATGGACGGGTCTGCATGATCCAAGATGGACGACCCTCAAAAGCAAAACAGGACGCCCACACCCTGCAAACTCGAGCAGCCGAGGACCTAAAAACAACAGAAAGCTACCATATGTACGACGCAGAGACCAACATTACTTTCTCAGAAAACAATCACCCACCCGCAATTCCAAGGCCAGGTCACGCACAATTGGTCCTCGAAGCTCAAATCGGTGGTTATGACATGGACAGAGTTTTCATGGACGGGGGCAGCAGTTTAAACATAATCTTCACCAGCACTTTGTGCAAGATGCTCATTCCACGATCAGTCTAGAAGAAGTCAGGCGTTACACTCTACGGCGTAATTCCAGGTGAAGCAGCCTCCTCCCTCAGAACAATCGAGCTCGATGTCGTCTTCGGTGGCAAGGGAAACTTTGCAAGAAAAGTCCTCGAGTTCGAAGTACTCCACTGGCAGTCCCAATACCACGCCATACTCGGGCGGACCGCATTCGCTCAATTTATGGCGATCCTGCACTACGCGTACCTCAAGCTCAAGATGCCAGGACCCTCAGGGGTCATCACGGTCAACGGGAGTTTTATCAAATCAGACCAATGCGACCGAGACTTTCATGAAGCCTCGAAGAGATAGCCATGGTGACAGACAAGAGCATTTTCCCACTGGCAAGCAGAAGCGAATCAAAAGAATTTACTCGCGACTTCAGCGTTGACAGCGACAGAGTCACCCATCAGGTGCACCCAACGGACCCGGACAAGACCGTCTGAATCTACGCTCATCTCCCAGAAGAACAAGCAATTGCCCTTATGGTGTTCCACCGCGAGGAGTGGAAAATTTTCGCCTGGTGCCCGGCTGACATGCCCGGAATACCACGAGAGTTCACAGAGCACGCACTACATATACAGCCAAACACCAAACCAGTGAAGCAGGAGTTGCGCAGATTTTCCGAACCCAAGCGCAGTGCCATTGGAGAAGAAGTCAATCGACTACTCGACGCACAATTCATCCGGGAGACGAACAAGGCCACCTGGGTCGCAAACCCAGTCTTAGTGCCTAAAAAGGACACCGACGTACTACGCATGTGCGTTGACTACGGGCCAGTCAACAAACACTGCCCAAAGGATCACTCCCCTTTGCCAAGGATAGACCAGATAATCGACTCTACTGCAGGGTGCGACCTCCTGTCTTTCCTCGACGCCTACTCAGGATACAACCAAATTAGGATGAAGGAAGAAGACGAAGAGCACACCTCATTCATCACACCCTACGGCGTATTCTGCTACAGGACAATACGCCACATACCAGCGAATGATGCAAGCATGCTTAAGAGACCAAATCGGCAGAAACGTCCAAGTTTACGTCGACGACATCGTCATCAAAACTTACAGTGCGAACACGCTACTAGGCGACCTCTGCAAAACCTTGCAGCACTCAACAGATACAGAATCAAGCTCAACCCAAAAAAGTGTGTGTTCGGCATCCCAGCCGGAAAACTACTCAGATACATGGTCTCTGCCCAAGGAGTCGAAGCCAACCCGGAAAAAGTCCAAGCACTCGCCAGGATGCAAGAGTCGGTGAACATCAAAGGCATACAGCAACTCACAGGAAGACTCGTAGCACTGAGCCATTTCATCAGCAGGCTAGGAGAAAAGAACCTACCATTCTACCAGTTGCTCAGAAAAAGAGAGAAATTCGAGTGGACTGAAGAAGCCCGAAACACATACGCGGACCTAAAAAAGACCCTCTCGACCCCACCAATCCTGGCGGTGCCCAAGGAGCGAGAACCTCTCTACCTCGACATAGCGACACGCAGCAGCGTAGTCAGCACACCACTCGTCGTCGAGCGCGCGGAAGAAGGCAAAGCCCATAGCATACAAAGGCCAATCTACTACCTTAGTGAGGTCCTCACAAAATCTCAGCAGCGGTACCCGCACTACCAGAAGCTCGTATATGCCATCGTCATGACTTCAAGGAAAGTAACACATTATTTCAAAGAGCACCTCATCACGGTTGTGAGCAGCGCACCACTCGCCGACATCCTTAACAACCCTGGAGCAACGAGTCGAGTCGCCGAGTGGAACATCGAGCTCAGCCCCCGCGACCTGCAGTTCAAGCATCCAACGGCAATCAAAGCCCAAGTACTCCTAGACTTTCTGGTCGAGTGGATGGAGGTGCAAAAACCTGGCCCTCCAGACCTCTCCAACTCATGGACGATGTTCTTTGATGTATCAAAAGGACATCAAGGAGCCGGAGCATACGTCGTGTTAATCTCGCCCAAAGGAGATAAACTCAGATACGTGATCCAGATCAACTTCAGCAAGGCATCAAACAACGAAGCAGAATATGAGGCACTACTCCATGGCATGCGCATGGAAAAAGCTTGCGGCGCCACCCGTCTCGTAATCTACGGCGACTCCAACCTCGTCGTCTAGCAAACAATGAGGGACTGTGAAGCAGTCGCAGAAAACATGTTAGCATACCAGAAGATCTACAACACTTTGGAAGGAGAATTCAACGGCTGTGAGCTAAACTATGTCACCAGAGCAAATAACACAGAAGCAGACGAGCTCGAAAACATTGAATCAACTCGAGGACCAGTTCCCCCACGCATTTTCCTCGAGAGTATCAGCCAGAGATCAATAAAAAGCAAAGCACTCACGCCAGAAGCAGCCGCAGAGGATGAAAACACAAGTGAACCAGCGCAAGTGGTAGCAGCGAGCCCAACCGCTGATGAAGAAGGCAACAACGCAGTCGCGGAGGCAGAGCCAGCTGCACCCGAAGACCCAGCTTGGACAAAACCGTTCCTCAGTTTCCTAATACAAGGCAGTTTGCCGCAAGACACTACGGAAGCCCGATGCATCAGTCGGTGATCTAAAGTGTTCACAGTAATCAACGGACAGCTCTACAAACGCAGCATTTCTCAGGTACTCCAAAAGTGCATCAAGGAAGAAGTCGGCAAGGCCCTGTTGCTCGAGATCCACAAGGCACTTGCGGGCACCACGCGAGCAGTCGGCCACTCGTGGCCAAAGCTTTTCGAGCAGGGTTCTACTGGCCAACCGCAATGCGAAACGCGGAAGACATCGTGTGACGCTGCATCGCCTGTCAAAAATTCGCCAGCAGGCCACACGCTCCAGCATCAGAACTCAAAACCATACCAATATCCTGGCCTTTCGCCACATGGGGACTCGACATGGTGGGTCCACTCAAGAAATCCTCAAAAGGAGGTCGAACACATCTCCTAGTAGCAGTGGACAAATTCACCAAGTGGATTGAGGCAGTACGAATCACCAGCTCAACAGCCCTCACGGCAGTTAACTTCATTAAGTCCATCATCTTCCGATTCGGCGTACCACATAACATCATCACAGATAACGGTACAAACTTCACAGCAATAGAATTTTAGAACTTCTACCAAGAATTGGGCATCAAGATAACCTACGCATCGGTCGCGCATCCACAGTCCAACGGCCAGGTGGAAAAATCAAACGTCTTAGTGTGCGGAGGAATAAAAAAGCGGCTCCTCGCACCACTCGAACAGGCCGCAGGAAACTGGGTAGAAGAACTTCCCGCAATCCTATGGAGCATGCGAACCACCCCCAATGCATCAAACCAGTACACACCCTTTTTCATGGTATACGGGGCGGAAGCTGTGCTGCCACACGACCTAAAGTTCGAAGCTCCCCGAATCTCGGGATACGAAGAGGAAGAGGCAGAAAAAGCACTCCAGAATGATAAAGACATCGCAGACGAAGCAAGGGACACAGCTATAGCAAGGTCAGAAGGATACCAAGATAAACTACGCACGTACCAAAGCAATCGCCTGCGGACAAGAACTTTCCGCAAAGGAGATCTTGTTCTGCGACTAACACAAGAAAAAGTCCACAAGCTTGTCTCGTAGTGGGAAGGACCGTTCATAGTCTCGGAGGTCATAGGAGGAAGAGCATACAGGCTGAAGAACCCGTAGACCGACGAAGACGTGGGAAATCCGTGGAACGTGGAAATCCTGCGCCTGTTCTACCCATAGACTACCCATAGGCAATTTCGACCAGAAAAGCAGTATCGGCAGAAGCACCGACCGGCAACTTGTGTAAAAACTCGAAGCAATAAATGAGGTGTTGCCCAAATAATACTACTTAAAGCACTCGGGGGGTCGAGCGCAGACTCCCCCCGAGAGACGCTATTTTCGCTTAGGCGACGATACTTAAAGCACTCAGGTGCTCGAGCGCAGACTCACCCCGAGAGGCGCTATTTCTCTTACGCGACGACACTTAAAGCACTCGGGGGCTTGAGCGCAGACTCCTCCCGAGAGACGTTATTTCGTTTACACGACGACACCTACAACACTCGGGGGGTCGAGCAAAGACTTCCCCCGAGAGACATTACTTCGCCCGCATCGTTTTAAAAAGAAGCCCCATTCCAAGTTTACACATCAGCACAATCTATTTCCCAAAGATAAGGATAAAGCAGACATCGGACAGAGCAATTTTTTAAGTCTTCACCCGATCACAAGTGATCACCTAAAGACTCGGGGGATACTCCCATCGGGAGCGCTGCCGCGCACCTGATGAAAATTTGGAACAACAGTGCAGCCGCAAGAAGGGCCAGCACGGACGAATAAAACTCAAAGTCTACGTCCGACTCTACAAGTCGAACGTCGCCTCGGGGGCTACTCCCATCGGGAGCGCTGCCACGCACCCGATAGTACTGCAAGGCACTTGAAGACAGTTTTCATTAAACAAGGACCCGAAGGCAGTTTCCATTACAAAGGACTCAAAGACAAGTTTTCATTAAACAAGGACCCGAAGGCAGTTTCCATTACAAAGGACTCGAACACATTTTTCATTAAACAAGGACCCGAAGGCAGTTTTCATTCCAAAGGCTCGAACACAAATTCCATTACAAAGGACCCAAAGGCAGCACAAATTACATGTTAGAGTGATTCAAGGCTCAATACCAAAAGACAACAGCTCTACTACACATCAGAGGACCACAAGACCAAACACCACCAGGAATTATGACTTCTACATGTGTGCAGATGCTGAGATAATTGGCACTTTGGTCCACGTCTTGACGAGCATCATCACAGACAAAGTAAGAACTAAGCCTGCGAAGAGCAACTCGCCACCTTCCTGAGCCTGGTGACCTTGCCTACCAGCGCACCCGCTTGGCTGGTGGCTTGACGTCCGAGTTCTCCCTAGAACTAGAAGAGCAAGCACCACCAGTCGAGGAGTCGGTAGAAGAAGAAGTTGAAGCCAAAGCACCATTTGACTCTCCAGAACCAGTATTGCTCGAGTCCTCCCAGTACAGGTCCAGACGATTCTCGCCGGCATCAAACGCACGGACGATGAGAGTAACTTCGCCATCAAAACGACAGCAAAGGCTATCTCCATCGCGCAAATTCAGCCGTCGAGAAAATGACCTCCAGCCAGATCCAAAGAAAATCAGGAACGAATTATCAACCTCCAGCTCCACCCATGAGGGAGATCGAGCACACCCTTGACGCTAGAGCCATAGAACCCTCAAATTGAGCTCAGAAACAATGGAGGCAAATGAAGACGGAAGAGGGATCCGAGTAGCGGTCCGGCTGAGAACACGCAGAAGAAAGTCGTGGCGCGAAACACCCTCCTCCACGAAAGAAGAGGCATGCGATGTCATAGCTCCACGACGTCCACCACACGAAGAACGAGGCGTGCGGCCACCACGGCCGCGTCGGCCACGACCTCGGCCAACCACGCCGCTAGAAGAGCTAACAGCAATTACGCCGCCACCACGCTTGGGCGCCATATCATGAAGAAGGCGAAGGAAAAGATGGGAGAAGAACAGACGCCGAGCTCAGGCAAATAACAACAGGTATTTATAGCACAGACCAGGGGCAAGCAAGGAAAACACGCAGAAACATAGATGGCGCTATCATTAATTCAAGACCAACGCGCTTGACGCGACGGATTCCAAGACAAGATGCCTCTTCACATCTAGCACTATTCAATAAAGGACGCATCAAATCTCGCATGTTTGCCATACACGCCTCGAAAACCCAACGGGCAGCACCAGCGCAGGATTGCAGCGCAGCGTCCAAGTTGTCATTATGACTTATCAGGAGATGTGACGGTTCGAAAACCAAGCGGTCATCAAAAGCATTATTACGATGCTTATCCTCGTGACAGTCCAAGAAGGTTGATTCAAGATAAAAACAACTGGTAAAATAAAGCCCGGTAAATACTCCTTGTCTCTTTGTGCCAAATTTTTGACTTTGTTCAAAAAAAATTACTCCCATCGGGAGCACCTTGCCTTTGCTAAAAACAGAGCAAGGTCCAAATTTCGAGGAAGCGTGTGGCTATTCCCCCCCCCCCCCCTATCAAGAACAAATACATCTACAGAGTTCGGGTGTTCCCTCACCCAGAAGGCAAAGATGTGCTCGAGTGACCACTCGCACCAACAATAATCGCTGCATCTACGAAGTTCGCGTGCTCCCTTACCCAGAAGGCAAAGATGTGCTCGAGTGACCACTCGCACCAACAATAATCGTTGCATCTACGGAGTTCGGGTGCTCCCTCACCCAGAAGATAACGAAGCATTCCAGGGGCTACTCGCAAGACTCGACTAATACCCAGGAGGACAACCTTCCCACGCACTCGACGACTATCCGAGTGGGTGCATCTCTTATCGACTCCTCGCCTGAGCTCGCAAAAGCTCCGCGGGTGACTACTAATAGTCCACTTGATCTGTTTATTCCAAGTGGGTGCATCTCTAATTAGGCTCAGCACCTCTATAAAAAATGATGCCTGGGCGGCGACACATTGCACTCTAGATGTCGCGCAAGCTTAGCGCGTAGGTAAGACCCCGCTGCGCAGTCGGTCGGGCCGGGACTTGCCACAACGCGACTTCACTCCCGATGTTTTTGATGCGCTTGCATGAAGAAAGATGAGCCAATAATGGACGCGTTAAGGTTGTTTGCTGAGACCGGCGTCATTGATCCTGTAAGTCCTGCAGCGGCATGGACTTTGCTAGACACCAGTCGTTTCCAAGTGCGTGTCGAGGGACACGGGCTTGATTGGGCTACTGAGGTATTTTCCACTAGCGTAATTCATCAAGGCTCGACCAGCCGACTACCTTGGGCCGTAATTCATCAAGGTGCTGCGCATGTGAAGATAAGCGATGACGGATTCTAGTCTTTGCGTGACTCATTGAGTCCCCCAGGCACTCGGGGGCTACTGATGAGGGGGTGACCCCACGACACCGGCGTGTGAGGATACCTGGTGCATATGAAAACAGAAGGCCCGCTGGAAGCCTCAACAGGCCCACGACTGGCCCACTCGAGGCACCGACGTAGGAGTCCGCGACCAAGATGGAAGTCAAGACTTGGCGTCCAAGGCAAAGATAGACTAGCCAATCGTCCCTGTAACTTGAGTCGGACTCCCCGAGACCCAGCCTAGTATATAAAGGCTGGGAGGGGTGACGGCTCACGGCATCCAATCTTCAATCAACACCTCCGGTCTTGAGCAAACTCGCCTCGATCGCCACTGTTATCACCTCCCGCATAATACAATTGAGCAGGAAGTATTGTCTCCTGTTAGCCGGCGAGTATCGCCAACCTGCTCATCCTCTACGATCTAACCCAGGGTCCCTGACCATGGGATTTGCCGAGGTCAATCCTCGTCAACTGTCTTTTCTTTTCTATCATTATTTATGTCTGCTAGCAATTTATTTTATAAAAATGTGCAACTTGCTACACTAATAATGTTACACCTTAAGGTACCACCACAAAAAGTTTGGGGCACATCAAAAATCCATTTGAATTCTATTTAATATTTAAATGATTATTAGGGACTGTTTTAGCACTGTACTTATTTGTTTTACAAATTTAAATACTGCAAAAAATACTTTTGCTATCTTAATGTGACCTACTGGTTATTAGGCATTTTATAAAATTGTTTGCACAATTTTTGGTTCAACTTTATTTTCCACTTTCATATTTAATTTTCAACTTGAGTTGGATTGTTTCTATAATGCAGTTTAATTATGAAAAACATGCTGGCATGGCATATTAGCTAGGCTAAAAAGTGATTAGGATTTGGGAACTTACATTTTGTCCCGAAGAAGGTTACCCTGCCAACACCCAGTTAGAGTTGGAGTCTATCACGTCCTTTGTAACCAGCTATTTATAGCCACCCCTATGTGATCAATGAAGCAAGCATAAAACAATCTATCTTCTCTCCTCGTGCTCCTGCGCCTCAGCGTTCCTCCTCACCTCTTCCCCGACCATAGGTCGACGAGAGGTTTTCCCTCGTCCTCCAACCTCACACGACTACAACCTCCGGTCCAATCCACCCCCAGCTCGTGTAAACTTCGTATCAGATTCATCTTCGATCCCGGTGGCTGCCATGGTTCGTCCGCTGCCCCTTCCGCAAACACTAGCAGAACTCGTCACCAAACAGCAGAAGGACCATGAAGCTGTGGTCACGACTCTCAACATCCCCTCCGAGGAAAATCAAACCGCAGGGTCTGAACGCACCAAGGACCGCGCCACCCTCAAGTCCATCGCTGAGATGCTTCAACAACTCCAGGTCCAGCTCGCTGATACATCACAGCAACAGCGCGCGCAACTGATAACCCACAAGTGTTGGCATCGCAACAGTCTTCGCGGGTAGGTATAACCCAGTTTATTAATTTGACACAAGGGGAGCCAAAGTATACCTATAAGCCTTAGAAGTTGAGGTGTCAATTCAACCACACCTGAAAAAGCACTAGACAAGATATAGCCTTTAAGACTTCCCCAATCACCAACACCACAAAGTAGTAACAAAGGAGTAGCAGCAGTAATGAGAGCAATAGTAACAACGAAGGCAATGAAGATTAAAGATGGACAAGTGTTCAAGGTTTCACTAGTGGTAACTCTCCAAGCAAAAGAAACAAGTGTTGAGTGAACAAATTACAGTTGGGCAGTTGAAAAAAATGCACTAACTCTAGCCACAGAACAAACTAGAGCATCCAAGTCTAAGACCAAACGTAGGCATGTATTCCGTATGTAGTTGTACGTGCTTGCAATAAGAACTTTGCACAACATCTTTTGTCCTACCATACCGCTACCAACGGGGCCAAAAGAAACTTATGGAGATTAAGGTGCTCCTGTCAAAGAGCACCGGAACAAAGCATTGACACTCTATGAGCACATGTAATCCTCAAATTATAGCCCATCTCCTTTGGTGTCCCAAGCTCTCACCATTGAGATCGCCGGTTCCAGACTATAACAGGTGCATACAACCATAGATAAGATCTAGAACAACAATTATAATCATGCAACCATAACGTGCTCAGATCTGAAATCATGCTACTCATGCACTAGTAGCAAGTATTAGGAACAACAAATTGCAGCAATAATAATTCATAAACTTCTAAGGACTAAACAAGGTAACAATTCATTGGATCTCAACAAACACAACACCAATTACATCATATCGATCTCAATCATGTAGGGCAGCTCATGAGAACTTTGTATTGAAAATATAGGGGGAGAAGATACCACATAGCTACTGCCAAGAACCCGTAGTCTAAGGGGGGACTACTCAAGAAGCATCATGGAGCGAAGAGGGGTTGATGAAGATGACCCCGGTGGCCAAGGCCCTCTCCGGCAGGGTGGCGGAGCAGGATCCTGGTGACCCCTGAAGCTAGGTTTCGATGGCGGCGGAGATCGGGATCGCTTCTGGAAAATATGACTGCATATCTCGGGTTTTCGCGTCGGGGGGTAAATATAGGCCAAAGGGGAGACCGAGGGGGGCCCACCTCGCCCAGGCGAGTCCTTGGCGCGGGTCCCCCCTGGCCGCGCCCAGAGGCCGCCTGGAGGGTGTGGACCTCCCCCAAAGCTCCTCCTCTGGCCGGAAGACTCTTTTGATGAATAAGAATTTTGGGAATTTTTTGGGAATTTTCTGAGCAACTTCATTTTTGGACCTTTTCTGCATTACAAAGACAAAACAGACAGAAACTGGCACTGGGCTCTATATTGGTAGGTTAGTCCAATAAATGATTCAAAAGCATGGCAAAAAGATGTAGCAATGGCACAAAATGAGCATGGAACAAGCAAAAATTATGGATATGTTTGAGACATATCAGTAGCATCTCGCCCTCCTCCGGCTTGAAGGGAAGGACACGCCTCAACTTGGGGGCCTCGGGCTCATGCAGCCACCTGCGACTAAGTCCAACGCCGGGGACAGGGCCGCCATGTCAAATTCGTCTGATTGTGCTCTGCGACTCTACAAAATTGACTTCCCCCTCTTTGACGGGGCGAGCGGCCCACAACCATGGCTGACCCGCTGCAATCTGTTCTTCCTCGGCCAGCGGACACAGGAGTCCTATAAGACGTGGCTCGCCTCCTACCACCTCACCGACGTTGACGCCTTATGTTACGGCCACCTTGAGACCAAATTAGTCCAGCGACCGTCCTGGGAAGAGTTTCAAACACTCATCTCTAACCACTTCGGACCGTCAACTCGCGCCAACTCCTTTGGCGAGCTGATCTCGACACGCTGCTCCAGTACCGTCGCGGAGTACTCCAAGTGTTTCCTCAAGAATCTATCTCGTGTGCATCCACTTGCCGACGCTGAGGAGCATGATATATTCACCAAAAATTTTGGGCGACCCCATGAAAACTCAGGTCGAGATGCTTAAACCTGCGACTCTGGACGCGGCTATGGACTTGGAAATTCGTTTGAGCACCTCAACACTGTCACTGGAGCCACGACCACCACCGCTTGACCGAGCCGCCAAATTCGCCCCATGTCCAGCCCTGGTGCGACATTGCTGGAATCCTCCAGCTCCACGCTAGCGCTCGTATTCAAAAACCTCACCCCGGCCGAGATGGACGACCGGCGTGCCAAAGGCATTTGCTTCAACTAAAAATAGAAGTTTGTTCGAGGCCATCGTTGCAAACGTCTTTTCTACATCCAGTCAGCAGACGACGAAGAAGAGTCGTTAGCGGATTACCAAGAGGCCAAAATCTCACTTATGGCTGTCACAGGGATTCCATCCAGCAACACAATGCAGGTCGCCCTTCGTGTCGAGGATCGTGACCTTGTTGCCTTGCTTGATTCCGGTAGTACTCATAACTTCATCCACGAGGAGTTTGCCGCCGTCGTGCGGCTTCCCTTCTCCTCCGACCGCCGCCTCGGGGTCACGGTCGCTAATGGTGATAAGGTTACCTTCCGTGGACTCCTAAAACAGGCTGCTATCACGATTGACAGGGAGCGCTTCATTGTCGACCTGCACGCCATACCGTTGGGAGGATTTGACGTCGTCCTCGGCACACACTTCCTCAAAACCTTGTGGCCTATTTTGTGGGATTTCAATACCCTTTGGATGTCGTTTCGGCACACGGATCACCGCGTGGAGTGGTCAGGACTAGGCTCACCAGGACGGTCTGCCCAATTACATATCAGCGTCAGCAAGGACCTCCTCGACAGCCTCCTTGCAGCCTTCACAAACGTCTTCATCGAGCCCCAGGGACTGCCGCCGCCGCGCGTCCATGACCATCATATTCACCTTATTCTCGGGACGCAACATGTTGTTGTACGGCCTTACCGATACCCGGCTATTCAAAAGGATGAACTGGAGAGACAATGTGATGAGATGCTGGCTCGTGGCCTTATCCGCCGTAGTTCATCGGCCTTTTCATCACCCGTCCTCCTCGTCAAAAAGCATATGGTACTTGGCGTTTATGTATCGACTACCGTGGACTCAACCTTGTCACCATCAAGAAAAAGTTTCCTACTCCATTGTCGATTAGCTGTTGGATGAGCTAAAAGGCGCCCGCTTTTTCAAAAAACCGGACCTCCGATCCGGCTACCACCAAGTTCGGATGGCCCTTGAAGATATCCACAAGACGGAGTTTCGCACCCATGAGGGTCTCTTCGTGTTTGTGGTGATGACATTTGGTCTAACAAATGCTCCAATGACATTCCAAGCACTAATGAACGAAGTACACCGTCCCTTCCTTCGTCGCTTTGTGCTTGTTTTCGTTGACGATATTTTGATATACAGCTCCTCCTAGTCGGATCACCTTCGTCATGCCAAGCTCATCTTGGAGGCTATGCGCACACATCAGCTTTTCCTCAAGCGCTCCAAGTGCTCATTTGGGGAGGAATCCATGGCTTACCTTGGGCACGTCATCTCTACAGCGGGAGTTGCCATGGACAACGATAAGACCCTTGTCGTGGTTGACTGTCTAGTTCCGTGCACTGTCCGTGTTGTGTGTGGTTTCTTGGGTCTTGCAGGCTACTACCGCAAGTTCATCCAGGATTTCGGCTCCATTGCATCACCCCTCACAATGCTACTCAAGAAAGATGGGTTTCTTTGGACCTTTGAGGCGGCCACCGCATTCGACACTCTCAATTCTGCACTCACCACAATCCCGGTGCTCCAATTACCTGACTTTTTAGTTTCGTTTATTGTGGAGTGTGATGCATTTGTATCTGGTTTTGGTGTTGTCCTGCATCAAGGTGTCGGGCCAATTGCCTATTTCAGCAAAACCATAGCTCCTCGGCATGCCTCTCTAGCCGCTTACAAGCGGGAGCTCATTGGTCTGGTTCAAGCTGTGCGCCATTGGAGGCCATACCTCTGGGGACGCGCCTTCGTCGTCAAAGCTGACAACTACAGCCTCAAGTTTCTACTGGACCAACACCTTTCCACAATACCGCAACATCATTGGGTGGGCAAGCTCTTGGGTTTTGACTTCACCGTGGAATACAAACCAGGCCTTCAAAACATCGTCGCCGATGCGCTCTCTCGCCGTGATGTTCCTACATGCCACACATGCGCCATCAAGGGGACTTCTTTTGATCTATTTGAAGCACTCCGTCAGGCATCACACACAGACCCGGCGATTGTCACATTCCGGGAACAGCTGGAGTCTGGCGAGTTGGGGCAGCCTTGGGCTCTAATCGATGGCATTGTTACCTTTCAGCAGCGGGATTATGTGCCGCCCTCATCACAGTTGGTAGCGGAGGTCCTGGATGTGGCCCATGATGATGGACATGAAGGCATACAAAAGTCATTGCATCGTCTTCGCAGGGATTTTCATCTGCCTCAAGCCCGGTCAACACTTCAGCAGTATTGTAAGAGCAAAGTTATACCCCCATGAGTTTTGGATATTGTTGGTCAAAACAGTAGAGGAACTAACAAGTTTTCTAGTGTGAAACAGATGGTTAGGTTCCTGAAGTTATAGGTTGGTGATAAAGCTTCAACGAAGATTTACACTTTTACTGAAGCATATCCTCTGGAGTGAAGCTCATCACGGATGTCGACCCCTAAAAAGATAAGGAATCCTGAAGCACGTCTCATCAAAGAAGATGACCAAGATGGCGCAAGACTTAGTTGTTTTTGCGTAGTTCTTTTTCACTTCTTTGAGTCGTAGGAAAAACCGTACTATCAAGAGGGTTTAGTAAATGTACTCCGAAGGTTTTGGTGAAAAGACTCAGATCGAATCCAAACCAGTGAGAAACCAGAGTTGAGAAATCTCATGTGCGCTAGGTAATGCTTCACCAGCGAAGACTTAGTTCTTTCGGCTCCTGAAGCAGAACCAAGTCCGTGAGTCAGCTTTACTTGGACCACAAGTAAAGTTGCGCTTTGATTGGAAATATGACCGTTGGGGACAGGTGTCAAGCTGTCACATCGGGTCACTTCAGTCATTTCGCTCCTAGGGATTGCCACCTATAAATACGCCACCCCCGCCCTCATTGGCCGGTGGCTGCTCCGAGATTAATTCCTTACAGAGGAGAGAGAGAAAGCAACCCCACCGAAGCAAACCAAAAACCCATCCACAGAAGCATAAGTCCTATTGATCTGAGTTGATTCATTATGACTTAGGAAGAAGTTTGCTAGCCTTTTTATCTTGGAGAAATGCAATTCTCCTAGACGGTTAGAGAGTTGTTCTTCAGAGAGCGAAGAGTTATTGTCGCCTCGAAGTCCTGTTTGTCCAAGGTTTCGGTGATTTCCTCAATAATCAACCACGAGTGAAGAACTGACCAAGCTCAAGGAGATTGGTGCAGTGGAGATACGGACGGAGAGAGGTTAGCTCTTGTGTTCAATCACAAGTCCCTCCAACCAGACGTAGCACTTTGCAGAGTGTGAACTGGTCGAACAAACATCGCCGAGTCAAAAGTTCGTTTTACTTTCCGCACTTACATTCAGTTTATCAATTGCTTCAGTGATATGCTTCAATGCAATTGATTCGATGCTTTTGATTCGCTATGTTTTGCTTCAATCATGTTCTACTTCAATGTTTACCTTTCTGTTGAATCTCTTTGGTTACTGAGTTATGCTTCACTTCATAGTTTCATGCAAAATTTTGAAGTGATCATTCACCCCCTCCCCCTCTGATCACATACTTGGACTAACAATTGGTATCAGAGCTAGGCACTCTTTATTTGGATTAACCTCCTGGAGTGTTTTCAAGTATGTCTTCTAGTATGTCTTTCGCAGCTATTCGCTCTGGCGAACCTATTCCTATTTTCAATGGGAAGGACTACCCGTACTAGAAGGACAAGATGAAAAGAAATATCATGGCTATCAACTCAACTGCCTGGCAAGTTGTCTTGTATGGAGTCACTGTTGCCGATGAGAAGGACATCACCCCTGAAGAAGCAACACTGATTGATCTTGATTCTGTAGTTTGGGTTTTCATCACCAATCACTTGACACCTGAAAAGTATCATGAAGTGAAGAATATTCCAACTGCCAAAGGTGTCTGGGACTATCTTGAAAAGATTGGTGAAGGTGTTTCTACCCAGAAGGATGCCAGAATTGACACACTCCGAAGCAAATTCTATCGCTTCAAGAGAAACGAGGGTGAAAAAGTCAGCTCCATTTACAGCAGACTCACAACTCTTGCTAATGAATTGATTTCCCTCAGTGATGATGACATTACTCCTCACTCTGTTGTGAGAACTTTGCTTCGCTCATTGGATGACTCGTTTGATCACATTGTGCTGATGATCAAGGAAAGGACTGATTTCAGACGTCTTGTTGCTGCTGATGTTCTTGAGAGACTCACTACCTTTGAAATGGAAGAAGATGAGAAACGTGACATAAATGGTTCTCGAAGGAGATCTCATGCTTTGAAAGCAAAAGCTTCGCGTCATTCTTCACCCGAAGTCAGTTCTGCTTCAGGTGTCGAATCAGATGATCCTGCAAGCATTGGAAAGGATTTGGCATTGATCATGAGACTCTTCAATCGCTTCCAAAGAAAAGGTTTTTCTTCACCCAGAAAGAATTATTCTTCAAGAAGCTCCACTCACTCATCTCACCGTTCATCCTCAAGAAGCTCTCCATCAAAAGACAACTGTTGCTACAAGTGCAAGAAACCAGGTCACTACATTGCTGATTGCCCTCTGTGGGAAACTGAGAACAAATCGAAGCATTCACTCAGAGACTCTTCATCGAAGTCTCACAGATCCTCCAGAAGTCATGAGTCAAAGAGACATGATTCCAGTTCAAGAAGGGAAAAGAAGAAAGATTCTGATGATGATAAGAGGAAGAAGTATCATAAGAAGCGTGAGGGTTCTTCATCGAAGACTCACTCGTCTCGTCGAAGCAGCTCTCACCGTGTCAAGGCCTATCTGGGAAAGGAGATGAACTCTGAAGACGAAGCCTCTGGTTCCGAAGCTGAACAAGATTCAAGGTCTGCGTCTGGGTCCGAATCAGATGGTGTTGCTGGTTTGGCCTTCGCTTCGGCAGATGCTTCAATCAATGCTTCGAGCTCATTCTTCACCAACAACAGTAGTGAAGATGAAACTCCTGCATATTGCTTCATGGCCAAGGCAAAGGTATCTTCATCCAAATCAAACTATGACACTTCTGATTGTTCTTCATATGAAAGTGACTCAAAAATAAGCTATGCTAAACTTGCTAAAATTGCTTCAATTCAACAAGATGAACTTGATTCACTAAGCAAAACCATTAAGAAATCAGAAACGTTGTTGATCGATGAGATTGAGAAAGGTCAAACTTTAACTAATGAGCATGCTGCTCTGAAGAAGAAGTTTGAAGAATTATCCTCTCGGCATGATCTTCTTTCAGTTGATTATGAGAAGCTCACCTATGAATTTCTTCAGAGGAAAATGGCTCTCGAAAAACTGAAAGAGGCTCATGAAGAATTGGAAAATGTCAATCTCTCTCTCATGGCTCAACAAGGTTCTGAAGCAAATCATAAAACTGAATCACCTTGTCTGGATTGTTTGGAACGAAGCAAAACTGATTCCAAAGGGAAAGCTCCTATTATTATTGATGATACTAATGCCTCCGATGCGGAAAATCCTGCTGTTACCGAGGAACTCCTCAGGTTGAAAAACTTATTTGAAACAGGCATGTTCAAAAGTGTACAAGGACACCAATATCTCTGTGATATCCTGAGAAGGCTCTCCTTCACAGGAATCCCAGGAATGAAGGTGTTGGTTTCGAGAGAAAGATAAATCCTGATGGCACATATTGGGAGCCTGAACAGTATCCTAAGACTGTTTGGGTTCTAGCGAAGGAGAAACCCATTGATATTGCTAACCTTTCAGGTTTCGACTGCAAAATGAACAAAGTCATTGTGGATGAATCACTTGATTCTGACTACAAACTCATGAAAGATGAACAGGGAAAAGTTTCAGCTGAGTATGTAGGTACTCCACCAAAGAATGGATTCTATAAGAGGCAGATATGGGTGAGGAAAGAACTTGTGGAAAAACTGCCTGTTAATCATTCTATGCAGGGAAAGTCTTCGGTACCACCGAATCATTTCTACTCTCTTGAGAAGAGAAATGATCCATTGGTGACCGAATCAAATGTTCCGCAGAAGCAATACTATCGTACTGGTCGCCATACGTATCGTCCTCATAATAATCATGCTAAGATTGCATATGCTCATACTTATGCTAACCATTCGCAGAGGACTTACATTTATGGTGTGCTTGATGGTACACCGAAGCAATACACTCCTGTTCGATTTAATATTGCTTCGACCAGTGCTTCAACGTCTTCTCAGTCACCTGCTCGTTTGTGGGTGGTTAAGAAGAACTAATTCTTCTGCAGGGCTATGTCTCCGGTGGATCCGAATGGGTCATGGATAGTGGTTGTAAAAATCATATGACCGGAGACAAGGAGTTATTCACCGAAGAAAAACTAACTCAATCTTCTCTGAAGTACATTACCTTCGGTGATAACAACAAAGGTAAAGTGTTAGGTTTGGGTAAGATTGCCATATCGAAGGATAAGCACATTGACAAGGTTATGCTAGTCCAATCTCTTGGATATAATCTTATGTGTATTTCAAAGTTATACGATATGGGTATGCTTGTTCTGTTTTCTGCTTCGCGTTGTGTTGTCTTTTCACAGGATGACTATACGTTTGTCTTCGAGGGTTACCGAAAGGGAGATCTATACATTGTTGATTTTTCTTCGGGCCCTGCTGTATCCACTTGCTTAATGGCAAAAGCTTCATCTGGATGGTTATGGCATCGAAGACTTGGTCATGCAGGGATGAGAAATCTTCATAACTTAGTGAAGAAGAATCATGTTATTGGTCTTAGCGAAGTAAAATTCGATAAGGATCGTCTCTGCAGTGCTTGCGAAGCTGGTAAAACTACGAAGAAACATCATTCAGCGAAGACCATCATGACCACCACTCGTCCTCTTGAATTGCTTCATATGGATCTTTTTGGTCCTCAAAATTATGCAAGCCTGGGAGGAAACAAATATGGTCTAGTTATTGTTGATGACTTCTCTCGTTATACTTGGGGTTTTTTTTTGGATGACAAGAGCAAAGTGGTTGAAATCTTCAAGTCATTCGCTAAGAGAGCTCAAACAGAATATGAATTATCTCTGAAGCATATCCGAAGTGATAATGGAACTGAGTTCAAAAATACTCATATTGAAGATTTTCTTGATGATCATGGTTTTACTCATGAGTTCTCTGCTGCCTATACACCTCAACAAAATGGTGTAGTTGAAAGGAAGAATAGAACTCTTATTGAAATGGCCAGAACTATGCTTGTTGAATACAAGACTCCTATTAGGTTCTGGGCCGAAGCAATCAACACTGCATGTCACATCATCAACAAGGTTTACCTTCACAAATTCTTGAAGAAAACTTCACATGAGCTTATCACTGGTAACAAACCAAATGTCTCATATCTTAGGGTATTTGGTGCTCCATGCTTTATTAGAGATATGAATCATAGCTCCAAATTTGCCCCTAAGGCACATGAAGGTTTTCTTTTAGGTTATGGCTCAAACTCTCACACTTATAGAGTCTATAACTCTCACTTTGGGAAAGTTATGGAAACTGTAAATGTAAGGTTTGATGAAACTAATGGATCTCAAAAGGAGCATTTGCCTCATGATCTAGATGAACCTCCACTTGATGAAGTGATAAGGTCCATGGCTATCGGTGAGATTCGCCCTGTTGAAGCCAATCAACGTCAAGCTCTTAGGGATGATGATGGTCCAATGTTCCCACACATAGCCCGGGGCGCTGGAGATCAACATCCTGAAGCTAATGATGAACAGGACGAAGAAGGTCAAGGGAACGAAGGAAATGCTAATCCTGAAGGAAATGCTGAAGCTGAAGGTGAAGCTGATCCCGAAGCTGATGCAGATCCAGAAGCAGAAGCTGAGCCTGAAGCAAATGATACTACGTTATCACGAGTTCGAAGAAGAGTTGATGTGGATTCGATCCTTGAAGATATCAATCAACCAGGTCGTCCCACTACTCGATCTCGTACTCGTTTGGCTAACTTCTGTGGAAACTTTTCTTTTGTCTCCATGCTAGAGCCTTCAAAATATGATGAAGCCATGAAGGACCCTGATTGGTTATTGGCTATGATGGAAGAACTTCACCAATTTGAAAGGAACAAGGTCTGGTCACTTGTTGAAAGGCCAGATCCCACGAAGCACAATGTTATTGGCACAAAGTGGATATTTCGCAACAAGCAAGATGAAGATGGTATTGTGGTAAGAAATAAGGCTAGATTGGTAGCACAAGGTTACACCCAAATCGAAGGCATTGACTTTGGTGAAACCTATGCTCCAGTAGCCCGTCTCGAATCCATTCGTGTCATGCTTGCTTTTGCTAACCACAAAAATATATTGCTATATCAAATGGATGTCAAGAGTGCTTTTCTTAATGGAGAAATCGAAGAAGAAGTGTATGTTATGCAGCCTCCAGGTTTTGAAGACTCAAAGAATCCTGATATGGTGTACAGGCTTCACAAAGCTTTGTATGGATTGAAGCAAGCACCTCGTGCTTGGTATGAAACATTGAAGGATTTCCTCCTGAAGAAAGGCTTCAAACCAGGAACAACTGACCCCACTCTTTTCACTCGATCATATAACAATGATCTGTTTGTGTGTCAGATATATGTAGATGATATTATTTTTGGCTGTACTAACACTGAAATCAGCGAAGAATTTGCAAGAATGATGTCGAAGAAATATGAGATGTCTATGATGGGTGAATTGAAGTTTTTCCTCGGACTTCAAATTCGACAACAGAAGAATGGCACCTTTATTTCGCAAGAGAAATACTTGAAGGATTGCCTGAAGAAGTTTGATCTTGCTGAATGCAAGACCATTAGAACTCCCATGCCTACAAATGGTTTTCTTGATGCAGATGAGAAAGGGAAACCCTTCGATCAGAAGAAGTTTACGTCTATGATAGGTTCACTCTTATACTTATGTGCGTCTAGACCTGACATCATGCTATCAGTTTGTATTTGTGCTCGTTTTCAGGCAAATCCGAAGGAATCGCATCATATTGCTGTGAAGCGAATTCTTCGATATTTAGCACATACTCCTTCTTTGGGACTTTGGTATCCCAAGGGTACTCAGTTTGATTTGATTGGATATTCTGATTCAGACTGGGCTGGTGATAGGGTTGACAGGAAATCTACCTCAGGCACTTGTCATTTTCTTGGTAGATCTCTTGTGTGTTGGGCTTCAAAGAAACAGAACTGTGTCTCAATATCTACTGCTGAAGCTGAATACATTGCTGCTGGCTCATGCTGCACTCAAATACTTTGGCTTAAGCAGACGCTGAAAGATTATGGTATATTTGTGAAGAAAATCCCTCTTCTTTGTGACAATGAGAGTGCCATCAAGATTGCTCACAATCCTGTGCAACACTCTCGAACGAAGCATATTGATATTAGTCATCATTTTCTTCGAGATCATGTTTAGCGCGAAGACATTGAGATTAGCCATGTAAGAACTGAAGATCAATTGGCAGATATATTCACAAAGCCATTGGACGAGAAAAGGTTTTGTACATTGAGATGTGAGCTAAATATCTTTGACTCACACAATGTTCAGTAAGATCGAAACTTTTCATTGTATATATTCACCTTCGTTGTGTATTTATTTGTTTAGTTTCGCTTGAGGTTTCCTTCGTCCAAGTTTAGTTTCGTTTGCCTTTTGCTTTCTGTTCTGTGTTTTGTTTTATTTTCTTTGTTCGTTTCTTTTTGTCCCCTATACTTATCATTTTTAGCTTCGTTGTTGTTATTCGAAGTGATAAGTTTCGGAACCTACCTCTCCATTCTGATTCGCTCCCAATCTTCTCTATCTTGAATGATAAGCACAATTGAAACGGAAAGCATATTGCTTCGAACATCATTGAGTTCCGAATCAAATGCTTCCAACTTTATCGAAGTTTTTGCTCTCGGTCAAGACTTATTCTTCGGCCGTTGAGTCCCCGTCTTTTTCGGGTCGTTGAGATTCGCTCGCGATACGCCACTTCATCTGAGCCGTTGAATCGAAAGAGTCACTCGCTGAGAACCGTTCGATTCGATCTGACAACCGTTTCAGATCGGGCCTATTTAAGGCGTTCCCCAGCGAAACGGTTTCCCCACGATTCATTCTCTCCCGATTTCCCCGTCTTCCTCCTCGAGCACTCCGCAGAGCTCCCGTCCCCGACGTCGCCGTAGCCGCTTCACTGCCGGACCGCCGCCGCCGTGGACATTCCCCGTCGACGAAGAGCTCGTCTTCGCACTCCGTCGCCGTAGCGCTTCACGTCACCGAGTTAGGGTACGCAAAGCTACTTGGATCCAATCTTTTCTCCGTGTTCTTCATCTAGGGCTTGGATCTAAGTATTGTTAGGATTTTGTTTTCTTTTTTTAGGACTGTTTGATCCGTGCTGGTCTTTACCCCCTGGGAAAACTGTTCTTAGAATCAAAGTGATCCCATCTTCTCAAGTCAGTATTTGAGACTCGATTTATTCTGTGGTTTGGATTAGGTTAGGTCTTGTTCTCGAACTGGTTCTAGCCAAATCCATTAACAGAATTGCATCCAATCTTAGATTGATCTGAGCTCCTGTCAAAATCTTTTGGTTTTTGTCGAAACTTTTGCCTGTGCTTATTCATTCCCTCTCTTGGTTTCCCTCTTGTCTATAACTCTGGTCACAGGATGTCTGACGAAGAGGTTGCTATGGGGAATGAGTCTCCCATTGTTGAAGGGCTCGAAAACTATCCAGAGCCACCGAAGCAGAAAGGCAAAGGAGGCAAAACGAAGGAAGTCAATAATGCCCGAGGCATACCCGAAGCGATTCTCCTCAAGATGGGCTATGACACTCCTCCTGAAGAATCAGATCATGACCGAAATATGCGATTGCAAAGGATTCGACGCTATTGGGCTATCAGGTGGTACAAGTACAAGATCATCCCAACTTGGAAGTGGGCAATGCAGTTTGCTTTCAGCCCACCTTATCGGTACACCACCGCTATGTGTGGTCAATACACAGCTGCTAACAGGAAGAAATTCTACCCGTAGCCTCCGGCTGTACCGCACCCGAATACCCTCAAGACTCCGGATGACTATCCAGAAGAGCAAGAAAGACTTTCCATTTTGGCTGAGAAGAAAAGGATAAGACAAGAGAAGAAGGAAAAAGCACTTGCTGCTGCAGGGCTTGATGAAGCTGAAGCATCGAAGCCTAAGAAGAGGCGAAAGCTTCGCAAGCTGAGTGATTCACCCCCTCCTGCTTCTGAAGAGGAGGCTGATCACGAAGCTGATGATGAAGTTGATGCTGCTACACAGCTTGAAGATTCTATTGATGAAGATCCTGCTGACGAAGCAGATGATGAGTCTGAACACTCTCCCATTTCCCCAAGTCCTAAGAGGAAACAGATTCGGAAGCCACTGAACAAGAAGGTTGGAGAGAAACCGTCTGCCCCAAAAGGAGTTAAGTTTCAAGAACCCTCTGACCCTCCTGCTCCCAAGAAAAACATCGATTTGACGAACCTGGTGGTTGAGGCTCCCCTGGCTACTAAGTCACCTCGCCGCCTTGTTCCTGCTAAGCAAAGAACCAAGGAAAGGCATGACCCGAAGGCCAAGCCTGCGGATAAGCCTGCTGCTAGGCCCGAAGCTAAAGCTCCTGAACAAGCCAAAGCTTCGAAGCCAAAGTCAACCGTTGCCAAGCCTGGCCAGACTTATGCCCAGGTCGGCACAAAAAAGCTGTCTGAAGCTGAACTGCGCAAGAGAGACCGTGCAGTAGCTGAACGTCTGCGTGCTGAAGCTCAAGCCCAAGCTAAGGCTAATAAAGAAGCTAAAGAGAAAGAGAGAGCTGATCGAGAAGCTGCAGAGTTGGAGAAGCAAAGGAAAGAGCTGGCTGAATCAAACCAGAAAGCTGAAGCAAAAGCTCAAGAGGTTAAGGCTGCCGCCGAAGCCAAACAGCTTAGTGAAGCTGAAGCCAAGCGCCAAGCTCAACTTGATGTTCTTCGCACGAAGAAAGCTGAAAAAATTGCTAGAGCTGCTCAGAAGGGAGCTGCGGTTGACATGGCTCCAAAGGACATTCCTCCGAAGCCAGTCGCAGCCCCTGTCCCCGAAGCTCAAATTGAAGCTGAGCACAGTGAACACAACTTCCCAGATGCAAGAGAAGGTGAACTCTGGGACTGTTTGAGCCTAAATCAGGCATACTGCCAGCTTGCTGAAGCTGTTAATCCCAAGGCTGTGGATATTGGGAATATTTATATTTCACCAAATCTTTCTGCTATGATTGAAACTTTATACTATCAGCTGAGGGATTTGCATGCAAGGGACAGATCTGAAACTTCTAAGATTCTGAAATTCAAGAAGAAAGCAGATGAGGATTTCAAGACCGAAGCCATAGCTGCTTCGAAGAAAATTGTTGTTGTCAATGAGGAAACGAAGCAAAATATACAAGTATATCAAGGCAAGATAAAGTCTGCTATTGAAGAATATTGCAAGAATCACAATGCTTCAGTCATGGCTCTTGACTCCAAGAAGCGCGAAGCCATGCTCAAGCAACTAGCTTCACCTCTTCCCAAGCTGCAACAAAGAAAGAGACGTCTTATTGCTGACGCAGAAGAAGCCGATGAGGTGAGCTCTCATCCGGTCAAGAAGGCACCAAGAAAAGCATCGCCCCCTCGATGCAAAATCATCAAGCTTTCCAAACCTTCTACGAAGCCATCCGCCCCAGAAGTCGCTCCACCCCGTGCTCAAACTCCACCTCCACCTCAACCCGCTCCTCAACCGTCCGCCCATGACAACTTTGCGCCAGAACCTTCTCCTCCTCCTCAAGACATTCCTGAAAAGGATTATTCTTCAGCTCACTTCGCTGAGGAGTCTGAAGAACAAGAAGGCAAAGCCAAAGATCGTGCCGTTGAAGCCCATGTTGAAGCCAATGCAGAAGCCGAAGCCGAAGCAAATGAGTTAGCCATAATAACTCAACCGCAACGGCGAGTCACAGATGCTCGAAGGCACTGCATTCCTGCCCAAGACACTCAACTGGACTCCATCTACCCCAGAGAGACTTTTCCTATATACCTGGGTGAAGGATCTTCTTCAAGACATGGTCCTGAGTTTGATATTGAAGTTCATCGCCAGAAGCTTCGCTTCTTTGGCACAAGTCCATATGATTCACCAAGGACTGTTGATGACCTTCGCTTCTGGACTGCTGAACAACAAATCCTTTACACGAAGCTATACTGCCAGAAAGGTGTTCTGTTCAGGCACAAGTACTTAGATTTGCACAGTATATCTTCTGCAACGTGCTTCCAAAATATCATGGAAACCCTCGAAGCACAGAATTTGACTGGCTTGTTTGCCATGGAGACTCCATTCAATTCCGAGCTAGTGAAGAACTTCTATGCCACTCTCTATGTCTCTGGAAACCCTGATGATACAAGCTCATGGATTCTTGAATGGATGATTCAAGGGAAAGTGTTTCGGATGCATACTGATGAATTTATGGATATAGTGAACATCCCAAGGCACACTGGAGAACTAGCTAAGGTTCATATGTTACCTGATCCCACTGAAGCCGAATTTGCTTCACTCTTGGATCCCGAAGTCACTGGAGATCACATGCCTGAGAACATTCGCCCGAAGCATCTGGTATTCATATCGAAGACTTGGTTTTACATCCTGTCAAATTCACTGATGCCTCTCAGCACTGCGAATGAAGAATCCAACATTCACTATCATACACGACATGCTCTAATGAAGCTTACTCATGGACATGTGTTTGACTTCGAGGACTGTTTTCTTAGATATATGGTACAAGCTGCTGAATTAGTAAATCAACTGAAGCCATATGCTCCTTGGCTGCAAGCCATTTGCAACCATGGACGCAACGAAGATTTTGTTGCGAAACATCACCCGAAGCTGTTCTGCCCTCCTGTCCGCGACACTATGAATATCTTCAGAAGGCCAAATGATCCATTTGCCACGTATGTCGGAGTCAGACAGCACGTAAATGAACGCAACATGTCGAAGAAGTTCCAAAAAGAAGTATACCACTTTGAAGTTGCAATTCGTAACCAGCAAATGCTAGAAAACTTCATTGAAGTAAATCAGCGCCAGATGCAACATCTTTCCGATGAGATCAATAGAGTTGGCAACATTGCATTAAACAACAACCAGTACTTGAAGGTTTTAAAGCGCCACTCTTGGAAAGGTTTAAGGAAGTTCAACTCTGTGAAGAAACTTGAAGCTGACCGGATTTTCAAGGAGTATCCACATCTTCAACGTCACTTTTCCAGAAATGATACGATCGACCGCCCCAACCCAAAGATCCCTTCGCTGGACAAGATTGATGAAGTCCTCTTTGTTAATCCCGCTGAACAGATTCGCCCCGATACCTTCTCTGATGAAGACTCCCACACCTCGAAGCAAGAAGATGACCCTCTCAATGACAGCGACCTTGAATTGCTTCAAGCGTCGATGAACTTCGATGAGCTGGAGTCCCCGGCTTCGACCGACGGAGACACTTCAGGAGATGCATCTTCTTCAGGCGAAGACAATCAGCAGGGTCCCCGGGTTGCAGCTAACGCATAGACGCTCTTGATCTGCTTCTCAACCTTTTGTCCAATTATTGACAAAAAGGGGGAGAAAGTAGCATCGATTGAGTTTAGATTCGCTGCGGGGTTTAGGGTTTTGATTCGATCTTTTGCATGTTAAGTTACGACAAACATTCCATTCCCTTTGATTGGGTTGTAACTTAAGCTTTACTTCGGTTGTGAACTGCTTCACCTTATATGTTAATAACCCCCGTGTTTGCAAGTTGCTCTCCTATCTTTTGTCTTGCAGGTGGTTATTATCCTTTAAGTTCACAGGTCATTGGATGATTGCATATTCTTCAAGTCAAATTCTCTTTATATGCAATTGATTCACTAAGATATGTGTTAGGCTTCCCATTGATGATATTCTTCAACAAGCATTCACTTCAATTATATAAATCTTCAATGCTTGCATTCAGGGGGAGTCATAAGCTTCATATCTTAGAGTTTGCTCTCAACTCAACTCTAAATTCCATATCTTTTATCGATGCCTGTTTTGTCAACAATAGTCCAAAAAGGGGGAGATTGTAAAAGCAAAGTTATACCCCCATGAGTTTTGGATATTGTTGGGCAAAACAGTAGAGGAACTAACAAGTTTTCTAGTGTGAAACAGATGGTTAGGTTCCTGAAGTTATAGGTTAGTGATAAAGCTTCAACGAAGATTTACACTTTTACTGAAGCATATCCTCTGGAGTGAAGCTCATCACGGATGTCGACCCCTAAAAAGATAAGGAATCCTGAAGCACGTCTCATCGAAGAAGATGACCAAGATGGCGCAAGACTTAGTTGTTTTTGCGTAGTTTTTTTCACTTTTTGAGTCGTAGGAAAAACCGTACTATCAAGAGGGGTTTAGTAAATGTACTCCGAAGTTTTGGTGAAAAGACTCAGATCGAATCCAAACCAGTTGAGAAATCTCATGTGCGCTAGGTAATGCTTCACCAGCAAAGACTTAGTTCTTTCGGCTCCTGAAGCAGACCCAAGTCCGTGAGTCAGTTTTACTTGGACCGCAACTAAAGTTTCGCTTTGATTGGAAATATGACCGTTGGGGACAGGTGTCAAGCTGTCACATCGGGTCACTTCAGTCATTTCGCTCCTAGGGATTGCCACCTATAAATACGCCACCCCCGCCCTCATTGGCCGGTGGCTGCTCCGAGATTAATTCCTTACAGAGGAGAGAGAGAAAGCAACCCCACCGAAGCAAACCAAAAACCCATCCACAGAAGCATAAGTCCTATTGATCTGAGTTGATTCATTATGACTTAGGAAGAAGTTTGCTAGCCTTTTTATCTTGGAGAACTGCAATTCTCCTAGACGGTTAGAGAGTTGTTCTTCAGAGAGCGAAGAGTTATTGTCGCCTCGAAGTCCTGTTTGTCAAAGGTTTCGGTGATTTCCTCAATAATCAACCACGAGTGAAGAACTGACCAAGCTCAAGGAGATTGGTGCAGTGGAGATGCGGACGGAGAGAGGTTAGCTCCTGTGTTCAATCACAAGTCCCTCCAACCAGACGTAGCACTTTGCAGAGTGTGAACTGGTCGAACAAACATCGCCGAGTCAAAAGTTCGTTTTACTTTCCGCACTTACATTCAGTTTATCAATTGCTTCAGTGATATGCTTCAATGCAATTGATTCGATGCTTTTGATTCGCTATGTTTTGCTTCAATCATGTTCTACTTCAATGTTTACCTTTCTGTTGAATCTCTTCGGTTACTGAGTTATGCTTCACTTCATAGTTTCATGCAAAATTTTGAAGTGATCATTCACCCCCTCCCCCTCTGATCACATACTTGGACTAACAAGTATATCCGTGCTTGTACGGTTTGTCGACGCAACAAGACGAGCAGCTTCATCCAGCTGGCCTGTTACGTCCTTTGACAGTACCTTCTCGTGTATGGGAGGACATCTCCATGGATTTCATTGAGGCATTACCAAAGGTGGGCGGTAAAAGTGTTATCCTTACAGTGGTGGATAGTTTCTCCAAGTATGCCCATTTTATTCCTTTAGCACATCCGTACACTATTGAGTCTGTTGCTAAGGCTTTCTTCTCCAACATCGTCCTTCTTCATGGTTTTCCAACATCCATCGTTTCGAACAGAGGTGTGGTGTTCACTTCGGGATCTTGGAAGGCTTTGTTTGAAGCCACAGGCACACGCTTGCACATGAGTTCTGCCTTCCATCCGCAGTTAGATGGCCAATCGAAGGTAGTAAATTGCGTCATAGCTATGTACCTTCGTTGCATCACTAGGGATCGCCCACGCCAATGGCTCCAATGGTTGTCGCGGGCAGAGTACTGCTACAACACTTCATATCATTCAGCGTTGAAGTACACTCCTTTCAAGGTGGTTTATGGACGGGATCCCCCATCCCTCCGGGACTGTACTCCGGGCGAAATTTGAATCAGGCGATAGAACGGCAGATCAGCGACCGCGACCAGTTATTAATAGACGTCCGCGAGCGTCTCCTTCAAGCAACACAACAGTACAAGCATTACTATGATGTAAAGCATCGGGCCCTTTCCTTTGATGTTGGGGAGTGGGCTTGGCTCCGTCTGCAGCACCGCCCAGCAGCATTCCTCAGCACATACGCAAAAGGCAAATTGGCACCCGAATACTATGGGCCTTTCAAGGTCCTCGCTAAAATTGATTCGGTTGCTTACCGTCCGAAGTTACCCCCTCGCGCCCGCATTCATAATGTCTTCCATACCATGGTCCGCCTCCTGAAGGTCTGTCGATGCTTCCTCCGCTGTTTCAGGGTCGAGTACATCCAACTCCCGTCCAGGCATTACGTGCTCCGAAGAAGGTTACCCTGCCAACACCCAGTTAGAGTTGGAGTCTGTCACGTGGAGTCTATCACGTCCTTTGTAACCAGCTATTTATATCCACCCCTATGCGATCAATGAAGCAAGAAGAAAACAATATATCTTCTCTCCTCGTGCTCCTGCGCCTCGGCGCCCCTCCTCACCTCTTCTCCGACCATAGGTCGATGAGAGGTTCGCCCTCGTCCTCCAACCTCACAAGACTACAACCTCCGGTCCAATCCACCCCCAGCTCATGACAAATGGTTAATCCTCTAATTGCCCGTTTTTTCGTTTAGATTAAGAGACACCAACATGACACATTGACACAACCCATCAACCCAACCTGATACCGACCCAAACATCTCACTTTTTGAGTTATGTGGAGACAGCCAGAGAAGAAAGTAAGAACTCACGCTTTGGCATAACACTCACCCAGTCATCGCCAAGATCATGTCCTATTTGAGTAGTCCTTCAGCATTACAAACATCCGTTGCTCATATCTGAAGTGTCAGAACCATAGAGCAGTTTTAGATAAATCATGTGCATAGGATAAATTTTAGCAACAGAGATTTGGGTGATAATAGACAGATGAAACGAAAGAAACATCATATTCCTAACCAAGGCATAAAACCAAATGATGTTATTTCCTGTCATTTTCACTATTGCTTTTCATATTTTCACTGCAGTATGATTACAATATAGTGAAAACAATAGTGAAAACAACTCCGCTGAATTTTTCATATTTTCGGTTTAGATTAACTAAGGACATAGCAATCACCATGGTATTGAAATATTTGAAGAAAAAATGTGGAGGAAATGGAATATTTCCAGGATTTCATACAAAACACTAGCCTTCCCTGTACTGAATATATATGCATTGTGTTGACAAAGCTGCCTTGGCAAGTTCGAATAAACTGTCAACAAGAAAAACGAGACAAAAACAAACTAATCTCGCAATGCGTTTAGTAAAATTTGGTGTAATCATGGGTGTACTACTTCAAACATTAATGTCTAAGGCTTCACGGGAGCATTAGAATTGAAAATTACCTAGCTGCGAAGAGAGGTGTGTGTATGCACACAACCTGCTTATATTTGAACTCCGTCGCGTATGTACTTTAATAATCAGATTATCCTGGTTGAAATAAAAACTTGCATGATAAATCAAACCTAATTAGTGTGGTTTTATCTCCATACTCTCAAGGATAGAAATAACTGGATCCAATTGCTCTTGTGACTCAACAAAATTCAGAAAAATTGAACTGGATAAGAAAATTGTAGCTAGTCGATAAGTAAAAAACGTAACTGAATAAGAAAATGCAGACAGCATGCTACTCTAATCAAGAAGTAATTTTCAGCTTGATGCATACTGCATTTTATCAAGGAGTATGTTGAATTGACTGTGCATTTTATGCTTCAACAGATTATTACTCCAACACAAGCTTGTTAGTGAGTACTACAATAAAACCAGCAGGTTCAGTAGCAGTATGTGCAATGCAGTAACCAGCAGCGATGAATACCAGCAAACGCAGTAACACCAGCTGCCCGTCAGTGATGATGAAATTTGGGGTTGATCTCAACTTGAGTCCTCAACGAGATGATGTCGGGGAACCCGAAGATCAACGGAAATAATTTAGGTCACTCCTAATATGGAGTAAATAATTTAAGTTAAAGATTGATAAAAGGAGTGATGGAAATTTCAAAAACTCATGAACAAAAGCGTAAAAGGAACAATGTAATGAGTTGTCGACTTTATCACTTGTTCCTGTGCAAATGAAGCCTCCTTAGTCGAGTACTGTAAACGACAGTTACGGCATCCTAAGCACATCATGTTCAGTAAGCAATGTTTCTATAATGGACCTGTACTTACATGGAACCATATGGCAGTAGCAGTAACATGTTCAGTTTACTTAGCATGTTAAGCACATCATGTTCAGTTTACTCGTAACATGTTCAATAACAAAAGCAGGAGTAATTTTTAAAATGCACATGTATGGAATAGCAGCAAGTCACAAGCAGCAGGAGGTTAATCCACTAATCTGAACTAAGCCACTGCCACAAGCAGCACTGATGCAGGTAAATTATACATGGAATAACCTGCTGCAGGTAAATTAGATGCAGGTCACAAGTCACATTGGACCAATTCAGATGCAGGTAAATTATGTAGCATGTCACAAGCAGCAGGAGAAGAAAAGCTCACCCCTTTCTGTCCGCTGGTGATGGCCATCCAGCAAAGGAGGGCGTCAGGAAAGAGCTTGGTGGAAGGATGGAGGAGGTCGCCCCCGAATCTCGCAGCCAATGGTGCCAAGAGCATGGCGTCAGTGAAGCGCGATGCCTTCATCTCCTGCCACCCACACATGCAGCACAAAGAAACCCCAGGTTGGTTCAGTTAAGCGCACATGAACGACAATGTGCAGGTAGTAGCAATGTAAAGTGTGAGAAAAACCGAACCTTCTGCAGGAGTATATTTCATGGTGTCGTGGCTGCGTTTCAGGTTGTCGGGAACTTGCTCCAGGCGAGTGGTATGTTGTCCTATAGAAACAGAGGTAACAACACCAGCTTCAGGAATGAACTAAAGGAGGGAAACTTAAAGAGTTAAATCAAAACCAGATTATCCTATCAGCCTTAATTCATCTTACTAAACTTAAATATTATCCTGAGAATCTAGGATAAAGAAAAAACAAAACTAACTAACTCTCACACCTAACAATCTTGAACCAAGGAGTGATGGAAAGGGGAATCGCCACATAAAAATGAATGTTAGTGAACATGAGGTAATTTTTTGCCCGAGATTGAAAAAACAAAACAGGATGAGACATCTTTGATCTGTAATAGAATTTCTTATCTTTTCCTGGGTGATTATTCAATTTTTAGTATAGCAGAGAGGCAATACACAAAGCATAGTTCAGATGCATGAGAGAGGGAGAGAGAAAGAGAGAATTCACCTTGGTATTCTACACCAAAGTTTTCCTCAAGATTCTTCCTCTTCTCATCTTCTTCTTCGAATCTGCACACAACTGGGAAAAACATAAAGAGATAAATCAAAATCAGATCATCAACGAAAGGGGCAGATGTACTATAAAAATAGAGAAATGAGATCTTCCAGGCAGCCTTAATTCATCTTAGTAAACAATAAAGTTATCATAGGAATCTAGGCTAAAGAAATAACAAAAATAAGTAATTAACACAACTAACAATCTAGAGCTCGGACTCCAATTCCATGGACTTATTAGCAACTGCATCACGAATGTTCTCCTCTTGTTCTTCTCGTGCCTGGCAAAGCTTTCTGACACATTCCTTGAGGGCACCATCCAAGTGGCTGACTTGATCCTCCAAAGAGGCATTCTTCAGAGATGAAGCATCAAGTAGCCGCTTCTGGCACCCCCTCGGCGTGGTGCCGTTGGGGGGGCCACAAGTTGCTAGCCGTGGTGCTGCTAGAAGTAGGTGGTCCACTGCGCGTGGTTGTCCGCCGCGTAGCGCGCTTCATCGCGTGCATACGCCGGCATGTTGCCGGGGATGCCTACGATCTTGGCGGCGCATTCGTCGCCGGTGGGCGGCGGAGGGACGGGGACGCCGCCGGCGCTCAACCTCCATGAGCCCGGGACGCGCATGTCCGGCAGCGTGGGGTAGTTGGCCTCCTGCAGGAGGCGCGCCTCCCACTCGTGCAGCCAACGGCGGCCGAAGAAGTTGGTCGCCGCCCCGTCGCCGGGAAAACGTCCCCCCATGTGCTCGAGAGAGGAAGGCGAGAGAGGAGATGGAGGCGAGAAGAGCGCGCCGAGAGAAAGCAGATGGAGACGAGAAGGCGAGAGAAGAGTGTGCGGCGAGCGGTGGCGAGTGTTGGCTTTTATAGCGGCGAGAGGGCGAGAGCGGTGTGAACGTGTGGCGCGAAAAGGCGTGAACGCGTGGCGCCGATGGCCATTACTGCGCCGCGTGGTCGATTGAATTACTCGGGGCAGCATTGATTCGCCTGGCGGAAGGCTGACCGGCGACAGGATTGATTCGAGCAGGAGCTGAGGCGATGCGATGAGGACGACGAAGCGCCAGTCGCTGACTCAGCGAGCCCGCTGGGCGAGAATCTGGTGCGGTTTGTTTTAGCACCAGAATTCTTTCCCCTGCCCCCCACCCCCAACGCGTTGGGTTCGGCCTTGGGTCCGTCGTCGCCAATTTCGGCTAGATCCAGTGAAATTTGGGCTTCTGGGGGAGCGACTGGGTGAAATTTTTAGCGTCGGCGTGAACAAATTGCTCTTGGGGGCATGTTGGGGGCGCGGCTAGAGATGCTCTTATCCCGCGATGGCTCGGATGGCTGGGTGGCCCCACCCGGTAGAAGACACTATTGATAGAGGACGTGGATGGCCTGAGAATGACTGTTATCCCTTCATCTTTTATAAGAGAAATTATTATTGTCGACGCTTCATCCGAATTTTCCTCCACGTTGTTGTTTTTTTTCGTTGAATATCTGCCCCCAAACAAATAGCTCTACCAACAATTTAGAGATTCAAAAATGAAAGAATTTAAAGATTCAAAAAAGCAACGGCAAAACCATCAGAATTGCGTAAGTACCATACAAACAACGCAGCTCAAATGACTTCATAGAAACAACCACACAACTGAAGACTCATTGTCCTCCACACTAATGCTGATATGAAGCCACTCCCCCGGACACACACCGCATCTCATCATCAACTAATCCCTTTCCCTCGAACAAGCAAAGTAACAAACAGTTGACTCACCTCGTTCACGCCATGGACCATGACTGAGCTGACTCCAAAGGTGATAACAGAGTTCTTGCCTAAGCTTAATCCATCTCCCTCCAGCCACAACGCTTCTACGCCCTCTTCTTTCACCCGTAAAGTTTTCCAAAGGACCTCCAGCCATAGTCCTTGTGCACTGCCCACCACCTCTCCTTATGTACTAATGCACAGTTCATTCCCCTCGTGTGTTTCTAAATTCAAAATTCAAACTTCCATGGAACCAGCTCAGATCACAAATGACCCTAAACAGTTTCACAAAACATCACATATTTCTATAAGTACTAAATAAAGGTTACAAATCCAGAAAAGAACTGTTGAAACTTATTCAAATGCCTCGTAAGGTAACTAACCGAATATCCACAAACAATTTATTGCATACATTTAGTTCTTTCAATATTGGGTCGGCTCTTCCCATATCTTATTCCAAATCCTTTCTCCTAGGAATACATGTTGTAGAAATTGTATGCCTCTTCCAGTGAGTAAGACCTTGTGCCCAGTGACCGAACAATTACATTATCCTTGGGGCTTTCGGCAAAACCCCTTACTGCTTTCGAGAGCAGTTACACGTGACAAGCAAGGGGTCCTGCTCGGCGCCGCAGCTTCGATCCTGACCTGTATAAAATTACTCCTATCAATAACATTATCAATTCCTTCAATAAATTCTAACCTCCTCTCAATAACACTGCACATTCCTTCTATGTGAATGTAAACTCCTTCAAGTACTACATACTTGAGAACAGAAGTCACACTTTATAGTCATACTAACCTGTTTCAAAAATCTATCTAATTGCAAGTGTAAGATTTTTCTTATATTTTGATTTCCTAAATTGTCAGTACATCATATCTTTACCAGAAGCAACTTCTTCACCAGCAACACATTCTTGTACTACACAACAGATGCCTGAGCTGAACACATTTGCGACAATAAGCGAAACGAATCCATTTTTGCTTTACTAACTACCAACTATCTCATGTCTAGCGACAGAGAACAAAATCACAGCCATGCGGCTGCACTCATACGCAATGGCGGCGATGACCAATTATTCTGATAAGCATTCAAGCAGACAATAAATTCCGATATAGTACATCAAAAAAGAAAAACACACTAATCTCTACAAACGAGGAACAAACCTTTTAGTCCATCTGAGCGCTCGAGGGTTCATCTTATCGGTTGACATTTCTGATGCCTGCGGCGAGCTCTCACCGTCTCTGATCAGGACTTCCATCTTCAGCACAGATTTGACCCTCCGCGCTCATTGCAGGCATTGTCATTTCTATTTGACCCTCCGCGCTCATTGCAGGCATTGTCATTTCCTCCACCACCAGGACTTCGTTCATCACACCGTTAGCCGACTGATCCATTGGGATAAGATGTTCAGCCATTTTCCAAAGATGTTTCCAGCTAACTAAAACAAGTCAAAACTAGAACATAACCATATAAGCCAAGACTTAACTGTGTCATTAAAGATGAGTTCCAAGTAAAGTCATAGAGAAACAAGATTCATTTTCTAACGGAAAGTATGGACCAACATCTCACAAAAATCATGACTTCATTAGAAATTGAACTAGTTTCAGAACAGAAGCCAAACAACCATAAGGATCAGCCAATAGATGTTTAAGAAATGGACCTCAGTCCAGCCCACCCAAACCCAAAAATGAAATAAAAGTAAGAAGCTTCATGTAGTGCTCCAGCAAAGCTTTACAAATCCAACTGATATAAGCCCGACTATTAAGCCAAGATCATTCAAGGAAAAGAAGTCATCCATGTGAAATATCAGGGAGGCCGCGTAGTGCTTTATTGATTGATCGGGGCTTATCCCGTTTAGCGCATACATTATTCTGTTACAGCAGTGGTTGGCAAGAAGAGAATAAAGAGGTAAGAAAAGCAACAGTGAAAAGTAAATAAGCTAGAGGAAGACAGTGAGGGAACGCAAGCCATCCGATCTTCTTCACCGTCGCCGATCCCCGCCGTTCATTATCTGAACCGGTACAGTTAACTGAAGACTAGAAACCTTGCAAGTTCAGTCTGACAATGCTCCCTTGCGAGCTCGAACTTGTCCTCAAGATGCTGAAGGTTGACGATGCCATGCTTCAACTGTCTTCTTGAAAAAGGCTGGGAATGTATGCTTCATGAAATCTGTGTATTCTCATGTTGCGTCATCCAGTGGAAAATTCTTACATTGTACAAGCCATTAGACAACGGGCAGATTGTTGCAAGGGAACTGTCGGGTCTGAAGTATGAGATAACAGGTTCAGTTTTGGTACGCCCTTCAGGATCAACTAGAGGTAAATCAGCACAGGGAACTGCATTGGGTCCGATGTGTTTCTTCAGCGGCTGATATGCCCATGTTTGCAGCTGCAGGTGATATGACACATTCGCCCGCAATACAGTACTTGAAATGGTCCATAAAACTTGCTCTGCAGCTTGATGTGAGAGCGAAGGCCGGAAGCATTCAGACGATGTGGCTGAAGTTTCAAGTCGACCATGTCACCTACTGCAACTCTGCAAGAGTCCTTTCCACTGCTTCTGATCTGCATAATTCTTAATGCGCTGCTGGCCAATTAAGAGATTGTGCTTCAGCGTTGAGAGAAGCTGTTGTCTGACAGTCAAGGAACCATGTGCCTCACTGTCAGTAGTACCTACTACCATTGAGACCTCACTGATTTGTGGCTGTGGATATCCCTATAAGGGCTCGAAAGGAGTCTACAGGAGAGCCGAATGAAAGAACTGTTCTACCAGTATTCAGCCATGGGTAAATGCTGAACCCATTTCTTCGGTTCAGTAGAAACCATGCAGCGAAGGTAATTTTCAATACTCACAAGTTCACCTTGCAAGTTCAGTCTAATAATGTAGCATTCTCCATTGGAGATGCATTTTGATGTATGAGTTCCATTTCAAGAAAGACCTTTTCCAAATATGTTTCCAGCTAATTAAAACAAGTCAAAACTGGCACAAAACCATATAAGCCAAAGCATAACTGCATCATTAATGATGAGTTTCAAGCAAGGTCATAGAAAACCAAGACCCATTCTTTAAAGGAAAGCCAACAAAGTGTAGACCAACATCTCACAAAAATCATTACTTCATGAGAAATGAACTATTTAAGAATAGAAGCCAAACAACCATAAGGATCAGCCAATAGATATTTAAGAAACGGACCTCAATCAAAAACAAGCTTTGAAATCATTATGGCGAAGGATTATTAGTCCAGCCCACCCAGACCCAAAAAATAAAATAAAATAACGAGGCTTCATGTTGTGCTCCGGCTAAGCATTAGAAATTCAACTGATCTTAAGCCCAACCATTAAGCCAAAATCATTCAAGGAAAGGAAGACATCCAATTTTAGCAAATGAACCAATATTAAAGCACTGTGTCACATGCTGAGTATCAAGGCAAAATTAACATAAATCTTTTTTTTGCGGTTTTTTTTAACATAAATCTGTTCCTAACAGTTCAACATGGAAAACGACGGACATCAAGAACTTGAATAACGAAAAAATAAATGCTCTCAGGTTATTATACTCCCTCCTCTAGTTATTGAGAAGTAATTGTTTCAAACATAGGCTCAACTAACATTTTAAAACTTGTACTGACTATTGTTTAATAATATTTGTATTGGATGTGTGAAAAAAAACATGTGCAGGTTATCTACAAGTATTTGTTTAAGGCAGAGTTTACATAATGAGAACAAAGGTTATCTCCCATAAAGTATTTTCAAGAAATAATAACTTCAAACAGTTTTATACAATGAGAATAAAGGTTCTCTGTCATAAAGTATTTTCAAAAAATTCAATACATCTAAAAGTATTTTCTTTGGTTCAGTAGAAACCATGCAGCCAAGGTAATTTTCAATACACTGGTTCACATGTTCACCTTGCAAGTTCAGTCTAATGATGTAGCATTCTCCATTGGAGATGCATTTTGATGTATTGAGTTCCATATCAAGAAAAAAACCTTTTCCAAAGATGTTTCCAGCTAATTAAAACAAGTCAAAACTGGAACAAAACCATATAAGCCAAAGCATAACTGCATCTTTAATGATGAGTTTCAAGCAAGGTCATAGAAAACCAGGAACCGTTATTCACAGGAAAGCCAACAAAGTGTAGACCAACATCTCACAAAAATCATGACTTCATGAGAAATGAACTCGTTTTAGAATAGAAGCCAAACAACCATAAGGGTCAGCCAATAGATATTTAAGAAATGGACCTCAATCAACAAACAACTTATGAAAATATTATGGCGAAGGATTATTAGTCCAGCCCACCCAGACCCAAAAATGAAATAAAATAAAATAAAGAGTCCTTTCCACTGCTTCTGATCTGTATAATTATTAATGCGCTGCTGGCCAATTAATAGATTGTGCTTCAGTGTTGAGAGAAGCTGTTGTCTGCCAGTCAAGGAACCATGTGCCTCACTGTCAGTAGTAGTACCTACTACCATTGAGACCTCACTGATTTGTGGCTGTGGATATCCCTATAAGGCCTCGAAAGGAGTCTACAAGAGAGACGAATGAAAGAACTGTTCTACCAGTACTCAGTCATGGGTAAATGCTGAACCCATTTCTTCGGTTCAGTACAAACCATGCAGCGAAGGTAATTTCCAATACACTGGTTCACAAGTTCACCTTGCAAGTTCAGCCTAATAATGTAGCATTCTCCATTGGAGATGCATTTTGATGTATGAATTCCATTTCAAGAAAGACCTTTTCCAAAGATGTTTCCAGCTAATTAAAACAAGTCAAAACTGGAACGAAACCATATAAGCCAAAGCATAACTGCAACATTAATGATGAGTTCAAGCAAGGTCATAGAAAACCAAGATCCATTTTTTAAAGGAAAGCCAACAAAGTGCAGACCAACATCTCACAAAAATCATGACTTCCATGAGAAATGAACTAGTCTCAGAACAGAAGCCAAACAACCATAAGGATCAGCCAATAGATATTTAAGAAATGGACCTCAATCAACAAACGAGCTTTGAAATCATTATGGCGAAGGATTATTAGTCCAGCCCAACCATACCCAAAAATAAAATAAAATTAAAAGGCTAATCAAAAGCTTCATTACACGGGTTGTGTCCAAGTTAAACATGTAAAAGCAGGAGCATTTTCATGAACTGGTTAAAATGTTTTTTTCTCATTTTATCTATTATGTGAGTTTTTTTATTTGCAATATCTTTTGAAGAAATGTGCACTTCACAACCCTGAAGGCCTGACCTGCTGCCTTGGACTATTGCTTGAATTTAGTTCTCCGTTACACTACTCAGGTTGGATCCTCCAGATCAGTGTCCAGGAGTAGAGACAAGTCGATGGGCGTGCCTATGTCTTGCTTTTTTTATTGAGTGGTAACTATTATTCAACTGAAATTATCTCTGGAACACACAATGTTTCGTACTTCCTTCGTAAAATAATATAAAAGTGTTTAGATTATTAAAGTAGTGATTTAAACACTTCTATATTTCTTTATAGAGGGAGTAATAGATCTAGTAACTAGTAACACATGTCGCTCTACTGAGGTTAGTGGGGCTTCATGTTTTGATCCAGCTAAGCATTAGAAATTTAACTGATCTAAGCCCAACCATTAAGCCAAAATCATTAAGGGAAAGGAAGTAATCCAATTTTAGCAAGAGAACCAATCTTAAAGCACCGTGTCACATGCTGAGTATCAAGGCAAAATTAACATAAATCTGTTCTTAACACTTCAAAAGGGAAAATGGTGGACAGCAAGAACTTGAATAATAAAAAAATGCTCTCAGGTTATTATACTCCCTGCTCTAGTTCTTGAGAAGTACTCCGCCCAATTAACATTTTAAAACTTTGACTGACTATTCCTTAATATTGTCTGGATTGGATATGTAAAAAAAACATGTGTAGGTAATCTGAAAGTATTTTCAAAAACAAAGGAAGAGTTTTATATAATGAAAACAAATGTTATCTCTCATAAAGTATTTTGAAAGAAAAAATGTCAGCAGTTTTATATAGTACTCCTGCAAGTAGACTAGAGGGAGTAATTTGATTATCATCATTGGGCAACACACACACGAGGTCAACAAGATCAACATTACCTTTTCGTTAATCTCATAAAGCCTATTGAAATGGTGTATTCTATCCAATTTTAAGGGATAATTTTAATTCTGGGAAATTTAGTGGTTTTGATTTATAAAAAAATACCGTGAGAGAGGGGAAGGGGTGATATTACTTATTTTTGTTACCTGAGTGGAGCTAATGACGGTTTCCAAATCCAATACCGAACCACCTTGCAGCTAATTCCTGAAGGATAGTGTCTTTCACTTCGTAAAATTTCTCAGTCCAGCCCACCCAGACCCAAAATTAAAATACTCCCTCCGATCCAAATTAATTGACGCACACTTACTATAACTTTGTACTAGAGTTGTACTAAGTGTGCGTCAATTAATATGGATCGGAGGGAGTAAAATAAAATAAAGAGGCTTCATGTTGTGCTCCGGCTAAGCATTAGAAATTCAACTGATCTAAGCCGAACCATTAAGCCAAAATCATTCAAGGAAAGGAGGTCAATTTTAGCAAGAGAACCAATATTAAAGCACCGTGTCACATGCTGACTATCAAGGCAAATTAACATAAATCTGTTCCTAACAGTTCAACATGGAAAATGATGGACATCAAGAACTTGAATAACGAAAAAATAAATGCTCTCAGGTTATTATACTCCCTCCTCTAGTTCTTGAGAAGTAATTGTTTCAAACATAGGCTCAATTAACATTTTAAAACTTGGGACTGACTATTGTTTAATATTTTATTGGATATGTGAAAAAAAAACATGTGTAGGTTATCTACAAGTATTTTTTTTAAGGAAGAGTTTATATAATTAGAACAAAGGTTAACTCTCATAAAGTATTTTCAAGAAAGTATAATTTCAAAAAAAAATGAGAATAAAGGTTCTCTCTCGTAAAGTATTTTCAAAGAACTCAATACATCTAAAAGTATTTTCTTTGGTTCGGTAGAAACCATGCAGCCAAGGTAATTTTCAATACACTGGTTCACATGTTCACCTTGCAAGTTCAGTCTAATAATGTAGCATTCTCCATTGGAGATGCATTTTGATGTATTGAGTTCCATTTCAAGAAAAAACCTTCTCCAAAGATGTTTCCAGCTAATTAAAACAAGTCAAAACTGGAACAAAACCATATAAGGCAAAGCATAACTGCATCATTAATGATGAGTTTCATGCAAGGTCATAGAAAACCAAGAACCGTTATTTACAGGAAAGCCAACAGAGTGTAGACCAACATCTCACAAAAATCATGACTTCATGAGAAATGAACTAGTTTTAGAATAGAAGGCAAACAACCATAAGGATCAGCCAATAGATATTAAAGAAATGGACCTCAATCAACAAACAAGCTTTGAAAATATTATGGTGAAGGATTATTAGTACAGCCCACCCAGATCCAAAAATAAAATAAAATAAAGAGGCTTCATGTTGTGCTCCAGCTAAGCATTAGAAATTCAACTGATCTAAGCCGAACCATTAAGCCAAAATCATTCAAGGAAAGGAGGTCATCCAATTTTAGAAAAAGAACCAATATTAAAGCACCGTGTCACATGCTGAGTATCATGGCAAAAATAACACAAATCTGTTCCTAACAGTTCAACATGGAAAATGATGGACATCAAGAACTTGAATAACGAAAAAATAAATGCTCTCAGGTTATTATACTCCCTCCTCTAGTTCTTGAGAAGTAATTGTTTCAAACATAGGCTCAATTAACATTTTAAAACCTGGACTGACTATTGTTTAATAATATTTGTATTGTATATGTGGAAAAAAAAAACATGTGTAGGTTATCTACAAGTATTTTTTTAAGGAAGAGTTTATATAATTAGAACAAAGGTTATCTCTCATAAAGTATTTTCAAGAAAGTATAATTTCAAAAAAAAATGAGAATAAAGGTTCTCTCTCATAAAGTATTTTCAAAAAACTCAATACATCTAAAAGTATTTTCTTTGGTTCAGTAGAAACCATGCAGCCAAGGTAATTTTCAATACACTGGTTCACATGTTCACCTTGCAAGTTCAGTCTAATAATGTAGCATTCTCCATTGGAGATGCATTTTGATGTATTGAGTTCCATTTCAAGAAAAAACCTTCTCCAAAGATGTTTCCAGCTAATTAAAACAAGTCAAAACTGGAACAAAACCATATAAGTCAAAGCATAACTGCATCATTAATGATGAGTTTCATGCAAGGTCATAGAAAACCAAGAACCGTTATTTACAGGAAAGCCAACAGAGTGTAGACCAACATCTCACAAAAATCATGACTTCATGAGAAATGAACTAGTTTTAGAATAGAAGGCAAACAACCATAAGGATCAGCCAATAGATATTAAAGAAATGGACCTCAATCAACAAACAAGCTTTGAAAATATTATGGTGAAGGATTATTAGTACAGCCCACCCAGACCCAAAAATAAAATAAAATTAAGAGGCTTCATGTTGTGCTCCAGCTAAGCATTAGAAAATCAACTGATCTAAGCCCAACCATTAAGCCAAAATCATTCAAGAAAAGGAAGTCATCCAATTTTAGAAAAAGAACCAATATTAAAGCACCGTGTCACATGCTGAGTATCAAGGCAAAAATAACACAAATTTGTTCCTAACAGTTCAACATGGAAAATGATGGACATCAAGAACTTGAATAACGAAAAAATAAATGCTCTCAGGTTATTATACTCCCTCCTCTAGTTCTTGAGAAGTACTCCACCCAATTAACATTTTACAACTTTCAACCTCTATTGTTTAATAATTTCTGGATTGTATATGTGAGAAAAAAAACATGTGCAGGTTATCTGAAAGTATTTTCAAAGAAAAGGAAGAGTTTTATATAATGAAAAAAGGGTTATCTCTCATAAGTATTTTCCAGAAAGTATAATTTCAAACAGTTTTGTATAATGAAAATAAAGCTTCTCTCTCAAACAGTATTTTTGAAAAGTTTAATTTCCAGGAGTTTTTTTATAGTAATAGATAAATTTAGGGGTCTTCTTCAGAACTAGACTAGGGGGAGTTAATTTGATTATCATCATTGAGCAACAAACAGACACACACAGAGTCGCACACACACGAGGTCAACAAGATCAACATTATATTTTTTTTTATCTAAAGCCTATTTAATGGTTTATACTATCCAATTTTAAGGGATGATATTTAATTCTGAAAACTTTAGTGGTTTTGATGTATAAAAAAAATACTATGTGAGAGAGGGAAGGGGCGATAGTACCTGTGTTTGTTACCTGAGTGGAGCTAATGATGGTTTCCAAATCCAATACCAAACCACCTTGCAGTTAATTCCTGAAGGATAGTGTCTTTCACTTCGCAAAAATTCTCAGCCCAGCCTTCTGGTTCGATGGCATCAACTCCTAAGCCAGGAGCCCGGTCCAGTGACTTGAGGTTGACCGGATCTCTCCAATCAGCCACATAAGCGGACACGCGCCTTTTGAACTTGGCTTTGAATTCCGACCACGCTTGGTATTTGTAGTGGTTAACACGGGCCAACATGCTCCACATGCTTTGGAAAGCAGGCTTGAGCTTAAAATGATGAACTGCGTTAAACATGGATGGTTCCACGGCGTCGAGGCGGACCAAAGATTTGTGCCGCTGCATGCTCTTCAACCGGCACGTGTAGCCCTGGCAGACCCCCTCCGGTGGATGTGTTGTTTGGCCCGAGGGGCCAAAATCAAGACACCCAAGGTATAATTGGCCGATGGTGTCATTGACTGAAACAACTGCCTCTAGCAAAGATTTGGATGGCTTCTCCAATCCTTTCCAGTTTGTTGAAAAGATGAATTCATCAACGTCGATCACAGCCATCCATTGGCACGAACCTTGTTGTGTGGCCGCGCAGTGAGAAAGGCCAGCTTCTTGTGTCTTGGTCCAAGGCCATGGCACGGTAGTGATGTTGAGTCCGGCGGATTTGAGCTGCGCCACTTGCTCTGCCAAGTCGTCTTCGCTAGCGTTGTCGTAGATGAAGAAGTGGTCCACTCCAATGGCACTGTGGTAGATGGCCCACTCCCTGAGGAACTTGGATATGTCGCGCACCATTGTACAGGCGCAAATAGAACTTTTTGGAGGTGTAACGGTCAGGGAGGAAGAATCAGGGTGCTGACGATGGAAGGTTGCAAGGGAGGGCATGGGCTCCTCGCCTGCGACCACCAATGTGACGAGAACCTTTGTGTTTGCTGACTTGATGGGTGTTGGCGGGTTGGGGCAGCGGGTAACCTGCTGCACTGAACTGATTGCTGGTAAAGATGCCAGGATGGTCTCGTTGCCGTCGCTGTAGCGATACAGGCACTGGAGATCTTGGCGGCTGTTGAATCCCTTGGCGAAGACGAGGACATCGCCTCCGTCCAGAAGAGCAGAATCGAACACGATGGGGTCGCTCCAGTTGAGTAACGTGCGTGCCGGAGTAGGAGCTGCGAAATCAGCAGCTTGGAGCTTGGAGGTAATTAAGAGCGGCGCTTGGAGCTGCTGCAACCTCTGTGCTGGCTCAGGAACGGGGCAGAGGTAGGCCTGAAGTCCGGACCCCGGCAGCCTCCCAGGGGTCTGGCCGGGGACGACATCCCACCCTGGAAAGAGCAGATGGCGTCGCCGGTAGGCTCAGCGCCGTCCAGGAGCAGAACCTCCTGGTCGGAAAGGAGGACAGCATCCGCGTCCTGCTGCGGCGGCGAGTGGTTGGCGCGGAGGCGGAGGGGCAGAAGGCGGCGCGCGAGGTTGTCGTCGCTGAGGCGGAAGGATGGCTGCGGCGACGGCGAGAAGTCGGCGGCGAACGGGAAGGGCGGGGGCGCCGGACTGTCGGCAACGAGCGGGAACCGGACATGGGGGAGGGGCGCCGAGAAAAGCTGGCCGCGGGAGTAGGCGTTCTGGCCGCCGCCGGAGAGCAGCAGGAGAGCGCCGACTGAGACGCCGCCGGCGATGGTCAATAAGCGGCGAAGGCGGCTGCGGCGGCGGTGGTGCGACATCTCCAGGGAGCTCGAATTCTTGATTTCGCCGAGATTGATTTCGAGCAGGGGGGGCTTTGCGAAGGAATTGCGAGAAGACGGTCTCGATCGATCTAGGTCAATTTAGGGTTTGACTCGAGTCAAGCTGGCGCTGAGCTGGCCGGTCAAGCCAGACCCAGACTCGGATTCGATCGGGTAGCTGGGTCGGTTCCAGTTCCCGCGTTGGTTTGAATCCGACAAACTTCGGATTGGATTTTCTTTTTCATTGTTTTTTTTATTTGCGCCTTAAAAATACAATACGTACTTGTATAAAAATTGCTGTCATCATCTTGAGAGAAAATAAATTTTATTTTGCCCTAAATTGATAATTATTTTTTCTCGCTACGCCAAGTTTTAATGAAGCCCACACATTACATCACGTTCGACAAATTTAGACTGGGTTTAAATACAGTACGCAGAAGGGTCTGGCATAGCATATGATCAGATAAATTATTTTTTGGTCATTGAGGGCATCTCCAAAGGACCAACGCATTTGTCCGCTTTTGATCCACCGGCCTCCGTTTGGGTCGCCATGGGTAAAAAAACTTGGCCCAACGGGGCGTCGCAAATGGACCAGTGCCTGTTTTTTGATCCATCGCGACCCATTTTCGGGTCAAATCTGCGTCTGTTCTCCCCTTGTCCGGGTGGCCCGCATGTCTGCATCCCACTCTTCCTGCCTCTCCAATTCCCAATATTTTTTTCATTAGTTTTCTTTTTGTGTTTTTTCTTTTAAAAAGTCCACACAAATGGTGTTGTCACGATCTTAAGAGTAAAATAAGAAATATTTTTACCATGAATCGACACTTTTTATTCTCTCACGTCCGCCAAGTCTTATTGGGCTCACACACCACATTACGCTCTGCGATGGCTGGTCTCGTTTATTTCACCGCTTGTTGCACATGGGGGATCCGTGTCAAACTCTTTCACGCATATTATGGATCAAAAATACACACAAAACTTTCGCTCGACGCACTAGACTTAGGCCAAGAAGTTTAATGTTTGGGGCCCACGTGAGCCCCACTACATATTGCTTTCGTCTACATGATACACCTTTGATGGTGATTGGGGTGGACTAAGGAATGTTGCTGGTAGTGACCAACTTCCCTCAATAATCAGCAGCCCGACGAGGAATCTAGACAATAGGTGCATTCCTTCCATCGCCATGGCTATTTTCTACTCTAGTTCGGGCATTCTCCCATCGTCACATTCAAATTAACAAGATTCACATTCAAATTAACACTCAAATCGTCACCAAATAGTCACGAGAAAAGGTGGCTAGATAGTCTTCTCAAATTCCTATGGAGATAAGGCTTGAGAGAGGCAGATCTTCCCCCAACCCTAGAAAGGAGAGGTCTTTAAATTCATTTTGGGGATTCTTCTCCAAGTTAGAGTTCTTCATCCCACTAGGGGGAGGTAGATGAGTAATGTTATCTCTCAAATCTTAGTTTGTACTTTGACAATCCTAGTTCGAAACTAGGAGGCGAGTACTCATAGTCTTGGGGGTAAAGAGGGTGAATGGGTCATGGCCCTTTACTCTGTGCATAGGAAGACTAGTAGTACTTGTCAAGGGGCCCGTAATACCGCCTGATGGTAGTGCCACAGACAACCTTGGTTGTATTGCTTGCTTCATGAAAACCAGGGGCGGAGCCAGTGGGGGGGACGAGCGGGGGCCAGCCCCCCCCCCCATGGGTCGGCCACCCCCAACGCATTTCAGAGGGGACTAGGCTATTACCGTAAATAATACTCTTACGTGGATAGACAACTGTCGAATCCGACAAACTTCAGATTGGAAAAAAGTCATTGATTTTTTTATTTTGGCTCTTAAAAATACGTAATGTATAAAAAATGTTGTCACCATCTTAAGAGAAATAAATTTAATTTTGCAACAATTGTTTTTTCTCACTCCGCCAAGTTTTAATGGAGCCCACACACTACATTCACCAAAGGACCGACACATTTGTCCGTTTTTGATCCGCCGGCCTTCGTTCGGGCCTCGGCGGACAAAATTTTTGGCCCAACAGGGCGTTGCAAATAGACCAGTGTTCGTTTTTTGGTCTGTCCATCGCCATCGCAAATACACATTTTTGGAATGGCCTTCATTCATTATCTTTCATGATCTTTTTGAACTCCACTCGATGATCCTCCTCTACAATATTTCTTAGTGTGCAACCCAATAAACGTTGCCATTTGACATATAAAAACAAGAGGCCATGAACCCTTATTGGAAATTAATGTCAAAGGGGGAGAGGAATGCACATCAAAGCCTATCTATTGTAGAGGAATGTTTATACATATCCTTAACAGGTATGAATTGCCTAATACATGAAAAAGGAATAAAAGGGGAGAGACATGTGTTTCAATAGTTAGGGGAAGGAAACTAAGTGTTGTTCTATTTGCTGTATTTTTGTCTCATCCTACCTGTTCCCGTCGAAAGGAAAGCCTCCCTAGTATAAGGAAAGAGGAATCGTATATGAGGAGAGGAATCGTAAAAAGAGAAAAATCTTGTTAGCATATTAATGCAAATTCTATCTTTGCGTACATGTCTTTAATTCAAGTGGTATTCACTTTATAGTGATACTAAATCATGTGTATGTCATCCCAGTCTTGGTTCACTTGTAGTGTTTTGCGTCTTCTTGAAGTGAGATCATTGTGTTATCTAACCCTTTTTTCTCAACTTTGTCTCTTCAGGTAAGCTAAGTTGTACTTAAAAGAAAGTGTGTGCATCTCATTCATCAATACTATGATCTCCTATTATTGCACATGAGCCTTGTTGCAAAGGTTCGATGCGAGCGCAGCAAGTCTCATGTTGCAAAGCATCGAGCGCAACATGATATTTGCTGCAAAGGCTTGCACACTGAGATCGGATGGATCTATCACATTCCATCCAACGCCTACGGAGGCAGTGTGATGAGCCTCACGAGTGATACGTCCAAATGCATCAATATTTTATATAGTAATTCTTTCCTATTCATTGATATATTTCATGTTATGATGTTATTCTTATGTTGTTTTGGCTTAATTTACACAGTTTGCAACTTTTCGATGCCGAAGCAGCAGACGCAGGATTCAGCAATAAAAAGTGGACGCTGAGTTGCTGAAGAATACTTCAAAATTACCTGAAAAATCAACGGGAGGTATTTTTCAGACGGATGACGAAGACACACCGAAGAGGGGCCAGAGGGGGGCCACAGGGTGCCCAGGTGGCCACCTGGCGCGGCCCCCACCCTGGCCACGCCGGGAGGGCGCCTGGACCCCTGGGGCCACTCCAGTCTCCCCCCTCTGGCCTATATATCGCTCGCCATCTAAAAACCCTAAAAGAGGAGAGTTTTTTGAGTTCAGCCGCCGCTCCATGGCGGAAACCTACAGAGGAGAAAAGACATCTCCGGCGGGCAGATTCCACCGGGGAGAATACCTCCTGGAAGGGAAGATCGTCGCCATCATCATCACCGTCGTCACGGGCATCATCGAGATCATCATCAACATCATCCCCAACATCAGCATCATCTTCATCTTCATCCAATCTCACCTCACAAGTTCAATTTGTGTTGTAATCCATACTATCTATTCTCTCTACTCTACCGGTGTTGATTGCTACCATGTGATGAATGCTATTGAGTTTTGTTGGATAAATATCATTGTGTCCAGATTGTTTATCATATACTAGATCATCGATGGCGCGCATTGCTGCGCCCGTCTATTTGAACTATGAAATGTTAGTATTTGTATCAAATATGTGGATAAATGTAAATCATAATTAAAAAACAATAAGTTGTCATTGTTACATCAGAAAGTTGATGACATCATAATATTATGAGGACCATACACCATCACCTTCCATGTCCTCGTTTGTGTAATCTATAAACCAAAGTGTTGAACTTTCAATATTCTTAGCCTGCGGAAGAAAAAATAACCAATTAACAATTAAAGGGTAATAAAGCAAACATTATCTGAGTCAGTCTTGTTAGTTGCACTTCTCAGAAGTGAAAATATAATAACTAAGGCCCCACAAAAATATTAGTAACAAGTGGTTTGTAGCTACAGATTTTGGTTTCTCCCGTAACTAATAAAAATGGAAAGGTCTTGTATACTATGCATGCCAAAGTAACACATATTGACAGTATTTTACCATGTTAAGAACAAGTGAGAAGCTGAAAAAATGGAATGGATTTCAGCTCAGAAAGGGAAATATGTATATGCAGACATGTCACATACATGGCTACACATGTCAATACTCAATATTTATCCTTTAATGATTGCTTCCTTTATCCTGATATTTAAAATATAACCTAAAGCTACATATTTAATTCTACATGAGAATTACGTAAATCAGAAAATGTTCATGCAAGAATTGACCTCTAGTTAAGAACAGAGATGTTCAGCTAACAAAAGGAGAAAATCTTACAGTATACAATTTGGTTGATTTGCATCACCTGCCACTCCTGGGAACTATAGTAAAGTCAGCTAATAAAGTAATGGATTGAACACAAATCCATTAGAAACTGCTTATTCATCCACGGAATAACATATCAGAAAATAAGTATGAACTGAATGGAGATTAACTAAAATTGATCTCACATGCAACTCAGTTATATAGGTGATAAGTAAAGTAACAACAAGAATAGTAAAACCCTCTTCATTTTCTACTATTGTACATGGTATGAAAAAGTGTCTTGAGGTTCAACATTTTGCTGCGCTTTACTATGATTACCTCTAGGTTAAATTTAGGGAATTGCAGAAAACATTCTGCAAATCTATGTATGCATGCATAAAACAAAGAAAAACTAATAGATCTACAGGATGGCCAAATTATAACAAGGTAAAGCGATCTTACCATGTGGGAGCCAACAACATGGAGGGCTTATCAAGGTGTATCTCGAAATTGAGCTGGCAGCTTTGGCATAACTTTTCCAAGTAAGAAAATAGTGTCCGACTTGCGGAATCTGGGGCTGGTATATTGGGTGCATGACCATGTTAAATATTCTTGATCATGGGCATGCTAAGAGATATCGGGCAATGGCAATCTAAGAACAGAAGAGATTAAAACAAAATAACCTGACATGTTAAAGATATGTGGAAAAGAAAGAATTAACAAGCAAATCATCAACAATATAGCCAACACAAAAAGATTACCACTTCCTCTCTCATCGCATAAGTAAACATTTGGAGCAAGAAAGAACATACCAATGCAAACTATTCTGCACCCCAACCGCATTGGATGATTGTGAACCTTTGGCCTCCATACTTATTTTTAAGATTGGACAACCTCTCTGCAATCTATAAATGAGAGTAGTGTACTGAAATTTTCCTCAAATTGGTGAAGGTGCCTTGTATTCAGAACAACTCCATATATTTAACTGTGCAAAGTTAGGTTGATCATATGCCATAGCTTATGTTCCACTATTAGGATTGACTCCCTTCAAATGTAGGCATTGTGATGGTTGCCAGTGATCATACACCTGAAGAAATAAAATTTATCATCGTTGGATTTGTCGTTCCTTGAAGGGAATCACATGTTTGTTCGTACAATAACATCCGACTATTAGCTTCTAAATTGTAACACCTTGACAGTATGATTTATGTGTTTTTCCTGTTGTTACAGTAAAGGAACTATTGTGGTTGTAACATGTTTGTTTTCCCATAATTTAGTAAATTAAAGTTGATTGCTAATCTAGATGAGAATAGGTTATTTTGTGGGCTGTGCACGACTGATGACCCTCAACATAAAGGGATCTATTGCAGCGTTTTCGATAAGTAAGAGTGTCGAACCCAACGAGGAGAGAAAGGTATTGATAGGTGATTTTGGACAAGGAATAACTGCAAGCACTGAAAGATAACTTTTTAGGGGTTTTCGATATAAACAACAATAAGATAAAAGCAAGCAAAGTAAATAGTACTGAGGAGTAGCAAGTGGCCCAATTCTTTTGAGTAAAGGATAAGCCTGACAACTGAACTTATAAAGACTAAAGCGTTCTTGAGGACAGATGGAGAGGTAGTCACGTGCTTTCGCCATACTCCGTATCGATAACAAGTGTTGTGATGATAAGTGTTGAGTTGGTGCATCTATGCTAGCACACCTTCTAGACTAAGATAAGTGCACTCTTATGATTAAACATCTTTCAAGCATCCTCAAATACAAGATAGAAATTAAGGCAAAGACTAACCACAGCAATAAGATCAAGGATCCATTATTCCCTTGTGCAAAAGTGTGCGAACTGGGGTTCAGGTTTCTGTCACTCCGGCAACCCACCATAAGCATTCTTAATACACAATGTATTCCCCTAGGTCCTTAAGAAGGCGAAGTGTTGAGTGTTCGACTCACACAACACCACTAGGAAATTAACAACACAACTTAAATATCAAACAACACAAATTACTTCAACATCATATGACTACTAACAACTAGACTTCTCCCATGTCCTCAAGAACTAAAGTAACTACTCACAAGACATAAAAGAGATCATGATCAGAGGTGATAAATATATGATAAACAATCTGGACATAATGATATTTCTCCAACAAAACTCAATAGCATTCACCACAAAGTAGTAATCAACACCGGTAGAGTAGAGAGGATGGATAGTATGGATTACAACACAAGATAAACTTGTGAGGTGAGATTGGATGGTGGTAGAGATGGTGCTGATGTTGGGGATGATGTTGATGATGATCTCGATGATGCCCGTGACGATGGTGATGACGATGGCGATGATCTCCCCTTCCGGGAGGTGATCTCCTCGGCGGAATCTGCCCGCCGGAGAGCCCTTTTCTTCTCTGTAGGTTTCTGCCACGGAGCGGCAGCGGAACTCCGTAAAAGCTTCTATTTTTAGGGTTTTCGCGTAACGAGGAGTATATAGGCCAGAGGGGGGAGCCGGGAGTGGCCTCAGGGCTCCAGGCGCCCTCCCGGCGCGGCCAGGGGTGGGGCCGCGCCAGGTGGCCGCCTGGGGCTCCTGTGGCCCTGATACGTCCAAAATGCATCACTATTTTATATAGTAAATCTTTCTTATTCATTGATATATTTCATGATATGATGCTATCCTTATGTTGTTTTGGATTATTTTACACAGTTTGCAACTTTCCGGTGCCGTAGCAGCAGACGCAGGATCCAGCGGTAAAAAGTGGACGCTGAGTTGCTGAAGAAGAATACCTCCAAATTACCTGAAAATCGACGGAGGCTATTTTCCAGAAGGATCACGAAGACACGCAAAAGAGCGACCAGAGGGGGGCCATTGGGTGCCTAGGCGGCCACCTGGCGCGGCCCCCACCCTGGCCGCGCCGGGAGGGCGCCTAGACCCCTGGGACCACTCCCGGTTCCCCCCTCTGGCCTATATAACACACATCATCCAGAAACCCTAAAAAGGGGGGAGTTTATGGAGTTCCGCCGCCGCTCCGTGGCGGAAACCTACAGAGAAGAAAAGCCATCTCTGGCGGGCAGATTCCGCCGGGGAGATCACCTCCCGGAAGGGGAGATCATCGCCATCGTCATCACCATCGTCACGAGCATCATCGAGATCATCATCAACATCATCCACATCATCAGCACCATCTCCACCTCCATCCAATCTCATCTCACAATTGCCACTTGTGCTGTAATCCATACTATCTATCCTCTCTACTCTATCGGTGTTGATTACTACTTTGTGGTGAATGCTATTGAGTTTTGTTGGAGAAATATTATTGTGTCCAGATTGTTTATCATCTATTTATCCCCACTGATCATGATCTCTTTTATGTCTTGTGAGTGTTACTTTAGTTCTTGAGGACATGGGAGAAGTCTAGTTGTTGGTAGTCATATGATGTTGAAGTAATAGGTGTTGTTTGACATTTAAGTTGTGTTGTTATTTTCCTAGTGGTGTTGTGTGAGTCGAACACTCAACACTTCGCCTTATTAAGGACCTAGGGGAATACATTGTGTACAAAGAATGCTTACGGTGGGTTGCCGGAGTGACAGAAACCTAAACCCCAGTTTGCACGCTTTTGCACAAGGGAACAATGGATCACCGATCGTATTGATATGGTTAGGCTTTTGCCTTAATTACTATCTTGTATTTGTGGATGCTTGCAAGGTGTTTAATCATAAGAGTGCACTTATCTTAGTCTAGAGGGTGTACTAACATAGATCCACCCACTCAACACTTATCAACACAACACATAGTACCGATACGGAATATGGCGAAAGCACATGACTACCTCTCCCGTGTGTCCTCAAGAACGCTTTAGCCTTTATAAGTGCAGTTGCTAGGCCTCTCCTTTGCTCAGAAAGGATTGGGACACTCGTTACTCTCCAGTGCCTTTTACTTTGCTTGTTTTTACTTTCCTGTTGTTTATACCAAGAAAACCCCTAAAAAGTTATCTCTCAGTGCTTGCAGTTATCTCCTTGCCAAAGTCACTTGCTATTACCTTCTTCTCCTCGTTGGATTCGACACTCTTACTTATCGAAAACGCTGCAATAGATCCCTTACGGTTGTGGGTCATCAAGTACCGTTTTCTGGCGCCGTTGCCGGGGAGCGTAGCGCTATTAGTAAGTGAAGCTGGTAAGGAAGTTTTTATATTTCTGTTTTTAGTTTTGCTGTTGCTGCTTTTTTCCTTATGGACACCCCTACTCTTGGATCGTTGTTCTTGGGGAACCGCCCCACAACTAAGGTAGTCACTCCTGCCCCTGCTAAAATTGTGCCTTATAAGATACCATCTGGTATTATCGATTATGTCTTAGCTAATCGCTATGCAGGAGACAGACATCCAGGTGAACACTTGCTATATTTATCACGACTATGTTCATTATTCAAGCTTGCAGGTGTGTCACTGGAGTTCGTTATGAAGAAATTATTTTCCATATCGCTTACGGACAAAACTTCAGATTGGTATAAGCTCCTCGATAACTCACATTCTCTTAATTGGGAAGAGCTTATGTCTCTCTTTTATACAAAGTTTTACCCTCTTCATGAAGTTCATCGAGACAGGAATTACATCTATAACTTTAGGTCTTGCGACGGAGAGAGCATCGCTCAAGCTTGGGGGAGGCTTAAATCCCTAATGTTCAAATGTCCTATCCATAAGCTCCCCAAAGATATTATACTTACAATTTTTTATGCCAGGCTTTCTCGTCAGGATAAGGAAATGATGGATGCCTCCTCTAGCGGGGTATTTCAGACAAAGAGCGTTGAAGAAAGATGGGATCTCATCGAAATGATCCAGAAGAATACTGAAGACTGGGAAATCAATAAAGGTATTGAACCTGCTATAAATTATGAGCATGATTATATTGAGAGCTATGTGAAAAATGATTATTTTAATACCTTTTGCTCTAAGATTGGTCTGGATTCCCATCTAATGATTGATTTTTGTAAGAACTTTGCCTCTCATGTTGATTCTTCTAAGATGAAGAAGGATCAGCACCATAAGCCTTTCAAGGAAGTGCCTATTGATATTCACATTGCTAATCCTATTTTTCCTGCAGTTATATATGAACAGTCCCCTTTTCCTTCAAGGATAAGGGAGCACTCTTTTGTGACAGGAACAATAAATAAAAGTGAGAGAAGAACAGGCGAACCTCAGAACCAGATCAGAGTCGATCCTCAAGTTGCGATGGTTAAAGATTTAGTTACTAATGATGTTTCATAATCTATTATAAAATTTTGTGCTGTTTCAACTAACATTGTCACAGCCAAGAATAAAAGCCCAATTCCAGGTACACCAGTTGTATCTGTTAAAATAGGAGATCACAATTACTACGGGTTATGCGATCTGGGATCAAGTGCTAGCGCGATTCCTTATTCTCTTTATCAAGAGATCATGGGTGAGATTTCACCCTGTGAACTCGAAGAGATTGATGTTACTATTCATCTTGCAAAAAAGCTACTATCTCTCCTATTGGGATTGTGAGAGATGTTGAAGTCCTATGCGGAAAGGTAAAGTATCCTACCGACTTTCTCGTACTTGGTTCAGTGCAAGATAGTTTTTGTCCTATTATTTTCGGTAGACCTTTTCTCAGAACTTGTGGAGCTATTATAGATTGCAAGAAAGGTAAAGTTTCTGTTGAATTCAATGGTGAGCCATATGAATTTAACTTTTCTAAGTTTTCCAAGCAGCCTCATGGTACTGAATTACCTAGTGATGATAAAATTATAGAGAGTATTGCTTCTATTGCTATTCCCCCTAATGATCCTTTGCAGCAATACATGGAGGACTGATGCCCCACAGGCGTAAGGGATCGAGATAGTCTTCGCGGGTAAGTTAACACAATTTATTGATTCGACACACGGGGAGCCAAAGAGTATTTATAAGCTTTGACAGTTGAGTTGTCAATTCAACCGCACCTGAAATATACTTGCTTGCAACGATAGATAAGTAGTAACGATAATATGATAGTGATGGTAGCAACAACAAAAGTAATAACTAACGACCAGCAGGAATGAAAACACTGTAGGCTAGGGAGATGGATGGTTGGGCGCTGCATGGATGAGAGTAATCATATAATATATTCTAACATGGGGCAAGACACACAGAAAAGCAATGATCATCTAGGCAAATATCAAACAATAGGCATGTATCCCGTAGGTAGTTGTGCGTGCTTGCAATAAGAACTTGCACAACATCTTTTGTCCTACCATCCCGCTACGAACAGGGCCAAAAGGAACTTATGGAGATTAAGGTGCTCCTGTCAAAGAGCACCGCAACAAAGCAATAAACTCAATGGATACAAGGAATCCTCAAATTATGGACCGTCCCCTTTGGTGTCCCAAGCTTTCACCTTTGGGATTGCCGGTTCCGGGCCATAATAGGTGCATACAACTCATAGATAGGATCTAGAACACAAATATATTCATGAAAACACATAAGGTTCAGATCTGAAAACATGGCACTCGGGCCCAAAGTGACAAGCATTAAGAACAACGAATTGTAGCAAAGATGATAAACACCAAAGTAGATGATAGGCAGCATGCCCCCAACAATCGGACGAACTATTACATGATTAAACTCATCCAATCCCTACCATCCCCTTTGCCTAAAACAGGGAATTACTCACACATATGAAGAGAAGTCATGGAGGATGGATGGAGTGGTGATGGCGATGACGATGGCGATGATCTCGCCTCTCCGGAGGCCAAATCAGCCTCCAGATTAGCCCTCCCGAAGAAGAACAGAGGGTGGCGGCGGCTCCGCGACGGAAACTGGGAAAAACGACTCCTGTTCTGGGGTTTTCTCGTCACGGGGATAAATAGGAGACTCGATAGGGCACCAGAGGAGGGGGGAGCAGCCCAGGCGGTCTGAGGGCGCGGCCCCACCCCTGGCCTAGGTGAAGCTGCGTACATATTGGGGATTAAGATCTATAGAGATAGACCTAATCGACGGTTGGCCTTGAGTCAGAACACTTATATTGATAAGATATTGAAAAGGTTTAGTATGGGTAACTCCAAGAGAGGCCTCTTGCCAGTTATAAAAGGTGTCAAATTAAGCGTGACTCAATGCCCAACCACAGCAAAAGAGAGGGAGGAGATGTCCTCAAAGCCCTATGCCTCAGCCATAGGTTCTCTCATGTATGCTATGTTATGTACCAGACCGGATTTAGCGTTGGCCATTAGTATGACTAATCGCTACCAGAGTAACCCGGGAATGGCTCACTGGACAGCAGTAAAGAACATCCTTAAGTACTTAAGAAGAACCAAGGATCTCTTTCTCGTTTATGGAGGAGTTGATGAGGAGCTCACCGTAAAGGGTTACGTTGACGCAAGCCTCGGCTCAGATCTAGATGACTCGAAATCCCAGACGGGATATGTTTTCATGTTGAACGGTGGCGCATTAGCTGGAGGAGCGGCAAACAGCCAGTCGTCGCCCAATCTACAATGGAGTCGGAGTATATTGCCGCTTGCGAAGCGTCAAACGAGGCGTTGTGGCTGAAGAAGTTCGTGATCGAGCTTGGCGTCTTTCCCAGTTGCACTGACCCCGTGGGAATCTTCTGCGACATCACGGGTGCCATTGCTAACGCGAAGGAGCCAAGAACTCACTCTACAGCCAAGCACATCCTCCGAAAGTTCCATGTGACGCGAGACTACGTCAGGGATGGACACACTAGGATTCACAAGATACATACGGATCTGAACGCAGCAGACCCGATGACTAAACCTCTTCCACAGGGCAAATTTGAAGAACACCGAGAGACCATTGGTGTTAGATACTTACGTGATGTAAACTAGTGTAATTTGTACTCTAGTGCAAGTGGGAGACTGTTGGATATGTGCCCTAGAGACAAATTAATAAAGATATTTGTCACATATCCGTTTTGTTCATAATACGTTTTATACTGTGCTATACCTGTATTACTTGGAAATACTAATATAGGTGTAGTATAAAACATGGTCCGTAGTTTAACTCGGGTAAACTATCTCATTGGGCAATTGATTGATCAAGCTTTCCTGATCATGGCGACACTTAAGTCCATTGACAATGAGGTCATATCGTTAAGGGGAATGATGTGATGGACATACACCCACCTAAAGTATTGCAATGTGATCGAGTCACATAGTTCAGCGTTGCTATGACTTTGTAACGTATGGCTTAGTCCTTAGACCGTAATGATCATACGTAATTGTCATCTATGAGGAGACTTTGATTTGTATCCCACCGCCTGACTGAAATATGTTGGCTATAACGGTGCACTTTGGGTATTCCAAAATAGATGGTTGATGAGTATGTTAATAGATCAGAACGGGATTTGTCAGTCCTTGTGACAGGACAGGTACTCTGGGCCCACTCGGTGATATTGCATCAACACCTTGCAAGGACGTGACTAGGTCACAAGAGATGCAATGATCATGGACGAGAGAAGTTGTTTGCTGTGAACGAGATGTGAACACGGTATGTAGGATACCGACGATCAAACCTCGGACAAACAAAGTACCGTAGCACAAAGGGATTACGTCGTATCGTTAACGGTTTCCAAAAGCGACCGAAGTTCATTCGATGGAAGCGCAGGGGCTGTCAAGGATTGTAACCAGGTCCAACTGACTAGTCATTGGTCAATGAGAAGAGTCTCGGCCATGTCTGCTGTTTCCCGGACCGTTAGGGTGTTACACTTAAGGGCAATCGATGCATAGGACAGTTACGGGATCAATCGGTGAAATAGGAGAAATCACCGGAATAGTTCCGGAGGAGGACGGAATGGTTTCCGGACATTTTGAATAGTTCAAAATAAAGTTTAATTGTTTTAATAATGTTTTATTATTTAATTATCTGAATTAAATATTTAAAACATATTAAATAAATTAAAAAATGGGAAAAAGGCTAAATGGGCTCATGGGGCCCATTAAGGGAGGAGGGGGTTTCCCCCCTTGGGCTTGGCGCCAAGGGTGGGGCCCACCACCCCCCTTGGCCGGCGCATCCCCCCTTTTGGGAGTTTAGTCCCACATGGGGGAGGGGAGGAGGATAGCACCCCCCCCCTTGGCCTATATAAGGAGGGGTAGACCCCCCTTTTTCCAACACACCAATATCTCCTTCTTCCTCCTTCTCCTTCCCGGAAGTGGACTCCCCTTGTTTGGAGTCTGCACCTGGATTGGAGTTCTCCACCATAAGGCAGGCCGTCGTTCTATTGGAGTCGGGATCCATAGTCGTCTTTCTTCCGCTGCTCGCCTGGTTCGGGGCCCGGGAGGAACATCGATTGTACCGTACGTGTATAATCTCTTCGAGGCACTACACCTGTGGTGCTACTTCATCGCTGGAGGTTTACCGGGAGTCATCCTCGCCGGTGGTGGTCTTCTACACGACAGGGAGGTCATAGTTCCGAGTCTACGCCAACCACGTTCGCAAGAACGTTTCCCTCTTTCGGTCTTCAAAGGTATGAACACCGATTCCCTCCGTAATTTACATCGCCATAGCATAGATCTTGGGTTCGGGTACCGTAGGTTTGAAAAATTTGTGTTTTCTGCCCCGTATCACAACAGTGGTACCAGAGCTAGCTATGCTTAGATGTATTGTACGGGTAGAACACATCTAGGATGTGGGCATCGAATCTTCATTCGTTACCCTCCCACGTGTAATCATTTAGCGTTGCGGCAATGTTTGATGAAGCGGCCCCCGACCGACCTTACGCGTTTACGCGAGACTGGTTCCACGCTTGACATATGGCTTGTACCATATAAAGTGGCTGGGGGGTGTCTGTCTCTCTGCATTAGCGATGCGAAGATGTTTGCAACGGAGGGCCCCGACAGGGGTGTAATAGAGACGGATGGGAGACGGTGTTGTGGCATGTTTTTCGCAGGATAGAAACGGTTCTCTCTCTCGAAACCCCTAGCAGCCACGTAAAACTTGCACAAGCTAAAGTAGAAAGGCGTTTAACTTTGCTTTGCATGAAGGGGGATCATAGGTTGTATGATTTACAGTTTTACTTCCTGTTTTATGCTAGTATGCTAGATATATCGACGGTAGCACGAAACAGGACCATCTCTCACAATACCAACATTGTGTTCTCCCTTGGTGGGCACCGCATGGAAGGTTCTCCCATATGGCTTGATGCTCCGTACATACCGGAGTTGTCCTACATATTAAACGGAGTTCGCATGAGGTTGGGTTCGGCAAGCCTGGCATATGCAGATATGGCCTTGCTGAACAGCTAACATCAAGGTTCGATTGGCAGGCTTGACGTATGTAGATGCGGGCCTGGAACACAAGAGACCGAAAGGTCGAGCACGAGTCACATGCCTGATGTGATTGGCTTAGAGGCCTACCTGGTTTGCATACTGATGGCCGTGACGATCGGGGGAGGTATGGGGGCTGGGATTGTGTAATCACTTAATTAAATTGAGAGGTGTTTATCTAAGTGGGAGCTTTCTAGAATTTTGAGATTAAATTGAAACTCCACATTATGAACAAAAGTCTAAATATGTATCCTTGTGAATCAACCTTGTAGATGGCAGCACCTCGCCCCTCGTTCAAGTTAGGATCATTCCTAGAGAAAGATAAGCTAAAAACAGATGGGACAAACTTCACCAATTGGTTCCGCACCCTGAGGATTCTCCTCGTTCCCCTCAAGATGGCATACGTACTAGAGGACGCGTTAGGTGACGCACCAACAGATGATGCCAGTCAGGACGAGAAGAATGTCTATCTCTCCAGGACTGATGATTACAACCTTGTCTAGAGTGGCATGCTCTACTCCATGGAGGCTGAGCTGCAGAAACATTTTGAGAGGATGGGTGCATATGAGATTATCACCGACCTCAAGGAGGTCTTTGCACCTCAAGCCAGGGTTGAACGGTACGAGGCTTCTGAAGCCTTCTTCTCAGCAAAGATGGACGAGCACGGCAGCGTGAGTGAGCACCTAGTCGAAATGTCTGGCTACGTTCAGCGCTTGAATGCTCTGGAATGCCAGATTCCAGATGAACTTGCTGTTGATAGGGTGTTGCAGTCGCTTCCCCCTAGCTACAAAGGTTTTGTGCTGAACTACAACATGCAGGGGAGACCAAAACCCCTTCTGAGTTGTTCGCCATGCTGAAGAGCGCCGAGGTTGAGATCAAGAAGGAGCACGCCGTCTTCATGGTCAACAAGACCACTGACTTCAAGAAGTCAAGCAGGCGGGAGAAGGCCAAGAGAGGTGGCCCCAAGAGGGATGGCAATTCAGTTGCCGCTCCTCCCAAGGCACCCAAGCCTAAACCCGGAGTGGAGTGCTTCTACTGCAAGGGTGAAGGTCACTGGAAACGCAACTTCCCCAAGTACCTAAAGGACAAGAAGGCTGGCAAGGTCGCCAAGAGAGACGAAGGTATATTTGATATACATATTGTTGATCTTCTCTTGACAAGCGCCGGGAACACATCCTGGATATTTGATATAGGATCTGTCGCTCATATTTCTAATTCCATTCAGGGACTAAGGAATAGGAGACGCTTGCTCAAAGATGAAGTGACGATGCGCGTGGGGAATGGCTGTCAGATTGAAGTCTTGGCGGTCAGCACGAAGCATCTTAGTCTCCCTTCGGGATTGGTTTTAGTTCTGAATAATTGCTACTATGTACCCGCGTTGAGTGTGAACATCGTTAGTGGCTCTTGCTTGAAGCGAGACCGCTATTCTTTTAAGTCTGATACAATTGGTTGTTCGATTTATAAGGATGAAATGTTTTATGTTCACGCACCAGAGTTGCATGGTTTATTCGTACTTGATCTCGATGGTGACGTGTGTCACATTAACAATATTGAGGCCAAAAGATTGAAGAATGATGAAGATCACATGAAGATGTGGCATTGCCGACTTGGTCATATTGGTATAAAATGCATGGAGAAGCTCCATAAGGATGGACTTCTTGAGTCATTGGATTTTGGATCCCTTGATACATGTGAAAATACCTCATGGGCAAAATGACAAGGACTCCATTCAATGGCATAATGGAGCGTGCGGATGTCTTATTGGGGATCATACACTCGGATGTATGTGGACCCATGAACGTCCCCACTCGCAATGGTCTTCGTTACTTCGTGACCTTTACTGATGACTTGAGTAGATATGGGTATATTTACTTGATGAAGCACAAGTCTGAAACCTTTGAAAAGTTCAAGGAATTTCAGAATGAGGTCGAAAATCAACTCGGAAAGAAAATCAAGCACCTTTGATCGGATCGAGGTGGCGAGTATTTGAGTCACGAGTTTGGCAATCATCTGAAGTCTTGTGGCATAGTACCACAGCTTACGCCGGCAGGCACACCTTAGAGAAACGGTGTGGCTGAGCGACGTAATCGAACCCTATTGGATAGCGTACGATCGATGATGTCTCATACTGATTTGCCTGTGTCATTCTGGGGGTATGCATTAGAAACTGCCGTTCATATTCTTAATAGGGCACCATCCAAATCCGTAAAGACAACACCATTTGAAGAATGGCATGGCACAAAAGCTAAGTTGCCTCACCTGAAGATTTGGGGTTGTGAGGCTTATGTTAGGAAACTACAGCCTGACAAACTTGAGTCCAAGGCTGATAAGTGCATCTTTGTGGGCTATCCCAAGGAAACTTGTGGATACACCTTCTACAACAAGTCTCACAGCAAAATGTTTGTTGCCAAGATGGGACAATTTCTTGAGAAGGATTTTCTCGCGAAAGAGTTGAGTGGGAGGAAAATAGACCTCGATGAGGTGACTGACCAATCACTCCAATTGGAAGAAACGGCTACGGAAATTGTTCTGGAACCATCTTCCACAGTGGGAGCTGAAGAGAATGGCCAGAACGACATTCATAACGATCATGACATTGATGATGATCATGATGAGAATGAAGAGGAACCTTTTATGCCCCGTAGGTCATCAAGAGTCTGTCAACCTACTGAGTTTTACGGACAGCTTGTGAATGCAATCTCGGCTAATGAGTCGGATGAACCTACAAGTTACAAAGAAGAAATGGAGGGACCCGAGTCCGAGAAATGGCTTGAAGCCATGAAATTCAAAATAGACTCCATGTACACCAACAAAGTATGGACTTTGGTGGATATTCCCGAGGACCGCAAGGCCGTCGAGAATAAATGGATTTTCAAGAAAAAGACTGACGCAGACGGAAACGTATCTGTCTACAAAGCTCGACTTGTCGCGAAGGGTTTCTGAAAAATTAAAGGAGTTGACTACGAGGAGACGTTCTCTCCTGTAGCGATGATAAAGTCTATTCGGATCCTACTAGCAATAGCTGCATATCATGATTACGAGATATGGCAGATGGATGTGAAAACTGCATTCCTAAATGGCAACATTGAGGAAGAGTTGTATATGATGCAACCAGAGGGGTTTGTCGATCCAAGGAACGATGGTAAGGTGTGCAAGCTTCAACGGTCCATCTATGGGTTGAAGCAAGCATCTCGGAGCTGGAATCTTCGATTTGATGAGGTCATTAAAGCTTTTGGATTTGTCCAAAACGTCGAAGAGTTCTGCGTCTATAAGAAACTGAGTGGGAGCTCTGTAGCATTCCTTGTGTTATATGTAGATGACATATTACTAATAGGGAACGATAAGAAATTCTTAGAGGAAGTAAAGGAATATCTGAATGGACAATTTTCCATGAAGGACCTAGGTGAAGCTGCGTACATATTGGGGATTAAGATCTATAGAGATAGACCTAATCGACGGTTGGCCTTGAGTCAGAACACTTATATTGACAAGATATGGAAAATGTTCAGTATGGGTAACTCCAAGAGAGGCCTCTTGCCAGTTATAAAAGGTGTCAAATTAAGCGTGACTCAATGCCCAACCACAGCAAAAGAGAAGGAGGAGATGTCCTCAAAGCCCTATGCCTCAGCCATAGGTTCTCTCATGTATGCTATGTTATGTACCAGACCGGATTTAGCGTTGGCCATTAGTATGACTAATCGCTACCAGAGTAACCCGGGAATGGCTCACTGGACAACAGTAAAGAACATCCTTAAGTACTTAAGAAGAACCAAGGATCTCTTTCTCGTTTATGGAGGAGTTGATGAGGAGCTCACCGTAAAGGGTTACGTTGACGCAAGCCTCGGCTCAGATCTAGATGACTCGAAATCCCAAACGGGATATGTTTTCATGTTGAACGGTGGCGCAATTAGCTGGAGGAGCGGCAAACAGTCAGTTGTCGCCCAATCTACAATGGAGTCGGAGTATATTGCCGCTTGCGAAGCGTCAAACGAGGCGCTGTGGCTGAAGGAGTTCGTGATCGAGCTTGGCGTCTTTCCCAGTTGCACTGACCCCGTGGGAATCTTCTGCGACAACACGGGTGTCATTGCTAACGCGAAGGAGCCAAGAACTCACTCTACAGCCAAGCACATCCTCCGAAAGTTCCATGTGACGAGAGACTACGTGAGGGATGGACACACTAGGATTCACAAGATACATACGGATCTGAACGCAGCAGACCCGATGACTAAACCTCTTCCACATGGAAAGTTTGAAGAACACCGAGAGACCATCGGTGTTAGATACTTACCTGATGTAAACTAGTGTAATTTGTACTCTAGTGCAAGTGGGAGACTGTTGGATATGTGCCCTAGAGACAAATTAATAAAGATATTTGTCACATATCGGTTTTGTTCATAATACGTTTTATACTGTGCTATAACTGTATTACTTGGAAATACTAATACATGTGTAGTATAAAACATGGTCCGTAGTTTAACTCGGGTAAACTATCTCATTGGGCAATTGATTGATCAAGCTTTCCTGATCATGGCGACACTTAAGTCCATTGACAATGAGGTCATATCATTAAGGGGAATGATGTGATGGACGTACACCCACCTAAAGTATTGCAATGTGATCGAGTCACATAGTTCAGCGTTGCTATGACTTTGTAACGTATGGCTTAGTCCTTAGAACGTAATGATCATACGTAATTACCATCTATGAGGAGACTTTGATTTGTATCCCACCGCTTGACTGAAATATGCTGGCTATAACGGTGCACTTTGGGTATTCCGAAATAGATGGTTGATGAGTATGTTAATAGATCAGAGCGGGATTTGTCAGTCCTTGTGACAGGACAGGTACTGGCCCACTCGGTGATATTGCATCAACACCTTGCAAGGACGTGACTAGGTCACAAGAGATGCAATGATCATGGACGAGAGAAGTTGTTTGTTGTGAACGAGATGTGAACACGGTATGTAGGATACCGACGATCAAACCTCAGACAAACAAAGTACCGTAGCACAAAGGGATTACGTCGTATCGTTAACGGTTTCCAAAAGCGATCGAAGTTCATTCGATGGAAGCGCAGGGGCTGTCAAGGATTGTAACCAGGTCCAACTGACTAGTCATTGGTCAATGAGAAGAGTCTCGACCATGTCTGCTGTTTCCCGGACCGTTAGGGTGTTACACTTAAGGGCAATCGATGCATAGGACAGTTACGGGATCAATCGGTGAAATAGGAGAAATCACCGGAATAGTTCCGGAGGAGGACAAAATGGTTTCCGGACATTTTGAATAGTTCAAAATAAAGTTTAATTGTTTTAATAATGTTTTATTATTTAATTATCTGAATTAAATATTTAAAACATATTAAATAAATTAAAAAAATGGGAAAAAGGCTAAATGGGCTCATGGGGCCCATTAAGGGAGGAGTTGGTTTCCCCCCTTGGGCTTGGCGCCAAGGGTGGGGCCCACCACCCCCCTTGGCCGGCGCATCCCCCCCATTTGGGAGTTTAGTCCCACATGGGGGAGGGGAGGAGGATAGCACCCCCCTTGGCCTATATAAGGAGGGGTAGACCCCCCTTTTTCCAACACACCAATATCTCCTTCTTCCTCCTTCTCCTTCCCGGAAGTGGACTCCCCTTGTTTGGAGTCTTCACCTGGATTGGAGTTCTCCACCATAAGGCAGGCCGTCGTTCTGTTGGAGTCGGGATCCGTAGCCGTCTTTCTTCCGCTGCTCTCCTGGTTTGGGGCCCGGGAGGAACATCGATTGTACCATACGTGTATAATCTCTTCGAGGCACTACACCTGTGGTGCTACTTCGTCGCTGGAGGTTTACCGGGAGTCATCCTCGCCGGTGGTGGTCTTCTACACGACAGGGAGGTCGTAGTTCCGAGTCTACGCCAACCACGTTCGCAAGAACGTTTCCCTCTTTCGGTCTTCAAAGGTATGAACACCGATTCCCTCCGTTACTTTACATCGCCATAGCATAGATCTTGGGTTCGGGTACCGTAGGTATGAAAAAGTTGTGTTTTCTGCCCCGTATCCCAACAATTTCATGGCTTCTGTGAGGAGATTGTGGAAGTCTTCATGGATGATTTCTCCGTCTATGGAACTTCCTTTGACCACTGTCTCCACAATCTTAATAAAGTTTTACAGAGATGCGAGGATACAAACTTAGTTCTAAACTGGGAAAAGTGCCACTTCATGGTTAACGAAGGGATCATGCTTGGCCACAAGATTTCCGAGAGGGGAATTGAAGTGGACATGGCGAAGATTGAAGCTATCGAAAGGATGCCCTATCCAAGGGACATTAAAGGTATTCATAGTTTTCTCGGTCATGCTGGTTTCTATAGAAGATTTATTAAAGACTTTTCTAAGACCTCGAGACCCCTCACTAATCTTCTCCAGAAGGATGTTCCTTTTGTATTTGATGAAGATTGTAAGGAGGCTTTCGAAGTTCTTAAGAAAGCTTTAATAACCGCTCCTATAGTACAACCGCCTGACTGGAGTTTGCCCTTTGAAATTATGTGTGATGCTAGTGATTATGCTGTTGGAGCTATTTTAGGACAAAGGGTTGATAAAAAATTGAATGTTATACATTATGCTAGTAAAACCCTTGATAGTGCTCAAAAGAACTATGCTACTACTGAGAAGGAATTCTTAGCAGTAGTGTTTGCTTGTGATAAGTTTATGCCATATATTGTTGATTCTAAAGTTATTATTCATACTGACCATGCTGCCATTAAGTATCTTATGACGAAGAAGGATGCCAAGCCAAGACTCATCAGATGGGTACTCCTCCTTCAAGAATTTGATTTGCAGATTGTTGATAGAAAAGGAGAAGACAACCCTGTAGCGGACAATCTTTCAAGGATGGAAGATATACCGCATGATCCCATCCCAGTCAACGACAGTTTTCCAGACGAACAACTTGTTGTTGTTAAAGTACAACCTCTTTCCGATCCTTGGTTTGCAGATTATGCTAATTTTATCGTTGCAAAGTATTTGCCTCCAGGTTTAACATTTCAGCAAAGGAAGAAGTTCTTCCATGATTTGAGGCATTACTTTTGGGATGACCCACATCTTTACAAAGAAGGTCCAGACGGGATCGTGAGAAGATGCGTAACAGAACACGAGCAGAAGGACATTCTCAAGCAATGTCACGATAGTCCCTATGGAGGACATCACGCCGGTGAGAGAACCGCACATAAGGTTCTCCAATCAGGTTTTTATTGGCCTACTCTCTTTAAAGATGCTAGAAATTATGTTTTAGCCTGTGATAAATGTCAGAGAGTTGGTAATATTAGTAGAAGGAATGAGATGCCTATGAATTACTCACTAGTGATTGAGCCTTTTGATTGCTGGGGTTTTGATTTTATGGGTCCCTTCTTCGCACAAGTACACTCACATATTAGTTGCTGTTGATTATGTAACCAAGTGGGTTGAAGCAATCCCCATTGAGAGTGCTGATCACAAAACATCTTTGAAAATGCTCAAAGATGTAATTTTCCCTAGGTTTGGTGTACCTAGATATCTCATGACTGATGGAGGATCACACCGTACGATGTCAATCATAGAATTGCTTCACCGTACCATCCTCAAACTAGTGGGCAAGTTGAGCTCACCAATAGAGAGATCAAGTTGATCTTGCAAAAAACAGTTAACAAAAATAGGAAGGACTGGTCAAATAAGTTAGGAGATGCTTTGTGGGCGTATAGAACTGCTTACAAAAACCCCATGGGCATGTCTCCCTATAAAATGGTCTATGGCAAGGCTTGCCATTTGCCATTAGATTTAGAGCACAAAGCTTTATGGGCTGTTAGAGAGCTTAATGCCGACCCAAAGTTAGCTGGTGAAAAGCGTCTCATGAACTTGACTTCTCTAGATGAGTGGAGAAGTGAAGCTTACGAGAGCGCTAAAATGTTCAAGGAAAAGGTAAAGAAGTGGCATGATAGGAGGATTCTGAAACGTGAATTTAATGTTGGTGATAAAGTTTTATTGTTTAGTTCCCGTTTCAGGTTTTCTCCAGGTAAACTACTTTCCAGGTGGGAAGGGCCATTTCATATCGAAGAAGTCTACCGGTCTGGTGCAATCAAGATTAACAATTTTGAAGGCACTAAACCTCAAGTTGTGAATGGGCAAAGACTTAAGCATTACATGGCGGGAGATCCAGTCAATGTTGATGTAAATATAATACGCACAACAACTCATGAAGAACATGTTGCAGCCCTGTTTCAGACACCAGCAGAAGCAGAATAGAAAAGGTATGTATTACAGTAAGGAAACATCGCGAACCGCCATAAAAGTTCCATATTATGAGTTTTTGCAAAATTAGGAAAATTTGGGGCCTAAGTGGAGCCGGAGAGGAGCTCCAGGGGGCCCAGGCACCACCCCTGGCGCAGCCTACCTCCTCGCCGCGCCGGGAGGCCGCCTGGGCACCCAGGAGTCCGTCTCCGACCCCACTTTGGCTCGTTAGCTTCCTTTTGTTGCGGAAATTTTTGCTATATATATATGCCCGGGTCGTTCCGGCAACATATCTCGTGATTTCGTGTTTTCTCTCTTCAATCTGTTTCTGCCAGGGTAAAAAGTTATTGTTAGAGATGTCTTCTTGTGGCTCAAGTGGAGAAGACTTCATGGGACGACGTCTACGTGAAGTTCAGAAAGATCTCAACGAAGGGAAATACGTAGATTGGGCCACGGAAGAAGAAATCGCTGCAAGGCGAGCGGAGATGGAGTGTTCCGTGAGAGAAGAAGTCAAGATTATCACCGCCCAGCAATTAGGGGGTCCATCAACACAAGGAGGAAGATCAAGCAACCCCATCATGGTGGGGAGTGTCCAACCTTATTATGATCTTTCTCTTAACCTTTCAGGAACAACCCCTGCACTTGAAAATCAACGTACGATTTCTACCATCTCCGAAGCTTACCGCATCACCAATCAACTGCGTGAAGATTTCCGTGTGCTAAAGGTGAAAGTGGAGATTTTGGAGGAGGAAAACCAAACCCTTCGCCGTGTCATCAAAGATTTGAAGAATAAACAACAACAGGAATGAGGAGTGAAATCTCCTTGGGTAATGGCATCCCCTTGGCTTGTTCCAAGCTTGGGGGAGTGCCCTTTATATTTATCTTAGTCTTTCAGAGTCAAGTAGAGTCATATCATGTCTAGGGAGGTTATTATATGAAATAGGTGTTTGCATCAAGGTCTATCACTCCTTCTGTGGAGAGATTGTATCCGTGAGTGTGGAGTCGTCTATATTGGAATATTAATGAGAAGTCTATTAGTTCCTTCGCTGCACTCGGTATTCTCTTCTCGCTGCACTCGGTATTCTCTTCGCGCAATCGGCCTCATATGACGATTCTTATGGGGAGTATTGACCTTATATCAGGTATGGCTTTGAAAACTTTATTTAATTTTGGCAAACATAGCTTTGGTCATGACAACATGCATGTTTTCTCAAGTAGCGACATAGCCAAAACCTTTATGTTATTATGCTTGAAGTGTTATGTTGACAAGGAAGACAACTTGATGTGTTATGCTTACCTTAATGTTTATGCCTTATATGTTTTGCATCTAAATTAGCATCAATTGTCTGTTCTCTCAAAGCCTTTGCTAGCCAAACTCTTTGCCAAGTAGATGTCTGCTTGTGCATCCATACCCTGAAACCAATACCTTCCATATGAGTCCACCATACCTTCCTATTCGTGGTATTCCTCTACCACTCCTATAAGCATAGAATTTATGTGTTATCCTTAAATGTTCAAAATCTTCTGTTTTGTGCCTCTTGTTTAGCTCATGAGGAAGTAGTAGGTAATTCATGATCTTCTTAAGTTGGACAAGTTTTACCCCGGGATTGCATGTCTAATCTGCAAACCCATAATACGAGGAGGAACTGGCATGGGTGCGCCCAGCTCGAAAGATAATATAACAAACAAACCCTCCTTCACGCTTGGTCTATGAGAAATCAGAAACTTTGGCAGTGATAAACAAAGGAGATTAAGGGGATGTGATCGTCCCCACTTGGGAGCCGTTCCTCAAAACTTGTCCATCTTGAGAAGTAATTGAGCTATCTATTAGCATTCGTTGACAAACTATGCACCGCCCTAAAATCTATTTTTCTTTTGTTTGATTTAAGGATAGCACATGAGTTTTCCCTGCTTGCCCTTAACAAGGCCTTTCATCCACCTTCATGTTGAGTCAGTTGTCCCATTTCCTTCTTTTCTCTAAGAGAACAAACATTTGATGTTGATGAGGATTCATCCATATAAAGCTGCATTAAGTTTTGTCATGCCACATCCTTGTTGACATTATCTTTTGATAAGTAAGTTGTTTGCGAAAGCTTTTGCCAAGCAAGCATCTTCCTTTGTGTTAGCATTTACACTTCATGACTAATAACATGTTCTTTCAAAAGCTTAAAATTGTTTCATTAAAAATAAAGAGCAAGAGTAAAAGTTATTAGTTGTCCTTTGACCAAGGATATGTTTGCCATAATTTGATGAGTTTCCTCAGCCCTACTTTTGATTATAATTGTTATTACTTTCTCATAAGGGCCTTATGAGTTGAGGTTACTGTTGAGGATGCTTAAGTTTGATGAAGAAACCTTGATGCTTCTTGTCCGTATTCTATTTATCGACACTTCACTCTCTAAACTTGTGGACAGGTTTACTGAGCTCAGTATTCGCTTGGGGACAAGCGAGGTCTAAGCTTGGGGGAGTTGATACGTCCAAAATGCATCACTATTTTATATAGTAAATCTTTCGTATTCATTGATATATTTCATGATATGATGCTATCCTTATGTTGTTTTGGCTTATTTTACACAGTTTGCAACTTTCCGGTGCCGAAGCAGTTGACGAGGGATCCAGCGGTAAAAAGTGGACGCTGAGTTGCTGAAGAAGAATACCTCCAAATTACCTGAAAATCGACGGAGGCTATTTTCCAGAAGGATCACGAAGACACGCAAAAGAGCGACCAGAGGGGGGCCACAGGGTGCCTAGGCGGCCACCTGGCACGGCCCCCACCCTGGCCGCGCTGGGAGGGCGCCTAGACCCCTGGGACCACTCCTGGTTTCCCCCTCTGGCCTATATAACACACATCATCCAGAAACCCTAAAAAGGGGGAGTTTACGGAGTTCCGCCGCCGCTCCGTTGCGGAAACCTACAGAGAAGAAAAGCCATCTCTGGCGGGCAGATTCCGCCGGGGAGATCACCTCCCGGAAGGGGAGATCATCGCCATCGTCATCACCATCGTCACGGGCATCATCGAGATCATCATCAACATCATCCCCATCATCAGCACCATCACCACCTCCATCCAATCTCATCTCACAATTGCAACTTGTGTTGTAATCCGTACTATCTATCCTCTCTACTCTATCGGTGTTGATTACTACTTTGTGGTGAATGCTATTGAGTTTTGTTGGAGAAATATTATTGTGTCCAGATTGTTTATCATCTATTTATCCCCACTGATCATGATCTCTTTTATGTCTTGTGAGTAGTTATTTTAGTTCTTGAGGACATGGGAGAAGTCTAGTTGTTGGTAGTCATATGATGTTGAAGTAATAGGTGTTGTTTGACATTTAAGTTGTGTTGTTATTTTCCTAGTGGTGTTGTGTGAGTCGAACACTCAACACTTCGCCTTATTAAGGACCTAGGGGAATACATTGTGTACAAAGAATGCTTACGGTGGGTTGCCGGAGTGACAGAAACCTAAACCCCAGTTTGCACGCTTTTGCACAAGGGAACAATGGATCACCGATCGTATTGATATGGTTAGGCTTTTGCCTTAATTACTATCTTGTATTTGCGGATGCTTGCAAGGTGTTTAATCATAAGAGTGCACTTATCTTAGTCTAGAGGGTGTACTAGCATAGATCCACGCACTCAACACTTATCAACACAGCACATAGTACCGATACAGAATATGGCGAAAGCACATGACTACCTCTCCCGTGTGTCCTCAAGAACGCTTTAGCCTTTATAAGTGCAGTTGCTAGGCCTCTCCTTTGCTCAGAAAGGATTGGGACACTCGTTACTCTCCAGTGCCTTTTACTTTGCTTGTTTTTACTTTCCTGTTGCTTATACCAAGAAAACCCCTAAAAAGTTATCTCTCAGTGCTTGCAGTTATCTCCTTGCCAAAGTCACTTGCTATTACCTTCTGCTCCTCGTTGGGTCCGACACTCTTACTTATCGAAAACGCTGCAATAGATCCCTTACGGTTGTGGGTCATCAGGCCCCACTCTGGCCCCTCTTCGGCGAGTCTTCGTTAATCTTCTGGAAAATACCTCCCGTCGATTTTCAGGTAAATTGGAGGTATTCTTCTTCAACAACACAACGTCCACTTTTTACCGTTGAATCCTGCGTCTGCTGCTTCGGCACCGGAAAGTTGCAAACTGTGTAAAATAAGCCAAAACAACATAAGAACATCATCGTAATGTGAAATATATCAATGAATAAGGATGAATTACGATATAAAATAGTGATGCATTTTGGACGTATCAACTCCCCCAAGCTTAGACCTCGCTTGTCCCCAAGCGAAAACTGAGCTCGGTAAACCTGTCCACAAGTTTAGAGAGTGACGTGTCGATAAATAAAATACGGACAAGAAGCATCATGATCTTTTCACCAAACTCAAACATCCTAAACAACAATCTCCAACTCATAAAGCCCTTATGAAAGAGTAATAACAATCATAATCAAAAATAGGGCTAAGGAAACTCATTAAATCATGGCAAACAAGTCCTTTGGTCAAGGGACAACTATTTTGAAGAGATAAATTGGAACTTTTCGAAAGAACAAGCTATTAGTCATGAAGTGCAAATGCTAACACAAAGGAAGATGTTTGCTTGGCAAATGCCTTTGCAAACAACTTACTTATCAAAAGATAATGTCAACAATGATATGGCATGGCAAAACTTCAATGCAGCATTATATGGATGAATCTTCATCAGAACCAAGTGTCTGTTCTCTTTGGGAAAGGAGGAAGTAGGGAAAACTGACTCAACATAAAAGTAAAGGAAAAAGCCTTGTTAAAGGCAAGCAGGGAAAACTCAAGTGCTATCCTTAAATCAAACAGAATGAAAACAAGTTTTGAGAGGTGCATGATTTGTCAACGAATGCTAATAGATAACTCAGTTACTTCTCAGATTGGACAGGTTTCGAGGAACGGCTCCCAAACGGGGACGATCACATCCCCGCAATCTCCTTTGTTTATCACTGCCAAAGTTTTTTGATTTCTCATGAACAAAGCGTGAAGGAGAGTTTGTTTGTTGTATTATATTTTGTGAGCTGGGCGCACTCATGCCAGTTCCTCCTCGTATTAGGGGTTTGCAGATAGACATGCAATCCCGGGGTAAAACTTGTCCAACTTAAGAAGATCTTGAATTAACTACTACTTCCTCATGAGCTAAAACAGGGGTACAAAATAGAATATTTTGAACATCTAATGATAACACAAAAATTCTATGCTTTAGGAGCGGTAGTGGAATACCACGAATAGGAAGGTATGGTGGACTCATATGGAAGATACTGGTTTCAGGGTATGGATGCACAAGCAGAATTCCGCTTCGTACAGAGGTTTGGCTAGCAAAGGCTTTGAGAGAACAGACAATTGATGAAGACTTGGATGCAAAGCAATATAAAGCATGAACATTAAAACAAGCATAGCACATCAAGTTGTCTTCCTTGTCAACATAACACTACAAGCATAATAACAAAGAGGGTTTGGCTATGTCGCTACTTTGAGAAAAGTAACATGCTTGTTGTTATGACCAAAGCTATGTTTTCCAAGATTAAATAAAGTTTTCAAAGCCATACCTGATATAAGGTCAATACTTCCCATAAGAATCATCACGAGGTCGATTGCGTGAAGAGAATACCGAGTGCAGCGAAGGGATCAATAGACTTCTCATTAATATTCCATCATAGACGACTCCACACTCACGGATATATAACTCTCCAAAAAGGAGTGATAGACCTCAAAGCAAACACCTATTTTATAAGATAACTTCCCTAGACATGATATGACTCTACTTGACTCTAAAAGACATAGATAAAGATAAATGCAGACATCATGGTACTCTAATCAAGAAGTAATTTTCAACTTGATGCATACTGCATTTTATCAAGGAGTATGTTGAATTGATTGTGCATTTTATGCTTCAACAGATTATTACTCCAAAACAAGCTTGTTTGTGAGTACTACAATAAAACCAGCAGGTTCAGTAGCAGTATGTGCAATGCAGTAACCAGCAGCGATGAATACCACCAAACGCAGTAACACCAGCTGCCCGTCAGTGATGCTGAAATTTGGGGTTGATCTCAACTTGAGTCCTCAACGAGATGATGTCGGGGAACCCGAAGATCAACGGAAATAATTTAAGTCACTCCTAATATGGAGTAAATAATTTAAGTTAAAGATTGATAAAAGGAGTGATGGAAATTTCAAAAACTCATGAACAAAAGCGTAAAAGGAACAATGTAATGAGTTGTCGACTTTATCACTTGTTCCTGTGCAAATGAAGCCTCCTTAGTCGAGTACTGTAAATGACAGTTACGACATCCTAAGCACATCATGTTCAGTAAGCAATGTTTCTATAATGGACCTGTACTTACATGGAACCATATGGCAGTAGCAGTAACATGTTCAGTTTACTTAGCATGTTACATCATGTTCAATTTACTCGTAACATGTTCAATAACAAAAGAAGGAGTAATTTTTAAAATGCACATGTATGGAATAGCAGCAGGTCACAAGCAGCAGGAGGTTAATCCACTAATATGAACTAAGCCACTGCCACAAGCAGCACTGATGCAGGTAAATTATACATGGAATAACCTGCTGCAGGTAAATTAGATGTAGGTCACAAGCCACATTGGACCAATTCAGATGCAGGTAAATTATGTAGCATGTCACAAAGAGCAGAAGAAGAAAAGCTCACCCCTTTCTGTCCGCTAGTGATGGCCATCTGATGCCCCACAGGCGTAAGGGATCGAGATAGTCTTCGCGGGTAAGTTAACCCAATTTATTGATTCGACACACGGGGAGCCATAGAGTATTTATAAGATTTAACAGTTGAGTTGTCAATTCAACCGCACCTGAAATATACTTGCTTGCAACGATAGATAAGTGGTAACGATAATATGATAGTGATTGTGGCAACAACAAAAGTAACAACAAAAGTAACGACTAATGACCAGCAGGATTGAAAACACTGTAGGCTAGGGAGATGGATGGTTGGGCGCTGCATGGATGAGAGTAAACATATAATAGATTCTAAAATGGGGCAAGGCACACAGAAAAGCAATGATCATCTAGGCAAATATCAAACAATAGGCAAGTATCCCGTAGGTAGTTGTGCGTGCTTGCAATAAGAACTTGCACAACATATTTTGTCCTACCATCCCGCTACGAACAGGGCCAAAAGGAACTTTTGGAGATTAAGGTGCTCCTGTCAAAGAGCACCCGAACAAAGCAATAAACTCAATGGATACATGGAATCCACAAATTATGAACCATCCCCTTTGGTGTCCCAAGCTGTCACCTTTGGGATCACCGGTTCCGGACCATAATAGGTGCATACAACTCATAGATAGGATCTAGAACACAAATATATTCGTGAAAACACACAAGGTTCAGATCTGAAAACATGGCACTCGGGCCCAAAGTGACAAGCATTAAGAACAACAAGTTGTAGCAAAGAAGATAAACACCAATCTAGATGATAGGCAACATGCCCCCAACAATCTGACGAACTATTACATGATTAAACTCATCCAATCCCTGCCATCCCCTTTGCCTACAGCAGGGAATTACTCACACATATGAAGAGAAGTCATGGAGGATGGATGGAGTGGCGATGGTGATGATGATGGCGACGATCTCCCCTCTCCGGAGGCCAAATCAGCCTCCAGATTAGCCCTCCCGAAGAAGAACAGAGGGTGGCGGCGGCTCCGCGACGGAAACTGGGAAAACGATTTCTGTTCTGGGGTTTTCTTGTCACGGGGATAAATAGGAGCCTCGGTAGGGCACCAGAGGAGGGGGGAGCAGCCCAGGCGGCCAGAGGGCGCGTGGCTAGGGGGGCGCCTGGGGCCCCCAGGGCTCCCCTCTGGTCCCACTTCTGGCATCTGGCTCCTTCGGGTGCGTGGATTTTCAGGTAATTTTCCGGGAATTTTCTGGGACATCTAAAAATCCATTTTCCTGCGCACAAATAAACCATACAGGCAGCTCTGCTGAAAACAGCGTCAGTCCGGGTTAGTTTCGTCCAAATCATGCAAGAATGAGGGCAAAACAATAGCAAAAGTGTTTGGAAAAGTAGATACGTTTGAGACGTATCAACTCCCCCAAGCTTAGCATATTGCTTGTCCTCAAGCAATTCAGTTCAACGAACTGGACGCGACAAAGAAAACTTTGACAAACTCTTTTGCTTCAACAGAAGTATATAAGCATGTACTACGAAAAGAGTTTAGCAAGTATTGAAACAATGCTACAAGGACAATGCACGAAGCAATTCTCTTTCATGTGATCAGTCACAAACAACTAAAAGTAAATAATAAGCTACTGAAAATCAAAACAGGATCACAATGCACATAGCTTGAACATACTTGAGTGGCATTTCGCTAGCCTCCACGAGTGAAGCAAAACATAAATGCAGAAACTCCTCCGGAGTTTTAAAGGTGACTAGAACTCAGTATTTCAGACTAGCAATAACACAAGCATGCAGAAGACAATGTAATACTTTGGGACAATGCATGTTACACTAAGAATGACAATTATGCTCTCATAGTTGTTGCTTTGAAGAAAGAAGGGGAGACTCTCGAACCATGGCTTTTGATGGCAAGGTTGAAAACCCGTGAAAGGAAGCAAAGACTAAACATGTGCCAGAGCTCTTGGTTTTGAAAACAGAGATAAAATATTTTTGACAAGTGCAACTTTCCAGTCAACGGTGAACGGTAAAGGTCTCTCAATATCTCCCATGCCAACCATATATAATGCTTTTTGCTTACACATATTCCCTTATCCATAAATCTTCGATGGTCTATGGAACCTTTTATTTTGCCTCAAGGATGGAAGGAGGGTATCGTTCCACCTATCATAAGCAGCATTTGGTCCATTTCACTCCATCATCAAGTATGGGGGAGGTGTAACTCTCATATTTTTTTTCTTTTTCTGATTTGACTAGTTAAAACTTCCGTCAAAATATTTTTGGCATGAAAGATACTGATTTCCCTTCGCCCCACCATGAGCTTGTACGGTTACAAAAAGGGAAGCTTTTGAATAAATTTCAAGATGGCACAAAAAAGTCTAAGTTAGGAGTGGCCGGTAAATACCACATATAGGTAGGTATGGTGGACTCAAATGGAACAACTGGGTTTGAAAAGGAGTTTGGAAGCACAAGCAGAATTCCGCTTAGTGCGAGCTAAGGCTAGCAAAAGACTGGGAAGCGACCAACTAGAGAGCAGTAACTGTCATAATCATGCAGAGCGACAAAGCAACATTGAATCGGGCATGAAAGTGATATAACTATTCTGAAACAAAAAGATCATCAAGGCAAAAGTAGACTTTTTAGTCATAAGCATGTGTGAACATGTGCCAAGTCAATCCGAAAATTCTCCGAAGGGAAATACCACTTCAGTAAGCCAAACCATGAACAATACAATGCATGTAAATCATTTCAACAACACATTATGCACTCTAGCTATTTGAGAATAACCACAAGGAAAGCATGAACACTGGGAAAGCATTGTAAACATAGCACTATGTCGCTACAAGCTGGTCTCTAGATCATAAGTACAGGCATATGTACAAAAGTAGAAACAAGAAGAGTTCATGCCGTTTTTCCTTGTTGCTTCCCTTCCGTCAATCTTCGTCATTACTACCTTGTCACTTGCACGATCGAACGTAGGAAATATAATCAAATGCCATCACGGACTCGAGCTGAACTCTGAAAACAAAGCAAACTAAAGAGAGAAAGGAAATCTTTTTGGGTTTTTCAAAGGTTAAAAGAAAACAAGAGAAAATCTTTTCGTTGTTTTTGCAAAGAAAGAAAGAAAGAAAACGGGCAAAAGCTTCGAAAAGATCAAAGCGAATAAAATGGATAATACAATGGAAAAGTGAGAAGGGCGCGTACTCCCCCAAGCTTAGGCTTTTGGCCTAAGTTGGTAGCAGCTAATGTCCCCAGGAGCCTCCTGCTCCAGGGTAGTACGGGTGAGTCCAAGGATTGTATGAGGCTTCCGGCGCGTACACCGAAGTCCTCGGATCCTCCCACGCAGAAGGATCCTCGCTCCAAGCAGAGGAAGACCCTTCACCAAACTGGGTGACGGTCTCTCCCTGGAAAGGTGGGAACTCACCATGCTCCTCCTAGTCGGGCACAACCCCATCCATGGGGTTATGAAACTGACGCTGGACCACAAACTCACCGAACTGGGTAGCATCAAAGGACCATCCGTTCCTGCGAGAAAAATCAAACAAAAGAGGTGCAGGTAGACGGATCTTGCGTTCCGTGGTGGCTCCGAAACGCAAGATATAATCAAGGTTACCAAACTCGGAAGTCATGGTAACAAACTTATGCCTTTTCATAGAAGCAAGATCAAAACTTAAATAAGTAAAAGGCTTATCATCGGGGTGTGGGGTGCCATTAAGAGACTCTAGGATAAGTGTGGCATAAACGCCACAAAATAAGTCTCCCTTGTTACCGTTCATAGCAAGGCGTCGAGAAATTAAGGCACCCACATTATAATCAAACCTCCCCCACAGGGCGGTTGCCAGGATAGCAATATCCGGCGCAGATATGTTGCTCGTGTTGTCACGAGCTAACACCCCTCTAACAATATAATACGCAAAATACCTGAGGTGTGGAAATAAGATGCTGGAGATCTTTGACCGATGAATATCCCTTGTATCCATGCTACAGAGCGAGTTGAAGACGGTTCTCAGCTCGGAGGGCTGAGAGCTCATCTTCGCAGTCTGTCCCACGTTCAGCACACCTATTATTTCACAAAACCTTTCCAAGGGCATGGTCAAAAGATCATTGTAAATTTTAAACTCAACGGAACCAACATCAAGGTTATATCTAAAACTGTTAATGAAACAGGAGGTGAGTTTTTGATACTGGGTAACACGGCACGTTGCGAGCCACGTCAAACCTGCATTAGCACAAAGATTATAAAACTCCTCCCTGATTCCTGCGGCTTCAAGGAATTCATCGCACGGTAAAGTCATTGCACGTGCTTGATTTGTGTCCTCCAACAACTCTAAGGGCACATGATCTTCGTTGTAGCTCACCCTAGCAGTCGAGGGTGAAGCTGAAGCTCTTGTAACTCGATCGGAGCGCTCGGGCCTTTTCTTTCCAAGCCACCCCTTTGCTCTTCCTAGCAAACTCATTTCTGAAATTTTTGACAAATTACAAAAACAAGGATTTAAACAAAGTGAGTTAAGGCAAACTACTCAACTCAATTACCTAAGGCATAAACTTGCATCAAAACTTGGAAAATAAAATTCTACACATGCATGCAAGCTCATATAAACAGCACCAAAAACTACTAAATACTCACAAATGAAGCCACCAACCAAAAATCTATTTGGAGGAGTGGAGGAGTTACATACCAAGGAGTATTTGCCCAAAATTTCAGCTCGAATGGTGGGCTGTAGAGAGAGATCGAAAATCGTCTCCAAGAACAGCAAGAACGCAAGAACTGGAGCAGAACTCGTGTTTTTGGAGAGAGAGGAAGGAGGAGGAAGAAGACATACCTGGCTGGCTGGCCTGTGGGCCCCAGGCGCCCTGTGGGCGCGGCCAGGGGGCAGGCCGCGCCAGCTGGCCGCCTGGGCCACTGGTGGCCCCCGCTGGTCAGCCCCAGGTGCCTCTGGGTCACTCCCGGCATGGAAATTTTTATTTTATTTTTTCTGGAATTTTTCAGAAAACTTCGCTGTTGAAAATTTCTCGGAGTTCAAAAAGCTGCAAAACTTTCTGAAAACTTAAAGCGGTGATTAGTATTGTGAAGCTTCAAAAACATATAAACTTGGTACAGCAAAGAGAATGAAAGCTAAAGCAAATGAAAACATAACAAGCTTAACTTTTTACCTATATAAAACAAGCTCACTAGCAAGGTTGATCAAGTCTTACCAACAAACCGGCGATATATAGAACAAAAAGTCTCCCCTCTTATGAAGTGATCATTGCACCTTCACTTTAATGGACATTGTCCCCACCATAATGGTTTTGTATTTGTGGTGCACATGTAGTGGACAGTCCCATTCTCCAATCTTCACGGTCTCGATATTCTCTATAGAGTTAAGGCCATGCCTCTTGTCGATCTTCTTTGGAAAATACACCGTGTGTTCTTTATCATCAACGTTGAAGGTGACCTTTCCTTTATTGCAATCAATGATAGCACCTGCGGTGTTAAGAAAAGGTCTACCAAGAATAATGGACATTCTCCCATCCTCGGGCATGTCAAGCACAACAAAATTTGTAAGGATCAAACAGTTAGCAACTTCAACGGGTACATCCTCACAAATACCTATTGGGACAGCTGTTGATTTGTCAGCCATCTGAAGGGAGATATCTGTAGGGATTAGTTTCTCTAAACAAAGCCTTTTGTAAAGAGAGAAAGGCATAACACTCACTCCTGCACCAAGATCACATAAAGCAGTTCTGACGTAATTATTCTTTATGGAGCAAGGAATGGTGGGTATACCTGGGTCACCGAGCTTCTTAGGAATCTTGTCACTGAAAGAGTAGTTAGCAAGCATAGTAGATATTGCCTCATTAGGAACTTTTATTTTATTAGTAACAATATATTTCATATATTTTGAATAAGGAGGTAACTTAATAGCATCAGTCAAATGAATTTGAAGAAAAAGAGGTTTCATCCATTCACAAAATTTATTATAATGCTCTTCTTCTTTAGATTTGAGGGACTTACCTGGAAAGGGCATGGGTTTTTTGTATCCATGGTTCTCTTTCCTTCCCATGTCTCCTTGCGATGAAGTCTTATTTTGAGTACCTTTTGCGTTTATCGGGTGCTTCTTCTTCTCTTACTTGGGGAGAATCTTCCTTCTCTGCGTCTTTTTCTTCAGACTCGGCACCGTCTTCTGTTTCAGCATCGGAGGTAGATATGCTGTTAGGATCAACGGCTGGCTTTTCACTTGTAATAGGATCATTGGGATTGTCAGCCTCCTTGTGTTTCTTCTTCTTCTTTTTCTTCTTTGGAGAGCTAACAATCTCGTCTTCTTCTTGTACTTGAGAATCTTGTTCGATCCTCTTTGGATGCCCCTCAGGATAGAGTGGGTCCTGGGTATGTGTTCCACCCCTAGTTTTAATTCCATAAGCTTATATGTCCTGTTTGGCATTATTAGCAAGCAAATCTTTTTGCACACTAGAAATTTGTTCAAGCTGAGTTTGAACCATATGAAAATGCTTAACAAGACATTTAACATCATTAACTGTTCTTTCTAGAACATCACATAAACTTTTGATAGAAAGAGAATTATCATGCGGCTGACTTTGTAATCTCCTATTAAAATGGTCTTGCTTAACAATAAAATTATCAAGCTCATCTAAACATTGGTCGGGAGGCTTACCTTTAGGGATGTCACTTTCAGTAAAGTCTAATAGAGAGTGTACCTCTACCAAGGGAGGGTGAGAAGTAGGCTCACACAACTTCTCAATAGGCGGTAAATTCTTCACGTCTTCGGCTTTAATACCTTTCTCCTTTATAGACTTCTTTGCTTCTTGCATATCTTCGGGGTTCAGAACAAGCATGCCCCTCTTTTTTGGTGGTAGAAGTGGCTCAGGAACGGACCAGTATTCATAGTTCTTGGCAATTTTGCACATTAATTCTTCCGCATCGTCCGGGGTTCTTTCCCTGAAAACACAACTAGCACAACTATCCAGATAGGTTCTGGATTCATCGGTTAAACCAGCATAAAATATATCAAGCAGTTCATTCTTGGGGATTCCATGTCCCGGCATAACCTTAAGTAAATCACTAAACCTCCCCCAAGCTTTAGGGAGTTGCTCATCCTGCAATTGTTTAAAGTTATAGATTCTTTGCAAAGCAGCATGTTGTAGATGGGCTGGGAAATACTTATCAACAAAGAATTTGACTAAGGGCCAGTTCTTTTGAAGCTTCTAGCAGCTTATTGCCAAAATAAGCTAGAAGCCCAAAAGAACTCATTTTCGCATATGGGCTTAGCTTATTTCCACCGGCCTTCTCTTCACGATGGAAAAAAGCTGGGTCGGCGCAGCTTCGAGCGGCTTCCCGCAAAGAGCCGAAGCGGTACGTTGGAGTGGACTCGCATGTGGTCGTTATTAAAAAAAAATGCCACTCCCAGCCTAGCGAACGAAACGAGCTCTCGTCACTCTCCCCGCCCCATCTCGTCCTCTCCCCACTCCCCAGGTCGCACCGCCGCCGGCGCTGGCCCTCCTCTCCCTCCGACCCCGCCTCCCTCCGCCGGCGCTGGCCCTCCTCTCCCTCCGACCCCGCCTCCCTCCGCCGGCGGTGGCCTTCCTCTCCCTCCTGAACCGCCTCGACCCCGCCTCCCTCTTGACCGCGGGCGGTGGCCCTCATCTCCCTCTCTCCCTAGGTCGCACCGCTGCCGTCTCATCCCCTCGCGTAGTCTCCCCCATCCTCTCCTCCTCTCCCCAGTTCCCCCCCCCCCGCTGCTGCAAGCCCTAGGGTTCGCCGCCGCCGCCAGCCCTTAGGGTTCGCCTCCGCCGCCAGCCCCGCCTCCCTCCGCCGCCTCCCCGAGGTCGAGGTCCCCCGCCTTCCTCTCTCGCCGGTTGACCTCCGACGGTCCCCGAGCTCGAGGTTGGCTGGGTCAGTCCCGCGACTAGCACTGCCCCACGCCTCGAACCCATCTCTCCAGTCAGTACCGCGTCAGTTCCAAGGGGTATTACGGATTTTTCACTAGATGGATAAAAATAAGCTAATGGACAGAAGCTGAAAAGAACTGAATGACTTATTTTCACTGGGCTTAATTTTACAATGGCTTCTCAGGGGCTTCTTTCCACCGCGGCTTATGCATAAGCTATAACACAAAAGAACTGGCCCTAAGTCCTGAGGACTTTTAACGGAACCATAGGGTAATGCATCGTACCATGATTTAGCGTCTTCCTTCAAAGAAAAAGGAAAAAAGCTTGGCCACATAGAAGTTTCGTATCTTCTCATCAGTAGTGAATAGGTCGCTCAACTCAGCAAGTTTGGTCAAGTGTGCTATAGCATCATCATTTTCTCTGCCATAAAAGGGGTCAGCCTCGACTGTAGATATAAGTGAAAGATCAACAGAGAAACCATAATCAGGATTAGTGATGCATATAGGAGATGTGGAAAATTGAGGATCAAGAATAACTTTGTTCTTCATGGCGTGCCTTTTGAGCAACTCTTTAACAACACCAGGGTCAGAGTCGACACACTCTCTGAGTTCCCTGCAAAAATCATCATCAAGAGTAATATAATCATCATTAAGGATTCTCTCCCTGAGTTCATCTTAGCTCGGGTAACCAAAGGTTTTGCAGGTAGGAATATAGGTAGCAGGGGTCTTGGTCTTGGATTTTGCTGCAGCCTTAGCAGTCTGAGTTTCAATATGGTGACCAAGAAAAGTAGCATCATCAAGAGTAGTGGAAGCATCATCAAAAGTATCGGATATAGTAACAGACTCAATAGAAGCATCATGTAGTGGTGGTGAAGTAAACTTACTCATAACAGAAGGTGAATCAAGTGTAGCACTAGTGTTCAGAACAGTACCTTTTCTTGTACGGGATGGTAAGACGGAACCTTGGGGTCTCCTTTCTTACCCATAGCAGATGATATGCAGCAGGCAGGATACTTCAAGTAGACTTGTAAATATTGCTATGCTCCCCGGCAACGACGCCAGAAAACGCTGCTTGATGCCCCACAGGCGTAAGGGATCGAGATAGTCTTCGCGGGTAAGTTAACCCAATTTATTGATTCGACACACGGGGAGCCAAAGAGTATTTATAAGCTTTAACAGTTGAGTTGTCAATTCAACCGCACCTGAAATATACTTGCTTGCAACGATAGATAAGTGGTAACGATAATATGATAGTGATAGTGGAAACAACAAAAGTAACAACAAAAGTAACGACTAATGACCAGCAGGATTGAAAACACTGTAGGCTAGGGAGATGGATGGTTGGGCGCTGCATGGATGAGAGTAAACATATAATAGATTCTAAAATGGGGCAAGGCACACAGAAAAGCAATGATCATCTAGGAAAATATCAAACAATAGGCATGTATCCCGTAGGTAGTTGTGCGTGCTTGCAATAAGAACTTGTACAACATATTTTGTCCTACCATCCCGCTACGAACAGGGCCAAAAGGAACTTATGGAGATTAAGGTGCTCCTGTCAAAGAGCACCGGAACAAAGCAATAAACTCAATGGATACATGGAATCCACAAATTATGAACCATCCCCTTTGGTGTCCCAAGCTGTCACCTTTGGGATCACCGGTTCCGGACCATAATAGGTGCATACAACTCATAGATAGGATCTAGAACACAAATATATTCGTGAAAACACACAAGGTTCAGATCTGAAAACATGGCACTCGGGCCCAAAGTGACAAGCATTAAGAACAACAAGTTGTAGCAAAGAAGATAAACACCAATCTAGATGATAGGCAACATGCCCCCAACAATCTGAGGAACTATTACATGATTAAACTGATCCAATCCCTACCATCCCCTTTGCCTACAGCAGGGAATTACTCACACATATGAAGATAAGTCATGGAGGATGGATGGAGTGGCGATGGTGATGATGATGGCGACGATCTCCCCTCCCCGGAGGCCAAATCAGCCTCCAGATTAGCCCTCCCGAAGAAGAACAGAGGGTGGCGGCGGCTCCGCGACGGAAACTGGGAAAACGATTTCTGTTCTGGGGTTTTCTCGTCACGGGGATAAATAGGATCCTCGGTAGGGCACCAGAGGAGGGGGGAGCAGCCCAGGCGGCCAGAGGGCGCGTGGCCAGGGGGGCGCCTGGGGCCCCCAGGGCTCCCCTCTGGTCCCACTTCTGGCATCTGGCTCCTTCGGGTGCGTGGATTTTCAGGTAATTTTCCGGGAATTTTCTGGGACATCTAAAAATCCATTTTCCTGCGCACAAATAAACCATACAGGCAGCTCTGCTGAAAACAACGTCAGTCCGGGTTAGTTTCGTCCAAATCATGCAAGAATGAGGGCAAAACAATAGCAAAAGTGTTTGGAAAAGTAGATACGTTTGAGACGTATCAACTCCCCCAAGCTTGGCATATTGCTTGTCCTCAAGCAATTCAGTTCAACGAACTGGACGCGACAAAGAAAACTTTGACAAACTCTTTTGCTTCAACAGATGTATATAAGCATGTACTACGAAAAGAGTTTAGCAAGTATTGAAACAATGCTACAAGGACAATGCACGAAGCAATTCTCTTTCATGTGATCAGTCACAAACAACTAAAAGTAAATAATAAGCTACTGAAAATCAAAACAGGATCACAATGCACATAGCTTGAACATACTTGAGTGGCATTTCGCTAGCCTCCATGAGTGAAGCAAAACATAAATGCAGAAACTCCTCCGGAGTTTTAAAGGTGACTAGAACCCAGTATTTCAGACTAGCAATAACACAAGCATGCAGAAGACAATGTAATACTTTGGGACAATGCATGTTACACTAAGAATGACAATTATGCTCTCATAGTTGTTGCTTTGAAGAAAGAAGGGGAGACTCTCGAACCGTGGCTTTTGATGGCAAGGTTGAAAACCCATGAAAGGAAGCAAAGAATAAACATGTGCCAGAGCTCTTGGTTTTGAAAACAGAGATAAAATATTTTTGAGAAGTGCAACTTTCCAGTCAACGGTGAACGGTAAAGGTCTCTCAATATCTCCCATGCCAACCATATATAATGCTTTTTGCTTACACATATTCCCTTATCCATAAATCTTCGATGGTCTATGGAACCTTTTATTTTGCCTCAAGGATGGAAGGAGGGTATCGTTCCACCTATCATAAGCAGCATTTGGTCCATTTCACTCCATCATCAAGTATGGGGGAGGTGTAACTCTCATATTTTTTTCTTTTTCTGTTTTGACTAGTTAAAACTTCCGTCAAAATATTTTTGGCATGAAAGATACTGATTTCCCTTCCCCGCACCATGAGCTTGTACGGTTACAAAAAGGGAAGCTTTTGAATAAATTTCGAGATGGCACAAGAAAGTCTAAGTTAGGAGTGGCCGGTAAATACCACATATAGGTAGGTATGGTGGACTCAAATGGAACAACTGGGTTTGAAAAGGAGTTTGGAAGCACAAGCAGAATTCCGCTTAGTGCGAGCGAAGGCTAGCAAAAGACTGGGAAGCGACCAACTAGAGAGCAGTAACTGTCATAATCATGCAGAGCGACAAAGCAACATTGAATCGGGCATGAAAGTGATATAACTATTCTGAAACAAAAAGATCATCAAGGCAAAAGTAGACTTTTTAGTCATAAGCATGTGTGAACATGTGCCAAGTCAATCAAAAAATTCTCCGAAGGGAAATACCACTTCAGTAAGCCAAACCATGAACAATACAATGCATGTAAATCATTTCAACGACACATTATGCACTCTAGCTATTTGAGACTAACCACAAGGAAAGCGTGAACACTGGGAAAACATTGTAAACATAGCACTATGTCGCTACAAGCTGGTCTCTAGATCATAAGCACCAGAGGAGGGGGGAGCAGCCCAGGCGGCCAGAGGGCGCGTGGCCAGGGGGCGCCTGGGGCCTCCAGGGCTCCCCTCTGGTCCCAATTCTGGCATCTGGCTCCTTCGGGTGCGTGGATTTTCAGGTAATTTTCTGGGAATTTTTTGGGACGTCTAAAAATCCATTTTCCTGCGCACAAATAAACCATACAGGCAGCTCTGCTGAAAACAGCGTCAGTCCGGGTTAGTTTCGTCCAAATCATGCAAGAATGAGGGCAAAACAATAGCAAAAGTGTTTGGAAAAGTAGATACGTTTGTGACGTATCACCATCCAGCAAAGGAGGGCGTCAGGAAAGAGCTTGGTGGAAGGATGAAGGAGGTCGCCCCCGAATCTCGCAGCCAATGGTGCTAGTGAAGAGCGCTGCCTTCATCTCCTGCCACCCACACATGCAGCAAAAAGAAACCCCATGTTTGTTCAGTTAAGCGCACATGAACGGCAATGTGCAGGTAGTAGCAATGTAAAGTAGGAGAAAAACCGAACCTTCTGCAGGAGTATATTTCGTGGTGTCGTGGCTGCGTTTCAGGTTGTCAGGAACTTGCTCCAGGCGAGTGGTATGTTGTCCTACAGAAACAGAGGTAACAACACCAGCTTCAGGAATGAACTAAAGGAGGGAAACTTAAAGAGTTAAATCAAAACCAGATTATCCTAGCCAGCCTTAATTCATCTTACTAAACTAACATTATCCTGAGAATCTAGGATAAAGAAAAAACAAAACTAACTAACTCTCACACCTAACAATCTTGAACCAAGGAGTGATGGAAAGGGGAATCGCCACATAAAAATGAATGTTAGTGAACATGAGGTAATTTTTTGCCCGAGATTGAAAAAACAAAACAGGATGAGATCATCTTTGATCTGTAATAGAATTTCTTATCTTTTCCTAGGTGATCATTCAATTTTTAGTATAGCAGAGAGGCAATACACAAAGCATAGTTCAGATGCATGAGAGAGGGAGAGAGAAAGAGAGAATTCACCTTGGTATTCTACACCAAAGTTTTCCTCAAGATTCTTCCTCTTCTCATCTTCTTCTTCGAATCTACACACAACTGGGAAAAACATAAAGAGATAAATCAAAATCAGATCATCAACATGAGATCTTCCAGGAAGCCTTAATTCATCTTAGTAAACAATAAAGTTATCATAGGAATCTAGGCTAAAGAAATAACAAAAATAAGTAATTAACACAACTAACAATCTAGAGCTCGGACTCCAATTCCATGGACTTATTAGCAACTGCATCACGAATGTTCTCCTCTTGTTCTTCTCGTGCCTGGCAAAGCTTTCTGACACATTCCTTGAGGGCACCATCCAAGTGGCTGACTTGATCCTCCAAAGAGGCATTCTTCAGAGATGAAGCATCAAGTAGCCGCTTCTGGCACCCCCTCGGCGTGGTGTCGTTGGCGGGGGGGACAAGTTGCTAGTCGTGGTGTTGCTGGAAGTAGGTGGTCCACTGCGCGTGGTTGTCCGCCGCGTAGCGCGCTTCATCGCGTGCATACGCCGACATGTTGCCTGGGATGCCTTCGATCTTGGCGGCGCATTCGTCGCCGGTGGGCGGCGGAGGGACGGGGACGCCGCCGGCGCTCAACCTCCATGAGCCCGGGACACGCATGTCCGGCAGCGTGGGGTAGTTGGCCTCCTGCAGGACGCGCGCCTCCCACTCGTGCAGCCAGCGGCGGCCGAAGCAGTTGGTCGCCGCCCCGTCGCCGGGAAAACGTCCCCACATGTGCTCGAGAGAGGAAGGTGAGAGAGGAGATGGAGGCGAGAAGAGCGCGCGGCGAGAAAGCAGATGGAGACGAGAAGGCGAGAGAAGAGTGTGCGGCGAGCGGCGGCGAGTGCTGGCTTTTATAGCGGCGAGAGGGCGAGAGCGGTGTGCGTGTGGCGCGAAAAGGCGTGAACGCGTGGCGGCGATGGCCATTACTGCGCCGCGTGGTCGATTGGTTGCTCGGGGGCAGCATTGATTCGCCTGGAGGAAGGCTGACCGGCGACATGATTGATTCGAGCAGGAGCTGAGGCGATGCGATGAGGACGACGAAGCGCCAGTCGCTGACTCGGCGAGCCCGCTGGGCGAGAATCTGGTGCGGTTTGTTTTCGCACCAGAATTCTTTCCCCTGCCCCCCCCCAACGCGTTGGGTTGGGCCTTGGGTCCGTCGTCACCAATTTCGGCTAGATCCAGTGAAATTTGGGCTTCTGGGGGAGCGACTGGGTGAAATTTTTAGCGTCGGCGTGAACAAATTGCTCTTGGGGGCATGTTGGGGGCGCGGCTAGAGATGCTCTTATCCCGCGATGGCTCGGATGGCTGGGTGGCCCCACCCGGCAGAAGACACTATTGATAGAGGACGTGGATGTCCTGAGAATGACTGTTATCCCTTCATCTTTTATAAGAGAAATTATTTTTGTCTGCGCTTCATCCGAATTTTCCTCCACGCCGTTGTTTTTTTTTCGTTGAATATCTGCCCCCAAACAAATAGCTCTGACCAACAATTTAGAGATTCAAAAATGAAAGAATTTAGAGATTCAAAAAAGCAACGGCAAAACCATCAGAATTGCATAAGTACCATACAAACAACGCAGCTCAAATGACTTCATAGAAACAACCACACAACTGAAGACTCATTGTCCTCCACACTAATGTTGATATCTGGGTTTACAGAACCTTTGGAAGCCACTCCCCCGGACGCACACCGCATCTCATCATCAACTAATCCCTTTCCCTTGAACAAGCAAAGTAACAAACAGTTGACTCACCTCGTTCACGCCATGGACCATGACTGAGCTGACTCCAAAGGTGATAACAGAGTTCTTGCCTAAGCTTAATCCATCTCCCTCCAGCCAAAACGCTTCTACAACGCTTCTACGCCCTCTTCTTTCACCCGTAAAGTTTTCCAAAGGACCTCCAGCCATAGTCCTTGTGCACTGCCCACCACCTCTGCTTATGTACTAATGCACAGTTCATTCCCCTCGTGTGTTTATAAATTCAAACTGCCATGGAACCAGCTCAGATGACAAATGACCCTACAACAGTTTCACAAAACATCACATATTTCTATAAGTACTAAATAAAGGTTACAAATCCAGAAAAGAACGGTTGAAACTTATTCAAATGCCTCATAAGGTAACTAACCGAATATCCACAAACAATTTATTGCATACATTTAGTTCTTTCAATATTGGGTCGGCTCTTCCCATATCTTATTCCAAATCCTTTCTCCTAGGAATACATGTTGTAGAAATTGTATGCCTCTTCCAGTGAGTAAGACCTTGTGCCCAGTGACCGAACAATTACATTATCCTTGGGGCTTTCGGCAAAACCCCTTACTGCTTTCTCGAGAGCAGTTACACGTGACGAGCAAGGGGTCCTGCTCGGCGCCGCAGCTTCGATCCTGACCTGTATAAAATTACTCCTATCAATAACATTATCAATTCCTTCAATAAATTCTAACCTCCTCTCAATAACACTGCACATTCCTTCTATGTGAATGTAAACTCCTTCAAGTACTACATACTTGAGAACAAAAGTCACACTTTATAGTCATACTAACCTGTTTCAAAAATCTATCTAATTGCAAGTGTAAGATTTTTCTTATATTTTGATTTCCTAAATTGTCAGTACATCATATCTTTACCAGAAGCAACTTCTTCACCAGCAACACATTCCTGTACTACACAACAGATGCCTGAGCTGAACACATTTGCGATAATAAGCGAAACGAATCCATTTTTGCTTTACTAACTACCAACTATCTCATGTCTAGCGACAGAGAACAAAATCACAGCCATGCGGCTGCACTCATATGCAATGGCGGCGATGACCAATTATTCTGATAAGCATTCAAGCAGACAATAAATTCCGATATAGTACATCAAAAAACAAAAACACACTAATCTCTACAAACGAGGAACAAACATTTTAGTCCATCTGAGCGCTCGAGGGTTCATCTTATCGGTTGACATTTCTGATGCCTGCGGCGAGCTCTCACCGTCTCTGATCAGGACTTCCATCTTCAGCACAGATTTGACCCTCTGCGCTCATTGCAGGCATTGTCATTTCCTCCACCACCAGGACTTCGTTCATCACACCGTTAGCCGACTGATCCATTGGGATAAGATGTTCAGCCATTTTCTAACTAAAACAAGTCAAAACTAGAACATAACCATATAAGCCAAGACTTAACTGTGTCATTAAAGATGAGTTTCAAGTAAAGTCATAGAGAAACAAGATTCATTTTCTAACGGAAAGTATGGACCAACATCTCACAAAAATCATGACTTCATTAGAAATTGAACTAGTTTCAGAACAGAAGCCAAACAACCATAAGGATCAGCCAATAGATGTTTAAGAAATGGACCTCAGTCCAGCCCACCCAAACCCAAAAATGAAATAAAAGTAAGAAGCTTCATGTAGTGCTCCAGCAAAGCTTTACAAATCCAACTGATATAAGCCCGACTATTAAGCCAAGATCATTCAAGGAAAAGAAGTCATCCATGTGAAATATCAGGGAGGCCGCGTAGTGCTTTATTGATTGATCGGGGCTTATCCCGTTTAGCGCATACATTATTCTGTTACAGCAGTGGTTGGCAAGAAGAGAATAAAGAGGTAAGAAAAGCAACAGTGAAAAGTAAATAAGCTAGAGGAAGACAGTGAGGGAACGCAAGCCATCCGATCTTCTTCACCGTCGCCGATCCCCGCCGTTCATTATCTGAACCGGTACAGTTAACTGAAGACTAGAAACCTTGCAAGTTCAGTCTGACAATGCTCCCTTGCGAGCTCGAACTTGTCCTCAAGATGCTGAAGGTTGACGATGCCATGCTTCAACTGTCTTCTTGAAAAAGGCTGGGAATGTATGCTTCATGAAATCTGTGTATTCTCATGTTGCGTCATCCAGTGGAAAATTCTTACATTGTACAAGCCATTAGACAACGGGCAGATTGTTGCAAGGGAACTGTCGGGTCTGAAGTATGAGATAACAGGTTCAGTTTTGGTACGCCCTTCAGGATCAACTAGAGGTAAATCAGCACAGGGAACTGCATTGGGTCCGATGTGTTTCTTCAGCGGCTGATATGCCCATGTTTGCAGCTGCAGGTGATATGACACATTCGCCCGCAATACAGTACTTGAAATGGTCCATAAAACTTGCTCTGCAGCTTGATGTGAGAGCGAAGGCCGGAAGCATTCAGACGATGTGGCTGAAGTTTCAAGTCGACCATGTCACCTACTGCAACTCTGCAAGAGTCCTTTCCACTGCTTCTGATCTGCATAATTCTTAATGCGCTGCTGGCCAATTAAGAGATTGTGCTTCAGCGTTGAGAGAAGCTGTTGTCTGACAGTCAAGGAACCATGTGCCTCACTGTCAGTAGTACCTACTACCATTGAGACCTCACTGATTTGTGGCTGTGGATATCCCTATAAGGGCTCGAAAGGAGTCTACAGGAGAGCCGAATGAAAGAACTGTTCTACCAGTATTCAGCCATGGGTAAATGCTGAACCCATTTCTTCGGTTCAGTAGAAACCATGCAGCGAAGGTAATTTTCAATACTCACAAGTTCACCTTGCAAGTTCAGTCTAATAATGTAGCATTCTCCATTGGAGATGCATTTTGATGTATGAGTTCCATTTCAAGAAAGACCTTTTCCAAATATGTTTCCAGCTAATTAAAACAAGTCAAAACTGGCACAAAACCATATAAGCTAAAGCATAACTGCATCATTAATGATGAGTTTCAAGCAAGGTCATAGAAAACCAAGACCCATTCTTTAAAGGAAAGCCAACAAAGTGTAGACCAACATCTCACAAAAATCATTACTTCATGAGAAATGAACTATTTAAGAATAGAAGCCAAACAACCATAAGGATCAGCCAATAGATATTTAAGAAACGGACCTCAATCAAAAACAAGCTTTGAAATCATTATGGCGAAGGATTATTAGTCCAGCCGACCCAGACCCAAAAAATAAAATAAAATAACGAGGCTTCATGTTGTGCTCCGGCTAAGCATTAGAAATTCAACTGATCTTAAGCCCAACCATTAAGCCAAAATCATTCAAGGAAAGGAAGACATCCAATTTTAGCAAATGAACCAATATTAAAGCACTGTGTCACATGCTGAGTATCAAGGCAAAATTAACATAAATCTTTTTTTTGCGGTTTTTTTTAACATAAATCTGTTCCTAACAGTTCAACATGGAAAACGACGGACATCAAGAACTTGAATAACGAAAAAATAAATGCTCTCAGGTTATTATACTCCCTCCTCTAGTTATTGAGAAGTAATTGTTTCAAACATAGGCTCAACTAACATTTTAAAACTTGTACTGACTATTGTTTAATAATATTTGTATTGGATGTGTGAAAAAAAACATGTGCAGGTTATCTACAAGTATTTGTTTAAGGCAGAGTTTACATAATGAGAACAAAGGTTATCTCCCATAAAGTATTTTCAAGAAATAATAACTTCAAACAGTTTTATACAATGAGAATAAAGGTTCTCTGTCATAAAGTATTTTCAAAAAATTCAATACATCTAAAAGTATTTTCTTTGGTTCAGTAGAAACCATGCAGCCAAGGTAATTTTCAATACACTGGTTCACATGTTCACCTTGCAAGTTCAGTCTAATGATGTAGCATTCTCCATTGGAGATGCATTTTGATGTATTGAGTTCCATATCAAGAAAAAAACCTTTTCCAAAGATGTTTCCAGCTAATTAAAACAAGTCAAAACTGGAACAAAACCATATAAGCCAAAGCATAACTGCATCTTTAATGATGAGTTTCAAGCAAGGTCATAGAAAACCAGGAACCGTTATTCACAGGAAAGCCAACAAAGTGTAGACCAACATCTCACAAAAATCATGACTTCATGAGAAATGAACTCGTTTTAGAATAGAAGCCAAACAACCATAAGGGTCAGCCAATAGATATTTAAGAAATGGACCTCAATCAACAAACAACTTATGAAAATATTATGGCGAAGGATTATTAGTCCAGCCCACCCAGACCCAAAAATGAAATAAAATAAAATAAAGAGTCCTTTCCACTGCTTCTGATCTGTATAATTATTAATGCGCTGCTGGCCAATTAATAGATTGTGCTTCAGTGTTGAGAGAAGCTGTTGTCTGCCAGTCAAGGAACCATGTGCCTCACTGTCAGTAGTAGTACCTACTACCATTGAGACCTCACTGATTTGTGGCTGTGGATATCCCTATAAGGCCTCGAAAGGAGTCTACAAGAGAGACGAATGAAAGAACTGTTCTACCAGTACTCAGTCATGGGTAAATGCTGAACCCATTTCTTCGGTTCAGTACAAACCATGCAGCGAAGGTAATTTCCAATACACTGGTTCACAAGTTCACCTTGCAAGTTCAGCCTAATAATGTAGCATTCTCCATTGGAGATGCATTTTGATGTATGAATTCCATTTCAAGAAAGACCTTTTCCAAAGATGTTTCCAGCTAATTAAAACAAGTCAAAACTAGAACGAAACCATATAAGCCAAAGCATAACTGCAACATTAATGATGAGTTCAAGCAAGGTCATAGAAAACCAAGATCCATTTTTTAAAGGAAAGCCAACAAAGTGCAGACCAACATCTCACAAAAATCATGACTTCCATGAGAAATGAACTAGTCTCAGAACAGAAGCCAAACAACCATAAGGATCAGCCAATAGATATTTAAGAAATGGACCTCAATCAACAAACAAGCTTTGAAATCATTATGGCGAAGGATTATTAGTCCAGCCCAACCATACCCAAAAATAAAATAAAATTAAGAGGCTAATCAAAAGCTTCATTACACGGGTTGTGTCCAAGTTAAACATGTAAAAGCAGGAGCATTTTCATGAACTGGTTAAAATGTTTTTTTCTCATTTTATCTATTATGTGAGTTTTTTTATTTGCAATATCTTTTGAAGAAATGTGCACTTCACAACCCTGAAGGCCTGACCTGCTGCCTTGGACTATTGCTCGAATTTAGTTCTCGGTTACACTACTCAGGTTGGATCCTCCAGATCAGTGTCCAGGAGTAGAGACAAGTCGATGGGCGTGCCTATGTCTTGCTTTTTTTTATTGAGTGGTAACTATTATTCAACTGAAATTATCTCTGGAACACACAATGTTTCGTACTTCCTTCGTAAAATAATATAAAAGTGTTCAGATTATTAAAGTAGTGATTTAAACACTTCTATATTTCTTTATAGAGGGAGTAATAGATCTAGTAAGTAGTAACACATGTCGCTCTACTGAGGTTAGTGGGGCTTCATGTTGTGATCCAGCTAAGCATTAGAAATTTAACTGATCTAAGCCCAACCATTAAGCCAAAATCATTCAAGAAAAGGAAGTCATCCAATTTTAGAAAAAGAACCAATATTAAAGCACCGTGTCACATGCTGAGTATCATGGCAAAAATAACACAAATCTGTTCCTAACAGTTCAACATGGAAAATGATGGACATCAAGAACTTGAATAACGAAAAAATAAATGCTCTCAGGTTATTATACTCCCTCCTCTAGTTCTTGAGAAGTACTCCACCCAATTAACATTTTACAACTTTCAACCTCTATTGTTTAATAATTTCTGGATTGTATATGTGAGAAAAAAAACATGTGCAGATTATCTGAAAGTATTTTCAAAGAAAAGGAAGAGTTTTACATAATGAAAAAAGGGTTATCTCTCATAAGTATTTTCAAGAAAGTATAATTTCAAACAGTTTTGTATAATGAAAATAAAGCTTCTCTCTCATAAAGTATTTTTGAAAAGTTTAATTTCCAGGAGTTTTTTTATAGTAATAGATAAATTTAGGGGTCTTCTTCAGAACTAGACTAGGGGGAGTTAATTTGATTATCATCATTGAGCAACAAACAGACACACGCACACACACGAGGTCAACAAGATCAACATTACATTTTTTTTATCTAAAGCCTATTTAATGGTTTATACTATCCAATTTTAAGGGATTATATTTAATTCTGAAAACTTTAGTGGTTTTGATGTATAAAAAAAATACTATGTGAGAGAGGGAAGGGGCGATAGTACCTGTGTTTGTTACCTGAGTGGAGCTAATGATGGTTTCCAAATCCAATACCAAACCACCTTGCAGTTAATTCCTGAAGGATAGTGTCTTTCACTTCGCAAAAATTCGCAGCCCAGCCTTCTGGTTCGATGGCATCAACTCCTAAGCCAGGAGCCCGGTCCAGTGACTTGAGGTTGACCGGATCTCTCCAATCAGCCACATAAGCGGACACGCGCCTTTTGAACTTGGCTTTGAATTCCGACCACGCTTGGTATTTGTAGTGGTTAACACGGGCCAACATGCTCCACATGCTTTGGAAAGCAGGCTTGAGCTTAAAATGATGAACTGCGTTAAACATGGATGGTTCCACGGCGTCGAGGCGGACCAAAGATTTGTGCCGCTGCATGCTCTTCAACCGGCACGTGTAGCCCTGGCAGACCCCCTCCGGTGGATGTGTTGTTTGGCCCGAGGGGCCAAAATCAAGACACCCAAGGTATAATTGGCCGATGGTGTCATTGACTGAAACAACTGCCTCTAGCAAAGATTTGGATGGCTTCTCCAATCCTTTCCAGTTTGTTGAAAAGATGAATTCATCAACGTCGATCACAGCCATCCATTGGCACGAACCTTGTTGTGTGGCCGCGCAGTGAGAAAGGCCAGCTTCTTGTGTCTTGGTCCAAGGCCATGGCACGGTAGTGATGTTGAGTCCGACGGATTTGAGCTGCGCCACTTGCTCTGCCAAGTCGTCTTCGCTAGCGTTGTCGTAGATGAAGAAGTGGTCCACTCCAATGGCACTGTGGTAGATGGCCCACTCCCTGAGGAACTTGGATATGTCGCGCACCATTGTACAGGCGCAAATAGAACTTTTTGGAGGTGTAACGGTCAGGGAGGAAGAATCAGGGTGCTGACGATGGAAGGTTGCAAGGGAGGGCATGGGCTCCTCGCCTGCGACCACCAATGTGACGAGAACCTTTGTGTTTGCTGACTTGATGGGTGTTGGCGGGTTGGGGCAGCGGGTAACCTGCTGCACTGAACTGATTGCTGGTAAAGATGCCAGGATGGTCTCGTTGCCGTCGCTGTAGCGATACAGGCACTGGAGATCTTGGCGGCTGTTGAATCCCTTGGCGAAGACGAGGACATCGCCTCCGTCCAGAAGAGCAGAATCGAACACGATGGGGTCGCTCCAGTTGAGTAACGTGCGTGCCGGAGTAGGAGCTGCGAAATCAGCAGCTTGGAGCTTGGAGGTAATTAAGAGCGGCGCTTGGAGCTGCTGCAACCTCTGTGCTGGCTCAGGAACGGGGCAGAGGTAGGCCTGAAGTCCGGACCCCGGCAGCCTCCCGAGGGGTCTGGCCGGGGACGACATCCCACCCTGGAAAGAGCAGATGGCGTCGCCGGTAGGCTCAGCGCCGTCCAGGAGCAGAACCTCCTGGTCGGAAAGGAGGACAGCATCCGCGTCCTGCTGCGGCGGCGAGTGGTTGGCGCGGAGGCGGAGGGGCAGAAGGCGGCGCGCGAGGTTGTCGTCGCTGAGGCGGAAGGATGGCTGCGGCGACGGCGAGAAGTCGGCGGCGAACGGGAAGGGCGGGGGCGCCGGACTGTCGGCAACGAGCGGGAACCGGACATGGGGGAGGGGCGCCGAGAAAAGCTGGCCGCGGGAGTAGGCGTTCTGGCCGCCGCCGGAGAGCAGCAGGAGAGCGCCGACTGAGACGCCGCCGGCGATGGTCAATAAGCGGCGAAGGCGGCTGCGGCGGCGGTGGTGCGACATCTCCAGGGAGCTCGAATTCTTGATTTCGCCGAGATTGATTTCGAGCAGGGGGGGCTTTGCGAAGGAATTGCGAGAAGACGGTCTCGATCGATCTAGGTCAATTTAGGGTTTGACTCGAGTCAAGCTGGCGCTGAGCTGGCCGGTCGAGCCAGACCCAGACTCGGATTCGATCGGGTAGCTGGGTCGGTTCCAGTTCCCGCGTTGGTTTGAATCCGACAAACTTCGGATTGGATTTTCTTTTTCATTGTTTTTTTATTTGCGCCTTAAAAATACAATACGTACTTGTATAAAAATTGCTGTCATCATCTTGAGAGAAAATAAATTTTATTTTGCCCTAAATTGATAATTGTTTTTTCTTACTGCGCCAAGTTTTAATGAAGCCCACACATTACATCACGTTCGACAAATTTAGATTGGGTTTAAATACAGTACGCAGAAGGGTCAGGCATAGCATATGACTAGAAGCGAACACGCGCGCTTTGCCGCGCCGTCTTTTATTGATATTGTTACACTGAACCACCCACATATAAGAAAATATAGATCACTCGTGGCCACATTGACATCACGATATGTCACGACATATATTTTATATAGGAAATACGATGGATCCATGGAAATATCTTCATGCTGATTCTAAACATGTTAAAAATGGCATCACATTTTTTCCTGGCAGATAAAGAACCCTAAGAATATACTTCATGACAGTGAATGCTACATTGAGGCTTGAAAGCTATTTATATCAAAGAGAAGGCGCAAAAAGGCATAAGCTGATTGAAAATATGACCGTTCTGCTTTTTAGGAATAGGAACCAAAACAATTTGTAGGCTACCGAGTAGATGACTTATGATGTTAAAAGTTGTTCTCATTCCCAGTCTACATCCAAAATTAATGATTGGAAAACAGTCATTGCGGAAACAATAGAATAAAATGGCATGTTCCTGAACCTGCAAACAACATATAACGACTTTTCAAATGGGTTCGGATATCTAAATTAATTTACACAACAGAAAAATTAGAGGAAATATAGAAAGCAGGTGCATGAGGGATAGCATAAGGACATCCTTGATGATATTTTTAACACTAAAAATTTCAGCATGCGACTTAGAAGCAATATTTGTTAAGGCTAACATGTCATTTTAAAAATGTATCGACCTTTCCTTATTTCGGTAATTGGATGAGAAGGATAGAAAAAAGTTAGTATTCTTGTCTGAATAAGGATGGAAAAGAATGGACAAAAATGCCTTGAGTCTAAGATTAGAAAGTGCTTTAGCATAAGGAGGCATATAAGGACAATAGTGAAGTCATAATATGTTTCAGGAACATCACATTAACTGCAAAGATGAAACAAATATTTTATGAAAACTTTTAACACCTTCATTATATTTTCGTGAGCAGTGAATGCCTCATACATTTTCATATTAGAATGGGGGCATAAACATTGATCTGAAAACATCATCATCTTACATCGACATGCAGATAAATGAGAGATTAGAGTAGATGAACTTCGGTAAGAGTTGATCTATTAATTATTCATCATAGGATATCAAAGCCACCTTGGAATATGTTCCTACCACTGTGTGGTCAGTAGAGAATAGGTGCAACTTATTAAGATCTCCATGTTCCTATCAGAAGAGAAGTTAAAAAATAAGTGGACTTAGTACTAAGTAAGAAGTATCAATTACTTAAAAATTGTGTGAGTGTCAAGTGGCATGTCAATGGTGGCCTCCGCTTCCACCAATATGCACTCATAACACTGTAGTCTCTAGTCTCTACCGCTGGGAGCAACACTACGAGCAAGGATAGCATTTTGAGTTGCTCGTGAAGTTCCTGCAGGTGCATCACATACCTAGTCGACATCGCGGCGATCAAATACCCTAAGCCACGATTCCCCTACAATCAATCATGGTGGAGTGGGTATGTCCTCGCTCGTCATGCAATCAATCAGATGTATGGTCTGCCATGGAACAACCAAACTCCGCACTACCGTCCTACCTTGTTTTCTCCTAGCAAAATGTTTTTACCCTGTTTTTTTTTCATACGTGGACCGTGGTTGTGTGCAAAAATACAAAAAAATTCAATTCTTGGCTCGATTCATTAATTAAGCTTGACCAATGACCTCTGGAGCCTGGCGTGCCATGGATCATTGCATCAGTTCTTTTGGATCAAACAAAACTACAAAAGCATTGGTGCAGAGTTAATATCCTAAGACCATATACAATGCAAGGTGCTTAGAAGAGGTGCTTAAAGAAAAAACCAGATTATTTTCTAAGCATTGGTGCTTAGATGTAAAGGGTAGACGCTTAATTAGGCACCTCTCCTATAAAAATAAGCACTAGTGCTACAAAAATAGTCGGTTTATTTTGCTAAGCACTTCCCTAAGCACCTTGCATTGTACAAGGCCTAATACATTAGACATAAAGATTTAATAGAATCACGCACACGAAAAGGTGGTACCAGGGAAGAAAAAATGGCAGGCACCACCTAGAAACATAGACAAGAGAGCTCACATCATCCCATTTATAGGGAGTGGAGAGATTTTCAATGGTAAACCTGTTCAAAGGTGGTACCAAGTGTATGTAGTCCAACTGCTGCAATGGGCAGTGAGCCTGTTGATGTAATCTTCCATCATTCTCTTGAGCTCACGGTGATATACGTCTAAGACAGTTGAGTTTGTAAACTTTAGTATCACGTCGCTAAATTGTCTATATGACTTACAAATAGTGTAATTGTACTGTGGAAATATAATTTCGAGCGAGATCCTCTTAAGAAAAAACTATAGATATCCAAAATAAAATACATATTGTTGACCTAGTGTTTTTGCTATCAACAAATTTATTTACTTGGGAAGAACCTTAATCTGATTATGTACTAAATGTAGATCATGCAAAATGATGTTAAAATGAATCTCCTTTTCTTGTTCTCTTGTGTTAAGAATCCTATGTGAAAAAAAGACAGAAATATACCAGCCATGCTTGATCCAAAATATTGGCACGCAGATCTGCACTCAATTAATCATAGATATAAGATTCATGTTGCAACAAATACACACAACTATACTATTGTCAAACAAGATTACTTGGACATCAATTGGTGTATATAGACGTATAGCTGTGTGGGTAATTCAGGTTATTTTCAATCATGTATAGACCTATCACGTATTTGGCCACACAATGGAACTCTGAATTCGGCTAACAGTAATGAATTACCAGCAAAAAAGGAGAAATCTGTACCGGGTACCCCTGAAATGAAATGGCATTTGAACTTCCTCTCAAGATGGAATCCACAAAACCTGCAAAAATGGATCAAGGAACCACAATGAAATTCTCACAGATCGAATCACAAAATGACCAGGAACGAAGATCTGTGGCCCATCACGCCATAAACAAGTGCAGTAACCATAAAAGTCAACAAATAATATATACCTTACCATTGACCGCTCCATCCATTCCAATCCACACGAAATATCATCCATTGCCTAATTGATGTGCCAAGAATCATCTTGATTCCTGCCTGCACATCACCATTACAAAGTTTACTAATGAACGAAGTGTAGGGGATCAAAATATAATTCAAATTGTACGGCGAAAAGAGGGCAATGCACTGGGGAAGCATTGAGGAGGAGAACCAGCACGGAACTAAGCAGATTAGCAGACGAAGTGTGGACAAAGCTCGCGGCTAGCGAACCCGAATCTCCGAAGCAGCCACCCAACAAGCCAACACACTGACCGCCGCCGAACGCCACATAGACGGAGACGACATGCAAACCGTCGATGAACGCCGCACGGGTCACCGCTTTGCCGAAGCACCGTTGAGAGAAGGCGATCCATATCAGCACTAACTCAGCAAAATCGGACATGGAAATTAACCCTAGAAAACAAACGGATCCATGTACCTTCGAACAAGCGTGCGGAGTAGTCCGACGGCAGCAGGTGCCGCAGTCCTTACAACGAACGAGAGAGAAGAAGCGCATGCAGGCAAGCCTCCCTCATCGGCGAGCTCAGCAGATCGAAGCAACGACTCAATGTCATGGCGAATCAAACCAGAACTCCATCCCCTCCTTTCCTAGCGGCCACCGACCAAACGGGAACGACGCGTGGCGAAGGCGAACACTCCGGCCGCCATCCTCCTCCAGCGGAATCCCCACCGACAAGACGGGCCATCAAACCAGCATAACAGAACGACCAGGTCAAAATCGAAATAGAGACTGGAAATTGAGTGCTCAATTGATTCTGGAGCCTCCAATCTTAGGGACCATAGTGAATTTAAGGATTAGATAAATTATTTTTTGGTCATTGAGGGCATCTCCAAAGGACCAACGCATTTGTCCGCTTTTGATCCACCGGCCTCCGTTTGGGTCGCCATGGGTAAAAAAACTTGGCCCAACGGGGGCGTCACAAATGGACCAGTGCCTGTTTTTTGATCCATCGCGACCCATTTTCGGGTCAAATCTGCGTCCGATTTGGGTCATCGCGGTCACGCAACGAAATTGCGCGATGTTCTCCCCTTGTTCGGGTGGCCCGCATGTCTGCATCCCACTCTTCCTGCCCCTCCAATTCCCAATATTTTTTTCATTAGTTTTCTTTTTGTGTTTTTTCTTTTAAAAAATCCACACAAATGGTGTTGTCACGATCTTAAGAGTAAAATAAGAAATATTTTTACCATGAATCGACACTTTTTATTCTCTCACGTCCGCCAAGTCTTAGTGGGCTCACACACCACATTACGCTCTGCGATGGTTGGTCTCGTTTATTTCACCGCTTGTTGCACATGGGGGATCCGTGTCAAACTCTTTCACACATATTATGGATCAAAAATACACACAATACTTTCGCTCGACGCACTAGACTTAGGCCAAGAAGTTTAATGTTTGGGGCCCGCGTGAGCCCCACTACATATTGCTTTCGTCTACATGATACACCTTTGATGGTGATTGGGGTGGACTAAGGAATGTTGCTGGTACTGACCAACTTCCCTCAATAATCAGCAGCCCGACGAGGAATCTAGACAACAGGTGCATTCCTTCCATCACCATGGCTATTTCCTACTCTAGTTCGGGCATTCCCCCATCGTCACATTCAAATTAACAAGATTCACATTCAAATTAACACTCAAATCGTCACCAAATAGTCATGAGAAAAGGTGGCTAGATAGTCTTCTCAAATTCCTATGGAGATAAGGCTTGAGAGAGGCAGATCTTCCCTCAACCCTAGAAAGGAGAGGTCTTTAAATTCATTTTGGGGATTCTTCTCCAAGTTAGATTTCTTCATCCCACTAGGGGGAGGTAGATGAGTAATGTTATCTCTCAAATCTTAGTTTGTACTTTGACAATCCTAGTTCGAAACTAGGAGGCGAGTACTCATAGTCTTGGGGGTAAAGAGGGTGAATGGGTCATGGCCCTTTACTCTGTGCATAGGAAGACTAGTAGTACGTGTCAAGGGCCCCGTAATACCGCCTGATGGTAGTTCCATAGACAACCTTGGTTGTATTGCTTGCTTCAAGGAAACCAGGGGCGGAGCCAATGGGGGGGACGAGCGGGGGCCAGCCCCCCCATGGGTCGGCCACCCCCAACGCATTTCAGAGGGGACTAGGCTATTACCGTAAATAATACTCTTACGTGGATAGACAACGGTCGAATCCGACAAACTTCGGATTGGAAAAAAATCATTGATTTTTTTATTTTGGGTCTTAAAAATACGTAATGTATAAAAAATGTTGTCACCATCTTAAGAGAAATAAATTTAATTATGCAACAATTGTTTTTTCTCACTCCGCCAAGTTTTAATGGAGCCCACACACTACATTCACCAAAGGACCGACACATTTGTCCGTTTTTGATCTGTCGGCCTTCGTTTGGGCCTCGGCGGACAAATTGTTTGGCCCAACAGGGCGTTGCAAATAGACCAGTGTTCGTTTTTTGGTCTGTCCATCGCCATCGCAAATACACATTTTTGGAATGGCCTTCATTCATTATCTTTCATGCTCTTTTTGAACTCCACTCGATGATCCTCCTCTACAATCTTTCTTAGTGTGCAACCCAATAAACTTTGCCATTTGACATATAAAAACAAGAGGCCTTGAACCCTTATTGGAAATTAATGTCAAAGGGGGAGAGGAATGCACATCAAAGCCTATCTATTGTAGAGGAATGTTTATCCATATCCTTAATAGGTATGAATTGCCTAATACATGAAAAAGGAATAAAAGGGGAGAGACATGTGTTTCAATAGTTAGGGGAAGGAAACTAAGTGTTGTTCTATTTTCTGTATTTTTGTCTCATCCTACCTGTTCCCGTCGAAAGGAAAGCCTCTCTAGTATAAGGAAAGAGGAATCGTATATGAGAAGAGGAATCGTAAAAAGAGAAAAATCTTGTTAGCATATTAATGCAAATTCTATCTTTGCGTACATGTCTTTAATTCAAGTGGTATTCACTTTATAGTGATACTAAATCATGTGTATGTCATCCCAGTCTTGGTTCACTTGTAGTGCTTTGCGTCTTCTTGAAGTGAGATCATTGTGTTATCTAACCCTTTTTTTCTCAACTTTGTCTCTTCAGGTAAGCTAAGTTGTACTTAAAAGAAAGTGTGTGCATCTCATTCATCAGTACTATGATCTCCTCTTATTGCACATGAGCCTTGCTGCAAAGGTTCGATGCGAGCGCAGCAAGTCTCATGTTGCAAAGCATCGAGCGCAACATGATATTTGCTGCAAAGGCTTGCACACTGAGATCGGATGGATCTATCACATTCCATCCAACGCCTACGGAGGCAGTGTGATGAGCCTCACGAGTGATACGTCCAAATGCATCACTATTTTATATAGTAATTCTTTCCTATTCATTGATATATTTCATGTTATGATGTTATTCTTATGTTGTTTTGGCTTAATTTACACAGTTTGAAACTTTTCGATGCCGAAGCAGCAGACGCAGGATTCAGCAATAAAAAGTGGACGCTGAGTTGCTGAAGAAGAATACTTCAAATTACCTGAAAATCAACGGGAGGTGTTTTTCAGACGGATGACGAAGACACACCGAAGAGGGGCCAGAGGGGGGCCACAGGGTGCCCAGGCGGCCACCTGGCGCGACCCCCACCCTGGCCGCACCGGGAGGGCGCCTGGACCCCTAGGGCCACTCCAGTCTCCCCCCTCTGGCCTATATATCGCTCGTCATCTAAAAATCCTAAAAGAGGAGAGTTTTTGGAGTTCTGCCGCCGCTCCGTGGCGGAAACCTACAGAGGAGAAAAGACATCTCCGGCGGGCAGATTCCACCGGGGAGAACACCTCCCGGAAAGGAAGATCGTCGCCATCATCATCACCGTCGTCACGGGCATCATCGAGATCATCATCAACATCATCCCCAACATCAGCATCATCTTCATCTTCATCCAATCTCACCTCACAAGTTCAATTTGTGTTGTAATCCGTACTATCTATCCTCTCTACTCTACCGGTGTTGATTGCTACCGTGTGATGGATGCTATTGAGTTTTGTTGGATAAATATCATTGTGTCCAGATTGTTTATCATATACTACATCATCGATGGCGCGCGTTGCTGCGCCCGTCTATTTGAACTATGAAATGTTAGTATTTGTATCAAATATGTGGATAAATGTAAATCATAATTAAAAAACAATAAGTTGTCATTGTTACATCAGAAAGTTGATGACATCATAATATTATGAGGATCATACACCATCACCTTCCATGTCCTCGTTTGTGTAATCTATAAACCAAAGTGTTGAACTTTCAATATTCTTAGCCTGCGGAAGAAAAAATAACCAATTAACAATTAAAGGGTAATAAAGCAAACATTATCTGAGTCAGTCTTGTTAGTTGCACTTCTTAGAAGTGAAAATATAATAATTAAGGCCCCACAATAATATTAGTAACAAGTGGTTTGTAGCTATAGATTTTGGTTTCTCCTGTAACTAATAAAAATGGAAAGGTCTTGTATACTATGCATGCCAAAGTAACACATATTGACAGTATTTTACCATGTTAAGAACAAGTGAGAAGCTGAAAAAATGGAATGGATTTCAGCTCAGAAAGGGAATATGTATATGCAGACATGTCACATACATGGCTACACATGTCAATACTCAATATTTATCCTTTAATGCTTGCTTCCTTTATCCTGATATTTAAAATATAACCTAAAGCTACATATTTAATTCTACATGAGAATTACGTAAATCAGAAAATGTTCATGCAAGAATTGACCTCTAGTTAAGAACAGAGATGTTCAGCTAAAAAAAGAGAAAATATTACAGTATACAATTTGGTTGATTTGCATCACCTGCCACTCCTGGGAACTAAAGTAAAGTCAGCTAATAAAGTAATGGATTGAACACAAATCCATTAGAAACTGCATATCAGAAAATAAGTATGAACCGAATGGAGATTAACTAAAATTGATCTCACATGCAACTCAGTTATATAGGTGATAAGTAACGTAACAACAAGAATAGTAAAACCCTCTACATTTTCTACTATTGTACATGGTATGAAAAAGTGTCTTGAGGTTCAACATTTTGCTGCGCTTTACTATGATTACCTCTAGGTTAAATTTAGGGAATTGCAGAAAACATTCTGCAAATCTATGTATGCATGCATAAAACAAAGAAAATCTAATATATGTACATGATGGCCAAATTATAACAAGGTAAAGTGATCTTACCATGTGGGACCCAACAACATGGAGGGCTTATCAAGGTGTATCTCGAAATTGACCTGGCAGCTTTGGCATAACTTTTCCAAGTAAGAAAATAGTGTCCGACTTGCGGAATCTGGGGCTGGTATATTGGGTGCATGACCATGTTAAATATTCTTGATCATGGCATGCTAAGATATATCGGGCAATGGCAATCTAAGAACAGAAGAGATTAAAACAAAATAACCTGACATGTTAAAGATATGTGGAAAAGAAATAATTAACAAGCAAATCAACAACAATATAGCCAACACAAAAAGATTACCACTTCCTCTCTCATCGCATAAGTAAACATTTGGAGCAAGAAAGAACATACCAATGCAAACTATTCTACACCCCAACCGCATTGGATGATTGTGAACCTTTGGCCTCCATACTTATTTTTAAGATTGGACAACCTCTCTGCAATCTATAAATGAGAGTAGTGTACTGACATTTTCCTCAAATTGTTGAAGATGCCTTGTATTCAGAACAACTCCATATATTTAACTGTGCAAAGTTAGGTTGATCACCTGGCATAGCTTATGCTCCACTATTAGGATTGACTCCCTTCAAACGTAGGCATTGTGATGGTTGCCAGTGATCACACACCCGAAGAAATAAAATTTATCATCGTTGGATTTGTCGTTCCTTGAAGGGAATAACATGTTTGTTCGTACAATAACATTCGACTATTAGCTTCTAAATTTTAACACCTTGACAGTATGATTTATGTGTTTTTTTCCTGTTGTTACAGTAAAGGAACTATTGTGGTTGTAACATGTCTGTTTTCCCATAATTTAGTAAATTAAAGTTGATTGCTAATCTAGATGAGAATAGGTTATTGTGTGGGCTGTGCACGACTGATGACCCTCAACGTAAAGGGATCTATTGCAGCGTTTTCGATAAGTAAGAGTGTCGAACCCAATGAGGAGCGAAAGATATTGATAGGTGATTTTGGACAAGGAATAATTGCAAGCACTGAAAGATAACTTTTTAGGGGTTTTCGATATAAGCAACAATAGGATAAAAGCAAGCAAAGTAAATAGTACTGAGGAGTAGCAAATGGCCCAATCCTTTTGAGTAAAGGATAAACCTGACAACTGAACTTATAAAGACTAAAGCGTTCTTGAGGACACATGGAGAGGTAGTCACGTGCTTTCGCCATACTCCGTATCGATAACAAGTGTTGTGCTGATAAGTGTTGAGTGGGTGCATCTATGCTAGCACACCTTCTAGACTAAGATAAGTGCACTCTTATGATTAAACATCTTGCAAGCATCCACAAATACAAGATAGAAATTAAGGCAAATCCTAACCACATCAATAAGATCAAGGATCCATTATTCCCTTGTGCAAAAGTGTGCGAACTGGGGTTCAGGTTTCTGTCACTCCGGCAACCCACCATAAGCATTCTTAATACACAATGTATTCCCCTAGGTCCTTAAGAAGGCGAAGTGTTGAGTGTTCGACTCACACAACACCACTAGGAAAATAACAACACAACTTAAATATCAAACAACACAAATTACTTCAACATCATATGACTACTAACAACTAGACTTCTCCCATGTCCTCAAGAACTAAAGTAACTACTCACAAGACATAAAAGAGATCATGATCAGAGGTGATAAATATATGATAAACAATCTGGACATAATGATATTTCTCCAACAAAACTCAATAGCATTCACCACAAAGTAGTAATCAACACCAGTAGAGTAGAGAGGATAGATAGTATGGATTACAACACAAGATAAACTTGTGAGGTGAGATTGGATGGTGGTAGAGATGGTGCTGATGTTGGGGATGATGTTGATGATGATCTCGATGATGCCCGTGACGATGGTGATGACGATGTCGATGATCTCCTCTTCTGGAAGGTGATCTCCTCGAAGGAATCTGCCCGCCGGAGAGCCCTTTTCTTCTCTGTAGGTTTCCGCCACGGAGCGGCGGCGGAACTCCGTAAAAGCTTCTTTTTTAGGGTTTTCGCGTAACGAGGAGTATATAGGCCAGAGGGGGGAGCCAGGAGTGGCCCCAGGGCTCCAGGCGCCCTCCCGACGCGGCGAGGGGTGGGGCCGCGCCAGGTGGCCGCCTGGGGCTCCTGTGGCCCCACTCTAGCCCCTCTTTGGCGAGTCTTCGTTAATCTTCTGGAAAATACCTCCCATCGATTTTCAGGTAAATTGGAGGTATTCTTCTTCAGCAACACAGCGTCCACTTTTTACCGCTGAATCCTGCGTCAGCTGCTTCGGCACCGAAAAGTTGCAAACTTTGTAAAATAAGCCAAAACAACATAAGAACATCATCGTAATGTGAAATATATCAATGAATAAGGATGAATTACGATATAAAATAGTGATGCATTTTGGACGTATCAACTCCCCCAAGCTTAGACCTCGCTTGTCCCCAAGCAAAAACTGAGCTCGGTAAACCTGTCCACAAGTTTAGAGAGTGAAGTATCGATAAATAAAATACGGACAAGAAGCATCATGATCTTTTCACCAAACTCAAACATCCTAAACAGCAATCTCCAACTCATAAAGCCCTTATGAAAGAGTAATAACAATCATAATCAAAAGTAGGGCTAAGGAAACTCATCAAATCATGGCAAACAAGTCCTTTGGTCAAGGGACAACTAATAGCTTTTACCTTTGCTCTTTCTCTTTATATTTTGAAGAGATAAATTGGAACTTTTTGAAAGAACAAGCTATTAGTCATGAAGTGCAAATGCTAACACAAAGGAAGATGTTTGCTTGGCAAATGCCTTTGCAAACAACTTACTTATCAAAAGATAATGTCAACAATGATATGGCATGGCAAAACTTCAATGCAACATTATATGGATGAATCTTCATCAGCACCAAGTGTCTGTTCTCTTTGGGAAAGGAGGAAGTAGGGAAAACTGACTCAACATAAAAGTAAAGGAAAAGCCTTGTTAAAGGCAAGCAGGGAAAACTCAAGTGCTATCCTTAAATCAAACAGAATGAAAACAAGTTTTGAGAGGTGCATGATTTGTCAACGAATGCTAATAGATAACTCAGTTACTTCTCAGATTGGACAGGTTTCGAGGAACGGCTCCCAAACGGGGACGATCACATCCCCGCAATCTCCTTTGTTTATCACTGCCAAAGTTTTCTGATTTCTCATGAACAAAGCGTGAAGGAGAGTTTGTTTGTTGTATTATCTTTTGTGAGCTGGGCGCACTCATGCCAGTTCCTCCTCGTATTAGGGGTTTGCAGATAGACATGCAATCCCGGGGTAAAACTTGTCCAACTTAAGAAGATCATGAATTAACTACTACTTCCTCATGAGCTAAAACAGGGGCACAAAATAGAAGATTTTGAACATCTAATGATAACACAAAAATTCTATGCTTTAGGAGCGGTAGTGGAATACCACGAATAGGAAGGTATGGTGGACTCATATGGAAGATACTGGTTTCAGGGTATGGATGCACAAGCAGAATTCCGCTTAGTACAGAGGTTTGGCTAGCAAAGGCTTTGAGAGAACAGACAATTGATGAAGACTTGGATGCAAAGCAATATAAAGCATAAACATTAAAACAAGCATAGCACATCAAGTTGTCTTCCTTGTCAACATAACACTACAAGCATAATAACAAAGAGGGTTTGACTATGTCGCTACTTTGAGAAAAGTAACATGCTTGTTGTTATGACCAAAGCTATGTTTGCCAAGATTAAATAAAGTTTTCATAGCCATACCTGATATAAGGTCAATACTCCCCATAAGAATCATCACGAGGTCGATTGCGTGAAGAGAATACCGAGTGCAGCGAAGGGATCAGTAGACTTCTCATTAATATTCCATCATAGACGGCTCCACACTCACGGATATATAACTCTCCAAAAAGGAGTGATAGACCTCAAAGCAAACACCTATTTTATAAGATAACTTCCCTAGACATGATATGACTCTACTTGACTCTAAAAGACATAGATAAAGATAAATGCAGACAACATGCTACTCTAATCAAGAAGTAATTTTCAGCTTGATGCATACTGCATTTTATCAAGGAGTATGTTGAATTGACTGTGCATTTTATGCTTCAACAGATTATTACTCCAACACAAGCTTGTTAGTGAGTACTACAATAAAACCAGCAGGTTCAGTAGCAGTATGTGCAATGCAGTAACCAGCAGCGATGAATACCAGCAAACGCAATAACACCAGCTGCCCGTCAGTGATGATGAAATTTGGGGTTGATCTCAACTTGAGTCCTCAACGAGATGATGTCGGGGAACCCAAAGATCAACGGAAATAATTTAGGTCACTCCTAATATGGAGTAAATAATTTAAGTTAAAGATTGATAAAAGGAGTGATGGAAATTTCAAAAACTCATGAACAAAAGCGTAAAAGGAACAATGTAATGAGTTGTCGACTTTATCACTTGTTCCTGTGCAAATGAAGCCTCCTTAGTCGAGTACTGTAAATGACAGTTACGGCATCCTAAGCACATCATGTTCAGTAAGCAATGTTTCTATAATGGACCTGTACTTACATGAAACCCTATGGTAGTAGCAGTAACATGTTCAGTTTACTTAGCATGTTAAGCACATCATGTTCAGTTTACTCGTAACATGTTCAATAACAAAAGCAGGAGTAATTTTTAAAATGCACATGTATGGAATAGCAGCAGGTCACAAGCATCAGGAGGTTAATCCACTAATCTGAACTAAGCCACTGCCACAAGCAGCACTGATGCAGGTAAATTATACATGGAATAACCTGCTGCAGGTAAATTAGATGCAGGTCACAAGCCACATTGGACCATATCAGATGCAGGTAAATTATGTAGCATGTCACAAGAAGCAGGAGAAGAAAAGCTCACCCCTTTCTGTCCGCTGGTGATGGCCATTCAACATGAGCTTGGTGGAAGGATGGAGGAGGTCGCCCCCGAATCTCGCAGCCAACGGTGCCAAGAGCATGGCGTCAGTGAAGCGCGCTGCCTTCATCTCCTGCCACCCACACATGCAGCAAAAAGAAACCCCAAGTTGGTTCAGTTAAGCGCACATGAACGACAATGTGCAGGTATTAGCAATGTAAAGTGGGAGAAAAACCGAACCTTCTGCAGGAGTATATTTCGTGGTGTCGTGGCTGCGTTTCAGGTTGTCGGGAACTTTCTCCAGGCGAGTGGTATGTTGTCCTACAGAAACAGAGGTAACAACACCAGCTTCAGGAATGAACTAAAGGAGGGAAACTTAAAGAGTTAAATCAAAACCAGATTATCCTATCAGCCTTAATTCATCTTACTAAACTTACAAATTATCCTGAGAATCTAGGATAAAGAAAAAACAAAACTAACTAACTCTCACACCTAACAATCTTGAACCAAGGAGTGATGGAAAGGGGAATCGCCACATAAAAATGAATGTTAGTGAACATGAGGTAATTTTTTTCCCGAGATTGAAAAAACAAAACATGATGAGCTCATCTTTGATCTGTAATAGAATTTCTTATCTTTTTCTGGGTGATCATTCAATTTTTAGTATAGCAGAGAGGCAATACACAAAGCATAGTTCAGATGCATGAGAGAGGGAGAGAGAAAGAGAGAATTCACCTTGGTATTCTACACCAAAGTTTTCCTCAAGATTCTTCCTCTTCTCATCTTCTTCTTCTTCGAATCTGCACACAACTGGGAAAAACATAAAGAGATAAATCAAAATCAGATCATCAATGAAAGGGGCAGATGTACTATAAAAATAGAGAAATGAGATCTTCTAGGCAGCCTTAATTCATCTTAGTAAACAATAAAGTTATCATAGGAATCTAGGCTAAAGAAATAACAAAATAAATAATTAACACAACTAACAATCTAGAGCTCGGACTCCAATTCCATGGACTTATTAGCAACTGCATCACGAATGTTCTCCTCTTGTTCTTCTCATGCCTGGCAAAGCTTTCTGACACATTCCTTGAGGGCACCATCCAAGTGGCTGACTTGATCCTCCAAAGAGGCATTCTTCAGAGATGAAGCATCAAGTAGCCGCTTCTGGCACCCCCTCGGCGTGGTGTCGTTGGGGGGGGGCACAAGAATGTCGTTGAGGTAGAGGATCACAAACACATCAAGCCATTCTTGGAACAAATAGTTCATAGCTTTCATGAATGTCGGAGGGGCATTGGAGAACCCGAAAGTCATGACCGTGAACTCATACAGCCCATAACGTGTGCTGAACGCGGTCTTGGGGATGTCCTCTTCACGAACACGGATTTGATGGTACCCCATCCTCAAGTCAAGCTTGGAAAACACCTTAGCCCCATTCAACTGTTCGAACAGATCATTGATGCGGGGTAAAGGGTACTTGTTTTTGATGGTCTTCTTGTTGATACCGCGATAGTCCTAGACCAAGTGGCTAGTCCCATCCTTCTTCTGGACAAACAAAGCTGGTGCACCCAAAGGGGAAGTGCTCGCGCGGATAAAACCACCTGCTTCCAACTCTGTCAACTGCTTCTTGAGCTCAATCAACTCCTTCAAACACATCTTGTACGGATGCCGAGAAATCGGCTGGGTACCAGGCTCTAGCTCAATAACGAAGTCAATAGCTCGAACTCGGGGAATTCCTCGCAACTCCTCCGGAAAGACGTCTGGGAACTCACAGACAACTCTGACCTCTTAGAGCAAAGGCGCAACTCCTGCGTTCAAAGCGTACAACTGTGCTGGTCCTGTCATAGAGCCACAAGTGTACAAGACTTCTGCACCTGAATCATGAGTCAACTTCACTAATATGGTCGGACAATCAATCTTGGCCTTGTACTTGACAAGCCAATCCATACCCAGAATGACATCAATGTCGGAACGAGGCAAGACAACCACGGACGAAGAAAAGATAACGCCCTGGATACAAACCTCCACATCTGGGATACTGCCTGAGGACTGCATCCTCGATCCTGGAGAAGCAATTGCTAGAGGTGTAGGCAACCTCTCTCTTGGAAGGTCAAGGGACTTAGCAAAGGCATCAGACATGAAGGAATGGGAAGCTCCGGAATCGAAAAAAACAGTCGCTGGAACTGAACACACAAGTAACGTACCAATCACGATCTCTGAAGACTGCTGAGCATCTGTGAGCATCACGTTGTTCACTCGGACTGCAGGTGGCTGTGCCTTCACCATCACAGTTCTTGGAGTAGAGCGAGGTGGAGGCGGTGGGAGCCGAGCAAAGCGCGGATCGGTGAAGTTGGGAGACGTGTGCCCCGACTCTCTGCACTTGTAGCAGATCACGCCTGGCCTGGGCTGCTGCTGCGGCCTGGGTGGCCTCGTGTGTGGTGGTGTAGAGCGAGGCCCCTGCTGAACTGGGACGGGAGGGCGGGCAAAAGTGCGGACAACTGCCCCCCTCTGCTGGTACTGCTGCCTCTGTGGTGGTGCCTCTGTGACCCACGTCTTTGCCTTCTTGTGGACCATCACTGCGGAACTGTGCTCTCGCTGGCGCTTCCTGTCTGCATCCCACTCTGCTCTGGCTGACTCCTGACGGATAGACTGATCCACGAACTGCGAGAACAGCGTGGGGCTGCACTGAGTGAGCGCGTACTTGATCTCTGTACTGAGACCTCCACGGAACCTGGCAATCTTCTTAGCCTTTGTGCCGACCTACTCTGGAGCGTACCTGGCGAGCCTGACGAAGGCCAGGTTGTACTCCTGAACTGACCTGTCACCCTGTCTCAGAGCCAAGAACTCCTCACGCTTCCTGTCCATCAGGCTACTCGGAATATGTGCTGCTCTGAAGTCTGCGACGAAATCTGCCCACGTGATGATAGCATCGCCCTTGTTGGCCTTGTAGGTATCGTACCACCTGGCTGCTGCACCCTGAAGCTGGAAGGAGGCGAAGGTGACGTAGTCGACTGGTCTGATGGTGTTTGCATTGAAGTGCTTCTTGATCTCTGCGATCCAGTCATCCGCCTCCAGCGGGTCTCGTGCCTCAGAGAACCTGGGGGGGTTGATAGCGAGGAACTGTTGCAGTGTGGTGTAATGTGGTCGCTCATTCCTCTGGGCAGTCTGGTTCTGCAGCATCTGTAAGATCACAGCTGTGCCCTGATCCACTGCGGTCACAGCCTCCCCAAGGAGAGGGTTCTCTGGCGGCGGCATGTTCTCTCTTGGCATCCTGTATACAGGAACACTTATGAGAACATGGTTGAAACATTGACGAAACCAGAAGATATAGCAATATTGACAACAAAACTTCCTCACGAGGTATGAGAAAGACGAAGGCTGAAATTCCACCAAGGTTAACCCGGAAAGTCGAAAGCTAGGTGCTACTGGAATTCCCAAACCGAGATCATCCGAATCCAAGATAATAATCTGCTAGCGAGCACACAACAATATATACGAGTGGTTGAAGACCTGAACGTTGAGACATCTGCCCTGAGCGGCCCGCCGAAGCGGTCTCCTATAGGGGGAGGAACCACATCCGGAGGATGCCAACCATCCCTGTATAGGAGTTTCACCTGAGGTACGCCGTAAGCGAGGTGGAGCAGTCAACCCCAAGTGGCGGCTCAGTGTTCTCAACGTACGCCAACCCTTCTCATCGCTAGCAAAAAAATATAGAGGAATCGGAGCCTCATGTAAACGAGAACCTAGATTTTTTTTGAAAGGGGATAAGTTGCAGAGAGAAAACAACGTTTCACTTCCTCACGGAAAAAGGGGTGGGAGGGTGGGGTAAGAAGAAAAAGAAAGAGTTCCTACTCTCCGATTTTTCCTTAATAACTACAAAATAGTTTCTAGACTCAACTTCGGCCAGTAAGGGGTCCTACAGTCAGTCCTGCTCTGATACCAAGTTGTAAGGCCCCCGATGCGGTGCTAACTCGAGTTAGTATCTTTCGCGTCCCGCTCAAGTTAGTAGCGCATAAAGAGCCACCGACTCACGACACTCGCACTCGTGTCGCTGCCGGATTCTCGACAACAGGTATATGAACAAAGAACTTAAAGCTAAGACATAAATATATAGAGTCCAGGGCATACATCACCGCTGGAATTATTACATCATCTCAGAGGTCCATGGACCCATCAGTACATCATGCGACAAGCGGAAGACAAACACGACCGAGTACGGTCAAAATCCAAATTGCCCTAGAGAGGGATGCACATAAATAGTCCCCCCACGGATCGTCGAAGCCCAACTATAGGATCTACTGAACGAGGTCGTCCTCATCGTCATCCTCCGGGGGCACCTCCACGAAGTATCGTCCAATGCTCGGGTCAAGGTAGTAGTCCACTGCAGCGGCCGATCAGGCAAAACAGTAAAAGCACAAAGGAAAACAGGGGTGAGATTACATCATTACAGGATAACTAACTCCCTACGGTAAGACAAGGTAAAGGTAAAGGTTGCAGCCGCACTAGCATATATGGTGGCTAACGTTTTAATAGAGTAGGGGTAAGATCCAAGAATACACGTGACATCGCGTCATAAGTCTGCTATTCACCTACTTACGTCAATCATAACACAACCTGGATCTTCTCTCGGTCCCCCTGAACGAAGAAAAGAAACCAAGGCACTCACACAGTAGGCAAGTTTTAATTATGATTCAAAATGATGTTATTCTATGAACAAGGAGTAGGTCTCAAGTCGTCCATAACCGCGGACACGACTTTTCGAAAAGATTCAACCCTGCAGGGGTGTACCAACTGCCCATCATAGGCTTCGCATGTACGCCCGGTTTCCAATTGGCTGGGTAAGCGTCTGAAACTCCGGAATGTCAGAGTCCCTCTAACTAACAACGCACAACTCCGGGTGGCCCCCGGTGAGTCGACACCCAACTCAAAAGCTGGCCACGCTCTCGAATCGGTATCTACCGTATGACTCGGATTTGGATAGCCGGTTAAAATCTCATATGAGACCGGGTCCTCAGCCGGTCAGGTTGGGCCAGCCAAGGAACACGTCCTCCTGGCCCAGGGTGGTTTGTAAACAACTGGGGTACCACCAGCACACACACATTGCAAATGTAAATCAGCTCGAGCCACCACTAGAATTGTAAGAAGCTAGGTAGGTAAGACAAGGGGCCCCCATAGAACCCCACACATGATTAGGCACGCTCGTCAAGAAACACAATACCCGGAAATCGGGACCTAGGTGACTCAAATGGAACAAAACACTTGGCGGGAATAGCCTGGTCTCCCATCATTCGTCAAGTATATAATTAACATCATAATAATAAATATCAACCAACTTCTTAAATAACATGATATCCCAAACCATAGCATAGGGTAAGCAGCAAGTTTTCCTACTCATACTAAGCAATGGTTGAGCAGCGGTATCTTAGCAACACAATGTTTTGCTGGGATGTGGGGATCATGGCTGTTTTGTTTTGATTAAGGCATAAGCAAGGTGGATAGGATCAAACAATCGTTCTAGACTACAGCTAGGCAGGTAGGCAAAAAGGTATCAAGTAATGGTATAAATCTTCCCCTTGCCTGGGTAATCGGTCGTCGAAGCAGACGTAGCAGGGTCCTCGGGCTCGGTGTCGGAAATCTCCATGTAAGTCTCCTCGGTGGTCTCAGGTGCTAACGTAAAGTACCGGCAAGGAAAAGGCACTCAAGTAAGCAATGGGTGCAATGCACAGGCAAAGATGGTATGATCAAGTTTAATATACATGATGTGACCCTATCTAGTCAAATTTAAGTGAAGGGGGTGACGACACGTCAACAACTTCATATGCAATTTATTTACGTAAAATGGCTTTGGTCTTAGCCTTAATTTGGTGTAAGTAACATGGAAACATGACATGATCAACAATGCAGTTAGCAGAAATAATTACAACGTGAAAGTAAGCATCGATTCCGGAGACGGAGAGATGTCGATGAACTTGACATCGGAAAGGTGCAACAAAGATGGGAACCCGGTCACAATGCATATGACAACATGCAAGGGGCTGGTTTTCAAAGATGCAAAGATTTGAAGTTGACATGGACAGGAACTTGGGACCTGAATGCAAAGTTGCACTACTTGCATTTTTGGAAAAGCACAAATGCCAAAACAGATCTCACCATGCTGATCGTTGGGAAAAACTACCCAAAATTCATATATGGGTTGCCATATTTCAGTTTTGGGAAGTGGTTGCAAAAACAAAAGAAAAAGGAGGGCATATTTGCATAATTGCCACCATCACAAATTTTGAAGGGGCAATTAGTAAAATGGTCATCACCACTGTGTTCAGTGGGTCAAACTACCCCAAAAACATATATGGGGTGCCCAGAATTGAGTTGGAAGTTCAAAAACAGATTTGAAGTTGGAAACAAATTCAAATTTGAATTTAAACTGAAAAGTAATTAAAAAGAAAAGAAAAAGGGAGAAGAAAAAAGGCTCAGACCTAACTGGAATGGCCTCGGGCACAAACCGTCCCACTCCAGACGCACAGTGGGCTCAGCCCACTGACCTCCTGGGCAGCTACTCGCTGACGCGAGGGACCCACTCGTCAGCCTCTTGAAAAAAGAAAAGAACGGGGCATGCGCTTGCTGGGACTCGAACCCATGTCGCGCCCTTCTCCACAAGCCACCAGACCACTGCGCTACGAAACGTTTGCTGAACAAACAAGTGAAGCAAAAAGGATAAGCCAACCAGGGCGGTTAATTGAACCCGAAACGCGCTGACGGCCATCCCTGCAGAGGAATTCCGGCGACCCTCACGTCGGCTCCGGGGCGTCTCCGGCGTGACTACGCGGCACGAAAGAGAGAGGGAACATCCATGATTATGTGGGTGCCCTTGTAACTGCACGGGGCTTAGCTGAGGCGACGCTAGGTTCACCTGAAGTTGGCGGCGCACGGCGGCTCTGAACTCTGACAGAGATGCAGCACGCGACCCGGCGGTCTTCCGGCGAGGCTAGGCTCGCGCACGCTGCTTCGATGACCTCACGGCTGCAAGCTGCGTGTAGACGGGACAAGCAGCTCCTAGCCAGCCCCTGGATCCGGCCTCTAACTCTATGACGGCGACGCCATGCTCAACGGAAAATGGGGCGGCGCCACCCGAACGCAAGCTTCAGACTTGGCGGCTCAGTGACCAAAACATGCGCAAGTTTCCTCCTTTGAGGTCATACGCGCGGTCAGAGCACGCCTATAGCACAGACGAGCTCACCCGTGGACACGCCATGGACAGGGCGACCACGGTGACTCGACGGCGACGAGCTGCGCTACGGAATCCTACGGCTAACGTGTTGGGAAACGTAGTAGAAAAACAAAAAAATTCGGCCTACGAATCAAGAACCCAAGATCATCCAAGAAGATTGCATACAAGGTTTTAGGTCATGGCTCACCAACCGATGTAGAGGAAGTAGAGTTGGTGAAGACCGTCGGTGCAGATCCCCGCAGCTAGGAATTTCAATGACCTCCCAACCGCGAGGATATCGATCCCACGTACCGTTCCACGATCCGTTGCGCGATCTATCCCGTGAACCGTCCCGCGATCCGTCCCGATCAAGTCCCACGAACAAGTCCCTCGAACATGATCTCCGAGGAAGAAGAAGGACCTCGAAGAAGGATCAAAGGTATGATCCCTCTACCGGTATCCACACATCCCGATGTAGCAATCCAGCAGCGCTCCGCCGTCCAGAGAAGAACGCCACCGAGAGAAACTAGAGGGAGAAGAGCCTAGCGGCGTCCGGACTAGAACGATCTAGCCCGAAGAGAATTAGAGGCGCGTGGGATTTAGCTGGGGCAGCCTTGGGGCTTTTCTGGTGTATCTTTGGGGCTACCCCTGCCCCCGAATATATAGGTGGAAGCCTGGGGTCGCAACTTGGGCGAGGGTCCTCCCCAAAGTCGGTTTTGGCCACCAGGAGGAGTCCAACACGGATTCCCCGCCGAAACGCCGTGGACCCCGGCGTCCTGGTCCAAAACGCCAGGGACCCTGGCGTCTGGGCCTTGGACTCAAGGAAATTCCTTTTCCTTCCAAGTTACGACCCTGTGGACCTTCCTACTTGGTCTAACGTCGGTTTCCGCGGTTTGGAGAGTTCCTTAACCCTCCGGATACTTCCATAAGCTCCCGGGAACCTTCCGGAACCTCCCGAAACATTTCTAGAAGTCCCGGAACAATTTCCCGATGTTTCGTAACCTTTCCACAACTATTACCGAATGTTGCAAAAACTTCCGAGACTATCACGGATGTCTTGTTACCACTTCAAGACTCTTCTTGAATGTTCCGAAATCATCCGAGACCGTTCACGAATATTCTGAAACCATTCAGCACAACCTAGAACACTTCTAGTGCTACCCGGAAACACTTCCGGTTCCACCCGAAACAATTCCGGTACCCTTTCTCTTTTCATCTCCTAGTTCTCTAACAGATTACTACTCGTTAAGTGTGTGACCCAATAGGTTCGGTATAATGCGGACATGACTCAGAACATCTTCCGGACATAGGTCAACAGCCTTTTGTCAATAGCCAATAATCAACAGCGGAGCCATGGACACCCATGTTGACTCCCGCACATACACGAAGAAACTTCGAGTGAACCATTATGTTTAGTCATGTACCATTCCCTTTGCTTCGCGATATATGACAAAGTTAGAGGAGAGAAGTTTGGCACCCATGTGTAACAACTTCTTGAACACAAGCCACTCGTTATCCTCTTTGCTCGTTTGTCTCTATTTCTCGTTATTGTATTCCGGTATCCCCGTGATTAAATCACAATGCGTCTGGCCAGACTAGAATGGATACCGTCATACCGAGTGGGCCCAAAGTCAATATCTCTTCATCGTGAAGGAGCAAATCCCATTCTTGAACTATCACAGTCACTAGCCACACCATCTGACATACCCAGAACTTATTTTACTACTTCCCATTTACGGGAGGATTCATCTAAGAACCAAAGCATGTCTTCCTGTGTGAAGCAACTCGATACTCTCATGGTCTAAGGAATTACGTATATGATAACATTTCATGATATGACTTATAACGTAGTTACGATGTGATCTCTAAGTATATCATTCAATACTGGGGTCGGTTCAACATCATTGTTCTGCTAACAATATGTTCCCATTGCTACTGACATCCTTGTTACAAGAACAATGTCCATGATTAAGAAAACGTAATCATCAGTTAGCACATGAGCTGGTCTTAGAGGCTAAACCAGGAACTCTTGGTGTTTACATTTCCACACATGCAAGTGAGTTTTCTTCTGAATCTCATAGTCAGGGTCATTGCAATTATAGCACAGAAATATAAACATTAATTACGAACGTGGAAATATATATAATAACATTTTATTATTGCCTCTAGGGCATATTTCCAACAGTCTCCCACTTGCACTAGAGTCAATAATATTATCAGTGCTTGAGCACCTTACACCTATGGCATACCGGTGTAATACATGCTTCATTTGTGGTACAGACTTCATCATCGGATCTGACGTTTCAGGCCCGTTTGTATCTTGCATATCTTCGCGTTTTCACGCTATCATAAAATTCACTAATTTTATCAGTTTAGCTTTGTATATGTTTGAATCATTTGGCAGGACCTTGGTTCCTTTAGAATAAGTCATGAAATCATTCATCAATGTTCCATGAGCTTCAAGCATCTTGGAAACCATACCATGTTCATAAATGAACTGATAATTCAAAATACCCTCCCTTGTTACTTCTTTAAGCAACAATATACTTAGCCCCTGTTATAGAATTCTCCACAGTATCTAACATAACACAGTTCCTCCATACCGTGCCACCCTTATGTGTGAAACATATAATCCCAATTAAAATCGAAAATCGGTCGAAGTAAGTATGAAGACTGAATTGGTGTAACTATTTACATCAAAAATTCAGCTGGTGTAACTCATTACAACGAGCTCTTCATTCTCTCCATTTTCCGAGAAACATATCTTATCTATCATAAGTTTAACTTTTCACTGTTTGTCCAATGATCAACATATTGATCACTTTGGTATCTTGCTCACAACCTTTTGGAGCACTGGACATATCTGGTCGTTTTACATATTATGGTGTACATGATTAATCCAAACACATAGGTGAGTGAAATCCAATTCATGTGTTTTGCTTATCTGTGTTCATGAACACCGATTTCTGCAAACAACTTTTCACCATGACCTCGGCAAGAACATCCTTCTTGGCGTATTCATACTAAACTAATTTAGTATCATGTCAACATGTAATGTTGGCTTTAGCATGATCAGGCACTTACTATCTACATAGATCACTGTGCTTAATACTAATGCTATATTAGCCCAAGTTCTTCAACTAAAAACTATTTCCAATGAAGTCCTTATTCGTGTCAAGAAATTTATATCATTTCCAATCAACAATATGTCATCTACATAAGGTTTTAGAAATATCATTTAGCTCCCACTTACTTTCTTGAACATTCAAGCATCTTCGTTTATTCCCGATGAAAACAAACTCTTTTGGAAATTTCATCATAACGAAAATTCCAACTCCATTGTGCTAGCTTCAGTCCATCACTGGATATCCAAGGCTTGCATCTATTTTAGCATCCTTTGAATCGACAAAACATTCCGGTCGTATCACATATACGTCCTTTGTTATATTTCCGTGTAGGAACTTTGTTTGACGTTCATTCTACCATATCCTATAAATGAGATATGTAGTAATTGCTAATATAACCCGAACTGACTAAAGCATCTCTATGGTCGAAACTATTTCGCCGTAGTCAACCTTTGAACTTGCTAGAAAACAATTTCCAACGAGTTGAGCTTTATGGATAAAACAATTTCATCCGAATCAATTATAGATCCATATATATATTCTTCAGACTTTTAGTCTTTCAGAGGGTCTACCAAGTTCAAAACTTGACTTACTTCCATGGATACTATCTCGGATTATTTGGCATTTAGCCAAATCCCGGAGTCAGGGCCCATCAACGCTTCTTTGTATATCACAGGTTTATCATTGTCAAAAAATAATATCTCGTCTTACATATCATGAATGTTTGTACGAGTTTTGTCTAACCTGTGTGGTTCAGCTGCGCACTTATTTGAAGATTCAACAATCTTTAACAAGTTGCACTGTCCTCCCACTCACTCTTTTGTAAGAAACTATTTTCTTCCAAACACATTGTTCTTAACTGCAAACAGTTTTGCTTTTGTGTAGTGATAGAGGAATACCAAACCTTTTGGAATAACCTTAACAAAGTAGCACTTATCTGATTTGGTGTTTTGAGCATGTCAAACACATGTCTCATATACCCAAATTTTAAGAAAATACAATATGGTTTTAACACTTCCATTCCACATCTAATATGGTGTCATTTCAACAGATTTGATGGTGCTCTTTTCAGTGTAAAAGCCGTAGTCTCTAACGCATAACTTTAATAAGTATAATGGCAAATTGATAAACATCATATTTGATCTTACCGTGTCATACATGGCTTGATTACATCTCTCGAACACTTTACTCATAGTGGTGTTCCGGGAGACGCAAGTTATGACACTTCTTCACAACTCATCAGACGTTCGCTAAACTTGTAACTCAAATATTACTTTCTACAATCTAATTTGCAGAAGCTTTATTTTCTCATTACAATGAATTTCTATTTCACTCTAAAATTCCTTGAAAATTTCAAAGATTTCAGACGTATGTCTCTATTGAACAGATATCCACATATCTACTTCAACTCATGAGTGAAGATAGGGAATCCACTGCACACAACTACACTTATTGGACTGCACATATTATCATGTACGATTACCAATGGTTTAGTTGCCCGTTCATGTATGGCCTATCAACGGTGTTTTAGTCACATTACTTCGAGACAAAGATCGCAAGCGTCAAGTGATTCGTAGTCATATGACTCGAAAGTCCATCACTTATGGAAATTCTTCATGCATGTTATGTCACTTGTGATAAACGGCAGTGCCACATCTATGTGGTATTTCTGTCAGTCTTGCGACGTTTAGCGTCAGTGTTATGGATGTTTAATATTATTATCAAGATTCATAACATACAACATATTCATAATGGAAGTATGGCCTTTACGTTATTCATAGATTTGAACAACTCTCTTGCAACAAACATGATTCAAAATGATGTTTTGCAACAAGGCTAAAGTGTAGTAACAATTTACTCAACTCTAAAATGAATTATGAAGATAATCATAGAGTCAACACACGGTATAGTAAACCTTTTACCGTGTTCCCGAGCGTGTCAAAACTCATCATTAGCTAGTCATAAAGGCCATAGTATTTCTTGCATCGAGTTGCAACAATATGCAATCGATTGTGATATTCCGGTGATCAACAGTTTAATCACAATATACATAATCCACAATTAACTGCTTAATCATGATTCCCAAGAATTACATCTCTTGACCAGCAATGAATTCATCTATAACTCCGTATGACTTTCATTTCTGAGCTGGATATTCCAGTCTTCTTTCGTTTTGCCTTTATACGTATCATAGTTCTATTTCCAATGTCACTCCTACTCACAGAAAATCACACATGATCAAGGGTGGCACAGGCCATGGACTTTCCGGCGTGTAAGTCTTACTAACACCCTATGGAACTTCCTTTCCCTTAATCCTCATCATCATATGATCATTGTTCTTCTGGATCCCACACTTATCAGTTTTGTTTAGAGCACAATGAACATTTTCACTAATGCTTACAATCATACATTGTACTAGATATCTTATATCCAACATTAATTGTCTTACCACTGAAAATTATTTTTCAGTTCCATGAATATAACATAACTATCCCAAACCTTTTGAAGTTCGGGTTTCATGGTGGTGAAGACAATGTACTTAGCTGTGGTGGAATTCTAGCATTTTGGATTATGGACGTAAGTCACATCATCCATAGCATCAGCGGGACAACATCAAAATTTGCGATAGGACAATCTCCTTCTCGACACTATTGAGGATAGTCCTCACAATACGGTACCAATCGTAAAGTTTTTACCAGATAATACAGTTAATCAAAAACAATTGGGAAGGTGGTAACGCGACCCATTATTCTACAACGATAATGCAAATACTAAGAGTTTGTTCATAATTAAGTTGCACTTGTGATTAATAAATTTAATTACTAAGTGCGCTCCCACTCAGATCAATATCTCTCGTAATTGATGCTGGAGTGATTCAAGATCCGACCCAATCGTCCGCCATTGATGTGACATCACTGATGACTTAGACTGGACCGGTAGGCCAACTTGCCAATCACAACACATGTGATTCTTGTTCATCTTTGGATGGGCGTGTTCCGGTAGCAAACTTTTATCCAAACCGTCAAGACAACCAAGTGTAATGTGCTGTGTGTTCTTTTAACACACCCGCCTTTTATGCGTCACACCCTGTGCACCCATGTGACATGACCTGCTCCGGTGTGAAACATAGTATAGACAGTGCTACAGTTGGAAGAACACTATCAACTTGATATTGTTTTGCGAGAGATCACCCTAATAAAACACGACTACTGTGCATCAAACAAGGGTACATCAAAGGGATAAACATCACAGGCAGTTCATAAAATTATGTGATATAGTATAGCCCTTTGCTTCGTGAAGTCTTCATTGTCTTCACGTCGTCGTGGTTGAAGTCACCGTGTCCACCAACTTTGTCCTTGGCGCCGGGACCATCACCACGGCTTCCGGCATGTGCGTCGGGGTCCACCTCCGCATCGTAGATCATCACCTTGCATCTATCTATTGCTTTGCCTCGAGCTAATAAACAGTTCTGGCACGCAGGCCATAATTAAGTGACAATCATATGACTCCAGTCATCATGCCGTACCACGACACGCAGGTCGCGAATAAATATTACATCATATAGCATCTCATACAAACACATTGCAAATCTTGAAGGCTATACCACATCACATGCATACTCTGCAAAAACAAGTTAGATCGCTATCTACACGGGTTGTTGCAAATTTTATCGTGGTTGATTAGCAGGTTACAGGCAAACGTTGTCCCGTAAACAAACCAAACACGACACTTCAATGTTGCTAGTTTAACGTTCGGGGTGCGTGTAGCAACTAATGCCACAAGCCAAACTTCGTTCAACGCGTGACCCCCGTGTGGATTTGAGTTCAGAAAATCGACAAGCCCCTCCATGTTAAATCTTCTATTGCGAGATTAAGATGAGATCCAAGGAGTTTGATGTAGACCATGATCAAGGCAACCAGCATACTGAAAGCAGCATAGAGGGATCGATGGAAAACTCAATCCTTGTAGCAAAATCTCAACTTGCCATCAAGCATAGAAAAAATCACATGACAGGGAAGCAACAAGAAAATCAATGCCTCATATCACACATATGATCTAGACCTAAACATGCATCTAATAAAGGATCGCTCTGATACCACTGTTGGGAAACGTAGTAGAAAAACAAAAAAAATCGGCCTACGAATCAAGAACCCAAGATCGTCCAAGAAGATTGCATACAAGGTTTTAGGTCATGGCTCACCAACCGATGTAGCGGAAGTAGAGTTGGTGAAGACCGTCGGTGCAGATCCCCGCAGCTAGGAATTTCAATGACCTCCCAACCGCGAGGATATCGATCCCGCGTACTGTTCCATGATCCGTTGCGCGATCTATCCCGTGAACCGTCCCGCGATCCGTCCCGATTAAGTCCCACGAACAAGTCCCTCGAACATGATCTCCGAGGAAGAAGCAGGACCTCGAAGACGGATCAAAGGTATGATCCCTCTACCGGTATCCACACATCCCGATGTAGCAATCCAGCAGCGCTCCGCCGTCCATAGAAGAACGCCACCGAGAGAAACTAGAGGGAGAAGAGCCTAGCGGCGTCCGGACTAGAACGATCTAGCCCGAAGAGAATTAGAGGCGCGTGGGATTTAGCTGGGGCAGCCTTGGGGCTTTTCTGGTGTATCTTTGGGGCTACCCCTGCCCCCGAATATATAGGTGGAAGCCTGGAGTCGCAACTTGGGCGAGGGTCCTCCCCAAAGTCGGTTTTGGCCACCAGGAGGAGTCCAACACGGATTCCCCGCCGAAACGCCGCGGACCCCGGCGTCCTGGTCCAAAACGCCAGGGACCCTGGCGTTTGGGCCTTGGACTCAAGGAAATTCCTTTTCCTTCCAAGTTACGACCTTGTGGACCTTCCTACTTGGTCTAACGTCGGTTTCCGCGGTTTGGAGAGTTCCTTAACCCTCCGGATACTTCCATAAGCTCCCGGGAACCTTCCGGAACCTCCCGAAACATTTCTAGAAGTCCCGGAACAATTTCCCGATGTTTCGTAACCTTTCCACAACTATTACCGAATGTTGCAAAAACTTCCGAGACTATCATGGATGTCTTGTTACCACTTCAAGACTCTTCTTGAATGTTCCGAAATCATCCGAGACCGTTCACGAATATTCTGAAACCATTCAGCACAACCTAGAACACTTCTAGTGCTACCCGGAAACACTTCCGGTTCCACCCGAAACAATTCCGGTACCCTTTCTCTTTTCATCTCCTAGTTCTCTAACAGATTACTACTCGTTAAGTGTGTGACCCAATAGGTTCGGTATAATGCGGACATGACTCAGAACATCTTCCGGACATAGGTCAACAGCCTTTTGTCAATAGCCAATAATCAACAGCGGAGCCATGGACACCCATGTTGACTCCCGCACATACACGAAGAAACTTCGAGTGAACCATTATGTTTAGTCATGTACCATTCCCTTTGCTTCGCGATATATGACAAAGTTAGAGGAGAGAAGTTTTGCACCCATGTGTAACAACTTCTTGAACACAAGCCACTCGTTATCCTCTTTGCTCGTTTGTCTCTATTTCTCGTTATTGTATTCCGGTATCCCCGTGATTAAATCACAATGCGTCTGGCCAGACTAGAATGGATACCGTCATACCTAGTGGGCCCAAAGTCAATATCTCTTCATCGTGAAGGAGCAAATCCCATTCTTGAACTATCACAGTCACTAGCCACACCATCTGACATACCCAGAACTTATTTTACTACTTCCCATTTACGGGAGGATTCATCTAAGAACCAAAGCATGTCTTCCTGTGTGAAGCAACTCGATACTCTCATGGTCTAAGGAATTACGTATATGATAACATTTCATGATATGACTTATAACGTAGTTACGATGTGATCTCTAAGTATATCATTCAATACTGGGGTCGGTTCAACATCATTGTTCTGCTAACAATATGTTCCCATTGCTACTGACATCCTTGTTACAAGAACAATGTCCATGATTAAGAAAACGTAATCATCAGTTAGCACATGAGCTGGTCTTAGAGGCTAAACCAGGAACTCTTGGTGTTTACATTTCCACACATGCAAGTGAGTTTTCTTCTGAATCTCATAGTCAGGGTCATTGCAATTATAGCACAGAAATATAAACATTAATTACGAACGTGGAAATATATATAATAACATTTTATTATTGCCTCTAGGGCATATTTCCAACATAACGTGGCACGGAGGAAACGAAGCGCTACGGGAAGAATAGGATGGCTCGGCTCACCTTGCGGGTCACGTCGAGTGCCCCAGCCTAGCCGTAGAGGAAGGAGGCGAGCTTGGCGACGACGAGGCGGTGCGGGCTCCCCGGCGATGTCCACGGCTCCGTGCCGAACCCGTGCCTCCTTCTGTTTCCTGCGACCAGGAACGGGTCAAGCACACGCAGGGGAGGGTGCATACAAACGCAGGATCAAGGATTGTGAAAGACGGCGAGGAATTGGAGGGAATCGGCCGGCGGCCATGGCGGAATAGGGGAGGACCTCGGGGTCGAATCAGGCGGCGGCGGCGGAACCTGGAGGGAGGAAGGGGAACCTAGGTCTAAGGCCCGATATGCGGTACTGTTCCAGATCTAGGTGTTTCCACCCAGATCCGGGGACGAAGCACATATCGGTCCCACCGCGACATATGACAAAGCCATATGCCCCGGATTTCCAACATGATATCACAGCATTACAGATACATGATACAACATCTCAGACATTCGGCATACAACTGCTTCAAATACAATACAACAGCGGAAGGTACATGTCTGAGTACAGACTAAAATCAAATGCCTACTGGCAAAGAGAAAAACATCGATCCCATAACCACACGGGTCCAGGCCCTCCGCCGGGATCCGCCTAACTAGTCGTCGTCGAGTCTCCACATGAAACGTCGATCACCATACCTGTTGTCGATCAAGAACCCTGAAAAGAGTTTGGGGGTAGTAACATGAGTACAGAGGTACTCAACATCCAACTGTAGTGGTCATCTGACCCAGCAAGGACTTCATCACTCGTCATTCTTGGACAACTAGTAGTTTACGGTAAGGATGGGGTAAGTGGTGAGGTTGCTACCGCACTAGCATTTATGAAGTGGCTAACGATCTAGAGAGTAAGATAAGAAGCCAAGCATTCGATGAGGAATCGCCTCCAACAAGTCTTGCTATCAACTACTTACGCAAAACATAACGCCTATCCTATCCTTGTCCTCCTCTTCGCATCCCGAAGAAGAAGAAGCAGTCAAGGCACACACACGTTGATCAAGTTATATTAAGATTATCTCAGTTGTTGTTGTCTATGAACAAGGAGTAGGTCTCAAGTCGTCCATAACCGTGGACACGGCTTATCGAAAAGATTTAACCCTGCAGGGGTGTACCAACTGCCCATTACGAGGCGTCGCATGCTCGCCCATCTCTCTCAGTTGCTACCCATCACAGGCAACCATTTTATGATTTAGTTCCAAGAGATCCGAAACGACAGGTCCCTCTAACTAACAACGAACAAATCCGGGTGGCCCCCGGGGAGTCGACACCCAATCCAAAAGCTGGCCACGCTCTCGGATCGGACTCTTCCGTATGGCCAAGGTCGGGTTTAGTCTCACCTATATAACAGGGGACTTACCTAGCTCACCAAGTGTGGACCAACATAGGAACTATGTCTCCGCTGGCCCGAGTTGTTTGAAAACTACTGGCAGCTGACCAGCACACACACGGTTTCAAATGGTAAATCAGCTTGGGCCACCTCTAGAAATGTTTGAAGCTAGATAGGTAAGAAGAGGGGACCCCATAAAATCCCACATGCGATTAGGCAGGCTCAGTCCTAAAACCTATACCCGGAACTCGGATCCTAGGTGACTCGAATGGAACAAAGCGTCGGGGCGGGATAGCCTAGACCTTCCATCCTTCGTCGAATATAGTCAACATTAATAATAATCATATCATCAACAACAATATAATAATGTGATATCCCGAACCGAGGAGTAACCGGGTAACATCGTAGCATCCTAAGCATGCATACTAAGCAGGGGCTGAGCAACGAGCAATATTAACATAGCAGTACAAGGTTTGTTGGGAAGGGACATGGCTGTATCGGTTTAAAAGAGGCCGTAAACATGTGGTAGGATCAAACATCGAACCTAACCTAGACTAGCATGCAAACCGCTGGTTGAAATAGAATGGATCATAAGTAATGTATAGTCCTTGCCTGTTGATAAGTCGGGTTCCGAAGGTGTAGTTGATCGCAAGCTCGCATCGTCTCCGAAGGTACCTGCGGAAGCACACAAGACGATAAACACTGGAAAGCAATCAACGAGCAAGCATCTATTACTACGAGGCAAACACGAGCAAGCGTCAACAAGAAGGCAACACGAGACATCGCACCTACCGTCGAGAGCGGTTACTAACAGGTTAAGTGGAGTACTCGTCACACACGACGATACCGCACATTTAAAAAGGTTCAAGTTGTTTAGCTACAGGTGATCAACAAAGTTGTTAACATGGCAACTCAAGCAAGCATGGCATAGCACACAAACATGGCAAGAGGTGAAGCATAAGATAAACTATCTATGCTAGTCAATTTAAGTGAGGCACAATCCTAAACATGGCATACACTAAGTGCCGCACGATGATTAAAACATTTGGTATTGTTCTGTCCTAAACCATATTTTAGGTTGGTTAACAACAGCAAACAATAGCATAAACACAAAGTACACGCAAAACTAATCAAGTTACATATAAGGCACACTCCAAACGGAGTTACGGTTAAAAAGATATAAGCAAAACAAGTTACGGGCACAAACTGCCAACATCACGAAGCACACTTTAGAGCGATGCATAAACAGGAAAATGAATGCAAACATGCTCACAAATGATATGAAACTAAATTAGACATGATAGGGAAGGCATGGCAAAAAGAATCATGCAAAAAGGCATCATAGATCAAAAGATATTAAGCAAACAACATGGCATCGCAAAGTAACAGACTTAGAGAAAAACAGAGGTGGCTGTCAAAAACAGCAGCATAACAACTTTGGAGCTAAAAATCTATATGACCAGGAATGCTAACATGAAGATGCAATACATGTAATGAAAGTATACATGATGCTTAACAATATGCAATTGGAATCACTCAATTCCGATAAACGGTCGCGACACACTCGTCGACCGAAGTTGCAACAAAATATAAACAGCAGCACTCTAACAGCAGGGTAGCTACTTTGGAGCAAGATACAATCATGATGCAGCAAACAATTATGGAATGTGAATGCATGGAACTGAAGCAGAAACAATGCTTAACACAACGCAAAAGGAATCACTCAAATCCGACGTACGGTTGCGAAGCAACCGTCGCCCGAAGTTTCAATAAAATAATAACAACAGCACTTAACAGGAAAAAAAAGCAATTAACGACCTGATGCCCACTTTAGGACACAATTACACAATCAAGATGACCTCAAATGCAAAAACTTTCCATATACGAATGCTAGAGCACGCAAAACTGAGAAACTTTTGTTTTGGGGGCACGTTCATCGGAGCTACGGATCAACGGGAAATTACGACGCAAAAACAGATCAGCAACAATTTATAAAAAACTTGGCAAAAATTACAGGGTGATAAGAAAAAAAAACAGAGACAAAAATAAAAAAAGGGGCGGCCTGGCTCTCACCATGGGCCGGCCCAAGTCGGCTCTGGGCCTTGGAGGCGCCTGGGCTGGACTGGACCCACCTAGCCGTGGCGGCCCAGCCGGGCGCGGTTGGTGGCGGTTCCCTCGGGGCCTCCCGCACGAGTGGAGCCACGGCGGCGGCGCCGTCGGTCTCCGGCGAGGAGCAGGCCGGCGGCGGCCACCAAGTGGCGCAGGGCGGCGAGGATGCAGCGGAGGAGGTTCGAGGGGCGGGATCCGGCGACGAGACGACGCGGCAGTGGGGTGCGGGGTCGGCGCGACGCCTCGGGGAGCTTGAAGCTTGACTGCTGCAGCCATGGTGGCTTCGGCCTCCTGGAGAAGAAGGAGAGGCGAGGGGTGAGGGGAGAAGAAGGAGAAGGAGAGGAGGGGCGCTGTGCTGACCAGGGGGGTGGCGCGGCGATGCGGCGCTCACCGGAGCTGGCCGGTGGCGGCGGCCATGGCGCGGCTCAGGGGAAGCTCGACCGTGGCGGCGGAGGCGCGGCTGGCCACGGCCCAGTGCGGCCCGGCGGCGGCGAAGGCGGGCCCGCGCGGCCCGGATGCCCTGTGCTGGCTGTGGGAGGCTGGAGCTGGATCTGGGGTGACGTGGCGCGCTCCCAGGCCGTCGATCTGCAGATCCGACGGTCAGATCTGACCAGGAGCTAGGGTTTCGGGGAGAGGGGGATTTGGGAGGCAGATCTGGGATTTCTCAGGGGGGTGGCTGAAATTTGTGTTAAGTGAAACCCTAAAATGGGTGTGGGAGGCTGGGGGTCATTATATAGGGCAGGGTTGGATGGTCTGTTTACGCAAACGCCCCCGGTACCCCTCTCGCGCGTCCGGTGATCGCGTTCGTGACCGCCAAGACTCCGTACGGACTCCGATTCCGACGAAATCTTGAACCACGCGCTCAACGCGTCGAGCCCGTCGATCGTACCTCACTGCGGTGACATTCCGACAACATTTTTTTGCGCCCCATAAAATAATCCGTTTATTAAATAAACGGGTTTTCGTTCCGGTGGCGATGGCTGGTCCTGTGCCGGTGGCGACGGTGCTCGGGTAAAATTCCGGTGTCGCAAGGTCATGTGTCGTGGTGGAAAGGGGTCGGTCACGCATCCGATACAAGAATACGGGGAGAAATATCCACCGATAATTATTTCGGCGAAGCAAACACTGCAAACAATACAGACAATCAAACAATTCACACCGAAAACAAATTTTTTAATTTTTATGAAAACTGGGATGTTAAACTAGGGTTCCCAGAACCCGCTCGGGGCCAGCTTATAAAGGGGGGAGGCCCCCAGCCACGCTGGCCGTCATCGACGTCGACGTCACGCCGGCTGTGAGAGAGGAGGTCGGAGGGGACCTCAGCCACGGTGGAAAGGCGACCACGATGGACCCTCCGATCGCGATCCCATGGCCAGGACTGATCCAGCGTACCGCTTCGCTGGCTGGGTCCAAGTGGGCTGCGGGGAAAAAGGCCCAGGTGGGCTGGGCTGGAAGGGAAAAGAGAGAGAAAAAGAAGAGAGCCCTAGGCTTTTTCCATTTAAAAAAACAGAAGCACATGGGGAGTTTTCCAGGAATATTTACGAGGATAAAAATCTTAAAAATATATTTTAAAATGATCCTTGATATATTCTCCAATTTCTAAAATTGGTTTGGGCATTTTTTGAGCAACTAAAATGGGGGGCCATTTTTGGAAATTCAAATCACATTGAACTGTGGCCCACATTTTGAAGTTAGCCAAAAATGTTGCAAGGCTTTTAAAAAGCTTGGGAAGGGCAAGGAATTGGCTATGCCAAGTTTGGGGTTAAGGAGAGCATGCATGCAACAATTAAAATTCTTCAAACACCCTTCTTGAACCATTTTGGATGCAAACTCAAACAAACCAAATGGGCTCCAATCCAATTGCAAATTTAAATCACCACATGAAATTACAATCTTTAGCATCATGCCAAGTTACAAAGTCAACAAACAAGGTACAATCTCATGGTGATTTCTTATTATTGCAAATGGGCTGTTACAGAGATGGAGGCGAGAAGAGCGCGCGGCGAGAAAGCAGATGGAGACGAGAAGGCGAGAGAAGAGTGTGCGGCGAGCGGCGGCGAGTGCTGGCTTTTATAGCGGCGAGAGGGCGAGAGCGGTGTGAAGTGTGGCGCGAAAAGGCGTGAACGCGTGGCGGCGATGGCCATTACTGCGCCGCGTGGTCGATTGGATTGCTCGGGGGCAGCATTGATTCGCCTGGCGGAAGGCTGACCGACGACATGATTGATTCCAGCAGGAGCTGAGGCGACGCGATGAGGACGACTAAGCGCCAGTCGCTGACTCGGCGAGCCCGCTGGGCGAGAATCTGGTGCGGTTTGTTTTCGCACCAGAATTCTTTCCCCTGCCCCCCCCCCAACGCGATGGGTTCGGCCTTGGGTCCGTCGTCGCCAATTTCGGCTAGATCCAGTGAAATTTGGGCTTCTGGGGGAGCGACTGGGTGAAATTTTTAGCGTCGGCGTGAACAAATTGCTCTTGGGGGCATGTTGGGGGGCGCGGCTAGAGATGCTCTTATCCCGCGATGGCTCGGATGGCTGGGTGGCCCCACCCGGCAGAAGACACTATTGATAGAGGACGTGGATGGCCTGAGAATGGCTGTTATCCCTTCATCTTTTTTAAGAGAAATTATTTTTGTCGGCGCTTCATCCGAATTTTCCTCCACACTGTTGTTTTTTTTCGTTGAATATCTGCCCCCAAACAAATAGCTGTGACCAACAATTTAGAGATTCAAAAATGAAAGAATTTAGAGATTCAAAAAAGCAACGGCAAAACCATCAGAATTGCGTAAGTACCATACAAACAACGCAGCTCAAATGACTTCATAGAAACAACCACACAACTGAAGACTCATTGTCCTCCACACTAATGCTGATATCTGGGTTTACAGAACCTTTGGAAGCCACTCCCCCGGACGCACACCGCATCTCATCATCAACTAATCCCTTTCCCTTGAACAAGCAAAGTAACAAACAACTGACTCACCTCGTTCACGCCATGGACCATGACTGAGCTGACTCCAAAGGTGATAACAGAGTTCTTGCCTAAACTTAATCCATCTCCCTCCAGCCAGAACGCTTCTGCGCCCTCTTCTTTCACCCGTAAAGTTTTCCAAAGGACCTCCAGCCATAGTCCTTGTGCACTGCCCACCACCTCTGCTTATGTACTAATGCACAGTTCATTCCCCTCGTGTGTTCCTAAATTCAAAATTCAAACTGCCATGGAACCATCTCAGATGACAAATGACCCTACAACAGTTTCACAAAACATCACATATTTCTATAAGTACTAAATAAAGGTTACAAATCCAGAAAAGAACTGTTGAAACTTATTCAAATGCCTCGTAAGGTAACTAACCGAATATCCACAAACAATTTATTGCATACATTTAGTTCTTTCAATATTGGATCAGCTCTTCCCATATCTTATTCCAAATCCTTTCTCCTAGGAATACATGTTGTAGAAATTGTATGCCTCTTCCAGTGAGTAAGACCTTGTGCCCAGTGACCGAACAATTACATTATCCTTGGGGCTTTCGGCAAAACCCCTTACTGCTTTCTGGAGAGCAGTTACACGTGACGAGCAAGGGGTCCTGCTCGGCGCCGCAGCTTCGATCCTGACCTGTATAAAATTACTCATATCAATAACATTATCAATTCCTTCAATAAATTCTAACCTCCTCTCAATAACACTGCACATTCCTTCTATGTGAATATAAACTCCTTCAAATACTACGTACTTGAGAACAGAAGTCACACTTTATAGTCATACTAACCTATTTCAAAAATCTATCTAATTGCAAGTGTAAGATTTTTCTTATATTTTGATTTCCTAAATTGCTAGTACATCATATCTTTACCAGAAGCAACTTCTTCACCAGCAACACATTCCTGTACTACACAACAGATGCCTGAGCTGAACACATTTGCGACAATAAGCGAAACGAATCCATTTTTGCTTTACTAACTACCAACTATCTCATGTCTAGCGACAGAGAACAAAATCACAGCCATGCGGCTACACTCATATGCAATGGCGGCGATGACCAATTATTCTGATAAGCATTCAAGCAGACAATAAATTCCGATATAGTACATCAAAAAACAAAAACACACTAATCTCTACAAACGAGGAACAAACCTTTTAGTCCATCTGAGCGCTCGAGGGTTCATCTTATCGGTTGACATTTCTGATGCCTGCGGCGAGCTCTCACCGTCTCTGATCAGGACTTCCATCTTCAGCACAGATTTGACCCTCCGCGCTCGTTGCAGGCATTGTCGTTTCCTCCACCACCAGGACTTCGTTTATCACACCGTTAGCCGACTGATCCATTGGGATAAGATGTTCAGCCATTTTTCAAAGATGTTTCCAGCTAACTAAAACAAGTCAAAACTAGAACATAACCATATAAGCCAAGACTTAACTGTGTCATTAAAGATGAGTTCCAAGTAAAGTCATAGAGAAACAAGATTCATTTTCTAACGGAAAGTATGGACCAACATCTCACAAAAATCATGACTTCATTAGAAATTGAACTAGTTTCAGAACAGAAGTCAAACAACCATAAGGATCAGCCAATAGATGTTTAAGAAATGGACCTCAGTCCAGCCCACCCAAACCCAAAAATGAAATAAAAGTAAGAAGCTTCATGTAGTGCTCCAGCAAAGCTTTACAAATCCAACTGATATAAGCCCGACTATTAAGCCAAGATCATTCAAGGAAAAGAAGTCATCCATGTGAAATATTGATTGATCGGGGCTTATCCCGTTTAGCGCATACATTATTCTGTTACAGCAGTGGTTGGCAAGAAGAGAATAAAGAGGTAAGAAAAGCAACAGTGAAAAGTAAATAAGCTAGAGGAAGACAGTGAGGGAACGCAAGCCATCCGATCTTCTTCACCGTCGCCGATCCCCGCCGTTCATTATCTGAACCGGTACAGTTAACTGAAGACTAGAAACCTTGCAAGTTCAGTCTGACAATGCTCCCTTGGAGCTCGAACTTGTCCTCAAGATGCTGAAGGTTGATGATGCCATGCTTCGACTGTCTTCTTGAAAAAGGGTGGGAATGTATGCTTCATGAAATCTGTGTATTCTCATGTTGCGTCATCCAGTGGAAAAATTCTTACATTGTACAAGCCATTAGACAACGGGCAGATTGTTGCAAGGGAACTGTCGGGTCTGAAGTATGAGATAACAGGTTCAGTTTTGGTACGCCCTTCAGGATCAACTAGAGGTAAATCAGCACAGGGAACTGCATTGGGTCCGATGTGTTTCTTCAGCGGCTGATATGCCCATGTTTGCAGCTGCAGGTGATATGACACATTCGCCCGCAATACAGTACTTGAAATGGTCCATAAAACTTGCTCTGCAGCTTGATGTGAGAGCGAAGGCCGGAAGCATTCAGACGATGTGGCTGAAGTTTCAAGTCGACCATGTCACCTACTGCAACTCTGCAAGAGTCCTTTCCACTGCTTCTGATCTGCATAATTCTTAATGCGCTGCTGGCCAATTAAGAGATTGTGCTTCAGCGTTGAGAGAAGCTGTTGTCTGACAGTCAAGGAACCATGTGCCTCACTGTCAGTAGTACCTACTACCATTGAGACCTCACTGATTTGTGGCTGTGGATATCCCTATAAGGGCTCGAAAGGAGTCTACAGGAGAGCCGAATGAAAGAACTGTTCTACCAGTATTCAGCCATGGGTAAATGCTGAACCCATTTCTTCGGTTCAGTAGAAACCATGCAGCGAAGGTAATTTTCAATACTCACAAGTTCACCTTTCAAGTTCAGTCTAATAATGTAGCATTCTCCATTGGAGATGCATTTTGATGTATGAGTTCCATTTCAAGAAAGACCTTTTCCAAAGATGTTTCCAGCTAATTAAAACAAGTCAAAACTGGCACAAAACCATATAAGCCAAAGCATAACTGCATCATTAATGATGAGTTTCAAGCAAGGTCATAGAAAACCAAGACCCATTCTTTAAAGGAAAGCCAACAAAGTGTTGACCAACATCTCACAAAAATCATGACTTCATGAGAAATGAACTATTTAAGAATAGAAGCCAAACAACCATAAGGATCAGCCAATAGATATTTAAGAAACGGACCTCAATCAAAAACAAGCTTTGAAATCATTATGGCGAAGGATTATTAGTCCAGCCCACCCAGACCCAAAAAATAAAATAAAATAACGAGGCTTCATGTTGTGCTCCGGCTAAGCATTAGAAATTCAACTGATCTTAAGCCCAACCATTAAGCCAAAATCATTCAAGGAAAGGAAGTCATCCAATTTTAGCAAATGAACCAATATTAAAGCACTATGTCACATGCTGCGTATCAAGGCAAAATTAACATAAATCTTTTTTTGCGGGTTTTTTTTAACATAAATCTGTTCCTAACAGTTCAACATGGAAAACGACGGACATCAAGAACTTGAATAACGAAAAAATAAATGCTCTCAGGTTATTATACTCCCTCCTCTAGTTATTGAGAAGTAATTGTTTCAAACATAGGCTCAACTAACATTTTAAAACTTGTACTGACTATTGTTTAATAATATTTGTGTTGGATGTGTGAAAAAAAACATGTGCAGGTTATCTACAAGTATTTGTTTAAGGCAGAGTTTACATAATGAGAACAAAGGTTATCTCCCATAAAGTATTTTCAAGAAATAATAACTTCAAACAGTTTTATACAATGAGAATAAAGGTTCTCTGTCATAAAGTATTTTCAAAAAATTCAATACATCTAAAAGTATTTTCTTTGGTTCAGTAGAAACCATGCAGCCAAGGTAATTTTCAATACACTGGTTCACATGTTCACCTTGCAAGTTCAGTCTAATGATGTAGCATTCTCCATTGGAGATGCATTTTGATGTATTGAGTTCCATATCAAGAAAAAAACCTTTTCCAAAGATGTTTCCAGCTAATTAAAACAAGTCAAAACTGGAACAAAACCATATAAGCCAAAGCATAACTGCATCGTTAATGATGAGTTTCAAGCAAGGTCATAGAAAACCAGGAACCGTTATTCACAGGAAAGCCAACAAAGTGTAGACCAACATCTCACAAAAATCATGACTTCATGAGAAATGAACTCGTTTTAGAATAGAAGCCAAACAACCATAAGGGTCAGCCAATAGATATTTAAGAAATGGACCTCAATCAACAAACAACTTATGAAAATATTATGGCGAAGGATTATTAGTCCAGCCCACCCAGACCCAAAAATGAAATAAAATAAAATAAAGAGTCCTTTCCACTGCTTCTGATCTGTATAATTATTAATGCGCTGCTGGCCAATTAATAGATTGTGCTTCAGTGTTGAGAGAAGCTGTTGTCTGCCAGTCAAGGAACCATGTGCCTCACTGTCAGTAGTAGTACCTACTACCATTGAGACCTCACTGATTTGTGGCTGTGGATATCCCTATAAGGCCTCGAAAGGAGTCTACAAGAGAGACGAATGACAGAACTGTTCTACCAGTACTCAGTCATGGGTAAATGCTGAACCCATTTCTTCGGTTCAGTAGAAACCATGCAGCGAAGGTAATTTCCAATACACTGGTTCACAAGTTCACCTTGCAAGTTCAGCCTAATAATGTAGCATTCTCCATTGGAGATGCATTTTGATGTATGAATTCCATTTCAAGAAAGACCTTTTCCAAAGATGTTTCCAGCTAATTAAAACAAGTCAAAACTGGAACGAAACCATATAAGCCAAAGCATAACTGCAACATTAATGATGAGTTCAAGCAAGGTCATAGAAAACCAAGATCCATTTTTTAAAGGAAAGCCAACAAAGTGCAGACCAACATCTCACAAAAATCATGACTTCCATGAGAAATGAACTAGTCTCAGAACAGAAGCCAAACAACCATAAGGATCAGCCAATAGATATTTAAGAAATGGACCTCAATCAACAAACAAGCTTTGAAATCATTATGGCGAAGGATTATTAGTCCAGCCCAACCATACCCAAAAATAAAATAAAATTAAGAGGCTAATGAAAAGCTTCATTACACGGGTTGTGTCCAAGTTAAACATGTAAAAGCAGGAGCATTTTCATGAACTGGTTAAAATGTTTTTTTCTCATTTTATCTATTATGTGAGTTTTTTTATTTGCAATATCTTTTGAAGAAATGTGCACTTCACAACCCTGAAGGCCTGACCTGCTGCCTTGGACTATTGCTCGAATTTAGTTCTCGGTTACACTACTCAGGTTGGATCCTCCAGATCAGTGTCCAGGAGTAGAGACAAGTCGATGGGCGTGCCTATGTCTTGCTTTTTTTTATTGAGTGGTAACTATTATTCAACTGAAATTATCTCTGGAACACACAATGTTTCGTACTTCCTTCGTAAAATAATATAAAAGTGTTCAGATTATTAAAGTAGTGATTTAAACACTTCTATATTTCTTTATAGAGGGAGTAATAGATCTAGTAAGTAGTAACACATGTCGCTCTACTGAGGTTAGTGGGGCTTCATGTTGTGATCCAGCTAAGCATTAGAAATTTAACTGATCTAAGCCCAACCATTAAGCCAAAATCATTCAAGAAAAGGAAGTCATCCAATTTTAGAAAAAGAACCAATATTAAAGCACCGTGTCACATGCTGAGTATCATGGCAAAAATAACACAAATCTGTTCCTAACAGTTCAACATGGAAAATGATGGACATCAAGAACTTGAATAACGAAAAAATAAATGCTCTCAGGTTATTATACTCCCTCCTCTAGTTCTTGAGAAGTACTCCACCCAATTAACATTTTACAACTTTCAACCTCTATTGTTTAATAATTTCTGGATTGTATATGTGAGAAAAAAAACATGTGCAGGTTATCTGAAAGTATTTTCAAAGAAAAGGAAGAGTTTTACATAATGAAAAAAGGGTTATCTCTCATAAGTATTTTCAAGAAAGTATAATTTCAAACAGTTTTGTATAATGAAAATAAAGCTTCTCTCTCATAAAGTATTTTTGAAAAGTTTAATTTCCAGGAGTTTTTTTATAGTAATAGATAAATTTAGGGGTCTTTTTCAGAACTAGACTAGGGGGAGTTAATTTGATTATCATCATTGAGCAACAAACAGACACACGCACACACACGAGGTCAACAAGATCAACATTACATTTTTTTTATCTAAAGCCTATTTAATGGTTTATACTATCCAATTTTAAGGGATTATATTTAATTCTGAAAACTTTAGTGGTTTTGATGTATAAAAAAAATACTATGTGAGAGAGGGAAGGGGCGATAGTACCTGTGTTTGTTACCTGAGTGGAGCTAATGATGGTTTCCAAATCCAATACCAAACCACCTTGCAGTTAATTCCTGAAGGATAGTGTCTTTCACTTCGCAAAAATTCTCAGCCCAGCCTTCTGGTTCGATGGCATCAACTCCTAAGCCAGGAGCCCGGTCCAGTGACTTGAGGTTGACCGGGTCTCTCCAATCAGCCACATAAGCGGACACGCGCCTTTTGAACTTGGCTTTGAATTCCGACCACGCTTGGTATTTGTAGTGGTTAACACGGGCCAACATGCTCCACATGCTTTGGAAAGCAGGCTTGAGCTTAAAATGATGAACTGCGTTAAACATGGATGGTTCCACGGCGTCGAGGCGGACCAAAGATTTGTGCCGCTGCATGCTCTTCAACCGGCACGTGTAGCCCTGGCAGACCCCCTCCGGTGGATGTGTTGTTTGGCCCGAGGGGCCAAAATCAAGACACCCAAGGTATAATTGGCCGATGGTGTCATTGACTGAAACAACTGCCTCTAGCAAAGATTTGGATGGCTTCTCCAATCCTTTCCAGTTTGTTGAAAAGATGAATTCATCAACGTCGATCACAGCCATCCATTGGCACGAACCTTGTTGTGTGGCCGCGCAGTGAGAAAGGCCAGCTTCTTGTGTCTTGGTCCAAGGCCATGGCACGGTAGTGATGTTGAGTCCGGCGGATTTGAGCTGCGCCACTTGCTCTGCCAAGTCGTCTTCGCTAGCGTTGTCGTAGATGAAGAAGTGGTCCACTCCAATGGCACTGTGGTAGATGGCCCACTCCCTGAGGAACTTGGATATGTCGCGCACCATTGTACAGGCGCAAATAGAACTTTTTGGAGGTGTAACGGTCAGGGAGGAAGAATCAGGGTGCTGACGATGGAAGGTTGCAAGGGAGGGCATGGGCTCCTCGCCTGCGACCACCAATGTGACGAGAACCTTTGTGTTTGCTGACTTGATGGGTGTTGGCGGGTTGGGGCAGCGGGTAACCTGCTGCACTGAACTGATTGCTGGTAAAGATGCCAGGATGGTCTCGTTGCCGTCGCTGTAGCGATACAGGCACTGGAGATCTTGGCGGCTGTTGAATCCCTTGGCGAAGACGAGGACATCGCCTCCGTCCAGAAGAGCAGAATCGAACACGATGGGGTCGCTCCAGTTGAGTAACGTGCGTGCCGGAGTAGGAGCTGCGAAATCAGCAGCTTGGAGCTTGGAGGTAATTAAGAGCGGCGCTTGGAGCTGCTGCAACCTCTGTGCTGGCTCAGGAACGGGGCAGAGGTAGGCCTGAAGTCCGGACCCCGGCAGCCTCCCGAGGGGTCTGGCCGGGGACGACATCCCACCCTGGAAAGAGCAGATGGCGTCGCCGGTAGGCTCAGCGCCGTCCAGGAGCAGAACCTCCTGGTCGGAAAGGAGGACAGCATCCGCGTCCTGCTGCGGCGGCGAGTGGTTGGCGCGGAGGCGGAGGGGCAGAAGGCGGCGCGCGAGGTTGTCGTCGCTGAGGCGGAAGGATGGCTGCGGCGACGGCGAGAAGTCGGCGGCGAACGGGAAGGGCGGGGGCGCCGGACTGTCGGCAACGAGCGGGAACCGGACATGGGGGAGGGGCGCCGAGAAAAGCTGGCCGCGGGAGTAGGCGTTCTGGCCGCCGCCGGAGAGCAGCAGGAGAGCGCCGACTGAGACGCCGCCGGCGATGGTCAATAAGCGGCGAAGGCGGCTGCGGCGGCGGTGGTGCGACATCTCCAGGGAGCTCGAATTCTTGATTTCGCCGAGATTGATTTCGAGCAGGGGGGGCTTTGCGAAGGAATTGCGAGAAGACGGTCTCGATCGATCTAGGTCAATTTAGGGTTTGACTCGAGTCAAGCTGGCGCTGAGCTGGCCGGTCGAGCCAGACCCAGACTCGGATTCGATCGGGTAGCTGGGTCGGTTCCAGTTCCCGCGTTGGTTTGAATCCGACAAACTTCGGATTGGATTTTCTTTTTCATTGTTTTTTTATTTGCGCCTTAAAAATACAATACGTACTTGTATAAAAATTGCTGTCATCATCTTGAGAGAAAATAAATTTTATTTTGCCCTAAATTGATAATTGTTTTTTCTTACTGCGCCAAGTTTTAATGAAGCCCACACATTACATCACGTTCGACAAATTTAGATTGGGTTTAAATACAGTACGCAGAAGGGTCAGACATAGCATATGACTAGAAGCGAACACGCGCGCTTTGCCGCGCCGTCTTTTATTGATATTGTTACACTGAACCACCCACATATAAGAAAATATAGATCACTCGTGGCCACATTGACATCACGATATGTCACGACATATATTTTATATAGGAAATACGATGGATCCATGGAAATATCTTCATGCTGATTCTAAACATGTTAAAAATGGCATCACATTTTTTCCTGGCAGATAAAGAACCCTAAGAATATACTTCATGACAGTGAATGCTACATTGAGGCTTGAAAGCTATTTATATCAAAGAGAAGGCGCAAAAAGGCATAAGCTGATTGAAAATATGACCGTTCTGCTTTTTAGGAATAGGAACCAAAACAATTTGTAGGCTACCGAGTAGATGACTTATGATGTTAAAAGTTGTTCTCATTCCCAGTCTACATCCAAAATTAATGATTGGAAAACAGTCATTGCGGAAACAATAGAATAAAATGGCATGTTCCTGAACCTGCAAACAACATATAACGACTTTTCAAATGGGTTCGGATATCTAAATTAATTTACACAACAGAAAAATTAGAGGAAATATAGAAAGCAGGTGCATGAGGGATAGCATAAGGACATCCTTGATGATATTTTTAACACTAAAAATTTCAGCATGCGACTTAGAAGCAATATTTGTTAAGGCTAACATGTCATTTTAAAAATGTATCGACCTTTCCTTATTTCGGTAATTGGATGAGAAGGATAGAAAAAAGTTAGTATTCTTGTCTGAATAAGGATGGAAAAGAATGGACAAAAATGCCTTGAGTCTAAGATTAGAAAGTGCTTTAGCATAAGGAGGCATATAAGGACAATAGTGAAGTCATAATATGTTTCAGGAACATCACATTAACTGCAAAGATGAAACAAATATTTTATGAAAACTTTTAACACCTTCATTATATTTTCGTGAGCAGTGAATGCCTCATACATTTTCATATTAGAATGGGGGCATAAACATTGATCTGAAAACATCATCATCTTACATCGACATGCAGATAAATGAGAGATTAGAGTAGATGAACTTCGGTAAGAGTTGATCTATTAATTATTCATCATAGGATATCAAAGCCACCTTGGAATATGTTCCTACCACTGTGTGGTCAGTAGAGAATAGGTGCAACTTATTAAGATCTCCATGTTCCTATCAGAAGAGAAGTTAAAAAATAAGTGGACTTAGTACTAAGTAAGAAGTATCAATTACTTAAAAATTGTGTGAGTGTCGAGTGGCATGTCAATGGTGGCCTCCGCTTCCACCAATATGCACTCATAACACTGTAGTCTCTAGTCTCTACCGCTGGGAGCAACACTACGAGCAAGGATAGCATTTTGAGTTGCTCGTGAAGTTCCTGCAGGTGCATCACATACCTAGTCGACATCGCGGCGATCAAATACCCTAAGCCACGATTCCCCTACAATCAATCATGGTGGAGTGGGTATGTCCTCGCTCGTCATGCAATCAATCAGATGTATGGTCTGCCATGGAACAACCAAACTCCGCACTACCGTCCTACCTTGTTTTCTCCTAGCAAAATGTTTTTACCCTGTTTTTTTTTCATACGTGGACCGTGGTTGTGTGCAAAAATACAAAAAAATTCAATTCTTGGCTCGATTCATTAATTAAGCTTGACCAATGACCTCTGGAGCCTGGCGTGCCATGGATCATTGCATCAGTTCTTTTGGATCAAACAAAACTACAAAAGCATTGGTGCAGAGTTAATATCCTAAGACCATATACAATGCAAGGTGCTTAGAAGAGGTGCTTAAAGAAAAAACCAGATTATTTTCTAAGCATTGGTGCTTAGATGTAAAGGGTAGACGCTTAATTAGGCACCTCTCCTATAAAAATAAGCACTAGTGCTACAAAAATAGTCGGTTTATTTTGCTAAGCACTTCCCTAAGCACCTTGCATTGTACAAGGCCTAATACATTAGACATAAAGATTTAATAGAATCACGCACACGAAAAGGTGGTACCAGGGAAGAAAAAATGGCAGGCACCACCTAGAAACATAGACAAGAGAGCTCACATCATCCCATTTATAGGGAGTGGAGAGATTTTCAATGGTAAACCTGTTCAAAGGTGGTACCAAGTGTATGTAGTCCAACTGCTGCAATGGGCAGTGAGCCTGTTGATGTAATCTTCCATCATTCTCTTGAGCTCACGGTGATATACGTCTAAGACAGTTGAGTTTGTAAACTTTAGTATCACGTCGCTAAATTGTCTATATGACTTACAAATAGTGTAATTGTACTGTGGAAATATAATTTCGAGCGAGATCCTCTTAAGAAAAAACTATAGATATCCAAAATAAAATACATATTGTTGACCTAGTGTTTTTGCTATCAACAAATTTATTTACTTGGGAAGAACCTTAATCTGATTATGTACTAAATGTAGATCATGCAAAATGATGTTAAAATGAATCTCCTTTTCTTGTTCTCTTGTGTTAAGAATCCTATGTGAAAAAAAGACAGAAATATACCAGCCATGCTTGATCCAAAATATTGGCACGCAGATCTGCACTCAATTAATCATAGATATAAGATTCATGTTGCAACAAATACACACAACTATACTATTGTCAAACAAGATTACTTGGACATCAATTGGTGTATATAGACGTATAGCTGTGTGGGTAATTCAGGTTATTTTCAATCATGTATAGACCTATCACGTATTTGGCCACACAATGGAACTCTGAATTCGGCTAACAGTAATGAATTACTAGCAAAAAAGGAGAAATCTGTACCGGGTACCCCTGAAATGAAATGGCATTTGAACTTCCTCTCAAGATGGAATCCACAAAACCTGCAAAAATGGATCAAGGAACCACAATGAAATTCTCACAGATCGAATCACAAAATGACCAGGAACGAAGATCTGTGGCCCATCACGCCATAAACAAGTGCAGTAACCATAAAAGTCAACAAATAATATATACCTTACCATTGACCGCTCCATCCATTCCAATCCACACGAAATATCATCCATTGCCTAATTGATGTGCCAAGAATCATCTTGATTCCTGCCTGCACATCACCATTGCAAAGTTTACTAATGAACGAAGTGTAGGGGATCAAAATATAATTCAAATTGTACGGCGAAAAGAGGGCAATGCACTGGGGAAGCATTGAGGAGGAGAACCAGCACGGAACTAAGCAGATTAGCAGACGAAGTGTGGACAAAGCTCGCGGCTAGCGAACCCGAATCTCCGAAGCAGCCACCCAACAAGCCAACACACTGACCGCCGCCGAACGCCACATAGACGGAGACGACATGCAAACCGTCGATGAACGCCGCACGGGTCACCGCTTTGCCGAAGCACCGTTGAGAGAAGGCGATCCATATCAGCACTAACTCAGCAAAATCGGACATGGAAATTAACCCTAGAAAACAAACGGATCCATGTACCTTCGAACAAGCGTGCGGAGTAGTCCGACGGCAGCAGGTGCCGCAGTCCTTACAACGAACGAGAGAGAAGAAGCGCATGCAGGCAAGCCTCCCTCATCGGCGAGCTCAGCAGATCGAAGCAACGACTCAATGTCATGGCGAATCAAACCAGAACTCCATCCCCTCCTTTCCTAGCGGCCACCGACCAAACGGGAACGACGCGTGGCGAAGGCGAACACTCCGGCCGCCATCCTCCTCCAGCGGAATCCCCACCGACAAGACGGGCCATCAAACCAGCATAACAGAACGACCAGGTCAAAATCGAAATAGAGACTGGAAATTGAGTGCTCAATTGATTCTGGAGCCTCCAATCTTAGGGACCATAGTGAATTTAAGGATTAGATAAATTATTTTTTGGTCATTGAGGGCATCTCCAAAGGACCAACGCATTTGTCCGCTTTTGATCCACCGGCCTCCGTTTGGGTCGCCATGGGTAAAAAAACTTGGCCCAACGGGGGCGTCACAAATGGACCAGTGCCTGTTTTTTGATCCATCGCGACCCATTTTCGGGTCAAATCTGCGTCCGATTTGGGTCATCGCGGTCACGCAACGAAATTGCGCGATGTTCTCCCCTTGTTCGGGTGGCCCGCATGTCTGCATCCCACTCTTCCTGCCCCTCCAATTCCCAATATTTTTTTCATTAGTTTTCTTTTTGTGTTTTTTCTTTTAAAAAATCCACACAAATGGTGTTGTCACGATCTTAAGAGTAAAATAAGAAATATTTTTACCATGAATCGACACTTTTTATTCTCTCACGTCCGCCAAGTCTTAGTGGGCTCACACACCACATTACGCTCTGCGATGGTTGGTCTCGTTTATTTCACCGCTTGTTGCACATGGGGGATCCGTGTCAAACTCTTTCACACATATTATGGATCAAAAATACACACAATACTTTCGCTCGACGCACTAGACTTAGGCCAAGAAGTTTAATGTTTGGGGCCCGCGTGAGCCCCACTACATATTGCTTTCGTCTACATGATACACCTTTGATGGTGATTGGGGTGGACTAAGGAATGTTGCTGGTACTGACCAACTTCCCTCAATAATCAGCAGCCCGACGAGGAATCTAGACAACAGGTGCATTCCTTCCATCACCATGGCTATTTCCTACTCTAGTTCGGGCATTCCCCCATCGTCACATTCAAATTAACAAGATTCACATTCAAATTAACACTCAAATCGTCACCAAATAGTCATGAGAAAAGGTGGCTAGATAGTCTTCTCAAGATCCTATGGAGATAAGGCTTGAGAGAGGCAGATCTTCCCTCAACCCTAGAAAGGAGAGGTCTTTAAATTCATTTTGGGGATTCTTCTCCAAGTTAGATTTCTTCATCCCACTAGGGGGAGGTAGATGAGTAATGTTATCTCTCAAATCTTAGTTTGTACTTTGACAATCCTAGTTCGAAACTAGGAGGCGAGTACTCATAGTCTTGGGGGTAAAGAGGGTGAATGGGTCATGGCCCTTTACTCTGTGCATAGGAAGACTAGTAGTACGTGTCAAGGGCCCCGTAATACCGCCTGATGGTAGTTCCATAGACAACCTTGGTTGTATTGCTTGCTTCAAGGAAACCAGGGGCGGAGCCAATGGGGGGGACGAGCGGGGGCCAGCCCCCCCATGGGTCGGCCACCCCCAACGCATTTCAGAGGGGACTAGGCTATTACCGTAAATAATACTCTTACGTGGATAGACAACGGTCGAATCCGACAAACTTCGGATTGGAAAAAAATCATTGATTTTTTTATTTTGGGTCTTAAAAATACGTAATGTATAAAAAATGTTGTCACCATCTTAAGAGAAATAAATTTAATTATGCAACAATTGTTTTTTCTCACTCCGCCAAGTTTTAATGGAGCCCACACACTACATTCACCAAAGGACCGACACATTTGTCCGTTTTTGATCTGTCGGCCTTCGTTTGGGCCTCGGCGGACAAATTGTTTGGCCCAACAGGGCGTTGCAAATAGACCAGTGTTCGTTTTTTGGTCTGTCCATCGCCATCGCAAATACACATTTTTGGAATGGCCTTCATTCATTATCTTTCATGCTCTTTTTGAACTCCACTCGATGATCCTCCTCTACAATCTTTCTTAGTGTGCAACCCAATAAACTTTGCCATTTGACATATAAAAACAAGAGGCCTTGAACCCTTATTGGAAATTAATGTCAAAGGGGGAGAGGAATGCACATCAAAGCCTATCTATTGTAGAGGAATGTTTATCCATATCCTTAATAGGTATGAATTGCCTAATACATGAAAAAGGAATAAAAGGGGAGAGACATGTGTTTCAATAGTTAGGGGAAGGAAACTAAGTGTTGTTCTATTTTCTGTATTTTTGTCTCATCCTACCTGTTCCCGTCGAAAGGAAAGCCTCTCTAGTATAAGGAAAGAGGAATCGTATATGAGAAGAGGAATCGTAAAAAGAGAAAAATCTTGTTAGCATATTAATGCAAATTCTATCTTTGCGTACATGTCTTTAATTCAAGTGGTATTCACTTTATAGTGATACTAAATCATGTGTATGTCATCCCAGTCTTGGTTCACTTGTAGTGCTTTGCGTCTTCTTGAAGTGAGATCATTGTGTTATCTAACCCTTTTTTTCTCAACTTTGTCTCTTCAGGTAAGCTAAGTTGTACTTAAAAGAAAGTGTGTGCATCTCATTCATCAGTACTATGATCTCCTCTTATTGCACATGAGCCTTGCTGCAAAGGTTCGATGCGAGCGCAGCAAGTCTCATGTTGCAAAGCATCGAGCGCAACATGATATTTGCTGCAAAGGCTTGCACACTGAGATCGGATGGATCTATCACATTCCATCCAACGCCTACGGAGGCAGTGTGATGAGCCTCACGAGTGATACGTCCAAATGCATCACTATTTTATATAGTAATTCTTTCCTATTCATTGATATATTTCATGTTATGATGTTATTCTTATGTTGTTTTGGCTTAATTTACACAGTTTGAAACTTTTCGATGCCGAAGCAGCAGACGCAGGATTCAGCAATAAAAAGTGGACGCTGAGTTGCTGAAGAAGAATACTTCAAAATTACCTGAAAATCAACGGGAGGTGTTTTTCAGACGGATGACGAAGACACACCGAAGAGGGGCCAGAGGGGGGCCACAGGGTGCCCAGGCGGCCACCTGGCGCGACCCCCACCCTGGCCGCACCGGGAGGGCGCCTGGACCCCTAGGGCCACTCCAGTCTCCCCCCTCTGGCCTATATATCGCTCGTCATCTAAAAATCCTAAAAGAGGAGAGTTTTTGGAGTTCTGCCGCCGCTCCGTGGCGGAAACCTACAGAGGAGAAAAGACATCTCCGGCGGGCAGATTCCACCGGGGAGAACACCTCTCGGAAAGGAAGATCGTCGCCATCATCATCACCGTCGTCACGGGCATCATCGAGATCATCATCAACATCATCCCCAACATCAGCATCATCTTCATCTTCATCCAATCTCACCTCACAAGTTCAATTTGTGTTGTAATCCGTACTATCTATCCTCTCTACTCTACCGGTGTTGATTGCTACCGTGTGATGGATGCTATTGAGTTTTGTTGGATAAATATCATTGTGTCCAGATTGTTTATCATATACTACATCATCGATGGCGCGCGTTGCTGCGCCCGTCTATTTGAACTATGAAATGTTAGTATTTGTATCAAATATGTGGATAAATGTAAATCATAATTAAAAAACAATAAGTTGTCATTGTTACATCAGAAAGTTGATGACATCATAATATTATGAGGATCATACACCATCACCTTCCATGTCCTCGTTTGTGTAATCTATAAACCAAAGTGTTGAACTTTCAATATTCTTAGCCTGCGGAAGAAAAAATAACCAATTAACAATTAAAGGGTAATAAAGCAAACATTATCTGAGTCAGTCTTGTTAGTTGCACTTCTTAGAAGTGAAAATATAATAATTAAGGCCCCACAATAATATTAGTAACAAGTGGTTTGTAGCTATAGATTTTGGTTTCTCCTGTAACTAATAAAAATGGAAAGGTCTTGTATACTATGCATGCCAAAGTAACACATATTGACAGTATTTTACCATGTTAAGAACAAGTGAGAAGCTGAAAAAATGGAATGGATTTCAGCTCAGAAAGGGAATATGTATATGCAGACATGTCACATACATGGCTACACATGTCAATACTCAATATTTATCCTTTAATGCTTGCTTCCTTTATCCTGATATTTAAAATATAACCTAAAGCTACATATTTAATTCTACATGAGAATTACGTAAATCAGAAAATGTTCATGCAAGAATTGACCTCTAGTTAAGAACAGAGATGTTCAGCTAAAAAAAGAGAAAATATTACAGTATACAATTTGGTTGATTTGCATCACCTGCCACTCCTGGGAACTAAAGTAAAGTCAGCTAATAAAGTAATGGATTGAACACAAATCCATTAGAAACTGCATATCAGAAAATAAGTATGAACCGAATGGAGATTAACTAAAATTGATCTCACATGCAACTCAGTTATATAGGTGATAAGTAACGTAACAACAAGAATAGTAAAACCCTCTACATTTTCTACTATTGTACATGGTATGAAAAAGTGTCTTGAGGTTCAACATTTTGCTGCGCTTTACTATGATTACCTCTAGGTTAAATTTAGGGAATTGCAGAAAACATTCTGCAAATCTATGTATGCATGCATAAAACAAAGAAAATCTAATAGATGTACATGATGGCCAAATTATAACAAGGTAAAGTGATCTTACCATGTGGGACCCAACAACATGGAGGGCTTATCAAGGTGTATCTCGAAATTGACCTGGCAGCTTTGGCATAACTTTTCCAAGTAAGAAAATAGTGTCCGACTTGCGGAATCTGGGGCTGGTATATTGGGTGCATGACCATGTTAAATATTCTTGATCATGGCATGCTAAGATATATCGGGCAATGGCAATCTAAGAACAGAAGAGATTAAAACAAAATAACCTGACATGTTAAAGATATGTGGAAAAGAAATAATTAACAAGCAAATCAACAACAATATAGCCAACACAAAAAGATTACCACTTCCTCTCTCATCGCATAAGTAAACATTTGGAGCAAGAAAGAACATACCAATGCAAACTATTCTACACCCCAACCGCATTGGATGATTGTGAACCTTTGGCCTCCATACTTATTTTTAAGATTGGACAACCTCTCTGCAATCTATAAATGAGAGTAGTGTACTGACATTTTCCTCAAATTGTTGAAGATGCCTTGTATTCAGAACAACTCCATATATTTAACTGTGCAAAGTTAGGTTGATCACCTGGCATAGCTTATGCTCCACTATTAGGATTGACTCCCTTCAAACGTAGGCATTGTGATGGTTGCCAGTGATCACACACCCGAAGAAATAAAATTTATCATCGTTGGATTTGTCGTTCCTTGAAGGGAATAACATGTTTGTTCGTACAATAACATTCGACTATTAGCTTCTAAATTTTAACACCTTGACAGTATGATTTATGTGTTTTTTTCCTGTTGTTACAGTAAAGGAACTATTGTGGTTGTAACATGTCTGTTTTCCCATAATTTAGTAAATTAAAGTTGATTGCTAATCTAGATGAGAATAGGTTATTGTGTGGGCTGTGCACGACTGATGACCCTCAACGTAAAGGGATCTATTGCAGCGTTTTCGATAAGTAAGAGTGTCGAACCCAACGAGGAGCGAAAGATATTGATAGGTGATTTTGGACAAGGAATAATTGCAAGCACTGAAAGATAACTTTTTAGGGGTTTTCGATATAAGCAACAATAGGATAAAAGCAAGCAAAGTAAATAGTACTGAGGAGTAGCAAATGGCCCAATCCTTTTGAGTAAAGGATAAACCTGACAACTGAACTTATAAAGACTAAAGCGTTCTTGAGGACACATGGAGAGGTAGTCACGTGCTTTCGCCATACTCCGTATCGATAACAAGTGTTGTGCTGATAAGTGTTGAGTGGGTGCATCTATGCTAGCACACCTTCTAGACTAAGATAAGTGCACTCTTATGATTAAACATCTTGCAAGCATCCGCAAATACAAGATAGAAATTAAGGCAAATCCTAACCACATCAATAAGATCAAGGATCCATTATTCCCTTGTGCAAAAGTGTGCGAACTGGGGTTCAGGTTTCTGTCACTCCGGCAACCCACCATAAGCATTCTTAATACACAATGTATTCCCCTAGGTCCTTAAGAAGGCGAAGTGTTGAGTGTTCGACTCACACAACACCACTAGGAAAATAACAACACAACTTAAATATCAAACAACACAAATTACTTCAACATCATATGACTACTAACAACTAGACTTCTCCCATGTCCTCAAGAACTAAAGTAACTACTCACAAGACATAAAAGAGATCATGATCAGAGGTGATAAATATATGATAAACAATCTGGACATAATGATATTTCTCCAACAAAACTCAATAGCATTCACCACAAAGTAGTAATCAACACCAGTAGAGTAGAGAGGATAGATAGTATGGATTACAACACAAGATAAACTTGTGAGGTGAGATTGGATGGTGGTAGAGATGGTGTGTTCAGTAGCCAGTGATCACACACCCGAAGAAATAAAATTTATCATCGTTGGATTTGTCGTTCCTTGAAGGGAATAACATGTTTGTTCGTACAATAACATTCGACTATTAGCTTCTAAATTTTAACACCTTGACAGTATGATTTATGTGTTTTTTTCCTGTTGTTACAGTAAAGGAACTATTGTGGTTGTAACATGTCTGTTTTCCCATAATTTAGTAAATTAAAGTTGATTGCTAATCTAGATGAGAATAGGTTATTGTGTGGGCTGTGCACGACTGATGACCCTCAACGTAAAGGGATCTATTGCAGCGTTTTCGATAAGTAAGAGTGTCGAACCCAACGAGGAGCGAAAGATATTGATAGGTGATTTTGGACAAGGAATAATTGCAAGCACTGAAAGATAACTTTTTAGGGGTTTTCGATATAAGCAACAATAGGATAAAAGCAAGCAAAGTAAATAGTACTGAGGAGTAGCAAATGGCCCAATCCTTTTGAGTAAAGGATAAACCTGACAACTGAACTTATAAAGACTAAAGCGTTCTTGAGGACACATGGAGAGGTAGTCACGTGCTTTCGCCATACTCCGTATCGATAACAAGTGTTGTGCTGATAAGTGTTGAGTGGGTGCATCTATGCTAGCACACCTTCTAGACTAAGATAAGTGCACTCTTATGATTAAACATCTTGCAAGCATCCGCAAATACAAGATAGAAATTAAGGCAAATCCTAACCACATCAATAAGATCAAGGATCCATTATTCCCTTGTGCAAAAGTGTGCGAACTGGGGTTCAGGTTTCTGTCACTCCGGCAACCCACCATAAGCATTCTTAATACACAATGTATTCCCCTAGGTCCTTAAGAAGGCGAAGTGTTGAGTGTTCGACTCACACAACACCACTAGGAAAATAACAACACAACTTAAATATCAAACAACACAAATTACTTCAACATCATATGACTACTAACAACTAGACTTCTCCCATGTCCTCAAGAACTAAAGTAACTACTCACAAGACATAAAAGAGATCATGATCAGAGGTGATAAATATATGATAAACAATCTGGACATAATGATATTTCTCCAACAAAACTCAATAGCATTCACCACAAAGTAGTAATCAACACCAGTAGAGTAGAGAGGATAGATAGTATGGATTACAACACAAGATAAACTTGTGAGGTGAGATTGGATGGTGGTAGAGATGGTGCTGATGTTGGGGATGATGTTGATGATGATCTCGATGATGCCCGTGACGATGGTGATGACGATGTCGATGATCTCCTCTTCTGGAAGGTGATCTCCTCGGAGGAATCTGCCCGCCGGAGAGCCCTTTTCTTCTCTGTAGGTTTCCGCCACGGAGCGGCGGCGGAACTCCGTAAAAGCTTCTTTTTTAGGGTTTTCGCGTAACGAGGAGTATATAGGCCAGAGGGGGGAGCCAGGAGTGGCCCCAGGGCTCCAGGCGCCCTCCCGACGCGGCGAGGGGTGGGGCCGCGCCAGGTGGCCGCCTGGGGCTCCTGTGGCCCCACTCTAGCCCCTCTTTGGCGAGTATTCGTTAATCTTCTGGAAAATACCTCCCATCGATTTTCAGGTAAATTGGAGGTATTCTTCTTCAGCAACACAGCGTCCACTTTTTACCGCTGAATCCTGCGTCAGCTGCTTCGGCACCGAAAAGTTGCAAACTTTGTAAAATAAGCCAAAACAACATAAGAACATCATCGTAATGTGAAATATATCAATGAATAAGGATGAATTACGATATAAAATAGTGATGCATTTTGGACGTATCAACTCCCCCAAGCTTAGACCTCGCTTGTCCCCAAGCAAAAACTGAGCTCGGTAAACCTGTCCACAAGTTTAGAGAGTGAAGTATCGATAAATAAAATACGGACAAGAAGCATCATGATCTTTTCACCAAACTCAAACATCCTAAACAGCAATCTCCAACTCATAAAGCCCTTATGAAAGAGTAATAACAATCATAATCAAAAGTAGGGCTAAGGAAACTCATCAAATCATGGCAAACAAGTCCTTTGGTCAAGGGACAACTAATAGCTTTTACCTTTGCTCTTTCTCTTTATATTTTGAAGAGATAAATTGGAACTTTTTGAAAGAACAAGCTATTAGTCATGAAGTGCAAATGCTAACACAAAGGAAGATGTTTGCTTGGCAAATGCCTTTGCAAACAACTTACTTATCAAAAGATAATGTCAACAATGATATGGCATGGCAAAACTTCAATGCAACATTATATGGATGAATCTTCATCAGCACCAAGTGTCTGTTCTCTTTGGGAAAGGAGGAAGTAGGGAAAACTGACTCAACATAAAAGTAAAGGAAAAGCCTTGTTAAAGGCAAGCAGGGAAAACTCAAGTGCTATCCTTAAATCAAACAGAATGAAAACAAGTTTTGAGAGGTGCATGATTTGTCAACGAATGCTAATAGATAACTCAGTTACTTCTCAGATTGGACAGGTTTCGAGGAACGGCTCCCAAACGGGGACGATCACATCCCCGCAATCTCCTTTGTTTATCACTGCCAAAGTTTTCTGATTTCTCATGAACAAAGCGTGAAGGAGAGTTTGTTTGTTGTATTATCTTTTGTGAGCTGGGCGCACTCATGCCAGTTCCTCCTCGTATTAGGGGTTTGCAGATAGACATGCAATCCCGGGGTAAAACTTGTCCAACTTAAGAAGATCATGAATTAACTACTACTTCCTCATGTGCTAAAACAGGGGCACAAAATAGAAGATTTTGAACATCTAATGATAACACAAAAATTCTATGCTTTAGGAGCGGTAGTGGAATACCACGAATAGGAAGGTATGGTGGACTCATATGGAAGATACTGGTTTCAGGGTATGGATGCACAAGCAGAATTCCGCTTAGTACAGAGGTTTGGCTAGCAAAGGCTTTGAGAGAACAGACAATTGATGAAGACTTGGATGCAAAGCAATATAAAGCATAAACATTAAAACAAGCATAGCACATCAAGTTGTCTTCCTTGTCAACATAACACTACAAGCATAATAACAAAGAGGGTTTGACTATGTCGCTACTTTGAGAAAAGTAACATGCTTGTTGTTATGACCAAAGCTATGTTTGCCAAGATTAAATAAAGTTTTCATAGCCATACCTGATATAAGGTCAATACTCCCCATAAGAATCATCACGAGGTCGATTGCGTGAAGAGAATACCGAGTGCAGCGAAGGGATCAGTAGACTTCTCATTAATATTCCATCATAGACGACTCCACACTCACGGATATATAACTCTCCAAAAAGGAGTGATAGACCTCAAAGCAAACACCTATTTTATAAGATAACTTCCCTAGACATGATATGACTCTACTTGACTCTAAAAGACATAGATAAAGATAAATGCAGACAACATGCTACTCTAATCAAGAAGTAATTTTCAGCTTGATGCATACTGCATTTTATCAAGGAGTATGTTGAATTGACTGTGCATTTTATGCTTCAACAGATTATTACTCCAACACAAGCTTGTTAGTGAGTACTACAATAAAACCAGCAGGTTCAGTAGCAGTATGTGCAATGCAGTAACCAGCAGCGATGAATACCAGCAAACGCAATAACACCAGCTGCCCGTCAGTGATGATGAAATTTGGGGTTGATCTCAACTTGAGTCCTCAACGAGATGATGTCGGGGAACCCAAAGATCAACGGAAATAATTTAGGTCACTCCTAATATGGAGTAAATAATTTAAGTTAAAGATTGATAAAAGGAGTGATGGAAATTTCAAAAACTCATGAACAAAAGCGTAAAAGGAACAATGTAATGAGTTGTCGACTTTATCACTTGTTCCTGTGCAAATGAAGCCTCCTTAGTCGAGTACTGTAAATGACAGTTACGGCATCCTAAGCACATCATGTTCAGTAAGAAATGTTTCTATAATGGACCTGTACTTACATGAAACCCTATGGTAGTAGCAGTAACATGTTCAGTTTACTTAGCATGTTAAGCACATCATGTTCAGTTTACTCGTAACATGTTCAATAACAAAAGCAGGAGTAATTTTTAAAATGCACATGTATGGAATAGCAGCAGGTCACAAGCATCAGGAGGTTAATCCACTAATCTGAACTAAGCCACTGCCACAAGCAGCACTGATGCAGGTAAATTATACATGGAATAACCTGCTGCAGGTAAATTAGATGCAGGTCACAAGCCACATTGGACCATATCAGATGCAGGTAAATTATGTAGCATGTCACAAGAAGCAGGAGAAGAAAAGCTCACCCCTTTCTGTCCGCTGGTGATGGCCATTCAACATGAGCTTGGTGGAAGGATGGAGGAGGTCGCCCCCGAATCTCGCAGCCAACGGTGCCAAGAGCATGGCGTCAGTGAAGCGCGCTGCCTTCATCTCCTGCCACCCACACATGCAGCAAAAAGAAACCCCAAGTTGGTTCAGTTAAGCGCACATGAACGACAATGTGCAGGTATTAGCAATGTAAAGTGGGAGAAAAACCGAACCTTCTGCAGGAGTATATTTCGTGGTGTCGTGGCTGCGTTTCAGGTTGTCGGGAACTTGCTCCAGGCGAGTGGTATGTTGTCCTACAGAAACAGAGGTAACAACACCAGCTTCAGGAATGAACTAAAGGAGGGAAACTTAAAGAGTTAAATCAAAACCAGATTATCCTATCAGCCTTAATTCATCTTACTAAACTTACAAATTATCCTGAGAATCTAGGATAAAGAAAAAACAAAACTAACTAACTCTCACACCTAACAATCTTGAACCAAGGAGTGATGGAAAGGGGAATCGCCACATAAAAATGAATGTTAGTGAACATGAGGTAATTTTTTTCCCGAGATTGAAAAAACAAAACATGATGAGCTCATCTTTGATCTGTAATAGAATTTCTTATCTTTTTCTGGGTGATCATTCAATTTTTAGTATAGCAGAGAGGCAATACACAAAGCATAGTTCAGATGCATGAGAGAGGGAGAGAGAAAGAGAGAATTCACCTTGGTATTCTACACCAAAGTTTTCCTCAAGATTCTTCCTCTTCTCATCTTCTTCTTCTTCGAATCTGCACACAACTGGGAAAAACATAAAGAGATAAATCAAAATCAGATCATCAATGAAAGGGGCAGATGTACTATAAAAATAGAGAAATGAGATCTTCTAGGCAGCCTTAATTCATCTTAGTAAACAATAAAGTTATCATAGGAATCTAGGCTAAAGAAATAACAAAATAAATAATTAACACAACTAACAATCTAGAGCTCGGACTCCAATTCCATGGACTTATTAGCAACTGCATCACGAATGTTCTCCTCTTGTTCTTCTCATGCCTGGCAAAGCTTTCTGACACATTCCTTGAGGGCACCATCCAAGTGGCTGACTTGATCCTCCAAAGAGGCATTCTTCAGAGATGAAGCATCAAGTAGCCGCTTCTGGCACCCCCTCGGCGTGGTGTCGTTGGGGGGGGGCACAAGAATGTCGTTGAGGTAGAGGATCACAAACACATCAAGCCATTCTTGGAACAAATAGTTCATAGCTTTCATGAATGTCGGAGGGGCATTGGAGAACCCGAAAGTCATGACCGTGAACTCATACAGCCCATAACGTGTGCTGAACGCGGTCTTGGGGATGTCCTCTTCACGAACACGGATTTGATGGTACCCCATCCTCAAGTCAAGCTTGGAAAACACCTTAGCCCCATTCAACTGTTCGAACAGATCATTGATGCGGGGTAAAGGGTACTTGTTTTTGATGGTCTTCTTGTTGATACCGCGATAGTCCTAGACCAAGCGGCTAGTCCCATCCTTCTTCTGGACAAACAAAGCTGGTGCACCCAAAGGGGAAGTGCTCGCGCGGATAAAACCACCTGCTTCCAACTCTGTCAACTGCTTCTTGAGCTCAATCAACTCCTTCAAACACATCTTGTACGGATGCCGAGAAATCGGCTGGGTACCAGGCTCTAGCTCAATAACGAAGTCAATAGCTCGAACTCGGGGAATTCCTCGCAACTCCTCCGGAAAGACGTCTGGGAACTCACAGACAACTCTGACCTCTTAGAGCAAAGGCGCAACTCCTGCGTTCAAAGCGTACAACTGTGCTGGTCCTGTCATAGAGCCACAAGTGTACAAGACTTCTGCACCTGAATCATGAGTCAACTTCACTAATATGGTCGGACAATCAATCTTGGCCTTGTACTTGACAAGCCAATCCATACCCAGAATGACATCAATGTCGGAACGAGGCAAGACAACCACGGACGAAGAAAAGATAACGCCCTGGATACAAACCTCCACATCTGGGATACTGCCTGAGGACTGCATCCTCGATCCTGGAGAAGCAATTGCTAGAGGTGTAGGCAACCTCTCTCTTGGAAGGTCAAGGGACTTAGCAAAGGCATCAGACATGAAGGAATGGGAAGCTCCGGAATCGAAAAAAACAGTCGCTGGAACTGAACACACAAGTAACGTACCAATCACGATCTCTGAAGACTGCTGAGCATCTGTGAGCATCACGTTGTTCACTCGGACTGCAGGTGGCTGTGCCTTCACCATCACAGTTCTTGGAGTAGAGCGAGGTGGAGGCGGTGGGAGCCGAGCAAAGCGCGGATCGGTGAAGTTGGGAGACGTGTGCCCCGGCTCTCTGCACTTGTAGCAGATCACGCCTGGCCTGGGCTGCTGCTGCGGCCTGGGTGGCCTCGTGTGTGGTGGTGTAGAGCGAGGCCCCTGCTGAACTGGGACGGGAGGGCGGGCAAAAGTGCGGACAACTGCCCCCCTCTGCTGGTACTGCTGCCTCTGTGGTGGTGCCTCTGTGACCCACGTCTTTGCCTTCTTGTGGACCATCACTGCGGAACTGTGCTCTCGCTGGCGCTTCCTGTCTGCATCCCACTCTGCTCTGGCTGACTCCTGACGGATAGACTGATCCACGAACTGCGAGAACAGCGTGGGGCTGCACTGAGTGAGCGCGTACTTGATCTCTGTACTGAGACCTCCACGGAACCTGGCAATCTTCTTAGCCTTTGTGCCGACCTACTCTGGAGCGTACCTGGCGAGCCTGACGAAGGCCAGGTTGTACTCCTGAACTGACCTGTCACCCTGTCTCAGAGCCAAGAACTCCTCACGCTTCCTGTCCATCAGGCTACTCGGAATATGTGCTGCTCTGAAGTCTGCGACGAAATCTGCCCACGTGATGATAGCATCGCCCTTGTTGGCCTTGTAGGTATCGTACCACCTGGCTGCTGCACCCTGAAGCTGGAAGGAGGCGAAGGTGACGTAGTCGACTGGTCTGATGGTGTTTGCATTGAAGTGCTTCTTGATCTCTGCGATCCAGTCATCCGCCTCCAGCGGGTCTCGTGCCTCAGAGAACCTGGGGGGGTTGATAGCGAGGAACTGTTGCAGTGTGGTGTAATGTGGTCGCTCATTCCTCTGGGCAGTCTGGTTCTGCAGCATCTGTAAGATCACAGCTGTGCCCTGATCCACTGCGGTCACAGCCTCCCCAAGGAGAGGGTTCTCTGGCGGCGGCATGTTCTCGCTTGGCATCCTGTATACAGGAACACTTATGAGAACATGGTTGAAACATTGACGAAACCAGAAGATATAGCAATATTGACAACAAAACTTCCTCACGAGGTATGAGAAAGACGAAGGCTGAAATTCCACCAAGGTTAACCCGGAAAGTCGAAAGCTAGGTGCTACTGGAATTCCCAAACCGAGATCATCCGAATCCAAGATAATAATCTGCTAGCGAGCACACAACAATATATACGAGTGGTTGAAGACCTGAACGTTGAGACATCTGCCCTGAGCGGCCCGCCGAAGCGGTCTCCTATAGGGGGAGGAACCACATCCGGAGGATGCCAACCATCCCTGTATAGGAGTTTCACCTGAGGTACGCCGTAAGTGAGGTGGAGCAGTCAACCCCAAGTGGCGGCTCAGTGTTCTCAACGTACGCCAACCCTTCTCATCGCTAGCAAAAAAATATAGAGGAATCGGAGCCTCATGTAAACGAGAACCTAGATTTTTTTTGAAAGGGGATAAGTTGCAGAGAGAAAACAACGTTTCACTTCCTCACGGAAAAAGGGGTGGGAGGGTGGGGTAAGAAGAAAAAGAAAGAGTTCCTACTCTCCGATTTTTCCTTAATAACTACAAAATAGTTTCTAGACTCAACTTCGGCCAGTAAGGGGTCCTACAGTCAGTCCTGCTCTGATACCAAGTTGTAAGGCCCCCGATGCGGTGCTAACTCGAGTTAGTATCTTTCGCGTCCCGCTCAAGTTAGTAGCGCATAAAGAGCCACCGACTCACGACACTCGCACTCGTGTCGCTGCCGGATTCTCGACAACAGGTATATGAACAAAGAACTTAAAGCTAAGACATAAATATATAGAGTCCAGGGCATACATCACCGCTGGAATTATTACATCATCTCAGAGGTCCATGGACCCATCAGTACATCATGCGACAAGCGGAAGACAAACACGACCGAGTACGGTCAAAATCCAAATTGCCCTAGAGAGGGCTGCACATAAATAGTCCCCCCACGGATCGTCGAAGCCCAACTATAGGATCTACTGAACGAGGTCGTCCTCATCGTCATCCTCCGGGGGCACCTCCACGAAGTATCGTCCAATGCTCGGGTCAAGGTAGTAGTCCACTGCAGCGGCCGATCAGGCAAAACAGTAAAAGCACAAAGGAAAACAGGGGTGAGATTACATCATTACAGGATAACTAACTCCCTACGGTAAGACAAGGTAAAGGTAAAGGTTGCAGCCGCACTAGCATATATGGTGGCTAACGTTTTAATAGAGTAGGGGTAAGATCCAAGAATACACGTGACATCGCGTCATAAGTCTGCTATTCACCTACTTACGTCAATCATAACACAACCTGGATCTTCTCTCGGTCCCCCTGAACGAAGAAAAGCAACCAAGGCACTCACACAGTAGGCAAGTTTTAATTATGATTCAAAATGATGTTATTCTATGAACAAGGAGTAGGTCTCAAGTCGTCCATAACCGCGGACACGACTTTTCGAAAAGATTCAACCCTGCAGGGGTGTACCAACTGCCCATCATAGGCTTCGCATGTACGCCCGGTTTCCAATTGGCTGGGTAAGCGTCTGAAACTCCGGAATGTCAGAGTCCCTCTAACTAACAACGCACAACTCCGGGTGGCCCCCGGTGAGTCGACACCCAACTCAAAAGCTGGCCACGCTCTCGAATCGGTATCTACCGTATGACTCGGATTTGGATAGCCGGTTAAAATCTCATATGAGACCGGGTCCTCAGCCGGTCAGGTTGGGCCAGCCAAGGAACACGTCCTCCTGGCCCAGGGTGGTTTGTAAACAACTGGGGTACCACCAGCACACACACATTGCAAATGTAAATCAGCTCGAGCCACCACTAGAATTGTAAGAAGCTAGGTAGGTAAGACAAGGGGCCCCCATAGAACCCCACACATGATTAGGCACGCTCGTCAAGAAACACAATACCCGGAAATCGGGACCTAGGTGACTCAAATGGAACAAAACACTTGGCGGGAATAGCCTGGTCTCCCATCATTCGTCAAGTATATAATTAACATCATAATAATAAATATCAACCAACTTCTTAAATAACATGATATCCCAAACCATAGCATAGGGTAAGCAGCAAGTTTTCCTACTCATACTAAGCAATGGTTGAGCAGCGGTATCTTAGCAACACAATGTTTTGCTGGGATGTGGGGATCATGGTTGTTTTGTTTTGATTAAGGCATAAGCAAGGTGGATAGGATCAAACAATCGTTCTAGACTACAGCTAGGCAGGTAGGCAAAAAGGTATCAAGTAATGGTATAAATCTTCCCCTTGCCTGGGTAATCGGTCGTCGAAGCAGACGTAGCAGGGTCCTCGGGCTCGGTGTCGGAAATCTCCACGTAAGTCTCCTCGGTGGTCTCAGGTGCTAACGTAAAGTACCGGCAAGGAAAAGGCACTCAAGTAAGCAATGGGTGCAATGCACAGGCAAAGATGGTATGATCAAGTTTAATATACATGATGTGACCCTATCTAGTCAAATTTAAGTGAAGGGGGTGACGACACGTCAACAACTTCATATGCAATTTATTTACGTAAAATGGCTTTGGTCTTAGCCTTAATTTGGTGTAAGTAACATGGCAACATGACATGATCAACAATGCAGTTAGCAGAAATAATTACAACGTGAAAGTAAGCATCGATTCCGGAGACGGAGAGATGTCGATGAACTTGACATCGGAAAGGTGCAACAAAGATGGGAACCCGGTCACAATGCATATGACAACATGCAAGGGGCTGGTTTTCAAAGATGCAAAGATTTGAAGTTGACATGGACAGGAACTTGGGACCTGAATGCAAAGTTGCACTACTTGCATTTTTGGAAAAGCACAAATGCCAAAACAGATCTCACCATGCTGATCGTTGGGAAAAACTACCCAAAATTCATATATGGGTTGCCATATTTCAGTTTTGGGAAGTGGTTGCAAAAACAAAAGAAAAAGGAGGGCATATTTGCATAATTGCCACCATCACAAATTTTGAAGGGGCAATTAGTAAAATGGTCATCACCACTGTGTTCAGTGGGTCAAACTACCCCAAAAACATATATGGGGTGCCCAGAATTGAGTTGGAAGTTCAAAAACAGATTTGAAGTTGGAAACAAATTCAAATTTGAATTTAAACTGAAAAGTAATTAAAAAGAAAAGAAAAAGGGAGAAGAAAAAAGGCTCAGACCTAACTGGAATGGCCTCGGGCACAAACCGTCCCACTCCAGACGCACAGTGGGCTCAGCCCACTGACCTCCTGGGCAGGTACTCGCTGACGCGAGGGACCCACTCGTCAGCCTCTTGAAAAAAGAAAAGAACGGGGCATGCGCTTGCTGGGACTCGAACCCATGTCGCGCCCTTCTCCACAAGCCACCAGACCACTGCGCTACGAAACGTTTGCTGAACAAACAAGTGAAGCAAAAAGGATAAGCCAACCAGGGCGGTTAATTGAACCCGAAACGCGCTGACGGCCATCCCTGCAGAGGAATTCCGGCGACCCTCACGTCGGCTCCGGGGCGTCTCCGGCGTGACTACGCGGCACGAAAGAGAGAGGGAACATCCATGATTATGTGGGTGCCCTTGTAACTGCACGGGGCTTAGCTGAGGCGACGCTAGGTTCACCTGAAGTTGGCGGCGCACGGCGGCTCTGAACTCTGACAGAGATGCAGCACGCGACCCGGCGGTCTTCCGGCGAGGCTAGGCTCGCGCACGCTGCTTCGATGACCTCACGGCTGCAAGCTGCGCGTAGACGGGACAAGCAGCTCCTAGCCAGCCCCTGGATCCAGCCTCTAACTCTATGACGGCGACGCCATGCTCAACGGAAAATGGGGCGGCGCCACCCGAACGCAAGCTTCAGACTTGGCGGCTCAGTGACCAAAACATGCGCAAGTTTCCTCCTTTGAGGTCATACGCGCGGTCAGAGCACGCCTATAGCACAGACGAGCTCACCCGTGGACACGCCATGGACAGGGCGACCACGGTGACTCGACGGCGACGAGCTGCGCTACGGAATCCTACGGCTAACGTGTTGGGAAACGTAGTAGAAAAACAAAAAAATTCGGCCTACGAATCAAGAACCCAAGATCATCCAAGAAGATTGCATACAAGGTTTTAGGTCATGGCTCACCAACCGATGTAGAGGAAGTAGAGTTGGTGAAGACCGTCGGTGCAGATCCCCGCAGCTAGGAATTTCAATGACCTCCCAACCGCGAGGATATCGATCCCACGTACCGTTCCACGATCCGTTGCGCGATCTATCCCGTGAACCGTCCCGCGATCCGTCCCGATCAAGTCCCACGAACAAGTCCCTCGAACATGATCTCCGAGGAAGAAGAAGGACCTCGAAGAAGGATCAAAGGTATGATCCCTCTACCGGTATCCACACATCCCGATGTAGCAATCCAGCAGCGCTCCGCCGTCCAGAGAAGAACGCCACCGAGAGAAACTAGAGGGAGAAGAGCCTAGCGGCGTCCGGACTAGAACGATCTAGCCCGAAGAGAATTAGAGGCGCGTGGGATTTAGCTGGGGCAGCCTTGGGGCTTTTCTGGTGTATCTTTGGGGCTACCCCTGCCCCCGAATATATAGGTGGAAGCCTGGGGTCGCAACTTGGGCGAGGGTCCTCCCCAAAGTCGGTTTTGGCCACCAGGAGGAGTCCAACACGGATTCCCCGCCGAAACGCCGTGGACCCCGGCGTCCTGGTCCAAAACGCCAGGGACCCTGGCGTCTGGGCCTTGGACTCAAGGAAATTCCTTTTCCTTCCAAGTTACGACCTTGTGGACCTTCCTACTTGGTCTAACGTCGGTTTCCGCGGTTTGGAGAGTTCCTTAACCCTCCGGATACTTCCATAAGCTCCCGGGAACCTTCCGGAACCTCCCGAAACATTTCTAGAAGTCCCGGAACAATTTCCCGATGTTTCGTAACCTTTCCACAACTATTACCGAATGTTGCAAAAACTTCCGAGACTATCACGGATGTCTTGTTACCACTTCAAGACTCTTCTTGAATGTTCCGAAATCATCCGAGACCGTTCACGAATATTCTGAAACCATTCAGCACAACCTAGAACACTTCTAGTGCTACCCGGAAACACTTCCGGTTCCACCCGAAACAATTCCGGTACCCTTTCTCTTTTCATCTCCTAGTTCTCTAACAGATTACTACTCGTTAAGTGTGTGACCCAATAGGTTCGGTATAATGCGGACATGACTCAGAACATCTTCCGGACATAGGTCAACAGCCTTTTGTCAATAGACAATAATCAACAGCGGAGCCATGGACACCCATGTTGACTCCCGCACATACACGAAGAAACTTCGAGTGAACCATTATGTTTAGTCATGTACCATTCCCTTTGCTTCGCGATATATGACAAAGTTAGAGGAGAGAAGTTTGGCACCCATGTGTAACAACTTCTTGAACACAAGCCACTCGTTATCCTCTTTGCTCGTTTGTCTCTATTTCTCGTTATTGTATTCCGGTATCCCCGTGATTAAATCACAATGCGTCTGGCCAGACTAGAATGGATACCGTCATACCGAGTGGGCCCAAAGTCAATATCTCTTCATCGTGAAGGAGCAAATCCCATTCTTGAACTATCACAGTCACTAGCCACACCATCTGACATACCCAGAACTTATTTTACTACTTCCCATTTACGGGAGGATTCATCTAAGAACCAAAGCATGTCTTCCTGTGTGAAGCAACTCGATACTCTCATGGTCTAAGGAATTACGTATATGATAACATTTCATGATATGACTTATAACGTAGTTACGATGTGATCTCTAAGTATATCATTCAATACTGGGGTCGGTTCAACATCATTGTTCTGCTAACAATATGTTCCCATTGCTACTGACATCCTTGTTACAAGAACAATGTCCATGATTAAGAAAACGTAATCATCAGTTAGCACATGAGCTGGTCTTAGAGGCTAAACCAGGAACTCTTGGTGTTTACATTTCCACACATGCAAGTGAGTTTTCTTCTGAATCTCATAGTCAGGGTCATTGCAATTATAGCACAGAAATATAAACATTAATTACGAACGTGGAAATATATATAATAACATTTTATTATTGCCTCTAGGGCATATTTCCAACAGTCTCCCACTTGCACTAGAGTCAATAATATTATCAGTGCTTGAGCACCTTACACCTATGGCATACCGGTGTAATACATGCTTCATTTGTGGTACAGACTTCATCATCGGATCTGACGTTTCAGGCCCGTTTGTATCTTGCATATCTTCGCGTTTTCACGCTATCATAAAATTCACTAATTTTATCAGTTTAGCTTTGTATATGTTTGAATCATTTGGCAGGACCTTGGTTCCTTTAGAATAAGTCATGAAATCATTCATCAATGTTCCATGAGCTTCAAGCATCTTGGAAACCATACCATGTTCATAAATGAACTGATAATTCAAAATACCCTCCCTTGTTACTTCTTTAAGCAACAATATACTTAGCCCCTGTTATAGAATTCTCCACAGTATCTAACATAACACAGTTCCTCCATACCGTGCCACCCTTATGTGTGAAACATATAATCCCAATTAAAATCGAAAATCGGTCGAAGTAAGTATGAAGACTGAATTGGTGTAACTATTTACATCAAAAATTCAGCTGGTGTAACTCATTACAACGAGCTCTTCATTCTCTCCATTTTCCGAGAAACATATCTTATCTATCATAAGTTTAACTTTTCACTGTTTGTCCAATGATCAACATATTGATCACTTTGGTATCTTGCTCACAACCTTTTGGAGCACTGGACATATCTGGTCGTTTTACATATTATGGTGTACATGATTAATCCAAACACATAGGTGAGTGAAATCCAATTCATGTGTTTTGCTTATCTGTGTTCATGAACACCGATTTCTGCAAACAACTTTTCACCATGACCTCGGCAAGAACATCCTTCTTGGCGTATTCATACTAAACTAATTTAGTATCATGTCAACATGTAATGTTGGCTTTAGCATGATCAGGCACTTACTATCTACATAGATCACTGTGCTTAATACTAATGCTATATTAGCCCAAGTTCTTCAACTAAAAACTATTTCCAATGAAGTCCTTATTCGTGTCAAGAAATTTATATCATTTCCAATCAACAATATGTCATCTACATAAGGTTTTAGAAATATCATTTAGCTCCCACTTACTTTCTTGAACATTCAAGCATCTTCGTTTATTCCCGATGAAAACAAACTCTTTTGGAAATTTCATCATAACGAAAATTCCAACTCCATTGTGCTAGCTTCAGTCCATCACTGGATATCCAAGGCTTGCATCTATTTTAGCATCCTTTGAATCGACAAAACATTCCGGTCGTATCACATATACGTCCTTTGTTATATTTCCGTGTAGGAACTTTGTTTGACGTTCATTCTACCATATCCTATAAATGAGATATGTAGTAATTGCTAATATAACCCGAACTGACTAAAGCATCTCTATGGTCGAAACTATTTCGCCGTAGTCAACCTTTGAACTTGCTAGAAAACAATTTCCAACGAGTTGAGCTTTATGGATAAAACAATTTCATCCGAATCAATTATAGATCCATATATATATTCTTCAGACTTTTAGTCTTTCAGAGGGTCTACCAAGTTCAAAACTTGACTTACTTCCATGGATACTATCTCGGATTATTTGGCATTTAGCCAAATCCCGGAGTCAGGGCCCATCAACGCTTCTTTGTATATCACAGGTTTATCATTGTCAAAAAATAATATCTCGTCTTACATATCATGAATGTTTGTACGAGTTTTGTCTAACCTGTGTGGTTTAGCTGCGCACTTATTTGAAGATTCAACAATCTTTAACAAGTTGCACTGTCCTCCCACTCACTCTTTTGTAAGAAACTATTTTCTTCCAAACACATTGTTCTTAACTGCAAACAGTTTTGCTTTTGTGTAGTGATAGAGGAATACCAAACCTTTTGGAATAACCTTAACAAAGTAGCACTTATCTGATTTGGTGTTTTGAGCATGTCAAACACATGTCTCATATACCCAAATTTTAAGAAAATACAATATGGTTTTAACACTTCCATTCCACATCTAATATGGTGTCATTTCAACAGATTTGATGGTGCTCTTTTCAGTGTAAAAGCCGTAGTCTCTAACGCATAACTTTAATAAGTATAATGGCAAATTGATAAACATCATATTTGATCTTACCGTGTCATACATGGCTTGATTACATCTCTCGAACACTTTACTCATAGTGGTGTTCCGGGAGACGCAAGTTATGACACTTCTTCACAACTCATCAGACGTTCGCTAAACTTGTAACTCAAATATTACTTTCTACAATCTAATTTGCAGAAGCTTTATTTTCTCATTACAATGAATTTCTATTTCACTCTAAAATTCCTTGAAAATTTCAAAGATTTCAGACGTATGTCTCTATTGAACAGATATCCACATATCTACTTCAACTCATGAGTGAAGATAGGGAATCCACTGCACACAACTACACTTATTGGACTGCACATATTATCATGTACGATTACCAATGGTTTAGTTGCCCGTTCATGTATGGCCTATCAACGGTGTTTTAGTCACATTACTTCGAGACAAAGATCGCAAGCGTCAAGTGATTCGTAGTCATATGACTCGAAAGTCCATCACTTATGGAAATTCTTCATGCATGTTATGTCACTTGTGATAAACGGCAGTGCCACATCTATGTGGTATTTCTGTCAGTCTTGCGACGTTTAGCGTCAGTGTTATGGATGTTTAATATTATTATCAAGATTCATAACATACAACATATTCATAATGGAAGTATGGCCTTTACGTTATTCATAGATTTGAACAACTCTCTTGCAACAAACATGATTCAAAATGATGTTTTGCAACAAGGCTAAAGTGTAGTAACAATTTACTCAACTCTAAAATGAATTATGAAGATAATCATAGAGTCAACACACGGTATAGTAAACCTTTTACCGTGTTCCCGAGCGTGTCAAAACTCATCATTAGCTAGTCATAAAGGCCATAGTATTTCTTGCATCGAGTTGCAACAATATGCAATCGATTGTGATATTCCGGTGATCAACAGTTTAATCACAATATACATAATCCACAATTAACTGCTTAATCATGATTCCCAAGAATTACATCTCTTGACCAGCAATGAATTCATCTATAACTCCGTATGACTTTCATTTCTGAGCTGGATATTCCAGTCTTCTTTCGTTTTGCCTTTATACGTATCATAGTTCTATTTCCAATGTCACTCCTACTCACAGAAAATCACACATGATCAAGGGTGGCACAGGCCATGGACTTTCCGGCGTGTAAGTCTTACTAACACCCTATGGAACTTCCTTTCCCTTAATCCTCATCATCATATGATCATTGTTCTTCTGGATCCCACACTTATCAGTTTTGTTTAGAGCACAATGAACATTTTCACTAATGCTTACAATCATACATTGTACTAGATATCTTATATCCAACATTAATTGTCTTACCACTGAAAATTATTTTTCAGTTCCATGAATATAACATAACTATCCCAAACCTTTTGAAGTTCGGGTTTCATGGTGGTGAAGACAATGTACTTAGCTGTGGTGGAATTCTAGCATTTTGGATTATGGACGTAAGTCACATCATCCATAGCATCAGCGGGACAACATCAAAATTTGCGATAGGACAATCTCCTTCTCGACACTATTGAGGATAGTCCTCACAATACGGTACCAATCGTAAAGTTCTTACCAGATAATACAGTTAATCAAAAACAATTGGGAAGGTGGTAACGCGACCCATTATTCTACAACGATAATGCAAATACTAAGAGTTTGTTCATAATTAAGTTGCACTTGTGATTAATAAATTTAATTACTAAGTGCGCTCCCACTCAGATCAATATCTCTCGTAATTGATGCTGGAGTGATTCAAGATCCGACCCAATCGTCCGCCATTGATGTGACATCACTGATGACTTAGACTGGACCGGTAGGCCAACTTGCCAATCACAACACATGTGATTCTTGTTCATCTTTGGATGGGCGTGTTCCGGTAGCAAACTTTTATCCAAACCGTCAAGACAACCAAGTGTAATGTGCTGTGTGTTCTTTTAACACACCCGCCTTTTATGCGTCACACCGTGTGCACCCATGTGACATGACCTGCTCCGGTGTGAAACATAGTATAGACAGTGCTACAGTTGGAAGAACACTATCAACTTGATATTGTTTTGCGAGAGATCACCCTAATAAAACACGACTACTGTGCATCAAACAAGGGTACATCAAAGGGATAAACATCACAGGCAGTTCATAAAATTATGTGATATAGTATAGCCCTTTGCTTCGTGAAGTCTTCATTGTCTTCACGTCGTCGTGGTTGAAGTCACCGTGTCCACCAACTTTGTCCTTGGCGCCGGGACCATCACCACGGCTTCCGGCATGTGCGTCGGGGTCCACCTCCGCATCGTAGATCATCACCTTGCATCTATCTATTGCTTTGCCTCGAGCTAATAAACAGTTCTGGCACGCAGGCCATAATTAAGTGACAATCATATGACTCCAGTCATCATGCCGTACCACGACACGCAGGTCGCGAATAAATATTACATCATATAGCATCTCATACAAACACATTGCAAATCTTGAAGGCTATACCACATCACATGCATACTCTGCAAAAACAAGTTAGATCGCTATCTACACGGGTTGTTGCAAATTTTATCGTGGTTGATTAGCAGGTTACAGGCAAACGTTGTCCCGTAAACAAACCAAACACGACACTTCAATGTTGCTAGTTTAACGTTCGGGGTGCGTGTAGCAACTAATGCCACAAGCCAAACTTCGTTCAACGCGTGACCCCCGTGTGGATTTGAGTTCAGAAAATCGACAAGCCCCTCCATGTTAAATCTTCTATTGCGAGATTAAGATGAGATCCAAGGAGTTTGATGTAGACCATGATCAAGGCAACCAGCATACTGAAAGCAGCATAGAGGGATCGATGGAAAACTCAATCCTTGTAGCAAAATCTCAACTTGCCATCAAGCATAGAAAAAATCACATGACAGGGAAGCAACAAGAAAATCAATGCCTCATATCACACATATGATCTAGACCTAAACATGCATCTAATCAAGGATCGCTCTGATACCACTGTTGGGAAACGTAGTAGAAAAACAAAAAAAATCGGCCTACGAATCAAGAACCCAAGATCGTCCAAGAAGATTGCATACAAGGTTTTAGGTCATGGCTCACCAACCGATGTAGCGGAAGTAGAGTTGGTGAAGACCGTCGGTGCAGATCCCCGCAGCTAGGAATTTCAATGACCTCCCAACCGCGAGGATATCGATCCCGCGTACCGTTCCATGATCCGTTGCGCGATCTATCCCGTGAACCGTCCCGCGATCCGTCCCGATTAAGTCCCACGAACAAGTCCCTCGAGCATGATCTCCGAGGAAGAAGCAGGACCTCGAAGACGGATCAAAGGTATGATCCCTCTACCGGTATCCACACATCCCGATGTAGCAATCCAGCAGCGCTCCGCCGTCCATAGAAGAACGCCACCGAGAGAAACTAGAGGGAGAAGAGCCTAGCGGCGTCCGGACTAGAACGATCTAGCCCGAAGAGAATTAGAGGCGCGTGGGATTTAGCTGGGGCAGCCTTGGGGCTTTTCTGGTGTATCTTTGGGGCTACCCCTGCCCCCGAATATATAGGTGGAAGCCTGGAGTCGCAACTTGGGCGAGGGTCCTCCCCAAAGTCGGTTTTGGCCACCAGGAGGAGTCCAACACGGATTCCCCGCCGAAACGCCGCGGACCCCGGCGTCCTGGTCCAAAACGCCAGGGACCCTGGCGTTTGGGCCTTGGACTCAAGGAAATTCCTTTTCCTTCCAAGTTACGACCTTGTGGACCTTCCTACTTGGTCTAACGTCGGTTTCCGCGGTTTGGAGAGTTCCTTAACCCTCCGGATACTTCCATAAGCTCCCGGGAACCTTCCGGAACCTCCCGAAACATTTCTAGAAGTCCCGGAACAATTTCCCGATGTTTCGTAACCTTTCCACAACTATTACCGAATGTTGCAAAAACTTCCGAGACTATCATGGATGTCTTGTTACCACTTCAAGACTATCATGGATGTCTTGTTACCACTTCGAGACTATATGACCAGGAATGCTAACATGAAGATGCAATACATGTAATGAAAGTATACATGATGCTTAACAATATGCAATTGGAATCACTCAATTCCGATAAACGGTCGCGACACACTCGTCGACCGAAGTTGCAACAAAATATAAACAGCAGCACTCTAACAGCAGGGTAGCTACTTTGGAGCAAGATACAATCATGATGCAGCAAACAATTATGGCATGTGAATGCATGGAACTGAATTAGAAACAATGCTTAACACAACGCAAAAGGAATCACTCAAATCCGACGTACGGTTGCGAAGCAACCGTCGCCCGAAGTTTCAATAAAATAATAACAACATCACTTAACAGGAAAAAAAGCAATTAACGACCTGATGCCCACTTTAGGACACAATTACACAATCAAGATGACCTCAAATGCAAAAACTTTCCATATACGAATGCTAGAGCACGCAAAACTGAGAAACTTTTGTTTTGGGGGCACGTTCATCGGAGCTACGGATCAACGGGAAATTACGACGCAAAAACAGATCAGCAACAATTTATAAAAGACTTGGCAAAAATTACAGGGTGATAAGAAAAAAAAACAGAGACAAAAATAAAAAAAAGGGGCGGCCTGGCTCTCACCATGGGCCGGCCCAAGTCGGCTCTGGGCCTTGGAGGCGCCTGGGCTGGACTGGACCCACCTAGCCGTGGCGGCCCAGCCGGGCGCGGTTGGTGGCGGTTCCCTCGGGGCCTCCCGCACGAGTGGAGCCACGGCGGCGGCGCCGTCGGTCTCCGGCGAGGAGCGGGCCGGCGGCGGCCACCAAGTGGCGCAGGGCGGCGAGGATGCAGCGGAGGAGGTTCGAGGGGCGGGATCCGGCGACGAGACGACGCGGCAGTGGGGTGCGGGGTCGGCGCGACGCCTCGAGGAGCTTGAAGCTTGACTGCTGCAGCCATGGTGGCTTCGGCCTCCTGGAGAAGAAGGAGAGGCGAGGGGTGAGGGGAGAAGAAGGAGAAGGAGAGGAGGGGCGCTGTGCTGACCAGGGGGGTGGCGCGGCGATGCGGCGCTCAACGGAGCTGGCCGGTGGCGGCGGCCATGGCGCGGCTCAGGGGAAGCTCGACCGTGGCGGCGGAGGCGCGGCTGGCCACGGCCCGGTGCGGCCCGGCGGCGGCGAAGGCGGGCCCGCGCGGCCCGGATGCCCTGTGCTGGCTGTGGGAGGCTGGAGCTGGATCTGGGGTGACGTGGCGCGCTCCCAGGCCGTCGATCTGCAGATCCGACGGTCAGATCTGACCAGGAGCTAGGGTTTCGGGGAGAGGGGGATTTGGGAGGCAGATCTGGGATTTCTCAGGGGGGTGGCTGAAATTTGTGTTAAGGGAAACCCTAAAATGGGTGTGGGAGGCTGGGGGTCATTATATAGGGCAGGGTTGGATGGTCTGTTTACGCAAACGCCCCCGGTACCCCTCTCGCGCGTCCGGTGATCGCGTTCGTGACCGCCAAGACTCCGTACGGACTCCGATTCCGACGAAATCTTGAACCACGCGCTCAACGCGTCGAGCCCGTCGATCGTACCTCACTGCGGTGACATTCCGACAACATTTTTTTGCGCCCCATAAAATAATCCGTTTATTAAATAAACGGGTTTTCGTTCCGGTGGCGATGGCTGGTCCTGTGCCGGTGGCGACGGTGCTCGGGTAAAATTCCGGTGTCGCAAGGTCATGTGTCGTGGTGGAAAGGGGTCGGTCACGCATCCGATACAAGAATACGGGGAGAAATATCCACCGATAATTATTTCGGCGAAGCAAACACTGCAAACAATACAGACAATCAAACAATTCACACCGAAAACAAATTTTTTAATTTTTATGAAAACTGGGATGTTAAACTAGGGTTCCCAGAACCCGCTCGGGGCCAGCTTATAAAGGGGGGAGGCCCCCAGCCACGCTGGCCGTCATCGACGTCGACGTCACGCCGGCTGTGAGAGAGGAGGTCGGAGGGGACCTCAGCCACGGTGGAAAGGCGACCACGATGGACCCTCCGATCGCGATCCCATGGCCAGGACTGATCCAGCGTACCGCTTCGCTGGCTGGGTCCAAGTGGGCTGCGGGGAAAAAGGCCCAGGTGGGCTGGGCTGGAAGGGAAAAGAGAGAGAAAAAGAAGAGAGCCCTAGGCTTTTTCCATTTAAAAAAACAGAAGCACATGGGGAGTTTTCCAGGAATATTTACGAGGATAAAAATCTTAAAAATATATTTTAAAATGATCCTTGATATATTCTCCAATTTCTAAAATTGGTTTGGGCATTTTTTGAGCAACTAAAATGGGGGGCCATTTTTGGAAATTCAAATCACATTGAACTGTGGCCCACATTTTGAAGTTAGCCAAAAATGTTGCAAGGCTTTTAAAAAGCTTGGGAAGGGCAAGGAATTGGCTATGCCAAGTTTGGGGTTAAGGAGAGCATGCATGCAACAATTAAAATTCTTCAAACACCCTTCTTGAACCATTTTGGATGCAAACTCAAACAAACCAAATGGGCTCCAATCCAATTGCAAATTTAAATCACCACATGAAATTACAATCTTTAGCATCATGCCAAGTTACAAAGTCAACAAACAAGGTACAATCTCATGGTGATTTCTTATTATTGCAAATGGGCTGTTACAGAGATGGAGGCGAGAAGAGCGCGCGGCGAGAAAGCAGATGGAGACGAGAAGGCGAGAGAAGAGTGTGCGGCGAGCGGCGGCGAGTGCTGGCTTTTATAGCGGCGAGAGGGCGAGAGCGGTGTGAAGTGTGGCGCGAAAAGGCGTGAACGCGTGGCGGCGATGGCCATTACTGCGCCGCGTGGTCGATTGAATTGCTCGGGGGCAGCATTGATTCGCCTGGCGGAAGGCTGACCGGCGACATGATTGATTCGAGCAGGAGCTGAGGCGACGCGATGAGGACGACTAAGCGCCAGTCGCTGACTCGGCGAGCCCGCTGGGCGAGAATCTGGTGCGGTTTGTTTTCGCACCAGAATTCTTTCCCCTGCCCCCCCCCAACGCGATGGGTTCGGCCTTGGGTCCGTCGTCGCCAATTTCGGCTAGATCCAGTGAAATTTGGGCTTCTGGGGGAGCGACTGGGTGAAATTTTTAGCGTCGGCGTGAACAAATTGCTCTTGGGGGCATGTTGGGGGGCGCGGCTAGAGATGCTCTTATCCCGCGATGGCTCGGATGGCTGGGTGGCCCCACCCGGCAGAAGACACTATTGATAGAGGACGTGGATGGCCTGAGAATGGCTGTTATCCCTTCATCTTTTTTAAGAGAAATTATTTTTGTCGGCGCTTCATCCGAATTTTCCTCCACACTGTTGTTTTTTTTCGTTGAATATCTGCCCCCAAACAAATAGCTGTGACCAACAATTTAGAGATTCAAAAATGAAAGAATTTAGAGATTCAAAAAAGCAACGGCAAAACCATCAGAATTGCGTAAGTACCATACAAACAACGCAGCTCAAATGACTTCATAGAAACAACCACACAACTGAAGACTCATTGTCCTCCACACTAATGCTGATATCTGGGTTTACAGAACCTTTGGAAGCCACTCCCCCGGACGCACACCGCATCTCATCATCAACTAATCCCTTTCCCTTGAACAAGCAAAGTAACAAACAACTGACTCACCTCGTTCACGCCATGGACCATGACTGAGCTGACTCCAAAGGTGATAACAGAGTTCTTGCCTAAGCTTAATCCATCTCCCTCCAGCCAGAACGCTTCTGCGCCCTCTTCTTTCACCCGTAAAGTTTTCCAAAGGACCTCCAGCCATAGTCCTTGTGCACTGCCCACCACCTCTGCTTATGTACTAATGCACAGTTCATTCCCCTCGTGTGTTCCTAAATTCAAAATTCAAACTGCCATGGAACCATCTCAGATGACAAATGACCCTACAACAGTTTCACAAAACATCACATATTTCTATAAGTACTAAATAAAGGTTACAAATCCAGAAAAGAACTGTTGAAACTTATTCAAATGCCTCGTAAGGTAACTAACCGAATATCCACAAACAATTTATTGCATACATTTAGTTCTTTCAATATTGGATCAGCTCTTCCCATATCTTATTCCAAATCCTTTCTCCTAGGAATACATGTTGTAGAAATTGTATGCCTCTTCCAGTGAGTAAGACCTTGTGCCCAGTGACCGAACAATTACATTATCCTTGGGGCTTTCGGCAAAACCCCTTACTGCTTTCTGGAGAGCAGTTACACGTGACGAGCAAGGGGTCCTGCTCAGCGCCGCAGCTTCGATCCTGACCTGTATAAAATTACTCATATCAATAACATTATCAATTCCTTCAATAAATTCTAACCTCCTCTCAATAACACTGCACATTCCTTCTATGTGAATATAAACTCCTTCAAATACTACGTACTTGAGAACAGAAGTCACACTTTATAGTCATACTAACCTATTTCAAAAATCTATCTAATTGCAAGTGTAAGATTTTTCTTATATTTTGATTTCCTAAATTGCTAGTACATCATATCTTTACCAGAAGCAACTTCTTCACCAGCAACACATTCCTGTACTACACAACAGATGCCTGAGCTGAACACATTTGCGACAATAAGCGAAACGAATCCATTTTTGCTTTACTAACTACCAACTATCTCATGTCTAGCGACAGAGAACAAAATCACAGCCATGCGGCTACACTCATATGCAATGGCGGCGATGACCAATTATTCTGATAAGCATTCAAGCAGACAATAAATTCCGATATAGTACATCAAAAAACAAAAACACACTAATCTCTACAAACGAGGAACAAACCTTTTAGTCCATCTGAGCGCTCGAGGGTTCATCTTATCGGTTGACATTTCTGATGCCTACGGCGAGCTCTCACCGTCTCTGATCAGGACTTCCATCTTCAGCACAGATTTGACCCTCCGCGCTCGTTGCAGGCATTGTCGTTTCCTCCACCACCAGGACTTCGTTCATCACACCGTTAGCCGACTGATCCATTGGGATAAGATGTTCAGCCATTTTTCAAAGATGTTTCCAGCTAACTAAAACAAGTCAAAACTAGAACATAACCATATAAGCCAAGACTTAACTGTGTCATTAAAGATGAGTTCCAAGTAAAGTCATAGAGAAACAAGATTCATTTTCTAACGGAAAGTATGGACCAACATCTCACAAAAATCATGACTTCATTAGAAATTGAACTAGTTTCAGAACAGAAGTCAAACAACCATAAGGATCAGCCAATAGATGTTTAAGAAATGGACCTCAGTCCAGCCCACCCAAACCCAAAAATGAAATAAAAGTAAGAAGCTTCATGTAGTGCTCCAGCAAAGCTTTACAAATCCAACTGATATAAGCCCGACTATTAAGCCAAGATCATTCAAGGAAAAGAAGTCATCCATGTGAAATATTGATTGATCGGGGCTTATCCCGTTTAGCGCATACATTATTCTGTTACAGCAGTGGTTGGCAAGAAGAGAATAAAGAGGTAAGAAAAGCAACAGTGAAAAGTAAATAAGCTAGAGGAAGACAGTGAGGGAACGCAAGCCATCCGATCTTCTTCACCGTCGCCGATCCCCGCCGTTCATTATCTGAACCGGTACAGTTAACTGAAGACTAGAAACCTTGCAAGTTCAGTCTGACAATGCTCCCTTGGAGCTCGAACTTGTCCTCAAGATGCTGAAGGTTGATGATGCCATGCTTCGACTGTCTTCTTGAAAAAGGGTGGGAATGTATGCTTCATGAAATCTGTGTATTCTCATGTTGCGTCATCCAGTGGAAAAATTCTTACATTGTACAAGCCATTAGACAACGGGCAGATTGTTGCAAGGGAACTGTCGGGTCTGAAGTATGAGATAACAGGTTCAGTTTTGGTACGCCCTTCAGGATCAACTAGAGGTAAATCAGCACAGGGAACTGCATTGGGTCCGATGTGTTTCTTCAGCGGCTGATATGCCCATGTTTGCAGCTGCAGGTGATATGACACATTCGCCCGCAATACAGTACTTGAAATGGTCCATAAAACTTGCTCTGCAGCTTGATGTGAGAGCGAAGGCCGGAAGCATTCAGACGATGTGGCTGAAGTTTCAAGTCGACCATGTCACCTACTGCAACTCTGCAAGAGTCCTTTCCACTGCTTCTGATCTGCATAATTCTTAATGCGCTGCTGGCCAATTAAGAGATTGTGCTTCAGCGTTGAGAGAAGCTGTTGTCTGACAGTCAAGGAACCATGTGCCTCACTGTCAGTAGTACCTACTACCATTGAGACCTCACTGATTTGTGGCTGTGGATATCCCTATAAGGGCTCGAAAGGAGTCTACAGGAGAGCCGAATGAAAGAACTGTTCTACCAGTATTCAGCCATGGGTAAATGCTGAACCCATTTCTTCGGTTCAGTAGAAACCATGCAGCGAAGGTAATTTTCAATACTCACAAGTTCACCTTTCAAGTTCAGTCTAATAATGTAGCATTCTCCATTGGAGATGCATTTTGATGTATGAGTTCCATTTCAAGAAAGACCTTTTCCAAAGATGTTTCCAGCTAATTAAAACAAGTCAAAACTGGCACAAAACCATATAAGCCAAAGCATAACTGCATCATTAATGATGAGTTTCAAGCAAGGTCATAGAAAACCAAGACCCATTCTTTAAAGGAAAGCCAACAAAGTGTTGACCAACATCTCACAAAAATCATGACTTCATGAGAAATGAACTATTTAAGAATAGAAGCCAAACAACCATAAGGATCAGCCAATAGATATTTAAGAAACGGACCTCAATCAAAAACAAGCTTTGAAATCATTATGGCGAAGGATTATTAGTCCAGCCCACCCAGACCCAAAAAATAAAATAAAATAACGAGGCTTCATGTTGTGCTCCGGCTAAGCATTAGAAATTCAACTGATCTTAAGCCCAACCATTAAGCCAAAATCATTCAAGGAAAGGAAGTCATCCAATTTTAGCAAATGAACCAATATTAAAGCACTATGTCACATGCTGCGTATCAAGGCAAAATTAACATAAATCTTTTTTTGCGGTTTTTTTTAACATAAATCTGTTCCTAACAGTTCAACATGGAAAACGACGGACATCAAGAACTTGAATAACGAAAAAATAAATGCTCTCAGGTTATTATACTCCCTCCTCTAGTTATTGAGAAGTAATTGTTTCAAACATAGGCTCAACTAACATTTTAAAACTTGTACTGACTATTGTTTAATAATATTTGTATTGGATGTGTGAAAAAAAACATGTGCAGGTTATCTACAAGTATTTGTTTAAGGCAGAGTTTACATAATGAGAACAAAGGTTATCTCCCATAAAGTATTTTCAAGAAATAATAACTTCAAACAGTTTTATACAATGAGAATAAAGGTTCTCTGTCATAAAGTATTTTCAAAAAATTCAATACATCTAAAAGTATTTTCTTTGGTTCAGTAGAAACCATGCAGCCAAGGTAATTTTCAATACACTGGTTCACATGTTCACCTTGCAAGTTCAGTCTAATGATGTAGCATTCTCCATTGGAGATGCATTTTGATGTATTGAGTTCCATATCAAGAAAAAAACCTTTTCCAAAGATGTTTCCAGCTAATTAAAACAAGTCAAAACTGGAACAAAACCATATAAGCCAAAGCATAACTGCATCGTTAATGATGAGTTTCAAGCAAGGTCATAGAAAACCAGGAACCGTTATTCACAGGAAAGCCAACAAAGTGTAGACCAACATCTCACAAAAATCATGACTTCATGAGAAATGAACTCGTTTTAGAATAGAAGCCAAACAACCATAAGGGTCAGCCAATAGATATTTAAGAAATGGACCTCAATCAACAAACAACTTATGAAAATATTATGGCGAAGGATTATTAGTCCAGCCCACCCAGACCCAAAAATGAAATAAAATAAAATAAAGAGTCCTTTCCACTGCTTCTGATCTGTATAATTATTAATGCGCTGCTGGCCAATTAATAGATTGTGCTTCAGTGTTGAGAGAAGCTGTTGTCTGCCAGTCAAGGAACCATGTGCCTCACTGTCAGTAGTAGTACCTACTACCATTGAGACCTCACTGATTTGTGGCTGTGGATATCCCTATAAGGCCTCGAAAGGAGTCTACAAGAGAGACGAATGAAAGAACTGTTCTACCAGTACTCAGTCATGGGTAAATGCTGAACCCATTTCTTCGGTTCAGTAGAAACCATGCAGCGAAGGTAATTTCCAATACACTGGTTCACAAGTTCACCTTGCAAGTTCAGCCTAATAATGTAGCATTCTCCATTGGAGATGCATTTTGATGTATGAATTCCATTTCAAGAAAGACCTTTTCCAAAGATGTTTCCAGCTAATTAAAACAAGTCAAAACTGGAACGAAACCATATAAGCCAAAGCATAACTGCAACATTAATGATGAGTTCAAGCAAGGTCATAGAAAACCAAGATCCATTTTTTAAAGGAAAGCCAACAAAGTGCAGACCAACATCTCACAAAAATCATGACTTCCATGAGAAATGAACTAGTCTCAGAACAGAAGCCAAACAACCATAAGGATCAGCCAATAGATATTTAAGAAATGGACCTCAATCAACAAACAAGCTTTGAAATCATTATGGCGAAGGATTATTAGTCCAGCCCAACCATACCCAAAAATAAAATAAAATTAAGAGGCTAATCAAAAGCTTCATTACACGGGTTGTGTCCAAGTTAAACATGTAAAAGCAGGAGCATTTTCATGAACTGGTTAAAATGTTTTTTTCTCATTTTATCTATTATGTGAGTTTTTTTATTTGCAATATCTTTTGAAGAAATGTGCACTTCACAACCCTGAAGGCCTGACCTGCTGCCTTGGACTATTGCTCGAATTTAGTTCTCGGTTACACTACTCAGGTTGGATCCTCCAGATCAGTGTCCAGGAGTAGAGACAAGTCGATGGGCGTGCCTATGTCTTGCTTTTTTTTATTGAGTGGTAACTATTATTCAACTGAAATTATCTCTGGAACACACAATGTTTCGTACTTCCTTCGTAAAATAATATAAAAGTGTTCAGATTATTAAAGTAGTGATTTAAACACTTCTATATTTCTTTATAGAGGGAGTAATAGATCTAGTAAGTAGTAACACATGTCGCTCTACTGAGGTTAGTGGGGCTTCATGTTGTGATCCAGCTAAGCATTAGAAATTTAACTGATCTAAGCCCAACCATTAAGCCAAAATCATTAAGGGAAAGGAAGTAATCCAATTTTAGCAAGAGAACCAATCTTAAAGCACCGTGTCACATGCTGAGTATCAAGGAAAAATTAACATAAATCTGTTCTTAACACTTCAAAAGGGAAAATGGTGGACAGCAAGAACTTGAATAATAAAAAAATGCTCTCAGGTTATTATACTCCCTGCTCTAGTTCTTGAGAAGTACTCCGCCCAATTAACATTTTAAAACTTTGACTGACTATTCCTTAATATTGTCTGGATTGGATATGTAAAAAAAACATGTGTAGGTAATCTGAAAGTATTTTCAAAAACAAAGGAAGAGTTTTATATAATGAAAACAAATGTTATCTCTCATAAAGTATTTTTGAAAGAAAAAATGTCAGCAGTTTTATATAGTACTCCTGCAAGTAGACTAGACTAGAGGGAGTTTTATTAATAGATAATGCAATTTTGGGGTCTTCTTCAGAACTAGACTAGAGGGAGTAATTTGATTATCATCATTGAGCAACACACACACGAGGTCAACAAGATCAACATTACCTTTTCGTTAATCTCATAAAGCCTATTGAAATGGTGTATTCTATCCAATTTTAAGGGATAATTTTAATTCTGGGAAATTTAGTGGTTTTGATTTATAAAAAAATACTGTGTGAGAGAGGGGAAGGGGTGATATTACCTATTTTTGTTACCTGAGTGGAGCTAATGACGGTTTCCAAATCCAATACCGAACCACCTTGCAGCTAATTCCTGAAGGATAGTGTCTTTCACTTCGCAAAATTTCTCAGTCCAGCCCACCCAGACCCAAAATTAAAATAAAATAAAATAAAGAGGCTTCATGTTGTGCTCCGGCTAAGCATTAGAAATTCAACTGATCTAAGCCGAACCATTAAGCCAAAATCATTCAAGGAAAGGAGGTCAATTTTAGCAAGAGAACCAATATTAAAGCACCGTGTCACATGCTGACTATCAAGGCAAATTAACATAAATCTGTTCCTAACAGTTCAACATGGAAAATGATGGACATCAAGAACTTGAATAACGAAAAAATAAATGCTCTCAGGTTATTATACTCCCTCCTCTAGTTCTTGAGAAGTAATTGTTTCAAACATAGGCTCAATTAACATTTTAAAACCTGGACTGACTATTGTTTAATACTCCCTCTGTTCCTTGATATAAGGTGCCTAAGGTTTTTGCACGGATATTAACGCGTACATATAATGGTACAATTGGATTGATCTTTCCCAAGAAAAAATCGTGAGAAAACAGTTCGAATCAGCCAATAATAGCAAAGAGACCCTCCGTTCTATCTCTTTCCGCAGGTATATTTGCCTAGACGGGTGGTATAATATCAATATGCCATGTGTTTTGAATTTTTTCTCAAAACCTTAGGCACCTTATATCAAGGAACGGAGGGAGTAATATTTGTATTGGATATGTGAAAAAAATAACATGTGTAGGTTATCTACAACTATTTTTTTTAAGGAAGAGTTTATATAATTAGAACAAAGGTTAACTCTCATAAAGTATTTTCAAGAAAGTATAATTTCAAAAAAAAAATGAGAATAAAGGTTCTCTCTCATAAAGTATTTTCAAAAAACTCAATACATCTAAAAGTATTTTCTTTGGTTCGGTAGAAACCATGCAGCCAAGGTAATTTTCAATACACTGGTTCACATGTTCACCTTGCAAGTTCAGTCTAATAATGTAGCATTCTCCATTGGAGATGCATTTTGATGTATTGAGTTCCATTTCAAGAAAAAACCTTCTCCAAAGATGTTTCCAGCTAATTAAAACAAGTCAAAACTGGAACAAAACCATATAAGTCAAAGCATAACTGCATCATTAATGATGAGTTTCATGCAAGGTCATAGAAAACCAAGAACCGTTATTTACAGGAAAGCCAACAGAGTGTAGACCAACATCTCACAAAAATCATGACTTCATGAGAAATGAACTAGTTTTAGAATAGAAGGCAAACAACCATAAGGATCAGCCAATAGATATTAAAGAAATGGACCTCAATCAACAAACAAGCTTTGAAAATATTATGGTGAAGGATTATTAGTACAGCCCACCCAGACCCAAAAATAAAATAAAATTAAGAGGCTTCATGTTGTGCTCCAGCTAAGCATTAGAAAATCAACTGATCTAAGCCCAACCATTAAGCCAAAATCATTCAAGAAAAGGAAGTCATCCAATTTTAGAAAAAGAACCAATATTAAAGCACCGTGTCACATGCTGAGTATCATGGCAAAAATAACACAAAGCTGTTCCTAACAGTTCAACATGGAAAATGATGGACATCAAGAACTTGAATAACGAAAAAATAAATGCTCTCAGGTTATTATACTCCCTCCTCTAGTTCTTGAGAAGTACTCCACCCAATTAACATTTTACAACTTTCAACCTCTATTGTTTAATAATTTCTGGATTGTATATGTGAGAAAAAAAACATGTGCAGGTTATCTGAAAGTATTTTCAAAGAAAAGGAAGAGTTTTATATAATGAAAAAAGGGTTATCTCTCATAAGTATTTTCAAGAAAGTATAATTTCAAACAGTTTTGTATAATGAAAATAAAGCTTCTCTCTCATAAAGTATTTTTGAAAAGTTTAATTTCCAGGAGTTTTTTTATAGTAATAGATAAATTTAGGGGTCTTCTTCAGAACTAGACTAGGGGGAGTTAATTTGATTATCATCATTGAGCAACAAACAGACACACGCACACACACGAGGTCAACAAGATCAACATTACATTTTTTTTATCTAAAGCCTATTTAATGGTTTATACTATCCAATTTTAAGGGATGATATTTAATTCTGAAAACTTTAGTGGTTTTGATGTATAAAAAAAATACTATGTGAGAGAGGGAAGGGGCGATAGTACCTGTGTTTGTTACCTGAGTGGAGCTAATGATGGTTTCCAAATCCAATACCAAACCACCTTGCAGTTAATTCCTGAAGGATAGTGTCTTTCACTTCGCAAAATTTCTCAGCCCAGCCTTCTGGTTCGATGGCATCAACTCCTAAGCCAGGAGCCCGGTCCAGTGACTTGAGGTTGACCGGATCTCTCCAATCAGCCACATAAGCAGACACGCGCCTTTTGAACTTGGCTTTGAATTCGGACCACGCTTGGTATTTGTAGTGGTTAACACGGGCCAACATGCTCCACATGCTTTGGAAAGCAGGCTTGAGCTTAAAATGATGAACTGCGTTAAACATGGATGGTTCCACGGCGTCAAGGCGGACCAAAGATTTGTGCCGCTGCATGCTCTTCAACCGGCACGTGTAGCCCTGGCAGACCCCCTCCGGTGGATGTGTTGTTTGGCCCGAGGGGCCAAAATCAAGACACCCAAGGTATAATTGGCCGATGGTGTCATTGACTGAAACAACTGCCTCTAGCAAAGATTTGGATGGCTTCTCCAATCCTTTCCAGTTAGTTGAAAAGATGAATTCATCAACGTCGATCACAGCCATCCATTGGCACGAACCTTGTTGTGTGGCCGCGCAGTGAGAAAGGCCAGCTTCTTGTGTCTTGGTCCAAGGCCATGGCACGGTAGTGATGTTGAGTCCGGCGGATTTGAGCTGCGCCACTTGCTCTGCCAAGTCGTCTTCGCTAGCGTTGTCGTAGATGGCCCACTCCCTGAGGAACTTGGATATGTCGCGCACCATTGTGCAGGCGCAAATAGAACTTTTTGGAGGTGTAACGGTCAGGGAGGAAGAATCAGGGTGCTGACGATGGAAGGTTGCAAGGGAGGGCATGGGCTCCTCGCCTGCGACCACCAATGTGACGAGAACCTTTGTGTTTGCTGACTTGATGGGTGTTGGCGGGTTGGGGCAGCGGGTAACCTGCTGCACTGAACTGATTGCTGGTAAAGATGCCAGGATGGTCTCGTCGCCGTCGCTGTAGCGATACAGGCACTGGAGATCTTGGCGGCTGTTGAATCCCTTGGCGAAGACGAGGACATCGCCTCCGTCCAGAAGAGCAGAATCGAACACGATGGGGTCGCTCCAGTTGAGCAACGTGCGTGTCGGAGTATGAGCTGCGAAATCAGCAGCTTGGAGCTTGGAGGTAATTAAGAGCGGCGCTTGGAGCTGCTGCAACCTCTGTGCTGGCTCAGGAACGGGGCAGAGGTAGGCCTGAAGTCCGGACCCCGGCAGCCTCCCGAGGGGTCTGGCCGGGGACGACATCCCACCCTGGAAAGAGCAGATGGCGTCGCCGGTAGGCTCAGCGCCGTCTGGTCGGACAGGAGGACAGCATCCGCGTCCTGCTGCGGCGGCGAGTGGTTGGCGCGGAGGCGGAGGGGCAGAAGGCGGCGCGCGAGGTTGTCGTCGCTGAGGCGGAAGGATGGCTGCGGCGACGGCGAGAAGTCGGCGGCGAACGGGAAGGGCGGGGGCGCCGGACTGTCGGCAACGAGCGGGAACCGGACATGGGGGAGGGGCGCCGAGAAAAGCTGGCCGCGGGAGTAGGCGTTCTGGCCGCCGCCGGAGAGCAGCAGGAGAGCGCCGACTGAGACGCCGCCGGCGATGGTCAATAAGCGGCGAAGGCGGCTGCGGCGGCGGTGGTGCGACATCTCCAGGGAGCTCGAATTCTTGATTTCGCCGAGATTGATTTCGAGCAGGGGGGGCTTTGCGAAGGAATTGCGAGAAGACGGTCTCGATCGATCTAGGTCAATTTAGGGTTTGACTCGAGTCAAGCTGCGCTGAGCTGGCCGGTCGACCCAGACCCAGACTCGGATTCGATCGGGTAGCTGGGTCGGTTCCAGTTCCCGCGTTGGTTTGAATCCGACAAACTTCGGATTGGATTTTCTTTTTCATTGTTTTTTTATTTGCGCCTTAAAAATACAATACGTACTTGTATAAAAATTGTTGTCATCATCTTGAGAGAAAATAAATTTTATTTTTCCCTAAATTGATAATTGTTTTTTCTCACTGCGCCAAGTTTTAATGAAGCCCACACATTACATCACGTTCGACAAATTTAGACTGGGTTTAAATACAGTACGCAGAAGGGTCAGACATAGCATATGATCAGATAAATTATTTTTTGGTCATTGAGGGCATCTCCAAAGGACCAACGCATTTGTCCGCTTTTGATCCACCGGCCTCCGTTTGGGTCGCCATGGGTAAAAAAACTTGGCCCAACGGGGCGTCGCAAATGGACCAGTGCCTGTTTTTTGATCCATCGCGACCCATTTTCGGGTCAAATCTGTGTCCAATTTGGGTCAGCGCAGTCACGCAACGAACTCGCGCGATGTTCTCCCCTTGTCCGGGTGGCCTGCATGTCTGCATCCCACTCTTCTTGCCCCTCCAATTCCCAATTTTTTTCATTAGTTTTCTTTTTGTGTTTTTCTTTTAAAAAGTCCACACAAATGGTGTTGTCACGATCTTAAGAGTAAAATAAGAAATATTTTTACCATGAATCGACACTTTTTATTCTCTCACGTCCGCCAAGTCTTAGTGGGCTCACACACCACATTACGCTCTGCGATGGCTGGTCTCGTTTATTTCACCGCTTGTTGCACATGGGGGATCCGTGTCAAACTCTTTCACGCATATTATGGATCAAAAATACACACAATACTTTCGCTCGACGCACTAGACTTAGGCCAAGAAGTTTAATGTTTGGGGCCCACGTGAGCCCCACTACATATCGCTTTCGTCTACATGATACACCTTTGATGGTGATTGGGGTGGACTAAGGAATGTTGCTGGTAGTGACCAACTTCCCTCAATAATCAGCAGCCCGACGAGGAATCTAGACAACAGGTGCATTCCTTCCATCGCCATGGCTATTTCCTACTCTAGTTCGGGCCTTCCCCCATCGTCACATTCAAATTAACAAGATTCACATTCAAATTAACACTCAAATCGTCACCAAATAGTCACGAGAAAAGGTGGCTAGATAGTCTTCTCAAATTCCTATGGAGATAAGGCTTGAGAGAGGCAGATCTTCCCCCAACCCTAGAAAGGAGAGGTCTTTAAATTCATTTTGGGGATTCTTCTCCAAGTTAGAGTTCTTCATCCCACTAGGGGGAGGTAGATGAGTAATGTTATCTCTCAAATCTTAGTTTGTACTTTGACAATCCTAGTTCGGAACTAGGAGGCGAGTACTCATAGTCTTGGGGGTAAAGAGGGTGAATGGGTCATGGCCCTTTACTCTGTGCATAGGAAGACTAGTAGTACTTGTCAAGGGGCCCGTAATACCGCCTGATGGTAGTGCCATAGACAATCTTGGTTGTATTGCTTGCTTCATGAAAACCAGGGGCGGAGCCAGGGGGACGAGCGGGGGCCAGCCCCCCATGGGCCGGCCACCCCCAACACATTTCAGAGGGGACTAGGCTATTACTGTAAATAATACTCTTACGTGGATAGACAACGGCCGAATCTGACAAACTTCGGATTGGAAAAAAATCATTGATTTTTTTATTTTGGGTCTTAAAAATACGTAATGTATAAAAAATGTTGTCACCATCTTAAGAGAAATAAATTTTATTTTGCAACAATTGTTTTTTCTCACTCCGCCAAGTTTTAATGGAGCCCACATACTACATTCGCCAAAGGACCGACACATTTGTCCGTTTTTGATTCGCCGGCCGGCCTTCGTTCGGGCCTCGGTGGACAAATTTTTTGGCCCAACAGGGCGTCGCAAATAGACCAGTGTTCGTTTTTTGGTCTGTCCACCGCCATCGCAAATACACATTTTTGGAATGGCCTTCATTCATTATCTTTCATGCTCTTTTTGAACTCCACTCGATGATCCTCCTCTACAATCTTGCTTAGTGTGCAACCCAATAAACTTTGCCATTTGACATATAAAAACAAGAGGACTCGAACCCTTATTGGAAATTAATGTCAAAGGAGGAGAGGAATGCACATCAAAGCCTATCTATTGTAGAGGAATGTTTATCCATATCCTTAATAGGTATGAATTGCCTAATACATGAAAAAGGAATAAAAGGGGAGAGACATATGTTTCAACAGTTAGGGGAAGGAAACTAAGTGTTGTTCTATTTGCTGTATTTTTGTCTCATCCTACCTGTTCCCGTCGAAAGGAAAGCCTCCCTAGTATAAGGAAAGAGGAATCGTATATGAGGAGAGGAATCGTAAAAAGAGAAAAAATCTTGTTAGCATATTAATGCAAATTATATCTTTGCGTACATGTCTTTAATTCAAGTGGAATTCGCTTTATAGTGATACTAAATCATGTGTATGTCATCCCAGTCTTGGTTCACTTGTAGTGCTTTGCGTCTTCTTGAAGTGAGATCATTGTGTTATCTAACCCTTTTTTTTCTCAACTTTGTCTCTTCAGGTAAGCTAAGTTGTACTTAAAAGAAAGTGTGTGCATCTCATTCATCAGTACTATGATCTCCTCTTATTGTACATGAGCCTTGTTGCAAAGGTTCGATGCGAGCGCAGCAAGGCTCATGTTGCAAAGCATCGAGCGCAACATGATATTTGCTGCAAACACTTCCACACTGAGATCGGATGGATCTATCGCATTCCATCCAACGCCTACGGAGGCAGTGTGATGAGCCTCACGAGTGATACGATCCAAAATGCATCACTATTTTATATAGTAATTCTTTCCTATTCATTGATATATTTCATGTTATGATGCTATTCTTATGTTGTTTTGGCTTAATTTACACAGTTTGCAACTTTCCAATGCCGAAGCAGCAGACGCAGGATTCAGCGGTAAAAAGTAGACGCTGAGTTGCTGAAGAAGAATGCCTCCAAATTACCGGAAAATCGACGGGGGTATTTTTCAGATGGATGACGAAGACACGCCGAAGAGGGGCCAGAGGGGGGCCACATGGTGCCCAGGCGACCACCTGGCACGGCCCCCACCCTGGCCGCGCCGGGAGGGCACCTGGACCCCTGGGGCTACTCCCGGCTCCCCCCTCTGTCCTATATATCGCTCGTCATCTAAAAACCCTAAAAGAGGAGAGTTTTCGGAGTTCCGCTGCCGCTCCGTGGCGGAAACCTACAGAGGAGAAAAGACATCTCCGGCGGGTATATTCCGCCGGGGAGAACACCTCCCGGAAGGGGAGATCGTCGCCATCATCATCACCGTCGTCACTGGCATCATCGAGATCATCATCAACATCATCCCCAACATCAGCACCATCTTCATCTTCATCCAATCGCACCTCACAAGTTCGACTTGTGTTGTAATCCGTATTATCTATCCTCTCTACTCTGCCAGTGTTGATTGCTACCGTGTGATGAATGCTATTGAGTTTTGTTGGATAAATATAATTGTGTCCAGATTGTTTATCATATATTTATCCCCTATGATCATGATCTCTTTTATGTCTTGTGAGCAGTTACTTTAGTTCTTGAGGACATTGGAGAAGTCTAGTTGTTAGTAGTCATATGGTGTTGAAGTAATATGTGTTGTTTGATATTTAAGTTGTGTTGTTATTTTCCTAGTGGTGTTGTGTGAGTCGAACACTCAACACTTCGCCTTATTAAGGACCTAGGGGAATGCATTGTGTACAAAGATTGCTTACGGTGGGTTGCCGGAGTGACAGAAACCTGAACCCTAGTTCGCACTCTTTTGCACAAGGGAACAATGGATCATCGATCGTATTGCTATGGTTAGCCTTTTGCCTTAATTAATATCTTGTATTTGCGGATGCTTGCAAGATGTTTAATCATAAGAGTGCACTTATCTTTGTCTAGAGGGTGCACTAGCATAGATCCACCCACTCGACACTTATCAACACATCACATAGTACCGATACGGAATATGGCGAAAGCACATGACTATTTCTCCCGTGTGTCCTCAAGAACGCCTTAGCCTTTATAAGTTCAGTCGCTAAGCCTCTCCTTTGCTGAAAAGGATTGGGCCACTCGTTACTCCTCAGTGCTCTTTACTTTGCTTGCTTTTACCTTTTTGTCGCTTATACCGAGAACCCCTAAAAAGTTACCTTTTAGTTCTTGCAGCTATTTCTTTACCAAAGTCACTTGCCAATACCTTTTGCTCCTCGTTGGGTTCGACACTCTTATTTATTGAAAACGCTACAAACGACCCCCTACAGTTGAGGGTCATCAAGTAATATTTTCTGGCGCTGTTGACGGGGAGCGTAGCGTTATTAGTAAGTGAAGCTGGTAAGGAAGTTTTTATATTTGTGTTTTTATTTTGCTGTTGCTGCTGGACACCTCTACTCTTGGGTCGTTGTTTACGGGGAAACGCCCCACAGCTATGGTGGTTACTCCTACCCTACTGAAATTGTGCTTTACAAAATACCATCTGGTATTATCAATTATGTCTTATCTAATCGTTATGCAGGAGATAGACATCCAGGTGAAAACTTGCTATATCTATCACAACTATGTTCATTATTTAAGCTCGCAGGTGTGTCACTGGAATTCATCATGAAGAAATTATTCTCCGTATCACTTATAGGTAAAGCTTCAGATTGGTATAAGCTCCTCGATGACTCACATCTACTTAATTGGGAAGAGCTTATGTCTCTCTTTTATACAAAGTTTTACCCTCTTCATAAGAGCTTATGTTCATTATTTAAGCTTGCAGGTGTGTCACTGGAATTCATCATGAAGAAATTATTCTCCATATCACTTATAGGTAAAGCTTCAGATTGGTATAAGCTCCTCGATGACTCACATCTACTTAATTGGGAAGAGCTTATATCTCTCTTTTATACAAAGTTTTACCCTCTTCATGAAAATGTGGCAAGGGAGTGGGTGATCAAAGCTTGATCTAGGACATGAGGGAGAAAGGTTTGGAGGTCACTTGGCCTAGGGAAAAATTTAGGTCCAAGTGATCAAGGACAAAAGAGTTGCAAATCATCAGGCAAATGAAATCCAATTCTTCATAAATCAGCAAAAAGGTTTTGCGAATAAAAGGGCCAAAAACCAGGATGTCACAAACCTACCCCCCTTAGGGTAAATCTCGTCCTCGAGATTTGGTTTCTTAGGGAACAGATACGGATAGGCGGACCTTAGAAAATCTTACCTTTCCCAAGTGGCTTCTTCCTCGGTATGGTGTGCCCACAGTACCTTAAAAAATCGTATCACCTTACTGCGGGTGGTCCTTTCCATCTGGTCCAAAATCCTGACGGGTTTTTCCTCATAACTCAGATCCTGCGTCAGTTCCAATTCCTTCATATCCACTTGCTTGACTGGCGGTGCAATGCATTTCCGTAACTGTGATATGTGGAACACATTATGAACATCAGACAGTTCCGGGGGTAGTTCCAGTTGGTAGGCTACCCTTCCTCTTTTAGCCAGTACTGGGAACGGTCCGATGTATCGTGGGTCAAGCTTTCCTCGGGTGTGGAATCTCCTTACTCCCTTCATTGGTGTTACTCGAAGGTAGGCATACTCTCCGGGCTCAAAGTTCACTTCCCGATGTGTTTGGTCATAGTAGCTCTTTTGACGAGACTTGGCTGCTTTCAGACGGTCCTGAATCTCCCTGACTTGTTTCTCGGCTTCCAGCAACAAATCTGTACCAAAGATACGGTTGTCTCCTGTCTGTGACCAGTTTAGAGGGGTACGACACCTACACCCATATAGCGCTTCAAACGGTGACATCTTGAGGCTGGACCGATAACTGTTGTTGTACGAGAATTCCGCATATGGCAAACAGTCTTCCCACTCTGATCCATAGGCCAACACACATGCCCTGAGCATATCTTCCAGAATCTGGTTAACTTGTTCAGTCTGCCCATCAGTCTGGGGGTGATATGTCGTGCTATGCTTTAGTGCGGTTCCCAAGGCTTGATGTAGTCGTGCCCAAAATGCGGAGGTGAACGTGGACCCTCTGTCGGAGGTGATTGTCTTTGGTACGCCATGAAGGCTAACAATCCGGGACATGTATAGCTCTGCTAACTGATCTGCTCGATAAGTAGTGCGGACCGGGATAAAGTGGGCCACCTTGGTGAGCATGTCCACGATAACCCAAATGGAGTCATGGCCTCGGGCTGTTTTGGGATGCCCCACAACAAAGTCCATGCATATGTCCTCCCATTTCCACTGAGGGACTTGTAGGGGTTGCAGCAATCCAGCATGCTTCGGATGCTCGGCCTTGACGCGGTTGCAAATATCGCAGCATGCCACGTAATACGCAATATCCTTCTTTATTCCGGGCCACCAAAATGTTGTCCGCAGATCCTGGTACATCTTGGTACCTCCTGGGTGGATGGAGTACGCAGACTCATGTGCTTCTCGCAGTATTTGTTTTCTTAGGCTGTTTTGGTCTGGTACACATAGTCGGTCCTCAAACCATAGCGTCTATTGGTCATCGACGCGGAAGGGTGCGGCTTTGCCTTGCCGTACCTTCTCTTTGATCTCCTGGATCTTCGGATCTTCTTTCTGAGCTTCTTTGACTTCTTCCACGAGAGTTGGGGTAATCTCCATTGTCTTCACTTGTAGCGGATTGCATAGCACCAGGTTGAGGCTAGTAAATTCCCTTTCTAGTTTTGGGTTCATCCCTCTCTAAAGTGCGCGGACCATGCTTGGTTTTCTGCTAAGGGCATTGGCCACCACATTGTCTTTCCCGGGATGGTAGTTGATCCCGAGGTCGTAGTCCTTGACCAGTTCCAGCCATCTCCTCTGCCTGAGGTTGAGATCCGGCTGGGTGAAAATATACTTGAGGCTCTTGTGGTCGGTGTATATTTCGCATCGTTGGCCAATAAGGTAATGCCTCCATATCTTCAGGGCATGCACTACGGCTGCCAGCTCCAAATCATGGGTGGGATAATTTCCTTCATGTGGGCGTAGCTGCCGAGAGGCATATGCTACAACCTTTCCTTCTTGCATCAGCACACATCCAAGGCCGCGTCTGGAGGCGTCACAATAAATGTCAAATCCCTTGTGGAGGTCTGGCAAGGTTAAGACCGGTGCGGAAGTTAACGTGGTCTTTAGCTTGCTGAAGCTATCATCACATTCCTTGGTCCAGACAAACTTCCGATTCTTCTTTAATAGCTCGGTCAATGGCTTGGATATTTTGGAGAACCCTTCAATGAACCGGCGATAATATCCCGCCAATCCCAAGAAACTTTGGACTTCGGTCATAGTGGTTGGTGGCTTCTAGTTCAATACGTCGACCACCTTACTAGGGTCTACGGCCACTCCTTGTGCTGACATGATGTGCCCCATAAATCCCACCTCCTTCAGCCAGAACTCGCACTTGCTGAATTTGGCGTATAGACGGTGATATCACAGTTGCTCCAACACGATACGGAGGTGCTGCTAATGTTCTTCTTCACTTCGGGAGTATATGAGGATATCATCAATTAATACCACCAAAAACTTGTCCAGGAAGTCCATAAAGACCTTGTTCATCATGCCCATGAAGTATGCTGGGGCATTTGTCAATCTGAATGACATGACCTTGAACTCGTATATGCCATATCTCGTGGTGGACGCCGTCTTGGGGAGTAGCCTTCTTTCTTGATCTTCAGCTGGTAATAGCCTGTACGAAGGTCTATCTTGGAAAATACCCGTGCACCATTCAATTGGTCAAATAGACCATCAATGCGGCGTAGCGGGTATTTGTTCTTGATGGTGACTTCATTCAGTGGGCGGTAGTGTTGGGGAACGTAGTAGAAAACAAAAATTTTCGGCCTACGAATCAAGAACCCAAGATCATCCAAGAAGATTGCATACAAGGTTTTAGGTCATGGCTCACCAACCGATGTAGCGGAAGTAGAGTTGGTGAAGCTCGTGGACGTAGTGGAATTAGATCTCGCAAGTTCTCCCACGAACAGTCCCTTGATCAATCCCACGAACAAGTCCCGCGATCTAGTCCCACGGACAAGTCCCATGAACAAGCTCCTCGAAGAAGGGTCGAAGGTACGACCCCTCCATTAGTATCCACACATCCCGTAGCATCAATCCAGCAGCGCTCCGCCGTCCAGAGATGAACGCCACCGAGAAAACTAGAGGGAGAAAACCCTAACGGATTCCGATCTAGAACAGCGTCTAAACCGGGGTCTAAAAGTGGAGCAACGGGGTTTAGAGGAGGGAGGGTGGCGTATAGGCCTTGGGGACAAGTTGTGCTGTGCCCCCCACCCCTCCCCCACATTATATAGGTGGCCAAGAGGCCCTTGGGGCGCAATAAGGGGGGTGGGGAGTCCAACTTGGACTCCCAAACCTTCCCACCGGAAACCTGCCATATTGGAGAGTTGGACTTTCCACCTGGAGGGGATTCCTTCCCCTTGGTGCGCCCCCCACCCCTTGGCCGGCCAGGGCATCCTAGGTGGCTTGCCCCCCAAGGCTAGGGGCGCAGGGGAGTGGGTGGTACTGCCCGGAACCTTCCAGAACCTTCCATGACCTTCTAGAAGCTTCCAGGACCTTCCGGGACATACCGGGACCGTTTCGGGACATTCCGGACACTTCTGGAGCACTTCCAGGACATTCCGAGACCGTTCTCGGACGTTCCGGAGCCATCCGGATAGTTTCCAAGACCATCCGAGTTACAGTTTAAGCCACCGGATGACCGCGAAGGTTGTCAGGACGCCCAACGATTATCCAGAAACTATTCCGGTTGATCCAGGACTTCCCCAGTACCATTCTCATATGTTCCGGAACCACCTGGGACTACTCCAGAGTGATCCGGACATAACCTTAAATACCCAGAACTACTTCTGGTGCCCTTATGAACAATTCCATAAATCTCCGGAACTACTTCCGGTACCCGTATGAACTATTCTTCTTTGCTTCCACTAAACCTTCTACCATACTAGTATTCTAACAGACTACTGCTCGTTAAGTGTGTGACCCAATAGGTTCGGTATAATGCGGACATGACTCAGAACATCTTCCGGACATAGGTCAACAGCCTTTTGTCAATAGCCAATAATCAACAGCGGAGCCATGGACAACCATGTTGACTCCCGCACATACACGAAGAAACTTCGAGTGAACCATTATGTTTAGTCATGTACCATTCCCTTTGCTTCGCGATATATGACAAAGTTAGAGGAGAGAAGTTTGGCACCCATGTGTAACAACTTTTGAACACAAGCCACTCGTTATCCTCTTTGCTCGTTTGTCCCTTTTCTCGTTATCGTATTCCGGTATCCCCGTGACTGAATCACAATGCGTCTGGCCAGACTATAATGGATACCGTCATACCGAGTGGGCCCGAAGTGAATATCTTCTTCATCGTGAAGGAGCAAATCCCATTCTTGAACTATCACAGTCACTAGCCACACCATCTGACATACCCAGAACTTATTTTACTACTTCCCATTTACGGGAGGATTCATCTAAGAACCAAAGCATGTCTTCCTGTGTGAAGCAACTCGATACTCTCATGGTCTAAGGAATTACGTATATGATAACATTTCATGATATGACTTATAACGTAGTTACGATGTGATCTCTAAGTATATCATTCAATACTGGGGTCGGTTCAACATCATTGTTCTGCTAACAATATGTTCCCATTACTACTGACATCCTTGTTACAAGAACAATGTCCATGATTAAGAAAACGTAATCATCAGTTAGCACATGAGCTGGTCTTAGAGGCTAAACCAGGAACTCTTGGTGTTTACATTTCCACACATGCAAATGAGTTTTCTTCTGAATCTCACAGTCAGGGTCATTGCAATTATAGCACAGAAATATAAACATTAATTACGAACGTGGAAATATATATATAATAACATTTTATTATTGCCTCTAGGGCATATTTCCAACAGGTAGTCCACACACATTAGCAGACTTCCATCCTTCTTCTTGACAAATAGTACAGGCGGTCCCCAGGGTGAGGTGCTGGGGCGAATGTACCCTTTCTGTAACAACTCGTCTAGCTGCTTCTTTAGCTCCACTAGCTCGGTAGACGGCATCCGGTAGTACTTCTTGTATATCGGGGCTGTACCGGGAACAATCTCAATGGAAAAATCCAGTTCCCTGTCTGGTGGCATGCCTGGCAATTCTTCTGGGAATATATCTGGGAATTCTCTGACCACTGGGATCTTGTCCATGTCGTCTGTGGTGATCTGACATACCAGTAACTCTTTCTTTCGTGACATTCCCACGGCGGTGAATCGGACCGCTTTTCCATCTGGGTTGACCAGCTTCACTATTCGAGTCTGGAAGGCGAGACGAACATGGTGAGCTGTGAGCCAATCTACTCGGAGATTTGCATCAAGCCCCTTGGATTCAAGTAGAAGGAGGGCTGCTGGGAACTTCACTTCATATATCTCAATTGTCAGATTCTTGCATATCCTGTCTGCTCTGAGCACGTCCCCAAGGGTTTGTACCACCACGATTTGTTCCAAAAGAGAGAGAGGAAAATTGTTTTGGGTGGAAAAACTCTGCGAAATAAACGAGTTGGTCGCCCCAGAATCAAATAATATAACTGCGGGTATGTTATTAATAGGAAACATACCGATGAACACGTCGAGGGACTCATGGGCTCCTTCGGCCGAGACATGGTTGACTCGAGCTTGGCGATAATTTGAGTTGGGCTGGCCCCTGATGTTGTTGACTTGTGGTGCTGATTTCCCCATCTTGGAGGGGCATTGCCTGGAATAGTGCCCTGGCTTTCCACAAGTGAAACAAGTGCCATTGCGAATGCAATCTTCCTTGACTTGGGGAGTGATGAACTGCTTCCCTTGGTTTACCGGCTTGGTGGTCGCAGCGTTGCCATTAGACCAAGAAGGCTTGAAATCGGTCTGAGCAGGCTGCCAGACGCGTGGTTTCGGGAAGGATGTGTTGGAAATATGCCCTAGAGGCAATAATAAAATGTTATTGTATATATATTTCCACGTTCATAATTAATGTTTATATTTCTGTGCTATAATTGCAATGACCCTGACTGTGAGATTCAGAAGAAAACTCATTTGCATGTGTGGAAATGTAAACACCAAGAGTTCCTGGTTTAGCCTCTAAGACCAGCTCATGTGCTAACTGGTTATTACGTTTTCTTAATCATGGACATTGTTCTTGTAACAAGGATGTCAGTAGCAATGGGAACATATTGTTAGCAGAACAATGATGTTGAACCGACCCCAGTATTGAATGATATACTTAGAGATCACATCGTAACTACGTTATAAGTCATATCATGAAATGTTTTCATATACGTAATTCCTTAGACCATGGGAGTATCGAGTTGCTTCACACAGGAAGACATGCTTTGGTTCTTAGATGAATCCTCCCGTAAATGGGAAGTAGTAAAATAAGTTCTGGGTATGTCAGATGGTGTGGCTAGTGACTGTGATAGTTCAAGAATGGGATTTGCTCCTTCACGATGAAGAAGATATTCACTTCGGGCCCACTCGGTATGACGGTATCCATTATAGTCTGGCCAGACGCATTGTGATTCAGTCACGGGGATACCGGAATACGATAACGAGAAAAGGGACAAACGAGCAAAGAGGATAACGAGTGGCTTGTGTTCAAAAGTTGTTACACATGGGTGCCAAACTTCTCTCCTCTAACTTTGTCATATATCGCGAAGCAAAGGGAATGGTACATGAATAAACATAATGGTTCACTCGAAGTTTCTTCGTGTATGTGTGGGAGTCAACATGGGTGTCCATGGCTCCGCTGTTGATTATTGGCTATTGACAAAAGGCTGTTGACCTTTGTCCGGAAGATGTTCTGAGTCATGTCCGCATTATACCGAACCTATTGGGTCACACACTTAACGAGCAGTAGTCTGTTAGAATGTTGGAATGGTAGAAGGTTTAGTGGAAGCAAAGCAGAATAGTTCATACGGGTACCGGAAGTAGTTCCGGAGATTTATGGAATTGTTCATAAGGGCACCAGAAGTAGTTCTGGGTATTTAAGGTTATGTCCGGATCACTCTGGAGTAGTCCCAGGTGGTTCCGGAACATATGAGAATGGTACTGGGGAAGTCCTGGATCAACCGGAATAGTTTTCGGATAATCGCTGGGCGTCCCAACAACCTTCGCGGTCATCGGGTGGCTTAAACTGTAACTCGGATGGTCTTGGAAACTATCCGGATGGCTCCGGAATGTCCGAGAACGGTCTCGGAATGTCCTGGAAGTGCTCCAGAAGTGTCCGGAATGTCCCGAAACGGTCCCGGTATGTCCCGGAAGGTCCTGGAAGCTTCTAGAAGGTCATGGAAGGCTCCAGAAGGTTCCAGACAGTACCACCCACTCCCCTGCGCCCCTAGCCTTGGGGGGCAAGCCACCTAGGCTGCCCTGGCCGGCCAAGGGGTGGGGGCACACCAAGGGGAAGGAATCCCCCTCCAGGTGGAAAGTCCAACTCTCCAATATGGCAGGTTTCCGGTGGGAAGGTTTGGGAGGTTTGGGAGTCCAAGTTGGACTCCCCACCCCCCTTATTGCGCCCCAAGGGACTCTTGGCCACCTATATAATGTGGGGGAGGGGTGGGGGGCGCAGCACAACTTGTCCCCAAGGCCTATGCGCCACCCTCCCTCCTCTAAACCCCGTTGCTCCACAATTAGACCCCGGTTTAGACGTTGTTCTAGATCGGAATCCGTTAGGGTTTTCTCCCTCTAGTTTTCTCGGTGGCGTTCATCTCTGGACGGCGGAGCGCTGCTGGATTGCTGCTACGGGATGTGTGGATACTAATGGAGGGGTCGTACCTTCGACCCTTCTTCGAGGAGCTTGTTCATGGGACTTGTCCGTGGGACTAGATCGCGGGACTTGTTCGTGGGATTGATCGAGGGACTGTTCGTGGGAGAACTTGCGAGATCTACTTCCACTACGTCCACGAGCTTCACCAACTCTACTTCCGCTACATAGGTTGGTGAGCCATGACCTAAAACCTTGTATGCAATCTTCTTGGATGATCTTGGGTTCTTGATTCGTTGGCCGAAATTTTTTGTTTTCTACTACGTTTCCCAACAGGATGGCCCATCATTGGTCTTCTTAGCTTCATATTTACGCTTTCGATTGTCATTCCCAAACTTGTGCTCAATGACGGACTTGTACTCCCGTTCTGCTATGAGCGCCTTGTTGACAAGAGTCTGGAAGTCCGGGAAGTCCAACATGCCCAGTTGACAACGGAGAGTGGCTTTGAGTACTCCAAGGAAACGATCTATCTTCCTCTCTTCTGTGGCCACATCATGAATCGAGTATCTTGCAAGGTGGTTGAACTTGTTGAGGTACTCAGTCACTGACATGCTGCCTTGGACAAGGGTGAGGAACTCCCTCTGTTTGACCTTCAATACCCCGGTAGGGATGTGGTAGGTGCGAAACTTTTCCTTGAACTTTTCCCAGGTAATATCTTCCTCTAGGGGCCATACTGCCTTTGTATTGTCCCACCAAATTGCTGCGTATCCTTCGAGATAGTGAGTGGCAAACGGTACCATGTCAGCTTCATCACAGTGAGCAATCTCCAATTTCTTTTCAATGGTTCTCAGCCAGGCATCAACTTCAATGGGATCTGCTGCTTGGTCAAAGCTCGGGGGTCGGGTGCGCTGAAAATCGGGTAGCTTGGAGCGGAATCCTGGGTTCTGATTCTGTCCCACAATAGTCTGAATGCTTCTCAGTAATTCCATGAGATCCTGGTTTCACTTTTCTTCTAAAATTCTCATGATCTGTTCGGTGGTTGGTGCCTGTGGTGGGTGAGAAGGCATTGGTTATGGTGATAGTCTAGCTTTCCTGGCGGACCAACGAACGGGGGTATCGTCGCCACCAGAGTTGCTGCCTTCACCTCGCCTCATCCTATATCCGTTCCTAATAAAGCGCCAATATCATGAGCAACCACCATAGGGGAAATAACTAAAGTGACAGCGAAAGAAACTCGAAACACCAGAAAGCAGTAGTTGATGACTATTCGAACCCTTGCGAAAACCAGCGAATAAACCCAGTGGCCTCCCGATCGGTCTTGACAACTCGGATCTGGGGCATTACTGGAATAACTCAACCACTGCTGAAGACGGCCAAAAATCAGCTCAGAAATTGGAGCAGCGTTGATAAGAAGAAGGCAGAGGTCCCCTGAGACGTCCGAGAATACAGCTCAGAACACAGGGTCTCCACTGCGAAAAGAAACTCAGCAACTGCCTAAGACGGCCGAAAAGAAGCTTAGAACACAAGCACGTTGCTGAAAAGAGAAAGGTAAAATAGGCATCCACCCCGGACGGCCGACCAAGAATCAGCTCAGAACCAGGCGTGGTGCCACTTCCCGAGAGAAAGCGAGCAGGGGTTCGTTCGGGTCACCATGTCAAAACCATCAAAGAAACGGGGCAAAAGCCACATTAAAAGTAGCCAAATAAAAAAAGATATGCACATCCATAATTATACATAGCATTACAGCCTCATACAAAGCAAACTAGTAGGGGATAGCATAACTGATACTGCTCATACGACAGTTGACAACATGCACGGCCTTACGATAGATGCAATACATACTCATGCTGCTACTCGACATCGCTCTAGTCGTGGAAGTGAAGCGGGCACTGACAGTCAGCTGAACCATTGGATTCACCCTCAGAGTCGGAACTAGCGATGTGGATTGTGCTGCGAGAAGTGACGTCAAGACGACGACGCTGATGGGAAGACTCTCCCTCAGGAGGAGGGGGGTACGCTGTCTAAGCATAGGAGCAGCAGGGGTAGCAGTCAACGCGGCCCACTCCTCTGGGGTCTCGCGTCGAGTGGCTGCCGGAACAGCTGGAGTCTCCGGTGTAGGTATCGGTGCAAAGGTGGAGGGTGGAGGAGGAGGCGGAGACTGAGCTAATGATCAACTCGTACTGAGCGGTCATGTAACGAGTGAGGTGGACAACTGCCCGGTCGCATTCTGAGTCCGGCGGAAAAAGAACCTGCCCTGTAGAAGACAGGGTGGGGTAGTGGGAGAAACCTGGGTGAGTCTGCATCTCGATCTCCTGCTGGCGCAAGTCGAGAAGGGCGTCCAGAGAAGCATAGAGGTTAGCCTGATCTGGAGTCAAGGCGGGTCCTCCCTTCGCGGAACGTGAAAGGCTGCCGATCGCGGAGCTCGTGAAAAGGAACACCTCAGCACGGTACTCGTGTACGAAGTCAGCCAACTTCCCGCGGTACACCTGGAACACCGGGTCTTCTCCATGAGGGTACAGTCGGAGCCAAACTCTGCGGAGCAGCGACGGGAAGCCTGTCGACGAATACTCGTACTCAAAGGGGTATGGAACATGTGCCATCTACACTCACAGGGTTATCCATTAGTAACAATAACCAATGCGTCTATATGCACGCCAAGCAATCATCCAATGCATCAATCAAAGAACACAAGACAAGCAAGACTCTAGACTAGCGTTGATCTAGCGCTCGCGAACTAGCATGTCCTACAGTCAACGCGGCTCTGATACCAATCGTTGTGGCACTCCGGCTCAGAGCAACCGGTTTACCTCACATTGCCAGCCCAGAGATCATGTCTTCTGGCAATGCACAACATATTGGTACAAAAACAAGCGCTTTATTAATAATTATACAGGTACATAGGTTCGGGATACAAATGGCTACGAGGCATGGCGACACATCTCGTGCGGCAACAATATCTACATTATTTATGTTACATCTCGGGGCCTCGATACGAGCGACGAGATATTCTATGACAGCAGAACAACGGGGTGATGGAGCTCCACTCCACGGGGACACTGCTGGGATACGGCCTAGTTCGCGAAGTACGGCACAACAGAGTCTTCATGCTCAGCTTCTCCCGCATCTGGCATGACACGCCAGGTCAGTACATCGAATATACTTGCAAGATCACAACATCCATGTCATCAGGGTGAACAATATCAACAAGGCAATCATAACATTCAACATAAATTCTTAGTTAGGATTATTTCATTACCAACCATCCATGATCATCGCATGACCATGAAGCTTACCTCCGAGTCTGCCCTGACTCAGCATCCGGGTCATCGCATGACCTTCCAACTATACTGGTCATCGCATGACCACAAGTTAACTTCATCCTTTTACCGGTTGTGTGTTGACCCATAGTGTGACCTAGTACGAATTGTGTCCAATACCGTGGACTCGGCTATTCGAATAGATTTGAAACACTCTGCAGAGGTTGTGCACTTTACCCACACCATGGAGCTCCTTGCCCAAGGACTAGGACTACTCCAACGAAACTTGACTACCGCGTAACCCTTCTTCGGTACCACCGACATCGCATGTCTTGGGTATCCTTGTGTCCTCCAGATACAGGGAGCTAAGGGAGCACCAGGGGCGGCTGGCCACGGTGGAAACATCACGGCGGGGCTCCGGTGAGGACCAAGGCCTGGGGCCTCCCCGACGGGGTTTGCTGGGCTGGGTGATCAATTGGAGTGCAGTGGGTGTGATTGCAATGCTCAGAAGCAAGGAGGGCCTCGAGTTTTATAGGTGGCCACGAGATTCTGACAAGGATACCGCCGGGCAGAAGAAATTGAAGCAGTGCTCAGAGTGGATGAGCTCGGGCTATTCCCGACGGGTCTAGGAGGTTCTGGAGTTGAGCTGGCGCGCGTGCGAGCAGCTCCCGAGGCTCTGCATCGACGGGGTGACGGGTCGCGTCGGCAAAGCTCTCTGCGGCGGCCCTGCGATGGAGAGTGTAACAGCCTAGATTTCACAAAAATTAATTTTTTTGTTTTCGGTGTGAATTGTTTGATTGTCTGATTTGTGTGCGGTGTTTGCATCCTTGATTTATCGATCGTCGGTTATTTTCCCCCTCTTATCTTGTACCGGGCGGAGACGGACCCTTGCCACCCTGACACTCGACCTTTGCGACACCGGGTTTCACTCGATCACCATCGCGAAAACCACACGAGACCAGCCGTAGCCAACGGAACGAAAACCCCATTTAATAATTAAACGAGTTATTTTTATAGCGCGCCGGAAAGTGTTCTCGGAACGATTCCAGCGCGAGGTGAACGCCGCCGGCTCGACGCGCTGATCGCGCAATTCGAAGTTTTACCTGAATCGGAGGTCTTGTGGACCCCCGGCGGTCAGAAACGTAAACCCCCCGCGCGCGAGAGAAAAACCAGGGATGTTTTTGCAAACTGCAAGCCACCTGGGCTATATAAAGACCACCACTCTCCCACCCCTTTCTATGGTTACCCCTAAGCCAAAATTGCAGCCACCCCCTCCACTTTGCCCCAAAATTACCCCATTTTCGTCCAAACCCTATTTTTCGGATTTTTTGCCTTCCCTGCGATCTGGACCGTCGGATCGGACGATCCAATGGCCCAGATGCGCCCCACCCTCCCACCTGCCACCTCTCTCTCTCCTACCTCTCCTCCCAGCCGCGCCTCCGTGGGAAGCCGCCGCCGCGCGCCGACAAGCGTGCCGCCGGCTACCAACTTCTCCCCGCGGCCTCCCTCTCCTCCTCTTCCCTTCTCCCTCTCTTCCATGCGCTAATCTCTCCCTCTCCTCTCTCTGTCTATAGGGCGCCGCAGCCATGGAGTCCGAGGCCGGCGAGCCCGACCTCGAGTCGCCGCCTTGAACTCGCCCCAGCCTGATCCGGCAGCCGCGGCCCCGATCCGCCACTCCGCGTCGTTTCCTGCCGCCTCGCCCCTCAACGCCGCCGTGCCGGTGCGCCACTGGCCGGCCGCCGCCGGTCGTCGTCGGGAGGCCCCGAGTCGGCCAGCCAGCCAACCACCGACGCGCCGGGGTGGGCCGACCTGCCCCCTTGGCCCAGCAACGCCCCCACCGGCCCGAGCGGCCCAGCCCAGTCGCCAGGCCTCTCAAGCCACTGTTGGGCCGAGCACATGGTAGTCTTTTTTTTCTCTTTCCCTCTCTAATTTTTTGAAGTCTGAGATATTTGTGCTGCTGATTCAGTTTTGCGCTGTAATCTGCAAGTAAACCGTAGCCCGGATGACGTTGCGCCCAAAAGGAATTTTGTTTAGAATTGTGTGTACTTCAATCCATGTTTTGTGAGCATTTTGATTTGAGACCATCTTGATTTTGTTAATCTCTGTTGAAGTGGGCACCAGGCTGTTAACTGCTGCTAATTTCTGTTATGTGTTGCTGCTGTTATTTTATTGCAACTTTGGTTGAAGATTGTGACACATCCATGAGGCCTATTGCATTTATTCTTGTTGCATACTGTTAAGCATCATGTCTACTTCAATGCTATGCATTCACATGTCATGTTTGACTGCTGCATCTATATTATTTATTGCTCCAAAGTGTTGACCCTGATAACATGTGCTGATGTTTATATAAAGTTGCTACTTTGCTGCCCTATATCCTTTTAACCGTGCATCCTATTGAGCATTGCAATATGTCAGTTTGATCTATGCCATGTCTACTTCCATTATATGTATTGCATTGTCATGTTTACATTCCTGGTCATAGTTATGTTGAGCTCCAAAGTTGCTATGCCACTGTTGTTGACAGCTACCTCTATTTTTCTCTAAGTCTGTAACTTTCCGATGCCATGTTGCATGCTTAATATCTTTTGATCTGTGATGCCTATGACCTTGATTCTTGTTTGTACCTGATCACCATCATGTCTACTTCATGCCCATCTATTGCTATGTCATGTTGCTGCACTTTTGCATATAGTTTTCCCCTGTTTATACAGCATGAAAATAACAGTTTCTGCCCTGTTTTCCTGATTTTCACTAAGTCCTAGACCAGTAATGTTTTATTGCATTTTGCATGGGCTATAATTATTTGTTCATGATGCCTATTTGCGTGATTCCTTTTGCCATGCCTTCCCTGCCATGTCTACTTTAGTTGCATATCATTTTTGAGCATGTTTGCATTCATTATACTGTTTATGCATTGCTCTAAAGTGTGCTTCCTGATGTTGGCAGATTGTGTTCCAAACATGTTTTGCACGTATCTTTTTTAATGTAACTCCGTTTGGAGTGTTCTTTACATGTAACTTGACTAGAATTTCATGTACTTTGTGTTTATGCTATTGTTTGCTGCTATTAACCAACCTAAAATATGGTTTAGGGTAGAACAATACCAATTACTTAAATTTTCGTGGGGCACTTAGTGAAATGCCATGTTTAGGTTGTGTCTCACTTAAATTGACTAGCATAGATAGTTTATCTTATGCTGCACCTCTTGCCATGTTTGTGTTCTATGCAATGCTTGAGTGAGATTCCATGTTAATAACCTTTGCTCACCTTGTGTAGCTAAATTTTTTGAATCATTATAAACGTGCGGTATCATTGTGTGTGACGAGTACTCCACTTGACCTGTTAGTTACCGCTCTCGATGGTAGGTGCGATGTCTCGTGTTGCCTTCTTGTTGATGCTTGCTCGTGTTTGCTTCATAGTAATAGATGCTTTCTCGTAGATTGTCTTTTCCAGTGTTTCCTTCTTGTGTGCTTCCGCGGGTACTTCTCGGAGATGTTGCGAGGTTGCGATCGACTACACCTTTGGTTTCGTCTTCTCATCAGGTAAGGGGAGCATATATTATGCTTATAACTTTCAGCTCACTCGCGCCTAGGTGTAGTATAGAACGATTGCTTGATCCTACCACTTCATATTCATGCCTCCCAAATAAATTCAAACAGCTATGTCCCTCCACATCCCAACAAACCTTGTTCGGCTATGTTACTATTGCTTGTTGCTCAGCCACTGCTTAGTATGCATGCTAGGATGTTATTAACTGTTACCTCCGGTTACTCCTTGGATTGGGCTATCATACTATTATATTTATTATGGATGATATGATTATTATAATGTTGACTATATTCGACGAAGGATGGAAGGTCTAGGCTATCCCGCCCCGACGCTTTGTTCCATTCGAGTCACCTAGGACCCGAGTTCCGGGTATTGTGTCTCTTGACGAGCGTGCCTAACCGCGTGTGGGATTTTATGGGGTCCCCTTTTCTTACCTACCTAGCTTCAAACATTTCTAGAGGTGGCTCAAGCCGATTTACCATTTGCAAACCATGCATATATGTCTGTCGGGTCGCTCCTAGCAGATATCCTTTAAAACTACTTGGACCAGTGGAGACATGGTTCCTCTATTGGTCCACCCGATCAGCTAGGACCCGGCCCCATGTGAGGTGACCGGTAATCCAACCTATGTCAGCCGGAAGAGTCCGATCCGAGAGTGCGGACGGCTTTTGGATTGGGTGTCGACTCCCCGGGGGCCACCCGGATTTGTTCGTTGTTAGCTAGAGGGACCTGTCGTTTCGGATCTCTCGGAACTAAATCATAAAATGGTTGCCTATGATGGGTAGAAACTAAGAGAGATGGGCGTGCGTGCGGAGCCTTGTAATGGGCAGTTGGTACACCCCTGCAGAGTTAAATCTTTTCGAGAAGCCGTGTCCACGGTTATGGACGACTTGAGACCTACTCCTTGTTCATGGATAACAACAACTGAGATAATCTTAATATAACTTGATCAATGTGTGTGTGCCTTGACTGCTTCTTCTTCGTCGGGATGCGAAGAGGAGGACAAGGATATGATAGGTGTTATGCTTGCGTAAGTAGTTGATAGCAAGACTTGTTGGAGGCGATTCCTCATTGAATGCTTGGTTCGCATCTTACTCTAAATAGACCGTTAGCCACTCATATATTGCTAGTGCGTCTGCAACCTCACCACTACCCCCATCTTACCGTGAGAAGTTAGCTACAAGACTTTTGATATATTCTCACCCCTTGCTTTTCTTTTCCCTTTTATGTTTTTCCTGATCGTCCGCTGCAGTTGATTACTACCTCGACTCTTCTTCTGGACGCCTTCGTGGAGACTCGACGACGACTAGTTATGCGGATCCCGACGAAGAGCCGGGACCCGTGTGGTTACGGGGATGGTGTGTTTTACCTTTGCCACTAGGCATTTGAATGTAGTCTGTACTTAGACATGTATCTTTCGCTGATGTAATGTATTTAAGGCAGTTGTATGCCGATTGTATGAGATGTTGTATCCTTGTACCTGTAATATTGTGATATCATGTTGGAAATCCGGGGTATATGGCTTTGCCATATGTCACGGTGGGACCGATATGTGCTTCGTCCCCGGATCTGGATGGAAACATCTAGATCTGGAACTGTACCGCATATCGGGCCTTACAACTTGGTATCGGAGCCTTACCGACCGTAGGATCCCTTCTCTGGCCGAAGTCGAGTCTAGACAAAAACTAATTTGTAGTTACTAAGTTAGTTATCGGAGAGTAGGATTCTTTTTCCTCCTTACCCATGCTATGGTCAGGACAAGTGACGTAAGTGTTTTATTCTCGCCTTATCCCCTTCAAACTCTAAGATCTCGAGTGTGTGGAGTATTGAAATCGTTACAATGCTTTGCTTGGGAAGTATTGTCTTGATTCCGAGCTCAGGTGGGAATTCCTGTAGTACCTTTAGCTTCTTCGATTTCGGGTATCATCTGGGTCATCCATTTCCATCCATCATTTTGCCGGTGTTTTTTCACGACTTGCGTCAAAAACACTATCCTTTGGTCCGGTTATCGTTGTCGTTCCTCCTCTTGACACTGACGGTTTCGTATTTTCGACGATGTCGTCTCCCTGCGGAAAGCTTCTCGAATGGAGGTTCGTCGTTCGACATGGAGCAGAGTCCCTTGTTGGCGGTGTTGAAGATTGTCGACTCTCTTTTCTCTCCCCTCCTCTCCCCTGAATCATCCAGGTTTTGGGGCGAGATCCCTTGTTGGTGGTGTTGTATTGTAACAGCCCAGATTTCACAAAAATTAAAACATTTGTTTTCGGAGTGAATTGTTTGATTGTCTGAATTGTTTGCGGTGTTTGCATCCCAGATTTATCGATCGGCGATTATTTCCCCCCTCTTATCTCGTACCGGACGGAGACCGACCCTTGCCACCCTGACACTCGACCTTTGCGACACCGGGTTTCACTGGATCACCGTCACGAAAACTGCACGAGACCAGCCGCAGCCAACGGAACGAAAACCCCGTTTAATAATTAAACGAGTTATTTTTATAGCGCGCCGGAAAGTGTTCTCGGAACGGTTCCAGCGCGAGGTGAACACCGCCGGCTCGACGCGATGATCGCGTAGTTCGAAGTTTTACCCGAATCGGAGGTCCTGCAGACCCCCGGCGGTCAGAAACGTAAACCCCCGCGCGCGCGAGAGAAAAACCGGGGATGTTTTTGCAAACTGCCAGCCACCTGGGCTATATAAAGACCACCACTCTCCCACCCCTTTCTAGGGATTCCCCTAAGCCAAAATTGCAGCCACCCCCTCCACTTTGCCCCAAAATTACCCCCATTTTCGTCCAAACCCTATTTTTAGATTTTTTTTGCCTTCCCTGCGATCTGGACCGTCGGATCGGCCGATCCAACGGCCCAGATGCGCCCAGCCTCCCACCTACCACCTCTCTCTCCTACCTCTCCTCCCAGCCGCGCCTCCTTGGGAAGCCGTTGCCGCCCTGGACTCCGGCACCGCCGCCGCGCGCCGGCAAGCGCACCGCCGGCCACCAACTTCTCCCCGCGGCCTCCCTCTCCTCCTCTTCTCTTCTCCCTCTCTTCCCCGCGCTAATATCTCCCTCTCCTCTCTCTGTCTATGGGGCGCCGCCACCATGGAGCCCGAGGCCGGCGAGCCCGACCTCGAGCTGCCGCCTTGAGCTCGCCCCAGCCGGATCCGGCAGCCGCGACCCCGATCCGCCACTCCGCGCCGTTCCCTGCCGCCTCGCCCCTCAACGCCGCTGTGCCGGAGCGCCACCGGCCGGCCGCCACCGGTCGTCGTCGGGAGGCCCCGAATCGGCCAGCCAGCCAACCACCGACGCGCCGGGGTGGGCCGACCTACCCCCTAGGCCCAGCAACGCCCCCAGCGGCCCGAGCGTCCCAGCCAAGTCGCCAGGCCTCTCAAGCCACTGTTGGGCCGAGCCCATGGTAGTCTTTTTTTTTCTCTTTCCCTGCTTGTATTTTTTTCTAAGTCTGAGAATTTGTGTTGCTCATTCAGTTTTGCGCTGTAATCTGCGAGTAAACCGTAGCCCGGATGACGTTGCGCCCAAAAGGAAATTTGTTTAGAATTGTGTGTACTTCAATCCATCTTTTGTGAGCATTTTGATTTGAGACCATCTTGATGTTGTTACTCATTGTTGAAGTGGGCACCAGACTGTTAACTACTGCTAATTTCTGTTATGTGCTGCTGCTGTTATTTTATTGCAACTTTGGTTGAAGATTGTGACACATCCATGAGGCCTATTGCATTGATTCTTGTTGTATACTGTTAAGCATCATGTCTACTTCAACGCTATGCATTCACATGTCATGTTTGCCTGCTGCATCTATATTATTTATTGCTCCAAAGTGGTGATCCTGATAACATGTGCTGCTGTTTATATAAAGTTGCTACTTTGCTTCCCTATATCTTTTTAACCGTGCGTCCTATTGAGCATTGCAATATGTCATTTTGATCTATGCCATCTCTACTTCCATTATATGTATTGCATTGTCATGTTTACATTCCTGGTCATAGTTTTGTTGAGCTCCAAAGTTCCTATGCCACTGTTGTTGAAAACCACCTCTGTTTTTCTCTAAGTTTGTAACTTTCCGATGCCATGTTGCATGCTTAATGTCTTCTGATCTGTGATGCCTATGACCTTGATTCTTGTTTGTACCTGATCACCATCATGTCTACTTCATGCCCATATATTGCTATGTCAAGTTGCTGCACTTTTGCATATAGTTTTTCCCCTATTTATACATCATGAAAATAAGAGTTTCTGCCTTGTTTTCCTGATTTTCACTAAGTCCTAGACCAGTAATATTTTATTGCATTTTGCATGGGCTATAATTAATTGTTCATGATGCCTATTTGAATGATTCCTTTTGCCATGCCCTCCCTGCCATGTCTACTTTAGTTGCATATCATTTTTGAGCATGTTTGCATTCATTATACTGTTTATGCATTGCTCTAAAGTGTGCTTCCTGATGTTGGCAGATTGTGTTCCAAACTTGTTTTTACTTGTATCTTTTTAACCGTAACTCCGTTTGGAGTGTTTTTTACATGTAAATTGACTAGAATTTCATGTACTTTGTGTTTATGCTATTGTTTGCTGCTGTTAACCAACCTAAAATATGGTTTAGGGAAGAACATTACAAATTACTTAAATTTTCGTGGGGCACTTAGTGAAATGCCATGTTTAGGTTGTGCCTCACTTAAATTGACTAGCATAGATAGTTTATCTTATGCTGAACCTCTTTCCATGTTCTTGTGCTATGCAATGCTTGAGTGAGATTCCATGTTAATAAGCTTTGCTCACCTTGTGTAGCTAAACAATTTGAACCATTATAAACGTGCGGTATCGTTGTGTGTGACGAGTACTCCACTTAACCTGTTAGTAACCGCTCTCGACGGTAGGTGCGATGTCTCGTGTTGCCTTATTGTTGATGCTTGCTCGTGTTTGCTTCGTAGTAATAGATGCTTGCTCGTCGATTGTCTTTTCCAGTGTTTCCTTCTTGTGTGCTTCCGCGGGTACTTCTCGAAGACGTTGCGAGCTTGCGATCGACTGCACCTTCGGTTTCGTCTTCTCGTCAGGTAAGGGGAGCATATATCATGCTTATAACTTTCAGCTCACTCGCGCCTAGGTGTAGGATAGAACGATTGCTTGATCCTACCACTTCATATTCATGCCTCTCAAATAAATCCAAACAGCCATGTCCCTCCACATCCCAGCAAACCTTGTTCGGCTCTGTTACTATTGCTTGTTGCATGCTAGGATGTTATTAACTGTTACCTCCTGTTACTCCTTGGATCGGGCTATCATACTATTCTATTTATTGCGGATGATATGATTATTATAATGTTGACTATAGTCGACGAAGGATGAAAGGTCTAGGCTATCCCGCCCCGACACTTTGTTCCATTCGAGTCACCTAGGACCCAAGTTCCGGGTATTGTGTCTCTTGACGAGCGTGCCTAACCGCGTGTGGGATTTTATGGGGTCCCCTTTTCTTACCTACCTAGCTTCAAACATTTCTAGAGGTGGCCCAAGCCGATTTACCATTTGCAAACCATGCTTATATGTCTGTCGGGTCGCTCCTAGCAGATATCCTTTAAAACAACTTGGGCCAGTGGAGACATGGTTTCTCTGTTGGTCCACCCGATCAGCTAGGACCCGGCCCCATGTGAGGTGACCGGTAATCCGACCTGCTTCAGCCGGAAGAGTCCGATCCGAGAGTGCAGACGACTTTTGGATTGGGTGTCGACTCCCCCAGGGCCACCCGGATTTGTTCGTTGTTAGCTAGAGGGACCTTTCGTTTAGGATCTCTCGGAACTAAATCATAAAATGGTTGCCTATGATGGGTAGCAACTGAGAGAGATGGGCGTGCGTGCGGAGCCTTGTAATGGGAAGTTGGTACACCCCTGCAGGGTTAAATCTTTTTGAGAAGCCGTGTCCACGATTATGGACGACTTGAGACCTACTCCTTGTTCATAGACAACAAAAACTGAGATAATCTTAATATAACTTGATTAACGTGTGTGTGCCTTGACTGCTTCTTCTTCGTCGGGATGCGAAGAGGAGGACAAGGATATGATAGGTGTTATGCTTGCGTAAGTAGTTGATAACAAGACTTGTTGGAGGCGATTCCTCATTGAATGCTTGGTTCGCATCTTACTCTAAATAGACCGTTAGCCACTCATATATTGCTAGTGCGTCTGCAACCTCACCACTACCCCCATCTTACCGTGAGAAGTTAGTTACAAGACTTTTGATATATTCTCACCCCTTGGTTTTCTTTTCCCTTTTATGTTTTGCCTGATCGGCCACTGCAGTTGATTACTACCTCGACTCTTCTTCTGGACGCCTTCGTGGAGACTCGACGACGACTAGTTAGGCGGATCCCGGCAGAGAGCCTAGACCCGTGTGGTTACGGGGATGGTGTGTTTTACCTTTGCCACTAGGCATTAGAATGTAGTCTGTACTCAGACATGTATATTCTGCTGATGTAATGTATTTAAGGCAGTTGTATGCCGATTGTATGAGATGTTGTATCCTTGTACCTGTAATGTTGTGATATCATGTTGGAAATCCGGGGCATATGGCTTTACCATATGTCGTGGTGGGACCGATATGTGCTTCGTCCCCGGATCTTGATGGAAACATCTAGATCTAGAACAGTACCGCATATCGGGCCTTACAGCGAGCTAAGCGGCGGGCGGCGCGGTTGCTCGGGACAGTTGGCAAGTCGTCGTGCGGTGAAGCTGGTGAAAAGCAGACGTGGACGCGGGCAACGCGGAGGCGTGCGGAGCACAGGGGAGGCCGCGCGTGCTCTCTGGACGAACAGTGGTAGCGACGCTGAGATCTCCGGCGGGTGGCGCAACTTTGGGCGGGGACATGTGGCGCACGGGGGAGCTAGAGGAGCTACGGACGTGCGGGCGCGGCCACGGGCTCGTCGGGCGAGGCGTGGCCCTGATGGCGACGTCTCGGCCACGGCCAGAGCACGCCTTTGGCAGGCAGTGAGCGTGCTCACCCTGTGCATGCGTGCACTAGGTGCAGCCACTGCTCGCCAAGGATGTCTGAGGCACGCATGCAACGTCCAGAAGCACACCTGGGGGCTTGGAGGCACTGGGGAAGGTCTCATGTGGATGCCAGCTTCAAAAACAAGTTTCTGCAGGAAACTTTGGGATTTTGTGGTGGATAAATGTCTGGGAGTTTTGGGCTGAAATTTGGTGTGCATGCAAGGTTTAGGAAGGTGCCCAACTGGTAAAAATCTCAGAGCCAATTGACCAGTGTGCAGGGTACTTCATTCACAAAGTGCTCCTCTGTCCAGAAATAGAAATGAATTTTAGGAGGGGAAATGTTGTACTGAACTTGTTGATATTTTTCCATAGAATCATGAGGCATGATCCTAGAGTTCAGCACAAAAAGTTTCAAAGCAATTGGACAACCAGAAGAGGTGATGGCTTCAAAAACATGGGGAAAAATGCTTATTCCTTTGATGAAAAAGGAATATCTTGAGAAATAAAAATGTGGCAAGGGAGTGGGTGATCAAAACTTGATCTAGGACATGAGGGAGAAAGGTCAGGAGGTCACTTGGCCTAGGAAAATTTTTAGGTCGAAGTGATCAAGGCCAAAAGTGTTGCAAATCATCAGGCAAATGAAATCTAATTCTTCAAAAATCAGCAAAAAGGTTTTGCAAATAAAAGGGCCAAAACCCAGGATGTCACAGGAGACTCCTAGGCAGGTAGAAGTTCTTCGGAGAGGAATCGACCATTCTGATTACCCCTGTTGAGTTTGTGAGGGTTTGGTGGCCACCTTTAAGGTCAACCGGTAGTGGTTGGGAATTGCATTCGTGGTGATATCTCAAGGGGAATAGGGTGAGCCTTCGTGGCGTTGGTGTGTCTTCGTGGTAACACCCACTCTCTCTGAACGGTGAGTAGCTTCCCTCCAAGTAAGTGAACACCGGGATACATCGTTGTCTTCGCGTCATTCGGTTATCCTTACCCTTTCCCCTTATTACTTGCACTACCTTGTTGTTTATCCCACACTTACTACTTTATATTGTGCTTGTTGTCTACTTTACTTTAGCTAGTTCATCCTGGCAATTGTTAGTCTCATATTTATCTTCCGCACTATTGCCTAAAATTGCTAAGTAGTGATAAAATTTGTAATTGAACCTATTCACCCCCCTCTAGGTCTATATCGATCCTTTCAACAAGTCGATTGGAACCGGGATCCACTACTGCCGATTACATCTGTAGGAAACTGTCTCACACTAGCCCTACCCTGCCCCACCATGTCCACAAGTGATACGTCTCAAACGTATTGATATGTTCTGCTCGCCCCATGCATGTTTTGTGTGATATTGCTATGATCTACATAAACTTTCATACACCTTTGATCATATTTGGACTAACCTACTAACTCAGTGCACCTCAGTGCCAGTTCCTGTTTTCAGCTGTTTTTCTATTCCAGGTTTCCCAAATATTAAAAATGCTCCAAAAATTCAGGAAAAATCGGATAAAAAAACCAGCGCAACGGAGTCTTCCAGAAGCACCCAAGTGGTGCCAGAGGGCCACCACCAGGGGCCCAGGCGGCCACCTGGCGCGGCCAGGGGCCTGGCCGCGCCAGGGGGGGCGCCTGGACCCCTGGTGGCCCCCCCTGGCTGCCCCCTTCGCCTATTTATTCTCCATCACGGGGAAACTCCGAAGACAGAACCCTATTTCGCAAATTCTCCTCTGTTCCGCCGACGCCGTGCTTCCAAGATCGGGAGCACCATCAGGACCCTTCCCGGCACCCTGCCGGAGGGAGGATCGACCTCCGGGAGCTTCTCCTCCACCATGGACGCTTCCCGGATGTGCCGTGAGTAGTCTACCTTGGACCATGGGTCCATGATCAGTAGCTATGTGATGTTCTCCTCCCCTCTTTGTTCTTCATGGTTTAGACCTCGTGAGCTGCCCTACATGATCGAGGCACATATGTAATTCTTTCTGCTTTTGCTATGCTGAGTTTGATGGGATCTGATGGATTATGAGATTATGTTCAGATTGTGATAGAGTAATATAATTGGTTCTTATCTTTTGTATTTTCATTCCGAAGTAATTCTTGCATGTTCTCCGTTGCTATTTATTCCTTTGGCCAAGTGGTAGGTAGTGACTCCAAGAGGGAACGTTATGCTCGATTGTGGGTACATGCCCCCTGATGACACGCTTGAGTGATAGAAACATGAGTCTACGGGATGTGCTGTGGCCACAAGGGGGAAAACAATGGTGCTTGTAACCGTAGTTACAAGGATTATTTACTTTACGCAAAGTTCTTTTAATGCAGTTGTCTGTTGCTTTGGGTTTACACTTTGGGTGGGGTTCGCAACTTAAAACCAGCGAGATGTTCTGGATAGATATCTCAAGGTGGATGATTAGTAGTAGATGCAGATGGATTTCGGTCTACTTATTTTGGCGTACTGCCCATGATTTTGAGCCTCTTCCTTTCTTTTGTAGCATAGTTAGCATTGCGGTGCGTTTATAATCCTATCAATTGCCCTTCTGTAATTTGTTTACCTCACATAGCAGTCTTATCGTCTTTTGGGAGAGAGACATCACTAGTGAACATCACGGGACCCCGGTCCATATTCTCATCACTGTTTACACGCTCATTTACTTTCTTGCTTTTTACTTTCAGTTGCTATCATTATCATTATCCTGTGTTTTTGGTCCTTTGTAAACAACAAGACCGGAGAGATTGACAACCTCTCTGAACTTCGTTGGGAGCAAAGTTAATTGTGTTGTGTGCAGGTCCGCGTCAGGTGCGCCGCTGACACCTACTTATCATCGCAGGAGTCCTACTGGTCGATACTCAACCTTGGTATCTTCACCGAGGGAAACTTGCTGCTACGCTGCATCTTACCTTCCACTTGGGGTAACCAATGAAGGGCGAGAAGCAATCCTCTCTCGGGTATCAAGCGAATTTCTGGCGCCGTTGCCGGGGACTCCGAGTGATAAGATAGGGGAGTTGCCCACTACCTTTTACCTTTACTTTTTAGTCTTGTTAGTTTACCTTTCTATTTTTATCTTTGTGTCTTATATCAAAAATTACAAAAAAATCTGCCACACCTGCTGCTACTATGGGTTCCTCTGGAAACACAAAGTTGTGTGACTTTACCAGTCACAACAACAAAGACTTTATCTGCACTCCAATTGCCACACCTTCCACTTCAGCTACCTCTTATGAAATTAAACCTGCTTTATTAAACCTTGTTATGACAGATCAATTCTCGAGTGTTGGAGATGATGCTGCTTTACACTTGAATTATTTTGTTGAATTATGTGATATGCAAAAGTATAAAGAAGTAGAAGGTGATGTTGTTAAGCTCAAGATTTTTCCTTTCTCTTTGAGGGACGGAGCTAAAATCTTGTTTCGATCTTTGCCTAGAATAACATAGATTCTTGGGATAAGTGCAAAGATGCTTTTATTGGGAAGTACTACCCACCTGCTAAAATTATCATATTGAGGAGTAACATTATGAATTTTAGGCAATTAGATAATGAACACGTTGCCCAAGCTTGGGAACGTATGAAATCTCTTGTTAAGAAATGCCCTACACATGGTTTGACTACCTGGATGGTTATCCAGACTTTTTATGCAGGCTTGAACTTTACCTCGCGGAACCTGTTAGATTCGGCCGCGGGAGGAACCTTTATGTCAACTACACTCGGTGCTGCCACCAAACTCCTCGATGAGATGATGACCAACTATTCCCAATGGCACACCGAACGCGCTCCAACAGGTAGGAAGGTAAATTCTGTCGAGGAAATTACCTCCCTAAATGATAAAGTTGATTTAATTATGTCTCTACTTACCAAGAAACCCTCTATTGATCCTCATGATGTTCCTTTAAATTCTTTGGTTGGTCAGGAACAAGTAGATGTGAACTTCATTGCTAGAAAGAACTTTAATAATAATGCTTATAGGGGCAACTTTATTAGTAATCCTAGACCGTTTCCATCCACTTATGGGAACGACAACACCTACCCTCGCAACTCCTATCCTACTTATAAGGAAAGAGACCTACCTAGCTATGAGAAATTAATGGAAATAGAGAAGGCTACTAAGAATTACATGCATACCCAGTTTGAACAAAACGAAGCCTTCTCTAAGCAAATAGGTGAGCACACTGCCATTCTGCAAAACATTAGTGAACAACTTGAGAGCCTGAACGTTGAGATCTCTAATCTCCAAACTAGACTTACCGCCACTGAAACCATTGTTTCGAATATGTCCCACACCCAATCTACTTTAATAAATCGAATGGTAGCCAACCAGAAGTTATCCCTATGGAAGATGATAGAATTAAGAGCCTTCCTACACACCACACTATTGCCACTATCCAAATCGTTGAGGACACTGAAACTATTAGCACCCAATGCACTCCTAGTCACATCGGACCTATTAATGGTGATGCTAATACCTCAACCGTAGAAGAAGAAACTCCTATGAACATCGAGGGTTTCAAACAAGTGAGCTTAGATGACACTACTACCACCTTTGATAGTAGTGATATTGATTTTGACAGTTGCACCCTCTCAGAAGATATCAGCTTATTACACAAAATGTTTAGAGACCCCCACACTAGCACACTTAATCTTGCCTTCACGGAGCATATCACAAATGATCTTATCAAAGCTAGGGAGGAGAAGCTTAGGATAGAAACCTCCATACCTAGGAAGCTAGATGATGGTTGGGACCCCATGATAAAAATTAAATTAAATAACTTCTCTTGCTATGCTTTATGTGACGTTGGAGCTAGTACCTCTATCATTCCCAAAAGAATGTATGATATGTTTGAATTGAAACCTTTTGATTCATGTTCTTTTGGTGTAAGCCTTGTCGACTCTTCCGTAAAGAAACCTTTGGGGAAGATCGACGGTGTTCTTATCATTGTCAATGACAACTATGTTCCCGTTGATTTTATCATTCTGGAAATAGAAAATTAACCTTTATGTCCAATTATTTTGGGACGTCCTTTTCTTCGCACCGTTGGTGCTGTTATTGACATGAAAGAGGGGAATATAAAATTTCAATTTCCTCTCAAAAAGGGGATGGGACACTTCCCTAGAAAGAAAGTCAAGTTACCTTTTGAGTCCGTTACACGGGCAAGCTATTCTCTTTCTCTTGATAAAACTTGATTCTTCTTTTGCCTTATGCCTAGCTTAAAGGCGTAAAAGAAAGCACTTGTTGGGAGGCAATCCAAGATGTTTTTTACTTCTGTTTTTAGTGGTCTTGATGATTGTTACTACTGTAGCAACATCATTGTATCTTTATTTTTCAAGCTTTGTGCCAAGTATAGCCTCATATGACAAGGGAAGTGAAAGTTGTGACATGCTGTCCAGAAAAAAGATTATGTCCTCGTGAAGGGAAAAAACAGAATAAATCACCAGTCCATATTTTTGAGCTTAATTTTTTACACAGCATGCTCTATACAATCACGGAACTTTCGTATGTTCTGATTTTTTTGATTTGAGTTGCAGAAGTGCCCCTAAAAAATTCTTTACTACCTGCTGTTCTGTTTTTCACAAATTCTGCCACGTCTTGTCTCTCCTAACTTTTGCAAACCTTAAGCTTGCTTTTTCTTTGAAAAAACCTTTTGGAAATCATGAGAAACAGTAGCTCTTCAAGAATATATTTATATCCAGTGGGGAAAATAATTTATTAAGGGTACTAACCTCTGTAATCAGCTTATGATGAGTTGTGTATGAAGTGAGTTTTCAAGTGTGCGATGGAAGATGATGAAAGAAGATTCGGGAGTGTCAAGCGCTCAAGCTTGGGGATGCCCCCGTGCATCCCCTTCTCCATCAACAATCATCAGTTCGTCCTTCGTCTCACTATATTTTTATCACTTCATGCGTTATGTGCTATGCTTGGAGCGTCTCGCTCTTAGGTTTTGTTTTTAGTTTTATTTAGCTTTGCTTGCTGTTCATAACAAGTTAGATCCCATCTTACTTTGTGTGGGAGAGAAACACGCTCCACTTTCAAAATCTAGAACACATCATAGGATTTTTCATGCCTATCTTTTTACTGTTGTGTGTTCTTTATATTTTCGTAGCTACCGCCATGTTTAGTTTTTAGTTTTAGTTTTAGCAAGAGCCTTGGATTTTATTTAGTTTATTGCTAGAACTCTCTTTAGTTTTCATGTTTATCTTGTTAAGAGAGTTGGTTGTTGCACTGAGTTATGTCTTGTTTTGAGAAGTAGGTAATTGAGGTTGCTATTTAATTTTAGTAGTAACTTGCAATAGTTTTGAGGTATTGATGTGAGTAATGTTTGAACTTTTGGTGTCAAGAGCTCTAGACTATTAGTGATAGGTGTCGTATTTTGGGCAATCCGTGTTTATTTTCAAAAGCCTACAAAACTAGTTGAGAACTCTAGCTACTAGATGGATCACTACTCTTCTGAGGGGTCGAATATTAGAGTACACTCACGTACCATGAGTCGAGGATGCACAAGGATAACCAAACCCCCATACACTCCTCCTTGGGGTACTTGTCTCTTTGTGAACCTCCTCATTAGATTGAGAGTTACCGATAATAAGTGCATGAGTTCTTCGTACTAATGTAAGTATTGAAAGTTGACACTTCCACCTCCTCATATTTGCTAGCCTCTCCTGTGCCGTGCATTGACTCCTTCTCACTCCGAGAGTTGGCGTCCACCTTCGCCGGTACATCCAAACCCTTGGCATGATACGCTCTGTCATCATAAACCTCCTTATATTTCCTCAAAACATCCACCATACCTACCTATCAAGGCATTTCCATAGCCTTTCCGAGATATATTGCCATCCAACATCCACCTCTTCATGACTTGATCTTCATGTCATACATGTTACTACTACACTGGCAGCGACATACATTGCATACATCATGATAGCTACATCTTCTTTATGATTTGAGTACCTTGTAAAGTGTGAAAGATCTTCTATACCCTCTTGTAAATTAGAGTGTTGACCTTAAGTGAGGAAAAGATCCCAAAGTGGACAAAACAAAAGATCCCAAAGAGGACAAATGAGAGTTAAATAGAAAGAGCCATTGAGGCCACAAAAAAAATACAAAAAAAGAAAAAAAAAAGAAATAAAAAGAGAGAAAGGTGGAACACTACTATCCTTTTGAAGGATCCACACTAGTACTCCCTCTTATCCTTGTACTCCATAGAGATGATCATGCATATAGCTATGTGGGGACCTTCACACTATAGAACTTGGCTTGCATATTCCAAGGATGGTCCTCCTCAAAAGAGCTCTAGGTCTTCATGAGCAAGCAAGTTAGATGCACCCCCACTAGTTCCATTGAGAATTTTCAGCTCATATGTGCATCTGTTGCATGGCAATCCCTACTCCTCACATCATATCTATCATTTGGCCTTCTCGCCTATGATTGTCCTCATTGATGTGAGCCTTTCTCACCATTTTGACTTCCTCCTCCACCACTTTCTCTCTTTGCCATCCTAAGTGTCAACTCTCGTGCTTACGCTCATCTATTGCATGAGTGCTCAAAATATCGAAAAGGAGTGGATCAAATTGACTTGTACCTGGCTAGTGGTCTAGGGACGAGTCAAGATAAGATTCCAAAGAGGACCAAGTGTGAAACTTTAGTAGATTGAGTTCTCAACAATATTACCTTTTTCTCGTATTCCCTATCCCCCTTCTTGCAAACAAACACCATTTGGAGACATTTGAGTCACGAACAGCGAGAGCTCTTGAACCTAATGTTCTTTCGTTGCTTGTTTCAATGCTAATATAGACTCTTGCATGTTATGACTTGAATTGAATTACATACCTTGATTGATTTACTTTTCAAAGTCCTTATATGGTTGCTAGCATGTCACCACAGAAATTATGCCTGTTATCATTTACCTACTCGAGGACGAGCAGGAATTAAGCTTGGGGATGTTGATACGTGTGAAACGTATCGATAATTTCTGCTCGCTCCATGCATGTTTTGTGTGATATTGCTATGATCTAGATACACTTTCATACACTTTTGATCGTATTTGGACTAACCTACTAACTCAGTGCACCTCAGTGCCAGTTCCTCTTTTTTGCTGTTTTTCTATTCCAGGTTTCCCCCATATTAAAAAGTCTCCAAAAATTTGGGAAAAATCGGATAAAAAATCAGCGCAACGGAGTCTTCAAGAAGCACCCAACTGGGGCCAGAGGTCCACCACCAGGGGCCCAGGCGGCCACCTGGCGCGGCAAGGGGCCTGGCCGCGCCAGGGGGCGCCTGGACCCCTGGTGCCCCCTGGCTTCCCCCCTTCGCCTATTTATTCTCCGTCACGGGGAAACTTCGAAGAGAAAACCCTATTTCGCAAATTCTCCTCTGTTCCGCCGCTGCCGCGCTTCCAAGATCGGGAGCACCGCCAGGACCCTTCCCGGCACCCTGCCGGAGGGAGGATCGACCTCCGGGAGCTTCTCCTCCACCATGGACGCTTCCCGGATGTGCCGTGTGTAGTCTACCTTGGACCATGGGTCCGTGATCAGTAGCTATGTGATGTTTTCCTCCCCTCTTTGTTCTTCATGGTTTAGACCTCGTGAGCTTCCCTACATGATCGAGACACATATGTAACTCTTTCTGCTTTTGCTATGCTGAGTTTGATGGGATCTGATGGATTATGAGATTATGTTCAGATTGTGATAGAGTAATATAATTGATTCTTATCTTTTGTATTTTTGTTCCAAAGTAATTCTTGCATGTTCGCCGTTGCTATTTATAGCTTTGGACAAGTGGTAGGTAGTGACTCCAAGAGAAAACGTTATGCTCGATTGTGGGTACATGCCCCCTGATGACACGCTTGAGTGACAGAAACATGAGTCTAGGGGATGTGCTGTGGCCACAAGGGGGAAAACAACGGTGCTTGTAACCGCGATTACAAGGATTGTTTACTTTACGCAAAGTTCTTTTAATTCAGTTGTCTGTTGCTTTGGGTTTACACTTTGGGTGGGGCTCACAACTTAATACCAGTGAGATGTTCTGGATAGATATCTCAAGGTGGATGATTAGTAGTAGATGCAGATGGATTTCGGTCTACTTATTTTGGCGTACTGCCCATGCTTTTGAGCCTCTTCCTTTCTTTTGTAGCATAGTTAGCATTGCGGTGCGTTTATAATCCTGTCAATTGCCCTTCTGGCCCAGAAGCGCCCCCAAGCGGCCCGAGGACCCCACGACCTAGCTGCTCCAGCGCAGCCGCCTGATGGGCCGGCCCAATTGAGGTCGTCCCCTTTTTTTCCCCTGAGCACTTTTTTCCTTTTTATTTATTTTACTAAGTCTGGAGTAAAACTGTTGCTGTGATCTGTTTTGCGCGTAGTTTTACGAGTAAACCGTAGCTCGGATCGTGTTGCGCCCAAAAGATGAATTGCTCAGTTTTGCGTGCTCTAGCGTTCGTATTTAGAAAGTTTTCCCGTTTGAGGCCGTCTAGATAATTTATTTCTGCGTCAAAGTGGGTACCAGACCGTTAACTGTGCTGTTGTTGTTGAACTGTTATTTTATTGCAACTTCGGGCGACGATTGCTTCGCAACCGTTCGTCGGAATTGATTGATTCCTTTTGCATCCTGTTAAGCATTGTTTCTACTTCAGTTCCATGCCTTCACATGTCATAATTGCTTGCTGCATCATATTTGTATCTTTCTCCAAAGTAGCTATCATGCTTTTAGTGTGTCGCTGTTTATATTTTGTTGCAACTTCGGTCGACGAGTGTGTCTCGACCGTTAATAGGAATGGAGTGATTCCAATTGCATATTCTTAAGCATCATGTATACTTCATGCCCATGGATTGCTATGTCATGTTGCTGCACTTTTGCATAGAGTTATACCCCTGTTTATACAGCATAAAAATAATAGTTTCTGCCATGTTGTTTGCTTAATATCATTTGATCCGTGATGTCTTTTTGCATGATTCTTTTTGCCATGCCTTCCATGTCATGTCTACTTTAATTGCATGTCATTTGTGAGCATGTTTGCATTGATTACCCTGTTTATGCAATGCTCTAAAGTGTGCTTCGTGATGTTGGCAGTTTGTGCTCGTAGCTTGTTTTGCTTGTATCTTTTTAACCGTAACTCCGTTTGGGGTGTTCCTTATATGTAACTTGATTAGTTTTTCGTGCACTTTGTGTTTGTGCTATTGATTGCTGTTGTTAACCAATCTAAAATATGGTTTAGGACAGAACAGTACCAAATCTTTTAATTGTCGTGAGGCACTTAGTGTTATGCCATGTTTAGGGTGTTGCCTCGGTTAACTTGACTAGTATAGGTAGTTTACTTTGTGCTTAACCTTTTGCCATGTTTGTGTGCTATGCCATGCTTGGGTGACTTGCCATGTTAATAATCGTTGGTTGATCACTTGTAGCTAAACAACTTGAACCTCTCTAAATGTGCGGTATCGTCGTGTGTGATGAGTACTCCACTTAAATTGTTAGTAACCGCTCTCGACGGAAGGTGCGATGTCTCGTGTTGCCTTCTTGTTGATGCCTTCTCGTGTTTGCTTCGTAGTAATAGAGTGCTTGCTCGTTGATTGCTTTCCAGTGTTTATCGTCTTGTGTGCTTCCACGGGTACCTCTCGGAGACGATGCGAGCTTGCGATCGACTACACCTTCGGAACCCGACTTATCCACAGGCAAGGACTATACATTACTTATGATCCATTCTATTTCAACCAGCTGTTTGCATGCTAGTCTAGGTTAGGTTCGATGTTTGATCCTACCACATGTTTACAACCTCTTTCAAACCGATACAGCCATGTCCCCTCCCAGCAAACCTTGTACTGCTATGTTACTATTTCTTGTTGCTCAGCCCCTGCTTAGTATGCATGCTTAGGATGCTACGATGTTACCCTGTTACTTCTGGTTTGGGATATCACATTATTATTGTTGTTATTGATGATATGATTATTATAATGTTGACTTGTCAGAACCCTCTGTTAGGTAACGTGCAAGGATCAATTTCACTTTGCATTCATGAAAGAAATCAAAGGAAATTCAAAAACAAAATCAAAATGGGAGAAGGAACCCCCCCCAGATGAATTAATTCAAAAGGCCAGATAAAAATCTTCTCCAAAAATTCATGTTAGAATTTTGAAAAGTCTTATAAATGAGTGTGATCACATATCAAGTGATGTGGGACCCACCCCATGCTCATAGATTTTTCAAATATTCAAACAGTGCCTTGGAATTAATCAAATAACCCTATTTGAGTTAAGATTCAAATTATTTGAATTTTAAAAATGTTGAAACTTTATAAGTGGCTAGTCTATATTATTATGAGGCCATATAATTTTTTTCAGCATTTAATAAAATGTTTAGCTATTTTATTTAGCTAAGCAGAACAAAGATCAGAAGAGAAAACAGAAGGAAAAAGAAAAACAGAAAGTAGCCCACTTACCTGGGCCACCTCGGCCCGACTTACCTCTCCCGCAGCCCAGCCCGCGAACTCCCCTGTCGTCTTCCTCCCCGCGCGCCAAAGCAGCTCGCTGGAGCGGCTGAGCGCGCCGTGGACGCCACCTCGACGCCTTCGAGCTTCCAGGCCTCCCCAAGCCTTATCTCCTCGTCCGGACACGTCCTGGAGACGCACCGCTCCACTTCCCCTCTCCACGAGCTCCCTCCCCTCCTCTCTCGCCCGATTCATCGACGCCCGAGAAGATCGCCGGAGCACCGTCGAGCCCCCGCGTAGCCATCGACGCCGAGGAGCCCCAGGACCCTGTCCATCGTCTTCACCGTAGTCGTCTTCGTCTTCGAGCGGAGTAGGAGGAGCTGAAGCCCCCTGGAGCTGCTGAATCGCGTCGTCGTCTTCGTCTACGGCCGCCGCACGACTTCATCGATTACGTCGCCGTCGAACCACCCCAGCCATCGCCACCACCTCCTTTGAGTTCCTGGTGAGCTCACGGTCAAAACCCCTAACCTCTCCCCTTCGATTTCTTCCTCTGTCACCGTTTGCCATGGTCGCCGGAGTACCGAGCCGCCACGGTCGTCGTCGGCGAGCTTCTGCTAAGAAATCGTCCTCGCCGTCTTGTCCTTCACCTCCGCCGTGGTCTTCTGCTTCGAACGCGCCCAACGTTGGCTTCAATGGTGCTCTGCTGCGAGTTTCACCCCGAGCCCGTGCCACGGCCGCCGCGGAAGGTCGTCGCCGTCGTCGATTTGCTCACCCCGAGGTCAACCGCGTGCTCCAGGTGACGCGCGAGCGCTTGGGCTGCATTCCTGTGGTCTCGGCGCAGAGAATGGAGGCCAGGAGAGGGAGAACGCAGAGCGCCGCCGCGGTCTGGTCGCCGGCGTTTAGCCGCCGGCGGGTTAGCCAAACCCCCCCCGTTAATCACCCGCCTAATGACCCCCTGGGTCACTGACCAGTGGGCCCAGTGGCTTAATTAAGCCACTGGTTAATTTAACCAGCCGGATTAAGTTAACCCAGCCACTGACACCCTGGACCCACATGTCAGCCCCCCCTGACGTCAGCCTGGCGCATTAAATCTATTAAATGAATTTCCAGAAAATCAAAAAGAATTAAAGAAATTCCAGAAAATACCCCAAACTTTGGAAATTCATAGAAAATTCATATTAACTCCAAATTGGACAAATAATATATGAAAAATGATTAGGAGAAAATTATCTTTCCAAATATGCAACTTTCAACTTTGTTTGAGTTGATTTTAAAATGGGACCAGTAGCATATGTCATTTGGTTTATTTGAAATTAATTCAAATTCAAATCAAATGATCTTGCAACTTGGACCATGGAATTATACTACAATTCAACCACACATCAGAGGCATATCATACACATTTGAAGAAGGTTCAAAATGATCAAAAAATGTCACATGCAACTTGACTAAGTTGAATTCAAATTGGAGTTTGAATTTGCAATTCAATTTGCAATATACTCCATTTAAATGGAATTTCCTTACACATCAAAGCATATACTTCAAGATTCAAACTTCCATCATGTGATTGTGCATTGTATTTACTTTGCTACTTTGCTTGTTGTTTGTCGAGTAGAGGTGGAACCGGAGCAAGAGGCTGCCCCCTTCGTTGAAGACCCAGAACCCGAACCTCGTCAGCAAGGCAAGCAAACCCCCATTGATCATGTCGATAAAATCCCATTTCCCTCTCATGTCTCGCTTATGCATTGTATAGGATGATCACCATGATTCGTTTCTACCGCATAGATGAACCCATTCCTTTGCATGACCTATCATTTTGTCACAGTAGTAAGCAAACCACAATCCTAGCAAATGTAGGAGTTGATTGATATCATGTGGCCCCTGCAAATGTTATCGCTTATTGCATGCTTAGTATGATACCATGTTGTTACTATGATGTGAGTCGGGATGGTAGTGATCATGTTGATGTTGGTAGAAAAGTGTTGGTGAATCGACCCTAATACAAGGTGAACGATGAGAGGCTGTGTAGGAGTACACGGTGGGTTGTCTCGTTGAACACCGCCCTAAGTCCGAGTTCTTGTGTGGTGATCCAAGATGAAGAGTACAACCACACATTGGGCTCACTGACCCCTCTCAACTTACTAACTCATCCCCTTCGATGTCCAGATGTCGCAATAGTTCGGAGTTCTGGTAGGCTTGTGGCCTGGATGCTAAGTGAGAGAACGGCTCATCCGAGACCGGCTTATGCACCACGCAAACATCACTTGGGTCCACTTCGGTAAACCGGCCGGGTTCACGATAGTGGTAACCAACCCAAGTAGGCGGCTTTCTCGGACTAGATCGGCTATGAGGTAACAGTTGTGGTGAGCATCCTCGCTGGCACCCCTTGAATGGTGTCGAGATCAAAGGCGGTAAATGATGATCATGTGTGTGTAGCGGTACACCCTTGCAGGGTTAACAAAACTATTCGAATAGCCGCGTCCGCGGTTATGGACTGCTTGGAAAGCTTAGCTTGATTATTAGATAACTTGAACCGGATACTTCTAAAACACACCAAGATAAGTGTGAGTGCTATGGCGTGCTTTCTCGTGGGGAAGTCGAGGAAGGCACCATAGTGGTGTAATTGGTTGGTGAAAGTAGTGGACTCGTGTACGCTTCTTACCTCAAAGTCTGGTACTCGTAGTTCAGGATTAGCCAAGTCAAAGCTGGCACTTCTGCAAGTGAACCCCACTTCCCTTTACCTTGATACATGTGCATGAGTAGTATAGCTCCTATGTAAGTCTTGCTGAGTACGACTTTGTACTCACGTTTGCTTAATCTATGTTTTAGATGATGCCACTGACCCCGAAGGTGGCTTCTTCATCGAGCTGGACGACTGAAGACCAACTAGTCTAGTCCCAGTCAGACGACTGGTTCCCTCGTGGAGGGCTTGTGTTTAAATAAGGCTTCTTAAGCCATTTGTTAAACTTGTCTGTACTCAGACATAATTTGCTTCCGTTTGTGTTGTAATGTTGGATCACATGTTTGTGATCTCTGTTTGCACTCTATAAGAGTTATCAATAAAATTGTACACTTTGTAGAGAATTGCAATGGTACCTGCTGTTCATACAAGGCATGTGTGCTGCGTGTATGTTTATAACATGCATGTCTTTGTATGGGTTTTCGAGACCTTAGTTGTGTTCTGGCTGGCGGTCTTTCATACACCAAGTGGCCCTTAGATGTGCGCAACTTGGGGCATCGCGATGCGATTGTTCGAGACTCCGTCTCGTGCACACTTTGTGGTATGATCGAGCCCGCCCTAGACCTCGACTAAGTGATCGGGCTGGAGTAAGTCTATGTAAGAGTTATGAGATAGTCGATAGTATGGTTGAGGCGACTTGTCTGTGAATATGGGGGTTCACCACCCATATCATTATACTTGTGTGCGGACGATGAGGACCCATCTCAGTTGATCATCCGGCCTGGATGGGATGCCCCTCACGTACGATGCTTTCCGAGAACGTTCTGTGCTTGGCCTTGTCTGCTTAGACAAGTGGGTACGGTTCTCGGCTCTCCATATGACTATGTCTTAGCTGGACTTGCATACGCTAACCCCGGGTCCCGACAGACTTGGTATCAGAGCAGGACTGACTTTAGGACTAGTAGCCTTGGCCGAAGTCGAGTCTAGCCTTCTATAGTTATATAGTTACTCTGGGTATATAAGGGAACAATGTAAGGCTTCTTTTTTCTCCTTACCCCCTTCGTTCTGAGTTCTGAGTCACCCTCATCTTATTCTACGGGAAGATAGGACTAGGCTCTCCTCTGTCTGATTAGAACATCTCGTTGATTGCTTCCTCATAGCCGTAGGAAAGTTGTGATCGGTTTGTTAGAGTGGTTATGCTCCCTGATTTATTACATCGTATGTAAGTGCTGTTTCCATGTTGTAAGAAATTGTCTTTTTTTTGCAATTACAGCCGTTATGCTGTCCGAGTCATTCCATGTTTATCTCATAATCTGATGCATTTGCAAACTCCTTTCTGTTTCAGATGGCAGATCTTCCCCCTCGGCAGATTGTTCGTTTGACCAGGTGCCTCGGTGTGCGTGGCCATCCCGCCACATTGATCGAGATGATGTCCTATGTGGGATATCGATGGTACCCTGAGTACACCGTCGAGGAGCAGTTCCACGACTTCAACCAGAGGCAGTTTCACTGCATTGTTCGGATCTACCCGCACCACGTTGGAGTCACCCAGCCTATCCACTTTGGACATGGCATTGGCATTACCGAGAACATGGCTGTGCAGGATGCTGCATACTCATGTATGACCCTACTGAGAGAGGAGCACACTATGCTGAGAGAGACATGTTTCCACTATATCCCTGCTGCACTTCCAGGAGAAGAGGGATATTACACCGGACTCTACTCAGATCACTCTGCAGAAGATCCCGCACTTCAGATGACTGCTAGGTTTGCTAGTGACAGAGATCGTGATGCACGCGCTCTCCGTTTCGAGCTGCACGCCACCCGTGTTCGTCTGTATCAAGCACTGACACTTTTGGCACCCTTTGTGAGCGTGGGATCAGTTGAGTTTGATGCAATCTACCCAGTGAGGACTCAGATGCCTTCTCGAGTTGCTTGGCCCGAGATTGGAGGCATTTTTCCGCCCCGTGGTCCTTTGATTCCACCCTACGCTGGACCTAGGCCCCATCCTTGCCCAAATGGATATCAGGGTCCACAGGCCTCCGTGTTTTCCGATGGTCACCTCCAGCTACCGGGATACGCGGGTAACTTTTATGAGGACTACTATGGAGATGGAGATGAGTGAGACCGCCTGTGGTCTTACTTAGTGTTGAGGTAGTAGTATCTTAGTGTATTGTACGCAAGGGTCTAAGTTCCAGAGGCTTAGATAAATAATGTATAGGAAGTCAGAGTGCCTCTGAAGGATGTATCATCTTCATCACGTTTGTATTAGCTTAGTGCTTGTACTAAAACGATGTATGATTTGTATGACAGCTTGTGAATATATGGCTTGTATGCTTTATCACCATGTTGTCAAGATGATTACTTCCTTTGCTCTGTAATCCTTCCAGTACTTCAATACCTTGTTTAGATTCTCCCAATCAACTCTGTTTGACTTTGGTTTTCCCTTCAGGATGTCTCAAGGAACCCGTGGCCAGGTTGGTCGGAATCAAGGTCGTGGGAATGACCAGGAGGAAGGCAACCTTCCACCCCCACCCACGATGGCTCAGGTTCTGATGGAGGTCGAGAGGAACCGCCGAGACTCTCACCACCTGCTGGAAGTCATTGCATGCAACACCACTCAGCAGCGCAATGAGCTGGTGTCCCTGAATGACTTCATCCGACTTCATCCCCCGGTTTTCAGTTACTCCACCGAGCCCCTTGACGCCGATGACTGGCTTCGCAGCATCGAGAGAAAGCTCCAAGTAGGCCATGTTGCAAATGGCGACAAGGTCAGCTATGCCACCTATCACCTTGAAGGAGCAGCTAGTTCTTGGTGGGAGAACTTTCTGAATATGCGCCCCGTTGGACCGCCTGCATCTTGGGATGAATTCTGCACGTCCTTCCGCGAGCACCACATTCCCAAGGGTCTTATGGACCGCAAGCGTGAGGAGTTCTGCAACCTCACTCAAGGAAGAAGGACCGTTGACGAGTTTAGTCGTGAGTTCAACCGACTGGCTCGTTATGCTACCGAAGAAGTATCCACCGACTCCAAGAAACAAGAGAGGTTCCGTCGCGGACTCAACACTGGACTCCGTCGTGAGCTCAACCTACATGACTTTGCCTCATTCCAGGTCCTTGTCAACAAGGCCATCAAGGCAGAGGACATGAACACCCCCAACGACTTCCACAAACACCCTAGAGATGACAGTTCATCCAGTTCTGGCTCCCAGAAGCGCAAGATCTGGATCCCAAACAGTATGTTCCGCCAGAACAAGCCACCGAGGCCATCCTATGTGGCGCCTCGTCCACCAACCCAGTTCCACCCAGCTCCACCAAACAACCCAGCTCCACGCACCGTTTTCGGAGCCTGTTACAAGTGTGGTCCGGCAGGCCACTATTCTCGTGAGTGTCCCCAGAACCAGATCCAGCATCAGAATGCTCCACCACGTGCCGGAGGCAACCACAACAACAATGGTCGTGGCAAGCCACCCCAGAAGGTCTACACCGCCAAAACCGCTCCTCCCGCCACTCGTGGACGTGTGAACCAGATCACCGCCGAAGAGACTGGCGACACCACTGACGTCATTCTTGGTACGCTCCCAGTCAATTATGTTCCTACTTCCGTTCTTTTCGACCCAGGAGCATCTCATTCATTCATGTCGGAAAGTTATGCACTTCGTCATGAGTTATCTTTTGTTGAATTGTCCACCCCAATGATTATTCAAACTCCAGGGTCAAGATGGCAGACTAATAGAGTAAGCCATGGTAATCAAATTGCAATTGAGGGTTTAGTATTCCTTGCTTCACTCATAGACCTCAAGTCTTCAGATATTGATGTCATCCTTGGCATGGATTGGCTATCAAGACAAAATGCCTACCTGGATTGCAAAGGCAAATCCGTGAAACTCACCCACCCTTCAGGCAAAATAGTCAACTATACCTCACCCAGAACAAGAAACCAAGTGCATTCCTTGAATGTACTTCCCCTTCCCGAACTTGAAGATATTCCGGTGGTTCGTGACTTCCCGGATGTCTTTCCTGAAGAGTTGCCGGGCATGCCACCCGACAGATGTGTAGAGTTTATAGTGGATCTTGCCCCAGGAACCGCACCAATTTCTAGACGCCCATACAAAATGGCCCCACGTGAGTTAGCTGAGCTTAAAACCCAACTGGAAGCTTTGTTGTAAAAAGGCTTCATCCGCCCTAGCTCATCGCCATGGGGTTGCCCCGTTCTGTTCGTAACGAAGAAAGATGGAACAGAAAGGATGTGCGTAGACTATCGCCCGCTAAATTTAGCGACGATAAAGAACAAGTACCCATTGCCCAGGATCAATGATCTTTATGATCAACTTGCAGGATCCTCTGTCTTCTCCAAGATGGATTTGAGATTAGGTTATCATCAAATCAAAATACGAAACGAGGACATTCCCAAAACGGCTTTTACTACTCGTTATGGTCTTTACGAGTACACCGTCATGTCCTTTGGTTTAACCAATGCCCCCGCCAGTTTTTCACGCATGATGAACTCGATCTTCATGGAGTATTTGGACCAGTTCGTCGTGGTTTACCTCGATGACATCCTTATATACTCGAAGAACGAAGAAGAACATGCCGAACACCTAAGGCTGGTATTGATGAAACTTAGAGAGCATCGCCTGTATGCTAAATTCTCCAAGTGTGAATTCTGGCTACCAGAAGTGACCTACTTAGGCCACGTGATTTCTGCAAAAGGCATTGCTGTGAATCCCGAGAGAGTTCAGGCCGTCCTTGACTGGACTCCACCTGAATCGGTTAAGCAAGTTAGGAGTTTTCTTGGCCTAGCCAGCTATTGCTGTCGCTTCGTCGAGAACTTTTCTAAAGTTGCAAAGCCTCTAACTGAACTCCTCAAGAAAGATAAGAAATTCCTATGGACTCCCAAGTGCGAGGAAAGCTTTCAAGAGCTAAAAAGAAGATTGACTTCTGCACCTGTACTTGCACCTCCAAACACAAAAAAGGATTTCAAGATCTATTGTGACGCAACACGGCAAGGGTTAGGATGCATACTTCTGCAAGATCGACATGTGGTAGCTTATGCTTCACGCCAGTTGCGGCCACATGAAGAGAACTATCATACCCATGACCTTGAACTCGCTGCCGTAGTTCATGCCCTAACAACTTGGCGACATTACCTCCTTGGTAATCGTTGTGAGATTTATTCCGACCACCAAAGCCTCAAATATATTTTCACCCAGCCAGATCTTAATCTCAGGAAAAGACGCTGGATTGAGTTGATAAAAGATTACGACGTAGTAATTTCTTACACCCAGGCAAGGCCAACGTCATGGCTGATGCACTAAGTCGTAAGTCGTATTGTAACAACCTCATGTTACAACAATATCAACCACGTCTTCATGAGGACTTTCGCAAGCTCAACCTTGAGATTGTTCCTCATGGCTATCTTTCTACCTTGGTGGCGAAACCAACTCTTGAGGATCAAATCATAGTTGCCCAAAGGCGTGCACGAGGTGTTCGCCGGGTCAAGGAGAACATTGTTAGCGGAGTTGCTAAATGTTTCTCCACAGATAGCAAGGGAACGGTATTCTTTGAAAATCGTTTGGTAGTACCTAAGAATAGGGAACTAAGGCAACTCATCCTCAAAGAAGCCCATGACACACCCCTCTCGATTCATCCCGGTAGCACAAAAATGTACCGAGATCTACGCCAGAGATTTTGGTGGACTAGGATGAAGAGAGACATTGCTCAATTTGTTGCCGAATGTGATGTTTGTCGTCGCATTAAGGCAGAACATCAAAGACCTGCTGGTACACTGCAACCTTTGTCTATTCCCGAGTGGAAATGGGACAAAGTCGGTATGGACTTCATCACCGGCTTTCCAAAAACCCAGAAAGGAAACAATGCCATCTTCGTTGTCATAGATAGGCTTTCCAAAGTTGCTCACTTCCTTCCGGTTCGCGAGTCTATAACTGCTAGCCAGTTAGCGGACTTGTACATCTCTGGAATTGTATCCCTTCACGGTGTTCCTTTGGAAATCAATTCTGATCGCGGTAGCCTTTTCACCTCTAGATTTTGGGGAAGCTTTCAGAATGCTATGGGAACTCATCTCTCCTTTAGTACGGCTTTCCACCCTCAGTCTAGCGGTCAAGTCGAAAGGGTTAACCAAATTCTTGAAGACATGCTCAGAGCTTGTGTTATCTCATTCGGAAAGAATTGGGAGAAGTCTCTTCCATTTGCCGAATTTGCTTATAACAATAGTTTTCAATCTAGTCTGAACATGGCTCCTTTTGAACTCTTATATGGACGACGATGTCGAACACCTTTAAACTGGTCAGAAACCGGTGAAAGACAATTCTTTGGGCCGGACATGATCAAGGAAGCAGAAGAGCAAGTTCGCATTGTTCGTGATCAATTGAAAGCAGCCCAGTCTCGTCAGAAAAGCTACTATGATCGTCATCATAGGCAAGAGAGCTACAATCTGGATGAGAAGGCTTACCTTCGGGTTACTCCTCTGAAGGGAACCCAACGTTTCGGTCTCAAAGGCAAGCTGGCCCCACGTTACATCGGACCTTTCCGCATTATTGCTAAACGTGGAGAAGTTGCCTACTGTAAGGCCCGATATGCGGTACTGTTCCAGATCTAGGTGTTTCCGCCCAGATCCGGGGACGAAGCACATATCGGTCCCACCGCGACATATGACAAAGCCATATACCCCGGATTTCCAACATGATATCACAACATTACAGATACAGGATACAACATCTCATACAATTGGCATACAACTGCCTCAAATACAATACAACAGCGGAAGATACATGTCTGAGTACAGACTACAAGCAAATGCCTACTAGGAAAGAGAAAAACATCGATCCCACAACCACACGGGTCCAGGCCCTCCGCCGGGATCCGCCTAACTAGTCGTCGTCGAGTCTCCACGTGAAACGTCGATCACCATACCTGTTGTCGATCAGAACCCTGAAAAGAGTTTGGGGGTAGTATCATGAGTACAGAGGTACTCAACATCCGACTGTAGTGGTCATCTGACCCAACAAGGACTTTATCACTCGTCATTCTAGGACAACTAGTAGTTTACGGTAAGGAAGGGGTAAGTGGTGAGGTTGCTGCCGCACTAGCATTTATGAAGTGGCTAACGATCTAGAGAGTAAGATAAGAAGCCAAGCATTCGATGAGGAATCGCCTCCAACAAGTCTTGCTATCAACTACTACGCAAACATAACACCTATCCTATCCTTGTCCTCCTCTTCGCATCCCAATGAAGAAGAAGCAGTCAAGGCACACACACACGTTGATCAAGTTATATTAAGATTATCTCAGTTGTTGTTGTCTGTGAACAGGACGTAGGTCTCAAGTCATCCATAACCGTGGACACGGCTTCTCGAAAAGATTTAACCCTGCAGGGGTGTACCAACTGCCCATTACGAGGCTCTGCACGCACGTCCATCACTCTCAGTTGTTACCCATCACAGGCAACCATTTTATGATTGATTTCCAAGAGATCCGAAACGACAAGTCCCGCTAGCTAACAACGAACAAATCCGGGTGGACCAGGGGAGTCAACACCCAATCCAAAAGCTGGCCACGCTCTCGGATCGGACTCTTCCGTCACAACCGGGTTTGGGTTACCGAGACGCCTCATATGAGGTCTCGGGCCCTCGCCGGCCAAAGGTGGACCAACAAAGAAACCATGTCTCCGCTGGCCCAAGTTGTTTTAAAAGATATCTGCTAGGAGCGACCCGACAAGATATATATGCATGTTTTCAAATGGTAAATCAGCTTGGGCCACCTCTAGAAATGTTTGAAGCTAGATAGGTAAGAAAAAGGGGACCCCATAAAATCCCACACGCGGTTAGGCACGCTCAGTCTTAAAACCAATACCCGGAACTCGGATCCTAGGTGACTCGAATGGAACAAAGCGTCGGGGCGGGATAGCCTAGACCTTCCATCCTTCGTCGAATATAGTCAACATTATAATAATCATATCATCAACAATAATATAATAATGTGATATCCCAACCCAAAGAGTAACAGGGTAACATCGTAGCATCCTAAGCATGCATACTAAGCAGGGGTTGAGCAACGAGCAAAAGTAACATAGCAGTACATGGTTTGCTGGGAAGGGACATGGCTGTATCGGTTTAAAAGAGGCTGTAAACATGTGGTAGGATCAAACATCGAACCTAACCTATACTCGCATGCAAACCTCTGGTTGAAATAGAATGGATCATAAGTAATGCAAGTCCTTGCCTGTTGATAAGTCGGGTTCCGAAGGTGTAGTTGATCGCAAGCTCGCATCGTCTCCGAGAGGTACCCGCGGAAGCACACAAGAAGTAAACACTGGAAAGCAATCAACGGTGCACCACTATTACTACGGAGCAATACAAGATCAAAGAAACAACACAAGGCACGGCAACGCGATACGGATCTATCGTCGAGAACGGTTGCTAGCAGTTTAAGTGGGGTATCGGTCACACACGACGATACCGCACATTTACGGTGGTTCAAGTTGTTTAGCTACAGGTGACCAAACAACGGTTATTAACATGGCAACTCAAGCAAGCATGGCATAGCACACAAACATGGCAAGAGGTGAAGCACAATGTAAACTATCTATGCTAGTCAATTTAAGTGAGGCACAACCTAAACATGGCATAACACTAAGTGCCGCACGATGATTAAAACATTTGGTACTGTTCTGTCCTAAACCATATTTTAGGTTGGTTAACAGCAGCAAACAATAGCATAAACACAAAGAACACGAAAAACTAATCAAGTTACATATAAAGAACACTCCAAACGGAGTTACGGTTAAAAAGATATAAGCAAAACAAGTTACGCACACATGCTGTATAAACAGGGGTAAATCTATATGCAAAAGTGCATCAACATGACATAGCAATACATGGGATGAAATTAGACATGATGCTTAACAAAATGCAATTGGAATCACTCAATTCCGATAAACGGTCGCGACACACTCGTCGACCGAAGTTGCAACAAAATAACAGTTTCACCAATAGCAGCACAATAACATCAGGATAGCTACTTTGGAGCCAGATATAAACATGATGCAAGCAAATATGGGATGTGAATGCATAAAACTGAAGTAGAAACATTGCTTAACGCAACGCAAAAGGAATCAATGCAATAGGCCTCATGGATTTGTTACAATCATCATGCAAAGTTGCAACAAAATAATAACAGCAACTCATAACAGGAAAAAGTAGCAGTTTAACGGCCTGATGCCCTGTTCAGCACACAATTACACAATCAAGATGAGATCAAATGAAAATGCTCACAAAAGATGAATTAAAGTACACGCAATTCTAAACAATTCGTCTTTTGGGCGCAACGCGATCCAAGCTACGGATTAACGGGAAATCGCAGTGCAAAACGGAATCAGCAGCACAGTTTTTATCAGACTTAGCAAAATTCGCAGGCTTCAACGGAAAAAAATGGAGCCTCACCCACTGGGCCACGGCCCATCTGGCCGCTGGGGATCTGGCGCCTGGCCTGGGCTCGGATCTGGCGCGGTGGGCCTCGGGGACAGAGGCCGGCCCACGTGCGGTTGGAGGGGAGGCAGCCGGCTGGCTGCTCGTCCCGAGCCATGGAGGGGCGCGGCGGCGGGTGGCTTGCCGGCCGGCCACCGGCGGCGGGAGGCGCTAGGCGAGGAGGGCAGAGGAGGGGCGCGGCTGGCAGCGCCGGTGAGCAGAGGCGGCGGGGCTCCCGCGGCGGCTCCGGCCAGAGGAGCTCGGGCGGCGCCTCTCATGGCCATGGCGGCGGCGCGTCCTGGCGGTGCTCCGGCTTGCGAGGACAGAGGAGAGGAGGGTGAGCGCGGGAGGAGAGGGAGGAGAGGAGATGGGGTGGCCGCGGCGCGCGGTGGTCGGCAGCCGGCGGCGGGATCCACGGGCCGGCGGCGCCCTGGGCTTGCATCCACGGGCAGGAGGTGGAGGAAGGAGAGAGAGGATCCAGGGGGCGACGTGGCGGCCTCTGGGCCGTTGGATCGGCCGATCCGACGGTCCAGATCGCAGGGAGTGCAAAACGTGGGCAAAATGCAAAAATTGGGGCTTTTGTGAGGGGGTGGCTGAAAAATTGTGGCTAGGGAAACCCTAGAAATGGGTGGGAGTGTGGTGGTCTTTATATAGCATGGGTGGCTGGCAGTTTGCAAAAACATCCCCGGTTTTTACCTCGCGCGCACGGTGCTCACGTTTCTGACCGCCGGGGGTCCGCAGTACCTCCGATTCGGGTAAAACTTCGAACTGCGCGATCAGTGAGTCGAGCCGGAGGCGTTCACCTAGCGCTGGAACCGTTCCGAAAACACTTTCCGGCGCGCTATAAAAATAACCCGTTTAATTATTAAACGGGTTTTTTCGTTCCGTTGGCTGCGGCAGGTCTTGTGCGGTTTTCGCAACGGTGATCGGGCGAAACCCGGTGTCGCAAAGGTCGAGTGTCAGGTTGGAAAGGGTCGGTCTCCGTCCGGTACGAGATAAGAGGGGGAAAAAATAATCGCCGATCGATAAATCGGGGATGCAAACACCGCAAACAAATCAGACAATCAAACAATTCACACCGAAAACAAATTTTTTAATGTTTTGTGAAAACTGGGTTGTTACACCTACCAACTTGAACTACCCCCGCACCTTTCCCGAGTACATGATGTATTCCACGTGTCCCAACTCAGGCGTTGCTTCAAGGACCCCATCCGCGAAGTCGACCATGAAACGCTTGATCTCCAAGATGACCTTTCCTATCGAGAATACCCCGTTCGTATTCTTGATTCCGCAGAGCGTGTCAATCGTCGTCAGAAGATTAGGTTTTTGAAAGTGCAATGGTCACAACACTCTGAAAGAGAAGCTACATGGGAAAGAGAAGACCGTCTCAGTGCCGAGTACCCCACCTTCCTCCCGCAGACTTCTGAATCTCGGGACGAGATTCTTTTGAGTGAGGGTGAGTTGTCAGAACCCTCTGTTAGGTAATGTGCTAGGATCAATTTAACTTTGCATTCATGAAAGAAATCAAAGGAAATTCAAAAACAAAATCAAAATGGGAGAAGGAACCCCCCAGATGAATTAATTCAAAAGGCCAGATAAAAATCTTCTCCAAAAATTCATGTTAGAATTTTGAAAAGTCTTATAAATGAGTGTGATCACATATCAAGTGATGTGGGACCCACCCCATGCTCATAGATTTTTCAAATATTCAAACAGTGCCTTGGAATTAATCAAATAACCCTATTTGAGTTAAGATTCAAATTATTTGAATTTTAAAATTTTTGAAACTTTATAAGTGGCTAGTCTATATTATTATGAGGCCATATAAATTTTTTCAGCATTTAATAAAATGTTTAGCTATTTTATTTAGCTAAGCAGAACAAAGATCAGAAGAGAAAACAGAAGGAAAAAGAAAAACAGAAAGTAGCCCACTTACCTGGGCCACCTCGGCCCGACTTACCTCTCCCGCAGCCCAGCCCGTGAACTCCCCTGTCGTCTTCCTCCCCGCGCGCCAAAGCAGCTCGCTGGAGCGGCTGAGCGCGCCGTGGACGCCACCTCGATGCCTTCGAGCTTCCAGGCCTCCCCAAGCCTTATCTCCTCGTCCGGACACGTCCTGGAGACGCACCGCTCCACTCCCCCCGCCTCCACGAGCGCCCTCCCCTCCTCTCTCGCCCGATTCATCGTTGCCCGAGAAGATCGCCAGAGCACCGTCGAGCCCCCGCGTAGCCATCGACGCCGAGGAGCCCCAGGACCCTGTCCATCGTCTTCACCGCAGTCGTCTTCGTCTTCGAGCGGAGTAGGAGGAGCTGAAGCCCCCTGGAGCTGCTGAATCGCGTCGTCGTCTTCGTCTACAGCCGCCGCACGACTTCGTCGATTACGTCGCCGTCGAACCACCCCAGCCATCGCCACCACCTCGTTTGAGTTCCTGGTGAGCTCACGGTCAAAACCCCTAACCTCTCCCCTTCGATTGCTTCCTCTGTCACCGTTTGCCATGGTCGCCGGAGTACCGAGCCGACACGGTCGTCGTCGGCGAGCTTCTGCTAAGCAATCGTCCTCGCCGTCTTGTCCTTCACCTCCGCCGTGGTCTTCTGCTTCGAACGCGCCCAACGTTGGCTTCAATGGTGCTCTGCTGCGAGTTTCACCCCGAGCCCGTGCCACGGCTGCCGTGGAAGGTCGTCGCCGTCGTCGATTTGGTCACCCCGAGGTCAACCGGGTGCTCCAGGTGACGCGCGAGCGCTTGGGCTGCATTCCTGTGGTCTCGGCGCAGAGAATGGAGGCCAGGAGAGGGAGAACGCAGAGCGCAGCCGCGGTCTGGTCGCCGGCGTTTAGCAACCCCCCCCCCCCCCCCCCCGTTAATCACCCGCCTAATGACCCCCTGGGTCACTAACCAGTGGGCCCAGTGGCTTAATTAAGCCACTGGTTAATTTAACCAGCCGGATTAAGTTAACCCAGCCACTGACACCCTGGACCCACATGTCAGCCCCCCCTGACGTCAGCCTGGCGCATTAAATCTATTAAATGAATTTCCAGAAAATCAAAAAGAATTAAAGAAATTCCAGAAAATACCCCAAACTTTGGAAATTCATAGAAAATTCATATTAACTCCAAATTGGACAAATAATATATGAAAAATGATCAGGAGAAAATTATCTTTCCAAATATACAACTTTCAACTTTGCTTGAGTTGATTTTAAAATGGGACCAGTAGCATATGTCATTTGGTTTATTTGAAATTAATTCAAATTCAAATCAAATGATCTTGCAACTTGGACCATGGAATTATACTACAATTCAACCACACATCAGAGGCATATCATACACATTTGAAGAAGGTTCAAAATGATCAAACAATGTCACATGCAACTTGACTAAGTTGAATTCAAATTGGAGTTTGAATTTGCAATTCAATTTGCAATATACTCCATTTAAATGGAATTTCCTTACACATCAAAGCATATACTTCAAGATTCAAACTTCCATCATGTGATTGTGCATTGTATTTACTTTGCTACTTTGCTTGTTGTTTGTCGAGTAGAGGTGGAACCGGAGCTAGAGGCTGCCCCCTTCGTTGAAGACCCAGAACCCGAACCTCGTCAGCAAGGCAAGCAAACCCCCATTGATCATGTCGATAAAATCCCACTTCCCTCTCATGTCTCGCTTATGCATTGTATAGGATGATCACCATGATTCGTTTCTACCGCATAGATGAACCCATTCCTTTGCATGACCTATCATTTTGTCACAATAGTAAGCAAACCACAATCCTAGCAAATGTAGGAGTTGATTGATATCATGTGGCCCCTGCAAATGTTATCGCTTATTGCATGCTTAGTATGATACCATTATGTTACTATGATGTGAGTCGGGATGGTAGTGATCATGTTGATGTTGGTAGAAAAGTGTTGGTGAATCGACCCTAATACAAGGTGAACGATGAGAGGCTGTGTAGGAGTACACGGTGGGTTGTCTCGTTGAACACCGCCCTAAGTCCGAGTTCTTGTGTGGTGATCCAAGATGAAGAGTAAAACCACACATTGGGCTCACTGACCCCTCTCAACTTACTAACTCATCCCCTTCGATGTCCAGATGTCGCAATAGTTCGGAGTTCTGGTAGGCTTGTGGCCTGGATGCTAAGTGAGAGAACGGCTCATCCAAGACCGACTTATGCACCACGCAAACATCACTTGGGTCCACTTCGGTAAACCGGCCGGGTTCACGATAGTGGTAACCAACCCAAGTAGGCGGCTTTCTCGGACTAGATCGGCTATGAGGTAACAGTTGTGGTGAGCATCCTCGCTGGCACCCCTTGAATGGTGTCGAGATCAAAGGCGGTAAATGATGATCATGTGTGTGTAGCGGTACACCCTTTCAAGGTTAACAAAACTATTCGAATAGCCGCGTCCGCGGTTATGGACTGCTTGGAAAGCTTAGCTTGATTATTAGATAACTTGAACCGGATACTTCTAAAACACACCAAGATAAGTGTGAGTGCTATGGCGTGCTTTCTCGTGGGGAAGTCGAGGAAGGCACCATAGTGGTGTAATTGGTTGGTGAAAGTAGTGGACTCGTGTACGCTTCTTACCTCAAAGTCTGGTACTCGTACTTCAGGATTAGCCAAGTCAAAGCTGGCACTTCTGCAAGTGAACCCCACTTCCCTTTACCTTGATACATGTGCATGAGTAGTATAGCTCCTATGTAAGTCTTGCTGAGTACGACTTTGTACTCACGTTTGCTTAATCTATGTTTTAGATGATGCCACTGACCCCGAAGGTGGCTTCTTCATCGAGCTGGACGACTGAAGACCAACTAGTCTAGTCCCAGTCAGACGACTGGTTCCCTCGTGGAGGGCTTGTGTTTAAATAAGGCTTCTTAAGCCATTTGTTAAACTTGTCTGTACTCAGACATAATTTGCTTCCGTTTGTGTTGTAATGTTGGATCACATGTTTGTGATCTCTGTTTGCACTCTATAAGAGTTATCAATAAAATTGTACACTTTGTAGAGAATTGCAATGGTACCTGCTGTTCATACAAGGCATGTGTGCTGCGTGTATGTTTATAACATGCATGTCTTTGTATGGGTTTTCGAGACCTTAGTTGTGTTCTGGCTGGCGGTCTTTCATACACCAAGTGGCCCTTAGATGTGCGCAGCTTGGGGCATCGCGATGCGATTGTTCGAGACTCCGTCTCGTGCACACTTTGTGGTATGATCGAGCCCGCCCTAGACCTCGACTAAGTGATCGGGTTGGAGTAAGTCTATGTAAGAGTTATGAGATAGTCGATAGTATGGTTGAGGTGACTTGTCTGTGAATATGGGGGTTCACCACCCATATCATTAGACTTGTGTGCGGACGATGAGGACCCATCTCAGTTGATCATCCGGCCTGGATGGGATGCCCCTCACGTACGATGCTTTCCGAGAACGTTCTGTGCTTGGCCTTGTCTGCTTAGACAAGTGGGTACGGTTCTCGGCTCTCCATATGACTATGTCTTAGCTGGACTTGCATACGCTAACCCCGGGTCCCGACATGACTATATTCGACGAAGGATGGAAGGTCTAAGCTATCCCGCCCCGACGCATTGTTCCATTCGAGTCACCTAGGATCCGAGTTCCGGGTATTGGTTTTAAGACTGAGCGTGCCTAACCGCGTGTGGGATTTTATGGGGTCCCCTTTTCTTACCTACCTAGCTTGAAACATTTCTAGAGGTGGCCCAAGCTGATTTACCATTTGAAACCGCATGCATAACTGGTCTGCAGCCAGTGGTTTTAAAACAACTCGGGCCAGCAGAGACATAGTTCCTTTGTTGGTCCACACTGGTGAGCTAGGGAAGTCCCCTGTTATATAGGCGAGACTAACCCCGACCTTAGCCATACGGAAGAGTCCGATCCGAGAGCGTGGCCAGCTTTTGGATTGGGTGTCGACTCCCCGGGGGCCACCCGGATTTGTTCGTTGTTAGTTGGAGGGACCTGGCGTTTCGGATCTCTTGGAACTAAATCATAAAATGGTTGCCTGTGATGGGTAGCAACTGAGAGAGATGGGCGTGCGTGTGGAGCCTCGTAATGGGCAGTTGGTACACCCCTGCAGGGTTAAATCTTTTCGAGAAGCCGTGTCCACGGTTATGGACGACTTGAGACCTACTCCTTGTTCATAGACAACAACAATTGAGATAATCTTAATATAACTTGATCAACGTGTGTGTGCCTTGATTGCTTCTTCTTTGTCGGGATGCTAAGAGGAGGACAAGGATAGGATAGGTGTTATGTTTGCGAAGTAGGTGGATAGCAGACTTGTTGGAGGCGATTCCTCATCGAATGCTTGGCTTCTTATCTTACTCTCTAGATCGTTAGCCACCTCATAAATGCTAGTGCGGCAGCAACCTCACCACTTATCCCTTCCTTACCGTAAACTACTAGTTGTCCTAGAATGACGAGTGATGAAGTCCTTGCTGGGTCAGATGATCACTACAGTTGGATGCTGAGTACCTCTGTACTCATGATACTACCCCCAAACTCTTTTCAGGGTTCTTGATCGACAACGGGTATGGTGATCGACGTTTCACGTGGAGACTTGACGACGACTAGTTAGGAGAATCCCGGCGGAGGGCCTGGACCCGTGTGGTTATGGGATCGATGTTTTTCTCTTTGCCACTAGGCATTTGCTTGTAGTCTGTACTCAGACATATATCTTCCGCTGTTGTAATGTATTTGAGGCAGTTGTATGCCGATTGTATGAGATGTTGTATCCTTGTATCTGTAATGTTGTGATATCATGTTGGAAATCCGGGGAATATGACTTCGTCATATGTCGCAGTGGGACCGATATGTGCTTCGTCCCCGGATCTGGATGGAAACATCTAGATCTGGAACAGTACCGCATATCGGGCCTTACAACTTGCTAGGCACCGGTTGTTTTCCTAGTTCGTGTCGAGGGACGCGACTTGATCTTTGGCTTTGAGGTGTTTACTACCAATTTACCAAGGCTCGACCAATCGACTACCTTGGGCCTCTCTAGCTTATCATCCCTCGAATATACTATCTTTTGTGGCTAACAACCAACGAATCGCAGCTACGCGACACCCGTAAAGACAGATTATTATGGACTCGAGTCCCTGCGCGACTCTTCGAGTCCCCCAGGCACTCGGGGGCTACTGATGAGGGGGTGACCCCACAACTCTTACAGATGAGGGTACCTGGTGTTTATTAAGCTAGAGGGCCCGCTGGAGGCCTCGACTGGCCCACACCTAGCCCACTCGAGGCAACCGCCATAAGGAGTCATCGACGATTATGGAAACCGCGACTTGGCATCCAAGACTGAAGATAGATTAGGAAACCATCTCTGTAAACCTAGACAGACTCCTTTCCACCCAACCTAGTATATAAAGGCTGGGAGAGGGGACGTCTAGGGCATGGAATATCCTAGAAAACAACATCGGTCCTGAGAGATCTCGCCTTGACCTCCACTGTAATCGCCTCCATCATAATACAATCGAGCAGGAAGCACTTTCTCCTATTAGCCGACGAGTATCGCCAACCTGCACATATCCTCCACGATCTAACCCAGGGTTCCTAACCATGGGATTTGCCGAGGTCAATACTCGTCAAGCCTCCTATCCTCTTTCACTACTCTGTATATCAGAGTATTCTTTCTGTTAGGATTAGTAATTGGTTTACTTTTAGTAGCAATCAATATGGGATGATGCTTGTTTTCTATGATCTCGACTGTATGGATAGGATATTACTGCTATTATGTTTAATCATATTTATCTACTCTTTTTTGGATTGAATTATATGAGATGATGATAAAATATTCAATAATGACTTTGAATGGGACCGAGTGAGCGAACACATACGTGACACTAAATCCGAACACCCACAAACCTCCCTTCAGTTTGTGAGATTTTGAACGCTCGAACGCATCCATAGATTTTTACGACACGACATTGAATGGCAAAAACTATCCAAACACCATGGTCCAAACATTTAGGAGCGCTTTGAGGCATTGTGTTGGATCTACCCTAACACCACATTAGCAATTTGAGGTTTAGCATTGGAACTGCTCTAACGACACATTATACAAAAATCAAACCCCATACAACTCCAAAACACAAGCCACACAATATGATCCCTACCCGCTAGTAATCACATCATTATCATCTCTAATTAACAATCATCAAGTCAAATCATTCGTCGACGCTTGCACACAACTCTGCCGCTATCTGAGTAACCATCATCCTCTGAATCTGATGCTCTTGTTGGACCGTTGCCGTCTTCTTCTGCAGCCCCTGTGCCAACTTCAAAGTCCATATTAAGTTCATGATCACCGTATCCCTCCACAGCTACCACTGTAGCTCCATGCTCTTCAAATATTACTAGATGACCCCTTGTGCCAATGGCGCAAAGAGCAAAAGCGAACCAAGCATTCAAACCATTTAAGTAAGAATGTTGAAAGATCGATGATCAACAAAAGACATCAATTTTGTGGTCCTCATGAGAAGATTGACATCTTTTCTCCCATTTTCTCAACTGATTTTGTTAAAGGACGAAATGCAACTAGTGATGGCACGAGAGTTGGCGGGTATAGCTTGCTTGCGTCCCCGGCAATGGCTTCTCGCCCCTCGCTGGTTACTCAAGACAATACCTCAAAACTATTGCAAGTTACTACTACAATTGAATAGCAACCTCAATTACCTACTCCAAGTCAAGACACAAAACTCAGTGCAACAGGCAAACTCTCTAAACAAGATAAACATGAAAACTCAAGAGAGTTCAAGCAACAAACTAAACAAAATCTCTTTAAAAAGATAAGCATGAAAATTAAGAGCTAAACATGACAACAACTATGAAAAAGATAAAGAACACACACAACAAAGATAAGCATGAAAATCCTATGTTGTGTTCTAGGGTGATGTGGAGCATGTTTCTCTCCCACACAAAGAAATTTGGGTCCTAACTTGTTATGAACAACAAGCAAAGCTAAAGAAAACTAGAAAGGAAATAAAGAACAGGATGCTCCAAGCATAGCACATAACGCATGAAGTGATAAAAATATAGTGAAACGAAAAAAGAACTGATAATTGTAGATGGAGAAGGGGATGCACGGGAGCATCCCCAAGGTTAGACGCTTGAGTCTCCTTGAATATTTCTTGGGAGTGCACGGGGTCATCCCCAAGCTTGAGCGTTTGACACTCCTGAATCTTCTTTTATCATCTTCCCGCGCACACTTGAAAACTCCCTTCATACATAACTCATCATAATCTGATTAGCTAGGTTAGTACCCATAACAAAATAATTTTTTCTCTACTGGAAATAAATATATTCTTTAATAGCTACTGTTTCTCAAGATTTACAAAAAGTTTTTGAAAAGAAAAAGCAAGCTTAAGGTTTGCAAAACGAAGAAAAGGCAAAACAAGATAGAATCTGTGAAAAACAGACCAGCAGGTAGTAAAGAATTTTTTAGGGATACTTCTGCAACTCTAATTAATCAAAAAACTCAGAACATACGAAAGTTCCGTGATTGTATAGAGTACGCTGTGTAAAAATTTCAGCTCAAAAAGATGAACTGCGATTTTTCTATGATTTTTCCCGTCACGAGGACAGAATCTGTTTTCTGGACAGCATGTCACAACTTTCACTTCACTTATCATATGAGGCTATAATTGGTACAAAGCTTGAAAAGTAAAGATACAATGATGCTGCTACAGTAGTAACAATCATCAAGACCACTAAAAACAGAAGAAAAACAAGAATTAAATCCTAAATTCGTTGCGGGCTGCCTCCCGAAAGCGCTTCTTTAAAGCCATTAACTGGCATAATGCAATAGATCAAGTCTTTTCAAGAAAATAACTAGCCCGTGTGACGGACTCAAAAGGTAACTTAATCTTCTTTCTAGGGAAATGTTCCATCCCATTCTTGAGAGGGAATTGGAATTTTATAATCCCTTCTTTCGTGTCAATAACAGCACCTACGGTGCGAAGAAAAGGGCATCCCAAAATAATTGGACAAGAAGGTTCACATTCAATTTCCATAATAGTAAAATCAACGGGAACATAATTGTCATTGACAATGATAAGAACATGATCGATCTTCCCCAAAGGTTTCTTTACCGAAGAATCGACAAGAGGAACACCAAAAGAACAAGGATCAAAAGGTTTCAATTCAAATATATCATACATTATTTTGGGCATAACGGAGGTACTAGCTCCAACATCACATAAAGCATAGCAAGAGAAGTTATTCAACTTAATTTTAATCATAGGATCCCAACCATCTTCTAGCTTTCTAGGTATGGAGGCTTCTATCCTAAGATTCTCCTCCGTAGCTTTAATGAGAGCATTAGTGATATGCTCCGTGAAGGCAAGATTGAGTGTGCTAGTGTGTGGGTCTCTAGACATCTTGTGAAGGAAACGAATAACTTCAGAAAGGGTGCAATTATCAAAATCAAGGTAACTACTATCAAGTAAAGTGGTAGTGGTGTCCTTTAGGCTCACTTGTTTGGTAGCTTCTATAGTCATATGAGTTTCTTCTTCTACGGTTGAGGTCATAGCATCTCCATTAATAGGTCCTATGGGACTAGGGGTGCATTGGGTGCTAAGAGTTTGGATATCCTCAAGAACTTGGATAGTAGCAACGGTATGGTGTGTAGGAAGGCTCTTAATTCTATCTTCCTCCTCCTCTTCTCTAGCCCATCTCTCTTTAAGTTTAGCCATCATCCTAATGTTTTCATAAATTTGCACTTGAATAGCGTTCATAGGAGTGACCTTCCTCTCCTCAAGAGGAGAAGTTCTAATTTTAAGCAATTCTACTTCATGGGCTAAATTTTCTACCTTCGACGAGAGATTATCTAATTTGTCTAGTTTTTCCTCTACACTCTTGTTGAATGCTTTTTGGGTAGTGATGAAGTCTTTAAGCATACTCTCTAGTTCAGAAGTGGAGTTCTTGGTGCTAGGATAAGTGTTGTTGTTCCCATAGTTGTTGGAGGGGAACGGTCTAGGATTGCTACCAAAATTACTCCTATAAGCATTGTTATTAAAGTTGTTTCTAGAGATAAAGTTCACATCTACTTGATCTTGAGCAATCAAAGAATTTAAAGGAACATCATGAGGATCAATAGGAGATTGCTTGGTAAGTAGAGACATAATCAAGTCAACCTTTTCATTTAGGGAGGAGATCTCCTCGACAGAGTTTACCTTCCTACCTGTTGGAGCTCTTTCGGTGTGCCATTGGGAATAGTTGGTCATCATCTCATCGAGTAGTTTTGTGGCAGCACCAAGCGTTGTTGACATAAAGCTTCCTCCCGCAGCTGAATCTAGCAAGTTCCGCGAGGTAAAGTTCAAGCCTGCATAAAAAGTTTGGATAACCATCCAAGTAGTCAAACCATGCGTAGGGTAATTCTTAACAAGAGATTTCTTGCGTTCCCAAGATTGGGCAACGTGTTCATTATCCAATTGCTTAAAATTCATAATATTACTCCTCAATTGGATCAATAGGGGTAGTACTTCCCAATAAAAGTATCCTTGCACTTCTCCCAGGAATCTATGCTATTCCTAGGCAAGGATTGAAACCAGATTTTAGCTCCTCCTCTCAAGGAGAAAGGAAAAAGCTTAAGCTTAACAGTATCGACATCTACTTCTTTGTACTTTTGCATATCACAGAGCTCAACAAAATTATTTAAGTGCAAAGCAGCATCATCTCCAGCACCGGAGAATTGATCTTTCATAACAAGGTTCAGCAAAGCAGGTTTAATCTCATAAGAAGGTGCTGAAGTGGCAGGTGTAGCAATAGGAGCGCAGATAAAGTCACTGTTGTTATGACTAGTGAAGTCACACAACTTGGTGTTCTCGGAGGAACCCATGGTAGCAGCAAGCAAGGTAACTATTTTTTTAATTTTTGATAAAGGACACTAAAGCAAAAAATGAAAGGTAAACTAACAAGACTAAAAAGCAAAGATAAAAGATAGTGTGCAACTCCCCTATCTTGAAGTGCGGAGTCCCCGGCAACGGCGCTAAAAATTGCTTTGATGGCACGAGAGTTGGCGGGTATAGCTTGCTTGCGTCCCCGGCAATGGCTTCTCAGCCCTCGCTGGTTACCCAAAGTGGAAGGTTTGAGATGTAGACAACAACAAATTTCCCTCGGTGAAGATACCAAGGTTTGTCTCCAGTAGGACTCCGGCAACGACAGGAAGGTGACAACGACACTAGATTAGGCGGTTGACGTGGACCTGCACACACAACATATAACTTTGCTCCCAACGATTTTAGAGATGTTGTCAATCCCTCCGGCCTTGTTGTTTACAAATGATAAAACGCACGGGATAATAATGATAGTGATAGCAACGGAAAAGTAAATAAAGCAGAAAATAAATAGTGGGTGTAAACAGTATTGGAAATATGAACCGGGGTCCCATGATGTTCACTAGTGATGTCTCTCTCCCAAAAGACCATAAAATAGCCATGTGAGGTAAACAAATTACAGCTGGGCAATTGACAGGTTTATGTCCGCAAACTATGCTATAAAGAAAGGACGAGGCTCAAAAGCATGGGCGATGCGCCAAGACAAGTAGACCGAAATCCATCTGCATCTAGCTACTAATCATCCACCTTGAGATGTCTATCTAGAACATCTCGCTGGTATTAAGTTGCGAATCCCACCCAAAGTGTAAACTCAAAGCAACAAACAACTACATTAAAGAACTTTGCGTAAAGTAAACAATCCTTGCACCCGCAAGTACAAGCACCGTTGTTTTCTCCCTTGTGGCAACAACACATCCCCTAGACTCATGTTTCTGTCACTCAAGCTAGTCATCAGGGGGCATGAACCCACAATCATGCATAACGCTCCCTCTTGGAGTCACTACCTACTACTTGGCCAAAGCAATAAACAACAACGGAGAACATGCAAGAATTACTCAAGAACATAAATATAAAAGAGGAGAATCAAATATATTACTCAAACACAATCTGCACATAGTCTCATAATCCATCAGATCCCATCAAACTCAGCATAGCAACAACAGAAAGATTACATATGTGCCTCGATCATGTAGGGCATCTCACGAGTTCTAAACCATGAAGAACAAAGAGGGGAGGAGAACATCACATAGCTACTGATCATAGACCCATGGTCCAAGGTGGACTACTCACGGTTCATCCGGGAAGCATCCATGGTGGTGGAGACGCTCTCGGAGGTGGTTCCTCCCTCCGGCAGGGTGCGGGGAAGAGGTCTCCTGGTGCTCCCGATCTTGGAAGCGAGGTGGCGGCGGAACAGAGGAGAGATCGCGAAAAAGGGTTCTGTCTTCGGGGGTTTCGCGTCATGGAGAATATATGGGCGAAGGGGGGCAGCCAGGGGGCCCACCAGGGGTCCAGGCGGCCCCCTGGCGCGGCCCACCCTAGGGCGCGCCGGGAGGGCGCCTAGGGCCCTGGTGGGTCCCCTCTGGCCCCTCCTTGGTGATTCCCGAAGCTTCCGAAGCGCTGATTTTTTATTGGATTTTCCTGAATTTTTGGAGCACTTTTAATATGGGGGAAACCTGAAATAGAAAACAGGAACTGACACTAGGGTGCACTGAGTTAATAAGTTAGTCCAAATATGATCAAAAGTGTATGAAAGTGTATCAATACCATATCAATATCACACGAAAGAAGCATGGAGCAAGCAGAAATTATAGATACGTTTTGGACGTATCAACTAGTTAGGACCATACTCTTAATAACATAGAAAGAGAATCACTAAAGATCCAAAAGCAAGTGCATATTGATACGGTGAGGATCTCTCACTCCTCGTTGGTTACCCCAAGTGGAAGGTGAGATGTAGCGTAGCAGCAAATTTCCCTCGGTGAAGATACCAAGGTTATCGAACCAGTAGGACTCCAAGAGATACAGGAAGGTGTCACGGCGCTTGACGTGGACCTGCACACAGATACAAATAAATTTTCTCCCAACGAGTACAGAGGAGTTGTCAATTCCTCCAGCCTTGCTGTTTACAAAGGATTAACGCAAGAGATAATGATAGTGATAGCAACTGGAAAGTAAACTAAGGATGTAAACAGTAATGTGAAGATGGATTGGGGTCCCGTGATTTTCACTAGTGATGTCTCTCTCCCAAAATACGATAAAAGTGCTAGCGAGGTAAACAAATAACAGTTGGGCAATTGACAGGATCATGAAGGCACCGCAATGCTAACTATGCTGCAAAGAAAGGAAGGGCTCAAAAGCAATGGGCAGTACGCCAAGACAAGTACACCGAAATCCATCTGCATCTACCCACTAATCATCCACCTTGAGATATCTATCCAGAACATCTCGCTGGTATTAAGTTGCGAATCCCACCCAAAGTGTAAATCCAAAGCAACAGACAACTGCATTAAAAGAACTTTGCGTCAAGTAAACAATCCTTGCATCCGCGGATACAAGCACCGTTGTTTTATCCCTGGTGGCAACAACACATCCCCTAGTCTCATGTTTTTGCCACTCAAGCTAGACATCAAGGGGCTGAACCCACAATCAAGCATAACGTTGCCTCTTGGAGTTGCAAAAAAATACTTGGCCAAAGTAAAATACGGCAACGAAGAACATGCAAGAATTTACTCAAGAACAAAATATAAAAGAGAAGAACCAAATATATTACTCATCACAATCTGAACATAGTCTCATAATCCATCAGATCCCTACAAACTCAGCATATCAACGGCAGAAAATTACAAAGGTGCCTCGATCATGTGAGGCATCTCACGAGGTCTCTAAAGTGGAGGCACAAAGAGGGGAGAGGAACATCACATAGCTACTAGTCACGGACCCATGGTCCAAGGGGAACTACTCACGGTACATACGGGAGGTGTCCATGGCTATGGATGGTCTCCCGGAGGGGGTAGCTTCTCCCGGAAGGGTGCCGGAGCAGCTTCTCCAGGCAGCCCCGATCTTGAAGCGGCGGCGGCGGCGGTACAGAGAAAAGATCGCGGAAAAGAGATCGATATTAGGGGTTTCCACCCTGAGGGCTAAATATAGGCGGAGGGGGCTGTCGAGGGGACCCACCAGGCAGCCAGGAGGCCTCCTGGCGCGGCCTAGGGTGGGCCCGCGCCAGGGACCCTCCTGGTCTCCTGGTGGTGGCCCCCTCCGCTGCCTTGGTTATTCCGGAAGCTTCCGGGTCGCTGATTTTTTATCTGATTTTTCCGGATTTTTTGGAGCACTTTTAATGGTCGGAAAACCTAAAATACAAAAACAGCAGAAAAAAACAACTGGCAGCTGGTTGCACTGGGTTAATAGATTATTCCAAATATGCTCAAAAGTGTATGAAATTTCAAGCAAAACATGGCAAAGTCACACAAAACATGCATGGAACAAGCAGAAATTATAGATACGTTTGGGACGTATCAACATCCCCAAACTTAATTCCTGCTCGTCCTCGAGTAGGTAAATGATAACAAGCATAATTTCTGTGGTGACATGACACACAACCATATAAGAACTTTGTAAGTAAAGCAATTAAAGCATGCAATTCAATTCAAGTCTTAACAAGCAAGAGTCTATATTAGCATTGACATAAGCAAAAAAAGAACAAAAGGTGCAAGAGCTCTCGCTGTCCGTGACTCGAATGTCTCCAGATGGTTTTTGTGTGCAAGCAGGGGACTGGGAAAAAGAGAGAAAAAGGTTGTTGAGAACAACTATCTACTAAAGTTTCACACTTGGTCTCCTTTGGATTCTTATCTTGACTCGTCCCCAGACCACTAGTCAGATACAAGGCAAACTGATCCACTACCTTTCGATATTTTGAGCACTCATGCAATGGATGAGCATGAGCAAGAAAGTTGACACCTAAAAGGCTAAACAGAAAGAAGGTGGAGGAGGAAGACAAAAAGGTGTGAAAGGCTCACATCAATGAGGACAATCATAGGCGAGAGAAGGCCAAATGATAGATATGATGTGAGGAGTAGGGATTGCCATGCAACGGATGCACATGTGAGCTAAAAGCACTTCAAGGGAACTAGTGGGGGTGCATCTAACTTTCTTGCTCAAGAAGACCTAGAGCTCGTTTGAGGAGGCTCATCATTGGAATATACAAGGCAAGTTCTATAGTGTGGAGGTCCCCACATAGCTATATGCATGAATGATGATCTCTATGAAGTACAAGGGATAGAGGATGAAGTACTAGTGTGGATCTCTCAAAAGGAATAGTAGTGTGCCCCCTTCTCTCTTTTTATTTTTCTTTTTCTCTTTTTTTCTATTTTTTGTATTTTTTGGTGGCCTCAATGGCTCTTTCTATTTAACTCTCATTTGTCCTCTTTGGGATCTTTTGATTTTGTCCTCTTTGGGATCTTTTCCTCACTTTAGGGGCAACACTCTATATTTTACAAGAATATAGGAGATCTTTCACACTTTACAAAAGTACTCACATAAAGAAGATATAACTATCATGATGCAAAGGTATGACATGAGGATGAAGTCATGAAAAGATGGATGTTGCATGGAAATGTATCTCGGAAAGGCTATGGAAATGCCTTGTAGGTAGGTATGGTGGCTGTTTTGAGGAAAGATATAAGGAGGCTTATGATCACAGAGCGTATCGTGCCAAGGGTTTGGATGCACCGGCGAAGTATGCGCCAACTCTCGAGGTGAGAAAGGGCAATGCACGGTACCGAAGAGGCTAGAAAAAGTATAGGTGGGTGGAAGTGTCAACTTTCGAATACTCACATTAGTCCGAAGAACTCATGCACTTATTATCGGTAACTCTCAATCTAATCAGGAGGTTCACAAAGAGACAAGTACCCCGAGGAGGAGTGTATGGGGGTTTGGTTATCCTTGCGCATCCTCGACTCATGGTACGTGAGTGTACTCTAATATTCGAACCCTCCAGAGGTTAGTGATCCATCTAGTAGCTAGAGTTCTCAACAGGGGTTTTTGGTTTTCGAAAAACACACGGATTGCCCAAAATACGAAATCTATCACTAATAGGCTCGAGCTCTTGACACCAAAAGTTCAAACATTACTCTAGTCAATACCTCAAAACTATTGCAAGTTACTACTACAAAGAGAAAAGCAACTTCAACTACCTACTTCTAGTCAAGACACAAAACTCAATGCAACATGCAAACTCTCTAACAAGATAAAACATGCAACCTATAGAAAGTTCAACCTAAAACAAAAGTAAAGCTTTAGAAAAAAACTAAAGCACTACAACTAAACAGAGCAACAGCTAAGAAAACAAAAAAGAACAACTCACAGCTAAAAGAATAAGCATGCAAATCCTATGAGGAGTTCTAATTCAAGCGGAGCGTGTAATTCTCCCACACAAAATAGTAATCTGGAATCTAACTTGTTACTACAAAAAACAAAGAAAAAACAAACCTAGAAAAGTAAAGAGCGAGACGCTCCAAGTATAGCACATAAGAAGTGATAAAAATATAGTGCAGCGAGGGACGAACTGATAATTGTTGATGGAGAAGGGGATGCACGGGGTCATCCCCAAGCTTAGACTCCTGAGTCTCCTTGAATATTTATTGGGGGTGCACATGGGCATCCCCAAGCTTGAGCGTTTGACACTCCAAGATCTTGTTTCATCATCTTTCATCGCGCACTTGAAAACTCCCTTCATACATAACTCATTGTAGACTGATTAGAGAGGTTAGTGCCCTACTAAAATAATTTTTCCTCTACTGGAAATAAAGATAATCTTGAAGAGATACTGTTTCTCAAGATTGCCAAAAAGTTTTTGCAAGGAAAAAGCAAGCTTAAGGTTTGCAAAAGTAGAGAGAGACAAAACGTGGCAGAATCTGTGAAAAACAGAACAGCAGAGAGAAACGAATTTTTTAGGGGTACTTCTGAAACTCAAATCAAAAACCTCAGAACATACGCAAGTTTCGTAATTGTATAGATCACGCTGTGTAAAAATTTCATCTCAAAAAGATGAACTGGGATTTTTCCATGATTTTTCTAGTCACGAGGACAGAATCTGTTTTCTGGACAGCATGTCACTTCCCTTGTCGTATGAGGATATAAAAGGCACAAAGCTTGAAAAGTAAAGATACAATGATGTTGCTACAGTAGTAACAATCATCAAGACCACTAAGAACAGATGAAAAGCAAAAATAAAAACCTAAATTCGTTGCGGTCTCCCTCCCAAAAGCTCTTCTTTAGAACCATTAGCTAGGCTTTAAGCAGAAGATCAAGTTGTATCCATTGAACTGTCATCACGATCATCAAAAAGCTCTTCAATAGTACAACTAGTATTAATAGGTTTCTCAAATAAAGTACGAATGAAAATGCTTCTTGGAATAAAACCAAAAGGAGGGAAATCAATTGGAGTTTCATTAAAGTTAAAGATAGGTGTCTCCTCCAAAGTTTTCACCGTTTCAACTCTCTTGGCAATGGGTGTGTTTGCTTTAGCTCGAGGAACCTTGGGGACGTAAACGAACTTAGGTTCCTTCTTTGCCGGAGTTTCATCATTTTTGGTTTTGATTGAGGAAAAGGTAGTTCCTAGAGTTTCAATAACTTCCTCAATCTTTTCTATCCTAGAAGACTTCTCATCAAGGGATTTGATAATCTCCAAAGTTTTGATAATTTTCTGCATGGAGTTATCTAATCTATTTAAATTCCCTTGAATCTTACGATCCAACTCATTCACCCTATCGATACTTGGCATCTGTAGCTCTATTTTTTCAAGTTTTCTCATAATGTGAGCTCAAGTAATGTCCTCCTTAATACTAATAACTGGGAGACTTCCAACAAGATTTTCAATAACATTAAGGGCTTCCCAAACTGGGGCCTCTATGAAGTTCCCATTGATAGCAGTGTCTAAAAGAAACCTATTCCGAGAAGTGATCCCAACATAAAAATTTCTAAGCAAGATAGTAGTGGATTGCTTCTTGGTGGCTCTTTTTTGAGAATCATTCATTCTATACCAAGCATCTTTCAAACTTTCACCACCTCTTTGAGTAAAGGTAAGTACTTCTGCCTCACCAAAGGCAAAAGGACCAGCCATAGTGGTAACTACTAACAAGGTAACAGGTATTTTTGGTATTTTTGATAAGGGACACAAAAGTAAAAACTAAAAGGTAAACTAACAAGACTAAAAAGCAAAGATAAAATATAGTGTGTAACTCCCCTATCTTGTAGACTGGAGTCCCCGGCAACGGCGCCAGAAATTGGCTTGATACGGTGAGGATCTCTCACTCCTCGTTGGTTACCCCAAGTGGAAGGTGAGATGTAGTGTAGCAGCAAATTTCCCTCGGTGAAGATACCAAGGTTATCGAACCAGTAGGACTCCAAGAGATACAAGAAGGTGTCATGGCACTTGACGTGGACCTGCACACAGATACAAATAACTTTGCTCCCAACGAGTACAGAGGAGTTGTCAATTCCTCCGGCCTTAATGTTTACAAAGGATTAACGCAAGAGATAATGATAGTGATAGCAACTGGAAAGTAAACTAAGGATGTAAATAGTAATGTGAAGATGGACCGGGGTCCCGTGATTTTCACTAGTAATGTCTCTCTCCCAAAAGACGATAAAAGTGCTAGCGAGGTAAACAAATAACAGTTGGGCAATTGACAGGATCATGAAGGCACCGCAATCTATGCTGCAAAGAAAGGAAGGGCTCAAAAGCAATGGGCAGTACGCCAAGAGAAGTACACCAAAATCCATCTCCATCTACCCACTCATCATCCACCTTGAGATATCTATCCAGAACATCTCGCTGGTATTAAGTTGCTAATCCCACCCAAAGTGTAAATCCAAAGCAACAGACAACTGCATTAAAAGAACTTTGCGTAAAGTAAACAATCGTTGCATCTGCGGATACAAGCACCGTTGTTTTATCCCTGTTGGCAACAACACATCCCCTAGTCTCATGTTTCTGTCACTCAAGCTAGACATCAAGGGGCTGAACCCACAATCAAGCATAACGCTCCCTCTTGGAATTGCAACAAAATACTTGGCCAAAGTAAAATACGGCAACGGAGAACATGCAAGAATTTACTCAAGAACAAAGTATAAAAGAGAAGAACCAAATATATTACTCATCACAATCTGAACATAGTATCACAATCCATCAGATCCCAACAAACTCAGCATAGCAACGGCAGAAAATTACAAAGGTGCCTTGATCATGTGAGGCAGCTCACGAGGTCTCGAAAGTGGAGGCACAAAGAGGGGAGAGGAACATCACATAGCTACTGGTTATGGACCCATGGTCCAAGGGGAACTACTCACGGTACATACGGGAGGTGTCCATGGCTATGGATGGTCTCCCGGAGGGGGTAGCTTCTCCCGGAAGGGTGCCAGAGCAGCTTCTCCATGCAGCCCCGATCTGGAAGCGGCGGCGGCGGCGGTACAGAGGCGAGATCGCGGAAAAGAAATCGATATTAGGGGTTTCCACCACGAGGGCTAAATATAGGCGGGGGGGGGGGTGTCGAGGGGACCCACCAGGCAGCCAGGAGGCCTCCTGGCGCGGCCTAGGGTGGGGCCGCGCCAGGGACCCTCCTGGTCTCCTGGTGGTGGCCCCCCTCCGCTGCCTTGGTTATTCCGGAAGCTTCCGGGTCGCTGAGTTTTTTATCTGATTTTTTGGATTTTTTGGAGCACTTTTAATGGCCGGAAAACCTGAAATACAAAAACAGCAGAAAACAACAACTGGCAGCTGGGTGCACTGGGTTAATAGATTAGTCCAAATATGCTCAAAAGTGTATGAAAGTTCAAGCAAAACATGGCAAACTCACACAAAACATGCATGGAGCAAGCAGAAATTATAGATACGTTTGGGACGTATCACATATATGTTTGGAGTGAAAGAGATGCGTGAAAGTTATCTCTAATCTCGTAATAAGCAAACAACACCATGCAGTGAAAAAATCATAACCGAAATTATTCATATCTGAAAGAAATACCAAGCAGTAAAATTAAACAACAAACACCATTGCCTAATCAGTCATGCTTCATATATTTTTTCTCATGTAGAGGCAATTAAAGCCAAAACAATACTTGGATATTTCTAACCACTATAATGTGGTATCTAAAATTGGCTGAAAGATCATGAAAATTAATTAAGGCCGTCTTGATTGATACTCATATAGTAATTAGATGGATGACCCACACTTTTTACAGGAAGACATAATCCACAAGGAAATACAAGCCACTATTCACTTTGCATTAAAGCATGAGTGAAGTAATGTGGTCGAGGGAGGTAGAGCTTCTCAGACATTGCTTCCAGCAGGAACTTGCTGGAAAGATCAATCAACTCCATAGGACACTGCTACAAAACCAATGGAATATGTTAAGAGGGCCAGATACAATTGAGTATTACATTGTTCATAATCATTAAAAAACAAACGTGAAGTAATGGCACATAATATAATTTGATGCAAACAAAGGATGATGCCTAGCAGAAAATAAACAGTAAACATGCTTCTGAACCTAACAACTGACATTTTTTTATTGACCATAAGTGTACAATACAAATTAAAGGCATGCCATTATAGAAATATATGAATTTAAATGGATTTATTCAGTTCAGTCATACACTGGGTGAGCTAATAGATTGCACTTATTGAAGTTGTTGATCCTGGTCATAAGATAAAAAAGAGCCTATACAGATTTAATTAAATAGGAGAGGAACAATCAATTTTAGGAACCCATGGAACGTAGCGCTAACGTCTAGGTATCATTTTTCTCAGGACCTTATGCCTTTTCCATTTTATCTCCCTTTGAATTTCTCGTTCACTTCTACCAGTGGGCATACATATGTTGATTGAGCGCAAATAGAGCAGTCAATTGCAAGCATATCCAAACCCAAAACGCAAAGAATTAGATTTGGTATAGAGAGAAGGGTACCTTGGGAAATGTCGCGGTGAGTGTAGCCCGGCGTCACAAATAAGAGGATGCAACCATTGTAGCCCAAGGAATTAGTAAATCACTTGCCTAGGAAAAAGAAAGGAATGGTCATGCAAAAGCAAGGAAATGTAAACTGTATATTCGTCGCGGTGGCGCAAATGGTGTAGAAAGAGATGAAGAAATTGGGAAGAAGAATGGACAATGTGTAATGTGTACATTCGCAAGGTTAAAATAAAAAGCTTGAGTTTGTTTTCCCACCATTTAACTACATTCTAACTTCCCTAAACATTACCTTCGACTTCTATTTCTTCATTATTTTTAACATTTATTACACGGTATTAATTGAGTTTGTTCAACTTAAATCACTTTCTAGTTCTTCGGTATTTTAGTAGAGCTATTATTTAGTGTATGTATTTTTGTATCTACTTATCACAATCATGTGTTCTGTTAGTCAAACCAAAGTGGAAAGTGAATTTTTTTTCCAGATGACCTTCAAATAGGATTTGTTTTACTGTTACCCGATGGTTGATGGAAGTGTGCTAGCAAAGGTGCAGATCATAGATGTTTGCAATAAATTGAATTCGAACACCTTTTAACCATCCTTGGTGAACGGCTCAGATGGCCGCAAGCAAAAGCAGTAGCAATTAGTTTCTTACAAAAATGATTTACCAACAACAATAATGTTTCATTGGACAAGTAAGCTAATTATCAGTGAATGTAAGAAATGGTTGACTCTTAAAAAACAAATCCACATGAAAAATTACAGATTACTAATCATTACAAATGTAGTATCCTGGTGTATGCGGCAAGCATCCTGCAAAACCTAAACCACTAGTCAGGGGTAAACAACTAAACTAAAGTATCAATCATGCCTACGTTAACATGTAACATACCCCTTTTGTAGTAGCGAACTCTTTTACGGTCACTTGGGTCCTTGTTTGCTACCAGCACAAACATTGCTTCTTGAGGCAGGAGAACTTGTCTGAGGCTTAGTAATGATTATAGATTGCAAAAGATTGGGTTTAAATAGGTTACATCTAGCACACAAGAAAATCTTAGCAATATTAAGCAAACATGTCTTAGTTTTGAGTTTGCATGTTCTTTGGAAGGAACGAAAAATATATACCACCAAAAATTATTAAATTCAGTCTCTCCAAGTGGAGAACAACCAAACCATTCACAAACTATCACATAGTTTCGAACCCGAAAAAGATCGTGATACGTCCCAAATGTATCTATAATTTCTGTTTGTTCCATGCTCTTTTAGGTGACATTGCTATGTGTTTTGCTAAAAATTTATATCTTTTTACACATATTTGGACTAACCTACTAACTTAGTGCACCCAGTGCCAGTTTCTGTCTGTTGATGTCTATAAGTTGCAGGTTTTTACCCATATTTACAGAGCTCCAAAAATTCCAAGAAAATCAAATAAGAAATCAGCGTATAGGAATATTCCGGAATCACCGAAGAAGTATCGGAGGGGGTCCAGGGCCCACCCAGGCGGCCAGGTGGCGCGGGCCCCTCCCTGGCCGCGCCACTAGGGCGCCTGGGAGGTGCGGCCACCCCTTGGTGCCCCCTTCGGCCTATTTTTACCCCTCACTCCAAAAACCCTCGGAGAGACCCCCGCGTCGCAAATTTCCTCCCTGTTCCGCCACCGCCACGCTTCCAAGATCGGGAGCACTAGAAGACCTCTTCCCTGCACCCTGCCTGTCGTCGATATGTGGCGGCAAATGCCATGGGGATGGCTAAAGAGGGGGACAAACCGAGGTGAGTGTCGATGGTGCCGGAATCGAGAGTGGGGACAAACACAGTGAGACACCAGGATGTACCCAAGTTCAGGGCTCTCCGTAAAGATAACACCCCTAGTCCTGTTGTCAGAACCCTCTGTTAGGTATGTGCTAGGGTTAGCTAGTGCCTTTGCATCATGTCAAAATTTCAAAAAGAAATCTTGAAATTCAAAATCAAAAGCAAATGGGAGAAGGAACACCCCCTAGATGAATTAATTCAAAAAGGCCAGATAAAAATCTTCTCCAAAAATTCATGTTAGATTTTTGAAAAGTCTTATAAATGAGTGTGATCACATATCAAGTGATGTGGGACCCATCCCATGCTCATAGATTTTTCAAATATTCAAACAGTGCCTTGGAATTAATGAAATACCCCTATTTGATTTAAAATTCAAATCTTTTGAATTTTAAAAATGTTGAAAGTTTATGAGTGGCTAGTTTATATTATTATGAGGCCACATAAAAGTTTTCAGCATTTAATAAAATGATTTGGTATTTTTACCAAAGTCAAAACAAATATACAGAAAAACAGAAAGGAAAGATTAAACAGAAAAAGGAAAAGAACTTACCTGTCGCCCAGGGGAGAGGCCCACTCACCTCAACCGGCCCAGCCCACCTGGAGGGGGTACATGCGTCTTCTTCCCCTCCAGGCAGGCAGGCACCTCGCCGGCGACCGCCGTGGGCACGACAGGCAGCTGCCTGCCTGCCCCGAGCCCTATCTCCTCGCTGGAGACGTCTGGGAGACGTCCCGATCTTTCTCCCTCCCTCCAGAACCTCCTCCTCCTCCTCCCGTGCTCGTTCCCGTCGCCACCCGAAGACTCGCCGGAACACCGCAGCGCTTCCGCATGGCCATCGACGCCGAGGAACCCAGCCGAGCTGTCCAGTGTGTTCGCCATCCTCGACTCCGTCGACTAGCAGAAGAAGGAGCTCCAATTTGGACTAGGGGTGACGCCAGCTTCATCGGATCGTCGCCGGCCGCCGGAGCTCAAGTGGATCGATTCGCCGCCGCCGTAACTTCCCAGCCTCTGACGCCTGCTCCAACGTGTTCACCAGCGTCCGGTGAGCTTTTCCCCTCAAGCCACGACTTCCTTCTCCTCCTCTGTCTCGTGCTGCCATGGACGCCGGAGTACCGAGCCGCCGTGCTCGTCGTCGGCGAGAAACCGTTAAGCCATTGACCCCGCTACCTTGTCCTTTGCATTCCCCGTGCTCCGTTGCTTCGAACGCACCCAACCACGCGCCATTTGGAGCTCCGTATCGAATTCAACCTCTAGCCAGTCGCCCCGCCGCCGCAAAGCTCGACGCCGGCGTGCGTACAGGGCCTCCCCACCTCTCCTTTTGGTCACAATCGACGCGCGACACCGAGAGCTTCGTCTCAGTGGTCGAAGCGCGCGATTTGGACCACGGGAGACCTCTCCCCGTGCAGCACCGCCGTGCTGGTGGCCACCGGCGGCTAGCCGCCGGCAAGCCTGACGTGGCCGGGGTGATTAGCCACTAATCTAACCCCCTGGGTCACTTACAGGTGGGCCCAGCCCCCTCTAATCCTCTCTGTTAGATTAATCTAACAGGGAAATTAGATGAGAGGCTGACAGCCCTGGCCCACTGGTCAGTTTGACCGGGGTCAAAAACCCCCCTGACGTCATGATGATGCAGTGCTGGCGCAATAAAGGTTTTTCTAATTTAAAAGAATTCCAGAAATTCCAGAAAATACCCCAAACTTTGGAAATTCATAGAAAATTCATATTAACTCCAAATTGGACAAATAATATATGAAAAATGATCAGGAGAAAATTATCTTTCCAAATATGCAACTTTCAACTATGTTTGAGTTGAATTTAAAATGGGACCAGTAGCATATGTCATTTGGTTTATTTGAATTTATTTCAAATTCAAATCAATTGAGTTTGCAACTTGGACCATGGATTTAAGCTATACTTCAACCCCACTTCAGAGGCATATCATACACATTTGAAGTTGATTCAAAATGATCAAACTATGTCACATTCAACTTGGCTAAGTTGAATTCAAATGTGGAGTTTGAATTTGCATTTCAAATGCAATATACTCCACTTAAATGGAATTGCCTCGCACATCACAACTTATACTTCAAGTATCAACATTCATTCATGTGCTTGAGCATTGCATTCATTTGATTGCTAATTCGTGCTTTGTTTGTCGAATAGAGGTGGAACCGGAGCAAGAGGTTGCAACCTTCGTTGAAGACCCCGAACCCGAACCTCGTCAGCAAGGCAAGCAAACCCCCGTTGATCATGTCGATAAAATCCCACTTCCTTCTCATGTCTCGCTTATGCATTGTTTAGGATGATCACCATGTTACGATTCTACCGCATAGATGAACCCATTCCTTTGCATGACCTATCATTTTGTCACAGTAGTAAGCAAACCACAATCCTAGCAAATGTAGGAGTTGTTTGATATCATGTGGCCCCTGCAATGTTACTGCTTATTTCATGCTTAGTATGATACCATGTTGTTACTGTGATGTGAGTCGGGATGGGAATGATCATGTTGATGATGGTAGAAAAGTGTTGGTGAATCGACCCTAATACAAGGTGAACGATGAGAGGCTGTGTAGGAGTACACGGTGGGTTGTCTCGTTGAACACCGCCCTAGTACGAGTTCTTGTGTGGTGATCCAAGATGAAGAGTACAACCACACATTGGGCTCACTGACCCCTCTCAACCTATTAACTCATCCCTTTCGATGTCCAGATGTCGCAGTAGTTCGGAGTTCTGGTAGGTTTGTGGCCTGGATGCTAAGTGAGAGAACGGCTCACCCGAGACCGGCTTATGCACCACGCACACATCGCTAGGGTCCACTTCGGTAAACCGGCCGGGTTCACGATAGTGGTAACCAACCCAAGTAGGCGGCTTTCTCGGACTAGATAGGCTATGAGGTAACAGTTGTCGTGAGCATCCTCGCCGGCACCCCTTGAATGGTGTCGAGATCAAAGGCGGTAAATGATGATCATGTGTGTGTAGCGGTACACCCTTGCAAGGTTAACAAAACTATTCGGATAGCCGCGTTCGCGGTTATGGACTGCTTGGAAAGCTTAGCTTGATTATTAGACAACTTGAACTGGATACTTCTAAAACTCGCAAGATAAGCGTGAGTGCTATGGTGTGCTTCTCTTGGGGAAGTCGAGGAAGTAACCATAGTGGTGTAATTGGTTGAAGAGATGTAGTGGACTCGTGTACGCTTCTTACCTCAAAGTCTGGTACTCGTAGTTCAGGATTAGTCAAGTCAAAGCTGGCATTTCTGCAAGTGAACCCCACCTCCCTTTACCTTGATACATGTGCATGAGTAGTATAGCTCCTATGTAAGTCTTGCTGAGTACGACTTTGTACTCACGTTTGCTTAATCTATGTTTTAGATGATGCCACTGACCCCGAAGGTGGCTTCTTCATCGAGCTGGACGACTGAAGACCAACTAGTCTAGTCCCAGTCAGACGACTGGTTCCCTCGTGGAGGGCTTTGTGTTTAAATAAGGCTTCTTAAGCCATTTGTTAAACTTGTCTGTACTCAGACATAATTTGCTTCCTCCTGTGTTGTAATGTTGGATCACATGTATGTGATCTCTGTGTGTACTCTATAAGAGTTATAAATAAAATGTACACTTTGTAGAGAATTGCAATGGTACCTGCTGTTCATACAAGGCATGTTTATAACATGCATGTCTTCGTATGGGTTTTCGAGACCTTAGTTGTGTTCTGGCTGGCGGTCTTTCATACACCAAGTGGCCCTTAGATGTGCGCAGCTTAGGGCATCGCGATGCGATTGCTCGAGACTCCGTCTCGTGCACACTTTGTGGTATGATCGAGCCCGCCCTAGACCCAGACTAAGTGATCGGGCTGGAGTAAGTCTATGTAAGAGTTTTGAGATAGTCGGTAGTATTGTTGAGGCGACTTGTCTTTGAATATGGGAGTTCACCACCCATATCATTTGACTTGTGTGCGGACGATGAGGACCCATCTCAGTTGATCATATGGCCTGGATGGGATGCCCCTCACGTACGATGCTTTCCGAGAATGTTCAGTGCTTGGCCTTGTCTGCTTAGACAAGTGGGTGCGGTTCTCGGCTCTCCATATGACTATGTCTTAACTGTACTTGCATACGCTAACCCCGGGTCCCGACACCTGTCGAGCCAGCTATAAGCAATAACTCGAGCTACAATGAATGCTCCGTGAGCTGAATGAGAGGAAGGAGACGAGGGCTCTAAGCACAACTCTCTCCTTGCTCTCTGTCTGGTGGGTGAAGTGAAGTAAATGCGATCGTCCCCTCACACAAAAGGGATCCCCGGGGCTCTTATAGGCCGAGCCCAGGGTAGTACAATAATCTCCGGTTGGTCCAGGGCCCAGCTGTAAGCCTCTAGAGGGATGCTGGGTCCCACCCACTGCGCCCTTTACGGGTGCCAGGCGGCGGAAAGCTGTAGCCCTACTTTGTCGTGGAATCTTGTTGTGTAGACCTGGAGTGCTCTATGTCTAGCCTTGCGGTCGCCTCAGTGCCTTGTCGCCTCCGCTGCCCTTTCAGCTGATGTGTGGAGAGAACATCATGTGTCTGACAGGTCGGCATGGTATTGTTTTGTCTGCCATGCAGATCTCTCGGGATCACCTATTGATGACCTCGGCGCATCCATCATAAGGTCAACTCTCGCGGTTAGCTCGTACAACTTTGTTTCTGCTTGGGACGAATGAACTTAGGTGAGGCCGATTGCTCTCTCCCAGCGCAATCGTCTTCCGACCTAATCAGATCGGCCCTCTAGAGATTGATCTTGTTGTGCTCGACCTTCTACAGGTCGGCCTCGGTCAGATCGGTAATCTTCCGATCGGCCCGGGTTATCTCGGCCATACTTAGATCGGCGATCATCAGATCGGTGATCTTCGTCTTGAAAGGTTGTTTTTCCTGGGTGACCCTACCCGGGGGTCATTTCCACGACACTGCCGGAGGGAGGATTGACCTCCGGGAGATTCTCCACCACCATGGACGCTTCCCGGATGTGTCGTGACTAGTCCCCCTTGGACCATGGGTCCATGACCAGTAGCTATGTGATGTTTTCTCTCCAATCTTGTGCTTCAATTCCTAGCCCTTGTGAGTTGCCCTACATGATCAAGGCATCTATGTAATTTTCCTGCTGTTGCTATGCTGTGTTTGCTGGGATCCGATGGATTATGAGATAATGTTCAGATTGTGATGAGTTATATATTTGGTTTACCATTTATAATTTGTTCTTAAGTAATTCTTGCATGTTCTCCATTACTTTTTATTGCTTTGGCCAAGTAGTAGATAGTAACTCCAAGAGGGAGCGTTTATGCATGATTGCGGGTTCATGCCCCCCCCGATGTCTATCTTGAGTGACAGAAACATGAGACTAGGGGATGTGTTGTTGCCACCAGGGAGAAAACAACGGTGCTTGTAACCACGGTTGCAAGGACTGTTTACCTTACGCAAAGTTTGTTAATGCAGTTGTCTGTTGCTTTGAGTGTACACTTTGGGTGGGACTCGCAACTTAATACCAGCGAGATGTTCTGGATAGATATATCAAGGTGGATGATTAGTGAGTAGATGCAGATGGATTTTGGACTACTTGTCTTGGCGTAGTGCCCATACTTTTGAGCCTCTAGCTTTCTAGTAGCATAATAATCGTTGTTTTCCCCCTTGTGGCAACATCACATCCCCTAGACTCATGTTTCTGTCACTCAAGCTAGTCATCAAGGGGCATGAACCCAGAATCAAGCATAACTCTCCCTCTTGGAGTCACTACCTACTACTTGGCCAAAGCAATAAACAAAAATGGAGAACATGCAAGAATTACTCAAGAACATAAAAATAAAAGGAGAAGAACCAAATATATTACTCATCACAATCTGGACATAGTCTCATAATCCATAAGATCCTAGCAAACTCAGCATAGAAACAGCAGAAAGAATTACATATGTGCCTTGACCATGTAGGGAAGCTCACAAGGTCTAATCCATGAAGAACAAATAGGGGGAGAGAACATCACATAGCTACTGATCATGGAACCATGGTGCAAGTTGGACTACTCACGGCTCATCCGGGAAATGTCCATGGTGGTGGAGAAGCTCCCGGAGGTCAATCCTCCCTCCGGCAGGGTGCCGGGAAGAGGTCTTCTGACGCTCCTGATTTTGGAAGCGCGACGGAGGCGGAACAGAGATGAGATCGCGAAAAAGGGTTATGTCCTCGAGGGTTTCAGAGGACGAGGTAAATATAGGCGAAGGGGGGCAGCCGGGGGGCCACCAGGGGGTGCAGGCGCCCCCATGGCGCGACCTAGGGTGGGGCCACGCCCCATGGCCTCCTAGGCATCAGGGTCGCCCCTGGCCCTCCTTAGGGGCTCTGGAAGTTTCCCGTACGCTGATTTTTTATTGGATTTTTCCGGAATTTTTGGAGCACTTTTAATAAGCGGGGAACCTGAAATAAAAAGACAACAGAAAAAAGGAATTGGCATTGTGGTGCATTGAGTTAATAGGTTAGTCCAAATATGATCAAAAGTGTATGAAAGTGTATAAAAAGCATAGCAATATCACCCAAAACATGCATGGAGCAAGCAGAAATTATCGATACGTTTGGGACGTATCAACATCCCCAAGCTTAATTCCTGCTCGTCCTCGAGTAGGTAGATGATAACAAGCATAATTTCTGTGGTGACATGCTACCAACCATATAAGAACTTTTAAGTAAAGCAATCAAGGCATGTAATTCAATTCAAGTCATAACAAGCAATAGTCTATGCTAGCATTGAAACAAGCAACATAAGAACATAAAGGTGCAAGAGCTCTCGCTGTCCGTGACTCGAATGTCTCCAAATGGTGTTTGCGTGCAAGAAGTGGGGGACGGGAATACGAGAGAGAAAAACATATTTTTTTTGAGAACTCAATATACTAAAGTTTCACACTTAGTCTTCTTTAGAATCTTATCTTGACTCGTCCCCAGACCACTAGCCTGGTAAAAGTGAAACCGATCCACTCCCTTTCAATATTTTGAGCACTCATGCAATGGATGAGCATAAGCAAGAAGGTTGACACTTTGGATGGCAAAGAGAAAGAGATGGTGGAGGAGGAAGACAAAAAGGTCTGAAAGGCTCACATCAATGAGGACAATCATAGGCGAGAGAAAGCCAAATGATAGATATGATATGAGGAGTAGGGATTGCCATGCAACAGATGCACATATGAGCTATGGAAAGCTCTCCAATGGAACTAGTGGGGGTGCATCCAACTTGCTTGCTCAAGAAGACCTAGAGCTCATTTGAGGAGGCTCATCATTGGAATATAAAAGCCAAGTTCTATAGTGTGAAGGTCCCCACATAGCTATATGCATGATCATCTCTATGGAGTACAAGATATAAGAGGGAGTACGAGTGTTGATCTCTCAAAAGGAATAGTAGTGTGCCCCCTTCTCTCTTTTTATTTTCCTTTTCTCTTTTTTCTATTTTTTGTATTTTTTTTGGTGAGCTCAATGGCTCTTTCTATTTAACTCTCATTTGTCCTCTTTGGTATCTTTTAAAATTTTCCTCTTTGGGATCTTTTCCTTACTTTAGGGGCAACACTCTATTTTACAAGAAGTATAAAAGATCTTTCACACTTTACAAAAGTACTCAGCATAAAGAAGAAGCTATCATGATGTATTCAAATGTATTCCTCTGCCAGTGTAGCAGGAACATAAATGACATGAAGATCAGGTCATGAGAAGGTGGATGTTGCATGGCAATATATCTCGGAAAGGCAATGCACGGTACCGAAGAGGCTAGCAAAATATGAGGAGGTGGAAGTGTCAACTTTCGAATACTTACATTAGTCTGAAGAACTCACACACTTATTATCGGTAACTCTATATCTAATCAGGAGTTTCACAAAGAGACAAGTACCCCGAGGAGGAGTGTATGGGGGTTTGGTTATCCTTGCGCATCCTCGACTCATGGTACGTGAGTGTACTCTAATATCTGATCCCTCCAAAGATTAGTGATCCATCTAGTAGCTAGAGTTCTCAACTAGTTTTTGTAGTTTTTGAAAATAAACACGGATTTCCCAAAATACGACATCTATCACTAATAGGCTAAAGCTCTTGACACCAAAAGTTCAAACATTACTCACAACACTACCTCAAAACTATTGCAAGTTACTACTACAATTGAATAGTAACCTCAATTACCTACTTCAAGTCAAGACACACAACTCAGTGCAACAAGCCAACTCTCTAAACAAGATAAACATGAAAACTCAAGAGAGTTCCAGCAACAAACTAAAAAAAATCTCTTAATAAGATAAGCATGAAAACTAAGAGCTAAACATGACAGCAGCTACGAAAAGATAAAGAACACACAACAAAAGAAAGATAAGCATGAAAATCATATGATGTGTTCTAGTTTAAAGTGGTGCGTGTTTCTCTCCCACAGAAAGGAAGCTGGGTTCTAACTTGTTATGAACAACAAACAAACTAAAGAAAACACGCTCTTTACTTTTTAGTTTTCTTTAGTTTGTTTGCTGTTCATAACAAGTTAGAACCCATCTTCCTTTGTGTGGGAGAGAAACACGCTCCACTTTAAACTAGAACACATCATAGGATTTTCATGCTTATCTTTCTTTTGTTGTGTGTTCTTTATATTTTCATAGCTGATGTCATGTTTAGCTCTTAGTTTTCATGCTTATCTTATTATGAGATTTTTGTTTAGTTTTTTGCTGAAACTCTCTTGAGTTTTCATGTTTATCTTGTTTAGAGAATTGGCTTGTTGCACTGAGTTGTGTGTCTTGACTTGAAGTAGGTAATTGAGCTTGCTATTCAATTGTAGTAGTAACTTGCAATAGTTTTGAGGTAATGTTGTGAGTAATTTTTGAACTTTTGGTGTCAAGAGCTTTATCCTATTAGTGATAGATGTCGTATTTTGGGCAATCCGTGTTTATTTTCAAAAACTACAAAAACTAGCTGAGAACTCTAGCTACTAGATGGATCACTAATCTTTGGAGGGATCGGATATTAGAGTACACTCACGTACCATGAGTCGGGGATGCACAAGGATAACCAAATCCCCATACACTCCTCCTCAGGGTACTTGTCTCTTTGTGAAACTCCTAATTAGATATAGAGTTACCGATAATAAGTGTGTGAGTTCTTCGGACTATTGTAAGTATTCAAAAGTTGACACTTCCACCTCCTCATATTTTTCTAGCCTCTCTGGTACCGTGCGTTGCCTTTTCTCACTTCGAGAGTTGGCGCCTACCTCGCCGGTGCATCCAAACCCTTGGCATGATACACTCTGTCATCATAAACCTATTTATATCTTTCCTCAAAACAGCCACCATACCTACCTATCAAGGCATTTCCATAGCCTTTCCGAGATACATTGCCATGCAACATCCACCATCTCATGACTTGATCTTCATGTCATATATACATGTTTTTGCTTGATCGTTGAGACGCATGCTAGTTGGGCCTTTCCCTAATCATTGCTACATGACATGCTATCATCATTGCATATCCTGCTACACTGACAGAGGCATAAATTTGCATACATCATGATAGTTTCTTCTTTATGCCGAGTACTTTTGAAAAGTGTGAAAGATCTTCTAAACTCCTTGTAAAATAGAGTGTTTCCCCTAGTGAGGAAAAGATCCCAAAGAGGACAAATTTAAAAGATCCCAAAGAGGACAAATGAGAGTTAAATAGAAAGAGACATTGAGGCCACAAAGAATAGAAAAGAATAGAAAAGGAGGAAAAATAAAATAAAAAGAGAGAAGGGGCACACTACTATTCCTTTTGAAAGACCCACACTCGTACTCCCTCTTATATCTTGTACTCCATGGAGATCATCATACATGCATATAGCTATGTGGGGACCTTTTACACTATAGAACTTGGCTTGTATATTCCAATGATGAGCCTCCTCAAATGAGCTCTAGGTCTTCGTGAGCAAGCAAGTTGGATGCACCCCTACTAGTTCCATTGGAGAGCTCTCCATAGCTCATATGTACATCCATTGCATGGAAATCCCTACTCCTCACATCATATCTATCATTTGGCTTTCTCCACCTATGATTGTCCTCATTGATGTGAGCCTTTCACACCTTTTTGTCTTCCTCCTCCACCATCTCTCTCTCTCTTTGCCATCCTAAGTGTCAATCTTCTTGCTTACGCTCATCCATTGCATGAGTGCTCAAAATATCGAAAGAGAGTGGATCAGTTTGACTTGTACCTGGCTAGTGGTCTGGGGACGAGTCAAGATAAGATTCCAAAGAAGACTAAGTCTGAAACTTTAGTAGATTGAGTTCTGAACCAAAAATATTATGTTTTTACTCTCTCTTATTCCCATCTTCCATTTCTTGCACCTTTATGTTCTTATGTTGCTTGTTTCAATGCTAATATAGACTCTTGCTTGTTATGACTTGAATTGAATTACATGCCTTGATTTCTTTACTTAAAAGTTATTATATGGTTGGTAGCATGTCACCACAGAAATTATGCTTGTTATCATTTACCTACTTGAGGACGAGCAAGAATTAAGCTTGGGGATGTTGATACGTCCAAACGTATCTATAATTTCTGCTTGCTCCATGCATGTTTTGGGTGATATTGCTATGCTTTTGATACACTTTCATATACTTTTGATCATATTTGGACTAACCTATTAACTCAGTGCACCCTATTGTCAATTTCTGTTTTCTGATGTTTTTGTATTTCAGGTTTTCCCATTACTTAAAGTGCCAAAAAAATCCGGGAAAATATATAAAAATTAGCGTACCGGAAGCTTACAGATGCCTGAAGGGGGGCCAGAGGGGCCGCACCTGGTGCCCAGGCGGGCTGGGGGCGCGACCTAGGGTGGGGCCGCGCCGGGAGGCCGCCTGGACCCCTGGTGGCCCCCCTGGCTGCCCCCTTCGCCTATATTTACCTCTCGTCCCGAAACCCTCGAGGACAGAACCCTTTTTCGTGATCTCGCCTCTGTTCCTCCGCCGCCGCGCTTCCAAGATCGGGAGCACCAGAAGATCTCTTCCCGGCACCCTGCCGGAGGGAGGATTGACCCCCGGGAGTTTCTCCACCACCATGGACGCTTCCTGGATGAGCAGTGAGTAGTCCACCTTGGTCCATGGGTCCAGGATCAGTAGCTATGTGATGTCATCTCCCCTATTTATTCTTCATGGATTAGACCTTGTGAGCTGCCCTACATGATCAAGGCACACAGGTAATTCTTTCTGTTGTTGCTATGTTGAGTTTGCTGGGATCTGATGGATTATGAGATTATGTTCAGATTGTGATGAGTAATATATTTGGTCTTCTCCTTTTATATTTATGTTCTTGAGTAATTCTTGCATGTTCTCCGTTGCTGTTTATTGCTTTGGCCAAGTACTAGGTAGTGACTCCAAGTGGGTGCATTATGCTTGTTTGTGGGTTCATGCCCCCTGATGGCTAGCTTGAGTGACAGAAACATGAGTCTAGGGGATGTATTGTTGCCACAAGGGAAAAAACAATGGTGCTTGTAACCGCGGTTGCAAGGATTGTTTACTTTATGCAAAGTTCTTTTAATGCAGTTCTCTATTGCTTTGGGTTTACACTTTGGGTGGGGCTCGCAACTTAATACCAACGAGATGTTCTGGATAGATATCTCAAGGTGGATGATTAGTGAGTAGATGCAGATGGATTTCGGTCTACTTGTTTTGGCGTACTGCCCATGCTTTTGAGCCTCTTCCTTTCTTTTGTAGCATAGTGAGCATTGCGGTGCGTTTTTAATCCTATCAATTGCCCAGCTATAATTTGTTCACCTCACATAGCTGTTATTCGTCTTTTGGGAGAGAGTCATCACTAGTGAACTTCATGGGACCCCGGTCCATATTTCCACCAGTGGTTACACCGTCAATTTACTTCCTATTTTACTTTATAGTTGCAGTTATCACTATCTTTTATCTGTGGCGTTTGATCCTTTTGTCAGAACCCTCTGTTAGGTAATGTGCTAGGATCAAGTAACCTTGCATCATGTCAAATTTTCAAAGGAAATCAACTTCAAAATCCAAATGGGAGAAGGAACACCCCCCAGATGAATTAATTCAAAAGGCCAGATAAAAATCTTCTCCAAAAATTCATGTTAGATTTTTGAAAAGTCTTATAAATGAGTGTGATCACCTATCAAGTGATGTGGGACCCACCCCATGCTCATAGATTTTTCAAATATTCAAACAGTGCCTTGGAATTAAAGAAATACCACTATTTGATTTAAAATTCAAATCATTTGAATTTTAAAAATGTTGAAAGTTTATGAGTGGCTAGTCTATATTATTATGAGGCCACATAAAAGTTTTCAGCATTTAATAAAATGTCTAGCTATTTATTTTAGCTAAACAGAACAAATGACAGAAAGAAAAACAGAAACAAAAAAAAGGAAAAGAAGGCTGACCTCAAATGGGCCCAACTCACCGAGGCAGCCCGACCCAGGGACAAGGCCGTCTTCTTCCTCGCGCCAGGCAGGCTGCTGCCGCCGTGGCGAGCATGCCGTCGTCGCTGGACACCTCCTGCTTCCCTCCCCGTCCACGTAGTCGCGTCTGGAAGCATCCTGGAGCCGCCCCAGTTCATTCCCCCCCCTTCAGGAGCTCCCTCCTCTCCTCTCTCGCCCGTTTCATCGCCGCCCGAGAAGCACGCCGGAGCGCCGTCGAGCACACGCGTGGCCATTGACGCCTAGAAGCCCCAAGACTGTGTCCAAGCGCTTCGTCGTCGTCGTCGTCTTCACCGACTTGCAGAAGGATTCGAGCCCGGAGCCCACGTAGACGCCAGATTCTTCCTCGAGTTCCCGTCGGCCGCCGTGAAGGACTTTGTCGATTACGTCGCCGTTGAGCCACCAAAGCCCTCGCCACCACCTCTGCTGAGCTCCTGGTGAGCTTGGGGTCAAAACCCCTCACTTTTCCCCTTCGATTACTCCCTGTAGCCGTGACCGCCATGAGAGCCGAAGCTCCTCGCCGCCGGGATCCATGGCGAGGTCCACCCGTTAAGTAATCGAGCCCGCCTTGTTGTCCATCTTGTTCCCCGTGTTCTTCCTCGTCGAACCAGCCTAGCCTCGCCTCAAGTCGTGCCCTGGAGCCAAATCTCGATCATGGCCGTAGCTAGGTCGCCGCAAAAGTTGACGCCGGCGAGCGTATGGTGCACCCCAGTGCTTGGTTTTGGTCCCGTTCGACGCGCGCGAGTAAGAGCTTCAAGATGGTGGTCTTCGCGCTCCAGATGATGGCCGGATTCTCCCTCCCCGTGCAGCGCCGCCGCGGTCCAGTCGCCGGCGTTTAGCCGCCGGCGTGTCAGCTCTAACCCCCCCTGTTAAGCACCCAGTTAGTGACCCCTGGGTCACTGACCAGTGGGCCCAGTGGCTTAATTAAGCCACTGGATTAATTTAACCCACGGGTTAATTAAACCCAGCCACTAACAAGGTGGCCCCACATGTCAGCCCCCCCCTGACGTCAGCACCTGCGCAATAAATCATTTAAATGAATTTCCAGAGATTATTTGAATTAAAAGAATTCCAGAAAATACCCCAAACTTTGGAAATTCATAGAAAATTCATATTAACTCCAAATTGGACAAATAATATATGAAAAATGATCAGGAGAAAATTATCTTTCCAAATATGCAACTTTCAACTATGTTTGAGTTGAATTTAAATTGGGACCAGTAGCATATGTCATTTGGTTTATTTGAATTTAATTCAAATTCAAATCAAATGATCTTGCAACTTGGACCATGGAATTAAGCTACAATTCAACCACACTTCAGAGGCATATCATACACATTTGAAAATAATTCAAAATGATCAATCAATGTCACATGCAACTTGGTAAATGTTGAATTCAAATGTGGAGTTTGAATTTGCAATTCAAATTGCAATATACTCCATTTAAATGGAATGCTCAACACATCAGTACCATGAACATCAACCTTTCAATCTTATTCATGTGATTGTGCATTGTACATCATGTTGATCCTATGATTGTCATGTTGCTGATAGACGTGGAGCCGGAGCCCGAGGTCACCCCCTTCGTTGAAGACCCAGAACCCGAACCTCGTCAGCAAGGCAAGCAAACCCCATTGATCATGTCGATAAAATCCCACTTTCCTCTCATGTCTCGCTTATGCATTGTTTAGGATGATCACCCTGCTACGTTTCTACCGCATAGATGAACCCATTCCTTTGCATGACCTATCTTTTTGTCACAGTAGTAAGCAAACCACAATCCTAGCAAATGTAGCAGTTGTTTGATATCATGTGGCCCCTGCAATGTTATCGCTTATTGCATTCTTAGTATGATACCATGTTGTTACTGTGATGTGAGTCGGGATGGGAATGATCATGTTGATGATGGTAGAAAAGTGTTCGTGAATCGACCCTAATACAAGGTGAACGATGAGAGGCTGTGTAGGAGTACACGGTGGGTTGTCTCGTTGAACACCGCCCTAGTACGAGATCTTGTGTGGTGATCCAAGATGAAGAGTACAACCACACATTGGGCTCACTGACCCCTCTCAACTTACTAACTCATCCCTTTCGATGTCCAGATGTCGCAATAGTTCGGAGTTCTGGTAGGCTTGTGGCCTGGATGCTAAGTGAGAGAACGGCTCACCCGAGACCGGCTTATGCACCACGCACACATCGCTTGGGTCCACTTCGGTAAACCGGTCGGGTTGACGATAGTGGTAGCCTACCCAAGTAGGCGGCTTTCTTGGACTAGATCGGATATGAGGTAACAGTTGTGGTGAGCATCCTCGCTGGCACCCCTTGATTGGTGTCGAGATCAAAGGCGGTAAATGATGATCATGTGTGTGTAGTGGTACACCCCTGCAGGGTTAACAAAACTATTCGAATAGCCGCGTCCGTGGTTATGGACTGCTTGGAAAGCTTAGCTTGATTATTAGACAACTTGAACTGGATACTTCTAAAACTCGCAAGATAAGCGTGAGTGCTATGGTGTGCTTCTCTTGGGGAAGTCGAGGAAGTAACCATAGTGGTGTAATTGGTTGAAGAGATGTAGTGGACTCGTGTACGCTTCTTACCTCAAAGTCTGGTACTCGTAGTTCAGGATTAGTCAAGTCAAAGCTGGCATTTCTGCAAGTGAACCCCACCTCCCTTTACCTTGATACATGTGCATGAGTAGTATAGCTCCTATGTAAGTCTTGCTGAGTACAACTTTGTACTCACGTTTGCTTAATCTATGTTTTAGATGATGCCACTGACCCCGAAGGTGGCTTCTTCATCGAGCTGGACGACTGAAGACCAACTAGTCTAGTCCCAGTCAGACGACTGGTTCCCTCGTGGAGGTCTTGTGTTTAAATAAGGCTTCTTAAGCCATTTGTTAAACTTGTCTGTACTCAGACATAATTTGCTTCCGTTTGTGTTGTAATGTTGGATCACATGTTTGTGATCTCTGTTTGCACTCTATAAGAGTTATCAATAAAATGTATACTTTGTAGAGCATTGCAATGATACCTGCTGTTCATACAAGGCATGTGTGCTGCGTGTATGTTTATAACATGCATGTCTTTGTATGGGTTTTCGAGACCTTAGTTGTGTTCTGGCTGGCGGTCTTTCATACACCAAGTGGCCCTTAGATGTGCGCAGCTTGTGGCATCGCGATGCGATTGTTCGAGACTCTGTCTCGTGCACACTTTGTGGTATGATCGAGCTCGCCCTAGACCCCGACTAAGTGATCGGGCTGGAGTAAGTCTATGTAAGAGTTTTGAGATAGTCGATAGTATGGTTGAGGCGACTTGTCTTTGAATATGGGAGTTCACCACCCATATCATTAGACTTGTGTGCAGACGATGAGGACCAATCTCAGTTGATCATCCGGCCTGGATGGGATGCCCCTCACGTACGATGCTTTCCGAGAACGTTCTGTGCTTGGCCTTGTCTGCTTAGACAAGTGATTACAGTTCTCGGCTCTCCATATGACTATGCCTTAACTGGACTTGCATACGCTAACTCCGGGTCCCGACAGACTTGGTATCAGAGCAGGACTGACTGTAGGACTAGTAGCCTTGGCCGAAGTTGAGTCTAGCTTGCTATAGTTATATAGTTACTCTGGGTATATAAGGGAACAACATAAGGCTTCTTTTTTCTCCTTACCCCTTCGTTCTGAGTTCTGAGTCACCCTCATCTTATTCTACGGGAAGATAGGACTAGGCTCTCCTCTGTCTGATTAGAACATCTCGTTGTTTGCTTCCTCATAGCCGTAGGAAAGTTGTGATCGATTTTTTAGAATGGTTATGCTACCTGTTTTGTTACATCGTATGTAAGTGTTGTTTCCATGTTGTAAGAAATTGTCTTTTTCTTGCAATTACAGCCGTTATGCTGTCCGAGTCATTCCAGGTTTATCTCATAATCTGATGCATTTGCAAACTCCTTTCTGTTTCAGATGGAAGATCTTCCCCCTCGGCAGATTGTTCGTTTGACCAGGTGCCTCGGTGTGCGTGGCCATCCCGCCACGTTGATCGAGATGATGTCCTATGTGGGATATCGGTGGTACCCTGAGTACACCGTCGAGGAGCAGTTTCACGACTTCAACCAGACGCAGTTCCACTGCATTGTCCGGATATATCCGCACCACGTTGGAGTCACTCAACCTATCCACTTTGGACATGGCATTGGCGTTACCGAGAACATGGCTGTGCAGGATGCTGCATACTCATGTATGAGACTGCTGAGAGAGGAGCACACTTTGCTGAGAGAGACTTCTTTCCGCTATATCCCTGTTGCACTTCCAGGAGAAGAGGGATATTACACCGGACTCTACTCAAATCACTCTGCAGAAGATCCCGCACTTCAGATGACTGCTAGATTTGCTAGTGACAGAGATCGTGATGCACGCGCTCTCCGTTTCGAGCTCCACGCCACCCGTGTTCGTCTGTATCGAGCACTGACACTCTTGGCACCCTTTGTGAGCGTGGGATCAGTTGAGTTTGATGCGATCTACCCAGTGAGGACTCAGATGCCTTCTCGAGTTGCTTGGCCCGAGATTGGAGGCATTTTTACACCCCGTGGTCCTTTGCTTCCACCCTACGCTGGACCCAGGCCCCATCCTTGCCCAAATGGATATCAGGGTCCACAAGCCTCCGTGTTTTCCGATGGTCACCTCCAGCTACCGGGATACGCGGGTAACTTTTATGAGGACTACTATGGAGATGGAGATGAGTGAGACCGCCTGTGGTCTTACTTAGTGATGATGTAGTAGTATCTTAGTATATTGTAAGCAAGGTGTCTAAGATTCCAGAGGCTTAGATAAATAATGTATAGGAAGTCAGAGTGCCTCTGAAGGATGTATCATCTTCATCCCGTTTGTATTAGCTTGGTGCTTGTACTAAAACGATGTATGGTTTGTATGACAGCTTGTAAATATAGGGCTTGTATGCTTTATCACCATGTTGTCAAGATGATTACTTCCTTTGCTCTGTAATCCTTCCAGTACTTCAATACCTTGTTTAGACTCTCCCAATCAACTCTGTTTGACTTTGGTTTTCCCTTCAGGATGTCTCAAGGAACCCGTGGCCAGGTTGGTCGTAACCAAGTTCATGGGAATGACCAGGAGGAAGGCAACCTTCCACCCCCACCCACGATGGCACAGGTTCTGATGGAAGTCGAGAGGAACCGCCGAGACTCTCACCATCTGTTGGAAGTCATTGCTCGTAACACCACTCAGCAGCGCAATGAGTTGGTGTCCCTGAACGACTTCATCCGACTTCATCCCCCGGTTTTCAGTTACTCCACCGAGCCCCTTGACGCCGATGACTGGCTTCGCAGCATCGAGAGGAAGCTCCAAACAGGCCGTGTTGCAATTGGTGACAAGGTCAGCTATGCCACCTATCACCTTGAAGGTGCAACTAGCTCTTGGTGGGAGAACTTTCTGAATATGCGTCCCGTTGGACCGCCTGCATCTTGGGAGGAATTCTGCACGTCCTTCCGCGAGCACCACATTCCCAAGGGTCTTATGGACCGCAAGCGTGAGGAGTTCTGCAACCTCACTCAAGGCAGAAGGACCGTTGACGAGTTTAGTCGTGAGTTCAACCGACTTGCTCGTTATGCTACCGAAGAAGTCTCCACCGACTCCAAGTAACAAGAGAGGTTCCGTTGTGGCCTCAACACTGGACTCCGTCGTGAGCTCAATCTTCATGACTTCGCCACCTTCCAGGTCCTTGTCAAAAGGCCATTAAGGCCGAGGACATGAACACCCCCAACGATTTCCGCAAACACCCTAGAGATGACAGCTCATCCAGTTCTGGCTCCCAGAAGCGCAAGATCTGGATCCCAAACAGCATGTTCCGCCAGAACAACCCCCCGAGGCCATCCTATGTGGCGCCTCGTCCACCAACCCAGTTTCACCCAGCTCCACGAACTGTTTTCGGAGCCTGTTACAAATGTGGTCAGGCAGGCCACTATTCTCGTGAGTGTCCCCAGAACCAGCTTCAGCACCAGAATGCTCCACCCCGTGCCGGAGGCAACAACAACAACAACAATGGCCGTGGCAAGCCACCCCAGAAGGTCTACACCGCCAAACCCGCTCCTCCCACCACTCGTGGACGTGTGAACCAGATCGCCGCCGAAGAGACTGACGACACCACTGACGTCATTCTTGGTACGCTCCCAGTCAATTATGTTCCTACTTCCGTTCTTTTCGACCCAGGAGCATCTCATTCATTCATGTCGTAAAGTTATGCACTTCGTCATGAGTTACCTTTTGTTGAATTTTCCATCCCAATGATTATTCAAACTCCAGGGTCAAGATGGCAAACTAATAGAGTAAGCCATGGTAATCAAATTGCAATTGAGGGTTTAGTATTCCTTGCTTCACTCATAGCCCTCAAGTCTTCAGATATTGATGTCATCCTTGGCATGGATTGGCTATCAAAACAGAATGCCTATCTGGATTGCAAAGGCAAATTCGTGAAACTCACCCAGCCTTCAGGCAAAACCGTCAACTATACCTCACCCAGAACAAGAACCCAAGTGCATTCCTTGAATGTACTTCCCCTTCCCGAACTTGAAGATATTCCGGTGGTTCGTGACTTCCCGGATGTCTTTCCTGAAGAGCTGCCGGGCATGCCACCCGAAAGATGTGTAGAGTTTATAGTGGATCTTGCCCCAGGAACCGCACCAATTTCTAGACGCCCATACAAAATGGCCCCACGTGAGTTAGCTGAGCTTAAAACCCAACTGGAAGCTTTATTGGAGAAAGGCTTCATCCGCCCTAGCTCATCGCCATGGGGTTGCCCCGTTCTGTTCGTAACGAAGAAAGATGGAACAGAAAGGATGTGCGTAGACTATCGCCCGCTAAATTTAGCGACGATCAAGAACAAGTACCCATTGCCCAGGATCAATGATCTTTATGATCAACTTGCAGGATCCTCTGTCTTCTCCAAGATGGATTTGAGATTAGGTTATCATCAAATCAAAATCCGAAACGAGGACATTCCCAAAATGGCTTTTACTACTCGTTATGGTCTTTACGAGTACACCGTCATGTCCTTTGGTTTAACCAATGCCCCCGCCACTTTCTCACGCATGATGAACTCGATCTTCATGGAGTATTTTGACCAGTTCATCGTGGTTTACCTCGATGACATCCTTATATACTCGAAGAACGAAGAAGAACATGCCGAACACCTAAGGCTGGTATTGATGAAACTTAGAGAGCATCGCCTGTATGCTAAATTCTCCAAGTGTGAATTTTGGCTACCAGAAGTGACCTACTTAGGCCACGTGATTTCTGCAAAAGGCATTGCTGTGAATCCCGAGAGAGTTCAGGCCGTCCTTGACTGGACTCCACCTGAATCGGTTAAGCAAGTTAGGAGTTTTCTTGGCCTAGCCAGCTATTGCCGTCGCTTCGTCGAGAACTTTTCTAAAGTTGCAAAGCCTCTAACTGAACTCCTCAAGAAAGATAAGAAATTCTTATGGACTCCCAAGTGCGAGGAAAGCTTTCAAGAGCTAAAAAGAAGATTGACTTCTGCACCCGTACTTGCACCTCCAGACACCAAAAAGGATTTCGAGATCTATTGTGACGCATCACGGCAAGGGTTAGGATGCATACTTCTGCACGATCGACATGTGGTAGCTTATGCTTCACGCCAATTGCGGCCACATGAAGAGAACTATCCTACCCATGACCTTGAACTCGCTGCCGTAGTTCATGCCCTAACAACTTGGTGACATTACCTCCTTGGTAACCGTTGCGAGATTTATTCCGACCACCAAAGCCTCAAATACATTTTCACCCAGCCAGATCTTAATCTCAGGCAAAGACGCCGGATTGAGTTGATAAAAGATTACGACGTAGTAATTTCTTACACCCCAGGCAAAGCCAATGTCATGGCTGATGCACTAAGTCGTAAGTCGTATTGTAACAACCTCATGTTACAACAGTATCAACCACTTCTTCATGAGGAATTTCGCAAGCTCAACCTTGAAATTGTTCCTCATGGCTATCTTTCTACCTTGGTGGAGAAACCAACTCTTGAGGATCAAATTATAGTTGCCCAAAGGCGTGCACGAGGTGTTCGCCGGATCAAGGAGAACATTGCTAGCGGAGTTGCTAAATGTTTCTCCACAGATAGCAAAGGAACGGTATTCTTTGAAAATCGTTTGGTAGTACCTGAGAATAAGGAACTAAGGCAACTCATCCTCAAAGAAGCCCATGACACACCCCTCTCAATTCATCCCGGTAGCACAAAAATGTACCGAGATCTACGCCAGGGATTTTGGTGGACTAGGATGAAGAGAGACATTGCTCAATTTGTTGCCGAATGTGATGTTTGTCGTCGCATTAAGGCAGAACATCAAAGACCTGCTGGTACGCTTCAACCTTTGTCAATTCTCGAGTGGAAATGGGACAAAGTCGGTATGGACTTCATCACCGGCTTTCCAAAAACCCAGAAAGGAAACAATGCCATCTTCGTTGTCATAGATAGGCTTTCCAAAGTTGCTCACTTCCTTCCGGTTCGCGAGTCTATAATTGCTAGCCAGTTAGCGGACTTGTACATCTCTAGAATTGTATCACTTCATGGTGTTCCTTTGGAAATCAATTCTAATCGCGGTAGCCTTTTCACCTCTAGATTTTGGGGAAGCTTTCAGAATGCTATGGAAACTCATCTCTCCTTTAGTACAGCTTTCCATCCTCAGTCTAGCGGTCAAGTCGAAAGGGTTAACCAAATTCTTGAAGACATGCTCAGAGCTTGTGTTATCTCATTCGGAAAGAATTGGTTCCATTTGCCGAATTTGCTTATAACAATAGTTTTCAATCTAGTCTGAACATGGCTCCTTTTGAACTCCTTTATGGACGACGATGTCGAACACCTTTAAACTGGTCAGAAACCGGTGAAAGACAATTCTTTGGACCGGATATGATCAAGGAAGCAGAAGAGCAAGTTCGCATTGTTCGTGATCAATTGAAAGCAGCCCAGTCTCGTCAGAAAAGCTACTATGATCGTCATCATAGGCAAGAGAGCTACAATCTGGATGAGAAGGCTTACCTTCGGGTTACTCCTCTGAAGGGAACCCAACGTTTCGGTATCAAAGGCAAATTGGCCCCACGTTACATCGTACCTTTCCGCATTATTGCTAAACGTGGAGGAGTTGCCTACCAACTTGAACTACCTCCGCACCTCTCCCGAGTACATGATGTATTCCATGTGTCCCAACTCAGGCGTTGCTTCAAGGACCCCATCCGCGAAGTCGACCATGAAACGCTTGATCTTAAAGATGACCTTTCTTATCGAGAATACCCTGTTCGTATTCTTGATTCCACAGAGCGTGTCACTCGTCGTCAGAAGATTAGGTTTCTGAAAGTGCAATGGTCACACCACTCCGAAAGTGAAGCTACGTGGGAAAGAGAAGACCGTCTCAGTGCCGAGTACCCCACCTTCCTCCCGCAGACTTCTGAATCTCGGGACGAGATTCTGTTGAGTGGGGGCGATTTGTCAGAATCCTCTGTTAGGTAATGTGCTAGGATCAAGTAACCTTGCATCATGTCAAATTTTCAAAGGAAATCAACTTCAAAATCCAAATGGGAGAAGGAACACCCCCCAGATGAATTAATTCAAAAGGCCAGATAAAAATCTTCTCCAAAAATTCATGTTAGATTTTTGAAAAGTCTTATAAATGAGTGTGATCACCTATCAAGTGATGTGGGACCCACCCCATGCTCATAGATTTTTCAAATATTCAAACAGTGCCTTGGAATTAAAGAAATACCCCTATTTGATTTAAAATTCAAATCATTTGAATTTTAAAAATGTTGAAAGTTTATGAGTGGCTAGTCTATATTATTATGAGGCCACATCAAAGTTTTCAGCATTTAAAAAAATGTCTAGCTATTTATTTGAGCTAAACAGAACAAATGACAGAAAGAAAAACAGAAACAAAAAAAGGAAAAGAAGGCTGACCTCAAATGGGCCCAACTCACCGAGGCAGCCCGGCCCAGGGACAAGGTCGTCTTCTTCCTCGCGCCAGGCAGGCTGCTGCCGCCGTGGCGAGCATGCCGTCGTCGCTGGACACCTCCTGCTTCCCTCCCCGTCCACGTAGTCGCGTCTGGAAGCATCCTGGAGCCGCCCCAGTTCATTCCCCCCCCCCTCCAGGAGCTCCCTCCTCTCCTCTCTCGCCCGTTTCATCGCCGCCCGAGAAGCACGCCGGAGCGCCGTCGAGCACACGCGTGGCCATTGACGCCTAGAAGCCCCAAGACTGTGTCCAAGCGCTTCGTCGTCGTCGTCTTCACCGACTTGTAGAAGGATTCGAGCCCGGAGCCCACGTAGACGCCGAATTCGTCCTCGAGTTCCCGCCGGCCGCCGTGAAGGACTTCATCGATTACGTCGCCGTTGAGCCACCCCAGCCCTCGCCACCACCTCTGTTGAGCTCCTGGTGAGCTTGGGGTCAAAACCCCTCACTTTTCCCCTTCGATTACTCCCTGTAGCCGTGACCGCCATGAGAGCCGAAGCTCCTCGCCGCCGGGATCCATGGCGAGGTCCACCCGTTAAGTAATCGAGCCCGCCTTGTTGTCCATCTTGTTCCCCGTGTTCTTCCTCGTCGAACCAGCCTAGCCTCGCCTCAAGTCGTGCCCCGGAGCCAAATCACGATCATGGCCGTAGCTAGGTCGCCGCAAAAGTTGACGCCGGCGAGCGTACGGTGCACCCCAGTGCTTTGTTTTGGTCCCGTTCGACGCGCGCGAGTAAGAGCTTCAAGATGGTGGTCTTCGCGCTCCAAATGATGGTCGGATTCGCCCTCCCCGTGCAGCGCCGCCGCGGTCCAGTCGCCGGCGTTTAGCCAACGGCGTGTCAGCTCTAACCCCCCCCCCCCCTGTTAAGCACCCAGTTAGTGACCCCTGGGTCACTGACCAGTGGGCCCAGTGGCTTAATTAAGCCACTGGATTAATTTAACCCACGGGTTAATTAAACCCAGCCACTGACAAGGTGGCCCCACATGTCAGCCCCCCCCTGACGTCAGCACCTGCGCAATAAATCATTTAAATGAATTTCCAGAGATTATTTGAATTAAAAGAATTCCAGAAAATACCCCAAACTTTGGAAATTCATAGAAAATTCATATTAACTCCAAATTGGACAAATAATATATGAAAAATGATCATGAGAAAATTATCTTTCCAAATATGAAACTTTCAACTATGTTTGAGTTGAATTTAAATTGGGACCAGTAGCATATGTCATTTGATTTATTTGAATTTAATTCAAATTCAAATCAAATGATCTTGCAACTTGGACCATGGAATTAAGCTACAATTCAACCACACTTCAGAGGCATATCATACACATTTGAAAATAATTCAAAATGATCAATCAATGTCACATGCAACTTGGTAAATGTTGAATTCAAATGTGGAGTTTGAATTTGCAATTCAAATTGCAATATACTCCATTTAAATGGAATGCTCAACACATCAGTACCATGAACATCAACCTTTCAATCTTATTCATGTGATTGTGCATTGTACATCATGTTGATCCTATGATTGTCATGTTGCTGATAGACGTGGAGCCGGAGCCCGAGGTCACCCCCTTCGTTGAAGACCCAGAACCCGAACCTCGTCAGCAAGGCAAGAAAACCCCATGTATCATGTCGATAAAATCCCACTTTCCTCTCATGTCTCGCTTATGCATTGTTTAGGATGATCACCATGCTACGTTTCTACCGCATAGATGAACCCATTCCTTTGCATGACCTATCTTTTTGTCACAGTAGTAAGAAAACCACAATCCTAGCAAATGTAGAAGTTGTTTGATATCATGTGGCCCCTGCAATGTTATCGCTTATTGCATGCTTAGTATGATACCATGTTCTTACTGTGATGTGAGTCGGGATGGAAATGATCATGTTGATGATGGTAGAAAAGTGTTGGTGAATCAACTCTAATACAAGGTGAACGATGAGAGGCTGTGTAGGAGTACACGGTGGGTTGTCTCGTTGAACACCGCCCTAGTACGAGTTCTTGTGTGGTGATCCAAGATGAAGAGTACAACCACACATTGGGCTCACTGACCCCTCTCAACTTACTAACTCATCCCTTTCGATGTCCAGATGTCGCAATAGTTCGGAGTTCTGGTAGGCTTGTGGCCTGGATGCTAAGTGAGAGAACGGCTCACCCGAGACCGGCTTATGCACCACGCACACATCGCTTGGGTCCACTTCGGTAAACCGGCCGGGTTCACGATAGTGGTAGCCTACCCAAGTAGGCGGCTTTCTTGGACTAGATCGGCTATGAGGTAACAGTTGTGGTGAGCATCCTCGCTGGCACCCCTTGAATGGTGTCGAGATCAAAGGCGGTAAATGATGATCATGTGTGTGTAGCGGTACACCCCTGCAGGGTTAACAAAACTATTCGAATAGCCGCGTCCGCGGTTATAGACTGCTTGGAAAGCTTAGCTTGATTATTAGAGAACTTGAACTGGATACTTCTAAAACTCGCAAGATAAGCATGAGTGCTATGGTGTGCTTCTCGTGGGGAAGTCGAGGAAGTAACCATAGTGGTGTAATTGGTTGAAGAGATGTAGTGGACTCGTGTACGCTTCTTACCTCAAAGTCTGGTACTCGTAGTTCAGGATTAGTCAAGTCAAAGCTGGCATTTCTGCAAGTGAACCCCTCCTCCCTTTACCTTGATACATGTGCATGAGTAGTATAGCTCCTATGTAAGTCTTGCTGAGTACGACTTTGTACTCACGTTTGCTTAATCTATGTTTTAGATGATGCCACTGACCCCGAAGGTGGCTTCTTCATCAAGCTGGACGACTGAAGCCCAACTAGTCTAGTCCCAGTCAGACGACTGGTTCCCTCGTGGAGGGCTTGTGTTTAAATAAGGCTTCTTAAGCCATTTGTTAAACTTGTCTGTACTCAGACATAATTTGCTTCCGTTTGTGTTGTAATGTTGGATCACATGTTTGTGATCTCTGTTTGCACTCTATAAGAGTTATCAATAAAATGTATACTTTGTAGAGAATTGCAATGATACCTGCTGTTCATACAAGGCATGTGTGCTGCGTGTATGTTTATAACATGCATGTCTTTGTATGGGTTTTCGAGACCTTAGTTGTGTTCTGGCTGGCGGTCTTTCATACACCAAGTGGCCCTTAGATGTGCGCAGCTTGGGGCATTGCGATGCGATTGTTCGAGACTCTGTCTCGTGCACACTTTGTGGTATGATCGAGCCCGCTCTAGACCCCGACTAAGTGATCGGGCTGGAGTAAGTCTATGTAAGAGTTTTGAGATAGTCGATAGTATGGTTGAGGCGACTTGTCTTTGAATATGGGAGTTCACCACCCATATCATTAGACTTGTGTGCGGACGATGAGGACCCATCTCAGTTGATCATCCGTCCTGGATGGGATGCCCCTCACGTACGATGCTTTCCGAGAACGTTCTGTGCTTGGCCTTGTCTGCTTAGACAAGTGGGTACGGTTCTCGGCTCTCCATATGACTATGCCTTAACTGGACTTGCATACGCTAACCCCGGGTCCCGACACCTTTGTAAACGGCAAGGCCGGATAGATTGACAACCTCTTTGTACTTTGTTGGGAGCAAAGTTATTTGTTTCTGTGTGCAGTTCCAGGCTAAGCAAGTGATTATCATAACACTTGGGGTAACCAACGAAGGGCGAGAAGCCATTATCATCTCTCGTGCATCAATTGCCCAGCTGTAATTTGATTACCCAACTTAGCTATTTTATCGTATTTTGGGAGAGAGACATCACTAGTGAACATCATGGGACCCCGGTCCATATTTCCACCACTATTTACACCTCCACTTTATTTACTTCTTTATTTACTTTCGTTGCAATTATCACTACTACTATCCTCTTGCACTTCACCCTTTGTAAACGATAAGGTCAGAGGGATAGACAACCCCTTTGTACTCATTGGGAGCAAAGTTATCTGTTTATGTGTGCAGGCCCACGTCTTCTGTAAGCGCCAGAGCAGCAGACACCTACTTGTAGATCCTTGGAGTCCTCCTATATTCGATAAACCTTATAGTCCTCATGTAAGGGAAATTAGTCGCTATCTACATATCTAACTTCCACTTGGGGTAACCAACGAGGAGCACTACTTCAGTGCCATCAGACCCGATTAGGTTCGCTTCTTGATTCTCGAGGTAATTAATTAAGTATCATATACATGGTATGGGGAGAAAGCTTGTTCTTTTAGTTAATTAATGCACCTTTCCTTCGTCTGTGATGCTCCACCACTTGAATCTGATCCGACCCCGATGACTATTATGCAGGTCTATCTACTGGACAGGGACAGACTAATTGTACGTAGAATGCCAAGCATACTTAGAACCATAGTCATTCATTCTAGTCAGTTTGAGAAATATGTCCTTTTTTGAAGTGTTATACTGTTATTTAATTCAAAATGAACAATTTATTTGTCTTGTACAATAGAGAATAGTGATGGATATCCGATTGCCCATTTTTTTGTTGCTCACTCCGTGTGTAAGGGAAGCTTAAATAGTTACTCCCTCCGTTCCTAGATATAAGGTGTATAGTATTTGGCAAGAAAATTAAAGAACGCATATTGAGGTAAAATTACACCAGATTTGGACGAGATTACAGCTAGCTAATTGACGTGAGCGGGCATTTGACAGTTATTGTTGTTTGTGCATTAAGCCCAAAAATGCTGAGAAGAAAATCCATTAGCTGGTATATCTACCGTGCTTTTTTTTCAGGTAGTATTGAAACTGCTGCTTCTGACAGGAATGTATATATAGGAGGCTAGGAGCATAGAAACAATTTCCATGGTTCTTTATTAGGTCTAACCCAAACAGAAGAGATGCAAACTTGAATTTAACCCGAAAGAAATGGTGTCATGAGGGGCCAGACTTATAGGCGCAAGGGCCCTGCACCACCATAGCTTTGTCCTAGTTTAATTATAGAGTACTAGATTAAGGTTAAAGAGTTTGGGTCTTCAGTTGGAAAGGTTTTGTGTGATGCCCCAAAAATCGGACCGTGTACTGTAATCATACATGCAAGGTACACGGCGAGATCAAGGACTCACGGCATGATATCACAACACAACTCTAATAATAAAAATAATACAAGCTATAATACAAGCCAAGGGCCACGAGGGCTTGAATACAATAACTTGAGAGCACAAAGTTAGTGGAAGCAATAGTATCTGAGTACAAACACAAATAACATGGTTTCCTTAAGAAGGCTAACACAAACACACCACCGATCGAAAAGGCGCATGCCTCCCGCCTGGGAACCTCCAAACTACTCCTAGTCGTCGGGGATCTCCATGTCATATAAGGCACTAGGGATCTTCACGTTGCGGTGGTCGGCATCGGAGATGTCCTGCTCCTGGACGCCTCGCGTCTGATTGCAGGTACCAGGTATATAGAAAACAAAAGTGGGAAATAAAAGCAAGGGTGAGTATCTAGCATACTCACCGAGACTTAAACCCAGTCTACTAAGCATTTATGCATTGGTATCAAAATGGAAGAAGATGTTGTATAGTGGACTACATGATAGAAGTACCAGGGTAAGGGGGAAGACCTAACCTATCGAAGACTAGCATCTTCAAGCGATTCTTCCAGCACGGGAAGAGAATAGCCAATAGTTATAATAGCATGAATGTAATAACAATGCAGCATAAGTTGATGCAACAATGTATAATAATAAGTTGTATTTATTAATCAATGCTCTCGAGATTATTCCTCGACTTCCCTGCGGGGAAGACATCCAGGAACAACAGTTTAACTCTATAATAGTATGTAGTTATATAGGGTTCGGATCTAGCATAGAGCATCCTTTAACCATGGACACGGCTATTCGAACAGCTTAAGTTCCCTGCAGGGGATGCACAACGGTTACCCTGTACGCTCAGATCTCCAGGGTGGCGCACACCTTGTTAGGGAATGCCCCACTGAGGCTATCTGACATGCCGTAAACCATCCTAGGCTCAACAGAGAGGCCATCTGCATGTCTAAATCCTAAGTACGAAGGGACTTTGGACCCCCTCCCTTTGTACTCCAGCACGGTACGTGACTGGCCGGTGAAGCATACCCACCTCCCATTACAGGAGTAGGCGGTCCAATCCCGGCAATCATCCCGATGTAAAGTTGACGTCTGAAGAGCTTAGAATGAAAAGCGTACGACGCGGAGGAGCCCATACTCGTTATCCCGCGTGGTGGTAGTGTGTACATGGCCAGTCGACCAACTCAAGAAATTCACCCGACCCATTAGACATTTTATTATTATCTCGCGGGACGATCGTTCTCGCCTTCCCGACTAGTTGATGACCCTCAGCTGTAGGGGATCGAGATAGTCTTCGCGGGTAAGATAACCCAATTTATTGATTCGACACAAGGGGAGCCAAAGAATATTTACAAGCTTTAACAATTGAGTTTTCAATTCAACCGCACCTGAAACATACTTGCTTGCAACAAATTATTAATAGCAACAATGATATGATAGTGATAGTGGCAACAAAGAAAGTAAAACAACAAAATTAAACTACTAGTAACCAACGGGATTAAAACACTGTAGGATAGGGAGATGGATGGTTGGGCGCTGCTTGGATGAGAGTGAACATGTAATAGATTCCAACATGGGGCAGGGCACACAGAAAAGCAAGGATAATCTAGGCAATATCAAGGCATGCATCCCGTAGGTAGTTGTGCGTGCTTGATATAAGAACTTGCACAACATCTTTTGTCCTACTATCCCGCTACGGACGGGGCCAAAAGGAACTTATGGAGGTTAAGGTGCTCCTGTTAAAGAGCACCGGAACAAAGCATTAACACTCAATGGATACATGAAATCCTCAAATTATAGTCCATCCCCTTTGGTGTCCCAAGCTGTCACCTTTGGGATCGCCGGTTCCAGACCATAATAGGTGCATACAAGTCATAGATAGGGTCAAGTACATAGATAAACTCATGAAAACACAAGTGGTTCAGATCTGAAAACATGGCACTCGAGCCCAAAGTGACAAGCATTAAGAGCAACAAGTTGTAGCAAAGATGATAAACACCATAGTAGATGATAGGCAACATGCCCCCAACAATCTGACGAACTATTACATGATCTAAATCATCCAATCCCTACAATCCCCTTTGCCTATAGCAGGGAATTACTCACACATGAAAGGAGAAGTCATGGAGGGATGATGGAGTGGCGATGGTGATGACGATAGCGATGATCTCCCCTCACCGGAGGCCAAAACAACCTCCAGATTAGTCCTCCCGGAGAAGAACAGAGGGTGGCGGCGGCTCCGTGATGGAAACTGGGAAAACGAGTTATGTTCTAGGGTTTCCTCACCACAAGAATAAATAGGGGCTTCGGTAGGGCACCAGAGGAGGGAGGACCCACCCAGGCGGCCTCCCGGCGCGACCAGGGGTGGGGCCGCTCCAGCAGGGCGCATGGGGCCCCCTGGCTGCCCTTTGGCCCCACTTCTGGCACAATGGCCCTTTGGGTGCGTGGATTTTCTGTGAATTTTCCTGGAATTTTCTGAGACGCCTAAAAATCCATTTTCCCGCACATAAGAAAACCATACAGGCAGCTCTGCTGAAAACAGCGTCAGTCCGGGTTAGTTTCGTCCGAATCATGCAATAATGAGGCCAAAACAATAGCAAAAGTGTTTGGAAAAGTAGATACGTTTGAGACGTATCAACTCCCCCAAGCTTAGCATATTGCTTGTCCTCAAGCAATTCAGTTCAATGAACTAGATGCGACAAAGAAAACTTTGACAAACTCTTTTGCTTCATTAGATGTATATAGGCATGTACTACGGAAAGAGTTTAGAAAGTATTGAAACAATGCTATGAGGACAATGCACGAAGCAGTCCTTCTTTCAAGTGATCAATCACAAACAACCAAAAGTAAATAATATGCTGCTGAAATTCAAGACAAGATCACAATGCACATAGCTTGAACATACTAGAGTGGTATCTCGCTAGCCTCCATGAGTGAAGCAAAACATACATGCAGAAACTCCTCCGGAGTTTTAAAGGAGACTAGAACTAAGAATTTCAGAACAAGCAATATCACAATCATGCAGAAGACAATGTAGTACTTTGGGACAATGCATGTTACACTAAGAATGACAATTATGCTCAAAATAGTTGGTGCTTTGAAGAAAGAAGTGGAGACTCTCGAACCGTGGCTTTTGATGGCAAGGTTGAAAACCCGTGGTTGGAAGCAAAGACTAAACAAGTACCAGAGCTCTTGGTTTTGAAAACAGAGACAAAATTCTTTTGAGAAGTGCAACTTTCCAGTCAATGATGAACAATAAAGGTCTCTCAATGTCTCCCATACCAACCATATTAATGGCGGTTCCCATGCTTTTTGCTTACACTTGTGTTCCCTTATCCACCTATCATTTGACGGTCTATGGTACCCTTTATTTTGCCTCAAGTATGGAAGGAAGTTTTCTCGCTCCATCTATCATTAGCAGCATTTGGCCAATTTCATTCTATCATCAAGTATGGGGGAGGTGTAACTTCCTTTTTTTTATTAATTTGACTAGTTAAAACTTTGTCAAAATATTTTTGGCATGGAAGATACTGATTTTTCCCTCACCGCACCATGAGCTTGTACGGTTACAAATGGTAAGATTTTGAATAAATTTTGAGATGGAACAAGAAAGTCTAAGTTAGGGATGGCAGGTAAATACCATATATAGGAAGGTATGGTGGACTCAAGTGGAATAACTGGTATGAAAAGGAGTTTGGATTCACAAGCAGAATTCCGCTTAGTGCGAGCGAAGGCTAGCAAAAGACTGGGAAGCGGCCAAATAGAGAGCAATAAAAGTCATAATCATGCATAGCGACAAAGCAACATTGAATCGGGCATGAAAGTGATATAACTATTCTGAAATAAAAATATCATCAAGGCATGAAAGTCTTTTTAGTCATAAACATGTGTGAACATGTGCCAAATCAATCCAAGAATTCTCCGAAGGGAAATACCACTTCAATATGCCAAACCATGAACAATGCAATGCATGCAAATCATTTCAACAACACATTATGCACTCTAGCTATTTGAGACTAGCCACAAAGAAAGCATGAACCACTGGGAAAGCATTGTAAACATAGCTATTGTCGCTACAAGCTGGTCTCTAGACCATAAGTACATGCATATGTACAAAAGTAGAAACAAGAAGAGTTCATACCGGCTTTCCTATTTGCACCTCTTCCGTCGATCTTCGTCATTACTGCCTTGTCACTTGCACGATCGAACGTGGGAAATATAATAAAATGCCATCACGGACTCGAGCTGAACTCTAAAAACAAACCAAACTAAAGAGAGAGAGGAAATATTTTTGGGTTCTTCAAAGGTTTAACGAGAGCAAAAGAAACAGGTAAATCTTTTTGTTCTTTTTGCAAATTATAAAAACAAAGAAGAACAACAAAAACTTCAAAAAGATCAAAGCGAACAAAATAAAACGGATAATACAATGGAAAAAGGGAGAAGGGAACGTACTCCCCCAAGCTTAGGCTTTTGGCCTAAGTTGGTAATAGCTACTGCGGTCCCCAGGAGCTTCCTGCTCCGGGGTGGTACGGGTAAGTCCATGAGTCATGAGGGGCTTCAGGTGCGTACACCGAAGTCCTGGGATCCTCCCATGAAGAAGGCTCCGCGCCCCAAGTAGACAAAGACCCTTCACCCCACTGGGTGACGGTCTCCCCCGGGAAAGGTGGAAACTCACCGTGCCCCTCCTCATCGGGCATAACCCCCGCCATGGGGTTATGAAACTATTGCTGGACCACATACTCATCGAACTGGGTAACGTTGAAGGACCATCCGCTCCTGCGAGTATAATCAAACAAAATAGGTGTAGGTAGACGAATCTTCCGAATAGTGGTCAGTCCAAACCTAAGAATATAATTAAGGTTACCAAACTCGGAAGTACTGGTAACAAACTCATGCCTCTTCATAGCAGCAAGGTCAAATCTTATATAAGTAAAAGGCCTATCATCAGGATGTGGGGTTCCCCCAAGAGACTCAAGAATAAGTGTGGCGTAAACGTCACCAAAGAGATCTTCCTTGTTGCCATTAGCAACAAGGCGGCGAGCAATTAAGGCACCCACATTATACTTACTCTCCCCTGAAAGGGCGTTCGCAAGGACAACAATATCCGGTGCAGAACTGTTGCTTGTGTTGTCACGAGCTAACACCCCTCTAGCAATAAAATACGTGAAATACCTGAGGTGGGGGAATAAGATGCTGGAAATCTTCGAACGCTGGATATCCCTTGTGTCCTGGCTACAAAGAGAGTTGAAGAGGGTTCTCATCTCGGAAGGCTGAGAGTTCATCTTTGTCATCTGTCCAACGTTTGGCACACCTATTATTTCACAAAATCTTGCCAAAGACATGGTCAAAAGATCATTGTAAATTTTAAACTCAACAATACCAATGTCATGATTATATCTGAAACTATTAATAAACTAGGAGGTGAGTTTACGATACTGGGCAACACGGCATGTTGCTAGCCGTGTCAAACCTGCATTAGCACAAAGGCTGTAAAATTCCTCCTTAATTCCCGCAGCTTCGAGGAAAACATCGCACGGATATGTCATTGCGCGTGCCGGACTTGTGTCTTCCAACAGCTCTAGGGGCACATGGTCTTCATTATAACTCACCCTAGCAGCTGAGGATGAAGTTGCAGCTCTAGTGACTCGATCGGTGCGCTCGGGCTTCTTCTGCCCAAGCCACCCCTTTGCTTTTCCTAACAGACTCATTTCTGAAATTTTTGACAATTCACAAAAACAAGGATCTAAGAAAAGTGAGTTGAGGCAAACTACTCTACTTACTTACCTAAGGCATAAACTTTCATCAAAGCTTGGAAAATAAATTTCTAAACATGCATGCAAGCTCATATGAACAACACCAAGAACTTCTAAATACTCACAAACGAAGCCACCAATCAAAAATCTAATTGGAGGGGTGGAGGAGTCACATACCAGGGAGTATTTGCTCAAAATTTCAGCTCAAATGATGGGTTGTGGAGAGAGATCGAAAATCGCCTCCAAGAACAGCAAGAACGCAAGTCCAGGACCAAAACTTGTGTTTTTGGAGAGAGAGGGAGAGAAGGGAAGAAGAAGTAACTGACTGGCTGCCCTGTGGGCCCCAGGTGCCCTGTGGGCGCGACCAGGGGGCAGGCCACTCCAGCTAGCCGCCTGGGCCACTGGTGCCCCCCTGGTCAACCCCAGGTGCCCCTAGGTCACTTTCATCGTGGAAACTTTGATTTTTATTTTTGTGGAATTTTTCTGACAACTTCACTGTTGAAATTTTTTTGATGTTCAAAAAAGATGCGAAACTTTCTGAAAACTTGAAATAGTGGTTAGAAAAGTGAAGCTTAAAAAACATACAAACTTGGTACATCAAGGAGAAAAAAATCTAAAACAAATGACAACATAACAAGCTCCACTTTTTACCTATATAAAACATGCTAGTTAGCAAGGTTGATCAAGTCTTACCAACAAACTGGCGATATATAGAGCAGAAACTCTCACCTCTTATGAAGTGATCATTGTACCTTTACCTTAATGGACATTGTCCCCGCCATAATGGTTTTGTATTTGTGGTGCACATGTAGAGGACAATCCCATTCTCCAATATTCACGGTCTCGATATTCTCTATAGAGTTAAGGCCATGCCTTTTGTCGATCTTCTTCGAAAAATACACCATGTGTTCTTTATCATACACGTTGAAGGTAACCTTTCCTTTATTGCAATCAATGATAGCACCTACGGTGTTAAGAAAATGTCTATCAAGAATAATGGACATGCTCCCATCCTCGGGCATGTCAAGCACAACAAAATCAATAAGAATTAAGCAATTGGCAACTTCAACAGGAACATCCTCACAAATACCAATGGGAACGGTTTTTGACTTGTCAGCCATCTGGAGAGAGATATTTGTAGGGATTAGTTTCTCTAAACAAAGACTTTTGTAAAGATAAAAATGCATAACACTCACTCATGCACCAACATCACATAAAGAAGTTTTGACATAGTTATTCTTTATGGAGCAAGGAATGGTGGGTATACCTGGATCACCAAGCTTCTCAGGAATCTTGCCACTGAAAGAGTAGTTAGCAAGCATAGTAGATATTGCCTCATTGGGAAATTTTCTTTTATTAGTAACAATATCTTTCATATATCTCGAATAAGGAGGTAACTTAATAGCATCAGCCAAAGGAATTTGAAGAAAAAGAGGTTTCATCCATTCAATTTTTTTATTATAGTGCTCTTCTTGTTTGGCTTTGAGAGACTTACCTAGAAAGGGCAAGAGTTTCTGTACCCATGGTTCTCTCCCCTTTCCATATCTTCTTGCTATGAAGTCTTCTCTTGTGTATTTCTTGCGTTTATCTGGTGCTTCTTCTTCTCGCACTTCAGGAGGGTCATTCATCTCCTTATATTTTTAAGGCTCAGCACCGTCTTCAGTCTCAGCATCGGAGGTGGATATGCTATTTGGATCAACAGCAGGCCCTTCCTCTACTATGGGATCATTCGAATTGTCAGCTTCCTTGTGTTTCTTCTTCTTCATCATCTTCTTCTTCTTTTTCGGAGAACTAACAAATTCTTCTTCCTGCATTTGAGAATCTTGTTCGATCCTCTTCGGATGCCCCTCTGGATAGAGAGGGTCTTGGGTGTGTGTTCCACCCCGAGTCTTTATAACATAAGCCTGTAAATCATCTTGTTTGGCATTGTTAGCAAGCAAATCTTTTTGCACATTAGAAATTTGTTCAAGCTGAGTTTGAACTATATGAAAATGCTTAACAAGACATTTAACATCATTAACTGTTCTACCTAGAACATCAACTAAACTTTTGATAGCAAGGGAATTATCATGCAACTGACTTTGTATCCTCTCATTAAAGTGATTTTTCTTAATAAATTGTTTATCAAGCTCATCTAAACATTAATCAGGAGGCTTACCTTTAGGGATGTCACTTTCATTGAAATATAAAAGAGAGTGTACCTCTACCAATGGAGGGTGAGTAGTAGGCTCACATAACTTCTCAATAGGAGGTAGATTCTTCACGTCTTCAGCTTTAATTCCTTTCTCTTTTATAGACTTCTTCGCTTCTTGCATATCTTCGGGGCTTAGGACAAGCATGCCCCTCTTCTTTGGTGGTGGAGGTGGTTCAAGGACGGACCAATCTTCGTGGTTCTTGGCAATCTTTCCCATCAATTATTCAGCATCGTCTGGTGTTCTTTCCCTAAAAACACAACCAACACAACTATCCAAATAGGATCTAGAGTCATCAGTTAGACCAGCATAAAATATATCAAGTAATTCATTTTTAGGGACTTCGTGTCCCGGTCTAGCCTTGATTAAACTGCAATACCTCCCCAAGCTTTAGGGAGGTGCTCATCCTGCAACTGTTTAAAGTTATAAATTCTTTGTAAAGCAGCATGCTGCATATGAGCAGGAAAGTACTTATCAACAAAAGATTGAGCTAAGTCATGGGGACTCTTAATGGAACCATAGGGTAGTGCATCATACCATGCTTTAGCATCTCCCTTTAAAGAAAAAGGAAAAAAAATCTTAGCCACATAAAAGTTTCGTATCGTCTCATCAGTAGTAAACAAGCCACTCAACTTAGTGAGTTTGGTCAGGTGTGCAATAGCATCATCATTTTCTCTGCCAAAAAATGGGTCAGCTTCAACTGCAGATATAAGTGGAAGATCAACAGAGAAATCATAACCAGGATCATTGATGCACATAGAAGATGTAGCAAATTCAGGATCAGGAGTAATCTTGTTCTTCATGGAGTGCTTTTCGAGCAGCTTCCTAATAGCACCAGGGTCAGAGTCGGTACACTTTGTAAGTTCCCTCCATAAATCATCATCAAGAATAACATAATCATCCTCAAGGAGTCTCTCCTTGAGTTTGTCCAAGTCTAGGTAACCAAAGGCTTTGCAAGTAGGAAAATAGGTAGCAGGAGTTTCAGTATCGGATTGTTCTGCAACCCTAGCAATTTGAGTTTCAAGATAGCGACCAAGAAAACCAATTTCATCAAGAGTAGTGGAAGCATCATCAAAAGTATCGGACATAGTAACAGACTCAGTGGAAGTAGCATGTGGTGGTGGTGAAGCAAACTTACTTATAACTGAAGGCGAATCAAATGTAGCACTAGTGCTCAGAACGGTACCTTTTCTTATAGTGGATGGTAAGATCGGTACCTTGGGGTATCCTTTCATACCCATAGTGGATAAAGTGCAGCAGGAAGAATACCTCAAGTATACTTGTAAATAAAGCTATGCTCCCCGGCAACGGCGCCAGAAAACAGTACTTGATGACCCTCAGCTGTAGGGGATCGAGATAGTGTTCTCTTCGCGGGTAAGATAACCCAATTTATTGATTCCGGACCATAATTGGTGCATACAACTCATAGATAGGATAGAGAACATAAATAAACTCATGAAAACATAAGTGGTTCAGATCTGAAAACATGGCACTCGGGCCCAAAGTGACAAGCATTAAGAGCAACAAGTTGTAGCAAAGATGATAAACACCACAGTAGATGATAGGCAACATGCCCCAACAATCTGATGAACTATTACATGATCTAACTCATCCAATCCCTACCATCCCATCTGCCTACAATAGGGAATTACTCACACATGAAAGGAGAAGTCATGGAGGGATGATGGAGTGGCGATGGTGATGACGATGGCGATGATCTCCCCTCACCGGAGGCCAAAACAACCTCCAGATTAGTCCTCTCGGAGAAGAACAGAGGGTGGCGGCGGATCCGTGACGGAAACTGGGAAAATGACTTATGTTCTGGGGTTTCCTCACCAGAGGAATAAATAAGGGCTTCGGTAGGGCACCAGAGGGGGGAGGACCCACCCAGGCGGCCTCCCGGCGCGGCGAGGGGCGGGGACGCGCCAGTAGGGCGTCTGGGGCCCTCCTGGCTGCCCTCTGGCCCCACTTCTGGCACAATGGCCCTTCGGGCGTGGATTTTATGTGAATTTTCCTGGAATTTTCTGAGACACCTAAAAATCCATTTTCCTGCACAAAAGAAAACCATACAGGAAGCTCTGCTGAAAACAGCGTCGGTCCGGGTTAGTTTCGTCCAAATCATGCAAGAATGAGGCCAAAACAATAGAAAAAGTGTTTGGAAAAGTAGATACGTTTGAGACGTATCACTAGTTAACTCAACGTACAATGAACAGCAACCAGGACCACCTCCCATTACAAGAGTAGGTGCCTTCTCTGTCGTCCCGTCAAAGTTCGCGGTTACCAACATGGTGAACTGTCTCCTTACCTTATCTCGCGTCTGCTCTTGGAGGAGCTTGACTTTCGTGGTTTGGTATCTCAAGGCCAACGAGCAAGGACCAGGCCCACGATGGTATCCTCCTGTCCTGCTGTCCCGATAGAATACCTCTCGCGGGCACCGTTGGGTCACCCGACTACTTACCTTTAAGGACACCAGTTGATTCAAGTTCGTACCATCAAGTGAAACCAGGAGGAGTCACTCTCGATCGTACACTTAAAGTGGTCCGACAGAGACATCAGTGGGAATGAACTAAAGAGTAATATCCTCGTATCACCCTGGTGGTGCTTCGCTACCGAGCCAGCGACGAGAGTGAAGTACGAGTCCATCCACTCGTAAGTCAAACTTGAAGCGACTCGGCAGACTCTCATCGTTGTAGGTCCCCTTGGGTGTTTGCTCTGTACTGTATCTGTTGCAGTAATTTAAATCGTTTGTGTCCCGCATTTACTCCCCAGAGTGATCGCGGCCCGATTACTAAACCTAGTTGACTAACATTGCGCACGGCTAACTGCTGAATATTATATTTATATACTAGGCATCATAGGATACGGAAGGTACATCAAGGGGCGACAATGACAGGCTATGTAATTGAATAGGAATGTAACGTAGCAGCAACAATGCCTAGTGCAAAGATAAATATAGGTAGATAGGTGATATCTTGGAGAGGTGAAGGGGCACTTCTTGCCTAGAAGCTGAGTAGCAAGGGACTCGTTGTCGACGTAGTAGTCGTTCACAGGGGCGTCGACAGCGGTCGCAAAGTCTACAGGACAATTAGAAGGGGGAAGAAACAATAAATAGACAACAATAATAGCAATATAGATACAAGACATGGCAAATGCGGTGTTGGCGGTGTTCTAACGCAGTACAAGGTGTATTGCTCGGAGCGGGAATTCATCCGGGGATGAACAGCCAGCTCCGGGTGATTATCAGCAAACGAACCGGAGGGGAAATGTTCCATGTCTGCAGTGTCATGGACATCTGAGAGGTGTGGGGATAGCGTAGTCATATTCGTTGTATTTTTCTGGTTAACTTTCATGTATAAATTATTTTCATCGAAGTTACGGTTTAAAAGATATTAAGTTTCTAAGTTTAAATCATTTTCTAGCAATTACTTGATTTATTTTGTTTACTAAATCAACATTATCTAGAATAGTACATTTGACTTGGTCAAACTAACACAGGGGAGCCACGTGTCATAGGTTGGGCCTTTGACCTAGTCAACTGGCCAGTGGGTCTCACCTGTCAGCCACATGTTATATAAATCTTTTTTATTTAATTCTTACATGTGGGGCCCAACAGTAAGTGACACATGTGCTAATTATCAGTTTTGATTTAACAGGGAGTTATTTAAAGGGCTGGGCCCACATGTCATACACATGGGGTTATCTTAATCTAACAGTTTTCTTTTAACTTAATAAAAGGGGCTAGGGCCCACTATCATAGACACACAGTGGGGGGTAGGCTTAACACAAACAGGTACTTAACAGGGCTAGGGCCCACCTGCCAGTGGGACAAGCCCTCTGTTTTGCCACGGGCGTTGCCGGCGGTGACTACAGGCGGGGCAACATCGAGCATGTGCTTGCCACAGGGGGTCGTTAGGTGCGATGTTTGCTCCTACAGAACCAGTGCATCACGCCGCAACTGGCAGTGCCATAGGTCCGAGCTGGGGTGGACCGTGGCCACGACGACGCGTATAACCGCAGCGGCCGGAGCATGGCCATGGTGGGGGTGGCGTTCTACGACATGGAATTGAGTGCGAGAAGATGGGGACGAAGCGGATGCTCACCGGGGTGGTTCGGCCGAGATCGAGCAGGCCGGAGGGAGAGCGTGGAGGCGGCAATCGGCGTCGAGGTACGCCGCGGCCGGCGGCAGAGGGCGTCCCGATTTGCGTGATGTAGAGGTCTCCATCTCGAGCTCGATGGTGGGGGCGAACTAGAGGAGCATGGCGGAGGTCCTCAACGTCCTAGCTGGTCCTGGGGTGGCCAATGGCCACGGTGACGGCGAGCGGCGGTGACTGCAGCTTCCAGGCGGCATTGGTGCGAGGCAATGGAGAGAGGGAGGAGGGGGAATCTGGCGGTTAGGGTTCCATGAGGGAGCGGGGGGCGTTCTTATCCCCAGGGGGTTGGGGGATGGCTGACACGGTGACGGTCGTGGTCGTGGCGGCCGGATGGTCGACATGCACGCGAGTGAGTAGGAGATAGGGGAAAGGAGTGTAACACCCTCAGATGCCTGTAACAGTAATCATCATCACTGTTGATCATCACTGTTGGATTATCACTGTTTGATCTCCCTGGTACCTGATAAAACTTTGTGAGGCTCATGATCAAACACCCCATGCACCTTTTACTTGAGCCCTTGGGATCAAATCCCCAAGCCAAATGCATCTTGCTCATCAAGAAAACCAAACCCTAGTTGAAACTACCTCAAATGGAAATTAAAACAAAAGTGCTCAAATAAAGTTGTTCCAAAAATCATGGAACTATTTTTGTAAATTACCTAAAATCATTATAATCATGTTGGACCAACTTTGGTAATTTTTGGAGTTGCAGAAAATTCCAAACAATTCAAACAGTAGGTTAAAACCCTTACTTGGGGCATTTAATATTTAAAATAAATACCTAATGATTTTATTTTGCTTCAAAACTTTTTGTGGCACTGATATATAATGTTATACTAATTTTGGGACACCTAACCCATTTTACAAAAATGCAAAAAGGCACTAAATTAAATACAAACCACAGGTCAGTAGACAAAAACCAGAAAATGGAAAAAAAACACAAAAACCCGCCTGGGGCGAGGCCACCTCAGCCCAGCCCACCCCGGCCCGTCTTCCACCTCCCACCTGCCCCCATCACGTCCGCCACCTGCTCGACGCCGTGGCGCCGCCGTGGCCACGGGCGTCCCTGGAACCCTCCCCTCCCTCACCTGCTCCCTCCCGCCATGGACCCGATAAGGCCAACCCCCGCAGCCCCCTGGACAACTCCCCCACCCCATTCCCCTCCTCCTCCTCTCGCCGACGTCGGGGAAAGCTTTCCCGAGCGCCACCGTCGCCATGGCAGTGAGCTCACGCGGCCAGTGAGCTCGCGACGCCACCCCGCCGTGTCCAGCGTGTCTCTCGTCGTCGTCCTCGTCTCCGAGCAGAAGGAATCGAGGCGGGAGCCTCCACCCCGAGCCCACGGTCATCTTCCCCAACTCCGGCCGCCGCGACGTCGCGGAGGAAATCCGGCGCCACCCCGACGCCACCGAGACCGCTCTCTGCACCGTTACGTTCCTGGTGAGCTCCTGCGCCTCCCCCAACTCCCCGACGAGCCGTTTGTGCCCTGTAGCCCACCCCGCCGTTAGGGCAGAAGCGCCTCGCCGCCGGCGAGCTCTCCACCGTGTCCTGGAGCACGCTTTTGGCGCACGGTACGCGTCACGCGGGTGCCCGCGCCCCCTCATTCGAATGCGCTAAGCCACACCCCTCGCAGCACCGTAGGTCGTCGTCGTCGTCTTCACCCGGAGGTTTCCGCCGTCGCCGTCGATGTCGCGCTCCGCTCCGGCCACCCCCGACACCCCCGCTACCCCAAATCAAACGCGCATGTCGCCTGGAACCCGTAGCCACCAGCGGCGCTCCAAACCGTGCCCGGATTCGAGCTCGGGCTCGGCCTCGCCGGAGTCCAGCCGCCGGCGAGCTCCTACGGTGGCTGCCAGGTGGGGCCCCGGTGTCAGTTAATTAGTTAGGGGTTAATCTCACCCCTAATAGCCCACTGACATGTGGGTCCCATCCCACTTAAGCACCTGTTAAAAATAACAAAACTGTTAGTAAGAGTTTAGGTCACTGACAGGTGGGTCCCCTCTAATTAATTAACTTAATGATTTAGGTTAATCCAATTAATTAAAATTGAGTCACTGACATGTGGGTCCAGGGGTATTTTCTAATTTAATTAAGTGTTTTATAAATAACAGAGGCTGACATGTGGGTCCCACATGTCAGCACTGTTCTGGATAATGTTGTGGATAATGTTTTGGATAATGTTTAAATAAATAATAAAAGAAATCCAGAAAATCATTTAAATTGATTTAAACTTTGAAATTCAATAACTTTTAAACCGTAACTCGGATTAAAAAACTTTATACATGAAAGTTGATCAGGAAAATACTACGAATACGAATACGCTATCCGTATGTCTAACACACCCCTCTAACACCACGAACATCGAACATTCCCTCTCCGGACCGTCTGTCCGATAAATTGTCCGGTACTGATAGAGTGCCCGGATGAATTTATTCCGAACACGAACGTTGTCCGGAATGGTTCAAATAGCACGGATACACCCCCCTTATGTTGTTCCGGTAACCACGACACCTCCGGCTTGATCCTTCCCCCTCCGGACCCCCTGTCCGGTAATCACCCGGAGCCGGCAGTTCATCCTCAGATGAATTCCTGCTCCGAGCCTATTCCATTGCACTGCGGTAGAACACCGTTAACATTTCATTTATCATGTCATGCATCTGTTTGTATATGCTTGCTGTGTATTTACTGTTTCTTCCCCCTTTAAATCTCCGATAGACCCCGCTGCTGCCGTCGACTACACCGCTGCTGAGTACGACTACGTCGTCGACGACCCTACTACTACCGTCGAGCTTGCAGGCAAGCAGAGCCATTCTCTTCCCCAGATATCGCCTATCTTTCCGTACATTTCTTGCACTAGGCATTGATACTGCTGCTGCTACGATTACAATCCTATTCAACTGCATAGCCTGAATTTTGTCGCCCCTTGATGTGCCTTCCTTTATCCTATGCTGCCTATTATTATTATGCATTATTCAGCAGTGAACCCTGCGCATTGTTAGCTAGGATTAGATAGAGGGCCGTGATCACTCAGGGGAGTGAATGCGGATACAAATATTTATAACTGCACAGGTACGGTACAATGCAGACACCGTCAAAGGCCCTATCTGGGTTATGCCTAGTCACCTCAAGTGTGAGCTATCAAGGAGTAATCCTTGTACTCCACTCGAGGCTGACTTTGTCTTACCGCCATAGGGTCCTGTAAACGGTTGTCCTTCAGGTAAGAAGTCGGGCGACCCAACGGTGCCCGCGAGAGGTATTGCGACGGGACGACAGGGAGGGCACGACCAGTGTATCGGTGTGCTTGGCCCCTGGTCGTTGGCCGCGAGAGTTACCAACCCACGAAAGTCGAGCTCCTCCCGGAGCACACGCGAGACAAGGTAAGGAGACGGTTCACCTTGTTGGTAACCGCAGTGACTTGGTGGGACGACGGGGCAGGCACCGATGTACTGGTGGTCCTGACTGCTGTCGTTGACCGCGGGTCGGTTAAGTCGAGGCAACGATAACGGTTGTCACGCAGGTTAATTAAAATGCTAAATGGTTCAGTGAATGTCTTGAGTTGGCTATATGCCATGTACGCACTACCTACCCGTGGGAACTACGAGTTATGGGCTCCTCTGCTTCTTAGTGTCGTCCGAGGACTCTTCAGACGTCAGCAGTACCGCGGGATGATTGCCGGGAAGTGGTGTTGTCTTATTTGCCGCGGCGTGTGATTTGTATTTGCTTTGATTTAACTTCACCGGCCAGCCACGCACCGTGCAGGAGTACGTTTGGGTTGGGGTCCAAGGCCCGGCGTACTTAGGATTTAGACCGGCGGATGACCTCTCTGTTGAGTTTGAAAGATGGGCTAGGAAGTGTCGGATAGCCTCGGTGGAGCGTTCCCTGACAAGGTTCCCGCCACCCTGGAGATCCGTGCGTGTAGCGTAACACAAGTGCACCCCTGCAGGGAAGATTGATCTATCGATAGCCGTGTCCACGGTAACAGGACGCTTTATGCTAAAACTGGATCCTACCACTAAAAACTATTATTAAACTATATGGTTCCGGGTTCTTTTCCTCGCGGGGATATCGAGGAGGTGAACTCGGAGGCATTGTTAATTATTACAACTTATTATTATTCAATGTTGCAGCAACTTCTGCTTCATTGCTACTTTACTGCTTTATATAAACTGTTGGTTGATTCTTACCCCATGCTGCAAGACATTGTCGGAAGATGCTAGTCTTCGATAGGCCTAGTTTCTTACCCTTGCTCTAAATTTCTGTCTTCAGTCCACTATATACAGCCTCTTCATTCCGTTGATATCATGCATAATGCTTAGTAGCGGATGTAAGACTCGCGGGTATACTAGATACTCACCTGCTTTATTCCCTTTACTGTTTTGCCTGATCGGCCGCTGCAGCCGACGTTGGAGCCCAGGAGCAGGAGTACCCCGGAGGCGCCTACTACGACGTCGAGTTCCCCGTTGACCAGGAGTAGTACTGTGGATCCCAGGCAGGAGGCCTCGCCTTTTCGTTCTGTATCTCTGATGTGATTTGTGCTAGGCTTCTTAAGGCAAAATGTGACTAACTATGTCTGTACTCAGATATTATGGCTTGTATAACTTATGTATTCGGGTCCGCGTGACCCCCTTTATTGTAACATATCAGTTTATCCTTTTGTGTTTAGTGTTGTGCTGTGATATTCTCACCGTGGCACCCTAATCTCAGTCGTGTACCCTGCGTGTATGATTACTGTACACGGATTGATTTTGGGGGCGTCACAAGGAGGTAGTGGGGTTGGGCCCAGTTGGGGTTTTTCCCGGGGCGATAAATAGTTGTTTTTCATTTCTCTTATTCCACTGTCTTTTATTTTCTGTCACTATTTATTTTTGCAAGCAAATTATTTTAGAAAAATGTGCAACTTGCTACACTAATATTGTTACACCTTAAGGTACCACCACAAAAAGTTTGGGGCACATCAAAAATCCATTTGAATTCTATTTAATATTTAAATGATTATTTGGGGCTGTTTTAGCACTGTATTTATTTGTTTTACAAATTTAAATATTGTCATAAAATACCTCTGCTATCTTAATGTGACATACTAGTTATTAGGCATTTTATAAAATTGTTTGGACAATTTTTGGTTCAACCTTATTTTCCACTTTCATATTTAATTTTCAACTTGAGTTGGATTGTTTCTATAATGCATTTTAATAATGAAAAACATGCTGACATGGCATATTAGCTAGGCTAAAAAAGTGATTAGGATTTGGGGACGTTACAAATCTCCACCACTACAAGAAATCTCATCCCGAGATTTAAGAGGTAGGGTAAGAGATAAAGTTTTGGTTTCGCGTTCTAACGAATCTTCGGGTGCTTGTTATCCTTTTTCAGAAAGAAAAACAACTTCGGTAACACGTATGTATAAAAGAGTCAGGTTTCGATCTTGTGGAACTGTGGCTTAGAGTGGTGGCATATTACGCGATCACGATGCAAGGATTGTCAGAGAACAGCTTGTCAGCTATGTCGGCAACAACATCGGTACCAGGAGCAGTGGACAAAGAGAACTATTTTCCTGCTCGTTAATACGAGGCAGACCAATTGGCAAAGTTCTCGTCCCGGCGGTTAACGGAATGTCATCAACAATGGCAACAAGGTGTTACCGACGAGGTTGTACACCAAGGTGTTTACATAAGCAGGGGAATTATCACTTCTTAGGTTATAATGATCGCAAGAAAGGTTAAACAGACCAATGGAAAGGAAAATGTGATTGTCTGATTAAACAGACCAATGGAAAGGAAAATTTAATGATACATAAGAATTAGGTGTATATCCTTCTCACGAAAAGCAGAGCATGTTATACATGACAAGGCAGCAAGTTCAAAAATCATTTAGATAAAGGGACGAGGAAATTCATGATATTACACATACAACGGTGTCTGGATAATTGATCATGAAACATTAAACATTGAGCAGGAATGTTGAAGATAATCCAGCTCTTCGTGTGGATACGATCACGAGAACCTAATATTAGAGTTAATAAAATCTTTAATCCAAAAGAGAAGAGACATCAGAGTCCTAGAGTAACGGTGCGGAGAAAAAGATCCTAATACCATAGTTATCAAAACTGGGTGGTATCGATGTGGGCCCGTAAGCCAGACAACAAGTTAGAAAAATAGTTTTTGTTTGTCTAGACTCGACTTCGACCAAGGAGTTGGAAGGGGTTTCCTACAGGCAGTCGGCTCTGATACCAACTTGTGACTCCCCCAAAATCGGACTGTGTACAGTAATAATACACGCAAGGTACACGAACGAGATCAAGGACTCACGGCATGATATCACAACACAACTCTAATAATAAAAATAATACAAGTTGTATAATACAAGCCAGGGGCCACGAGGGCTCGAATACAACAGCTCAAGAGCACAAAGTTAGCGGAAGCAATAGTATCTGAGTACAGACACAAATAACATGGTTGCCTTAAGAAGGCTAGCACAAGCACAACAACGATCGAAAAGACGCAGACCTCCTACCTGGGAACCTCCAAACTACTCCTGGTCGTCGGGGATCTCCATGTCATAGAAGGCACCATGGATCTTCACGTTGCGGTGGTCGGCATCGGGGATCTCCTGCTCCTGGACGTCTCGCGTCTGATTGCAGGTACCGGGTATATAGAAAACAAAAGGGGGAAATAAAAGCAAGGGTGAGTATCTAGCATACTCAGCGAGACTTAAACCCAGGCTACTAAGCATTTATGCATTGGTATCAAAATGGAAGAAGAGGATGTATAGTGGACTGCATGATATAAGTACCAGGGTAAGGGGAAGACCTAACCTATCGAAGACTAGCATCTTCACGCATTCTTGCAGCATGGGAAGAGAATAGCCAACAGTTATAATAGCATGAATGTAATAACAATGCAACATAAGTTGATGCAACAATGTATAATAATAAGTTGTATTTATTAATCAATGCTCCCGAGATTCTTCCTCGACTTCCCTGCCGGGAAGACATCTGGGAACAATTGTTTAACTCTATAATAGTTTGTAGTTATATAGGGTTTGGATCTAGCATAGAGCATCATTTAACCGTGGACACGACTATTCGAATAGATTAACTTCCCTGCAAGGGCTGAACAACGGTTACCCTATACGCTCGGATCTCCAGGGTGGTGCACACCTTGTTAGGCAATGCCCCACCGAGGCTATCCGACATGCCGTAAACAATCCTAGGCTCAATAGAGAGGCCATCCGCTTGTCTAAAACCTAAGTACGAAGGGACTTTGGACCCCCTCCCTTTGTACTCCTGCACGGTACGTGACTGGCCGGTGAAGCAGAACCACCTCCCATTTCAAGAGTAGGCGGTCCAATCCTGAAAATCAGCCCGAGGTAAAGATGACGTCTGAAGAGCATAGAATGAAAAGCGTATGATGCGGAGGAGCCCATACTCGTTATCCCGCGTGGAGGTAGTGCGTACATGGCCAGTCGACCAACTCAAGATATTCACCTGACCCATTAGACGTTTTATTATTATCTCGCGGGATGACCGTTCTCGCCTTCCCGACTAGTTAACTCAACGGACAACGAACAACAACCAGGACCACCTCCCATTACATGAGTAAGTGCCTGCCCTGTCATCTCATCAAATCTCACGGTTACCAACAAGGTGAACCGTCTCCTTACCTTATCTCGCGTGTCCTCTTGGAGGAGCTCGACTTTCGTGGTTTGGTATCTCACAGCCGACAAGCAAGGACCAGGCCCACGATGGTATCTGCCTGTCCTGCCATCTCGATACAATACCTCTCGCGGGCACCGTTGGGTCACCCGACTACTTACCTTTAAGGACACCAGTTGATTCAGGTTCCTACCATCAAGTGAAACTAGGAGGCCTCACTTTCGATGGTACACTTGAAGTGGTCCGATAGAGACATCAGCGGGAATGAACTAAATAGGAATATCCTCGTATCACCCCGGTGGTGCTTTGCTACCGAGCCGGTGACGAGAGTGAAATACTAGTTCATCCACTCGTAAGTCAAACTTGAAGAGACTTGGCAGCGTCTCGCCATTGTAGGTTCCCTTGGGCGTCTACTCTGTACCATACATGTTGCAGCAATTTAAATCATTTGTGTTTCGCGTTCACTCCCCAAAGTGATCGCGACCCGATTACTAAACCTAGTTGACTAACACTGCGCAGGGCTGACTGCTGAATATTATATTTATATACTAGACAACATAGGATAAGGAAGGTAAATCAAGGGGCGACAATGACATGCTATTCAATTGAATAGGAATGTAACGTAGCAACAGCAATGCCTAGTGCAAAGATAAATATAGATAGATAGGTGATATCTGGGAGTGAAGGGGCACTCCTTGCCTGGAATCTCGGTATCAAGGGACTGGTCGTCGACGTAGTAGTCGTTCACAGGGGCGTCGACGGCGGTCGTCGGGTCTACCAAACAATAAGAAGGGGGAAGAAACAATAAATACATGGCAATAATAGCAATACAGATACAAGACATGGAAAACGCGATGTTGGTGGTGTTCTAACGCAGTACGAGGTGTATTGCTTGGAGCGGGAATTCATCCGGGGATGAACTGCTAGCTCCGGGTGATTATCGGCAAACGAAACAGAGGGGAAAGGTTCCATGTCTGCAGTGTCATGGACATCTGAGAGGTGTGGGGATAGCGTAGTCGTATTCGTTGTATTTTTCTGATCAACTTTCATGGATAAATTATTTTCATCGAAGTTACGGTTTAAACGATATTAATTTTCTAAGTTTAAATCATTTTCTAGCAATTACTGGATTTATTTTATTTACTAAATCAACATTATCCAGAATAGTACATTTGACTTGGTCAAACTGACACAGGGGACCCACATGTCGTAGGCTAGGCCTTTGACTTGGTCAACTGGCCAGTGGGTCCCACCTGCCAGCCACACATGTTATATAAATCATTTTTACTTAATTCTAACAAGTGGGGCCCAGCAGTAAGTGACACATGTGCTAATTACCAGTTTAGATTTAACAGGGAGTTATTTAAAGGGCTGGGCCCACATGTCATACAGAGGGGGTTATCTTAATCGAACAGTTTTCTTTTAACTTAATAAAAGGGGCTAGGGCCCACTTTCATAGACACACAGTGGGGGGGTAGGCTTAACACAAACCTGTGCTTAACAGGGCTAGGGCCCACCAGCCAGTGGGACAAACCCTCTAGTTTGCCACGGGCGTCGCCGGCAGCGACTATAGGCGGGGCCACAGCGAGCATGTGCTTGCCACAGGGAGCCGTTCAGTGCGTCATTTGCTCCTACGGAACCAGTGCGACGCGCCGCAACTGGCAGTGCCACAGGTCCGAGCTGGGGTAGAATGTGGCCACGACGACGCGTGCAACCGCGGCGGCTGGAGCATGGCCATGGTGGGTATGGTGTTCTACGGCACGGAATTGAGCGCGAGAAGATGGGGACGAAGCGGACGCTCACCAGGGTGGTGCTGCCGAGCTCGAGCAGGTCGGAGGGAGAGCGTGAAGGTGGCAGTCGGCGTCGAGGTGCGTCGCGGACGGCGGCAAAGGACGGCCCGATTCTCCTGATGCAGAGGTCTCCATCTCGAGCTCGATGGTGGGGGCGAACTAGAGGAGAACGGAGGAGGTCCTCGACATCCTGGATGGGCCTGGGGTGGCCAATGGCCACCGCGACGACGAGCGGCAGCAACTGCAGCTTTCGGGCGGTAGTGGTGTGAGGCAATGGAGAGAGGGAGGAGGGGGAATCTGGAGGTTTGGGTTCCATGGGGGAGCGGGGACCGTTCTTATCCCCAAGGGGCCGGGGGATGGCCGACCCGGCGACAGTCGTGGCCATGGCGACCGGATGGTCGACACGCACACGAGTGAGCAGACGATAGGGGAAAGGAGGTGGTGGGGCTAGGCCTAGTTAGGGTTTTTGCCCAGGGCCATAGATAGTTTTTTTTCATTTCTCTTATTCCACTGTTGACGAGGGGGTGACCCCACGACTCCTGCGTGTGAGGATACCTGGTTCATATGAAGACAGAAGGCCCGCTGGAAGCCTCAACAGGCCCACGACTGGCCCACTTGAGGCACCGAAGTAGGAGTACGCGACCAACATGGAAGTCAAGACTTGGCGTCCAAGGCAAAGCTAGATTAGCCAATCGTCCCTGTAACTTGATTCACACTCCCCGAGACCCAGCCTAGTATATAAAGGCTGGGAGGGGTGACGGCTCAGGGCATCCAATCTTCAATCAACACCTCCGGTCTTGAGCGAACTCGCCTCGATCGATACTTTAATCACCTCCCGCATAATACAATCGAGCAGGAAGTACTATCTCCTGTTAGCCGACGAGTATCACCAACATGCTCATCCTCTCTACGATCTAACCTAGGGTCCCTGGCCATGGGATTTGCCGAGGTCAATCCTCGTCAATTGGCGCCGACCGTGGGGACTATGCAGGTTGGAATCATGATCTCGGCGGTCCCGTCCTCAGCAAGTCACAACTCAAGGACTCGAGCAAGATCCAATCCACTTGAATAACTCAAGTTCATCGCAGACCTCTCCATCGCACCACCAAGATCGCTCGGCCCGCAACTAGGCCAAATTAGATCTTTTGGCGACTACCAAAGTCGTGACGGCGAAAAAGAACTCAACAATCCAGAAGGCAAGCGCAAGACGCGACCATGAAGCCAGCCAGGATGCTGGAGCAAGTACAAGAAGTCTGCATAGAAATCTCACTCGAGGAGCCGCAACATGTCGTAGCAGCTTTTCCCACCACTCGAACACCCACCGCCACCCGGGCACCCGCCGCGGGACATGAAGGAGACTCCGAAACTCAGTCCGGCGAGTACTTCGACCCAGATCGAAGAACAGATGATTTCGCCAAGATGATTCGGAACCACTCGATCAACGACGGAATAGAGCTCGACCCAAGGTTCCACTCCCGTTCGGAAGACCACTCACAGTCGTTCCTCGTCGCAAGAAGAAGAAGGCACGCCGACTCCAGCAAGCTCGTAGCCAAATAACAGCTGGATGGACCCTGCACAATCCACTATTTCTAAGACGACAGGGGGCGCCTTAGAGCAGGCCACGCCCTGAGAGGTTGTCGTTTGTTCACCGAACTCTCCAACAGCCTCAAGGAAGAGAAGCAACGCGAAGCCAAACGGGCTCGATGAACCGCACAGCCGCCAACACCCAACGCAGAAGAGAAATACCCTCCGTCTCATGGACGGGTCTGCATGATCAAAGACGGGCGACCCTCAAAAGCAAAACAGGACGCCCACACCCTGCAAACTCGAGCAGCCGAGGACCTAAAAACAACAGAAAGCTACCATATGTACGGCCCAGAGACCAACATTACTTTCTCAAAAAACAATCACCCACCCGCAATTCCAAGGCCAGGTCACGCACCATTGGTCCTCGAAGCTCAAATCGGTGGTTATGACATGGACAGAGTTTTCATGGACGGGGGCAGCAGTTTAAACATAATCTTCACCTGCACTTTGTGCAAGATGCTCATTCCACGATCAGTCTGGAAGAAGTCAGGCGTTACACTCTACGGTGTAGTTCCAGGTGAAGCAGCCTCCTCCCTCAGAACAATCAAGCTCGATGTCGTCTTCGGCGGGAAGGGAAACTTCGCAAGAAAAGTCCTCGAGTTCGAAGTACTCGACTGGCAGTCCCAATACCACGCCATACTCGGGCGGCCCGCATTCGCTCAATTTATGGCGATCCCGCACTACGCGTACCTCAAGCTCAAGATGTCAGGACCCTCAGGGGTCATCACGGTCAACGGGAGTTTTATCAAATCAGACCAATGCGACCGAGACTTTCATGAAGCTTCCGACACGTTCGGAGCTCAGCAGCAGCTCGAAGAGATAGCCATGGTGAAAGACAAGAGCATTTTCCCACTGGCAAGCAGAAGTGAATCAAAAGAATTTACTCGCGACTTCAGCGTCGACAGCGACAGAGTCACCCATCAGGTGCACCCAACAGACCCGGACAAGACGGTCTGAATCTACGCTCATCTCCCAGAAGAACAAGCAATTGCCCTTATGGTGTTCCACCGCGAGGAGTGGAAATTTTTTGCCTGGTGCCCGGCTGACATGCCCGGAATACCACGAGAGTTCGCAGAGCACGCACTACATATACAGCCAAACAACAAACCAGTGAAGCAGGCGTTGCGCAGATTTTCCGAACCCAAGCGCAGAGCCATTGGAGAAGAAGTCAATCGACTACTCGACGTGCAATTCATCCGGGAGACGAAGAAGGTCACCTGGGTTGCAAAACCCAGTCTTAGTGCCTAAAAAGGACACCGACGTACTATGCATGTGTGTTGAATACGGGCCAGTCAACAAACACTGCCCAAATGATCACTTCCCATTGCCAAGGATAGACCAGATAATCGACTCTACCGCAGGGTGCGACCTCCTGTCTTTCCTCGACGCCTACTCAGGATACAACCAAATCAGGATGAAGGAAGAAGACGAAGAGCACACCTCATTCATCACACCCTACGGTGTATTCTGCTACAGGACAATGCCTTTCGGACTGAAAAATGCTGGAGCCACGTACTAGCGAATGATGCAAGCATGCTTAAGAGACCAAATCGGCAGAAACGTCCAAGTTTACGTCGATGACATCGTCATCAAAACTTACAGTGCGAACATGCTACTCGGCGACCTCCTCGAAACCTTGCAGCACTCAACAGATACAGAATCAAGCTCAACCCAAAAAAGTGTGTGTTCGGCATCCCAGCCGGAAAACTGCTCGGATACATGGTCTCTGCCCGAGGAGTCGAAGCCAACCCGAAAAAAGTCCAAGCACTCGCCAGGATGCAAGAGCCGGTGAACATCAAAGGCGTACAGCAACTCACAGGAAGACTCGCAGCACTGAGCCATTCCATCAGCAGGCTGGGAGAAAAGACCCTACCATTCTACCAGTTGCTCAGAAAAAGAGAGAAATTCGAGTGGACTGAAGAAGCCCGGAACGCATACGCGGACCTAACAAAGACCCTCTCGACCCCACCAATCCTGGCGGTGCCCAAGGAGCGAGAACCTCTCTACCTCTACATAGCGACACGCAGCAGCGTAGTCAGCACAACACTCGTCGTCGAGCGCGCGGAAGAAGGCAAAGCCCATAGCATACAAAGGCCAATCTACTACCTCAGCGAGGTCCTCACAAAATCTCAGCAGCGGTACCCGCACCACCAGAAGCTTGTATATGCCATCGTCATGACTTCAAGGAAAGTAACACAATATTTCCACGAGCACCTCATCACGGTTGTGAGCAGTGCACCACTTGCCGACATCCTTAACAACCCTGGAGCAACGGGTCGAGTCGTCGAGTGGAACATCGAGGTCAGCCCCCGCGACCTGCAGTTCAAGCATCCAACAGCAATCAAAGCCCAAGTACTCCCAGACTTTCTGGTCGAGTGGATGGAGGTGCAAACACCTGGCCCTCCAGACCTCTCCAACTCATGGACGATGTTCTTTGATGTATCAAAAGGACATCAAGGAGCCGGAGTAGGCGTCGTGTTAATCTCGCCCAAAGGAGATAAACTCAGATATGTGCTCCAGATCAACTTCAGCAAGGCATCAAACAACGAAGCAGAATATGAGGCACTACTCCATGGCATGCGCATGGAAAAAGCTTGCGGCGCCATCCGTCTCGTAATCTACGGCGACTCCAACCTCGTCGTCTAGCAAACAATGAGGGACTGTGAAGCAGTCGCAGAAAACATGTTAGCATACCAGAAGATCTACAACACTTTGGAAGGAGAATTCGAAGGCTGCGAGCTAAACTATGTCACCAGAGCAAATAACACAGAAGCAGACGAGCTCGCAAACATTGAATCAACTCGAGGACCAGTTCCCCCAGGCGTTTTCCTCGAGAGTATCAGCCAGAGATCAATCAAAACCAAATCACTCATGCCAGAAGCAACCGCAGAGGATGAAAACACAAGTGAACCAGCGCAAGTGGCAGCAGCGAGCCCAACCGCTGATGAAGAAGGCAACAACGCAGTCGCGGAGGCAGAGCCAGCTGCACCCGAAGACCCATCTTGTACAAAACCGTTCCTCAGATTCCTAATACAAGGCAGTTTGCCGCAAAACACTACGGAAGCCCGATACATCAGTCGGCGATCTAAAGCGTTCACAGTAATCAACGGACAGCTCTAGAAACGCGACATTTCTCAGGTACTCCAAAAGTGCATCGAGGAAGAAGTTGGCAAGGCCCTGTTGCTCGAGATCCACAAGGCACTTGCGGGCACCACGCGAGCAGTCGGGCACTCGTTGCAAAAGCCTTTCGAGCAGGGTTCTACTGGCCAACCTCAATGCGAAACGCGGAAGACATCGTGCGATGTTGTAGCGCCTGTCAAAAATTCGCCAGCAGGCCACACGCTCCAGCATCAGAACTCAAAACCATACCAATATCCTGGCCTTTTGCCACATGGTAACACGACATGGTGGGTCCACTCGAGAAATCCTCAAAAGGAGGTCGAACACATCTCCTAGTAGCAGTGGACAAATTCACCAAGTGGATTGAGGCAGTACCAATCACCAGCTCAACAGCCCTCACGGCAGTTAACTTCATTAAGTCCATCATCTTCCGATTCGGCATACCACATAACATCATCCCAGATAACGGTACAAACTTCACAGCAATAGAATTTCAGAACTTCTACCAAGAATTGGGCATCAAGATCAATTATGCATCGGTCGCGCACCCACAGTCCAACGGCCAGGTGGAAAAAGCAAACGGCTTAGTGTGCGGAGGAATAAAAAAGCGGCTCCTCGCACCACTCGAACAGGCCGCAGGCAACTGGGTAAAAGAACTTCCCGCAGTCCTATGGAGCTTGCGCACCACCCCCGATGCATCAACCCAGTACACACCCTTTTTCATGGTATACAGGGCGGAAGCTGTGCTGCCACACGACCTAAAGTTCAAAGCTCCCCGAATCTCGGGATACGAAGAGGAAGAGGCAGAAGAAGCACTCCAGAATGATAAAAACATCGCAGACGAAGCAATGGACACAGCTATAGCAAGGTCAGAAGGATACCAAGATAAACTACGCACGTACCAAAGCAACCGCCTACAGACAAGAACTTTCCGCAAAGGAGATCTTGTCCTGTGACTAACACAAGAAAGAGTCCACAAGCTTGCCCCGCAGTGGGAAGGACCGTTCATAGTCTCGGAGGTTATAGGAGGAGGAGCATACAGGCTGAAGAACTCAAAGACCGACGAAGACGTGGGAAATCCGTGGAACGTGGAAAACCTGCGCATGTTCTACCCATAGACTACCCATAGGCACATTCGACCAGCAAAGCAGTATCGGCAGCACCACCGACCGGCAACTTGTGTAAAAACTCGAAGCAATAAATGAGGTGTTACCCAAATAATACTACTTAAAGCACTCGGGGGTCGAGCGCAGACTCCCCCCGAGAGACGCTATTTCGCTTACGCGACGATACTTAAAGCACTCGGGGGCTCGAACGTAGACTCCCCTGGAGAGACGCTATTTTCTCTTAGGCGACGATACTTAAAGCACTCGGGGGCTCGAGCGCAGACTCCCCCCGAGAGGCGCTATTTCTCTTACGCGACGACACTTAAAGCACTCGGGGGCTCGAGCGCAGACTCCCCCGAGAGACGTTATTTCGTTTACACGACGACACCTACAACACTCGGGGGGTCGAGCAAAGACTTCCCCCGAGAGACATTACTTCGCCCGCATCGTTTTAAAAAGAAGCCCCATTCCAAGTTTTCGCATCAGCACAATCTATTTCCCAAAGATAAGGATAAAGCAGACATCGGACAGAGCAATTTTTTAAGTCTTCACCCGATCACAAGTGATCACCTAAAGACTCGGGGGCTACTCCCATCGCGAGCGCTTCCGCGCACCTGATGAAAATTTGGAACAACAGTGCAGCCGCAAGAAGGGCCAGCACGGACGAATAAAGCTCAAAGTCTACGTCCGACTCTACAAGTCGAACGTCGCCTCGGGGCCTACTCCCATCGGGAGCGCTGCCACGCACCCGATAGTACTGCAAGGCACTTGAAGACAGTTTTCATTAAACAAGGACCCTAAGGCAGTTTCCATTACAAAGGAATCAAAGACAAGTTTTCATTAGACAAGGACCCAAAGGCAGTTTCCATTACAAAGGACTCGAAGACAGTTTTCATTAAACAAGGACCCGAAGGCAATTTTCATTACAAAGACTCGAAGACAAATTCCATTACAAAGGACCCGAAGGCAGCACAAATTACATGTTAGAGTGATTCAAGGCTCAATACCAAAAGAAAACAGCTCTACTACAAATCAGAGGACCACAAGACCAAACACCACCAGGAATTATGACTTCTACATGTGTGCACATGATGAGATAATTGGCACTTTGGTCCACGTCTTGACGAGCATCATCAGAGACAAAGTAAGAACTAAGCCTTCGAAGAGCAACTCGCCACCTTCCTGAGCATGGTGACCTTGCCTACCAGCGCACCCGCTTGGCTGGTGGCTTGACGTCCGAGTTCTCCCTAGAACTAGAAGAGCAAGCACCACCAGTCGAGGAGTCGGTAGAAGAAGAAGTTGAAGCCGAAGCACCATTTGACTCTCCAGAACCAGTACTGCTCGAGTCCTCCCAGTACGAGTCCAGAAGATTCTCGCCGGCATCAAACGCACGGACGATGAGAGTAACTTCGCCATCAAAACGACAGCAAAGGCTATCTCCATCACGCAAATTCAGCCGTCGAGAAAATGACCTCCAGCCAGATCCAAAGAAAATCAGGAACGGATTATCAACCTCCAGCTCCACCCATGAGGGAGATCGAGCACACCCTTGAAGCTAGAGAAACAGACCCCTCAAATTGAGCTCAGAAACAATGGAGGCAAATGAAGACGGAAGAGGGATCCGAGTAGCGGTCCGGCTGAGAACACGCAGAAGAAAGTCGTAGCGCCAAACACCCTCCTCCACGTAAGAAGAGGCTCCACGACGTCCACCACACGAAGAACGAGGTGTGCGGCCACCACGGCAGCGTCGGCCACGACCTCGGCCAACCACGCCGCTAGAAGAGCTAATAGCAATTACGCCGCCACCACGCTTGGGCGCCTATCATGAAGAAGGCGAAGGAAAAGATGGGAGAAGAACAGACGCCGAGCTCAGGCAAATAACAACAGGTATTTATAGCACAGACCAGGGGCAAGCAAGGAAAACACGTAGAAACCTAGATGGCGCTATCATTAATTCAAGACCAACGCTCTTGACGCTACGGATTCCAAGGAAAGATGCCTCTTCACATCCAGCACTATTCAATAAAGGACGCATCAAATCTCGCATGTTTCCCATACACGCCTCGAAAACCCAACGGGTAGCAGCAGTGCAGGATTGCAGCGCAGCGTCCAAGTTGTCATTATGACTGATCAGGAGATGTGACGGTTCGGAAACCAAGCGGTCATCAAAAGCATTATTATGATGCTTATCCTCGTGACAGTCCAAGAAGGCTGATTCAGGATAACAACAACTGGTAAAATAAAGCCCGGTGTTGACTCCCTGTCTATTTGTGCCAAATTTTTGACTTTGTTCAAAAAAAATTACTCCCATCGGGAGCACCATGCCTTTGCTAAAAACAGAGCAAGGTCCAAATTTCGAGGAATAGGGTGGCTATTCCCCCCCCTATCAAGAACAAATACATCTACAGAGTTCGGGTGTTCCCTCACCCAGAAGGCAAAGATGTGCTCGAGTGACCACTCGCACCAACAATAATCGCTGCATCTACGGAGTTCGCGTGCTCCCTCACCCAGAAGGCAAAGATGTGCTCGAGTGACCACTCGCACCAACAATAATTGCTGCATCTACGGAGTTCGCGTGCTCCCTCACCCAGAAGGCAAAGATGTGCTCGAGTGACCACTCACACCAACAATAATCGCTGCATCTACGGAGTTCGGGTGCTCCCTCACCTAGAAGATAACAAAGAATTCCAGTGGCTACTCGCAAGACTCGACTAATACCGAGGAGGACAACCTGCCCACGCACTCGACGATTATCCGAGTGGGTGCATCTCTTATCGACTCCTCGCCTGAGCTCGCAAAAGCTCCGCGGGTGACTACTAATAGTCCACTTGATCTGTTTATTCCAAGTGGGTGCATATCTAGTTAGGCTCAGCACCTCTATAAAAATGATGCCTGGGCGGTGACACATTGCACCCTAGATGTCGCGCAAGCTTAGCGCGTAGGTAAGACCCCGCTGCGCAGTCGGCCGGGCCGGGACTTGCCACAGCGCGACTTCACTCCTGATGTTTTCCATGCGCTTGCATGAAGAAAGATGAGCCGATAACGGACGCGTTAAGGCTGTTTGCTGAGACCGGCGTCATTGATCCTGTAAGTCCTGCAGCGGCATGGACTTTTCTAGACACCAGTCGTTTCCAAGTGTGTGTCGAGGGACACGGGCTTGATTGGGCTACTGAGGTATTTTACACTAGCGTAATTCATCAAGGCTCGACCAGCCGACTACCTTGGGCCCTCTCAGCTTATCGTCCCTCGAATAAACATTTTCATGGCTAAACATCCAAAAACTCGCAGTTGCGCTGCGCATGTGAAGATAAGCGATGACGGATTCGAGTCTTTGCGCGACTCTTTGAGTCCCCCAGGCAGTCGGGGGCTACTGACAAGGGGGTGACCCCACGACACCTGCGTGTGAGGATACCTGGTGCATATGAGAACAGAAGGCCCGCTGGAAGCCTCAACAGGCCCACGACTGGCCCACTCGAGGCATCGACATAGGAGTCCGCGACCAAGATGGAAGTCAAGACTTGGCATCCAAGGCAAAGCTAGAGTAGCCAATCGTCCCTGTAACTTGAGTCAGACTCCCCGAGACCCAGCCTAGTATATAAAGGCTGGGAGGGGTGACGCCTCAGGGCATCCAATCTTCAATCAACACCTCCGGTGTTGAGCAAACTCGTCTCGATCGCCACTGTAATCACCTCCCGCATAATACAATCGAGCAGTAAGTACTGTCTCCTGTTAGCCGACGAGTATCGCCAACCTGCTCATCCTCTACGATCTAACCCAGGGTCCCTGACCATGGGATTTGCCGAGGTCAATCCTCGTCACCTGTCTTTTCTTTTCTGTCATTATTTATGTCTGCTAGCAATTTATTTATAAAAATGTGCAACTTGCTACACTAATAATGTTACACCTTAAGGTACCACCACAAAAAGTTTGGGGCACATCAAAAATCTATTTGAATTCTATTTAATATGTAAATGATTATTAGGGGTTGTTTTAGCACTGTATTTATTTGTTTTACAAATTTAAATACTTTAATAAAATACCTCTGCTATCTTAATGTGACCTACTGGTTATTAGGCATTTTATAAAATTGTTTGCACAATTTTTTGTTCAACTTTATTTTCCACTTTCATATTTAATTTTCAACTTGAGTTGGATTGTTTCTATAATGCAGTTTAATTATGAAAAACATGCTGGCATGGCATATTAGCTAGGCTAAAAAGTGATTAGGATTTGGGAACTTACATTTTGTCCCGAAGAAGGTTACCCTGCCAACACCCAGTTAGAGTTGGAGTCTATCACGTCCTTTGTAACCAGCTATTTATAGCCACCCCTATGTGATCAATGAAGCAAGCAGAAAACAATCTATCTTCTTTCCTCGTGCTCTTGCGCCTCGGCGCCCCTCCTCACCTCCTCCCCGACCATAGGTCGACGAGAGGTTCGCCCTCGTCCTTCAACCTCACACGACTACAACCTCCGGTCTAATCCACCCCCAGCTCGTGAAAAATTGGTATCAGATTCATCTTCGATCCCGGCGGCTGCCATGGTTCCTCCGCTGCCCCTTCCCCAATTTATTAATTTGACACAAGGGGAGACAAAGAATACTTATAAGCCTTAGAAGTTGAGATGTCAATTCAACCACACCTGAAAAAGCACTAGACAAGATATAGCCTTTAAGACTTCCCCAATCACCAACACCACAAAGTAGTAACAAAGGAGTAGCAGCAGTAATGAGAGCAATAGTAACAACGAAGGCAATGAAGATTAAAGATGGACAAGTGTTCAAGGTTTCACTAGTGGTAACTCTCCAAGCAAAAGAAACAAGTGTTGGGTGAACAAATTACAGTTGGGAAATTGAAAAAATTGCACTAACTCTAGCCAAAGAACAAACTAGAGCATCCTAGTCTAAGACCAAACGTAGGCATGTATTCCGTATGTAGTTGTACGTGCTTGCAATAAGAACTTTGCACAACATCTTTTGTCCTACCATACCGCTACCAACGGGGCCAAAGAAACTTATGGAGATTAAGGTGCTCCTGTCAAAGAGCACCGGAACAAAGCATTGACACTCTATGAACACATGTAATCCTCAAATTATAGCCCATCTCCTTTGGTGTCCCAAGCTGTCACCATTGAGATCGCCGGTTCCAGACTATAACAGGTGCATACAACCATAGATAAGATCTAGAACAACAATTATAATCATGCAACCATAATGTGCTCAGATCTGAAATCATGCTACTCGTGCACTAGTAGCAAGCATTAAGAACAACAAATTGCAGCAATAATAATTCATAAACTTCTAAGGACTAAACAAGGTAACAATTCATTGGATCTCAACAAACATAACACCAATTACATCATATGGATCTCAATCATGTAGGGCAGCTCATGAGAACTTTGTAATGAAAATATAGGGGGAGAAGATACCACATAGCTACTGCCAAGAACCCGTAGTCGAAGGGGGGACTACTCAAGAAGCATCATGGAGCGAAGAGGGGTTGATGAAGATGACCCCGGGGGCCAAGGCCCTCTCCGGCAGGGTGGTGGAGCAGGATCCTAGTGACCCCTGAAGCTAGGTTTCGATGGCGGCGGAGATCGGGATCGCTTCTGGAAAATATGACTGGATATCTCGGGTTTTCGCGTCGGGGGGTAAATATAGGCCAAAGGGGAGACTGAGGGAGGGGCCCACCTCGCCCAGGCGAGTCCTTGGCGCGGGTCCCCCCCTGGACGCGCCCAGAGGCCGCCTGGAGGGTGTGGACCTCCCCCAAAGCTCCTCCTCTGACCGGAAGACTCTTCTGATGAATAAGAATTTTGGGAATTTTTTGGGAATTTTCTGAGCAACTTCATTTTTGGACCTTTTCTGCATTACAAAGACAAAACAGACAGAAACTGGCACTGTGCTCTATATTGGTAGGTTAGTCCAATAAATGATTCAAAAGCATGGAAAAAAGATGTAGCAATGGCACAAAATGAGCATGGAACAAGCAAAAATTATGGATATGTTTGAGACATATCAGTAGCATCTCGCCCTCCTCCGGCTTGAAGGGAAGGGCACGCCTCAACTTGGGGGCCTCGGGCTCATGCAACCACCTGCGACTAAGTCCAACGCCGGGGACAGGGCCACCATGTCGAATTCGTCCGATTGTGCTCCGCAACTCTACAAAATTGACTTCCCCCTCTTTGACGGGGCGAGCGGCCCACAACCATGGCTGACCCGCTGCAATCTGTTCTTCCTTGGCCAGCAGACGCAGGAGTCCGATAAGACGTGGCTCGCCTCCTACCACCTCACCGACGTCGATGCCTTATGGTACGACCACCTTGAGACCAAATTAGTCCAACGACCGTCCTGGGAAGAGTTTCAAACACTCATCTCTAACCACTTTGGACCGTCGACTCGCGCCAACTCCTTTGGTGAGCTGATCTCGACACGCCGCTCCGGTACAGTCGCGGAGTACTCCAAGTGTTTCCTCGAGAATCTCTCTTGTGTGCATCCACTTGCCGACGCTGAGTAGCGTGATATATTCACCAAAAAATTTGGGTGACCCCATGAAAACTCAGGTCGATATGCTTAAACCTGCGACTCTGGACGCGGCTATGGACTTGGCAATTCGTTTGAGCACCTCAACACTGTCACTGGAACCACGACCACCACCGCTTGACCGAGCCGCCAAATTCGCCCCATGGCCAGCCCTGGTGCGACATTGCTGGAATCCTCCAGCTCCACGCCAGCGCTCGTATTCAAAAAGCTCACCCCGGCCGAGATTGACGACCGGCGTGCCAAAGGCCTTTGATTCAACTACAAATAGAAGTTTGTTCGAGGCCATCGTTGCAAACGTATTTTCTACATCCAGTCAGCAGACGATGAAGAAGAGTCTTTAGCGGATTACCAGGAGGCCAAAATATCACTTATGGCTGTCACAGGGATTCCCACCAGCGACAAAATGCAGGTCGCCCTTCGTGTCGAGGATCGTGACCTTGTTGCCTTGCTTGATTCCGGTAGTACTCATAACTTATCCACGAGGAGCTGGCCACCGTCGTGCGGCTTCCCTTCTCCTCCGACCGCCGCCTCGGGGTCACGGTCACTAATGGTGATAAGGTTACCTGTCGTGGACTCCTCAAACAGGCTGCAGTCACGATTGACAGGGAGTGCTTCATTGTCAACCTGCACGCCATACCGTTGGGCGGATTTGACGTCGTCCTCGGCACACACTTCCTCAAAACCTTGTGGCCAATTTTGTGGGATTTCAATACCCTTTGGATGTCGTTTTGGAACACGGATCACCGCGTGGAGTGGTCAGGACTAGGCTCACCCGGACGGCCTGCCTAATTACATATCAGCGTCAGCAAGGACCTCCTCGACAGCCTCCTTGCAGCCTTCACAAACGTCTTCATCGATCCCCAGGGACTGTCGCCGCCGTGCGTCCATGACCATCATATTCACCTTATTCCCGGGACGCAACATGTTGTTGTACGGCCTTACCGATACCCGGCTATTCAAAAGCATGAACTGGAGAGACAATGTGCTGAGATGCTGGCTCGTGGCCTTATCCTCCGTAGTTCATCGGCCTTTTCATCACCCGTCCTCCTCGTCAAAAAGCGTATGGTACTTGGCGTTTATGTATCGACTACCATGGACTCAACCTTGTCACCATCAAGAAAAAGTTTCCTACTCCATTGTCGATGAGCTGCTGGATGAGCTAAAAGGCGCCCGCTTTTTCACAAAACCGGACCTCCGATCCGGCTACCACCAAGTTCGGATGGCCCTTGAAGATATCCACAAGACGTTGTTTCGCACCCATGAGGGTCTCTTCGAGTTTGTGGTGATGGCATTTGGTCTAACAAATGCTCCAATGACATTCCAAGCACTAATGAACGAAGTACACCGTCCCTTCCTTCGTCGCTTTGTGCTTGTTTTCGTTGACGATATTTTATATACAGCTCCTCCTGGTCGGATCACCTTCGTCATGCCAAGCTCATCTTGGAGGCTATGCGCACACATCAGCTTTTCCTCAAGCGCTCCAAGTGCTCATTTGGGGAGGAATCCATGGCTTACCTTGGGCACGTCATCTCTACAGCGGGAGTTGCCATGGACAACGATAAGACCCTTGTCGTGGTTGACTGTCCAGTTCCGCGCACTGTCCGTGTTGTGTGTGGTTTCTTGGGTCTTGCAGGCTACTACCGCAAGTTCATCCAGGATTTCGGCTCCATTGCATCACCCCTCACAATGCTACTCAAGAAAGATGGGTTTCTTTGGACCTCTGAGGCAGCCACCGCATTCGACACTCTCAATTCTGCACTCACCACAACCCCGGTGCTCCAATTACCTGACTTTTCAGTTTCATTTATTGTGGAGTGTGATGCATTTGGATCTGGTTTTGATGTTGTCCTGCATCAAGGTGTCGGTCCAATTGCCTATTTCAGCAAAACCATAGCTCCTCGGCATGCCTCTCTAGCCGCTTACAAGCGGGAGCTCATTGGTCTGGTTCAAACTGTGTGCCATTGGAGGCCATATGTAAGGCCCGATATGCGGTACTATTCCAGATCTAGGGGTTTCCACCCAGATCCGGGGACGAAGCACATATCGGTCCCACCGCGACATATGACGAAGTCATATGCCCCGGATTTCCAACATGATATCACAACATTACAGATACAGGATACAACATCTCATACAATCGGCATACAAGTGCCTTAAATACAATATAACAGCGGAAGATACATGTCTGAGTACAGACTACAATCAAATGCCTACTGGCAAAGAGAAAAGCATCGATCCCATAACCACACGGGTCCAGGCTCTCCGCCGGGATCCGCCTAACTAGTCGTCGTCGAGTCTCCACGTGAAACGTCGATCACCATACCTGTTGTCGATATGAACGCTGAAAAGAGTTTGGGGGTAGTATCATGAGTACAGAGGTACTCAGCATCCAACTGTAGTGGTCATCTGACCCAGCAAGGACTTCATCACTCGTCATTCTAGGACAACTAGTAGTTTACGGTAAGGAAGGGGTAAGTGGTTAGGTTGCTGCCGCACTAGCATTTATGAAGTGGCTAACGATCTAGAGAGTAAGATAAGAAGCCAAGCATTCGATGAGGAATCGCCTCCAACAAGTCTTGCTATCAACTACTGTCGCAAACATAACACCTATCCTATCCTTGTCCTCCTCTTCGCATCCCGACGAAGAAGAAGCAATCAAGGCACACGCACACGTTGATCAAGTTATATTAAGATTATCTTAGTTGTTGTTGTCTATTAACAAGACGTAGGTCTCAAGTCGTCCATAACCGTGGACACGGCTTCTCGAAAAGATTTAACCCCGCAGGGGTGTACCAACTGCCCATTACGAGGCTCCGCACGCACGCTCATCACTCTCAGTTGCTACCCATCACAGGCAACCATTTTATGATTTAGTTCCAAGAGATCCGAAACGACAAGTCCCTCTAGCTAACAACGAACAAATCCGGGTGGCCCCCGGTGAGTCGACATCCAGCTCAGGAGCCGGCCGCTCTCTCGACCTGGTCTCTACCGTCTGTCTCGGGTTTGGATAGCCGGTTAATCACACATGGGAAACCGGGTCCTCAGCCGAACAAGGTGGGCCAGCAAGGGAACTAAGTCCTCACTGGTCTGGGTTGGTTTGAAAACAACTGGCAGCTGACCAGCACACACACGGTTTCAAATGGTAAATCAGCTTGGGCCACCACTAGAAATGTTAGAAGCTAGGTAGGTAAGAAAAGGGGACCCCATAAAATCCCACACGCGGTTAGGCACGCTCAGTCTTAAAACCAATACCCGGAACTCGGATCCTAGGTGACTCGAATGGAACAAAGCGTCGGGGCGGGATAGCCTAGACCTTCCATCCTTCGTCGAATATAGTCAACATTTATAATAATCATATCATCAACAACAATATAATAAGGTGATATCCCAACCCAAGGAGTAACAGAGTAACATCGTAGCATCCTAAGCATGCATACTAAGCAGGGGCTGAGCAACGAGCAATAGTAACATAGCAGTACAAGGTTTGCTGGGAGGGGACATGGCTGTATCGGTTTGGAAGAGGCTGTAAACATGTGGTAGGATCAAACATCGAACCTAACCTAGACTAGCATGCAAACCGCTGGTTGAAATAGAATGGATCATAAGTAATGTATAGTCCTTGCCTGTTGAAAAGTCGGGTTCCGAAGGTGTAGCTGATCGCAAGCTCGCATCGTCTCCGAGAGGTACCCGCGGGAGCACACAAGAAGGAAACACTGGAAAGCAATCAACGGTGCACCACTATTACTACGGAGCAATACAAGAGCAAGCATCAACAAGAAGTAACACGAGACATCGCACCTACCGTCGAGAGCGGTTACTAACGATTTAAGTGGGGTACTCGTCACACACGACGATACCGCGCATTTACGGTGGTTCAAGTTGTTTAGCTACAGGTGATCAAACAACGGTTATTAACATGGCAACTCAAGCAAGCATGGCATAGCACACAAACATGACAAGAGGTGAAGCACAAAGTAAACCATCTATGCTAGTCAATTTAAGTGAGGCACAACCTAAACATGGCATAACACTAAGTGTCGCACGTTGATTAAAAGATTTGGTACTGTTCTGCCCTAAACCATATTTCAGGTTGTTTAACAACAACAAACAATAGCATAAACACAAAGTACACGAAAAACTAGTCAAGTTACATATAAAGAACACCCCAAACGGAGTTACGGTTAAAAAGATACAAGCAAAACAAGTTACGGGCACAATCTGCCAACATCAGGAAGCACATTTTAGAGCATTGCATAAACAACATAATGAATTCAAACATGCTCACAAATGATATGGAATTAAACTATACATGACATGGAAGGCATGGCAAGAAAAATCATGCAAAAAGGCATCATAGATCAAAAGATATTAAGCAAACAACATGGCATCACAAAGTAACACACTTAGTGAAAATCAGAGGTGGCTGTCAAAAACAGCAGCATAGAAACTTTGGAGCTAAATAACTATATGACCAGAAAGCATATCATGACAATGCAATACATATAATTGAAGAAGACATGATGCTTAACAATATGCAATTGGAATCGCTCAATTCCGATAAACGGTCGCGACACACTCGTCGACCGAAGTTGCAATAAAATAACAGTTTCAGCAACAGCAGCACATTAACAGCAGGGTAGCTACTTTGGAGCAAGATACAATCATGATGCAGCAAGAAATTATGGCATGTGAGTGCATGAAACTGAAGTAGAAACATTTCTTAACGCAACGCAAAAGGAATCACTCCATTCCGACGTACGGTTGCGACACAACCGTCGTCCAAAGTTTCAACAAAATAACAATTTCAGACAGACTTAACAGCAGTTTCAGTTTAACGATCTGGTGCCCTGTTTGACCAACAATTGCACAAGCAAGATGACCTCGGATCAAGATGCTCACAAAAGATGGATTAAAGAGCACAGAGAGCACAACAATACAAAAAAAGATTCACTTCGTTCCGACCTACGAGTCAACGGGAAATCGCGTTGCAAGAGAGGTACTTGAAGCAGAAATTCTGGGACTTAGGATTTTACAGGGGGTCGAGCTCGGGTTGGACCACGTCCATGGCGGGCTGGTGGTGCTCAGATTCGTGACGGCGAGGGCACGGGAGGCCAGGGAAGGCTCGGGGATGGCCAGGGGCGGCGGAGGACGGCCTAAGGGCGCCGGATCCGGGCCGTAGGTCGCCGGAGGCGGCCGGATCGGGCGGTGCGGCCCCGAGCTCGAGCTCGGGCTCCATGGTGGCCATGGCAGCTCGGACCTGCTCATGGAGAGGAAGAAGAGGGTGAGGGGAGGAGGAAGGAGAGGGAGCAGGAGGCGCGGGAGGAGGAGAGGAGCTCGCCGGGGCGCGGGGTCGCCGGTTGGAGCTCGCCGGCCGGCGAGGCGGCGGCTCCACCATGGCCAGGGCGTGGGAGGCGATGGAGGCTCGGCCCGGCGGCAGACGGCGGTGGGCCCACGGGGCCCAGATCGGCCCGGCGGCGCTGGGGGGCTGCTGGCTGTCTCCGGGCGCGACGTGGCGCGATCTGGGACCTCCGTTCCCAGATCTGACGGCTCCGGATGGCTGGGAGGCTAGGGTTTTGAAATTCGGGGGATTTGGGACAAATTTTGTGGCAAAACTGAGGGGAACCCTAATTGAGTGTGGGAGGCTGGATGGTCTTTATATAGGCAGGTTGGCTGGCCGGTTTACGCAAATGCCCTCGGTACCCCTCTCGCGCGTCCGGCGATCGCGTTCGTGACCGTCGAGACTCCGTACGGACTCCGATTCCGACGAAATCTCGAACCACGCGCTCAGCGCGTCGAGCCCGTCGATCGTACCTCACTGCGGTGTCATTCCGACAACGTTTTTCGGCGCCCCATAAAATAATCCGTTTTTTAAATAAACGGTGTTTTTCGTTCCGTTGGCTGCGGCTGGTCTCGTGCGGTTTTCGCGACGGTGATTGTCGGGACCCGGGGTTAGCGTATAAAAGTCCAGTTAAGGCACAGTCATATGGAGAGCCGAGAACCGTACCCACTTGTCTAAGCAGACAAGGCCAAGCACAGAACGTTCTCGGAAAGCCTCGTACGTGAGGGGCATCCCATCCAGGCCGGATGATCAACTGAGATGGGTCCTCACCGTCCGCACACAAGTCTAATGATATGGGTGGTGAACTACCATATTCAAAGACAAGTCGCCTCAACCATACTATCGACTATCTCATAACCCTTACATAGACTTACTCCAGCCCGATCACTTAGTCGGGGTCTAGGGCGGGCTCGATCATACCACAAAGTGTGCACGAGACAGAGTCTCGAACAATCGCATCGCGATGCCCCAAGCTGCGCACATCTAAGGGCCACTTGGTGTATGAAAGACCGCCAGCCAGAACACAACTAAGGTCTCGAAAACCCATACAAAGACATGTATGTTATAAACATACACGCAACACACATGCCTTGTATGAACAGTAGGTACCATTGCAATTCTCTACAAAGTGTACATTTTATTTATAACTCTTATAGAGTACACACAGAGATCACAAACATGTGATCCAACATTACAACACGAAGCGGAAGCAAATTATGTCTGAGTACAGACAAGTTTAACAAATGGCTTAAGAAGCCTTATTTAAACACAAGCCCTCCACGAGGGAACCAGTCGTCTGACTGGGACTAGACTAATTGGTCTTCAGTCGTCCATCTCGATGAAGAAGCCACCTTCGGGGTCAGTGGCATCATCTAAAACATAGATTAAGAAAACGTGAGTACAAAGTCGTACTCAGCAAGACTTACATAGGAACTATACTACTCATGCACATGTATCAAGGTAAAGGGAGGTGGGGTTCACTTGCAGAAGTGCCAGCTTTGACTTGGCTAATCCTGAACTACGAGTACCAGACTTTGAGGTAAGAAGCGTACACGAGTCCACTACTTTCTCCAACCAATTCACCACTATGGTGTCTTCCTCGACTTCCCCACGAGGAAGCACGCCATAGCACTCACACTTATCTTGGTGTGTTTTAGAAGTATCCGGTTCAAGTTATCTAATAATCAAGCTAAGCTTTCCAAGCAGTCCATAACCGCGGACGCGGCTATTCGAATAGTTTTGTTAACCTTGCAAGGGTGTACCGCTACACACACATGATCATCATTTACCGCCTTTGTACTCGACACCGTTCAAGAGGTGTCGGCGAGGATGCTCACCACAACTGTTACCTCATAGCCGATCTAGTCCGAGAAAGCCGCCTACTTGGGTTGGTTACCAACATCGTGAACCTGGCCGGTTTACCGAAGTGGACCCAAGTGATGTGTGCGTGGTTCATAAGCCGGTCTCGGGTGAGCCGTTCTCTCACTTAGCAACCAGGCCACAGACCTACCAGAACTCCGAACTATTGCGACATCTGGACATCGAAAGGGATGAGTTAGTAAGTTGAGAGGGGTCAGTGAGCCCAATGTGTGGTTGTACTCTTCATCTTGGATAACCACACAAGAACTCGTACTAGGGCGGTGTTCAACGAGACAACCCACCGTGTACTCCTACACAGCCTCTCATCGTTCACCTTGTATTAGGGTCGATTCACCAACACTTTTCTACCATCATCAACGTGATCATTCCCATCCCGACTCACATCACAGTAACAACAAGGTATCATACTAAGCATGCAATAAGCAGTAACATTGCAGGGGCCACATGATATCAAACAACTCCTACATTTGCTAGGATTGTGGTTTGCTTACTACTGTGACAAAATGATAGGTCATGCAAAGGAATGGGTTCATCTATGCGGTAGAATCGTAACATGGTGATCATCCTAAACAATGCATAAGAGAGACATGAGAGGGAAGTGGGATTTTATCGACATGATCAATGGGGGTTTGCTTGCCTTGCTGACGAGGTTCGGGTTCGGGGTCTTCAACGTAGGGGGTGACCTCGGGTTCCGGCTCCACGTCTATCAGCAACATGACAATCATAGGATCAACAGAATGTATAATGCACAATCACATGAATAAAATTTAAAGGGTGATGTTCATGGTACTGATGTGTTGAGCATTCCATTTAAATGGAGTATATTGCATTTGAAATGCAAATTCAAACTCCACATTTGAATTCAACATTACCCAAGTTGTATGTGATAAGGTTTGATCATTTTGAATCATCTTCAAATGTGTATGATATGCCTCTGATGTGTGATTGAAATGTAGCATGTTGCCATGGTTCAAGTTGCAAAAATATTTGATTTGAATTTGATTTAATTCCATTTAAATCAAATAGCAAATGCTACTGATCACATTTTAAATTCAACTCAAACAGTGTTTAAAGTTACATATTTGGAAAGATAATTTTCTCCTGATCATTTTTCATATATTATTTGTCCAATTTGGAGTTAATATGAATTTTCTATGAATTTCCAAAGTTTGGGGTATTTTCTGGAATTTCTGGAATTCTTTTAATTCAAATAATCTCTGGAAATTCATTTAAATTGATTTATTGCGCAATTGCTGACGTCAGGGGGGGGCTGACATGTGGGGTCACCTTGTCAGTGACTGGGTTAATTAACCCGTGGTTTAAGTTAATCCAGTGGCTTAATTAAGCCACTGGGCCCACTGGTCAGTGACCGAGGGGGTCATTAGCCGAGTGCTTAAGGGCTAACCCACCGGCGGCTTGACGCCGGTGGCCTGGCCACGGCGGCGCACTCGCCGGAATGGCCTAGGGGCCACGGAAGGGGAAACGGAGGGCACCGGCTTGCTCCTGGAGGTCGTCTGCGTCTTCTGGAGGCAACAGGGGGTCACGGGGTGCTCGGAATCGACGACGGCGACGACTCCGGCGGAAACAGAGAACCGGCGAGGTCGTAGTCGAGGCTAGGGGGCACGGATTGGGCTGAGCTCGTGTGCGTTCGAAAGCTGGAACACCCACGAGTCAAACGCGCGCACTGGGGGGTCGCGAGGAGCACGAGGGCGAGCTCTAGCTCAACCATGGCGGCGAGGAGCTCGGTTCTCATGGCGGATTTGGCTAGAGGGGCTACGGGGTGCTAGGAGCTTGGGGGAAAAACTCAGAAGCTCACCGCGGATTGAACAGAAGCAACGGCAAGCTCCGGGAGGCTTCAACGGCGGCGAATCGACGACGGCGAGCTCGCGGGTCCGGCGAGTTCTCGGTGAAGCTTGCGTCTCGTCTGGCCCGAATTGATGCGTTTCCTGCTGCTAGTCGTCGAAGTCGAGGACGAGGAGCACGGTGGACTTGCTGGCTTGAGCTCTAGGGCACGGTGGCCACGCGGGGGCTCGACGGCGCTCCGGTGAGGCTTCGGGCGGCGACGGATTCGAGCACGGGAGGAGGAGGAGGAAGCTCTGGAGGGGAGGAATGGACTGCGGAGGCTGCGGGGAGTCTCCAGGTGCGAGAAGAAGCCACGGGGAGGCCTGGAAGCTCCTCGACGGCGACGTGTCGTCTCCGGCTAGCTCGGTGGCATTCCACCGAGCAGCTTGGAGGCGCGGGAGGGGGAAGAAGACGCCCCTGCCCCTGTGGGCCGGCTGGGCTGGGGTGGGCTGACTTCGCTTGGGCGCCAGGTAAGGATTTCTGATTTCTTTTCTATTTTCCTTTTCTGACATTTGTTCTGTTTAGCTAAAATAAATAGCTAAACATTTTATTAAATGCTGAAAAAATTTATGTGGCCTCATAATAATATAGACTAGCCACTCATAAACTTTCAACATTTTTAAAATTCAAATAATTTGAATCTTAAATCAAATAGGGGTATTTCTTTAATTCCAAGGCACTGTTTGATTATTTGAAAAATCTATGAGCATGGGATGGGTCCCACATCACTTGATATGTGCTCACACTCATTTATAAGACTTTTCAAAAATCTAACATGAATTTTTGGAGAAGATTTTTATCTGGCCTTTTTGAATTAATTCATCTGGGGGGTGTTCCTTCTCCCATTTGGATTATTAAGTTGATTTCCTTTGAAAATTTCACATGATGCAAGGTTACTTGATCCTAGCACATTACCTAACAGAGGGTTCTGACAACTCGCCCCCACTCAACAGAATCTCGTCCCGTGATTCAGAAGTCTGCAGGAGGAAGGTGGGGTACTCGGCACTGAGACGGTCTTTTCTTTCCCATGTAGCTTCTCTTTCAGAGTGGTGTGACCATTGCACTTTCAGAAACCTAATCTTCTGACGACGAGTGACACGCTCTGTGGAATCAAGAATACGAACGGGGTATTCTCGATAAGAAAGGTCATCTTGAAGATCAAGCGTTTCATGGTCGACTTCGCGGATGGGGTCCTTGAAGCAACGCCTGAGTTGGGACACATGGAATACATCATGTAGTCGGGAGAGGTGCGGAGGTAGTTCAAGTTGGTAGGAAACTTCTCCACGTTTAGCAATAATGCGGAAAGGTCCGATGTAACGTGGGGCCAGCTTGCCTTTGATACCGAAACGTTGGGTTCCCTTCAGAGGAGTAACCCGAAGGTAAGCCTTCTCATCCAGATTGTAGCTCTCTTGCCTATGATGACGATCATAGTAGCTTTTCTGACGAGACTGGGCTGCTTTCAATTGATCACGAACAATGCGAACTTGCTCTTCTGCTTCCTTGATCATGTCCGGTCCAAAGAATTTTCTTTCACCGGTTTCTGACCAGTTTAGTGGTGTTCGACATCGTCGTCCATATAGGAGTTCAAAAGGAGCCATGTTCAGACTAGATTGAAAACTATTGTTATAAGCAAATTCGGCAAATGGAAGAGACTTCTCCCAATTCTTTCCGAATGAGATAACACAAGCTTTGATCATGTCTTCAAGAATTTGGTTAACCCTTTCGACTTGACCGCTAGACTGAGGATGGAAAGCTGTTCTAAAGGAGAGATGAGTTCCCATAGTATTCTGAAAGCTTCCCCAAAATCTAGAGGTAAAAAGGCTACCACGATCAGAATTTATTTCCAAAGGAACACCATGAAGGGATACAATTCTAGAGATGTACAAGTCCGCTAACTGGCTAGCAGTTATAGACTCGCGGACCGGAAGGAAGTGAGCAACTTTGGAAAGCCTATCTATGACAACGAAGATGGCATTGTTTCCTTTCTGGGTTCTTGGAAAACCGGTGATGAAGTCCATACCGACTTTGTCCCATTTCCACTCGGTAATAGATAAAGGTTGCAGTGTACCAGCAGGTCTTTGATGTTCTGCCTTAATGCGACGACAAACATCACATTCGGCAACAAATTGAACAATGTCTCTCTTCATCCTAGTCCACCAAAATCTCTGGCGTAGATCTCGGTACAATTTTGTGCTACCGGGATGAATTGAGAGGGGTGTATCATGGGCTTCTTTGAGGATGAGTTGCCTTAGTTCCTTATTCTTAGGTACTACCAAACGATTTTCAAAGAATACCGTTCCTTTGCTATCTGTGGAGAAACATTTAGCAACTCCGCTAGCAATGTTCTCCTTGATTCGGTGAACACTTCGTTCACGCCTTTGGGCAACTATGATTTGATCCTCAAGAGTTGGTTTCGCCACCAAGGTAGAAACATAGCCATGAGGAACAATCTCAAGATTGAGCTTGCGAAAGTCTTCATGAAGAAGTGGTTGATACTGTTGTAACATGAGGTTGTTACAATACGACTTACGACTTAGTGCATCAGCCATGACATTGGCTTTGCCTGGGGTGTAAGAAATTACTACGTCGTAATCTTTTATCAACTCAATCCAGCATCTTTGCCTGAGATTAAGATCTGGCTGGGTGAAAATATATTTGAGGCTTTGGTGGTCGGAATAAATCTCGCAATGGTTACCAAGGAGGTAATGTCGCCAAGTTGTTAGGGCATGAACTACGGCAGCGAGTTCAAGGTCATGGGTAGGATAGTTCTCTTCATGTGGCCGCAACTGGCGTGAAGCATAAGCTACCACATGTCGATCTTGCAGAAGGATGCATCCTAACCCTTGCCTTGATGCGTCACAATAGATCTCGAACTCCTTTTTGGTGTCTGGAGGTGCAAGTACAGGTGCAGAAGTCAATCTACTTTTACGCTCTTGAAAGCTTTCCTCGCACTTGGGAGTCCATAGGAATTTCTTATCTTTCTTGAGGAGTTCAGTTAGAGGCTTTGCAACTTTAGAAAATTTCTCGACGAAGCGACAGCAATAGCTGGCTAGGCCAAGAAAACTCCTAACTTGCTTAACCGATTCAGGTGGAGTCCAGTCAAGGACGGCCTGAACTCTCTCGGGATTCACAGCAATGCCTTTTGCAGAAATCACGTGGCCTAAGTAGGTCACTTCTGGTAGCCAAAATTCACACTTGGAGAATTTAGCATACAGGCGATGCTCCCTAAGTTTCATCAATACCAGCCTTAGGTGTTCGGCATGTTCTTCTTCGTTCTTCGAGTATATAAGGATGTCATCGAGGTAAACCACGACGAACTGGTCCAAATACTCCATGAAGATCGAATTCATCATGCGTGAGAATGTGGCGGGGGCATTGGTTAAACCAAAGGACATGACGGTGTACTCGTAAATACCATAACGAGTAGTAAAAGCCGTTTTGGGAATGTCCTCGTTTCGGATCTTGATTTGATGATAACCTAATCTCAAATCCATCTTGGAGAAGACAGAGGATCCTGCAAGTTGATCATAAAGATCAATTATCCTGGGCAATGGGTACTTGTTCTTTATCGTCGCTAAATTTAGCGGGCGATAGTCTACGCACATCCTTTCTGTTCCATCTTTCTTCGTGACGAACAGAACGGGACAACCCCATGGCGATGAGCTAGGGCGGATGAAGCCTTTCTCCAACAAAGCTTCCAGTTGGGTTTTAAGCTCAGCTAACTCACGTGGGGCCATTTTGTACGGGCGTCTAGAAATTGGTGCGGTTCCTAGGGAAAGATCCACTATAAACTCTACACATCTGTCGGGTGGCATTCCCGGCAGCTCTTCAGGAAAGACATCCGGGAAGTCACGAACCACCGGAATATCTTCAAGTTTGGGAAGGGGAAGTACATTCAAGGAATGCACTTGGGTTCTTGTTCTGGGTGAGGTATAGTTGACGGTTTTTCCTGAAAGGTGGGTGAGTTTCACGGATTTGCCTTTGCAATCCAGGTAGGCATTCTGTCTTGATAGCCAATCCATGCCAAGGATGACATCAATGTCTGAAGACTTGAGGGCTATGAGTGAAGAAAGGAATACTAAACCCTCAATTGCTACTTGATTACCATGGCTTACTCTATTAGTTTTCCATCTTGACCCTGGAGTTTGAATAATCATTGGGGTGGACAATTCAACAAAGGGTAACTCATGACGAAGTGCATAACTTTCCGACATGAATGAATGAGATGCTCCTGGGTCGAAAAGAACGGAAGTAGGAACATAATTGACTGGGAGCGTACCAAGAATGACGTCAGTGGTGTCGTCAGTCTCTTCGGCGGCGATCTGGTTCACACGTCCGCGAGTGGCAGGAGGAGCGGGTTTGGCGGTGTAGACCTTCTGGGGTGGCTTTCCACGACCATTTCTGCTGTTGTTGTTGCCTCCGGCACGGGGTGGAGCATTCTGGTGCTGAAGCTAGTTCTGGGGACACTCACGAGAATAGTGGCCTGCCTGACCACACTTGTAACAGGCTCCGAAAACTGTTCGTGGAGCTGGGTTGTTTGGTGGAGCTGGGTGGAACTGGGTGGGTGGACGAGGCGCCACATAGGATGGCCTCGGTGGGTTGTTCTGGCGGAACATGCTGTTTGGGATCCAGATCTTGCGCTTCTGGGAGCTAGAACTGGATGAACCATCATCTCTGGGGTGTTTACGAAAATCGTTGGGGGTGTTCATGTCCTCTGCTTTGATGGCCTTGTTGACAAGGACCTGGAATGTGGCAAAGTCATGAAGATTGAGCTCACGACGGAGTCCAGTGTTGAGGCCGCGACGGAACCTCTCTTGTTTCTTGGAGTCGGTGGAGACTTCTTCGGCAGCATAACGAGCCAGCCGGTTGAACTCACGACTAAACTCATCAACAGTCCTTCTGCCTTGGGTGAGGTTGCAGAACTCCTCACGTTTGCGGTCCATAAGACCTTTGGGAATGTGGTGCTCGCGGAAGGACGTGCAGAATTCCTCCCAAGATGCAGGTGGTCCATCGGGACGCATATTCAGAAAGTTCTCCCACCAAGAACTAGCTGCATATTCGAGGTGATAGGTGGCATAGCTGACCTTGTCACCAGTTGCAACACGGCCTGCTTGGAGCTTCCTCTCGATGCTGCGAAGCCAGTCATCGGCGTCAAGGGGCTCGGTGGAGTAACTGAAAACCGGGGGATGAAGTCGGATGAAGTCGTTCAGGGACACCAACTCATTGCGCTGCTGAGTGGTGTTGCGTGCAATGACTTCCAGCAGGTGGTGAGAGTCACGCCGGTTCCTCTCGACCTCCATCAGAACTTGTGCCATCGTGGGTGGGGGTGGAAGATTGCCTTCCTCCTGGTCATTCCCACGACCTTGGTTACGACCAACCTGGCCACGGGTTCCTTGAGACATCCTGAAGGTGAAAACCAAAGTCAAACAGAGTTGATTTGAAGAGTCTAATCAAGGTATTGAAGTACTAGAAGGATTACAGAGCAAAGGAAGTAATCATCTTGACAACATGGTGATAAAGCATACAAGCCATATATTCACAAGCTGTCATACAAACCATACATCGTTTTAGTACAAGCACCGAGCTAATACAAACGTGATGAAGATGATACATCCTTCAGAGGCACTCTGACTTCCTATACATTATTTATCTAAGCCTCTGGAACTTAGAAACCTTGCGTACAACACACTAAGATACTACTACATCAACACTAAGTAAGACCACAGGCGGTCTCACTCATCTCCATCTCCATAGTAGTCCTCATAAAAGTTACCCGCGTATCCCGGTAGCTGGAGGTGACCATCGGAAAACACGGAGGCTTGTGGACCCTGATATCCATTTGGGCAAGGATGGGGCCTAGGTCCAGCGTAGGGTGGAAGCAAAGGACCACGGGGTGGAAAAATGCCTCCAATCTCGGGCCAAGCAACTCGAGAAGGCATCTGAGTCCTCACTAGGTAGATCGCATCAAACTCAACTGATCCCACTCTCACAAAGGGAGCCAAAAGTGTCAGTGCTCGGCACAGGCGAACACGGGTGGCGTGGAGCTCAAAACGGAGAGCGCGGGCATCACGATCTCGATCACTAGCAAACCTAGCAGTCACCTGGAGTGCTGGATCCTCTGCAGAGTGATCTGAGTAGAGTCCGGTGTAATATCCCTCTTCTCCTGGAAGTGCAGCAGGGATATAGCGGAAAGAAGTCTCTCTCAGCAAAGTGTGCTCCTCTCTCAGCAGTGTCATACATGAGTATGCAGCATCCTGCACAGCCATGTTCTCGGTAACGCCAATGCCATGTCCAAAGTGGATAGGCTGAGTGACTCCAACGTGGTGCGGATAGATCCGGACAATGCAGTGGAACTGCGTCTGGTTGAAGTCGTGGAACTGCTCCTCGACGGTGTACTCAGGGTACCATCGATATCCTACATAGGACATCATCTCGATCAACGTGGCGGGATGGCCACGCACACCGAGGCACCTGGTCAAAGGAACAATCTGCCGAGGGGGAAGATCTGCCATCTGAAATAGAAAGGAGTTTGCAAATGCATCAGATTATGAGATAAACCTGGAATGACTCGGACAGCATAACGGTTGTAATTGCAAGAAAAAGACAATTTCTTACAACATGGAAACAGCACTTACATACGATGTAACAAAAAAGGGAGCATAACCACTATAACAATTCGATCACAACTTTCCTACGGCTATGAGGAAGCAAACAACGAGATGTTCTAATCAGACAGAGGAGAGCCTAGTCCTATCTTCCCGTAGAATAAGATAAGGGTGACCCAGAACTCAGAACGAAGGGGGTAAGGAGAAAAAAGAAGCCTTACGTTATTCCCTTATATACCCAGAGTAACTATATAACTATAGCAAGCTAGATTCAACTTCGGTCAAGGCTACTAGTCCTACAGTCAATCCTGCTCTGATACCAAGTCTGTCGGGACCCGGGGTTAGCGTATGCAAGTCCAGTTAAGGCATAGTCATATGGAGAGCCGAGAACCGTACCCACTTGTCTAAGCAGACAAGGCCAAGCACAGAACGTTCTCCGAAAGCATCGTACGTGAGGGGCATCCCATCCAGGCCGGATGATCAACTGAGATGGGTCCTCATCGTCCGCACACAAGTCTAATGATATGGGTGGTGAACTACCATATTCAAAGACAAGTCGCCTCAACCATACTATTGACTATCTCATAACTCTTACATAGACTTACTCCAGCCCGATCACTTAGTCGGGGTCTAGGGCGGGCTCGATCATACCACAAAGTGTGCACGAGACAGAGTCTCGAACAATCGCATCGCGATGCCCCAAGCTGCGCACATCTAAGGGCCACTTGGTGTATGAAAGACCGCCAGCCAGAACACAACTAAGGTCTCGAAAACCCATACAAAGACATGTATGTTATAAACATACACGCAACACACATGCCTTGTATGAACAGTAGGTACCATTGCAATTCTCTACAAAGTGTACATTTTATTTATAACTCTTATAGAGTACACAAAGAGATCACAAACATGTGATCCAACATTACAACACGAAGCGGAAGCAAATTATGTCTGAGTACAGACAAGTTTAACAAATGGCTTAAGAAGCCTTATTTAAACACAAGCCCTCCACGAGGGAACCAGTCGTCTGACTGGGACTAGACTAATTGGTCTTCAGTCGTCCAGCTCGATGAAGAAGCCACCTTCGGGGTCAGTGGCATCATCTAAAACATAGATTAAGCAAACGTGAGTACAAAGTCGTACTCAGCAAGACTTACATAGAAACTATACTACTCATGCACATGTATCAAGGTAAAGGGAGGTGGGGTTCACTTGCAGAAGTGCCAGCTTTGACTTGGCTAATCCTGAACTACGAGTACCAGACTTTGAGGTAAGAAGCGTACACGAGTCCACTACTTTCTCCAACCAATACACCACTATGGTGTCTTCCTCGACTTCCCCACGAGGAAGCACGCCATAGCACTCACACTTATCTTGGTGTGTTTTAGAAGTATCCGGTTCAAGTTATCTAATAATCAAGCTAAGCTTTCCAAGCAGTCCATAACCGCGGACGCGGCTATTCGAATAGTTTTGTTAACCTTGCAAGGGTGTACCGCTACACCCACATGATCATCATTTACCGCCTTTGTACTCGACACCGTTCAAGAGGTGTCGGCGAGGATGCTCACCACAACTGTTACCTCATAGCCGATCTAGTCCGAGAAAGCCGCCTACTTGGGTTGGTTACCAACATCGTGAACCTGGCCGGTTTACCGAAGTGGACCCAAGTGATGTGTGCGTGGTTCATAAGCCGGTCTCGGGTGAGCCGTTCTCTCACTTAGCAACCAGGCCACAGACCTACCAGAACTCCGAACTATTGCGACATCTGGACATCGAAAGGGATGAGTTAGTAAGTTGAGAGGGGTCAGTGAGCCCAATGTGTGGTTGTACTCTTCATCTTGGATCACCACACAAGAACTCGTACTAGGGCGGTGTTCAATGAGACAACCCACCGTGTACTCCTACACAGCCTCTCATCGTTCACCTTGTATTAGGGTCGGTTCACCAACACTTTTCTACCATCATCAACGTGATCATTCCCATCCCGACTCACATCACAGTAACAACAAGGTATCATACTAAGCATGCAATAAGCAGTAACATTGCAGGGGCCACATGATATCAAACAACTCCTACATTTGCTAGGATTGTGGTTTGCTTACTACTGTGACAAAATGATAGGTCATGCAAAGGAATGGGTTCATCTATGCGGTAGAATCGTAACATGGTGATCATCCTAAATAATGCATAAGCGAGACATGAGAGGGAAGTGGGATTTTATCGACATGATCAATGGGGGTTTGCTTGCCTTGCTGACGAGGTTCGGGTTCGGGGTCTTCAACGTAGGGGGTGACCTCGGGTTCCGGCTCCACGTCTATCAGCAACATGACAATCATAGGATCAACAGAATGTATAATGCACAATCACATGAATAAAATTGAAAGGGTGATGTTCATGGTACTGATGTGTTGAGCATTCCATTTAAATGGAGTATATTGCATTTGAAATGCAAATTCAAACTCCACATTTGAATTCAACATTACCCAAGTTGTATGTGATAAGGTTTGATCATTTTGAATCATCTTCAAATGTGTATGATATGCCTCTGATGTGTGATTGAAATGTAGCATGTTGCCATGGTTCAAGTTGCAAAAATATTTGATTTGAATTTGATTTAATTCCATTTAAATCAAATAGCAAATGCTACTGATCACATTTTAAATTCAACTCAAACAGAGTTGAAAGTTGCATATTTGGAAAGATAATTTTCTCCTGATCATTTTTCATATATTATTTGTCCAATTTGGAGTTAATATGAATTTTCTATGAATTTCCAAAGTTTGGGGTATTTTCTGGAATTTCTGGAATTCTTTTAATTCAAATAATCTCTGGAAATTCATTTAAATTGATTTATTGCGCAATTGCTGACGTCAGGGGGGGGCTGACATGTGGGGTCACCTTGTCAGTGACTGGGTTAATTAACCCGTGGTTTAAGTTAATCTAGTGGCTTAATTAAGCCACTGGGCCCACTGGTCAGTGACCCAGGGGGTCATTGGCCGAGTGCTTAAGGGCTAACCCACCGGCGGCTTGACGCCGGTGGCCTGGCCACGGCGGCGCACTCGTCAGAATGGCCTAGGGGCCACGGGAGGGGAAACGGAGGGCACCGGCTTGCTCCTGGAGGTCGTCCGCGTCTTCTGGAGGCAACAGGGGGTCACGGGGTGCTCGGAATCGACGACGGCGACGACTCCGGCGGAAACAGAGAACCGGCGAGGTCGTAGTCGAGGCTAGGGGGCATGAATTGGGCTGAGCTCATGTGCGTTCGAAAGCTGGAACACCCACGAGTCAAACGCGCGCACTGGGGGGTCGCGAGGAGCACGAGGGCGAGCTCTAGCTCAACCATGGCGGCGAGGAGCTCGGTTCTCATGGCGGATTTTGCTAGAGGGGCTACGGGGTGCTAGGAGCTTGGGGGAAAAACTCATAAGCTCACCGCGGATCGAACAGAAGCAACAGCAAGCTCGGGGAGGCTTCAACGGCGGCGAATCGACGACGGCGAGCTCGCGGGTCCGGCGAGTTCTCGGTGAAGCTTGCGTCTCGTCTGGCCCGAATTGATCCGTTTCCTGCTGCTAGTCGTCGAAGTCGAGGACGAGGAGCACGGTGGACTTGCTGGCTCGAGCTCTAGGGCACGGTGGCCACGCGGGGGCTCGACGGCGCTCCGGTGAGGCTTCGGGCAGCGACGGATTCGAGCACGGGAGGAGGAGGAGGAAGCTCTGGAGGGGGGGGATGGACTGCGGAGGCTGCGGGGAGTCTCCAGGTGCGAGAAGAAGCCACGGGGAGGCCTGGAAGCTCCTCGACGGCGACGTGTCGTTTCCGGCTAGCTCGGTGGCATTCCCCCGAGCAGCTTGGAGGCGCGGGAAGGGGAAGAATACGCCCCTGCCCCTGTGGGCCGGCTGGGCTGGGGTGGGCTGACTTCGCCTGGGCGCCAGGTAAGGGTTTCTGATTTCTTTTCTATTTTCCTTTTCTGACATTTGTTCTGTTTAGCTAAAATAAATAGCTAAACATTTTATTAAATGCTGAAAATTTTTATATGGCCTCATAATAATATAGACTAGCCACTCATAAACTTTCAACATTTTTAAAATTCAAATAATTTGAATCTTAAATCAAATAGGGGTATTTCTTTAATTCCAAGGCACTGTTTGATTATTTGAAACATCTATGAGCATGGGATGGGTCCCACATCACTTGATATGTGATCACACTCATTTATAAGACTTTTCAAAAATCTAACATGAATTTTTGGAGAAGATTTTTATCTGGCCTTTTTGAATTAATTCATCTGGGGGTGTTCCTTCTCCCATTTGGATTTTGAAGTTGATTTCCTTTGAAAATTTGACATGATGCAAGGTTACTTGATCCTAGCACATTACCTAACAGAGGGTTCTGACAGTGATCGGGTGAAACCCGGTGTCGCAAAGGTCGAGTGTCAGGGTGGCAAGGGTTGGTCTCCGTCCGGTACGAGATAAGAGCGGGAAAAATAATCACCGATCGATAAATCGGGGATGCAAACACCGCAAACAAATCAGACAAACAAACAATTCGCACCGAAAACAAAATTTTTAATTTTTGCAAAATCTGGGCTGTTACACCATACCTCTGGGGACGCGCCTTCGTCGTCAAAGCTGACAACTACAGCCTCAAGTTTCTACTGGACCAACGCTCTTGGGTGGGAAAGCTCTTGGGTTTCGACTTCACCGTGGAATACAAACCAGGCCTTCAAAACATCGTCGCCGGTGCGCTCTCTCACTGTGATGTTCCTACATGCCACACATGCGCCATCAAGGGGACTTCTTTTGATCTATTTGAAGCACTCCGTCAGGCATCACACACAGACCCGGCGATTGTCACATTCCGGGAATAGCTAGAGTCTGGCGAGTTGGGGCAGCCTTGGGCTCTAATCGATGGCATTGTTACCTTTCAGCAGCGGGATTATGTGCCGCCCTCATCACAGTTGGTAGCGGAGGTCCTGGCTGTGGCCCATGATGATGGACATGAAGGCATACAAAATTCATTGCATCGTCTTCGCAGGGATTTTCATCTGCCTCAAGCCCGGTCAACACTTCAGCAGTATATCCGTGCTTGTACGGTTTGTCGACGCAACAAGACGAGCAGCTTCATCCAGCTGGCCTGTTACATCCTTTGACAGTACCTTCTCATGTATGGGAGTACATCTCCATGGATTTCATTGAGGCATTACCAAAGGTGGGCGGTAAAAGTGTTATCCTTACAGTGGTGGATAGTTTCTCCAAGTATGCCCATTTTATTCCTTTAGCACATCCGTACACTATTGAGTCTGTTGCTAAGGCTTTCTTCTCCAACATCGTCCGTCTTCATGGTTTTCCAATATCCATCGTTTCGAACAGAGGTGTGGTGTTCACTTCGGGATCTTGGAAGGCTTTGTTTGAAGCCACAGGCACACGCTTGCACATGAGTTTTGCCTTCCATCCGCAGTTAGATGGCCAATCGAAGGTAATAAATTGCGTCATCACTATGTACCTTCGTTGCATCACTAGGGATCGCCCACGCCAGTGGCTCCAATGGTTGTCGCGGGCAGAGTACTTCTACAACACTTCATATCATTCAGCGTTGAAGGACACTCCTTTCAAGGTGGTTTATGGACGGGATCCCCCATCCCTCCGGGACTGTACTCCGGGCGAAAATTGAATCAAGCGGGGATGCCTTCGATCTTGGCGGCGCATTCGTCGCCGGTGGGCGGCGGAGGGACGGGGACGCCGCCGGCGCTCAACCTCCATGAGCCCGGTGTAACAGCCCAGATTTCACAAAAATTAAAATTTTTGATTCGGTGTGAATTGTTTGATTGTCTGATTTGTTTGCGGTGTTTGCATTCCCGATTTATCGATCGGCGATTATTTCCCCCCTCTTATCTCGTACCGTACGGAGACCGACCCTTGCCACCCTGACACTCAACCTTTGCGACACCGGGTTTCACCGGATCACCGTCGCGAAAACCGCACGAGACCAGTCGCAGCCAACGGAACGAAAAACCCCGTTTAATAAGTAAACGGGATATTTTTATAGCGCGCCGGGAAGTTTTCTCGGAACGGTTCCAACGCGAGGTGATCGCCGTCGGCTCGACACGCTGATCGCGCAGTTCGAAGTTTTACCCGAATCGGAGGTACTGCGGACCCCCGGCGGTCAGAAACGTAAACACCGCGCGCGAGAGAGAAAAACCGGGGATGTTTTTTGCAAACTGCCAGCCACCTGGGCTATATAAAGACCACCACTCTCCCACCTCTTTCTAGGGTTTCCCTAGCCACAAAATTGCAGCCACACCCCCAGATCTGCCCATTTTTCGCAATTTAGCCCCAATTTCGTCCAATTTTTTGCCAGATCCATCCTGGACCGTCAGATCTCGCGATCCGACGGCCCAGGGAGCTCCCCACCAACCCGTGCTCCTCTCTCCTCTCTCCGAGCCGCCTCCACGCCGTGGGAATCTGGCGCCCGCACCGCCACCTCTGGCGAGCCGCCGACCACGCGCGCAGCCGGGCCCTGCCGTGCTCCGGTGACCGCCACCCCTTGCGCCGCCTCCCCTTCTCCCTCTCATTACCTCTCCTTTCCCCGTCGCAGGCCGCAACATCCATGGGAGCCGCCGCGCCATGAATCCTAGGCCGAGCTCGTCGGCGTCCCTCCCGCTCGACGCCGCGCCGCCCGGAAGACCTCGCCGGAGGACCATCATGCACCGCCGCCGCCAGCCCCGTTCCCGCGCCCCCTCGCACTGCCCGGCCGCCATCGCCGGCGTGCGCCGCCGCCAGCCGCCGGACAGCCGCCCTGGCCGCGATCTAGATCGGGATCGGGCAGGTGCGAGCCGCCGGACGACGTGGGCCGGCCCAGCGCCCCCCTCGGCCCAGGGCGCCTCCAGCGGCCCAGCCGCATTCCTCTGGCCAGATGGGCCTGGCCGATGGGTGAGCAGCCCACCGAGCCTCTCTTTTTTTATGTTTGTTGTTTTTTTGTTTTTATTATTTTGCTAAGTCTGGAGAAAATTTTTGCTGATTCAATTTTGCGCTGTAGTTTGCGAGTAAACCGTAGCTCGGATCACGTTGCGCCCAAAATGAAAGTTGCTTAGAATTGTGTGTACTTCAATTAATCTTTTGTGAGCATTTTGATTTGAGGCCATCTTGATGGTGCAAATCTGTGTTGAAGTGGGCATCAGACTGTTAACTGAAGTTAATCTCTGGAAATTGCTGCTGTTATTATTTTATTGCAACTTTGGTTGATGATTGTGACACATCCATGAGGCCTATTGCATTGATTCTTTTTCCTATGTGTTAAGCATCATGTGTACTTAATTCCCATGATTTGACTTGTCATGTTTGGGTGCTTTAGCTATATTAAATCTTGCTCCAAAGTCGTGATCCTGATGTTAATGTGCTGCTGTGCTGAAAACTGTTAATTTGTTGCAAATTCGGGTGACGGTTGCGTCGCAACCGTTTATCGGAATTGAGTGATTCCAATTGCATATTGTTAAGCATCATGTCTACTTCCAATATATGTATTGCATCGTCATGATATGCTTGTTGGTCATATAGTTATTGATCTCCAAAGTTGCTATGCCGCTGTTTTCGACAGCCACCTCTGTTTTTCTCTAAGTCTGTAACGTCCCGATGCCATGTTGTTTGCTTAATATCTTTTGATTTGTTATGCCTATGACCTTGATTCTTTCTTGTACCTGATCCTCATCATGTCTAGTTCATGCTCATATATTTCTATGTCATGTTGCTGCACTTTTGCATATAGTTTTGCTCTTGTTTATACAGCATAAAAATAATAGTTTCTGCCAAGTTTTCGTGATTTTCACTAAGTCCTAGACCAGTAATGTTTTATTGCATTTTGCATGGGCTATAACTAGTTGTTCATGATGCCTATTTGCATGATTCTTTTTGCCATGCCTTCCCTGTCATGTCTACTTTAGTTCCATATCATTTGTGAGCATGTTTGCATTGATTATCCTGTTTATGCATTGCTCTAAAGTGTGCTTCCTGATGTTGGCAGATTGTGCCCGTAACTTGTTTTGCTTATATCTTTTTGATCGTAACTCCGTTTGGAGTGTGCCTTATATGTAACTTGATTATTTTTTCGTGTACTTTGTGTTTATGATATTGTTTGCTGTTGTTAACCAACCTAAAATATGGTTTAGGACAGAACAGTACCAAATCCTTTAATTGTCGTGGGGTACTTAGTGGAATGCCATGTTTAGGTTGTGCCTCACTTAAAATGACTAGCATAGATAGTTTCCTTTATGCTTCACCTCTTGCCATGTTTGTGTGCTATGTCATGCTTGAGTGAGATGCCATGTTAACAACCTTTGTTGATCACCTGTAGCTAAACAACTTGAACCTTTCTAAATGTGCGGTATCGTCGTGTGTGACGAGTACTCCACTTAACCTGTTAGTAACCGCTCTCGGCGGTAGGTGCGATGTCTCGTGTTTCCTTCTTGTTGATGCTTGCTCGTGTTTGCCTCGTAGTAATAGAGTGCTTGCTCGTTGATTGATTTCCAGTGTTTATCGTCTTGTGTGCTTCCGCGGGTACCTTCGGAGACGATGCGAGCTTGCGATCAACTACACCTTCGGAACCCGACTTATCAACAGGCAAGGACTATACATTACTTATGATCCATTCTATTTCAATCAGCGGTTTGCATGCTAGTCTAGGTTAGGTTCGATGTTTGATCCTACCACATGTTTACAACCTCTTTCAAACCGATACAGTCATGTCCCTTCCCAGCAAACCTTGTACTGTTATGTTACTATTGCTCGTTGCTCAGCCCCTGCTTAGTATGCATGCTTAGGATGCTACGATGTTACCTTGTTACTCCTTGGTTTAGGCTATCACATTATTATATTATATTGCTGTTGATGATATGATTATTATAATGTTGACTATACTCGACGAAGGATGGAAGGTCTAGGCTATCCCGCCCCGAAGCTTTGTTCCATTCGAGTCACCTAGGACCCGAGTTCCGGGTATTGGTTTTAAGACTGAGCGTGCCTAATCGCGTGTGGGATTTTATGGGGTCCCCTCTTCTTACCTACCTAGATTCAAACATTTCTAGAGGTGGCCCAAGCTGATTTACCATTTGAAACCCGTGTGTGTGCTGGTCAGCTGCCAGTAGTTTTCAAACAACTCGGGCGAGCGGAGACAGAGTTCCTTTGTTGGTCCACACTTGGTGAGCTAGGGGTCCCCTGATGTCAGGTGTGATTTCCCGACCTTAGCCGTACGGAACTGTCCGATCCGAGAGCGTGGCCGGCTTTTGGATTGGGTGTCTACTCCCCGGGCGGCACCCGGATTTGTGCGTTGTTAGATAGAGGGACCTGTCGTTTCGGATCTCTCGGAACTAAATCATAAAATGGTTGCCTCTAACGGGTAGAAACTGAGAGAGATGGGCGAGCATGCGACGCCTCGTAATGGGCAGTTGGTACACCCCTGCAAGGTTAAATCTTTTCGAGAAGCCGTGTCCGCGGTTATGGACGACTTGAGACCTACGTCCAGTTCATAGACAACAATAACTGAGATAATCTTAATATAACTTGATCAACGTGTGTGTGTGCCTTTACTGCTTCTTCTTCGTCGGGATGCGAAGAGGAGGACAAGGATAGGATAGGTGTTATGTTTGCGTAAGTAGTTGACAGCAAGACTTGTTGGAGGCGATTCCTCATCGAATGCTTGGCTTCCTATCTTACTCTTTAGATCGTTAGCCACTTCATAAATGCTAGTGCGACAGCAACCTCACCACTTATCCCATCCTTACCGTAAACTACTAGTTGTCCTAGAATGACGAGTGATGAAGTCCTTGCTGGGTCAGATGACCACTACAGTTGGATGCTGAGTACTTCTGTACTCATGATACTACCCCCAAACTCTTTTCAGGGTTCTTGATCGACAACAGGTATGGTGACCGACGTTTCATGTGGAGACTCGACGACGACTAGTTAGGCGGATCCCGGCGGAGGGCCTGGACCCGTGTGGTTATGGGGATCTATGTTTTTCTCTTTGCCAGTAGGCATTTGATTGTAGTCTATACTCAGACATGTATCTTCCGCTGTTGTATTGTATTTGAGGTAGTTGTATGCCGATTGTATGAGATGTTGTATCCTTGTATTTGTAATGTTGTGATATCATGTTGGAAATCCGGGGCATATGACTTCGTCATATGTCGCGGTGGGACCGATATGTGCTTCGTCCCTGGATCTGGATGGAAACATCTAGATCTGGAACAGTACCGCATATCGGGCCTTACAACTTGGTATCAGAGCCTTACCGACCGTAGGATCCCTTTTCTGGCCGAAGTCGAGTCTAGATAAAAAACTATTTTGTAGTTACTAAGTTAGTTATCGGAGAGTAGGAATCTTTTTACTCCTTACCCTTGCTCTGGTCAGGACAAGTGTCGTAAGTGTTTTATTCTCTCTTATCCCTTTCAAACTTTAGGATCTCGAGTGTGTGGAGTGTCGGAACCGTTACAATGCCTTGCGTGCATTGTATTGTCTCGATTCCGATCTCAGGTTTGGGAAACCTTGTAGTACCTTTAGTTCTTTCGACTCTGGGTAAACCTCTTGGTCATCTGTTGACTTCAGTACTCTTACCCAGTATCTTCAAATTTCAAGTGAGAATGCTTCCCTTGATCGTCGCTTTGAATTGTCTTTCTTCCTCTTGACACTGGTGGTTTCGTTTTCCGACGTTACCGTCTCTCTGCGGAAATTTATCTCGACAGAAGCTCGACATCGACATGAAGTAGAGTCCCTTGTTGGTGGTGTTGAAGAAACGTCGACTCTCTTTTCTGTCCCCTTCCCCTCTCCCCCGGATCGTCCTGGATCTCAGGACGAGATCCCTTGTTGGTGGTGTTGTATTGTAACAGCTCAGGTTTCACAAAAATTAAAAATTTTGTTTTCGGTGTGAATTGTTTGATTGTCTGATTTGTTTGCGGTGTTTGCATCCCCGATTTATCGATCGGCGATTATTTCCCCCCTCTTATCTCATACCGGACGGAGACCGACCCTTGCCACCCTGACACTCGACCTTTGCGACACCGGGTTTCACCCGATCACCGTCGCGAAAACCGCACGAGACCAATCGCAACCAATGGAACGAAAAACCCCGTTTAATAAGTAAACGGGATATTTTTATAGCGCGCCGGGAAGTGTTCTCGGAACGGTTCCAACGCGAGGTGAACGCCGCCGGCTCGACGCGCTGATCGTGCAGTTTGAAGTTTTACTCGAATCGGAGGTACTGCGGACCCTCGGCGGTCAGAAACGTAAACACCGCGCGTGCAAGAGAAAAACCGGGGATGTTTTTTGCAAACTGCCAGCCACCTGGGCTATATAAAGACCACCACTCTCCCACCTCTTTCTAGGGTTTCCCTAGCCACAAAATTGCAGCCACACCCCCAGATCTGCCCCATTTTTCGCAATTTAGCCCCAATTTCGTCCAATTTTTTGCCAGATCCATCCTGGACCGTCAGATCTCGCGATCCGACGGCTCAGGGAGATCCCCACCAACCCGTGCTCCTCTCTCCTCTCTCCGAGCCGCCTCCACGCCGTGGGAATCCGGCGCCCGCGTCGCCGCCTCTGGCGAGCCGCCGGCTACGCGCGCAGCCGGGCCCTGTCGTGCTCCGGTGACCGCCACCCCCTTGCGTCGCCTCCCCTTCTCCCTCTCCTTACCTCTCCTTTCCCCGTCGTAGGCCGCAACCTCCATGGGAGCCGCCGCGCCATGAATCCCAGGCCGAGCTCGTCGGCGTCCCTCCCGCTCGACGCCGCGCCGCCCGGAAGACCTCGCCGGAGGACCACCATGCACCGCCGCCGCCAGCCCCGTTCCTGCGCCCCCTCGCACTGCCCGGCCGCCCTCGCCAGCGTGCGCCGCCGCCAGCCGCCGGACAGCCGCCCTGGCCGCGATCCAGATCGGGATCGGGCAGGTGCGAGCCGCCGGACGACATGGACCGGCCCAGCGCCCCCCTCGGCCAAGGGCGCCTCCAGCGGCCCAGCCGCATTCCTCTGGCCAGATGGGCCTGGCCCATGGGTGAGCAGCCCACCGAGCCTCTCTTTTTTTTATGTTTGTTGTTTTTTCTTTTAATTATTTTGCTCAGTCTGGAGAAAATTGCTGCTGATTCAATTGTGCGTTGTAGTTTGCGAGTAAACCGTAGCTCGGATCACGTTGCGCCCAAAATGAAAGTTGCTTAGAATTGTGTGTACTTCAATTCATCTTTAGTGAGCATTTTGATTTGAGGCCATCTTGATGGTGCAAATCTGTGTTGAAGTGGGCATTAGACTGTTAACTGCTGTTAATCTCTGGAAATTGATGTTGTTATTATTTTATTGCAACTTTGGTTGATGATTGTGACACATCCATGAGGCTTATTGCATTGATTCTTTTTCCTATGTGTTAAGCATCATGTGTACTTCATTCCCATGCTTTGACTTGTCATGTTTGGGTGCTTTAGCTATATTAAATCTTGCTCCAAAGTGGTGATCCCGATGTTAATGTGCTGCTGTGCTGAAAACTGTTAATTTGGTGCAACTTCGGGTGACGGTTGCGTCGCAACCGTTTATCGGAATTGAGTGATTCCAATTGCATATTGTTAAGCATCGTGTCTACTTCCATTATATGTATTGCATCGTCATGATATGCTTGTTGGTCATATAGTTATTGAGCTCCAAAGTTTCTATGCTGCTGTTTTTGACAGCCACCTCTGTTTTTCTCTAAGTCTGTAACGTCCCGATGACATGTTGTTTGCTTAATATCTTTTGATCTTTTATGCCTATGACCTTGATTCTTTCTTGTACTTGATCCTCATCATGTCTAGTTCATGCTCATATATTGCTATGTCATGTTGCTGCACTTTTGCATATAGTTTTTCTCCTGTTTATACAACATAAAAATAATAGTTTCTGCCATGTTTTTGTGATTTGCACTAAGTCCTAGACGAGTAATGTTTTATTGCATTTTGCATGGGCTATAACTAGTTGTTCATGATGCCTATTTGCATGATTCTTTTTGCCATGTCTTCCATGTCATGTCTACTTTAGTTCCATATCATTTGTGAGCATGATTGCATTGATTATCCTGTTTATGCATTGCTCTAAAGTGTGCTTCCTGATGTTGGCAGATTGTGCCCGTAACTTGTTTTGCTTATATCTTTTTGACCGTAACTCCGTTTGGAGTGTGCCTTATATGTAACTTGATTATTTTTTCGTGTACTTTGTGTTTATGCTATTGTTTTCTGTTGTTAACCAACCTAAAATATGGTTTAGGACAGAACAGTACCAAATCCTTTAATTGTCGTGGGGTACTTAGTGGAATGCCATGTTTAGGTTGTGCCTCACTTAAATTGACTAGCATAGATAGTTTCCTTTATGCTTCACCTCTTGCCATGTTTGTGTGCTATACCATGCTTGAGTGAGATGCCATGTTAACAACCTTTGTTGATCACCTGTAGCTAAACAACTTGAACCTTTATAAATATGCGGTATCGTCCTGTGTGACGAGTACTCCACTTAACCTGTTAGTAACCGCTCTTGACGGTAGGTGCGATGTCTCGTGTTGCCTTCTTGTTGATGCTTGCTCGTGTTTGCCTCGTAGTAATAGAGTGCTTGCTCGTTGATTGCTTTCCAGTGTTTATCGTCTTGTGTGCTTCCGCGGGTACCTTCGGAGACGATGCGAGCTTGCGATCAACTACACCTTCGGAACCCGACTTATCAACAGGCAAGGACTATACATTACTTATGATCCATTCTATTTCAACCAGCGGTTTGCATGCTAGTCTAGGTTAGGTTCGATGTTTGATCCTACCACATGTTTACAACCTCTTTCAAACCGATACAGTCATGTCCCTTCCCAGCAAACTTTGTACTGCTATGTTACTATTGCTCGTTGCTCAGCCCCTGCTTAGTATGCATGCTTAGGATGATACGATGTTACCCTGTTACTCCTTGGTTTGGGCTATCACATTATTATATTATATTGTTGTTGATGATATGATTATTATAATGTTGACTATACTCGACGAAGGATGGAAGGTCTAGGCTATCCCGCCCCGACGCTTTGTTCCATTCGAGTCACCTAGGACCCGAGTTCCGGGTATTGGTTTTAAGACTGAGCGTGCCTAATCACGTGTGGGATTTTATGGGGTCCCCTCTTCTTACCTACCTAGCTTCAAACATTTCTAGAGGTGGCCCAAGCTGATTTACCATTTGAAACCTGTGTGTGTGTTGGTCAGCTGCCAGTAGTTTTCAAACAACTCGGGCCAGCGGAGACAGAGTTCCTTTGTTGGTCCACACTTGGTGAGCTAGGGGTCCCCTGATGTCAGGTGTGATTTCCCGACCTTAGCCGTACGGAAGAGTCCGATCCGAGAGCGTGGCCGGATTTCGGATTGGGTGTCGACTCCCCGGGGGCCACCCGGATTTGTGCGTTGTTAGATAGAGGGATCTGTCGTTTCGGATCTCTCGGAACTAAATCATAAAATGGTTTCCTCTAACGGGTAGCAACTGAGAGAGATGGGCGAGCATGCGATGCCTCGTAATGGGCAGTTGGTACACCCCTGCATGGTTAAATCTTTTCGAGAAGCCGTGTCCGCGGTTATGGACGACTTGAGACCTACGTCCTGTTCATAGACAACAACAACAACTGAGATAATCTTAATATGACTTGATCAACGTGTGTGTGTGCCTTTACTGCTTCTTCTTCGTCGGGATGCGAAGAGGAGGACAAGGATAGGATAGGTGTTATGCTTGCGTAAGTAGTTGATAGCAAGACTTGTTGGAGGCGATTCCTCATTGAATGCTTGGCTTCTTATCTTACTCTTTAGATCGTTAGCCACTTCATAAATGCTAGTGCGACAGAAACCTCACCACTTATCCCATCCTTACCGTAAACTACTAGTTGTCCTAGAATGACGAGTGATCAAGTCCTTGCTGGGTCAGATGACCACTACAGTTGGATGCTGAGTACTTCTGTACTCATGATACTACCCCCAAACTCTTTTCAGGGTTCTTGATCGACAACGGGTATGTTGACCGACGTTTCACGTGGAGACTCGACGATGCCTAGTTAGGCGGATCCCGACGGAGGGCCTGGACCCGTGTGGTTATGGGGATCGATGTTTTTCTCTTTGCCAGTAGGCATTTGATTGTAGTCTGTACTCAGACATGTATCTTCCGCTGTTGTATTGTATTTGAGGCAGTTGTATGCCGATTGTATGAGATGTTGTATCCTTGTATCTGTAATGTTGTGATATCATGTTGGAAATCCGGGGCATATGACTTCGTCATATATCGCGGTGGGACCGATATGTGCTTCGTCCCCGGATTTGGATGGAAACATCTAGATCTGGAACAGTACCGCATATCGGGCCTTACACCCGGGACGCGCATGTCCGGCAGCGTGGGGTAGTTGGCCTCCTGCAGGAGGCGCGCCTCCCACTCGTGCAGCCAGCGGCGGCCGAAGCAGTTGGCCGCCGCCTCGTCGCCGGGAAAACGTCCCCCCATGTGCTCGAGAGAAGAAGGCGAGAGAGGAGATGGAGGCGACAAGAGCGCGTGGCGAGAAAGCAGATGGAGACGAGAAGGCGAGAGAAGAGTGTGCGGCGAGCGGCGGCGAGTGCTGGCTTTTATAGCGGCAAGAGGGCGAGAGCGGTGTGAACGTGTGGCGCGAAAAGGCGTGAACGCTTGGCGGCGATGGCCATTACTGCGCCGCGTGGTCGATTGGATTGCTCGGTGGCAGCATTGATTCGCCTGGCGGAAGGCTGACCGGCGACAGGATTGATTCGAGCAGGAGCTGAGGCGATGCGATGAGGACGACGAAGCGCCAGTCGCTGACTCGGCGAGCCCGCTAGGCGAGAATCTGGTGCGGTTTGTTTTCGCACCAGAATTCCTTCCCCTGCCCCCCACCCCCAACGCGTTGGGTTCGGCCTTGGGTCCGTCGTCGCCAATTTCGGCTAGATCCAGTGAAATTTGGGCTTCTGGGGGAGCGACTGGGTGAAATTTTTAGCGTCGGCGTGAACAAATTGCTCTTGGGGGCATGTTGGGGGGCGCGGCTAGAGATGCTCTTATCCCGCGATGGCTCGGATGGCTGGGTGGCCCCACCCGGCAGAAGACACTATTGATAGAGGACGTGGATGGCCTGAGAATAGTTGTTATCCCTTCATCTTTTATAAGAGAAATTGTTTTTGTCGGCGCTTAATCTGAATCTTCCTCCACACTGTTGTTTTTTTTCGTTGAATATCTGCCCCCAAACAAATAGCTGTGACCAACAATTTAGAGATTCAAAAATGAAAGAATTTAGAGATTCAAAAAAGCAACGGCAAAACCATCAGAATTGCGTAAGTACCATACAAACAACGCAGCTCAAATGACTTCATAGGAACAACCACACAACTGAAGACTCATTGTCCTCCACACTAATGCTGACATCTGGGTTTACAGAACCTTTGGAAGCCACTCCCCCAGACGCACACCGCATCTCATCATCAACTAATCCCTTTCCCTTGAACAAGCAAAGTAACAAACAGCTGACTCACCTCGTTCACGCCATGGACCATGACTGAGCTGACTCCAAAGGTGATAACAGAGTTCTTGCCTAAGCTTAATCCATCTCCCTCCAGCCACAACGCTTCTACGCCCTCTTCTTTCACCCGTAAAGTTTTCCAAAGGACCTCCAGCCATAGTCCTTGTGCACTGCCCACCACCTCTGCTTATGTACTAATGCGCAGTTCATTCCCCTCGTGTGTTTCTAAATTCAAAATTCAAACTGCCATGGAACTAGCTCAGATGACAAATGACCCTACAACAGTTTCACAAAACATCACATATTACTATAAGTACTAAATAAAGGTTACAAATCCAAAAAAGAACTGTTGAAACTTATTCAAATGCCTCGTAAGGTAACTAACCGAATATCCACAAACAATTTATTGCATACATTTAGTTCTTTCAATATTGGGTCGGCTCTTCCCATATCTTATTCCAAATCCTTTCTCCTAGGAATACATGTTGTAGAAATTGTATGCCTCTTCCAGTAAGACCTTGTGCCTAGTGACCGAACAATTACATTATCCTTGGGGCTTTCGGCAAAACCCCTTACTACTTTCTCGAGAGCAGTTACACGTGACGAGCAAGGGGTCCTGCTCGGCGCCGCAGCTTCGATCCTGACCTGTATAAAATTACTCCTATCAATAACATTATCAATTCCTTCAATAAATTCTAACCTCCTCTCAATAACACTGCACATTCCTTCTATGTGAATGTAAACTCCTTCAAGTACTACATAGTTGAGAACAGAAGTCACACTTTACAGTCATACCAACCTGTTTCAAAAATCTATCTAATTGCAAGTGTAAGATTTTTCTTATATTTTGATTTCCTAAATTGTCAGTACATCATATCTTTACCAGAAGCAACTTCTTCACCAGCAACACATTCATGTACTACACAACGGATGCCTGAGCTGAACACATTTGCGACAATAAGCGAAATGAATCCATTTTTGCTTTACTAACTACCAACTATCTCATGTCTAGCGACAGAGAACAAAATCACAGCCATGCGGCTGCACTCATATGCAATGGCGGCGATGACCAATTATTCTGATAAGCATTCAAGCAGACAATATATTCCGATATAGTACATCAAAAAACAAAAACACACTAATCTCTACAAACGAGGAACAAACCTTTTAGTCCATCTGAGCGCTCGAGGGTTCATCTTATCGGTTGACATTTCTGATGCCCGCGGCGAGCTCTTACCGTCTCTGATCAGGACTTCCATCTTCAACACAGATTTGACCCTCCGCGCTCATTGCAGGCATTGTCATTTCCTCCACCACCAGGACTTCGTTCATCACACCGTTAGCCGACTGATCCATTGGGATAAGATGTTCAGCCATTTTCCAAAGATGTTTCCAGCTAACTAAAACAAGTCAAAACTAGAACATAACCATATAAGCCAAGACTTAACTGTGTCATTAAAGATAAATTCCAAGTAAAGTCATAGAGAAACAAGATTCATTTTCTAACGGAAAGTATGGACCAACATCTCACAAAAATCATGACTTCATTAGAAATTGAACTAGTTTCAGAACAGAAGCCAAACAACCATAAGGATCAGCCAATAGATGTTTAAGAAATGGACCTCAGTCCAGCCCACCCAAACCCAAAAATGAAATAAAAGTAAGAAGCTTCATGTAGTGCTCCAGCAAAGCTTTACAAATCAACCTGATATAAGCCCGACTATTAAGCCAAGATCATTCAAGGAAAAGAAGTCATCCATGTGAAATACCAGGGAGGCCGCGTAGTGCTTTATTGATTGATCGGGGCTTATCCCGTTTAGCGCATACATTATTCTGTTACAGCAGTGGTTGGCAAGAAGAGAATAAAGAGGTAAGAAAAGCAACAGTGAAAAGTAAATAAGCTAGAGGAAGACAGTGAGGGAACGCAAGCCATCCGATCTTCACCGTCGCCGATCCCCGCCGTTCATTATCTGAACCGGTACAGTTAACTGAAGACTAGAAACCTTGCAAGTTCAGTCTGACAATGCTCCCTTGCGAGCTCGAACTTGTCCTCAAGATGCTGAAGGTTGACGATGCCATGCTTCGACTGTCTTCTTGAAAAAGGCTGGGAATGTATGCTTCATGAAATCTGTGTATTCTCATGTTGCGTCATCCAGTGGAAAATTCTTACATTGTACAAGCCATTAGACAACGGGCAGATTGTTGCAAGGGAACTGTCGGGTCTGAAGTATGAGATAACAGGTTCAGTTTTGGTACGCCCTTCAGGATCAACTAGAGGTAAATCAGCACAGGGAACTGCATTGGGTCCGATGTGTTTCTTCAGCGGCTGATATGCCCATGTTTGCAGCTGCAGGTGATATGACACATTCGCCCGCAATACAGTACTTGAAATGGTCCATAAAACTTGCTCTGCAGCTTGATGTGAGAGCGAAGGCCGGAAGCATTCAGATGATGTGGCTGAAGTTTCAAGTCGACCATGTCACCTACTGCAACTCTGCAAGAGTCCTTTCCACTGCTTCTGATCTGCATAATTCTTAATGCGCTGCTGGCCAATTAAGAGATTGTGCTTCAGCGTTGAGAGAAGCTGTTGTCTGACAGTCAAGGAACCATGTGCCTCACTGTCAGTAGTACCTACTACCATTGAGACCTCACTGATTTGTGGCTGTGGATATCCCTATAAGGGCTCGAAAGGAGTCTACAGGAGAGCCGAATGAAAGAACTGTTCTACCAGTATTCAGCCATGGGTAAATGCTGAACCCATTTCTTCGGTTCAGTAGAAACCATGCAGCGAAGGTAATTTTCAATACTCACAAGTTCACCTTGCAAGTTCAGTCTAATAATGTAGCATTCTCCATTAGAGATGCATTTTGATGTATGAGTTCCATTTCAAGAAAGACCTTTTCCAAAGATGTTTCCGGCTAATTAAAACAAGTCAAAACTGGCACAAAACCATATAAGCCAAAGCATAACTGCATCATTAATGATGAGTTTCAAGCAAGGTCATAGAAAACCAAGACCCATTATTTAAAGGAAAGCCAACAAAGTGTAGACCAACATCTCACAAAAATCATGACTTCATGAGAAATGAACTATTTAAGAATAGAAGCCAAACAACCATAAGGATCAGCCAATAGATATTTAAGAAATGGACCTCAATCAAAAACAAGCTTTGAAATCATTATGGCAAAGGATTATTAGTCCATCCCACCCTGACCCAAAAAATAAAATAAAATAACGAGGCTTCATGTTGTGCTCCGGCTAAGCACTAGAAATTCAACTGATCTTAAGCCCAACCATTAAGCCAAAATCATTCAAGGAAAGGAAGTCATCCAATTTTAGCAAAAGAACCAATATTAAAGCACTGTGTCACATGCTGAGTATCAAGGCAAAATTAACATAAATCTTTTTTTTGCGGTTTTTTTAACATAAATCTGTTCCTAACAGTTCAACATGGAAAATGATGGACATCAAGAACTTGAATAACGAAAAAATAAATGCTCTCAGGTTATTATACTCCCTCCTCTAGTTATTGAGAAGTAATTGCTTCAAACATAGGCTCAACTAACATTTTAAAACTTGTACTGACTATTGTTTAATAATATTTGTATTGGATGTGTGAAAAAAAACATGTGCAGGTTATCTACAAGTATTTGTTTAAGGCAGATTTTACATAATGAGAACAAAGGTTATCTCCCATAAAGTATTTTCAAGAAATAATAACTTCAAACAGTTTTATACAATGAGAATAAAGGTTCTCTGTCATAAAGTATTTTCAAAGAACTCAATACATCTAAAAGTATTTTCTTTGGTTCAGTAGAAACCATGCAGCCAAGGTAATTTTCAATACACTGGTTCACATGTTCACCTTGCAAGTTCAGTCTAATGATGTAGCATTCTCCATTGGAGATGCATTTTGATGTATTGAGTTCCATATCAAGAAAAAAACCTTTTCCAAAGATGTTTCCAGCTAATTAAAACAAGTCAAAACTGGAAAAAAACCATATAAGCCAAAGCATAACTACATCATTAATGATGAGTTTCAAGCAAGGTCATAGAAAACCAGGAACCGTTATTCACAGGAAAGCCAACAAAGTGTAGACCAACATCTCACAAAAATCATGACTTCATGAGAAATGAACTCGTTTTAGAATAGAAGCCAAACAACCATAAGGGTCAGCCAATAGATATTTAAGAAATGGACCTCAATCAACAAACAACTTATGAAAATATTATGGCGAAGGATTATTAGTCCAGCCCACCCAGACCCAAAAATAAAATAAAATAAAATAAAGAGTCCTTTCCACTGCTTCTGATCTGTATAATTATTAATGCGCTGCTGGCCAATTAATAGATTGTGCTTCAGTGTTGAGAGAAGCTGTTGTCTGCCAGTCAAGGAACCATGTGCCTCACTGTCAGTAGTAGTACCTACTACCATTGAGACCTCACTGATTTGTGGCTGTGGATATCCCTATAAGGCCTCGAAAGGAGTCTAGAAGAGAGACGAATGAAAGAACTGTTCTACCAGTACTCAGTCATGGGTAAATGCTGAACCCATTTCTTCGGTTCAGTAGAAACCATGCAGCGAAGGTAATTTCCAATACACTGGTTCACAAGTTCACCTTGCAAGTTCAGCCTAATAATGTAGCATTCTCCATTGGAGATGCATTTTGATGTATGAATTCCATTTCAAGAAAGACCTTTTCCAAAGATGTTTCCAGCTAATTAAAACAAGTCAAAACTGGAACGAAACCATATAAGCCAAAGCATAACTGCAACATTAATGATAAGTTCAAGCAAGGTCATAGAAAACCAAGATCCGTTTTTTAAAGGAAAGCCAACAAAGTGCAGACCAACATCTCACAAAAATCAAGACTTCCCTGAGAAATGAACTAGTCTCAGAACAGAAGCCAAACAACCATAAGGATCAGCCAATAGATATTTAAGAAATGGACCTCAATCAACAAACAAGCTTTGAAATCATTATGGCGAAGGATTATTAGTCCAGCCCAACCATACCCAAAAATAAAATAAAATTAAGAGGCTAATCAAAAGCTTCATTACACGGGTTGTGTCCAAGTTAAACATGTAAAAGCAGGAGCATTTTCATGAACTGGTTAAAATGTTTTTTCTCATTTTATCTATTATGCGAGTTTTTTTAATTTGCAATATCTTTTGAAGATATGTGCACTTCACAACCCTGAAGGCCTGACCTGCTGCCTTGGACTATTGCTCGAATTTAGTTCTCGGTTACACTACTCAGGTTGGATCCTCCAGATCAGTGTCCAGGAGTAGAGACAAGTCGATGGGCGTGCCTATGTCTTGCTTTTTTTATTGAGTGGTAACTATTATTCAACTGAAATTATCTCTGGAACACACAATGTTTCGTACTTCCTTCGTAAAATAATATAAAAGTGTTTAGATTATTAAAGTAGTGATTTAAACACTTCTATATTTCTTTATAGAGGGAGTAATAGATCTAGTAAGTAGTAACACATGTCGCTCTACTGAGGTTAGTGGGGCTTCATGATGTGATCCAGCTAAGCATTAGAAATTTAACTGATCTAAGCCCAACCATTAAGGGAAAGGAAGTAATCCAATTTTAGCAAGAGAACCAATCTTAAAGCACCGTGTCACATGCTGAGTATCAAGGCAGAATTAACATAAATCTGTTCTTAACACTTCAAAAGGGAAAATGGTGGACAGCAAGAACTTGAATAATAAAAAAAATGCTCTCAGGTTATTATACTACCTGCTCTAGTTCTTGAGAAGTACTCCGCCCAATTAACATTTTAAAACTTTGACTGACTATTCCTTAATATTGTCTGGATTGGATATGTAAAAAAAACATGTGTAGGTAATCTGAAAGTATTTTCAAAAACAAAGGAAGAGTTTTATATAATGAAAACAAATGTTATCTCTCATAAAGTATTTTTGAAAGAAAAAATGTCAGCAGTTTTATATAGTACTCCTGCAAGTAGACTAGACTAGAGGGAGTTTTATGAATAGATAATGCAATTTTGGGGTCTTCTTCAGAACTAGACTAGAGGTCACCAAGATCAACATTACCTTTTCGTTAATCTCATAAAGCCTATTGAAATGATGTATTCTATCCAATTTTAAGGGATAATTTTAATTCTGGGAAATTTAGTGGTTATTATACTCCCTCCTCTAGTTCTTGAGAAGTAATTGTTTCAAACATAGGCTCAATTAACATTTTAAAACTTGGACTGACTATTGTTTAATAATATTTGTATTGGATATGTGAAAAAAAAACATGTGTAGGTTATCTACAAGTATTTTTTTAAGGAAGAGTTTATATAATTAGAACAAAGGTTAACTCTCATAAAGTATTTTCAAGAAAGTATAATTTCAAAAAAAATGAGAATAAAGGTTCTCTCTCATAAAGTATTTTCAAAAAACTCAATACATCTAAAAGTATTTTCTTTGGTTCGGTAGAAACCATGCAGCCAAGGTAATTTTCAATACACTGGTTCACATGTTCACCTTGCAAGTTCAGTCTAATAATGTAGCATTCTACATTGGAGATGCATTTTGATGTATTGAGTTCCATTTCAAGAAAAAACCTTCTCCAAAGATGTTTCCAGCTAATTAAAACAAGTCAAAACTGGAACAAAACCATATAAGTCAAAGCATAACTGCATCATTAATGATGAGTTTCATGCAAGGTCATAGAAAACCAAGAACCGTTATTTACAGGAAAGCCAACAGAGTGTAGACCAACATCTCACAAAAATCATGACTTCATGAGAAATGAACTAGTTTTAGAATAGAAGGCAAACAACCATAAGGATCAGCCAATAGATATTAAAGAAATGGACCTCAATCAACAAACAAGCTTTGAAAATATTATGGTGAAGGATTATTAGTACAGCCCACCCAGACCCAAAAATAAAATAAAATTAAGAGGCTTCATGTTGTGCTCCAGCTAAGTATTAGAAAATCAACTGATCTAAGCCCAACCATTAAGCCAAAATCATTCAAGAAAAGGAAGTCATCCAATTTTAGAAAAAAACTAATATTAAAGCACCGTGTCACATGCTGAGTATCATGGAAAAAATAACACAAATCTGTTCCTAACAGTTCAACATGGAAAATGATGGACATCAAGAACTTGAATAACGAAAAAATAAATGCTCTCAGGTTATTATACTCCCTCCTCTAGTTCTTGAGAAGTACTCCACCCAATTAACATTTTACAACTTTCAACCTCTATTGTTTAATAATTTCTGGATTGTATATGTGAGAAAAAAAAACATGTGCAGGTTATCTGAAAGTATTTTCAAAGAAAAGGAAGAGTTTTATATAATGAAAAAAGGGTTATCTCTCATAAGTATTTTCAAGAAAGTATAATTTCAAACAGTTTTGTATAATGAAAATAAAGCTTCTCTCTCATAAAGTATTTTTGAAAAGTTTAATTTCCAGGAGTTTTTTTTAGTAATAGATAAATTTAGGGGTCTTCTTCAGAACTAGACTAGGGGGAGTTAATTTGATTATCATCATTGAGCAACAAACAGACACACGCACACACACGAGGTCAACAAGATCAACATTACATTTTTTTTATCTAAAGCCTATTTAATGGTTTATACTATCCAATTTAAAGGGATGATATTTAATTCTGAAAACTTTAGTGGTTTTGATGTATAAAAAAAATACTATGTGAGAGAGGGAAGGGGCGATAGTACCTGTGTTTGTTACCTGAGTGGAGCTAATGATGGTTTCCAAATCCAATACCAAACCACCTTGCAGTTAATTCCTGAAGGATAGTGTCTTTCACTTTGCAAAATTTCTCAGCCCAGCCTTCTGGTTCGATGGCATCAACTCCTAAGCCAGGAGCCTGGTCCAGTGACTTGAGGTTGACCGGATCTCTCCAATCAGCCACATAAGCAGACAAGCGCCTTTTGAACTTGGCTTTGAATTCCGACCACGCTTGGTATTTGTAGTGGTTAACACGGGCCAACATGCTCCACATGCTTTGGAAAGCAGGCTTGAGCTTAAAATGATGAACTGCGTTAAACATGGATGGTTCCAAGGCGTCAAGGCGGACCAAAGATTTGTGCCGCTGCATGCTCTTCAACCGGCACGTGTAGCCCTGGCAGACCCCCTCCGGTGGATGTGTTGTTTGGCCCGAGGGGCCAAAATCAAGACACCCAAGGTATAATTGGCCGATGGTGTCATTGACTGAAACAACTGCCTCTAGCAAAGATTTGGATGGCTTCTCCAATCCTTTCCAGTTAGTTGAAAAGATGAATTCATCAACGTCGATCACAGCCATCCATTGGCACGAACCTTGTTGTGTGGCCGCGCAGTGAGAAAGGCCAGCTTCTTGTGTCTTGGTCCAAGGCCATGGCACGGTAGTGATGTTGAGTCCGGCGGATTTGAGCTGCGCCACTTGCTCTGCCAAGTCGTCTTCGCTAGCGTTGTCGTAGATGAAGAAGTGGTCCACTCCAATGGCACTGTGGTAGATGGCCCACTCCCTGAGGAACTTGGATACGTCGCGCACCATTGTGCAGGCGCAAATAGAACTTTTTGGAGGTGTAACGGTCAGGGAGGAAGAATCAGGGTGCTGACGATGGAAGGTTGCAAGGGAGGGCATGGGCTCCTCGCCTGCGACCACCAATGTGACGAGAACCTTTGTGTTTGCTGACTTGATGGGTGTTGGCGGGTTGGGGCAGAGGGTAACCTGCTGCACTGAACTGATTGCTGGTAAAGATGCCAGGATGGTCTCGTCGCCGTCGCTGTAGCGATACAGGCACTGGAGATCTTGGCGGCTGTTGAATCCCTTGGCGAAGACGAGGACATCGCCTCCGTCCAGAAGAGCAGAATCGAACACGATGGGGTCGCTCCAGTTGAGCAACGTGCGTGCCGGAGTAGGAGCTGCGAAATCAGCAGCTTGGGGCTTGGAGGTAATTAAGAGCGGCGCTTGGAGCTGCTGCAACCTCTGTGCTGGCTCAGGAACGGGGCAGAGGTGGGCCTGAAGTCCGGACCCCGGCAGCCTCCCGAGGGGTCTGGCCGGGGAAGACATCCCACCCTGGAAAGAGCAGATGGCGTCGCCGGTAGGCTCAGCGCCGTCCAGGAGCAGAACCTCCTGGTCGGAAAGGAGGACAGCATCCGCGTCCTGCTGCGGCGGCGAGTGGTTGGCGCGGAGGCGGAGGGGCAGAAGGCGGCGCGCGAGGTTGTCGTCGCTGAGGCGGAAGGATGGCTGCGGCGACGGCGAGAAGTCGGCGGCGAACGGGAAGGGCGGGGGCGCCGGACTGTCGGCAACGAGCGGGAACCGGACATGGGGGAGGGCCGCCGAGAAAAGCTGGCCGCGGGAGTAGGCGTTCTGGCCGCCGCCGGAGAGCAGCAGGAGAGCGCCGACTGAGACGCCGCCGGCGATGGTCAATATGCGGCGAAGGCGGCGGTGGTGCGACATCTCGAGGGAGCTCGAATTCTTGATTTCGCCGAGATTGATTTCGAGCAGGGGGGGCTTTGCGAAGGAATTGCGAGAAGACCGTCTCGATCGATCTAGGTCAATTTAGGGTTTGACTCGAGTCAAGCTGCGCTGAGCTGGCCGGTCGACCCAGACCCAGACTCGGATTCGATCGGGTAGCTGGGTCGGTTCCAGTTCCCGATTGTTTTTTATATTTGCGCCTTAAAAATACAATACGTACTTGTATAAAAATTGCTGTCATCATCTTGAGAGAAAATAAATTTTATTTTGCCCTAAATTGATAATTGTTTTTTCTTACTCCGCCAAGTTTTAATGAAGCCCACACATTACATCACGTCCGACAAATTTAGATGGGGTTTAAATACAGTACGCAGAAGGATTAGACATAGCATATGATCAGATAAATTATTTTTTGGTCATTGAGGGCATCTTCAAAGGACCAACGCATTTGTCCGCTTTTGATCCGCCGGCCTCCGTTTGGGTCGCCATGGGTAAAAAAACTTGGCCCATCGGGCCTTAACAAATGGACCAATGTCTGTTTTTTGATCCATCGCGACCCATTTTCGGGGCAAATCTGCGTCCGATTTGGGTCAGCGCGGTCACGCAGCGAACTCGCGTGATGTCCTCCCCTTGTCCGGGTGGCCCGCATGTCTGCATCCCACTCTTTCTGCCCTCCAATTCCCAATATTTTTTTCATTAGTTTTCTTTTTGTGTTTTTTCTTTTAAAAAATCCACACAAAAGGTGTTGTCACGATCTTAAGAGTAAAATAAGAAATATTTTTACCATGAATCGACACTTTATATTCTCTCACGTCCGCCAAGTCTTAGTGGGCTCACACACCACATTACGCTCTGCGATGGCTGGTCTCGTTTATTTCACCGCTTGTTGCACATGGGGATCCGTGTCAAACTCTTTCACACATATTATGGATCAAAAATACACACAATACTTTCGCTCGACGCACTAGACTTAGGCCAAGAAGTTTAATGTTTGGGGCCCGTGTGAGCCCCACTACATATCGCTTTCGTCTACATGATACACCTTTGATGGTGATTGGGGTGGACTAAGGAATGTTGCTGGTACTGACCAACTTCCCTCAATAATTAGCAGCCCGACGAGGAATCTAGACAACATGTGCATTCCTTCCATCGCCATGGCTATTTCCTACTCTAGTTCGGGCATTCCCCCATCGTCACATTCAAATTAACAAGATTCACATTCAAATTAACACTCAAATCATCACCAAATAGTCACGAGAAAAGGTGGCTAGATAGTCTTCTCAAATTCCTATGGAGATAAGGCTTGAGAGAGGTAGATCTTCCCCCAACCCTAGAAAGCAGAGGTCTTTAAATTCATTTTGGGGATTCTTCTCCAAGTTAGAGTTCTTCATCCCACTAGGGGGAGGTAGATGAGTAATGTTATCTCTCAAATTTTAGTTTGTACTTTGACAATCCTAGTTCGAAACTAGGAGGCGAGTACTCATAGTCTTGGGGGTAAAGAGGGTGAATGGGTCATGGCCCTTTACTCTGTGCATAGGAAGACTAGTAGTACTTGTCAAGGGGCCCGTAATACCGCCTGATGGTAGTGCCACAGACAAGCTTGGTTGTATTGCTTGCTTCATGAAAACCAGGGGCGGAGCCAATGGGGGGGACGAGCGGGGGCCAGCCCCCCCCCCCCCCATGGGTCGGCCACCCCCAACGCATTTCAGAGGGGACTAGGCTATTACCGTAAATAATACTCTTACGTGGATAGACAACGGTCGAATCCGACAAACTTCAGATTGGAAAAAAATCATTGTTTTTTTTATTTTGGGTCTTAAAAATACGTAATGTATAAAAAATGTTGTCACCATCTTAAGAGAAATAAATTTTATTTTGCAACAATTGTTTTTTCTCACTCCGCCAAGTTTTAATGGAGCCCACACACTACATTCACCAAAGGACCGACACATTTGTCCGTTTTTTATCTTCCAGCCTTCGTTCGGGCCTCGGCGGACAAATTTTTTGGCCCAACAGGGCGTTGCAAATAGACCAGTGTTCGTTTTTTGGTCTGTCCATCGCCATCGCAAATACACATTTTTGGAATGGCCTTCATTCATTATCTTTCATACTCTTTTTGAACTCCACTCGATGATCCTCCTCTACAATCTTGCTTAGTGTGCAACCCAATAAACTTTGCCATTTGACATATAAAAACAAGAGGCCTTGAACCCTTATTGGAAATTAATGTCAAAGGGGGAGAGAAATGCACATCAAAGCCTATCTATTGTAGAGGAATGTTTATACATATCCATAATAGGTATGAATTGCCTAATACATGAAAAAGGAATAAAAGGGGAGAGACATGTGTTTCAACAGTTAGGGGAAGGAAACTAAGTGTTGTTCTATTTCCTGTATTTTTGTCTCATCCTACCTGTTCCCGTCGAAAGGAAAGCCTCCCTAGTATAAGGAAAGAGGAATCGTATATGAGGAGAGGAATCGTAAAAAGAGAAAAATCTTGTTAGCATATTAATGGAAATTCTATCTTTGCGTACATGTCTTTAATGCAAGTGGTATTCACTTTATAGTGATACTAAATCATGTGTATGTCATCCCAGTCTTGGTTCACTTGTAGTGCTTTGCGTCTTCTTGAAGTGAGATGTGACGCCCTTAAAATCAGACCGTGTACAGTAATCATACACGCAAGGTACACGATCGAGATTAGGGACTCACGATGAGATATCACAACACAACTCTACAAAAATAAAATAATACAAGCTGTTTAATACAAGCCAGGGGCCACGAGGGCTCGAATACAACAGCTCGAGAGCACAAAGTCAGCGGAAGCAAAAGTATCTGAGTACAGACACAAGAATACAAGGTTGCCTTAAGAAGGCTAGCACAAATAACAACAGATCGAAAAGGCGAGGCCTCCTGCCTGGGAACCTCCAAACTACTCCTAGTCAACGGGGAACTCGACGTCGTAGAAGGCATCGGGGATCTTCATGTTATGGTGGTCGGCATCGGGGATCTCCTGCTCCTGGATTCCAAGGCTCCAACGTCGACTGCAGCGGCCAATCAGGCAAAACATAAAGGGGGAAACAAAGCAAGGGTGAGTATCTAGCATACCCGCGAGTCTTACGTCCGCTACTAAGCATTATGCATTGTATCAAATGGAAAGGGGAGGTTGTATATAGTGGACTGCAAGATAGAAATCAGAATAAGGGTAAGAAGCTAGGCCTATCGAAGACTAGCATCTTCCGACGTGTCTTGCAGCATGGGGGAAGAATCAGCCAACAGTTCAATAACATGAATGTAATAACAATGCAGCAGAAGTTGCTGCAGCATTGTATAATAGTAAGTTGTAATGATTAATAATAATAATGCCTCGGAGTTCCCCTCCTCGACTTCCCTGCGAGGAAGAAAACCCGGAACCATACAGTTTAATAGTAGTAGTTTGTAGTGGTAAGATCCAGCTTCAGCATAAAGCGTCCTGTTACCGGGGACACGACTATTCGAATAGATTAAACTCCCTGCAGGGGTGCACTACTGTTCAGCCTGCACGCTCGGATCTCCAGGGTGGCGTGAACCTTGTTAGGGAATGCCCCACCGAGGCTATCCGACACGACGCAGCCCATCCTAGGCTAAGCAGAGAGGCCATCCGCCGGACTATATCATATGCGCCAAGGGGTCTAGGTCCCTCACCCTTGCACGCTCCTGCACGGTGCGAGTCTGGCCGGTGAAGCAAAAGCAAATCCAAACACACCTGTTGCAGCAAATAAGACAACACGGCTTCCCGGCAATCAGGCCGCAATACTGCTGACGTATGAAGAGCTTTCGGACAAACTACGACGCAGGGGAGCCCATAACTCCTTATCCCACGTGAAGGTAGTGCGTACAGGCCTTTGCGGCCTCTCAAGTCATCCGCCGAACCATTTAGCATTTTAATTAACCTGCGTGGCAAACGTTATCGTTGCCTCGACTTAACTGACCCGCAGACAACGACAGCAGTCAGGACAACCAGTACATCGCTGCCTGCCCTGTCGTCCCACCAAGTCACTGCGGTTACCAACAAGGTGAACCGTCTCCTTACCTTGTCTCGCGTGTGCTCTTGGTAGAGCTCGACTTTCGTGGTTTGGTAACTCTCGCGAGATACGAACAGGGCCCAAGCACGCCAGTAACGTCGGTCGTACCCTCCCTGTCGCTCCCGACAATATACCGCTCGCGGGCACCGTTGGGTCGCCCGACTCTTACCTTTAAGGACACCAGTTGGTTCGAGTGTCTACCATTAAGTGAAACCAGGAGGTATCACCCTCGATGGCACACTTAAAGAGGTTTGACAGAGACATCGGCGGAATGAACTAAAGAGGTAAACCTCGTATCATCCCGGTGATGCTACGCTACTGAGCTGACGAGAGAGAAATACGAGTTCGTCCACTCGTAAGTCAAACTCGAAGCGACTCGGCAGAGTCTCGCCGTTGTAGGTTCCCTAGGGCGTCTGCATTGATCCGTACCTATTGCAGTTGTATATATTTTGTATCCGCGTCACTCCCCTGAGGGACCACGGCCCGCTATCTAATCCTAGCTAACAATGCGTAGGCCTCACTTCTGAATATAATATATAGATATAGCAGGCAGCATAGGATAAGGAAGGAAGGAAGGTACAACAAGGGGCGACAAAATCAGGCTATGCAATTGAATAGGATTGTAACGTAGCAGCAGCAGTAACAATGCCTAGTGCAAGAAAGTACGGAAAGGTAGGCGATATCTAGGAAGAGAATGGCTCTGCTTGCCTGGAAGCTCGCGGGTAGGGGTACGGTCGTCATCGACGAAGTAGTTGTACCCAGCAGCGATGTAGTCGGCGGTAGCAGCAGGGTCTACCGGAGAATAAAGGGGGGGAGAAACAATAAATACACAGCAATAATAGCAATACAAATACAATACATGGCGAACGCATTGTTAACGGTGTTCTAACGCAGGGCAAAGTGTTAGGCTCGAAGCGGGAATTCATCCGGGGATGAAATACCGGCTCCGGGTGATTACCGGACAAGGTGTCCGGAGGGGGAAGGGATCATGCCGAAGGTGTCGTGGACATCCGACAAACGTGTGGATGGTGTAACCGTGCTAGTTGAAACATTCCAAACAACTTTTGTGTTCAGAATAAATTCATCCGGATACTTTAACAGTACCGGACAAATCATCTTACAGACGGTCCGGAGGGGGACGGTTTGATGTTTGGTGCGTTAGAGGGGTGTGGTTGGTATGCGGGTAGCGTAACTATATTTGTAATATTTTTCTGATCAATTTTGATGTATAAAGTTTTTCGATCCGAGTTACGGTTTAAAAGATATTGAATTTCTAATATTTAAATGATTTTCTGGAATTTCTTTTATTATTAAAATCAACATTATCCAGAACAGGGGTTGACCAGTCAACTGGTCAGCTTCACATTGCTAATAAAACAATTAATTAAATTTAATAATAGTGGGGTCCCACATGTCATACTCTGATTCAATTAATTTAATCAAAATTGGGATTAACTAGGGGGGTCCCACATGTAAGTCTCATAAGGGGATTTTATCTGATTATTTTAGTTCACATGTAATTAGAGGGGGGGTATTGGGCCCATGTGTCACTGACCCATCATTAACAGAGGGAGGGGGTTTATTTAAACAGGTGATTAGGGCTGGATTAAGCCAGGGGGCCCAACGGTCAGTGGGTGTGAGGAGGGGGCTAAGTCCCAGGCGTCCACGCCATTGACGCCGGCGAAGAACAGGGCACGACGGCGAGGTCACCGCGGCCAGCACAGGCGACCAAAACGCACGCGGTTTGGACCTACGGTACCAGCGCGAGGAGCCGCTTCCATTTGTGCCATAAGCGCAAGCTAAAGCGGACCCTAGCGACGGCTACGACGAGTGCCAGCGGCGGCCGGAACGTGAGCACCGCAGACAGGGGCTACGGGGCACAGTTTCGGAGACGAATGGAAGGGGTGAGGAGAGAGCTCACAGTGGAGCTGTTCGGCGCGGAAGGGAGGCTCGGGGCGATGCGTAGCCGAAGAAATCGACGAAGGCGTTTGCAGCAGCCGATGGAGGAACGAGCTCGATGGCGAGCCGTGGGGGCGCACCAGCGTCGATTGAGGGCACCGGCAGACGAGGCCGAGCGCGCTGGACCTCCTGGACAAGGAGAGGGGGTGAATGGACGCCGGTGGCCGCGCGTCCCGGCGAGGTCCGCCCACGGTGGCGCCCTGTCGTGCACGGACGAGCGGTGGGAGAAGCGAGCGGCGTGAGGGGGATCTGGGAGGGGGGTTGGGGCGTGCTAGGGTTCCACGGGGGCGCAGGGGGTTCTTATCCCCGCCGGTGATGGCGGGATGGCCGCCACGGCGATGGGGGGTGTGGCCGGCCGTGGGATGCTTGCCACGGCGCCCCCATGAACAGAGGTTGGGGAAGGGTGGGGTGGGCTGGGTTGGGCCGGGGTGGCCTTCGCCCAGAGCGTAGTTTACGCATTTTTTCATTTTTTTGTTGTTTTCAGTTTTCTTTCTTTTTATTTATTTCTATTTGTAATTATTTTAATAGCCTCTATATTTTTCTACAATCATGAAACTTGCTCCTAAATTATTGTTGCACTATACTTAAGTGCCACAAAAAGATTTGGACTTTTATAAATTCTTTTGCATTTTTGTTTTATTAAAAAGGTATTAAATGCCATTGTTTTGCTACTGTTTGAATTGTTTGATTTGTTTTATAGCTTAATAAATTCCCATACCCACATGGACATGGTCCACTTCATATTGGGCATTTTACAAAAGTGGTTGCACAATTTTTGGGAAATGTTTTATTTTCACTATGTTTTTAATATTCAACCAAAAGGCATTTGAGCTAAGTTTTGATTTCAAATTCAAGGGGCTTGGATTTGTTTTGATCAATGATGAGCAAGGCCCATGGTCACATTGCTTAATGCCAACCACGATGAATAGAAAAACAACAATTTGCAAAGTTTGATCAAGGCCAGTTTGAATAACAGTGATTAACAAAAGTGATTAGCAACAGTAACCCTTGATTAGCAAAGTGATTACTGTTCATGACAGTGAGGGTGTTACAAATCTCCCCCACTACAAAGAATTCTCGTCCCGAGAATTTAAGGTAGTGGAAGGGGTAAGCTTTGGTTTCGTACTCTAACGAATCGTCTGGTTCTTGTCGCCCTTCTCGAAGGAGTTGATCCTTCTCATTGATGCCTTCATCTCTCTGCATCGGTGCATCTCAACGAGTTGTCATCCTTCCTTCAGGGTCTTCATTGTAACAGCCGAGTTTTCACAAAAATCAAAAATTTTGTTTTCGGTGTGAATTGTTTGCTGTTCTGATTTTTTTGCGGTGTTTGCATCCCCGATTTATCGATCGGCGATTATTTTTACCCCTCTTATCTCGTATCGGACGGAGACCGACCCTTGCCACCCTGACACTCGACCGTTGCGACACCGGGTTTCGCCCGATCACCGTCGCGAAAACCCCACGAGACCAGCCGCAGCCAATGGAATGAAAAACCCCGTTTAATAACTAAACGGGATATTTTTATAGCACGCCGGAAAGTGTTGTCGGAACGGTTCCAGCGCAAGGTCAACGCCTCTGGCTCGACATGATGATCGCGCAGATCGAAGTTTTACCCGAATCGGAGGTACTGCGGACCCCCGGCGGTCAGAAACGTGAGCACCGCGCGCGCGAGATAAAAACCGGGGATGTTTTTGCAAACTGCCAGCCACCCATGCTATATAAAGACCACCACACTCCCACCCATTTTTAGGGTTTCCCTAGCCACAATTTTGCAGCCACCCCCTCACAAAATCCCCAATTTTCGCAATTTGCCCATTTTGCCAAAAAATCCAGCTCCATGCAATCTGGACCATTGGATCGGCCGATCCAACGGCCCAGGGAGCTCCCCAGCCTCCTAGCCTTCTCTCTCCTCCCTGCCCGAGCTCCTTCCTCCTTCCCGTGGAGTCCCGAGGCCGCCGCCGCCTCCACGTCCGCTCTGGCCGTCGCCGGCAAGCCGCGGAGCCGCGCCCCCTCTCCCCTTCTCTCCCGCGCCTCTCCTCTCTCCTTCCTCTCTCTTCCTCTCCCTCTCACCTCCCCTTCTTCTCTTTCTCGCAGGACCAGCCGGCCATGGCTACCCGAGCCGGCGAGCTTGAGCCGCGCCGCCGAGGAGCCCGCGCCGCCCCGCCTCCTCCTAGCCACCGGATCCGGCACCCCCTCGCCCGCCACCTCCGCCTCCTGGGCGCCCCGCTGCCCTCGTCGCCGGTGGCCGGCGCGCCACCGGGAGGCAGCCACCGCCGTGGCCCGTGCGGGATCGGGAGGATCCCCACAGCCAACCGCCCAGGATGGGCCTCCTTAGCCACGTGGGCCCGCGGCCCAGATCCACCTCGCCATGCCAGCCGCGGCCCAGCAGGCGGCTAGCCCAGGCCGGCCTCCCCTCTGCTGCAGATGGGCCGAGCCCGTTTGGGGTGAGGCCATTCCCTTTTTTTTTTCTCTCTGTTATTTTTTTCCTGTTACTGCTAAGTCCTGAGAATTATTGTGCTGATTCATTTTTGTGCTGCTGATTCGATTTCGCATTGACGATAGCAAGCAAACCGTAGCTTCGATGAACGTGCCCCCAAAACGAAAGTTGTTTAGAATTGCGTGTACTTTAATTCATATTTTGTGAGCATTTGCATTTGAGCTCATCTTGATTGTGTAATTGTGTGCTAAAGTGGGCATCAGGCCGTTAAACTGCTACTTTTTGCTATTATGTGCTGCTGTTATTATTTTGTTGCAACTTTGCATGATGATTGTGAGTAATCCATGAGGCCTATTGCATTGATTCCTTTTGCGTTGCGTTAAGCAATATTTCTACTTCAGTTTCATGCATTCACATGCCATATTTTCTTGCTGCATCATGTTTATATCTTGCTCCAAAGTGGTGATCCTGATGTTATTGTGCTGCTATTGTTGAAACTGTTATTTTGTTGCAACTTCGGTCGACGATTGCTTCGCAACCGTTTATCGGAATTGAGTGATTCCAATTGCATTTTGTTAAGAATCATGTCTAATTTCATCCCATGTATTTCTATGTCATGTTTCTGCACTTTTGCATATATATTTACCCCTGTTTATACAGCATGTGTGCATAACTTGTCTTGCTTATATCTTTTTAACCGTAACTCCGTTTGGAGTGTTCTTTATATGTAACTTGGTTAGTTTTTCGTGTACTTTGTGTTTATGCTATTGTTTGCTGTTGTTAACCAACCTAAAATATGGTTTAGGGCAGAACAGTACCAAATCTTTTAATCATCGTGCGGCACTTAGTGATATGCCATGTTTAGGTTGTGCCTCACTTAAATTGACTAGCGTAGATAGTTTACTTTGTGCTTCACCTCTTGACCTGTTTGTGTGCTATGCCATGCTTGCTTGAGTTTCCATGTAAACAACCTTTGTTGGTCACCTGTAGCTAAGCAACTTGAACCACCGTAAATGTGCGGTATCGTCGTGTGTGACGAGTACTCCACTTAAATCGTTAGTAACCGTTCTCGACGATAGATCCGTATCGCGTTGCTGTGCCTCGTGTTACTTCTTGTTGATGCTTGCTCTTGTGTTGCTCCGTAGTAATAGTGGTGCACCGTTGATTGCTTTCCAGTGTTTACCCTCTTGTGTGCTTCCGCGGGTACCTCTCGGAGACGATGCGAGCTTGCGATCAACTACACCTTCGGAACCCGACTTATCAACAGGCAAGGACTATACATTACTTATGATCCATTCTATTTCAACCAGCGGTTTGCATGCTAGTATAGGTTAGGTTCGATGTTTGATCCTACCACAAGTTTACAGCCTCTTTTAAACCGATACAGCCATGTCCTCTCCCAGCAAACCTTGTACTGCTATGTTACTATTGCTCGTTGCTCAGCCCCTGCTTAGTATGCATGCTTAGGATGATACGATGTTACCCTGTTACTCTTTGGGTTGGGATATCACCTGATTATTATATTATTGTTGATGATATGATTATTATAATGTTGACTATATTCGACGAAGGATGGAAGGTCTAGGCTATCCCGCCCCGACGCTTTGTTCCATTCGAGTCACCTAGGATCCGAGTTCCGGGTATTGGTTTTAAGACTGAGCGTGCCTAACCGCGTGTGGGATTTTATGGGGTCCCCTTTTCTTACCTATCTAGCTTCAAACATTTCTAATGGTGGCCCAAGCTGATTTACCATTTGAAAACCATGCATATATGCCTGTCGGGTAGCTCCTGGCAGACATCCTTTGAAACAACCCGGACCAGTGAGGACATAGTTCCCTTGCTGGCCCACTTTGTCTGGCTGAGGACCCAGTTTCCCAATGTGTGATTAACCGGCTATCCAAACCTGCGACAGACGGTAGAGACCAGATCGAGAGAGCGGCCGGCTCTTGAGCTGGATGTCGACTCACCGGGGGCCACCCGGATTTGTTCGTTGTTAGCTAGAGGGACTTTTCGTTTCGGATCTCTTGGAACTAAATCATAAAATGGTTGCCTGTGATGGGTAGCAACTGAGAGTGAAGAGCGTGCGTGTAGAGCCTCGTAATGGGCAGTTGGTACACCCCTGCAGGGTTAAATCTTTTCGAGAAGCCGTGTCCATGGTTATGGACGACTTGAGACCTACTCCTTGTTCATAGACAACAACAACTGAGATAATCTTAATATAACTTGATCAACGTGTGTGTGTGCCTTGACTGCTTCTTCTTCGTCGGGATGCGAAGAGGAGGACAAGGATAGGATATGTGTTATGTTTGCGACAGTAGTTGATAGAAAGACTTGTTGGAGGCGATTCCTCATCGAATGCTTGGCTTCTTACCTTACTCTCTAGATCGTTAGCCACTTCATAAATGCTAGTGTGGCAGCAACCTCACCACTTACCCCTTCCTTACCGTAAACTACTAGTTGTCCTAGAATGACGAGTGATGAAGTCCTTGCTGGGTCAGATGACCACTACAGTTGGATGCTGAGTACCTCTGTACTCATGATACTACCCCCAAACTGTTTTCAGGGTTCTGACCGACAACAGGTATGGTGATCGACGTTTCACGTGGAGACTCGACGACGACTAGTTAGGCGGATCCCGGCGGAGGGCCTGGACCCGCGTGGTTATGGGATCGATGCTTTTCTCTTTGCCACTAGGCATCTGCTTGTAGTCTGTACTCAGACATGTACCTTCCGCTGTTGTATTGTATTTGAGGCAGTTGTATGCCAATTGTATGGGATGTTGTATCCTTGTATCTGTAATGTTGTGATATCATGTTGGAAATCCGAGGCATATGTCTTTGTCATATGTCGCGGTGGGACCGATATGTGCTTCGTCCCCGGATCTGGGTGGAAACACCTAGATCTGGAACAGTACCGCATATCGGGCCTTACATTCATCGTACCTACGGACAGGCTAGGCGAAAAATTTAAGGGGTTCGGATTGGTACCAGTTAATCAACCGAGATGGTCCAAGGGAATGGGGTACAAAGCATCTCACAAGTGAAACTCAGTGGGATACATCGAGAGAAACAAAAGAAGGCATGAGAAGTTTTCAAGCGGGTATGCCAGCATTCGACGACGATAACGGAGGATGAAAAGGGGTCCAGAGCATTAAGCATAAGCACTGAGTTTGATATCGAACGGAATATCACAAGGTAGAGGACTCGTGAGTTGCATACGAGGTCAAGCAAGAGGAATAACCTCGAGATCACAAAGGTACAAGAGAGTCAGGTTTCGATCCTGTGGAACTATGGGTTATGGGCCCACATTGAATAAGAAGGGTGGTGACAAACAATACGATCAAGTTGCAAGGTAAGTCAGGGAACAACTTGTTAGCTATGTCGGCAACAACGTCAGTGCCAAGGGCGAGGGACGAGGAGAACCATTTTCCTGCTCGTTAAGACGAGGCGGACAAATTGGCAAAGTTCTTGTCCATCGGTGGTAACCGAAAAGTCATCAACAATAGTAACAGGTTGTACGGATAAAGTAGTACACCGAAGGGTTTACATCAGTAGTGAATTATCACTGCTCGGATAATTGATATTCAAAGAAAGGTTAAACAGACCAATGGAAAGGAAAAATGTGATGATACACAAGTATCAGGTGTATATCTTTCCCAAGGGAAAGCAGAGCAAGATATACATGACCAAGTTTGTATTGGCAGGGAGTCAAAGGAGGTGGTCGATGATAACACAAATCATCGAGGGGCAAGAATGGTATCTCCCACAATGAATTAAATTGACACTTGGAAGAAGGCAAAATGTTGATGATGACCACGACACATCATATCGAGAGGTTTCAAGATAATGCAATCGAATAGCAACATCACCAAACAAAAGGGGTGGTGGAGCAAAAGGTAAGCGGTGTTCTCGGTTGACGACAACCCAGAACCATGAAATGGCTAGGACAGGGATAGGCATTGTTTCATCACAATTCATAAGATGTAGCGCAAAGGCATGATATCCTCGAGATACCAGGGGTATTACTCGAAGGTAGAATGGTGGATCATAGGTGTAGAAGAATTCATACCAATGGGGGTTAATTATCTTTACGAGAAGCTTTCTTGATAAGCTCTACATAGTATCCATGGGCATGAACACAAAGGTTCAGGGTCGACTCCCACTTCTTCAATGCATTACTCCTCATTCACTTCTCGTTGTCGATGAATTTTTAGCGTTCAAAAATTTATCTAGCATATCACCAGTAGAGTAAGACCCGTAGAAGTTCATGGGTTCACACAGATGGATGAAGCATAGATACAACCTATCGGGACATTTTACGAATCTATACAACAAACAACAGAATTAGGGGATACAAGTTCGAAAGCAGAAGGCTAACGACACGAAGTACACGATACCATTAGCTGGAGGCATTTTGCATCAGGGGAAATTCATCAACGACTTAGGGCACAGGGGAACAACAGGTAGTAATCCACCAAAAGGTCAGGTGGTGTTCAGAGAGTCTGGTGTGAGTATCGGTACTCAACCATAAGAAGAAATATTGCATAAGCATCGGAGATAGAAGTATTTGAATAATTCGATGCTCAAGTACAAAGGAATTATGACTTCCAATAGGGGATATCAGAAGCAGATGTTCTGACCATGGGTATATAAGTTGAACGGACTTATGAGGACAATCAACCGAGGTTTGAGTTACTGATATCTAGCTCATGTCTGGAATGACGTCTGAGCCGGAAGAATGAATTCATAGGGATCAACGGATGATTGCGTGCACTAGCACACATGATGGTTCAACAAATCAGAATCGCACTGCCAAGGGAGGTCATCAAAGACTACAACACAACTGGATTAATCATAGTGCCAGCAGGTAAGAAGAATCCCCAAGGTAGTAGGCTGCCGAGGATCGGCGCAAGATCGGATAGTATTCCAAAGTGTTATGGGAATCACATGAACCACTAAGGATGAAAAAATCCTCGATAAATGTGAGGAATTATCCGCAGGGTGAAAACAAGCTGCAAGGTAGTAGGCTCAAAGGATTCCCGAAACAACGGAAAGTAATTCGGCGCATCTTGTGAACACAAGAGCAACTGGGATTGAATGGATGAATGAAAGGTGTATGTGGTTATACATACAGACTTATCGGTGGCAGTGAATTGTAAAGGTGATCGACACATATGGTCTCGGGAATTTTATCGGAGAGTAATCTTCAGAATCTTCTCGTGAAGCAAGAGACCATCTGTAGTGAGGGGATCTCCGGGAGGAAGTAGTCACGAGAACCTAATGTCAGAGTTAGAAAAATATTTAACCCGAAAGGATGAGAGAGTAGAGTCCCAGAGTAAAGGTACGGAGAAAAATGATCCTAATACCACCCAATTTAGCGACGTGGGCCGATAAGCCACACGACACTATTAGCAAAGTAGTTTTGCAAGGTCTAGACTCGACTTCGACCAAGGAGCTGGAAGGGGGTGTCCTACAGGCAGTCGGCTTTGATACCAACTTGTGACGCCCCTAAAATCAGACCGTGTACAGTAATCATACACGCGAGGTACACGATCGAGATTAGGGACTCACGATGAGATATCACAACACAACTCTACAAAAATAAAATAATACAAGTTATTTAATACAAGCCAGGGGCCACGAGGGCTCGAATACAACAGCTCGAGAGCACAAAGTCAGCGGAAGCAAAAGTATCTGAGTACAGACACAAGAATACAAGGTTGCCTTAAGAAGGCTAGCACAAATAACAACAGATCGAAAAGGCGAGGCCTCCTGCCTGGGAACCTCCAAACTACTCCTGGTTAACGGGGAACTCGACGTCGTAGAAGGCATCGGGGATCTTCATGTTACGGTGGTCGGCATCGGGGATCTCCTTCTCCTGGATTCCAAGGCTCCAACGTCGACTGCAGCGGCCGATCAGGCAAAACATAAAGGGGGAAACAAAGCAAGGGTGAGTATCTAGCATACCCGCGAGTCTTACGTACGCTACTAAGCATTATGCATTGTATCAAATGGAAAGGGGAGGCTGTATATAGTGGACTGCAAGATAGAAATCAGAATAAGGGTAAGAAGCTAGGCCTATCGAAGACTAGCATCTTCCGACGTGTCTTGCAGCATGGGGGAAGAATCAGCCAACAGTTCAATAACATGAATGTAATAACAATGCAGCAGAAGTTGCTGCAACATTGTATAATAATAAGTTGTAATGATTAATAATAATAATGCCTCCGAGTTCCCCTCCTCGACTTCCCTGCGAGGAAGAAAACCCGGAACCATACAGTTTAATAGTAGTAGTTTGTAGTGGTAAGATCCAGCTTCAGCATAAAGCGTCCTGTTACCATGGACACGGCTATTCGAATAGATTAAACTCCCTGCAGGGGTGCACTACTGTTCAGCCTGCACGCTCGGATCTCCAGGGTGGCGTGAACCTTGTTAGGGAATGCCCCACCGAGGCTATCCGACACGACGCAACCCATCCTAGGCTCAGCAGAGAGGCCATCCGCCGGACTATATCCTATGCGCCAAGGGGTCTAGGTCCCTCACCCTTGCACGCTCCTGCACGGTGCGAGTCTGGCCGGTGAAGCAAAAGCAAATCCAAACACACCTGCTGCAGCAAATAAGACAACACGACTTCCCGGCGATCAGGCCGCAGTACTGCTGACGTCTGAAGAGCTTTCAGACAAACTACGACGCATGGGAGCCCATAACTCCTTATCCCACGTGAAGGTAATGCGTACAGGACTTTGCGGCCTCTGAAGTCATCCGCCGAACCATTTAGCATTTTAATTAACCTGCGTGGCAATCGTTATCGTTGCCTCGACTTAACTGACCCGCGGACAACGACAGCAGTCAGGACCACCAGTACATCGGTGCCTGCCCTGTCGTCCCACCAAGTCACTGCGGTTACCAACAAGGTGAACCGTCTCCTTACCTTGTCTCGCGTGTGCTCTTGGTAGAGCTCGACTTTCGTGGTTTGGTAACTCTCGCGAGATACGAACAGGGGCCAAGAACGCCAGTAACGTCGGTCGTACCCTCCCTGTCGCTCCCGACAATATACCGCTCGCGGGCACCGTTGGGTCGCCCGACTCTTACCTTTAAGGACACCAGTTGGTTCGAGTGCCTACCATTCAGTGAAACCAGGAGGTATCACCCTCGATGGCACACTTAAAGAGGTTTGACAGAGACATCAACGGAATTCACCCTGTGCAGAACCGAACTAAACCGAAAACCGAATGGAAAAAAAACCGAATTGAAACCGGAATTTAGGTTTTTTCAGTTTGCGGTTTCAATTTCAGTTTCCGAAACATCAAAACGTATGGAATTCGGTTTTTCGGTTTAAAACCGAAATAAACCTGTTAACCGAACAAAACCGAAAGCATCTAAGTTTTTTTAGGAATTAAAACCGTGAAAGGCCCAGGCGCCCAGCCAAATCAGCATAGGCCCAGCGCGCGAGCCCAACTGACAGCCTCAACTCACACACGCGAGTCATGCAACTGCGAACCCGAGCCATACGCCACTCGGGAACACAGCGCAGCGGGAGGGAGAGCCGGCGGCGGCGCATCTTTGGGCGTCTCGGGCTCTCGGAGTCCACGACCTCACCTCGGCAGTGCGACGTCCATTGCAGCCTCTGCCTCGGCGTGGCGTCCTCAGCCTCGCGCGGCATCTCCACGTCCTCGGCCTCGCGCGGCGTCCTCAACATCGCCGACTCGGCGTCGGCCTCGGCGGCTTGGCGTCCTCGGCCTCGCCTCCGCGTCTCGACGTCCTTGGCCTCGCTCGGTCTCTCGACGTCCTCAGTGTCGTGCGGCATCCTCGACCTCGCCGGCTCGGCGTACTTGGCGGCGCTGCAACATCCTCGGCGTTCGCGGCCTCGCCTTGGTGGCTCGGCGGCCTGCTTATCCGGCGCGGAGGCGTCCTTCAGTCCTCCACGGTCCACGGCAGGATGGTAAGCAACTAAGCATCTCTGTGAATTTTTGTATGTTAATTAGAAAGTAACCTTGAGTAGTAGCTCGTGATGTGCGTGCTCTGTTCTCTGTGACAACTAGTAGGGGATATAGGTTGAGTTGCCAGGTTGGGACGTTGGATCTTGGGATGATATTTGGATCAGTACCTGGCGTGCACCTCCCTGTAATTACAAGAAGTCATCATCTTTGTTAGCTCCTCTACTTTGTTTCTTGTTCATGCCTTCATGGATACACAGAAGATGTTCTCTCTGGTTGGTTGGATGGATGGTCAAGCAAGCTTACTCCAGTTATTATTGTTCGCCGTGTATAGCCAGCCATATGGCACAACAGGAGTAAACACCATAATTGTTTTATTACATAAACTAAAATAAGAGCATGAATCTTGCAAATTTAAAGACTGAAATTATTTATTAATATGTACAGACTTAGACATCTGCTTGGGTGTGCGCGTGATGTGCGTGCTCCGATCTAATTATGTTGGTATTCTTCTCATGATTTTGGTCTAGGTAATTAACTATGTTATTATTGCTTTCAGCTTTCAGAGAATGACAACTTTGGTGTTGGTCCTGTTGCTGATCAAGCGTCATTACCTGACAATGTTGTCAAGACACGGAACAAGCGGTCGACGGCATGGCAGCACTTCACAGTTCAGAAAGATGATCCAGATCATGCCAATTGCAACCACTGTAATGCTCCACTGGGTTGCAAATCATCAACAACTGCTTTAGTCAATCATTTGAAGATTTGCAAAAAGCTCCCTATCCTCATAGGTAACAATCAGACTGAGCTTACATATAATGTTTGTGTTGTTGGTAATTCTGTGGTTCCTTGGCAGTACAATGAAAAAGTGGTTAGAGAAGCATTTGCTCGCATGATAGTTGTGGATGAGCTTCCATTTATATTTTCAGAGAAAGAAGGATTTAGGTACTTCATGTCTAAAGCTTGCCCGAGATTCACCGTGCCATCTAGGACCACCATGTATAGAGATATCATTGCTCTTTATGAAGATGAGAAATCTAAGTTGAGAAAATATTTCATTGATTCACAACAAACTGTTTGCCTCACCACTGATACATGGACATCAAAAAGACAACAAAGCTACATGGTTCTTACTGCACATTACATCGATTTTGAGTGGAGGCTTAGAAAAAAAGCATTATCTTTGTCTTGGTAGATGGACACAAAGGGGACCAAATTGGAAAATCATTGGATAAATTACTGATTGAGTGGGGCATTGAGCGAGTGTGCACTATTACTGTAGATAACACTAGTTTGACTGACACTTTCTTAGCTTACATGAAGAAATCTTTGACTAATAGGGGCTGCACTCATGCAAAAAGTGAACATCTTCACATGAGGTGTGTGTGGCTCATATTGTTAATCTTGTGGTCCAAGATGGGCTAAAAACAATGTGCCATCCTGTAAACAGAATTCGAAATGCTATCAAGTTTGTGAGAGCCTCCCCAACTAGATTGGATGTATTTAAAAAGTGTGTGCAACTCAGCAAGATAGAGAGTAAAGGTTTGATTAATATTGATGTCGTTACTAGATGGAACTCTACATTTGTAATTCTAAACACTGCTGAGAAATTTGAGAGGGCATTTGAGCAATATGCACTTCATGATCCTAGCTACAAGACCGAGTTAGAAAATTTTGGTCCAGATCCTAAGCCCGGTACTCCCGACCAGCGGGGTCCTCCAACTCAAAGTTATTGGGTGTATGTTCGTGAGTTCAAAGAATTTCTCAAACACTTCTATGACCTCACCAATAAGGTTTCAGGCACCAAGTACATTACAGCCAACACCTTCTTGGAAGAGATTGCTGATGTCCATTTTTTTTTGGGTGAATGGAGTGATCATGTGATTTGTGGTGATGATGAAATATTTAAATGCATGGCTACAAAGATGAAAGCTAAGTATGAGAAGTATTGGGGTGATCCTGAAAAGATGAACAAGTATATATTCATTGCTGCCATCCTTGATCCTAGGTATATATTCATTGCTTGTTTTATTTCTTTTGTCTTGTCTTATCTTGCTACATCATTAATTCTGTTCTAACTTGTTTATCTTGTCTTATTTCTTTTGCAAGGACCAAGGAATCTCACTTCTTTAAGGACATGATTACCGATACCTATGGCACTATAATAGGTAATCGAATCTTGATTTCTTCACACAATGAATTTGTGTCTCTTTTTGGTGAATACAAAGTATTGTATGGACCCGTTAGTGCTAGCGAATCAGCATTACAATCTCATGCTAGTGAAAATGCTTCTGAAAATTCTATTACGAGGTCACGATACAATAAGAGAATGAGAGTAGGTGGAGATGGTAGCACTTGCGCAAATGGCAGAACTGAATTAGACAAGTACCTAGCCGAGGATACCGAAGAGTTATCTCCTAGTTTTGACCTTCTTACTTGGTGGAAATCCAATGCAGTTCGTTTTCCTGTACTTTCAAAAATAGCTCGTGATATACTAGCAATCCCCATATCAACAGTTGCTTTTGAGTCAGCTTTTAGCACTAGTGGCCGTATTCTCGACGACTTTAGAAGCTCTTTGACACCAGCGACACTTCAAGCATTGATATGCACACAAGATTGGCTGCGTCATAAGACTATCAATGTTGAAGCTGATCTTGCTGAGATAACTAAATTGGAGGAAGGTACTTAAATAGATGTGAATTTCAGTTATTTTAATGATCATGAAGCATTTATTTTATTTTATTGACCATGCATTCTTTCTGTTATTTTTGTAGAAGTGGGAGGCCTTAAATTGGATGATAACATAATTTCGATCGATTGATCTTCATGCACGGAGCTAGAGCTGGAGCTGGATTTGTCTATTGCTCATGTATTGGTGTTGATTTGCTTGTTGGTTTCTCCAGCTGGACAGTCTTTTACTCATGTAATGTGTTGCCTTGTTATCTGTTGGCTGTTGCAATTAGTCAATGTACTATGTCTCATGTGTTAGCTTGTTGGATGTTGCAATTAGTCAATTACTATGTCTCCTTTGTTGCCTTGTTGGCTGTTAGTTTGCACCACCAGCCTGGACTATTCAGCACCAATGGGGTGTGTGTGTGGACTACTGGATTGTGACTTGCTTATTCTGGATCTAACAAGAAATACCTAGCTTTATTGTGACTGTGACTTGCTAATGTTGTTATCTAAATTCTGCATGATGCTTTATTTATGCGTTGGATTTCATGGTCTGGTTGTTAATTTGTCTGACTGTTGATGTTACACCTCAGTTAGCTTCTAATGTTTTTCTTTAGCTCATGTCGAGTAGTTTTCCTATTGGAAAATGCCGGGTTATTTATTTGCATGAATGATATGTGAATCGTAAACCTGATGCATCCTGGATTGCTGATAGTTCCCCTGAATTTGTTTTGCTGAGTTGTTTAAGCAGAAACCGTATTACTGGTCTTTCATAAGCTTGACTGGTTTGAGTGCTCACCAGTCACCATGATGCCTCATTCATTCATTCATTCATTCTAGAATAAGACTTGGTTAGCCATTATTTGTCTTCGCAGTTTAGAAATATCAGGTTGGCTTAAATTGGGGGCTATCCTCCTTTTCGAAAAATGTATTGCTTGAAACTTCGAATTCGCGTCAACTTTGGTTATTTTGGTTATTAACGAAACCGAACCGATAACAAATGGTTATTACCGAAACCAAACCGTATCTATGTATAAAACCGTATAAACCGAAGTATAAAAACCGTATAAACCGAACCGAACCGAATCGAAAAAACCGAATGCACATGCTGAAGTGGAATGAACTAAAGAGGTAAACCTCGTATCATCCCGGTGATGCTACGCTACTGAGCCGACGAGAGTGAAATACGACTTCGTCCACTCGTAAGTCAAACTCGAAGCGACTCGGCAGAGTCTCTCCGTTGTAGGTTCCCTAGGGCGTCTGCATTGATCCGTACCTGTTGCAGTTGTATATATTTTGTATCCGCGTCACTCCCTTGAGTGACCACGGCCCGCTATCTAATCCTAGCTAACAATGCACAGGGCTCACTGCTGAATATAATATATAGATATAGCAGGCAGCATAGGATAAGGGAGGTACAACAAGGGGCGACAAAATCAGGCTATGCAATTGAATAGGATTGTAACGTAGCAGCAGCAGTAAAAATGCCTAGTGCAAGAAAGTACGGAAAGGTAGGCGATATCTGGGGAAGAGAATGGCTCTGCTTGCCTGGAAGCTCGCGGGTAGGGGTATGGTCGTCATCGACGAAGTAGTCGTACCCAGCAACGATGTAGTCGGCGGTAGCAACAGGGTCTACCGGAGAATAAAGGGGGGAGAAACAATAAATACACAGTAATAATAGCAATACAAATACAATACATGGCGAACGCATTGTTAACGGTGTTCTAACGCAGGGCAAAGTGTTAGGCTCGAAGCGAGAATTCATCCGGGGATTAAATACCGGCTCCGGGTGATTACCGGACAGGGTGTCTGGAGGGGGAAGGGATCATGCCGGAGGTGTCGTGGACATCCGACAAACATGTGGATGGTGTAACCGTGCTAGTTGAAACATTCCAAACAACTTTTGTGTTCAGAATAAATTCATCGGGATACTTTAACAGTACCGGACAAATCATCAGATAGACGGTCCGGAGGGGGACGGTTCGATGTTTGGTGCGTTCGAGGGGTGAGGTTGGTATGCGGGTAGCGTAACTATATTCGTTATATTTTTCTGATCAATTTTGATGTATAAAGTTTTTCGATCCGAGTTATGGTTTAAATGATATTGAATTTTTAATATTTAAATGATTTTTTGGAATTTCTGGAATTTCTTTTATTATTAAAATCAACATTATCCAGAACAGGGGTTGACCAGTCAAACCTGACCAGTGGGTCCCACTGGTCTGCCTCACATTGCTAATAAAACAATTAATTAAATTTAATAATAGTGGGGTCCCACATGTCATACTCTGGTTCAATTAATTTAATCTAAATTGGGATTAACTAGTGGGGGTCCCACATGTAAGTCTCATAAGGGGATTTTATCTCGTTATTTTAGTTCACATGTAATTAGAGGGGGGGGGTATTGGGCCCATGTGTCTTTCACCCATCATTAACAAAGGGAGGGGGTTTATTTAAACAGGTGATTAGGGGCTGGATTAAGCCAGGGGGCCCAACGGTTAGTGGGTGTGAGGAGGGGGCTAAGTCCCAGGCGTCCACGCCATTGACACCGGCGAAGAACGGGGCACGACGGCGAGGTCACCGCGGCCAGCACAGGGGACCAAAACGCACGCGGTTTGGACCTACGGTACCAGCGCGAGGAGCCGCTTCCATTTGTGCCATAAGCGCAAGCTGAAGCGGACCCTAGAGACGGCTACGACGAGTGCCAGCGGCGGCCGGAACATGAGCACCGCAGACAGGGGCTACGGGGCACGGTTTCGGACACGAATGGAAGGGGTGAGGAGGGAGCTCACAGTGGAGCTGGTCGGCGCGGAAGGGAGGCTCGGGGCGATGCGTAGCCGAAGAAGTCGATGAAGGCGTTTGCAGCAGCCGGTGGAGGAACGAGCTCGATGCGAGCCGTGGGGGCGCACCGGCGTCGATTAAGGGCACTGGAAGACGAGGCCGAGCGCGCTGGACCTCCCAGACAAGGCGAGGGGGTGAATGGACGCCGGTGGTCGCGCGTCCCAGCGAGGTCCGCCCACGGTGGCGCCCTGTCGTGCACGGACGAGCGGTGGGAGAGGCGAGCGGCGCGAGGGGGATCTGGGAGGGGGGGGGGTTGGGGCGCGCTAGGGTTCCATGGGGGCGCAGGGGGCTCTTATCCCCGACGGTGATGGCGGGATGGCCGCCACGACGATGGGGGGGGGGGGCGTGGCCGGCCGTGGGATGCTTGCCACGGCGCCCCCATGAACAGAGGTTGGGGAAGGGTGGGGTGGGCTGGGTTGGGCCGGGGTGGCCTTCGCCCAGAGCGTAGTTTAGGCATTTTTTCATTTTTTTGTTGTTTTCAGTTTTCTTTCTTTTTATTTATTTCCATTTGTAATTATTTTAATAGCCTTTATATTTTTCTACAATCATGAAACTTGCTCCTAAATTATTGTTGCACTATACTTAAGTGCCACAAAAAGATTTGGACTTTTATAAATTCTTTTGCATTTTTGTTTTATTAAAAAGGTATTAAATGCCACTGTTTTGCTACTGTTTGAATTGTTTGATTTGTTTTATAGCTTAATAAATTCCCATACCCACATGGACATGGTCCACTTAATATTGGGCATTTTACAAAAGTGGTTGCACAATTTTTGGGCAATGTTTTATTTTCACTATGTTTTTAATATTCAACCAAAAGGCATTTGAGCTAAGTTTTGATTTCAAATGCAAGGGGCTTGGATTTGTTTTGATCCATGATGAGCAAGGCCCATGGTCACATTGCTTAATGCCAACCACCATGAATAGAAAAACAACAATTTGCAAAGTTTGATCAAGGCCAGTTTGAATAACAGTGATTAACAAAAGTGATTAGAACCAACAACCCTTGATTAGCAAAGTGATTACTGTTCATGACAGTGAGGGTGTTACATGAGATCATTGTGTTATCTAACCCTTTTTTTTCTCAACTTTGTCTCTTCAGGTAAGCTAAGTTGTACTTAAAATAAAGTGTGTGCATCTCATTCATCAGTACTATGATGTCCTCTTATTGCACATGAGCCTTGTTGCAAAGGTTCGATGCGAGCGCAGCAAGTCTCATGTTGCAAAACATCGAGTGCAACATGATATTTGCTGGAATGGCTTGCACACCGAGATCAGATGGATCTATCACATTGCATCCAACGCCTACGGAGGCAGTGTGATGAGCCTCACGAGTGATACGTCCAAATGCATCACTATTTTATATAGTAATTCTTTCCTATTCATTGATATATTTCATGTTATGATGCTATTCTTATGTTGTTTTGGCTTAATTTACACAGTTTGCAACTTTTCAATGCCGAAGCAGCAGACGCAGGATTCAGCGATAAAAAGTGGACGCTGAGTTGCTGAAGAAGAATACTTCAAAATTACCTGAAAATCGACGGGAGGTATTTTTCAGACGGATGACGAAGACACACCGAAGAGGGGCTAGAGGGGGGCCACAGGGTGCCCAGGCGGCCACCTGGCGCGGGCCCCACCCTGGCCGCGCCTGGAGGGCGCCTGGACCCCTGGGGCCACTCCAGTCTCCCCCCTCTGGCCTATATATCGCTCGTCATCTAAAAACCCTAAAAGAGGAGAGTTTTTGGAGTTCTGCCGCCGCTCCGTGGCGGAAACCTACAGAGGAGAAAAGACATCTCCGGCGGGCAGATTCCACTGAGGAGAACACCTCCCGGAAGGGAAGATCGTCGCCATCATCATCACCGTCGTCACGGGCATCATCGGGATCATCATCAACATCATCCCCAACATCAGCATCATCTTCATCTTCATCCAATCTCACCTCACAAGTTCAACTTGTGTTGTAATCCGTACTATCTATCCTCTCTACTCTACCGGTGTTGATTGCTACCGTGTGATGAATTCTATTGAGTTTTGTTGGATAAATATCATTGTGTCCAGATTGTTTATCATATACTAGATCATCGATGGCGCGTGTTGCTGCGCCCGTCTATTTGAACTATGAAATGTTAGTATTTGTATCAAATATGTGGATAAATGTAAATCATAATTAAAAAACAATAAGTTGTCATTGTTACATCAGAAAGTTGATGACATCATAATATTATGAGGATCATACACCATCACCTTCCATGTCCTCGTTTGTGTAATCTATAAACCAAAGTGTTGAGCTTTCAATATTCTTAGCCTGCGGAAGAAAAAATAACCAATTAACAATTAAAAGGTAATAAAGCAAACATTATCTGAGTCAGTCTTGTTAGTTGCACTTCTCAGAAGTGAAAATATTATAACTAAGGCCCCACAAAAATACTAGTAACAAGTGGTTTGTAGCTACAGATTCTGGTTTCTCCCGTAACTAATAAAAATGGAATGGTCTTGTATACTATGCATGCCAAAGTAACACATATTGACAGTATTTTACCATGTTAAGAACAAGTGAGAAGCTGAAAAAATGGAATGGCTTTCAGCTCAGAAAGGGAAATATGTATATGCAGACATGTCACATACATGGCTACACATGTCAATACTCAATATTTATCATTTAATACTTGCTTCCTTTATCCTGGTATTTAAAATATAACCTAAAGCTACATATTTAATTCTACATGAGAATTATGTAAATCAGAAAATGTTCATGCAAGAATTGACCTCTAGTTAAGAACAGAGATGTTCAGCTAACAAAAGGAGAAAATCTTACAGTATACAATTTGGTTGATTAGCATCACCTGCCACTCCTGGGAACTAAAGTAAAGTCAGCTAATAAAGTAATGGATTGAAGACAAATCCATTAGAAACTGCTTATTCATCCACGGAATAACATATCAGAAAATAAGTATGAACTGAATGGAGATTAACTAAAATTGATCTCACATGCAACTCAGTTATATAGGTGATCAGTAAAGTAACAACAAGAATAGTAAAACCCTCTTCATTTTCTACTATTGTACATGGTATGAAAAAGTGTCTTAAGTTCAACATTTTGTTGCGCTTTACAATGATTACCTCTAGGTTAAATTTAGGGAATTGCAGGAAACATTGTGCAAATCTATGTATGCATGCATAAAACAAAGAAAATCTAATAGATCTACAGGATGGCCAAATTATAACAAGGTAAAGTGATCTTACCATGAGGGAGCCAACAACATGGAGGGCTTATCAAGGTGTATGTCGAAATTGAGATGGCAGCTTTGGCATAACTTTTCCAATTAAGAAAATAGTGTCCGACTTGCGGAATCTGGGGCTGGTATATTGGGTGCATGACCATGTTAAATATTCTTGATCATGGGCATGCTAAGAGATATCGGGCAATGGCAATCTAAGAACAGAAGAGATTAAAACAAAATAACCTGACATGTTAAAGATATGTGGAAAAGAAAGAATTAACAAGCAAATCAACAACAATATAGCCAACACAAAAACATTACCACTTCCTCTCTCATCGCATAAGTAAACATTTGGAGCAAGAAAGAACATACCAATGCAAACTATTCTACACCCCAACCGCATTGGATGATTGTGAACCTTTGGTCTCCATACTTATTTTTAAGATTGGACAACCTCTCTGCAATCTTTAAATGAGAGTAGTGTACTGACATTTTCCTCAAATTGGTGAAGATGCCTTGTATTCAGAACAATTCCATATATTTAACTGTGCAAAGTTAGGTTGATCACCTGGCATAGCTTATGTTCCACTATTAGGATTGACTCCCTTCAAATGTAGGCATTGTGATGGTTGCCAGTGATCACACACCTGGAGAAATAAAATATCATCGTTGGATTTGTCGTTCCTTGAAGGGGCTAACATGTTTGTTCGTACAATAACATCCGACTATTGGCTTCTAAATTGTAACACCTTGACAGTATGATTTATGTGTTTTTTCCTGTTGTTACAGTAAAGGAACTATTGTGGTTGTAACATGTTTGTTTTCCCATAATTTAGTAAATTAAAGTTGATTGCTAATCTAGATGAGAATAGGTTATTGTGTGGGCTGTGCACGACTGGTGACCCTCAACGTAAAGGGATCTATTGCAGCATTTTCGATAAGTAAGAGTGTCGAACCCAACGAGGAGCGAAAGGTATTGATAGGTGATTTTGGACAAGGAATAACTGCAAGCACTGAAAGATAACTTTTTAGGGGTTTTCGATATAAGCAACAATAAGATAAAAGCAAGCAAAGTAAATAGTACTGAGGAGTAGCAAGAGGCCCAATACTTTTGAGTAAAGGATAATCCTGACAACTAAACTTATAAAGACTAAAGCGTTCTTGAGGACACATGGAGAGGTAGTCACGTGCTTTCGCCATACTCCGTATCGACAACAAGTGTTGTGCTGATAAGTGTTGAGTGGGTGGATCTATGCTAGCACACCTTCTAGACTAAGATAAGTGCACTCTTATGATTAGACATCTTGCAAGCATCCGCAAATACAAGATAGAAATTAAGGCAAAGCCTAACCACAACAATAAGATCAAGCATCCATTATTCCCTTGTGCATAAGTGTGCGAACTGGGGTTCAAGTTTCTGTCACTCCGGCAACCCACCATAAGCATTCTTAATACACAATGTATTCCCCTAGGTCCTTAAGAAGGCGAAGTGTTGAGTGCTCGACTCACACAAAACCACAAGGAAAATAACAACACAACTTAAATATCAAACAACACAAATTACTTCAACATCATATGACTACTCACAACTAGACTTCTCCCATGTCCTCAAGAACTAAAGTAACTACTCACAAGACATAAAAGAGATCATGATCAGAGGTGATAAATATATGATAAACAATCTGGACATAATGATATTTCTCCAACAAAACTCAATAGCATTCACCACAAAGTAGTAATCAACACCGGTAGAGTAGAGAGGATAGATAGTATGGATTACAACACAAGATAAACTTGTGAGGTGAGATTGGATGGTGGTAGAGATGGTGCTGATGTTGGGGATGATGTTGATGATGATCTCGATGATGCCCGTGACGATGGCGATGATCTCCCCTTCCGGGAGGTGATCTCCTCGGCGGAATCTGCCCGCCGGAGAGCCCTTTTCTTCTCAGGAAAAGCTTCTTTTTTAGGGTTTTCGCGTAACGAGGAGTATATAGGCCAGAGAGCGGGAGCCGGGAGTGGACCCAGGGCTCCAGGCGCCCTCCCGGTGCGGCCAGGGGTGGGGCCGCGCCAGGTGGCCGCCTGGGGCTCCTGTGGCCCCCCTCTAGCCCCTCTTCGGCGAGTCTTCGTTAATCTTCTGGAAAATACCTCCCGTCGATTTTCAGGTAAATTAGACGTATTCTTCTTCAGCAACTCGGCGTCCAATTTTTACCGCTGAATCCTGCGTCTGCTGCTTCGGCACCAGAAAGTTTCAAATTGTGTAAAATAAGCCAAAACAACATAAGAACATCATCGTAATGTGAAATATATCAATGAATAAGGATTAATTACGATATAAAATAGTGATGCATTTTGGACGTATCAACTCCCCCAAGCTTAGACCTCGCTTGTCCCCAAGCGAAAACTGAGCTCGGTAAACCTGTCCACAAGTTTAGAGAGTGAAGTGTCGATAAATAAAATACGGACAAGAAGCATCATGATCTTTTCACCAAACTCAAACATCCTAAACATCAATCTCCAACTCATAAAGCCCTTATGAAAGAGTAATAAAAATCATAATCAAAAGTAGGGCTAAGGAAACTCATCAAATCATGGCAAACAAATCCTTTGGTCAAGGGACAACTAATATCTTTTACCTTTGCTCTTTATCTTTATATTTTGAAGAGATAAATTGGAACTTTTTGAAAGAACAAGCTATTAGTGATGAAGTGCAAATGCTAACACAAAGGAAGATGTTTGCTTGGCAAATGCCTTTGCAAACAACTTACTTATCAAAAGATAATGTCAACAATGATATGGCATGGCAAAACTTCAATGCATCATTATATGGATGAATCTTCATCAGCACCAAGTGTCTGTTCTCTTTGGGAAAGGAGGAAGTAGGGAAAACTGACTCAACATAAAAGTAAAGGAAAAAGCCTTGTTAAAGGAAAGCAGGGAAAACTCAAGTGCTATCCTTTAATCAAACAGAATGAAAACAAGTTTTGAGAGGTGCATGATTTGTCAACGAATGCTAATAGATAACTCAGTTACTTCTCAGATTGGACAGGTTTCGAGGAATGGCTCCCAAACGGGGACGATCACATCCCCGCAATCTCCTTTGTTTAGCACTGCCAAAGTTTTCTGATTTCTCATGAACAAAGCGTGAAGGAGAGTTTGTTTGTTGTATTATCTTTTGTGAGCTGGGCGCACTCATGCCAGTTCCTCCTCGTATTAGGGGTTTGCAGATAGACATGCAATCCCGGGGTAAAACTTGTCCAACTTAAGAAGATCATGAATTAACTATTACTTCCTCATGAGCTAAAACAGGGGCACAAAATAGAAGATTTTGAACATCTAATGATAACACAAAAATCTATGCCTTAGGAGCGGCAGTGGAGTACCACGAATAGGAAGGTACGATGGACTCATATGGAAGATACTGGTTTCAGGGTATGGATGCACATGCAGAATTCCGCTTAGTACAGAGGTTTGGCTAGCAAAGGCTTTGAGAGAATAGACAATTGATGAAGACTTGGATGCAAAGCAATATAAAGCATAAACATTAAAACAAGCATAGCACATCAAGTTGTCTTCCTTGTCAACATAACACTAAAAGCATAATAACAAAGAGGGTTTGGCTATGTCGCTACTTTGAGAAAAATAACATGCTTGTTGTTATGACCAAAGCTATGTTTGCCAAGATTAAATAAAGTTTTCAAAGCCATACCTGATATAAGGTCAATACTACCCATAAGAATCATCACGAGGTCGATTGAGTGAAGATAATACCGAGTGCAGCGAAGGGATCAATGGACTTCTCATTAATATTACATCATAGACGACTCCACACTCACGGATATATAACTCTCCAAAAAGGAGTGATAGACCTCAAAGAAAACACCTATTTTATAAGATAACTTCCCTAGACATGATATGACTCTACTTGACTCTAAAAGACATAGATAAAGATAAAAATACCGGGCACTCCCCAAAGCTTGGAACAAGCTAAGGGGATGCCATTACCCAAGGAGATTTACTCCTCATTCTTGTTCTTATCAGTCACGTACTCCTTGGCGAAGCGCTTCCATGACAGCTGTTCTCCAGTCTCAAAGGACATTCCCGTCTCCAGGATCCTGCACTTAGCACCCAAACCCATGCGCATAAACTTTAGTTCATACTCACAGTTCTGGTTCTGCAGATCATAGATCTGTGCTTGGATCCCATAAACTTTTTCTTCTATTGCGGCCAAACTTGACCACATCTCCTTCATCTCCTTCTTGTGGGAAGCCTCTATCTCGTTCATGATGTCGAAGTTAGCTTCAACACCACACTCCACCATCTTCTGGAACTTGAAGACCTCATATTCCACCTCCTTCAGCCGCTCCTCGGTTCTCCCCTCCTTGACTGGTCCCTTCAGATCCTCCTTGTGGAGGTCACCATCCTTCACACGAAGGATCTGGGGGTGCTTCTTCACCTCAGCGAGGTAAGGGTTGATGACGTCGACGACGAACTTGTCCTTCGGAGAACTTGGGGAAGCCATGGAACCTAGGTCTAGCTGAAAGTTTTCCTGGCAGAAACAACTCGAAAAGAAAACACACGAAATCACGAGATACGTTGCCGGAACGATCCGGAAAAATATATAGAAAAAAATTCTGCACAAAAAGGAAGGTAATGAGCCAAAGCGGGGTCGGAGACGGACTCCGGGGTGCCCAGGCAGCCTCCCGGCGCGGCCAGGGGTGGGGCCGCGCCAGGGGGGCGCCTGGGCCCCCTCGAGCTGGTCTCCGGCTCCACTTCGGCCTCAAATTTTCTATATTTTTCAAAAACTCGTAATCTGGAACTTTTATGGCGGTTTCGCGATGTTTCCTTACCGTAATACATACCTTTCCTTATTTTTCTTCTGCTGGTGTCTGAAACAGGGCTGCAACATGTCTTCATGAGTTGTTGTGTATACCAAATCCACATCAACATTGACAGGATCTCCTGCTATGTAATGCTTAAGTCTTCGCCCATTCACCACTTCGGGTTTGGTGCCTTCGAAATTGTTAATCTTGATCGCACCCGAGCGGTAGACTTACTCAATATGAAATGGCCCTTCCCACCTGGAAAGTAGTTTACCTGGAGAAAACCTGAAACGGGATCTAAACAACCAAACTTTATCACCAACATTAAATTCACGTTTTAGAATCCTCCTATCATGCCACTTCTTTACCTTTTCTTTGAACATTTTAGCACTCTCGTAAGCTTCACTTCTCCACTCATCTAGAGAAGTCAAGTTCATGAGACGCTTTTCACCAGCTAATTTCAGGTCAGCATTAAGCTCTCTAATAGCCCAGAAAGTTTTGTGTTCTAATTCTAATGGCAGATGGAAAGCCTTGCAATTGAGGTTGCTATTCTTTTGTAGTAGTAACTTGCAATTGTTTTGAGTAATGTTTGGACTTTTGGTGTCAAGAGCTTTAGCCTATTAGTGATAGATGTCGTATTTTGGGTAATCCGTGTTTATTTTCAAAACTTACAAAATTAGTTGAGAACTTTATCTACTAGATGGATCACTACTTTTCTTAGGGGTCGAATATTAGAGTACACTCACGTACCATGAGTCGAGGATGCGCAAGGATAACCAAACCCCCATACACTCCTCCTCGGGGTACTTTTCTCTTTGTGAAACCTCCTTATTAGATTGAGAGTTACCGATAATAAGTGCATGAGTTCTTCGGACTAATGTGAGTATTCGAAAGTTGACACTTCCACCTTCCCATATTTTGCTAGCCTCTCATGTACCGTGCATTGCTTTCTTCTCACTCCGAGAGTTGGCGTCCACCTTCGCTGGTACATCCAAACCCTTGGCACGATACGCTCTGTCATCATAAACCTCCTTATATCCTTCCTCAAAACAACCACCATACCTACCTATCAAGGCATTTCCATAGCCTTTCCGAGATATATTGCCATGCAACATCCATCTTCTCATGACTTGATCTTCATGTCATACATGCTACTTGCTTGATCGATGAGCCGCATGCTAGTTGGGCCTTGCCCTAATCATTGCTACATGACGCGCTAGTATCATTGCATATCCTGCTACACTGGCAGAGGCATACATTTGCATACATCATGATAGTTACATCTTCTTTATGATTTGAGTACTTTGTAAAGTGTGAAAGATCTTCTATACTTCTTGTAATATATAGAGTGTTGCCCCTAAAGTGAGGAAAAGATCCCAAAGTGGACAAATTAAAAGATACCAAAGAGGACAAACGAGAGAAATAGAAAGAATCATTGAGGCCACCAAAAAATACAAGAAAAATAGAAAAAAGAGAAAAAGAAATAAAAAGAGAGAAGGGGGCACACTACTATTCCTTTTGAGAGATCCACACTCGTACTCCCTCTTATATCTTGTACTCCATAGAAATTATCATGCATGCATATAGCTATGTGGGAACCTTCACACTATAGAACTTGGCTTGTATATTCCAATGATGAGCCTCCTCAAATGAGCTCTAGGTCTTCTTGAGCAAGCAAGTTGGATGCACCCCCACTAGTTCCATTGGAGAGCTTACATTAGCTCATATATGCATCGGTTGCATGGCAATCCCTACTCCTCACATCATATCTATCATTTGGCTTTCTCTCGCCTATGATTTTCCTCATTGATGTGAGCCTTTCACACATTTTTTGTCTTCCTCCTCCACCATATTCTCTCTTTGCCATCCTAAGTGTCAACTTTCTTGCTTACGCTCATCCATTGCATGAGTGCTCAAAATGTCGAAAAGGAGTGGATCATTTTGACTTGTACCTAGCTAGTGGTCTGGGGATGAGTCAAGATAAGATTCCAAAGAAGACCAAGTGTGAAACTTTAGTAGATTGAGTTCTCAACACAAAAATACTTTTTCTCGTATATCCCTATCCCCTTTCTTGCACGCAAACACCATTTGGAGACATTCGAGTCACGGACAGCGAGAGCTCTTGCACCTTTATGTTCTTACGTTTCTTGTTTCTATGCTAAATATAGACTCTTGCCTGTTATGACTTGAATTGAATTACATGCCTTGATTGCTTTACTTAAAAGTTCTTATATGGTTGTTAGCATGTCACCATAGAAATTATGCTTTTATCATTTACCTACTCGAGGACGAGCAGGAATTAAGCTTCGGGATGTTGATACGTCCAAAACGTATCTATAATTTCTGCTTGCTCCATGCCTCTTTTGTGTGATATTGCTATGATATTGATGAACTTCCATACACTTTTGATCATATTTGGACTAACCTATTAACTCAGTGCACCCCAGTGCTAGTTCCTGTTTTCTGATGTTTTTCTATTTCAGGTTTCCCCCATATTAAAAGTGCTCCAAAAATTCGGGGAAAATCTAATAAAAAATCAGCGTACAGGAAGCTTCCGGAATCACCGAGGGGGGGCCAGAGGGGACCCACCAGGGCCCCAGGTGCCCTCCCAGCGCGCCCTATGGTGGGGCTGCGCCAGGGGGCCGCCTGGATCCCTGGTGGCCCCCCTGTCTACCCCCCTTCTCCTATTTATTCCCCGTGACGCAAAAACCCCGGGATGGGAACCCTTTTTCGCGATCTCTCCTTTGTTCCGCCGCCGCGGCGCTTCCAAGATCGGGAGCACCAGAAGTCATCTTCCCGGCACCCTGCCGGAGGGAGGAACCACCTCCGGGAGCTTCTCCACCACCATGGACGCTTCCCGGATGAACCGTGAGTAGTCCACCTTGGACCATGGGTCTATGATCAGTAGCTATGTGATGTTCTCCTCCCCTCTTTGTTCTTCATGGATTAGACCTCGTGAGCTGCCCTACATGATCGAGGCACATATGTAATATTTCTGCTGTTGCTATGCTGGGATCCGATGGATTATGAGATTATGTTCAGATTGTGTTTGAGTTATATATTTGATTCTCCTCTTTTATATTTATGTTCTTGAGTAATTCTTGCATGTTCTCCGTTGCTGTTTATTGCTTTGGCCAAGTAGTAGGTAGTGACTCCAAGAGGGAGCGTTATGCATGATTGTGGGTTCATGCCCCCCGATGACTAACTTGAGTGACAGAAACATGAGTCTAGAGGATGTTCTGTTGCCACAAGGGGGAAAACAATGGTGCTTGTACTTGAGGGTGCAAGGATTGTTTACTTTACGCAAAGTTCTTTAATGCAGTTGTCTGTTGCTTTGAGTTTACACTTTGGGTGAGATTCGCAACTTAATACCAGCGAGATGTTCTGGATATATATATCAAGGTGGATGATTAGTAGGTAGATGCAGATGGATTTCGGTCTACTAGTCTTGGCGTACCGCCCATGCTTTTGAGCCTCTTCCTTTCTTTATAGCATAATTAGCATTGGTTTGCGCAAATAATCCTGTCAATTGCCCAGCTGTAATTTGTTTACCTTGCATGGCTATTTTATCGTCTTTTGGGAGAGAGACATCACTAGTGAACATCATAGGACCCCGGTCCATATTTCCAACACTGTTTACACCCACTATCAATTTACAGCTTTATTTACTTTTCCGTTGCTATCACTATCATTATTATCCCATGCGTTTTATCCTTTGTAAACAACAAGGCCGGAGGGATTGACAACTCCTTTGTACTCGTTGGGAGCAAAGTTATATGTTGTGTGTGCAGGTCCACGACAACCGCCAATCTCTGGCGCCGTTGTCACCTTCTTGTCGTTGTCGGAGTCCTACTGGAGACAAACCTTGGTATCTTCATCGAGGGAAATTTGCTGCTGTCTACATCTCAACCTTCCACTTTGGGTAACCAACGAGGGGCGAGAAGTAAACTCTCGTGAAATCAATCGCTTCTACCCACTTGGTTACATAATCCACAACAACTAAAATGTGAGTGTACTTGTGTGAGGAAGGAAAAGGACCCATAAAATCAAAACCCCAGCAATCAAAAGGCTCAATCACTAGAGAGTAATTCATAGTCATCTCATTCCTTCTACTAATATTACCAACTCTCTGACACTTATCACAGGATAAAACATAATTTCTAGCATCCTTAAAGAGAGTAGGCTAATAAAAACCTGATTGAAGAACCTTATGTGCGGTCCTCTCACCAGCATGATGTCCTCCATATGGACTGTCGTGACATTTTTTGAGAATGCCCTTCTGCTCGTGTTCCGGTATGCATCTTCTCACGATCCCATCTGGACCTTCTTTAAAAAGATGTGGGTCATCCCAAGAGTAATGCCTCAAATCATGAAAGAACTTCTTCCTTTGCTGAAATGTTAAACATGGAGGCAAAAACTTTGCAACGATAAAGTTAGCATAATCCGCAAACCAAAGATCGGAGAGAGATTGTACTTTAACAATAGCTAGATGTTCGTCTGGAAAACTGTTGTTGACTGGAATGGGATCATGCGGTATATCTTCCATCCTTGAAAGATTATCTGCCACCGGATTGTCTGCTCCTTTCCTATCAACGATCTGCAAATCAAATTCTTGAAGAAGGAGTACCCATCGGATGAGCCTTGGTTTGGCATCCTTCTTCTCCATAAGATACTTAATGGCAACATGGTCAGTATGAACAATAATCTTAGAATCAACAATTTACTGCCTAAACTTATCACACGCAAACACTACTATTAAGAATTCCTTTTCAGTAGTAGCATAATTCCGTTGAGCACTATCAAGGGTTTTGCTAGCATAATATATAACATTCTACTTCTTATCAACCCTTTGTCCTAAAACAGCTCCAACAGCAAAATCACTAGCATCACACATAATTTCAAAAGGTAAATTCCAATCAGGTGGTTGTACTATAGGGGCAGTTATTAAAGCTTTCTTAAGAACTTCGAAGGCGTCCTTACAATCTTCATAAAAAACAAAAGGACGTCCTTCTGGAGAAGATTAGTAAGGGGTCTCGAAGTCTTAGAAAAGTCTTTAATAAATCTTCTATAGAAACCAGCATGACCGAGAAAACTACGAATACCTTTGATGTCCCTTGGGTAGGGCATCCTTTCAGCTGCTTCGATCTTGGCCCTGTCCACCTCAATTCCCCTCTCGGAAATCTTGTGGCCAAGAACAATTCCCTCGTTGACCATAAAGTGGCACTTCTCCCAGTTAAGCACCAGATTTTTAGGATAGCAGGTTGTCTTTACTGGGAGAAGTGCCACTTTAGGATGTTTGAGTTTGGTGAAAAGATCATGATGCTTCTTGTCCGTATTTTATTTATCGACACTTCACTCTCTAAACTTCTGGACAGGTTTACCGAGATCAGTTTTTGCTTGGGGACAAGCGAGGTCTAAGCTTGGGGGAGTTGATACGTCCAAATTGCATCACTATTTTATATCGTAATTCATCCTTATTCATTGATATATTTCACATTACGATGATGTTCTTATGTTGTTTTGGCTTATTTTACACAGTTTGCAACTTTCTGGTGCCGAAGCAGCAGACGCAGGATTCAACAGTAAAAAGTGGACGCTGAGTTGTTGAAGAAGAATACCTCCAAATTACCTGAAAATCGACGAGGGGTATTTTCCAGAAGATTAACGAAGACTCGCCGAAGAGGGGCCAGAGGGGGGCCATAGGAGCCCCAGGCGGCCACCCGGCGCGGTCCCACCCCTGGCCGCGCCAGGAGGGCGCCTGGAGCCCTGGGGCCACTCCCGGCTCCCCCCTCTGGCCTATATACTCCTCGTTACGCGAAAACCCTAAAAAGAGAAGCTTTCACGGAGTTCCGCCGCCGCTCCATGGCGGAAACCTACAGAGAAGAAAAGGGCTCTCCGGCGGGCAGATTCCGCCGAGGAGATCACCTCCCGGAAGGGGAGATCATCGCCATCGTCATCAACATCGTCACGGGCATCATCGAGATCATCATCAACATCATCCCCAACATCAGCACCATCTCCGCCACCATCCAATCTCACCTCACAAGTTTATCTTGTGTTGTAATCCGTACTATATATCCTCTCTACTCTACCGGTGTTGATTACTACTTTGTGGTGAATGCTATTGAGTTTTGTTGGAGAAATATCATTATGTCCAGATTGTTTATCATATATTTATCACCTCTGATCATGATCTCTTTTATTTCTTGTGAGTAGTTACTTTAGTTCTTGAGGACATGGGAGAAGTCTAGTTGTTAGTAGTCATATGATGTTGAAGTAATTTGTGTTGTTTGGTATTTAAGTTGTGTTGTTATTTTCCTAGTGGTGTTGTGTGAGTCAAACACTCAACACTTCACCTTCTTAAGGACCTAGGGGAATACATTGTGTATTAAGAATGCTTACGGTGGGTTGCCGGAGTGACAGAAACCTGAACCCCACTTTGCACACTTTTGCACAAGGGAATACTGGATCCTTGATCTTATTGCTGTGGTTAGACTTTGCCTTAATTTCTATCTTGTATTTGCGGATGCTTGCAAGATGTTTAATCATAAGAGTGCACTTATCTTAGTCTAGAAGGTGTGATAGCATAGATCCACCCACTCAACACTTATCAGCTCAACACTTGTTATCAATATGGAGTATGGCGAAAGCACGTGGCTACCTCTCCATGTGTCCTCAAGAACGCTTTAGTCTTTATAAGTTCAGTTGTTAGGCTTATCCTTTGCTCAAATGGATTGGGCCACTTGCTACTCCTCAGTGCTATTTACTTTGCTTGCTTTTATCTTATTGTTTGTTATATCGAAAACCACTAAAAAGTTATCTTTCAGTGCTTGCAGTTATTCCTTGTCCAAAATCACCTATCAATACCTTTCGCTCCTCGTTGGGTTCGACACTCTTACTTATCGAAAACGCTGCAATAGATCCCTTTACGTTGAGGGTCATCACCGTTGCTGCTTGTGGTCCTTATTGTAACACTCTCGGTGTCAGGATACAATGATCACTCTCAGTGATTAACCATGACTTGATCATCATTGAATCAAATCTTTTTCAAATCCCCTTGGTTGGAATTAAAAACAAAGTGGTAATTAAAGTGAAACCAAAAATTGTGCAAATGATTTTGTAAAATGTCAAATAATCACTAGGTCATAATAAAATAGCAATGATATTTTTATTACATTGATTAAACCATTTAAATAATTCAAAATAGTAGCATAACAACCAAAACTAAACCTATTTAAATATGACAAGATGCAAATGAATTTATTTTTGCCACCAAAAATTTGGTGGCCTTGTCATATCATGTCACATTAATATTTGCACTTTTTTCACATTTTATAAAAATCCAAAAGCTAGCTAAACAAATAAAATAGAAGACAAAAGAATAACAGAAAAGAGAGAAAAACCTAAAAACGCCAAACTACGCTCGGGGCAAGGCCCACCTAGCTAGCCATGGGCCCAGCCCAAACCCCCCATCCCCTTTCTTCTTCCCTGTTCACGGGGTACCGTGGAAGCCATCCACGCCGGCCACGCCACGCCGGCGGGGATAAGACTCCGACCCCCCAGCGCAACCCTAGCACTCCCCCACTCTTCTCCCTCCTCGCGCCGCCGTTCTCCCTCTCTCTTGCCTCACTCAGCCGAGCCCGCCATGGCCGCGCCTCCATGGCCGCCGTGGCCACCAAGCTCCCCGGCGTGGGACAACTTGTCCAGGAGATTCTCCGAGGTCCTCTCCTTCACCCCGTGCACTCCATCGTCATCGGAAGCCACGACATCGAGCGAATCGAGCCCATCCCCAACCGCGGCCGTGGCGCACGTCGCCGTTGATTGCCGCTTCTGTAGGCCGCCCCACGCCTCCATTTTCACGCAGTCGAGCTCCATGGTGAGCGTACACTCCTTCCCCAACTCCTAGTTCACGTTTTCGTGCCTTTGCTGCCGTTCGCCATTGTCCTGTGCTCCGGCCGCCGCGGGACCTTGCCGGGCCGACGATTCCGACCACCCCGACGTCAGCCATTGTCCCATTCGATGCGCGGCGAGCTCCTTGCTCGATTCCTCTGCTTCCCCTTTGAATCCACGCGCTGCCGCCAACCCGTGCCCTGCTGGCTGTTTCTACTGTCCATGGCCGGCCATGGCGTGTAGCGTATGCTACGAGTGTGTGCCATGCACGTGTGTGAGGTGTGTGTGTACGTTTTATGTGTGTGTGCGCTAGTGCATGGCCGTGCGCCCGTGCTCGCCTGCTACCGTTGCTGGTTTGCATGGCCATCGCCATGATATGTGTGTGTGCGCGTGTCATGTGCAGGTGAGTGTGCTGCGTGCGCTCGTATTGCTGCTGCCCTGCTGCTGCGGCAGCTACGACCTTGCCGTGCGCCCCCCTGCTGCTCTCTGTTGCGGCAGCTGCTCGTCGCCGGTGTCGTATGGCCGCCCCCTTCGAGCGCATGCACCCCTGCTAACTGTTGTTGCTGCTGATGCATGTTGCTACTGAACCTGAAGAAGATGCAAAGTGCAGAAAACTACTACTGGACACCACTTTAAACAGCAATATAAAGCATGCAAATGGAGTTTAACATAGATAAAATAGTATAGACATGTAGTACAAGCAACAAGCTTCACTTTCTACCATTGGACCATCTTCAAATATTGTGTGGATTAAATCCGGCAAAATCTCAAAGTGGGGATTTATAATGAACGACACACAAAGTTAGCCCGATGGCAACTTTAGCGTAATGGATGAGTTAGCTGTAGGTATCTGTCATGCCATCTAAGGGCATGGCATGTTAGTACACATAATATTGTGCAAAATACCTATAGGATGCATCTCCATAGGATATATATATATATATATATATATATATATATATATATATATATAAACGACAATCATCAACCAAAGTTTATACAAATTAATAATTTCTGAAATTAACATTGAATAGCACTTTTCCAACAAAGATTTAATTAGGCAAATGAAATCTAATATTGATGAAACTTGTACCAGTTTGTATACCATATATAGGTTCTCAAGTTAATGTTGGGCTCAAGATCATACGAGGTGTAGAACTTTAGTTATATCCTTTTGAAAACAGCCCGGTTCTGTTAACAATAGTACTTCCAGACTTAGCAAATTTCTGCTAAGTCACCAACGTTTTATTAAGCACTTCATATGCCCAAAACCTTGTGTTAATGATTTTTGTAAATAATGCAAATGGTATGGGCATGTTGTATACATATCCTAGATCAAATAATATAATTTCCATATATTTGTTTGTGGCTTAATTAAGTATTTATTAAATTCACAAAAGGGTTAAACCATAACAGCTTTTTAGGCTTAGCCAATTTCAGGGTATCCAAACGGATTCTATGACATGTGGGACCCATTGGTCAGTTTGACCAGTCAAAGGCCCAGCCGATGACATGTGGGTTCCCCTTTGTCAGGGTTGACCAAGTCAACTAGCACTATTGTGGATAAATGTTCTATTTTAATAATAAATTAATTCTAGAAAATGTTTAAATGATTTAAAACTTTAAAATTGAATATATTTTAAGCCGTAAATCAGATCAAAATATTTTATACAACAAAGTTGCTCAGAAAAACACAACGAATACACATACGTCTCCCGTATACCCACCGCGCCCCTCTAACATACCGAACGTGGAACCTTTCCCCTCCGGTTCATCTGTCCGTCAGACGACCGGAGCCGGTAAAACTTTCGGATGAAAATGTTCTGTGAATGAAAGTTGTTCAGAATGAATCAACGAGCACGGATACACTATCCAGATGTTTGTCAGATGTCTCTAACACTACAGACATGGAACCTTCCCCCTCCGGATCATCTGTCTGGTAATCAACCGGTACTGATGAGTCATCCCCGGACAAAATTCCCGCTCCGCCTAAATTACTTAACACTGCGTTAGAGCCCCGTTGCTTTGTATCTACTATGTCATATTTTTTGTATTGCTATTATTGCAGTGTATTTATTGTTTCTTCCCCCCTCTCTTATTGTCCGATAATCTCGACGTCCGCTGCCGATGCCCCTGTGATCGACTACTTCGTCGACGACCGTACCTCTACCGTCGAGCTTCCAGGCAAGCAGATCCATTCTCTTCCCCAGATATCGCCTATCTTTCCGTACTTTTCTTGCACTAGGCATTGTTACTGCTGCTGCTACATTGCTTACCTATTCAATTTCATAGTCTGTCATTGTCGCCCCATGATGTATCTTCCTTTATCCTATGCTGCCTATAAATATATATTATACTCAGCAGTGAGCCCTGCGTTTTGTTAGCTAGGTTTAGAATAGCGGGCCGTGATCACTCTGGTGGGTGAACACGGATTACAAAATATTATAATTGCAACAGGTACGAATCAATGCAGACGCCCTAGGGAACCTACAACGGCGAGACTCTGCCGAGTCGCTTCGAGTTTGACTTACGAGTGGAATGGACTCGTATTTCACTCTCGTCGGCTCGGTAGCGTAGCATCACCGGGATGATACGAGGTTTACCTCTTTAGTTCATTCCGCTGATGTCTCTGTCGAACCTCTTCAAGTGTACCATCGAGGGTGATTCCTCCTGGTTTCACTTGATGGTAGGCACTCGAATCAACTGGTACCTTAAAGGCAAGGAGTCGGGTGACCCAACGGTGCCCGCGCATGGATTGTATCGGGACGGCAGGACAGGCGGATACCATCGTGGGTCTGGTCCTTGCTCGTTGGCCGTGAGATACCCTGTAGTACGAAAGTCGAGCTCTTCCAAGAGCACACGCGAGACAAGGTAAGGAGACGGTTCACCTTGTTGGTAACCGCACGGGTTGGTCGAACGACAGGGCAGGCACCGATGTACTGGTGGACCTGGCTGCTGTCGTTGTCCGCGACTCACCCAGAAAGGGGCAACGATAACGGTTGTCCCGACAGAAAATAATAAAATGAATAATGGTTCAGGTGGATGACTTGAGTGGGTCGATGTTCCCTATACACACTACCTCCACGTGGGATTACGGTGTGGGCCCTCCGCGTTGTGGTCTCGTTCGAAAGCTCTGAAAGACGTCCAGTTTCAACATTGTGGTTTGGTCGGATCGTGCTGCGACACTGGATCCACTTGGCGCACAACGACCCGGAGTGCAAGAGTGTTGGGATACGGGGCAGAAAACACAAATTTTTCATACCTACGGTACCCGAACCCAAGATCTATGCTATGGCGATGTAAAGTAACGGAGGGAATCGATGTTCATACCTTTGAAGACCGAAAGAGGGAAACGTTCTTGCGAACGTGGTTGGCGTAGACTCAGAACTACGACCTCCCTGTCGTGTAGAATACCACCACCGGCGAGGATGTCTCCCGGTAAACCTCCAGCAACGAAGTAGCACCACAGGTGTAGTGCCTCGAAGAGATTATACACGTACGGTACAATCGAAGTTCCTCCAATCGAGGGCCCCGAACCAGGCGAGCAGCGAAAGAAAGACGGCTACGGATCCCGACTCCAGCAGAGCGACGGCCTGCCTTATGGTGGAGAACTCCAATCCTGGTGCAGACTCCAAACAAGGGGAGTCCACTTTCGGGAAGGAGAAGGAGGAAGAAGGAGATATTGGTGTGTTGGAAAAAGGGGGGACTACCCCTCCTTATATAGGCCAAGGGGGGGGGGGGTGCGCCGGCCATAGGGGGGGGGGGGTTGGGCCCCACCCTTGGCGCCAAGTCCAAGGAGGGAAACCCCCTCCTCCCCTAATGGGTCCCATGGGCCCATATAGCCTTTTTTCCCATTTTTTAATTGATTTAATCTGTTTTAAATATTTAATTCAGATAATTAAATAATAAAACATTATTAAAACAATTAAACTTTATTTTGAACTATTCAAAATGTCCGGAAACCATTCCATCCTCCTCCGGAACTATTCCGGTGATTTCTCCTATTTCACCGATTGATCCCGTAACTGTCCTATGCATCGATTGCCCTTAAGTGTAACACCCTAACGGTCCGGGAAACAGCAGACATGGTCGAGACTCTTCTCATTGACCAATGACTAGTCAGTTGGACCTGGTTACAATCCTTGACAGCCCCTGCGCTTCCATCGAATGAACTTCGATCGCTTTTGGAAACCGTTAACGATACGACGTAATCCCTTTGTGCTGCGGTACTTTGTTTGTCCGAGGTTTGATCGTCGGTATCCTACATACCGTGTTCACATCTCGTTCACAACAAACAACTTCTCTCGTCCATGATCATTGCATCTCTTGTGACCTAGTCACGTCCTTGCAAGGTGTTGATGCAATATCACCGAGTGGGCCCAGAGTACCTGTCCTGTCACAAGGACTGACAAATCCCGCTCTGATCTATTAACATACTCATCAACCATCTATTTCGGAATACCCAAAGTGCACCGTTATAGCCAGCATATTTCAGTCAGGCGGTGGGATACAAATCAAAGTCTCCTCATAGATGGTAATTACGTATGATCATTACGGTCTAAGGACTAAGCCATACGTTACAAAGTCATAGCAACGCTGAACTATGTGACTCGATCACATTGCAATAATTTAGGTGGGTGTACGTCCATCACATCATTCCCCTTAATGATATGACCTCATTGTCAGTGGACTTAAGTGTCGCCATGATCAGGAAAGCTTGATCAATCAATTGCCCAATGAGATAGTTTACCCGAGTTAAACTACGGACCATATTTTATACTACACCTGTATTAGTATTTCCAAGTAATACAGTTATAGCACAGTATAAAACGTATTATGAAAAAAACGGATATGTGACAAATATCTTTATTAATTTGTCTCTAGGGCACATATCCAACAGTCTCCCACTTGCACTAGAGTACAAATTACACTAGTTTACATCAGGTATGTATCTAACACCAATGGACTCTCGGTGTTCTTCAAACTTGCCCTGTGGAAGAGGTTTAGTCATCGGGTCTACTGCGTTCAGATCCGTATGTATCTTGTGAATCCTAGTGTGTCCATCCCTGACGTAGTCTCGCGTCACATGGAACTTTCGGAGGATGTGCTTGGCTGTAGAGTGAGTTCTTGGCTCCTTCGCGTTAGCAATGGCACCCGTGTTTTCGCAGAAGATTCCCACGGGGTCAGTGCAACTGGGAAAGACGCCAAGGTCGATCACAAACTTCTTCAGCCACAGCGCCTTGTTTGACGCTACGCAAGCGGCAATATACTCCGACTCCATCGTAGATTGAGTGACGACTGACTGTTTGCCGCTCCTCCAGCTAATTGCGCCACCGTTTAACATGAAAACATATCCCGTCTGGGATTTCGAGTCATCTAGATCTGAGCCGAGGCTTGCGTCAACATAACCCTTTACGGTGAGCTCCTCATCAACTCCTCCATAAACGAGAAAGAGATCCTTGGTTCTTCTTAAGTACTTAAGGATGTTCTTTACTGCTGTCCAGTGAGCCATTCCCGGGTTACTCTGGTAGCGATTAGTCATACTAATGTCCAGCGCTAAATCCGGTCTAGTACATAACATAGCATACATGAGAGAACCTATGGCTGAGGCATAGGGCTTTGAGGACATCTCCTCCTTCTCTTTTGCTGTGGTTGGGCATTGAGTCACGCTTAATTTGACACCTTTTATAACTGGCAAGAGACCTCTCTTGGAGTCATCCATTTTGAACCTTTTCAATATCTTGTCAATATAAGTGTTCTGACTCAAGGCCAACCGTCGATTAGGTCTATCTCTATAGATCTTAATCCCCAATATGTACGCAGCTTCACCTAGGTCCTTCATGGAAAATTGTCCATTCAGATATTCCTTCACTTCCTCTAAGAATTTCTTATCGTTCCCTATTAGTAATATGTCATCTACATATAACACAAGGAATGCTACAGAGCTCCCACTCAGTTTCTTATAGACGCAGAACTCTTCGACGTTTTGGACAAATCCAAAAGCTTTAATGACCTCATCAAATCGAAGATTCCAGCTCCGAGATGCTTGCTTCAACCCATAGATGGACCGTTGAAGCTTGCAAACCTTACCAGCGTTCCTTGGATCGACAAACCCCTCTGGTTGCATCATATACAACTCTTCCTCAATGTTGCCATTTAGGAATGCAGTTTTCACATCCATCTTCCATATCTCGTAATCATGATATGCAGCTATTGCTAGTAGGATCCGAATAGACTTTATCATCGCTACAGGAGAGAACGTCTCCTCGTAGTCAACTCCTTGAATTGGTCGGAAACCCTTCGCGACAAGTCGAGCTTTGTAGACAGATACGTTTCCGTCTGCGTCAGTCTTTTTCTTGAAAATCCATTTATTCTCGACGGCCTTGCGGTCCTTGGGAATATCCACCAAAGTCCATACTTTGTTGGTGTACATGGAGTCTATTTCGGATTTCATGGCTTCAAGCCATTTCTCGCACTCGGGTCCCTCCATTGCTTCTTTGTAACTTGTAGGTTCATCCGACTCATCAGCCGAGATTGCATTCACAAGCTGTCCGTAAAACTCAGTAGGTTGACGGACTCTTGATGACCTACGGGGCATAAAAGGTTCCTCTTCATTCTCATCATGATCATCATTAATGTCATGATCGTTATGAATGTCGTTCTGGCCATTCTCTTCAGCTCCCACTGTGGAAGATGGTTCCAGAACAATTTCCGTAGCCGTTTCTTCCAATTGGAGTGATTGGTCAGTCACTTCATCGAGGTCTATTTTCCTCCCACTCAACTCTTTCGCGAGAAACTCCTTCTCAAGAAAGTGTCCCGTCTTGGCAACAAACGTTTTGCTGTCAGACTTGTTGTAGAAGGTGTATCCACAAGTTTCCTTGGGATAGCCCACAAAGATGCACTTATCCGCCTTGGATTCAAGTTTGTCAGGCTGTAGTTTCCTTACATAAGCCTCACAACCCCAAATCTTCAGGTGAGACAACTTAGGTTTTGTGCCATGCCATTCTTCAAATGGTGTTGTCTTTACGGATTTGGATGGTGCCCTATTAAGAATATGAACGGCAGTTTCTAATGCATACCCCCAGAATGACACAGGCAAATCGGTATGAGACATCATATCGTACACTATCCAATAGGGTTCGATTATGTCGCTCAGCCACACCGTTTCTCTGAGGTGTGCCTGCCGGCGTAAGCTGTGGTACTATGCCACAAGACTTCAGATGATTGCCAAACTCGTGACTCAAATACTCGCCACCTCGATCCGATCGAAGGGTCTTGATTTTTCTTCCGAGTTGATTTTCGACCTCATTCTGAAATTCCTTGAACTTTTCAAAGGTTTCGGACTTGTGCTTCATCAAGTAAATATACCCATATCTACTCAAGTCATCAGTAAAGGTCATGAAGTAACGAAGACCATTGCGAGTGGGGACGTTCATGGGTCCACATACATCCGAGTGTATGATCCCCAATAAGACATCCGCACGCTCCATTACGCCATTGAATGGAGTCCTTGTCATCTTGCCCATGAGGCATTGTTCACATGTATCAAGGGATCCAAAATACAATGACTCAAGAAGTCCATCCTTATGGAGCTTCTCCATGTGTTTTATACCAATATGACCAAGTCGGCAATGCCACATCATCATGTGATCTTCATCATTCTTCAATCTTTTGGCCTCAATATTGTTAATGTGACACACGTCACCATCGAGATCAAGTACGAATAAACCATGCAACTCCTGTGCGTGAACATAAAACATTTCATCCTTATAAATCGAACAACCAATTGTATCAGACTTAAAAGAATAGTGGTCTCGCTTCAAGCAAGAGCCACTAACGATGTTCACACTCAACGCGGGTACATAGTAGCAATTATTCAGAACTAAAACCAATCCCGAAGGGGGACTAAGATGCTTCGTGCCGACCGCCAAGGCCTCAATCTGACAACCATTCCCCACGCGCATTCTCACTTCATCTTTGAGCAAGCGTCTCCTATTCCTTATCCCTGAATGGAATTAGAAATATGAGCGAAAGATCTTGTATCAAATATCCAGGATGTGTTCCCGGCGCTTGTGAAGAGAAGATCAACAATATGTATATCAAATATACCTTCGTCTCTCTTGGCGACCTTGCCAGCCTTCTTGTCCTTTAGGTACTTGGGACAGTTGCGTTTCCAGTGACCTTCACCCTTGTAGTAGAAGCACTCCACTCCAGGTTTAGGCTTGGGTGCCTTGGGAGGAGCGGCAACTGACTTGCCATCCCTCTTGGGGCCACCTCTCTTGGCCTTCTCCCGCCTGCTTGACTTCTTGAAGTCAGTGGTCTTGTTGACCATGAAGACGGCGTGCTCCTTCTTGATCTCAACCTCGGCGCTCTTCAGCATGGCGAACAACTCAGAAGGGGTTTTGGTCATCCCCTGCATGTTGTAGTTCAGCACAAAACCTTTGTAGCTAGGGGGAAGCGACTGAAACGCCCTATCAACAGCAAGTTCATCTGGAATCTGGCATTCCAGAGCATTCAAGCGCTGAACGTAGCCAGACATTTTGACTACGTGCTCACTCACGCTGCCGTGCTCGTCCATCTTTGCTGAGAAGAAGGCTTCAGAAGCCTCGTACCGTTCAGCCCTGGCTTGAGGTGCTAAGACCGCCTTGAGGTCGGTGATAATCTCATATGCACCCATCCTCTCAAAGCGTTTCTGCAGCTCAGCCTCCATGGAGTAGAGCATGCCACTCTGGACAAGGTTGTAATCATCAGTCCTGGAGAGATAGACATTCTTCTCGTCTTGACTGGCATCATCTCCTGGTGCGTCACCTAACGAGTCCTCTAGTACGTATGCCATCTTGAGGGGAACGAGGAGAATCCTCAGGGTGCGGAACCAGTTGGTGAAGTTTGTCCCATCTGTTTTTAGCTTATCTTTCTCTAGGAATGATCCTAAGTTGAACGAGGGGCGAGGTGTTACCATCTACAGGGTTGATTCACAAGGATACATATTTAGACTTTTGTTCATAATGTGGAGTTTCAATTTAATCTCAAAATTCTAGAAAGCTCCCACTTAGATAAACACCTCTCAATTTAACTAAGTGATTACACAATCCCAGCCCCCATACCTCCCCCGATCGTCACGGCCATCAGTATGCGAACCAGGTAGGCCTCTAAGCCAATCACATCAGGCATGTGACTCATGCTCGACCTTTCGGTCTCCTGTGTTCCAGGCCCGCATCTACATACGTCAAGCCTACCAATCAAACCTTGATGTTAGCTGTTTAGCAAGGCCATATCTGCATATGCCAGGCTTGCCGAACCCAACCTCATGCGAACTCCGTTTAATATGTAGGACAACTCCGGTATGTACGGAGCATCAAGCCATATGGGAGAACCTTCCAGGTGGTGCCCACCATGGGAGAACACAATGTTGGTATTGTGAGAGATGGTCCCGTTTCGTGCTACCGTCGATATATCTAGCATACTAGCATAAAACAGGAAGTAAAACTGTAAATCATACAACCTATGATCCCTCTTCATGCAAAGCAAAGTTAAACGCCTTTCTACTTTAGCTTGTGCAAGTTTTACGTGGCTGCTAGGGGTTTCGAGAGAGAGAACCGTTTCTATCCTGCGAAAAACATGCCACAACACCGTCTCCCATCCGTCTCTATTACACCCCTGTCGGGGCCCTCCGTTGCAAACATCTTCGCATCGCTAATGCAGAGAGACAGACACCCCCAGCCACTTTATATGGTACAAGCCATATGTCAAGCGTGGAACCAGTCTCGCGTAAACGCGTAAGGTCGGTCGGGGGCCGCTTCATCAAACATTGCCGCAACGCTAAATGAGTACACGTGGGAGGGTAACGAATGAAGATTCGATGCCCACATCCTAGATGTGTTCTACCCGTACAATACATCTACGCATAGCCTTGCTGATGATACCACTGTTGGGATACGGGGCAGAAAACACAAATTTTTCATACTTACGGTACCCGAACCCAAGATCTATGCTATGGCGATGTAAAGTAACGGAGGGAATCGGTGTTCATACCTTTGAAGACCGAAAGAGGGAAACGTTCTTGCGAACGTGGTTGGCGTAGACTCAGAACTACGACCTCCCTGTCGTGTAGAAGACCACCACCGGCGAGGATGACTCCCGGTAAACCTCCAGCAACGAAGTAGCACCACAGGTGTAGTGCCTCGAAGAGATTATACACGTACGGTACAATCGATGTTCCTCCCGGGCCCCGAACCAGGCGAGCAACGGAAGAAAGACGGCTACGGATCACGACTCCAGCAGAGCGACGGCCTGCCTTATGGTGGAGAACTCTAATCATGGTGCAGACTCCAAACAAGGGGAGTCCACTTCCGGGAAGGAGAAGGAGGAAGAAGGAGATATTGGTGTGTTGGAAAAAGGGGGGACTACCCCTCCTTATATAGGCCAAGGGGGTGTGTGATCCTCCTCCCCTCCCCCATGTGGGACTAAACTCCCAAGGGGGGGGGGGTGCGCCGGCCATAGGGGGGGGGGGTTGGGCCCCACCCTTGGCGCCAAGCCCAAGGGGGGAAACCCCCTCCTCCCCTAATGGGCCCCATGGGCCCATATAGCCTTTTCCCATTTTTTAATTTATTTAATATGTTTTAAATATTTAATTCAGATAATTAAATAATAAAACATTATTAAAACAATTAAACTTTATTTTGAACTATTCAAAATGTCCGGAAACCATTCCTTCCTCCTCTGGAACTATTCCGGTGATTTCTCCTATTTCACCGATTGATCCCGTAACTGTCCTATGCATCGATTTCCCTTAAGTGTAACACCCTAACGGTCCGGGAAACAGTAGACATGGTCGAGAATCTTCTCATTGACCAATGACTAGTCAGTTGGACCTGGTTACAATCCTTGACAGCCCCTGCGCTTCCATCGAATGAACTTCGATCGCTTTTGGAAACCGTTAACGATACGACGTAATCCCTTTGTGCTGCGGTACTTTGTTTGTCCGAGGTTTGATCGTCGGTATCCTACATACCGTGTTCACATCTCGTTCACAACAAACAACTTCTCTCGTCCATGATCATTGCATCTCTTGTGACCTAGTCACGTCCTTGCAAGGTGTTGATGCAATATCATCGAGTGGGCCCAGAGTACCTGTCCTGTCACAAGGACTGACAAATCCCGCTCTGATCTATTAACATACTCATCAACCATCTATTTCGGAATACCCAAAGTGCACCGTTATAGCCAGCATATTTCAGTCAGGCGGTGGGATACAAATCAAAGTCTCCTCATATATGGTAATTACGTATGATCATTACGGTCTAAGGACTAAGCCATACGTTACAAAGTCATAGCAACGCTGAACTATGTGACTCGATCACATTGCAATACTTTAGGTGGATGTACGTCCATCACATCATTCCCCTTAATGATATGACCTCATTGTCAGTGGACTTAAGTGTCGCCATGATCAGGAAAGCTTGATCAATCAATTGCCCAATGAGATAGTTTACCCGAGTTAAACTACGGACCATGTTTTATACTACACCTGTATTAGTATTTCCAAGTAATACAGTTATAGCACAGTATAAAACGTATTATGAACAAAACGGATATGTGACAAATATCTTTATTAATTTGTCTCTAGGGCACATATCCAACAGAGAGGTGATGGCCCATGAAGCTCTTGCGCTTAGGAGTGTAGACCGGCGGGGACCTCTCTGATGAGCCGTAGGATGGGTCTCGGCTTGTCGGATAGCCTCGGTGGGGCATTCCCTAACAAGGTGTACGCCACCCTGGAGATCCGAGCGTGCAGGGTAACAGTAGTGCAGCCCCTGCAGGGAAGCTAATCTATTCGAATAACCGTGTCCACGGTAACAAGACGCTTTATGCTGAATCCAGAGCCTACTACTACAAACTATTTCTATTAAACTGTTGGTTCCGTTTTCTCTTCCTCGCAGGGAAGTCGAGGAGGGGATCTCGGAGGCATTTATAATTATAATTATTACAACTTACTATTATACAATGTTGCAGCAACTTCTGCTGCATTGTTATTACATTCATGCTATTGAACCGTTGGCTGATTCTCTTCTTATGCTGCAAGGCTCGTCGGAAGATGCTAGTCTTCGATAGGCCTAGCTTCTTATCCTTATTCTGACTTTCTCTCTTGCAGTCCACTATATACAACCTCCCCTTTCCATTTGATACAAATGCATAAATGCTTAGTAGCGGACGTAAGACTCGCGGGTATGCTAAATACTCACCCTTGCTTTATTTCCCCCTTTTTGATTTGCCTGATCGGTCGCTGCAGTCGACGTTGAAGCCTTGGAGTCCAGGAGCAGAGATCCCCGATGCCGACCACCGCAACGTGAAGATCCCCGATGCCTTCTACGACATGGAGTTCCCCTTTGAACATGAGTAGTTTGGAGGTTCCCAGGAAGGAGGCCTCGCCTTTTCGACCGTAGTTGTTTTTGTGCTAGCCTTCTTAAGGCAGATCATGTGTACCTTGTGTCTGTACTCAGATACTATTGCTTCCGCTAACTTTGTGCTCTCGAGCTGTTGTATCCGAGCCCTCGTGGCCCCTGGCTTGTATTATTTTATTTGTAGAGTTGTGTTGTGATATCTCACCGTGAGTCCCTGATCTCGATCGTGTACCTTGCGTGTATGATTACTGTACACGGTCTGATTTTGGGGGCATCACACTTATGGACACCTATACTCTTGGACCGTTGTTTATGGGAAAACACCCCACAACTATGGTGGTCACTCCTACCCCTACTGGAATTGTGCCTTACAAAATACCATCTGGTATTATCAATTATGTCTTATCTAATCGTTATGCAGGAGATAAACATCGAGGTGAACACTTGCTATATTTATCACAACTATGTTCATTATTTAAGCTTGCAGGTGTGTCACTAGAATTCATCATGAAGAAATTATTCTCCGTATCACTTATAGGTAAAGCTTCAGATTGGTATAAGCTCCTCGATAACTCACATCTACTTAATTGGGAAGAGCTTATGTCTCTCTTTTATACAAAGTTTTACCCTCTTCATGAAATTCATCGAGACATGAACTACATCTATAACTTTTGGTCTCGCGATGGAGAGAGCATCGCTCAAGCTTGGGGGAGACTTAAATCCCTAATGTTCAAATGTCCTATCCATGAACTCCCAAAAGATATTATAATTACAAATTTTTATGCTAGGATTTCTCGTCAGGATAAGGAGATGTTGGATGCCTCCTCCAGCGGGGTATTCAAAACAAGAAGTGTCGAAGAAAAGTGGGATCTCATCGAGAGGATCCAGAAGAATACTGAAGACTGGTAAATCGACAAAGTTATTAAACCTGCTATAGATTATGGGCATGATTATATTGAGAGCTATGTGAAAACTGATTATTTTGATACCTTTTTTTTTCTAAGATTGGTCTTGATTCCCAGCTTATGATTGATTTCTGTAAGAACTTTGCCTCTCACATTGAATCTTCAAAAGAAGAGAAGGCTCAGTACCATAAGCCCTTTAAAGAATTACCTGTTGATATTCATGTTGCTGACCCTATTATGCCTGCATTTTTTTATGAAAAGCCCCCTTTTCCCACAAGGATGAGGGAGCACTCTTTTGTGACAAGCATAATAAATAAAAGTGGGAGAAAAACTGACGAACCTGAGGACCTGATCAAGGTTGATCCTCAAGTTTTGATGGTTAAAGATTTAGTTACTAATGATGTTTCAGATTCCAAGATAAATTTTTGTGTTGTTTCAACTAACATTGTCACAGCCAAGAATAAGATTCCAATTTCAGGTACACCAGTTGTATCTGTCAACATAGGAGACCACAACTATTACGGGCTTTGCGATCTGGGATCCAGTGCTAGCGCTATTCCTTATTCACTCTATCAGGAGATCATGGGTGAGATTTCACCCTGTGAACTTGAAGAGATCAATGCTACTATCTATCTAGCAAACATAGAAACTATCTCTCCCATTGGAATTGTGAGAGATGTTGAAGTCCTATGTGGAAAGGTAAAGTATCATACCGACTTTCTCGTACTCCGTTCAGTGCAAGATAGTTTTTGCCCTATTATCTTTGGTAGACCTTTCCTCAACACTTGTGGTGCTATTATATATTGTAAAAAAGGTAAAGTTTCTGTTGAATTCAATGGTGAGCCATATGAATTTAACTTTTCTAAATTCTCCAAGCAACCTCGTGGTACTGATTTACTTAGTGATGATAAAATTATTGAAAATATTGCTTCTATTTCTATTCCTCCTAATGATCCTTTGCATCAATATATGGAAGACCACGAGAATGATATGCATATGCAGGAAAGAAATGAGTTAGACGAAATATTCACAAGACAAACTGCTATCCTGAAGCAGAACCTTCCAGTTGAGCCTTTGGGGATCCTAGCACAACCAAAAGAAGACTCGGTGTATGACCTTAAACCATTGCCCGATACGCTCAAGTATGCCTATTTAGATAGAAAGAAAATATATCCTGTTATTATCAATGCCAACCTTTCAGGATTTGAAGAAGAGCGATTATTGGAAACACTTCGCAGACATCGTGGTGCCTTGGGCTATACCCTTGATGACCTTAAGGGGATTAGTCCATCGATTTGCCAACACACTATCAATCTCGAGCCCGATGCTAAGACAATTGTTGATCATCAACGACGGCTGAACCCAAGGATGAAGGACGTGGTTAGGACGGAGATTCTCAAGCTTCTAGCCGCAGGTATCATCTATCCTATAGCTGATAGTAGGCGGGTAAGTCCAGTTCATTGTGTTCCTAAGAAAGGAGGTATGACTGTTGTTCCTAACGATAAAAATGAACTAATACCTCAAAGAGTTGTTATTGGATATAGAATGTGTATTGATTACAGGAAGTTGAACAAAGCAACCAGGAAGGACCATTACCCACTGCCCTTTATTGATCAGATGCTAGAGAGGTTGTCTAAAAACACCCACTTTTGCTATCTTGATGGGTACTCTGGATTCTCTCAAATTCATGTTAACACTGCCTATCAAGAGAAGACCACTTTCACGTGTCCTTACGGTAGTTATGCTTATAGGCGTATGCCTTTTGGTTTATGCAATGCACCTGCTACTTTTCAGAGATTTATGTCTGCAATTTTTCATGGTTTCTGTGAGGAGATTGTGGAAGTCTTCATGGACGATTTCTCCGTCTATGGAACTTCCTTTGAACACTGTCTCCACAATCTTAATAAAGTTCTGCAGAGATGCGAGGATACAAACTTAGTTCTAAATTGGAAAAATGTCACTTCATGGTTAACAAAGGGATCGTGCTTGGTCACAAGATTTCTGAGAGGGGAATTGAAGTGGACAAGGCAAAGATTGAAGCTATTGAAATGATGCCCTATCGAAGGGACATTAAAGGCATTCATAGTTTTCTCGGTCATGCTAGTTTCTATAGAAGATTTATCAAAGACTTTTCTAAGACCTCGAGACCCCTCACTAATCTTCTCCAGAAGGATGTTCCTTTTGTATTTGATGAAGATTGTAAGGAGGCTTTCGAAGTTCTTAAGAAAACTTTAATAACCGCTCCTATAGTACAACCACCTGATTGGAAATTTCCCTTTGAAATTATGTGTGATGCAAGTGATTTTGCTGTTGGAGCTGTTTTAGGACAAAGGGTTGATAAGAAATTGAATGTTATACATTATGCTAGCAAAACCCTTGATAGTGCTCAAAAGAATTATGCTACTACTGAGAAGGAATTCTTAGCAGTAGTGTTTGCTTGTGATAAGTTTAGACCTTATATTATCGATTCAAAAGTTATTATTCATATTGACCATGCTGCTGTTAAGTACCTTATGGCGAAGAAAGACGCCAAACCGAGACTCATCAGGTGGGTACTCCTTCTTCAAGAATTTGATTTACAGATTGTTGATAGAAAAGGAGCAGACAATCCGGTGGCGAACAATCTTTCAAGGATGGTAGATATACCGCATGATCCCATCCCAGTCAACGACAATTTTCTAGACGAACAACTTGCCGTTGTAAAAGTACAATCTATTTCCGATCCTTGGTTTGAAGATTATGCTAATTTTATAGTTGCAAAGTAGTTGCCTCTAGGTTTAACATTTCATCAAAGGAAGAAGTTCTTCCATGATTTGAGGCACTACTCTTGGGATGACCCTCATCTTTTCAAAGAAGGTCCTGACGGGATCATGAGAAGATGCATACCGGAACATGAGCAGAAGGACATTCTCAAGCAATGTCAAGCCGGTGAGAGGATCGCACATAAGGTTCTCCAATCAGGTTTTATTGGCCTACTCTCTTTAAAGATGCTAGAAATTATGTTTTATCTTGTGACAAGTGTCAGAGAGTTGGTAATATTAGTAGGAGGAATGAGATGCCTATGAATTACTCACTAGTGATTGAGCCTTTTGATTGCTGGTTATTTATTTATTTTATGGGTCCTTTTCCTCCTTCAAAAAAGTTCACTCACATTTTAGTAGCTGTTGATTATGTGACCAAGTGGGTTGAAGCAATCCCCATTGAGAGTGCTGATCACAAGACATCTTTGAAAATGCTCAAAGATGTAATTTCCCTAGGTTTGGTGTACCTAGGTATCTTATGACTGATGGAGGATCACACTTCACGCATGGAGCTTTTAGAAAAGATCTAGCAAAGTACAATGTCAATCATAGAATTTCTTCACCGTACCATCCTCAAACTAGTGGGCAAGTTGAGCTCACCAATAGAGAGATCAAGCTGATCTTGCAAAAGACAGTCAACAGTTCTAGAAAGGACTGGTCAAAGAAGTTAGGAGATGCTTTGTGGGCGTATAGAACTGCTTACATAAACCCCATGGGCATGTCCCCGTATAAGATGGTCTATGGCAAGGCTTGCCATTTGCCATTAGAATTAGAACATAAAGCTTTCTGGGCTGTTAGAGAGCTTAATGCTGACCCAAAGTTAGCTGGTGAAAAGCGTCTCATGAACTTGACTTCTCTAGATGAGTGGAGAAGTGAAGCTTACGAGAGTGCTAAAATGTTCAAGGAAAAGGTAAAGAAGTGGCATGATAGAAGGATTCTGAAACGTGAATATAATGTTGTTGATAAAGTTTTATTGTTTAGATCCCATTTCAGGTTCTCTCCAGGTATTTAAGAAGTCTACCGGTCAGGCGCAATTAAGATTAACAATTTTGATGGCACCAAACCTCAAGTTGGGTATGGGAAAAGACTCAAGCATTACATGGAAGGAGATCTCATCAACGTTGATGTAAATATAATACACACAACCACTCATGAAGAATATGTTGCAACCCCGTTTCAGACTGCAGCTGAAGCAGAATAATAAAAGGTATGTATTACGGTAAGGAAACATCGCGAACCGCCATAAAAGTTCCAGATTACGCGTTTTTGCAAAATATAGAAAATTCAGAGCCTAATTGGAGCCGGAGAGGAGCTCCAGGGGGGCCAGGCGCCCCCTGGCGTGGCCTACCTCCTGGCCACGTCAGGAGGCCACCTGGGCACCCCGGAGCCCGTCTCTGACTCCACTTTGGATTGTTACCTTCCTATTGTTGCAGAAATTTTTGCTAGATATTTGCCCGGATAGTCCCGGCACTGTATCTCTCGATTTCGCATGTTTTCTTTTCGATCTGTTTCTGCTAGGAGATCTTTTAGCTAGACCTAGGTGCCATGGCTTCCCCAAGCTCCCCCAAGGAAAAGTTTGTCGTCAACGTCATCAACCCTTACCTAGCTCAGGTGAAGAACCATCCTTGAACCGTCCAGTTGGAGGATGGTGCCCTTCACCAAGAGGATCTGAAGGAACCTTCCAAGGAGGGGAGCATCAAGGCCAGGCTAGAAGAGATGGAGCAAGAAGTCTTCAAGTACAAGAATATGGTTGAGCGGGGTGTTGAAGCCAATTTCGACATCATCAACGAGCTGTAGACGTTCTACAAGAAGGAGACGAGGGGGATTTGGTCAAGAATCACCGCGGCAGAAGAAAGAATTGATGATCTCCAAGGGCAGATCTATGATCTGCAAAACCAGAATTGTGAGTATGAACTAAAGTTTATGCTCATTGGTTTAGGTGTTGGAAGCAGGATCTTGGAGACTGAAGCCTCTCATGGGACCGGGGAACCTCTACCATGGAAGCGATTCGTCCATGATTACATCGACAACAACAACAACAAGAATGAGGAGTAAATCTCCTTGGGTAATGGCATCCCCTCAGCTTGTTCCAAGCTTGGGGGAGTGCCCGATATCTTTATCTTTATCTTAGTCTCTTAGAGTCAAGTAGAGTCGTATCATGTCTAGGGAAGTTATTATATGAAATAGGTGTTTGCATTGAGGTCTATCACTCCTTCTGTGGAAAGTTTGTATCCGTGGGGGTGGAGTCGTCTATGTTGGAATATTAATGAGAAGTCTATTGGTTCCTTCGCTGCACTCGGTATTCTCTTCACGCAATCGACCTTATATGATGATTCTTATGGGGAGTATTGACCTTATATCAGCTATGGCTTTGAAAACTTTATTTAATTTTGGCAAACATAGCTTTGGTCTTGACAACATGCATGTTTTCTCAAGTAGCGACATAGCCAAAACCTTTATGTTATTATGATTGAAGTGTTATGTTGACAAGGAAGACAACTTGATGTGTTATGCTTACCTTAATGTTTATGCTTTATATGTTTTGCATCTAAGATAGCATCAATTTTCTGTTCTCTTAAAGCCTTTGCTAGCCAAAACCTTTGCCTAGAAGATTTCTGGTTGTGCATCCATACCCTGAAACCATTACCTTCCATTTGAGTCCACCATACCTTCCTATTCGTGGTATTCCCCTACCACTCCTATAAGTATAGAATTTATGTGTTATCCATAAATGTTCAAATCTTATGTTTTGTGCCTCTTGTTTCGCTCATGAGGAAGTAGTAGGTAATTCATGATATTCTTAAGTTGGACAAGTTTTACCCCGGGATTGCATGTCTAATCTGCAAACCCATAATACGAGGAGGAATTGGCATGAGTGCGCCCAGCTCGAAAGATAATATAACAAACAAACCCTCCTTCACGCTTGGTCTATGAGTAATCAGAAACTTTTGCAGTGATAAACAAAGGAGATTAAGGGGATGTGATCGTCCCCACTTGGGAGCCGTTCCTCGAAACTTGTCCATCTTGAGAAGTAATTGAGCTATCTATTAGCATTCGTTGACAAACTATACACCCCCCAAAATTTATTTTCATTATGTTTGATTTAAGGATAGCACATGAGTTTTCCCTGCTTACCTTTAACAAGGCCTTTCCTTTACTTTTATGTCGAGTCAGTTTTCCTACTTCTTTCTTTTCCCCAAAGAGAGCATACACTTGATGTTGATGAGGATTCATCCATATAATGCTGCATTAAGTTTTTCCATGCCACATCATCGTTGACATTATCTTTTCGATAAGTAAGTTGTTTGCGAAAGTTTTTGCCAAGCAAACATCTTCCTTTGTGTTAGCATTTGCACTTCATGACTAATAACATGTTCTTTCAAATCTTCAAATTGTTTCATTAAAAAGTGAAAGAGAAAAAGTAAAAAGTTATTAGTTGTCCTTTGACCAAGGATATGTTTGCCATAATTTGATGAGTTTCCTTGGCCATACTTTTGATTATAATTGTAACTACTTTCTCATAAGGACCTTATGAGTTGAGGTTGCTGCTGAGGATGTTTGAGTTTGGTGAAGAAACCTTGATGCTTCTTGTCCGTATTCTATTTATCGACACTTCACTCTCTAAACTTGTAGACAGGTTTACCGAGCTCAGTATTCGCTTGGGGACAAGCGAGGTCTAAGCTTGGGGGAGTTGATACGTCCAAAATGCATCACTATTTTATATAGTAATTCTTTCCTATTCATTGATATATTTCATGTTATGATGCTATTCTTATGTTGTTTTGGCTTAATTTACACAGTTTGCAACTTTCCGATGCCGAAGCAACAGACGCAGGATTCAGCGGTAAAAAGTGGACGCTAAGTTGCTGAAGAAGAATACCTCCAAATTACCTGAAAATCGACGGGGGGTATTTTTCAGACGGATGACAATAACACGCCGAAGAGGGGCCAGAGGGGGGCCACAGGGTGCCCAGGCGGCCACCTGGCACGGCCCCCACCCTGGCCGCGCCGGGAGGGCGCCTGGACCCCTGGGGCCACTCTCGGCTCCCCCCTCTGGCCTATATATTGCTCGTCATCTAAAAACCCTAATAGAGGCGAGTTTTCAGAGTTCCACCGCCGCTCCGTGGCGGAAACCTACAAAGGAGAAAATACATCTCCGGCGGGCAGATTCCGCCGGGGAGAACACCTCCCGGAAGGGGAGATCGTCGCCATCATCATCACCATCGTCGCGGGCATCATCAAGATCATCATCACCATCATCCCCAACATCAGCACCATCTTCATCTTCATCCAATCTCACCTCACAAGTTCAACTTGTGTTGTAATCCGTACTATCTATCCTCTCTACTCTATCGGTGTTGATTGCTACCGTGTGATGAATGCTATTGAGTTTTTTTGGAGAAATATCATTGTCTCCAGATTGTTTATCATATATTTATCCCCTCTGATCATGATCTCTTTTATGTCTTGTGAGTAGTTACTTTAGTTCTTGAGGACATGGGAGAAGTCTAGTTGTTAGTAGTCATATGATGTTGAAGTAATATGTGTTGTTTGATATTTAAGTTGTGTTGTGTGAGTCGAACACTCAACACTTCACCTTATTAAGGACCTAGGGGACTGCATTGTGTACAAAGATTGCTTACGGTGGGTTGCCGGAGTGACAGAAACCTGAACCCCAGTTCGCACTCTTTTGCACAGGGGAACAATGGATCATTGATCGTATTGCTATGGTTAGGCTTTTTCCTTAATTACAATCTTGTATTTTCGGATGCTTGCAAGATGTTTAATCATAAGAATGCACTTATCTTAGTCTAGAGGGTGCACTAGCATAGATCCACCCACTCAACACTTATCAACACAACACATAGTACCGATACGGAATATGGCGAAAGCACATGACTATTTCTCTCGTGTGTCCTCAAGAACGCCTTAGCCTTTATAAGTTCAGTTGCTAAGCGTCTCCTTTGCTCAAAAGGATCGGGCCACTCATTACTCCTCAGTGCTCTTTACTTTGCTTGCTTTTACCTTTTTGTCGCTTATACCGAAAACCCCTAAAAAGTTACCTTTCAGTTCCTGCAGCTATTTCTTTACCAAAGTCACTTGCCAATACCTTCTGCTCCTCGTTGGGTTCGACTCTCTTATTTATCGAAAACGCTACAAACAATCCCCTACAGTTGAGGGTCATCAACGAGTAACCGAGATGGTGTAGGGTAAGACCCTAATTGTGCCCATTCTTCACAACTTAGGGGTGAGTGAAGAATCAAGCTTAAATTGAAATAGAAAAGATAAACAAGAACAAAATTTACATTCAAATTAACACTCAAATCATCACCAAATAGTCATATACCACAAGATCCAATATACAACTACGAGAAAAGGTGGCTAGATAGTCTTCTCAAATCCTATGGAGATGGGGTTTGAGAGAGGTAGATCTCCCCAACCATAGAAGGTAGGAGGTCTTTCAATTCCTTTTGGGGATTCTTCTCCAAGATAGAGGTCTTCATCCCACTAGGGGAGGTAGATGGGCAATGTTATCTCTCAAATCTTATTTTGTACTTTGATAATCCTTGTTCAGAACTAGGAGGAGAGTACTCATAGTATAGGGGGTAAAGAGGGGTGCATGGGTCATGGCCCTTTACTCTGTGCATAGGAAGACTAGTAGTATTGGTCAAGGGGTGGTAATACCGTCTGGTGGTAGTACCGAGGACAAGGTTGGTAGTATTGCTTGCTTCATGACTCAACCCCTTATATTCTTCTTCTCAAAGCTCTGTTTCAGCCATGGCATGCCCTTCATTCATTATGTTTAGTACTCCACTCAATGATAATCCTCTATACATTCCCACCTATAATCTTTCTTAGTGTGCAAACAAATGAACTTTGCCATTTGACATATAGAACCAAGAGGACTCAAAGCCTTATTGGAAATTAATTTCAAAGGGTAGAGGAATTGACATCAAATATTATCTATATATACACATCTAGATTTATAGAATTAAACTATATACACACATAGAAGAATCTGGCATATTATTTCATAAAGGGTTTATCATGAAATGTGATGGATAATGTGTCGAGGGAGATGGATTGAGACCCACTACAAAAGTTATCCATGGTGGTAACCAATTCCATGTGATCGGAGATTCCGTGAATTAGAATTGGTGAGATAAAGTATTGGATAACTAATGGGTGCAGATAACACCTCCTCTATGGTTACCCCAAGTGGAAAGTTATGATGAAGATAGCGGTAAATTTCCCCTAACTTGAGAGGATAGGTTTATGTCTCCGGTAGGATTCCAAGCTCGACAAGAAGGTGGCAAGAAAACAATGGCGCCGTTTACAACCCTTAGGTTGCTTATTTGACCTGGACCTGCACACAGATGCAAATAACTTTGCTCCCAACGAGTTGACAGAGGATGTCAATCTCTTCGGCCTTGCTGTTACAAAGGATTAAGACACAAGGGGAAATAATAGTGGGGGCAACTGAAAGGAAATAAAACAGTAAATAAGAACGGTGTAAACTATGATGGAAATATGGACCGGGGTCCCATGAATTTCACTAGTGATGTCTCTCTCCCAAAAGACGATAAACAACTATGCTGGTTCAGCAAATTACTGTCGGGCAATTGACAGAATTATAGACGCACCGCAAAGCTAATTATACTACTCCCTCCGTCCCGGATTAGTTGTTGCAATGGCCATTTTCCAAAATTTCCCTTCACTTTCTTCCGACACAGCCCACACTCGTTGCTCCCATCCTCTTATTCATCGCCGCCTTCTTCCATCCCCTCCTGTGTTGCCGCCTGTTTACGTACCCTTCCAAGTCGCCGGCCAACGCGCAGCTCCCCCGCGCTACGCCGCACAACGCCCCCTCGTCTCCTCCCCCCGCACATCTCCCTCCTCTCGATCCCCTCCCCTGCGCAGCTTCTTCCTCCCGGTCCATTCCCCTGCACAGCTCCCATCGCTTGCCGCTCACCGCAAAAATGGATTCTTTCTCCAGCAGTCCAAGAGCGAGCGCTCCTCTAGCTCCGGCGTGAACAACCTCATAGAAGGAGATACACCACCACACTCCTTTTCTCGCTCGCTCTGAATCTGACAGCTCGACTGAAGACGGACTGTAGCATGTGAGGAGACTGGAGAGTGAAGAGGAGATACGTCGTGCGCCGGATATGGGTGACTAGGCGTCCTATGTCACCCGGGGGCGGGGCGACGAGGACAACAAGGAGATGCAGCCAGTGGAGGCCAGGTCCTAGCGGGGAAGAACTAAAGAAGCACGGGCGCGACGCCGGGGACAAGGAGCAAAACCAGCTGAAGCACCTACTTTTGTGTTCCTCTCCAATTATGAGGAGCCTTAGTGTATGATTCTTCAATGGCAAGGTCAACACGCGGTGGCGGCGGTGCTGGTGCACAAATTCCATTCATTGTCTCTTATTTGTTTCCTGTTTTCTTCTAAAGTTTAGAGAAAACAACTCCCTGTCTCTAGAGTCTAGACCATTTTTTTGTGCGCGGCGGCTACTTTCCTGCGAGCCCTCGGGTGTCCACAGTGTGGGTTGGGCATCGACCACAAGCTGCTGGGCGTCGACCTCGAATGTGCAGCGACACTGGTGATGGAAGCGATCTTCAGGTGATTTTTGGAAGGTCGTGCAGTCGCGGGAGCTTGCACAACTCGCGCAAAAACCAAGCGCATGACCAGGCGTGGGAGGGCGGTCAGGCAGGACGACGGAGACGCTGGACCAGCGCGAAGGACGACCGCGCGGGTGGACGAAGCTGTCGGAGGATGGGGACGGGGATCAAGATTTGAATTGCAGGGCCGAAGGGAGAAGATTTCAATGAATTAAGGATTTTTCTATCAACTTTAAAATGAATAACCGCCGCGACAACTAATTCAGACCAGAGGGAGTACTAGACAGTAAAGAGGCTCAATCGTTGTTGTAGGGGAACGCGGCAGAAAACAAAAAATTTCCGCACTACGAACACGCCCAGGACCACTATGGAGACTTCATACAAGGTTTTGATCTGATCGTTACTGACTCGTAGCGCAGCGGAAGTAGAGTCGATGTAGATCGTCGGTGCAGATCCCCGCAGCTAGGATTTACAACCTCCCAACCGCGAGGATGTTCTCCCTCGTCTGCTCCTCGAACAGCGCTCCGGGAGGCGGTCGGACAGTCCCTCGGACGGTGTCATGGACAGCCCTTCGGGAGGCCCCTCGAAACTCGATCGGTAACTCGGACAGCCCTTCGGGAGGACCCTTGGAACTCGAACGATAATTTGGACAGCCCTTCGGGCAAAAGATCGAAACTACGACCTCTCTACGGGGTTGCACACATACGGTGTCAGCTATCCGACAGGGCTTCGCCGTCCAGAACTAGTTCCTGCCGGAACCTAGACAGCCTTTCGGCTCTACGAAACTATTTCGCTGGGAGGGAGAGAGAAAGCCAGATCATGCATGGCATTTGTATAGAACTCAAGGGAGAGCTTGGATCAAAGATATGGGGCTGCCCTCACACCTCTATTTATAGGAAACCCAAGGGGGCTTTCTTGGCTCCCAAGTCCTTCTAGAAGGCTTTCCAAAAATATCTCAAGTAGTACTTTTTACTATTCATGACACCACTTTTTCGCGTCCGAAAATTCCGAAAATATTTCTGTGGGTCTTAGAATAATTCCAACACCCACTAAAATGATTTTGGGCGCATTCCGAAACAATTCCGGATTAGTGATTTTCATCTGCGAAAAGCAACCTAAGCATTTCCGGCAGCTCCGGAACATTTCCGGCAGCTCCGAAATATTTCCGAAAAAAATATTTTAATCTTTTCTCCAGAAAATTCCAGAAGTTACCAGAACAATTCTGGCACTCTCCAAAATTACCAGGTGCTCTCCGAAACCTTTTCGGCTTAGTGGTTTACCCCGAAACAACTTTTCGGTTTTCTCTCTCGGAACTTTTCCGCCGTCTCCGAAACCTTTCCGGTGACTTTATCTCAGACTCCCTGTCTAGTATTCAACAGATAGATGACCCTTAAGCGTGTGACCCTGTAGGTTCGATGAAGTATAGACATGACCGGAACACTTTCCGATCAATGATCAATAGCGGAACCGAGGACATCCATATTGATCCCTATACCCATACGAAGAATTATTCGAGTGAACCTTTAGTTGCTGTGTGCTATTCCTGTTGCTTCGCGATATATTACAAATACCCGAGGTGAGACTTATTGGCATCCCAGTGAATCAACAACTTGTCCACTATGCCAGTTACCTCGTTCCTGGTATTGTTCTCTTTTCTCGCTCCCGCGTTCCGGCATCCCTGTGATCAAATCACACTGTGTCTGGCCAGACGATGGTGGATACCGTAACACCGAGAGGGCCCTAAGAATATCTCTCCAACGACGGAGGAGCAAATCCCAATCTCGAGCTACCTAGTTCCTTGTCATACTTTTCCGTGAACCCGCAAGCTGCCGTAATAGCCACCCTTTTACAGATGACGTTTAACAAAACCCCAAAGTTCACGAAGCAAGTACGAAGGAACTCGATACTCTCATGGTCTAAGGAATTATGCAAACGCACAACTTTCTCTGTGTTATTAACCATTAACTTGTGACGAATGTATCTCATAGCATAACATCAATTCGGGTCGATTCAACACAAATGTTCTTCTAACATTGTGCCCTCAAAATTGCCGGCATAGTCATGCCCATGATCAGGAAAACAAAACCATCATGCAACACTTGAGCTAGTCTTAGAGGCGAGACTAGGAATATATATTTTTTATCCGTTTATTATTCCACACGTGCATATGAGTCTTCCTCCGAGCCTCGTGGTTATTGCAGACTCGAGAACCATAGCAGTTATAGCATGGAATATAAACATAATTAGGAACATGGGGATAAATAATAACATTTATTATTGCCTCTAGGGCATATCTCCTACAGACTCCCACTTGCACTAGAGTCAATAATCTAGTCAATGCTAATGCACTTTACACCTACGGCATACTGGTGTAAAATATGCTTCACATGTGGTATAGCCTGATGTCCAACGGATCTGACAATTTCAACTCCGTGTGTATCTTTGCATATCCTCGCGTTTTCACGCTTTCACAAAACTCATATTTTGTGTGGACTTGGCTTTGTATATATGCGAATCACTGGTCGAACCTTGATTCCTCAGACTGAGCTATGGAGCAACTATCTTCAATAGTGTTCCATTGACCAAAGCCATATTGGAACCATACTAAGTTCATGAATGAACTATATGATTCAACATTTTCTTTGTTGCTTCTAAAGCAGCAACATACATAGCCATTTGTTATAGAATTTCGCCACAGTAACCTGTTATGAACAATTCCAACTTACTGTGCCACCATATTGTGTATTACACACAAAAAAACTTTAACTCAAATCGAAAATCGCATGGAGCATTGATGAAGACCGTATCGATGTAATTACTTACAACAAGTACTTCATAATCTCTTCTTGCGAGAAAACATGTCATCAGTGCTACTTTAGTACTCAATGACATTTTTCACTGTTGTCCCACGATCAGTTCTTTGATCACTTTGGTATCTATACTCGCAACAACTTTGGAGTATTGGACATATCTGGTTGTTTTACATACCATGGAATACATGATTAATCCCAACACGAAGGTGTGTGGAATCTCCATCATGTAATTTGCTCATCAGTGTTTTGGGACACTGAGTCTTGCAAAAACTCTTTCCATGTGACTTTGGCAAGAATCACTCCTTGTCGTTTTTAATGCTAAATTGTTTTGGCATCTTGTCAGTATGTATTTTGGCTTAGCCCTATTAGGCAATTCTATCTCTTAGATAATTATGCCTAATATCAAGGCTACTTAACCCAAGCACTTCATCAAAAAACTATTTTCAATGAAGTCCTAATTCATGTCAAGAAATTTATATTATTTCCAATTAACAATGTGTCAAGCACACACAAGGTTTTTAGAAATATTATTATGCTCCCACTTACTTTCTTGCAATCACAAGCATCTTCGTTATCCATTGATGAAATCAAACTCTTTTGACTATTTCATCAAAAACGAAGATTCCAACTCCATTATGCTCTCTTTTGTCCATCGCAGGAACTCTGAAGTTTGCATACTTACTAGCATCCTCTGGACTGACAAAATACCTTGGACTGTATCTCCAAGGCAGTATTTCCATCTCATGGAAATCCTTTTGGCATCCATGTTTCATATCTCATGAATGAAATACGTATTAATTGCTAGTTTAACCCGAACCGACTTTAAGCATCGCTACGGAGAGACAATCTCGCCGTAGTTAATTCCTTGAAATTGTTATAAGCAACAAATCGAGCTTTATGGATAAAACATTTTTATCCGTATCAGTTTATAGTTCCATTAATATTCGTTAGACTCTAAGTCTTCCGAATGGTCCATCAAGATACAATCTTGAATTACGTATATGGAAACTATCTCGGATTTGTATTGGCATTTAGCCAATTCCGGAGTCAGGGCCCATCATCGCTTCCTTGATTATCGTAGGTATGCTGTTGTCTAACAACAATATCTCGTTTGCGCACCTGAGAGGTTTGCACGAGTTTTGCCTACGTGGCTCAGTTGCAAGTTTGACCGAAGTCCATACATCTCATGTAGAGGCTTCCGTATTAGTTGCAGTAGGAAACTCTGGAATCACTTCCAGGGTTCCTTTCCTTTGATCTGATGACGAAGATACTGTTATCTTGTCGAGTTGCACTGTCCTCCCACTCACCTTTTTTCAAGAACCATTCTCTTTAAAAGCATACCGTTCTTTGTGGCAAAACCTTTTGCCTCGGTATAGTGGTGGAGGAATTCCCAATAATTTGGGATAACCTACAAAGTAGCACTTGTCTGATTTGGAATAGGTTTGTAAACAGTTTACACAATCCCCATATTCCAAATGTTAAGAAAAGATAAAACATGGTTGGGCGTACCATACCATGGCGTCATTTCAACAGACCTGATGGCGCTCCTTTCAGTGTAAAAGCCGTAGTCTCTAAAGCATTACATTAAAAGGGATAATGGCAAATTGATTTATGTCATCTTTGATCTTACCATGTCATAAATGGTTTGGTTACATCTTCAAGGACATTCCACTTGCAGTGGTGTTCCGGGAGGTGCAAGTTATGAAAACTCTTTTCACAACTCATCAGACATTGGCTAAACTTGTAACTCAAAAATTCCTTTCTGCAATCGAATTGTAGAAACATAATTTTCTTGTCACAATAACTTTCACTTCATTTTTGAAAACCTTTCGAATGATTTCAAAAGATCCAGACTTACGTCTCATCAAGTAAATATCCATATATCTACTTGAGTCTTTTCTGAAGATAGATAAATCCACTACTAACAACATTTATCGGACTACACACATCAAATGTATGATCACCAATAAGTTTGTTGTTCGTTCCTCATGGCCTGTGAACGGTATTTCAGTCACTTAACTTTTCGGACGAAAGTTGCAAGTGTGAGATGATTCATAATCAAATGACTTCAAAATCCATCATTATGGAATTTCTCCATGCGGGTTTCTCCAATGTGACCAAATGCAGTGCCACACATATGTGGTATTCTTTTAGTCTTTCGACATTTAGCGTCATTGTTATGGATGTATCATATTACCATCAATATTCGTAACATACATCCCATCCCCGATGGAAGCATGGCCCTTTATGTTATTCATAATACTGAACAACAATTGTTCTTTTATGAACAACCTTCTTGCAACATACTTTATGCAATGGGCTAGAGTGTATAAAACTCTAAAACGAATTATGAAAATAAATACAGATGGTGATACACCGATGGAAGGTATAGTAACTTTTACTATGTTCCCAGCGCGTATCTAAACCTCATTACTGGCAAGTCTTTTAGGCCGTAGTGGTTCTTGCATCGAGTTGCAACAGAATGCAATCGAGCGGGTATTCCTGTGATCAACTTTTAATCATAATACCCAAGAATTATGGACTAACTGTTTAATCACAATTCCCAAGAACTATTTATTTTTGACCAGCCTTCCATACATCAATAACTTTCATGACTTTTATACATGAGCTGGACATTCCAGTCTTCTTTCTTTTTGCCCTTATACTTTTAACAGTTTAACTTTCAGTATATTTCTCCTACTCTCAGAAGAAGCACCCAACTTTAAGAGTGGCGTTAGCCCCGGACTTCCTAGGCGTGTGAGTCATAGTAACACCCTTTGGACATTTCCTTTCTCTTTAAGTTGTTTGTTTTATTCACCTTCATCATATGACAGGCGTTCTTCTGGATCCCTCTCTTATCAGTCAAATGCCCATTAAACACTTTACTAATACTTTGCAAACAAATATTGCTTTGGATATCTCATATCTTTTAGCCTTTGTCTGTATCTGAAAACAATTTTCAGTTCCATGAATATTACATAACTATCCCAAACTTGTGAAGTTCGGGTCTTATGGAAGCAAACGTATTGCACTTGACCACAATGGAATTCTAGCTTTTGGATCGAAGGACGAGAGTCACATCATCCATAGCATTAGCGGGAGGACACCGAAAGCATGCGATAGGACAAAATCCTTCTCGGCACTCTTGAGGACAATCCTCGCATTACGTTACCAACCGTAAAGTTTTAACCAGATATTTAACAGCTTATTCAATTTTAATAGGGAAGGTGGAAACGCGAGCCATTATTCTACAACTATTAGCAAATTATACTGAGACAGTGTTCATAATTAATTGCACTCAGAATTAAACAAGTTAATTCTAAAATGCGCTCCCACTCAAATCAATATCTCTCAAAATTGATTATGAGTGATTCAAGATCCAAATATCAATACAACGCCATAGAATCATCATCTCATGACGAGGATTTTGATTTGGTAGGCCAACTTGCCGATCACATCTCTATGTGACTCTTGTTCATCTTTCGATGCATGTGTTCCGAGCTCAGGACGATCCTGCCATGAACGTCAAGACAACCAAGTGATCTTGCTGCGAGGTCTGACCTCACCCGCCTTACATTTCTCCAATCGTTCGTACCCATGCATCCATGGCGCACCCCGAAAGGATAGATGCTGTGACGGTGCTACATTTGGGAGAACACTAACTACTTGATATTTTAAGTGAGAGATCACCCTAATAAAAAGAGACTACCGCGCAATCAAGAAGGGTGCAACTTAAGGGATAAACATCTCAGGTAATTCATAATTGCATGATATGGTATAGCCCCTTCTGACGGAGAAGTCAAGTATTTCTTCGTCTTTGGCATTTGCGTCGGAGTTCACCTTCGCGAAGTTTGCCAACACCTTGTCGATGCACCAAATAATATTGCTATCTTTATAGCTAATAAAATAAGTGCATTACATAAGGTTGACTCGCAGGTCATTAAAGTGACAATCATATGGCTCCAGCCATCATGCCGAATCATGACACGCAGGTCATGTTAATAAATTTACATTATATAGTCATCTCATACATAATCAAATTAATATGAGCTTTGCTATACCACATCATATGCACATCCTGCAAAACCAAGTTAGACGCCTCTAATCGGTTTATGCAAAATTTTATTTTACGTGGCTTCTAAGGTTTTGACTTAAACCGCAGCTACCAACGTTTATCATCAAGCATGATTATTCAAGTCGCTAGATTAACTTTGCGGGGTGTATGAAACACGAGATAATAAAATCTCGAGCCCCATACTGAACTTCGTCATACGCGTGATCCCCGTGCAGATCATATCTGCATTGCCCTTTAGTCTGCAGAATTTCTTCTTTCTCTAACTATGGTGGAATTCAACGAACTGTTAGCACTTCTTTGATCAATCAGGATCGCAGATTGCCAGAACTTTGAAACTCCACCATACTGTTATTGAGATCAGAAATACACAAATTCCAGGGAAGCAACAAGAACATCGAGTAACAGATTTCATCTGCCACCCGCATAAATAATTTTCAGCAATAGATCTAATCTACTCCAAAATTATATTATGCAATACCCATACATCTCTATGTATTCTAGATCGCAACATGCATCTACACATAGCACGGCTCTGATACCACTGTAGGGGAACGCGGCAGAAAACAAAAAATTTCCGCACTACGAACACGCCCAGGACCACTATGGAGACTTCATACAAGGTTTTGATCTGATCGTTACTGACTCGTAGCGCAGCGGAAGTAGAGTCGATGTAGATCGTCGGTGCAGATCCCCGCAGCTAGGATTTACAACCTCCCAACCGCGAGGATGTTCTCCCTCGTCTGCTCCTCGAACAGCGCTCCGGGAGGCGGTCGGACAGTCCCTCGGACGGTGTCATGGACAGCCCTTCGGGAGGCCCCTCGAAACTCGATCGGTAACTCGGACAGCCCTTCGGGAGGACCCTTGGAACTCGAACGATAATTTGGACAGCCCTTCGGGCAAAAGATCGAAACTACGACCTCTCTACGGGGTTGCACACATACGGTGTCAGCTATCCGACAGGGCTTCGCCGTCCAGAACTAGTTCCTGCCGGAACCTAGACAGCCTTTCGGCTCTACGAAACTATTTCGCTGGGAGGGAGAGAGAAAGCCAGATCATGCATGGCATTTGTATAGAACTCAAGGGAGAGCTTGGATCAAAGATATGGGGCTGCCCTCACACCTCTATTTATAGGAAACCCAAGGGGGCTTTCTTGGCTCCCAAGTCCTTCTAGAAGGCTTTCCAAAAATATCTCAAGTAGTACTTTTTACTATTCATGACACCACTTTTTCGCGTCCGAAAATTCCGAAAATATTTCTGTGGGTCTTAGAATAATTCCAACACCCACTAAAATGATTTTGGGCGCATTCCGAAACAATTCCGGATTAGTGATTTTCATCTGCGAAAAGCAACCTAAGCATTTCCGGCAGCTCCGGAACATTTCCGGCAGCTCCGAAATATTTCCGAAAAAAATATTTTAATCTTTTCTCCAGAAAATTCCAGAAGTTACCAGAACAATTCTGGCACTCTCCAAAATTACCAGGTGCTCTCCGAAACCTTTTCGGCTTAGTGGTTTACCCCGAAACAACTTTTCGGTTTTCTCTCTCGGAACTTTTCCGCCGTCTCCGAAACCTTTCCGGTGACTTTATCTCAGACTCCCTGTCTAGTATTCAACAGATAGATGACCCTTAAGCGTGTGACCCTGTAGGTTCGATGAAGTATAGACATGACCGGAACACTTTCCGATCAATGATCAATAGCGGAACCGAGGACATCCATATTGATCCCTATACCCATACGAAGAATTATTCGAGTGAACCTTTAGTTGCTGTGTGCTATTCCTGTTGCTTCGCGATATATTACAAATACCCGAGGTGAGACTTATTGGCATCCCAGTGAATCAACAACTTGTCCACTATGCCAGTTACCTCGTTCCTGGTATTGTTCTCTTTTCTCGCTCCCGCGTTCCGGCATCCCTGTGATCAAATCACACTGTGTCTGGCCAGACGATGGTGGATACCGTAACACCGAGAGGGCCCTAAGAATATCTCTCCAACGACGGAGGAGCAAATCCCAATCTCGAGCTACCTAGTTCCTTGTCATACTTTTCCGTGAACCCGCAAGCTGCCGTAATAGCCACCCTTTTACAGATGACGTTTAACAAAACCCCAAAGTTCACGAAGCAAGTACGAAGGAACTCGATACTCTCATGGTCTAAGGAATTATGCAAACGCACAACTTTCTCTGTGTTATTAACCATTAACTTGTGACGAATGTATCTCATAGCATAACATCAATTCGGGTCGATTCAACACAAATGTTCTTCTAACATTGTGCCCTCAAAATTGCCGGCATAGTCATGCCCATGATCAGGAAAACAAAACCATCATGCAACACTTGAGCTAGTCTTAGAGGCGAGACTAGGAATATATATTTTTTATCCGTTTATTATTCCACACGTGCATATGAGTCTTCCTCCGAGCCTCGTGGTTATTGCAGACTCGAGAACCATAGCAGTTATAGCATGGAATATAAACATAATTAGGAACATGGGGATAAATAATAACATTTATTATTGCCTCTAGGGCATATCTCCTACAGTTGTCACAACCGCAAGTTAGGTATGTGCTAGGTTAAGCTTAGGCCTTTGCATCATGCAAAAATTTAAAAGAAATTCAAAAATGGGGGAAAGAAAAGCCCTAGAGAATTTAAATCAAATGGCCAGATAAAAATCTTTTTCCAAAAATCATTTGAGTATTTGGAAAATTCCTATAAATGATGCTGATCATTTTAAAAGTGGTTTGGGAACAATCCCATGCTCATGGAATTTTCTAATTTTCAAACAGTGCCTTGGAAAATTAAATAAACCCCTATTTGAGTTGAAATTCAAATTATTTGAATTTCAAAAATGCCCAAAAGTTATGAGTGGCTAGCTACTCATATGCTAAGCCCACATAAAAGTTTTGGGTATTTTATAAATTGCCTAGCTAATTGTTTTACCACAGCAAAACAAATAACAGAAAAGAAAAGAAGAAGAATTAGAAAAGAGAACCCCCTTGGCCATTCTGGCCCAACTGAAGCCCCCAGCCGGCCCAGCCCACTGGCCTCCCCCCTTGTCGTCTTCCCCGCCGATGCCAGAGTAGGCAGCTCGCCGCCGGGGCGAGCATGCCGCGGCTGCCGAGCCATCTAGGTGCCCCCCCGTCCTCATCTCCACGCCGTGGACGCCCCGTGCTCTCCCCTTCCACTTCCCCCTCCTCTGGCTCATCTCCCCCTCTTCCTCTCGCGAATCTCGCGCAGCCCGAGAGCCGCCGGAGCACGCCGCCGCGCACAACCAAGGCCAACGTCGACGAGACGACGCGTCGACCTGTCCATAAGGAAGCCCGCCGTGCTCCTCGTCTTCCGGTGCTCTCGGTTGAGCAAAGGAGCCACTGTGTGCGCCGCCAGCTTCAAGACTTCTTCGCCGGGCACCGAAGCTCCGACGAGCAATCGAGCGTCGCCCGCTCCACCTCCGGCTCCGACGAGGTCTCCGTCGCGCTCAGGGTGAGCAGCTGCGCCGTTTCCCCCTTCTCGTTGCCCTCCCCGTGCTTTGTTTTGCCTCGCCGTCGTCGTCAGTGGACAGCCGCCGCGCGCACGTCGTCGTCACCGTGCACTGGAGTGCTCTCGTGACCCCCCGATGGCACCACTGGATGCGGAAGACGACGAGGAGCAAGCCCGTGCCCTCCAGACCCCTCCCCGCGCCCTAAATCCTAAGTCCGGAGAGTCTCCGGCGAGACTCCGGTGACCCCCGCCATTAGCAGCTAACCCCCGAGCTTAACTAAACCCTGGCCCACCCCCAGTGACCATGACAGGTGGGGCCCCAGCCCCCTAATCCCTCTCTGTTTAGTTTAAACAAAGGGATTAACCCCACTGAGACTTACAGGTGGGCCCCTGTTGTCAGCCCCCTGGTGACATCAGCACTGCGTCAGCATGATGCAATAAATCTTTTCCAGAGATTAAAAGAAATAAAGAAAAGAGAGAAAATTCCAGAAAATGCTTTAAACTTTGAAATTCAATAACTAATTCATATTAACTCCAAATTGGTAAAATAATATGTCTAAAATTATCAGAAAAATACAAGGATTATGAATATGCAATTTGTTTTCATGTTTGACCATTTTAAAATGGGTGAACAGTAGCAAACATGCATATGGATCCTTTTCAAATTAAAATTTGGAGTGATTTTTGCAATTGACTTTGCAATACACTTAATTTGAATGGTTTCACCCCCACATCAGAAACATTATCTCAACTATACCACATCACTTCATGATCAACCTTTTCAAATGAACTTTCATGCATTCAAATGCATTTGAAATTCAACGATAAATCAAATGGAGTTTGAATTTGCATTTCAAATGCAATATACTCCTTTTAAATAGAATTGTCCACACAATGCAACCATGAACATCACCATTACAATCTTATTCCTGTGATTGTGAATTGTACATTATGTTGATCCTATGATTGTCATGTTTCTGATAGAAATGAAGCCGGAACCCGAGATCACCCCCTTCGTTGAAGACCCCGTGACTGAACCCCGTCAGCAAGGCAAGCAAACCCCCATTGATCATGTCTATAAAATCCCAATTCCCTCTCAGTCTCGCTTATGCATGTTTAGGAGATCACCTTGTATCGATTCTACCGCATAGTTGAACCCATATCCTTTGCATGACCTATCATCTTGTCACAGTAGTAAGCAAACCACAATCCTAGCAGATGTAGGAGTTGGTTGATATCATGTGGCCCCTGCAACTGTTACTGCTTATTGCATGCTTAGTGGTACAACGAGGTTGCTTTTGATGTGAGTCGGGATGATGATAAACATGGTGTTGATGAAAGTGAAATGTGTTGCTGAATCTACCCTAATACAAGGTGAACGATGAGAGGCTGTGTAGGAGTACATAGTGGGTTGTCTCGTTGAACACCGCCTTAAGTCCGAGTTCTTGTGTGGTGATCCAAGAAGAAGAGTACAACCACACATTGGGCTCACTGACCCCTCTCATCCTAGTACCTGACCCCGTTCGAACCCCAAGGGTCGCAGTAGTTCGGAGTTCTGGTAGGGCTGTGGAACGTTCTACGAAGTGGATGAACGGCTATTCAAGACCGGCTTGGGACCCTGCACACATCGTTTGAGGCTGTACTAGAACCTTGGCCGGACTTCCATACGGATCCCCCTCAGATAGGCGACTCTCTGGACTAGAACGGAGCTGTGGGAGAAGTGTTGTGGTGGCATCCTCGCTGTCATCTCTTGAACGGTGACATGCAAAAGGCGGTAACTGATGACACGTGTGTGTAGCGGTACACCCCTGCAGGGTTATCAAAACTATTCGAATAGCCGCGTCCGCGGTTAAGGACTGCTTGGAAAGCTTAGCTTGATTATTAGACAACTTGAACTAGATACTTCTAAAATACACCAAGATAAGTGTGAGTGCTATGGAGTGCTTTCTCGTGGGGAAGTCGAGGAAGGCACCATAGTGGTGTATTTGATTGGAGATGTAGTGGACTCGTGTACGCTTCTTACCTCAAGTCTGGTACTCGTAGTTCAGGACTAGCCAAGTCAAAGCTGGCACTTCTGCAAGTGAAACCCCACCTCCCCTTACCTTGATACATGTGCATGAGTAGTATAGCTCCTACGTAAGTCTTGCTGAGTACGACTTTGTACTCACGTTTTCTTATTCTATGTTTTAGATGAACCCACCGACCCCGATGGTGACTTCTATTCGAAGCTCGAAGAATGAAGACTCAGACCAAGACCAAGCTAGTGTAGTCCCAGTCAGACGACTGGTTCCCTCGTGGAGGGCTTGTTTTTAGATAAGGCTTCTCTAAGCCATTTGTTAAACTTGTCTGTACTCAGACCTACTTTGCTTCCGCTTGTCTGTTGTAATGTTGGATCACATGATTGTGATCTCTGTGTGCACTCTGTAAGAGTTATCAATAAAGTTGTATACTTTGTAGAGAATTGCAATGATACCTGCTGTTCATACAAGGAATGTGTGCTGCGTGTATGTTTATAACATGCATGTCTTTGTATGGGTTTTCGAGACCTTAGTTGTGATCTGGCTGGCGGTCTTTTATACACCAAGTGGCCCTTAGATGTGCGCATCTTGGGGCATCGCGATGCGATTGTTCGAGACTCTGTCTCGTGCACACTTTGATGTATGATCGAGCCCGCCCTAGACCCCGACTAAGTGATCGGGATGGAGTAAGTCTATGTAAGGGTTATAATACAATCGATAGTATGGTTGAGGCGACTTGTCTATGAGTATGGGAGTTCACCACCCATATCAATTAGACTTGTGTGCGGACGATGAGGACCCATCTCAGTGGATCATCCGGCCTGAATGGGATGCCCCTCACGTTCGATGCTTTCCGAGAACGTTCTGTGCTTGGCCTTGTGTGCTTAGACAAGTGGGTACGGTTCTCGGCTCTCCATATGATTGTGTTGTAGCGAGGCTTGCATACGCTAACCCCGGGTGCCGACAGACTTGGTATCAGAGCAGGACTGACTGTAGGATTATTAGCCTTGGCCGAAGTCGAGTCTAGCCTTCTATAGTTATATAGTTACTCTGGGTATATAAGGGAACAACGTAAGGCTTCTTTTTCTCCTTACCCTCATCGATCTGAGTTCTGAGTCACCCTTACCTTTTCTACGAGATGATAGGACTAGGCTCATCTATGTCTTACTAGAACAACTCGTTGTTTTCCTCCTTATAGCCGTAGGATGGTTGTGGTTGTCCAGAGTCTCTGTGTTTTGAGTTCCTTGAATAAGTTCTGTCCAATTTCTTCGAGGTCGTTTCAATTTCCATCCCAGTGCAGCCGTTATGCTGTCCGAATCATTCCAGGTTTCTTCAAAATCTGATGCATTTGCAAAATTCTTCCATCCTGTTCGGTTGTCCTTTTAGAATAACTTCTAGGTGGCATTCCCGACAGTTCCATAGTGTTTGATGTAGGTTTTGCTCTAGAAACCTATAGTGATTCAATTGCAGCTCTTGCTCCCACTTTAGATGTCTTCTAGCCAGAAGAACCACACTAACCATCGTGTTGGGGTACTTTGTTACTCTGACATATCTGTTGTAGCCCCTAGTAAACCATGGTCATCCTCAGGAAAACCATCCAGTAACCAAACTCCTTAAACCTAGCCACCCGACAGATGTGTAGAATTCATAGTGGATCTTGCCCCAGGAACCGCACCAATTTCCAGACGCCCATACAAAATGGCCCCACGTGAGTTGGCTGAGCTTAAAACCCAACTGGAAGCTTTGTTGGAAAAAGGCTTCATCCGCCCTAACTCATCGCCATGGGGTTGCCCCGTTCTGTTCGTAACGAAGAAAGATGGAACAGAAAGGATGTGCGTAGACTATCGCCCGCTAAATTTAGCGACGATAAAGAACAAGTACCCACTTCCCAGGATCAATGATCTTTATGATCAACTTGCAGGATCCTCTGTCTTCTCCAAGATGGATTTGAGATTAGGTTATCATCAAATCAAAATCCGAAACGAGGACATCCCAAAAACGGCTTTCACTACTCGTTATGGTCTTTACGAGTACACCGTCATGTCCTTTGGTTTAACCAATGCCCCCGCCACTTTCTCACGCATGATGAATTCGATCTTCATGGAGTACCTAGATAAATTTGTTGTAGTTTATCTTGATGACATTATCATCTACTCGAAGAACGAAGAAGAACATGCCGAACACCTAAGGCTGGTATTGATGAAACTTAGAGAGCATCGCCTGGATGCTAAATTCTCCAAGTGTGAATTTTGGCTACCAGAAGTGACCTACTTAGGCCACGTGATTTCTGCAAAAGGCATTGCTGTGAATCCCGAGAGAGTTCAGGCCGTCCTTGACTGGACTCCACCTGAATCGGTTAAGCAAGTTAGGAGTTTTCTTGGCCTAGCCAGCTATTGCGGCCGCTTCGTCGAGAACTTTTCTAAAGTTGCAAAGCCTCTTACTGAACTCCTCAATAAAGATAAGAAATTCCAATGGACCCCCAAGTGCGAGGAAAGCTTTCAAGAGCTAAAAAGAAGATTGACTTCTGCACCCGTACTTGCACCTCCAGACACCAAAAAGTATTTCGAGATCCTTTGTGACGCATCGCGACAAGGGTTAGGATGCATACTTATGCAAGATAGACATGTGGTAGCTTATGCTTCACGCCAGTTGCGGCCACATGAAGAGAACTATCCTACCCATGACCTTGAACTCGCTGCCGTAGTTCATGCCCTAACAACTTGGCGACATTACCTCCTTCGTAATCGTTGTGAGATCTATTCCGACCACCAAAGCCTCAAATACATATTCATCCAGCCAGATCTTAATCTCAGGCAAAGACGCTGGATTGAGTTGATAAAAGATTATGACTTAGGAATTTCTTACACCCCAGGCAAAGCCAATGTCATGGCTGATGCACTAAGTCGTAAGTCGTATTGTAACAACCTCATGTTACAACAGTATCAACCACTTCTTCATGAGGAATTTCGAAAGCTCAATCTCGAGATTGTTCCTCGTGGATCTCTTTTCAACTTGGTGGCGAAACCAACCCTTGAGGATCAAATCATAGTTGCCCAAAGGGGTGCACGAGGTGTTCGCCGGATCAAGGAGAACATTGCTAGCGGAGTTGCTAAATGTTTCTCCATAGATAGCAAAGGAACGGTATTTTTTGGAAATCGTTTGGTAGTACCTAAGAATAGAGATCTAAGGCAACTCATCCTCAAAGAAGCCCATGACACACCCCTCTCAATTCATCCCGGTAGCACAAAAATGTACCGAGATCTACGCTAGAGATTTTGGTGGACTAGGATGAAGAGAGACATTGCTCAATTTGTTGCCGAATGTGATGTTTGTCGTCGCATTAAAGCAGAACATCAAAGACCTGCTGGTACACTTCAACCTTTGCCTATTCCAGAGTGGAAATGGGACAAAGTCGGTATGGACTTCATCACCGGCTTTTCAAAAACCCAGAAAGGAAATGATGCCATCTTCGTGGTCATTGACCGACTTTCCAAAGTTACTCACTTCCTTCCAGTTCGCGAGTCTATAACTGCTAGACAGTTAGCGGACTTGTATGTCTCTAGAATTGTATCCCTTCACGGTGTTCCTTTGGAAATCAATTCTGATCGTGGTAGCCTTTTCACCTCTAGATTTTGGGGAAGCTTCCAACATGCTATGGGAACTCATCTCTCCTTTAGTACAGCTTTCCATCCTCAGTCTAGCGGTCAAGTCGAAAGGGTTAACCAAATGCTTGAAGACATGCTCAGAGCTTGTGTTATCTCATTCGGAAAGAATTGGGAGAAGTCTCTTCCATTTGCCGAATTTGCTTATAACAATACTTTTCAATCTAGTCTGAACATGGATCCTTTTGAACTCCTTTATGGACGACGATGTCGAACACCTTTAAACTGGTCAGAAACCGGTGAAAGACAATTCTTTGGACCGGATATGATCAAGGAAGTAGAAGAGCAAGTTCGCATTGTTCGTGATCGATTGAAAGCCGCACAGTCTCGTCAGAAAAGCTACTATGATCGTCATCATAGGCAAGAGAGCTACAATCTGGATGAGAAGGCTTACCTTCAGGTTACTCCTCTGAAGGGAACCCAAAGATTCTGTATCAAAGGAAAGTTGGCCCCACGTTACATCGGACCTTTCCGCATTCTTTCTAAACGTGGAGAAGTTGCCTACCAACTTGAACTACCCCCGCACCTTTTCCGAGTACATGATGTATTCCATGTGTCACAACTCCGGCGTTGCTTCAAGGACCCCATCCGCGAAGTCGACCATGAAATGCTTGCTCTCCAAGATGACCTTTCTTATCGAGAATACCCCGTCCGTATTCTTGATTCCGCAGAGCGTGTCACTCGCCGAAAGAAGATCAAGTTTCTGAAAGTTCAGTGGTCACACCACTCTGAGAGAGAAGCCACGTGGGAAAGAGAAGACCGTCTCCGTGCCGAGTACCCCTCCTTCCGCCCGCAGACTTCTGAATCTCGGGACGAGATTCTTTTGAGTGGGGGCGAGTTGTCACAACCCCAAGTTAGGTATGTGCTAGGTTAAGCTTAGGCCTTTGTTGGGGTTCGCAGCAGAAAACACAAATTTTTCTAACTAGCGTTCCCTTAACCCAAGATCTAGCTAGCCGTATTACCGTAACGGACAGTAGTGCGGAAATAACATACCTCGGGGTGTAGTCCGTTGCGCGGGAAACGTTCCCGCAAACGTGGTTGATGTAGCCGATCAAGTTTCACAACCCCCTGGCTGTGTTGAGCACCCGGATGGGTGTAGTGCCACACGTGCAGCACCTCGTAGTACTCGCACACATACGAGACTCGATGACGACCTCCGTTCTCCGATCCAGCGGAGGGGGCGGAAGCAGACCTCCGGACGGAGCTTCGGCAACACGACGGCCTTCGATTCTAGCAGAGAGGTCTCAATTCCACTACAGGCTCACACTAGGGAGCCCACCGTGGAAGAGACTAGAGAGGGGAGGAGACCGGAGAAAAACGATCTCAATTCGGAGTTATATTTATTTTCTCACGAATTTCTGTGTGTTTAATTATGTGCACCCTGCCTGTCTTTATATAGGCTGGGGAAGGGAGTCAACCCACCTCCCTTAGCAATGTGGGACTAAAGTCCCCTTTGCTAAGGGGTGGCCGGCCAAGGGGGGAGAGGGGGCGCTCCCCTCATGGGCCCTAGGGCCCATGGCGCCTCCCCCCCTTTTTCTTTTCTTTTTTCTTTTCCCTTTAATTCCTTAATGGGCCTTTTTCTCCACTAAGGCCCATAGCACATATTAATTCGAAATAAAATGATTTTAATTATTAATTCAATTAATTAATAACTAAAACATATTATTTCATCTCCCGGTGCTCCGGAAACTCTTCCGGCTCACTCCGAACTTGTTTCGGTTCAATACGGTACTCTTCCGATATTGTCTCCTTTATTCCCTGGTTGCTCCGATGGTTCCGAAAAGGTCTCCGATTTCATCGAGCCCTTAAGTGTGTTACCCTACGGTCCGAGAACACTCCAGTCATGACCGAGCAGAGGCAACAGTCAATGATCATCAGCGGGACCTGGATGCCCATAATGACCCCTGTGCATTCCGGATATCAACACCGATTGGACCTTACGCCGTATAGCATTCCCTTTGTCAGCGATACTGGATTGTTCCGAGATTCGATCAATGACATCCTATGTCTGGTTCAATCTCGTTCCGAACTAATCCTCATTCACTCGTTCCCGTGATATTCATCCCCGTGACCTAGTCACACGCTGCGCAGCTTCATGGATGGAATCTCACCGAGTGGGCCCCGAGTATCTATCCATTATATGGATTGACAAATCCCGCTCTTGTAAACAATACTCCTCAACGTATCTCCACGGAATACCTAAGATACAACCGTTATGACCCGCATATTTCAGTCAGGTGGTGGGATGTAAGTCAAAGCATCCGGGAAGACAGTGATTATGCACGTACTCACGGTCAAAGGAACGGTCTACCACGTTCTGTAATTACAACACTGAACCTTCATAAGATTTGATCATGCTGTAATGCTTTCTTTGGGTAATGTTCATCACGCCACTTAACCCGTGAGGTGACCTCATAGTCAAGAGACTTAATTGTCCATGATCGCGAAACCACGACCATCATGTTGACCATGAACTAGTTATCGATGTAGAGGCTAACTAGGAACTCTGGGGTTTCTATACCACACCTGCATCATTGTTTCACTGATGCAGTTCTAGCACGGTATGAAACTGGTTATGAACTTGCTTAGATATATTGGAATAATCATATATTATTTGCCTCTAGAGCATATATCCAACAGTCTCCCACTTGCACTAGAGTGCTAATAATCTAGCCGCATTTTTCCGATCATAAACATCTTATCACATAAGTGTTTCATTGATCATGCACGCTCATGGAAGAGGGTTCGTCAACGAACTGCACCAATTCAGATTCGTATGTTTCCATTGCAACTGGCATAGGTCAAAAGCTCTTTTGACATACCACTCATTATCATATAATGGTTGGATATAAGTTTCGCGGGAGAGTGAGACTATTATTTCACAGTATCCTCCAATGATCTCTTGGTTCAGTCTTTAGAAGACTCATCCTTAGTCATATATACTGGGAAATACACTCAGCCAGAAGTCCAATACTTCTAACGCTAAACTTTTATCCATACGTCTACTTTCTTAAGTAGTATTATGTTTGTAGTACCGTGAATTTTGCTCACATTTCTTTCATGTCTTTGGTGATGTCTCTAATTCCATATAGACCCATAATATGGCTTGCAATTGTAATCTTGCATTACATTCAAGTCTATTATCCTTTCTATATTTTAGAGAATAGTCCTCAGTATGCCTCTCTATACTGAATGCATGGACTTTATTCAGATTCTGTGTTTTACTCCTAAAGCACATCGGAATCTGTTCTTCTACCAAGAACTTTTGAGTCATTCTGTTTGTTGGATTCACAATGCATGTTATATGGTAGAATCATATGTCAAGAACATATGAGATCACATGTCCAGTACATGGTGCATCTCTATTCTTCCATCAAGACATTGCCTGTGATATTTGGATTTCATCCATTATATAATTTCTATCCACAAGAACCTATTTCTTGTCTAGAAGATTATTCCAACCTTCACTTCGTTTCATTATCCGTATCTTAATCTACTCATATAGATTTCAACGTGTAATGTGTTGGTATTTCATATAAAAGAAGATTCTTGCAATCTTGTATTTTATTTGCCTTATGCTCTATATATATCATAATGCACATATGTATATGAGACGATTCTCTATATACACAATCAATGCATATCCATATATATACATATGAGATCATTCTTCACACATATCAATGCATATATGTTTGAGACAATGATCATGCTCCCACTCAAATATATCCATCATATACTCATATATTTGTGGTTCAGCTTTCATCAAGTCATTTTATTGTTTCACTATGTCTCACATAATGACAATGCTTCCAAAGCTCCCACTCAGAAAATTCCCTCTACATTCCAAGTTTCTGGGAAGTCTTCAAAGCTCCCACTCAGTTTCACGAAACTGCAGGCCCACTCAATATTTTGGTCATCACAAAATCACTTGATGAAATCAAGGTTGAGGGTTCCTGTCTTGAGGTACTATAGTCCATCCTTTTAACGAAGTAACCTTCGTCTTGCCCATTACAATTCCCTTTCAAATCCAAATTTGACTGAGATGCAATTTCAGGTTATGGTCCATTGTAGTGTAAATGAAATATTTTATTGATTAAAGCATTCCTACGTTTCCGTAGTCAATCACCATTGAACTTTGGTCATAACCAAATAATGCCTTATGTCCATTACATTATTCTCAATAACTCTCCAGTTTGTCGAGAATATGAAATAACCGATTTATTTCATAGGACGTGAGCCATCCTTAATGTAACTCAATATTATTTCATTTCTCCTCGTGTTCTAGGCTACCATCATTTCTTTGTGTCTTCAAGCAATATTATTCCCTATTGTTTTTATTAAGAAGACTCATGATTATTGTTCTGTACAGAACGTATTCATGATAACCTTCTAAATTCAACAATGGCTTCAACTCATATACCAAGATCAATCATCTTTGGCATATCCTTCCTTATGCAGTGTCATTACAGCGGAACATGCTTCCGTTGCAATACTCTGATATTCTGAAGGCAAGGTCCAATACCCCGGTCAAAGTTTTCATTATCTCCCATTGGATCTGTGTCGAGATACTTTTCTCATATTACCAATTAAGCAACACAAATTTTGCTATTCGGGGAGAATATGTAATTTCAATTGCTCGTAGTTCTATTACAAAGAAATTCTTTCTTTTAAGAAACCTTATAACACCATCAGTTATGGAGCTATCATGTCTCGTTAAAACCAGGATGGTTTCCTATTCATGAAGTGGGTGTTTTAACTTAATGAATTAACAACTTATTCAACAATAACTATAGTGCTAGGGGAAAGAACGTTTAGACCATACTACGGTTTAGTATGACTACGAATGGTTTAAGTAGTCTAGCACTTTCAACTTCCATCGTAGTTTGTGGTACAACTTCCACAAGTCTCCCATTATGTCAATATCAGTACTTTTCACTCCGGATCGTAGCGTAGTGATATGTATCCTTGTATTCTCACTTCTTACTGTGATTCCTGAATCTCAGTTTTATGATCTCAATTGAATACAACTTTCAATTAATCATATGAAGTCTTTAATGATAACTCACATGCCCATTCTACATCATTTATGTATAATGATTGGCACAAGTTCTACTTGCTAGAACCTTGTCATGATTATATTTATTGCAGAGGTTCATAGATCGTGTATCTAACCATCGCATGCAATCAAGTTATGATTCTTCATTCGATAATGAACTCACAAGTTAATAGATCATACATTTAATGAATTCATTAGCTATGAAGTCACCTTATGCAATCAAATCTTTGACTTGTTATAATCAAGACAACTTTATCATTAAACATTGAATATTTCTTGACAACAATAGTAGTATTATAAATGCTTTCTATCATATCATAAATCAAGACGTAATCAAAGTATAAACACACTTTTATTCATAAAGATGGAACAACTGACTTGTCTCATTACATGAATAAGTTTGTCTCGCGAGATGCAAGACACACAACTAAGTGTTCATACTATAATGATTACATAAGATTTATCTAATACTCTAAGTATCTCCTATGATAGATGTCTCGGTGGAATCCATGCTGGCCATCAACTGACTTGATGTCCATCAATCCTCGATTTCACCTCTTCCCGTCCATGCAACGGCAGGTCCTGTTTTCACAAAACAGAATAAGTATCAAATACTCATTTACTGTATCTGTTGTATAAGGGAGTAAACATTTATAAAGTATATCAAGTATATACCTTCTCCATCGACAACTTCTCCTTCAATGGGTTCGACCTCCAGGTACTGAAGTCTATCCATGAAGTCAGAGAACTCAAGGCTTTCACCTCTGCCGACATAGCCATGGACATGGTCTTGTATAGCTCGGTGGAAGCGAGTGTAACACCGTGTATATCGCAGACTCATGTGTGGTATGATAGTCAAAGTCATCTACGAGGCTCAGATGTATCTCATGCATCTTGGCCAAGTGTACTTTCAGGCAAGAGCCTTCTTCCAGCTTTGTAGAGAGAAACTCACTTTCTAACTCAAATCTGGCAACTCTAAACTGATGCAAGTTTGATGACTTCAGCTCATCGATCATATCGTATGTATCCAAATCAGCATACTCCTCATGCAAAGGTTGCGGAATGCTGGTTTCTATGATACCCTTAGCTATGGCATATGTCCTACAACGATAATGATAATCAATCGCCGCTTGTGCATCCATGTCGTTTTCTGGAGGGTTTCCCACGTGCCTTTTAGTTAAGAATGAAAGGTTGATTCTCTTGAGCACGGCTCTAAGGCGTAAGTACCAACTAATGAAGTTTGACCCATTTTCTTTAAGTCTTTCACCATGTAAGAAGGAAACCATTTCAAGGTACTGGGTATTATCCATTTTTCTACAAACATAATTGCAAGGAACACAATTAAGACTAGTTCATAACAAATGAGTTCATATAATCATATGAGCTCGCACTAAAACATTTCATCCCTAGGAAGTTTTAGTGATTACATGATCCAGATTCACTGCCCGACCTCGAATATCACACGGCCGACGGGTCAGTTTCAAAGGTAGACAACAACTTGTGCGATCACATTATCTTATATATACTGTGACTCATGCTCGATCTTTCGATCTCTAGTATTCCGAGGCCATATCTGCATATGCTAGGCTCGCCAAATTAACCTCCATGTTATATGCTGCTCAGCAAGGCCATATTTGCATATGCCAGGCTTGCCGAACCCAACCTCATGCGAACTCCATTGAATATGTAGGACAACTCCGGTATGTACGGAGCATCAGGCCATATGGGAGAACCTTCCAGGTGGTGCACACTTCGGTAGAATACTTGTGTTTGGCTTTGTTAAGGGATCATCTTATCACATGCTACCGTCGTGTATCTTATACTAGCAAGTTTTAAGATGTCTGGGCTATGGCAACACTAAGTATACAGTGTCTCCATTTTAGTTTGTTTTATGATGACGATTACTACTCACTAGTAACACATAGCAAAGCTATCACTACATCACAAACAACACAAACGATAGCCCCCACTTTGCAATACAAGGTTTAGACGGTCTAGTTGTATATTGCAAGTTTTACGTGGCTGCTAGGGCTTTCATAGTTAAACAGGTTTTAACCTACGAGTCAACCACAACGTCAACCATATGATTGTCTCTATTACACCCCGCACGGGGCCCTCCGTTGCAAATGCCACATCCGCTAAAGTAGAGAGACAGACACCCCCCTAGCCACTTTATACGGTACAAGCCGTATGTCAAGCGTGGAACCAGTCTCGCGTAAGAGTACGCGTAAAGTCGGTCGGGGGCCGCTTCATCAAACAATGCCGCAGATATGAACAAGTACACGTGAGAGGGTAACAATCATACAATCAACGCCCACATCCCCGATGTGTTCTATCCGTACAGTAATACTAAGCATACACCTAGCTCATGATACCACTGTTGGGGTTCGCAGCAGAAAACACAAATTTTTCTAACTAGCGTTCCCTTAACCCAAGATCTAGCTAGCCGTATTACCGTAACGGACAGTAGTGCGGAAATAACATACCTCGGGGTGTAGTCCGTTGCGCGGGAAACGTTCCCGCAAACGTGGTTGATGTAGCCGATCAAGTTTCACAGCCCCCTGGCTGTGTTGAGCACCCGGATGGGTGTAGTGCCACACGTGCAGCACCTCGTAGTACTCGCACACATACGAGACTCGATGACGACCTCCGTTCTCCGATCCAACGGAGGGGGCGGAAGCAGACCTCCGGACGGAGCTTCGGCAGCACGACGGCCTTCGATTCTAGCAGAGAGGTCTCAATTCCACTACAGGCTCACACTAGGGAGCCCACCGTGGAAGAGACTAGAGAGGGGAGGAGACCGGAGAAAACCGATCTCAATTCGGAGTTATATTTATTTTCTCACGAATTTCGGTGTGTTTAATTATGTGCACCCTGCCTGTCTTTATATAGGCTGGGGAAGGGAGTCAACCCACCTCCCTTAGCAATGTGGGACTAAAGTCCCCTTTGCTAAGGGGTGGCCGGCCAAGGGGGGAGAGGGGGCGCACCCCTCATGGGCCCTAGGGCCCATGGCGCCTCCCCCCTTTTTCTTTTCTTTTTTGCTTTTCCCTTTAATTCCTTAATGGGCCTTTTTCTCCACTAAGGCCCATAGCACATATTAATTAGAAATAAAATGATTTTAATTATTAATTCAATTAATTAATAACTAAAACATATTATTTCATCTCCCGGTGCTCCGGAAACTCTTCCGGCTCACTCCGAACTTGTTTCGGTTCAATACGGTACTCCTCCGATATTGTCTCCTTTATTCCCTGGTTGCTCCGATGGTTCCGAAAAGGTCTCCGATTTCATCGAGCCCTTAAGTGTGTTACCCTACGGTCCGAGAACACTCCAGTCATGATCGAGCAGAGGCAACAGTCAATGATCATCAGCGGGAACTGGATGCCCATAATGACCCCTGTGCATTCCGGATATCAACACCGATTGGACCTTACGCCGTATAGCATTCCCTTTGTCAGCGATACTGGATTGTTCCGAGATTCGATCAATGACATCCTATGTCTGGTTCAATCTCGTTCCGAACTAATCCTCATTCACTCGTTCCCGTGATATTCATCCCCGTGACCTAGTCACACGCTGCGCAGCTTCATGGATGGAATCTCACCGAGTGGGCCCCGAGTATCTATCCATTATATGGATTGACAAATCCCGCTCTTGTAAACAATACTCCTCAACGTATCTCCACGGAATACCTAAGATACAACCGTTATGACCCGCATATTTCAGTCAGGTGGTGGGATGTAAGTCAAAGCATCCGGGAAGACAGTGATTATGCACGTACTCACGGTCAAAGGAACGGTCTACCACGTTCTGTAATTACAACACTGAACCTTCATAAGATTTGATCATGCTGTAAAATGCTTTCTTTGGGTAATGTTCATCACGTCACTTAACCCGTGAGGTGAACTCATAGTCAAGAGACTTAATTGTCCATGATCGCGAAACCACGACCATCATGTTGACCATGAACTAGTTATCGATGTAGAGGCTAACTAGGAACTCTGGGGTTTCTATACCACACCTGCATCATTGTTTCACTGATGCAGTTCTAGCACGGTATGAAACTGGTTATGAACTTGCTTAGATATATTGGAATAATCATATATTATTTGCCTCTAGAGCATATATCCAACAGCCTTTGCATCATGCAAAAATTCAAAAGAAATTCAAAAATGGGGGAAATAAAATCCCTAGAGAATTTAAATCAAATGGCCAGATAAAAATCTTTTTCCAAAAATCATTTGAGTATTTGGAAAATTCCTATAAATGATGCTGATCATTTTAAAAGTGGTTTGGGAACAATCCCATGCTCATGGAATTTTCTAATTTTCAAACAATGCCTTGGGAAATTAAATAAACCCCTATTTGAGTTGAAATTCAAATTATTTGAATTTCAAAAATGCCCAAAAGTTATGAGTGGCTAGCTACTCATATTCTAAGCCCACATAAAAGTTTTGGGTATTTTATAAATTTCCTAGCTAATTTTCTTAGCACAGCAAAACAAATAACAGAAAAGAAAAGAAGAAGAATTAGAAAAGAGAACCCCCTTGGCCATTCTGGCCCAACTGAAGCCCCCAGCCGGCCCAGCCCACTGGCCTCCCCCCTTGTCATCTTCCCCGCCGACGCCAGAGCAAGCAGCTCGCCGCCGTGGCGAGCATGCCTCGGCTGCCGAGCCATCTAGGTGCCCCCCGTCCTCATCTCCACGCCGTGGACGCCCCGTGCTCTACCCTTCCACTTCCCCCTCCTCTGGCTCATCTCCCCCTCTTCCTCTCGCGAATCTCGCCCAGCCCGAGAGCCGCCGGAGCACGCCGCCGCGCACAACCACGGCCAACATCGACGAGACGACGCGTCGACCTGTCCAGAAGGAAGCCCGCCGTCCTCCTCGTCTTCCCGTGCTCTCGGTTGAGCAAAGGAGCCACTGTGTGCGCCGCCAGCTTCAAGACTTCTTCGCCGGGCACCGAAGCTCCGACGAGCAATCGAGCGTCGCCCGCTCCACCTCCGGCTCCGACGAGGTCTCCCTCGCGCTCAGGGTGAGCAGCTGCGCCGTTTCCCCCTTCTCGTTGCCCTCCCCGTGATTTGTTTTGCCTCGCCGTCGTCGTCAGTGGGCAGCCGCCGCGCGCACGTCGTCTTCACCGTGCACAGGAGCGCTCTCGTGACCCCCCGATGGCACCACTGGATGCGGAAGACGACGAGGAGCAAGCCCGTGCCCTCCAGACCCCTCCCCGCGCCCTAAATCCTAAGTCCGGCGAGTCTCCGGCGAGACTCCGGTGACCCCCGCCATTAGCATCTAACCCCCGAGCTTAACTAAACCCTGGCCCACCCCAGTGACCATGACAGGTGGGGCCCCAGCCCCCTAATCCCTCTCTGTTTAGTTTAAACAGAAGGATTAACCCCACTGAGACTTACAGGTGGGCCCCAGTTGTCAGCCCCCTGGTGACATCAGCACTGCGTCAGCATGATGCAATAAATCTTTTCCAGAGATTAAAATAAATAAAGAAAAGAGAGAAAATTCCAGAAAATGCTTTAAACTTTGAAATTCAATAACTAATTCATATTAACTCCAAATTGGTCAAATAATATGTCTAAAATTATCAGAAAAATACAAGGATTATGAATATGCAATTTGTTTTCATGTTTGACCATTTTAAAATGGGTGAACAGTAGCAAACATGCATATGGATCCTTTTCAAATTAAAATTTGGAGTGATTTTTGCAATTGACTTTGCAACACACTTAATTTGAATGGTTTCACCCCCACATCAGAAACATTATCTCAACTATACCACATCACTTCATGATCAACCTTTTCAAATGAACTTTCATGCATTCAAATGCATTTGAAATTCATCGATAAATCAAATGGAGTTTGAATTTGCATTTCAAATGCAATATACTCCTTTTAAATAGAATTGTCCACACAATGCAACCATGAACATCACCATTACAATCTTATTCATTTGATTGTGCATTGTACATTATGTTGATCCTATGATTGTCATGTTGCTGATAGAAGTGAAGCCGGAACCCGAGATCACCCCCTTCGTTGAAGACCCCGTGACTGAACCCCGTCAGCAAGGCAAGCAAACACCCATTGATCATGTCTATAAAATCCCAATTCCCTCTCAGTCTCGCTTATGCATGTTTAGGATATCACCTTGTATCGATTCTACCGCATAGTTGAACCCATATCCTTTGCATGACCTATCATCTTGTCACAGTAGTAAGCAAACCACAATCCTAACAGATGTAGGAGTTGGTTGATATCATGTGGCCCCTGCAACTGTTACTGCTTATTGCATGCTTAGTGGTACAACGAGGTTGCTTTTGATGTGAGTCGGGATGATGATAAACATGGTGTTGATGAAAGTGAAATTCTTTGGTGAATCTACCCTAATACAAGGTGAACGATGAGAGGCTGTGTAGGGGTACACAGTGGGTTGTCTCGTTGAACACCGCCTTAAGTCCGAGTTCTTGTGTGGTGATCCAAGAAGAAGAGTACAACCACACATTGGGCTCACTGACCCCTCTCATCCTAGTACCTGACCCCGTTCGAACCCCAAGGGTCGCAGTAGTTTGGAGTTCTGGTAGGGCTGTGGCACGGTCTGCGAAGTGGATGAACGGATTTTCAAGACCGGCTTGGGACCCTGCACACATCGTTTGAGGCTGTACTGGAACCTCGGCCGGACTTCCATACGGATCCCCCTCAGATAGGCGACTCTCTGGACTAGAACGGAGCTGTGGGCGAAGTGTTGTGGTGGCATCCTCGCTGTCATCTCTTGAACGGTGACATGCAAAAGGCGGTAACTGATGACACATGTGTGTAGCGGTACACCCCTGCAGGGTTATCAAAACTATTCGAATAGCCGCGTCCGCGGTTATGGACTGCTTGGAAAGCTTAGCTTGATTATTAGACAACTTGAACTGGATACTTCTAAAATACACCAAGATATGTGTGAGTGCTATGGAGTGCTTTCTCGTGGGGAAGTCGAGGAAGGAACCATAATGGTGTATTTGATTGGAGATGTAGTGGACTCGTGTACACTTCTTACCTCAAGTCTGGTACTCGTAGTTCAGGACTAGCCAAGTCAAAGCTGGCACTTCTGCAAGTGAAACCCCACCTCCCCTTACCTTGATACATGTGCATGAGTAGTATAGCTCCTACGTAAGTCTTGCTGAGTACGACTTTGTACTCACGTTTGCTTATTCTATGTTTTAGATGAACCCACCGACCCCGATGGTGACTTCTAACCGAAGCTCGAAGAATGAAGACTCAGACCAAGACCAAGCTAGTGTAGTCCCAGTCAGACGACTGGTTCCCTCGTGGAGGGCTTGTTTTTAGATAAGGCTTCTCTAAGCCATTCGTTAAACTTGTCTGTACTCAGACCTACTTTGCTTCCGCTTGTCTGTTGTAATGTTGGATCACATGCTTGTGATCTCTGTGTGCACTCTGTAAGTGTTATCAATAAAGTTGTATACTTTGTAGAGAATTGCAATGATACCTGCTGTTCATACAAGGCATGTGTGTTGCGTGTATGTTTATAACATGCATGTCTTTGTATGGGTTTTCGAGACATTAGTTGTGATCTGGCTGGCGGTCTTTTATACACCAAGTGGCCCTTAGATGTGCGCAGCTTGGAGCATCGCGATGCGATTGTTCGAGACTCTGTCTCGTGCACACTTTGATGTATGATCGAGCTCGCCCTAGACCCCGACTAAGTGATCGGGCTGGAGTAAGTCTATGTAAGGGTTATAATACAATCGATAGTATGGTTGAGGCGACTTGTCTATGAGTATGGGAGTTCACCACCCATATTAATTAGACTTGTGTGCGGACGATGAGGACCCATCTCAGTGGATCATCCGGCCTGAATGGGATGCCCCTCACGTTCGATGCTTTCCGAGAACGTTCTGTGCTTGGCCTTGTCTGCTTAGACAAGTGGGTACGGTTCTCAGCTCTCCATATGATTGTGTTGTAGCGAGGCTTGCATATGCTAACCCCGGGTCCCGACAATCGTGTGGGCATTACACCAAAACAAGTAGACCGTTTATCCATCAGCATCTACTCACTAATTATCCACCCTCAGATATCTATCCAGAACATCTCGTTGGTATTAAGTTGCGAATCCCAACCAAATTGTAGGCTCAAAGCAACGGACAATTTCCTTAACATTCTATGCGTAATGTAAGGAATCCTTGCAACCGCAGTTACAAGCACCGATGTTTTCTCCCTGGACGCAACAACACATCCCCTAGTCTCATGTCTCTGTCACTCAAGCTAGACATCGGGGGGCATGAACCCACAATCAAGCATAATGCTCCCTCTTGGAGTTGCAATCTACTACTTGGCTAAAGTAACAAATGCAACGGAGAAAATGCAAGAATACCCATGAACAATAATATAAAGGTAAACCAAATATATTACTCATCACAAACTGAACATAATCTCATAATCCATCGGATCCCAGCAAACACAGCATAGAAAAAAAAGAACTAATACAAAGGTGCCTTGATCCTGATAGGCATCTCACAAGGACTAAACATTGAAACACAAGATTGGAGAGAAGACATCATCTAGCTAGACCATGGACCCATGGTACAAGGGGGACTACTCACGGCGCATCCCGGAGGTGATCATGGTGATGGAGAGGCCTCCGCCTCCGACGGGGTACCGGAACAGGTTCTTCTGGCGATCTCGAGTTTGGAATTGCGGCGGCGGAGGAACAGTGGATGCAATCGCATAACGGTGCTCTCCTAGAGGGTTTCTGGAGAGAGATAAACATAGGCCAAAGAGGCCCTGAGGGGTGCCCCCTGGTCCAGGCGGTCAGGTGGTGCTGCCACCCCCCTGGCCGTGCAAGGGGGGCGCCTGTCCAGAGGGTGGGCCCCCTTGGGGCCTCCTTCGGGCTTTTGGAGTCTTCTGTTGTTGATATTTTTTAGTATTTTTTCTGGAATTTTCTAAGCACTTTTATAATTGTCTCTTTTCTTCAATGCACAAACAATAATAGACAGAAACTGGCACTTGGCACCGGATTAGTAGGTTAGTCAAAAATATGTTGTAGATGATATGAAAGTGCATCAAAACATATAGCAATATCACCAAAAAATCATGGAGCAAGCAAAATTATAGATACGTTTGGGATGTATTAATAACTGAGAGGAATTGACATCAATTCTTATCCATATCCTCAGTTGGTGTAAATTGCCTAATACATGAAAAAAGGAATATAAGGGGAGAGACATATGTTTTAAGATTTAGGGGGCATATGCGTTGTTATTTATTTATGCTCTGATTCTATTTTTTCTGGTTTGCATCATGCTACCTACTTCCGTGGAAAGGAAATCCTCAGTAATACAAGGAAAGAATAATTATATCTGAGGAAACTAAATCATGTGCATGTCATCCCATTCTTGGTTTACTTGTAGTGCTTTGCATCTTCTTGAAATGAGATCCTTGTGTTATCTAACCTTATTATCTCAAGTTTGTTTCTTCAGGTAAACTGACTTGTACTTAAAGGAAAGTGTGTGCATCTCATTCATCGGTACTATGATTACATCTTGTTGTATATATCTATTTTCAATTAGGAATCATATACTCCTTGATTGCTTTAATTTTAATCATCCGCTCTGGTGCACTCTATTCATGGGGCATGGGTTAGTATCCAATGCCTATTCAATTTTTTATTTGCATTCCAAAGAAAATCTCCAAATATGCACAATTTTAGGAGAAGCCTCCGTATGTCTCATTATCTTCAAAGCTTTATAATATCCTTCATGATTATATTTTCATTCAAAGGTTTGATGTATGTTATCACCAGTTACCAAAATTAGGGGATTGAAAGTGCTCCTAATCCCTTGGTGGTTTTGCTAATTTATGTAAACATACATATTGTTTGACTATTTTTTTTCCTTGAGAATATTTCAGAAAAGTTCAGGAGAAACTTTTGATGTGAAGATGGACCCCTCAAAATGCTAAGGGCAAGTGTTGGTCAAGGCTCAAAAATCCATTTTATATTTAAGTATTCTAAGATCACATTGAGTCCATAGGAATGCCAATAATATAAAAATGTGATGAATTTGATGATAATGGGTTACTAGCTCAAGTGCTTGGATATCAAATCGAAAAGCCTCCTTAAAATTCCCACATTCCACTATATCACAAGCCTCAGATACAACTTGGACTCACCGAAACAAATACAATCCAAAGTCACCAAGTCACTACTAATATAACCATTTACTAAACCTTAAGTTTCGTTCTCACCAAGTTGACCATCCGGAGCCACCAAAAAACATTTTGTTACCTACTCCATATCCATCTGTAATTCAATCAGAATTGCCGAGAATTACATTCTTGTGTTAGGGGAAATTAATCATCCTCCACTTCAATAGCAAGGGGAAATGAATCACCTTCTTCTCCCGACAAGCGCAGTGACCTCCTCAGCTCCAGCAACCCATTGTGAGAATAGATCTTTAGGAAGCAAAAATATCTCAACGACAAGTCCATCACATGGATCTCCTCAATAGTGTTGGCAAACCCCTTTTCGGTCGTATGATTGGTGATATCCTTCTTTTTATTCTTACCTTTAGAAAAAGTTCTTGTCGCTCCTCTTCTCCATCCACGACGATGATATCAGTACAAACTCATCTCCACCCTTAGTCGTGGCCACACGCCATGGCATCCTCCCCTCGAGATCCGCATACGCAAGCGATCGAGCGCTCGAGGATCGAGAGAGAAAGATGGGTGAAGTAGAAGACTCACGACAATGAAGAGGAGGGACCTCGAGTAAGAAGACATATATGTGCAAGGTAAAAAAAGATCCATGATCTTGATGCACTCATATAAGGCTAAAAAAATATGTCTAAAAGATCCGTTACCCCACGTCATTGATGGGACTAAATGTGCAAGGTTGTCGCGGTGACTCAATTCTATAATAAAAAAGACAACTTTAGACAAAGGTCGGTGTGTGCTCAGGCAGAACAAGGACCAAGGGCACAAAGGTCAGACCAAGACCAGATGGAGTTCATCCAGACGAACTGACGGGGATCAACCCCGGCAAATCCCATGGTCAGGGACCCTGGGTTAGTCATGAGAGGAACAGGTTGGACGATAGCTCGTCGGCAAACAGGGAGGCTTGCTCCTGCTCGATATTATTGATTGGGGGAGATGCGATTACAGTGGAGGCCAAGGCTGGAGCACTCAAGGCTAGGGTTACAGGTGAGATTGGATGTCTTTGGTGTCGCCCCTCCTAGCCCTTATATACCGGGCTAGGTCTCGGGGAGTTCATCTACGTGTACAGGTAAACTTTCCTAACCCTAGCTTGCTCCGTACGGCAGGTCTTCGCACCTTCCCTGTGAGTCGAGGACTTCTACGTTGGTGACCATTAGTGGGCCGAGGCCGTATCTTCATGGGCCTTCTGCCTTCATGGACACCAGGTAGGCTCATCCGTAGGAGTCGTGGGGTCACCCCCTCGTCAGTAGCCCCCGAGTTCCTGGGGGACTCGAAGAGTCGCGCAGGGACTCGAGTACATTCATTTGTCGTTCATTGATATGCACGGTTCATCCGTGGGTCGCTGGCAGTCTGGTGGCCATGACAAAACCTGTTTCGAGGGATGATAAGCTGAAAGGGTCCAAGGCGTCGACGGATCGAGCCTTGGTGAATTGCACTAGGGCAAATACCACAGTAGCCCAATCAAACCCACGTCCCTCGACGTGAGCTTGGAACACTGGTGTCGAGCAAAAGTCCGGCCGCTTCAGGTCTTACGGTGTTCATTTGCCGCCAGTAATGTGTGTAGCCTAAGGCGCGTCCTCCCGGCTTATCTATCATGCTCTGCGCATGGGAAAGGTTGGGAGTGAAATCGCTCTTCGGCAAGTCCCAGCCCGGCCGTACTTCGCAGCGGGGTCTTACCTACACGCTAATCTTGCGTGGCATCTGGGCACAGTGTATCGTGTTCCAGGAATGTGTGTTTTTGAGGCGCGGAGCCTTATAGCATTGCACCCGCTTGGAACAAAACATCAAGCGAGCTGTTGATACGTCCAAAACGTATCTATAATTTCTGCTTGCTCCATGCATGTTTTGTGTGATATTGCTATGATCTAGATACACTTTCATACACTTTTGATCATATTTGGACTAACCTATTAACTCAGTGCACCTCAGTGCCAGTTCCTGTTTTCTGCTATTTTTCTATTTCAGTTTTCCCCCATATAAAAAGTGCCAGAAAAATTTGGGAAAATTCAGATAAAAAATCAGCGTGACGGAAGTTTTGAGAAGATCCCGGGAGGGGCCAGAGGGGAGTCAGGGGGGCCCAGGCGGCCACCCGGCGCGGCCCCACCCCTAGCGGCGCCAGGGGGGCGCCTGGGGCCCCTGGTCCACCTCTGGCTGCCCCCCTTCACCTATTTAATCTACGTCACGGGAAAACTCCAGAAGAAGAACCCTATTCCGCGAACTCGCCTCTGTTCCGCCGCCGCCGCGCTTCCAAGATCGGGAGCACCAGAAGACCTCTTCCCGGCACCCTGCCGGAGGGAGGATTGACCTCCGGGAGTCTCCTCTCCACCATGGATGCTCCCCGGATGTCTCGTGAGTAGTTTTCCTTGGACCATGGGTCCGTGATCAGTAGCTATGTGATGTTCTCCTCCCATCTTTGATCTTCATTGTTTAGACCTCGTGAGCTGGCCTACATGATCGAGGCACCTTTTTAATATTTCTGCTGTTGCTATGATGAGTTTGATGGGATCTGATGGATTATGAGATTATGTTCAGATTGTGATAGAGTAATATATTTGGTTTTTATCTCTTATATTTCTGTTCCTAAGTAATTCTTGCATGTTCTCCGTTGCTGTTTATTGCTTTGGCCAAGTAGTAGGTAGTTACTCCAAGAGGGAGCGTTGTGCTAGATTGTTGGTTCATGCCCCCCGAAGACACGCTTGAGTGACAGAAACATGAGTCTAGGGGATGTGTTGTTGCCACAAGGGGGAAAACAACGGTGCTTGTAACCGTGGTTACAAGGATTGTTTACTTTACGCAAAGTTCTTTTTAATGCAGTTATCTGTTGCTTTGGGTTTACACTTTGGGTGGGGCTCGCAACTTAATACCAGCGAGATGTGCTGGATAGATATCTCAAGGTGGATGATTAGTAGTATATGCAGATGGATTTCGGTCTACTTATTTTGGCGTACTGCCCGTGCTTTTGAACCTCTTCCTTTCTTTTGTAGCATAGTTAGCATTTCGGTGCGTTCATAATCCTGTCAATTGCCCTTCTGTAATTTGTTTACCTCGCATAGCAGTTTTATCGTCTTTTGGGAGAGAGACATCACTAGTGAACATCACGTATCCCGGTCCATAACCTCATTACTGTTTCCAAGCTATATTTACTTTTTGCATTTACTTTCAAGTTGCTATCATTATCCCTTGCGTTTTATCATTTGTGAACAACAAGACCGGAGAGATTGACAACCTCTCTGAACTTTGTTGGGAACAAAGTTATCTGTGTCTGCGTGCAGGTCCGCGTCAGTTGCGCCGCTGACACCTACTTATCATCTCTGGAGTCCTACTGGAGACAAACCTTGGTATCTTCACCGAGGGAAAACTGCTGCTGCAATGCATCTCAAACCTTCACTTGGGGTAACCAACGAAGGGCGAGAAGCCAATAAGGAAGAGTATTTCTGGCGCCGTTGCCGGGGACTCCGAGTGCTAAGATAGGGGAGTTGCACACTACCCTTTACCTTTGTTTTTTAGTCTTGTTAGTTTATCTTTCAGTTTTTATCTTTGTGTCTTTTATCAAAATTTACAAGAAAAATCTGCCACACTTGCTGCTACTATGGGTTCCACTGAAAATACCAACTTGTGTGAGTTCACTAGTCACAACAACTAGGACTTTATCTGCACTTGCCATACCTGCCACTTCAGCTACCTCTTATGAAATTAAACCTGCTTTGCTAAACCTTGTTATGAGAGATCAATTCTCTGGTGCTGGAGATGATGCTGCTTTACACTTGAATAATTTTGTTGAATTATGTGTTATGAAAAAGTATAAACAATTAGAAGGTGATGTTGTCAAGCTCAATCTCTTTCCTTTCTCTTTAAGGGGAGATGCTAAAATCTGGTTTCAATCTTTGCCTAGAAATAGCATAGATTCTTGGGATAAGTGCAAAGATGCTTTTATAGGGAAGTACTACCCTCCTGCTAAGATTATCCAATTGAGGAGTAATATTATGAATTTTAAGCAATTGGATAATGAACACGTTGCCCAAGCTTGGGAACGAATGAAATCTCTTGTTAAGAAATGCCCTACACAGGGTTTGACTACCTGGATGGTTATCCAGACTTTTTATGCAGGCTTGAACTTTACCTCGCGGAACCTGTTAGATTTGGCCGCGGAGGAACCTTTATGTCAACTACACTTGGTGCTGCCACAAAGCTTCTCGATGAAATGATGACCAATTATTCCCAATGGCACACCGAACGCGATCCAACAGGTAGGAAGGTAAACTCTGTCAAGGAAATTACCTCCCTCAATGAAAAAGTTGACTTAATTATGTCTCTACTTACCAAGCAACCCTCTATTGATCCTCATGATGTGCTTTTAAATTCTTTGGTTGCTCAAGAACAAGTAGATGTGAACTTTATTGCTAGAAACAACTTCAACAACAATGCTTATAGGGGAAATTTTGCTAGAAATCCTAGACCGTTTCCATCCAATTATGGGAACAACAACACTTACCCTAGAAACAACTCCTATAATCCTGCTTATACGAAAAGAGACCTACCTAGCTATGATAAATTGGTAGAAATAGAGAAATCTACTAAGAACTATATGCACACCCAGTTTGAACAAAACAAAGCCTTCTCTAAGAAAATTGGTGAGCATACTGCCATTCTGAAAAACATTAGTGAACAGCTTGATAGCCTGAACAGCGAGATTTCTAATCTCCAGGCTAGACTTACCACCACCGAAACCTATGTTTCGAATATGTCCCACACCCAATCTACTTTGATAAATCAAATGGCAGCCAAACTGGAAGTTATCCCTATGGAAGAAGATAGAATTAAGAGCCTTCCTACACACCGCACAGTTGCTACTATCCAAATTGTTGAGGACACCCATACTATTAGCACCCAATGCACTCCTAGTCCCGTTGGACCTATTAATGGTGATGCTAATACCTCAACCGTAGAAAAAGAAACTCCTATGAACATAGAGGGTTTCAAAAAAGTGATCCTAGATGACACTACCACCACCTTTGATAGTAGTGATATTGATTTTGATAGTTGCACCCTCTCAGAAGTTATTAGCTTGTTACACAAAATGTCTAGAGAACCCCACACTAGCACACTTAATCTTGCCTTCAAGGAGCATATCACAAATGCTCTTATCAAAGCTAGGGAGGAGAAGCTTAGAGTATGAGCCTCCATACCTAGGAAGCTAGATGATGGTTGGGATCCTATGATCAAAATTAAATTAAATAACTTCTCTTGCTATGCTTTATGTGATGTTGGAGCTAGTACCTCTGTTACGCCCAAAAGAATATTTGATATGTTTGAATTGAAGCCTTTTGAGCCTTGTTCTTTTGGTGTTCGTCTTGTTGATTCTTCCATAAAGAAACCTTTGGGGAAGATCGACGATGTTCTTATCATTGTCAATGACAACTATGTTCCCTTGATTTTATTGTTATGGATATAGAGTGTGAACCTTTGTGTCCAATTATTTTGGGACGTCCTTTTCTTCGCATCGTTGGTGCGGTTATTGACATGAAAGAGGGGAATATAAAATTCCAATTCACATTCAAAAAGGGGATGGAACACTTCCCTAGCAAGAAAATCAAGTTACCTTTTGAGTCCGTTACACGGGCTAGTTATTCTCTTTCTCTTGATAAAACTTGATTCTTCTTTTTGCATCATGCCTAGCTAATGGCTTTAAAGAAGCGGTTTCGGGAGGCAGCCCGCAACGAATTTAGGTGTTTCTTTTTTATTTTGTTGAGTCTTGATGGTTGTTACTTCTGTAGCAACATCATTGTATCTTTATTTTTCAGCTTTGTGCCAAGTTATAGCCTCTTACGGCAAGGGAAGTAAAAGTTGTGACATGCTGTGCAGAAAACAGATTCTGTCCTCGTGACCAGAAAAATTCCATAAAAATCCCAGTTCATCTTTTTGAGCTTAATTTTTTACACAGTATGCTCTATACATTTACGAAACTTCCGTATGTTCTGAGTTTTTTGATTTGAGTTGCAGAAGTGTCCCTAAAGAATTCTTTACTATCTTCTGTTCTGTTTTTCACAGATTCTATCACGTTTTGTCTCTCCTTACTTTTGCAAACCTTAAGCCTGCTTTTTCTTTGCAAAAACTTTTTGGAACACTTGAGAAACAGTAGCTCTTCAAGAATATCTTTATATCCAGTGGGTAAAAAATTATTTATTAAGGGTACTAACCTCTCTAATCAGCTTATGATGAGTTATGTATGAAGGGAGTTTTCAAGTGTGCGATAGAAGATGATGAAAGAAGATCCAGGAGTGTCAAGCGCTCAAGCTTGGGGATGCCCCCATGCATCCCCAATAAATAGTCAAGGAGACTCAAGCGTCTAAGCTTGGGGATGCCCCCATGCATCCCCTTCTCCATCAACAAATCATCAGTTCGTCCTTCGTCTCACTATATTTTTATCACTTCATGCGTTATGTGCTATGCTTGGAGCGTCTCGCTCTTAGGTTTTGTTTTTAGTTTTCTTTAGCTTTGCTTGCTGTTCATAACAAGTTAGATCCCATCTTACTTTGTGTGGGAGAGAAACACGCTCCACTTTAAAAATCTAGAACACATCGTAGGATTTTTCATGCCTATCTTTTTGCTGTTGTGTGTTCTTTATCTTTTCATAGCTGCTGCCATGTTTAGTTTTAGTCTTAGTTTGTCTTTAGCAAGAGCCTTGGATTTTGTTTAGTTTGTTGCTGGAACTCTTTTTAGTTTTCATGTTTATCTTGTCAAAGAGAGTTGGTTGTTGCACTGAGTTGTGTTTTGTCTTGAAAGTAGGTAATTGAGGTTGCTATTTAATTTTAGTAGTAGCTTGCAATAGTTTTGAGGTATTGTTGTGAGTAATGTTTGGACTTTTGGTGTCAAGAGCTCTTGCCTATTAGTGATAGGTGTCGTATTTTGGGCAATCCGTGTTTATTTTCAAAACCTACAAAACTAGTTGAGAACTCTAGCTACTAGATAGATCACTTCTCTTCTGAGGAGTCGAATATTAGAGTACACTCACGTACCATGAGTCGAGGATGCGCAAGGATAACCAAACCCCCATACACTCCTCCTCAGGGTACTTGTCTCTTTGTGAACCTCCTTATTAGATTGAAAGTTACCGATAATAAGTGCATGAGTTATTCGGACTAATGTAAGTATTGAGAGTTGACACTTCCACCTTCCCATATTTTGCTAGCCTTTCCCGTGCCGTGCACTGCCTTCTTCTCACTCCGAGAGTTGGTGTCCACCTTCGCCGGTACATCCAAACCCTTGGCATGATACGCACTGTCATCATAAGCCTCCTTATATCCTTCCTCAAAACAGCCACCATACCTACCTATCAAGGCATTTCCATAGCCTTTCCGAGTTACATTTCCATGCAACTTCCACCTCTTCATGACTTGATCTTCATGTCATACATATTCCTGCTACACTGGCAGCGACATACCTTGCATACATCATGATAGTTACATCTTCTTTATGTTTTGAGTACCTTGTAAAGTGTGAAAGATCTCCTTTACCTTCTTGTAAAATAGAATGTTGCCCTTAAGTGAGGAAAAGATCCCAAAGTGGACACAATAAAAGATCCCAAAGAGGACAAATGAGAGTTAAATAGAAAGAGCCATTGAGGCCACAAAAAAATAGAAAAAAGAGAAAAAGAAATAAAAAGAGAGAAAGGGGCAACACTACTATCCTTTTGAGAGATCCACACTAGTACTCCCTTTATATCCTTGTACTCCATAGAGATGATCTTTATGCATATAGCTATGTGGGGACCTTCACACTATAGAACTTGGCTTGCATATTCCAAGGATGAGCCTCCTCAAACGAGCCCTAGGTCTTCATGAGCGAGCAAGTTAGATGCACCCCCACTAGTTCCATTGGAGAGCTTCTTAGCTCGTATGTGCATCCGTTGCATGGCAATCCCTACTCCTCACATCATATCTATCATTTGGCATCTCTTGCCTATGATTGTCCTCATTGATGTGAGCCTTTCTCATCCTTTTTGCCTTCCTCCTCCACCATATTTCTCTCTTTGCCATCCTAAGTGTCAACTCTCGTGCTTACGCTCATCCATTGCATGAGTGCTCGAAATATCGAAAAGGAGTGGATCAAATTGACTGGTACCTGGCTAGTGGTCTGGGGACGAGTCAAGATAAGATTCCAAAGAGGACCAAGTGTGAAACTTTAGTAGATTGAGTTCTCAACAAAAATACTTTTTTTCTCTCGTATTCCCTATCCCCTTTCTTGCACGCAAACACCATTTGGAGACATTCGAGTCACGGACAGCGAGAGCTCTTGCACCTAATGTTCTTTTGTTACTTGTTTCAATGCTAATATAGACTCTTGCATGTTATGACTTGAATTGAATCTCTAACCATGATTGCTTTACTTTTCAAAGTTCTTATATGGTTGCTAGCATGTCACCACAGAAATTATGCTTGTTATCATTTACCTACTCGAGGTAGAGCATGAATTAAGCTTGGGGATGTTGATACGTCCAAAACGTATCTATAATTTCTGCTTGCTCCATGCATGTTTTGTGTGATATTGCTATGATCTAGATACACTTTCATACATTTTTGATCATATTTGGACTAACCTATTAACTCAGTGCACCCCAGTGCCAGTTCTTGTTTTCTGCTTTTTTTCTATTTCAGTTTTCCCCCATATAAAACTCCTTCGCCTATTTAATCTACGTCATGCGAAAACTCCAGAAGAACCCTATTCCGCGAACTCACCTCTGTTCCGCCGCCGCCGCGCTTCCAAGATCGGGAGAACCAGAAGACCTCTTCCCGGCACCCTGCCGGAGGGAGGATTGACCTCCGGGAGTCTCCTCTCCACCATGGATGCTCCCGGATGTTTCGTGAGTAGTTTTCCTTGGACCATGGGTCCGTGATCAGTAGCTATGTGATGTTCTCCTCCCCTCTTTGATCTTCATTGTTTAGACCTCGTGAGATGCCCTACATGATCGAGGCACCTTTGTAATATTTCTGCTGTTGCTATGCTGAGTTTGATGGGATCTGATGGATTATGAGATTATGTTCAGATTGTGATAGAGTAATATATTTGGTTTTTATCTCTTATATTTTTGTTCCTAAGTAGTTCTTGCATGTTCTCTGTTGCTGTTTATTGCTTTGGCCAAGTAGTAGGTAGTGACTCCAAGAGGGAGCGTTGTGCTAGATTGTGGGTTCATGCCCCCCGATGACACGCTTGAGTGACAGAAACATGAGTTTAGGGGATGTGCTGTTGCCACAAGGGGGAAAACAGCGGTGCTTGTAACCGAGGTTCTTTTTAATGCAGTTGTCTGTTGCTTTGGGTTTACACTTTGGGTGGGGCTCGCAACTTAATACCAGCGAGATGTTCTGGATAGATATCTCAAGGTGGATGATTAGTAGTAGATGCAGATGGATTTCAGTCTACTTATTTTGGCGTACTGCCCGTGCTTTTGAACCTCTTCCTTTCTTTTGTAGCATAGTTAGCATTGCGGTGCGTTCATAATCCTGTCAATTGCCCTTCTGTAATTTGTTTACATCGCATAGCAGTTTTATCGTCTTTTGGGAGAGAGACATCACTAGTGAACATCACGTATCCCGGTCCATAACCTCATTACTGTTTCCAAGCTATATTTACTTTTTTGCATTTACTTTCAAGTTGCTATCATTATTCCTTGCGTTTTATCATTTTTGAACAACACGACCGGAGAGATTGACAACCTCTCTGAACTTCATTGGGAACAAAGTTATCTGTGTCTGTGTGCAGGTCCGCGTCAGTTGCGCCGCTGACAACTACTTATCATCTCTGGAGTCCTACTGGAGACAAACCTTGGTATCTTCACCGAGGGAACACTGCTGCTGCACTGCATCTCAAACCTTCACTTGGGGTAACCAACGAAGGGAGAGAAGCCAATAAGCAGCTATTCACTCATTCACCCGAGGAGCTTTGTTTCGAGTGCTCAGTCAGGGGGTTATTCGCGAGTAATCACTCGAATGCCGTTTCGGCTCTTCAGGTGAGGGAGCACCCGAGACTCTTAGCGCCGTATGGTATTGGCGAATGTTTGTTTGTCTTTCGTCGGGTTGAGGGAGCACCCGAGACTCTCATAGGTGCGAGTGTTCACTCGAGCACGTGGCTAACCCTTAGGTGAGGGAGCACCCGTGACTCGTATGATGTATGCTCCCGATGGGAGTTAGATGTTTTTCTTTCTTGGGGAAAAGATCTGAAAGATGGAATATCAGAGCCTTGATGTTTGTTTGGTTTTTCTTTGCTTCTTGTCAGGGGCAGTGATGCCTCTGTTTGATGGCTGTCAGGGATGCTCTGCCATTGGACCGTCACATCTTCTGGACCGGTCATAATGATGGCCGCTGTGGCGTGCGGCAGGCGCCGGTTGGGTTTCCCATACGCGCGTTGGAAACGCGCGCGAATTGACGCGTCTTGCGTACAGTGCGTCCCGTGAGAAATCATCTTCGTCTTGGAGTCCGAGACGGCTGGGACGATTGGTATTTGAATTAATTGCTACTGTCGTTTTGGCTTCTCTGTGCCTTGATGATAGTTGTTCTATAAATAGGCCTTTCTCTTCCACGTTTCTATCCAAGTCGCTGCTTCACCTCTTTCTTCATCTCTTCTTCTGCTCATGGTTCCTAGGCGAGGTGTTGGCCGTGGCCGTGGTCGTCGTGGCCGTGGTAGCCGCACACCACGCTCATGCCGTGGTGGTCGCCATGGTGCGGCGCTAGTGCCTTCCTCCTCTCCCTTGGATGAGGGATTCTGGCGCTATGATTTTATTTTGCGTGTTCGTGGCCAAAGTGGCAATCATATCCTTCTTCCCTCTGCTTTTTCTGCCATTGTCTCTGAGCGTGGCTTGGATGGCTTGCTTGTGCACCTTCAAGGGAGCTGTCGATCTCCTTCTTATGTTGACTTGGAGGTTGATAGCTCTCGCTTGATTTTTCTTGGCTCTGGTTGGGGTTTGTTTGCTCGTCGGTTGAATTTGCGAGATGGTGATATGCTCAGCTGTCGCTTTGACGGTGAGAGCACTGTCACTGTCCACGCTTTCGATCCGAGTGGCAATAGCATGGATCCGCATGGGAAGGAGTTGAGCAGCGACAGCTCCACAAAGTCGAGAAGTCCATCGCCGGCGTCCTCGACTGCTTCTTCCTCCAGGGACTCTTCTGGTGGTGGTGAGCCGTCTTCAACTGCTTCCTCCTCTTCCTCTGAAGAAGACCTTGATGTCAAGCCATCGGTTAAACGAGCGCGGCAGGCGACCTTGTAGAACTGGAGGCAACGGCGTCATCTTCGCCGGCAACTTGGGCGGAGCTGGATAAGAAGCTAGAGGAGCAGGAGAAGAAGCTGGTGGAGCAGCGTCCCCAATGGCTCCGCAAATAAGTCGAGCTTCACCTTTTGTGATGTCATTGACATCATGAGCCTGCTGCTTCCCCTCCTACTTTGTCTGTGATGATGCTCTTGTACTAGAGTTGATTACCCCTCATGTGCACACATGTAGAAGTCATAATTCCTTGGGTGATGTCCTCTTGTAACAGGAGCTGCCTTCTATCCAAATGTAGTTGAGTCCTTTTTGTAATGAAGATGATATCTATGATGTAAACTGTACTTTATCCTTTGTAATGGAATTTATATTTGGGCCTTTATGCCACCGAAAACTGTGTCTTTGACCATCAGGAGTTGTCTTCGAATCCTTTTGGAACTGAGAGTTATGTTTGGAGTTTTTTGCAGCTGAGAACTGTCTTCGAGTCCATCCGATATTTGGTACTGTGGGTTCTATCGGGTGCGCGACAGCGCTCCCGATGGGAGTAGCCCCCGAGGCTACGCTTGAGTCGAAGGGTCAGGCGTAGGCTAAGATTTCTTTCCCTTGTTGTCTTTTATCGGGTGCGCGGCAGCGCTCCCGATGGGAGTAGCCCCCGAGTCTTTAGGTGATCGTTTGCGATCGGGTGAAGACTAAATGGGCTTGTGCTTCCTCCAAAGTCTCTTCAAAAGTGCTTGCATGCCATGGGAGTGCTGATTGTCGTTGCTCGGGTGGGGTTTTGTACTCGAGGCCCCAAGTGCTTTATGAAGAAGATCGTGTAGGCGACAGTGTTGCTTGGGGGATTTTATTCTTAAGCCCCCGAGTGCTTCGATTAAGATCGTGTAGGCGATAGAGTTGCTGATGTGCAGGTAATGATAGTGATTTCTCGCCCTTCGTTGGTGAGCCCCAAGTGGAAGGCGTGATGTAGCACAGCAGCAAATTTCCCTCGGTGAAGATACCAAGGTTTGTCTCTAGTAGGACTCCGGAGCTGATAAGTAGGTGTCAGCGGCGCAACTGACGCGGACCTGCACACAGACACGATAACTTTGTTCCCAACGAAGTTCAGAGAGGTTGTCAATCTTTCCGGTCTTGTTGTTCACAAAGGGTAAAACGCAAGGGATAATGATAGCAATTGAAAGTAAAAGCAGAAAAGTAAATGAGCGTGTAAACAATAATGAGGATATGGACCGGGATACGTGATGTTCGCTAGTGATGTCTCTCTCCCAAAAGACGATAAAATTGCTATGCGAGGTAAACAGATTACAGAAAGGCAATTGACACGATTATGAACGCACCGCAATGCTAACTATGCTACAAAAGAAAGGACGAGGCTCAAAAGCATGGGCAGTACGCCAAAATGAGTAGACCTAAATCCAACTGCATCTACTACTAATCATCCACCTTAAGATATCTATCCAAAACATCTCGCTGGTATTAAGTCGCGAGCCCCACCCAAAGTGTAAACCCAAAGCAATGGACAACTGCATTAAAAAGAACTTTGCATAAAGTAAACAATCCTCGTAACCGCGGTCACAAGCACCGTTGTTTTCCCCCTTGTGGCAACATCACATCCCCTAGACTCATGTTTCTGTCACTCAAGCGTGTCATCGGGGGGCATGAACCCACAATCGAGCAAAACGTTCCCTCTTGGAGTCACTACCTACTACTTGGCCAAAGCAATAAACAGCAACGGAGAACATGCAAGAATTACTTAGGAACAAAAATATAAGAGATAAGAACCAAATATATTACTCAATCACAATCTGAACATAATCTCATAATCCATCAGATCCTATCAAACTCAACATAGAAATAGCAGAAATATTACAAAAGTGCCTCGATCATGTAGGGCAGCTCACGAGGTATAAACCATGAAGATCAAAGAGGGGAGGAGAACATCACCTAGCTACTGATCACGGACCCATGGTCCCAGGAAAACTACTCACGAGACATCCGGGGAGCATCCATGGTGGAGAGGAGACTCCCGGAGGTCAATCCTCCCTCCGGCAGGGTGCTGGGAAGAGGTCTTCTGGTGCTCCCGATCTTGGAAGCGCGGCGGCGGCGGAACAGAGGCGAGTTTGCGAAATAGGGTTCTGTCTTTGGAGTTTCCCCGTGACGGAGAATAAATAGGAGAAGGGGGGCAGCCAGAGGTGGACCAGGGGCCCCAGGCGCCCCCCTGGCGCGGCCAAGGGTGGGGCCACGCCGGGTGGCCGCCTGGGCCCCCCTGGCTCCCCTCTGGCCCCTCCCGGGCTTTTCTGGAAGCCTCCTGTATGCTGATTTTTCCTCTATTTTTCCCGGAATTTTTCTGGCACTTTTTATATGGGGGAAAGCTGAAATAGAAAAACAGCAGAAGACAGGAACTGGCACTGGGGTGCACTGAGTTAATAGGTTAGTCCAAATATGATAAAAAATGTATGAAAGTGTATCTAGATCATAGCAATACCACACAAAACATGCATGGAGCAAGCAGAAATTATAGATACGTTTTGGACGTATCAACATCCCCAAGCTTAATTCCTGGTCGTCCTCGAGTAGGTAAATGATAACAGCATAATTTCTGTGGTGACATGCTAGCAAGCATTAAAGAACTTTGAAAAGTAAAGCAATCAAGGTTAGAGATTCAAATCAAGTCATAACAGGCAAGATTCTATATTAGCATTGAAACAAGTAACAAAAGAACATTAGGTGCAAGAGTTCTCGCTGTCCGTGACTCGAATGTCTCCAAATGGTGTTTGCGTGCAAGAAAGGGGATAGGGAATACGAGAAAAATTATTTTTGTTGAGAACTCAATCTACTAAAGTTTCACACTTGGTCCTCTTTGGAATCTTATCTTGACTCGTCCCCAGACCACTAGCCAGGTACAAGTCAATTTGATCCACTCCTTTTCGATATTTTGAGAACTCGTGCAATGGATGAGCGTAAGAACGAGAGTTGACACTTAGGATGGAAAAAAGAGAATATGGTGGAGGAGGAAGACAAAAAGGATGAGAAAGGCTCACATCAATGAGGACAATCATGGCAAGAGATGCCAAATGATAGATATGATGTGAGGAGTAGGGATTGCCATGCAACGGATGCACATACGAGCTAAGAAGCTCTCCAAACTATATGCATGAAGATCATCTCTATGGAGCACAAGGATATAAAGGGAGTACTAGTGTGGATCTCTCAAAATGATAGTAGTGTTGCCCCTTTCTCTCTTTTTATTTCTTTTTTATCTTTTTCTATTTTTTTGTATTTTTTTGTGGCCTCAATGGCTCTTTCTATTTAACTCTCATTTGTCCTCTTTGGGATCTTTTATTGTGTCCACTTTGGGATATTTTCCTCACTTAAGGGCAACACTCTATTTTACAAGAAGGTAAAGGAGATCTTTCACACTTTACAAGGTACTCAAAATCATAAAGAAGATGTAACTATCATGATGTATGCAATGTATGTCGCTGCCAGTGTAGCAGGAACATGTATGGCATGAAGATCAAGTCATGAAGAGGTGGATGTTGCATGGCAATATATCTCGGCAAGGCTATGGAAATGCCTTGATAGGTAGGTATGGTGGCTGTTTTGAGGAAAAATATAAGGAGGCTTATGATGACAGAGCGTATCATGCCAAGGGTTTGGATGTACCGGCGAAGGTGGACACCAACTCTCGGAGTGAGAAGAAGGCAATGCACGGCACATGAGAGGCTAGCAAAATATGGAAAGGTGGAAGTGTCAACTTTCAATACTTACATTAGTCCAAAGAACTCATGCACTTATTATCGGTAACTCTCAATCTAATAAGGAGGTTCACAAAGAGACAAGTACCCCGAGGAGGAGTGTATGGGGGTTTGGTTATCCTTGCGCATCCTCGACTCATGGTACGTGAGTGTTCTCTGATATCCGACTCCTCAGAAGAGTAGTGATCCATCTAGTAGCTAGAGTTCTCAACTAGTTTTGTAGGCTTTGAAAATAAACACGGACTTCCCAAAATACGACACCTATCTCTAATAGGCAAGAGCTCTTGACACCAAAAGTTCAAACATTACTCACATCAATACCTCAAAACTATTGCAAGTTACTACTAGAATTAAATAGCAACCTCAATCACCTACTTCTCAAAACAAGACACAACTCAGTGCAACAACGAACTCTCTTTAACAAGATAAACATGAAAACTAAAAAGAGTTCCAGCAACAAACTAAACAAAAGCCAAGGCTCTTGCTAAAGACTAACTAAAAACTAAACATGGCAGTAGCTATGAAAAGATAAAGAACACACAACAGCAAAAAGATAGGCATGAAGAAATCCTATGATGTATTCTAAATTTTGAAAGTGGAGCGTTTTTCTCTCCCACACAAAGTAAGACAGGATCTAACTTGTTATGAACAGCAAGCAAAGCTAAAAAAAACTGAAAACAAAACCTAAGAGCGAGACGCTCCAAGCATAGCACATAACGCATGAAGTGATAAAAATATAGTGAGACGAAGGACGAACTGATGATTGTTGATGGAGAAGGGGATGCATGGGGGCATTCCCAAGCTTAGACGATTGAGTCTCCTTGAATATTTATTGGGGATGCATGGGGGCATCCCCAAGCTTGAGCACTTGACACTCCTGGATCTTCTTTCACCATCTTTCATCGCACACTTGAAAACTCCCTTCATACATAACTCATCATAAGCTGATTAGAGAGGTTAGTACCCTTAATAAATAAAAAATTTCCACTGGATATAAAGATAAACTTGAAGAGCTACTGTTTCTCAAGAGTTCCAAAAAGTTTTTTCAAAGAAAAAGCAAGCTTAAGGTTTGCTAAAGTTAGGAGAGAGAAAACGTGGCAGAATCTGTGAAAAACAGAACAGCAGATAGTAAAGAATTTTTTAGGTGCACTTCTGCAACTCAAATCAAAAAACCCAGAACATACGCAAGTTTCGTAATTTTATAGAGCATACTGTGTAATAATTTCAGCTCAAAAAGATGAACTGGGATTTTTCTGGAATTTTTCTGGTCACAAGGACAGAATCTGTTTTCTGGACAGCATGTCACAACTTTTACTTCCCTTGCCGTAAGAGGCTATAACTTGGCACAAAGCTGAAAAATAAAGATAAAATGATGTTTCTACAGTAGTAAAAATCATCAAGACACAACAAAAGAAAAAAGAAAAACCTAAATTCATTGCGGGCTGCCTCCCGAAAGCGCTTCTTTAAAGCCATTAGCTAGGCATGATGCAAGAGATCAAGTTGTATCAATCGAATCATTATCAAGATCATCAAAAAGCTCTTCCATTGTACAACTGGTCTTAAGAGGTCTTTCAAATAAAGGCCTAATGAAGATACTTCTAGGGAGAAAACCAAAAGGCGGAAAATCAATGGAAGATTCATTTATAAAATTATCAAAGAGAGGTATTTCTTCCCAAGTTTTCACGGTTTCAACTTCTTTGGCAATAGGTGGTTTATTTTTAGGTCGGGGAACCTTAGGGACATAATTGAACTTAGGTTCCCTTCTTTCCGAAGTCTCTACCTTTTTTGGTTTGATTGAGGAGAAAGTAGTTCCTAGAGTATTAATGATTTACTCAATCTTATCTATCCTAGAAAGATCTGTATCACGGGATTTGATGACCTCCAAAGTTTTAATAATTTTAAGAATGGAGCTATCAAGCCTATTCAAATTCCCTTGAATCTTGCGATCCAACTCATTTATCCTAGTTATACTTGGTATTTCTAACTCTATCTTTTCAAGTTTCTTCATAATGTGAGATAGAGTTATATCTTCTTGTATGCTAGCAGTAGGGAGATTTCCAACAAGATTTTCAATAACATTAAGAGACTCCCAAGTCAGGGCTTCTAGAAAATTCCCACTGATAGCAGTATCTAATACGAACCTATTCCAAGAAGTAATCCCAACATAAAAATTTCTAAGCAGGATAATAGTGGATTGCTTCTTGGTGGCTTTTTTTTGAGAATCATTAATTCTATACCAAGCATCTTTTAAACTTTCACCAACTTTCTGTTTAAAGGTGAGAACCTCTGTCTCAACAAAGGCAAAAGGGCCAGACATAATGACAACTACTAGCAAGATAAATATTTTTTTTGTAATTTTTGATAAAAGACACAAAGATAAAAACTGAAAGATAAACTAACAAGACTAAAAAACAAAGGTAAAGGGTAGTGTGCAACTCCCCTATCTTAACACTCGGAGTCCCCGGCAACGGCGCCAGAAATTTGGCTTGATGTGCGAGGTAATGATAGTGATTTCTCGCCCTTCGTTGGTGAGCCCCAAGTGGAAGGCGTGATGTAGCACATCAGCAAATTTCCCTCGGTGAAGATACCAAGGTTTGTCTCCAGTAGGACTCAGGAGATGATAAGTAGGTGTCAGCGGCACAACTGACGCGGACCTGCACACAGACACGATAACTTTGTTCCCAACGAAGTTCAGAGAGGTTGTCAATCTCTCCGGTCTTGTTGTTCACAAAGGGTAAAATGCAAGGGATAATGATAGCAATTGAAAGTAAAAGCAGAAAAGTAAATGAGCGTGTAAACAATAATGAGGATATGGACCGGGATACGTTATGTTCGCTAGTGATGTCTCTCTCCCAAAAGACGATAAAATTGCTATGCGAGGTAAACAAATTACATAAAGGCAATTGACAGGATTATGAACGCACTGCAATGCTAACTATGCTACAAAAGAAAGGACGAGGCTCAAAAGCATGGGCAGTACGCCAAAATAAGTAGACCGAAATCCAAGTGCATCTACTACTAATCATCCACCTTGAGATATCTATCAAGAACATCTCGCTGGTATTAAGTTGCGAGCCCCACCCAAAGTGTAAACCCAAAGCAACAGACAACTGCATTAAAAAGAACTTTGCGTAAAGTAAACAATCCTTGTAACTGCGGTCACAAGCACCATTGTTTTCCGCCTTGTGGCAACATCACATCCCCTAGACTCATGTTTCTGTCACTCAAGCGTGTCATCGGGGGGCATGAACCCACAATCGAGCAAAACGTTCCCTCTTGGAGTCACTACCTACTACTTGGCCAAAGCAATAAACAGCAACAGAGAACATGCAAGAATTACTTAGGAAAAAAAATATAAGAGATAAGAACCAAATATATTACTCAATCACAATCTGAACATAATCTCATAATCCATCAGATCCTATCAAACTCAACATAGCCATAGCAGAAATATTACAAAAGTGCCTCGATCATGTAGGGCAGCTCACGAGGTCTAAACCATGAAGATCAAAGAGGGGAGGAGAACATCACATAGCTACTGATCACGGACCCATGGTCCCAGGAAAACTAATCACGAGACATCTGGGGAGCATCCATGGTGGAGAGGAGACTCCCGGAGGTCAATCCTCCCTCCGGCAGGGTGCCGGGAAGAGGTCTTCTGGTGCTCCCGATCTTGGAAGCGCGGAGGCGGCGGAACAGAGGCGAGTTTGCGAAATAGGGTTCTGTCTTCGGAGTTTCCCCGTGACGTAGAATAAATAGTAGAAGGGGGGCAGCCAGAGGTGGACCAGGGGCCCCAGGCGCCCCCCTGGCGCGGACAGGGGTGGGGCCGCGCCGGGTGGCCGCCTGGGCCCCCCTGGCTCCCCTTTGGCCCCTCCCGGGCTCTTCTGGAAGCTTCATGTACGCTGATTTTTCCCGTAATTTTTCGGGCACTTTTTATATGGGGGAAAACTGAAATAGAAAAACAGCAGAAAACAGGAACTGGCACTGGGGTGCACTGAGTTAATAGGTTAGTCCAAATATGATAAAAAATGTATGAAAGTGTATCTAGATCATAGCAATATCACACGAAACATGCATGGAGCAAGCAGAAATTGTAGGTACGTGTTGGATGTATCAGTTTCTCGGGGGGGGGGGGGGGTCGGGGAGTTTCCTCTTCAGCCCCCGAGTGCTTCGATTAAGATCGCGTAGGCGATAGAGTTGCTCGGGGGGGAGTTTCCTCTTCAGCCCCTGAGTGCTTCGATTAAGATCGCGTAGGCGATAGAGTTGCTCGGGGGGGAGTTTCCTCTTCAGCCCCCGAGTGCTTCGATTAAGATCGTGTAGGCGATAGAGTTGCTCGGGGGGGAGTTTCCTCTTTAGCCCCCGAGTGCTTCGATTAAGATCGCGTAGGCGATAGAGTTGCTCGGGGGGAGTTTCCTCTTCAGCCCCCGAGTGCTTTGATTAAGATCGCGTAGGCGATAGAGTTGCTCGGGGGGGAGTTTCCTCTTCAGCCCCCGAGTGCTTTAAGATGGCAGTATTTGGGCAACATTTATTTTATTGCGGTCAAGCGATTTACATGAGTTGCCAGTCATGTCCGACCGCTAGGGGCTATGGATAGAACAGTCGCAAGTTTGCTACGTTCCATGGGTTTCCCACGTCCTCGTCTGTCTTTGGGTTCTTCAGCATGTAGGCGCCGCCTCCGATGACTTCTGAGATTATGAATGGTCTTTCCCATTGGGGGGCAAGTTTGTGGACCTTCTCTTGTATTAGTCGTAGGACTAGGTCACCTTTGTTGAAGGTTCTAGTGCGTAGTCGACTGCTTTGGTAGGTACGTAGTTTGTCTTGGTATCCTTCTGATTTTGCCAGGGCTGTGTCTCTTGCTTCGTCAGCCGTATCTTTGTCGTCTTGTAGTGCTTCTTCTGCTTCTTCTTCCTTGTATCCGGTGACCCGTGGTGCTCCGAACTTGAGGTCATGTAGTAGGACTGCCTCTTCCCCGTACACCATGAAGAAGGGTGTGTATTGGGTCGCAGTGTTTGGTGTGGTTCGTAAGCTCCACAGGACCGCGGGGAGTTCTTCTACCCAGTTGCCGGCGGCTTGCTCGAGTGGTGCGAGGAGTCGTTTCTTGATTACCCCACAAACAAGGCCGTTTGCTTTTTCCACCTGGCCGTTGGACTGTGGGTGCGCGACTGATGCATAATTTATTTTGATGCCCAGTTCTTCGCAGAAGTTCTGAAATTCTGCGGCCGTGAAGTTCGTGCCGTTGTCCGTAATGATGTTATGTGGCACTCCGAATCTGAAGATGATCGACTTGATGAACTTGACAGCCGTGAGAGCTGTAGAGCTGGTGATGGTCACTGCTTCAATCCACTTGGTGAACTTGTCGACTGCGACGAGCAGGTGTGTCCTTCCGCCTTTTGATGATTTCTTTAGTGGGCCCACCATGTCGAGTCCCAGGTGGCGAACGACCATGATAGTGGTATGGTCTTGAGCTCTGATGCGAGAGCGTGCGGCCTGTTGGCGAATTTTTGACAGGCGACGCAACGTCGCACGATTACCTCTGCGTTTTTCATGGTTGTGGGCCAGTAGAACCCACCTCGGAATGCTTTGGACACGAGCACTCGACTGCTCGCGTGGTGTCCGCAGGTGCCTTCGTGGATTTCGAGCAAGAGGGCTTTGCCGTCCTCTTCGTCAATGCACCTTTGGAGTATCTGGGTGATGCTGCGCTTATATAGTTGTCTGTTGATCACCGTGAATGCCTTGGATCGTCGGCTGATGCGTCGTGCTTCGGCCACGTCCTGTGGTAGCGTGCCTTCGATTAGGAATCGGAGGAACGGTTTTTTCCAGATAGGTCCTTCGAAATCTGTCGGGGCTGTGCTGTCGGATGTGATGGTGCTTGTGCCTTCTGATAGGGTTGCTTCTGCAACCTGCGCTATTTCTGTTGCATCTTCGCCGTCCACAACTGCTTCAGGTGTTGCTGCCTGCATCTTGATGGACCTTCGGTTGATGCTTTCGAGAAAAACGCCGGGTGGTACAAGCGCCCTGGTCGAACCGATGTTCGCGAGCTCGTCAGCTTCTGTGTTGTTGTCCCTGGTGATGTAGTTGAGCTCGCAATCGTCGAAATTTCCTTCGAGTTCGTTGTAGAGCTTTTGGTAGGCCGCCATGTTGTCGGATATTGCGTTGCAGTTTCTCATTGTCTGCTGGACGACGAGATTGGAGTCCCCGTAAATTATGAGGCGAGTGGCTCCGCATGTTTTGGCCATGCGCATGCCATGGAGGAGTGCCTCATATTCTGCTTCGTTGTTGGAGGCGTGACTGAAGTTGATATGTAGGACGTATTTCAGCTTTGTTCCCTTGGGGGAGATGAGTACAACTCCTGCCCCAGCTCCTTGTTGTCTTTTGGATCCGTCGAAGAACATTGACCATGAGCTTGATAGATCTGGGGGGCCTGGTGTTTGGACCTCCGTCCACTCGACCAGGAAATCTGGGAGTACTTGGGCTTTGATGGCTATTGGGTGCTTGAACTGTAGGTCTTGTGGGCTGACTCGGCGACTCTCCCGGTTGCTCCAGGGTTGTTGAGTATGTCGGTGAGTGGTGCGCTGCTCACGATTGTGATGGGTTGCTCGTCGAAGTATTGGGACACCTTTCTTGAGGTCATGATGATGGCCAGTAGTAGCTTCTGATAGTGCGTGTACCGCTGCTGGGATTTGGTCAGGAGCATGCTGAGGTAGTAGATTGGTCTCTGGATGCTCTGGACCTTGCCTTCTTCTGCGCGTTCGACGACGAGCGCTGTGCTTACTACACTACTGTGTGCTTTGACGTAGAGGTATAGCTTCTCTCGTTCCTTGGGTACTGCCAGGATTGGTGGGGTCGAGAGTGTCTTTTTCAGGTCCGCGAATGCTTGGCGGGCTTCCTCCGTCCACTCGAATTTCTCTCCTTTCCTGAGCAGCTGATAGAAAGGCAGTGTGCGTTCTCCCAGCCTGCTGATGAAGCGGCTTAGGGCTGCGATTTTTCCAGTGAGCTGCTGTACTCCTTTGACGTCGGTTGGTTCTTGCATGCGGGTGATGGCTTGGACTTTCTCGGGGTTTGCTTCGATCCCGCGGGCGGAGACCATATAGCCAAGCAGCTTTCCCGCCGGTACGCCGAATGCGCACTTCTTTGGGTTGAGTTTGATTCTGTATTTGTTGAGTGCCGCGAAGGTTTCGCGCAGGTCGTCGAGTAGTGTGGCTGCTTTGTAGGTCTTGATGACGATGTCGTCTACGTAGACTTGCACGTTTCCTCCGATTTTCTCCTTCAGGCAGGCTTGCATCATTCGTTGGTAAGTGGCGCCTGCGTTTTTGAGCCTGAAAGGCATGGTCTTGTAGCAGAATACTCCATAGGGGGTGATGAATGATGTGTGCTCTTCGTCTTTTCCCTTCATCCTGATCTGGTTGTATCCTGAGTAAGCGTCAAGAAAGGAGAGTAGATCGCACCCTGCTATTGATTCGATTATCTGATCGATTCTAGGCAGGGGGAAGTGATCCTTCGGGCAATGTTTGTTGACTGGTCCTTAGTCGACACACATGCGCAGCACGGTCGTGTCTTTCTTGGGTACCAGCACTGGGTTGGCTATCCAGGTGGCTTTCTTCGTTTCTCGGATGAACTGAGCGTCGAGTAACCGGTTGACTTCCTCTCCGATTGCTCTGCGCTTGGGCTCCGAGAATCGTCTCAGCGCTTGCTTCCCTGGCCTCGTGTTTGGTTTGATGCGTAGGGCGTGTTCCGCGAATTCGCGTGGTATTCCAGGCATGTCGGCTGGGCACCAGGTAAATATTTCCCACTCGTCTTGAAGGAAAGCGACGAGAGCCGCCGGCTGCTCCTCTGGTAGGTGGGCGTACACGCGGACTGTTTTGTCCGGGTCCGTTGGGTGCACTTGGTGAGTGACTGTGTTGCTGTCGATGCTGAAGTCGCGTCCGTACTCCCTGGATTCGCTTCGGCTATTGGTACTCTTGTCCATCACCATGGCTATTTCTCTGAGTTCTTGTTTGGCTCCGAATGTGTTGGAGATTCTGTGGAAGTCACGATCACATTGATCTGATTTGACGAAGCTTCCATTGATCGAGAGGACTCCTGATGATCCTGGCATCTTGAGCTTGAGGTAGGCATAGTGTGGAACCGCCATGAATTGCGCGAATGTTGGCCGTCCCAGTATGGCGTGATACTGCGATTGCCAGTCGAGTACCTCGAACTCGAGGACATGCTTTGCGAAGTTACGCCGGTTGCCAAAGACGACTTCGAGTTCGATGACTCCGAGGGATGTGGCTGCTTCTCCTGGGACTACCCCGTGCAACTCGGTTCTTGATTTTCTCCATACTGATCGTGGGATCAGCATCTTTTGCAGGGTGCTGGCGAAGATGATGTTCATGCTGCTGCCTCCGTCCATGAAGACCCGATCCATGTCGTATCCGCCGATTTGTGCATCGAGCACTAGGGGTGCATGCCCCAGTCTTAGGACTGCGGGTGGATGGTCGTCCTGTGAGAACGTGATGTTGTTCTCCGTTTCATGCAATTGGTAGACTTCAACTATGTTTATGATCTCAGCTGCTCTGGCCTGCAGGGTTTGGGCGTCGCGTTGTGCTTGCGGTACCCTTCCTTCTTGGATCATGAGCACCTGTGCTTGCGACGGGCTGTGACGTTCTTCCGAGTTTGACGTCGGCGATTGCTCGGGTCGTTGGTAGCGTTTTTCTTCTTTCTGCTTCTCCTTTTTGAGGTCGTCGGCTAGCTCATTGAACAGGCGACAGTCTCTCAAAGTGTGACCTGATCTGACGCGTCCCCAGTCATCCTCGAAGCTGTGGATCGTGCAGGGTCCTGCTAGCTGCTCTCTGGCCGTGAGTTTGCTAGATCCGGCATGCCTCTTCCTTCTTGAGATTCTGAAGATCTGCTCGTGATCCTCCGGGTGCACGTGGAAGCGAGGATCGATTTCTATTCCTCGACTCATGTCTTGGTTCTTGATGAGGTTGGCGAATTCATCCGACCTTCGATCTGGGTCGTAGTACTCGCCTACAGGTGTCTCGGAGTCGCTGTCTTGGTTGACGGTAGATGCTCGTGCGGCGGTGTGTCGTCGACTGGTCGTCGGTTGCGCGACTGCGTGATGTGGCTCGTTCGTTGGGGCCCTGCCGTAGTTGTCCCATGCGTGCCTTTTGGGTCGTTGATTCCTTCTGCCTTGGCGGTGGTTCTGCTGATCGCTGGATTCGATCTCGTAGTCATCGTCTTGGTATGCGGCGGGTGCCCCGGCGGTGGTGGGTTGTCGGAAGATTTGCGAGTCCTCCGCTGCGCTTCGTAGTTCGCCGAGTGGGATTCCTTCGTAGAGGCCCCTCGCCGTTCCTCTGGGTCGTCGACTCCTTCGGCGCTGGCGCTGCATTGGCCGTTACTGTAGTATCGGTCCTGGCATGACTGTAGCTCGAGTAGTCTTGATGGGGTGGCGGAGAAGTCCGCCGTGATCTTGAATCCTTCGAGTGGGCTAGGTCTGGATCTTGCCCTTGATTTGTGGTTTGCTGAAAACGGGACCGCCGAGATCGTGATCCCAACCTGCGTAGTTCACACAGACATCGCCAATTGACGGGGATCAACCCCGGCAAATCTCATGGTCAGGGACCCTGGGTTAGTCATGAGAGGCACAGGTTGGACGATAGCTCATCGACAAACAGGGAGGCTTGCTCCTGCTCGATATTATTGATTGGGGGAGATGCGATTACAGTGGAGGCCAAGGCTGGAGCGCTCAAGGCTAGGGTTACAGGTGAGATTGGATGTCTTTGGTGTCGCCCCTCCTAGCCCTTATATACCGGGCTAGGTCTCGGGGTGTTCATCTACGTGTACAGGTAAACTTTCCTAACCCTAGCTTGCTCCGTAAGGCAGGTCTTCACACCTTTCCTGTGAGTCGAGGACTTCTACGTCGGTGCCCATTAGTGGGCCGAGGACGTATTTTCATGGGCCTTCTGCCTTCATGGACACTTGGTAGGCTCATCCGTAGGAGTCGTGGGGTCACCCCCTCGTCACGAACTCTACGAGAAAAAGGAGGTGAAGACTTTCAAAGAGGACGTTCCACAACCCCCACTGATAGAAAAAAGCTTATCCCCAATTTTAATTGTTGGCACGCCAAATTTAATCCACGCCAACGCTATTTTTTAAATAGTGTTGGCGTCTTACTTTTTCTTATCTATCTCTATGACGTTATTACTGGCGTGCAAATTATTTGCGACACCACTTGTAAGTGGAAACCATCTTGTCGAAGCGGGTAAAGACATATGTGTGGTAGCAAAATGATCGAATGCCAACGATATTTGATATATCAACGGTGTGTAAATTTTATAAATGCCACCAAAATAATTTTTGTATCCACATTGTGTACCCTATCTAGGGCCCACATAGTGTTGGTGCCTGTGTAATTTGATTGCCATGCCAGCAATACTGTCGCAACACTATTCACATGTGTCCCTTACCATATCTCCCTCCTATAGTTATCCTTCTTCTTCCTCCTCTCCCTACCCACTCACACTTGTATTATTATTTCCCTCCATTAATGGAGCCCACCACTCTATGTACGGAGGGCCGTCCTCTCGTTCGATGGATCGACAACCAGTTCGAGCTCATCCCTAGCTAGACTCTCCCTCGCGACGTAGGTAAAGAAGCAACTCGATCGGTCTCCTTGACTGTTTGCATTATGATATGGATGGATGTGTGATTAGGTCTAGTGTGTGGTTAAATCTAGTGTTTCATGGAGTGGCAATGTTTTTGGGCACCTCGGCGTTCATGCCTCATATCCGAAAGTTGGTCATTGATATGCTCTTGATAGGATGATGCGCTCTATAAAGGTACTACAACTTATGGGTTTCACTATACCAGATACCGAAGGGTATTGGAGGGACTTAGTGATGTGAACTAGATATCTGATGCTGATGAGCTTAAATCCACATGTGGTTACATGTTTACACTTGTTGGTGGTGATGTTTCCTGAAAGCATAACTCACAACATTAGACGCAACAACTGTTGAAGCGGGATATCCTTGTGAGCTTTTGTTGGATTTGACAATGGTTATAAAACCAATACCAGTTATCCAAATAAACTATGATCATCAAACAGTTATCATTAAGATAAACAGCTCTAAGAATAATCAGAAGTCATTAGGACATCTGAGAAGATTGAAATATGTTAGATTAATGAGAAACTCTAGAGTCATAGCATTGAACTATATATACACATAGAAGAATATGGCATATTATTTCATAAAGGGTTTATCAAAAAATGTGATGGATAATGCGTCAAGGGAGATGTATTGAGACCCACTACATAAGTTATCCATGGTGGTAAGCAATTTTATGTGATCAAAGATTCTGTGAATTATAACTGGTGAGATAAACTATTGTATAACTGAGAGGAGAATATTTATTTTATAAAGATTCACTCCGTTATTATTCAGTTATCTGACAATACATATGGTTGGTTGATATTTATCTTAATATTCCCTAAGTGGTTTGGGGCAACAAATATGTTATCCTATAGAACATCTTGAAACAACACATCTATATGTGTTAGATTGATAAACATCGCAGTCCATGAGAGTTGGTTGCACTCTAATAAACTCATGAATATGCCCTGAATTATGAAGTATATGCTCCTACCTACGGGAAAGTTTTTCTTTTGTATAGCATCGATCAAGGATTTTACGTGAAGCTTGTTCGCACACAACTTGCAGCTCAAGGTGTAGTCGAATGTTCAAGTTATGAATGAGTGTAGCATGAAGTCTTAGGTGGAAATTTAACTTAATAGTCTCTATCAAAATACCTATATATATATATATATACACAATGTTTTGAAACCGTAGGTAAACTTTATGTGCCTAGGGATCTGGTCGGGATTTTTTGGAATTATTGGACCTAGCCCATTTAGTATTTCATAATATTAGCAATAATCCATAGTAAATTCTAGAGGTCCATGTGACACATTCGTTCATGACAAGGGGTATGTAAAGTTTAATCCACAACACTAGTGAAGAATGTGTGAAATGAACTTTTAAGGTAAGTCTTGCATATCTACTAAGAGCATGAGAAAAGAACGCCACGCCCGAAACGTGTACATGCGTCGTATTTCATGATCGAGTCAAATGCAAGCCACACTAGAACCTATGTCATATGTGCGTGTTTTCTTAATTTGTGTCACGCTTACCTCGAGTGGAAGATGAGTCTGCAAGCTGTGCCATTATTCTGATTGCGTCAGTTACTCCCTAATGGGCGATAGACATTTCGTTTCCACTAATTAAGGGGTTAGTTATCCGCTCACCTATATGAGGTCGCTCATCTATCCAAATGAGATGCATATCACTGTTTGCCTACTCGTTCCACACATTGCGCTATCTACAACTCTTTTTTTACGAACTGTGCACAGGGGTGCATATCATATGTTAATAGGAAGGAGGTGCAAGAAGGCCCAGTTACAAGTGAAAGTGCAATCATGCCCTTAATCATATTTTGATGTTGATAACAATATACATATAGGGGACTAATAATGTTTGTCAAGTATATTACATGTATTAGTTCTCGGATCGTTGTGTGTGTGTGTGGATCATGGACCATTGATAGTATCAATATCTCAAGATATGGAACCAATGAAGTTGAAGCGTAAGCTTTTTCGGCTATCCTTGAGTATAGGGATCCCCGCACTATTAAGAGGGCATCAATGGAGTTGTGTTTAAGGTTTTTTAAAATAACTTTAAAACAACACAACACAAATTAAGCTTGCAAAGTTGTATCTGTCCTAACTTTCGGACGTCCGACATGTTTCGGACGTCCGACACTTCACAGTTTCGGACGTCTGTCGTATATCGGACGTCCGACAACCCCTTCGCCGAGAATGTTTGGCAAGGTCAATAGACCTGCAAATAAGATCTGACTTCTGACGAGTTTCAGACTTCCGACATAACGGACGTCAAAAACCTGACGGACATCCGAACTTTGCGTCACACAATTTCCCTCACAAGGTCAGTATGCCTCCCCGATCGGACATACTCCCGACGGCCTTCGGACGTCCGAACCCCGCTGAGCGACTGGTACCCACGTCACTGGCTACTGACATGGCATACCTCACCTGTCTTCCACAAGAACACTTTGGACGTCCGACAGATTTCGTACGTCCGACAGTTGGAGTTCGGACGTCCGACTTCTTACGGATGTCCGATAGTTGCACAGCTGAACAGCTCCAACGGCCACTTCGTCCATTGGACTATAAATACCCCCTCATACCCACTTGTGAGGGTTGACCACTTCACTCCAATCAATCATAAGAACACAAGTGCTCCCTCTCACTCTCTCTTACACCAAATCTCAGATCCCAGAGAGATTCTTGAGAGTTCTTCTCGTATCTTTCACCCCGTGATAGATCCGGCCCTTCCCCATCTTTCAACCAAAGAAAATCGTGTTTTGAGCAAGTATTGCGCATTCCCCATTTATCTTGTTACTCTTGGAGGTTGGAGATGTGGCACCCCGGTTCAGAGCAACCGGTTTACCTCACATTGCTAGCCCAGAGATCATGTCTTCTGGCAACACACAACATATTTGTACAGAAACAACCGCTTTATTAATAATTATACATGTACATAGGTTCGGGATACAAATGGCTACGAGGCATGGCGTCACATATCGTGCGGCAACAATATCTACATTATTTATGTTACATCTCGGGGCCTCGATACGAGCGACGAGATTCTCTACGGCAGCGGAACAATGGGGTGATGGAGCTCCACTCCACGAGGACACTGCTGGGATACGGCCTAGTTCGCGAAGTACGACACACCAGAGTCTTCATGCTCAGCTTCTCATGCATCTAGCATGACACGCCAGGTCAGTACATCAAATGTACTTGCAAGCTCACAAAAAGCATGTCATCAGGGTGAACAATATCAACAAGGCAAGCATAACATTCAGCATAAATTCTTAGTGTGGCACCCCGGCTCAGAGGACCGGAACGCCCCGTGCACCAGCCCAGAGATCAAGTCTTCTGGAGCACGGCACTGATTGATATAGAACTGAACAACTTTCTATTACCGAAGATAGGGGTACACGAGGTCTATTACAACGCTAGCGGAGACACAGCTTGCTCCTCAGGCTAGCCTCAGCTCTACACCAACCAGCAGCATAACTCTAGCAGCGGAATATCGATGGCAGCGGAACAATAACGGCGATGACGAACACCAGTCCACAGGGACACTAGCTGGGACACCTCCTAGCTCGCAAACACCGGGAACGTCTTCCTACGCATCCAAAGCACGGCCTGCAAATCTGGCATAACACGCCAGGACAGTACATTGAATGTACTTGCAAGCTCACAACAACCATGCGACAAGGCAAAACAATAACATGCCAACAAGTTAAAGTGTATTAGTGGATTAAACAGGTAAGCAACAATATCATGCAAGCATATAATCATCAAGCATATTAACAACATTAAGTCTATTGCACGCACAATGTACCCCACATGATCGTCGCACGATCATGTGGCTTACCTCGGAGTCCTTATAGACTCAAGCACCGGGCCACTTCGTGATCGATCACTTCCACGGGTCGTCGCGTGACCGAACGGGTCATCGCACGACCATTCAATGGGTTAGATGTCCTCCGTTACCACCCAACCAAACCACTCATCGCATGACCATCCACTTACCACAAACTTTCCACCGTACTCAAGTTGATCGTATGGTGTGACCTAGTACGAACTCTGTCCCATGACCGAGGATGCTGCTATTCGAATAGGTTTTGACTCTGCAGAGTTTGTGCACGTTACCCACATTATGGAGTTCCTCCTCCATCCAGCACCTCGGTACTTGTCCCACAGGATCCTTAGAACTCGCACCGCAGGAGTGAACTAGGACATCTCCAACGAGACCGATATACCGAGTGTCCCTCTGACCGTATCACCGACATCCCGTCTTGGGTAGCCCTGTGGTACGGTGTCCACGTTACCACCAGAACCACCTGTGGTTAGGTGTCCTCAGTTACCACCAGAACCACGAAACTTTGCCCAACACTGGACCGTGCGCATAACAACTCTGGCTGTCAGGACTACCGCCGCCTACCTGATCAGGGCAGCGCGCGCGGTAGCCCCCCCTACTAGGTGATACAAGTAAGAGAACCCACCGGCAGACCGAATCAAGGCCCGCCCATACAAGCAAATGTGGCTGCACGGATAAGTCCGGTTCGGTGGCACCTGATCAACTTGTCACGAATCATATCTCCAACAGCGAACACAAGTATCAGGTGCAACATGAGTATCAGATCATAACAATGCATAGCATATTAACATGAGAGTTCCAGATATGATCAAGCACATTTTAGATGGTGAACTTATCCGTGTTAAAAAGATTCAGTTATTAACATGGCATCATTACGAATGCACTTAAGCATAACTTAGGCATAGCATGAACTAGCATAGAGATAACTGTTGGAAATATGCCCTAGAGGCAATAATAAAACGTTATTATATATATTTCCATGTTCGTAATTAATGTTTATATTTCTGTGCTATAATTGCAATGACCCTGACTGTGAGATTCAGAAGAAAACTCATTTTCATGTGTGGAAATGTAAACACCAAGAGTTCCTGGTTTGGCCTCTAAGACCAGCTCATGTGCTAACTGATGATTACGTTTTCTTAATCATGGACCTTGTTCTTGTAACAAGGATGTCAGTAGCAATGGGAACATATTGTTAGCAGAACAATGATGTTGAACTGACCCCGGTATTGAATGATATACTTAGAGATCACATCGTAACTACGTTATAAGTCATATCATGAAATGTTATCATATACGTAATTCCTTAGACCATGAGAGTATCGAGTTGCTTCACACAGGAAGACATGCTTTGGTTCTTAGATGAATCCTCCCGTAAATGGGAAGTAGTAAAATAAGTTCTAGGTATGTCAGATGGTGTGGCTAGTAACTGTGATAGTTCAAGAATGGGATTTGCTCCTTCACGATGAAGAAGATATTCACTTCGGTCCCTCTCGGTATGACGGTATCCATTATAGTCTGGCCAGACGCATTTTGATTCAGTCACGGGGATACCGGAATATGAGCAAGTTCAAAAGTTGACTACGGCGAAATAGTGTCGACCGTAGAAATGCTTTAGTCAGTTCGGGTTATACTAGCAATTACTACATATCTCATTTATAGGATATGGTAGAATGAACGTCAAAACAAAGTTCCTACACAGAAATATAAAAAAAAGGACGTATACGTGATACGACCGCAATGTTTTGTCGATTCAAAGGATGCTAAAATAGACGCAAGCCTTGGATATCCAGTGATGGACTGAAGCTGGCATAATGGAGTTGGAATTTTCGTTGTGATGAAATTGCCAAAAGAGTTTGTTCTCATCAGGAATAACGAAGATGCTTGAATATTCAAGAAAGTAAGTGGGAGCTAAATAATATTTCTAAAACCTTATGTAGATGACATATTGTTGATTAGAAATGATATAAATTTCTTGACACGAATAAGGACTTTATTGGAAATAGTTTTCAGCTGAAGTACTTGGGCTAATATAGCATTAGTATTGAGCACAATGATCTATGTAGATAGTAAGGGTCTGATCATGCTAAAGCCAACATTACATGTTGACATGATACTAAAGTAGTTTAGTATGAAAACGCCAGGAAGGATGTTCTTGCCGAGGTCACGGTGAAAAGTTGTTTGCGGAAATCAGTGTTCATGAACACAGATATGCAAAACACATGAATTGAATTTCACTCACATGTGTGTTTGGATTAATCATGTACACCATAATATGTAAAACGAGCAAATATGTCCAGTGCTCCAAAAGTTTGTGAGCAAGATACCAAAGTGATCAACATGTTGATCATTGGACAAACAGTGAAAAGTTAAACTTATGAAAGATAAGATATGTTTCTCGGAAAATGGAGAGAATGAAGAGCTCGTTGTAATGAGTTACACCAGCTGAATTTTTGATGTAAATAGTTACACCAATTCAGTCTTCATACTTACTCCGACCGATTTTCGATTTTAATTGGGATTATGTGTTTTACACGTAAGGGTGGCGCAGTATGGAGGAACTTTGTCAAGTTAGATACTGTGGCGAATTCTATAACAGAGGCTAAGTATATAGTTACTTAAAGAAGTAACAACGAGGGTAATTTGAATCATAAGTTCATTCATGAACGTGTTATGGTTTTCTTAGATACTTGAAGCTCATGGAACATTGATGAATGATGCCATGTCTTATTCTGAGGAACCAAGGTCCTACCAAATGATTCAAACATATACAAAGCTAAACTAATAAAATTAGAGAATTTTATGATAGCGTGAAAACGCGAAGATATGCAAGATACAAACGGGCCTGAGACCTCAGATCCGAAGATGAAGTCTATACCACAAATGAAGCATGTATTACACCGGTATGCCATAGGTGTAAAGTGCTCAAGCACTGATAATATTATTGACTCTAGTGCAAGTGGGAGACTGTTGGAAATATGCCCTAGAGGCAATAATAAAACGTTATTATATATATTTCCATGTTTGTAATTAATGTTTATATTTCTGTGCTATAATTGCAATGACCCTGACTCTGAGATTCAGAAGAAAACTCATTTGCATGTGTGGAAATGTAAACACCAAGAGTTCCTGGTTTAGCCTCTAAGACCAGCTCATGTGCTAACTGATGATTACGTTTTCTTAATCATGGACATTGTTCTTGTAACAAGGATTTCAGTAGCAATGGAACATATTGTTAGCAGAACAATGATGTTGAACCGACCCCAGTATTGAATGATATACTTAGAGATCACATCGTAACTACGTTATAAGTCATATCATGAAATGTTATCATATACGTAATTCCTTAGACCATGAGAGTATCGAGTTGCTTCACACGGGAAGACATGCTTTGGTTCTTAGATGAATCCTCCCGTAAATGGGAAGTATTAAAATAAGTTCTGGGTATGTCAGATGGTGTGGCTAGTAACTGTGATAGTTCAAGAATGGGATTTGCTCCTTCACGATGAAGAAGATATTCACTTCAGGCCCACTCGGTATGACGGTATCCATTATAGTCTGGCCAGACGCATTGTGATTCAGTCACGGGGATACCGGAATACGATAACGAGAAAAGGGACAAACGAGCAAAGAGGATAACGAGTGGCTTGTGTTCAAAAGTTGTTACACATGGGTGCCAAACTTCTCTCCTCTAACTTTGTCATATATCGCGAAGCAAAGGGAATGGTACATGAATAAACATAATGGTTCACTCGAAGTTTCTTCGTGTATGTGCGGGAGTCAACATGGGTGTCCATGGCTCCGCTGTTGATTATTGGCTATTGACAAAAAGGCTGTTGACCTATGTCCAGAAGATGTTCCGAGTCATGTCCGTATTATACCGAACCTATTGGGTCACACACTTAACGAGCAGTAGTCTGTTAGAATGCTGGAATGGTAGAAGGTTTAGTGGAAGAAAAGCAGAATAGTTCATACGGGTACCGGAAGTAGTTCCGGAGATTTATGGAATAGTTCATAAGGGCACCAGAAGTAGTTCTGGGTATTTAAAGATATGTCCGGATCACTCTGGAGTAGTCCCAGGTGGTTCCGGAACATATGAGAATGGTACTGGGGAAGTCCTGGATCAACCGGAATAGTTTCCGGATAATCGTTGGGCGTCCAGACAACCTTCGCGGTCATCGGGTGGGTTAAATTGTAACTCGGATGGTCTTGGAAACTATCCGTATGGCTCCGGAACGTCCGAGAACGGTCTCGGAAGGTCCTGGAAGTGCTCCAGAAGTGTCCGGAATGTCCCGAAACGGTCCCGGTATGTCCCGGAAGGTCCTGGAAGCTTCTAGAAGGTCATGGAAGGTTCCGGAAGGTTCCGGGCAGTACCACCCACTCCCCTGCGCCCCTGGACTTGGGGGGCAAGCCACCTAGGCTGCCCTGGCCGGCCAGGAGGTGGGGGCGCACCAAGGGGAAGGAATCCCCCTCCAGGCGGGAAGTCCAACTCTCCAATATGGCAGGTTTCCGGTGGGAAGGTTTGGGAGGTTTGGGAGTCCAAGTTGGACTCCCAACCCCCCTTATTGCGCCCCAAGGGCCTCTTGGCGACCTATATAATGTGGGGGAGGGGTGGGGGGTGCAGCACAACTTGTCCCCAAGGCCTATGCGCCACCCTCCCTCCTCAAAACCCCGTTGCTCCACAATTAGACGCCGGTTTAGACGCTGTTCTAGATCGGAATCCGCTAGGGTTTTCTCCCTCTAGTTTTCTCGGTGGCGTTCATATCTGGACGGCGGAGCGCTGCTGGATTGCTGCTACGGGATTTGTGGATACTAATGGAGGGGTCGTACCTTCGACCCTTCTTCGAGGAGCTTGTTCGTGGGACTTGTCCGTGGGACTAGATCGCGGGACGGTTCGAGGGATCGATATCCTCGCGTTTTGGAGGTCATTGAAATTCCTAGCTGCGGGGATCTACACCGACGGTCTTCACCAACTCTACTTCCGCTACATCGGTTGGTGAGTCATGACCTAAAACCTTGTATGCAATCTTCTTGGATGATCTTGGGTTCTTGATTCGTAGGCCGAATTTTTTTGTTTTCTACTACGTTACCCAACAGTGGTATCAGAGCGATCCTTGATTAGATGCATGTTTAGGTCTAGATCATATGTGTGATATGAGGCATTGATTTTCTTGTTGCTTCCCTGTCATGTGATTTTTTCTATGCTTGATGGCAAGGTGAGGTTTTGCTACAAGGATTGAGCTTTCCATCGATCCCTCTATGCTGCTTTCAGTATGCTGGTTGCCTTGATCATGGTCTACATCAAACTCCTTGGATCTCATCTCAATCTCGCAATAGAAGATTTAACATGGAGGGGCTTGTGGATTTTATGAACTCAAATCCACACGGGGGTCACGCGTTGAACGAAGTTTGTCTTGTGGCATTAGTTGCTGCACGCACCCCGAACGTTAAACTAGCAACAATGAAGTATCATGTTTGGTTTGTATAGGGAACAACGTTTGCATGTAACCTGCTAATCAACCACGATAAAATTTGCAACAACCCGTGTAGATAGCGATCTAACTCGTTTTTGCAGAGTATGCATGTGATGTGGTATAGCCTTCAAGATTTGCAATGTGTTTGTATGAGATGCTATATGATGTAATATTTATTTGCGACCTGCGTGTCGTGGTACGGCATGATGACTGGAGTCATATGATTGTCACTTAATTATGGCCTGCGTGCCAGAACTGTTTATTAGCTCGAGGCAAAGAAATAGATAGATGCAAGGTGATGATCTACGATGCGGAGGTGGACCCCGACGCACATGCCGGAAGCCGTGGTGATGTTCCCGGCGCCAAGGACAAAGTTGGTGGACACGGTGACTTCAACCACGATGACGTGAAGACAATGAAGACTTCACGAAGCAAAGGGCTATACTATATCACATAATTTTATGAACTGCCTGTGATGTTTATCCCTTTGATGCACCCTTGTTTGATGCGCGGTAGTCGTATTTTATTAGGGTGATCTCTCGCAAAACAATATCAAGTTGATAGTGTTCTTCCAACTGTAGCACCGTCTATACTATGTTTCACATCGGAGCAGGTCATGTCACATGGGTGCACACGGTGTGACGCATAAAAGGCGGATGTGTTAAAAACACACTGCAATTACACTTGGTTGTCTTGACGGTTTGGATAAAAGTTTGCTACCGGAACACGCCCATCGAAAGATGAACAAGAATCACCTTTGGTGTGATTGGCAAGTTGGCCTACCGGTCCAGTCTAAGTCATCAGTGATGTCACATCAATGGCGGACGATTGTGTTGGATCTTGAATCACTCTAGCATCAATTATGAGAGATATTGATCTGAGTGGGAGCGCACTAAGTAATTAAATTGATTAATCACAAGTGCAACTTAATTATGAACAAAGTCTTAGTATTTGCATTATCGTTGTAGAATAATGGCTCGCGTTACCAACTTCCCAATTGATTTTGATTAACTGTATTATCTGGTAAAAACTTTACGATTGGTACCGTATTGTGAGGACTATCCTCAATAGTGTCGAGAAGGAGCTTGTCCTATCGCAAATTTTTGATGCTCTCCTGCTAATGCTATGGATGATGTGACTTACGTCCATAATCCAAAAGGCTAGAATTCCACCACAACTAAGTGTATTGTCGTAATCACCATGAAACCCGAACTTCGAAACGTTTGGGATAGTTATGTTATATTCATGGAACTGAAAAATTGTTTTCAGTAATAAGACAATTGATGTAGGATATAAGATATCTAGTACAATGTCTGATTGTAAGCATTAGTGAAAATGTTCATTATGCTCTAAACAAAACTGATAAGTGTGGGATCCAGAAGAACACTGATCATATGATGATGAGGATTAAGGGAAAGGAAGTTCAATAGGGTGTTAGTAAGACTTACACGCCGGAAAGTCCATGGCCTGCGCCACCCTTGATCATGTGTGATCTTCTGTGAGTAGGAGTGACATTGGAAATAGAACTATGATACGTATAAAGGCAAAACGAAAGAAGACTGGAATAACAAGCTCAGAAATGAAAGTCATACGGAGTTATAGATGAATTCATTGCTCGTCAAGAGATGTAATTCTTTGGAATCATGATTAAGCAGTTAATTGTGGATTCTGTATATTGTGATTAAACTGTTGATCACCGGAATATCACATCGATTGCATATTGTTGCAACTCGATGCAAGAAATACCATGGCCTTTATGACTAGCTAATGATGAGTTTTGACACGCTCGGGAATATGGTAAAAGGTTTACTATACCGTGTGTTGACTCTATGATTATCTTCATAATTCATTTTAGAGATGAGTAAATTGTTACTACACTTTAGCCTTGTTGCAAAACATCATTTTGAATCATGTTTGTTGCAAGAGAGTTGTTCAAAGCTATGAATAACGTAAAGGCCATACTTCCATTATGAATAGGTTGTATGTTATGAATCTTGATAATAATACTAAACATCCATAACACTAACGCTAAACGTCACAAGACTGACAGAAATACCACATAGATGTGGCACTGCCGTTTATCACAAGTGACATAACATGCATGAAGATTTTCCATAAGTGATGGACTTTCGAGTCATATGATTATGAATCACTTGACGCTTGCGATCTTTGTCTCGAACTAATGTGACTAAAACACCGTTGATGCGCCATACATGAATGGGCAACTAAACCATTGGTAATCATACATGATGATGTGTGTAGTCCAATAAGTATAGTTGTGTGCAGTGGATTCCTTATCTTCACTCATGAGTTGAAGTAGATATGTGGATATCTGTTCAATAGAGACATACGTCTGAAATCTTTGAAATGTTCAAGGAATTTTAGAGTGAAATAGAAATTCATTGTAATGAGAAAATAAAGCTTCTGCAAATTAGATTGTAGAAAGTAATATTTGAGTTACAAGTTTAGCGAACGTCTGATGAGTTGTGAAGAAGTGTCATAACTTGCGTCTCCTGGAACACCACTATGAGTAAAGTGTTCGAGAGATGTAATCAAGCCATGTATGACACGGTAAGATCAAATATGACGTTTATCAATTTGCCATTATACTTATTAAAGTTATGCGTTAGTGACTACGGCTTTTACACTGAAAAGAGCACCATCAAATCTGTTGAAATGACACCATATTAGATGTGGTATGGACTGTTAAAACCATTTTGTCTTTTCTTAAAATTTGGGTATATGAGGCATATGTTTGACATACTCTAAACCCCAAATCAGATAAGTGCTACTTTGTTAAGGTTATGCCAAAAGTTTTGGTATTCCTCTATCACTACACAAAAGCAAAACTGTTTGCTGTTAAGAACAATGTGTTTTGAAGAAAAATAGTTTCTTACAAAAGAGTGAGTGGGAGGACACTGCAACTTGTCAAAGATTGTTGAATCTTCAGAGAAGTGCGCAGCTGAACCACACAGGTTAGACAAAAATCGTACAAACATTCATGATATGTAAAACGAGATATTGTTGTTCGACAATGATAAACCTGTGATATACAAAGAAACGTTGATGGGCCCTGACTCCGAGATTTGGCTAAATGCCAAATAATCCGAGATAGTATCCATGGAAGTAAGTCAAGTTTTGAACTTGGTAGACCCTCCGACACACTAAAAGTCTGAAGAATATATATGGATCTATAATTGATTCGGATGAAATTGTTTTATCCATAAAGATCAACCCGTTGGAAAATTGTTTTCTAGCAAGTTCAAAAGTTGACTACGGCGAAATAGTGTCGACCGTAGAAATGCTTTAGTCAGTTCGGGTTATACTAGCAATTACTACATATCTCATTTATAGGATATGGTAGAATGAACGTCAAAACAAAGTTCCTACACGGAAATATAAAAAAAAGGACGTATACGTGATACGACCGCAATGTTTTGTTGATTCAAAGGATGCTAAAATAGATGCAAGCCTTGGATATCCAGTGATGGACTGAAGCTGGCATAATGGAGTTGGAATTTTCGTTGTGATGAAATTGCCAAAAGAGTTTGTTTTCATCAGGAATAACGAAGATGCTTGAATATTCAAGAAAGTAAGTGGGAGCTAAATAATATTTCTAAAACCTTATGTAGATGACATATTGTTGATTAGAAATGATATAAATTTCTTGACACAAATAAGGACTTTATTGGAAATAGTTTTCAGCTGAAGTACTTGGGCTAATATAGCATTAGTATTGAGCACAATGATCTATGTAGATAGTAAGTGTCTGATCATGCTAAAGCAAACATTACATGTTGACATGATACTAAAGTAGTTTAGTATGAAAACGCCAGGAAGGATGTTCTTGCCGAGGTCACGGTGAAAAGTTGTTTGCAGAAATCAGTGTTCATGAACACAGATATGCAAAACACATGAATTGAATTTCACTCACATGTGTGTTTGGATTAATCAGGTACACCATAATATGTAAAACGACCAGATATGTCTAGTGCTCCAAAAGTTTGTGAGCAAGATACCAAAGTGATCAACATGTTGATCATTGGACAAACAGTGAAAAGTTAAACTTATGAAAGATAAGATATGTTTCTCGGAAAATGGAGAGAATGAAGAGCTCGTTGTAATGAGTTACACCAGCTGAATTTTTGATGTAAATAGTTACACCAATTCAGTCTTCGTGTTTACTCCGACCGATTTTCGATTTTAGTTGGGATTATGTGTTTTACACGTAAGGGTGGCGCAGTATGGAGGAACTTTGTCAAGTTAGATACTGTGGCGAATTCTATAACAGAGGCTAAGTATATAGTTAATTAAAGAAGTAACAACGAGGGTAATTTGAATCATAAGTTCATTCATGAACGTGTTATGGTTTTCTTAGATACTTGAAGATCATGGAACATTGATGAATGATGCCATGTCTTATTCTGAGGAACCAAGGTCCTACCAAATGATTCAAACATATACAAAGCTAAACTAATAAAATTAGTGAATTTTATGATAGCGTGAAAACGCGAAGATATGCAAGATACAAACGGGCCTGAGACCTCAGATCCGAAGATGAACTCTATACCACAAATGAAGCATGTATTACACCGGTATGCCATAGGTGTAAAGTGCTCAAGCACTGATAATATTATTGACTCTAGTGCAAGTGGGAGACTGTTGGAAATATGCCCTAGAGGCAATAATAAAACGTTATTATATATATTTCCATGTTTGTAATTAATGTTTATATTTCTGTGCTATAATTGCAATGACCCTGACTGTGAGATTCAGAAGAAAACTCATTTGCATGTGTGGAAATGTAAACACCAAGAGTTCCTGGTTTAGCCTCTAAGACCAGCTCATGTGCTAACTGATGATTACGTTTTCTTAATCATGGACATTGTTCTTGTAACAAGGATGTCAGTAGCAATGGGAAAGTATTGTTAGCAGAACAATGATGTTGAACCGACCCCAGTATTGAATGAAATACTTAGAGATCACATCGTAACTACGTGATAAGTCATATCATGAAATGTTATCATATACGTAATTCCTTAGACCATGAGAGTATCGAGTTGCTTCACACAGGAAGACATGCTTTGGTTCTTAGATGAATCCTCCCGTAAATGGGAAGTAGTAAAATAAGTTCTGGGTATGTCAGATGGTGTGGCTAGTAACTGTGATAGTTCAAGAATGGGATTTGCTCCTTCACGATGAAGAAGATATTCACTTCGGGCCCACTCGGTATGACGGTATCCATTATAGTCTGGTCAGACGCATTGTGATTCAGTCACGGGGATACCGGAATACGATAACGAGAAAAGGGACAAACGAGCAAAGAGGATAACGAGTGGCTTGTGTTCAAAAGTTGTTACACATGGGTGCCAAACTTCTCTCCTCTAACTTTGTCATATATCGCGAAGCAAAGGGAATGGTACATGAATAAACATAATGGTTCACTCGAAGTTTCTTCGTGTATGTGCGGGAGTCAACATGGGTGTCCATGGCTCCGCTGTTGATTATTGGCTATTGACAAAAAGGCTGTTGACCTATGTACAGAAGATGTTCTGATTCATGTCCGTATTATACCGAACCTATTGGGTCACACACTTAACGAGCAGTAGTCTGTTAGAATGCTGGAATGGTAGAAGGTTTAGTGGAAGAAAAGTAGAATAGTTCATACGGGTACCGGAAGTAGTTCCGGAGATTTATGGAATAGTTCATAAGGGCACCAGAAGTAGTTCTGGGTATTTAAAGATATGTCCGGATCACTCTGGAGTAGTCCTAGGTGGTTCCGGAACATATGAGAATGGTACTGGGGAAGTCCTGGATCAACCGGAATAGTTTCCGGATAATCGTTGGGCGTCCAGACAACCTTCGCGGTCATCGGGTGGCTTAAATTGTAACTCGGATGCTCTTGGAAACTATCCATATGGCTCCGGAACGTCCGAGAACGGTCTCGGAAGGTCCTGGAAGTGCTCCAGAAGTGTCCGGAATGTCCCGAAACGGTCCCGGTATGTCCCGGAAGGTCCTGGAAGCTTCTAGAAGGTCATGGAATGTTCCGGAAGGTTCCAGGCAGTACCACCCACTCCCCTGCGCCCCTGGCCTTGGGGGGCAAGCCACCTAGGCTACCCTGGCTGGCCAGGAGGTGGGGGCTGTAAGGCCCGATATGCGGTACTGTTCCAGATCTAGGTGTTTCCACCCAGATCCGGGGACGAAGCACATATCGGTCCCACCGCGACATATGACAAAGCCATATGCCCTGGATTTCCAACATGATATCACAACATTACAGATACAAGGATACAACATCTCATACAATTGGCATAGAACTGCCTCAGATACAATACAACAGCGGAAGATACATGTCTGAGTACAGACTACAATCAAATGCCTGGTGGCAAAGAGAAAAACATCGATCCCATAACCACACGGGTCCAGGCCCTCCGCCGGGATCCGCCTAACTAGTCGTCGTCGAGTCTCCACGTGAAACGTCGGTCACCATACCTGTTGTCGATCAAGAACCCTGAAAAGAGTTTGGGGGTAGTATCATGAGTACTGAGGTACTCAGCATCCAACTGTAGTGGTCATCTGACCCAGCAAGGACTTCATCACTCGTCATTCTAGGACAACTAGTAGTTTACGGTAAGGAAGGGGTAAGTGGTGAGGTTGTTGCCGCACTAGCAATTATGAAGTGGCTAACGATCTAGAGAGTAAGATAAGAAGCCAAGCATTCGATGAGGAATCGCCTCCAACAAGTCTGCTATCCACCTACATACGCAAACATAACACCTATCCTATCCTTGTCCTCCTCTTCGCATCCCGACGAAGAAGAAGCAGTCAAGGCACACACACGTTGATCAAGTTATATTAAGATTATCTCAGTTGTTGTTGTCTATGAACAGGACGTAGGTCTCAAGTCGTCCATAACCGTGGACACGGCTTCTCGAAAAGATTTAACCCTGCAGGGGTGTACCAACTGCCCATTACGAGGCTCCGCACGCACGTCCATCACTCTCAGTTGATACCCGTCACAGGCAACCATTTTATGATTTAGTTCCAAGAGATCCGAAACGACAGGTCCCTCTAACTAACAACGAACACATCCGGGTGGCCCTCGGTGAGTCAACATCCATCTCAGGAGCCGGCCGCTCTCTCGATCTGGTCTCTACCGTCTGTCGCAGGTTTGGATAGCCGGTTAATCACACATGGGAAACCGGGTCCTCAGCCGGACAAAGTGGGCCAGCAAAGCAACTAAGTCCTCACTGGTCCGGGTTGGTTTGAAAACAACTGGCAGCTGACCAGCACACACACGGTTTCAAATGGTAAATCAGCTTGGGCCACCACTAGAAATGTTTGAAGCTAGGTAGGTAAGAAAAGGGGACCCCATAAAATCCCACACGCGGTTAGGCACGCTCAGTCTTAAAACCAATACCCGGAACTCGGATCCTAGGTGACTCAAATGGAACAAAGCGTCGGGGCGGGATAGCCTAGACCTTCCATCCTTCGTCGAATATAGTCAACATTATAATAATCATATGATCAACAACAATATAATAAGGTGATATCCCAACCCAAAGAGTAACAGGGTAACATCGTAGCATTCTAAGCATGCATACTAAGCAGGGCCTGAGCAACGAGCAATAGTAACATAGCAGTACAAGGTTTGCTGGGAAGGGACATGGCTGTATCGGTTTGAAAGAGGCTGTAAACATGTGGTAGGATCAAACATCGAACCTAACCTAGACTAGCATGCAAACCGCTGGTTGAAATAGAATGGATCATAAGTAATGTATAGTCCTTGCCTGTTGATAAGTCGGGTTCCGAAGGTGTAGTCAATCGCACGCTCGCATCGTCTCCGAGAGGTACCCGTGGAAGCACACAAGAAGGAAACACTGGAAAGCAATCAACGGTGCACCGCTATTACTACGGAACAATACAAGATCAAAGAGACAACACAAGGCACGGCAACGCGATACGGATCTATCGTCGAGAACGGTTACTAAAAGTTTAAGTGGGGTACCGGTCACACACGACGAATACCGCACGTTTACGGTGGTTCAAGTTGCTTAGCTACAGGTGACCAAACAACGGTTATTAACATGGCAACTCAAGCAAGCATGGCATAGCACACAAACATGTCAAGAGGTGAAGCACAAAGTAAACTATCTATGCTAGTCAATTTAAGTGAGGCACAACCTAAACATGGCATAACACTAAGTGTCGCACGATGATTAAAAGATTTGGTACTGCTCTGTCCTAAACCATATTTTAGGTTGGTTAACAACAGCAAACAATAGCATAAACACAAAGTACATGAAAAACTAATCAAGTTACATATAAGGCACACTCCAAACGGAGTTACGGGTAAAAAGATATAAGCAAAACAAGTTACGGGCACAAACTGCCAACATCACGAAGCACACTTTAGAGCAATGCATAAACCGGTTAATCAATGCAAACATGCTCACAATTGACTTGCAATTAAAGTAGACATGGCAGAGAAGGCATGGCAAAAAGAATCATGCAAAAATACATCATAGATCAAAAGATATTAAGCAAACAACATGGCATCACAAAGTAACAGACATGGCAATGCAATACATGTAATGAAAGTAGACATCATGCTTAACAATATGCAATTGGAATCACTCAATTCCGATAAACGGTCGCGACACACTCGTCGACCGAAGTTGCAACAAAATAACAGTTTCAGTAACAGCAGCACAATAACATCATGATAGCTACTTTGGAGCAAGATATAATTATGATGCAGCAGGCAATTATGGCATGTGAATGCATGAAACTGAAGTAGAAACATTGCTTAACGCAACGCAAAAGGAATCAATGCAATAGGCCTCATGGATTTGTTACAATCATCATGCAAAGTTGCAACAAAATAATAACAGCAACACATAATAGCAAAAGTAGCAGTTTAACGGCCTGATGCCCACTTTAGCACACAATTACACAATCAAGATGAGCTCAAATGCAAAAACTTTCTACATATGAACGCTAGAGCACGCAAAACTGAGCAACTTTCGTTTTGGGGGCACGTTCATCGGAGCTACGGTTCGCTTGCTATCGTCAACGCGGAATCGAATCAGTAGCACAAATAATAGGACTTTAGAAAAATTACAGTAGGGTTCAACCACAAAAAAAAAATATCGGGCTCACCCCAATAGTGGGCTCGGCCCACTGGAACAGAGGAGGTGGCCTGGGCTGGCTGGGGCAGGCCGGCTGGAGGCTGGCGGGCCGCGCTGGAGAGGCCCGAGCCCACCTGGCGGCTGGAGGCGCTGCGGGCGAGCGCTGGCCGGCTCGGGCTCCCTCCCGAGCACGACCGCAGGCGGCGGCGGCGGCTGCCTTCCGGTGGCGCGCCGGCCACCGGCGACGAGGGGCAGCGGGGCGCCCAGGAGGCGGAGGCGGCGGGCGAGGGGGTGCCGAATCCAGCGGAGGGGCGGCGCGGCGAGGACCTTGGGGCCGCGGGCGAGCTCCGGACGGCTCTGGCCATGGCAGCTCCCTGGCGGCGCGGCGCGTCCTGGTGATGCACACACAGAGAGAGAGAGGATGAGAGGGAGAGGAGAGAAAAGGAGAGGGAAGAGACGGAAGGAGGGGAGGAGAGGGGGCCGGGGCTGCTGCCGGCGACGGCCTCGGCTGGCGGCGCATGCTGCCCGCGGGCGCGCGGCTAGCCATGGGAGGCTGCGGGAGGAGAGAGGAGAGGAGTGGCTGGGCGCATCTGGGTCGTTGGATCCGCAGATCCGACGGTCCAGATCGAGAGGGGCTAGGGTTTGCTAAATTTTGGGGCTAAATTGTGCGAAAATGGGGTAAAATATCTCAGATCTGGGGGCTGGCGGCTGCCTAGGTGCTTAGGGAAAACCCTAAGTGGTGGGGTGGTCTACTTATAGCCCCGGTGGCTGGCAGTTTGCAAAAACATCCCCGGTTTCTCTCTCGGGTGCGCGGTGCTCACGTTTCTGACCGCCGGGGGTCCGCAGTACCTCTGATTCGGGTAAAACTTCGAACTGCGCGGTCAGCGCGTCGAGCCGGAGGCGTTCACCTCGCGCTGGAACCGTTCCGAGAACACTTTCCGGCGCGCTATAAAAATATCCCGTTTAATTATTAAACGGGGTTTTCGTTCCGTTGGTTTCGGCTGGTCTCGTGCGGTTTTCGCGACGGCGATCGGGTGAAACCCGGTGTCGGAAAGGTCGAGTGTCAGGATGGCAAGGGTCGGTCTTCGTCCGATACGAGATAAGAGGGGGAAAATAGTCGCCGATCGATAAATCGGGGATGCAAACACCGCAAACAAATCAGGCAATCAATCAATTCACACCGAAAACAAAATTTTTAATTTTTGCAAAAACTGGGCTGTTACAGGGGCGCACCAAGGGGAAGGAATCCCCCTCCAGGTGGGAAGTCCAACTCTCCAATATGGCAGGTTTCCGGTGGGAAGGTTTGGGAGTCCAAGTTGGACTCCCCACCCCCCTTATTGCGCCCCAAGGGCCTCTTGGCCACCTATATAATGTGGGGGAGGGGTGGGGGGCGCAGCACAACTTGTCCCCAAGGCCTATGCGCCACCCTCCCTCCTCAAAACCCCGTTGCTCCACAATTAGACCCCGGTTTAGACGTTGTTCTAGATCGGAATCCGTTAGGGTTTTCTCCCTCTAGTTTTCTCGGTGGCGTTCATCTCTGGACGGCGGAGCGCTGCTGGATTGCTGCTACGGGATGTGTGGATACTAATGGAGGGGTCGTACCTTCGACCCTTCTTCGAGGAGCTTGTTCGTGGGACTTGTCCATGGGACTAGATCGCGGGACGGTTCGAGGGATCGATATCCTCGCATTTTGGAGGTCATTGAAATTCCTAGCTGCGGGGATCTGCACCGACGGTCTTCACCAACTCTACTTCCGCTACATCGGTTGGTGAGCCATGACCTAAAACCTTGTATGCAATCTTCTTGGATGATCTTGGGTTCTTGATTCGTAGGCCTATTTTTTTTGTTTTCTACTACGTTACCCAACAATAACATGATCAACTTAGCATGGTGTTGTTGTGGTTAGATGGTGCATATCATAACATGGCAAAGATATAATCGAAGCATGGCTTGGATGTAACATGGCAAAGAAAAGTAATAGCAGCAGCATATTTAAAGATAGCATGGCATTATAACATCAATCATAGCATGGAAACATGATTACGGTCATTGATATAGCATATCATCGAAAAGCAAGTTTTAAAGCACTTCAAAGCTTTGCAAAGGTGCAAAGGGTATTGTGGCTTGCCTTTCACCAGAGGAGTGTGAAATACTCCCGGATCTTCGACACAAGCAAAACCCTGCAAGTCATTTTATAAAAAGACACGGTGAGAAAGTCAAGCATCATATTTTGTTTGACCAACACATAAAAACATAAAAACATGGCACAAAACTTATGCCAAACTGAAGAGGAGCTCGATACGAAAACAACGCAAAAAAATTACCGCGTTTGGACTTACGGTTGCGGAGATATTGACGAAACGGTATTGGAGGGGGCTGTATTTGGAGAAAATACGCTTTCTGTGAAGTGAAAGCGTATTTCGGGCTGATTGAAGAAGGAAATACGCTTTCCAGGGGGGGAAGTGTCGTTTTGCAAAGTACGCCTCCAAAAATAGAAAACGGCCCGGGTTCCAGCCGCTGACGAGCGGGGCCCACTCGTCAGGGTCTTCTTCTCTCCTCGTCCTCTGCTGCGCCACGGAACAGAGGAGGCCTAGGCCAGGGTCCACGCTACACCGGCGAGGGAAGGGCGGGGCGAGCTCGTCGGGGCAGCCCGGTCGAGGCGGCGCGCTGGCCCCGTCCTGCTGGTGGCCTCGACGCCGCGGGAGAGTTCGGCAGCGCAGCCCGCCTGGCTGGGCGCGTCAGCGGCCACCGGTGCCCGGGGAAGCGGCGAGGCGACTAGGGGGCGGGGCTCCGGCGCTACAGGGGGGCAGCTAGGCGGCGAGGGAGGGCTCCGACGTGAGCGGAGGGAGGGGGAGGCTTCGGGTGGCTCCAAATTCAGAGGAGTCCGGCGACGACCATGGATGCCATGGGAGCAATGGCAATGCTCCGGAGTCAAATTGGAGAGGGGGACGGCTCGGAGGAGGGGTGGGGAGCTGCTGGAGTGCTCTGAAGGGGCCCGGGGTGCTTCCTTTTATAGGGGGGGGGGGCGGCGATGCGAGCTCCGAGCCGCGACGAGGAGGTGCGGTCGAGGCGTGCGGGTGAACAACGGCGAGGAGGGTGACTAGACGGGGTGGCGTGCAGCGTGGGGAGTCGGGAAGGCCGTGCCGCGCGGTTGGACAACAGGAAAAGGACGCGCGCGCACTGTGGCTCGACGGGGACATGACCAGCACGCGGAGAGCGCGGCCAGAGCACGCCAGAAGTTGCCAAGGGCATGTCCACAAAATGTACTGGTGCACACAGTGAATTTCTTCGTGGCCAAGGATGTCTACAGTGTAGTCCTTTGAGTGCTGATCACATGGGTATGCTTCGTTGGCAAGATGGGGCACTGTGGTGATCTCTATCTCATCTTGAAGTTTGATGCAGCAAACTTTGAGCAGAAGCAAAGCTCATATGGGGTGGATTTGGATAGGACCAAGATGTCTTCTGGGCTAGGGGTACAAGGGACTAGGATTCTGTGGATTTTGGGCTCAAAATAATAAATGTACATGGTACATCCTTTGTAAATGGCACAATGCTGCAGAAGGTGTTTGTGCTGTGGTATGGCTTGTACATAGCTCCCCTAGGCATGATATTTTGCAGAGCTCAATCATACATTAGGATGAGTATGTATGCCAAGTTTCACATCATTTGGAGCAATATTTTTGGTACTTCCTTTGTAAAGCACCAAATAGGCCAGAATGGTATTGGTGAGGCTAGCATCTCACTGGATTGTTTGATTTGGCTGAAAATTGGTGTACTGGGGTTATTTGTCATGGTCCACATGTGTATAAAATTTGATGGCCATTGGACAAGCCTAGGTAGCACTTGCTTCACAAGGTGTCCTGCTGACCAGAAACTTAAACATGATGGTGTACACACATGGGTGATTGGATTTGGCTCAAATCTGGTTTCGTGGAGTCATTTGGTGGTAGGATCATGCTCAAAAAGTTTCAAGGCAAATGGGATCCCCTATCATGCACTTGGTTCACAATGCACTTTTGCTGCACCCAAACTTTGGGAATTTATTGTGGGAGTTTGGCTAAGCAAATGGTGGTGTAATTTTGTGGCAATCAATAATATGATCATATGAGATTGCAAAAAAAGTTTCACCAGCAATGGATCAAAAGAAATGACACTCCCTTCACAAAGCTCCAATCTGCCCCCACAGACAAATGAATTTTTCTAGAGGAAAAATCCACTTGGGCTATGAAATGTTTTTGGAGAATCTGGCAAGATATGATTTCAATGACATGTGGGAATTATTTGGGGATTTATGGAGCAATATAAATAGGGGTTGCTTCACAAACCTCAAATAATAGGAATATCCCTTTTATTGGAAAGGGAATACTTGGCTTGAATAAAATGGTGGCTTGGATGAGGTGGATAAATGGAATGGCATGGGATAGGCTTGGATTCAAGGGTCACTTGAGCATGGAAGGAAAATATGCTCAAGTTTCAAGTCCAACGAGGTGATCAAAATCAAATCCAAATCGCAAATCCAGAAATAAATCCGAAAAGTTTTTGGAAAAAGAAAGTTCCAAAATCCAGGGTGTCACAAACCTACCCCCCTTAGAAAAATCTCGTCCTCGAGATTTGGTTGCTCAGGGAACCATCGCAAACTTACCGTCCTTCAGAAACTTGCTGCTTCTCGGATTTCCTTTTTACCGCATACTGTTCCCATGGTAGCATCCAATATATCTGCTGAGGGGGTTTACTTCACCCGATCTGTAGTTCTGACAGAATGTTCTTCCTTGATACCTCACATCCTTTCCTGCTGATTTCCATCCTCATATCTTCTGACTTGTATGATAACGGGATGCCTTGTCATAGGCTGAATGCTGACGATACCCATACCGTTTCTGGGGTACCTCGTGCTTCATTCATGGTATGTCCTGAATCATTTGCGTCGGCTTCTTTGACAAGCGCTTGGCCTTCATCGGTAGTTGGTATCTCAGAATGTTTACTATCAGGACCTTGACTGACGGCACCTGGGGCTTGCCTCGCATTTCTTTTGGCCTTCCCACCGTGCTCAAGGATTCGGAACGGGGCACAAAAATTCTGGACATGTACTCATGCTGAGGTTTACCTGACTTGACTACTCATTCCGGGTGGCGATCGGTCCTGATATGCTTCAATCCGGTTCTTGTATTGAAATGCCGAGCTGAGCGGGTGACCTTTAATGAAGCAGACTGGGGTATATCGGCAAGACGGACGATTCTGAACTTGAGTAACTGTTCAGGCTAACCGGATCGGTACACGGTCCTTGGCCCATAGTGAATGAGCTTTCTTGGTGGTAGATATCAATGGTGGTCCACATGACTTCAACTGATCGCGGCAAATTTGACTTGAGGTCCATGCGATTCATTCTGCCTGACCCGTCGGGCTTGAGAGTTTCATACCTCTGACAACTTGCGAGGTGCAATGCTTGCTCAGATTGCAACAAGGTTTGACATCTGCCATGTGTGTCTGCCCTGGGTCTTGCTCCAGTGGCAATCACCTTTCTTGTACTGGCTTTTCTTTGGTCAGGGTTCTTTCCTTGTTGCATAACTGCTTATTGTTCTGCCGCAATCTTTGAGATAGACAGGTTATCATCACCTTTTGTCTCTTGTTTCATTCTGATAACCTTGGTTGCAATGAACGGGGTCTCCGGATTATTCTTCTTCGGGGCCTTGTCGTTCGTGAGGATCTGACCTTCATGAAGGGAGCAGGATTCAATGCTCCTTGCTTCCTTTCTTCAGGGTGACTTTGTTGGTCTTTCTTCCAGGCTGGGATGTGTATCCGCCTCTTCGGCTGACTTGTTTCCCGAGAGTTGCGGTTCTTCACCGAAGTTCATATGCATAACTCTTCCTGGATTACGAGCATGGTGGTATCCGCACAGGGTAGCTTTCATACGTGATAAGAATACCCATAACCATACGCGGGTCCTGACGATGCTGAAGTCTTCACGGCCCTGCATGGCTGGATTTCCGACAATACTGTTGCAGGTATGATGACGCGTCGAGGAAGACTGGTATCTTGTCCGCGAAGCTTGGGGTAGCTTGCTGGGGAAGGTTGGGTACCGTACCCCGGAAGCTTGCTCCGGTGGCGTATCGAGGAAGGCAGGGTGTCGTACACGGGAAGCTGCCTCGATAGCTTGCTGAAGAAGGCTGGGTGCCTTGCCTAGGAAGCTTTCTTCATAACTTATTGACGAAGACGGGTTGTCTTGTCACGGAAGTTTGTCTGTTTATACTGTGGACACATCGGTTCCTTCTGCTGGAAGTTTTCCCTCAATGACTTGGATACATATCTGACCATGGTGTCTGACAGGCTTCTGACTGCCGGCTGGTGAGGGGGAAACGTTTTTCCGATCATCTGAGCTTCATGATGTGTCTTGGACACCTTCTGGAATATACTGAAATAATTTGTATTGCATCAGACTGTAGCTGGTGTTTGTCCTGCCTTGGGTGCATATGCTCGTGGGTCACAATCTTTGCTTATCTTTGCATGAATCTCTGCGGCTTTCATGGTTCATGCGAACTTGATTCAAGTGATGGCTTGGGTAGCATCCAATCGTGAGCCATAAGCTTCCCACGCAACTGAGTAAAAGTCATGTTTGTCTTGCTGATTTCCCGCATCATTGCGACCTTTGACTGTCTGAGTCTTCATGACTGTAACATCCACTGGAAAAAAATGCCGACTTGGTTCATTCAGGCAGAACTCATATGGGGTTGAACACTCTTGCTGCAAGCTGGTGTGGGTCCTTGACTTGTTGTCATCATGCTGCTCTGCGGTATTGCATTGATTCTTTGAGGTATGCGGGGTTATGAGCAACTTTTCATCGGGGCGGAGAAAGTGACACCAAAGAACCAAACGAAGAACCAACGAAGAAAACCACGGGGCAAAAGCAAACGAGAAGCGGCTTGCTACGTCATCAGCTTTAGCGGTGGTCGATGATTATCCGGACTCCTTGTAAAGAAAAATAGCGAATAACCCAGTAGCCACCAGAACGGTCTTTACAACTCAGATCTGGGACTTGTACTGGAATAGTTCAAGCATTGCTCAAGACGGCCGACCGAAATCAGCTCAGAGCATGAGACAACGTTGGTAAAAAGAATGCAGAGGTCCCCTAAGACGGCCGAGAAAACAACTCAGAGCATAGGGTCCCCACTGCGAAAAGAAACTCAAAAACTACCCGAGACGGCCAAAAAGCAGCTCAGAACGCGGGTCGGTTGTTGAAAAGAGAAATGTAAAACAGGCATCCACTCCGGACGGCCGATGATGCATCAGCTCAGAACCAAACGTGGTGCCAATATCGGGGATCAACAAGCAAGGGTCCATCCAAGTCATCTAACACCTTCCAAAACAGAGTTAGTAGCTGCCGAAGAACCAACAACGAGAATCAACTAAGGAGGAACAACAATACTAAACAAGCACTGAGATCACACGCGGGATCTCTACTTATTGCTACACACATCAACATGCAACAAGCAACATGCAATACTACTACTCATGCATTACGAACTACTCGAAGCTCAAGTGTTCTGATCTGACGGCGGGTTGCCGGGGGTGGAAGGAGTGGGCGGAGAAGTCGACAACGATAGGGCTGCGGCAAGAGCTCTCCTTGCATCCCTTGAATCACGGACTAGCTTGACGATGAGGGCGTACTGGGAGATCATGTAGCGGGACATGGTGATCACCGCTCCATCGGATTCCGCCAAAGGGCGAGGAAACCTTACTTGCTGCGGAGTCGCTCCCAAGGTGGGGTAGAAATGGAAGGAGCGATTCTGATGCATCACACTCTCCTGGTGGCGTAGGCCTAACAGGCCCGCCATCGCGGCAAGCTGAATGGCACGATCCAGGTAGAAGAGGGTCCACCCTGGAAGTTGTAGGAGCGCACGCCGATGGGGAGGGTGGCTGACATGTAGACGTTGGCACGGTACTCAAGCAGCTGCCCTCCGATCGGCGTCTAGGAAACTTGGTACCTTGGAAGCTCTGCACTGGGGTAGAGAGTCCACCAAACGTCTGGAAGGAGATAGTCAAAGTTGGTCGCGGATGAGGATCCTGTGCATCCCACCGGATATTCCGCCATCTACACTCGCTAGATCAGATCGTTAGCGAAAACATAGCGTCTATATGCAGCAAACAAATGCAGCAGGCAATAGCATCACACAAGCAAGCTATACTCTAACTCTAACGTCAATTTAACGTCCTTCTAACGTTCGCGCGGGCTAGCGGGTCCTACAACCAGTCCTGCTCTGATACCAACCGTTGTGGCACCCCGGCTTAGAGGACCGGAACGCCCCGTGCACCAGCCCAGAGATCAAGTCTTCTGGAGCACGGAACTGATTGATATAGAACTGAACAACTTTATATTACCGAAGATAGGGGTACACGAGGTCTATTACAATGCTAGCAGAGACACAACTTGCTCCTCAGGCTAGCCTCAGCTCTACACCAACCAACAACATAACTCTAGCAGCGGAATATCGACGGCAGCGGAACAATAATGGCGATGACGAACACCAATCCACAGGGACACTGGCTGGGACACCTCCTAGCTCGCAAACACCGGGAACGTCGTCCTACACATCCAAAGCACGGCCTGCAAATCTGGCATAACACGCCAGGTCAGTACATTGAATGTACTTGCAATCTCACAACAACCATGCCACAAGGCAAAACAATAACATGGCAACAGGTTAAAGTATATTAGTGGATTAAACAGGTGAGCAGCAATATCATGCAAGCATATAATCATCAAGCATATTAACAGCATTAAGTCTAATGCACGCACAATGTACCCCACATGATCGTCGCGCGATCACGTGGCTTACCTCGGAGTCCTTATAGACTCAAGCACCGGGCCACTTCGTGACCGATCACTTCCACGGGTCGTCGCGTGACCGAACGGGTCATCGCACGGCCATTCAACGGGTTAGGTGTCCTCCGTTACCACCCAACCAAACCACTCATCGCATGACCATCCACTTACCACAAACTTTCCACCGTACTCAAGTTGATCGTATGGTGTGACCTAGTACGAACTGTGTCCCATGACCGAGGACGCGGCTATTCGAATAGGTTTTGACTCTGCAAAGTTTGTGCACGTTACCCAAGTTATGGAGTTCCTCCTCCATCCAGCACCTCGGTACTTGTCCCAAAGGATCCTTGGAACTCGCACCGCAGGAGTGAACTAGGACATCTCCAACGAGACCGATATACCGAGTGTCCCTCTTACCGTATCACCGACATCCCGTCTTGGGTAGCCCTATGGTACGGTGTCCACGTTACCACCAGAACCACCTGCGGTTAGGTGTCCTCCGTTACCACCAGAACCACTAAACTTTGCCCAACACTGGACCGCGCGCATAACAACTCTGGCTGTCAGGACTACCGCCGCCTACCTGATCAGGGAAGCGCGCGCGGTAGCCCCCCCTACTTTGTGATACAAGTAAGAGAACCCACCGGCAGACCGAATCAAGGCCCGCCCATACAAGCAAATGTGGCTGCACGGATAAGTCCGGTTCGGTGGCACCTGATCAACTTGTCACGAAGCATATCTCCAACAGCGAACACAAGTATCAGGTGCAACATGAGTATCAGATCATAACAATGCATAGCATATTAACATGAGAGTTCCAGATATGATCACACACATTTTAGATGGTGAACTTATCCATGTTAAAAAGATTCAGTTATTAAGATGTCATCATTACGAATGCAGTTAAGCATAACTTAGGCATAGCATGAACTAGCATAGAGATAACATGATCAACTTAGCATGGTGTTGTTGTGGTTAGATGGTGCATATCATAACATGGCAAAGATATAATCGAAGCATGGCATGGATGTAACATGGCAAAGCAAAGTAATAGCAGTAGCATATTTAAAGATAGCATGGCATTATAACATCAATCATAGCATGGCAACATGATTACGGTCATTGATATAGCATATCATTGAAAAGCAAGTTTTAAAGCACGTCAAAGCTTTTCAAAGATACAAAGGGTATTGTGGCTTGCCTTTCACCAGAGGAGTGTGAAATACTCCCGGATCTTCGACACAAGCAAAACCCTGCAAATCATTTTATAAAAAGACACGACGAGAAAGTCAAGCATCATCTTTTGTTTGACCAGCACATAACAACATAAAAACATGGCACAAAATTTATGCCAAACTGAAGAGGAGCTCGATACGAAAACAACGCAAAAAGAATTACCGCGTTTGGACTTACGGTTGCAGAGATATTGACGAAACAATATTGGAGGGGGCTGGATTTGGAGAAAAGACGCTTTCTGTGAAGTGAAAGCGTATTTCGGGCTGATTGAAGAAGGGAATACGCTTTCCTTGCAGGAAAGCGTATTCTTCCCAGCGGATGCGCGGGAGTACGCCTTCCAGGGGGGAAAGCGTCGTTTTGCAAAGTACGCCTCCAAAAATAGAAAACGGCCCGGGTTCCAGCCGCTGACGAGCGGGGCCCACTCGTCAGGGTCTTCTTCTCTCCTCGTCCTCTGCTGCTCCACAGAACAGAAGAGGCCTAGGCCAGGGGCCGCGCTACGCCGGCGAGGGAAGGGAGGGGCGAGTTCGTCGGGGCAGCCCGGTCGAGGCGGCGCGCTGGCCCCGTCCTACTGGTGGCCGCGGCGCCGCTGGGGAGTTCGGCAGCGCAGCCCGCCTGGCTGGGCGCGTCGGCGGGCACCGGTGCCCGGGGAAGCGGCGAGGCGACTAGGGGGTGGGGCTCCGGCGCTACAGGGGGGCAGCTAGGCGGCGAGGGAGGGCTCCTGCGTTAGCGGAGGGAGGGGGAGGCTTCGGGTGGTTCCAAATTCAGAGGAGGCCGGCGGCGACCATGGCTGCCATGGGAGCAATGACGAGGGTCCGGAGTCAAATTGGAGAGGGGGACGGCTAGGAGGAGGGGTGGGGCGCTGCTGGAGTGCTCTGGAGGGGCGCGGGGTGCCTCCTTTTATAGGGGGGCGGCGATGCGAGCTCCTGGCCGCGACGAGGAGGTGCGGTCGAGGCGTGCGGGTGAACAGCGGGGAGGAGGGCGACTAGTCGGGGTGGCGTGCAGCGTGGGGAGTCGGGAAGGCCGTGCGGCGCGGTTGGACAAAAGGAAAAGGATGCGCGCGCACTGTGGCTCGACGGGGACATGACCAGCACGCGGAGAGCGCGACCAGAGCACGCCAGAAGTTGCCAAGGGCATGTCCACAAAATGTACTGGTGCACACAGTGAATTTCTTTGTGGCCAAGGATGTCTACAGTGTAGTCCTTTGAGTGCAGATCACATGGGTATGCTTTGTTGGCAAGATGGGGCACTGTGGTGATCTCTATCTCATCCTGAAGTTTGATGCAGCAAAATTTGAGCAGAAGCAAAGATCATATGGGGTGGATTTGGATAGGACCAAGATGTCTTTTGGGCTAGGGGTACAAGGGACTAGGCTTCTGTGGATTTTGGGCTCAAAATAATAAATGTACATAGTACATCCTTTGTAAATGGCACAATGCTGCAGAAGGTGTTTGTGCTGTGGTGTGGCTTGTACATAGCTCCCCTAGGCAAGATATTTTTCAGAGCTCAACCATACATTAGGATGAGTATGTATGCCAAGTTTCACATCATCTGGAGCAATATTTTTGGTACTTCCTTTGTAAAGCACCAAATAGGCCAGAATGGTGTTGGTGAGGCTAGCATCTCACTGGATTGTTTGATTTGGCTGAAAATTAGTGTACTGGGGTTATTTGTCATGGTGCACATGTGTATATAATTTCATCGCCATTGGACAAGCCTAGGTAGCACTTGCTTCACAAGGTGTCCTGCTGACCAGAAACTTAAACATGATGGTGTACACCCATGGGTGATTGGATTTGGCTCAAATCTGGTTTGGTGGAGTCATTTTGTGGTAGGATCATGATCAAAAAGTTTCAAGGCAAATGGGATCCCCTATCATGCACTTGCTTCACAATGCCCTTTTGCTGCACCCAAACTTTGGGAATTTATTGTGGCAGTTTGGCTAAGCAAATGGTGGTGGAATTTTTTGGAGATCAATAATACGATCATATGAGATGGAAAAAAAAGTTTCACCAGCAATGGATCAAAAGAAATGGCACTCCCTTCACAAAGCTCCAATCTTCCCCCACAGACAAATGAATTTTTCTAGAGGAAAAATCCACTTGGGCTATGAAATGTTTTTGGAGAATCTGGCAATATATGATGTCAATGACATGTGGGAATTATTTGGGGATTTATGGAGCAATATAAATAGGGGTTGCTTCACAAACCTCAAATAATAGGAATATCCCTTTTATTGGAAAAGGAATACTTGGCTTGAATAAAATGGTGGCTTGGATGAGGTGGATAAATGGATTGGCATGGGATAGGCTTGGATTCAAGGGTCACTTGAGCATGGAAGGAAAGTATGCTCAAGTTTCAAGTCCAACGAGGTGATCAAAATCAAATCCAAATCGCAAATCCAGAAATAAATCCGAAAAGTTTTTGGAAAAAGAAAGTTCCAAAATCCAGGGTGTCACACTTAGTTAGGATTATTTCATTACCAACCATCCATGATCATCACATGACCATAAAGCTTACCTCCGAGTCCGCCCTGACTCAGTATCCGGGTCATCGCATGACCTTCCAACTATACCGGTCATCGCATGACCACAAGTTAACTTCATCCTTTTACCGGTTGTGTGTTGACCCATAATGTGACCTAGTACAAACTGTGTCCAATCCCGTGGACTCGGCTATTTGAATAGATTTGAAACACTCTGCAGAGGTTGTGCACTTTACCCACACCATGGAGCTCCTTGCCCAAGGATTAGGACTAATCCAATGAAACTTGACTACCGTATAACCCTTCTACGGTAGCACCGACATCGCATGTCTTGGGTATCCCTGTGTCCTCCAGACACCTGCCATCGCATGGCCCTGACCATCGCATGGTCCTTAACATTGTCCCAATCGGGGACTCCTGGGTAAATTCATCAATTCTGGATATCGATATTACCATCACCTACCTGATCAGGGTAGCGTGCAATGCGTAACCTCCCCTCTTTGGTGGCACCCGTGAAAGGCACTAAGATAGCCCAAGCTAAGGATTTCCCATACAGGAAAATGTGGCTGCACGAAATAAGTCCGGTTCGGTGGCACTTGGTCAACTGTTAATTCATGTTCATTAAGTTCCAACCATGTTCATTAGCAATATGAAATCAAGTCATAGATCATCATGATAATAAGCATATGAACATGATACCACCAAACATGTGCAACAACTAATATGGATCTACATGGATTCATCGAGGCATGGTCATCAAAACATATATGGGATCAACACGTATGAAATACTAGCATTAAGCAAACATATCATGAGCTCAAGCAAACATGTATATGATCAGAGAACATATCATGGTCAATTTAACATGGCATGATTTATTTAATCACCAATTAAATTTAAAGCAATTTCAATCCAAATGAGCAAAGCATCATGTAGCAATTCAAGACCCTCATGACAAGAATGTTGTGGCTTGCCTTGGTCAAGTGGAGTGTCACTGAACTCCTGGTTCTCAGCAAGCAAGTTGGGGTCCTCTGAAAATAATTTTAAAAGGGGCAAAACAGAATAAGTCAAATGCACATTGCTTCTGTCCAGCATACCTAGACAGAGGGAAAAATCACCAAACTTTGCCAACTTAAAGAGGAGACCAAGACAAAAATTTAGCAAAAAGAATCAATTCATGTGGCCTTGTGGTTTAGAAGATATCAGTGGTCAAAGTTGGGTCAAAATATCTATTTTTAAAATGAATTTAACTAGAATTTCCAGAACGGGCCACGTCGAAGGCGTATTTTGGAGAATACGCCTCCACTTAAAAACAGTTCAGAGGGGGCTGGGTCGCTGGCAGGTGGGGCCTGCCAGTTAGTTCAACTGAGAGAGAGAGGGAAGCAGAGCCCGACGGCTCCGGAGAGGGATTTCTCCAGCGGTGAGGCCCTACCGGCGACGAGTGACAAAACCAGTGGACAGAGGAGGCTACGGGGATCTCATACGTACCCAGAACACGGCGAACAGTGATTGGATGGCATGGCTAGGATCTTCTCAAGCGGCTGGCGGCGGCGAGAGTTCGTCGGAGTCAGAGTTTTCTGCACGAAACCCACCGGCGAGCACATCGTTAGAACCACCATAGAAAGTAGAATCTAGGCGAAGCAACAACAGGGCTAGGGGAGAACCAGGGGCGGCTGGCCACGGTGGCGATCTCACGGCGGGGCGCTGATGAGGACCGAGGCCTGGGGCCTCCCCGGCGGGGTTTACTGGGCTGAGTGATCAATTGGAGTGCAGTGGGTGTGATTGAGATGCTCAAAAGTGAGGAGGGGCTTGGGTTTTATAGGTGGCCACGAGATTCCGATGAGGATGCTGCCGGGCAGAAGAAATTGAAGCAGTGCTCGGAGTGGATAAGCTCGGGCTATTCCCTGCGGGTCTAGGAGGTTCTGGAGCTGAGCTGGAGCGCGTGCGAGCAGCTCCCGAGGCTCTGCATCGACGGGGCGACGGGTCGCGTCGGCAAAGCTCTCTGCGGTGGCCCTGCGACGGCGAGCTGGGCGGCGGGCGCCGCGGCTTTTCTCGGGACAGACGTCAAGTCGTCGTGCGGTGAAGCTGGTGACAAGAAGAAAGTGGACGCGGGAAATGCGGAGGCGTGCGGAGCACAGTGGAGGCCGCGCGTGCTCTCTGGACGAACAGTGGCAACAACGATGAGCTCTCCGTCGGGCGGCGCGGCTTTGGCAGGGACAGGTGGCGCACGGGGGAGCTAGAGGAGCTACGGACGTGCGGGCGCGGCCATGGGCTCGCCGGGCAAGGCGTGACCGTGATGGCGACGTCTCGGCCACGTCTAGAGCACGCCTTTGGCAGGCAGTGAGCGTGCTCACCCTGTGCACACGTGCACTGGGTGCAGCCACTGCTCGCCAAGTGTGTATGATGCACGCATGCAACGTCCAGAAGCACACATGGGGGCTTGGAGGCACTGGGGAAGGACTCATGTGGATGCCGCCTTCAAAAACAATTTTCTGCAGGAAATTTTGGGATTTTTTGGAGGCTAAATGGCTGGGAGTTTTGGGCTGAAATTTGGTGTGCATGCAAGGTTTAGGAAGGTGCCCAAGTGGTAAAAATCTCAGAGCCAATTGACCAGTGTGCAGGGTACTTCTTTCACAAAGTGCTCCTCTGTCCATAAATGGAAATGAAATTTTAGAGGGGAAATGTTGTAGTGAACTTGTTGATATTTTTCCATAGAATCATGAGGCATGATCCTAGAGTTGAGCACAAAAAGTTTCAAAGCAATTGGACAACTAGAAGAGGTGATGGCTTCAAAAACATGGGGGAAATGCTTATTCCTTTGATGAAAAAGGAATATCTTGAGAAATAAAAATGTGGCAAGGGAGTGGGTGATCAAAGCTTGATCTAGGACATGAGGGAGATAGGTTTGGAGGTCACTTGGCCTAAGAAAAAATTTAGGTCCAAGTGATCAAGGCCAAAAGAGTTGCAAATCATCAGGCAAATGAAATCCAATTCTTCAGAAATCAGCAAAAAGGTTTTGCGAATAAAAGGGCCAAAAACCAGGATGTCACAAACCTACCCCCCTTAGGGTAAATCTCTTCCTCGAGATCTGGTTGCTCAGGGAACAGATACGGATAGGCGGACCTCATAAAATCTTCCTTTCCCAAGTGGCTTCTTCCTCGGTATGGTGTGCCCACAGTACCTTGAAAAATCATATCACCTTACTGTGGGTGGTCCTTTCCATGTGGTCCAAAATCCTGATGGGGTTTTTCCTCATAAGCCAGATCCTGTGTTAGTTCCAATTCCTTCATATCCACTTGCTTGACTGGCGGTGCAATTCATTTCCGTAACTGTGATATGTGGAACACATTTTGAACATCAGACAGTTCCGGGGGTAGTTCTAGTTGGTAGGCTACCGTTCCTCTTTTAGCCAGTACTGGAACGGTCCGATGTAACGTGGGGCAAGCTTTCCTCGGGTGTGGAATATCCTTACTGCCTTCATTGGTGTTACTCGAAGGTAGCTATACTCTCCGGGCTCAAAGTTCACTTCCCGGTGTTTTCGGTCATAGTAGCTCTTCTGACGAGACTTCGCTGCTTTCAGACGGTCCTGAATCTCCCTGACTTGTTTCTCGACTTCCAACATGAAATCTGTACCAAAGATATGGCTGTCTCGTGTCTGTGACCAGTTTAGAGGGGTACGACACCTATGCCCATATAGCGCTTCAAACGGTGACATCTTGAGGCTGGACTGATAACTGTTGTTGTACGAGAATTCCTTTTATGGCAAACAGTCTTCCCACTTGGCTCCATAGGCCAACACACATGCCCTGAGCATACCTTCCAAAATCTGGTTAACTCTGTCGGGACCCGGGGTTAGCGTATGCAAGCCTCGCTACAACACAATCATATGGAGAGCCGAGAACCGTACCCACTTGTCTAAGCAGACAAGGCCAAGCACAGAACGTTCTCGGAAAGCATCGAACGTGAGGGGCATCCCATCCAGGCCGGATGATCAACTAAAATGGGTCCTCATCGTCCGCACACAAGTCTAAATGATATGGGTGGTGAACTCCCATACTCATAGACAAGTCGCCTCAACCATACTATCGATTGTATTATAACCCTTACATAGACTTACTCCAGCCCGGTCTAGGGCGGGCTCGATCATACATCAAAGTGTGCACGAGACAGAGTCTCGAACAATCGCATCGCGATGCCCCAAGCTGCGCACATCTAAGGGACACTTGGTGTATAAAAGACCGCCAGCCAGATCACAACTAAGGTCTCGAAAAGCCATACTAAGACATGCATGTTATAAACATACACGCAGCACACATGCCTTGTATGAACAGCAGGTATCATTGCAATTCTCTACAAAGTATATATCTTTATTAATAACTCTTACAGAGTGCACACAGAGATCACAAGCATGTGATCCAACATTACAACAGACAAACGGAAGCAAAGTAGGTCTGAGTACAGACAAGTTTAACAAATGGCTTAGAGAAGCCTTATCTAAAAACAAGGCCTCCACGAGGGAACCAGTCGTCTGACTGGGACTATACTAGCTTGGTCTTGGTCTGAGTCTTCAATCTTCGAGCTTCGGTTAGAAGTCACCATCGGGGTCGGTGGGTTCATCTAAAACATAGATTAAGCAAACGTGAGTACAAATTCGTACTCAGCAAGACTTACATAGGAGCTATACTACTCATGCACATGTATCAAGGTAAAGGGAGGTGGGGTTTCACTTGCAGAAGTGCCAGCTTTCACTTGCCTAGTCCTGAACTACGAGTACCAGACTTGAGATAAGAAGCGTACACGAGTCCACTACATCTCTTCAACCAAAATACACCACTATGGTTACTTCGTCGACTTCCCCACGAGAAGCACACCATAGCACTCACGCTTAACTTGCGAGTTTTAGAAGTATCCAGTTCAAGTTGTCTAATAATCGAGCACAGCTCTCCAAGCAGTCCTTAACCGCGGACGCGGCTATTCGAATAGTTTTATTAACCCTGCAGGGGTGTACCGCTACACACACGTGTCATCAGTTACCGCCTTTTGTGTGTCACCGTTCAAGAGGTGACAGCGATGATGCCACCACAACACTTCGCCCACAACTCCGTTCTACTCCAGAGAGTCGCCTATCTGAGGGGGATCCGTATGGAAGTCCGGCCGAGGTTCCAGTACAGCCTCAAACGATGTGTGCAGGGTCCCAAGCCGGTCTTGAAAGGCCGTTCATCCACTTCGCAGACCGTTCCACAGCCCTACCAGAACTCCAAACTACTGCGACTCTTGGGGTTCGAACGGGGTGAGGTACTAGGATGAGAGGGGTCAGTGAGCCCAATGTGTGGTTGTACTCTTCTTCTTGGATCACCACACAAGAACTCGGACTTAAGGCAGTGTTCAACGAGACAACCCACTGTGTACTCCTACACAGCCTCTCATCGTTCACCTTGTATTAGGGTAGATTCACCAACACGTTTCACTTTCATCAACACCATGTTTATCATCCCGACTCACATCATAAGTAACCTCATTGTACCACTAATCATGCAAAAAGCGGTAACAGTTGCAGGGGCCACATGATATCAACCAACTCCTACATCTGCTAGGATTGTGGTTTGCTTACTACTGTGACAAGATGATAGGTCATGCAAAGGATATGGGTTCAACTATGCAATAGAAACGTTATCATGGTGATCATCCTAAATAATGCATAAGCGAGACATGAGAGGGAAGTGGGATTTTATCGACATGATCAATGGGGGTTTGCTTGCCTTGCTGACGAGGTTCAGTCACGGGGTCGTCAACGAAGGGGGAAGCCTCCTGCTCCGGTTCCACCGCTACTCGACAAACAACAAACAAGGAAGCAATATAAGTACAATGCACAAACACATGGTTGAAGGTTGAAACTTGATGTATATGTTTCTGATGTGTTTGGAAATTTCCATTTAAATGGAGTATATTGCATTTGAAATGCAAAAACAAACTCCAATTTGAAATCAAACTTGATCGAGTTACATGTGACATTGTTTGATCATTTTGAATCATCTTCAAATGTGTATGATATGCCTCTGAAGTGTGGTTGAAATATAGTATAATTCCATGGTCCAAGTTGCAATATCATTTGATTTGAATTTGAATTAATTTCAAATAAATCAAATGACATATGCCACTGGTCCCATTTTAAAATCAACTCCAACATAGTTGAAAGTTGCATATTTGGAAAGATAATTTTCTCCTGATCATTTTTCATATATTATTTGCTATATTTGGAGTTAGGATGAATTAATTATGAATTTGCAAAGTTTGTCCTATTTTCTGGAATTTTTGGAATTTCTTTAAATCTTTTAATCTCTGGAAATCCTTTATTGCGTCACTGCGGTGTCATGCTGGCATCAGGGGGGTTTGACCCGAGTCAAACTGACAAGGGGCCCCACTGGTCAGCCTCTGCGGTTTAATCCCGTGGTTAATTTAATTAAGCAGAGGGATTAGGGGCTGGGGCCCCACCTGTCATAGAGAGGAGGGGGTTAGGAGAGTGATTAGGGCCTAAGTGCCCGGCGGTTAGCCGCCGGTGGCACGGGCACGGCGGCGCCTCACCGAAGCAACGCTCCAGGCCACCAGGGAGCTCACCAGGGACACCATCCGGAAGCCCTCACGCGTGCGCATCTAGCGGGCCACACCAGGGACCTTGGGGTGGCCGGAGAGCACGCCGGCGATGAGAGGCCGCGGCGGCAGAAGCACGGCGACATCGGGAAGGCGCTCTGGAGCAAGCCTTTTACCTTGGCTTGGCGCAAAAACTTGCTGGGGTGACCAGGAGTGCAGCAGGCTAGGCGGTTGGGGTGGTGGTGCACGGGAACAAGGGCGACGTCGATCATGGTGACGCCATGCCCCTGCTCTCATGGCGGAACCGGCTAAGGCTACAGAGGAGGTGCGGGACCAAGGGGGAAACATTCAGGAGCTCACCCCGATTCTAGAAGTAGCAGAGGCAAGCTCGGGGAGGTCCTGTGGCGGAGGAATTCGGCGACGAACTCCGGCGGTCGTAGAGGAAGAAGAACTTGCGATTTGCGGGCTCCCATGGCTCCGGCCTCCTGATTTCTTGCGGGGTGGCGAAGTCGAAGGCGTTGGTTGCAAGGGACACCTCGGCTTGTCTCCTCGTCGGCGTTGGCCACGCCGGGGTGCGACGGTGAGCTGCGGCGACGCACGGGTCCTCGAGTGAACGCACGAGAGAGAGAGAGAAGGAGGTTCTAGAGGGGGGGGGGAAGGAACGGGGGCGTCGTGGGAAGCTCCGTGGCGCGCTTAGGAGGAGGGGGAGGCTCTGGAAGCCGCGAGGCATCGCGGTGGCGTCGTCGGTGGCGTCGGTGGCCTTCCACCGAGCACCTTAGGGGCGCGGGGAGGTAGAAGACAAGGGAGGAGTCCAGCGGGCTGGACTGGGCCAAGGAAGTTGGGCCTCGCCCAGGCGCCAGGTAGGTCTGCTGTTTTCTCTTCTTTTTATTTCTCTGTCTTTTGTTTGCTCCAATAAATAAAAATACCAGAGCATTTTATAAAATCCTCAAAACTTTTATGTGACCTTACATGATATAACACTAGCCACTCACAAGTTTTGGGAAATTTTGAAATTCAAATAATTTGAATTTCAATTCAAATAGGGTTTTATTTAATTTCCAAAGCCACAGTTTGAATATTAGAAAATTCCATGAGCATGGGATTGCTCCCAAACCATTTTTAAAATGATCAGCACCATTTATAGGAATTTTCCAAACATTCAAATGATTTTTGGAAAAAGATTTTTATCTGGCCATTTGATTTAATTTCTCAGGGATTTTCTTTTCCCCATTTTTGATTTTCTTTTTGAAAATTTTGCATGATGCAAAGTAGCACTTGATCCTAGCACATACCTAACTTGGGGTTGTGACAACTCGCCCCCACTCAAAGGAATCTCGTCCCGAGATTCAGAAGTCTGTGGGAGGAATGAGGGGTACTCGGCACGGAGACGGTCTTCTCTTTCCCACGTGGCTTCTTTCTCAGAGTGGTGTGACCACTGAACTTTCAGAAACTGGATCTTCTTTCGGCGAGTGACACGCTCTGTTGAATCAAGAATATGAACAGGGTATTCTCGATAATAAAGGTCATCTTGTAGATCAAGCGTTTCATGGTCGACTTCGCGGATGGGGTCCTTGAAGCAACGCCTGAGTTGGGACACATGGAATACATCATGTACTCGGGAGAGGTGCGGAGGTAGTTCAAGTTGGTAGGCAACTTCTCCACGTTTAGCAATAATGCGGAAAGGTCCGATGTAACGTGGGGCCAATTTGCCTTTGATACCGAAACGTTGGGTTCCCTTCAGAGGAGTAACCCGAAGGTAAGCCTTCTCATCCAGATTGTAGCTCTCTTGCCTATGATGACGATCATAGTAGCTTTTCTGACGAGACTGGGCTGCTTTCAATTGATCACGAACAATGCGAACTTGCTCTTCTGCTTCCTTGATCATGTCCGGTCCAAAGAATTGTCTTTCACCGGTTTCTGACCAGTTTAAAGGTGTTCGACATCGTCGTCCATAAAGGAGTTCAAAAGGAGCCATGTTCAGACTAGATTGAAAACTATTGTTATAAGCAAATTCGGCAAATGGAAGAGACTTCTCCCAATTCTTTCCGAATGAGATAACACAAGCTCTGAGCATGTCTTCAAGAATTTGGTTAACCCTTTCGACTTGACCGCTAGACTGAGGATGAAAAGCTGTACTAAAGGAGAGATGAGTTCCCATAGCATTCTGAAAGCTTCCCCAAAATCTAGAGGTGAAAAGGCTACCGCGATCAGAATTGATTTCCAAAGGAACACCATGAAGTGACACAATTCTAGAGATGTACAAGTCCGCTAACTGGCTAGATGTTATAGACTCGCGAACCGGAAGGAAGTGAGCAACTTTGGAAAGCCTATCTATGACAACGAAGATGGCATTGTTTCCTTTCTGGGTTCTTCGAAAGCCGGTGATGAAGTCCATACCGACTTTGTCCCATTTCCACTCTGGAATAGGCAAAGGTTGAAGTGTACCAGCAGGTCTTTGATGTTCTGCCTTAATGCGACGACAAGCATCACATTCGGCAACAAATTGAGCAATGTCTCTCTTCATCCTAGTCCACCAAAATCTCTGGCGTAGATCTCGGTACATTTTTGTGCTACCGGGATGAATCGAGAGGGGTGTGTCATGGGCTTCTTTGAGGATGAGTTGCCTTAGTTCCCTATTCTTAGGTACTACCAAACGATTTCCAAAGAATACCGTTCCTTTACTATCTGTGGAGAAACATTTAGCAACTCCGCTAGAAATGTTCTCCTTGATCCGGCGTACACCTCGTGCACGTCTTTGGGCAACTATGATTTGATCCTCAAGGTTTGGTTTCGCCACCAAGTTGAAAAGAGATCCACGAGGAACAATCTCGAGATTAATCTTTCGAAATTCCTCATGAAGAAGTGGTTGATACTGTTGTAACATGAGGTTGTTACAATACGACTTACGACTTAGTGCATCAGCCATGACATTGGCTTTGCCTGGGGTGTAAGAAATTACTACGTCGTAATCTTTTATCAACTCAATCCAGCGTCTTTTCCTGAGATTAAGATCTGGCTGGGTGAAAATGTATTTGAGGCTTTGGTGGTCGGAATAAATCTCGCAACGGTTACCAAGGAGGTAATGTCGCCAAGTTGTTAGGGCATGAACTACGGCAGCGAGTTCAAGATCATGGGTAGGATAGTTCTCTTCATGTGGCCGCAACTGGCGTGAAGCATAAGCTACCACATGTCGATCTTGTAGAAGTATGCATCCTAACCCTTGCCGTGAGGCGTCACAATAGATCTCGAAATTCTTTTTGGTGTCTGGAGGTGCAAGTACGGTTGCAGAAGTCAATCTTCTTTTTAGCTCTTGAAAGCTTTCCTCGCACTTGGGAGTCCATAAGAATTTCTTATCTTTCTTGAGGAGTTCAGTAAGAGGCTTTGCAACTTTAGAAAAGTTCTCGACGAAGCGACGGCAATAGCTGGCTAGGCCAAGAAAACTTCTAACTTGCTTAACCGATTCAGGTGGAGTCCAGTCAAGGACGGCCTGAACTCTCTCGGGATTCACAGCAATGCCTTTTGCAGAAATCACGTGGCCTAAGTAGGTCACTTCTGGTAGCCAGAATTCACACTTGGAGAATTTAGCGTACAGGCGATGCTCTCTAAGTTTCATGAATACCAGCCTTAAGTGTTCGGCATGATCTTCTTCGTTCTTCGAGTAGATGAGAATATCATCAAGATAAACCACAACAAATTTATCTAGGTACTCCATGAAGATCGAATTCATCAAGCGTGAGAATGTGGCGGGGGCATTGGTTAAACCAAAGGACATGACGGTGTACTCGTAAAGACCATAACGAGTAGTAAAAGCCGTTTTTGGAATGTCCTCGTTTCGGATTTTGATTTGATGATAACCTAATCTCAAATCCATCTTGGAGAAGACGGAGGATCCTGCAAGTTGATCATAAAGATCATTGATCCTGGGCAGTGGGTACTTGTTCTTTATCGTCGCTAAATTTAGCGGCGATAGTCTACGCACATCCTTTCTGTTCCATCTTTCTTCGTTACGAACAGAACGGGGCAACCCCATGGCGATGAGCTAGGGCGGATGAAGCCTTTCTCCAACAAAGCTTCCAGTTGGGTTTTAAGCTCAGCTAACTCACGTGGGGCCATTTTGTATGGGCGTCTAGAAATGGGTGCGGTTCCTGGGGCAAGATCTACTATGAATTCTACACATCTGTCGGGTGGCATTCCCGGCAGCTCTTCAGGAAAGACATCCGGGAAGTCACGAACCACCGGAACATCTTCAAGGTCGGGAAGGGGAAGCACATTCAAAGATTGTACTTGGTTTCTTGTTCTGGGTGAGGTGTAATCTATTGTCTGGCCTGAAGGGTGTGTAAGTCTAACTGACTTGGCTTTACAATCAAGAAAAGCATGTTGTCTTGATAACGAATCCATACCAAGGATGACATCAATGTCTGAAGACTTGAGGGCTATGAGTGAAGCAAGGAATACTAAACCCTCAATTGCAATTCGATTACCATGGCTTACTCTATTAGTTTGCCATTTGGAACCAGGAGTTTGAATGATCATAGGGGTGAACATTTCTTCAAAGGATACATCATGTCGAAGTGCATAACTTTCCGACATGAATGAGTGAGATGCTCCTGGATCGAAAAGGACAGAAGTGGGAACAAAATTGACTGGGAGCGTACCAAGAATGACGTCAGAAGTACTATCAGTTTCCTCAACTGAGATTTGGTTCACACGTCCAAGAATTTCTGAGGTGGATGGCTTAGTGGTGGAAACCTTTGGGGTTGGTTTGGCATGAACAGTGGGTTTTCCTTTGGCATGGGGTGGAGCATTTTGGTTGATGGGGCACTCACGAGAGTAGTGACCAGGCTGGCCACATCTAAAGCAGGCTCCAAAGATAGTGCGGGGAGCTGGGTTGTTTGGTGGAGCTGGTGGACGAGGCGGCACAAGGGATGGCCTCGGTGGGTTGTTTTGGTGGATCAAACTGTTAGGAATCCAGATCATACGCTTCTGAGGGCGTGAAATGGAAGAAGGGGCAAGCTCAAGAGCATGCTTGCGAGACTTCTCGAAAACTTCATTGCCATGCTCAGCTCTGAAGGATCTGTTGACTAAATCCTCAAAGGTGGCAAATTCGATGAGGTTGAGATCATGACGAAGGATGGGGCTAAGTCCCTTACGGAACCTTGCCTGCTTTCTGGCATCGGTTGTGATCTCATCTTGGGCATACCGAGCAAGACGGTTGAATTCCCTCACATACGCATGAATGGACATTTCTCCTTGATTCAGATTGCAGAACTCTTCCTTCTTGCGCTCCATCAACTCATCCAGAATGTGGTACCCTCGAAAGGCAACACAGAACTCCTACCAAGTCACTACGTGACCATCTGGCTGCATTGCAACATAGTTCTCCCACCATTGAAGAGCAGCACCTTCCAGGAAGTATACCGCAAAAATAACCCGGTCATCGGGAGCAACACGTGCAGTATCAAGCTTACGCTCGATGGAACGGAGCCAATCATCAGCTTCAAGGGGCTCAGAAGAACATCGAAATACCGGTGGCTTGAGGAGGATGAACTCCTGAATGCGGACCACCACATTACGATGGTGGGCGGTATTCTGCTCGATGAGCTCCAGAAGGCGTGTTTGATCACGTCTATTCCGTTCGGCTTCCATCATGATTTCCGCCGTAGAAGGCGGGGTTGGAGGTTCATCATCATTTCGATTCCGATCACGGTCTCGATTCCGAAGAACAGCACTACGATTTCCACCTGACATCCTGTGTGATAAAAATCAACAATCAGAACAGGTTGTACGATGGATTCAAGGATAAAAGGATATGATGAAGGCGGAAAGGATTATAATGCAAAGGCAATGATTCAAAGAGACACGGAATAAATCCGGCAGCATAACGGCTACATTGGGATGGAAAATGAAACAACCTCGAAGAAATTTGGACAGAACTTCTTCAAGGAACTCAAAACACGGAGACTCTAGACAACCACAACAATCCTACGGCTATAAGGAGGCAATCAACGAGATGTTCTAATCAGACATAGATGAGCCTAGTCCTATCATCCCGTAGAAAAGATAAGGTTGACACCAGAACTCAGATCGATGAGGGTAAGGAGAAAAAGAAGCCTTACGTTGTTCCCTTATATACCCAGAGTAACTATATAACTATAGAATGCTAGACTCGACTTTGGCCAAGGCTGATAATCCTACAGTCAGTCCTGCTCTGATACCAAGTCTGTCGGGACCCGGGGTTAGCGTATGCAAGCCTCGGTACAACACAATCATATGGAGAGCCGAGAACCGTACCCACTTGTCTAAGCAGACAAGGCCAAGCACAGAACGTTCTCGGAAAGCATCGAACGTGAGGGGCATCCCATCCAGGCCGGATGATCAACTAATATGGGTCCTTATCGTCCGCACACAAGTCTAAATGATATGGGTGGTGAACTCCCATACTCATAGACAAGTCGCCTCAACCATACTATCGATTGTATTATAACCCTTACATAGACTTACTCCAGCCCGATCACTTAGTCGGGGTCTAGGGCGGGCTCGATCATACATCAAAGTGTGCACGAGATAGAGTCTCGAACAATCGCATCGCGATGCCCCATGCTGCGCACATCTAAGGGCCACTTGGTGTATAAAAGACCGCCAACCAGATCACAACTAAGGTCTCGAAAACCCATACTAAGACATGCATGTTATAAACATACACGCAGCACACATGCCTTGTATGAACAGCAGGTATCATTGCAATTCTCTACAAAGTATATATCTTTATTAATAACACATACAGAGTGCACACAGAGATCACAAGCATGTGATCCAACATTACAACAGACAAACGGAAGCAAAGTAGGTCTGAGTACAGACAAGTTTAACAAATGGCTTAGAGAAGCCTTATCTAAAAACAAGCCCTCCACGAGGGAACCAGTCGTCTGACTGGGACTATACTAGCTTGGTCTTGGTCTGAGTCTTCAATCTTCGAGCTTCGGTTAGAAGTCACCATCGGGGTCGGTGGGTTCATCTAAAACATAGATTAAGAAAACGTGAGTACAAAATCGTACTCAGCAAGACTTACATAGGAGCTATACTACTCATGCACATGTATCAAGGTAAAGGGAGGTGGGGTTTAACTTGGCTAGTCCTGAACTACGAGTACCATACTTGAGATAAGAAGCGTACACGAGTCCACTACATCTCTTCAACCAAAATACACCACTATGGTTACTTCCTCGACTTCCCCACGAGAAGCACACCATAGCACTCACGCTTATCTTGCGAGTTTTAGAAGTATCCAGTTCAAGTTGTCTAATAATCGAGCACAGCTCTCCAAGCAGTCCTTAACCGCGGACGCGGCTATTCGAATAGTTTTATTAACCCTGCAGGGGTGTACCGCTACACACACGTGTCATCAGTTACCGCCTTTTGCATGTCACCGTTCAAGAGGTGACAACGATGATGCCACCACAACACTTCGCCCACAGCTCCGTTCTAGTCCAGAGAGTCGCCTATCTGAGGGGGATCCGTATGGAAGTCCGGCCGAGGTTCCAGTACAGCTTCAAATGATGTGTGCAGGGTCCCAAGCCGGTCTTGAAAGGCCGTTCATCCACTTCGCAGACCGTGCCACAGCCCTACCAGATCTCCGAACTACTGCGACTCTTGGGGTTCGAACGGGGTGAGGTACTAGGATGAGAGGGGTCAGTGAGCCCAATGTGTGGTTGTACTCTTCTACTTGGATCACCACACAAGAACTCGGACTTAAGGCAGTGTTCAACGAGACAACCCACTGTGTACTCCTACACAGCCTCTCATCGTTCACCTTGTATTAGGGTAGATTCACCAACACGTTTCACTTTCATCAACACCATGTTTATCATCCCGACTCACATCATAAGTAACCTCATTGTACCACTAAGCATGCAAAAAGCGGTAACAGTTGCAGGGGCCACATGATATCAACCAACTCCTACATCTGCTAGGATTGTGGTTTGCTTACTACTATGACAAGATGATAGGTCATGCAAAGGATATGGGTTCAACTATGCAATAGAAACGTTATCATGGTGATCATCCTAAATAATGCATAAGCGAGACATGAGAGGGAAGTGGGATTTTATCGACATGATCAATGGGGGTTTGCTTGCCTTGCTGACGAGGTTCAGTCACGGGGTCGTCAACGAAGGGGGAAGCCTCCTGCTCCGGTTCCACCTCTACTCGACAAACAACAAACAAGGAAGCAATATAAGTACAATGCACAAACACATGGTTGAAGGTTGAAACTTGATGTATATGTTTCTGATGTGTTTGGAAATTTCCATTTAAATGGAGTATATTGCATTTGAAATGCAAAAACAAACTCCAATTTGAAATCAAACTTGATCGAGTTACATGTGACATTGTTTGATCATTTTGAATCATCTTAAAATGTGTATGATATGCCTCTGAAGTGTGGTTGAAATATAGTATAATTCCATGGTCCAAGTTGCAATATCATTTGATTTGAATTTGAATTAATTTCAAATAAATCAAATGACATATGCTACTGGTCCCATTTTAAAATCAACTCCAACATAGTTGAAAGTTTCATATTTGGAAAGATAATTTTCTCCTGATCATTTTTCATATATTATTTGCTATATTTGGAGTTAGGATGAATTAATTATGAATTTCCAAAGTTTGTCCTATTTTCTGGAATTTTTGGAATTTCTTTAAATCTTTTAATCTCTGGAAATCCTTTATTGCGTCACTGCGGTGTCATGCTGGCGTCAGGGGGGGTTTGACCCGAGTCAAACTGACAAGGGGCCCCACTGGTCAGCCTCTGCGGTTTAATCCCGTGGTTAATTTAATTAAGAGAGGGATTAGGGGCTGGGGCCCCACCTGTCATAGAGAGGAGGGGGTTAGGAGAGTGATTAGGGCCTAAGTGCCCGGCGGTTAGCCGCCGGTTGCACGGGCACGGCGGCGCCTCACCGGAGCAACTCTCCAGGCCACCAGGGAGCTCACCAGGGACACCATCCGGAAGCCCTCACGCGTGCGCATCTAGCGGGCCACACCAGGGACCTTGGGGTGGCCGGAGAGCACGCCGGCGACGAGAGGCCGCGGCGGCAGAAGCACGGCGACGTCGGGAAGGCGCTCTGGAGCACGCCTTTGACCTTGGCTTGGCGCAAAAACTTGCTGGGGTGACCAGGAGTGCAGCAGGCTAGGCGGTTGGGGTCGTGGTGCACGGGAAGAAGGGCGACGTCGATCATGGCGACGCCATGCCCCTGCTCTCATGGCGGACCGGCTAAGGCTACAGAGGAGGTGCGGGACCAAGGGGGAAACATTCAGGAGCTCACCCCGATTCTAGAAGTAGCAGAGGCAAGCTCGGGGAGGTCCTGTGGTGGAGGAATTCGGCGACGAACTCCGGCGGTCGTAGAGGAAGAAGAACTTGCGATTTGCGGGCTCCCGTGGCTCCGGCCTCCGGATTTCTTGCGGGTGGCGAAGTCGAAGGCGTTGGTTGCAGGGGACACCTCGGCTTGTCTCCTCGTCGGCGTTGGCCACGCCGGGGTGCGACGGTGAGCTGCGGCGACGCACGGGTCCTCGAGTGAACGCACGGGAGAGAGAGAGAGAAGGAGGTTCTAGAGGGGGGGAAAGGAACGGGGGCGTCGTGGGAAGCTCCGTGGCGCGCTTAGGAGGAGGGGGAGGCTCTGGAAGCCGCGAGGCGTCGCGGTGGCGTCGTCGGTGGCGTCGGTGGCCTTCCACCGAGCACCTTCGGGGCGCGGGGAGGTAGAAGACAAGGGAGGAGTCCAGCGGGCTGGACTGGGCCAAGGAAGTTGGGCCTCGCCCAGGCGCCAGGTAGGTCTGCTGTTTTCTCTTCTTTTTATTTCTCTGTCTTTTGTTTGCTCCAATAAATAAAAATACCAGAGCATTTTATAAAATCCTCAAAACTTTTATGTGACCTTACATGATATAACACTAGCCACTCACAAGTTTTGGGAAATTTTGAAATTCAAATAATTTGAATTTCAATTCAAATAGGGTTTTATTTAATTTCCAAAGCCACAGTTTGAATATTAGAAAATTCCATGAGCATGGGATTGCTCCCAAACCATTTTTAAAATGATCAGCACCATTTATAGGAATTTTCCAAACATTCAAATGATTTTTGGAAAAAGATTTTTATCTGGCCATTTGATTTAATTTCTCAGGGCTTTTCTTTTCCCCATTTTTGATTTTCTTTTTGAAAATTTTGCATGATGCAAAGTAGCACTTGATCCTAGCACATACCTAACTTGGGGTTGTGACAAACTCGTTCAGTCTGCCCATCAGTCTGGGGGTGATATGCTGATACGTCTCAAACGTATCTACTTTTCCAAACACTTTTGCTATTGCTTTTCCCTCATTCTTGCATGATTTGGATGAAACTAACCCGGACTAACGCTGTTTTCAGCAGAGCTGCCTGTATGGTTTTATTGTGCGCAGGAAAATGGAATTTTGGACGTCTCAGAAAATTCCCAGAAAAATACCAGAAAATCCACGAACCCGAAGAAGCCAGAAGCCAGAAGTGGGACCAGAGGGGAGCCAAGGGGGCCCCAGGCGCCCCCCTGGCGCGGCCAGGGGTGGGGCCGCTCCCTCTGGCCGCCTGGGGGCCTCCCCCCCTCCTTTGGTGCCCTACCGAGGCTCCTATTTATTCCCGTGACGGAGAAACCCCGAAACAGAAGTCGTTTTCCCAATTCACGTCGCTGAGCTGCCGCCACCCTTTGTTCTTCTACGGGAGGGCTAATCTGGAGGCTGTTTTGGCCTCCAGAGAGGGGAGATCATCGCCATCGTCATCATCATCGCCACTCCATCCTCCCTCCATGACTTCTACATCCATGTGTGAGTAATTCCCTGCTGTAGGCAAAGGGGATGGTAGGGATGGGATGAGTTAGATCATGTAATAGTTTATCAGATTGTTGGGGGCATGTTGCCTATCATCTAGATTGGTGTTTAGCATCTTTGCTTCAACTTGTTGCTCTTAATGCTTGTCACTTTGGGCCCGAGTGCCATGATTTCAGATCTGAACCCTTTGTGCTTTCATGAATATATTTGTGTTCTTGATCTTATCTATGAGTTGTATGCACCTGTTATGGTCCGGAACCGGCGATCCCAAAGGTGACAGCTTCGTACACAAAAGGGGATGGACTATAATTTGAAGATTCCATGTATCCATTGATTGTTAATTCTTTGTTCTGGTGCTCTTTGACAGGAGCACCTTAATCTCCATAACTTTCTTTTGGCCCCGTTCGTAGCGGGATGATAGGACAAAAGATGTTGTGCAAGTTCTTATTGCAAGCACGTACAACTACCTATGGGGTACATGCCTGATGTTTGATTTATGCCTAGATGATCATTGCTTTTCTGTGTGCCTTGCCCCAAGTTAAATACATGATGTGTCTTATCCATGCAGCGCTCTACCATCCATCTCCCTAGCCTATAGTGTTTTTAATTTTGCTGGTTTCTAGTTGTTTACTTTCGCTGTTTTACTATTACTGTTTCACCACCACTATTACCGTTGCTATCATCACATCCATACCACAGTTGTTATTAATATCTTGTTGCAAGTAAGTGTATCTCAGGTGCGGTGGAATTGACAACTCCACTGTTAAAGCTTGTGGATATTCTTTGGCTCCCCTTGAGTCGAATCTATAAATTGGGTTATTCTTACCTGCGAAGACTATCTCGATCCCCTGCAGTTGTGGGTTATTCTTACCTGCGAAGACTAGCTTCTTCCTTTCTCTTTGAAGGAAGGTGCTGAAGCATGGTACGATGCACTACCATATGGTTCCATTAGAAGTCCTCAAGACTTTGCTCACTCTTTTGTTGATAAGTATTTTCCTGCTCATATGCAGCATGCTGCTTTACGAAGAATTTATAACTTTACACAGTTGCAAGATGAGAACCTCCCTAAAGCTTGGGGGAGGTATTGCAGTCTGATCCAGGCTAGACCGGGACATGGAGTCCCTAATAATGAATTAATTGATATATTTTATGCTGGTCTAACTAATGAATCTAGATCCTATTTGGACAGTTGTGCTGGTCGTGTTTTCAGGAAAAGAACACCGGACGATGCAGAAGAATTAATGGGCAAGATTGCAAGAACCATGAAGATTGGTCCGTCCCTGAACCACCTCCACCACCAAAGAAAAGGGGCATGCTTGTCCTAAGCCCCGAAGATATGCAAGAAGGAAAGAAGTCTATTAAAGAGAAGGGTATTAAAACTAAAGACGTGAAGAATCTACCCCCCATCGAGAAGTTGTGTGAGCCTACCACTCATCCTCCTACGGTAGAGGTACACTCTCTTTTAGATTTCAATGCAAGTGACATTCCTCATGGTAAGCCTCCTGATCAATGTTTAGATGAGCTTGATAATTTTATTATGAAGAAAAATCACTTTAATGAGAGGATACAAAGTCAGTTCCATGATAATTCCCTTGCTATCAAAAGTTTGCTTGATGTTCTAGGTAGAACAGTTAATGATGTTAAATGTCTTGTGAAGCATTTTCATATGGTTCAAACTCAGCTTGATCAAATTTCTAATGTGCAAAAAGATTTGCTTGCTAATAATGCCTTCGGGATTAAAACCCGAGGAGGAACTAGCACTCAAGACCCTCTCTATCCGGAGGGGCATCCTAAGAGGATCGAGCAAGATTCTCAAATACAGGAAGAAGAAATTGTTAGCTCTCCGAAGATGAAGAAGCACGAAGAAGCTGACAATTCCAATGATCCAAATAGTATATCTACCTGAGATGCTGAGACTGAAGACGGTGCTGAGCCTGAAAAGGATGATGAAAAGAATGATCCACCCGAAGTTCGAGAAGAAGAAGCACCCGACAAACGCAAGAAATACACTAGAGAAGATTTTATCGCAAGAAGACATGGGAAGGAACGAGAACCATGGGTATATAAACCCATGCCCTTTCCAGGTAAGTCTCTCAAAACTAAAGAAGAAGAGCATTACAATAAGTTTTGTGAGTGGATGAAACCTCTTTTTCTTCAAATTCCTTTGATTGATGCTATTAAGTTACCTCCTTATTCGAGATATATGAAAGATATTGTTACTAATAAAAGAAAAGTTCCTAATGAAGCAATATCTACTATGCTTGCTAACTACTCTTTTAGTGGAAAGATTCCTGAGAAGCTTTGTGATCCAGGTATACCCACCATTCCTTGTTCCATAAAGAATAATTATGTCAGGACTTCTTTATGTGATCTTGGAGCGGGAGTGAGTGTTATGCCCTTTTCTCTTTACAAGAGACTATGTTTAGAAAAACTAATCCCTACAGATATCGCTCTTCAGATGGATGACAAGTCAACAACTGTTCCCATAGGTATTTGTGAGGATGTTCCTGTTGAAGTTGCTAATTTTTTAATCCTTACTGATTTTGTTGTGCTTGACATGCCCGAGGATGGGAGCATGTCTATTATTCTTCGTAGACCTTTTCTTAACACCACAGGTTCTATTATTGATTGCAATAAAGGAAAGGTTACTTTCAATGTGAATGATAAAGAACACACGGTGTATTTTCCGAAGAAGATTGATAAGAGGCATGGCCTCAACTCTATAGAGAATATCGAGACCGTGAAGATTGGAGAATGGGATTGTCCTCGACATGTGCACCACAAATAGAAAACCATCATGGTGGGGACAATGTCCATTAAAGTAAAGGTGCAATGATCACTTCATGAGAAGTGAGGCTTTTTGCTCTATATATCGCCGGTTTCTTGGTAAGACTTGATCAACCTTGCTAGTTAGCATGTTTTATATAGGTAAAAAGTGGAGCTTGTTATATTTTCATTTGCCTTAGCTTTTATTCTCCTTGTTGTACCAAGTTTATATGTTTTTGAAACTTCACAACTCTAATCATTGCTTCAAGTTTTCAGAAAGTTTCGCAGCTTTTTGAACTTCGAAATTTTTTCAATAGTGAAGTTGTCAAAAAAATTCCAGAAAAATTATATTACAAATTTCCATGCCGGGAGTGACCCAGAGGCACCTGGGGCTGACCTGGGGGGCCACCCGTGGCCCAGGCGGCCAGCTGGCGCAGCCTGACCCCTGGACGCGCCCACAGGGCGCCTGGGGCCCACAGGCCCCACCTCCAGGTATGTCTTCTTCCTCCTCCTTACTCTCTCTCCAAAAACACGAGTTCCACTCCAGTTCTTGCATTCTTGCTGTTCTTGGAAGCGATTTTTGATCTCTCTCTACAGCCCACCATTCGAGCTGAGATTTTGAGCAAATACTCCCTGGTATGTAACTCCTTCACCCCTCCAATTAGATTTTTTATTGGTGGCTTCATTTGTGAGTATTTAGTAGCTCTTGGTGCTGTTCATATGAGCTTGCATGCATGTGTAGAAATTTATTTTCCAAGTTTTGATGCAAGTTTATGCCTTAGGTAAGTGAGTAGAGTAGTTTGCCTCAACTCACTTTGTTTAAATCCTTGTTTTTGTGAATTGTCAAAAATTTCAGAAATGAGTTTCTTTGGAAAAGCAAAGGGGTGGCTTGGGAAGAAGAAGCCCGAGCGCTCCGATCGAGTTACTAGAGATGCAGCTTCACCCTCAGCAGTTAGGGGAGCTACAATGATGATCATGTGCCCCTTGAGTTGTTGGAAGACACAAATCCAACATGCGCAATGATGTATCCGTGCGATGATTTTCTTACAGCTGCAAGAATTAAGGAGGAATTTTATGGCCTTTGTGCCAATGCAGGTTTGACACGACTAGATTTATGCCGTGTGGTACAATACGGTTTTGTAATATAATAGGGGTGCCGAACGTTAGTCAGACAACTAAGATGACCATGCAGCCTTCCGGGTTGAGGACCCTCTTCAACTCCCTTTGCTACCAGGAGGAGACCGACATTCGGCGCACGAAGATTTCCAGCATGTTGTTTCCACACCTCAGGTATTTTGCGTATTTTGTTGTTAGAGGGGTGTTAGCTCGTGACAACACGAGCAATGGTTTTGCACCAGACTTCGCTATTTATGCGAACGCCCTCTCTGGTAAGAATGAGTATAATGTGGGTGCCTTGATTGCTCGACGCCTTGTTACGAACAGTATCAAGGGCGATTTATATGGTGGCGTTTACGCCACACTTATCCTTGAGTCTCTTGAGCGCACCCCGCATCCGGATGATGTTCCCTTTTCATACGCGAGTCTCGATCTTGCGGCTATGAAGAGGCACAAGTTTGTTACCATGACTTCTTAGTTTGGTAACCTTGATTATATTTTGAGGTTTGAAAGGACCATTACTCCTGAGATCTGTCTACCTGCACCACTTTTGTTGATAACACTCACAGGAACGGATGGTCCTACAATGAAATTCGGTTCAATGAGTTCATGGCTAATTGCCAGCCGCATAACCCCATGGAGGGGGTTGTGCCCGATGAAAAGGAGCACCATGAGTTCCCACCTTTCTAGGGAGAGACCTTCACCGAGCATGGCGAGGGATCTTCTTCCGCTTGGAGCGCAGGGCCTTCCTCATGGGAGGATCCGAGGACTTCGGTGTACGGACCGGAGGGCTCATACGACTCCTGGACTTACCCTTACCCCGGGACAGGAGGCTCCTGGGGACAGTAGCTGCTACCAACTTAGGCCAAAAGCCTAAGCTTGGGGGAGTAAGTTCCCTTCTCACCTTTCCATTGTATTATCCATTTTCATTTTATTTGCTTTCATCTTTTTCGAAGTTTTTTCCCGTTCTTCTTTGTTCTTTTATCTTGCAAAAACAACAAAAAGATTTCTCTTTTCTTTTTCTTTCGCTAAATCTTTGAAAAATCCAAAAATATCTTCTTTTCTCTCTTTAGTTTGCTTTGTTGCAGAGTTCGGCTCGAGTCCGTGATGGCATTTGCACTTGATTATATTTTCCTACGTTCAATCGTGCAAGCGACAAGGCAGTGATGACGAAGATCGACGAAAGGGATGCAACAAGGAAAACCGGTATGAACTCTTTTTGTTTCTACTTTTGTACATGCTTGTACTTATGATTTAGAGACCAGCTTGTAGCGACATATTGCTTTGTTTACAATGCTTTCCCAGTGTTCATGCTTTGCTTGTGGTTAATCCCAAATAGCTAGAGTACATAATGTGTTGTTGAAATGATTTACATGCATTGCATTGTTCATGGTTTTGCATACTGAAGTGTTATTTCCCTTTGGAGAATTCTTGGATTGACTTGGCACATGCTTACACATGTTTATGACTGAAAAGTCTAACATGCCTTGATGATCTTTGAATTTCAGAATAGTCATATCATTTTCATGCCCAATTCAATGTTACTTTGTCGCTCTGCATGATTATGACTGTTATTTCTCTCTAGTTGGTCGCTTCCCAGTCTTTTGCTAGCCTTCGCTCGCACTAAGCGGATTTCTGCTTGTGCATCCAAAATCCTTGAAACAAGTTTTTCCATATGAGTCCACCATACCTTCCTATGTGGTATTTACCGGCCATCCTAACGAAGACTTTCTTGTACCATCTCAAAATTATTCAAAAGCACTCCTGTTTTGTGCCGCTGTTTTAGCTCATGAGGAAGTAGTAGGTAATTCATGACCGTCTTATGTTAGACATGTTTTATTCCGGGATTGCATGTCTAATATGCAAACCCCTAATACGAGGAGGGACTGGCATGAGTGCGCCCAGCTCACAAAAGATTATCACAACCAAAAAACCCTCCTTCACGCTTTGTCTATGAGAAATCAGAAAACTTTGGCAGTGATAAACAAAGGAGATTAAGGGGATGTGATCGTCTCCATCTTGGGAGCCGTTCCTCGAAGCATGTCTAGCGTAAGAGGTGATTGAGTTGTCTACTAGCATTCGTTTTTTTTAAGCTTGTCTACTAGCATTCGTTCACAAAGGATGCACCTCCCAAAAACACTTTTTTTATCTCTGTTTCAAAACCGAGAGCTCTGGTACAAGTTTAGTTTTTGCTTCCATTCACGGGTTTTCAACCTTTCCACCAAACTCCGCGGTTCGAGAGTCTCCACCTTATTTCTTCAAAGCACCAACTAGGAGAGCATAATTGTCATTCTGAGTGTAATGTGCATTTTCCCAAAGTACTACATTGTCTTTTGCATGATTGTGGTATTACTTATTCTGAAGTTCTTAGTTCTAGTCTCCTTTAAAACTCCGGAGGAGTTTCTGCATTTATGTTTTGCTTCACTCATGGAGGCTAGCGAAATACCACTCTAGTATGTTCAAGCTTTGTGCATTGTAACCCTGTCTTGATTTTCAGTAGCATATTATTTACTTTTAGTTGTTTGTGATTGATCACTTGAAAGAAGGATTGCTTCGTGCATTGTCCTCATAGCATTTTTTTGATACTTGCTAAATTCTTTTCGTAGTACATGCTTATATACATCTATTGAAGCAAAATAGTTTATCAAAGTTTTCTTTATCGCGTTCAGTTCGTTGTACTGAATTTCTTGAGGACAAGCAATATGCTAAGCTTGGGGGAGTTGATACGTCTCAAACGTATCTACTTTTCCAAACACTTTTGCTATTGCTTTGACCTCATTCTTGCATGATTTGGATGAAACTAACCCGGACTAACGCTGTTTTCAGCAGAGCTGCCTGTATGGTGTTATTGTGCGCATGAAAATGGATTTTTGGGCGTCACAGAAAATTCCCAGAAAAATACCAGAAAATCCACGCACCCGAAGGAGCCAGAAGCCAGAAGTTGGACCAGAGGGGAGCCAAGGGGTCCCCAGGCCCCCCTGGCGCGGCCAGGGGTGGGGCCGCGCCCTCTGGCCGCCTGGGGGCCTCCCCCCTCCTCTGGTGCCCTACCGAGGCTCCTATTTATTCCCGTGACGGAGAAACCACGAAACAGAAGTTGTTTTCCCAATTCATGTCGCGGAGCCGCCGCCACCCTCTGTTCTTCTCCGGGAGGGCTAATCTGGAGGCTGTTTTGGCCTCCGGAGAGGGGAGATCATCGCCATCGTCATCATCATCGCCACTCCATCCTCCCTCCATGACTTCTCCATCCATGTGTGAGTAATTCCTTGTTGTAGGCAAAGGGTATGGTAGGGATTGGATGAGTTAGATCATGTAATAGTTTATCAGATTGTTGGGGGCATGTTGTCTATGATCTAGATTGGTGCTTATCATCTTTACTTCAACTTGTTGATCTTAATGCTTGTCACTTTGGGCCCGAGTGCCATGATTTCAGATCTGAACCCTTTGTGTTTTCATGAATATATTTGTGTTCTTGATCTTATCTATGAGTTGTATGCACCTGTTATGGTCCGGAACCGGTGATCCCAAAGGTGATAGCTTGGGACACCAAAGGGGATGGACTATAATTTGAGGATTCCATGTATCCATTGATTGTTAATTCTTTGTTCCGGTGCTCTTTGACAGGAGCACCTTAATCTCCATAAGTTCCTTTTGGCCCCGTTCGTAGCGGGATGGTAGGACAAAAGATGTTGTGCAAGTTCTTATTGCAAGCACATACAACTACCTATGGGGTACATGCCTGATGTTTGATTTATGCCTAGATGATCATTGCTTTTCTGTGTGCCTTGCCCCAAGTTAACTACATGATGTGTCTTATCCATGCAGCGCCCAACCATCCATCTCCCTAGCCTACATTGTTTTACTATTACTGTTTCACCACCACTATTACCGTTGCTATCATCACATCCATACCGCAGTTGGTATTAATATCTTGTTGCAAGTAAGTGTATCTCAGGTGCGGTGGAATTGACAACTCCACTGTTAAAGCTCGTGGCTATTCTTACCCGCGAAGAATATCTCGATCCCCTGCAGTTGTGGGTTATCATATGCCGTCATGTGCTTTAGTGCGGTTCCCAAGGCTTGATGTAGTTGTGCCCAAAATGCGGAGGTGAACGTGAACCCTCTGTCGGAGGTGATTTTTTTGGGTACGCCATGAAGGCTAACAATCCGGGACATGTATAGCTCTGCTAACTGATCTGTTCGATAAGTAGTGCGGACCGGGATAAATTGGGCCACCTTGGTGAGCATGTCCACGATAACCCAAATGGAGTCATGGCCTCGGGCTGGTTTGGGAAGCCCCACGACAAATTCCATGCATATGTCCTCCCATTTCCACTAAGGGACTTGTAGGGGTTGCAGCAATCCAGCAGGCTTCTGATGCTCGGCCTTGACACGTTTGCAAATATCGCAGCATGCCACGTAATACACAATATCCTTCTTTATTCCAGGCCAACAAAATGTTGTCCACAGATCCTGGTACATCTTGGTACCTCCTGGGTGGATGGAGTACGCAGACTCATGTGCTTCTCGCAATATTTGTTGTCTTAGGCTGTTTTGGTCTGGTACACATAGTCGGTCCTCAAACCATAGCGTCTCTTGGTCATCGACGCGGAAGGGTGTGGCTTTGCCTGGCCGTACCTTCTCTTTGATCTCCTGGATCTCCGGATCTTGTTTCTGAGCTTCTTTGACTTCTTCCACGAGAGTTGGGGTAATCTCCATTGTCTTCACTTGTAGCGGATTGCATAGCACCAGGTTGAGGCTAGTAAATTCCCTTTGTAGTTTTGGGTCCATCCCTCTCCAAAGTGCGGACCATGCTTGGCTTTCTGCTAAGGGCATCGGCCACCACATTGGCTTTCCCGGGATGGTAGTTGATCCTGAGGTCGTAGTCCTTGACCAGTTCCAGCCATCTCCTCTGCCTGAGGTTGAGATCCGGCTGGGTGAAAATATACTTGAGGCTCTTGTGGTCGGTGATATTTCGCATCGTTGGCCGATAAGGTAATGCCTCCATATCTTCAGGGCATGCACTACGGCTGCCAGCTCCAAATCATGGGTGGGATAATTTCCTTCATGTGGGCGTAGCTGCCGAGAGGCATATGCTACAACCTTTCCTTCTTGCCTCAGCACACATCCAAGGTCGCGTCTGGAGGCGTCTCAATAAATGTCAAATCTCTTGTGGAGGTCTGGCAAGGTTAAGACCGGTGCGGAAGTTAACGTGGTCTTTAGCTGCCTGAAGCTATCATCACATTCCTTGGTCCAGACAAACTTCTGATTCTTCTTTAATAGCTTGGTCAATGGTTCGGCTATTTTGGAGAACCCTTCAGTGAACAAGCGATAATATCTCGCCAATCCGAAGAAACTTCGGACTTCGGTCACGGTGGTGGGTTGCTTCCAGTTCAATATGTCGGCCACCTTACTGGGGTCTACGACCACTCCTTGTGCTGACAGGATGTGCCCCAGAAATCCCACCTCCTTCAGCCAGAACTCGCACTTGCTGAATTTGGCGTATAGACGGTGAGATCGCAGTCGCTCCAATACGATACGGAGGTGCTGCTCATGTTCTTCTTCACTTCGGGAGTATATGAGGATATCATCAATGAATACCAACACAAACTTGTCTAGGAAGCCCATAAAGACCTTGTTCATCATGCCCATGAAGTATGCTGGGGCATTTGTCAATCCGAATGACATGACCGTGAACTCGTGTAGGCCATATCTCGTGGTGAACGTCGTCTTGGGTATGTCTTCTTTCTTGATCTTCAGCTGGTAATAGCCCGTACGAAGGTCTATCTTGGAAAATACCCGTGCACCATTCAATTGGTCAAATAGATCATCAATGCGGCGTAGCGGGTATTTGTTCTTGATGGTGACTTCATTCAGTGGGCGGTACTCCACACACATTGGCAGACTTCCATCCTTCTTGACAAATAGTACAGGCGATCCCCAGGGTGAGGTGTTGGGGCGAATGTACCCTTTCTGTAACAACTCGTCCAGCTGCTTCTTTAGCTCCACCAGCTCGGTAGACGGCATCCGGTAGTACTTCTTGTATATCAGGGCTGTACCGGGAACAATCTCAATGGAAAACTCCAGTTCCCTGTCTGGTGGTATGCCTGGCAATTCTTCTGGGAATATATCTGGGAATTCTCTGACCACTGGGATCTTTTCCATGTCGTCCGTGGTGATCTGACATACCAGTAACTCTTTCTTTCGTGGCATTCCCACGTTGGTGAATCAGACTGCTTTTCAATCTGGGTTGACCAGCTTCACTATCCGAGTCTGGAAGGCGAGACAGACATGGTGAGCTGTGAGACAATCTACTCCGGGAATTGCATCAAGCCCCTTGGATTCAAGAAGAAGGAGGGCTGCTGGGAACTTAACTTAATATATCTCAATTGTCAAATTCTTGCATATCGTGTCTGCTCTTAGCACGTCCCCAGGGGTTTGTACCACCACGATTTTTCCCAAAAGAGAGAGAGGAAAATTATTTTGGGTGGCAAAACTCTGCGAAATTAACGAGTCGGTCGCCCCGGAATCAAATAATATAACTGCGGGTATGTTATTAATAGGAAACATACCGACGAATACGTCAGGGGACTCATGGACTCCTTCGGCCGAGACATGGTTGACTCGAGCTTGGCGATAGTTTGAGTTGGGCTGGCCCCTGATGTTGTTGATTTGTGGTGTTAAGTTCCCCATCTTGGCGGGGCATTGCCTGGAATAGTGCCATGTCTTTCCGCAAGTGAAACAAGTGCCATTGCGAATGCAATCTTCCTTGACTTGGGGAGTGATGAACTGCTTCCCTTGGTTTGTCGGCTTGGTGGTCGCAGCGTTGTCATTAGTCCAAGAAGGCTTGAAATCGGTCTAAGTAGGCTGCGGAGTGGGCTGTCAGACGCGTGGTTTCGGGAAGGATGGCCCATCATTGGTCTTCTTAGCTTCATATTTACGCTTGCGGTCGTCATTCCCAAACTTGTGCTCAATGACAGACTTGTTCTCCCGTTCTTCTATGAGCGCCTTGTTGACAAGAGTCTGGAAGTCCGGGAAGTCCAACATGCTGAGTTGACAACGGAGAGTGGCTTTGAGTCCTCCAAGGAAACGATCTATCTTCCTCTCTTCTGTGGCCACATCATGCATCGAGTATCTTGCAAGGTGGTTGAACTTGTTGAGGTACTCAGTCACTGACATGCTGCCTTGGACAAGGGCGAGGAACTCCCACTGCTTGACCTTCAATACCCTGGTAGGGATGTGGTAGGTGCGAAACTTTTTCTTGAACTTTACCCAGGTAATTTCTTCCTCTGGGGGCCATACTGCCTTGGTATTGTCCCACCAAATTGTTGCGTATCCTTCGAGATAGTGAGTGGAAAACTTTACCTTGTCAGCTTCATCACAGGGAGCAATCTCAAATTTCTTTTCAATGGTCCTCAGCCAGTCATCAGCTTCAATGGGATCTGTTGCTTGGTCAAAGCTCGGGGGTCGGGTGCGCTGAAAATCGGATAGCTTGGAGCGGAATCCTGGGTTCTGATTCTGTCCCACAATAGTCTGGATGTTTCTCAGTAATTCCATGAGATCCTGGTTTCTCTTTTCTTCAAACATTCTCATGATCTGTTCGGTGGTTGGTTCATAAGGTGGATGAGGTAGCATCGGTTCTGGTGATAGTCCAGCTTGCTGATACGTCGAAAACGTATCTATAATTTCTGCTTGCTCCATGCCTCTTTTGTGTGATATTTCTATGATATTGATGAACTTACATATACTTTTGATCATATATGGACTAACCTATTAACTCAGTGCACCCCAGTGCCAGTTCCTGTTTTCTGCTGTTTTTCTATTTCAGGTTTCCCCTTTATTAAAAGTACTAGAAAAATTCTGGGAAACATATAGGAAAAATCAGCGTACCGGAAGCTTTGCGAAGAGCCCAGGAGGGGCCAGAGGGGAGCCAGCGGGGGCCCAGGCGGCCAGAGGGCGCGGCCAGGCCCATGGCCGCGCCAGGGGGGGCGCCTGGAGCCCCTGGCCCACCTCTGGCTGCCCCCTTTCGCCTATTTATTCCCCGTGACGAGAAACCCTCGGGGACAGAACCCTTTTTCACGATCTCTCCTCTGTTCCGCCGCCGCTGTACTTCCAAGATCGGGAGCACCAGAAGACCTCTTCCCGGCACCCTACCGGAGGGAGGAATCACCTCCGGGAGCTTCTCCACCACCATGGATGCTTCCCGGATGAACCGTGAGTACTCCACCTTGGACCATGGGTCCATGATCAGTAGCTATGTGATGTTCTCCTCCCCTCTTTGTTCTTCATGTATTAGACCTCGTGAGCTGCCCTACATGATCGAGGAAAATATGTAATCTTTCAACTGTTGCTATGCTGAGTTTTCTGGGATCCGATGGATTATGAGATTATGTTCAGATTGTGATTGAGTTATATATTTGATTCTCTTCTTTCATATTTATGTTCTTGAGTAACTCTTGCATGTTCTCCGTTGCTGTTTATTGCTTTGGCCAAGTAGCAGGTAGTGACTCCAAGAGGGAGTGTTATGCATGATTGTGGGTTCATGCCCCCCGATGACTAGCTTGAGTGACTGAAACATGAGTCTAGGAGATGTTCTGTTGCCAGAAGGGGGAAAACAACGGTGCTTGTACTTGTAGGTGCAAGGATTGTTTACTTTACGCAGAGTTCTTTAATGTAGTTGTCCGTTGCTTTGAGTTTACACTTTGGGTGGGATTCACAACTTAATACCAGCGAGATGTTCTTGATAGATATCTCAATGTGGATAATTAGTGTGTAGATGCGAATGGATTTCGGTCTACTTGTCTTGGCGTACCGCCCGTGCTTTTGAGCCTCTTCCTTTCTGTTTTGCATAATTAGCATTGGTTTGCGCACATAATCCTGTCAATTGCCCAAATGTAATTTGTTTACCTCACATGGCTATTTCATCGTCTTTTGGGAGAGAGACATCACTAGTGAACATCATGGGACCCCGGTCCATATTACCACTACTGTTTACACCTTCAATTTACTTTCAGTATTTACTTTTCCGTTGCTATCACTATCTATCATTATTATCCTGTGCGTTTTATCCTTTGTAAACAACCAGGCCGGAGGAATTGACAACTCCTCTAAACTCATTGGGAGCAAAGCTATCTGTGTGTGTGCAGGTCCAGGAGAAGCAAGTGATTATCTTCAAACGACGCCTCACTTGCCGAACCACCTACTTGTCGAACTTGGAGTCCTACCGGAGACAATCTTAAAACCTCGGTATCTTCATCGAGGAAAACTTGCCGTTATGCTACATCTCACCTTCCACTTGGGGTAACCAACGAGGGCGATAAGTTATCTCGTGTATCAAGAAAATTTCTGGCGCCGTTGCCGGGGACTCCACTCTTCAAGATAGGGGAATTGCACACTATCTTTTATCTTTGCTTTTTAGTCTTGTTAGTTTACCTTTCAGTTTTTGCTTTAGTGTCTTTTATCAAAAATCCAAAAATAGTTACCTTGCTAGTAGTTATCAGTATGTTTGGCCCCTTTGCCTTTGGTGAGTCAGAAGTGCTCACCTTTAAACAAAGAGGTGGTGAAAGTCTGAAAGATGCCTGGTATAGGATTAATGATTCTCAAAAGAGAGCCACCAAGAAGCAAACCACTACTATCTTGCTTAAATTTTTTTATGTTGGAATTACTTCTTGGAATAGGTTTATTCTAGATACTGCTATCAATGGGAATTTCATAGAAGCCCCAGTTTGGGAAGCTCTTAGTGTTATGGGAAATCTTGTTGGAAATCTCTGTGTTGATAGTTTTCAAAAGAATATTACCCTAGCTCATATTATGAAAAAACTTGAAAAGATGGAGCTAAAGATGCCAAGTATTAATAAGATAAGTGAGTTAGATCATAAGGTTCAAGGGAATTTGAATAGATTAGATAGCTCCATGCATAAAATTCTCAAAACCTTGGAGACCATCAAATCCCATGACCTTGACCCTTCTAGGATTGATAAGATTGAGGAAATTATTGACACTCTAGGAACTAATTTCTCATCAATTAAAACCAAAAAGGTGGAAACTCTGGAAAAGAAGGAACGTAGGTTCGTTTACCTTCCAAAGGCTCCTCGTTCCAAAAATAATTTATCTATTGCGAAAGGGGTTGAAACTGTGAAAACTTTGGAAGAGATACCTCTCTTCAATAAGATGAATGATACTCCAATTGATTTGCCGCCTTTTGCTTTATTTCCTAGAAGTATCTTTATTAGGCGTTTATTTGAAATACCTCTTAAGATTGGTTGTATTATTGAAGAGCTTTTTGATGATCTTGATGATGGTTCAATTGATACAACTTGATCTATTTGCATTAAGCCTAGCTAATGGCTTTAAAGAAGCGCTTTCGGGAGGCAGCCCGCAACGAATTTAGGATTTCCTTTTTGTTTTTTCTGCTATTTTAGTGGTCTTGATGATTGTTACTACTGTAGAAACATAATTGTATCTTTACTTTTCAAGCTTTGTGCCTTTTATAGCCTCATACGACAAGGGAAGTGAAAGTTGTGACATGCTGTCCAGAAAACAGATTCTGTCCTCGTGACTAGAAAAATCAGAGAAAAATCCCAGTTCATCTTTTTGAGATGAATTTTTTACAAAGCGTGCTCTATACAATTACGAAACTTTCGTATGTTCTGAGTTTTTTGATTTGAGTTGCATAAGTATCCCTAAAAAATCGTTTTTACCTTATGGTCTGTTTTTCACAGATTCTGTCCTGTTTTGCCTTTTCTTCGTTTTGCAAACCTTAAGATTGATTTTTCTTTGCAAAAGCTTTTTGGAAATCTTGAGAAACAGTAGCTCTTCAAGGTTATCCTTATTTCCAGTAGAGAAAAATTATTTTATTATGGGTGCTAACCTCGCTAATCAGATTATGATGAGTTATATATGAAGGGAGTTTTCAAGTGTGCGAGGGAAGATGATGAAAGAAGATTAAGAAGTGTCAAGCGTTCAAGCTTGGGGATGCCTCCATCCCCAAGAAATATTAAAGGAGACTCAAGTGTCTAAGCTTGGGGATGCCCCCGTGCATCTCCTTCTCCATCGACAATTATCAGTTCGTCTCTCGTTTCACTATATTTTTATCACTTCATGCGTTATGTGGTATTCTTGGAGCGTCTCGCTCTTAGGTTTTGTTTTTAGTTTTCTTTAGATTTTCTTGCTGTTCATAACAAGTTATAACCCAGCTTTCTATGTGTGGGAGAGAAACATGCTCCACTTCCAAAATTTAGAACACACCATAGGACTTTTTCCTGCTTATCTTTGCTGTGTTTGTTCTTTATCTTTTCGTAGCTACTGTCATGTTTTGCTCTTAGCTTTCATGCTTATCTTTTTAAGAGATTTTTTTTAGTTTGTTGCTGGAACTCTCTTGAGTTTTCATGTTTATCTTGTTTAGAGAGTTTGCCTGTTGCACAGAGTTTTGTGTCTTGACTTGAAGTAGGTAATTGAGGTTGCTATTCTTTTTGTAGTAGTAACTTGCAATAGTTTTGAGGTATTGTTTTGAGTAATGTTTGGACTTTTGGTGTCAAGAGCTTTAGCCTATTATTGATAGATGTCGTATTTTGGGCAACCCGTGTTTATTTTAAAAAACTTACAAATTAGTTGAGAACTTTAGCTACTAGTTGGATCACTACTCTTCTGAGGGGTCGAATATTAGAGCACACTCACGTACCATGAGTCGAGGATGCGCAAGGATAACCAAACCCCCATACACTCCTCCTCGGGGTACTTGTCTCTTTGTGAACCTCCTTATTAGATTGAGAGTTACAGATAATAAGTGCATGAGTTCTTCGGACTAATGTGAGTATTCGAAAGTTGACATTTCCACCTTCCCATATTTTGCTAGCCTTTCCTGTGCCGTGGATTGCTTTCTTCCCACTCCGAGAGTTAGCGTCCACCTTCGCCGGTACATCCAAACCCTTGGCACGATACGCTCTGTCATCATAAGCCTCCTTATATCTTTCCTCAAAACAGCCACCATACCTACTTATGAAGGCATTTCCATAGCCTTTCCGAGATACATTGCCATGCAACATCTATCTTCTCATGACTTGATCTTCATGTCATACATGCTACTTGCTTGATCGATGAGCCGCATGCTAGTTGGGCCTTGCCCTAATCATTGCATATCCTGCTACACTGGCAGAGGCATACATTTGCATACATCATGATAGTTACATTTCTTTATGATTTGAGTACTTTGTAAAGTGTGAAAGATCTTCTATACTTTTTGTAATATATAGAGTGTTGCCCCTAAAGTGAGGAAAAGATCCCAAAGTGGAAAAATTAAAAGATCCCAAAGAGGACAAATTAAAAGATCCCAAAGAGGACAAATGAGAGTTAAATAGAAAGATCCATTGAGGCCACCAAAAAATAGAAAAAAATAGAAAAAAAGAGAAGAAATAAAAAGAGAGAAGGGGGCACACTACTATTCTTTTTTGAGAAGATCCACACTCGGACTCCATCTTATATCTTGTACTCCATAGAGATTATCATTCATGCATATAACTATGTGGGGACCTTAACACTATAGAACTTGGCTTGTATATTCCAATGATGAGCCTCCTCAAATGAGCTCTAGGTCTTCTTGAGCAAGCAAGTTGGATGCACCCCCACTAGTTCCATTGGAGAGCTTTTAGCTCATATGTGCATCCGTTGCATGGCAATCCCTACTCCTCACATCATATCTATCATTTGGATTTCTCTCGCCTGTGATTGTCCTCATTGATGTGAGCCTTTCACACCTTTTTTTGTCTTCCTCCTCCACCTTACTCTTTCTTTGCCATCCTAAGTGTCAACTTTCTTGCTTACGCTCATCCATTGCATGAGTGCTCAAAATATCGAAAAGGAGTGGATCATTTTGACTTGTACCTGACTAGTGGTCTGGGGATGAGTCAAGATAAGATTCCAAAGAAGACCAAGTGTGACACTTTAGTAGATTAAGTTCTCAACAATAAAAATACTTTTTCTCGTATATCCCTATCCCCTTTCTTGCACGCAAACACCATTTGCAGACATTCGAGTCACGGCCAGCGAGAGCTCTTGCACCTTTATGTTCTTATGTTGCTTATTTCAATGCTAGATATAGACTCTTGCCTGTTATGACTTGAATTGAATTGCATGCTCTGATTGCTTTACTAACAAAGTTCTTATATGGTTGTTAGCATGCCACCACAGAAATTATGGTTGTTATCATTTACCTACTCGAGGACGAGCAGGAATTAAGCTTGGGGATGTTGATACATCCAAAATGTATCTATAATTTCTGCTTGCTCCATGCCTCTTTTGTGTGATATTGCTATAATATTGATGAACTTCCATACACTTTTGATCATATTTGGACTAACCTATTAACTCAGTGCACCCCAGTGCCAGTTCCTGTTTTCTGCTGTTTTTCTATTTCAGTTTCCCCCCTTATTAAAAGTACCAGAAAAATTCCGGGAAAAATATAGGAAAAATTAGCGTACCGGAAGCTTCGTGAAGAGCCCTGGAGGGGCCAGAGGGGAGCCAGGCGGGCGCCTGGAGCCCCTGGCCCACCTCTGACTGCCCCCTTTCGCCTATTTATTCCCCGTGACGAGAAACCCTCGGGGACGGAACCCTTTTTCGCGATCTCTCCTCTATTCCGCCGCCGCCGCGCTTCCAAGATCGGGAGCACCAGAAGACCTCTGTCCATCACCCTGCCGGAGGGAGGAATCACCTTCGGGAGGTTCTCCACCACCATGGATGCTTCCCGGATGAACCGTGAGTAGTCCACCTTGGACCATGGGTCCATGATCAGTAGCTATGTGATGTTCTCCTCCCCTCTTTGTTCTTCATGGATTAGACCTCGTGAGCTGCCCTACATGATCGAGGCACATATGTAATCTTTCAACTGTTGCTATGCTGAGTTTGCTGGGATCCGATGGATTATGAGATTATGTTCAGATTGTGATTGAGTAATATATTTGATTCTCTTCTTTTATATTTATGTTCTTGAGTAACTCTTGCATGTTCTCCGTTGCTGTTTATTGCTTTGGCCAAGTAGTAGGTAGTGACTCCAAGAGGAAGTGTTATGCATGATTGTGGGTTCATGCCCCCCGATGACTAGCTTGAGTGACAGAAACATGAGTCTAGGGTATGTGCTGTTTCCACAAGGGGGAAAACAACGGTGCTTGTACTTGCGGGTGCAAGGATTGTTTACTTTCCGCAAAGTTCTTTAATGTAGTGGTCCGTTGCTTTGAGTTTACACTTTGGGTGGGATTCACAACTTAATACCAGTGAGATGTTCTGGATAGATATCTCAAGGTGGATAATTATTGGGTAGATGCAGATGGATTTCAGTATACTTGCCTTAGCGTACCTCCCGTCCTTTTGAGCCTCTTCCTTTCTTTTTTTCATAATTAGCATTGGTTTGCGCACATAATCCTGTCAATTGCCCAGCTGTAATTTGTTTACCTCGCATGGCTACTTTATCGTCTTTTGGGAGAGAGACATCACTAGTGAACATCATGGGACCCCGGTCCTTATTACCACTACTGTTTACACCTTCAATTTACTTTCAGTATTTACTTTTCCGTTGCTATCACCATCTATCATTATTATCCTGTGCATTTTATCCTTTGTAAACAACAAGGCCGGAGGAATTGACAACTCCTCTAAACTCGTTGGGAGCAAAGCTATCTGTGTGTGTGTAGGTCCAGGAGAAGCAAGTGATTATCTTCAAACGGCGCCTCACTTGCCGAACTACCTACTTGTCGACCTTGGAGTCCTACTAGAGACAATCTTAAAACCTCGGTATCTTCACCGAGGGAAACTTGCCGTTACGCTACATCTCACCTTCCACTTGGGGTAACCAAAAGGGGCGAGAAGTTATCTCGTGTATCACTTGCCTAGCGGACCGACGAACGGGGGTATCTTCGCCACCAGAGTTGCTGCCTTCACCTCGCCTCCTCCTATATCCGTTCCCAATAAAGCGCCAATATCATGAGCAAGCACTATAGGGGAAATTATTAAAGTGACAGCGAAATAAAATCGAAACACCAGACGGCGGTAGTTGATGAATATTTGCACCCTTGCGAAAACCAGCGAATAAACCCAGCGGCCTCCTGATCGGTCTTGACAACTCGGATCTGGGGCATTACTGGAATAACTCAACCACTGGTCAAGATGGCCGAAAATCAGCTCAGAACTTGGACTAGTGTTGATAAGAAGAAGGCATAGGTCCCCTGAGACGACCGAGAATACAACTCAGAACACAGGGTCTCCACTGCGAAAAGAAACTCAGCAACTGCCTGAGACGACCGAAAAGTAGCTCAGAACACAAGCACGTTGCTGAAAAGAGAAAGGTAAAATAGGCATCCACCCCGGACGGCCGACCAAGAATCAGCTCAGAACCAGACGTGGTGCCACTTCCGGAGAGAAAGCGAGCAGGGGTTCATTCGGGTCACCATGTCAAAACCATCGAAGAAACGAGGAAAAAGCCACATTAAAAGTAGCCAAATAAAAAAACGAGATGCACATCCATAATTATACATAGCATTGCAGCCTCATACAAAGAAAACTAGTAGGTGATAGCATAACTGATACTGCTCATACGACAGTTGACAACATGCACGACATTACGATAAATGCAATATATACTCATGATGCTACTCGACATCGCTCTAGTCGTGGAAGTGAAGAGGGCACTGACAGTCAGATGAACCATCGGAGTCACCCTCAGAGTTGAAACTAGCGATGTGGATCGTGCTGCGTGAAGTGACGTGAAGACGGCGACGCTGACGGGAAGACTCTGCCTCAGGAGGAGGGAGGTACGCTGTCTAAGCATAGGAGCAGCAAGGGTAGCAGTCAACGCGGCCCACTCCTCTGGGGTCTCGCGTCAACTGACTGTTGGAACAGCTGGAGTCTCCGGTGTCGGTATCGGTGCAAAGGTGGAGGGTGGAGGAGGAGGCGGAGACTGAGCTAGGCTGATAGAAGCAAGTGCCTCCCTAGAATGAGCCAGCTCCTCTGCAAGACTAATGATCAACTCGTACTGAGCGGTCATGTAACGAGTGAGGTGGAAAACTTCCCGGTCGCACTCCGAGTCGGGCGGAAAAAGAACCTGCCCTGTAGAAGACAGGGTGGGGTAGTGGGAGAAACCTGGATGAGTCTTCATGTCGACCTCCTGCTGGCGCAAGTCGAGAAGGGCGTCCAGAGAAGCATAGAGGATAGACTGCTCTGGAGTCGAGGCGGGTCCTCCCTTCGCGGACCGTGAAAGGCTGCCGATCGCGGAGCTCATGAAAAGGAACACCTCAACACGGTACTCGTGTACGAAGTCAGACAGCTTCTCGCGGTACACCTGGAACACAGGGTCTTCTCCATGAGGTTACAGTTGGAGCCAAACTCTGCGGAGCAGCGACGGGAAGCCTGTCGACGAATACTCGTACTCAAAGGGGTATGGAATAGGTGCCATCTACACTCACAAGGTTATCCATTAGTAACAATAACCAATACGTCTGTATGCATGCCAAGAAATCATCCAATGCATCAATCAAAGAGCACAAGACAAGCAAGACTCTAGACTAGCGTTGATCTAGTGCTCGCGAACTCGCGTGTCCTACAGTCAACGCGGCTCTGATACCAATCGTTGTGGCACCCCGGCTCAGAGCAACCGGTTTACCTCACATTGCCAGCCCAGAGATCATGTCTTCTGGCAATGCACAACATATTGGTACAGAAACAACCACTTTATTAATAATTATACACGTACATAGGTTCGGGATACAAATGGCTACGAGGCATGGCGGCACATCTCGTGCGACAACAATACCTACATTACTTATGTTACATCTCAGGGCCTCGATACGAGCGACAAGATATTCTGCGGCAATGGAACAACGGTGTGATGGAGCTCCACTCCATGGGGACACTGCTGGGATACGGACTAGTTCGCGAAGTACGGCACAACAGAGTCTTCATGCTCAGCTTCTCCTGCATCTGGCATGACACGCCAGGTCAGTACATCAAATGTACTTGCAAGCTAACAACAGCCATGTCATCAGGGTGAACAATATCAACAAGGCAAGCATAACATTCAACATAAATTCTTAGTTAGGATTATTTCATTACCAACCATCCATGATCATCGCATGACCATGAAGCTTACCTCCGAGTCCGCCCTGACTCAGCATCCGGGTCATCGCATGACCTTCCAACTATACCGGTCATCGCATGACCTGTCGGGACCCGGGGTTAGCGTATGTAATTCCAGTCACGATATAATCACATGGAGAGCCGAGAACCGTACCCACTTGTCTAAGCAGACAAGGCCAAGCACAGAATGTTCTCGGTAAGCATCGAACGTGAGGGGCATCCCATTCAGGCCGGATGATCAACTGAGATGGGTCCTCAACGTCCGCTCACAAGTCTAAATGCTTATGGGTGGTGAATCCCATACTCATAGACAAGTCGCCTCAACCATGTTATCGATTGGATCCTAACTCTTACATAAACTTACTCCAGCCCGATCACTTAGTCGGGGTCTAGGGCGGGCTCGATCATACAACAAAGTGTGCACATGACAGAGTCACGAGCAATCGCGTCGCCATGCCCCAAGCTGCGCACATCTAAGGGCCACTTGGTATATAAAAGACCGCCAGCCAAATCACAACTAAGGTCTCGAAAACCCATACTAAGACATGCATGTTATAAACATACACGCAGCACACATGCCTAGTATGAACAGCAGGTATCATCACATAACTCTACAAAGTACTCTTTATTGATATACACATAGAGCATACAAAGATCACATGTCTGTGATCAACATTACATCAATACAACGGAAGCAAATTAGGTCTGAGTACAGACAAGTTTAACAAATGGCTTAGAGAAGCCTTGTAAAACAAACATGCCCTTCCACGAGGGACCAGACTGCTGTCTGGGACTATGCTAACTTAGTCAACGTCGAGCTTCACGAAAGTGACTCCATCGGGGTCCGGGTTCTATCTAAAACATAGAATAAGCAAACGTGAGTACAAAGTCGTACTCAGCAAGACTTACATCAGAACTACACTACTCATGCTCAAGTATCAAGGTAAAGGAGGTGGGGTTTCATCAAGCAGAAGTGCCAGCTTTGACTTGGCTAATCCTGAACTACGAGTACCAGAATTGAGATAAGAAGCGTACACAAGTCCACTATCCAAGTCTCCAACCAATACACCACTATAGTTACTTTCTCGACTTCCCCACGAGGAGGCACACCATAGCACTCACGCTTATCTTGCGAGTTTTAAAAGTATCCATTCAAGTTGTCTAATAATCAGGTACAGGTTCCAAGTAGTCCTTAACCGTGGACGCGGCTATTCGAATAGTTTTGTTAACCTTGCAAGGGTGTAAGCTACACACACATGACCATCGGTTACCGCCAGGTCTCGCCACCGTTCAAGAGGTGACAGCGAGGATGTTCACCACGACACTTCGCTCACAACCTGTCTATTCCAGGAGTCGACTATCTGAGTTTGCCTCCGCTCGAGAGCCCGGCCGGATCAACGAAACGGACTCAAACAATGTAAGTGACCGAGACGCCACCTCTGGAAGATGGTTTTCCTGCCTCACAGCCGCACCCACATATCTATATGATGCAACCATTTCCTTCGTTCTTTTTCTATGCACATGTCAAATGGAAAGCCCGAACTAATGTGACTCCTGGACGTCGACACGGATCAAGGTACTAGGCCGAGAGGGGTCAGTGAGCCCAATGTGTGGTTGTACTCTTTGTCTTGGATTACCATATAAGAACTCGATGCTTAAGGCGGTGTTCAACGAGACAACCCACTGTGTACTCCTACACAGCCTCTCATTGTTCACCTTGTATTAGGGTGGATTCACCGACACAGTTTTCACTTTCATCAACACCATGTTCACTAACATCCCGACTCACATCAAAAGCAACCTCACTTTAACACTAAGCATGCAATAAGCTGTAACAGTTGCAGGGGCCACATGATATCAAACAACTCCTATGTCAGCTAGGATTGTGGTTTGCTTACTACTGTGACAAGATGATAGGTCATGCAAAGGATATGGGTTCAACTATGCGGTAGAATCGATACAAGATGATCTCCTAAACATGCATAAGCGAGACTGAGAGGGAATTGAGATTTTATAGACATGATCAATGGGGTTTGCTTGCCTTGCTGACGATACACGGGTCTTAAAGGTGGTCTTCTTCTTTGGGGGTGATTACCGTCTCGTAAAAGCTGGTATCGGAAACAATCATCAACAAGGGGGGACAACGTCGGAAGTAAAATGCACAAGCACATGATATTGTTGTCCATGATGTGAATGGTGCTGGTTTGTGGTACATTTGATTTAAATGAAGTGTATTGCATTTGAAATGCAAATTCAAACTCCATATATGAATTTCAATTTAACCAAATTGCATTTGAAAATGTTTGATCATTTGAAAACATGTGATCATGTGGTTGATATGCTTCTGAATTTCAGGTGATCATGTTTGCATTGTAATGGTTAAAATTTGAATTGCATTTGAATTAAATTTGAATTAATTCCATTTAAGCCAAATAGCAAAAGCTACTGGTCCCATTTTAAAATCAACTCAAACATGGTTGAAAGTTGCATATTTGGATAGAGAATTTTATGCTGATCATTTTTCATATATTATTTGTCCAATTTGGAGTTCATATGAATTTTCTATGAATTTCCAAAGTTTATATGATTTTCTGTGATTTCTGTAATTCTTTTAATTCATTTCTATTTTTCTGGAATTTGATTTATTGCATCAGCATGATGCAATGCTGACATCAGTGGGAGGGCTGACATGTGGGTCCAGGGTGTCAGCCTCAGGGGGTTAATCCCCTCTCTGTTAACTTAACAGAGGGGTTATTAGGGTTGGGGGCCCCACCTGTCAGTGGGTGCGGGTGGGTTAGTGGGTCATTAGGACCTAATCGGCCGGCGGCTAGCCGGCGGCATCCACGGAACATGGCGGAGGAACGCCGGAGTGGCTTCCTGGCCACGGGATGGTACGCGGAGGGCACCGGAGTGCTCCCCGTGCTCGCCCGCTTCACCCAGAACCCACGGGGGGGCTCGGGGGTGACCGGAGCCTCGCCGGCGTCTACAAGGCGCGGCGGCCGTGGCTCGGCTTTGGTGGCGCAGTGCTATGGTGGACGGGGAGGAGCTGGGAGAGAGGGGAAACGGGCGCGAGCTCACCCTGGAGCGGATGCCGTTGACTGCTACGGCGGGGAGGCACCGGAGGCAGCGTATTGCTCGCCGGAGTTCCTCGGTGGCCGGCGGCGTCTCGGTGAAGAAGGCGACGTCTCCAAAGGTTCCCGGCTCGATTGATGGATCGAATCGGCGAAGCTCTCCACGACGGTTCTGCTAGACAGCTTGAGGCGACGGATGGGGCACGGTGGCCGTGCTTGCGTGCGACGGCGGCGACGACGTGCTCTCTGGTGGCCGTGAAATCCAACGAGAGAGAGAGCGAGAGGAAACAGAGAGAGAGGGAAGGATATGGGGGCGTCCAGGGGAGGCTTCTGGACGCGCAGATGGCGTCGAGGAGGCTGCTGCGTGGCGCCGACGGCCACGGCGGCCACGGCATGCCGGGCACGCAGCTGTGTGCTCGTGCCCGGGGGAAGACGACAACGGAGGAGGCGGCTGGGCTGGGCCAGGCCGAGGTAGGTGGGCCTGTGGGGTGGGCTGGGTTTTTCCTTTTTTCTTTTCTTCTGTTATTTCTTTCTGTTTTCCTTTTCTGTTATTTGTTTTGCCCCAAATAAAAATAGCAGAGCATTTTTAAAAATCATGAAAACTTTTATGTGGGCTTATAACATATATAGCTAGCCACTCATAAGTTTTGGTGACTTTTGAAATTCAAACAATTTGAATTTAAATTCAAATTGGAGTTAAATTTAATTTCCAATGCACCTTTTGAATTTTTGAATATTCCATGGGCATGGGAAAATCCCCAAACCACTTTTGCAATGATCAGCAACAATTCTAGGAATTTTCCAAACATTCAAATGATTTTTGGAAAAAGATTTTTATCCGGCCATTTGATTTAATTTCTCAGGGCTTTTCTTTTCCCCATTTTTGAATTTATTTTGGAATTTTTGCATGATGCAAAAGGGCACAAACAAACCTAGCACTTACCCTAGTTGGGGTTCTGACATGACCACAAGTTAACTTCATCGTTTTACCGGTTGTGTGTTGACCCATAGTGTGACCTAGTACGAACTGTGTCCAATACCGTGGACTCGGCTATTCGAATAGATTTGAAACACTCTGCAGAGGTTGTGCACTTTACCCACACCATGGAGCTCCTTGCCCAAGGACTAGGACTAATCCAACGAAACTTGACTACCGCGTAAACCTTCTACGGTACCACCGACATCGCATGTCTTGGGTATCCCAGTGTCCTCCAGACACAGGGATCTAGGGGAGCACCAGGGACGGTTGGCCACCTTGGCGATCTCACGGAGGGGCTCCGGTGAGGACCGAGGCCTGGGGCCTCCATGGCAGGGTTTGCTAGGCTGGGTGATCAATTGGAGTTCAGTGGGTGTGATTGCGATGTTTAGAAGCGAGGAGGGGCTCGGGTTTTATAGGTGTCCACGAGATTCCGACGAGGATGCCGCCAGGCAGAAGAAATTGAAGCAGTGCTCGGAGTGGATGAACTCGGGCTATTCCCGGCGGGTCTAGGAGGTTCTTGAGCTGAGTTGGCGCGCGTGCGAGCAGCTCCCGGGGCTCTGCATCGACGGGGCGACGGGTCGCATCGGAAAAGCTCTCTGCGGCGACCCTGTGACAGCGAGCTGTCAAGTCATCGGCTTTGCTCAGGACAGATGTCAAGTCATCGTGCGGTGAAGCTGGTGACAAGCAGAAGTGGACGCGGGCAACGCGGAGGCGTGGGGAGCACAGTGGAGGCCGCGTGTGCTCTCTGGATGAACAGTGGCAGCGGCGATGAGCTCTCCGGCAGGCGGCGCAACTTTGGGCGGGGACATGTGGCGCACGGGGGAGCTAGAGGAGCTACGGACGTGCGGCCGCGGCCACGGGCTCGCCGGGCGAGGCGTGCCCCTGATGGCGACGTCTCGGCCACGGCCAGAGCACGCCTTTGATAGGTAGTGAGCGTGCTCACCCTGTGCACGCGTGCACTGGGTGCAGCCACTACTCGCCAAGCGTGTCTGAGGCACACATGCAACGTCCAGAAGCACATCTAGGGGCTTCGAGGCACTGGGAAGGTCTCATGTGGATGCTAGCTTAAAAAACAAGTTTCTGCAAGAAACTTTGGGATTTTGTGGAGGCTAAATGGCTGGGAGTTTTGGGATGAAATTTGGTGTGCATGCAAGGTTTAGGAAGGTGCCCAAGTGGTAAAATTCTCAGAGCCAATTGACCAATGTGCAGGGTACTTCATTCACAAAGTGCTCCTCTGTCTAGAAATGGAAATGAATTTTAAGAGGGGAAATGTTGTACTGAACTTGTTGATATTTTTCCATAGAACCATGAGGCATGATCCTAGAGTTCAGCACAAAAAGTTTCAAAGCAATTGGACAACCAAAAGAGGTGATGGCTTCAAAAACAAGGGGGAAAATGCTTATTCCTTTGATGAAAAAGGAATATCTTGAGAAATAAAAATGTGGCAAGGGAGTGGGTGATCAAAGCTTGATCTAGGACATGAGGGAGAAAGGTTTGGAGGTCACTTGGACTAGGGAAAAATTTAGGTCCAAGTGATCAAGTACAAAAGAGTTGCAAATCATCAGGCAAATGAAATCCAATTCTTCAGAAATTAGCAAAAAGATTTTGCAAATAAAAGGGCCAAAAACCAGGATGTTATAGGAGACTCGCCTAGGCAGGTAGAAGTTCTTCGGAGAGGAATCGACCATTGTGATTACCCCTGTTCAGTTTGTGAGGGTTTGGTGGCCACCTTTAAGGTCAACCGGTAGTGGTTGGGAATTGCATTCGTGGTGATATCTCAAGGGGAATAGGGTGAGCCTTCGTGGCGTTGGTGTGTCTTCGTGGTAACACCCACTCTCTCCAAACGGTGAGTACCTTCCCTCCAAGTAAGTGAACATCAGGATACATCGTCGTCTTCGCGTCATTCGGTTATCCTTACCCTTTCCCCTTATTACTTGCACTACCTTGTTGTTTATCCCTCACTTACTACTTTATATTGTGCTTGTTGTCTACTTTACTTTAGCTAGTTCATCCTTGCATTTGTTAGTCTCATCTTTATCTTCCGCACTATTGCCTAAAATTGCTAAGTAGTGATAAAATTTGTAATTGAACTTATTCACCCCCCTCTAGGTCTATATCGATCCTTTCAACAAGTCGATTGGAGTCGGGATCCACTACTGCCGATTACATCTGTAGGAAACTATCTCACACTAGCCCTACCCTGCGCCACCGTGTCCACAAGGTCCGTCGTCTCCCACGCACGACACTCCTGGTCGATCTACGTCAGTACAGTCCATACAGATGGGGCACTCCGACAAACACGAGGATGGCTAAGTCACGTAGGCCCTTGCCATGGAGAGTGGAATCCACCCGAGAGCTGCACCAGCCCAATAGTGTGTCTTGAATCACCGGCATCCAATCCCTCTTGCGTGCCCACGTGGGAACCTCCCACCAAATTTGTCGGGTGAAGACACTGGAGATTAGGATGTGAACGATCGTCTCAGACTCCTATTCGCAGAAGGGGCAGCTTGCCTGATGCGACAACCCCCGCCTAGCCAACCGGTCATACGTCCAACATCTATACCGTAACGCCAGCCAAACCAAGAATCTACATGTCAAAGGTGCCTACGAATGCCATGTGAATCCACTGTTTTTTCATCTTGCTTTTTTGCGTTCATCAAGGAATGAAATAGTAAGCCTCTGAAGCCCCACCTATTGTCATCTAGTACGGGAGACGGTGATAAGGATTTTGGAAAGCGCTTTTGCATGATTGTCGGATCTTGTTGATGGTGGATGCGAACGACTACTTCTTACCTTACGTAGACCACCTCCTCGTCACCATGAGTAACCGCGTATACTCTTTCACTACTCTGGATATCATACTATCGTTTCTGTTAGGATTACTATTTGGTTTACTTTTAGTAGCAATCGATATGGATGTGATGCTTGTTTTCTATTATCTCAATTGTATGACTAGGATATTACTTCTATTATGTTTAATACTTTTTATCTACTCTTTATTGGATTAAATACGACTGTATGAGATAATGACAAAATATTCAATAATGACTTTGAATGGGACATAGTGAGCGAACACATACGTGACACCGAATCCAAACACCCACAAACCTGCCTTCGGTTTGGGAGATTTCAAACACTTGAACGCATCAGTTCTATGACCTCAGGACCTTCTGTCTTTTCCTTTTTATCTCTATTTGAATTTCTCGTTCACTTCTACCAGTGCGCATACATATGTTGATTGAGCGCAAATAGAGCAGTCAATTGCAATCATATCCAAATCCAAAACGCAAAGAATTAGATTTGGTACAGAGAGAAGGATCCACTATTGCCGATTACAATTGCAGGCAACTATCTCACACTAGCCCTACCCTGCACCACCGTGTTCTCATGTAGTGGAGGCTTAATTAGGTCTGCCGTCTCCCACACACAACACTCCTGGTCGATCCACGTCAGTACAGTCCGTACAAATGGGGGCACTCCGTCAAACACGAGGATGGCTAAGGCGCGTAGGCCCTTACGACGGCGAGTGGAATCCACCCGAGAGCTGCACCAGCCAAGTAGTGTGTCTTGAATGCCTGACATCCAATACCCATTGACTTCCCACGTGAGAACCTCCCACCAAATTTGTCAGGTGAAGACACTAGAGATTAGGATGTGATCGATCGTCTCAGAATACTGTTCGCAGAAGGGGCAGCTTGCCTTATGCGGTATACCCCGCCTAGCCAACCGGTCTAACGTCCAACATCTATCCGACAACGCCAGCCAAACAAAGAATCTGCATGTCAAAGGTTCCTTCGAATGCCATGTGAATCTTCTGCTTTTTCATCTCACTTATTCGCTTTCACGGAGGAATAAAACAGTAAGCCTCTGAAGCCACACCTATTGTCATCCAGTACAGGAGACAGTGACAAGATTTTTGGAAAGCACTTTAGCATGGTTGTAGGATCTTGTTCATGGTGGATGTGAACGCCGACTTCTTCCCCTACGTAGACCACCTCCTCCTCACCATGAGTAACCTTGACGAGGGGGTGACCCCACGACTCTTACAGATGAGGGTACCAGGTGCGTATCAAGCTAGAGGGCCCGTTGGAGGCCTTAATTGGCCCACACCTGGCCCACTCGAGGCAACCTCCATAAGGAGTCCTCGACGATCATGGAAACCGCGACTTCGCGTCCAAGACTGGAGATAGATTAGAAAACCCTCTCTGTAAACCTAGACGGACTCCTTGCGACCCAGCCTAGTATATAAAGGCTGGGAGAGGGGATGTCTAGGGCATGGAATATTCTAGTAAACAACATCGGTCCTGAGCGATCTCGCCTCGACCTCCACTGTAATCGGATCCATCATAATACAATTGAGAAGGAAGTACTTTCTCCTGTTAGACGACGAGTATCGCCAACCTGCACATGTCCTCCATGATCTAACCCAGGGTTCCTAACCAAGGGATTTTCCAAGGTCAATCATCATCAATTGGCGCCGACCGTGGGGAAGACACAATTTGGAATCACGATCTCGGCGGTCCCGTCATCAGCAAATCACAACTCGAAAACTCGAGCAAGATCCAATCCACTCGAAGAAATCAAGTTCATTGCAAGCCTCTCCATCGCGCCTCCAAGATCGCTCGGCAGACGACTGTGCCAAGAACAATTTCTCGGCGATTACCAAAGTCGTGCCCAGCGAATAAAACCTCGACAACGTAGAAGGAAAACACAGGCTGCACCCACCGGGCCAATCGTGGAGCCAGAGTAAGAAGTCCAAATCGAAGTCCCACTCGAGGAATCGCCACCCGGCGCAGCAGCACCGACAACCACCCGAGCACCCGCCGCCACCCGAGCGGACGACGAAGGCTACGAAACCCAATCTAGCGAGTACTACGACCCCGACCGAAGACCAGACAAATTCGACAAGATGATCCGGAACCACTCAATCAATGACAGAATCGAGCTGGATCAAAGATTCCACTCCCGTTCAGAAGACCACTCGCAATCCTTCCGCATCGCAAGAAGAAGAAGGCACGCCGGCTCCAGAAAACTCACAACCCAAGTGCAGTTGGATGGGCCTTGCACAATCCACTGTTTCGAAGATGATTGGGGACGCATCAGATCAAGCCACACCTTGAGGAGATGTCGCTTGTTCAACGAATTCTCCGACAGGCTCAAGAAAGAGAAGCAACGCAAAGCCAAACGGGCTCGAGAGACAGCGGAGCCGCCAACGGACAACTCAGAAGAGCAGTACCCACCGTCCCAAGGACGGGTCTGCATGATCCAAGAAGGTCGACCGTCAAAGGAAAAACAGGAGGCACACACCTAGCAAGATCAAGCAGCCGATGAACAATTGACAGAAGAAACCTACCAGCTATACGGCTCAGAAACCAACATCACCTTCTTGCAAGATGACCATTTGCCTGCAATTCCGAGTCCAGGGCACGCTCCATTGGTTCTCGAAGCTTAGATTGGTGGTTACGACATGGACATAGTATTCATGGACGGGGGCAGCAGCGTAAACATCATCTTCACCAGCACCTTGGGAAAGATGTCAATTCCTTGATCAGTATGGAAAAACTCAGGCGTCACTATCTACGGCGTAGTGCAAGGAGAAGCAGCCTCCTCCCTGAGATCAATCGAGCTCGACGTAATTTTTGGCAGCAAGGGAAACTTCGCAAGAAAAGTCCTCGAGTTTGAAGTACTCGACTGGGAGTCCCAATACCACGCCATACTTGGACGACCCGTGTTCGCACAATTCATAGCAGTCCCACACTACGCATACCTCAAACTCAAGATGCCCGGGCCCTCCGGAGTCATCACGGTTAATGGAAACTTCGTCAAATTAGATCAATGTGACCGAGACTTCCATCAGGTCTCCGACACGTTTGGACCACACCAACAGATCGAAGAGATAGCCATGGTGGTAGACAAGAGCGTCTTTCTGCTAGCAAGCAAAAGCGATAAAAAATAATTCACTCACGATTTTAGCATCGACAGCGACACATCAACTCATCAGTTGCCCCCGACCAAACCAGCTAAGACGGTTCAAATCTACGCCCACCTACCAGAAGACTAAGCAATAGCCCTCATGGTTTTCCTCCGCGATGAGTGGAAAAGTTTCACCGGTGTCCAGCCAACATGCCCGGAATACCCCGGGAGTACGCAGAGCACTGATGGTCTCTCCTCGTTGGTTACCCCAAGTGGAAGGTGAGATGCAGTGTAGCGGGAAATTTCCCTTAGTGAAGATACCAAGGTTTGTCTCCAGTAGGAATCCGGAGATGATAAGTAGGTGACAACTGCGCCAGAAGTTTGACGGTTGACGTGGACCTGCACACAGACACAGATAACTTTGCTCCCAATGAGTACATAGAGGTTGTCAATCTCTCCGGCCTTGTTGTTTACAAAGGGTCAAACGCAAGAGATAAAAAGATAATAATGATTGCAACTGAAAAGTAAATGCAGGAAAATAAATAGCGTGTAAACAGTGATGAGAATATGGACCGGGGTCCTGTGTTGTTCACTAGTGATGTCTCTCTCCCAAAAGACGATAAAACTGCTATGCGAGGTAAAAAAATCACAGCTGGGAAATTGACAGTATTAAAAATTCACCGCAATGCAAACTATGCTACAAAGAAAGGACAAGGCTCAAAAGCATGGGCAGTACGCCAAAATAAGTAGACCGAAATCCAACTGCATCTACTACTAATCATCCACCTTGAGATATCTATCTAGAACATCTCGCTGGTATTAAGTTGCGAGCCCCACCCAAAGTGTAAACTCAAAGCAACAGACAACTGCATTAAAAATCAATTTGCGTAAAGTAAACAATCCTTGCAACCGCGGTTACAAGCACCGTTGTTTTCCCCCTTGTGGAAACATCACATCCCCTAGACTCATGTTTCTATCACTCAAGTGTGTCATCGGGGGGCATGAACCCACCATCGAGCATAACGTTCCCTCTTGGAGTCACTACCTACTACTTGGCCAAAGCAATAAACAACAACGGAGAACATGCAAGAATTACTTAGGAACAAAAATATAAAAGATAAGAACCAAATATATTACTCAATCACAATCTGAACATAATCTCATAATCCATCAGATCCCAGCAAACTCAGCATAGCAATAGCAGAAAATTACATATGTGCCTCGATCATATGTAGGGCATCTCACAAGGTCTAAACCATGAAGAACAAAGAGGGGAGGAGAACATCACATAGCTACTGATCACGGACCCATGGTCCAAAGGAAACTACTCACGACACATCTGGGAAGCATCCATGGTGGTGGGGAAGCTCCCAGAGGTCAATCCTCCCTCCGGCAGGGTGCCGGGAAGGGTTCTGCTGGCCATCCCGATCTTGGAAGCGCGGCAGCGGCGAAACTGAGGCGAGATCGCGAAAAAGGGTTCTGTCTTCGGAAGAATCCCGTCACAGAGAATAAATAGGCGAAGGGGGCAGCCAGGGGGCCCACCAGGGGTCCAGGCGCCCCCCCGGCGCGGCTAGACCCTAGGCCGCGCCAGGTGGCCGCCTGGGTCCCTAGTGGTGTCCCTCTGGCCCCATCCAGGTGATTCCGGAAGGTTCCTTCACGCTGATTTTTTATCTGATTTTTTCCAAATTTTTGGAGCACTTTTAATATGGGGGAAAACTGAAATAGAAAAACAGCAGAAAACAGGAACTGGCACTGAGATGCACTGAGTTAATAGTTTAATCCAAATATGTACAAAAGTGTATGAAAGTGTATCTAGATCATAGAAATAACACACAATACATGCATGGAGCAAGCATAAATTATAGATACGTTTGGGACGTATCAAGCACGCGCTGCAAATCTACCCGAACACCAAACTAGTAAAGCAGGCCCTGCGCAGATTCTCCGAGCCAAAGCGCAGAGCCATTGGAGAATAAGTCAACCGACTACTTGATGCACAATTCATCCAGGAGACGAAGAAAGCCACCTGGGTCACAAACCCAGTTCTCGTGCCCAAAAAGGAGACCGACGTACTACGCATGTGCGTCGACTACGGGCCCGTCAACAATCATTGCCCGAAGGACCACTTCCCTCTCCCAAGGATCGACCAGATCATCGACTCAACTGCAGGATGCGAACTGCTGTCTTTTCTCAATGCCTACTTAAGAAAAAACCAAATCAGGATGAAGGAAGAAGACGAAGAGAACACCTCATTCATCACACCATATGGCATCTTCTGCTACAGGACGATGCCTTTTGGACTGAAGAACGCCGGAGCCACTTACCAGCGGATAATGCAGTCATGCCTAAGAGACCAAATTGGCAGGAACGACCAAGTCTACATCAATGACATCGTCGTCAAAACATACAGCGCAGTGATAACCCACAACTGCAGGGGATCGAGATAGTCTTCGCGGGTAAGATAACCCAATTTGTAGATTCGACTCAAGGGGAGCCAAAGAATACCCACAAGCTTTAATAGTGGAGTTGTCAATTCCACCACACCTGAGATACACACACTTGCAACAAGATATTAGTAGTAACTGCGATATGGAGGTGATGATAGAGACGGTAATAGTGGTAGTGAAATAGCGACTATAAAACAGCAAAAGTAAACAACTAGTAACCAGCAGAATTAAAACACTATAGGCTAGGGAGATGGATGGTTGGGCGCTGCATGGATAAGATACATCATGTATTTAACATGGGGCAAGGCACACAGAAAAGCAATGACCATCTAGGCATAAATCAAACATCAGGCATGTACCCCACAGGTAGTTGTACGTTCTTGCAATAAGAACTTGCACAACATGTTTTGTCCTACCATCCTGCTACTAAAGGGACCAAAAGGAACTTATGGAGATTAAGGTGCTCCTGTCAAAGAGCACCGGAGCAAAGCATTAACAATCAATGGATACATAGAATCCTCAAACTATAGTCCATCCCCTTTGGTGTCCCAAGCTGTCACCTTTGGGATCACCGGTTCCGGACTATAACTGGTGCATACAACTCATAGATATGATCAAGAACACAAATATATTCATGCAAACACATAGGGTTCAGATCTGAAATCATGGCACTCGGGCCCAAAGTGACAAGCATTAAGAGCAACAAGTTGAAGCAAAGATGATAAACAACAATCTAGATGATAGGCAACATGCCCCCAACAATCTGATAAACTATTACATGATCTAACTCATCAAATCCCTACCATCCCCTTTGCCTACAGCAGGGAATTACTCACACATGGCTGGAGAAGTCATGGAGGGAGGATGGAGTGGTGATGATGATGGCGATGGCGATGATCTCCCCTCACCGGAGGCCAAAACAGCCTCTAGATTAGCCCTCCCGGAGAAGAACAGAGGGTGGCGGCGGCTCCGCGACGTGAATTGGGAAAACGACTTCTGTTTCTGGGTTTCTCCGTCATGGGAATAAATAGGAGCCTCGGTAGGGCACCATAGGAGGGGGGAGGCCCCCAGGCGGCCAGAGGGCGCGGCCCCACCCCTGGCCGCGCCAAGGGGGGGGTGCCTGGGGCCCCCTTGGCTACCCTCTGGTCCCACTTCTGGCACAATGGCCCCTCAGGTGCGTGGATTTTCTGTGATTTTTCTGGGAATTTTCTGAGACGTCCAAAAATCCATTTTCCTATGCACAATAATACCATACATGGAGCTCTGCTGAAAACATCGTTAGTTTGGGTTAGTTTCGTCCAAATCATGTAAGAATGAGGGCAAAACAATAGCAAAAGTGTTTGGAAAAGTAGATACGTTTGAGACGTATCAACTCCCCCAAGCTTAGCATATTGCTTGTCCTCAAGCAATTCAGTACAACGAACTGAACGCGACAAAGAAAACTTTGACGAACTCTTTTGCTTCAATAAAATGTATATAAGCCGGTACTACGAAAAGAATTTAGCAAGTATCAAAACAATGCTATGAGGACAATGCACGAAGAAATCCTCCTTTCATGTGATCAATCACAAACAACTTAAAAGTAAATAATATGCTACTGAAAATCAAGACAAGATTACAATGCACAAAGCTTGAGCATAATAGAGTGGTATTTCGATAGCCTCCATGAGTCAAAACATAAATGCAGAAACTCCTCCGGAGTTTAAAAGAGACTAGAACTAAGAACTTCAGAATAAGTAATACCACAATCATGCAAAAGACAATGTAGTACTTTGGGACAATGTACATTACACTCAGAATGACAATTATGCTCTCCTAGTTGGTGCTTTGAAGAAAGAAGGTGGAGACTCTCGAACCGTGGAGTTAGATGGAAAGGTTGAAAACCCGTGGTTGGAAGCAAAGACTAAACATGTACCAGAGATCTTGGTTTTGAAAACAGAGATAAAAGTGTTTTGGGAGGTGCATGATTCGTCAACGAATGCTAGTAGACAACTCAATCACCTCTTACGCTGGACATGTTTCGAGGAACGGCTCCCAATATGGAGACGATCACATCCCCTTAATCTCCTTTGTTTATCACTGCCAAAGTTTTCTGATTTCTCATAGACAAAGCGTGAAGGAGGGTTTGTTGGTTGTGATTATCTTTTGTGAGATGGGCGCACTCATGCCAGTCACTCCTCGTATTAGGGGTTTGCATATTAGACATGCAATCCCGGAATAAAACATGTCTAACATAAGACGGTCATGAATCACCTACTACTTCCTCATGAGTTAAAGAAGAGGCACAAGACAGGAGTGTTTTTGAATAATTTCGAGATGGTACAAGAAAATCCTCGTTAGGATGGCCGGTAAATACTACATAGGAAGGTATGGTGGACTCATATGGAATAACTGGTTTCAAGGATTTTGGATGCACAAGCAGAAATTCGCTTAGTGCGAGCGAAGGCTAGCAAAAGACTGGGAAGCGACCAACTAGAGAGCAATAACAGTCATAATCATGCAGAGCGACAAAGTAACATTGAATTGGGCTTGAAAATGATATAAATATTCTGAAATTCAAAGATCATCAAGGCATAGTAGACTTTTCAGTCAGAAACATGTGTAAGCATGTGCCAAGTCAATCCAACAATTCTCCAAAGGGAAATACCACTTCAGTATGCCAAATTATGAACAATGCAATGCATGTAAATCATTTCAACAATACATTATGTACTCTAGCTATTTGGGATTAGCCACAAGGAAAGCATGAACACTGGGCGAGCATTGCAAACATAGCACTATGTCTCTACAAGCTGGTCTCTAAATCATAAGTACAAGCATATGTACAAAAGTAGAAACAAGAAGAGTCCATATCGGTTTTCCTTGCTGCATCCCTTTCGTCGATCTTCGTCATTACTGCCTTGTCACTTGCACGGTTGAATGTAGGAAATATATAATCATGTGCAAATGCCATCACGGACTCGAGCTGAACTCTGCAACAAAGCAAACTAAAGAGAGAAAAGAAATCTTTTTGGATTTTTCAAAGATTTAGCGAAAGAAAAAGAAAAGGGAAATCTTTTTGTTGTTTTTGCAAAATAAAAGACCAAAGAAGAACGGGCAAAAACTTCGAAAAGATCAAAGCGAACAAAATGAAAACGAATAATACAATGGAAAAGTGAGAAGGGCACGTACTCCCCCAAGCTTAGGATTTTGGCCTAAGTTGGTAGCAGCTACTGCCCCTAGGAGCGTCCTTCTCCGGGGTAATGGTAAGTCCAGGAGTCGTATGAGCCCTCCGGTGCGTACACCGAAGTCCTTGGGTCCTCCCATGAGGAAGGCCCTGCGCTCAAAGCGGAAGAAGACCCCTCGCCTTGCTCGGTGAAGGTCTCTCCCTGGAAAGGTGTGAACTCACCATGCTCCTCCTCATCGGGCAGAACCCCCTCCATGGGGTTATGCGGATGGTAATGAGCCATGAACTCATCAAACTGAATCTCATTGAAGGACCATCCGTTCTTGCGAGCGCTATCAAACAAAAGTGGTGCAGGTAGATTGATCTCACGAGTAATGGTCCTTTCAAACCTCAAAATATAATCAAGGTTGCCAAACTGGGAAGTCATGGTAACAAACTTATGCCTCTTCATAGCCGCAAGGTCGAGACTCGCGTATGAAAAGGGAACATCATCAGGATGCGGGGTGCGCTCAAGAGACTCAAGGATAAGTGTGGTGTAAACGCCACTATATAAATCGCCTTTGTTACTGTTCGTAACAAGGCGCCGAGCAATCAAGGCACCCACATTATACTCATTCTTATCAGAGAGGGCGTTCGCATAAATAGTGAAATCTGGTGCAGAGCCATTGCTCGTGTTGTCACGAGCTAACACCCCTCTAGCACCAAAATACACAAAATACCTGAGGTGTGGAAACTGAATGCTGGAAATCTTCGTATGCCGAATGTCGGTCTCCTCCTGGCAACAAAGGGAGTTGAAGAGGGTACTCAACCCGGAAGGCTGCATGGTCATCTTCGTTGTCTGGCCAACATTGGTACACCTATTATATCACAAAACTGTGCCAAAGACATGGTTGTGAGATCATTATAAAGTTTGAAATCGACGGTTCAAGCATCGTGGTTATAACAAAAATTGTTAACAAAGAAGGAGGTAAGCTTCTTGTATTGTACCACACGGCATAAAGCTAGCCGTGTCAAACCTGCATTGGCACAAAGGCCATAAAATTCCTCCTTAATTCCTGCAGCTGTAAGAAAATCATCGCACGGATACATCATTGCGCATGCTAGACTTATGTCTTCCAACAACTCCACGGGCACATGATCTTCATTGTAGCTCACCCTAACTGCTGAGGGTGAAGCTGCAGCTCTAGTAAATCGATCGGAGAGCTCGGGCTTCTTCTTCCCAAGCCATACTGTTGCTTTTCTAAAGAAACTCATTGCTAAATTTTTACAATTCACAAAAAAAAGGATTTAAAAAAAGTGAGTTGAGGAAAACTACTCTACTCACTTAACTAAGGCATAAACTTGCATCAAAACTTGGGAAATAAATTTCTACAGATGCTTGCAAGCTCATATGAACATCACCAAGAGCTACTAAATACTCACAAATGAAGCCACCAATCAAAAATCTAATTGGAGGGGTGAAGGAGTTACATACCAGGGAGTATTTGCTCAAAATCTCAGCTCGAATGATGGGATGTAGAGAGAGATCGAAAATCGCCTCCAAGAACAGCAAGAACGCAAGAACTGGAGCATAACTCGTGTTTTTAGAGAGAGAGGAAAAGGGGGGAAGAAGACATACTTGGAGGTGGGGCCTGTGGGCCCTAGGCGCCCTGTGGGCGCGGCCAGGGGGCGGGCCGCGCCAGCTGGCCGCCTGGGCCACTGGTGGCCCCCCTGGTCAGCCCTAGGTGCCTCTGGGTTACTCCGGGCATGGAAATTTTTATTTTTATTTTTCTGGACTTTTTCTGACAACTTCACTATTGAAATTTTTTTGGAGTTCAAAAAGCTGCGAAACTTTCTGAAAACTTGGAGCGGTGATTAGAGTTGTGAAGCTTCAAAAACATATAAACTTGGTACAGCAAGACAAAAATAAAAGCTAGAAGAAATGCAAACATAACAACTTCTAGTTTTTACTTATATAAAACTCATCTAATAGTAAGGTTGATCAAGTCCTACTACCAAACTAGCAATACATAGAGTAAAAAGTTTCACTTACTATGAAGCATTCATGGTACCTTCACTTTAATGGATATTGTCCCCACCATAATGGTTTTGTATTTTTGGTGCACATGCAGAGGACAATCCCACTCACCAATCTTCACGGTCTCGATATTCTCTATAGAATTGAGGCCATGCCTTTTGTCAATCTTCTTCGGAAAATACACCGTGTGTTCTTTATCATTCACATTAAAAGTAACATTTCCTTTATTGCAATCAATAATAGCACCTGACGTGTTAAGAAAAGGTCTACCAAGAAGAATAGACATGCTCCCATCCTCGGGCATGTCAGGCACAAAAAAATCAGTAAGGATTAAACAATTAGAAACTTCAACGGGAACATCCTCACAAATACCAATGGGGACGACTGTTGACATGTCAACCATCTGAAGAGAGATATATGTAGGGATTAGTTTTTCTAAACAAAGCCTCTTGTAAAGAGAGAAAGGCATAACACTCACTCCTGCTCCAAGATCTCATAAAGCAGTCCTGACATAATTATTTTTTATGGAGCAAGGAATGGTGGGTATACCTGGATCACCAAGCTTCTCAGGAATCTTGCCACTAAAAGAGTAGTTAGCAAGCATAGTATATATTTCTTCATTAGGAACTTTTCTTTTATTAGTAAAAATATCTTTCATATATATCGAATAGGGAGGTAACTTAATAGCATCAGTCAAAGGAATTTGAAGAAAAAGAGGTTTCATCCACTCACAAAACTTATTGTAATGCTCTTCTTCTTTAGTTTTGAGAGACTTACCTGGAAAGGGCATGGGTTTCTGTACCCATGGTTCTCTTTCCTTCCCATGTCTTCTTGCGATGAAGTCTTCTCTAGTGTATTTCTTGCGTTTGTCGGGTGCTTCTTCTTCTCAAACTTAGGGTGGGTCATTCTTTTCACCATACTTTTCAGGCTCAGCACCGTCTTCAGTATCAGCATCGAAGGTAGATATACTATTTGGATAATTGGAATTGTCAGCTTCTTTGTGCTTCTTCTTCTTCTTCGGAGAGCTAACAATTTCCTCTTCTTGTATTTGAGAATCTTGCTCGATCCTCTTCGTATGCCCCTCCGAATAGAGAGGATCTTGAGTGCTAGTTCCTCCTCGGATTTTAACCCCGAAGCCCTGTATATCCTGTTTGGCATTATTAGCAAGCAAATCTTTTTGCACATTAGAAATTTGTTGAAGCTGAGTTTGACCCAGATGAAAGTGCTTCACAAGACATTTAACATCATTAACTGTTCTACCTAGAACATCAAGCAAGCTTTTGATAGCAAGAGAATTATCATGCAACTGACTATGTATCTTCTCATTAAAGTGATTTTGCTTCATAATGAAATTATCAAGCTCATCTAAACATTGATCAGGAGGCTTACCATGAGGAATGTCACTTGCATTGAAATCTAAAAGAGAGTGTACCTCTACCAATGGAGGGTGAGTGGTAGGCTCACACAACTTCTCAATAGGGGGTAGATTCTTTACGTCTTCAGTTTTAATACCATTTTCTTTAATATATTTCTTTGCTTCTTTCATATCTTCGGGGCTTAGGACAAGCATGCCCCTCTTTTTTGGTGGTTGAGGTGGTTCAGGGACGGACCAATCTTCGTGGTTCTTGGCAATCTTGCCCATTAATTCTTGGAATTATGCCCAAGAGGCAATAATAAAAATGTATTATTATAATTCCAGGTTCATTATTAATGTTTATATGTCTATGATATAACTTCAATGGCCTATGCGGAGGTTTGCCAAGTGCATGTTAACCTGTGTATTATGCATGTCATGTTTTCCTGACATAGGGCATTGAATATGCTGGTAATACATGGGAGCACATTGTTACCAGAACGAGGGTGCTGAACCGACCCAATTGTATGATTTGCTTTGAGATTTCATCATCATTGTATTATGAGTTAAATCATCAGATGAGTTGACATTTGCATGTATCCTTATAGACCATGAGAATGTTAAGTACCTACATACCGGAGGGTGGGTTTTGACTCTGTCCTAACACCACCGTAATAGGCGTGGCTATAACGGCTTTGCTCACTCACACTCGAAAGTATGTCAAGGGACTTGATGATTCAAGTTGGGATTTTCTCCTCCTTCTCAGGAGAGATATTATTTAGGCCCTCTCGGTATTACGTATCCACCGACATCCGGCCGGATATTTTGTGAATAGATCACATGGGATACGGAATACGTGAACGAGAAAAGAACAAAACCGATATGAGGATAATTGGTATAATGATTAATGAGTTGATCATGCGGATAACTATATAATCTCACCTCATGTTTTGTAAAGTATCACGAAGCAAAGGGATTGGCATGTCAACCAGAGGTTCACTCGAATTCATATTCGTGTAGGTACGGGAACCATTATGGGTGTCCATGGCTTCGCTATTGGTTATTGATCCGAGGAAAGTCAGTTTCCGGTTCATGTCCGTATTCTACCGAACCTATGGGGTCACACACTTAAGGGTGGTAGATTTTTTGAGTACTAGAGTGATAGGGTCACGAGTATAACACACCGGAAAAGTTCCGGAGTGATTGAGATTTAATCGGAGAGAAAACCGGAATTGTTTCGGGGCACCGGTAAAGTACCGGGAAAAAGTTTTGAGAAAACCGGGTAAAACCGGAGGGCCGGAAAAGTTCCGGGATGGTCTAAATATGTTTAATATTTATTTCTTGTGAATTCTAGAATTGTTTTATAATTAATAAAAGGGATTAAATATCAATGGGCCCCCTCTCACTTGGAAGGCCCAAGTGGGGAGGGAGCCACTTGGACCAAGAAGGCCCATAGGTGGCGCCTCCACTTGGAGGGCCAAGGGCCCCTTAGGGGAAACCCTAGGGCACCTCCACCAGGTGGAGGGAAACCCTAGGGGCCCCCCTAGGGCTGCCCCCCCCTCCAAGGTGGCCTCCTCTCCCCTCCCACTATAAATAGATGAGGATGGGGCACCCCCAAAGACACACAAGTTTGTTCTTTTGCCTCAGGGCTGCCCCTCCTCTCTCTTCTCCATTAGATCTAAAATCCACCTTACGCCGAAGGGATTCTCCTCCCTCCTCTCTACTCCGGAGGCGCCGAGCTCTCGACGGCGGAGTCCTGCCGGATCTTCCACACCGTACGTGTGGATCAACTGTAGAGAGGTCTTGCGTTCGATCTTTGTTCGAGGGACTTCTGCATCTTCTTCTGAGGAGTAGATATGTTCGCGGGGCGTCGCACGGATCATATCTATTCGAGGGATTGTACCACATAAATCTTCCCCAACTCTCCATCAACTTCTTCCGCTGCGAGAGAACTACTGTTTGAACGGTTGTTAAGGTAACAAGATCGCTAACTGTGTTTGCATCTATCTAGATCCAATCTTGGGACTTGGGGCATCTATCTAGAACCGGAGGGCTTTATCATGAATTACAACATGAATGGGATTGACAAGACCACAGATGAATTGTTCGCTATGCTTAAGACTGCGGAAGCATCTATGCAGAAGGGTCCAAGCCACGTGTTGGCTGTGATGAACACTACCAGTTTCAAGAAGAAGGGCAAAGGCAGAAATGCCAAGAGAGGTGGTAAGACCAAAGCTCAGGTAAATACCAAGAATGGACCAACTAAAGATTCTGAGTGTCACTACTGCAAGAACAAGGGGCACTGGAAGAGGAATTGCAAGAAGTATCTGGGAGATCTGAAAAGTGGTCTGATCACCAAAGGTATAAATAAGATATACTAAGTTAATAGACAATTTCATTATTTCACCTTCATAGGTATAATTGATACCATATCGATTGCTAATGGTTCGCAAATCGGCACAGGGAATTCTCCGAATTCAAAGGATAAGAACGAATGAAGTGCAAGTCTGCGTCGGAAGTGGTGCCCAAGTCACCCAAGGCCGTCAGCGTTCGTCTATCAAGATTTATCTTAGAGTTTAAATAAAAGTTATTTGATTCAGAGGTTGTGTAAAACATTAATATCGTATTATGTCGTCTGCATAGTGGATTCCTTATCCACGGCTTGAATAATGGTTGTTCAAAGTTAATTCTTTCTGAATTTGACCCTTCGTGGTGAATTACTTAAGTTGAAATCTTGATGTTATGTCTATTTTCTTGATTGCTAAATAAATTAAGTTATGTGATGATAATGCTAAAATTGTTATAGCATAAATGACTTAGTCGCATTAGAACAAAGCGCATGCGGAAGCTTCATATCGATGAAGTCATTCAATCTCTTGACTTTGAGTCATTTTACACATGCAATGTTTTTCTAATAGACAAAATCATTGATTAAATTAATTGTTCAAGTGTTTGGTAAACTATTGGTAATAACACATATCGATGTGTGAAGAACCAATAAACAGTACTTTACATAAAACTTTGTGATAATGACTTGTATAGATATACCGATATTTAGAAAAGTCATAATATCTGAAATTTTGAATATGTTCAAAACTGTTTCAACACAAAGAGAATCATCATCACACATAGATCAAATATTTTACGATCTGATCATAAAATAAATGAGTTAAAGAATTTATCAAACATCATTGAGTGTATGAAGTCAGTTCATAAGCTAGCGTCACCTGAAACCCCGTATATCTACGGAGTATCTTGATGCATAACCAAGCCCTATTTAACATATTGGAATTAAAATTGTTTTCTACCCTGAATTCCAGCATCACATGGTGAGGTTGGTGATGTAATGAAACCACACTCCCATTCACTATACTGCTTAACGCTTTAGAGAAACCACTTACGAGCTAAATAGAGCGCCCTCATATGACTGTTGAAACAATGCCCTATAAGAATATGGCATGGATAAGAAATCCAATTGTTGTTTCATAATTTCGGAGATATATATTTAGAATGTACTCAATCTCAAATATAAGTATTGTAGAAACATCATGTTACGAACAATACCTCCACTACCATACCCGAGAAAATTGTTTATCGAGGGACATGGGATTTTTTCTTGAGAAAATATCTCTCTTGAAACAATTAAGTGGGAGGACTAATGGCTTGATAATGATTACAATGAATCATGTGGTTCTACAGAATGGAACTCGAAATTTGATCTAGAGATAAATTCTATGACCAAACCATAAATTCCTACATCTGATGAAAAGGAATGATGAAACTCTGAAATGCATTCCAGAGATGAAATGATCAAGTCTGATGTTGTATCACACAGCTTTATAAATTCACATTGAACCAATGTAGTTCTGAAGTGTGATAAACATGTGAACTACAAGACCTCATGACGGGCACTAACTCCACTATATGGCTTAAACACCATAAAACGAAATGAAAGCCATCCACCAAAATCAAGTTGAGAACTTGGTAAAACCCTCCTAAGGATACCTGATCATTAGAGTGGATTGGTTTTTCATAGATATGAACATAGATGATAGCTTCATCGTTGATAACGTTCGACTTATCGGAAAATAAGTTTTTCGATAGAGTTCAAAAGGTTGACTGCAATATATGTAGTGATGCAAATGTTCATATGGAAAATTACTGATAATCGCGGCATACTTCCGAAGTATAACATATGGATTTTTCTTCTGAGAAAATTAAACAAAGGGTGTATGCATGATACAACCTGAAAGGGTTTAATGATCTATACGATATTAGTAAAAGTGAGAATGCTTCAAAGATTAGTCCACAATTGAAGCAAATATCACAGAGCTGGAGTAATAGTTTTTGATGAAGTTATAAAAGTTATTATTTCATAAATAATCATATAAGATATGGAATTAAGTGGGAGCACGGTTCTAATCATATGTGTGAATAACATATGAGTGAATGAGAATAAATATTTTAGCCAAATAAAGCACTAAGGTATTGGATGTCCTGAAAGTGCAACAAGCACCAAAGTAAATCTAAATAGTAGATTAGTTTTCTTGAAGTACCTCAGATGAAGAAAGGTTCTATGAGGAAGACTAAAGAGTTCATTACAAATAGATGAAAGAAAGTTTCATAATGATTTAATATTTTTAATCGGTCTATAGCTAAGTAGAAAAATAGGATGTTGAAAATTGTTTTTCAAGCTAAGGCACATAGCGGGATTCCTACAACGTAGACGTGAAACATGGCAACTCTGGAAGTTGCATAGGAGGGTATTTGGATCAGGAACACCATCATAGTGATTGGCATAGTTCTGAACGCTTGATCTACACAAACCATATTTTTATATGAGCATCATGATCAAAGAAAAGTAAGCTAAGAGCTCACTGAAGTCCAAACATGTTGAACGATAGTGCCCTATCTTTAAATACTTCATAAAGGATGAAGGGGTACATTAAGATACGCAGGATTGAGACGAGCCTAAAAGCGTTAAGCTCAGTGATGAAGTCTATACCACAAGAGAGCATGAAGACCAAAGTTCCATTGGTCTGAGCAAATCATGCAACTAGATTATTGTCTCTAGTTCAAGTGAGAGACTGTTGGAATTATTCCCTAGAGGCAATAATAAAATTTATTATTATAATTCCAGGTTCATTATTAATGTTTATATGTCTGTGCTATAACTGCAATGGCCTATGCGGAGGTTTGCCAAGTGCATGTTAACTGCCTTCGGAGGAAAACCCATATGCAGGTGTGGAGTATAAACACAAAGTGTTCTTAGTATGCCTCTAGGACTAACCTGTGTATTATGGATGTCATGTTTTCCTGACATAGGGCATTGAATATGCCGGTAATACATGGGAGCACATTGTTACCAGAACAAGAGTGTTGAACCGGCCCAATTGTATGATTTGCTTTGAGATTTCATCATCATTGTATTATGAGTTAAATCATCAGATGAGTTGACATTTGCATGTATCTTTATAGACCATGATAATGTTAAGTACCTACATACCGGAGGGTGGGTTTTGACTCTATCCTAACACCACCCGTAACAGGCGTGGCTATAACGGCTTTGCTCACTCACACTCGAAAGTATGTCTAGGGACTTGATGATTCAAGTTGGGATTTTCTCCTCCTTCTCAGTAGAGATATTCTTTGGGCCCTCTCGGTATTACTTATCCACCAACATCCGACCGGATATTTTGTGAATAGATCACATGGGATACGGAATACGTGAACGAGAAAAGAACAAAACCGATATGAGGATAATTGGTATAATGATTAATGAGTTGATCATGCGGATAACTATATAATCTCACCTCATGTTTTGTAAAGTATCGCGAAGCAAAGGGATTGGCATGTCAACCAGAGGTTCACTCGAATTCATATTCGTGTAGGTGCGGGAACCATTATGGGTGTCCATGGCTCCGCTATTGGTTATTGATCCGAGGAAAGTTAGTTTCCGGTTCATGTCCGTATTCTACCGAACCTATGGGGTCACACACTTAAGGGTGGTAGATTTGATGAGTACTAGAGTGATAGGAGCACGAGTATAACACACCTGAAAAGTTCTGGAGTGATTGAGATTTAATCGGAGAGAAAACCGAAATTGTTTCGGGGCTCCGGTAAAGTACCGGGAAAATGTTTTGAGAAAACCGGAGGGCCGGAAAAGTTCCGGGATGGACTAAATATGTTTAATATTTATTTATTGTGAATTCTAGAATTGATTTAGAATTAATAAAAGGGATTAAATATCAATAAGCCCCCTCTCACTTGGAAGGCCCAAGTGGGGAGGGAGCCACTTGGACCAAGAAGGCCCATAGGTGGTGCCTCCACTTGGAGGGCCAAGGGCCCCTTAGGGTAAACCCTAGGACGCCTCCACCAGGTGGAGGGAAACCCTAGCGAGCCCCCCTAGGGCTGCCCCCTCCTCCGAGGTGGCCTCCCCTCCCCTCCCACCATAAATAGATGAGGAGGGGGCACCCCCAAAGACACACAAGTTTGTTCTTTTGCCTCAGGGCTGCCCCTCCTCTCTCTTCTCCATTAGATCTAAACTCCACCTTACGCCGAAGGGCTGCTCCTCCCTCCTCTCTACTCCGGAGGCGCCGAGCTCTCGACGGTGGAGCCCTGCCGGATCTCCAACACCGTACGTTTGGATCAACTGTAGAGAGGTCGTGCGTTCGATCTTTGTTCGAGGGACTTCTACATCTTCTTCTGAGGAGTAGATCTTTTCGCGGGGCGTCACACGGATCATATCTATTGGAGGGATTGCACCGCCACAATCTTCCCCAACTCTCCATCAACTTATTCCTCTGCGACAGAACTACCGTTTGAACGGTTGTTAAGGTAACACGATCGCTAACTGTGTTTGCATCTATCTAGATCCAATCTTGGGACTTGGTTTCGTAGTGCCGGATTTTTGTTGTTTTCTACTCCGAATCCCAACATTCTTGAGGACTCCTAAAGGAACCACATGGTAGTGCATCATACCATGCTTTAGCACCTTCCTTTAAAGAGAAAGGAAGAAGCTTAGTAACATAGAAGTTTCGTATCTTTTCATTTGTAGTAAACAAGCCACCCAACTCAGTGAGTTTGGTCAGGTGTGCAATAGCATCATTATTTTCTCTGCCATAAAAGGGGTCAGCTTCAACCATAGATATAAGTGAAAGATCAACAGAGAAATTATAATCAGGATCATTGATGCATATAGGAGATGTAGAAAATTTAGGATCAGGAACAGTCTTGTTCTTCAGGGAGTGTTTTTCGAGAAGCTTCTTAATAGCATCAGGGTCAGAGTCGACAAACTCTGTTAGCTCCCTGCATAAATCATCATCAAGTATAATATAATCATCATCAAGGAGTCTCTCCTTGAGTTTACTCAAATCAAGATAATTGTAAGTTTCATCAAAAGGGTAGCAAGTATCGGGAATTTCAATTCCAGATTTTTTTGCAGCAGCGATCTGTTTCTCAAGAGCGTGACCAAGCGAACCAATATCATCAAGAGTAGTAGAAGCATCATCAAAAGTATCAGACATAATAACAGATTCAGTAGAAGCATCATGTGGTGGAGGTGAAGCAAACTTACTCATAACTGAAGGTGAATCAAGTGTAGCACTAGTGCTCAGAACAGTACCTTTTCTCGTACGGGATGGTAAGTTCGGGACCTTAGGGTCTTCTTTCTTACCCATAGCGGATAAATTGCAGCAGGTAAAATACTTCAAGTAGACTTGTGAATAAGTCTATGCTCCCCGGCAACGACGCAATAAAACAGGCTTGATAACCAACAACTGCAGGGAATCGAGATAGTCTTCGCGGGTAAGATAACCCAATTTGTAGATTCAACTCAAGGGGAGCCAAAGAATACCCACAAGCTTTAACAGTGGAGTTGTCAATTCCAACGCACCTGCGATACACTCACTTGCAACAAGATATTAGTAGTAACTGCGATATGGAGGTGATGATAGCGACGGTAATAGTGGTAGTGAAATAGCGACAATAAAACAGCAAGAGTAAACAACTAGTAACTAGCAGAATTAAAACACTGTAGGCTAGGGAGATGGATGGTTGGGCGCTGCATGGATAATATACATCATGTATTTAACTTGGGGCAAGGCACACAGAAAAGCAATGATCATCTAGGCATAAATCAAACATCAGGCATGTACCCCACAGGTAGTTGTACGTGCTTGCAATAAGAACTTGCACAACATCTTTGGTCCTAGCATCCCGCTACGAACGGGGCCAAAAGGAAATTATGGAGATTAAGGTGCTCCTTTCAAAGAACACCGGAGCAAAGTATTAACAATCAATGGATACATGAAATCCTCAAACTATAGTCCATCCCCTTTGGTGTCCCAAGCTGTCACCTTTGGGATCACCGGTTCCAGACTATAACAGGTGCATACAACTCATAGATAGGATCAAGAACACACATATATTCATGCAAATACATAGGGTTCAGATCTGAAATCATGGCACTCGGGCCCAAAGTGACAAGCATTAAGGGCAAAAAGTTGAAGCAAAGATGATAAACAACAATCTAGATGATAGGCAACATGCCCCCAACAATCTGATAAACTATTACATGATCTAACTCGTACAATCCCTACCACCCCCTTTGCCTACAGCAGGGAATTACTCACACATGCATGGAGAAGTCATGGAGGGAGGATGGAGTGGTGATGATGATGGCGATGGCGATGATCTCCCCACACCGGAGGCTGCCCTCCGGTCCCACTTCTGGCACAATGGCCCCTCAGGTGCATGGATTTCTGTGATTTTTCTGGGAATTTTCTGAGACGTTCAAAAATCCATTTTCCCGCGCACAAGAAAACCATACAGGCAGCTCTTCTGAAAACAGCGTTAGTCCAGGTTAGTTTCGTCCAAATCATGCAAGAATGAGGGCAAAACAATAGGAAAAGTGTTTGGAAAAGTAGATACGTTTGAGACGTATCACGCAGACACACTACTCGACGACCTCCGAGAAGCCTTCGCAGCACTCAACAAATACAGGATCAAGCTCAACCCAAAGAAGCGCGTGTTCGGCGTCCCGACTGGAAAACTACTCGGGTACATGGTCTCCGCCCGAGGAGTCGAAGCCAACCCAGAAAAGGTCCAAGCACTCGCAAGGATGCAAGAACCGATCGACGTCAAGGGCGTCCAGCAACTCACAGGAAGACTCGAAGCCCTCAGCCGTTTAATTAGCAGGTTGGGAGAAAGAACCCTTCCATTTTACCAACTTCTCAGAAAAGGAGGAAAATTCGAATGGATCAAAGAAACTCGGAACGCATTCGCGGACCTTAAAAAGACACTCTCAACTCCACCAATTTTGGCAGTGCCAAAGGAGCGGGAACCTCTATACCTCTATATAGCAGCACGCAGCAGTGTGGTCAGCACCGCGCTTGTCGTCGAGAATTCGGAAGAAGCCAAAGTGCAAAGCATATAGAGGCCAATCTACTACCTCAGCGAGGTCCTAACAAAATCCCAGCAGCGGTACCCGCACTACCAGAAGCTCGTGTAAGCCATCGTCATGACATCGCGGAAAGTAACACACTACTTCGACGAGAACCTCATCACAGTTGTCAGCAGTGCACCACTCGCCGACATTCTAAACAACCCAGGAGCAATGGGTCGAGTCGCCGAGTGGAACATTGAGCTCAGCCCTCGCGACCTACAATTCAAGCACCCAACAGCGATCAAATCTCAAGTACTCCCAGACTTTCTGGTCTAGTGGATGGAAGTACAAACACCCGGTCCTCCAGAAATCTCCAACTCATGGAAGATGTTCTTCGATGGGTCTAAAAGGTACCAAGGGGTTGGAGCAGACATTGTGCTAATCTCACCCAAAGGAGATAAGCTCAAATACGTACTCTAGATCAACTTCAGCAAGGTGTCAAACAACGAAGAGGACTACAAGGTGCTACTGCACGGCATGCGCATGTCAAAGGCCTACGACGCCACTCGCCTCGTAATCTACAGCGACTCCAACCTCGTCGTCCAGCAAAAAATGAAGGACTGTGAAGCAGTCGCAGACAACATGTCAGCCTACCAGAAGCTCTACAACATCTTAGAAGGAGAATTTGATGGATGCGAGCTCAACTACATCACCAGAGAAAACAACACAAAGGCAGATGAGCTCGCCAACATCGGGTCAACCCAAGGACCAGTCCTTCCAAGAGTTTTCCTCGAGAGCATCGGCCAGAGATCGATCAAAACCAAGGAACTCACACAAGGAGCAGCCGACGAAGCCGGCAACATCCCCCAGCAACGCAAGGATTGGCAGCAGCACCGACCGGCAACTTATGTAAAAACTTGAAGCAATAAATAATATGTTGCCTAGACGACACCACTTAAGCACTCGGGGGCTCGAGCAAGGACTCCCCCCGAGAGATGATTTTTCGCTTACGCGATGACTTAACTTAAAGCACTCGGGGGCTCGAGCAAGGACTCCCCCCGAGAGATGTTTTTTCGCTTACGCGACGACTTAACTTAAAGCACTCGGGGGCTCGAGCAAGGACTCCCCCGAGAGACACTTTTTCGCTTACGCGATGAATTAACTTAAAGCACTCAGGGACTCGAGCAAGGACTCCCCCCGAGAGACGCTTTTTCGCTTACGCGACGACTTAACTTAAAGCACTCGGGGGGCTCGAGCAAGGACTCCCCTCGAGAGATGATTTTTCTCTTATGCGACGACTCAACTTAAAGCACTCGGAGGCTCGAGCACGGACTCCCCCCGAGAGACGCTTTTTTTCGCTTACGCGAAGACTTAACTTAAAGCACTCGGGGGATCGAGCACGGACTCCCTCTGAGATATGCTTTTTGCTTACGCGACAATGTCAACCTAAGGACTCGGGGATCTAACCACAAGCTCTCCAAACAAATCGTTTCACCCACAGCTACACCTAAAAGCATGCAGAGGACACAAGTGAAGTCCCCATGGCATCCCACGGCCACACTACCAAAAAAACGCCACTTCCCCTCGAGGTGATGACAAGAGAAGTAGCTCTTCACCTTTAGAAGACACAAAATCAGGCTCATAAGGAGGATCCAAGACAACTACTGAGTAGGAAAATTTCTAAAGTCTTCACCCAATCACAAGTGATCACCTAAAGACTCGGGGGCTACTCCCATCGAGAGCGCTGCCGCGCACCCGATGAGTTTTTCATAATAGCGGAGCAAACACAAAACGGGCCAGTTTAACTATACTACAAGCCTATGCCCGACTCTACGAATCGAACATAGCCTCGGGGGCTACTCCCATCGTGAGCGCTACCGTGCACCCGATAAGTGTAAAGATTCGCATCAAGGACAAGCACCGAAGACAATTTTGTCATAAGGTAAAACACTCGAAGGTGGATCCATCACAAGGCCAGGCATTCAAAGACCGTTTTTATTACATATCTCAAAGGCACGAGCCCTAGTACAAGGTTCCTCACTTTACATCAAAGATTACAAGTCAAGGCACTCGAGCAGCTATCCAAAGATTACAACACCAATCATCCCAAGTAATTCTGACTTCTACATGTGTGCTTATGCTGAGATAATTGGCACTTTGGCCTACATCTTGACGAGCATCATCATAGACAAAGTAAGAAAAAGTCTGCAAGGAGCCACTCGTCGCCTTCCTGAGTGATAGGGCATGTTTTCCCTTGATTGGTTTTAGTGATTGATGAAAATACATTTTCGGACTAACCGGGTGCGATGAGCATTTCAGATAATTACATTAATCGCACAAGAAGGTTATCGCCCCCTCGATGTATGAAGCGTGAAGACGGAGTTTTTCTTTCGATCTCCTTTTTGATATTTGAGTCGTAGGAAAACCGTACTATGAAGAGGGGATCCGCTTTGGAAATGGTGGGTGGAATCATCACACAGTCTCACTTTCTGCACCCACTTATTTCTCTTGTGTCGTGGAGGTGGGGAAACATATTGGAAATGGCTCCTGGCTCTGCCAGGGCGGTAGTACCGCTCCAAGAGCGGTAGTACCGAGCCACGGTAGTACCAGACCCAGTACCGCACCCACTACCGGAATCCCACCGGACTCTGCGGTAGTGGGGACGTCACTGGGGCTCGGCAGTACCGCTCCACGGTAGTACCGGTCCCAGTACCGCATCCACTACCGGAATCCCACTGGACTCTGCGGTAGTGGGGCGGTACTGGGGCTCGGTAGTACCGTGCCCGGTACGGTAGTACCGCGCCCCGGTAGTACCAGGGCCAGTACCGCACCCACTACCGGAATCCCTCTGGACTCCACGGTAGTGGGCACGGTAGTGACCCTCAGTACTACCGGTGGCACGGTACTACCACACATGGTACGGTAGTACCGCACCACGGTAGTACCACCATGGTAGTACCGCTTCTGAAGCGGTACTACCGTGGTTGGTGGGCAGCCAACGGCTGCATTTATGGCCACCTATAAAAGGGGGTCTTCTTCCCCATTGAGATTCACCTCATTTATTGCTCTCACCTCCATTGACGCCCAAGCTCCATTCTTGCCCGATCTCCCTCCCTAGCCATCAAAACTTGTTGATTCTCTAGGGTTTGGAACAGGAGACCCTGATCTACACTTCCACCAAAGGATATTTGATTCCCCCCACTAATCCCGTGTGGATCTTGTTACTCTTGGGTGCGTTGGTGCCCTAGACGGAAGAGGTCACCTCGAAGCCACATTCCATTGTGGTGAAGCTTCGTGGTTTCGTTGGGAGCATCCAATTAAGTTGTGCAGCTTGCCCCAACCTTGTTTGTAAAGGTTTGGTTGCCACCTTCAAGGCCGCCTCGTAGTGGTTCACGACATCTTACATTGGTAAGAGCGTGAGGAGAAATAGGGTGGACCTCGTTGGCTTCGTGTGAGCATTGTGCTCCTCACCCTCTCCAAACGGAGACGTACTTCTTGAAAGAGAAGTAACTTCGGAAATATATCCTTGTCTCCCGTGTTCACTTTTACCTTTACTTTGTGCAAGTTACTTTCCTTGCTTATTTATTGCTTGCTTGTTGTATTGTAGTTGTTGGCATATAGGTTGCTCACTTAGTTGTATTTCTAGACAACCTATATTCATTGTTGAGCCTAAATTGTTAAGAAAATATTAAAAAGTGTCAGTCGCCTATTCACCCCCCCTCTAGTCGACATTCTGATCCTTTCAATTGGTATCAGAGCTTTGTCTCTTATTAAGGGCTTTACCACCTTAAGAGGATGTCGCAAGAGGATAAACCGAAAGAGGATGAGGTTCCAGGAGCTACTTCGAACCCTCCCCTTTTGGAAAGGGTTCCAAGTACTGAGGGCTTCACGAATAAGTTCGCGAAGGATGACTCGTCATCTATCTCTCGACATGAGTACAATGAAGGCATGTCCGCCATTAAGGATCACATGAATAAAGTTACCGACATGCTTGGTAGTCTCATGTCGAGGATGCCCTCGGAGAGCAACCCCACCATCATCCCCAACATTCCAACGTTGGGTGGAGGAGATGTCATCTACCAACCTAGTGATGATGGTAGGAATGATAGCCGATCCATTCCTCGTTCAGGGAATGGATCGAGTATTCATTCCGCGGTGGCTCCTGCTGTTACCTATAACTCACTACCTCTTCCCGAGCCTCATTTTGCACATGTAGGCACTATTCCCAACCTTAACAAAGATGCTTATCCGGTTTGGGCTCATCGCATGAAAAGACATTTGAAGGGGTCCTCGGTGGAACTGTGGCGCATCGTTGAGGAGGGATTCAATCCTCGTGACCGCCACAACATGACCCCAAGAGAATATCGGGACAACATCATCAACAGTCATGCTATGCTTTTGATAGGAAATGGGTTGAAGGAAGAGCAATACAATCTTGTCCTAAAGTGTGATACAGCCAAAGAGATGTGGGATCTTCTTGAGAAGACTCTCATGGGAAGCTCTAGCATACGGTTCTCGAAGTTTGACAAGATTCAAGATCAAGCCGATCGCTTTGTTAGGAATGAAGGGGAGTCTTCCGAGGGTGTACATCAAAGGTTGGTGGCTCTCGCCAACTCCATGACGGACCATGCGAGCATGGACACCGACGATGGATGGATAAAAAGAAAGTTCATCACGGCTATGCTCCTACACAAGAAGCATATCACCAAGGTCATTCGTCAAAGGCCCGACTTTCGCGAGTTGAGTTCAAACCAAGTCTTGGATGAATTTGTTGCCATGGAAATCTTGGACTCCACGGCCGAGTTGAAATTGGCTCGCCAAAGTGGAACCAAGATGCCATCTCTCGCCTTGAAGGCCAAGGAGGTTCAAGTTGAGGAAGATGAAGATGAAGAGGATGTTGGTCCGGAGGACACCAAGTATGCTTACAATGAGCACATGGCTCTAGCCTCAAGACAATTTTGGGGCAACAAGAAGAACTTCAAGTCCAACACAAGTAGCTTCAAGCCAAAGGGCCAAAGAATAAGGACTTGCTTCAATTCTGGCAATGTGAGTCATTTTTTTGCGGATTGTCCATATGAGAAGAGAGAAGACCACGGTGGAAAGCTCATCCGTAAGGACAAGAACAAGACACCATTGAACAAGACCTTTGTGAAGAAGAATCCACAACGTGTTTTGGTATCTCAAGAAGAATACTATTCCGATGATGAGGATGATGAAGAAAGTGGTGAGATTGTGGCAACTTCCACCGTCGCTATCGCCATTGAATCCCCCTCATCAACGTCTCTCTTCAACTCCCCCAACGAGAACCCTCACATCATCCACAAGTGCCTTCTGGCCAAGACTACCTCGGTAACTCCTAACTCTAAACCGTTTACTCCCACTAACCCTTCATTGTTGAATTGTGTGGAGGAAAATGAGGAGCCCAAGGCACAAGAAGAAAATGAATTCGAGCTTTTCATGTCCAAACTCAAAGGTGTATCCAAGGGACACTTTGTGGCTCTCTTGGAACAACTAGGTGAAGCCCATGCTCACATTGAGCAACTTGATGAGACTATCACCGAGTTGCAAGGTCATAGTCGCGACTATGCGGATGAGATAGGGGAGCTATCTCATTCTCTTGAAGAAGAGTGTGACTTAAGTTGTCTCTGGATGAGACTTATGCTAGTGATATCTCTAAGCTAAAACTTGACCTTAAACACTCTAATGCCATTGTGTGTGATCTCAAGACTAAAAATGATGAACTTGCTGACGCTCATGGAAGACTTCTTGTGGACCATGAGAAAGTCGAGAAGGACCACAAGTCCTTAAAGCATGAACTTATGGCTCTCAAGAAGGCTCATGAGGAAACAAGTATACAACTCTCGAAAGAGATTACTACCTTTTCTCCTATTATTGTGGTAGAGAAACCTAGTTCCTCTAACTCTTGTTGTGAGCATGTTCCTCTCGTTGAGGAAAACGCTAGGTTGAAGGCACAACTTGAGAAGGGACTTGTCTCATGCATTCAAGGAGAGAAGAACCTTAATGATCTCTTAATTTCCCAAAAGGAGGTCATTGGCAAGGAAGGCATTGATTATGGTGCAAGTCCACCAAAGAAGAAGAACAAGAAGAGGAAAAACAAAAATAAGAAAGGCAAGGCCCCTCCTCCTTCGAAGGAAGTCACCTTTGTGAAGGAAGGGGAGAATCCTCAAGAAAAGGTGACAAAGGCCATTGAGGGTGGAGTGACCAAGAGGAGTGGTGACATTCCCAATGACTTTGCCGGACCAACTAACCCCTCTTATGTTCTTTGTTGCACTAATGATGGCATGTTTATGCCAAAGTTGTTGGTTCTTTTTATGAGTATATTGCATGGTCCATTTGGGTGCCTAAGACCCGTGTTACTAATGCGAGAGGACCCATTCATGAATGGGTACCTAAGTCCAAGCATTGATCTCATGTAGGTGGCGGCTTCCGATGGTGGTTCATGGATACTTGATAGCGGGGCTACAAGTCATATGACCGGAAGCAAGGAGATGTTGGTTGACATTGATTTTGGACCATCTCGAACCACCCGTGTCCAATTTGGAGATGCAAAAACGTCAAAGGTATTAGGTCTTGGCAAAGTAATAATTTCTACGGACTCTTCCATTGAGAAAGTATTGCTAGTTGAGACTTGTGCCTTTAATTTACTTTCCGTTTGTCAACTTGCCATGATGGGCCTTTGCACTTTCTTTGATAAAGACATGGTCACCTTGATGTGGAGCAAAACTTTTAAAGTGGCCTTTGTTGGACACGTGGAGGACGGTATGTACGTCGTGGACTTTTCAAAAGTCCCTACCAAAATCTCCATGTGTCTAATGGCTAATGTTGATGTGGGATGGCTTTGGCACCACCGACTAGCCCATGTCAATATGAGGTCTTTTTGCAAACACTTCTCATGGGTGAGCATGTCATTGGACTAACAAATGTTAGCTTTGCCGAAGATCGTGCTTGTAAGGCATGCATTGAAGGGAAACTACATGAGAAGAAACATCTCGTCAAGAATATCATCTCCACCAAGAGGCCTTTGGAGCTCCTTCACATGGATCTCTTTGGGCCTCCCTCATATGATAGTCTTGGCGGAAAGAAGTATTGCTTGGTTATTTTGGATGACTACTCAAGATATACATGGGTTTATTTCTTCAAGAAGAAAAGTGAGACCCAACAAACCGTCATCGAGTTTGCCAATGAAGCTCAACATCAACACAATTCGAAGATTTTGGAAATTAGGAGTGACAACGGCACCGAGTTCAAGAACTACACCTTGGATGAATTCCTTGGAGATGAGGGGATCAAACATCAATATTCTTCTGCTTATACCCCTCAACAAAATGGTGTTACGGAGAGGAAGAATCACACTCTGATTGATGCAGCAAGAACAATGATGGCAGAGTTCAAGAGTCCATACAACTTTTGGGAAGAGGCCATCAACACTGCTTGTCATGCAACCAACCGTCTGTATCTCCGCAAGATCTTGAACAAAACTCCGTATGAAATCATCACCGGGAAGAAGCCCAACATCAAGTATTTTCGGGTCTTCGGTGTAAGTGTTTCATTCTTAAGAAAGGTGCTCGTTTGTCTAAGTTTCAGTCTAAGACAAATGAGGGCATATTTGTTGGTTATGCTTCAAACTCTCACGCCTATAGAGTCTACAACAAGTCTTCCGGACTTGTTGAATAATCTAGCAATGTGGAGTTCGACGAACATAATGGCTCCCAAGTGGGGCAAAGTGATCTTAATGGTGTAGGTGATGAAATTCCTCCTCAAGCCATAAGAAGAATGGGTGTGGGTCATTTCCTACCCGTTGAGGAACCCCTTGTGGTGGAAGGAGAAGGACAATGCTCTACGCATGTGGAGCTATCACCTCCCCAAGATCCAAAAGCACATCAAGAACAAGACGAAGGCCCTTTGTCGCCTGAACAAGATCAAGGTCAAGATCCAATCATTGAAGATGGTGGTGCACCAAATGATGACCAAGATCAAGTTCTCGTTCAAGGGCAAGCTCAAGATGATGAGCAAGTCCTTGAGGATGCTCCTTCTTCCGAAGATGGTCCTCTATCTCCCTCTCAAGAAACTTTGGAAGAAGAAAGAGTTCGCCGAGCACTCAAGATTGCATCCCGTTGAAAATCACAAGATCTTTCGGTGGATCAAGTGCTCGGAAGCATCCAAAAGGGGGTAAAAACTCGTAGTCAATTGAGAAACTTTTGTGCCCATAATGCATTTGTTTCTTGTGTTGAACCCCAAAAGGTAGGTGAGGCGCTTGAAGATCCAGATTGGCTTGAGGCCATGCATGATGAACTCAATAACTTCAAGCGCAAAAAGGTGTGGTTAGTGGAGAGACCCAAAGGTGATTATAATGTTATTGGGACCAAGTGGATATTCAAGAACAAGCAAGATGCACTTGGTATTGTCATCCGGAACAAGGCAAGGTTGGTGGCTCAAGGTTTTTCCCAAGTCGAAGGTATTGACTATGGTGAAACTTTTGCCCCTGTGGCTCGTCTTGAGTCCATTCGGATTGCTCTTGCTTATGCTTCTCATCATAACTTCAAGTTATATCAAATGGATGTGAAGAGTGCTTTTCTTAATGGTCCCATTAATGAGTTGGTATATGTCAAGCAACCCCCCGGGTTTGAGGACCACAATTTCCATAATCATGTCTATAAACTCGACAAGGCGCTCTATGGCCTTAAGCAAGCACCACACGCTTGGTATGAGCACCTTACCGAGTTCTTAGTCGATTATGGGTTTGAAATTGGGCAAATCGATCCCACTCTTTGTACCAAGAGGGCTGGTGGGCAATTGTTCATATGCCAACTATATGTTGATGATATTATCTTTGGTTCGATTAACAATTCTTTTAATGAGGAGTTTGCTAAGCTAACGACCGACAAGTTTGAGATTTCTATGATGGGAGAGTTGGAGTTCTTCCTCGGTTTTGAAGTCAAGCAATTGTCAAGAGGAACTTTCATCAACCAAGCCAAATATACTCAAGACATGCTCAAGAGGTTCAAGTATGATGGTCTTAAAGGAGACAAGACCCCCATGCCACTCAAGTGTCAACTTGACCTCGACCCGAACGGCAAAGAGGTAGACCAAAGGGAGTATCGTTCTATGATTGGTTCTTTGTTGTATCTTTGTGCATCTAGGCCGGATATCATGTTGAGTGTGGGCATGTGTGCAAGATTTCAATCCGCACCAAAAGAGAGTAACGTAGTGGCTGTCAAATGAATCTTTCGATATTTGGTTCATACCCCAAACTTTGGGTTGTGGTATCCTAAAGGCTCAAGCTTCAACCTCATCGGGTACACGGATTCGTATTGGGAGGGAGACAAGGTGGAGAGGAAGTCCACTTCCGGAGGATGTCAATTCCTTGGTAGGTCTTTGGTGAGTTGGTCATCCAAGAAGCAAAATTGTGTTTCTCTCTCTACTACCGAAGCCGAGTACATTTCCGTCGCAAGTTGTTGTGCTCAATTATTGTGGATGAGGCAAACTTTAAAGGATTACGATGTCACTTGTGACAAAGTGCCTCTTTTATGTGACAATGACAGTGCTATCAAGATCGCCTACAGCCCCGTTCAACATAGCAAGACGAAGCATATTGAGATTCGTCATCACTTTATTCGAGATCTGTCAGAACCCCAACTAGGGTAAGTGCTAAGGTTGTTTGATCCCTTTGAATCATGCAAAAATTCAAAAGGAAATTCAAAAATGGGGAAGCAGAAAGCCCTAAGAAATTATTTGAAATAGCCAGAAAAAATCTTTTTCCAAAATTCTTTTGAACATTTGGAAAATTCCTATAAATGATGCTGATCATTTTAAAATTAGTTTGGGAGCAATCCCATACTCATGGAATTTTCTAATATTCAATAAGTGGCTTTGGAAATTAAAATAAACCTATTTGAATTGAAATTCAAAATATATTGAATTTCAAAAATGCCCAAATTCCATATGTGACTAGCTACTGGTCACCTAGTATTTATAAAAGTAATTGGGCATTTTTATAAAATGCTTTGGTATTTTTACCAGGGCAAAACAAAAGGGCAGAAAAATAAAACAGAGAAGAATTAGAAAAAGGAGAACACCCATGGCTTCGGCCCAACTCAAGCCTGTCTGGCCCAGCACCTCGGCCCAGCCCGCAGCGGCCGCCTATCGTCTTCCCCACCGACGCCGAAGCAGCTCAGTGGCGGCCTGGGAGCACGCCGCGGCGCCACCGCGACACCGAGAAGGCTCCAAGGCCCCCTGTGCCTCTTTCCCTCGCCGTGGAGACCCCGTGCACGCCCCGCTCCTCTTCCCCCTCTCCCTGGACCTCCTCCCCCTCTCCTCTTCGCGATTTCAGCGCCGCCCCGAAGCACGCCGGAGCACCACCGTGGAGACCCGTGGACACTCGCCTCCTCAGCCGCTGCAACCGTGTCCAGGCGAAGCGCCACTGTCCTCTCCGTCGAAGCCCTCGACTAATCGAGCCGCGCAAGCACTGGAGTCATCGTCCCCTTCACCGGATCGCCGCCGCTGCCGAGGAACTCTGGCGACCAATTCGACCTCTCCCGAGCCCCTCCGGCATCGCCACCCCCTTCATCCGCTTCATGGTGAGCCCCTCTTTCTCCCCGTGCCCTCCTTTGCTCTTGCCGTAACCGAAATCACCAAACTCACCGGAGTAGAGCCACGGCCGCCGCCGTTCTTGCAGCCGCCGTCGACACAAACCCCCTGGAGACCCCCTGGTGTCACATCTCGACGCGGACGAGCACGGCGCACCTTCCCGTGGTCTTCCCGTGCCAAATGGTGGCCGGAAACCCACTCCGGCAACCCTCCGCTGCGGCTGCAGGTCACCGACGGCTAACCGCCGGCGGGCCGGTTTAGTTAGTGCTAATGACCCCCCTAATCTAACCCACACTCAATGACAGGTGGGCTAGTCCCCCCCTTAAGCTCCTGGTTATTTTAAATCAAACCGGGTTAACCCCCTGAGAGACTGACAAGCCGACCTCACTGGTCAGCCCCCCCCCCCTGACGTCATCTCCACGCAATGCTGGCGCAATAAATCAAATTCCAGAAATAGAAAAGAATTAAAGTAATTCCAGAAAATTCCAGAAAATCATTTAAACTTGGGAAATTCATAACTAATTCATATGAACTCCAAATATAACAAATAATATGTCTAAAATTATCAGAAAAATCCAAGGATTATGAATATGGGCTCTGTTTTCATGTTTGACCAATTAAAATTGGGCGAACAGTGCAAAACACCCATATGGCTTTAATTCAAATTCAAATTTGAAGCACATTTGCAAATGACTTTGCATTTGACTTCTTTTAAATGGAATTGTACCCACATTGTGACCAAGAACGTCACCATTCAATATTGATCATGTGTTTGATGCATTGCAAATAAATTTATACCTTGTTTGATTGTTTGCTCGATAGACATGCAACCGGAACCGGAGGCCACCCCCTTCGTTGAAGACCCCGATATCGAACCTCGTCAGCAAGGCAAGCAAACCCCATTGATCATGTCTATAAAATCCTATTTTCCCTCTCAGTCTTGCTTATGCGTGTTTAGGAGATCACCGAGACACGTTCTTTCGCATAGTTGAACCCATTCCGATGCATGACCTATCATTCTGTCACCGTATTAAGCAAACCACAATCCTAGCAGATTTAGGAGTTGAATGATGAGCATGTGGCCCCTGCAACTGTTACTGCTTTTGCTGCTTAGTGATACAATGAGGATGTTTTGAATGTGAGTCAGGATGGAATGAACACAGTGGTGTTGATGAAAGTGAAACGTGTTGGTGAATCCACCCTAAACAAAGGTGAACGATGAGAGGCTGTGTAGGAGTACACAGTGGGTTGTCTCGTTGAACACTACCTTAGGCCCCGAGTTCCTGTTTTGTGATCCAAGACAAAGAGTATAACCACATGTAGGGTTTTATGGGAACCCCGTTTGGCCTCTTTACGTACCTGATCCGGTCCAGGAGTCACAATAGATTCGGGCTTTCCATTTGGCATGTGCATAGAAAAAAAAGAATGAAGAAAAGGTTGCATCATCCTAGATATGTGGGTGGACTTGTGAGGCAGTGAAACCATCTGGCAGAGGTGGCGTCTCGGTCCCTTACATTATCTGAGTCCTTTTCGTGGAACCGGCCGGACTCTCGAGCGGTGCCAAACTCAGGTAGTCGACTCCTGGATTAGAGAAGGTGATGTGAGGTTAGTGCCTTGGTTTCATCCACGTCCGACATCCGCTTGAAGGATGCCAAGAACGAGGCGATAAGTGATGACACGCGTGTGAAGATGTACACCCCTGCAGGGTTAATGAACTATTCGAATAGCTGTGTCCGCGGTTATGGACTACTTGGAAACCTCTACTTGATCATAGACAACTTGAATGGAAACTTATAAAATCCGCAAGATAAGCGTGAGTGCTATGGTGTGCTTCTTCGTGGGGAAGTCGAGGAAGTAACCATAGTGGTGTATTGTTTGGAGATGTAGTGGACTCGTGTACACTTCTTACCTCAAGTCTGGTATTCGTAGTACAAGACTAGCCAAGTCAAAGCTGGCACTTCTGCATGTTGAAACCCTACCTCCTTTACCTTGATACTTGTGCATGAGTAGTTTAGATCTGATGTAAGTCTTGCTGAGTACGACTTTGTACTCACGTTTGCTTATTCTATGTTTTAGATAAGAAACCGGACCCCGATGGAGTCACCTTCGTGAAGCTTGACGTTGACCTTGGTAGTATAATCCCAGACAGCAGTCTGGTCCCTCGTGGAAGGGCATGTTTGTTTACAAGGCTTCTCTAAGCCATTTGTTAAACTTGTCTGTACTCAGACCTAAATTGCTTCCGTTGTATGATGTAATGTTGATCACAGACATGTGATCTTTGTATGCTCTATATGTATATCTATAAAGAGTACTTTGTAGAGTTATGTGATGATACCTGCTGTTCATACTAGGCATGTGTGCTGCGTGTATGTTTATAACATGCATGTCTTAGTATGGGTTTTCGAGACCTTAGTTGTGATCTGGCTGGCGGTCTTTTATACACCAAGTGGCCCTTAGATGTGCGCAGCTTGGGGCATCGCGATGCAATTGTTCGTGACTCTGTCACGTGCACACTTTGTCGTATGATCGAGCCCTCCCTAGACCCCGACTAAGTGATCGGGCTGGAGTAAGTATATGTATGAGTTAGGATTCAATCGATAACATGGTTGAGGCGACTTGTCTATGGGTATGGGATTCACCACCCATAAGCATTTAGACTTGTGAGCGGACGATGAGGACCCATCTCAGTTGATCATCCGGCCTGAATGGGATGCCCCTCACGTTCGATGCTTACCGATAACGTTCTGTGCTTAGCCTTGTCTGCTTAGACAAGTGGGTACGGTTCTCGGCTCTCCATGTGATTGCATCGTGACTGGAATTACATACGCTAACCCCGGGTCCCGACAGACTTGGTATCATAGTAGGACTGTCTGTAGGATTAGAAACCCTTGGTCGAAGTCGAGTCTAGCATTCTATAGTTATATAGTTACTCTGGGTATATAAGGGAACAACGTAAGGCTTCTTTTTCTCCTTACCCTCATCAATCTGAGTTCTGGGTCAACCTTATCTTTTCTACGGGATGATAGGACTAGGCTCATCTATGTCTTACTAGAACATCTCGTTGAGTGTTTCCTTTTAGCCGTAGGATTGTTGTGGTCGTCCAGACTCATCGGTTTTGAGTTTCTTGAGGAGGTTATGTTCAATCTCCTCAAGGTTGTTTCATTTTTCATTCCGGTGTAGCCGTTATGCTGCCGGATTTTTCCCATGTTTCTGTGAATCTTTGCCTTCGCATTATAATCCTTTCCGCCTTCGTCATGTCTTGTTATCCTTGAATCCATCATTCAACCTGTTCTGATTGTTGATTTTTATCACACAGGATGTCAGGTGGAACTCGTAGTGCTGTTCGTCGGAATCGAGACCGTGTTCGGAATCGGAATGATGATGAAACTCTACCACCGCCTTCTGCGGCGGAAGTCATGATGGAAGCTGAGAAGAATCAACGTGATCAAACACGTCTTCTGGAGCTCATCGAGCAGAATACCTCACGTCATTGCAATGTGGTTGTGAGCATTCAGGACTTCATCCTCCTCAAGCCACCGGTATTCCGATGTTCTTCTGAGCCCCTTGAAGCTGATGATTGGCTCCGTTCCATCGAGCATAAGCTTGATACTGCACATGTTGCTCCCAATGATCGAGTTGTTTTCGCGGTATACTTCCTGGAAGGTGCTGCTGCTGAATGGTGGGAGAACTATGTTGCTATGCAGCCAGATAGTCACTTAGTGACTTGGCAGGAGTTCTATGTTGCCTTTCGAGGGTACCACCTTTTGGATGAGTTGATGGAGCGCAAGAAGGAAGAGTTCTGCAATCTCACTCAAGGAGAGATGTCCATGCACGAGTATGTGAGAGAGTTCAACCGTCTTGCTCGGTATGCCCAAGATGAGATCACCACCGATGCCAGAAAGCAGGCAAGGTTCTGTAAGGGACTTAGCCCCATCCTTCGTCATGATCTCAACCTCATCGAATTTGCCACCTTTGAGGATTTAGTCAACAGATCCTTCAGAGCTGAGCATGGCAATGAAATTTTCGAGGAGTCCCGCAAGCATGCTGTTGAGTTTGCTTCTTCTTCAAGTTCAGCCCCGCAGAAACGCCGAATTTGGATTCCAACCAGAGCCATACCTCAAAACATTCTCCAGAGACCACCACCAAATATATGCCATCCACCCCAACACATTATTCCACCCCGGAATGATGGTGTGCAACCAAGCAATTCCACTCCCAACATTTCAGACAGGGTATGCTTTAAGTGTGGTCTTCCAGGCCATTACTATCGACAATGCCCTCAGGTCTTGATGGCACCATGTCATTCTCGACCTAAGCCTACAAAGAAACCAACCACCAAAGCTTTTCCAGCAAAGCCTTCATCCACTAGTAGTGGTTGTGTGAACCAAATCTCAGTTGAGGAAACCACTGATGCTTCTGACGTCATTCTTGGTACACTCCCAGTCAATCATGTCCCCGCCTCCGTTCTTTTCGATCCAGGAGCTTCTCATTCATTCATGTCGGAGAGTTATGCACTTCGTCATGAGTTTCCTTTTGAAGAAATGTTTTCTCCAATGATTATTCAAACTCCTGGTTCAAAGTGGCAAACTAATAGAGTAAGCCATGGCAATGAAATTGCAATTGAGGGTTTAGTATTCCTTGCTTCTCTTATAGCCCTCAAGACTTCGGACATTGATGTCATCCTAGGAATGGATTGGTTATCAAAGCAAAATGCTTTCCTTGATTGTAAAGCCAAGTCAGTCAAACTCACCCATCCTTCAGGCCAGACCATTGACTACACCTCACCCAGCTCTAAAAACCAGATGCATACTTTGAATATGCTTCCCCTTCCAGACCTTGAAGATGTTCCGGTGGTTCGTGACTTCCCGGATGTCTTTCCTGAAGAGCTGCCGGGAATGCCACCCGACAGGTGTGTAGAATTCATAGTGGATCTTATACCAGGCACAGCCCCAATTTCCAGACGCCCATATAGAATGGCCCCACATGAGTTAGCTGAACTTAAAACCCAACTTGATGCTTCGTTGGCAAAAGGCTTCATCCGCCCTAGCTCATCGCCATGGGGTTGCCCCGTTCTGTTCGTAACGAAGAAAGATGGAACAGAAAGGATGTGCGTAGACTATCGCCCGCTAAATTTAGCGACGATAAAGAACAAATACCCACTGCCCAGGATCAATGATCTTTATGATCAACTTGCAGGATCCTCTGTCTTCTCTAAGATGGATTTGAGATTAGGCTATCATCAAATCAAGATCCGAAACGAGGACATTCCCAAAACGGCTTTTACTACTCGTTATGGTCTTTACGAGTACACCGTCATGTCCTTTGGTTTAACCAATGCCCCCGCCACATTCTCACGCTTGATGAATTCAATCTTCATGGAGTACCTAGATAAATTTGTTGTGGTTTATCTCGATGATATTCTCATCTACTCGAAGAACGAAGAAGAGCACGCAGAAAACCTAAGGTTGGTATTGATGAAACTTAGAGAGCATCGCCTGTATGCTAAATTCTCCAAGTGTGAATTTTGGCTACCAGAAGTGACCTACTTAGGCCACGTGATTTCTGCGAAAGGTGTTGCAGTCAATCCCGAGAGAGTTCAGGCCGTCCTTGACTGGACTCCACCTGAATCGGTTAAGCAAGTTAGAAGTTTTCTTGGCTTAGCAAGCTATTGCCGCCGCTTCGTCGAGAACTTTTCTAAAGTTGCAAAGCCTCTTACTGAACTCCTCAAGAAAGATAAGAAATTCCAATGGACCCCCAAGTGCGAGGAAAGCTTTCAAGAGCTAAAAAGAAGATTGACTTCTGCACCCGTACTTGCACCTCCAGACACCAAAAGGGATTTCGAGATCTATTGTGATGCTTCACGGCAAGGGTTAGGATGCATACTTATGCAAGATCGTCATGTGGTAGCTTATGCTTCACGCCAGTTGCGGCCACATGAAGAGAACTATCCTACCCATGATCTTGAACTCGCTGCCGTAGTTCATGCCCTGAAGACTTGGCGACATTACCTCCTTGGTAATCGTTGTGAGATATATTCCGACCACCAAAGCCTCAGATATATTTTCACCTAGCCAGATCTTAATCTCAGGCAAAGACGCTGGATAGAGTTGATAAAAGATTATGACTTAGGAATTTCTTACACCCCAGGCAAGGCCAATGTCATGGCTGATGCACTAAGTCGTAAGTCGTACTGTAACAACCTCACGTTACAGCAGTATCAACCACTTCTTCATGAGGAATTTCGAAAGCTCAATCTCGAGATTGTCCCTCGTGGATCTCTTTTCAACTTGGTGGCGAAACCAACCCTTGAGGATCAAATCATAGCCGCCCAGAAACAAGATAGTAGTATTCAAGAGATCAAGCAGAACATTGTTAGCGGAGTTGCTAAATGTTTCTCTACAAATGATCAAGGAACGATATTCTTTGAAAATTGTTTAGTAGTTCCTGAAAATGAAGACCTAAAGCAGCTGATCCTTAAGGAAGCTCATGACACTCCCCTCTCAATTCATCCTGGTAGCACAAAAATGTACCGAGCTCTACGCCAGAGATTTTGGTGGACCCGAATGAAGAGAGACATTGCACAATTTGTTGCCGAATGTGATGTTTGTCGTCGCATTAAGGCAGAACACCAAAGACCTGCTGGTACTCTTCAGCCATTGTCTATTCCCGAGTGGAAATGGGACAAGGTCGGTATGGACTTCATCACCGGCTTTCCAAAAACCCAGAAAGGAAATGATGCCATCTTCGTTGTCATTGATAGGCTTTCCAAAGTTGCTCACTTTCTTCCTGTTCGCGAGTCTATAACTGCTAGTCAGTTGGCGGACTTGTATGTCTCTAGAATTGTGTCTCTTCACGGTGTTCTGTTGGTGATCAATTCTGATCGTGGTAGCCTTTTCACCTCTAGATTTTGGGAAAGTTTTCAAAATGCTATGGGAACTCATCTATCCTTTAGTACGGCTTTCCACCCTCAATCTAGCGGTCAAGTTGAAAGGGTTAATCAAATCTTGGAAGACATGCTCAGAGCTTGTGTTATCTCTTTCGGAAAGAATTGGGAGAAATCTCTTCCATTCGCCGAATTTGCTTATAACAATAGCTATCAATCTAGTCTGAACATGGCTCCCTTTGAATTCCTCTACGGACGACGATGTCGAACACCCCTTAACTGGTCATAAACCGGTGAAAGACAACTCTTTGGACCGGATATGATCAAGGAAGCAGAAGAGCAAGTTCGTATTGTTCGTGATCGTTTGAAAGCCGCTCAGTCTCGTCAAAAGAGCTACTATGATCGTCATCATCGAGAGGAGAGCTAAAATATTGATGAGAAGGCTTACCTCAGGGTTACTCCTCTGAAAGGAACCCAAAGATTCGGTATCAAAGGCAAGTTGGCCCCACGTTACATCGGACCTTTCCGCATTCTTGCTAAACGTGGAGAAGTTGCCTACCAACATGAACTACCCCCTCACCTTTCCCGAGTACATGATGTATTCCATGTGTCACAACTCAGGCGTTGCTTCAAGGACCCCATCCGCGAAGTCGACCATGAAACGCTTGATCTCCAAGATGACCTTTCTTATCGAGAGTACCCTGTTCGTATTCTTGATTCAGCAGAGCGTGTCACTCGTCGTCAGAAGATCAAGTTCCTCAAAGTGCAATGGTCACATCACTCCGAGAAAGAAGCAACATGGGAAAGAGAAGACCGCCTCCGTGCCGAGTACCCCAGCTTCCTCCCGACGACTTCTGAATCTCGGGACGAGATTCTTTTGAGTGGGGGCGAGTTGTCAGAACCCCAACTAGGGTAAGTGCTAAGGTTGTTTGATCCCTTTGCATCATGCAAAAATTCAAAAGGAAATTCAAAAATGGGGAAGCAGAAAGCCCTAAGAAATTATTTGAAATAGCCAGAGAAAAATCTTTTTCCAAAATTCTTTTGAACATTTGGAAAATTCCTATAAATGACGCTGATCATTTTAAAATTAGTTTGGGAGAAATCCCATACTCATGGAATTTTCTAATATTCAAACAGTGGCTTTGCAAATTAAAATAAACCTATTTGAATTGAAATTCAAAATATATTGAATTTCAAAACTGCCAAAATTCCATATGTAACTAGCTACTGGTCACCTAGTATTTATAAAAGTAATTGGGCATTTTTATAAAATGCTTTGGTATTTTTACCAGGGCAAAACAAAAGGGCAGAAAAATAAAACAGAGAAGAATTAGAAAAAGGAGAACACCCGTGGCTTCGGCCCAACTCAAGCCTGTCTGGCCCAGCACCTCGGCCCAGCCCGCAGCGGCCGCCTGTCATCTTCCCCACCGACGCCGAAGCAGCTCGGTGACGGCCTGGGAGCACGCCGCGGCGCCACCGCGACGCCGAGAAGGCTCCAAGGCCCCCTGTGCCTCTTTCCCTCGCCGTGGAGACCCCGTGCATGCCCCGCTCCTCTTCCCCCTCTCCCTGGACCTCCTCCCGCTCTCCTCTTCGCGATTTCAGCGCCGCCCCGAAGCACGCCGGAGCACCACCGTGGAGACCCGTGGCCACTCGCCTCCTCAGCCGCTGCAACCGTGTCCAGGCGAAGCGCCACTGTCCTCTCCGTCGAAGCCCTCGACTAATCGAGCCGCGCAAGCACTGGAGTCATCGTCCCCTTCACCGGATCGCCGCCGCTGCCGAGGAACTCCGGCGACCAATTCGACCTCTCCCGAGCCCCTCCGGCATCGCCACCCCCTTCATCCGCTTCAGGGTGAGCCCCTCTTTCTCCCCGTGCCCTCCTTTGCTCTTGCCGTAACCGAAATCACCAAACTCACCGGAGCAGAGCCACGGCCGCCGCCGTTCTTGCAGCCGCCGTCGACACAAACCCCCTGGAGACCCCCTGGTGTCACAGCTCGACGCGGACGAGCACGGCGCACCTTCCCGTGGTCTTCCCGTGCCAAATGGTGGCCGGAAACCCACTCCAGCAACCCTCCGCTGCGGCTGCAGGTCACCGCCGGCTAACCGCCGGCGGGCCGGTTTAGTTAGTGCTAATGACCCCCCTAATCTAACCCACACTCAATGACAGGTGGGCCAGTCCCCCCCTTAAGCTCCTGGTTATTTTAAATCAAACCGGGTTAACCCCCTGAGAGACTGACAAGCCGACCTCACTGGTCAGCCCCCCCCCCTGACGTCATCTCCACGCAATGCTGGCGCAATAAATCAAATTCCAGAAATAGAAAAGAATTAAAGTAATTCCAGAAAATTCCAGAAAATCATTTAAACTTGGGAAATTCATAACTAATTCATATGAACTCCAAATATAACAAATAATATGTCTAAAATTATCAGAAAAATCCAAGGATTATGAATATGGGCTCTGTTTTCATGTTTGACCAATTAAAATTGGGTGAACAGTGCAAAACACCCATATGGCTTTAATTCAAATTCAAATTTGAAGCACATTTGCAAATGACTTTGCATTTGACTTCTTTTAAATGGAATTGTACCCACATTGTGACCAAGAACGTCACCATTCAATATTGATCATGTGTTTGATGCATTGCAAATAAATTTATACCTTGTTTGATTGTTTGCTCGATAGACGTGCAACCGGAACCGGAGGCCACCCCCTTCGTTGAAGACCCCGATATCGAACCTCGTCAGCAAGGCAAGCAAACCCCATTGATCATGTCTATAAAATCCTATTTTCCCTCTCAGTCTCGCTTATGCATGTTTTGGAGATCACCGAGACACGTTCTTTCGCATAGTTGAACCCATTCCGATGCATGACCTATCATTCTGTCACCGTATTAAGCAAACCACAATCCTAGCAGATTTAGGAGTTGAATGATGAGCATGTGGCCCCTGCAACTGTTACTGCTTTTGCTGCTTAGTGATACAATGAGGATGTTTTGAATGTGAGTCGGGATGGAATGAACACAGTGGTGTTGATGAAAGTGAAACGTGTTGGTGAATCCACCCTAAACAAAGGTGAACGATGAGAGGCTGTGTAGGAGTACACAGTGGGTTGTCTCGTTGAACACTACCTTAGGCCCCGAGTTTCTGTTTTGTGATCCAAGACAAAGAGTATAACCACATGTAGGGTTTTCTGGGAGCCCCGTTTGGCCTCTTTACGTACCTGATCCGGTCCAGGAGTCACAATAGATTCGGGCTTTCCATTTGGCATGTGCATAGAAAAAGAATGAAGAAAAGGTTGCATCTTCCTAGATATGTGGGTGGACTTGTGAGGCAGTGAAACCATCTGGCAGAGGTGGCGTCTCGGTCCCTTACATTATCTGAGTCCGTTTCATGGAACCGGCCGGACTCTCGAGCGGTGCCAAACTCAGGTAGTCGACTCCTGGATTAGAGAAGGTGATGTGAGGTTAGTGCCTTGGTTTCATCCACGTCCGACATCCGCTTGAAGGATGCCAAGAACGAGGCCATAAGTGATGACACGCGTGTGAAGATGTACACCCCTGCAGGGTTAATGAACTATTCGAATAGCCGTGTCCGCGGTTATGGACTACTTGGAAACCTCTACTTGATCATAGACAACTTGAATGGATACTTATAAAATCCGCAAGATAAGCGTGAGTGCTATGGTGTGCTTCTTCGTGGGGAAGTCGAGGAAGTAACCATAGTGGTGTATTGTTTGGAGATGTAGTGGACTCGTGTACGCTTCTTACCTCAAGTCTGGTATTCGTAGTACAGGACTAGCCAAGTAAAAGCTGGCACTTCTGCATGTTGAAACCCCACCTCCTTTACCTTGATACTTGTGCATGAGTAGTTTAGATCTGATGTAAGTCTTGCTGAGTACGACTTTGTACTCACGTTTGCTTATTCTATGTTTTAGATAAGAAACCGGACCCCGATGGAGTCACCTTCGTGAAGCTTGACGTTGATCTTGGTAGTATAATCCCAGACAGCAGTCTGGTCCCTCGTGGAAGGGCATGTTTGTTTACAAGGCTTCTCTAAGCCATTTGTTAAACTTGTCTGTACTCAGACCTAAATTGCTTCCGTTGTATGATGTAATGTTGATCACAGACATGTGATCTTTGTATGCTCTATATGTATATCTATAAAGAGTACTTTGTAGAGTTATGTGATGATACCTGCTGTTCATACTAGGCATGTGTGCTGCGTGTATGTTTATAACATGCATGTCTTAGTATGCGTTTTCGAGACCTTAGTTGTGATCTGGCTGGCGGTCTTTTATACACCAAGTGGCCCTTAGATGTGCGCAGCTTGGGGCATCGCGATGCGATTGTTCGTGACTCTGTCACGTGCACACTTTGTCGTATGATCGAGCCCGCCCTAGACCCCGACTAAGTGATCGGGCTGGAGTAAGTATATGTATGAGTTAGGATTCAATCGATAACATGGTTGAGACGACTTGTCTATGGGTATGGGATTCACCACCCATAAGCATTTAGACTTGTGAGCGAACGATGAGGACCCATCTCAGTTGATCATCCGGCCTGAATGGGATGCCCCTCACGTTCGATGCTTACCGAGAACGTTCTGTGCTTGGCCTTGTCTGCTTAGACAAGTGGGTACGGTTCTCGGCTCTCCATGTGATTGCATCGTGACTGGAATTACATATGCTAACCCCGGGTCCCGACAAGATCATGTGAAGAGGGGTGATATTGATGTCATAACCCTCTTTTAGGTATGTGCTAGGGTTCTAGTGCTCCTTTGCATCATGAATTTTTTTCAAAAGAAATTGGAATTGGGGAAAGCAGAAAGCCCTAAAGAATTTAATTCAAATGCCCAGATAAAAAGTTGCTCCAAAAATTATTGTGATATTTTTGAAAAGTCCTAGAAATAAGTGAGATCACATATAAAGTGGAGTGGGTCCCACTCAAGGCTCACTGAGTTTTCAAAAATATTATAAGTGCCTTGGAATTAAATTAAAACGCCTATTTGATTTCAAATTCAAACTATTTGAATTTCAAAAATGCCCAAAACTTGGGAGTGACTAGTTACTAGTCACATAAAGCCATATAAAAAGTTTTGGCATTTATAAAAATATTTGCTATTTATTTTGGCAAAGCAAACAAAAGACAGAAAATAAAAACAAATTGAAAAGAAAGAAGGCCTACCTGGCATTCGGCCCAACTAGCCGCCCCACGGCCCAGGCCCACCTCCTCCTCTCTTGTCCTCTTCCTCAAGCTGCTCGCTGTCGAGCAGAGAGCGCGCAGCCGACGCCACCGCAATGACGAGGAGCATCCAGGACGCCTCGGGCCTTCTAGGAACGCCACAGAGATGACTTCGACGCCGTGAACACTTTCCCTCCTCCTCTCTCTCACCCGCTCGCTCTCCCTCACCGGATTCCTCCACCACCCGAGAGCGCCGCCGTTCGAAGTCGTGCCCACGCACGGCCAACGACCACCTGGAGCTGCGCTGTCGTGTCCTTCGCGTTCAACGCCTTCGTCTTCGCCACCTTGAAAAGGATCGGGAGTTGTTTCGCCTTGGAGCTGCCGCAATCTTCACCGAGCCGCCGCCGGACGCCATGGATCCCGACGAGCAATTCCTCTCCTATGCGCCTCCTCCCTCTTAGCCGTCGACTCCATCATCTTCACGGTGAGCGCACGAACCCACCCCCCTCCCCGCGCTCTAAATCCCTGCCGGAAGACCCCCTTCCCGCCGGAGCCGAGCCACCGCCGCCGTGCCCTTCGTCGCCGGCCTCACTCCGGTGGCCGCCCGTGACGCCCGAGTGGTCTGGGCGACGCGCCTGGAGAGGGCTTCACCCCGAAGCCCTCGGCGCACCAATTGGTGGCCCGAGCCTCCGTCCGTGCGGGCTCCGACGTGGCTTCTGGCCACCGGCGTTGAGCCGTCGGCGAGCAAGCCGACGTGGCCTCTGTTTAGGGCCCTAACCCCCTGGTTAGTTGACCCTAGGTCAATGACATGTGGGCCCAGGGCCCTCTAATTAAACAAAATTTAAAATAACCACGGGATTAATCCCAGAGCCACTGACGGCATGGCCCCACTGGTCAGCCCCCTGCTGACGTCATGCTGAGGCAAGGCTGACGCAGTAAATCAATTATCTATTTCCAGAAAATCCAGAAAATAGTCTAAACTTCAAAAATTCATAGAAATTTAACCATAACTCCGAATTTAATAAATAATATATGAAAAAATATCAGAAAAATTCAAGGAATATGATTATGCAACTTTTTTCATGTTTGACCATTTTAAAATGGGGGAACAGTAGCAAATGTGCATATGACATATTTTGAAATCACATTTGGAGTTTGAATATGCAAACCTTTTGCAATACACTTCAATTAAATAGAATTTTCCACACATCAGTACCATATACATCATGTTACAACAACTTATCATGTGCTTGTGCATTCTATTTCAATGTTGTCCCCCCTTTGTTGATGATTGTTCCGGTAACAGACCTCCGAGACGGTGATCACCCCCGAAGAAGAAGAAGTCCGTTAAACATGTGTATCGTCAGCAAGGCAAGCAAACCCCATTGATCATGTCTATAAAATCCCACTTCCCTCTCAGTCTCTCTTATGCATGTTTAGGAGATCACCGAGATACGGTCTTCCGCGTAGTTGAACCCATTCCGATTCATGACCTATCATTTTGTCACCGTATTAAGCAAACCACAATCCTAGCAGATATAGGAGTTGAATGATGAGCATGTGGCCCCTGCAACTGTTACTGCTTATTGCTGCTTAGTGGTACAATGAGGTTACATTGTTTGTGAGTCGGGATGGAATGTTCACAGGTTGTTGATGATAATGTGTTGGTTAATCCACCCTAAACAAAGGTGAACGATGAGACGTTGTGTAGGAGTACACAGTGGGTTGTCTCGTTGAACACTGCCCTAGGCCGCGAGTTCCTATTTTGTGATCCAAGACAAAGAGTATGACCACATGTAGGGTTTATGGGAGCCCCTTTTGGCCTCTTTACTTACCCGATCCGGTCCAGGAGTCACACTAGATTCGGGCTTTCCATTTGGCATGTGCATAGAAAAAGAATGAAGAAAAGGTTGCATCATATAGATATGTGGGTGGACCTGTGAGGAAGTAAAACCATCTGGCAGAGGTGGCGTCTCGGTCCCTTGCATTATCTGAGTCTGTTTCGTTGAATCGGCCGGACTCTCGAGCGGTGCCAAACTCTGGTAGTCGACTCATGGAGTAGAGAAGGTGATGTGAGGGTAGTGCCTTGGTTTCATCCACGTCCGACACCCGCTTGAAGGGTGACAAGAACGAGGCGATAAGTGATGACACGCGTGTGAAGATGTACACCCCTTCAGGGTTAATAAACTATTCGAATAGCCGTTTCCGCGATTATGGAATACTTGGAGACCTTTACTTGATCATTAGACAACTTCAACGGAAACTCTAAAACTTGCCAAGATAAGTGTGAGTGCTATGGCGTGCTTTCTCGTGGGGAAGTCGAGGAATTATCAATAGTGGTGTATTGGTTGGAGACTTGGTAGTGGACTCGTGTACGCTTCTTACCTCAAGTCTGGTACTCGTAGTTCAGTACTAGCCAAGTCAAAGCTGGCACTTCTGCATGTTGAACCCCACCTCCCTTTACCTTGAAACTTGAGCATGAGTAGTATAGTTCTGATGTAAGTCTTGATGAGTACGACTTTGTACTCACGTTTGCTTATTCTATGTTTTAGATGAGAACCCAGACCCCGATGGAGACACCTTCTGAATCTCGACGTTGAGCATTGTAGCATAGTCCTAGACAACAGTCTGGTCCCTCGTGGAAGGGCATGTTTGTTGTACAAGGCTTCTCTAAGCCATTTGTTAATCTTGTCTGTACCCAGACCTAATTTGCTTCCGTTGTATGATGTAATGTTGGATCACAGACATGTGATCTCTTTGTGCACTCTATGAGAGTTAATAAAGTTGTATACTTTGTAGAGAAATGTGATAAGTACCTGCTGTTTACACTAGACATGTATGCTGCCTGTATGTTTATAATGTGCATGTCTTAGTGTGGGGTTCGATAGATTAGTTGTGTTCTTGCCGGAGGTCTTTCATACACCAAGTGGCCCTTAGATGTGCGCAGCTTGGGGCATTGCGATGCGATTGCTCATGACTCTGTCACGTGGCACACTTTGTTGTATGATTGAGCCCGCCCGAGACCCCGACTAAGTGATCGGGATGGAGTCTGGTTATGTAAGTGTTATAATTCAATCAATAATATGGTTGAGGCGACTTGTCTATGAGTATGGGATTTCACCACCCATAATCATTTAGACTTGTGAGCGGGCGATGAGGACCCATCTCAGTTGATCGTCAGGCCTGGATGGGATGCCCCTCACGTTCGATGCTTTGCGAGAGTATACTGTGCTTGGCCTTGTCTTCTTAGACAAGTGGGTACGAATCTCGGGTCTCCATATGATTGAGTTGTGACTGGAATTACATACGCATATTCCGGGTCCCGACAATTGACCTTTCGTATGTGGCACCGGAGATCAACTTGCGGATATTTTCACCAAGCCCTTGGATGAAGCAAGGTTTCGAGAGTTAAGGCATGAGCTAAATATCATTGATTCAAGTAATGCGGTTTGAAGACTTTCCCACACTCCCCATCTCAACATGAAGTCTAGCTTGGATGTAGGCATGGACATAGGGGGAGTGTTGCTTAATTCATAGGCAACCACTCCACCTATTATGAGGAAAGAGACAAAATTCTTTCACTATGGTCACGTTCGGCGGTCGTCATGGTCACCCAAGGTGACAACGGTGCTTGAAAGAAGATCATTGGAAATGAACCCAAGATACATCTTTGTGGTGTCATACCAAATAAGCTCAAACATGGTGGCCTCGGCCACCGCCCCTCTCTTTGGGAGGATTGGTTCGTTTTTGTGTTCATTTCTTGCGTTTGGGTTGCTTATTTGCATCTTGATCACTCCAAGTTTGATCTTGCATTTCCTTGTTGTCTTTCATCTCGGAGTGTTTTCCATCTAGATGTGGCGTTTCGAGTCATCCCAAGCCCTTCCCCCTAAGACATTCGATGCAATTGCCCACTCTCCTTTGTACTTGGTGGACGTTTCTGCTGCCAACGGTACTACCGCTGAGGTCACGGTACTACCGCTCCCGCGGTACTACCGCTGCCCCGAGGAGTTGTATAACTGAAGGGGTACAGGGGGTTCCTCCCCATTACCCCATTCAGTTTCGTTTCATCCCCTCTGCAGTAGCGGCGCCCACCCCGACGCCTCCTCCCGGTGTGCCGCCTCCGTGCCATCTTTCCCTGTTCTCCTCCAGTGGGATCGTTCCCCATCCTCCCCGGGTGCCATGGATACCGGTATTGCCCCATTTCCCCTCTCCTTTGGTTCAGTTTTTTGAACTTTGTTGCTAGGGAAATACTTGTAGATCCACTAGGTTTTTGTCTATGCCTAGGAACTTTGAGAACATGGATAGATTGCTAGATAGGAATGAAGTAGATGTGTTGGTGTGGTTTGAGTTTTTGGCACCCCGGTAGTACCAGATCTCAGATCTGTGTCCTCTGCACCAGTGCGGTACTACCGCTGGTCCCGCTGCGGTACTACCGCTTGCGCGGTACTATCGCGGGGTCAGCGGTACTACCGCTTGGCGGTACTACCGTGCCTCGGGCGGTACTACCGTGGTTCTCAGAAACTGAAACTTCCCCAACATACCTGCTTTGTTCACTTGTGTCCGGCTCTTGCATCTCATATGTTTTGTTTTCCGATTCTCTCTATTGGTGTTGTTCAGGTGATGGCTCTCGTCGGAATCCCAAGCGCAGGGCCTCTGGCCAATCCAGAAGCTACTTCAAGACTGCCCACAAGAAGAAGGAACCAGTCAAGCCTGTTTCATAAATTCCTCTTCCCGAGTACAAGGCCTACCGTGATGCCAATCCGTACTGCACAGAGCAAGACCCAGAGTTGATTGGCACTCAGTTCTGGAATAAGACTCAGAGGGATGTGTTCCATATGATTCTGAAGCACAGGAAGAACATGTTTGGTCCACATGTGAAGTCTGTCCAACTGAGGCACATGCGGGATCACCCCGATTACTTTGGAGAGGCATATGCCCTATGCGAGCAGTTTGGGATTCTAGATATCATCTCCTTCAACAAGTCGTTCGATGCCGAGCTTCTTGCTCAGTTCTTTTCCACGGTGTACGTCACCAACCGCGATGATCGGACCATCATTTGGATGTGCAAGGATGAGCAGGTGAGCTGCAAGTGGGGGGATTTCATGACGGCTCTGCACATTCCCGTCTCCACGCGAGAGGAGCCCGTTGGTGTTCGCAGAGGCAGCAGTGGAGTCCGAGGAGTCTGACGATGATGAGGACTATCACCAGGACGATGAGTAGTTCATCACCCTGGGACGCTAGTTCACTCTCTGCCTTTTTGGCGTCTCGATGCCAAAGGGGGAGAGAGTTTTAGGATTCTGATTTGCATCTTCTCAGGGTTGGGCGAGGCACAAGCGTGTTTCATTTTTCTCATTCGCTCCGCTTGTGAACTCCATTTATTTTCTTTGGTTTTTAGTCCGTCTTGTGAGACTTCCGTGATATATGGTGTGAGACATATGCTATCCTATGTTCATACTCTTACTGTCTGGTTATGTGATGCTATGTTATGACATGTTATCTTTTATGCTCACATATTTGTTATGTCTAGCTTAGTATGGCCTAGTTTATAAAATATAGGGGGAGTGTCTTCCTTATGTGTGTGTCTTGCATTCCAGAGGCATATCTAAAATGATGCACACATCTAGGGGGAGCCTTTCTATATTTTATAAACAAATGGCATGTTTTTAAATTCCCTATTTTTATTGTGCAAATCTTGTGTTGTCATCAATACACCAAAAAGGGGGAGATTGATAGGGCATGTTTTCCCTTGATTGGTTTTAGTGATTGATGACAATACATTTGCGGACTAACCGGGTGCGATGAGCATTTCAGATAATTACATTAATGGCACAAGACGGTTATTGCCCCCTCGGTGTATGAAGCGTGAAGACGGAGTCTTTCTTTCGATCTCCTTTTTGATATTTGAGTCATAGGAAAACCGTACTATGAAGAGGGGATCCGCTTTGGAAATGATGGGTGGAATTATCACACCGTCTCACTTTCTGCACCCACTTATTCTCTTGAGTCGTGGAGGTGTGGAAACATATTGGAAATGGCTCCTTGGCTCTGCCATAGCGGTAGTACCGCGCCGCGGTAGTACCGGACCCAGTACCGCACCCACTACCGGAATCCCACTGTACTCTGCGGTAGTGGGGACGACACTGGGGCTCGGCAGTACCGCTTCGGGTGCGGTAGTACCGCTCCACGGTAGTACCGGACCCAGTACCGCATCCACTACCGGAATCCCACTGTACTCTGCGGTAGTAGGGGCGGCACTGGGGCTCGGTAGTACCGCGGAGCGGTAGTACCGTGCCCGGTACGGTAGTACCGCGCCCCGGTAGTACCAGGGCCAGTACCGCACCCACTACCGGAATCCCTCTGGACTCCACGGTAGTGACCCTCAGTACTACCGGGTGCATGGTAGTACCGCACATGGTACGGTAGTACCGCACCACGGTAGTAGCGGTTCTGAAGCGGTACTACCGTGGTTGGTGGGCAGCCAACGACTGCATTTATGGGCACCTATAAAAGGGGATCTTCTTCCCCATTGAGACTCACCTCATTTATTTCTCTCACCTCGAGTGACGCCGAAGCTCCATTCTTGCCCGATCTCCCTCCCTAGCCATCAAAACTTGTTGATTCTCTAGGGTTTGCAAGAGGAGGCCCTGATATACACTTGCACCAAAGGATATTTGATTCCCCCCACTAATCCCGTGTGGATCTTGTTACTCTTGGGTGTGTTAGTGACCTAGACGGAAGAGGTCACCTCGAAGCCACATTCCATTGTGGTGAAGCTTCGTGGTTTCGTTGGGAGCATCCAATTAAGTTGTGGAGCTTGCCCCAACCTTGTTTGTAAAGGTTTGGTTGCCACCTTCAAAGTCGCCTCGTAGTGGTTCACGGCATCTTACAATTGTAAGAGCGTGAGGAGAAATAGGATGGCCCTCGTTGGCTTCGTGTGAGCATTGTGCTCCTCACCCTCTCCAAACGGACACGTACTTCTGGAAAGAGAAGGAACTTCGGAAATATATCCTTGTCTCCCCTGTTCACTTTTACCTTTACTTTGTGCAAGTTGCTTTCCTTGCTTATTTATTGCTTGCTTGTTGTATTGTAGTTGTTGGCATATAGGTTGCTCACTTAGTTGCATTTCTAGACAACCTATATTCATTGTTGAGCCTAAATTGTTAAGAAAAGATTAAAAAGTGTTAGTCGCCTATTCACCCCGCCTCTAGTCGACCTTTCACTGAGCCTGGTGACCTTGCCTATCGACGCACCCGCTTGCTCGGCGGCTTGACGTCCGACTCCTCCTTAGAACTAGAAGAGCAAGCACCACCAGTCGAGGAGTCGTCAGAAGATGAAGCCAAAGGTGAAGAAGCAGAAGTGCCCCTCGGCCCATCAAAGCTGCCGCTGCTTGATTCCTCCCAGTACGGATCCAGACGATTGCCACCAGCATCAAAAGCGCGAATGGTGAGAGTATTCTCGCCATCAAACCGACAACAAAGGCTATCACGGGAACACAAATTCACCCCGCGAGTAAACAACCATCAGCCAGGCCCAAGAAAACCAAGAAGGACCTATGTAACAGCCCAGATTTTGCCCCCGCCGCCGCCACCCGGCGACCACGGCGAGCCGTGCGCCTCCGCCAGGTTCTCCTCCTCCCGCCTCCTCTTATTCCCTCTCTCCTCCTCACCCAATCGTCCACTCACGCAGGAGCTCGCCGCCGGAATCCCCATGGCCGCCGCCGCCCTAGCCGCCATGGACGCCGGCTGCACGCGCTCGTCGCCCCTCCGGTCAGATCCGGCCGGGATCCAGCGGATCCGGCCGCTGCCTCCTCCGCCAGCCCGTTCCCAGCGGCCCCTCCTCCTGCCGTGCTCGCCGGAATTCGGGCGCCGGCAGACTAGCTCCGTCGTCGCTGCCCTCTGTTCCCTGAGGGAACGAGAGGTGCCACCAGCGTCCAGCGCTCGGCTGGGCCGTCTCCAACACGTGGGCCCGTGGCCCACCTCCCTCCAGCAGCCCGAACCGGCCAGCCCAGCGCAGCCCAGCCAGGACGGCCTCTCCAAGCAAGTGGGCCGAGCCCATGGGTGAGCCCCCTTTTTTTCCTTTCATTTGTTTATTTTTCCTTTTATCAATTTCTGCTAAGTCTGTAAATTATGCTGCTGATGCTATTTTGCGTTGTCGTTTGCGATCAAACCGTAGCTCGAATGAACGTGCCCCGAAAACGATTTTTGCTTAGAATTGTGTGTACTTCAATCCATATTTTGTGAGCTTTTGCATCTGAGGTCATCTTGATTGTGTAATTGCTGGTCAAACAGGGCCACTGATCGTTAATTGCAACTGCTGCTGTTAAACTGTCTGAAAACTGTTAATTTGTTGGACTTCGGGCGACGGTTGCTTCGCAACCGTACGTCGGAATTGAGTGATTCCTTTTGCGTTGCGTTAAGAAATGTTTCTACTTCAGTTTCATGCATTCACATGCCATAATTTCTTGCTGCATCATGATTGTATCTTCAACCAAAGTAGCTACCCTGTTGTTAGTGTGCTGCTGTTTATATTTTGTTGCAATTTCGGTCGACGAGTGTGTCGCGACCGTTTATCGGAATTGAGTGATTCCAATTGCATATTGTTAAGCATCATGTCTACTTCCATTATATGTATTGCATTGTCATGATATTCTTTCTGGTCATATATTTATTGAGCTCCAGAGTTGCTATCCCGTTGTTTTTGACAGCCACCTCTATTTTTCTCTAAGTCTGTAACGTTCCGATGCCATGTTGCATGCTTAATATCTTTTGATCTATGATGCCTATTTGCATGATTCTTTTTGCCATGCCTTCCCTATCATGTCTACTTTAGTTCCATGTCATTTGTGAGCATGTTTGCATTGATTATCATGTTTATGCATTGCTCTAAAGTGTGCTACCTGATGTTGGCAGATTGTGCCCGTAACTTGTTTTGCTTATATCTTTTTAACCGTAACTCCGTTTGGGGTGTTCTTTATATGTAACTTGATTAGTTGTTTTTGTACTTTGTGTTTATGCTATTGTTTGCTGCTGTTAACTAACCTAAAATATGGTTTAGGGAAGATCAGTACCAAATCCTTTAATTGTTGTGGGGCAAGTAGTGCTATGCATGTTTAGGGGTTGCCTCACTTAAAATGACTAGCCTAGGTAGTTTACTTGGTGCTTAACCTTTTGTCATGTTTGTCTGCTATGCCATGCTTGCTTGAGTTGCCATGTTAATAACCGTTGGTTGATCACCTGTAGCTAAGCAACTTGAACCACCGTAAACGTGCGGCATTCGTCGTGTGTGACCGATACCCCACTTAAACTGTTAGTAACCGTTATCGACGATAGATCCGTATCGCGTTGCCGTGTCGTGTGATCTCTTCTTGATCTTGTGTTGCCCCGTAATAATAGATTCTTTCTCGTTGATTGCTTTCCAGTGTTTATCCTCTTGTGTGCTTCCGCGGGTACCTCTCGGAGACGATGCGAGCTTGCAATCAACTACACCTTCGGAACCCGACTTATAACCAGGCAAGGACTATACATTACTTATGATCCATTCTATTTCAACCAGCGGTTTGCATGCTAGTCTAGGATAGGTTCGATGTTTGATCCTACCACATGTTTACAACCTATTTCAAACCGATACATCCATGTCCCCTCCAAGAAAACCATGTACTGCTATGTTACTATTGCTCGTTGCTCAGCCCCTGCTTAGTATGCATGCTTAGGTTGCTACGATGTTACCCAGTTACTCCTTGGTTCGGGATATCACATTATTATATTGTTTTTTATAATATGATTATTATAACGTTGACGATATCGACGAAGTATGGAAGGTCTAGGCTATCCCGCCCCGACGCTTTGTTCCATTCGAGTCACCTAGGATCCGAGTTCCGGGTATTGGTTTTAAGGTTGAGCGTGCCAAACCGCGTGTGGGATTTTATGGGGTCCCCTTTTCTTACCTACCTAGATTCAAACATTTCTAGTGGTGGCCCAAGCTGATTTACCATTTGAAACCGTGTGTGTGCTGGTCAGCTGCCAGTAGTTTTAAACCAACCCGGACCAGTGAGGACATAGTTCCCTTGCTGGCCCATCATGACCGGCTAAGGACCCGGTTTCCCATGTGTGATTAACCGGCAATACAAACCTGGATTCATACGGTAGAGACTGATTCGAGAGCGCGGCCGGCTTTTGAGTTGGGTGTCGACTCACCGGGGGCCACCCGGATTTGTTCGTTGTTAGCTAGAGGGACCTGTCATTTCGGATCTCTTGGAACTAAATCATAAAAATGTTGCGTGTCATGGGTAGCAACTGAGAGAGATGGGCATCCGTGCGGAGCCTTGTAATGGGCAGTTGGTACACCCCTGTAGGGTTAAATCTTTTCGAGAAGCCGTGTCCGCGGTTATGGACGACTTGAGACCTACTCCTTGTTCATAGACAACAACAACTGAGATAATCTTAATATAACTTGATCAACGTGTGTGTGTGCCTTGACTGCTTCTTCTTCATCGGGATGCGAAGAGGAGGACAAGGATAGGATAGGTGTTATGTTTGCGTAAGTAGTTGATAGCAAGACTTGTTGGAGGCGATTCATCATTGAATGCTTGGCTTCTTATCTTACTCTCTAGATCGTTAGCCACTTCATAAATGCTAGTGCGGCAACAACCTCACCACTTACCCCTTCCTTACCGTAAACTACTAGTTGTCCTAGAATGACGAGTGATGAAGTCCTTGCTGGGTCAGTTGACCACTACAGTTGGATGCTGAGTACTTCTGTACTCATGATACTACCCCCAAACTCTTTTCAGGGTTCTTGATCGACAACAGGTATGGTGACCGACGTTTCACGTGGAGACTCGACGACGACTAGTTAGGCGGATCCCGGCGGAGGGCCTGGACCCATGTGGTTTAGGGGATCGATGTTTTCTCTTTGCCAGTAGGCATTTGATTGTAGTCTGTACCGAGACATGTATCTTCCGCTGTTGTATTGTATTTGAGGCAGTTGTATGCCGATTGCATGAGATGTTGTATCCTTGTATCTGTAATGCTGTGATATCATGTTGGAAATCCGGGGCATATGGCTACGCCATATGTCGCGGTGGGATCGATATGTGCTTCGTCCCCGGATCTGGATGGAAACGTCTAGATCTAGAACAGTACCGCATATCGGGCCTTACAACCTATCAACCTGAATCTCTATCCACACAGGAGAGCGAGGGTGTAACACCCTCAGATCCAGTACAGTAATCACTACAGTGATTCCACTGTTTGTGATCATTACTGTTGATGATCAAGCCATGATCACCTTTGATCATAGATTTGTCAGATTCTCACCCTGATAAAATTTTCAAATTATAAATTCTCTCCAAGAATTGTGGAGGCCAGTCAATCAACATGATCATGGTTAAACCAAGTCACCCTTGGCCATTTGAATAATCACAAGTCAATGATAATTATGAACCCAATGTTGTGGGGTTATCAAATTGTTTTATAAATTAAAATAAAGTGGAAGTCTTAGATAAACCACAATGATGAAACCTATTGATGGGATGCCTAGCAATCATTAAGCCATGTTACTATGGTACTGGTTATTTTAATTAAAATGATTTATTAATATTAAGGAATAAAACCAGAAGCTTAGGGTTTATTAAATTACCATGGAATTATAATAAACAAGTGCTCAAATAAAGTTGTTCCAAAATCATGGAACTATTTTTGTAAATTGCCTAAAATCATTATAATCATGTTGGACCAACTTTGGTAATTTTTGGAGTTACAGAAAATTCCAAACAATTCAAACAGTAGGTTAAAACCCTTACTTGGGGCATTTAATATTTAAAATAAATATATAATGATTTTATTTTGCTGCAAAAACTTTTGTGGCACTGACATATAATGTTATACTAATATTGGGACACCTAACCCATTTTACAAAATGCAAAAGGCACTAAATTGAAATACAAACAAAAGGACAGTAAACAAAAAAAACAAGAAAATGGAAAAACACTATAACTCGCCTTTTATAGTCCGGCGGATGACCTCTCTGTTGAGTTTGAAAGATGGGCTATGAAGTGTCGGATAGCCTCGGTGGAGCGTTCCCTAACAATGTTCCCGCCACCCTGGAGATCCGTGCGCGTAGCGTAACACAAGTGCACCCCTGCAGGGAAGATTAATCTATTCGAATAGCCGTGTCCACGGTAACAGGACGCTTTATGCTGAAGCTGGATCTTACCACTAGAAACTATTATTATTAAATTGTATGGTTCCGGGTTTTCTTCCTCGCGGGGATGTCGAGGAGGTGAACTCGGAGGCATTGTTAATTATTACAACTTATTATTATTCAATGTTGCAGCAACTTCTGCTTCATTGTTACTTTATGATTCATATAACTGTTGGCTGATTCTTACCTCATGCTGCAAGACATCGTCGGAAGATGCTAGTCTTCGATAGGCCTAGCTTCTTACCCTTGCTCTGAATTTCTGTCTTTCAGCCCACTATATACAGCCTCTTCATTCTGTTGATACAATGCATAATGCTTAGTAGCGGACGTAAGACTCGCGGGTATACTAGATACTCACCTGCTTTATTTCCTTTACTGTTTTGCCTGATCGGCCGCTGCAGCCGACGTTGGAGCTCAGGAGCAGGAGTACCCCGGAGGCGCCTACTACGACGTGGAGTTCCCCGTCGACCAGGAGTAGTTCTGTGTATCCCAGGCAGGAGGCCTCGCCTTTTCGTTCTGTATCTCTGATGTGATTTGTGCTAGCCTTCTTAAGGCAACCTTGTACCTTTGTGTCTGTACTCAGGTACTATTGCTTCCGCTGACTTTGTGCTCTCGAGCTGTTGTATTCGAGCCCTCGTGGCCCCTGGCTTGTATTAAACAGCTTGTATTATTTTATTTGTAGAGTTGTGTTGTGATATCTCACCGTGAGTCCCTGATCTCGATCGTGTACCTTGCGTGTATGATTACTGTACACGGTCTGATTTTGGGGGCGTCACAAGTTGGTATCAGAGCCGACTGCCTGTAGGAAGCCACCCCACCACTACCTGGTCGAAGTTGCGTCTAGACTTTGGAAAAATATTTTGCTAACTTAACATTTGGCTTACGGGCCCACATCGATGTCACTACGTGTGATTTCTTTGGTATTAGGATCATTTTCTCCGTACCTATGCTCTGGGACTCTGCTCTCTTATCCTTGCTGGTAAAGTTTTAATAACTCTGACTTAGGTTCACGTACCTCCTTCCTCCCGGAGAGCTCTGCATTCTCGATGATCGCCTGATCCACCTGAAGAATTCGACGATTACTCTCTGATCAATTCCCGAGATCCTACGTGTTCATCGCCTTTGCAATCCCATGCAACCGATAAGTCCGTGTGGATAATTGCATCCACCTCCCAATCTGAAAGTCATAATCCCCTTGTACTTAAGCATCAAATTATTTCGATGCTTCTATCACCCGATGCCTTTGCAATCTTTTCTTCTTCCGGTTGAGTGTCGATACTCACACCAGATTCTTTGCGAACCACCCGACCTTCGGTGGATTATTATCCGAATAGTCTTACATGGCTTCTTCCATGTGTCAATTGGATTCACCGTGTGAAATACCATCCCTGACCCTCGATGATTTTTGTTATCGTCGACAACATCCTTTGACTCCCTGCCAATACAAACTTGGTCGTGTATATTGTGTTCTGCTTTCCTTGGGAAAGATATACACCTGATACTTGTGTATCATCACATTTTCCTTTCCATTGGTCTGTTTAATCTTTCTCTTAACATAAATTATCTGGGCAGTGATAATTCCCTGCTTATGTAAACACTTTGGTGTGCTACATTGTTTGTACAACTAGTTACGATTGTTGATGACCTTTCGGTGACCACCGATGGACGAGAACTTTGCCAATTGGTCCGCCTCGTCTTAACGAGCAGGAAAATGGTTCTCTTCGTCCCTCGCCCTTGGCACTGATGTTGTTGCCGACATAGTTAACAAGTTGTTCTCCGTCATACCTTCCAGTTTGATCGCGTTGAATGTCACCACCCTGGTTCTATGTGGGCCCATACCCACAGTTCCGCAGGACCGAAACCTGACTCTTGTCATCGACCTTGTGATATTCCGTCCGATATCAGACTCAGTGATTGTGTCTGATGATCGGGGCCCTTTTTCCCATCTTCCGTCATCGGCATCGAATACGTGCCTATCCGCTTAAAACTTCTCTCGTTGTACTTCCCTGAGCTTAAACTCGGAAGGACTTTCTACCCCATCACCTTGAGCAACCCCATTTGATTAACCTTGTATCGATCCTACCCCCTTAAGCCTTACCTCTTACCCTGTTCGTAAGTGCGATGAAGCCCCCGATGAAAGGATGAAACCCCATCGAGAAGCACCGATACAGTCCAGTGAAGGCCTCAATGTGAAGTATTAATTTCTTCTAGTAGGACAACAGGAACCAGAAGATTTGTTAGGAGGCAAAACCGAAACTCTACCCCTTACACTACTTTTAATTCTCGGGACGAGAATTCTTTGTAGTGGTGGAGATTTGTAACACCCTCAGATCCAGTACAGTAATCACTACAGTGATTCCACTGTTTGTGATCATTACTGTTGATGATCAAGCCATGATCACCTTTGATCATAGCTTTGTCAGATTCTCACCCTGATAAAATTTTCAAATTATAAATTCTCTCCAAGAATTGTGGAGGCCAGTCAATCAACATGATCATGGTTAAACCAAGTCACCCTTGGCCATTTGAATAATCACAAGTCAATGATAATTATGAACCCAATGTTGTGGGGTTATCAAATTGTTTTATAAATTAAAATAAAGTGGAAGTCTTAGATAAACCAAAATGATGAAACCTATTGATGGGATGCCTAGCAATCATTAAGCCATGTTACTATGGTACTGGTTATTTTAATTAAAATGATTTATTAATATTAAGGAATAAAACCAGAAGCTTAGGGTTTATTAAATTACCATGGAATTATAATAAACAAGTGCTCAAATAAAGTTGTTCCAAAAATCATGGAACTATTTTTGTAAATTGCCTAAAATCATTATAATCATGTTGGACAAACTTTGGTAATTTTTGGAGTTACAGAAAATTCCAAACAATACAAACAGTAGGTTAAAACCCTTACTTGGGGCATTTAATATTTAAAATAAATATATAATGATTTTATTTTGCTGCAAAAACTTTTGTGGCACTGACATATAATGTTATACTAATATTGGGACACCTAACCCATTTTACAAAATGCAAAAGGCACTAAATTGAAATACAAACAAAAGGACAGTAAAAAAAAACCAGAAAATGGAAAAACACTATAACTCGCCTGGGGCGAGGCCCAACCGGGCCCAGCCCACCCTCTCTTCTCTCTCCCCTACCCCCAACCACCCCTCACCTGCCCCCTCGCCGTGGCACTGCATGACCATGGCCAGGGCGTCGGCCCCCCCTCCTCCACCTGCTCCCGCTGCCCACCTGCTCCCCCACGCCCTCTATGGATAAGAACCCGCAGCCCCCTCTGGAAACCCTAGTCCCACCCCTCCCTCCATTCCCCCCCACCCCTCGCACAGCTGCTCCCTCTCCTCCCGATTCCGCACACCCGACGCCGTCGTCACCATGGGCACGTGCGCCGCCGTGGCCACCATGGCCCCCATCGCCTGAGGCCGTGTCCTGGAGAATCGCCATGGACCTCCACGTCGAGCCCCCACCTTGGATCGAGCTGGGACGCGCTACATCACCGGAATCGCACACTTCTTCGCCGCCACAGCCGGAACTTCTCGCCGGCATTTCGCGTCGATACCAGCTCCACCGAGCCCATTGCCTCCCCCTACTGGCTCACTGTGAGCATACGAACGATTCCCCCCATCTCACGCTCTATTTCTGGCCTCTATCGCCGTTCGCCGTGGAGCCGGGCTCTGGTCGCCGCTGGCCTCGCCGTAGTCCTCAAGCCGGCCGTCCCCAGCACCTGTATCGTGTACCAGTAGGCGCGGGACACAACGCTCGTCCGAACGGACCCCTCCGTTGCCGATTTGCTCGCCGGAGCACGCCTCCCGCGGACCTTGCTGTCGCCCCTGAGCTCACCGTCGGCGTGCCCCGCGTGGCACAGTGGGTTGACCCCCTGACACGTGGGCCCGGGCGCTAAGTAACAGATTAGGGGCTAATCTATATGCTAACCAAAAATAACCCCCCCTGATTAATAAACCTGAGGAAATGATAGGTGGGCCCTAGGCCAGTTTTAATTATTAGTTAACTGTTAGAGTCACTGACTTGTGGGCCCTAAGACTTAAGTTAACCACTGGATTAAATAAATAGCTTAATTAACACTGGAGTGTATGACACATGGGTCCAGCCTGTTAAGTTAATTACATAAGATTATTTAAAAAGATTCTCTATGACAGATGGGTCCCACCCCTGACAAATCCCAATTTAATTAAATTAAACTCTGTTTAAATAATAAGTGTGTATGACATGTGGGCCACCCTACTAATTTATTAAATAAAATTGTTTTATTATAGATGTGAGGCTGACCAGTGGGACCCACTGGTCAGGTTTGACCAGTCAAACTGCACTGTTCTGGATAATGTTGATTTTAATAATAAAAGAAATTCCAAAAATCATTTAAATATTAGAAATTCAATATCTTTTAAACCGTAACTCGGATCGAAAAACTTTATACATGAAAATTGATCAGAAAAATATAATGAATATGGATACGCTATCCGTATGTCTACTACCCCCCTCTAACGTACCGAACATTGACATTCCCCCCTTCGGGCTGTCTGTCGATAATTCCCGGTACCGATAAAAAAGTGCCCGGATCAAAATACTTTATATACGAAAGTTACTCAGAACGGATCAAGGATTACAGATACGATACCCATATGCTCACCACACCCCTCTAACATACCGATCATCGAACTGTTCCCCCCCTCTGGTGGCACTGTCCGATAGATTGCCCGATACCGATAAACCCTCCGGATGAATTTATTCCGAACACGAATGTTTCTCCGAATAGATCAACTAGCACGGATACACCCCCCCTTATGTTTGTCCCGTAACCACGACACCTCCGGCTTGATCCTTCCCCCTCCGGACACCCTGTCCGGTAATCATCCGGAACCGGTATTTCATCCCTGGATGAATTCCTGCTCCGAGCATATTGCATTGCACTGCGTTAGAATACCGTTAACATTTCATCTGTCATGTCATGCATCTGTTTGTATATGCTTGTTGTGTATTTACTCTTTTCCTCCCCCCCCTTAATCTTCGGTAGACCCCGCTGCTGCCGTCGACTACACCGCTGCTGAGTACGACTACGTCGTCGACGACCCTACTACTACCGTCGAGCTTGCAGGAAAGCAGAGCCATTTTCTTCCCCAGATATCGCCTATCTTTCCGTACATTTCTTGAACTAGGCATTGTTACTGCTGCTGCTACGATTACAATCCTATTCAAATGCATAGCCTGATTTTGTCGCCCCTTGATGTGCCTTCCTTTATCCTATGCTGCCTATTATTATTATGCATTATTCAGCAGTGAACCCTGCGCATTGTTAGCTAGGATTAGATAGAGGGCCGTGATCACTCAGGGGAGTGAACGCGGATACAAATATTATAACTACACAGGTACGGTACAATGCAGACACCGTCTAAGGCCCCTATCTGGGTTATGCCTAGTCACCTCAAGTGTGAGCTATCAAGGAGTAATCCTTGTACTCCACTCGAGGCTGACTTTGTCTTGCCGCCATAGGGTCCTGTAAACGGTTGTCCTTCAGGTAAGAAGTCCGGCGACCCAACGGTGCCCGCGAGAGGTATTGCGATGGGACGACAGGGAGGCTACGACCAGTGTACCGGTGTGCTTGGCCCCTGGTCGTTGGCCGCGAGAGTTACCAACCCACGAAAGCCGAGCTCCTCCAGGAGCACACGCGAGACAAGGTAAGGAGACGGTTCACCTTGTTGGTAACCGCAGTGACTTGGTGGGACGATGGGGCAGGCACCGATGTACTGGTGGTCCTGGCTGCTGTCGTTGTCCGAGGGTCAGTTAAGTCGAGGCAACGATAACGGTTGTCACGCAGGTTAATTAAAATGCTAAATGGTTCAGTGAATGTCTTGAGTTGGCTATATGCCATGTACGCACTACCTACCCGTGGGAACTACGAGTTATGGGCTCCTCCGCTTCTTAGTGTCGTCCGATGACTCTTCAGTCGTCAGCAGTACCGCGGCCTGCGCCGGGAAGTGGTGTTGTCTTATTTGCTCGAGCGGTGTGTCTTTTTTTTGATTTGCTTCAACTTCACCGGCCAGCCTCGCACCATGCAGGAGTACGTCGGGGTTAGGGTCCAAAGCCCCGCGTACATAGGATATAGTCCGGCGGATGACCTCTCTGTTGAGTTTGAAAGATGGGCTATGAAGTGTCGGATAGCCTCGGTGGAGCGTTCCCTAACAATGTTCCCGCCACCCTGGAGATCCGTGCGCGTAGCGTAACACAAGTGCACCCCTGCAGGGAAGATTAATCTATTCGAATAGCCGTGTCCACGGTAACAGGACGCTTTATGCTGAAGCTGGATCTTACCACTAGAAACTATTATTATTAAATTGTATGGTTCCGGGTTTTCTTCCTCGCGGGGATGTCGAGGAGGTGAACTCGGAGGCATTGTTAATTATTACAACTTATTATTATTCAATGTTGCAGCAACTTCTGCTTCATTGTTACTTTATGATTCATATAACTGTTGGCTGATTCTTACCTCATGCTGCAAGACATCGTCGGAAGATGCTAGTCTTCGATAGGCCTAGCTTCTTACCCTTGCTCTGAATTTCTGTCTTTCAGCCCACTATATACAGCCTCTTCATTCTGTTGATACAATGCATAATGCTTAGTAGCGGACGTAAGACTCGCGGGTATACTAGATACTCACCTGCTTTATTTCCTTTACTGTTTTGCCTGATCGGCCGCTGCAGCCGACGTTGGAGCTCAGGAGCAGGAGTACCCCGGAGGCGCCTACTACGACGTGGAGTTCCCCGTCGACCAGGAGTAGTTCTGTGTATCCCAGGCAGGAGGCCTCGCCTTTTCGTTATGTATCTCTGATGTGATTTGTGCTAGCCTTCTTAAGGCAACCTTGTACCTTTGTGTCTGTACTCAGGTACTATTGCTTCCGCTGACTTTGTGCTCTCGAGCTGTTGTATTCGAGCCCTCGTGGCCCCTGGCTTGTATTAAACAGCTTGTATTATTTTATTTGTAGAGTTGTGTTGTGATATCTCACCGTGAGTCCCTGATCTCGATCGTGTACCTTGCGTGTATGATTACTGTACACGGTCTGATTTTGGGGGCGTCACAAGTTGGTATCAGAGCCGACTGCCTGTAGGAAGCCACCCCACCACTACCTGGTCGAAGTTGCGTCTAGACTTTGGAAAACTATTTTGCTAACTTAACATTTGGCTTACGGGCCCACATCGATGTCACTACGTGTGATTTCTTTGGTATTAGGATCATTTTCTCCGTACCTATGCTCTGGGACTCTGCTCTCTTATCCTTGCTGGTAAAGTTTTAATAACTCTGACTTAGGTTTACGTACCTCCTTCCTCCCGGAGAGCTCTGCATTCTCGATGATCGCCTGATCCACCTGAAGAATTCGACGATTACTCTCTGATCAATTCCCGAGATCCTACGTGTTCATCGCCTTTGCAATCCCATGCAACCGATAAGTCCGTGTGGATAATTGCATCCACCTCCCAATCTGAAAGTCATAATCCCCTTGTACTTAAGCATCAAATTATTTCGATGCTTCTATCACCCGATGCCTTTGCAATCTTTTCTTCTTCCGGTTGAGTGTCGATACTCACACCAGATTCTTTGCGAACCACCCGACCTTCGGTGGATTATTATCCGAATAGTCTTACATGGCTTCTTCCATGTGTCAATTGGATTCACCGTGTGAAATACCATCCCTGACCCTCGATGATTTTTGTTATCGTCGACAACATCCTTTGACTCCCTGCCAATACAAACTTGGTCGTGTATATTGTGTTCTGCTTTCCTTGGGAAAGATATACACCTGATACTTGTGTATCATCACATTTTCCTTTCCATTGGTCTGTTTAATCTTTCTCTTAACATAAATTATCTGGGCAGTGATAATTCCCTGCTTATGTAAACACTTTGGTGTGCTACATTGTTTGTACAACTAGTTACGATTGTTGATGACCTTTCGGTGACCACCGATGGACGAGAACTTTGCCAATTGGTCCGCCTCGTCTTAACGAGCAGGAAAATGGTTCTCTTCGTCCCTCGCCCTTGGCACTGATGTTGTTGCCGACATAGTTAACAAGTTGTTCTCCGTCATACCTTCCAGTTTGATCGCGTTGAATGTCACCACCCTGGTTCTATGTGGGCCCATACCCACAGTTCCGCAGGACCGAAACCTGACTCTTGTCATCGACCTTGTGATATCCCGTCCGATATCAGACTCAGTGATTGTGTCTGATGATCGGGGCCCTTTTTCCCATCTTCCGTCATCGGCATCGAATACGTGCCTATCCGCTTAAAACTTCTCTCGTTGTACTTCCCTGAGCTTAAACTCGGAAGGACTTTCTACCCCATCACCTTGAGCAACCCCATTTGATTAACCTTGTATCGATCCTACCCCCTTAAGCCTTACCTCTTACCCTGTTCGTAAGTGCGATGAAGCCCCCGATGAAAGGATGAAACCCCATCGAGAAGCACCGATACAGTCCAGTGAAGGCCTCAATGTGAAGTATTAATTTCTTCTAGTAGGACAACAGGAACCAGAAGATTTGTTAGGAGGCAAAACCGAAACTCTACCCCTTACACTACTTTTAATTCTCGGGACGAGAATTCTTTGTAGTGGTGGAGATTTGTAACACCCTCAGATCCAGTACAGTAATCACTACAGTGATTCCACTGTTTGTGATCATTACTGTTGATGATCAAGCCATGATCACCTTTGATCATAGCTTTGTCAGATTCTCACCCTGATAAAATTTTCAAATTATAAATTCTCTCCAAGAATTGTGGAGGCCAGTCAATCAACATGATCATGGTTAAACCAAGTCACCCTTGGCCATTTGAATAATCACAAGTCAATGATAATTATGAACCCAATGTTGTGGGGTTATCAAATTGTTTTATAAATTAAAATAAAGTGGAAGTCTTAGATAAACCAAAATGATGAAACCTATTGATGGGATGCCTAGCAATCATTAAGCCATGTTACTATGGTACTGGTTATTTTAATTAAAATGATTTATTAATATTAAGGAATAAAACCAGAAGCTTAGGGTTTATTAAATTACCATGGAATTATAATAAACAAGTGCTCAAATAAAGTTGTTCCAAAAATCATGGAACTATTTTTGTAAATTGCCTAAAATCATTATAATCATGTTGGACAAACTTTGGTAATTTTTGGAGTTACAGAAAATTCCAAACAATACAAACAGTAGGTTAAAACCCTTACTTGGGGCATTTAATATTTAAAATAAATATATAATGATTTTATTTTGCTGCAAAAACTTTTGTGGCACTGACATATAATGTTATACTAATATTGGGACACCTAACCCATTTTACAAAATGCAAAAGGCACTAAATTGAAATACAAACAAAAGGACGGTAAAAAAAAACCAGAAAATGGAAAAACACTATAACTCGCCTGGGGCGAGGCCCACCCGGGCCCAGCCCACCCTCTCTTCTCTCTCCCCTACCCCCAACCACCCCTCACCTGCCCCCTCGCCGTGGCACTGCATGACCATGGCCAGGGCGTCGGCCCCCCCTCCTCCACCTGCTCCCGCTGCCCACCTGCTCCCCCACGCCCTCTGTGGATAAGAACCCGCAGCCCCCTCTGGAAACCCTAGTCCCACCCCTCCCTCCATTCCCCCCCACCCCTCGCACAGCTGCTCCCTCTCCTCCCGATTCCGCACACCCGACGCCGTCGTCACCATGGGCACGTGCGCCGCCGTGGCCACCATGGCCCCCATCGCCTGAGGCCGTGTCCTGGAGAATCGCCATGGACCTCCACGTCGAGCCCCCACCTTGGATCGAGCTGGGACGCGCTACATCACCGGAATCGCACACTTCTTCGCCGCCACAGCCGGAACTTCTCGCCGGCATTTCGCGTCGATACCAGCTCCACCGAGCCCATTGCCTCCCCCTACTGGCTCACTGTGAGCATACGAACGATTCCCCCCATCTCACGCTCTATTTCTGGCCTCTATCGCCGTTCGCCGTGGAGCCGGGCTCTGGTCGCCGCTGGCCTCGCCGTAGTCCTCAAGCCGGCCGTCCCCAGCACCTGTATCGTGTACCAGTAGGCGCGGGACACAACGCTCGTCCGAACGGACCCCTCCGTTGCCGATTTGCTCGCCGGAGCACGCCTCCCGCGGACCTTGCTGTCGCCCCTGAGCTCACCGTCGGCGTGCCCCGCGTGGCACAGTGGGTTGACCCCCTGACACGTGGGCCCGGGCGCTAAGTAACAGATTAGGGGCTAATCTATATGCTAACCAAAAATAACCCCCCCTGATTAATAAACCTGAGGAAATGATAGGTGGGCCCTAGGCCAGTTTTAATTATTAGTTAACTGTTAGAGTCACTGACTTGTGGGCCCTAAGACTTAAGTTAACCACTGGATTAAATAAATAGCTTAATTAACACTGGAGTGTATGACACATGGGTCCAGCCTGTTAAGTTAATTACATAAGATTATTTAAAAAGATTCTCTATGACAGATGGGTCCCACCCCTGACAAATCCCAATTTAATTAAATTAAACTCTGTTTAAATAATAAGTGTGTATGACATGTGGGCCACCCTACTAATTTATTAAATAAAATTGTTTTATTATAGATGTGAGGCTGACCAGTGGGACCCACTGGTCAGGTTTGACCAGTCAAACTGCACTGTTCTGGATAATGTTGATTTTAATAATAAAAGAAATTCCAAAAATCATTTAAATATTAGAAATTCAATATCTTTTAAACCGTAACTCGGATCGAAAAACTTTATACATGAAAATTGATCAGAAAAATATAATGAATATGGATACGCTATCCGTATGTCTACTACCCCCCTCTAACGTACCGAACATTGACATTCCCCCCTTCGGGCTGTCTGTCGATAATTCCCGGTACCGATAAAAAAGTGCCCGGATCAAAATACTTTATATACGAAAGTTACTCAGAACGGATCAAGGATTACAGATACGATACCCATATGCTCACCACACCCCTCTAACATACCGATCATCGAACTGTTCCCCCCCTCTGGTGGCACTGTCCGATAGATTGCCCGATACCGATAAACCCTCCGGATGAATTTATTCCGAACACGAATGTTTCTCCGAATAGATCAACTAGCACGGATACACCCCCCCTTATGTTTGTCCCGTAACCACGACACCTCCGGCTTGATCCTTCCCCCTCCGGACACCCTGTCCGGTAATCATCCGGAACCGGTATTTCATCCCTGGATGAATTCCTGCTCCGAGCATATTGCATTGCACTGCGTTAGAATACCGTTAACATTTCATCTGTCATGTCATGCATCTGTTTGTATATGCTTGCTGTGTATTTACTCTTTTCCTCCCCCCCCTTAATCTTCGGTAGACCCCGCTGCTGCCGTCGACTACACCGCTGCTGAGTACGACTACGTCGTCGACGACCCTACTACTACCGTCGAGCTTGCAGGAAAGCAGAGCCATTTTCTTCCCCAGATATCGCCTATCTTTCCGTACATTTCTTGAACTAGGCATTGTTACTGCTGCTGCTACGATTACAATCCTATTCAAATGCATAGCCTGATTTTGTCGCCCCTTGATGTGCCTTCCTTTATCCTATGCTGCCTATTATTATTATGCATTATTCAGCAGTGAACCCTGCGCATTGTTAGCTAGGATTAGATAGAGGGCCGTGATCACTCAGGGGAGTGAACGCGGATACAAATATTATAACTACACAGGTACGGTACAATGCAGACACCGTCTAAGGCCCCTATCTGGGTTATGCCTAGTCACCTCAAGTGTGAGCTATCAAGGAGTAATCCTTGTACTCCACTCGAGGCTGACTTTGTCTTGCCGCCATAGGGTCCTGTAAACGGTTGTCCTTCAGGTAAGAAGTCCGGCGACCCAACGGTGCCCGCGAGAGGTATTGCGATGGGACGACAGGGAGGCTACGACCAGTGTACCGGTGTGCTTGGCCCCTGGTCGTTGGCCGCGAGAGTTACCAACCCACGAAAGCCGAGCTCCTCCAGGAGCACACGCGAGACAAGGTAAGGAGACGGTTCACCTTGTTGGTAACCACAGTGACTTGGTGGGACGATGGGGCAGGCACCGATGTACTGGTGGTCCTGGCTGCTGTCGTTGTCCGAGGGTCAGTTAAGTCGAGGCAACGATAACGGTTGTCACGCAGGTTAATTAAAATGCTAAATGGTTCAGTGAATGTCTTGAGTTGGCTATATGCCATGTACGCACTACCTACCCGTGGGAACTACGAGTTATGGGCTCCTCCGCTTCTTAGTGTCGTCCGAGGACTCTTCAGTCGTCAGCAGTACCGCGGCCTGCGCCGGGAAGTGGTGTTGTCTTATTTGCTCGAGCGGTGTGTCTTTTTTTTGATTTGCTTCAACTTCACCGGCCAGCCTCGCACCATGCAGGAGTACGTCGGGGTTAGGGTCCAAAGCCCCGCGTACATAGGATATAGTCCGGCGGATGACCTCTCTGTTGAGTTTGAAAGATGGGCTATGAAGTGTCGGATAGCCTCGGTGGAGCGTTCCCTAACAATGTTCCCGCCACCCTGGAGATCCGTGCGCGTAGCGTAACACAAGTGCACCCCTGCAGGGAAGATTAATCTATTCGAATAGCCGTGTCCACGGTAACAGGACGCTTTATGCTGAAGCTGGATCTTACCACTAGAAACTATTATTATTAAATTGTATGGTTCCGGGTTTTCTTCCTCGCGGGGATGTCGAGGAGGTGAACTCGGAGGCATTGTTAATTATTACAACTTATTATTATTCAATGTTGCAGCAACTTCTGCTTCATTGTTACTTTATGATTCATATAACTGTTGGCTGATTCTTACCTCATGCTGCAAGACATCGTCGGAAGATGCTAGTCTTCGATAGGCCTAGCTTCTTACCCTTGCTCTGAATTTCTGTCTTTCAGCCCACTATATACAGCCTCTTCATTCTGTTGATACAATGCATAATGCTTAGTAGCGGACGTAAGACTCGCGGGTATACTAGATACTCACCTGCTTTATTTCCTTTACTGTTTTGCCTGATCGGCCGCTGCAGCCGACGTTGGAGCTCAGGAGCAGGAGTACCCCGGAGGCGCCTACTACGACGTCGAGTTCCCCGTCGACCAGGAGTAGTTCTGTGTATCCCAGGCAGGAGGCCTTGCCTTTTCGTTCTGTATCTCTGATGTGATTTGTGCTAGCCTTCTTAAGGCAACCTTGTACCTTTGTGTCTGTACTCAGGTACTATTTCTTCCGCTGACTTTGTGCTCTCGAGCTGTTGTATTCGAGCCCTCGTGGCCCCTGGCTTGTATTAAACAGCTTGTATTATTTTATTTGTAGAGTTGTGTTGTGATATCTCACCGTGAGTCCCTGATCTCGATCGTGTACCTTGCGTGTATGATTACTGTACACGGTCTGATTTTGGGGGCGTCACAGAGGGCACCCTTGAAGACGAATCCAAAGGCCCCTCAGATTGAGCTCAGAAACAACGGATGCAAAATAAAACGGAAGAGGGATTGAGCCAGCAGCCTGACTAAGAACACTCAGCAGAAAATCATAGCACCAACCGCCCTCCCTCTCAGTGGAATAGGAGGGTACCGCAGCCGTTCCGCCACGCCCACGACAGGAAGAGCGAGGCGTACGGCCACCACGGCCCCGCCGACCACGACCTCGGTGGACCATACCGCAAGAAGCACCAACTCAGAATACCTATGCTTTGGTGGTTTGCTGAAACTGAAAGAAGAAAGAAAGGAGAACGAAGAGATAGTGCCGAACAAATACAAGCAACAGATATTTATAGGCCATACCAGGAGCAAGACAGGAGGCTGCATGGAAATCCAATCGGCGCCGTCATTAACCCAAAGCTGGAACGCGCGGCGATACATAATACATGTCGGGACCCGGGGTTAGCGTATGCAAGTCCCGCTACGACATAGTCATATGGAGAGCCGAGAACCGTACCCACTTGTCTCAGCAGACAAGGCCAAGCACAGAACGTTCTCGGAAAGCATCGTACGTGAGGGGCATCCCATCCAGGACGGATGATCAACTGAGATGGGTCCTCATCGTCCGCACACAAGTCTAATGATATTGGTGATGAACTCCCATATTCACAGACAAGTCGCCTCAACCATACTATCGACTATCTCATAACTCTTACATAGACTTACTCCAGCCCGATCACTTAGTCGGGGTCTAGGGCGGGCTCAATCATACCACAAAGTGTGCACGAGACGGAGTCTCGAGCAATCGCATCGCGATGCCCCAAGCTGCGCACATCTAAGGGCCACTTGGTGTATGAAAGACCACCAGCCAGATCACAACTAAGGTCTCGAAAACCCATACAAAGACATGCATGTTATAAACATACACGCATCACATATGCCTTGTATGAACAGCAGGTATCATTGCAATTCTCTACAAAGTATACATTTTATTGATAACTCTTACAGAGTGCACATACAGATCACAAGTATGTGATCCAACATTACAACAACAAGCGGAAGCAAAGTATGTCTGAGTACAGACAAGTTTAACAAATGGCTTAAGAAGCCTTATTTAAACACAAGCCCTCCACGAGGGAACCAGTCGTCTGACTGGGACTAGACTAGCTTGATCTTCAGTCATCGAGCTCGATGAAGAAGCCACCTTCGAGGTCAGTGGGTTCATCTAAAACATAGATTAAGCAAACGTGAGTACAAATTCGTACTCAGCAAGACTTACATAGGAGCTATACTACTCATGCACATGTATCAAGGTAAAGGGGGGTGGGGTTTCACTTGCAGAAGTGCCAGCTTTGACTTGGCTAGTCCTGAACTACGATTACCAGACTTTAGGTACGAAGCGTACATGAGTCCACTACTTTCTCCAACCAATTACACCACTATGGTGCCTTCCTCGACTTCCCCATGAGAAAGCACGCCATAGCACTCACACTTATCTTGGTGTGTTTTAGAAGTATCCAGTTCAAGTTGTCTAATAATCAAGCTAAGCTTTCCAAGCAGTCCTTAACCGCGGATGCGGCTATTCGAATAGTTTTGTTAACCCTGCAGGGGTGTACCGCTACACACACATGATCATCATTTACCGCCTTTGTACTCGACACCGTTCAAGAAGTGTCGGCGAGGATGCTCACCACAACTGTTACCTCATAGCCGATCTAGTCCGAGAAAGCCGCCTACTTGGGTAGGCTACCACTATCGTGAACCTGGCCGGTTTACCGAAGTGGACCCAAGTGATGTGTGCGTGGTGCATAAGCCGGTCTCGGGTGAGCCGTTCTCTCACTTAGCAGCCAGGCCACCAACCTACTAGAACTACGAACTATTGCGACATCTGGACATCGAAAGGGATGAGTTAGTAAGATGAGAGGGGTAAGTGAGCCCAATGTGTGGTTGTACTCTTCATCTTGGATCAACACACAAGAACTCGGACTTAGGGCGCTGTTCAACGAGACAACCCACCGTGTACTCCTACACAGCCTCTCATCGTTCACCTTGTATTAGGGTAGATTCACCAACACCTTTCCACCATCATCATCATGATCACTACCATCCCGACCCACATAACAGTAACATCTTTGTATCACTCTAAGCATGCAATAAGCAGTAACAATTGTAGGGGCCACATGATATCAATCAACTCCTACATTTACTAGGATTGTGGTTTGCTTACTACTGTGACAAAATGATAGGTCATGCAAAGGAATGGGTTCATCTATGCGGTAGAAACGCATCATGGTAATCATCCTAAACAATGCATAAGAGAGACATGAGAGGGAAGTGGGATTTTATCGACATGACCAATGGGGGTTTGCTTGCCTCGCTGACGAGGTTCGGGTTCGGGGTCTTCAACGAAGGGGGCAACCTCCTGTTCCGGTTCCACCTCTTCTCGACAAACAACAAACAAGGTAGCAAAGTAAATACAATGCGCAATCACATGATTGAAGGTTGAATCTTGATGTATATGTTTCTGATGTGTTCGGGAAATTCCATTTAAATGGAGTATATTGCAAATTGTATTGCAAATTCAAACTCCAATTTGAATTCATTTTAGCCAAGTTATAATTGACATTGTTTGATCAGTTGAACCTTTTTGAAATGTGTATGATATGCCTCTGAAGTTCAAGTGTAATGTGATATGTTCATATGGTTCAAAATGCAAAAGCATTTGAAAAGAATTTGAATTAATTCCATTTAAATCAAATAGCAAATGCTACTGATCACATTTTAAAGTCAACTCAAACATGGTTGAAAGTTGGATATTTGGATAGCTTATTTTCTCCTGATCATTTTTCATATATTATTTGTTAAATTTGGAGTTAATATGAAATTTCTATGAATTTTCAAAGTTTCAGCCTTTTTCTGGAATTTCTGGATTTATCTAAAACATTTATCCGAATTTCTGGATTTATCTAAAACATTTATCCGAGTTGCGCAAGGGTGACGTCAGGGGGGGGGGGCTGACGTGTTTGGTCCAGTGGTCAGCCACTGGGTTAATTAACCCGGTTAGTTTAAACTAACCGGGGGGGATTAAGGGCCCTGGGCCCACTTGTCATGGCTGGGTTGCTGGGGTTGCCGCGCGTCGAACTGTGCAAGCTGGGCTCGAGGGGAGGTCGGGATGGACGGCGGCGACTACTCCGGCAGAAGCAGAGAACCGGCGAGGTTGTAGTCGAGGCTAGGGGGCACGGATTAAGCTGGGACTTGGCGCATTCGAATGCTAGTGCATGCAGGAGGGTAACGCGCGCACTAGGGTATCAACAGAGGCACGAGAGCGAGCTCTAGCTCCACCATGGCGGCGAGGATCTCGGGTTCTCATGGCGGATTTGGCTAGAGGGGCTACGGGGTGCTGGGAGCTTGGGGGAAAAGGTGAGAATCTCACCCTGAGCTCAACGGTGCAGACAGTGTGCTTGGGGAGGCCCTGGTGCTGCCGGAATTCGAAGAAGACTCGCGTCGGCCGGATTTGAAGACGACGAAGGGGGTGGTGGCTCTGGAGCTTCTCGGGACGATTCCTTGCGCACGGTGACGTAGTCGAGGACGGCGGAGGCGATGGACACCTTGGCTTGGCTCAGGGACGACGGTGGCTGCGTGGACTCGGCGGCATGCTCCACGGCGGTCCTCGGGCGGCGACGAAAACAGCGAGGGAGGAGGAGAAGAAGCTCTGGAGGGGGGGGAATGGAGGTGGCGTGCTCCAGGGCGTCTCCAGGCGCGAGAAGGAGGCACGGGGAAGCCTGGAAGGTCCTCGACGGTGACGTGGCGTCCACGGCTGGCTCGGTGGCATTCCACCGAGCAGCTTGGATGCGCGGGGCAGGGAAGAAGACCCTGCTGCCCCTGGTGGGCCGGCTGGGCTGGGTGGGCTTCTCTCGCCTGGGCGCCAGGTAAGCTTTTCCTTTTCCTTTTTCTGTTTTCTTTTCTGACATTTTTTTTTGGCTAGCAAAAATAAATACCTAGCCATTTTCTAAAATGCTGAAATTTTTTATATGGCCTCATAATAATATAGACTAGCCATTTGTAAAGTTTGGCACTTTTTAAAATTTAAATAATTTGAATCTTAACTCAAATAGGGGTTTTTGATTAATTCCAAGGCACTGTTTGAATATTTGAATAATCCGTGAGCATGGGGTGGGTCCCACATCACTTGATATGTGATCACACTCATTTATAAGACTTTTCAAAAATCTAACATGAATTTTTGGAGAAGATTTTTATCTGGCCTTTTGAATTAATTCATCTGGGGGTTTCTTCTCCCATTTTGCTTTTTAATTTGATTTCAATGATTTCTTTTTAAATTTTTAACATGATGCAAGATGACTTTGATCCTAGCACATTACCTAACAGAGGGTTCTGACAACTCGCTCCCACTCAACAGAATCTCGTCCCGAGATTCAGAAGTCTGCGGGAGGAAGGAGGGGTACTCGGTACGGAGACGATCTTCTCTTTCCCTCGTGGCTTCTCTCTCAGAGTTGTGTGACCATTGCACTTTCAGAAACCTAATCTTCTGACGACGAGTGACACGCTCTGCGGAATCAAGAATACGAACGGGATATTCTCGATAAGAAAGGTCATCTTGGAAATCAAGCGTTTCATGGTCGACTTCGCGGATGGGGTCCTCGAAGCAACGCCTGAGTTGGGACACATGGAATACATCATGTACTCGGGAGAGGTGCGGGGGTAGTTCAAGTTGGTAGGCAACTTCTCCACGTTTAGCAAGAATGCGGAAAGGTCCGATGTAACGTGGGGCCAACTTGCCTTTGATACCGAAACGTTGGGTTCCCTTCAGAGGAGTAACCCGAAGGTAAGCCTTCTCATCCAGATTGTAGCTTTCTTGTCTATGATGACGATCATAGTAGCTTTTCTGACGAGACTGGGCTGCTTTCAATTGATCACGAACAATGCGAACTTGCTCTTCTGCTTCCTTGATCATATCCGGTCAAAAGAATTGTCTTTCGCCGGTTTCTGACCAGTTTAGGGGTGTTCGACATCGTCGTCCATAAAGGAGTTCAAAAGGAGCCATGTTCAGACTAGATTGAAAACTATTGTTATAAGCAAATTCGGCGAATGGAAGAGACTTCTCCCAATTCTTTCCGAATGAGATAACACAAGCTCTGAGCATGTCCTCGAGAATTTGGTTAACCCTTTCGACTTGACCGCTAGACTGAGGATGTAAAGCTGTAATAAAGGAGAGTTGAGTTCCCATAGCATTCTGAAAGCTTCCCCAAAATCTAGAGGTGAAAAGGCTACCACGATCAGAATTGATTTCCAAAGGAACACCGTGAAGGGATACAATTCTAGAGACGTACAAGTCCGCTAACTGGCTAGTAGTTATAGACTCGCGAACTGGAAGGAAGTGAGCAACTTTGGAAAGCCTATCTATGACAACGAAGATGGCATCGTTTCCTTTCTGGGTTTTTGGAAAGCCGGTGATGAAGTCCATACCGACTTTGTCCCGTTTCCACTCTGGAATAGGCAAAGGTTGCAGTGTACCAGCAGGTCTTTGATGTTCTTCCTTAATGCGACGACAAACATCACATTCGGCAACAAATTGAGCAATGTCTCTCTTCATCCTAGTCCACCAAAATCTCTGGCGTAGATCTCGGGACATTTTTGTGCTACCGGGATGAATCGAGAGGGGTGCGTCATGGGCTTCTTTGAGGATGAGTTGCCTTAGTTCCCTATTCTTAGGTACTACCAAACGATTTTCAAAGAATACCCTTCCCTTGCTATCTGTGGAGAAACATTTAGCAACTCCGCTAGCAATGTTCTCCTTGATCCGGCGAACACCTCGTGCACGCCTTTGGGCAACTATGATTTGATCCTCAAGAGTTGGTTTCGCCACCAAGGTAGAAAGATAGCCATGAGGAACAATCTCAAGATTGAGCTTGCGAAATTCCTCATGAAGAAGTGGTTGATACTGTTGTAACATGAGGTTGTTACAATACGACTTACGACTTAGTGCATCAGCCATGACATTGGCTTTGCCTGGGGTGTAAGAAATTCCTACGTCGTAATCTTTTATCAACTCAATCCAGCGTCTTTGCCTGAGATTAAGATCTGGCTGGGTGAAAATGTATTTGAGGCTTTGGTGGTCGGAATAGATCTCGCAACGGTTACCAAGGAGGTAATGTCGCCAAGTTGTTAGGGCATGAACTACGGCAGCGAGTTCAAGGTCATGGGTAGGATAATTCTCTTCATGTGGTCGCAACTGGCGTGAAGAATAAGCTACCACATGTCTATCTTGCAGAAGTATGCATCCTAACCCTTGCCGTGATGCGTCACAGTAGATCTCGAAATCGTTTTTGGTGTCTGGAGGTGCAAGTACGGGTGCAGAAGTCAATCTTCTTTTTAGCTCTTGAAAGCTTTCCTCGCACTTGGGAGTCCATAGGAATTTCTTATCTTTCTTGAGGAGTTCAGTCAGAGGCTTTGCAACTTTAGAAAAGTTCTGGACGAAGCGACGGCAATAGCTGGCTAGGCCAAGAAAACTCCTAACTTGCTTAACCGATTCAGGTGGAGTCCAGTCAAGGACGGCCTGAACTCTCTCGGGATTCACAGCAATACCTTTTGCAGAAATCACGTGGCCTAAGTAGGTCACTTCTGGTAGCCAAAATTCACACTTGGAGAATTTAGCATACAGGCGATGCTCTCTAAGTTTCATCAATACCAGCCTTAGGTGTTCGGCATGTTCTTCTTCGTTCTTCGAGTAGATGAGAATGTCATCGAGATAAACTACAAAAAATTTATCTAAGTACTCCATGAAGATCGAATTCATCATGCATGAGAAAGTGGCGGGGGCATTGGTTAAACCAAAGGACATGACGGTGTACTCGTAAAGACCATAACGAGTAGTAAAAGCCGTTTTGGGAATGTCCTCGTTTCGGATTTTGATTTGATGATAACCTAATTTCAAATCCATCTTGGAGAAGACAGAGGATCCTGCAAGTTGATCATAAAGATCATTGATCCTGGGCAATGGGTACTTGTTCTTTATCGTCGCTAAATTTAGCGGGCGATAGTCCACGCACATCCTTTCTGTTCCATCTTTCTTCGTTACGAACAGAACGGGGCAACCCCATGGCGATGAGCTAGGGCGGATGAAGCCTTTTTCCAACCAAGCTTCCAGTTGGGTTTTAAGCTCAGCTAACTCACGTGGGGCCATTCTGTATGGGCGTCTAGAAATTGGTGCGGTTCCTGGCATAAGATCCACTATGAACTCTACACATCTGTCGGGTGGCTAGGTTTAAGGGGTTGGATCTCTGGATAGATTCCTAGAGGATGACCAAGGTTTACTAGGCGCTACAATAGATATGTCAGAGTAGCAAAGTACCCCACCACGATAGTTAGTGTGGTTCTTCTCGCTAGAAGACATACAAAGTGGGAGAAAGAGCTGCAATTGAAACACTATAGGTTTCTAGAAGAAAACCTACATCAAACACTATGGAACTATCGGGCATGCCACCTAGAAAAACTTCTGGAAGGACATCCGAAATAGAGGGAAAGATTTTGCAAACGCATCAGATTATGAAGAAACCTGGAATGACTCGGACAGCATAACGGCTGTAATTGCAAGAAAACAATTTTATTTCAATGTAGATACATCACTTACATAATATGATGTAAGAAATCAGCATTACAACAATGCTAGGAAACCGGACACAACTTTCCTACGGCTACAAGGAAGCAAACAACGAGATGTTCTAATCAGACAAAGGTGAGCCTAGTCCTATCTTCCCGTAGAATAAGATGAGGGTGACTAAGAACTCAGAACGAAGGAGGTAAGGAGAAAAAAGAAGCCTTACGTTGTTCCCTTATATACCCAGAGTAACTATATAACTATAGCAAGCAAGACTCAACTTCGGCCAAGGCTACTAGTCCTACAGTCAGTCCTGCTCTGATACCAAGTCTGTCGGGACCCGGGGTTAGCGTATGCAAGTCCCGCTACGACATAGTCATATGGAGAGCCGAGAACCGTACCCACTTGCCTAAGCAGACAAGGCCAAGCATAGAACGTTCTTGGAAAGCATCGTACGTGAGGGGCATCCCATCCAGGACGGATGATCAACTGAGATGGTTCCTCATCGTCCGCACACAAGTCTAATGATATGGGTGATGAACTCCCATATTCACAGACAATTCGCCTCAACCATACTTTCGACTATCTCATAACTCTTACATAGACTTACTCCAGCCAGATCACTTAGTCGGGGTCTAGGGCGGGCTCAATCATACCACAAAGTGTGCACGAGACGGAGTCTCGAGCAATCGCATCGCGATGCCCCAAGCTGCGCACATCTAAGGGCCACTTGGTGTATGAAAGACCGCCAGCCAGATCACAACTAAGGTCTCGAAAACCCATACAAAGACATGCATGTTATAAACATACACACATCACACATGCCTTGTATGAACAGCAGGTATCATTGCAATGCTCTACAAAGTATACATTTTATTGATAACTCTTACAGAGTGCACACAAAGATCACAAGTATGTGATCCAACATTACAACAACAAGCGGAAGCAAAGTATGTCTGAGTACAGACAAGTTTAACAAATGGCTTAAGAAGCCTTATTTAAACACAAGCCCTCCACGAGGGAACCAGTCGTCTGACTGGGACTAGACTAGCTTGATCTTTAGTCGTCGAGCTCGACGAAGAAGCCACCTTCAGGGTCAGTGGGTTCATCTAAAACATAGATTAAGCAAACGTGAGTACAAAGTCGTACTCAGCAAGACTTACATAGGACCTATACTACTCATGCACATGTATCAAGGTAAAGGGGGGTGGGGTTTCACTTGCAGAAGTGCCAGCTTTGACTTGGCTAGTCCTGAACTACGAGTACCAGACTTGAGGTAAGAAGCGTACACGAGTCCACTACTTTCTCCAACCAATTACACCACTATGGTGCCTTCCTCGACTTCCCCACGAGAAAGCACGCCATAGCACTCACACTTATCTTGGTGTGTTTTAGAAGTATCTAGTTCAAGTTGTCTAATAATCAAGCTAAGCTTTCCAAGCAGTCCTTAACCGCGGACGCGGCTATTCGAATAGTTTTGTTAACCCTGCAGGGGTGTACCGCTACACACACATGATCATCATTTACCGCCTTTGATCTCGACACCATTCAAGGGGTGCCAGCGAGGATGCTCACCACAACTGTTACCTCATAGCCTATCTAGTCCGAGAAAGCCGCCTACCTGGGTTGGCTACCACTATCGTGAACCCGGCCGGTTTACCGAAGTGGACCCAAATGATGTGTGCGTGGTGCATAAGCCGGTCTCGGGTGAGCCGTTCTCTCACTTAGCAGCCAGGCCACAAACCTACCAGAACTCCGAACTATTGCGACATCTGGACATCGAAAGGGATGAGTTAGTAAGCTGAGAGGGGTCAGTGAGCCCAATGTGTGGTTGTACTCTTCATCTTGGATCACCACACAAGAACTCGGACTTAGGGCGATGTTCAACGAGCAACCCACCGTGTACTCCTACATAGCCTCTCATCGTTCACCTTGTATTAGGGTAGATTCACCAACACCTTTCCACCATCATCATCATGATCACTACCATCCCGACTCACATAACAGTAACATCATTGTATCACTCTAAGCATGCAATAAGCAGTAACAATTGCAGGGGCCACATGATATCAATCAACTCCTACATTTGCTAGGATTGTGGTTTGCTTACTAGTGTGACAAAATGATAGGTCATGCAAAGGAATGGGTTCATCTATGCGGTAGAAACGCATCATGGTAATCATCCCAAACAATGCATAAGCGAGACATGAGAGGGAAGTGGGATTTTATCGAAATGATCAATGGGGGTTTGCTTGCCTTGCTGACGAGGTTCGGGTTCGGGTTCTTCAACGAAGGAGTCAGCCTCCTGTTCCGGTTCCACCTCTTCTCGATAAACAACAAACAAGGTAGCAAAGTAAATACAATGCGCAATCACATGATTGAAGGTTGAAACTTGATGTATATGTTTCTGATGTGTTTGGGCAATTCCATTTAAATGGAGTATATTGCAAATTGAATAGCAAATTCAAACTCCAATTTGAATTCATTTTAGCCAAGTTATAATTGACATTGTTTGATCAAGTTGAACCTTTTTGAAATGTGTATGATATGCCTCTGAAGTTCAAGTATAATGTGATATGTTGATATGGTTCAAAATGCAAAAGCATTTGAAAAGAATTTGAAATAATTCCATTTAAATCAAATAGCAAATGCTACTGATCACATTTTAAATTCAACTCAAACATGGTTGAAAGTTGGATATTTGGATAGCTTATTTTCTCCTGATCATTTTTCATATATTATTTGTTAAATTTGGAGTTAATATGAAATTTCTATGAATTTTCAAAGTTTCAGCCTTTTTCTTGAATTTCTGGATTTATCTAAACCATTTATTCGAATTACTGCATCAGGCTTGCGCAAGGGTGATGTCAGGGGGGGGGGGCTGACGTGTGGGTTCCAGTGGTCAGCCACTGGGTTAATTAACCTGGTTAGTTTAAACTAACCGGGGGGGATTAAGGGCCCTGGGCCCACTTGTCATCGTCTCTAGGGGGGGGGGGGGTTAAGCACGGGTTAGGGGTTAACCCACCGGCGGCTTGACGCCGGTGGCCTGGCCACGGCGGCGCCCTTGCCGGAATCGACTAGGGGCCACGAGAGAGGAAGAGGAGGCCATGGATGGGTTGCTGGGGTTGCCGCGCGTCGAACTGTGCAAGCTGGGGCTCGAGGGGAGGTCGGGATGGACGGCGGCGACTACTCCGGCAGAAACAGAGAACAGGCGAGGTCGTAGTCGAGGCTAGGGGGCACGGATTGAGCTGGGACTTGGCGCATTCGAATGTTAGTGCACGCAGGAGACAAACGTGCACACTAGGGCATCAACGGAGGCACGAGAGCGAGCTCTAGCTCGACCATGGCGGCGAGGAGCTCGGGTTCTCATGGCGGATTTGGCTAGAGGGGCTACGGGGTGCTGGGAGCTTGGGGAAAAGGTGAGAAGCTCACCCTGAGCTCAACGGTGCAGACAGTGTGCTTGGGGAGGCCCTGGTGCTGCCGGAATTTGAAGACGACTCGCGGCGGCCGGAGTTGAAGACGACGAAGGGGGCGGCTCTGGAGCTCCTCGGGACGATTCCTTGCGCACGGTGACGTAGTCGAGGACGGCGGAGGCGATGGACACCTTGGCTTGGCTCGGGGACGACGGTGGCTGCGTGGACTCGGAGGCGTGCTCCACGGCGGTCCTAGGGCGGCGACGAAAACAGCGAGGGAGGAGGAGAAGAAGCTCTGGAGGGGGGGGGGGAATGGACGTGGCGTGCTCCAGGGCGTCTCCAGGCACGAGAAGGAGGCACGGGGAGGCCTGGAAGGTCCTCGTCGGCGACGTGGAGTCCACGGCTGGCTCGGTGGCATTCCACCGAGCAGCTTGGATGCGCGGGGCAGGGAAGAAGACCCTGCTGCCCCTGGTGGGCCGGCTGGGCTGGGTGGGCTTCTCTCGCCTGGGCGTCAGGTAAGCTTTTCCTTTTCCTTTTTCTGTTTTCTTTTCTGACATTTGTTTTGGCTAGCAAAAATAAATACCTACCCATTTTCTAAAATGCTGAAACTTTTTATATGGCCTCATAATAATATAGACTAGCCATTTGTAAAGTTTGGCACTTCTTAATATTCAAATAATTTGAATCTTAACTCAAATAGTGGTTTTTGATTAATTCCAAGGCACTGTTTGAATATTTGAAAAATCCATGAGCATGGGGTGGGTCCCACATCACTTGATATGTGATCACACTCATTTATAAGACTTTTCAAAAATCTAACATGAATTTTTGGAGAAAATATTTATCTAGCCTTTTGAATTAATTCATCTCGGGGGTTTCTTCTCCCATTTTGCTTTTGAATTTGATTTCAATGATTTCTTTTGAAATTTTTAACATGATGCAAGATGACTTTGATCCTAGCACATTACCTAACAGAGGGTTCTAACAATACAAGGCAAGGTGTCTCTTTGTATTTTGTAAATATTTAAAGAGAGACATCAAATCCTCGCACGTTTCCCATACACGCATCGTAAATCCAAACGGCCGCAGCGCCACAGGACATCATTATGACCACGCAGAGGATGTGACAGTTCACAAGCAAGCACCTGTCATCAAGCTCATCATCAACGACATAATTACAAAATTTTACATTGCAGCAGCCCACACAAGATTGATTCAGGACAAGTCACTGCGCAAAGAAGAACAGTAAAAAGATTCCCTAAGTTTTCTCCTCCAAACTTTTTGACTACATTTTCAAAAATTTCACTACCATCGGTAGCGCCCTGTCTTCACAAAAAACAGAGAAAAGACTAAACCTTGAGGACGCGAGTGGTTACCGCCCCCCCTCCATCAAGAGAAATCATGACCATAGAGTTCGGGTGCTCCCACACCCCGTAGGCCATAACATACTCGAGTGTTCACTCGAGAAGGATCAATGCATCCATAGAGTTCGAGTGCTCGCTCACCCAGAAGATGATGAAGCGCTCAAGTAAATTACTGCACCAGAAGGAAAGACTTGGTTAAACATCCAGAAGAGCAAATTCGCCCAAGAAATCGAAGTGCCGTGAGGAGGCATACATGATCAGCCTATTCGATGACTACTCGAGTGGGTGTGTCTTTTATCGACTCCTCGCATGAGCTCATCAATACTCCGCGAGTGACTACTATTCGTCCACTTGAATTGTTTTCCAAGTGTATGCATGCCTAAATTAGGCTCCGCGTCTCTATAAAAATGATGCCCGGGTGGCGATACACTGCACTCCAGATGTCGCGCAAGCTTAGCGCGTAGGTAAGACCGCGCTGCACAGTCGGCCGGGCCAGGACTTGCCACAATTGCGACTTCACTCCCGATGTTTTCCCATGCGCAATGTATGGAGAGGTTGAGCCAATGACGAACGTGTCAAGGCTATTTTCTGAGACCGGCGGCGTTGTTTCTATAAGACCTGCAGCGGCATGGACTTGCTAGGCACCAGTTGTTTTCCAAGTTCGTGTCGAGGGATGCAGCTTGATCTTGGGCTTTGAGGTGTTTACTACCAATTTACCAAGGCTCGAACAGTCGACTACCTTGGGCCTCTCTAGCTTATCATCCCTCGAATAAACTATCTTTTGTGGCTAACAGTCGACGACTCGCAGCTACGCAGCACGCGTAAATACATATGATTATGGACTCGAGTCCCTGCGCGACTCTTCGAGTCCCCTAGACACTCGGGGCTAATGACGAGGGGTGACCCCACGATTCTTACACATGAGGGTACCTGGTGCATATCAAGCTAGAGGGCCCGCTGGAGGCCTCGACTGGCCCACACCTGGCCCACTCGAGGCAACCGCCATAAGGATTCCTCGATGATCATGGAAACCGTGACTTGGCATCCAAGACTGAAGATAGATTAGGAAACCCTCTCTATAAACCTAGACGTACTCCTTGCCACCCAACCTAATATATAAAGGCTGGGAGAGGGGACGTCTAGGGCATGGAATATTCTAGCAAACAACATCGGTCCTGAGCGATCTTTTCTTGACCTCCCTTGTAATCGCCTCCATCACAATACAATCGAGCAGGAAGTACTTTCTCCTATTAGCCGACGAGTACCGCCAAGCTGCACATCTCCTCCACGATCTAACCCAGGGTTCCTAACCATGGGATTTTCCGAGGTCAATCCTCGTCAAGCCTCCTATCCTCTTTTACTACTCTGTATATCAGAGTATTCTTTCTGTTAGGATTAGTATTTGGTTTACTTTTAGTAGAAATCGATATGGGATGATGCTTGTTTTCTATGATCTCGACTGTATGGCTAGGATATTACTGCTACTATGCTTAATCATATTTATCTACTCTTTTTTTGATTGAATTATATAAGATAATGTTAAAATATTCAATAATGACTTTGAATGGGACCGAGTGAGCAAACACATACGTGACACTGAATCGAAACACCCACAAACCTCCCTTCAATTTGTGAGATTTTGAACACCCGAACACATCCATAGATGTTTACGACACGACATTGAATGGCAAAAACTATCCAAACACCACGGTCCAAACATTTAGGAGCGCTTTGAGGCATTGTGTTGGAGCTTCCCTAACACCACATTAGCGATTTGAGGTATAGCATTGGAACTGCTCTAATGACACATTATACAAAAATCAAACCCCATACAACTCCAAAACACAAGCCACACAACATGATTCCTACCCGCTAGTAATCACATCATTATCATCTCTAATTAACAATCATCAAGTAAAATCATTCGTCGACGCTTGCACACAGCTCTTCCGCTATCTGAGTAACCATCATCCTCTGAATCTGATGCTCTTGTTGGCCCGTTGCCGTCTTCTTCTGCAGCCCATGTGCCAACTTCAAAGTCCATATTAAGGTCATGATCGCTGTATCCCTCCACAGCTACCACTGTAGCTCCATGCTCTTCAAATATTACTAGATGACCCATTGCGCCAATGGCGCAAAGAGCAAAAGCGAACCAATCATTCAAACCATGTAAGTAAGAATGTTTAAAGATCAATGATCAACAAAAGACATCAATTTTGTGGTCCTCATGAGAAGATTGGCATCTTTTCTGCCTATTTTCACAACTGATTTTGTTAAAGGACTAAATGCAACTAGTTAGGACCATACTCTTAATAGCATAGAAAGAAAATCACTAAAGATCCAAAAGCAAGTGCATATATGTTTGGAGTGATAGAGATGCGTGACAGTTATCTCTAATCTCGTAATAAGCAAACAACACCACGCAGTGCAAAAATCATAACCAAAATTATTCATATCATAAACAAATACCAAGAAGTAAAATTAAACAACAAACATCATTGCCTAATCAGTCATCCTTCATATTTTTTTCTCATGTAGAGGCAATTAAAACCAAAAAAAACTTGGATATTTCTAATCACTATAATGTGGTATCTAAAATTGGCTGAAAGAGCAAGAAAAATAATTAAGGCCGTCTTGATTGATACTCATATAGTAATTAGATGGATGGCCCACACTTTTTACAGGAATAAAAAATCCACAAGGAAATACAAGCCACTATTCACTTTGCATTAAAGCATGAGTGAAGTAATTTAGTCGAGGGAGGTAGAGCTTCTAAGACATTGCTTCCAGCAGGAACTTGCTGGAAAGATCAATCAACTCCATAGGACACTGCTACAGAACCAATGGAATATGTTAAGAGGGCCAGATAAAATTGAGTATTACATTGTTCATAATTTGATGCAAACAAAGGATGATTCCTAGCAGAAAAAAATAGTAAACATGCTTCTGAACCTAACAACTGACATTTTTTTATTGACCATAAGTGTACAATACAAATTAAAGGCATGCCATTATAGAAATAGATGTATTTAAATAGATTTATTCAGTTCAGTCATACAATGGGTGAGCTAATAGATTGCACTTATTGAAGTTGTTGATCCTGGTCATAGGATAAAAAAAGAGCCCATACAGATTTAATTAAATAGGAGAGGAACAATCAATTTTAGGAACCCATGGAACGTAGCGCTAACGTCTAGGTATCATTTTTCTCATGACCTTATGCCTTTTCCTTTTTTATCTCCCGTTGAATTTCTCGTTCACTTCTACCAGTGGGCAAATAGAGCAGTCAATTACAAGCATATCCAAACCCAAAACGCAAAGAATTAGATTCGGTATAGAGAGAAGGATACCTTGGGAAATGTTGCAGCGAGTGTAGCCTGGCGTCACAAATAGGAGGATGCAACCATTGTAGCCCAAGGAATTAGTAAATCACTTGCCTAGGAAAAAGAAAGGAATGGTCATGCAAAAGCAAGGAAATGTAAACCGTATATTCGCCACGGTGGCGCAAATGGTGTAGAAAGAGATGAAGAAATTGGGAAGAAGAATGGATAATGTGTAATGTGTACATTCGCAAGGTTAAAATAAAAAGCTTGAGTTTGTTTTCCCACCATTTAAATACATTCTAATTTCCCTAAACATTACCTTCGACTTCTATTTCTTCATTATTTTCAACATTTATTACACGGTATTAATTGAGTTTGTTCAATTTAAATCACTTTCTAGTTCTTCGGTGTTTTAGTAGAGCTATTGTTTAGTGTCTGTATTTTTGTATCTACTTATCACAATCATGTGTTCTGTTAGTCAAACCAAAGTCGAAAGTGCATTTTTTTCCAGCTGACCTTCAAATAGGATAAGAGAGTGCCACAAAAGCTAAAAGGAAAGTTTTATAGAACGGCGATTCGACCTGTGATGTTGTATGGTGCTGAATGTTGGCCAACTAAAAGGCGACATGTCCAACAAGTAGGTGTGGCAGAGATGCGCATGTTGAGATGGGCATGTGGCCACACAAGGAAGGATCGGATCCGGAATGATGTTATACGGGAGAGAGTTTGGCTGGCACCAATTGAAGAGAAGCTTGTCCAACATCGTCTGAGATGGTTTGGGCATATCCAGCGTAGGCCTTCTGAAGCGTCTGTGCATATCGGGTGGTTAAGGCGTGCTAATAATGTCAAGAGAGGTTGGGGGAGGCCAAACTTGACTTGGGAGGAGTCTGTGAAGAGAGACCTGAAGGACTGGGCTATCAACAAAGATCTAGCTCTGGACAGGGGTGTGTGTGGAAGTTAGCTATCCACGTGCCAGAACCGTGATTTGGTTACGATAACTTTTGGGTTTAGCTCTAGCCTACCCCAACTTGTTTGGGACTGACAGGCTTTGTTGTTGTTGTTGTTGACCTTCAAATATGATTTGTTTTACTGTTACCCGATGGTTGATGGAAGTGTGCTAGCAAGGGTGCAGATCATAGATGTTTTCAATATATTTAATTCGAACACCTTTTAACCATCCTTGGTGAACGGCTCAGATGGCCGCAAACAAAAGCAGTAGAAATTAGTTTCTTACAAAAATGATTTACCAACAACAATAATGTTTCATTGGACAAGTAAGCTAATTATCAGTGAATGTAAGAAATCGTTGACTCTTAAAAAACAAATCCACATGAAAAATTACAGATTACTAATCATTACAAATGTAGTATCCTGGTGTATGCGGCAAGCATCCTGCAAAACCTAAACCTCTAGTCCGGGGTAAACAACTAAACTAAAGAATCAATCATGCCGCCGTTAACATGTAACATACCCCTTTTGTAGTAGCGGGCTCTTTTACGGTCACTTAGTTCCTTCTTTGCTACTAGCACAAACATTGCTTCTTGAGGAAGGAGACCTTATCTGAGGCTTAGTAATGATTACAGATTGCAAAAGAGTGGGTTTAAATTAGTAATTATCATCTTGCTCTAAGTCTGAGGTATCTGAGCAACCAAGTTTCTCGCTGGAAATTAGCAAAAAAGCAATCACATTAGTAAAAAATAATAGCAGATGATGCTCACTAAAGTTAAAGCTTAAGAAATTAGCATGTTGCATTCTAATCAGCAGCTAGCACACAAAAATCTCAAAATTACAAAGCGACAATAGGTTACATCTAGCACACAAGAAAATCTTAGCAATATTAAGCAAACATCTCTTAGTTTTGAGTTTGCATGTTCTTTGGAAGGAGAAAAAAATATATACCACCAAAAATTATTAAATTCAGTCTCTCCAAGTGGATAACCACCAAACCATTCACAAACTATCACATAGTTTCGAACCCGAACAAGACCCAGATACGTCCCAAATGTATCTATAATTTCTTTTTGTTCCATGCTCTTTTAGGTGACATTGCTATGGGTTTTGCTAAAAATCTATATCTTTTTACACATATTTGGACTAACCTACTAACTCAGTTCACCCGGTGCTAGTTTCTGTCTGCTGATGTCTATAAGTTGCAGGTTTTTTCCCATATTTACAGAGCTCCAAAAATTCCAAGAAAAACAGATAAAAAATCAGCGTATATGAAGCTTCCGGAATCACCAAAGAAGTATCGGAGGGGGGCCAGGGCCCACCCAGGCGGCCAGGTGGCGCGCCCCCTCCCTGGCCGCGCCACCAGGGCGCCTGGGAGGTGGGGCCACCCCTTGGTGCCCCCTTCGGCCTATTTTTACCCCTCGCTCCGAAAACCCTCGGAGAGACCCCCGCGTAGAAAATTTCCTCTCTGTTCTGCCACCGCCGGCTTCCAAGATCGGTAGCACTAGAAGACCTCTTCCCAGCATCCTGCCTGTCGTCGATATGTGACGGCAAATTCCATGGGAATGTCTAAAGAGGGGGACAAACCGAGGTGAGTGTCGATGGTGCCGGAGTCAAGAGTGGGGACAAACACAGTGAGACACCACGATGTACCCAAGTTCGGGGATCTCCATAGAGATAACACCCCTAGTCCTGTCGAGCCAGCTATAAGCAATAACTCGAGCTACAATAATGCTCTGTGAGCTGAATGAGAGGAAGGAGACGAGGGATCTAAGCACAAATCTCTCCTTGCTCTCTATCTGGTGGGTGAAGTCAAGTAAATGCGATCGTCCCCTCACACAAAAGGGATCCCCAGGGATCTTATAGGCCGAGCCCAGGGTAGTAAAGTAATCTCCGGTTGGTCCAGGGCCCAGCTGTAAGCCTCTGGATGGATGCTGGGTCCCGCCCACTGCGCCCTTTACGGGTGCCAGGCGGCGGAAAACTGTGGCCCTACTTTGTCGTGGAATCTTGCTGTGTAGACCTGGAGTGCTCTATGTCTAGCCTTTCGACCGCCTCAGTGCCTTGTCGCCTCCGCCGCCCTGTCAGCTGATGTGTCGAGGGAACATCATGCGTCTGACAGTTCAGCATGGTATTGTTTTGTCTTCCATGCGGATCTCTCGGGATCACCTATCGATGACATCGGGCCGGATGCGCCCATCGGGCACAAGGTCAACTCTCGTGGTTAGCTCGGATAACTTTGTTTCTGCTTGGGCCGAATGAACTTGGGTGAGGCCGATTGCTCTCTCCCAGAGAAATTGGCTTCCGACCTAATAATCTTGGCCCTCTAGAGATTGATCTTGTTGTGCTCGACCTTCTTCAGGTCGGCCTCGGTCAGATCGGCTATCTTCAGATCGGTGATGTTCAGATTGGCTCGGATTAGCTCGGCCATGCTTAGATCGGTGATTATCAGATCGGTGATCTTCGTCTTGAAAGGTTGTTTTGCCTGGGTGACCCTACCCGGGGGTCATTTCCATGACACTGCCGGAGGGAGGATTGACCTCCAGGAGCTTCTCCACCACCATGGACGCTTCCTGGATGTGTCATGAGTAGTCCCCCTTGGACCATGGGTCCATGACCAGTAGCTATGTGATGTTTTCTATCCAATCTTGTGCTTCAATTCCTAGCCCTTGTGAGCTGCCCTACATGATCAAGGCATCTATGTAATTTTCCTGATGTTGCTATGCTGTGTTTGCTAGGATCCGATGGATTATGAGATTATGTTCAGATTGTGATGAGTTATATATTTGGCTTACCTTTTATAATTTGTTCTTGAGTAATTCTTGCATGTTCTCCATTACTTTTTATTGCTTTGGCCAAGTAGTAGATAGTAACTCCAAGAGGGAGCGTTTATGCATGATTGCGGGTTCATGCGCCCCCCCGATGTCTATCTTGAGTGACAGAAACATGAGACTAGGGGATGTGTTGTTGCCACCAGGGAGAAAACAATGGTGCTTGTAACCGCGGTTGCAAGGACTGTTTACCTTACGCAAAGTTTGTTAATGCAGTTGTCTGTTGCTTTGAGTTTACACTTTGGGTGGGACTCGCAACTTAATACCAGCGAGATGTTCTGGATAGATATATCAAGGTGGATGATTAGTGAGTAGATGAAGATGGATTTTGGTCTACTTGTCTTGGCGTAGTGCCCATACTTTTGAGCCTCTAACTTTCTAGTAGCATAATTACCATTGTTTCCCCCTTGTGGCAACATCACATCCCCTAGACTCATGTTTCTGTCACTCAAGCTAGTCATCAACGGGAATGAACCCACAATCAAGAATAACACTCCCTCTTGGAGTCACTACCTACTACTTGTCCAAAGCAATAAACAACAACGGAGAACATGCAAGAATTACTCAAGAACATAAATATAAAAGGAGAAGAACCAAATATATTACTCATCACAATCTGACAATAGTCTCATAATCCATCAGATCCCAACAAACTCAGCATAGAAACAACAGAAAGTATTACATATGTTCCTTGACCATGTAGGGCAGCTCACAAGGTCTAATCCATGAAGAACAAATAGGGGGAGATAACATCACATAGCTACTGATCATGGACCCATGGACCAAGGTGGACTACTCATGGCTCATCCGGGAAACGTCCATGGTGGTGGAGAAGCTCGCGGAGGTCAATCCTCCCTCCGGCAGGGTGCCGGGAAGAGGTCTTCTGACGCTCCTGATCTTGAAAGCGCGACGGAGGCAGAACAGAGACGAGATCGCAAAAAAGGTTCTGTCCTCGAGGGTTTCGGAGGACGAGGTAAATATAGGCGAAGGGGGGCAGCCGAGGGGCCACCAGGGGCTGCAGGCGCCCCCATGGCGCGGCCTAGGGTGGGGCCACGCCCCATGGCCGCCTAGGCATCAGTGTGGCCCCCTGTCCCTCCTTAGGGTCCCTGGAAGGTTCCCGTACGCTAATTTTTTAGTGGATTTTTCCGGATTTTTTGGAGCACTTTTAATAAGGGGGGGGGGAACCTGAAATAAAAAGACAACAAAAAACAGGAATTGGCACTGTGGTGCATTGAGTTAATATGTTAGTCCAAATATGATCAAAAGTGTATGAAAGTGTATAAAAAGCATAGAAATATCACCCAAAACATGCATGGAGCAAGCAGAAACTATAGATACATTTGGGACGTATCAACATCCCCAAGCTTAATTCCTGCTCGTCCTCCAGTAGGTAATGATAACAAGCATAATTTCTGTTGTGACTTTCTACCAAACATATAAGAAATTTTAAGTAAAGCAATCAAGGGATGCAATTCAATTCAAGTCATAACAAGCAACGGTCTATGCTAGCATTGAAACAAGCAACATAAGAACATGAAGGTGCAAGAGCTCTCGTTGTCTGTGACTCGAATGTCTCCAAATGTTGTTTGCGTGCAAGAAGTGGAAGATGAGAATAAGAGAGAGTAAAAACATAATATTTTTGGTTGAGAACTCAATCTACTAAAGTTTCACACTTAGTCTTCTTTGGAATTTTATCTTGACTCGTCCCCAGACCACTAGCCTGGTACAAGTCAAACTAATCCACTCCCTTTCAATATTTTGAGCACTCATGCAATGGATGAGCATAAGCAAGAAGGTTGACACTTTGGACGGCAAAGAGAAAGAGATGGTGGAGGAGGAAGACAAAAAGGTGTGAAAGGCTCACATCAATGAGGACAATCATAGGCGAGAGAAAGCCAAATGATAGATATGATGTGAGGAGTAGGGATTAACATGCAACAGATGCACATATGAGCTATGGAAAGCTCTCCAATGGAACTAGTGGGGGTGCATCCAATTTGCTTGCTCAAGAAGACATAGAGCTCATTTGAGGAGGCTCATCATTGGAATATACAAGCCAAGTTCTATAGTGTGAAGGTCCCCACATAGCTATATGCATGATCATCTCTATGGAGTACAAGATATAAGAGGGAGTACGAGTGTTGATCTCTCAAAAGGAATAGTAGTGTGCCCCCTTCTCTCTTTTTATTTTCCTTTTCTCTTTTTTCTATTTTTTGTATTTTTTTGGTGAGCTCAATGGCTCTTTCTATTTAACTCTCATTTGTCCTCTTTGGGATCGTTTAAATTTTTCCTCTTTGGGATCTTTTCCTTACTTTAGGGGCAACACTCTATTTTACGAGTATAAAAGATCTTTCACACTTTACAAAAGTACTCAGCATAAAGAACAAGCTATAATGATGTATGCAAATGTATGCCTCTGCCAGTGTAGCAGGAACATAAATGACATGAAGATCAAGTCATGAGAAGGTGGATGTGGCATGGAAATATATCTCGGAAAGGCTATGGAAATGCCTTGATAGGTAGGTATGGTGGCTGTTTTGAGGAAAGATATAACGAGGTTTATGATGATAGAGTGTATCATGCCAAGGGTTTGGATACACCAGCGAGGTAGGCTCCAACTCTCGGAGTGAGAAAAGGCAATGCACGGTACCGAAGAGGCTAGCAAAATATGAGGAGGTGGAAGTTTCAACTTTCGAATACTTACATTAGTCCGAAGAACTCACACACTTATTATCGGTAACTCTATGTCTAATCAGGAGGTTCACAAAGAGACAAGTACCCCGAGGAGGAGTGTATGTGGGTTTGGTTATCCTTGCGCATCCTCGACTCATGGTACGTGAGTGTACTCTAATATCCGATCCCTCCAAAGATTAGTGATCCATCTAGTAGCTAGAGTTCTCAACTAGTTTTTGTAGTTTTTGAAAATAAACATGGATTGCCCAAAATATGACATCTATCACTAATAGGCTAAAGCTCTTGACACCAAAAGTTCAAACATTACTCAAAACACTACCTCAAAACTATTGCAAGTTACTACTACAATTGAATAGCAACCTCAATTACCTACTTCAAGTCAAGACACACAACTCAGTGCAACAAGCCAACTCTCTAAACAAGATAAACATGAAAAGTCAAGAGAGTTCCAGCAAAAAACTAAACAAAAAGCTCGTAATAAGATAAGAATGAAAACTCAAGAGAGTTCCAGCAACAAACTAAACTAAAAGCTCTTAATAATATAAGCATAAAAACTAAGAGCTAAACATGACAGCACCTACGAAAAGCTAAAGAACACACAACAAAAGAAAGATAAGCATGAAAATCCTATGATGTGTTCTAGTTTAAAGTGGAGCGTTTTTCTCTCCCACAAAAAGGAAGTTGGGTTCTAACTTGTTATGAACATCAAACAAACTAAATAAAACTAAAAAGTAAAGAGCAAGACGCTCCAAGCATAGCACATAACGCATGAATTGATAAAAATATAGTGGAATGAAGGACGAACTGATAATTGTTGATGGATAAGGGGATGCACGGGGGCATCCCCAAGCTTAGACGCTTGAGTCTCCTTGGATATTTCTTGGGGGTGCATGGGGGCATCCCCAATCTTGAGCGTTTGACACTCCTGGGTGTTCTTTCATCATCTTCCTTCGCACACTTGAAAACTCCCTTCATACATAACTCATCATAAGCTGATTAGAGAGGTTAGTAGCCATAATAAAACCATTTGCCTCTACTGGAAATAAAGATATTCTTGAAGGTCTACTGTTTCTTAAGACCGCCAAAAAAATTTTGCAAAGAAAAAGCTAACGCAAGACTTGCAAACCGGAGGAAAGGCAAAATGTGGCAGAATCTGTGAAAAACAGAACAACAGGTAGTAAATAATTTTTTTGGGGTACTTCTGCAACTCAAATCAAAAAAACTCATAACAGACGCTCGAAAGATAATTGTATAGAGCATGCTGTCAAAACAATTCAGATCAAAAAGATGATCTGGTCATTTTAGCCGAATTTTCCCGTCCAAGGACAGAATCTGTTTTCTAGACTGCATGTCACAACTCTTGAACTTTCTTGCAATCGGAGGCTAAACTTGGCACAAAGCTTGAAAATAAAGATACAATGATGTTGCTACTATAGTAACAATAATCAAGACCACTAAAAAAAGAAGGAAAAACATCTTGGGTTCCCTCCCGACAAGCGCTTTCTTTTACGACTTTAAGCTAGGCAAGAAGCAAAAAGATCAAGTTTTATCAAGAGAAAGAGAATAGCTATCCCGTGTAACGGACTCAAAAGGTAACTTAATCTTCTTCCTAGGGAAGTGTTCCATCCTCTTTTTGAGAGGGAATTGAAATTTTATATTCCCCACTTTCATACCAATGACGGCACCAACGGTGCAAAGAAAAGGACGTCCCAAAATAATTGGACATAAGGGTTCACACTCAATGTCCATAATAGTAATATCAACGGGAACATAATTGTCATTGACAATGATAAGAACATCGTCAATCTTCCCCAAAGGTTTCTTTATGGAAGAATCAACGAGACGAACACCAAAAGAACAAGGATCAAAAGGCTTTTTGGGTAGTGATAAATTATTTAAGCATGCTTTCTAATTCAGAAGTGGAGTTTTTGGTGCTAGGATAAGTGTTGTTGCTCCCATAATTGTTGGATGGGAACGGTCTACGATTGCTACCAAAGTTACTCCTATAAGCATTGTTGTTGAAGTTGTTTCTAGAGATAAAGTTCACATCTACTTGTTCTTGAGCAACCAAATAATTTAAAGGAACATCATGAGGATCAATATGAGCTTGCTTAGTAAGTAAAGACATGATCAAGTTGATAAGCAAGCTCATATTGATCCTCATGATGGTCCTTTAAATTCTTTGGGTGCTCAAGAACAAGTAGATGTGAACTTTATCTCTAGAAACAACTTCAACAACAATGCTTATAGGAGTAAATTTGGTAGCAATCGTAGACCGTTCCCATCCAACAATTATGGGAACAACAACACTTATCCTAGCACCAAAAACTCCACTTCTGAATTAGAAAGCATGCTTAAAGACTTTATCACTACTCAAAAATCAAGAGTGTAGAAGAAAAATTAGACAAATTATTTAATCTCTCTTTGAATGTAGACAACATAGCCCTTGATGTTGAGATGCTTAAAATTAGAACTTCTCCCCTCGAGGAGAGAAAGCCCACTCCTATGAATGCTATTCAAGTCCAAATTAATGAAAACATTAGGACAATGGCTAAACTTAAATAAAGATGGGAAAGAGAAAAGGAGGAAGAAGATAGAATTAAGTGCCTTCCTACACACCACACGGTTGGTACAATCCAAGTTGATGAGAATATCCAAACCTTTAGCACCCAACACACCCCTAGTCCCATTGGACCTATCAATGGTGATGCTATTACCTCAACCGTAGAAGAAGAAACTCCTATGAACATAGAGGCTTTGAAACAAGTAAGCTTAGATGACACCACCACCACCTTACTTGATAGTAGTGACCTTGATTTTGATAGTTGCACCCTTTCTGAAGTTATTAGATTACTACACAAAATGTCTAGAGACCCCCACACTAGCACACTAAATCTTGCCTTCACGGAGCATATCACCAATGCTCTCATTAAAGCTAGGGAGGAGAAGCTTATGTTGGAAGCCTCAACACCTAGGAAGCTAAAATATGTTTGGGATCCTATGATAAAAATTAAATTGAATAACTTCTCTTGCTATGCTTTATGTGATGTTGGAGCTAGTACCTCCGTTATGCCCAAAAGAATGTATGATATGCTTGAATTGAAACCTTTTGATCCTTGTTCTTTTGGTGTTCGTCTCGTTGATTCTTCCATAAATAAACCTTTGGGGAAGATTGATGATGTTCTTATCATTGTCAATGACAATTATGTTCCCATTGATTTTACTATTATGGACATTGAGTGTGAACCCTTATGTCCAATTATTTTTGGGACGTCCTTTTCTTCGAACCGTTGGTGCCGTCATTGTTATGAAAGAGGGGAATATAAAATTTCAATTCCCTCTCAAAAAGGGGATGGAACACTTACCTAGGAAGAAGATTAAGTTACCTTTTGAGTCCATTAGATGGGCTAGCTATTCTCTTTCTCTTGATAAAACTTGATGTTTCTGCTTCTTGCCTAGCTTAAAGGCGTAAAAGAAAGCGCTTGTTGGGAGGCAACCCAAGATGTTTTTCCTTGTATTTTTAGTGGTATTGATGATTGTTACTACAGTAGCAACATCATTGTATCTTTATTTTCAAGCTTTGTGCCAAGTTTAGCCTCCGATTGCAAGAAAGTTCAAGAGTTGTGACATGCAGTCCAGAAAACAAATTATGTCCTTGGAAGAAAAAATTCGGCTAAAATGACCAGATCATCTTTTTGATATGAATTGTTTTGACAGCGTGCTCTGTACAATTAGCTTTCGAGCGTCTATTCTGAGTTTTTTTTATTTGAGTTGCAGAAGTACCCCAAAAAAATTATTTACTACATGTTGTTCTGTTTTTCACAGATTCTGCCACGTTTTTCCTTTCCTCAGGTTTGCAAGTCTTGCGCTAGCTTTTTCTTTGAAATTTTTTTTGGAGGTTTTAAGAAACAGTAACCCTTCAAGAATATCTTGATCTCCAGTAGAGGCAAATGGTTTTATTATGGGTACTAACCTCTCTAATCAGCTTATGATGAGTTATGTATGAAGGGAGTTTTCAATTGTGCGAAGGAAGATGATGAAAGAAGACCCGGGAGTGTCAAACGTTCAAGCTTGGGGATGCCCCCAGGCACCCCCAAGAAATATCCAAGGAGACTCAAGCGTCTAATCTTGGGGATGCCCTCGTGCATCCCCTTCTCCATCAACAATTATCAGTTCGTCCTTCGTTCCACTGTATTTTTATCACTTCATGCGTTATGTGCTATGTTTGGAGCGTCTTGCTCTTTACTTTTTAGTTTTCTTTAGTTTGTTTGCTGTTCATAACAAGTTAGAACCCAGCTTCCTTTGTGTGGGAGAGAAACACGCTCCACTTTAAACTAGAACGCATCATAGGATTTTCATGCTTATCTTTCTTTTGTTGTGTGTTCTTTATCTTTTCGTAGCTGCTGTCATGTTTAGCTCTTAGTTTCCATGGTTATCTTATTACGAGCTTTTTGTTTAGTTTTTTGCTGGAACTCTCTTGGGTTTTCATGTTTATCTTGTTTTGAGAGTTGGCTTGTTGCACTGAGTTGTGTGTCTTGACTTGAAGTAGGTAATTGAGGTTGCTATTCAATTGTAGTAGTAACTTACAATAGTTTTGAGGTAGTGTTGTGAGTAATGTTTGAAATTTTGGTGTCAAGAGATTTATCCTATTAGTGATAGATGTCGTATTTTGGTCAATCCGTGTTTATTTTCAAAAACTACAAAAACTAGTTGAGAACTCTAGCTACTAGATGGATCACTAATCTTTGGAGGGATCGAATATTAGAGTACACTCACGTACCATGAGTCGGGGATGCGCAAGGATAACCAAACCCCCATACACTCCTCCTCGGGGTACTTGTATCTTTGTGAACCTCCTGATTAGATATAGAGTTACCGATAATAAGTGTGTGAGTTCTTCGGACTAATGTAAGTATTCAAAAGTTGACACTTCCATCTCCTCATATTTTGCTAGCCTCTCCGGTACCATGCGTTGCCTTTTATCACTCCGAGAGTTGGCGCCTACCTCGCCGGTGCATCCAAACCCTTGGCATGATACGCTCTGTCATCATAAACGTCCTTATATCTTTCCTCAAAACAGCCACCATACCTACCTATCAAGGCATTTCCATAGCCTGTCCGAGATACATTGCCATGCAACATCCACCATCTCATGACTTGATCTTCATGTCATATATATATATGTTTTTGCTTGATCGATGAGACGCATGCTAGTTGGGACTTGCCCTAATCATTGCTACATGATGCGCTAGTATCATTGCATATCCTGCTACACTGCCAGAGGCATAAATTTGCATACATCATGATAGTTTCTTCTTTATGCCGAGTACTTTTGTAAAGTGTGAAAGATCTTCTATACTCCTTGTAAAATAGAGTGTTGCCCCTAGTGAGGAAAAGATCCCAAAGAGGACAAATTAAAAAGATCCCAAAGAGGACAAATGAGAGTTAAATAGAAAGAGCCATTGAGGCCAGAAAAGAATAGAAAAAAATAGAAAAAAGAGAAAAAGAAAATAAAAAGAGAGAAGGGGCACACTACTATTCCTTTTGAAAGATCCACACTCGTACTCCCTCTTATATCTTGTACTCCATAGATATCATCATACATGCATATGCTATGTGGGGACCTTTTACACTATAGAACTTGGCTTGTATATTCCAATGATGAGCCTCCTCAAATGAGTTCTAGGTCTTCGTGAGCAAGCAAGTTGGATGCACCCCCACTAGTTCCATTGGAGAGCTTTCCATAGCTCATATGCCCATCCATTGCATGGAAATCCCTACTCCTCACATCATATCTATCATTTGGCTTTCTCCGCCTATGATTGTCATCATTGATGTGAGCCTTTCACTCCTTTTTTTCTTCCTCCTCCACCATCTCTCTCTTTTTGCCATCCTAAGTGTCAATCTTCTTGCTTACGCTCATCCATTGCATGAGTGCTCAAAATATCGAAAGGGAGTGGATCAGTTTGACTTGTACCTGGCTAGTGGTCTGGGGGCGAGTCAAGATAAGATTCCAAAGAAGACTAAGTGTGATACTTTAGTAGATTGAGTTCTCAACCAAAAATATTATGTTTTTACTCTCTCTTATTCTCATCTTCCACTTCTTGCACCTTTATGGTCTTATGTTGCTTGTTTCAATGCTAATATAGACTCTTGCTTGTTATGACTTGAATTGAATTACATGCCTTGATTGCTTTACTTAAAAGTTATTATATGGTTGGTAGCATGTCACCACAGAAATTATGCTTTTTATCATTTACCTACTTGAGGACAAGCAGGAATTAAGCTTGGGGATGTTGATACGTCCCAAACGTATCTATAATTTCTTCTTGCTCCATGCATGTTTTGGGTGATATTGCTATGCTTTTGATACACTTTCATATACTTTTGATCATATTTGGACTAACCTATTAAATCAGTGCACCCCAGTGTCAGTTTCTGTTTTCTGATGTTTTTGTATTTCAGTTTTTCCCATTACTTAAAGTGCCAGAAAAATTCCGGGAAATATATAAAAAATTAGCGTACCGGAAGCTTCCAGATGCCTGAAGGGGGGGGGCGCAGAGGGGCCGCACCTGGTGCCCAGGAGGGATGGGGGCGCGGCCTAGGGTGGGGCAGCGCCAGGACGCCGCCTGGACCCCTGGTGGCCCCCATGGCTGCCCCCCTTCGCCTATATTTACCTCTCGTCCCGAAACCCTCGAAGACAGAACCCTTTTTCGTGATCTCGCCTCTGTTCCGCCGCCGCCGCGCTTCCAAGATCGGGAGCACCAGAAGACATCTTCCTGGCACCCTTCCGGAGGGATGATTGACCCCCGGGAGATTCTCCACCACCATGGACGCTTCCCGGATGAGCCGTGAGTAGTCCACCTTGGACCATGGGTCCATGATCAGTAGCTATGTGATGTCCTCTCCCCTATTTATTCTTCATGGATTAGACCTTGTGAGATACCCTACATGATGAAGGCACACATGTAATTATTTCTGATGTTGCTATGTTGAGTTTGCGGGGATCTGATGGGTTATGAGATTATGTTCAGATTGTGATGAGTAATATATTTGGTCTTCTCCTTTTATATTTATGTTCTAGAGTAATTCTTTTATGTTCTCCGTTGTTGTTTATTGCTTTGGCCAAGTAGTAGGTAGTGACTCCAAGAGGGTGCATTATGCTTTATTGTGGGTTCATGCCCCCTTATGACTAGCTTGAGTGACAGAAACATGAGTCTAGGGGATGTATTGTTGCCACAAGGGGGAAAACAACGGTGCTTATTGATACGTCTCAAACGTATCTACTTTTCCAAACACTTTTGCTATTGTTTGGCCCTCATTCTTGCATGATTTGGACGAAACTAACCCGGACTAACTATGTTTTAAGCAGAGCTGTCTTTATGGTTTTATTCTGTGCAGGAAAATGGATTTTTAGGTGTCTCAGAAATTCCAGGAAAAATCACAGAAAATCGACGCACCCGAAGGACCAAAATACCAGAACTGGGGCCACAGGGTAGCCAGGGGGGCCCAGGCGCCCGGCTGGCGCGGTCCCACCCCTGGCCGCGCTAGGAGGCCGTCTGGGAGGGTCCTCCCCCCTCTGGTTCCCTACTTTGCCCACTATTTATTCTCGTGGCGAGAAAACCCCAGAACATAAGTCGTTTTCCCAATTCTCGTCGCGGAGCCGCCGCCACCCTCTGTTCTTCTCCGGGAAGACTAATCTGGAGGCTGTTTTGGCCTCCGGTGAGGGGAGATCATCGACATAGTCATCATCATCACCACTCCATCCTCCCTCCATGACTTCTCCTTCCATGTGTGAGTAATTCCCTGCTGTAGGCAAAGGGGATGGTAGGGATTGGATGAGCTAGATCATGTAATAGTTTATCAGATTGTTGGGGGCATGTTGCCTATCATCTAGATTGGTGTTTATCATCTTTGCTTCAACTTGTTGCTCTTAATTCTTGTTACTTTGGGCCCGAGTGCCATGTTTTCAGATCTGAACCCTATGTGTTTTCATGAATATATTTGTGTTCTTGATCCTATCTACGAGTTGTATGCACCTGTTATAGTCCGGAACCGGCGATCCCAAAGGTGACAGCTTGGGACACCAAAGGGGATGGACTATAGTTTGAGGATTCCTTGTATCCATTGATTGTTAATGCTTTGTTCCGGTGCTCTTTGACAGGAGCACCTTAATCTCCATAATCTCCTTTTGGCCCCGTTCGTAGCGGGATGGTAGGACAAAAGATGTTGTGCAAGTTCTTATTGCAAGCATGTACAACTACCTGTGGGGTACATGCCTAATGTTTGATATATGCCTAGATGATCATTGCTTTTCTGTGTGTCTTGCCCCAAGTTAAATACATGATGTATCTCATCCATGCAGCACCCAACCATCCATCTCCCTGGCCTATAGTGTTTTTAATTCACCTGGTTACTAGTTGTTTGCTTTTGCTGTTTTACTTTCGTTGTTTCACCGCCACTATTTTCGTTGCCACCATCACTTCCATATCGCAGTTACTATTAATATCTTGTTGCAAGTAAGTGTATCTCAAGTGCGGTTGAATTGACAACTCCACTGTCAAAGCTTGTGGGTATTCTTTGGCTCCCCTTGAGTCGAATCTATAAATTGGTTTATTCTTACCCGCGAAGACTATCCCGATCCCCTGCAGTTGTGGGTTATCAAGGCTGTTTTCTGGCGCCGTTGCCGGGGAGCATAGCTTTATTCACAAGTCTACCTGAAGTATTTTACCTGCTGCAATTTATCCGTTATGGGTAAGAAAGAATACCCCAAGGTTCCGATCTTACCATCCCGTACAAGAAAAGGTACTGTTCTGAACACTAGTGCTACACTTGATTCACCTTCAGTTATGAGTAAGTTTGCTTCAACTCCACCACATGATGCTTCTACTGAATCCGTTACTATGCCCGATACTTTTGAAGATGCTTCTACTACTCTTGATGATATTGGTTCACTTGGTTACGCTCTTGAGAAACAGATCGCTGCTGCAAAAAAAAATCTGGAATTGAAATTCCTGTTACTCGCTACCCTATTGGTGGAACTTACGATTATCCCGATTTGAGTAAACTCAAGGAGAGACTCCTTGAGGATGATTATATTATGCTTGATGATGATTTATGCAGGGAGCTAACAGAGTTTGTCGACTCTGACCCCGGTGCTATTAAGAAACTTCTCGAAAAACACTCCCTGAAGAACAAGACTGTTCCTGTTCCTGAATTTGCTACATCTCCTATATGCATCAATGATCATGACTATAATTTCTCTGTTGATCTTTCACTTATATCTATGGTTGAAGCTAACCCCTTTTATGGAAGAGAAAATGAGGATGCTATTGCACACCTGACCAAACTCACCGAGTTGGGTGGCCTGTTTCCTACGGATGAAAAGATACGAAACTTTTATGTGACTAAGCTTCTTCCTTTCTCTTTGAAGGAAGGTGCTAAAGCATGGTATGATGCACTACCATGTGGTTCCATTAAGAGTCCTCAAGACTTAGCTCACTCTTTTGTTGATAAGTACTTTCCTGCTCATATGCAACATGCTGCTTTACAAAGAATTTATAACTTTAAACAGTTGCAGGATGAGCACCTCCCTAAAGCTTGGGGGACGTATTGAAGTCTGATCCAGGCTAGACCGGGACATGGAGTCCCTAAGAATGAATTAATTGATCTATGCTGGTCTAACTGATGAATCCAGATCCTATTTGGACAGTTGTGCTGGTTGTGTTTTCAGGAAAAGAACATCGGACGATGCAGAAGAATTAATGGGCAAGATTGCCAAGAACCACGAAGATTGGTCCGTCCCTGAAACCACCTCCACCACCAAAAAAGAGGAGCATGCTCGTCCTAAGCCCCGAAGATATGCAAGAAGCAAAGAAGTCTGTTAAAGAGAAGGGTATTAAAACTGAAGATGTGAAGAATCTACCCCCTATTGAGAAGTTGTGTTAGCCTACCACTCACCCTCCTATGGTAGAGGTACACTCTCTTTTAGATTTCAATGCAAGTGACATCCCTCATGGTAAGCCTCCTGTTCAATGTTTAGATGAGCTTGATAATTTTATTATGAACCAAAGTCACTTTAATGAGAGGATACAAAGCCAGTTGCATGATAATTCCCTTGCTATCAAAAGTTTGCTTGATGTTCTAGGTAGAACAGTTAATGATGTTAAATGTCTTGTGAAGCATTTTCATATGGTTCAAACTCAGCTTGAACAAATTTCTAATGTGTAAAAAGATTTGCTTGCTAACAATGCCAAACAGGATATACAGGCCTTCGGGATTAAAACCCAAGGTGGAACTAGCACTCAAGATCCTCTCTATCCAGAGGGGCATCCGAAGAGGATCGAGCAAGATTCTCAAATGTAGGAAGAAGAAATTGTTAGTTCTCCGAAAAAGAAGAAGAAGAAGCACAAAGAAGCTGACAATTACATTGATCCAATTGCAAGTGAAGAGCTTGTTATTGATCCAAATATTATATCTACCTCCGATGCTGAGACTGAAGACGGTGCTGAGCCTGAAAAGGATGGTGAAAAGAATGATCCACCCGAAGTTCGAGAAGAAGAAGCACCCGACAAACGCAAGAAATACACTAGAGAAGACTTCATCGCAAGAAGACATGGGAAGGAAAGAGAACCATGGGTACAGAAACCCATGCCCTTTCCAGGTAAGTCTCTCAAAACTAAAGAAGAAGAGCATTACAATAAGTTTTGTGAGTGGATGAAACCTCTTTTTCTTCAAATCCCTTTGACTGATGCTATTAAGTTACCTCCCTATTCGAGATACATGAAAGATATTGTTACTAATAAAAGAAAAATTCCTAATGAAGCAATATCTACTATGCTTGCTAACTACTCTTTTAGTGGCAAGATTCCTGAGAAGCTTGGTGATCCAGGTATACCCACCATTCCTTGCTCCATAAAGAATAATTATGTCAAGACTGATTTATGTGATCTTGGAGCAGGAGTGAGTGTTATGCCTTTCTCTCTTTACAACAGGATTTGTTTAGAGAAACTAATCCCTACAGATATCTCTCTTCAGATGGCTGACAAGTCAACAGCCGTTCCCATTGGTATTTGTGAGGATGTTCCCGTTGAAGTTGCAAATTGTTTTATCCTTACTGATTTTGTTGTGCTTGACATGCCAGAGGATGGGAGCATGTCTATTATTGTTGGTAGACCTTTTCTTAACACCGCAGGTGCTATTATTGATTGCAATAAAGGAAAGGTTACTTTTAATGTGAATGATAAAGAACACACGGTGTATTTTCCGAAGAATACTGACAAAAGGCATGGCCTCAACTCTATAGAGAATATCGAGACCGTGAAGATTGGTGATTGGGATTGTCCTCTACATGTGCACCACAAATATAAAACCATTATGGTGGGGACAATATCCATTAAAGTGAAGGTACCATGAATGCTTCATAGTAAGTGAAACTTTTTTCTCTATGTATTGCTTGTTTAGTAGTAGGACTTGATCAACCTTGCTATTAAATGAGTTTTATATAAGTAAAAAGTAGAGGTTGTTATGTTTGCGTTTTTTTTAGCTTTATCTGTCTTTCTGGTCCAAAGTTTTATATTTTTGAAGCTTCACATAGCTAACCACTATTTCAAGTTTTCAGAAAGTTTTGCAGTTTTTGAACCTCGAAAATGTTTCAACAATGAAGTTGTCAGAAAAATTCCAAAAAAATAAAAATAAAAATTTCCATGTCGGGAGTGACCCAGAGGCACCTGGGGCTGACCAGGGGGGCCACCAGTGGCCCAGGCGGCCAGCTGGCGCGGGCTGCCCCCTGGCCGCGCCCATAGGGCGCCTGGGGCCCACAGGCCCCATCTCAACGTGAGTCTTCTTCCTATCTCTCTCCCTCTCTCTCTCTCTCTCTCTCTCTATTTCTCTCCAAAAACACGAGTTTGCACTTCCCCTAGTGTTCTTGCTGTTGTTGGAGGCGATTTTCGATCTCTCTCTACAGCCTATCATTCGAGTTGTGATTTTAAGCAAATACTCCCTGGTATGTGACTCCTCCACCCCTCCAATTAGCTATTTGATTGGTGGCTTCATTAGTGAGTATTTAGTAGCTCTTGGTGTTGTTCATATGAGCTTGCAAGCATGTGTAGAAATTTATTTTCCATGTTTTGATGCAAGTTTATGACTTAGAGAAGTGAGTAGAGTAGTTTGCCCCAACTCATTTTTCTTAAATCCTTGTTTTTTTGAATTGCCAAAAATTTCAGAAATGAGTTTCTTAGGAAAAGCAAAAGGATGGCTTGGGAAGAAGAAGCCCGAGCATACTGATAGAGTAACTAGAGCTGCAGCTTTATCCTCAGCTGCTAGGGTGAGCTACAATGAAGATGTTGTGCCCCTGGAGTTGCTGGAAGATACAAGCCCAGCACAGGCAATGATGTTTCCGTGCAACGATTTTCTTGAAGCGGCAGGTATTAAGGAGGAGTTTGCTAACCTTTGTGCTAAAGCAAGTTTGACACGGCTTGCAACATGCCGTGTTATTCAATACCGTAAACTCACCTCCTGTTTTATTAACAGTTTTAGATATAACTGTGATGCTAGTTTTATTGAGTTTAATATTTACAATGATCTTTTGACCATGTCTTTGGAAAGATTTTGTGAAATAATAGGTGTGCCGAACTTTGGACGGACGGCAAAGATGAACACTCATCCCACTGAGCTGAGAACGCTGTTCAACTCTCTTTGCAGCCAGGATACAAGGCATATCCGACGTTCAAAAATTTCCAGCATCTTGTTTCCCCAGCTCAGGTATTTCGCATATTATATTGCTAGAGGGGTATTAGCTCGTGACAACACAAGCAATAGTTCTGCGTCGGATATTGCTATCCTGGCAAATGCCCTCTCAGGGGAAACTATGTATAATGTGGGTGTCTTGATTGCTCGCCGACTTGCCCTTAATGGCAACAAGGGAGATCTCTTTGGTGGCGTTTATGCCACACTTATTCTTGAGTCTCTTGAGCGCACCCCACACCCTGATGATGAGCCTTTTCCTTTTATAAGCTTTGACCTTGCTGCTATGAAGAGGCATGAGTTTGTTACCAGGACTTCCAAGTTTGGTAACCTTATTTATATTCGGATGTTACCATGACCTTGCTCCTTTTTTGTTTGATTCTACTCGCAGGAACGGATGGTCCTTCAACGTCATCAAGTTCGATGAGTTCGTGGCCCAGCAGCAGTTCCATAACCCCATGGAGGGGGTTATGCATGATGAGGAGGAGGAGCTCGTTACCCAGTGGGGTGAAGGGTCTTCTTCCGCTTGGAGCGCGGAGGCTTCTTCGTGGGAGGATCCCAGGACTTCGGTCTATGCACCTGAAGCCCCGTACGACCCATGGACACACCAGTACTACCCTGGAGCTGGAGGCTTCTGGGGACCACAGTAGCAGATATCAACTTAGGCCAAAAGCCTAAGCTTGGGGGAGTACGTGTCCTTCTCCCTTTTTCCATTGTATTATCCGTTTTATGATTGTTCGTTTTGATCTTTTCGAAGTTTTTTCCTGTTCTTCTTTGATTCTTTCTTTGCAAAAACAACAAAAAGATTTTCTCTTTATTTTTCTTTCGTCTAACATTTGAAAAATCCAAAAGGAGTTCTTTTCTCTCTTTAGTTTGCTTTGTTGTAGAGTTCAGCTCGAGTCCGTGATGGCGTTTGCACTAGATTATATTTTCCTACGTTCGATCGTGCAAGTGACAAGGCAGTAATGACGAAGATCGACGGAAGGGATGCAACAAGGAAAATCGGTATGAACTCTTTTTGTTTCTACTTTTGTACATATGCTTGTACTTATGATTTAGAGACCAGCTTGTAGCGACATAGTGCTATGTTTACAATGCTTTCTTTGTGGCAAATCTCAAATAGCTAGGGTACATAATGTGTTGTTGAAATGATTTACATGCATTGCATTGTTCATGGTTTGGCATACTGAAGTGGTATTTCGCTTTGGGGAATTCTTGGATTGACTTGGCACATGCTTACACATGTTTAAGACTAAAAAGTCTACTATGCCTTGATGGTCTTTGAATTTCAGAATAGTTATATCACTTTCATGAACAATTCAATGTTGCTTTGTCGCTTTGCATGATTATGACCGTTATTGCTCTCTAGTTGCTCACTTCCCACTCTTTTGCTAGCCTTCGCTCGCACTAAGCGGAATTCTGCTTGTGCATAAAAAATGTTTGAAACCGGTTATTCCATATGAGTCCACCATACCTTCCTATTTGGTATTTACCGGCCATCCTAACGAAGACTTTCTTGTACCATCTCGAAATTATTCAAATACACTCATGTGTTGTGCCTCTGCTTTAGCTCATGAGGAAGTAGTAGCTAATTCATGATCTTCTTATGTTAGACATGTTTTATCCCGAGATTGCATGTCTAATCTGCAAACCCCTAATACGAGGAGGGACTGGCATGAGTGCGCCTAGCTCACAAAAGATAATCACAACCAACAAGCCCTCCTTCACGCTTTGTTTATGAGAAATCAGAAAACTTTGGTAGTGATAAACAAAGGAGATTAAGGGGATTTGATCGTCCCCATCTTGGGAGCCGTTCCTCGAAGCATGTCTAGCATAAGAAGTGATTGGGTTGTCTACTAGCATTCGTTGACGAATCATGCACCTCCCAAAAACATTTTATCTCTGTTTTCAAAAACCAAGAGCTCTGGTACATGTTTATTCTTTGCTTCCAGCCACGGGTTTTCAACCTTGCCATCAAAACCCACGGTTCGAGAGTCTCCACCTTCTTTCTTAAAAGCACCAACTATGAGAGCATAATTGTCATTCTGAGTGTAATGTGCATTGTCCCAAAGTACTACATTGTCTTCTGCATGATTGTGGTATTACTTATTCTGAAGTTATTAGTTCTAGTCTCCTTTAAAACTCCGGAGGAGTTTCTGCATTTATGTTTTGCTTCACTCATGGAGGCTAGCGAGATACCACTCTAATATCTTCAAGCTATGTGCATTGTAATCTTGTCTTTATTTTCAGTAGCATATTATTTACTTTTAGTTGTTTATGATTGATCACATGAAAGAAGGATTGCTTCGTGCATTTTCCTTATAGCATTGTTTCAATATCTTCTAGACTCTTTTCATAGTACATGCTTATATACATCTAATGAAGCAAAAGAGTTTGTCAAAGTTTTCTTTGTCGCGTTCATTTCGTTGAACTGAATTGCTTGAGGAAAAGAAATATGCTAAGCTTGGGGGAGTTGATACGTCTCAAATGTATCTACTTTTCCAAACACTTTTGCTATTGTTTTCCCTCATACATGCATGATTTGGACGAAACTAACCCGGACTAACGATGTTTTCAGCAGAGCTGTCTGTATGGTTTTATTGTGTCCAGGAAAATGGATTTTTGGGTGTCTCAGAAAAATCTAGGAAAAATCACAGAAAATCCACGCACCCAAAGGACCAATATACCAGAAGTGGGGCCAGAGGGCAGCCAGGGGGGCCCTAGGCGCCCTGCTGGCGCGGCCCTACCCCTGGCCGCGCCAGGAGGCCGCCTGGGAGGGTCCTCCCCCCTCTGGTGCCCTACTTTGCGCCCTATTTATTCTCATGGAGAGAAAACCCCAGAACAGAAGTCGTTTTCCCAATTCTCGTCGCGGAGCCGCCGCCACCCTCTGTTCTTCTCCGGGAGGGCTAATCTCGAGGCTGTTTTGGCCTCCAGTGAGGGGAGATCATCGCCATCGTCGTCATCATCACCACTCCATCCTCCCTCCATGACTTCTCCTTCCATGTGTGAGTAATTCCCTGCTGTAGGCAAAGGGGATGGTAGGGCTTGGATGAGCTAGATCATGTAATAGTTTATCAGATTTTTGGGGGCATGTTGCCTATCATCTAGATTGGTGTTTATCATCTTTGCTTCAACTTGTTTCTCTTAATGCTTGTCACTTTAGGCCCGAGTGCCATGTTTTTAGATCTGAACCCTATGTTTTTTCTTGAATATATTTGTGTTCTTGATCCTATCTACGAGTTGTATGCACCTGTTATAGTCCGGAACCGGCGATCCCAAAGGTGACAGCTTGGGACACCAAAGGGGATGGACTATAATTTGAGGATTCCTTGTATCCATTGATTGTTAAAGCTTTGTTCTGGTGCTCTTTGACAGGAGCACCTTAATCGCCATAAGTTCCTTTTGGCCCCGTTCGTAGCAGGATGGTAGGACAAAAGATGTTGTGCAAGTTCTTATTGCAAGCACGTACAACTACCTATGGGGTACATGCCTAATGTTTGATATATGCCTAGATGATCATTGCTTTTCTGTGTGTCTTGCCCCAAGTTAAATACATGATGTATCTCATCCATGCAGCACCCAACCATCCATCTCCCTAGCCTACAGTTTTTTTAATTCTGCTGGTTACTAGTTGTTTGCTTTTGCTGTTTTAATTTCCCTGTTTCACCGCCACTATTTCCGTTGCCACCATCACTTCCATATCGCAGTTACTATTAATATCTTGCTGCAAGTAAGTGTATCTCAGGTGCGGTTGAATTGACAACTCCACTTTCAAAGCTTGTGGGTATTCCTTGGCTCCCCTTGAGTCGAATCTATAAATTGGGTTATTCTTACCCGCGAAGACTATCACGATCCCCTGCAGTTTTGGGTTATCACTTGTAACCGCGGTTGCAAGGATTGTTTACTTTATGCAAAGTTCTTTTAATGCGGTTGTCTGTTGCTTTGGGTTTACACTTTGGGTGGAGCTCGCAACTTAATACCAACGAGATGTTCTGGATAGATATCTCAAGGTGGATGATTAGTGAGTAGATGCAGATGGATTTAGGTCTACTTGGTTTGGCGTACTGCCCATGCTTTTGAGCCTCTTCCTTTCTTTTGTAGCATAGTTAGCATTGCGGTGCGTTTTTAATCATGTCAATTGCCCAGCTGTAATTTGTTCACCTCACATAGCTGTTGTTTGTCTTTTGGGAGAGAGACATCACTAGTGAACTTCATGGGACCCCGGTCCAAATTTCCACCACTGGTTACACCGTCAATTTACTTCCTGTTTTACTTTCTACTTGCAGTTATCACTATCTTTTATCTGTGGCGTTTGATCCTTTGTAAACGGCAAGGCCGGAGAGATTGACAACCTCTTTGTACTTTGTTGGGAGCAAAGTTATTTTTTTCTGTGTGCATTTCCAGGCTAAGCAAGTGATTATCGTAAACGACGCCTCACTTGCCAAACCACCTACTTGTCGTCTTTGGAGTCCTACTGGTCGAACTCAACCTTGGTACCTTCACCAAGGGAAATTTGCTACTATCTACATCTCACCTTCCACTTGGGGTAACCAACGAAGGGCGAGAATCCATTATCATCTCTCGCGCATCAATTGCCCAGCTGTAATTTGATTACCCAACTTAGCTATTTTATCGTATTTTGGGAGAGAGACGTCACTAGTGAACATCATGGGACCCCGGTCCATATTTCCACCACTGTTTACACCTCCACTTTATTTACTGCTTTATTTACTTTCGTTGCAATTATCACTACTACTATCCTCTTGCACTTGACCCTTTGTAAACGACAAGACCGGAGGGATAGACAACCCCTCTGTACTCGTTGGGAGCAAAGTTATTTGTTTCTGTGTGCAGGTCCACGTCTTCTGTAAGCGCCAGAGCAGCAGACACCTACTTGTAGATCCTTGGAGTCCTTTATGCGATAAACCTGATAGTCCCCGTGTAAGGGAAATTAGTCACTATCTACATATCTACCTTCCACTTGGGGTAACCAACGAGGAGCACTACTTCAGTGCCATCAGACCCGATTAGGTTCGCTTCTTGATTCTTGAGGTAATTAATTAAGTATCATATACATGGTATGGGGAGAAAGCTTGTTCTTTTAGTTAATTAATGCACCTTTCCTTCGTCTGTGATGCTCCACCACTTGAATCCGAACCAACTCCGATGACTATTCTGCAGGTCTATCTACTGGACTGGGACAAACTAATTGTACGTAGAATGCTAAGAATACTTAGCACCGCATTCATTAGTTCTGGTCATTTGAGAAATATGTCCTTTTTTGAAGTGTTATACTGTTATTTTATTCAAACTAAACAATTTATTTGTCTTGTACAATAGAGAATAGTGATGGATATCCAATTGCCTATTTTTTTGTTGCTCACTCTGTGTCAGAACCCCAACTAGGGTAAGTGCTAGGGTTGCTTGTGTCCTTTGCATCATGTGAAAATTTCAAAAGAAATTCAAAAATGGGGAAAAGAAAATCCCTAGAGAATTTAATTCAAATGGCTAGACAAAAATTGCTTCCAAAAATTCCTTTTGTATTTTTGAAAACTGACATAAATGAGTATGTTCACATATAAAGTGATTTGGATTCAAACCCATGCTCATCGATTTTTCAAATATTCCAAACAGGGCTTGGAAATTAAATTAAACTCCAATTTGAATTTAAATTCAAATTGTTTTTATTTCAAAAATCTCCAAAACTTGTGAGTGGCTAGTTATATATATTATAAGCCCACATAAAAGTTTTCAAGATTTTACAAATTGCCTTGGTATTTTATTTGGGGCAAAACAAATGGCAGAAAAAGAAAAAAGAAACAAAAACAAAGAGAAAATAAAAAGAAAAGAGAGAAGAGGCCCACTTACCTTCCCCACCTCCTGGCCCAGCCCAGTCCACCTGGGGAGGGCACATGCGTCTTCCTCCCCAGGACAGGCAGGCAGGCAGCACGCCGGCGACCGCCGTGGGCGTGCCAGGCAGCTACCTGCCTCCCTCTCTCTTCCCGTGGCGCCTGGAGACGCCTGGAAGGCCACCGCGTCCACTCCCCCTCTCGCCACTTCCTCTCTGCCTCTCCTCCTCGCCGTTCTCGCACCACCCATAGCTCACCGCCGCTCACCTTCACGCGCCATCGTGGCCACCGAGCTCGTCTGGCCTCTAAAGCTTGTCCAAGGAGTTCGCCGCCCTCGCCTTCGTCTTTCCGAGAAACCAATTGAGGCCGAGGAGCTCCGGAACCGACGCCATCTTCATCGAACCACCACCGTCCACCGTGAGCTCCATCGCTGGATTCCCTCGCCACCACGTCCTCCCAGGTCTCTCCGTCGACACCGTCGTGATCACGGTGAGCTGCTGTGCATTTCCCCTCTCTCTGTGCCCAGCCCCGTGGCCTCCTCCATCGTCCCCCTCTTCACCGAGCCATGGCCGCCACCGCACCTCGACGACGACGAAGCTCCGGCCACCCCCGAGCCTTCCTGTGGGTTCTGGGTGAAGCGACCAAGCACAGGGAGCACTCTGGTGCCCTTCGCGTGCCACCCCGTGGCCGCAAGCCCATTCCGGCGACCTCTCCGCTGTGCCCGTGGTCACCGGAGGCTCAACGCCGGTGAGAGGTGACGTGGCCGGTTAGTTAGGGCTTAACCACCCCCCTAAACTAACCCCCACCCTCACTGACAGGTGGGCCAGGGCCCCCCCTCTAATTAACCAAGGGTTAATGAAACCGGGGTTAACCCCCTGAGCCACTAACAGGAGGGCCCCACTGGCCGGAAGCCCCCCACGTCATGCTAAGGTCAGCATGACGCATTAAAGGGGTTTTCTATTTAAAATAATTTAAAAGAAAATCAGAAAATTGCGGAAAATCATATAAACTTTGGAAATTCATAATTAATTAACCATAACTCCAAATGGGGCATATAATATGTCTAAAATTATCAGAAAAACGCAAGGATTATGAATATGCAACTTGTTTCTATGTTTGACCATTTTAAAATGGGTGAAAAGTAGCGAACATGCATATGGCATAATTTGGATTTGAATTTGAAGTTTGAATTTGCAAACCTTTTGCAGTACACTTCAATTAAATTGAATTTGCAACACATCAGCACCATATACATCATTTCTACAACTTGATCATGTGATTGTGCATTGTACATTATATTGATTGCAATGTTTGTGATGTTTTCTCGAATAGAGGTGGAGCCGGAACCGGAGGCCACCTCCTTCGTTGAAGACACCGTATTGAACCTCGTCAGCAAGGCAAGCAAACCCCATTGATCATGTCTATAAAATCCTAATTCCCTCTCAGTCTCGCTTATGCATGTTTAGGAGATCACCTTGTTATCGATTCTACCGCATAGTTGAACCCATATCTGATGCATGACCTATCATCTTCTCACAGTAGTAAGCAAACCACAATCCTAGCTGACATAGGAGTTGATTGATATCATGTGGCCCCTGCAACTGTTACTGGTTACTGCATGCTTAGAGTTTACAATGAGGATGATTTTGATGTGAGTCGGGATAATAGTGAACATGGTGTTGATGAAAGTGAAACTGTGTTGGTGAATCTACCCTAATACAAGGTGAAGGATGAGAGGTTGTGTAGGAGTACACAGTGGGTTGTCTCGTTGAACACCGCCTTAAGCCCGAGTTCTTGTATGGTAATCCAAGACAAAGAGTACAACCACACATTGGGCTCACTGACTCCTCTCGACCTAGTAACTCACCCCGATCCAAGTCCAGGAGTCACACCTAGTTCGGGTTTTCCATTTGGCATATGCATAGAAAGATAAAGGAAATGAAATGTGGCATTCATGGTAGGGCTTATAGAACATGGCTTGTCAAGCGGAGAACCATCCGTCGAGGTGGGCTTGTCAGTCGTGCCTACATGGTTTGAGTCCTGGCTGGAAGCTCGGCCGGAACTCCAGTTGGGTTTGGAACTCAGACATTTGACTCCTTGGACTAAAACGGAGCTATGGGCTAAGTGTTGTGGTGAACATCCTCGCCGACACCCCTTGAATTGTGCCGAGACCTGGCGGTAACTGATGGTCATGTGTGTGTAGCGGTACACCCCTGCAGGATTAACAAAACTATTCGAATAGCCGCGTCCGCGGTTAAGGACTACTTGGAAAGTTGTGCTTGATTATTAGATAACTTGAATGGATACTCTAAAAATCGCAAGATAAGTGTGAGTGCTATGGCGTGCTTCCTCGTGGGGGATTCAAGGAAGTATCCATAGTGGTGTATTGGTTCGAGACTTGGTAGTGGACTCGTGTACGCTTCTTACCTCAGGTCTGGTACTCATAGTACAGGACTAGCCAAGTCAAATCTGGCACTTCTGCATGATGAAACCCCACCTCCCTTTACCTTGAAACTTGAGCATGAGTTGTATAGTTCTGATGTAAGTCTTGCTGAGTACGACTTTGTACTCACGTTTTCTTATTCTATGTTTTAGATGGAAACCCAGACCCCGATGGAGTCACCTTCCTGAAGCTCGACGTTGACTAAGATAGTATAGTTCCAGACAGCAGTCTGGTCCCTCGTGGAAGGGCATGTATGTTTACAAGGCTTCTCTAAGCCATTTGTTAAACTTGTCTGTAATCAGACCTAATTTTCTTCCGTTGTATGATGTAATGTTGATCACAGACATGTGATCTTTGTATACTCTATGTGTAAGTCAATAAAGAAGTACTTTGTAGAGTTATGTGATGATACCTTCTTTTCATACTAGACATGTGTGTTGCGTGCATGATTATAACATGCATGTCTTAGTATGGGTTTTCGAGACCTTAGTTGTGATCTGGCTGGCGGTCTTTTATGCGCCAAGTGGCCCTTAGATATGCGCGTCTTGGGGCATCGCGATGCGATTGCTCGTGACTCTGTCACGTGCACACTTTGTTGTATGATCGAGCCCGCCCTAGACCCCGACTAAGTGATCGGGCTGGAGTATGTTTATGTAAGAGTTATGATTCAATCGATAACATGGTTGAGGCGACTTGTCTATGAGTATGGGATTTCACCACCCATAATCATTTAGACTTGTGAGCGGGCGATGAGGACCCATCTCAGTTGATCATCCGGCCTGGATGGGATGCCCCTCGCGTACGATGCTTTCCGAGAGTGTTCTGTGCTTGGCCTTGTCTGCTTAGACAAGTGGGTACGGCTCTCGGCTCTCCATGTGATTGAGTTGTGACTGGAAATACAGACGCATATTCTGGGTCCCGACACTCTGTGTGTAAGGGAAGCTTAAATAGTTATTAAATTACTATTAGGAAACTGAACGGGGAGTTGACAGTTATTGTTGTTTGTGCATTAAGCCCAAAAATGCTGAGAAGAAAATCCATTGGCTGGTGTATCTACTATGCTTTTTTTCAGGTAGTATTGAAACTGCTGCTTCTGACAGGAATGTATATATAGGAGGCTAGTGTAACAGCCCAGATTTCACAAAAATTAAAATTTTTGTTTTCGGCGTGAATTGTTTGATTGTCTGATTTGTTTGCGGTGTTTGCATCCCCGATTTATCGATCGGCGATTATTTTCCCCCTCTTATCTCGTACCGGACGGAGACAGAACCTTGCCACCCTGACACTCGACCTTTGCGACAGTTTCACCCGATCACCGTCGCGAAAACCCGCACAAGACCAGCTGAAGCCAACGGAACGAAAAACCCCATTTAATAATTAAACGGGTTATTTTTTATAGCGCGCTGGAAAGTGTTCTCAGAACCGTTCCAGCGCGAGGTGAACGCCGCCGACTCGACGCGCTGATCGCGTAGTTCGAAGTTTTACCCGAATCGGAGGTCCTGCGGACCCTCGGCGGTCAGAAATGTAAACACCGCGCGCGCGAGAGAAAAACCAGGGATGTTTTTGCAAACTTCCAGCCACCTGGGCTATATAAACACCACCACACTCCCACCCCTTTCTAGGGTTTCCCTAGCCACAAAAATTGCAGCCACCCCCTCCAAATTCCCAGATTTGCTCCAATTTGCCCAAAAATCCGAAAAACCCTAGCCCAGGTGTTTCTGGCCGTAAGATCCGGCGATCTACGGCTCAGATCACGCCCCGGAGGCCTCCACCGCAGCACAGCCGCACCCGGGCCGCGCGGGCTCGCCTTCGCCGCCGCCGGGCCCGATCTGGGCTCCAGAAGCCGGCGAGACACTGCCCGACCACCTCTTCTCTCCCCCCTGGGGCCTTCCTCCTCTCCCTCTCTCACCCGTTCTCCACCCCTACCTCGCAGGAACGCCACCGGAGCGCCGCCGCGCGCCACCGCCACCATGGACGGGCGGTCCGAGCTCCGCCGACCGCCGACCGCGGGACCGCACCGCATCTTTTGGGAAACGTAGTAGAAAACAAAAAAATTCGGCCTACGAATCAATAACCCAAGATCATCCAAGAAGATTGCATACAAGGTTTTAGGTCATGGCTCACCAACCGATGTAGCGGAAGTAGAGTTGGTGAAGACCGTTGGTGCAGATCCCCGCAGCTAGGAATTTCAATGACCTCCCAACCACGAGGATATCGATCCCGCATACCGTTTCACGATCCGTTGCACGATCTGTCCCGCGAAACGTCCCGCGATCCGTCCCGATCAAGTCCCATGAACAAGTCCCTCGAACATGATCTCCGAGGAAGAAGAAGGACCTCGAAGAAGGATCAAAGGTATGATCCCTCTACCGGTATCCACACATCCCGATGTAGCAATCCAGCAGCGCTCTGCCGTCCAGAGAAGAACGCCACCGAGAGAAACTAGAGGGAGAAGAGCCTAGCGGCGTCCGGACTAGAACGATCTAGCCCGAAGAGAATTAGAGGCGCGTGGGATTTAGCTGGGGCAGCCTTGGGGCTTTTCTGGTGTCTTTTTGGGGCTACCCCTGCCCCCGAATATATAGGTGGAAGCCTGGGGTCGCAACTTGGCCGAGGGTTCTCCCCAAAGTCGGTTTTGGCCACCAGGAGGAGTCCAACACGGATTCCCCGCCGAAACACCGCGGACCCTGGCGTCCTGGTCCAAAACGCAAGGGACCCTAGCGTCTGTGCCTTGGACTCAAGGAAAGTCCTTTTCCTTCCAAGTTAGGACCTTGTGGACCTTCCTACTTGGTCTAACGTCGGTTTCCGCGGTTTGGAGAGTTCCTTAACCCTCCGGATACTTCCATAAGCTCCCGGGAACCTTCCGAAACCTCTCGGAACATTTCCGGAAGTCCCAAAACAATTTCCCGATGTTTCGTAACCTTTCCACAACTATTACCGAATGTTGCAAAACCTTCCGAGACTATCACGGATGTCTTGTTACCACTTCAAGACTCTTCTTGAATGTTCTGGAATCATTCGAGACCGTTCTCGAATATTCTAAAACCATTCGGCACCACCTAGAACACTTCTAGTGCTACCCAGAACACTTCCGGTTCCATCCGAAACAATTTCGGTACCCTTTCTCTTTTCATCTCCTAGTTCTCTAACAGATTACTACTCGTTAAGTGTGTGACCCAATAGGTTCGGTATAATGCGGACATGACTCAGAACATCTTCCGGACATAGGTCAATAGCCTTTTGTCAATAGCCAATAATCAACAGCGGAGCCATGTACACCCATGTTGACTCCCGCACATACACGAAGAAACTTCGAGTGAACCTTTATGTTTAGTCATGTACCATTCCCTTTGCTTCGTGATATATGACAAAGTTAGAGGAGAGATGTTTGGCACCCATGTGTAACAACTTCTTGAACACAAGCCACTCGTTATCCTCTTTGCTCGTTTGTCTCTATTTCTCGTTATTGTATTCCGGTATCTCCGTGATTAAATCACAATGCGTCTGGCCAGACTAGAATGGATACCGTCATACCGAGTGGGCCCAAAGTAAATATCTCTTCATCGTGACGGAGCAAATCCCATTCTTGAACTATCATAGTCACTAGCCACACCATCCGACATACCCAGAACTTATTTTACTACTTCCCATTTACGGGAGGATTCATCTAAGAACCAAAGCATGTCTTCCTGTGTGAAGCAGCTCGATACTCTCATGGTCTAAGGAATTACGTATATGATAAAATTTCATGATATGACTTATAACGTAGTTACGATGTGATCTCTAAGTATATCATTCAATACTGGGGTCGGTTCAACATCATTGTTCTGCTAACAATATGTTCCCATTGCTACTGACATCCTTGTTACAAGAACAATGTCCATGATTAAGAAAACGTAATCATCAGTTAGCACATGAGCTGGTCTTAGAGGCTAAACCAGGAACTCTTGGTGTTTACATTTTCACACATGCAAGTGAGTTTTCTTCTGAATCTCATTGTCAGGGTCATTGCAATTATAGCACAGAAATATAAACATTAATTACGAATGTGGAAATATATATAATAACATTTTATTATTGCCTCTAGGGCATGTTTGCAACAGTCTCCCACTAGCACTAGAGTCAATAATATTATTAGTGCTTGAGCACTTTACACCTATGGCATACCGGTGTAATACATGCTTCATTTGTGGTATAGACTTCATCATCGGATCTGACGTTTCAGGCCCGTTTGTATCTTGCATATCTTCGCGTTTTCACGCTATCATAAAATTCACTAATTTTATCAGTTTAGCTTTGTATATGTTTGAATCATTTGGCAGGACCTTGGTTCCTTTAGAATAAGTCATGAAATCATTCATTAATCTTCCATGAGCTTCAAGCATCTAGGAAACCATACCATGTTCATAAATGAACTGATGATTCAAAATACCCTCCCTTGTCACTTCTTTAAGCAACAATATACTTAGCCTCTGTTATAGAATTCGCCACAGTATCTAACTTAACACAGTTCCTCCATACTGTGCCACCCTTATGTGTGAAACACATAATCCCAATTAAAATAAAAAATCGGTCGGACTAAGTATGAAGACTGAATTGGTGTAACTGTTTACATAAAAAATTCAGCTGGTGTAACTCATTACAACGAGCTCTTCATTCTCTCCATTTTTCCGAGAAACATGTCTTATCTTTCATAAGTTTAACTTTTCACTGTTTGTCCAATGATCAACATATTCATCACTTTGGTATCTTTCTCACAACCTTTTGGAGTACTGGACATATCTGGTTGTTTTACATATTATGGTGTACATGATTAATCCAAACACACAGGTGAGTGGAATTCAATTCACGTGTTTTTGCTTATCTGTGTTTATGAACACCGATTTCCGCAAACAACTTTTCACCGTGACCTCGGCAAGAACATCCTTCTTGGCGTATTCATGCTAAACTACTTTAGTATCATGTCAACATGTAATGTTGGCTTTAGCATGATTAGGCACTTACTATCTACATAGATCACTGTGCTCAATACTAATGCTATATTAGCCCAAGTTCTTCAACTGAAAAACTATTTCCAATGAAGTCCTTATTCGTGTCAAGAAATTTATATCATTTCCAATCAACAATATGTCATCTACATAGGGTTTTAGAAATATCATTCAGCTCCCACTTACTTTCTTGAACATTCAAGCATGTTCGTTATTCCTGATGAAAACAAACTCTTTTGGCAATTTCATCAAAACAAAAATTCCAACTCCATTATGCCAGCTTCAGTCCATCACTGGACATCCAAGGCTTGCATCTATTTTAGCATCCTTTGAATCGACAAAACATTCCGGTCGTATCACGTATACGTCCTTTGTTATATTTCCAGGTAGGAACTTTATTTTGACGTTCATTCTACCATATCCTATAAATGAGATATGTAATAATTGCTAATATAACCCGAATTGACTAAAGCATCTCTACGGTCAACACTATTTCGCCGTAGTCAATGTTTGAACTTGCTAGAAAACAATTTTCCAACGAGTTGAGCTTTATGGATAAAACAATTTCATCCGAATCAATTATAGATCCATATATATATTCTTCAGACTTTTAGTCTTTCAGAGGGTCTACCAAGTTCAAAACTTGACTTACTACCATGGATACTATCTCGGATTATTTGGCATTTAGCCAAATCCCGGAGTTAGGGCCCATCAACACTTCTTTGTATATCAAAGGTTTATCATTGTCGAACAATAATATCTCGTCTTACATATCATGAATGTTTGTACGAGTTTTCTCTAACCTGTGTGGTTCAGCTGCGCACTTATTTGAAGATTCAACAATCTTTAACAAGTTGCACTGTCCTCCCACTCACTCTTTTGTAAGAAACTATTTTCTTCCAAACACATTATTCTTAACTGCAAACAGTTTTGCTTTTGTGTAGTGATAGAGGAATACCAAACCTTTTGGAATAACCTTAACAAAGTAGCACTTATCTGATTTGGTGTTTTGAGCATGTCAAACACATGTCTCATATACCCAAATTTTAAGAAAAGACAATATGGTTTTAACACTTCCATTCCACATCTAATATGGTTTCATTTCAACAGATTTGATGGTGCTCTTTTCAGTGTAAAAGCCGTAGTCTCTAACGCATAACTTTAATAAGTATAATGGCAAATTGATAAACATCATATTTGATCTTACCGTGTCATACATGGCTTGATTACATCTCTCGAACACTTTACTCATAGTGGTGTTCCGGGAGACGCAAGTTATGACACTTCTTCACAACTCATCAGACGTTCGCTAAACTTGTAACTCAAATATTACTTTCTACAATCTAATTTGCAGAAGCTTTATTTCCTCATTACAATGAATTTCTATTTCACTCTAAAATTCCTTGAACATTTCAAAGATTTCAGACGTATGTCTCTATTGAACAGATATCCACATATCTACTTCAACTCATGAGTGAAGATAGGGAATCCACTGCACACAACTACACTTATTGGACTACACACATCATCATGTATGATTACCAATGGTTTACTTGCCCGTTCATGTATGGCCTATCAGCGGTGTTTTTAGTCACATTACTTCGAGACAAAGATCGCAAGCGTCAATGATTCATAATCATATGACTCGAAAGTCCATCACTTATGGAAATTCTTCCTGCATGTTATGTCACTTGTGATAAACGGCAGTGCCACATCTATGTGGTATTTCTGTCAGTCTTGCGACGTTTAGCGTCAGTGTTATGGATGTTTGATATTATTATCAAGATTCATAACATACAACCTATTCATAATGGAAGTATGGCCTTTACGTTATTCATAGCTTTGAACAACTCTCTTGCAACAAACATGATTCAAAATGATGTTTTGCAACAAGGCTAAAGTGTAGTAACAATTTACTCAACTCTAAAATGAATTATGAAGATAATCATAGAGTCAACACACGGTATAGTAAACCTTTTACCGTGTTCCCGAGCGTGTCAAAACTCATCATTAGCTAGTCATAAAAGCCATAGTATTTCTTGCATCAACTTGCAACGATATGCAATTGAAGTGATATTCCGATGATCAACAGTTTAATCACAATATACAGAATCCACAATTAACTGCTTAATCATGATTCCCAAGAATTACATCTCTTGACCAGCAATTAATTCATCTATAACTCCGTATGACTTTCATTTCTGAGCTGGATATTCCAGTCTTCTTTCGTTTTTCCTTTATACGTATCATAGTTCTATTTCCAATGTCACTCCTACTCACAAAAGCTCACACATGATTAAGGATGGCGCGGGCCATGGACTTTTCGGCGTGTAAGTCTTACTAACACTGTTTGGAACTTCCTATTCCCTTAATTCCCATCATCATATGATCGGTGTTCTTCTGGATCCCACACTTATCAGTTTTTTTTAGCACAATGAACATTTTTCACTAATGCTTACAATCATACATTGTACTAGATATCTTATATCCTATATCAATTGTCTTACTACTGAAAACAGTTTTTTAGTTCCATGAATGTCAAGTAACTATCCCAAATGTTTTGAAGTTCGGGTTTCATGGTGGTGAAGGCAATGCACTTAGCTGTGGTGGAATTCTAGCATTTTGGATTATCGACGTAAGTCACATCATCCATAGCATCAGCGGGAGAGCATCAAAAATTTGCGATAGGACAAGCTCCTTCTCGACACTATTGAGGATAGTCCTCACAATACGGTACCAATCGTAAAGATTTTACTAGATAATACAGTTAATCAAAATCAATTGGGAAGGTGGTAACGCGAGCCATTATTCTACAACGATAATGCAAATACTAAGATTTTGTTCATAATTAAGTTGCACTTGTGATTAATCAATTTAATTACTAAGTGCGCTCCCACTCAGATCAATATCTCTCGTAATTGATGCTGGAGTGATTCAAGATCCGACCCAATCGTCCGCCATTGATGTGACATCACTGATGACTTAGACTGGACCGGTAGGCTAACTTGCCAATCACAACACATGTGATTCTTGTTCATCTTTCGATGGGCGTGTTCCGGTAGCAAACTTTTATCCAAACCGTCAAGACAACCAAGTGTAATGTGCTGTGTGTTCTTTTAACACACCTGTCTTTTATGCGTCACACCGTGTGCACCCATGTGACATGACCTGCTCCGGTGTGAAACATAGTATAGACGGTGCTACAGTCGGGAGAACACTATCAACTTGATATTGTTTTGCGAGAGATTACCCTAATAAAATACGACTACCGCGCATCAAACAAGGGTGCATCAAAGGGATAAACATCACAGGCAGTTCATAAAATTATGTGATATAGTATAGCCCTTTGCTTCGTGAAGTCTTTGTTGTCTTCACGTCGTCGTGGTAGAAGTCACCGTGTCCACCAACTATGTCCTTGGCGCCGGGACCATCACCACGGCTTCCGGCATGTGCGTCGGGGTCCACCTCCGCATCGTAGATCATCATGTTGCATCTATCTATTGCTTTGCCTCGAGCTAATAAACAGTTCTGGCACGCAGGCCATAATTAAGTGACAATCATAGGACTCCGATCATCATGCCGTACCATGACATGCAGGTCGCGAATAAATATTACATAACATATAGCATCTCATACAAACACATTGCAAATCTTGAAGGCTATACCACATCACATGCATACTCTGCAAAAACAAGTTAGATCGCTATCTACACGGGTTTTTGCAAATTTTATCGTGGTTGATTAGCAGGTTACATGCAAACGTTGTTCCCTAAACAAACCAAACACGATACTTCAATGTTGCTAGTTTAACGTTCGGGGTGCGTGTAGCAACTAATGCCACAAGCCAAACTTCGTTCAACGCGTGACCCCCATGTGGATTTGAGTTCAAAAAATCCACAAGCCCCTCCATGTTAAATCTTCTATTGTGAGATTAAGATGAGATCCAAGGAGTTTGATGTAGACCATGATCAAGGCAACCAGCATACTGAAAGCAACATAGAGGGATCGATGGAAAACTCAATCCTTGTAGCAAAACCTCAACTTGCCATCAAGCATAGAAAAAATCACATGATAGGGAAGCAACAAGAAAATCAATGCCTCATATCACACATATGATCTAGACCTAAACATGCATCTAATCAAGGATCGCTCTGATACCACTGTTGGGAAACGTAGTAGAAAACAAAAAATTTCGGCCTACGAATCAAGAACCCAAGATCATCCAAGAAGATTGCATACAAGGTTTTAGGTCATGGCTCACCAACCGATGTAGCGGAAGTAGAGTTGGTGAAGACTGTTGGTGCAGATCCCCGCAGCTAGGAATTTCAATGACCTCCCAACCGCGAGGATATCGATCCCTCATACCGTTCCACGATCCGTTGCACGATCTGTCCCGCGAAACGTCCCGCGATCTGTCCTGCGATCCGTCCCGATCAAGTCCCACGAACAAGTCCCTCGAACATGATCTCCGAGGAAGAAGAAGGACCTCGAAGAAGGATCAAAGGTATGATCCCTCTACCGGTATCCACACATCCCGATGTAGCAATCCAGCAGCGCTCTGCCGTCCAGAGAAGAACGCCACCGAGAGAAACTAGAGGGAGAAGAGCCTAGCGGCGTCCGGACTAGAACGATCTAGCCCGAAGAGAATTAGAGGCGCGTGGGATTTAGCTGGGGCAGCCTTGGGTCTTTTCTGGTGTCTTTTTGGGGCTACCCCTGCCCCCGAATATATAGGTGGAAGCCTGGGGTCACAACTTGGGCGAGGGTTCTCCCCAAAGTCGGTTTTGGCCACCAGGAGGAGTCCAACACGGATTCCCCGCCGAAACGCCGCGGACCCCGGCGTCCTGGTCCAAAACGCCAGGGACCCTGGCGTCTGGGCCTTGGACTCAAGGAAAGTCCTTTTCCTTCCAAGTTACGACCTTGTGGACCTTCCTACTTGGTCTAACGTCGGTTTCTGCGGTTTGGAGAGTTCCTTAACCCTCCGGATACTTCCATAAGCTCCCGGGAACCTTCCGAAACCTCTCGGAACATTTCCGAAAGTCCCGAAAGAATTTCCCGATGTTTCGTATCCTTTCCACAACTATTACCGAATGTTGCAAAGCCTTCCGAGACTATCACGGATGTCTTGTTACCACTTCAAGACTCTTCTTGAATGTTCCGGAATCATTCGAGACCGTTCTCGAATATTCTAAAACCATTCGGCACCACCTAGAACACTTCTAGTGCTACCCAGAACACTTCCGGTTCCATCCGAAACAATTTCGATACCCTTTCTCTTTTCATCTCCTAGTTCTCTAACAGATTACTACTCGTTAAGTGTGTGACCCAATAGGTTCGGTATAATGCGGACATGACTCAGAACATCTTCCGGACATAGGTTAATAGCCTTTTGTCAATAGCCAATAATCAACAGCGGAGCCATGGACACCCATGTTGACTCCCGCACATACACGAAGAAACTTCAAGTGAACCTTTATGTTTATTCATGTACCATTCGCTTTGCTTCGTGATATATGACAAAGTTAGAGGAGAGATGTTTGGCACCCATGTGTAACAACTTCTTGAACACAAGCCACTCGTTATCCTCTTTGCTCGTTTGTCTCTATTTCTCGTTATTGTATTCCGGTATCCCCGTGATTAAATCACAATGCTTCTGGCCAGACTAGAATGGATACCGTCATACCGAGTGGGCCCAAAGTAAATATCTCTTCATCGTGAAGGAGCAAATCCCATTCTTGAACTATCACAGTCACTAGCCACACCATCCGACATACCCAGAACTTATTTTACTACTTCCCATTTACGGGAGGATTCATCTAAGAACCAAAGCATGTCTTCCTGTGTGAATCAGCTCGATACTCTCATGGTCTAAGGAATTACGTATATGATAACATTTCATGATATGACTTATAACGTAGTTACGATGTGATCTCTAAGTATATCATTCAATACTGGGGTCGGTTCAACATCATTGTTCTGCTAACAATATGTTCCCATTGCTACTGACATCCTTGTTACAAGAACAATGTCCATGATTAAGAAAACGTAATCATCAGTTAGCACATGACCTGGTCTTAGAGGCTAAACCAGGAACTCTGTGTGTTTACATTTCCACACATGCAAGTGATTTTTCTTCTGAATCTCATAGTCAGGGTCATTGCAATTATAGCACAGAAATATAAACATTAATTACGAACGTGGAAATATATATAATAACATTTTATTATTGCCTCGAGGGCATATTTCCAACAGCATTGTCCCTGGGCCTCTCCAGCCGCCAGCTGGGCCGAGCCCGTTTGGGGTGAGGCCCCTTTTTCTGTCTGTTTTTTTTCTTTTTAACTATTTTGCTAAGTCTGTTAAATATTGTTGCTAGTACTGTTTTGCGACGATATTTGCGAGTAATCCGTAGCCCGTATGACGTTGCGCCCAAAAGGAAAATTGCTTAGAATTGTGTGTACTTCAATCCATATTTTGTGAGCATTTTGATTTAAGGCCATCTTGATGTTGTTAATCTGTGTTGAAGTGGGAATCAGGCCGTTAATTGCTATAATTTCCTGTTAGTGTGCTGCTGATGTTGTTTTATTGCTCGTGTTTGCTTCGTAGTAATAGATGCTTGCTCGTCGATTGCCTTTTCCAGTGTTTCCTTCTAGTGTGCTTCCACGGGTACCTCTCGGAGACGATGCGAGCTTGCGATCAACTACACCTTCGGAACCCGACTTATCAACAGGCAAGGACTATACATTACTTATGATCCATTCTATTTCAACCAGCGGTTTGCATGCTAGTATAGGATAGGATGGATGTTTGATCCTACCACATGTTTACAGCCTCTTTCAAACCGATACAGCCATGTCCCCTCCCAGCAAACCATGTACTTCTATGTTACTATTGCACGTTGCTCAGCCCCTGCTTAGTATGCATGCTTAGGATGCTACAAATGTTACCCCCTGTTACTCATTGGTTTGGGATATCACATTATTTTATTGCTGTTCATGATATGATTATTATAATGTTGACTATATTTGACGAAGGATGGAAGGTTTAGGCTATCCCGCCCCGACGCTTTGTTCCATTCGAGTCACCTAGGATCCGAGTTCCGGGTATTGGTTCTAAGACTGAGCATGCCTAACTGCGTGTGGGATTTTATGGGGTCCCCTTTTCTTACCTACCTAGCTTCAAACATTTCTAGTGGTGGCCCAAGCTGATTTACCATTTGAAACCGTGTGTGTGCTGGTTGGCCGCCAGTAGTTTTCCAACCAACCCGGACCAGTGAGGACATAGTTCCCTTGCTGGCCCACCTTGTTCGGCTGAGGACCCGGTTTCCCATGTGTGATCAACCGGCTATCCAAACCCGAGACAGACGGTAGAGACCGATTCGTGAGCGCGGCCGGCTTTTGAGTTGGATGTCGACTCACCGGGGGCCACCCAGATTTGTTCATTGTTAGTTAGAGGGACCTGTCGTTTCGGATCTCTTGGAACTAAATCATAAAATGGTTGCCTGTGATGGGTAGCAACTGAGAGAGATGGGCGTGCGTGCGGAGCCTTGTAATGGGCAGTTGGTACACCCCTGCAGGGTTAAATCTTTTCGAGAAGCCGTGTCCACGGTTATGGACGACTTGAGACCTACTCCTTGTTCATAGACAACAACAACAACTAAGATAATCTTAATATAACTTGATCAACGTGTGTGTGTGTGCCTTGACTGCTTCTTCTTCGTCGGGATGCGAAGAGGAGGACAAGGATAGGTGTCGGGACCCGGGGTTAGCATATGCAAGTCCAGCTAAGACATAGTCATATGGAGAGCCGAGAACCGTACCCACTTGTCTAAGCAGACAAGGCCAAGCACAGAACGTTCTCGGAAAGCATCGTACGTGAGGGGCATCCCATCCAGGCCGGATGATCAACTGAGATGGCTCCTCATCGTCCGCACACAAGTCTAATGATATGGGTGGTGAACTCCCATATTCAAAGACAAGTCGCCTCAACCATACTATCAACTATCTCATAACTCTTACATAGACTTACTCCAGCCCGATCACTTAGTCGGGGTCTAGGGCGGGCTCGATCATACCACAAAGTGTGCACGAGATAGAGTCTCGAACAATCGCATCGCGATGCCCCAAGCTGCGCACATCTAAGGGCCACTTGGTGTATGAAAGACCGCCAGCCAGATCACAACTAAGGTCTCGAAAACCCATACAAAGACATGCATGTTATAAACATACACGCAACACACATGCCTTGTATGAACAGTAGGTATCATTGCAATTCTCTACAAAGTATACAATTTTATTGATAACTCTTATAGAGTGCACACAGAGATCACAAACATGTGATCCAACATTACAACATAAGCGGAAGCAAATTATGTCTGAGTACAGACAAGTTTAACAAATGGCTTAAGAAGCCTTATTTAAACACAAGCCCTCCACGAGGGGACCAATCGTCTGACTGGGACTAGACTAGCTTGATCTTCAGTCGTCTAGCTCGATGAAGAAGCCACCTTTGGGGTCAGTTGCATCATCTAAAACATAGATTAAGCAAACGTGAGTACAAAGTCGTACTCAGCAAGACTTACATAGGAGCTATACTACTCATGCACATGTATCGAGGTAAAGGGAGGTGGGGTTCACTTGCAGAAGTGCCAGGTTTGACTTGGCTAATCCTGAACTACGAGTACCAGACTTTGAGGTAAGAAGCGTACACGAGTCCACTACTTTCTCCAACCAATTACACCACTATGGTGCCTTCCTCGACTTCCCCACGAGAAAAGCACGCCATAGCACTCACACTTATCTTGGTGTGTTTTAGAAGTATCCAGTTCAAGTTGTCTAATAATCAAGCTAAGCTTTCCAAGCAGTCCATGACCGCGGACGCGGCTATTCGAATAGTTTTGTTAACCCTGCAGGGGTGTACCGCTACACACACATGATCATCATTTACCGCCTTTGTACTCGACACCGTTCAAGAAGTGTCGGCGAGGATGCTCACCACAACTGTTACCTCATAGCCAATCTAGTCCGAGAAAGCCGCCTACTTGGGTTGATTACCACTATCGTGAACCCGGCCGGTTTACCGAAGTGGACCCAAATGATGTGTGCGTGGTGCATAAGCCGGTCTCGGATGAGCCGTTCTCTCACTTAGCAGCCAGGCCACAAGCCTACCAGAACTCCGAACTATTGCGACATCTGGACATCGAAAGGGATGAGTTAGTAAGTTGAGAGGGGTCAGTGAGCCCAATGTGTGGTTGTACTCTTCATCTTGGATCACCACACAAGAACTCGGAATTAGGGCGGTGTTCAATGAGACAACCCACCGTGTACTCCTACACAGCCTCTCATCGTTCACCTTGTATTACGGTCGATTCACCAACACTTTTCTACCATCATCAACATGATCACTACCATTCCGACTCACATCACAGTAACATCATGGCACCATACTAAGCATGCAATAAGAAGTAACAGTTGTAGGGGCCACATGATATTAAACAACTCCTACATTTGCTAGGATTGTGGTTTGCTTACTACTGTGACCAAATGATAGGTCATGCAAAGGAATGGGTTCATCTATGCGGTAGAAACGAATCATGGTGATCATCCTAAACAATGCATAAGCGAGAGGGAAGTGGGATTTTATCGACATGATCAATGGGGGTTTGCTTGCCTTGCTGACGAGGTTCGGGTTCTGGGTCTTCAACGAAGGGGGCAGCCTCCTGCTCCGGTTCCACCTCTACTCGACAAACAACAAGCAAAGTAGCAAAGTAAATACAATGCACAATCACATGATGAAAGGTTGGAACTTGATGTAAATGCTTTGATGTGTGAAGCAATTCCATTTAAATGGAGTATATTGCAAATTGAATTGCAAATTCAAACTCCAATTTGAATTCAAACTTAACTAAGTTACATGTGACATTGTTTGATCATTTTGAACCATTTGGAAATGTGCATTATATGCCTCTGATGTGTGGTTGAAATGTAGCATAATTCCATGGTCCAAGTTGCAAAAGCATTTGATTTGAATTTGAATTAATTTCAAATAAACCAAATGACATATGCTACTGGTCCCATTTTAAAATCAACTCAAAAATAGTTGAAAGTTGCATTTTTGGATAGCTTATTTTCTCCTGATCATTTTTCTTATATTATTTGTCCAATTTGGAGTTAATATGAATTTTCTATGAATTTCCAAAGTTTGGGGTATTTTCTGGAATTTTTGGAATTCTTTAATTCAATTTGATTTTCTGGAAATTCATTAATGCGTCAGGCTGACGTCAAGCTGGCGTCAGGGGGGGCTGACGTGTGGGGTCGGCCTGTCAGTGGCTGGTTAATTAACCCGGTTAGTTTAAACTAACCGGGGGGGTTTAAGGGCTCCAGGGCCCCACCTGTCATTGACCTGGGGTCAATTAACAGGGGGTTAACCCCTAATAAAATGGACACGTCGGCGGGCCTGCCGGTGGCTAAACGCCGGCGACCTTCCAGCACGGCGGCGTCCGCACGGGATGGCGTTCCCGTGGCTCAGATGCGGCGCTGCAACCACCAGAAGACTCCTCTTGGTCGCGCGCATCTCCTCGAGCACTTCAGCGTCATCGGGGGGCACCGGAGGGACGCCGGCGACGAGCGAAGGCGGCGGCAGAGCCACGGCCTTGAAGCAGTCGTCGCTGTAGAGCCCGTCCAGACGCAGGCGTAAGTGCGTCGTGCTCCTGGGAGGTCTAGGAACACGATGGACAACTCGGACGGAACGGAGAGGCACGGGAACCACCTCGCCGTCGTCCATGGCGGCGGCGAGCTTCTGCTCGCATGGTGGAGCAGCAAAGAGGATGAAAGGGGCGGTGCTAGGTTGGGGAAAACAGTGAGAAGCTCACCCTGAGCTCAACGGTGCAGACGGCATGCTGGGGGAGGCCCTGGTGCTGCCGGAATTCGAGGTCGATCCACGGCGGCCGGAGACGAAGACGATGAAGCTAGCAAGTTCTTGGGGGCGTCTGGCTCCAATTCCTTCTGCACGGTGGGGTTGTAGACGACGGCAGAGCGGTTGGACTTGGCGTAGCGGCCTCTCGTCGACGGTGGCCGCGTGAAGACGGCGGCGTGCTCCACGGATGCTTACGGGCGGCGATGAAATCGGGCGCAGGAAGAAAGGGAAGACGATGAGGAGGGGGGGAATGGATCAGGACGGCTCCAGGACGCGTCCAGACGTGAAGATGCGGCACGGGGGAAGCAGGAGGTGGCCAGGCACGTCGGCGGCCTCGGCATGCCGGGCACGCAGCTGCCTGGATGCCTGAGGAAGACGACAGGGGAGGGGAGGTGGGCTGGGCCGGCTGGGGAACCAGTTGGGCCTCTTTGAGGTAAGCCCCCTTTTCTTTTTCTTTCTGTTTTCACTTCTGACATTTGTTCTGTTTAGCTAAATAAAATAGCTAAACATTTTATTAAATGCTGAAAACTTTTATATGGCCTCATAATAATATAGACGAGCCACTTATAAAGTTTCAACATTTTTAAAATTCAAATAATTTGAATCTTAACTCAAATAGGGGTTTTTCATTAAATCCAAGGCACTGTTTGAATATTTGAAAAATCTATGAGCATGGAGTGGGTCCCACATCACTTGATATGTGATCACACTCATTTATAAGACTTTTCAAAAATCTAACATGAATTTTTGGAGAAGATTTTTATCTGGCCTTTTGAATTAATTCATCTGGGGGGGGGTTCCTTCTCCCATTTTGATTTTGAAATTGATTTCAAAGATTTCTTTTGAAATTTTGACATGATGCAAGGTTACTTTGATCCTAGAAAATTACCTAACAGAGGGTTCTGAGAACTCGCCCCCACTCAAAAGAATCTCGTCCCGAGATTTAGAAGTCTGCGGGAGGAAGGTGGGGTACTCGGCTTTGAGACGGTCTTCTCTTTCCCACGTAGCTTCTCTTTCAGAGTGGTGTGACCATTGCACTTTCAGAAACCTAATCTTCTGACGACGAGTGACACGCTCTACGGAATCAAGAATACGAACGGGGTATTCTCGATAAGAAAGGTCATCTTGGAGATCAAGCGTTTCATGGTCGACTTCGCGGATGGGGTCCTTGAAGCAACGCCTGAGTTGGGACACGTGGAATACATCATGTACTCGGGAAAGGTGCGGGGGTAGTTCCAGTTGGTAGGCAACTTCTCCATGTTTAGCAAGAATGCGGAAAGGTCCGATGTAACGTGGGGCCAACTTGCCTTTGATACCGAAACGTTGGGTTCCCTTCAGAGGAGTAACCCGAAGGTAAGCCTTCTCATCCAGATTGTAGCTCTCTTGCCTATGATGACGATCATAGTAGCTTTTCTGACGAGACTGGGCTGCTTTCAATTGATCACGAACAATGCGAACTTGCTCTTCTGCTTCCTTGATCATGTCCGGTCCAAAGAATTGTCTTTCACCGATTTCTGACCAGTTTAGTGGTGTTCGACATCGTCGTCCATAAAGGAGTTCAAAAGGAGCCATGTTCAGACTAGATTGAAAACTATTGTTATAAGAAAATTCGGCGAATGGAAGAGACTTCTCCCAATTCTTTCCGAATGAGATAACACAAGCTCTGAGCATGTCTTCAAGAATTTGGTTAACCCTTTCGACTTGACCGCTAGACTGAGGATGGAAAGCTGTACTAAAGGAGAGATGACTTCCCATAGCATTCTGAAAGCTTCCCCAAAATCTAGAGGTGAAAAGGCTACCGCGATCAGAATTGATTTCCAAAGGAACACCGTGAAGGGATAGAATTCTAGAGATGTACAAGTCCGCTAACTGGCTAGTAGTTATAGACTCGCGAACCGGAAGGAAGTGAGCAACTTTGGAAAGCCTATCTATGACAACGAAGATGGCATTGTTTCCTTTCTGGGTTCTTGGAAAGCCGGTAATGAAGTCCATACCGACTTTGTCCCATTTCCACTCGGGAATAGACAAAGGTTGCAGTGTACCAGCAGGTCTTTGATGTTCTGCCTTAATGCGACGACAAACATCACATTCGGGAACAAATTGAGCAATGTCTCTCTTCATCCTAGTCCACCAAAATCTCTGGCGTAGATCTCGGTACATTTTTGTGCTACCGGGATGAATCGAGAGGGGTGTGTCAGTGGCTTCCTTGAGGATGAGTTGCCTTAGTTCCCTATTCTTAAGTACTACCAAACGATTTTCAAAGAATACCGTTCCTTTGCTATCTGTGGAGAAACATTTAGCAACTCCGCTAGCAATGTTCTCCTTGATCCGGCGAACACCTCGTGCACGCCTTTGGGCAACTATGATTTGATCCTCAAGAGTTGGTTTCGCCACCAAGGTAGAAAGATAGCCATGAGGAACAATCTCAAGATTGAGCTTGCGAAAGTCCTCATGAAGAAGTGGTTGATACTGTTGTAACATGAGGTTGTTACAATATGTAAGAGCAAAAGTTTCACCCCGTGTGTTTTGGATATTGTTGGACAAGACAGTAGAGGAACTAACAATGTTTTCTAGTGTAAACAGTTGTACAGGTTCCTGAAGGACAAGCTAAGTGATAAAGCTTCAGGGAAGTTCTTCAAGTTATCGAAGCATTACCCATGGAGTGAAGCTTAATCACGAAGGATGACCCCCAAAAATGAAGGTGTCCTGAAGCTATACTCATTGAAGGAAATGAAGAGGACGGCGCAAGACTTAGATGTTTTTGTGTAGTTCTTTTTCTATTCTTTGAGTCAGAGGACAAACCGTACTATCAAGAGGGGTATTTAGTTTGTGGAGACCAGAGTCATTGAGATATGCTCAGATCAAATCCACACCAAGTGAGAGCCTGAGTGAAGAAATCTCATGTCCACTAAGTTGAGTTTCGGTAGCAAAGACTTCGTTCTTGGGCTACTGAAGCAGAACTAAGTCCATGAGTCAGCTTTACTTGTTCCTCAAGTAAAGTTGCGCAGTGATGATAAATCCGACCGTTGTGGACACGTGTCAAGCTGTCACCTCGGGTCAATTTGGTCATTCCGCACCTCGGGATCGCCAACTATAAATGCCTCCAATCTCGGGCCAAGAAACTCGAGAAGGCATCTGAGTCCTCACTAGGTAGATCGCATCAAACTCAACTGATCCCACGCTCACAAAGGGTGCCAAGAGTGTCAGTGCTCGATACAGTCAAACACGGGTAGCGTGGAGCTCGAAACGGAGAGCGCGTGCATCACGATCTCTGTCACTAGCAAACCTAGCAGTCATCTGAAGTGCGGGATCCTCTGCAGAGTGATCTGAGTAGAGTCCGGTGTAATATCCCTCTTCTCCTGGAAGTGCAGCAGGGATATAGCGGAAAGTGGTTTCTCTCAGCAAAGTGTGCTCCTCTCTCAGCAGTATAATACATGAATATGCAGCATCCTGCACAGCCATGTTCTCGGTGATGCCAATGCCATGTCCAAAGTGGATAGGCTGGGTGAATCCAACATGGTGCGGGTAGATCCGGACAATGCAGTGGAACTCTGTCTGGTTGAAGTCGTGGAACTGCTCCTCGACGGTATACTCAGGGTACCATCAATATCCCACATAGGACATCATCTCGATCAACGTAGCGGGATGGCCACGCACACTGAGGCACCTGGTCAAACGAACAATCTGCCGAGGGGGAAGATCTGCCATCTAAAACAGAAAGGAGTTTGCAAATGCATCAGATTATGAGATAAACCTGGAATGACTCGGAAAGCATAACGGCTGTAATTGTAAGAAATGACAATTTCTTTCAATCATGAAAAACAGCACTTACATAATACGATGTAAGAAATCAGCATTACAACAATGCTAGGAAAACCGGACACAACTTTCCTACGGCTATAAGGAAGCAAACAACGAGATGTGCTAATCAGACAGAGGAGAGCCTAGTCCTATCTTCCCGTAGAATAAGGTGAGGGTGACTCAGAACTCAGAACGAAGGGGTTAAGGAGAAAAAAGAAGCCTTACGTTGTTCCCTTATATACCCAGAGTAACTATATAACTATAGCAAGCTAGACTCGACTTCGGCCAAGGCTACTAGTCCTACAGTCAGTCCTGCTCTGATACCAAGTCTGTCGGGACCCGGGGTTAGAGTATGCAAGTCCAGCTAAGACATAGTCATATGGAGAGCCGAGAACCGTACCCACTTGTCTAAGCAGACAAGGCCAAGCACAGAACGTTCTCGGAGAGCATCGTACGTGAAGGGCATCCCATCCAGGCCGGATGATCAACTGAGATGGGTCCTCATCGTCCGCACACAAGCCCAATGATATGGGTGGTGAACTCCCATATTCAAAGACAAGTCGCCTCAACCATACTATCGACTATCTCATAACTCTTACATAGACTTACTCCAGCCCGATCACTTAGTCAGGGTCTAGGGCGGGCTCGATCATACCACAAAGTGTGCACGAGACGGAGTCTCGAACAATCGCATCGCGATGCCCCAAGCTGCGCACATCTAAGGGCCACTTGGTGTATGAAAGACCGCCAGCCAGATCACAACTAAGGTCTCGAAAACCCATACAAGACATGTATGTTATAAACATACACGCAGCACACATGCCTTGTATGAACAGTAGGTATCATTGCAATTCTCTACAAAGTATACAATTTTATTGATAACTCTTATAGAGTGCACACAGAGATCACAAACATGTGATCCAACATTACAACACAAACGGAAGCAAATTATGTCTGAGTACAGACAAGTTTAACAAATGGCTTAAGAAGCCTTATTTAAACACAAGCCCTCCACGAGGGAACCAGTCGTCTGACTGGGACTAGACTAGTTGGTCTTCAGTCGTCCAGCTCGATGAAGAAGCCACCTTCCGGGTCAGTGGTCTCATCTAAAACATAGATTAAGCAAATGTGAGTACAAATTCGTACTCAGCAAGACTTACATAGGAGCTATACTACTTATGCACATGCATCAAGGTAAAGGGAGGTGGGGTTTCATTTGCAGAAATGCCAGCTTTGACTTGGCTAGTCCTGAACTACGAGTACCAAACTTGAGGTAAGAAGCGTACACGAGTCCACTACTTTCTCCAACCAATTACACCACTATGGTGCCTTCCTCGACTTCCCCACGAGAAAGCACACCATAGCACTCACACTTATCTTGGTGTGTTTTAGAAGTATCCAGTTCAAGTTATCTAATAATCAAGCTAAGCTTTCCAAGCAGTCCATAACCGCGGACGCGGCTATTCGAATAGTTTTGTTAACCCTGCAGGGGTGTACCGCTACACACACATGATCATCATTTACCGCCTTTGTACTCGACACCTTTCAAGAAGTGTCGGCGAGGATGCTCACCACAACTGTTACCTCATAGCCGATCTAGTCCGAGAAAGCCGCCTACTTGGGTAGGCTACCACTATCGTGAACCCGGCCGGTTTAACGAAGTGGACCCAAGTGATGTGTGCGTGGTGCATAAGCCGGTCTCGGATGAGCCGTTCTCTCACTTAGCATCCAGGCCACAAGCCTACCAGAACTCCGAACTATTGCGACATCTGGACATCGAAAGGGATGAGTTAGTAAGCTGAGAGGGGTCAGTGAACCCAATGTGTGGTTGTACTCTTCATCTTGGATCACCACACAAGAACTCGTACTAGGGCGGTGTTCAACGAGACAACCCACCGTGTACTCCTACACAACCTCTCATCGTTCACCTTGTATTAGGGTCGATTCACCAACACTTTTCTACCAACATCAACATGATCACTACCATCCCGACTCACATCACAGTAATAACATGGTATCATACTAAGCATGCAATAAGCGATAAACATTTGCAGGGGCCGCATGATATCAGACAACTCCTACATTTGCTAGGATTGTGGTTTGCTTACTACTGTGACAAAATGATAGGTCATGCAAAGGAATGGGTTCATCTATGTGGTAGAAACGTAGCATGGTGATCATCCTAAACAATGCATAAGAGAGACATGAGAGGGAAGTGGGATTTTATTGACATGATCAATGGGGGTTTTCTTGCCTTGCTGACGAGGTTCGGGCTCGGGGTCTTCAACGAAGGGGGCAGCCTCCTGCTCCGGTTCCACCTCTACTCGACAAATAACAAGCAAAGTAGCAAAGTAAATACGATGCACAAACACATGATGGAAGTTTGAATCTTGATGTACATGCTTTGATGTGTGAAGCAATTCCATTTAAATGGAGTATATTGCAAATTGAATTGCAAATTCAAACTCCACATTTGAATTCAAATTAACCAAGTTGCATGTGACATTGTTTGATCATTTTGAATCTTCTTCAAATGTGTATGATATGCCTCTGAAGTGTGGTTAAATTGTAGCATAATTCCATGGTTCAAGTTGCCAAATCATTTGAATTGAATTTGAATTAATTCCAAGTAATTCAAATGACATATGCTACTGGTCCCATTTTAAAATCAACTCCAACATAGTTGAAAGTTGCATATTTGGAAAGATAATTTTCTCCTGATCATTTTTCATATATTATTTGTCCAATTTGGAGTTAATATGAATTTTCTATGAATTTCCAAAGTTTGGGGTATTTCTGGAATTTCTGGAATTTCTTTAATTCAAATAATCTCTGGAAATTCATTTAAACGATTTATTGCGCCAGGCTGACGTCAGGGGGGGGGCTGACAAGGGGGTCCCACCTGTCAGTGGCTGGGTTTAATTAACCGTGGGGTTAAATTAATCCAGTGGCTTAATTAAGCCACTGGGCCCACTGGTCAGTGACCCAGGGGGTCATTAGCCGGGTGATTAGGGGGGGGGGGGGGAGTTTGGTTAACACGCCGGCGGCTAAACACCGGCGACTGGAGCCGCGGCGGCGCTGCACGGGATCACGATTCCGTCGACGATTTGGAGCGCCAAGACCACCAGATCGAAGCCCTTGCTGATGAGCGTCGAATGAGACCGATTCCAAGAGCTGGGGTGCACTGTACGCTCGCCGGCGTCAACTTTTGCGGCGACCTAGCTACGGCCGTGATCGGGAAATCGCTACAAGGCACGGATTGAAGCGGGGTTGTGCTGGTTCGAAGAGGAGGAGCACGGGGAACATGATGGACAACATGGCGGATTCGATTTCGTAGCGGTTGGACGTCGCCATGGATCCCGGCGGCGAGGAGCTTCGGCTCTCATGGCGGCCAAGGCTAGAGGAAGCAATCGAAAGGGGAAATTTAGGGGTTTTGAACCCGAGCTCACCAGGAACTCAGTAGAGGTGGTGGCGATGGCTGGGATGGCTCAACGGCGACGGAATTGACGAATTCCTTCACGGTGGCCGGCGTGAACTCGAGGAAGAATCCGGCGTCTACGCGGGCTCCGGGCTCGATTCCTTGCACTGCTCGACGAAGAAGACGGCGGTGAAGACGATGGACAGGCTCCGGGGGCTTCTCGGCGTCGATGGCTACGCGGGGGCTCGACGGCGCTCCGGCGTGCTTCTCGGGCGGCGACGAATCGGGGGAGAGAGGAAGGGGAGGTGGTCCTGGAGGGAGGGGAATGAACTGGGGCGGTTCCAGGATGCGTCCAGACGAAGAGATAAGGCCTGGGGAGGCCTGGAAGCTTGAAGGCGTCGCGGTGGCGTCCACGGCGTCGGCGCCTCGCCACCGAGCTGCTTGGCAGCGCGGGGTAGAAGAAGACAAGGGGGTTTCGCGGGCTGGGCTGCGGGAGAGGTGAGTTGGGCCGAGGTGGCCCAGGTAAGTGGGCCACTTTCCTGTTTTTTTTCTTTCTGTTTTCTCTTCTGACATTTGTTCTGTTTAGCTAAATAAAATAGCTAAACATTTTATTAAATGCTGAAAACTTTTATATGGCCTCATAATAATATAGACTAGCTACTTATAAAGTTTCAACATTTTTAAAATTCAAAAGATTTGAATTTTAAATCAAATAGGGGTATTTCTTTAAATCCAAGGCACTGTTTGAATATTTGAAAAATCTATGAGCATGGGATGGGTCCCACATCACTTGATATGTGATCACACTCATTTATAAGACTTTTCAAAAATCTAACATGAATTTTTGGAGAAGATTTTTATCTGACCTTTTGAATTAATTCATCTAGGGGGTGTTCCTTCTCCCATTTTGCTTTTGATTTTGATTTCAAAGATTTCTTTTGAAAATTTGACACGATGCAAGGTTACTTTGATCCTAGCACATTACCTAACAGAGGGTTCTGACAGTGATTTCCTTAATAATCAACCACGAGTGAAGAACTGGCCAAGCTCAAGGAGTTTGGTGCAGTGGAGCAACGGATGGAGAGAGTTTTGCTCCAGGTGTTCAATCACCAGTCCCTCCAACCAGACGTAGCGCTTTGCAGAGCGTGAACTGGTCGAACAAACATCGTCGAGTCCCAGTTCGTTTTACTTCAAGCATTTACCTTCAGTATTGCATTTGCTTCACTGTTATGCTTCAATGTGTTTTGATTCACTGCATTTATTTTCGCTTCCAGTTATTCTTCGCTATTCCGCACTGCTTATGCTTCACTTCAATAGTTTCAGTAGAAAATTTTGAAGTGATCATTCACCCCCTCCCCCTCTGATCACATACTTGGACTTTCAATTGGTATCAGAGCTAGTCACTCCTTACACTCTGTGTGTTTTGGATTAACCTCCTGGAGTGTCTTCAAGTATGTCTTTCGCAGCTATTCGCTCCGGCGAACCTATTCCTATTTTCAATGGGAAGGATTACTCGTACTGGAAGGACAAGATGAAAAGAAATATCATGGCTATCAATTCCACCGGTTGGCAAGTTGTCTTGCATGGTGTTACAGTTGCAGACAAGAATGCCATCACTCCTGAAGAAGCTCAACTGATTGATCTTGATTCTGTAGTCTGGGTGTTCATCACCAATCACTTGACACCAGAAAAGTATCATGAAGTGAAGAATATTTCAACTGCCAAAGGTGTCTGGGACTATCTTGAAAAGATTGGTGAAGGTGTTTCTACCCAGAGAGATGCCAGAATTGACACACTTCGAAGCAAATTCTATCGCTTCAAAAGACTCGAGGGTGAAAAAGTCAGCTCCATTTACAGCAGACTCACAGCTCTTGCAAATGAGTTGATTTCCCTCGGTGCTGATGACATTACTCCTCACTCAGTTGTCAGAACATTGCTTCGCTCGTTAGATGACTCGTTTGATCACATTGTGCTGATGATCAAGGAAAAGACTGATTTCAGACGTCTTGTTGCCGTTGATGTTCTTGAGAGACTCACTACTTTTGAAATGGAAGAAGATGAGAAACGTGACATAAATGGATCACGAAGAAAAACTCACGTCTTGTTCACGTCATTCTTCGCCCGAGGTCAGTTCTGCTTCAGGTGTAGAATCAGATGATCCTGCAAGTATTGGGAAGGATTTGGCATTGATCATGAGACGCTTCAACCGCTTCCAAAGAAAAGGTTTTTCTTCACCGAAGAAAAATTATTCTTCGAGAAGCTCCAGTCACTCTTCTCACCGTTCATCCTCAAGAAGCACTCCATCAAAATACAACTGTTGCTACAAGTGCAAGAAACCAGGTCACTTCATTGCTGATTGTCCTCTGTGGGAAGCTGAGAACAAAGAAAAACATTCGCTTAGAGACTCCTCATCCAAGTCCCACAGATCTTCAAGAAACTATGAATCCAAGAGACATGATTCCAGTTCGAGAAGAGATAAGAGGAAAGATTCTGATGATGATAAGAAGAAGAAGTATCACAAGAAGCGTGAGGGTTCTTCTTCGAAGACTCACTCGTCTCGTCCAAGCAGCTCTCACCGAGCCAAGGCCTATCTTGGAAAGGAGATGAACTCTGATGACGAAGCCTCTGGGTCCGAAGCTCATTCAGGCTCAAGGTCTGGGTCTGGGTCTGGGTCCGAATCAGATGGTGTTGCTGGTTTGGCATTTTCTTCGTCAGATGCTTCGGCAAAAGTTTCGAGCTCATTCTTCACCAACTACAGTAGTGAAGATGAATCTCCTGCATATTGCTTCATGGCCAAGGCGAAGGTATCCTCATCAAAATCTAACTATGATACTTCTGATTGTTCCTCATATGACAGTGATTCAAAGATAAGCTATGCTAAACTTGCTAAAATTGCTTCAATCCAACAAGATGAACTTGATTCTCTAAGCAAAACCATTAAGAAATCAGAAACACTGTTGATCGATGAGATTGAGAAAGGTCAAACTTTGACTAATGAGCATGAATCTCTAAAAGAAAAGTTTGAAGAGTTATCCTATCGACATGATCTTCTTTCGGTTGATTATGAGAAGCTTACCTATGAATTTCTTCAGAGGAAAATGGCCCTCGAAAAACTGAAAGAGGCTCATGAAGAGTTGGAAAATGTCAACCTCTCTCTCATAGCTCAACAAGGTTCTGAAGCAAATCATGAAACTGAATCACCTTGTTTGGCTTGTTTGGAACGAAGCAAAACTGATTCCAAAGGCAAAGCTCCTATTGTTATTGATGATACTAATGCCTCTGATGAGGAAAACCCTGCTGTTACCGATGAACTCCTCAGGTTGAAAAACTTATTTGAAACAGGGATGTTCAAAAGTGTGCAAGGACACCAGTATCTTTGCGATATCCTGAGGAAGGCTCTCCTTCACAGGAATCCCAGGAATGAAGGTGTTGGGTTTGAGAGAAAGATAAACCCCGATGGCACCTATTGGGAACCTGAGCAGTATCCTAAGACTGTTTGGGTCCTTGCGAAGGGGAACCCCATTGATATAGCTAACCTTTCAGTTTTTGATTGCAAGATGAACAAAGACATTGTGGACGAATCACTTGATTCTGACTACAAGCTCATCAAAGATGAACAGGGAAAGGTTACAGCTGAGTATGTTGGTACTCCTCCTAAGTATGGCTTCTATAAGAGGCAAATATGGGTGCAGAAAGCACTTGTGGAAAAACTGCCTGCTAACCATACCATGCAGGGAAAGTCTTCGGTTCCACCGAATCATTTCTATTCTCTTGAAATGAGAAATGATCCTTTGGTGACCGAATCAAATGTTCCGCAGAAGCAATACTATCGTACTGGTCGTCATACTTATCGTCCTCATAATAATCATACTAAGATTGCATATGCTCATACTTATGCTAACCGTTCACAGAGGACTTACATTTATGGTGTGCTTGATGGTACACCGAAGCAATATACTCCTGTTCGCTTTAATATTGCTTCAGCCAGTGCTTCAACGTCTTCTCAGTCACCTGCTCATTTGTGGGTGGTTAAGAAGAACTAATTCTTCTGCAGGGCTATGTCTCCGGTGGATCCGAATGGGTCATGGATAGTGGTTGTACAAATCATATGACCGGAGACAAGGAGTTATTCACCGAAGAAAAACTATCTCAATCTTCTCTGAAGTACATTACCTTCGGTGATAACAACAAAGGTAAAGTGTTAGGTTTGGGTAAGATTGCCATATCGAAGGATAAGCACATTGACAAGGTTATGCTAGTCCAATCACTTGGATATAATCTTATGTCTATTTCGAAGTTATGCGATATGGGTATCCTTGTTCTGTTTTCTGCTTCGCGTTGTGTTGTCTTTTCACAGGATGACTATACGTTTGTCTTCGAGGGTTACCGAAAGGGAGATTTATACATTGTTGATTTTTCTTCGGGCCCTGCTGTATCCACTTGCTTAATGGCAAAAGCTTCATCTGGGTGGTTATGGCATCGAAGACTTGGTCATGCAGGGATGATAAATCTTCATAACTTAGTGAAGAAGAATCATGTTATTGGTCTTAGTGAAGTAAAATTCGATAAGGATCGTCTCTGCAGTGCTTGTGAAGCTGGTAAAATCACGAAGAAACATCATTCAGCGAAGACTATCATGACTACCACACGTCCTCTTGAATTGCTTCATATGGATCTTTTTGGTCCTCAAAATTATGCAAGTCTGGGAGGAAACAAATATGTTCTGGTTATTGTTGATGACTTCTCTCGTTATACTTGGGTTTTCTTTTTAGATGAAAAGAGCAAGGTTGTTGAAATCTTCAAGTCATTCGCCAAGAGAGCTCAAACAGAATATGAATTATGTTTGAAGCATATCCGAAGTGATAATGGAACTGAATTCAAAAATACTCATATTGAAGATTTTCTTGATGATCATGGATTTACTCATGAGTTCTCTGCTGCTTATACACCTCAACAGAATGGTGTTGTTGAAAGGAAGAATAGAACTCTTATTAAGATGGCCAGAACTATGCTTGCTGAATACAAGACCCCTATTAGGTTCTGGACCGAAGCAATTAACACTGCTTGTCACATCATCAACAAAGTTTACCTTCACAAGTTTTTGAAGAAAACTTCATATGAGCTTATCACTGGTAACAAACCAAATGTTTCATACCTTAGAGTGTTTGGTGCTCCATGCTTTATTAGAGATATGAATCATAGCTCCAAGTTTGCCCCTAAGGAACATGAAGGTTTTCTTCTAGGTTATGGCTCAAACTCTCACACTTACAGGGTCTATAACTCTCACTTTGGGAAAGTTATGGAAACAGTGAATGTGAGATTTGATGAATCTAATGGCTCTCAAAAAGAGCATTTGCCTCATGATCTAGATGAACCTCCTCTTGATGAAGTGATCAGGTCCATGGCTATTGGAGAGATTCGCCCTATTGAAGCCAATGCTCGTCAAGCTGATAGGGATGATGATGGTCCAATGTTCCCACACATAGCCCGGGGCGCTGGAGATCAACATCCTGAAGCAAATGATGAATAGGACGAAGGAAATGTTGATGCTGAAGGTGAAGCAGATCCTGAAGCTGAAGCAGATCCTGAAGCAGAAGCTGAGCCTGACGCAAATGATTCAACCTTATCACGAGTCCGAAGAAGAGTTGATGTTGACTCGATTCTTGAAGAAATTCATCAACCAGGTCGTCCTACAACTCGATCTCGTACTCGTTTGGATAACTTCTGTGGAAATTTCTCCTTTGTCTCCATGATAGAACCATCAAAGTTTGATGAAGCCATGAAGGATCCAGATTGGTTAACTGCCATGCTCGAAGAACTTAACCAATTCGAGCGAAACAAAGTCTGGTCCTTAGTAGATAGACCTGACCCCTCGAAGCACAACATCATTGGTACTAAGTGGATCTTTCGCAACAAGCAAGATGAAGATGGTATAGTGGTAAGAAACAAAGCACGTCTGGTAGCACAAGGTTACACCCAAATTGAAGGTATCGATTTCGGTGAAACTTATGCTCCAGTTGCTCGTCTCGAATCCATTCGTGTTATGCTTGCTTTTGCAAATTTCAATGGTATTCTGCTTTATCAAATGGATGTGAAGAGTGCTTTTCTTAACGGAGAAATCGAGGAAGAAGTGTATGTTATGCAGCCTCCAGGTTTTGAAGACCCGAAGAAACCCGACATGGTGTACAGGTTACATAAGGCTCTTTATGGATTGAAGCAAGCACCTCGTGCTTGGTACGACACCTTGAAGGATTTGCTTCTAAAGAAAGGCTTCAAACCAGGAATCACTGATCCAACTCTTTTCACTCGATCTTATAATGGTGATTTGTTTGTATGTCAAATATATGTAGATGACATCATTTTTGGATGCACTAACACTGAGATCAGCGAAGAATTTGCCACTATGATGTCGAAGAAATATGAAATGTCTATGATGGGTGAAATGAAGTTCTTTCTTGGACTTCAAATCCGTCAACAGAAAAATGGCACCTTTATTTCTCAAGAAGAATATCTCAAGGATTGCCTGAAGAAGTTTGGTCTTACTGAATGCAAAACTATCAAGACGCCAATGCCTACCAATGGCTTCTTAGATGCAGATGAGAAGGGGAAAGCCTTTGACCAGAAGAAGTATCGGTCTATGATTGGATCTCTTTTATATCTTTGTGCACCTAGACCTGACATTATGCTTTCAGTTTGTATTTGTGCTCGTTTTCAGGCAAATCCAAAGGAATCACATCATACTGCCGTAAAGAGAATTCTTCGTTATCTTGCTCACACACCTACCTTGGGGTTGTGGTATCCCAAGGGTGCTCAGTTTGATCTTATTGGCTATTCTGACTCAGACTGGGCTGGTGATCGTGTGGATAGGAAATCAACTTCAGGGACTTGTCATTTCCTTGGAAGATCACTTGTGTGTTGGGCTTTGAAGAAGCAAAACTGCGTTTCAATATCTACTGCTGAAGCTGAATACATTGCAGCTGGGTCATGTTGTACCCAGATTCTATGGCTGAAGCAAACGCTGAAGGATTATGGTATTCATGTGAAGAAAATTCCACTCCTATGTGATAATGAGAGTGCAATCAAAATTGCTCACAATCCTGTACAGCACTCTCGCACGAAGCATATTGATATTCGCCATCATTTTCTTCGTGATCATGTTCAGCGTGAAGATATTGTTATTAGTCATGTCAGAACAGAAGATCAACTGGCAGACATTTTCACGAAACCATTGGATGAGAAAAGGTTCTGTACGTTAAGGTGTGAGCTCAATATATTGGACTCATGACATGTACTGTAAGACTGAAGTTTTTTTTATCCATTTACTTCGTAGCTTATCTATTTAGTTTCCTTGTTACTTTTTAAGCTTCGTTTTCTTTATTTTAGTTTCATTTGGATTTTTGTCCTCTATGCTTATCACCTTTTGCTTCGTTTGTTTTTTTTCTTCAAGGTGATAAGTTTCGGACCCTACTCCTATTTTTTTCGTTCTTACTCTATCTGTCCAAAATGGTTGAGCACAATTGACACGGAAAGTATTTTGCTTCGAACGTCATTGAGTTCTGAAGCAAATGCTTCCAACTTTCATCGAAGTTTTTGCTCATGTCGAGGACTTATTCTTCGGTCGTTGAGATCCCATCAAATCCGGGTCGTTGATATTTTCCCGCGATTCGCCACGAAATCCTCGCCGTAGAATCCGGAGAGACAAGCGTTGGGGGGCGTTCGATATGATCTGACAACTCCTGTCAGACCGGCCTATATAAGGCATCCCACCCCAGCGAAGCCTTCCTCATCTCATTCGCATCTCCCCGGAACCCTATCTCTCTCCCGAGCGCCGCCGAGCTCCTCGTCCCCGTCGCCGTTCTCGCCGCTTTGCTGCCGGAAGAGCGCCGCCGTGGACTTCACGCCGTCGACGAGCACGTCTTCCCCGCTCATCGCCGCCGTAGAAGCTTGACGCCACCGAGTTAGGGTACGCCAAGCCTCGATCCAATCTCCACCCTTTTCGTTCCTCTTTTTCCAGATTGGATCCGAGTTCTTAGATTGTTCGTCTTTGGATGATTTCTTTAGGTTCTTAGATCCGTTGGATCGTTGCTCTGTTGGGAAATCTGTTTCTGCTAGTCAAAGTTTCCATCTCGATTCAGGTTAGAACTTAGGGTTAGAATTCAACTGCTCTGTGTTAGGGTTTCAGCTCATCTTGTGTGAGATTAAGTCTAGCTCAGAACAGTCAAGAATCTCTTCCCAAATTTCTTCACTGAATCTCTTGTCAAAAGTGTTTTGGTCGAAACTTTTGTTGGTGCTCATTCCATACTCGTCTTTTTCCCTCGCCACCCTTGTGCTTCTTTCACAGGATGTCTGCGGAGTTAGAATTCGGCAATGAGTCACCAAACCTTGATCACATCAACGAAGCAGAACAGACTGCTCCGAAGAAGAAAGGAGGAAGAACTAAGGAAAAGAACAACGCCAGAGGCATCCCCGAATCCATTAGCATTGAGCTTGGTTATGACACACCTCCAAATGAGACCAAGGATCAGCGCAAGAATCGCTTGCAAAACATTCGCCGGTACTGGGCAGTTCGTTGGTACAAGTACAAGAGTATTCCCACCTGGAAGTTGACCATGCAGTTCGCCTTCAGTCCACCATATCGATATACTTCAACCATGTGCAGTCAGTACACTGAAGAAAATCGTCACCTATACTACCTAGTCCCACCGAAGCTTCCTCACCCCAACACCCTGAAGACACCAGATGACTATCCAGATGAACAAGAACGTTTGAGAATTGCAGCTGAAGCCAAAAGGCTGAAAGAAGAGAAGAAAGCAGCCAAGCTGGCCGAAGCTGAAGCCAAATGTGATGGGCCTAGCAAGAAGAAGAAGAAACTAAAGAAGAAATCTGCCTCACCACCCCATGCTACCACTGAAGATGAAGAACATGCCAGATTAGAGCAAGCTGCTCTGGAAGATTCCATCATGGATGAATCCAATGCAGCTGATGACGAATCAGAAGTCGAAGCTGATGATGAATCAGAGGATTCTGCTCCCCCCACGAAGCAAAAACTTAAGATCCCGCTGAAGAAGAAGCCAGGAGAAAAACCTGATGCTAGGGTCAAGCCTTTTGCTCGCCCCAATATTGACCTCTCTAATCTAGTGGTCTCGAAGCCCTTAGCCTCCAAGCCACCGGCTGACGCCCCTGAAGAAGAGAGAAGATCCAAACAGAAGCAAGACCCCGCCAAGAGACAGCCTGCAAAGGTTTCAGCCCCACCGAAGCCCAAGCAGTCTGCTGCATCAAAGCCTTCAGTGAAGCACAAGCTCACTGAAGAAAAGTTGAGAGAAAAAGACCTCGAAGAGGCACTTGAGCGCAATATCGCTGCCCGAAGCGCAGCCGACAAGAAGAAGGCCGAGGAAGATGCTGCTAGGCAGAAAAGGGAATTAGATGCTGCCAAGATTGTTGCTGAGAAGGCTGAGACGAAGCGCAAGCTCGCCGAAGCCGCAAAGAATGAAGAGAAGGCAGCAGCTGAAGCGAAACAGCTTGCTGATATTGAGGCTAAACTTAAGGCTTCGTTAGAAGGCCTCAGAACAAAGAAAGCTGCTAGGGCAAGCCAGAAGAAGCCCGTAGTTGATATGTCTCCATCAGCTATTCCATCGAAGCAGAAAGGCATATCCTTTCCTGAAGCTCAAGCTGAAGCTGATCCACAGAGTGATCAACCATTCCCTGACCCACGTGAAGGTGAACTCTGGGATCAGTTGGGCATCACTGAAGCCCTTTGGGAGAAGTGTGCAGCTGAAGATCCAGAAGCTTTTGATGTTGGAGAAGTCTACATATCCAAATCTATTGAAGCAATGATCACCACCATGATCAGTCAGCTGAAGGATTTGCATTCCAGAGATAGGGCTGAAATGAAAAAGATTCACAACTATCAGAAGAGAGTTGAATCTGAACCTGAAGAAGAGTTCAAACAGCACGCCTTGGGATTGCTTCAACGAGTGACTGAAGTCAATTCCACCACCAAAGATAATATCAAAATCTTCAAAGGCAGAGTCAAGGCTGCTGTAGATGACATGGTGAAGACCCATAATGCTTCCATTATGGAAAGAGAGTCCAGCAAACGTAAAGCTTCGCCTGAAGCTGAACGTGTTGTTGCACCATCTCCTAAGCCTGCTGCAACTAAGGCTACAGGACCCTCACCAAAGAAGAAGACCACCAAAAGGCGCAAGGTTACTTTGGCCGAAGCCGCAGACATGGATACAAGTGATGAACGGTTACAGGATTCTCCTGAAGCCATTCCCACCCCTGCACCGAAGCCAAAGCCATCCAAGTCCACTCCAAAGCCTTCAGCCCCACCCACCAAGACTCCCACTCCTCCTCCTAAAAGAACCACCCCCAAGCAAACTCCACCTCCAAGAGCTCCAACTCCCACTCCTACGCCTGTTCGAACAACCACTCCCATACCACCTCGTGTTCCCACACCCATTCCCCTCGTGCCCCAACCCCCGAACCACAAAGGATTCCCACTCCACCTTCATCCCCTCCCCATGAAGCCAATGCTCCATCCCCAACCCACTCCAGAACCCATGTTTCCCGAGACTTTTCCCACGCCAGAACTGTTCAAGAGTCTGAAGCACATGTGCCCGACACTGAAGCACATGATGACGAAGACGAACAAGTCCAGATTCTGAATCCATCGCAAGAGCAAGCGCTAGTAGTCGCTCAATCTGCTGGCCATTCCAGAGTCAATCCAATTGCTCCTCTGCAAAGGATTCGTGAGCGTTCTCGTCCATGCCAAGATACCCAGCTTGACTCCATCTACCCTCGTGAAACCTTTCCCATTTTCAAGGGTGCTGGTTATTCTTCGAGGCATGGCCCGGAATTTGACATGGACCAGCATAGCAAGAATCTTCGATTCTTTGGTGTCAGTCCATATGCGTCGGATCGAACTGCTGATGATCTTCGCTTTTGGATAGCAGAACAACAAGTGTTATACACCAAGGTCTTCTGTCAGCAAGGCGTCCTGTTTCGGCACAAGTTTTTGGACATGCGAAGTCTCTCAACTGCCTCATGCTTTCAGAATGTCCTCGAAACTATTGAAAACCAGAATTTGACTCGGCTGTTTGCATTGACCACACCCTTCAACTTCGAGCTCATCAAGCAATTCTATGCAACACTTTATGTATCTGGTGAAGCTGATGACCCCAGCACATGGATATTGGAATGGATGATTCAAGGCAAAGTATTCAGAATGACCTCAGTTGAATTCATGGAAATTGTTAATATTCCAAGGCATTCTGGTGTTCATGAAAAGATTCATACTGAGCCAGTTCTGTCTGAAGAAGTATTTGCAACTTTGCTGGACCCTGAAGCCACTGAAGGCCATATTCCTCAAAACATTCGCCCGAAGCATTTGAATTTCATTTCCAGGACTTGGTTTTATATCCTGTCCAACTCATTAATTCCTTTGAGTACTGCTTCGGAAGAATCGAATCTCTATCCTGAAACAAGGCATGCTATCATGAAGCTCACTCATGGTCTTCTATTTGACTTTGAAGACTGGTTCATCAGGAATATGGTTCTTGCAGCGGAGCTACCATTCACACTGAAACCTTATGCTCCTTGGCTGCAAGTTGTCTGTGATTATGGCAGGAATGAAGACTTTGTGGCTCGTCATCACCCGAAGCTTTTCACGCCCCCAGTGCGTGACTCTTTGGATCTGCTGAGGAAGCCCAATGATCCCTTTGCCAATTATGTTGGTGTTCGCCACGAAGTCAATGAGCGCAACTTATCAAAGAAGTTTCAGAAAGACTACCATCACTTTGAAGTTACTCTTCGTTCGCAGCAAATGCTAGAAAACTACATTGAAGCAAATCAACGCCAGATGCAATGGCTTGCTAACGAGATAAATCGTGTTGGCAACATTGCTATGAACAACAATCATTACCTGCGTGTTCTGAAGCGTCATTCCTGGCAGGGCCTCCGGCAGTTCAACTCAGTGAAAAGACTTCGTAAGCATCGCATCTTCAAAGAATATGACCATCTACGCCGAAACTTTTCACGTGATAACACAGTGGACCGCCCAACTCAGAAGATCCCTCCCCTGCACAAGATTGATGAAGTCTTCTTCGTCAACGAACCTGAACCCATCCGGCCAGACACCGTCTCGGAGAATGACTCCATCACCTCCAAGGACGACGACAGCAACCTCGACATCAACCTCATCACTCAGAGTCGTCATGAAGCTGTTCCCGCGTGTTCTTCCGAAGAAGAATCCTCGGGCGATGAATCTTCGTCTGATGAGTCTTCGTCGAGCTCTGCTTCATCGGGTCCTCAGGGTGCTAATGCCACGCGTTAGATCTCTCGAACCTCCTCTCAACCTTTTGTCCAATCATTGACAAAAAGGGGGAGAATGAGGGCATCGATGAGTTAGTTCTGCATCGGGGAAAGGGTTTGCCATTTTCTTCGTTTGGTTAAGTTACAACAAACATTCCATTTTTTTCGATTGGGTTGTAACTTAAGTTTTACTTCGGTCATGCTACTCCTGTGATACGCTTAAGTTTTAATAACCACTTTGCTTGCAAGTATTTCTTCGTATCTTCTATCTTGCAGGTGGTTGTCCCTTTCTAAGTCACAGGTTATTGGAAGCAATTGCATTCATTCCTGGATATATACATCGTCTAATGCAATTGTATTCGCTAAGATATTATGTTTTGCTCTCCACCAAAGAAATTCTTCTCAAGCATTAACTTCGATTATATAAATCTTTGATGCTTGCATTCAGGGGGAGCCAAAAACTTCATATCTTAGAGTTTGTTCCTTCTCTTCACAAAAACTTCAATATCTCTTATCGATGCCTGTTTTGTCAACAATAGTCCAAAAAGGGGGAGATTGTATGAGCAAAAGTTTCACCCCGTGTGTTTTGGATATTGTTGGACAAGACAGTAGAGGAACTAACAATGTTTTCTAGTGTAAACAGTTGTATAGGTTCCTGAAGGACAAGCTAAGTGATAAAGCTTCAGGGAAGTTCTTCAAGTTATCGAAGCATTACCCATGGAGTGAAGCTTAATCACGAAGGATGACCCCCAAAAATGAAGGTGACCTGAAGCTATACTCATTGAAGGAAATGAAGAGGACGGCGCAAGACTTAGATGTTTTTGTGTAGTTCTTTTTCTATTCTTTGAGTCATAGGACAAACCGTACTATCAAGAGGGGTATTTAGTTTGTGGACACCGGAGTCATTGAGATATGCTCAGATCAAATCCACACCAAGTGAGAGCCTGAGTGAAGAAATCTCATGTGCACTAAGTTGAGTTTCGGTAGCAAAGACTTCGTTCTTGGGCTACTGAAGCAGAACTAAGTCCGTGAGTCAGCTTTACTTGTTCCTCAAGTAAAGTTGCGCAGTGATGACAAATCCGACCATTGTGGACACGTGTCAAGCTGTCACCTCGGGTCAATTTGGTCATTCCGCACCTCGGGATCGCCAACTATAAATACGCCGCCCCCTCCTCATTTTGCGGGTGGCTGCTCCAAGATTATTCCTAAGAGAGATTGCAGAGAGCACCCCAAAAACGCCACCGAAGCAAAACCCAAAATCCAGATACTGAAACCTAAGTCCCATTGATCTGAGTAGATTCGAGATGACTTAGGTGGAAGCTTTCTAGCCTTTTTATCTTGGAGAACTGCAAGTCTCCTAGACGGTTAGAGAGTTGTTCTTCAGAGAGCGAAGAGTAATTGTCGCCTCGAAGTCCAGTTTGTCAAAGGTTTCGGTGATTTCCTTAATAATCAACCACGAGTGAAGAACTGGCCAAGCTCAAGGAGTTTGGTGCAGTGGAGCAACGGACGGAGAGAGTTTTGCTCCAGGTGTTCAATCACCAGTCCCTCCAACCAGGCGTAGCGCTTTGCAGAGCGTGAACTGGTCCAACAAACATCGTCGAGTCCCAGTTCGTTTTACTTCAAGCATTTACCTTCAGTATTGCATTTGCTTCACTGTTATGCTTCAATGTGTTTTGATTCACTGCATTTTGTTTCGCTTCCAGTTATTCTTCACTATTCCGCACTGCTTATGCTTCACTTCAATAGTTTCAGTAGAAAATTTTGAAGTGATCATTCACCCCCTCCCCCTCTGATCACATAATTGGACTTTCACAATACGACTTACGACTTAGTGCATCAGCCATGACATTGGCTTTGCCTGGGGTGTAAGAAATTACTACGTCGTAATCTTTTATCAACTCAATCCAGCGTCTTTGCCTGAGATTAAGATCTGGCTGGGTGAAAATATATTTGAGGCTTTGGTGGTCGGAATAGATCTCGCAACGGTTACCAAGGAGGTAATGTCGCCAAGTTGTTAGGGCATGAACTACGGCAGCGAGTTCAAGGTCATGGGTAGGATAGTTCTCTTCATGTGGCCGCAACTGGCGTGAAGCATAAGCTACCACATGTCGATCTTGCAGAAGTATGCATCCTAACCCTTGCCGTGATGCGTCACAATAGATCTCGAAATCCTTTTTGGTGTCTGGAGGTGCAAGTACGGGTGCAGAAGTCAACCTTCTTTTTAGCTCTTGAAAGCTTTCCTCGCACTTGGGAGTCCATAAGAATTTCTTATCTTTCTTGAGGATTTCAGTTGGAGGCTTTGCAACTTTAGAAAAGTTCTCGACGAAGCGACGACAATAGCTGGCTAGGCCAAGAAAACTCCTAACTTGCTTAACCGATTCAGGTGGAGTCCAGTCAAGGACGGCCTGAACTCTCTCGGGATTCACAGCAATGCCTTTTGCAGAAATCACGTGGCCTAAGTAGGTCACTTCTGGTAGCCAAAATTCACACTTGAAGAACTTAGCATACAGGCGATGCTCTCTAAGTTTCATCAATACCAGCCTTAGGTGTTCGGCATGTTCTTCTTCGTTCTTCGAGTAGATGAGAATGTCATCGAGATAAACCACAACAAATTTATCTAAGTACTCCATGAAGATCGAATTCATCATGCGTGAGAAAGTGGCGGGGGCATTGGTTAAACCAAAGGACATGACGGTGTACTCGTAAACACCATAACGAGTAGTAAAAGCCGTTTTAGGAATGTCCTCGTTTCGGATTTTGATTTGATGATAAACTAATCTCAAATCCATCTTGGAGAAGACAGAGGATCCTGCAAGTTGATCATAAAGATCATTGATCCTGGGCAGTGGGTATTTGTTCTTTATCGTCGCTAAATTTAGCGGGCGATAGTCTACGCACATCCTTTCTGTTCCATCTTTCTTCTTTACGAACAGAACGGGGCAACCCCATGGCGATGAGCTAGGGCGGATGAAGCCTTTCTCCAACAAAGCTTCCAGTTGGGTTTTAAGCTCAGCTAACTCACGTGGGGCCATTTTGTATGGGCGTCTAGAAATAGGTGCGGTTCCTAGGGCAAGATCCACTATGAACTCTACACAGCTGTCGGGTGGCTAGGTTTAAAGAGTTGGATTACTGGATGGTTTTCCTAGAGGATGACCAAGGTTTACTAGGGGCTACAACAGATATGTCAGAGTAGCAAAGTACCCCAACACGATGGTTAGTGTGGTTCTTCTCGCTAGAAGACATCCAAAGTGGAAGAAAGAGCTGCAAATGAAACACTATAGGTTTCTAGAGCAAAACCTACATCAAACACTATGGAACTGTCGGGAATGCCACCTAGAAGTTCTTCTAAAAGGACAACCGAAAAGGAGGGAAGAATTTTGCAAATGCATCAGATTTTGAAGAAACCTGGAATGATTCGGACATCATAACGGTTGTAATTGCAAGAAAACAATTTTCTTTCAATGTAGATACAGCACTTACATAATACGATGTAAGAAATCAGCATTACAACAATGCTAGGAAACCGGACACAACTTTCCTACGGCTACACGGAAGCAAACAACGAGACGTTCTAATCAGACAAAGGTGAGCCTAGTCCTATCTTCCCGTAGAATAAGATGAGGGTGACTCAGAACTCAGATCGATGAGGGTAAGGAGAAAAAGAAGCCTTACGTTGTTCCCTTATATACCCAGAGTAACTATATAACTATAGAAGGCTAGACTCGACTTCGGCCAAGGCTGATAATCCTACAGTCAGTCCTGCTCTGATACCAAGTCTGTCGGTACCCGGGGTTAGAGTATGCAAGTCGAGCTAAGACATAGTCATATGGAGAGCCGAGAACCGTACCCACTTGTCTAAGCAGACAAGGCCAAGCACAGAACGTTCTCGGAAAGCATCGTATGTGAAGGGCATCCCATCCAGGCCGGATGATCAACTGAGATGGGTCCTCATCGTCCGCACACAAGTCTAATGATATGGGTGGTGAACTCCCATATTCAAAGACAAGTTGCCTCAACCATACTATCGACTATCTCATAACTCTTACATAGACTTACTCCAGCCCGATCACTTAGTCGGGGTCTAGGGCGGGCTCGATCATACCACAAAGTGTGCACGAGACAGAGTCTCGAACAATCGCATCGCGATGCCCCAAGCTGCGCACATCTAAGGGCCACTTGGTGTATGAAAGACCGCCAGCCAGATCACAACTAAGGTCTCGAAAACCCATACAAAGACATGCATGTTATAAACATACACGCAGCACACATGCCTTGTATGAACAGTAGGTATCATTGCAATTCTCTACAAAGTATACAATTTTATTGATAACTCTTATAGAGTGCACACAGAGATCACAAACATGTGATCCAACATTACAACATAAGCGGAAGCAAATTATGTCTGAGTACAGACAAGTTTAACAAATGGCTTAAGAAGCCTTATTTAAACACAAGCCCTCCACGAGGGGACCAGTCGTCTGACTAGGACTAGACTAGCTTGATCTTCAGTCGTCCAGCTCGATGAAGAAGCCACCTTCGGGGTCAGTGGCATCATCTAAAACATAGATTAAGCAAACGTGAGTACAAAGTCGTACTCAGCAAGACTTACATAGGAGCTATACTACTCATGCACATGTATCGAGGTAAAGGGAGGTGGGGTTCACTTGCAGAAGTGCCAGCTTTGACTTGGCTAATCCTGAACTACGAGTACCAGACTTTGAGGTAAGAAGCGTACACGAGTCCACTACTTTCTCCAACCAATTACACCACTATGGTGCCTTCCTCGACTTCCCCACGAGAAAAGCACGCCATAGCACTCACACTTATCTTGGTGTGTTTTAGAAGTATCCAGTTCAAGTTGTCTAATAATCAAGCTAAGCTTTCCAAGCAGTCCATGACCGCGGACGCGGCTATTGCGACATCTGGACATCGAAAGGGATGAGTTAGTAAGTTGAGAGGGGTCAGTGAGCCCAATGTGTGGTTGTACTCTTCATCTTGGATCACCACACAAGAACTCGGAACTAGGGCGGTGTTCAATGAGACAACCCACCGTGTACTCCTACACAGCCTCTCATCGTTCACCTTGTATTAGGGTCGATTCACCAACACTTTTCTACCATCATCAACATGATCACTACCATTCCGACTCACATCACAGTAACATCATGGTACCATACTAAGCATGCAATAAGAAGTAACAGTTGTAGGGGCCACATGATATTAAACAACTCCTACATTTGCTAGGATTGTGGTTTGCTTACTACTGTGACCAAATGATAGGTCATGCAAAGGAATGGGTTCATCTATGCGGTAGAAACGAATCATGGTGATCATCCTAAACAATGCATAAGCGAGAGGGAAGTGGGATTTTATCGACATGATCAATGGGGGTTTGCTTGCCTTGCTGACGAGGTTCGGGTTCTGGGTCTTCAACGAAGGGGGCAGCCTCCTGCTCCGGTTCCACCTCTACTCGACAAACAACAAGCAAAGTAGCAAAGTAAATACAATGCACAATCACATGATGAAAGGTTGGAACTTGATGTAAATGCTTTGATGTGTGAAGCAATTCCATTTAAATGGAGTATATTGCAAATTGAATTGCAAATTCAAACTCCAATTTGAATTCAAACTTAACTAAGTTACATGTGACATTGTTTGATCATTTTGAACCATTTGGAAATGTGTATGATATGCCTCTGATGTGTGGTTGAAATGTAGCATAATTCCATGGTCCAAGTTGCAAAAGCATTTGATTTGAAATTGAATTAATTTCAAATAAACCAAATGACATATCCTACTGGTCCCATTTTAAAATCAACTCAAACATAGTTGAAAGTTGCATTTTTGGATAGCTTATTTTCTCCTGATCATTTTTCATATATTATTTTTCCAATTTGGAATTAATATGAATTTTCTATGAATTTCCAAAGTTTGGGGTATTTTTTGGAATTTCTGGAATTCTTTAATTCAATTTGACTTTCTGGAAATTCATTAATGCGTCAGGCTGACGTCAAGCTGGCGTCAGGGGGGCTGACATGTGGGGTCGGCCTATCAGTGGCTGGTTAATTAACCCGGTTAGTTTAAACTAACCGGGGGGTTTAAGGGCTCCAAGGGCCCACCTGTCATTGACCTGGGGTCAATTAACAGGGGGTTAACCCCTAATAAAACGGACACGTCGGCCGGCCTGCCGGCGGCTAAACGCCGGCGACCTTCCAGCACGGCGGCGTCCGCACGAGATGGCGTTCCCGTGGCTCAGATGAGGCGCTGCAACCACCAGAAGACTCCTCTTGGTCGCGCGCATCTCCTCGAGCACTTCAGCGTCATCGGGGGGCACCGGAGGGACGCCGGCGACGAGCGAAGGCGGCGGCAGAGCCACGGCCTTGAAGCAGTCGTCGCTGTAGAGCCCGTCCAGACGCAGGCGTAAGTGCGTCATGCTCCTGGGAGGTCTAGGAACACGATGGACAACTCGGACGGAACGGAGAGGCACGGGAACCACCTCGCCGTCGTCCATGGCGGCGGCGAGCTTCTGCTCGCATGGTGGAGCAGCAAAGAGGATGAAAGGGGCGGTTCTAGGTTGGGGAAAACAGTGAGAAGCTCACCCTGAGCTCAACGGTGCAGACGGCGTGCTGGGGGAGGCCCTGGTGCTGCCGGAATTCAAGGTCGATCCACGGCGGCCGGAGACGAAGACGATGAAGCTAGCAAGTTCTTGGGGGCGTCTGGCTCCAATTCCTTCTGCATGGTCGGGTTGTAGACGACGGCGGAGCGGTTGGACTTGGCGTAGCGGCCTCTCGTCGACGGTGGCCGCGTGAAGACGGCGGCGTGCTCCACGGATGCTTACGGGCAGCGATGAAATCGGGCGCAGGAGGAAAGGGAAGACGATGAGGAGGGGGGGAATGGATCAGGACGGCTCCAGGACGCGTCCAGACGTGAAGATGCGGCACGGGGGAAGCAGGAGGTGGCCAGGCACGTCGGCGGCCTTTGCATGCCGGGCACACAGCTGCCTGGCTGCCTAAGGAAGACGACAGGGGAGGGGAGGTGGGCTGGGCCGGCTGGGGAACCAGTTGGGCCTCTTTGAGGTAAGCCCCCTTTTCTTTTTCTTTCTGTTTTCACTTCTGACATTTGTTCTGTTTAGCTAAATAAAATAGCTAAACATTTTATTAAATTCTGAAAACTTTGATATGGCCTCATAATAATATAGACTAGCCACTTATAAAGTTTCAACATTTTTAAAATTCAAATAATTTGAATCTTAACTCAAATAGGGGTTTTTCATTAAATCCAAGGCACTGTTTGAATATTTGAAAAATCTATGTCGGGACCCGGGGTTAGCGTATGCAAGTCCAGTTAAGCCATAGTCATATGGAGAGCCGAGAACCGTACCAACTTGTCTAAGCAGACAAGGCCAAGCACAGAACGTTCTCGGAAAGCATCGTACGTGAGGGACATCCCATCCAGGCCGGATGATCAACTGAGATGGGTCCTCATCGTCCGCACACAAGTCTAATGATATGGGTGGTGAACTCCCATATTCAAAGACAAGTCGCCTCAACCATACTATCGACTATCTCAAAACTCTTACATAGACTTACTCCAGCCCGATCACTTAGTCGGGGTCTAGGGCGGGCTCGATCATACCACAAAGTGTGCACGAGACGGAGTCTCAAACAATCGCATCGCGATGCCCCAAGCTGCGCACATCTAAGGGCCACTTGGTGTATGAAAGACCGCCAGCCAGAACACAACTAAGGTCTCGAAAACCCATACGAAGACATGCATGTTATAAACATACACGCAGCACACATGCCTTGTATGAACAGCATGTACCATTGCAATTCTCTACAAAGTGTACAATTTTATTGATAACTCTTATAGAGTACACACAGAGATCACATACATGTGATCCAACATTACAACACAAGCAGAAGCAAATTATGTCTGAGTACAGACAAGTTTAACAAATGGCTTAAGAAGCCTTATTTAAACACAAAGCCCTCCACGAGGGAACCATTCGTCTGACTGGGACTAGACTAGTTGGTCTTCAGTCGTCCAGCTCGATGAAGAAGCCACCTTCGGGCTCAGTGGAATCATATAAAACATAGATTAAGCAAACGTGAGTACAAAATCGTACTCAGCAAGACTTACATAGGAGCTATACTACTCGTGCACATGTATCAAGGTAAAGGGACGTGGGGTTCACTTGCAGAAGTGCCAGCTTTGACTTGGCTAGTCCTGAACTACGAATACCAGACTTTGAGGTAAGAAGCGTACACGAGTCCACTACTTTCTCCAACCAATACACCACTATGGTGCCTTCCTCGACTTCCCCATGAGAAAGCACGCCATAGCACTCACACTTATCTTGGTGTGTTTTAGAAGTATCCGGTTCAAGTTATCTAATAATCAAGCTAAGCTTTCCAAGCAGTCCATAACCGCGGACGCGGCTATTCGAATAGTTTTGTTAACCCTGCAGGGGTGTACCGCTACACACACATGATCATCATTTAACGCCTTTGATCTCGACACCATTCTAGGGGTGCCAGCGAGGATGCTCACCACAACTGTTACCTCATAGCCGATCTAGTCCGAGAAAACCGCCTACTTGGGTTGGTTACCACTATCGTGAACCTGGCCGGTTTACCGAAGTGGAACCAAGTGATGTGTGCGTGGTGCATAAGCCGGTCTCGGATGAGCCGTTCTCTCACTTAGCATCCAGGCCACAGACCTACCAGAACTCCGAACTATTGCGACATCTGGACATCGCAAGGGATGAGTTAGTAAGTTGAGAGGGGTCAGTGAGACAATGTGTGGTTGTACTCTTCATCTTGGATCACCACACAAGAACTCGTACTAGGGCGGTGTTCAACGAGACAACCCATCGTGTACTCCTACACAGCCTCTCATCGTTCACCTTGTATTAGGGTCGATTCACCAACACTTTTCTACCAACATCAACATGATCATTCCCATCCCGACTCACATCACAGTAACAACATGGTATCATACTAAGCATGCAATAAGCAGTAACATTGCAGGGGCCACATGATATCAAACAACTCCTACATTTGCTAGGATTGTGGTTTACTTACTACTGTGACAAAATGATAGGTCATGCAAAGGAATGGGTTTATCTATGCGGTAGAAACGAAGCATGGTGATCATCCTAAAAAATGCATAAGGGAGACATGAGAGGGAAGTGGGATTTTATCGACATGATCAATGGGGGTTTGCTTGCCTTGCTGACGAGGTTCGGGTTCGGGGTCTTCAACGAAGGGGGTGACCTCGGGCTCCGGCTCCACGTCAATCAGCAACATGACAATCATAGGATCAACATGATGTACAATGCACAATCACATGAATAAGATTGAAAGGTTGATGTTCATGGTACTGATGTGTTGAGCATTCCATTTAAATGGAGTATATTGCAATTTGAATTGCAAATTCAAACTCCACATTTGAATTCAACATTTACCAAGTTGCATGTGACATTGATTGATCATTTTGAATTATTTTCAAATGTGTATGATATGCCTCTGAAGTGTGGTTGAATTGTAGCTTAATTCCATGGTCCAAGTTGCAAGATCATTTGATTTGAATTTGAATTAAATTCAAATAAACCAAATGACATATGCTATTGGTCCAAATTTAAATTCAACTAAAACATAGTTGAAAGTTGCATATTTGGAAAGATAATTTTCTCCTGATCATTTTTCATATATTATTTGTCCAATTTGGAGTTAATATGAATTTTCTATGAATTTCCAAAGTTTGGGGTATTTTCTGGAATTTCTGGAATTCTCTTAATTCAAATAATCTCTTGAAATTCATTTAAATGATTTATTGCGTAGGTGCTGACGTCAGGGGGGGGCTGACATGTGGGGCCACCTTGTCAGTGGCTGGGTTTAATTAACCCGTGGGTTAAATTAATCCAGTGGCTTAATTAAGCCACTGGGCCCACTGGTCAGTGACCCAGGGGTCACTAACGGGGTGCTTAACAGGGGGGGTTAGAGCTGACACGCCGGCGGCTAAACGCCGGCGACTAGACCGCGGCGGCGCTGCACGGGGAGGGCGAATCAGGCCATCATTTGGAGCGCGAAGACCACCATCTTGAAGCTCTTACTCGCGCGCGTCGAACGGGACGAAAACCAAGCACTGGGGTGCACCGTACGCTCGCCGGCGTCAACTTTTGCGGCGACCTAGCTACGGCCATGATCGATATTTGGCTCCAGGGCATGACTTGAGGCGAGGCTAGGCTGGTTCGACGAGGAAGAACACGGGGAACAAGATGGACAACAAGGCGGGCTCGATTACTTAACGGGTGGACCTCGCCATGGATCCCGGCGGCGAGGAGCTTCGGCTCTCATGGCGGTCACGGCTACAGGGAGTAATCGAAGGGGAAAAGTGAGGGGTTTTGACCCCAAGCTCACCAGGAGCTCAGCAGAGGTGGTGGCGAGGGCTGGGGTGGCTCAACGGCGACGTAATCGACGAAGTCCTTCACGGCGGCCGGCGGGAACTCGAGGAAGAATCCGGCGTCTACGTGGGCTCCGGGCTCGATTCCTTCTGCAAGTCGGTGAAGACGACGACAACGAAGCGCTTGGACACAGTCTTGGGGCTTCTAGGCGTCAATGGCCACGCGTGTGTTTGACGGCGCTCCGGCGTGCTTCTCGGGCGGCGACGGATTCGAGCACGGGAGGAGGAGGAGGAAGCTCTGGAGGGGGGGAATGGACTGCGGAGGCTGCGGGGAGTCTCCAGACGCGAGAAGAGGCCACGGGGAGGCCTGGAAGCTCTCGGCGGCGACGTGGCGTCCCCAGCTAGCTCGGTGGCATTCCACCGAGCATCTTGGAGGCACGGGACGGGGAAGAAGACGCCGCTGCCCCTGTGGGCCGGCTGGGCTGGGGTGGGCCGGCTTCGCCTGGGCGCCAGGTAAGGATTTCTGAATTCTTTTCTATTTCTCTTTTCTGACATTTGTTCTGTTTAGCTAAATAAAATAGCTAAACATTTTTTTAAATGCTGAAAAAATTTATGTGGTCTCATAATAATATTGACTAGCCACTTATAAAGTTTCAACATTTTTAAAATTCAAATAATTTGAATCTTAAATCAAATAGGGTATTTCTTTAATTCCAAGGCACTGTTTGATTATTTGAAAAATCTATGAGCATGGGGTGGGTCCCACATCACTTGATATGTGATCACACTCATTTATAAGACTTTTCAAAAATCTAACATGAATTTTTGGAGAAGATTTTTATCTGGCCTTTTGAATTAATTCATCTGGGGGTGTTCCTTCTCCCATTTGATTTTGATTTTTGATTTCAAAGATTTCTTTTGAAATTTTGACATGATGCAAGGTCACTTTGATTCTAGCACATTACCTAACAGAGGGTTCTGACAACTCGCCCCAACTCAACAGAATCTCGTCTCGAGATTCAGAAGTTTGCGGGAGGAAGGTGGGGTACTCGGCACTGAGACGGTCTTCTCTTTCCCACGTAGCTTCTCTTTCAGAGTGGTGTGACCATTGCACTTTCAGAAACCTAATCTTATGAAGACGAGTGACACGCTCTGCGGAATCAAGAATACGAACGGGGTATTCTCGATAAGAAAGGTCATCTTGAAGATCAAGCGTTTCATGGTCGAACTTCGCGGATGGGGTCCTTGAAGCAACGCCTGAGTTGGGACACATGGAATACATCATGTACTCGGGAGAGGTGCGGAGGTAGTTCAAGTTGGTAGGCAACTTCTCCACGTTTAGCAATAATGCGGAAAGGTCCGATGTAACGTGGGGCCAACTTGCCTTTGATACCGAAACGTTGGGTTCCCTTCAGAGGAGTAACCCGAAGGTAAGCCTTCTCATCCAGATTGTAGCTCTCTTGCCTATGATGACGATCATAGTAGCTCTTCTGACGAGACTGGGCTGCTTTCAATTGATCACGAACAATGCGAACTTGCTCTTCTGCTTCCTTGATCATATCCGGTCCAAAGAATTGTCTTTCACCAGTTTCTGACCAGTTTAAAGGTGTTCGACATCGTCGTCCATATAGGAGTTCAAATGGAGCCATGTTCAGACTAGATTGAAAACTATTGTTATAAGCAAATTCGGCAAATGGAAGAGACTTCTCCCAATTCTTTCCGAATGAGATAACACAAGCTCTGAGCATGTCTTCAAGAATTTGGTTAACCCTTTCGACTTGACCGCTAGACTGAGGATGGAAAGTTGTACTAAAGGAGAGATGAGTTCCCATAGCATTCTGAAAGCTTCCCCAAAATCTAGAGGTGAAAAGGCTACCGCGATCAGAATTGATTTCCAAAGGAACACCATGATGGGATACAATTCTAGAGATGTACAAGTCCGCTAACTGGCTAGCAGTTATGGACTCGCGAACCGGAAGGAAGTGTGCAACTTTGGAAAGCCTATCTATGACAACGAAGATGACATTGTTTCCTTTCTGGGTTTTTGGAAAGCCGGTGATGAAGTCCATACCGACTTTGTCCCATTTCCACTCGGGAATAGACAAAGGTTGAAGTGTACCAGCAGGTCTTTGATGTTCTGCCTTAATGCGACGACAAACATCACATTCGGCAACAAATTGAGCAATGTCTCTCTTCATCCTAGTCCACCAAAATCTCTGGCGTAGATCTCGGTACAATTTTGTGCTACCGGGATGAATTGAGAGGGGTGTATCATGGGCTTCCTTGAGGATGAGTTGCCTTAGTTCCTTATTCTTAGGTACTACCAAATGATTTTCAAAGAATACCGTTCCTTTGCTATCTGTGGAGAAACATTTAGCAACTCCGCTAGCAATGTTCTCCTTGATCCGGCGAACACCTCGTGCACGCCTTTGGGCAACTATGATTTGATCCTCAAGAGTTGGTTTCGCCACCAAGGTAGAAAGATAGCCATGAGGGACAATTTCAAGGTTGAGCTTGCGAAAGTCCTCATGAAGAAGTGGTTGATACTGCTGTAACATGAGGTTGTTACAGTACGACTTACGACTTAGTGCATCAGCCATGACATTGGCTTTGCCTGGGGTGTAAGAAATTACTACGTCGTAATCTTTTATCAACTCAATCCAGCGTCTTTGCCTGAGATTAAGATCTGGCTAGGTGAAAATATATTTGAGGCTTTGGTGGTCAGAATAGATCTCGCAACGGTTACCAAGGAGGTAATGTCGCCAAGTTGTTAGGGCATGAACTACGGCAGCGAGTTCAAGGTCATGGGTAGGATAGTTCTCTTCATGTGGCCGCAACTGGCGTGAAACATAAGCTACCACATGTCGATCTTGTAGAAGTATGCATCCTAACCCTTGCCGTGATGCATCACAATATATCTCGAAATCCTTTTTGGTGTCTGGAGGTGCAAGTACGGGTGCAGAAGTCAACCTTCTTTTTAGCTCTTGAAAGCTTTCCTCGCACTTGGGAGTCCATAGGAATTTCTTATCTTTCTTGAGGAGTTCAGTTAGAGGCTTTGCAACTTTAGAAAAGTTCTCGACGAAGCGACGGCAATAGATTGCTAGGCCAAGAAAACTCCTAACTTGCTTAACCGATTCAGGTGGAGTCCAGTCAAGGACGGCCTGAACTCTCTCGGGATTCACAGCAATGCCTTTTGCAGAAATCACGTGGCCTAAGTAGGTCACTTCTGGTAGCCAAAATTCACACTTGGAGAATTTAGCATACAGGCGATGTTCTCTAAGTTTCATCAATACCAGCCTTAGGTGTTCGACATGTTCTTCTTCGTTCTTTGAGTAGATGAGAATGTCATCGAGGTAAACCACGACGAACTGGTTCAAATACTCCATGAAGATCAAGTTCATCATGCGTGAGAAAGTTGCGGGGGCATTGGTTAAACCAAAGGACATGACGGTGTACTCGTAAAGAGCATAACGAGTAGTAAAAGCCGTTTTGGGAATGTCCTCGTTTCGGATTTTGATTTGATGATAACCTAATCTCAAATCCATCTTGGAGAAGACGGAGGATCCTGCAAGTTGATCATAAAGATCATTGATCCTGGGAAGTGGGTACTTGTTCTTTATCGTCGCTAAATTTAGCAGGGAATTACTCACACATGAAAGGAGAAGTCATGGAGGGATGATGGAGTGGCGATGGTGATGCCGATGGCGATGATCTCCCCTCACCGGAGGCCAATACAGCCTCCAGATTAGTCCTCCTAGAGAAGAACAGAGGGTGGCGGCGACTCCGTGACGGAAACTGGGAAAACGACTTATGTTCTGGGGTTTCATCGCCACGGGAATAAATAGGGTCTTCGGTAGGGCACCATAGGAGGGAGCACCCACCCAGACGGCCTTCTGGCGCGGCCAGGGGTGGGGCCGCTCCAGCAGGGCGCATGGGCCCTTCTGGATTCCCTCTGGCCCCACTTCTGGCACAATGGCCCTTCGGGTGCGTGGATTTTCTATGAATTTTCCTGGAATTTTATGAGACACCTAAAAATCCATTTTCCTACACATAAGAAAACCATACAGGCACCTCTGCTGAAAACAGCGTCAGTCTGGGTTAGTTTTGTCCAAATAATGCAAGAATGAGGCCAAAACAATAGCAAAAGTGTTTGGAAAAGTAGATATGTTTGAGATGTATCAACTTCCCCAAGCTTAGTATATTGCTTGTCCTCAAGCAATTTAGTTCAACAAACTGGACGCGACAAAGAAAAATTTCACAAACTCTTTTTCTCCATTAGATGTATATAAGCATGTACTATGAAAGGAGTTTAGCAAGTATTGAAACAATGCTATGAAGACAATGCACGAAGCCGTCCTTCTTTCAAGTGATCAATAACAAACAACCAAAAGTAAATAATATGCTGCTGAAAATCAAGACAATATCACAATGCACATAGCTTGAACATACTAGAGTGGTATCTCGCTAGACTCCATGAGTGAAGCAAAACATACATGCAGAAACTCCTCCGAAGTTTTAAAGGAGACTAGAACTAAGAATTTCAGAACAAGCAATATCACAATCATGCAGAAGACAATGTAGTACTTTGGGACAATGCATGTTACACTAAGAATGAAAATTATGCTCAAAATAGTTGGTGCTTTGAAGAAAGAAGTGGAGACTCTCGAACCGTGGCTTTTGATGGCAAGGTTGAAAACCCGTGGTTGGAAGCAAAGACTAAACAAGTACCAGAGCTCTTGGTTTTGAAAACAGATACAAAATTCTCTTGAGAAGTGCAACTTTCCAGTCAATGATGAACAGTAAAGGTCTCTCAATATCTCCCATACCAACCATATTAATGGCGGTTCCCATGCTTTTTGCATACACTTTTGTTCCCTTATCCACCTATCATTTGACAGTCTATGGTACCTTTATATTGCCTCAAGTATGGAAGGAAGTTTTCTCGCTCCATCTATCATTAGCAGCATTTGGCCCATTTCATTCCATCATCAAGTATGGGGGAGGTGTAACTTCCTTTTTTATTAATTTGACTAGTTAAAACTTTGTCAAAATATTTTTGGCATGGAAGATACTGATTTTTCCCTCACCGCACCATGAGCTTGTATGGTTACAAAAGGGAATATTTTGAATAAATTTCGAGATGGCACAAGAAAGTCTAAGTTAGGGATGGCAGGTAAATACCATATATAGGAAGGTATGGTGGACTCAAGTGGAATAACTGGTTTGAAAAGGAGTTTGGATTCACAAGCAGATTTCCGCTTAGTGCGAGTGAAGGCTAGCAAAAGACTGGGAAGCGGCCAACTAGAGAGCAATAAAAGTCATAATCACGCAGAGCGACAAAGCAACATTGAATCGGGCATGAAAGTGATATAACTATTCTGAAATAAAAAGATCATCAAGGCATGAAAGCCTTTTTAGTCATAAACATGTGTGAACTTGTGCCAAGTCAATCCAAGAATTCTCCGAAGGGAAATACCACTTCAATATGCCAAACCATGAACAATGCAATGCATGAAAATCATTTCAACAACACATTATGCACTCTAGCTATTGATCAGCCACAAAGAAAGCATGAACCACTGGGAAAGCATTGTAACCATAGCACTATGTCGCTACAAGATGGTCTCTAGATCATAAGTACAGGCATATGTACAAAAGTAGAAACAAGAAGAGTTCATACCGTCTTTCCTTTTTGCATCCCTTCCATCGATCTTCGTCATTACTGCCTTGTCACTTGCACGATCGAACGTGGGAAATATAATAAAATGCCATCACGGACTCGAGCTGAACTCTGAAAACAAAGCAAACTAAAGAGAGAGAGGAAATCTTTTTGGGTTCTTCAAAGGTTTAATGAGAGCAAAAGAAAAGGGGAAATCTTTTTGTTCTTTTTTCAAATTAAAAGAACAACGAAGAACAACAAAAACTTCAGAAAGATCAAAGCGAACAAAATAAAATGGATAATACAATGGAAAAAGGGAGAAGGGCACGTACTCCCCCAAGCTTAGGCTTTTGGCCTAAGTTGGTAACAGCTACTGCGGTCCCTAGGAGCTTCCTGCTCCGGGGTGGTATGGGTAAGTCCGTGAGTCGTGCGGGGCTTCAGGTGCGTACACCGAAGTCCTGGGATCCTCCCATGAATAAGGCTCCGCGCCCCAAGTAGAGGAAGACCCTTCACCCCACTGGGTGATGGTCTCCCCCTGGAAAGGTGGAAACTCACCGTGCTCCTCCTCATCGGGCACAACCCCCGCCATGGGGTTATGAAACTGTTGCTAGACCACATACTCATCGAACTGGGTAACGTTGAAGGACCATCCTCTCCTGCGAGTATAATCAAACAAAAGAGGTGCAGGTAGACGAATCTCCCGAATACTGGTCAGTCCAAACCTAAGAATATAATTAAGGTTACCAAACTCGGAAGTACTGGTAAAAAACTCATGCATCTTCATAGCAGCAAGGTCAAAGCTTATATAAGTAAAAGCCCTATCATCAGGATGTGGGGTGCCCCCAAGAGACTCAAGAATAAGTGTGGCGTAAACGTCACCAAAGATATCTCCCTTGTTGCCATTAGCAACAAGGCGGCGAGAAATTAAGGCACCCACATTATAGTTACTCTCCCCTGAAAGGGTGTTCGCAGGGACAACAATATCCAGTGCAGAACTGTTGCTCGTGTTGTCACGAGCTAACACCCCTCTAGCAATAAAATACGAGAAATACCTGAAGTGCGGGAATAAGATGCTGGAAATCTTCGAACGCTAGATATCCCTCGTGTCCTGGCTGCAAAGAGAGTTGAAGAGGGTTCTCAGCTCGAAAGGCTGAGAGTTCATCTTTGTCATCTGTCCAACGTTTGGCACACCTATTATTTCACAAAATCTTGCCAAAGACATGGTCAAAAGATCATTGGAAATTTTAAACTCAACAATACCAATGTCATGATTATATCTGAAACTATTAATAAAACAGCAGGTGAGTTTACGATAGTGGGCAACATGGCATGTTTCTACCCGTGTCAAACCTGCATTAGCACAAAGGCCGTAAAATTCCTCCTTAATTCCCGCAGCTTCAAGGAAAACATTGCACGGATATGTCATTGCGCGTGCCAGACTTGTGTCTTCCAACAACTCTAGGGGCACATGGTCTTCATTATAGCTCACCCTAGCAGCTGAGGATGAAGTTGCTGCTCTAGTGACTCGATCGGTGCGCTCGGGCTTCTTCTTCCCAAGCCACCCCTTTGCTTTTCCTTACAAACTCATTTCTGAAATTTTTGACAATTCACAAAAACAAGGATCTAAGCAAAGTGAGTTGGGGCAAACTACTCTACTTACTTACCTAAGGCATAAACTTGCATCAAAGCTTGGAAAATAAATTTCTAAACATGCATGCAAGCTCATATGAACAGCACCAATAACTTCTAAATACTCACAAATGAATCCACCAATCAAAAATAGAATTGGAGGGGTGGAGGAGTCACATACCAGGGAGTATTTGCTCAAAATTTCTGCTCAAATGACGGGTTGTGGAGAGAGATCGAAAATCGCCTCCAAGAACAGCAAGAACGCAAGTCCAGGACCAGAACTCGTCTTTTTGGAGAGAGAGGAAGAGAAGGGAAGAAGAAATAACTGGTTGGCTGCCCTGTGGACCCCAGGCGCCCTGTGGGCGCGACCATGGGGCAGGCCCACGCCAACTGGCCGCCTGGGCCACTGGTGCCCCCCTGGTCAGCCCCAGGTGCCCCTAGGTCACTTTCGTCGTGGAAACTTTGATTTTTATTTTTGTGGAATTTTTCTGATATCTTCACTATTGAAAAAATTTTGAGGTTCAAAAAGATGTGAAACTTTCTAAAAACTTGAAACAGTGGTTAGAAAAGTGAAGCTTCAAAAACATACAAACTTGGTACATCAAGGAGAACAAAATCTAAAACAAATGACAACATAACAAGCTCCACTTTTTACCTATATAAAACATGCTAGTTAGCAAGGTTGATCAAGTCTTACCAACAAACTAGCGATATATAGAGCAGAAAGTCTCACCTCTTATGAAGTGATAATTGTAGCTTTACCTTAATGGACATTGTCCCCACCATAATGGTTTTGTATTTTTGGTGCACATGTAGAGGACAATCCCATTCTCCAATCTTCACGGTCTCGATATTATCTATAGAGTTAAGGCCATGCATTTTGTCGATATTCTTCGGAAAATACACCGTGTGTTCTTTATCATCCACGTTGAAGGTAACCTTTCCTTTATTGCAATCAATGATATCACCTACGGTGTTAAGAAAAGGTCTATCAAGAATAATGGACATGCTCCTATCCTCGGGCATGTCAAGCACAACAAAATCAGTAAGAATTAAGAAATTGGCAACTTCAACAGGAACATCCTCACAAATACCAATGGGAACGGTGATGTGCGAGGTGATGATAGTGATTTCTCGCCCTTCGTTGGTGAGCCCCAAGTGGAAGGCGTGATGTAGCACAGCTGCAAATTTCCCTCAGTAAAGATACCAAGGTTTGTCTCCAGTAGGACTCCAGAGATGATAAGTAGGTGTCAGTAGCGCAACTGATGTGGACCTGCACACAGACACAAATAACGTTGTTCCCAACGAAGTTCAGAGAGGTTGTCAATCTCTCCGGTCTTGTTGTTCACAAAGGATCAAACACAAGGGATAATGATAGAAACTGAAAGTAAAAGCAGAAAAGTAAATGAGCATGGAAACAGTAATGAGGATATGGACCGGGATACGTGATGTTCACTAGTGATGTCTCTCTCCCAAAAGACGATAAAACTGCTATGCGAGGTGAACAAATTACAGAAGGGCAATTGACAGGATTATGAACGCACCGCAATGCTAACTATGCTACAAAAGAAAGGAAGAGGCTCAAAATCACGGGCAGTACGCCAAAATAAGTAGACCGAAATCCAACTGCATCTACTACTAATCATCCACCTTGAGATATCTATCCAGGACATCTCGCTGGTATTAAGTTGCGAGCCCCACCCAAAGTGTAAACCCAAAGCAACAGACAACTGCATTAAAAAGCACTTTGCGTAAAGTAAACAATCCTTGTAACCGCGGTTACAAGCACCGTTGTTTTCCCCCTTGTGGCAATAGCACATCCCCTAGACTCATGTTTCTGTCACTCAAGCGTGTCATCGGGGGCCATGAACCCATAATCGAGCATAACGTTCCCTCTTGGGGTTACTACCTACTACTTGGCCAAAGCAATAAACAGCAATGGAGAACATGCAAGAATTACTTAGGAACAAAAATATAAGAGATAAGAACCAAATATATTACTCAATCACAATCTGAACATAATCTCATAATCCATCACATCCCATCAAACTCAGCATAGCAACAGCAGAAAGATTACAAAAGTGCCTCGATCATGTAGGGCAGCTCACGAGGTCTAAACCATGAAGAACAAAGAGGGGAAGAGAACATCACATAGCTATTGATCACGGACCCATGGTCCAAGGAAAACTACTCACGAGACATCCGGGAAGCATCCATGGTGGAGAGGAGACTCCCGGAGGTCGGCCCTCCCTCCGGCAGGGTGCCGGGAAGAGGTCTTCTAGTGCTCCCGATCTCGGAAGCGCGGCGGCGGCAGAACAGAGGCGAGATCGCGAAAAAGGGTTCTATTCTCGGAAGTTTCCCGTGACGGAGAATATATAGGCAAAGGGGGGCAGCCAGGGGGGCCACCAGGAGTCCAGGCGGCCCCCTGGCGCGGCCAGGCCCTAGGCCGCGCCACCAGGGCGCATGGGCCCCTGGTGGTGGCCCTCTGGCCCCACCCAGGTTCTTCCGGAAGGTTCCTTCACGCTGATTTTTATCTGATTTTCCCGAATTTTTGGAGCACTTTTTATTTGGGGAAAACTGAAATAGAAAAACAGCAGAAAATAGGAACTGGCACTGTGGTGCACTGATTTAATAGGTTAGTCCAAATATGATCAAAAGTGTATGAAAGTGTATCTAGATCATAGCAATATCACACAAAACATGCATGGAGCAAGCATAAATTATAGATACGTTTTGGACGTATCAACATCCCCAAGCTTAATTCCTGCTCGTCCTCGAGTAGGTAAATGATAACGGCATAATTTCTGTGGTGACATGCTAGCAACCATATAAAAACTTTGAAAAGTGAAGCAATCAAGGTTAGAAATTCAATTCAAGTCATAACATGCAAGAGTCTATATTAGCATTGAAACAAGTAACAAAAGAACATTAGGTGCAAGAGCTCTCGCTGTCCGTGACTCGAATGTATCCAAATGGTGTTTGCGTGCAAGAAGGGGGATAGGGAATACGAGAAAAACAATTTATTTGTTGACAACTCAATCTACTAAAGTTCCACACTTGGTCTTTTTCTGGAATCTTATCTTGACTCGTCCCCAGACCACTAGCCAGGTACAAGTCAATTTGATCCACTCCTTTTTCAATATTTTGAGCACTGATGCAATGGATGAGCGTAAGCACGAGAGTTGACACTTAGGATGGCAAAGAGAGGAATACGGAGGAGGAAGACAAAAAGGGAAGAGAAAGGCTCACATAAATGAGGACAATCATAGGCAAGAGATGCCAAATGATAGATATGATGTGAGGAGTAGGGATTGCCATGCAACGGATGCACATACGAGCTAGGAAGCTCTCCAAAGGAACTAGTGGGGGTGCATCTAACTTGCTCGCTCATGAAGACCTAGAGCTCGTTTGAGGAGGCTCATCCTTGGAATATGCAAGCCAAGTTCGATAGTGTGAAGGTCCCCACATCGCTATATGCATAATGATCATCTCTATGGAGTACAAGGATATAGAGGGAGTACTAGTGTGGATCTCTCAAAAGGGTAGTAGTGTTGCCCCTTTCTCTCTTTTTATTTCTTTTTTCTCTTTTTTCTATTTTTTTGTGGCCTCAATGGCTCTTTCTATTTAACTTTCATTTGTCCTCTTTGGGATCTTTTATTGTGTCCACTTTGGGATCTTTTCCTCACTTAAGGGAAACACTCTATTTTACAAGAAGATAAAGGAGATCTTTCACACTTTACAAGGTACTCAAAATCATAAAGAAGATGTAACTATCATGATGTATGCAATGTATGTCGCTGCCAGTGTAGCAGGAACATGTATGACATGAAGATCAAGTCATGAAGAGGTGGATGTTGCATGGCAATATATCTCAGAAAGCCTATGGAAATGCCTTGATAGGTAGGTCTGTGGCTGTTTTGAGGAAAGATATAAGGAGGTTTATGATGATAGAGCGTATCATGCCAAGGGTTTGGATGTACCGGCGAAGGTGGATACCAACTCTCGGAGTGAGAAGAAGGCAATGCACGGCACGGGAGAGGCTAGCAAAATATGGGAAGTTGGAAGTGTCAACTTTCAATACTTACATTAGTCTGAAGAACTCATGCGCTTATTATCGGTAACTCTCAATCTAATAAGGAGGTTCACAAAGAGACAAGTACCCCGAGGAGGAGTGTATGGGGGTTTGGTTATCCTTGCGCATCCCCGACTCATGGTACGTGAGTGTACTCTAATATTTGATCCCTCCAAAGATTAGTGATCCATCTAGTAGCTAGAGTTCTCAACTGGTTTTGTAGGTTTTGAAAATACACACGGATTGCCCAAAATATGACACCTATCACTAATAGGCTAGAGCTCTTGACACCAAAAGTTCAGACATTACTCACATCAATACCTCAAAACTATTGCAAGTTACTACTAGAATTAAATAGCAACCTCAATTACCTACTTTCAAGACAAGACACAACTCAGTGCAACAACCAACTCTCTTTAACAAGATAAACATGATAACTAAAAAGAGTTCCAGCAACAGACTAAACAAAAGCCAAGGCTCTTGCTAAAGACAAACTAAGACTAAAACTAAACATGGCAGCAGCTATGAAAAGATAAAGAACACACAACAAAAAAAAGATAAGCAGGAAAAATCCTATGATGTGTTCTAGATTTTGAAAGTGGAGCGTGTTTCTCTCCCACACAAAGTAAGACGGGATCTAACTTGTTATGAACATCAAGAAAAGCTAAAGAAAACTAAAAATAAAACCTAAGAGCGAGACGCTCCAAGCATAGCACATAACGCATGAAGTGATAAAAATATAGTGAGACGAAGGACGAACTGATGATTGTTGATGGAGAAGGGGATGCACAGGGGCATCCCCAAGCTTAGACGCTTGAGTCTCCTTGAATATTTATTGGGGATGCATGGGGGCATCCCCAAGCTTGAGCGCTTGACACTCCCGAATCTTCTTTCATCATCTTCCATCGCACACTTGAAAACTCCCTTCATACATAACTCATCATAAGCTGATTAGAGAGGTTAGTACCCTTAATAAAATAATTTTTCCACACTGGATATAAAGATATTCTTGAAGAGCTACTATTTCTCAAGAGTGCCAAAAGGTTTTTGCAAAGAAAAAGCAAGCTTAAGGTTTACAAAAGTAAGGAGAGACAAAACGTTGCAGAATCTGTGAAAACAGAACAGTAGGTAGTAAAGAATTTTTTAGGGGCACTTCTGCAACTCAAATCAAAAAACTCAAAACATACGAAAGTTTCACAATTGTATACAGCATGCTGTCAAAAAAAATCATATCAAAAAGATGATCCGGTGATTTGATTAGAATTTTTCTGTCAAGGGACAGAATCTGTTTTCTGGACAGCATGTCACAACTTTTGCTTCCCTTATCATAAGAGGCTATAACTTGGCACAAAGCTGAAAAATAAAGATACAATGATGTTGCTATAGTAGTAACAAACATCAAGACACAATAAAAGCAAAAAATAAAAACCTAAATTCGTTGCGGGCTGCCTCCCGAAAGCGCTTTCTTCTATGCCTTTAAGCTAGGCTTAAAGATTATAGAAGATGCTCTCACAAGAATAAGAATTTTGAAGCAAAAGAGAGCATCAAGAAGCAAATGTGAAACACATTTAAGCCTAGCCCACTTCCTATGCATAGGCATCTTGTAAGAAAATAAATCAAAGAAGCACAAAGTGACATGCATAGGAAGGTAGAACAAGAAAAACTTCAAAACTTTCAACATGAAGAGAGGTGTTTTTGTAACATGGAAGTTTCTACAACCAAACTTTCCTCTCTCAAAGTAATTTTCAGTAGCATCATGAACAACATCAAGAATATAACTATCACATAAATCACGTTGTTCATGACCTACAAGAACACGTGTATTGTTTTCAACAGGGTTTTTAGGATGATAAGATAGATGCAACCCATCACACTGAGCCTTGATAAGAGCAAAATTCTCTGGAATAGTTGGATATTTAAAAAGGATAATAGGGAAATCAAGTGTGGGTGCAACAACAATAATTTCATGCTTAACATAAGGAACTATAGCAAGTTCATCTTCGTAGGCATCATCCATAGTGGCGTCATGGCCATCAACAAAGCAAGTATCAAAATCATCAGAAAGGGAAGTATCAAGTGAGTCCTCGGAATCATAAGATTCCTCTTCATAGCAATCATTAGCCTCTTCTTGGGAAGCAAGCATTCTATTTTTAAAATCCTCAATATAAGCATTGGAAGTATAATTCTCAAAGCAATAAGCAAGAACAGCAAAGTTTTCAGACTTGTGAATAGTATCGTAATACTTTTGAATCAAAGAAGCAATCTCATAAGCACCTTTAAAAGCAACAAACTTTTCAATCTTTTCAACATCAAAGTACTCATAAACACCTTTGGCATAAGAAGATAGGATCTCATTTTCATTAAACTCACATTGGAAAGGAAGGTGTTTACGCTCTATATTAGAGCAGCAAGTAAAATCATAAATGTGGCATAAACACTCGGCATAGCAATAAGAAGTTTGTATTTGGTCCCATAAGTTTTTCCCTTTCTCAGATAGGCGGTGCCGCGTATAATGAGCATGCTCATTCAATGACTTTCCCTCAACCAAGTCGGTTGGGTTTTTTAGCGCGAGCACAAATTGATCGAAGACGAGCCAACTGAAACATGTCCATCCTACCATATTTGCGTGGTTCCACACCCATGGTGAAGATAGCATTAGTAGGTATTTTTGGTATTTTTGATTAGGGACAAAAAAGTAAAAAACTGAAAGGTAAACTAACAAGACTAAAAAGCAAAGGTAAAAGATAGTGTGCAACTCCCCTATCTTGTCACTCGGAGTCCCCGGCAACGGCGCCAGAAATTTGGCTTGATGTGCGAGGTGATGATAGTGATTTCTCGCCCTTCGTTGGTGAGCCCCAAGTGGAAGGCGTGATGTAGCACAGCAGCAAATTTCCCTCAGTAAAGATACCAAGGTTTGTCTCCAGTAGGACTCCAGAGATGATAAGTAGGTGTCAGCGGCGCAACTGACGTGGACCTGCACACAGACACAAATAACTTTGTTCCCAACGAAGTTCAGAGAGGTTGTCAATCTCTCCGGTCTTGTTGTTCACAAAGGATCAAACACAAGGGATAATGATAGCAACTGAAAGTAAAAGCAGAAAAGTAAATGAGCGTGGAAACAGTAATGAGGATATGGACCGGGATACGTGATGTTCACTAGTGATGTCTCTCTCCCAAAAGACGCTAAAACTGCTATGCGAGGTGAACAAATTATAGAAGGGCAATTGACAGGATTATGAACGCACCACAATGCTAACTATGCTACAAAATAAAGGAAGAGGCTCAAAAGCACGGGCAGTACGCCAAAATAAGTAGACCGAAATCCAACTGCATCTACTACTAATCATCCACCTTGAGATATCTATCCGGAACATCTCGCTGGTATTAAGTTGCGAGCCCCACCCAAAGTGTAAACCCAAAGCAACAGACAACTGCATTAAAAAGCACTTTGCGTAAAGTAAACAATCCTTGTAACCGCGGTTACAAGCACCATTGTTTTCCCCCTTGTGGCAACAGCACATCCCCTAGACTCATGTTTCTGTCACTCAAGCGTGTCATCGGGGGGCATGAACCCACAATCGAGCATAACGTTCCCTCTTGGGGTTACTACCTACTACTTGGCCAAAGCAATAAACAACAACAGAGAACATGCAAGAATTACTTAGGAACAAAAATATTAGAGATAAGAACCAAATATATTACTCAATCACAATCTGAACATAATCTCATAATCCATCAGATCCCATCAAACTCAGCATAGCAACAGCAGAAAGATTACAAAAGTGCCTCGATCATGTAGGGCAGCTCACGAGGTCTAAACCATGAAGAACAAAGAGGGGAGGAGAGCATCACATAGCTACTGATCACGGACCCATGGTCCAAGGAAAACTACTCACGAGACATCCAGGAAGCATACATGGTGGAGAGGAGACTCCCGGAGGTCGGCCCTTCCTCCGGCAGGGTGCCGGGAAGAGGTCTTCTGGTGCTCCCGATCTCGGAAGCGCGGTGGCGGCGGAACAGAGGCGAGATCGCGAAAAAGGATTCTGTTCTTGGAAGTTTCCCGTGACGGAGAATATATAGGCGAAGGGGGGCAGCCAGGGAGGCCACCAGGAGTCCAGGCGGCCCCCTGGCGCGGCCAGGCCCTAGGCCGCGCCACCAGGGCGCCTGGGCCCCTGGTGGTGGCCCTCTGGCCCCACCCAGGTTCTTCCGGAAGGTTCCTTCACGCTGATTTTTTATCTGATTTTTCCCGAATTTTTGAAGCACTTTTTATATGGGGGAAAACTGAAATAGAAAAACAGCAGAAAACAGGAACTGGCACTGTGGTGCACTGAGTTAATAGGTTAGTCGAAATATGATCAAAAGTGTATGAAAGTGTATCTAGATCATAGCAATATCACACAAAACATGCATGGAGCAAGCAGAAATTATAGATACGTTTTGGACGTATCGAACGGCTGTTGACTTGTCAGCCACCTGGAGAGAGATATCTATAGGGATTAGTTTCTCTAAACAAAGCCTTTTGTAAAGATAAAAAGGAATAACACTCACTCATGCACCAACATCACATAAAGAAGTTTTGACATAGTTATTCTTTATGGAGCAAGGAATGGTGGGTATACCTGGATCAGCAAGCTTCACAGGAATCTTGCCACTGAAAGAGTAGTTAGCAAGCATAGTAGATATTGCCTCATTGGGAACTTTTATTTTATTAGTAACAATATCTTTCATATATCTCGAATAAGGAAGTAACTTAATAGCATCAGTCAAAGGAATTTGAAGAAAAAGAGGTTTCATCCATTCACAAAATTTATTATAGTGCTCTTCTTCTTTGGTTTTGAGAGACTTACCTAGAAAGAGCATGAGTTTATGTACCCATGGTTCTCTCTCCTTTACATATGTTCTTTCTATGAAGTCTTCTCTTGTGTATTTCTTGCGTTTATCTGGTGCTTCTTCTTCTCGCACTTCAGGAGGGTCATTCATCTCCTTATCTTTTTCAGGCTCAGCACCGTCTTCAGTCTCAGCATCGGAGGTGGATATGCTATTTGGATCAATAGAAGGCCCTTCCTCTACTATGGGATCATTTGAATTGTCAGCTTCCTTGTGTTTCTTCTTCTTCTTGTTTTTCGGAGAACTAACAAATTCTTCTTCTTGCATTTGAGAATCTTGTTCAATCCTCTTCGGATGCCCCTCTGGATAGAGAGGGTCTTGGGTCTGTGTTCCACTCCGAGTCTTTATACCATAAGCCTGTAAATCATCTTGTTTGGCATTGTTAGCAAGAAAATCTTTTTGCACATTAGAAATTTGTTCAAGCTGACTTTGAACTATATGAAAATGCTTAACAAGACATTTAACATCATTAACTGTTCTACCTAGAACATCAAGTAAACTTTTGATAGCAAGGTAATTATCATGCAAATGACTTTGTATCCTCTCATTAAAGATATTTTGCTTAATAATAAAATTATCAAGCTCATCTAAACATTGATCAGGAGGCTTACCTTTAGGGATGTCACTTTCATTGAAATCTAAAAGAGAGTGTACCTCTACCAAGGGAGGGTGAGTAGTAGGCTCACATAACTTCTCAATAGGAGGTAGATTCTTCACGTCTTCAGCTTTAATTCCTTTCTCTTTTATAGACTTCTTCGATTCTTGCATATCTTCGGGGCTTAGGACAAGCATTCCCCTTTTCTTTGGTGGTGGAGGTGGTTCAAGGACGGACCAATCTTCGTGGTTCTTGGCAATCTTGTCCATCAATTCTTCAGCATCGTCCGGTGTTCTTTCCCTAAAAACACAACCAACACAACTATCCAAATAGGATCTAGAGTCATCGGTTAGACCAGCATAAAATATATCAAGTAATTCATTTTTAGGGACTCCGTGTCCCGGTCTAGCCTTGATTAAACTACAATACCTCCCCCAAGCTTTAGGGAGGTGCTCATCCTGCAACTGTTTAAAGTTATAAATTCTTGGTAAAGCAGCATGCTGCATATGAGTAGGAAAGTACTTATCAACAAAAGATTGAGCTAAGTCTTGGGGACTCTTAATGGAACCATAGGGTAGTGCATCATACCATGCTTTAGCATCTCCCTTTAAAAAAAGGAAAAAAGCTAAGCCACATAAAAGTTTCATATCCTCTCATCAGTAGTAAACAAGACACCCAACTTAGTGAGTTTGGTCAGGTGTGCAATAGCATCATCATTTTCTCTGCCAAAAAACAGCTTCAACTGCAGATATAAGTGGAAGATCAACAGAGAAATCATAACGAGGATCATTGATTCACATAGAAGATGTAGCAAATTCAAGATCAGGAGTAATCTTGTTCTTCATGGAGTGCTTTTCGAGCAGCTTCCTAACAGCACCAGGGTCAGAGTCGGTACACTCTGTAAGTTCCCTGCATAAATCATCATCAAGAATAACATAATCATCCTCAAGGAGTCTCTCCTTGAGTTTGTCCAAGTCTGGGTAACCAAAGGCTTTGCAAGTAGGAAAATAGGTAGCTGGAGTTTCAGTATCGGATTTTTCTGCAACCCTTGCAATTTGAGTTTCAAGATAGCGACCAAGAAAACCAATTTCATCAAGAGTAGTGAAAGCATCATCAAAAGTATCGGACATAGTAACAGACTTAGTGGAAGTAGTATGTGGTGGTGGTGGTGAAGCAAACTTACTTATAACTGAAGGCGAATCAAATGTAGCACTAGTGCTCAGAACGGTACCTTTTCTTGTAGTGGATGGTAAGATCGGGACCTGACGGGGATCAACCCTGACAAATCCCATGGTCAGGAACCTTGGGTTAGTCATGAGAGGCACAGGTTGGACGATAGCCCGTCGGCTAAAAGAAGGAGACGTTCCTGCTCGATATTATTGCTTGGAGATGCGATTATAGGGAAGGCCAAGGCTAGTGCGCACAAGGCTAGGGTTACAGATTGTGTATTGGATGTTGGCAACGTCTCCCCTCCCAGCCCTTATATACTAGGCTAGGTCTCGGGGAATCCGTCTTGGATTAAAGATGAGGTTTCCTAACCCTAAGCTTGTACCGCACGACAGGTTTGCACCTTCCTTACGAGTCGTGGACTCCTACGTCGGTGCCACTAGTGGGCCGAGGCGGCATCTTTGTGGGCCTTCTGTCTTCGGGTACACCGGGTAGGCCCATCCATAGGAGTCGTGGTGTCACCCCCTCGTTAGTAGCCCCCGAGTGCCTGGGGGACTCGAAGAGTCGCGCAGGGACTCGAGTCCTTTCTTGCGTCGTTTCGATGTATGCACGGTTTAACCACGGGTCGCTGGCAGTCTAGGGCCATGACAAAAACCTGTTTCGAGGGAATGCTAAGCTGAAAGGGCCCAAGGAGTCGACTGGTCGAGCCTTGGTGAATTGCGCTAGTGGAAAATACCGCAGTAGCCCAATCAAACTCACGTCCCTCGACATGAGCTTCGAACACTGGTGTCGAGCAAAAGTCATGCCGCTACAGGTCTTACAGTGATCAGTTGCCGCCAGTAAGGTTCGTAGCCTAGGCGCGTCCGCCCGGCTTTTTCTATCATGCAAGCGCATGGAAAAGATTGGGAGTGAAATTGCTCTGCGGCAAGTCCCAGCCTTGCCGATCTACACAGCGGGGTCTTACCTACACGCTAAGCTTGCGTGGCATCTGGGCACAGTGTATCGTGTTCCAGGAATATGTATTTTTTATCGAGGCATGGAGCCTAGTTTGTAATGCACCCACTTGGAATAAACAATCAAGTGAGTTGTTTTAGCGATCACTCACGGAGCTTTGTCGAGCGCTCGGGCGAGGAGTAGTGTAGAGGAGTATTGGCTCGGGAGGTCTTCGAGTGTTCGGGTATTCAATGTTCTGCGAGTAATCACTCGAGTATCGCCTTCGCTCTCGGGGTGAGGGAGCACCCGATAATCTGGGACTGTACGATCTGACGAGTGCAGGTCTGCTTGTCTTGCGTCGTGGTGAGGGAGCACCCGCGACTCTTATGGGTGCGAGTAATCACTCGAGCACGTCTTTTTTTCTTCTAGGTGAGGGAGCACCCGAGATTCTTATGGGTGCGAGTAATCACTCGAGCACGTCTTTTCCTTCTAGGTGAGGGAGCACCCGCGACTCTCATGGGTGGATACGCTCCCGATTGGAGTTAAATATATTTGAAAAATGTATTTGAGTCAGTAAAAATGGTACTTGCAGGCTGCGTTTTATTTTGCGTTGCCACTTTAATTTACCTCTTCTTGGTAAGGATAATGATCTCCTTGCTGGAGGACCGTCAAACATGCCCTGTATGCGAACCGTCATGTCTTCATGACCGGTCATAATGTTGGCCCTTTCTAGCGTGCTGCAGCCGCCTGTTTGAGTTACCGATGCGCGCATTGAAAATGCGCGAGATTTGACGCGTCCGGCGCACAGTGCCGCCCATGTGAAGGCATTTTTGTCTCAGAATTCGAATCGTCCGGCATACTTGGTCTTTGAATTAATTGTTTCTGTCTTCTTGGCTTCTGCGTGCCCTTGGGTTTGTTCTATAAATAGACCCCTCTTCTTCATCTAGCAGCAGTGTTCGTCCTCTGCCCATCTTGCTCCTCTTCTTCATCTTCCTCTTCTCATGGGGACCAAGCGAGGTGCAGGTATGACTGGCCGCGGCCGTATTCGCCATGGCCATGGTAGTCGTACTCCGCACTCCTCTCGCGGCGGCCGTCGTGGTGCGTCGTTCACGCCTTCCTCCTCTTCTTCGGAGGAGGGTTTTTGGCGCTACGATTTCCTGCTACGCGTTCGTGGCCGGAACGCCGCTCGCATTCTTCTTCCTCCTGCATTTTCTGCCCTTGTTTCTGAGCGCAGTCTTGATGGCTTGTTGCTTCGTCTTCAGGGGTGCACTCGGTCTCCTTCTTATGTTGAGTTGGAGATCGATAGTTCCCGCTTGATTTTTCTTGGCTTTGGCTGGAATTCGTTTGCTGGGCGTTTGAACTTGCATGATGGTGATACCCTCTGTTGCCGCTTTGATGGCGGAAATACTCTCACCATCCGTGCTTTTGACCCGAGCGGCAATCGCATGGATCTGGACTGGCAGGAGACAAGCAGCGACAATTCCAACAGTTCGGGGAGTCCTACGCCTGCGTCTTCAACGGATTCATCCTCCAGCGACTCCTCGGGTGGTGATGATGTGCCCTCCGGCTCTGGAGAGGACCTCGACGTCAAGCCACTGATCAAGCGGGCACGCCAGGAGACCTTGTAAAACTGGAGGAAGCGGCATCAGCTTTGCCGGCAGCTCGGGTGGAGCTGGAGAAGCTGTGCAGCTGGAGAAGAAGCTGGTGGAGCTGGAGAAGAAGCTTGTGGAGCATCGGCTTCGGTGCTCCGCAAATAAGTCGAGCTTCACCTTTTGTTATGTCATTGACATCATGAGCTGGCTGCTTCGACTCCTCCTTTGACTGTGATGATGCTTGTCCTATTAGTGCCAATCATCCCAGCATGGGCACACATGTAAAAGTCGTAATTCCTTGGGTGATTGATATTGTAGGCTTATCGGCTGCTTTTTTAACTAAGTTAGTTCTCCATGTAATGAGGATTGCCTTCGAGTAATCAGAGCTTCCTTCTAGCCAATGTACTCGCATCTTTTGTACTGAGAATGATCTTCGTGTCCTTGTAATGCGAACTATGTTTGAGTCTTTGTAATGGAATCTGTCTTCGAGTCCTTTTCAATGTGATCTACCTTTAAGTCTTTCAACGAGAGCTGTCTTCGAGTCCATCAAGCCCTTGTACTGTGGATTCTATCGGGTGCGCGACAGCGCTCCCGATGGGAGTAGCCCCCGAGGCTACGTTCGAGTTGTAGAGTCGAACGTAGGCTATGTTTTGTTTCCTTTGGCGATCAGGTGAAGGCTGGAGGATTTTCTTTGTTTGATGCCTCCGTTTATATCTCTTTACAAAGTGCTTGGTGCTCCGCCAGGTTGCTGGGATGGTCGTGTATTGACGTGGCTTCCCTTTAATTTCTCCGGGCAATTGTCAGTTCCGTAGGTGGACGCCTTCCGGTGGGGTTTTTGTTTGGACCCTTGCGTATTTTTAAGTTACAGACTGCATAGCGTTTCTCGGGGGGAGGTGTGCTCGAGTCCCCGAGTTGGGGAGTTTGTACTCGAGCCCCCGAGCACTTTAGGTAAAGATCGCGTGAGCGACGATAGCGTCTCTCGGGGGAGTTTGTACTCGAGCCCCCGAGTGCTTTAGGTAGAGATTGCGTGAGCGACGATAGCATCTCTTGGGGGGAGTTTGTACTCGAGCCCCCGAGTACTTTAGGTAAAGATCGCGTCAGCGATGATAGCGTCTCTCGGGGGGAGTTTGTACTCGAGCCCCCGAGTGCTTTAGGTAAAGATCGCGTCAGCGACGATAGCGTCTCTCGGGGGGAGTTTGTACTCGATCCCCCGAGTGCTTTAGGTAAAGATCGCGTGAGCGACGATAGAGTCTCTCGGGGGGAGTTTGTACTCGAGCCCCCGAGTGCTTTAGGTAAAGATCGCGTGAGCGACGATAGCGTCTCTCGGGGGGAGTTTGTACTCGATCCCCCGAGTGCTTTAGGTAGAGATCGCGTCAGCGACGATAGCGTCTCTCGGGGGGAGTTTGTACTCGAGCCCCCGAGTGCTTTGAGGTGATAGCATTTTGGCAACACCATTTTATTGCGTCGAACGGTTACATGAGTTGCCAGTCGAGCATAACTGCTGGAGACTATGGGTAGAACAGGCGTAGGTTCGCTATGTTCCATGGGTTTCCCACGTCCTCGTCTGTCTTTGGGTTCTTCAGCCTATAGGCGCCTCCTCCTATGACTTCTGAGACTATGAACGGTCCTTCCCATTGGGGGGCAAGCTTGTGGACTTTCTCTTGTATCAGTCGCAGGCGAGGTCTCCTTTGTTGAAGGTTCTGGTGCGCAGGCGGCTGCTTTGGTAAGTGCGCAGCTTGTCCTGGTACCCCTCTAACCTTGCTAGGGTTGTGTCTCTTGCTTCGTCTGTTGTGTCCTTGTCATCTTGCAGTGCTTCTTCTGCTTGATCTTCTTCATACCCTGAGATCCGGGGTGCCCCGAATTTGAGGTCATGTGGTAGTACTGCCTCCGCCCCGTACACCATGAAGAAAGGCGTGTACTGGGTTGCGGTATTTGGGGTAGTGCGCAGGCTCCATAGTACTACAGGGAGTTCTTCTATCCAGTTGCCTGCGGCCTACTCGAGTGGTGCAAGGGGCCGTTTTTTGGTTCCTCCGCATACTAGGCCATTTGCTTTTTCCAACTGGCCGTTGGACTGCGGGTGCGTGACTGATGCGTAGTTGATTTTGATACCCAGTTCTTCGCAGAAGTTCTGGAATTCTGACACTGTGAAGTTCGTATCCTTCCTTACCCATAGTGAAAAAGTGCAGCAGGCAGAATACCTCAAGTATGCTTGTAAATAAAGTTATGCTCCCCGGCAACGGCGCCAGAAAACAGTACTTGATGACCCTGAACTGTAGGGGGTCGAGATAGTCTTCGCGGGTAAGATAACCCAATTTATTGATTCGACACAAGGGGAGTCAAAGAATATTTATAAGCTTTAACAGTTGAGTTGTCAATTCAACCGCACCTGAAATATAATTGCTTGCAACAAAATATTAATAGCAACGATGATATGATAGTGATAGTGTCAATAGCGAAAGTAAAATAGCAAAAGTAAACTACTAGTAACCAGCAGGATTAAAACACTGTAGTCTAGGGATATGGATGGTTGGGCGCTGCTTGGATGAGAGTGAACATGTAATAGATTCTAACACGGGGCAAGGCACACAGAAAAGCAAGGATCATCTAGGCAAATATCAAACATTAGGTAGGCATCCCGTAGGTAGTTGTGCGTGCTTGCAATAAGAACTTGCACAACATATTTTTCCCTACCATCCCGCTACAGACGGGGCCAAAAGGAACTTATGGAGATTAAGGTGCTCATGTTAAAGAGCACCGGAACAAAGCATTAACACTCAATGGATACATGAAATCCTCAAATTATAGTCCATCCCCTTTGGTGTCCCAAGCTGTCACCTTTGGGATTGCCGGTTCCGGACAATAATAGGTGCATACAACTCATAAATAGGATCAAGAACATAAATAATCATGGCACTCGGGCCCAAAGTGACAAGCATTAAGAGCAACAAGTTGTAGCAAAGATGATAAACACCACAGTAGATGATAGGCAACATGCCCCCAACAATCTGACGAACTATTACATGATCTAACTCATCCAATCCTGTCGGGACCCGGGGTTAGCGTATGTAATTCCAGTCACGATGCAATCACATGGAGAGCCGAGAACCGTACCCACTTGTCTAAGCAGACAAGGCCAAGCACATAACGTTCTCGGTAAGCATCGAACGTGAGGGGCATCCCATTCAGGGCGGATGATCATCTGAGATGGGTCCTCATCGTCCGCTCACAAGTCTAGATGCTTATGGGTGGTGAATCCCATACTCATAGACAAGTCGCCTCAACCATGTTATCGATTGAATCCTAACTCTTACATATACTTACTCCAGCCCGATCACTTAGTCGGGGTCTAGGGAGGGCTCGATCATACAACAAAGTGTGCACGTGACAGAGTCACGAGCAATCGCATCGCGATGCCCCAAGCTGCGCACATCTAAGGGCCACTTGGTGTATAAAATACCGCCAGCCAGATCACAACTAAGGTTTCGAAAACCCATACTAAGACATGCATGTTATAAACATACACGCAGCACACATGCCTAGTATGAACAGCAGGTATCATCACATAACTCTACAAAGTACTCTTTATAAATATACACATAGAGCATACAAAGATCACATGTATGTGATCAACATTACATCATACAACGGAAGCAAATTAGGTCTGAGTACAGACAAGTTTAACAAATGGCTTAGAGAAGCCTCGTAAACAAACATGCCCTTCCACGAGGGACCAGACTGCTGTCTGGGACTATACTACCAAGATCAACGTCGAGCTTCAGGTCGGTGACTCCATCGGGGTCCGGGTTCTCATCTAAAACATAGAATAAGCAAACGTGAGTACAAAGTCGTACTCAGCAAGCCTTACATCAGAACTACACTACTCATGCTCAAGTATCAAGGTAAAGGAGGTGGGTTCAACATGCAGAAGTGCCAGCTTTGACTTGGCTAATCCTGTACTACGAGTACCAGACTTGAGGTAAGAAGCGTACACGAGTCCACTACATCTCCAAACAATACACCACTATGGTTACTTCCTCGACTTCCACACGAAGAAGCACACCATAGCACTCACGCTTATCTTGCGAGTTTTATAAGTATCCATTCAAGTTGTCTATGATCAAGTAGAGGTCTCCAAGTAGTCCATAACCGCGGACACGGCTATTCGAATATTTCATTAACCCTGCAGGGGTGTACATCTTCACACGCGTGTCATCACTTATCGCCTCGTTCTCGTCACCCTTCAAGCGGGTGTCGGACGTGGATGAAACCAAGGCACTAACCTCACATCACCTTCTCTAATCCAGGAGTCGATTACCTGAGTTTGGCACCGCTCGAGAGTCCGGCCGGTTCCACGAAACGGACTCAGATAATGTAAGGGACCGAGACACCACCTCTGCCAAATGGTTTCACTGCCTCACAAGTCCACCCACATATCTATATGATGCAACCTTTTCTTCATTCTTTTTCTATGCATATGCCAAATGGAAAGCCCGAATCTATTGTGACTCCTGGACCGGATCGGGTATGTAAAGAGGCCAAACGGGGTTCCCATAAAACCCTACATGTGGTCATACTCTTTGTCTTGGATCACAAAACAGGAACTCGGGGCCTAGGGCAGTGTTCAACGAGACAACCCACTGTGTACTCCTACACAGCCTCTCATCGTTCACCTTTTCTTAGGGTGGATTCACCAACACGTTAACACTAGCATCACTGTGTTCATTCCATCCCGACTCACAATCATAACATCCTCATCGTATCACTAAGTAGCAAAAGCAGTAACATTTGTAGGGGCCACATGCTCATCATTCAACTCCTAAATCTGCTAGGATTGTGGTTTGCTTAATACGGTGACAAAATGATAGGTCATGCATCAAAATGGGTTCAACTATGCGATAGAACGTGTCTCGGCGATCTCCTAAACATGCATAAGCGAGACTGAGAGGGAATTGGGATTTTATAGATATGATCAATGGGGTTTGCTTGCCTTGCTGACGATACACGGGGTTTACCGATCTTCTTCTTCGTCGGGGGTGATCACCGTCTCGGAGGCACTGTTATTGGCACAATCATCAACAAAGGGGGGGCAACAATGTAATAGAATGCACAAGCACATGGTTATGTTGTCACATGATGTGAAAGGTGTTGGTGTGATCTAGGTTCAAATTGCCACATGTTAATTGAAGTTGATTTGAAAAGATAATTCAAATTCAAACTCCAAATGTTATTCAAATTAGGTCATCTTGCATTTGCTAATGTTTGGTCATTGTAAACCATGTGATCATGTGTGTGATATGCTTCTGAAGTACAAGTGAGATGTGGTGTATTGCAATGGTTCAAATTGAATTAGCATTTGATTTAAATTTGAATTTATTCCATTTAAACCAAATAGCAAAAGCTACTGGTCCCATTTTAAAATCAACCCAAACATGGTTGAAAGTTGCATATTTGGATAGAGAATTTTATGATGATCATTTTTCATATATTATTTGTCTAATTTGGAGTTCATATGAATTTTCTATGATTTATTGAAGTTTGGCTAATTTTCTGGATTTTCTGGATTTCTTTAAAACTTTTCTATTTTTCTGGAATTCGATTTATTGCGTCAGGGTGGCGTCATCATGACGTCAGGGAGGCTCTGACCTGTGGGTCCACCCTGTAAGCCTCACAGGGGTTAATCCCCTCTCTGTTAATTAAAACAGAGGGGTTAGGGGGGGTTTGGGCCCACTTGTCAGCCATTGTGGGGGGGGATTAAGGGTGATTAGCTTAGGTTTAGGGGGGGCTTAATGGCAGACGTCGCCGGCGACTCCTGTGCTCGCCGGAGCACCGACGGAATGGGCTAGAGGCCACGGGGAAGGGCTTGGGTGGCATGGGCGCGTAGCCCGTATTCGTCCGCATCTTCCAGCGCGAACTGGGGTCACGGGGACGGTCGTGGAGCTCGGCAACTCCAACAATGGCGACGGCCGGCGCACTGACCACGGCGAAAACGTTGCGGGGCACGGCGACGAGCGAGAGGTGCGGGGAAAGAACGGCAAGCTCACCATGGAGCGAACGGCGGGGTCGTCGAGGCCTGAGGAGCTCGGGCTGTGGCGTATTCTGGCGATGAAGATCTCGGCGGCCGGCGGAACACGTCGTTGCTGGCCTCGTCCCTGGTGCGCGTCTGGCTCGATTGGCAGAGGGAAACGGCGTAGAGGACCAAGGCGCGTTGCCTGGACATGGTGGCAGCAGCTGAGGAGGAGGGATGCCACGGTGGCGCGGCGAGGCGCTCCGGCGTGCTCCTCGGGTGCACGCGGAACGACATAGCAGAGACGGGGAGAGGAGCCGTGCATGGAGGGGAAAGGGAGAGGAGGGCCTAGGCGTTCTCCTGGCGAGTTGATAAGGCACGGGGGGGCTTGGAGCCTTCTCGGCGTCGCGGTGGCTCCGCGGCGTGCTCCCAGGCCGCCACCGAGCTGCTTCGGCGCCGGGGAGGAAGACGACAACGGGGCTGGCGGGCTGGGCCGGGTAGGTTTAGTTGGGCCCGAGGCCTTAGGGGGGTGGGATGCTTTGCGTTTTTCCTTTTCTTTCTGTTTTCTTTTTCTTCTATTTGTTTTGCTCTGAAATAAATAGTAGAGCATTTTATAAAATACCCAAATCTTTTATGTGGGCTTAGGATATAAATAGCTAGCCACTCATAACTTTTGGGCATTTTTGAAATTCAAATAATTTGAATTTCAAATCAAATAGGGGTTTATTTAATTTTCCAAGGCACTGTTTGAATTTTAGAATATTCCATGGGCATGGGAAAATCCCCAAACCATTTTTAAAAATGATCAGCATCATTTATAGGAATTTTCCAAATATTCAAATGATTTTTTGGAAAAATATTTTTATCTGGCCATTTGAAATAAATTCTCAGGGCTTTCTGCTTCCCCATTTTTGAATTTGTTTTGAATTTTTTACATGATGCAAAGGGAACTCAAACCCTAGCACTTGCCTAAATTGGGGTTGTGACAAATCCCTACCATCCCCTTTGCCTACAGCAGCGAATTACTCACACATGAAAGGACAAGCCATGGAGGGATGATGGAGTGGCGATGGTGATGACGATGGCGATGATCTCCCCTCACCGGAGGCCAAAATAGCCTCCAGATTAGTCCTCTCGGAGAAGAACAGAGGGTGGTGGTGGCTACACGATGGAAACTGGGAAAACAACTTATGTTCTGGGGTTTCCTCGCCACGGGAATAAATAGGGGCTTCTGTAGGGCACCAGAGGAGGGAGGACCCACCCAGACGGCCTCCCGGCGCGGCCAGGGGTGGGGCCGCTCCAGCAGGGCGCATGGGGCCCCTAGCTTCCCTCCAGCCCCACTTCTGGCACAATGGCCCTTCGGGGCATGGATTTTCTGTGAATTTTCCTGGAATTTTCTGAGACACCTAAAAATCCATTTTCCTGCACATAAGAAAACCATACAGGCAGCTCTGCTGAAAACAGCGTCAGTCCGGGTTAGTTTCGTCCAAGTCATGCAAGAATGAGGCCAAAACAATAGAAAAAGTGTTTGGAATAGTAGATATGTTTGAGACGTATCACTACTTAACTCAACGGACAACGAACATCAACCAGGACCACCTCCCATTAAAAGAGTAGGTGCCTTCCCTGTCGTCCCGTCAAAGTTCGCGGTTACCAACATGGTGAAATGTCTCCTTACCTTATCTCGCGTGTGCTCTTAGAGGAGCTCGACTTTCGTGGTTTGGTATCTCACGGCCAACGAGCAAGGACCAGGCCCACGATGGTATCCTCCTGTCATGCCGTCCCGATACAATACCTCTCGCGGGCACCGTTGGGTCACCCGACTACTTACCTTAAGGACACCAGTTGATTCAAGTTCGTACCATCAAGTGAAACTAGGAGGAGTCACTCTCGATCGTACACTTGAAGTCGTCCGACAAAGACATCAAACCGGTGGTGCTTTGCTACCGATCCAGCGATGAGAGTGAAGTACGAGTCCATCCACTAGTAAGTCAAACTAGAAGCGACTCGGCAGAGTCTCATCGTTGTAGGTTCCCTTGGGTGTTTTCTCTGTACTGTATCTGTTGAAGCAATTTAAATCGTTTGTGTCCCGCATTTACTCCCCAGACTGATCGCGGCCCGATTACTAAACCTAGTTGACTAACAGTGCGCACGGCTAACTGCTGAATATTATATTTATATACTAGGCATCATAGGATAAGGAAGGTACATCAAGGGGCGACAATGACAGGCTATGCAATTGAATAGGAATGTAACATAGCATCAACAATGCCTGGTGCAAAGATAAATATAGATAGATAGGTGATATCTTGGAGAGGTGAAGGGGAATTGCTTGCCTAGAAGCTGAGTAGCAAGGGACTGGTTATCGACGTAGTAGTCGTTCACAGGGGCGTCGACAACGGCCGTCAGGTCTACAGGACATGGCAATAAGAAGGGGGGAAGAAACAATAAATATACAACAATAATAGCAATATAGATACAAGACATGGCAAACGCGATGTTGGCAGTGTTCTAACGCAGTACAAGGTGTATTGCTCGGAGCGGGAATTCATCCGGGGATGAACTGCCAGCTCCAGGTGATTATCGGCAAACGAACCGGAGGGGAAAGGTTCCATGTCTACAGTGTCATGGACATCTGAGAGGTGTGGGGATAGCGTAGTCGTATTCGTTGTATTTTTCTGATCAACTTTCATGTATAAATTATTTTCATCGAAGTTATGGTTTAAAAGATATTAATTTTCTAAGTTTAAATCATTTTGTAGCAATTAGTGGGTTTATTTTATTTACTAAATCAACATTATCCAGAATAGTACATTTGACTTGGTCAAACTGACACAGGCAGCCACATGTCATAGGCTGGGCCTTTGACCTAGTCAACTGGCCAGTGGGTCCCACCTATCAGCCACACATGTTATATAAATCTTTTTTATTTAATTCTTACATGTGGGGCCCAGCAGTAAGTGACACGTGTGCTAATTATCAGTTTTGATTTAACAGGGAGTTATTTAAAGGGCTGGGCCAACATGTCATACACAGGGGGTTATCTAATCTAACAGTTTTCTTTTAACTTAATAAAAGGGGCTAGGGCCCACTGTCATAGACACAGTGGGGGGTAGGTTTAACACAAACAGTTACTTAACAGGGCTACGGCCCACCTGCCAGTGGGACAAGCCCTCTGGTTTGCCATCGGCATTGCCGGCGGCGACTACAGGCGGGGCAACAACGAGCATGTGCTTGCCACAGGGCGTCGTTAGGTGCGTCGATTGCTCCTACGGAACCAGTGCGGCGTGCCGCAACTGGCAGTGTCATAGGTCCGAGCTGGGGTGGACCGTGGCCACGACGGCGCTTATAAACGCAGAGTCCGGAGCATGGCCATGGTGGGGGTGGCGTTCTGCGGCACGGAATTGAATGCGAGAAGATGGGGACGAAGCGGATGCTAACCGGGGTGGTGCTACCGAGATCGAGCAGGCCGGAGGGAGAGCGTGGAGGCGGCAATCGGCGTCGAGATGCGCCGCGGCCGGCGGCAGAAGGCGTCCCGATTCGCGTGATGTAGAGGTCTCCAGCTCGAGCTCGATGGTTGGGTGAACTGGAGGGGCACGGCGGAGGTCCTCGACGTCCTGGATGGGCCTAGGGTGGCCAATGGCCACGGTGACGACGAGCGGCGACTGCAGCTTCCAGGCGGCATTAGTGTGAGGCAATGGAGAGAGGGAGGAGGGGGAATCTGGCGGTTAGGGTTCCACGAGGGAGCGGGGGCCGTTCTTATCCCGAGGGGGGCTGGGGGATGGCCGACACGGTGACGGCCTTGGCCGTGGCGGCCGGATGGTCGACACGCACGCGAGTGAGCAGGAGATAGGGGAATGGAGGTAGTGGGGCTGGGCCCAGTTGGGCTTTTTGCCCGGGGCGATAAATAGTTGTTTTTCATTTCTCTTATTCCACTATCTTTTCTTTTCTGTCACTATTTATTTTTGCAAGCAAATTATTTTAGAAAAATGTGCAACTTGCTACACTAATAATGTTACACCTTAAGGTACCACCACAAAAAGTTTGGGGCACATCAAAAATCCATTTGAATTTTATTTAATATTAAAATGATTATTTGGGGTTGTTTTAGCACTGTATTTATTTGTTTTACAAATTTAAATATTGTAATAAATACCTCTGCTATCTTAATGTGACCTACTAGTTATAAGGCATTTTATAAAAGCTTTATGGACACGACTTTACAGCGGCGCCGCATCTGGAGTTTATAATGCGGCGGCTAACCAGTACGTGTATATGTACTAGTACAAGTACTAATAGACTTGTAAAATGTGTTAGCTTTTGTGTTTTCAAATTTTTGAAATGTTTTACCTCTTAAACTGTTAACCCGACTGATAATCCGTTTTCACCATTAGCTTTCTCGCGACGAGATCTTCAAAACTAGATTCCATGTTAATATGTTTTGAAAACTTTTTATTTTCATTAATAGTTGCCACATTACTGTTCTACTTACCTGATAATTATTCATACAATTGCCAGATTATAGTAACTTGATTGTTAATATATTTTTCATTTGTACTTACCACATTACTGTTCTACTTACCTGATAATTATTTATATAGTTGTTAGATATATACCAACTTGGTTGTTAGTATTATTTTTTTCATCAGTACTTGCCACATAACTTTTCTACTTATCTGATAATCGTTTATATAGTTTCCAGATTATACCAACTAGGTTGTTAAAACATCATACATTAACATACATAACTGAAAAACTTATTTTCTGATGTTTGTATGTTTTTCTCTTTTGATTCACCAAAAAAACACCCATACTTGGCATGTTATTTATACCCAAAAATCATAATGACTTGTTGTGCTTGAACGATTGGCTGCCGGTTTACTTATGTTCGATTGTCGTATTCTTTACATCTAATTAACATGATGGTTTATTTATCAATTTAAGTTACCATTTTATTTTATCGGGTTGTATCCTAAACTTAAGTATACATAGTTATTTCCCGACAACTATGTACAAATATTTATGGCAACAGTTCATGGTAAAAATGACAACTAGGGTGACCTAATCTGGCAATTGGCGGTGGCGAAATTTTTTTATCAAAACATATCAATATGGGATCTTGTTCGAAGATCTCGTCGCGAGAAAGCTAATTATGAAAACGGATCAACAACCGGATTAATGGTTTAAGAGATAAATCTTTTTCAAAAATTAGATTTCTAAAAGCTAACATGTATGATCCATCCGAACAACCGCCGCACGGGCCGCCCTCCGCTGCGGCGGATCAGTATATCAATTCCCTTTATAAAATTGTTTGGACAATTTTTGGTTCAACTTTATTTTCCACTTTCATATTTAATTTTCAACTTGAGTTGGATTTTTTCTATAATGCATTTTAATTATGAAAAACATGCTGACATGGCATATTAGCTAGGCTAAAAAGCGATTAGGATTTGGGGGCGTTACAAGTCTCCACCACTACAAGAAATCTCATCCCGAGATTTAAGAGGTAGGGTAAGAGATAAAGTTTTGGTTTCGCGTTCTAACGAATCTTCGGGTGCTTGTTATCCTTTTTCAGAAAGAAAAACAACTTCGGTAACATGTATGTACAAAAGAGTCAGGTTTTGATCTTGTGGAACTGTGGCTTAGAGTGGTGGCATATTACGCGATCACGATGCAAGGATTGTGAGAGAACAGCTTGTCAGCTATGTCGGCAACAACATCGGTACCAGGAGCAGTGGACAAAGAGAACTATTTTCCTGCTCGTTAATACGAGGCGAACCAATTGGCAAAGTTCTCGTCCCGGCGGTTACCGGAATGTCATCAACAATGGCAACAAGGTGTTACCGACGAGGTTGTACACCGAGGTGTATACATAAGCAGGGGAGTTATCACTGCTTAGGTTATAATGATCTCAAGAAAGGTTAAACAGACCAATGGAAAGGAAAATGTGTTTGTCTGATCAAACAGGTCAATGGAAAGGAAAATTTAATGATACATATGAATTAGGTGTATATCCTTCTCACGGAAAGCAGAGCATGTTATACATGACAAGGTGGCAAGTTCAAAAATCATTTAGATAAAGGGGCGAGGAAATTCATGATATTACCCATACAACGGTGTCTGGATAATTGATCATGAAACATTAAACATTGAGCAGGAATGTTGAAGATAATCCAGCTCTTCGGGTGGATACGATCACGAGAACCTAATATTAGAGTTAATAAAATCTTTAATCCGAAAGAGAAGAGAGATCAGAGTCCCAGAGTAACGGTGCGGAGAAAAAGATCCTAATACCATAGATATCACAACTGGGTGGTATCGATGTGGGCCCGTAAGCCACACAACAAGTTAGAAAATTAGTTTTTGTTTGTCTAGACTCGACTTCGACCAAGGAGTTGGAAGGGGTTTCCTACTGGCAGTCGGCTCTGATACCAACTTGTGACTCCCCCAAAATCGGACTGTGTACAGTAATCATACACGCAAGGTGCACGGCCGAGATCAAGGACTCACGGCATGATATCACAACACAACTCTAATAATAAAAATAATACAAGTTGTCTAATACAATCCAGGGGCCACGAGGGCTCGAATACAACAGCTCGAGAGCACAAAGTTAGCGGAAGCAATAGTATTTGAGTACAGACACAAATAACATGGTTGCCTTAAGAAGGCTAGCACAAGCACAACAACGATCGAAAAGACGCAGGCCTCCTTCCTGGGAACCTCCAAACTACTCCTGGTCGTCGGGGATCTTCATGTCATAGAAGGCACCAGGGATCTTCACGTTGCGGTGGTCGGCATCGGGGATCTCCTGCTCCTGGATGTCTCGCGTCTGATTGCAGGTACCGAGTATATAGAAAACAAAAGGGTGAAATAAAATCAAGGGTGAGTATCTAGCATACTCAGCGAGACTTAAACCCAGACTACTAAGCATTTATGCATTGGTATCAAAATGGAAGAAGAGGCTGTATAGTGGACTGCATGATATAAGTACCAGGGTAAGGGGAAGACCTAACCTATCGAAGACTAGCATCTTCACGCGATTCTTGCAGCATGGGAAGAGAATAGCCAACATTTATAATAGCATGAATGTAATAACAATGCAACAGAAGTTGATGCAACAATGTATAATAATAAGTTATATTTATTAATCAATGCTCCCGAGATTCTTCCTCGACTTCCCTGCGGGGAAGACATCTGGGAAAAATAGTCTAACTCTATTATAGTTTGTAGTTATATAGGGTTCGGATCTTGCATAGAGCATCATTTAACCGTGGACACGGCTATTCGAATAGATTAACTTCCCTGCAGGGGCTGAACAACGGTTACCCTATACGCTCGGATCTCCAGGGTGGTGCACACCTTGTTAGGGAATGCCCCACCGAGGCTATCCGACACGCCATAAACCATCCTAGGCTCAATAGAGAGGCCATCCGCCTGTCTAAATCCTAAGTACGAAGGGACTTTGGATCCCCTCCCTTTGTACTCCTGCACGGTACGTGACTGGCGGGTGAAGCAGACCCACCTCCCATTGCAAGAGTAGGCGGTCCAATCCTGACAATCAGCCCGAGGTAAAGCTGACGTCTGAAGAGCTTAGAATGAAAAGCATACGACGCGGAGGAGCCCATACTCGTTATCCCGCGTGGAGGTAGTGCGTACATGGCCAGTCGACCAACTCAAGATATTCACCTGACCCATTAGACGTTTTATTGTTATCTCGCGGGACGACCGTTCTCGCCTTCCCGACTAGTTAACTCAACGGACAACAAACAACAACCAGGATCACCTCCCATTACAAGAGTAGGTGCCTGCCCTGTCATCCCGTCAAAGCTCGCGGTTACCAACAAGGTGAACCGTCTCCTTACCTTATCTCGCATGTCCTCTTGGAGGAGCTCGACTTTCGTGGTTTGGTATCTCACAGCCAACAAGCAAGGACCAGGCCCACGATGGTATCCGCCTGTCCTGCCGTCCCGATACAGCACCTCTCGCGGGCAGCGTTGGGTCACCCGACTACTTACCTTTAAGGACACCAGTTGATTCAGGTTCCTACCATTAAGTGAAATCAGGAGGAGTCACTCTCGATGGTACACTTGAAGTGGTCCGACAAAGACATCAGCGGGAATGAACTAAATAGGAATATCCTCGTATCACCCCGGTGGTGCTTCTCTACCGAGACGGTGACGAGAGTGAAATACGAGTCCATCCACTCGTAAGTCAAACTTGAAGCGACTTGGTAGCGTCTCGCCATTGTAGGTTCCCTTGGGCGTCTACTTTGTACCATACATGTTGCAGCAATTTAATTCATTTGTGTTCCGTGTTCACTCCCCAGAGTGATCGTGACCAGATTACTAAACCTAATTGACTAACACTGCGCAAGGCTGACTGCTAAATATTATATTTATATACTAGGCAGCATAGGATAAGGAAGGTACATCAAGGGGCGACAATGACAGGCTATGAAATTGAAAAGGAATGTAACGTAGCAGCAGCAATGCCTAGTGCAAAGATAAATATAGATAGATAGATGATATCTGGGACAGGTGAAGGGGCACTGCTTGCCTGGAAGCTCGGTAGCAAGGGACTGGTTGTCGACGTAGTAGTCGTTCACAGGGGTGTCGACAACGGTCGTCGGGTCTACCAAACAATAAGAAAGGGGGAAGAAACAATAAATACATGGCAATAATAGCAATACAGATACAAGACATGGCAAACGCGATGCTGGTGGTGTTCTAACGCAGTACAAGGTGTATTGCTCGGAGCAGGAATTCATCCGGGGATGAACTGCCAGCTCCGGGTGATTATCGGCAAACGAACCAGAGGGGAAAGGTTCCATGTCTACAGTGTCATGGACATCTGAGAGGTGTGGGGATAGCGTAGTCGTATTCGTTGTATTTTTCTGATCAACTTTCATGTATAAATTATTTTAATCGAAGTTACGGTTTAAAAGATATTAATTTTCTAAGTTTAAATAATTTTCTAGCAATTACTGGATTTATTTTATTTACTAAATCAACATTATCCATAATAGTACATTTGACTTGGTCAAACTGACACAGGGGACCCACATGTCATAGGATGGGCCTTTGACCTGGTCAACTGGCCAGTGTGTCCCACCTGCCAGCCACACATGTTATATAAATCATTTTTACTTAATTCTTACAAGTGGGGCCCAGCAGTAAGTGACACATGTGCTAATTACCAATTTAGATTTAACAGGGGGTTATTTAAAGGGTTGGGCCCACATGTCATACACATGGGGTTATTCTAATCTAACAGATTTCTTTTAAATTAATAAAAGGGGCTAGGGCCCACTGTCATAGACACACAGTGGGGGGGTAGGCTTAATATAAACATGTGCTTAACAGGGCTAGGGCCCACCTGCTAGTGGGACAAACCCTCCAGTTTGCCACGGGCGTCGCCGGTGGCGACTACAGGCGGGGCCACAACGAGCATGTGCTTGCCACAGGGAGCCGTTCGGTGCGTCGTTTGCTCCTACGGAACCAGTGCGACGCGCCGCAACTGGCAGTGCCATAGGTCCGAGCTGGGGTGGACTGTGGCCACGACGACACGTGCAACCGCGGCGGCCGGAGCATGGCCATGGTGGGGATGGCGTTCTACGGCACGAAATTGAGCGCAAGAATATGGGGATGAAGCGGACGCTCACCAGGGTGGTGCTGCCAAGCTCGAGCAGGCCGGAGGGAGAGCGTGGAGGCGGCAGTCGGCGTCGAGGTGCGTCGCGGCCGGCGGCAAAGGACGGCCCGATTCGCCTGATGCAGAGGTCTCTAGCTCGAGCTCGATGGTGGGGGAAAACTAGAGGAGCACGGCGGAGGTCCTCGACATCCTGGCTGGGCCTGGGGTGGCCAATGGCCACGGCGACGACGAGCGGCGGCGACTGCAGCTTTCGGGCGGTAGTGGTGCGAGGCAATGGAGAGAGGGAGGGGGAATCTAGCGGTTAGGGTTCCACGGGGGAGCGGGGACCGTTCTTATCCCGAGGGGGCCAGGGGATGGCCGACCCGGCGACAGTCGTGTCCATGGCGACCGAATGGTCAACATGCACGCGAGTGAGCAGAGGTGGTGGGGCTGGGCCTAGTTGGGTTTTTTGCCCGGGGCCATAGATAGTTGTTTTTCATTTCTCTTATTCTACTGTTGACGAGGGGGTGACCCCACGACTCCTGTGTCTGAGGATACCTGGTGCATATGAAGACAGAAGGCCCGCTGGAAGCCTCAACAGGCCCATGACTGGCCCACTCGAGGCACCGATGTAGGAGTCCGCGACCAACATGGAAGTCAAGACTTAGCCTCCAAGGCAAAGCTAGATTAGCCAATTGTCCTTGTAACTTGAGTCGGACTCCCCGAGACCCAGCCTAGTATATAAAGGCTGGGAGAGGTGACGGCTCAGGGCATCCAATCTACAATCAAATCCTCCAGTCTTGAGCGAACTCGCCTTGATCGCCACTGTAATCACCTCCCGCATAATACAATCGAGCAGGAAGTATTGTCTCCTGTTAGCCGATGAGTATCGCCAACCTTCTCATCATCTCTACGATCTAACCCAGGGTCCCTTACCATGGGATTTGCCGAGGTCAATCCTCGTCAATTGGCACCCCCGTGGGGACTACGCAGGATGGAATCACGATCTCGGTGGTCCCGTCCTCAGCAAGTCACAACTCAAGGACTCGAGCAAGATCCAATCCACTCGAATAACTCAAGTTCATCGCAGACCTCTTCATCGCACCACCAAGATCGCTCGGCCCGCAACTAGGCCAAATTCGATCTTTTGGCGACTACCAAAGTCGTGACCGGCGAAAAAGAACTCAACGATCCAGAAGGCAAGCCCAAGCCGCGACCATGAAGCCAACCAGGATGCTGGAGAAAGTACAAGAAGTCTGCATAGAAATCTCACTCGAGGAGCCGCAACGTGTCGCAACAGCTTTTCCCACCACTCGAACACCCACCACCACCTGGGCACCCGCCGCGGGACATGACGGCCACTCCGAAACTCAGTCCGGCGAGTACTTCGGCCCAGATCAAAGACCAGATGAGTTCACCAAGATGATTCGGAACCACTCGATCAACGACGGAATAGAGCTCGACCCAAGGTTCCACTCCCTTTCGGAAGACCACTCACAGTCGTTCCTCGTCGCAAGAAGCAGAAGGCACGCCGGCTCCAGCAAGCTTGCAGCCAAATAACAGCTGGATGGACCCTGCACAATCCACTGTTTCGAAGACGACTGGGGGCGCCTTAGAGCAGGCCACACCCTGAGAGGTTGTCGTTTGTTCACCGAACTCTGCAACAGCCTCAAGGAAGAGAGGCAACGCGAAGCCAAACAGGCTCGAGGAACCGCGAAGCCGCTAGCACCCAACGTAGAAGAGAAATATCCTCCATCTCATGGACGGGTCTGCATGATCCAAGAAGGACGACCCTCAAAAGCAAAACAGGACGCCCACACCCTGCAAACTCGAGCAGCCGAGGACCTAAAAACAGCAAAAACCTACAATATGTACGGCGCAGAGACCAACATTACTTTCTCATAAAACGATCACCCACCCGCAATTCCAAGGCCAAGGAACGCACCATTGGTCCTTGATGCTCAAATCGGCGGTTGTGACATGGACAGAGTTTTCATGGACGGGGGCAGTAGTTTAAACATAATCTTCACCAACACTTTGCGCAAGATGTTGATTCCACGATCAGTCTGGAAGAAGTTAGGCGTTACACTCTATGGCGTAGTTCCAGGTGAAGAAGCCTCCTCCCTCGGAACAGTCGAGCTCGATGTCGTCTTCGGCGGCAAGGGCAACTTCGCAAGAAAAGTCCTCGAGTTCGAAGTACTCGACTGGCAGTACAAATACCACGGCATACTCAGGCGGCCCGCATTCGCTCAATTTATGGCGATCCCGCACTATGCGTACCTCAAGCTCAAGATGCCAGGACCCTCAGGGGTCATCATGGTCAACGGGAGTTTTATCAAATCAGACCAATGCGAACGAGACTTTCATGAAGCTTCCGACACGTTCGGAGCTCAGCAGCAGCTCGAAGAGATAGCCGTGGTGACAGACAAGAGCATTTTCCCACTGGCAAGCAGAAGCGAACCAAAATAATTTACTCGCGACTTCAGCGTCGACAGTGACACAGACACCCATCAGGTGCATCCAACGGACCCGGACAAGACGGTCTGAATCTAAGCTCATCTCCCAGAAGAACAAGCAATTTCCCTTATGGTGTTCCTCCGCGAGGAGTGGAAATTTTTCGCCTAGTTCCCGGAATACCACGAAAGTTCGCAGAGCACGCACTACATATACAGCCAAACACCAAACCAGTGAAGCAGGCGTTGCACAGATTTTCCGAACCCAAGCGCAGAGCCATTGGAGAAGAAGTCAATCGACTACTCGACGCGCAATTCATCCTGGAGACGAAGAAGGCCACCTGGGTCCCAAATCCAGTCTTAGTGCCTAAATAGGACACCGACGTACTACGCATGTGCGTTGACTACGGGCCAGTCAACAAACACCGCCCAAAGGATCACTTCTCTTTGCCAAGGATAGACAAGATAATCGAGTCTACCGCAGGGTGCGACCTCCTATCTTTCCTCGACGCCTACTCAGGATACAACCAAATCAGGATGAAGGAAGAAGACGAAGAGCACACCTCATTCATCACACCCTACGGCGTATTCTTCTATTGGACAATGCCTCTCGGACTGAAAAACGCCGGAGCCACGTACCAGCGAATGATGCAAGCATGCTTAAGAGACCAAATCGGCAGAAACGTCCAATTTTACGTCGACGACGTCGTCATCAAAACTTACAGTGCAAACACGCTACTCGACGACCTCCACGAAACCTTTGCAGCACTCAACAGATATAGAATCAAGCTCAACCCAAAAAAGTGTGTGTTCGACGTCCCAGACGGAAAACTGCTCGGATACATGGTCTCTGCCCAAGGAGTCGAAGCCAACCCGGAAAAAGTCCAAGCACTCGCCAGGATGCAAGAGCCGGTGAACATCAAAGGCGTACAGCAACTCACAGGAAGACTCGCAGCATTGAGCCATTTCATCAGCGGGCTGGGAGAAAAGACCCTACCATTCTACCAGTTGCTCAGAAAAGGAGAGAAAGTCGAGTGGACTAAAGAAGCCCGGAACGCATTCGCGGACCTAAAAAAGACCCTCTCGACCCCACCAATACTGGCGGTGCCCAAGGAGAGAGAACCTCTCTACCTCTACATAGCGGCACGCAGAAGCATAGTCAGCACAGCGCTCGTCGTCGAGCGCGCGCGGAAGAAGGCAAAGCCCAGAGCATACAAAGGCCAATCTACTACCTCAGCGAGGTCCTCACAAAATCTCAGCAGCGGTACCCGCACTACCAGAAGCTCGTATATGCCATCGTCATGACTTCAAGGGAAGTAACACATTATTTCGACGAGCACCTCATCACGGTTGTGAGCAGCGTACCACTCGCCGGCATCCTTAACAACCCTGGAGCAACGGGTCGCAAACATTGGATCAACTCGAGGACCAGTTCCCCCAGGCGTTGTCCTCGAGAGTATCAGCCAGAGATCAATCAAAACAAAAGCACTCGCGTCAGAAGCAGCCGCAGAGGATGACAACACAAGTGAACCAGCGCAAGTGGCAGCAGCGAGCCCAACCGCTGATGAGGAAGGCAACAACGCAGTCGTGGAGGCAGAGCCAGCTGCACCCGAAGACCCAGCTTGGACAAAACTGTTACTCAAATTCCCAATACAAGGCACTTTCCCGCAAGACACTATGGAAGCCCGACGCATCAGTCGGCGATCTAAAGTGTTCACAGTAATCAACAGACAGCTCTACAAACGCAGCATTTCTCAGGTACTCCAAAAGTTCATCGAGGAAGAAGTCGGCAAGGACCTGTTGCTCAAGATCCATGAAGGCACTTGCGGGAACCACACGAGCAGTCGGGCACTCGTGGCCAAAGATTTTCGAGCAGGGTTCTACTGGCCAACCGCAATGCGAAACGCGGAAGACCTCGTGCGACGCTGCATCGCCTATCAAAAATTCGCCAGCAGGCCAGAGGCTCCAGCATCAGAACTGAAAACCATACCAATATCCTGGCCTTTCGCCACATGGGGACTCGACATGGTGGGTCCACTCAAGAAATCCTCAAAAGGAGGTCGAACACATCTCCTAGTAGCAATGGACAAATTCACCAAGTGGACTGAGGCAGTACCAATCACCAGCTCAACAGCCCTCACAACAGTTAACTACATTAAGTCCATCATCTTCCGATTCGGCGTACCACATAACATCATCACAGATAACGGTACAAACTTCACAGCAGCAGAATTTCAGAACTTATGCCAAGAATTGGGCATCAAGATCAACTATGCATTGGTCGTGCACCCACAGTCCAACGGCCAGGTGGAAAAAGAAAACGGCTTAGTGTGCGGAGGAATAAAAAAGCGGCTCATCGCACCACTCGAACAGGCCGCAGGCAACTGGGTAGAAGAACTTCCCGCAGTCCTATGGAGCTTGCGCACCACCCCCAACGCCTCAACCCAGTACACACCCTTTTTCATGGTATACGGGGCGGAAGCTGTGCTGCCACACGACCTAAATTTCGAAGCTCCCCGAATCTTGGGATACGAAGAGGAAGAGGCAGAAGAAGCACTCCGGTATGATAAAGACATCGCAGACAAAGCAAGGGACACAGCTATAGCAAGGTCAGAAGGATACCAAGTTAAACTACGCACGTACCAAAGCAACCGCCTGCGGACAAGAACTTTACGCAAAGGAGATCTTGTCCTCCTACTAACACAATAAAAAGAACACAAGCTTGCTCCGCAATGGGAAGGACCGTTCATAGTCTCGGAGGTCATAGGAGGAGGAGCTTACAGGCTGAAGAACCCGAAGACCGACGAAGACGTGGGAAATACGTGGAACGTGGAAAACCTGCGCCTGTTCTACCCATATACTACTCATAGGCACTTTCGACCAGCAAAGCAGTATCGGCAGAAGCACCCACCGGCAAATTGTGTAAAAACTCGAAGCAATAAATGAGATGTTGCCCAAATACTACTACTTAAACCACTCAAAGGTCGAGCGCAGACTCCCCCCGAGATACGCTATTTCGCTTACGCGACGATACTTAAAGCACTCGGGGGCTCGAACGCAGACTCCCCCCGAGAGACGCTATTTTCGCTTACGCGACGATACTTAAAGCACTCGGTGGCTCGAGCGCAGACTCCCCCAGAGAGGCGCTATTTCGCTTACGCGACGACACTTTAAAGCACTCGGGGGCTCGAGCGCGGACTCCCCCGAGAGACGCTATTTATTTTACACGACGACACTTACAGCACTCGGGGGCTCGAGCAAGGACTTCCCCAGAGAGACATTACTTCGCCCGCGTCTTTTTAAAAAGAAGCCCCATTCCAAGTTTTCGCATCAGCACAATCTATTTCCCAAAGATAAGGATAAAGCAGCCATCGGACAGAGCAACTTTTTAAGTCTTCACCCAATCACAAGTGATCACCTAAAGACTCGGGGGCTACTCCCATCGGGAACGCTGCCGCGTACCTGATGAAAATTTGGAACAAAAGTGCAGCCGCAAGAAGGGCCAGCACGGACGAATAAAGTTCAAAGTCTACGTCCGACTCTACAAGTCAAACGTCGCATCGGGAGCTACTCCCATCGGGAGCGCTGCCTCGCACCCGATAGTACTGCAAGGCACTCGAAGACAGTTTTCATTAAACAAGGACCCGAAGGCAGTTTCCATTACAAAGGACTCGAAGACAAGTTTTCATTAAACAAGGACCCGAAGGCAGTTTCCATTACAAAGGACTCGAAGAAATTTTTCATTAAACAAGGACCCGAAGGCAGTTTTCATTACAAAGACTCGAAGACAAATTCCATTACAAAGGACCCAAAGGAAGCACAAATTACATGTTAGAGTGATTCAAGGCTCAATACCAAAAGACAATAGCTCTACTACACATCAGAGGACCACAAAACCAAACACCACCGGGAATTATGACTTCTACATGTGTGCACATGCTGAGATAATTGCCACTTTGGTCCACGTCTTGACTAGCATCATAACAGACAAAGTAAGAACTAAGCCTGCCAAGAGCAACTCGCCACCTTCCTGAGCCTGGTGACCTTGCCTACCGGCGCACCCGCTTGGCTGGTGGCTTGACGTACAAGTTCTCCCTATAACTAGAAGAGCAAGCACCACCAGTCGAGGAGTCGGCAGAAGAAGAAGTTGAAGCCGAAGCACTATTTGACTCTCCAGAACCAGTACTGCTCGAGTCCTCCCAGTACGGGTCCAGGCGATTCCTGTCAGCATCAAACGCACGGAAGATGGGAGTAACTTCGCCATCAAAACGACAGCAAAGGCTATCTCCATCACGCAAATTCAGCCGTCGAGAAAATGACCTCCAGCCAGATCCAAAGAAAATCAGGAACGAATTATCAACCTCCAGCTCCACCCATGAGGGAGATCGAGCACACCCTTGAAGCTGGAGCCACAGACCCCTCAAATTGAGCTCAGAAACAATGGAGGCAAATGAAGACGAAAGAGGGATCCGAGTAGCAGTCCGGATAAGAACGCGCAGAAGAAAATCGTAGCGCCAAACACCCCCCTCCACGTAAGAAGAGGGATGCGCTGTCATAGCTCCACGATGTCCACCACGTGAATAACGAGGCGTGCGGCCACCACAGCCGCGTCGGCCACGACCTCGGCCAACCACGCCGCTAGAAGAGCTAATAGCAATTATGCCGCCACCACGCTTGGGTACCATATCATGAAGAAGTCGAAGGAAAAGATGGGAGAAGAACAGACGCCGAGCTCAGGCAAATAACAATAGGTATTTATAGCACAGACCAGAGGCAAGCAAGGAAAACACGCAGAAACCTAGACGGCGATATCATTAATTCAAGACCAACGCGCTTGACGCTATGGATTCCAAGACAAGATGCCTCTTCACATCCAGCACTATTCAATAAAGGATGCATCAAATCTCGCATGTTTCCCATACACGCCTTGAAAACCCAACGGGCAGCAGCAGCGCAGGATTGCAGCGCAGCGTCCAAGTTGTCATTATGACTGATCAGGAGATGTGACGGTTCGGAAACCAAGCGGTCATCAAAATCATTATTACGATGCTTATCCTCGTGAAAATCCAAGAAGGCTGATTCAAGATAAAAACAACCGGTAAAATAAAGCCCGGTAAAGACTCCCTGTCTCTTTGTGCCAATTTTTTGACTTTCTTCAAAAAAAATACTCCCATCGGGAGCACCTTGACTTTGCTAAAAACAGAGCAAGGTCCAAATTTTGAGGAAGCAGGTGGCTATTGCCCCCTATCAAGAACAAATACATCTACAGAGTTCGGGTGCTCCCTCACCCAGAGGGCAAAGATGTGCTCGAGTGACCACTCGCGCCAACAATAATCGCTGCATCTACGGAGTTCGCGTGCTCCCTCACCCAGAAGGCAAATATGTGCTCGACTGACCACTTGCACCAACAATAATCGCTGCATCTATGGAGTTCGGGTGCTCCCTCACCCAGAAGATAACGAACCATTCGAGTGGCTACTCGCAAGACTCGACTAATACCCAGGAGGACAACCTGCCCACGCACTTGACGACTATCCGAGTGGGTGCATCTCTTATCGACTCCTCGCCTGAGCTCGCAAAAGCTCCGCGGGTGACTACTAATAGTCCACTTGATCTGTTTATTCCAAGTGGGTGCATCTCTAATTAGGCTTAGAGCCTCTATAAAAAATGATGACTGGGCGGCGACACATTGCACCCCAGATGCCGCGCAAGCTTAGCGCGTAGGTAAGACCCCGCTGCGCAGTCGGCCGGGCCGGGACTTTCCACAGCGCGACTTCACTCCCGATGTTTTCCATGCGCTTGCATGAAGAAAGATGATCCGATAACGGACGCGTTAAGGCTGTTTGCTGAGACCGGCAGCATTGATCATGTAAGGCCTGCAGCGGCATGGACTTTGCTAGACACCAGTCGTTTCCAAGTGCGTGTCGAGGGACACGGGCTTGATTGGGCTACTGAGGTATTTTCCACTAGCGCAATTCATCAAGGCTTGACCAGTCGACTACCTTGGGCCCTTTCAGCTTATCATCCCTCGAATAAACATTTTCGTGGCTAAACAGCCAACAACTCGCAGCCGCGCTGCGCATGTGAAGATAAGCGATGACGAATTCGAGTCTCTACGCGACTCTTCGAGTCCCCCATGCACTCGGGGGCTACTGACGAGGGGGTGACCCCACGACTCCTGCGTGTGAGGATACCTGGTGCATATGAAGATAGAAGGCCAGCTGGAAGCCTCAACGGTCCCATGACTGGCCCACTCGAGGCACCGGCGTAGGAGTCCGCGACCAAGATGGAAGTCAAGACTTGGCGACCAAGGCAAAGCTAGATTAGCCAATCGTCCCTGTAGCTTGAGTCGGACTCCCCGAGACCCAGTCTAGTATATAAAGGCTGGGAGGGGTGACGGCTCAGGGCATCCAATCTTCAATCAACACCTCCGGTCTTGAGGGAACTCGCCTCGGTCGCCACTGTAATCACCTCCCGCATAATACAATCGAGCAGGAAGTATTGTCTCTTGTTAGCCGACGAGTATCTCCAACCTGCTCAACCTCTCTACGATCTAACTCCGGGTCCGTGACCATGGGATTTTCCGAGGTCAATCCTCATCAACTGTCTTTTATTTTCTGTCACTATTTATGTCTGCTAGCAATTTATTTTATAACAATGTGCAACTTGCTACACTAATAATGTTACACCTTAAGGTACTACCACAAAAAGTTTGGGGCACATCAAAAATCCATTTGAATTCTATTTAATATTTAAATGATTATTAGGGGATGTTTTAGCACTGTATTTATTTGTTTTACAAATTGAAATACTGTAATAAAATACCTCTACTATCTTAATGTGACCTACTGGTTATTAGGCATTTTATAAAATTGTTTGCACAATTTTTGGTTCAACTTTATTTTCCACTTTCATATTTAATTTTCAACTTGAGTTGGATTGTTTCTATAATGCAGTTTAATTATGAAAAACGTGCTGGCATGGCATATTAGCTAGGCTAAAAGTGATTAGGATTTGGGAACGTTACATTTTGTCCCGAAGAAGGTTACCCTGCCAACACCCATAGGTCGACGAGAGGTTCGCCCTCGTCCTCCAACCTCACACGACTACAACCTCCGGTCCAATCCACCCATAGCTCGTGAAAACTTGGTATCAAATTCATCTTCGATCCCGGCGGCTGCCATGGTTCCTCCGCTGCCCCTTCCACAAACACTAGCAGAACTCACCACCAAACAGCAGAAGGACTATGAATCCGTGGTCACGACTCTCAATAGCCTCTCCGAGGAAAATCAAACCACAAGGTCTGAACGCACCGAGGACCGCGCCACCCTCAAGTCCATCGCCGAGACGCTCCAACGGCTCCAGGGCCAGCTCGCTGATACATCACAGCAACAGAGCGCGCAACTGATAACCCACAAGTGTAGGGATCGCAACAGTCTTCGCGGGTAGGTATAACCAAATTTATTAATTTGACACAAGGGGAGCCAAAGAATACTTATAAGCCTTAGCAGTTGAGGTGTCAATTCAACCACACTTGAAAAAGCATAGACAAGATATAGCCTTTAAGACTTCCCCAATCACCCACACCACAAAGTAGTAACAAAGGAGTAGCATCAGTAATGAGAGCAATAGTAAAAACGAAGGCAATGAAGATTAAAGATGGACAAGTGTTCAAGGTTTCACTAGTGGTAACTCTCCAAGCAAAAGAAACAAGTGTTGGGTGAACATATTACAGTTGGGAAATTGAAAAAATTGCACTAACTCTAGCCAAAGAACAAACTAGAGCATTCTAGTCTAAGAACCAAACGTAGGCATGTATTCCGTATGTAGTTGTATGTGCTTGCAATAAGAACTTTGCACAACATCTTTTGTCCTACCATACCGCTACCAACGGGGCCAAAAGAAACTTATGGAGATTAAGGTCCTCCTATCAAAGAGCACCGGAACAAAGCATTGACGCTCTATGGACACATGTAATCCTCACATTATAGCCCATCTCCTTTGGTGTCCCAAGCTGTCACCATTGAGATCGCCAGTTCCAGAATATAACAGGTGCATACAATCATATATAAGATCTAGAACAACAATTATAATCATGCAACCATAACGTGCTCAGATCTGAAATCATGCTACTCATGCACTAGTAGCAAGCATTAAGAACAACAAATTGCAGCCATAATAATTCAAAAACTTCTAAGGACTAAACAAGGTAACAATTCATTGGATCTCAACAAACACAACACCAATTACATCATATGGATCTCAATCATGTAGGGCAGCTCATGAGAACTTTGTATTAAAAATATAGGGGGAGAAGATACCACATAGCTACTGCCAAGAACCCGTAGTTTAAGGGGGGACTACTCAAGAAGCATCATGGAGCGAAGAGAGGTTGATGAAGATGACCCCAGGGGCCAAGGCCCTCTCCAGCAGGGTGGCGGAGCAGGATCCTGGTGACCCCTGAAGCTAGGTTTCCATGGCGGCGGAGATCGCGACCGCTTCTGGAAAATATGACTGGATATCTCGGGTTTTCGCGTCGGGGGATAAATATAGGCCAAAGGGGAGACCGAGGGGGGCCCACCTCGCCCAGGCGAGTCCTTGGCGCGGGTCCCCCTGGCTGCGCCCAGAGGCCGCCAGGAGAGTGTGGACCTCCACAAAAGCTCCTCCCCCGACCGGAGGACTCTTCTGATGAATAAGAATTTTGGGAATTTTCTGAGCAAGTTCATTTTTGGACGTTTTCTGCATTACAAAGACAAAACATACAAAAACTTGCACTGGGCTCTATATTGGTTGGTTAGTCCAATAAATGATTCAAAATCATGCAAAAAAGATGTAGCAACGACACAAAATGAGCATGGAACAAGAAAAAATTATGGATATGTTTGAGACATATCAGTAGCATCTGGCCCTCCTCCGGCTTGAAGGGAAGGGAACGCCTCAACTTGGGGGCCTTGGGCTCATGCAGCCACGTGCGACTAAGTCCAACGCAGGGGACAGGGACGCCATGTCAGATTCGTCCGATCGTGCTCCGCGACTCTACAAAATCGACCTCCCCCTCTTTGATGGGGCGAGCGACCCACAACCATGGCTGACCCGCTGCAATATGTTCTTCCTCGGCCGGTGGACGCAGGAGTCCGATAAGATGTGGCTCGCCTCCTACCACCTCACCAACGTCAACGCCTTATGGTACGGCCACCTTGAGACCAAGTTAGTCCACCGACCATCCTGGGAAGAGTTTCAAACACTCATCTCTAACCACTTCGGACGGCCGACTCGCGCCAACCCCTTTGGTGAGCTGATCTCGACACGCCGCTCCGGTACCGTCGCGGAGTACTCCAAGTGTTTCCTCAAGAATCTCTCTCGTGTGCATCCACTTGCCGACGCTGAGGAGCGTGATATCTTCACCAACAATTTGGGCGACCCCATGAAAACTCAGGTCGAGATCCTTAAACCTGCGACTCTGGACGCGGCTATGGACTTGGCAATTCGTTTGAGCACCTCAACACTGTCACTGGAGCCACGGCCACCACCGCTTGACCGAGCCGCCAAATTCGCCCCATGGCCAGCCCTGGTGCGACATTGTCGGAATCCTCCAGGTCCACGCCAGGGCTCGTATTCAAAAAGCTCACCCCGGCCGAGATGGACGACCGGCGTGCCAAAGGCCTTTGCTTCAACTACGAAGAGAAGTTTGTTCGAGGGTCATCATTGCAAACGTCTTTTTTGCATCCAGTCAGCAGACGACGAAGAAGAGTCGTTAGCGGATTACGAGGAGGCCAAAATCTCACTTCTGGTTGTCACAGGGATTCCCACCAGCGACACAATGCAGGTCGCCCTTCGTGTCGAGGATCGTGACCTTGTTGCCTTGCTTGATTCCGGTAGTACTCATAACTTCATCCATGAGGAGCTGGCCACCGTCGTGCGGCTGCCCTTCTCCTTCAACCGCCGCCTCGGGGTCACGGTCACTAATGGTGATAAGGTTACCTGTCGTGGACTCCTCAAACAGGCTGTTGTCACGATTGATAGGGAGCGCTTCATTGTCGACCTGCACGCCATACCGTTGGGCGGATTTGACGTCGTCCTCGGCACACACTTCCTCAAAACCTTGTGGCAAATTTTGTGGGATTTACCCTTTGGATGTTGTTTTGGCACACGGATCACCGCGTGGAGTGGTCAGGACTAGGCTCACCAGGACGGCCTGCCAAATTACATATCAGCATCAGCAAGGACCTCCTCGACAGCCTCCTTGCAGCCTTCACAAACGTCTTCGTCGAGCCCCAGGGACTGCCGCCGCCGCGCGTCCATGACCATCATATTCACCTTATTCCCGGGACGCAACATGTTGCTGTACGGCCTTACTGATACCCGGCTACTCAAAAGGATGAACTGGAGAGACAATGATGCTGGCTCGTGGCCTTATCCGCCGTAGTTCATCGGCCTTTTCATCACCCGTCCTCCTCGTCAAAAATCATATGGTACTTGGCGTTTATGTATCGACTACCGTGGACTCAACCTTTTCACCATCAAGAAAAAGTTTCCTATTCCAGTTGTCGATGAGCTGCTGGATGAGCTGAAAGGCGCTCGCTTTTTCAAAAAACCGGACCTCTGATCCGGCTACCACCAAGTTCGGATGGCCCTTGAAGATATCCACAAGACGGCATTTCGCACCCATGAGGGTCTCTTCGATTTTGTGGTGATGGCATTTGGTCTAACAAATGCTCCAATGACATTCCAAGCACTAATTAATGAAGTACACCGTCCCTTCCTTCGTCGCTTTGTGCTTGTTTTCGTTGACGATATTTTGATATACAACTCCTCCTGGTCGGATCACCTTCGTCATGCCAAGCTCGTCTTGGAGGCTATGCACACACATCATCTTTTCCTCAAGCGCTCCAAGTGCTCATTTGGGGAGGAATCCATGGTTTACCTTGGGCACGTCATCTCTACAGCAGGAGTTGCCATGGACAACGATAAGACCCTTCTCGTGGTTGACTGTCCAGTTCCGCGCATTTTCCGTGTTGTGCGTGGTTTCTTGGGTCTTGCAGGCTACTACGGAAAGTTCATCCAGGATTTCGGCTCCATTGCATCACCACTCACAATGCTACTCAAGAAAGATGGGTTTCTTTGGACCTCTGAGGCGGCCACCGCATTCGACACTCTCAATTCAGTTTCGTTTATTGTGGAGTGTGATGCATCTGGATCTGGTTTTGCTGTTGTCCTGCATCAAGGTGTCGGGCCAATTGCCTATTTCAGCAAAACCATAGCTCCTCGACATGCCTCTCTAGCCGCTTACAAGCGAGAGCTCATTGGTCTGGTTCAAGCTGTGCGCCATTGGCGGCCATACCTCTAGGGACGCGCCTTCGTCGTCAAAGCTGACAACTACAGCCTCAAGTTTCTACTGGACCAACACCTTGCCACAATACCGCAACATCATTGGGTGGGCAAGCTCTTGGGTTTTGCCTTCACCATGGAATACAAACCAGGCCTTCAAAACATCGTCGCCGATGCGCTCTCTCGCCGTGATGTTCCTACATGCCACACATGTGGCATCAAGGGGAATTCTTTTGATCTATTTGAAGCACTCCGTCAGGCAGCACACACAGACCCGGCGATTGTCACATTCCGGGAACAGCTGGAGTCTGGCGAGTTGGGGCAGCCTTGGGCTCTAATCGATGGCATTGTTACCTTTCACCAGTGGGCTTATGTGCCGCCCTCATCACAGTTGGTAGCGGAGGTCCTGGATATGGCCCATGATGATGGACATGAAGGCATACAACATTCATTGCATCGTCTTCGCGGGGATTTTCATCTGCCTCAAGCCCGGTCAACACTTCAGCAGTATATCCGTGCTTGTACGGTTTGTCGACGCAACAAGACGGAGCAGCTTCATCCAGTTGGCCTGTTACATCCTTTGACAGTACCTTCTCATGTATGGGAGGACATCTCCATGGATTTCAGTGAGGCATTACCAAAGGTGCGCGGTAAAAGTGTTATCCTTACAGTGATGGATAGTTTCTCCAAGTATGCCCATTTTATTCCTTTAGCACATCCGTACACTGTTGAGTCTGTTGCTAAGGCTTTCTTCTCCAACATCGTCCGTCTTCATGGTTTTCCAACATCCATCGTTTCATACAAAGATGCGGTGTTCACTTCTGGATCTTGGAATGCTTTGTTCGAAGCCACAGGCACACGCTTGCACATGAGTTCTGCCTTCCATCCGTAGTCAGATGGCCAATCGGAGGTAATAAATTGCGTCATCACTATGTACCTTCATTGCATCACTAGGGATCGCGCACGCCAGTGGCTCAAATGGTTGTCGCGGGCAAAGTACTTCTACAACACTTCATATCATTCAGCGTTGAAGGACACTCCTTTCAAGGTGGTTTATGGACGGGATCCCCCATCCCTTCGGGACTGTACTCCAGGCGAAGTTTGAATCAGGCGGTAGAACGGAAGATCAGCGACCGCGACCAGTTATTAATAGACGTCCGCGAGCGTCTCCTTCAAGCAACAAAATAGTACAAGCATTACTATGATGTAAAGCATCGGGCCCTTTCCTTTGATGTTGTGGAGTGGGCTTGGCTCCGTCTGCAGCACCGCCCAGGAGCATTCCTCAGCACAGACGCAAAAGGAAAATTGGCACCCGAATACTATGGGCCTTTGAAGGTCCTCGCTAAAATTGATTCGGTTGCTTACCGTCCGGAGTTACCCCCTCGCGCCGGCATTCATAATGTCTTCCATACCATGGTCCGCCTCCTGAAGGTTCGCCGATGCTTCCTCCGCTGTTTCAGGGTCGAGTACATCCAACTCCCGTCCATGCATTACGTGCTCCCGAAGAAGGTTACCCTGCCAACACCCAGTTAGAGTTGGAGTCTGTCACGTGGAGTCTATCACGTCCTTTTTAACCAGCTATTTATAGCCACCCCTATGCGATCAATGAAGCAAGAAGAAAACAATCTATCTTCTCTCCTCGTGCTCCTGCGCCTCGGCGCCCCTCCTCACCTCTTCTTCGACCATAGGTCGATGAGAGGTTCACCCTCGTCCTCCAACCTCACAAGACTACAACCTCCGGTCCAATCCACCCCCAGCTCATGACAAATGGTTAATCCTCTAATTGCCTGTTTTTCGTTTAGATTAAGAGACACCGACATGACACATTGACACAACCCATCAACCCAACCTGATACCGACCCAAACATTTCACTTTTTGAGTTATGTGGAGACAGCCAGAGAAGAAAGTAAGAACTCACGCTTTGGCATAACACTCACCCAGCCATCGCCAAGATCATGTCCTCTATGAGTAGTCCTTCAGCATTACAAACAGTCGGTGCTCATATCTGAAGTGTCAGAACCATAGAGCAGTTTTAGAATAAATCATGTGCATAGGATAAATTTTAGCAACAAAGCTTTGGGTGATAATAGACAGATGAAACGAAAGAAACATCATATTCCTAACCAAGCCATAAAACCAAATGATGTTGTTTCCTGTCATTTTCACTATTTCTTTTCATATTTTCACTGCAGTATGATTACAATATAGTGAAAACAATAGTGAAAACAACTCCGCTCAATTTTTCATATTTTCGGTTTAGATTAACTAAGGACATAGCAATCACCATGGTATTGAAATATTTGAACAAAAAATGTTGAGGAAATGGAATATTTCCAGGATTTCATACAAAATGCTAGCCTTCCTTGTACTGCATATATATGCATTGTGTTGACAAAGTTGCCTTGGCAAGTTCGAATAAACTGCCAACAAGAAAAATGAGGCAAAAACAAACTAATCTCGCAATGAGTTTAGTAAAATTTGGTGTAATCATGGGTGTACTACTTCAAACATCAATGTCTAAGGCTTCACGGGAGCATTAGAATTGAAAATTACCTAGCTGCGAAGAGAGGTGTTTGTATGCACACAGTCTGCTTATATTTGAACTCCGCCGCATATGTACTTTAATAATCAGATTATCCTGGTTGAAATAAAAACTTGCATGATAAATCAAACCTAATTAGTGTGGTTTTATCTCCATACTCTCAAGGATAGAAATAATTGGATCCAATTGCTCTTGTGACTCAACAAAATTCAGAAAAATTGTACTGGATAAGAAAATTGTAGCTAGTCGATAAGTAAAAACATAACTGAATAAGAAAATGCAGACAGCATGCTACTCTAATCAAGAAGTAATTTTCAGCTTGATGCATACTGCATTTTATCAAGGAGTATGTTGAATTGACTGTGCCTTTATGCTTCAACAAATTATTACTCCAACACAAGCTTGTTCAGTAGCAGTATGTGCAATGCAGTAACCAGCAGCGATGAATACCAGCAAACGCAGTAACACCAGCTGCCCGTCAGTGATGATGAAATTGTGGGTTGATCTCAACTTGAGTCCTCAACGAGATGATGTCGGGGAATCCGAAGATCAACGGAAATAATTTAGGTCACTCCTAATATGGAGTAAATAATTTAAGTTAAAGATTGATAAAAGGAGTGATGGAAATTTCAAAAACTCATGAACAAAAGCGTAAAAGGAACAATGTAATGAGTTGTCGACTTTATCACTTGTTCCTGTGCAAATGAAGCCTCCTTAGTCGAGTACTGTAAATGACAGTTACGGCATCCTAAGCACATCTTGTACAGTAAGCAATGTTTCTATAATGGACTTGTACTTACATAGAACTGTATGGAAGTAGAAGTAACATGTTCATTTTACTCAGCATGTTAAGCACATCATGTTCAGTTTACTCGTAACATGTTCAATAACAAAAGCAGGAGTAATTTTTAAAATGCACATGTAAGGAATAGCAGCAGGTCACAAGCAGCAGGAGGTTAATCCACTAATCTGAACTAAGCCACTGCCACAAGCAGCACTGATGCAGGTAAATTATACATGGAATAACCTGCTGCAGGTAAATTAGATGCAGGTCACAAGCCACATTGGACCAATTCAGATGCAGGTAAATTATGCAACATGTCACAAGCAGCAGGAGAAGAAAAGCTCACCCCTTTCTGTCCGCTGGTGATGGCCATCCAGCAAAGGAGGTCATCAGGAAAGAGCTTGGTGGAAGGATGGAGAAGGTCGCCCCCGAATCTCGTAGCCAACGGTGCCAAGAGCATGGCGTTAGTGAAGCGCGCTGCCTTCATCTCCTGCCACCCACACATGCAGCAAAAAGAAACCCCATGTTGGTTCAGTTAAGCGCACATGAACGACAATGTGCAGGTAGTAGCAATGTAAAGTGGGAGAAAAACCGAACCTTCTGCAGGAGTATATTTCGTGGTGTCGTGGCTGCGTTTCAGGTTGTCGGGCACCTGCTCCAGGCGAGTGGTATGGTGTCCTACAGAAACATAGGTAAAAACACCAGCTTCAGGAATGAACTAAAGGGGGGAACTTAAAGAGTTAAATCAAAACCAGATTATCCTAGCAAGCCTTAATTCATCTTAGTAAACTTAAATATTATCCTGAGAATCTAGGATAAAGAAAAAACAAAACTAACTAACTCTCACACCTAACAATCTTGAACCAAGGAGTGATGGAAAGGGAAATCGCCACATAAAAATGAATGTTAGTGAACATGAGGTGATTTTTTGCCCGAGATCGAAAAAAAACAGGATGAGCTCATCTTTGATCTGTAATAGAATTTCTTATCTTTTCCTGGGTGATCATTCAATTTTTAGTATAGCAGAGATGTCAGACCCCTCTGTTAGGTAATGTGCTAGGGTTAGCCAGTACTCTTGCATCATGTCAAAATTTGAAAAGAAATCTTTGAAATCAATTTCAAAAGCAAAATGGGAGAAGGAACCCCCCCCCCAGATGAATTAATTCAAAAGGCCAGATAAAAATCTTCTCCAAAAATTCATGTTAGATTTTTGAAAAGTCTTATAAATGAGTGTGATCACATATCAAGTGATGTGGAACCCACCCCATGCTCATAGATTTTTCAAATATTCAAACTGTGCCTTGGAATTAATCAAATAACCCAATTTGAGTTAAGATTCCAATCATTTGAATTTTAAAAATGTTGAAACTTTATAAGTGGCTAGTCTATATTATTATGAAGCCATATAAAAAATTTCAGCATTTAATAAAATGTTTAGCTAATTTATTTAGCTAAACAGAACAAATGGCAGAAAGAAAAACAGAAAGAAAAGGAAAAGGGACTTACCTGCAAAGAAGCCCAACTCATCCCCCAGCCGGCCCAGCCCAGTCTCTCCGCTTGTCGTCTTCCCCGGCCAGCACGCAGGGAGTTGCGTGGCGACCATGCCGTGGCCGCCGATGAACCCCTGGCCACCTCCTGCTTCCTCCCTTCCACGTAATCGCGCCTGGAGACGCCTAGAGCCTTCCCCGCTCCATTCCCCCTCTCCACGAACTCCCTCCCCGTCTCCCTCGCCCGATTTCGTCGTCGTCCGAGGACTCGCCGGAACTCGCCACCGTGGAAGACGCGGCCAACGTGTGCTAGGGACCAGAAGAGCTTGTCCATCAGCTTCGCCACCGTCGACTACGTCTCCCTGCAAGGAATCAAGATCTCGGGGCCCTTCTAGTCGTCGGAATCGTCACCGAGAGCTCGCCGGATCCGCTGCTCGTTGCCGTTCAATACTCCGTCCACGTTCCCTCACCGGCTTCGTCGACTACTTCGTTGAGTTCCCTGTAGACTGGTGAGCGTTTCCCCTCAAGCCACGGTTTCCTTCTCCTCCTCTAGCTCGAGCTGCCATGGACGCCGGAATACCGAGCCGCTGTGCTCGTCGTCGACGAGGCTACGCTAAGCAATCAACCCCGTCACCTTGTCCATCGCATTCCCCGTGCTCCACTGCTCCGAACACACCCATCCTCGCCCCAAATGGTGCTCCGTAGCGAGTTCGGCCTCCAGCCAGTAGCACCGCCGCCGCAAAGCTCGACGCCGGTGTGCGTACAGAGCCTCCCAGGCTTCCCTTTCGGTCTCCATCGTCGCGCGACACCGAGAGCTTCGTCTCAGTGGTCGAAGCGCGCGATTTGGACCACGGGAGCGCCCTCCCCGTGCAGCGCCGCCGTGCTGGAAGGTCGCCGGCGTTTAGCCGCCGGCCTGTCAGGCTGAGCTCTGGGTTTAATCACCCACTAATGACCCCCCTAGGTCACTGACCAGTGGGCCCAGTGGCTTAATTAAGCCACTGGATTAAATTAACCAGCCGGGTTAATTAACCAGTGACACTGACACCCCTGGCCCACCTGTCAGCCCCCCTGGTGACGCCAGCAGTGCATCATGCTGATGCAATAAAAGGATTAAAGGAATTTCCAAATAGAAAAGATATTAAAGAAATTCCAGAAATTCCAGAAAATACCCCAAACTTTGGACATTCATAGAAAATTCATATTAACTCCAAATTGGACAAATAATATATGAAAAATGATCAGGAGAAAATTATCTTTCCAAATATGAAACTTTCAACCATGTTTGAGTTGATTTTAAAATGGGAACAGTAGCATATGTCATTTGGTTTATTTGAAATTAATTCAAATTCAAATCAAATGCTTTTGCAACTTGGACCATGGAATTATGCTACATTTCAACCACACATCAGAGGCATATCATACACATTTGAAGAAGGTTCAAAATGGTCAAACAATGTCACATATAACTTGACTAAGTTTGAATTCAAATTGGAGTTTGAATTTGCAATTCAATTTGCAATATACTCCATTTAAATGTAATTGCTTCACACATCAAAGCATATACATCAAGTTCCAAACTTTCATCATGTGATTGTGCATTGTATTTACTTTGCTACTTTGCTTGTTGTTTGTCGAGTAGAGGTGGAACCGGAGCCGGAGGCTGCCCCCTTCATTGAAGACCTCGAACCCGAACCTCATCAGCAAGGCAAGCAAACCCCCATTGATCATGTCGATAAAATCCCACTTCCCTCTCATGTCTCGCTTATGCATTGTTTAGGATGATCACCATGATTCGTTTCTACCGCATAGATGAACCCATTCCTTTGCATGACCTATCATTTTGTCACAGTAGTAAGCAAACCACAATCCTAGCAAATGTAGGAGTTGATTGATATCATGTGGCCCCTGCAAATGTTATCGCTTATTGCATGCTTAGTATGATACCATGTTGTTACTGTGATGTGAGTCGGGATGGTAGTGATCATGTTGATGTTGGTAGAAAAGTGTTGGTGAATCGACCCTAATACAAGGTGAACGATGAGAGGCTGTGTAGGAGTACACGGTGGGTTGTCTCGTTGAACACCGCCCTAAGTCCGAGTTCTTGTGTGGTGATCCAAGATGAAGAGTACAACCACACATTGGGCTCACTGACCCCTCTCAACCTATTAACTCATCCCTTTCGATGTCCAGATGTCGCAATAGTTCGGAGTTCTGATAGGCTTGTGGCCTGGATGCTAAGTGAGAGAACGGCTCATCCGAGACCGGCTTATGCACCACGCACACATCACTTGGTTCCACTTCGGTAAACCGGCCGGGTTCACGATAGTGGTAACCAACCCAAGTAGGCGGCTTTCTCGGACTAGATCGGCTATGAGGTAGCAGTTGTGGTGAGCATCCTCGCCGACACTTCTTGAACGGTGTCGAGTACAAAGGCGGTAAATGATGATCATGTGTGTGTAGCGGTACACCCCTGCAGGGTTAACAAAACTATTCGAATAGCCGCGTCCGCGGTTATGGACTGCTTGGAAAGCTTAGCTTGATTATTAGACAACTTGAACTGGATACTTCTAAAACACACCAAGATAAGTGTGAGTGCTATGGCGTGCTTTCTCGTGGGGAAGTCGAGGAAGGCACCATAGTGGTGTAATTGGTTGGAGAAAGTAGTGGACTCGTGTACGTTTCTTACCTCAAAGTCTGGTACTCGTAGTTCAGGATTAGCCAAGTCAAAGCTGGCACTTCTGCAAGTGCACCCCACCTCCCTTTTACCTTGATATATGTGCATGAGTAGTATAGCTCCTATGTAAGTCTTGCTGAGTACGACTTTGTACTCACGTTTGCTTAATCTATGTTTTAGATGATGCCACTAACCCCGAAGGTGGCTTCTTCATCGAGCTGGATGACTGAAGACCAACTAGTCTAGTCCCAGTCAGACGACTGGTTCCCTCGTGGAGGGCATGTGTTTAAATAAGGCTTATTAAGCCATTTGTTAAACTTGTCTGTACTCAGACATAATTTGCTTCCTCTTGTGTTGCAATGTTGGATCACATGTTTGTGATCTCTGTGTGCACTCTATAAGAGTTATCAATAAAATTGTACACTTTGTAGAGAATTGCAATGGTACCTACTGTTCATACAAGGCATGTGTGCTGCGTGTATGTTTATAACATGCATGTCTTTGTATGGGTTTTCGAGACCTTAGTTGTGCTCTGGCTGGCGGTCTTTCATACACCAAGTGGCCCTTAGATGTGCGCAGCTTGGGGCATCGCGATGCGATTGTTTGAGACTCTGTCTCGTGCACACTTTGTGGTATGATCGAGCCCGCCCTAGACCCCGACTAAGTGATCGGGCTGGAGTAAGTCTATGTAAGAGTTATGAGATAGTCGATAGTATGGTTGAGGCGACTTGTCTTTGAATATGGGAGTTCACCACCCATATCATTAGACTTGTGTGCGGACGATGAGGACCCATCTCAGTTGATCATCCGGCCTGGATGGGATGCCCCTCACGTACGATGCTTTCCGAGAACGTTCTGTGCTTGGCCTTGTCTTCTTAGACAAGTGGGTACGGTTCTCGGCTCTCCATATGACTATGTCTTAGCTGGACTTGCATACGCTAACCCCGGGTCTCGACAGACTTGGTATCAGAGCAGGACTGACTGTAGGACTAGTAGCCTTGGCCGAAGTTGAGTCTAGCTTTCTATAGTTATATAGTTACTCTGGGTATATAAGGGAACAACGTAAGGCTTCTTTTTTCTCCTTACCCCCTTCGTTCTGAGTTCTGAGTCACCCTCATCTAATTCTACGGGAAAATAGGACTAGGCTCTCCTCTGTCTGATTAGAACATCTTGTTGTTTGCTTCCTTGTAGCCGTAGGAAAGTTCTGATCGGTTTGTTAGAGTGGTTATGCTCCCTGTTTTATTACATCGTATGTAAGTGCTGTTTTTCATGATTGGAAGAAATTGTCATTTCTTACAATTACAGCCGTTATGTTGTCCGAGTCATTCCAGGTTTATCCCATAATCTGATGCATTTGCAAACTCCTTTCTATTTCAGATGGCAGATCTTGCCCCTCGGCAGATTGTTCGTTTGACCAGGTGCCTCGGTATGCGTGGCCATCCCGCCACGTTGATCGAGATGATGTCCTATGTGGGATATCGATGGTACCCTGAGTACACCGTCGAGCAGCAGTTTCACGACTTCAACCAGACGCAGTTCCACTGCATTGTCCGGATCTATCAGCACCACGTTGGAGTCGCTCAGCCTATCCACTTTGGACATGGCATTGGCATTACCGAGAACATGGCTGTGCAGGATGCTGCATACTCATGTATGACACTGCTAAGAGAGGAGCACACTTTGCTGAGAGAGACCTCTTTCCGCTATATCCCTGCTGCACTTCCAGGAGAAGAGGGATATTACACCGGACTCTACTCAGATCACTCTGCAGAAGATCCAGCACTTCAGATGACTGCTAGGTTTTCTAGTGACAGAGATCGTGATGCACGCGCTCTCCGTTTCGAGCTCCACGCCACCCGTGTTCGTCTGTATCGAGCACTGACACTTTTGGCACCCTTTGTGAGCGTTGGATCAGTTGAGCATGACGCTATCTACCCAGTGAGGACTCAGATGCCTTCTCGAGTTGCTTGGCCCGAGATTGGAGGCATTTTTCCACCCCGTGGTCCTTTGCTTCCACCCTACGCTGGACCTAGGCCCCATCCTTGCCCAAATGGATATCAGGGTCCAAAAGCCTCCGTGTTTTCCGATGGTCACCTGCAGCTACCGGGATACACGGGTAACTTTTATGAGGACTACTATGGATATGGAGATGAGTGAGACCGCCTGTGGTCTTACTTAGTGATGATGTAGTAGTATCTTAGTGTATTGTACGCAAGGTGTCTAAGTTCCAGAGGCTTAGATAAATAATGTATAGGAAGTCAGAGTGCCTCTGAAGGATGTATCATCTTCATCACGTTTGTATTAGCTTGGTGCTTGTACTAAAACGATGTATGGTTTGTATGACGGCTTGTGAATATATGGCTTGTATGCTTTATCACCATGTTGTCAAGATGATTACTTCCTTTTCTCTGTAATCATTCCAGTACTTCAATACCTTGATTAGACTCTTCAAATCAACTCTGTTTGACTTTGGTTTTTCACCTTCAGGATGTCTCAAGGAACCCGTGGCCAGGTTGGTCGTAACCAAGGTCGTGGGAATGACCAGGAGGAAGGCAACCTTCCACCCCCACCCACGATGGCTCAGGTTCTCATGGAGGTCGAGAGGAACCGCCGAGACTCTCACCATCTGTTGGAAGTCATTGCTCGCAACACCACTCAGCAGCGCAATGAGCTGGTGTCCCTGAATGACTTCATCCGGCTTCATCCCCCGGTTTTCAGTTACTCCACCGAGCCCCTTGACGCCGATGACTGGCTTCGTAGCATCGAAAGGAAGCTCCAAGCAGGCCGTGTTGCAAATGGTGACAAGGTCAGCTATGCCACCTATCACCTTGAAGGTGCAGCTAGCTCTTGGTGGGAGAACTTTCTGAATATGCGTCCCGTTGGACCGCCTGCATCTTGGGAGGAATTCTGCACTTCTTTCCGCGAGCACCACATTCCCAAGGGTCTTATGGACCGCAAGCGTGAGGAGTTTTGCAACCTCACTCAAGGCAGAAGGACCGTTGACGAGTTTAGTCGTGAGTTCAACCGACTTGCTCGTTATGCTACCGAAGAAGTCTCCACCGACTCCAAGAAGCAAGAGAGGTTCCGTCGTGGCGTCAACACTGGACTCCGTCGTGAGCTCAACCTTCATGACTTTGCCACATTCCAGGTCCTTGTCAACAAGGCCATCAAGGCCGAGGATATGAACACCCCCAATGACTTTCACAAACACCCTAGAGATGACAGCTCATCCAGTTCTGGCTCCCAGAAGCGCAAGATCTGGATCCCAAACAGTATGTTTCGCCAGAACAACCCACCGAGGCCATCCTATGTGGCGCCTCGTCCACCAACCCAGTTCCACCCAGCTCCACCAAACAACCCAGCTCCACGCACTGTTTTCGGAGCCTGTTACAAGTGTGGTCAGGCAGGCCACTATTCTCGTGAGTGTCCCCAGAACCAGATCCAGCATCAGAATGCTCCACCCCGTGCCGGAGGCAACAACAACAATGGTCGTGGCAAGCCACCCCAGAAGGTCTACACCGCCAAACCCGCTCCTCCCGCCACTCGTGGACGTGTGAACCAGATCGCCGCCGAAGAGACTGACGACACCACTGACGTCATTCTTGGTACGCTCCCGGTCAATTATGTTCCTACTTCCGTTCTTTTCGACCCAGGAGCATCTCATTCATTCATATCGGAAAGTTATGCACTTCGTCATGAGTTATCTTTTGTTGAATTGTCCACCCCGATTAGTATTCAAACTCCAAGGTCAAGATGGCAAACTAATAGAGTAAGCCATGGTAATCAGATTGCAATTGAGGGTTTAGTATTCCTTGCTTCACTCATAACCCTCAAGTCTTCAGATATTGATGTCATCCTTGGCATGGATTGGCTATCAAGACAGAATGCCTACCTGGATTGCAAAGGCAAATCCGTGAAACTCACCCACCCTTCAGGCAAAACAGTCAACTATACCTCACCCAGAACAAGAACCCAAGTGCATTCTTTGAATGTACTTCACCTTCCCGAACTTGAAGATATTCCGGTGGTTCGTGACTTCCCGGATGTCTTTCCTGAAGAGCTGCCGGGCATGCCACCCGACAGATGTGTAGAGTTTATAGTGGATCTTGCCCCAGGAACCGCACCAATTTCTAGACGCCCATACAAAAGGGCCCCACGTGAGTTAGCTGAGCTTAAAACCCAACTGGAAGCTTTGTTGGAAAAAGGCTACATCCGCCCTAGCTCATCGCCATGGGGTTGCCCCGTTCTGTTCGTAACGAAGAAAGATGGAACAGAAAGGATGTGCGTAGACTATCGCCCGCTAAATTTAGCGACGATAAAGAACAAGTACCCATTGCCCAGGATCAATGATCTTTATGATCAACTTGCAGGATCCTCTGTCTTCTCCAAGATGGATTTGAGATTAGGTTATCATCAAATCAAGATCCGAAACAAGGACATTCCCAAAACGGCTTTTACTACTCGTTATGATCTTTACGAGTACACCGTCATGTCCTTTGGTTTAACCAATGCCCCCGCCACTTTCTCACGCATGATGAATTCGATCTTCATGGAGTATTTGGACCAGTTCGTCGTGGTTTACCTCGATGACATCCTTATATACTCGAAGAACGAAGAAGAACATGCCGAACACCTAAGGCTGGTATTGATGAAACTTAGAGAGCATCGCCTGTATGCTAAATTCGCCAAGTGTGAATTCTGGCTACCAGAAGTGACCTACTTAGGCCACGTGATTTCTGCAAAAGGCATTGCTGTGAATCCCGAGAGAGTTCAGGCCGTCCTTGACTGGACTCCACCTGAATCGGTTAAGCAAGTTAGGAGTTTTCTTGGCCTAGCCAGCTACTGCCGTCGCTTCGTCGAGAACTTTTCTAAAGTTGCAAAGCCTCTAACTGAACTCCTCAAGAAAGATAAGAAATTCCTATGGACTCCCAAGTGCGAGGAAAGCTTTCAAGAGCTAAAAAGAAGATTGACTTCTGCACCCGTACTTGCACCTCCAGACACCAAAAAGGATTTCGAGATCTATTGTGACGCATCACGGCAAGGGTTAGGATGCATACTTCTGCAAGATCGACATATGGTAGCTTATGCTTCACGCCAGTTGCGGCCACATGAAGAGAACTATCCTACCCATGACCTTGAACTCGCTGCCGTAGTTCATGCCCTAACAACTTGGCGACATGCCCTCAAATATATTTTCACCCAGCCAGATCTTAATCTCAGGCAAAGACGCTGGATTGAGTTGATAAAAGATTACGACGTAGGAATTTCTTACACCCCAGGCAAAGCCAATGTCATGGCTGATGCACTAAGTCGTAAGTCGTATTGTAACAACCTCATGTTACAACAGTATCAACCACTTCTTCATGAGGACTTTCGCAAGCTCAATCTTGAGATTGTTCCTCATGGCTATCTTTCTACCTTGGTGGCGAAACCAACTCTTGAGGATCAAATCATAGTTGCCCAAAGGCGTGCACGAGGTGTTCGCCGGATCAAGGAGAACATTGCTAGCGGAGTTGCTAAATGTTTCTCCACAGATAGCAAAGGAACGGTATTCTTTGGAAATCGTTTGGTAGTACCTAAGAATAGGGAATTAAGGCAACTCATCCTCAAGGAAGCCCATGACACACCCCTCTCGATTCATCCCGATAGCACAAAAATGTACCGAGATCTACGCCAGAGATTTTGGTGGACTAGGATGAAGAGAGACATTGCTCAATTTGTTGCCGAATGTGATGTTTGTCGTCGCATTAAGGCAGAACATCAAAGACCTGTTGGTACACTGCAACCTTTGTCTGTTCCCGAGTGGAAATGGGACAAAGTCGGTATGGACTTCATCACCGGCTTTCCAAAAACCCAGAAAGGAAACAATGCCATCTTCGTTGTCATAGATAGGCTTTCCAAAGTTGCTCACTTCCTTCCGGTTCGCGAGTCTATAACTGCTAGCTAGTTAGCGGACTTGTACATCTCTAGGATTGTGTCCCTTCACGGTGTTCCTTTGGAAATCAATTCTGATCGCGGTAGCCTTTTCACCTCTAGATTTTGGGGAAGCTTTCAGAATGCTATGGGAACTCATCTCTCCTTTAGTACAGCTTTCCATCCTCAGTCTAGCGGTCAAGTCGAAAGGGTTAACCAAATTCTTGAAGACATGCTCAGAGCTTGTGTTATCTCATTCGGAAAGAATTGGGAGAAGTCTCTGCCATTCGCCGAATTTGCTTATAACAATAGTTTTCAATCTAGTCTGAACATGGCTCCTTTTGAACTCCTTTATGGACGACGATGTCGAACACCACTAAACTGGTCAGAAACCGGTGAAAGACAATTCTTTGGACCGGATATGATCAAGGAAGCAGAAGAGCAAATTCGCATTGTTCGTGATCAATTGAAAGCAGCCCAGTCTCGTCAGAAAAGCTACTATGATCGTCATCATAGGAAAGAGAGCTACAATCTGGATGAGAAGGCTTACCTTCGGGTTACTCCTCTGAAGGGAACCCAACGTTTCGGTATCAAAGGCAAGTTGGCCCCACGTTACATCGGACCTTTCCGCATTCTTGCCAAACGTGGAGAAGTTGCCTACCAACTTGAACTACCCCCGCACCTTTCCCGAGTACATGATGTATTCCATGTGTCCCAACTCAGGCGTTGCTTCAAGGACCCCATCCGCGAAGTCGACCATGAAACGCTTGATCTCCAAGATGACCTTTCTTATCGAGAATACCCCGTTTGTATTCTTGATTCCGCAGAGCGTGTCACTCGTCGTCAGAAGATTAGGTTTCTGAAAGTGCAATAGTCACACCACTCTGAAAGAGAAGCTACGTGGGAAAGAGAAGACCGTCTCACTGCCGAGTACCCCACCTTCCTCCCGCAGACTTCAGAATCTCGGGACGAGATTCTGTTGAGTGGGGGCGAGTTCTCAGAACCCTCTGTTAGGTAATGTGCTAGGGTTAGCCAGTACTCTTGCATCATGTCAAAATTTCAAAAGAAACCTTTGAAATCAATTTCAAAAGCAAAATGGGAGAAGGAACCCCCCCCCCCCCGCAGATGAATTAATTCAAAAGGCCAGATAAAAATCTTCTCCAAAAATTCATGTTAGATTTTTGAAAAGTCTAATAAATGAGTGTGATCACATATCAAGTGATGTGGGACCCACCCCATGCTCATAGATTTTTCAAAAATTCAAACAGTGCCTTGGAATTAATCAAATAACCCTATTTGAGTTAAGATTCAAATCATTTGAATTTTAAAAATGTTGAAACTTTATAAGTGGCTAGTCTATATTATTATGAAGCCATATAAAAAATTTCAGCATTTAATAAAATGTTTAGCTAATTATTTAGCTAAACAGAACAAATGGCAGAAAGAAAAATAGAAAGAAAAGGAAAAGGGACTTACCTGCAAAGAAGCCCAACTCATCCCCCAGCCGGCCCAGCCCAGTCTCTCCGCTTGTCGTCTTCCCCGGCCAGCACGCAGGGAGTTGCGTGGCGACCATGCCGTGGCCTCCGGCGAGCCCCTGGCCACCTCCTACTTCCTCCCTTCCACGTAATCGCGCCTGGAGCGCCCAGAGCCTTCCCCGCTCCATTCCCCCTCTCCACGAACTCCCTCCCCGTCTCCCTCGCCCGATTTCGTCGTCGTCCGAGGACTCGCCGGAACTCGCCACCGTGGAAGACGCGGCCAACGTGTGCTAGGGACCAGAAGAGCTTGTCCATCAGCTTCGCCACCGTCGACTACGTCTCCCTGCAAGGAATCAAGATCCCGGGGCCCTTCTAGTCGTCGGAATCGTCACCGAGAGCTCGCCGGATCCGCTGCTCATCGCAGTTCAATACTCCGTCCACGTTCCCTCACCGGCTCCGTCGACTACTTCATCGAGTTCCCTGTAGCCTGGTGAGCGTTTCCCCTCAAGCCACGGTTTCCTTCTCCTCCTCTAGCTCGAGCTGCCATGGACGCCGGAGTACCGAGCCGCCGTGCTTGTCGTCGACGAGGCTACGCTAAGCAATCAACCCCGTCACCTTGTCCATCGCATTCCCCGTGCTCCACTGCTCCGAACACACCCATCCCCTCCCCAAATGGTGCTCCGTAGCGAGTTCGGCCTCCAGCCAGTAGCACCGCCGCCGCAAAGCTCGACGCCAGCATGCGTACAGAGCCTCCCAGGCTTCCCTTTCGGTCTCCATCGTCGCGCGACACCGAGAGCTTCGTCTCAGTGGTCGAAGCGCGCGATTTGGACCACGGGAGCGCCCTCCCCGTGCAGCGCCGCCGTGCTGGAAGGTCGCCGGCGTTTAGCCGCCGGCCTGTCAGGCTGAGCTCTGGGTTTAATCACCCACTAATGACCCCCCTAGGTCACTGACCAGTGGGCCCAGTGGCTTAATTAAGCCACTGGATTAAATTAACCAGCCGGCTTAATTAACCAGTGACACTGACACCCCTGGCCCACCTGTCAGCCCCCCTGGTGACGCCAGCAGTGCATCATGCTGATGCAATAAAAGGATTAAAGGAATTTCCAAATAGAAAAGATATTAAAGAAATTCCAGAAATTCCAGAAAATACCCCAAACTTTGGACATTCATAGAAAATTCATATTAACTCCAAATTGGACAAATAATATATGAAAAATGATCAGGAGAAAATTATCTTTCCAAATATGAAACTTTCAACCATGTTTGAGTTGATTTTAAAATGGGAACAGTAGCATATGTCATTTGGTTTATTTGAAATTAATTCAAATTCAAATCAAATGCTTTTGCAACTTGGACCATGGAATTATGCTACATTTCAACCACACATCAGAGGCATATCATACACATTTGAAGAAGGTTCAAAATGGTCAAACAATGTCACATATAACTTGACTAAGTTTGAATTCAAATTGGAGTTTGAATTTGCAATTCAATTTGCAATATACTCCATTTAAATGTAATTGCTTCACACATCAAAGCATATACATCAAGTTCCAAACTTTCATCATGTGATTGTGCATTGTATTTACTTTGCTACTTTGCTTGTTGTTTGTCGAGTAGAGGTGGAACCGGAGCCGGAGGCTGCCCCCTTCGTTGAAGACCTCGAACCCGACCCTCGTCAGCAAGGCAAGCAAACCCCCATTGATCATGTCGATAAAATACCACTTCCCTCTCATGTCTCGCTTATGCATTGTTTAGGATGATCACCATGATTCGTTTCTACCGCATAGATGAACCCATTCCTTTGCATGACCTATCATTTTGTCACAGTAGTAAGCAAACCACAATCCTGGCAAATGTAGGAGTTGATTGATATCATGTGGCCCCTGCAAATGTTATCGCTTATTGCATGCTTAGTATGATACCATGTTGTTACTGTGATGTGAGTCGGGATGGTAGTGATCATGTTGATGTTGGTAGAAAAGTGTTGGTGAATCGACCCTAATACAAGGTGAACGATGAGAGGCTGTGTAGGAGTACACGGTGGGTTGTCTCGTTGAACACCGCCCTAAGTCCGAGTTCTTGTGTGGTGATCCAAGATGAAGAGTACAACCACACATTGGGCTCACTGACCCCTCTCAACCTATTAACTCATCCCTTTCGATGTCCAGATGTCGCAATAGTTTGGAGTTCTGGTAGGCTTGTGGCCTGGATGCTAAGTGAGAGAACGGCTCATCCGAGACCGGCTTATGCACCACGCACACATCACTTGGGTCCACTTCGGTAAACCGGCCGGGTTCACGATAGTGGTAACCAACCCAAGTAGGCGGCTTTCTCGGACTAGATCGGCTATGAGGTAACAGTTGTGGTGAGCATCCTCACCGACACTTCTTGAACGGTGTCGAGTACAAAGGCGGTAAATGATGATCATGTGTGTGTAGAGGTACACCCCTGCAGGGTTAACAAAACTATTCGAATAGCCGCGTCCGCGGTTATGGACTGCTTGGAAAGCTTAGCTTGATTATTAGACAACTTGAACTGGATACTTCTAAAACACACCAAGATAAGTGTGAGTGCTATGGCGTGCTTTCTCGTGGGGAAGTCGAGGAAGGCACCATAGTGGTGTAATTGGTTGGAGAAAGTAGTGGACTCGTGTACGTTTCTTACCTCAAAGTCTGGTACTCGTAGTTCAGGATTAGCCAAGTCAAAGCTGGCACTTCTGCAAGTGAACCCCACCTCCCTTTTACCTTGATACATGTGCATGAGTAGTATAGCTCCTATGTAAGTCTTGCTGAGTACGACTTTGTACTCACGTTTGCTTAATCTATGTTTTAGATGATGCCACTGACCCCGAAGGTGGCTTCTTCATCGAGCTGGACGACTGAAGACCAACTAGTCTAGTCCCAGTCAGACGACTGGTTCCCTCGTGGAGGGCTTGTGTTTAAATAAGGCTTCTTAAGCCATTTGTTAAACTTGTCTGTACTCAGACATAATTTGCTTCCGCTTGTGTTGTAATGTTGGATCACATGTTTGTGATCTCTGTGTGCACTCTATAAGAGTTATCAATAAAATTGTACACTTTGTAGAGAATTGCAATGGTACCTACTGTTCATACAAGGCATGTGTGCTGCGTGTATGTTTATAACATGCATGTCTTTGTATGGGTTTTCGAGACCTTTGTTGTGATCTAGCTGGCGGTCTTTCATATACCAAGTGGCCCTTAGATGTGCGCAGCTTGGGGCATCGCGATGCGATTGTTCGAGACTCTGTCTCGTGCACACTTTGTGGTATGATCGAGCCCGCCCTAGACCCCGACTAAGTGATCGGGCTGGAGTAAGTCTATGTAAGAGTTATGAGATAGTCGATAGTATGGTTGAGGCGACTTGTCTTTGAATATGGGAGTTCACCACCCATATCATTAGACTTGTGTGCGGACGATGAGGACCCATCTCAGTTGATCATCCGGCCTGGATGGGATGCCCCTCACGTACGATGCTTTCCGAGAACGTTCTGTGCTTGGCCTTGTCTGCTTAGACAAGTGGGTACGGTTCTCGGCTCTCCATATGATTATGTCTTAGCTGGACTTGCATACGCTAACCCCGGGTCCCGACAAGAGAGGCAATACACAAAGCATAGTTCAGATGCATGAGAGAGGGGGAGAAAAAGAGAGAATTCACCTTGGTATTCTACACCAAAGTTTTCCTCAAGATTCTTCCTCTTCTCATCTTCTTCTTTGAATCTGCACATAACTGGGAAAAACATAAACAAATAAATCAAAATCAGATCATTAAAGAAAGGGGCAGATGTACTGTAAAAATAGAGAAATGAGATCTTCCAGCCAGCCTTAATTCATCTTAGTAAACAATAAAGTTATCATAGGAATCTAGGCTAAAGAAATAACAAAAATAAATAATTAACACAACTAACAATCTAGAGCTCGGACTCCAATTCCATGAACTTATTAGCAACTGCATCACGAATTTTCTCCTCTTGTTCTTCTCGTGTCTGGCGAAGCGTTCTGACACATTCCTTGAGGGCACCATCCAAGTGGCTGACTTGATCCTCCAAAGAGGCATTCTTTAGAGATGAAGCATCAAGTAGCCGCTTCTGGAACCCCCTCGGTGTGGTGTCATTGGGGGGGGCACAAGTTGCTAGTCGTGGTGCTGCTGGAAGTAGGCGGTCCACTACGCGTGGTTGTCTGCCACGTAGCGCGCTTCATCGCGTGCATACGCCGGCATGTTGCCGGGGATGTCTTCAATCTCGGCGGCGCATTCGTCTCCGGTGGGCGGCAGAGGGACGGGGACGCCGCCGGCGCTCAACCTCCATGAGCCCGGGATGCGCATGTCCGGCAGCATGGGGTAGTTGGCCTCCTGCAGGAGGCGCGCCTCCCACTCGTGCAGCCAGCGGCGGCCGAAGCAGTTGGTCGTCGCCCCGTCGCCGGGAAAACGTCCCCCCATGTGCTCGAGAGAGGAAGGCGAGAGAGGAGATGGAGGCGAGAAGAGCGCGCGGCGAGAAAGCAGATGGAGACGAGAAGGCGAGAGAAGAGTGTGCGGTGAGCGGCGGCGAGTGATGGCTTTATAGCGGCGAGAGGGAGAGAGCGGTGTGAACGTGTGGCGCGAAAAGGCAAGAACGCGTGGCAGCGATGGCCATTACTGCGCCGCGTGGTCGATCGGATTGCTCGGCGGCAGCATTGATTCGCCTGGCTGAAGGCTGACCGGCGACAGGATTGATTCGATCAGGAGCTGAGGCGATGCGATGAGGACGACGAAGCGCCAGTCGCTGACTCAGCGAGCCTGCTGGGCGAGAATCTGGTGCGGTTTGTTTTCGCACCAGAATTATTTCCCCTGCCCCCCCCCCCAATGCGTTGGGTTCGGCCTCGGGTCCGTCGTCGCCAATTTCGGCTAGATCCGATGAAATTTGGACTTCTAGGGGCGCGACTGGGCGAAATTTTTAGCGTCGGCATGAACAAATTGCTCTTGGGGGCATGTTGGGGGGCGCGGCTAGAGATGCTCTTATCCCACGATGGCTCGGATGGCTGGGTGGCCCCACCCGGCAGAAGACACTATTGATAGAGGACGTGGATGGCCTGAGAATGGCTGCTATCCCTTCATCTTTTATAAGAGAAATTATTTTAGTCGGCGCTTCATCCGAATCTTCCTCCACGCTGTTGTTGTTTTTTTCTTGAATATCTGCCCCCAAACAAATAACTGTGACCAATAATTTAGAGATTCAAAAATGAAAGAATTTAGAGATTCAAAAAAGCAACGGCAAAACCATCATAATTGCGTAAGTGCCATACAAACAACGCAGCTCAAATGACTTCATAGAAACAACCACATAGGGAGTGCGCCGCCCGCAGATCAGGTCTAGTAGGCTTGAGAAACAAGGCGACATCATCCGCGAAGATCGAAGTTCTCTGAATTGAGGTGATGCCGGTGATCCGCTCGAATGTGTCATGATCCGTGGCTTTAACCATAAGCGCTGAGAAGACGTACATGGCAAGGACGAATAAGAGGGGCGAGATCGGATCCCCCTGCCTGAGTCCACGGGCATGGGCGAATTTCCTGCCCGGGATCCCATTAACCACCACTCGGGAGCTCGCTGTCGTGAGTAAAGCATTTATCCAGGCAGACCATCTATTGCCAAAGCCTTTTGAACAGAGCACCTCAAAAAGGAATGGCCAGATCAAAGAGTCAAAAGCTTTGGAAATGTCCAACTTCCGAAACACCCCCGGCAAACGCTTGGAGAAGATCTTGTGGGAAACTCCACGAACAAGCGGGAAGTCATCATGCAGGCTACGTTTCCTGATGAAAGCAGATTGATTCGCGTGAATCAGGAGCGGCATGTGATCACGCAGCCTGGAAGCCAGAAGTTTTGCGAACAGCTTAGCAAAGCTGTGGGGGATACTGATGGGACGATAGTCGCCCACTTCCAGGGCATCGACCTTCTTTGGGATCAACGATATATGAGCCATGTTGAGCTTTCCAAACCCTCTATCATCACCCACGTATAGCTTAAGTAGACCCGCCATAATATCAGCCTTGATTATGGGCCAGGCTTTCTGGTAGAATGCGGCTCCAAAGCCATCAGGCCCAGGGGCCTTATCCGGGGGTAAACCGCGGATCACCTTCCAGATTTCTTCTTCCGTGAAGATACCCTCCAAACCACCCAAGTGTAACACCCCAGATTTCACAAAAATTAAAAATTTTGTTTTCGGTGTGAATTGTTTGATTGTCTGATTTGGTTGCGGTGTTTGCATCCCCGATTTATCGATCGACGATTATTTTTCCCCCTCTTATCTCGTACCGGACGGAGAACGGCCCTTGCCACCCTGACACTCAACCTTTGCGACACCAGGTTTCACCCGATCACCGTCGTGAAAACCGCACGAGACCAGCCGCAGCCAACGGAACGAAAAACCCCGTTTAATAATTAAACAGGTTATTTTTATAGCGCGCCGGAAAGTGTTCTCGGAACAGTTCCAACGCGAGGTGAACGCCGCCGGCTCGACGCGCTGATCGCGCAGTTCGAAGTTTTACCCGAATGGGAGGTACTGCGGGCCCCCGGCGGTCAGAAACGTACACACCGCGCGCGAGAGAGAAAAACCGGGAATGTTTTTGCAAACCGCCAGCCACCTGGGCTATATAAAGACCACCACACTCCCAACCCTTTCTAGGGTTTCCCTATGCTAAAATTGCAGCCACCCCCCTGAAAATTCACAGATCTGCCCAATCTGCCTCCAAAACCCGAAACCCTAGCTGATCTGCACCGTTCGATCCGGATCTGACGGTCCCAAGCGTGCCACTTCACCAGACGAGATCCACCCAGCCTCTATTCATCTCTCTCCTCTCCACCCGCGCCCGTGGAGGCCGCTGCTGCCTCCAACTCCGGCGTCGCAGCCGCCGCGCGCCACCAGGCCAGGCCGCCGCCCACAGCCGGCCACCCATCTCCTCCCGCGCCCATCTTTCTTCTCCTCTCCCCCTGATCTCTCTCTCCCTCGCAGATCCCTCGCCGCTGCCATGGAAGCCCGAGCAGCCGCCGCTGCACCACGGGAGACCCGTCCTCCTTGCGCCTCCACCCCACCAGCTTCTGGATCGGGCCGTCGCGCCACCGGATCTGCGCCGCCCCTTGGCCCTCGTCCCCTCAGCGGCCGCCGCGCCCCTCCCAGGTCCTCGCGGCGCCTCCCGTCGGCGACCACCGCCGCCTGCCGGCGACCAGGTCGGCCCTAGTCGGGCAACCGCACCAGCCAGGAGGCCGAGCGAGCCAGCCAGCCAGCCACGTGGGTCGGCGCCCCTCCTGCAGCCCACCTCAGATCCGAGGCCGAGCACCGAGCCGCCTCCCAGCCCGCCGACCTGGGCCAGGCCCAGCTAGGTGAGGCTGCCCCCCCCCCTTTTTTTATTATTAGTTCTGCTTTTTTTTGTTGGGCCGGCCCAGTAGATTTCGGCCCAGTAGACTTTTTTTTCTCTCTAGTTTATAAATAAAATTGCAGATTTGATTGTTTTTTTTGCGTTGCCCGTAACTTTTCAACCGTAGCTCGGATCGCAACGCGTTAAATATGAAAGTTGCTTAGTTTTTCAAGTAGTTTAATAAAGTGTTGCTTATTGCCATGTTTGAGTTTGTTTACATGTTGTTTACCTGCTAATTACACTGCTTGCCACTGTAAACTGTAACTGCAATAACTTTTTAACCGTTGCTCTGTTTAAAATGTTCTTTATATGTAACTTGACTAGAATTTGGTGTAGATTGTGTTTATGCTACTCTTGCTTGCTAATAAAAATAATAAAATTATGTTTAGGGCAAAACAGTACCAAATGCAATAAATATCGTGGGGTCTGTAATAGTTGCCATGTATAGGTTTTACCCCCACTTAAATTGACTAGGCCAGGTAGTTTATTTATGCTTCATATCTTGTAATGTTTGTGTGCTATGCCATGCTTCTGTTCTTTGCCATGTTAATAACATTTCCTCACCTTTTGTAGCTAAACAACTTTAACCATCGTAAAATGTGCAGTACCGTCGTGTGTGACGAATACTCCACTTAACCTGTTAGTAACCGCTATCGACGGTAGGTGCGATGTCTCGTGTTGCCTTTTTGTTGATGCTTGATCGTTGATTGCTTTCCAATGTTTATCCTCTTGTGTGCTTCCGTGGTTACTCTCGGAGACGATGCGAGCTTGCGATCAACTACACCTTCGGAACCCGACTTATCAACAGGCAAGGACTATGCATTACTTATGATCCATTCTATTTCAACCAGCGGTTTGCATGCTAGTCTAGGTTAGGTTCGATGTTTGATCCTACCACATGTTTACAGCCTCTTTCAAACTGATACATCCATGTCCCCTTCTAGCAAACCATGTACTACTATGTTACTATTTCTCGTTGCTCAGCCCCTGCTTAGTATGCATGCTTAGGATGCTACGATGTTACCCTGTTACTCCGTGGTTTGGGATATCACATTATTATTATATTGTTGTTGATGATATGATTATTATTAATGTTGACTATATTCGACGAAGGATGGAAGGTCTAGGCTATCCCGCCCCAACGCTTTGTTCCATTCGAGTCACCTAGGATCCGAGTTTCGGGTATTGGTTTTAAGACTGAGCGTGCCTAACAGCGTGTGGGATTTTATGGGGTCCCCTTTTCTTACCTACCTAGCTTCAAACATTTCCAGTGGTGGCCCAAGCTGATTTACCATTTGAAACCGTGTGTGTGCTGGTCGGGCGCCAGTAGTTTTCAAACCAACCCGGACCAATGAGGACATATTTCCCTTGCTGGCCCACCTTGTCCGGCTGAGGACCCGGTTTCCCATGTGTGATTAACCGGCTATCCAAACCTGCGACAGACGGTTGAGACCAGATCGAGAGCGCGGCCGGCTCCTGAGATGGATTTCGACTCACCGGGGCCACCCGGATTTGTTCGTTGTTAGTTAGAGGGACCTGTCGTTTCGGATCTCTTGGAACTAAATCATAAAATGGTTGCTTATAATGGGTAGCAACTGAGAGAGATGGACGTGCGTGCGGAGCCTTGTAATGGGCAGTTGGTACACCCCTGCAGGGTTAAATCTTTTCGAGAAGTCGTGTCCACGGTTATGGACGACTTGAGACCTACTCCTTGTTCATAGACAACAACAACTGATATAATCTTAATACAACTTGATCAACATGTGTGTGTGTGCCTTGACTGCTTCTTCTTCGTCGGGATGCGAAGAGGAGGACAAGGATAGGATAGGTGTTATGTTTTCGTAAGTAGTTGATAGCAAGACTTGTTGGAGGCGATTCCTCATCGAATGCTTGGCTTCTTACCTTACTCTCTAGATCGTTAGCCACTTCATAAATGCTAGTGAGGCAGCAACCTCACCACTTACCCCTTCCTTATCGTAAACTACTAGTTGTCCTAGAATGACGAGTGATGAAGTCCTTGCTGGGTCAGTTGACCACTACAGTTGGATGCTGAGTACCTCTGTACTCATGATACTACCCCCAAGCTCTTTTCAGGGTTCTTGATCGACAACAGGTTTGGTGATCGACGTTTCACGTGGAGACTCGACGACGACTAGTTAGGCGGATCCCGGCGGAGGGCCTGGACCCGTGTGGTTATGGGATCGATGTTTTTCTCTTTGCCAGTAGGCATTTGATTGTAGTCTGTACTCAGACATGTATCTTCCGCTGTTGTATTGTATTAAGGCAATTATATGCCGATTGTATGAGATGTTGTATCCTTGTATCTGTAATGTTGTGATATCATGTTGGAAATCCGGGGCATATGGCTCTGTCATATGTCGCGGTGGGACCGATATGTGCTTCGTCCCCGGATCTGGATGGAAACATCTAGATCTGGAACAGTACCGCATATCGGGCCTTACACCAAGTCGTGTTGCGCAAGTTCCAGAAAATCAAGATCGAGGGTGAAGTCCCGAGCCTGGGCAGCCCCAAGGATCGCCTCAAAAGCGTCCGAGAAATCATTATTTTTGCCGTCCTGATCCATGATGAGACGATAGCCGATCTTAACATGGGAGATGAAGTTTTTAGTGCGTCTGCCATTCGCCACGATTTGGAAGTATTTAGTGTTGGCATCCCCTTCCCTAATCCACTTGATTCTAGAACGTTGCCTCTGGATGGTGCGCTCCAGCGAAGCAAGTCCCAGCAGGGACAATTTGAGTGTTCGTCTCAACCAAATCTCATCTGCCGAGAGGCGTCTGTTCTCCTGGGCTCGATCGAAGCGTGAGAGGAGCAAGTGGGCAATTGAAATCTGAAGTTTAACGTTGCCAATCCGCTTCTGACCCCAAGCCTGAAGGCCGACCGCGGTATTGCGAAACAGGGCATCAAGCCACTTGAAGGGGTCCGTGATGTCTGCATCACAAACCCAGTGCGCTTCCACGGCTTACAGAAAGCCGTAAAGTTTGAGCCAGCAATTCTCACACCGAAATCTCCTCTTAGCCTCAAGTTGCGTGTTGCAAGAGTTATAGCGGCGCATGGTCTGAGATGCCAGTGGACAGAGCCTGGAGTAGGTATTCTGCGTGGTCAAGCTCCCAGTCGTTAGTAACAAGGACTCTATCAATCTTAGTCATCGTAGGCTCATCCCTCTCGTTAGACCAGGTGAAGCACCTCCCATGCATATAGGGTTCTTTGAGCCCAAGCTCATCCACGAAGCCACGAAAGGCATGCATGATGGGGCGATTAAGGTTGATGTTGTTCTTTTCGGACGCCCTTAGGATCATATTGAGATCTCCCAAGAGAACCCAATCCCCCATGCAGGCCACACGCCTAGCGCGGAGCTCGTCGAGGAATTGTAGCTTGGGAACGTTTCCTTGAGGGGCATACACCCCCGTGATCCACCAGTTAGCACCATTTTTAGGGTGCACGACCCCCGTGATGCAATGGGTGTCCAACGTGATGTCATCAATGGTAAGAATCGATTCATCCCAAGCGAGGATGATGCCCCCTCTGGTCTCGATCGCAGGCAAGTAGGCGTACCTGGTGAAAGCCGGACCAAAGCAATTAAGAATGCAATATACATCCACCACCTCTAACTTAGTCTCTTGGAGACAGACCACGTTTGCACGCGAGGACGAAATGAACTCCCTGACCGCGTTGCGTTTCGCATGGCTATTAAGCCCTCTCACATTCCAACAAAGGATTTCCGGATTAACATTCATAACAAAAGCGAGTACAAGCTCGACTCCACACTAGGGGCCGCATAGTTATGTCTGCCCCATAATCACCCCAGAGTCCTCCTCCCGAAAGGGCTGCGCTGGCATGGCCTTACCAAAGATGGCGGCAATGACGCGAACGTGATGCTCTCTCAAAGGTGAGTCAAAGAGCTCCTTTAGCTCGCGCACCGACTCCTCATCTGCTGCCAGGTCTTGCGGGACAATTCCTAGAGCGCGCAAGAGGACGTTCTCTGCCGGCATGGCCTTAGATGTCGATCCCTCGATCGATTTCTTAGTAACCCTCCCACTGCGCCTTAGAGTGGTGGCAATTGTCTCCTTGGCGCTGGCCGCTTGGACTTAACGTAGCAGCGGAGGCGCGAGCTTCTTCATGATGTTAGAGGAGAAGACCTTGAGCTTAGAGTAAGCGGCTGCCTCTTGATCGGTCATGGCACCCATCGATGGGGGAGATGGATCGCTTCCTAGCATGAGAGCGCCAGGTGTCAAAATCTCCATTGCATGATCAGCATCCTGCGTCTCAGGTTGGACTGTCGTCAGGGTCAACACTTGATCGCACGGGCCCAGAAGATCCACAACATGCTCCTCCTCGAGTAGTTCACCAGTGGGGATAAGTGGCGACACAGAGAGATGCGGCTCCACCACCACCCCAGCGGCGCCCCCAGCTGGTTGCGGGGCCTGCACCGTGGTCCCACCCCCAGGGACATCTAGGGGAACTGGCGAGGGGGTGACCCCACGACACCTACGGATGTACCGCGCATACAAATAACTGACAAATGGATGTACTCGAGTCCCTGCGCGACTCTTCGAGTCCCCCAGGCACTCGGGGGCTACTGACAAGGGGGTGACCCCACGACTCCTACGGATAAGCCTACCTGGTGTCCCTGAAGACAGAAGGCCCATGAAGATCCAGCCTCGGCCCGCTAATTGGCACCGACGTAGGAGTCTACGACTCACAAGGAAGGTGCGAAGACCTGCCGTACGGAGCAAGCTAGGGTTAGGAAAGCTTACCTGTAAACGTAGATGAACTCCCCGAGACCTAGCCCAGTATATAAGGGCTAGGAGGGGTGACGCCAAAGACAACCAATATCATCTGTAACCCTAGCCTTGAGCGCTCCAGCCTTGGCATCCACTGTAATCGCATCTCCCCCATCAATAATATCGAGCAGGAGCGTGCCTTCCTGTTTGCCGACGAGCTATCGTCCAACCTGTGCCTCTCATGACTAACCCAGGGTCCCTGACCATGGGATTTGTCGGGGTTGATCCCCGTCAATTGGCGCCGTCTTTGGGAACCACGCAGGTTGGGAACGCGATCTCGACGGCCTCATCATCAGCAGCACTCATCGACTCAACGGCTCCGGCAAGATCTGATCTGTTTGAGTCCCTCGGATTCACGGCCCACCTCCCGGCCCTCCAGCCAGTCTTTACCGATCTACACTCTGGCATCAATCTGATCTTCGGAACGTATCAGATCTACATCAACCATTAGGAGACTCTTCGCCTCACCGACGGCACCCGCGCACCCACAGCAACACCTGCAACAGTGACCGGGGCGGACACCGCCCGCACGGCCAACCTATCTGACAGTCGTAGCTACCCACCCAACTCAAGGCTCCACGCCACTCGCGACCGCTCGAATAGAGCCCCAGCATGGAGAAACACCATCACACGTATCAGCAAGGAGGAGGCAAGGACACCATCGCCTGTGTTCATGGCAGAAGTTGGCGCACCAGCGTCAGGTAATGGTAAAGGAAGCAGTCGCCCACGGCAGGCTACTACCACCAGATGCCTCAAGGGACGAGCTAAGGGCATACAACAAGCTAGCGGGCGAGCTAACCCAGCAGACGAGACAGTGGCGCCTAGCCATGGAGAAGCAAGAAAAGGCGGAACTCGAAAAGAAAAGCAGTCGCAGACAACCTCCCAGAAGTGACTCACCAGGCCGCGACTCCCCCACCCGCAACAGATCGAAACTCAACAATCTGCGGAGGACAGAAAGGGCGAGAGTGGTGCGGAAACTTGAAGACGACTTCATATTAGAGGAAGACGACGATGAAGAAGAGCCCCTCACTCCGGCAGAAGCACTCATGAGCGCCCAGGACTACCTGTCCCGTGCCCAGAAAAGCAGAAAGGGCAAGACGGATCGCTACACGTCCATTGCTTTGCAGATAATGAAGGACGCCATCGATGCCTCGGTGCTTAAGAAATCCAGCACAAAACGGCAGACTCGCGAGCGGACACCGGACAGTGACCCCAGTTCACCAGACGACGACGACGACAGTAATGACGACAGGCGCAGGCGCTCCGACAGGTACAAGAAGCAAGACAGCGACGACAACGACAGGCGCCACAGCACTCGACGAGATGCGCGAGATGACATCACACAGAACAGAGTCAACCGCAGCAGGCGAAGACGCGCAGCACGCGAGGAGTACTCGGACGAAGAGGCTTCCGACGAGGAAATCGAGCTATGTGGAGCACTATGCTTCACACGTCTCATACGTGAGACGCGAATGCCAAACCGGTTCAAACTGAACTCCACGACACTAAAGTACAACGGAATCGAGGAGCCGGAGGCATGGCTCGACGACTACCTAACAGCAGTCAAGTTTCAGAGAGGAACCAACGTCACGGCAATGCAGTACGTACAGCTCATGCTCGAGAGCTCCGCTCGACATTGGCTAAATAATCTCCGGCGCGGATGCATCAGCTCCTGGAGCCAGTTCCGAGGAGCCTTCATAGAAAACTTCAAATCCACATACAAGCGACCAGCCTCACTCGAGGAACTGCGGGCATGCAAACAAGGAACGAGGGAGACCCTGCGAGCATACATCCAGCGATGGACGATACTCAAGAATTCAGTGGAAGACATCTCGGACGAAAGTGCGATCGACGCGTTCAGGAGAGGCCTTCAGCGCGTTGAATTCAAGGAGCACCTCGGACAGATGAAAGTCCGAACACTCGCACGGCTGTTAGAACTAGCCAATAGCTGGGAGGACGGAGAAGATTCTGTTCGTAATGAAACAGAAACCCACACTACACGATCAGAGTACGACTACGACTACAACGGAGATAGAGGAGCCGACAGAAGAAGGAAGCGACCCAGACGGAACTTCTACGACGACAGAGGACCTGACATGGTCGCCACCGGTTTCTCGGACGATCGGAACGGCAGGCACCGCGATGACAACAGACCACAACGACGAGACAACCCAGAAGACGAGCCCCAGGCTCAGAAACGAGAATGGAGGACAAAGCAGCCACGCGACGGCACTCGCGCATTCCGCTCCGCCAAAGAACAAATAGACGGACCGTGTTCTATACACGGATTCAGAAACGAGCGAGGAGAGCTTAGATCGTCCCACACCCTCAGGAATTGCAGAAGCTTCAACAAGTTGGCCGAGGAGAAAAGCCGCTCCGCGGCCACAACAGTATGACCACTCGCAAGCATAGCAGTCGGGCCAGTCGCCCACAACGCGCCACCAGCCCCCCCTCTGCCAACAAGACAGGTGGCCGCCATCCAGGAACGGCAAAGGACACCAGAAGAGGAAGACCAGTACCCAGAAGCCCACGGGAGGATCTACATGATACAAGAAGGCAGGCCTTCCAACAGGCAGCAGAAACAAGTCACCAGACAAGTCTTCCTGGCAACCTTCACACACCCGACCGTCCTAGAGTACCTGCGCGGGTCGGAGACAGAAATCGCCTTCTCCCGGGACGACCACCTGCCAGTCGTTCCCCAACCAGGGCACGCCGCGCTAGTACTCGAGGCCAGAATCGGAAATTACGACATGTCGCGAGTATTCATGGACGGCGGCAGTGGGATCAACATCATCTTCACCCGAACACTCGACGACATGCTCATCCAAAACAACGCACTCAAGTCCTCAGGGACAACCTTCCACGGGATCGTACCAGGAAAAGCAGTCTACTCCCTCGGAAGGATAAGCCTGGAGGTAGTCTTCGGGAACGCGGCAAACTTCCGCAAGTAAACGCTGGACTTTGAATTGGTCGACTGGAAGTCGCAATACCACGCAATCCTCGGGCGACCAGCTTTCGCTCGCTTCATGGTCGTACCCCATTACGCCTACCTCAAGCTGAAGATGCCAGGCCCACACGGGGTCATCACAATCAGCGGCAGTTTCGTCAGATCCGACCACTGCGAGAAGGAATTCCACAAGATAGCAGAAGCCTCCGTAGCCCACCAAGGCAGCAGGACCACGGGACTCGCAGAAGAAGCGCTCCCGTAGAAGGAAAGGAACATCGCCCGAAGAACCCAGGCACTCGAAGACAAAGCTACCAGGCCTTTAAGGCCACTACATCATCGTTCTAAGAAAAAGGGATTTGTCTTCAACAGAACCCCCCCTACTCTTTGTAAGAGATAGCAGGAAAAGTATTACATAAATATTTTTCCCCAAAATCTGTTGGCACTCGGGGGGCTCGCCGAAGCAGCCACCCCCCGAGGCGTCCTCCGCAATCGCGGCACATTAACTTGGCACTCGGGGGCTCGCCAAAGCAGCCACCCCCCCCCCCGAGGCGTCCTCCGCAATCGCGGAACATTAACTTGGCACTCGGGGGCTCGCCGAAGCAGCCACCCCCCGAGGCGTCCTCCACAATCGCGGCACATTAACTCGGCACTCGGGGGCTCGCTGAAGCAGCCACCCCCCGAGGCGTCCTCCGCAATCGCGGCACATCAACTTGGCACTCGGGGGCTCGCCGAGGCAGCCACCCCCCGAGGCGTCCTCCGCAATCGCGGCACATAAACTTGGCACTCGGGGGCTCGTCGAAACTGCCACCCCCCGAGGCGCTCTTCGCAACCGCGATACACAAAAACTTTTACACTCGGGAGCTTGCCGCGGCAACCCTCTGGAACGTCCCCCGCAACTACAACGCAGACGACCCCCCGCGACACAACCAAGACAGCATACAACCAAGAAGAAGCATATACAACGAAGGGAAGCACCTAATCTTTAGGCTCCAACTTCGCCTTAATAAGTGCACCCAGATGGCGTTCGTTCTCTTCGCAAACTCGCTTCACAACCTGGCGCGCAGGTTTATCTACAGCCATGTAGTGCTCATTCATCGGATCATCCCTACCGCCCGGAGGACCCGCCACCACCTGAGAAAAATCCACCCCCGGCCAATGACTATGGACCAAACCCAAAGCAGCTTGGGCTCCAGCACGAATCTGATGATCCATCACTCGACGTAACTCGGCAGGCTGAGAAAATACGCGACAGAGCCTCTCAAGGGACGAAGGAACCACCTCCAGCGGATAGAACTCAGCATGGATACCACCCAATACCCGCTGGCAGTATTTGAGAGCATCCGGCACCCGCTCAACTCGGAGACGAAGCAAAGCAAACGCTCGAGCACGAGCCCCATCCTCCCAAAAGGGATTGCTTGCCTGCACTATGGGATCATCAAGCCGTGACATCTCCGACTAAACGGCCCTCTCTTCATCCCGAGATCGCCCTGCCAACACTTTGAAAGTCAAAAACCACGATCAAGACAGAGACAGCAAAACCTCCTAAACGGAATCGAGCAACCAAGCAGAGGCGAAACTCACCCCGCAGGAGGTCGGGCAACTTCACCACCCACGAAGCAAGGTTCTCAACCATGGCCTCGGCACGCTCGCGCCGAGTACGCTGAACGGCTACGGACCCCTTCAGTCGAACAATCTCCCGCTAAGCGTCCTTCAGTCGCAAACAAACGGACTCGTAGGCACCCTCACGAGCGTCATCCTTCAGCGAATTTCAAGGACGAAGAACGCCCGGAGTGGCCTACCGCAGGATGAACAAAACAAAGACATCAAAAATCAGCAACAGGAAACAGCCAAGCAGTCACTCAGATAAAGGTACCAAAAGATCAACCATCACAACGGAGTCACAAATTACAGATAAAGTTTCAAAGCGACGAAACACTACTATGCCTCCCCCTCACCTACGACAGGGGGATCCTGAGCATCTACAACCTGTTGCAGGCGACGAGCCAGTTTATCGGCTCGGTCGTCCTGCTCATCAGAATAGTCCGGGATGGTCTCAACCAAGGAATCATAAATGGAAATCCCATGTCCCATAAGGACGACAAGGGCCGTGGAAGAACCACTCACCGCGCTCTCCACAACCAGCTCCACCATACGCTTCCCATCCGGGCCGAATGCAACCACCCGAGCGCCCAGGCCATCAGGCACCTTTGAACCCTCCGACATAAGGTGCTCGTGCGCAAGACCCACAAGGTCGGCATCCCGGGTGCAGACGTCCCCAACCACTGCAACAGCATCTGCAACAGCATCTACAGCACCTTAGAGAATTCCAGACCCTGACGCAGCAGCCTCCATCGGCTTCGCACCTATAGCAGCTGCACCAAGCAAAGAAACGTCATCACGGGAAGACAGTAGGAACGGCAAGACCAATGGTTGAATGCCAAACTTACACACAAGCGAGTCCGCCAAGGCGCGAAGACGTTTGCCCTCGACTGCTTCCACCCGCGCACGTGCGTCCTCAGCCTGACGAAGGCGAACCAGCTCCTCGTGTTGACCATGCAACTCTGCCTCCTTGGAAGCCAAGGTAGCCTTAAGAATGGAAACCTTCCTCCCCGCCTTCTCGGCTTGCTTCTCGGTAGCCTGGCGATGGTCTGCAAGGAAAGACAGTACTCAGAACAAAAGACGCAGCGGCCAAAGCTCAGCCTCACAAGAATGAAAATTCACCATCCATAGCAGACAAAGCATCCTGGGCAGAATCATGGGCCCGTTGCCAACGCTCAGCATCAATCATACAACGCTCACAGTGTTGGAAAACAGGCTGCAAAATCCAGACAATCAGATGATAAGGAAAGACAAGACTACAAGCAACTGCAAGCAGTTACTTCTAGCCTCGAGGGCTACTCCCATCGGGAGCACTGCCGTGCCCCCAATGATAAAGTCGCACAGGCACAATCAACTCACCAGCTTGGAGACGTGGTCGAAAACACGAGCCTTGTCTTCAATCGCCAGATCAAGCCGACCAAAGTACGGAGGACCAAGCTCAGTTGGCTTGGACTCAGGAGCAACAGCACCAGGCGCCTCAGAAGAGGGCGCACCAGGAACTATACCCGCAGTCGGAACGGCAGGAGTCGCCGTCGGCCCAGATTGACCAGCAGCAACCGAGAGGTCATCAAGATGCTTGGCTGCCGCCCCAGAGCCCGTCGACTTCAAGTCAGTAGTAGCTGCGCTGGTGCACGAAGCAGCCGGAGCAGGCGCAGCACTACAAGACAAGCATTGTCAGACGCAGGAACAAGGAAAAGGGAACGGGAAAAATCCAGCAGATTCTTACCCGACACGCGCAGCATGAGGGCGCCCCAGCCTCCCAAGCCTGACCCTCTTCGTAGCAGCGGCCGGAGTAGCAGCCGAAGGGGAAGGCCCAGCAAACCGAGCAGCTGGTGGGACAGCATCACCCAATGCATCATGATCTTCAGCGTTCAAGGGGCGCGACCGCTTCACGCGAAAGGGACTGGAATCTTCAATATCTCCAGTTTCCACCAGCACAATTTCAGCATCAACAGTTGGCGCAGCATCATCAGCTGCGGAAGCACCGGGTTCTTCAAGAATATTGGTGTCCTCCGGCTGCGGAGGATTACACGGCGCCGGAGCATGGCCCTGCAAGGCAAGCAATGTCAACAACAGAGCAAAACTAGGTACTTCAAACGAATGAACACGGACACCAACCGGCGGCGGAGAATGATCAGAAGCATACGGAAGGACAAGGCGCATTTCCGAAATACTCGAGCACTTGGTCACATGTTGGATACGAGTCAGCAGGGCGTCAGATTCAAGCTCTTGAGGCGAGCATCTCGTCGAGTCACCGAGCCCCTCGTACTGCCACATAGGACGAGTTTGATGCTGCAACGATTGAATTTGCCTCCCCACAAAAACAGAGATGAGCTGACTACCAGTCAATTTATCCTTCAACATAGCAATCCTCTCAAAAAACGGAGTCAGCTCAGACGACTCCACCTCGGTCAAGTAATGAGACCACGAAGGTTGTCTGACCACCCGCGTTCCCGGATTGAAAGAAGCAAGACCAAATTGCTGACCAACAACGCAGGGATCCTTCAGATAAAACCAGCCTTTTTCCAGTCGCTAAAGGAATCGATCATCTCCAAGTCAAAATACGAATGTTTATCCCCAATGGAGATACCCACCAGACCCACGGCGTACTCAGAGTTCGTCCTTTTTATACTAAAAAGGCACCTCCAAAGTCCCCAATGAGGATAAATCCCCAAGAAGGCCTCACAAAGAGTGATGAAACACGCAATGTGCAAAATTCCGTTGGGAGTCAGGTCATGCGACTGGAGCCGATAGGAATACAGCATGCCGCGAACGAAAGGATGCAGCGGAAGAGCAAACCCGCGGTGGAAGAAAGCCTGGAAGCATACCCGCTCGTCCGCCGCCGGCGCCGGAATCGACTCATCACCAGGGAGACGCACATCACCCTCCACCAAAACGCCGTCAGCAACCAGCGCATCCAGATCCCCGGCCCCGAACGTGGACCGCTCCCACTTGCCGAACATCTTGGCAGACTCTACAGCAGTACGGGGGCGCTTGGTCATAGATCCCGCAGCAGCTCGCAGAGGAGAAAAGATGAAGGCTCAAGAACAAGAAGGGAACAGAGAAAGAGGAGGAAGGCAACGACTGGGTAAAACCTACAATTTACCCAGCCGCAAGGTATTTAACTCAAGAGCCTAGCAAGAAGGGACACCGTCCAACCTTATCGCGCAGCACACGTGGCACGATCCCATAAACAGACGAAAAGTATGGAAAATCCAACCGGCGCAGTAACAACACCGCCCACTACGCGCGAAAAAAGAGGACCACGATCGCGCGACGCGAAAATTTCGGCAGGACAGCGCCAAGTCGTTTCCTTCGGCAGGCTACAGTGGTCAAAAACTCCAGAGGACCACGCCAACGTCATATCACAGCAAGATGTACTAAGTACGCCAGCAAGGCTCAGAGATTCCATCTTTCAGATCTTTTTCCCGATGAAGAAAAACATCTTACTCCCATCGGGAGAGCACATCATGAGAGTCCCACGTGCTCCCTCACCCAAAGGTCAGCAATGTGCTCGAGTGACCACTCGCACTCACGAGAGTCTCGGGTGCTCCCTCAAACCGACACAAGACAAACATGCATTCGCCAAGATCGTACGGCGCTAGAGTCTCAGGTGCTCCCTCACCTCAAGAGCCGAAACGGCATTTGAGTGACTACTCGCGAAGAACTCCTCGTCTGAGCACTCGAAACAAGCTCCACGGGTGAATGAGTGAACAGCTCGCTTGATGTTTTGTTCCAAGCGGGTGCAATACTATTAGGCTCCGCGCCACAAAAACACACATTCCTGGAACACGATACACTATGCCCAGATGCCACGCAAGATTAGCGTGTAGGTAAGACCCCGCTGCGAAGTTCGGCCGGGCTGGGACTTGCCGAAGAGCGATTTCACTCCCAACCTTTTCCATGCGCTGCGCATGATAGAAAAAGCCGGGCGGACGCGCCTTAGGCTATGCACATTACTAGCGGAAAATGAACACCGTAAGACCTGAAGCGGCAGGAATTTTGCTCGACACCAGTGTTCCAAGCTCACGTCGAGGGACGTGGGTTTGATTGGGCTACTGCGGTATTTTCCCTAGTGCAATTCACCAAGGCTCGACCAGTCGACTCCTTGGGCCCTTTCATCTTAGCATCCCTCGAAACAGGTTTTGTCATGGCCACCAGACTCCCAGCGACCCGCGGATGTACCGCGCATACAAATAACTGATAAATGGATGTACTCGAGTCCCTGCGCGACTCTTTGAGTCCCCCAGGCACTCGGGGGCTACTGACAAGGGGGTGACCCAACGACTCCTACGGATAAGCCTACCTGGTGTCCCTGAAGACAGAAGGCCCATGAAGATCCAGCCTCGGCCCGCTAATTGGCACCGACGTAGGAGTCTACGACTCACAAGGAAGGTGCGAAGACCTGCCGTACGGAGCAAGCTAGGGTTAGGAAATCTTACCTGTAAACGTAGATGAACTCCCCGAGACCTAGCCCGGTATATAAGGGCTAGGAGGGGTGACGCCAAAGACAACCAATATCATCTGTAACCCTAACCTTGAGCGCTCCAGCCTTGCCATCCACTGTAATTGTATCTCCCCCATCAATAATATCGAGCAGGAGCGTGCCTTCCTGTTTGCCGACAAGCTATCTTCCAACCTGTGCCTCTCATGACTAACCCAGGGTCCCTGACCATGGGATTTGCCGGGGTTGATGTCGGGACCCGGGGTTAGCGTATGCAAGTACAGCTAAGACATAGTCATATGGAGAGCCGAGAACCGTACCCACTTGTCTAAGCAGACAAGGCCAAGCACAGAACGTTCTCGGAAAGCATCGTACGTCAGGGGCATCCCATCCAGGCCGGATGATCAACTGAGATGGGTCCTCATCGTCCGCACACAAGTCTAATGATATGGGTGGTGAACTCCCATATTCAAAGACAAGTCGCCTCAACCATACTATCGACTATCTCATAACTCTTACATAGACTTACTCCAGCCCGATCACTTAGTCGGGGTCTAGGGCGGGCTCGATCATACCACAAAGTGTGCACGATACGGAGTCTCGACCAATCGCATCGCGATGCCCCAAGGTGCGCACATCTAAGGGCCACTTGGTGTATGAAAGACCGCCAGCCAGAACACAACTAAGGTCTCCAAAACCCATACAAAGACATGCATGTTATAAACATACACGCAGCACACATGCCTTGTATGAACAGCAGGTACCATTGCAATTCTCTACAAAGTGTACAATTTTATTGATAACTCTTATAGAGTGCAAACAGAGATCACAAACATGTGATCCAACATTACAACACAAACGGAAGCAAATTATGTCTGAGTACCGCTACACACACATGATCATCATTTACCGCCTTTGATCTCGACACCATTCAAGGGGTGCCAGCGAGGATGCTCACCACAACTGTTACCTCATAGCCGATCTAGTCCGAGAAAGCCGCCTACTTGGGTAGGCTACCACAATCGTGAACCCGTCCGGTTTACCGAAGTGGACCCAAGTGATGTGTGCGTGGTGCATAAGCCGGTCTCGGATGAGCCGTTCTCTCACTTAGCATCCAGGCCACAAGCCTACCAGAACTCCGAACTATTGCGACATCTGGACATCGAAAGGGATGAGTTAGTAAGTTGAGAGGGGTCAGTGAGCCCAATGTGTGGTTGTACTCTTCATCTTGGATCACCACACAAGAACTCGGACTTAGGGCGGTGTTCAACGAGACAACCCACCGTGTACTCCTACACAGCCTCTCATCGTTCACCTTGTATTAGGGTCGATTCACCAACACTTTTCTACCATCATCAACCTGATCATTACCATCCCGACTCACATCACAGTAACAACATGGTATCATTCTAAGCATGCAATAAGCGATAACATTTGCAGGGGCCACATGATATCAATCAACTCCTACATTTGCTAGGATTGTGGTTTGCTTACTACTGTGACAAAATGATAGGTCATGCAAAGGAATGGGTTCATCTATGCGGTAGAAACGAATCATGGTGATCATCCTAAACAATGCATAAGCGAGACATGAGAGGGAAGTGGGATTTTATCGACATGATCAATGGGGGTTTGCTTGCCTTGCTGACGAGGTTCGGGTTCGGGGTCTTCCACGAAGGGGGTGACCTCGGGTTCCAGCTCCACTTCTATCAGCAACATGACAATCATAGGATGAACATAATGTACAATGCACAATCACATGAATAAGGTTGAAACTTGATGTATATGCTTTGATGTGTGAAGCAATTCCATTTAAATGGAGTATATTGCAAATTGAATTGCAAATTCAAACTCCAATTTGAATTCAAAATTAACCAAGTTGCATGTGACATGGTTTGATCATTTTGAACCTTTTGGAAATGTGTATGATATGCCTCTGAAGTGTGGTTGAATTGTAGCATAATTCCATGGTCCAAGTTGCAAAAGCATTTGATTTGAATTTGAATTAATTTCAAATAAACCAAATGACATATGCTACTGTTCCCATTTTAAAATCAACTCCAACATAGTTGAAAGTTGCATATTTGGAAAGATAATTTTCTCCTGATCATTTTTCATATATTATTTGTCCAATTTGGAGTTAATATGAATTTTCTATGAATTTCCAAAGTTTGGGGTAATTTCTGGAATTTTTTGAATTCTTTAATTCAAATAATCTCTGGAAATTCATTAAATCAATTTATTGCGCCAGGCTGACGTCAGGGGGGGGCTGACATGTGGGTCCAGGGTGTCAGTGACTGAGTTCAATTAACCGGTTGGTTAATCTAATCCAGTGGCTTAATTAAGCCACTGGGCCCACTGGTCAGTGACCCAGGGGGTCATTAGGCGGGTGATTAGCGAGGGGGGGTTTGGGCTAACCCGCCGGCGGCTAAACGCCGGCGACCTTCCAGCACGGCGGCGCTGCACGGGGAGGGTGATTCCGGCCATCATTCGAAGCGCTGAGTCCTCCAGATCGAAGCCCTTGCTGTTGCGCGTCGAATGAGACTGATCCCAAGTGCTGGGGTGCACTGTACGCTCGCCGGCGTCAAGTTCTGCGGCGACGGAGCTACGGCCGTGATCAGGATTTCTTTACAAGGCACGAATTGAGGCGGGGCTAGGCTGGTTCGAAGAGGTGGAGCACGGGGAACGTGTTGGACACTACGGCGAGCTTGATGGCGTAGCGGTTGGTCGTCGCCATGGATCCCGGTGGCGAGGAGCTTCGGCTCTCATGGCGGCCATGGCTAGAGGAAGCAATCGAGGGGGTAAAGTGAGGGGTTTTGATCGTGAGCGCACCAGGAACTCAACAGAGGTGGTGGCGATGGCTGGGGTGGTTCAACGGCGACGTAATCGACGAAGTCGTGCGGCGGCCGTAGACGAAGACGACGACACGATTCAGCAGCTCCAGGGGGCTTCAGCTCCTCCTACTCCGCTCGAAGACGAAGACGACTGCGGTGAAGACGATGGACAGGGTCCTGGGGCTTCTCGGCGTCGATGGCTACGCGGGGGCTCGACGGCGCTCCGGCGTTCTTCTCGGGCGACGACGAATCGGGCGAGAGAGGAGGGGAGGGAGCTCATGGAGGGGGGAAGTGTCCGAACGAGGAGATAGGGCTTGGGGACGCCTGGACGCTCGAAGGCGTCGAGGTGGCGTCCACGGCGCGCTCAGCCGCTCCAGCGAGCTGCTTTGGCGCGCGGGGAGGAAGACGACAGGGGAGTTCGCGGGCTGGGCTGCGGGAGAGGTAAGTCGGGCCGAGGTGGCCTAGGTAAGTGGGCTACTTTCTGTTTTTTCTTTTTCCTCTCTGTTTAATCTTTCCTTTCTTTTTCTGTAGTTTTGTTTTGGCTCTGATAAAAATATCAAACCATTTTATAAAATGCTGAAACTTTTTATGTGGCATCACAAAATACTAGGCTAGCCACTTCTAAAGTTTCAACATTTTTAAAATTCAAATAATTTGAATCTTAACTCAAATAGGGTTATTTGATTAATTCCAAGGCACTGTTTGAATATTTGAAAAATCTATGAGCATGGGATGGGTCCCACATCACTTGATATGTGATCACACTCATTTATAAGACTTTTCAAAATTCTAACATGAATTTTTGGAGAAGATTTTTATCTGGCCCTTTGAATTAATTCATCTGGGGGGTTTCTTCTCCCATTTGCTTTTGATTTTTGATTTCAAAGATTTCTTTTGAAATTTGACATGATGCAAGGTTACTTTGATCCTAGCACATTAACTAACAGAGGGTTCTGACAACTCGCCCCCACTCAACAGAATCTCGTCCCGAGATTCAGAAGTCTGCGGGAGGAAGGTGGGGTACTCAGCGTTGAGACGGTCTTCTCTTTCCCACGTAGCTTCTCTTTCAGAGTGGTGTGACCATTGCACTTTCAGAAACCTAATCTTCTGACGACGAGTGACACGCTCTGCGGAACCAAGAATATGAACGGGGTATTCTCGATAAGAAAGGTCATCTTGGAGATCAAGCGTTTCATGGTCGACTTCGCGGATAGGGTCCTTGAAGCAACGCCTGAGTTGGGACACATGGAATACATCATGTACTCGGGAAAGGTGCGGGGGTAGTTCAAGTTGGTAGGCAACTTCTCCACGTTTAGCAATAATGCGGAAAGGTCCGATGTAACGTGGGGCCAACTTGCCTTTGATACCGAAACGTTGGGTTCCCTTCAGAGGAGTAACCCGAAGGTAAGCCTTCGCATCCAGATTGTAGCTCTCTTGCCTATGATGACGATCATAGTAGCTTTTCTGACGAGACTGGGCTGCTTTCAATTGATCACGAACAATGCGAACTTGCTCTTCTGCTTCCTTGATCATGTCCGGTCCAAAGAATTGTCTTTCACCGGTTTCTGACCAGTTAAGGGGTGTTCGACATCGTCGTCCATATAGGAGTTCAAAAGGAGCCATGTTCAGACTAGATTGAAAACTATTGTTATAAGCAAATTCGGCGAATGGAAGAGACTTCTCCCAATTCTTTCCGAATGAGATAACACAAGCTCTGAGCATGTCTTCAAGAATTTGGTTAACCCTTTCGACTTGACCGCTAGACTGAGGATGGAAAGCTGTACTAAAGGAGAGATGAGTTCCCATAGCATTCTGAAAGCTTCCCCAAAATCTAGAGGTGAAAAGGCTACCGCGATCAGAATTGATTTCCAAAGGAACACCGTGAAGGGATACAATTCTAGAGATGTACAAGTCCGCTAACTGGCTAGCAGTTATAGACTCGCGAACCGGAAGGAAGTGAGCAACTTTGGAAAGCCTATCTATGACAACGAAGATGGCATTGTTTCCTTTCTGGGTTCTTGGAAAGCCAGTGATGAAGTCCATACCGACTTTCTCCCATTTCCACTCGGGAATAGACAAAGGTTGAAGTGTACCAGCAGGTCTTTGATGTTCTGCCTTAATGTGACGACAAACATCACATTCGGCAACAAATTGAGCAATGTCTCTCTTCATCCTAGTCCACCAAAATCTCTGGCGTAGATCTCGGTACATTTTTGTGCTACCGGGATGAATCTAGAGGGGTGTGTCATGGGCTTCTTTGAGGATGAGTTGCCTTAGTTCCCTATTCTTAGGTACTACCAAACGATTTCCAAAGAATACTGTTCCCTTGCTATCTGTGGAGAAACATCTAGCAACTCCGCTAGCAATGTTCTCCTTGATCCGGCGAACACCTCGTGCACGCCTTTGGGCAACTATGATTTGATCCTCAAGAGTTGGTTTCGCCACCAAGGTAGAAAGATAGCCATGAGGAACAATCTCAAGATTGAGCTTGCGAAAGTCCTCATGAAGAAGTGGTTTATACTGTTGTAACATGAGGTTGTTACAACACGACTTACGACTTAGTGCATCAGCCATGACATTGGCTTTTCCTGGGGTGTAAGAAATTACTACATCGTAATCTTTTATCAACTCAATCCAGCGTCTTTGCCTGAGATTAAGATCTGGCTGGGTGAAAATATATTTGAGGCTTTGGTGGTCGGAATAAATCTCGCAACGGTTACCAAGGAGGTAATGTCGCCAAGTTGTTAGGGCATGAACTACGGCAGCGAGTTCAAGGTCATGGGTAGGATAGTTCTCTTCATGTGGCCGCAATTGGCGTGAAGCATAAGCTACCACATGTCGATCTTGCAGAAGTATGCATCCTAATCCTTGCCGTGATGCGTCACAATAGATCTCGAAATCCTTTTTAGTGTCTGGAGGTGCAAGTACGGGTGCAGAAGTCAATCTTCTTTTTAGCTCTTGAAAGCTTTCCTCGCACTTGGAAGTCCATAGGAATTTCTTATCTTTCTTGAGGAGTTCAGTCAGAGGCTTTTCAACTTTAGAAAAGTTCTCGACGAAGCATCGGCAATAGCTGGCTAGGCCAAGAAAACTCCTAACTTGCTTAACCGATTCAGGTGGAGTCCAGTCAAGGACGGCCTGAACTCTCTCGGGATTCACAGCAATGCCTTTTGCAGAAATCACGTGACCTAAGTAGGTCACTTATGGTAGCCAGAATTCACACTTGGAGAATTTAGCATACATGCGATGCTCTCTAAGTTTCATCAATACCAGCCTTAGGTGTTCGGCATGTTCTTCTTCGTTCTTCGAGTATATAAGGATGTCATCGAGGTAAACCACGACGAACTGGTCCAAATACTCCATGAAGATCGAGTTCATCATGCGTGAGAAAGTGGCGGGGGAATTGGTTAAACCAAAGGACATGACGGTATACTCGTAAAGACCATAACGAGTAGTAAAAGCCGTTTTGGGAATGTCCTCGTTTCGGATTTTGATTTGATGATAACCTAATCTCAAATCCATCTTGGAGAAGACAGAGGATCCTGCAAGTTGATCATAAAGATCATTGATCCTGGGCAATGGGTACTTGTTCTTTATCGTCGCTAAATTTAGCGGGCGATAGTCTACGCACATCCTTTCTGTTCCATCTTTCTTCGTTACGAACAGAACGGGGCAACCACATGGCGATGAGCTAGGGCGGATGAAGCCTTTCTCCAACATAGCTTCCAGTTGGGTTTTAAGCTCAGCTAACTCACGTGGGGCCATTTTGTATGGGCGTCTAGAAATAGGTGCGGTTCCTGGGGCAAGATCCACTATAAACTCTACACGTCTATCGGGTGGCATGCCCGGCAGCTCTTTAGGAAAGACATCCGGGAAGTCACGAACCACCGGAATATCTTCAAGTTCGGGAAGGGGAAGTACATTCAAGGAATGCACTTGGGTTCTTGTTCTGGGTGAGGTATAGTTGACTGTTTTTCCTGAAGGGTGGGTGAGTTTCACGGATTTGCCTTTGCAATCCAGGTAGGCATTCTGTCTTGATAGCCAATCCATGCCAAGGATGACATCAATATCTGAAGACTTGAGGGCTATGAGTGAAGCAAGGAATACTAAACCCTCAATTGCAATTTGATTACCATGGCTTACTCTATTAGTTTGCCATCTTGACCCTGGAGTTTGAATAATCATTGGGGTGGACAATTCAACAAAGGGTAACTCATGACGAAGTGCATAACTTTCCGACATGAATGAATGAGATGCTCCTAGGTCGAAAAGAACGGAAGTAGGAACATAATTGACTGGGAGCGTACCAAGAATGACGTCAGTGGTGTCGTCAGTCTCTTCGGCGGCGATCTGGTTCACACGTCCACGAGTGGCGGGAGGAGCGGGTTTAGCGGTGTAGACCTTCTGGGGTGGCTTGCCACGACCATTGTTGTTGTTGCCTCCGGCACGGGGTGGAGCATTCTGGTGCTGGATCTGGTTCTGGGGACACTCGCGAGAATAGTGGCCTGCCTGACCACACTTGTAACAGGCTCCGAAAACAGTGCGTGGAGCTGGGTTGTTTGGTGGAGCTGGGTGGAACTGGGTTGGTGGACGAGGCGCCACATAGGATGGCCTCGGTGGGTTGTTCTGGCGGAACATGCTGTTTGGGATCCAGATCTTGCGCTTCTGGGAGCCAGAACTGGATGAACTGTCGTCTCTAGGGTGTTTGCGGAAATCGTTGGGGTGTTCATGTCCTCGGCCTTGATGGCCTTGTTGACAAGGACCTGGAATGAGGCAAAGTCATGAAGGTTGAGCTCACGACGGAGTCCAGTGTTGAGGCCACGACGGAACCTCTCTTGTTTCTTGGAGTCGGTAGAGACTTCTTCGGTAGCATAACAAGCAAGTCGGTTGAACTCACGACTAAACTCGTCAACGGTCCTCCTGCCTTGGGTGAGGTTGCAGAACTCCTCACGCTTGCGGTCCATAAGACCCTTGGGAATGTGGTGCTCGCGGAAGGACGTGCAGAATTCCTCCCAAGATGCAGGGGGTCCAACGGGACGCATATTCAGAAAGTTCTCCCACCAAGAGCTAGCTGCACCTTCAAGGTGATAAGTGCATAGCTCACCTTGTCGCCATTTGCAACACGGCCTGCTTGGAGCTTCCTCTCGATGCTGCGAAGCCAGTCATCGGCGTCAAGGGGCTCAGTGGAGTAACTAAAAACCGGGGGATGAAGTCGTTCAGGGACACCAACTCGTTGCGCTGCTGAGTGGTGTTGCGTGCAATGACTTCCAACAGATGGTGAGAGTCTCGGCGGTTCCTCTCGACCTCCATCAGAACCTGAGCCATCATGGGTGGGGGTGGAAGGTTGCCTTCCTCCTGATCATTCCCACGACCTTGGTAACGACCAACCTGGCCACAGGTTCCTTGAGACATCCTGAGGTGAAAAACCAAAGTCAAACAGAGTTGATTTGAAGAGTCTAATCAAGGTATTGAAGTACTGGAAGGATTACAGAGCAAAGGAAGTAATCATCTTGACAACATGGTGATAAAGCATACAAGCCATATATTCACAAGCTGTCATACAAACCATACATCGTTTTAGTACAAGCACCAAGCTAATACAAACGTGATGAAGATCATACATCCTTCAGAGGCACTCTGACTTCCTATACATTATTTATCTAAGCCTCTGGAACTTAGACACCTTGCTTACAATATACTAAGATACTACTACATCATCACTAAGTAAGACCACAGGCGGTCTCACTCATCTCCATCTCCATAGTAGTCCTCATAAAAGTTACCCGCGTATCCCGGTAGCTGAAGGTGACCATCGGAAAACACGGAGGCTTGTGGACCCTGATATCCATTTGGGCAAGGATGGGGCCTAGGTCCAGCGTAGGGTGGAAGCAAAGGACCACGGGGTGGAAAAATGCCTCCAATCTCGGGCCAAGCAACTCGAGAAGGCATCTGAGTCCTCACTGGGTAGATAGCATCATGCTCAACTGATCCAACGCTCACAAAGGGTGCCAAAAGTGTCAGTGCTCGATACAGACGAACACGAGTGGCGTGGAGCTCGAAACGGAGAGCGCGTGCATCTCGATCTCTGTCACTAGCAAACCTAACAGTCATCTGAAGTGCTGGATCCTCTGCAGAGTGATCTGAGTAGAGTCCGGTGTAATATCCCTCTTCTCCTGGAAGTGCAGCAGGGATATAGCGGAAAGAGGTCTCTCTCAGCAAAGTGTGCTCCTCTCTCAGCAGTGTCATACATGAGTATGCAGCATCCTGCACAGCCATGTTCTCGGTAATGCCAATGCCATGTCCAAAGTGGATAAGCTGAGTGACCCCAACGTGGTGCGGGTAGATCCTGACAATGCAGTGGAACTGCGTCTGGTTGAAGTCGTGGAACTGCTCCTCGACGGTGTACTCAGGGTACCATCGATATCCCACATAGGACATCATCTCGATCAACGTGGCGGGATGGCCACGCACACCGAGGCACCTGGTCAAACGAACAATCTGCCGAGGGGGAAGATCTGCCATCTGAAACAGAAAGGAGTTTGCAAATGCATCAGATTATGAGATAATCCTGGAATGACTCGGACAGCATAACGGCTGTAATTGCAAGAAAAAGACAATTTCTTACAACATGGAAACAGCACTTACATACGATGTAATAAAACAGGGAGCATAACCACTCTAACAAATCGATCACAACTTTCCTACGGCTATAAGGAAGCAAACAACGAGATGTTCTAATCAGACAGAGGAGAGCCTAGTCCTATCTTCCCGTAGAATAAGATGAGGGTGACTCAGAACTCAGAACGAAGGGGGTAAGGAGAAAAAAGAAGCCTTACGTTATTCCCTTATATACCCAGAGTAACTATATAACTATAGAAGGCTAGACTCGACTTCGGCCAAGGCTACTAGTCCTACAGTCAGTCCTGCTCTGATACCAAGTCTGTCGGGACCCGGGGTTAGCGTATGCAAGTACAGCTAAGACATAGTCATATGGAGAGCCGAGAACCATACCCACTTGTCTAAGCAGACAAGGCCAAGCACAGAATGTTCTCGGAAAGCATCGTACGTGAGGGGCATCCCATCCAGGCTGGATGATCAACTGAGATGGGTCCTCATCGTCCGCACACAAGTCTAATGATATGGGTGGTGAACTCCCATATTCAAAGACAAGTCGCCTCAACCATACTATCGACTATCTCATAACTCTTACATAGACTTACTGCAGCCCGATCACTTAGTCGGGGTCTAGGGCGGGCTCGATCATACCACAAAGTGTGCACGAGACGGAGTCTCGAGCAATCGCATCGCGATGCCCCAAGCTGCGCACATCTAAGGGCCACTTGGTGTATGAAAGACTGCTAGCCAGAACACAACTAAGGTCTCGAAAACCCATACAAAGACATGCATGTTATAAACATACACGCAGCACACATGCCTTGTATGAACAGCAGGTACCATTGCAATTCTCTACAAAGTGTACAATTTTATTGATAACTCTTATAGAGTGCAAACAGAGGTCACAAACATGTGATCCAACATTATAACACAAACGGAAGCAAATTATGTCTGAGTACAGACAAGTTTAACAAATGGCTTAAGAAGCCTTATTTAAACACAAGCCCTCCACGAGGGAACCAGTCGTCTGACTGGGACTAGACTAGTTGGTCTTCAGTCGTCCAGCTCGATGAAGAAGCCACCTTCGGGGTCAGTGGCATCATCTAAAACATAGATTAAGCAAACGTGAGTACAAAGTCGTACTCAGCAAGACTTACATAGGAGCTATACTACTCATGCACATGTATCAAGGTAAAGGGAGGTGGGGTTCACTTGTAGAAGTGACAGCTTTGACTTGGCTAATCCTGAACTACGAGTACCAGACTTTGAGGTAAGAAGCGTACACGAGTCCACTACTTTCTCCAATCAATTACACCACTATGGTGCCTTCCTCGACTTCCCCACGAGGAAGCACGCCATAGCACTCACACTTATCTTGGTGTGTTTTAGAAGTATCCAGTTCAAGTTTTCTAATAATCAAGCTAAGTTTTCCAAGCAGTCCATAACCGCGGACGCGGCTATTCGAATAGTTTTTTTAACCCTGCAGGGGTGTACCGCTACACACACATGATCATCATTTACCGCCTTTGATCTCAACACCATTCAAAGGGTGCCAGCGAGGATGCTCACCACAACTGTTACCTCATAGCCGATCTAGTCCGAGAAAGACGCCTACTTGGGTAGGCTACCACAATCGTGAACCCGGCCGGTTTACCGAAGTGGACCCAAGTGATGTGTGCGTGGTGCATAAGCCGGTCTCGGATGAGCCGTTCTCTCACTTAGCATCCAAGCCACAAGCCTACCAGAACTCCGAACTATTGCGACATCTGGACATCGAAAGGGATGAGTTAGTAAGTTGAGAGGGGTCAGTGAGCCCAATGTGTGGTTGTACTCTTCATCTTGGATCACCACACAAGAACTCGGACTTAGGGCGGTGTTCAACGAGACAACCCACCGTGTACTCCTACACAGCCTCTCATCGTTCACCTTGTATTAGGGTCGATTCACCAACACTTTTCTACCATCATCAACCTGATCATTACCATCCCGACTCACATCAAAGTAACAACATGGTATCATTCTAAGCATGCAATAAGCGATAACATTTGTAGGGGCCACATGATATCAATCAACTCCTACATTTGCTAGGATTTTGGTTTGCTTACTACTGTGACAAAATGATAGGTCATGCAAAGGAATGGGTTCATCTATGCGGTAGAAACGAATCATGGTGATCATCCTAAACAATGCATAAGCGAGACATGAGAGGGAAGTGGGATTTTATCGACATGATCAATGGGGGTTTGCCTGCCTTGCTGACGAGGTTCGGGTTCGGGGTCTTCAACGAAGGGGGTGACCTCGGGTTCCGGCTCCACTTCTATCAGCAACATGACAATCATAGGATCAACATAATGTACAATGCACAATCACATGAATAAGATTGAAACTTGATGTATATGCTTTGATGTGTGAAGCAATTCCATTTAAATGGAGTATATTGCAAATTGAATTGCAAATTCAAACTCCAATTTGAATTCAAACTTAACCAAGTAGCATGTGACATGGTTTGATCATTTTGAACCTTTTGTAAATGTGTATGATATGCCTCTGAAGTGTGGTTGAATTGTAGCATAATTCCATGGTCCAAGTTGCAAAAGCATTTGATTTGAATTTGAATTAATTTCAAATAAACCAAATGACATATGCTACTGTTCCCATTTTAAAATCAACTCCAACATAGTTGAAAGTTGCATATTTGGAAAGATAATTTTCTCCTGATCATTTTTCATATATTATTTGTCCAATTTGGAGTTAATATGAATTTTCTATGAATTTCCAAAGTTTGGGGTAATTTCTGGAACTTCTGGAATTCTTTAATTCAAATAATATCTGGAAATTCATTAAATCAATTTATTGCGCCAGGCTGACGTCAGGGGGGGGCTGACATGTGGGTCCAGGGTGTCAGTGACTGAGTTCAATTAACCGGTTGGTTAATCTAATCCAGTGGCTTAATTAAGCCACTGGGCCCACTGGTCAGTGACCCAGGGGGTCATTAGGCGGGTGATTAGCGAGGGGGGGTTTGGGCTAACCCGCCGGCGGCTAAACGCATCCAGAGCCTCTGAGCAATAGGGACAGTAACCCTATACGCATCCAGAGCAGGCGGTGGGCCCAGCGGCGGGAGCTTCCAGTCCAGAGCCGCCGCCGGCGGCCCAATGTTGCGCTGGACGCCGCCCTGACCGCCGGAGCCACCCCTCTGGTCACGAACCCCAGCCTTCCAGTTGAAGCGCCTGATCGATGCACCGCCGCCGCCCACACCCTCCTCCGACGGGATGTCGCTCTGATCACTGTCGGAGGAGTTGCCAAGGAACCAAGGCTCCTCCACATCACTGTAATCCACCGCGCACTCCAGATGAATTAGGACCTTGTACTGCAGGAGCGCCGGTGTGTGCATCTCGACGGTGGCCGGCTCCGGGACAGTTAACCAGTGGAGCGACGAAATCAAATCCGTGTTGGAGGTCAAGGCGGTGAGTTTGAAGGAGGCCAAGTCCTCCCGGTCCATCGTATCCGCCGCAAAGGAATCAACCAGGCAAGAAGTTCCTAGCAGCCTCTCAACCACATCACGATCCCAGCAATGAGGGGGAATACCTTCAAGCTCCAGGAAGACCTTGGTGTTGAGGACGACGTGCGTGGCTTGAGCCTGGCGGTTCCACGAGCGGAAGAAGAGTTTCTTCCCGGCGAACTCCACCACCGGCTGCGCACCAAGACGATTCCTGTGCTCCGCCCTCGCGAAGACCACAAGGAAATCCTCAGGGTGGAATTGATGGATAGTGAAGTAGTCATGACTTATATCATGCGCCGCCAGGAGCGCCTCCCGAATGACTCCAGGCGAGAGATCACGTCATGCTGCACCGGCGTACACCACCATGGCGCACTGGAGCCGCCTCTCCAGATCCGCCATGGCCTGCGAGCGAGGGACGAAGCATAGCTCCGAATCCTCAAAGGGACAGTCTTCCGGCGGCAAGAGACAAGGCGCCTGAAGCGCGGGCCAGACGACCTGGGGAGCCGTGGTCGGGGCCAGCAGCGGCGGCGGTGGTGGTGGCAGGATGTGGGTAGGCGTTCCAGCGCCCCTCCGGGCAATCTTCGCAGTAGTCGCAGCCCGGAGAGCCGCTTCCGAGGACGGGTTGCAAGGCCTCTTGCAATCCCTGGAGCCATGGCCAGGGAGGCCGCAACGGAAGCACACCATGTCATTGGTACAATCCTTGCGGTAATGCCTCTCCTCAAAGCAGCGGAAGCAGAGGCCCTCCATCTCCGGCGAGGCAACGCGAGGAGGGGAGGGGAGAGAGGGCGTTGAGGGAGCGGCATGGGACGCGTCCAGGCCATGGCGTATGCGCCAAAGCGTCCTCTTGGAAGGCGGTGGCTGCACCCATGGCGCCTGGACCCTCGACGGCCCGGCGTCCGCGCAGGGCGCCGCCGAGGTGACCTCAGCGCCCCCAGCAAGTTCCATCTCACCAGAGGAGGGCTCCGGCGAGGAGAGGATGCCCGAGACCGCCGGCCTCTCGCCGGTGGGGCGGAAGTCGGAAGAAATGGATCTGGGGCTGTCCATGGCCGTCGAGAAAGGTCACCGCAACAGGAGTGGATGCCGCCACCGGAGTGGAGAGCGGCGGGAGGGGGGCTACGGTCACAAGAGCGGACAGCAGCAGGGAGGAGGGTGGACGCCGGCGCCAGAGTGGCGCACGGTGGAGGGAGGGAGGGAGGGCGCCGCTCAGGAGCTTAGGCTGCGCTACCTAAGTAACTCACGGTAGATTAGGGAGCCAGCACCGGTAAGGCTACAATAAGTCTCGGCGATCCTGATTCGTGGGAGTACTGAGGATGCGGCCAGAGTTGAGGCCACGCTCGGCTGCCAATTGGGCAAGTTCCCATGTATCTACTTGGGGCTTCAATTAGGGATTCACCCTTTGAAGAAGGCCGAATGGGAGCCCCTTCTTGACCAGGTGCGCCATTTCGTCCCCGCCTGGCAAAGAGGTATGCTGAAAAGATCGGGACGTTTGATCTTGGTTCAATCAGTTATTTCCGCCAAACCAATTCATCACATGCTCGTCTCGGATGCCCCCGTCTGGGTATTTGAGGCCATCGACAAGTGGTTGCGTGGTTTCTTCTGGGATGGCAAGGAGAGCGCCAATGGTGGACAATGCCTGGTGACCTGGAACTTTGTCTGTCGCCCTAAGTGCCTCGGTGGCCTAGGCCTCAAGAACTTAAGGCTACAGGGTCTGACTTTAAGGCTGTGGTGGGAATGGCTCCGCAGGACTGAACCCCTCAAACCATGGCAGGGCCTTCTCCAACCAGACGAGGAGGTAAGGCAGGTGTTCGACAGCCTCGCGTCCATCTAGGTAGAAGATGGCAGGAATACTCTGTTCTGGCGCGACAGGTGGATAGCAGGCCGCGCGGCGATAAATATCGCGCCTCTGGTCGTTAGCTTGGTGCCCAAACGGAAAATCAACTCCCGCACATTCCACCAAGTGTTTGGGAACGCGGATTGGACAGCGGACATTGTCAGTACACCTTCATCCACGGCTCTCCTACAGCTCATGCATTTACAGTTGGCAATCTCGACGGTCCGGAGAAACATGGCGAACCCGGACCTCTTCTCTTGGCCGGCCTCACCAACTGGCACATACTCGGCCCGCTCGGCATACACAAGGTTATGCGCTGGCGGGGTCCCGGTGGCATGGGCTAGCGGCATCTGGAGAAGTTTCTCCCCGCTTAAGTGTAAGTTGTTCGCCTGGCTGGCCATCCACGGAAGGCTTTGGACCTCTGATCGGCGCGCTCGCCATGGGCTGCAGGATGCCATCTCCCCCTGCTTTCTTTGTCTTCAGGAGCAGGACAACGTCGATCACATCCTCAGCCAGTGTGTTTATGCCAAAGAGACTTGGGAGATTTGCTTCGATAGGATGGAAATTACGTGCACACGGCCGTCGAGAAATGACCCTTTCGGGGAATGGTGACTTTCTTTCCGCAACACGGTTGACCGAACACTCAGGCGTTCTCTGGATGCGGTGATTATTGCTACCGCCTGGGCTATTTGGAAGCAGCGGAATGCAAGGGTTTTCGGCAGACGAGCAGACCAGCGCCTTCCGAATGCCTTGGTGGAGGATATCATCGCGGAGCTCACTATGTGGAGAGAAGCTGGAGCAGGACGTTTACAAAGTTTTGTGAGATAGTAGCTTAGTTCTTGTTGTTGGTGTAAGGTGGGGAGTCCGCTGGGGAGCCGATGTACGCATTGGACTCGAGCAATCTTGTAACTTGTTCTCTTTCTTCTATAAAAATCCGGTACGCTTTTGGCGTACTCTCGAAAAAAAAACATAACTGAAGACTCATTGTCCTCCACACTAATGCTGATATCTGGGTTTACAGAACCTTTGGAAGCCACTCCCCCGAACACACATCGCATCTCATCATCAACTAATCCCTTTCCCTTGAACAAGCAAAGTAACAAACAGCTGACTCACCTCGTTCACGCCATGGACCATGACTGAGCTGACTCCAAAGGTGATAACAGAGTTCTTGCCTAAGCTTGATCCATCTCCCTCCAGCCACAACGCTTATACGCCCTCTTCTTTCACCCGTAAAGTTTTCCAAAGGACCTCCAGCCATGGTCCTTGTGCACTGCCCACCACCTCTGCTTATGTACTAATGCACAGTTCATTCCCCTCGTGTGTTTCTAAATTCAAAATTCAAACTGTCATGGAACCAGCTCAGATGACAAATGACCCTACAACAGTTTCACAAAACATCACATATTACTATAAGTACTAAATAAAGGTTACAAATCCAGAAACATAACCATATAAGCCAAGACTTAACTGTGTCATTAAAGATAAATTCCAAGTAAAGTCATAGAGAAACAAGATTCATTTTCTAACGGAAAGTATGGACCAACATCTCACAAAAATCATGACTTCATTAGAAATTGAACTAGTTTCAGAACAGAAGCCAAACAACCATAAGGATCAGCCAATAGATGTTTAAGAAATGGACCTCAGTCCAGCCCACCCAAACCCAAAAATGAAATAAAAGTAAGAAGCTTCATGTAGTGCTCCAGCAAAGCTTTACAAATCCAACTGATATAAGCCCGACTATTAAGCCAAGATCATTCAAGGAAAAGAAGTCATCCATGTGAAATATCAGGGAGGCCGCGTAGTGCTTTATTGATTGATCGGGGCTTATCCCGTTTAGCGCATACATTATTCTGTTACAGCAGTGGTTGGCAAGAAGAGAATAAAGAGGTAAGAAAAGCAACAGTGAAAAGTAAATAAGCAGGAGGAAGACAGTGAGGGAACGCAAGCCGTCCGATCTTCTTCACCATCGCCGATCCCCGCCGTTCATTATCTGAACCGGTACAGTTAACTGAAGACTAGAAACCTTGCAAGTTCAGTCTGACAATGCTCCCTTGCGAGCTCGAACTTGTCCTCAAGATGCTGAAGGTTGACGATGCCATGCTTCGACTGTCTTCTTTAAAAAGACTGGGAATGTATGCTTCATGAAATCTGTGTATTCTCATGTTGCGTCATCCAGTGGAAAATTCTTACATTGTACAAGCCATTAGACAATGGGCAGATTGTTGCAAGGGAACTGTCGGGTCTGAAGTATGAGATAACAGGTTCAGTTTTGGTACGCCCTTCAGGATCAACTAGAGGTAAATCAGCACAGGGAACTGCATTGGGTCCGATGTGTTTCTTCAGCGGCTGATATGCCCATGTTTGCAGCTGCAGGTGATATGACACATTGCGCCCGCAATACAGTACTTGAAATGGTCCATAAAACTTGCTCTGCAGCTTGATGTGAGAGCGAAGGCCGGAAGCATTCAGACGATGTGGCTGCAGTTTCAAGTCGACCATGTCACCTACTGCAAGAGTCCTTTCCACTGCTTCTGATCTGCATAATTCTTAATGCGCTGCTGGCCAATTAAGAGATTGTGCTTCAGCGTTGAGACCTCACTGATTTGTGGCTGTGGATATCCCTATAAGGGCTCGAAAGGAGTCTACAGGAGAGGCGAATGAAAGAACTGTTCTACCAGTATTCAGCCATGGGTAAATGCTGAACCCATTTCTTCGGTTCAGTAGAAACCATGCAGCGAAGGTAATTTTCAATACTCACAAGTTCACCTTGCAAGTTCAGTCTAATAATGTAGCATTCTTCATTGGAGATGCATTTTGATGTATGAGTTCCATTTCAAGAAAGACCTTTTCCAAAGATGTTTCCAGCTAATTAAAACAAGTCAAAACTGGCACAAAACCATATAAGCCAAAGCATAACTGCATCATTAATGATGAGTTTCAAGCAAGGTCATAGAAAACCGAGACCCATTATTTAAAGGAAAGCCAACAAAGTGTAGACAAACATCTCACAAAAATCATGACTTCATGAGAAATGAACTATTTAAGAATAGAAGCCAAACAACCATAAGGATCAGCCAATAGATATTTAAGAAATGGACCTCAATCAAAAACAAGCTTTGAAATCATTATGGCGAAGGATTATTAGTCCAGCCCACCCAGACCCAAAAATAAAATAAAATAACGAGGCTTCATGTTGTGCTCCGGCTAAGCATTAGAAATTCAACTGATCTTAAGCCCAACCATTAAGCCAAAATCATTCAAGGAAAGGAAGTCATCCAATTTTAGCAAAAGAACCAATATTAAAGCACTGTGTCACATGCTGAGTATCAAGGCAAAATTAACATAAATCTTTTTTTTTGCGGTTTTTTTAACATAAATCTGTTCCTAACAGTTCAACATGGAAAACGACGGACATCAAGAACATGAATAACGAAAAAATTAATGCTCTCAGGTTATTATACTCCCTCCTCTAGTTATTGAGAAGTAATTGTTTCAAACATAGGCTCAACTAACATTTTAAAACTTGTACTAACTATTGTTTAATAATATTTGTATTGGATGTGTGAAAAAAAACATGTGCAGGTTATCTACAAGTATTTGTTTAAGGAAGAGTTTACATATTGAGAACAAAGGTTATCTCCCATAAAGTATTTTCAAGAAATAATAACTTCAAACAGTTTTATACAATGAGAATAAAGGCTCTCTGTCATAAAGTATTTTCAAAAAACTCAATACATCTAAAAGTATTTTCTTTGGTTCAGTAGAAACCATGCAGCCAAGGTAATTTTCAATACACTGGTTCACATATTCACCTTGCAAGTTCAGTCTAATGATGTAGCATTCTCCATTGGAGATGCATTTTGATGTATTGAGTTCCATATCAAGAAAAAAACCTTTTCCAAAGATGTTTCCAGCTAATTAAAACAAGTCAAAACTGGAACAAAACCATATAAGCCAAAGCATAACTGCATCATTAATGATGAGTTTCAAGCAAGGTCATAGAAAACCAGGAACCGTTTTTCACAGGAAAGCCAGCAAAGTGCAGACCAACATCTCACAAAAATCATGACTTCATGAGAAATGAACTCGTTTTAGAATAGAAGCCAAACAACCATAAGGGTCAGCCAAAAGATATTTAAGAAATGGACCTCAATCAACAAACAACTTTGAAAATATTATGGCGAAGGATTATTAGTCCAGCCCACCCAGACCCAAAAATAAAATAAAATAAAATAAAGAGTCCTTTCCACTGCTTCTGATCTGTATAATTATTAATGCGCTGCTGGCCAATTAATAGATTGTGCTTCAGTGTTGAGAGAAGCTGTTGTCTGCCAGTCAAGGAACCATGTGCCTCACTATCAGTAGTAGTACCTACTACCATTGAGACCTCACTGATTTGTGGCTGTGGATATCCCTATAAGGCCTCGAAAGGAGTCTACAAGAGAGACGAATGAAAGAACTGTTCTACCAGTACTCAGTCATGGGTAAATGCTGAACCCATTTCTTCGGTTCAGTAGAAACCATGCAGCGAAGGTAATTTCCAATACACTGGTTCACAGGTTCACCTTGCAAGTTCAGCCTAATAATGTAGCATTCTCCATTGGAGATACATTTTGATGTATGAATTCCATTTCAAGAAAGACCTTTTCCAAAGATGTTTCCAGCTAATTAAAACAAGTCAAAACTGGAACGAAACCATATAAGCCAAAGCATAACTGCAACATTAATGATGAGTTCAAGCAAGGTCATAGAAAACCAAGATCCATTTTTTAAAGGAAAGCCAACAAAGTGCAGACCAACATCTCACAAAAATCATGACTTCCATGAGAAATGAACTAGTCTCAGAACAGAAGCCAAACAACCATAAGGATCAGCCAATAGATATTTAAGAAATGGACCTCAATCAACAAACAAGCTTTGAAATCATTATGGAGAAGGATTATTAGTCCAGCCCAACCATACCCAAAAATAAAATAAAATTAAGAGGCTAATCAAAAGCTCATTACACGGGTTGTGTCCAAGTTAAACATGTAAAAGCAGGAGCATTTTCATGAACTGGTTAAAATGTTTTTTTCTCATTTTATCTATTATGTGAGTTTTTTTATTTGCAATATCTTTTGAAGAAATGTGCACTTCACAACCCTGAAGGCCTGACCTGCTGCCTTGGACTATTGCTCGAATTTAGTTCTCGGTTACACTACTCAGGTTGGATCCTCCAGATCAGTGTCCAGGTGTAGAGACAGGTCGATGGGCGTGCCTATGTCTTGCTTTTTTTTATTGAGTGGTAACTAGCTTTATTCAACTGAAATTATCTCTGGAACACACAATGTTTCGTACTTCCTTCGTAAAATAATATAAAAGCGTTTGGATATTAAAGTAGTGATTTAAACACTTCTATATTTCTTTATAGAGGGAGTAATAGATCTAGTAAGTAGTAACACATGTCGCTCTACTGAGGTTAGTGGGGCTTCATGTTATGCTCCAGCTAAGCATTAGAAATTTAACTGATCTAAGCCCAACCATTAAGCCAAAATCATTAAGGGAAAGGAAGTAATCCAATTTTAGCAAGAGAACCAATCTTAAAGCACCGTGTCACATGCTGAGTATCAAGGCAAAATTAACATAAATCTGTTCTTAACACTTCAAAAGGGAAAATGGTGGACAGCAAGAACTTGAATAATAAAAAAATGCTCTCAGGTTATTATACTCCCTGCTCTAGTTCTTGAGAAGTACTCCGCCCAATTAACATTTTAAAACTTTGACTGACTATTCCTTAATATTGTCTGGATTGGATATGTAAAAAAAACATGTGTAGGTAATCTGAAAGTATTTTCAAAAACAAAGGAAGAGTTTTATATAATGAAAACAAATGTTATCTCTCATAAAGTATTTTCGAAAGAAAAAATGTCAGCAGTTTTATATAGTACTCCTGCAAGTAGACTAGACTATAGGGAGTTTTATGAATAGATAATGCAATTTTGGGGTCTTCTTCAGAACTAGACTAGAGGGAGTAATTTGATTATCATCATTGAGCAACACACACACGAGGTCAACAAGATCAACATTACCTTTTCGTTAATCTCATAAAGCCTATTTAAATGGTGTATTCTATCCAATTTTAAGGGATAATTTTAATTCTGGGAAATTTAGTGGTTTTGATTTATAAAAAAATACTGTGTGAGAGAGGGGAAGGGGTGATATTACCTATTTTTGTTACCTGAGTGGAGCTAATGACGGTTTCCAAATCCAATACCGAACCACCTTGCAGTTAATTCCTGAAGGATAGTGTCTTTCACTTCGCAAAATTTCTCAGTCCAGCCCACCCAGACCCAAAATTAAAATAAAATAAAATAAAATAAAGAGGCTTCATGTTGTGCTCCGGCTAAGCATTAGAAATTCAACTGATCTAAGCCGAACCATTAAGCCAAAATCATTCAAGGAAAGGAGGTCATCCAATTTTAGCAAGAGAACCAATATTAATGCACCGTGTCACATGCTGACTATCAAGGCAAATTAACATAAATCTGTTCCTAACAGTTCAACATGGAAAATGATGGACATCAAGAACTTGAATAACGAAAAAATAAATGCTCTCAGGTTATTATACTCCCTCCTCTAGTTCTTGAGAAGTAATTGTTTCAAACATAGGCTCAATTAACATTTTAAAACTTGGACTGACTATTGTTTAATAATATTTGTATTGGATATGTGAAAAAAAACATGTGTAGGTTATCTACAAGTATTTTTTTGAAGGACGAGTTTATATAATTAGAACAAAGGTTAACTCTCATAAAGTATTTTCAAAAAAGTATAATTTCAAAAAAAAATGAGAATAAAGGTTCTCTCTCATAAAGTATTTTCAAAAAACTCAATACATCTAAAAGTATTTTCTTTGGTTCAGTAGAAACCATGCAGCCAAGGTAATTTTCAATACACTGGTTCACATGTTCACCTTGCAAGTTCAGTCTAATAATGTAGCATTCTCCATTGGAGATGCATTTTGATGTATTGAGTTCCATTTCAAGAAAAAACCTTCCCCAAAGATGTTTCCAGCTAATTAAAACAAGTCAAAACTGGAACAAAACCATATAAGTCAAAGCATAACTGCATCATTAATGATGTGTTTCATGCAAGGTCATAGAAAACCAAGAACCGTTATTTACAGGAAAGCCAACAGAGTGTAGACCAACATCTCACAAAAATCATGACTTCATGAGAAATGAACTAGTTTTAGAATAGAAGCCAAACAACCATAAGGATCAGCCAATAGATATTAAAGAAATGGACCTCAATCAACAAACAAGCTTTGAAGATATTATGGTGAAGGATTATTAGTACAGCCCACCCAGACCCAAAAATAAAATAAAATTAAGAGGCTTCATGTTGTGCTCCAGCTAAGCATTAGAAAATCAACTGATCTAAGCCCAACCATTAAGCCAAAATCATTCAAGAAAAGGAAGCCCTCCAATTTTAGAAAAAGAACCAATATTAATGCACCGTGTCACATGCTGAGTATCAAGGCAAAAATAACACAAATCTGTTCCTAACAGTTCAACATGGAAAATGATGGACATCAAGAACTTGAATAACAAAAAAATAAATGCTCTCAGGTTATTATACTCCCTCCTCTAGTTCTTGAGAAGTACTCCACCCAATTAGCATTTTACAACTTTCAACCTCTATTGTTTAATAATTTCTGGATTGGATATGTGAGAAAAAAAACGTGTGCAGGTTATCTGAAAGTATTTTCAAAGAAAAGGAAGAGTTTTATATAATGAAAAAAGGGTTATCTCTCATAAGTATTTTCAAGAAAGTATAATTTCAAACAGTTTTGTATAATGAAAATAAAGCTTCTCTCTCATAAAGTATTTTTGAAAAGTTTAATTTCCAATAGTTTTTTTATAGTAATAGATAAATTTAGGGGTCTTCTTCAGAACTAGCCTAGGGGGAGTTAATTTGATTATCATCATTGAGCAACAAACGGACACACGCGCACACACGAGGTCAACAAGATCAACATTACATTTTTTTTATCTAAAGCCTATTTAATGGTTTATACTATCCAATTTTAAGGAATGATATTTAATTCTGAAAACTTTAGTGGTTTTGATGTATAAAAAAATACTATGTGAGAGAGGGAAGGGGCGATAGTACCTGTGTTTGTTACCTGAGTGGAGCTAATGATGGTTTCCAAATCCAATGCCGAACCACCTTGCAGTTAATTCCTGAAGGATAGTGTCTTTCACTTCGCAAAATTTCTCAGCCCAGCCTTCTGGTTCGATGGCATCAACTCCTAAGCCAGGAGCCCGGTCCAGTGACTTGAGGTTGACCGGATCTCTCCAATCAGCCACATAAGCGGACACGCGCCTTTTGAACTTGGCTTTGAATTCCGACCACGCTTGGTATTTGTAGTGGTTAACACGGGCCAACATGCTCCACATGCTTTGGAAAGCAGGCTTGAGCTTAAAATGATGAACTGCGTTAAACATGGATGGTTCCACAGCGTCGAGGCGGACCAAAGATTTGTGCCGCTGCATGCTCTTCAACCGGCACGTGTAGCCCTGGCAGACCCCCTCCGGTGGATGTGTTGTTTGGCCCGAGGGGCCAAAATCAAGACACCCAAGGTATAATTGGCCGATGGTGTCATTGACTGAAACAACTGCCTCTAGCAAAGATTTGGATGGCTTCTCCAATCCTTTCCAGTTTGTTGAAAAGATGAATTCATCAACGTCGATCACAGCCATCCATTGGCACGAACCTTGTTGTGTGGCCGCGCAGTGAGAAAGGCCAGCTTCTTGTGTCTTGGTCCAAGGCCATGGCACGGTAGTGATGTTGAGTCCGGCGGATTTGAGCTGCGCCACTTGCTCTGCCAAGTCGTCTTCGCTAGCGTTGTCGTAGATGAAGAAGTGATCCACTCCAATGGCACTGTGGTAGATGGCCCACTCCCTGAGGAACTTGGATACGTCGCGCACCATTGTGCAGGCGCAAATAGAACTTTTTGGAGGTGTAACGGTCAGGGAGGAAGAATCAGGGTGCTGGCGATGCAAGGTTGCAAGGGAGGGCATGGGCTCCTCGCCTGCGACCACCAATGTGACGAGAACCTTTGTGTTTGCTGACTTGATGGGTGTTGGCGGGTTGGGGCAGCGGGTAACCTGCTGCACTGAACTGATTGCTGGTAAAGATGCCAGCATGGTCTCGTCGCCGTCGTTGTAGCGATACAGGCACTGGAGATCTTGGCGGCTGTTGAATCCCTTGGCGAAGACGAGGACATCGCCTCCGTCCAGAAGAGCAGAGTCGAACACGATGGGGTCGCTCCAGTTGAGCAACGTGCGTGCCGGAGTAGGAGCTGCGAAATCAGCAGCTTGGAGCTTGGAGGTAATTAAGAGCGGCGCTTGGAGCTGCTGCAACCTCTGTGCTGGCTCAGGAACGGGGCAGAGGTAGGCGTGAAGTCCGGACCCCGGCAGCCTCCCGAGGGGTCTCGCCGGGGACGACATCCCACCCTGGAAAGAGCAGATGGCGTCTCCGGTAGGCTCAGCGCCTTCCAGGAGCAGAACCTTTTGGTCGGAAAGGAGGACAGCATCCGCGTCCTGCTGCGGCGGCGAGTGGTTGGCGCCGTGGCGGAGGGGCAGAAGGCGGCGCGCGAGGTTGTCGTCGCTGAGGCGGAAGGATGGCTGCGGCGACGGCGAGAAGTCGGCGGCGAACGGGAAGGGCGGGGGCGCCGGACTGTCGGCAACGAGCGGGAACCGGACATGGGGGAGGGGCGCCGAGAAAAGCTGGCCGCGGGAGTAGGCGTTCTGGCCGCCGCCGGAGAGCAGCAGGAGAGCGCCGACTGAGACGCCGCCGGCGATGGTCAATAAGCGGCGAAGGCGGCGGCGGCGGCGGTGGTGCGACATCTCCAGGGAGCTCGAATTCTTGATTTCGCCGAGATTGATTTCGAGCAGGGGGGGCTTTGCGAAGGAATTGCGAGAAGACGGTCTCGATCGATCTAGGTCAATTTAGGGTTTGACTCGAGTCAAGCTGGCGCTGAGCTGGCCGGTCGAGCCAGACCCAGACTCGGATTCGATCGGGTAGCTGGGTCGGTTCCAGTTCCCGCGTTGGTTTGAATCCGACAAACTTCGGATTGGATTTTCTTTTTCATTGTTTTTTTTATTTGCGCCTTAAAAATACAATACGTACTTGTATAAAAATTGCTGTCATCATCTTCAGAGAAAATAAATTTTATTTTGCCCTAAATTGATAATTGTTTTTTCTTACTCCGCCAAGTTTTAATGGAGCCCACACACTACATCACGTTCGACAAAATTAGATTGGATTTAAATGCAGTACGCATAAGGGTCACACATAGCATATGGTCAATAAAGGCATCTCCAAAGGACCAACGCATTTGTCCGTTTTTTATCCGTCGGCCTCCGTTTGGGTTGCCACGCATAAAAAAAAACTCAGCCCAACAGGCGCCGCGACGGACCAGTGTCCGTTTTTTGGTCCATCGCGACCCATTTTCGGGTCAAATCTGAGTTCAATTTGGGTCAACGCGGTCACGCAACGGGCTCACGCGATGTCCTCCCGTTGTCCGGGTGGCTCGCCTGTTTGCATCCCACTCTTCCCGCCCCTCCAATTCTCAATCTCTCTCCCACGTTCTCGCCATGGCCGACGCGCACCTCGTCGCCGCCGTCCTAGATGAGCCCTGCCTCCGTTCCATCGCGACCGACGCTGGCAAGACAAAGAAGGAGAGCACCCCTGAAGATCTGGCAATCGAGGCCGATGAGAGTTTGATGCCAAAGGTCGGAACACTACAAAATCAGGGATATTTTTTGACAAAAACCCGCGTGATAGAGGAACAAACGTCATCGAAGCACGTTTTTCTTTGACGGATACCGTCACCAGGTAATCACCCTCACGTCCCAGCGCCCGGGCCAAATTCGGTGACAGTCCCCCTGATTTTAGAGGACGCATTTGGCTGTCACCGGGGCTTCTTATTTTCTGCGACAGTTGTACGTGTCACAAAACATGGTGTAATTCGTCAACACCATTGTATTTCGATTCTCGGCAAATAAAAATAAAAAAAATGTCTTAGCGTTTCAAAATAAGTATGTTCATCGGGTTGAAGATAGGAAAATTAAATAATAAATAGTATAAAAAAGTCTACGTTATTCGAACCCGGGAGTCACGTAAAATTTGGAGACAACGATTTTACGAGTGATTTCAGGAGATTTCGTGCGAGCATAGGCGATTAGACAGGAGGCGTGCGACCATATCCCTTGTTAGATCTTCTCACAGTAAGACATTGACTATCCTCCGTCCGTTGTCCACCTTTGTTATGTGTGCACCCTGAAGGTTGTGTGAGAACAGAAGCACGATCGGCAGCCTTTGACCACGCTCCGGCCGCTCAACTACAATCCAATTCATGTACATGTCTTTAATGGAAAGCTCACACGAGGGGGCCCTATAAGATAGCGGTCATCGGTGTACAATGTCGATCTAAACCAGCACAAACACTTCCCGCAACTTCATCTTCCATCTACTATCCAGCACAAACACTTCGTCCATGGCGCCCCGAAACGGGCAGCCATGCGTGTGCTATTTCGAGGACGACGAGGAGGAATGGGCTCGTCTGGGCCCCCTTTGGGCGGAGTTCGACCGGACACTGGAGATGATTGCGCAGATGGAGGCGGGAGCTGAGCACTAGAGGCCCGCTCTCGTGCCCGCGCCCGCGCCTCTCGACGACTGGCCACAGTGGCCCAACGACGTGGGAGCCTACTACCCCGAAGGCGAAGGCCATTTCTATGAAATGTACTTCGTTTTTGGCCCTGTTGGTGGAGTCGTACATGGAGGAGGCGGTGGTGGCCGTGGCGGTGGAGTGATGGCTTCTCGCCCCTCGTTGGTTACCCCAAGTGGAAGGTTGAGATGTAGCTAGTAGCAAATTTCCCTTAGTGAAGATACCAAGGTTATCAATCCAGTAGGACTCCAAGTTCTGCAAGTAGGTGGCAACGGCTCCATAAATTACTTCTAGCTAGGGAGTTGTCGTGGACCTTCACACAACAACAAATAACTTTGCTCCCAACGAGTTCAGAGAGGTTGTCAATTCCTCCGGTCTTGTTGTTCACAAAGGATCAAACACAAGCGGGAAATAGTAGTGGTGATTGCAACGAAAAGGAAATAAAAGCAGTAAAGAGTTGAGGTGTAAACAATGGTGGAAATATGGACCGGAGTCCCATGATGTTCACTAATGATGTCTCTCTCCTAAAATACGATAAAACAGCTAAGCTGGGTGAACAAATTACAGCTAGGCAATTGACAGAATTATAAACGCACCGCAATGCTAATTATGCCACAAGAAAGTTAGAGGCTCAATCGTATGGGTAGTATGCAAAAACAAGTAGACCGTTTATTCATCAGCATCTACTCACTAATCATCCACCTTGAGATATTTATCCAAAACATCTCGCTGGTATTAAGTTGCGATCCCCACCCAAAGTGTAAACCCAAAGCAACAGACAAATGCATTAACAGACTTTGCGTAAGGTAAACAATCCATGCAACCGCAGTTCGTTGTTTTCTCCCTTGTGGCAACATCACATCCCCTAGTCTCATGTTTCTTTCACTCAAGCTAGACATCGGGGGGCATGAACCCACAATCAAGCATAACGCTCTCTCTTGGAGTTAATATCTACTACTTGGCCAAAGCAATAAAAAGCAACGGAGAACATGGAAGAATTACTCAAGAACAAAATATAAAAGGAGAACCAAATATATAACTCATCACTATCTGAACATAATCTCATAATCCATCGGATCCCAGCAAACACCGCATAGCAACAGCAGAAATATTACATAGGTGCCTTGATCATGTAGGGAAACTCACAAGGGCTAATAATTGAAGCACGAGATTGGAGAGAAGACATCACATAGCTACTGGTCATGGGCCCATTGTCCAAGGGGGACTACTCACGACACATCCGAGAAGCGCTCATGATGGTGGAGAAGCTCCCGGAGATCAATCCTCCCTCCGACAGGGTGCCGGGACGAGGTCTTCTGGCGATCCCAATATCGGGATCGCGGCGGCGGAAGAACAGAGGTGAATTCGCGATGCGGGGTCTTTTTTTAGGTTTCTGTCCCGAGGGTTAAATATAGTCCGAAGGGGGGCACCAGGGGTGCCCTCCTCCCAGGCGGCCATAGGGCGCGGCCCCACCTGATACGTCCCAAATGTATCTATAATTTCTGCTTTCTCCATGCATGTTTTGTGTGATATTGCTATGATCTAGATACACTTTCATACACTTTTGATCATATTTGGACTAACTTATTAACTCAGCGCATCCAGTGCCAGTTCCTTTTTTCTATTGTTTTTTTATTTCAGGTTTCCTCCATATTAAAAGTGCTCAAAAAATTCGAGAAAAATCAGATAAAAAATCAGCGCAGAAGAACCTTCCGGAATCAATTGGGTGGGGCCAGAGGGCCACCACCAAGGGCCCAGGTGCCCTGGTGGCGCACCCTAGGGCTTGGCGGCGCTAGGGGGCGCCTAGACCCCTGGTGGCCCCTTGGCTGCCCCCTTTCACCTATTTATTCTCCGTTACAAGATTCTTTCGAGAACGGAACCTTTTTTCACGATCTTGCCTCTGTTCCGTCGCCGTCGCGCTTACAAGATCGGGAGCGCCAGCGGGCCTCTTCCCGGCACCCTGCCGGAGGGAGGATTGAACTCCAGGAACCTCTCCTCCACCATGGACGCTTCTCGGATGATCCGTGAGTAGTCTACCTTGGACCATGGGTCCGTGATCAGTAGCTATGTGATGTTCTCCTCCCCTCTTTGTTCTTCATGGTTTAGACCTTGTGAGCTGCCCTACAGGATCAAGGCACATATGTAATTATTTCTGTTGTTGCCATGATGAGTTTGCTGGGATCTGAAGGATTATGAGACTATTTTCAGTTTGTGATTGAGTAATATATTTGGTTCTTATCTTTTATTTTATTTTTCTTGAGTAATTCTTGCATGTTCTCCGTTGTTGTTTATTGCTTTGGCCAAGTAGTAGGTAGTGACTCCAAGAGGGAACGTTATGCTCGATTGTGGGTTCATGCCCCCTGATGACTAGCTTGAGTGACAGAAACATCAGTCTAGGGGATGTGTTGTTGCCACAAGGGGAAAAACAATGGTGCTTGTAACCACGGTTGCAAGGATTGTTTACTTTACACAAAGTTCTTTTTAATGCAGTTGTCTGTTGCTTTGGGTTTACACTTTGGGTGGGGCTCGCAACTTAATACCAGCGAGATGTTCTGGATAGATATCTCAAGGCGGATGATTAGTAGTAGATGCAGTTGGATTTCGGTCTACTTATTTTGGCGTACCGCTCATGCTTTTGAGCCTCTTCCTTTCTTTGTAGCATAGTTAGCATTGCGGTGCGTTTTTAATCTTGTCAATTGCCCAACTGTGATTTGTTTACCTCGCATAGCAGTTTTATCGTCTTTTAGGAGAGAGACATAACTAGTGAACATCACGGGACCCCGGTCCATATTCTCATCACTGTTTACACGCTCAATTTATTTCCTGCTTTTAATTTCTAGCTGCTATCACTATTATCCTTTATCCCTTGCGTTTGATCCTTTGTAAACAACAAGGCCGGAGAGATTGACAACCTCTCTGAACTTCGTTGGGAGCAAAGTTATTTGTATTGTGTGCAGGTCCAGGTCAAGGAAGCAACTTTTGTCTTCATCGGTGCCATTGTTTTCTTGCCACCTACTTATCACTTCCGGAATCCTATGGGAAACAAACCCTATCCTCTACATAGGGGAAATTTGCTGCTATCCTACATCTCACCTTCCACTTGGGGTAACCAACGAAGGGCGAGAAGCCATTATCCACTTCCACGCCATCAAGCAAATTTCTGGCGCCGTTGCCGGGGATTCCAAGTGCGAAGATAGGGGAGTTGCATACTATCTTTTACCTTTGCTTTTTAGTCTTGTTAGTTTACCTTTCAGTTTTTATCTTAGTGTCCTTTATCAAAAATCACAAAAAAATTATTTACCTTGCTAGTAGTTGTCATTAGTCTGGTCCTTTGCTTTTTTTGAGACAGAAGTGCTCACCTTTAAACAAAAAGGTGGTGAAAGTTTAAAAGATGCTTGGTACAGAATAAATGATTCTCGGAAAAGAGTCACCAAGAAGCAATCCACTACTATCCTGCTTAGAAATTTTTATGTTGGAATTACTCCTTGGAATAGGTCCATTTTAGATACTGCTATCAATGGGAATTTCTTAGAAGCCCCAATTTGGGAGTCTCTTAATGTTATTGAAAATCTTGTTGGAAATCTCCCTGTTGCTAGTATACAAGAGGATATCTCTCTAGCTCACATTATGAAAAAACTTGAAAAGATAGAGTTAGAAATACCAAGTATAAGTAGGATAAATGAGTTGGATCACAAGATTCAAGGGAATTTGAATAGACTTGATAGCTCCATGCATAAAATTATTAAAACCTTGGAGACCATCGAATCCCATGATATGGATCCTTCTAGGATTGATAAGATTGAGGAAATCATTAACACTTTAGGAACTCCTTTCTCCTCAATCAAGCCAAAAATGGTAGAAACTCCGGAAAGAAGGGAACCTAAGTTCAATTATGTCCCTAAGGTTCCCCGACCTAAAACTAATCCACCCATTGCCAAGGGAGTTGAAACTGTGACAACTTTGGAAGAAATACCCCTTTTTGATAAATTTAGAAATGAAACTCCCATTGATTTTCCGCCTTTTGGTTTTATCCCTAGAAGTATCTTCATTAGGCCTTTATTTGAGAGACCTCTTAAAACTAGTTGTACAATTGAAGAGCTTTTTGATGATCTTGATGATGGTTCGATTGATACAACGTGATTCTTCTCTTTTTTGCTTTATGCCTAGCTTAAAGGCGTAAAAGAAAGCGCTTGTTGGGAGGCAACCCAAGATGTCTTTACTTTTGTTTTTAGTGGTCTTGATGATTGTTAATGTTGTAGCAACATCATTGTATCTTTATTTTCAAGCTTTGTGCCAAGTTTAGCCTCTGATTGCAAGAAAATTCAAAAGTTGTGACATGCTGTCCAGAAAACAGATTCTGTCCTTGGACGGAAAAATTATCCTAAAATCACCAGATCATCTTTTTGATCTGAATTTTTTTGACAGAGTGCTCCATACAATTGTTTTTCGAGCGTATGTTCTGAGTTTTTTGATTTGAGTTGCAGAAGTACCCCAAAAAAATTATTTACTACCTGTTGTTCTGTTTTTCACAGATTCTGTCATGTTTTGCCTTTCCTTACTTTTGCAAACCTTAAGCTTGCTTTTTCTTTGCAAATTTTTTTTGGCAATATGGAGAAACAGTAGCTATTCAAGAATATCTTTATTTCCAGTGGATAAATTATTTTATTAAGGGTACTAACTTCTCTAATCAGCTTATGATGAGTTATGTATGAAGGGAGTTTTCAAGTGTGCGAGGGAAGATGATGAAAGAAGACCCGGGAGTGTCAAACGCTCAAGCTTGGGGATTCCCCATGCATCCCCAATAAATATTCAAGGAGACTCAAGCGTCTAAGCTTGGGGATGCCCCCGTGCATCCCCTTTTCCATCAACAATCATCAGTTCGTCCTTCGTCTCACTATATTTTTATCACTTCATGCGTTATGTGCTATGCTTGGAGCGTCTCGCTCTTAGGTTTCCGTTTTAGTTTTCTTTAGCTTTGTTTGCTGTTCATAACAAGTTAGAACCCAGCTTACTTTGTGTGGGAGAGAAACACGCTCCACTTTAAACTAGAACACATCATATGTTTTTTCATGCTTATCTTTTCTCTGTTGTGTGTTCTTTATCTTTTCGTAGCTACTGCCATGTTTAGCTCTTAGTTTTCATGTTTATCTTTCTCAAGAGCTTTAGTTTAGTTTAGTTTGTTCCTGGAACTCTCTTTAGTTTTCATGTTTATCTTGTTAAGAGAGTTGGTTGTTGCACTGAGTTGTGTCTTGTCTTGAATGTAGGTAATTGAGGTTGCTATTCAATTGTAGTAGTAACCTGCAATAGTTTTGAGGTATTGTTGTGAGTAATGTTTGAAATTTTGGTGTCAAAAGCTCTAGCCTATTAGTGATAGGTGTCTTATTTTGGGCAATCCGTGTTTATTTTCAAAAACCTACAAAAAACAAGTTGAGAACTCTAGCTACTAGATGGATCACTAATCTTTGGAGGGATCGGATATTAGAGTACACTCACGTACCATGAGTCGAGGATGCGCAAGGATAACCAAACCCCCATACACTCCTCCTCGGGGTACTTGTCTCTTTGTGAACCTCCTTATTAGATTGAGAGTACCGATAATAAGTGCATGCGTTCTTCGGACTAATGTAAGTATTGAAAGTTAACACTTCCACCTCCTCATATTTGCTAGCCTCTTCGGTACCGTGCATTGCCCTCTTCTCACTCCGAGAGTTGGCGGCCACCTCGCTGATGCATCCAAACCCTTGGCATGATACGCTCTGTCACCATAAACCTCCTTATATCTTTCCTCAAAACAGCCACCATACCTACCTATCAAGGCATTTCCATAGTCTTTCTGAGATATATTGTCATGCAACATCCACCTCTTCATGACTTGATCATCATGTCATACATGTTCCTGCTACACTGGCAGAGGCATACATTTGCATACATCATGAGAGCTACATCTTCTTTATGTTGAGTACCTTGTAAAGTGTGAATATCTTCTATACTTCTTGTAAAATAGAGTGTTGCCCTTAAGAGAGTAAAAGATCTCAAAGAGGACAAATTTAAAAGATCCCAAAGAGGAAAAATGAGAATTAAATAGAAAGAGACATTGAGGCCACCAAAAAAATAGAAAAAATATAAAAAAGAGAAAAATAAAATAAAAAGAGAGAAAGGGGCAACACTACTATTCCTTTTGAAAGATCCGCACTCGTACTCCCTCTTATCTTGTGCTCCATAGAGATGATCATTTATGCATATAGGTATGTGGGGGACCTTCACACTATAGAACTTGACTTGCATATTCCAAGGATGAGCCTCCTCAAACGAGCTCTAGGTCTTCATGAACGAGCAAGTTGGATGCACACCCACTAGTTCCATTGGAGAGTTTTTCTTAGCTCATATGTGCATCCGTTGCATGGCAATCCCTACTCCTCACATCATATCTATCATTTGGCCTTCTCTCCTATGATTGTCCTCATTGATGTGAGCCTTTCTCACCCTTTTTGTCTTCCTCCTCCACCATATCTCTCTCTTTGCCATCCTAAGTGTCAACTCTCGTGCTTATGCTCATCCATTGCATAAGTGCTCAAAATATCGAAAGGGAGTGGATCAAATTGACTTGTACCTGGATAGTGGTCTGTGGACGAGTCAAGATAAGATTCCAAAGAAGACTAAGTGTGAAACTTTAGTAGATTGAGTTCTCAAAAAATATTTTTTTTCTCGTATTCCCATCTCCCCCTTCTTGCACGCAAACACCATCTAGAGACATTCGAGTCACGGACAGCGAGAGCTCTTGCACCTTAATGTTCTTATGTTGCTTGTTTCAATGCTAATATAGACTCCTTCCTGTTATGACTTGAATTGAATTACATACCTTCATTGCTTTACTTTCAAAGTTCTTATATGGTTGTTAGCATGTCACCACAGAAAATATGCTTGTTATCATTTACCTACTCGAGGACGAGCAGGAATTAAGCTTGGGGATGTTGATACGTCCCAAACGTATCTATAATTTCTACTTGCTCCATGCATGTTTTGTGTGATATTGCTATGATCTAGATACACTTTCATACACTTTTTATCATATTTAGACTAACTTATTAACTCAATGCACCCCAGTGCCAGTTCCAGTTTTCTGCTGTTTTTCTATTTCAGGTTTCCTCCATATTAAAAGTGCTCCAAAAATCGGGAAAAATCAGATAAAAAATCAGCGCAGAAGAACCTTTCGGAATCACCTGGGTGGGGCCAGAGGGAAACCACCAGAGGGCCAGGCGCCCTGGTGGCGCACCCTAGGGCTTGGCCGCGCTAGGGGGCGCCTAGACCCTGGTGGGCCCCTGGTTGCCCCCCTTCGCCTATTTATTCTCCGTGACGGGATTCTTCCAAGAACATAACCCTTTTTTGCGATCTCGCCTTAGTTCCGCCGCCGCCGCGCTTCCAAGATCGGGAGCGCCAGCAGACCTCTTCCCGGCACCCTGCCGGAGGGAGGATTGACCTCCGGGAGCCTCTCCTCCACCATGGACGCTTCCCGGATGATCCGTGAGTAGTCTACCTTGGACCATGGGTCCGTGATCAGTAGCTATGTGATGTTCTCCTCCCCTCTTTGTTCTTCATGGATTAGACCTTGTGAGCTGCCCTACATGATCAAGGCACACATGTAATTCTTTATGTTGTTGCTATGCTGAGTTTGCTGGGATCTGATGGATTATGAGACTATTTTCAGTTTGTGATTGAGTAATATATTTGGTTCTTATCTTTTATATTTTTGTTCTTTAGTAATTCTTGCATGTTCTCCGTTGCTGTTTATTGCTTTGGCCAAGTAGTAGGTACTGACTCCAAGAGGGAACGTTATGCTTGATTGTGGATTCATGCCCCCTGATGACTAGCTTGAGTGACGGAAACATGAGTCTAGGGGATGTTCTGTTGCCACAAGGGGGAAAACAACAGTGCTTGTAACCGCGGTTGCAAGGATTGTTTACTTTACACAAAGTTCTTTTAATGCAGTTGTCTGTTGCTTTGGGTTTACACTTTGGGTGGGGCTCGCAACTTAATACCAGCGAGATGTTCTAGATAGATATCTCAAGGTGGATGATTAGTAGTAGATGCAGTTGGATTTCGGTCTACTTATTTTGGCCTATCGCCCATGCTTTTGAGCCTCTTCCTTTCTTTGTAGCATAGTTAGCATTGTGGTCAATTGCCCAGCTGTGATTTGTTTACCTCGCATAGCAGTTTTATCGTCTTTTGGGAGAGAGACATTACTAGTGAACATCACAGGACCCTGGTCCATATTCTCATCACTGTTTACAAGCTCAATTTATTTCCTGCTTTTACTTTCTAGCTGCTATCACTATTATCCTTTATCCCTTGCGTTTGATCCTTTGTAAACAACAAGGCCGGAGATATTGACAACCTCTCTGAACTTCGTTGGGAGCAAAGTTATTTGTATTGTGTGCAGGTCCAGGTCAAGGAAGCAACTTTTGTCTTAATCGGGGCCATTTTTTCCTTGCCACCTACTTATCACTTCCGGAATCCTACCGGAGACAAACCCTATCCTCTACATAGGGGAAATTTGTTGCTATCCTACATCTCACCTTCCACTTGGGGTAACCAACGAAGGGATAGAAGCCATTATCCACAACTAGGGCGTGTCCATATGGCTATATTAATCAGGTGTCTTAGTTTCTTTAAGTGTAATCAGTTATCTTAGTTTTTGTAAGGGTAATCAGTTATCTTAGTTTTTGTATGAAATGAACTTCGTCCTTATCATATCTATATGCACATTACTAGAAACTACTATTTCTGAGAAGGACATTTAATTAAGATAATACATAGCAAGGGTTACTTAACAACACTTGAGTTCACATCTACATAACATATAGTTGTACAAATAATACAATACTTATCAAAAAGGATTTGAGGAAAGTATTGCCTAGGATATGTGTTACAGAACGTCTTGAATGAACAGGAAAAGGCCTTCAGTGCCTTCGTACAAATAGAGAAAAATGTTGTCTCCCATTTTCAACTATGGACGAATTTCCATCACATAAATGATAATTGATAAATGTTGTACTCCCTCCGATCCATAAAAAGTGTCGTATATTTTGTACTAAGTTAGTAAAAACTTTGTACTAAGTGGGCGACACTTTTTATGGATCGGAGGGAGTACCACTTATGAATGATAATTGATCCATTTCTAGGGAAAATGATGTACGTTGTCACCACCTTCTTATTCTGACTAATTGCTAGTGTTATTGGACCAGTAGAGGGGATCAATTCAGGAACAACTAAAGGTGGCAATGCCTGTTGCAACACCGATAAAAATGTAACACTGGATGAATATATATATTATGAAAGGATATATAACATAAAAGATTATGTACCATGATTTTTCCATCTATACAATTCGTTCTGTTCAAGGTATGCACGAGTGGCACACATGATGCTATCATGTCTCCTGCATGGAAACGCTTAATACGCGATTCAGTTCTTCCACCAAATTCTAAGAGAGGCTCCAAATCTTGCCAGTGAAATGTGGATTGAGGACTAATCTTCATAACTTTAAGTACACGTTCAACAAAGTCTGCATGTATATAATAATGTTTGTCAATACATATATATTTTTATTGAATAATTAATTAATTAGTAAGCCAGGACATACACATGAAAAACTTGAAAGAATACTAACTTTGATTGTTAATCCATTGACGGATATGCTTTGGTAACTTTACATGTATGATAGCACCAGGTTGTCTTACATCCACTAACACTTCCGTGGCAGCTTTTAGCACATAACATTTAGCAAAATTTCTCCACAAGTCTTTCTGAAAATAGCAGCGACCTTCAACATCTGTATTAAGCCGAACTTTGAACTTGTATCCATGGTTCGTCTGTACTGTAACTTTAGTTGAGTCTTCATTCAGGTATAAGGAAAACTTATGTATCAAAGGTGTTCTTGCAAAGCAAGGGATGTACTGCAGGAAATATATAATAGGGATGAGCAACTGGTGACCCTGATACGTCTCAAACGTATCTACTTTTCCAAACACTTTTGCTATTGTTTTGGCTTCATTCTTGCATGATTTGGACGAAACTAACCCAGACTGACGTTGTTTTCAGCAGAGCTGCCAGTTATGTTTTATATTGTGCAGGTTTCTGGATATTTAGGTACGCTGGAAAAATCCACAAAAATCAAATAAAAATAAGCGTTCCCGAAGCTTCGACGATGCCAAAGGGGGCCACAGAGCAGCCAGGGGGCACCCAGAAGGGTGTGTGGCGCGGCCCAGCCCCTGGTCGCGCCACCTGCCCTCCTGGGTGGGTCCCACACCCCCTGGTGCCCTACCTTGGCCCTATTTATTCCCTCGGCGAGGAAACTCCAGAAAAAAGTCGCTTTTCCAATCTACGTCGCGGAGCCGTCGCCACCCTCTGTTCTTCTCCGGGAAAGCTAATCTGGAGGCTGCTTTGGCCTCCGATGAGGGAAAACATCGCCATCGTCATCATGATCGCCTCTCCATCACCCCTCCATGACTTCTCCTCTCATGTGTGAGTAATTCCCTGCTGTAGGCAAAGGGGATGGTAGGGATTGGATGAGTTAGATCATGTAATAGTTTATCAGATTGTTTGGGGCATGTTGCCTATCATCTACTTGGTGTTTATCATCTCTGTTACAACTTGTTGCTCTTAATGCTTGTCACTTTGGGCCCGAGTGCGATGATTTCAGATCTGATCACCCTTTGTTTTCTTGAGTTTGTTGGTGTTCTTGGTCCTATCTATGAGTTGTATGCACCTACTATAGTCCGGAACCGGCGATCCCAATGGTGACAGCTTGGGACACCAATGGGGATGGACTATAATTTGAGGATTTCGTGTATCCATGAAGTGTTAATGCTTTGTTCCGGTGCTCTTTGACAGGAGTACCTTAATCTCCCTAAGTTCCTTTTGGCCCCGTTCTTAGCTGGAGGGTAGGACAAAAGATGTTGTGCAAAGTTCTTATTGCAAGCACGTACAACTACCTTGGGATACATGCCTGATGTTTGATATTTTCCTAGATGATCCTTTCTTTTCTGTGAGCCTTGCCCGTGTTAGAATCTATTACATGTTTGATCTCATACAAGCAGCACCCAAGCATCCATCTCCCTAGCCTACAGTGTGTCAATCCTGATGGTTACTAGTTGTTTTACTTTTGCTGTTTCATCACCACTACCACTTCCATACTACCGTTGCTACTAATACCTTTGTGCAAGCAAGTGTTTATTTCAGGTGCGGTTGAATTAACAACTCAATTGTCAAAGCCTGTATGTATTCTTTGGCTCCCCAAGTGTCGAATCAATAAATTGGGTTATCTTGCCCGCGAAGACTATCTCGATCCCCTACAGTTGAGGGTTATCAAGTACTGTTTTCTGACGCCGTTGCCGAGGAGCATAGCTTTATTTACAGATCTACTTGAAGTATCCTACCTGCTGCATGTTATCCGCTATGGGTAAGAAAGGAGATCCCAAGGTTCCGATTTTGCCATCCCGTACAAGACAAGGTACCACTCTTAGCACTAGTGCTAAACTTGATTCACCTTCAGTTATGAGTAAGTTTGATTCACCTCAGTTACTTGCTACTTCTGCTGGGTCTGGCAATATGTCAGACCCCTTTGATGATGCTTCTACTACCTTTGAGACTACTGGTTCACTTGGTTCTTTTATTGAAGAACAGATTGCTGCTGCTTCCCGATTCTCAGGAGTTGAAATTCCTGTTACCAAAACCCCTATTGGAAAAACTCATGATTTTACTAGCTGTAAGGAGAAACTCCTTGAGGACGATTATATTATACTTGATGATGATTTATGCAGGGAGCTTAATGAATGTGCTGATTCCGACCCTGCCGCTATAAAGAAGTTGCTTGCAAACCACTCCTTGAAGAACAAGTTTACTCCCGATCCTACTTTTTCGATGTATCCTATATGCATCACTGATCCTGATTATGATTTCTCTATTGACCTTTCACTTATATCCACAGTTGAAGCTGATCCCTTTTATGGCAGAGAAAATGATGATGCTATCGAGCACCTGACCAAACTCACTGAGTTGGGTAGCTTTTTACCACTGATGAAAGGATCTGGAACTTTTATGTGACTAAGCTTCTTCCTTTTTCTTTGAAAGGAGATGCTAGAGCGTGGTATGATGCACTACCATGTGGTGCCATTCAAAGTCCTCAAGATATGGCCATATCTTTCGTTGATAAGTATTTTCCTGCTATGAAACATGCTGCTTTACAAAGAATTTATAACTTTAAACAGTTGCAGGATGAGCATATCCCTAAATCTTGGGGGAGGTTTTGTAGTTTGCTCAAGGCTAGACCGGGACATGAGATCCCTAAGAATGAATTACTTGATATATTTTATGCTGGTCTAACCGATGAATCTAGATCCTATCTAGATAGTTGTGCTGGTTGTGTTTTCAGGGAAAGAACACCGGACGATGTGGAAGAATTGATGGGCAAGATTGCCAAGAACCACGAATATTGGTCCGTCCCTAAACCACCTCCACCACTAAAGAAGAGGGGCATGCTTGTCCTAAGCCCCGAAGATATGCAAGAAGCAAAGAAGTCTATAAAAGATAAAGGCATTAAAGCTAAAGACGTGAAGAATCTACCTCCAATTGAAAAGTTGTGTGAGCCTACCACTCACCAACCTATGGTAGAGGACACTCTCTTTTAGATTTCAATGCAAGTGACATCCCTAAAGGTAAGCCTCCTGACCAATGTTTATATGAGCTTGATAATTTTATTATGAAGCAAAGTCACTTCAATGAGAAGATACAAGGTCGGTTGCATGATAATACTCTTGCTATCAAAAGTTTGCTTTATGTTCTAGGAAGAACAGTTAATGATGTTAAATGTCTTGTTAAGCATTTTCATATGGTTCAAACTCAGCTTGAACAAATTTCTAATGTGCAAAAAGATTTTCTTGCTAACAATGCCAAACAAGACAATTTACAGGCCTATGGTATAAAGACCCGGGGTGGAACACACACCCAGGACCCTCTCTATCCAGAGGGGCATCCGAAGAGGATCAAGCAAGATTCTCAAGTGCGGGAAGAAGAGATTGTTAGCTCTCCAAAGAAGAAGAAGAAGAAAAAGAAACACAAGGAAGCTGACAATTCCAATGATCCTGTAGAAGAAGAAGAACATGCTGTTGATCCAAACAACACATCTACCTCCGATGCTGAGACTGAAGACGGTGCTGAACCTGAAAAAGATGCTGAAAAGAATGACCCACCTGAGGTTCGAGAAGAAGAAGCACCTGATAAGCGCAAGAAGTACACTAGAGAAGACATCGCAAGAAGACATGGGAAGGAACAAGAACCATGGGTACAGAAATCCATGCCCTTTCCAGGTAAGTCTGTCAAAACCAAAGAAGAAGAGCACTACAACAAGTTTTGTGAGTGGATGAAACCACTTTTTCTTCAGATTCCTTTGACTGATGCTATTAAGTTACCTCCTTACTCCAAATATATGAAAGATATTGTTACTAATAAAATAAAAGTTCCTAATGAGGCAATATCTACTATGCTTGCTAACTACTCTTTCAGTGGCAAGATTCCTGAGAAGCTCGGTGATCCAGGTATACCCACCATTCCTTGCTCCATAAAGAATAATTATGTTAGAACTTCTTTATGTGATCTTGGTGCAGGAGTGAGTGTTGTGCCCTTTTCTCTCTACAAAAGACTTTGTTTAGAGAAACTAATTCCTACAGATATTTCCCTTCAGATGGCTGACAAGTCAACGGCCGTCCCGAACGGTATGTGTGAGGATGTTCCTGTTGAAGTTGCCAATTTCTTAATACTTACTGACTTTGTTGTGCTTGACAAGCCCGAGGATGGGAGCATGTCCATTATTCTTGGTAGACCTTTTCTTAACACCGCAGGTGCCATTAGTGATTGCAATAAATGGAAGGTTACCTTCAACGTTAATGACAAAGAACACACGGTGTATTTTCCAAAGAAGATCGACAAAAGGCATGGCCTTAACTCCATTGAGAATATCGAGACCATGAAGATTTGAGAATGGGATTGTCCACTACATGTATACCACAAATACAAAACAATTATGGTGGGGACAATGTCCATCAAAGTGAGAATGCAATGATCACTTCATAAGAGGCGAGACTTTCTGCTCTATATATCACCGGTTTGTTGGTAAGACTTGATCAACCTTGCTAACTAGCATGTTTTATATAGGTAAAAAGCTGAGCTTGTTATGTTTTCATTTCCTGTAGCTTTTATTCTCCTTGCTTTAACTAAGTTTTTGTGTTTAAAGCTTCACTTGTTCTAACTTTTGCCCCAAGTTCATGAAAGTTTTTGTAGCTTTTTGAACTTTGAAAAATTCTCCACAGTGAAGTTGTCCGGAAAATTCCAGAAAATTCAAGATAAAAATTTACAGGTAAAAAGCCATCGGGGGACACCCGAGGCTAACCAGGGGGTCCACACCTGGTGATAAGGGGTGGCCCGATCTTATCAGTAAGCGTACGGTGAATATGAGGGCGATGATAGATAACTTTTATGTAGCTGATGAACTCTCCTCGCTAGATCCCTGTTGCCAATGCGACATCTCTCTACCCTTTGGATATTCACAACTTCACACACTTGCGCAACGTAGCCATCGACCACGAGACGGTAATTTTCAATCTACTAATTCTCAGTGGAACAACAGATCACACAGAACTTGCAGTAGTAACACTTCAGATCGATACGCATTGAAGTATATGATTCAAGATGAATGCCTGGAGCAATTCTCCAGAACTAGGGTTTATCTAAACGTGGTCTAACCCTAAAACTCGTAGGGGGTCCTATATTTGTAAGCTAAGGTGTCCAAACAGGGATACATGGGCCGCAACCCTTAATTCTGCGCGCAGGCATCGTGCAGGTCGGACAGTCCGTCCTGAAACTCGGACGGTCCGACCTGTTACTCGGACGGTCCGACCTATGCAGTAAATACCGCAGATGTCTATCGTCGTAAGTTGGACGGTCCAACTTGATACTCGGACGGTCCGGGCTGGGGTCGGACGGTCCTACTTGAAGTCCAGACGGTCCGGCTTGGCCAGTAATTCCACTGATCTTCGGAGGCATATTTCGGATGGTCCGTCTTGCTGCTCGGACCTCCGACTTGGAGCCCGGACGGTCCGACTTGCACTTCGGACGTCCGACTCCTTGAGCTGGCTGTCCTTTCTCTCTGTCTTCTCTCGGCTCTTCTCCTCGTGCACTTGTCCTTGTCCTACGTCCTCTTCTTGGATGACTCCGTGGTACCTGATAACACACATATACAAGGACTTAGGTAGTATAAAATTATCATTAGATAAAACATCAGATTCTAATAAGATCGAATTCACCTTGTTATATTTATCAACGAGGCTCAATATTTCCTTCCATCTCAAATAGTCAGAAATAGTATTATCCATGAATGGGTCCTCATCATCCTCCCTTTCTTCAAGAAAAGCCATCCACAGCTTTGGGTATGCTAAAAGTGGGAGAAACAAAAAGAACAACGTGTGCGCAAAATATATGTATATGTAACCCGTGGTATCAGTGTTTGGAAACACAATGAGTATTCACAAATGACAATGTGCGAACATGTAACACATGTTGTCAGCAGGAAACAATGACCATGGCAGCAAACAACAATCATAATTGCAGATATAAGTGAAGTTCCTATAGTCAAGATCACAAAGAAAAACACATATGTAAATATTCTTATTGTTTAGTATCAACTCTAGTGTGCTCACAGAAGATCTATGATCAATTTTTATGGTAGCCAAATCAATACAACTCAGAAAATGCAAATCATGAGGAAGTTGATACCATGCTTCAACTGCCCTACTCTGGTATGTATAAAAAGTAGATGACCAAGCAGTAGTGCAATATGTTGTATGTTTAGTACTATACCCATTATGTAAGATGCGTGGTACAGACAACACAAATATAACCAATCACATCCAAATCTAGGAAAAGAGCCAACCAACATAGGTACATTTGCTGGTTGCACAGTATCAACTAGAACCGAAAGTATGTCCATACTACCTTGAACATGAGCTACTGTCCCAAAGCAAGCAGAAATTGACACATTGCATATAGGGTTGAAATCTGCAAGTTTCAATTCAGAAATTCTATCACAAGTAATGCATATGTGATGCACCATAAAATTATCACTCATGCTATATTCACCAATGAAATTGAAAGTGGAACAATAGGCATAGGTGCTAGAATTGAGATAAGAAATTTCAGAAACCTTCTTCATAGCACAACTCAAACTAATAGATTCATTGAGCATGACGAAATACAAAATATTATCAGGTGGAATACGAGGAAGCACTTCCTTATGTGTAATCAGTACTACATGCTTAAAATTTAGATTTTGCAAAGCATGACACAGTGCTGAAATTTCTGTGCTTGTCAAGTCACAAGAATCAACCAGTAAAGGAATGGACTCACCAAAAGCCTCATTGGCTGGCTGCAGCTCCAAATCAGTACCATTATCAATTTCATCCTTCTCAGATGGAGTAGGTACTGGAATATCTTTCTCAAGGGGTGATGCAGGTTGTACTACATGTTGCTCCCTTTCTTCAAAAGTAACCTGCATATCAGAAGAAACCACACTAGGAGCAGAGAGGATTACGTCAGTGCAGGCAACACATGTCTCAGAAACTTCTAGTCCCAAGTTTGTGGTAACAGTCAAATTTTTATGTGTAACTGGCACATGCATAGTTTGAAACACAGGAGCACATAGGTGTTGACGCATAACTTCCTGAAATTCCCTAAGGTGCGTATGGGATAACCAAGTTGTCTTATTATTCCAAGTGAAATAGGGATCAGGCTGATGACTATCAAAAACAACTTGAAACCGATCACACCAAGGTTTTCCCAACAAAAGGTGACAACAATTAAGTGCTCTAGGAATGACATCACAATGGATGCTAACAGTATAGCCATAAATTGTGATAGGAACATAAGCTACATGAGTAATTGGAAAAGACTCGTCATCATAAGCAGCTAATGTATATGTCAATTTTTTTTGGATATGTCAACAATCGCAGCTCGTGAACAACCTTAATACTGACCAGGTTTATTAAAGAATAATCATCAAGAATCATTGCAGCAGGTCGATCGTCGATGTCTGCAGTAAAGTGAAACAAACCCGAGTCAGGATACACACCAAGATCTTCCTCCTCCCAAAATGCATCACTGCACATAAACCAGAATGGTAATGGCTTCTCCTTGGTAGTATTCACCATTGTTAGTACATAAAAAGCACAATATATGTATTTGGTGTACTCTCACAATTCACTTAAAACTGACAAGAAAAGGTGAATCTTACCGTTCCAAAGTGAATAGCAATGCGTACCCGTTCGGATGGAGGACTAGTGCACGGATGTGATGAAGTGAATACCCGGGTATAAGAAACCGGCACACGACAAAATAGGATTATGCAGTGGAGCTATAGGTATGGAGCCCTATCTACACCAATTCACAAATCCTAGTGTTGATTGTATGCCAAGAAGTTCTACGGGAACACACACGGTGGAGAACAACTGGGCAAAAGCAACTATGAAATTGAGCGCACAATATGTGTGGCGGAGTAATGCTCGTGTTGCCATTGCACAAGAGAGAAATTCTAGCAAAAGCTCAAAGTGTATGGGCACAAGATTGCTCAATCTACTAGTGCTACGAACGTGGTAGAAAAAGGAACTCAAGGCCGCACAAAATATGTAATCAACTTTGCCTTTTCTGTCTCTTTTTGCTAGGCTTTTTTCTCAACTCTTTCCTTTTTGTTTGATTCTTTTTCTCTTTTCTCGTTCTCTTTTTTTTTGAATTTTCTGACTCAACGTGAAGTAAACATCAGCCTAACTCAACTTTTCACAAACCACTTGATGCACTTCAAAACCTATATGAGCAGCCCGTAGAGCAAAGATATGCTAGTCTCCATAGGAAAGTGCTACACAAAAGAAAGGCTAACTATGGCTATGAAACGGAGACACAATCTAAGGGATAAAAGACAATGAAACAAACTGACTCGACACAAACCAATCTAACACGACTAACACACTCCTACTTGTGAGACACAATTATAGGAAAACTAAGACTCGATCAAAAATAGGTTACGAAAACTGGACGACGATCAACAACTAAAACTTGGAAAAGATGTGAAATTGCAATATATCGACCAGAGGGGGGGGGGTGAAAGGATCGAGATAGACCTAGAGGGGGGGGGGGGTGAATAGGTCTTATTACAAATTTTATCACTACTTAGCAATTTTTTAGCAATAGTGCGGAAAACAAGGTGTGCCTAATAATTGCAAGGTTTATTTAGCAAAGACAAGATAAACAATAAGCACCATAAACACAAGCAAGTGAGGGGAAAATAATACGGTAGTACAAGTAGTAAGGGAAAAGAGTAGGGATAACCGAATGACGCGGAGACAACGATGTATCCCGATGTTCACTTCCTTGGAGGGAAGCTACTCACCGTTTGGAGAGAGTGGGTGAAACCACGAAGGCACACCAACGCCACGAAGGCTCACTCTATTCCCCTTGAGATATCACCACGAAGGCGATTCCCAACCACTACCGGTTGACCTTAAAGGTGGTCACCAAACCCTCACAAACTCAACGGGGGTAATCACAATGGTCGATTACTCTCCGAAGAACTCCTACCCGCCTAGGAGTCTCCAACCTCCAAGAGTAACAATATCAATGGGAAAAGCTCAAGACTTGCTCAAATCACGATTTTCTTTGGTCGGAAGATGGGGAAGGACGGATCTAACACGGGGTGAAAGATCCGACAAGAACTCTCACAAATCTCTCCGGGATCTTGGTTTGAGTGTAGGAGATGAGAAAGAGGGAGCACTTTGTGTTCTTGAGTGAAATAAATGAAGTGGTCAACCCTAATCCGAAGTGGGTAGGGGATATTTATAGATGCCCAAGAACTAGCCGTTTTGGTGCAGTCATAAGGACGTCGGACGGTCCGACCAATACGCCGGACGGTCCGACCTGATGAGGAAATGCCACTGACCATTGGCACCGAGGGTCGGACGGACCGGGACCGAAGTCCGGATGGTCCGGGCTGTGCCCGGACGGTCCGGGACCGAAGCCCGGACGGTCCGGAATGAACGAATAAGCTACTGACCTCGGGGTACCCTTTTTCGGACGGTCCGAGGTGCAGCTCGGACGGTCCAGGACAGACCCGGACGGTCCGACCTGATACACGGACGGTCCTACATCCACAGATGATGTGCATTTTAGAGAGCATTGAATATCCTACACAACTACATTGATTTCCATGGGTTGTAGAGATGTGTATTTTACATGATAAAGTTATTATGACTTGAGCAAGACTTTAACTAAACCACATGATCCCCTCTTAATAGTGCGGGGATCCCTATGACTCAAGAGGTAGTAGAAAAGAGGACTTAGCGTCATCTTCAATCATTTTGTAGACTTCTTGAGAGCGGTTGAAGTTTAGCCCATGATCCCTACACGGTGATGTCAAGAGAACTAACAGTTTCCTGTGTATCACTTAGCAAACATATTTAGTTCCCTATATGTATATTGTCATCATACAACAAAATATGCTTAAGGGCAAGATTGCACTTTCAGGGGGTGAATGGGAGATTTTCAAATATCTCGAGGAATTTCTATTTCCTCAGGACTGAGGCAATACGAAATTGAGGAAGTTGAAACCCGAGGAAGAACAAATGAAGTACAAAAGCAATGGCGTGAATTGAAAACAACCTATTTCATAGCTAAGGTAAGATTGAAGCACGAACTGAGGAATCAGTGCAGAGTGAACTCAGAACGTAAGGCATCATGATAAGTCATCAGTGCATAAACATAATAACTGAGGTTGAAGAAATAGCACCAGGGCACTGAAGACGAAGACTTGATGAACCAGTTCGAGTTGCTGTGACAACTCTACGTCTGGTTGGAGAGGCTGAGATTGAACTCAGAAGACATAGTATTCACCTTATTCTCCTTGAACTAAAGTCCTCAGACTCCGTCCAATAACTCAGGTGAGTCTTCAAGGTAGACTCCCGAAACCTTCACAGACTCATTCACTCAGGGAAGTCACAATTTCATCTTGACTTCCTCAGACTGAAGACTTCTACACTGGCTGGAAGATCACAGTCTTCAAGAGTAAAAAGCTTCGGATCACTCGAACCGACTTCTTCAGAAATGTAGAACTCATTTTCCTCAACCCCTCCAACAGTGCGGTGTTTTCCTACGACTCAAGAAGTATAAAAAGTCTTAGCGAAGACTACGCTTCAACTTCGTCTTTAGCGCGAACGTCCTCAGGATCGTCCTCAGGATTTGGTACAGCTTCAGATTCAGCCGAACGCTTCAGGATCCTGATTCCTCAGGATTTCGCACAACTTCAGTCTTCAGGAAACACACCGATTTCTCCCATGTTCCTCAACATTTTGTGGGGTCGACAACGGTGATTAACCTCATCCTCAGGGACTGTTTCCTGTGTATACTCACAAACACATCAGTCCCTTAACCGTTTTGTCATCAAATACTCCAAAACCTCAAAGGGGCACTAGATGCACTTACAATCTCCCCCTTTTTGGTGATTTGATGACAATCAGGTTAAAGCTTCACCGGGATAAAATAAATAGTTTTGAGGAAAGACTTGAAGAAAACAATTCATTGTTTTCGGATATAGAGATGCTCCCCCTGAGGATATGCATGTTTTGAAGACTTGATACAATTTTTGAAAAACATGAGGAGCTCCCCCTATATCCTGGTTTGTTTGAAACAGTGCATCAGGAATCAAACATAGCACTGAGTAATGTGGTTGCTGAGGAATGTCATGAGTAATAGATAAACGTGAGTAATGTCATGAGGTAACTTAAGAGTATCAGAAACCACACAAAATATCAGTGTACAACTCATTACAAAAATGATCGGAAGAACGAGAGTTGTAACTGAGGAACCCATAAGAACCCGCTTGAAGACAACTAAATTTCTCCCCCTTTCTCATTAAATGAACAAAAAGGAGAGACTACTGCTAACGTCCCAAAAATAGTGCCTCAGGGCTGATCATCAGGCCGAAGGCACGCCGTTGCAGTGTGAGGACAGGCCACAGTGTCTTCAACTTCTTCAGGCGATGATTCTTGAGCTGAAGAAAAGGAATCCATCGCCAGAGGTGGTGTCTTGCTCTTGGTAAACTGACGTGGAGGCCGAATCTCAGGAAGTGGTGGCTGTCTGAGACCAAGCTTGGCAAGATCATCAGGAGTGATGACATCAGTCAAAAGAGCATCAAGTCGCTGATATGCATGATGAGCATACTGATGAACTTTCTTTTAAGTTGTATGCATCTGCGCCATATAGCTGAGAATGTCTCCGATCTGACGCTTCGTCCAGTCATGATTCCGATCCACCTTCTGATGCAGACTGATGAGGAGCTCGTGATCAGTCATCAGGCGAGCTTGAGTTGTTTCCTCAGTCGAGGCATGGGTGCGTTCCTCATGGGTGGTGCGAGATTGAGTCTGACGAATATTTTCACCGAGCGAGTCCTGAGGAAGTACTTCTTCATAGAAAGGCGCTTTGCCCTTGGCATTAGCGTCAAGAGTGTGTTGAAGCACTTCAACTGGAGGGACATACGGACGATGATTAGCCTGATCAGGCTTGAAGTTGATGCCAGTCTTGGTGCAGATAAGCTTCATAATCCATGGAGCGTATGGCTTCAGAATATGAGGATTCTGAGAAGCATCCACCAGCGTCCTGAAGAAGAAGTCTGAGACATTAATTGGAGCCGACATGCAGAGGCTATATAGAATGTTCTTCATGATGCCCACGACTTCCTCACCAGTTGAATCATATCCCTTGATGGGGCAGAAGGACTTAGCCAAAATTCTGTACAAGGTGCTGGGCAGATACTGAAGCTCAAAAACGAGGAACTAAGTCCGGGGTGGAGCTTCAGGGGATTGCGGCTTCATTAGCATATTCATCAGGTCATGCCGAAGAAGTGGAGCACCGTATGTGCTGGGGACAGAGGCTTCAGAAGGAGGGAGCTGAAGAAAGTGGTGTAGCGTCAATTGGCTCCTCAACTGTGGGTTCAAGTGAGGGCTTCTTCGCAGCAGGTGGAGTTGAGGGTGGGTGTAAGTGCATCAAGTGCCCTCCCCTTGAGGTTTTGGAGTTTGATGACAAAACGGTTAAGGGACTGATGTGTTTGTGAGTATACACAGGAGAACAGTCCTTGATGAGGTGTTTAACCACCAATGTCGACCCCCCAAAATGTTGAGGAACATTGGAGAAAACGGTGTGTTTCCTGAAGAATGAAGTCGCGCGAAATCCTGAGGAAACAGGATCCTGAAGCGTTCGGTTGAAGCTGAAGCTGAGGACGATCCTGAGGAAGTTCGCGCTGAAGACGAAGTTGAAGCGTAGTCTTCGCTAAGACTTTTTATACTTCTTGAGTCATAGGAAAACACCGCACTGTTGGAGGGGTTGAAGAAAACGAGTTCCGAAGGTCTGAGGAAGTGCTCAGTTAGGAATCCTAAAGAAAAACCCTGAAGAAATCTCCTGCAGTAGAGGTTCAGTTCCTCGGGTGTCTGAGACCTTGTTCTTTAGGACACTGAGGAATCTGTCTTCGGTTGAGGAGTCTGGAGACTGCGAGTGCAGTTCTCCTGAAGAGAGAGAAATCTCCTGCAGTAGAAGTTCAGTCCTCATATGTCTGAGACGTTGTTCTTCAGGACACTGAGGTAACTAACTTCGGTTGAGGAGTCTGGAGAGAGAATACTTTGACCGTGCCACGTGTTGCGTGGTGAGAGGCTAGAAGTTGTCTAGCAACGGCCATTTACGAGGGCATGAGAGTAATTGCATGCATGGGCATTTATGTCCTTTTGCCTCGGGTTGCTCCGCGGCTATAAATAGCCACCCCCAGCCCCATTTGTGGGTTGGCTGCTCCGAGAGAAAAACTGACACTTGTCATTTGAGAGCAACCCACCTCTGAGGAAACTGAAGAACCTATGTGAGGAAAACCACCAGCCTGAGTGGTTGAGCATTTCTGAGGAAGTCGGTTTGAGTGATCCAAAGCTTTTTACTCTTGAAGACTGTGATCTTCCAACCGGTGTAGAAGTCTTCAGTCTGAGGAAGTCAAGATGCAATTGTGACTTCCCGGAGTGACTGAGTCTGTAAAGGTTTCGGGAGTCTACCTTGAAGACTCACCTGAGTTATTGGACGGGGTCTGAGGACTTTAGTTCAAGGAGAACAAGGTGAAGACTATGTCTTCTGAGTTGAATCTCAGCCTCTCCAACCAGACGTAGAGTTGTCACAACAACTTGAACTGGTCTACCAAACCATTGTCTTCAATTTCTGGTGATATCTCTTCAATCTCTTAAGCCTCTGTATTATGTCTTCAGTATCTATGTTGACTGCTTGTGCTTCAGCTCTCCCTCTGCTATTAGTCTTCATACTATGCATCTGAAGCACTTCTGCTTATCTGAATTGATTTATTTCTGTTGCATTATGATGAGCTGCCCTGATGATTACATTCTGTGAAGTTTTATTTCTTCATGATTTTGGTTACTTCTTCAGCTTCATGATTGCTTCAGTCCTGAAGAAAATCAAAATTTGGTAGCAAAATTGAAAATCTCCCATTCACCCCCCCTCTGGTCGATATATTGCACTTTCAATTGGTATCAGAGCAAGGTACTCCCTTGTTCTGTGTGATTCGGTTTAACCACCTGGAGTTTTAGTTATGTCGACCTCAGGTACAATGAGCGTTGCCTCAAACTGCCCCATCTTCGACGGAACAGACTATCCATACTGGAAGAACAAGATGAGGATACATCTTGAAGCCATTGACAAGGATCTGTGGGACATTGTTGATCAAGGCATTCCTGAAGCAAATCTGATGACTGCTCCCGAAGTTGTCAAGAAAAACTGGCAGCTTGATGCAAAAGCTCGAAGCATCATTGGTGGTCATCTCAATAAGGATCAGTTCAACCGTATCAGTGGTCTGGATACTGCAAAGAAGATATGGACAAGACTGTCTAAAGTTAATGAAGGAGTCTCATCTCAACGAGACTCACGAGTTGACACACTCCGCAGTCTCTTCAATCGGTTCAAGAGGTTGGATAATGAGCACGTGCAACAAACCTTTGACAGACTCACTGACATATCCAATGAACTTCAAGCTCTTGGTGCTGTTGATATCACAGATCATGAAGTTGTGAAGAAACTGCTGAGGTCACTGGATGACTCATTTGAGTTCCTATCACTGATGATTCAAGAAAGGCCAGACTTCAAGACTCTGGATCCAGCAGACATTCTCGAGCGCCTCAATGCTCATGAACTGAAGCTCTCTGAAAAACGAGACTTATACAGCCCCACGCCTAAGGTCCGCGCGCTAAAATCTAGAGCACGAAGAGTGTCCTCTGATGAAGAGTCTGAGGCTGATACTGATAATCCTGAGACTCTCAGACGTGAACTTGCTCTCCTTACCAGAAAGTTTCAAAGGTTCACGAAGAAGAATCGCTTCGGAAATTCCTCAAGATCATCCTCAAGAAAAAGCAAAGATGATGATTCTGTCGAAGCTAGAAAGAGAGTTTGCCACAAGTGCAAGAAACCTGGGCATTACATCGCTGAGTGTCCTCTATGGGAAAAGGAAGCTAAACTGAAGAAGAAGAAGAAAGGGAAAGATGAAAGTTCTGATGAAAAGACAAAGAAGAAATCCTCAAGATCCTCAAGGTCTACTGGATACAGAAATAGCAGTTCCCGTAAGGCTCGCGCTTATCTCGGGAAAGAATTGGACTCGGAAGAATCTGGTTCCAACCCTGATGCTGAGGAAGAAGAATCTGAAGAATCTGAGGGTGTGGCTGGTTTGGCTCTTGCCACGACACTTGTCTCAAAGTCAATCTTCTGCACTGAAGAATTTGGTCCATCACATGCTGATGATGAAGCTGAAGACACAACTCCTTCCTTCTGCTTCATGGCCAAGTCCTCCAAGGTATCTTCTTACTCATCATCAGATCAACCCTCTGATGAAGAACCTGATGAAAACTATGCTAAACTTGCTAAACTTGCATCTAAGCAACAACGTGCACTTGAAAAGACTCAGTTCTCATTAAACAAAAGTGATGATATGTTGGTTGAGGAAATGACGAAGACTCAAAAGTTGACTGATGAATCAAAAATTCTTCAGTCAAAGTTTGATGACTTGTTCAATCGGCATGAGGCACTCCTTACTGATCATGAAAAGCTGTCTCATGAGTTCCTCATGAGGAAACAAGAACTTGAACGTGTAAGGATGTCTCATGACGATCTGAAGAAAGAAAATGATTCACTCCTCTCCCAACAGATCATCATGCCACAAGAAGGATTCAATCCTCCCTGTTTAAGATGCATTGAACGTGATCAAATTATATCTGTGTCTAGTTCCTCAATGTCTTCAGACTCTGTTATTTCTATTACTTCTGTGGTATCTAACCCCTCATCTGAGGATACCATAGACATTGCTGAAGAAAATGCTAGGTTGAAGAGTCTACTGGAAACAGGCATGTTCAAGAGTCTGGAAGGACATCAGACTCTCCGTGACATTCTCAAGAAACAGATCCTCAACAGAAACCCGAGGAAAGAAGGCATCGCATTCACTCGGAGACTCAACCCTGATAGGTCTTACTGGAAACCTGAACAATATCCTGAGACCATTTGGGCTCGAGCAATGATGCCTCCTCCTGATCCCTATACGTTATCTGGTTATGATGCTGTTTCTTCAGACGTGATGACTGAGTCATTTGACTCAAACTATAAACTGTTTAAGAATGGTAATGGTGAGGTATTTGCCAGATTCATCGGAACTAACTGCAGGAACGGTCCTCCAGTCAAGCAGATCTGGGTGCCAAAGGACCTCATCACTAACCTTCCTGTGAATGCAGATGCAAATGAGCTGAGGATATCATCTGAGGACGATACCTCAAAAGGAAATGATTATAATCATGTATCTGCTAACCATTTTGTTCACAGGGAAGCTCCTCATAAGAATGCTTACTCATTTGTTTATCCTGATGCTGCCATCTCACACCCCATTAGGTCTCACCATCCTCATCAATCCTCATGTGCCTCAAGACCACCCATAAAGATGTGGGTGGTTAAGAACTAATCATTCTTGCAGGGACATGTCCTGAGGCAATTACAATTTCTGCAGATCATATGCCCAGGACAACAATAAATGAGTCAGTTGAAGGATAATTATATTGTCTGATTTCATTGAATCAATCCTGAGGAACATCCTGAGGAATTAATTCTGAGGAATCTTAAACTCCTCAAACTGAGATTGACTCATAACTTGCTGTATGAGATACTAATTCATTTGCAGGGAAAGACTGAATGGGTGATGGATAGTGGATGCACAAATCACATGACTGGTGACAGAAGTCTTCTTATGGAATCATCACTAAGTCCTTCTTCAAAGAAAACCATCACCTTCGCTGATAAAGGTAAAAGTAAGGTATTGGGTCTCGGCAGAGTGGATATCTCTCGAGACCAACATATTGATAAAGTCATGCTTGTTGAATCTCTTGGATACAACTTGATGTCTGTATCTATGCTGTGTGATCTTGATCTCGCTGTTCTCTTAGGAAAACATGGTTGTATTGTCTTCATGATTAGCGATAAATCCATTGTCTTCAGTGGGGTCAGGAAAGGTGACCTGTATATTGTAGATTTCTCTGAAGGTCCTCAGGTTGCTACATGCCTCTTGGCACGAGCCTCAGAGTGCTGGCTATGGCATCGAAGACTCGGCCACGCTGGAATGAGAAATCTTCAGAAGCTGGTACTGAAGAAACATGTCCTCGGGATTGAGGAAATCAGATTCTCAAAGGACCGGCTCTGTGGTGCCTGCGAAGCTGGAAAGATGACCAAGGCCAATCACCCAGCGAAGACCATCATGACTACTACGAGACCACTGGAATTGCTTCACATGGATCTATTTGGTCCTCCAAAGTATTCGAGCTTTGGAGGTAACATGTATGGTCTTGTTATTGTTGATGACTTCTCACGATACACTTGGGTGCATTTTCTTCTCTATAAGTCAGAAACTCCAGCAATCCTCAAGCGCTTCGCCCTGCGAGTCATGAACAACTACAACCTGAAGATCAAGCACATTCGAAGCGACAACGGCACTGAGTTCAAGAACTTCGGTGTGGAAGAATTCCTCGATGACTTGGGAATTGCTCATGAATTCTCTGCGCCATACACTCCTCAGCAAAATGGCGTTGTTGAGAGGAAGAATCGAACCCTCATCGAGATGGCTCGCACGATGCTGGCTGAGTACAATACTCCACTCAAGTGGTGGGCTGAAGCAATCAACACTGCCTGTCACATCGTCAATCGAGTGTATCTTCACAAGTTCTTCAATAAAACATCATACGAGTTAATGGTCGGTAAGAAACCCAATGTAAGTTACTTCAAAGTATTCGGGGCACCTTGCTGGATACGTGATCTCATCACGAGTCCAAATTTGCACCCAAAGCATGTGAGGGTTTCATGCTCGGTTATGGCATCAACTCGCACACCTACAGAGTCTTCAACATTAGTCATTACAAAATTGTTGAAACTGTAGACGTGCGTTTTGATGAGTCTGATGGCTCCCAAAGAGAGCACCTGCCACACGATTTAGGTGAAGCACCACCTGAAGAACAGATCAAGAAGATGGGTGCTGGTGACATCATTCCTTTGGATCATTCTGAAGAAATCCACATACCTCCTGCTCCTGAAGAACACCCAAATCCTGAAGCGAATAATCCTGATGACGATACTGATCCTGAGGCACCTGATACGCCTGAAGCTCCTGAAGCACCTGAAGCTGATGCTAACGAATCTGACAGCAGTGACGAAGATGCGCCTCAAGATCATCCTCCTCGACTTCCTCGTGTGGCAAATGAAGTTCAAGTGGACAAAATCCTCGCTGACATCAACCTACCAGGTCCTCTCACTCGTGCAAGAGCTAATCGCATAGCTAACTTTTGTGGGCATTTCTCGTTTGTATCAATTTCAGAGCCCACCAAAGTCACCGAGGCATTCCGAGAAGCGGAATGGACTCAGGCAATGCAAGACGAACTTCTTCAGTTTAAACTGAATGATGTTTGGGAACTAGTCAAACGTCCTGATCCTAGAGTTCACAATGTCATCGGCACGAAGTGGATCTACCGCAACAAACTTGATGAAGATGGACAAGTCATCAGAAACAAAGCTCGTCTCGTAGCTCAAGGATATACTCAAATCGAGGGGATCGACTTCGGTGAAACCTTCGCTCCTGTAGCTAGACTTGAGTCCATTCGCATTATGCTTGCATTCGCTAATCATCATAATATCAAGTTATATCAAATGGATGTGAAAAGTGCCTTCCTCAATGGTAATATCGAGGAAGAAGTATATGTTGCTCAACCTCCAGGTTTTGAAGACGCCAAGAAGCCTGATATGGTGTACAGATTGAAGAAAGCCCTCTATGGACTGAAGCAAGCCCCTCGGGCTTGGTATGACACACTAAGGGACTTCCTCATCAGCAAGGGCTTCAAATCTGGTTCCCTCGACCCAACTCTTTTCACAAAACGATATGATGATGCATTATTCATATGTCAAATTTATGTTGATGACATAATATTTGGTTGCACTAACAAGAAATATAGTGAAGAATTTGCATTCTTGATGAGTGAACAGTATCAGATGTCGATGATGGGCGAGCTGAAGTTCTTCTTAGGACTCCAAATTCGTCAACAACGCAACGGCATCTTCATCACTCAGGAGAAGTATCTCAAGGAGTGCCTGAGGAAATTCGGAATGCAAGACTGCAAAGGCATCAAGACACCGATGCCTACAAACGGACAACTTGCCCCGATGAAAATGGCAAGGACTACGATCAAAAGGTATACCGCTCCATGATAGGTTCTCTGCTATATCTATGTGCATCCAGGCCTGATATAATGTTGAGCGTTTGCATGTGTGTCCGATTCCAAGCGGCACCAAAGGAATCGCATCACCAAGCGGTGAAACGAATTCTTCGATATTTGGCTCACACCCCGTCGCTAGGCTTATGGTATCCAAAAGGCACATAGCTGGATCTCGTCGGGTACTCACACTCAGATTATGCTGGAGATCGAGTGGATCGGAAGTCTACCTCAGGAACATGTCACTTCCTCGGACGTTCTCTTGTGTGCTGGTCATCGAAGAAGCAGAACTGCGTCTCTCTCTCCACCGCTGAAGCTGAATACATTGCTGCTGGTGCAAGCTGCTCACAGCTTCTTTGGATGAAGCAAACTCTGAAGGACTACGGCATCAACCTGAAGAAAGTACCACTCCTATGTGACAATGAGAGCGCCATCAAAATCTCTCAGAATCCGGTACATCACTCGAGGACGAAGCATATTGAGATTCGGTATCACTTTCTTAGGGATCATGTCTTGAAGGAAGATATCGTCATCAGCCATGTGAAGACTGAAGACCAACTTGTTGATATATTCACTAAGCCTTTGGATGAGAAGCGATTTATCACTCTGAGGTGTGAGCTAAATATCTTAGATTCCTCAAACGTCCAGTGAATGGACACACATCCTAACGCTTAACAATATTGAAGAATCCTGATGCACAACACACGATGCGTCGTACTCCTCAAATCATGAGGAACTACCTTGCTATGTGTGAAGAAATCAACGTGGAAATTGACTCAAGATCCATACGACAATTGTATGGTATCAAGTGTCTCATTCCCTATAAGGTGGGTAGCGCCACCGCCCAAAACACCTCGGGATTTGGTGTTCCTCAACTTCCTCAGGATTCAAAGTCTTCATTACTGATGATTATCGTGTTTGTCCTCAACAGCGTTCACCTATAGTTATTGATCTTCAGTTTTTGCTTCTTCAACTAGGTGAACGTGATCGGACCCGTCCCTCTGTGCTCACTTATCTAATCTGTCTATCTCATATGCGTTCATACGGAAATCATATATTCCTCAGGCTGAGACCTTAAGTCATCATCATCAGCCTGAGACCATTTGTCTTCGTTTTCAGCCCTTGTCCTCAAGGTCCTCAAATCACGGATTTTCTGTTACAACTGTCTTCAATTTGTTGCAATTTTACCACACGTCGTAATTATCCACCATCACGATATCCACTGAGGATCCCAACAATCAGGGGCTATCTCGTCCACAAATTTCGCAACCTCCTCAGCTTTCACCCCTCTATAAATAGCCCTCTACCCCCCACCCCGGTCATTTACCCCCCACCGCTTCTCTCACTCTCGCGCCGCCGCCCTTGAGGTCCTCACGCTCGAGCGCTAACATCACCGGAGTTTGCCGTCGCCGGGGACGAAGACTCATTGTCCCTCAGCATTCGCCTCAAGTCTGGTATGCTTATTCCTCAGTGGTTAATTCCTCAGCATATTATTCCTCAGCACTGTTGTGTCCTCAAGCCAGTTCTTCCTCAACTGTACTGCTAGCTTTCTGAGACCTGTACCTATGCCTCATTTCTTCATTTTCCTCACGAACGCATATAACCGTACCCCACTTCCCTCGCAACTTAATTCTGTCACAGGTACATGTCTGCTGAGGAATCATATGGTTCTCATAGTCTCACTTCATTTGCAGCTCAGCTTGAACGCACAATTCCTCAGACATCTCAGCTGAAGAAAATGGCTCCTCGGCGTAAGCATACTGATACCGCTAAAGACCTTCCTCCTGAACTCTATGAGAGGATGAAGACTCCCGAAAGAGAAACTACTGATGAACGAAAGAAACGGGTACAGAAGATCACGAGGGAATGGGCCAAGCGCTGGGTGGCCTATCAATGGCTTAATCCTCAGCATGAGGAAATGTTTGCAGTTAATCCACCACTAAAGACCTTGGGTATCAAGGCTCGACCTCCCCCAGCTCCTGGAGTCATTCCTGATCCCACAACACTGCATACTCCTGAAGACTTTCCTGCTGCACATGAACAGTACCTCAAGCGCACTCGCAGCCGTGTCAAGAATCTGGTCCGTGACTTGACTGCTTCAATACAAATTCCGCCTCAAGATCAGTCTCAACCCAGACACCAACCACCGCCTCAGCACCGCAAAAAGGCTCCTGGCATGAAACCTTCTCAGAAGACCTCAGCTCAGCCTCAAGTTATTGGCTCCTCATGTCAACGCACGGATAGGGCTTCCCCCTCCTCAAGGATACGCACTGATGAATCTGGTGCTCCTGAGGCCTCAACCACAATGCCTCAGCCTCAGCTGAAGACCAAAACTGTTCTTCAACGCGGCCCTCGCCCCTCACCAAAGAAAACTGCTATGCGTGGCGCCATTCATCATACTCCTCAATCCTCTGATGATGAAGATGAATTTGAGGATTTGGCCGGCTTCGTCGCCACTGAAGCTGATAAGATTGAATACGTGCGTGCTGCGGCCAGACGCAAAGCTGAAGCAACGGGTTCAGAAATCCCGCTTCTCCTTGATCCCAAGAAGATCTTGGAGTACATTGAAATTTGGTCTGTTAAGCCTGACACTCCGCTTGATGATTTGGACATTCCGAAAGACATCAAGTTCTATGTTCAACAGTTCTTCATAAATGAGATTCATCAACGTGATTTTCAGAAACAGTTGAAGGCCAAACTGAAGAAAGTCCACAGTGACTTCAAGAAGAAACCTATCACTGAAGTTACTCCTCAGGAGTTTACTGAACGTCAATGCGAAGTTCAACGTCTCAACATTGAGTTCGTTGCCAATCGTGCTTATATTGGTCAATCCAAGGAACGGATCTCACAACAGATGACCAAGTTGATGAAGCTTCAACAGCCTGCTGATGCCTCTGCCAAAAGCCTCAAGCGCACGCCTGAAGCACAACCCTCAACTCCACCTCCTGCAAAGAAGCCTCTGTTGAGGATCCCATTGATGCTACACCCCTTTCCTCAGCTCCTCCTACAACACAGCCCGCTGATACCACCATTCATATCACTGCTGCCTCAACTCCACCTCAAAATCCTCAGCGCAGCTTAATAGTCTTCACTCCACCCCCTACTGCAACACCCATTGTTCCAACTCCACCGTCCCCACCGCCACCAGTTATCACTGAGGTTGAAGACATGGACGTTGATATTATGGATGATGGAACTCCTCGCATTTATGATGAGGACTATGGGCTGACAAACTCACCCACTCATACTGTCTTCTCACCTGAACCTCACTCCAACACAGTGACCGAGGTGCTTCCTGACACTTCACTGCAGTCTGAAGCCTCTGTTGGTGCATCGTCCTCAGCGTCTGATGCTGATGACCCCGAAGCCTCTAGTGCTCCAACAAATTCTGCTGCTAATACTGATGCTGCAGCAAACACCACCACTGATACTGATGCAGCTGACACTACAACTGCTGATCCTCAGCCAGACCCACCTGCTGCTGAAACTGAAGCTGAAGCCGACCAAAGCACAACTGCCCCTCCTGAAGCAGAAACCAGTACAAATGCTGAAGCCTCAAAGGATGGCTCTGAAGACAAACATGTCACATCACCTCGTCTCCCCAAGGACATCAACACATCTGTGCCTGATGCATCTGCAGCGACTCCACCTCAGCCTCAAGCTACTCTTCAGATTGAAGTGCCTCAAGCGCCTTCCCCACCTCAAGGCCCAGTTCAAGCTCGGTCCTTGTGTCCAAAGCAGAAGCGACCATTCTTCCGTGACCTTGAAGCTGATGATACTCCAAGCTTTGATGCTACTGATTTCTTCAACGCCATGAGTTTCTTTCAAGAGGGGATTCAAAATCCGTATCACTCTGCTCCACCTCGAAAGTTGCTGAGGTTCTGGACTGCCACTCAGAAGAACTACTATGCTTCAGTGCTCTACAATCAAAACAAACTGTTTCCTCACAAACACATCCCTCTGATAGATATGGAAGCCCTTCCTTGCTTCAACAATGTGCTTCAGGATCTGCATCATGCCAATCTGCTTCATTTATGCTCTGAATGCATACACTGGAATGAAGAGCCTGTGCTTCAGTTTTATGCCACGTTGTATGTTTCAGGAAATCCTCTAGATATCAACACCTGGGTCCTCGAGTGGATGACTGAGCATCATCACTACACCATCACTGTTCCTGAAGCAATTGACATTCTTGAGTTGCCTCAGTGCACTTCCCCTGCTGCCTGCTCCTATGGGTCTCAAATACTTCGAGATGACCTGATGAACATGCTCATGAAGCCTCAGGCCCCTGAAGCCCCAGCTCGCACAAAGTTTCCAGTCTCTGAGCTTCAGTATCTGCCGAGCACACTGTATCGGATTCTGGCGAAGACCTTCTGCCCCATCAAAGGCTATGAATCCTCTGCTGAAGAACTCATTGGTGTCATGAAGAACATACTTCACAACCTCTGCATGTCTGGGCCAATCAATGTTCCTGACTTCTTCTTCAGAACTCTAGTTGATGCTGCACAGAATCCGCATATCCTGAAGCCATACGCGCCTTGGATCATGAAGCTAATTCGTGCAGTGACTAGAATTGATTTCCAACCTGATCACCCGAATCACAGGACTTATCTGCCACCTGTCGAAGTGCTTCAGCATACTATTGCTTCAAATGACAAAGGCAAAGGCATCTTCTATGAAGAAGTTCTCCCGACCAATTCCCTCGGTGGAAATATTCATCATCCTCAGTCTCGCACAACTGATGAAACAAGTACTCATGCCTCAACTGAGGATACAACTCAGGCTCGAGTGATGACTGATCGAGAGCTTCTGATTAGTCTTCATCAGAAAGTTGATAGAAATCATGACTGGGTAAAGCGTCAGTTTTCTGAGATTCTCAGCTATATGGCTCACACGCATTCTTCTGTGAAGAAAGTGCATCAGTATGCTCATCATACATATCAACATCTTGATGCACTGATGCGAGAATTAATCACCCCTAACGACCTTGCCAAGTTGGAGCTTCAACAGCCTCCAATTCCTGCCATCAGACCCCCAAGACAATTCAGACGCTGCACAACTCCTCCTCCGGGAATGGATTCTTATTCTTCAAACCAGGAGATGACTGTCGAAGAAGCTGAAGACACTGCTGGATGTCCTCACACTGCAACGGATTGCCTCAGGCGTGACTCACCTCAGCCTTGAAGCAACTTCAAAGGGGCGTTAGCTTCAGTTTTTCCCTTTTTGTTCATTTTATGACAAAGGGGGAGAAATCTGTTAGTCTTCAAGCGGGTTTTAGTTATGGGGTTCTTCAGTTACAACTCTCGTTCTTCAGTTTTTTTTGTAACGAGCTGTAAACTGTAATTTTGGTGTTTGCCTGATACTATTCCTCAGTTACCACATGCTATTTCCTCAAGTTTATCATATATGCATGTGATTGTCTCTGCAAACACCTCTCTCAGTGCGTTGTTTAATTTCCTCAAACACTTCATAACATGCACTGCTTCAGAAATGCCTGGATATAGGGGGAGCTCCTCATATACCTCAAAATGCTTTAGATATTAAACATTCTTCAACTTATATGCATATCCTTAGGGGGAGCTTCATTATATCCAGCTTAATGATAAAAATGTTCTTCAAAGTTTTTATTCTTCAAACTCATAATTTTATCCCCGTTGAAGCTTAACCTGATTGTCATCAAATCACCAAAAAGGGGGAGATTGTAAGTGCATCAAGTGCCCTCCCCTTGAGGTTTTGGAGTTTGATGACAAAACGGTTAAGGGACTAATGTGTTTGTGAGTATACACAGGAGAACAGTCCCTGCTGAGGTGTTTAACCACCAATGTCGACCCCCCAAAATGTTGAGGAACATTGGAGAAAACGGTGCGTTTCCTGAAGAATGAAGTCGCGCGAAATCCTGAGGAAACAGGATCCTGAAGCGTTCGGTTGAAGCTGAAGCTGAGGACGATCCTGAGGAAGTTCGCGCTGAAGACGAAGTTGAAGCGTAGTCTTCGCTAAGACTTTTTATACTTCTTGAGTCATAGGAAAACACCGCACTGTTGGAGGGGTTGAAGAAAACGAGTTCCGAAGGTCTGAGGAAGTGCTCAGTTAGGAATCCTGAAGAAAAACCCTGAAGAAATCTCCTGTAGTAGAAGTTCAGTTCCTCGGGTGTCTGAGACCTTGTTCTTTAGGACACTGAGGAATCTGTCTTCGGTTGAGGAGTCTGGAGACTGCGAGTGCAGTTCTCCTAAAGAGAGAGAAATCTCCTGCAGTAGAAGTTCAGTCCTCATGTGTCTGAGACGTTGTTCTTCAGGACACTGAGGTAACTAACTTCGGTTGAGGAGTCTGGAGAGAGAATACTTTGACCGTGCCATGTGTTGCGTGGTGAGAGGCTAGAACTTGTCTAGCAACGGTCATTTCCGAGGGCATGAGAGTAATTGCATGCATGGGCATTTATGTCCTTTCACCTCGGGTTGCTCCGCGGCTATAAATAGCCACCCCCAGCCCCATTTGTGGGTTGGCTGCTCCGAGAGAAAAACTGACACTTGTCATTTGAGAGCAACCCACCTCTGAGGAAACTGAAGAACCTATGTGAGGAAAACCACCAGCCTGAGTAGTTGAGCATTTCTGAGGAAGTCGGTTTGAGTGATCCGAAGCTTTTTACTCTTGAAGACTGTGATCTTCCAGCCAGTGTAGAAGTCTTCAGTCTGAGGAAGTCAAGATGCAATTGTGACTTCCCGGAGTGACTGAGTCTGTAAAGGTTTCGGGAGTCTACCTTGAAGACTCGCCTGAGTTATTGGACGGGGTCTGAGGACTTTAGTTCAAGGAGAACAAGGTGAAGACTATGTCTTCTGAGTTGAATCTCAGCCTCTCCAACCAGACGTAGAGTTGTCACAGCAACTTGAACTGGTCTACCAAACCATTGTCTTCAATTTCTGGTGATATCTCTTCAATCTCTTAAGCCTCTGTATTATGTCTTCAGTATCTATGTTGACTGCTTGTGCTTCAGCTCTCCCTCTGCTATTAGTCTTCATACTATGCATCTGAAGCACTTCTGCTTATCTGAATTGATTTATTTCTGTTGCATTATGATGAGCTGCCCTGATGATTACATTCTGTGAAGTTTTATTTCTTCATGATTTTGGTTACTTCTTCAGCTTCATGATTGCTTCAGTCCTGAAGAAAATCAAAATCTGGTAGCAAAATTGAAAATCTCCCATTCACCCCCCCTCTGGTCGATATATTGCACTTTCAGTGGGGCATCGGGCAAGCGTTTGAGGCCTTTAGTGGTGTCCTCAGGTGCTGTATCAGTGTGAGTTGAGGCCTTAGGAGCAACGGAGGAGTCGGGCTGCTGGAGCTTCATCAGATTTTGCATTTGTCGAGACATCCTTTCCTTGGATTTGCCGATGTAGGCACATTGGGCAGCATATTCAGTGTTGAGGCGAAGAACCTCACATTGATACTCAATGAACTCCTGAGGAGTGACATCCGTGACAGGCTTCTTCTTAAAGTCACTGTGGACCTTCTTCAGTTGAGTCTTCAACTGCTTCTGAAGATCACGTTGATGAATCTCATTGATGAGGAACTGTTGGATGTAAAACTTGATGTCTTTAGGTATGTCCAAATCATCACGAGGAGTATCAGGCTTGACAGTCCAGATGTCAATATATTCCAAGACCTTCTTGGGATCAAGGAGAAGTGGGATTTCAAAACCCGTTGCCTCAGCTTTGCGCCTGGCTGCAGCACGCACATACTCAATCTTTTGCTCTTCAGTTGCTACGAAGCCAGCCAAATCTTCAAATTCATCTTCATCATCAGAGATGAATGACGCCTCGCATAGCAGTTTTCTTTGGTGAGGGTCGGGGGCCGCGTTGAAGAACAGTTTTGGTCTTCAGCTGAGGCCGAGGCATTGTGGTTGAGGCCTCAGGAGCACTGCCAGGCCCATCAATGCGAATTCTTGAGGCAGGGGCAGCATCGTCCGTGCGTTGGCATGAGGAACCTGGGGCATGAGGCTGTGCTGAGGACTTCTTTGAGGGCTTGATGCCAGGTGCCTTTCTGCGATGCTGAGCCTGAGGTTGTGGCCTAGGTTGAGGCTGAGCCTGAGATGGAATCTGCACTGAGGCAGTCAAGTCACGGACCAGACTCTTTACTCGGCTGGCACTGTGCTTGAGGTATTGCTGATAGGCATCAGGAAAGTCCTCAGGGGTCCGCAGGGTTGTGCGATCAGGAGTGATCCTCGGTTCAGGAGGAGGTCGAGCCTTGATACCCAAGGTCTTCAGTGGCGGATTGACAACAAACATTTCCTCATGCTGAGGATTGACCCATTGATATGCAGCCCATCGCTTGGCCCATTCCCGTGTAATCTTATGGACCCGAAGCTTTCGTTCTCCAGCGTTTTCACGCTTCGGAGTCTTCAGTTTGGCATAGAGCTCAGGAGGCAAATCTTTACCAGTATCAGTGAACTTGCGACGAGGAGCCATTTGCTTCAGTGGTGGAGACTGAGGAATGGTACGTTCGAGCTGAGCTCCAAATGAAGTGAGACTATGAGAACCATACGATTCCTCAGCAGACATGTACCTGTGACAGAATTAAGTTGCAAGGGAAGTGGGGTACGGTTATATGCGTTCATGAGGAATAGGCTGAGGAAAGAAAAATAATGAGGCATAGGTATAGGTCTCAGAAAGCTAGCAATTGAGGCATAAGCGTACCAGGACTGATGCAAATGCTGAGCAACCACGAGTCAGTCTTCCCCGGCGACGACGAACTATGGCGACATTAGCACAAGAGCTTGAGGAGCTCAAGGGCGGCGGCGCGAGAGGGAGAGGATAGGTGGGGGGAAATGACCGTGGGGTGGATGGCTATTTATAGAGGGGTGAAAGCTGAGGGGTTGCGCTATTTGTGGACAGGATTGCCCCTGACGGTTGGGATCCTTAGTGGTTATCATAATGATGGATATGCACGACGTGCGGTAAGATCTCAACAGAATAAAGAAAATCGTAACTGATAATCCTCAATTTTGGGAACCCGAGGACAAACACTGAGGATGAAGACAAATGGTCTCAGGTTGAGGAATACATGATTTCCAAACGAACGCATATGAGATAGAAAGAATGGATAAGTGAGCACAGAGGGACGGGTCCGATCACGTTCACCTAGATGAAGAAGAAAATGCTGAGGAATAATAACTATAAGTGAATGCTGTTGAGGACAAACACGGTAATCATCAGGATGAAGACTTCAACTGAGGAAACTGAGGATCAACAGATCCTGAGGAATTTGGGCGGTGGTGCTACCCACCTTATAGGGAATGAGACACTTGATACCATACAATTATCATATGGATCTTGAGTCAATTCCACGTTAATTTCTTCACACTTAGCAAGGTAGTTACTCATGACTTGAGGAGTACGATGCATCGTGTGTTGTACATCAGGATGCTTCAATATTGTTTAAGCGTTAGGATGTGTGTCCATTCACTGGACATTTGTGGAATCTAAGATATTTATCTCACACCTCAGAGTGCTAAATCGCTTCTCATCCAAAGGCTTAGTGAATATATCAGCAAGTTGGTCTTCAGTCTTCACGTGGCTGATGACGATGTCTTCCTTCAATACATGATCCCGAAGAAAGTGATATCGAATCTCAATGTGCTTCGTCCTCGAGTGTTGTACTAGAATCTAAGAGATCTTGATGGCACTCTCATTGTCACATAGTAGTGGTACTTTCTTCAGGTTGATGCCATAGTCCTTCAGAGTTTGCTTCATCCAAAGAAGCTGTGAGCAGCTTGCACCCGCAGCAATGTATTCAGCTTCAGTAGTGGAGAGGGAGACACAGTTCTGCTTCTTCGATGACCAGCACACCAGAGAACGTCCGAGGAAATGACATGTTCCTGAGGTAGACTTCCGATCCACTCGATCTCCAGCATAATCTGAGTTTGAGTACCCAACGAGATCCAGCTGTGTGCCTTTTGGATACCATAAGCCTAGCGACGGGGTGTGAGCCAAATATCGAAGAATTCGTTTCACCGCTTGGTGATGCGATTCCTTAGGTGCCGCTTGGAATCGGGCACACATGCAAACGCTCAACATTATATCAGGCCTAGATGCACATAGATATAGCAGAGAACCTATCATGGAACGGTATACCTTTTGATCATAGTCCTTGCCATTTTCATCAGGGCCTAGTTGCCCATTTGTAGGCATCGGTGTCTTGATACCCTTGCAGTCTTGCATCCCGAATTTCTTCAGGCACTCCTTGAGGTACTTCTCCTGAGAGATGAAGATGCCGTCGCGTTGTTGACGAATTTGAAGCCCTAAGAAGAACTTCAGTTCACCCATCATGGACATCTGATACTGTTCACTCATCAAGAATGCAATATTTTCACTGTATTTCTTGTTAGTGCATCCAAATATAATGTCATCAACATAAATTTGACATATGAATAATGCATCATCATATTATTTTGTGAAAAGAGTTGGATCGAGGGAACCAGATTTGAAGCCCTTGCTGATGAGGAAGTCCCTTAGTGTGTCATACCAAGCCCTAGGGGCTTGCTTTAGTCAATACAGGGCTTTCTTCAATCTGTACACCATTCAGGTTTCTTTGCATCTTCAAAACCTGGGGGTTGAGCAACATATACTTCTTCCTCGATATTACCATTGAGGAATGCACTTTTCACATCCATTTGATATAACTTGATATTATGATGGTTAGCGAATGCAAGCATAATATGAATGGACTCAAGTCTAGCAACATGAGCGAAGGTTTCACCGAAGTCGATCCCCTCGACTTGTGTGTATCCTTGTGCTACGAGACGAGCTTTGTTTCTGATGACTTGTCCATCTTCATCGAGTTTGTTGCGGTAGATCCACTTCGTGCCGATGACATTGTGAACTCGAGGATCAGGACGTTTGACTAATTTCCAAACATCATTCAGTTTGAACTGAAGAAGTTTGTCTTGCATCGCCTGAATCTATTCCGCTTCTCGGAATGCCTCAGTGACTTTGGTGGGCTCTGAAATTGATACAAACAAGAAATGCCCACAAAAGTTAGCTATACGATTAGCTCTTGCACGAGTGAGAGGACCTGGTAGATTGACGTCGGCGAGGATTCTGTCCACTCCGATGTTCTTGAACTCAGTGCCGTTGTCGCTTCGAATGTGCTTGATCTTCAGGTTGTAGTTGTTCATGACTCGCTGGGCGAAGCGCTTGAAGATTGCTGGGGTTTCTGACTTATAGAGAAGAAAATGCACCCAAGTGTATCGTGAGAAATCATCAACAATAACAAGACCATACATACTACCTCCAAAGCTTGAATACTTTGGAGGGCCGAATAGATCGCTAGATGCTTGGCCTTGGTCATCTTTCCAGCTTCGCACGCACCACACAACCGGTCCTTTGAGAATCTGATTTCCTCAATCCCGAGGACATGTTTCTTCAGAACCAGCTTCTGTAGATTAATCATTCCGGCGTGGCCGAGTCTTCGATGCCATAGCCAGCATTCTGAGGCTCGAGCCATTAGGCATGTAGCAACCTGAGGACCTTCAGAAAAATCTACAATATACAGATCACCTTTCCTAACTCCACTGAAGACAATGGAGTTATCGCTAACCATATAGACTACACAACCATATCTTCCGAAGAGAACAACGAGATCAAGATCACATAGCATAGAGACAGACATCAAGTTGTATCCAAGGGATTCAACAAGCATGACTTTGTCAATATGTTGGTCTCGAGAGATGGCAACTCTGCCGAGACCCAATACCTTACTTTTACCTTTATCGACGAAGGTGATGGTTTTCTTTGAAGAAGGACTCAGAGATGATTCCATAAGAAGGCTTCTGTCACCAGTCATGTGATTTGTGCATCCACTGTCCATCACCCATTCAGTCCTTCCCTGCAAAGGAATTAGTATCTCATACAACAAGTTATGAGCCAGTCTTAGCTTGAAGAATTTATGGTTCCTCAGAATTAATTCCTCAGGACGTTCCTCAGGATTGATTCTATGAAACCAAACAATATAAATTTCCTTCAACTGAATCAAATGATGTTGTCCTGGGCATATGATCTGCAGAATTTATGATTGCCTCATGACATGTCCCTGCAAAGATGATCAGTTCTTCTTTACCACCCACATCTTAATGGGTGGTTTTGAGGTATATGAGGACTAATGAGAGCGATGAGACCTAATGGGACGTGAGATGGTGATATCAGGATAAACAAATGAATAAGCATTCTTATGAGGGGCTTCCCTGTGAACAAAATGGTTAGCTGATACATGATGATAACCATTTCCATTTGAGGTATCGTCCTCAGATGATACCCTCAGCTCATTTGCATCTGTATTCACAGGAAAGTTAGTGATGAGATCCTTCTGAACCCAGATCTTCTTGACTGGAGGATCGTTCCTGCAGTTAGTTCCGATGTATCTGGCGAATACCTCCCCATTAACATCCTTAAACAGTTTATAGTTTGAGTCAAAAGACTCAATCACCACATCTAAGGAAACATCATCATAACCAGATAAAGTGTAGGGATCAGGAGGAGGCATCTTTTCCCGAACCCAAGTGGTCTCTGGATATTGTTCAGGTTTCCAGTAAGACCCATCAAGGTTGAGTTTCCGAGTGAATGCGACACCTTCTTTCCTCGGATTCCTGTTGAGAATCTGTTTCTTGAGGATGTCACAAAGAATCTGATGTCCTTTCAGACTCTTGAACATGCCAGTTTCCAGTAGACTCTTCAACCTAGCATTTTCTTCAAGAATGACTATGGTGTCCTCAGATGAGGGGTTAGATACCACAGAAGCAATAGAAATAATAGAGTCTGAAGACATTGAAGAACTAGGCACAGAAGTAATACGGTCATGTTCAATGCATTTCAAACAGGGAGGATTAAATCCTTCTTGTGGCATGATGATCTGTTGGGAGAGGAGTGAATCATTTTTTTTCCTCAGATCGTCATGATACATCCTCACGCGTTCAAGTTCTTGCTTCCTCATGAGGAACTCATGAGCCAGCTTCTCATGATCGGTGAGGAGTGCCTCATGGCGACTGAACAAGTCATCAAACTTTGACTGAAGAATTTTTGATTCATCAGTCAATTTTTGAGTCTTCGTCATTTCCTCAACCAACATATCATCACTCTTGTTTAGTGAGGTCCGAATCTTTTCAAGTGCACGTTGTTGCTTAGATGCAAGTTTAGCATAGTTTTCATCAGGTTCTTCATCAGAGGGATCATCCGATGTTGAGTAAGTAGATACCTTGGAGGACTTGGCCATGAAGCAGAAGGCAGGGGTTGTGTCTTAAGCTTCATCATCAACATGCGACGGATCAGATTCTTCAGTGCTGAAGATTGACTTGGAGACAAGCGACGTGGCAAGAGCCAGACCAGCCACACCCTCAGATTCTTCAGATTCTTCTTCCTCAGCATCAGGGCCGGAACCAGATTCTTCAGAGTCCAATTCTTTGCCGAGATATGCGCGAGCCTTACGGGAGTTGCTATTCCTGTATCCAGCAGACTTTGAGGATCTTGAAGATTTCTTCTTTGTCTTTTCATCAGAACTGTCATCTTTCCCTTTCTTCTTCTTATTCTTCTTCTTCTTCTTCAGTTTAGCTTCCTTTTCCCATAGAGGACACTCAGCAATGTAATGCCCAGGTTTCTTGCATTTGTGGCAGACTCTCTTTCTTGTTTCAACAGAGTCATCATCTTTGCTTTTTCTTGACGAGGATCTTGAGGAATTTCCGAAGCGATTCTTCTTCGTGAATCTTTGGAACTTTCTGGTGAGGAGAGAAAGTTCCCGGCTGAGGGTTTCAGGATCATCAGTATCAGCCTCAGACTCTTCATCAGAGGACACTCTTCGTGCTCTAGCTTTTAACGCACGGACTTTAGGCGTGGAGCTGTACAAGTCTCGTTTTTCAGAGAGCTTCAGTTCATGAGCATTGAGGCGCTCGAGAATGTCAGCAGGATCCAGAGTCTTGAAGTCAGGTCTTTCTTGAATCATCAGCGAAAGGAACTCAAACGAGTCATCCAGTGACCTCAGTAGTTTCTTCACCACCTCATGATCTGTGATATCAGCGGCACACAGTGCTTGAAGATCATTGGATATGTTAGTGAGTCTGTCAAAGGTTTGCTGCACATGCTCGTTGTCCAGCCTCTTGAACCTGTTGAAGAGACTGCGGAGTGTGTCAACTCGAGAGTCTCGTTGAGCAGAGACTCCTTCATTAACTTTTGACAGTCTTGTCCATATCTTCTTTGCAGTATCCAGACCACTAATATGGTTGAACCGAGCATTGTTGAGGTGACCACCAATAATGCTTCGAGCTTTTGCATCAAGATGCCAGTTCTTCTTGACAACTTCAGGAGCAGTCATTAAGGTAGCTTCAGGAATGCCTTGATCAACAATATCCCACAGATCCTTGTCAATGGCTTCAAGATGCATCCTCATCTTGTTCTTCCAGTACGGGTAGTCTGTCCCATCGAAGATGGGGCAGTTTGAGGAAACACTCATTGTACCTGAGGTCGACATAACTAAAACTCTAGGTGGTTAAACCGAATCACACAAAACAAGGGAGTACCTTGATCTGATACCAATTGAAAGTGCAATATATCGACCAGAGGGGGGGGGTCCTCAGGATCTGGTACGGCTTCAGATTCAGTGCGAACGTCCTCAGGATCGTCCTCAGGATCTGGTACGGCTTCAGATTCAGCCGAACGCTTCAGGATCCTGATTCCTCAGGATTTCGCACAACTTCAGTCTTCAGGAAACACACCGATTTCTCCCATGTTCCTCAACATTTGGGGGGGGGGGGTCGACAACGGTGATTAACTTCATCCTCAGGGACTGTTTCCTGTGTATACTCACAAACACATCAGTCCCTTAACCGTTTTGTCATCAAATACTCCAAAACCTCAAAGGGGGCACTAGATGCACTTACAAGATGCACTCTGGGTTATGGCAAAAACACTAAACCCAAATATTTTTGTATGGATTTTTCTAGATAGAACAAAACTAAAACAATCTACGGGGAATTTGGTGGATGCTTACCGAGGGAACACTGGAAATCTGATACTAAGATGATATGGGATGGCCCAATCTTCTCAGTAAGCGTACGGTGAATATGAGGGCGATGATAGATAACTTGTATGTAGCCGATGAACTCTCCTCGCTAGATCCCTATTGCCAATGCGGCAACTCTCTACCCTTTGGATATTCACAACTTCACACACTTGCGCAATGTAGCCGTCGACCACGAGACGGTAATTTGCAATCTACTAATTCCCAGTGGAACAACAGATCACATAGAACTTGCAGTAGTAACACTTCAGATGGATATGAATTGAATTATATGATTCAAGATGAATGCTTGGAGCAATTCTCTAGAACTAGGGTTTATCTAAACGTGGTCTAACCCTAAAACACGTAGGGGGTCCTATATTTATAAGGTAAGGTGTCCAAACAGTGATACATGGGCCGCATCCCTAAATTCTGCGCGCAGGCACCGTGCAGGTCGGGCGGTCCGACCTGAAACTCGGACGGTCCGGCCTCAGGACGGACAGTCCGACCTGTTACTCGGACGGTCCGACCTATGCAGTAAATACCACTGATGTCTGTCGTCATAAGTCGGACGGTCCGAATTGATACCCGGATGGTCCGGGCTGGGGTCGAACGGTCCGACTTAAAGTCCGGACGGTCCGGATTGGCCAGTAATTCCACTGATCTTCGGAGGCATATTTCGGACGGTCCGTCTTGCTGCTCCGACCTCCGACTTGGAGCCCGGACGGTCCGACTTGCACTCCGGACGTCCGACTCCTTGAGCTGGCTGTCCTTTCTCTCCATCTTCTCGCGGCTCTTCTCCTCGTGCACTTGTCCTTGTCCTACGTCCTCTTCTAGGGTGACTCCGTGGTACCTGATAACACACATATACAAGGACTTAGGCAGTATAAAATTATCATTAGATAAAACATCAAACTCTAATAAGATCGAATTCACCTTGTGATATTTATCAACGAGGCTCAGTATTTCCTTCCATCTCAAACAGTCAGAAATAGTATTATCCATGAATGGGTGCTCATCATCAAGATGATATGGGGTGGCCCGATCTTCTCAGTAAGTGTACGGTGAATATGAGGGCGATGATAGATAACTTGTATGTAGCTGATGAACTCTCCTGGATAGATCCCTATTGCCAATGCGACAGCTCTCTACCCTTTGGATATTCACAACTTCACACACTTACGCAACGTAGCCGTCGACCACGAGACGGTAATTTGCAATCTATTAATTCCCAGTGGAATAACAGATCACACAGAACTTGCAGTAGTAACACTTAAGATCGATACAAATTGAAGTATATGATTCAAGATGAATTATTGGAGCATTTCTCTAGAACTAGGGTTTATCTAAATGTGGTCTAACCCTAAAACTCGTAGGGGGTCCTATATTTATAAGCTAAGGTGTCCAAACAGGGATACATGTGCCGCATCCCTTAATTCTGCGCGCAGGCATCGTGCAGGTCGGACGGTCCGACCTTAAACTCGGACGGCCCGACCTCAGGACGGACGGTCCGACCTGTTACTCGGACGGTCCGACCTATGCAGTAAATACCACTGATGTCTGTCGTCGTAAGTCGGACGGTCCGACTTGATACTCGGACGGTCCGGGCTAGGGTCGGACGGTTTGACTTGAAGTCCGGACGGTCCGGCTTGGCCAGTAATTCCACTGATCTTCAGAGGCATATTTCGGACGGTCCGTCTTGCTGCTTGGACCTCCGACTTGGAGCCCGGACGGTCCGACTTGCACTCCGGACGTCCGACTCCTTGAGTTGGTTGTCCTTTCTCTCCGTCTTCTCGCGGCTCTTCTCCTTGTGCACTTGTCCTTGTCCTACGTCCTCTTCTTGGATGACTCCGTGGTACCTGATAACACACATATACAAGGACTTAGGCAGTATAAAATTATCATTAGATAAAACATCAGATTCTAATAAGAGCAATTTCACCTTGTGATATTTATCAGCGAGGCTCAATATTTCCTTCCAGCTCAAACAGTCAGAAATATTATTATCCATGAATGGGTCCTCATCACCTGGCCCAGGAGGCCAGGTGGCGCGGCCCAGCCCCTGGCCGCGCCACACACCCTCCTGGGGCCCACATGCACCCTCTGTCGGCATCTCTTCTTCCACTCTCTCTCTTTCTCCCCAAAAACTCGTGTTCTTGCTCTGGTTCCATGTTCTTGCTGTTCTTGAGCACGAAACTTCGATCTCCCTCTACAACCACTCGTTTGAGCTGAAATTTGGAACAAATACTCCTTGGTATGTGACTCCCTCACCCCTCCAATTAGTTTTCTTGTTGGTGGCTTCATTAGTGAGTATTTAGTAGTTGTTTGTGCTGTTTAGTTGAGCTCAAATGTATGTGTAGAATTTTATTTTCCAAGTTTTGTTGCTAGTTTGAGCCTTGGTAAAGTAAGTAGAATGTTTTGCCCAAACTAGTTTTGCTTAAACCTCCGTTTTTTGTGATTTTTCAAAAAATTCAAAAATGGATAGGCTAGGAAGATGGCTTGGGAAGAAGAAACCCGAGCGCTCTAGCTGTGTTACGCGGTCCACAACTTCACCTTCGGCTACGAGGGTGAGCTACAACGAAGAAATCATACCCTTGGAGCTGTTGGACGCATCACCCGCAAAGGCCATGACATTTCCATGCAGAGATTTCTTGGCGGATGCCGGCATACAGGAGGAGTTCGACGCCCTGTGTGCCAGAGCAGGTTTGACACGGCTTGTGACGAGCCGTGTGCCACGGTATGAGACGCTCACTGCTATCTTTGTTAACAATTTTAGATTCTATCCTGAAAGTGATGCTGTTGTATTTCAGATTTTTGAAAGATTACTAACCATGCCTGTGAGTACCTTTTGTCAAGCTTTAGGTTTGCCCGACAGAGGAGAGAAGAGGAGAATTTTTTTTCTCAAACTGCTGCACTCAAGACCCTTCTCGACTCATTTTGCAGCACTGAAGTGAGGAACACTAACCGTCAAAAGATCTCCAATATTTTGTTCCCTCATCTTAGGTATTTCGCGTATTATATTGCTAGAGGGGTGTTGGCTCGAGACAACACGAGCAACACTTCTTCGCCTGATACTGCTATCATGGCAAACGCCCTCTCAGGGGATCACAAGTATCATGTGGGCACGCTGATTGCTAGACGCCTTGCTACTAATATCAACAAGGGGGGGTCTCTTTGGTGGCGTCTATGCTACACTTCTTTTGCAGTTTCTCAAAGGAGAACCGCGCCCAAATGATACAGTTTTTCCTTTTGTTAGTCTTGATTTGGTTGCCATGAAGAGGCACTTGTTTGTTACCAGGGCCTCTGACCGATATGCACTTGATTATATTTTGCGGTTTGAGGGCGATGTGGAACGCATCATCCGTCTACCTACATCACTTGTGTTTGATTTTCTCGCAGGAACGGATACCGCTTTTCAGATACCCAGTTTGATGAGATCATGGGGAGATACCAGTTTCACGACCTCACGGAGGGGGTTGCGCCAGGTGAGGAGGAGCGCGTGGTGTATCCACCCGTCCAGGAGGAGACCGCCGCCCGATGGGACGGAGGGTCTTCCTTTGATTAGGACGAGGGACCTTCCTCATGGGAGGACCCGAGGACTTTAGTGTACGCATCGGAGGGCTCATACAGCCCTTGGACTTACCATTATCCCGGAGTAGGAGGCTCTGCGGGACCGCCGTAGACGAGCCCAACTTAGGCCAAAAGCCTAAGCTTGGGGGAGTACGTACTCTCCTCCCCTTCCATTGTATCTTCCGTTTTGTTCGCTTTGATCTTTTTGAAGTCTTTACCTATTCCTCTTTGTTCTTTTATTTTTCAAAAAACAACAAAAAGATTTCTCTTTTCTTTTTCTTTTATTTAGCCTTTGAAAACCCCCAAAAAGATTTTCTTTCTCTCTTTAGTTTGCTTTGTATTCAGAGTTCAGCTCGAGTCCGTGATGGCATTTGATTATATATTCCCTACGTCCGGTCGTGCAAGTGACAAGGAAGTAATGACGAAGATCGACGGAAGGGATGCAACAAGAAAAGCCGGTATGAACTCTTTTTGTTTCTACTTTTGTACATATGCGTGTACTTATGATTAGAGACCAGCTTGTAGCGACATAGTGCTATGTTTACAATGCTTTCCCAGTGGTTCATGCTTTCTTTCTGGTTAGTCTCAAATAGCTAGAGTTCATAATGTGTTGCTTGAAATGATTGACATGCATTGCATTGTTCATGGTTTGGCATATTGAAGTGGCATTTCCCTTCGGAGAATTCTTGGATCGACTTGGCACATGTTCACGCATGTTAAGACTAAAAAGTATGTCCTGCCTTGACGATCTTTTAATTCAGAGTGGGTAATATCACTTTCATGCCTGATTCGATGTTGCTTTGTCGCTCTGCATGATTATGAAAATTATTGCTCTCTAGTTCGTCGCTTCCCAGTCTTTTGCTAGCCTTCGCTCGCACTAAGCGGAATTCTGCTTGTGTATCCAAACTCCTTTTCAACCCAATTGTTCCATTTGAGTCCACCATACGTACCTATATGTGGTATTTACCGGCCACTCCTAACTTAGACTTGTGCCATCTCGAAATTTATTCAAAAGTTTCCCTTTTGCAACCGTACAAGCTCATGGTGCGGTGAGGGAAAATCAGTATCTACCATGCCAAAAATATTTTGACAAAAGTTTTAACTAGTCAATAAAAAATATGAGAGTTACACCTCCCCATACTTGATGATGGGATGAAATGGACCAAATGCTGCTTAGGATAGATGGAATGATACCCTCCTTCCATACTTGAGGCATAATAAAAGGTTCCGTAGACCATCAAAGGATTTATGGATAAGGGAACATGTGTAAGCAAAAGGCATTAATATGGTTGGCATGGGAGATATTGAGAGACCTTTACCGTTCACCGTTGACTGGAAAGTTGCACTTCCTAAAAGAGTTTTATCTCTTTTTTCAAAACCAAGAGCTCTGGCACATGTTTAGTCTTTGCTTCCTTTCACGGGGTTTCAACCTTGCCATAACAAATCCACGGTTCGAGAGTCTCCACCTTCCTTTCTCCAAAGCACCAACTATGAGAGCATAATTGTCATTCTTAGTGTAACATGCATTGTCCCAAAGTACCACATTGTCTTATGCATGATTCTGATGTTTCTTACTTTGAGTTCTTAGTTCTAGTCTCCTTTAAAACTCCGGAGGAGTTTCTGCATTTATGTTTTGCTTCACTCATGGAGGCTAGCGAGATACCACTCTAGTATGTTCATGCTATATGCATTGTGATCTTGAATTGATTTTTAGCAGCATATTATTTACTTTTTTTGTTTGTGACTGATCACATGAAAGAAGGATTTCTTGGTGCATTGTCTTTGTAGCATGGTGTCAAAACTTGCTAAAATCTTTCGTAGCACATGCTTATATACATCTCATGAAGCAAAATAGTTTGTCAAAGTTTTCTTTGTCGCATCCAGTTCGTTGAACTAAATTTCTTGAGGACAAGCAATAGCTAAGCTTGGGGGAGTTGATACGTCTCAAACGTATCTACTTTTCCAAACACTTTTGCTATTGTTTTGGTTTCATTCTTGCATGATTTGGACAAAACTAACCCGGACTAACGCTGTTTTCAGCAGAGCTGCCAGTGCTGTTTTATATTGTGCAGTTTTCTAGATATTTAGGTACGCTGGAAAAATCCACAAAAATCAAATAAAAAATCAGCGTTCCCGAAGTTTCGACGATGCAAAATGGGGGCCACAGAGCAGCCAGGGGGCACACAGAAGGGTGTGTGGCGCGGCCCAGCCCCTGGCCGCGCCAACTGCCCTCCTGGGTGGGTCCCACACCCCCTGGTGCCCTACCTTGGCCCTATTTATTCCCTCGGCGAGGAAACGCCAGAAAAGAAGTCACTTTTCCAATCTACATCGCGGAGCCATCGTCACCCTCTGTTCTTCTCCAGGAGAGCTAATCTAGAGGCTTCTTTGGCCTCCGGTGAGGGGAAAACATCGCAATCGTCATCACCATCGCCTCTCCATCACCCCTCGATGACTTCTCCTCTCATGTGTGAGTAATTACCTGCTGTAGGGAAAGGGGATGGTAGGGATTGGATGAGTTAGATCATGTTGGGGGCATGTTGCCTATCATCTACTTGGTGTTTATCATCTCTGTTACAACTTGTTGCTCTTAATGCTTGTCACTTTGGGCCCGAGTGCCATGATTTCAGATCTGATCACCCTTTGTTTTCTTGAGTTTGTTGGTGTTCTTGGTCCTATCTATGAGTTGTATGCACCTACTATAGTCCGGAACCGGCGATCCCAATGGTGATAGCTTGGGACACCAAAGGGGATGGACTATAATTTGAGGATTCCGTGTATCCATGAAGTGTTAATGCTTTGTTCCGGTTCTCTTTGACAGGAGTACCTTAATCTCCCTAAGTTCCTTTTGGCCCCGTTCGTAGCAGTAGGGCAGGACAAAAGATGTTGTGCAAAGTTCTTATTGCAAGCACGTACAACTACCTTGGGATACATGCCTGATGTTTGATATTTGCCTAGATGATCCTTTCTTTTCTGTGAGCCTTGCCCGTGTTAGAATCTATTACATGTTTGATCTCATCCAAGCATTGCCCAACCATCCATCTCCCTAGCCTACAGTGTGTCAATCCTGCTGGTTACTAGTTGTTTTACTTTTGCTGTTTTACTTCTGATGTTTCATCACCACTATTATCATCACCACTACCACTTCCATACTACCGTTGCTACTAATACCTTTGTGCAAGCAAGTGTGTATTTCAGGTGCGGTTGAATTGAAAACTCAATTGTCAAAGCATGTACATATTCTTTGGCTCCCCAAGTGTCGAATCAATAAATTGGGTTATCTTGCCCGCGAAGACTATCTCGATCCCCTACAGATGAGGGTTATCAGACCCTCAACTGTAGGGGATCGTGTGTAGCATTTTCGCGGGTAAGTTAACCAAATTTATTGATTCGACACAAGGGGAGCCAAAGAGTATTTATAAGCTTTGACAGTTGAGTTGTTAATTCAATCGCACCTGAAATATACTTGCTTGCAACAAAATATTAATAGCAACTGTGGCATGATAGTGATAGTGGTAACAACAAAAGTAAAGTAGTAGTAACCAGCAGGATTAAAACACTGTAGGCTAGGGAGATGGATGGTTGGGCGCTGCTTGAATAAGAGTGAACATGTAATAGATTCTAACACGGTGCAAGGCACACAGAAAAGAAAGGATCATCTAGGAAAATATCGAACATTAGGCATGTATCCCGTAGGTAGTTGTGCGTGCTTGCAATAAGAACTTGCACAACATCTTTCGTCCTACCATCCCGCTACGAACGGGGCCAAAGGGAACTTATGGAAATTAAGGCGCTCCTATTAAAGAGCACCAGAATAAAGCAATAAACTCAATGGATACATGAAATCCTCAAATTATGGACCATACCCTTTGGTGTCCCAAGCTGTCACCTTTGGGATCGCCGGTTCCGGACCATAATAGGTGCATACAACTCATAGATAGGATCAACAACATAGATATACTGATGAAAACACAAGTGGTTCAGATCTGAAAACATGGCACTCGGGCCCAAAGTGACAAGCATTAAGAGCAACAAGTTCTAGCAAAGATGATAAACACCATAGTAGATGATAGGCCACATGCCCCCAACAATCTCACGAACTATTACATGATCTAACTCATCCAATCCCTACCATCCCCTTTGCCTACAACAAGGAATTACTCAAACATGTGAAGAGAAGTCATGAAGGGAGGATGGAGTGGTGATGGTGATGACGATGGCGAGGATCTCCCCTCTCCGGAGGCCAAATCAGCCTCCAGATTAGCCCTCCTGAGGAAGAACAGAGGGTGGCGGCGGCTCCGCGACGGGTTCTGGTAAAGCGACTTCTGTTTTGGGTTTTTCCCGTCACGGGAATAAATAGGGGCCTCGGTACGGCACCCGAGGAGGGGGGAGGCCCCCAGACTGCCAGCCGGCGCGGCCAGGGGTGGGGCCGTGCCACCAGGGCGCCTGGAGCCCCTATGCCCCCCTCTGGCCCCACTTCTGGTTCGTGGAAGCTTCGGGTGCGTGGATTTTTTATGAATTTTCCTGGAATTTTCCGAGATACCTAAAAATCCATTTTCCTGCACACAATAAAACCATACAGGCAGCTCTGCTGAAAACAACGTCAATCCGGATTAGTTTAGTTCAAATCATGCAAGAATGAGGGCAAAAAAGTAGCAAAAAGTGTTTGGAAAAGTAGATACGTTTGAGACGTATCAACTCCCCCAAGCTTAGCCTATTGCTTGTCCTTAAGCGATTCAGTTCAACGAACTGGACGCGACAAAGAAAACTTTGACAAACTCTTTTGCTTCATAAAATGTATATAAGCATGTACTACGAAAAGAGTTTATCAAGTATTGAAACAATGCTACAAGGACAATGCCCGAAGCAATCCTTCTTTCAAGTGATCCATAACAAACAACCAAAAGTAAACAATATGCTGCTGAAAATCAAGACAAGATCACAATGCACATAGCTTGAACATACTAGAGTGGTATCTTGCTAGCCTCCATGAGTGAAGCAAAACATAAATGCAGAAACTCCTCCGAAGTTTTAAAGGATACTAGAACTAAGAATTTCAGAACAAGCTATATCACAATCATGCAGAAGACAATGTAGTACTTTGGGACAATGCATGTTACACTAAGAATGACAATTATGCTCTCAATAGTTGGTGCTTTGAAGAAAGAAGGGGAGACTCTCGAACCGTGGCTTTTTGATGGCGAAGTTGAAAACCCATGGTTCGAAGCAAAGACTAAACATGTGCCAGAGCTCTGGGTTTTCAAAACAGAGATAAAATTCTTTTGAGAAGTGCAACTTTCCATTCAACGGTAAACGATAAAGGTCTCTCAATATCTCCCATGCCAACCATATTAATGATTTTGCTTACACTTTTGTTCCCTTATCCATAAATCCTTTGACGGTCTATGGAACCTTTTATTTTGCCTCAAGTATGGAAGGATGTTCTCGTTCCATCTATCATTAACAACATTTGGTCCATTTCATTCCATCATCAAGTATGGGGGAGGTGTAACTCTCTATTTTTTTTTATAAATTTGACTAGTTAAAACTTCCATCAAAATATTTTTGGCATGGTAGATACTGATTTTCCCTCACCACACCATGAGCTTGTACGGTTAAAAAATGGAAGCTTTTGAATAAATTCCGAGATGGCACAAGAAAGTCTAATTTAGGAGTGGCCGGTAAATACCACATATAGGAAGGTATGGTGGACTCAAGTGGAATAACTAGTTTGAAAAAGGAGTTTGGATACACAAGTAGAATTCCTCTTAGTGCGAGTGAAGGCTAGCATGTCAGAACCCCAAAGTAGGTTTGTGTTTAACCTAGCTTGCATTTTGCATCTTGAAAAAAATTGCAAAAGAAAAGGAAATGGGAAAAAGAAAAGCCCTAAATGAATTTAAATAAAAGGCCAGAAATAAATCTTTTTCCAAAATTCTTTTGGATGTATTGAAAAATCCTAAAAATGAGGGGGATCATTTTAAAAGTGATTTGGGATTAATCCCATGCTCATAGATTTTTCAATAATTCAAATAGTGGCTTGGAAATTAAATCTTTTGTCTATTTGAATTGAAATTCAAATAAATTGAATTTCAAAAATTCCCAAAACTTGGGGTTGACTTCTATATAGTCACCTAGGTTTTATAAAAATGGTTGGGGATTTTTATAAATGCCCTAGCTATTTATTTTAAATGGGCAAAACAAAGAACAGAAAGAAAAATAAGAAAACAGAAGGAAAAGAATTACCCCTCGCTCAGGGCGTCGGCCCACCTGGCCCAGCCCACAAGGGAGGGCAGGGGCGTCTTCTACCTCCTGCCAGGAGGACGCCACCGACGGCAGAGGCGTGCACGCCTCGGCGCCACGTCCTGCTTGCCCCCCCCCGTGCTTATCCTCGCCGCTGGACACGCCCAGAGGCCCCCAAGCACTTCTTCCCCTCTCTCAGTTTGTCTCCCTCTCTCTCTTGTTGTTTTGCGCACACACCCGAGAACCGCCTGAGCGCCGACGAGGTTTAGCGCGGCCACCGAGCTCCTCCCGGCGAGCCAACCTGTCTACAAGGTTCCCCGGCGACCACAAGATCGAGCCGCCGCGTCAACTTGAGCAAAGGGCCAGTAGAAGTGACGCTAACTCCAAGAAACGCCGCCGGCCGCCGTGGAGCTCGAGCTCCAATTCGTCCTCGCCAGGCCTCCATCGACTCCGCCATGGCCACCATTCGTCTCTGGTGAGCTCTACGCTCCGAATCCCCCCATCTGTGGTTCCCCCCGCCCCTTCTATCGCCGTTTGCCATGACCAGGAGCTCCGGCAGCCGCCCTCCTTGACGTAGCCGTGGACCCGAGCGCCCCCTTGAAGCCCACCTAGCACCAGCAGACGCACGACGACGAGAGCTACGCTCTGGTGCCCTCCGTTTCCTCCCCGTGGACTGCAGCCCAAGCCCGACGAGCGCCGCCGCATCCTGAGGCTGCCACCGGTTAGCCGCCGGCCGGTTAGTTTAATTAGGGGATAAACCCCCCTCTAATCTCTCTTTCTCTCTCACTGACACTGGGCCCAGGGCCCTTAATTAATCCGTGTTAAAATTAAACAGACTTAGTTTACCCCAGTGAGGCTGACAGGTGGGGCCGCCCTGTCAGTTGACTGGTCAAACCCTGGCGTCAGCATGACCTAGTGATGACGCAATAAATCTTAAATCATTTAATTTATTCAGTAAATTCTAGAAAATAAGCCAAACTTTGAAATTGAATAACTTTTAAACTATAACTCCAAATTCAAAGTGTAATATATGAAAAATGATCAGGAGAAAATCCTCTATCCAAATTTCCAACTTTCAGCTATGTTGGAGTTGATCTTAAAAAGGGATCAGTAGCTTTTGCTATTTGATTTAATTAGATTTAATTCAAAATCAATTCAATTGCTATTCCAACTTCAAACTTTGAAATGCACCACACATCACTTGTACTTCAGAAGCTTTTGACACACATGACCATTTGGTTTCCAATGAACAAACATTAGCAAATGCAAGTTGACCAAATTTGAATAACATTTGGAGTTTGAATTTGAATTCACTTTCAAATCAACTTCAATTAACATGTTGCAATTCAAACATAAGTCACATCAGCACATTGCCATGCTTTGTTTTACATATTGATTGTGCATTGTATTATCTTGATTGTGTTTTACTTCCAGTGCTTCGGTGATTGCATCTTCTCGGTAGAGTTGATCTCGGAGACGAGTTCAACCTCACGTCAGAAGAGTGATACCTCGTGATCGTCAACAAGGCAAGCAGCCCCCTCTTTGATCATGTCTATAAAATCCCACTTCCCTCTCATTCTCGCAAATGCATGTTTAGGATGTCACCATGATACGTTCTACCGCTAGTTGAACCCATTCCTTTGCATGACCTATCATTTTGTCACAGTAGTAAGCAAACCACAATCCTAGCAGATGTAGGAGTTGGTTGATATCATGTGGCCCCTGCAACTGTTACAACTTATTGCATGCTTAGAGTTGTTACCTGAGGCTACTTTGATGTGAGTCGGGATGGTAGTGATCATGTGAATGATGGTGGTAACGTGTTGGTGAATCTACCCTAAACAAAGGTGAACGATGAGAGGCTGCGTAGGAGTACACAATGGGTTGTCTCGTTGAACACTGCCTTAGGCCCGAGTTCTTGTGTTGTTATCCAAGACTAAGAGTACGACCACACATTGGGCTCACTGACCCCTCTCGGCCTAGTACCTCACCCCGGACCTTTCCAGGAGTCGCAAGTAGTTCGCCCTTTAACGATCTCAAGCAGGTGGAACCAAGGTAAGTGGTTGGCGTAGGTTGTGGGCATGTTGAATCAAGTGATCATGATCGAGTTGAGCTTGATGGCGGTCACGCAACGTTTGAGTCCGCATCGGAACAATCGGCCGGATTCCGATTGTGGTCCCAACTCAAATAGGCGACTCCCTAGGACTAGAGATGGTGCCGTGAGTGATGTGTCGTGGCAGCATCCTCGCCGGTACTCACTTGAAGGGTCCATCCCCAGGCGGTAACTGATGAGGCGTGTGTGTAGAAGTACACCCCTGTAGGGTTAATGAACTATTCGAATAGCCGTGTCCGCGGTTATGGACTACTAGGAGACCTTTACTTGATCATAGATAACTTGAACTGGATACTTCTAAAACACACCAAGATAAGTGTGAGTGCTATGGCGTGCTTCCTCGTGGGGAAGTCGAGGAAGGTACCATAGTGGAGTATTGGTTGGAGACTGTTACTTGGACTCGTGTACGTTCTTACCTCTCTCTGGTACTCGTAGTTCAGGATTAGCCAAGTCAAAGCTGGCACTTCTGCAAGTGAAACCCCACTTCCCTTTGCCTTGATACATGTGCATGAGTAGTATAGTTCCTATGTAAGTCTTGCTGAGTACAACTTTGTACTCACGTTTGCTTATTCTATGTTTTAGAGACGAGACCACTGACCCTGATGGTGGCCTCTACCTCGAGCTCGACGTGGACCAATGTCGTATAGTTCCAGGCAGCAGCCTGTGCCCTCTGGAGGGTCGTTGTACTTTTCTTTCAGGCTTCTTAAGCCATTTGTTAAACTTGTCTTTACTAAGACATAATTTGCTTCCGTTGATGTTTGATGTAATGTTGGATCACATTCATGTGATCTCTGCTTGTAATACTACTACTATGTCTGCTCTATTTAGCAGAAGTTATAAAGACTATGAGTTTGTAGAGTTCATGTTGTGATTACCTGCTGTTTACACTGGACATGTATGCTGCGTGTATGATTATAACATGCATGTCTTAGTGTGGGGTTCGATAGCTTAGTTGTGTTCTTGCCGGCGGTCTTTTATACACCAAGTGGCCCTTAGATGTGCGCAGCTTGGGGCATCGCGATGCGATTGCTCGTGACTCTGTCATGTGGCACACTTTGTTGTATGATTGAGCCCGCCCGAGATCCCGACTAAGTGATCGGGCTGGAGTAAGTCTATGTAAGGGTTATGATTCAATCGATAACATGGTTGAGGCGACTTGTCTATGATTATGGGATTCACCACCCATAAGCATTTAGACTTGTGAGCGGACGATGAGGACCCATCTCAGTTGATCATCCGGCCTGGATGGGATGCCCCTCATGTTCGATGCTTACCGAGAGTGATCTGTGCTTGGCCTTGTCTGCTTAGACAAGTGGGTACAGCTCTCGGCTCTCCATGTGATTGCATTGTGACCGGAATTACATACGCTAACCCCTGGTCCCGACATAGCAAAAGACTGGGAAGCGACCAACTAGAGAGCAATAATTTTCATAATCATGCAAAGCGACAAAGCAACATTGAATCGGGCACGAAAGTGATATAACTATTCTGAAATAAAAAGATCATCAAGGCATGATAGACTTTTTAGTCATAAACATGTGTGAACATGTGCCAAGTCAATCCAAGAATTCTCCGAAGGGAAATACCACTTCAATATGCCAAACCATGAACAATGCAATGCATGTAAATCATTTCAACAACACATTATGCACTCTAGTTATTTGAGATCATCCACAAAGAAAGCATGAACACTGGGAAAGCATTGTAAACATAGCACTATGTCGCTACAAGTTGGTCTCTAGATCATAAGTACATGCATATGTACAAAAGTAGAAACAAGAGAGTTCATACCAGTTTTCCTTGTTGCTTCCCTTTCGTCGATCTTCGTCATTACTGCCTTTTCACTTGCACGATCGAACATGGAAAATATAATCAAATGCCATCACGGACTCGAGCTGAACTCTGAAAACCAAGCAAACTAAAGAGAGAAAGGAAATTACTTCTGGTTTTTTTCAAAGGTTTAACGAAAACAAAAGAAAAGAGAAATCTTTTTGTTGTTTTTGCAATTTAAAAGAACAAAGAAGAACGGGCAAAAACTTTGAAAAGATCAAAGCAAACAAAATAAAAACGGATAATACAATGGAAAAGGGAGAAGGGAACGTACTCCCCCAAGCTTAGGCTTTTGGCCTAAGTTGGTAGCAGCTACTGCCCCCAGGAGCCTCCTGCTCCGGGGTAGTACGGGTGAGTCCAAGAGTCATACGAGCCCTCCGGTGCGTACACCGAGGTCCTCAGGTCCTCCCATGAAGAAGGTCCTGCGCTCCAAGCGGAAGAAGACCCCTCACCATACTAGGTGACGGTCTCCACCTAGAAAGGTGGGAACTCACCATGCTCCTCCTCGTCGGGCACAACCCACTCCATGGGGTTATGCAACTGATATTGGGCCATGAACTCGTCAAACTGGGTGTCATTGAAGGACCATCCTTTCCTGCGGGCATAATCAAACAAAAGTGGTGCAGGTAGACGGATCTCTCGAGTAATAGTATTTTCAAACCTCAAAATATAAACAAGGTTACCAAACTCGGAAGTCGTGGTAACAAATTTACACCTCTTCATAGCAGCAAGATCAAGACTTGTGTATGAAAAGGGAACATCATCAGGATGTGGGGTGTTGTCAAGAGACTCAAGGATAAGTGTGGCGTAAACGCCACCAAATAAGTCACCCTTGTCAGCATTCATAGCAAGGCGCTGAGCAATTAAGGCACCCACATTATAATCATTCCTACCAGAGAGGGCGTTCGCATACATAGCGAAATCTGGTGCAGAACCGTTGCTCATGTTGTCACGAGCCAACACCCCTCTGGCAATAAAATACGCAAAATACCTAAGATGGGGGAATAAAATGCTGGAAATCTTTGTACGCCGAACGTCTCTCTCCTCCTGCCTACAGAGAGAGTTGAAGAGAATCCTCAACTCGATGGGCCGAGTGTTCATCCTTGCCGTCTGACCAGCGTTCGACACACCTATTATTTCAAAAAATCTTGCCAAAGACATGGTCATAAGTTTATCATAAATTTTGAACTCAATAGTTCCAGCTTCCTGACAATAATAAAAACTATTAATGAAACAGGAGGTGAGTTGCTTATATTGTACCACACGGCATAGTGCTAGCCGTGTCAAACCTGCATTGGCGCAAAGGCCATAAAACTCCTCCTTGATTCCTGCAGCTTCAAGAATATCATCGCACGGATACATCATTGCGCATGCGAGGCTTGTGTCTTACAACAACTCTAGGGGCACATGATTTTCGTTGTAGCTCACCCTAGAAGCTGAGGGTGAAGATGCAACTCTAGTAACTCGATCGGAGCGCTCGAGCTTCTTCTTCCCAAGCCACACCTTTGCTTTTCCTAGCAAACTCATTTCTGAAAATTTTGACAATTCACAAAAACAAGGGTTTAAACAAAGTGAGTTGAGGCAAACTACTCTACTCACTTACCTAAGGCATAAACTTGCATCAAAACTTGGAAAATAAATTTCTACACATGCATGCAAGCTCATATAAACAACACCAAGAACTACTAAATACTCACAAATGAAGCCACCAATCAAAAATCTAATTGGAGGGGTGGAGGAGTTACATACCAGGGAGTATTTGCTCAAAATCTCAACTAAAATGATGGGTTGTAGAGAGAGATCGAAAATCGCCTCCAAGAACAGCAAGAACGCAAGAAGAAGTGCAGAACTCGTGCTTTTGGAGAGAGAGGAAGGAAGAGGAACAAGAAATACCTGCGGGTGGGGCTTGTGGGCGCGGCCAGGGGGCTGGCCGCGCCAGTACTGGCTGCCTGGGCCACTGGTGGCCCCCGGTCAGCCGCAGGTGCTTCTAGGTCACTCTCGTCGTGGAAATTTTTATTTTTATTTTTCTGGAATTTTTCTGAAAACTTCAGTGTTGAAATTTTTTCGGAGTTCAAAAAGCTGCGAAACTTTCTGAAAACTTGAAGTAGTGATTAGAATTGTGAAGCTTCAAAAACATATAAACTTGGTACAACAAAGAGAATAAAAGCTAAGGCAAATGATAACAGAACAAGCTCTACTTTTCACCTATATAAAACATGCTCACTAGCAAGGTTGATCAAGTCTTACCAACAAACCGGCGATATATAGAGAAAAAAGTCTCGCCTCTTATGAAGTGATCATTGCACCTTTACTTTAATGGACATTGTCCCCACCATAATGATTTTGTATTTGTGGTGGACATGTAGAGGAAAATCCCATTCTCCAACCATCATGGTCTCGATATTCTTATTGAATTAAGGCCATGCCTTTTGTCGATCTTCTTCGGAAAATACACCGTGTGTTCTTTATCATCAACGTTGAAGGTAACCTTTCCTTTATTGCAATCAATGATAGCACCTGCGGTGTTAAAAAAAGGTATACCCAGAATAATGGACATGCTTCCATCCTCGGGCATGTCAAGCACAACAAAATATGTAAGAATTAAACAATTAGCAACTTCAACGGGAACATCCTCAAAAATACCTATCGGGACGGCTGTTGACTTGTCAGCCATCTGAAGAGAGATATCTATAGGGATTAGCTTATCTAAACATAGCCTATTGTAAAGAGAAAAAGGCATAACACTCACTCTTGCTCCGAGATCACATAAGGCAGCTTTGAAATAATTATTTTTATGGAACAAGGAGTGGTGGGTATACCTAGATCACCAAGCTTCTCAGGAATCTTGCCACTGAAAGAATAGTTAGCAAGCATAGTAGATATTGCCTCATTAGGAACTTTTATTTTATTAGTATCAATATCTTTCATATAGTTGGAATAAGGAGGTAACTTAATAGCGTCAGTCAAGGGAATTTGCAGAAAAAGAGGTTTCATCCATTCAGAAAATTTATTATAATGCTCTTCTTCTTTGGATTTGAGAGACTTACCTGGAAAGGGCATGGGTTTCTGTACCCATGGTTCTCTTTCCTTCCCATGTCTTCTTGCGATGAAGTCCTCTCTAGTATACTTCTTGCGCTTACCGGGTGCTTCTTCTTCTCGCACCTCGGGAGGATCATCCTTCTCCTTATCCTTTTCTTCGGCCTCGTCACCGTCTTCAGTTTCAGCATCGGAGGTAGATATGCTGTTAGGATCAACAACAGGTTGTTCACTTGTAATAGGATCATTGGAGTTGTCAGCTTCCTTGTGTTTCTTCTCTTATTCTTTTTCTTCTTTGGGGAGCTAACAATCTCGTCTTCTACTTGCACTTGAGAATCTTTCTCGATCCTCTTCGGGTTCCCCTCGGGATAGAGTGGGTCTTGGGTGTGTGTTCCACCCCTGGTCTTTATACCATAAGCATGTATATCCTGTTTGGCATTATTAGCAAGCAAATCTTTTTGCACATTAGAAATTTGTTCAAGCTGAGTTTGAACCATATGAAAATGCTTAACAAGACATTTAACCTCATTAACTGTTCTTTCAAGAACACCAAGTAAACTTTTGATAGCAAGGGAATTATCATGAAACTGCTTTGTATCCTCATATTAAATTGGTCTTGCTTAATAATGAAATTATCAAGCTCATCTAAGCATTGGTCGGGAGGCTTACCTTTAGGGATGTCACTTTTAGTAAAATCGAATAGAGAGTGTACCTCTACCAAGGGAGGGTGGGTAGTAGGCTCACACATCTTCTAAATAGGAGGTAGATTTTTCATGTCTTCGGCCTTAATGACTTTCTCCTTTATAGACTTCTTCGCCTCTTGCATATCTTCGGGGCTTAGGACAAGCATGCCCCTCTTATTTGGTGGTGGAGGTGGTTCCGGGAAGGACCAATCTTCATGGTTTTTGGCAATCTTGCCCATTAATTCTTCAGCATCGTCCGGTGTTCTTTCCCTGAAAATGCAACTAGCACAACTATCCAGATAGGTCCTAGATTCATCGGTTAGCCTGCATAAAATATATCAAGTAATTCATACTTTGGGACTTCATGTCCCGGGCTAGCCTTAATTAAACCACAATACCTCCCCCAAGCTTTAGGGAGGTGCTCATCCTGCAATTGTTTAAAGTTATAAATTCTTTGTAAAGCAGCATGTAGCATATGAGTAGGAAAATATTTATTGACAAATAATTGAACTAAGTCCTGAGGACTCTCAATGGAATCATAAGGTAGTGCATCATACCATGCTTTAGCGTCTTCCTTCAAAGAAAAAGGAAAAAACTTGGCCACATAAAAGTTTCGTATCTTCTCATCAGTAGTAAATAGATTACCTAACTCGGCGAGTTTGGTCAGGTGTTCTATAGCATCATAATTTTCTCTGCCATAAAAAGGGCCAGCTTCGACCGTAGATATAAGTGAAAGATCAACAGAGAAATCATAATCAGGATCAGTGATGCATATAGGAGATGTAGCAAATTTAGGATCAAGAGTAGTCTTGTTCTTCATGGAGTGCTTTTCAAGCAGCTCCTTAACAACACCAGGGTCGGAGTCGACACACACTTTGAGTTCCCTGCAAAAATCATCATCAAGAGTAATATAATCATCATCAAGGATTCTCTTCCTGAGTTCATCTAAGTCTGGGTAACCAAAGGTTTTGCACATACGAATATAGGTGGCAGGAGTCTCAGTCTCGGACTGTGCTGCAACCTTAGCAATCTGAGCTTCAAGATAGTGACCAAGAAAACTAGTATCATCAAGAGAAGTGGAAGCATCATCAAAAGTATTGGACATAGTAATAGACTCAGTAGAAGTAGCATGTGGCGGTAGTGGTGAAGCAAACTTACTTATAACGGAAGGTGAATCAAGCGTAGCACTGGTACTCAGAACGATACCTTTTCTTGTAGTGGATGGTAGGATCGGAACCTTGGGGTCTCCTTTCTTACCCATAGCGGATGAAGTGTAGCAAGCAGGATACTTCAAGTGGACTCATAAATATTGCTATGCTCCCCGGCAACGGCGCTAGAAAACAGTACTTGATGACCCTCAACTGTAGGGGATCGTGTGTAGCGTTTTCGCGGGTAAGTTAACCCAATTTATTGATTCTACACAAGGGGAGCCAAAGAGTATTTATAAGCTTTGACAGTTGAGTTTTCAATTCAACCGAACCTGAAATATACTTGCTTGCAAAAATATATTAATAGAAACTGTGGTATGATAGTGATAGTGGTAACAACAAAAGTAAAAAACAACAAAAGTAAACTAGTAGTAACCAACAGGATTAAAATACTGTAGGCTAGGGAGATGGATGGTTGGGCGCTGCTTGAATAAGATTGAACATGTAATAGATTCTAACATGCGGCAAGGCACACTGAAAATAAAGGATCACCTAAGCAAATATCAAAAATTAGACATGTATCCCGTAGGTAGTTGTGCGTGCTTGCAATAAGAACTTGCACAACATCTTTTGTCCTACCATCCCGCTACGAACGGGGCCAAAGGGAACTTATGGAGATTAAAGTGTTCCTGTTAAAGAGCACCGGAACAAAGCAATAAACTCAATGGATACATGAAATCCTCAAATTATGGACCATACCCTTTGGTGTCCCAAGCTGTCACCTTTGGGATCTCCGGTTCCGGACCATAATAGGTGCATACAACTCATAGATAGGATCAAGAACATAGATATACTCATGAAAACACAAGTGGTTCAGATCTGAAAACATGGCACTCGGGCCCAAAGTGACAAGCATTAAGAGCAACAAGTTCTAGCAAAGATGATAAACACCATAGTAGATGATAGGCAACATGCCCCCAACAATCTGACGAACTATTACATGATCAAACTCATCCAATCCCTACCATCCCCTTTACCTACAGCAGGGAATTACTCACACATGTGAAGAGAAGTCATGGAGGGAGGATGGAGTGGTGATGGTGATGACGATGGCGACGATCTCCCCTCTCTGGAGGCCAAATCAGCCTCCAGATTAGCCCTCCCGAGGAAGAACAAAGGGTGGCGGCGGCTCCACAACGGGTTCTGGAAAAGCGACTTCTGTTTTTGGGTTTTCCCGTCACGGGAATAAATAGGGGCCTCGGTAGGGCACCAGAGGAGGGGGAGGCCCCCAGGCGGCCAGCCGGCGCGACCAGGGGTGGGGCCGCGCCAGCAGGGCGCCTAGAGCCCCTGTGGGCCCCCTCTGGTTCGTGGAAGCTTCAGGTGCGTGGATTATTTTATGATTTTTCCTGCAATTTTCCGAGATACCTAAAAATCCATTTTCCTGCACAGAATAAAACCATACAAGAAGCTCTGCTGAAAACAACATCGGTCCGGATTAGTTTAGTTCAAATCAAGCAAGAATGAGGGTAAAACAATAGCAAAAGTGTTTGGAAAAGTAGATAAGGTTGAGATGTATCAGCAACTATTTGTGTATTTATATGTAGTCATACAAATATGAGCTTAACATAAATGATTGCACAACAATAATTTAACGAATGTTGTATGGCTCACAATTTGTCTTAAGTACATATATGCAGTACTCGACAATCAATTTCACATCAGTAGAACTCAAGATTTTGAAAATTTTGTTTCATAAATTTTGTTAGCGGTGAGAACCTTGTCTGGATTAAATCTGGGTAAGAGGGGTGTACAAGAACATACTGTGCGTTTCAAGAAATCATCTCGCACGGTGATGTTGAACAACTCCTGTGTGCGTTCGAGGACGCACAATCCTCCCTTGTCATTACACTTTGGGCACTGAAATTGAAATCTCGAGTAAGACTGAAGAAAAATGGATCCACATACATTGCATTTACAGGGATTACTAGCTACGAACAGACTTCGAATTCGAGGTACAAGATGCGGGGAAATATTCGACTAACCTTAATGTCCACTAGAAAAAACCCTATCTGGCGGGGGTGGGTGAGTGCGAGAAAAACGTCGAGAACAGCAGGTGCGATAGTCGGTGACTCGAGGGGTGGTGTAGAAATGCGGTTCTGCTTGCGGGCGGCAGCAATTTACAACAACGTCAGTCCGCGAAATCTGGTATTTGAGGAGGGTTACGAACGAGCAGAGGATTGCAGGAGCAAAGTGAGAGCGGGGAAGAAAGGGGGTAGGGGTTTCTCAACGTGCCGATACATTTTATATGGAGTTGGACCCGTCCTACATGTCATCTAGCTTATGTTGTGGAGACCCTTGGTAAATATAAATGTGGGCAATTATTATATATGGTACTACCCAAAACTAGGAGAGCAGAGTCAACTTTGTGCTGGTTCCGACCAGAAGCCTCATCCTGCTATGTGTGTACTTTGTACAAGTTATAATATAGTAGAAACATCACATATAACAGAAACTCAAATATATTGGAGTTCAAACATCACATAAATTTTCATGCATAGCTTGCCAATTCAGATACAGAAGGTTCCAAACAGACATAAACATACTTTTACATATCACTAGGATTCAAGCAGCAGCAATTGCACCTGCATCACCACTGCCTCCAGCATCTCCTTCATCATCTTCATGATCCAAAGGATGTCAAGGAACAAGAAGAATGACAGTCCTGGTGAGGGTGTACAATTCAGGAGTACATGGCATCATCTCTGAAACTTTTGTAGCCATCATTAGTGCTTATGCCTCGGTGCCTTCTCCTAACTTGAGTTTGCAGCCATGAACCAAGGAAACAGAGGATTGGTTCTTGAATTTTCCAATAACCAGATCCTTGATTTCATGATCAGCAATCTTGAAGTCCCAATGCCCTAAAGTGTGATGGAGAGTGTATGCAACAACAAATGCAGCTGAAAATAGTCTGCTCTTCACATTGAATATGGCTATGTCATCAACAACACTATTCGAACAAACTTAGGTGAATGATCATACAACTGAAAAAGTCAAATAAATAACATATCACAGAAAATCACATGATACTTCCATCTATGCACATAACTATGAATTATGTAGCACACAGTGTCATCCAAAATCCATGAAATATATTATAAAAATGTACCTTAGGGTCTAAAATCAGACGACGCTTGATTCTTGATTCAAGCACATCATCGGTCGATACTGCAGGCCTTTTCCCCTGGCGTACATATTTATAAACGTTCAGGTCAACTTTTGGTTTGTACAACTTTTGAAGGAAAGGAATCGGTCCGTCGGATTTGAAATGAATCGATCCTATGATTTATGAACTTAAATGCATGTCATCTCATTTCCTATTGTTTTGCTATTCACATGATTTTGTATCCATTCTACCAAAGGAGGCCTCAGATTTGGGCGTTTGATTCACTAAAATGATTCACTAAAATGTTGCAATGCATCGAGCGCAACATGATATTTGCTGCAAACGCTAGCACACTGAGATCGGATGCCTCTACCGCATTCCATCCAATGCCTATGGAGGCAATGTGATGCGCCTCATGAGTAACCGAGATGGTGTAGGGAAAGGCTCTAATTGTGCCCAATCTTCACAATTTAGAGGTGGGTGAAGAATCAAGCTTAAATTGAAATAGAAAAGAGAAACAAGAACAAGATTCACATTCAAATTAACACTCAAATCATCACCAAATAGTCATATACCACAAGATCCAAGATACAACTACGAGAAAAGATGGCTAGATAGTCTTCTCAAATCCTATGGAGATGGGGTTTGAGAGAGGTAGATCTCCCTAACCCTAGAAGGTAGGAGGTCTTAAAATTCATTTTCGGGATTCTTCTCTAAGATAGAGGTCTTCATCCCAGTAGGGGATGTAGATGGGAAATGTTCTCTCTCAAATCTTAGTTTGTACTATGATAATCCTTGTTCGGAACTAGGAGGAGAGTACTCAGAGTATAGGGGTAAAGAGGGGTGCATGGGTCATGGCCCTTTATTCTGTGCATAGGAAGACTAGTAGTACTGATCAAGGGGCCGGTAATACCGCCTGGTGGTAGTACCACATACAAGGTTGGTAGTATTGCTTGCTTCATGACTCAACCCCTTATATTCTTCTTCTCAGAGTTCTGTTTCAACCATGGAATGCTCTTCATTTATTATCTTTAGTACTCCACTCAATGATCATCCTCTATACATTCCCACCTATAATCTTGCTTAGTGTGCAAACCAATGAACTACCATTTGACATATAGAACCAAGAGGATCAAAGCCTTATTGGAAATTAATTTCAAAGGAGGAGAGGAATTGACATCAAATCTTATCTATATATACACATCTAGAGTTATAAAATTAAACTATATATACACATAGAAGAACCTGGCATATTATTTCATAAAGGGTTTATCACGAAATATGATGGATAATGCATCGAGGTATATGGATTGAGACCCACTACATAAGTTATACATGGTGGTAACCAATTCTATGTGATCGAAGATTCCATGAATTATAATTGGTAAGATAAACTATTGGATAACTGAGAGGAATTGACATCAATTCTTATCCATATCCCCAGTTGGTATAAATTGCCTAATACATTAAAAAAGAAATATAAGGGGCGAGACATATGTTTCAAGATTTAGGGGGCATATGTGTTGTTATTTATTTATGCTCCGATTCTATTAGCTCTGATTTGTATCATGCTACTTGCTTATGTGGAAAGGAAATCCTCCCTAATATAAGGAAATAATAATTATATATGAGGAGAGGAATCGTAAGGAGAGAAAAATCTTGTTAGCATATTATTGAAAATTCTATTTTTGGGGAGATGCCTTTGCTTCAAGTGGTATTCAATTTATAGTGATACTAAATCATGTGCATGTCATCACATTCTTGGTTCACTTGTAGTGCGTTGTATCTTCTTGAAATGAGATCCTTGTGTTATCTAACCTAGTTATCTAAAGTTTGTTTCTTCAGGTAAGCTAACTTGTACTTAAAATAAAGTGTGTGCATATCATTCATCAGTACTATGATTACATCTTGCTGTATATATCTGTTTTCAATTAGGAATCATATACTCCTTGATTGATTTAATTTTAATCATCTGCTTTGATGCACTCGATTTTTGGGGCATGGGTTAGTCTCCAATGCCTATTCAATTTTTTATTTGCATTCCAAAGAAATCTCCAAATATGCACAATTTTAGGAGAAGCCTCCATATGCCTCATTATCTTCAAAGCTTTATAATATCCTTCATGATTATATTTTCATTCAAAGGTTTGATGTATGTTATCATCAATTACCAAAAATGGGGGATTGAAAGTGCTCCTAATCTCTTGGTAGTTTTGGCAATTTATGTAACATACATATTGTTGGACTAATGTTTTCCTTGAGAATATTTCAGAAAAGTTCAGGCGGAACTTGTGATGTGAAGATGGACCCCTCAAAATGCTAAGGGCAAGTGTTGGTCAAGCCTCAAAACTCCATTTTATATTTAAGTATTCTAAGATCACATTGAGTCCATAGGAATGCGAATAATATCAAAAGGTGATGAGTTTGATGATAACGGGTTACTTGATCAAGTGCTTGGATATCAAATCCCAAAGCCTCATTCCCACAGTCCACTATATCACAAGCCTCAGATACAACTTTGACTCACCGAAACAAATACAATCTAGAGTCATTGAGTCACTACTAATATAGCCATTTCCTAAACCTAAACTTTCGTACTCACCAAGTTGACCATCCGGAGGCACCGAAAAACATTCTGTTACCTACTCGGTACCCATCTATAATTCAATCAAAATTGCCGACAATTCCATTCTTGTGTTAGGTGAAATTAATCATCCTCCACATCAAGAGGAAGGGGAAATGAATCACCTTCCTCTCCCCGACAAGCGAAGGGACCTCCCCAGCTCTAGCAACCCGTTGTGAGAATAGATCTTTAGGAAGCAACAATAGCTCAACGACAATCCCATCACATGGATCTCCTCAATAGTGTTGGCAAACCACTCTCGATCGTATCATTGATGATATCCTTCTTCTTCTCACCTTTAGAAAAAGTGCCTTTTGTGCCTCTTATCCATCCTCGACAATGATATCAGTACAAACTCCTCTGCACCCTTAGTCGTGGCCATGCGCCATGTCATCCTCCTCTCGAGATCCGCCTCTGCAAGCCATCAAACACTCGAGGAATGAGAGAGAAAGATGGGTGAAGCAAAAGACTAAAGACAATGAAGAGGAGGGGCCTCGAGTAAGTTAACATAGATGTGGAGGGTAAAAGAAGATCCATGGTCGTGATGCTCTCTTATAAGGCTAAAACAATAAGTCTAAAGATCTGTTACCCAACGTCATTGATGGGACTAAATGTGCAAGGTTGTCGCAGCGACTCAATTCTATAATAAAAAATAAAACTTTAGAAAAAGCTCAGTGTGTGCTCAGGCAAAACAAGGAGAAAAAGGAAGTGAAGACTTTTAAAGAAGCCGTTCCACAACCCCCATTGGTAGAAAAAAGTGTACCCCCAATTTTAATTGTTGGCACGCCAAATTTAATCCACGCCAATGCTATTTTTTTCAAATAGTGTTGGGGGTCTTACTTTTTATTACGCTATCTCTATGGCATTATTGCTAGTGTGGAAATGATTTGTGATGCCACTTGTAAGTATAAACCATCTTGCCGAAGCGGGTAAAGACATAGGTGGCGTAGAAAAATGACCGAACGCTAACGATATTTTATATATCAACGGCGTGTCAATTTTATAAACGACACCAAAATAATTTTTGGATCCACATTGTGTACCCTATCTAGGGCCCACATAGTGTTGGGGCATGTGTAATTTGATTGCCACACCAACAATACCATCACAACACTATTCACATGTGTCCCTTGCCATATCTCCCTCCTATAGTTATCCTTCTTCTTCCTCCTCTCCCCACACACTCACACTTGCATTATTATTTTCCTCCATTAATGGCGCCCACCACTCTATGTATGGAGGGTTGTCCTCTTGCTCGATGGATCTACAACCAGTTCAAGCTCATCCCTAGCTAGGCTCTACCTTGTGACGTAGGTAAAGAAGCAACTCGATCGATCTCCTTGATTGTTTGCATTATGATATGGATAGATGTGTGATTATATCTAGTGTGTGGTTAATTCTAGTGCTTCATGGAGTGCCAATATTTCCGGGCACCTCAACGTTCATGTCTCATATCAAGAAGATGGTCATTGATATGCTCTTGACAGGATGATGCGCTCTCTAAAGGTACTACAAGCTATGGGTTTCACTATAATGGATACCGAAGGGTATTGGAGGGATATAGTGATGTGAACTAGATATTTGATGTTGATGACTTAAAGCCACAAGTGGTTACATGTTTACACTTGTTGGTGGTGATTTTTCTTGAAATCATAACTCACAACATTAGGCGCAACAACTGTTGAAGCGGAATATCCTTGAGAGCTTTTGATGGATTTGCCAATGGTTATAAAACCAATACTAGTTATCCTAATAAACTATGACAATCAAACTGTTATCATCAAGATAGACAACTATAAGAATAATCAGAAGTCATCAGGACATCTGAGAAGATTGAAATATGTTAGATTAATGAGAAAATCTAGAGTTATAACATTGAACTATATATACACATAGAAGAAAATGGCATATTATTTCAAAAAGGGGTTATCACAAAATGTGATGGATAATGCATTAAGGGAGATGGATTGAGACCCACTACATAAGTTATCCATGGTGGTAACCAATTCTATGTGATCGAAGATTCCGTGAATTAGAATTGGTGACGGATGACCCTCAACTGTAGGGGATCGAGATAGTCTTCGCGGGTAAGATAACCCAATTTATTGATTCGAACAAGGGGAGACAAAGAATATTTATAAGCTTTAACAGTTGAGTTGTCAATTAAACCACACCTGAAATATACTTGCTTGCAACAAAAAATTAGTAGCAACAGTGATATGGAAGTGATGGTGGCAACAGGAATAGTGGCGGTGAAAGAGCGAAAGTAAAACAACAAAAGTAAACAACTAGTAACTAGCAGGATTAAAGCACTGTAGGGTAGGGAGATGGATGGTTGGGCGCTGCTTGGATGAGAGTGAACGTGTAATAGATTCTAACACGGGGCAAGGCACACAGAAAAGCAAGGATCATCTAGGCAAATATCAAACATTAGGCATGCATCCCGTAGGTACTTTTACGTGCTTGCAATAAGAACTTGCACAACATGTTTTGTCCTACAATCCCGCTGCAAACGGGCCCAATAGGAACTTATGGAGATTAAGGTGCTCCTGTCAAAGAGCACCGGAAAAAAGCATTAACACGCAATGGATACATGAAATCCTCAAATTATAGTCCATCCCCTTTGGTGTCCCAAGCTGTCACCTTTGGGATCGCCGGTTCCGGACCATAATAGGTGCATACAACTCATAGATAGGATCAAGAACACAAATAAACTCGTGAAAACACAAGTGGTCCAGATCTGAAAACATGGCACTCGGGCCCAAAGTGACAAGCATTAAGAGCAACAAGTTGTAGCAAAGATGATAAACACCAAAGTAGATGACAGGCAACATGCCCCCAACAATCTGACGAACTATTACATGATCTAACTCATCCAATCCTAACCATCCCCTTTTCCTACAGTAGGGAATTACTCACACATGAAAGGAGAAGTCATGGAGGGATGATGGAGTAGCGATGGTGATGACGATGGTGATGATCTCCCCTCACCGGAGGCCAAAACAACCTCCAGATTAGTCCTCTCGGAGAAGAACAGAGGGTGGTGGCGGCTACACGATGGAAACTGGGAAAACAAATTATGTTCTGGGGTTTCCTCGCGACAAGAATAAATAGGGGTCTTGGTAGGGCTCCAGAGGGGGGGAGGACCCACCTAGAAGGACTCCCGGCGCGGCCAGGGGTGGGGTCGCACCAGCAGGGCGCCTGGGCCCCCTGGCTTCCCTCTGACCCCACTTCTGGCTCAGGGTCCCTCCGGGTGCGTGGTTTTCTGAGACGCCTAAAAACCATATTCCTGCACATAAGAAAACCATACAGGCAGCTCTGCTGAAAACAACGTCAGTTCAGGTTAGTTTCGTTCAAATCATGCAAGAATGAGGCCAAAACAATAGCAAAAGTGTTTGGAAAAGTAGATACGTTTAAGACGTATCAACTCCCCCAAGCTTAGCATATTGCTTGTCCTCAAGCAATTCAGTTCAATGAACTGGACGCGACAAAGAAAACTTTGACAAACTCTTTTGCTTCATTAGATGTATATAAGCATGTACTACGAAAAGAGTTTAGCAAGTATTGAAACAATGCTACAAGGACAATGCACGAAGCAATCCTTCTTTCAAGTGATTAATCACAAACAACCAAAAGTAAATAATATGCTGCTAAAATCTAGACAAGACCACAATGAACATGACTTGAACATAATAGAGTGGTATCTAACTAGCCTCCATGAGAGAAGCAAAACATAAATGTGGAAACTCCTCCAGAGTTTTAAAGGAGACTAGAACTAAGAATTTCAGAACAAGCAATATCACAATCATGCAGAAGACAATGTAGTACTTTGGGACAATGCATGGTACACTAAGAATGACAATTATGCTCTCAGTCGTTGGTGCTTTGAAGAAAGATGGGGAGACTCTCGAACCGTGTCTTTTGATGGCAAGGTTGAAAACCCGTGGATGGAAGCAAAGACTAAACATGTACCATAGCTCGTGGTTTTTGAAAACAGAAATAAAATTCTTTTTTGGAAGTGCAACTTTCCAGTCAATGGTAGACGGTAAAGGTCTCTCAATATCTCCCGTACCAACCATATTGATGGCGGTTCCCATGCTTTTTGCTTACACTTATGTTCCCTTATCCATCTATCATTTGACGGTCTATGGTGCCTTTTTATTTTGCCTCAAGTATGGAAGGAAATTTCTTGTTCCATCTATCATTAACAACATTTGGTCCATTTCATTCCATCATCAAGTATGGGGGAAGTGTATTTTATATAAAATGTGAAACAAGAGAGAACTGGGCATTCTCCAGACCGGCCTATTCCTCATAAATTTGACTAGTTAAAACTTTGTCAAGGAGTACAACATTTTTGGCATGGAAGATACTGATTTTCCCTCACCGCACCATGAGCTTGTACGGTTACAAAAAGGAAGCTCTTGAATAAATTTTTGAGATGGTACAAGAAAGTCTGAGTTAGGGATGGCAGGTAAATATCATATATAGGAAGGTATGGTGGACTCAAGTGGAATAACTGGTTTGAAAAGGAGTTTGGATGCACAAGCAGAATTCTGCTTAGTGTGAGTGAAGGTTAGAAAAAGACTGGGAAGCGACCAACTAGAGATCAATAAAAGTCTTAATCATGCAGAGCGACATAACAACATTGAATCGGGCTTGAAAGTGATATAACTATTCTGAAATAAAAAGATCATCAAGGCATGATAGACTTTTTACTCATAAACATGTGTGAACATGTGCCAAGTCAATCCAAGAATTCTCCGAAGGGAAATACCATTTGAATATGCCAAACCATGAACAATTCAATGCATGTAAATCATCTCAACAACACATTATGCAACCTAGCTATTTGAGATTAGCCACAAAGAAAGCATGAACCACAGGGAAAGCATTGTAAACATAGCACTATGTCGCTACGAGCTGGTCTCTAGATCATAAGTACATGCATATGTACAAAAGTAGAAACAAAAGGAGTTCATACCGGTTTTCCTTGTTGCATCTCTTCCGTCGATCTTCGTCATTAGTGCCTTGTCACTTGCACGATCGAACGTGGGAAATATGATCAAATGCCATCACGGACTCGAGATGAACTCTGAAAACAAAGCAAACTAAAGAGAGAAAGGAAATATTTTTGGGTTCTTCAAAGGTTTAACGAAAGAAAAAGAAAGGAGAATATTTTTCTTGTTTTTCCAAACTAAGAGAGAACAAAGAAGAATAGGCAAAAACTTCGAAAAGATCAAAGCGAACAAAATAAAATGAATAATACAATGGAAAATGGAGAAGGGCACGTACTCCCCCAAGCTTAGGATTTTGGCCTAAGTTGGCAACGGCTACTACGGTCCCCAGGAGCCTCCAGCTCCGGGTTAGTACGGGCACTACTGGAATCTGCTGGTTTGCCGTCAGCCAGAGCTGACGGCAATTTCCTGGATAACCGACGGCAAAGGCTTTGCCCTCAGTGTGCCGTCGGCAAAGATGCTGGCCACGATTTTATCAGCAAACACATTCTTTGTCGTCAGCTCAAAATCGACCGACGGCAAAGACGTTGCCGTCAGCTATGTGGCACAGGCTGACGGCACAAAGCGATGACGGCAACGGCACAAGCCGAGCCCCGTTAGAGGGATAACGACAGGCTTTGCCGTCAGCCGACCTCGGGCTGACGGCAAAGTTTACTGCTGGTGGGCCATACGTGCCAGGGGTGTTGGCAGCACTGACATGTGGGTCCGTTCTTTGCCGTCAGCCAGGGTACTGCTGACGGCAAAGCCGAAAACCTGGAAAAAATTGTTATTCTCACAGTTGCCAGGTTACATAGGTTGTCGCCACGTGTCCTCCTTTGCCATCAGCCCACCGACGGCATAGGCTTTGCTGTCCGTAAGCTGACGACAAAGACCCTCTCTGCTTTTTTTATATTTGTTTTCTGTTAATTCCCTGCATTTGGAAAACATAGATACAAATAGCAATTTTTTTTGCCCAGGCCCTAAACAGCACCACAAGTGCATCACAAAGTGCAAACAACACCAATATATATAATTAAAGTGCAAAAAAGATGACAAAGTATCACATTATAACAATAAAAGCATCACAAGTGCATCACAAAAACAAGTGCATTACAAAGTGGATCACAAGTTCATCTAAGACTACATGAGTACAGTCCTGGAGCATCCATCCATATGCCATGTTGCTTTATCAAAATCTGCATAATGAGAAGAAGAAGAAGAATCTAGCGATAAGCAATTAGAAGAATACAATAAGAAAGAAGTAATCTAAATTAAGCTAAGCAATTAGAAGAAGAAGAACAAGAAGAACAAGAAGATGGAGAAAAAGAAAGAAGAGAAAAAGGAAGAATAAGAAGATTTGTTCTTCTTATTCTATTTTTTCTCCTCTTTCTTCTTCTCTTATTTCTTCATCTCTTCTTTGTTCTTCTCTTCTGGTTTCTTTTTAAACTTTGTAAACTAATTATGTCATTTTTGAGCTCTAATATCAACTAATTATGCTATTTTTTGTGTTATCAAGTAATTATGTCATGTTTGTACCAAATAAGCAACGTCTATATCATTTTTGAGGTAAGTAAGGTAATTATGTAATTTTTGAGGTAAGTAAGATAATTATGCAATTTTTTTGACTAAGTAGAATTTACTACGCTAACTAAAGCATGACATAATCTAAGTTGAACTAAACAATAACAAGAATAAGAAGGAGAGGAATAACTTACCGAATGCCAAGTCACGGAGGAGAAGCAGCATCTCGGTTGGTCGCCGGGTTGGTAGGGCTCTCACTAGGAGAAGTAAAGGGATCATGGGATGCAACTCTGGAATGAAGCTGCAACAAGGCAAGAGTTGAAATATGTGGTTAGCACGACGACAGACAATGGTATAAGACCATGCAAGGTTGGTCATTGAAAGGGAACTCACCGTTCCCACCGGAGAAGGCATCAGCGGAGGGGACGGCAAACCTTGCTTCTCACACATAGCCTGCAAATTAGATTTCGAGGAGTCAAAGAAATAGCCTTGTTGCTTCTCACACATAGCCTTGCTTCTCACACAACTGACTTACCGCAACGAAGTCGTGCATGGCCTTCGCATGGGCTGTCACAACCCTCTTTTAGGTATGTGCTAGGGTTTAAGTGCTCCTTTGCATCATGCAAAAATTTCAAAAGAAATTGGAATTGGGGAAAGTAGAAAGCCCTAAAGAATTTAATTCAAATGGCCAGATAAAAAATTGCTCCAAAAATCACTGTGATATTTTTAAAAAGTCGTAGAAATAAGTCAGACCACATATAAAGTTGAGTGTGTCCCACTCAAGGCTCACTGATTCTTCAAAAATATTATAAGTGCCTTGGAATGAAATTAAGACCCCTATTTGATTTGAAATTCAAATTATTTGAATTTCAAAAATCTCCAAAACTTGTGAGTGGCTAGCTATATATATTCTAAGCCCACATAAAAGTTTTGAAGATTTTATAAGATGCTTTGCTATTTTATTCAAAGCAAAACAGAAATACAGAAAAAGAAAAACAAAAGAAATAAATAAAAGAGGGCTTCCCCTGGAAGAAGCCCAACTTATCCCCCCAGCCTACAGGCCGGCCCAGCCCAGCCCACCGGGTGCTTGTCGTCTACCTCAAGCACCTCGGTGGCGAGCTGGGAGCGCGCGGCGACCTCCACCTCGACAGCGAGAGCCGTCTAGGGCTCCCCTTGACACGTCTTCGCGCCACGGAGCATGCCACAGAGCCCCTCCCCTTTCCCCTCCTCTCATGGGTCCTCTCTCGCGCCAGCTCGCCGGAAACTCGCGCACCCAGTGGCCTAGCCGGAGCGCGCCGCCGTGCAACGCGTGGCCATCGAGCATATCCCGGCGAACTGCTCTGTCCAGAAGCCCCGTAGCAGACGCCTTGGTCGAGCTGCGTAGCAAATCGAGGCCAGAAGCCTCTGGAGATGTGATACGTCCAAAACGTATCGATAATTTCTTCTTTCTCCATGCATGTTTTGTGTGATATTGCTATGATCTAGATACACTTTCACACATTTTTGATCATATTTGGACTAACCTATTAACTCAGTGCACCCCAGTGCCAGTTCCTGTTTTCTGCTGTTTTTCTATTTCAGTTTCACCCATATAAAAAGTGCCAGAAAAATTCGGGAAAATTCAGATAAAAAATCAGCGTGACGGAAGCTTCGAGAAGAGCCCAGGAGGGGCCAGAGGGGAGCCAGGGGGGCCCAGGCGGCCACCCGGTGCGGCCCACACCTGGCCGCGCCAGGGGGGCGCCTGGGGCCCCTGGTCCACCTCTGGCTGCCCCCCTTCGCCTATTTATCCCCCGTCATGGGAAAACTCCAGAAAGAGAACCCTATTCCGCGAACTCGCCTTTGTTCCGCCGCCGCCGCGCTTCCAAGATCGGGAGCACCAGAAGACCTCTTCCCAGCACCCTGCCGGAGGGAGGATTGACCTCCGGGAGTCCCCTCTCCACCATGGATGCTCCCCGGATGTCTCGTGAGTAGTTTTACTTGGACCATGGGTCCGTGATCAGTAGCTATGTGATGTTCTCCTCCACTCTTTGATCTTCATTTTTAGACCTCGTGAGCTTCCCTACATGATCGAGGCACCTTTGTAATATTTCTGCTATTGCTATGTTGAGTTTGATCGGATCTGATGGATTATGAGATTATGTTCAGATTGTGATAGAGTAATATATTTGGTTCTTATCTCTTGTATTTTTGTTCCTAAGTAATTCTTGCATGCTCTCCGTTGCTGTTTATTGCTTTGGCCAAGTAGTAGGTAGTGACTCCAAGAGGGAGCGTTGTGCTAGATTGTGGGTTCATGCCTCCCCGATGACATGCTTGAGTGACAGAAACATGAGTCTAGGGGATGTGCTGTTGCCACAAGGGTGAAAACAACGGTGCTTGTAACCGCGGTTACAAGGATTGTTTAATTTACGCAAAGTTCTTTTTAATGCAGTTGTCTGTTGCTTCGTGTTTACACTTTGGGTGGGGCTCGCAACTTAATACTAGCGAGATGTTCTGGATAGATATCTCAAGGTGGATGATTAGTAGTAGATGCAGATGGATTTCGGTCTACTTTTTTTGGCGTACTGCCCGTGCTTTTGAACCTCTACCTTTCTTTTGTAGCATAGTTAGCATTGCGGTGCGTTCATAATCCTGTCAATTGCCTTTCTGTAATTTGTTTACCTCGCATAGCAATTTTTATCGTCTTTTGGGAGAGAGACATCACTAGCCAACATCGCGTATCCCGGTCCGTATCCTCATTATTGTTTCCAAGCTATATTTACTTTTCTGCATTTACTTTCAAGTTGCTATCATTATCCCTTGCATTTTATCATTTGTGAACAACAAGACCGGAGAGATTGACAACCTCTCTGAACTTCGTTGGGAACAAAGTTATCTGTGTCTGTGTGCAGGTCCGCGTCAGTTGCGCCACTGACACCTACTTATCATCTCCGGAGTCCTACTGGAGACAAACCTTGGTATCTTTACTGAAGTAAAACTCGCTGCTGTACTGCATCACGCCTCCCACTTGGGGCCTACCAACGAAGGGCGAGAAGCCAATAAGCAAGAGAATTTCTGGCGCCATTGCCGGGGACTCGAAGTGCCAAGATAGGGGAGTTGCACACTACCCTTTACCTTTGTTTTTTAGTCTTGTTAGTTTACCTTTAAGTTTTTATCTTTGTGTCTTTTATCAAAATTTACAAAAAATTTATCTATCTTGCTGTTAGTAGTCCTCCTTGTTTAGATGAACATGTTAGGACTAGGTGCTTTGCGGGAATCGGAAGTTCTCGATTTCCGTCAAAGGGATGGAGAAAATATGAAGAAGGCATGGGACAGAATTTCTGAAGCACATAAAAGAATTATGCCTTGGATATCTATAAAGATTGTGCTTAGAAATTTTTACCATGGTCTTTTTAAGTGGTGTAAGCACTCTCTTGACATTATAGCTGAAGGAGATTTTCTAGAGTGTGATGAATATAGGGCTCTTGGGATTTTGCATAGTCTATCTAGTTATTTTGTTTATGATCGTAGTATTGATACTGTCATAGATAGACTTGCCACTGTTGAAAAAAGACTGGATGCTCTAGATTTGGGGAAAGTAGAGGAACTTAAGTCCAACAAGAAAGAAATGTTGGAGATAGATGATGATTGGGAGCCCTTTGTTAGGATTAACATCTCTAACCAAAGCTTCCTTGCTTTTTGTGATATTGCATCCACAGTTTCTACTATGCCAAAAATAGTTTATGATTCTTTGAAACTGGATATGGATATATTATCATCTTATCATGAACATTCTAATGGAGATATTTCAGAGGTTAAAGGAAAGGTAAAAGAAGTCCAAGTTGCATTCCTTCATAGGACTGCACCAATGGATTTCTTCATCATGGAGCCAAACCAAAGTAACATTGTGCTCGGAAGAGACTTCCTCCGTGCTATGAAAGGCTTCATTGATATTGGTAATAGGCACATACGCTTACACGGTATGGCGAAAGCTTATGATGAGTTATGTATGAAGGGAGTTTTCAAGTGTGCGATGGAAGATGATGAAAGAAGATCCAGGAGTGTCAAGCGCTCAAGCTTGGGGATGCCCCCATGCATCCCAAATAAATATTCAAGGAGACTCAAGCGTCTAAGATTGGGGATGCCCCCGTGCATCCCCTTCTCCATCAACAATCATCAGTTCGTCCTTTGTCTCACTATATTTTTATCACTTCATGCGTTATGTGCTATGCTTGGAGCGTCTCGCTCTTAGGTTTTGTTTTTAGTTTTCTTTAGCTTTGCTTGCTGTTCATAACAAGTTAGATCCTTTCTTACTTTTTGTGGGAGAGAGACACGCTCCACTTTCAAAATCTAGAACACACCATAGGATTTTTCCTGCCTATCTTTTTGCTGTTGTGTGTTCTTTATCTTTCCATAGCTAATGCCATGTTTAGTTTTAGTCTTAGTTTGTCTTTAGCAAGAGATTTGGCTTTTGTTTAGTTTGTTGCTGCAACTCTTTTTAGTTTTCATGTTTATCTTGTTAAAGAGAGTTGGTTGTTGCACTGAGTTGTGTTTTGTCTTGAAAGTAGGTAATTGAGGTTGCTATTTAATTTTAGTAGTAGCTTGCAATAGTTTTGAGGCATTGTTGTGAGTAATGTTTGGACTTTTGGTGTCAAGAGCTCTTGCCTATTAGTGATAGGTGTCGTATTTTGGGAAATCCGTGTTTATTTTCAAAACCTACAAAACTAGTTGAGAACACTAGCTACTAGATGGATCACTACTCTTCTGAGGGGTCGAATATTAGAGTACACTCACGTACCATGAGTCGAGGATGCGCAAGGATAACCAAACCCCCATACACTCCTCCTCGGGGTACTTGTCTCTTTGTGAACCTCCTCATTAGATTGAGAGTTACCGATAATAAGTGCATGAGTTCTTCGTACTAATGTAAGTATTGAGAGTTGACACTTCCACCTTCCCATATTTTGCTAGCCTTTCCCGTGCCGTGCATTGCCTTCTTCTCACTCCGAGAGTTGGTGTCCACCTTCGCCGGTACATCCAAACCCTTGGCATGATACGCTCTGTCATCATAAGCCTCCGTTTATCCTTCCTCAAAACAGCCACCATACCTACCTATCAAGGCATTTCCATAGCCTTTCCGAGTTACATTGCCATGCAACATCCACCTCTTCATGACTTGATCTTCATGTCATACATGTTCCTGCTACACTGGCAGCGGCATACATTGCATACATCATGATAGTTACATCTTCTTTATGATTTTGAGTACCTTGTAAAGTGTGAAAGATCTCCTTTACCTTCTTGTAAAATAGAGTGTTGCCCTTGAGTGAGGAAAAGATCCCAAAGTGGACACATTAAAAGATCCCAAAGAGGAAAAATGAGAGTTAAATAGAAAGAGCCATTGAGGCCACCAAAAAAATATAAAAAAATAGAAAAAAGAGAAAAAGAAATAAAAAGAGAGAAAGGGGAAACACTACTATCCTTTTGAGAGATCCATACTAGTACTCCATTTATATCCTTGTACTCCATAGAGATGATCATTATGCATATAGCTATATGGGGACCTTCACACTATAGAACTTGGCTTGCATATTCCAAGGATGAGTCTCCTCAAACGAGCTTGTGACGCCCCCAAAATCAAGCCGTGTACAGTAATCATACTCGCAAGGTACACGATCGAGATTAGGGACTCACGGTGAGATATCACAACACAACTCTACAAATAAAATAATACAAGCTGTTTAATACAAGCCAGGGGCCACGAGGGCTCGAAAACAACAGCTCGAGAGCACAAAGTCAGCGGAAACAATAGTATATGAGTACAGACACAAGGATACAAGGTTGCCTTAAGAAGGCTAGCACAAATAACAACAGATCGAAAAGGCGAGGCCTCCTGCCTGGGATCCACCGAACTACTCCTGGTCAACGGGGAACTCGACGTCGTAGTAGGCATCGGGGATCTTCACGTTGCGGTGGTCGACATCGGGGATCTCCTACTCCTGGACTCCAACGTCGACTGCAGCGGCCGATCAGGCAAAACATAAAGGGGGAAATAAAGCAAAGGTGAGTATCTAGTATACCCGCGAGTCTTACGTCCGCTACTAAGCATTATGCATTGTATCAACGGAAAGAAGAGGCTGTATATAGTGGACTGAAAGATAGAAATCCAGAGCAAGGGTAAGAAGCTAGGCCTATCGAAGACTAGCACCTTCCGACGATATCTTGCAGCAGGAGGTAAGAATCAGCCAACAGTTATATAAAGCATAAAGTAACAATGCAACAGAAGTTGCTGCAGCATTGTATAATAATAAGTTGTAATAATTAAAAATGCCTCCGAGTTCACCTCCTCGACATCCCCGCGAGGAAGAAAACCCGGAACCATACAGTTTAATAATAATAGTTTCTAGTGGTAAGATCCAGCTTCAGCATAAAGCGTCCTGTTACCGTGGACACGGATATTCGAATAGATTAATCTTCCCTGCAGGGGTGCACTTGTGTTACGCTACACGCACGGATCTCCAGGGTGGAGGGAACCTTGTTAGGGAATGCTCCACCGAGGCTATCCGACACTTCATAGCCCATATTTCAAACTCAACAGAGAGGCCATCCGCCGGTCTAAATCCTAAGTACGCCGGGCCTTGGACCCCAAGCCGAACGTACTCCTGCACGGTGCGTGGCTGGCCGGTGAAGTTGAAGCAAATCCAAATAAGACACCACCGCGCGAGAAAATAAGACAACACCACTTCCCGGCAATCAACCCGCAGTACTGCTGACGTCTGAAGAGTCCTCGGACGACACTACGAAGCAGAGGAGCCCATAACTCGTAATTCCCACGGGTAGGTAGTGCGTACATGGCATATAGCCAACTCAAGACATTCACTGAACCATTTAGCATTTTAATTAACCTGCGTGACAACCGTTATCGTTGCCTCGACTTAACTGACCCGCGGACAACGACAGCAGCCAGGACCACCAGTACATCGGTGCCTGCCCCGTCGTCCCACCAAGTCACTGCGGTTACCAACAAGGTGAACCGTCTCCTTACCTTGTCTCGCGTGTGCTCCTGGAGGAGCTCGACTTTCGTGGTTTGGTAACTCTCGCGGCCAACGATCAGGGGCCAAGCATACCGGTACACTGGTCGTACCCTCCCTGTCGTCCCGTCGCAATAGCTCTCGCGGGCACCGTTGGGTCGCCCGACTTCTTACCTTTAAGGACACCAGTTGGTTCGAGTCCCTACCATTAAGTGAAACTAGGAGGAATCACCCTCGATGGTACACTTGAGCTAGCTCGACTGAGACATCAGCGGAATGAACTAAAGAGGTAAACCTCATATCATCCTGGTGATGCTACGCTACTGAGCCGACGAGAGTGAAATACGAGTCCATTCCACTCGTAAGCCAAACTCGAAGCGACTCGGCAGAGTCTCGCCATTGTAGGTTCCCTAGGGCGTCTGCATTGATCCGTACCTGTTGCAGTTGTAATATATGTTCCCGCGTTCACTCCCCTGAGTGATCACGACCCTCTATCTAATCCTAGCTAACAATGCGCAGGGCTCACTGCTGAATAATGCATAAGTAATAATAGGCAGCATAGGATTAAAGGAAGGTACATCAAGGGGCTACAGTGACAGGCTATGCAATTGAATAGGTAAGCAACGTAGCAGCAGCAGTAACAATGCCTAGTGCAAGAAATGTACGGAAAGATAGGCGATATCTGGGGAAGAGAATGGCTCTGCTTGCCTGGAAGCTTGGTAGTAGCGGTACGATCGTCGACGAAGTAGTCGTACTCGACGGTGTCATCAGCGGCAGCAACGGGGTCTACCGGAGAATAAGGGGGGGGGAGAAGAAACATTAAATACACAACAATAATAGCAATACAAATGTATGACACGGAAGATACAAAGCAACGGGGCTCTAACACATTGTTAGGTGATTGCTCGGAGCGGAAATTCATCCGGGGATGAAATACCAGCTCCGGGTGATCACCGGACAGGGTGTCCGGAGGGGGAAAGATCAAGCAGGGGGTGCCGTGGACATCCGACACGCGTGTGGGTTGTGTATCCGGGTAAGTTGATCTATTCCGAACAACTTTCGTGTTCAAAATAAATTCATCCGGGTACTTTAACATTACCGGACAAATCATCGAACAAACGGTCCGGAGGGGGGGGGGGGAAACGGTTCGACGTTTGGCATGTTAGAGGGGTGTGGTGGGAGTATGAGTAACGTATTCATAATCGTGGATCCGTTCTGAGTAACTTTCGTATACAAAAGTTTTTCATCCGGGCAACGTATATCGGTACCGGGAATTTTCGACAGACGCCCCGAAGGGGGGAAATGTCGATGTTCGGTACGTTAGAGGGGGTGGTAAACATACGGATAGCGTATTCGTATTCGGTATATTTTTCTGATCAATTTCGATGTATAAAATATTTTCATCAGAGTTGCGGATTAAAAGATATTGAATTTTAAAGTTTTATACAATTTAAATGATTTTCTGAATTTATTTAATTGGTTATTAAATAGTATCCAAAACAGTAGGCTTGACCTAGTCAACTCACAAAGGGGACCCATTTGTCATACACATGGTGTGTTTGACTAGTCAATGACCAGTGGGTCCCACATGTCATAGGCTATTTATTTAGCAGATTCATTTAATCTAAATTCTAATTAACGGTAGAGGACCTATTTGCAAAATCCAGAAACTTAGGAAGTTATCTGCGAACTCAAATCGTTTGATTCTACTAGCTCCTTATAGACTTTTGCATATTTGCCATTTTTCTACGAATTAATCGGTGCATCATTTGGAATTGGTCCAATGGAACAAATTGAAGCTGGTTAGACCAACTATTTGCACATATTAATTTTACAAATTTTAGAATTTGCTTTGATCTATTTTTGTTGCTGTCCAGAGGAGTACTTTGTAGTGTTAGCTATTTCCACAAGTGGCATTCTTCAGTTGCACTCAACAGCATGTAGCAATAGCACGGCTTCAGAAAATGAATTGGCAGCAGCAACACACGAGGCTGGCCACACGGCGACAGCGCGATGCAGTTGCAGCAGCAAGGAGAAGCAGGGGGCACGGCCTGGCTGTGCCACTCATGCACGTTGTGTACACACACATACCACGCGTGCACCACACAACCATGGCCGGCCATGGTCAACAACGAGCCGTGGCGGGAGCGACGAGGCCGACCAGCAGGGGTTAGAGGGCGCAGCGTGGCGCGGCTACGCACGAGCGGGCGCGCACGTGAAGGCACGGCCAAGCGCAGCAGCGGCGGCACAAGCAGAAAGGGAGCTCGAGCTCCGGCCATGGCGGCCGTCGACACGCAGGAGATAAACGGCAACGATTCAAGAGGGGGTTCGACGGGGGGTGCTCACGGCGGGTTGCAGGGGGTTGGCAGCGGGCTCGGGGATGGCTGTCCGTCCGGAATTTGAAGGAGCTCGTCGGCGGGCAGGAGGTTGAAGACGACGACGTAGCGCTCCGGGCTGTGGCTCCAGGCTCAATTCCTTCTGCTGGATGACGAAGTTGACGACGACGCGGCGCAAGGACACGAAGGGAAGGGCTGCAGTGGTGGTTGGCCGCGGCGGCGCACGGCGATGGCGACGGCTGACTTCGGGCAGATTTTCCTCCAGCAATGGAGAGGCAAGGAGGAGGGGGGAAAGGGTAGGTGAGATCCAGAAGGCGCGGGGGAGACTCTCCCTTATCCCCGGCGTCGACGGGAGGGGCAGGGGAGGCGGGGCCGGCCTGGCAGCGGCGCAGCGAGCCCTGCCGCCGTACGGGGCAGGTGGAGGGAGCAGTTGAGGAAGACAAGGGGAATAGGGGTGGGCTGGGCCAGGTGGGATTCGCCCATGGCGAGATTTAGTGTTTTGCCAATTTTTCTTTTATGTTACCTTTCCAATTATGTTTACATTTTGTTTGACCATCTATTGAATTTTGCAACACATGAAACAAACTCTAATATTATTGTTACAAGTTATAACAGTGCTACGAAAAGTTTGGTGGACATATAAAATCAATTGCATTTTTGTTTTATTTAAAAGGGGTCAAATGCTACTGTTTTGCTATTGTTTTATTTATTTACAATATTAAAACATTTTGATAAATCCCCAATTCTTTTTTAATATGACCTATTGATTATTAGGCATTTTACAAAATTGCTTTCACAATTTTTAGTTCATTTAAAATCCCACTTATTTATTTAATTTACCATGGCCATTTAATAATCCCTAAGCTTCTGGTTTTATTCCTTAATATTAATAAATAATTTTAAATAAAATAACCAGTGCCATAGTAACATGGCTTAATGATTGCTAGGCATCCCATTAATAGGTTTCATCATTGTGGTTTATCTAAGATTTCCATTTTATTTTAATTTATAAAACAATTTGATAACCCCACAACATCGGGTTCATAATTATCATTGACTTGTGATTATCCAAAGGACTAAGAATGGTTTGGTTTAGCCATGATCAAGTTGATTGACTGGCATCCACAATCCTTGGAGCAATTTTATAATTTGAAAATTTTATCAGGGTGAGAAACTGACAGAGCTATGATCAAGGGTGATCATGGCTTGATTAACAACAGTGATGATCATCAACAGTGGAATCACTGTAGTGATTACTATAACTGATTCTGAGGGTGTTACAGAGCTCTAGGTCTTCGTGAGCGAGCAAGTTAGATGCACCCCCACTAGTTCCATTGGAGAGCTTCTTAGCTCATATGTGCATCCGTTGCATGGCAATCCCTACTCCTCACATCATATCTATCATTTGGAATCTCTTGCCTATGATTGTCCTCATTGATGTGAGCCTTTCTCATCCTTTTTGTCTTCCTCCTCCGTACTTCTCTCTTTGCCATCCTAAGTGTCAACTCTCGTTCTTACGCTCATCCATTGCATGAGTGCTCAAAATATCGAAAAGGAGTGTATCAAATTGACTTGTACCTGGCTAGTGGTCTAGGGACGAGTCAAGATAAGATTCCAAAGAGGACCAAGTGTTAAACTTTAGTAGATTGAGTTCTCAACAAAAATACTTTTTTCTCTCGTATTCCCTATCCTCCTTTCTTGCACGCAAACACCATTTGGAGACATTCGAGTCACGGACAGCGAGAGCTCTTGCACCTTTTGTTCTTTTGTTACTTGGTTCAATGCTAATATAGACTCTTGCATGTTATGACTTGAATTGAATCTCTAACCTTGATTGCTTTACTTTTCAAAGTTCTTTTATGGTTGCTAGCATGTCACCACAGAAATTATGCTTGTTATCATTTACCTACTCGAGGACGAGCAGGAATTAAGCTTGGGGATGTTGATACGTCCAAAACGTATCGATAATTTCTGCTTGCTCCATGCATGTTTTGTGTGGTATTGCTATGATCTAGATACACTTTCATACATTTTTGATCATATTTGGACTAACCTATTAACTCAGTGCACCCCAGTGCCAGTTCCTGTTTTCTGCTGTTTTTCTATTTTAGTTTTCCCCCATATAAAAAGTGCCAGAAAAATTCGGGAAAATTCAGATAAAAAATCAGCGTGACGGAAGCTTCGAGAAGAGCCCGGGAGGGGCCAGAGGGGAGCCAGGGGGGGCCCAGGCGGCCACCCGGTGCGGCCCCACCCCTAGCCGCGCCAGGGGGGTGCCTGGGGCCCCTGGTCCACCTCGGGCTGCCCCCCTTCGCCTATTTATCCCCCGTCACGGGAAAACTCCAGAAAGAGAACCCTATTCCGCGAACTCGCCTCTGTTCCGCCGCCGCCGCGCTTCGAAGATCGGGAGCACCAGAAGACCTCTTCCCGGCACCCTTACGGAGGGAGGATTGACCTCCGGGAGTCTCCTCTCCACCATGGATGCTCCCCGGATGTCTCGTGAGTAGTTTTCCTTGGACCATGGGTCCGTGATCAGTAGCTATGTGATGTTCTCCTCCCCTCTTTGATCTTCATTGTTTAGACCTCGTGAGCTGCCCTACATGATCGAGGCACCTTTGTAATATTTCTGCTATTGCTATGTTGAGTTTGATCGGATCTGATGGATTATGAGATTATGTTCAGATTGTGATAGAGTAATATATTTGGTTCTTATCTCTTGTATTTTTGTTCCTAAGTAATTCTTGCATGCTCTCCGTTGCTGTTTATTGCTTTGGCCAAGTAGTAGGTAGTGACTCCAAGAGGGAGCGTTGTGCTAGATTGTGGGTTCATGCCTCCCTGATGACATTCTTGAGTGACAGATACATGAGTCTAGGGGATGTGTTCTTGCCACAAGGGGAAAAACAACGGTGCTTGTAACCGCGGTTACAAGGATTTTTTACTTTACGCAAAGTTCTTTTTAATGCAGTTGTCTGTTGCTTCGGGTTTACACTTTGGGTGAGGCTCGCAAATTAATACCATGGAGATGTTCTAGATAGATATCTCAAGGTGGATGATTAGTAGTAGATGCAGATGGATTTCTGTCTACTTATTTTGGCGTACTGCCCGTGCTTTTGAACCTCTTCCTTTCTTTTGTGGCATAGTTAGCATTGCGCTGCGTTCATAATCCTGTCAATTGCCTTTCTGTAATTTGTTTACCTCGCATAGCAATTTTTATCGTCTTTTGGGATAGAGACATCACTAGCAACATCACGTATCCCGATCCATATCCTCATTATTGTTTCCAAGCAATATTTACTTTTCTGCATTTACTTTCAAGTTGCTATCATTATCCCTTGCATTTTATCATTTGTGAACAACAAGACCGGAGAGATTGACAACCTTTCCGAACTGCGTTGGGAACAAAGTTATTTGTGTCTGTGTGCAGGTCCGCGTCAGTTGCGCCGCTGACAGCTACTTATCATCTCTGGAGTCCTACTGGAGACAAACCTTGGTATCTCTACTTAGGGAAAACTCGCTGCTGTACTACATCACGCCTTCCACTTGGGGCCTACCAACGAAGGGCGAGAAGCCAATAAGCAAGATGCCGCCCGCGTCAAGTTCCTCCCCACGACCATCGTGCGCCATTACCAGAATTACGCCGCCGCCTCGCTTCTACCATCCTCGCCGTCACATCCACAACAACCAGGGTGAGCTCCTCTCCCGTTTGCCCCTCCCCGTGCCCAAAAACCTCGCCAGAAACCTCTTCCCCACCGGAGTAGAGCCACGACCTCTGCACTTGTCGATGCCGGCATCGCCCCCGTGCCCCTGGAGACCCCTTGATGGCTTCTTCGTATGCGGGAGCACGCGGGCACCAGTTTGGTAGCAGCCCCGTGCCTCCCGTGGCCATTTTGTCGGGACCCGGGGTTTGCGTATGTAATTCCAGTCACAACTCAACCATATGGAGAGCCGAGAGTCGTACCCACTTGTCTAAGCAGACAAGGCCAAGCACTGAACACTCTCGGAAATCATCGTACGTGAGGGGCATCCCATCCAGGCCGGATGATCAACTGAGATGGGTCCTAATCGTCCGCTCACAAGTCTAAATGCTTATGGGTGGTGAATCCCATACTCATAGACAAGTCGCCTCAACCATGTTATCGATTGAATCATAACCCTTACATAGACTTACTCCAGCCCGATCACTTAGTCGGGGTCTAGGGCGGGCTCGATCATACAACAAAGTGTGCACGTGACAGAGTCACGAGCGATCGCATCGCGATTCCCCAAGCTGCGCACATCTAAGGGCCACTTGGTGTATAAAAGACCGCCAGCCAGATCACAACTAAGGTCACGAATACCCATACTAAGACATGCATGTTATAATCATACACGCAGCACACATGTCTAGTATAAACAGATGGTAATCACAACATGAACTCTACAAACTCATAGTCTTTATAACTTCTGCTAAACAGAGAAGACATAGTAGTTGTATTACAAGCAGAGATCACGTGTCTATGATCCAAAATTACATCAAGCATCAACGGCAGCAAATTATGTCTTAGTAAAGACAAGGTTAACAAATGGCTTAAGAAGCCTGAAAGAAAATACAACGACCCTCCAGAGGGCACAGGCTGCTGTCTGGAACTATACGACCTGGTCCACATCGAGATCGAGGTAGAGGCCACCATCAGGGTCAGTGGTCTCGTCTCTAAAACATAGAATAAGCAAACGTGAGTACAAAGACGTACTCAGCAAGACTTACATAGGAACTATACTACTCATGCACATGTATCAAGGCAAAGGGAGGTGGGGTTTTGTTGCAGAAGTGCCAACTTTGACTTGGCTAGTCCTGTACTACGAGTACCAGAAAGAAGTAAGGAGCGTACACGAGTCCAAGTAACAAGTCTCCAACCAAAAACACCACTATGGCTACTTCCTCGACTTCCCCACGAGAAAGCAAACCATAGCACTCACGCTTATCTTGGAAAGTTTTAAAGTACCCATTGAAGTTGTCTATGATGAAGTAAAGGTCTCCAAGTAGTCCATAACCGCGGACACGGCTATTCGAATAGTTCATTAACCCTGCAGGGGTGTACTGCTACACACACGCCTCATCAGTTACCGCCTGGGGATGGACCCTTCAAGTGAGTACCTGCGAGGATGCTGCCACGAAACTTCACTCACGACACCATCTCTAGTCCTAGGGAGTCGCCTATTTGAGTTGGGACCACGATCGGAATCCGACCGATTTTTCTGATGCGGAGTCAAACGTTGTGTGACCGCCATCAAGCTCAACTCGATCGTGATCACTTGATTCAACGTGCCCACAACCTACGCCAAACACTTACCTTGGTTCCACCTGCTTGAGATCGTTAAAGGGCGAACTACTTGCGACTCCTAGATAGGTCCTGGGTGAGGTACTAGGCCGAGAGGGGCCAGTGAGCCCAATGTGTGGTCGTACTGTTAGTCTTGGATAACAACACAAGAACTCGGGCGTAAGGCAGTGTTCAACGAGACAACCCACTGTGTACTCCTACACAGCCTCTCATCGTTCACCTTTGTTTATGGTAGATTCACCAACACGTTACCACCATCATTCACATGATCACTACCATACCGACTCACAACAAAGTAGCCTCATTATAAACTCTAAGCATGCAATAAGCTGTAACAGTTGAAGGGGCCACATGATATCAACCAACTCCTACATCTGCTAGGATTGTGGTTTGCTTACTACTGTGACAAAATGATAGGTCATGCAAAGGAATAGGTTCAACTAGCGATAGAACGTATCATGGTGACATCCTAAACATGCATTTGCGAGAATGAGGGGGAACTGGGATTTTATCGACATGATCAAGGAGGGGGTGCTGCCTTGCTGACGATCACGAGGTACTGTACTCCTGACGTGAGGTTGAACTCGTCTCCGAAATCAACTCTACCGAGAAGATGCAATCACCGAAGCACTGAAAGTAATGCGCATTCAACATAGTACAATGCACAATCAATATGAAAAACATAGCATGGCAAGGTACTGATGTGACCTAGGTTTAAATTGCAACATGTTAATTGAAGTTGATTTGAAAAGTAAATTCAAATTCAAACTCCAAATGTTATTAAATTTAGGTCAACTTGCATTTGCTAAAGTTTGTTCATTGTAAACCATGTGATCATGTATGTGAAATGCTTCTGAAGTGTAGGTGATCATATTAGCATTGCTTTGGTTGAAGTTGGAATGGCTTTAGTGATTTATTTAAATCATATCAAATGATCCATATAGCAAAATGCTACTGGTTCCTCAATATAAACAATTCAAACATGGATGAAAGTTTGATATTTGGATAGAGAATTTTATTCTGATCAATTTTCATATAAAAATCATTTCAATTGGAGTTACGGTTTAAAAGATATTAAATTTCAAAGTTTTGAATATTTTCTGGAATTTCTGATTTAAATTAAATCATTTTGGATTTACTGTGTCAGCACTGCATCATGCTGACATCAGTGGCGTTGACTGGTCCAGCTGACCAGTGGGGCCCGGTTGTCGGTGGTTGGGGGGAGTTAAATCCCGGTTTAAATTAAACCAGCTGGTTTAATTAGCCGCTAGGGCCCGCATGTCAGTGGCTTGGGGGGGGGGGTTAGCAGGGGGATTAGGCCCTAATGGCCGGCGGCTTGACTCCGGTGGCTTGGGCCACGGCGGCGCTCTGCCGGAGTTGAGCTCCCGGCCACGGGGAGGCTCGGGGGTGGCACCAAAACGCGGCTCGCGTCCTCGCGCGTCTGGTGGAGCACGAGGGGGACCTCGAGGAGGCCCCGGGCCACGGCGGCCGGACCTCTATCCACGGCGAGCTGGCGATGGAGAGCGCAGGGAGGAGCGCTGGGAGGGGAAAAATGGAAGGGAGCTCACGGGGAACACGACGACAATGGCATGCAGGGCCCCGGCGAAGCAGGAGGTGGCACCGGCCATGGCATGCAGGGCACGAAGCTCTCTGCTTGCCTGGCCGGTGTAGAAGACGAAGATGCCCCTAGTGGGCTGGGCCAGGCCAGAAGGTGAGTGGGCTACCCAGGTAGGTGGGCTTTTTCCCTTTTTCTTTTGTTTTTCTTTTATTTTTTTTGTTTAATTTGTTTGCCCTAAAAATAAATACTAGGGCATTTTATAAAAACCCCGAATTATTTTTATAAATCCTAGGTAACTTACTAATAGTCAACCCCAAGTTTTGGGAATTTTTGAAATTCAAATTATTTGAATTTCAATTCAAATAGGCAATTGATTTAATTTCCAAGCCACTATTTGGATTTTTTGAAAAATCTATGAGCATGGGATTAATCCCAAATCACTTTTAAAATGATCACACTCATTTTTAGGATTTTTCAACATATCCAAAAGAATTTTGGAAAAAGATTTATTTTTGGCCTTTTATTTAAAATGCTTTAGGGCTTTTTCTTTTCCCCAATTCTTGTTCTTTTGCAAAAATGCAAGCTTAGAAAAACACAAACCTAAATTAGGGTTCTAACACATTTGGTCACTCCGGCGGCCCCTCCGCCGTGCCGGAGGTCACCGGCGGCGACATGCCGACTTGGCAGGTGATTAGGGGATTAATCACCCCCTAATCCCCCAATAGTCGATGACAGGTGGGGCCCCAGCCCCCTAATCCCCTCTGTTTAATAAATTAAACGGGGATTAACCCTGGGCCACTGACAGACCTGGCCCACAGGTCAGAGCCCCCCTGACGTTAGTATGACGCAAGCATGACGCCATAAATGGTTTTTAGTTTAAAAAGAAAATGCAGAAAATGGCAGAAAAACATTTAAACTTTGAAAAATCATAGAGAATTCATATTAACTCCAAATTGGACAAATAATATATGAAAAATTATCAGAAAAATACAAGGATTCAGAATATGCTATTTGTTTTCATGTTTGACCATTTTAAAATGGTGAACAGAGGCAAATGTGCATATGGCATTCTTTTGAATTCAAAATTGGAGTGAATCTGCAAATGACTTTGCAATGCACTTCTTTTAAATGGAATGCTCAACACATTGCAACAATGAACATCACATTACAACCTTGATCATGTGATTGTGCATCGTATTTATATTGATCCCCTTGATTGCAATGTTTGCTCGATAGAAGTGGAGCCAGAACCGGAGGCCACCCCCTTCGTTGAAGATACCGTGTATGACCCTCGTCAGCAAGGCAAGCAAACCCGATTGATCATGTCTATAAAATCCCACTTCCCTCTCAGTCTCGCTTATGCATTGATTAGGATGATCACCTTGTTATCGATTCTAACGCATAGCTGACCCATATCCGATGCATGGCCTATCATCTTGTCACAGTAGTAAGCCAACCACAATCCTAGCTGACGTAGGAGTTTATTGATATCATGTGTCCCCTGCAACTGTTACTTCTTATTGCATGCTTAGAGTTTACAATGAGGATACTTTGATGTGAGTCGGGATGGTAGTGAACATGGTGTTGATGAAGGTGAAACTGTGTCGGTGAATCTACCCTAATACAAGGTGAACGATGAGAGGCTGTGTAGGAGTACACAGTGGGTTGTCTCGTTGAACACCGCCTTAAGCCCGAGTTCTTGTATGGTAATCCGAGACAAAGAGTACAACCACACATTGGGGTCACTGACCCCTCTCGACCTATTAACTCACCCCGATCCAAGTCCAGGAGTCACACCTAGTTCGGGATTTCCATTCGGCATATGCATAGAAATATAAAGGAAATGAAATATGGCATTCATGGTAGGGCTTGTAGCACATGGCTTGTCAAGCAGAGAACCAACCGTCGAGGTGGGCTTGTCAGTCGTGCCTACATGGTTTGAGTCATGACTGGAAACTCGGCCAGAATTCCAGTTGGGTTTGAAACTCAGATAGTTGACTTCTTGGACTAGAACGGTGCCGTGAGGTAATTTTCATGGTGAACATCCTCGCCGGCACCCCTTGAATGGTGACGATCACTTGGCGGTAACTGATGGTCATGTGTGTGTACCGGTACACCCCTGCAGGGTTAACAAACTATTCGAATAGCCGCGTCCGCGGTCATGGACTACTTGGAAAGCTATGCTTGATTATTAGACAACTTCAACGGATACTCTAAAACTTGCCAAGATAAGTGTGAGTGCTATGGTGTCCTTCCTCATGGGGAAGTCGAGGAAGTATCCATAGTGGTGTATTGGTTGGAGACTTGGTAGTGGACACGTGTACGCTTCTTACCTCAAGTCTGGTACTTATAGTATAGTACTATCCAAGTCAAAGCTGGCATTTTTGCATGTGGAAACCCCACCTCCCTTTACCTTGAAACTTGAGCATGAGTAGTATAGTTCTGATGTAAGTCTTGCTGAGTTCGAGTCACGGACAGCGAGAGCTCTTTCACCCTTTTTTATTTTGTTGCTTGTGTCAATGCTAATATAGACTCTTGCGCTGTTGCTGGGGAGGTGAGTGCTTGAAGGTATATCTTTAGATCTTGCAATTAAATCTTTTCGTTTCTTGTTTATATTTTCACTAGTTAGGCCTTATGGAAAACAATAAAAATATTATGAGAGAGCTTTATGAGCTCTACCTTGAGTTGGGACATGAAGTGTTTGAAGAGAAAATCAAAAAGCCTATGGAGCTTCATTATTTGCACAACACTCATGTTAGTAGCAATGTTATTAGTATGTCTTGTTTGAATACCTTTGATCCTAATGATATGCAAAGCTATAAGCTTGGGGATGCTACGTTTTATGAAGATGATCTTTTTAGCCCCCCAAGTTTTGATGAGGAAATTTATTTTGATGATACTTTGTCTCCTATCTATGATGATTGTTGTGATGACACTTATGCTATAAAGAATACTATTTTGCAAGTGCATCATGATAAGAATGATTCATGTGATAGCTATTTTGTTGAGTTTGCTCCCACTAATACTAATGAGAAGGATTTTGCTGATGTAGGGAGTAACATATTTTCTATGCTTGTGGATCATGATAAGAAAGTTTTATGTGATACTTATATTGTTGAGTTTATTCATGATCCCACTGAAAATTATTATGAGAAGGAAACACATTCTTATAGATATCGTTCGGCCCCGGAAGCTCCCCACCTACCCTCCTCCTCTCTCCTCACGCAGCTGCCCATGGAGGTCGAGCCGCCGCCTCTCGCCTCCGGCCAGCAGGCCGCACCCGCCGCGCCGGGCCAGCCTCTCCCCGCCGGCGCCCCTCCTCCTTCTCCCTCTCCCTTCCTCTTCCTCTCCCCCCTCTCCCTCTTCTCACCTCTCTCTCTCTTCTCCCGCAGGACCTCCTAGGCCGCCGCGCCATGGCTGTCCGAGGCCGAGCCGAGCCGAGCCGGCGAGCTCGCCGGCCTCCTCCACGCGACGAAGGCCGCCGCCTCACGCCCGTTCTGCACCCTCCAGCCACCTCGTTCCCCGCCGCGCCGGAGCGCCGGCGTGCGCCGCCGCCAACACCGCCGGCGTGCGCCGCCGCCAACAATGCCGGCCTCCCGATCCGATCGGGGACCGGCCAGCCTGCCGCCAGATGGGTCCGATCTAGCCAGGCACGGCCCGATCCAGCCTCCTCCTCTAAGGCCCGGCCAGCCAGCCTCGCCCAACCAGGCTAGATGGGCCGGTATTGGCCCATGGGTGAGAACCAGCCCGAGCCACTTTTTTTCCCCTGTGCTTTTCTTTTTCCTAATTTTTTTTCTAAGTCTGGAAAATTGTGTGCTGTATTCAATTTTGTGATGTAATTTGCGACTAATCCGTAGCTCCGATGAACGTGCCCCCAAAATGAATATTGCTCAGAATTGTGTGTAATTTAATCCATCTTTTGTGAGCATTTTGATTTGAGGCCATCTTGATATTGTTAATCTGCGTTGAAGTGGGCATCAGGCCGTTAAACTTCTACAAATTGCTGTTATATGCTGCTGTTGTTATTTTGTTGCAACTTTGATTGATGATTGTGACAAATCCATGAGGCCTATTGCATTGATTCTTTTTCCTATGTGTTAAGCATCATGTGTACTTGATTTCCATGCTTTTACTTGTCATGTTTGGGTGCTTTAGCTATATTAAATCTTGCTCCAAAGTGGTGATCCTGATGTTAATGTGCTGCTGTGCGGGAAACTGTTATTTTGTTGCAACTTCGGGTGACGGTTGCGTCGCAACCGTTTATCGGAATTGAGTGATTCCAATTGCATATTGTTAAGCATCATGTATACTTCCATTAAATGTATTGCATTGTCATGATATGCTTGCTGGTCATATAGTTATTGAGCTCCAAAGTTTCTATGCTGCTGTTTTTGACAGCCACCTCTGTTTTTCTCTAAGTCTGTAACGTTCCGATGCCATGTTGCATGCTTAATATCTTTTGGTCTATGATGCCTTTTTGCATGATTCTTTTTTCCATGCCTTACCTGTCATGTCTACTTTAGTTCCATATCATTTGTGAGCATGTTTGCATTGATTATCGTGTTTATGCATTGCTCTAAAGTGTGCTTCGTGATGTTGGCAGATTGTGTTCCAAACTTGTTTTGCTTGTATCTTTTTAACCGTAACTCCGTTTGGGGTGTTCCTTATATGTAACTTGATTAGTTTTTCGTGTAATTTGTGTTTACGCTTTTGTTTGCTGTTGTTAACAAACCTAAAATATGGTTTAGGACAAAACAGTACCAAATGTTTTAATCATCGTGCGACACTTAGTGTTATGCCATGTTTAGGTTGTGCCTCACTTAAATTGACTAGCATAGATAGTTTACTTTGTGCTTCACCTCTTGCCATGTTTATGTGCTATGCCATGCTTGAGTGAGATTCCATGTTAACGACCTTTGTTGATCACCTGTAGCTAAAAACCTTGAACCTTTCTAAATGTGCAGTATCATCGTGTGTGACGAGTACTCCACTTAACCTGTTAGTAACTGCTCTCGACGGTAGGTGCGATGTATCGTGTTGCCTTCTTTTTGATGCTTGCTCGTGTTTGATCCATAGTAATAGATGTTGCTCGTTGATTGCGTTTTCCAGTGTTTACCTCTTGTGTGCTTCCGCGGGTACCCTTCGAAGACGATGCGAGCTTGCGATCAACTACACCTTCGGAACCCGACTTATCAACAGGCAAGGACTATACATTACTTATGATCCATTCTATTTCAACCAGCGGTTTGCATGCTAGTCTAGGTTAGGTTCGATGTTTGATCCTACCACATGTTTACAGCCTCTTTCAAACCGATACATCAATGTCCCTTCCCAGCAAACCTTGTACTGCTATGTTACTATTGCTCGTTGCTCAGCCCCTTCTTAGTATGCATGCTTAGGATGCTACGATGTTACCCTGTTACTCCTTGGTTTGGGATATCACACTATTATATTGTTGTTGATGATATGATTATTATAATGTTGACTATATTTGACGAAGGATGGAAGGTCTAGGCTATCCCGCCCCGAGGCTTTGTTCCATTCAAGTCACCTAGGATCCGAGTTCCGGGTATTGGTTTTAAGACTGAGCATGCCTAACTGCGTGTGGGATTTTATGGGGTCCCCTTTTCTTACCTACCTAGATTCAAGCATTTCTAGTGGTGGCCCAAGCTGATTTACTATTTGAAACCGTGTGTGTGCTGGTCAGCTGCCAGTAGTTTTTAAACCAACCCGGACCAGTGAGGACATAGTTCCCTTGCTGGCCCACCTTGTTCGGCCGAGGACCCGGTTTCCCATGTGTGATTAACCGGCTATCCAAACCTGCGACAGACGGTAGAGACCAGATCGAGAGCGCGGTCGGCTCCTGAGCTGGATGTCGACTCACCGGGGGCCACCCGGATTTGTTCGTTGTTAGCTAGAGGGACCTATCGTTTCGGATCTCTTGGAACCAAATCATAAAATGGTTGCCTGTGATGGGTAGCAACTGAGAGAGATGGGCGTGCGTGCGGAGCCTTGTAATGGGCAGTTGGTACACCCCTGCAGGGTTAAATATTTTCGAAAAGCCGTGTCCACGGTTATGGATGACTTGAGACCTACTCCTTGTTCATAGACAACAACAACTGAGATAATCTTAATATAACTTGATCAACATGTGTGTGTGCCTTGACTGCTTCTTCTTCGTCGGGATGCGAAGAGGAGGACAAGGATAGGATAGGTGTTATGTTTGCGTAAGTAGTTGATAGCAAGACTTGTTGGAGGCCATTCCTCATCGAATGCTTGGCTTCTTATCTTACTCTCTAGATCGTTAGCCACTTCATAAATGCTAGTGCGGCAAAAACCTCACCACTTAACCCTTCCTTACCGTAAACTACTAGTTGTCCTAGAATGACGAGTGATGAAGTCCTTGCTGGGTCAGATGACCACTAGAGTTGGATGCTGAGTACTTCTGTACTCATGATACTACCCCCAAACTCTTTTCAGGGTTCTTGATCGACAACAAGTATGGTGATCGACGTTTCACGTGGAGACTCGACGACGACTAGTTCGGCGGATCCCGGCGGAGGGCCTGGACCCGTGTGGTTATGGGGATCGATGTTTTCTCTTTGCCAGTAGGCATTTGATTTTAGTCTGTACCCAAACATGTATCTTCCGATGTTGTATTGTATTTGAGGCAGTTGTATGCCGATTGTATGAGATGTTGTATCCTTGTACCTGTAATGTTGTGATATCATGTTGGGAATCCGGGGCATATGGCTTTGTCATATGTCGCGGTGGGACCGATATGTGCTTCGTCCCCGGATCTGGGTGGAAACACCTAGATCTGGAACAGTACCGCATATCGGGCCTTACAATATGACTGAGTTCAACCATCTTGCTCGTTATGCCCAAGAGGATATATCCACTGATGCCAGGAAGCAAGCAAGGTATCGCAAGGGACTTAGCCCTGTTATTCGTCATGATCTCAATCTTTATGAGTTTTTCAACTTTGAGGATTTATTCAATAGATCCTTCAGAGCTGAGTATGGCAATGAGGTGTTCGAAGAGTCTCGCAAGCATGCTCGTGAGTTTGCTCCATCTTCTAGTTCGGCCCCTCAGAAACGCCGGATATGGATTCCAACTAGTGCCATTCCTTCACACCTTATTTGAAGGCCATCCTATATGGTGCCTCAACCTCCTCCACCAAACACGAATCCCAACATCTATGATAGTGAGCCTAACATCCTTGCTCCACCCCTTGACACCAGAGTTTGCTACAAGTGTGGTCAGCCTGGCCACATCGCGCGGAAATGTTCATTGTCAGTGAAAGTGGATCCTCGTCCAAGACATGATGCCACCCCACCCAAGTCTTCCAAAGCTAAGTCTTCACAGAAATCAACCTCCAACTCCTTGCAAGCAAAGTCCTTAGCCACTGTTGGTGGTTGTGTGAACCAAATCTCAGTTGAGGAAGCTATTGATACTTTTGACATCATCCTTGGTACTCTCCCAGTCAATCATGTTCCCGCCTTTGTTCTTTTCGATCGAGGTGCCTCTCATTCATTCATGTCGGAGAGTTATGCACTTCGGAATGAGTTCTCCTTTGAAGAAATGTTTTCTCCTATGATCATTCAAACTCCTGGTTCAAATTGGCAAACTAATAGAGTAAGCCATGGTAATCAAATTGCAATTGAGGGTTTAGTATTCCTTGCTTCTCTTATAGCCCTCAAGTCTTCAGACATTGATGTCATCCTAGGAATGGATTGGTTATCAAGAGAGAATGCTTTCCTTGATTGTAAAGCCAAGTCAGTTAAACTTACCCATCCTTCAGGCCAGACAATTGACTACACCTCACCCAGTTCTAGAATCCAGATGCATACTTTGAATGTGCTTCCCCTTCCTGACCTTGAAGATATTCCGGTGGTTCGTGACTTCCCAGATGTCTTTCCTGAAGAGCTGCCAGGAATGCCTCCTGACATATGTGTAGAATTTATTGTAGATCTTGCCCTAGGAACCGCCCCAATTTCCAGACGCCCATACAAAATGGCCCCACGTGAGTTAGCTGAGCTGAAAATCCAACTTGAAGCTTTGTTGGCAAAAGGCTTCATCCGCCCTAGCTCATCGCCATGGGGTTTTCCTCGTTCTGTTCATCACGAAGAAAGATGGACCAGAATGGATGTGCGTAGATTATCACCCGCTTAATCTAGCGACGATAAAGAACAAGTACCCACTTCCCAGGATCAATGATCTTTATGATCAACTTGCTGGATCCTCTGTCTTCTCCAAGATGGATTTGAGATTAGGCTATCATCAAATCAAAATCAGAAAGGAAGACATTCCCAAGACGGCTTTCACTACTTGTTATGGTCTTTACGAGTTTACCATCATGTCCTTTGGTTTAACCAATGCCCCCGCCACTTTGTCGCGCATGATGAATTCGATCTTCATGGAGTATTTGGACAAGTTCGTCATGGTTTACCTCGATGACATCCTTATATACTCGAAGAACGAAGAAAAACATGCCGAGCATCTTAGGCTGGTATTGATGAAACTTCGAGAGCATCGCCTTTATGCCAAGTTCTCTAAGTGCAAATTTTCGCTACCAGAAGTGACCTACTTAGGCCACGTGATTTCTTCCAAAGGCATTGCTGTGAATCCCGAGAGAGTTCAGACCGTCCTTGATTGGACTCCACCTGAATCGGTTAAGGAAGTTAGGAGTTTTCTTGGCTTAGCAAGCTATTGCCGCCGCTTTGTTAAGAACTTCTCCAAAGTTGCAAAGCCTCTAACTGAACTCCTCAAGAAAGATAAGAAATTCGAATGGACCCCCAAGTGCGAGGAAAGATTTCAAGAGCTAAAAATAAGATTGACTTCTGCACCCGTACTTCCGCCTCCAGACACCAAGAAGGATTTCGAGATCTATTGTGATGCTTCACAGCAAGGGTTAGGATGCATACTTATGCAAGATCGACATGTGGTAGCATACGCTTCACGATAGTTGCGTCCACATGAAGAGAACTACCCTACCCATGATCTTGAACTCGCTGCCGTAGTTCATGCCTTGAAAACTTGGCGACATTACCTCCTTGGTAATCGTTGTGAGATCTATTCCGACCACCAAAGCCTCAAATACATATTCACCCAGCCAGATCTTAATCTCAGGCAAAGACGCTGGATAGAGTTGATAAAATATTATTACTTAGGAATTTCTTTCACCCCAGGCAAAGCCAATGTCATGGCTGATGCACTAAGTCGTAAGTCGTATTGTAACAACCTCATGTTACAACAATATCAACCACTTCTTCATGAGGAATTTCGAAAGCTCAACCTCGAGATTGTTCCTCGTGGATCTCTTTTCAACTTGGTGGCGAAACCAACCCTTGAGGATCAAATCATAGTTGCCCAAAGGCGTGCACGAGGTGTTCGCCAGATCAAGGAGAACATTGCTCGCGGAGTTACTAAATGTTTCTCCACAGATAGTAAAGGAACGATATTCTTTGAAAATCGTTTGGTAGTACCTAAGAATAGGGATCTAAGGCAACTCATCCTTAAATAAGCCCATGACACGTCCCTCTCGATTCATCCCGGTAGCACGAAAATGTACCGATATCTACGCCAGAGATTTTGGTGGACTAGGATGAAGAGAGACACTGCTCGATATGTTGCCGAATGTGATGTTTGTTGTCGCATTAAGTCCGAACACCAAAGACCTGCTGGTACTCTTCAACCTTTGCCTATTCCTGAGTGGAAATGGGACAAATTCAGTATGGATTTCATCACTGGCTTTCCAAAAACCCAGAAAGGAAATGATGCCATTTTCGTTGTCATTGATAGGCTTTCCAAAGTTGCTCACTTCCTTCCCGTTCGCGAGTCTATAACTGCTAGCCAGTTAGTGGACTTGTATGTCTCTAGAATTGTGTCTCTTCATGGTGTTCCTTTGGATATCAATTCTGATCGTGGTAGCATTTTCACCTCTAGATTCCGGCAAAGCTTCCAGAATGCTATGGGAACTCATCTCTCCTTTAGCACAACTTTCCATCCTCAGTCTAGCGGTCAAGTTGAAAGGGTTAACCAAATCCTGGAAGACATGCTCAGAGCTTGTGTCATCCCTGTCGGAAAGAATTGGGAGAAATCTCTTCCATTCGCCGAATTTTCTTATAACAACAGTTTCCAATCTAGTCTGAACATGGCTCCTTTTGAACTCCTCTATGGATGAAGATGTCGAACACCCCTAAACTGGTCAGAAACCGGTGAAAGACAATTCTTTGGATCGTATATGACCAAGGAAGCAGTAGAGCAAGTTCGCATTGTTCGTAATCAATTGAGAGAAGCCCAGTCTCGTTAGAAAAGCTACTATAATCGTCATTATAGGCAAGAAAGCTACAATCTGGATGAGAAGGCTTACCTTCGGGTTACTCCTGTGAAGGGAACCCAACGATTCGGTATCAAAGGCAAGTTGGGCCATGTTACATCGGACCTTTCCGCATTCCTGCTAAACATGGAGAAGTTGCCTACCAACTTGAACTACCCCCGCACCTTTCCCGAGTACATGATGTATTCCATGTGTCACAACTCAGGCGTTGCTTCAAGGACCCCATCCACGAAGTCGACCATGAAACGCTTGATCTCCAAGATGACCTTTCTTATCGAGAGTACCCCGTTCGTATTCTTGATTCCGCAGAGCGTGTCACTCGTCGTCAGAAGATCATGTTTCTGAAAGTGCAATGGTCACACCACTCCGAGAAAGAAGCTACATGGGAAAGAGAAGACCGCCTCCGTGCCGAGTACCCCACCTTCCTCCCGACGACTTCTGAATCTCGGGGCGAGAATCTTTTGAGTGGGGGAAAGTTGTCACAACCCTCTTTTAGGTATGTGCTAGGGTTTAAGTGCTCTTTGTATCATGCAAAAATTTCAAAAGAATTTGGAATTGGCGAAAGCAGAAAGCCCTAAAGAATTTAATTCAAATGGCCAGATAAAAAGTTGTTCCAAAAATCAATGTGATATTTTTGAAAAGTCCTAGAAATAAGTGAGATCACATATAAAGTTGAGTGGGTCCCACTCAAGGCTCACTGATTCTTCAAAAATATTATAAGTGCCTTGGAATTAAATTAAGACCCCTATTTGTTTTGAAATTCAAATTATTTGAATTTCAAAAATCTCCGAAACTTACATAAATGTTAGCTATATATATTCTAAGCCCACATAAAAGTTTTGAAGATTTTATAAAATTCTTTGCTATTTTATTAAAAGCAAAACAGAAATACAGAAAAGGAAAAACAAAAGAAATAAATAAAAGAGGGCTTCCCCTGGAAGAAGCCCAACTTACCCCCCAGCCTCTAGGCCGGCCCAGCCCAGCCCACCGGGTGCTTGTCGTCAACCTCTAGCACCTCGGTGGCGAGCTGGTGATAACCCACAACTTCAGGGGATCGAGATAGTCTTCGAGGGTAAGAATAACCCAATTTATAGATTCGATTCAAGGGGAGCCAAAGAATACCCACAAGCTTTGACAGTGGAGTTGTCAACTCAACCGCACCTGAGAAACACTTACTTGCAACAAGATATAAATATTAACTACGATATGGAAGTGATGGTGGCAACGGAAATAGTGGCGGTAAAACAGCGAAAGTAAAACAGCAAAAGCAAACAACTAGTAACCACCAGAATTAAAAACACTGTAGGCGAGGGAGATGGATGGTTGGGTGCTGCATGGATGAGATACATCATGTATTTAACTTGGGGCAAGACACACAGAAAAGCAATGATCATCTAGGCATATATCAAACATTAGGCATGTACCCCACAGGTAGTTGTACGTGCTTGCAATAAGAACTTGCACAACATCTTTTGTCCTACCATCCCGCTACGAACGGGGCCAAAAGAAACTTATGGAGATTAAGGTGCTCCTGTCAAAGAGCACCGGAACAAAGCATTAACAATCAATGGATACAAGGAATTCTCAAACTATAGTCCATCCCCTTTGGTGTCCCAAGCTGTCACCTTTGGGATCGCCGGTTCCGGACTATAACAGGTGCATACAACTCATAGATAGGATCAAGAACACAAATATATTCATGCAAACACATAGGGTTCAGATCTGAAAACATTGCACTCGGGCCCAAAGTGAGAAGCATTAAGAGCAACAAATTGAAGCAAAGATGATAAACATCAATCTAGATGATAGCCAACATGCCCCCAACAATCTAATAAACTATTACATGATCTAGCTCATCCAATCCCTACCACCCCCTTTGCCTACAGCAGGGAATTACTCACACATGGAAGGAGAAGTCATGGAGGGAGGACGGAGTGGTTATGATGATGAAGATGGCGATGATCTCCCCTCACCGTAGGCTAAAACAGCCTCCAGATTAGCCCTCCCAGAGAAGAACGGAGGGTGACGGCGGCTCCGCGACGAGAATTGGGAAAACGACTTCTATTCTGGGGTTTTCTCGCCATGGGAATAAATAGGGGGCAAAGTAGGGCACCAGAGGGGGGAGGAACCTCCCAGGCGGCCTCCTGGCGCGACCAGCAGTGGGGCTGCGCCTGCAGGGCGCCTGGGGCCCCCCTGGCTTCCCTCTGGCCCCACTTCTGGTATATTGGTCCTTCGGGTGCGTGGATTTTCTGTGATTTTTCCTGGAATTTTCTGAGACACCTAGAAGTCCATTTTCCTGCACACAATAAAACCATACAGACAGCTCTGCTGAAAACATCATTAGTCCGGGTTAGTTTCGTCCAAATCATGCAAGAATGAGGGCAAAACAATAGCAAAAGTGTTTGGAAAAGTAGATACGTTTGAGACGTATCAACTCCCACAAGCTTAGCATATTGCTTGTCCTCAAGCAATTCAGTTCAACGAACTGAACACGACAAAGAAAACTTTGACAAACTCTTTTGCTTCATTAGATGTATATAAGCATGTACTATGAAAAGAGTCTAGAAGGTATTGAAACAATGCTATAAGGACAATGCACGAAGCAATGCTTCTTTCATGTGATCAATCACAAACAACTAAAAGTAAACAATATGCTACTGAAAATCAAGACAAGATTACAATGCACATAGCTTGAACATATTAGAGTGGTATCTCGCTAGCCTCCATGAGTGAAGCAATACATAAATGCAGAAACTCCTCCGATGTTTTAAAGGAGACTAGAACTAAAAACTTCAGAATAAGTAATACCACAATCATGAAGAAGACAATGTAGTACTTTGGGACAATGCACATTACACTCAGAATGACAATTATGCTCTCATAGTTGGTGCTTTAAAGAAACAAGGTGGAGACTCTCGAACCGTGGATTTTGATGGCAAGGTAGAAAACCCGCGGCTGGAAGCAAAGACTAAACATGTACCAGAGCTCTTGTTTTTTAAAACAGAGATAAATGTTTTTTGGGAGGTGCATGATTCGTCAACGAATGCTAGTAGACAACCCAGTCACTTCTTATGCTAGACATGGTTCGAGGAACGGCTCCCAAGATGGGAATGATCACATCCCCTTAATCTCCTTTGTTTATCACTACCAAAATTTTCTGATTTCTCATATACAAAGAGTGAAGGAGGGTTTGTTGGTTGTGATTATCTTTTGTGAGCTTGGTGCACTCATGCCAGTCCCTCCTCGTATTAGGTGTTTGCAGATTAGACATGCAATCCCGGGATAAAACATGTCTAACATAAGAAGATCATCAATTACCTACTACTTCCTCATGAGCTAAAGCAGAGGCACAACACAAGAGTGTATTTGAATAATTTCGAGATGGTACAAGAAAGTCTTTGTTAGGATGGCCGGTAAATACCAAATAGGTAGGTATGGTGGACTCATATGGAATAACCGGTTTCAAGGATTTTGGATGCACAAGCAGAATTCCGCTTAGTGTGAGCGAAGGCTAGCAAAAGACTGGGAATCGACCAACTAGAGAGCAATAACGGTCATAATCATGCAGAGCGACAACGCAACATTGAATTGGGAATGAAAGTGATATAACTATTCTGAAATTCAAAGATCATCAAGGCACAGTAGACTTTTTAGTCTTAAACATGTGTAAGCATGTGCCAAGTCAATCCAAGAATTCCCCAAAGGGAATACCAATTCAGTATGCCAAACCATGAACATTGCAATGCATGTAAATCATTTCAACAACACATTATGTACCCTAGCTATTTGAGATTAGCCACAAAGAAAGCATGAACCACTGGGAAAACATTGTAAACATAGCACTATGTCGCTACAAGCTGGTCTCTAAATCATAAGTACAAGCATATGTACAAAAGTAGAAACAAAAAGAGTTCATACCGGTTTTCCTTGTTGCATCCCTTTCGTCGATCTTCGTTATTACTTCCTTGTCACTTGCATGCTCGAACGTAGGAAAATATAATCAAGTGCAAATGCCATCACGGACTCAAGCTGAACTCTGCGACAAAGCAAACTAAAGAGAGAAAAGAAATCTTTTTGGATTTTTCAAAGGTTAGACGAAAGAAAAAGAAAGAGAATTTTTTTTTTGTTTTTGCAAAGAAAGAATCAAAGAAAAACAGGCAAAAACTTCGAAAAGATCAAAACGAACAATCATAAAACGGATAATACAGTGGAAAAAGGGAGAAGGACATGTACTCCCCCAAGCTTAGGCTTTTGGCCTAAGTTGGTATCTACTACTGTGGTCCCCAGGAGCCTCCAACTCCAGGGTAGTGCTGGTGTATCCATGGGTCGTACGGGGCTTCAGGTGCATAGACCGAAGTCCTGGGATCCTCCCACGAAGAAGGCTCCGCGCTCCAAGCGGAAGAAGAACCTTCACCCCAATGGGTAACGGGCTCCTCCTCCTCATCATGCACAACCCCCTCCATGGGGTTATGGAACTGCTGCTGGGCCACGAACTCATCGAACTGGATGAAGTTGAAGGACCATCCGTTCTTGCGAGTAGAATCAAACCAAAAAGGAGCAGGTAGACGGATCTTCCGAATATCGATTAGTCCAAACCTCAGAATATAAATAAGGTTACCAAACTCGGAAGTCCTGGTAACAAACTCATGCCTCTTCATAGAAGCAAGGTCAAAGCATATAAAAGGAAAAGGCTCATCATCAGGGTGTGGGGCGCGCTCAAGAGACTCAAGAATAAGTGTGGCGTAAACGCCACCAAAGAGATCTCCCTTGTTGCCATTAAGGGAAAGTCGGCGAGCAATCAAGGCACCCACATTATACGTAGTTTCCCCTGAGAGGGCATTTTCTAGGATAGCAATATCCGGCGCAGAACTGTTTCTCGTGTTGTCACGAGCTAATACCCCTCTAGCAATATAATATGCGAAATACTCGAGCTGGGGAAACAAGATGTTGGAAATTTTTGAACGTCGGATATCCCTTGTATCCTGGCTGCAAAGAGAGTTGAAGAGCCTTCTCAGCTCGGTGGGCTGAGTGTTCATCTTTATTGTTCGTCCAATGTTCGGCACACCTATTATTTCACAAAATCTTTCCAAAGACATGGTCAAAAGATCATTGTAAATTTTAAACTCAATAAAACCAGCATCATGGTTATATCTAAAACTGTTAATAAAACAGGAGGTGAGTTTACGGTATTGAGTAACACGACATGTTGCAAGACGTGTCAAACCTGCATTAGCACAAAGGTTATCAAACTCCTCCTTAATACCTGCCTCTTCAAGAAAATCTTTGCACGGAAACATCATTGCCCGTGCTGGGCTTGTATCTTCCAGCAACTCCAGGGGCACAACATCTTCATTGTAGCTCACCCTAGCAGCTGAGGATGAAGCGGCAGCTCTAGTTACTCTATCAATATGCTCGGGCTTCTTCTTCCCCAGCCATCCTTTTGCTTTTCCTAAGAAACTCATTTATGAAAATTTTGGCAATTCACAAAAACAAGGATTTAAGAAAAATGAGTTGGGGCAAACTACTCTACTCACTTATCTAAATCATAAACTTGCATCAAAACTTGGAAAATAAATTTCTAGACATGCTTGCAGGATCATATGAACAACACCAAGAGCTACTAAATACTCACTAATGAAGCCACCAATCAAATATCTAATTGGAGGGGTGGAGGAGTCACATACCAGGGAGTATTTGCTCAAAATCACAGATCGAATGATAGGCTATAGAGAGAGATTGAAAATCTCCTCCAAGAACAGCAAGAACGCTAGGTGAAGTACAGAACTCGTGTTTTTGGAGAGAAATAGAGAGAGAGGAAGAAGACTCACCTGGAGATAGGGCCTGTGGGCCCTAGGCGCCCTATGGGCGCGGCCAGGGGAAGGCCGCGCCATCTGGCCGCCCCCCTGGTCAGCCCCAGGTGCCTCCGGGTCACTCCCGGCATGGAAATTTTTATTTTTATTTTTTTGGAATTTTTCAGACAACTTCATTGTTGAAATTTTTTCGAGGTTCAAAAACTGCAAAACTTTCTAAAAAAATGAAATAGTGGTTAGCTACGTGAAGCTTCAAAAATATAAAACTTTGGACCAGCAAGAAAGATAAAGTTAAAAGAAATGCAAACATAACAACCTCTACTTTTTACTTATATAAAACTCATTTAATAGCAAGGTTGATCAAGTCCTACTACTAAACAAGCAATACATAGAGAAAAAAGTTTCTCTTACTATGAAGCATTCATGGTACCTTCACTTTAATGGATATTGTCCCCACCATAATGGTTTTGTATTTGTGGTGCACATGTAGAGGACAATCCCAATCACCAATCTTCACGGTCTCGATATTCTCTATAGAATTGAGGCCATGCCTTTTGTCAGTCTTCTTCGGAAAATACACCGTGTGTTCTTTATCATTCACATTAAAAGTAACCTTTCCTTTATCGCAATCAATAATAGCACCCGCGGTGTTAAGAAAAGGTCTACCAAGAATAATAGACATGCTCCTATCCTCTGGCATGTCAAGCACAACAAAATCAGTAAGGATCAAACAATTTGCAACTTCAACGGGAACATCCTCACAAATACCAATGGGAACGACTGTTGACTTGTCAGCCATCTGAAGAGAGATATCTGTAGGGATTAGTTTATCTAAACAAAGCCTCTTGTAAAGAGGGAAAGGCATAACACTCACTCCTGCTCCAAGATCACAAAAAGCAGTCTTGACATAATTATTCTTTATGGAGCAAGGAATGGTGGATATACCTGGATCACCAAGCTTCTCAGGAATCTTTCCACTAAAAGAGTAGTTAGCAAGCATAGTAGATATTCCTTCATTAGGAACTTTTCTTTTATTAGTAACAATATCTTTCATGTATCTCGAATAGGGAGGTAACTTAATAGCATCAGTCAAAGGGATTTGAAGAAAAAGAGGTTTCATCCACTCACCAAAATTTATTGTAATGCTCTTCTTCTTTAGTTTTGGCAGACTTACCTGGAAAGGGCATGGGTTTCTGTACCCATGGTTCTCTTTCCTTCCCATGTCTTCTTGCGATGAAGTCTTATCTAGTGTATTTCTTGTGTTTGTCGGGTGCTTCTTCTTCTCGAGCTTCGGGTGGATCATTGTTTTCACCATCCTTTTCAGGCTCAGCACCGTCTTCAGTCTCAGCATCGGAGGTAGATATACTATTTGGATCAATAACAAGCTCTTCACTTGAAATTGGATCATTGGAATTGTCAGCTTCTTTGTGCTTCTTCTTCTTCTTCTTCTTCTTCGGAGAACTAACAATTTCTTCTTCCTGCATTTGAGAATCTTGCTCGATCCTCTTCGGATGCCCCTCTGGATAGAGAGGATCTTGAGTTCTAGTTCCACCTCGGGTTTTAATCCCGAAGGCCTGTATATCCTGTTTGGCATTGTTAGCAAGAAAATCTTTATGCACATTAGAAATTTGTTCAAGCTGAGTTTGAACCATATGAAAATGCTTCACAAGACATTTAACATCATTAACTGTTCTACCTAGAGCATCAAGCAAACTTTTGATAGCAAGGGAATTATCATGCAACTGGCTTTGTATCCTCTCATTAAAGTGACTTTGCTTCATAATAAAATTATCAAGCTCATCTAAACATTGATCAGGAGGCTTACCATGAGGGATGTCACTTGCATTGAAATCTAAAAGAGAGTGTACCTCTACCATAGGAGGGTGAGTGGTAGGCTCACACAACTTCTCAATAGGGGGTAGATTCTTCACGTCTTCAGTTTTAATACCCTTCTCTTTAATGGACTTCTTTACTTCTTGCATATCTTCAGGGCTTAGGGCGAGCATGCCCCTCTTTTTTTGTGGTGGAGGTGGTTCAGGGACGGACCAATCTTCGTGGTTCTTGGCAATCTTGCCCATTAATTCTTCTGCATCGTCCGGTGTTCTTTTCCTGAAAACACAACCAGCACAACTGTCCAAATAGGATCTAGATTCATCAGTTAGACCAGCATAGAATATATCAATTAATTCATTCTTAGGGACTCCATGTCCCGGTCTAGCATGGATCAGATTGCAATACCTCCCCCAAGCTTTAGGGAGGTTCTCATCCTGCAACTGTTTAAAGTCATAAATTCTTCGGAAAGCAGGTGATACAGTGAGGATCTCTCACCCCTCGTTGGTTACCCCAAGTGGATGGTGAGATGTGTTGGGATACGGGGCAGAAAACACAAATTTTTCATACCTACGGTACCCGAACCCAAGATCTATGCTATGGCGATGTAATGTAACGGAGGGAATCGGAGTTCATACCTTTGAAGACCGAAAAGAGGGAAACGTTCTTGCGAACGTGGTTGGCGTAGACTCTGAACTACGACCTCCCTGTCGTGTAGAAGACCACCGGCGATGGAGACTCCCGGTGAACCTCCGGCGATGAAGTAGCACCACATGTGTAGTGCCTCGAGGAGATTACACACGTTCAGTGCAACCGATGTTCCCTCCGGGCTCCGAACCAGGCGAGCAGAGAAAAGAAGACGGATTCGGATCCCAACTCCGGCAGAGCGACGGCCTTCTTATTGTGGAGAACTCCCAACCAAGTGCAAACCCCAAACAAGGGGGGTCCGCTCGAGGTAGGAGAAAGAGAGAGAGAGAGAACTCAATGAGATGATGGGAAAAGGGGGGGGGGTCTACCCCTCCTTATATAGGCCAAGGGGGGTTGCCACCCTCCTCCAACTTCCCATGTGGTACTAAACCAAAGGGGAGGGGAGGGGGGTGCGCCATATGGAGGGTGGGCCCCTCCCTTGGCGCCATGGGCCAAGGGGGGAGGCTCCCTCCTTCCCCTAATGGACCCTAAGGGGCCCATTTGCCTTTTTCCCATTTAATTAATTAATTTAAATATATATTAATATTTAATTCAGATAATTAAATAATAAAACATTATTAAATATAATTAAACATTATTTTGAACCTTTCAAAATATCCAGAACAACTTCCGTTCTCTCCCAAAACTATTCCGGTGCTTTCTCCTATTTCACCGATGATCCCGAATCTGTCCTAGCTTCGATTGCCCCTTAAGTGTGACACCCTACGGTCCGGGAAACAGCAGACATGATCGAGACATTCTCATTGCTCAAAGACTAATCAGTTGGACCTGGTTACAATCCTTGATAGCCCCTGCGCTTCCAACGAATGAACTTCGTTCGCTTTTGGAAACCGTTAACGATACGACGTAATCCCTTTGTGCTGTGGTACTTTGTTTGTCCGAGGTTTGATCGCCGGTATCCTACATACCGTGTTCACATCTTGTTCACAACAAACAAGTTTACTCGTCCATGATCATTGCATCTCTTGTGACCTAGTCACTTGCTTGCAAGCTATTGATGCAATATCACCGAGTGGGCCTAGAGTACCTGTCCTGTAACAAGGACTGGCAAATCCTGCTCTGATCTATTAACATACTCATCAACCATATATTTCGGAATACCTAAAGTGCACAAATTAAAGTCTCCTCATAGATGGTGCTTACGTATGATCATTACGGTTTAAGGACTAAGCCATACGTTACAAAGTCATAGCAACGCTGAACTATGTGACTCGATCACATTGCAATACTTTAGGTGGGTGTAAGTCCATCACATCATTCCCCTAATGATATGACCTCATTGTCAATGGACTTAAGTGTCGCCGTGATCAGGAAAGCTTGATCAATCAATTGCCCAATGAGATAGTTTACCCGAGTTAAACTAAGGACCATGTTTTATACTACACCTGTATTAGTATTTCCAAGTAATACAGTTATAGCACAATATAAAACGTATTATGAACAAAACGGATATGTGACAAATATCTTTATTAATTTGTCTCTAGGGCACATATCCAACAAGATGTAGCGTAGCGGCAAATTTCCCTCGGTGAAGATACCAAGGTTATCAAACCAGTAGGACTCCAAGAGATACAAGAAGGTGTCACGGCGCTTGACGTGGACCTGCACAAAGATACAAATAACTTTGCTCCCAACGAGTACAGAGGAGTTGTCAATTCCTCCGGCCTTGATGTTTACAAAGGATTAACGCAAAAGATAATGATAGTGATAGAAACTGGAAAGTAAAATAAGGATGTAAATAGTAATGTGAAGATGGACCGGGGTCCCGTGATTTTCACTAGTGATGTCTCTTTGCCAAAAGACGATAAAAGTGCTAGCGAGGTAAACAAATAACAGTTGGGCAATTGACAGGATTATGAAGGCACCGGAATGCTAACTATGCTACAAAGAAAGGAAGGGCTCAAAAGCAATGGGCAGTACGCCAAGGTAAGTAGACCGAAACACATCTGCATCTACTACGAATCATCCACCTTGAGATATCTATCCAGAACATCTCGCTGGTATTAAGTTGCGAATCCCACCCAAAGTGTAAATCCAAAGCAACAGACAACTGCATTAAAAGAACTTTGCGTAAAGTAAACAATCCGTGCATCCTCGGATACAAGCACCGTTGTTTTATCCCTGGTGGCAACAGTACATCCCCTAGTCTCATGTTTCTGTCACTCAAGCTAGACATCAAGGGGCTGAACCCACAATTAAGCATAACGCTCCCTCTTGGAGTTGCAACAAATCACTTGGCCAAAGTAAATTACGGCAACGGAGAACATGCAAGAATTTACTCAAGAACAAAATATAAAAGATAAGAACCAAATATATTACTCATCACAATCTGAACATAGTCTCATAATCCATCAGATCCCAACAAACTCAGCATAGCAATGGCAGAAAATTACAAAGGTGCCTCGATCATGTGAGGTAGCTCACGAGGTCTCGAAAGTGGAGGCACAAAGAGGGGAGAGGAACATCACATAGCTACTGGTCACGGACCCATGGTCCAAGAGGAACTACTCACCGTAGATACGGTAGGTGTCCATGGCTATAGATGGTCTCCCGGAGGGGGTTCTCCCGGCAGGGTGCCGGAGCAGCTTCTCCAGGCAGCCCCGATCTTGAAGCGGCGACGGCGGCGGTACAGAGGAGAGATCGTGGAAAAGAGATCGATCTTAGGGGTTTCCACCCCGAGGGCTAAATATAGCCGAAGGGGGCACCGAGAGGGGCCACAGGGCAGCCAGGAGGCCCCCTGGCGCGGCCTAGGGTGGGGTCGCGCTAGGGACCCTTCTGGAGTTCCTGTGGTGGCCCCCTTCCCTCCTTTGGTGTTTCCGGAAGCTTTCGGGTCGCTGATTTTTTATCTGTTTTTTCCGGATTTTTTGGAGCACTTTTAATGGCCAAAAAACCTGAAATACAAAAACAGCAGAAAACAACAACTAGCAGCTGGGTGCACTGGGTTAATAGATTAGTCCAAATATGCTCAAAAGTTTATGAAAGTTCAAGCAAAACATGGCAAAGTCACACAAAACATGCATGGAGCAAGCAGAAATTATAGATACGTTTGGGACGTATCAACATCCCCAAGCTTAATTCCTGCTCGTCCTCGAGTAGGTAAATGGTAACAAGCATAATTTCTGTGGTGACATGCCACACAACCATAAAAGGACTTTTAAGTAAAGCAATCAAAGCATGCAATTCAATTCAAGTCTTAACAAGCAATAGTCTATATTAGCATTGACACAAGCAACAAAAGAACAAAAGGAGCAAGAGCTCTCGCTGTCCGTGACTCGAATGTCTCTAGATGGTGTTTGCGTGCAAGAAGGGGACTGGGAAAAAGAGAGAAAAAGATTGTTTGAGAACAACTATCTACTAAAGTTTCACACTTGGTCTCCTTTGGATTCTTATCTTGACTCGTCCCCAGACCACTAGCCAGGTACAAGTCAAACTGATCCTCTCCCTTTCGATATTTTGAGCACTCATGCAATGGATGAGTGTGAGCAAGAAAGTTGACACCTAAAAGGTGAAACATAAAGAAGGTGGAGGAGGAAGACAAAATGGTGTGAAAGGCTCACATCAATGAGGACAATCATAGGCGAGAGAAGGCCATATGATAGATATGATGTGAGGAGTAGGGATTTCCATACAACGGATGCACATGTGAGCTAAAATCTCTCCAAGGGAACTAGTGGGGGTGCATCTAACTTGCTTGCTCACGAAGACCTAGAGCTCGTTTGAGGAGGCTCATCATTGGAATATACAAGCCAATTCTATAGTGTGAAGGTCCCCACATAGTTATATGCATGATGATGATCTCTATGGAGTACAAGGGATAGAGGATGAAGTACTAGTGTGGATCTCTCAAAAGGAATAGTAGTGTGCCCCCTTCTCTCTTTTTATTTTTATTTTTCTACTTTTTCTATTTTTTTGCATTTTTGGTGGCCTCAATGGCTCTTTATATTTAACTCTCATTTGTCCTCTTTGGGATCTTTTTATTTTGTCCTCTTTGGGATCTTTTCCTCACTTTAGGGGCAACACTCTATATTTTACAAGAATATAGGAGATCTTTCACACTTTACAGAAGTACTCACATAAATAAGATATAACTATCATGATGCAAAGGTATGACATGAAGATCAAGTCATGAGAAGGTGGATGTTGCATGGCAATGTATCTCGGAAAGGCTATCGAAATTCCTTGTAGGTAGGCATGGTGGCTGTTTTGAGAAAAGATATAAGGAGGCTTATGATGACAGAGCGTATCGTGCCAAGGGTTTGGATGCACCGGCGAAGTATGCGCCAACTCTCGAAGTGAGAAAGGGCAATGCACGGTACCGAAGAGGCTAGAAAAAGTATAGGTGGGTGGAAGTGTCAACTTTCGAATACTCACATTAGTCCGAAGAACTCATGTACTTATTATCGGTAACTCTCAATCTTATCAGGAGGTTCACAAAGAGACAAGTACCCCGAGGAGGAGTGTATGGGGGTTTGGTTATCCTTGCGCATCCTCGACTCATGGTACGTGAGTGTTCTCTAATATTCGAACCCTCCAGAGGTTAGTGATCCATCTAGTAGCTAGAGTTCTCAACAGGAGTTTTTGGTTTTCGAAAAACACATAGATTGCCCAAAATACGACATCTATCAGTAATAGGCTCGAGCTCTTGACACCAAAAGTTCAAACATTACTCTAGTCAATACCTCAAAACTATTGCAAGTTACTACTACAAAGAGAATAGCAACTTCAACTACCTACTTCTAGTCAAGACACAAAACTTAGTGCAACAGGCAAACTCTCTAACAAGATAAAACATGCAACCTATAGAAAGTTCAACCTAAGACAAAATAAAAGCTCTAGAAAAACTAAAGCACTACAACTAAACAGAGCAGCAGCTAAGAAAAGAAAAAGAACAACTCACAGTTAAAAGAATAAGCATGAAAATCCTATGAGGAGTTCTAGTTCAAGTGGAGCGTGTAACTCTCCCACACAAAAGAAAGTAAGATGGTATCTAACTTGTTACTACAGCAAACAAAGCAAAAGAAAACTAAAAAGAGAACCTAAGAGCGAGACGCTCCAAGAATAGCACATAACGCATGGAGTGATAAAAATATAGTGCAACGAGAGATGAACTGATAATTGTTGATGAAGAAGGGGATGCACGGGGGCATCCCCAAGCTTAGACGCTTGAGTCTCCTTGAATATTTCTTGGGGATGCATGGGGGCATCCCCAAGCTTGAGCTTTTGACACTCCAAGATCTTCTTTCATCATCTTTCATCGCGCACTTGAAAACTCCCTTCATACATAACTCATTGTAGACTGATTAGAGAGGTTAGTACCCTACTAAAATAATTTTTCCTCTACTGGAAATAAAGATAAACTTGAAGAGCTACTGTTTCCCAAGATTGCCAAAAAAATTTTGCAAATAAAAAGAAAGCTTAAGGTTTGCAAAAGTGAAGAGAGACAAAACGTGGCAGAATCTGTGAAAAACAGAACAGCAGGTAGAAACGAATTTTTTAGGTGGTACTTTTGCAACTCAAATAAAAAACTCAGAACATACGCAAGTTTCGTAATTTTATAGAGCATGCTGTGTAAAAAATTTAGCTCAAAAATATGAACTGGGATTTTTCCATGATTTTTCTAGTCACGAGGACAAAATCTGTTTTCTAGACAGCATGTCACAACTTTCACTTCCCTTGTCGTATGAGGCTATAAAAGGCACAAGCTTGAAAAGTAAAGATACAATGATGTTGCTACAGTAGTAACAATCATCAAGACCACTAAGAACAGAAGAAAAGCAAAAAATAAAAACCTAAATTCGTTGCGGGCTGCCTCCCGAAAGCGCTTGTTTAGAGCCATTTAGCTAGGCTTAAAGCAGAAGATCAAGTTTTTTCAAGAGAATAGCTAGCCCGTGTGACGGACTCAAAAGGTAACTTATTCTTTTTCCTAGGGAAATGTTCCATCCCTTTCTTGAGAGGGAATTGGAATTCGATATTCCCCTCTTTCATGTCAATAACAGCACCAACTCTGCGAAGAAAAGGACGTCCCAAAATAATTGGACAAGAAGGTTCACATTCAATGTCCATAATAGTGAAACCAACGGGAACATAATTGTCATTTACAATGATAAGAACATCGTCGATCTTCCCAAAGGCTTCTTTACGGAAGAATCAACAAGACGAACACCAAAAGAACAAGAATCAAAAGGTTTCAATTCAAGCATATCATACATTCTTTTGGGCATAACAGAGGTGCTTGCTCCAACATCACAAAGAGCATAACAAGAAAAGTTATTTAATTTGAGTTTTATCATAGGATCCCAACCATATTCTATCTTCCTAGGTATGGAGGCTTCTCATCTAAGCTTCTCCTCCCTAACTTTGATTAGAGCATTGGTGATATGCTCTGTGAAGGCAAGATTAAGTGTGCTAGTGTGGGGGTCTCTAGACATCTTTTGTAGGAAACCAATAACTTCAGGTAAAGTGCAGTTGTCCAAGTCTAGATCACTACTATCTATCAAGGAGGTAGTGATATCATTTAGACTCACTTGTTTGACAGCCTCTATGTTCATAGAGGTTTCTTCATTTATGGTTGAGGTGGTAGCATCACCATTGATAGGTCCAGTAGGACTAGGGGTGTGATGGGTGCTAACTGTTTGGACATCCTCCACTACTTGGATAGTGGCTACTGTATGGTAGGTAGGAAGGCTCTTAACTCTCTCTTCTTCATCCTTTTCTCTAGCCCATCTTTCTTTAAGTTTAGCCATCATCCTAATGTTTTCATTGATTTGTAACTGGATAGCATTAATAGGAGTGACCTTACTCTCCTCAAGGGGAGAGGTTCTAATTTTTAACATCTCAACATCAAGGGCTAAGTTATCTACCTTCAAACAAATATTATCTAATTTAACTAATTTTTCTTCCACATTCTTGTTGAAGGCTTTTTGGGTAGTGATAAAGTCTCTAAGCATACTCTCTAGTTCAGAGGTGGAGTTTTTGGTGCTAGGATAAGTGTTGTTGTTCCCATAGTTGTTGGATGGGAAAGGCCTAGGATTGTTGCTACCAAAATTACTCCTATAAGCATTATTGTTGAAGTTGTTTCTAGAGATAAAGTTCACATCTATTTGTTCTTGAGCAACCAAAGAATTTAAGGAACATCCTGAGGATCAATAGGAGCTTCCTTGGTAAGTAGAGACATAATAAGGTCAACCTTTTCATTTAGAGAGGAGATATCCTCGACATAATTTACCTTCTTACCAGTTGGAGATATTTCGGTGTGCCACTGAGAGTAGTTCAGCATCATCTCATCAAGTAGCTTTGTGGCAGCACCAAGTGGGGTTGACATAAAAGTTCCTCCCGCGGCCGAATCTAACAGGTTCCGCGAGGTAAAGTTCAAGCCTGCATAGAAAGTCCGGATAAACATCCAGGTAGTCAGTCCATGTGTGGGTTAGTTCCTGACAAGCGTCTTCATACGTTCCCAAGCTTGGGCAACGTGTTCATTATCCAATTGCCTGAAATTCATAATGTTACTCCTCAATTGAATAATTTTAGCAGGGGGATAGTACTTCCTTATAAAATCATCCTTGCACTTATCCCAAGAATCTATGCTATTATTAGGCAAGGATTGAAACCAGATTTTAGCTTAATCCCTCAAAGAGAAAGGAAAAAGCTTAAGTTTAACAATTTCACCATCTACTTCTTTGTAATTTTGCATATCACAAAGCTCAATAAAATTATTTAAGTGCAAAGCAGCATCATCTCTAGCACCAGAGAATTGATCTTTCATAACAAGGTTTAGCAAAGCAGGTTTAATCTCATAAGAAGGTGCTGAAGTAGCAGGTGGAGCAATAGGAGTGCAGATAAAGTCACTGTTGTTGTGACTAGTGAAGTCACACAACTTGGTATTTTCATTGGAACCCATAGTAGCAGGAGGTATTTTTGGTATTTTTGATAAGGGACACAAAAGTAAAAACTAAAAGGTAAACTAACAAGACTAAAAAGCAAAGATAAAAGATAGTGTGCAACTCCCCTATCTTGTAGACTGGAGTCCCCGGCAACGGCGCCAGAAATTGGCTTGATACGGTGAGGATCTCTCACTCTTCGTTGGTTACCCCAAGTGGAAGGTGAGATGTAGCGTAGCAGCAAATTTCCCTCGGTGAAGATACCAAGGTTATCGAACCAGTAAGACTCCAAGAGATACAAGAAGGTGTCACGGCGCTTGACGTGGACCTGCACACAGATACAAATAACGTTGCTCCCAACGAGTACAGAGGAGTTGTCAATTCCTCCGGCCTTGCTGTTTACAAAGGATTAACGCCAAAGATAATGATAGTGATAGAAACTGGAAAGTAAACTAAGGATGTAAACAGTAATGTGAAGATGGATCGGGGTCCCGTGATTTTCACTAGTGATGTCTCTCTCCCAAAAGATGATAAAAGTTCTAGCGAGGTAAACAAATAAAAGTTGGGCAATTGACAGGATTATGAAGGCACCGCAATGCTAACTATGCTGCAAAGAAAGGAAGGTCACAAAAGCAATGGGCAGTACGCCAAGGTAAGTAGACCGAAATCCATCTGAATCTACTACGAATAATCCACATTGAGATATCTATCCAGAACATCTCGCTGGTATTAAGTTGAGAATCCCACCCAAAGGGTAAACCCGAAGCAACAGACAACTGCATTAAAAGAACTTTGCGTAAAGTAAAAAATCCTTGCATCCTCGGATACAAGCACCGTTGTTTTATCCCTGGTGGAAACAGCACATCCCCTAGTCTCATGTTTTTGTCACTCAAGCTAGACATCAAGGGGCTGAACCCACAATCAAGCATAACGCTCCCTCTTGGAGTTGCAACAAATCACTTGGCCAAAGTAAAATACGGCAACGGAGAACATGCAAGAATTTACTCAAGAACAAAATATAAAAGATAAGAACCAAATATATTACTCATCACAATCTGAACATAGTCTCATAATCCATCAGATCCCAACAAACTCGGCATATCAACAGCAGAAAATTACAAAGGTGCCTCGATCATGTGAGGCAGCTCACGAGGTCTTGAAAGTGGAGGCACAAAGAGGGGAGAGGAACATCACATAGCTACTGGTCACGGACCCATGGTCCAAGGGGAACTACTCACGGTACATACGGGAGGTTTCCATGGCTATGGACTGTCTCCCGGAGGGGGTAGCTTCTCCCGACAGGGTGCTGGAGCAGCTTCTCTAGGCAGGCCCGATCTTGAAGCGGCGGAGGCGGCGGTACAGAGGCGAGATCGCGGAAAAGAGATCGATCTTAGGGGTTTCCACCCCGAGAGCACCGAGAGGGGCCACAGGGCAGCCAGGAGGCCCCCTGGCGCGGCCTAGGGTGGGGCCGCACCAGGGACCCTTCTCGAGTCCCTGTGGTGTTCCCCCTTCCCTCCTTTGGTGTTTTCAGAAGCTTCCGGGTCGCTGATTTTTTATCTGATTTTTCCGAATTTTTTGCAGCACTTTCAATGGCCGGAAAACCTGAAATACAAAAACAGCAGAAAACAGCAACTGGCAGCTTGGTGCACTGGGTTAATAGATTAGTCCAAATATGCTCAAAAGTGTATGAAAGTTCAAGCAAAACATGGCAAAGTCACACAAAACATGCATGGAGCAAGCAGAAATTATAGATACGTTTGGGATGTATCAGCAGGAAAGTACTTGCCAACAAAAGAGTGAGCTAAGTCTTGAGGACTCTTAATGGAACCACATGGTAGCGCATCATACCATGCTTTAGCACCTTCCTTCAAAGAGAAAGGAAGAAGATTAGTCACATAAAAGTTTCATATCTTTTCATCAGTAGTAAACAGGCCACCCAACTCGGTGAGTTTGGTCAGGTGTGCAATAGCATCCTTATTTTCTCTGCCATAAAAGGGGTCAACTTCAACCATAAATATAAGTGAAAGATCAACAAAGAAATTATAATTAGGATCATTGATGCATATAGGAGATGTAGCAAATTCAGGATCAGGAACGGTCTTGTTCTTTAGGGAGTGTTTTTTGAGAAGCTTCTTAATAGCACCGGGGTCAGAGTCGACAAACTCTGTTAGCTCCCTGCATAAATCATCATCAAGCATAATATAATCATCCTCAAGGAGTCTCTCCTTGAGTTTACTCAAATCGGGGTAATCGTAAGTTCCACCAATAGGGTAGCGAGTAACAGGAATTTCAATTCCAGATTTTTTCTGCAGCAGCGATCTGTTTCTCAAGAGCATAACCAAGTGAACAAATATCATCAAGAGTAGTAGAAGCATCATCAAAAGTATCGGACATAGTAACGGATTCAGTAGAAGCATCATGTGGTGGAGGTGAAGCAAACTTACTCATAACTGAAGGTGAATCAAGTGTACCACTAGTGTTCAGAACAGTACCTTTTCTTGTACGGGATGGTAAGATCGGAACCTTGGGGTCTTCTTTCTTGCCCATAGAGGATAAATTACAGCAGGTAAAATACTTCAGGTAGACTTGTGAATAAAGCTATGCTCCCCGGCAACGGCGCCCGAAAACAGCCTTGATAACCCATAACTGCAGGGGATCGAGATAGTCTTCGCGGGTAAGAATAACCCAATTTATAGATTCGACTCAAGGGGAGCCAAAAAATACCCACAAGCTTTGACAGTGGAGTTGTCAATTCAACCGCACCTGAGATGCACTTACTTGCAACAAGATATTAATAGTAACTGCGACATGGAAGTGATGGTGGAAACGGAAATAGTGGCGGTAAAACAGCGAAAGTAAAACAGCAAAAGCAAACAACTAGTAACCACCAGAATTAAAAACATTGTAGGCTAGGGAGATGGATGGTTGGGTGCTGCATGGATGAGATACATCATGTATTTAACTTGGGGCAAAACACACAGAAAAGCAATGACCATCTAGGCATATATCAAACATTAGGCATGTACCCCACAGGTAGTTGTACGTGCTTGCAATAAGAACTTGCACCACATCTTTTGTCCTACCATCCCGCTACGAACGGGGCCAAAAGGAACTTATAGAGATTAAGGTGCTCCTGTCAAAGAGCACCGGAACAAAGCATTAACAATCAATGGATACAAGGAATCCTCAAACTATAGAACAGAAATATATTCATGCAAACACATAGGGTTCAGATCTGAAAACATGACACTCGGGCCCAAAGTGACAAGCATTAAGAGCAACAAGTTGAAGCAAAGATGATAAACACCAATCTAGATGATAGGCAACATGCCCCCAATAATCTGATAAACTATTACATGATCTAGCTCATCCAATCCCTACCATCCCCTTTTCCTACAGCAGGGAATTACTCACACATGGAAGGAGAAGTCATGGAAGGAGGATGGAGTGGTGATGATGATGATGATGATGATGATGATGACGATGATCTCCCCGCACCGGAGGCCAAAAAAGCCTCCAGATTAGCCCTCCCGGAGAAGAACAGAGGGTGGCGGAGGCTCCGCGATGAGAATTGGGAAAACGACTTCTGTTCTGGTGTTTTCTCGCCACAGGAATAAATAGGGGGCAAGGTAGGGCACCAGAGGGGGGAGGATCCTCCCAGGCGGCCTCCTGGCGCGGCTAGGGGTGGGGCCGCGCCAGCAGGGCGCCTGGGCCCCCCTGGCTGCCCTCTGGCCCCACTTTTGGTATATTGGTCCTTCGGGTGCGTGGATTTTCTGTGATTTTTCCTGGAATTTTCTGAGACACCTAAAAATCCATTTCTTGCACACAATAAAACCATACAGACAGCTCTGCTGAAAACATCGTTAGTCCGGGTTAGTTTCGTCCAAATCATGCAAGAATGAGGGCAAAACAATAGCAAAAGTGTTTGGAAAAGTAGATACGTTTGAGACGTATCAGCTGGGAGCGTGCGGCGACCGCCACCTCGACGGCGAGAGCCGTCTAGGCCTCCCCTTGACACGTCTTCGCGCCACAGAGCACGCCACAGAGCCCCTCCCCTTTCCCCTCCTCTCGCGGGTCCTCTCTCGCGCCAGCTCGCCGGAAACTCGCACACCCCGTGGCCTAGCCAGAGCACGCAGCCGTGCAACGCATGGGCATCGAGCATATCCCGGTGAACTGCTCTGTCCAGAAGCCCCGCAGCAGACGCCTTCGTCGAGCTGCGAAGCAAATCGAGGCCAGAAGCCTCTGGAGACGCCGCCCGCGTCAAGTTCCTCCCCACGGCCTCTGTGCGCCATTACCGGAATTACGCCGCTGCCTCGCTTCTTCCGTCCTCGCCGTCACATCCACAGCAACCAGGGTGAGCTCTTCTCCCGTTGTCCCCTCCCCGTGCCCAAAAACCTCGCCGGAAACCTCTTCCCCACCGGAGCAGAGCCACGGCCGCCGCACTTGTCGACGCCGGCGTCGCCCCCGTGCCCCTGGAGACCCCCTGATGGCTTCTTCGTATGCGGGAGCACATGGGTTCCAGTTTGGTAGCAGCCCCGTGCCTCCCATGGCCATTTGGTCACTCCGGGGCCCCCTCCGCCGTGCCGGAGGTCACCGGAGGCGACATGCCGACGTGGCAGGTGATTAGGGGATTAATCACCCCCTAATCCGCCCAACAGTCGATGACAGGTGGGGCCCCAGCCCCCTAATCCCCTCAGTTTAATAAATTAAACGGGGATTAACCCTGGGGCACTGATAGACCTGGCCCACAGGTCAGAGCCCCCCTGACGTCACTATGACGCAAGCATGACGCCATAAATGGTTTTTAGTTTAAAAAGAAAATATAGAAAATGGCAGAAAAACATTTACACTTTGAAAAATCATAGAGAATTCATATTAACACCAAATTGGACAAATAATATATAAAAAATTATCAGAAAAATACAAGGATTCAGAATTTGCTATTTTTTCACGTTTGACCATTTTAAAATGGGTGAATAGAGGAAAATGTGCATATGGCATTCTTTTGAATTCAAAATTGGAGTGAATTTGCAAATGACTTTGCAATGCACTTCTTTTAAATGGAATGTTCAACACATTGCAACCATGAACATCACATTACAACCTTGATCATGTGATTGTGCATCGTATTTATATTGATCCCCTTGTTTGCAATGTTTGCTCGATTGAAGTGGAGCCGGAACCGGAGGCCACCCCCTTCGTTGAAGATACCGTGTACGACCCTCGTCAGCAAGGCAAGTAAACCCTATTGATCATGTCTATAAAATCACACTTCCCTCTCAGTTTCGCTTATGCATTGATTAGGATGATCACCTTGTTATCGATTCTACCGCATAGCTGAACCCATATACGATGTATGGCCTATCATCTTGTCACAGTAGTAAGCAAACCACAATCCTAGCTGACATAGGATTTGATTGATATCATGTGGCCCCTGCAACTGTTACTGCTTATTGCATGCTTAGAGTTTACAATGAGGATACTTTGATGTGAGTCGGGATGGTAGTGAACATGGTGTTGATGAAGGTGAAACTGTGTCGGTGAATCTACCCTAATACAAGGTGAACGATGAGAGGTTGTGTAGGAGTACACAGTGGGTTGTCTCGTTGAACACCGCCTTAAGCCCGAGTTCTTGTATGGTAATCCGAGACAAAGAGTACAACCGCACATTGGGCTCACTGACCCCTCTCGACCTATTAACTCACCCCGATCCAAGTCTAGGAGTCACACCTAGTTCGGGATTTCCATTCGGCATATGCATAGAAATATAAAGGAAATGAAATGTGGCATTCATGGTAGGGCTTGTAGCACATGGCTTGTCAAGCGGAGAACCATCCGTCGAGGTGGGCTTGTCAGTCGTGCCTACATGGTTTGAGTCCTGACTAGAAACTTGGCCGGAATTCCAGTTGGGTTTGAAACTCAAATAGTTGACTCCTTGGACTAGAACGGTGCCATGAGGTAAGTGTCGTGGTGAACATCCTCGCCGGCACCCCTTGAATAGTGATGAGTACTTGGAGGTAACTGATGGTCATGTGTGTGTAGCGGTACACCCCTTCAGGGTTAACAAACTATTCGAATAGTCGCGTCCGCGGTCATGGACTACTTGGAAAGCTATGCTTGATTATTAGACAACTTCAACGGATACTCTAAAACTTGCCAAGATAGTGTGAGTGATATGGTGTCCTTCCTCGTGGGGAAGTCGAGTAAGTATCCATAGTGGTGTATTAGTTGCAGACTTGGTATTGTACTCGTGTACGCTTCTTACATCAAGTCTGGTACTCGTAGTACAGGACTAGCCAAGTCAAAGCTGGCACTTCTGCATGTGGAAACCCCACCTCCCTTTACCTTGAAACTTGAGCATGAGTAGTATAGTTCTGATGTAAGTCTTGCTGAGTACGACTTTGTACTCACGTTTGCTTATTCTATGTTTTAGATGAGAACCCAGACCCCGATGGAGTCACCTTCCTGAAGCTCGACCTTGACTAAGCAAGTATAGTTCCAAACAGCAGTCTGGTCCCTCGTGGAAGGGCATGTATGTTGAACAAGGCTTCTCTAAGCCATTTGTTAATCTTGTCTGTACTCATACCTAATTTTCTTCCGTTGTTTGATGTAATGTTGGATCATAGACTCGTGATCTCTTTGTGTACTCTATGTAAGTCAATAAAGATATACTTTGTAGAGTAAACTGATGATACCTGCTGTTCACACTAGACATGTATGCTGCGTGTATGATTATAACGTGCATGTCTTAGTGTGGGTTTTCGATAGCTTGGTTGTGATCTTGCGGGCGGTCTTTTATACACCAAGTGGCCCTTAGATGTGTGGAGCTTGGGGCATCGCGATGCGATTGCTCGTGACTCTGTCACGTGGCACACTTTGATGTATGATCGAGCCCGCCCGAGACCCCGACTAAGTGATCGGTCTAGAGTCTGTTTATGTAAGTGCTATGATTCAATCGATAATATGGTTTAGGCGACTTGTCTATGAGTATTGGATTTCACCACCCATAAGCATTTAGACTTGTGAGCGAACGATGAGGACCCATCTCAGATGATCATCCGGGCCTGGATGGGATGCCCCTCACGTTCGATGCATTCCGAGAGTGTTCTGTGCTTGGCATTGTCTGCTTAGACAAGTGGGTACGGCTCTCGGATCTCCATATGATTGAGTTGTGACTGGAATTACATACGCATATTCCGGGTCCCGACATGGGCATTATTGCGTGCCCTCTCCTCCTCAAGCAACCTCTATGTATTCCGGTCCCTCTACTCCAACAAAAGTCTAGTGGCCTCCCTCTCCTTCTCAAGTGCGGCATGCAACCACTCCTCAAAAGGAATTGTCATCATCCATCCAGGGACAAATGAACGAAAGAAATAATGAAGGAAAACTAACCTCGATGGCAAGATCAACTGGCCTCGCGCATTGCCGTATTACAGGAGCCGAGCTCGTTTGCCTAGCCTTGATCTGAGATAGAGTCTCAGTGATAGGGATGAAGCCATCACACATGGCCATGGTGCCATGACTCTTACCGCGACCAGAGATCATCAATGCCTCCGCATCCATAGGATTCTGGCTCGGGTCAAAGTCAGGACCGCGCAGCTCTTTGACAACCTCAGAATAAGACGTCATCTTGTTGTAGGTGGACATGCTTATGTACGCCGACGGCCCGTCCGCCTCAGAATATGGTGTTGCCGTCTTGTACGAGCCCTTATGGTCCATGCCAAACTCGTTGTATCCCTGAGGCTCGGGCTGGTTATGCTGTTTTACCTACAAGAAAAGGCAAAGAGTTAGTACAACAAAAATCATGCACACATATCCATTTTTGGCGTATTGCTTGATGTTGGCATTTCCTTGGTGGTGTGTCACACCAACCAATTGGGCACGACGCTCCTTGGCCACATTGTGGGTGGTCAACCAAGCCTCTGTGCACCACTTGTCCACTATCATCTCCCAACAATCCATCTTATCGGCCAACCATCTCGGGGGCACCTATGAATGTAAGTTAATGAAGAATGGAACTAAGTATTGTAACTAAATTGTCAGATCCCTCTGTTAGGTATGTGCTAGGGTTAAATAGTACCTCTGCATCATGCAAAAGTTTCAAAAAGAAACCTTGAAAATCATTTTCAAAATCCAAATGGGAGAAGGAACACCCCCCAGATGAATTAATTCAAAAGGCCAGATAAAAATATTTTCCAAAAATTCATGTTAGAGTTTTGAAAAGTCTTATAAATGAGTGTGATCACATATCAAGTGATGTGGGACCCACCCCATGCTCATAGATTTTTCAAATTTTCAAACAGTACCTTGGAATTAAAGAAATACCCCTTTTTGATTTAAAATTCAAATCATTTGAATTTTAAAAATGTTGAAAGTTTATGAGTGGCTAGTCTATATTATTATGAGGCCACATAAAAGTTTTCAGCATTTAATAAAATGGTTTGGTATTTTTATCAGAGCCAAAACAAATTACAGAAAAAGAAAGGAAAGATTAAACAGAAAATAAAAGGAACAGCTTACCTGTCGCCCAGGGGCGAGGCCCACCTCTCCAGCCGGCCCAGCCCACCTGGACCCTCCCCTGTCGTCTTCCTCCCCGCGCCCCCAAGGTGCTCGGTGGAAAGCCACTGACGCCACCGACGCCACCGCGACGCCCCGCAGCCCTCCACCTGCCTCCCCGGCCGCCTTCTAGCGACGTGGAGAACCCTCCGAGCTCATCCTCTCCATTTCCCCCCCTGGAAACCTCCTCCCCCTCTCCTCTTCGCGAGTTCATCGACGTCCGAGAGCTCACCGGAGCGCACCGCCGTGGAAACCCGTGGCCACCTTCCTCCTAAGCCGCTGCCACCTTGTCCAGGACGCGCGCCGTCGTCGTCTTCATCGCCGTGTGCAAGCAATCGAAGCCAGGAGCCCCGAGCCCGTCGTCCTATTCACCGAGCCGCCGCTGAACCCGCAGGAGCTCGTCGTCGATTCCGCCGCAGCCGCAGCTCCTCCGGCTTCCCCGAGTCCGTCTCTGCAACCAGGGTGAGCAGGCGCGTTTTTCCCCTCATCTTGCCGTTTGAATCCGTGCCCGAAACGTGATTCCGACGAGGTCCGAGACCAAGCGCCGCCGCTCGTCGTCGAGGTCATTCACCAGAGCCCCCGTTTGACCCCTGGATGGCTCCACTAGCTCCGCACACACCCCAGCTTCATTTCCATGCTCTCGGTTTCCAAATCCATGCGCAATTTGAAGAACCCGACGAGTCCCGTGCCTGACTTCCGCCGCCGCTCGTCGCCGATCACTCTCCGGTGATCCCCGTGGCCCCCTGATGCCACCACTCGATGCGGACGACCTCAAGGAGCAGGTCCATGCCCTCCAGGCCCCTCCCCGTGCCCTAGAACCAACTCCGGCGAGACTCCGGCAGGATTCCGGCGACTGCACGGCGAGCCCACCATTAGCCCCCCCTAATGACCCTGTTAAACTTAACCCAGTGGCTGACGGGTGGGGCCAGCCACTAATTAACCCTCGGGTTAATTTTAAGCAGCGGGTTAATCCCCTCTGTGGATGACAGGTGGGACCCCTTGTCAGTTTGACTCGGGTCAAACCCCCTGACGTCATGCTGATGTCACAGTGACGCAGTAAAGGATTTTCCAGAAAAGAAAAATAGTTTAATAAATCCAGAAATTCCAGAAAATACCCCAAACTTTGGAAATTCATAGAAAATTCATATTAACTCCAAATTGGACAAATAATATATGAAAAATGATCAGGAGAAAATTATCTTTCCAAATATGCAACTTTCAAATCTGTTTGAGTTGAATTTAAAATGGGACCAGTAGCATATGTCATTTGCTTTATTTGAATTTAATTCAAATTCAAACCAAATGATTTTGCCACTTGGACCATGGATTTTTGATGCAAATCAACCACACTTCAGAGGCATATCATACACATTTGAAGTTAATTCAAATTGATCAAACTATATCATATATAACTTGATTAAGGTTGAATTCAAATGTGGAATTTGAATTTGCATTTAAAAATGCAATATATTCCACTTAAATGGAATTGCCTCACACATCAAAACTTATACTCCAAGCTTTAACATTATATCATGTGCTTGAGCATTGCATTCATATTGATTGCTACTTCGTGCTTTGTTTGTCGAGTAGAGGTGGAACCGGAGCAAGAGGTCACCCCCTTCGCTGAAGATCCAGAGCCCGAATCTCGTTAGCAAGGCAAGCAAAACCCCATTGATCATGTCGATAAAATCCCACTTCCCTCTCATGTCTCGCTTATGCATTGTATAGGATGATCACCATGCTTCGTTTCTACCGCATAGATGAACCCATTCCTTTGCATGACCTATCTTTTGTCACAGTAGTAAGCAAACCACAATCCTAGCAACTGTAGGAGTTGTTTGATATCATGTGGCCCCTGCAAATGTTATTGCTTATTGCATGCTTAGTATGATACCATGTTGTTACTGTGATGTGAGTCGGGATGGGAATGATCATGTTGCTGATGGTAGAAAAGTGTTGGTGAATCGACCCTAATACAAGGTGAACGATGAGAGGCTGTGTAGGAGTACACGGTGGGTTGTCTCGTTGAACACCGCCCTAAGTCCGAGTTCTTGTGTGGTGATCCAAGATGAAGAGTGCAACCACACATTGGGCTCACTGACCCCTCTCGACTTATTAACTCATCCCTTTCGATGTCCAGATGTCGCAGTAGTTCGGAGTTCTGGTAGGCTTGTGGCCTGGATGCTAAGTGAGAGAACGGCTCATCCGAGACCGGCTTATGCACCACGCACACATCGCTTGGGTCCACTTCGGTAAACCGGCCGGGTTCACGATAGTGGTAACCAACCCAAGTAGGCGGCTTTCTTTGACTAGATAGGCTATGAGGTAACAGTTGTGGTGAGCATCCTCTTGAATGGTGTCGAGATCAAAGGCGGTAAATGATGATCATGTGTGTGTAGCGGTACACCCTTGCAAGGTTAACAAAACTATTCGAATAGCCGCGTCCGCGGTTATGGACTACTTGGAAGGCTTAGCTTGATTATTAGATAACTTGAACCGGATACTTCTAAAACACACCAAGATAAGTGTGAGTGCTATGGCGTGCTTCCTCGTGGGGAAGTCGAGGAAGGCACCATAGTGGTGTATTGGGTGGTGAAAGTAGTGGACTCGTGTACGCTTCTTACCTCAAAGACTGGTACTCGTAGTTCAGGATTAGCCAAGTCAAAGCTGGCATTTCTGCAAGTGAACCCCACCTCTCTTTTCCTTGATACATGTGCATGAGTAGTATAGCTCCTATGTAAGTCTTGCTGAGTACGCCTTTGTACTCACGTTTGCTTAATCTATGTTTTAGATGACGCCACTGACCCCGAAGGTGGCTTCTTCATCGAGCTGGATGACTGAAGTTAAGCTTGTCTAGTCCCAGTCAGCAGACTGGTTCCCTCGTGGAGGGCTTTATGTTTGAATAAGGCTTCTTAAGCCATTTGTTAAACTTGTCTGTACTCAGACATAATTTGCTTCCGTTCTGTGTTGTAATGTTGGATCACATGTATGTGATCTCTGTGTGTACTCTATAAGAGTTATAAATAAAATGTACACTTTGTAGAGAATTGCAATGGTACCTGCTGTTCGTACAAGGCATGTGTGCTGCGTGTATGTTTATAACATGCATGTCTTTGTATGGGTTTTCGAGACCTTAGTTGTGTTCTGGCTGGCGGTCTTTCATACACCAAGTGGCCCTTAGATGTGCGCAACTTGGGGCATCGCGATGCGAATGTTCGAGACTCGGTCTCGGGCACACTTTGTGGTATGATCGAGCCCGCCCTAGACCCCGACTAAGTGATCGGGCTGGAGTAAGTCTATGTAAGAGTCTAGAGATAGTCGATAGTATGGTTGAGGCGACTTGTCTTTGAATATGGGAGTTCACCACCCATATCAGTAGGCTTGTGTGCGTACGATGAGGACCCATTACAGTTGATCATCCGGCCTGGATGGGATGCCCCTCACGTACGATGCTCTCCGAGAATGTCCAGTGCTTGGCCTTGTCTGCTTAGACAAGTGGGTGCGGTTCTCGGCTCTCCATATGACTATGTCTTAACTGTACTTGCATACGCTAACCCCGGGTCCCGACAGACTTGGTATCAGATCAGGACTGACTGTAGGACTAGTAGCCTTGGCCGAAGTTGAGTCTAGCTTGCTATAGTTATATAGTTACTCTGGGTATATAAGGGAACAACGTAAGGCTTCATTTTTCTCCTTACCCCCTTCGTTCTGAGTTCTGAGTCACCCTCATCTTACTCTACGGGAAGATAGGACTAGGCTCTCCTCTGTCTGATTAGCATATCTCGTTGATTGCTTCCTTATAGCCGTAGGAAAGTTGTGTCCAGGTTTTCCTAGCATTTTTGTAATGCTGAATTCTTACATTGTATTATGTAAGTGCTGTTTTGCATGATTGAAAGAAATTGTCATTTCTTACAATTACAGCCGTTATGCTGTCCGAGTCATTCCAGGTTTATCATATAATCTGATGCATTTGCAAACTCTTGCTTTCTGTTTCAGATGGCAAATCTTCCCCCTCGGCAGATTGTTTGTTTGACCAGGTGCCTCGGTGTGCGTGGCCATCCCGCCACGTTGATCGAGATGATGTCCTACGTGGGATATCGATGGTACCCTGAGTACACCATCGAGGAGCAGTTCCACGACTTCAACCAGACGCAGTTCCACTGCATTGTCCGGATCTACCCGCACCACGTTGGAGTCACCCAGCCTATCCACTTTGGACATGGCATCGGCGTTACTGAGAACATGGCTGTGCAGGATGCTGCATATTCATGTATCACACTGCTGAGAGAGGAGCACACCCTACTGAGAGAGACTTCATTCCGCTATATCCCAGCTGCACTTCCAGGAGAAGAGGGATATTACACCGGACTCTACTCAGATCACTCTGCAGAGGATCCATCACTCCAGGTGACTGCTAGGTTTGCTAGTGACAGAGACCGTGATGCACGTGCTCTCCGTTTTGAGCTCCACGCTACTCGTGTTCGTCTGTACCGGGCACTGACGCTCTTGGCACCCTTTGTGAGCGTGGGATCAGTGGAGTACGATGCTGTCTATCCAGTGAGGACCCAGATGCCTTCTCGAGTTGCTTGGCCCGAGATTGGAGGAGTTTTTCCACCCCGTGGTCCTTTGCTTCCACCCTACACTGGACCTAGGCCCCATCCTTGCCCAAATGGATATCAGGGTCCACAAGCCTCTGTGTTTTCCGATGGTCACCTCCAGCTACCGGGATACGCGGGTAATTTTTATGAAGATTACTATGGAGATGGAGATGAGTGAGACCGCCTGTGGTCTTACTTAGTGAGGATGTAGTAGTATCCTAGTATATTGTAAGCAAGGTGTCTAAGTTCCAGAGGCTTAGATAAATAATAAATAATGTATAGGAAGTCAGAGTGCCTCTGAAGGATGTATCATCTTCATCACGTTTGTATTAGCTTAGTGCTTGTACTAAAACGATGTATGGCTTGTATGACAGCTTGTGAATATATGGCTTGTATGCTTTATCACCATGTTGTCAAGATGATTACTTCCTTTGCTCTGTAATCCTTCCAGTACTTCAATACCTTGATTAGACTCTTCAATTCAACTCTGTTTGACTTTGGTTTTTCACCTCAGGATGTCTCAAGGAACACGTGGCCAGATTGGTCGTAACCAAGGTCGTGGGAACAATCAGGAGGAAGACAACCTTCCACCCCCACCCACGATGGCCCAAATTCTGATGGAGGTCGAGAGGAATCGCCGTGACTCTCACCACCTACTGGAAGTCATCGCACGCAACACCACTCAGCAGCGCAATGAGCTGGTGTCTCTGAACGACTTCATCCGGCTTCATCCCCCGGTTTTCCGTTACTCCACCGAGCCCCTTGACGCCGATGACTGGCTTCGCAGCATCGAGAGGAAGCTCCAAGCCGGCCGTGTTGCAGATGGCGACAAGGTCAGCTATGCCACCTATCACCTCGAAGGTGCCGCAAGCTCTTGGTGGGAGAATTTTCTGAATATGCGCCCAGTTGGACCACCTGCATCTTGGGAGGAGTTCTGTACCTCTTTCCGCGAGCACCACATTCCCAAAGGTCTCATGGACCGCAAACGTGAGGAATTCTGTAACCTCACTCAAGGCAGAAGAACCGTGGACGAGTTTAGTCGTGAGTTCAACCGACTTGCTCGTTACTCAACTGAGGAAGTCTCCACCGACTCCAAGAAACAAGAGAGGTTCCGTCGTGGCCTCAACAGTGGACTCCGTCGCGAACTTAACCTTCATGACTTTGCCACCTTCCAGGTCCTTGTCAACAAGGCCATCAAGGCAGAGGACATGAACACCCCCAATGACTTTCGCAAACACCCTAGAGAGGAAGGTTCATCCAGCTCTGGTTCCCAGAAACGCAAGATCTGGATCCCAAATAGCATGTTCCGCCAGAACAACCCCCCCAGGCCATCCTATGTGACGCCTCGTCCACCCACCCAGTTCCACCCAGCTCCACCAAACCACCCAGCTCCACGCACTGTTTTCGGAGCTTGCTACAAGTGTGGTCAGGCAGGCCACTACTCTCGCGAGTGCCCCCAGAACCAAGTCCAGCACCAGAATGCTCCACCACGTGCCGGAGGCAACAGCAGCAACAATGGTCGTGGCAAGCCACCCCAGAAGGTCTTCACCGCCAAACCCGCACCTCCCGCCAATCGTGGACGTCTGAACCAGATTGCAGCTGAAGAGACTGACGACACCACTGACGTCATTCTTGGTACGCTCCCAGTCAATTTTGTTCCTACTTCCGTTCTTTTCGACCCAGGAGCATCTCATTCATTCATGTCGGAAAGTTATGCACTTCGTCATGAGTTGCCCTTTGTTGAATTGTCCACCCCAATGATTATTCAAACTCCAGGGTCAAGATGGCAAACTAGTAGAGTGAGCCATGGTAATCAAATAGCAATTGAGGGTTTAGTATTCCTTGCTTCACTCATAGCCCTCAAGTCTTCAGACATTGATGTCATCCTTGGCATGGATTGGCTATCAAGACAGAATGCCTATCTGGATTGCAAAGGCAAATCCGTGAAACTCACCCACCCTTCAGGCAAAACCATCAACTATACCTCACCCAGAACAAGAACCCAAGTGCATTCCTTGAATGTACTTCCCCTTCCCGAACTTGAAGATATTCCGGTGGTTCGTGACTTCCCGGATGTCTTCCCTGAAGAGCTGCCGGGTATGCCACCCGACAGATGTGTAGAATTTATAGTGGATCTTGTTCCAGGAACCGCACAAATTTCCAAACGCCCATATAAGATGGCCCCACATGAGTTAGCTGAACTAAAAACCCAACTGGATGCTTCGTTGGCGAAAGGCTTCATCCGCCCTAGCTCATCGCCATGGGGTTGCCCCGTTCTGTTCGTAAAGAAGAAAGATGGAACAGAAAGGATGTGCGTAGACTATCGCCCGCTAAATTTGGCGACGATAAAGAACAAATACCCACTACCCAGGATCAATGATCTTTATGATCAACTTGCAGGATCCGCCGTCTTCTCAAAGATGGATTTAAGATTAGGTTATCATCAGATCTGAATCCGAAACGAGGACATTCCCAAAACGGCTTTCACTACTCGTTATGGTCTTTACGAGTATACCGTCATGTCCTTTGGTTTAACCAATGCCCCCGCCACATTCTCACGCTTGATGAATTCGATCTTCATGGAGTACCTAGATAAATTTGTTGTGGTTTATCTTGATGATATTCTCATCTACTCGAAGAACGAAAAAGATCATGCCGAACACTTAAGGCTGGTATTGATGAAACTTAGAGAGCATCGCCTGTACGCTAAATTCTCCAAGTGTGAATTCTGGCTACCAGAAGTGACCTACTTAGGCCACGTGATTTCTGCAAAAGGCATTGCTGTGAATCCCGAGAGAGTTTAGGCCGTCCTTGACTGGACTCCACCTGAATCGGTTAAGCAAGTTAGAAGTTTTCTTGGCCTAGCCAGCTATTGCCGACGCTTCGTCGAGAACTTTTCTAAAGTTGCAAAGCCTCTAACTGAACTCCTCAAGAAAGATAAGAAATTCTTATGGACTCCCAAGTGCGAGGAAAGCTTTCAAGAGCTAAAAAGAAGATTAACTTCTGCACCCGTGCTTGCACCTCCAGACACAAAAAGGGATTTCGAGATCTATTGTGATGCCTCACGGCAAGGGTTAGGATGCATACTTCTGCAAGATCGACATGTGGTAGCTTATGCTTCACGCCAATTGCGGCCACATGAAGAGAACTATCCTACCCATGATCTTGAACTCGCTGCCGTAGTTCATGCTCTAACAACTTGGCGACATTACCTCCTTGGTAATCGTTGTGAGATTTATTCCGACCACCAAAGCCTCAAATATATTTTCACCCAGCCAGATCTTAATCTCAGGCAAAGACGCTGGATTGAGTTGATAAAAGATTACGACGTAGCAATTTCTTATACCCCAGGCAAAGCCAATGTCATGGCTGACGCCCTAAGTCGTAAGTCGTACTGTAACAACCTCATGTTACAGCAGTATCAACCACTTCTTCATGAGGACTTTCGCAAGCTCAACCTTGAAATTGTTCCTCATGGCTATCTTTCAACCTTGGTGGCGAGACCAACTCTTGAGGATCAAATTATAGTTGCCCAAAGGCGTGCACGAGGTGTTCGTCGGATCAAGGAGAACATTGCTAGCGGAGTTGCTAAATGTTTCTCCACAGATAGTAAAGGAACGGTATTCTTTGAAAATCGTTTAGTAGTACCTAAGAATAAGGAACTAAGGCAACTCATCCTCAAAGAAGCCCATGACACACCCCTCTCAATTCATCCCGGTAGCACGAAAATGTACCGAGATCTACGCCAGAGATTTTGGTGGACTAGGATGAAGAGAGACATTGCTCAATTTGTTGCCGAATGTGATGTTTGTCGTCGCATTAAGGCAGAACATCAAAGACCTGCTGGTACACTTCAACCTTTGTCCATTCCCGAGTGGAAATGGGACAAAGTCGGTATGGACTTCATCACCGGCTTTCCAAGAACCCAAAAAGGAAACAATGCCATCTTCGTTGTCATAGATAGGCTTTCCAAAGTTAATCACTTCCTTCCGGTTCGCGAGTCTATAACTGCTAGTCAGTTAGCGGACTTGTACATCTCCAGGATTGTATCACTTCACGGTGTTCCTTTGGAAATCAATTCTGATCGCGGTAGCCTTTTCACCTCTAGATTTTGGGGAAGTTTCCAACGTGCTCTGGGAACTCATCTCTCCTTTAGTACGGCTTTCCATCCTCAGTCTAGTGGTCAAGTCGAAAGGGTTAACCAAATCCTTGAAGACATGCTCAGAGCTTGTGTTATCTCATTCGGAAAGAATTGGGAGAATTCTCTTCCATATGCCGAATTTGCTTATAACAATAGTTTTCAATCTAGTCTGAACATGGCTCCTTTTGAACTCCTGTATGGACGACGATGTCGAACACCCCTAAACTGGTCTGAAACCGGTGAAAGACAATTCTTTGGACCGGATATGATCAAGGAAGCAGAAGAGCAAGTTCGCATTGTTCGTGATCAATTAAAAGCAGCCCAGTCTCGTCAGAAAAGCTACTATGATCGTCATCATAGGCAAGAGAGCTACAATCTGGATGAGAAGGCTTACCTTCGGGTTACTCCTCTGAAGGGAACCCAACGTTTCGGTATCAAAGGCAAGTTGGCCCCACGTTACATCGGACCTTTCCGCGTTATTGCTAAACTTGGAGAAGTTGCCTACCAACTTGAACTACCTCCGCACCTTTCCCGAGTACACGATGTATTCCATGTATCCCAACTCAGGCGTTGCTTCAAGGACCCCATCCGCGAAGTCGACCATGAAACACTTGATCTCCAAGATGACCTTTCTTATCGAGAATACCCCGTTCGTATTCTTGATTCCGCAGAGCGTGACACTCGTCATCAGAAGATTAGGTTTCTGAAAGTGCAATGGTCACACCACTCTGAAAGAGAAGCCACGTGGGAGAGAGAAGACCGTCTCAGTGCCGAGTACCCCACTTTCCTCCCGCAGAGTTCTAAATCTCGGGACGAGATTCTTTTGAGTGGGGGCGAGTTGTCAGATCCCTCTGTTAGGTATGTGCTAGGGTTAAATAGTACCTCTGCATCATGCAAAAGTTTCAAAAAGAAACCTTGAAAATCATTTTCAAAATCCAAATGGGAGAAGGAACACCCCCCAGATGAATTAATTCAAAAGGCCAGATAAAAATATTTTCCAAAAATTCATGTTAGAGTTTTGAAAAGTCTTATAAATGAGTGTGATCACATATCAAGTGATGTGGGACCCACCCCATGCTCATAGATTTTTCAAATTTTCAAACAGTACCTTGGAATTAAAGAAATACCCCTTTTTGATTTAAAATTCAAATCATTTGAATTTTAAAAATGTTGAAAGTTTATGAGTGGCTAGTCTATATTATTATGAGGCCACATAAAAGTTTTCAGCATTTAATAAAATGGTTTGGTATTTTTATCAGAGCCAAAACAAATTACAGAAAAAGAAAGGAAAGATTAAACAGAAAATAAAAGGAACAGCTTACCTGTCGCCCAGGGGCGAGGCCCACCTCTCTAGCCGGCCCAGCCCACCTGGACCCTCCCCTGTCGTCTTCCTCCCCGCGCCCCCAAGGTGCTCGGTGGAAAGCCACCGACGCCACCGACGCCACCGCGACGCCCCGCAGCCCTCCACCTGCCTCCCCGGCCGCCTTCTAGCGACGTGGAGAACCCTCCGAGCTCATCCTCTCCATTTCCCCCCTGGAAACCTCCTCCCCCTCTCCTCTTCGCGAGTTCATCGAGGTCCGAGAGCTCACCGGAGCGCACCGCCGTGGAAACCCGTGGCCACCTTCCTCCTAAGCCGCTGCCACCTTGTCCAGGACGCGCGCCGTCGTCGTCTTCATCGCCGTGTGCAAGCAATCGAAGCCAGGAGCCCCGAGCCCGTCGTCCTCTTCACCGAGCCACCGCTGAACCCGCAGGAGCTCGTCGTCGATTCCGCCGCAGCCGCAGCTCCTCCGGCTTCCCCGAGTCCGTCTCTGCAACCAGGGTGAGCAGGCGCGTTTTCTCCCTCATCTTGCCGCTTGAATCCGTGCCCGAAACGTGATTCCGACGAGGTCCGAGACCAAGCGCCGCCGCTCGTCGTCGAGGTCATTCACCAGAGCCCCCGTTTGACCCCTGGATGGCTCCACTAGCTCCGCACACACCCCAGCTTCATTTCCATGCTCTCGGTTTCCAAATCCATGCGCAATTTGAAGAACCCGACGAGTCCCGTGCCTGACTTCCGCCGCCGCTCGTCGCCGATGACTCTCCGGTGATCCCCGTGGCCCCCTGATGCCACCACTCGATGCGGACGACCTCAAGGAGCAGGTCCATGCCCTCCAGGCCCCTCCCCGTGCCCTAGAACCAACTCCGGCGTGACTTCGGCAGGATTCCGGCGACTGCACGGCGAGCCCACCATTAGCCCCCCCTAATGACCCTGTTAAACTTAACCCAGTGGCTGACGGGTGGGGCCGGCCACTAATTAACCCTCGGGTTAATTTTAAGCAGCGGGTTAATCCCCTCTGTGGATGACAGGTGGGACCCCTTGTCAGTTTGACTCGGGTCAAACCCCCTGACGTCATGCTGATGTCACAGTGACGCAGTAAAGGATTTTCCAGAAAAGAAAAATAGTTTAATAAATCCAGAAATTCCAGAAAATACCCCAAACTTTGGAAATTCATAGAAAATTCATATTAACTCCAAATTGGACAAATAATATATGAAAAATGATCAGGAGAAAATTATCTTTCCAAATATGCAACTTTCAAATCTGTTTGAGTTGAATTTAAAATGGGAGCAGTAGCATATGTCATTTGCTTTATTTGAATTTAATTCAAATTCAAACCAAATGATTTTGCCACTTGGACCATGGATTTTTGATGCAAATCAACCACACTTCAGAGGCATATCATACACATTTGAAGTTAATTCAAATTGATCAAACTATATCATATATAACTTGATTAAGGTTGAATTCAAATGTGGAATTTGAATTTGCATTTAAAAATGCAATATATTCCACTTAAATGGAATTGCCTCACACATCAAAACTTATACTCCAAGCTTTAACATTATATCATGTGCTTGAGCATTGCATTCATATTGATTGCTACTTCGTGCTTTGTTTGTCGAGTAGAGGTGGAACCGGAGCAAGAGGTCACCCCCTTCGCTGAAGATCCAGAGCCCGAATCTCGTTAGCAAGGCAAGCAAAACCCCATTGATCATGTCGATAAAATCCCACTTCCCTCTCATGTCTCGCTTATGCATTGTATAGGATGATCACCATGCTTCGTTTCTACCGCATAGATGAACCCATTCCTTTGCATGACCTATCTTTTGTCACAGTAGTAAGCAAACCACAATCCTAGCAACTGTAGGAGTTGTTTGATATCATGTGGCCCCTGCAAATGTTATCGCTTATTGCATGCTTAGTATGATACCATGTTGTTACTATGATGTGAGTCGGGATGGGAATGATCATGTTGCTGATGGTAGAAAAGTGTTGGTGAATCGACCCTAATACAAGGTGAACGATGAGAGGCTGTGTAGGAGTACACGGTGGGTTGTCTCGTTGAACACCGCCCTAAGTCCGAGTTCTTGTGTGGTGATCCAAGATGAAGAGTACAACCACACATTGGGCTCACTGACCCCTGTCGACTTATTAACTCATCCCTTTCGATGTCCAGATGTCGCAGTAGTTCGGAGTTCTGGTAGGCTTGTGGCCTGGATGCTAAGTGAGAGAACGGCTCATCCGAGACCGGCTTATGCACCACGCACACATCGCTTGGGTCCACTTTGGTAAACCGGCCGGGTTCACGATAGTGGTAACCAACCCAAGTAGGCGTCTTTCTTGGACTAGATAGGCTATGAGGTAACAGTTGTGGTGAGCATCCTCGCTGGCACCCCTTGAATGGTGTCGAGATCAAAGGCGGTAAATGATGATCATGTGTGTGTAGCGGTACACCCTTGCAAGGTTAACAAAACTATTCGAATAGCCGCGTCCGCGGTTATGGACTACTTGGAAGGCTTAGCTTGATTATTAGATAACTTGAACCGGATACTTCTAAAACACACCAAGATAAGTGTGAGTGCTATGGCGTGCTTCCTCGTGGGGAAGTCGAGGAAGGCACCATAGTGGTGTATTGGGTGGTGAAAGTAGTGGACTCGTGTACGCTTCTTACCTCAAAGACTGGTACTCGTAGTTCAGGATTAGCCAAGTCAAAGCTGGCATTTCTGCAAGTGAACCCCACCTCTCTTTTCCTTGATACATGTGCATGAGTAGTATAGCTCCTATGTAAGTCTTGCTGAGTACGCCTTTGTACTCACGTTTGCTTAATCTATGTTTTAGATGACGCCACTGACCCCGAAGGTGGCTTCTTCATCGAGCTGGATGACTGAAGTTAAGCTAGTCTAGTCCCAGTCAGCAGACTGGTTCCCTCGTGGAGGGCTTTATGTTTGAATAAGGCTTCTTAAGCCATTTGTTAAACTTATCTGTACTCAGACATAATTTGCTTCCGTTCTGTGTTGTAATGTTGGATCACATGTATGTGATCTCTGTGTGTACTCTATAAGAGTTATAAATAAAATGTACACTTTGTAGAGAATTGCAATGGTACCTGCTGTTCGTACAAGGCATGTGTGCTGCGTGTATGTTTATAACATGCATGTCTTTGTATGGGTTTTCGAGACCTTAGTTGTGTTCTGGCTGGCGGTCTTTCATACACCAAGTGGCCCTTAGATGTGCGCAACTTGGGGCATCGCGATGCGAATGTTCGAGACTCGGTCTCGGGCACACTTTGTGGTATGATCGAGCCCGCCCTAGACCCCGACTAAGTGATCGGGCTGGAGTAAGTCTATGTAAGAGTCTAGAGATAGTCGATAGTATGGTTGAGGCGACTTGTCTTTGAATATGGGAGTTCACCACCCATATCAGTAGGCTTGTGTGCGTACGATGAGGACCCATTACAGTTGATCATCCGGCCTGGATGGGATGCCCCTCACGTACGATGCTCTCCGAGAATGTCCAGTGCTTGGCCTTGTCTGCTTAGACAAGTGGGTGCGGTTCTCGGCTCTCCATATGACTATGTCTTAACTGTACTTGCATACGCTAACCCCGGGTCCCGACATAAATAGACCTAACTAGCCCTAACAAGACTAATAAAGAATGTAGCTAAGGAATGTACGTACCTCCATGTACTCGGTCTTATCAGGGTAAAGCTTTCGACATTCAGCCTTCGACTTCGGCTGGTTTTGCTTGGCGTACCAATCTCGAACGGCCTGAACACGCATCTCGTGCCTCGTGTTATTTAATAACCTCTTGCACTCTTTCTCGAGGTTCTTCTTGGCTGCCTCCTCCGTCCCCTCCTCGACCCCATGGTAACTCTGCAATTATGCCATATAGATGCACAGATGAATAGGAAATGACAATATATAACACTGCAAACTTTTTATTGTGTAAAATAAAAGTTACCCAAAAATCAGCCACACCTTGTTGGCCACGCTCGTTCAAAGAACACCGTTAACGTGTGTGTTTTTCGAGAGCCGAGCGGCTTGGTAGTGCTCCCACTTGAGTCCTGGCTCGGGAACCATACCCTCATCGGGCAACTGCACTATCCCGGGAAAGTGCTCCCTAAGAAAAGCACCAAGGAGGCAGTTTGGATCCCGGGTATTCTCCGGGTAATTCCACCCCCTGCATAATGAGAAGGCAAAGACATTAGATACTTAGTGAAACATAATGATATAAGCTACACAATATATATCAACATACTTCTCTCCATCTGGCGCAATCAACGCCCTATGCTGGAACTCCAATCGGTCCGGAACTCGTGTCATACCATGTTGGTAGACCAACTTGCTGGCAGACGTACTCTGCCTCTCTCCCGCAGCCTCCGCCTCAGCCCCCTCATCCTCCTCCTGAGCCTCCGCCTCCACCTCAGCCTCCTCGCCGTCCCCCAACTCCCCCACTCCTCATGTGCGGGTGTCTGCTCCTGGACGGGAGGATCCTGAATTGGTGTCGGCTGCTGGACGGGAGGATCCCGCACCGGTGACACCCTCGTCTGCAGGGGTGACGTGGCTGAGGGTGGTGGCGACAGGCTCCTATCAGCCTGCCTCCCTCTCCCTCTCCCGCGACCACCTCCTCTGCCTCTCTTCTTTCCCCATCCTCTCCCACGGTCGGGCTCCTCGGCAAAGCTCTTCAACAAATCTCTCCGTAGCTGCCCAGGTGCTATCCTCAACTTATCCCCGCCTGCCATGTCTCACCACCTGCAACAATAAATAGTTAAATAATTAGTACAAATTCAAGGACGATAATTAAACGAACACTAATAAATACATGAATAATTAAACGAAGAATTGAATAATTAAACAACAATGTTTGGATGCATACAAAGTACTGATAGTCGGGATCATCTGTCTCTTCTCCATGGTTCTTAACACTTTTATGACTGTATGGCAGATAGAAAACTTGGGTGGCCTGTTGAGCCATATGTGCCAAGCCATATATCCGTGCAACATCACCGGCATTATCCGCTCAAGGCATATGTGCCAATCATGACTCTTGAGCCCAAATTTTTTCATTTTTTCAATGCTCGCTCCCCTCGCTAGATTCGCAGCATACCCATCGGGGAACAACAACTTTTTTTGCACCCACAAAAGGATTTCCCTTATTTCTCCCTTCTCAAGATTTTACCAGGCAGGTGGTTTGGACCAATTTTTCCTTCCTTTCGGTTGTCGCATGTTTAGTGATTTCCTATCACACAGAGTCTCCTGGTCAACTCTAGCCTTTGTATTATCTTTGCCCTTACCAGTGCCGAAAAATGTGCCAAGAAGGGCTTCAGCGATATTCTTTTCATTGTGCATCATGTCAATGTTGTGTGGAAGTAAGAGGTCTTCGAAGTAGGGGAGATCCCAGATGCATGGATTGTGAGTCCAAGCGTGTTCCTCATTATAACCCAAGAAATACCCTGGACGGTCTGGATCAGGCTCCATAGATTTTAATTGTTCATGTATTTGTGCGCCCGTCAATGAAGGTGGTGCCGAGTGTTTGACAGCTTTACCTTTCGTGAAATTCTTCTTGTCATTTCTGAATGGATAGTCCAAAGGCAAGAACTATCTATGCAAGTCAAAGCAGGAATACTTGCCACCTGTCGGCAACCAATGAAACTTAAGAGCTTCCTTGTATTGTGGGAATGGGAACCTTCCATGCACACACCACGCAACGAAAAGCGCAAATTCCGGCAGATCATGCAACGAGTATTGGTACCAAACATTCATTTGAAAGTTCAGTTTCTTAGCCGCGTCGTTTATACGTCCCAAACGTATCTATAATTTCTGCTTGCTCCATGCATGTTTTGTGTCATATTGCTATGTTTTAGGTACACTTTCATACACTTTTGATCATATTTGGACTAACCTATTAACTCAGTGCACCCCAGTGCCAGTTTCTGTTTTCCGCGGTTTTTGTATTTCAGGTTTTCCCATTATTAAAAGTGCTCAGAAAATTCCGGGAAAAATATATAAAAATCAACGTTCTAGAAGAGTCCTCCAGCCGGAGGATGGGTCCTGGGGTGGCCACAACCCCCAGGCGCCTTCCTAGCGCGGCTAGGGGCCCACCCGCGCCGAGTGGCCGCCTGGGCGACTGGTGGCCTCCCCGGTGCCCCCCTTTGGCTCCTATTTATTCTCCCGTCGCGAAATCCCTGATTCCGGACCCCTTTTCTCCAGAAGCAATTCCGATCTCCACCGCCATCGCCGACAAGCTTCGGGGTACCAGAATTCCTGTGCCGGCACCCTTCCGGGACGAGGAAGTGCCCCCGGATTCATCTCCATCGACGTTGCTTCCTCCCTCCATGATGCGGGAGTAGTCCCTCCTCGGGGCTAAGGTTTCTACCAGTAGCTATGTGGTCAATTCTCTCTCCCATGATGTGATCTTCGTTGTGATCAGAGGCTATGTTAATCTAGGGTGATCCCATGATATTTCCCCTTCCTCTATGTATTGGATTTTATTTATTCACTTGATCATATCTAGTATAATCCCCGAGACCATGGTGACAACGGTCTATTGGACATGCGTTAGAAGAAATTTTTCATGAGTGATTTCCTCTTTTGTGTGTTGATTGAAGATTGAGAGTCTCTTGGTGCTTGTCTTTGACTATCCTTGTGATATGTTGTGGTGATTGTGGTACTCTCTTTGGATGGCTGCGGTGATATTGGGAAATCCATAGATTGAGAACTACGAACTTTGAGGTGTGCTTTTGTAGCCCTACATAATTCTTGTCCTCTCTTGGCCACAAAGGAATGACCTTCGAGTATGTCTCCAATGCATGTTTTAGTGGAAATATGATGTGATTAGACTATGTTAATGTTGTTGGGAATTGCCACTAGTGAAAGTATGAAGCATAGACCTTGTTTCCGCCATTGTTACACCGTTTGTGCTTACTTTTGTCACATGTTTGCTTGCTGCCTTTTTTATTACAGATTTATATTACCTTGCTTTTCTACACCTATCACCCATATTTTACCATCTCTTCGCCGAACTAGTGCACCTATACAACTACTAGTTGTATTAGGTGTGTTGGGGACACAAGAGACTTCTTATATCTTAATTGATGGGTTGCTTGAGAGAGACCATCTTCAACTTCTACTTCCCTGAGTTCGATAAACCTTAGGTCATCCACTTGAGGGAAATTGCTACTGTCCTACAAACCTCTGCGCTTGGAGGCCCAACATAGTCTACAAGAATAGAAGCGTGCATAGACATCAAGCTATTTCTGGCGCCGTTGCCGGGGAGGTGAGTGCTTGAAGGTATATCTTTAGATCTTGCAATTAAATCCTTTCGTTTCTTGTTTTTATTTTCACTAGTTAGGCCTTATGGAAAACTGCACTCTTAGTTCTTTGTTTGGGGAAGGCCACTTTACCACGCCTGTGGTAGAGAAGTCTCCTCCACCTACTGAATGTATCCCATTCAAAATACCACTTGGGATAGTTGAAATAATTATTAATGATTGTTATGATGGGACAATCAATCCTAGTATTCATTTGTTGAAACTTACAGAACTTTGTGAGTTATTTAAGATTTCAGGTTTGACAAGAGCTGAAGTCATGAAGAAATTATTTGCCTTGTCACTGAAAGGAAAAGCATTGGAGTGGTATAGGCTACTAGATGATTCTCACATACGGGATTAGGAAGAGATCTAGTCTCTCTTTTACTCCAAGTTTTATCCTCTTCATGAAGTCCATGAGAATAGGAATTATGTTTATAATTTCTATCCTCATGACGAAGAGAGCATAGCTCAAGCTTGGGGGGGGGGAGACTGAAAACATTAATGCTAAAATGTCATAACCATGGGCTCCCCAAAGATATGATTATTACTAATTTTTATGCGAGGCTCTCTCGACAGGATAAAGACGTGCTCAACGCTTCCTCTATGGGTTCTTTCACAAACGAAAAGATTGATGCTAAATGGGAACTTCTTGAAAGAATTCAACGCAATACTGAAGATTGGGAGATTGACAAAGGTAAAGAGTCAGGTATAAATTATGAGTATGATTGCATTATGTCCTTTATTGAAAATACAAGTTTTAATAAGTTTAGTGCTAAGTTTGGGCTTGATTCTCAACTCCTTGTTGATTTCCTCAAATCATTTGCTTCGTATCTTAATATGCCTAAGGAGAATTGGGTCAAGCATCATGAACCTTTTAAAGAGATTTGCAAAGAAAATGAAACTGTTCATGATGATTGCAACATGCATGATCCAATGCTTGAAAATGAAGTTTTATATAAGAATGTTAACTTTTGTGGAGTGGATAGACGTTGTGAAAGGCCTATGATTTAAGAAAATAAGTATTGTAAGCAACGTAAGCATGAAAGAACAATCACTTGGGTCAAAGATTTAAATGAAATTGCTAGAGAATTGTGTGACCTTTATCCTTTTACTTGTGAACTTTGCTGTATAGAGGGTCACTTTAATTTTCAATGCATGAACTTTCAAAGCATAAATGTTAATCAGTTGTGTGATAACATGATCACTTCTGATCTTTATGATGAACTTACGTTGTTTTTTATGTGTGAAGAGTTATCAGAAAAGACTTCTTGGCTAGATGTTAATGCCTTAGGAATTAGCATCACTTTGCAAAATTTCCATCTCTATTGTGTTGTTAATTGCCATGAAAATTATTACATAAGTAAGATTAGAAAGGAGGGAACTTTACCAAAGTATAAAAATGTCTCTTATATCTCTACTAATAAAAAGGAGAGTTTCTCCCAAGTTTCCCCTATTGTTTCTAATGATAAACCAGGATATGTGGAGAAACTTCATATCCAACCACTCCCTCCTAAGATGAAGAAGAATAAAAAGAAGAGGAGGAGGAAGAGGAGCAATAAGGAAGAAGAATGGGTATCAACCTGGCCTGAGCATATTCCTCGCATCAATTTTTATCCTAATGGACAGAAACTTTTGGAGGATGGTGAGCTTGATTGCATTCATTATTATCCCGATGTTAAGTCCGTAGGCACTATTGAAGATGATTTTGATTATGATATGCATGTTACTTTTTGTGATTGGGAAAATGATGATAATGCTACTTATGATCTTGAAAATATTTTTGGTACCAACTCTGAGAGTGATGATATGGAAAGCTATAAGCTTGGGGAGGATAGGATTGCAAGTCCTTTACCCATTAGTGATGTGGTAATTGATAATTCTTTTTCTAGTAAGAATAAAGACAACATGTTTAAAAATATATTTGCTAGCAATGATAATGCTCTTCTCTACTATGATGATGTTATAACACCTATCTATAGTGATTATAAAGGTACCTATGACATAAGGAGAAATTGTCCTTATGAAACTTGTCATAATCATGGAGGGAATTACTCCCTTGTTGAACACCATCTTTCTAATACACAATTAATCTTTAGTGTTCAAGTTGTTTATGATAGTCCTACTCCCACTATTACAATTGAGAAAAAATATGCTTATGTGGAGAGTAAGAGTACCCTTTTGCATGTGGATCATGGTAACAATGCTTTATGTGATACTTATATTTTTGAGTTTATTAATGATCCTACTATAAATTATTATGAGAAGGGAACATATTCTTATAGATATTTCAATAATACCAAGTTCCCTCTCTTTATGTTGAAGGTTTTGAAGTTGCACTTATTTTGCCTTCCTATGCTTATATCTTTATGCTTCAATGAGTTATTTCTCTACAAGATCCCTTTGCATAGGAAGCATTTTAGACTTAAATGTGTTTGTTATCTGCTTCTTGATGCTCTCTTTTGTTCTTCAACTCTTATTCCTTATTCCTATGAGAGCATCATTAAAATCTTAAGCCTATCTTTATGGCTATAGAGAAAGAGCTCTAGGGAGACAACCCTTGTTATCTTTAGTTTGTGTTTTTTACTTCTGTTTTTAGTGGTCTTGATGATTGTTACTACTGTAGCAACATCATTGTATCTTTATTTTCAAGCTTTGTGCCAAGTTATAGCCTCATATGACAAGGGAAGCAAAAGTTGTGACATGCTGTCCAGAAAACAGATTCTGTCTTTGTAACGGGAAAAATCAGATGAAATCACCAGTTCATCTTTCTGAGCTGAATTTTTACACAGCGGGCTCTATATAATTGCGGAACTTTCTTATGTTCTGAGTTTTTTGATTTGAGTTGCAGAAGTACCCCAAAAAAATTCTCTACTACCTGTTGTTTTGTTTTTCACAGATTCTGCCACGTTTTGTCTCTCCTTACTTTTGCAAACCTTAAGCTTGCCTTTTATTTGCAAAAACCTTTTGGAAATCTTTAGAAACAGTATCTCTTCAAGAATATCTTTATATCCAGTGGGGAAAATTATTTTATTAAGGGTACTAACCTCTCTAATCAGCTTATGATGAGTTATGTATGAAGAGAGTTTTCAAGTGTGCGATGGAAGATGATGAAAGAAGATCCGGGAGTGTCAAGCGCTCAAGATTGGGGATTCCACCATGCATCCCCAAAAAATCATCAAGGATACTCAAGCGTCTAAGCTTGGGGATGCCCCCGTGCATCCCCTTCTCCATCAACAATCATCAGTTCGTCCTTCGTCTCACTATATTTTTATCACTTCATGCGTTATGTGCTATGCTTGGAGCATCTCGCTCTTAGGTTTTATTTTTAGTTTTATTTCGCTTTGCTTGCTGTTCATAACAAGTTAGACCCCGTCTTACTCTGTGTGGGAGAGAAATACGCTCCACTTTCAAAATCTAGAACACATCATAGGATTTTTCATGCCTATCTTTTTACTGTTGTGTGTTCTTTATCTTTCCGTAGCTACTGCCATGTTTAGTTTTAGTCGTAGTTTGTCTTCAGCAAGAGCCTTGGCTTTTGTTTAGTTGTTGCTGGAACTCTCTTTAGTTTTCATGTTTATCTTGTTAAGAGAGTTGGTTGTTGCACTGAGTTGTGTCTTGTCTTGAAAGTAGGTAATTGAGGTTGCTATTTAATTTTAGTAGTAACTTGCAATAGTTTTGAGGTATTGATGTGAGTAATGTTTGAACTTTTGGTGTCAAGAGCTCTAGCCTATTAGTGATAGGTGTCTTATTTTTGGAAATCCGTGTTTATTTTCAAAACCTACAAAACTAGTTGAGAACTCTAGCTACTAGATGGATCACTACTCTTCTGAGGGGTCGAATATTAGAGTACACTCACGTACCATAAGTCGAGGATGCGCAAGGATAACCAAACCCCCATACACTCCTCCTCGGGGTACTTGTATCTTTGTGAACCTCCTTATTATATTGAGAGTTACCAATAATAAGTGCATGAGTTCTTCAGACTAATGTAAGTATTGAAAGTTGACACTTCCACCTCCTCATATTTTCTAGCCTCTCCTGTGCCGTGCATTGCCTCCTTCTCACTCCGAGAGTTGGCGTCCACCTTCACCGGTACATCCAAACCCTTGGAATGATACACTCTGTCATCATAAACCTCCTTATATCCTTCCTCAAAACAGCCACCATACCTACCTATCAAGGAATTTCCATAGCCTTTCCGAGATACATTGCCATGCAACACCCACCTCTTCATGACTCGATCTTCATGTCATACATGTTCCTGCTACACCGGCAACAACATACATTGCATACATCATGATAGCTACATCTTCTTTATGATTTGAGTACCTTGTAAAGTGTGAATGATCTTCTATACCCTCTTGTAAATTAGAGTGTTTCCCTTAAGTGAGGAAAATATCCCAAAGTGGACAAAATAAAAGATTTTAAAGAGGACAAATGAGAGTTAAATATAAAGAGCCATTGAGGCCACCAAAAAAAATAGAAAAAGAGAAAAAAGAGAAAAATAAATAAAAAGAGAGAAAGGGGAAACACTACTATCCTTTTGAAAGATCCACACTAGTACTCCCTCTTATCCTTGTACTCCATAGAGATGATCATTCATGCATATAGCTATGTGGGGACCTACACACTATAGAACTTGGTTTGCATATTCCAAGGATGAGCCTCCTCAAATGAGCTCTAGGTCTTCATGAGCGAGCAAGTTAGATGCACCCCCACTAGTTCCATTGGAGAGCTTTTCAACTCATATGTGCATCCGTTGCATGGCAATCCCTACTCCTCACATCATATCTATCATTTGGCCTTCTCGCCTATGATTGTCTTCATTGATGTGAGCCTTTCTCACCCTTTTTTCTTCCTCCTCCACCATATTTCTTTCTTTGCCATCCTAAGTGTCAACTCTCATGCTTACGCTCATCCATTGCATGAGTGCTCAAAATATCGAAAAGGAGTGGATATAAATTGACTTGTAACTGGCTAGTGGTCTGGGAACGAGTCAAGATAAGATTCCAAAGAAGACCAAGTGTGAAAATTTAGTAGATTGAGTTCTCAAAGAAAATATTTTTTTCTCGTATTCCCTATCCCCTTCTTGCACGAAACACCATTTGGAGACATTCGAGTCACGGACAGCTAAGAGCTCTTGCACCTAATGTTCTTTCATTGCTTGTTTCAATGCTAATATAGACTCTTGCCTGTTATGACTTGAATTGAATCACATACCTTGATTGCTTTACTTAAAAAGTTCTTATATGGTTTTTAGCATGTCACCACAGAAATTATGCTTGTTATCATTTACCTACTCGAGGACGAGCAGGAATTAAGCTTGGGGATGTTGATACGTTCCAAACGTATCTATAATTTCTGCTTGCTCCATGCATGTTTTGTGTGATATTGCTATGTTTTAGATACACTTTCATACACTTTTGATCATATTTGGATTAGCCTATTAACTCATTGCACCCCAGTACAAGTTTCTGTTTTTCGCTGTTTTTGGATTTCAGGTTTTCCCATTATTAAAAGTGCTCAGAAAATTTCGGGAAAATATATAAAAATCAGCGTTCTAGAAGAGTCCTCCAGCCTGAGGATGGGGCCCTGGAGTGTCCCACGGCCCCCAGGCGCCCTCCTAGCACGGCCAGGGGCCCACCCGCGCTGGGTGGCCGCATGGCGACTGGTGGCCCCCCCGGTGCCCCCTTTGTTCCTGTTTATTCTCCCGTCGCGAAAACCCTGATTCCGGACCCCTTTTCTCCAGAAGCAATTCCGATCTCCGCCGCCATCACCGACAAGCTTCGGGGGACCAGAATTCCTGTGCCAGCACCCTGCCGGGACGGGGAAGTGCCCCCGGATTCATCCCCATCGACGTTGCTTCCTCCCTCCATGATGCGGGAGTAGTCCCTCCTCGGGGCTAAGGTTTCTACCAGTAGTTATGTGGTCAATTCTCTCTCCCATGATGTGATCTTCGTTATGATCATAGGCTATGTTAATCTAGGGTGATCCCATGATATTTCCCCTTCCTCTATGTATTGGATTTGATGTATTCACTTGATCTTATCTAGTATAATCCCCGAGACCATGTTGACAGCGGTCTATTGGACATGGGTTAGAAGAAAATTTTCATGAGTGATTTCCTCTTTTGTGTGTTGATTGAATGTCGGGACCCGGAATATGCATATGTAATTCCAGTCACGATGCAATCACATGGAGAGCCGAGAGTCGTACCCACTTGTCTAAGCAGACAAGGCCAAGCACAGAACACTCTCGGAAAGCATCGAACGTGAGGGGCATCCCATCCAGGCTGGATGATCAACTGAGATGGGTCCTCATCGTCCGCTCACAAGTCTAAATGCTTATGGGTGGTGAATCCCATACTCATAAACAAGTTGCCTCAACCATGTTATCGATTGAATCCTAACTCTTACATAGACTTACTCCATCCCGATCACTTAGTCGGGGTCTAGGGAGGGCTCGATCATACAACAAAGTGTGCACGTGACAGAGTCACGAGCAATCGCATCGCGATGCCCCAAGCTGCGCACATCTAAGGGCCACTTGGTGTATAAAAGACCGCCAGCCAGATCACAACCAAGGTCTGAAAACCCATACTAAGACATGCATGGTATAAACATACACGCAACACAAATGCCTAGTATGAACAGCAGGTATCATCACATAACTCTACAAAGTGTATCTTTATTGACTTACACATAGAGCATACAAAGATCACATGTCTGTGATCGTCATTACATCATAAAACGGAAGCAAATTAGGTCTGAGTACAGACAAGATTAACAAATGGCTTAGAGAGGCCTTGTACAACAAACATGCCCTTCCACGAGGGACCAAACTGCTGTCTGGAACTATACTACCATGGTCAACGTCGAGCTTCACGAAGGTGACTCCATCGGGGTCTGGGTTCTTATCTAAAACATAGAATAAGCAAAAGTGAGTACAAAGTCGTACTCAGCAAGACTTACATCAGAACTACACTACTCATGCTAAAGTTTCAAGGTAAAGGGAAGTGGGGTTTCATCATGCAGAAGTGCCAACTTTGACTTGGCTAGTCCTGTACTACGAATACCAGACTTGAGGTAAGAAGCGTACACGAGTCCACTACCAAGTCTCCAACCAATCCACCACTATGGATACTTCCTCGACTTCCCCAAGAGAAAGCATGCCATAGCACTCACACTTATCTTGCGAGTTTTAGAGTATCCATTCAAGTTGTCTAATAATCAGGTACAGGTTCCAAGTAGTCCTTAACCGCGGACGCGGCTATTCGAATAGTTTTGTTAACCTTGCAAGGGTGTAAACTACACACACATGACCATCAGTTACCGCCAGGTCTCGCCACCGTTCAAGAGGTGACAGCGAGGATGTTCACCACGACACTTCGCTCACAACCGGTATATTCCAGGAGTCAACTATCTGAGTTGCCTCCGCTCGAGAGCCCGGCCGGATCAACGAAACAGACTCAAACAATGCAGGTGACCGAGACGCCACCTCTGGCAGATGGTTTTCCTGCCTCACAGGTGCACCCACATATCTATATGATGCAACCATTCCTTTATTATTTTTCTATGCAGATGCCAAATGGAAAGCCCAAACTAATGTGACTCCTGGACGTCGACACGGATCAAGGTACTAGGCCGAGAGGGGTCAGTGAGCCCAATGTGTGGTTGTACTCTTTGTCTTGGATTACCATACAAGAACTCGGTGCTTAAGGCGGTGTTCAATGAGACAACCCACTGTGTACTCCTACACAGCCTCTCATCGATCACCTTGTATTAGGGTAGATTCACCAACACGTTATTATCAGCATCACTGTGATCATCCAACCCGACTCACATTCAATGTAACCTCATTGTACCACTAAGCAACAATAAGCAGTAACAGTTGTAGGGGCCACATGCTCATCATTCAACTCCTATATCTGCTAGGATTGTGGTTTTCTTAATACGGTGACAAAATGATAGGTCATGCATCGGAATGGCTTCAACTAAGCGAAAGAACGTGTCTCGGTGATCTCCTAAACATGCATAAGCGAGACTGAGAGGGAAGTAGGATTTTATAGACATGATCAATGGGGTTTGCTTGCCTTGCTGACGATACATGGGTCTTAACGGTGGTCTTCTTCTTCGGGGGTGATCACCGTCTCGGAGGCACTGTTACCGGCACAAACATCAACAAAGGGGGGGCACAAATAAAGTACAATGCTCAAGCACATGTTAATGTTGTGGCATGAGGTATAGGGTACTGGTTTGTGGCACATTCCATTTAATTGAAGTGTATTGCAAAGAATTTGCAAATTCAAACTTCAAATTCAAATTCAAATTATGCCATATGCATGTTTGCTACTATTCACCCATTTTAAAATGGTCAAACATAGAAACAAGTTGCATATTCATAATCCTTGCATTTTTATGATAATTTTTCATATATTATATGTTTAATTTGGAGTTATTATGAATTTTCTATGAATTATTGAAGTTTAAAGCAATTTCTGTAAGTTACTGGATTTTCTTTAATTCTTTTAATCAATTTATGTTTACTGTGTCATGCTGACATCAGCATGACGTGGGTGGGCTCTGGCCAGTGGGGCCCTGTTGTCAGCCTCAGTGGGGGTTAACCCCTCTCTGTTAAATTAACAGAGGGATTAGGGGGGCCGGGGGCCCATCTGTCATAGAGGGTTAGGGGGTTAATTAGTGATAAATAAACTACCCACCGGCGTTTAGCCGGCGGCGACCGTAGCGCACGGCGGAGGGCTCGCCGGAGTGCCCAAATGGCAACGGCTTGGCAAGGCGCAGCCACCAAATCGAAGCCCGCAGTCGTGCGCATCTTCTGGAGCAGCGCAGAAACACCGGGGAGGCCGTGCTCGTCGGCGGCGTCGAACGAGGCGGCGGCTGGAGCACTGCTCTCGCCGAAATCGAGCTACGAGGCACGGAAAAAGGTGCGGGGAGAGGCAAACGAAGCGGCTGCTCACCCTGGTTCCAATAGAGTCGACGGCGAGGGCTGGGAGGGCGTGGTGACGAATTTTTTTTCGACGAGGTCCACGGCAGCCGGCGGCGAATCGGCGAAGATGGCGTCGTCTCTGGGGCTCTCGGCGTCGATTAGCTGCAGTGGTAGACGAGGACGTCGACGAGGAGGCGCTAGGACATGATTGCGCAGCTTGTCGTCGCTGTTGGCCGCGTGGGCATGGCTGCGCGCTCTGCGGCGGCTCTCGGACGTCGCGGTTTTCCGGCGAGGGAGGGGTGGAGAGAGAGCCAGAGGAGGGGGCAAGGGTGCGGGGGGTTGTGGGCACCTCCGTGGCGCGCTTAGAGGCAAGGGGGAGCCCTGGAAGCTGCTGGGCGTCGCGGTGGCGTCGGCCGAGCGCTCTTCTGCCTCCAGCGAGGTGCTTGAGGAAGAATACAAGGGAGGAGGAGGTGGGCTGGGCCGTGGGGGGATGAGTTGGGCTGGAAGCCTCTCTGCCCCTCTTTTCTTTATTTCTTCTTTCTTTTTCTTTTCTGTAATTCTGTTGTGCCTAGAAATAAATAGCTAGGCAATTTTGTAAAATGGACAAACATTTTTATAAATCCTAGGTGACCAGTAGCAAGTCACTTGTAGAATTTGAGCATTTTTGAAATTCAAAATATTTGAATTTCAATTCAAATAGGGGTCATATTTAATTTCCAAGGCACATTTTGATTTTTAGAAAATTCCATGAGCTTGGGAATGAACCCAAACCACTTTTGCAATGATCAACAACAATTCTAGGAGTTTTCCAAACATTCAAATGATTTTTGGAAAAAGATTTTTATCTGCCCATTTATTTAAATTCTTCAGGGCTTTTCTTTTCCCCATTTTTGAATTTCTTTTTGTATTTTTCACATGATGAAAAGGGGCACTCAAACCCTAGCACTTACTCAAGTTGGGGTTCTGACAACTCGCCCCCACTCAACAGAATCTCGTCTCGAGATTCAGAAGTCGTCGGGAGGAAGGTGTGGTACTCGGCACGGAGGCGGTCTTCTCTTTCCCATTTTGCTTCTTTCTCGGAGTGATGTGACCATTGCACTTTGAGGAACTTGATCTTCTGACGACGCGTGACACGCTCTGCGGAATCAAGAATACGATCAGGGTACTCTCGATAAGAAAGGTCATCTTGGAGATCAAGCGTTTCATGGTCGACTTCGCGGATGGGGTCCTTGAAGCAACGCCTGAGTTGTGACACATGAAATACGTCATGTACTCGGGAAATGTGCGGAGGTAGTTCAAGTTGGTAGGCAACTTCTCCACGTTTAGCAAGAATATGGAAAGGTCCGATGTAACGTGGGGCCAACTTGCCTTTGATACCGAAGCGTTGGGTTCCCTTCAGAGGAGTAACCCGAAGGTAAGCCTTCTCATCCAGATTGTAGCTTTCTTTCCTATGATGACGATCATAGTAGCTTTTCTGACGAGACTGAGCGGCTTTCAATTGATCACGAACAATGAGAACTTGCTCTTCTGCTTCCTTGATCATATCCGGTCCAAAGAATTTTCTTTCACCGGTTTCTGACCAGTTTAGGGGTGTTCGACATCGTCGTCCATAGAGGAGTTCAAAAGGAGCCATGTTCAGACTAGATTGGAAACTATTGTTATAAGAAAATTCGGCAAATGGAAGAGACTTCTCCCAATTCTTTCCGAAAGAGATAACACAAGCTCTGAGCATGTCTTCCAGGATTTTGTTAACCCTTTCAACTTGACCGCTAGACTGAGGATGGAAAGCTGTACTAAAGGAGAGATGAGTTCCCATAGCATTCTGAAAGCTTCCCAAAAATCTAGAGGTGAAAAGGCTACCACGATCAGAATTGATTTACAAAGGAACACCGTGAAGAGACACAATTCTAGAGACATACAAGTCCGCTAACTGACTCGCAGTTATAGACTCGCGAACTGGAAGGAAGTGAGCAACTTTGGAAAGCCTATCAACGACAACGAAGATGGCATCATTTCCTTTCTGGGTTTTTGGAAAGCCGGTGATGAAGCCCATACCGACTTTGTCCCATTTACACTCGGGAATAGGCAATGGTTAAAGAGTGCCAGCAGGTCTTTGGTGTTTAGCCTTAATGGCGACGACAAACATCACATTCAGCAACAAATCGAGCAATGTCTCTCTTCATCCTGGTCCACCAAAATCTCTGGCGTAGATCTCGGTACATTTTTGTGCTATCGGGATGAATCGAGAGGGGTGTGTCATGGGATTCTTTGAGGATGAGTTGCCTTAGATCCCTATTCTTAGGTACTACCAAACGATTTTCAAATAGTACCGTTCCTTTGCTATCTGTGGAGAAACATTTAGCAACTCCGCTAGCAATGTTCTCCTTGATTTGGCGAACACCTCGTGCACCCCTTTTGGCATCTATGATTTGATCCTCAAGGGTTGGTTTCGCCACCAAGTTGAAAAGAGATCCACGAGGAACAATCTCGAGATTAAGCTTTCGAAATTCCTCATGAAGAAGTGGTTGATACTGTTGTAACATGAGATTGTTACAATACGACTTACGACTTAGTGCATCAGCCATGACATTGGCTTTGCCTGGGGTGTATGAAATTCCTAAGTCATAATCGTTTATCAACTCTATCCAGCGTCTTTGCCTGAGATTAAGATCTGGCTGGGTGAATATGTATTTGAGGCTTTGGTGGTCGGAATAGATCTCACAACGATTACCAAGGAGGTAATGTTGCCAAGTCTTCAGGGCATGAACTACGACAGCGAGTTCAAGATCATGGGTAGGATAGTTCTCTTCATGTGGCCGCAACTGGCGTGAAGCATAAGTTGGGGTTCTGACATTGAAGATTGAGAGTCTCTTGGTGCTTGTCTTTGAATATCCTTGAGATATGTTGTGGTGATTGTGGTACTCTCTTTGGATGGCTGCGGTGATATTGGGAAATCCAAAGATTGAGAACTACGAACTTTGAGGTGTGCTTTTGTAGCCCTACATAATTCTCGTCCTCTCTTGACCACAAAGGAATGACCTCCGAGTATGTCTACAATGCATGTTTTAGTGGAAATATCATGTGATTAGACTATGTTAATGTTATTGGGAGTTGCCACTTGTGAAAGTATGAAGCCTAGGCCTTGTTTCCGCCATTGTTACACCGTTCGTGCTTACTTTTGTCACATGTTTGCTTGCTGCACTTTTTATTACATATTTATATTACCTTGCTTTGCCACACCTATCACCCATATTTTACCATATCTTCGCCGAACTAGTGCACCTATACAACTACTAGTTGTATTAGGTGTGTTGGGGACGAAAGAGACTTCTTGTATCTTAATTGCTGGGTTGCTTGAGAGAGACCATCTTCAACTTCTATTTCCCTGTGTTCGATAAACCTTAGGTCATCCACTTGAGGGAAATTACTGCTGTCCTACAAACCTCTGCCCTTGGAGGCCCAACATAGTCTACAAGAATATAAGCGTGTGTAGACATCAGTCGTATGTGTTGACCACATTCACCCAAGCTTCTTTCAAGTTATCCATCAGCGGTTGCATTTACTGTTGGAGATATACCCTAGAGGCAATCATGTTATGATGTTATCTCCTTATGTATTCATGAGTTATTTGTATTGTCCTTGAACATCATCACTGATATGTATCAATAAGTATGTGACTTTTTTGTGAGACTATATATTCTATGATGATTGTTCTAATAGTCCCTAGTTGATAAGGTTATGCGGACACATATCCTTGACTAGTATATGATTCGATTGATGACTATGTTTCACAAGTCATGAGCATGGAGATGCTACCGATAATATGGACTTAGTGATGGGATCACTGAGTTGGACAGAGACCCACTTTGAGACGCAGCGAGATATTTTCATCTGTTAGTATCAATACAATGTATATGCCATGTCTTAGACCTGAGGTCCTCGCATGTTCTCGGGATGAGGAATGACTCACTTAGGGACTATCAAACGCTACACCGTAACTGGGTAGTTATAAAGGTAGCTTACGGGTGAGTCATGATACATGCCGCGAGACATGGTTGATCAAGATGGGATTTGCCCCTCCACTTTGGAGAGATATTCTCTGGGCCCTCTTGAGTGATAAGATTCAGAAAGCATGGCCATGCGATATGAGTTAAGTGTTAACCCGGTTCAGGAATCTGTATCACGGTTTCGAGAAGAGAGGCCAAGCTATCACAAGGGTGACAAGTACTCGCCTTGAGCTTGACAACATATATCGTGAGGCAAAAGGAATGTTGCATATGACACTTTGTAATGGTTCGTCTTATGACTTTACGCATATATGGGAGTCAGCCTGTTCTGCTAGGAACCGCTACCGACTATCGAACCGGATGTGATTCGGGACGTGTCCATGTGTACGTGAACCTATAGGGTCGCGCGCTTAAGAGGAAAGGAGCCCATTCGGATGTGATCCGAATGGAATATGGATGGAGGGTCCGGATTGCCTCAAGGGTTGAGGCCATTCCACGGGCGCCTATATAAAGACTAGGGAGAACCCCGAAGGGGTAGAGGTCAGACCACAACCCTAGCCGCCACTCCACCTCCAGGACGAGCCGCCAGACCTAGCAGTCCGCCGCCCGGCGCTCCTCCTTGTACGTGCGCATCCCTTGGAGGCGCTGCACCTGCGGCGCTTGGACGAACTGTTCGCGGGATCGGATCGCGGGACTCCGTTCGTGGGATCAGTACGAGGGATCGGTTCGAGGGATTCGAGGAGCAGCCGCCGACGCGCATCGCCAACTCTACTTCCGCTGCCGTGACTGCGCGCCTAGTGGTAAACCCTAATCACGTAGTTCATCCCCAGTAGCAGTGATCTTGGTTGTGCGCGGTAGAAATTTTAATTTGGCGCTCGCATAGCATACCGCGTGCCCCAACATTTACACACTCATATTATTCCCCGGATAGTTCGGCCCTGGAACTATCAACGTCAGAAAGCTGTGCTTTCTTTGCATAATGTATGGTGGTGTAAGATTGAGGGGAATGACAAATACAGGCCAACAACTATATTGGGTAGCCGTCATACCAAAAGGATTGAACCCATCGAGGCCGATGGCGATTCGACAATTCCTTGAATCTTTAGCTTTTTTTCTTATGTTTATGATCGAATGCCTTCCATGCGTCACCATCCGAAGGGTGTACCAACATAGGCTCTCCGTTTTCATATAATTCTTTCCTAATTCCATGTTTGTTCCATGTCATATGCTTTGTTGTTTCTTCGAGCATGTAGAGTCGTTGAAGTCTTGGTAGGATCGACAAATACTGTAGAACACTCACGGGGATTTTGCTCTGCGTCTTCTCACCTTCACCGTTTTCTACCTCAACATATCTGGAGGACTTGCAAAATGGACAATATGTTTCGTCTGCATACTCTTTCCTAAATAAGGCACATCCTTTCTCACAAGCATGTATCTGATCATACGGCATCTTGAGTGCACTAAGTATTTTGTCTAACTCATATAGGTTTGAAGGCATAATATGACCTTCAGGTAGAAAGTGCCCAAATAGGGTCATCATAGAGTCAAACAGGTCTCTTCCAATGTTGAATTGGGCTTTCAGAGCCATTACTTGTGCGATGGCATCTAGCTGACAAATCTTAGTGTGGTCATGAAGAGGACGTTTTGAAGACTCCAACATGGCATAGAAGGCCTTCGCGGATTCCCCCATCTCTTCGTCCTTGTTCAGAGCATCATCAAAGTCATTCACCATGTCGTCAATCCCTGTACCATAATCGTCGGTGTGCCGACGGAACACCTCATCTCTGTTACGTTGGGCCGACTCACCATGAAATGTCTACAAGGTATAGTCGGGAGTAAAACCACGCATCTGCAGGTGTTTACCCATTACATCCTTTGTCTGTCGCGAATAATTCTTGCACTTAGTGCAGGGGCACAATGTTTTTGGCTGGCCTTTAGAAAATGTTGTTTGCAGGAATTCATAGGTTTTGCTCAACCATTCATCGGTCATCTCTCTCTGACTAGGGTGACCGGTGTACATCCATTCACGATCAGTCATTCTGGAAAGCTAGGTATATAGTATCCACATATAAACAATATAAATTATCAGTTCATCAAGTATGTCAAATTAATTATGACCATTTTTTAATCATGGTTAATACATTGGGATGCACGGCATTCACACCTACCAGCTACTAGGTAAAGATGGATCCTAATCCCACCCGAGTATGTGTAGATTGGGTCATTTTCCCATGCTCTGCTCCCGATCCAACGCAAAATTTCGGCAGCACCTCCCCGCTGTTCTCCTGATACACGTCTCAGCAACTAACCGAGAGGATGTGTACCCGGAAAACAACAAGGAGGTGTTGTCAAAACTCTGCATCGTATCCGGAGCAAAGCATGGGAAAATGACCCAATTGTCAGAATCCTCTGTTAGGTAATGTGCTAGGATCAAAGTCATCTTGCATCATGTTAAATTTTTCAAAAGAAGTCATTGAAATCAAATTCAAAAGCAAAATGGGAGAAGGAACCCCCCCTAGATGAATTATTTCAAAAGGCCAGATAAAAATATTCTCCAAAAATTCATGTTAGATTTTTGAAAAGTCTTATAAATGAGTGTGATCACATATCAAGTGATGTGGGACCCACCCCATGCTCATGGATTTTTCAAATATTCAAACAGTGCCTTATAATTGATCAAAAACCCCTATTTGATTTAAAGTTCAAATTATTTGAATTTTAAAAATGTTCAAAATTTATAAGTGGCTAGTATATTATTTTGTGAGGCCATATAAAAAGTATGAGCATTTAATAAAATGGTTTGCTATTTTATTTTAGCTAGCCAAAACAAATGACAGAAGAAAACAGAAAAGAAAAACAGAAAAGGAAAAGAGAAGGACTTACCTCTCGCCCAGGGGCGAAGCCCACTCACCTCAGCCGGCCCAGCCCACCTGGAGGGGGTACATGCGTCTTCTTCCCCTCCAGGCAGGCAAGCAGGTCGCCGGCGAGCGGCGAGGGCGCGCCAGGCAGCTACCTGCTTCCCTGGACCTTATCCCCTCGCCCGGAGACGTCTGGGAGACGCCCAGCTTCTTTCCCCTCCCTCCAGAGCCACCTCCCCATCCTCCCTCGTCGTGTTCGTCGTCGACAGAAGGAACCGTCGGAGCGCGCCGCCGCACCCGCGTGGCCACCGGCATCATCGAGCTGCCACGAGATGTCCAGGACGCGCGCCGTGCTCATCTTCGTCGCCGTGCAGGAGTAATCGAGCCCGGAAGATTTGTAGCCGCCGCCCCCTTCATCGCCTTCGCCTCCGGCCGCCGCGAGTCGTCTTTGAATTCCGGCAGCACCAGGGCCTCCCCAAGCACGCCTTCTGCACCGTTGAGCTCAGGGTGAGCTTCTCACCGTTTTCCCAAACCTAGCACCGCCCCATTCATCCTCTATGCTGCTCCACCATGCGAGCAGAAGCTCGCCGCCGCCATGGACGACGGCGAGGAGGTTCCCGTGCCCCTCCGTTCCTTTTGTGTGGTCCATCGTGTTCCTCAACCTCCCAGGGGCACGACACACTTACGCCTGCGTCTGTACGGGCTCTACAGCGACGACTGCTTCAAGGCCATGGCTCTGCCGCCGCCTTCGCTCGTCGTCGGCGTCCCTCTGGTGCCCCCCAATGACGCTGAAGTGCTCGAGGAGATGCGCGCGACCAAGAGGAATCTTCTGGTGGTTGCAGCGCGTCATTTGAGCCGCGGGAACGCCATCCCGTGCAGACGCCGCCGTGCTGGAAGGTCTCCGGCGTTTAGCCGCCGGCAGCCCGTCGAGGTGGCTGTGATTAGGGGTTTAACCCCACCTGGGTTAAGTGACCCTGGGTCACTGACAGTGGGCCCTAGCCCCCCCTTAATCCCCTGGTTAGTTTAAACTAACCGGGATTTTAAACATAGAGGCTGACCACTGGACCCCACATGTCAGACCCCCCCCCACGTCACCCTTGCGCAAGCATGACGCAATAAAAGTATTTCCAGATTAAAAGAAAATCAGAAATTCCGGAAAATCCAGAAAATAGCCCAAACTTTGGAAATTCATAGAAAATTCATATCAACTCCAAATTTAACAAATAATATATGAAAAATGATCAGGAGAAAATAAGCTATCCAAATATCCAACTTTCAACCATGTTTGAGTTGAATTTAAATTGGGACCAGTAGCATTTGCTATTTCATTTAAATGGAATTAAATCAAATTCTTTTCAAATGCTTTTGCATTTTGAACCATATCAACATAGCACATTATACTTGAACTTCAGAGGCATATCATACACATTTCAAAATGGTGTAACTTGTTCAAACAATGTCATATGCAACTTGTCTAAATTGAATTCAAATTGGAGTTTGAATTTGCAATTCATTTGCAATATACTCCATTTAAATGGAATTGCCTCACACATATGAAACATATACATCAAGTTTCAACCTTCAATCATGTGATTGTGCATTGTATTTACTTTGCTACCTTGTTTGTTTTTTGTCGAGTAGAGGTGGAACCGGAACAGGAGGCAGCCCCCTTCGTTGAAGACCCTGAACCCGAACCTCGTCAGCAAGGCAAGCAAACCCCCATTGATCATGTCGATAAAATCCCACTTCCCTCTCATGTCTCGCTTATGCATTGTTTAGGATGATTACCATGATGCGTTTCTACCGCATAGATGAACCCATTCCTTTGCATGACCTATCATTTTGTCATAGTAGTAAGCAAACCACAATCCTAGCAAATGTAGGAGTTGATTGATATCATGTGGCCCCTCCAATTGATACTGCTTATTGCATTCTTAGAGTGTTACAATGATGTTACTGTTATGTGAGTCGGGATGGTAGTGATCATGATCATGATGGTGGAAAGGTGTTGGTGAATCTACCCTAATACAAGGTTAACGATGAGAGGTTGTGTAGGAGTACACGGTGGGTTGTCTCGTTGAACACCGCCCTAAGTCCGAGTTCTTGTGTGGTGATCCAAGATGAAGAGTACAACCACACATTGTGCTCACTGACCCCTCTCAACCTATTAACTCATCCCTTTCGATGTCCAGATGTCGAAATAGTTCGGAGTTCTGGTAGGTTTGTGGCCTGGCTGCCAAGTGAGAGAACGTCTCATCCGAGACAGCCTTATGCACCACGCACACATCACTTGGGTCCACTTCGGTAAACCGGCCGGGTTCACGATAGTGGTAGCCAACCCAGGTAGGCGGCTTTCTCGGACTAGATAGGCTATGAGGTAACAGTTGTGGTGAGCATCCTCGCTGATATCCCTTGAATGGTGTCGAGATCAAAGGCGGTAACTGATGATCATGTGTGTGTAGCGGTACACCCCTGCAGGGTTAACAAAACTATTCGAATAGCCGTGTCTGCGGTGAAGGACTGCTTGGAAAGCTTAGCTTGATTATTAGACAACTTGAACAGGATACTTCTAAAACACACCAAGATAAGTGTGAGTGCTATGGCGTGCTTTCTCGTGGGGATGTCGAGGAAGGCACCATAGTGGTGTAATTGGTCGGACAAAGTAGTGGATTCGTGTACGCTTCTTACCTCAAGTCTGGTACTCGTATTTCAGGACTAGCCAAGTCAAAGCTGGCACTTCTGCAAGTGAAACCCCACCTCCCTTTACCTTGATACATGTGCATGAGTAGTATAGCTCCTATGTAAGTCTTGCTGAGTACGACTTTGTACTGACGTTTGCTTAATCTATGTTTTAGATGAAGCCACTGACCCCGAAGGTGGCTTCTTCATCGAGCTCGACGACTGAAGATCAAGCTAGTCTAGTCCCAGTCAGACGACTGGTTCCCTCGTGGAGGGCTTGTGTTTAAATAAGGCTTCTTAAGCCATTTTTTAAACTTGTCTGTAGTCAGACCTACTTTGCTTCCGCTTGTCTGTTGTAATGTTGGATCACATACTTGTGATCTCTGTGTGCACTCTGTGAGAGTTACCAATAAAATGTATACTTTGTAGAGAATTGCAATGATACCTGCTGTTCATACAAGGCATGTGTGCTGTGTGTATGTTTATAACATGCATGTCTTTGTATGGGTTTTCGAGACCTTAGTTGTGATCTGGCTGGCGGTCTTTCATACACCAAGTGGCCCTTAGATGTGCACAGCTTGGGGCATCGCGATGCGATTGCTCGAGACTCCGTCTCGTGCACACTTTGTGGTATGATTGAGCCCGCCCTAGACCCCGACTAAGTGATCGGGCTGGAGTAAGTCTATGTAAGAGTTATGAGATAGTCGATAGTATGGTTGAGGTGACTTGTCTGTGAATATGGGGGTTCATCACCCATATCATTAGACTTGTGTGCGGACGATGAGGACCCATCTCAGTTGATCATCCGGCCTGGATGGGATGCCCCTCACGTACGATGCTTTCCGAGAACGTTCTGTGCTTGGCCTTGTTTGCTTAGACAAGTGGGTACGGTTCTCGGCTCTCCATATGACTATGTCGTAGCGGGACTTGCATACGCTAACCCCGGGTCGCGGTAGACTTGGTATTAGAGCAGAACTGACTGTAGGACTAGCAGCCTTGGCCGAAGTCGAGTCTAGCTTGCTATAGTTATATAGTTACTCTGGGTATATAAGGGAACAAAGTAAGGCTTCTTTTTTCTCCTTACCCCCTTCGTTCTGAGTTCTGAGACACCCTCATCTTGTTCTACGGGAAGATAGGACTAGGCTCTCCTCTTTCTGATTCGAACATCTCGTTGTTTTCTTCCTTGTAGCCGTAGGAAGGTTGTGTTCGGTTCGTTAGAGTTGTTGTGCTTCCTGATTTCTTACATCGTATGTAAGTGTTGTTTCCATGTTGTAAGAAATTGTCTTTTTCTTGCAATTACAGCCGTTATGCTGTCCGATTCATTCCAGGTTTATCGCATAATCTGATGCATTTGCAAACTCCTTCTTTCAGTTTCAGATGGAAGATCTTCCCCCTCGGCAGATTGTTCGTTTGACCAGGTGCCTCGGTGTGCGTGGCCATCCCGCCACGTTGATCGAGATGATGTCCTATGTGGGATATCGATGGTATCCTGAGTACATAGTTGAGGAGCAGTTCCTTGACTTCAACCAGACCCAGTTCCACTGCATTGTCAGGATCTAACTGCACCACAATGGAGTCACTCAGCCTATCCACTTTGGACATGGCATTGGCATGACTGAGAACATGGTTGTGCAGGATGCTGCATACTCATGTATTACACTGCTGAGAGAGGAGCACACTATGCTGAGAGAGACCTCGTTCCGCTATATTCCTGTTGCACTTCCAGGAGAAGAGGGATATTACACCGGACTCTACTCAGATCACTCTGCAGAGGATCCAGTACTTCAGATGACTGCTAGGTTTGCTTGTGATCGAGATCGTGATGCACGCGCTCTCCGTTTCGAGCTTCACGCCACCCGTGTTCGTTTGTATCGAGCACTGACACACTTGGCACCCTTCGTTAGTGTTGGATCAGTCTAGTATGATGCTATCTACCCTGTGAGGACACATATGCCTTCTCGAGTTGCTTGGCCCGAGATTCGAGGAATTTTTCCACCCCGTGGTCCTCTGCTTCCACCCTACGCTGGACCTAGGCCCCATCCTTGCCCAAATGGATATCAGGGTCCACAGGCCTCCGTGTTTTCCGATGGTCACCTTTAGCTACCGGGATACGCGGGTAACTTTTACGAGGACTACTATGGATATGGAGATGAGTGAGACCGCCTGTGGTCTTACTTAGTGAGGATGTAGTAGCATCTTAGTATATTGTACGCAAGGTGTTCTAAGTTCCAGAGGCTTAGATAAATAATGTATAGGAAGTTAGAGTGCCTCTGAAGGATGTATCATCTTCATCACGTTTGTATTAGCTTGGTGCTTGTACTAAAACGATGTATGGTTTGTATGACAGCTTGTGAATATATGGCTTGTATGCTTTTATCACCATGTTGTCAAGATGATTACTTCCTTTGCTCTGTAATCCTTCCAGTACTTCAATACCTTGTTTAGACTCTTCCAATCAACTCTGTTTGACTTTGGTTTTCATCTTCATGATGTCTCAAGGAACCCGTGGCCAGGTTGGTCGTGCCCAAGGTCGTGGGAATGAACAGGAGGAAGGCAACCTTCCACCCCCACCCACGATGGCTCAGGTTCTGATGGAGGTTGAGAGGAACCGCCGAGACTCTCACCATTTGCTGGAGGTCATTGCTCGCAACACCACTCAGCAGCGCAATGAGTTGGTGTCTCTGAACGACTTCATCCGCCTTCATCCCCCGGTTTTCAGTTACTCCATCGAGCCCCTTGACGCCGATGACTGGCTTCGCAGCATCGAGAGGAAGCTCTAGGCAGGCCATGTTGCAGATGGCGACAGGGTCAACTATGCCACCTATCACCTTGAAGGTGCAGCTAGCTCTTGGTGGGAGAACTTCCTGAACATGCGTCCCGTTGGACCGCCCGCATCTTGGGATGAATTCTGCACTTCCTTCCGCGAGCACCACATTCCAAAGGGTCTTATGGACCGCAAGCGTGAGGAGTTCTGCAACCTCACCCAAGGCAGGAAGACTGTTGACGAGTTTAGTCGTGAGTTCAACCGACTGGCTCGTTATGCTACTGAAGAAGTCTCCACCGACGCCAAGAAGCAAGAGAGGTTCCGTCGTGGACTAAATTCTGGACTCCGTCGTGAGCTTAACCTGCATGACTTTGCCACATTCCAGGTCCTTGTCAACATGGACATCAAGGCAGAGGACATGAACACCCCTAATGACTTCCGCAAAAACCCTAGAGACGATGGATCATCCAGTTCAGGCTCTCAGAAGCGCAAGATTTGGATCCCCAATAGTATGTTCCGCCCGAACAACCCACCGAGGCCATCCTATGTGGAGCCTCGTCCACCAGCTCAGTTCCACCCAGCTCCACCAAACAACCCAGCTCCACGCACTGTCTTTGGAGCCTGTTACAAATGTGGTCAGGCAGGCCACTACTCCCGCGAGTGTCCCCAGAACCAGCTCCAGAATCAGAATGCTCCACCCCGTGTCGGAGGCAACAACAACGGTCGTGGCAAGCCACCCCAGAAGGTCTACACCACCAAACCCGCTCCTCCCGCCACTCGTGGACGTGTGAATCAGATTGCCGCCGAAGAGACTGACGACACCACTGACGTCATTCTTGGTACGCTCCCAGTCAATTATGTTCCTACTTCCGTCCTTTTCGACCCAGGAGCATCTCATTCATTCATGTCGGAAAGTTATGCACTTCGTCATGAGTTATCCTTTGTTGAATTGTCCACCCCCATGATTATTCAGACTCCAGGGTCAAGATGGCAAACTAATAGAGTAAGCCATGGTAATCAAATTGCAATTGAGGGTTTAGTATTCCTTGCATCCCTCATAGCCCTCAAGTCTTCAGACATTGATGTCATCCTTGGCATGGATTGGCTATCAAGACAGAATGCCTACCTTGATTGCAAAGGCAAATCCGTGAAACTCACCCACCCTTCAGGCAAGACCGTCAACTATACCTCACCCAGAACAAGAACCCAAGTGCATTCCTTAAATGTACTTCCCCTTCCCGACCTTGAAGATGTTCTGGTGGTTCGTGACTTCCCCGATGTCTTTCCTGAAGAGCTGTCAGGCATGCCACCCGACAGATGTGTAGAGTTTATAGTGGATCTTGTGCCAGGAACCGCACCAATTTCTAGACGCCCTTACAAAATGGCCCCACGTGAGTTAGCTGAGCTTAAAACCCAACTGGAAGCTTTGTTGGAAAAAGGCTTCATCCGCCCTAGCTCATCGCCATGGGGTTGCCCCATTCTGTTCGTAACGAAGAAAGATGGAACAGAAAGGATGTGCGTAGACTATCGCCCGCTAAATTTAGCGACGATAAAGAACAAGTACCCATTGCCCAGGATCAATGATCTTTATGATCAACATGCAGGATCCTCTGTCTTCTCCAAGATGGATTTGAGATTAGGTTATCATCAAATGAAAATCCGAAACGAGGACATTCCCAAAATGGCTTTTACTACTCGTTATGGTCTTTACGAGTACACCGTCATGTCCTTTGGTTTAACCAATGCCCCCACCACTTTCTCGCGCATGATGAATTCGATCTTCATGGAGTACTTTGATAAATTTGTTGTGGTTTATCTCGATGATATTCTCATCTACTCGAAGAACGAAGAAGAACATGCCGAACACCTAAGGCTGGTATTGATGAAACTTAGAGAGCATCGCCTCTATGCTAAATTCTCCAAGTGTGAATTTTGGCTACCAGAAGTGACCTACTTAGGCCACGTGATTTCTGCAAAAGGCATTGCTGTGAATCCCGAGAGAGTTCAGGCCGTCCTTGACTGGACTCCACCTGAATCGGTTAAGCAAGTTAGGAGTTTTCTTGGCCTAGCCAGCTATTGCCGTCGCTTCGTCGAGAACTTTTCTAGAGTTGCAAAGCCTCTAACTGAACTCCTCAAGAAAGATAAGAAATTTCTATGGACTCCCAAGTGCGAGGAAAGATTTCAAGAGCTAAAAAGAAGATTGACTTCTGCACCCGTACTTGCACCTCCAGACACCAAAAAGGATTTCGAGATCTATTGTGACGCATCACGGCAAGGGTTAGGATGCGTACTTCTACAAGATCGACATGTGGTAGCTTATGCTTCACGCCAGTTGCGGCCACATGAAGAGAACTATCCTACCCATGACCTTGAACTCGCTGCCGTAGTTCATGCCCTAACAACTTGGCGACATTACCTCCTTGGTAATCGTTGCGAGATCTATTCCGACCACGAAAGCCTCAAATACATTTTCACCCAGCCAGATCTTAATCTCAGGCAAAGACGCTCGATTGAGTTGATAAAAGATTACGACGTAGGAATTTCTTACACCCCAGGCAAAGCCAATGTCATGGCTGATGCACTAAGTCGTAAGTCATATTGTAACAACCTCATGTTACAACAGTATCAACCACTTCTTCATGAGGAATTTTGCAAGCTCAATCTTGAGATTATTCCTCATGGCTATCTTTCTACCTTGGTGGCAAAACCAACTCTTGAGGATCAAATCATGGTTGCCCAAAAGCGTGGATGAGGTGTTCGCCAGATCAAGGAGAACATTGCTAGCGGAGTTGCTAAATGTTTCTCCACAGACAGTAAAGGAACGGTATTCTTTGGAAATCGTTTGGTAGTACCTAAGAATAGGGAACTAAGGAAACTCATCCTCAAGGAAGCCCATGACACACCCCTCTCGATTCATCACGGTAGCACAAAAATGTACCGAGATCTACGCCAGAGATTTTGGTGGACTAGGATGAAGAGAGACATTGCTCAATTTGTTGCCGAATGCGATGTTTGTCGTCGCATTAAGGCAGAACATCAAAGACCTGCTGGTTCACTTCAACCTTTGCCTATTCCAGAGTGGAAATAGGAAAAAGTCGGTATGGACTTCATCACCGGCTTTCCAAAAACCCAGAAAGGAAATGATGCCATCTTCGTTGTCATAGATAGGCTTTCCAAAGTTGCTCACTTCCTTCCAGTTCGCGAGTCTATAACTGCTAGCCAGTTAGCGGACTTGTACGTCTCTAGAATTGTATCCCTTCACGATGTTCCTTTGGAAATCAATTCTGATCGCGGTAGCCTTTTCACCTCTAGATTCTGGGAAGCTTTCAGAATGCTATGGGAACTCATCTCTCCTTTAGTACAGCTTTCCATCCTAAGTCTAGCGGTCAAGTCGAAAGGGTTAACCAAGTTCTTGAAGACATGCTCAGAGCTTGTGTTATCCCATTCGGAAAGAATTGGGAGAAGTCTCTGCCATTCGCCGAATTTGCTTATAACAATAGTTTTCAATCTAGTCTGAACATGGATCCTTTTGAACTCCTATATGGACGACGACGTCGAACACCCCTAAACTGGTCAGAAACCGGTGAAAGACAATTCTTTGGACCGTACATGGTCAAGGAAGCAGAAGAGCAAGTTCGCATTGCTCGTGATCAATTGAAAGCAGCCCAGTCTCGTCAGAAAAGCTACTATGATCGTCATCATAGGCAAGAGAGCTACAATCTGGATGAGAAGGCTTACCTTCGGGTTACTCCTCTGAAGGGAACCCAACATTTTGGTATCAAAGGCAAGTTGGCCCCACGTCACAACGGACCTTTCCGCATTCTTTCTAAACTTGGAGAAGTTGCCTACCAAGTTGAACTACCCCCGCACCTTTCCTGAGTACATGATGTATTCCATGTGTCCCAACTCAGGCGTTGCTTCAAGGACCCCATCCGCGAAGTCGACCATGAAACGCTTGATCTCCAAGATGACCTTTCTTATCGAGAATACCCCGTTCGTATTCTTGATTCCACAGAGCGTGTCACTCGCCGTCAGAAGATTAAGTTTCTGAAAGTGCAATGGTCACACCACTCTGAGAGAGAAGCTACGTGGGAAAGAGAAGACCGTCTCAATACCGAGTACCCCACCTTCCTCCCGTAGACATCTGAATCTCGGGACGAGATTCTGTTGAGTGGGGGCAAGTTGTCAGAACCCTCTGTTAGGTAATGTGCTAGGATCAAAGTCATCTTGCATCATGTTAAAATTTTCAAAAGAAGTCATTGATATCAAATTCAAAAGAAAAATGGGAGAAGGAACCCCCCAGATGAATTAATTCAAAAGGCCAGATAAAAATCTTCTCAAAAAATTCATGTTAGATTTTTGAAAAGTCTGATAAATGAGTGTGATCACATATCAAGTGATGTGGGACCCATCCCATGCTCATAGATTTTTCAAATATTCAAACAGTGCCTTGGAATTAATCAAATAACCCTATTTGAGTTAAGATTCAAATTATTTGAATTTTAAAAATGTTCAAAATTTATAAGTGGCTAGTATATTATTTTGTTAGTCCATATAAAAATTATGAGCATTTAATAAAATGGTTTGCTATTTTATTTTAGCTAGCCAAAACAAATGACAGAAGAAAACAGAAAAGAAAAACAGAAAAGGAAAAGAGAAGGACTTACCTCTCGCCCAGGGGCGAAGCCCACTCACCTCAGCCGGCCCAGCCTACCTGGAGGGGGTACATGCGTCTTCTTCCCCTCCAGGCAGGCAAGCAGGTCGACGGCGAGCGGCGAGGGCGCACCAGGCAGCTCCCTGCTTCCCTGGACCTTATCCCCTCGCCCGGAGACGTCTGGGAGATGCCCAGCTTCTTTCCCCTCCCTCCAGAGCCACATCCCCCTCCTCCCTCGCCGTGTTCGTCGTCGACAGAAGGAACCACCGGAGCGCGCCGCCGCACCCGTGTGGCCACCGGCCTCATCGAGCTGCCACGAGATGTCCAGGACGCGCGCCGTGCTCGTGTTCGTCGCCGTGCAGGAGTAATCGAGCCCGGAAGCTTTGTAGCCACCGCGCCCTTCATCGCCTTCTCCTCCGGCCGCCGCGAGTTGTCTTCGAATTCCGGCAGCACTAGGGCCTCCCCAAGCACGCCGTCTTCACCGTTGAGCTTAGGGTGAGCTTCTCACCGTTTTCCCCAACCTAGCACCGACCCATTCATCTTCTATGCTGCTCCACCATGCGAGCAGAAGCTCGCCGCCGCCATGGACGACAGCGAGGAGGTTCCCGTGCCCCTCCGTTCCTTTCGTGTGGTCCATCGTGTTCCTCGACCTCCCAGGGGCACGACGCACTTACGCCTGCGTCTGGACGGGCTCTACTGCGACGACTGCTTCAAGGACGTGGCTCTGCCGCCGCCTTCGCTCGTCGCCGGCGTCCCTCCGGTGCCCCCCGATGACGCTGAAGTGCTCGAGGAGATGCGCGCGACCAAGAGGAATCTTCTGCTGGTTGCAGCGCGTCATTTGAGCCGCGGGAACGCCATCCCGTGCGGACGCCGCCGTGCTGGAAGGTCGCCGGCATTTAGCCGCCGGCAGCCCGTCGACGTGGCTGTGATTAGGGGCTTAACCCCACCTGGGTTAAGTGACCCTGGGTCACTGACAGTGGGCCCTGGCCCCCCCTTAATCCCCTGGTTAGTTTAAACTAACCGGGATTTTAAACAGAGAGGCTGACCACTGGACCCCACACGTCAGACCCCCCCCACTCACCCTTGCGCAAGCATGACGCAATAAAAGAATTTCTAGATTAAACGAAAATCATAAAATTCCAAAAAATCCAGAAAATAGCCCAAACTTTGGAAATTCATAGAAAATTCATATTAACTCCAAATTTAACAAATAATATATTAAAAATGATGAGGAGAAAATAAGATATCCAAATATCCAACTTTCAACCATGTTTGAGTTGAATTTAAATTGGGACCAGTAGCATTTGCTATTTGATTTAAATGGAATTATATCAAATTCTTTTCAAATGATTTTGCATTTTGAACCATATCAACATAGCACATTGTACTTGAACTTCAGAGGCATATCATACACATTTCAAAATGGTGTAACTTGTTCAAACAATGTCATATGCAACTTGTCTAAATTGAATTCAAATTGGAGTTTGAATTTGCAATTCATTTGCAATATACTCCATTTAAATGGAATTGCCTCACACATCAGAAACATATACATCAAGTTTCAACCTTCAATCATGTGATTGTGCATTGTATTTACTTTGCTACCTTGTTTGTTGTTTGTCGAGTAGAGGTGGAACCGGAACAGGAGGCAGCCCCCTTCGTTGAAGACCCTGAACCCGAACCTCGTCAGCAAGGCAAGCAAATCCCCATTGATCATGTCGATAAAATCCCACTTCCCTCTCATGTCTCGCTTATGCATTGTTTAGGATGATTACCATGATGCGTTTCTACCGCATAGATGAACCCATTCCTTTGGATGACCTATCATTTTGTCACAGTAGTAAGCAAACCACAATCCTAGCAAATGTAGGAGTTGATTGATATCATGTGGCCCCTGCAATTGTTACTGCTTATTGCATGCTTAGAGTGTTACAATGATGTTACTGTTATATGAGTCGGGATGGTAGTGATCATGATGATGATGGTGGAAAGGTGTTGGAGAATCTACCCTAATACAAGGTGAACGATGAGAGGCTGTGTAGGAGTACACGGTGGGTTGTCTCGTTGAACACCGCCCTAAGTCTGAGTTCTTGTGTGGTGATCCAAGATGAAGAATACAACCACACATTGGGCTCACTGATCCCTCTCAACCTATTATCTCATCCCTTTCGATGTCTAGATGTCGCAATAGTTCGGAGTTCTGGTAGGTTTGTGGCCTGGCTGCCAAGTGAGAGAACGGCTCATCCGAGACCGGCTTATGCACCACACACACATCACTTGGGTCCACTTCGGTAAACCGGCCGGGTTCACGATAGTGGTAGCCAACCCAGGTAGGCGGCTTTCTTGGACTAGATAGGCTATGAGGTAACAGTTGTGGTGATCATCCTCGCTGACATCCCTTGAATGGTGTCGAGATCAAAGGCGGTAACTGATGATCATGTGTGTGTAGCGGTACACCCCTGCAGGGTTAACAAAACTATTCGAATAGCCGCGTCCGCGGATAAGGACTGCTTGGAAAGCTTAGCTTGATTATTAGACAACTTGAACTGGATACTTCTAAAACACACCAAGATAAGTGTGAGTGCTATGGCGTGCTTTCTCGTGGGGAAGTCGAGGAAGGAACCATAGTGGTGTAATTGGTTGGAGAAAGTAGTGGACTCGTGTACGCTTCTTACCTCAAGTCTGGTACTCGTAGTTCAGGACTAGCCAAGTCAAAGCTGGCACTTCTGCAAGTGAAACCCCACCTCCCTTTACCTTGATACATGTGCATGAGTAGTATAGCTCCTATGTAAGTCTTGCTGAGTACGACTTTGTACTCATGTTTGCTTAATCTATGTTTTAGATGAACCCACTGACCCCGAAGGTGGCTTCTTCATCAAGCTCGACGACTGAAGATCAAGATAGTCTAGTCCCAGTCAGACAACTGGTTCCCTCGTGGAGGGCTTGTGTTTAAATAAGGCTTCTTAAGCCATTTTTTAAACTTGTCTGTACTCAGACCTACTTTGCTTCCGCTTGTCTGTTGTAATGTTGGATCACATACTTGTGATCTCTGTGTGCACTCTGTGAGAGTTATCAATAAAATGTATACTTTGTAGAGAATTGCAATGATACCTGCTGTTCATACAAGGCATGTGTGCTGCGTGTACGTTTATAACATGCATGTATTTGTATGGGTTTTTGAGACCTTAGTTGTGATCTGGCTGGCGGTCTTTCATACACCAAGTGGCCCTTAGATGTGCGCAGCTTGGGGCATCGCGATGCGATTGCTCGAGACTCCGTCTCATGCACACTTTGTGGTGTGATTGAGCCCGCCCTAGACCCCGACTAAGTGATCGGGATGGAGTAAGTCTATGTAAGAGTTATGAGATAGTCGATAGTATGGTTGAGGCGACTTGTCTGTGAATATGGGGGTTCATCACCCATATCATTAGACTTGTGTGCAGACGATGAGGACCCATCTCAGTTGATCATCCGGCCTGGATGGGATGCCCCTCACGTACGATGCTTTCCGAGAACGTTCTGTGCTTGGCCTTGTCTGCTTAGACAAGTGGGTACGGTTCTCGGCTCTCCATATGACTATGTCGTAGCGGGACTTGCATACGCTAACCCCGGGTCCCGACACCAATCTACACATACCCAGGCTGTCCATGGATAACGTTGGACAATTCGAAAGAATCACCGTTATAAATATGGAAATGCATGCATAGTTATAATCGTATCCCTTTCGAACGGGAGACGCATATTGGTTACGCAAAGACTCTTACCTAGTGTCATCGGCACGAAGGCCGGAAATAAACAACCTAATACTAACAATAAACATAGAGGCAAAAGCCTAGCTACCTGGTGCCGACGATGAGAGAGTGAAGGAGAGGTAGCCGATGGAAGGAGCAATGGGGCCCCGGCGAGGACCTGCGGGAAGGAGGGGGAACCACAAAGGTATAGGTTAGTTGTTTGCACCATTTTTGGATGAAGAAAAACTATATGTGGTGAAAAGACAGTAGCTTTGCACGTTTCATGGGGTGTTGAAAAATCCGTAGCGCTTTAACCAACAAGGCGTTGCAACTTGGTTGACATTTGCTGGGCCGGAAGCTGCGGCACAACACGATGGCCTAGTGCTACCATGTGAAAGGATTGAGATAGACCTAGAGGGGGCTGAATAGGTCTTATTACAAATTTATCACTACTTAGCAATTTTAGGAAATAATGCGGAAGATAAAGGTGTGCCTAACAATTGCAAGGTTTACTTAGCTCTGACAAGATAAACAATAAGCACAATATACTAAAGCAAGTGAGGGGCAAATAATACGGTAGCACAAGTAATAAGGGGAAAGAGTAGGGATAACCGAATAACGCGAAGACAACGATGTATCCCGATGTTCACTTCCTTGGAGGGAAGCTACTCACCGTTCGGAGAGAGTGGGTGAAACCACGAAGGCACACCAACGCCACGAAGGATCACTCTATTCCCCTTGATCACCACGAAGGAGATTCCCAACCACTACCGGTTGACCTTAAAGGTGGTCACCAAACCCTCACAAACTCAACGGGGGTAATCACAATGGTCAGTTCCTCTCCGAAGAACTCCTACCCGTCTAGGAGTCTCCAACCTCCAAGAGTAACAAGATCAATGGGGAAAATCTCAATACTTTCTCAAATCACGATTTGCTTTGGTCGGAACATGGGGAAGGGACGGATCTATCACGTGGTGAAAGATCCGACAAGAACTCTCACAAATCTCTCCGAGATCTTGGATTTAGTGTAGGAGAAAGGGCAGAGGGAACACTTGTTGTTTTTAAGTGAAATAAATGAAGTGTTCAACCCTAACCCTAAGTGGGTAGGGGGTATATATAGGTGCTCAAGAAAACTAGCCGTTTTGTGCTATCTGGTATGCTCCGGACGTCCAGGACTTAAGTCGGACGGTTTGTGCTGCGCCCGGACGGTCCGACCTGAGATCCGTATGGTCCGGCAGGACAGCACAACCTCTACATGTGTGCATATGTCAGTGACGACGGATTGTCCGGGAAGCACAGTCGGACGGTCCGGGACGGGCTCGGATGGTCCGGCACATGATCCGGACGGTCTGGAAAATTGTGCACCCTCTGGTCCTAGGAGCATAATTACTCGGACGTTCCGGGGTCCAGCTCGGACGGTCCGGGCTGAGCCCAGACGGTCCGACCTGACACCCGCACGTTCCGGAGAATTATGCACCCTCGGGTGTCTTGGGATCGTAATTATTCGGACGTCCGGGGCCTTGGCCGAATGGTCCGGGCTGTGCCCGGACGGTCCGGGATGTGGCCCGGACGATCCAGCATATGGAGTGAGTGCTCAAATTGAAGTGTTTTGAAAACCCTACACAACTATATTGATTTCTCTTAGATGTATGAAAGTGTGTTTTACATGTTGGAGTTTTAATGATTTGAGCAGGACTGAACTCAACCTTATGATCCCCTCTTAATAGTGCGGGGATCCCTATGACTCAAGATGTAATAGTAAAGAAGACTTAGCGTCATCTTCAAACGTTATGTCGGATTCTTGAGTGCAGTCGAGGTTCCGCATATGATCCCTACACGATGATGTCAAGATAACTAACCAACTTCCTGTGTGTCACTTAACAAACATAGTTAGTCCCCTATATGTATATTGTCATCAATCAACGAAATATTCTTAAGTGCATGATTGCACTTTCAATCTCCTCCTTTTTGGTACTTGATGACAATACACATATAGCTCTCAAAAGGAATGACCATTACTATTTGGAGAGCATTTTCGTTTCAAAGAGGGAGACTCCCCCTCAACATGTGCATGTTGGTTTTTAGGCATTTAAGCAAGGCACATGTCACGGAGGCTCCCCCATGATCATATAACCAATTAGATGTATATGAGAAAGCATATTAGTTATAAGACACAATACCACATAAGAGGGAACATTCGAATGGTAACACATAGTTCGATACATAATGCATAAGTAAGTCTTAATACATGTCTGCCACACAACGTAAGATATAACTAATACGAGCAAACACGAATGCAAATGAACTAGCACCTAGATAAAGTTCTCCCCCTTTGTCAACAAGTAACAAAAAGGGGCACACGGAGTTACGCCTCATCATCCTGATCGGGCACCACGTCCGGGAAGAAGTCAGCAAAGTCCTCCGCGGATGGGAATCCATAGTCCAGCGGCTGAGGGGATGATGGAAGCTTCTCATCATTACTGGCTGGACTGCCAGGGCGAGTCCGAAGACGAGCCTTGAGAGCATTGCCCTTCGTGATGCGCTGGGTCTCAAGATGATGGATGGCCTTGGTGTTGGACTTGCACAAATTAAAAATGGCCTTCTGAGATTTTCCCAAGAAGTGCGCAATAGTCTTGAATGGCGGTGGGCGCGGAGGAGGTGCCGTAGAGCTAGAGGCACCCGCAGCAGAGGGAGGTACAAGCCCACAAGTTTCCAGATATGATCCCTTCTTCGGGATCCACTCTTGGTGAATTATGGGATTCTGAATAGGATTGGAAAAATGTGCATCGATCACCCTCTGGATATAAGGAGCAAGAGGGAAGTGGCCCTGGTTCTGAATGGAGAAAAGCCACACCTCATGCCATAAAAAGTTGGCCACATCAACCGCATGGATCACTTGCTTGAACTCGAAGCGGTCATATGTAAGAGATGCGCGGGCCATGAGATTGATAGCATAGGAGCGAACCATGGCCTTGTCGCCATGCTTGGGCACAATCGTCTGAAGGAGGCATAAGTACAGCTGACGGTACCTCGGCAAAAAGATACTGGAATTGTTGACATCTTGATTGGTCCCCGGAGTTATGTCCCGAGGAGACATAAGACGACCCATGCAATCCGTGATCGACGCAGAGAGAAACTCGGTATGATCATTGTGAATCATAAAGAGGTCCGCGGACCGAGTAGGCATCCCAAGCACAACACACCACTGGTCATATGTAATGGTGATCGTCTGGTGGTGAGTCTTCCAGGTAAGAGTGGCATCATCTCCAGTGATGGCATCACCAGCGACGAAACACGTAGCATAGTACTGGAGAATAGCAGCATGGCTCCAGTCTCATCGGAGAGTCAATGCATGAAGAAGTCCCATGGCATCCACAAGACGAATGAGGTCAGCAAATGTGTGAGAATGGCGCTCGAAACATTTCATGTTGATGAACTTCTGGGGTGTCGTGCGATTGATGTGCAGACAGACAGTGGCATATATATCCTGTTGCACCAAGGTGTGGAACCGAGGATCCATGGCATTGTTGGCCAGATCAAACTGATTTGTCCCATTGCGAAGATGATGGTAGTGTCTAGACTCCATGGAAAAGTAGTCATAGGGAGCACTATTGTGCTGGTTAGGGGGCGCCGCAGAGATGACCAAACCCTGAAGCGGTTCCCGCCTCACTGGAGGAAGGCGACGAGGAGAAGGGGAGGTCCCTTTCTGACGGTTTGGGAGTGTTTTCTTGCGAGTGCCGGGCTTGGGGCGGGGAGAGACATGTTCTTCATCTTCAATGCCGTCCACATAGTCATCCACAAGACCTTGGAACTCCACATTGCTGCTGCCCGCCCAGTCACCGCCGCCGCGAAGGCAACGACGAGGACAGAGGTCATCCTGAGAGTCGTCAGAGCCCTGACGGCGAGAGTCTGTGCACAGAGCAGTAAAGTGAGGCCATAGGTGATTTCCTGGGTATAAGTGGCCATCAAGATGTGAAGTCACGGTGGTCTGCCCCCGAACGACCGGAATCAACACCGGAAGTCCAAAAAAAAACATGGATATGACACATCCATTGGCACACCACGGTGAGACACACACATTTGAGGGCACACAAGCGAAACGTCAAGCAACAAGGATCTACGGGAAGGGGAAGCTCACCACTACGAGATCCCTTCGGAGACATGGTGGCAAGATCCGAGATTGAGTCTCTCCTCCAACAAGAAACCTGCCCCAAATCGAGAAATGGGTTGGGTCAAAGTATAGATCGGGAGGAGAGGAAGCACTAGATCCAAACGAGGAACTCACCGGCGGGGGATATCGGACGGGAGGCCCAAGGTCAGGGCGGGGGCGGCACAGGGAGAGCTGGACGAACCCTCAGCGAGTGGAAAAGAACTGCCACAGGGAGTGGGGGCGCGGCCCGTGAGGCTTTATAGGGTAGCCAGGCCAGACGTCCGGGCCATATGTCGGACGGTCCGGGATGGGCCCGGAAGGTCCGGATGGGAAGCCGGACGACCGACATGGTGTGGTAGAGGGCCATAGGTAGGAGAAGTGGCTAGACGACCGGGCGAGCGGCCGGACCGTCCGTGGCGGACCCGGACCGTCCGAGAGACAGCTCGGACGTCCGACAGGAAGACAGGGGTGTGGGGAGAGCGATGTGAATGCACGGGTGATCTAGCTGTATGGCAGATATATATATATATATAAAGCCGGTCTATTCTGACGTCGATGTCAGAATAACTATTCTGACAACATTCCGAACTGCATCGTATCGCAAAAGAGAACCGCACTGCTGAATTCGGAGCACTGCAGTTCGGGTAAAACAGAACTGCATGCACCGTTTTCGCGATAACTTTTTAACCGTTGGTCGGAATTGAGCGTATGTTACACCGTCGGATTTGTATGGAATAGGAGCATCTTCCGTATGTTGAACACTTCCCACGATTCTTCACGGATTAAGAGCAGTTTCGAAAACGGTGCGGCGACCCACTTTCACAGCTTCCGTTTTTTCGCGATGCAAATTATATACCGTTGGAAAGATATCGATCAGGTGCTCCATCCATATGTAGAACGCTTTGTCTAATTCACTACGGATTTGAGAGAAATCCAGCCGCAAAAAAATGCAACAACTCTGTTTTTCGTTTTCGGATCTTGTAGAGAGTAGAACTTTTTAACCGCTTGTCCGATCGATGCGTATGATACACCTTTGGATTCATCTGGAGTAGTATATTAATCCATATGTTGAACACTTTTCCATATTCCACACGGTTTTGATGTAATTTGAAAAATTGTGTTGCTGCCCTCTTTTGGACAGAGAGAGTTTTTGCTTAAATTCGTTTGATTCGTTCATACGATTGATGCAATTGATACACCATTGGATAACTATCGTCGAGGCGCTCCATTTCTATGTAAAACACATCCTCTAATTCCTTACGGTTTAAAAGTTCTGTCGATTTTAGTAAATCGCGGAACTCCGTTTTTTGCGGACCCAGAATCGACGACGTGAATTGCATTCGCCGGAAACCGCACCGCATCCGACGGGCAAGCGCACTGCATTATCGTCAGGCAGAACGCACGTGTTTTTCGCGGAACAAAAAATCAGCGAGTGAACTGCATCCGCGGGGCACCCGATTGCATTTGTCAACAGAAGGAAGTGCACATGATTTTTTCACATGACAAATTGAAATACGCGTATTTTTTCACAGGCCCGGAATCGACGTAGTGAACTGCATTCAATCGGTACCAGTAACATTTATTGACAGAGAGAACTGCATTTATTTTTTTATTTTTTCGCAACATTTTATATAAAGCGATCGCGAGTGAATCGCATTCAGTGCACTTCATTCGACATGCAACCAAATTGCATGAGATACAAAATCGCACTGCATCAAACAAGTGAACTATAGTATTTTTTTTATTTAACTTTTTTCTTACACTGAAGTGAACCACATATAAATTCACATTGAAGTGCATCTGACCACATAAAAATCTCCGTAGCATATAAGCACCACACTGAACTACTAGTATACTAGATTGCCTACCTGCACTTCACGGGTGTCTCATACAAAAAAAACGACAACAAAATAAAAACTGAGATGCTGGACAAGGTGAGCCCGCACTTCACGCGCATATGTGCAGTACTGAACCTCTCCAGCGCGGCCTAGAGCTTTGGCAGCGGCGGCTTCCAACATGATGATGAGGGAATCGTCGAGGGTAACGGCGGCTTCCAGCACTGGGGGCAGTTTCCGGCAGCGGTGAGGGAAGGGGCGGTGGCGCCTCCGCGCCCGGTTGAGGTTCGCGTGCCACATCCTCCTCGCGGGGACAATGAAACGTGGCGATGGAGAGCGACGAGCGGGCCCGGATCCGGCAGGGGAGAACGGCTGGGGACGGTTGTGGCCGGACCAGGCCGTGGTGATCTCGACTGAGGTCGGTGGCCGGCCAGTGGTGAGGCGTCCAGGGCTCCGCCCGATCCGTTGGTGGCCAGTTTCACCTGGGACGCTGATGGATCCTGCGGCGGCGCTTTGTGCGCATCGGCTGTCGTGATCTAGGGGGCGGGGCCGGGCTGATCCAGCCATGTTGGGTGCAGGGAGGATGCACCAAGACCGGGAGGAAGGAAGGAGGGCAGTCCGGCGGCGCGGGGTCAGAATAGGAAGAGGGACCCGACTGGCCAGATCCGGCGGCCAGCCAGCCTATGGACAAGCAGCGCCCTCGGGGAGGGCAGGGTGCTCTGGTTGCCGGGCGGGAACGGCGTGGGGTGGTGGCCAGTGGCGGGCGGGCGGGCGAGGTGGAGACTGTGAGGCGGCCGGCGGCATGTGGTGGGCAGGTTGGTGCGGGAGTTGAGGCGAGTGGGCTGAATGGATAAGGCACGAGGGGATCAGGGGGAGTGGTGTGGATGGAAGTGTTGGGAATGTGCCCTAGAGGCAAATAAAATATGTTTTATCGAGCATATTCCATTAGTTCATAATACGTTTGATACTATGCTAGAACTGTATTAAGCGGAAACATTAATACAGGTGTGGTATACAAACAACCAGGTCCCTAGTTAACCCTAGTATACTAGTCCATTGGGCGATTGATGATCAAGGTTTCCTGATCATGAGACAATGGCGTCTGTTGACAATGGAGTCGTATCATTGGATAATGATATGATGGACATACACCCACCAGAAGTGTTGCGATGTGATCAAGTCACATAGTTCGACATTGCGATAACTATAACGTAGTGACCAGATCCTTTGACCGTAATGATCATACGTAATTGTCATCTATGAGGAGACTTTGATTTGTATCCCACCGCCTGACTGAAATATGCTGGCCATAACGGTGCACTTTGGGTATTCCGAAATAGATGGTTGATGAGTATGCAAATAGATCAAAGCGGGATTTGTCCATCCGTGTGACGGATAGGTACTCTGGGCCCACTCGGTGATGTTACATCATAAAGTTTGCAAACGTGTGACTAGGTCACGGAGTTGTAATATCACGGGAATGAGTAAACTTGTTTGTTGAGAACGAGGACGGACTAGGTATATTGGATACCGATGATCAAACCTCGGACAAGAAAAGTACCATGGGACAAAGGGAACAGGCACACGGTTAACGGATCCAACAGCGATTGAAGTTCATTCGATGGAAGCGCAGGGGCTATCAAGGATTGTAACCAGGTCCAATTGATTAGTCATTGATCAATGAGAATTGTCTCGATCATGTCTGCTGTTTCCCGGACCGTAGGGTGTTACACTTAAGGGTACTCGACGCAGTAAGGATTGATTCGGGATCACCGGAGAAATTGGAGAGAACACCGGAATTGTTCCGGTGATGACCGGAATTGTTCCGATGAAGGCCGGAAGTTGTTCTGGGAATTTTGAAAGGTTCAAAATATATTTAATAATGTTTAATATATGTTTTATTATTTAATTATCTGAATTAAATATTAAAATGTATTTAAATATAATTAAAAATGAATTAAAAGGCATATGGGCCTCATAGGGCCCATTAGGGGGAGAGGGAGTCCTCCCCCATGGGCCATGGCGCCATGAGGGGGCCCACCCCCTATTTGGTGCGCCACCCCCCTCCCCTTGGGATTAGTCCCACATGGGAAGTTGAGGGGAGGAGGCACCCCTCCTTGGCCTATATAAGGAGGGGTAGGGGTGCCCTTTTAATCATGAATTTTTTGAGAAAAGTTTCTCATCTCTCTCCCTCCTTTCTCCTTCCTCTGAGTGGACTCCCCTTGTTTGGAGGCTGCTCTGGGTTGGGGATTTCTCCACTATACGCACGCCGTCATGCTGCTGGAATCGGGATCCGAATCCATCTTCTTTCCGCTGCTCTACTGGTTCGGAGCCCGGAGGGACGTCGGGTATACTGTATGTGTATAATCCCGCGAGGCACTACACTTGTGGTGCTACTTCATCGTCGTGGTCGTATCGCGAGGTCTTCATCAGCAACGTTCCGACGGGGACGTAATCCCGTCATCGGTCTGCAAGGATCGGGTGGCTACAAGAGTCATCGTGGATCTGCGCGGCATCGGGGATTGCCGGTACGACTACACCAACCACGTTCATGCGGGAACGTTTCCCGCTTAACGGACTACATACTGGTATGTGATCTATTTCTGTCCGTTACTTGCATCAGCATAGCATAGGTCTTGGGATTGGGTATCGTAGGTCAAGGAAAAATTTGTGTTTTCTGCCCCGAACCCCAACAGTGGTATCAGAGCCAAGGCTATGCGTAGATGTATTGTACGGATAGAACACATCTAGTATGTGGGCATAAATTCTCAATTGTTACCCTCTCACGTGTACTCATTTAGCATTGCGGCAATGTTTGATGAAGCGGCCCCCAACCGACCTTACGCGTTTACGCGAGACTGGTTCCACGCATGACATATGGCTTGTACCATATAAAGTGGCTGTGGGGGGTGTCTGTCTCTCTGCATTAGCGATGCGAAGATGTTTGCAACGGAGGGCCCCGACAGGGGTGTAATAGAGACAATTGTGGATTGGTGTTGTGGTATGTTTTCGCAGGATAGAAAGCGGTTCTTTTCTCGAAACCCCTAGCAGCCACGTAAAACTTGCAAAAGATAAAGTAGAAAGGCGTTTTCAACTTTAATTTGCATGTCGGGGGGGTCATAGCATGTATGATTTATGTTGCATCCTGTTTTGCTAATATGTTAGATATACGACGGTAGCATAATAGGATGATCCCTCACTAAAACCAACATAGTGTCCTTACCCTAGTGAGCACCACCTGGAAAGTTCTACATTATGGAGGCACCACGTGTCACACGTGTGTCAAACATTTTTTCGTTCACATGAGGTGGGTGTAGCAAGCCTGGCATATGTATATGATATGGCCTTGCATGACACAGCAACAAATCACATAGGGTGTGGTGGCGAGCCTGGCATATGTATATGATATGGCCTCGGGACACAAGAGACCGAAAGGTCGAGCATGAGTCACATGGATGATGTGATTGGCATGATGGCCTACCTTGAACAACATACTAATGGCCGTGATGATCGGGGGAGGTATGGTGTTCAAGGATCGTGTAATCACTTAGAATAAACTATGAGGGATGTTTATCTGAGTGGGAGTTCCAGAATTGTTTTTGAAACATGAACTCCATATTATGAACTTAATCTTCATGTCTTTGCAAATATCATTGTAGATAATGTCATACCAATGTTTAGAACTATGGGTCTTTTAGTATGATAGAACTTAAGGTAAATGGGTCTTACTTCATTGATGTGTACCAACACCATTAGAGACATACTCATTAGTAATGACTTGCTAAACATAATACGAAAAACTGCTAGGAGATACACCTGTTAACTCCATATTCAAGGAAGATGATGATGAGTATCGTACTCACCGTCACTTATGAATGACTGTCCAATAGACCATACTTCATTCTATGAGTCTGAATTGTGAATGCATGTTAACCAACACGTATGACGTGCTAGGTGAACTTAAAAGGACTTGGTCACAAATCAGAGTAATGGAATATGAGTATATGGACGGGGTTTCTTTCAACTATGGTGGAAGGAACAACCTGCTGAGAAAGTCACTTGGAAAATGTATAAGATACATGGAACACCTTGTGTATAACTTGGACTACTGAATGACTGGTTACTTTGCGATAACTGGGGAGTTGCATCCGCTTCCTCCCGGTTACAAAGACCATGTCTGGACTATGTCATGAAGGAGAATCGTTCACCTGTCATGAGGTCATGGTTAAAGTTAAGAACTTTAAGAGTAGAACCAATGCAGGAATGGTCATTGACGGAGAAGGTATATTTGATATACGAGTTATAAATGTCTTTCCCACGAAACACTAATTGCGGTTGATTAAGTATTCGATGCTTGAACTTACTGCTTGAGAGTGGCTTGGAAGGGATGAGGTGACAATGTGTGCTGACGGTAATCAAGATAGTTGATGGTCGACAACACTCTCCCTCTACATCTATCAATTGATTAATATATGAATAAATTTTATGATCGTTTGAATGAGGACTTTATTAGTGTGTCTTGCATCTTGCGAAGACAATTATTCATATTAGTGAGAAACAAGTCAGTTGTTCTCCTTTTATGAATGATATCTATTATGGTCACATTACGATTATGAATGAGCTATTCTTATATTGATGATAGTTGTTTGATCATTTATAAGAAATATTGCAATGCCAAGAAATATCCAGGCTTAATAATGACACTACAGTTTAAGTCATGAATGGTATGATGATGTCTTAAGATACTTGATCTCTTGACATATACAAACCATGCCTTTGAGGTGAGATGACTAAAACCTCGCATTCTGGTAAAACGGAATGTGTACTGATTGTTGAGTATCATACATTGTGATGTATCGTATGTCAGCATGTGGTGAATTTCATTATTTCATGAACTTCGTATGTGGACTTAGATGAATATATGTATTCACTAATGAAACATGAGTCTGAAATAATTTGATATGATCAAAAGGGATTTCAGATTAAAGATGGATATTAAATTAACAAGAAAGACAAGTCTCTACGATTTGATCAAAGTGACAAATGTTTTGAGTTAGTCTTGGGCATAAAGACTTGTGTGAAAGTTGTTCCACAAATTGCAATGTCTTGAGACACTTCAATATGATTGACGTGCCTGAACATTGTGATCATATTCTATCGAAAAGTGTATGGTCTAAGTTATCTCGTACCAAGTTACGTTATTATTGTTTAGAGTTATTAATTTAATATGCAAACACTCACTTCAGCATAGGAAACCATCTGAGTTCGTGGAAACCAACACTATATATGTCATGGTTCATTGTGGTTTCTAGGAAGCTTGATTTATGTAAGATAAATTATCTTTGTAGTGTATCCTTAGACAACTATGGATGCATCTTCCACAAATAGAACCAAAAGGAGCAAAACTTGTATTGCTATGTTTGGTGTTTGTCAAGAATTGTTCTTGATAAATGTGGTAATGGAAGAAAAGTGAAAGTTCAACCAAGGTAATTGACCTTGCCTCCAAATGTCAGAGTAATGCAACGAAATATGTTCTGGAAGCAAGACTCTACAATAAGAGGAGAAACTAATGATAAAGATCATGATGTTTTGAAGGGAGCTTTTACTGAGAAAGGTAGGATTCAAGAATATATATATTTTCCCCTGGTGCAAAATGATATTCATGATTCACTTGTCATGTTAATGGAACAAGACATTCCTACAAACTACAAAGAAGCGATGGTGGACCTAAGTACGAGATATGACTACGAGTCATGAAATCCTAAGTTGAGTTGCATTTAAGATTGCTTGAATCTTATCAAGTAAGGAGGTTACTTGATATTCACAATAACTTCAGAGTTATGAGGAATAAATGTGAACATCAAAGGGACGTCAAGATTGGTTTGTCACAAAGATCGTTTCTGACAAATTCAATGGGTTGACTACAATATGTAGCAATGCTTGAGTCAAAGGGATATTCACTATGATTGATCCAGGATTGTTATCAATACCGTGACTTCCTCAAATCCTGTATTTGAAGAAGTGTTGTAATTGGTACAACAAGAAGGTTTTGGAAAAACATATGGATACTAGTGTCTTGTAAACTGAATTCTCATTTTGATGGATGATCAAAGGATTTTGGACTTAACCAAAATATCGAGAAAACATGCATTTGCATGAAACTGAGTGGGAGCTGAATAGTTTCCTGAAACTTGATATATGTAGACGACATATTTTGAGTGGGAGCTATGGGAGTATTATCCTAGACTTATATGTAAATGACATATTTGAGTAGGATCCATGTGGTTAGTATCCTGAACTTAATATGTATGTGACATATCTAAGTGGGAGCCATGTGGATGTTATCCTTGTCTTATATGTGGCTGACATATTTGAGTGGGAGCAATATGAGTGTTATCCTATAACTTAATATGTACATGACATATTTGAGTGGGAGCATGATAACATTCTCATATATGGATAACATATTACGAATGGTGCAGTTGGGGATAATGATTATTTGAATCTTTCATAAATGAAGATGAATAAGTATTAAACATTGAAGATATATTAAGATAGATATGTGTTTAATGACATTGAGTCGGAATACTTTCCTGGATAAGATTATGAAGGAGTTCAGAATGGGACAAGTCAAGAAGTGGTCCTTACTTGTATATCCAAGAGAAGTGTTGAGTTAATCTCAGTACAAGAACAATGGTTAATGGTTAATGAAAGAAATGGATGTGTTGGATCCTCTATGCCTTTGTCATAGGTTCTTTCATATAAAACCAGAGTTATGTACTCGACGTAATGTGACCCAAGTTCTTAGTAGTAAGAACATGCTGTGATATGATTTATGAGTAAATCATTGAACAAAGAGTTAAGTTTATCCTTCAGTGTCTGGAGAGAACTGAGGATACATCTCAAATTTGAAAAGGATAGTGGACTTGACCATAAATGTTATGCTGGTTCAAGTTTTGACACTAACCTAGAAAATTGAGATATCATACTAATGAATGCCTAAGTTGAAAGAAACATGGTTAGACATCAAAGTTGCATACAATGCACTAAGGATTGAATCTACATTGATGTGGCTGCTTTAGAAGTAGCAGGAGTTATATTATGGCTTAAGAAGTTCGACTTCTGATTGAGTGAGTTTCAAGTGTGCATGACTATGGGAAAGTCCGCGTGACCCACCGGATGTCATTGCTATGACACAACAAACGAAGTCTCACTTCACCGCCAAATATATATACCTCATCATTATAGTGGATAATGAAGGAATGTCAAATTAGGTGACATTATGATTTGCAAAAGGACATACGGTTCTGAATGGTACCCAGACCGTTGATACAACCTCTTCCACGGGCAAGCATGATCAATAAGGAGTTATGATCCAGAGAAAATGCAACTAGTTTATTTGTACTCTAGTGCAAGTGGGAGACTGTTGGGAATGTGCCCTAGAGGCAAATAAAATATGTTTTATCGAGCATATTCCATTAGTTCATAATACGTTTGATACTATGCTAGAACTGTATTAAGCGGAAACATTAATACAGGTGTGGTATACAAACAACCAGGTCCCTAGTTAACCCTAGTATACTAGTCCATTGGGCGATTGATGATCAAGGTTTCCTGATCATGAGACAATGGCGTCTGTTGACAATGGAGTCGTATCATTGGATAATGATATGATGGACATACACCCACCAGAAGTGTTGCGATGTGATCAAGTCACATAGTTCGACATTGCGATAACTATAACGTAGTGACCAGATCCTTTGACCGTAATGATCATACGTAATTGTCATCTATGAGGAGACTTTGATTTGTATCCCACCGCCTGACTGAAATATGCTAGCCATAACGGTGCACTTTGGGTATTCCGAAATAGATGGTTGATGAGTATGCAAATAGATCAAAGCGGGATTTGTCCATCCGTGTGACGGATAGGTACTCTGGGCCCACTCGGTGATGTTACATCATAAAGTTTGCAAACGTGTGACTAGGTCACGGAGTTGTAATATCACGGGAACGAGTAAACTTGTTTGTTGAGAACGAGGACGGACTAGGTATATTGGATACCGATGATCAAACCTCGGACAAGAAAAGTACCATGGGACAAAGGGAACAGGCACACGGTTAACGGATCCAACAGCGATTGAAGTTCATTCGATGGAAGCGCAGGGGCTATCAAGGATTGTAACCAGGTCCAATTGATTAGTCATTGATCAATGAGAATTGTCTCGATCATGTCTGCTGTTTCCCGGACCGTAGGGTGTTACACTTAAGGGTACTCGACGCAGTAAGGATTGATTCGGGATCACCGGAGAAATTGGAGAGAACACCGGAATTGTTCCGGTGATGACCGGAATTGTTCCGATGAAGGCCAGAAGTTGTTCTGGGTATTTTGAAAGGTTCAAAATATATTTAATAATGTTTAATATATGTTTTATTATTTAATTATCTGAATTAAATATGAAAATGTATTTAAATATAATTAAAAATGAATTAAAAGGCATATGGGCCTCATAGGGCCCATTAGGGGGAGAGGGAGTCCTCCCCCATGGGCCATGGCGCCATGAGAGGGCCCACCCCCCTATTTGGTGCGCCACCCCCCTCCCCTTGGGATTAGTCCCACATGGGAAGTTGAGGGGAGGAGGCACCCCTCCTTGGCCTATGTAAGGAGGGGTAGGGGTGCCCTTTTAATCATGAATTTTTTGAGAAAAGTTTCTCATCTCTCTCCCTCCTTTCTCCTTCCTCTGAGTAGACTCCCCTTGTTTGGAGGCTGCTCTGGGTTGGGGATTTCTCCACTATACGCACGCCGTCATGCTGCTGGAATCGGGATCCGAATCCATCTTCTTTCCGCTGCTCTACTGGTTCGGAGCCCGGAGGGACGTCGGGTATACTGTATGTGTATAATCCCGCGAGGCACTACACTTGTGGTGCTACTTCATCGTCGTGGTCGTATCGCGAGGTCTTCATCAGCAACGTTCCGACGGGGACGTAATCCCGTCATCGGTCTGCAAGGATCGGGTGGCTACAGGAGTCATCGTGGATCTGCGCGGCATCGGGGATTGCCGGTACGACTACACCAACCACGTTCATGCGGGAACGTTTCCCGCTTAACGGACTACATACTGGTATGTGATCTATTTCTGTCCGTTACTTGCATCAGCATAGCATAGGTCTTGGGATTGGGTATCGTAGGTCAAGGAAAAATTTGTGTTTTCTGCCCCGAACCCCAACAGGAAGAAACCCAGATCGTGAGGGAGGGAGCGGGCGATGAGTTCTGGTGCGGGTCGGGTCTGTGCGGGATTTTTCGGGTGGATGAAACGTGGGTGTTGGCAGAATAAGGATTAGTGTTGTTAGAATAAGGTCTTAAGGGGTGGTGTTAGAATACATGAATGCATGACAAGCGTAAGCATTAACACCCAAATAGAAAGATCACTAAAGAACCATTTGACAAAAGTAATCTATGATGGGGTAGGTGCTGGCGGTGGCCACCATGTATGAGTATAGGTGATGTTGACACCGCGAAGATGTACCTTGGGTCCAACAATCACAACTCCATCTTTAACCGCAACACATGGTCTCACCGAAGTGAGCATGCAGATTTTTGATGTGTGGGTCACTTTATGCATCGTGTAGCGAGTTGAGAACTCATGAATTGAGTTCCTCCCCCTACATACATGCCTACATCTAGACAAGTTATTTGCTATGAGCATGAATGAGAGCAAGATACCCCTAGGCAGAGAAGCTATAACATTCCAAGATACCAAGTTCACCCCTTAGTTGGCAAAACCTTGCTTCATCCAATGGCTTGGTGAAGATACGCAAGTTGCTTGTCGGTGTCCACACGTGCAAGAACAATATCACCCTTTTGAATGTGATCCCGTATGATGTGATGACGGATGTCAATATGCTTGGTGCAAGGATGTTGACAAGGGTTGTTGGCAATCTTGATAGCACTTTCATTGTCACATAAAATGGGTATCTTCTGATAGGTGAGGTCATAATCCTTCAAAGTCTGCCTCATCCACAAGATTTGAGTGGCACAACTTGCGGCGGCCACATACTCGGCTTCGACGGTGGAGAGAGAGACACAATTTTGCTTCTTGGAGTGCCAACTTACCAATGAGCGCCCAAGAAATTGACATGAACCGGATGTTGACTTCCGATCCACCTTGTCTCCGGCCCAATCTGCATCGGTGTACCCCAAGAGATCAAACTTGGCTTCCTTGGGGTACCAAAGGCCCAACAAAGGAGTATGAACAAGGTATCTAAGAATGCGCTTAACCACCAAATGATGACTCTCCATAGGAGAGACTTGATATCTTGCACACATTCATACGCTAAGCATAATATCCGGTCTAGATGCACAAAGGTAAAGCAATGACCCTATCATAGAACGATAAAGAGTAGCATCAAATGGAATACCGGAAAGGTCTTGATCTAGATATCCCTTTGTTGGCATGGGTGTCTTGCATGGCTTGGCATCCTTCATACCAAACTTCACGAGCATGTCTTGAATGTACTTTGTTTGGGAGATGAAGGTTCCTTCGGGAAATTGCTCGATTTGAAATCCAAGGAAATACTTCAAGCTCCCCATCATGGACATCTCAAAGTTCTTGTCATAGTTTCCAAGAACCACTTGCACAAAGATGGACTAGGAGAACTCAATATTATGTCATCTACATAGATTTGTCATATGAGTAACTCACCATTGGTTCTCTTGGTAAAAAGAGTTGCATCAATGACACCCCTAACAAATCCTTCCTCTAGTAAAAACTTTCTAAGATGGTCATACCAAGCCCGAGGGGCTTGCTTAAGACCATATAATGCCTTATGAAGTTTTTACACATGGTCTTTGTGATGAGGGTCACAAAAGCCAGGTGGTTGTGCTACATATACATCCTCTTGTAGTGGACCATTAAGGAAAGAACTTTTGAAATCCATTTGAAATAATGGAAATCCATTGAATGCGGCATAAGCAAGGAACATGCGTATAGATTCAAGACGGTCAACGGGCGCAAAGGTCTCATCAAAATCCAAGCCATCAACTTGGGAGTACCATTGAGCCACTAACCTTGCCTTGTTTCGAATGATATTACCATATTCATCTTGCTTGTTCTTGAAGATCCACTTGGTTCCACTGATGTTATGATCTTGACCGGAAGGCCTCTCCACGAGAGACCACACTTCATTCCGGGTGAAACTAGTGAGCTCATCTTGCATTTCAATGAGCCAATCCGCATCCTCAAGTGCTTGTTCAACCCTAAGTGGTTCAATGCTAGACACAAACGAGAAGTGAGCGCAAAAGTTCATAAGTTGACAACGAGTAACTATACCTTGCCCCAATCCCGTGAGGATTTTATCAACATCAACCCGCTTAGCCACCAATGGCATGGTAGAAGTTGGAGTTTCAATAGGCTCCACCCATTCGGGTTCATGATATACATTTGGTTCATCATCAAGAGTGGAGCCATCTTCAATAGCCTCATTTTCTCCAAAGCAAATGCGGTCAAGCCGATCTCGTGGATCAACCGCATCACCAACTTGTGGTTGAGAAACCACGTCGGATTGTGGAGGGTCTTGTTCTTGTTCTTGGATAATGGGCTCAGCATGAGCCATTGGATCTTGAGTGGTAGGAGGAGGTGCTTGTGGTGGTGGAACACTCGGCCCATCACCCACCTCATCATCTCTAGGAACTTGAGCAATGGGCACAAGATCTCCAATGCCTATAGCCAAGATGTCTTGAGAGGAATCTTCATTATTGCCTACATCACTTAGATCAACTTGCTCCCCATGGGAGCCATGAAATTCATCAAACTCCACGTCACAAGTTACCACAACACATCTGGTGGATTTGTTGTAGACCCTATAGGCGTGAGAGTTTGAAGCATACCCAACAAATATACCCTCAATTGTTTTGGATTGAAACTTAGCTAACCGGTCTTTCTTGTTGAGAAAGAAACACTTACAATCGAATACTTGGTAGTATTTGACATTGTGTTGTGACCGGTTAGAAGCTCATAGGGGGTCTTCATCAAGATCTTGCAAAGAAAGAGCCGGTTTGATGCATGACATGCGGTGTTGATGGCTTCGGCCCAAAAGCTATATGGTGACTTGTACTCATCCAACATGGACCGGGCCATCTCCACAAGAGTGCGGTTCTTCCTCTCGGCTGCACCATTTTGTTGAGGGGTGTAAGGTGCGGAATATTGATGCTCAATCCCCTCATCACTCAAAAATTCTTCCAAGGTGCAGTTCTTGAATTCAGTGCCATTGTCACTTCGTATTTCCAAGATATCCATGTTGTATTTCCTTTGGGCTTGCTTGACAAAATCAATGAAGGTGGCCTTCGTCTGATCCTCGGACTTGAGGAAGAACACCCACGTGTATCTTGAATAGTCATCAACAATGAAAAGACCATATTTCTTCCCACCAAGAGTATCCCATGATGGAGGACCAAAGAGATCCACATGAAGGAGCTCCAAAGGCCTTGAAGTTGACACGATATTCTTGGGGGTATGCTTTGCTTGATGTTGCTTCCCGGCTATGCATGTACTACACACACGATCTTTCTCAAAAGACACGTCTGTTAGTCCGAGGATGTGTTCACCCTTTAGGAGATCTTTTAGATTTCTCATACCGACATGGGCTAGCCGGCGATGCCATAGCCACCCCTTGTCGGCCTTGACCATTAGACAAGTTGCATGGTAAGTACTCTCTTTCGAGAAATCAACCATGTAAAGGTTGCCATCCAACTCTCCAACAAAGGCCACTTCGAGAGTATCTCTCCTAAAGACTTTCACACTTGTTAGGCCAAATAGTGTATCATAACCAACGGAAGCTAATTGGCGAACGGAAAGCAAATTGTATTGAAGGGATTAGACAAGCATGACATTTGCAAGAGGCATGTCATTAGTAATAGCCACCTTGCCCAACCCGAGTAACTTTCCCTTGGAACCACCACCAAAGACAATGCTCATATATGGTTGAATTGAATCCATGAAGTCCTTGAGCAACCGACTTTCTCCGGTCATATGATTGGTGCATCCACTATCAATCACCCATTTGACTCCACCGAAGAGAGAATCCTACACATAGGTTTGGGCTTTGGTTAGAGGTTCCCATTTTGCAATGGGACCTCTAAGGTTAGTAACAAGGGTCTTTGGAACCAAAATGGTATAGAAACGGAAATCATTACGGGGCCCAATGAATTTTGCAAACACCTCTCCATCCTTTGCCTTACGGAGCACATAGGATGGAGGCATCTTCTACTTCCTTTTGTTAGGAGTGGGCTTGCCCCTAGTGGCCTTCCCATTCCCAACATCAACCTCATCAACCTTTTTCTTAACTTTGTCCTTGTGCCCTTCACGAACAAAGATCACCTTTTGAGGAGTTGATTCTTTGCTAAGGGTGACATCCTTTGTCACACTCGTACTTGGGTCAAACCCAAGTCCCTCCTTAGCAAAGGACTCCTTGTGATGACTTAGTACATCATTTAGATTTTTCTCGCCTTGGGCACAAGTCAAGAGGCCCTTCTTTAGTTGAGCATGAAGAGCTAAGTTCTCCTCAATGAGAGATGCTTGATCAAGATAGAGTTAGTAGCACAAGCATCAACATGTACAATAGTGGGAGGAGACATCTTAGTAAGTGTTTTTATATGAGCAGGTTTGTGAGCCTCAAGATTCTTCTTAAGGGTGGCGAGTTCCTCATCTTTTGTCTTGAGAGACACAGTTAGTACCTCAACATCCTTAGAAAGGGAGGTGTTTAGCTCCGCAAGCTTGCTCATATCATTAGCAAGTTCCTTACAAATTTCATTAGCCTTTTTCAAGGAGGCAACATGCTTGTCATTTAAGTCATTTTATGTGTGAACAACTTTGCACAAGTTATCATTTCGAGCTTCCTCAAAGTCAACCTTTAGCTCAAGGAGAGTATAGTTCTCCTTTTCCACGGCGAGGAGGATTTCAAGATCCTATGGTTGTGGAGTGCTTACACACCACATCCATAAGTAATTGAAACATTTTGAGCTTATTGCCTTTGAGATAGCTCATCATTTTGTTCACTTTTGCGAAAAACAAATCTTCACAAGTAGCATGTGCATCATCACTTTCCGCATCATGAAATTTATCATGAGGTTCAAAAGAGAACATGAAGGACTCATCAATAGGAGTTACCGTGATCTTAGCCGAGGAGGAGGGAGTGTCATCATCAACCAACTTGGCCATGATACACTTGTGTGCATTGCCGGTGTAGTCACTCATGTAGTTGTAGTTTACAACTTCACCTTCCTTGTTGAGGAGCTTCAAGGTCTTTTGTGTATCTTGAGCAACTCTGGCCACACCATCAACATCCTCGGGATCGGACCCTTCTAGAGCCAACAATGCTTTCTTCTTGAACTTGTTGTTGAGAGGGTTTGGGAGCTTCTTGGCAACTTCCTTCTGAGGAAATCGGGGTTTGTCCTCTCTTTTCTCATACGGACAATCATCCGCAAAGTGTCCCGGTCTCTCACAGTTGTAGCAGTTTCTTGTCTTCTTCTTTTGGAATCTTCCCTTGAACTCCCCTTTGGTGAACCTATTCACAAAGAAAGCCATATCATCATATGACGGAGTATCATCGGAGTTATCACCATCTTCATACTCATCTTCTTCCTCATCATCATCAAACTCCTCGATCCTAGCCTTGAGTGCAAGGTTTGAGGATGGACCACCATAAGTGGTAAGTAGTCTCTTGGACTCCTTTAGGTGCTCTTCATATTGCAAGAAGGTGGAAATCACATCATCCGGTGTCATCTTGAAGAAGTCGGGCATACGCCTCAATTCCCACACCATTTGATGAGAATACACCATGAGAGCATTCAACATCTTGTCCACAAGGTAACGTTTGGTGATTTGATATCCATCCAAAGATTTCTCACATGTGAAAGATTGGACATGAGCAGAGAGAACTTTGAGACGCATATGGAGTTGTTGGAGCGTCTCATCTTTCTTCATGTGAAGGTTATGTAATGCATTCTTTGCGGTCTCATATCTTGTCATTTGAAGGGAACCGGTGCCGGACTTGGCAATGAGAAGAGTATCCCACATCTCTTTGGCATTGGTGATATGGAGAAATGGTGCTCGTATCAACTCATCCATTCCTCTTTTCAAGAACCCAATAGCAGCAAGGTTGAGGTGTCTGTCAAACACTTCACTTGGTGTAAGGTTGTTGGGATCAACGGGATAATAACCTTTCCCGGAGTCGATGAGGTTCCACATGGGTTCGCACACAAACCTACCATAAGACTTTTCCAATCCAAAAAGTTAGTGTTCTCGGTTAGTACCGGTGCATTGCCATTGAAGTTATAGTTAGGTTCCACAAGCTTAGGACCAGGATAGTCCCATTGGTAGGGACCACCTCTTTGCAAGGAAACTTCGGAACCGGGGTACACAAAGGTCGCTTGTGGGGACCTAGGGGCCGCGCCACTTGACGTTTGTGACTCCGATGCCGGAGCCTTCATCCTTCCAAAGGAGGCTTCCATTTCCTTCCTTTGATTGTCTAAAGCCTTTTGCAAGGCTTTTTCCATATCGCCGGAGGTGAACAACTTAGGATCCTCAATCTCATAGTTAACATGCCCCTTGGAAGGAGGCATCGCAGCTTGTGCGGAGACCCTTCAGTCGATAGCCAATCTCTCGTCTTCCAAACTAGCGGCATCCGCAGCAATTGCGACCTCCTCCACATTGGCACCCGAACTTTCAGGAATGCCATCCTTGGTCATCTCTCTCTAGGGCGGTTAAACCACAAGAATAGAGCACGAGGCTCTGGATCGAGATAGACCTAGAGGGGGGGGGGGTGAATAGGTCTTATTACAAATTTTAACACTACTTAGCAATTTTAGGCAATAATGCGGAAGATAAAGGTGTGCCTAACAATTGCAAGGTTTACCTAGCTATGACAAGATAAACAATAAGCACAATATACTAAAGCAAGTGAGGGGAAAATAATACGGTAGCACAAGTAATAAGGGGAAAGAGTAGGGATAACCGAATGACGCGAAGACAACGATGTATCCCGATGTTCACTTCCTTGGAGGGAAACTACTCACCGTTCGGAGAGAGTGGGTGAAACCACGAAGGCACACCAATGCCACGAAGGCTCACTCTATTCCCCTTGAGATATCACCACGAAGGTGATTCACAACCACTACCGGTTGACCTTAAAGGTGGTCACCAAACCCTCACAAACTCAACGGGGTAATCACAATGGTCGATTCCTCTCCAAAAAATCCTACCCGCCTAGGAGTCTCCAACCTCCAAGAGTAACAAGATCAATGGGGAAAAGCTCAATACTTGCTCAAATCACGATTTGCTTTGGTCGGAAGGTGGGGAAGGGACGGATCTATCACATGGTGAAAGATCTGACAAGAACTCTCACAAATCTCTCCGGGATCTTGGATTTAGTGTAGGAGAAAGGGGAGAGGGAGTACTTGGTGTTCTTGAGTGAAATAAATGAAGTTCTCAACCCTAACCCTAAGTGGGTAGGGGGTATATATAGGTGCTCAAGAAAACTAGCCGTTTTGAGCTGTCTGGTATGCTCCGGACTTCCAGGACTTAAGTCGGACGGTCCGTGATGCGCCTGGACGGTCCGACCTGATATCCGGATGGTCCGGCAGGACAGCACAACCTCTACATGTGTGAATATGTCAGTGACTACGGACGGTCCGGGAAGCACAGTCGGACGGTCCGCGACGGGCCTGGATGATCCGGCACATGATCCGGACGGTCCGGAAGATTGTGCACCCTCTGGTCCTGGGAGCATAATTATTCGGACGGTCCGGGGTCCAGCACGGACGGTCCGGGCTGAGCCCGGATAATCCGACCTGAGCCCGGATAGTCCGACCTGACACCCGAACGGTCCGGATGATTGTGCCCCCTCTAGTTTCGGGATCGTAATTATTCGGACGGTCCGGAGAATTATGCACCCTCGGGTGTCTCGGGATCGTAATTATTCGGACGTCCGGGGCCGTGGACGGACGGTCCGGGATGTGGCCCGGACGATCCGTCATATGCAGTGAGTGCTCAAATTGAAGTGTTTTGAAAACCCTACACAACTATATTGATTTTTCTTCGATGTATGAAAGTGTGTTTTAGATGTTGGATTTTTAATGATTTGAGCAAGACTGAACTCAACCTTATGATCCCCTCTTAATAGTGCGGGGATCCCTATGACTCAAGATGTAATAGTAAAGAAGACTTAGCGTCATCTTTAGTCGTTATGTCAAATTCTTGAGTGCGGTTGAGGTTCAGCATATGATCCCTACACGATGATGTCAAGAGAACTAACCAACTTCCTGTGTGTCACTTAACAAACATAGTTAGTCCCCTATATGTATATTGTCATCAATCAACAAAATATGCTTAAGGGCATGATTGCACTTTCACCATGGCCAGTGGCTTACCAAGAGGGTAGGCTGGGTGGGCCGTGGCACACCCAGAAATTTTGCAATTTTTTTTATTACTAGTGTATAACATGCCCAATGACCTAGCCTCTCTCGTGCACACGGAAAGACACTAGGAATCGGGCGTCTTGCTCCACGACGGCGTCTTGCTCCTGGCTCCCTCTCCATTTGTAGTGTATAATAATTTGATGTATGCCTAGCTATAATAATTTGATGTTCCGAGGTACAAAAATTTAGAATGTCCACGGGCGGCCTGGCGAGCCTTTCCTGGATACGCCACAACACGGGCACGGGCATGGGCACGGGCACGGGCACGGGCATGACACGGGCACGGGCGGTACACGCACGACACAGGCACGGACGGTACAAGCACGAAACGGGTACGGGAGGCATGGGTGGTACAGGCACGACACTGGCACGGGCGGCATGGGTGGCACTGCCACGGCACAGGCACGGACACGGGCACGACATGGGCACGGGCGTCACGGGCAGCGGCACGGTGAGCACGGGGAGCGGCACGGCGAGCACGGGCGAGCACGGTGAGTAAGAGGGGAAGGGAGGCGGGCGGCAGGCAGCGGCGTACCTTGGCGGGGACAGCGACCATGGAGGCGGCGGAGACGGCTCAGGTGGTTCGGGGCGGAAACGCCACCATTGAGATCTCCCTTGTTGCCATGAGCAGCGAGACGGCAAGCAATTAAGGCACCCACATTATACTTACTTTCCCTTAGAGGGCGTTCGCCAGGATAGTAGCATCCGGGGTAGAACTGTTGCTCGTGTTGTCTCGAGGCAAGTTGCAAGCCGTGTCAAACCTACATTAGCACAAAGGTTGTAAAACTCCTCCTTGATACCTGAAGCTTCAAGGAAAACTTCGCACGGATATGTCATTGCACTTGCCGGACCTATGTCTTCTAACCACTCTAGGGGCACATGATATTCGTTGTAGCTCACCCTAGCAGCTAAGGATGAAGCTTCAACTCTAGTAACTCGGTCGGTACGCTCGGGATTCTTCTTCCCAAGCCACCCCTTTTCTTTTCCTAACAAGCTCATTTCTGAAATTTTTAACAATTCACAGAAACAAGGATTTAAGAAAAATGAATTGAGGAAAACTATTCTACTCACCTACCTAAGGCATAAACTTGTATAAAAACTTGGAAAATAAATTTCTACACAAGCATACAGGCTCATATGAATAGCACCAAGAACTACTAAGTACTCACAATTCAGGCCACCAATCAAAAATCTAATTGGAGGGGTGGAGGAGTCCCATACCAGGGAGTATTTGCTGTAAATTTCAGCTCAACTGTAGAGAGAGATCGAATTTCTGGACGGAGAGCAGAAGAACACGGGTTCCAGCTGAAGAACTCGTGTTTTTGGGGAGAAAGAGAGAGAGGGGAAGAAGACTTACCTGGGTGGCTGACCTGGTGGACCAGGCGCCATGTGGTCGCGGCGAGGGGGCAGGCCGCGCCAGTTCACCGCCTGGACCAGTGGTGCCCCCCTGGTCAGCCCCAGGTGCCTCTGGGTCACTTTTTCTATGGAAAAAGTTATTATTTTTTAAATTTTTCTGACAACTTCACTGTTGAATTTTTTTTGAGGTCCAAAAAGCAGCAAAACTTTCTAAAAACTTGAAACAATGGCTAGAAATGTGAAGCTTCAAAAACATAAAACTTTGGTACAACAAAGAGAACAAAAGCTAAAGGGAATGAAAACATAACAAGCTCCACTTTTTACCTATATAAAACATGCTAGCTAGCAAGGTTGATCAAGTCTTACCAACAAACCGGCAATATATAGAGCAGAAAGTCTCACCTCTTATAAAGTGATCATTGTACATGTACTTTAATGGACATTGTCCCCACCATAATAGTTTTGTATTTGTGGTGCACATGTAGAGGACAATCCCACTCTACAATATTCACGGTCTCGATATTCTCTATAGAGTTAAGGTCATGCCTTTTGTCGATATTCTTCGTAAAATACACCGTGTGTTCTTTATCATCCACGTTGAAGGTAACCTTTCCTTTATTGCAATCAATGATAGCACCTGCGGTGTTAAGAAAAGGTCTACCGAGGATAATGGACATGCTCCCATCCTCGGGCATGCCAAGAACAACAAAATCAGTAAGTATTAAGCAATTAGCAACTTCAACAGGAACATCCTCACAAATACCAATTGGGATGGCTGTTGACTTGTCAGCCATCTAAAGAGAGATATTTGTAGGTATTAGTTTATCTAAACAAAGCCTCTTGGAAAGAGAGAAACGCATAACACTCACTCCTGCACCAAGATCACATAAAGTAGTTTTGACATAATTATTCTTTATGGAGCAAGGGATGGTGGGTATACCGGGATCACCAACCTTCTCAGGAATCTTGCCACTGAAAGAATATTTAGCAAGCATAGTAGATATTTCCTCATTAGGGACTTTTCTTTTATTAGTAATAATATCTTTCATATATCTCGAGTAAGGAGGTAACTTAATAGCATCAGCCAACGGAGTTTGAAGAAAAATAGGTTTCATCCATTCACAATTTTTTATATTATAGTGCTCTTCTTCTTTAGTTTTGAGAGACTTACCTGGAAAGGGCATGGGTTTCTGTACCCATGGTTCTCTTTCCTTCCCATGTATTCTTGCGTCTATCGGGTGCTTCTTCTTCTCGCACCTCGGGAGGATCATTCTTCTCCTTGTCTTTTTCAGGCTCAGCACCGTCTTCAATCTCAGCATCGGAGATAGATATACTTTTTGGATCAACAACGGGCTCTTCTTCAATTATGGGATCATTTGAATTGTCATCTTCCTTGTGTTTCTTGTTCTTCTTCGGAGAGCTAACAAATTCTTCTTCCTGTATTTGAGAATCTTGCTCTATCCTCTTTGGAGGCCCCTCTGGATAGAGAGGGTCTTGGGTGTGTGTTCCACCCCGAGTCCTTATACCATAGGCGTGTAAATTATCGTGTTTGGCATTGTTAGCAAGAAAATATTTTTGCACATCTGAAATTTGTTCAAGCTGAGTTTGAACCATACTAAAATGCTTAACAAGACATTTAACATCATTAATTGTGCTACCTCGAACATCAAGCAAGCTTTCGATAACAAGAGTATTATCAAGCAACTGATTTTGAATCCTCATATTAATGTGATTTTGGTTAATAATAAAATTATCAAGCTCATCTAAACATTGATCAGGAGGCTTACCTTGAGGGATGTCACTTGCATTGAAATCTAACAGGGAGTGTACCTCTACCATAGGAGGGTGAGTGAGGTAAACAAATTACAGCTGGGAAATGGACAGGATTAAAAATGCACCGCAATGCTAACTATTCTACAAAGAAAGGACGAAGCTCAAAAGCATGGGCGGTACGCCAAAACAAGTAGAACGAAATCCAACTGCATCTACTACTAATCATCCACCTTGAGAGATCTATCAAGAACATCTCGCTGGTATTAAGTTGCGAGCCCCACCCAAAGTGTAAACCCAAAGAAAAAGACAACTGCATTAAAAAGCACTTTGCGTAAAGTAAACAATCCATGCAACCGCGGTTACAAGCGCCGTTGTTTGTCCCCTTGTGGCAACAGCACATCCCCTAGACTCATGTTTCTGTCACTCAAGCGTGTCATCGGGGGGCATGAACCCACAATCGAGCATAACGTTCCCTCTTTGAGTCGCTACCTACTACTTGGACAAAGAAATAAATAACAACGGAGAACATGCAAGAATTACTTAAGAACAACAATATAAAAGATAAGAACCAAATATATTACTCAATCACAATCTGAACATAATCTCATAATCCATCAGATCCCAGCAAACTCAGCATAGCAACAGCAGAAAGATTACATATGTGCCTCGATCATGTAGGGCAGCTCACGAGGACTAAACCATGAAGAACAAAGAGGGTAGGAGAACATCACATAGCTACTGATCACAGACCCATGGTCCAAAGGAAACTACTCACGACACATCCGGGAAGCGTCCATGGTGGAGGGGAAGCTCCCTGAGGTCAATCCTCCCTCCGGCAGGGTGTCGGGAAGAAGTCTGCTGGCGCTCCCGATCTTGGAAGCGCGGCGGTGGCGGAAAAGAGGAGAGATCGCGAAAAAGGGTTATGTTCTCGGAAGAATCCCGTCACGGAGAATATATAGACGAAGGGGGCAGCCAGGGGGGCACCACGGGTCCAGGTGCCCCCACCTGGCGCGGCCAGACACTAGGCCGCGCTAGGTGGCCGCCTGGGTCCCTGGTGGTGGCCCTCTGGCCCCACTTTGGTGATTCCGGAAGGTTCCGTAGAGCTGATTTTATCTGATTTTTCCCAAATTTTTGGAGCATTTTTAATATGGGGGAAACCTGAAATAGAAAAACAGCAGAAAACAGGATCTGTCACTGTGGTGCACTGAGTTAATAAGTTAGTCCAAATATGATCAAAAGTGTATGAAAGTGTATCTAGATCATAGAAATATCACACAAAACATGCATTGAGCAAGCAGAAATTATAGATACGTTTGGGACGTATCAACATCCCCAAGCTTAATTCCTGCTCGTCCTCGAGTAGGTAAATGATAACAAGCATAATTTCTGTGGTGACATGCTAGCAACCATATAAGAACTTTGAAAAGTAAAGCAATCAAGGTATGTGATTCAATTCAAGTCATAACATGCAAGAGTCTAGATTAGCATTGAAACAAGCAACAAAAGAACATTAGGTGCAAGAGCTCTTGCTGTCCGTGACTCGAATGTCTCCAAATGGTGTTTGCGTGCAAGAAGGGGATAGGGAATACGAGAAAAAAGTATTTTTGTTGAGAACTCAATCTACTAAAGTTTCACACTTGGTCTTCTTTGGAATCTTATCTTGACTCGTCCCCGGACCACTATCCAGATACAATTCAATTTGATCCACTCCTTTTCGCTATTTTGAGCACTCATGCAATAGATGAGCGTAAGCACGAAAGTTGACACGTAGGATGGCAAAGAGAGAAGTATGGTGGAGGAGGAAGACAAAAAGGGTGAGAAAGGCTCACATCAACGAGGACAATCATAGGCGAGAAGGCCAAATGATAGATATGATGTGAGGAGTAGGGATTTCCATTCAACAAATGCACATATGAGCTAAGAAAAACTCTCCAATGGAACTAGTGGGGGTGCATCCAACTTGCTCGCTCATGAAGAACTAGAGATCGTTTGAGGAGGCTCATCCTTGGAATATGCAAGCCAAGTTCTATAGAGTGAAGGTCCCCACATAGCTATATGCATGAATGATCATCTCTATGGAGCACAAGATAAGAGGGAGTACAAGTGTGGATCTTACGAAAGGAATAGTAGCGTTTGATACGTCCAAAAAGCATCACTATTTTATATCGTAATTTCATCCTATTCATTGATATATTCCACTTTAAAGTATTGTTCTTATGTTGTTTTGGCTTGTTTTACATAGTTTACAACTTACCGGTGCCGAAGCAGCAGAACCAGAATTCAGCGGTGAAAAGTGGACACCAAGTTGCTTAATCAGATCAAGTCCAAATGCGATGAAAATCTACGGGGATCGTTTTTATGGGAATTAACTGAGGATCACCGAGGATGGAGGTGAGGGGACCCACCAGGAAGCCAGAAGGGTGCATGGCGTGTCCCCCTCCTGGCCGCGCCAGGCACCCTCCTGGATGCCTGGTGGCCCCCCTCGGTGCCCCCTCTCTCCTATAAGACCCCCCTGGGGTGAAAACCCTAGAGACAGAAGAGTTTCCGTGTTTTGTCGCCGCCACGGGGCGGAAACCTACAAAGGAGAAAAGCCATCTCCGGCGGGCAGATTCCGCCAGGGAGATCACCTCCCGGAAGGGGAGATCGTCGCCGTCATCATCATCATCGTCACGGGCATCATCGAGATCATCGTCAACATCATCCCCAACATCAGCACCATCTCCATCTCCATCCCATCTCATCTCACAATTGCAACTTGTGTTGTAATCCGTACTATCTATCCCCTCTACTCTGTTGGTGTTGATTACTACTTTGTAGTGAATGCTATTGTAACAACCCATGTGCAATAAATGAAAATCACAATGAGGTTGTACTTTGTCAGTTGACTTTGTAACTTGGCATGATGCTAAAGATTGTAATTTCATGTCGTGATTTAAATTTGCATTGGGATTGGAGCCCATTTAGTTTGTTTGAGTTTGCATCCAAAATGGTTCAAGAAGGGTGTTTGAAGAATTTTAATTGTTGCATGCATGCTCTCCTTGACCCCAAACTTGGCATAGAAAATTATTTTCCCCTCCCAAGTTTTTTTTTAATCCTTGAAACATTTTTGCCAACTCCATAATTGTGGCCCACAGTTCAAAGTGGTCTGGAATTTTCAAAATGCCCCCACATTTTACTTGCTCAAAAATTGGTCAAACCAATTTTAAAAAATGGAGAATATTTCAGGGTTTGCAAAACATATTTTTATATGTTTTTATCTTTTGTGGATTGGCCACAAAAAGTCTTGGGAATTTCTGTTATCATTTAATGGAAAAACCCTTCTTTTTCTTTTCTCTCGGGAGGCAGTCCAGCAGGCCGGCCCATCTGGGCCTCCCCTTGTCCGCTGCCCACCTGGCCCGTGCCAGCGAAGGGGTACGCGGAGTGTTCGTCCGCCGTCGGATCTTGATCAGGCGGCTGGAGGTCGTCGCCTTTCCAGCGTGGAGAGGTCCCCGCCGGCCTCCTCTCTCACACCGGCGACGACATCGACGTCGACGCCTGCCGACGTGGTCAGGGGCCTTTCCCCCTTATATCCTGCGCTCCTGGAGACCCCTGGAACCATAGGGTTCCGTTTCCCCACTCATCTCCCATCGCCGCCGCCGGGTTCGTCTCCTCTTCCCTCCCCTGTTCCGCCATGGCCGCCGGCCATTTCCTTCCAAATTTCTCGCCGCCGTGCCAAATTGGTGGCCGTGCGCTCGCGTACGCTGTCACCTGCATCTCACCTCCCTATCCGTGCCGTGTAGGACGAGCCGGGACCTCGCAGACGCCTCCTCGCCGACAAGGGTCGCCGCGGTCCCCTTCTTCCACGATGGCGGTGAACGGCTCCTTCCTCCACGTTTCGGCTCAGGGTCGTCTGCAACATCCCCAAGGTGAGCCTCAAAGTTTCCCTTTCCTCCCGTAGAAAATAGGTCGCGGTCCCGAGCACGCCGTCGTTTTCCGTCCGTCGGGTGTAGTCATAGCCGATCTGCCGAGGCCGCCTTTCATATGGCGTGTCCGGAGCGTGTATGCGCGTGCTCCAGGTGTGTCCAGGACGTGCGTTTGGCCGCAAGGAGCCACCTTGGGCTCTTTTCGCTCGCCCATCGACGCCTGACCTGCAGGTATCTGAAGTTTTACGCGCCGCCGAGTTTTCAATCGTTGACGACCTCGTCTTTGTAACGCTAGGGTTTGGGTTCCGCCGCGGGTGGTGTTTGTGGATGTGGCGTGTACGGTTTTGAGCACCGAGGTGCAGCCGGAAGCACCTGTGGGCGACCCCATCGTCATCGGAATAGAGCTCCCGTGGCCGTGCTCTGAACTTTTGAGGCACTGGTGCCGCAGCGCGTCGTCGTCTTTCGGTGATCGCCGCCCCGCCTCCGATGAGCCTGCAACAGATCCAGGGGCACCCTCGTGTGCAGGGATGTCCCCTCTCGGGTTTCCCCCACCTGTCTCGCCAAGTGATGGCCGGAGTGCGACGCCATGCTCGCCGGAGTTAGCCGACGTCTCGGGTTTCAGTCTTGCGCCCATGTCCTTCAGAGGTGTCGCGCTTTCAGAGTCCAGAGGGAGAGAGGTGCTTCTACAGTGCTGGGCCGCGTTTCTTATTAGCTTCAGCAGCGTAGCGCACTGGTCTGGAACTGGGAGGAGGAGGGTGAGGTCCTGGGCTCGAATCCCTCGCCGGGCAAATTGTTGCCCATTCTTTTTTTGTTTGGTTTTTCCCTCTCAGAGGTTGGCTGGGCTGAGGAGAAGGAGAGAAGCAGTGGCCTTTGGCCGAAACCAGCCCAGTGGGGCTGAGCCCCTTTTTGTTATCTGTTCTTTTTCTTTTTTTCTTTGTTGTTTAAATTCATTTCGGGTTTGAATCCAAATTCAAAATGAATTGGCCCTTGGAGATCCTTCACCTCAATTGTGGCATCCAATATATGATCTTGGGGTAGAATTTCCCACTGATCACAATGGTGATGTTCATCTTGGATTTTGCCTCTCTAGTTTTGGAGTGTGGTAATTTTGCAGATAGCCCCCTCAAATCTTTTGTTTTTGTCAAGTGTTACCCAAAATTCAAATAAGGCCATGCCATATATGACTTTGGGGTAGTTTTCCCCAAGGTTTTGCTTGGTGATAATGGTTTGTCCATTTGAGCCTTTTTCAAAATGCATCTTGTGTAACTTTGCACTCAGTCCCCTGAAATTCATTTGAATTTGCAACTGTGTTTGCAAATTCCAATGGTACCATATCATATATGGTTTTGGGGTAGATTTTGGCCAGGTTTGCAATGGTAATGTCCATCTGATGTTTTGTGTAACCCAAGTGGACAAGGTGTGACCACCTTAACCAGGAACAACTTGATTTTCCCTTCCTGGCATCATTCCAACTTCAGTGCATGTTGGAATGTTGTTCATCTGATCTTTCCAGTTTTGTTTCATGTCATCTTCAAATCTTTGCATCAAAAACCATCCCCTATCATATCGTCATATGCAATGTGGTTGGGTTCCTTTCTTCTGTTGCACCTTTCCGATGTCAAGTTCATCGACATCTCTTCGTCTCCGAAATCGATGTTTTACTTTCACGTTGTAATTATTTTTCTGTTAATTGCATTGCTGATCATGTCATGTTACCATGTTACTTACACCAAATTAAGGCTAAGACCAAAGCCATTTTACGTAAATAAGTTGCATGTGAAGTTGTTGACGTGTCGTCACCACCTTCATTTAAATTGACTAGATAGGGTCACATCATGTCTATTAAAAATTTATCATACCATCTTTTCCTGTGCATTGTACCCATTGCTTACTTGTGTGCCTTTTCCTTGCCGATACTTTACGTTAGCACCTGAGACCACCGAGGAGACTTACGTGGAGATTTCCGACACCGAGCCCGAGGACCCTGCTGCGTCTGCTTCGACGACCGATTACCCAGGCAAGGGGAAGATTTATACCATTACTTGATACCTTTCTGCCTACCTGCCTACCTGTAGTCTAGAACGATTGTTTGATCCTATCCACCTTGCTTATACCTTAATCAAAACCAAACAGCCATGATCCCCACATCCTAGCAAAACATTGTGTTGCTAAGTTACCGCTGCTCAGCCATTGCTTAGTATGAGTAGGAAAACTTGCTGCTTACCCTATGCTATGGTTTGGGATATCGGGTTATTTAAAGAAGTTGGTTGATATTTATTATAATTATGATGTTAATTTATACTTGACGAAAGATGGGAGACCAGGCTGTTCCTGCTAGGTGTTTTGTTCCATTTGAGTCACCTAGGTCCCGAGTTCCAGGTATTGTGTTTCTTGACGAGCGTGCCTAATCGTGTGTGGGATTCTATGGGGTCCCCTTGTCTTACCTACCTAGCTTCCTACAGTTCTAGTGGTGGCCCGAGCTGATTTACTATTTGCAATGTGTGTGTGCTGGTGGTACCCCAGTTGTTTACAAACCACCTTGGGCCAGGAGGACTTGTGCCTTGGCTGGCCCACCTTGACCGGCAAGGGCCCGGTCCTCATGTGAGGTTTAACCGGTAACCCAAGCCCTGTTGATACGGAAGAGGCAGATCTCAGAGCGTGGCTGGCTTTTGGATTGGATGTCGACTCCCCGGGGGCCACCCGGAATTGTGTGTTGTTAGTTAGAGGGACTCTGACGTTCCGGATTTCAGGTGCTTACCTAGCCAAGTGGAAACCGGGTGTCGTCGATAAGTAACGGCAGATGCCATGGGGATGGCTAAAGAGGGGGACAGACCGAGGTTAGTATCGCTGGTACCGGAAACGAGAATGGGAACACACGGTGAGACACCACGATGTACCTAGGTTCGGGGCTCTCCGTAGAGATAACACCCTAGTCCTGCCAAGCTAGCTATATGCAATAACTCTGGCTACAATGAATGCTCCTTGAGATGTTTGAGAGGAAGAAGAAGAGGGCCTTGGGTCTCTACTCTCTCCTTCCTCTCTCTAGTGGGTGAGATTGCAATAACTACTCTGCTATCGTCCCTCACGCAGGAGGGGTACCCGGGGCTCTTATAGGCCGAGCCGAGGGTACAAAGGTAAATACACAGTGTAGACTTGGGGCTTGCCATGGCGCTATCCCGTAGACCTCGGCTATGAACAGTAAGGTTAGGTACTTAGGTCTGTCGGCCTGTCCTCGTGGTCGGTGCTGGAGGAGACCGCTCTCCTCTGACAGTCCCGATCTTCAGGGATTGCGCATTGAATGCTCTTGTACCAGGTGTCCGATCTGGACCTCTGATCGGACGCTGCTCTTCTTACTTCGGCCGGAGGCTCCTAGATGAGGCCGATTGCGCCATCTTCAGGGGAATCGGCCCTCACTTGGAGCAGTTCGGCCCACATCTTGGTTTCTCTTGTTTAGCTCGGCCTTGAATAGATCAGTGACCTCCAGCTCGGTGATCTATGTTTTGATGAACTATTTCCCCTGGGTGACCCTACCCGGGGGTCATTCCCCCGACAGTAGCCCCTGAAGCTGTGGAGGTCCCGCCGAACTCAGAGATGGCGAGGCGTGCACAGGTTCCTTAAAAATTCTTTCCTTGTCTCTAACCGATTGCTCCAATAGGCCGGTTGTTTGGTAGCTGCCGATTGCTCTTGATCTTCCGATTGCTTTTATTCTTCCGATTGTTCTTGCTCTTCCGATTGCTCTAGTTCTTCCGATTGCTCTTGATCTTCGTATCAACTGTTCTCAATAAGCCGATTGCACTTATTTTGCCGATTGGTCTTGACTTCCTCGACCGAGCCGCCCAACGGTTGGTTTGACTGGAATGATGACCAAACTTGCCGCTTCGAATTCGCCAAAAATTACGGGACGCCGTGCCATGACTTGACATGCCATAACCGCTGCCTCGACTCACGCGTGCACGTCCCGTCCCATCCGCCGGATCTTCTGTGCTCCGAACTGACACCGTTCTGTGGATACACGTGGCCACACCGCCTGTCAGATCGGCACAGCCGATCCCACTACCTCTTTACCGCGTCTTTAAATACCCGACGGGGTGAGAGATGCGGCTCGCACCCCTCACTCCATCTCCTCCCTCGAGCTTTTCTCCGTTGCTTCCGCTGCCGCACCGCTCTCCCCGCCGTGCTGTTGCCACTTCCTCCCGGCGCCCTGAGCCGCCCTGCCTCACCGCCCTTGCCAACGCTCCTCCTCCATCACCATAGGTGGGCTTGGATCTAGAATTCCTCCGTCTCCGCCGCCGTCGTCTCCACCGCCGCCACCTTCTTCCTCGTCTTCGCATCACTCCTCCTCGCCCACCACGGAGTCCGACGCCTCCATGGGGGACGGCGCCGCCGCCGGCTCCTAGAGGGGAGCTTGGAAGGGTTCCAACGTGACGGAGATGCAAGTCGCGCTCCTTCGCCGATCTCGCAAGATCCCGGCGGACCTCGATTTACGCATTCCCGGCGACGAGATCATGCCCGCGCCCCGGGATGGCGAACGCGTTGTCTTCCTTGCGCACTTCGAGCGCGGGTTTGGGCTTCCCGTGAGCCATTTTTTTCACGATTTCCTTGCCTTCTACCGGATGCAGCCGCATCACCTTGGATCCAATGCTATCATGCTGCTCTCCACTTTCGTATCCTTTTGCGAAGGCTATCTCGGCGTCCGTCCCACCATTGGGCTCTGGTGCCAACTCTTTCACTTCCGCAGCTTCCATGTGGGCACTGCTGTGCACACTATCAACTCCAAGACCAAGAAAAGAGAGGAAGTCAAGGTGATGGCCGAATGCGGCGGCGCCACCATCTACCTCCGCCAGGTCGGCCTCTATCCTCATCCCCAACTACCTCAGTCCATCAAGAACTGGCAGACAGGGTTCTTTTACGTTTCCTCGCCGCGGAATCGGGACTTGCTGAATCTGCCCGAATTCTCTCTGCCCCCACCGACTATGAAGTATCATTGGGCTGAGAAACCGGGGGACGGGGACACCGATCTGGATCGCCAGATGGCGTATATCCAGAAGCTGATGGAACAAGGGCTGCAGCCCGCCGATCTGGTGTCGACCTGGATCTGCCGCCGAGTGCTCCTACTACAACGCCGCTGCCACCGGATCTGCGATATGCACCTGCGCCTCGACCCCACTCGGATTTCCACATTCCGAATGGACGAGAAGGAGTTCTTCCACTGAATCAACAGCATTACCAATCTTAAGGTTACTGAACCTTTCGAGTTCGGACTGAAGCCGTTCAGCCGATCTCGACCCTGCCCCGAGGTATGCTACACTTATGATTCTTTGCCCTAGCTTTTTCATTTCCTCCCTATTAATTCTGATCGGATCCTTTTCCTCAGGAATTCCTGGCCTCTAGGCTCATGCAGGACGGACAGTCCGCTTCGGGATACCACCCTGACCGAGTTGAAGAAGACGCCCAGGACTTCGAACTTGACGAAGAGACCGAATCCGAGATCGAGGCCCGAACTGCATCCCTCGGACTCGGCATCAAGAAGCCGGGTGAGTCTGATTCCTCCGTAAAATGCTTCATGGCCGAATGGAGCAGTGATTCTGGTGCGGCGCAGAATCTGAACCTGCCGAACAGACACTGCCCAAAGGGAAACGCCCCGACCTGATGACGCCGGCCCTTCCAAGCTTGCCAAGAAGAAAGGGAAAACGGGCCCGCGCCGAACTGCCCCTGAAGTTAGTGGCCTTGTGCTTTCTCCTACCCCACTGAACATTGCTCGCCCTGGCTTTTCCAAGGCCAAATTTGCTGCTCAACTTCCTCGAGCTCCCGGGTAAATATCTTCATCTCTTGTTTTTCTTGACTTTTCCTGAGCTGTCTTTCTCATTTGTGCTCTTTTATCGCAGGGCTGCCCGATCTTTGGACCCTACCGGACCTGGGGGTGCGCCGATTGCTCCCCCTGCCCCTTCTGCTGGTCCTGCCCGCACGACCCCGGTGTCACAACCCCAAGTTAGGTATGTGCTAGGATCAAGTGCTACTTTGCATCATGCCAAAAATTCAAAAAGAAATTCAAAATGGGGAAAGGAAAAGCCCTAAGAAATTAAATCAAATGGCCAGATAAAAATCTTTTTCCAAAAATCATTTGAATGTTTGGAAAATTCCTATAAATGATGATGATCATTTTAAAAATGGTTTGGGATCAATCCCATGCTCATGGATTTTTTCAAAAATTCAAACAGAGGCTTGGAAATTAAATTTAAATGCTATTTGAATTGGATTCAAATAATTTGAATTCCAAAAATCTTCAAATCTTGGGAGTGACTAGTTTCACATAGGTCCAAGATAAAAATTTGGGGATTTTTAAAAATGCATTGGTATTTTTTTCCAGAGCAAAACAAATAAAACAGAAAGCAGAAAAAGAAAGAAAAATAGAAAGGCCAGCCCAGCCTACCTGGCCCACCTGGCCTAGCAGAGGCGGCCCAGCACAAAGGGGCAGGGTCGTCTTCTCCACCAGGCCAGGCAGGCAGGCAGCTCGCCGCCGGCCGCGGCATGGCTGCCAGGCAGCTGCCTGGCTGCTCCCCGGCCGCCTTCTAGCGTCGTGGAGACCCCCGTGTTCATCCCCTTCCATTTTTCCCCCTCGCCTGGACCTCCTCCTCTCCCTCCCGTGCGAAACCCGTGAGAGCCCGAGCGCCCCCGAGCCCGCCGTCGTGCTCCGACGTGGCCACCGTGCCCCTCCCGGCGAGCCACCGTGTCCGGGAAGCTCCCCGTCGTCGACTTCGTCGATCTGCGCCAGTGATTCGAGTCAAGTCCCACCCGAAGCGACGCCCGCATCAATTTCTTCTCGCCGGCCGCAGCAACTCCGGCGAGGGATTCCTCACCGGACAACACCTCCCCGACCTCGTCGTGCTCCCCTTCGCACTCCTGGTGAGCTGCTCCGCGTCCGGACCCCCTCCGTTCATCTCCTCGTGCCTTAGCCACCGTTCTCGTCGAGGCCAGCACTCCGGCCGCCGCGGGATTCGTCGCCGCCGTGGCCTCGAGCCTCCTCGGGTGCCCTGGCCTGCACCATTAGATGCGGGTGAGCACGGGGCACATGCCCGTGCTAATCCCGTGCCCTACCGTGGCCGGAAACGACTCCGGCGAGCCCCTCCGCCGTGCCAGAGGTCGCCGGCGACTTCACTCCGGCGGGCCAGGCTTAATCAACACTAACCACACCCTAACCTACCCCAGTGACCATGACAGGTGGGGCCCCAGCCCCTAATCCCTCTCTGTTAGTTTAATCTAACAGGGATTAACCACACTGAGGCTGACAACAGGGCCCCACTCGTCAGCCCCCCCCTGATGTCATCATGAAATCATGCTGACGCAGTAAAGCTTTAAATTGAGTTAATCAATTACAGAAATTCCAGAAAATGCAATAAACTTTGGAAATTCATAATTAATTCATCCTAACTCCAAATATAGCAAATAATATGTCTAAAATTATCAGAAAAATACAAGGATTATGAATATGCAATTTGTTTCCATGTTTGACCATTTTAAAATGGGTGAACAGTAGCAAACATGCATATGGATCCTTTTCAAATTCAAATTTGGGGTGATTTTGCAAATGATTTTGCAACACCCTTAATTCCAATGGTTTCATCCACACATCAGAAACATTACTTCAACTATACCACATCACTTCATGATCAACAAATTCAAATGAATTTTCATGCATTCAAATGCATCTGAAATTCATCGATAAATCAAATGGAGTTTGAATTTGCATCTCAAATGCAATATACTCCTTTTAAATGGAATGCTCAACACATCAGTACCTTGAACATCACCATTTCAATATTATTCATGTGATTGTGCATTGTACATTATGTTGATCTATGATTGTCATGTTGCTGATAGAAGTGGAGCCGGAACCGAGATCACCCCCTTCGTTGAAGACTCCGTTATCGAAACCTCGTCAACAAGGCAAGCAAACCCCCATTGATCATGTCGATAAAATCCCACTTCCCTCTCATGTCTCGCTTATGCATGGTTTAGGATGGTCACCATGATAACGTTTCTACCGCATAGTTGAACCTATATCCTTTGCATGACCTATCATCTTGTCACAGTAGTAAGCAAACCACAATCCTAGCAGATGTAGGAGTTGGTTGATATCATGTGGCCCCTGCAACTGTTACTACTTATTGCATGCTTAGTGGTACAATGAGGTTGCTTTTGATGTGAGTCGGGATGATGATAAACATGGTGTTGATGAAAGTGAAACGTGTTGGTGAATCTACCCTAATACAAGGTGAACGATGAGAGGCTGTGTAGGAGTACACAGTGGGTTGTCTCGTTGAACACCGCCCTAAGCCCGAGATCTTGTGTAGTGATCCAAGAAGAAGAGTACAACCACACATTGGGCTCACTGACCCCTCTCATCCTAGTACCTCACCCCGTTCGAACCCCAAGAGTCGCAGTAGTTCGGAGTTCTAGTAGGGCTGTGGCACGGTCTGCGAAGTGGATGAACGGCTTTTCAAGACCGGCTTGGGACCCTGCACACATCGTTTGAGGCTGTACTGGAACCTCGGCCGGACTTCCATACGGATCCCCCTCAGATAGGCGACTCTCTGGACTAGAACGGAGCTGCGGGCGAAGTGTTGTGGTGGCATCCTCGCTGTCACCTCTTGAACGGTGACATGCAAAAGGCGGTAACTGATGACACGTGTGTGTAGCGGTACACCCTTGCAAGGTTAACAAAACTATTCGAATAGCCGCGTCCGCGGTTAAGGACTGCTTGGAAAGCTTAGCTCGATTATTAGACAACTTGAACTGGATACTTCTAAAACTCGCAAGATAAGCGTGAGTGCTATGGTGTGCTTCTCGTGGGGAAGTCGAGGAAGTAACCATAGTGGTGTATTTGATTGCAGAGAGGTAGTGGACTCGTGTACGCTTCTTACCTCAAGTCTGGTACTCGTAGTTCAGGACTAGCCAAGTCAAAGCTGGCACTTCTGCAAGTGAAACCCCACCTCCCTTTACCTTGATACATGTGCATGAGTAGTATAGCTCCTATGTAAGTCTTGCTGAGTACGATTTTGTACTCACGTTTGCTTAATCTATGTTTTAGAGGAACCACCGACCCCGATGGTGATTTCTATCTGAAGTTCGAAGAATGAAGACTCAGACCAAGACCAAGCTAGTGTAGTCCCAGTCAGACGACTGGTTCCCTCGTGGAGGGCTTGTTTTTAGATAAGGCTTCTCTAAGCCATTTGTTAAACTTGTTTGTACTCAGACCTACTTTGCTTCCGCTTGTCTGTTGTAATGTTGGATCACATGCTTGTGATCTCTGTGTGCACTCTGTAAGAGTTATTAATAAAGATGTATACTTTGTAGAGAATTGCAATGATACCTGCTGTTCATACAAGGCATGTGTGCTGTGTGTATGTTTATAACATGCATGTCTTTGTATGGGTTTTCGAGACCTTAGTTGTGACCTGGCTGGCGGTCTTTTATACACCAAGTGGCCCTTAGATGTGCGCAGCTTGGCGCATCGCGATGCGATTGTTCGAGACCCTGTCTCGTGCACACTTTGATGTATGATCGAGCCCGCCCTAGACCCCGACTAAGTGATCGGGCTGGAGTAAGTCTATGTAAGGGTTATAATACAATCGATAGTATGGTTGAGGCGACTTGTCTATGAGTATGGGAGTTCACCACCCATATCATTTAGACTTGTGTGCGGACGATGAGGACCCATTTCAGTTGATCATCCGGCCTGGATGGGATGCCCCTCACGTTCGATGCTTTCCGAGAATGTTCTGTGCTTGGCCTTGTCTGCTTAGACAAGTGGGTACGGTTCTCGGCTCTCCATATGATTGTGTTGTAGCGAGGCTTGCATACGCTAGCCCCGGGTCCCGACACCCGGCAACCTCGGCCACCTCCAATGTGTCCGTGCCTGCACGCAAGAAAGGTGTCGCGGACACCCACAAAGCTGAGCGGGCCAAGAAGAAAGCCGCTGCGGCCGCGACTCACACGCGACCGATGCTCCGCCGCCGACCTCTGCTGCTCTTCCGACTGCTGGCACACAGTCGGCCTCTCCTATTCCGACCATTGCCGCTGCTTCTCCAATTCTGCTGGACCATTATGGCATCGCACATGTCGATGTGCCGATGCCAGATCGGCCTAGCGCTGATCCTGCTCAGCCTAAAGCTTCTCCAGCCCAGGCCACTGTCGTTGATCCCTCCCCCACTGCTGGCTCGAGGAGCGCCGCTACCATCTCCACCGAGCCCACTGTTGTTCCACCTACTGCTCCACCTGCCACTCATGTTGCTGCCGGACCCAGTGCTTCTACAGCACCGTCCTCCGGTGCTCTTGTTCGCCAACTGCCATCCAGCCGCCATCTTGTACTGGCCGACCGGTTCCGCGAGGCGTACCTTGGCACCTCCGACGTTTCTCCTGTCCGACCGCTTGCCGATTCGGCCACTACTCCGCCTCGTGGATCCGAAGACCAACTTTCGTCCCAGCTTTTGGACCGGCTAGGTGGTCTTTCCACCGACATCCGACGCTTCGCCGACGCCTCGCTGGGACAAATTCTTGCATCCAACCACTCTGTTACTGTAAGCTTTCTTTTCAGTGGGGGCACGCCTAGCGCACCCACTGGGTGTAGTCCCCGAGATTTGGGCCGATTGCTTGCAATCTGCTCGGATCTTTATTTCTCTTTGTTACTTTATGCTCTTGATTTAACTTTGATCGGCCCATTTTCAGACTATTTGTGACAGACGTATAGCTATATTTGAGGAGCTTCTGGCCGCTTATTCAGCGGGTCAGAAGTACATTGCCGCTCTCAAGAAGAATGCTGATGCCCAAGCTTCCAAGATTCAGGAACTCACAGGTACATTATACCCGCGCTTTCTCGCTTTCTCCGATCATTATTGTATCCTTACTCCATTGCACACTTGCAGCTGCTGCCACTCGTTCCTCTGAGCTGGAGGCTGCTGAGAAGAGAATCGCCGAACTGGAGATCCAGCTCGGTGAGAATAATAGCCAGCTCGGCCTTGCCGAACAAAACAACCAGCGCCTGGCCGCCGCCGAAACTGAGCTTGAAGCAAAACTTCAACAATTTGTTGATGATCTCGCCGCTGCCCGACGCACTCATGAACATGAACTCCAGAGGCTCTCCGATGCCCGAATTGAGGTTGAGGGCCAACTCATGAAGGAGAGGGATGCCGCGGTTAAACGTGCGGAAGATATGGATGCCCAGCAAATCATCGAGATCCAACGCGCCCAAGCTAGTGTTGACCTTTCCCACACCTGCCTTCACCGAGTGGATCTTGCTCTTGCAGGTAGTTCTTTCTTTTGCCACTCCGATCTAACTTTGCCCTGACTGGACTAACTTCTTTCTCCGATTGCTTCTGCCAGATGCCTGGCCTCATTCCAACACCACTGCCGATGAAGCAGTTGCCGCAGCCCGCCGAGTGCGGGGTGTGGTAGTTGCTGCTGATGCCGGCTGGGACGCCGAAGACTTTGTGGTTGCTCTGGATGCCAGGATTCCTTATGTGAAAGGTGCCCTGTGCACATACAAGACCTGCATCCAGAAGTTGAATGACAAGCTGTTCAAGGGCAAGCAAAAGACCATTGCATTTGACAAGCATGAAGATGTTGCTCGGAGTCTGAAAGCTATAGGCCGCCAGATTGACCATATGCTTGATTCTGCCTTCCGATCTGGGGTGCAGGCTGCCCTCTCTATCGCAAAGAGCTGGTATCCAGGACTTGATCTGCAACTGATGACTGCCCTACGGGAGGGCTCGGAAGAATCCATTAGTGAGCTCTGGACTCAGATCTGCCATATTGCCCAGGAGCTTGCCAATGGTATAGATCTCCTGGAGGTCACTCCCTATGTTGATTCTGCTGGCCAGCCGACTGGAGTTGCCTCCTTCAGCGACCTTCTGTATACCACAAGCGAGGAAAATGCGCCTTAGTCCCGACCTGCTCGTCAGGTCAGCAGCGAGAACTCCCATTCTTCATATTACGCCGATGATGATGCTGAGGATGAGGGCGAGGGTTTCTCCGACGGGCGCTCGGTGAGTGCCGCCCAGGATCCCCCTCACGATCAAGCCAAGACCACCGCCTCTTCTGCTCCCGAAGGTGCCGCCAGTACTACTCCGACCGCTACCTCTGCGCCAGATGCCCCGGATACTCCAGATGCCCCAGCTACTTGAGCTCGGCATGCCGAACTCGTTTCCTTCTTTTGTTTAAAAAACAATTAAATTCCAAGTGCGCCTGTTGAGGGGCACTTTCATGTAATGAACACCATTCGGTCGACTGGCCCTATCTTTGCTTGTGAACCTAGTATTTGCTTAAATGATCATAGCACTCTGCCTTTGCGTTTTTCAACCGATTGCCTTTTTGTTTGCCACTTGTTCTCTCTTGGTCAAAAACTCTCACCAACCTTACAGCCGACCTGCGGTCTGTGGTTGGATCGGACAATAGGACTTAAAAGGATTTTTGACAAATACTTCTAGGTTCCCGGTTTTTTCTCGCAAAGGTGAAAATTTCATAGCTGAGCCGCTTACAACTTGCCGATTGCTTGGCCAGCCAGCCTGGTCGCAATCGGCGAATTGTGAATGGCTTTCTCCGAACTGGATATACCTTGAGTATAAACTCTCTGATTGATCATTCTGTTCGTCCCCATCCCCCCGACATTACAGCCGACCTGCGGTCTGCATTCGGTTCGGACCGGCTTTCACAAAACTCTTCAGTCGTTTCTCTTTTTCTCCAAGTATACCCTTTTTGGAGCAGCTAGCCAGTCCCCGGGTCTGCCTTTGCTGACCCCAAGACTAAAACATGCTAAAACAAATGATTTCATACTCCTGCCGAATGCAATCTCCTGGACGCACGGCTATTTTCATTGATAACAATTCCACAAAGGGAGGGGATACAACAATACCATTCAACTGTAAAACGGACATAACAGCTCGGCGTTCCAAGGACGCTCCGTTTCTTGCCCCGAAGTATCCACGTATCGGGTCGGCTTCCTGAGATCAATGAGGTAATATGCATTGTTTTTGAGTGCTCGACTGACGACGAATGGACCTTCCCAAGGAGAGGATAACTTGTGCTGGCCATCCGATTTCTGGATTCGGTGCAACACCAAATCACCCTCACGAAAAGCTAGGGGACGGATCGTCTTGTTGTGGTAGTGACGCAGCTTCTGCTGGTATATTGCCGACCTGGACAAAGCCAGGAGGCATGCTTCTTCTCTGAGATCAACGCCATCCTCACGAGCTTCCTTGGCTTCTGCTTCTGTGTACATGGCGTGACGAGGTGAATCGAACTCAATGTCGCAAGGGAGCATTGCTTCGGCGCCATATACAAGGAAGAAAGGGGTGAATCCAGTTGAACGGTTGGGCGTAGTGCGAAAACTCCATAGTATGGTAGCTCATCAATCCATGCGCCAGGTGCTCTTTCCAGTGGCTCTACCAATCTTGGCTTGATTCCGGACAAAATGAGACCATTCGCCCGCTCTGCTTGGCCATTTGACTGTGGGTGAGCCACAGATGCGACGTCCCACCGGATGCCCTGCTGGGAGGCAAACCGAGCTAGCGCCCCCTTTGCAAAGTTTGTTCCATTGTCAGTGATGATGCTGTGTGGCACTCCATATCTCACCAAGATGTCTGCTATGAACCTGACCGCAGTCGGCCCGTCCAGTTTCTTGATCGGCCTTGCCTCTATCCACTTGGTAAATTTGTCCACTACTACCAGTAGGTGTGTCATACCACCTCTTGCTGTTTTAAACGGCCCTACCATATCCAGACCCCAGACTGCAAATGGCCATGTGATCGGAATTGTCTTCAGCGCTGAGGCTGGTAGGTGGCTCTTTGCTTTAAACCTTTGACACCCATTGCAATGCTTGACCAGATCTTCTGCCGCTGCTTTTGCAGTCGGTCAATAGAAACCATGGCGAAAATCCTTGGCGACTATTGCTATTGCTGATGCATGATGACCGCATTCACCTTGGAGGATGTCTTGGAGCAGCTCCAGCCCCTTGTCCTCTTCCACACACCGTTGAAGAACTCCTGTTGTACTTCGGTGCACCAGTTCATTGTTGATGATGGTGTATGCTCCAGATCGGCGCTGGATTTGCCGATCTTCTACTTCATCTTCTGGGAGTATGTCATCTACCAGGAAATCTCTGAACGGTTCTGCCCATGACGGCACCGCCACAATCACCTTTACAGTAACTGTTTCTGCTCTGGTTGTGCGTCTTCCGCTACTGGCAGCTCGGAGGAGGAAGAGTCGAATGCATCTGGCATGGTTTCCTCAGTCCCCGAGCTGACGACAGCAGCCCCTGGTTCACAATCGGCAGCCCCTGGTGCTGCCGAATGCTCCTTTCCTTTTTGCTTTTTTGCCTCTAGTTCTGCCATCTTCAGGTCGGCTGGAATAAAGATTGATTCTGATTCTGGGAAAGGCTTGATGGACGGCTTGTGGATATTTTCTAGCGATATTCCTGGAGGAACTTCCTTTCTGGTGGATCCCAACTTGGACAGTACGTCTGCTGCTTCATTTTCAGCTCTGGGAATGTGATGGAATTCACACCCCTCAAAGAATCCAGATAACTGCTGCACAAGGAATCTGTATCGCGCCATCTTTTCATATTTTGTATCCCAAGTGCCAGTGCATTGCTGCACCACCAGATCGGAATCACCATAACATAGAATTCGCCGAATGCCGATCTCCATGGCCACTCGGACGCCGTGCACCAAAGCTTCGTATTCGGCCACATTATTTGACGCTGCAAAGTGAATCTGCAGTACATATCCAAGCTTGTCACCTTTTGGGGAAGTGAGAACAACACTTGGAGCCATCGAAGTGCATTTTCCAGAACTGAGAGTCCGGACAGGGGGGTATATATTGAGTTTCTGCCCAATCTACCAAAAAATCCGCCAGAACCTGAGACTTGACCGCCGTCCGAGGCTCATACTTGATCCCATGTGTTGCGATTTCTATGGCCCATTTTGCCACGCGACCGGATGCGTCCCGACTGCCAATGATTTCTTCCAATGGAACCGAACTAACCACCGTGATCGGATGCGCCTGGAAATACGGCTTCAACTTTTTTGCTGCCATGTACACACCATAGCACATCATCTGATAGTGGGGATAGTTTTTCTTGGAGGTGGAGATCACTTCACTGACATAATACACTGGCCTCTGGACCGGTTGTGCCTTGTCCTTTTCAGGACGCTCGACCACCATGACAATACTAACCACCCGATTGGTTGCTGCAATGTACAACATCATTGGCTCTTTTTCCTTCGGAGCTGCCAACACTGGAGCAGTGGACATCATGCGCTTGAGCTGTTGGAATGCCTCGTACGCCTGCGGTGTCCAGCTGAACTTGTCCGTTTTCTTCATTAATTGGTATAGTGGGATTACCTTCTCTCCCAGCCAACTGAGAAACCGACTGAGCGATGCCAAGCATCCGGTGAACTTCTACACATCTTTAAGGTTCCTGGGTTTGCCCATCCGCTCAATTGCTGCAATCTTCTCAGGGTTGCACTCTATCCCTCTTTCGGATACCAAGAAACCAAGCAACTTGCCGGCTGGAACGCCGAACACACACTTCTCTGGGTTGAGCTTGATCTTGTATGCTCGTAAATTTGCGAATGTTTCCTTGAGATCATCCAACAAGGTTGATCCCCAGCACTAATTTGACCACGAGGTCATCTACATATACATGTATGTTCCGACCTAACTGAGTCCGAACACACCGCTGTATAGTACGCAGATAAGTCGCGCCACCATTTTTCAGGCCGAATGGCATGGTGATGTAACAATAAGCCCCGAAAGGGGTAATAAAAGTTGTTTTAATTTGATCGTTTACATCAAGCTTAATCTGGTGTTAGCCTGCCGTGGCATCCAGAAAGCACAGGAGCTGACAACCAGCCGTGGAATCAATCACTTGATCAATACGGGGCAACGCAAAAGGATCCTTGGGGCAGACCTTATTCAGGAAAGTGTAATCTATACACATGCGCCAAGTTCCATTCTTCTTCGGAACCAGAACTTGATTAGCTAGCCAGTCTGGGTAGAACACTTCCTTAATAAATCCTGCTGCGAGCAACTTGGCTATCTCGTCGCCGATTGCTCCTCTCTTCTCTTCTGAAAAACGCCGAAGTGGCTGCTTGATCGGCTTGGATCCAGGTCGGATATGAAGCTTGTGCTCGGCAAGTTCCCTCGGTACACCAGGCATGTCATGTGGGGACCATGCAAAGATGTCACGGTTCTCACGGAGGAACTCGACGAGCTCGCCTTCCTATTTTCTGCTGAGTCTGGCCCCAACAATGACGCACTTGCTCGGGTCGGATGGATCCAGGGTGATCTTCTTGCTGTCCTTTGCCGCTTGAAATATGGTCTCATCATCCAGCCTCTTGTCCTTCGTGCTCGGCATGGGGTCCTTCATCTGGGCTTGGACTGCTGCCACTACCTTGTCCAGCTGGCGCCGTTCTGCATCTATGACCAGAGCGTCAGCTAGCTTGGAACCAGCGGATGAACACTCCAGTGACTTCCTGTAGTCACCACACACAGTGATTGGACCATTCGGCCCTGGGAGATTCATCTTCAAATATGGTTGCATGATATTGAACATGAACTTGGTGATTGCAGGCGACCCGAGCAGAACATGGTATGGGCTTCTCAGATCGGCCACCTCGAACCAGATCGGCTCTCGGCGGAAATTATCTTCCGACCCGAATACTACGTCGAGCCGAATGCGGCCTAATGGGGTACATGATAGGCCGGGCACTATCCCATGGAACGTAGTTCTGCTGGGCTCTAACTCGCTCTCGCTGATGCCGAGCTTGATCATTGTGTCTCTATACAGAATGTTGATGGCACTGCCTCCATCAATAAGCGTCCTGGTGAACTTGCATGAATACAACGGTGCCGCCAAGATTGCGTCCACCACGAGCATATAACTGCCGGGGTTGGGCATTACGCTCGGGTGGTCTTCTGGGCCCCATGTTATGGAACTGTCCGACCAGTTCAGCCTCTGAGGAATTGCTGGCATGGTGGCATTGACTGCCTGCTCACGGGCTCTCCGACTGCCCTTGTCATCTGACTCGCTGCTGAAGATCATATATGAAGCATCATGACGTGGGATCTGCTGCCGAGCATTTGCTGGGGGTGGGCCTGGGGGTGGTGGTGGCGGTGGGGGTGGATTTCCTGCCCCTCCATTTGCGAGACGCTCGACCCAAAATGCACTGCAGAGTAGTGTGTGATGCGGGCTTGCCCACTCCACTGTGCATCTTGCACGGCTGGTTCATCATACCCTCGAACGTGTACGGGGGCCTGGGTTGACCTGGCGGTCTCTCTGCAGCCTTCATCTTCCGACTGCCTCCCGTAGCCCCTTGTTCCTCTTGGTGTTGCACTGTTGCTACCTGCCGATTGCCATATTGGGCATCCGGCTGCTGTAAGGCCCGATATGCGGTACTGTTCCAGATCTAAGTGTTTCCACCCAGATCTCGGGACGAAGCACATATCGGTCCCACCGCGACATATGACAAAGCCATATGCCCCGGATTTCCAACATGATATCACAACATTACAGATACAAGGATACAATATCTCATACAATCGGCATACAACTGTCTCAAATACAATACAACAGCGGAAGGTACATGTCTGAGTACAGACTACAAGCAAATGCCTAGTGGAAAAGAGAAAAGCATCGATCCCATAACCACACGGGTCCAGGCCCTCCGCCGGGATCCTCCTAACTAGTCGTCGTCGAGTGTCCACGTGAAACGTCGATCACTATACCTGTTGTCGATCGAGAACCCTGAAAAGATTTTGGGGGTAGTATCATGAGTACAGAGGTACTTAGCATCCAACTGTAGTGGTCATCTGACCCAGCAAGGACTTCATCACTCGTCATTCTAGGACAACTAGTAGTTTACGGTAAGGATGGGGTAAGTGGTGAGGTTGCTGCCGCACTAGCATTTATGAAGTGGCTAACGATCTAGAGAGTAAGATAAGAAGCCAAGCATTCGATGAGGAATCGCCTCCAACAAGTCTTGCTATCCACCTACTACGCAAACATAACACATAGCCTATCCTTGTCCTCCTCTTCGCATCCCGACGAAGAAGAAGCAATCAAGGCACACACACGTTGATCGAGTTATATTAAGATTATCTCAGTTGTTGTTGTCTATGAACAAGAAGTAGGTCTCAAGTCGTCCATAACCGTGGACACGGCTTCTCAAAAAGATTTAACCTTGCAGGGGTGTACCAACTTCCCATTACAAGGCTCCGCACAAACTCCCATCTCTCTCAGTTCCTACCCATCACAGGCAACCATTTTATGATTTAGTTCCAAGAGATCCAAAATGACAGGTCCCTCTAACTAACAACGAACAAATCCGGGTGGCCCCCGGGGAGTCGTCACCCAATCCAAAAGCTGGCCACGCTGTCGGATCGGACTCTTCCGTCTCAACAGGGTTTGGGTTACCGAGACGCCTCATGTGAGGCCTCGGGCCCTCTCCGGTCAAAGGTGGACCAACAGGGAAACCATGTCTCCGCTGGTCCGGGTTGGTTTAAAAACTACTGGCAGCTGACCAGCACACACACGGTTTCAAATGGTAAATCAGCTTGGGCCACCACTAGAAATGCTTGAAGCTAGGTAGGTAAGAAAAGGGGACCCCATAAAATCCCACACGCGGTTAGGCACGCTCAGTCTTAAAACCAATACCCGGAGCTCGGATCCTAGGTGACTCGAATGGAACAAAGCGTCGGGGCGGGATAGCCTAGACCTTCCATCCTTCGTCAAATATAGTCAAAATTATAATAATCATATCATCAACAACAATATAATAATGATAAATGTGATATCCCAACCCAAGGAGTAACAGGGTAACATCGTAGCATCCTAAGCATGCATACTAAGCAGGGGCTGAGCAACGAGCAACAGTAACATAGCAGTACAAGGTTTGCTGGGAAGGGACATGGCTGTATCGGTTTGAAAGAGGCTGTAAACATGTGGTAGGATCAAACATCGAACCTAACCTAGACTAGCATGCAAACCGCTGGTTGAAATAGAATGGATCATAAGTAATGTATAGTCCTTGCCTGTTGATAAGTCGGGTTCCGAAGGTGTAGTCGATCGCACGCTCGCATCGTCTCCGAGAGGTACCCGCGGAAGCACACAAGACGATAAACACTGGAAAGCAATCAACGAGCAAGCACTCTATTACTACGAGGAAAACACGAGAAAGCATCAACAAGAAGCAACACGAGACACGGCAACGCGATACGGATCTATCGTCGAGAGCGGTTACTAACAGGTTAAGTGGAGTACTCGTCACACACGACGATACCGCACATTTAAAGTGGTTCAAGTTGTTTAGCTATAGGTGATCAATCAACGGTTATTAACATGGCAACTCAAGCAAGCATGGCATAGCACACAAACATGGCCAGAGGTGAAGCACAAATTAAACTATCTATGCTAGTCAATTTAAGTGACGCACAACCTAAACATGGCATAATACTAAGTGCCGCACGACAATTAAAAGATTTGTTACTGTTCTGCCCTAGACCATTTTTTAGTTTGGTTAACAACATCAAAAAATAGCATAAACACAAATTACACGAAAAACTAATCAAGTTACATATAAAGAACATCCCAAACGGAGTTATGGTTAAAAAGATATAAGCAAAACAAGCTATGCACACATGCTGTATAAATAGGGGTAAATCTATATGCAAAAGTGCAGCAACATGACATAGCAATACATGGGATGAAAGTAGACATGATTCTTAACAATATTCAATTGGAATCACTCAATTCCGATAAACGGTCGCGACACACTCGTCGGCCGAAGTTGCAACAAAATAACAGTTTCAGCAACAACAACACAATAACATCAGGATCACCACTTTGGAGCAAGATTTAATATAGCTAGAGCACCCAAACGTGACAAGTTAAAGCATGGAAATGAAGTACACATGATTCTTAACACATATGAGGAAGAATCAATGCAATAGGCCTCATGGATTACTCACAATCATCATGCAAAGTTGCAACAAAATATAAACAGCAGCACTTAACAGGAATTTGTAGCAGTTTAACGGCCTGATGCCCACTTTAGCACACAATTACACAATCAATACGACCTCAAATGCAAAAACTTTCTACATACGAATGCTAGAGCACGCAAAACTGAGCAACTTTTGTTTTGGAGGCACGTTCATCGGAGGTACGGTTCAACGGGAATTTGCGTTGCAAAAATGAATCAGCACACAGTTTTACCAGGGACTTAGCAAAAAAAATAGCAGGGTCTAGAAAAAAAACGGAGAGGGGGTTTTGGGCCCTCACCCATGGGTTGCGGCCCAACAGTGGCTTGGGAGGCCTGGCGGCTTGGTCCTGGATCTGGCCGGTCGGCCTGGCAGCTGGAGTGGGCTGCCGGCCAACCTGGCGCTGGTCCAAGCAAGCGGCGCTTGCGCTCTCCCGAGCGGAACCGCACGCCGGCGGTGGCGCTGGAGCACCTCCGACGAGGGGCGCACCGGCTCCGGGCACGAGGGGGCAGCGTAGGGACGGGGCTGCGGTGGGTCCTGGAGGCGGCTCCCGGCTGGATCCGGCCGGCGACCGTGGGGCGCGACGGGGAGCTCGGCTCGCCGGCCATCTATGGCGGCTCGGGCGGCAGTGCCTGCGGGGAGGAGAAGAGTTGAGAGGGAGAGCAGGAGAAGGGAGAGGAGGGGCGCAGCAAGGGGAGAGGAGGTGGAAGGTGGCCGGCGGCCTGCTGTCCTCGGCCGGAGACGGGCGGCGCGGCGGCGCGGCTCTCCACTTGCTGGTGCGGCGCAGTGGGCTAGAGGAGAGAGGAGCACAAGCTGGGGCTGACGTGGCGCACTCCGGTGCGTCCGATCACGAGATCGAACGGTTCGAAAATTCCGGGATCTGGGAGGCAAACTGGGCAAAGTGGAGGGGGGTGGCTGCAAATTTTGTGCTAGGGAAACCCTAGAAATGGGTGGGAGTGTGGTGGTTTTTATATAGCCCCGGTGGCTGGCAGTTTGCAATAACATCACAGGTTTCGCTCTCGCGCGTCGGGTGTTTACGTTTCTGACTGCCGGGGGTCCGCAGTACCTCCGATTCGGGTAAAACGTCGAACTGCGCGATCAGCGTGTCGAGCCAGCGGCGTTCACCTCGCGCTGGAACCGTTCCGAAAAAACTTTCCGGAGCGCTATAAAAATATCACGTTTAATTATTAAACGGGATTTTGTTCCGTTGGCTGCGGCTGGCCTCGTGCGGTTTTCGCGACGGTGATCGGGTGAAACCCGGTGTCGCAAAGGTCGAGTGTCAAGGTGGCAAGGGTCGGTCTCTGTCCGATACGAGATAAGAGGGGGGAAAATAATCGCCGATCGATAAATCGGGGATGCAAAAACCGCAAACAAATCAGACAATCAAACAATTCACACCGAATTTTTTTTTTTAATTTTTTAAAAAACTGGGCTGTTAGAGCTGCTCATCCTTCCTCTTGTTGAAACCAGTGTTGTTGTTGCTGTTGAAATTGGGGGTGTTGCTATTGTTGTTGTTGTTGTTGTTGTTGAAATTGTTGTTCCTCTGGATCTCGCGCCTCTCGCGCCGGTTGGGACCATTTGCTTCTGCCGATTGCTGCTGCTGTCCGGATGTCTTCCCTTGGATGAAACCGCTGGGACTTAACGTGATCGGGCGCATTGCAGAGTCAAATGCGGCGAATGAATTGGCTATCCTCATCAAATCGGCCAAAGATGTTATTTCCTTGCGCAGGAGCTTGTGCTTCAACGAAGACCCATCCAAGCAGCCATCAGTGAAGTACTGGATGGCTTGGATTTCATGAACTCCCTCGCAAGTGTTCCTGAGCTTGATCCACCGCTGAAGGTAATCGCGCAGGGGCTCGTCCTTTCTTGTACACAGAGAGCCAGGTGCCGAGGCAAACCTGACTCTCATAAGTACCCGTGAAATTACGGACAAATGCATCCTAAAAATCCTTCCAGCAATTGACACTGTTGCTGGGCAAACTATTCAACCAGGACCGAGCTGACCCTTGGAGCATGAGCGGAGCATAGCTTACGGCTACACACCGACCACCTCCTGCGATACCAACAGCTGTCATATAGTCGACCAGCCAATCTTCTGGATTGACTGATCCATTGTACTTGGGGGTGTCCCTGGGCAATGTGAAACCTTTGGGGAACTGCTCTTGCCGAATGCGGGGGCCGAAACATGCTGGACCCGCCGGCGCATCATCTTCCGGTTGCTTATCCTGTTGCAACTGCTCGATTCGGTGTCTTGCGTCGTTGTCTGCGATTGCTCAGGGACCTAACCGCAGGCTGATTGCTGGCCGGACTGATGCCGCCGGTTGCTCATTACGCCTGCTGTTAACTGCTGGCTCGTCCCTCCGACTGCCTCCTGCAGCCCCTTGATTCTTCTGACTGCGGTGCAAACTGCCATGTGGTGAAGATGCTTGCCTTTGCTGCCGCTGCAGCGCATTCGACTGATTTGCACCCGCCGTCGCCCGAAGTGATTTTGATGCTGCTGGTGCTTGCTGCTCGGTGGCCGCCCTTTGTTGCTGGTTTGCTGTGGTTATGAGGTCGCGCATTCGGCGCGTCCTCTCGCGCAGCTCTTCTCCTTCCAGATGCTCTAGCTCGGTGGCGATCTGCTGGGCAGCTATCATGTTCTTCACAGGAGAATTGTATGAAATCTGTGGTGCCACAATGATGGACGCTACAGGCTGCTGGGCTCCTCCCAGCTCTCTGCCGACCTCTCGGCCTGCTGCCTGAAGCTCCTCGATGACTAGGGGTGGGATAACATGATGCCGAATGCCATGCTCTGCGTTGTACTCCCGAACTGATGCCTCCATTCGGCGCTTTTCAGCGTCGATCCGATCTGATTGCTCCTTCAACGCTTGACGCACCTTCTCCAGCTCGGCGTGAGCCATAGCTGGATCGGCATGAAGATCCACGGGAGTGCTGAGCACGTCCGGTGGGTTGCTTGGCCCTCCCGCTGCTGCAGTTGCTGCCCTCGCGGCTCAGGAAGCTGAAGTGGAACTGGGGCGACTTGACGCCCCTGCCATCATGGCCTCCGAACGGATGTGCGCAGTCGTGCCTTCTCCTCCCAAGGCATCCGGCCCTCCCGGCAGCGGATCCGTGAGCTCAGAAAACACCCGAACCTCCCTGGGAAACACGTCAGGGAGCGCCGCGACGAAGACGCGATGTCCGCCGAAAGGAATGATGATGCCGCGCGGTAGAGGCATTCCTACCCCAAACCGCGAGGCGTTGTCAATGACGAAATCCCATGCTCCGCTCCTCATCACCAAGCCGGAGGCGAAGCGCATGCGCGATGCGGATGATGGTCCCGTCCGAATCAGAACTCTAGTCGACGCCTCGGCCTGCCCCACGGTGGGCGCCAACTGTCGTCGATAAGTAACGGCAGATGCCATGGGGATGGCTAAAGAGGGGGACAGACCGAGGTTAGTATCGCTGGTACCGGAAACGAGAATGGGAACACACAGTGAGACACCACGATGTACCCAGGTTCGGGGCTCTCCGTACAGATAACACCCCTAGTCCTGCCGAGCTAGCTATATGCAATAACTCTGGCTACAATGAATGCTCCTTGAGCTGTTTGAGAGGAAGAAGAAGAGGGCCTCAGGTCTCTACTCTCTCCTTGCTCTCTCTAGTGGGTGAGATTGCAATAACTACTCTATTGTCGTCCCTCACGCAGGAGGGGTACCCGGGGCTCTTATAGGCCGAGCCCAGGGTACAAAGGTAAATACACAAGAGGAAGGGCCCAGCTGTGTGTCTATGATCGGCTAGGGACCTAGCATCGTGCTTCTCCGGATGACCCGGTGTAGACTTGCGTCTCTCCATGCCGCTATCCCGTAGACCTCAGCTATGAACAGTAAGGCTAGGTACTTAGGCCTGTCGGCCTGTCCGCGTGATCGGCGCTGGAGGAGACCGCACGCCTCTGACAGTCCCGATCTTCAGGGATTGCGCATTGAATGCTCTTGTACCAGGTGTCCGATCTGGACCTCTGATCGGACGCTGCTCTTCTTACTTCGGCCGGATGCTCCTAGATGAGGCCGATTGCGCCCTCTCCGGGGCAATCGGCCCTCACTTGGAGCAGTTCGGCCCACTTCTTGGTTTCTCTTGTTTAGCTCGGCCTTGAATAGATCAGTGACCTCCAGCTCGGTGATCTATGTTTTGATGAACTATTTCCCCTATGTGACCCTACCCGGGGGTCATTCCCCCGACACCGGGCGTACATGCGAAGCCTATGATGGGCAGTTGGTACACCCCTGCAGGGTTAAATCTTTTCGAAAAGCCGTGTCCGCGGTTATGGACGACTTGAGACCTACTCCTTGTTCATAGAATAACTTCAATTTGAACCTCAATTAAAACTTGCCTACCGTGTGAGTGCCTTGGTTGCTTTTCTTCGTCCAGGGGGACCGAGAGAAGATCCAGGTTGTGTTATGTTTGACGTAAGTAGGTGAATAGTGGACTTATGACCCGATGTCACGTGTATTTCTTGGATCTTACCTCTACTCTAATAGAACGATAGCCACCATATATGCTAGTGCGGCTGTAACCTTTACCTTTATCTTGTCTTACCGTAGGGAGTTAGTTATCCTGAGCCGCCACTTGGGGTTGACTGCTCCACCTCGCTTACGGCGTACCTCAGGTGAAACTCCTATACAGGGATGGTTGGCATACTTCGGATGTGGTTCCTCCCCTATAGGAGACTGCTTCGGCGGGCCGCTCAGGGAAGATGTCTCAACGTTCAGGTCTTCAACCACTCGTATATATTGTTGTGTGCTCGCTAGCAGATTATTATCTTGGATTCGGATGATCTCGGTTTGGGGATTCCAGTAGCACCTAGCTTTCGACTTTCCGGGTTAACCTTGGTGGAATTTCAGCATTCGGCTTTCTCATACCTCGTGAGAAAGTTTTGTTGTCAATATTGCCTTATCTTCTGGTTTCGTCAATGTTTCAACCCTGTTCTCATAAGTGTTCCTGTATACAGGATGCCAAGAGAGAACATGCCGCCGCCAGAGAACCCTATCGTTGGGGAGGCTGTGGCCGCAGTGGCTCAGGGCACAGCTGCGATCTTACAGATGCTGCAGAACCAGACTGCCCAGAGGAGTGATCGACCACAGTACACCACTCTGCAGCAGTTCCTCGCTATCAACCCCCCCCCCCAGGTTCTCCGAGGTTCGAGACCCGCTGGAGGCGGATGACTGGATCGCAGAGATAAAGAAGCACTTCAATGCAAACACCGTCAGACCAGTCGACTACGTCACCTTCGCCTCCTTCCAGCTTCAGGGTGCAGCAGCCAGCTGGTACGATACCTACAAGGCCAACAAGGCCGATGCTATCATCACGTGGGCATATTTTGTCGCAGACTTCAGAGCAGCACATATTCCCAGTGGCCTGATGGAAAGGAAGCGTGAGGAGTTCTTGGCTCTGAGACAGGGTGACATGTCAGTTCAGGAGTACAACCTGGCCTTCGTCAGGCTCGCCAGGTACGCTCCAGATGAGGTCAGCACAGAGGCTAAGAAGATTGCCAGGTTCCGTGGGGGTCTCATCACAGATATCAAGTACGCACTCACTCAGTGTAGCCCCACGCTGTTCTCACAGTTCGTGGATCAGGCTATCCGCCAGGAGTCAGCCAGAGCAGAGTGGGATGCAGACAGGAAGCACCAGAGAGAGCATAGTTCCGCAGTGATGGTCCACAAGAAGGCAAAGACTTGGGTTACAGAGGCACCACCGCAGAGGCAGCAGTTCTAGCAGAGGGGGGCAGTTGTCCGCACTTTTTCCCGCCCTCCCGTCCCAGTTCAGCAGGGGCCTCGCTCTACACCACCACACGCGATGCCACCCAGGCCGCAGCAGCAGCCCAGGCCGGGCGTGATCTGCTACAAGTGCAGAGAGCCAGGGCACACGTCTCCCAACTGCACCGACCCGCACTTTGCTCGGCTCCCACCACCTCCACCTCGCTCTACTCCGAGCACCGCGATGGTGAAGGAACAACCACGTGCAGTTCGGGTGAACAACGTGATGCTCACAGATGCTCAGCAGTCTTCAGAGATCGTTCTTGGTAGGTTGCTTGTGGTTTCAGTTCCCGCGACAGTTTTGTTCGATTCCGGAGCTTCCCACTCTTTCGTGTCTAGAGCTTTTGTTGAGCGTGCTGAGTTACATCCGCAAGGTTTATATCAGCAGCTATCTGTTGCTTCTCCGGGTTTCAAGACGAATACGTCTTCCTTTGTCCCAGATGTGGAGATTCATATCCAGGGACTTCTCTTCTCAGCTTCGTTGATCGTGTTGACCCGTTCCGACATTGATGTCATTTTGGGCATTGATTAGCTTGTGCAGCACAAGGCCAATATTGATTGTCCGACCAGATCTGTCAAGTTGACTCATGATTCAGGCGCAGAAGTCTTGTACACTTGTGGCTCTATGACAGGACCAACACAGTTGTATGCTTTGAACGCATGAGTTACACCTTTGCTCGAAGAGGTCAGAGTTGTCTGTGAGTTCCTAGACGTCTTTCCGGAGGAGTTGCCAGAAATTCCCCCAGTTCGAGCTATTGAGTTCGTTATTGAGCTAGAGCCTGGTACCCAGCCGATCTCTCGGCATCCGTACAAGATGTGTTCGAAGGAGTTGATTGAGCTCAAGAAGCAGTTGACAGAGTTGGAAGCAGACGGTTTTATCCGCTCGAGCACTTCCCCTTGGGGTGCACCAGCTTTGTTTGTCCAGAAGAAGGATGGGACTAGCCGCTTGGTCCAGGACTATCGCGGTATCAACAAGAAGACCATCAAAAACAAATACCCTTTACCCCGCATCAATGGTCTGTTCGAACAGTTGAATGGGGCTAAGGTGTTTTTCAAGCTTGACTTGAGGATGGTGTATCATCAAATCCGTGTTCGTGAAGAGGATATTCCCAAGACCGCGTTCAGCACACGTTATGGGCTGTATGAGTTCACAGTCATGACTTTTGGGTTCTCAAATGCCCCTCCAAAATTCATGAGAGCTATGAACTATTTGTTCCAAGAATGGATTGATGTGTTTGTGATCCTCTACCTCGACGACATTCTTGTCTATTCCAAGTCAGAGGCTGAGCATGAGGAACATCTATGCCTAGTGTTGCAGAAGTTGAGAGAGCACAGGTACTACGCCAAGTTCTCCAAGTGTTAGTTTTGGATGGACAAGGTCAATTTTCTGGGCCATGTTATCTCCGCTCAAGGAATTGCGGTTGATCCAGAGCGAGTCCGCACTATTCAAGAGTGGGCTCCGCCGAGGAATGTGAAGCAGCTTAGGAGTTTTCTCGGCCTCGCAAGCTATTGCAGGAGGTTTGTGCAGAATTTCTCCAAAATAGCGAAGCCAATGACTAAATTGTTGTGCAAGGACAAACGGTACACTTCGTCACCAGCTTGCCAGTCAGCCTTCGAGGAGTTGAAAGAGAAGCTGACCACAGCCCCAATTCTCACGCCGCCAGATGAGTCACAACCTTTTCAGGTGTTTTGTGATGCCTCCTTACAAGGTCTAGGCGGAGTTTTGATGCAAGGCAGGAATATTGTGGCTTATACCTCACGGCAGTTGAAGACAAGTGAGAGGAATTATCCCACGCACGACTTGGAGCTTGCAGTAGTTGTGCACGCTTTGGTCACTTGGCGACACCTCCTCTTAGGGAGGAACGTGGATGTGTTCACCGACCACAAGAGTCTTAAGTACTTGTTCACTCAGCCAAATCTGAACTTGAGGCAAAGAAGATGGCTTGAGACCATTACTGAGTACATAGTCGATATTCAGTACACGCCTGGGAAGGCGAATGTCATAGCTGATGCGCTGAGCCGCAAGGGCGATTGCAATAATATCCAGGTGTAGAAGATCCACCCTGATTTGTGTGAGTCCTTTCGAAGGCTCAATCTCGAGCTAGTTCCAGCAGGCTACCTTGCCAACCTTGTGGTAGAGCCCACTATCCACGAGAAGATTCGTGAAGCTCAGTCTGGCAGCTCAATGATACAAAAGATCAAGCAGGGTATTGCCTCCTCAGTTCCAAAGTATGGTTGCTTTTCAGTGCATAATGACGGCACCGTGTTGTTCGAAGAGCGAGTTGTTGTTCCCAAGGAGGGAGATCTCAGAGAGGTCATCATGAAGGAAGCCCATGATTCCAAGCTGTCTATTCACCCTGGCAGTACGAAGATGTATCAAGATCTCAAGCAAAGCTTTTGGTGGACTCGTATGAAGCGGGATGTTGCCCGTTACGTGTCTCAGTGTGATGTGTGCAGGAGAGCGAAGGCACAACATCAGAAGCCTGCAAGGTTGCTTCAGCCACTTGAGATTCCGGAGTGGAAATGGGATCATATAGAGATGGATTTCATCACAGGCTTCCCCTTGTCGCAGAAGAAGAACAATGCCATCTTTGTTGTCATTGAAAATCTTTCCAAAGTTGCCCACTTCTTTCCAGTGAAGGACTCCATTTCAGTAGCTCAGTTGGCGGATTTGTACACCGAAAGAGTTGTATATTTGGATGGCATTCCCAAGAAGATCAGTTCCGATAGAGGCAGCCTTTTCACCTCTAAGTTCTGGCAGGCCTTTCAAAAGGCGATTGGTACGACAGTGTTGTTCAGTACCGCTTATCACCCTCAGAAAAGTGGGCAAGTCGAGCGCGTAAACCAAATCCTCGAGGACATGCTTCGGGCATGTGTCATCTCATTTGGTATGAAGTGGGAAGAATGCTTGCCATATGCTGAGTTCTCTTACAACAACAGCTATTAGGCAAGTCTGCAGGCAGCACCGTTTGAAGTCTTGTATGGCCGCAAGTACAGGACACCTTTGAACTGGTCCGAGACAGGTGAGAGGCAGCTGTTCGGTCCAGATGTGATCCAAGAGGCAGAGGACAGAGTGAAGATTGTTCGAGAGCACCTAAAGGCAGCACAGTCTAGGCAGAAGGCCTATTATGACAAAAGGCACCGTGGTGTAGCGTTTCAGGTTGGCGATTGGGCGTACCTGAGAGTGTCTCCGTTGAGGGGAACTCACCGCTTTGGTATCAAAGGAAAGCTCGCTCCAAGGTTTGTCGGACCTTTCCGCATCCTCGAGACTAAAGGACCTCTTGCCTTTCGGCTCGATCTTCCAGAGAGTCTGTCCATGGTGCATGACGTGTTCCATGTGTCCTAGCTAAAGCAGTGCTTCAAGCAGCCAGAGCAGGCTGTTGACTTGGGCGAGATACAGCTGAGTGCGGACCTTTCCTACTCAGAGCGTCCAGTCCGTGTTCTTGAGACGTCCGAGCGCAAGACTCGGAACAAGACCGTCAAGTTCATGAAAGTTCAGTGGGCACATCATTCAGAGAAGGAAGCAATGTGGGAGCGTGAAGATCATCTCCGTTCTGAGTATCCTGAGTTGTTTCAGGCTTAGATCTCGGGACGAGATCCTGTGTTGGTGGGGGAGTGCTGTAACAACCCATGTGCAATAAATGAAAATCACAATGAGGTTGTACTTTGTCAGTTGACTTTGTAACTTGGCATGATGCTAAAGATTATAATTTCATGTGGTGATTTAAATTTGCATTGGGATTGGAGCCCATTTGGTTTGTTTGAGTTTGAATGAAAAATGGTTCAAGAAGGGTGTTTGAAGAATTTTAATTGTTGCATGCATGCTCTCCTTGACCCCAAACTTGGCATAGCCAATTCATTGCCCCTCCCAAGCTTTTTTTAAATCCTTGAAACATTTTTGCCAACTCCATAATAGTGGCCCACAGTTCAAAGTGTTCTGGAATTTTCAAAATGCCCCCACAATTTACTTGCTCAAAAATTGGTCAAACCAATTTTAGAAAATGGAGAATATTTCAGGGTTTCCAAAACATATTTTTAGATGTTTTTATCTTTTGTGGATTGGCCACAAAAAGTCTTGGGAATTTCTGTTATCTTTTAATGGAAAAACCCTTCTTTTTCTTTTCTCTCGGGAGGCAGTCTAGCAGGCCGGCCCATCTGGGCCTCCCCTTGTCCGCAGCCCACCTGGCCCGTGCCAGCGAAGGGGTACACGAAGTGTTCGTCCGCCGTCGGATCTTGATCAGGCGGCTGGAGGTCGTCGCCTTTCCAGCGTGGAGAGGTCCGCGCCGGCCTCCTCTCTCACACCGGCGACGGCATTGTCAGAACCCTCTGTTACGTAATGTGCTAGGATCAAAGTCATCTTGCATCATGTTAAAAATTTCAAAAAAAGTCAATGAAATCAAATTCAAAAGCAAAATGGGAGAAGGAAACCCCCGAGATGAATTAATTCAAAAGACCAGATAAAAATCTTATAAATGAGTGTGATCACATATCAAGTGATGTGGGACCCAGCCCATGCTCATGGATTTTTCAAATATTCAAACAGTGCCTTGGAATTAATCAAAAACCCCTATTTGATTTAAAGTTCAAATAATTTGAATTTTAAAAATGTTCAAACTTTACAAGTGGCTAGCCTAGTATATTGTGATGCCACATAAAAAGTTTCAGCATTTAATAAATTGGTTTGCTATTTATTTTAGCTAGCCAAAACAAATGTCAGAAAAGAAAAATAAGAAAAAGAAACAGAAACTTACCTGGCGCCCAGGCGAGAACAGCCCAGCCAGCCTAGCCAGCCCACCAGGGGCAGGAGGGTCTTCTTCCCCGTCCCGTGCACCCAAGCTGCTCGGTGGAAAGCCACCGAGCCAGCCGTGGACGCCATGTCGCCGCCGAGAGCCTTCCAGGCCTCCCCGTGCCTCCTTCCTTCGCCTGGAGACGCCCTGGAGCACGCCTCGTCCATTCCCCCCCTCCTGGATCGCTCCCAAACCCTCCCTCGCCGATTTCTTCCTCCACCGAGAGCATCCGCCATTCGCCGCCGTGAGAAACCGCAGCCAACGCCGGAGAGAATCCCGGAGACCGTGTCCCCCTCGCGCTACGTCGTCGTCCACGCCAAGCCGTTGAAGATGGTGACCTAATTGATCAAGGAGCCGCCGCAATCGCCGTTTCCTTCTCGCCGGAGCCGAGGAAGATCGACGTCGACTTCGTCGCCGTCAAGCCACCTCAGCCCTCGCCGCCACCTCCGTCGAGTTTCTGGTGAGCTCACGGTCAAAACCCCTCTGCTTGAGCCCCCAATCCGTGTCTCCTTCGTGTTCTGCCATGGAAGCCGGAGTACCTCGCCGCCACGGTCGTCACCGGCGAGCAACCGCTATGCAACCGAACCCGAAGCCATGTCCGTTGCACTCACGGTGCTCCACTGCGTCGAACCAATCCATCCCCACTTCCAGACGCGCCTCCTAACGAGTTTGACCTCACGGCCGTTCCACGGTCGCCGCCTTCGCTCGTCGCCGACGTCACTCCGGTGGCCCCCGAGGTCACCTGGACCTTCCCTGCGACGTGCGACTGCACGGGCTTCATTTTGGTACAAGTGGCGCACCAAATGGTGGTCGGGAACTCCTTCCCTGTGTGCGCCACCGTGTACTGGTGCCACCGGCGGCTAGCCGCCGGCGAGGCCATCTAATTAGGGGCTAAACCCCCCTGTTAGTTGACCCCAGGTCAATGACAGGTGGGGCCCCCCGATCTTAACCCCCTCTGTTAAGTTTAAACAGAGGTTAATCAAACCCCCTAACACTGACATGTTGACCCAACCAGTCAGACCCCCCCCCACGTCAGCATGACGCAACAGTGACGCAGTAATTGTTTTTCCAGAATAAAAAGAAATCAAGAAATTCCAGAAAAGGAAAAAATTACCCCAAACTTTGGAAATTCATAGAAAATTCATATTAACTCCAAATTTAACAAATAATATATGAAAAATGATCAGGAGAAAATTATCTATCCAAATATCCAACTTTCAACCATGTTTGAGTTGAATTTAAAATGTGACCAGTAAAATTTGCTATTTGATTTAAATGGAATTAAATCAAATTCATTTCAAATGCTTTTTCAATTTGAACCATAGCAACATTGATCCCACAATAGCATTTGTAACTTGGCTAAATTGAATTCAAATTGGAGTTTGAATTTGCAATTCTTTTGCAATATACTCCATTTAAATGGAATTGCCTCACACATCAGAAACATATACATCAAGTTTCAACCTTCAACCATGTGATTGTGCATTTTATTTACTTTGCTACCTTGTTTGTTGTTTGTCGAGTAGAGGTGGAACCGGAATAGGAGGCTGCCCCCTTCGTTGAAGACCTTGAACCCGAACCTCGTCAACAAGGCAAGCAAACCCCCATTGATCAAGTCGATAAAATCCCACTTCCCTCTCATGTCTCGCTTATGCATTGTATAGGATGATTACCATGCTACGTTTCTACCGCATAGATGAACCCATTCCTTTGCATGACCTATCATTTCTCACAGTAGTAAGCAAAGCACAATCCTAGAAAATGTAAGAGTTGATTGTTATCATGTGGCCCTGCAATTGTTACTGCTTATTGCATGCTTAGAGTGATACAATGATGTTACTGTTATGTGAGTCAGGATGGTAGTGATCATGTTGATGATGGTGGAAATGTGTTGGTGAATCTACCCTAATACAAGGTGAACGATGAGAGGCTGTGTAGGAGTACACGGTGGGTTGTCTCGTTGAACACCGCCCTAAGTTCGAGTTCTTGTGGGGTGATCCAAGATGAAGAGTACAACCACACATTGGGCTCACTGACCCCTCTCAACCTATTAACTCATCCCTTTCGATGTCCAGATGTCGCAATATTTCGGAGTTCTGGTAGGTTTGTGGCCTGGCTGCTAAGTGAGAGAACGGCTCACCCGAGACCGGCTTATGCACCACGCACACATCACTTGGGTCCACTTTGGTAAACCGGCCGGGTTCACGATAGTGGTAGCCAACCCAGGTAGGCGGCTTTCTCGGACTAGATCGGCCATGAGGTAACAGTTGTGGTGAGCATCCTCGCTGACATCCCTTGAATGGTGTCGAGATCAAAGGCGGTAACTGATGATCATGTGTGTGTAGCGGTACACCCCTGCAGGGTTAACAAAACTATTCGAATAGTCACGTCCACGGTTAAGGATTGCTTGGAAAGCTTAGCTTGATTATTAGACAACTTGAACTGGATACCAAAGTGGTGTAATTGGTTGGAGAAAGTAGTGGACTCGTGTACGCTTCTTACCTCAAGTCTGGTACTCGTAGTTCAGGACTAGCCAAGTCAAAGCTGGCACTTCTGCAATTGAACCCCACCTCCCTTTACCTTGATACATGTGCATGAGTAGTATAGGTCCTATGTAAGTCTTGCCGAGTACGACTTTGTACTCATGTTTGCTTATTCTATGTTTTAGATGAACCCACTGACCCCGAAGGTGGCTTCTTCATCGAGCTCGACGACTGAAGACCAAGCTAGTCTAGTCCCAGTCAGACGACTGGTTCCCTCGTGGAGGGTTTGTGTTTAAATAAGGCTTCTTAAGCCATTTGTTGAACTTGTCTGTACTCAGACCTACTTTGCTTCCGCTTGTCTGTTGTAATGTTGGATCACATAGTTGTGATCTCTGTGTGCACTCTGTAAGAGTTATCAAGAAAAATGTATACTTTGTAGAGAATTGCAATGATACCTGTTGTTCATACAAGGCATATGTGCTGCGTGTATGATTATAACATGCATGTCCTTGTATGGGTTCTCGAGACCTTAGTTGTGATCTGGCTGGAGGTCTTTCATACACCAAGTGGCCCTTAGATGTGCGCAGCTTGGGGCATCGCGATGCGATTGCTCGAGACTCTGTCTCGTGCACACTTTGATGTATGATCGAGCCCGCCCTAGACCCCGACTAAGTGATCGGGCTGGAGTAAGTCTATGTAAGAGTTATGAGATAGTCGATAGTATGGTTGAGGAGACTTGTCTTTGAATATGGGAGTTCATCACCCATATCATTAGACTTGTGTGCGGACAATGAGGACCCATCTCAGTTGATTATCCGGCCTGGATGGGATGCCCCTCACGTACGATGCTTTCCGAGAACGTTCTGTGCTTGGCCTTGTCTGCTTAGACAAGTGGGTACGGTTCTCGTCTCTCCATATGACTATGTCGTAGCGGGACTTGCATGCGCTAACCCCGGGTCCCGACAGGCATCGATGTCGACGCCTGCCGACGTGGCCAGGGGCCTTCCCCACTTATATCCTGCGCTCCTAGAGACCTCTGGAACCCTAGGGTTCCCTTTCCCCACTCATCTCCCATCGCCGCCGCCGGGTTCGTCTCCTCTTCCCTCCCCTGTTCCGCCATGGCCGCCAGCCGTTTCCTTCCAAATTTCTCGCCGCCGTGCCAAATTGGTGGCCGTGCGCTCGCGTACGCCGTCACCTGCACCTCACCTCCCTATCCGTGCCGTGCAGGACGAGCCAGAACCTCGTAGACGCCTCCTCGCCGACAAGGGTCGCCGCGGTCCCCTTCTTCCACGACGGCGGTGAACGGCTCCTTCCTCGATGTCTCGGCTCGGGGCCGTCTGCAACATCCCCAAGGTGAGCCTCAAAGGTTCCCTTTCCTCCTGTAGCAAGTAGGTCGCGGTCCCGAGCGCGCCGTCGTTTTCCGGCCGTCGGGTGTAGTCGTAGCCGAGCTGCCGAGGCCGCCTTTACCATGGCGTGTCTGGAGCGTGTATGCGCGTGCTCCAGGTGTGTCCAGGACGTGCGTTTGGCCGCAAGGAGCCACCTTGGTCTCTTGTCGCTCGCCCGTCGACGCCTGACCTGCAGGTGTCTGAAGTTTTATGCGCCGCCGAGTTTTCAATCGTTGATGACCTCGTCTTTGTAGCGCTAGGGTCCGGGTTCCGCCGCGGGTGGTGTTCGTGGATGTGGCGTGTACGGTTTTGAGCACCGAGGTGCGGCCGGAAGCACCTGTGGGCGACGCCATCGTCGTCGGATTAGAGCTCCCGTGGCCGTGCTCTGAACTTTTGAGGAAGTGTTGCCATAGTGCGTCGTCGTCTTTGGGTGATCGCCACCTCGCCTGCGATGAGCCTGCAGCAGATCCAGGGGCACCCTCGTGTGCAGGGATGTCCCCTCTCAAGTTTCCCCCACCTGTCTCGCCAAGTGATGTCCGGAGTGCGACGCCATGCTCGCCGGAGTTAGCCGACGTCTCGGGTTTCAGTCTTGCGCCCGTGTCCTTCAGAGGTGTCGCGCTTTTAGAGTTCAGAGGGAGAGAGGTTCTTCTACAGTGCTGGGCCGCGTTTCTTGTCAGCTTCAGCAGCGTAGCGCACTGGTCTGGACCTGGGAGGAGGAGGGTGAGGTCCTGGGCTCGAATCCCTCGCCGGGAAAATTGTTGCCCATTCTTTTTTTCCCTCTCAGAGGTGGGATGGGCTGAGGAGAAGGAGAGAAGCAGTGGCCTTTGGCCGAAACCAGCCCAGTGGGGCTGAGCCCCTTTTTGTTATCTGTTCTTTTTCTTTTTTTCTTTGCTGTTTAAATTCATTTTGGGTTTGAATTCAAATTCAAAATGAATTGGCCCTTGGAGATCCTTCACCTCAATTGTGGCATCCAATATATGATCTTGGGGTAGAATTGCCCACTGATCACAATGATGATGTTCATCTTGCATTTTGCCTCTCTAGTTTTGGAGTGTGGTAATTTTGCAGATAGCCCCCTCAAATCTTTGGTTTTGTTAAGAGTTCCCCAAAATTCAAATATAGCCATACGATATATGACTTTGGGGTAGTTTTCCCCAAGGTTTTGCTTGGTGATAATGGTTTTTCCATTTGAGCCTTTTTCAAAATGCATCTTGTGTAACTTTGCACTCAGTCCCCTAAAATTCATTTGAATTTGCAACTGTGTTTACAAATTCCAATGGTAGCATATCATATATGGTTTTGGGGTAGATTTTGGCCAGGTTTTCAATGGTAATGTCCATCTGATGTTTTGTGTAACCCAAGTGGACAAGGTGTGACCACCTTAACCTGGAACAACCTGATTTTCCCTTCCTGGCATCATTCCAACTTCAGTGCATATTGGAATGTTGTTCATCTGGTCCTTCCAGTTTTATTTCATGTCATCTTCAAATCTTTGCATCAAAAACCAGCCCCTATCATATCGTCATATGCAATGTGTCTGGGTTCCTTTCTTCTGTTTCACCTTTCCGATGTCAAGTTCATCGACATCTCTTCGTCTCCGAAATCGATGTTTTACTTTCACGTTGTAATTATTTTTCTGTTAATTGCATTGCTGATCATGTCATGTTGCCATGTTACTTACACCAAATTAAGGCTAAGACGAAAGCCATTTTACGTAAATAAGTTGCATGTGAAGTTGTTGACGTGTCGTCACCACCTTCATTTAAATTGACTAGATAGGGTCACATCATGTCTATTAAAAATTGATCATACCATCCTTGCATGTGCATTGTACCCATTGCTTACTTGTGTGCCTTTTCCTTGCCGGTACTTTACGTTAGCACCTGAGACCACCGAGAAGACTTACGTGGAGATTTCCGACACCGAGCCCGAGGACCCTGCTGCGTCTGCTTCGACGACCGATTACCCAGGCAAGGGGAAGATTTATACCATTACTTGATACCTTTCTGCCTACCTGCCTAGCTGTAGTCTAGAACGATTGTTTGATCCTATCCACCTTGCTTATACCTTAATCAAAACCAAACAGCCATGATCCCCACATCCCAGCAAAACATTGTGTTGCTAAGTTACCACTGCTCAGCCATTGCTTAGTATGAGTAGGAAAACTTGCTGCTTACCCTATGCTATGGTTTGGGATATCATGTTATTTAAAGAAGTTGGTTGATATTTATTATAATTATGATGTTAATTTATAATTGACGAAAGATGGGAGACCAGGCTGTTCCCGCCAGGTGTTTTGTTCCATTTGAGTCACCTAGGTCCCGAGTTCCGGGTATTGTGTTTCTTGACGAGCGTGCCGAATCGTGTGTGGGATTCTATGGGGTCCCCTTGTCTTACCTACCTAGCTTCCTACAGTTCTAGTGGTGGCCCGAGGTGATTTACTATTTGCAATGTGTGTGTGCTGGTGGTACCCCAGTTGTTTACAAACCACCTTGGGCCAGGAGGACTTGTGCCTTGGCTGAACCACCTTGACCGGCGAGGGCCCGATCCTCATGTGAGGTTTAACCGGTAACCCAAACCCTGTTGATACGGAAGAGGCAGATCTGAGAGCGTGGCCGGCTTTTGGATTGGATGTCGACTCCCCGGGGGCCACCCGGAATTGTGTGTTGTTAGTTAGAGGGACTCTGATGTTCCGGAGTTTCAGGCGCTTACCTAGCCAAGTGGAAACAGGGCGTACATGCGAAGCCTATGATGGGCAGTTGGTACACCCCTGCAGGGTTAAATCTTTTAGAAAAGCCGTGTCAGCGGTTATGGACGACTTGAGACCTACTTCTTGTTCATAGAATAACATCAATTTGAACCTCAATTAAAACTTGCCTACCGTGTGATTGCCTTGGTAGCTTTTATTCATCCAGGGGGACCGCGAGAAGATCCAGGTTGTGTTATGTTTGACGTAAGTAGGTGAATAGTGGACTTATGACCCGATGTCACGTGTATTTCTTGGATCTTACCTCTACTCTAATAGAACGATAGCCACCATATATGCTAGTGCGGCTGCAACCTTTACCTTTATCTTGTCTTACCGTAGGGAGTTAGTTATCCTGTAATGTTATAATCTCACCCCTATTTTCCTTTTGAGCTTTTACTGTTTTGCCTGATCGGCCGCTGCAGTGGATTACTACCTCGACCCGAGCACTGGGCGATACTTCATGGAGGTGCCCCCGGAGGACGACGATGAGGACGACCTCGTTTAGTAGATCCTATAGTTGGGCTTCGACGATCTGTGGGTGGACTCTTTATGTGCAGCCCTCTCTAGGGAAAATTGGATTTTGACGGTACTCGGTCGTGATCGTCTTCCGCTTGTTGCATGGTGTACTGTTGGGTCCACGGACCTCTGAGATGTTGTAATAATTCCAGCGGCGATGTATGCCCTTGACTCTATATATTTATGTCTTAGTTTTAAGTTCATTGTTCATATACCTGTTGTCGAGAATCCGGCAGCGATACGAGTGCGAGTGTCGTGAGTCGGTGGCTCTTTATGCGCTACTAACTTGAGAGGGACGCGAAAGCGACTAACTCGAGTTAGCACCGCATCGGGGGCCTTACAGCTATTGAGTTTTGTTGGAGAAATATCATTGTGTCCAGATTGTTTGCCACCCATCTATCACCTCTGATCATGATCTCTTTTATGTCTTGTGAGTAGTTACTTTAGTTCTTGAGAACATGGGAGAAGTCTAGTTGTTAGTAGTCATATGATGTTGAAGTATTATGTGTTGTTTGATATTTAAGTTGTGTTGTTATTTCTCTAGTGGTGTTATGTGAGTCGAACACTTAACACTTCACCTTTCATGGGCCTAGAGGAATACATTGTGCACAAAGGATGCTGATGGTGGGTTGCCGGAGTGACAGAAACCTGAACCCCAGTTCGCACACTTTTGCACAAGGGAGTTATGGATCCTTGATCGTAATGTTGTGGTTAGGCTTATGCCTTAATTACTACTTTGTATTTGCGGATGCTTGCAAGGTGTGTAATCATAAGAGTACACTTATCTTAGTCTAGAAGGTGTACTAGCATTGATCCACCCACCAACACTTATCAACACAATACATATTATTTGGCAGAGTATGGTGAAAGTAAGTTGGCTATCTATCCCGTGTGTTCTCGAGAACGCTTTAGATTTTGTAAGTTTAGTTCCTAGGCTTATCCTTGTGAAAGGATTGGGACACTTGCTACTCCTCAGTTACCCTGTTTACTTTGCTTGTCTTTTACTTTCCTGTTGCTTAAACCAAAAACCCCTAAATATTTACCTTTGAGTGTGTGCAGCCTTTCCTTATCCAGTGTCACTTATCAGCACCTTCTGCTCCTCGTTGGGATCGACATCCTTATTTATCGAAAAGCTACAATTGATCCCCTAGACTTGTGGGTTATCAAGAAACGTTTATTGGCGCGGTTAACAGGGGAGGCAATCCCACTAAACCTATTAACTTCACCGCCATCAACGAGATTTTCTGGCGCCGTTGCCGGGGAGTGTAGCTCTACTGGTAAGTGAAGCCGGTAAGGAAACCTTTATTTTTTGTTGTTGCTTTCAGTCCTTATGGACTCTGCTACTGTTGGTTCGTTGTTGGTAAGGAGCCTCCCCACGACTGTGGTGGTCACTCCTACCCCTACTGAAATTGTGCCCTATAAAATACCACCTGGTATTATTGATCACGTCTTGTCTAATCGTTATACAGGAGACGGACATCCGGGAGAACACCTGCTATATTTATCACAATTATGTTCTTTATTTAAGCTTGCGGGTGTAACAATGGAGTTTGTCATGAAGAAACTATTCTCCATATCACTCAAAGATAAAGCTTCAGATTGGTATAAGCTACTCGATAACTCTGATCTGCTTGAATGGCCAGAGCTTATGTTTATCTTTTATGCAAAGTTTTATCCTCCTCGTGAAATTCACCAAGACACGAACTACATCTACAACTTTTGGTCTCGCGACGGAGAGAGCATCGCTCAAGCTTGGGGGTGACTAAAGTCCCTGATGCTCAAATGCCCAAACCATGAGCTCCCCAAGGAAATTATACTTACAAATTTTTATGCCAGGCTTTCTCGTCAAGACAAGGAGATGTTGGATGCCTCCTCTAGCGGGATATTCCAGACCAGAAGTATGGAAGAAAAATGGGATCTTATAGAAATTATCCAGAAGAACACTGAAGACTGGGAAATTGATAAAGGTATTGAACCCACTATAAACTATGAGCATGATTACATTGAGAGTTATGTAAAGACTGATTACTTTAATACCTTTTGCTCTAAAATTGGTCTTGATTCCCAGCTAATTGTTGACTTTTGCAAGGACTTTGCTTCTCATATTGATTCTTCTAAGAAGAAGGAGAGTCAACATCATAAACCTTTCAAGGAGTCATCTATAAAGATTAATGTTACTGATCCTGTTTTACCTGAAGTTGTGTATAAACAGCCTACTTATCCCTCAAGGATAAAGGAGCACTCTTTTGTTACAGGTATTCTAAACAAAAACGGAAGGACGACTGACGAACCTGAGGAGATGATCAAGGTCAAGACTCAATTTGCAATGGTCAAGGATCTGGTAACTAGTGATATTGAAGAATCCACTATTAGTTTTTGTGTTGTTTCCACTAACATTGTCACAGCCAAGAACAAAGGCCCAATTTCAGGTACGCCAGTTGTATCTGTCAAAATAGGAGATCATAATTACTATGGGCTATGTGATTTGGGATCTAGCGTCAGCGCTATTCCCTTCACACTTTATCAAGAGATCATGCACGAGATTCAGCCGTGTGAGATCGAGGACATTGATGTCACGATTCATCTTGCAAATAAAAAAAGTATCTCTCTAGTTAGGATTGTGAGAGATGTTGAAGTACTCTGCAGGAAGGTAAAATGTCCTACTGACTTTCTTGTACTTGGTTCAGTGCAAGATAGTTTTTGCCCTATTATCCTTTGTAGGCCCTTCCTCAGCACTTGTGGAGCTATAATAGATTGCAAGAAAGGTAAAGTTTCTGTTGAATTCAATAGTGAGCCGTATGAATTTAATTTTTCTAAGTTTTCTAAGCAGCCTCCTGGTACTGACTTGTCAAGTAATGACAAGATTATTTAAGAAATTTCTTCTATTGCTATTCCTCCTAATGATACTTTGCAGCAATTTATGGAAGACCACGAGAATGAAATACATATGCAGGAGAGGGATGAACTAGAAGACATATTTTTAAGACAAACTCCTATCCTGAAGCACAACCTCCCAGTTGAACCTTTAGGAATTCTCTCGCAACCAAAAGAAGACCCGGTGTTTGATCTAAAACCACTACCTGATACGCTCAAGTATGCTTATTTATATGAAAAGAAAGTATATCCTGTTATTATCAATTCTAACCTTTCAGGGTATGAAGAAGAGCGATTATTGGAGACACTCCGCAGACACCGAGGTGCTATTGGCTATACTCTTGATGATCTCAAGGGTATTAGTCCATCCATTTGCCAACATACTATCAATCTCGAGCCCGGTGCTAAACCAGTTGTTGATCATCAACGATGGTTGAACCCAAAGATGAAGGACGTGGTTAGGACGGAGGTTCTCAAACTTTTGGCCGCAGGTATCATCTATCCTATAGCTGATAGTAAGTGGGTAAGTCCAATTCATTGTGTTCCTAAGAAAGGAGGTATAACTGTTGTTCCTAATGATAAAAATGAACTAATACCTCAGAGGACCATTATTGGATATAGAATGTGTATTGATTACAGGAAGTTGAACAAGGCCACCAGAAAGGATCACTATCCTCTGCCCTTTATTGATCAGATGCTCGAGAGGCTGTCTAAAACCACCGATTTCTTCTATCTTCATGGGTATTCTGGCTTCTCCCAGATTCACGTTAACACCGCGGATCAAGAGAAGACCACCTTTACGTGTCCTTACGGTACTTATGCTTATAGGCGTATGCCTTTCGGTTTGTGTAATGCACCTGCTACTTTTCAGAGGTGTATGTCTGCAATATTTCATGGTTTCTGTGAGGATATTGTAGAAGTTTTCATGGACGACTTTTCCGTCTATGGAAACTCCTTTGACCACTGTCTCCACAATCTTAATAAAGTTTTGCAGATATGCGAAGAAATGAATTTTGTGCTCAATTGGGAAAAGTGACATTTCATGGTTAACGAAGGGATAGTTCTTGGACACAAGATTTCCGAAAGGGGAATTGAAGCGGACAAGGCAAAAATTGAAGCTATTGAAAGGATGCCCTATCCAAGGTACATCAAAGGTATTCGTAGTTTTCTAGGTCATGTTGGTTTCTATAGAAGATTTATCAAGGACTTTTCTAAGACCTCGAGACCCCTTACCAATCTTCTCCAGAAGGATTCTCCTTTTTTGTTTGATGAAGATTGTAAGGAAGCTTTTGAAGTTCTTAAGAAAGCCTTGATAACCGCTCCTATAGTACAACCACCTGACTGGAATTTGCCCTTTGAAATTATGTGTGATGCTAGTGATTTTGCTGTTGGAGCTGTTTTAGGACAAAGGGTTGACAAAAAGTTGAATGTCATCCACTATGCCAGCAAGACATTTGATAGTTCTCAAAAGAATTATGCTACTACCGAGAAGGAATTCTTGGCAGTGGTGTTTGCTTGTGATAAGTTTCGACCGTATATTGTTAATTCTAAAGTTATTATTCATACTGACCATACTGCCATTAAGTATGTTATGCAGAAAAAGGACGCCAAACCAAGACTCATTAGATGGGTACTCCTTCTTCAAGAATTTGATTTGCAGATTGTCGATAGAAAAGGAGAAAACAATCTGGTGGCGGATAATCTTTCAAGGATGGAAGATATCCCGCACGATCCTATTCCAGTGAACGACAGTTTCCCAAATGAACAACTTGCATTTGTAAAAGTACAATCTCATTCTGACCCTTGGTTTGCAGATTATGCTAATTTTATCGTTGCAATGTTTTTGCTTCCAGGTTTTACATTTCAATAGAGGAAGAAATTCTTCACGGATTTGAGGCACTACTTTTGGGATGATCCACATCTTTTCAAAGAGGGTCCAGATGGGATCGTGAGAAGATGTATACCGGAGCACGAGCAGCAGGAAATTCTTCGACAATGTCACGATAGTCCCTATGGAGGACATCATGCCGGTGAAAGGACCGCACATAAAGTTTTACAATCAGGTTTTTATTGGCCTACTCTTTTTAAGGACGACCGAAGGTACGTTTTATCTTGTGATAAGTGTCAGAGAGTTGGTAATATTAGAAGGAGAAATGAGATGCCTATGAATTACTCACTAGTGATCGAACCTTTCGATTATTGGGGTTTTGATTTATGGGTCCTTTTCCTCCTTCACACAAGTACACACACATCTTAGTTGTTGTTGATTATGTAACCAAGTGGGTTGAAGCAATCCCCACTGAGAGTGTTGATCACAAGACATCTTTGAAAATGCTCAAGGATGTAATTTTTCCTAGGTTTGGAGTACCAAGGTACCTCATGACAGATGGAGGGTCACACATCACGCATGGAGCTTTTAGGAAATCTCTAGCCAAGTACGATGTCAATCATAGGATTGCATCACCTTACCACCCTCAAACTAGTGGGCAAGTTGAGCTCACAAATAGGGAGATCAAGTTGATCTTATAGAAGACAGTAAACAGTTCTAGAAAGGACTGGTCAAAGAAGCTAGGAGATGCTCTGTGGGCGTATAGAACTTCTTACAAAAACCCGATGGGCATGTCTCCGTATAAAATGGTCTATGGCAAGGCTTGCCATTTACCCTTAGAGTTAGAGCACAATGCTTTCTGGGCTGTCAGAGAGCTAAATGCTGACCCAAAGTTAGCTGGTGAAAAGCGTCTCATGAACTTGAATTCTCTAGATGATTGGAGGAGTGAAGCTTACAAGAGCGCTAAAATGTTCAAGGAAAAGGTAAAGAAGTGGCACGATAAAAGAATTCTGAAACGTGAATTTAATATTGGTGATAAAGTTTTGTTGTTTAGATCTCGTTTCAGATTTTCTCCAGGTAAACTAATTTCCAGATGGGAAGGGCCTTTTCTTATCAAAGAAGTATATCGGTCTGGTGCAATCAAGATCAATAATTTCGAAGGCACCAAACCTCAAGTTGCGAATGGACAAAGACTCAAACATTATATGGCAGGTGATCCAATCAATGTGGATGTAAACATGATATATATATATATAAGAACTCATGAAGAGCATGTTGCAGCCCAGTTTCAGACTCCGGCATGAGCAGAATAAGAAAAGGTATGTATTACGGTAAGTAAACATCGCGAACGTCAATAAAAGTTTAATTTTCAAAGTTTTGCAATGTTAGGAAAATTCCAAGCCCGAGTGGAGCCGGAGAGGAACTCCAGGGGGCCCAGGAGGCCTCCTGGCCGCGCCAGGAACCCTCCTGGGTGCCCTAGACTCCGACTCCGACTCCACGTAGGCTTGAAACCTTCCTTCTGTTGCGGAAATTTTTGCTATATATTTGCCCGGATAGTCCCGGCACCGTATCTCTCGATTTTGCGTGTTTTCTTTCTCGGTCTATTTCTGCCAGGAAAACTTTTAGAAGATCTAGGTGGCATGGCATCCCCAAGTTCCCCCAAGGACAAGTTCGTCGTCAACGTCATCAACCCTTACCTCGCTGAGCTGAGGAAGCACCCCCCCAGGTCCTTCGTGTGGAGGACGGTGTTCTCCACAAGGAATATCTGAAGGGACCAGTCAAGGAAGGGAGCACCGAGGAGCTGCTGAAGGAGATGGAACATGAGGTCTTCAAGTTCAAGAAGATGGTGGAGCGCGGTGTTGAAGCTAACTTCAACATCAGGAACGAGATCGAGGCTTCCCACAAAAAGGAGATGAAGGAGATGTGGTCAAGTTTGGCCGCCCTAGAAGAAAAAGTTTATGAACTCCAAGCACAGATCTATGATCTGCAGAACCAGAACAGTGAGTATGAACTAAAGTTTCTGCGCATGGGTTTAGGTGCTGAGTGCAGGATCTTGGAGACGGGAATGTCCTTCGAGACTGGAGAACAACTGCCATGGAAGCGCTTCGCCAAGGACTACGTTACTAAGAAGAACAAGAATGAGGAGTAAATCTCCTCGGGTAATGGCATCCCCTTAGCTTGTTCCAAGCTTGGGGGAGTGCCGGGTATCTTTATCTTTTTCTTTAGGAGTCAAGTAGAGTCGTGTCATGTCTAGGGAAGTTACTTTATGAAATAGGTGTTGCTTTGAGGTCTATCACTCCTTTTGTGGAGAGCTTTGTATCGGGGTCGTCCATGAAGGAATATTAATGAGAAGTATATTGGTTTCTTCGCTACACTTGGTATTCTATTCACGCAATCGACATAATGAGCTGATTCTTATGGGGAGTATTGACCTTATATCAGGTATGGCTTCGAAAACTTTATTTAAATTTTGGCAAGTATAGCTTTGGTCATAACAACAAGCATGTTTTTCTCAAAGTAGCAACATAGCCAAAACCTTTGTGTTATTATGCTTGAAGTGTTATGTTGACAAGGAAGACAACTTGATGTTTCATGCTAGTTTTAATGTTTATTCTTTGTATTGATTGCATCTAAGTTGTCATCAATTGTCTGGTCTCACAAAGCTTTGCTATCCAAAACTTTGTACTAAGCGGAATTCTTCTTGTACTTCCATACCCTGAAACAAACATCTTCCACTTGAGTCCACCATACCTTCCTATTTGTGGTATTCTACTACCACTCCTAAAGTATATAATTTGTGTGATATCTCTAGATGTTCAAAATCTTCTGTTTTGTGCCACTAATTCAGCTCATGAGGAAGTGGTGGGTAACCCATGATCTTCTTAATTTGGACAAGTTTTATCTTGGGATTGCATGCCTAATCTGCAAACCCCTAATACGAGAAGGGACTGGCATGAGTGCCCAGCTCGTAAAAGATAAATACTAATGCACAAGTTCCTTCGCCCATTATGAGTGATAAACAAAGGAATTTAAGGGGATGTGATCGTCCCCACATGGGAGCCGTTCCTCCAAACTTGTCCAAATCATGAAGTGAGTGAGTTATCTATCAGAAGTCGTTGACGGATCATGCACCTCCCAAAAGTCTGTTTTTATTCTGTTTGATCTAGAGATGGCACATGAGTTTTCCCTTCTTACCCTTTTGCATGGGGTTTATCCTTTATTTTGTGTTGAGTCAGTCGTTCTTACTTCCTTCCTTCTTGAGAGAGAACATACACTTGATGTTAATAAAGATTCTTGCATACAAAACTACATTGAAAGTTAGCATGTTATATCTTTGTTGACATTATCTTTTGATAAGTGAGTTGTTTGCAAAAGCTTATGCTGAGTAAACATCTTCCTTTGTGTTAACTTGTGCACTTCTTGACTAATAACATGTTCTTTCCAAAGCTCCAACTGGTTCCATTATAAGTGAAAGAGCAAAAGTAAAAGTTATTACTTGTTCCTTGACCAAGGCTATGTTTGCCATGATTTGATGAGTTTTCCAGGTCCTACTTTGTTATAATTGATTACTACTTTCCCATAAGGACCTTATGAGTTTAGGTTGCTGTTGAGGATGCTTCAGTTTGGTGAGAAATCTTGATGCTTCTTGTCCGTATTCTTTTATCGACGCTTCACTCTCTAAACATGTGGACAGGTTTACCGAGCTCAGTAATCGCTAGGGGAGAAGTGAGGCTTGTTTTACACAGTTTCCAACTTTCCGGTGCCGAAGCAGCAGAACCAGAATTCAGCGGTGAAAAGTGGACACCAAGTTGCTACATCAGATCAAGTCCTAATGCGATGAAAATTTACGGGGATCGTTTTTATGGGAATTAACTGGGGATCACCGAGGATGGAGGTGAGGGGACCCACCACGCAGCCAGAAGGGTGCCTGGAGTGCCCCCCCTCCTGGCCGCGCCAGGCACCCTCCTGCATGCCTGGTGGCCCCCCTCGGTGCCCCCTCTCGCCTATAAGACCCCCCTGGGGTGAAAACCCTAGAGACAGAAGAGTTTCCGTGTTTCGCCGCCACCACGGGGCGGAAACCTACAGAGGAGAAAAGCCATCTCCGGCGGGCAGATTCCGCCAGGGAGATCACCTCTCGGAAGGGGAGATCGTCGCCGTCATCATCATCATCATCGTCACGGGCATCATCGAGATCATCTTCAACATCATCCCCAACATCAGCACCATCTCCATCTCCATCCCATCTCATCTCATAATTGCAACTTGTGTTGTAATCCGTACTATCTATCCCCTCTACTCTGTTGGTGTTGATTACTACTTTGTGGTGAATGCTATTGAGTTTTGTTGGAGAAATATTATTGTGTCCGGATTGTTTGCCACCCATCTATCACCTCTGATCATAATCTCTTTTATGTCTTGTGAGTAGTTAATTTAGTTCTTGAGAACATGGGAGAAGTCTAGTTGTTAGTAGTCATATGATGTTGAAGTATTATGTGTTGTTTGATATTTAAGTTGTGTTGTTATTTCTCTAGTGGTGTTATGTGAGTCGAAAACTTAACACTTCACCTTTCATGGGCCTAGAGGAATACATTGTGCACAAAGGATTCTTATGGTGGGTTGCCGGAGTGACAGAAACCTGAACCCCAGTTCGCACACTTTTGCACAAGGGAGTTATGGATCCTTGATCGTAATGTTGTGGTTAGGCTTATGCCTTAATTACTACTTTGTATTTGCGGATGCTTGCAAGGTGTGTAATCATAAGAGTACACTTATCTTAGTCTAGAAGGTGTACTAGCATTAATCCACCCACCAACACTTATCAACACAATACATATTACTTGGCAGAGTATGGTGAAAGTAACTTGGCTATCTCTCTCGAGTGTTCTCGAGAACGCTTTAGCTTTTATAAGTTTAGTTCCTAGGCTTATCCTTGTGAAAGGATTGGGCCACTTGCTACTCCTCAGTTACCCTGTTTAATTTTCTTGTCTTTTACTTTCCTGTTGCTTAAACCAAAAACCCCTAAATATTTACCTTTGAGTGTGTGTAGCCTTTCCTTATCTAGTGTCACTTATCAGCACCTTCTGCTCCTCGTTGGGATCGACATCCTTATTTATCGAAAAGCTACAATTGATCCCCTAGACTTGTGGGTTATCAAGAATCGTTTATTGGCGCGGTTAACAGGGGAGGCAATCCCACTAAACCTATTAACTTCACCGTCATCAGCGTTGCCCCTTTCTCTCTTTTTATTTTCTTTTTCTCTTTATTTTTTTTTTGGTGGCCTCAATGGCTCTTTCTATTTAACTCTCATTTGTCATCTTAGGGATCTTTTAAATTTGTCCTCTTTGAGATCTTTTCCTCTCTTAAGAGCAACACTCTATTTTACAAGAAGTATAGAAGATCTTCACACTTTACAAGGTACTCAACATAAAGAAGATGTAGCTATCATGATGTATGCAAATGTATGCCTCTGCCAGTGTAGGAGGAACATGTATGACATGAAGATCAAGTCATGAAGAGGTGGATGTTGCATGGTAATATATCTCGGAAAGGCTATGGAAATGCCTTGATAGGTAGGTGTAAGAGCAAAGTTTTTCCCCCGTGTGTTTTGGATATTGTTGGAAAAAACAGTAGAGGAACTAACAATGTTTTCTAGTTTAAACAGTTGCATAGGTTCCTGAAGGACAAGCCATGTGATAAAGCTTCAGGGAAGGTCTTCAAGTTATCGAAGCATTACCCACGGAGCGAAGCTTAATCACGAAGGTTGACCCCAAAAAATGAAGGTGTCCTGAAGCTCTACTCATTGAAGGAAATGAAGAAGACGGCGCAAGACTTAGATGTTTTTTTGTAGTTCTTTTTCTGTTCCTTGAGTCATAGGACAAACCGTACTATGAAGAGGGGTATTTAGTTTGTGGACATCGAAGTCATTGAGAAATGCTCAGATCAAATCCAGACCAAGTGAGAAGCCTGAGTGAAGAAATCTCATGTCCACTAAGTTAAACTTCGGTAGCAAAGACTTCGTTCTTTGGCTTCTGAAGCAGATATAAGTCCGTGAGTTAGCTTTACTTGTTCCTCAAGTAAAGTTGCGCATTGATGACAAATCCGACCGTTGTGGACACATGTCAAGCTGTCACCTCGGGTCAGTTTGGTCATTCCGCACCTCGGGATCGCCAACTCTAAATACGCCGCCCCCTCCTCCATTTGCGGGTGGCTGCTCTGAGATCCTTCCAAGAGAGACTGAAGAGAGCAACCCCAAAAATACCACCGAAGCAAAACCCAAAATCCAGATACTGAAGCCTAAGTCCCATTGATCTGAGTAGATTTGAGATGACTTAGGTGAAAGCTTGCTAGCCTTTTTATCTTGGAGAACTGCAATTCTCCTAGACGGTTAGAGAGTTGTTCTTCAGAGAGCGAAGAGTAATTGTCGCCTCGAAGTCCAGTTTGTCAAAGGTTTTGGTGATTTCCTCAATAATCAACCACGAGTGAAGAACTGATCAATCTCAAGGAGTTTGATGCAGTGGAGCAACGGACGGAGAGAGATTTTCTCCAGGTGTTCAATCACCAGTCCCTCCAACCAGGCGTAGCGCTTTGCAGAGCGTGAACTGGTCGAACAAACATCGCCGAGTCCCAGTTCGTTTTTCTTCAAGCATTTACCTTCAGTATTGCATTTGCTTCAATGTTATGCTTCAATGGGTTTTGATTCACTGCATTTAGTTTTGCTTCCAGTTATTCTTCGCTTTTCCGCACTGCTTATGCTTCACTTCAATAGTTTTAGTAGAAAATTTTGAAGTGATCATTCACCCCCTCCCCCTCTGATCAAATACTTGGACTTTCAGTTGGTATCAGAGCTAGTCACTCCCTACACTCTGTGTGTTTTGGATTAACCTCCTGGAGTGTCTTCAAGTATGTCTTTCGCAGCTATTCGCTCCGGCGAACCTATTCCTATTTTTAATGGGAAGGACTACCCGTACTGGAAGGACAAGATGAAAAGAAATATCATGGCTATCAACTCTATCTCCTGGAAAGTTGTCTTGTATGGTGTCACTGTTGCAGACGAGAACGCCATCACTCCTGAAGAAGCAAAACTGATTGATCTTGATTCTGTAGTTTGGGTTTTCATCACCAACCACTTGACACCAGAAAAGTATCATGAAGTGAAGAATATTCCTACTGCCAAAGGTGTCTGGGACTATCTTGAAAAGATTGGTGAAGGTGTTTCTACCCAAAAGGATGACAGAATTGACACACTCCGACGCAAATTCTATCGCTTCAAGAGAATCGAGGGTGAAAAAGTCAGCTCAATTTACAGCAGACTCACATCTCTTGCAAATGAGTTGATTTCCCTCGGTGCTGATGACATTACTCCTCACTCAGTTGTAAGAACTTTGCTTCGCTCATTAGATGACTCGTTTGATCACATTGTGCTGATGATCAAGGAAAGGACTGATTTCAGACGTCTTGTTGCTGCTGATATTCTTGAGAGACTCACTACCTTTGAAATGGAAGAAGATGAGAAACGTGACATAAATGGTTCACGAAGAAAAACTCATGCTTTGAAAGCAAAAGCTTCACGTCATTCTTCACCCGAAGTCAGTTCTGCTTCAGGTGTCGAATCAGATGATCCTGCAAGTATTGGGAAGGATTTGGCATTGATCATGAGACGCTTCAATCGCTTCCAAAGAAAAGGTTTTTCTTCACCGAGAAAGAGTTATTCTTCGAGAAGCTCCACTCACTCATCTCACCGTTCATCCTCAAGAAGCTCTCCATCAAAAGACAACTGTTGCTACAAATGCAAGAAACCAGGTCACTACATTGCTGATTGTCCTCTGTGGGAAGCTGAGAACAAAGCAAAGCATTCGCTCAGAGACTCCTCAACCAAGTCCCACAGATCTTCCAGAAGCTATGAATCCAAGAGACATGATTCCAGTTCTAGAAGAGATAGGAGAAAGATTCTGATGATGACAAGAAAAAGAAGTATCACAAGAAGCGTAAGGGTTCTTCATTGAAGACTTACTCGTCCCGTCGAAGCAGCTCTCACCGGGCCAAGGCCTATCTGGAAAGGAGATGAACTCTGAAGACGAAGCCTCTGGGTCCGAAGCTCATTCAGGCTCAAGGTCTGGGTCAGGATCCGAATCAGATGGTGTTGCTGGTTTGGCATTCGCTTCAGCAGATGCTTCGGCAAAAGCTTCGAGGTCATTCTTCACCAACAACAGTAGTGAAGATGAATCTCCTGCATATTGCTTCATGGCCAAGGCGAAGGTATCCTCATCAAAGTCTAACTATGATACTTCTGATTGTTCTTCATATGACAGTGATTCAAAGATAAGCTATGCTAAACTTGCTAAAATTGCTTCAATTCAACAAGATGAACTTGATTCACTAAGCAAAACCATTAATAAATCAGAAACTCTGTTGATCGATGAGATAGAGAAAGGTCAAACTTTAACTAATGAGCATGAAGCTCTGAAAGAAAAGTTTGAAGAATTATGCTCTCGGCATGATCTTATTTCAGTTGATTATGAGAAGCTCACCTATGAATTTCTTCAGAGGAAAATGGCTCTCGAAAAACTGAAAGAGGCTCATGAAGAGTTGGAAAATGTCAATCTCTCTCTCATGGCTCAACAAGGTTCTGAAGCAAATCATAAAACTGAATCACCTTGTTTGGATTGTTTGGAACGAAGCAAAATTGATTCCAAAGGCAAAGCTCCTATTGTTATTGATGATACTAATGCCTCTGATGAGGAAAACCCTGCTGTTACCGAGGAACTCCTCAGGTTGAAAAAATTATTTGAAACAGGCATGTTCAAAAGTGTGCAAGGTCACCAGTATCTCTGTGATATCCTGAGGAAGGCTCTCCTTCACAGGAATCCCAGGAATGAAGGTGTTGGTTTCGAGAGAAAGATAAACCCTGATGGCACCTATTGGGAACCTGAGCAGTATGCTAAGACTGTTTGGGTCCTTGCCAAAGGGAACCCCATTGATATAGCTAACCTTTCAGGTTTTGATTGCAAGATGAACAAAGCTATTGTAGACGAATCACTTGATTCTGACTACAAACTCATCAAAGATGAACAGGGAAAGGTTACAGCTGAATATGTTGGTACTCCTCCTAAGAATGGCTTCTATAAGAGGCAAATATGGGTGCAGAAAGCACTTGTGGAAAAACTGCCTGCTAACCATACCATGCAGGGAAAGTCTTCGGTACCACCGAATCATTTCTATTCTCTTGAAACAAGAAATGATCCTTTGGTGCCCGAATCAAATGTTCCGCAGAAGCAATACTATCGCACTGGTCGTCATACTTATCATCCTCATAATAATCATACTAAGATTGCATATGCTCATTCTTATGCTAACCATTCGCAGAGGACTTACATTTATGGTGTGCTTGATGGTACACCGAAGCAATACACTCCTGTTCTCTTTAATATTGCTTCAACCAGTGCTTCAACATCTTCTCAGTCACCTGCTTGTTTGTGGGTGGTTAAGAAGAACTAATTCTTCTGCAGGGCTATGTCTCCGGTGGATCCGAATGGGTCATGGATAGTGGTTGCACAAATCATATGACCGGAGACAAGGAGTTATTCACCGAAGAAAAATTATCTCACTCTTCTCAGAAGTACATTACCTTCGGTGATAACAACAAGGGTAAAGTTTTGGGTTTGGGTAAGGTTGCCATATCGAAATATAAGCACATTGACAAGGTTATGTTAGTCCAATTCCTTGGATATAATCTAATGTCTATTTCGAAGTTATGCGATATGGGTATGCTTGTTCTATTTTCTGCTTCGCGTTGTGTTGTCTTTTCACAGGATGACTGTGCGTTTGTCTTCGAGGGTTACCGAAAAGGAGACTTATACATTGTTGATTTTTCTTCGGGCCCTGCTGTATCCACATGCTTAATGGCAAAAGCTTCATCTGGTTGGTTATGGCATCGAAGACTTGGTCATGCAGGGATGAGAAATCTTCATAACTTAGTGAAGAAGAATCATGTTATTGGCCTTAGCGAAGTTAAATTCGACAAGGATCGTCTCTGCAGTGCTTGTGAAGCTGGTAAAATTACGAAGAAACATCATTCAGCGAAGACTATCATAACTACCACTCGTCCTCTTGAATTGCTTCATATGGATCTCTTTGGTCCTCAAAATTATGCAAGCCTGGGAGGAAATAAATATGGTCTAGTTATTGTTGATGATTTCTCTCGTTATACTTGGGTTTTATTTTTGGATGACAAGAGCAAAGTTGTTGAAATCTTCAAGTCATTCGCCAAGAGAGCTCAAACAGAATATGAATTATCTCTGAAGCATATCCGAAGTGATAATGGAACTGAATTCAAAAATACTCATATTGAAGATTTTCTTGATGATCATGGTTGTACTCATGAGTTCTCTGCTGCTTATACACCTCAAAAGAATGGTGTTGTTGAAAGGAAGAATAGAACTCTCATTGAGATGGCCAGAACTATGCTTGCTGAATACAAGACTCCTATTAGGTTCTGGGCCGAAGCAATTAACACTGCTTGTCATATCATCAACAAGGTTTACCTTCACAAATTTCTGAAGAAGACTTCACATGAGCTTATCACTGGTAACAAACCAAATGTTTCGTACCTTAGGGTGTTTGGTGCTCCATGCTTTATTAGAGATATGAATCATAGCTCCAAATTTGCCCCTAAGGCACATGAGGGTTTTCTTTTAGGTTATGGCTCAAACTCTCATACTTACAGAGTCTATAACTCTCACTTTGGGAAAGTTATGGAAACTGTTAATGTGAGGTTTGATGACACTAATGTCTTTCAAAAAGAGCATTTGCCTCATGATCTAGATGAACCTCCTCTTGATGAAGTGATCAGGTCCATGGCTATTGGAGAGATTCGCCCTGTGGAAGCCAATGCTCGTCAAGCTTATAGGAATGATGATGGTCCAATGTTCCCACACATAGCCTAGGGCGCTGGAGATCAACATCCTGAAGCAAATGATGAACAGGACGAAGAAGAACAAAGGAACGAAGGAAATGCTAATCCCGAAGGAAATGCTGAAGCTGGAGGTGAAGCAGATCCTGAAGCAGCAGCTGAGCCTGAAGCTAATGGTTCGACTCTATCACGAGTCCGAAGACGAGTTGATGTTGATTCGATCCTTGAAGAAATTCAACAACCAGGTCGTCCCACAACTCGCTCTCGTACTCGTTTGGCTAACTTCTGTGGAAACTTTTCATTTGTCTCCATGCTAGAACCTTCAAAGTTTGATGAAGCCATGAAGGATCCAGATTGGCTAACTTCCATGCTCGAAGAACTTAACCAGTTCGAGCGAAACAAAGTCTGGTCCTTAGTTGATAGACCTGATCCCACGAAGCACACTTCATTGGTACAAAGTGGATTTTTCGCAATAAGCAAGATGAAGATGATATAGTGGTAAGGAACAAAGCCCGTCTGGTAGCACAAGGTTACACCCAAATCGAAGGTATTGATTTCGGCGAAACTTATGCTCCAGTTGCTCGTCTCGAATCCATTCGTGTTATGCTTGATTTTGCAAATTACAATGGTATTCTGCTTTATCAAATGGATGTGAAAAGTGCTTTTCTTAACGGAGAAATCGAGGAAGAAGTGTATGTTATGCAGCCTCTAGGTTTTGAAGACCCGAAGAAACCCGACATGGTGTACAGGTTACACAAGGCCCTCTATGGGTTGAAGCAAGCACCTCGTGCTTGGTACGACACATTGAAGGATTTCCTTCTGAAGAAAGGCTTCAAACCAGGAACCACTGACCCAACACTTTTCACTCGATCTTATAATGATGATTTGTTTGTATGTCAAATATATGTAGATGATATCATTTTTGGATGCACTAACACTGAAATCAGCGAAGAATTTGCCAAGATGATGTCGAAGAAATATGAGATGTCTATGATGGGTGAATTGAAGTTCTTCCTTGGACTTCAAATCCGTCAACAGAAGAATGGCACCTTTATTTCTCAAGAAAAATATCTCAAGGATTGCCTGAAGAAATTTGGTCTTACTGAATGCAAAACTATTAAGACGCCTATGCCTACCAATGGCTTCTTAGATGCAGATGAGAAGGGCAAAGCCTTCGATCAGAAGAAATACCGGTCTATGATTGGATCCCTTTTATATCTTTGCGCATCTAGACTTGACATTATGCTTTCAGTATGTATTTGTGCTCGTTTTTAGGCAAATCCAAAGGAATCTCATCACACTGCTGTAAAGCGAATTCTTCGTTATCTTGCTCACACACCTACCTTGGCTGTGGTATCCCAAGGGAGCTCAGTTTGATCTCATTGGGTATTCTGACTCTGACTGGGCTGGTGATCGTGTGGATAGGAAGTTAACTTCAGGGACTTGTCATTTCCTTGGAAGATCACTTGTGTGTTGGGCTTCAAAGAAGCAAAACTGTGTTTCAATATATACTGCTGAAGCCGAATACATTGCTGCTGGGTCATGCTGTACTCAGATTCTATGGCTGAAGCAAACGCTGAAGGATTATGGTATTCATGTGAAGAAAATTCCACTTCTATGTGATAATGAGAGTGCAATCAAAATTGCTCACAATCCTGTGCAACACTCTCGCACGAAGCATATTGACATTCGCCATCATTTTCTTCGTGATCATGTTCAGCGTGAAGATATTGTTATTAGTCATGTCAGAACTGAAGATCAACTGGCAGACATTTTCACGAAACCATTTGATGAGAAAAGATTCTGTGCGTTAAGGTGTGAGATCAATATATTGGACTCACGACATGTACTGTAAGACCGAACCTTTAGTCTTCTATATATATTCATTTACTTAGTCGCTTACCTATTTTGTTTCGTTGTTTGATTTTGTTTCGTTTTCCTTATTATATCTCGTTTGGTTTTAGCCCTCTATGCTTATCACCTTTTGCTTCGTTCGGTTTTTCTTCGAGGTGATAAGTGTCGGACCCTACCCTTTCTATTCTTTTTCTTTCTTATTCTGTCTGTCCAAAATGGTTGAGCACAATTGAAACGGAAAACATTTGCTTTGAACATCATTGAGTTCCGAATCAAATGCTTCCAATTTTCATCGAAGTTTTACACAAGTCGAGGTCATATTCTTCGGTCGTTGAGATCCCATCAAATCCGGGTCGTTGAGATTTTCTTGCGATTCGCCACGAGATCCTCGCCGTAGAATCCGGAGAGACAATCGCTGGGGGCCGTTCGATCTGATCTGACAGCTCCTGTCAGACCGGCCTATATAAGGCATCCCACCCCAGCGAAACCATCCCACCTCCTCATTCGCATCTCCCCGGAACCCTATCTCCCGAGCGCCGCTGAGCTCTTCGTCTCCGTCGTCGTTCTCGCCGCTTCACTGCCGGAAGAGCGCCGCCGTGGACTTCACGCCGTCGACGAGCACATCCTCTCCGCTCTTCGCCGTCGTAGTTGCTTGACGCCACCGAGTTAGGGTACGCCAAGCCTCGGTCCAATCTCCATCTCTGGTGTTCTTCTGTTTCCAGATTGGATCCGAGTTCATAGTTTGTTTGTTTTTGGATGATTTCCGTAGGTTTCCCTGATCCGTTGGATCGTTGCACCGTTGCGAAACCTGTTTCTGCTAGTCAAGGTTTCCTCCTCGATTCAGGTTAGAAGTTAGGGTTAGTATCTATCTGTTCTGTGTTAGGGTTTCTGTTCATCATTGTCTGAGGTTAAGTCTAGCTCATAACAGACCAGAATATTTACCCAAAACTCTTCACTGAATCTCTTGTCAAATCTGTTTTTGGATCGAAACTTTTGCTGGTGCTCATTCCATACTCGCCCTTTTTCCCTCGCTACCTTTGTGATGTTCACAGGATGTTTGGAGAGTTAGGCTTCGGAAATGAGTCTCCAAATCTCGATCACATCAACGAAGCAGAACGATCTGCTCCGAAGAAGAAAGGAGGCCGTACAAAGGAAACCAACAACGCCAGAGGCATCCCCGAATCTATTCGCATTGCTCTGGGTTATGACACACCTCCTGAAGAGACCAAGGAGCAGCGCAAGAACCGCTTGAAAAACATTCGCCGGTACTGGGTTGTACGATGGTACAAATACAAGAGCATTCCCACATGGAAATGGACTATGCAATTTGCCTTCAGTCCACCCTATCTTTATACTTCAGCCATGTGCAATCAGTACACTGAAGAGAATCGCCACCTGTACTACCCAGTTCCACCGAAGCTTCCTCACCCCAACACTCTCAGGACACCAGATGATTACCTAGAAGAACAAGAACGATTGAGAATCGCTGCTGAAGCCAAGAGGCTGAAAGAAGAGAAAAAGGCAGCCAAGTTGGCTGAAGCTGAAGCCCAAGGTGAAGGGCCTAGAAAGAAGAAGAAGAAGAAGCTGAAGAAGAAGTCTGCTTCTCCACCCCATGCTACAACAGAAGATGAAGATCATGCCAGATTAGAGCAAGCTGCTCTGGAAGATTCCTTCATGGATGAATCCAATGCAGCTGATGAAAAATCTGAATTCGAAGCAGATGACGAATCGGATGATCCTGCTCCCCCCAAGAAATAAAAACTTCAGATCCCACGGAATAAAAAGCCAGGAGAGAAACCTGAGGCTAAGGTCAAGCCTTCTGCTCGTCCCACCATTGATCTCTCCAACTTGGTTGTCACGAAGCCCTTGGCCTCCAAGCCACCGGCTGATGCCCCCGACTTTGAGAGGCGATCAAAGCAGAAGCACGACCCCGCCAAGAGACAACCTGCAAAGGCTTCAGCAACAACGAAGCCCAAGCAGTCTGCTGCAACAAACCCTTCAGTGAAGCACAAGCTCACTGAAGAAGTATTGAGACAAAAAGACCTCGCGGAGGCACTTGAGCGCAACATCCATGCCAGAAGCGCAACTGAGAAGAAGAAGGCAGATGAGGATGCTGCCAGACAGAAAAAGGAGTTGGACTCAGCCAAGATGGCTGCAGAGAAGGCTGAGACGAAGCGCAAGCTCGCCGAAGCCGCAAAGAACGAAGAGAAAGCTGCTACTGAAGCTAAACAGCTAGCTGAACATGAAGCTAAACACAAGGCTTCATTAGAAAGCCTCAGAACGAAGAAAGCTGAGAAAGCTGCTAGGGAAAGTCAGAAGAGGCCCGTAGTTGATATGACTCCCTCAGCTATTCCATCGAAGCAGAAAGGCATATCTTTGCCTGAAGCTCAAGCTGAAACTGATCGTCAGAGTGACCATCCATTCCCTGACTCACGTGAAGGCGAACTCTGGGATCAGTTGGGCATCACTGAAGCCCTTTGGGAGAAGTGTGCTGCTGAAGATCCTGATGCTGTTGACATTGGAGAAGTCTACATTTCCAGATCTATCGAAGCTATGATCACTACTATGATTAGTCAGCTGAAGGATTTGCATTCAAGAGATAGGGCTGAAATGAAAAAGATTCACAACTATCAGAAGCGAGTTGAATCAGAACCTGATGAAGAATTCAAACAACACGCCCTGAAATTGCTTCAACAAGTGACATAAGTCAATTATACCACCAAGGACAATATCAAAATCTACAAAGGCAAAGTAAAGGCCGCTGTAGATGACATGGTGAAGACCCATAATGCTTCCATTATGGAAAGGGATTCGAGGAAACGTAAGGCTTCGCCCGAAGCTGAACGAGTTGTTGCACCGGCTCAATCTCCTAAGCCTGCTCCATCAAAGGCAACAGGACCCTCACCGAAGAAGAAAACCACCAAGAGTCTCAAGGTTACTTTGGCCTCAGCCGCAGACATGGATACAAGTGATGAACAACCCCCGGAATCTCCTGAAGCCGTTCCCACTCCTGCACCGAAGCCAAAGCCATCCAAGCCCGCATCAAAGCCTTCAGCTCCACCCACCAAGAATCCCACACCTCCTCCTACCAGAACCATCCCCAAGCAAACTCCACCCCAGAAAGCTCCTAACCCCACTCCAACGCCTACACGAAACCCCTCACCTATACCACCTCGTGTTCCCACACCCATTCGTGCTCCAACCCCCGAACCACAAAGGATTCCCACTCCACCAGTTGCTCCCGCACCACCTCCATCACCTCCACATGAAGCTACTGCACTATCCCCAACCCACTCCAGAACCCATGTTACTCGAGATTTTTCCCCCGCCAGAACAGTTCAAGAGTCTGAAGCACATGTGCCCGACACCGAAGCACATGATGACGAAGAAGAACAAGTACAAATTCTGAATCTGTCGCAAGAGCAAGCGCTTGTAGTCGCTCAATCTGCTGGCCCTTCAAGAGCCAATCAAATTGCTCCTCTGCAAAGAATTCGTGACCGTTCGCGCCCCTGCCAAGATACCCAGCTTGACTCCAATTACCCGCGTGAAACTTTTCCTATATTCAAGGGTGCTGGTTATTCTTCAAGGCATGGCCCGGAATTCAACCTGTAACAACATAGGAAGCGCCATCGATTCTTTGGTGTTAGTCCTTATGCTTCTGACCGCACAGCGGATGATCTTCGTTTTTGGACTGCTGAACAACAAGTCTTATACACCAAAGTCTTCTGCCAGCAAGGAGTTCTGTTTAGGCACAAGTTTTTGGACTTGCGAAGTCTTTCCACTGCATCCTTCTTTCAGAACGTCCTCGAAACTATTGAAAATCAGAATTTGTCTCGGTTGTTTGCGTTGAGCACTCCTTTCAACTCAGAGCTCATCAAGCAATTCTATGCAACCCTCTATGTGTCTGGTGATGCCAATGAACCCAGCTCATGGACGCTGGAATGGATGATTCAAGGAAAAGTCTTCAGGATGTCCTCTGCCGAATTCATGGAAATTGTTAACATCCCAAGGCATATTGGAGGTCATGAAAAGATTCATGTTGAACCTGATCTGTCTGAAGAAGAATTTGCAACTCGGTTGGATCCTGAAGCCACTGATAACCATATTCCTCAAAACATTCTCCCAAAGCACTTGAACTTCATTTCAAGGACTTGGTTCTTCATCCTGTCAAATTCATTGATTCCTTTGAGTACAACTTCGGAAGAATCGAATCTTTATCCAGAGACAAGGCATGCTATTATGAAACTCACTCATGGCCTTCTCTTCGACTTTGAGGATTGCTTCATTAGGAATTTGGTTCATGCAGCAGAGCTACCTTTCACACTGAAACCCTATGCTCCCTGGCTGCAAGTAGTATGTAACTATGGTTGGAACGAAGACTTTGTGGCACGCCATCATCCGAAGATTTTCCTCCCACCAGTGCGTGACTCCTTGGAACTGCTAAGGAAACCCAATGATCCATTTGCCACATATGTTGGTGTGCGCCATGAAGTCAATGAGCGAAACTTATCCAAGACGTTCCAGAAAGACTGCCATCATTTTGAAGTTAATCTTCGCACGCAGCAAATGCTTGACAACTTTATTGAAGAAAATCAACGCCAGATGCAGTTTCTTGCTTTTGAGATCAACCGTGTTGGCAATATAGCACTCAACAACAATCAGTACTTGCGTGTGCTCAAGCGTCATTCGTGGAAGGGACTCCGGAAATTCAACTCTGTGAAAGGTCTTCGTAAAGATCGCATCTACAAAGAGTATCCGCACCTCCAGCGACACTTTTTGCGTGATGACTCAGTAGACCGCCCGAATCAGAAGATCCCTCCCCTGCACAAGATTGATGAAGTATTCTTCGTCAACGAGCCTGAACCCATCCGGCCAGATACCGTCTCCGAGAATGACTCCATCACCTCAAAGGACAACGACGGACTCGACGACAGCGACCTCGACATCAACCTCATCACTCAGACACGCCACGAAGCTATTCCTACGTCTTCTTCCGAAGAAGAATCCTCAGGCGATCAGTCTTCGTCGGATGAGTGTTCGTCGAGCACAGCTTCGTCGGGTTCTCAGGGTGCTGATGATGCGTAATAGATCTCTCGAACCTCTTCTCAACCTTTTGTCCAATCATTGAAAAAAAGGGGGAGAATGAGGGCATCGATGAGTTAGTTTTGCATCGGGGAAAGGGTTCTTGCTATCTGTTTTTGCTTTGTTTGGTTAAGTTACGACAAACATTCCATTCCTTTCGATTGGGTTGTAACTTAAGTTTTACTTCGGTCATGCTACTCCTGTGCTACACTTAAAGTTTTAATAACCCCCTTTGCTTGCAAGTATTGCTTCGTATCTTCTATATTGCAGGTGGTTATTATTTTCTAAGTCACAGGTCATTGGAAGAAATTGCATACATTCCTGGATATATATCTTCAATGCAATTGTATTCGCTAAGATATTTTGTTTTGCTCTCCACCGAAGAAAAATTATCTCAAGCATTAACTTCGATTATAAATCTTCGATGCTTGTATTCAGGGGGATCCAAAAACTTCATATCTTAGAGTTTGTCCCATCCTTCACAAAAACTTCAATATCTTTTATCGATGCTTGTTTTTTCAACAATAGTCCAAAAAGGGGGAGATTGTAAGAGCAAAGTTTTGCCCCCGTGTGTTTTGGATATTGTTGGACAAAACAGTAGAGGAACTAACAATGTTTTCTAGTTTAAACAGTTGCATAGGTTCCTGAAGGACAAGCCATGTGATAAAGCTTCAGGGAAGATCTTCAAGTTATCGAAGCATTACCCACGGAGCGAAGCTTAATCACGAAGGTTGACCCCCAAAAATGAAGGTGTCCTGAAGCTCTACTCATTGAAGGAAATGAAGAAGATGGCGCAAGACTTAGATGTTTTTTTGTAGTTCTTTTTCTGTTCCTTGAGTCATAGGAAAAACCGTACTATCAAGAGGGGTATTTAGTTTGTGGACAACGAAGTCATTGAGAAATGCTCAGATCAAATCCAGACCAAGTGAGAAGCCTGAGTGAAGAAATCTCATGTGCACTAAGTTAAGCTTCGGTAGAAAAGACTTCGTTCTTTGGCTTCTGAAGCAGAACTAAGTCCGTGAGTCAGCTTTACTTGTTCCTCAAGTAAAGTTGCGCATTGATGACAAATCCGACCATTGTGGACACGTGTCAACTGTCACCTCGGGTCAGTTTGGTCATTCCGCACCTCGGGATCGCCAACTATTAATACGCCGCCCCCTCCTCCATTTGCGGGTGGCTGCTCTGAGATCATTCCAAGAGAGACTGAAGAGAGCAACCCCAAAAACGCCACCGAAGAAAAACCCAAAATCCAGATACTGAAGCCTAAGTCCCATTGATCTGAGTAGATTTGAGATGACTTAGGTGAAAGCTTGCTAGCCTTTTTATCTTGGAGAAATGCAATTCTCCTAGACGGTTAGAGAGTTGTTCTTCAGAGAGCGAAGAGTAATTGTCGCCTCGAAGTCCAGTTTGTCAAAGGTTTCGGTGATTTCCTCAATAATCAACCACGAGTGAAGAACTGATCAAGCTCAAGGAGTTTGATGCAGTGGAGCAACGGACGGAGAGAGATTTGCTCTAGGTGTTCAATCACCAGTCCCTCCAACCAGACGTAGCGCTTTGCAGAGCGTGAACTGGTCGAACAAACATCGCCGAGTCCCAGTTTGTTTTTCTTCAAGCATGTACCTTCAGTATTGCATTTGCTTCAATGTTATGCTTCAATGGGTTTTGATTCACTGCATTTAGTTTCGCTTCCAGTTATTCTTCGCTTTTCCGCACTGCTTATGCTTCACTTCAATATTTTCAGTAGAAAATTTTGAAGTGATCATTCACCCCCTCCCCCTCTGATCACATACTTGGACTTTCAGTAGGTATGGTGGCTGTTTTGAGGAAAGGTATAGGGAGGTTTATGATGACAGAGTGTATCATGCCAAGGGTTTGGATATGTGCACTAGAGACAAATTAATAAAGATATTTGTCACATATCCGTTTTGTTCATAATACGTTTTATATTGTGCTATAATTGTATTACTTGGAAATACTAATACAGGTGTAGTATAAAACATGGTCTGTAGTTTAACTCGGGTAAACTATCTCATTGGGCAATCGATTGATCAAGCTTTCCTGATCATGGCGACACTTAAGTCCATTGACAATGAGGTCATATCATTAAGGGGAATGATGTGATGGATGTACACCCACCTAAAGTATTGCAATGTGATCGAGTCACATAGTTCAGCGTTGCTATGACTTTGTAACGTATGGCTTAGTCCTTAGACCGTAATGATCATACGTAATTACCATCTATGAGGAGACTTTGATTTGTATCCCACCGCTTGACTGAAATATGCTGGCTATAACGGTGCACTTTGGGTATTCCTAAATAGATGGTTGATGAGTATGTTAATAGATCAGAGCGGGATTTGTCAGTCCTTGTGACAGGACAGGTACTCTGGGCCCACTCGGTGATATTGCATCAACACCTTGCAAGGACGTGACTAGGTCACAAGAGATGCAATGATCATGGACGAGAGAAGTTGTTTGTTGTGAACGAGATTTGAACACGGTATGTAGGATACCGACGATCAAACCTCGGACAAACAACGTACCGCAGCACAAAGGGATTACGTCGTATCGTTAACGGTTTCCAAAAGCGATCGAAGTTCATTCGATGGAAGCGCAGGGGCTGTCAAGGATTGTAACCAGGTCCAACTGACTAGTCATTGGTCAATGAGAAGAGTCTCGACCATGTCTGCTGTTTCCCGGACCGTTAGGGTGTTACACTTAAGGGCAATCGATGAATAGGACAGTTACGGGATCAATCGGTGAAATAGGAGAAATCACCGGAATAGTTCCGGAGGAGGACGGAATGGTTTCCGGACATTTTGAATAGTTCAAAATAAAGTTTAATTGTTTTAATAATGTTTTATTATTTAATTATCTGAATTAAATATTTAAAACATATTAAATAAATTAAAAAATGGGAAAAAGGCTATATGGGCCCATGGGGCCCATTAGGGGAGGAGGGGGTTTCCCCCCTTGGGCTTGGCGCCAAGGGTGGGGCCCAAACCCCCCTATGGCCGGCGCACCCCCCCCCCCTTGGTAGTTTAGTCCCACATGGGGAGGGGAGGAGGATCACACCCCCCCCTTGGCCTATATAAGGAGGGGTAGTCCCCCCTTTTTCCAACACACCAATATCTCCTTCTTCCTCCTTCTCCTTCCTGGAAGGGGACTCCCCTTGTTTGGAGTCTGCACCAGGATTGGAGTTCTCCACCATAAGGCAGTCCGTGGCTCTGCTGGACTCGGGATCCATAGCCGTCTTTCAACCGCTGCTCGCCTGGTTTGGGGCCCGGGAGGAACATCGATTGTACCGTACGTGTATAATCTCTTCGAGGCACTACACCTGTGGTGCTACTTCGTTGCTGGAGGTTTACCGGGAGTCATCCTCGCCGGTGTTGGTCTTCTACACGACATGGAGGTCGTAGTTTTGAGTCTACGCCAACCACGTTCGCAAGAACGTTTCCCTCTTTCGGTCTTCAAAGGTATGAACACCGATTCCCTCCGTTACTTTACATCGCCATAGCATAGATCTTGGGTTCGGGTACCGTAGGTATGAAAAATTTGTGTTTTCTTCCCCGTATCCCGACAGTGGTATCATGAGCTAGCTATGCGTAGATCTATTGTACGGGTAGAACACATCTAGGATGTGGGCATCGAATCTTCATTCGTTACCCTCCCACGTGTACTCATTTAGCGTTGCGGCAATGTTTGATGAAGCGGCCCCCGACCGACCTTACTCGTTTACGCGAGACTGGTTCCACGCTTGACATATGGCTTGTACCATATAAAGTGGCTGGGGGGTGTCTGTCTCTCTGCATTAGCGATGCGAAGATGTTTGCAACGGAGGGCCCCGACAGGGGTGTAATAGAGACGGATGGGAGACGGTGTTGTGGCATGTTTTTCGCAGGATAGAAATGGTTCTCTCTCTCGAAACCCCTATCAGCCACGTAAAACTTGCACAAGCTAAAGTAGAAAGGCGTTTAACTTTTCTTTGCATGAAGGGGGATCATAGGTTGTATGATTTACAGTTTTATTTCCTGTTTTATGCTAGTATGCTAGATATATCGACGGTAGCACGAAACAGGACCATCTCTCACAATACAAACATTGTGTTCTCCCTTGGTGGGCACCGCCTGGAAGGTTCTCCCATATGGCTTGATGCTCCGTACATACCGGAGTTGTCCTACATATTAAACGAAGTTCGCATGAGGTTGGGTTCGGCAAGCCTGGCATATGCAGATATTGCCTTGCTGAACAGCTAACATCAAGGTTTGATTGGCAGGCTTGACGTATGTAGATGCGGGCCTGGAACACAGGAGACTGAAAGGTCGAGCACAAGTCACATGCCTGATGCGATTGGCTTAGAGGCCTACCTGGTTCGCATACTCATCGCCGTGACGATCGGGGGAGGTATGGGGGCTGGGATTGTGTAATCACTTAGTTAAATTGAGAGGGTTTATCTAAGTGGGAGCTTTCTAGAATTTTGAGAGTAAATTGAAAATCCACATTATGAACAAAAGTCTAAATATGTATCCTTGTGAATCAACCTTGTAGATGGCAGCACCTCGCCCCTCGTTCAACTTAGGATCATTCCTAGAGAAAGATAAGCTAAAAACAGATGGGACAAACTTCACCAACTGGTTCCGCACCCTGAGGATTCTCCTCGTTCCCCTCAAGATGGCATACGTACTAGAGGTCGCGTTAGGTGACGCACCAGCAGATGATGCCAGTCAAGACGATAAGAATGTCTATCTCTCCAGGACTGATGATTACAACCTTGTCCAGAGTGGCATGCTCTACTCCATGGAGGCTGAGCTGCAGAAACGCTTTGAGAGGATGGGTGCATATGAGATTATCACCGACCTCAAGGCGGTCTTCGCACCTCAAGCCAGGGCTGAACGGTACGAGGCTTCTGAAGCCTTCTTCTCAGCAAAGATGGACGAGCACGGCAGCGTGAGTGAGCATGTAGTCAAAATGTCTGGCTACGTTCATCGCTTGAATGCTCTGGAATGCAAGATTCCAGATGAACTTGCTGTTGATAGGGTGTTGCAGTCGCTTCCCCCTAGCTACAAAGGTTTTGTGCTGAACTACAACATGCAGGGGATGACCAAAACCCCTTATGAGTTGTTCGCCATGCTGAAGAGCGCCGACGTTGAGATCAAGAAGGAGCACGCCGTCTTCATGGTCAACAAGACCACTGACTTCAATAAGTCAAGCAGGCGGGAGAAGGCGAAGAGAGGTGGCCCCAAGAGGGATGGCAAGTCAGTTGCCGCTCCTCCCAAGGCACCCAAGCCTAAACCCGGAGTGGAGTGCTTCTACTGCAAGGGTGAAGGTCACTAGAAACGCAACTGTCGGGACCCGGGGTTAGCGTATGCAAGTCCAGTTAAGGCATAGTCATATGGAGAGCCGAGAACCATACCCACTTGTCTAAGCAGACAAGGCCAAGCACAGAACGTTCTCGGAAAGCATCGTACGTGAGGAACATCCCATCCAGGCCGGATGATCAACTGAGATGGGTCCTCATCGTCCGCACACAAGTCTAATGATATGGGTGGTGAACTACCATATTCAAAGACAAGTCGCCTCAACCATACTATCGACTATCTCATAACTCTTACATAGACTTACTCCAGCCCGATCACTTAGTCGGGGTCTAGGGCGGGCTCGATCATACCACAAAGTGTGCACGAGACAGAGTCTCGAACAATCGCATCGCGATGCCCCAAGCTGCGCACATCTAAGGGCCACTTGGTGTATGAAAGACCGCCAGCCAGAACACAAATAAGGTCTCGAAAACCCATACAAAGACATGTATGTTATAAACATACACGCAGCACACATGCCTTGTATGAACAGTAGGTACCATTGCAATTCTCTACAAAGTGTACATTTTATTTATAACTCTTATAGAGTACACACAGATATCACAAACATGTGATCCAACATTACAACACGAAGCGGAAGCAAATTATGTCTGAGTACAGACAAGTTTAACAAATGGCTTAAGAAGCCTTATTTAAACACAAGCCCTCCATGAGGGAACCAGTCGTCTGACTGGGACTAGACTAATTGGTCTTCAGTCGTCCAGCTCGATGAAGAAGCCACCTTCGGGGTCAGTGGCATCATCTAAAACATAGATTAAGCAAACTTGAGTACAAAGTCGTACTCAGCAAGACTTACATAGGAACTATACTACTCATGCACATGTATCAAGGTAAAGGGAGGTGGGGTTCACTTGCAGAAGTGCCAGCTTTGACTTGGCTAATCCTGAACTACGAGTACCAGACTTTGAGGTAAGAAGCGTACACGAGTCCACTACTTTCTCCAACCAATACACCACTATGGTGTCTTCCTCGACTTCCCCACGAGGAAGCACGCCATAGCACTCACACTTATCTTGGTGTGTTTTAGAAGTATCCGGTTCAAGTTATCTAATAATCAAGCTAAGCTTTCCAAGCAGTCCATAACCGCGGACGTGGCTATTCGAATAGTTTTGTTAACCTTGCAAGGGTGTACCGCTACACACACATGATCATCATTTACCGCCTTTGTACTCGACACCGTTGAAGAGGTGTCGGCGAGGATGCTCACCACAACTGTTACCTCATAGCCGATCTAGTCCGAGAAAGCCGCCTACTTGGGTTGGTTACCACAATCGTGAACCCGGCCGGTTTACCGAAGTGGACCCAAGTGATGTGTGCGTGGTGCATAAGCCGGTCTCGGGTGAGCCGTTCTCTCACTTAGCAACCAGGCCACAGACCTACCAGAACTCCGAACTATTGCGACATCTGTACATCGAAAGGGATGAGTTAGTAAGTTGAGAGGGGTCAGTGAGCCCAATGTGTGGTTGTACTCTTCATCTTGGATCACCACACAAGAACTCGTACTAGGGCGGTGTTCAACGAGACAACCCACCGTGTACTCCTACACAACCTCTCATCGTTCACCTTGTATTAGGGTCGATTCACCAACACTTTTCTACCATCATCAACGTGACCATTCCCATCCCGACTCACATCACAGTAACAACAAGGTATCATACTAAGCATGCAATAAGCAGTAACATTGCAGGGGCCACATGATATCAAACAACTCCTACATTTGCTAGGATTGTGGTTTGCTTACTACTGTGACAAAATGATAGGTCATGCAAAGGAATGGGTTCATCTATGCGGTAGAATCGTAACATGGTGATCATCCTAAACAATGCATAAGCGAGACATGAGAGGGAAGTGGGATTTTATCGACATGATCAATGGGGGTTTGCTTGCCTTGCTGACGAGGTTCGGGTTCGGGGTCTTCAACGTAGGGGGTGACCTCGGGTTCCGGCTCCACGTCTATCAGCAACATGAAAATCATAGGATCAACAGAATGTATAATGCACAATCACATGAATAAAATTGAAAGGGTGATGTTCATGGTACTGATGTGTTGAGCATTCCATTTAAATGGAGTATATTGCATTTGAAATGCAAATTCAAACTCCACATTTGAATTCAACATTACCCAAGTTGTATGTGATAAGGTTTGATCATTTTGAATCATCTTCAAATGTGTATGATATGCCTCTGATGTGTGATTGAAATGTAGCATGTTTCCATGGTTCAAGTTGCAAAAATATTTGATTTGAATTTGATTTAATTCCATTTAAATCAAATAGCAAATGCTACTGATCACATTTTAAATTCAACTCGAACAGAGTTCAAAGTTGCATATTTGGAAAGATAATTTTCTCCTGATCATTTTTCATATATTATTTGTCCAATTTGGAGTTAATATGAATTTTCTCTGAATTTCCAAAGTTTGGGGTATTTTCTGGAATTTCTGGAATTCTTTTAACTCAAATAATCTCTGGAAATTCATTTAAATTGATTTATTGCGCAATTGCTGACGTCAGGGGGGGCTGACATGTGGGGTCACCTTGTCAGTGACTGGGTTAATTAACCCGTGGTTTAAGTTAATCCAGTGGCTTAATTAAGCCACTGGTCCCACTTGTCAGTGACCCAGGGGGTCATTAGCCGAGTGCTTAAGGGCTAACCCACCGGCGGCTTGACGCCGGTGGCTTAGCCACGGCGGCGCACTCGCCGGAATGGCCTAGGGGCCACGGGAGGGGAAACGGAGGGCACCGGCTTGCTCCTGGAGGTCGTCCGCGTCTTCTGGAGGCAACAGGGGGTCACGGGGTGCTCGGAATCGACGACAGCGATGACTCCGGCGGAAACAGAGAACCGGCGAGGTCGTAGTCGAGGCTAGGGGGCACGGATTGGGCTGAGCTCGTGTGCGTTCGAAAGCTGGAACACCCACTAGTCAAACGCGCGCACTGGGGGTCGCGAGGAGCACGAGGGCGAGATCTAGCTCAACCATGGTGGCGAGGAGCTCGGTTCTCATGGAGGATTTGGCTAGAGGGGCTACGGGGTGCTAGGAGCTTGGGGGAAAAACTCAGAAGCTCACCGCGGATCGAACAGAAGCAACAGCAAGCTCGGGGAGGCTTCAACGGCGGCGAATCGACGACGGCGAGCTCGCGGGTCCGGCGAGTTCTCGGTGAAGCTTGCGTCTCGTCTGGCCCGAATTGATGTGTTTCCTGCTGCTAGTCGTCGAAGTCGAGGACGAGGAGCACGGTGGACTTGCTGGCTTGAGCTCTAGGGCACGGTGGCCACGCGGGGGCTCGACGGCGCTCCGGTGAGGCTTCGGGCGGCGAAGGATTCGAGCACGGGAGGAGGAGGAGGAAGCTCTGGAGGGGGGGAATGGACTGCGGAGGCTGCGGGGAATCTCCAGGTGCGAGAAGAAGCCACGGGGAGGCCTGGAATCTACTCGACGGCGACGTGTCGTCTCCGGCTAGCTCGGTGGCATTCCACCGAGCAGCTTGGAGGCGCGGGAGGGGGAAGAAGACGCCCCTACCTCTGTGGGCCGGCTGGGCTGGGGTGGGCTGACTTCGCCTGGGCGCCAGGTAAGGATTTCTGATTTCTTTTCTATTTTCCTTTTCTGACATTTTTTCTGTTTAGCTAAAATAAATAGCTAAACATTTTATTAAATGCTGAAAAATTTTATGTGGCCTCATAATAATATAGACTAGCCACTTATAAACTTTCAACATTTTTAAAATTCAAATAATTTGAATCTTAAATCAAATAGGGGTATTTCTTTAATTCCAAGGCACTGTTTGATTATTTGAAAAATCTATGAGCATGGGATGGGTCCCACATCACTTGATATGTGATCACACTCATTTATAAGACTTTTCAAAAATCTAACATGAATTTTTGGAGAAGATTTTTATCTGGCCTTTTTGAATTAATTCATCTGGGGGGTGTTCCTTCTCCCATTTGGATTTTGAAGTTGATTTCCTTTGAAAATTTGACATGATGCAAGGTTACTTGATCCTAGCACATTACCTAACAGAGGGTTCTGACAACTCGCCCCCACTCAACAGAATCTCATCCCGAGATTCAGAAGTCTGCAGGAGGAAGGTGGGGTACTCGGCACTGAGACGGTCTCCTCTTTCCCACGTAGCTTCTCTTTCAGAGTGGTGTGACCATTGGACTTTCAGAAACCTAATCTTCTGACGACGAGTGACACGCTCTGCGGAATCAAGAATACGAACGGGGTATTCTCGATAAGAAAGGTCATCTTGAAGATCAAGCGTTTAATGGTCGACTTCGCGGATGGGGTCCTTGAAGCAACGCCTGAGTTGGGACACATGGAATACATCATGTACTCGGGAGAGGTGCGGAGGTAGTTCAAGTTGGTAGGCAACTTCTCCACGTTTAGCAATAATGCGGAAAGGTCCGATGTAACGTGGGGCCAACTTGCCTTTGGTACCGAAACGTTGGGTTCCCTTCAGAGGAGTAACCCGAAGGTAAGCCTTCTCATCCAGATTGTAGCTCTCTTGCCTATGATGACGATCATAGTAGCTTTTCTGACGAGACTGGGCTGCTTTCAATTGATCACGAACAATGCGAACTTGCTCTTCTGCTTCCTTGATCATGTCCGGTCCAAAGAATTGTCTTTCACCGGTTTCTGACCAGTTTAGTGGTGTTCGACATCGTCGTCCATATAGGAGTTCAAAAGGAGCCATGTTCAGACTAGATTGAAAACTATTGTTATAAGAAAATTCGGCAAATGGAAGAGACTTCTCCCAATTCTTTCCGAATGAGATAACACAAGCTCTGAGGATGTCTTCAAGAATTTGGTTAACCCTTTCGACTTGACCGCTAGACTGAGGATGGAAATCTGTACTAAAGGAGAGATGAGTTCCCATAGTATTCTGAAGGCTTCCCCAAAATCTAGAGGTAAAAAGGCTACCACGATCAGAATTGATTTCCAAAGGAACACCATGAAGGGATACAATTCTAGAGATGTACAAGTCCACTAACTGGCTAGCAGTTATAGACTCGCGGACCGGAAGGAAGTGAGCAACTTTGGAAAGCCTATCTATGACAACGAAGATGGCATTGTTTCCTTTCTGGGTTCTTGGAAAACCGGTGATGAAGTCCATACCGACTTTGTCCCATTTCCACTCGGGAATAGACAAAGGTTGCAGTGTACCAGCAGGTCTTTGATGTTCTGCCTTAATGCGACGACAAACATCACATTCGGCAAAAATTGAGCAATGTCTCTCTTCATCCTAGTCCACCAAAATCTCTGGCGTAGATCTCGGTACAATTTTGTGCTACCAGGATGAATTGAGAGGGGTGTATCATGGGCTTCTTTGAGGATGAGTTGCCTTAGTTCCTTATTCTTAGGTACTACCAAACGATTTTCAAAGAATACCGTTCCTTTGCTATCTGTGGAGAAGCATTTAGCAACTCCGCTAGCAATGTTCTCCTTGATTCGGCGAACACCTCGTGCACGCCTTTGGGCAACTATGATTTGATCCTCAAGAGTTGGTTTCGCCACCAAGGTAGAAAGATAGCCATGAGGAACAATCTCAAGATTGAGCTTGCGAAAGTCTTCATGAAGAAGTGGTTGATACTGTTGTAACATGAGGTTGTTACAATACGACTTACGACTTAGTGCATCAGCCATGACATTGGCTTTGCCTGGGGTGTAAGAAATTACTACGTCGTAATCTTTTATCAACTCAATCCAGCGTCTTTGCCTGAGATTAAGATCTGGCTGGGTGAAAATATATTTGAGGCTTTGGTGGTCGGAATAAATCTCGCAACGGTTACCAAGGAGGTAATGTCGCCAAGTTGTTAGGGCATGAACTACAGCAGCGAGTTCAAGGTCATGGGTAGGATAGTTCTCTTCATGTGGCCGCAACTGGCGTGAAGCATAAGCTACCACATGTCGATCTTGCAGAAGGATGCATCCTAACCCTTGCCTTGATGCGTCACAATAGATCTCGAAATCCTTTTTGGTGTCTGGAGGTGCAAGTACAGGTGCAGAAGTCAATCTTCTTTTTAGCTCTTGAAAGCTTTCCTCGCACTTGGGAGTCCATAGGAATTTCTTATCTTTCTTGAGGAGTTCAGTTAGAGGCTTTGCAACTTTAGAAAAGTTCTCGACGAAGCGACGGCAATAGCTGGCTAGGCCAAAAAAACTCCTAACTTGCTTAACCGATTCAGGTGGAGTCCAGTCAAGGACGGCCTGAACTCTCTCGGGATTCACAGCAATGCCTTTTGCAGAAATCACGTGGCCTAAGTAGGTCACTTCTGGTAGCCAAAATTCACACTTGGAGAATTTAGCATACAGGCGATGCTCTCTAAGTTTCATCAATACCAGCCTTAGGTGTTCGGCATGTTCTTCTTCGTTCTTTGAGTATATAAGGATGTCATCGAGGTAAACCACGATGAACTGGTCCAAATACTCCATGAAGATCGAATTCATCATGCGTGAGAAAGTGGCGGGGGCATTGGTTAAACCAAAGGACATGACGGTGTACTCGTAAAGACCATAACGAGTAGTAAAAGCCGTTTTGGGAATGTCCTCGTTTCGGATCTTGATTTGATGATAACCTAATCTCAAATCCATCTTGGAGAAGACAGAGGATCCTGCAAGTTGATCATAAAGATCATTGATCCTGGGCAATGGGTACTTGTTCTTTATCGTCGCTAAATTTAGCGGGCGATAGTCTACGCACATCCTTTCTGTTCCATCTTTCTTCGTGACGAAGAGAACGGGGCAACCCATGGCGATGAGCTAGGGCGGATGAAGCCTTTCTCCAACAAAGCTTCCAGTTGGGTTTTAAGCTCAGCTAACTCACGTGGGGCCATTTTGTACGGGCGTCTAGAAATTGGTGCGGTTCCTGGGGCAAGATCCACTATAAACTCTACACATCTGTCGGGTGGCATTCCCGGCAGCTCTTCAGGAAAGACATCCGGGAAGTCACGAACCACCGGAATAGCTTCAAGTTCGGGAAGGGGAAGTACATTCAAGGAATGCACTTGGGTTCTTGTTCTGGGTGAGGTATAGTTGACGGTTTTGCCTGAAGGGTGGGTGAGTTTCACGGATTTGCCTTTGCAATCCAGGTAGGCATTCTGTCTTGATAGCCAATCCATGCCAAGGATGACATCAATGTCTGAAGACTTGAGTGCTATGAGTGAAGCAAGGAATACTAAACCCTCAATTGCTACTTGATTACCATGGCTTACTCTATTAGTTTGCCATCTTGACCCCGGAGTTTGAATAATCATTGGGGTGGACAATTCAACAAAGGGTAACTCATGACGAAGTGCATAACTTTCCGACATGAATGAATGAGATGCTTCTGGGTCGAAAAGAACGGAAGTAGGAACAAAATTGACTGGGAGCGTACCAAGAATGACGTCAGTGGTGTCGTCAGTCTCTTCGGCGGCGATCTGGTTCACACGTCCACGAGTGGCGGGAGGAGCGGGTTTGGCGGTGTAGACCTTCTGGGGTGGATTTCCACGACCATTGCTGCTGTTGTTGTTGCCTCCGGCACGGGGTGGAGCATTCTGGTGCTGAAGCTGGTTCTGGGGACACTCACGAGAATAGTGGCCTGCCTGACCACACTTGTAACAGGCTCCGAAAACAGTTCGTGGAGCTGGGTTGTTTGGTGGAGCTGGGTGGAACTGGGTGGGTGGACGAGGCGCCACATAGGATGGCCTCGGTGGGTTGTTCTGGCGGAACATGCTGTTTGGGATCCAGATCTTGCGCTTCTGGGAGCTAGAACTGGATGAACCATCATCGCTGGGGTGTTTGAGGAAATCGTTGGGGGTGTTCATGTCCTCTGCTTTGATGGCCTTGTTGACAAGGACCTGGAATGTGGCAAAGTCATGAAGATTGAGCTCACGACGGAGTCCAGTGTTGAGGCCGCGACGGAACCTCTCTTGTTTCTTGGAGTCGGTGGAGACTTCTTCGGCAGCATAACGAGCCAGCCGGTTGAACTCACGACTAAACTCATCAACAGTCCTTCTGCCTTGGGTGAGGTTGCAGAACTCCTCACGTTTGCGGTCCATAAGACCTTTGGGAATGTGGTGCTCGCGGAAGGACGTGCAGAATTCCTCCCAAGATGCAGGTGGTCCATCGGGACGCATATTCAGAAAGTTCTCCCACCAAGAACTAGCTGCACCTTCGAGGTGATAGGTGGCATAGCTGACCTTGTCACCAGTTGCAACACGGCCTCCTTGGAGCTTCCTCTCGATGCTGCGAAGCCAGTCATCGGCGTCAAGGGGCTCGGTGGAGTAATTGAAAACCGGGGGATGAAGTCGGATGAAGTCATTCAGGGACACCAACTCATTGCACTGCTGAGTGGTGTTGCGTACAATGACTTCCAGCAGGTGGTGAGAGTCACGACGGTTCCTCTCGACCTCCATCAGAACTTGTGCCATCGTGGGTGGGGGTGGAAGATTGCATTCCTCCTGGTCATTCCCACGACCTTGGTTACGACCAACCTGGCCACGGGTTCCTTGAGACATCCTGAAGGTGAAAACCAAAGTCAAACAGAGTTGATTTGAAGAGTCTAATCCAGGTATTGAAGTACTGGAAGGATTACAGAGCAAAGGAAGAAATCATCTTGACAACATGGTGATAAAGCATACAAGCCATATATTCACAAGCTGTCATACAAATCATACATCGTTTTAGTACAAGCACCGAGCTAATACAAACGTGCTGAAGATGATACATCCTTCAGAGGCACTCTGACTTCCTATACATTATTTATCTAAGCCTCTGGAACTTAGACACCTTGCGTACAACACACTAAGATACTACTACATCAACACTAAGTAAGACCACAGGCGGTCTCACTCATCTCCATCTCCATAGTAGTCCTCATAAAAGTTACCCGCGTATCCCGGTAGCTGGAGGTGACCATCGGAAAACACGGAGGCTTGTGGACCCTGATATCCATTTGGGCAAGGATGGGGCCTAGGTCCAGCGTAGGGTGGAAGCAAAGGACCACGGGGTGGAAAAATGCCTTCAATCTCGGGCCAAGCAACTCGAGAAGGCATCTGAGTCCTCACTGGGTAGATCGCATCAAACTCAACTGATCCCACTCTCACAAAGGGAGCCAAAAGTGTCAGTGCTCGGCACAGGCGAACACGGGTGACGTGGAGCTCAAAACGGAGAGCGCGGGCATCACGATCTCGATCACTAGCAAACCTAGCAGTCACCTGGAGTGCTGGATCCTCTGCAGAGTGATCTGAGTAGAGTCCGGTGTAATATCCCTCTTCTCCTGGAAGTGCAGCAGGGATATAGCGGAAAGAAGTCTCTCTCAGCAAAGTGTGCTCCTCTCTCAGCAGTGTCATACATGAGTATGCAGCAACCTGCACAGCCATGTTCTCGGTAACGCCAATGCCATGTCCAAAGTGGATAGGCTGAGTGACTCCAACGTGGTGCGGATAGATCCGGACAATGCAGTGGAACTGCGTCTGGTTGAAGTCGTGGAACTGCTCCTCGACGGTGTACTCAGGGTACCATCGATATCCTACATAGGACATCATCTCGATCAACGTGGCGGGATGGCCACGCACACCGAGGCACCTGGTCAAACGAACAATCTGCCGAGGGGGAAGATCTGCCATCTGAAATATAAAGGAGTTTGCAAATGCATCAGATTATGAGATAAACCTGGAATGACTCGGACAGCATAACGGATGTAATTGCAAGAAAAAGACAATTTCTTACAACATGGAAATAGCACTTACATACGATGTAACAAAGCAGGGAGCATAACCACTATAACAATTCGATCACAACTTTCCTACGGCTATGAGGAAGCAAACAACGAGATGTTCTAATCAGACAGAGGAGAGCCTAGTCCTATCTTCCCGTAGAATAATATAAGGGTGACCCAGAACTCAGAACGAAGGGGGTAAGGAGAAAAAAGAAGCCTTACGTTATTCCCTTATATACCCAGAGTAACTATATAACTATAGCAAGCTAGACTCAACTTCGGTCAAGGCTACTAGTCCTACAGTCAGTCCTGCTCTGATACCAAGTCTGTCGGGACCCGGGGTTAGCGTATGCAAGTCTAGTTAAGGCATAGTCATATGGAGAGCCGAGAACCGTACCCACTTGTCTAAGCAGACAAGGCCAAGCACAGAATGTTCTCGGAAAGCATCGTACGTGAGGGGCATCTCATCCAGGCCGGATGATCAACTGAGATGGGTCCTCATCGTCCGCACACAAGTCTAATGATATGGGTGGTGAACTACCATATTCAAAGACAAGTCGCCTGAACCATACTATCGACTATCTCATAACTCTTACATAGAATTACTCCAGCCCGATCACTTAGTCGGGGTCTAGGGCGGGCTCGATCATACCACAAAGTGTGCACGAGACAGAGTCTCGAACAATCGCATCGCGATGCCCCAAGCTTCGCACATCTAAGGGCCACTTGGTGTATGAAAGACCGCCAGCCAGAACACAACTAAGGTCTCGAAAACCCATACAAAGACATGTATGTTATAAACATACACGCAGCACACATGCCTTGTATGAACAGTAGGTACCATTGCAATTCTCTACAAAGTGTACATTTTATTTATAACTCTTATAGAGTACACACAGAGATCACAAACATGTGATCCAACATTACAACACGAAGCGGAAGCAAATTATGTCTGAGTACAGACAAGTTTAACAAATGGCTTAAGAAGCCTTATTTAAACACAAGCCCTCCACGAGGGAACCAGTCGTCTGACTGGGATTAGACTAATTGGTCTTCAGTCGTCCAGCTCGATGAAGAAGCCACCTTCGGGGTCAGTGGCATCATCTAAAACATAGATTAAGAAAACATGAGTACAAAGTCGTACTCAGCAAGACTTACATAGGAACTATACTACTCATGCACATGTATCAAGGTAAAGGGAGGTGGGGTTCACTTGCAGAAGTGCCAGCTTTGACTTGGCTAATCCTGAACTACGAGTACCAGACTTTGAGGTAAGAAGCGTACACGAGTCCACTACTTTCTCCAACTAATACACCACTATGGTGTCTTCCTCGACTTCCCCACGAGGAATCACGCCATAGCACTCACACTTATCTTGGTGTGTTTTATAAGTATCCGGTTCAAGTTATCTAATAATCAAGCTAAGCTTTCCAAGCAGTCCATAACCGCGGACGCGGCTATTCGAATAGTTTTGTTAACCTTGCAAGGGTGTACCGCTACACACACATGATCATCATTTACCGCCTTTGTACTCGACACCGTTCAAGAGGTGTCGGCGAGGATGCTCACCACAACTGTTACCTCATAGCCGATCTAGTCCGAGAAAGCCGCCTACTTGGGTTGGTTACCACAATCGTGAACCCGGCCGGTTTACCGAAGTGGACCCAAGTGATGTGTGCGTGGTGCATAAGCCGGTCTCGGGTGAGCTGTTCTCTCACTTAGCAACCAGGCCACAGACCTACTAGAACTCCGAACTATTGCGACATCTGGACATCAAAAGGGATGAGTTAGTAAGTTGAGAGGGGTCAGTGAGCCCAATGTGTGGTTGTACTCTTCATCTTGGATCACCACACAAGAACTCGTACTAGGGCGGTGTTCAACGAGACAACCCACCGTGTACTCCTACACAGCCTCTCATCGTTCACCTTGTATTAGGGTCGATTCACCAACACTTTTCTACCATCATCAACGTGATCATTCCCATCCCGACTCACATCACAGTAACAACAAGGTATCATACTAAGCATGCAATAAGCAGTAACATTGCAGGGGCCACATGATATCAAACAACTCCTACATTTGCTAGGATTGTGGTTTGCTTACTACTGTGACAAAATGATAGGTCATGCAAAGGAATGGGTTCATCTATGCGGTAGAATCGTAACATGGTGATCATCCTAAACAATGCATAAGCGAGACATGAGAGGGAAGTGGGATTTTATCGACATGATCAATGGGGGTTTGCTTGCCTTGCTGACGAGGTTCGGGTTCGGGGTCAACGTAGGGGGTGACCTCGGGTTCCGGCTCCACGTCTATCAGCAACATGAAAATCATAGGATCAACAGAATGTATAATGCACAATCACATGAATAAAATTGAAAGGGTGATGTTCATGGTACTGATGTGTTGAGCATTCCATTTAAATGGAGTATATTGCATTGGAAATGCAAATTCAAACTCCACATTTGAATTCAACATTACCCAAGTTGTATGTGATAAGGTTTGATCATTTTGAATCATCTTCAAATGTATGATATGCCTCTGATGTGTGATTGAAATGTAGCATGTTGCCATGGTTCAAGTTGCAAAAATATTTGATTTGAATTTGATTTAATTCCATTTAAATCAAATAGCAAATGCTACTGATCACATTTTAAATTCAACTCAAACAGAGTTGAAAGTTGCATATTTGGAAAGATAATTTTCTCCTGATCATTTTTCATATATTATTTGTCCAATTTGGAGTTAATATGAATTTTCTATGAATTTCCAAAGTTTGGGGTATTTTCTGGAATTTCTGGAATTCTTTTAATTCAAATAATCTCTGGAAATTCATTTAAATTGATTTATTGCGCAATTGCCGACGTCAGGGGGGGGGCTGACATGTGGGGTCACCTTGTCAGTGACTGGGTTAATTAACCCGTGGTTTAAGTTAATCCAGTGGCTTAATTAAGCCACTGGGCCCACTGGTCAGTGACCCAGGGGGTCATTAGCCGAGTGCTTAAGGGCTAACCCACCGGCGGCTTGACGCAGGTGGCCTGGCCACGGAGGCGCACTCGCCGGAATGGCCTAGGGGCCACGGGAGGGGAAACGGAGGGCACCGGTTTGCTCCTGGAGGTCGTCCGCGTCTTCTGGAGGCAACAGGGGGTCACGGGGTGCTCGGAATCGACGACGGCGACGACTCCGGCGGAAACAGAGAACCGGCGAGGTCGTAGTCGAGGCTAGGGGGCACGGATTGGGCTGAGCTCGTGTGCGTTCGAAAGCTGGAACACCCACGAGTCAAACGCGCGCACTGGGGGGTCGCGAGGAGCACGAGGGCGAGCTCTAGCTCAACCATGGCGGCGAGGAGCTCGGTTCTCATGGCGGATTTGGCTAGAGGGGCTACGGGGTGCTAGGAGCTTGGGGGAAAAACTCAGAAGCTCACCGCGGATCGAACAGAAGCAACAACAAGCTCGGGGAGGCTTCAACGGCGGCGAATCGACGACGGCGAGCTCGCGGGTCCGGCGAGTTCTCGGTGAAGCTTGCGTCTCGTCTGGCCCGAATTGATGCGTTTCCTGCTGCTAGTCGTCGAAGTCGAGGACGAGGAGCACGGTGGACTTGCTGGCTTGAGCAATAGGGCACGGTGGCCACGCGGGGGCTCGACGGCGCTCCGGTGAGGCTTCGGGCGGCGAAGGATTCGAGCACGGGAGGAGGAGGAGGAAGCTCTAGAGGGGGGGAATGGACTGCGGAGGCTGCGGGGAGTCTCCAGGTGCGAGAAGAAGCCACGGGGAGGCCTGGAAGCTCCTCGACGGCGACGTGTCGTCTCCGGCTAGCTCGGTGGCATTCCACCGAGCAGGTTGGAGGCGCGGGAGGGGGAAGAAGACGCCCCTTCCCCTGTGGGCCGGCTGGGCTGGGGTGGGCTGACTTCGCCTGGGCGCCAGGTAAGGATTTCTGATTTCTTTTCTATTTTCCTTTTCTGACATTTGTTCTGTTTAGCTAAAATAAATAGCTAAACATTTTATTAAATGCTGAAAATTTTTATGTGGCCTCATAATAATATAGACTATCCACTCATAAACTTTCAACATTTTTAAAATTCAAATAATTTGAATCTTAAATCAAATAGGGGTATTTCTTTAATTCCAAGGCACTGTTTGATTATTTGAAAAATCTATGAGCATGGGATGGGTCCCACATCACTTGATATGTGATCACACTCATTTATAAGACTTTTCAAAAATCTAACATGAATTTTTGGAGAAGATTTTTATCTGGCCTTTTTGAATTAATTCATCTGGGGGGTGTTCCTTCTCCCATTTGGATTTTGAAGCTGATTTCCTTTGAAAATTTGACATGATGCAAGGTTACTTGATCCTAGCACATTACCTAACAGAGGGTTCTGACAGCAACTGTCCCAAGTACCTAAAGGAAAAGAAGGCTGGCAAGGTCGCCAAGAGAGACGAAGGTATATTTGATATACATATTGTTGATCTTCTCTTGACAAGCGCCGGGAACACATCCTGGATATTTGATACAGGATCGGTCGCTCATATTTCTAATTCCATTCAGGGACTAAGGAATAGGAGACGCTTGCTCAAAGATGAAGTGACAATGCGCGTGGGGAATGGCTGTCAGATTGAGGTCTTGGCGGTCGGCACGAAACATCTTAGTCTCCCTTCGGGATTGGTTTTAGTTCTGAATAATTGCTACTATGTACCCGCGTTGAGTGTGAACATCGTTAGTGGCTCTTGCTTGAAGCGAGACCACTATTCTTTTAAGTCTGATACAATTGGTTGTTCGATTTATAAGGATGAAATGTTTTATGTTCACGCACCAGAGTTCCATGGTTTATTCGTACTTGATCTCGATGGTGACGTGTGTCACATTAACAATATTGAGGACAAAAGATTGAATAATGATGAAGATCACATGATGATGTGGCATTGCCGACTTGGTCATATTGGTATAAAACGCATGGAGAAGCTCCATAAGGATGGACTTCTTGAGTCATTGGATTTTGGATCCCTTGATACACGTGAACAATGCCTCATGCGCAAGATGACAAGGACTCCATTCAATGGCGTAATGGAGCGTGCGGATGTCTTATTGGGGATCATACACTTGGATGTATGTGGACTCATGAACGTCCCCACTCGCAATGGTCTTCGTTACTTCGTGACCTTTACTGATGACTTGAGTAGATATGGGTATATTTACTTGATGAAGCACAAGTCTGAAACCTTTGAAAAGTTCAAGAAATTTCAGAATGAGGTCGAAAATCAACTCGGAAGAAAAATCAAGCATCTTCGATCGGATCGAGGTGTCGAGTATTTGAGTCACGAGTTTGGCAATCATCTGAAGTCTTGTGGCATAGTACCACAGCTTACGCCGGCAGGCACACCTCAGAGAAACGGTGTGGCTGAGCGACGTAATCGAACCCTATTGGATAGTGTACGATCGATGATGTCTCATACTGATTTGCCTGTGTCATTCTGGGGGTATGCATTAGAAACTGCCGTTCATATTCTTAATAGGCACCATCCAAATCCGTAAAGACAACACCATTTGAAGAATGGCATGGCACAAAACCTAAGTTGTCTCACCTGAAGATTTGGGGTTGTGAGGCTTATGTAAGGAAACTACAGCCTGACAAACTTGAATCCAAGGCGGATAAGTGCATCTTTGTGGGCTATCCCAAGGAAACTTGTGGATACACCTTCTACGACAAGTCTGACAGCAAAACGTTTGTTGCCAAGACGGGACACTTTCTTGAGAAGGAGTTTCTCGCGAAAGAGTTGAGTGGGAGGAAAATAGACCTCGATGAAGTGACTGACCAATCACTCCAATTGGAAGAAACGACTACGTAAATTGTTCTGGAACCATCTTCCACAGTGGGAGCTGAAGAGAATGGCCAGAACGACATTCATAACGATCATGACATTAATGATGATCATGATGAGAATGAAGAGGAACCTTTTATGCCCCGTAGGTCATCAAGAGTCCGTCAACCTACTGAGTTTTACGGACAGCTTGTGAATGCAATGTCGGCTGATGAGTCGGATGAACCTACAAGTTACAAAGAAGCAATGGAGGGACCCGAGTCCGAGAAATGGCTTGAAGCCATGAAATCCGAAATACACTCCATGTACACCAACAAAGTATGGACTTTGGTGGATATTCCCGAGGACCGCAAGGCCGTCGAGAATAAATGGATTTTCAAGAAAAAGACTGACGCAGACGGAAACGTATCTGTCTACAAAGCTCGACTTGTCGCGAAGGGTTTCCGACAATTCAAGGAGTTGACTACGAGGAGACGTTCTCTCCTGTAGCGATGATAAAGTCTATTCAGATCATACTAGCAATAGCTGCATATCATGATTACGAGATATGGCAGATGGATGTGAAAACTGCATTCCTAAATGGCAACATTGAGGAAGAGTTGTATATGTTGCAACCAGAGGGGTTTGTCGATCCAAGGAACGCTGGTAAGGTTTGCAAGCTTCAGCGGTCCATCTATGGGTTGAAGCAAGCCATCTCCGAGCTGGAATCTTCGATTTGATGAGGTCATTAAAGCTTTTGGATTTGTCCAAAACGTCGAAGATTTCTGCGTCTATAAGAAACTGAGTGGGAGCTCTGTAGCATTCCTTGTGTTATATGTAGATGACATATTACTAATAGGGAACGATAAGAAATTCTTAGAGGAAGTGAAGGAATATCTGAATGGACAATTTTGCATGAAGGACCTAGGTGAAGCTGCGTACATATTGGGGATTAAGATCTATAGAGATAGACCTAATCGACGGTTAGCCTTGATTCAGAACACTTATATTGACAAAATATTGAAAAGGTTCAAAATGGATGACTCCAAGAGAGGTCTCTTGCCAGTTATAAAAGGTGTCAAATTAAGCGTGACTCAATGCCCAACCACAGCAAAAGAGAAGGAGGAGATGTCCTCAAAGCCCTATGCCTCAGCCATAGGTTCTCTCATGTATGCTATGTTATGTACCAGACCGGATTTAGCGCTGGCCATTAGTATGACTAATCGCTACCAGAGTAACCCGGGAATGGCTCACTGGACAGCAGTAAAGAACATCCTTAACTACTTAAGAAGAACCAAGGATCTCTTTCTCGTTTATGGAGGAGTTGATGACGAGCTCACCGTAAAGGGTTACGTTGACGCAAGCCTGGGCTCAGATCTAGATGACTCGAAATCCCAGACGGGATATGTTTTCATGTTAAACGGTGGCGCAATTAGCTGGAGGAGCGGCAAACAGTCAGCCGTCGCTCAATCTACAATGGAGTCGGAGTATATTGCCGCTTGCGAAGCGTCAAACGAGGCGATGTAGCTGAAGAAGTTCGTGATCGAGCTTGGCGTCTTTCCCAGTTGCACTGACCCCGTGGGAATCTTCTGCGACAACACGGGTGCCATTGCTAACGCGAAGGAGCCAAGAACTCACTCAACAGCCAAGCACATCCTCCGAAAGTTCCATGTGACGCGATACTACGTCAGGGATGGACACACTAGGATTCACAAGATACATACGGATCTGAACGCAGCAGACCCGATGACTAAACCTCTTCCACAGGGCAAGTTTGAAGAACACCGAGAGACCATTGGTGTTAGATACATACCTGATGTAAACTAGTGTAATTTGTACTCTAGTGCAAGTGGGAGACTGTTGGATATGTGCCCTAGAGACAAATTAATAAAGATATTTGTCACATATCCGTTTTGTTCATAATACGTTTTATACTGTGCTATAACTGTATTACTTGGAAATACTAATACAGGTGTAGTATAAAACATGGTCCGTAGTTTAACTCGGGTAAACTATCTCATTGGGAAATTGATTGATCAAGCTTTCCCGATCATGGCGACACTTAAGTCCATTGACAATGAGGTCATATCATTAAGGGGAATGATGTGATGGACGTACACCCACCTAAAGTATTGCAATGTGATCGAGTCACAAAGTTCAGCGTTGCTATGACTTTGTAACGTATGGCTTATTCCTTAGACCGTAATGATCATACGTAATTACCATCTATGAGGAGACTTTGATTCGTATCCCACCGCCTGACTGAAATATGCTGGCTATAACGGTGCACTTTGGGTATTCCGAAATAGATGGTTGATGAGTATGTTAATAGATCAGAGCGGGACTTGTCAGTCCTTGTGACAGGACAGGTACTCTGGGCCCACTCGGTGATATTGCATCAACACCTTGCAAGGAGGTGACTAGGTCACAAGAGATGCAATGATCATGGACGAGAGAAGTTGTTTGTTGTGAACGAGATGTGAACACGGTATGTAGGATACCGACGATCAAACCTCGGATAAACAAAGTACCGCAGCCCAAAGGGATTACGTCGTATCGTTAATGGTTTCCAAAAGCGATCAAAGTTCATTCGATGGAAGCGCAGGGGTTGTCAAGGATTGTAACCAGGTCCAACTCACTAGTCATTGGTCAATGAGAAAAGTCTCGACCATGTCTGCTGTTTCCTGGACCGTTAGGGTGTTACACTTAAGGGCAATCGATGCATAGGAAAGTTACGGGATCAATCGGTGAAATAGGAGAAATCACCGGAATAGTTCCGGAGGAGGACGGAATGGTTTTCGGACATTTTGAATAGTTCAAAATAAAGTTTAATTGTTTTAATAATGTTTTATTATTTAATTATCTGAATTAAATATTTAAAACATATTAAATAAATTAAAAAATGGGAAAAAGGCTATATGGGCCCATGGGGCCCATTAGGGGAGGAGGGGGTTTCCCCCCTTGGGCTTGGCGCCAAGGGTGGGGCCCAAACCCCCCCTATGGCCGGCGCACCCCCCCCTTGGGAGTTTAGTCCCACATGGGGAGGGGAGGAGGATCACACCCCCCCTTGGCCTATATAAGGAGGGGTAGTCCCCCCTTTTTCCAACACACCAATATCTCCATCTTCCTTCTTCTCCTTCCCGGAAGTGGACTCCCCTTGTTTGGAGTCTGCACCAGGATTGGAGTTCTCCACCAAAAGGCAGGCCGTCGCTCTGCTGGAGTCGGGATCCGTAGCCGTCTTTCTTCCGCTGCTCGCCTGGTTCGGGGCCCGGGAGGAACATCGATTGTACCATACGTGTATAATCTCTTCGAGGCACTACACCTGTGGTGCTACTTCGTTGCTGGAGGTTTACCGGGAGTCATCCTCGCCGGTGGTGGTCTTCTACACGACAGGGAGATCGTAGTTCTGAGTCTACGCCAACCACGTTCTCAAGAACGTTTCCCTATTTCGGTCTTCAAAGGTATGAACACCGATTCCCTCCGTTACTTTACATCGCCATAGCATAGATCTTGGGTTCGGGTACCGTAGGTATGAAAAATTTGTGTTTTCTGCCCCGTATCCCGACAATTACTAGATGACTCATTGCACCAATGGCGCAAAGGTCAAAAGCCAACTAAGCATTCAAACCATGTAAGTAAGAATGTTTAAAGATCGATGATCAACAAAAGCATCAGTGTTGTGGTCTTCATGAGAAGATTGGCATCTTTTATGCCTATTCTCACAACTGATTCTATTAAAGGACTAAATGTAGCTAGTTAGGCCATACTCTTAATAGCATAGAAAGAGAATCACTAAAGATCCAAAAGCAAATGCATATTTGTTTGGAGTGAAAAGAGATGTGTGATAATTATCTCTAATCTCATAATAAGCAAGCAACATCATGCAGTGCAGAAATCATAATCCTATCTGAAACAAATACCAAGGAGTAAAAGTTAAACAACAAACATCATTGCCTGTCATCCTTTATATTTTTTTCTCATGTAGAGGCAATTAAACCAAAAAAAATACTTGGATATTTCTAATCACTATAATGTGGTACCTAAAATTGGCTGAAAGAGCAAAAAAATAATTAAGGTCATCTTGATTGATACTCATATAGTAATTTAAATGGATGACCCACACTTTTTTACAGGAAGAAATAATCCACAAGGAAATACCAAGCAGTAAAATTAAACAACAAATATCATTGCCTAATCAGTCATCCTTCATATTGTGTTCTCATGTAGATGCAATTAAAACCAAAAAAATACTTGAATATTTCTAATCACTATAATGTGGTATCTAAAATTGGCTGAAATAGCAAGAAAAATAATTAAGGTCATCTTAATTGATACTCATATAGTAATTTAGATGGATGACCCACACCTTTTATAGGAAGAAATAATCCACAAGGAAATACAACCCACTATTCACTTTGCTCTAAAGCACGGGTGAAGTAATGTAGTCGAGGGAGGTAGAGCTTCTCAAACTTTGCTTCTAGCAGGAACTTGCCGGAAAGATCAATCAACTCCATATGAAACTGCTGCAGAACCAATAAGATATGTTAAGAGGGACAGAAACAGTTGAGTATTACATTGTTCATAAACATTAAAAAGAAAACGTGAAGTAATGGCACATGTTCTATTTTGATGCAAACAATGGATGATGCCTAGCAAGAAATAAATAGTAAACATGATTCTGAACCTAACAACTGACATTTTTTATTGATCCATAAGTGTACAATACAAACTGAAGGCATGACATTATAGAAATAGATGAATTTAAATGGATTTGTTCAGTTCAGTCGAACAATGGGTGAGCCCATACAGATTTAATTAAATAGGAGAGGAACAATCAATTTTAGGAACCCATGAAATGTAGCGCTAACTGTCTAGGTATCATTTTTCTCAGGACCTTCTGTCTTTTCTTATTTATCTCCCTTTGAATTTCTCGTTCACTTCTACCAGTGCGCATACATATATTGATTGAGCGCAAATAGAGCAGTCAATAGCACGCATATCCAAACCCAACACACAAAGAATTAGATTATGTACAGAGAGAAGGATACGTTAGGAAATGTTCAAGCCAGTGTAGCTCGGCGTCACAAATAGGAGGCTGCAACCATGGTATCCCGAGAAAAAAGTAAATCACTTGCCTAGGAAAAGAAAGGAATGGTCATGCAAAAGCAAGGAAATGTAAACCGTATATTCGCTGCAATGGTGTTAGAACCCTCTGTTAGGTATGTGCTAGGATCAAGTCTCACTTTGCATCATGGAAAAATTTCAAAAGGAAGATGAAATGGGAGAAGAAACCCCCTAGATGAATTTAATTCAAATGGCCAGAAATAAAGTTGCTCCAAAAATTCTTGTTTGACTTTTGAAAACTCACATAAATGAGTGTGATCACATATAAAGTGATGTGGTAGCATTCCCATGCTCGTAGATTTTTCAAAAATTCAAAACAGGAGCTTGGAATTAAATTAAACCCCAATTTGAATTAAAGTTCAAATAATTTGAATTTTAAAAATGTTCAACTTTATAAGTGGCTAGCTAACTATATTGTGAGGCCATATAAAAAGATAGAGAATTTAATAAAATGGCTAGGTATTTTATTTAACTAGACAAAACAAATGTCAGAAAAAAGAAAGGAAAAGATTATACAGAAAATAGAAAGGGAGAGAGAGGCCCACCTCCACCTACCTCTCCACCTCTCCACCTGGCCCATCCTAGCCCACCAGGGAGGGCACATGCGTCTTCCTCCCTGGACAGGCAGGCAGGCAGCACGCCGGCGAGCGCCGTGGGCTCGTCGGGCAGCTGCTTACCCCCTAGAGGCTTATCTCCTCGCCACGACGACGCCCTGGAGACGCCCAGTCCATTCCCCCGTCTCCTGGCCATTCCCCTCTCTCCCAGTGTGATCCCGCCAATGTCCGAGAAGATCTGGAGAGCACCCGCCATGGAAACTCGTGGCCCGAGCCCGAGCTAGGTCCCCGGAGTGTGTCCATCCTCCTCCTCGTCCTCGACTTCGTCTCCGTGCAAGAAATCACAAGCCAATTCCTCCCCGAGCCACCGGAATCTTCACCGAGTCCTCACCGGCCGCCGAGAAGAACGTCGTTGAATTCCTCGCCATTGAAGCCTTCCTGCCTCTCCCGTTTGCTCTGTAGTGTTCCTTGCATCACGGTGAGCACTTCCCCCAACTTGGCTGCACCTCGTTCTCCTCCTACGCCGAACCGCCATGAGAGCAGAGCTCTGTTGCCGCCATGGACGACGTGGCTCGTGCTCCCGTGCCTCCCAGCCCAAGCCAGAGCGCGCGTTTGACCCCTACACGCTCCAGGATCGCAAAGCCACACTCCTTTCTCCTTTTAGTGCACTGCATCGAGCTCCTCGTCAAGGTCCGAGCCACTGCCTCCGCTGTCTTCAACGCCGGCGTGGCTAGAGCCATCCCCGTGACCCCCTGCTGCTCCCATTCGACGCGGAAGACATCAAGGAGCAAGCCTGTGCCATCCATTCTCCATCCCGTGCCTGGATTCGCAACTCCGGCGAGATTCCGACAGCTACAGTGGCGCCGGCGACGACCCCCTCCATTAGAGCTTTAACCCCTGAGCCTAATCACCCTAGCCTCACCCCTTAGTGCCAAAGTGTGGGCCAGCCCTCTGCTAATCCCCCCTGTTAGTTTAAATCGAAATAAACTGTTTTAATTAAACAAACAGAGACTGACATGTGGCACCCAGTGGTCAGTGCCCCCCCGACGCCACCATGCTGTCATGTTGACGCAGTAAATGCATATTTGAATTAAAACAATTCTAGAAAATGTTTTAAACTTGGAAAATTCATAACTAATTCATTTTAACTCCAAATTAAACATATAATATATGTAAAATTATCAAAAAAATGCAAGGATTCTGAATATGCAATCTGTTTTCATGTTTGACCAAATCAAATTGGGTGAACAGTGGCAACATTGCATATGAACCCTTTTGAAATTCAATTGGACTTTGATTTTGCATTTCAAATGCAATACACTCCTTTTAATTGGAATAACTCACACATCAGTGACACATACATCAAGTTTCAACCTTCAGCTCATGTGTTTGAGCATTGTATTATTATTGTTTCGATGTTTATGTTGTTTGTCGAATAGAGGTGGAGCCGGAACCCGAGATCACCCCCTTCGTTGAAGATACCGTGTACGACCCTCGTCAGCAAGGCAAGCAAACCCCGTTGATCATGTCGATAAAATCCCACTTCCCTCTTAGTCTCTCTTATGCATTGTTTAGGATGATAACCATGCTACGTTTCTACCGCATAGATGAACCCATTCCTTTGCATGACCTATCATTTGTCACAGTAGTAAACAAACCACAATCCTAGCAGATGTAGGAGTTGATTGATATCATGTGGCCCCTGCAACTGTTACTGCTTATTGCATGCTTAGAGTGTTACAATGTTCATACTGTTATGTGAGTCGGGATGGTAGCAATCATGTTGATGATGGTGGAAATGTGTTGGTGAATCTACCCTAATACAAGGTGAACGATGAGAGGCTGTGTAGGAGTACACAGTGGGTTGTCTCGTTGAACACCGCCCTAAGTCCGAGTTCTTGTGTGGTGATCCAAGATAAAGAGTACAACCACACATTGGGCTTACTGGCCCCTCTCAACCTACTAACTCATCCCTTTCGTTGTCCAGATTTCATAGTAGTTCGGAGTTCTGGTAGGTTTGTGGCATGGCTGGTAAGTGAGAGAAGGGCTCAACCGAGACCGGCTTATGCACCACGCACACATCATCTGGGTCCACTTCGGTAAACTGGCCAGGTTCACGATAGTGGTAGCCAACCCAGGTAGGCGGCTTTCTTGGACTAGATCGGCTATGAGGTAACAGTTGTGGTGAGCATCCTCGCCGACACCCCTTGAATGGTGTCGAGGCCAAAGGCGGTAACTGATGGTCATGTGTGTGTAGCGGTACACCCCTGCAGGGTTAACAAAACTATTCGAATAGCCGCGTCCGCGCTAAGGGACTGCTTGGAAAGCTTAGCCTTATTATTAGAACACTTTAACTGGATACTCATAAAACTTTCCAAGATAAGCGTGAGTGCTATGGCGTACTTTCTCGTGGGAAGTCGAGGAAGACACCATAGTGGTGTAATTGGTTGAAGACATGTAGTGGACTCGTGTATGCTTCTTACGTCAAGTTTGGTATTCGTAGTTCAGGACTAGCCAAGTCAAAGCTGGCGCTTCTGCTTATGAACCCCACCTTCCTTTACCTTGATACATGTGCATGAGTAGTATAGTTCCTACGTAAGTCTTGTTGAGTACGACTTTGTACTCATGTTTGCTTATTCTATGTTTTAGATGAACCCACTGACCCCGAAGGTGGATTCTTCCTGGAGCTCGACGACTGATCAAGCTAGTGTAGTCCCAGTCAGACGACTGTTCCCTCGTGGAAGGGCTTGTTTATAAATAAGGCTTCTCTAAGCCATTTGTTAAACTTCTCTGTACTCAAACCTACTTTGCTTCCGCATGTTTGATGTAATGTTGGATCACGGTCTCGTGATCTCTGTGTGCACTCTGTAAGAGTTATCAATAAAGTTGTAAACTTTGTAGAGAATTTCAATGATACCTGTTGTTCATAATATACATGTGTGCTGCGTGTATGATTATAACATGCATGTCTTAGTATGGGTTTTCGAGAACTTAGTTGTGATCTGGCTGGCGGTCTATTATACACCAAGTGGCCCTTAGATGTGCGCATCTTGGGGCATCGCGATGCGATTGCTCGTGACTCTGTCACGTGCACACTTTGTTGTATGATCAAGCCCGGCCTAGACCCCGACTAAGTGATCGGGCTGGAGTAAGTCTATGTAAGTGTTATAATACAATCGAGAGTATGGTCGAGGCGACTTGTCTATGAATATGGGAGTTCACCACCCATATTATTTAGCTTGTGTGGGGACGATGAGGACCCATCTCAGTTGATCATCCGGCCTGGATGGGATGCCCCTCACGTTCGATGCTTTCCGAGAGCGTTCTGTGCTTGCCCTTGTCTGCTTAGACAAGTGGGTACGGTTCTCGGCTCTCCATATGATTGTGTTGTAGAGGGTATTGCATACGCTAACCCCGGGTCCAAAAGATGTGCCCTGGTTCTACCCAAACACAAATGGTAGAAAATTTTTGATTGGTTCCAGCAAAATCCGAACATGATGGTAGCAAAACAAATTGGTAATACAAATACAACCGTGGTAGCAAAAAATTGGCTGGTTACAGCAAAAAAAGGGCGCTGGTAGCAAAAATTGGAGCTACTTGCATCAAAAGAGAACTCGCCAGATCTCCAAAATTTGTTGCCGTGGTTTCACGAGCGGTGCGAGCAGGGGAAACCATGGTTGTTGCGAGGGAAGGAGAGTCAGAATAAGACGCATGGGAGGGAGGGGCGTAGACGCCCATGGCCTCGCCGATTTGGAGCAGGGGAGGGAGGGGCGTAGACGCCCATGGCCTCGCCGATCTGGAGCAGGGGAGAGAGCGGAGTAGGCGCCCATGGCCTCACCGATCTAGAGCAGGGGAGAGGGGGGTGGTTAGCCCTGGAAGAAAATGGAGAGATCGAGAAAGAGAAGGGATAAGGAGCACTAGTGGAGGGGATCGGTTGTGCTTTGCGTGGTCCCACTCCACAGCTGACGAGCGGAAGGTGCAAGACACGCGTAATTAGAGAATCGATAAGACGAAGCATGTGCGACCGGCCGAAACCGTTAGCCAGTGGGCCGGCCACGATCCTTTCCCCATAAGAAATGAGCATGTTGCATTGTAATCTGCAGCTAGCACACAAAAATCTTAAAATTACCAAAGCCAAAATAGATTACATCTAGCACACAAAAAAATCTTAGCAATATCAAACATGTCTTAGTTTTGAATTTTAATGTTCTTTGGAAGGAACAAATGTTGGATATGTGCCCTAGAGGCAAATTAATAAAGATATTTGACACATATCTATTTGTTCATAATACGTTATATATTGTGCTAGAACTGTATTAAGCGGAAACATTAATACACGTGTGATATATAACAACCTGGTCCCTAGTTAACTCAGGCATACTAGCTCATTGGGCAATTGACGATCAAGGTTTCCTGATCATGAGAACATAATAGTCTATTGACAATGAGGTCATATCATTAGGAGAATGATGTGATGGACACACACCCACCTTAAGCATTGCAGTGTGATCAAGTCACATAAGTTCAGCATTGCGATGACTTAATAACATAGTGACTGAATCCTTAGACCGTGATGATCATACATAATTGCTATCTATTAGGATGCTTTGAGTGCATTAACCATTACACTGAAACATGGTAACTGAAAAGGTGTATCTTGGGTATTCCGAAGTAGATATGTTGAGGAATATGAAATAGATCAGAGCGGGATTTTTCAATCCGAGTGACGGATAGGTACTTTGGGCCCACTCGGTGGTGTTGCATCAATAGCTTGCAAGCAAGTGAATAGGTCACAAGAGATGCCATATTCACAGACGAGTAAACATGTTATGTCGGAGACGAGGAAGAACTAGGTATTGGATACCGACGATCATACCTCGGACAAACATAGTACCAAAGCACAAAGGGATCAAGTCATATTGTTAACGGTTCAACAGCGACGAATTTTATTCGATGAAAGCGTAGGGGCACATCAAGGATTGTAACAAAATCCCACATGATGGTCATTGGTCAGAGAGTGTCTCGATCATGTCTACTGTTTCCCGGACCATAGGGTGTCACCGGACGCCCTTCCCAGATCTCCCTGACCTCACCATCCTCCTCTTAGTGAGTAGATTCTTCTTTCCCCTCTCCCCGCATTCAAATTGATGCCCCGAGCCGCTTTTTCATCCAAGCCGAGCTCCGGCTGCCGTCGCACCTCAACTTCGGCGAGGCTCCGGTGCTCCCCAGCCTTCCCCGTGGGCACGAGGTGGTGCGGGCGAGCAGGAGGAGCACGCCCGTGCCCTCGGCTTGGCCAACCGTGCCCTGAGCCTTCGTGCCAGTGTGCGCCTCCGTCTTGGGTGGCCACCGACGACGTGCCGCCGGCGTACCAACGTGGCACGGGTTAGCTTAAGCTAATCCACGCCCTAATCAGCCCCCAAAGCCAATGACAAGTGGGGCCAAGCCCCCTTATAACCCCCTCTGTTAAATTAGCAGAGGGAATTAACCCACTGTGGCTGAAAAGCCTGGCCCACCAGTCAGCCCCCTGACATCACCCTTGCGCAAGCATGACGTAGTAAATGGATTTCTAATTAAAAGAAAATACAGAAAATCCAGAAATTCAATTAAACTTCAAAAATTCATAGAAAATTCACACTAACTCCAAATTGGAAAAATAATATATGGAAAATTATCAGAAAAATACAAGGATTAAGAATATGCTATTTGTTTTCATGTTTGACCATTTTAAAATGGGGCAACAGTAGAAAATGTGCATATGGCTTAATTGGAATTTGAATTTGGAGTTTGAATTTGCAAATCCTTTGCAATACACTTCAATTAAATTGAATTTGCCACAAACCAGTACCCTATACATCATGTCACAACTTACCATGTGCTTGTGCATTTACTTTCGATGTTGCCCCCCACCCTTCATTGATGATTGCTTCGGTAAACTGTATATCCGAGACGGAGGTCACCCCCGAAGCAGAAGACCGATAAACCAGTGTATCGTCAGCAAGGCAAGCAAACCCCATTGATCATGTATATAAAATCCCACTTCCCTCTTAGTCTCGCTGATGCATTGATTAGGATGATCACCTTGTTATCGATTCTACCGCATAGTTGAACCCATATCTGATGCATGACCTATCATCTTGTCACAGTAGTAAGCAAACCATAATCCTAGCTGACATAGGAGTTGATTGATATCATGTGTCTCCTGAAACTGTTAAAGATTATTGCATGCTTAGAGTGTACAATGAGTATACTTCTGATGTGAGTCGGGGTGGTAGTGAACATGGTGTTGATGAAGGTGAAACTGTGTTGGTGAATCTACCCTAATACAAGGTGAACGATGAGAGGTTGTGTAGGAGTACACAGTGAGTTGTCTCGTTGAACACCGCCTTAAGCATGAGTTATTGTATGGTAATCCAACACAAAGAGTACAACCACACATTGGGCTCAGTGACCCCTCTGGCCTAGTTCCTCAATCCGTGTTGACGTCCAGGAGTCACAATAGATTCGGGCTTTCCATTTGGCATGTGCATAGAAAAAGTATGAATGAAAGTGCATCATATACATTGTGAGGCAGGAAAACCATCTGCTAAAGGTGGCGTCTCGGTCACCTACATTGTCTGAGTCCGTTTCGTTGAACCGGCCGGACTCTCGAGCGGTAACAACTCAGATAGTCGACTCCTGGAATAGACCGGTTGTGAGCGAAGTGTCGTGGTGAACATCCTCGCTGACACCCCTTGAATGGTGGCGAGAAAAAGGCGGTAACTGGTGGCCATGTGTGTGTAGCTTACACCCTTGCAAGGTTAACAAAACTATTCGAATATCCGCGTTCGCGGTTATGGATTACTTGGAACCTATACCTGATTATTAGACAACTTGAATGGATACTCTAAAACTCGCAAGATAAGTGTGAGTGCTATGGCGTGCTTCCTTGTGGGGAAGTCGAGGAAGTATCCATAGTGGTGTATTGGTTGGAGACTTGGTAGTGCACTCGTGTATGCTTCTTACCTCAAGTCTGGTACTCGTAGTACAGGACTAGCCAAGTCAAAGCTGGCACTTCTGCATGTTGAAACCCCTCCTCCCTTTACCTTGAAACTTGAGCATGAGTAGTATAGTTCTGATGTAAGTCTTGATGAGTACGACTTTGTACTCACGTTTTCTTATTCTATGTTTTAGATGAGAACTCAGACCCCGATGGAGACACCTTCCTGAAGCTCGACGTTGACTAAGCTAGTATAGTTCCAGACAACAGTCTGGTCCCTCGTGGAAGGGCTATGTATGTTGAACAAGGCTTCTCTAAGCCATTTGTTAATCTTGTTTGTACTCAGACCTAATTTTCTTCAGTTGTTTGATGTAATGATGGATCATAGTCATATGATCTTTGTGTACTCTATGTATAAGTCAATAAAGATATACTTTGTAGAGTTCATGCAATGTGTACCTGTTGTTTACACTGGACATGTATGTTGCGTGTATGATTATAACATGCATGTCTTAGTGTGGGGTTCGATAGCTTAGTTGTGTTCTTGTTGGCGGTCTTTTATACACCAAGTGGCCCTTAGATGTGCGCAGCTTGGGGCATCGCGATGCGGTTGCTCGTGACTCTGTCACGTGGCACACTTCGTTGTATGATTGAGCCCGCCTGAGACCCCGACTAAGTGATCGGGCTGGAGTCTGTTTATGTAAGTGTTATAATTCAATCGATAATATGGTTGAGGCGAATTGTCTATGAGTATGGGATTTCACCACCCATAATCATTTAGACTTGTGTGCGGTCGACGAGGACCCATCTCAGCTGATCATCCGTCCTGGATGGGATGCCCCTCACGTACGATGCTTTCCGAGAGTGTTCTGTGCTAGGCCTTGTCTTCTTAGACAAGTGGGTACGGCTCTCGGCTCTCCATATGATTGATTTGTGACTGGAATTACATACGCATATTCCGGGTCCCGACAGACTTGGTATCAGATCAGGACTGTCTGTAGGATTATCAAACCCTTGGTCGAAGTCGAGTCTAGCATTCTATAGTTATATAGTTACTTTGGGTATAAAGGGAACAACGTAAGGCTTATTTTTCTCCTTACCCTCATCGATCTGAGTTCTGAGTCACCCTCATCTTTTCTATGGGAATATAGGACTAGGCTCTTGTATGTCTTTACTCGGACATCTTGTTGATTGCTTCTTTGTAGTTGTAGGAGTGTTGTGGTTGAGTTCCTTCAGGAAGTTCTAACCAATCTCCTCAAGGTCGTCTTATTTTCCATCCCGGTGTAGCCGTTATGCTGCCCGATTTATTCCGTGTTTCTAGGAATCTTTGCATTTGCATTACAATCTTTTCCTCCTAGTCATGTCCTCTTATCTTTGATTCCATCATACAACCTGTTCTGATTGTTGACTTTTATCACACAGGATGTCAGGTGGAACTCGTAGTGTTGTTCGTTGCAATTGAGACCGTGATCGGAATCTAAATGATGATGCACCTCCACCACCGCCTTCTGCGGCGGAAATCATGATGGAAGTTGAGAGGAATCTACGTGATCAAACACGCCTTCTAGAGCTCATCGAGCAGAATACCGCTCGTCATCGCAATGTGGTTGTGAGCATTCACGACTTCATCCTCCTCAAGCCACCGGTATTCCGATATTCCTCTGAGCCCCTTGAAGCTGATGATTGGCTCCGTTCCATCGAGCGTAAGCTTGTCACAGCACATGTTCCTCCCAATGACCGAGTTATATTCGCGTCATACTTTCTGGAAGGTGTTGCTCTTCAGTGGTGGGAGAACTATGTTGAAATGCATCCTGATGGTCACGTAGTGACTTGGCAGGAGTTTCGTGATGCCTTTCGGGGGTACCAAATTCTGTATGAGCTAATGGAGCACAAGAAGGAAGAGTTCTGCAATCTGAATCAAGGAGAGATGTCCATTCACGAGTATGTGACAGAGTTCAACCGTCTTGCTCGTTATGCCCAAGATGAGATCACCACCGATGCCAGAAAGCAGGCAAGGTTCCGTAAGGGACTTAGCACCATACTTCGTCACGATCTCAACCTCCTTGAATTTGCCACCTTTGAGGATTTAGTCAACAGATCCTTCAGAGATGAGCATGGCAATGAAGTGTTCGAAGAGTCTCGCAAGCATGCTCTTGAGCTTGCTCCTTCTTCCAGTTCAGCCCCTCAGAAACGTCAAATTTGGATTCCAACCAGTGTCATACCTCAAAACCTTCTTCAAAGGCCACGATCCAATATATGCCATCCACCTCAACACATTATTCCACCCCGGAATGATGGTGTGCAATCAAGTAATCCTGCTCCCAGCAATTCAGGCAGCACGTGTTTCAAGTGTGGTCTGACATGCCATTACTTTCGTCAATGCCCTCACGTCTTGATGACACCATGTCATTCTCGAGCCAAGCCTCCAAATAAATCAACCACCAAAACCTTTCCAGCAAAGCTTTCAGTCACAAGTAGTGGATATGTGAACCAAATCTCAGTTGAGGAAACCACTGCTACTTCTGACGTCATCCTTGGTACACTCCCAGTCAATCATGTTCCCACCTCGGTGATTTTTGATCCAGGAGCTTATCATTCATTCATGTAGGAGAGATATGCACTTCGACATGAGTTTTCCTTTGAATAAATGTTTTCTCCAATGATCATTCAAACTCCTGGTTCCAAATGGCAAACTAATAGAGTAAGCCATGGCAATCAAATTGCAATTGAGGGTTTAGTATTCCTTGCTTCACTTATAGCCCTCAAGTCTTCAGACATTGATGCAATCCTAGGAATAGATTGGTTATCAAGACAAAATGTTGTTCTTGATTGTAAAGCCAAATCAGTTAAACTCACCCATCCTTCAGGCCATACAATTGACTAAACCTCACCCAGCTCTAGAATCCAGATGCATACCTTGAATGTGCTTCCCCTTCCCGACCTTAAAGATATTCCGGTGGTTCGTGAATTCCCGGATGTCTTTCCTGAAGAGCTGTCGGGCATTCCACCCGACAGATGTGTAGAGTTCATAGTAGATCTTATACCAGGCACAACCCCAATTTCCAGACGTCCATATAAAATGGCCCCACACGAGTTAGCTGAGCTAAAAACCCAACTCGAAGTGTTGTTGGATAAAGGCTTCATTCGCCCTAGCTCATCGCCATGGGGTTGCCCCGTTCTTTTCGTAACGAAGAAATATGGAACAGAAAGGATGTGCGTAGACTATCGCCCTCTAAATCTAGCGACGATAAAGAACAAGTACCCACTGCCCAGGATCAATGATCTTTATGATCAACTTGCTGGATCCTCTGTCTTCTCCAAGATGGATTTGAGATTAGGCTATCATCAAATCAAAATCCGAAACGAGGGCATTCCAAAAGTACACCCTCATGTCCTTCGGTTTAACCAATGCCCCCGCCACATTCTCGCGCTTAATGAATTCGATCTTCATGGAGTACTTAGATAAATTCGTTGTAGTTTATCTGGATGACATTCTCATCTACTCGAAGAATGAAGAAGAGCAAGAAGAACATATTAGGTTGGTATTGATGAAACTTCGAGATCATCGCCTGTATGCCAAGTTCTGTAAGTGTGAAGTGACCTACTTAGGCCACGTGATTTCTGCCAAAGGCATTGCTGTCAATCCCGAGAGAGTTCAGGCCGTCCTTGATTGGACTCCACCTGAATCGGTTAAGCAAGTTAGGAGTTTCTTGGCTTAGCAAGCTATTGTCGCCGCTTCATTGAGAACTTCTCCAAAGTTGCAAAGCCTCTAACTGAACTCCTCAAGAAAGGTAAGAAATTCGAATGGACCCCCAAGTGCGAGGAAAGATTTCAAGAGCTAAAAAGAAGATTGACTTCTGCACCCGTACTTGCACCTCCAGACACCAAAAGGGATTTTGAGATCTATTGTGACGCTTCACGGCAAGGGTTAGGATGCATACTTATGAAAGATCGACATGCGGTAGCATACGCTTCACGCCAGTTGCGTCCACATGAAGAGAACTATCCTGCCCATGATATTGAACTCGCTGACGTAGTTCATGCCCTGAAGACTTGGCGACATTACCTCCTTGGTAATCACTGCCAGATCTATTCTGATCACCAAAGCCTCAAATACATATTCACCCAGCCAGATCTTAATCTTAGGCAAAGACGCTGGATAGAGTTGATAAAAGATTACGACGTAGGAATCTCATACACCCCAGGCAAAGCCAATGTCTTGGATGATGCACTAAGTCGTAAGTCGTATTGTAACAACCTCATGTTACAACAGTATCAACCACTTCTTCATGAGGAATTTTGCAAGCTCAATCTTGAGATAGTTCCTCATGGTTTTCTTTCTACCTTGGTGGTGAAACCAACTCTTGAGGATCAAATCATAGTTGCCCAAAGGCGTGCACGAGGTGTTCGCCGCATCAAGGAGAACATTGCTAGCGGAGTTGATAAATGTTTCTCCACAGATAGCAAAGGAACAGTATTCTTTGAAAATCGTTTGGTAGTACCTAAGAATAGGAACCTAAGGCAACTCATCGTAAAAGAAGCTCATGACACACCCCTCTCAATTCATCCCGGTGACACAAAACTGTACCGAGATCTACGCCAGAGATTTTGGTGGACTAGGATGAAGAGAGACATTGCTCAATTTGTTGCCGAATGTGATGTTTGTCGTCGCGTTAAGGTAGAACACCAAAGACCTGCTGGTACTCTTCAACCTTTTGCCTATTCCCAAGTGGAAATGGGACAAAGTTAGTATGGACTTCATCACCGGCTTTCCAAAAACCCAGAAAGGAAATGATGTCATCTTCGTTGTCATTGATCAACTTTCCAAAGTTGCTCACTTATACATCCAAAATGTATCTATAATTTTTTCTTGTTCCATGCATCTTTTGTGTGATATTTCTATGATATTGATGCACTTCCATACACTTTTGATCATATTTGGACTAACCTATTAACTCAGTGCACCCCAGTGCTAGTTCTTGTTTTCTGCTGTTTTTGTATTTCAGGTTTTCCCATTACTTAAAGTGCCAGAAAAATTCCGGGAAAAATATAGGAAAAATCAGCGTACAGGAAGCTTCGGGAAGAGCCCAAGTGAGGCCAGAGGGGAGCCAGGGGTGGCCCAGGAGGCCACCTAGCGCGGCCACCCCCCAGGCCACGCCAGGGGGGCGCCTTGGGCCCCTGGTCCACCGTTGGCTGCCCCCCATCGCCTATATATCCCTCTCGTCCCGAAACCCTCGAAGACAAAACTATTTTTCATGATCTCTCCTCTGTTCCGCCGCCGCCGCGCTTCCAAGATCGGGAGCACCAGTAGCCCTCTTCCCGACACCCTGCTGGAGGGAGGAACCACCTCCGGGAGCTTCTCCACCACCATGGATGCTTCCCGGATGAACCATGAGTAGTCCACCTTGGACCATGGGTCCATGATCAGTAGCTATGTGATGTTCTCCTGCCCTCTTTGTTCTGCATGGTTTAGACCTCGTGAGCTTCCCTACATGATCGAGGCACATATGTAATCTTTCTGCTATTGCTATGCTGAGTTTGCTGGGATCTGATGGATTATGAGACTATGTTCAGATTGTGTTTGAGTAATATATTTGATTCTCATCTTTTATATTTATATTCTTGAGTAGTTCTTTCATGTTCTCCATTGTTGTTTATTGCTTTGGCCAAGTAGTAGGTAGTAACTCCAAGAGGGAACGTTATGCATGATTGTGGGTTCATGCCCCCTGATGAAAAGATTGAGTGACAGAAACATGAGTCTAGGGGATGTGCTGTTGCCACAAGGGAGAAAACAACGGTGCTTGTACTTGCGGGTGCAAGGATTGTTTACTTTACGAAAAGTTCTTTAATGCAGTTGTATGTTGCTTTGAGTTTACACTTTGGGTGGGATTCGCAACTTAATACCAGCAAGATGTTCTGGATAGATATCTCAAGGTGGATGATTAGTAGGTAGATGCAGATGGATTTCGGTCTACTTGTCTTGGCGTACCGCCCAAGCTTTTGAGCATCTTCCTTTCTTTATAGCATAGTTAGCATTGGTTTGCGCACATAATCCTGTCAATTGCCCAGATGTAATGTGTTTACCTCGCATGGCTATTTTATCGTCTTTTGGGAGAGAGACATCACTAGTGAACATCATGGGACCCCGATCCATATTTCCACCACTGTTTACACCCGCTATTTATTTCTCTGCTTTATTTCCTTTTCTGTTGCTATTGCTATCACTATTACCCCGTGCGTTTGATCCTTTGTAAACAACAAGGCCGGAGGGATTGACAACCTCTCTGTACTCGTTGGGAGCAAAGTTATCTGTTGTGTGTGCAGGTCCACGTCAACCGCCTAATTGTTGGCACCGTTGTCACCTTCATGTCGTTGTCGGAGTCCTACTGGAGACAAACCTTGGTATCTTCACCGAGGGAAATTTGCTGATGTCTACATCTCAACCTTCCACTTTCAGTAACCAACGAGGGGCGAGAAGCCATCACTCACTTTCTTCTAGTTCACGAGTCTATAAATGCTAACCATTTAGTGGACTTGTATGTCTCTAGAATTGTGTCTCTTCATGGTGTTCCTTTGGAAATCAATTCTGATCGTGGTAGCCTTTTCACCTCTAGATTCTGGGGAAGCTTTCAAAATGCTATGGGAACTCATCTCTCCTTTAGTACAGCTTACCATCCTTAGTCTAGCGATCAAGTTGAAAGGGTTAACCAAATCCTGGAAGACATGCTCAGAGCTTGTGTTATATCTTTTGGACAGAATTGGGAGAAATCTCTTCCATTCGCCGAATTTTCTTATAACAATAGTTTTCAATCCAATCTCCCCTGGGGCGTTTTCACTTACGCGACTCCTTACATAATTACACTCGGGGCCTAGAGTGCGGTATCACCCTCTCCCCGGAGGCGTTTTCGCTTACGCGACTCCTTACATAATTACACTCGGGGCCTAGAGTGCGGTTCCCCCTCTCCCCTGAGGCGTTTTCTCTTACTCGACTCTTTACATAATTACACTCCGGGGCTAGAGTGTGGTTTCACCCTCGCCCCCGAGGCAGTTTTGCTTACGCGACTCCTTACATAATTAAACTCGGGGGCTAGAGTGCGGTTTCACCATCTCCCCTGAGGCGTTTTCTCTTACCCGACTCTTTACATAATTACACTCGGGGGCTAGAGTGCGGTTTCACCCTCTCCCCCAACGCATTTTCACTTACGCGACTCCTTACGTAATTACACTCGGGGGCTAGAGTGCAGTTTCACCCTCTCGCCTGAGGCATTTTCGCTTACGCGACTCCTTACATAATTAAACTCGGGGGCTAGATTCCGGTTCCACCCTCTCCCCCGAGGCGTTCTATGTGGATCCTTACATAATTGCACTCGGGGGATAGAGTGCGGTTTCACCCTCTCCCCTGAGGCGTTTTCGCTTACACGAATCTTTACATAATTACACTCGCGGGCTAGAGTGCGGTCCCACCCTCTCCTCTGAGGCGTTTTCGCTTACGCGACTCCTTACATAATTACACTCGGGGGAAAGAGTGTGGTTTCACCCTCTCCCCTGAGGCGTTTTCACATACGCGACTCCTTACATAATTACACTTGTCGTGGTAATAATAAAGGTATACCCCTAGGCGAGGGAAACCCAGGGGTATCCCTAAACCTTGGGTTTCCCCCAGAAAACACACATCAAGCAAAATAAGATCAACCAAAAAACACGAAGCATTGGCGGCTTCCGAGTAACACGTTACTCGGAAACCAGGAGCCGTTTCCGAGTAGACAACTACTTGGGAGCTCAGCAAGATCCGAGTAGAGCGATACTCGGAAGGGACCGGTGAGCCCCCACTACTCGGAAGATGGAAAACGCAACGGACAGAAGGCATTTAATGCTGCAGGCGTTCTCCCCCTTTATTAGTAGTAACGGGTGACCGTTTTGTAATTAAGTATGTATTTAATCTTGTAATTAAGACCCATTTATGCCAGGGAATTAAGGAGGCAGGGGCGCACTCTATATAAGCCACCCCCTCCCCTCTGGCATGGGCACACACACACTTTTTCCCTTCTCAGTATTCTGAAGAAAGAATACCCCAGTAAGTCTGGGACAGGACTAAGGTTTTTATCTCCACGGAGAGGCCTAACCTGTATAATCCTCTTGCGTCAACCCACTCTATGTACAGATTCATTTAGCTCCTTTCATACCCCTATACTCATTGTCAGATTTACATCCACGACAGTTGGCGCCCACCGTGGGGCTGAGTTGATCAGCAATCGCAGAGATGGCATTTTCCTCATCCTTTTCGTCGACTCGTGGCGCTGAGCTCATCGTCGGAGAGGTTTTCTGTTTTGGATCGTTAGCTTTCATAGCTGACGATTCGGCTTGGTTAGCGGATTCCCCGCTCCGGGCACAATTGCTGCCCTCAAGGGGCAGCGTCCACTTCCGAGCTGACGAATCGGGGGCCCTGCGCCTCCATCTGTCGGCTCATCGTCAAGCGCCCGCGCTGCTATCTGTCCGCCACAAGAATAAGCGCTCGGGTCGTCCGCGCGCTCACCATCGTGGAAATTCGGTCAAGGTCCAGCAGGTGGCAGTTATCGACTCGGTGGAGTCAGCACACAAGGCCTTGGACGAACTGATCGCAAGAGAAGGCTCCATGGCTTATCTCTTGCCTCTGTTCGACTTGGTTGAGGAAGAAGGCATGGCAGCGTCTGACCCCGAGTCAGGCGCCGAGCAAGAAGGTAGCAGCGGCACCCCTGTCGCGGTTGCGGAAGTATGTATGGCCGAGACTCCGCCCTCTCAACCATCTCCAGCTCGGGACACTAACGCCTGAGATGAACCGAACAGCCCATCCAAGGCTGGCACTCGGGAGCCGACCCGACGTATTTTAGCCTTCCGAAGGTTGGAGCTCGGAGATTCAAGTCGGCAACCTCGTCCACCTACCCGGGAGGAGCGGGAAGAGGCAGAAGCGGCCGAGCGACTGCTTAATACCCCAATTGACACAAGCACTCCAGAAGGGCGAGGCCTGGAGGCAGCCAGATTAACCAATTTGGGTGAGCGGGAGCGTCTGGCCGAGTTGGAAAACACTCTCGAGCGCCAAGCTCGGGAAGTAGCTCGGCTCCGACAAAGCAGAACCAGTCGTCAACTGCGGGGCCCAGGTCGAGAACCTTTCCGAGCTATGGGCACCCCAGTCGAAAATCTCATAGCGGCAACTCGGATCGCAAACTCTCTGCAGCCCAGTGGATCGGCGGCGGAAGAAATTAAGCACCTGCCGTTCCTCTTGCAAGCCGCAGTCGATCAAAACGCTGCTATCAGCCAATCACAGCAGCGGATCCATTCGCAAGTTCCCCCTGCGAGGACGTCACTGTCAGTACACACGCCCTATGGGGAAGCACGGAGGAACATAAACAGTTTGCCTCGGCGCGGACATGAACCTCGAGCAGATCATCGCCAAGAGCAATATCGGCATGAAGACCTCAGAAGAACAGAAGCCCGTGGGATGGGTCGGCCCGCACCTCAGAGGGAGGAGTTCCCGCGGCACCGAGACGACCGTTATTTCGACATTGAAGACGACGCCCGAAGCCATCTTGTTCAGACCCGAGTCGACCGCGCCAGAACTCATCGCCAGGATCAGGCTCGGCCCTCAATGGCCACCGGACCGGTCTGCTTCAGCGAAAGGATTCGGTCTACCCCCATTCCGCCACACTTCAGGATAGCCCAGGGGGTGGACAAATACCGAGGTGATGCTAAACCCCAAACATGGCTGGATGATTACAGAATAGCCGTGCAGATCGGAGGGGGCGGTGATGAGATAGCCATGATGCACCTGCCGTTGATGTTGGAGGGCTCGGCTCAGGCGTGGCTGAATCAGCTACCCCCAAGTAGCATTTGGGTTTGGGAAGACCTCGAAAGAGTATTCATCAATAATTTTGAGGGGACCTACAAGAGGCCCGGAGGCCTGACCGAGCTGCAATTGTGCGTCCAGGGCAACACCGAGACAACTCGGGACTACATCCAGAGGTGGATCACACTCCACAACTCGGTCGAAGGAGTCTCCGAGTTCCAGGACATTCATGCTTTCAAGCAGGGTGTCAAGTAAAAGGAATTAAGTCTCAAGCTGGCAAGGTCACCGCACATCACCTCACTCGGGAAGATGATGGAGATAGCAAACAAGTATGCCAATGGCGGGGAAGAAATTCGGCAGAAGAATCAGCAGCATAGAGGAGGTGGCAGCTCGACACCGAACCCGAAGAAGAAGACCGCAAACAACAAGAGAAAGGCGGAGGACGCCCCAACAGACGCAGAGCTGGTGGCGGCAGCAAATGCTTTGGGCCTTCATGGCAAGGGTCAAGCGCGAAAGGAGTGGCCACCGCGGCAAAAAAAACCGTCCAATGATGATGAAGTTCTGGATCAGCCCTGTCCTCTCCACACCACCCGTGATGCCGAGGGAAAGGTGGTTATCCCAAAGCATATAGCTCGGCAGTGCCGCCTGATCAAGAGAGCAGCCCAGAATGCAAGAACAGGCCCCCAGCAAGACAAGGAGACCGGGAAGAAGAAAGCACCCAGCCCGGAACTGGACAGCGAAGGTTTCCCGCGGGAGGACGGAGTGTTGGTCATATTCGCAGGACGAGAATCGAAGAGGGTGGAAAAAATAAGGTTCAGAGAAGTCAACTCGGCGGCTCCAGCAGTTCCGAGTTACATGAAGTGGGCCGACGTCCCCATCATTTTCGATCAGTCGGACCACCCTCCTCACATTCCTCACCCGGGAAGACACGCCCTGATTGTTGACCCTTTGCTAGAAACGGAAAATGGTAACTTCAGGATCAGGAATGTCTTGATGGACGATGGCAGCGGAATTAACATCCTGTATGCAAGCACTCTGAAGAGCATGAACATCCCGATGTCCAAACTCCGAAAAGGCTACCTGGAATTTCATGGGATAATCCCGGGGAAAAAAGCGTACTCACTCGGAATGATCTCCCTCAGTGTGGTCTTCGGTACTCTGAGTAACTTCCGGAAAGAGAGGATCACCTTTGAAGTAGTGGACTTCCCGAGTGTGTATCATGCTTTACTCGGAAGGCCGGCCTACGCAAAATTTATGGCCATCCCCTGTTATGTCTACCTGAAGCTCAAGATGCCCGGCCCTCACGGCGTGATCACTATCTTAGGAGACTACAAGCAAGCCGAAGACCTGCTGCAAAAAGGCTCCCTGATAGCTGATCAGCAAATGGCCGAGGTCGAATTGGCCGAATACAATAAGGCCGTCGACTCGTCCGAGTTGCTGCAGCCAAAGAAGACATCATCATTCGAGTCGGCCGGAGAAACCAAGAGGGTGCAGATACACCCAACAGATGAAGGCAAGTACACCAACATCGCTACTGATCTGGATCCCCAATAGGAACTCAAGCTCGTCAACTTCCTCTGTGAGAATTGGGACATTTTCGCGTGGAAGCCCTCCGACATGCCTGGAGTCCCAAGGGAGTTGGCCGAGCACAAGTTGCATGTAGATCCGAAGGCAAGACCGGTAAAAGAGTCCCTCCGGCGGTTTTCCTCCGAGAAAAGGAAGGCCATCGTGCAGGAGATAGCTAGACTGTTAGCAGCCGGATTCATTAGGGAAATCTTCCACTCCGAGTGGTTAGCAAATCCTGTAATGGTTCCGAAGAAGGATAAATCTTGGAGAACTTGTGTTGATTTTCGCCATATCAATAAAGTTTTTCCCAAAGACCATTTCCCTCTTCCTCGTATTGACCAGATTGTGGACTCCACATCAGGTTGTGAGAGATTATGTTTCCTCGATGCATACTTGGGTTACCACCAAATCCGACTATATGAACGAGACGAACTCAAAACGGCGTTTATAACCCCATTCGGATGTTTTTGTTACATCACGATGCCATTCGGACTAAGGAACGCAGGCGCCACGTACCAGCGCATGATGCAGAATTGTCTGATCTGGCAGATCGGCAGGAACGTGGAGGTCTACGTGGACGACATCGTAATCAAATCGGCTAAAGGGAGTAGCTTGCTAGAAGACCTAGCAGAAACCTTCCAGAGCCTCCGAGCTTACAGCATCAGGCTTAATCCTGAAAAGTGCGTTTTTGGCGTGCCAGTAGGGAAGCTACTCGGATTCATGGTCTCCGAGCGAGGGATAGAAGCCAACCCGGAAAAAATTGCGGCAATTCATAACATGAAACCTCCCAAGCAGCTCCGAGACGTCCAAAAGTTAATAGGCTGCCTCGCAGCACTCAGTCGGTTTATTTCCAGATTGGGAGAGAAAGCCCTACCACTCTACCAACTGATGAAAAAATCGCCGAATTTCGTCTGGACGGAAGAGGCTGAAATGGCATTCGAAGACCTCAAGAAACAATTGTCAACTCGGCCAGTCCTGGCAGCACCTCAGGAAAAAGAGCCGCTCTTGCTGTATATCGCTGCCACAAGCCGAGTTGTCAGCATAGCCATAGTGGTGGAGTGTAAGGCCCGATATGCGGTACTGTTCCAGATCTAGGAGTTTCCACCCAGATCCGGGGACGAAGCACATATCGGTCCCACCGCGACATATGACAAAGCCATATGCCCCGTATTTCCAACATGATATCCCAACATTACGGATACAAGGATACAACATCTCATACAATTCGGCATACAACTGCCTTAATACAATACAACAGCGGAAGATATATGTATGGGTACATACTACAACCAAATGCCTACTGGCAAAGAGAAAAACATCGATCCCATAACCACACGGGTCCAGGCCCTCCGCCGGGATCCGCCTAACTAGTCGTCGTCGAGTCTCCACGTGAAACGTCGATCACCATACCTGTCGTCGATCAATAACCCTAAAAAGAGTTTGGGGGTAGTATCATGAGTACAGAAGTACTCAGCATCCAACTGTAGTGGTCATCTGACCCAGCAAGGACTTCATCACTCGTCATTCTAGGACAACTAGTAGTTTACGGTAAGGAAGGGGTAAGTGGTGAGGTTGCTGCCGCACTAGCATTTATGAAGTGGCTAACGATCTAGAGAGTAAGTTAAGAAGCCAAGCATTCAATGAGTAATCGCCTCCAACAAGTCTGCTATCCACCTACTACGCAAACATAACACCTATCCTATCCTTGTCCTCCTCTTCGCATCCCGACGAAGAAGAAGCAGTCAAGGCACACACACACGTTGATCAAGTTATATTAAGATTATCTCAGTTACTATTGTCTATGAACAAGGAGTAGGTCTCAATTCGTCCATAACCGTGGACACGGCTTCTCGAAAAGATTTAACCCTGCAGGGGTGTACCAACTGCCCATTACAAGGCTCCGCACGCACGCTCATCTCTCTCAGTTGCTACCCATCACAGGAAACCATTTTATGATTTAGTTCCAAGAGATCCGAAACGACAGGTTCCTCTAACTAATAACGAACAAATCCGGGGGGCCCCCGGGGAGTCGACACCCAATCCAAAAGCTGGCCACGCTCTCGGATCGGACTCTTCCGTCTCAACAGGGTTTGGGTTACCGAGACGCCTCACGTGAGGCCTCGGGCCCTCGCCGGTCAAAGGTGGACCAACAGGGAAACCATGTCTCCGTTGGTCCGGGTTGTTTAAAAATTGCGAGGGGGTCCACCAAGCACACACACGGGGTTTCAAATGGTAAATCAGCTCGGGCCACCACTAGAAATGTTTGAAGCTAGCTAGGTAAGAAAAGGGGACCCCATAAAATCCCACATGCGGTTAGGCACGCTCAGTCTTAAAACCAATACCCGGAACTCGGATCCTAGGTGACTCGAATGGAACAAAGCGTCGGGGCGGGATAGCCTAGACCTTCCATCCTTCGTCGAATATAGTCAACATTATAATAATCATACCATCAACAACAATAATAATGTGATATCCCCAACCAAGGAGTAACAGGGTAACATCATAGCATCCTAAGCATGCATACTAAGCAGAGGCTGAGCAACGAGCAATAGTAACATAGCAGTACAAGGTTTGCTGGGAGGGGACATGGCTGTATCGGTTTGAAAGAGGCTGTAAACATGTGGTAGGATCAAACATCGAACCTAACCTAGACTAGCATGCAAACCGCTGGTTGAAATAGAATGGATCATAAGTAATGTATAGTCCTTGCCTGTTGATAAGTCGGGTTCCGAAGGTGTAGTTGATCGCAAGCTCGCATCGTCTCCGAGAGGTACCCGCGGAAGCACACAAGACGGTAAACACTGGAAACCAATCAACGAGCAAGCATCTATTACTACGAGGCAAGCACAAGAAAGCATCAACAAGAAGGCAACACGAGACATCGCACCTACCGTCGAGAGCGGTTACTAACAATTTAAGTGGAGTACTCGTCACACACGACGATACAGCACATTTAGAATCAGTTCAAGTTGTTTAGCTACACAAGGTGAGCAAAAGGTTGTTAACATGGCAAGCACAGAAGCATGGCATAGCACACAAACATATCAAGAGGTGAAGCATAAAGAAAACTATCTATGGTAGTCCATTTAAGTGGGGGGTAAAACCTGTACATGCAAACTATTGCGGACCCCACGATAAAAATGGAATTCGGTACTGTTCTGCCCTAAACAATATTTTATTATTTTTATTAGCAAGCAAGAGCAGCATAACGCAATCTACATGTAATTCTAGTCAAGTTACATATAAAGAATATTTTAAACAGAGCAACGGTTAAAAAGATATTGCAATTACAGTTTATAGTGGCAAGCAGTGTAATTAGCAGTCAAACAACATGTAAACAAAGTCAAACATGGCAACAAGCAACATTTTATTAATCTACGCGCAAAACGGAGCAACTTTCATGTAGAAAGTGTCTCCATCGGAGCTACCGATGAAAAGATATAGCACTCGCAATAAAACAACACAATCTGCCTAAATAATAAATGGAACCTAGCAGAAAAAAAAACTAAACGGGCCGAAGGCAATCAGGCCCAACAGGTTACAGAAAAAAATAAGCAAAATAATAAAAAAACGGAGGGTGTTACCATGGGCCACGGCCCATCTGGCTTGGCTGGCTGGAGAGGGCGCTTGGGCTGCGGCTTGGGCCGCGCTGGGATGCAATGGGCGCGCTGGCCATGGGGCGCACGGGGCCCGCCTGGCCAGGACGGTTGGCTGGATCCGATCGGATCGGATCGGGACGACGACGCCGGCGTGCGGCGGCCCCCCGGCGAGGTCCCAGCGGCGGGGACGGGCGCGAGGATGAGCTAGAGGCGCTGGGACGGGGCCGGACCTGGCGTGCTACGGGATGCAGAGGCGTAGGGAGGTCGGCGGCGAGCAGATCGGGCCGGCAGCGGGAGCTCCCTGGAGCGTCCATGGCGAGCGGCGGTTGCGGCCTCCAGCAGCAGCAGAGGCAGAGGTGTGAGGAGAGGGAGAAGAGAGGGGAGAGAGGGAGTCGCGGGAGGAGGGGGGGCCGGCGGCCTTCTGCTCCGGCGGCCGGAGTCGAGCGTCGCGGCGGCTGCCCTTGGCTGGCGGCGCGAGTGGAACTCCACGGGCAGAGGAGAGAGGAGGCTAGGGGGCATCTGGGCCGTTGGATCCGCAGATCCGACGGTCCAGATCGAGAGGGGCTAGGGTTTGCTAAAATTTGGGGCTAAATTGTGCGAAAATGGGGTAAAATATCTCAGATCTGGGGGCTGGTGGCTGCCTAGGTGCTTAAGGAAAACCCTAGGTGATGGGGTGGTCTATTCATAGCCCAGGTGGCTGGCAGTTTGCAAAAACATCTCCGGTTTTTCTCTCGCGCGCGCGGTGTTTACGTTTCTGACTACCGGGGGTCCGTAGTACCTCGGATTCGGGTGAAACTTCGAACTGCGCGATCAGCGCATCGAGCCGGAGGCATTCACCTCACGCTGGAACCGTTCTGGGAACACTTTAAGGCGCGCTATAAAAATAACCAGATTACTTAGTAAATGGGTTTTTTCGTTCCGTTGTCTATGGCTGGTCTTGTGCGATTTTCGCGACGGTGATCGGGTGAAACCCGGTGTCGCAAAGGTCGAGTGTCAGGGTGGCAAGGGTCGGTCTCCGTCCGATACGAGATAAGAGGGGGAAAAATAATCGCCGATCGATAAATCGGGGATGCAAACACCGCAAACAAATCAGACAATCAAACAATTCACGCAGAAAACAAAATTTTTAATTTTTCTGAAATCTGGGTTGTTACAATACAACACCACCAACAAGGGATCTCGTCCCGAGATCCTGGACGATCCGGGGGAGAGGAGGGGAGAGAAGAGATTCGACGATCTTCAACACCACCAACAAGGGACTCTGCTCCATGTCGACGTCGAACTTCTCTCGAGATAAATTTCCGCAGAGAGACGACAACGTCGGAAGAACGAATCCGTCAGTGTCAAGAGGAAGAACGACAGCTAAAACCTGGTCAAAAGGATAGTGCTTTTCGACGCAAGTCGTGAAAACACCAGCAAAAGGGATGGATGTCAATGGATGACCCAGATGATACCCAAAACCGGAGAAGCAAAAGGTACCACAGGAATTCCCACCAGAGCTCGGAATCGAGACAATACTTCCCAAGAAAAGCATTGTAACGGTTCCGATACTCCACACACTCGAGATCCTAAAGTTTGAAGGGGATAAGGCAAGAATATAACACTTACGAAACTTTTCCTGGCCAGATCAAGGGTAAGGAGTAAAAAGATTCCTACTCTCCAATAACTAACTTAGTAACTAGAAAATAGTTTTTGTCTAGACTCGACTTCGGCCAGAAAAGGGATCCTACAGTCGGTAAGGCTATGATACCAAGTTGTAAGGCCTGATATGCGATACTGTTCCAGATCTAGGTGTTTCCACCCAGATCCGGGGACGAAGCACATATCGGTCCCACCACGACATATGACAAAGCCATATGCCCCGGATTTCCAACATGATATCCCCACATTACAGATACAAGGATACAACATCTCATACAATTCGGCATACAACTGCTTTAATACAATACAACAACGGAAGATATTGTCAGAACCCTCTGTTAGGTAATGTGCTAGGATCAAGTAACCTTTCATCATGTCAATTTTGCAAAGGAAATCAACTTCAAAATCCAAATGGGAGAAGGAACACCCCCCAGATGAATTAATTCAAAAAGGCCAGATAAAAATCTTCTCCAAAAATTCATGTTAGATTTTTGAAAAGTCTTATAAATGAGTGTGATCACATTTCAAGTGATGTGGGACCCACCCCATGCTCATAGATTTTTCAAATAATCAAACAGTGCCTTGGAATTAAAGAAATAACCCTATTTGATTTAAGATTCAAATTATTTGAATTTTAAAAATGTTGAAAGTTTATGAGTGGCTAGTCTATATTATTATGAGGCCACATAAAAATTTTCAGCATTTAATAAAATGTTTAGCTATTTATTTTAGCTAAACAGAACAAATGTCAGAAAAGGAAAATAGAAAAGAAATCAGAAATCCTTACCTGGCGCCCAGGCGAAGTCAGCCCACCCCACCCCAGCCGGCCCACAGGGGCAGGGGCGTCTTCTTCCCCCTCCCGCGCCTCCAAGCTGCTCGGTGGAATGCCACCGAGCTAGCCGGAGACGACACATCGCCGTCGAGGAGCTTCCAGGCCTCCCCGTGGCTTCTTCTCGCACCTGGAGACTCCCCGCAGCCTCTGCAGTCCATTCCCCCCCTCCAGAGCTTCCTCCTCCTCCCGTGCTCGAATCCGTCGCCGCCCGAAGCCTCACCGAAGCGCCGTCGAGCCCCCGCGTGGCCACCGTGCCCTAGAGCTCAAGCCAGCAAGTCCACCGTGCTCCTCGTCCTCGACTTCGACGACTAGCAGCAGGAAACGCATCAATTCGGGCTAGACGAGACGCAAGCTTCACCGAGAACTCGCCGGACCCGCGAGCTCGCCGTCGTCGATTCGCCGCCGTTGAAGCCTCCCCGAGCTTGCTGTTGCTTCTGTTCGATCCGCGGTGAGCTTCTGAGTTTTTCCCCCAAGCTCCTAGCACCCCGTAGCCCCTCTAGCCAAATCCTCCATGAGAACCGAGCTCCTCGCCGCCATGGTTGAGCTAGAGCTCGCCCTCGTGCTCCTCGCGACCCCCCAGTGCGCGCGTTTGACTCGTGGGTGTTCCAGCTTTCGAACGCACACGAGCTCAGCCCAATCCGTGCCCCCTAACCTCGACTACGACCTCGCCGGTTCTCTGTTTCCGCCGGAATCGTCCCCGTCGTCGATTCCGAGCACCCCGTGACCCCCTGTTGCCTCCAGAAGACGCGGACGACCTCCAGGAGCAAGCCGGTGCCCTCCGTTTCCCCTCCCGTGGCCCCTAGGCCATTCCGGCGAGTGCGCCTCCGTGGCCAGGCCACCGGCGTCAAGCCGCCGGTGGGTTAGCCCTTAAGCACTCGGCTAATGACCCCCTGGGTCACTGACCAGTGGGCCCAGTGGCTTAATTAAGCCACTGGATTAACTTAAACCACGGGTTAATTAACCCAGTCACTGACAAGGTGACCTCACATGTCAGCCCCCCCCCTGACGTTAGCATTTGCGCAATAAATCAATTTAAATGAATTTCCAGAGATTATTTGAATTAAAAGAATTCCAGAAATTCCAGAAAATACCCCAAACTTTGGAAATTCATAGAAAATTCATATTAACTCCAAATTGGACAAATAATATATGAAAAATGATCAGGAGAAAATTATCTTTCCAAATATGCAACTTTCAACTCTGTTTGAGTTGAATTTAAAATTTTATCAGTAGCATTTTCTATTTGATTTAAATGGAATTAAATCAAATTCAAATCAAATATTTTTGCAACTTGAACCATGGCAACATGCTACATTTCAATCACACATCAGAGGCATATCATACACATTTGAAGATGATTCAAAATGATCAAACCTTATCACATACAACTTGGTTAATGTTGAATTCAAATGTGGAGTTTGAATTTGCATTTCAAATGCAATATACTCCATTTAAATGGAATTCTCAACACATCAGTACCATGAACATCACCCTTTCAATTTTATTCATGTGATTGTGCATTATACATTCTGTTGATCCTATGATTGTCATGTTGCTGATAGACGTGGAGCCGGAACCCGAGGTCACCCCCTACATTGAAGACCCCGAACCCGAACCTCGTCAGCAAGGCAAGCAAACCCCCATTGATCATGTCGATAAAATCCCACTTCCCTCTCATGTCTCGCTTATGCATTGTTTAGGATGATCACCATGTTACGATTCTACCGCATAGATGAACCCATTCCTTTCCATGACCTATCATTTTGTCACAGTAGTAGGCAAACCACAATCCTAGCAAATGTAGGAGTTGTTTGATATCATGTGGCCCCTGCAATGTTACTGCTTATTGCATGCTTAGTATGATACCTTGTTGTTACTGTGATGTGAGTCGGGATGGGAATGATCACGTTGATGATGGTAGAAAAGTGTTGGTGAATCGACCCTAATACAAGGTGAACGATGAGAGGCTGTGTAGGAGTACACGGTGGGTTGTCTCGTTGAACACCGCCCTAGTACGAGTTCTTGTGTGGTGATCCAAGATGAAGAGTACAACCACACATTGGGCTCACTGACCCCTCTCAACTTACTAACTCATCCCTTTCGATGTCCAGATGTCGCAATAGTTCGGAGTTCTGGTAGGTCTGTGGACTAGTTGCTAAGTGAGAGAACGGCTCACCCGAGACCGGCTTATGCACCACGCACACATCACTTGGGTCCACTTCGGTAAACCGGCCGGGTTCACGATTGCGGTAACCAACCCAAGTAGGAGGCTTTCTCGGACTAGATCGGCTATGAGGTAACAGTTGTGGTGAGCATCCTCGCCGACACCTCTTGAACGGTGTCGAGTACAAAGGGGGTAAATGATGATCATGTGTGTGTAGCGGTACACCCTTGCAAGGTTAACAAAACTATTCGAATAGCCGCGTCCGCGGTTATGGACTGCTTGGAAAGCTTAGGTTGATTATTAGATAACTTGAACCGGATACTTCTAAAACACACCAAGATAAGTGTGAGGGCTATGGCGTGCTTCCTCGTGCGGAAGTCGAGGAAGGCACCATAGTGGTGTATTGGTTGGAGAAAGTAGTGGACTCGTGTATGCTTCTTACCTCAAAGTCTGGTACTCGTAGTTCAGGATTAGCCAAGTCAAAGCTGGCACTTCTGCAAGTGAACCCCACCTCCCTTTACCTTGATACATGTGCATGAGTAGTATAGCTCCTATGTAAGTCTTGCTGAGTACGATTTTGTACTCACGTTTGCTTAATCTATGTTTTAGATGATGCCACTGACCCCGAAGGTGGCTTCTTCATCGAGCTGGACGACTGAAGACCAACTAGTCTAGTCCCAGTCAGACGACTGGTTCCCTCGTGGAGGGCTTGTGTTTAAATAAGGCTTCTTAAGCCATTTGTTAAACTTGTCTGTACTCAGACATAATTTGCTTCCGTTTGTGTTGTAATGTTGGATCACATGTTTGTGATCTCTGTTTGCACTCTATAAGAGCTATCAATAAAAATTTACACTTTGTAGAGAATTGCAATGGTACCTGCTGTTCATACAAGGCATGTGTGCTGCGTGTATGTTTATAACATGCATGTCTTTGTATGGGTTTTCGAGACCTTAGTTGTGTTCTGGCTGGCGGTCTTTCACACACCAAGTGTCCCTTAGATGTGCGCAGCTTGGGGCATCGCGATGCGATTGTTCGAGACTCCGTCTCGTGCACACTTTGTGGTATGATCGAGCCCGCCCTAGACCCCGACTAAGTGATCGGGCTGGAGTAAGTCTATGTAAGATTTTTGAGATAGTCGATAGTATGGTTGAGGCGACTTGTCTTTGAATATGGGAGTTCACCACCCATATCATTAGACTTGTGTGCGGACGATGAGGACCCATCTCAGTTGATCATCCGGCCTGGATGGGATGCCCCTCACGTACGATGCTTTCCGAGAATGTTCTGTGCTTAGCCTTGTCTGCTTAGACAAGTGGGTACGGTTCTCGGCTCTCCATATGACTATATCTTAGTTGTACTTGCATACGCTAACCCCGGGTCCCGACAGACTTGGTATCAGAGCAGGACTGACTGTAGGACTAGTAGCCTTGGCCGAAGTTGAGTCTAGCTTGCTATAGTTATATAGTTACTCTGGGTATATAAGGGAACAATGTAAGGCTTCTTTTTTTCTCCTTACCCCCTTCGTTCTGAGTTCTGGGTCACCCTTATCTTATTCTACGGGAAGATAAGACTAGGCTCTCCTCTGTCTGATTATAACATCTCGTTGTTTGCTTCCTCATAGCCGTAGGAAAGTTGTGATCGGTTTACTAGAGTGGTTATGCTCCTTGTTTTGTTACATCATATGTAAGTGTTGTTTTCATGTTGTAAGAAATTGTCTTTTTCTTGCAATTACAGCCGTTATGCTGTCCGAGTCATTCCAGGTTTATCTCATAATCTGATGCATTTCCAAACTCCTTTCTGTTTCAGATGGCAGATCTTCCCCCTCGGCAGATTGTTCGTTTGACCAGGTGCCTCGGTGTGCGTGGCCATCCCGCCACGTTGATCGAGATGATGTCCTATGTAGGATATCGATGGTACCCAGAGTACACCGTCGAGGAGCAGTTCCACGACTTCAACCAGACGCAGTTCCACTGCATTGTCAGGATCTACCCGCACCACGTTGGAGCCACTCAGCCTATCCACTTTGGACATGGCATTGGCATTACCGAGAACATGGCTGTGCAGGATGCTGCATACTCATGTATGACACTGCTGAGAGAGGAGCACACTTTGCTGAGAGAGACTTCTTTCCGCTATATCCCTGCTGCACTTCCAGGATAAGAGGGATATTACACCGGACTCTACTCAGATCACTCTGCAGAGGATCCCGCACTTCAGATGATTATTAGGTTTGCTAGTGACAGAGATCGTGATGCACGCGCTCTCCGTTTTGAGCTCCACGCTACCCGTGTTCGTCTGTATCGAGCACTGACGCTCTTGGCACCCTTTGTGAGCGTGGGATCAGTTGAGTTTGATGCGATCTATCCAGTGAGGACTCAGATGCCTTCTCGAGTTGCTTGGCCCGAGATTGGAGGCATTTTTCCACCCCGTGGTCCTTTGCTTCCATCCTACGCTGGACCTAGGCCCCATCCTTGCCCAAATGGATATCAGGGTCCACAAGCCTCCGTGTTTTCCGATGGTCACCTCCAGCTACCGGGATATGCGGGTAACTTTTATGAGGACTACTATGGAGATGGAGATGAGTGAGACCGCCTGTGGTCTTACTTAGTGAGGATGTAGTAGTATCTTAGTATATTGTACGCAAGGTGTCTAAGTTCCAGAGGCTTAGATAAATAATGTATAGGAAGTCAGAGTGCCTCTGAAGGATGTATCATCTTCATCACGTTTGTATTAGCTCGGTGCTTGTACTAAAACGATGTATGGTTTGTATGACAGCTTGTGGATATATGGCTTGTATGCTTTATCACCATGTTGTCAAGATGATTACTTCCTTTGCTCTGTAATCCTTCCAGTACTTCAATACCTTGATTAGACTCTTCAAATCAACTCTTTTTGACTTTGGTTTTTGTAAGAGCAAGTTTTGCCCCCGAAGGTTTTGGACATTGTTAGACAAAGCAGAAGTGGAACTAATATTGTTTTCAAGTATAGACAGATACTTAGGTTCCGAAAGAATGGAGTTTGCAAGTAGAAGGTCGAAGGACAACTCGCTGCAGTGAAGCTGCAGTTATCTACCGAAACCTTTGAAGGAAGACGACCCCTAAAAATGTCGTCGAAGAAAAAGTATCTCTCGAGCAAAAGCGCAACGAGGAGAAAGCTGAAGCTGATCGAAGACTTAGTCTTTTTGCTAGTTTCTCTTTATTTCTTGAGTCGTAGGAAAAACCGTACTATCAAGAGGGGTTTGCTAGTTGAGATCTTTGTCGAAGTGAATTTGCTCTGCTCAACCAAAACCCACAAGAGCCTACCGAGAGAAATCTCACCGAGTCGAGCGGATAGCTCGAAGGCAAAGTCATTGCACTTCGTGCCTTCGAGAGAGAACTCGTTCGGTGAGTCAGCTTACTTGTTCCTCAAGTAAAGTTGCGCAGTGATTGGAATCCGACCGTTGTGGACACGCGTCAAGCGGTTGCATCGGGTCACTTCAGTCATTTTACCCATCGGGATCGCCAACTATAAATACCCTGCACCTACCCGCCATTTCGGGTTGGCTGCTCCACTGAAGATTCTAAGACAGAAGTCTGAGAGCATCCCAAAGAGATCCATCGAGAGAAAACCTACACCCAAGTCTGAACTGAGTTGAGCAATTCATGGAGACATAGGTTGATATTAGCCGATCTTTTTATCTTGGAGAACTGCAAGTCTCCTAGACGGTTAGGCGTCGCCTGTCCAGCAGTCGAAGAGTAATTGTCACTGCTGAAGGAAGTTTGTAAAGGTCTCGGAGATGTCCTGAATCATCTACCACGAGTGAAAACTGGACAAGCTCGAGGAGTTTGTTGCAGTGGAGAATAGGACGGAGAGAGTTTTGCTCCAGGTGTTCAATCACCAATCCCTCCAACCAGACGTAGCACTTTGCAGAGTGTGAACTGGTTTACCAAACATCGCTGTGTCAGGCTCGTTTTCCTTCTAGCATTTACTTCAAGTATTTACTCGTAGCCTGTTTGTCTTCGATGTTTTCCTTCGCTCCAAATCCTTTCGAGCCTTGCATTACTTTCGATACTGTATTTCCTTCGAGATGCCTTTAGTCCTACGATGTTTACATGATTTCCTTCTAAGTTCCTTAGAATTTTTAGAAGTGATCATTCACCCCCTCCCCCTCTGATCATTCTTGAGCTTTCAATTGGTATCAGAGCTAGGCACTCCCTACGCTCTGCGTATTTTGGTCTAACAACCTGGAGTGTTGTCAAGAATGTCGTTTGCAGCTGTTCGCTCGGGGGAACCAATCCCTATTTTCAATGGGAAGGACTATCCCTATTGGAAGGACAAAATGAAGAGGAATATCATGGCTATCAACTCTGCCGCTTGGGAAGTTGTCAAGAATGGTGTAACTGTCAAGGACACTGATGCCATCACTCCTGAAGAGGCAAAGAAGATAGAGCTAGATGCTGAAGTCTGGGTATTCATCACAAATCATCTGATTCCTAAAAAATATCATGAGGTCAAGAATATTCCTTCGGCCAAAGGTGTTTGGGATTATCTCGAGAAGATTGGTGAAGGTGTCTCTACTCAGAAAGATGCTCGAATTGACACCCTTCGAAGCAAGTTCTATCGGTTCAAGAGGCACGAGGGAGAAAAAGTTTGTTCCATATACAGCAGACTCACTGCGCTGTCAAATGAACTGATTTCCCTCGGTGCAGATGACATTACCAATCGGATTATTGTCAGAACTTTGCTCCGTTCTCTTTATGATTCCTTCGATCACATTGTGCTGATGATTAAGGAAAGAACTGATTTCAAGGATATGGTTGCCGCTGATATTCTTGAAAGGCTTAATACTTTCGAGATGGAAGAAGATGAGAAAATCTCATGCACTGAAGGCTAGAGCTTCACATCACTCCTCTCCTGAAGCTAGTTCTGAATCGGGTTGTGCCTCAGATGACCCCGAGAACATTGGAAAAGATCTGGCACTGATAATGAGAAGATTCAATCGCTTTCAGAGAAGGAACTCCTCTCCACCGAAGAAAAACTATTCTTCAAGACATTCTAGCAATTCATCTCAACATCGATCATCATCCAGAAACTCTTCAGCGAAAGATAACTGTTTCTATAAGTGCAAGAAGCCAGGTCACTTCATTGCTGATTGTCCTCTCTGGGAAATTGAACATAAATCAAAGCACTCTCACAGCAGCTCTTCGAGCAAGTCTTACAGATCGAGCAAAAATCACGATTCGAAGAGATATGATTCAAGGTCCAGAAAAGACAAGAAAGATGGTTCTGATGATGACAAGAAAAAGAAGTAGCACAAGCATCGAGAGGGTTCTTCATCAAAATCTCATTCCTCTCGTCGAAAGAATTCGCACAGAGCCAAAGCCTATCTGGGTAAAGAGATGAACTCTGAAGAAGAAGCATCCGGTTCTGAAGCAGGATCAAAGTCAAGATCAGGTTCTGTTTCTGGTTCTGAATCTGATGGTGTTGCTGGGATAGCATTCGCCTCGAACAAGAATTCAAGTTCATTCTTCTCCAACCAGAGCAGTGAAGATGAATCTCCAGCTTACTGCTTCATGGCCAAGGCTAAGGTATCCTCATCTAAGAAATCCTACGATACTTCTGATGGATCTGCTTATGAAAGTGACTCTAGGATAAGCTATGCTAAACTTGCTAAAATTGCTTCTATCCAACAAGATGAACTAGATTCTCTAAGTGAAACTATTCAAAAATCTGAGACTCTGTTGATCAATGAGATTGAGAAGGGTCAAACTTTGACTAACGAGCATGCAGCTCTGAAGGAAAAGTATGATGAACTTTCCTCTCGTCATGAACTTCTCTCAGTGGACTACGAGAAGCTAACCTACGAATTCCTTCAAAGGAAAATGGCTCTCGAGAAACTGAGAGAGGCTAATGAAGAGTTGGAAAGTGTAAATCTCACTCTCATGGCTCAACAGGGCTCAGAAGATAAAAATGAATCTGTTTCACCTTGCTTGACTTGTTTGGAACGAAGTAAAATTGATTCTATTTATGAGAGATCGAAAGGAAAGCAACCCATTGTTATTGATGATGCTAACCCCTCGGACGAGGAAACCATTACCGAGGAACTCCTCAGGTTGAGAAATTTGTTTGAAACAGGCATGTTCAAAAGTGTGCAGGGACACCATTATCTGTGTGATATCCTTCGAAAGGCTCTTCTTCACAGGAATCCTCGAAACGAAGGAGTTGGCTTCGAAAGGAAAATCAATCCTGATGGAACCTACTGGAAACCCGAACAGTATCCTAAAACTGTCTGGGTTCTTGCGAAAGAAAAGCCCATTGATATTGCTAACCTTTCAGGTTTCAGTTGCAAAATTGACAAAGCTATTGTTGATGAATCACTTGATTCTGACTACAAACTTGTTAAAGATCAGGAAGGAAAGGTGTCAGCTGAATTCGTTGGTACTCCTCCAAAGAATGGCTTTTATAAGCGACAGATTTGGGTTCGCAAATCTCTCGTAGAAAAACTGCCCCCTAACAATTCTATGCAGGGAAAATCCTCGGTACCACCGAATCACTACTATTCTCTCGAGGATAGAAATGAACCCTTGGTGCCTGCTTCAAATGTTCCCCAGAAGGATTACTATCGTATAGATAGAACTGTTTATCGTCATCGTGACAATCGTACCAAAATTGCCATTACCCATCGCTACTCTAACCCCTCATCGAGGAATTATATTTATGGTGTGCTTGATGGTCCTGATCGACAATGCAATCCTGTTCGATATAATATTGCTGATCCATCTAGCTCTACCATGCCTTCTAAGTCACCTGCTCGTTTGTGGGTGGTTAAGAAGAACTAATTCTTCTGCAGGGTTATGTCTCCGGTGGATCCGAATGGGTCATGGATAGTGGATGTACAAATCATATGACCGGAGACAAAGAGTTGTTCGCCGAGGAAAAACTATCTGAATCTTCACAGAAATATATTACCTTCGGTGAGAACAACAAAGGGAAAGTACTTGGTTTGGGTAAAGTTGCTATATCGAAAGACAAGCACATTGATAAGGTTTTTCTTGTACAATCTCTAGGATATAATCTTATGTCTATATCGAAACTTTGTGATATGGATATGCTTGTTCTGTTTTCTGCGTCTCGTTGTGTTGTCTTTTCACAGGATGATTATTCCTTCGTGTTCGAAGGATATCGCAAGGGTGATCTTTACGTCGTTGATTTTTCTTCAGGACCTGCTGTGTCCACATGTTTAATGGCCAAAGCCACTTTTGGTTGGTTATGGCACCGAAGACTTGGTCATGCAGGGATGAAAAATCTTCAAACTCTTATCTCGAAGAAGAACATCATTGGAATTGATAATGTAAAATTCGATAAAGATCGTCTATGCAGTGCCTGTGAAGCAGGAAAGATTGCCAAGAAACATCACTCTGCAAAAACCGTCATGAGTACTACTCGTCCTCTTGAATTACTTCATATGGATTTATTCGGTCCTCAAAATTATGCTAGTCTTGGAGGTAACAAGTATGGTCTGGTTATTGTTGATGATTTCTCTCGATATACCTGGGTTTTCTTTCTAGATGACAAGAGCAAGGTTGTTGAAATTTTCAAAACTTTCGCAAAGAGAGCTCAAACTGAATATGAATTATCTCTCAAGCATATCAGAAGTGATAATGGTACAGAATTCAAAAATACTCATATCGAAGATTTTCTTGATGAATATGGCTTTACTCATGAATTCTCGGCTGCTTATACACCGCAACAAAATGGTGTGGTCGAGAGAAAGAATCGAACACTTATTGAAATGGCCAGAACAATGCTTGCTGAATACAAGACTCCTATCAGGTTCTGGGCCGAAGCTATCAACACTGCATGTCATATCATCAACAAGGTTTATCTGCATAAGTTTCTGAAGAAAACTTCACATGAACTCATCACTGGCAAAAAGCCAAATGTGTCTTATCTCAGGGTTTTTGGTGCTCCATGTTATATCAGAGACATGAATCACAGCTCCAAGTTCGCCCCAAAGGCACACGAAGGTTTTCTTCTAGGTTATGGTTCAAATTCTCACACTTACAGAGTTTACAACTCACATCTTGGCAAAGTTGTAGAAACTGTAAATGTTCGATTTGATGAAACTAACGGCTCTCAAAAGGAGCAATTACCTCTTAACCTGGATGAACCTCCTTTGGATGAAGTTATCAGGTACATGGCTATTGGAGATATTCGACCTGTCGATGGAAATGCTCAACAAGCAAACAGGGATGATGATGGTCCAATGTTCCCACACATAGTCCGGGGCGCTGGAGATCAACATCCTGAAGAAATTGATGCACAGGTCGAAGGAGAACGCATAAACGAAGAATATGTTGATCCCGAAGGACAAGCTGAACCCGAAGGAAATGATCCCGAAGAACAAGCTGATCCCGAAGATCAACCTGATCCACAAGATGAAGAATCTTTTCCTCGTGTTCGAAGAAGAGTGAATGTCGACTCAATTCTCGAAGAGATTCGTTTACCAGGTCGTCCCACCACTCGTTCTCGTACTCGATTAGCTAACTTCTGTGGAAATTTCTCGTTTGTATCCATGCTAGAACCTTCAAAATTTGATGAAGCCATGAGAGACTCAGACTGGATGACTGCTATGCTCGAAGAACTTAACCAGTTCGAGAGAAATAAAGTCTGGTCTCTTGTCGATAGACCTGATCCCACGAAGCATAATATCATTGGTACGAAGTGGATTTTTCACAACAAGCAAGATGAAGATGGCATAGTGGTAAGGAATAAAGCTCGACTGGTTGCACAAGGCTACACCCAAATCGAAGGTATTGATTTTGGTGAGACTTATGCACCAGTTGCTCGTCTTGAATCCATTCGCGTCATGCTTGCTTTTGCCAATTACTATGGTATATTGCTATATCAAATGGATGTCAAAAGTGCATTTCTTAACGGTGAAATCGAAGAAGAAGTGTATGTTATGCAGCCACCAGGTTTTGAAGACCCAAAGAATCCTGATAAGGTGTACAGATTGCACAAGGCCCTATACGGGTTAAAGCAAGCACCTCGTGCTTGGTATGAAACGCTGAAGGATTTTCTTCTTAAGAAGGGCTTCAAACCAGGAACAACTGATCCGACTCTCTTTACTCGTGCATACAAAAATGATCTTTTTGTATGTCAAATTTATGTCGATGACATTATTTTTGGCTGTACTAACCCTGATATTAGCGAAGAATTTGCTCGTATGATGTCGAAGAAATATGAAATGTCTATGATGGGTGAATTGAATTTCTTTCTCGGGCTTCAAATCCGTCAATAGAAGAATGGTACTTTCATTTCACAAGAGAAGTATCTCAGAGATTGCCTGAAGAATTTTGATCTTGTCAGTTGCAAAACTATCAAGACTCCAATGCCTACGAATGTTCATCTAGATGCAGATGAGAAGGGAAAACCTTTCGATCAGAAGAAATATCGCTCAATGATCGGTTCGCTTCTTTACCTTTGTGCATCTAGACCTGACATTATGCTATCAGTATGTATGTGTGCTCGTATTCAGGCAAATCCGAAGGAATCTCATCATATTGCTGTCAAGCGAATCCTTCGATATCTGGCACACACACCAACCTTGGGTCTTTGGTATCCCAAGGGTGCCCAGTTTGATCTCGTTGGTTATTCAGATTCTGACTGGGCTGGTGATCGAGTCGACAGGAAATCTACCTCAGGCACATGTCATTTTCTCGGTAGATCTCTTGTCTGTTGGGCCTCGAAGAAACAGAATTGTGTATCTATTTCTACGGCTGAAGCCGAGTATATTGCTGCCGGTTCATGCTGTACTCAGATTTTGTGGCTCAAGAAAACGCTGAAAGATTATGGTATTCTTGTGAAGAAAATTCCATTGCTTTGTGATAATGAGAGTGCAATCAAAATTGCTCATAATCCAGTGCAACACTCTCGAACGAAGCATATTGATATTCGTCATCATTTTCTTCGAGATCATGTTCAGCAAGAAGATATTGTTATCAGTCATGTTCGCACCGAAGAACAATTGGCTGATATATTCACAAAGCCCTTGGATGAAAAGAGGTTCTGTACACTGAGGTGTGAGTTGAACATCTTGGACTCACGCAATGTGCAGTAAGATCATAACTATCGGTACTATGTATAATACCTTATTATTGTAGTTTACTTTCGTTAATTTTCTGTCGTATTTCTTTTTCGTTTATTTTGTTCGTTTGGTGTTGTCCTATACACTTATCACTCCGAGTTTTTATCGCTGTTTTTAACCTCGGATTGACTAAGCATCGGACCCCGTTTTCCCTCTATTCTATCCCTACCTATTCTATGCTTTTCTCTCGTGAACATGTACATATTGTACTCGATCAAGATTCCCCTCGAATGTCATTGATTCCGAAGGAAAATCTATCGAAGTTTTATCTACTTTTATACTCGATGTTCGATGAGTTTGGTCTCGGACGTGGAGCAACTATCTTTCGGTTCGTTGGGATTTCCCGCGATTACCGCCAATAAATCCGTCCGTTGAATGCGGAGAGACGCGAAATCTGCGCCGTTGGATCAGATCTGACAGCTCGGTCAGACCCTCCCTTATAAATACTGATCCACTCCACCGGCTTAGACATCGCTATTCCTTCGACTTCGTCTCTTCGCCTCCAGAAGCTCTCTCTCTCGCGCGCCGCCGTGCTGTCTCGTCGCCGTCGACTCCCTCGCCGCTTAACTGCCGGAAGGAAGCCGCCGGAGGCGTTCCCGTCGACGAAGATCATCATCCGCGTCGCCGTAGTCGCCTCACATCACCAAGTTAGGGTATGTGTGGCTCTGGAGTCGATTCAATCTCGTTCTGTTCATCGTTTCCAGCTTTTTTGTTGATTTTTTCTGATTTCTTTTAGGTCTGTTTGATCCGTTTGGATCTTTGAAACTTGGGAAATCTGTTTCTAGCTTTTCTTTCGATTCCCCATCTGTCCTTGGTAAGAAATCCCTCGGATTCTCTCACTTAGGCAAATCCTACAGTATCGTTTCGATAGATTTAATCTTGTGCGATTTATTCATACAAGTTCTTCGTTAGATTTTCACCCGATGAAAATCTAGCCTAGCACTTTCATGAAAGATTGCTGCATTCAAAATGTTTTTCCTCGAAATTGTTGGTACTTGTTCACAACTTTCCTATATTCCCTCGTATCCTTCTTTTTCGCAGGAAAATGGCTGGTAACGAAGGAAATATTAGAGTTCCCAAGCGTGTGGGAGGCCGAACAAGAATCACCAATAACTCTGAAGGTTTGTCTGAGGAAGTGATCATTGAAAAGAATTTGAGAACGCCGTCTGGTTCGGAGGATGATCGTACAAGAGAAAATCGTCTGCAAGAGATTCGAAGACTTCAAGCTCTTCGTTGGTATGAATACAAGTCCCTTTTGCCTCGTTGGGAGAGGATGTTTGCTTTGAAGAATCCTTGGGTTGATGTCAAAGCTCTAAGGCCAAAGTGGACGAAATTTAGTCGACCACCTCCTCCAGCTGATGCTCACCCTTCTGCCCTCAAAACTCCTGATGATTTTAAAGAGCTCGTTGAAGCACGTGAACTTCGAGCACAAAAGAGGAAAGAAGCTAAAGCTCGAAAGGAAGCAGCTGCTGCTAAAGCTGCCAAAGAAGTTGGCCCTAGCGCCAAACCGAAGGGTGGCAAGAAGTCTGCCAAGAGACAGAAAAAGGTTGTAATAGTTTCACCTCCTGATGCAAGCTCCGAAGGAGAAGCTAATTCAGATGATCAAGACCCTGGTACAGAGGCTGATGTCGAGGACTTACCTCTGAAGAAAAAGCCGAGTAGTAGAGGCATAAGGATCCAGGAACCAGCTCCACAGGCTCCTCGAGGAAATATTGACTTGACCAACTTGGTCACAGATCCACCTATTTCATCTGCTCCACCTGTTCCTGCTCGCCAACCAAAACCTTCGGCTCCATCGAAGGGAAAGCAAGCTCAAGTTGGTGAAGATGATGAAACGCTTATTCAGCGAAAGGAAAGACTGGCCAAGCAAAAGGAACAAGAAGAAAAAGACTTGATCAATTCTAAGCTCCTAAACTTTCACAGTCAGCCCGAGCATAAAAAGGCTCTGGTTGCTCAACAGCTTGGTATTCTCCATTTGGTCAGTGAAAAATATCGACGACAGATTTCTGCAGGCACTATCCCTAGTGACCCAAAAGAAAAGGTCACCGAGAAAGTTGTGACTCCCACAGTCACGAAAGAAAAGGTAATAGCCCCTAGTGCTTCGAAGAAGAATGCTGAGGCCCCTAGTGCCTCGAAGGATAAAGCAGTGGTCTCAAAACCCATTGCTGCTGCCAAAGCCACCAAGGAAGCCGAAAAGAAAGCCAAGGAGGCAAGACAGAAGGCTCAAGCTGCTCCAGTTCCTCGAGCTGCACCAGCTCCTGCCCCTGTTGCACCTGCTGGTTCCGGCCCTCGTGCCGATGAAGAGAGTTCCAATGAAGGAGAATCAAATGCCAATGCTCCTTGGGATGCTGCACATATATCTCACATTCTCTGGAAAATGGCTACTACACCGAGCAAAGTCACTGCCGAGGATGATGTTCCTGTTGAAATCCAAGAGCATGTTGCTCGATACATGATCCGCTGGGAAGGTTATATCACCCAGGATCGAAAGGATAAAGAGCAAGTCAGGTTTTACACCAGGCAACTCCAAGAGGAAACCGAGGACATTGAGTCCCGAAATTTTTTCAAGTCCAAGATTGCATCTGCTGAAGCTTCCAGGAGGACTCAGAAGGAAAATTTAACTGCTGTGTTTGACAAGGTAAAACAAGTTGTGTCTGCTATTTGCAAAGAGCATAATGATGCTCTGTTCCAAAGACAATCTCGAAAGAGAAAGTCTGCTGCCCCAACCTCTGAGCGTGGGACGCCAGAGATCGAGAAGAACGCCAAGAAGGCCAAGTCCACCGAGGTCGTTGCTACCACAGAACGACAAGAAACTGAACCAAACCCCACCAAGCAACCCACTCCTCCCCGTAAGAAAACTCCACCACCTCGCCAAACAAGTTCACCGCCTCGACAAACAACTCCACCCCCTCGTCAAGCTACACCTCCACCCCGCCAACAAACACCTACACCTCCACCCCGACAACAAACACCTCCACCTCCACCTCCATCTCCACCCCGTCAACCCTCACCACCAAAAGCCTCGTCACCACCTCCAAACCCACCATCTCCACCTCATGTCATTCCATCGACCACCCCCGCCACTGAAATCCAAGCTCATGCAGAGACCGAGCAAGTTGCTCGTGTCGAGCAAGAAACTCAACTCCAGAAAGATTACTCTTCTGCCCGGACTATGCCTGAAGGAGAAGATGTTGATGTTGACATCACGACAGTTTCCTCACGTCGAGATCCTGTCGTAAGCAATAGTTCTGGAGATGACAGTTCAAGTGATAATTCTTCATCCTCCTCATCCAGTTCTTCGAACGAAAAATGGTTGATGCGTTTGCTCAATTTGATGAAGACTTGGAGGCCATGGAAATTGAAGAGGCCGCACAAAATGCTCTAACCGACGAAGGAGATGCCGTCGTAGCTCAGGCCGAGGAGAATGCTCCTGCAGTCATTCCGGCTCAGATGTTCCTCAGCAACATTCCATCATCTATCTCTCGACCTGCTGAACCAGAGTTCCAGATGCCAGATAATGCTGCTGAGGTTTTTCCCATTGATGAGCTGCTTCACTCTGCTCATCCGAGAGAAATGCTGCCTTTGTTCCGCTCAGATGTTCCTCGAGGAGGTCCCATCTTCAAAAGGCGCGAACAAAAGCCATTTTTCTTCGGTACCAATCCCTACGAGAAGCCCAGAAGTGCTTATTCTCTTCGGTTTTGGACCCAAGAGCAAGCTATCTACTATACTCGTGTGTTGTACAACAAGGCAAGAGTTTTCCAGCATCAATATCTTGATATGCCTTCGGTGTACTCCACTACTTGTTTCGAGAACATTGCCGAGACAATTGATAGCCTGCATGCTCACAAGATGTTTGCTCTCGATTGTGGTTACAATCCCGAGCTTATCAAACAGTTTTATGCAACACTTTATGTCTCTGGAGAACCTGAGAACTCGAACACATGGAAATTTGACTATATGATTCAAGGCCAAGTTTTTCACATGACTGTCGACCAATTTCTGGCTATCATCAATTTACCTCGGTTCGAAGGATTACCTCACAAACTTCATGACTTACCTGCTGCAACTCCTGCTGAATTCTCTACGCTGATGGATCCAGAAGTCGTAGGAGATCACTACCCCACTGAGCCGAAGCCAAGACACTTGGTATTTGAAGCAAAGGCATGGTTTTATATTCTCTCGAAGACTTTGATGCCAATGCTTGATGTGCACGATAATTTTCCAATTCCAAATGATGTGCAACTTGCTCTGTTGAAGTTAGTCCACGGTCATTCCTTCGATTTTGAAGACTACTTCCTCAGAACTTTGGTGTCTTGTGCTGATGACCACAATTCCCACAAGCCATATGCACCATGGCTGATGGCAATCTGCAATTACTCTCGGGACGTGCCATTCCCCGTATCTATTTACCCGAAGATTTTCACTCCACCTGTTCGAGAAGTATTGCAGGTTGTTGCTCGACCCAACGACCCTTTTGCTGAGCACACTGGCATCCGCGCCCACTTAACTGAGCGCAATATTCGCTCGAAGTTTATCAAGCCAGTGCATCATATGGAAGTTTCTCTTTGGTCCCAGCAAATTCTTCAACATCACATTGATCAAGATTTTATTCAGAAGCAAGCTCTGATGGATGAGATCAATCACTTGCGTAACATTACCATGAACAACAATCAGATGCTGCATGAATGCCTTCGCCGTGATTGGAAAGGTCTTCGGAAGTTCAATTCCCTCGGTCAACTTCAACGTTGCGGGTTCGAAGAATATCCTCCCCATCTGAACAGGAATTGGACCAATGATGATCGAGTAGATCGACCGGATCCCAATATCCCTCGCCTACCGAAGAACAGAGATGTGCTAAGTGTCGATGATTATTATCATATCACTTTGGACAATTTATCCTCTGACTCCGAGCAAGAAGAAGAAGCCCCTCCTCAACGTCAACCCAGAGTTTCCTCGCCTCTTCCTCGAAGCCCCAGGACCCCGCCGGAATCGCAGCTGGAATCTTCAGGAGATCAACATTCATTCTGCACGAAGATCACTCCTCCAGGCGCTCGTCCAATTCGTCGTGCTCCAACGCTCGCCGAATCTTCTCGTCGTCGCCGGAGCCAGCGTCGCGAGTAGGGATTTATTTCGACCCTATTCTCTCGATCTTTTTGTACGTGTGACAAAAAGGGGGAGATGTAGTGGCATCGAAGAAATTAGTTTGCCTACGGGGTTAAGGGTTTTGCATTCCATTCGATAAACTCTTGATTTTGAGGTTTCTGAGTAGTTTCAACAAACTTTCGATTCACATTCGATCTGGTTGTAACTAACTCTAAGTAGGACTGTGAACTGCTACTCTTTTCGTAAGATATCTATCTGCTGCCTGCTATTCTTAACCATTTTTGCAGGATGTTATCTTTCATATAAGTTCACAGGTCATTCGAGGAGTTTGCATATTTCTCATTGGATACTATCTGGAATGCAATTTCTCTCGCTAAGATTTTTGATGTTTTTCCCTCGACACTACTTGTCAAATATGCACTTCACAGGAAATCTTTATCTTCCGTGCATACATCTAGGGGGAGTACTTCATCGATCTCAGCACTGGTTTATCATCGAAAACTCAAACTTTTTCAAATTATTTATCGATGCCTGTTTTGTCAACAATCGTCCAAAAAGGGGGAGATTGTAAGAGCAAGTTTTGCCCCCGAAGGTTTTGGACATTATTACACAAAGCAGAAGTGGAACTAATATTGTTTTCGAGTATAAACAGATACTTAGGTTCCGAAAGAATGGAGTTTGCAAGTAGAAGGTCGAAGGACAACTCGCTGCAGTGAAGCTGCAGTTATCTACCGAAACCTTTGAAGGAAGACGACCCCTAAAAATGTCGTCGAAGAAAAAGTATCTCTCGAGCAAAAGCGCAACGAGGAGAAAGCTGAAGCTGATCGAAGACTTAGTCTTTTTGCTAGTTTCTCTTTATTTCTTGAGTCGTTGGAAAAACCGTACTATCAAGAGGGGTTTTCTAGTTGAGATCTTTGTCGAAGTGAATTTGCTCTGCTCAACCAAAACCCACAAGAGCCTACCGAGAGAAATCTCACCGAGTCGAGCGAATAGCTCGAAGGCAAAGTCATTGCACTTCGTTCCTTCGAGAGAGAAATCGTTCGGTGAGTCAGCTTACTTGTTCCTCAAGTAAAGTTGCGCAGTGATTGGAATCCGACCGTTGTGGACACGCGTCAAGCGGTTGCATCGGGTCACTTCAGTCATTTTACCCATCGGGATCGCCAACTATAAATACCCCGCACCTACCCGCCATTTTGGGTTGGCTGCTCCACTGAAGATTCTAAGACAGAAGTCTGAGAGCATCCCAAAGAGATCCATCGAGAGAAAACCTACACCCAAGTCTGAACTGAGTTGAGCAATTCATGGAGACTTAGGTTGATATTAGCCGATCTTTTTATCTTGGAGAACTGCAAGTCTCCTAGACGGTTAGGCGTCGCCTGTCAAGCAGTCGAAGAGTAATTGTCACTTCTGAAGGAAGTTTGTAAAGGTCTCGGAGATGTCCTGAATCATCTACCACGAGTGAAAACTGGACAAGCTCGAGGAGTTTGTTGCAGTGGAGAATAGGACGGAGAGAGTTTTGCTCCAGGTGTTCAATCACCAGTCCCTCCAACCAGACGTAGCACTTTGCAGACTGTGAACTGGTTTACCAAACATCGCTGTGTCAGGCTCGTTTTCCTTCTAGCATTTACTTCAAGTATTTACTCGTAGCATGTTTGTCTTCGATGTTTTCCTTCGCTCCAAAACCTTTCGAGGCTTGCATTACTTTCGATACTGTATTTCCTTCGAGATGCCTTTAGTCCTACGATGTTTACATGATTTCCTTCTAAGTTCCTTAGAATTTTTAGAAGTGATCATTCACCCCCTCCCCCTCTGATCATTCTTGAGCTTTCAGTTTTCACCTTCAGGATGTCTCAAGGAACCCGTGGCCAGGTTGGTCATAACCAAGGTCGTGGAAATGACCAGGAGGAAGGCAACCTTCCACCCCCACCCACGATGGCACAAGTTCTGATGGAGGTCGAGAGGAACCGTCGTGACTCTCACCACCTGCTGGAAGTCATTGCACGCAACACCACTCAGCAGCGCAATGAGTTGGTGTCCCTGAACGACTTCATCCGACTTCATCCCCCGGTTTTTAGTTACTCCACCGAGCCCCTTGACGCCGATGACTGGCTTCGCAGCATCGAGAGAAAGCTCCAAGCAGGCCGTGTTGCAACTGGTGACAAGGTCAGCTATGCCACCTATCACCTCGAAGGTGCAGCTAGTTCTTGGTGGGAGAACTTTCTGAATATGCGTCCCGATAGACCACCTGCATCTTGGGAGGAATTCTGCACGTCCTTCCGCCAGCACCACATTCCCAAGGGTCTTATGGACCGCAAATGTGAGGAGTTCTGCAACCTCACTCAAGGCAGAAGGACCGTTGATGAGTTTAGTCGTGAGTTCAACCGACTGGCTCGTTATGCTACCGAAGAAGTCTCCACCGACTCCAAGAAACAAGAGAGGTTCCGTCGTGGCCTCAACACTGGACTTCGTCGTGAGCTCAATCTTCATGACTTTGCCACATTCCAGGTCCTTGTCAACAAGGCCATCAAAGCAGAGGACATGAACACCCCCAACGATTTCCGCAAACACCCCAGAGATGATGGTTCATCCAATTCTAGCTCCCAGAAGCGCAAGATCTGGATCCCAAACAGCATGTTCCGCCAGAACAACCCACCGAGGCCATCCTATGTGGCGCCTCGTCCACCCACCCAGTTCCACCCAGCTCCACCAAACAACCCAGCTCCACGAACTGTTTTTGGAGCCTGTTACAAGTGTGGTCAGGCAGGCCACTATTCTTGTGAGTGTCCCCAGAACCAGCTTCAGCACCAGAATGCTCCACCCCGTGTCGGAGGCAACAACAACAGCAGCAATGGTCGTGGAAAGCCACCCCAGAAGGTCTACACCGCCAAACCCGCTCCTCCCGCCACTCGTGGACGTGTGAACCAGATCGCCGCCGAAGAGACTGACGACACCACTGACGTCATTCTTGGTACGCTCCCAGTAAATTTTGTTCCTACTTCCGTTCTTTTCGACCCAGGAGCATCTCATTCATTCATGTCGGAAAGTTATGCACTTCGTCATGAGTTCCCCTTTGTTGAATTGTCCACCCCAATGATTATTCAAACTCCAGGGTCAAGATGGCAAACTAATAAAGTGAGCCATGGTAATCAGATTGCAATTGAGGGTTTAGTATTCCTTGCTTCACTCATAGCCCTCAAGTCTTCAGATATTGATGTCATCCTTGGCATGGATTGGCTATCAAGACAGAATGCCTAACTGGATTGCAAAGGCAAATCCACGAAACTCACCCACCCTTCAGGCCAAACCGTCAACTATACCTCACCCAGAACAAGAACCCAAGTGCATTCCTTGAATGTACTTCCCCTTCCCGAACTTGAAGATATTCCGGTGGTTCGTGACTTCCCGGATGTCTTTCCTGAAGAGCTGCCGGGTATGCCGCCCGACAGATGTGTAGAGTTCATTGTAGATCTTGCCCCAGGAACCGCACCAATTTCTAGACGCCCGTACAAAATGGCCCCACGTGAGTTAGCTGAGCTTAAAACCCAACTGGAAGCTTTGTTGGAGAAAGGCTTCATCCTCCCTAGCTCATCGCCATGGGGTTGCCCCGTTCTGTTCGTCACGAAGAAAGATGGAACAGAAAGGATGTGCGTAGACTATCGCCCGCTAAATTTAGCGACGATAAAGAACAAGTACCCATTGCCCAGGATCAATGATCTTTATGATCAACTTGCAGGATCCTCTGTCTTCTCCAAGATGGATTTGAGATTAGGTTATCATCAAATCAAGATCCGAAACGAGGACATTCCCAAAACGGCTTTTACTACTCGTTATGGTCTTTACGAGTACACCGTCATGTCCTTTGGTTTAACCAATGCCCCCGCCACTTTCTCACGCATGATGAATTCGATCTTCATGGAGTATTTGGACCAGTTCGTCGTGGTTTACCTCGATGACATCCTTATATACTCGAAGAACGAAGAAGAACATGCCGAACACCTAAGGCTGGTATTGGTGAAACTTAGAGAGCATCGCCTGTATGCTAAATTCTCCAAGTGTGAATTTTGGCTACCAGAAGTGACCTACTTAGGCCACGTGATTTCTGCAAAAGGCATTGCTGTGAATCCCGAGAGAGTTCAGGCCGTCCTTGACTGGACTCCACCTGAATCGGTTAAGCAAGTTAGGAGTTTTCTTGGCCTAGCCAGCTATTGCCGTCGCTTCGTCGAGAACTTTTCTAAAGTTGTAAAGCCTCTTACTGAACTCCTCAAGAAAGATAAGAAATTCCTATGGACTCCCAAGTGCGAGGAAAGCTTTCAAGAGCTAAAAAGAAGATTGACTTCTGCACCCGTACTTGCACCTCCAGACACCAAAAAGGATTTCGAGATCTATTGTGACGCATCACGGCAAGTGTTAGGATGCATCCTTCTGCAAGATCGACATGTGGTAGCTTATGCTTCACGCCAGTTGCGGCCACATGAAGAGAACTATCCTACCCATGACCTTGAACTCGCTGCCATAGTTCATGCCCTAACAACTTGGCGACATTACCTCCTTGGTAACCGTTGCGAGATTTATTCCGACCACCAAAGCCTCAAATATATTTTCACCCAGCCAGATCTTAATCTCAGGCAAAGACGCTGGATTGAGTTGATAAAATATTACGATGTAGTAATTTCTTACACCCCAGGCAAAGCCAATGTCATGGCTGATGCACTAAGTCGTAAGTCGTATTGTAACAACCTCATGTTACAACAGTATCAACCACTTCTTCATGAAGACTTTCGCAAGCTCAATCTTGAGATTGTTCCTCATGGCTATCTTTCTACCTTGGTGGCGAAACCAACTCTTGAGGATCAAATCATAGTTTCCCAAAGGCGTGCACGAGGTGTTCGCCGAATCAAGGAGAACATTGCTAGCGGAGTTGCTAAATGTTTCTCCACAGATAGCAAAGGAACGGTATTCTTTGAAAATCGTTTGGTAGTACCTAAGAATAAGGAACTAAGGCAACTCATCCTCAAAGAAGCCCATGATACACCCCTCTCAATTCATCCCGGTAGCACAAAATTGTACCGAGATCTACGCCAGAGATTTTGGTGGACTAGGATGAAGAGAGACATTGCTCAATTTGTTGCCGAATGTGATGTTTGTCATTGCATTAAGGCAGAACATCAAAGACCTGCTGGTACACTTCAACCTTTGTCTATTCCCGAGTGGAAATGGGACAAAGTCGGTATGGACTTCATCACCGGCTTTCCAAGAACCCAGAAAGGAAACAATGCCATCTTCGTTGTCATAGATAGGCTTTCCAAAGTTGCTCACTTTCTTCCGGTTCGCGAGTCTATAACTGCTAGTCAGTTAGCGGACTTGTACATCTCCAGGATTGTATCCCTTCACGGTGTTCCTTTGGAAATCAATTCTGATCATGGTAGCCTTTTTACCTCTAGATTTTTGGGAAGCTTTCAGAATGCTATGGGAACTCATCTCTCCTTTAGTACAGCTTTCCATCCTCAGTCTAGCGGTCAAGTCGAAAGGGTTAACCAAATTCTCGAAGACATGCTCAGAGCTTGTGTTATCTCATTCGGAAAGAATTGGGAGAAGTCTCTTCCATTTGCCGAATTTGCTTATAACAATAGTTTTCAATCTAGCCTGAACATGGCTCCTTTTGAACTCCTATATGGACGACGATGTCGAACACCACTAAACTGGTCAGAAACCGGTGAAAGACAATTCTTTGGACCGGACATGATCAAGGAAGCAGAAGAGCAAGTTCGCATTGTTCGTGATCAATTGAAAGCAGCCCAGTCTCGTCAGAAAAGCTACTATGATCGTCATCATAGGCAAGAGAGCTACAATCTGGATGAGAAGGCTTACCTTCGGGTTACTCCTCTGAAGGGAACCCAACGTTTCGGTATCAAAGGCAAGTTGGCCCCACGTTACATCGGACCTTTCCGCATTATTGCTAAACGTGGAGAAGTTGCCTACCAACTTGAACTACCTCCGCACCTCTCCCGAGTACATGATGTATTCCATGTGTCCCAACTCAGGCGTTGCTTCAAGGACCCCATCCGCGAAGTCGACCATGAAACGCTTGATCTTCAAGATGACCTTTCTTATCGATAATACCCCGTTCGTGTTCTTGATTCCGCAGAGCGTGTCACTCGTCGTCAGAAGATTAGGTTTCTGAAAGTGCAATGGTCACACCACTCCGAAAGAGAAGACCGTCTCAGTGCCGAGTACCCCACCTTCCTCCCGCAGACTTCTGAATCTCGGGACGAGATTCTGTTGAGTGGGGGCGAGTTGTCAGAACCCTCTGTTAGGTAATGTGCTAGGATCAAGTAACCTTGCATCATGTCAATTTTTCAAAGGAAATCAACTTCAAAATCCAAATGGGAGAAGGAACACCCCCCAGATGAATTAATTCAAAAAGGCCAGATAAAAATCTTCTCCAAAAATTCATGTTAGATTTTTCAAAAGTCTTATAAATGAGTGTGATCACATTTCAAGTGATGTGGGACCCACCCCATGCTCATAGATTTTTCAAATAATCAAACAGTGCCTTGGAATTAAAGAAATAACCCTATTCGATTTAAGATTCAAATTATTTGAATTTTAAAAATGTTGAAAGTTTATGAGTGGCTAGTCTATATTATTATGAGGCCACATAAAAAATTTCAGCATTTAATAAAATGTTTAGCTATTTATTTTAGCTAAACAGAACAAATGTCAGAAAAGGAAAATAGAAAAGAAATCAGAAATCCTTACCTGGCGCCCAGGCGAAGTCAGCCCACCCCAGCCCAGCCGGCCCACAGGGGTAGGGGCGTCTTCATCCCCCTCCCGCGCCTCCAAGCTGCTCGGTGGAATGCCACCGAGCTAGCCGGAGACGACACGTCGCCGTCGAGGAGCTTCCAGGCCTCCCCGTGGCTTCTTCTCGCACCTGGAGACTCCCCGCAGCCTCCGCAGTCCATTTCCCCCCTCCAGAGCTTCCTCCTGCTCCTCCCGTGCTCGAATCCGTCGCCGCCCGAAGCCTCACCGGAGCGCCGTCGAGCCCCCGCGTGGCCACCGTGCCCTAGAGCTCAAGCCAGCAAGTCCACCGTGCTCCTCGTCCTCGACTTCGACGACTAGCGGCAGGAAACGCATCAATTCGGGCTAGACGAGACGCAAGCTTCACCGAGAACTCGCCGGACCCGCGAGCTCGCCGTCGTCGATTCGCCGCCGTTGAAGCCTCCCCGAGCTTTCTGTTGCTTCTGTTCGATCCGCGGTGAGCTTCTGAGTTTTTACCCCAAGCTCCTAGCACCCCGTAGCCCCTCTAGCCAAATCCGCCATGAGAACCGAGCTCCTCGCCGCCATGGTTGAGCTAGAGCTCGCCCTCGTGCTCCTCGCGACCCCCCAGTGCGCGCGTTTGACTCGTGGGTGTTCCAGCTTTCGAACGCACACGAGCTCAGCCCAATCCGTTCCCCCTAGCCTCGACTACGACCTCGCCGGTTCTCTGTTTCCGCCGGAATCGTCGCCGTCGTCGATTCCGAGCACCCCGTGACCCCCTGTTGCCTCCAAAAGACGCGGACGACCTCCAGGAGCAAGACGGCGCCCTCCATTTCCCCTCCCGTGGCCCCTAGGCCATTCCGGCGAGTGCGCCGCCGTGGCCAGGCCACCGGCGTCCAGCCGCCGGTGGGTTAGCCCTTAAGCACTCGGCTAATGACCCCCTGGGTCACTGACCATTGGGCCCAGTGGCTTAATTAAGCCACTGGATTAACTTAAACCACGGGTTAATTAACCCAGTCACTGACAAGGTGACCCCACATGTCAGCCCCCCCCCTGACATCAGCATTTGCGCAATAAATCAATTTAAATGAATTTCCAGAGATTATTTGAATTAAAAGAATTCCAGAAATTCCAGAAAATACCCCAAACTTTGGAAATTCATAGAAAATTCATATTAACTCCAAATTGGACAAATAATATATGAAAAATGATCAGGAGAAAATTATCTTTCCAAATATGCAACTTTCAACTCTGTTTGAGTTGAATTTAAAATTTTATCAGTAGCATTTGCTATTTGATTTAAATGGAATTAAATCAAATTCAAATCAAATATTTTTGCAACTTGAACCATGGCAACATGCTACATTTCAATCACACATCAGAGGCATATCATACACATTTGAAGATGATTCAAAATGATCAAACCTTATCACATACAACTTGGTTAATGTTGAATTCAAATGTGGAGTTTGAATTTGCATTTCAAATGCAATATAATCCATTTAAATGGAATTCTCAACACATCAGTACCATGAACATCACCCTTTCAATTTTATTCATGTGATTGTGCATTATACATTATGTTGATCCTATGATTGTCATGTTGCTGATAGACGTGGAGCCGGAACCCGAGGTCACCCCCTACATTGAAGACCCCGAACCCGAACCTCGTCAGCAAGGCAAGCAAACCCCCATTGATCATGTCGATAAAATCCCACTTCCCTCTCATGTCTCGCTTATGCATTGTTTAGGATGATCACCATGTTACGATTCTACCGCATAGATGAACCCATTCCTTTGCATGACCTATCATTTTGTCACAGTAGTAAGAAAACCACAATCCTAGCAAATGTAGGAGTTGTTTGATATCATGTGGCCCCTGCAATGTTACTGCTTATTGCATGCTTAGTATGATACCTTGTTGTTACTGTGAAGTGAGTCGGGATGGGAATGATCACGTTGATGATGGTAGAAAAGTGTTGGTGAATCGACCCTAATACAAGGTGAACGATGAGAGGCTGTGTAGGAGTACACGGTGGGTTGTCTCGTTGAACACCGCCCTAGTACGAGTTCTTGTGTGGTGATCCAAGATGAAGAGTATGACCACACATTGGGCTCACTGACCCCTCTCAACTTACTAACTCATCCCTTTCGATGTCCAGATGTCGCAATAGTTCGGAGTTCTGGTAGGTCTGTGGCGGATACTTCTAAAACACACCAAGATAAGTGTTAGTGCTATGGCGTGCTTCCTCGTGGGGAAGTCGAGGAAGGCACCATAGTGGTGTATTGGTTGGAGAAAGTAGTGGACTCGTGTACGCTTCTTACCTCAAAGTCTGGTACTCGTAGTTCAGGATTAGCCAAGTCAAAGCTGGCACTTCTGCAAGTGAACCCCACCTCCCTTTACCTTGATACATGTGCATGAGTAGTATAGCTCCTATGTAAGTCTTGCTGAGTACGATTTTGTACTCACATTTGCTTAATCTATGTTTTAGATGATGCCACTGACCCCGAAGGTGGCTTCTTCATCGAGCTGGACGACTGAAGACCAACTAGTCTAGTCCCAGTAAGACGACTGGTTCCCTCGTGGAGGGCTTGTGTTTAAATAAGGCTTCTTAAGCCATTTGTTAAACTTGTCTGTACTCAGACATAATTTTCTTCCGTTTGTGTTGTAATGTTGGATCACATGTTTGTGATGTCTGTTTGCACTCTATAAGAGTTATCAATAAAAATTTACACTTTGTAGAGAATTGCAATGGTACCTGCTGTTCATACAAGGCATGTGTGCTGCGTGTATGTTTATAACATGCATGTCTTTGTATGGGTTTTCGAGACCTTAGTTGTGTTCTGGCTGGCGGTCTTTCATACACCAAGTGGCCCTTAGATGTGCGCAGCTTGGGGCATCGCGATGCGATTGTTCGAGACTCCGTCTCGTGCACACTTTGTGGTATGATCGAGCCCGCCCTAGACCCCGACTAAGTGATCGGGATGGAGTAAGTCTATGTAAGAGTTTTGAGATAGTCGATAGTATGGTTGAGGCGACTTGTCTTTGAATATGGGAGTTCACCACCCATATCATTAGACTTGTGTGCGGACGATGAGGACCCATCTCAGTTGATCATCCGGCCTGGATGGGATGCCCCTCACGTACGATGCTTTCCGAGAACGTTCTGTGCTTGGCCTTGTCTGCTTAGACAAGTGGGTACGGTTCTCGGCTCTCCATATGACTATATCTTAGCTGTACTTGCATACGCTAACCCCAGGTCCCGACAGATATATGTCTGGGTACAGACTACAACCAAATGCCTACTGGCAAAGAGAAAAACATCGATCCCATAACCACACGGGTCCAGGCCCTCCGCCGGAATCCGCCTAACTAGTCGTCGTCGAGTCTCCACGTGAAACGTCGATCACCATACCTGTCGTCAATCAAGAACCCTGAAAAGAGTTTGGGGGTAGTATCATGAGTACAGAAGTACTCAGCATCCAACTGTAGTGGTCATCTGACCCAGCAAGGACTTCATCACTCGTCATTCTAGGACAACTAGTAGTTTACGGTAAGGAAGGGGTAAGTGGTGAGGTTGCTGCCGCACTAGCATTTATGAAGTGGCTAACGATCTAGAGAGTAAGGTAAGAAGCCAAGCATTCGATGAGGAATCGCCTCCAACAAGTCTGCTATCCACCTACTATGCAAACATAACACCTATCCTATCCTTGTCCTCCTCTTCGCATCCCGATGAAGAAGAAGCAGTCAAGGCACACACACACGTTGATCAAGTTATATTAAGATTATCTCAGTTACTGTTGTCTATGAACAAGGAGTAGGTCTCAATTCGTCCATAACCGTGGACACGGCTTCTCGAAAAGATTTAACCCTGCAGGGGTGTGCCAACTTCCCATTACAAGGCTCCGCACGCACACTCATCTCTCTCAGTTGCTACCCATCACAGGCAACCATTTTATGATTTAGTTCCAAGAGATCCGAAACGACAGGTCCCTCTAACTAACAACGAACAAATCCGGGTGGCCCTCGGGGAGTCGACACCCAATCCAAAAGCTGGCCACGCTCTCGGATCGGACTCTTCCGTCTCAACAGGGTTTGGCTTACCGAGACGCCTCACGTGAGGCCTCGGGCCCTCGCCATTCAAAGGTGGACCAACAGGGAAACCATGTCTCCGTTGGTCCGGGTTGTTTAAAAATTGCGAGGGGATCCACCAAGCACACACACGGGGTTTCAAATGGTAAATTAGCTCGGGCCACCACTAGAAATGTTTGAAGCTAGCTAGGTAAGAAAAGGGGACCCCATAAAATCCCACACGCGGTTAGGCACGCTCAGTCTTAAAACCAATACCCGGAACTCGGATCCTAGGTGACTCGAATGGAACAAAGCGTCGGGGCGGGATAGCCTAGACCTTCCATCCTTCGTCGAATATAGTCAACATTATAATAATCATACCATCAACAACAATAATAATGTGATATCCCCAACCCAGGAGTAACAGGGTAACATCGTAGCATCCTAAGCATGCATACTAAGCAGGGGTTGAGCAACGAGCAATAGTAACATATCAGTACAAGGTTTGCTGGGAGGGGACATGGCTGTATCGGTTTGAAAGAGGTTGTAAACATGTGGTAGGATCAAACATCGAACCTAACCTAGACTAGCATGCAAACCGCTGGTTGAAATAGAATGGATCATAAGTAATGTATAGTCCTTGCCTGTTGATAAGTCGGGTTCCGAAGGTGTAGTTGATCGCAAGCTCGCATCGTCTCCGAGAGGTACCCGCGGAAGCACACAAGACGGTAAACACTAGAAAGCAATCAACGAGCAAGCATCTATTACTACGAGGCAAGCACAAGCAAGAAACAACAAGAAGGCAACACGAGACATCGCACCTACCGTCGAGAGCGGTTACTAACAATTTAAGTAGAGTACTCGTCACACACGACGATACCACACATTTAGAATCAGTTCAAGTTGTTTAGCTACACAAGGTGAGCAAAAGGTTGTTAACATGGCAAGCACATAAGCATGGCATATCACACAAACATATCAAGAGGTGAAGCATAAATAAAACTATCTATGCTAGTCAATTTAAGTGGGGGGTAAAACCTGTACATGCAAACTATTGCGGACCCCACGATAAAAATGGAATTCGGTACTGTTCTTCCCTAAACAATATTTTATTATTTTTATTAGCAAGCAAGAGCAGCATAAACACAATCTACATGTAATTCTAGTCAAGTTACATATAAAGAATATTTTAAACAGAGCAACGGTTAAAAAGATATTGCAATTACAGTTTATAGTGGCAAGCAGTGTAATTTGCAGTCAAACAACATGTAAACAAAGTCAAACATGGCAACAAGCGACAATTTATTAATCTATGCACAAAACGGAGCAACTTTCATGTAGAAAGCGTCTCCATCGGAGCTACCGATGAAAAGATATAGCACTCGCAATAAAACAACACAATCTGCCTAAATAATAAAAAGAACCTAGCAGAAAAAAACTAAACGGGCCGAAGGCAATCAGGCCCAACAGGTAACAGAAAAAAAATAAGCAAAATAATAAAAAAAACGGAGGGTGTTACCATGGGCCACGGCCCATCTGGCCTGGCTGGCTGGAGAGGGCGCTTGGGCTGCGGCTTGGGCCACGCTGGGCTGCAATGGGCTCGCTGGCCGTGGGGCGCACGGGGCCCGCCTGGCCAGGACGGTCGGCTGGATCCGATCCGATCCGATCGGGACGACGACGCCGGCGTGCGGCGGCTCCCCGGCGAGGTCCCAGCGGCGGGGACGGGCGCGAGGATGAGCTAGAGGCGCTGGGTGTTGGAAATATGGCCTAGAGGCAATAATAAAATGTTATTATATATATATATTTCCACGTTCGTAATTAATGTTTATATTTCTGTGCTATAATTGCAATGACCCTGACTGTGAGATTCAGAAGAAAACTCATTTGCATGTGTGGAAATGTAAACACCAAGAGTTCCTGGTTTAGCCTCTAAGACCAGCTCATGTGCTAACTGATGATTACGTTTTCTTAATCATGGACATTGTTCTTGTAACAAGGATGTCAGTAGCAATGGGAACATATTGTTAGCAGAACAATGATGTTGAACCGACCCCAGTATTGAATGATATACTTAGAGATCACATCGTAACTACGTTATAAGTCATATCATGAAATGTTTTCATATACGTAATTCCTTAGACCATGAGAGTATCGAGTTGCTTCACACAGGAAGACATGCTTTGGTTCTTAGATGAATCCTCCCGTAAATGGGAAGTAGTAAAATAAGTTCTGGGTATGTCAGATGGTGTGGCTAGTGACTGTGCTAGTTCAAGAATGGGATTTTCTCCTTCACGATGAAGAAGATATTCACTTTGGGCCCACTCGGTATGACGGTATCCATTATAGTCTGGCCAGACGCATTGTGATTCAGTCACGGGGATACCGGAATACGATAACGAGAAAATGGACAAACGAGCAAAGAGGATAACGAGTGGCTTGTGTTCAAGAAGTTGTTACACATGGGTGCCAAACATCTCTCCTCTAACTTTGTCATATATCACGAAGCAAAGGGAATGGTACATGAATAAACATAATGGTTCACTCGAAGTTTCTTCGTGTATGTGCGGGAGTCAACATGGGTGTCCATGGCTCCGCTGTTGATTATTGGCTATTGAGAAAAGGCTGTTGACCTATGTCCGGAAGATGTTCTGAGTCATGTCCGCATTATACCGAACCTATTGGGTCACACACTTAACGAGCAGTAGTCTGTTAGAATACTAGAATGGTAGAAGGTTTAGTGGAAGCAAAGCAGAATAGTTCATACGGGTACCGGAAGTAGTTCCGGGGATTTATGAAATAGTTCATAAGGGCACCAAAAGTAGTTTTGGGTATTTAAGGATATGTCCGGATCACTCTGGAGTAGTCCCAGGTGGTTCCGGAACAGATGAAAATGGTAATGGGAAAGTTTACGATCAACCGGAATAGTTTCGGTGATCGGTGGACATCTTAAACAATATGTTGTGTTCACCGGACATATTAACCTAAACCCGGATTGTTCCGAAACCTACTTCGATGGCTCCGGAACATTCGTTAGAGGTCCCGAAAGGTATTGGAAGTGCTCCAAAAGTGTCCGGAATGTCCCGAAACGGTCCCGGTATGTCCCGGAAGGTCCTGGAAGCCTCTAGAAGGTCATGGAAGGTTCCAGGCATTACCACCCACTCCCCTGCGCCCCTAGCCTTGGAGGGCAAGCCACCTAGGCTTCCCTGGCCGGCCAAGGGGTGGGGGGCGCACCAAGGGGAAGGAATCCCCCTCCAGGTGGGATTTCCAAAACCCATTATGGCAGGTTTCCGGTGGGAAGGTGTGGGAAGGTTTGGAAGGCTTGGGAGTCCAAGTTGGACTCCCAAACCTCCTTGAGCTGCGCCCTAGGCCCCTTGGCCACCTATATAAGGTGAGCCAAGGGTGGGGGAAGAGACACACAATCAATCCCCAAGGCCTATGCGCCACCCTCCCTCCTCTAAACCCCGTTGCTCCACTTTTAGACCCCGGTTTAGACGCTGTTCTAGATCGGAATTCGTTAGGGTTTTCTCCCTCTAGTTTTCTCGGTGGTGTTCATCTCTGGACGGCGGAGCGCTGCTGGATTGCTGCTACGGGATGTGTGGATACTAATGGAGGGGTCGTACCTTCGACCCTTCTTCGAGGAGCTTGTTCATGGGACTTGTCCGTGGGACTAGATCGCGGGACTTGTTCGTGGGATTGATCGAGGGACTGTTCGTGGGAGAACTTGCGAGATATACTTCCACTACGTCCACGAGCTTCACCAACTCTTCTTCCGCTGCAACCATTGGTGAGCAAATACCTAAACCTTGTATGCGATCTATCTTGGATGATCTTGGGTGCTTGTTACGTAGGCCGAAATTTTTTTGTTTTCTACTACGTTTCCCAACAGTGGTATCAGAGCGATCCTTGATTAGATGCATGTTTAGGTAGATCATATGTTGATATGAGGCATTGATTTTCTTGTTTGCTTCCCTATCATGTGATCTTTTCTTTGCTCGACGGCATGATGTGATTTTGCTACAAGGTTTGAGTTTTGCCATGATCCCTCTATGCTGCTCTTAGTATGCTGGTTGCCTTGATCATGGACTACATCAAATTCCTTGGATCTCATCCTAGTCTTGCTATAGAAAATTTTACATGAACGGGCTTGTGGATTTTATGAACTCAAATCCACACGGGGGTCACGCGTTTAACGAAGTTTGGCTTGTGGCATTAGTTGCTACACGCACCCCGTATGTTAAACTAGCAACAAAAGAAGTATCGTGTTTTTGTTTTGTCTAGGGTTTCTCGTTTGCCTTGTAAACCTGCTTAACAACCACGATAAAAGTTGCAACAACCTGTGTAGATGGCGATCTAACTCGTTTTTGCAGAGTATGCATGTGATGTGCTATAGCCTTCAAGATTTGCAATGTGTTTGTATGAGATGCTATATGTTATGTAATATTTATTCGCGACCTGCGTGTCGTGGTACGGCATGATGACTGGAGTCATATGATTGTCACTTAATTATGGCCTGCGTGCCAGAACTGTTTATTAGCTCGAGGCAAAGCAATAGATAGATGCAAAGGTGATGATCTACGATGCGGAGGTGGACCCCGACGCACATGCCGGAAGCCGTGGTGATGTTCCCGGCGCCAAGGACAAAGTTGTTGGACACGGTGACTTCAACCACGACGACGTGAAGACAATGAAGACTTCACGAAGCAAAGGGCTATACTATATCACAAAATTTTATGAACTGCCTGTGATGTTTATCCCTTTGATGCACCCTTGTTTGATGCGCGATAGTCGTATTTTATTAGGGGGATCTCTCGCAAAACAATATCAAGTTGATAGTGTTCTTCCAACTGTAGCACCGTCTATACTATGTTTCACATCGGAGCAGGTCATGTCACATGGGTGCACACGGTGTGACGCATAAAAGACGGGTGTGTTAAAAGAACACACAACACATTACACTTGGTTATCTTGACGGTTTGGATAAAAGTTTGCTACCGGAACACGCCCATCGAAAGATGAACAAGAATCACCTTTGGCGTGATTGGCAAGTTGGCCTACCGGTCCAGTCTAAGTCATCAGTGATGTCACATCAATGGCGGACGATTGGGTTGGATCTTGAATCACTCCAGCATCAATTACGAGAGATATTGATCTGAGTGGGAGCGCACTAAGTAATTAAATTGATTAATCACAAGTGCAACTTAATTAAGAACAAAGTCTTAGTATTTGCATTATCGTTGTAGAATAATGGCTCGCGTTACCACCTTCCCAATTGATTTTGATTAACTGTTTTATCTGGTAAAAACTTTACGATTGGTACCTAATTGTGAGGACTATCCTCAATAGTGTCGAGAAGGAGCTTGTCCTATCGCAAATTTTTGATGCTCTCCCGCTGATGCTATGGATGATGTGACTTATGTCCATAATCCAAAAGGCTAGAATTCCACCACAGCTAAGTGTATTGTCGTAATCACCATGAAACCCGAACTTTGAAACGTTTGGGATAGTTATGTTATATTCATGGAACTGAAAAATTGTTTTCAGTGATAAGACAATTGATGTAGGATATAAGATATCTAGTACAATGTCTGATTGTAAGCGTTAGTGAAAATGTTCATTATGCTCAAACAAACTGATAAGTGTGGGATCCAGAAGAACACCGATCATATGATGATGAGGATTAAGGGAAAGGAAGTTCCATATGGTGTTAGTAAGACTTACACGCCGGAAAGTCCATGGCCTACGCCATCCTTGATCATATGTGAGCTTCTGTGAGTAGGAGTGACATTGGAAATAGATCTATGATACGTATAAAGGCAAAACAAAAGAAGACTGGAATAACCAGCTCAGAAATGATAGTCATACGGAGTTATAGATGAATTCATTGCTGGTCAAGAGATGTAATTCTTGGGAATCATGATTAAGCAATTAATTGTGGATTCTGAATATTGTGATTAAACTGTTGATCACCGGAATATCACATCGATTGCATATTGTTGCAACTCGATGCAAGAAAAACTATGGCCTTTATGACTAGCTAATGATGAGTTTTGACACGCTCGGGAACACGGTAAAAGGTTTACTATACCGTGTGTTGACTCTATGATTATCTTCATGATTCATTTTAGAGTTGAGTAAATTGTTACTACACTTTAGCCTTGTTGCAAAACATCATTTTTGAATCATGTTTATTGCAAGAGAGTTGTTCAAAGCTATGAATAACATAAAGGACATACTTCTATTGTGAATAGGTTGTATGTTATGAATCTTGATAATAATGCTAAACATCCATAACACTGACGCTAAACGTCGCAAGACTGACAGAAATACCACATAGATGTGGCACTGCCGTTTATCACAAGTGACATAAAATGCATGTAGAATTTCCATAAGGGATGGACTTTCGAGTCATATGATTATGAAATCACTTGACGCTTGCGATCTTTGTCTTGAAGTAATGTGACTAAAACACCGTTGATAGGTCATACATGAACGGGCAACTAAACCATTGATAATCATACATGATGATGTGTGTAGTCTAATAAGTGTAGTTGTGTGCAGTGGATTCCCTATCTTCACTCATGAGTTGAAGTAGATATGTGGATATCTGTTCAATAGAGACATACGTCTGAAATCTTTGAAATGTTCAAGGAATTTTAGAGTGAAATAGAAATTCATTGTAACGAGAAAATAAAGCTTCTGCAAATTAGATTGTAGAAAGTAATATTTGAGTTACAAGTTTAGCGAACGTCTGATGAGTTGTGAAGAGTGTCATAACTTGCGTCTCCCGGAACACCACTATGAGTAAAGTGTTCGAGAGATGTAATCAAGCCATGTATGACACGGTAAGATCAAATATGACGTTTATCAATTTGCCATTATACTTATTAAAGTTATGCGTTAGTGACTACGGCTTTTACACTGAAAAGAGCATCATCTAATCTGTTGAAATGACACCATATTAGATGTGGTATGGACTGTTAAAACCATGTTGTCTTTTCTTAAAATTTGGGTATATGAGGCATATGTTTGACATACTCAAAACCCCAAATCAGATAAGTGCTACTTTGTTAAGGTTATGCCAAAAGTTTTGGTATTCCTCTATCACTACACAAAAGCAAAACTGTTTGCTGTTAAGAACAATGTGTTTTGAAGAAAAATAGTTTCTTAAAAAAGAGTGAGTGGGAGGACAGTGCAACTTGTCAAAGATTGTTGAATCTTCAGAGGAGTGCACAGCTGAACCACACAGGTTAGACAAAAATCGTACAAACATTCATGATATGTAAAACGAGATATTGTTGTTCGACAATGATAAACCTGTGATATACAAAGAAGCGTTGATGGGCCCTGACTCCGGGATTTGGCTAAATGCCAAATAATCCGAGATAGTATCCATGGAAGTAAGTCAAGTTTTGAACTTGGTAGACCCTCGGAAAGACTAAAAGTCTGAAGAATATATATATGGATCTATAATTGATTCGGATGAAATTGTTTTATCCATAAAGCTCAACTCGTTGGAAAATTGTTTTCTAGCAAGTTCAAAGGTTGACTACGGCGAAATAGTGTCGACCGTAGAAATGCTTTAGTCAGTTCGGGTTATACTAGCAATTACTACATATCTCATTTATAGGATATGGTAGAATGAACGTCAAAACAAAGTTCCTACATGGAAATATAACAAAGGACGTATACGTGATACGACCGGAATGTTTTGTCGATTCAAAGGATGCTAAAATAGATGCAAGCCTTGGATATCCAGTGATGGACTGGAGCTAGCATAATGGAGTTGGAATTTTCGTTATGATGAAATTGCCAAAAGAGTTTGTTTTCATCAGGAATAACGAAGATGCTTGAATGTTCAAGAAAGTAAGTGGGAGCTGAATGATATTTCTAAAATCTTATGTAGATGACATATTGTTGATTGGAAATTATATAAATTTCTTGACACGAATAAGGACTTCATTGGAAATAGTTTTCAGTTGAAGAACTTGGGCTAATATAGCATTTGTATTGAGCACATTGATCTATGCAGATAGTAAGTGCTTGATCATGCTAAATCCAACGTTACATGTTGACATGATACTAAAGTAGTTTAGTATGAAAACGCCAAGAAGGATGTTCTTGCCGAGGTCACGGTGAAAAGTTGTTTGCGGAAATCAGTGTTCATGAACACAGATAAGCAAAACACATGAATTGAATTCCACTCACATGTGTGTTTGGATTAATCATGTACACCATAATATGTAAAACGACCAGATATGTCCAGTGCTCCAAAAGGTTGTGAGCAAGATACCAAAGTGATCAACATGTTGATCATTGGACAAACAGTGAAAAGTTAAACTTATGATAGATAAGATATGTTTCTCGGAAAATGGAGATAATGAAGAGCTCGTTGTAACAAGTTACACCAGCTGAATTTTGATGTAAACAGTTACACCAATTCAGTCTTCATACTTACTCCGATCGATTTTCGATTTTAATTGGGATTATGTGTTTCACACATAAGGGTGGCACAGTATGAAGGAACTGTGTTAAAGTTAGATACTGTGGCGAATTCTATAACAGAGGCTAAGTATATTGTTGCTTAAAGAAGTAACAAGGGAGGGTATTTTGAATCATCAGTTCATTTATGAACATGGTATGGTTTCCTAGATGCTTGAAGCTCATGGAACATTGATGAATGATTTCATGACTTATTCTAAGGAACCAAGGTCCTACCAAATGATTCAAACATATACAAAGCTAAACTGATAAAATTAGTGAATTTTATGATAGCGTGAAAATGCGAAGATATGCAAGATACAAACGGGCCTGAAACGTTAGATCCGAAGATGAGGTCTATACCACAAATGAGGCATTTATTACACCGGTATGCCATAGGTGTAAAGTGCTCAAGCACTGACAATATTATTGACTCTAGTGCAAGTGGGAGACTGTTGGAAATATGGCCTAGAGGCAATAATAAAATGTTATTATATATATATTTCCACGTTCGTAATTAATGTTTATATTTCTGTGCTATAATTGCAATGAGCCTGACTGTGAGATTCAGAAGAAAACTCATTTGCATGTGTGGAAATGTAAACACCAAGAGTTCCTGGTTTAGCCTCTAAGACCAGCTCATGTGCTAACTGATGATTACGTTTTCTTAATCATGGACATTGTTCTTGTAACAAGGATGTCAGTAGCAATGGGAACATATTGTTAGCAGAACAATGATGTTGAACCGACCCCAGTATTGAATGATATACTTAGAGATCACATCGTAACTACGTTATAAGTCATATCATGAAATGTTTTCATATACGTAATTCCTTAGACCATGAGAGTATCGAGTTGCTTCACACCGGAAGACATGCTTTGGTTCTTAGATGAATCCTCCCGTAAATGGGAAGTAGTAAAATAAGTTCCGGGTATGTCAGATGGTGTGGATAGTGACTGTGATAGTTCAAGAATGGGATTTGCTCCTTCACGATGAAGAAGATATTCACTTCGGGCCCACTCGGTATGACGGTATCCATTATAGTCTGGCCAGACGCATTGTGATTCAGTCACGGGGATACCGGAATACGATAACGAGAAAATGGACAAACGAGCAAAGAGGATAACGAGTGGCTTGTGTTCAAGAAGTTGTTACACATGGGTGCCAAACATCACTCCTCTAACTTTGTCATATATCACGAAGCAAAGGGAATGGTACATGAATAAACATAATGGTTCACTCAAAGTTTCTTCGTGTATGTGCGGGAGTCAACATGGGTGTCCATGGCTCCGCTGTTGATTATTGGCTATTGACAAAAGGCTGTTGACCTATGTCCGGAAGATGTTCTGAGTCATGTCCGCATTATACCGAACCTATTGGGTCACACACTTAACGAGCAGTAGTCTGTTAGAATACTAGAATGGTAGAAGGTTTAGTGGAAGCAAAGCAGAATAGTTCATACGGGTACCGGAAGTAGTTCCGGAGATTTATGAAATAGTTCATAAGGGCACCAAAAGTAGTTTTGGGTATTTAAGGATATGTCCGGATCACTCTGGAGTAGTCCCAGGTGGTTCCGGAACATATGAAAATGGTAATGGGAAAGTTTACGATCAACCGGAATAGTTTCGGTGATCGGTGGACATCTTAAACAATATGTTGTGTTCACCGGACATATTAACCTAAACCCGGATTGTTCCGAAACCTACTTCGATGGCTCCGGAACATTCGTTAGAGGTCCCGAAAGGTATTGGAAGTGCTCCAAAAGTGTCCGGAATGTCCCGAAACGGTCCCGGTATGTCCCGGAAGGTCCTGGAAGCCTCTAGAAGGTCATGGAAGGTTCCGGAAGGTTCCGGGCATTACCACCCACTCCCCTGCGCCCCTAGCCTTGGGGGGAAAGCCACCTAGGCTGCCCTGGCCGGCCAAGGGGTGGGGGGCGCACCAAGGGGAAGGAATCCCCCTCCAGGTGGGATTTCCAAAACCCATTATGGCAGGTTTCCGGTGGGAAGGTGTGGGAAGGTTTGGAAGGGTTGGGAGTCCAAGTTGGACTCCCAAACCTCCTTGAGCTGCGCCCTAGGCCCCTTGGCCACCTATATAAGGTGAGCCAAGGGTGGGGGAAGAGACACACAATCAATCCCCAAGGCCTATGCGCCGCCCTCCCTCCTCTAAACCCCGTTGCTCCACTTTTAGACCCCGGTTTAGACGCTGTTCTAGATCGGAATCCGTTAGGGTTTTCTCCCTCTAGTTTTCTCGGTGGTGTTCATCTCTGGACGGCGGAGCGCTGCTGGATTGCTGCTACGGGATGTGTGGATACTAATGGAGGGGTCGTACCTTCGACCCTTCTTCGAGGAGCTTGTTCATGGGACTTGTCCGTGGGACTAGATCGCGGGACTTGTTCGTGGGATTGATCGAGGGACTGTTCGTGGGAGAACTTGCGAGATCTACTTCCACTACGTCCACGAGCTTCACCAACTCTTCTTCCGCTGCAACCGTTGGTGAGCAAAGACCTAAACCTTGTATGCGATCTATCTTGGATGATCTTGGGTGCTTTTTACGTAGGCCGAAATTTTTTTGTTTTCTACTACGTTTCCCAACACTGGGACGGGGCCAGACCTGGCGTGCTACGGGATGCAGGGGCGTAGGGAGTTCGGCGGCGGGAGCTCCCTGGAGCGTCCATGGCGAGCGGCGGTTGCGGCCTCCTGCAGCAGCAGAGGGAGAGGTGTGAGGAGAGGGAGAAGAGAGGAGAGAGAGGGAGTCGCGGGAGGAGGGGGGCCGGTGGCCTGCTGCTCCGGCGGCCGGAGTCGGGCGTCGCGGCGGCTGCCCTTGGATGGCGGCGCGCGTGGAACTCCACGGGCAGAGGAGAGAGGAGGCTAGGGGTGCATCTGGGCCGTTGGATCCGCAGATCCGACGGTCCAGATCGAGAGGGGCTAGGGTTTGCTAAAATTTGGGGCTAAATTGTGCGAAAATGGGGTAAAATATCTCAGATCCGGGGGCTGGTGGCTGCCTAGGTGCTTAGGGAAAACCCTAAGTGATGGGGTGGTCTATTTATAGCCCAGGTGGCTGGCAGTTTGCAAAAACATCTCCGGTTTTTCTCTCGCGCGCGCGGTGTTTACGTTTCTGACTGCCGGGGGTCCGCAGTACCTCGGATTCGGGTAAAACTTCGAACTGCGCGATCAGCGCGTCGAGCCGGAGGCATTCACCTCGCGCTGGAACCATTCCGAGAACACTTTCTGGTGCGCTGTAAAAATAACCAGTTTACTTAGTAAACGGGTTTTTTCGTTCCGTTGGCTATGGCTGGTCTTGTGCGGTTTTCGCGACGGTGATCGGGTGAAACCCGGTGTCGCAAAGGTCGAGTGTCAGGGTGGCAAGGGCCGGTCTCCGTCCGATACGAGATAAGAGGGGGGGAAATAATAGCCGATCGATAAATCGGGGATGCAAACACCGCAAACAAATCAGACAATCAAACAATTCACACAGAAAACAAAAATTTTAATTTTTCTGAAATCTAGGCTGTTACATGGAGAGAGAAGAAGAAGGAAAAGCACAGAAGGTGCAAAGACCAGTGTATTACATCTCCGAAGTCCTCACACCATCCAAGCAGAGATACCCTCACTACCAGAAGATAGCAATGGGGATTTACCTGGCGTCTCAGAAGCTCGCACATTACTTCCAGGATCATTCCATCACAGTGGTCTCTGAAGCTCCCCTGGCAGAAATTATGAACAACAGATATTCAATAGGCAGAATAGAAAAATGGAGTTTGGACCTACTCCCCTTTGACCTCAATTACCAAGCTAAGAAATCAATCAAGTCACAAGCACTGGTGAACTTCCTAGCCGAGTGGATTGAAGTCCAACACCCCCCACAGCCAACACCAGAACATTGGACAATGTTCTTTGATGGCTCCAAGATGCTACATGGCGCAGGGGCAGGGGTGGTACTAGTCTCACCCAGAAAGGATGAGATGCGATACGTCCTCCAAATCCATTTCCCAGCAACAAACAACGAGGCAGAATATGAAGCTCTTCTGTATGGCATGCGAATGGCTATCTCACTCAGAGTCAGGAGACTTATGGTATTCGGAGATTCAGACTTGGTAATCAACCAAGTAATGAAAGAGTGGGACATCCGAAGCCCAGCAATGACAACCTACTGTGTATCAGTGAGAAAATTGGAGAAAAAATTTGATGGGCTGGAGCTCCATCACATCCCAAGGGTTAAGAATCAGGCAGCAGATGACCTTGCCAAGTTGGGTTCCACCCGCAGACAGATCCCACCAGGGATCTATCTGGAACACCTACATTCCCCTACAGTCAAAGAAGACCCCTTCCTGGAGGCAGATCCAGACATGCTGCCTGACAAGAACATCCCCAGTAAAGAAGACATACCCGCAGTAGTTGACATGGTGTTTGATGTGGAGGTCATTCCCCCGAGTGGACACGCCCAATCCTTGACTATCTGCAAAAACAAGAGTTTCCCGACGACGAGGTAGAAGCCAAACAGATACTCCGCAAGTCCAAGTCCTACTCGGAGATCAGCGGAGAACTGTACAGGAACAACATCACTCATGTCCCCCAGCGATGCATCTCCGAGGAAGAAGGCCGCTGCATACTGCAAGAAATCCACTCAGGAGATTGTGGCCATCATGCTTCAAGTCGGACGTTAGTGGCAAAAGCTTTCCGAGCTGGTTTCTTCTAGCCCGACGCCCTCAGCAATGCCCGGTACATCGTGGACCATTGCGAGGGCTGCCAGTTTTACGCCAACCAGCCTCGCAAACCAGCTTCCGAGCTGAAGACCATCCCCTTAGCCTGGCCATTTGCAGTATGGGGATTGGATATGATCGGACCACTCCGAACGGGCAAGCATGGCTTCACCCACATTCTGGTCGCTGTAGACAAGTTTACAAAATGGATAGAAGCAAAGCCTATCAAGAACCAAGACTCTGCTACAGCAGTCAGCTTTATGCACGACATCATCCATCGGTTCGGCGTCCCGCATGACATCATTACTGATAATGGATCCAACTTCAATTCAGCCGAATTCAAGAAATTCTGTTGGTCCAATGGCATCCAGGTCAACTGCGCCTCAGTCGCACACCCACAGTCCAATGGCCAAGTCGAACGAGCCAATGGACTAATACTCAAAGGAATCAAGCCTCGGCTCCTCCGGGAACTAAAGGAAGCAGCGGGCGCCTGGGTTGATGAACTCCCTTCAGTCTTGTGGGGATTGCGCACAACTCCCAATCGCTCAACTCGGTCAACCCCCTTCTTCCTCGTCTATGGCTCAGAAGCAGTACTTCCGAGTGACCTCAAGCACAATGCACCCCGTATAAGCCAGTACACAGAAGCTGAAGCCGAAGAAGCACGGCAGGACGGCGTTGACCTCCTGGAAGAGGAACGAAATTTAGCTCTCACCCGCTCGACGTTTTATCAGCAAGACCTTCGCCGATATCACGACCGACACGTCCGAGCTCGCTCCTTCCAAGAAGGCGAGATGGTACTTCGCATCAAGCAAACTTCGGATCACAAATTAGCTCCCCCATGGGAAGGCCCGTTTATCATCTCCAGAGTACTGCACAATGGGGCATATCACCTGTATGATGTAACCAATAAGATAGAAGAGCCGCATGCCTGGAACGCCCAGTTACTGCGCCGATTCTATGCATGAGCAAGCTTGTAAAATATGAATAAAAATTACTTGTACGCCTAGCACGCCTTATTCCATTCGTTTTCATTACATAAAAACAGGTTTTCTTCCGAGCTGCGCGCAGCTCAGACGAACACTATCAATCAGGTTTTCCATCCGAGCTGTGCGCAGCTCGGACGAGAACTTAGAAAACTAATGTCAAGTGCTCACCAACGCCCCAAAGGCTTGAGGAAGCACAACATCATCTGCATTGAGGACCTTGTATACAAGATCTTCAATAGAAAAAATTTCTAAGTACTCTCAAGCCTCAAGAGGCTTGGGGGCTGCTTAAAGCTATAAAAACGGGTTTTCTTCTGAGCTGCCCACAGCTCGGACGAACACTATCAATCAGGTTTTCCATCCGAGCTGTGCGCAGCTCGGACGAGAACTTAGAAAACTAACGTCAAGTGCTCACCAACGCCCCAAAGGCTTGAGGAAGCACAACATCATCTGCATTGAGGACCTTGTATACAAGATCTTCAATAGAAAATTCTTCTAAGTATTCTCAAGCCTCAAGAGGCTTGGGGGCTTCTTAAATCTATTAAAACAGGTTTTCTTCCGAGTTGCCAGCAGCTCGGACGAACACTATTAATCAGGTTTTCCATCCGAGCTGTGCGAAGCTCGGACGAGAACTTAGAAAACTAATGTCAAGTGCTCACCAACGCCCCAAAGGCTTGAGGAAGCACAACATCATCTGCATTGAGGACCTTGTATACAAGATCTTCAATAGAAAAAAAATCTAAGTATTCTCAAGCCTCAAGAGGCTTGGGGGCTGCTTAAAGCTATAAAAACAGGTTTTCTTCCGAGCTGCGCGCAGCTCCGACGAACACTATCAAACAGGTTTTCTTCCGAGCTGCGCGCAGCTCGGACGAACACTATCAATCAGGTTTCCCATCCGAGCTGTGCGCAGCTCGAACGAGAACTTAGAAACCTAATGTTAAGTGCTCACCAACGCCCCAAAGTCTTGAGGAAGCACAACATCATCTGCATTGAGGACCTTGTATACAAGATCTTCAATAGAAAAAAAATTCTAAGTACTCTCAAGCCTAAAGAGGCTTGGGGGCTGCTTAAAGCTATAAAAACTTCGAACCTTCAAAAAGGCAAGTCGGAAGAAAAATTCATTCCAAGCAGAGAAACAGAGCACGAGTTCATCACCCAAACGACGGAGTGTCACGACACAACCACAAAGTGCAACTTATTACAAACCCACTCGGCATACCGAGGCAAATATCAAGCAACTGTTTTTTAAGACAATCCATTCATTCCTCGCCCGCCTCGTCCGACTCACTGGTTACACCAGTTGACTCAACGAAGAAATCAAGATCGGGCATCAGTGCGATTCGGCTAGCAGTCTTAGCATAGCGCGACAAGAAGGAGGTGCAGCTTTGACCTTCTTTCGGATCTCCACCACCAACTCGCTCAAGATTATGGACCCGTTCCGGAAAATGCGCCTTGGTCAAAGCCAGTGCGTAATTTGCACCGCTCCACGCCGCTGAGCGTTTCCAGCGGGCCACCTGGTGTGGAGCCTCCTGCAGAACGGGTACAACAGTATCCAGCTTCACTCTGCTCTCTTCTTCAGGCGACACCTTGCTCTTAAAAGCCAGAGTAGCACCCATAACCTCCTCAGCAAATTTCTTCGCTTTGGCGCACCTCATGGTCAGCAACCCCCGAGCCAAAGAGAATTCTGTGGTAATTGGAGAATAGTTATCTCTCTTCATGATTGCAGCAAAGTCAGCCATGCGCGCCCGCTCGGCATCTGGATCTGTACCATACGCTACACCAATAGAGCAGACGGGTAAATAATCTAAGAACGGACTACAACTCCTTACCACAGCTAGGACAGTAAAATACTCACCAGACAAGGTCTCACTGAAAACGGCGAACCGCCCAGCGCAATATTCTTTAGCTGCCTTCACTTCTTTCCGAGTGGTTTCCAACTCGGCTTCATGTTTCTTCGCATCCTCGGCACGCAGCTCGGAAAGCTTTTCCAAGTCAGACTCCAGCCTAGAGATGCAAGACTCATTCTCCTTCACCTCCTGCTTATAGTAATGGAGACTGGTCTCCAAAGCTTTGTGAGCCTTGGCTCTCTTCACAACCTGGTCTATTTCCTTCTTCGTCTTGGCCACAAAATCATCGTTCTCCTTTAATTTTGCATCAAAGGCCTTCTTCGCCGCCTCTGCAAGCAAAACGTCAGACGCAAGAACAAGAGGAAGAACGATGGCAGTTTGGACACTCACGAACTGTTACCATTATCCTCAGCATGTTGTTTCTTCAGTTTGTTATGCTCTTCAAGAAGCGCTTCGTATGCACTCTTGGTGGCAACACTTTCCCCCTGCAACTTCACGAAGGCCGACCCAAGCTTGCATGCCTCCTACGAAGACAAGAGGAATACCATAATTAAAATAAAAACCTCCTATCAAAAGACTCCGAATAACTTCACAAAGTTACTCGGAGCCTTGGGGGCTACACCCAGTGGGTGCACTAAGAAGTGCTCCCACTGGAAGTTCATCAAAATAAAAACTTCCTATCAAAACACTCTGAATAACTTCACAAAGTTACTCAAAGCCTTGGGGGCTACACCCACTGGGTGCACTAAGAAGTGCTCCCACGGGAAGTTCACGAAAATACAAACCTCCTATCAAAAGACTCCGAATAACTTCGCAAAGTTACTCGGAGCCTTGGGGGCTACACCCAGCGGGTAGGAAAACTTATGTAAGTACTTACGTGCATGTTGGACTTCACCAGCTTAGCCTCAGACGCCAGCTCCCGCAGCCGCAACTCAAACTGGGTCTCCTTGACCAAAGACTCCTTCAATCCTCCAATGATAGCACTCTCCACTGGGGCCCCAACGGGGATGGCCCCCGAACTAGCAGGCTCACTCCCCCGAACAGCCGCCGAGGCGACAGGGGTCCCCTTGACAGCCTCCCCAGCTGGAGCATCGGGTGCGGCAGCTCGGGAACCAGACCCAGAGGCTACCGTTCCCTCAGGAGCAGTCAACTCAGGAGGATCAACAGCAGGGTCAACATCCATGTCTGCAGCAGAAACAACAAACAATTAAAAGCGAAAGACGACAGCAACAAACGCCTCAACAAAGAAAACAACGAAGAATTCTCACCAACAGTCGCAGTATCTTCTGGAATAGCGCCCATCCCAGGAAAATCAGTCACCTCACAAGTGCTAGCGTCCTCCATAGCTTCAGCCTCGGGATCCTCCTCGATCCCGGGCAACGTTTCGGAACCACTCGGACGAACACTGCAAAAAGAACAGCTAAGGATGAGTCTGAGAAACTAACAGAGCCTTGAAGGCACATGTTAAGCAACAGCATTACGGGTGAACGGTCTTCAAGCTACGCCTCGGGGGAGCAAACCTGGCCGAACTAGATCCAACCCCCTTGGCCCTTTCAGCAGCAGCACCTCCTGCGGGATTAGCCTCTCGGCCCCCAAGAGTGACAAGTTTCTTCTTCTTCATGGGCGCTACCTTCCCAGAGATGAGGCCCAAGGGAGGAAGCTTCCTGCCGTCTTCCTCACCACTCGGATTGTGAGCCCTTTTTTGGGTCCGAGTAAGCCCCTCCCGCGCTAACTCGCGATCCTGGTTGTTCTTCGAGCGCTGCTCGGACGCTGCTTGAACTCGAGCCACCTCGGACTCCAGCTCCTCCCCCACCTCAACTCCGACCCCCGCGCCGGCAGTACTATCTTCGTCTTCCTCGGCGGGATGCTACGGAGCCAGAGGAATAGGGCAGCAGAACTGGGTAAAATCCTAAGCAATAAACAAAGAGGTCCGAGTTAAAGCCAACAAAGGAAACACATTCAAGAAACATACAACTCGGCATACCAAGGTGGGAGGATTTTCGACGCCGAGGGGCCTCACTCGGCCAGTTTCCTAAAGCCCCTGAGTCACGCTTGTTATTATCTTCATCTGAAGTTCAAACTCATCCAAGGGCACCTCAGTGTTACTGTAACGGGTGTCGTCCTGCAACCTGGAGTACGTCCACATCCCCCGAGCTCGGGCCTGGAGCGGCTGGATCTTCCGAATCACGAAAGCAGCTATCAGATCTATGGCGTCCAAACCATTCTTCTTCAACCTGATGACTTCACGCATCAGGGGGAGCACTTGCTCCTTATCAGCATTAGTGAGTCGGGGGTTTCATCCCTTAGAGTTAGTCAGCCTAACGTCCGAGTAAGGAGGCAAGGTACGCACCCCCGGTTCCTCGGCCACTTTGCAGTAAAACAAGCTATTCTGCCAGTTCTTGACAGCATCAGGAACACAAGAAGAAAAATACTGTACTCCTTGCTTTTTGGCCAAAAACAGACCGCCACAAAGATGATTAAACTCAACGCCGCCGCCCTCCCCAGACTTTTTCGCCTTCTGAGGCTTGATGGCGTATATACTACGGAAGAGATGCCAATGGGGATCTATGCCTAAAAAGCCCTCGCAAAGGGTGAAAAAGCTGGAGAGAAGGGTAACCGCGTTGGGAACGACGTGGTGAAGCTGAGCGCCCGTAAAAGCTAAGAAGTCCAAGAAGAAGGGATGTGGGGGAAAAGAAAAGCCGCGATCCACATGCGAAAGTAAAATTACCCTCTCACCATCCCGCGGTGCAGGCTCGTCTTCCCCCGCCGCGGGAAGACGGCAACCCTCCCGGGGAACCAGGCCGGCGTCCTGGTACCCCAGCAGCATGTCCTCCGTCACAATCGAAGGCAGCCACTCCCCCGCAGACATGGTCACGGCGGCGGAAGAAGGGCAGTACGAATGGCGACCTCCCAGGATGGACCTCGAGCGGCCGGCGGAGATGTCTCGACGGCGAGATTCAGCAGGCAGAGGAAGAGGCGGAGAAGGAGAGAGAAGCGGGAACGGCTGCGCGGAGGAAATGAGCGGAGACGTTCCAAACCGCAAGGCAAGGGGTCCCTTTTTATAGCTCAGGATGGCAACCGCCTCGCGTCAGATCCGCACCCCACTAATGGGTTTGCCGGTTGCGCTTCCCCATAAAAACCGCCCCACTTCCCCATAATCCCTCCCACGTCCCCCGCGGGCAGTTAATTATTATTATCCTATGAAACCGCCACGGGAATCGAGGAGACAAACCCAAACAGTGCGCCCACTCACCCGGGCAAGAAGATTCTCTGACAAGATAAGATCCTTTGGGGAAAACCAAATATGTTTCCAACCCGAAGTTTGGAATCGCCCTGACCACTCGGAAGAGGCGGGGCATGGCAACAACCAAACTCTCCGAGTATGCCATCACTCGGAAGAAAACGAAAGGCTCCTATAGCATCCGAGTAAGTTGTCACTCGGAAGCGCCGCGAAAGGAACCACTCGAAGGTCCCTCGCAAGACGAAGAATGCCGCACCTGGTTACTCGGGCGAAAATCCGAATAACAAGCTCGCTGGCGGCCCATCTCTGACGTAGAATGCCAGGCCGCCGGTAAGACTCGGCGCAGGGGGTAAAGAATCAATGTCCCACGTGGCATGGCCTAGGACTCGGTACGATGTCCTAGGACATTTAGCTTTACAAATTTGGTCCATATGGAGTTTAAGGCCTTTTACTCCGAGACACGCCTTCTGAGGCCTCAGTCCACCTCTTCCGAGAGACGTTTTGAGTGTCGCCAAATTTTTCCGTTAACCTGCCCATCTCCCACTCGAGGGAAAATTTCGAACATCAATAAAGCTCTTCCGGGCCTCTTACTGAGTTCAATCTTCACATACCTCAGAAAGACTAGATGTCAGTCAACCCACTTACGAGCACCCGAAAGCGCTTGGGGGCTACTGTCGTGGTAATACTAAAGGTATACCCCTAGGCGAGGGTAACCCAGGGGTATCCCCAAGCCTTGGGTTTCCCCCAGAAAACACACATCAAGCAAAATAAGATCAACCAAAAAACACGAAGCATTGGCGGCTTCCGAGTAACACGTTACTCGGAAACCAGGAGCCGTTTCCGAGTAGACAACTACTCAGGAGCTCAGCAAGATCCGAGTAGAGCGATACTCGGAAGGGACCGGCGAGCCCCCACTACTCGGAAGATGGAAAAAGCAACGGACAAAAGGCATTTAATAATGCAGGCGTTCTCCCCCCTTTATTAGTAGTAACGGGTTGACCGTTTTGTAATTAAGTATGTATTTAATTTTGTAATTAAGACCCATTTATGCCAGGGAATTAAGGAGGCAGGGGCGCACTCTATATAAGCCACCCCCTCCCCTCTGGCATGGGCAGGCGCACACTTTTTCCCTTCTCAGTATTCTGAAGAAAGAACACCCCAGTAAGTCTGGGACAGGACTAAGGTTTTTATCTCCACGGAGAGGCCTAACCTGTATAGTCCTCTTGCGTCAACCCACTCTACGTACAGATTCATTTAGCTCCTTTCATACCCATATACTCATTATCAGATTTACATCCACGACAACACTCGGGGACTAGAGTGTGGTTCCACCCTCTTCCCCGAGGCGTTCTTCACTTATGTGACTCCTTACATAATTACACTCGCGGGCTAGAGTTCGGTCCCACCCTATCCCCCGAGGCGTTCTTCGCTTACGCGACTCCTTACATAATTACACTCGGGGGCTAGATTGCGGGTGATTTCACCCTCTCCCTCGAGGCATTTTTCGCTTATGCGACTTCTTACAAACCTACACTCGGGGGCTAGAGCGCGGCTTCACCCTCTCCCCCGAGGCGTTTTTCGTGTACGCGACTTCTTACATAATAACACTCGGGGGCTCGAGTACGGCATCAACCCTCCCCCCCCCCCCCCCCGAAGACGTCTTTTCATCTCATATCAACACTCGGATGACCCAAATCGACCTCACGCTCCCTTATCAACATGACTCTTATTTCGTGACACCCTCTACAAAACAGCAGCACTCAAAGCCCGAGCACGTCCCAAGCACTGTCCCTGCTAGAAATGTCAAAGGCTAACCCGGTCAGAACATTAAGACAAGCAGAAATAGAGCCTCCGCCCAATCACAAGTGATTGCACGAAGCCTCGGGGGCTACTCCCATCGGAAGCGTTGTCGCGCACTCGTTAAATGAAAGTTTGGAAAAGAAACAGCACTCGACAAGCCAAAGACTGCATCATCTGCGCCACAGTTAAGGATGGTCTAAAGCTAAACACCTCAAGTGGATTCGCACGAAGCTACGACACTCTCTCAACAAAATCCGCGAGCTCGAGTCCAATCAACAAGGAAAAGTGGTACGACTCGGTAGACTTAAAGCTTTCATCCAATCGACCAGCGATTGAGTAAAGTCTCGGGGGCTACTCCCTTCGGGAGTGCTGTTGCGCACCTGATTAATTAGCGACTGTTCAAGGAGAAGATTCAGTCAAGGACTACCAAACTCAAACACTGAAAAGATTTCGACATATATTCTCACACAAGTTTACAAGCAGGACATACATCGGGAGTTTTACATACTTCAAAAGGACCACACAAAGGATTACTAGGAGATTTCTTTACATCAAAAGGACTACAAGGTCAAGATTTTAAGGGAATTATAACTTCTACATGTGTGGTCATGTTGAGATAATTGGCACTTTACCCCACGCCAGGCATCATCACAGACAAAGCGAAAATTTTACCCTAAGTCTATGTGGTGAAGCTCGACTTATGGCGAGCTTGTTGGCCTTGTCCTATCGGTGAGTCTTCTTGATCGGAGGCTTCACATCAGCGTCCTGCTCAAAGCTGGAGTAGTTATCGCCACCACCACTAATCGAGGAGTTAGAAGAGTAAGACATGGAAGGCGAGCCACCAGAAGAAGAAGAAATGGAGGCACCACCCGTTCCCCCAGAGTCGTCGCTTGAACTCTTCTAGCAAGGCTCCGGCTGATTCTCACCAGCATCAAAGGCCCTGACGGTGAGTTTCTTCTCCGTTGAATCGACAGCAGAGGTTGTCACCCTCGTGCGGATTAAGTTGACGGGCAAACACTTTCCAACCGAACCCCACGAAAACCAAGGATGAGCTCTCAACCTGGAGCCTTACCCAGAATGGGCATCAGGAACAGCCTTGAAGCCGAAGCCAAGAACCATCCAAGCAGAGCTCATAAACAACGTAAGCAAAGGAAAACGGAAGAGGAATCCGACCAGCAATGCGGCTAAGAATGTGAAGAATGGCATCATAGCCACAGACGACCTCGTCCACAGTAGCAGCATACACACTCCCCGAAGAACTACCACGCCCCCGGCGGCAGTGTATCACACGGGGAGCGCGGACTCCACGACCTCGATGGCCACGGCCGGTGACACCACGAACAAGCACAACACCAGCAACACCACGAGAACGACACTTAGGAGCCTTGGGAGCGAAACCAAAGAACAGAGGAAAGAAGGAGGATGGACTGCCAAAAAAAAGCAAATGACTCATATTTATACACCCCATCAAGGGTAAATGGGTCCACTTAGTTTCAAGAAATACGAAACGACGCGGCATGAAAAAATTGAAAGGTCGAGGCATGCAACCTTACAGATTTAAAAATGACGCGTCTTTCCGCGTTAAGCAATATTTAAAACAACATCCAATTGCGCATTTCCACGCGGCCTTGGAAACCCAACAGACGGAAGAAGCGCAGAGGTAAAAGCGCGCCAACCAAAGCGTCGCCATAACTGCCAAAGAACACGATGGGTCACAACAAACCACTATCTACATACGTCATCAAAGAGCATCATCAAGCCTTTTCACATCTTTGTAGTCTAGACGAGACATCTCGACGCCCTCACAAACACTCTGACAAGATAGAGATGCTTTCTCTTTATTTTGATTTCATCAAATACACTCCCATCAGGAGCGCTCTGTCACCGATAGACGGAGGAAAAGGTAGAACGGTACATGCTACGAGGGTTCGAGTGGCTACTCCCCTCAACGTATTCAAAACAACACATCTACAAGGCTTGAGTACTCACTCGCCTCTACTACAAAGTGCTCGAGTGACTACTGACACGAAGATGCATGGAGAAAAGAATAAGCAATGAACCCCCCAACCCCCCAGATCACTCAGATGCTCCACAGGTGCTCATGACCTGAGCCCACTCGATCGTCTTTCGAGTGGGTGCACTTTATACTAAATCCCCGCCTAAGCACTCGGAGGCTCCACAGGTGTCCATACTATAAGTCCACTCGATTGTTTTCCGAGTGGGTGCACTCTAGTCTGGTAACACGCCCCTACTAAATGACATGGGTTGTGATACACTGCACCTCAGATGCCACGCGAGGTAGCATGTAGGTGATGGCTTCTCACCCCTCGTTGGTTACCCCAAGTGGAAGGTTGATATGTAGCCTAGAAGCAAGTTTCCCTCGGTGAAGATACCAAGGTAATCAAACCGGAGGACTCCGAATTCTACAAATAGGTGTCAACAGCGCCAGATAATAAGTTGACGTGAACCTTCACACACAATAGATAACTTTGCTCCCAATGAGTACAGAGAGGTTGTCAATCTCTCTGGTCTTGTTGTTTACAAAGGATTAAACACAAGGGTAGATAGTAGTGGTAATTGCAACGAAAGTGTCGTCGTTTGGTAACGGCAGATGCCATGGGGATGGCTAAAGATCAGGACAAACCGAGGTTGGTATCGATGGTGCCGGAATCGAGAGTGGGGACAAACACAGTAAGACATCGCGATGTACCCAGGTTCGGGGCTCTCTGTAGAGATAACACCCCTAGTCCTGCTGAGCTAGCTATAAGCAATAACTCTGGCTACAATGAATGCTCCTTCAGCTGTTTGAGAGGAAGGAGAATAGGGATCTAAGCACAGCTCCCTCCTGGCTCTCTCTCTGGTGGGTAGAATGCAATAAGTGCTCTGTCATCCTCACGCATGAGGGGTACCCGGGGCTCTTATAGGCCGAGCCCGGGGTACAAAGGTACATGTACAAAGGGGAGGACCCAGCTGCCAGCCTCAGACGAGCTGGGGGCCTCACATCGTGTCCTCCCGGATGACCCGGTGTAGACTTACGGCTCTCCATACCACTAGCTTGTAGGTCTTGTGCTGTCACTAGTGGAGTTAGGAGCTTGGTCCTGTCATCCTCTCCGCGTGATCGGCGCTGGAGGAGACCGCACGCCTCTAACAGCGCGGATCTTCTGGGATTGCACATTGATGAGCTTGTACCAGGTGTCCAACCTGGGATTCAGCTCGGATGTTGTCTTGTCCTCTTCGGCCGAATGAACCTAGGTGAGGCCGATTGCACTCTCTTGTGGCAATCGGCCTCCGACCTAATCATTTCGGCCCACTACTTGCTTGGTCTTGATTAGCTCGGCCTTGATCAGATCGGTGACCATTAGGTCGGTGATCTTTGCCTTGATAAAGTGTTTCTCCTGAGTGACCCTACACGAGGTCATTCCCACGACAGTAGCCCCTGAGGCCGCGGAGGTCCCGCTGAACTAAGCGACAGCGGGGCCTGCATAGGTTCCTCCATACTTCTCTTGAATCTTGCATCTGCTCTGCTCTTCTGACCGATTTCTCTCAATTGGCCGATTTCTCTTGTTCAGCTCGGATACTTCTCAACCGACCGATTGCACTTATGCTCAGCCGATTGCTCTTGTAATGTTTTCCGATTGCTTCTTCCTCTCAGCCGATCTGGCCAACGGTTAGTTTGACTGGAATGTTGACCGATAACTTGCCGCTTCGAATTCTCCATGGAATGCGGAGCGACGTGCCAAGATGGACGTGACATAACTGCCACCTCAAGCCACGCGCGCACGTCCTTTCCCATCCGCCGGATCTTCTGTGCTCCGATCTGATGTTTAACTGGAGATACACGCGGCCACACACTTAGTGCACCAGATCCCACTACCATCCCGTGGCCCTTTAAATAGCCCAGGGGGTGCGGATGTGGCTCGCACTGCCCCCTTTCTCTTCTTCCTCGAACTCTTCTCCTCTACCTCCATCGCCGCAACGCCGTGCGCTCCATTGCCGCCGGAGCTGAGATCTGCTTCGACGACCACCTCGCCGCTGCTCGCCGCCGCCAACGTCGCCAACATCCACCATCGCCATTGGTGGGAGTGGCTCTCGGTGCCCACCGCCGGAGTCGTGCTCGTCTTCTTCCTTGATCTCTTCCTCCACGGATTCCGACGCCTCCATGGGGGACGACGGCACCGCCTCCCGCCAGAAAGGCGCATGGAAAGGTTTCAATGTGACTGAAATGATGATCGCTCTTCGGGCAAGAACGTGGTCTTCCTCACCCACTTCAACCGCGGTTTCGGGCTCCCAGTGAGCAAATTTTCCGCGAGTTTCTCGACTTCTTTCGCCTGCAGCCGCACCACCTCGGCGCCAACATCGTCATGCTGCTCTCGGCCTTCATTACGTTGTGCGAGGGATATCTTGGATTGCAGCCCATAGTCGGATTGTGGTCTCGGCTCTTCTTTCTCCGCAGCTTCCGAGTGGGACCGGGGTGTTCACTACGGATCCGAAAAATGGGAAAAGGGAAGAGGTGAAGGTGATGGCCGAGTGCGGAGCCGTCGTCATCCATGTTCGCAAAGCTGGTTTGTATCCTCATCCCCAGCCACCACAGTCCATCAAGGACTGGCAGCTGGGGTTCTTTTATGTCTCCTTTCAAGAAGGAAAGGATCTACTGAACTTGCCTGAGTTCTCCCTGCCACCGCCGACCCAGCAGAACTGGTCAGAGAAGCCCGGGCACAGGGACACCGATCTGGATCGCCAAATGGCTCAGATCACCGAGCTAATGGCTGAGGGACTGCGCCCCACCGACCTTGTTGCCACTTGGATCTGTCGCCGAGTGCTCCCCCTGCAGCGCCGGTGCCACCGAATGTGTGATATGAGTAAGAGGATGGATCCCACTCGGATCTCCACCGTCCGAATGGATGAAGAAGAACTTGTCCGGCGATTGGACTTGCTGACTTATTCTCAAATAACTGATCCCTATGTGTTCGGACTGAGGGCGCATAGTCGGCTCTGATCCCCCTCGTGGGTATGCTTCTGCTCCCCATCTTGCACTTATTTTTTCTGCTTCTTTGGTTGATTCTGATCGGATGTTCTTCACAGGAGTTTATTGGTTCCAGGGCTATGCACGATGGGCTGGCCCCCTCTACCTACCACCCCGACCGCACAGACGAGGACGACGAGGACCTGGAACTCGAGGCGGAGTCGGACCCTGAAACTAAGGCCCACACTGCAACTATGGGACTTGGCTTCAATCATCCGAGTGAGTCTGATTCCTCCATCAAATGCTTCATGGCCGAATGGAGTAGTAGTGACGCTGATGCTCATGGTGACTACGGCGCAGAGTCCCGCCCAACTGCACAGAGGGTGGCCGAGGGAAAACGCCCTCGAACAGATGATGCCCCTGGCACTTCCAAGATCCCTAAGAAGAAGGGCAACAAAGGTCCGAGGCGCCAGACTCCAGCTCCGACTGACCCCAAGCCATCCGGCCCCGTGCTAGCTCCAGCGCCTCTGAACATCATTCCTGAAAGTGCAATATATCGACCAGAGGGGGGTGAATGGGAGATTTTCAAATATCTCGAGGAATTTCTATTTCCTCAGGACTGAGGCAATACGAAATTGAGGAAGTTGAAACCCGAGGAAGAACAAATGAAGTACAAAACAAATGGCGTGAATTGAAAACAACCTATTTCATAACTAAGGTAAGATTGAAGCACGAACTGAGGAATCAGTGCAGAGTGAACTCAGAACGTAAGGCATCAGGATAAGTCATCAGTGCATAAACATAATAACAGAAGCTGAAGAAATAGCACCAGGGCACTGAAGACGAAGACTTGATGAACCAGTTCGAGTTGCTGTGACAACTCTACGTCTGGTTGGAGAGGCTGAGATTGAACTCAGAAGACATAGTCTTCACCTTATTCTCCTTGAACTAATGTCCTCAGACTCCGTCCAATAACTCAGGTGAGTCTTCAAGGTAGACTCCCGAAACCTTCACAGACTCAGTCACTCAGGGAAGTCACAATTGCATCTTGACTTCCTCAGACTGAAGACTTCTACACCGGCTGGAAGATCACAGTCTTCAAGAGTAAAAAGCTCAGGATCACTCGAACCGACTTCCTCAGAAATGCTCAACTACTCAGGCTGGTGGTTTTCCTCACTTAGGTTCTTCAGTATCTTCAATGAGGCTCTTAGATGACAAGTGTCAGTTTTTCTCTCCAAGCATCCAACCCACAAATGGGGTTGGGGTGGATATTTATAGCCGCGGAGCAACCCCAGGTGAAAGGACATAAATGCACATGCATGAAATTACTTCCATGCCCACCCTTCGGACCGTTGGCTGGAACGGTACTAGCACTCACCACGTGACACGTGGCACGGTCGGAATCTCACTCCCTCTTTCTTCAGGCGAACTGCACTGGCAGTTTCCTGACTCCTCAACCGAAGACAAACTCCTCGGTGTCCTAAAGAACATCGTCTGAGACACCCGAGGAATTGCACTTCTACTGTAGGATATTTCTCTGGGTTTTCTTCAGGATTTATAATTGAGCACTTCCTCAGAAATACATAACTCATTTTTCTCAACCCCTCCAATAGTGCGGTGTTTTCCTACAACTCAAGAAGTATAAAAAGTCTTAGAGAAGACTATGCTTCGACTTCATCTTCAGCGCGAACGTCCTCAGGATCAGGTACTTCTTCAGTTTCAGCCGAACGCTTCAGGATCCTGATTCCTCAGGATGTCGCACAACTTTAGTCTTCTGGAAACACACCGATTTCTCTCATGTTCCTCAACATTTTGGGGGGTCGATAAGGGTGGTTAACCTCATCCTCGGGGACTATTTCCTGTGTATACTCACAAACACATCAGTCCCTTAACCGTTTTGTCATCAAATACTCCAAAACCTCAAAGGGGGGCACTAGATGCACTTACAATCTCCCCCTTTTTGTGATTTGATGAAAATCAGGCTAAAGCTTCAACGGGATAAAATAAATAATTTTGAGGAAAGACTTGCAGAAAACAATTCATTGTTTCCGGATATAGAGATGCTCCCCCTGAGGATATGCATGTTTTGAAGACTTGATACAATTTTTGAAAAAACATGAGGAGCTCCCCCTATATCTCGGATTGTTTGAAACAGTGCATCATATGGAATAATTTTAGGAATCAAACATAGCACTGAGTACGGTGGTTGCTAAAGAATATCATGAGTAATAGATAAACTTGAATAATATCATGAGGAAACTTAATAGTATCAGAAACCACACAAAATATCAGTGTACAACTCATTACAAAAAAATGATCGGAAGAACGAGAGTTGTAACTGAGGAACCCATAAGAACCCGCTTGAAGACAACTAAATTTCTCCCCCTTTGTCATTAAATGAAAAAGAAGGAGAGACTACTGCTAACGTCCCAAAGAAGTGCCTCAGGGCTGAGCATCGGGACGGAGGCACGCCGTGGCAGTGTGAGGACAAGCCGCAGTGTCTTCAACTTGTTCAGGCGAGAATTCTTGCGCTGAAGAAAAGGAGTCCATTGCCAGAGGTGGTGTCTTGCTTTTGGTAAACTGACATGGAGGCCGAATCTCAGGAAGTGGAGGCTGTCTGAGGCCAAGCTTGGCGAGGTCTTCAGGAGTGATGACTTCAGTCAGAAGAGCATCAAGGCGCTGATAGGCATGATGAGCATACTGATGAACTTTCTTCTGAGTTGTGTGCATCTGCGCCATATAGCTGAGGATGTCTCCGATCTAACGCTTCGTCCAGTCATGATTCCGATCCACCTTCTGTTGCAGACTGATGAGGAGCTCGCGATCAGCCATCAAGCGAGCTTGAGTTGTTTCCTCAGTCGAGGCATGGCTGCGTTCCTCATGGGTGGTGCGAGATTGAGGCTGACGAATATTTTCGCCGAGCGAGTCCTGAGGAAGTACTTCTTCATAGAAAGGCGCTTTTCCCTTGGCATTAGCGTCAAGAGTGTGTTGAAGCACTCCAACTGGAGGAACATACGGACGATGATTAGCCTGATCAGGCTTCAAGTTGATGTCAGTCTTGGTGAAGATAAGCTTCATAATCCATGGAGCGTATGGCTTCAGAATATGAGGATTCTGAGAAGCATCCACCAGAGGCCTGAAGAAGAAGTCCGAGATATTAATTGGAGCCAACATGCAGAGGCTATATAGAATGTTCTTCATGATGCCCACAACTTCCTCAGCAGTTGATTCATATCCCTTGATGGGGCAGAAGGACTTAGCCAAAATTCTTTACAAGGTGTTGTGTTGGGACCCGGGGTTAGCGTATGCAAGTACAGCTAAGACATAGTCATATGGAGAGCCGAGAACCGCACGCACTTGTCTAAGCAGACAAGGCCAGGCACTAAACATTCTCGGAAAGCATCGTACGTGAGGGGCATCCCATCCAGGCCGGATGATCAACTGAAATGGGTCCTCATCGTCCGCACACAAGTCTAATGATATGGGTGGTGAACTCCCATATTCAAAGACAAGTCGCCTCACTCATACTATCGACTATCTCAAAACTCTTACATAGACTTACTCCAGCCCGATCACTTAGTCGGGGTCTAGGGCGGGCTCGATCATACCACAAAGTGTGCACGAGACGGAGTCTCGAGCAATCGCATCGCGATGCCCCAAGCTGCGCACATCTAAGGGCCACTTGGTGTATGAAAGACCGCCAGCCAGAACACAACTAAGGTCTCGAAAACCCATACAAAGACATGCATGTTATAAACATACACGCAGCACACATGCCTTGTATGAACAGTAGGTACCATTGCAATTCTCTACAAAGTGTACATTTTATTTATAACTCTTATAGAGTACACACAGAGATCACATACATGTGATCCAACATTACAACACAGAGCGGAAGCAAATTATGTCTGAGTACAGACAAGTTTAACAAATGGCTTAAGAAGCCTTATTCAAACACAAAGCCCTCCACGAGGGAACCAGTCTGCTGACTGGGACTAGACTAGCATAACTTCAGTCGTCCAGCTCGATGAAGAAGCCACCTTCGGGGTCAGTGGCGTCATCTAAAACATAGATTAAGCAAACGTGAGTACAAAGGCGTACTCAGCAAGACTTACATAGGAGCTATACTACTCATGCACATGTATCAAGGTAAAGGGAGGTGGGGTTCACTTGCAGAAATGCCAGCTTTGACTTGGCTAATCCTGAACTACGAGTACCAGATTTTGAGGTAAGAAGCGTACACGAGTCCACTACTTTCACCAACCAATACACCACTATGGTGCCTTCCTCGACTTCCCCACAAGGAAGCATGCCATAGCACTCACACTTATCTTGGTGTGTTTTAGAAGTATCCGGTTCAAGTTATCTAATAATCAAGCTAAGCTTTCCAAGCAGTCCATAACCGCGGACGCGACTATTCGAATAGTTTTGTTAACCTTGTAAGGGTGTACCGCTACACACACATGACCATCATTTACCGCCTTTGTACTCGACACCATTCAAGGGGTGCCGGTGAGGATGCTCACCACAACTGTTACCTCATAGCCTATCTAGTCCGAGAAAGCCGCCTACTTGGGTTGGTTACCACTATCGTGAACCCGGCCGGTTTACCGAAGTGGACCCAAGCGATGTGTGCGTGGTGCATAAGCCGGTCTCGGGTGAGCCGTTCTCTCACTTAGCATCCAGGCCACAGACCTACCAGAACTCCGAACTATTGCGACATTTGGACATCGAAAGGGATGAGTTAGTAAGTTGAGAGGGGTCAGTGAGCCCAATGTGTGGTTGTACTCTTCATCTTGGATCACCACACAAGAACTCGTACTAGGGCGGTGTTCAACGAGACAACCCACCGTGTACTCCTACACAGCCTCTCATCGTTCACCTTGTATTAGGGTAGATTCACCAACACTTTTCTACCATCATCAACATGATCATTTCCATCCCGACTCACATCACAGTAACAACATGGTATCATACTAAGCATGAAATAAGCGATAACATTGCAGGGGCCACATGATATCAAACAACTCCTACATTTGCTAGGATTGTGGTTTGCTTACTACTGTGACAAAGATAGGTCATGCAAAGGAATGGGTTCATCTATGCGGTAGAATCGTAACATGGTGATCATCCTATACAATGCATAAGCGAGACATGAGAGGGAAGTGGGATTTTATCGACATGATCAATGGGGGTTTGCTTGCCTTGCTGACGAGGTTCGGGTTCTGGATCTTCAGCGAAGGGGGTGACCTCTTGCTCCGGTTCCACCTCTACTCGACAAACAAAGCACGAACTAGAAATCAAATGAATGCAATGCTCAAGCACATGAATGAATGTTGAAACTTGAAGTATAAGTTTTGATGTGTGAGGCAATTCCATTTAAGTGGAATATATTGCATTTAAAATGCAAATTCAAACTCCACATTTGAATTGAACTTAGCCAAGTTGAATTTGACATAGTTTGATCATTTTGAATCAACTTCAAATGTGTATGATATGCCTCTGAAGTGTGGTTGAAGTATAGCTTAAATCCTAGGTTCAAGTGGCAAAATCAATTGATTTGAATTTGAATTAAATTCAAATAAACCAAATGACATATGCTACTGGTCCCATTTGAAATTCAACTCAAACATAGTTGAAAGTTTCATATTTGGAAAGATAATTTTCTCCTGATCATTTTTCATATATTATTTGTCCAATTTGGAGTTAATATGAATTTTCTATGAATTTCCAAAGTTTGGGGTATTTTCTGGAATTTCTGGAATTCTTTTAAACATTTTGATTTTCTGGAATTTCATAATTGATTTATTGCGTTAGCAGGGGGTCTGACGTGTGGGTCCACCCTGTCAGTGACTGGGTTCACTTAACCCGTGGGTTAAGTTAATCCAGTGGCTTAATTAAGCCACTGGGCCCACTGGTCAGTGACCCAGGGGTCACTAAATTAGTGATTAACCGGGGGGGTTAGCACTGACACGCCGGCGGCTTGATGCCGGCGACTGGACCACGGCGGCGCTGCACGGGGAGGACGATTCCGGCTACGGGAGGGGAAACGGAGGGCACCAACTTCCTCCTGGAGGTCTCCCGCGTCTTCTAGAGGCATCGGGGGTTCACGGGGAGGTCGGGAGCGACGACGGCGACGACTCCGGCGGTAACAGAACGGCGGCGAGGTCGTAGTCGACGTTACCGTGCACGGTTTGGGCTGATCTCGCTCGCGTTCGAAAGCTAGCATGACCAGGAGCTAAACGCGCGCGCTGGCTGAGTCGAAGGGGCACAGGGGCGACCTCGAGCTCATCCATGGCGGCGACGTGCTTCGGCATCCATGGCGGATCCGGATAGAGAACGAGAGGGAGGGTGCTAGGTTAGGGAAAACGGTGAGAAGCTCACCACGAACGCGACGGGATGGCTAGTGGGCTCGGGGAAGCTCGGAGCTGGCCGGAATTCGAAGTCGATCCGCGGCGGCCGGCGATGAAGACGATGATGCTAGCGAGCTCGTGGAGGCACTCGGCTTCGATTCCTTTCGCAGGTCGATGAAGACGACGACGGCGAAGCGCTTGGACACCTTGGTTCGGCTCCTCGACGTCAGTGGCCACGAGTTCTTGCGACGGCGAGCGGCGGTGCTCTCGGTTGGCGACGGAAACGAGCACGGGAGGAGGAGGAGGAAGTTCTGGAGGGGGGGAATGGATGCGTCGTTCTCCAGGGCGCGTCCAGGTGCGAGAAGGGCCACGGGGAGGGCTGGAAGCTCCTCGGCGACGACGTGGCGTCACCAGCTAGCTCGGTGGCATTCCACCGAGTAGCTTGGAGGCGCGGGGTGGGGAAGAAGACTCCCCTGCCCCTGTGGGCCGGCTGGGCTGGGTGGGCCTGCTTCGCCTGGGCGCCAGGTAACGTTTTCTAATTTCTTCTGTTTAATCTTTCCTTTCTTTTTCTGTAATTTGTTTTGGCTCTGATAAAAATACCAAACCATTTTATTAAATGCTGAAAACTTTTATGTGGCCTCATAATAATATAAACTAGCCACTCATAAACTTTCAACATTTTTAAAATTCAAATGATTTGAATTTTAAATCAAAAAGGGGTATTTCTTTAATTCCAAGGTACTGTTTGAATATTTGAAAAATCTATGAGCATGGGGTGGGTCCCACATCACTTGATATGTGATCACACTCATTTATAAGACTTTTCAAAACTCTAACATGAATTTTTGGAAAATATTTTTATCTGGCCTTTTGAATTAATACATCTGGGGGGTGTTCCTTCTCCCATTTGGATTTTGAATTTGATTTCCTTTGAAATTTTGACATGATGCAAAGGCACTAGCTAACCCTAGCACATACCTAACAGAGGGTTCTGACATGTTGGGAAGATACTGATGCTCAGAAACGAGGAACTTAGTCCGGGGTGGAGCTTCAAGGGCTTGAGGCTTCATCAGCATATTCATCAGGTCATCCCGAAGATGTGGGGCACCGTATGTGCTGGGGACTGAGGCTTCAGAAGGAGGGAGCTAAAGAATCTCCACAATCTCAGGCACTGAGGCAGTGTAATGATGATGCTGAGTCATCCATTCAAGCACCCAAGTGTTGATGTCTTTGAGGTCCCCAGAGACATACAACATGGCATAAAACTGAAGCACTAGTTCTTCATTCCAATGGATGCACTCTGAGCAGAACTGAAGGAGCTTGGCATGAAACAGATCCTGCAGAGTACTCTTGAAGCAAGAAATGTCCTCCATATCCAAATGAGGAATATGTTTATGAGGAAAAACCTTTTGGGCCATGTAGAGGACTGAGGCATAATAGTTCTTCTGAGTAGCCGTCCAGAACCTCAGGAGCTTGCTGGGCGGAGGAGAATGATACGGATTTTGGATCCCAGCCTGAAATAAGCTCATGGCGTTGAAGAATGCATCAGTGTTGAAGTTGGGACGTGCATCAGCTTCAAGATTGCGATAGAATGGCTTCTTCTGCTTCGGGCACAGAGAAATGACTGAGGCAGTCTTCTGAGGAGCTGGTGAGGCTGAAGCAGAGGGTAGGGGCTGTGGAGAAGCATGGTCTTTAGCGTGCGACTCAGGCACAGTTTTTGGCGAAGTTGCAGGTGCTGAGGGAGATGTAACTTGTCGATCCTCAGTGCGATCAGGTGTAGCCTCAGTGTCAGCATTGGTGCTGTGCTCGGCTTCAGCTTCAGTTGCGGGGGGATCAGTCTCAGGTTCAGCAGTTGTTGTCGCCACAGCTGTGGCACCCCGGCTCAGAGGACTGGAACGCCCCGTGCACCAGCCCAGAGATCAAGTCTTCTGGAACACGGCACTGATAGATATAGAACTGAACAACTTTCTATTACCGAGGATAGGGGTACACGAGGTCTATTACAACGCTAGCGGAGAAACAACTTGCTCCTCAGGATAGCCTCAGCTCTACACCAAGCAGCAGCATAACTCTAGCAGCGGAATATCGACGGCAGCGGAACAATAACGGCGATGATGAATGTCAGAACCCTCTGTTAGGTAATGTGCTAGGATCAAAGTCATCCTGCATCATGTTAAAAATTTCAAAAGAAGTCATTGAAATCAAATTCAAAAGCAAAATGGGAGAAGGAACCCCCCCCCAGATGAATTAATTCAAAAGGCCAGAAATAAATCTTCTCCAAAAATTCATGTTAGATTTTTGAAAAGTCTTATAAATGAGTGTGATCACATATCAAGTGATGTGGGACCCACCCCATGCTCATGGATTTTTCAAATATTCAAACATTGCATTGCAATTAATCAAAAACCCCTATTTGATTTAAAGTTCAAATAATTTGAATTTTAAAAAGTGCCAAACTTTATAAATGGCTAGTCTATATTATTATGATGCCATATAAAAAGTTTTAGCATTTTAAAAAATGGTTTGCTATTTTATTTAGCAAAACCAAAACAAAGACAGAAAAGAAAACAGAAAAGAAAATAAGAAAAAGGCAGAGAACACTTACCTGGCGCCCCAGGCAAGAGTAGCCCAACCAGCCCACCCGGCCCAAAGGGGCAGGGGGTCTTCTTCCACGCCCCGCGCACCCAAGCTGCTCGGTGGAATGCCACCGAGCCAGCCGAGCACGCCGACGCCGCCACCTCCTGCTTGAGGCCAGCACAGCCTTCCCCTCGCCTCCAAACCGTGCCACGACGACGCCCTTGACCTTTCTCGTCCATTCCTCCCCTCCAGCGCGACTCCTTCCTCCTCCCTCGCCGATTTCTTCCTCCACCCGAGAGCGCCGCCGTTCGCCGTTGTGTCCACGCGTGTTCAGTGAGCCTGTCAAGCTACGCCGCCGTGTCCTTCAAGCTCCTCGTCGTCGACTACTCCGAGCTGCAGAAGGAATCGAGCCGGGAAGCTCCACCAACGACGTCCCCATCAAGCTCTCGCCGCCGGCCGCCGTGAAGGTCTCCGTTAAATTCCCCGCCGCTGTGACCTCCCCGACTCCAACGACTACCTCGTCGTGCTCCCTGTGATCTGGTGAGAATTTCCCCCAAGCTCTCAGAGCCCCGCAACCCCTCTAGCTAGATCCGCCATGGGAGCCGAGCCCGGCCCCGCCATGGGTGAGCTTCAGGTCGCCCCTGTGCTCCTCCGTCTCAGCCAGGGCGCGCGACGTGTTCCCCTACACCCCAGCGTCGTAACGCACTGCTCCCGGGTCACTTTGGTGCACAGAGTCGACGTTTGCGTCTACACCGAGCCACGGTCGTCGCTGTACTTCAACGCCGGCGAGGCTCTGGCCACCCCCTTGCCCTCCCGTGTGCACTACTAGACGCGGACGAGCACGAGGTACGTCCCCGTGGCCTCCCCGTGCCAAGCCGTGGCCGGGAGCCCATTCCGGCGAGGCGCCGCCGTCCCCTGTGGTCACCGCCGGTTAGCCGCCGGTAGCTGGATTGACTTGGGGCTAATCATCCCACTAACCACCCCCTAACCCCACTGACAGGTGGGCCCTAACCTCTAATTAACCCCCTGGTTAGTTAAAACTAACCGGGTTAATTAACCCATCCACTGACATGCTGACCCCACACGTTAGAGACCCCCCCCATGTCAGCATGACGCAACAGTGACGCAATAAGTCATTTTCCAGATTAAAAAGAAATCAGAGAAATTGCAGAAAATACAGAAAAAGGCTGAAACTTTGGAAATTCATAGAAAATTCATATTAACTCCAAATTTAACAAATAATATATGAAAAATGATCAGGAGAAAATAATCTATCCACATATCCAACTTTCAACCATGTTTGATTTGAATTTAAAATGTGACCAGTAACATTTTCTATTTGGTTTAAATGGAATCAAATCAAATTCTTTTCAAATGCTTTTGCATTTTGAACCATAGCAACATACCACATTATACTTGAACTTCAGAGGCATATCATACACATTTCAAAATGGTTTAACTTGATCAAACAATTTCATATGCAATTTGGATAAATTGGAAATCATATGTGGAGTTTAAATTTGCAAATTCATTTGCAAATACCCCATTTAAGTGGAATTGCTTCACACATCAAAGCATATACATCAAGTTTCAACCTTCAACCATGTGCTTGTGCATTGTATTTACTTTGCTACCTTGTTTGTTGTTTGTCGAGTAGAGGTGGAACCGGAACAGGAGGTTGCCCCCTTCGTTGAAGACCCTGAACCCGAACCTCGTCAGCAAGGCAAGCAAACCCCCATTGATCATGTCGATAAAATCCCACTTCCCTCTCATGTCTCGCTTATGCATTGTATATGATGATTACCATGCTACATTTCTACCGCATAGATGAACCCATTCCTTTGCATGACATATCATTTGTCACAGTAGTAAGCAAACCACAATCCTAGCAACTGTAGGAGTTGATTGATATCATGTGGCCCCTGCAATTGTTACTGCTTATTGCATGCTTAGAGTGATACAATGATGTTACTGTTATGTGAGTCGGGATGGTAGTGATCATGCTGATGATGGTGGAAATGTGTTGGTGAATCTACCCTAATACAAGGTGAACGATGAGAGGTTGTGTAGGAGTACACGGTGGGTTGTCTCGTTGAACACAGCCCTAAGTCCGAGTTGTTGTGTGGTGATCCAAGATGAAGAGTACAACCACACATTGGGCTCACTGACCCCTCTCAACCTATTAACTCATCCCTTTCGATGTCCAGATGTCGCAATAGTTCGGAGTTCTGGTAGGTTTGTGGCCTGGCTGCTAAGTGAGAGAACGGCTCATCCGAGACCGGCTTACGCACCACGCACACATCATCTGGGTCCACTTCGGTAAACCGGCCGGGTTCATGATAGTGGTAGCCAACCCAGGTAGGCGTCTTTCTTGGACTAGATCGGCTATGAGGTAACAGTTGTGGTGAGCATCCTCGCCCACACTTCTTGAACGGTGTCGAGATCAAAGGCGGTAACTGATGATCATGTGTGTGTAGCGGTACACCCCTGCAGTGTTAATAAAACTATTCGAATAGCCGCGTCCGCGGTGAAGGACTGCTTGGAAAGCTTAGCTTGATTATTAGACAACTTGAGCTGGATACTTCTAAAATACACCAAGATAAGTCTGAGTGCTATGGCGTGCTTTCTCATGGGGAAGTCGAGGAAGGCACCATAGTGGTGTAATTGGTTGGAGAAAGTAGTGGAATCGTGTACGCTTCTTACCTCAAAGTCTGGTACTCGTAGTTCAGGACTAGCCAAGTCAAAGCTGGAACTTCTGCAATTGAACCCCACCTCCCTTTGCCTTGATACATGTGCATGAGTAGTATAGCTCCTATGTAAGTCTTGCTGAGTACGACTTTGTACTCACGTTTGCTTATTCTATGTTTTAGATGAACCCACTGACCCCGAAGGTGGATTCTTCATCGAGCTCGACGACTGAAGACCAAGCTAGTATAGTCCCATTCAGACGACTGGTTCCCTCGTGGAGGGCTTGTGTTTAAATAAGGCTTCTTAAGCCATTTTTTAAACTTGTCTGTACTCAGACCTACTTTGCTTCCGCTTGTCTGTTGTAATGTTGGATCACATGCTTGTGATCTCTGTGTGCACTCTGTGAGAGTTATCAATAAAATGTATACTTTGTAGAGAATTGCAATGATACCTGCTGTTCATACAAGGCATGTGTGTTGCATGTATGTTTATAACATGCATGTCTTTGTATGGGTTTTCGAGACCTTAGTTGTGATCTGGCTGGCGGTCTTTCATACACCAAGTGGCCCTTAGATGTGCGCAGCTTGGGGCATCGCGATGCGATTGCTCGAGACTCCGTCTCGCGCACACTTTGTGGTATGATTGAGCCCGCCCTAAACCCCGACTAAGTGATCGGGCTGGAGTAAGTCTATGTAAGAGTTATGAGATAGTCGATAGTATGGTTGAGGCGACTTGTCTGTGAATATGGGAGTTCATCAGCCATATCATTTAGACTTGTGTGCGGACGATGAGGAACCATCTCAGTTGATCATCTGGCCTGGATGGGATGCCCCTCACGTACGATGCTTTCCGAGAACGTTCTGTGCTTGGCCTTGTCTGCTTAGACAAGTGGGTACGGTTCTCGGCTCTCCATATGACTATGTCGTAGCGGGACTTGCATACGCTAACCCCGGGTCCCGACAGACTTGGTATCAGAGCAGGACTGACTGTAGGACTAGCAGCCTTGGCCGAAGTCGAGTCTAGCTTGCTATAGTTATATAGTTACTCTGGGTATATAAGGGAACAACGTAAGGCTTCTTTTTTCTCCTTACCCTCATCGTTCTAAGTTCTGAGTCACCCTCATCTTGTTCTACGGGAAGATAGGACTAGGCTCTCCTCTGTCTGATTAGAACATCTCGTTGTTTGCTTCCTTGTAGCCATAGGAAGGTTGTGTTCGGTTCGTTAGAGTTGTTGTGCTTCCTGATTTCTTACTTCGTATGTAAGTGTTGTTTCCATGTTGTAAGAAATTGTCTTTTTCTTGCAATTACAGTCGTTATGCTGTCCGAGTCATTCCAGGTTTCTTCATAATCTGATGCATTTGCAAACTCCTTCTTTCTGTTTCAGATGGCAGATCTTCCCCCTCGGCAGATTGTTCGTTTGACCAGGTGCCTCGGTGTGCGTGGCCATCCCGCCATGCTGATCGAGATGATGTCCTTCATTGGATACCGATGGTACCCTGAGTACACAGTTGAGGAGCAGTTTCTTGACTTCAACCAGACCCAGTTCCACTGCATTGTCAGGATCTACCCGCACCACAATGGAGTCACTCAGCCTATCCACTTTGGACATGGCATTGGCATGACTGAGAACATGGCTATGCAGGATGCTGCATACTCATGTATTACCCTGCTGAGAGAGGAGCACACTATGCTGAGAGAGACCTCGTTCCGCTATATCCCTACTGCACTTCCAGGAGAAGAGGGATATTACACCGGACTGTACACAGATCACTCTTTGGAGGACCCTTTGCTTCAGATGACTGCTAGGTTTGCTTGTGATCGAGATCGTGATGCACGCGCTCTCCGTTTCGAGCTTCACGCCACCCGTGTTCGTCTGTATCGAGCACTGACACTCTTGGCACCCTTCGTGAGTGTTGGATCAGTCGAGTATGATGCTATCTACCCAGTCAGGACGCAGATGCCATCTCGAGTTGCTTGGCCCGAGATTGGAGGCATTTTTCCACCCCGTGGTCCTCTACTTCCACCCTACGCTGGACCTAGGCCCCATCCTTTCCCAAATGGATATCAGGGTCCACAGGCCTCCGTGTTTTCCGATGGTCACCTTCAGCTACCGGGTTACGCGAGTAACTTTTACGAGGACTACTATGGAGATGGACATGAGTGAGACCGCATGTGGTCTTACTTAGTGAGGATGTAGTAGTATCTTAGTATATTGTACGCAAGGTGTTCTAAGTTCTAGAGGCTTAGATAAATAATGTATAGGAAGTCAGAGTGCCTCTGAAGGATGTATCATCTTCATCACGTTTGTATTAGCTTGGTGCTTGTACTAAAACGATGTATGGTTTGTATGTCAGCTTGTGAATATATGGCTTGTATGCTTTTATCACCATGTTGTCAAGATGATTACTTCCTTTGCTCTGTAATCCTTCCAGTACTTCAATACCTTGTTTAGACTCTTCCAATCAACTTTGTTTGACTTTGGTTTTCACCTTCAGGATGTCTCAAGGAACCCGTGGCCAGGTTGGTCGTGCCCAGGGTCGTGGGAATGAACAGGAGGAAGGAAACCTTCCACCCCCACCCACGATGACTCAGGTTCTGATGGAGGTTGAGAGGAACCGCCGAGACTCTCACCATTTGCTGGAGGTCATTGCCCGCAACACCACTTAGCAGCGCAATGAGTTGGTGTCCTTGAACGACTTCATCCGGCTTCATCCCCCGGTCTTCAGTTACTCCACCGAGCCCCTTGACGCCGATGACTGGCTTCGCAGCATCGAGAGGAAGCTCCAGGCAGGCCATGTTGCAGATGGCGACAAGGTCAGCTATGCCACCTATCACCTCGAGGGTGCAGCTAGCTCTTGGTGGGAGAATTTCCTGAACATGCGTCCCGTTGGACCGCCCATATCTTGGGATGAGTTCTGCACTTCCTTCCGCGAGCACCACATTCCAAAGGGTCTTATGGACCGCAAGCGTGAGGAGTTCTGCAACCTCACCCAAGGCAGAAGGACTGTTGACGAGTTTAGTCGTGAGTTCAACCGACTGCCTCGTTATGCTACTGAAGTGGTCTCCACCGACGCAAAGAAGCAAGAGAGGTTCCATCGTGGACTCAATTCTGGACTCCTTCGTGAGCTCAACCTGCATGACTTTGCCACCTTCCAGGTCCTTGTCAACAAGGCCATCAAGGCAGAGGACATGAACAACCCCAATGACTTCCGCAAACCCCCTAGAGATGATGGTTCATCCAGCTCAGGCTCTCAGAAGCGCAACATTTGGATCCCCAACAGTATGTTTCGCCAGAACAACCCACCGAGGTCATCCTATGTGGCGCCTCGTCCACCAGCTCAGTTCCACCCCGCTCCACCGAACAACCCAGCTCCACGCACTGTCTTTGGAGCCTGTTACAAGTGTGGTCAGGCAGGCCACTACTCCCGCGAGTGTCCCCAGAACCAGCTCCAGAATCAGAATGCTCCACCCCGTGCCGGAGGCAACAACAATGGTCGTGGCAAGCCACCCCAGAAGGTCTACACCACCAAACCCGCTCCTCCCGCCACTCGTGGACGTGTGAACCATATTGCCGCCGAAGAGACTGACGACACCACTGACGTCATTCTTGGTACGCTCCCAGTCAATTATGTTCCTACTTCCGTTCTTTACGACCCAGGAGCATCTCATTCATTCATGTCGGAAAGTTATGTACTTCGTCATGAGTTATCTTTTGTTGAATTGTCCACCCCCATGATTATTCAAACTCCAGGGTCAAGATGGCAAACTAATAGAGTAAGCCATGGTAATCAAATTGCAATTGAGGGTTTAGTATTCCTTGCTTCACTCATAGCCCTCAAGTCTTCATACATTGGTGTCATCCTTGGCATGGATTGGCTATCAAGACAGAATGCCTACCTTGATTGCAAAGGCAAATCAGTGAAACTCACCCACCCTTCATGCAAGACAGTCAACTACACCTCACCCAAAACAAGAACCCAAGTGCATTCTTTGAATGTACTTCCCCTTCCAGACCTTGAAGATGTCCCGGTGGTTCGTGACTTCCCGGACGTCTTTCCTGAAGAGCTGCCGGGAATGCCACACGACAGATGTGTAGAGTTCATAGTAGATCTTATGCCAGGAACCGCACCAATTTCTAGACGCCCATACAAAATGGACCCAGGTGAGTTAGCTGAGCTTAAAACCCAACTAGAAGCTTTGTTGGAAAAAGGCTTCATCCGCCCTAGCTCATCGCCATAGGGTTGCCCCGTTCTGTTCGTAGCGAAGAAAGATGGAACAGAAAGGATGTGCGTAGACTATCGCCCGCTAAATTTAGCGACGATAAAGAACAAGTACCCACTTGCCAGGATCAATGATCTTTATGATAAACTTGCAGGATCCTCTGTATTCTCCAAGATGGATTTGAGATTAGGTTATCATCAAATCAAAATCCGAAACGAGGACATTGCTAAAACGGCTTTTACTACTCGTTATGGTCTTTACGAGTACACCGTCATTTCCTTTGGTTTAACCAATGCCCCCGCCACTTTCTCACGCATGATGAATTCGATCTTCATGGAGTACTTAGATAAATTTGTTGTGGTTTATCTCGATGATATTCTCATCAACTCGAAGAACGAAGAAGAACATGCCGAACACCTAAGGCTAGTATTGATGAAACTTAGAGAGCATCGCCTATATGCTAAATTCTCCAAGTGTGAATTTTGGCTACCAGAAGTGACCTACTTAGGCCATGTGATTTCTGCAAAAGGCATTGTTGTGAATCCCGAGAGAGTTCAGGCCATCCCTGACTGGACTCCACCTGAATCAGTTAAGCAAGTTAGGAGTTTTCTTGGCCTAGCCAGCTATTGCCGCCGCTTCGTCGAGAACTTTTCTAAAGTTGCAAAGCCTCTAACTGAACTCCTCAAGAAAGATAAGAAATTCCTATGGACTCCCAAGTGCGAGGAAAGCTTTCAAGAGCTAAAAAGAAGATTGACTTCTGCACCCGTACTTGCGCCTCCAGACACCAAAAAGGATTTCGAGATCTTTTGTGACGCATCACGGCCAGGGTTAGGATGCATACTTCTGCAAGATAGACATGTGGTAGCTTATGCTTCACGCCAGTTGCGGCCACATGAAGAGAACTATCCTACCCATGACCTTGAACTCGCTGTCGTAGTTCATGCCCTAACAACTTGGCGACATTACCTCCTTGGTAATCGTTGTCAGATCTATTCCGACCACCAAAGCCTCAAATACATTTTCACCTAGCCAGATCTTAATCTCAGGCAAAGACGCTGGATTGAGTTGATAAAAGATTACGACGTAGGAATTTCTTAAACCCCAGGCAAAGCCAATGTCATGGCTGATGCACTAAGTCGTAAGTCGTATTGTAACAACCTCATGTTACAACAGTATCAACCACTTCTTCATGAGGAATTTCGCAAGCTCAATCTTGAGATTGTTCATCATGGCTATCTTTCTACCTTGGTGGCGAAACCAACTCTTGAGGATCAAATCATAGTTGCCCAAAGGCGTGCACGAGGTGTTCGCCGGATCAAGGAGAACATTGCTAGCGGAGTTGCTAAATGTTTCTCCACAGATAGTAAGGGAACGGTATTCTTTGGAAATCGTTTGGTAGTACCTAAGAATAGAGATCTAAGGCAACTCATCTTCAAGGAAGCCCATGACACACCCCTCTCGATTCATCCCGGTAGCACAAAAATGTACCGAGATCTACGCCAGAGATTTTGGTGGACTAGGATGAAGAGAGACATTGCTCGATTTGTTGCCGAATGTGATGTTTGTCGTCGCATTAAGGAAGAACACCAAAGACCTGCTGGTACACTTCAACCTTTGCCTATTCCAGAGTGGAAATGGGACAAAGTCGGTATGGACTTCATCACCAGCTTTCCAAAAATCCAGAAAGGAAACGATGCCATCTTCGTTGTCATAGATAGGCTTTCCAAAGTTGATCACTTCCTGACCGTTCGCGAGTCTATAACTGCTAGCCAGTAAGCGGACTTGTACGTCTCTAGAATTGTATCCCTTCATGGTGTTCCTTTGGAAATCAATTCTGATCGTGGTAGCCTTTTCACCTCTAGATTTTGGGGAAGCTTTCAGAATGCTATGGGAACTCATCTCTCCTTTAGTACAGCTTTCCATCCTCAGTCTAGCGGTCAAGTCGAAAGGGTTAACCAAATTCTTGAAGACATGCTCAGAGCTTGTGTTATCTCATTCGGAAAGAATTGGGAGAAGTCTCTTCCATTAGCCGAATTTGCTTATAACAATAGTTTCCAATCTAGTCTGAACATGGCTCCTTTTGAACTCCTATATGGACGACGATGTCGAACACCCCTAAACTGGTCAGAAACCGGTGAAAGACAATTCTTTGGACCGGATATGATCAAGGAAGTAGAAGAGCAAGTTCGCATTGTTCGTGATCAATTGAAAGCCGCCCAGTCTCGTTAGAAAAGCTACTATGATCATCATCATAGGCAAGAGAGCTACAATCTGGATGAGAAGGCTTACCTTCGGTTACTCCTCTGAAGGGAACCCAACGTTTCGGTATCAAAGGCAAGTTGGCCCCACGTTACATCGGACCTTTCCGCATTCTTGCTAAACGTGGAGAAGTTGCCTACCAACTTGAACTACCCCCGCACCTTTCCCGAGTACATGATGTATTCCATGTGTCCCAACTCAGGCGTTGCTTGAAGGACCCCATCCGCGAAGTCGACCATGAAACGTTTGATCTCCAAGATGACCTTTCTTATCGAGAATACCCCGTTCGTATTCTTGATTCCACAGAGCGTGTCACTCGTCATCAGAAGATTAAGTTTCTCAAAGTGCAATGGTCACACCACTCTGAGAGAGAAGCTACGTGGGAAAGAGAAGACTGTCTCAGTGCCGAGTACACCACCTTCCTCCTGCAAACTTCTGAATCTCGGGACGAGATTCTTTTGAGTGGGGGCGAGTTGTCAGAACCCTCTGTTAGGTAATGTGCTAGGATTAAAGTCATCGTGCATCATGTTAAAAATTTCAAAAGAAGTCATTGAAATCAAATTCAAAAGCAAAATGGGAGAAGGACCCCCCCCCCCCCGAGATAAATTAATTCAAAAGGCCAGAAATAAATCTTCTCCAAAAATTCATGTTAGATTTTTGAAAAGTCTTATAAATGAGTGTGATCACATATCAAGTGATGTGGGACCCACCCCATGCTCATGGATTTTTCAAATATTCAAACATTGCATTGGAATTAATCAAAAACCCCTATTTGATTTAAAGTTCAAATAATTTGAATTTTAAAAAGTGCCAAACTTTATAAATGGCTAGTCTATATTATTATGATGCCATATAAAAATTTTTAGCATTTTACAAAATGGTTTGCTATTTTATTTAGCAAAACCAAAACAAAGACAGAAAAGAAAACAGAAAAGAAAATAAGAAAAAGGCAGAGAACACTTACCTGGCGCCCCAGGCAAGAGCAGCCCAGCCAGCCCACCCGGCCCAAAGGGGCAGGGGGGTCTTCTTCCATGCCCCGCGCACCCAAGCTGCTCGGTGGAATGCCACCGAGCCAGCCGAGCACGCCGACGCCGCCACCTCCTGCTTGAGGCCAGCACAGCCTTCCCCTCGCCTCCAAACCGTGCCACGACGACGCCCTGGACGTTTCTCGTCCATTCCTCCCCTCCTGCGCGACTCCTTCCTCCTCCCTCGCCGATTTCTTCCTCCACCCGAGAGCGCCGCCGTTCGCCGTCGTGTCCACGCATGGCCAGTGAGCCTGTCAAGCTACGCCGTCATGTCCTTCAAGCTCCTCGTCGTCGACTACTCCGAGCTGCAGAAGGAATCTAGCCGGGAAGCTCCACCAATGACGTCCCCTTCAAGCTCTCGCCACCGGCCGCCGTGAAGGTCTCCGTTAAATTCCCCACCGCTGTGACCTCCCCGGCTCCAACGACTACCTAGTCGTGCTCCCTGTGATCTAGTTAGCATTTCCCCCAAGCTCTCAGAGCCCCGCAACCCCTCTAGCTGGATCCGCCATGGGAGCCGAGCCCGGCCCCGCCATGGGTGAGCTCGAGGTCGCCCCTGTGCTCCTCCGTCTCAGCCAGGGCGTGCGACGTGTTCCCCTCCACCCCAGTGTCGCAACGCGCTGCTCCCCGGTCAATTTGGTGCACGGAGTCAACGTCTGCGTCTACACCGAGCCATGGTCGCCGTCGTACTTCAACGCCGGCGAGGCTCCAGCCACCCCCTTGCCCTCCCGTGTGCACCACTAGACGCGGACGAGCATGAGCTACGTCCCCGTGGCCTCCCCTGTGGTCGCCGCCTGTTAGCCGCCGGTGGCTGGATTAACTTGGGGCTAATCATCCCACTAACCACCCCCTAACCCCACTGACAGGTGGGCCCTAACCTCTAATTAACCCCCTGGTTAGTTAAAACAAACCGGGTTAATTAACCCAGCCACTGACATGCTGACCCCACATGCCAGACACCCCCCCATGTCAGCATGACGCAACAGTGACGCAATAAGTCATTTTCCAGATTAAAAAGAAATCAGAGAAATTCCAGAAAATCCAGAAAAAGGCTGAAAGTTTGGAAATTCGTAGAAAATTCATATTAACTCCAAATTTAACAAATAATATATGAAAAATGATCAGGAGAAAATAATCTATCCAAATATCCAACTTTCAGCCATGTTTGAGTTGAATTTAAAATTTGACCAGTAGCATTTTCTATTTGGTTTAAATGGAATTAAATCAAATTCTTTTCAAATGCTTTTGAATTTTGAACCATAGCAACATACCACATTATACTTGAACTTCAGAGGCATATCATACACATTTCAAAATGGTTTAACTTGATCAAAAAATGTCATATGCAATTTGGCTAAATTGGAAATCATATGTGGAGTTTAAATTTGCAAATTCATTTGCAAATACCCCATTTAAGTGGAATTACTTCACACATCAAAGCATATACATCAAGTTTCAACCTTCAACCATGTGCTTGTGCATTGTATTTACTTTGCTACCTTGTTTGTTGTTTGTCGAGTAGAGGTGGAACCGGAACAGGAGGTTGCCCCCTTCGTTGAAGACCCTGAACCCGAACCTCGTCAGCAAGGCAAGCAAACCCCCATTGATCATGTCGATAAAATCCCACTTCCCTCTCATGTCTCGCTTATGCATTGTATAGGATGATTACCATGCTACGTTTCTACCGCATAGATGAACCCATTCCTTTGCATGACCTATCATTTGTCACAGTAGTAAGCAAACCACAATCCTAGCAACTATACGAGTTGATTGATATCATGTGGCCCCTGCAATTGTTACAGCTTTTTGCATGCTTAGAGTGATAGAATGATGTTACTGTTATGTGAGTCAGGATGGTAGTGATCATGCTGATGATGGTGGCAATGTGTTGGTGAATCTACCCTAATACAAGGTGAACGATGAGAGGCTGTGTAGGAGTACACGGTGGGTTGTCTCGTTGAACACCGCCCTAAGTCCGACTTCTTGTGTGGTGATCCAAGATGAAGAGTACAACCACACATTGGGCTCACTAACCCCTCTCAACCTATTAACTCATCCCTTTCGATGTCCGGATGTCGCAATAGTTCGGAGTTATGGTAGGTTTGTGGCCTGGCTGCTAAGTGAGAGAACGGCTCATCCGAGACCGGCTTATGCACCACGCACACATCATCCGGGTCCACTTCGGTAAACCGGCCGGGTTCACGATAGTGGCTTTCTTGGACTAGATCGGCTATGAGGTAACAGTTGTGGTGAGCATCCTCGCCGACACTTCTTGAACGGTGTCGAGATCAAAGGCGGTAACTGATGATCATGTGTGTGTAGCGGTACACCCCTACAGGGTTAACAAAACTATTCGAATAGCCGCGTCCGCGGTTAAGGACTACTTGGAAAGCTTAGCTTGATTATTAGACAACTTGAACTGGATACTTCTAAAATACACCAAGATAATTTTGAGTGCTATGGTCTGCTTTCTCGTGGGGAAGTCGAGGAAGGCACCATAGTGGTGTAATTGGTTGGAGAAAGTAGTGGACTCGTGTACGCTTCTTACCTCAAAGTCTGGTACTCGTAGTTCAGGACTAGCCAAGTCAAAGCTGGCACTTCTGCAATTGAACCCCACATCCCTTTGCCTTCTTACATGTGCATGAGTAGTATAGCTCCTATGTAAGTCTTGCTGAGTTCGACTTTGTACTCACGTTTGCTTATTATATGTTTTAGATGAACCCACTGACCCCGATGGTGGATTCTTCATCGAGCTCGACGACTGAAGACCAAGCTAGTATAGTCCCAGTCAGACGACAGGTTCCCTCGTGGAGGGCTTGTGTTTAAATAAGGCTTCTTAAGCCATTTTTTAAACTTGTCTGTACTCAGACCTACTTTGCTTCCGCTTGTCTGTTGTAATGTTGGATCACATGCTTGTGATCTCTGTGTGCACTCTGTGAGAGTTATCAATAAAATGTATACTTTGTAGAGAATTGCAATAAATACCTGCTGTTCATACAAGGCATGTGTGATGCGTGTATGTTTATAACATGCATGTCTTTGTCTGTGTTTTCGAGACCTTAGTTGTGATATGGCTGGCGGTCTTTCATACACCAAGTGGCCCTTAGATGTGCGCATCTTGGGGCATCGCGATGCGATTGCTCGAGACTCCGTCTCGTGCACACTTTGTGGTATGATTGAGCCCACCTAGACCCCGAATAAGTGATCGGGCTGGAGTAAGTCTATGTAAGAGTTATGAGATAGTCGATAGTATCGTTGAGGCGACTTGTCTGTGAATATGGGAGTTCATCACCCATATCATTTAGACTTGTTTGCGGACGATGAGGACCCATCTCAGTTGATCATCCGGCCTGGATGGGATGCCCCTCACGTACGATGCTTTCCGAGAACGTTCTGTGCTTGGCCTTGTCTTCTTAAACAAGTGGGTACGGTTCTCGTCTCTCCATATGACTATGTCGTAGCGGGACTTGCATACGCTAACCCCGGGTCCCGACAATGAACTCCATTCCACAGGGACACTGGCTGGGACTCCTCCTAGCTCGCAAACACCGGGAACGTTGTCCTACGCATCCAAAGCACGGCCTGCAAATCTGGCATAACACGCCAGGTCAGTACATTGAATGTACTTTCAAGCTCACAACAACCATGCATCAAGGCAAAACAATAAAATGGCAACGGGTTAAAGTATATTAGTGAATTAAACAGGTGAGCAACAATATCATGCATGCAGATATTTATCAAGCATATTATCAACATTAAGACTAATGCACACACACAATGGACCCCACATGATCGTCGCATGATCACGTAGCTTACCTCGGAGTCCTTACAGACTCAAGCACCGGGTCACTTCGTGACCAATCACTTCCACGGGTCGTCGCATGACCAAACGGGTCATCGCACGACCATTCAACGGGTTAGGTGTCCTTCGTTACCACCCAACCAATCCACTTATCGCATAACCATCCACTTACCACAAACATACCACCGAACTCATGTTGATCATAAGGTGTGACCTAGTACGAACTGTGTACATTACCGTGGATGCGGCTATTCGAATAGATTTGTGTGACTCTGCAGAGTTTGTGCACGTTACCCACACTATGGAGTTCTTCCTCCATCCAGCACCTCGGTACTTGTCCCACAGGATCCTTGGAACTCGTACCGCAGGAGTGGACTAGGACTTCTCCAACGAGACCGATGCTACCGCGTGTCCCTCTTACCATATCACTGACATCCCATCTTGGGTAGCCCTGTGGATAGGTGTCCTTCGTTGCCACCAGAACCACCCGGCCAAACTCTTGGCAAACGGCCACCGTGTGGAAAATACTGTCCCAACGGGGACTGAGCTCATAACAACACTGGTTGTCAAGGTTATTACAACCTACCGGGCCAGGGTAGCGTGCATGCATAACCTCCCCTCTTTGGTGATACAAATAAGAGATGCCCACCGGTAGACCGAATCAAGGCCTGCCCATACAAGCAAATGTGGCTGCACGAATAAGTTTGGTTTGGTGGCACCTGATCAACTTGTCACGAAGAATATCTCGAACAGCGAACACAAGTATCAGGTGCAACATGAGTATCAGATCATAACAATGCATAGCATATTAACATGACAGTTTCAGACATGATCAAACACATTTTAGGTGGTGAACTTATCCGTGTTACAAAGATTAAGTTATTAGCATGGCAGCATTATGAATACAGTTAAGCATAACTTAGGCATAACATGAGCAGGTGTTACAGGTGCGGAGATACGAGCGTTTGTTCGTTTAGACAGAAAATCTGCCTAACCAGTGAACGTTCACTGCTGAGGGTTTGGAGAAATACGCTTTCAAAGCAGAGAAAGCGCACTTCGGGCTGGAGAAGGGTGAAATACGCTTTAGATCAGGGGAAAGCGTACTCTGGCAAAAAAAGAGGAAAAAATACGCCTTCCCTTAGGGGAAACGTATTTCGACCGGAGGCGCCTCCACTTACGCTAACGTGTGGGGCCCAGGGATCAGTCGGGCCGGCCACTTACAAGCGGACCCCACCTGTCAGCTCTTTCCTCTCTCTCCTCCCCTATTTCCTTCCTGTGTCGAGCTAGAGGAGGCCGGCCGTTAACTCGCCGCCGTCGCGGTTGGTGCGGGAGATGGCCGCCGGTGGGCTGGGCGGCTGCGGTGTGCCGTGGCTCCTCCGCAGGGGGCAGCTGGGTCAGACGGGGTGGCTGCGGGGCCGTGCCCCCATGGCCGGGCGAGGCGGCAGCACGAGCCTCGGGCCGGCAAAGCTGCGGCGAGGACTCCGGAAGGGCTTGGACGGCGGCGAGGCCTAAGGGTGGCTAGGGAGGGGCTCTGGAGAGGCCGGGGAAGAGGAGGGAGCCGCGGGCTGCTCAGGATTTCGGCCGGAGGGAGCGCCGGCAATGGCGACAATGGAGGCAGTGCGAGGACTCCGGCGACAAATTGGAAGGGGAGGGAGGTGAGTGGGGAGTTTCTCGTGCTCTGTGAGTCCTAGGGGCAAGCCCTTTTATAGGGGGAGCGGGCATCTGGGGTTCGGGCTCCGCCGTGGGGATGCCGACACGGCGAGGCGGTGAGGTGGCGGCCTTGGGTGCGCGTGCGTGGCTACTGGAGGAGGCTAGGCGGCGCACGCGTGTGCAGAGGGGTGCTTGGAGCAGGGGAAAAGGCGGGGTGAGGGCGACAGGGCAGGGGCACGCACAGCGTCTGCTTGTGCTCGGCTGCGAGCCGTTAGCGCGATTCCGGTGAGCGCAGGTGAGGAAAGTGAAGCATGCGTGCGAGCAAAGCCGTGCGGCGCGGACGGACAACAGGAAGACGACGAGGACACACTGTGGCGCGAGGTGGACGTGACAGGCACGCGTGGTGCACGGCCAGAGCACGCCGTGTGCGTCCAAGAGCGTGGCCACCAAATTAGGGATACGATCCTTCGTGGCCAAAGATGTCTACAGTGGAGTCCTTTGCATGCTTAGCACAGTGGTACAGCTGGATGGTCAATAGGGGCTCTGGATTGATCTCTATCTCAAGCAATAGTTTGATGCAGCAAACTTGGAGCAGAAGCTGGGATCACATGGTGGGGTTTTGGGTGGATCCAGGTTGTCTTTTGGCATTAGGATAGGAAGTACTATGGTTCTAGAAAGTTTGGGCTCAAAATAAACAATGTACATGGTACATCCTTTGCAAATGTAGCAATGCTGCAGAAGGTGTTTGTACTGTGGTGTGGCTTGTACAGTGCTCCCCTTGGCATGATATTTTGCATAGCTCAATCATACACTAGGATGAGTATGTACACCAAGTTGTAGCTCAAATGGATCAATATATCTAGCACTTCCTTTGCAAATGTCCAAATAGGCCAGAATGCAAAGTTGAAGCTAGCATCTCATAGGTTTGGTGGAATTGGCTGAAAATTTGTGTAGCTTGGTTATTTGGCATGGTGCACATGTGTGTAAAATTTCATAGCCATTGGACACACATAGCTAGCACTTGCTTCACAATGTGGCCCTCTGACCAGAAACTTCAACATTGACAATGCACTCACATGGGTAATGGTATTTGGCTCCAATCTGGTTTGGTGGAGTTATTTGGTAGTAGGATCATGCGAAAAAAGTTTCAAGGCAAATGGGATCCCCTAACATGCACTTGCTTCACAATGCCCCCTTGCTGCATCCAAACTTTGGGAATTTATTGTGGGAGTTTGGCTAATCGAATGGTGGTGGAATTTGGTGGAGATCAATCATATGAGATTGCACAAAAGTTTTCACCAGCAATGGATCAACAGAAGTGGCACTCCCTTAACAAAGCTCCATTCTGCCCCCACAGACAAATGAATTTTTCTAGAGGAAAAATCCATTTGGGCTATGAAATGTTTTTGAATAATTTGGCAAGATATGATGTCAATGACATGTGGGAATTATTTGGGGATTTATGGAGCAATATATATTGGGGTTGCTTCACAAACCTCAAATAATGGGAATACTCCTTTTTATTGGAAAAAGGAATATAAGGCTAGAATAAAACGGTGGCTTGGATAAGGTGGATCAATGAAATGGCAATGTAAAGGCTTGGAAACAAGGGACACTTGAGCATGGAAAGAAATTATGCTCAAGTTTCAAGTCCAAAGAGGTGATCACAATCAAATCCAATAGCAAATCCAGAAATAAATCAGAAAAGTTTTTGGAAAAAGAAAGTTCCAAAATCCAGGGTGTCCCAAACCTACCCCCCTTAGAAAAATCTCGTCCTTGAGATTTGGTTGCTCAGGGAACCATCGCAAACTTACCATCCTTCGGAAATCTGCTGCTTCTCGGATTTCCTTTTTCCGCATACTGTTCCCATGGTAGCATCCAATATATCTCTGATGAGTGGGTTTACTTCACCCGATTTGTAGCTCTAACAGAATTTTCTTCCTTGATATCTCACATCCTTTCCTGCTGATTTCCATCCTCGTATCTTCTGACTTGTATGATAACGGGATGTCTTGTCATAGGTTAAATGTTGACGATACCCATACTGTGTCTGGGGTACCTCGGGCTTTATTCGTGGTACGGTCTTGAATCCTTTGCATTGGCCTCTTCGACAAGAGGTTGACCCTCATCGGTAGTTGGTATCTCAGATTGTTTACTATCGTGACCTTGACTGAAGGCACATGGGGTTGCCTCACATTTCTTTTGGCCTAACCACCGTGCTCAAGTATTCGGAGCGGGGCACAAATTCTGGACATTCACTCATGCTGAGATTTTCCTGACAGACTGCTCATTCCGGGTGGCGATAGGTCATGACATGTTTCCATCTGTTCCTTGTATTTAAAATGCTGAGCTGAGCGCGTGACCTTTAATGAAGCAAACTGGGGTATCTCGGCAAGACGGACGATCCTGAACTTGAGTAACTACTCAGGCTAACTGGATCGGTACACGGTCCTTGGCCCATAGTGAATGAGATTTTTTTGCTGCAGGCATCCATGGTGGTCCACATGACTTCAACTGATCGCGGAAAATTTGACTTGAGGTCCATGCCATCCATTTTGCCTAACCCGTCGGGCTCGAGGGTTGCATACCTCTGACAACTTGTGAGGTGCCACGCTTGCTCCGATCGCAGCAAGGTTTGACATATGCCATGTTCGTCTGCCCTGGGTCTTGCTCCTGTGGCAATCACCTTTCTTGTACTAGCTTTTCTTTAATCAGGGTTCTTTCCTTGTTGCATAACTTCTTATTGTTTTGCCGCAATATTTGAGATAGACAGGTTACCATCACCTTTTGTCTCTTGTTTCATCCTGATAACCTTGGTTGCGATGAACGGGGTCTCCAGATTATTCTGCTTCGGGGCCTTGTCGGTCGTGAGGAGCTGACCTTCATGACGGGAGCAGGATTCAATGCTCCTTACTTCCTTTCTTCAAGGTGTTTCTTCATGACTCTGTCAGTCTTTCTTCCAGCCTGAGATGTGTATCTGACTTTTCCGCTGACTTGCCTTCCAAGAGTTGCGGTTCTTCACCGTCGTTCATGTGCATAATTCTTCCTTGATTACGAGCATGGTGGTATCCGCACAGGGGTAGCTTTCATACTTGATAAGAATACCCATAACCATATGCGGGTCCTGACGATGCTGAAATCTTCACTGTTCTTGCATAACTGGATGTCTGACAATACTGTTGCAGGTATGATGACGCATCGAGGAAGACTGGTATCTTGTCCGCGAAGCTTGGGGTAGCTTGCTGGGGAAGGTTGGGTACCGTACCCCGGAAGCTTGCTCCGGTGGCGTATCGAGGAAGAAAGGGTGTTGTACACTGGAAGCTGCCTCGATAGCTTGTTGAAGAAGACTTGGTGTCTTGCCTTGGAAGCTTTCTTAATAACTTACTGACGAAGATGGGTTGTCTTGTCCCGGAAGTTTGCCTCTTGCACTGTGGACATACCGGTCCCTTCTGCTGGAAGTTTCTGCGGTAGTTCATTGTAAACGACTGAGCGTCTTGTGCTGGAGTCCATCCCTGTGGCGTACCGAGCACGATCGAGTGTCTTGCACTATAAGCTTCTGTCGGTGTCTTGTGGAGGAAGGCTGACTATCTTGGCTGAGAAGATATCCCGGTAGCGTACTGAGGAAGGCCGATACACTGTACAAGTCGGATGTGCCTTACCTTGTCACGGAAGGCTGAGGTTCCTTTTGATGGAAGCTTTCCCTCAATGACGTGGAAACAGATCTGACCACGGTGTCTGATGGGCTTCCGACTGCCGGATGGTGAGGGGGAAACATTCTTCCGATCATCTGGGATTCATGATGTGTCTTGGTCACCTTCCAGAATATACCAAAATATTTTGTATTGCATAGGACTGTAGCTGGTGCTTGTCCTGCCTTGGGTGCATATGCTCGTGGGTCACAGTTTTTGCTCATCTTTGCATGAATCTTTGCGAATGTCGTAGTCGATGTAGACGGGACTCAATGGATAGCTTGGGTAGCATCCCTTCGTGAGCCACTTGCTTCCAACGCAATTGGGTAAAAGTCTTGTTTGACTTGCTGATTTCCCGCATCATTGTGGCATTTAACTGTCTGAGTCTTCAGGCTGTTTTGGTTACAGACGAAATGCAGGCCTGGTAGTTGCCGCATGATTCACCCTTGAGCCAGAAGGCTTCCGATGCAATCGGTTATGAGCTATTCATGTCTTGCTGAGTTTCCTTATTTCTTTGCGGTCTTCTGCTGATGGAATCTTCATGGCTATAACGGTTACCGGAATAATGCTGACTTGGTCCATTCAGGCAGAACTCATATGGGGTTGAATACTCCTGCTGCAAGCTGGCGTGGGTCCTTGACTTGGTGTCTTCACGCTGCTCTGCGGTATTGCACTGGTTCTTCGAGGTATGCGGGGTTATGAGCAACTTTCCATTGGGGCGGAGAAAGTGACACCAAAGAACCAAAAGAAGAACCAACGAAGACAACCACGGGGAAAAAGCAAACGAGAAGCGGCTTGCTACTTCATCAGCTTTAGCGGTAGTTGATGACTATCCGGACTCCTTGCAACGAAAACAGCGAATAACCCAGTAGCCACCAGAACGGTCTTTACAACTCAGATCTGGGACTTGTACTGGAATAGCTCAAGCATTGCTCACGACGGCCGACCGAAATCAGCTCAGAGCATGAGGCAATGTTGATCAAAAGAATGCAGAGGTCCCCTAAGACGGCCGAGAAAACATCTCAGAACATAGGGTCTCCACTGCAAAAAGAAACTCAACAAATGCCCGAGACGGCCGAAAAGCAGCTTAGAACACGGGTCGGTTGTTGAAAAGAGAAATGTAAAACAGGCATCCACTCTGGACAGCTGACGATGCATCAGCTCAGAACCAGACGTGGTGCGACTGCAGAACAACAAGCAAGGGTCTGTCCAAGTCATCTAACACCTGCCAAAACAGAGTTAGTAACTGCCAAACAAACTGAACAAAGAACCAACAATGAGAACCAACTAACCAGGAAAAGCAATACTGAACAAGCACTGAGATCGCACGTAGGATCTCAACTTATTGCTACACACATCAACATGCAACAGGCAACATGCAACACTACTACTCATGCACCACGAACTAGGCGAAGCTCAGGCGTCCTGATCTGACGGCGGGTTGTCGGGGGTGGCAGGAGTGGGCGGAGAAGTCGACAACGACAAGGCTGCGGCAAGAGCTCTCCTTGCATCCCTTGCATCACGGACTAGCTCGACCATGAGGGCGTACTTGGAGATCATGTAGCGGGACATGGTGATCACCGCTGCATCGGCTTCCGCCAGAGGGCGAGGAAACCTGTGTAGCCCACCAGATATGCCGCCATCTACACTCGTCAGATCAGATCGTTAGCGAAAACATACTGTCTATATGCAGCAAACCAATGCAAAATGCAATAGGATCACACAAGCAAGCTATACTCTAGCTCTAACGTCAATCTAACGTCCTTCTAACGTTCGCGCGGGCTAGCGGGTCCTACTTCCAGTCCTGCTCTGATACCCACCCTTATGGCACCCCGGCTCAGAGGACCGGAACACCCCGTGCACACACCCAAAGATCAAGTCTTATGGAACACGGAACTGATTGATATAGAACTGAACAACTTTCTATTACCGAGGATAGGGGTACACGAGGTCTATTACAACTCTAGCGGAGACACAACTTGCTCCTCAGGATAGCCTCAGCTCTACACCAAGCAGCAGCATAACTCTAGCAGCGGAACAATAACGGCGATGATGAACTCCATTCCATAGGGACACAGGCTGGGACTCCTCCTAGCTTGCAAACACCGGGAACGTCGTCCTACGCATCCAAAGCACGGCCTGAAAATCTGGCATAACACGCCAGGTCAGTACATTGAATGTACTTGCAAGCTCACAACAACCATGCATCAAGGAAAAACAATAACATGGCAACAGGTTAAAGTATATTAGTGAATTAAACAGGTGAGCAAAAAATATCATGCATGCAGATATTTATCAAGCATATTATCAGCATTAAGACTAATGCACACACAATGGAACCCACATGATCGTCGCATGATCACGTGGCTTACCTCGGAGTCCTTACAGACTCAAGCACCGGGTCACTTCGTGACCAGTCACTTCCACGGGTCGTCGCATGACCAAACGGGTCATCGCACGACCATTCAATGGGTTAGGTGTCCTTCGTTGCCACCCAACCAATCCACTTATCGCATAACCATCCACTTACCACAAACATACCACCGAACTCATGTTGATCATAAGGTGTGACCTAGTACGAACTGTGTACATTACCGTGGACGTGGCTATTCGAATAGATTTGTGTGACTCTGTAGAGTTTGTGCACGTTACCAACACTATGGAGTTCTTCCTCCATCCAGCACCTCGGTACTTGTCCCACGGGATCCTTGGAACTCGTACCGCAGGAGTGGACTAGGACTTCTTGTGGGGCACCCCGGACTATATGTCCGAAGCGACCAGCTGTGTATACAGTCATGCTCCCATGATCAGTTCGCATGACACACAACTTGACCTGGATATCATAGTCTCAATGTTCATACACTACCGAGTACAAGTCATACATTAAATAAGTCTTACATGGCCTCATCGGGCTCAAATAGCAGAGGAAAAGAAAAAGCAACAAGGGTAGGGGCGACACAATCCACAGGGTAGATCAGAGCATAACACGTCCTAGTATTCGCCGGTAGCATCGTCATCATATACCTGCTCCTCCAAGCCTGGCCGATGGAATAACCAGGGACAAAGTCGTGAGTACATACAAAGTACTCGCAAACCACCTAAAGAAAGAAACAAAGTTTTGTACGAGAAAATAATGGGATGGCTATATGGTGGAGTTTCTCATAGGGTTTCCTATCTACTCAACATTATTATTAAGTTGGCAAAGTTTTAAACTTGGCAAGTTTTATTTCCCACATTGCATTTGGATAAGTCAAGTCCAACCCTTTTTCAACTAGAGCAACACCATCATCGCGAACCATAAACTCAGTACCGGCTTTCTCATCTATTCCCCACAGTGTGTGGCCTCACTAGCTGTCCATGACCGTGGACTCCGGCTACTCGAATAGATTTACACTCTGCAGAGGTTGTACACTTTACCCACCACATTCGATACATCCGCCGTGTGTCCCCACGGATCGTCATACTTCAGTATGCGGGTCTCGGATAATCGACCTTAGTTTTCCCCTTGTCTGCCCTAGTACAGGTGAATCCACCCCTTGCGTACTGCATGGACTTTCCGTGTGACAGGTCATGCTCCTCTTGGACCCAAGCCTGCACCGTAGTCGAAGAGTACCAAGGTTCCTTCTGACACTAAGCCTAGCGAATTTCACCCATCGACTTCGAGGGCTATCGGATTCGTGGAATCACGCATCCATGTGTAGTTATAGGACCCCCGTACTAAGACAAACAAGCTTCCAACTAGCCCTGTCCCATACCAGAGTATAGTGGTTGTACTGTAATGCTAGATTTTGGCGGCACAAATAGAGAGTCCCTCCAGATTTTGTCCATGTCCGACGATGTTCCACAATCCCGGCTATACCACCTTCTTAGGTGAATGCCGTACCAAGTAGGGTGAAGTAGGACTTTCCAAGTTGTTATGTGATGCTAAGTACTAGAGCTGAGTGATGGTCTCGGCAGAATGCCGGGATCATCGGGGTTCTACTTAGTTTTTCCCAAGTAGGTAGGCTATGGGGTGGTGTGGAGTTTCTCTAATACAACTAATACAATCCCAAACCATATGAATATAATACTAGCATGATACAATATAAATGATACCAAGAAAGTAAAAAAAATGGGTAATGCGGAGTTTGAGTTTTGACGGTGGCTTTCCTTCCTCGACGATGTACCCTGGATCGGCTTCTTCGGTGGCAAGGCAGGAGTCTTCACCTGCAACGTACGGCGTATCGTCTACACGTTGCGGAAGAAACAGATTCACCATTACAATCGGGCAAACAAATAAGGCACACAACACTCAACTTTACTATCAAACAACTAGTACTTAAGAGTATCATTTGTACTAGCATTGAAATACTAAATCAATCACTTCAAAGTTAAATATCAAAACAAGGTATTGGAATAAATTTAATAGGATTACCAAAATAAGATTTTATTAAGTAATTCTTAACTAGAGTCATGTTAAGTGATTTACTAACAACTTATTAACTTGTTTAATTCCATAACCAAGTTCAAAGCAATAACATTCTGACCACATGCTAGTTTAATAATAAATTAACAACAAAAAAAAGTACTAACATAAGTTACAAAGGGAATAACTAGCAATAGTACTAATAATAACAATAATAAAAAGTTCACAAATTTATTTAGTCCAAATAATATTCTACACACACAGAAAAATCAAGAATAACCACAGGAGTAAATAAAAATCAACATTATATTTTTAGGGTTTACAGGGAATTGATTAAAACTATTACTAGCTGCTAAAAAGCACAATTAACTAGTTTAAACTAAATCAATTAATTTTACACTGCATAAAAATTATTCTAAGCATACAGAAATATAAAACACAATTTTCTAAACCACACAAAATTTATTTCACATTTTTCTGAGCTATGGTTATTTGTCTAGAATTATTTTAGTGCTGCAGTTTTTAAGAAAAAGGAAAAAAAATTACAGCCGGCCCATGGCTACTGGACGCACCAGGGCACAGTCTCTCTTTTTTTTTTTTTTAACGGGCCGAGCCCAGCGCAGCAGTAAGGTTTTTTTTTTAAACGAAAGGGTATTGTGCTCCCTGGGCCGTTAGATCTCGGGAGATCGGACGGCCATGGAGCTGTCTTCCAGCTTGGGCCGGCTGGAGCTCGGGGCTGCTCCCATGGCGTCCAGGGGGGACTCCCTGGCCTCGCCGGCGGCCCTCCGGCGGCCGGCGGCCGGTGGCAAGCGGCGGCGGGGGTAGGGGGGCCCTAGGGGGTTCCATTTTTGCACTAAAAAGGGGCATGCATCGTGGAAAAACTGTGGCGCTAGCGACGGACAGTACGGGCTCGGGCGGCTCACCGGGGGTCGTTCCGGCGACGGCGGGCGGCGTGGAGGGGCGGCGGGCGTAGAGGACTCCGGTGGGGTTCCGTTTCTGGCGTTTGCGGCGGCCGGGGACGTCGGCGTGGAGGTCGGGCTCGGGGTAGACGAACGGGCGACTTGGGGGCGGCGACGCGGTCTTCCTGGCGCGGCTCCTCGCCGGTGCCGGCTCCGGCGAGAGGTGGCGGAGGCGGAGAGGCGCGCCGGCCTCTCCCTCCTCTCCTCTTCTTCCTCCTCCCTCCTCCTCCTTCCTCCTTTCTTCCCTCTCTCTTTCTTCCTTCTCTTCTGTTTCTTTTCTTCTGCTACCGATCAGTGAGGGGGGGGTGGAGCTGCTGTGGTGTTCTGGTGATGGGAGAGTGGGGTGAGGAGGGGCGCCGGGGGTGGGGTTTTATAGCAGGAGGGGAGAGGTGCGGGAGCGGGAGAGGCGAGCGAAGGGAGCGGGAACGGTGCGAGGGCTGACGTTGGTGCTCGTGGGCGTGCCTACGTCACAGGGAGGGGCTTGGGCTGACGTTAGCAGGGGGGGTGCGGGAGAGGCTAGGGTAGTTTTCCTTTTTTTTTCTTTATAAAAGTTTATTAATACACAATTTCAAGCACATAATAAAAAGTGCACCCCAAGTGTTTGTGAAAAAGCCTAAACAAAACAAAAACAAAAAATCTATTTAAAAAAAAACTGAATTTTATGGGTATTGTGAGTGGATCATGGTCATACATGAATTTTATTAGATCTCAAATATGTTAATCGGATTTTAATGATCTTTGTTTTAGTTTTCTTCACCGTGCGAAAAGGTACTGCCGTAGGGTTTTGTGGTGATCAAAATCATTACTAGTGTGATTTCTACCACGTAAAATATATAAAGTTTTTATACCAAAACCAAACAAAAGCAAACGGAATGCAAAACCATCTATAAGTGAGAGAGTGCGAAAGTGTTACATGATGCGACGGTCTTAATATAAGCATACTAGGATATTAGTGTGACCGTGCTTATGATCATGCCAAGATGATCAACAAGATAGTGTGGATAACATATGCTATTCACACAAGTACATTGACCACAACGACAACCACCCAAGTTTAGCATGATCAACACTAAGCACACACAGCCAAACACAGATTCAACATCACAACACCTACAACCAAGAAAAGTTTTTTGTTAGCCCTAAATTTTAGCATTCTAATATAGGAACTAGAAAAGTTGGGATGTGATAGACCTTCCCCCCTTAAAAAGAATCTCGTCCCCGAGATTCAAAAGCTAGTGAAGAGATGCGGAAACTCGCGCTTTAGGTAGTCCTCCCGTTCCCAGGTGGCTTCCTCCTCTGTGTGGTTTGTCCACTGGACCTTGTGGAACTCGATCGCGCGCTTTCGGGTGACTCGGGTGGCTTCTTCCAGGATACGAAGGGGTGTCTCGCGGTACGTGAGATCCTGGTTGATGTCCACCGTGCGATGATCGATGTTCTTGAAAACATCGGGCTTGTCCGGCACCTCCAGACATTTCCGGAGCTGCGAGACGTGGAAGACATCGTGCACATCGGATAGCTCTGCTGGCAGTCTCAACTGATAGGCAACTTGGCCTCGCCTGGCTATCACTTCAAACGGTCCGATGTATCGGGGTGCTAGCTTTCCCTTCACATGGAATCGCTGCATTCCTTTCAATGGGGTGACTCGGAGATACACAAAATCTCCAACTTCAAAAGTCACCTCCCGACGCTTGGGGTCGGCATAACTCTTCTGACGAGACTGAGCGGTCTCGAGACGCTCACGAATCAACTGGACCTGTTCTTCAGCCTCTTTCAGAACATCGGGTCCGAAAATCTTCCCTTCTCCGGTCTGAGACTAGTTCAGGGGTGTGCGACACTTCCTCCCATATAGAGCTTCAAATGGTGCCATCCGCAAACTCGACTGGTAGCTGTTGTTGTAGGAGAATTCTGCATAGGGCAAGCAGTCCTCCCACTTGGAACCGTAGGCTAGAGCACATGCGTGGAGCATATCCTCTAGTATCTGGTTCACTCGCTCGGTCTGGCCTCCCGTCTGCGGGTGATAGGCTGTGCTGAACGCAAGCTTCGTGCCTAGTGCCTCCTGAACTTGTTTCCAGAACCTCGAGGTAAACTGGGTACCTCGGTCTGACACAATCTCCTTTGGAACTCCGTGTAGGCATATGATCCTTGACATGTACAATTCTGCCAGCTGGTCTCCTCAATAGGTGGTTCGCACCGGGATGAAGTGCGCTACCTTGGTGAGTCGGTCGACGATGACCCAGATAGAGTCATGACCTTTGCTCGACCTCGGTAGACCTATGATGAAATCCATACCTATTTGTTCCCACTTCCATTCAGGAACTCGGAGGGGTTGCAGCAATCCTGCAGGTCTCTGATGCTCTGCTTTCACTCTCTGGCAGATGTCACACTTGGCGACATACAAGGCAATTTCACGCTTCATACCGTGCCACCAGAACAAGTCCTTCAGGTCTTGATACATTTTAGTCCCTCCAGGGTGGATGGAGTAAGGTGTATCGTGGGCTTCCTTCAGGATAGTGAGCTTCAACTCGTTCATGTCGGGCACACACAATCGACCATCGAACCAAAGAACTCCTTCATCATCTATCATGAACTTCGGGGCCTTGCCGAGGGGCATCTTCTTCTTGATTCCCTCGATACTATCGCGTCCCTTCTGTGCCTCCTTGATTTGATCAAATAGAGTCGGAGTCAGCTCGAGGTGAGCCAGAAAACCGGGCGTAACAAGTTCCAAACCCAGCTTCTCGAACTCCTCGTGCAGAGCTGGCTGCGTCTCCCTGATCATCGCATTAAGTGTGCAGGGCTTGCGGCTGAGGGCATCTTCTACCACATTGGCTTTGCCAGGATGGTAGTGAATCTCGAGATCGTAGTCTTTGATCAACTCGATCCATCTCCTCTGCCTCATGTTCAACTCCTTCTGTGAGAAAATGTACTTCAGGCTCTTATGGTCTGTGTATATGTCGCAACGGTGACCCATCAGGTAATGTCTCCATCTCTTGAGAGCAAGCACAACAGCGGCTAGCTCCAAGTCATGTGTGGGGTAGTTCAACTCGTGCGACTTCAACTGTCGTGACAGGTACTCAATCACCTTGCCCACTTGCATAAGAACGCAACCCAAACCAATCTTCGATGCATCGCAGTACACATCAAAGCTCCTGGTCAGGTCAGGCATCGTCAACACTGGGGCGGACACCAATCTCCTTTTCAACTCCTGGAAACTGGCTTCACACTTTTCCGTCCACACAAACTTCTGGTCCTTCTTTAGCAGCTGGGTCATGGGTCGGGCGATGCTGGAGAAGCCTTCCACGAACTTGCGGTAGTATCTCGCTAGTCCGAGGAATCCTCTAACTTCAGTCTGAGTGGTCGGAGCTGTCCAGTCTATGACGGACTGAATCTTGGCGGGGTCGACAGATATGCCTCCTTCCGACAATACATGTCCCAAAAATCCGACTTCCTTGAGCCAGAACTCACACTTGCTGAACTTGGCGTACAGTTGGTGCTCACGCAAGGTCTCGAGGACTAAGCGCAAATGATCGACGTGCTCTTCTTCAGTCTTGGAATATATCTGGATGTCGTCAATGAACAGCACCACAAACTTGTCGAGGTACTTCATGAAGATCTTGTTCATGAGATTCATGAAATAGGCCGGGGCATTGGTAAGTCCGAAAGACATGACAGTGTATTCGAACAAACCATAGCAGGTCGTGAAAGCTGTCTTGGGGATGTCCGACTCACGAACCTTCAACTGGTGATATCCGGTCCTTAGATCGATCTTGGAGAAAACTCGGGCTCCGTTCAACTGATCGAACAGATCCTCGATCTTGGGGAGCGGATACTTGTTCTTGATGGTAACTTCGTTCAGCTTACGGTAGTCCACACACATGCGTATGGTGCCGTCTCTCTTGTCCACAAAGAGAACTGGCGAACCCCAGGGTGAAGCACTGGGTCGAATCAGTCCCTTCTGGAGCATATCATTCAACTGCTTCTTCAACTCAACCAGTTCTTCAGCATTCATCCGGTAGGGTCTCTGTGCAATAGGGGCTGTGCCAGGCACTAACTCAATGATAAACTCGATATCCCGATCAGGCGGCATACCGGGTAGCTCCTCCGGAAAGACGTCCGGGAACTCACACACAACCTTCACCTCCTCAAGTGGTGGCACCGAGACACTCTGATGACAGAAGGTTCGGGCAGTCTCTTCCTTGTCGGTGTACTCTATCTGTACTCCATCGGCACTTGTGAGGCTGACTGTCCTCTCAGTGCAATCTATTCGGCCTCGATATCTGGACAACCAATTCATGCCAAGTGCCACATCTATACCTTCTGTCCCTAACACAATCAGGTCAGCTGGGAACTCAACTCCATGAATTGCTATGGGAACTCCGGAACAAGCTAAACTGGCTCGGGTTTTGGATCCGGGTATTTGGACTACCATGGGCCTCCTCATTTCACTAGGTGACAACTTACTTCTATCCACACATGTCTTCGTAACAAATGAGTGTGATGCACCAGAATCAAACAATACTTGAGCAGGTACTGAATTAACTGGAAACGTACCCAAGATAACGTCTGCTGCCTCCAGGGCTTCCTCGGCTTGCACATGGTTCAGACGTCCCTTGGCGGCGCTGGGCGCACCGCGCTGGGCATTATTGCGGCCAGGGTTCCCTCTGGCTGGTGCTGGAGCATTGGGGCGTGGGGCAGCATTCGCCTTATTGGTGCAGGTAATGGCGTAGTGACCCTTCTGGCCACACTTGAAGCAGATCACGTATGATGCAGGGTCGCGGGGAACTCCGCCTGCTGGGCGCGGAACTCCACCAGGGCGAGCAGGAGCATTGGGGCGTGGTGCTGGGTAAGGGGCCCTCTATGGCTGGGGTGCTGGCCTTGGTGGCTGTGCTGGACGCAGTCGGGGGTTGCTGGATCCTCCCTGCTGCATCATGCGGCGCTTGCGGTTCTCAGAGGCCGTCTTGAGCTTGCCTTCCATCATGATAGCAGCGTCGGCAAGAGACTCAAGATCGGGGAACTGCATAGCCACCAGGACAACCTGCAGCTCATCGTGCAATCCATCCAGGAAACGGTCCTTTCGCTTCTCCTCGGTGTCCACCTCCTCCGGGGCATACCTAGACAGCTGAGTGAAGCGGTCAAGATATCCAACCACAGTCATGCCTCCTTGCTTGAGGTGGCGGAACTCGTCCTTCATTCTCCTGATCAGCGCAGTCGGGATGTGCGCCTTCTTGAACTTCTCGGAGAACTCTGCCCAGGTGAGTACTTGCCCCGCAGGAAGACGGGCACGCACTCCTTCCCACCAGCTCCTTGCGGTGCCGGTGAGATAGTGGGTGGCATACAGGACCTTCTCGTTGTTGCCAACAGCGGCGACAGCGAGGTTGTTCTCCATGGTGCGGAGCCAATCCTCAGCATCCAAAGGCTCCTTCGTCTGCGAGAACACGGGCGGGTTGGTGTTCTGGAAATCTCGGAGCCGAGACCTGGGCTCCTCATTCCCACCACCTCCTCCGCCTCCTTGGTTGGCATTGGTGGCGGCCTGGACTAGCTGCTGGAGTGCAGCCATGTTTTCCTGGCGCTCGTCACGAGCGGCCTGGCGCTCCTCCATCAGCAGTCGCAGAAGCTGTGCCATGTTCGGGTCGGGTGGTGGCGGTGGCGCGTCACCGGATCCACTTGGGTTGGCGCGGGAGCTTCTCGGCATCCTGAGGTTGGTGCGCAAGATAAGAGGGAATTCAGTCTTCAAGGGGGTAAGTCCCTAACAATCTAGTTATCACACACAGGCAAGACTTATAAAATAGGTAATAATCATGCAACTAGCAATCACCACATGGCAGCATAACGATAGCATAAGTCTCATACATAATCAAGTCTTACAGGTAACCAACCACACATGCAACGTCTCACGCCAATCTCCAAAAGGGCATCCTACAACTAACGACACCTAGAGCTCATCCTCCTCGCGATCATCGATGAAGTCCTCATCATCAGTGTCCGGAACCTCCTCGTACTCCTCATCCATCCAGTCCTCATCATCACTGATATGAGCGTTTTCACCCTTCTGGATGTCCTCGCCATCATCCAGGGCATCGATCTCCTCCTCCAAGTCGTCGCACTTACGCTTCAGGCTCCTGTTCTTCTTCTTCAGCATCTTGTTACTCTCCTCCAGACTGGCGACCTTGTCCTGCAGCTCCTTGATAATATTTTCCCTAGTCTCCAGCTCGATGGGGGCGACGGGGGCGGGTCCATCGGTCTGGAGGTTGTAGTCATGCTTGACCCGGACCTCATCCAGCTGAGCCTGAGTCAGAGCCAGGTGTGTCTCTAGAGCGAACAGGTGGTCCCTCAAAACCGGGTGAAGTACACCAGGAGTGGGATCTCCCTCACCATCGCGCATCCCGTAGTAACGGAACCGCGTGGTACCCAGCTCGTACTGGTGAAACCTCACCAGGCGAGCAATCGCCTCCTGGCAAGCTCGGCCCAGTCCCTCCTCCCAGGTACGAGCGTACACTGTGAAGCTGATAGGATCCGACCGTGGAGTCACCTCCGAACCTCGGAGCTCACACCGCACAATCAGGCGGAGCTCGGTGTCCTCCCCATTGGTGATCTAGAAAGCCCTGAACTCCGCAGCTGGGCGGTGAACAAGCGCAAGCAGATCCATCAGATGCTGAGCAAAGGGCGTCTTCCCAGCCTGAGTCAGCTGGAGGTGGTGCACAGGAACTCCAGCCATCTACAAGTTTTAAGAGTTTAAGTTAGATGAAAAGTGTGAAAGATTTTAACATAGTAAAACATTTAATAGTTTACTATAGAGAGGATAAGAGAGGTAAGCATTCTATACTATCCATTTGACCATCTCTTTAGTTTAGAAAATAGTTTTTGATTTCCCCCTCCCCCATCCTATCTACCGACCAACCTAACTAGGTTGCTATGGTCTGAACAGAGGCTCTGATACCAAGTCTGTGGGGCACCCCGGACTATATGTCCAAAGCGACCAGCTGTGTATACAGTCATGCTCCCATGATCAGTTCGCATGACACACAACTCGACCTGGATATCATAGTCTCAATGTTCATACAATACCGAGTACAAGTCATACATTAAATAAGTCTTACATGGCCTCATCGGGCTCAAATAGCGGCGGAAAAGCAAAAGCAACAAGGGTAGGGGCGACACAATCCACAGGGTAGATCAGAGCATAACACGTCCTAGTATTCGCCGGTAGCATCGTCGTCATATACCTGCTCCTCCAAGCCTGGCCGATGGAATAACCAGGGACAAAGCCGTGAGTGCATACAAAGTACTCGCAAACCACCTAAAGAAATAAACATAGTTTTGTACAAGAAAATAATGGGATGGCTATATGGTGGAGTTTCTCATAGGGTTTCCTATCTACTCAACATTATTATTAAGTTGGCAAAGTTTTAAACTTGGCAAGTTTTATTTCCCACATTGCATTTGGATAAGTCAAGTCCAACCCTTTTTCAACTAGAGCAACACCATCATCGCGAACCATAAACTCAGTACCGGCTTTCTCATCTATTCCCCACAGTGTGTGGCCTCACTAGCTGTCCATGACCGTGGACTCCGGCTACTCGAATAGATTTACACTCTGCAGAGGTTGTACACTTTACCCACCACATTCGATACATCCGTCGTGTGTCCCCACGGATCGTCATACTTCAGTATGCGGGTCTCGGATAATCGACCTTAGTTTTCCCCTTGTCTGCCCTAGTACAGGTGAATCCACCCCTTGCGTACTGCATGGACTTTCCGTGTGACAGGTCATGCTCCTCTTGGACCCAAGCCTGCACCGTAGTCGAAGAGTACCAAGGTTCCTTCCGACACTAAGTGTAGCGAATTTCACCCATCGACTTCGAGGGCTATCGGATTCGTGGAATCACGCATCCATGTGTAGTTATAGGACCCCCGTACTAAGACAAACAAGCTTCCAACTAGCCCTGTCCCATACCAGAGTATAGTGGTTGTACTGTAATGCTAGATTTTGGCGGCACAAATAGAGAGTCCCTCCAGACTTTGTCCATGTCCGACGATGTTCCACAATCCCGGCTATACCACCTTCTTAGGTGAATGCCGTACCAAGTAGGGTGAAGTAGGACTTTCCAAGTTGTTATGTGATGCTAAGTACTAGAGCTGAGTGATGGTCTCGGCAGAATGCCGGGATCATCAGGGTTCTACTTAGTTTTTCCCAAGTAGGTAGGCTATGGGGTGGTGTGGAGTTTCTCTAATACAACTAATACAATCCCAAACCATATGAATATAATACTAGCATGATACAATATAAATGATACCAAGAAAGTAAAAAAAATGGGTAATGCGGAGTTTGAGTTTTGACGGTGGCTTGCCTTCCTCGACGATGTACCCTGGATCGGCTTCTTCGGTGGCAAGGCAGGAGTCTTCACCTGCAACGTACGGCGTATCGTCTACACGTTGCGGAAGAAACAGATTCACCATCACAATCGGGCAAACAAATAAGGCACACAACACTCAACTTTACTATCAAAACAACTAGTACTTAAGAGTATCATTTGTACTAGCATTGAAATACTAAATCAATCACTTCAAAGTTAAATATCAAAACAAGGTATTGGAATAAATTTAATAGGATTACCAAAATAAGATTTTATTAAGTAATTCTTAACTAGAGTCATGTTAAGTGATTTACTAACAACTTATTAACTTGTTTAATTCCATAACCAAGTTCAAAGCAATAACATTCTGACCACATGCTAGTTTAATAATAAATTAACAACAAAAAAAGTACTAACATAAGTTACAAAGGGAATAAATAGCAATAGTACTAATTATAATAATAATAAAAAGGTCACAAATTAATTTAGTCCAAATAATATTATACACACACAGAAAAATCAAGAATAACCACAGGAGTAAATAAAAATCAACATTACATTTTTAGGGTTTACAGGGAATTGATTAAAACTATTACTAGATGCTAAAAAGCACATTTAACTAGTTTAAACTAAATCAATTAATTTGACACTGCATAAAAATTATTCTAAGCATACAGAAAAATAAAGCACAATTTTCTAAACCACACAAAATTTATTTCACATTTTTCTGAGCTATGGTTATTTGTCTAGAATTATTTTAGTGCTGCAGTTTTTAAGAAAAAGGAAAAAAAATTACAGCCGGCCCATGGCTACTGGACGCGCCCGGGCACAGTCTCTCTTTTTTTTTAACGGGCCGAGCCCAGCGCAGCAGTAAGGTTCTTTTTTTTTAAACGAAAGGGTATTGTGCTCCCTGGGCCGTTAGATCTCGGGAGATCGGACGGCCAGGGAGCTGTCTTCCAGCTCGGGCCGGCTGGAGCTCGGGGCTGCTCCCATGGCGTCCAGGGGGGACTGCCTGGCCTCGCCGGCGGCCCTCCGGCGGCCGGCGGCCGGTGGCAAGCGGCGGCGGGGGTAGGGGGGCCCTAGGGGGTTCCATTTTTGCACTAAAAAGGGGCATGCATCATGGAAAAATTGTGGCGCTAGCGACGGACAGTACGGGCTCGGGCGGCTCACCGGGGGTCGTTCCGGCGACGGCGGGCGGCGTGGAGGGGCGGCGGGCGTAGAGGACTCCGGTAGGGTTCCGTTTTTGGCGTTTGCGGCGGCCGGGGACGTCGGCGTGGAGGTCGGGCTCGGGGTAGACGAACGGGCGACTTGGGGGCGGCGACACGGTCTTCTTGGCGTGGCTCCTCGCCGGTGCCGGCTCCGGCGAGAGGTGGCGGAGGCGGAGAGGCGCGCCGGCCTCTCCCTCCTCTCCTCTTCTTCCTCCTCCCTCCTCCTCCTTCCTCCTTTCTTCCCTCTCTCTTTCTTCCTTCTCTTCTGTTTCTTTTCTTCTGCTACCGATCAGTGGGGGGGGGGGGGTGGAGCTGCTGTGGTGTTCTGGTGATGGGAGACTGGGGTGAGGAGGGGCGCCGGGGGTGGGGGTTTATAGCAGGAGGGGAGAGGTGCGGGAGCGGGAGAGGCGAGCGAAGGGAGCGGGAACGGTGCGAGGGCTGACGTTGGTGCTCGTGGGCGTGCCTACGTCACAGTGGGGGGGGCTTGGGCTGACGTTAGCAGGGGGGGTGCGGGAGAGGCTAGGGTAGTTTTCCTTTTTTTTCTTTATAAAAGTTTCTTAATACACAATTTCAAGCACATAAAAAAAGTTCACCCCAAGTGTTTGTGAAAAAGCCTAAACAAAACAAAAACAAAAAATCTATTTAAAAAAAACTGAATTTTCTGGGTATTGTGAGTGGATCATGGTCATGCATGAATTTTATTAGATCTCAAATATGTTAATCGGATTTTAATGATCTTTGTTTTAGTTTTCTTCACCATGCGAAAAGGTACTTCCGTAGGGTTTTGTGGTGATCAAAATCATTACTAGTGTGATTTCTACCACGTAAAATATATAAAGTTTTTATACCAAAACCAAACAAAAGAAAACGGAATGCAAAACCATCTATAAGTGAGAGAGTGCGAAAGTGTTACATGATGCGACGGTCTTAATATAAGCATACTAGGGTATTAGTGTGACCGTGCTTATGATCATGCCAAGATGATCAACAAGATAGTCTGGATAACATATGCTATTCACACAAGTACTGTAACAGCCCACATGTAATAAATATCAACACCATGTAATTTATTTCCTCTGTTGGACTTGTAACTTGGCATGGTGGAGGTGTATGTCATTTCATGTGGTGATTTTAATTGGCATTGGGATTGGATTCATGTTGAGTTGTTTTCCTTTGCATCCAAAGTGGCTCAAGAAGGATATTGTTGGAATTTTCCTTGTCACATGCTCACTCCACTTGACCCCAAACTTGACCTAGACATTTCATTTGCTATTGCAAGGGTTTTAAAATCCTCAAGGCATTTTTGCCATCACCAAAAACAGTAGCCCTAGTTCAAAGTGTTTTTTGAATTCAAAAAGGGGCCACATTTTTGTTGTTGCCAAAAATTGGTCAAACCAATTTTGAAAAATCTAGAAAAATGCAAGGATTAAAAATTTCAAGCTCATGGAATTTTGAACCTTCTGTTTTTCTCTCAAAAACTCTCCAAAGTCCTTTTCTATTTAATTCTAAATAGAAAAGGTTGTTGTTTAACTTTTGGGGATTTTTCACTGCATGCAAAATTGATCAAATCAATTTTGGGTGATCACCAGGATCCAAAGGTTATGAAATATATTTTTTATATATTTTATTTCCTTTTTCTTCTCTATCTTTTCTTTTTTTATTCTGGATGGAATTTCCTTTTTTTTGTCAAGGGCCGGCTGGAGTTCTTTTCTTCTCAACAGGCAGCCCAGCCCACCGGGGCCTCCCTGTACTCGCAGCCCGGCCCGTCGAAGCGGTAGGAGAGCTCCTCCACCGTTGGATCTAATCTGCGGTGCAGATTATGACGGAGAGACACGGCCTCCCCGCTCCGTTACCCGCCGGCACGGACGCCGAGAGGGCGACCTATCGCTGTCGCCGTCTCCGGCCGTCACGTCGCCGTCGACCCCCCCTATAAGAGTCCCCTGCGACCTAGGGTTTCATTCCTCCCCCGACTTCGAGCCGCCGCCGCCTGTAGGCTCGTTGGGGAGCTCCCTTGTTCCGCCCCCGACGCCGGTAAGAATCCGAATTCCGCCGCCGCCGTTGGGCAATCCTTCGAGCCGTGAGGGCCTCGTCCATCTCCGGTCTGATGCGCTCTCCTGTTTCCCCGCAGTTGCATACTAGGGCACGGGAACGTCGCCGTCGGCCTCGACCTCCGCCGTTGACGTCTTCGGCTCCGACGACGGTCAGCTCCCGCCTCGGCTGCACTGCTTCCGCTCGTCGTCGACAACACCAAGGTGATCGTCGTGCGACCCCGCTTTTCCTCCCGCGTGTAGGATAGCTCGCTCGCGCCGTGCGTGGAGCCCCTGTTCCGCGCTACGCTGTCGCCGGTGCGCCTCCGTGCTCGCCGTGCCCGTGGGGTGTCCGGGGTGCACGTGTGCGTGTCCAAAGCACGCCCTGGCCGCGCCTATGGCCCCAAAGGGGAGCCTTTGCCGCGCGCCCGACTGCTGCCTCTCCCGCCTCTGAACTTGGGTGCCTATCAGTGCCGCCACCGTGAAGTTCAGGCCGAGCTAGCCTCGTCGTCTTGAAGCTAGGGCTGGATCCCAGCGCATAGGTCGATAGAGGGTAGATCCCCCTCGCGTCTGCACACCGTAGCATGGCCTGGTTCGGCTGGAGTCCCACGCTAGGCTCACCAGAATTCCGTCGGATGCGCGGTGTTTCTGAATCAACAGGAGCTGGTCTCCGCCCCTCTGTTCCCGCGTTGTTGCCGTCGTGCAGAGGTGGTCTCAGTAGCCGTGCAGAGGTGCTAGACGTAGACGGATGTGCCCTCTTGGGTTCCCGCAGCTGGGCTCGCCGGATGTCGACCGGAGCACCACGGGAGCCTCGCCGGAAGTTGTGTCCGTAGCGGATTCAGAGCGGGAGTTTTCTCCTTCAGTGTTTCGCAGAATTCAGAGAAGGGAGGGGAGCTGCGCACTTGGGCCGTGGGGAAGCAGTGGGCCTCGGCCTCTTGTTCTTTTTTGTTTTTTTCGCGCTGCTGGATGGGCTCGTCCAGTCGGGCCGTGGAGTGAAGTTGGGCCCGAGTGCACGAGACTGGACCATGTGGCCAAGTCCTCTCGGTTTTCCTTTTTTTTATTTCTTTTCCTTTTCTGTTTAAATTCAAATTTGAATTTGACTTCAAATTCAAATCTGATTTTGACCACCTTTTCAAACAGGGGCTTCCCATATATGATTTTGGGGTAGTTTGAGCTACTGATCCCAATGGTGATATGCATTTTTGCAATTGGCCCCTCCATAATTTGGAGCTTGACCAATTTTATGAAATGCCCCCTGTAAATTCATGATTTTGCAAAGTTTGTTCAAATATCAAAGTGGCCCATGCCATATATGAAATTGGGGTAGTTTTGCACAAGGAATTGCATGGTGATGATGATTTGTTCATCTGAACCTTTTAAAAATTCATGTGGTGCAATTTTGCACTCAGACCCCTGAACTTCAGTTGAATTTGCAACTGCCCTTGAAAATTCAAATTGAGACATATCATATATGTTTTTGGGGTGCTTTTCTGCTAGGATTTCAATGGTGATGTCTTCATGATGTTCTGAGCAACTCATGAAATCTAGGTGTGATCACCTGGTTCAGAAGCTTTCAGATCTTTCTGCCTGCAGCATTTCAACTTCAGTGCATTTGAAACGTTGTTCATCTGATCTTTTCAAGTCTGTTCCAAGTCATTTTCTTTCTTCAAGTCAGCCCTAGCACATGGTCATATGCCTAGTGGTTGGCCTCCATCAACTGTTGCACCTTCCATGTGTCAATTTCACCGGCACTACTCCGTCTCCGGAATCATTGTTTTACTTTCATGTTATTTAAATACTTGCAATGCTTTGTTGATCATGTCATGCTATCATGCTATTTACACCTAAATTAAGGCTCAGACCAAAGCCATTGCAATGTAAATAAAATGCATATGAAAGTGATGACTTGTCGTCATCACCTTCATTTAAACTTGACTAGACAGGGTTATACCATGTAAATAAAACTTGAACATGCCATCCTTGTTTGAGTTGCATCAGTTGCTTACTTGTGTGCCTTTTCTTGCCGGTACCTTACGTTAGCACCTGAGACCGCCGAGGAGACTTACGTGGAGCTGTCCGACACCGAGCCCGAGAGTACCGTGGGTGCTGCTTCGACTACCTTACCAGGCAAGGGGGAGATCTGTGTCATTACTTTATAACTTCTGCTCATGCCTAGCTGTAGAACTAGAACGTTGTTGCTTGATCCTATCCACCTTATATGCCTTGTTTAAAACCATACAGCCATGTTCCCCACATCCCAGCAAACCATTGTACTGCTAAGTTACTGCTGCTCAGCCATTGCTTAGTATGGATAGAAAACTTGTTGCTTACCTTATATATATATTTATGGTTGGGATATCATGCTATAAAAGAAGTTGGTTGATATTTATTATTGTTAAATGATGTTAATTTATATTCGACGAAAGGTGGAAGGTTGGACTGTTCCCGTCTGGTGCTTTGTTCCATTTGAGTCACCTAGGACCCGAGTTCCGGGTATTGGTTCTTTGATCGTGCGTGCCTAATCGTGTGTGGGGTTTTATGGGGCCCCTTGTCTTACCTACCTAGCTTCGTGCATTCTAGTGGTGGCCCGAGCTGATTTACATTTGCAATGTGTGTGTGCTGGTTGGATCCCCAGTTGTTTCCAAACCAAACCAGGGCCAGGAGGACATAGTTTCTTGGCTGGCCCAAATAGACCGGCTGAGGACCCGGTCTCATAAGAGAACTAACCGGTAATCCAAACCTGGAGTCATACGGTAGAGTCCGATTCGAGAGCGTGGCCAGCTTTTGAGTTGGGTGTCGACTCACCGGGGGCCACCCGGATATGTGCGTTGTTAGTTAGAGGGACTCTGACGTTCTGGAGTTTCAGGCGCTTACCTAGCCAAGTGGAAACTGGTCGTACATGCGACGTCTATAATGGACAGTTGGTACACCCCTGCAGGGTAAAAATCTTTTCGAAAAGCCGTGTCCGCGGTTATGGACAACTTTGAGCCTACGTCCTGTTCATAGAATAACATCAATTGTAATCATGATATAAAACTTGACAAACCGTGTGCGTGCCTTGGTTGTCTTTCTTCGTCCAGGGGGACCGAGAGAGAAACAAGGTTGTGTTATGATTGCGTGAGTAGGTAGATAGCCGACTTATGACACGTTGTCAACGTAACTTCTTGGATCTCACCTTCATTCTGATAGAACGAGTAGCCACCATATATGCTAGTACGGCTGCAACCTGTCTATGTCTTTACCTTACTCGTAGCGTTAGTTATTCCGTAATGACATGTTCTCACCCCCGTTTACATTTCTGTTTTTACCGCTTTGCCTGATCGGCCGCTGCAGTGGACTACTACCTCGACCCCAGCACCGGACGTTACTTCGTGGAGGTGCCCCCGGAGGACGACGACGAGTACGAGTACCTCGACCAGTAGGATCCTATAGTTGGGCTCAGACGTTCCGTGGGTGGATATTTATGTGTATCCCTCTCTAGGGCAATTTGGATCTTGACCGTATTCGGTCCCGACTATGCTTCCGCTTGATGTATTGATGAGATGTACTCATGATGATGTTATATTACTAGACAGAGGCGTTGTAAGCCCTTCCCTATTTATCTTTTTTATGTATTTCCTTTCTTATAGAGTTATGCTTATATACCTGTTGTCGAGAATCCGGCAGCGACACGAGTGCGAGTGTCGTGCGCCGGTGGCGTTTGATGCGCTTCTAACTCCGACCGGACGCGAAAGCGACTAGTTAGAGTTAGTACCGCATCAGGGGCCTTACAACTTGGTATCAGAGCAGGACTGACTGTAGGACCCTTTACTGGCCGAAGTTGAGTCTAGAAACTATTTTGGTAGTTATATAGGAAAAAAATTCGGAGAGTAGGACCTGTTTCTGTTTTCTCCTTATCCCACCCTCCCACCCCTTTTTCCGTGAGGAAGTGAAACGATGTTTTGTCTCTGCAACTTATCCCCTTTCAAAACAATCTAGGTTCTCGTTTACATGAGGCTCCGATTCCTCTATAATTTTTTGCTAGCGACGAGATGTGTTGGCGTCTTTGAGACCACTGAGCCGCCACTTGGGGTTGACTGCTCTACCTCGCTTACGGCGTACCCCAGGTGAACCGTCCATACAGGATTGGCGGGCATCCTATGGTAATATGGATGTGGTGTCTTTCCCCTATGGACGACCGTGATGGCGGGCCGCTCAGGGCAGATGTCTCATTGTTCAGGTTTCCAACCGCTCGTATATATTGTTGTGTGCTCGCTAGCAGATTATTATCTTGGATTCGGATGATCTTGGTTTGGGAATTCCAGTAGCACCTAGCTATCGACTTTCCGGGTTAACCTTGGTGGAATTTCAGCCTTCGGCTTTCTCATACCTCGTGAGGAAGTTTTGTTGTCAATATTGCTTTAACTTCTGGTTCCTTCAATGATTCGTTCATGTTCTCATAAGTGTTCCTGTATACAGGATGCCAAGAGCGAACATGCCGCCGCCAGAGAACCCTATCCTTGGGGAGGCTGTAGCCGCAGTGGCTCAGGGCACAGCTGCGATCCTTCAGATGCTGCAGAACCAGGGTGCTCAGAGGAATGATCGACCACAATACACCACACTGCAGCAGTTCCTTGCGATCAGCCCTCCCAGGTTCTCCGAGGCTCGAGACCCGCTGGAGGCGGATGGATGGATAGCAGAGATCAAGAAGCACTTCAATGCCAACGCCGTCAGACCCGTCGACTACGTCACCTTCGCCTCCTTCCAGCTTCAGGGTGCCGCAGGCAGTTGGTTCTCGACGTACAAGGCCAACAAGGGTGATGCAGAGATCACGTGGGAGGACTTCGTCAGGGATTTCAGAGCTGCTCATATACCCAGTGGTCTGATCGAGAGGAAGCGCGAGGAGTTCTTAGCTCTGAGGCAGGGGGACAGGTCTGTGCAGGAGTATAACCTGGCCTTCGTCAGGCTTGCCAGGTACGCTCCAGAGGAGGTCTCGTCAGAGGCCAAGCGCATTGCCAGGTTCCGCGGTGGTCTTGCCCCGGACATCAAGTATGCACTCACCTTGTCCACGCCACGCCTGTTCTCAGAGTTCGTCGACCAGGCTATCAGCCAGGAGTCAGCTGAGGCAGAGCGTTCCGCAGAGAAGAGGAAGCAGAGAGAGCATAGTTCAGCAGTGATGGTCCACAAGAAGGCCAAGTCCTGGGTTGCAGAGCCACAGCCTCAGCCGCAGCGTCAGCAGTTTCAGCAGAGGGGGGCAGTTGTCCGCACTTTTTCCCGCCCTCCCGTCCCAGTGCAGCACGGACCTCGCTCTACTCCACCCTCCGCGAGGCCGCCTGCTTCACAGGGCCAGCCCAGGCCAGAGATCACGTGTTTCAAGTGTGGCAAGCCGGGCCACAAGTCTCCGCAGTGCATCGACCCTCGTTACACCCGATTGCCTCCGCCTCCACCTCACTCTACACCGAGCAACGCGATGGTGCGGGCCCAGCCACGAGCAGTCAGAGTGAACAACGTGACTGTCGCAGAGGCCCAGCAGTCGTCCGAGATTGTGCTTGGTAGGTTGCTTGTGTGTTCAGTTCCAGCGTCAGTTTTGTTCGATTACGGAGCATCCCATTCCTTCATATCTCAATCTTTTTCTTCAGCCAGTGACCTTCAGTCCGAGTTGCTCTATCCGCCACTTGCAGTCCACACTCCTGGTTCCAGATGCAGTTCCTCAGTTTTTGTTCCAGATGTGGAGATCAGTATTCAGGGTGCTATTTTTTCGGCCTCCCTGATTGTCTTGCCCCGTTCCGACATTGATGTCATTTTGGGCATGGATTGGCTTGTCAAGTACAAGGCCAAGATTGATTGTCCGTCCAAGACCGTGTTGCTGACGCACGATTCAGGCGCAGAGATTTGGTACACTTGTAGCTCGACAGTGGGATCAGCACAGTTGTACGCTCTGAACGCTGGAGTTGCTCCATTGATCGAGGAGGTCAGAGTTGTTCGAGAGTTCCCAGATGTCTTTCCAGAGGAGTTCCCAGGTATTCCACCCGTGCGTGCTATCGAGTTCGTGATCGAGCTAGAACCTGGTACACAGCCGATATCTCGGCAGCCGTACAAGATGTGCCCGGAAGAGCTGATTGAGTTGAAAGAGCAGTTGGTGAAGCTTGAGAAGGATGGGCTCATTCGTCCGAGCACTTTCCTTGGGGTGCCCCGTGTCTTTTTGTGAAGAAGAGAGATGGTACTAGTCGGTTGGTTCAAGACTACCGTGGTATCAACAAGAAGACGATCAAAAACAAATACCCTTTGCCCAACATCAATGACTTATTTGAGCAACTGCATGGAGCAAAGGTGTTTTCAAAGCTTGATCTAAAGATGGGGTACCACAAGATTCGTGTCCGTGAGGAGGACATTCCCAAGACAGCCTTCCGCACTCGTTATGGACTGTACGAGTTTACGGTCATGACGTTTGGCTTTTCAAACGCACCTCCGACGTTCATGAGGGCCATGAACTATCTGTTCCAAGAATGGCTAGACGTGTTCGTACTCCTCTACCTCGACGACATCCTTGTCTTTTCCAAGTCAGAGGCAGAGCATGAGGAGCATCTCAGATTGGTGTTGCAGAAGTTGAGAGATCACCAGTTTTATGCCAAGTTCTCAAAGTGTGAATTCTGGATGAATAAGGTCAACTTTCTTGGCCATGTCATTTCCTCAGAAGGCATTGCTGTTGACCCAGACAGAGTCCGGACGATTCAAGATTGGACTCCGCCGAAAAATGTCAAGCAGTTGAGGAGTTTTCTCGGACTTGCCAGCTATTGCAGGAAGTTTGTCGAAAATTTCTCCAAGATAGCAAAGCCGATGACCGAGCTATTGTGCAAGGGCAAGAAGTACTCTTGGTCACAGGCTTGCCAGGCAGCTTTTGATGAGTTGAAGCTAAGGCTGACCACAGCTCCGATCCTTACACCGCCAGACGAGTCACAGCCGTTTCAAGTTTTCTATGAAGCCTCGTTGAATGGTCTTGGCGGAGTGTTGATGCAGGGAAGGAATATTGTGGCTTACACCTCGAGGCAGTTGAAACAGGCTGAGAGGAACTATCCGACCCACGATCTTGAGCTGGCTGCAGTGATTCATCCGTTGGTTACTTGGCGACACCTCCTCCTAGGGAGGAAGGTTGATGTGTTCACCGATCACAAAAGCTTAAAGTACTTGTTCACGCAGCCTAACCTGAACTTGAGGCAAAGGAGATGGCTCGAGACTATTACTGAGTACTCTGTGGATATTCAGTATACGCCTGGCAAGGCGAATGTCATAGCTGATGCGTTGAGCCGCAAGGGTGATTGCAACAGTGTCCAGGTGCAGAAGATACACCCTGATTTGTGTGAGGCATTTCGAAGGCTCAATCTCGAGCTAGTTCCGGCAGGCTATCTAACCAACCTTGTGGTAGAGCCCACTATCCGTGAGAAGATTCGTGAAGCTCAGTCCGGTAGCTTGATGATTCAGAAAGTCAAGCAGGGTATCGCCGCCTCAGTTCCGAAGTACGGTTGCTATTCAGTGCATAATGACGGCACCGTGATGTTCGAGGAGAGAGTTGTTGTTCCCAAAGAGGGAGGTCTCAGAGAGGTCATCTTGAAAGAGGCCCAGGACTCGAAGCTGTCTATCCACCCTGATAGCACCAAGATGTATCAGGACCTCAAGCAGAGCTTTTGGTGGACTCGTATGAAGCGGGATGTTGCCCGTTTTGTCTCCCAGTGTGATGTGTGCAGGAGAGTGAAAGCACAGCATCAGAAGCCTGCAGGGCTACTTCAGCCACTTGAAATTCCGGAGTGGAAGTGGGACCACATAGAGATGGACTTTGTCACGGGTTTTCCGAGGTCTCAGAAAGGCAACAATGCTATCTTTGTTGTCATTGATAACTTGTCCAAGGTTGCTCACTTTCTGCCTGTCAAGGAGACTGTCTCAGCTAGCCAGTTGGCAGAGCTGTACACCGCAAGAATTGTTTCGTTGCACGGCATTCCCAAGCAGATAAGTTCTGATCGTGGAAGCATCTTCACATCAAACTTCTGGAAGGCCTTTCAAGAGGCATTGGGTACGAAGATTCTCTTCAGTACCGTGTATCACCCTCAGACCAGTGGGCAGGTTGAGCGTGTGAATCAAATTCTCGAGGACATGTTGAGGGCATGTGTGATCTCGTTTCGTATGAAGTGGGAAGAGTGTTTGCCGTATGCTGAGTTCTCTTACAACAACAGCTATCAAGAAAGTCTGCAAGCAGCGCCGTTTGAAGTCTTGTATGGCCGCAAGTGCAGGACACCTTTGAACTGGTCCGAGACAGGTGAGAGGCAGCTGTTCGGTCCAGATGTGATCCAAGAGGCAGAGGACAGAGTGAAGATTGTCCGGGAACACCTAAAGGCAGCACAGTCTAGGCAGAAGGCCTATTATGACAAGAAGCACCGTGGTGTTGACTTCAAAGTTGGTGACTTCGCATACCTCAAAGTGTCTCCACTTCGAGGCACTCACCGCTTTGGGATCAAAGGCAAGCTCGCTCCAAGATTTGTCGGACCTTTCCGGATCCTTCAGACTAGAGGACCTCTTGCCTTTCGGCTAGAGTTTCCAGAGAGTCTGTCCATGGTGCATGATGTGTTCCACGTGTCCCAGTTGAAGCAGTGTTTCAAGCAGCCAGAGCAGGCAGTGGACTTGGGAGAGATCCAGCTCAGTGCGGATCTTTCTTACTCAGAGCGTCCAGTCTGTGTTCTTGACTCGTCCGAGCGAAAGACTCGCAACAAGACCGTCAAGTTCCTCAAGGTGCAGTGGGCACATCACTCGGAGAAGGAGGCAACGTGGGAGCGTGAAGATCATCTCCGTTCTGAGTATCCCGAGCTTTTTCTTGCTTAGATCTCGGGACGAGATCCTATGTTGGTAGGGGAGAGCTGTAACAGCCCACATGTAATAAATATCAACACCATGTAATTTATTTCCTCTGTTGGACTTGTAACTTGGCATGGTGGAGGTGTATGTCATTTCATGTGGTGATTTTAATTGGCATTGGGATTGGAGTCATGTTGAGTTGTTTTCCTTTGCATCCAAAGTGGCTCAAGAAGGATATTGTTGGAATTTTCCTTGTCACATGCTCACTCCACTTGACCCCAAACTTGACCTAGCCATTTCATTTGCTATTGCAAGGGTTTTAAAATCCTCAAGGCATTTTTTCCATCACCAAAAACAGTAGCCCTAGTTCAAAGTGTTTTTTGAATTCAAAAAGGGGCCACATTTTTGTTGTTGCCAAAAATTGGTCAAACCAATTTTGAAAAATCTAGAAAAATGCAAGGATTAAAAATTTCAAGCTCATGGAATTTTCAACCTTCTGTTTTTCTCTCAAAAACTCTCCAAAGTCCTTTTCTATTTAATTCTAAATAGAAAAGGGTGCTGTTTAACTTTTGGGGATTTTTCACTGCATGCAAAATTGATCAAATCAATTTTGGGTGATCACCAGGATCCAAAGGTTATGAAATATATTTTTTATATATTTTATTTCCTTTTTCTTCTCTATCTTTTCTTTTTTTATTCTGGATGGAATTTCCTTTTTTTTGTCAAGGGCCGGCTGGAGTTCTTTTCTTCTCAACAGGCAGCCCAGCCCACCGGGGCCTCCCTGTACTCGCAGCCCGGCCCGTCGAAGCGGTAGGAGAGCTCCTCCACCGTTGGATCTAATCTGCGGTGCAGATTATAACGGAGAGACACGGCCTCCCCGCTTCGTTAGCCGCCGGCACGGACGCCGAGAGGGGGACCTGTCGCTGTCGCCGTCTCCGGCCGTCACGTCGCCGTCGACCCCCCCTATAAGAGTCCCCTGCGACCTAGGGTTTCATTCCTCCCCCGACTTCGAGCCGCCGCCGCCTGTAGGCTCGTTGGGGAGCTCCCCTGTTCCGCCCCCGACGCCGGTAAGAATCCGAATTCCGCCGCCGCCGTTGGGCAATCCTTCGATGCGTGAGGGCCTCGTCCATCTCCGGTCTGATGCGCTCGCCTGTTTCCCCGCAGTTGCATACTAGGGCATGGGAACGTCGCCGTCGGCCTCGACCTCCGCCGTGGACGTCTTCGGCTCCGACGACGGTCAGCTCCCGCCTCGGCTGCACTGCTTCCGCTCGTCGTCAACAACACCAAGGTGATCGTCGTGCGACCCCGCTTTTCCTCCCGCGTGTAGGATAGCTCGCTCGCGCCGTGCGTGGAGCCCCTGTTCCGCGCTACGCTGTCGCCGGTGCGCCTCCGTGCTCGCTGTGCCCGTGGGGTGTCCGGGGTGCACGTGTGCGTGTCCAAAGCACGCCCTGGCCGCGCCTATGGCCCCAAAGGGGAGCCTTTGCCGCGCGCCCGACTACTGCCTCTCCCGCCTCTGAACTTGGGTGCCTGTCAGTGCCGCCACCGTGAAGTTCAGGCCGAGCTAGCCTCGTCGTCTTGAAGCTAGGGCTGGATCCCAGCGCATAGGTCGATAGAGGGTAGATCCCCCTCGCGTTTGCACACCGTAGCATGGCCTGGTTCGGCTGGAGTCCCACGCTAGGCTCACCAGAATTCCGTCGGATGCGCGGTGTTTCTGAATCAACAGGAGCTGGTCTCCGCCCCTCTGTTCCCGCGTTGCTGCCGTCGTGCAGAGGTGGTCTCAGTAGCCGTGCAGAGGTGCTAGACGTAGACGGATGTGCCCTCTTGGGTTCCCGCAGCTGGGCTCGCCGGATGTCGACCGGAGCACCACGGGAGCCTCACCGGAAGTTGTGTCCGTAGCGGATTCAGAGCGGGAGTTTTCTCCTTCAGTGTTTCGCAGAATTAAGAGAAGGGAGGGGAGCTGCGCACTTGGGCCGTGGGGAAGCAGTGGGCCTCGGCCTCTTGTTCTTTTTTGTTTTTTTCGCGCTGCTGGATGGGCTCGTCCAGTCGGGCCGTGGAGTGAAGTTGGGCCCGAGTGCACGAGACTGGACCATGTGGCCAAGTCCTCTCGGTTTTCCTTTTTTTTATTTCTTTTCCTTTTCTGTTTAAATTCAAATTTGAATTTGACTTCAAATTCAAATCTGATTTTGACCACCTTTTCAAACAGGGGCTTCCCATATATGATTTTGGGGTAGTTTGAGCTACTGATCCCAATGGTGATATGCATTTTTGCAATTGGCCCCTCCATAATTTGGAGCTTGACCAATTTTATGAAATGCCCCCTGTAAATTCTTGATTTTGCAAAGTTTGTTCAAATATCAAAGTGGCCCATGCCATATATGAAATTGGGGTAGTTTTGCACAAGGAATTGCATGGTGATGATGATTTGTTCATCTGAACCTTTTAAAAATTCATGTGGTGCAATTTTGTACTCAGACCCCTGAACTTCAGTTGAATTTGCAACTGCCCTTGAAAATTCAAATTGAGACATATCATATATGTTTTTGGGGTGCTTTTCTGCTAGGATTTCAATGGTGATGTCTTCATGATGTTCTGAGCAACTCATGAAATCTAGGTGTGATCACCTGGTTCAGAAGCTTTCAGATCTTTCTGCCTGCAGCATTTCAACTTCAGTGCATTTGAAACGTTGTTCATCTGATCTTTTCAAGTCTGTTCCAAGTCATTTTCTTTCTTCAAGTCAGCCCTAGCACATGGTCATATGCCTAGTGGTTGGCCTCCATCAACTGTTGCACCTTCCATGTGTCAATTTCACCGGCACTACTCCGTCTCCGGAATCATTGTTTTACTTTCATGTTATTTAAATACTTGCAATGCTTTGTTGATCATGTCATGCTATCATGCTATTTACACCTAAATTAAGGCTCAGACCAAAGCCATTGCAATGTAAATAAAATGCATATGAAAGTGATGACTTGTCGTCATCACCTTCATTTAAACTTGACTAGACAGGGTTATACCATGTAAATAAAACTTGAACATGCCATCCTTGTTTGAGTTGCATCAGTTGCTTACTTGTGTGCCTTTTCTTGCCGGTACCTTACGTTAGCACCTGAGACCGCCGAGGAGACTTACGTGGAGCTGTCCGACACCGAGCCCGAGAGTACCGCGGGTGCTGCTTCGACTACCTTACCAGGCAAGGGGGAGATCTGTGTCATTACTTTATAACTTCTGCTCATGCCTAGCTGTAGAACTAGAACGTTGTTGCTTGATCCTATCCACCTTATATGCCTTGTTTAAAACCATACAGCCATGTTCCCCACATCCCAGCAAACCATTGTACTGCTAAGTTACTGCTGCTCAGCCATTGCTTAGTATGGATAGAAAACTTGTTGCTTACCTTATATATATATTTATGGTTGGGATATCATGCTATAAAAGAAGTTGGTTGATATTTATTATTGTTAAATGATGTTAATTTATATTCGACGAAAGGTGGAAGGCTGGACTGTTCCCGTCTGGTGCTTTGTTCCATTTGAGTCACCTAGGACCCGAGTTCCGGGTATTGGTTCTTTGATCGAGCGTGCCTAATCGTGTGTGGGGTTTTATGGGGCCCCTTGTCTTACCTACCTACCTTCGTGCATTCTAGTGGTGGCCCGAGCTGATTTACATTTGCAATGTGTGTGTGCTGGTTGGATCCCCAGTTGTTTCCAAACCAAACCAGGGCCAGGAGGACATAGTTTCTTGGCTGGCCCAAATAGACCGGCTGAGGACCCGGTCTCATAAGAGAACTAACCGGTAATCCAAACCTGGAGTCATACGGTAGAGTCCGATTCGAGAGCGTGGCCAGCTTTTGAGTTGGGTGTCGACTCACCGGGGGCCACCCGGATATGTGCGTTGTTAGTTAGAGGGACTCTGACGTTCTGGAGTTTCAGGCGCTTACCTAGCCAAGTGGAAACCGGGCGTACATGTGACGTCTATAATGGACAGTTGGTACACCCCTGCAGGGTAAAAATCTTTTCGAAAAGCCGTGTCCGCGGTTATGGACAACTTTGAGCCTACATCCTGTTCATAGAATAACATCAATTGTAATCATGATATAAAACTTGACAAACCGTGTGCGTGCCCTTGTTGTCTTTCTTCGTCCAGGGGGACCGAGAGAGAAATGAGGTTGTGTTATGATTGCGTGAGTAGGTGGATAGCCGACTTATGACACGTTGTCAACGTAACTTCTTGGATCTCACCTTTATTCTGATAGAACGAGTAGCCACCATATATGCTAGTACGGCTGCAACCTGTCTATGTCTTTACCTTACCCGTAGCGTTAGTTATTCCGTAATGACATGTTCTCACCCCCGTTTACATTTCTGTTTTTACCGCTTTGCCTGATCGGCCGCTGCAGTGGACTACTACCTCGACCCCAGCACCGGACGTTACTTCGTGGAGGTGCCCCCAGAGGACGACGACGAGTACGAGTACCTCGACCAGTAGGATCCTATAGTTGGGCTCAGACGTTCCGTGGGTGGATATTTATGTGTAGCCCTCTCTAGGGCAATTTGGATCTTGACCGTATTCGGTCCCGACTATGCTTCCGCTTGATGTATTGATGAGATGTACTCATGATGATGTTATATTACTAGACAGAGGCGTTGTAAGCCCTTCCCTATTTATCTTTTTTATGTATTTCCTTTCTTATAGAGTTATGCTTATATACCTGTTGTCGAGAATCCGGCAGCGACACGAGTGCGAGTGTCGTGCGCCGGTGGCGTTTGATGCGCTTCTAACTCCGACCGGACGCGAAAGCGACTAGTTAGAGTTAGTACCGCATCAGGGGCCTTACAAGTACATTGACCACAACGACAACCAACCAAGTTTAGCATGATCAACACTAAGCACACACAGCCAAACACAGATTCAATATCACAACACCTACAACCAAGCAAAGTTTTTTGTTAGCCCTAAATTTTAGCATTCTAATAAAGGAACTACAAAAGTTGGGATGTGACACTTCTCCAACGAGACCGATGCTACCGCGTGTCCCTCTTACCGTATCACCGACATCCCGTCTTGGGTAGCCCTGTGGTTAGGTGTCCTTCGTTTCCACCAGAACCACCCGGCCAAACTCTTGGCAAACGGCCACCGTCTGGCAAATACTGTCCCAACGGGTACCGAGCTCATAACAACACTGGCTGTCAAGGTTATAACCACCTACCGGGCCAGGGTAGCGTGCGTGCATAACCTCCCCTCTTTTGTGATACAAATAAGAGATGCCCACTGGTAGACCAAATCAAGGCCTGCCCATACAAGAAAATGGGGCTGCACGGATAAGTCCGGTTCAGTGGCACCTGATCAACTTGTCACGAAGCATATCTCCAACAGCGAACACAAGTATCAGGTGCAACATGAGTATCAGATCATAACAATGTATAGCATATTAACATGACAGTTTCAGACATGATCAAACACATTTTAGGTGGTGAACTTATCCGTGTTACAAAGATTAAGTTATTAGCATGGCAACATTATGAATGTAGTTAAGCATAACTTAGGCATAACATGAGCAGGTGTAACATGAGCAACTTAACATGGTTTTGGTATATTATGGTTACGATGATCCATGACATAACATGGCAATGATATAATCAAAGCATAGCATGGATATGACATGGCAAAACATAGCATAGTAGTAGCATATTCAAGGATAGCATGGCAATGATCACATCAAACATATAACAGCAACATGATCATGATCACCGATATAAGCATATCATTGTAAAGCAATTTTAGAAGCACGTGAAAGCTTTGCAAAGGTGCAAAGGGTATTGTGGCTTGCCTTCACCAACAAGGTGTGAAACACCCTCGGTCTCGGACACCGACAACACCCTGCAAAAAATATTCCAAATAGAGAAACGGGAAAAAAGGTCAAACACCATATTTTGCTTGACCAGCAAAGAACAGCATCAAAACATGGAGCAAAACTTATGCCAAACTGAAGAGGAGATCGATACGAAAGCAACGCGAAAAGAATCACCTCAGTCGGAGTTACAGGTGCGGAGATACGAGCGTTCGTTCGTTTAGACAGAAAATCTGCCTAACCAGTGAACGTTCACTGCTGAGGGATTGGAGAAATACGCTTTCAAAGCAGAGAAAGCGCACTTCGGGCTGCAGAAGGGTGAAATACGCTTTAGATCAGGGGAAAGTGAACTCTGGCAACAAAAGAGGAAAAAATACGCCTTCCCTTAGGGGAAACGTATTTCGAACGGAAGCGCCTCCACTTACGCTGACGTGTGGGGCCCAGGGATCAGTCGGGCCGGCCACTTACAAGCGCCCCCCACCCATCAGCTCTTTCCTCTCTCTCCTCCCCTGCTTCCTTCCCGTGCCGAGCCAGAGGAGGCCGGCCGGCCACTTGCGGCTGGTGCGGGAGACGGCCGCCGGTGGGATGGGCGGCTGCGGTGTGCCGTGGCTCCTCCGCAGGCAGTAGCTGGGTCAGACGGGGCGGCTGCGGGGTCGTTCCCCCATGGACGGTCGGGGCGGCAGCACGGGCCTCGGACCGGCGAAGCTGCGGCAAGGACTCCGGCAGGGTTTGGACCGTGGCGAGGCCAAAGGGCGGATTGGGAGGGGCTCTGGAGAGGTCGGGGAAGAGGAGGGAGCCGCGGGCTGCTCGGGATTTCGGCCGGAGGGAGCGGCGGCAATGGCGACAATGGAGGCAGTGGGAGGACTCCAGCGACAAATTGGACGGGGAGGGAGGTCAGTGGGGAGTTTCTCATGCTCTGGGAGGCCTAGGGGCAAGCCCTTTTATAGGGGGAGCGGGCATCTGGGGTTCGGGCTCTGCCGTGGGGATGCCGACACGGCGAGGTAGTGAGGTGGCGGCCTTGGGTGCGCGCGCGTGGCTCCTGGAGGAGGCTAGGCGGCGCACGCGTGTGCAGAGGGGTGCTTGGAGAAGGTGCAAAGGCGGGGTGAGGGTGACAGGGCAGGGGCACGCACGGCGTCTGCTTGTGCTCGGCTGCGAGCCGTCGGCGCGATTCCGGCGAGCGCAGGCGAGGAAAGTGAAGCATGCGTGCGAGCAAAGCCGTGCGGCGCGGCCGGACAACAGGAAGACGACGAGGACACACTGTGGCGCAAGGTGGACGTGACGGGCATGCGCGGTGCACGGCCAGAGCACGCCGTGTGCGTCCAAGAGCGTGGCCACCAAATTAGGGATAAGATCCTTCGTGGCCAAATATGTCTACAGTGGAGTCCTTTGCATGCTTAGCACAGTGGTACAGCTGGATGGTCAATAGGGGCTCTGGATTGATCTCTATCTCAAGCAATAGTTTGATGCAGCAAACTTGGAGCAGAAGCTGGGATCACATGGTGGGGTTTGGGGTGGAGCCAGGTTGTCTTTTGGCTTTAGGATAGGAAGTACTATGGTTATGGAAAGTTTGGGCTCAAAATAAACAATGTACATGGTACATCCTTTGCAAATGTAGCAATGCTGCAGAAGGTGTTTGTACTTTGGTGTGGCTTGTAGAGTGCTCCCCTAGGCATGATCTTTTGCATAGCGCAATCATACACTAGGATGAGTATGTACACCAAGTTGTAGCTCAAATGGATCAATATATCTAGCACTTCCTTTGCAAATGTCCAAATATGCCAGAATGCAAAGTTGAATCTAGCATCTCATAGGTTTGGTGGAATTGGCTGAAAATTGGTGTAGCTTGGTTATTTGGCATGGTGCACATGTGTGTAAAATTTCATAGCCATTGGACACACATTGCTAGCACTTGCTTCACAATGTGGCCCTCTGACCAGAAACTTCAACATTGACAATGCACTCACATGAGTAATGGGATTTGGCTCCAATCTGGTTTGATGGAGTTATTTGGTGGTAGGATCATGCTCAAAAAGTTTCAAGGCAAATGGGATCCCCTAACATGCACTTGCTTCACAATGCCCCCTTGCTACATCCAAACTTTGGGAATTTATTGTGGGAGTTTGGCTAATCAAATTGTGCTGGAATTTGGTGGAGATGAATAATATGATCATATGATATTGCACAAAAAGTTTCACCAGCAATGGATCAACAGAAGTGGCACCCCCTTCACAAAGCTCCATTCTGCCCCCACAGACAAATGAATTTTTCTAGAGGAAAAATCTATTTGGGCTATGAATTTTTTTTGGAGAATTTGGCAAGATATGATGTCAATGACATGTGGGAATTATTTGGGGATTTATGGAGCAATATATATTGGGGTTTCTTCACAAACCTCAAATAATGGGAATACTCCTTTTTATTGGAAAAAAGGAATATAAGGCTAGAATAAAACAGTGGCTTGGATGAGGTGGATCAATGAAATTGCAATGTAAAAGCTTGGAAAAAAGGGCCACTTGAGCAGGGAAAGAAATTATGCTCAAGTTTCAAGTCCAAAGAGGTGATCACAATAAAATCCAATAGCAAATCCAGAAATAAATCAGAAAAGTTTTTGGAAACAGAAAGTTCCAAAATACAGGGTGTCACAGCAGCATCAGTATCAGCAGCAGAATTGGGGGTGCACTTGTGGCTTCAGGTTCATCAGCATCAGAAGCTGAGGACGATGCACCAACAGATTCTTCAGACTGCTGAGAAGTATCAAGAAGCACCTCAGTCATAGTGGGGGAGTGAGGCTCTGGGGAAAAGATAGTATGAGTGGGGGAGTTTGCCAGCTCATATTCCTCATCATGGACACAAGGAGTTCCATGATCCATAATATCAACGTCCATGTCTTCAATCTCAGTGATGATCGGTGGAGGTGGACACTGAGGTGTTGGAGAAATGGGTGTAGCCGCAGTTGGTGGGGTGAAGAAGATGATGTTGCGCTGAGTATTTGTGGGTGGAGGTGAAGCGGCAGTGGAGTGAGTTGTGGTATCAGTAGTCCTAGATGTCGGAGGAGCTGAGGAGAGTGGTGTAGCATCAATTGGTTCCTCAACTGTGGGCTCCAGTGTGGGCTTCTTCGCAGCAGGTGGAGTTGAGGGTTGGGCCTCGGGCAGGCGCTTGAGGCCTTTGGTGGGATCCGCATGTACATTGTCAGTAGGGGCTGAGGCAGTAGGGGGTGATGAGGCAGCGGGTTGTCGAAGCTTCGTCAATTTGGCCATCTGCTGAGACATCCGTTCCTTGGATTTGCCGATATAGGCACGGTTGGTGGCATACTCAGTGTTGAGGCATTGAACTTCACATTGATGCTCTATGAACTCCTGAGGAGTAACATCAGTGACAGGTTTCTTTTTAAAGTCACTGAGGACTTTCTTCAATTGATCCTTCAGTTGTTTCTAAAGATCACGTTGATGTATCTCATTGATGAGGAACTGTTGAACGTAGAACTTGATGTCTTTAGGTATGTCCAAGTCATCAAGAGGAGTATCGGGCTTGACAGGCCAAATTTCAATGTACTCCAAGATCTTTTTAGGATCAAGGAGAAGTGGGATTTCAGAACCTGTTGCTTCAGCTTTGTGCCTGGCTGCAGCACGCACATACTCAATCTTGTCTTCTTCAGTGGCTACGAATCCGGCCAAATCTTCAAATTCATCTTCATCATCAGAACTCTTTGTATCATGACGAATGGCCCCACGCATAGCTATTTTCTTGGGTGAGGGTCATGGTCCGCGTTGAAGGGCCGTTTTGGTCTTCAGCTGAGACTGAGGCATTGTGGTTGAGGCCTCAAGAGCACTGCCAGACTCATCAGTGTGAATTTGTGAGGCAGGGGCAGCACCGTCTGTGCGTTGGCATGAGGAACCTGGAGCATGAGGCTGTGCTAAGGACTTCTATGAGGGCTTGATGCCAGGTGCCTTTCTGCGATGCTGAGGCGGAGGTTGTGGCCTGGGTTGAGGCTGAGCCTGAGATGGAATTTGCACTGAGGCAGTCAAGTCACGGACCAGACTCTTTACTCGGCTGGCACTGCGCTTGAGGTATTTTTGATAGGCATCAGGAATGTCCTCAGGAGTTCGCATTGTTGTGGGATCAGGAGTGACCCCAGGTTCAGGAGGAGGTCGAGCCTTGATACCCAAGGTCTTCAGCGGCGGATTGACAGCAAACATTTCCTCATGTTGAGGATTAACCCATTGATATGCAGCCCATCTCTTGGCCCATTCCCACGTGATCTTCTGGACCCTTTTCTTTCGATCACTCGCGGTTTCACGTTCGGGAGTCTTCGGCTTCTCATAGAGCTCATGAGGCAGGTCTTTAGTAGTATCAGTGAGCTTACGGCGAGGAGCCATTTTCTTCAGTGGTGAAGACTGAGGAATGGTACGTTCGATCTAAGCTGCAAATGAAGTGAGACTATGAGAACCAGACGATTCCTCAGTCGACATGTACCTGTGACAGAATTAAGTTGCGAGGGAAGTGGGGTACGGTTATATGCGTTCATGAGGAATAGGCTGAGGAAATCAAAATAATGAGGCATAGGTATAGGTCTCAGAAAGCTAGCAGTACTGTTGAGGAATGGAGTGGCATGAAGAAACGGGAAGGTTCTTGAAGACACAACAATACTGAGGAATAAGCAACTGAGGCATAAGCGTACCAGGACTGAGGCAAATGCTGAGGAACCACGAGTCAGTCTTCCCCGGCGACGCCGAACTCTGGCGACGTTAGCACGAGAGCTTGAGGAGCTCAAGGGCGGCGGCGCGAGAGGGAGAGGAGAGGTGGGGGGGAAATGACCGTGGGGTGGATGGCTATTTATAGAGGGGTGAAAGCTGAGGGGTTGCGATATTTGTGGATAGGATTGCCCCTGATGGTTGGGCTCCTCAGTGGTTATCATAATGGTGGATAAGCACGACGTGCGGTAAAATCTCCATAGAATAAAGAAAATCGTAACTGATAATCCTCAATTTTGGGAACCTGAGGAAAAAAAGCTGAGGATGAAGACAAATGGTCTCAGGCTGAGGAATACATGATTTCCAAACGAATGCATATCAGATAGACAGAATGGATAAGTGAGCACAGAAGGACGGGTCCGATCACGTTCACCTAGATGAAGAAGCAAATGATGAGGAACAATAACTATAGGTGAACGCTGTTGAGGACAAACACGGTAATCATCAGTGATGAAGACTTCAACTGAGGATACTGAGGAACAACAGATCCTGAGGAATTTGGGCGGTGGCGCTACCCACCTTATAGGGAATGAGACACTTGATACCATACAATTGTTGTATGGATCTTGAGTCAATTCCACGTTAATTTCTTCACACTTAGCAAGGTAGTTCCTCATGATTTTAGGAGTACGACGCATCGTGTGTTGTACATCAGGATTCTTCAATATTGTTTAAGCATTAGGATGTGTGTCCATTCACTGGACGTTTGAGGAATCTAAGATATTTAGCTCACACCTCAGAGTGCTAAATTGCTTCTCATCCAAAGGCTTAGTGAATATATCAGCAAGTTGGTCTTCAGTCTTCACGTGGCTGATGACGATGTCTTCCTTCGATACATGATCCCAAAGAAAGTGATACCGAATCTAAATGTGCTTCGTCCTCGAGTGTTGTACTGGGTTCTGAGAGATCTTTATGGCGCTCTCATTGTCACATAGTAGTGGTACTTTCTTCAGGTTGATGCCGTAGTCCTTCAGAGTTTTCTTCATCCAAAGAAGTTGTGAGCAGCTAGCACCAGCAGCAATGTATTCAGCTTCAGCAGTGGAGAGGGAGAAGCAGTTCTGCTTCTTCGATGACCAGCACACTAGAGAACGTCCGAGGAAATGACATGTTCCTAAGGTAGACTTCCGATCCACTCGATCTCCAGCATAATCTGAGTCTGAGTACCCAACGAGATCCAGCTGTGTGCCTTTGGGATACCATAAGCCTAGCGACAGGGTGTGAGCCAAATATCAAAGAATTCGTTTCACCGCTTGGTGATGCGATTACTTAGGTGCCGCTTGGAATCGGGCACACATGCAAACGCTCAACATTATATCAGGCCTAGATGCACATATATATAGCAGAGAACCTATCATGGAACGGTATACCTTGTGATCGTAGTCCTTGCCATTTTCATCAAGGCCTAGTTGCACATTTGTAGGCATCGGTGTCTTGATACCCTTGCAATCTTACATCCCGAATTTCTTCAGGCACTCCTTGAGGTACTTCTCCTGAGAGATGAAGATGTTGTTGTGTTGTTGATGAATTTGAAGCCCTAAGAAGAACTTCAGTTCGCCCATCATGGACATCTGATACTGTTCACTCATCAAGAATGCAAATTCTTCACTGTATTTCTTGTTAGTGCATCCAAATATAATGTCATCAACATAAATTTGACATATGAATAATGCATCGTCATATCGTTTTGTGAACAGAGTTGGATCGAGGGAACCAGATTTGAAGCCCTTGCTGATGAGGAAGTCCCTTAGTGTGTCATACCAAGCCCTAGGGGCTTGCTTCAGTCCATATAGGGCTTTCTTCAATCTGTACACCATATCAGGTTTCTTTTCATCTTCAAAACCTGGGGGTTGAGCAACATATACTTCTTCCTCGATATTACCATTAAGGAATGCACTTTTCACATCCATTTGATATAACTTGATATTATGATGGTTAGCGTATGCAAGCATAATACGAATGGACTCAAGTCTAGCAACAGGAGCGAAGGTTTCACCGAAGTCGATCCCCTCGACTTGTGTGTATCCTTGTGCTACGAGACGAGCTTTGTTTCTGATGACTTGTCCATCTTTATCGAGTTTGTTGTGGTAGATCCACTTCGTGCCGATGACATTGTGAACTCGAGGATCAGGACGTTTGACTAATTCCCAAACATCATTCAGTTTGAACTGAAGAAGTTCGTCTTGCATCGCCTGAATCCATTCCCCTTCTCGGAATGCCTCAGTGACTTTGGTGGGCTCTGAAAGTGATACAAACGAGAAATGACCACAAAAGTTAGCTATACGATTAGCTCTAGCAGGAGTGAGAGGACCTGGTAGATTGACGTCGGCGAGGATTCTGTCCACTTGAACTTCATTTTCCACGCGAGGAAGATGAGGAAGATGATCTTGAGGCCCATCTTCGTCACTTCTATCAGATTCATTTGCATCTGCTTCAGGTGCGTCAGGAGCTTCAGGGGTATCAGGAGCCTCAGGATCATCATCAGGATTATTTGCATCAGGATATGGATGTTTTTCAGGAGCAGGAGGTATGTGCGTGTCTTCAGGATGATCCACAAGAATTATATCACCAGCACCCATCTTCTTGATCTGTTCTTCAGGTGGGGATTCATCTAGATCAGGTGGCAGGTACTCTCTTTGCGAGCCGTCAGATTCATCAAACTGCACATCTACAGTCTCAACAATTTTATGATGACTGATATTGTAGACTCTGTAGGTGTGCGAGTTGACACCATAACCAAGCATGAAACCCTCACATGCTTTGGGTGAAAATTTGGACTGGTGATGAGGATCACGAATCCAGCAAGGTGCACCGAATACTTTGAAGTAACTCACATTGGGTTTCTTACCGATCATTAGCTCATATGATGTTTTGTCGAAGAACTTGTGAAGATACACTCGATTGACGATGTGGCATGCAGTGTTGATTGCTTCAGCCCACCACATGAGTGGAGTGTTGTACTCAGCCAACATCATGCAAGCCATCTCAATGAGGGTTCGGTTCTTCCTCTCAACGACTCCTATTTGCTGAGGAGTGTAAGGCGCAGAGAATTCATGAGTGATTCCCAAGTCATCGAGGAATTCTTCCACACCGATGTTCTTGAACTCGGTCGTTGTCGCTTCGAATGTGCTTGATCTTCAGTTTGTAGTTGTTCATGACTCGCTGGGCGAAACGCTTGAAGATTGCTGGGGTTTCTGACTTATAGAGAAGAAAATGCACCAAACTGTATCGTGAGAAATCATCAACAATAACAAGACCATACATACTACCTCCAAAGCTTGAATACTTTGGAGGGCCGAATAGATCCATGTGAAGCAACTCCAGCGGTCTTGTAGTTGTCATGATGGTCTTCGTTGGATGCTTGGCCTTGGTCATCTTTCCAGCTTCGCACGCACCACACAATTGGTCCTTTGAGAATCTGATTTCCTCAATCCCAAGGACATGTTTCTTCAGAACCAGCTTCTGTAGATTCCTCATTCCGTCGTGGCCGAGTCTTCGATGCCATATCCAGCATTCTGAGGCTCGAGCCATTAGGCATGTAGCAACCTGAGGACCTTCAGAAAAATCTACAATATACAGATCACCTTTCCTAACTCCACTGAAGATAATGGAGTTATCGCTAACCATATAGACTATACAACCATATCTTCCGAAGAGAACAACGAGATCAAGATCACATAGCATAGAGACAGACATCAAGTTGTATCCAAGAGATTCGACAAGCATGACTTTGTCAATATGTTGGTCTCGAGAGATGGCAACTCTGCCGAGACCCAATACCTTACTTTTACCTTTATCGGCGAAGGTGATGGTTTTCTTTGAAGGACTCAGAGATGATTCCATAAGAAGGCTTCTGTCACCAGTCATGTGATTTGTGCATCCACTGTCCATCACCCATTCAGTCTTTCCCTGCAATGGAATTAGTATCTCATACAGCGAGTTATGAGCCAGTCTCAGTTTGAAGAATTTATGGTTCCTCAGAATTAATTCCTCAGGACGTTCCTCAGGATTGATTCTATGAAACCAAACCATATAAATATCCTTCAACTGACTCAAATGATGTTGTCCTGGGCATATGATCTGCAGAATTTATGATTGCCTAAGGACTTGTCCCTGCAAAGATGATCAGTTCTTCTTTACCACCCACATCTTAATGGGTGGTTTTGAGGTATATGAGGACTGATGAGAGCAATGAGACCTAATGGGACGTGAGATGGAGGTATCAGGATAAACAAATGAATAAGCATTCTTATGAGGGGCTTCCCTGTGAAAAAAATGGTTAGTTGATACATGATGATAACCATTTCCATTTGAGGTATCGTCCTCAGATGATACCCTCAGCTCATTTGCATCTGCATTCACAGGAAGGTTAGTGATGAGGTCCTTCTGAACCCAGATCTGCTTGACCGGAGGACCGTTTCTGCAGTTAGTTCCGATGTATCTGGCGAATACCTCACCATTAACATCCTTAAACATTTTATAGTTTGAGTCAAAAGACTCAATCACCACATCTGAGGAAACAGCATCATAACCAGATAAAGTGTAGGGATCAGGAGGAGGCATCTTTTCCCGAACCCAAATGGTCTCTGGATATTGTTCAGGCTTCCAGTAAGACCCATCAGGGTTGAGTTTCCAAGTAAATGCGGCACCTTCTTTCCTCGGATTCCTGTTGAGAATCTGTTTCTTGATGATATCAAAAAGAATCCGATGTCCTTTCAGACTCTTGAACATGCCGCTTTCCAGTAGACTCTTCAACCTAGCGTTTTCTTCAATAATGTCTATGGTAACCTCAGATGAGGGGTTAGATACCATAGAAGCAATAGAAATAACAGAGTCTAAAGACATTGAAGAACTAGGCACAGAAGTAATACGGTCATTCTCAATGCATTTCAAACAGGGAGGATTAAATCCTTCTTGTGGCATGATGATCTGTTGGGAGAGTAGTGAATCATTTTCTTTCCTCAGATCGTCATGAGACATCCTCACGCGTTCAAGTTCTTGCTTCCTCATGAGGAACTCATGAGCCAGCTTCTCATGATCGGTGAGGAGTGCCTCATGGCAACTGAACAAGTCATCAAACTTTGGCTGAAGAATTTTTTATTCATCGGTCAATTTTTGACTCTTCGTCATTTCCTCAACCAACATATCATCACTCTTGTTTAGTGAGGTCTGAATCTTTTCAAGTGCACGTTGTTTCTTAGATGTAAGCTTAGCAAGTTTAGCATAGTTTTCATCAGGTTCTTCATCAGAGAGATCATCCGATGATGAGTAAGTAGATACCTTGGAGGACTTGGCCATGAAGCAGAAGGCCGGGGTTGTGTCTTCAGCTTCATCATCAACATGTGACAAATCAGATTCCTCAGTGTTGAAGATTGACTTGGAGATAAGCGACGTGGCAAGAGTCAGATCAGCCACACCCTCGGATTCTTCAGATTCTTCTTCCTCGGCATCAGGGTCGGAACCAGATTCTTCAGAGTCCAATTCTTTGCCGAGATATGCGCGAGCCTTACGGGAGTTGCTATTCCTGTATCCAGCTGACTTTGAGGATCTTTGAGGATTTCTTCTTTGTCTTTTCATCAGAACTGTCATATTTAACTTTCTTCTTCTTCTTCAGTCTAGCTTCCTTTTCCCATAGAGGACACTCAACGATGTAATGCCCAGGTTTCTTGCATTTGTGGCAGACTCTCTTTCTTGTTTCAACAGAGTCATCATCTTTGCTTTTTCTTGAGGAGGATCTTGAGGAATTTCTGAAGCGATTCTTCTTCGTGAATCTTTGGAACTTTCTGGTGAGGAGAGCAAGTTACCGGCTAAGGGTTTCAGGATCATCAGTATCAGCCTTAGACTCTTCATCATAGGACACTCTTCATGCTCTAGCTTTTAGCGCGCGAACTTTAGGCGTGGAGCTGTACAAGTCTCGTTTTTCAGAGAGCTTCAGTTCATGAGCATTGAGGCGCTCGATAATGTCAGCAAGATCCAGAGTCTTGAAGTCAAGTCTTTCTTGAATCATCTGTGATTGGAACTCAAACGAGTCATCCAGTGACCTCAGTAGTTTCTTCACCACCTCATGATCTGTGATATCAGAGGCACCCAGTGCTTGAAGTTCATTGGATATGTCAGTGAGTCTGTCAAAGGTTTGCTGCACATGCTCGTTGTCCAGCCTCTTGAACCTGTTAAAGAGACTGCGGAGTGTGTCAACTCGAGAGTCTTTGTTGAGCAGAGAATCCTTCATTAACTTTTGAGAGTCTTGTCCATATCTTCTTTGCAGTATCTAGACAACTGATACGGTTGAACTGAGCCTTGTTGAGGTGACCACCAATAATGCTTCGAGATTTTGCATCAAGCTGCTTGTTCTTCTTGACAACTTCAGGAGCAGTCATTAAGGTAGCTTCAGGAATGCCTTGATCAACAATACCCCACAGATCCTTGTCAATGGCTTCAAGATGCATCCTCATCTTGTTCTTCCAGTACGGGTAGTCTGTCCCGTCGAAGATGGGGCAGTTTGAGGCAACTCTCATTGTACCTGAGGTCGACATAACTAAAACTCCAGGTGGTTAAACCGAATCACACAGAACAAGGGAGTACCTTGCTCTGATACCAATTGAAAGTGCAATATATTATCGACCAGAGGGGGGGTGAATGGGAGATTTTCAAATATCTCGAGGAACTTCTATTTCCTCAGGACTGAGGCAATACAAAATTGAGGAAGTTGAAACCCGAGGAAGAACAAATGAAGTACAAAAGAAATGGCGTGAATTGAAAACAACCTATTTCATAACTAAGGTAAGATTGAAGCACGAACTGAGGAATCAGTGCAGAGTGAACTCAGAACGTAAGGCATCAGGATAAGTCATCAGTGCGTAAACATAATAATTGAGGTTGAAGAAATAGCACCAGGGCACTGAAGACGAAGACTTGATGAACCAGTTCGAGTTGCTGTGACAACTCTACGTCTGGTTGGAGAGGTTGAGATTGAACTCAGAAGACACAGTCTTCACCTTATTCTCTTTGAACTAAAGTCCTCAGACTCCGTCCAATAACTCAGGTGAGTCTTCAAGGTAGACTCCCGAAACCTTCACAGACACAGTCACTCAGGGAAGTCACAATTGCATCTTGACTTCCTCAGACTGAAGACTTCTACACCGGCTGGAAGATCACAGTCTTCAAGAGTAAAAAGCTTCGGATCACTCGAACCGACTTCCTCATAAATGCTCAACTACTCAGGCTGGTGATTTTCCTCACTTAGGTTCTTCAGTATCTTCAATGAGGTGGGTTGCTCTCAGATGACAAGTGTCAGTTTTTCTCTCCGAGCAGCCAACCCACAAATGGGGCTGGGGGTGGCTATTTATAGCCGCGGAGCAACCCCAGGTGAAAGGACATAAATGCCCATGCATGAAATTACTTCCATGCCCACCCTTCGGACCGTTGGCTGGAACGGTACCAGCACTCACCACGTGACACGTGACACGGTCGGAATCTCACTCTCTCTTTCTTCAGGCGAAGTGCACTGGAAGTTTCCTGACTCCTCAACCGAAGACAAACTCCCCAGGGTCCTGAAGAACATCGTCTCAGACACCCGAGGAATTGAACTTCTACTGCAGGAGATTTCTCTGGTTTTTCTTCAGTATTTATAATTGAGCACTTCCTCAGAAATACAGAACTCATTTTCCTCAACCCCTCCAACAGTGCGGTGTTTTCCTACAACTCAAGAAGTATAAAAATTCTTAGTGAAGACTACGCTTCGACTTCGTCTTCAGCACGAACGTCCTCAGGATCAAGTACTGCTTCAGCTTCAGCCGAACGCTTCAGGATCCTGATTCCTCAGGATTTCGCACAACTTTAGTCTTCAAGAAACACACCGATTTATCTCATGTTCCTCAACAATTTGGGGGGTCGACAACGGTGGTTAACCTCATCCTCAGGGACTGTTTCATGTGTATACTCACAAACACATCAGTCCCTTAACCGTTTTGTCATCAAATACTCCAAAACCTCAAAGGGGGGCACTAGATGCACTTACAATTCCCCCGCGCTTTTCCATGGCCAATTTTGCTGCTCAGCTGCCCCGAGCTGCCGGGTACTTTTCTGCTCCTTTCTTCATTTGACTGTCTGATCTCTCTTTTTAACTTGCGCTTTTTGTCATGCAGGGATGTCCGAGCTATTGCTCCTGTGGTGCCCGGGCCACCTCCGACTGTGCGCCCCATCACCTCCGCTACCTCCACGGTGCCCGCTGCGTGACGCAAAAGAGCTGCCGCCGAGACCTCCAAGGTTGAGCGCTCTAAAAAGCAGAGAGTTGCCGTTGCTGCGAAGCAAGCACAGCCAACTGCTCCTCCTCCGACCTCCGCCACCACCACAGGTCCGATTACTGGCTCGCAATGGGCTACTCCTGCGGAAGCCGCCACTGCTGCTCCCATCTTGATCGATCAGGCTGGGGTCGCGCACTCTACTATGCCGATCATGGACTTGACCGATGCATGTACTGCTTTGTCCGAGGCATCTCAGCCCGGGCCACTACTCCTGAAGACACCGCTCCTGCCACCAGATCGAAGCGCACTGCTGTTGTGTCCTCCAACCCGACTACTCCTCCCGAAGGTCCTCAGATCTCCTTTCCGATTGCCTCCCACGTCCCTGCTGAAGCCAGTACTAGTGTGCCCCAATCTTCCAGCGCTGTTGTGCCTCCGCCGCCGTCCACGGGCCGCCAGCTTTCCCGGGCAGATCGGTTCCGGCGGGCGTACACTAGCGAACTTGATATTGCGCCGATGCGAGCTTCAGCCGATTCCTCCACTCCTCCGCCTTCTGGGTCCTAGGACCAGATCCCGGCCGATCTTCAGCCCCGATTGGGTTGCCTTGCCACCGATATCAGAAACTTTGCCACTGGGGCCCTCTCCCAAATCCTCGACTCCAAGTACTCTGCCTCGGTAAGTTTGTCTTCCTATGGGGGTGCGTCAGCGCACCCACTGGGTGTAGTCCCCGAGATTCGGGCCGATTGCTTGCAATCAGCTCGGATCTAATCTTCTTCTCTGTTGCTTATTTAGGTCTGACCAAACCAGTTTTTAGGCCATTTGTGATAGACGCCAAGCTGTCTTTGACGAACTGCTGGCCGCTTATTCAGTGGGCTAGAAATCTCTTGTTGCCCTGAAGAAATGTCTGACGCTCAAGCTACGAAAATCCAAGAGCTGACAGGTAAATTTTTACTTGTTATATGCTTGCTTCCGATTGCCATTGCCAAATGACTTAGTTGTACTTGTATCTTTTAGCTGATGCCGCTGACGCCTCCGAGCTAGAGGTCGCCCAGAAGAAGATCGCCGAGGTGGAGAGTCAAATCGGTGAGAAGAAAACTCAGCTCGAAGATGCTGAGAAAGAGTGCGCCCGACTGGCCACTGTCGAGGCCGAACTGCAAGCTAGGACCCATAAGATGACAAGTAACCTCTCAGCTGTGAAAGCTGCTCACGCCGCTGACATGAAGAGGCTGGTGGATGCTTGACATGAGGTAGAGTGCCATGTGATGAAGGAAAGGGACATAGCTGTCAAATGAGCCGAAGACATGGCCGCCTAACACCAGAGTGAGATCGGAGCTTCCCAAGTGACCTTGCCCTTGTCTGCCTTCATAGAGTGGATATCACCCTTGCTGGTATTTTCTTTTTCTGCTCATTCCTTGTTCTCCGATCTGATATTCTAGCATTCCGATCTTACTTTCTCTCTAATTGCCTTTGCCAAATGCCTAGCCCAACTCCACCCCTGCTGCTATTGCCGCTGTTGTTGAGCCCGCCAAACTAGAGGTGTGGTGGTTGATGCTGACGCAGGTTGGGATGCATAAGACTTTGTTGTGGCTCTGGATGCCCGAGTGCCTCACGTGAAGGGTGCTCTATGCACTTGCAAAGCTGGGGTCCAGAAGCTGAATGATATGCTCTTGAAGTCAAGGGCGAAGCCGATTGCTGGTGAAACAAATGCTGATGTAGCTCGGAACCTCAAGGTTGCGCCTCGGCAACTGGATATAATGCTTGACTCTGCTTTCCGATCTGGGATACAGGCTTCCCTTTACATTGTTATGAGCTGGTACCCTGATATGGATCTGGATCTGGTGCATGCCCTTCGAGCTGGGTCAGAGGCCCATGATGGTGCTGTAACGACCCGGCCCCGAAAAGGAACCAAGTCTACTGTGCTTCTGTGCTATCCCTGGATCATTATGCTAGCACACACAGTACTCGACGAAATACCATAAATCACATGTCAAAAAGTAACTTAAGTACATGGTATTTATTACCTCATAGCCTTTGGGCTAGAATACACCGCGGAAACAAACAATACAAAAGTGGAGTCCCATCAACACCAACGGCAAAGTTGAGTGTAGTCATCGTAACCCGACATCGCATCACTTACTCGTCGTATAAAATCCTGCAACACCGAAGGTTACATCCCAAAATGGGTCAGTACTTTAAATGTACGGCAAGTTACTCCCAAAAGAATATATAACAGACCTATCTTCTACATGCAATTTGGCTGGTGAAAAAGCTCTAAGTTTCAATTTGCATAAAGATGATTTTGTCCTACTCAAAGAGTATCATGACAGTACTACAAAGCTCATAATATGATTGAGTTGGTTTCTCCAAGTCAATCTATTCCCAAAGTTGATTAAGCCCGATTGATTAGTTAAATATGATGAGACCCGTCAACATTCCCACTTCTAGATGCTCAAAGTTGTCTGTAACCGTGGACACGGCTAATCATGATCAATTTGTTCACTCTGCAGAGGTTGTGCACTTTTCCCCACAAGACTCGACCACCGCCTTTGGTATTTGACATACTACACGTTGTATGGAAACAGGAAGGTCGAGACATGGTCTTTTAGAAGAGTTTCCCCTACTCTGGCGGTGCCCATCCCACCTACACATAACTACGTTCGTAGCACCACCTAGTAAGAGTCACTACAACTAATCAACCAAGCCAGAGCCCATAATAGCTTGTGGCTGCACACGTAAGCTTCTAGTTATGAAAAATATGATTGATCCCTTTAAGCCTGGGTGGCATTCCGCAGTGATTACTAGCCATCTCCGGGTCACTCAGGCAAATCCACTGGTCCCTCCAGGGTGCCCCCAACCATTCCACCCAGGTGGTTCATTAAGATTATCTTGGTCCTTTTTACTACTTAGTCACTCATACCTCATAATGGATCACTTCCCAATCCACGTCTACTTAGCAAAGCAGTATAATTCTACACGGTGGCGACAATGATATAAGGTTCAGACCTACCTCAATGAACTACTGGGTGTAATAGCATAGAATAATATATAATCCTATCAATGCATAATATTTAAATTGGACTACCATGCATAGGAAAAATATAGGTATAGCTGGAGTATGACCAAAAGAGTAACTTGCCTGGATCCGGAAGATGAAATATTCAACTCGTAGTCGTCTCTCCTTCTCGTTACAATATATCTAACGGTAAAAGATAAATACTTCAACACACAACACAAATCCAAATTGAAGATACAAACAAAAATACAATTAACAACATAAATACTTAGTTGTTGCTATTAATAAACTAATTACTATAGCATGGATAGGTTGAGATAGGATCAAGTTGGATTGGATGGAAATATGATGGAAATCATATATCCGAGGATTGTAAAATCAACTGGATATGTTGGAGGTTGATTATAAAATCAATTGGATGGAGAGTATGTCAAACTCTGGTCGTTTTTCCATATGAATATTTGAATAGGAAATCAATTCTTGGATTGGGTTCAAAAAGATCCGATAGAAATCGTGATGATCTTGTTGACAAGATTGAATTTTTGTAGCCAAATTTATATAAAAAAAGAGATATAACTAAATGGAAGCTAAGATGAAGGTTTGAGGTCAAAATAGAGTATTTATATGATGGAAAGAATGTGACAATTGTTCAAACAGAAAGATTTGATTTTAAGGATCAAATTTGATGAAGAAAATACTCCAAATAAATTATAGAATAAGATGTATATCAAATATACTCAAATTATCAAAATAAATTTGAGTTAAATTTCGAATTATCAAAAGTGGAATATTACTGGAAAATAATAAACTACATTTTCCAAGGAATCCGGGGATATAAAATTTGTCGAAATCCGACTTACGGGCTAGAAGATATGAATTTTTGAAGTTTGGATATTCTTGCTAAAATGAAATACGGGATTAATAAAAAGATGTCACGTGACGAGTTCTGATAGGTCTGCACCTATTCAATTTTTACCAAAAAAAATGATGAACAAAGGGGAGAAAATCTTACCGGTGATCTCGCCGGAATTTTAGAAAAAGGTCTCCGGCGTCAACGAACAGCCGAACGGGGTAGAGGATGATTTGGGCGACTCGATGGACAAGGTTATAGCTCCATGTTCGCCTTAGGATAGCCGAGAAGTTCCGTCGGAGTAGAGAAGAACGCATGAAGAGCACAATGACACGGACGGCGTGCTCCGGCTTGCAATCGAGAGGAAAAATATGTCACAACGGTGCGCATCGGCAAGGGGAAGAAACTAGAGGAAGAAATATGGACTAGGTACCTTTCATGGCAACAAAAATCTTCACCGGAAGTGTGGATGTATCTTTACTCCGACGAGAAATTGTGCACGAAGGAGAGGGCTTTGGAGAGGGACTTTATGTGTGGGGATGTGTGGTTCAAAGGGGTCCTAGGGGCGGTATTTATAGGGTCATGGGGGGTCCAGAGAAGGAGAGTGACCAAGGTTTTGGAAATGGAGTTAATGGCATTCATGGAGAAATAATGGGCATTAAAAGCGAGGTTTTGGAAATGGAGTTAATGGCATTCATGGAGAAAATTATGGACAATTAAAAGCATTAAAACACGTGTTTGTTTCCCCGAATGAATTCCTTATGAACTTGTCCACAATTTTTGTGTAGGTTCTGAAGTGAATCGGTCAAAAGAGTAGATGGGAGGAAAGGAGGAAGAGCTTCAGTTTCCATGGCCATTTTCTTCTATGTTCATGTACACATGAACGAACGAGAGGAAGAAGACAGATCGCTCGGGCTATGGGCCTTAGTGGAAATTTGTCCCAAGATAAAGAAAAAGGAAAGAGAGATAGAGGGAAAAATTAGATAGATGACATCAGTCCAATTGACTTAGGAATCCTATTTTTATTATCTGGATTAAACACTCTCAAATAAAATTGTATAGGCCAAATAAAATATAGAGAGTCTAGGAAAACTATATTTCCCTCTCATAATAAATTTCAGAAATAGATTTTTATGAAAAAAAACTCATTAACGACATTATTAAATTTTTCCAATACTGTTTTTGGAGAATTCATATTATCTCCTCTCATTTTATTTATTAAATTATTGGAAATATTTAAATATCTCGTAAACGTCAATATCCAATAAACTCCAAAATAAGAATTCGAGAATGAGTATGGGACCACAATAAATTTAAGAAAGTCATTTCATTCTCACTCGAAAATATTTAATTGTGGTTCGTACCAAATTTCAAAAGGACAAAAGAAAGAAAATCATTCTTTGAAATTTTGAATAAAGCTCACAACCAAAATTTTCATTATTGGATAAATGATTATCCAATTTTATTAAATGGTTTCTAAGGGTTTAAACAAAAACTCAAGGGAAAATTTTTCATTTACCCCAAAATCAAAACAATTCAATCAATATTATATTATTTATTAACATTCCAAAATTTGGAAAATTTTGGGATGTTACAGGTGGAGTTTGACCGCGGATTTGCAAAATCGCCGAGCAGCTTGCAGAGGCCATGAATCTTTTGGAGTTTACTCCCTATCTTGACGATGCAGGCTCGCCAATCCCGCAACTTTCGCTCAGTGAGCTTCTGTACTCGAGCAGTGAAGATGGTGCCTAGTCTCGGCCTACCCGCCGACCTAAAGGTGCTGCCTCCCACTCTTCACTCTATGCTCTTTCCAGCGAAGATGGTGAAGAAGGTGAAGATTCCTCCGATGGGCACTTGGAGAGTGCAGCTCGAGACCCACCAAGCACTCAGCCCAAAGCCACTGCCACTTCAGCTCCAGGAGGCGCCACCAGCACAACTCCAACTGCTTCAACCACACCGACCCCGGGGGCAGCTGCAGCTTCCACCGGTACTCCGACTGCTCCAGACGTGCCGACTGCTTGAGCCTGGAGTACATTTATTTACCAGCTTCCTTTGAAAAACAGTTCGGTCAAACTCAAGTGCGCCTGCTGAGGGCCACTTTCATGTAATAATCAACATTCGGCCAATCGGCCATGCTTGCTTGTGAACTTGGTTCTTTGCTTGGCTATATATGTACGCTCTCTTGCCTTTGTGTTTTCAAACCAATTTCCTTTTTCTTTGCCTCTTTTCTTCCTTATTCAATATTCTCGCCAACCATACAGTCGACCTGCAGCCTGTGGTTGGGTCGGAGAATAGACTTCAAAGGAAATTTGACAAGTACTTCTAGGTTCTCACTTTTGGCGTAAAGGTAAGGTTTTGCTGACGGGTCGATTGCAGCCTGCCGACTGTTGGCCAGCCGGTCTGGTCACAATTGGTTGTGTCTGCTGTCGGCTAGGTCCGAACTAGATATACTTTAGGGTATGAACTTTCCGATTGATGATTCTGCTCGGCCACATTCACCCGACATTACAGCTGACCTGCGGTCTGACTCGGCTCGAACTGACATTCACAGACCCATCGCTCTTCCTGCTCTTTCTCTTAAATAAATGCACAAGTTTTATCTTTCAACTCCTACAGAATGCGGTCTCATGGACTCATGGCTATTCTCATTAATAATACTGCAAAGGGAAAATGCAACGATGCCGTTCAACTGTAAAATGGGCACAACTACTCGGCGTTCCAGGGACGCTCTGTTTCTTGTCCTGAAGTGTCCACATACCGGGTCGGCTTTCTGCAGTTGATGAGGTAGTATGCATTGTTCTTGAGCGCCCGACTGACGATGAATGCACCTTCCCAAGGAGAGGATAACTTGTGTTGGCCCGCCGATTTCTGGATTCCGCGGAGCACCAAGTCACCCTCGCAAAAGCTAGGGGACGGATCTTCTTGTTGTGGTACTGGCGGAACTTCTGCTGGTATATTGCCGACCTGGACAGGGCCAGGAGACATGCTTCTTCTCTTAGATTGACACCGTCCTCTCGGGCTTCCTTGGCTTCTGCCTCCGTGTACATGGCGTAACGAGGTGAGTCGAACTCAATATCAGAGGGAATGATTGCCTCCGCGCCATATACGAGGAAGAATGGAGTGAATCCAGTTGAGCGGTTCGGTGTGGTGCCCAAACTCCAAAGCACTGCTGGCAGCTCGTCGAGCCACGCACCAGGTGCTCTCTCCAGTGGTTCCACCAATCTTGGCTTGATCCCAGATAAGATGAGGCCGTTTGCTCGCTCTGCTTGACCATTTGATTGGGGGTGAGCTACGGATTCTACATCCAGCCGTATGCCCTGTTCGGACGCATACCGAGCTAGTGCCCCTTTTGCAAAGTTTGTGCCATTGTCAGTGATGATGTTGTTCGGCACTCCATATCTGATTGTTATGTCCACAATAAATTTGACCGCAGTCGGTCCATCTAGCTTCTTGATTGGCCTTGCCTCGATCCACTTGGTGAACTTGTCCACTGCTACCAACAAATGTGCCATGCCACCTCTGGCTGTCTTGAATGGTCCAACCATGTCCAGTCCCCAAACTGAAAACGGCCATGTGATCGGAATGGTCTTGAGTGCTGAGGCTGGTAGGTGGCTCTTGGCATTGAATATTTGACACCCATTGCAGTGCTTCACTAGCTCTTCTGCGGCTGCTTTCGCATTCGGCCAGTAGAAACCATGGCGCAAAGCCTTGGCAACTATTGCTATAGCTGATGCATGGTGACCACACTATCCTTGGTGGATGTCCCGCAGCAGCTCCAGCCCCTTGTCCTCTTCCACACAACGCTGGAGAACTCCAGTCGCACTGCGATGCACTAGCTCATTGTTGATGATGGTGTATGCTCCAGATCAACGTTGGATTTGTCGTGCTTCTACTTCATCTTGGGGGAGTGTACCATCCACCAAAAAATTTCTGATTGGTTCTGCCCATGAGGGTGCAACAACAATTACCATTACAGCAACTGCTTTTGGTTCTGGCTGTTCGGCTTCAACTACTGGCAGCTCGGAGGAGGTGCAGCCGATTGCATCTTGCATGACCACATCAGTCCCCGAGCTGACGACAACAGCCCCTGGTTCGCAATCGGTAGCCCTTGGTTCGCAATCGACAGCCCCTGGTGCGGTAGAATGCTTCGCCAATTTTTGCTCTTTTTCCAATTTTTGTGCTTCAAGTTCTGCCATCTTCAGGTCGGCCGGAATAAAGATGGACTCTGATTCTGGGGAAGGCTTGATAGATGGCTTCTGAATATTTTCCAAAGAAATGCCTGTTGGAATTTCCTTTCTGGTGGATCCCAACTTGGACAGTGCATCTTCTGCTTCATTTTCAGCTCGGGGGGACGTGATGGAACTCGCACCCCTCAAAGAAACCAGATAGCTGGTGTACAAGGAATTTGTAGCTTGCCATGTTTGCATCCTTTGCATCCCAAGTGCCAGTACATTGTTGCACCACCAAATTGGAATCTCCATAACATAAAATCCGCCGAATGCCGATCTCTTTGGCCAATCGGATGCCGTGGACCAGTGCTCCATACTCGGACACGTTGTTTGATGCCGCAAAATGAATCTGCGGTACATATCTAAGCTTGTCACCTTTGAGGAAGTGAGAACTATGCCAGCCCCTAGTCCGTTCATTATCTTGGAGCCATCAAACTGCATTTGCCAGAAATGGGAATCCAGACAGGGGGGCTCATATTGGGTTTCTGCCCAATCAACTAGGAAATCTACCAAAGCTTGGGATTTGACTGTGGTGCGCGGTTCATACTTGATACCATGAGTTGCAATCTCTATGGCCCATTTTTCCACTCTGTCAGATGCATCCAGATTGCCTATGATTTCTGCCAGCGGCGCCGAGCTGACCACTGTGATCGGATGCGCTTGGAAATAGGGCTTGAGTCTCTTTGCTGCCATGTACACACCATAGCACATTTTCTGATAGTGGGGGTAGTTTTGCTTGGAGGTCGAGAGAACTTCACTGACATAGTATACTGGCCTCTGGACATATTGTGCTCTATCATTTTCAGGACGCTCGACCACCATGACAATACTGATCACCCTAGTGGTTGCTGCAATGTACAACATCATTGGTTCTTTCTCAATCGGAACTGCTAGCACTAGAGCAATGGATAGCATGCGCTTGAGCTCTTTGAACGCATCGTCTGCCTTCGGGGTCCATGTGAATTTGTCTGTCTTCTTCATCAGTTGGTACAGGAGAATTGCTTTCTCTGTCTTCTTCATCAGTTGGTACAGGAGAATTTCTTTCTCTCCCAGTCGACTGAGTAATCGGTTGAGCGATGCCAAGCATCCGATGAACTTCTGGACATCTTTGAGATTTCTGGGCTTCTCCATCCGCTCGATTGCTGCAATCTTCTCAGGGTTGCATTTATTCCCCTCTCGGATACCAAGAATTCGAGCAACTTGTCGGCCGGTACTCCGAACACACACTTCTCGGCATTGAGCTTGATCTTGTAAGCGCGAAAATTTGCGAATGTTTCTCGGCGGTCGTCCAGTAAAGTTGACCCTTGCACTGAATTGACCACAAGGTCATCTACACATACATGAATGTTCTGGCCGAGCTGAGGTCGGACGCATCGCTGCATAGTATGTTGATAAGTCGCGCCGCCATTTTTTAGGCCAAATGGCATGGTGAGATAGCAATAAGCCCCGAAAGGGGTGACAAATGCAGTCTTTATTGGATATTCTGCAGCAAGTTTAATCTGGTGATAGCCAGTTGTGGCATCCAGAAAACATAAGAGCTGACAGCCAGCCGTAGAATCAATCACTTGATCAATACGGGGCAACGCAAAAAGATCCTTGGGGAAGGCCTTATTCAGGCAAGTGTAATCTATACACATGTGCCAAGTTACATTCTTCTTCGGAACCAGAACTGGATTTTATAACCAGTCCGGATAGAACACTTCCATGATAAATCCTGCTGCGAGCAACTTGGCGATCTCCTCACTGATTGCTCTTCTCTCCTCTGAAAAGTGCCGAAGTGGCTGCTTGATCGGCTTGGATCCAGGTCGGATATGAAGCTTGTGCTGGACAAGTTCCCTCGGTACACCAGGCATGTCTTGTGGGGACCATGCAAAGATGTCCCGGTTCTCACGGAGGAACTCGACGAGCTCGCTTTCCTATTTGTTGATGAGTCCGGCCCCAATGATGACGCACTTTCTCAGTTCAGAGGGGTCTAGCGCAATCCTCTTGATGTCCTTGTCTGCTTGGAACGCAGTCTCATCATCCTTTCTCTTGGTCTTCGTGCTCGGCATGGGTGCCTTCATCTGAGCTTGAGCCATGGCTACGACCTTGTCGAGCTTGCGCCTTTCTGTATCAATGACCAGGGAATCGGCTAGCTTGGAGCCAGCTGACAAACACCCTAGGGACTTCTTGTAGTCACCGCACACATTCATGGGACCATTCGACCCTGGAAGCTTCATCTTCAGGTAGGGCTGGAACACGTTGAGCATAAACTTGGTGATTGCAGGAGCTCCGAGCAGAAGATGGTACGGGCTGCTCAGATCGGCCGCCTCGAACCAGATCGGCTCGCGGCGGAAACTTTCCTCCGAACCAAACACTACCTCCAGCCAAATGCGGCCCAAAGGAGTGCATGAAAGGCCGGGCACAATACCATGAAAGATGGTCTGACTGGACTGCAACTCACTCTCACTAATGCCGAGCTTGATCATTGTCTTGCGGTACAGAATGTTGATGGCGCTGCCTCCATCAATGAGAGTTATGGTGAACTTGCATGAATATTTGGGCGCTGCCACAATTTCATCTACCACAAGTGCATAACTGCCTAGATTCGGCATCAAGCTTGGGTGGTCCTCTGGGCCCCATGAAATGATACTGTCCGACCAGCTCATGAACTGGGGGACTGCTGTCATACTGGCATTGACTGCCTGCTCTCGGGATCTCCGACTGCCCTTATCATCTGACTCACTGGTGAAGATCACGTACGCCGCATCTTGGCGCGGGAACTGCTGACGCGCATTCGGTGGTGGTGGACCTGGAGGTGGGGGTGGGGGTGGAGGGAAGTTTCTTGCTCCTCCTTCCGACAGACGCTTTACCCAGATGCATTGCCGAGTGGTGTGGGATGCGGGCTTGCCGACTCCACTGTGCATCTTGCATGGCTGGTTCATCATGTCCTCGAAGGTTTATGGGGGGCGGATCGGGCCCTTTGGTCTTTCTGTAGGTTTTTTCCTCCTACTGCCTCCCGCAGCCCCTGGGTCGTCCTGCTGCTGTACTACTGCCACCTGCCGACTGCCGTACTAAGCATCCGGCTACTCATCCTTCCTCTTGTTGAAGCATGTGTTGTTTTTGTTCCCGTTGAAGTCGGGGGTGTTGTTGTGGTTGTTGAAGTTGTTTTTGCGTTGGATCTCGCACCTCTCGCGTCAATTGGGACCATTCGGCCCTCCTGCTTCTGCCGACTGCTGTTGTTGCTGCTGTCCGGAGGACTGACCCTGGATGAAACCGTTGGGGCTCAATTTGATCAACGCATTGCAGCTTCAGACACGGCGAATGAATTAGCTATTCTCATCAGATCGGCCAAAGATGTGATCTCCTTACGCAGGATCTTGTGCTTCAACAATGAGCCATCCAAGCAGTCGTCAGTGAAGTACTGGATGGCTTGGATATCATGAACTCCCTCGCAAGTGTTTCTGAGCTTGATCCACCACTGAAGGTAATCGCGAAGGGGCTCGTCCTTTCCTTGTACACACAACACCAGGTGTCGTGGCATTCCTGGGCACTCATACGTGCCGGTGAAGTTGCGAACAAACGCATCATCAAAATCCTTCCAACAATTTATACTATTGTTGGGCAAACTGTTCAACCAGGACCCAGCTGAACCTTGGAGCATGAGTGGTGCATAAAAAACTGCAACACGCCGACTGCCTCCGGCGATGCCGACTGTGGTCATATAATCGACCAGCCAATCCTCTGGCTTGACTGATCCATTGTATCTGGGGGGTGTCCCTGGGCAATGTGAAGCCTTTGGGACTGCTCTTGCCGAATGCACGGGCTGAAACAGGCCGGACCAGCTGGTGCATCGTCTTCTGGCTGCTTATCTTGCTGCAGCTGCTCAATGCGGTGCCTTGCATCATTGTACGCGATTGCTCGGGGACCTAGACGCTGACTCATTGCCGGCCGAATTAATGTCGTTGGTTGCTCTTCATGCATGTTGTTGACTGCTTGCTCATCCCTCTGACTGCCTCCTGCAGCCCCTTGATTCCTCCGACTGTGGTGCAAACCACCATGCGGCGAAGATGTCTGCCTCTGCTGCCGAGGTGGTGCATTCGGCTGGTTTGCACCCGCAGTTGCCCGAGCTGGTCTTGATGCTACTGGCCCTTGCTGCTCGGTGGCCGCCTTTTGCTGCTGGTTTGCAGCCGCTAGAAGATCGCGCATTCGGCGCATCCTCTCTCGCAGCTCTTCTCCTTCCAGGTGCTCCAGCTCGTTGGCGATCTGCTCGGCAACTGTCATGTTCTTCACAGGAGAACTGTACACGATCTATGGAGCGATGACGGTGGATGCTGCTGGTTGCTGGGCTCATGCCAGCTCTCTGCCGACCTCCAGGCCAGCAACACGAAGCTCGTCTATCACTGGGGGGTGACGCGCTGTCTGATGCCATGCGCTGCATTGTACTCCCAAACTGTTGCTTCCAGACGACGTTTTTCAATGTCCGTCCGATCTGATTTCTCCTTCAGAGCTTGGCGAGCCTTTTCCAGCTCGGAATGCTCTACTACTGGATCGGTGTTCATCTCCACGGGAGTGCGAAGCACATCCGGTGGGTTTCTTGGGCCTGCTGGTGTGGTGGCTGCTTCCCTCACAGCTCGGGTCGCTGAAGTGGAACTGTGGCGACTCGATGCTCCCGCCATCATAACCTCCGCACGGATGTGCGAGGTCATGCTCTCTGCTCCCACATCACTCTCCCCGCCTGGCAACGGATCTTTGAGCTCAGAAAACACTTGTACCTCCCTGGGGAAGACCTCAGGAAGAGTTGCAACAAACACGCGATGACCGCCGAAAGGAATGATGACGTCGGGCGGCAGAGGCATTCCTGCCCCAAACCGCGAGGCGTTGTCGATGACATAGTCCCACGCTCCGCTCCTGAGAACCAGACCGGAGGCTAAGCGCATGTGCGATGCAGATGATGGTCCTGTCCGGATCAGAACTCCAGTTGATGCCTCGGCCTGCCCCACGGTGGGCTCCAACTGTCGTCGTTTGGTAAAGGCAGATGCCATGGGGATGGCTAAAGAGGGGGACAAACCGAGGTTGGTATCGATGGTGCCGGAATCGAGAGTGGGGACAAACACAGTGAGACACCGCGATGTACCTAGGTTTGGGGCTCTCCGTAGAGATAACACCCCTAGTCCTGCTGAGATAGCTATAAGCAATAACTCTGGTGACGAGGGGGTGACCCCACGACTCCTGCGTATGAGGATACTTGGTGCGTATGAAGACTGAAGGCTCGCAAGGGGCACTGATGGGCCCACGGCTGGCCCTCCCAAGGCACCGACTTAGTAGTCCACGACTGATATGGAAGGCATGACTTGGCGCACAAGGCAAAACTAGGATTAGGAAACTATCTCTGTAATATAGGACGGACTACCCGAGACCTAGCCTAGTATATAAAGGTTAGGAGGGGAGACGTCTCGATCATCCAATATCCTATCTACTCTCCTGGTCTTGCGAGAACTCTCCTTGGCCTCCCTTGTAATCGCTCCCTCATGCAATAATATCGAGCAGGAAGTGCTTCTCCTGTTAGCCGACGAGTATCGTCCAACCTGTTCCTTCTCTATGACTAACCCAGGGTCCCTGACCATGCGATTTGCCGAGGCTAATCCTCGTCAATTGGCGTCGTCTGTGGTAACTACACAGGTTGGAATCACGATCTCGGCGGTCCCGTCTTTAGAAAATCATGACTCGAGGGCTAGAGCCAGATCTAACCCACTCGAGGAGTTCAAGTTCACCGCAAGCATCTTCATCGCTCCACCAAGATCACTTAGCCCGCAGAGGAATCAAGCCCAACATCTCGACAACTTCCAGATCCACCGCCAACGGAAAAGAACTTGGCGACCCAGAAGGCAAGCGCGAGGACCCTACGCGGGAATCCCACTCGAAGAGTCGCAACGCCCGACAGAAGATTCGCCAGCCACTCGACGACCCGCCGCCACCCGGACTCCCGCGGCGCGACAAGACGGCGACTCTGAAACCCAAACTGGCAAGTACTACGACCCAGATCGAAGGCCAGACGTATTCGCCAACTTCATCTGGAACCAGTCACTCAGCGATGGGATAGAGCTCGACCCAAGACTCCACGACCGTTTAGAAGACCACTCACGGATTTTCCAAGTCGCAAGGAGAAGAAGGCACGCTGACTCCAGTAAGCTCATAGCCAGAGAGCAACTGGAAGGACCCTGCACGATCCAATGTTTCAAATATGGGTGGGGACGCCTCAGAGCAAGCCACACCCTAGGAGATTGTCGCTTATTCACCGAACTCTCCAACAGCCTCAAGGAGGAAAAGCAGCGTGAAGCCAAGCGCACCCGAAGAAAAGCGCAGTCACCGGCACCAAGTATAGAAAGGCAATACCATACGTCCCATGGACGAGTCTGCATGATCCAAGAAGGAAGACCCTCAGAAGCAAAGCAGGACGCCTACACCCTGCAGAGCCGAGCAGCCGAGAGCCTAAAGATAGCAGAAATCTACCAACTGTGTGGCGCAGAAACCAATATCACCTTCTCTCAAAGCGACCACCCTCCCGCAGTCCCAAGGCCGGGGCATGCACCCCTGGTCCTTGACGCCCAGATCGGGGGATACGACATGGACAGAGTCTTCATGGAAGGGGGCAGCAGCCTAAACATAATCTTCACCAGCACCCTACACAAGACGTTGATCCCACGATCAGTTTTGAAGAAGTCAGGCACCATAATATACGGCGTAGTTCCAGGAGAAGCAGCCACCTCCATCGGAACAATCGAGCTCGATGTCATCTTCGGAAGCAAGAGCAACTTTGCAAGACAAGTCCTCGAGTTAGAAGTGCTCGACTGGCAGTCGCAATACCATGCCAGGACCTGCAGGAGTCATCACAGTCAATGGAAGCTTCGCCAAATCGGACCAGTGCGATCGTGACTTCCACAAAGTCTCCGACACGTTTGGAGCCCAACAACAACTCGAAGAAATAGCCATGGTGATGGATAAAAGCATTTTTCCACTAGCAAGCCGAAGCGAGTCAAAAGAATTCGGCCGCGATTTCAGCGTCGACAGTGACACAATCACCCACCAAGTTCACCCAACGGACCCAGAAAAGACGGTCCGCGTGTACGCCCACCTTCCAGAAGAACAAGCATCCGCCCTCACAACATTCCTTCGCGAAGAGTGGAAAATCTTCGCCTGGTGCCCATCCGACATGCCCGAAATACCGCGAGAATTTGCAGAACACGCGCTCCGCATCAAGCCAAACACCAAGCCAGTAAAGCAGGCGCTGCGACAATTCTCAGAACCCCAAGCGCAGAGCAATCGGAGAAGAAATCAAATGACTACTCGACGCACAGTTCATCCGAGAGACAAAGAAAGCAACCTGGATTGAAAACCCAGTCCTGGTCCCTAAAAAAGACACTGATGTACTGAGGATGTGCGTCGACTACGGGCATGTCAACAAGCACTGCCCGAAAGACCACTTCCCCTGCCAAGAATCGACCAGATAATCGACTCTACAACAGGATGCGACCTCCTATCCTTCCTCGATGCATACTCAGAATACAATCAGATCAGAATGAAGGAAGAAGATGAAGAACACACTTCGTTCATCACCCCCTATGGTGTATTCTGCTACAGAACAATGCCATTTGGTCTAAAAATGCCGGAGCCACGTACCAACGAATGATGCAAGCATGTTTGAGAGACCAAATCGGCAGAAACATCCAGGTCTACGTAGACGACATTGTCATCAAAACCTACAGCACAAGCACGCTACTCGACGACCTCCGCGAAATATTCGCGGCTCTCAACAAGTACAGAATCAAGCTCAACCCAAAAAAGTGCGTGTTCGGCGTCCCAGCCGAAAAACTACTCGGGTACATGGTTTCCGCCCGAGGAATCGAGGCAAACCCCGAAAAGTTCCAAGCAATCGCCAAGATGCAAGAACCAACAAACATCAAAGGCGTGCGGCGGCTCACAGGAAGACTCGCAGCACTGAGCCGTTTCATCAGCAGGCTGAGAGAAAGGACCTTACCATTCTACCAGCTGCTCAGAAAAGGAGAAAAATTCGAGTGGACCGAGGAAGCTCACAGTGCATTTGCAGACCTTAAGAAAACGCTCTCGACTACACGAATCCTGGCAGTGCCCAAAGAACGGGAGAAACTGTAGCTCTACATAGCAGCGCGCAGCAGCGTAGTCAGCAAGGCGCTCGTCGTCGAGCGCGCGGAAGAAGGCAAAGTCCAGAGCATACAAAGGCCAATCTACTACCTAAGCATGATGGCCTACCAGAAGCTCTACAACACACTGGAGGGAGGATTCGACGGCTGCGAACTCAACTACGTCTGCAGAGCAAATAACACGGAGGCCGACGAGCTTGCAAACATCGGATCGACTCGAGGACTAGTACCACTAGGCGTTTTCCTCAAGAACATCAGCCATAGCTCAATCAAAGTAAAGCCAGCGGCGCCCGAGGCAGACGCAGAGGCCGACGACACAAATGAACCAACGCAAGTGGCGGCCGCGAGCACAGCAGACGACACAAGCAGCAAAGAAGTCGAAATTACAGAGCCAGCCGCACTCGAAGACCCAGCCTGGGCAAAACCGTTCCTTCGGTTCCTAATCGAAGGAACTCTACCACAAGATGTCGCAGAAGCCCGACGCATCAGTCGACGATTCAAAGCATTCACAGTAATCAACAGACAGCTATACAAGCGCAGCATCTCTCAGGTCCTCCAAAAGTGTATAGACGAAGAAGACGGCAAATCCCTACTACTCGAGATTCACGAAGGCACCTGTGGGCATCACGCGAGCAGTCGCGCACTCGTGCCCAAGGCTTTTCGAGCAGGGTTCTACTGGCCGACCGCCATGATAAATGCGGAAGATATTGTGCGGCGTTGCATCGCCTGCCAAAAAGTTCGCTAGCAGGCCACACGTCCCAGCATCAGAACTCAAAACTATACCGCTGTCCTGGCCATTCTCCACCTGGGGACTCGACATGGTGGGCCCACTCAAGAAATCCTCAAAAGGAGGACGAACACACCTACTAGTCGCAGTCGACAAATTCACCAAATGGATCGAAGCAGTACCAATCACCAGCTCAACAGCCCTCACGGCAGTTAACTTCATCAAGTCAATCATCTTCAGATTCGGTGTACCACACAACATCATCACTGACAATGGTACAAACTTCACAGCAGCAGAATTCCAAAACTTTTGTCAGGAGATGGGCATCAAAATCAACTACGCATCACTCCCTCACCCACAATCCAACGGCCAAGTGGAGAAAGCAAACGGCCTAGTATGCGGAGGAATAAAAAATGACTCCTCGCACCACTAGAACAAGCCGCAGGCAACTGGGTAGAAGAACTCCCCGCGGTACTATGGAGCCTGCGCACCACCCCAAACAGCTCGACCCAGTATACACCTTTCTTCATGGAATACAGGGCAGAAGCGATGCTGCCGCACGACTTAAAATTCGGAGCTCCCCGAATCTCAGGGTACGAAGAGGAAGAGGGAGAAGAAGCACTGCAGAACGATAAAGACACAGCAGACGAAGCACGGGACACGGCTATAGAAAGATCTGAAGGATACCAGGAAAAGATGCGCACATATCAAAGCAGTCGCCTGCGGACCAGAACTTTCAGCAAAGGAGAACTCGTCTTACAACTGATACAAGAGAAAGTGCACAAACTCGCCCCACAATGGGAAGGGCCATTCATAATCTCGGAAGTCCTAGGAGGCGGCGCATACAGGTTGAAGAACTCGAAGAACGATGAAGACGTGGGGAATCCATGGAACGTAGTGAACCTACGCCTGTTCTACCCATAGTCCTCCAGGCATTTCAGCGGCATCAGCAGCAGTACCGATCGGCAACCCATGTAAAACTCGAAGAAATAAAATGGTGTTGCCCAAACATTATCACTAAAAGCACTCGGGAGCTCGAGCATAAACTCCCCCCGAGAGACGCTATATTCGCTCACGCGACTTTACTTACAAAGCACTCGGCGGCTCGAGCATAAACTCCCCCCGAGAGACGCTATCTTCGCTCACGCGACTTTACTTACAAGCACTCGGGGGCTCGAGCATAAACTCCCCCCGAGAGACGCTATCTTCGCTCACGCGACTTTACTTACAAGCACTCGGGGGCTCGAGCATAAACTCCCCCCGAGAGACGCTATCTTCGCTCACGCGACTTTACTTACAAGCACTCAGGGGCTCGAGCATAAACTCCCCCCGAGAGACGCTATCTTCTCTCACGCGATCTTACTTAAAATCACTCGGGGACTCGAGCATCCACTCCCCCCGAGAGACGCTATCCTCTCTCATGCAACTTTACCGGAAAAGACTCGGGGACCAGAACACAAGTTCTCCTCGAAACACCAAGAGTTTTTTCACAAGAGAATCGTATCGGAAAATGCAAAGTCCTCTAGTCTTCACCCGATCGCAAACGATCACCTAAAGACTCGGGAGCTACTCCCATCGGGAGCGCTTGTCGGGACCCTGGGTTAGCGTATGCAATACTCGCTACAACACAATCATATGGAGAGCCGAGAACCGTACCCACTTGTCTAAGCAGACAAGGCCAAGCACAGAACTTTCTCGGAAAGCATCGAACGTGAGGGGCATCCCATCCAGGCCGGATGATCAACTGAGATGGGTACTCATCGTACGCACACAAGTCTAAATGATATGGGTGCTGAACTCCTATACTCATAGACAAGTCGCCTCAACCATACTATCGATTGTATCATAACCCTTACATAGACTTACTCCAGCCCGATCACTTCGTCGGGGTCTAGGGCGGGATCGATCATACCACAAAGTGTGCCACGTGACAAAGTCACGAGCAATCGCATCGCGATGCCCCAAGCTGCGCACATCTAAGGGCCACTTGGTGTATAAAAGACCGCCAGCCAAATCACAACTAAGGTCTCGAAAACCCATACTAAGACATGCATGTTATAATCATACACGCAGCACACATGTCTAGTATGAACAGCAGGTATCATTGCAATTCTCTACAAAGTTTACAACTTTATTGATAACTCTTACAGAGTGCACACAAAGATCACAAGTATGTGATCCAACATTACATCAAAACATGCGGAAGCAAAGTAGGTCTGAGTACAGACAAGTTTAACAAATGGCTTAGAGAAGCCTTATCTATAAATAAGCCCTTCACGAGGGAACCAGTCTGCTGACTGGGACTACACTAGCTTGGTCTTCAGTCGTCGAGCTCCAGGAAGAATCCACCTTCGGGGTCAGTGGGTTCATCTAAAACATAGATTAAGCAAACGTGAATACAAAGTCGTACTCAGCAAGACTTACGTAGGAACTATACTACTCATGCACATGTATCAAGGTAAAGGGAGGTGGGGTTTCACTGCAGAAGTGTCAGCTTTGACTTGGCTAGTCCTGAATTACGAGTACCAGACTTGAGGTAAGAAGCGTACACGATTCCACTACATGTCTCCAACCAATTACACCACTATGTTGCCTTCCTCGACTTCCCACGAGAAAGCACGCCATAGCACTCACGCTTATCTTGGCAAGTTTTATAAGTATCCATTGAAGTTGTCTAATAATCGAGCACAGCTTTCCAAGTAGTCCCTTACCGCAGACGCGGCTATTCGAATAGTTTATTAACCCTGCAGGGGTGTACTGCTACACACATGAAACTATCAGTTACCGCCGGGATCTCGTCACGCTTCAAGCAGGTGTCGGCGAGGATAATTTCCACAACTTTTACCTCACAGCCAACTCAAATACAATGGAGACGCCTATCTGGGCTGGGGTCCACATCGTGAACCCGGCCGGTTTACCGATGTGGTCCCAGAAGATGTGTGCAGGGTCCCAAGCCGTTTTGAATAGCCGTTCTTCCACTTCGCAGACCGTGCCACAGACCTACCAGAACTTCGAACTACTGCGACTCATTGAACCGAGAAGGGGTGAGTTAGTAGGTTGAGCGGGGGTCCATCTGCCCAACATGTGGTAGTGCTCTTTTTCTTGGATCACCACACAAGAACTCGGGCTTAAGGCAGTGTTCAATGAGACAACCCACTGTGTACTCCTACACAACCTCTCATCGTTCACCTTGTATTAGGGTGGATTCACCGACACAGTTTCACCTTCATCAACATCATGATCACTACCATCCCGACTCACAGTTCAACAACATCATCAACATTGTAGCCACTAAACATGCATATAAGATGTAACAGTTGCAGGGGCCACATGATCACAAACAACTCCTATGTCAGCTAGGATTGTGGTTTGCTTACTACTGTGACAAGATGATAGGCCATGCAAAGGATATGGGTTCAACTATGCGGTAAGAATCGACACAAGGTGATCACCCTAATCATGCATAAGAGAAAGAGAGGGAATTGGGTTTTTATCGACATGATCAAAGGGGGGTTGCTTGCCTTGCTGATGAGGTTCCATAACGGTGTCTTCAACGAAGGGGGTGGCCTCCTTCGATTTTTCTTATATTTTTAGACATATTATTTGCCCAATTTGGAGTTGAAATGAATTAATTATGAATTTCCAAAGATTTGGCTATATTCTGGATTTTCCGGATTAAATTAATTCAATTTAACTGATTACTGTGTAGGCATGACGTCACTATGACGTCAGAGGGGGGCTGACTGCTGGGACCCACTGGTCAGTGGCTGGGGTTAATTAATCTGTTCTGTTAAACTAATTTGTAATTAGTTAGGAGCCTAGGCCCACTAGTCAGTGGCCCAGGGGGGTTTAGGTGGGGATTAGCTTAGGTTTAGGGCGCTAATGGCGTCGCCGGCTCGGGCTCGCCGGACTTCAGTTTTAGGGCACGGGGGAGAACTGAGAGCACGGGGAGGTTGCTGGGAAGCCCGCGTGTCTGTTGGTGAAGGGGGGCCAAAGGCAAGCACTGAGGCGACGAGGGCATCAACCGCGGCGGCGGTCCAGCCACTGTCCTCGCCGGAACTACGCGAGAGGGAACGGGAGGAGGTGGGGAAGGGGGCAAACTGACGAGCGGCTCACCCTGGATCGAATGAAGAAAATGGTGGGGCCGGGGGTTGCTCGACGGCGACGAAATTGGAGATTCCCTTCTCGGCGGTCGGCGGTGGAAGCTCGAAGCGGGCGCCATCTCTGGTGGCGCTGGACCTCAATTGGTGCGGGGGTTTGACGTATACGACGGTTGTGGACGTGCTAGACAAGGCGACGGTGCTTGAGGGCTTCGGTCGCCGCGTTGGAGCGCCGCCGTGCTCCGGCTAGGTCACGGGTGTGCGCGGGGTTTCTTTGCCGGAGAGAAAAGGAAGAGGCCAGAGCAAGGGGAAGGCGTGCGGGGGGGAAAGAGCTGTTGCGTGGCGCACGGGGAAGGTCTCGGGAGGCCTAGAAGGCTGGGGCGTCGCAGTGGCGTCGTCGTTGCCTCCTTGCCTCCACCGAGCTGCTTGGAGCTGCGGGGAGGTAGGAGACAAACGTCTCGGGTGGGCTGGGCCGTGGCAACAGGTGAGTGGGCCTAGCCCAGGGCGCCAGGTAAGGTCCCCCTCTCCTTCTGTTTTTTCTTTTTTTCTTTTTATTTCTCTGTTTTAATTGTTTTGCCCTAGATAAAAATACCTAGGCATTTTATAAAATGTCCCAAATTTTTATGTGGACTTCTAATGCATAATGCTAGCCACTTATAACTTTTGGGAATTTTTAAATTCAAATAATTTGAATCTTAATCCAAATAGGGTTTAATTTAATTTCCAAAGCTCTATTTGGAATTTTGTAAAATTCCATATGTATAAAGTGGGCCCCACAACACTTGGAACATGATCATACACATTTTCAGAAGTTTTACAACTTTTCAACTGAATTTTTGGAACAAATTTTTATCTGGCCATTTGAATTAAATTCAATTAGGGCTTCTGCTTTCCCCATTTTTGAACTTCAATTTGAATTTTGATCATGAATGCAAGGTAGTTCTGGTCCTAGCACATACCTAGAAGAGGGTTCTGACAGCGCTTGCGCGCACCCGACAAAAACTGGAATAAATTAAAGCAGCCACAAAGAAGGATAGCCCAGGTAGACAAAAGCTCGCAGCCTACGCCTGATTCTACAAATCAAACGTAGCATCGGGGGCTACTCCCATCGGGAGCGCTGCCGCGCACCCGATAAAGCCTATACAACGGAGTCAAAGACAAAAATCCTCATTACAAATAAATTCGAAGACAGTTTCCCATTACAACGGAGCCGAAGACAATTTCCATTACAACGGAGTCGAAGAAAATTTCCATTACAAAGGAGTCGAGTGTCACAACCCCAATTTAGGCAAGTGCTAAGGTTGAGTTTCCTTTGCATCATGTGAAAAATTCAAAGAGAAAATCAAAATTGGGGAAAAGAAAAGCCCTGGGAATTTATTTCAAATGGCCACATAAAAATCTTTTTCCAAAAATCATTTGAATATTTGGAAAATTCCTATAAATGATACTGATCATTTTAAAAGTGGGTTGGGTATTTTCCCATGCCCATGGAATATTCAAAAATTCAAAAGGTGCCCTGGAAATTAAATTTGATCCTATTTGAATTGAAATTCAAAATATATTGAATTTCAAAAATACTCATTTTTTATAAGTGGCTAGCTCTCTTTTTTTATGAGGCCATATAAAAAATTGTAGCATTTATAAAAATACCTAGCTATTTTATTAGCTAGGTCAAACATATTGCAGAAAAATAAAAAGATAAATAAAAACAGAAAGAGGGGGGATCTTACCTTGCGCCCAAGGCAAGGCCCACCTAACTCGACCGGCCCAGCCCACCCGAGGGCGCCTTGTCTTCTACCTCCCCGCCGAGCCAAGCAGCTCGATGGAGGCAGAGCACGCACTGGGCGCCACCCATGACACACCCCTCTCGATTCATCCCGGTAGCACAAAAATGTACCGAGATCTACGCCAGAGATTTTGGTGGACTAGGATGAAAAGAGACATTGCTCAATTTGTTGCCGAATGTGATGTTTGTCGTCGCATTAAGGCAGAACATCAAAGACCTGCTGGTACACTTCAACCTTTGTCTATTCCCGAGTGGAAATGGGACAAAGTCGGTATGGACTTCATCACCGGCTTTCCAAAAACCCAAAAAGGAAACAATGCCATCTTCGTTGTCATAGATAGGCTTTCCAAAGTTGCACACTTCCTTCCGGTTCGCGAGTCTATAACTGCTAGCCAGTTAGCAGACTTGTACGTCTCTAGAATTGTATCCCTCCATGGTGTTCCTTTGGAAATCAATTCTGATCGCGGTAGCCTTTTCACCTCTAGATTTTGGGGAAGCTTTCAGAAGGCTATGGGAACTCATCTCTCCTTTAGTACAGCTTTCCATCCTCAGTCTAGCGGTCAAGTCGAAAGGGTTAACCAAATTCTCGAAGACATGCTCAGAGCTTGTGTTATCTCATTCGGAAAGAATTGGGAGAAGTCTCTTCCATTTGCCGAATTTGCTTATAACAATAGTTTTCAATCTAGTCTGAACATGGCTCCTTTTGAACTCCTTTATGGACGACGATGTCGAACACCTTTAAACCGGTCAGAAACCGGTGAAAGACAATTCTTTGGACCGTACATGATCAAGGAAGCAGAAGAGCAAGTTCGCATTGTTCGTGATCAATTGAAAGCAGCCCAGTCTCGTCAGAAAAGCTACTATGATCGTCATCATAGGCAAGAAAGCTACAATCTAGATGAGAAGGCTTACCTTCGGGTTACTCCTCTGAAGGGAACCCAACGTTTCGGTACCAAAGGCAAGTTGGCCCCACGTTACATCGGACCTTTCCGCATTCTTGCCAAACGTGGAGAAGTTGCCTACCAACTTGAACTACCCCTGCACCTTTCCCGAGTACATGATGTATTCCATGTGTCCCAACTCAGGCGTTGCTTCAAGGACCCTATCCGCGAAGTCGACTATGAAACGCTTGATCTCCAAGATGACCTTTCTTATCGAGATTACCCCGTTCGTATTCTTGATTCCGCAGAGCGTGTCACTCGTCGTCAGAAGATTAGGTTTCTGAAAGTCCAATGGTCACACCACTCTGAGAGAGAAGCTACGTGGGAAAGAGAAGACCGTCTCAGTGCCGAGTACCCCACTTTCCTCCCGCGGACTTCTGAATCTCGGGACGAGATTCTTTTGAGTGGGGGCGAGTTGTCACAACCCCAATTTAGGCAAGTGCTAAGGTTGAGTTTCCTTTGCATCATGTGAAAAATTCAAAGAGAAAATCAAAAATGGGGAAAAGAAAAGCCCTGGGAATTTATTTCAAATGGCCAGATAAAAATCTTTTTCCAAAAATCATTTGAATATTTGGAAAATTCCTATAAATGATACTGATCATTTTAAAAGTGGGTTGGGTATTTTCCCATGCCCATGGAATATTCAAAAATTCAAAAGGTGCCCTGGAAATTAAATTTGATCCTATTTGAATTGAAATTCAAAATATATTGAATTTCAAAAATGCTCAATTTTTATAAGTGGCTAGCTCTCTTTTTTTATGAGGCCATATAAAAAATTGTAGCATTTATAAAAATACCTAGCTATTTTATTAGCTAGGTCAAACATATTGCAGAAAAATAAAAAGATAAATAAAAACAGAAAGATGGGGAATCTTACCTTGCGCCCAGGGCAAGGCCCACCTAACTCGACCGGCCCAGCCCACCCGGGGGCGCCTTGTCTTCTACCTCCCCGCCGAGCCAAGCATCTTGGTGGAGGCAGAGCACGCACCGGGCGCCACCTCGACGCCGAGAGGCTTCCAGCCCCCCCCCCTGGACCTCATCTCCTCGCCAGGAGACGCGCAACGTTTGGCCGCACCTTTCCCCTCTCCTCGTGTTTGCCCTCCTCCTCTCTCTGCTTCGTTTCCAAACCGCCCCGAGAGATCGCCGCCGGCCACCGTTGTGCGAGACCGTGGCCAACGACGACTAAGAGCTTCCCCACCTTGTCCTTCAAGCTCCCGTACGTCGTCTTCCCCGAGCTGGAGTTTCAATCGGACCCGAGGCACCCTGAAGTCGACGCTCGCCTCGCCAAATCACCGCCGGCCGCCGAAGATTCCAACGAGAAATTGGACGCCACCGAGCCCCCTCCGGCCTCTCCATGCTCGCCATCGAGCTCTGGTGAGCACCGCGCGTCGTTTTCCTCCTCCCAACGCTCTTCCCGCGGCCGCTGTCGTCGTGTTCGTCTAGGTCAGCAGCCGGCCGCCGCGGGCTTCATCGAGGTCGCGCACCAGAGCGCCCCCTTGACCCCCCGAGTACTCCAGAAGACGCGCGCAAGCCCAAGCTACTCTCCAGTACTCTCCACTCCCTTTCTCGTGGCCGTTAACCCAAGTCCGGCGAGCACAGTGCTCCGGCCGTCCCCATGGCCGACGCCACCGTCGCCACAGAGCCCGCCGTGACCCCCCGTTGGCCCCTGCAGACGCGCGAGGCGAAGAGCAACTCGCCCGTGCCTCCAACGCCCCTCCCCGTGCCCTGTTTAGCAAACCCGGCGGTGCTCCGGCAAGCACAGGGGTCGCCGGCGACGACTAGCCATTAGGCCCCCCCTAATCCCGCACTAACCACCTCCCTGGGCCACTGACAGTGGGCCCAGGCCACTAACTAACCACTGTTAGTTTTAAACTAACAGGGATTTAGCCCCCAGCCACTGACAAGTCGGCCCCATAGGTCAGCCCCCTCCCCTGACGTCAGCCTTTGGTCAGCACGACGCAATAAACAGAAAAGATTTAAAAGAATTAAACAAATTCCAGAAAATGGCACAAAATAGGACAAACTTTGGAAAATCATAATTAATTCATCCTAACTCCAAATATAGCAAATAATATGTCTAAAATTATCAGAAAAATACAAGGATTCTGAATATGCAATTTGTTTTCATGTTTGACCATTTTAAAATGGGTGAACAGTAGCAAACATGCATATGGATCCTTTTCAAATTCAAATTTGGGGTGATTTTGCAAATGATTTTGCAACACCCTTAATTCCAATGGATTCATCCACACATCAGAAACATTACTTCAACTATACCACATCACTTCATGATCAACATTTTCAAATGAACTTTCATGCATTCAAATGCATTTGAAATTCATCGATAACTCAAATGGAGTTTGAATTTGCATTTCAAATGCAATATACTCCTTTTAAATGGAATGCTCAACACATCAGTACCATGAACATCACCATTACAATCTTGTTCATGTGATTGTGCATTGTACATTATGTTGATCCTATGATTGTCATGTTGCTGATAGAAGTGGAGCCGGAATCGGAGGCCACCCCCTTCGTTGAAGACACCGTTATCGAAACCTCGTCAGCAAGGCAAGCAAACCCCCATTGATCATGTCGATAAAACCCCACTTCCCTCTCATGTCTCTCTTATGCATTGTTTAGGATGATCACCATGATCACGTTTCTATCGCATAGTTGAACCCATATCCTTTGCATGACCTATCATCTTGTCACAGTAGTAAGCAAACCACTATCCTAGCAGATGTAGGAGTTGGTTGTTGTCATGTGGCCCCTGCAACTGTTACTGCTTATTGCATGCTTAGTGGTACAATGAGGTTGCTTATGATGTGAGTCGGGATGATGATAAACATGGTGTTGATGAAAGTGAAACGTGTTGGTGAATCTACCCTAATACAAGGTGAATGATGAAAGTCTGTGTAGGAGTACACAGTGGGTTGTCTCGTTGAACACCGCCCTAAGTCCGAGTTCTTGTGTGGTGATCCAAGATGAAGAGTACAACCACACATTGGGCTCACTGACCCCTCTTAGCTTACTAACTCATCCCCTTCGATGTCCAGATGTCGCAGTAGTTTGGATTTCTGTAGGTATTGTGGCCTGGTAGCCAAGTGAGAGAACGGCTCATCCGAGACCGGATTTCGCACCACGCACACATCGTCTGGGTCCACTTCGGTAAACCGGTCGGGTTCACGATAGTGGAAGACAATCCAGATAGGCGGCTTTCATGGACTAGATCGGCTATGAGGTAACAGTTGTGGTGGCATCCTCGCTGTCATCTCTTGAACGGTGACACGCAAAAGGTGGTAACTGATGACACGTGTGTGTAGCGGTACACCCCTGCAGGGTTAACAAAACTATTCGAATAGCCGCGTCCGCGGTTATGGACTGCTTGGAAAGCTTAGCTTGATTATTAGATAACTTGAACTGGATACTTCTAAAACACACCAAGATAAGTGTGAGTGCTATGGCGTGCTTTCTCGTGGGGAAGTCGAAAAAGGCACCATAGTGGTGTAATTGGTTGGAGAAAGTAGTGGACTCGTGTACGCTTCTTACCTCAAGTCTGGTACTCGTAGTTCAGGATTAGCCAAGTCAAAGCTGGCACTTCTGCAAGTGAAACTCCACCTCCCTTTACCTTGATACATGTGCATGAGTAGTATAGCTCCTATGTAAGTCTTGCTGAGTACGACTTTGTACTCACGTTTGCTTAATCTATGTTTTAGATGAACCCACTGACCCCGAAGGTGGCTTCTTCATCGAGCTGGACGACTGAAGATCAAGCTAGTCTAGTCCCAGTCAGACGACTGGTTCCCTCGTGGAGGGCTTGTGTTTAAATAAGGCTTCTTAAGCCATTTGTTAAACTTGTCTGTACTCAGACATAATTTGCTTCCGCTTGTGTTGTAATGTTGGATCACATGTTTGTGATCTCTGTGTGCACTCTATAAGAGTTATCAATAAAAATGTATACTTTGTAGAGAATTGCAATGATACCTACTGTTCATACAAGGCATGTGTGCTACGTGTATGTTTATAACATGCATGTCTTTGTATGGGTTTTCGAGACCTTAGTTGTGATCTGGCTGGCGGTCTTTCATACACCAAGTGGCCCTTAGATGTGCGCAGCTTGGGGCATCGCGATGCGATTGTTCGAGATTCCGTCTCGTGCACACTTTGTGGTATGATCGAGCCCGCCCTAGACCCCGACTAAGTGATCGGGCTGGAGTAAGTCTATGTAAGAGTTATGAGATAGTCGATAGTATGGTTGAGGCGACTTGTCTTTGAATATGGGAGTTCACCACCCATATCATTAGACTTGTGTGCGGACGATGAGGACCCATCTCAGTTGATCATCCGGCCTGGATGGGATGCCCCTCACGTACGATGCTCTCCGAGAACGTTCTGTGCTTGGCCTTGTCTGCTTAGACAAGTGGGTACGGTTCTCGGCTCTCCATATGACTATGTCTTAACAACAAAAACAGGAAAATGGGAAAACCCTATACTACGCCTGGGGCAAATCCAGCCCACCTAACTTCCCCACCCCGAAACCAGCCCACAGCCCAACCCCCCGGTCATCCCCCTCCTCCCGTACGGGCACCCTTGCGTGGCGCCCATCGCCCGGATCCATGGCGTGGACGTCGCCGTGGGCACAATCCCCCCGTCGCCGTCGGCCGCTTAAGGACCCCGGTGCCCCCCTAACCTAACCCTAGCCCGCAGTCCCCCGTGGATCTGGAGCCCCCCCTCTCCTTCGTCTTCGTCAGTCGCACCCGAGCCGCCATGGACGCGGGCTCGTGAACACCCGCGGCCATCGTGCTCCCCGCGTCGCGCCGCCACGTCTAGGAGGTGCGCCATCGTCGACTTCGTCACTCTGCTGGAGGAATCGGACCCGGTCGCCCTCAAGACGGCGCGAGCTCCATCGCCTTCAACCACGGCAGCCGGCGAACTCCGCGCGATTCCGGCCACCCCCATCCTTCCCCGCGCCCGCTGCCATCCACTTCCGCAACTGACGTGGGTAGGGTAATTTTCTTCATGTGGCCGCAACTGACGTGAAGCATAAGCTACCACATGTTGGTTTTGCAGAAGTATGCATCCTAACCCTTGCCGTCATGCATCACAATAGATTTCGAAATTTCTTTTGGTGTCTGGAGGTGCAAGTACAGGTGCAGAAGTCAATTTTCTTTTTAGCTCTTGAAAGCTTTCCTCGCACTTGGGAGTCCATAAGAATTTCTTATCTTTCTTGAGGAGTTCAGTTAGAGGCTTTGCAACTTTAGAAAAGTTCTCGACGAAGCGACGGCAATAGCTGGCTAGGCCAAGAAAACTTCTAACTTGCTTAACTGATTCAGGTGGAGTCCAGTCAAGGACGGCCTGAACTCTCTCGGGATTCACAGCAATGCCTTTTGCAGAAATTACGTGGCCTAAGTAGGTCACTTCTGGTAGCCAGAATTCACACTTGGAGAATTTAGCGTACAGGCGATGCTCTCTAAGTTTCATCAATACCAGCCTTAAGTGTTCGGCATGATCTCCTTCGTTCTTCGAGTAGATGAGAATGTCATCGAGATAAACCACAACAAATTTATCTAGGTACTCCATGAAGATCGAATTCATCAAGCGTGAGAATGTGGCGGGGGCATTGGTTAAACCAAAGGACATGACGGTGTACTCGTAAAGACCATAACGAGTAGTAAAAGCCGTTTTGGGAATGTCCTCGTTTCGGATTCTGATCTGATGATAACCTAATCTCAAATCCATCTTGGAAAAGACAGCGGATCCTGCAAGTTGATCATAAAGATCATTGATCCTGGGCAGTGGGTATTTGTTCTTTATCGTCGCTAAATTTAGCGGGCGATAGTCTACGCACATCCTTTCTGTTCCATCTTTCTTCTTTACGAACAGAACGGGGCAACCCCATGGCGATGAGCTAGGGCGGATGAAGCCTTTTGCCAACGAAGCATCAAGTTGGGTTTTTAGCTCAGCTAACTCATGTGGGGCCATTTTATATGGGCGTTTGGAAATTGGTGCGGTTCCTGGAACAAGATCCACTATAAATTCTACACATCTGTCGGGTGGCATGCCCGGCAGTTCTTCAGGAAAGACATCCGGGAAGTCACGAACCACCGGAATATCATCAAGTTCGGGAAGGGGAAGTACATTCAAAGAATGCACTTGGGTTCTTGTTCTGGGTGAGGTATAGTTGATGGTTTTGCCCGAAGGGTGGGTGAGTTTCACGGATTTGCCTTTGCAATCCAGATAGGCATTCTGTCTTGATAGCCAATCCATGCCAAGGATGACATCAATGTCTGAAGACTTGAGGGCTATGAGTGAAGCAAGGAATACTAAACCCTCAATTGCTATTTGATTACCATGGCTCACTCTATTAGTTTGCCATCTTGACCCTGGAGTTTGAATAACCATTGGGGTGGACAATTCAACAAAGGGTAACTCATGACGAAGTGCATAACTTTCCGACATGAATGAATGAGATGCTCCTGGGTCAAAAAGAACGGAAGTAGGAACAAAATTGACTGGGAGCGTACCAAGAATGACGTCAGTGGGGTCATCAGTCTCTTCGGCGGCAATCTCGTTCAGACGTCCACGAGTGGCGGGAGGAGCGGGTTTGGCGGTGTAGACCTTCTGGGGTGGCTTGCCACGACCATTGTTGTTGTTGTTGTTGCCTCCGGCACGGGGTGGAACATTCTAGTGTTGGAGCTGGTTCTGGGGACACTCGCGAGAATAGTGGCCTGCCTGACCACACTTGTAACAAGCTCCGAAAACAGTGCGTGGAGCTGGGTTGTTTGGTGGAGCGGGGTGGAATTGGGTGGGTGGACGAGGCGCCACATAGGATGGCCTCGGTGGGTTGTTCTGGCGGAACATGCTATTTGGAATCCAGATCTTGCGCTTCTGGGAGCCAGAACTGGATGAACTATCATCTCTGGGGTGTTTGCGAAAGTCGTTGGGGGTGTTCATGTCCTCGGCCTTGATGGCCTTGTTGACAAGGACCTGGAAGGTGGCAAAGTCATGAAGGTTGAGCTCGCGACGGAGTCCACTGTTGAGGCCACGACTGAACCTCTCTTGTTTCTTGGAGTCGGTGGAGACTTCTTCAGTTGCATAACGAGCAAGTCGGTTGAACTCACGACTAAACTCGTCCACGGTTCTTCTGCCTTGAGTGAGGTTACAGAACTCCTCACGTTTGCGGTCCATGAGACCCTTGGGAATGTGGTGCTCGCGGAAGGACGTGCAGAATTCCTCCCAAGATGCAGGTGGTCCAACGGGGCGCATATTCAGAAAGTTCTCCCACCAAGAGCTAGCTGCACCTTCGAGGTGATAGGTGGCGTAGTTAACCTTGTCGCCATCTGCAACATGGCCGGCTTGGAGCTTCCTCTCGATGCTGCGGAGCCAGTCATCGGCGTCAAGGGGCTCGGTGGAGTAACTGAAAACCGGGGGATGAAGTCGTTCAGGGACACCAGCTCATTGCGCTGCTGAGTGGTGTTGCGTGCGATGACTTCCAGCAGGTGGTGAGAGTCACGGCGGTTCCTCTCGACCTCCATCAGAACTTGGGCCATCGTGGGTGGGGGTGGAAGGTTGCCTTCCTCCTGGTCATTCGCACGACCTTGGTTACGACCAATCTGGCCACGTGTTCCTTGAGACATCCTGAAGGTGAAAAACCAAAGTCAAACAGAGTTGATTGAAGAGTCTAATCAAGGTATTGAAGTACTGGAAGGATTACAGAGCAAAGAAAGTAATCATCTTGACAACATGGTGATAAAAGCATACAAGCCATATATTCACAAGCTGTCATACAAACCATACATCGTTTAAGTACAAGCACTAAGCTAATACAAACGTGATGAAGATGATACATCCTTCAGAGGCACTCTGACTTCCTATACATTATTTATCTAAGCCTCTGGAACTTAGACACCTTGCTTAAAATATACTAGGATACTACTACATCCTCACTAAGTAAGACCACAGGCGGTCTCACTCATCTCCATCTCCATAGTAGTCCTCATAAAAGTTACCCGCATATCCCGGTAGCTGGAGGTGACCATCGGAAAACACGGAGGCTTGTGGACCCTGATATCCATTTGGGCAAGGATGGGGCCTAGGTCCAGTGTAGGGTGGAAGCAAAGGACCACGGGGTGGAAAAATGCCTCCAATCTCGGGCCAAGCAACTCGAGAAGGCATCTGGGTCCTCACTGGATAGATCGCATCAAACTCAACTGATCCCACGCTCACAAAGGGTGCCAAGAGCGTCAGTGCTCGGTACAGACGAACACGGGTGGCGTGGAGCTCAAAACGGAGAGCGCGTGCATCACGATCTCTGTCACTAGCAAACCTAGCAGTCACCTGGAGTGCTGGATCCTCTGCAGAGTGATCTAAGTAGAGTCCGGTGTAATATCCCTCTTCTCCTGGAAGTGCAGCAGGGATATAGCGGAATGAAGTCTCTCTCAGCATGGTGTGCTCCTCTCTCAGCAGGGTAATACATGAATATGCAGCATCCTGCACAGCCATGTTCTCGGTAACGCCTATGCCATGTCCAAAGTGGATAGGCTGGGTGACTCCAACGTGGTGCGGATAGATCCGGACGATGCAGTGGAACTGCGTCTGGTTGAAGTCGTGGAACTGCTCCTCGATGGTGTACTCAGGGTACCATCGATATCCCACATAGGACATCATCTCGATCAACGTGGCGGGATGGCCACGCACACCGAGGCACCTGGTCAAACGAGCAATCTGCCGAGGGGGAAGATCTGCCATCTGAAATAGAAAGGAGTTTGCAAATGCATCAGATTATGAGATAAACCTGGAATGACTCGGACAGCATAACGGCTGTAATTGTAAGAAATGACAATTTCTTTCAATCATGAAAACAGCACTTATATAATATGATGTAAGAAATCAGCATTATAACAATGCTAGGAAAACCTGACACAACTTTCCTACGGCTATAAGGAAGCAATCAACGAGATGTGCTAATCAGACAGAGGAGAGCCTAGTCCTATCTTCCCGTAGAATAAGATGAGGGTGACTCAGAACTCAGAACGAAGGGGGTAAGGAGAAAAAGAAGCCTTACGTTGTTCCCTTATATACCCAGAGTAACTATATAACTATAGAATGCTAGACTCGACTTCGGCCAAGGCTACTAGTCCTACAGTCAGTCCTGCTCTGATACCAAGTATGTCGGGACCCGGGGTTAGCGTATGCAAGTACAGTTAAGACATAGTCATATGGAGAGCCGAGAACCGCACCCACTTGTCTAAGCAGACAAGGCCAAGCACTGAACATTCTCGGAGAGCATCGTACGTGAGGGGCATCCCATCCAGGCCGGATGATCAACTGTGATGGGTCCTCATCGTCCGCACACAAGCCTAATGATATGGGTGGTGAACTCCCATATTCAAAGACAAGTCGCCTCAACCATACTATCGACTATCTCAAAACTCTTACATAGACTTACTCCAGCCCGATCACTTAGCGGGGTCTAGGGCGGGCTCGATCATACCACAAAGTGTGCACGAGACGGAGTCTCGAGCAATCGCATCGCGATGCCCCAAGCTGCGCACATCTAAGGGCCACTTGGTGTCTGAAAGACCGCCAGCCAGAACACAACTAAGGTCTCGAAAACCCATACAAAGACATGCATGTTATAAACATACACGCAGCACACATGCCTTGTATGAACAGTAGGTATCATTGCAATTCTCTACAAAGTATACATTTTTATTGATAACTCTTATAGAGTGCACACAGAGATCACAAACATGTGATCCAACATTACAACACAAGCGGAAGCAAATTATGTCTGAGTACAGACAAGTTTAACAAATGGCTTAAGAAGCCTTATTTAAACACAAGCCCTCCACGAGGGAACCAGTCGTCTGACTGGGACTAGACTAGCTTGATCTTCAGTCGTCCAGCTCGATGAAGAAGCCACCTTCGGGGTCAGTGGCATCATCTAAAACATAGACTAAGCAAACGTGAGTACAAAGTCGTACTCAGCAAGACTTACATAGGAGCTATACTACTCATGCACATGTATCAAGGTAAAGGGAGGTGGGGTTCACTTGCAGAAATGCCAGCTTTGACTTGGCTCGTCCTGAACTACGAGTACCAGACTTGAGGTAAGAAGCATACACGAGTCCACTACTTTCTCCAACCAATACACCACTATGGTGCCTTCCTCGACTTCCCCACGAGAAAGCACGCCATAGCACTCACACTTATCTTGGTGTATTTTAGAAGTATCCGGTTCAAGTTATCTAATAATCAAGCTAAGCTTTCCAAGTAGTCCATAACCGCGGACGCGGCTATTCGAATAGTTTTGTTAACCTTGCAAGGGTGTACCGCTACACACACATGACCATCATTTACCGCCTTTGATCTCGACACCATTCAAGGGGTGCCAGCGAGGATGCTCACCACAACTGTTACCTCATAGCCTATCTAGTCCAAGAAAGCCGCCTACTTGGGTTGGTTACCACAATCGTGAACCCGGCCGGTTTACCGAAGTGGACCCAAGCGATGTGTGCGTGGTGCATAAGCCGGTCTCGGTTGAGCCGTTCTCTCACTTAGCATCCAGGCCATAAGCCTACCAGAACTCCGAACTACTGCGACATCTGGACATCGAAAGGGATGAGTTAATAGGTTGAGAGGGGTCAGTGAGCCCAATGTGTGGTTGTACTCTTCATCTTGGATCACCACACAAGAACTCGGACTTAGGGCGGTGTTCAACGAGACAACCCACCGTGTACTCCTACACAGCCTCTCATCGTTCACCTTGTATTAGGTCGATTCACCAACACTTTTCTACCATCACCCACATGATCACTACCATCCCGACTCACATCACAGTAACAACATGGTATCATACTAAGCATGCAATAAGCAGTAACATTGCAGGGGCCACATGATATCAAACAACTCCTACAGTTGCTAGGATTGTGGTTTGCTTACTACTGTGACAAAATGATAGGTCATGCAAAGGAATGGGTTCATCTATGCGGTAGAAACGAAGCATGGTGATCATCCTAAACAATGCATAAGCGAGACATGAGAGGGAAGTGGGATTTTATCGACATGATCAATGGGGTTTTGCTTGCCTTCCTGACGAGGTTCGGGCTCTGGATCTTCAGCGAAGGGGGTGACCTCTTGCTCCGGTTCCACCTCTACTCGACAAACAAAGCACGAAGTAGCAATCAATATGAATGCAATGCTCAAGCACATGATTGAATGTTGAAGCTTGAAGTATAAGTTTTGATGTGTGAGGCAATTCCATTCAAGTGGAATATATTGCATTTGAAATGCAAATTCAAATTCCACATTTGAATTCAACATTAACCAAGTTATATGTGATATAGTTTGATCATTTTGAATTATCTTCAAATGTGTATGATATGCCTCTGATGTGTAAGTGAAAGGTAGCATGTTGCCATGGTTCAGGTTGCAAAAATATTTGAATTGAATTTGATTTAATTTCATTTAAATCAAATAGCAAATGCTACTGATCACATTTTAAATTCAACTCCAACAGAGTTGAAAGTTGCATATTTGGAAAGATAATTTTCTCCTCATCATTTTTCATATATTATTTGTCCAATTTGGAGTTAATATGAATTTTCTATGAATTTCCAAAGTTTGGGGTATTTTCTGAAATTTCTGGAATTATTTTTAATTAGAAAAGCTTTTATTGCGCCAGCACTGCATCAGCATGACGTAGGGGGTTTTGACCCCGGTCAAACTGACCAGTGGGCCAGGGCTGTCAGCCTCTCTGGGATAAATCCCTGTTAATTTAAATTAACAAAGAGATTAGAGGGGTTCTGGGCCCACCTGTAAGTGACTCTGGGGGTCATTAGGGGCTGGATTAGGCTCAGGGTTAGGCTAACCCACCGGCGGCTAAACGCCGGCGGCCTGGCCACGGCGGCGCTGCGCGGATCTGCTGTTCCTGTGGTCCAAACGAAGCGCCGAGACCACGGGAGCGAAGTCCGTGCTCTCGCACGTCTCCTGGTGCACGCCAGCGTCCAAGACGACGACCCCAGTGACGGCGGTGACCTCGCCGGCGGCAACAAAAACACGGGGAGGAGGCAATCGTCGCCACGGTGCTCCAAATCCAGCAATCTTGAGCTCGTTCGACACGTTAGACCACAGGGAAGACGTCGGACATGCTCTTGGGTACGTGTGCTTCACGGATGCTCGCCGACGACGACCGCGGCGGTGAGGTACCTCGGCTTCCATGGCAGCCATGGCTAGAGGAAGCAATCGAAGCGGGGATTTTAGGGGTTTCGGTCGTGAGCTCACCAGGAACTCGACGAAGTAGTCGACGGAGCCGGTGAGGGAACGTGGACGGAGTATTGAACGGCGACGAGCAGCGGATCCGGTGAGCTTTCGGTGACGATTCCAACGACTAGAAGGGCTCCGGGATCTTGATTCCTTGCAGGGAGACGTAGTCGAGGGTGGCGAAGCTGATGGACAAGTTCTTCTGGTTCTTCTCCGGGCTGGCCACGGATGTCTTCGACGGTGAACGGCGGCTGCTCTCGGAGAAGAAGGGGAAAACGAGGAGAGGAAGGGAGAGCACGAGAGAGGAGGGGGAATTGAAGCACGGCTTCACGGCGGTTCTCCAGGACACGATAAGGTGGCACGGGGCGGCCTGGAAGGTCCTGGGCGTCGAGGTGGCGACCACGGCGTCGGCGCCCTGCCACGGAGCTGCTTGGACGCGCGGGAGGAAGACGACAGAACGGTTCAGGTGGGCTGGGCCGGCTAGAGAGCTGGGCCTCGCCCCAGGCGAGAGGTAAGCCTTTTCTTTTTCTCTCTGTTTAATCTTTCCTTTCTTTTTCTGTAATTTGTTTTGGCTCTGATAAAAATACCAAACCATTTTATTAAATGCTGAAAACTTTTATGTGGCCTCATAATAATATAGACTAGCCACTCATAAACTTTCAACATTTTTAAAATTCAAATGATTTGAATTTTAAATCAAAAAGGGGTATTTCTTTAATTCCAAGGTACTGTTTGAATATTTGAAAAATCTATGAGCATGGGGTGGGTCCCACATCACTTGATATGTGATCACACTCATTTATAAGACTTTTTAAAACTCTAACATGAATTTTTGGAAAAGATTTTTATCTGGCCTTTTGAATTAATTCATCTGGGGGGTGTTCCTTCTCCCATTTTGATTTTGAATTTGATTTCCAAGATTTCTTTTTGAAATTTTGACATGATGCAAAGGCACTAGCTAACCCTGGCACATACCTAACAGAGGGATCTGACACCGCCGGCATGGCTCGGCCTAACCACGGGGCTAATCCCCAGTTTAATCAGTAACCCCCCCCCCCATACAGTATGACAGGTGGGCCAACCCCCTTGCTAATTGCTACTGATTTAACTAAATGGGGATAACCCCTTTGTATCACTGACTGATGGGCCCTAGACCTTAAACCATTTCTCTGGGATAATTAAAATGCAATTAGAATAATGTCTCAATGACTTGTGGACCCCTCTGGATATTTCAGATTAAACATAATGGATTATATAAAATCAGTGGCTGACATGTGAGGGCCCCTGATCTGTTAAATAAATAAAAATGGTTTAAATGCCCCTCCCTATGACATGTAGGTCCCACTGGTCAGTTTGACTAGCCAAATGGACTTGTGGATAATGTTAGAATTATTAATAAAATAATTCCAGAAAATCTTTTAAAATGATTTAAAACTTTGAAATTCAATAACTTTTAATCCGTAAATCGGATCGAAAAACTTTATACATGAAAATTGATCAGAAAAATATAACAAATACGGATACGCTATCCGTATGTCTACCCCACCCCCCTAGCACACCGATCATCGACATTCCCCCCTCCGGGCTGTCTGTCGATAATTCCCGGTACCGATAAAAAGTACCCGGATGAATTTATTTCGAACACGAAAGTTGTTCGGAATAGTTCAACTAACACGGATACACCCCCCCCCCTTATGTTTGTCGGATGTCCACGACACCTCCGGCTTGATCCTTCCCCCTCCGGACCCCCTGTCCGGTAATCACCCGGAGCTGGCAGTTCATCCCCGGATGAATTCCCGCTCCGAGCAACGTGCATTGCACTGCGTTAGAACACCGTTAACATTTCATCTGTCATGTCATGCATATGTTTTCATATTATTGCTGTGTATTTACTGTTTCCTCCCCCCCCCCCTTAATCTTAATCTTCGGTAGACCCCGCTGCTACCGCCGACTACACTGCTGCCGGGTACGACTACTTCATCGACGACCCTGCCCCTACCGTCGAGCTTCCAGGCAAGCAGAGCCATTCTCTTCCCCAGATATCGCCTATCTTTCCGTACATTTCTTGCACTAGGCATTGTTACTGTTGCTGCTACGTTACAATCCTATTCAATTGCATAGCCTGTTTTGTCGCCCCTTGATGTACCTCTTTTATCCTATGCTGCCTATTATTATTATTATGTATTATTCAGCAGTGAGCCCTGCGCATTGTTAGCTAGGATTAGATAGAGGGCCGTGATCACTCAGGGGAGTGAACGCGGATACAAATATTATAACTGCACAGGTACGGTACAAAGCAGACACCGCCAAAGGCCCCTATCTGGGTTATGCCTAGTCACCTCAAGTGTGAGCTATCAAGGAGTAATCCTTGTACTCCACCCGAGGCTGACTTTGTCTTGCCGCCATAGGGACCTGGACAGCGGTTGTCCTTAAAGGTAAGAAAGTCGGGCGACCCAACGGTGCCCGCGAGAGGTATATCGTCGGGAACGACAGGGAGGGTACGACTGACGTTACTGGCGTGCTTGGCCCCTGCTCGTATCTCGCGAGAGTTAACAAACCACGAAAGTCGAGCTCTACCAAGAGCAAACGCGAGACAAGGTAAGGAGACGGTTCACCTTGTTGGTAACCGCAGTGACTTGGTGGGACGACAGGGCAGGCACCGATGTACTGGTGGTCCTGACTGCTGTCGTTGACCGCGGGTCGGTTAAGTCGAGACAACGATAACGGTTGTCACGCAAGTTAATTAAAATGCTAAACGGTTCGGCGGATGTCTTCAGTAGCCTTTTGGCTTGTACGCACTACCTACACGTGGGATAAGGAGTGTGGGCTCCCCTGCATCGTAGTCTCGTTCGAGGGTCTTCAGACGTCAGCAGTACCGCGGGCTGATTGCCGGGAAGTGGTGTTGTCTTCTCTTGCTCGAGCGGTGTATTTGTATTTGCTTTGATTTTGCTTCACCGACCAGTCACGCACCGTGCAGGAGTACGTTCGGGTTAGGGTCCAAAGCCCGGCGTACATAGGATATAGTCCGGCGGATGACCTCTCTGTTGATTGCCGAAGGATGGGCTACTTTGTGTCGGATAGTTTTGGTGGAGCGTTCCCTAACAAGGTCCCCGCCACCCTGGAGATCCGAGCGTCGTAGAGTCACGCCAGTGCACCCCTGCAGGGAAGATTAATCTATCGATAGCCGTGTCCACGGTAACAGGACGCTTTATGCTGAAGCTGGATCTTACCACTAGAAACTATTACTATTAAACTGTATGGTTCCGGGTTTTCTTCCTCGCGGGGATGTCGAGGAGGGGAACTCGGAGGCATTATTATTAATGTTAATCATTACAACTTATATTATACAATGTTGCAGCAACTTCTGCTTCGTTGTTACTTTATGCTTTATATGAACTGTTGGTTGATTCTTACCTCATGCTGCAAGACATCGTCGGAAGGTGCTAGTCTTCGATAGGCCTAGCTTCTTACCCTTACTCTGATTTCTATCTTGCAGTCCACTATATACAGCCTCTTCTTTCCGTTGATACAATGCATAATGCTTAGTAGCGGACGTAAGACTCGCGGGTATACTAGATACTCACCTGCTTTATTTCCTTTACTGTTTTGCCTGATCGGCCGCTGCAGTCGACGTTGGAGCCCAGGAGCAGGAGTACCCCGGAGACGGATACTACTACGTCGAGACCCCCGCTGACCAGGACCAGGAGTAGTTTCGGAGGCTCCCAGGCAGGAGGCCTTGCCTTTTCGATCTGTATCTCTGATGTTATTTGTGCTAGCCTTCTTAAGGCAAAACTTGCCTAACTATGTCTGTACTCAGATATTATGGTTTGTATAACTTATGTATTCGGGTCCAAGCGACCCCCCCCCCTTTAATGTAACATATTGGTTTATCCTTTTGTGTTTTGTGTTGTGCTGTGATATTCTCACCGTGGCACCCTAATCTCAGCCGTGTACCCTGCGTGTATGATTACTGTACACGGATTGATTTTGGGGGCGTCACAACCGGCCGAGGAGTCGACAGAAGATGAAGTCACAGGAGACGCAGGCGAGTCACCCCTCGACCCATCAGAACTGTCACTGCTTGTTTCCTCCCAGTATGGATCCAGACGGTTGCCACCGGCATCAAACGCACGAACAATGAGGGTATCTTCGCCATAAAAATGACAGCAAATACTATCCCCGTCACGCAAGTTTAGCTGCCGTGAAAACGACCTCCAGCCAGCATGAAGAAAAATCAAGGAGCCATCAACAGAAAGCTCAACCCAAGAAGGAGGTCGAGCGCACCCCTGAAGCCGAAGCCATAGACCCCCCCCCCCAGATTAAGTTCAGAAATCATGGAGGAAAATGAGAATGGAAGAGGAATCCGAGTAGTAGTGCGACTAAGAATGCGCAGAAGGAAGTCATAGCACCAAACACCCTCGTCCGCACAAGACGAAGAGGGTCCACGACGCCCACCATGAGAAGAGCGATGGGTACGGCCACCACGACCACGCCGGCCACGACCTCAGCCAGAAGCACCACCACCCCACTTGGGAGCCATAGGCAGAAGAAGAAGATAGGAGGAGAATGGATGACCAAGCCCAGGAAACAAAGCAATAGGTATTTATAGCGCAGCCCAGGGGCAAACCAGGAAAAAATACAGAAGCCCAGGAGGCGCCATCATTAAATCAAATACCAAGCACGTCAGGCGTTATGAATTCCAAGAAAAGATGCCTTCACACGGTCAGCAATACTTAAAGGACGCGTCAAATTTTGCCTGTTTCCCATACACACCATGGAAATCCAACGGGCACCAGGCAGCACGGCGTCCAAGTCATCATTATGGCCAGAAGACGTGATAGATCGAAGCCCGAACGTCATCATAGGTCACCATATAGCATGACAATGCCTATCAACGCGACATCCCAAGAAGGACGGATCAAGATAAAAAAATTTGGAAAAACAAAAGACTGGCAAAGGTCACCTTTCTCTTAGTGCAAAAATATTTCAATTCCAAAATCTTTTACTCCCATCGGGAGTATCTATACTCAAAACAAGAGTAAAAGACCAAAAACTTGAGAGTTCAGGTGCTCCCTCACCCAGAAGATGAGGATATGCCCGAATAATCGCTCACACTTACAGAGTTTCGGGTGCTCCCTCACCCAAAAGGCGAACATGCACTCGCAGAACTACTCGCGTCAGCGGAAACAACACATCTGTAGAGTTCGGGTGCTCCCTCACCCTTGAAACCAAAAAGTGTACGAGTGGCTACTCACAAAAGCTCAGCAAGCTAGACTACCCGCGCACTCGACGGTATTCCGAGTGGGTGCTTTCCTATATGACTCCTCGCCTAGGCGCGCAAAAGCTCCGCGGGTGACCACTAAACAGCTCACTTGATTGTTTATTCCAAGTGGGTGCATCTCTATTTAGGCTCCGCGCCTCTGCAAACAATGCTGCCTGGGCTACGACACACTGTACTCAGATGCCACGCAAGCTTAGCGTGTAGGTAAGACCCCGCTGTGCAGAACGGCCGGGCCAGGACTTACCACAGAGCGACTTCACTCCCGATTTTTTCATGCGCTCGCATGATAGAAAGAGCCGAGCGGACGCGCTCAGGCTATTTACTTAGACTGGCAGCAATTGATCTTATAAGACCTGCAGCGGCATGACTTTGCTAGACATCGGTCGTTCCAAGTTCATGTCAAGGGACGTGGGGTTGATCGGGCTACTGCGGTATTTCCACTAGCGCAATTCACCAAGGCTCGACCAGTCGACTCCTTGGGCCCTTTCATCTTAGCAATCCCTCGAAACAGGTATTGTCATGGCTCAAAACTGCCAGCGACCCGCAGTTGTGTTGCGCCTATAAAGAAATGACGAATTCGAGTCCCTGCGCGACTTTTCGAGTCCCCCAGGCACTCGGGGGCTACTGACGAGGGGGTGACCCCACGACTCCTACTTATGAGGATACTTGGTGCATATGAAGACCAAATGCCCGCAAGGGGAACTGATGGGCCCACGGCTGGCCCTCCCAAGGCATCGACGTAGGAGTCCACGACTGGTATGGAAGGCACGACTTGGTGCACAAGGCAAGACTAGGATTAGGAAACTATATCTGTAATCTAGGACAGACTCCTCGAGACCTAGCCTAGTATATAAAGGCTGGGAGAGGAGACATCTCGATCATCCAATATCCAATCTACTCTCGTGGTCTTGCGAGAACTCGCCTTGGCCTCCCTTGTAATCGCTCCCTCACGCAATAATATCGAGCATGAAGTGCTTCTCCTGTTAGCCGACAAGTATCGTCCAACCTGTTCCTTCTCTATGCCTAACCCAGGGTCCCTGACCATGGGATTTGCCGAGGTTGATCCTCGTCATGTGGCTACAATGAATGCTCCTTGAGCTGTTTGAGAGGAAGGAGAAGAGGGCTCTAAGCACAACTCCCTCATGTCTCTCTCTCTGGTGGGTAGAATGCAATAAGTGCTCTGTCGTCCTCACGCAGGAGGGGTACCCGGGGCTCTTATAGGCCGAGCCCAGGGTACAAAGGGGAGGACCCAGCTGCCAGCCTCAGATGAGCTGGGGTCCTCACATCGTGTGCTACCAGATGACCTGGTGTAAACTTGCGGCTCTCCATACCGCTAGCTTGTAGGTCTTGGGCTGTGAACAGTGGAGCTAGGATCTCGGTCATGTCGGCCTGTCTGCGTGATCGGCGCTGGAGGAGACCGCACGCCTCTGACAGCGCGGATCTTCTAGGAGTGCACATTGATGAGCTTGTACGAGGTGTCCGACCTGGGATTCAGCTCGGATGTTGCCTTGTCCTCTTCGGCCGAATGAACCTAGGTGAGGCCGATTGCACTCTCTTGGGGCAATCGGCCTCCGACCTAATCAGTTCGGCCCACTCCTTGCTTGGTCTTGATTAGCTCGGCCTTGATCAGATCGGCGACCATCAGGTCGGTGATCTTTGCCTTGATAAAGTGTTTCTCCTGAGTGAGCCTACCCGAGGTCATTCCCACGACAAAAAGGAAATAAAGTAGGAAATAAAGTGAGGTATAAACAGCGGTGGAAATATGTACCGGGGTCCCGTGATGTTCACTAGTGAAGTATCTCTCCAAAAATACGATAAAATAGCTAAGCTGGGTAAACAAATTACTGCTGGGCAATTGACAGAATTATAAATGCACCGCAATGCTAATTATGCTACTGGAAAGCTAGAGGCTCAAAAGTATGGGCAGTACGCCAAGACAAGTAGACCGAAATCCATCTGCATCTGCTAACTAATCATCCACCTTGAGCTATATATCTAGAACATCTCGCTGGTATTAAGTTGCGAGCCCCACCCAAAGTGTAAACTCAAAGCAACAGACAACTGCATTAACAAACTTTGCATAAGGTAAACAATCCTTGCAACCGCGGTTACAAGCATCGTTGTTTTCTCCCTGGTGGCAATAGCACATCCCCTAGTCTCATGTATCTGTCACTCAAGCTAGACATCGGGGGCATGAACCCACAGTCATGCATAAACACTCCCTCTTGGAGTTAATATCTACTACTTGGCCAAAGCAATAAAATTTAACGGAGAACATGCAAGAATTGATCAAGAACAAAATATAAAAGGTAAACCAAATATATAACTCATCACAATCTGAAAATAACCTCATAATCCATCGGATCCCAGCAAACACAACATAGGAACAGCAGAAATAATTACATAGATGCCTTGATCATGTAGGGCAGCTCACAAGGGCTAAGAATTGAAGCACAAGGTTGGAGAGAAGACATCACATAGTTACTGGTCATGGACCCATGGTCCAAGGGGGACTACTAACGGCACATCCGGGAAGCGTCCATGGTGGTGGAGAAGCTCCAGGAGGTCAATCCTCCCACCAGCAGGTGCCGGGAAGAGGTCTCCTGGTGCTCCCGATCTTGGAAGCGCGGCAGCGGCGGAACAGAGAGGAAATTCGCGATGCCGGGGTCTCTCCAAGGGTTTTTGGAACGAGGGGTAAAAATAGGCCGAGGGAGGCACCAAGGGGTGGACCCACCTCCCAGGCGCCCTGGTGGTGGGTCTAGGGAGGGGGCCGCGCCACATGGCCCCCCTCCGGTACTTCTTCGGTGATTCCAGAAGCTTCCTGTACGCTGATTTTTTTATCTAATTTTCTTGGAATTTTTGGAGCTCTGTAAATATGGGTAAAAACCTGAAACTTAAAGACATCAGCAGACAGGAACTGGCACTGGGTGCACTGAGTTAGTAGGTTAGTCCAAATATGTGTAAAAATATATAAAAGTGTAGAAAAACTCATAGCAATGTCACCTAAAAGAGCATGGAACAAGCAGAAAGTATAGATACGTTTGGGACGTATCAACATGCCCAAGCTTAATTCCTGCTCGTCCTCGAGTAGGTAAATGATAACACAGATAACTTCTGTGGTGACATGCTAACACACATATAAGAACTTCAAAGTAAAGCAAGTAAGATATGCAATTCAAGTCAGGATAACAACAAGCAAGAGTCTATATCTAGTATTGAAACTAGCAAAGTACGAACATAAAGGTGCAAGAGTTCTCGCTGTCTGTGACTCGAATGTCTCCAAATGGTGTTTGCGTGCAAGAAGTGGGAGATGGGTTTAGAGAATAAAAAATAATATATAGTTTAATTTAGAACTAGTAGTGTTGCCCCCTTCTCTCTTTTTATTTCTTTTTCTCCTCTTTCTATTTTTTTGTATTTTTGTGGCCTCATTGGATCTTTCTATTTATCTCTCATTTGTCCTCTTTGGGATCTTTTAATTTGTCATTTTTGGGATCTTTTCCTCACTTAAGGGCGACACTATATTTTACAATAATATAAAGAAGATCTTCACACTTTACAAGAAGTACTCAACATAAGGAAAGATGAAAACTATCATGATGTATGAAAATGTATGCCTCTACCAGTGTAGCAGAATATGCAATGATACTAGCGCATCATGTAGCAATAATAAGGGAAAATCCCAACTAGCATGCGTCTCCTCGATCAAGCAAAAGCATGTATGACATGAAGATCAAGTCATGATATGGTGGATGTTGCATGGCAATGTATCTCGGAAAGGCTATGAAAATGCCTTCATAGGTAGGTATGGTGGTTGTTTTGAGGAAGATATAAGGAGGTTTATGATGACAGAGCGTATCATGCCAAGGGTTTGGATGCACCGGCGAAGTATGCACCAACTCTCAAGATGAGAAAGGGCAATGCACTGTACCGAAGAGGCCAGCAAAATATGGAAGGTGGAAATGCCAACAATCGAATACTCGCATTAGTTCGAAGAACTCATGCACTTATTATCGGTAACTCTCTATCTAATCAGGAGGTTCACAAAGAGACAAGTACCCCGAGGAGGGGAGTGTATGGGAGTTTGGTTATCTTTGCGCATCCCCGACCCATGGTACATGAGGGTACTCTATATATTTCAACCCCTCCAGAGGTTAGAGATCCATCTAGTAGCTAGAGTTCTCAACTAATTTTTGTAGTTTTCGAAAATAAGAATGGATTGCCCAAAATACGACACCTATCACTAATAGGCTCAAGCTCTTGGCAACAAAATTCCAAACATTACTCAAATCAATACCTCAAAACTATTGCAAGTTACTACTACACTTGTATTAGCAACCTTAATTACTTACTCATGTAAGACACACAACTCGGTGCAACAAGACCACTCTCTAAACAAGATAAGCATGAAAACTCAAGAGAGTTCCTAAATCAACCTAAATAAAAGATCTTAAAATGATAAGCATGAAAACTAGGAGCTAAGCATGATAGTAGCTATGAAATAGATAAAGAACACACACAAAAAGAAAGATAAGCATGCAAGCCTATGTTGTGTTCTACGGTGGAGTGGAGCGTGTTTATCTCCCAAACAATGAAGGCTAGGATCCAACTTGTTATTAATAGCAAGCAAAACTAAAACAAACTAAAAATTAAAGAGCCAGACACTCCAAGTTTAGCACATAACATATGAAGTGATAAAAATATAGCATGGAGAAGGACGAACTGATGATTGTTGATGGAGGAGGGGATGCAAGGAGGCATCCCCAAGCTTAGACGCTTGAGTCTCCTTGGATATTTCTTGGGGTGCATGGGGGCATCCCCAAGCTTGAGCGCTTGACACTCCAGAATCTTCTTTCATCATCTTCCTTCGCATACTTGAAAACTCCCTTCATACGAAACTCATCATAAGCTGATTAGAGTGGTTAGTACCCATGATAAAAAAAAATCTCCACTGGAAGTAAATATTTTCATGAAGAGATACTATTTCTCATGATTTTCAAAAAGTTTTTGCAAATAAAAAAAAAGCTTAAGATCTTCAAAACGATGAAAACGCAAAATGTGGCAGAATATGTGAAAAACAGACTAGTAGGTAGTAAATAATTTTTTTTCGGGGCACTTCTGCAACTCAAATCAAAAAACTCAGAACAGACGGACGAAAGTATTTGTATAGAGCATATTGTCAACAAAAGTCAGATCAAAAAGATGATCTGGTGATTTTTGGCCAATTTTTCCGTCAAGGGGACAGAATCTGTTTCTGGACAGCATGTCACAACTTTTGAACTTTCTTGCAATCGGAGGCTAAAACTTGGCATAAATCTTGTAAATAAAGATACAATGATGTTGCTACATGATACGTACCAAACGTATCTATAATTTCTACTTGCTCCATTCATGTTTTGGGTGATATTGCTAAACTTTTGATCATATTTGGACTAACCTATTAACTCAATGCACCACAGTGCCAGTTTCTATTTTCTGTTGTTTTTGTATTTCAGGTTTTCCCATTACTTAGGGCCAGTTCTTTTGCAGCTTATTTCTAGAGGTGGAAATAAGCTGCCCCTCCCCAGGCTTATTCTAGAAGCCCAACTTAAATTTTTATTATAGAATCCCACTAGTTAAAGGTTAACTAATAGGCTTCTAAAATAAAAAATTAAATTGGACTTCTAGAATAAGCTGGGGGAGGGGCAGCTTATTTCCACCGCTGGAAATAAGCTGCAACAGAACTGGCCCTTAAAGTGCCAGAAAAATTCAAGGAAAAATATATAAAAAAATCAGTGACACGGAAGCTTCCAGACGCCCGAAGGGGTGCTGGGGGGACCCACTTGATGCCTAGGCGGACAGGGGGCGCGGCCCCACCCTAGGCCGCGCCAGGGGGGCGCCTGGACCCCCTGGTCCACCCCTGGATGCCCCCGTTCGCCTATATTTACCTCTCGTCTCGAAACCCCCGAGGACATAACCCTTTTTCGCGATCTCCCCTTTGTTCCGCTGTCGCCGCGCTTCCAAGATCGGGGATGCCAGGAGACCCTGTCCCGGCACCTTGCCGGAGGGAGGATTGACCTCCGGGAGCTTCTCCACCATCATGTACGCTTACCGGAAGAGTCGTGAGTAGTCCACCTTGGACCATGGGTCCATGATAAGTAGCTATGTGGTGTCCTCTCCCCCTCTTTGTTCTTCATTGATTAGACCTTGTGAGCTGCCCTACATGATCAAGGCACATATGTAATTCTTCTGATGTTGCTATGTTAAGTTTGATGGGATATGATGGATTATGAGATTATGTTCAGATTGTGATGAGTAATATATTTGGTTATTCTCCTTTTATATTTATGTTCTTTAGTAATTCTTGCATGTTCTCTGTTGCTTTTTATTACTTTGGCCAAGTGATTGATTGTAACTCCAAGAGGGAGCATTATGCATGATTGTGGGTTCATGCCCCCTGATGACTAGCTTGAGTGACAGAAACATGAGTCTAGGGGATGTGTTGTTGCCATAAGGGAGGAAACAATGGTGCTTGTACTTGCGGGTGCAAGGATTGTTTACTTTACGCAAAGTTATTTTAATGCAATTGGCTGTTGCTTTGGGTTTACACTTTGGGTGGGTCTCGCAACTTAATACGAGCGAGATGTTCTGGATAGATATCTCAAGGTGGACGATTAGTGAGTAGATGCAGATGGATTTCGGTCTACTTGTCTTGGCGTACTGCCCATGCTTTTGAGCCTCTTCCTTTCTTTTGTAGCATAGTTAGCATTGCGGTGCGTTTTTAATCCTGTCAATATGCCCAGCTATAATTTGTTCACCTTGCATAGTTGTTTATCGTCTTTTGGGAGAGAGACATCACTAGTGAACTTCATGGGACCCCGGTCCATATTTCCATCACTGTTTACACCATCAATTTACTTCTTGATTTTACTTTTAGTAGCATTTATCATTACTATCTACCCTTGCGTTTGAACCTTTGTAAACAACAAGGCCGGAGAGATTGACAACCTCTCTGAACTTCGTTGGGAGCAAAGTTACTAGTTGTGTGTGCGGGTCCAGGTAAAGTAAGCAACCTCGGTCGTGAACAGCGCCATTGTTCAATTTACCACCTTCTTGTCGTCGTCGGAGTCCTACTGGAGACAAACCTTCGTATCATTGCCAAGGGAAATTTGCCTCTACGATACATCTCACCTTCCACTTGGGGTAACCAACGAAGGGCGAGAAGCCATTATCATCTCTCGTGCATCAAGAAAATTTCTGGCACCGTTGCCGGGGACTCCACTCTTCAAGATAGGGGAGTTGCATGCTATCTTTTATCTTTGCTTTTTAGTCTTGTTAGTTTACCTTTCAGTTTTTATATTTTTGTCCTTTATGAAAAATGCCAAAAAAATAGTTACCTTGCTAGTAGTTGTCATTATGTCTGGTCCTTTTGCCTTTGGTGAAGCGAAAGTACTCACCTTTAAACAAAGAGTAGGTGAAAGTCTGAAAGATGCTTGGTATAGAATTAATGATTCTCAAAAAAGAGCCGCCAAGAAGCAATCCACTACTATCCTGCTTAGAAACTTTTATGTTGGAATTACTTCTTGGAATAGGTTTATTCTAGATACTGCTATCAATGGGAATTTCCTAGAAGTCCCAGATTGGGAAGCTCTTAATGTTATGGAAACTCTTGTTGGAAATCTCCCTGTTGTTAGCATTCAAGAGGACATTACTCTAGCTCACATTATGTTCATATTGGGTGTGCATGTAATTCTTAGTAGCCTTCTCTATTTCTAAAAGTTTATCATAACTAGGCATGTCTTTATCTCTAGGAATGGAGTTTCTAGTGCTAGGCTAAGTGTTGTGGTTCCCATAGTTGTTGGATGGGAACGGTCTAGGATTGCTACCAAAATTACTCCTATAAGCATTATTATTAAAGTTGTTCCTAGAAATAAAATTAACATCATCTTGCTCTTGAGCAACCAAAGAATTTAAAGGAACATCATGAGGATCAATAGGAGCTTTCTTAGTAAGTAAAGACATGATCATGTCAACCTTTTCATTTAAAGAGGAGATCTCATCAACAGAGTTTACCTTCCTACCTGTTGGAGCTCTCTCGGTGTGCCATTGAGAGTAGTTTGTCATCATCTCATCCAATAGATTTGTGGTAGCACCAACTGTAGTTGACATAAAGGTTCCTCACGCGGCTGAGTCTAACAGATTCCGCGAGGTAAAGTTCAATCCTGCATAGAAAGTCTGGATAACCATCCAAGTAGTGAAACCATGTGTAGGGCAATTCTTAACAAGATATTCCATGCGTTCCCAAGCTTGGGCAACATGTTCATTATACAATTGCTTAAAATTCATAATGTTACCAATTGGATAATCTTAGCAGGTGGGTAGTACTTCCCAATAAAAGCATCCTTGCACTTATCCCAAGATTCTATGCTATTCCTAGGCAAGGATTGAAGCCACACTTTAGCTCCTCCTCTCAAGAAGAAAGGAAAAAAACTTAAGTTTAACAATATCACCATCTACTTCTTTGTACTTTTGCATATCACAAAGCTCAATAAAATTATTCAAGTGCAAAGCACCATCCTCTCCAGCACCGGAGAATTGATCTTTCATAACAAGATTCAACAAAGAAGGTTTAATTTCATAAGAAGGTGCTGAAGTGGCAGGTGGAGCAATAGGAGTGTTGATAAAGTCATTGTTGTTGTGACTAGTGAAGTCACACAACTTAGTGTTTTAGTGGAACCCATAGTGGTAGCAGCAATCAAGAACAAAGCAAACATTTTTTTGTGATTTTTGATAAAGGACACTAAGATAAAAAAAACTAGAAGGTAAACTAACGAGACTAAAAGGCAAAGATAAAAGATAGTGTGCAACTCCCCTATCTTGAAGATTGGAGTCCCCGACAACGGCGCGAGAATTTACTTGATGGCGTGAGAGTTGACAGGTATAGCTTTGTTTGCTTCCCTGGCAACGGCGCCAGAAATTAGCTTGATGGCTTCTCGGCCCTCGTTGGTTACCCCAAGTGGAAGGTTGAGTTGTAGCCTAGCAACAAGTTTCCCTCGGTGAAGATACCAATGTAATCTAACTGGAGAACTCCAAATTCTGCAAATAGGTGTCAAGACACCAGATAATAAGTTGACATGGACCTGTACACACAACAGATAACTTTGCTCCAAACGAGTACAGAGAGGTTGTCAATCTCTCCGGTCTTGTTGTTTACAAAGGATTAAACACAAGGGTAGATAGTAGTGGTAATTGCAACAAAAGGAAATAAAGCAGGAAATAAAGTGAGGTGTAAACAGCGGTGGAAATATGGACCGGGGTCCCATGATGTTCACTAGTGATGTCTCTCTCCCAAAATACGATAAAATAGCTAAGTTGGGTAAACAAATTACAGCTGGGAAATTAACAAAATTATAAATGCACCGCAATGCTAGAGGCTCAAAAGTATGGGCACTACGACAAGACAAGTAGACCAAAATCCATCTGCATCGACTCACTAATCATCCACCTTGAGATAACTATCCAGAACATCTCGCTGGTATTAAGTTGCGAGCCCCACCCAAAGTGTAAACTCAAAGCAACAGACAATTTCATTAACAAACTTTGCGTAAGGTAAACAATCCTTGCAACCGCGGTTACAAGAATCGTTGTTTTCTCCCCGGTGGCAACATCACATACCCTAGTCTCATGTTTTTGTCACTCAAGCTAGACATCGGGGGGCATGGACACACAATCATGCATAAATGCTCCCTCTTGGAGTTACTATCTACTACTTGGCCAAAGCAATAAAAAGTAACAGAGAACATGCAAGAATTACTCAGGAACAAAATATAAAAGGTAAACCAAATATATAACTCATCACAATCTGAATATAATCTCATAATCCATCGGATCCAAACAAACACAGCATAGCAACAGCATAAAAAATTACATAGATGCCTTGATCATGTAGGGAAGCTCACAAGGGCTAAGAATTGAATCACAAGGTTGGAGAGAAGGCATCACATAGCTACTGGTCATGGACCCATGGTCCAAGGGGGGCTACTCACGGCACATCCGGGAAGCGTCCATGGTGGTGAAGAAGCTCCTGGAGGTCAATCCTCCCTCCGGCAGGGTGCGGGGAAGAGGTCTCCTAGTGCTCCCGATCTTGGAAGCGCGGCTGCGGTGGAACAGAGAGGAAATTCGCGATACGGGGGTCTCTCCGAGGGTTTTCGGAACGAGGGGTAAAAATAGGACGAAGTGGGGCACTAGGGGTGGACCCACCTCCCAAGCGCCCTAGTGGCGCGGCCATGGAGGGGGCCGCGCCACCTGTCCGCCTGGGTGGGCCCTGGACCCCTCCGGTACTTCTTCGGTGATTTCGAAAGCTTCATGTACGCTGATTTTTTATCTAATTTTCTTGGAATTTTTGGAGCTCTATAAATATGGGTAAAAACCTGCAACTTACAGACATCAGCAGACAGGAACTAGCACTGGGTGCACTGAGTTAGTAGGTTAGTCCAAATATGTGTAAAAATATATAAAGTGTAGAAAAACTCATAGCAATGTCACCTAAAAGAGCATGGAACAAGCATAAATTATAGATACGTTTGGGACGCATCAGTAGGTAAGACCCCGCCGATCCGTCGGCCGGGCCAGGACTTTACACAGCGTGACTTCACTCCTGACGGTTCCATGCTCGGTGCATGATGAAATTTAACCACTAACGAACGCGTTGGTCGTATTCAGTACGGTAAACTGGAGGAGTTTATCCTATAAGCCCTCCGCGGCATGGACCTTTCTTGACACCAGTCGTTCCCAAGTTCATGTCGAGAGACTCGAGCTTCATTGGGCTACTGTGGTATTTTCTGCTAGCGCAATTCACTGAGGCTCGACCCATCGAGTACCTTGGTCCCTTTAAGCTTAGCATCCCTCTCAAAATTGTCTCTTACAAATAGAACGAGTGACTTACGACTCGCAAAACGACACACACTATTACGGCTATTGCAGGTTCGAGTCCCCCAGGCACTCGGGGGCTACTGACGAGGGGATACCCCCATGACTCCTCAGCATGAGGGTACCTGGTGCTTTTCCAGACGGAAGGCCCAATGGAAGCTTTGACTGGCCCAAGATCAGCCCACCCGAAGCACCGATGGCTGCACCACATGGAATCCAAGGCGTGTCCACCAAGACTAGCTAGATTAGGCAATCGCCTCTGTAAACCTAGACGGACTCCTCGAGACCCAACCTAGTATATGAAGGCTGGGAGAGGGGACGTATAGGACATCCAATCTCGCATAGCTCCACCCTCGGCAACATAAATCTCGCCGGGACCTCCACTATAATCGTCTCCACCATATAATACATCGAGCGGGAAGTAGGGGTTTTACCGATCGAGGGCCTTGAACCTGGGTAAATCCCTGTATCCTGTTAGCCGACGAGCATCGCCAACCTTCACTCCTCTCTGTACGATCTAAACCCAGGGTTCCTAACCATGGGATTTGCTGAGGCCGATCCTTGTCAGAGGGTGACCCCGCTGTCCACCAGACAGACAGTCACTCTCCAAGCGCAGCCGGTGTTGGTCTTCATCCCGAACTCCCTCGGCACGGACTGGAAGTTCTTCCTGAACTCCGGAGGCATTGGTAGTGACTCCAACTTCACCGCATTGACGACCTTGCAGAAGGAGTTTGGCCCTACTCTGGAACGTAGAGCCCGTAGTTCCGGCGCTTGGCTGGTGTCGCCTCCGGCATGTCGTCGCCCATGACTTCCACCATCTCCTCCGACTACACCTCCTCCTTGCCTTTGTCCGCTGGCGTCACCACCTCCTTGCCCTTCTCTTTCGGCGTTACCACATCCTTGCCCTTGTCGATTTGCATGAACAACACAAATGTGAAAGGTTGATCGGCAATTATTCCACACCACTTAAAATAAACACCCTCGATGCTCACTACCCTGAACCCCTATAAATAACCATCCTTATACTCAGTACCCACCATCCGAGTCAGATCCCTCTTTTAGCTCTCCATCTCCTACTGCAACTACCCACACCACCCACCATCGCTAGGACCGCCAACCCCAACCCCTTCTCATGGGGCCTCGGATGGAAGGCTTTCTTCCTTGGGGCTTCACAAGGTGACTTCACCAGGTTCAAGAACACTATGGAGGTGTGCTCGAACTTCAAAAGCATCCAAGATATGCGCCAAGAAGGCATCAATATGGTCATGAGATCTACGTCGAAGGAGCGGAAGACCATGATCCCTGACCAAGTGAAGGGCGCTCAGTCAATACTGTCGGAGATATTTGTTTGGAAGGTAATCTCCCAAAACCTTAGTTCGAACACTGGGGAATAGGTCCTCGATCTCGACCAGAACGATGATGAAGGTCGGATTCACGCACGAGAGCCAAGCAAACACACACAGGGGACACAAGGAGCTACCCAGGTTCGGGCCACCGTGATGGTGAAACACCCTACTCCTGCATGTCTGGGATTTCTCTCATGGAGATGTTCATCGGGAGCTTACAAACCTAGGGATCGGGAATGGCCGTCCCTCTCTAAAGTGCCTTGGGGAGCATTAACTACTTTGTCTTGGGTCCTCTTCCTCCTAATCTGGGGGAAGGGATCCCACATGGGCATCATTACTTAGGGGCAAAAGGGTCCCCTTATCCTATCTCAAGCTTTCTCTCTCCGACTAAGAGAGGATTAAACGGGTAGTACACTTGGCCATGACTTCGTCTTCATGAGGTGCTTCATGAGCTGGGGGTTCGTGAGGCATTAATAAGGAAGGTCCTCGCGATCCAAGTCTTGATCTGGGTCTCGACCTTCGCGAGGCCTTCCGTACTTGCGAGCCTAGTCCTTCAGGAAGGGAAGGTACGACCAAGGTGTCGACGGGGTAGTCTTCCTTAGGCGAATCTCTCCGGGTGGTTCTCGGGACCGAGGTCCTTCATGAGGGGCGTCCTCATGAGGCTTGGATTCCCTGGGGGCCAGGAACGTCCCAAGGCATCCTAGTTTCCACTGGGCCGACAGTAGCCCCCGGGCCCGCGGCGTCAGTTGATTCGAGGTAGGGGACGTCGCGGGGCCAATAACTTGTCGGGCCTAGGGAGAGCATGTGTCTCCTAGGACTCCGACATTTGGACTGTTGCCCTTTTGCATCGAGGATCTTGCCACGCATGGCACGGTCATCTCTTGGATTCTCGCATCATGGAGGCGAACCGTCGGGTAGGAGTTAGAGCTGGGGGGCTATAAGAAGGGAGGCCTTGCTCCTTCATTCCCATTGTCAATGGCATGCCTTCTTCTTCCACCGTAGCTTCTGGCGGAAAATGATGGATGGCAATGGCTAGGCTGGGCAACCGAGCATGAAGAAGAGGTCTTCGATGCATGAGTCATCGTCTTGGTCTTCAGCGAAGGAGTCGACCTTTGATGAGATGGTCTCCAATGAGCTGGTCCACCGGGCTGGTGAAGCGCTGGCTTGCTGTCTAAGCCTTTGTCTTCACCATTGCCTTGGCGCTGGCTTCATGAGGCTCGGGCCTTCCTCAAAAGGGAAGGTGGCCTTCTCCTGGGGAGGCCCTTGGTATTTGTGAGGCTCGGGTCTTCATCCTTGCCAGCAGTTCCCCAAGCGAGGGATCGGTGGGGGGGCTCGCGCTGAAGAAGAGAGCTCCCGAGCCGAGGCTTCTGGTGAAGGGGTGGCTCGCGATCCCCGACTGGGCTCAGGAGCTGGTGCTCCCTCGCAAAGCCATGGATATGGTGGCTTGGCGAAGGAGGTGCTCGTGCGTCGTCACGACCTCAGGTCAGGAGGGAGCCTCGTGAGGGGGCGCCTCGTGACCCGGTTTCGTCAGGAAGGAACCGGGCCTCCTGAGGGCCTTCTAGGGCCTTGGCGTGCCTCGCTGTCGTCTCTAGGCGCCCGACGACGGGGACAACCTTTTCTCATGGAGCCGAGGTAGCTGCTTGGTGAAGAGGGGACGACGACGACCGTCACACTTGAGAAAAAGTCGGCTGCCCGCCTCAACCGCAGGTTGGCGAAGACATGTCCTTTGTGTGCATGGCGCTAGGCTTATCCACTGTGCGAGGTGCCTTGTCCTCCGCTGTCTGGCCTTCTTGTTGGGGGGGGGGTTATCATACACCTCTAGGAGTTCTGTCGCCGTCTCTCGGCGCTTGCGGGTGATCGTGCTCGCGGGTGGCTGTGTAGGCCTCCCACGGGACTTTTGAAAAGCATGTAGGTTAGGGGGAAAACTAGCTGCCCACAGATGCGTCGCCTGGGTATTCATGTTGACTCTGAAATGTAAAGGACTGCACGTTGATGAAATAAAGAAGAGGAGTTGGGACTTGAGGCTCTTACTTGTTGAGGGCCTATTTGTTGCGTGCCGGAAGGCTTTCATGAGCTGCCGTGTGTGAGAGCATGCTCGCGAGACAGACTCGTCAGCATTTCCAGGCATTGCATGTGGGTGCCGAAGGGCCTTCATGAGTCGCCATGCGCGAGAGCATGCTTGCGAGGATGAAGTCGGCGCCTTCAGGCTTGTTTTATTGAAATGTTCAAAACAGTTTTCTTAGACATCCCACTCTATTTATCAGACATCCCACTCTGCGCCATGATAGCCCCCGCTCGTGCAGTGCACGGGGGGATTCGATGGTCATGAGGTGTTCATTTGTCGCGGAAGTTGCTTGCAAAAAAAGGATGCATGAAAACATGAAAAAGGGGTGACTGGCCAGTCATGCAAGAAAAATGCTTTTTCAAGACGAACCAAATGTTGGAAAATGCGAATAAAAGGTTTTTATTGCAGTTTTTTGCTCACGAGCTAAGTTTTTACAATCGACGGGGCCGAAAAAAGCGGGGAAAACGCAAATGGAGTTTTCGGTGTTGTGCCTGGAGCTGAGGATGATGCGCACGGTGAGCGCCCTCAAAATGATATCACACTGCTGCTGGTACTATGTCCAGAGCTGAGGTTGATGCACTCGCTGAGCGTCCTGAAGTGTTCGATATGACCGCCGGTGCTATGTCTGGGGCTAGGATGTCTCACCATTAGGTTCCTCAATAAAATGTAATACGCTGCCACCGGTGCTGTGTCCGAGGAGGGGGATGTCTCATCCGGTGGATGGTCCCATAATAAATTTAACCCAGGTCGCCGCTAGTACAGGGTCAGGTGGCGAGGTGTCGCATCTGGTGGATGGCCTCATGAAGGGAGGTTAACATAAAGGTTGTCTCCGGTGTTGTGTCTGGGGAGCTAAGGAGTCTGTAAGTTCAAGTATGTGATCATAGGGGGAGGGGGTGAATGATCACTTCAAATTTTTGCATGAATCTATGAAGTGAAGCATAACTTAACAGCAGAAGAGTTTCAACAGAAAGGTAAACATCGAAGCAGAACATGATTGAAGCATAACATAGCGAATCAAAAGCATTGAATCAATTGCATTGAAGCAGATCACTGAAGCAATTGATAAACTGAATGTAAGTGCGGAAAGAAAAACGAACTCTTGACTCGGCGATGTTTGTTCGACCAGTTCACACTCTGCAAAGTGCTACGTCTGGTTGGAGGGACTTGTGATTGAACACAGGAGCTAACATCTCTCCGTCCGTATCTCCACTGCACCAAACTCCTTGAGCTTGGTCAGTTCTTCACTCGTGGTTGATTATTGAGGAAATCACCGAAACCTTTGACAAACTGGACTTCGAGGCGACAATTACTCTTCGCTCTCTGAAGAACAACTCTCTAACCGTCTAGGAGAATTGCAGTTCTCCAAGATAAAAGGGCTAGCAAACTTCTTCCTAAGTCATAATGAATCAACTCAGATCACTAGGACTTCTGCTTCTGTGGATGGGTTTTGGTTTGCTTCGGTGGGGTTGCTCTCTCTCTCTCCTCTGTAAGGAATTAATTTTGGAGCAGCCACCGGCCAATGAGGGCGGGGGTGGCGTATTTATAGGTGGCAATCCCTAGGAGCGAAATGACTGAAGTGACCCGATGTGACAGCTTGACACCTGTCCCCAACGGTCATATTTCCAATCAAGGCGCAACTTTACTTGCGGTCCAAGTAAAGCTGACTCACGGACTTGGTTCTGCTTCAGGAGCCGAAAGAACTAAGTCTTCGCTGGTGAAGCATTACCTAGCGCACATGAGATTTCTCAACTCTGGTTTCTCACTGGTTTGGATTCGATCTGAGTCTTTTCACCAAAACCTTCGGAGTACATTTACTAAACCCCTCTTGATAGTACGGTTTTTCCTACGACTCAAAGAAGTGAAAAAGAACTATGCAAAAACAACTAAGTCTTGCGCCATCTTGGTCATCTTCTTCCATAAGACGTGCTTCAGGATTCCTTATCCTTTTAGGGGTCGACATCCGTGATGAGCTTCACTCCAGAGGATATGCTTCAGTAAAAGTATAAATCTTCGTTGAAGCTTTATCACCAACCTATAACTTCAGGAACCTAACCATCTGTTTTACACTAGAAAACTTGTTAGTTCCTCTACTGTTTTGCCCAACAATATCCAAAACTCATGGGGGTATAACTTTGCTCTTACAGAGTCACATCCGGTGGATGGCCTCATATATCAGGGGCCCACCGCCGGTACTGTGTCCGGGGGGCGAGGTGTCGCATCCGATGGATAGCCTCAAGTATCAAGGGGACGTTGTCGGTACTGTGTCTGGGGGGCGAGGTGTCACATCCAGTGGATGGCTTCATGAAGGTATTGTTGTTCTCCGAACGGTTCCTTACCTGAGGAGGCGGGAGCCTAGGAGGCTTGCTTCGCGATGGCGAGATGGTCCTGAGGACATCCCCGTCACGAGGACGCTCGCATTCCCAAAGCATCGCGAGGTCTCATTGACGACCTCGGGTGCGGGCTCAGGACGCTCACGTCATGCTGGGGGAGCAGTCAGTGTGCAACTAGTCGTTCCCTTGGCCTTGGAGGGAGCGGGAGCTTCCCTTGGCTCCGAAGCTTCGTGGGAGGCTGGTCATCGAAGAGGAGGCTCGCTCGCGACCATTCTCCCGTGGGCGGCTATTGGTGCTTGAGAGATCCTAGGGCACTCGCAGCAGGCATAGTGATCGCCCGTGCGGCTGCCAATGACGGGACTCGCGAGTCTTTCATGCCTCTGAGTCTCGCTGGTCTTGCTCGGCCTTGCAGCCGGGTTCATGATGATATACATCAGCTTCTGGCTGATAGCCGCCAAGTTCGACGTGCCGTAGGCACACTGGAACGGCATCATCGAGCGAGTCGACGGAGTGTGGGGAGGTGCGTCTAAGCTCCGGGGTGAGGCCGGTAGCTGCTGATGGGGAGGCGGCCAACCATCTCGCAGCCCTTGACGCGAAGGTGTTCCCGAGCTGACACCATTTTTTTCTCGGACGCAGCCCTCACAGCGTGGCCCACCACTTCCACACGGGCGGCGTGGTCATTGACTCGTCATCATGAATGTTGTGCCGCTCGTGATCAGGGAGGAGGGCCGTTGGGGGCGGCGTTGTGGTGGAGCCTCCGATCCCCTCTCTCTGAGCTTAGGATGCACAGAGGTCGCCGACGCGAGCAGGGTCGCTGGTACGGCTCCTGCGTCAAGGTACACGTGAATCACCTAGGGGGCGCCCAGCTTGTTGGCGGACGGGGGCAGCGCTCTCCTTGGGCTCAAGCCCCCGGGTGGTGTTTTCGACCACGGTTAGTGGAGACGTCACGGGAGCGCTGACGACCCAGCTGCGCTCGAGGGAGAGGGAGTGGTCCCAGAGGGGCGTGGCGGTCGCGGGGCCGACGGTGTTATCGTGAAGCCTGTGTCGCCTTGCGCTATGCGAGGCGAGGAGGAGCGCTGGAGAATAGCTTTAGGGCCTTCTCCTGAGAGGGCCCTTGGGTAAAGACAGACGCAGTTTACCTTCGCCTGCTCTGCTTGACGCTGAGTGGGGATCGTGGTTCCCGCGTGGGGGAGACCCCAAGCGGCGTCGTTGGCTGTGTTGCGCAAGAACGCCGCGCGTCTGTCCATGCTACTTGTAGTTCTCTACAAAGAGGAGCCAGCGGAGATAACAGTTGCGGAGGTGAGACGCTGCTCCTCGAAGTTCCTATTGACAAGCTCGGCCCAGCGGTGGTCGTCGGGACTAGGCCCGTTGTCGAAGTAGGGGCGCATCTCTCGAATTAGGGTGAGCACCTCATCGAACGGCAAGAGCACCCATCGGAGAGCCACCATGTCGGTTGATGAGGACGTAGGGGGCGTTGCCAAGGTGCGAGGTGAAGGTTGGCGCCGCGAGGCCCGCCGATCTAGAGGGGGTACCTGATGCGGGATGCCTCCGAGTTCAGAGGAGGCAGGGCGGCGACGTGGAGTGGAAGCAGAGCAGCCTTCGTGGTCGCATGGTCGCGATGTGCCGCTTGCCGACGGGGAAGGTGAAACCCGATGAAGAGGCTCGGTTGGTGTTGATGGTGGCAAGGCGATGCTGTCGGAGACGATGCATTGGGGACCCAAATCGGCCCGAGGCAGATCCAGATCCACGGTCCCTACGCAGAGAGGGCGGGCCACGTGTCTCCCTTGCGTGTGATGGATGCTCTCCTCCTCCTCGGTGACCTTCCGGTGACATTGGGGACGCGGAGGCGTCGAGCAAACGACAGAGACGAGCCTACCGGTCCTCCTGGTTGGTTGGGGAAGGTGGTTGAAGCAGCGTAGGAGTTGATGCGGTCGGTGTCGCGACAATCTACGACGTTCGTTGGACTAGGGGCCGGATGGGGAGAGCCTCCTTCTCTCCCACTATGTTGTCGTTGATGGGCTTGTCACGGTTGCGGGTGCTGGTGGAAAATCCGCGCCTCGCACGATTCCTTATGTGTCCACCGCGGGTGGCCGTGACCTGCTCGACGCGCGTCGTGACCATGGCAATGTTGAGGCCGGAGATGAAGACGAACCCCCCTACCTGGCGCGCCAAATGCCAGAGAGATTTGTTTGAAAGGTAATTCCCCAAAACCTTAGTTCCAACACTGGGGGGCTAGGTCCTCGATCTCGACAAGGACGATGAGGAAGGTCATATTCACGCACGCGAGCCAAGCAAACACCCAAATGGGACAGAAGGAGCTACCCAGGTTCGAGCCACCGTGATGGTGTAACACCCTACTCCTGCATGTCTGAGATTGCTCTTATGGAGATGTTCATCAGGAGCTTACAAGCTTGGGATCAGGAATGTCCGTCCCTCTCTATGGTGCCTTGGGGATCACTTAACTACTCTGGCTTGGATCCTCTTCCTCCTCATCTGAGGGAAGGGATCCCACATGGGCCATCATTACTTAGGGGCAAAAGGGTCCCCTTATCCTATCTCAAGCTTCTTCTCTCCGACTAAGAGAGGACTAAACAGGTACTACACTTGGCGATGAATTCGTCTTCATGAGGTGCTTTGTGAGCTGGGGGTCGCGAGGCATTGATGAGGCAGGTCCTCGCGATCCAAGTCTTGAGTCGGGTCTCGACCTTCTCGAGGCCATCCGTTCTCGCGAGCTTGGTCCTTTAGGAAGGAAAGGTCCGACCAAGGTGGCGAAGGGGTAGTCTTCCTTAGGCGAATCTCTCCGGGTAGTTCCCGGGACCGGAGTCCTTCGTGAGGGGCGTCCTCAGGAGGCTTGGATTCCTTAGGGGCCAGGCACAGCCCGAGGAACCTTAGTTTTCACTGGGCCACGCCAAAAGGTTATGAGATAACTTTTGCTTGAGGTGAGTGTATGGTTGGAAACATATCCTTCTCAAGGCAGGACGCCGATAGTTGCCACACGTGTGGGCGGAGCGCTTCCGCCCACACATTTTTAGATGACAATTTTAGTTATGTATAGATGGAAATTATGAGTCAAAATTACTATGTTGAAACATACATGACAACTTTTGTTTTAACATGGCAATTTTGGCTCATAATTGCCATCTATACATAACTAAAATTGCCATCTAAAAATGTGTGGGCAGAAGCGCTCCGCCCACGCGTATGGTGCGTATAATGATTCTCACCACACGTTCGGTTGGTCTTCCGCCGCCCAAACGCCCACATACCCTGCGCATCAATATTAAAGCACACATCCTTCCACACCCAGCTTTAATGTTTTTCGGATTTAAAAAAGTTTTATCTTCTAAATAAAAATTCCGTTTTCACCATTAAATCCGTCTCGACGAGATCTTCAAAACTAGATCCCATATTGATATGTTTCGAGAACTTTTTTTCGGACCAAAAGTTGCCATGTTGTTTACACTAAAATTGTCATCATGTTTACACTAAAGTTGCCATGATGTCTTTCATCTATTATTTTCTTCTAGATTTAAAGCCACTATTGTATTTTAACGCCTTTTGACTCATCGCCGAGGACCGGGGACAGCTGCGGTGATGCTTAGTGGACCCCGAGCAGATATCTGGCGCGGGGAGAGGGGGGTGTGCGACATGGTGGTCTCCTAGGTTACGAATGCGTCGAGGAGATCCTCCGACGCATCTCAACACATGACGGTAGGAGAGGGGACATGGATCGGGGGGAGAGTTTGTCGACGGTGTGGTGCTGCTCTGGCGGCAACTATTTTTTGTGCCCATGGCGATTTCTATTCATAGGACATGGCAATTTTCTATTCATATGACATGAAAATTCTTATTCATAGGAGGACCAGGGAGAGCTGCGGTGATGCTCAGTGGACCCCGATCAGATATCTGGCGCTGGTGGGGGGAGGGGTGTGCGACACGGCGGTCTCCTAGGTTACGAATGCGTCGAGGAGATCCTTCGACGCATCTCAACGCTTGACGGTGGGAGAGGGGACATGGATCGGGGGAGAGTTTGTTGACGGTGTGGTGCTGCTCTGGCGGCGACTTTTTTTGTGCCCATGGCAATTTCTATTCATAGGACATGGCAACTCTAATATATAGGACATGCCAACTTCTATTCATAGGACATGACAATTCTAATTCATAGGACATGACAATTTCTATTAATAGGACATGGCAATTTGTTTTCATAGGACATGGCAATTCTTATTCGTAAGACTAGTATCAAGTTGCCACCCTCACATAACTAAACTTGCCATAAAAAATATCAGCGATTGCCATGTTTCGTGTCACACATGTGGTAGTTATCAGCATTGCCATAAAAACGTGCCACACGTGTGGGTGCAAGGTGGCAAGCCCACACGCTTTGGTAGCAACTTTAGCACATGTGAGATGACAACTTCGCTAAATACATGGCTACTTTGGCTAATAATTGCCATCTATGTACACCTAAAATTAGCATCTAAAATATATGTTGGCGGAAGTGCCTTCGATATACGGCAATTTTATTCATAGGACATGGAAATTCTTATTCAAAGGACATGGCAATTCTTATTCGCAGGACTAGCTTCTACAATTTGAAGTTGCCACCCTCACATAACTAAACTTGCCATAAAAAACATCAGGGATTGTCATGTACTCGTGTCACACATGTGGTAGTTATCAGCATCCCAAGTTTTTTCTATTTACCAATGGCAAACTATTTTCTTTTTGTGTCCATGACAAATTTAACATATCTTTCGTCATGGCAATTTAAGATATGCTTTTGCCATGGCAAAATAAACATGTATTTACCCAAGTTAAGTTTATAAAGTTTTATTTTATGAATTACGACAAATTTGCATAGAACGTTGAAGAAAAAGTGCAAAAAACGTAGTTGAGAGAAATGATGGTAATTTTAGTGCAAACAACATGGCAATTTTAGTGCAATAGACATGACAATTTTGAACCCGAAAAAAAGAGTTGTCAAAACATATCGATATGAGATCTAGTTTTGAAGATCTCGTCGCGAGGGATTTAATAGTGAAAACGGTTCTTCAATTGGATTATTTATTTAAAAGATAAATCATTTTTAAAAACTGAAAATGCAAAAGATGTTGCTAACGTCATACAACGCATGCATGCATAGCCTATGTGTTCGGGCCAGCCAAGACTCCACCTGAGCGTGGATATCGGGACCCTTAAATAGGGAACGACTAATTATGGAGTACTCGTTCGCAGCCCGCTCCAGCGAACAGCGCCACGTGTCGCGCTTACAGCGATACTCGGGATTTCGTTTTTTTATTTTTGTGTACGCGTTTTTTATGTTTAAAATTGGTTTTTTCGATGGTTTTTTTTACTTTTCCGGTTTTCGCACGTTTTTTCAATACGTTTTGGTGAAATAAAAACAATTTTTTTTGAAAAAAAAGAGGCACGACCTTACCTTCGCGGGAGGCACGAGTCGTGCCTCAAAAAAGAAGGCACAAGTCGTGCCTCGTGCCTCCGGAAAAGGCACTCGTGCCTTCTTTTTTGAGGCAGTCGTGCCTTTTTTTTGAGGCACTCGTGCTTTTTTTTGGCACTCGTGGCTCTAAAAACAGGAATTGCAGAGAAACGAGGCACTCGTGCCTCCTTTTTTGAGGCACTCGTGCCTCTAAAAATAGAAAAAACAGAAAAATGAGGCACTCGTGTCTCCTTTTTTGAGGCACTCGTGCCTTTAAAACAGGAAAAACGTGAGGCACCATCGTGCCTCTAGGAAACAGGAAAAAGGAAAAGCGCAAAGCGTCACTTGGCGCGCGCGGAGAAAATGCGGTACTCGTTGCAAGATTTCGCCTTAAATAACGCCGACGACGTGACGTGTTTTATCTTTCATGACACCATATTTTTTACTTTGGCGTGCTCTTTGGAGGCTCCAACGGGTGAAGATGCCCTAAGATGTATGGGAGCAACCAAACGCGCCCCGGAAGACTGTATCGAGTAACGACGGCAGGAAGACAAAATGACGGGCATAGCCGAGGAGGCAAATTGTGTGGTGGGCTTTGCCATCAAATCCCAACCCGGCGGGATCATCAACCAACCACAAGGCGCGCTATCCACATCGTTTCCCGCGCAAAAGAACGCCATGGCCGCCACCGCGTTGCTCCCGGCGAGAACCTTCTCAAGCGTTCGCCCCGTCGCGCGGATCGCCGCCCGGTGCCTCCCAAGAGGGGCAGGAGGAGGGAGCACGCCGTCGCCTTCTCCTCTCCGCTTCTCCGCAGGAAGAACGCGGCGATCAGAGGCGGCTCGCGCGTCCGCGGCAGGCGCGGGCGGAGCGCCAGCCACGGCCCTCCCGGCAGCGCTACTCTTCGACTGCGACGGCGTGCTCGTGGACACTGAGAAGGACGGCCACCGCATTTCCTTCAACGAGACGTTCGCCGAGGTCTGGTTCGCTCTCCACTCCAACGATCCATTTTGATTTCCTCATGCGGTTTTCAAGATAATTCTTTTTATTTGCAGAGAGAATTAGGCGTGACCTGGGATGTTGAATTATACGGAGAATTGCTCAAGATAGGTGGTGGGAAGGAAAGGTCGGTCGATTCTTCTTTACTCTTTTCATTGGTTTGAGTTACTTTGAAAAAGGCCTGCTACAATCCTGACCAACATTTGTATCTTTGCGATTTCAATTAATTTTGCGGGAATTCCTGAAACGAAATAACTATGATGAATTTATTTTGCCGTTTTAGGCATATGCAAGTCATAATTTCCTTATCATCTCGTCAAACTATATTCACTTAATGACTTCTCATTTATTCCTAACTAGTATAATGCCCGTGCGTTGCTACGGACTACAATGCATATAAATAAATTCAAAAAATTACGTATTAAGGTTTTCGTAGAGGTCGAACCTCATTTCTCCCTCATACGTCTAGACGTGTTTGGGTGTCAAACGGTGCCCAACGGGCTCCTCAAAATTCAAATATTTGGACAGTCTGGGCTCCCCCAAATCCAACCCATATGTGGGAAAGAAATGTGCTTGTCCGGATTATCCATGATGTATCTCCAACACGCGGTCCGAACACAAAAACCCTACCTCACGATGCACCCTTCCCTTTTCCTGTTGGACATCATTGGAGACCCCTTCCTTAAAACCGGATGCCTCCCACCTCACCCTCCCCATGGCGCCCTCTCTCCTTCACACAGTACGTCCCCACGAACCGCCAAGGAGGATTCCCCCACCAACCCCCCCCCCCTTCTCCGCGCTGATTGTTTCCAGAAGTAGACTGATTGTCTTAAATCTAATTGATTGTTCAATTCAGATTTTTTAATTGCAGAAATTGCGGTATGATGACATTTATTCGCCTAGTACTTCAAATCTGCATAGGCAAGTGCGATACATGTGTTTCTATCTATGAAAATAACACTAAATTTTAAATGTTCTATAAAAGGAACCATGTAAGGTGTTATGTGCACTTCTAACGCAATCCTCTATGTCCTACAAATTGCAGCACAAAACAATTTAGTTAAATTTCTGAGCAATACTTCTCTCATATATTCTAGTTATAAAGTTCAACAATCAACACCTTGATCGTATGTATTAACATGTTCATCATATATTAACGTGTTCATATCTTCAACATACATGGATTGTGAAAATACAAGCTTTTAGAATGCAGAACCTCACAAAAGATTTAATGCATCATATAATGCAATTAATTCATCAACATGCACATGTATCCATGAAAAATGACTCAATGGTGCTACAATTTAAAACTATAACAAGGGAGATACTAATACTAACTTCAAATTGATCTCTCCAAGAATATATAAAAAAGTTACTCGCTACATTTTCAATCTGAACCAAAGTGAAATAACATAGAATGCATCGCCATTCCAAGAAACATAAGCATCTGGTTATGTGTCCTTGCTATTGAATTGTAATGAAAATTGATAACTTGTCTTTCTCTCTAGGCTACCTGCACGGAAAATATCAACATCAATATGTTATCTATTTTATGTTAGATGACATCCATAGTGGTTGATAATTTTTCCTTTAAGATTTTAGAGTGAACTCTGAGCAAGCGAGAAAGACTCCGAACACGAAAGAAAACCTTATGCTTGCGACGTTAACAACATATTTCAACTGGCAAAAAATTGTTATGAATCAGTCTAGCCTTATCAGAGAAATCAAATAGGAAAACGATGCTCAATATTGTTTGCTTTTTATGTTCCAGGAAAGAAAGCTACTAATAGATAGCATAGAAGAAGCATAAAGTTCAGCTCTTTGAGGTTTGTATTTAAAAGGGGACGATACAAACAATTGTCAAAGCTTGGCTAAATATATAAACAACTTTGATATAACATACTACTGTTTTTCAGGCCCGAATAATTGATCTTTTTTTGTTAAAGAATAAACCTGATTATCACAGAAGAAAGTGTAGATTTGTCATGTTGTGCACACTGGACTGCGAAGCAAAAAGACTGAATAGAGAAGATATGGAATAATGAGTTAAGTGCAGCCCACAAAATGCCTATAGCAATACCTGGTTCTTTTTCTCCTCGCTCCTTTTCCTTGGTCAGTCTGATATGATTAAAGGAGAATATTGTTATTTTACCAAACATATGCAGCTCAAATCACTTCTTATAATAATAAGAAATCTTTCTCGAGATCAATCCCCTTGCCCCTTGTTCTTTGAGAATCAGAAGGATTCTTTTCGAGTTTGTTCCATTGAGCCCCTCCTCTATAGTACAAGCAGATTGATCATCTTGAAAAATATGCATTGTACATGTATCAATCTTTGGTAATTGATGATTGAAAGGAGAAGATTCAAACACCATTCTCTGTCCGCCGCCTTGTTCCAATCAATTTTCTCTGCTTCCAACTTACTGCAGCAAACCAAAAAATGTAACCCAACATAAAAACTCAATAATGTAACTATGATAAGACATTAAGCCTCTCAGGTCGGAGGCAAGCACAATTCACGTTTTTGCTCTTTCCAAGTCCACAACAGTACACAGACAGACCAACTATGATTTGTTTTTTTCTTTTGCCTCTGTAAAAGTACAATTAAGTTTCATATATACCCACTGAACTCCAATCATAAAATTGCAAAACATGATTAATTGGTTAGATGGAGCATGAAGGAAGGCAGAAAAAGGGAGAAACACAGACTTATTAAACATAGAAATGGTGTAAGGTCGTTGGGTGGAGTAGCAGGACAATTCCAATCCCGGTGAGGCCATCGGCTGCAGTTTTAAGGGGGAGAAATATAATGGAAGGATCGGTCAGGGCATGCCCATTGTGACAGAGAAACCATGTGTTTATAAATTTATTTTGCAAAGAAAATGATATGTTGCTATGGCAACATGAAGAGAAATGCAGAGATCTAGAAACCTGTTAAGAGGAGAATCAATTTGACGCCTATAAAATTAAAGGGTCCAGGTTGAACCAGCAATACAAGAATCATTTTAATGTTAAGTGTGTAGGGAAACATTAGAAGTCCAGGCTGATCATGCATACCTTATCTACAGAATCATGCAGATTATTGAGATCGTGTTCATGGGTGCTACACATCGTTGCTAAATTATTCAGAAACAAAGTAAACAACGGCGGACTTGGCACAGACCAGTAAGAAATCACATGAATTCATGATATAGAAAAACAAAACATTATTATCCTATCTCAATAAAAAAATTGCTGCAGTAATATGTATCAACAAAATAGGGCAGGTCATAAACAAAAAACTATTATTCAAGCTCTATATTGATTCAGACCACAAATCCTGAAAATTTAAGAGGGGACAAGGATGGTGAGGAAGAGCTTACTGGGTGGTTGTGTCCCGATCCCGCCCAAGAGGAAGTAGTTGGTGGCTTGGCGCCCTGGACCCTGTCGCGGAACATCTCGATGACAAGCGGCAGGCCCTTAGTCTGCTGACTCAAGATCGGTGTTTAGCAACGATAGGGCGAGACGTCAACATGCTCCATGTGCAGCACCAAGAGTCCGAGACAGGCTCCTTGGACACCTGTACTATGGATCCACAGCAATTTCTTAGGCCGTCCGCGTACTCCTCTTTGGTCAAGTGTGACGAAAAAAAAATCCACTTCTGCCAGCGGCAGTGCAGGCAACTGGATCATTGCTCAACCTCATCTTATTTCTATGCGAAGGTGCCGCAACGGCGGCGTAGCAGTGGCGCGGGGGAGCGGGGCGGCGTGGCGGGGAAGCGGAGGCGGAGGCAGTTCGGTGGAGGCCGCCGGGTGCAGCGAGGTGGAGTCGGCGGCGGCCATGGGGGCATGTCACGGGCAGGGGATCGCGGCGGCGGATGGATGAAGAAAGGGTAGAGATCCCTGATTTGGTGGGATGCGGGAAGGGGAGCGTGGGTTTTGTTCGACAGGTGCTACTGTGTCAGGATACGACGTTTTGAAACATTAAAGTTTAGGCGTTCTTAAATGCAAATAACATGTTAGATTTTTTCCTGAAACTGGTAAGACCTACACTTTGAAACATGATTTTCACACCCAAAAAATTTAATCCATTTTAGAATAGTTAAACTGAACCTTTTTGTTGAATTCAACTGTATCACAATCGTTTTAACATTCCTGACAGGATGACAGCATATTTCAACAAGGCAGGGTGGCCAGCTAAAGCACCGAAGACTGACGAAGAAAGAAAAGAGTTTGTTGCTTCTCTTCACAAGAGGAAAACAGAATTGTTTATGGTCCTAATTGAGAAGAAGTTGCTTCCTCTCCGTCCAGGTGTTCAAAGGTCATGTTTTCAAGCAATTTGATGACTTCAGTAACCTAAATGCAGTTTAAATTAACTTTTGAATCAGAAACGTCCTTGGCTCGTGCAGTGAAACTAGTTTCGACTTTCAAGTACTCTCTTCCAACAAAAAATCATTTATGCTGTGTCTGTGTAAACAACAGAATATGCAGTGTACTTGTAGTGCGGTATGAATATACAACAGTTTTGGCATAACCAATATGTTTTCTGCAGACAAAATGCATGAACCATTTGTATTATTCATGTAATTGTGTTTCTAATATGTAATCTGAAAAGGTTAAAGAAATGAGTAAAACAAGTTTTACATAACTAACATTATTAAAAGATTTCACTTTCCGTTGAAGTTTACATTACATGCATAGAAAGAGGTATCGATGTAATCCAACAATAGAATGGTAAATCAACTAACTTTAAAAATGCTGAAGTAACTTTATGAGAGGAAAATTTCTAATTTAATATCTTCTTTAACTTTTACAGGTTAATAGATGAAGCTCTAGGAAAAGGGGTGAAAGTTGCAGTATGCAGTACTTCAAATGAGAAAGCTGTAAGTAACAAAGTATTTCCCAACCACAAATGCTTATATGAAAGAGATATTGTAGGAGTTGACAAAAGTCTTCATCATATGGGATGTGTTTCTTCTAATATTTGCAGAAGGCAATGTTCCTTTTTTTTAACTCAGAAGGGAATGTTCTAAAAATTCCTCTGACGAACCCATTTTATACTGCGCTACACTCTATTTAAATCATCTCACATTTGATTTATGTTTTGAACTAATATGCAAGGCAGCTGACATATTTCACTCTCCACTTAGTGCAGGTTTCAGCAATAGTATCGTGCTTACTGGGGCCTGACCGAGCAGAAAAGATTACCATATTCGCTGGGGATGTGGTTCCTCGCAAAAAACCTGATCCGGTAAGAGGTAGTCTGCAGTTGTGGTTCTTTGTTATGCTGCACGGTGCAATCTAGTTTATCAGAGGAACCTTGTTGCTGGTTTAGTAATAGTGTTGTTACAGATAAAAAAAAACTTTCACCCGATGATCACATCTGAAAATAGAAACAAATAAGTGCTCCTAAAAAGCCACAGTGATGCCAAATGGACCCTAAGTTGATCTCAGTTTGGTAAATACTAATTCATCTGGCATTTTCTAGTTTTATTTGAATATTTTTCATAGTTTACATGAAGCTTTTAAGAATCTTAGGAAGTTCTGCATTGTCAGTGAATTACTTTGCGTAGAATTGAAGGAAGTGTATGTGTTCCTTCAAATTAGTGATTTTTGAAAATATTATAGTATCATGTCATTAACTACCCCCATACATTTAATTGACCTCATCATTGCGTTTGAAGGAATATCCATTGACATCCGTCCACTATAGCCTTAGTGCAGTACCATGATCCTCGAAACCCGATAATATTTATTTGTAGCAACGAAATACCATGATTAGCCTTCTTAGATAGTTTATACTCCTTCCAGTTCACAGATAAGTGACGTTTTGAACATACTTTCTTCAAACTTTTAAAACTTGTACTGTCAGTACAATTTTGAATATTTAAGTTAAAAACATGAAAATCATATGTATAGGTTTTCTCAAAAAGTATTTTTAGCCTATTATTATATTGGGGGTTTATAAATATACTACAACGGAAACTAGTGATCAAAGTTACATCTTGAAGATCGTGTGAACTGGAGGGAGTGCCTCCTTAATATTTCTAGGACAAAAAGAATAGTTTTCATAGACAGCAACACACTACAACTGAACATTGGAAAGGAGAGATGAACTTAGTCATCAGTGCTGCAGGTGCTGTGTATCTGACTGCCCATGATTATGACGTTTTCAAGAACTTCAAAGCTTGTTTTTTGAAACTAGCTTATTTTAATGGAATCTGGAATTCCTTTCAAAATGATCCAGGCATTTTAAGGCGGATTCAAATCACGCTTCCTATACTCAGATTTGTGTTATCTTTCAGTGAAGTAACTGTTTGGAGATATAAGTTCTGGATAAACATTCGTTTCCTGTATTTCTGCACAGCGCAGAGATAATTAGTTTCTTTTGTGGGCTTTTTCAGGCAATCTACTTGCTAGCAGCAACTACATTGGAAGTTGATCCATCTAGGTACTGCAAAAACAATATTGTGGGTTATTTATACTTTTTTTGTTTTGAGTGTAAATGTATATGACATATTGTTCCAATACAGAATGGTGTACCTGTTTTGAACTTGGAAATTTTGTATACAGGATATATCTGAAATTAGTCTGATTTAATATTATTATGCATTAGTTAACATGAAAGCTTTTTAAAGGAAGAGTAGATACAATGTAAGAAGACGGACTGCTGCAACATTGACGTTTGGGTTTCCATTTTGGTCAACATATAACAACTTTCGACTGTATTTCCATCGGTGCACCATCTTTTATTACTTAGTAACTGTGTTACATTTTTTATCTTTTTAATTATATGAATTCTTTTGTGATTATTACTGTAATATAAAAACCAATTTTGCTAACATTTCTCCTTTGGAAATCAGCTGTGTTGTTGTTGAAGACAGTAACATAGGGCTTTCAGCGGCCAAAGCTGCTGGTATGAAGTGTATTGTAACAAAAAGCGGGTAATAACTTTCTTTCTATGAAGTACTTACATATGATAGTTGGTACGCATTTATAAGAAAGAAGGGTGGTGTTCTCTTCTGGACAGAAGAAAAATGTTGACTTCTACAAGACATGTGATATTGCATTTGCATATGGCTTTCTGCAGCGGTATCTTGAAAATCATTTCCAGCCAATAAACTAGAACATGACCCGATGGAAATGGCCGACCGGGTTTCTTGTAGCAAAACACTGAATCTTCCCAAGATTCAATACTTGAAATATTCCTAATAAGCAACATTGTGCATGTCCTGCATAAAACTGGAATTAAAGGGATACTTTTGACTTTGGACCCGGTCATTTTATTAGATCCATACACATGCCACCAGTTTGACTGAAAAAACGTGTCAACTTTCTCAACAATGTTTTGCAGTATATATGACCTATGAGTCCATTCCTACTGCACCACTTGGCCTCAGAAATGAGAATTTATCTTGAGTTGTTTTTCCTTCATGCACATACTGCCTACAGCAATACATGACATGTTTTGATAAGTTCATGTAGTGACCCATTTTTAAAATGATCTGCAGTTCTCTAGAACAATTTTACAATTGATAAGTTCATGTAGTGACTTAATTTATTTTCTCACCTTTGTGTACTTTAAATGGATCTCTTACAAAACTATTCATTTTCTGATCGAGTTGTCTACATCATGGTATGGTGAAGATACCGCAAAACCCTGTCAGGAATAAGGGAATACAGAAGTCTAATCAATACAATAATTACATATTGCTAACATTGTAGAGATTTAAATTTGAGAATGAACTATTTCCCTATTCATGATTTGCTATCTTGTCTGTTTCCTTTAAAAGAACAGATGCATTTCCTTGTAAGTGGACCTCATATTCTTGTGTTGACAGGTACACCGCAGATGAGGACTTCGTGATAGCAGACGCAGTGTTCGATTGCATTGGTGACCCTCCGGAAGGGCGTTTCGATTTAGACTTCTGCGCCAACCTCCTCCAGAAATAGTTTGTGAGCTGAGTAGGCACGCGGTCGAGTCGACGAGCCTGGTACACAATCTTGTACAGAAAGAAGATCACCAAAAGTGGTAACCATCATATCAAGAGTGGTAACCATAATCTTGTAAATTGTTTTGAATATAAAAGGAACGCACTATTTGTTGTACAAAGAAATGATCCGCATTCAGCGACACTTGCAAAATTGTTCGGCTTCTTGGAAAATTCGTAAATCCTCCTATGTTTCTCTAGCATTTGACATTGCCCCTGCTAATTTACAAGATCGTTATCTCATTTTGTTATCTCATCTTAGAGCAAGGAACCAACATAGCATTGGTGGATATGTCTCCTTTGCATTCCATCCAACGCTTCCTTGTAGGAATCTCATAGCATTGAAGGTCTACTTGAAACTTTCCTATGAAGTCATTTGGACAGTAGAATGGGCTTTTATTTTTTATTTTTTGTGTGGAATTTGTTCTTTGCTCCAGTTCATGGAGGATTTTAAATATTTGCTTACAAGAAAAACCAAAATGAAAGGACAAGACTAGAAAAGACAAGGGAACTGTTCAGTGAAGGCCTAGCATCAACTAGAAAAGGTGGAATTGAACAAGTAGTCGAGAGCAGAGAGGGCAGAAGCACAGAGAGGAGCAAATTAATAATCAATCTGTAAAATGTCATCAGATACAAAAGAGAATGAACCAATCACTAGACCATCATTTGAAGAAAACCACAGTACCAAAACTAACAGACACATTATGGAACTATACAGGAGCTGAGCATAAGTTCATCGATTCAGATTTTGGAATTTCACAGGAACAGAAATGTGGATTCATTTCAAAAAATAATTTCAGCAACAGATGCCAACTTAACAGCACACAGATCTTCCGAGGAGAAAAACTTGCAACCACAAATTATAGAAACAACTGAAGAAAGTAACAAAACATTAAAAGAATAAAAAAAATCTAGTTAATATCAAACTAACTTCTCTGATACGTATTTACTAGCACTTTGGCGTTATCTTTAGTCTGACAATTACAGTCAGAACTTTGGAGATATATTTCTGCTCAAAATATCACAAAAGAATGGTAAGAACCTACAGCGAACAGGATGAATCGCCTCCGAGTAAAAAACTTGCAAGCCTCCAATCTTGGACCCAAATTGCGACCGAAGCACCAGTTATAAAATATATCCTCGTCCATCCCACTTCGATAGGAAACACAAGGCATGGCGGAACTGAAGCAAAACTGTTCCAGCATTGGTATCAAAACCATCGAACTCAGGGTTTGTTGGAAGAATGGTTAGATTTTTTCCGCATCCACCCTACTTCTTTTGGACAATTCTCTTTCGCCGAGGTTTCGGAGAGGCATCTTCAGGTGCACCATGCCTGATGCCTAGAAGTTCTAGAGCAGATACAAATACACTCTTGGACATAAACAACCCTGCCTGTTGCTGATCAATGGCAAGCTCTGCCGCTGGGCCATTGTATGTTCTCAACAAATATTCCGAGTTAAGCATATCTGCTCCCTCACCAAGCCAGGCACGTCTCGATAGCTCCCCAATTTGAATGTTCATCAATCTGAAATTTATGCGCAATCAGCTGCAATTGAGTGGCTAATTTTGGAATGTTCTACTTTAAGGAGCAGTTTACTTATATGCTAATGTGTGGTTCAAGCAGGCGGTATGCATCCTAAAATAGGGAAAATAACAAATAATCCTATAACACAATTAACACTTGGCTCCTCACATGTGATGGATCTTAACAACATGCTGTTATGAAGAGACTGCAAAGCGCAAAGGTTCTATAAACAAAATCATTTGATCAACTTACACGGTGTCACATGACAACTATATATCATTAGCTTCCAAATGATAATATCGTAAATGCCATTTGTGATAAGCTCATGGCAAAATCTAACTCAACTCGAGTCAGTAGCTTGGGTTCATAATAAGAAATAGAAGCTGGGGATAAGGTAAACATGCAGCTGTATCTAAATATAACTAACAATGTTGAGTGTAATCTTTTCGTGAAATAGCAGAGAAAATGATTTGGTAGAGATATACCTCATCGCTGTGCCGAAGAAAATTGTAACACCAAGGACATCAAAATGGTTCGCCATTGATCTATCAAGACCACATAAAATTTGATACCGCAGATTTGCATAAAGCCCATAGAAAGCTCCATAACTAAGAGCATTGTTGCTGATAGAAGGAACAGTCATCGACAACCTGCACTTTACGAGATTGGTCAAAAATAAATTCCAAAAACGTACAGATAGAACAGACAACTACTCAAGAAAAGCAGGGCATTTGATGATCATGGAGATAAATTGCACACAGTAACCCACCTTCTTTCTCTTCCAGCAGAAAGGACATTGGATAGACCACCTTGAATGGAGCCAACAATTAGCCCACCAAGGCAAAGCTCAGCAGCCTTGCTAAAGAGGGATTGGGTTCTTGTTAGAAGATCAAACTGTCTCATAGGATAGCTCTTCTCAAATATATTATTGGGAAGTTTCTGGATCATATATGAGCGGCATGGCGCAAGTGAACAGAAAACAGCTAAATTGCAAACTGTGGCAGAAAGTACATTGAGAACCACCAAATCCCATTCTTCTTGGAACCTAATAACACCCGACAAAATGTAGGATTGGATGAGATAGGTGCCAAATATTCGGGTTTAAATAGTAGAAGAGAAATTAACATACCTCTCCTTACGATTATTCATCTCCCACCAAACAGATGTACTAACGGTAGCTAGCAACTCAAAGGTCATCTTATGCAGGAAAGATGGATCTGCCAGCGCTCTGCAATTAGGAAGAGATGCCAATTGTTACTTTGCTATTGCCAAATTGCAAAATGAACACAAGGGAGATGCAAAGATTACAAACTTAATCAGAGTGCATGCTGACACTATTTTTATCAGTGAAGTAGTATAATTCAGAATATAGTGTTTAGGCTCATAATGTTAGAATATGTTGTTAATTAAACAAGTATCAGAGACAATGTAGCTGGAAGCTCCAACAATAATTCTAAATGTTAACCTATAGCAAAAATATATAATGGTAAACAAAAATATATATTAAAGCGAAAAAGATTTGACACTTTCTGATATTTTAACTTCCGGTAGTCTGGAAAAGGTTTCAGAGAATATTCGATATTCACAAAAGGATTATGTTCAAATATTGATCTTGATCACCAAGAGTTTTTGTATACCAAATATGGTTTGAGATTTTTTTTTATGAGTAAATATGATTAGTGTTTGCTGATGTTACATTACAACTTGCAAGTACAATCTTGATCCAGGTACTTCCAGTAATATCATTATAGAGAGATGACAGACAGAAACTATTCAACATGGACCCTCTATGTTGGAATCAATCCCATGTGAGAAAGAATGGTATCTCAAGTTCACATGGGCTATAATTTTAAGAGAATTTTATATGTAGAACGAGTATCATCAAACCAACAATTTCCAGATAGTACCTTCCAACGAGGCCTCTTGAGAAAAAGCCTGGAAAGGCTCGAGAGAAATATCTAGCCTTTGTGGGCCTTCCAAACATTGACAAATATTGGACCATCTGAGCAGAGCTGACCAAACCCTACAAAATTCCAGTTGATATCGTTCAGTATTTAAGCATCAAAGCTCAAACTACATTTAAGAGAATGCAGATAGTTCGATACCATTTCATGAGCTTGACGCAAACCAGCCGGCAAATTACTCATTGTTTTGTACCACTCTTGAAGAACAGCATCCACAAACTCTCTCTTGAAAAGCTGTACAAATGAAAGACACAAAATGCATCAGCTTAGAAACAGTGATCATACGAGGAGCACAGATCAAAGGTCTTCTTAGTAAGAATTAGACCTCTTGTATGATAATACGCCTTCTGAAAAATCCACTTTCTTCGTCTCCATCTTCAGAGTCTTCAAAGTAATCATCATCATCGCCATCATCATCTCCACTATTACCACCGCCATAGCCAATTCGTTTCCCATTGTCTCCACCACCACCACCAGTTGCCAGCTATAGTGTTTTGTAAAGATATGAGTCGTGAATGAACAAAGATGTACATACCTTACTAAGAGATGAGATACTAAACAATACCATATGCACATGGGAAAACATTAAATATAAACAGCCAAACTAACATTTCAAAGTGGAATCTAAGAGGGTATGTGCAGGAAGCAACTCCCAAATTGACAGAAGTTTCTCTAGCATGACTAACCACGGCTATGGCCATGTTGGCGAATGCCATGTAAGGGCCAGATTCTGCGGTGTGGGGGCACTAAGAAACAGTGAGTGTAGGATGCACGCCGTCTATGTTACAGATTCCACAACACTGATGAACAGATCGTATATCCATGTTTCTCATATACAGAGGCCAGGGATAGGGCTTTTTCAAAAAGAAAAAAAAACATTCCTCATATGCCTGGACCCACATAACAGTAGTCCTCTCGATATTCTGCTACTCCAATTTTAATTGTCTGTTCTCTTGGTTTTTGCTGTTGGTAGCAGGGATGAAGGACATGCCTGGCGAGTGGTGAAGTACTCCCCACTTGTGCGAAGAGGTCCTGGGTTCGAAGCAGCCTCTCTGCATCACGCTGTGCAGGAGTAAGGCTTGCCTCGTAATCGTATAATCCTTCCCCAGCCCCCACCTGGTGTAGGAGCTTCTAGCACTGGTTCTGTGCATTTTTCAGCACGGCTGAAGGTTTGGAACAAGACAAATTTATTGTGCTCCCTCTAGTTTTATGGACGTATCAGAGTACTTCTAGAGCCATCCACTCCGATGTAAATACCTCTCTCCTTGGTGCCTTTAGGTAAGAACTAGTTATCTAACTAGATGATGCCCCGCAAGTTGTTGCGTAATTATTTTGCAATATATTTGAATGAAATGTGTGATCAAATGAACCATGAATATTTGAAACAATAATTTTTGAATAAAATATGAATTTGTAAAAAAAATCATAGTGAAATGGAAATTTCCATGCATGCATGTTGCATGCTAGGGTGGGTTTTTAATATGCATTATGGCATGTTGAGGTGGATCTTTTCTCATGCATGTTGTATGATGAGGTGGCATGCTTGCATGTTGAGAGAAATATGTTAGTGGGGGCTAGCTATTTAGATATAGAAGATTACTAAAATCATAGATAAAAAAATTTGGCTATTAACCGCTCTTTATGAACATTGTATACAATCTGACTCCCCATATTCTGGTCTGGTCCATAATATGGCTTTCCTAAATTAGGACTAGCAAACAACTACACCCTATCCCCACGTACTTTATTCTACATATAGATATGGTCATGCTTCCTCCTTGATATCCAGAACACTTCATGCCACAGCCATAGGGACTCAAGCTATCTAGACCATAATTTTGCCGGAACTATATCTGCAACAGTGACACGGACTCACGGTGACGTTATGGAAGTTTGGTCACTGAATGAGAAGGGGACGAATGAGATTCATCCGAACATCGTATAGCTTCCACTGTGGTACTTCACCACCCAATAAGAGCTCCGGTTGGCATCTCAGAACCAGGGATCATGCATGAGGCGTACGTACGCTGAAGACACACGCAGAGATAAATTGCAAAATCAAACACCTCAAAAGGGCGTAAACCCAACGCGGCAACGCCAGCATCGTAATTCAGAAGTGCCTTCCATTTGACGCAAGGGATAAAACCCAAGCGATAACACCACGGAATCTTATCTAAAAATTACGCAGGAACTAGAGGGACAACGAACGCACCTCGGGGTGGGGGCCCTTGAGCTTCTTCTGGGAGAGGTCGAGCTTGGCCTTCTGCAGCGTGGCGGCCCCGAACGAGCCGCGCTGCCTCCTCCCGCCCTTCATCTCCGTGGGGGCGGAGGCCGGCGCCGGAGTCGCGGCCAGGCACCGCTCCAGGACGACGGCGGCGCGGTCCCGCTGCGAGGGGGCCGAGGAGGAGGAGGAGGAGAGGGCGGAGACCCGGAGGCGGCGGGGGAAGCGGACGAGGCCGGCGGAAGGGCGGGGCCGCGGGAGGGTGGGCGCGGCGGAGAAGCGGTGGTGGGAGACGGCGAGGGAGGCGGCGGAGGCCATGGGTGTGGGTGGCGTGGCGTTGGTGGCTCCGCCGGCCGTGGCTTGGCTGGCTGCCTTCGGAGTCGAAGCGCCGCGGGGGAGGGGGTTTGCCGGTTTGGTTTGGACGCCTCCGCGGAACGACGAGGGGCTTATCTGCTGCTCTTTTGGAGTTGGTTTTGGCTGGCTGTAAGCTGGGCCCGGTCTGCGTACTTTCCTTCTCTGTTTTTCTTTTGTGTTCTGTTCAAAGTTTGTTGGCTTGTGCTGGGAAGGAAGGTGCGGCTTCCGCTCGCCGGCGGGGGTTGGTGCTATGCCGCGGCAGACCGAGATCGGTCGGCAAAGGTGGTATGCTACACGACGGAAGCGCAGATCGTAGCCGTCGGATGTCCCTGTCCTTGAGACCTCTCCTTCGATTTTGCCTCGTCTTCGCTCTCTTCTCGATCTCCCTAGATTGCCCACAAATCTCTTTGCAGTAGATTATAAAAGGAAAAGGTTTTTTTTTTCATCGGATTGATTTTTTAATACGCGTCTATCGTTTTTGTAGACATTGGATGACTTCGTGATCCAACGATGCTTGTGAACCAAGCAATCACGTACAATCCGAGGGCTCGTTTGATTCATAGAATTTCGTAGGATTCTTGTAGGATTTTATTCCATAAGATTTTTTCCTACGTTACTTATTTGATTCATAGCAATTGTTTCTATAGGAATTTTTCCCATAGAAATTTTTATACTACTTCCTATAGAAATCCTAACATTCACTTCAACCTCTTTCTATAATTCCTTTGATGGAATCAAACAAACTTTAGTGCAAGCAAAATCCTATAGGATCGGAGTGGGCATGCCATTGCAATCCTATGTTTTTCCTGTTCCTATGATTTTTCTACCCTATGAATCAAACAAGCCCCGAATCAAGCGGACTTCCTGTTGCAAAGAAGAAAAGGTTTTGCTACAATTGTCTTGTTGTAAGGCGGGCGAGAGGAGACATGGTATGAATAAGATGTCTATTGAGTGTAGAAAAGAAGAAGAAAAACACTTGGATGATTTTGCAACAGAGGTCGTGTTGCAATGCTTCGAGCTTAATAGAGTTCGTGTTACAAATTATGGTTGTCTTGCGTTGATTATTTTACGTTAAAATAAAATGTCTCACTAAGGGTTTTGCAACAAAGGTTTTGTTGCAGTGGCTTTAATGACCCAAGCGCAACAAAGCTTCTGTTATAAAGGATACTTGTCTTGCGGTGGTGATTTGATGTAAAAAATGCCTCGCTGAAGGCTTTGCAACAAAGGATCTGTTGCAATGGAGCGAACGCAATAAATCCTATGTTGCAAAACTCGTGCGCTAAAATTGAGTGATCCTCCATTGGCCTTGATCAAAATGAGGTGGCGGATAAGAATTGTTCGACATCTTGGGCTAATATTTCACCATGTCATTTTTTATCACGTAGCATACCGTCTGGTTCATAGCTTGGACACATGCCTTCACTTTCGCTTGCAAGGTATCATGAACATGCTCAAGCATGCCCGCTCTAGAGCCCATTACCTCTCCCTGTTCATAACGGATCGCAAAGCCCCACCCCTCTTGTTGGGTCAGACACAAAACTAATATCAATGTTTATCTTCAAGACATTTTGTGGAGGGGGCTTCTAGCATCGAGCAAGTTTCACGCTTGGTTTGGGTTGATTTCCAAAATTAAATAAAAATTGAGGTACTTTGAAACATCTCACCTTGCCTGGTTACCACAACGACATACTTCAACGTTTTCTTCTCTTGGCTAACTTTGTTCCTGCAATTCCACTAGTTCCAAAGTAGGGTTATGCACTTTGATCTAAGCTCCTTGGTAAGGCCTAATATTTGGTGCAGAGCAGTCGTTGGATATTCATATCTTTGCACCGTTGTCATACTTCATTTAGGCCTAAATCCTGCTAAATTTTCCACACCGTCTTACATTTGAGAAACAGATATCTACCATCCTCATCGAAACGTTGGCATATGATAACCCACAACTGCAGGGGATCGAGATAGTCTTCGCGGGTAAGAATAACCCAATTTATAGATTCGACTCAAGGGGAGCCAAAGAATATCCACAAGCTTTAACAGTGGAGTTGTCAATTCCACCGCACCTGAGATACACTTACTTGCAACAAGATATTAATAGTAACTGCGATATGAAAGTGATGATAGCAACGGTAATAGTGGTGGTGAAACGGTAATAGTAAAACAACGAAAGTAAACAACTAGTAACCAGCAGAATAAAAAACATTGTAGGCTAGGGAGATGGATGGTTGGGCGCTGCATGGATAAGACACATCATGTATGTAACTTGGGACAAGGCACACAGAAAAGCAATGATCATCTAGGCATAAATCAAACATCAGGCATGTATCCCAAAGGTAGTTGTATGTGCTTGCCATAAGAACTTGCACAACATCTTTTGTCCTACCATCCCGCTACGAACGGGGCCAAAAGGAACTTATGGAGATTAAGGTGCTCCTGTCAAAGAGCACCGGAACAAAGAATTAACAATCAATGGATACATGGAATCCTCAAACTATAGTCCATCCCCTTTGGTGTCCCAAGCTGTCACCTTTGGGATCGCCGGTTCCGGACTATAACAGATGCATACAACTCATAGATAGGATCAAGAACACAAATATATTCATGCAAACACATAGGGTTCAGATCTGAAATCATGGCACTCGGGCCCAAAGTGACAAGCATTAAGAGCAACAAGTTGAAGCAAAGATGATAAACACCAATCTAGATGATAGGCAACATGCCCCCAACAATCTGATAAACTATTACATGATCTAACTCGTCCAATCCCTACCATCCCCTTTGCCTACAACAGGGAATTACTCACACATGGATGGAGAAGTCATGGAGGGAGGATGGAGTGGTGATGATGATGACGATGGCGAGGATCTCCCCTATCAGGAGGCCAAAACAGCCTCCAGATTAGCCCTCCCGGAGAAGAACAGAGGGTGGCGCGCGGCTCCGCGACGTGAATTGGGAAAATGACTTCTGTTTCGGGGTTTCTCCGTCACGGGAATAAATAGGAGCCTCGATAGGGCACCAGAGGAGGGGGGAGGCCCCCAGGCGGCCAGAGGGCGCGACCCCATGATGTGCGAGGTGATGATAGTGATTTCTCGCCCTTCGTTGGTAAACCCCAAGTGGAAGGTGTGATGTAGCACAGCAGCAAATTTCCCTCAGTAAAGATACCAAGGTTTGTCTCCAGTAGGACTCCGGAGATGATAAGTAGGTGTCAGCGGCGCAACTGACGCGGACCTGCACACAGACACAAATAACTTTGTTCCCAACGAAGTTCAGAGAGGTTGTCAATCTCTCCGGTCTTGTTGTTCACAAAGGATCAAGCACAAGGGATAATGATAGCAACTGAAAGTAAAAGCAGAAAAGTAAATGAGCGTGGAAACAGTGATGAAGATATGGACCGGGATACGTGATGTTCACTAGTGATGTCTCTCTCCCAAAAGACGATAAAACTGCTATGCGAGGTGAACAAATTACAGAAGGGCAATTGACAGGATTATGAACGCACCGCAATGCTAACTATGCTACAAAAGAAAGGAAGAGGCTCAAAAGCATGGGCAGAACGCCAAAATAAGTAGACCAAAATCCAACTGCATCTACTACTAATCATCCACCTTGAGATATCTATCCAGAACATCTCGCTGGTATTAACTTGCGAGCCCCACCCAAAGTGTAAACCCAAAGCAACAGACAACTGCATTAAAAAGCACTTTGCGTAAAGTAAACAATCCTTGCAACCGCGGTTACAAGCACTGTTGTTTTCCCCCTTGTGGCAACAGCACATCCCCTAGACTCATGTTTCTGTCACTCAAGCGTGTCATCAGGGGGCATGAACCCACAATCGAGCATAACGTTCCCTCTTGGGGTTACTACCTACTACTTGGCCAAAGCAATAAACAACAACGGAGAACATGCAAGAATTACTTAAGAACAAAAATATAAGAGATAAGAACCAAATACATTACTCAATCACAATCTGAACATAATATCATAATCCATCAGGTCCCATCAAACTCAGCATAGCAACAGCAGAAAGATTACAAAAGTGCCTCGATCATGTAGGGAAGCTCACGAGGTCTAAACCATGAAGAACAAAGAGGGGAGGAGAACATCACATAGCTACTGATCACGGACCCATGGTCCAAAGGAAACTACTCACGGCACATCCAGGAAGCATCCATGGTGGAGAGGAGACTCCCGGAGGTCGGCCCTCCCTCCGAAGGTCGGCCCTCCCTCCGGCAGGGTGCCGGGAAGAGGTCTGCTGGTGCTCCCGATCTCGGAAGCGCGGCGGCGACGGAACAGAGGCAAGATCCCGAAAAAGGGTTCTTCTTTCGAGGGTTTCTCGTCACGGAGAATATATAGGAGAAGGGGGGCAGCCAAGGGGACCACCAGGGGTCCAGGCGCCCCCCTGGCGCGGCCTGGGCCCCTGGTGGTGTCCCTCTGGCCCCACCTAGGTTCATTTGGAAGGTTCTTCTGCGCTGATTTTTTATCTGATTTTTCCCGAATTTTTGGAGCACTTTTTATATGGGGGAAAACTGAAATAGAAAAATAGCAGAAAACAGGAACTGGCACTGTGGTGCACTTAGTTAATAGGTTAGTCCAAATACTATCAAAAGTGTATGAAAGTGTATCTAGATCATAGCAATATCACACAAAACATGCATGGAGCAAGCAGAAATTATAGATACGTTTTGGACGTATCACCCCACCCCTGTCCGCGCCAGGGGGGCGCCTGGGGCCCCCTTGGATGCCCTCTGGTCCCACTTCTGGCTTCTGGCTCCTTCGGGTGCGTGGATTTTCTGGTATTTTTCTGGGAATTTTCTGAGACGTCCAAAAATCCATTTTCCTATGCACAATAAAACCATACAGGCAGGTCTGCTGAAAACAGCGTTAGTCCGGGTTAGTTTCATCCAAATCATGCAAGAATGAGGGAAAAACAATAGCAAAAGTGTTTGGAAAAGTAGATACGTTTGAGACGTATCAACTCCCCCAAGCTTAGCATATTGCTTGTCCTCAAGCAATTCAGTACAACGAACTGAACGCGACAAAGAAAACTTTGACAAACTCTTTTGCTTCAATAGATGTAAATAAACATGTACTACGAAAAGAATTTAGCAAGTACCAAAACAATGCTATGAGGACAATGCACGAAGCAATCCTTCTTTCAAGTGATCGGTCACAAACAACTAAAAGAAAATAATATGCTACTGAAAATCAAGACGAGATTACAATGCACAAAGCTTGAACATACTAGAGTGGTATTTCGCTAGCCTCCATGAGTGAAGAAAAACATAAATGCAGAAACTCCTTCGGAGTTTTAAAGGAGACTAGAACTAGAAATTTCAGAATAAATAATACCACAATCATGCAAAAGACAATGTAGTACTTTGGGACAATGCACATTACACTCAGAATGACAATTATGCTCTCCTAGTTGGTGCTTTGAAGAAAGAAGGTGGAGACTCTCGAACCGTGGAGTTTGATGGAAAGGTTTGAAAACCCGTGGATGGAAGCAAAGACTAAACATGTACCAGAGCTCTTGGTTTTGAAAACAGAGATAAAAAGTGTTTTGGGAGGTGCATGCTTCGTCAATGAATGCTAGTAGACAACTCAATCACCTCTTACGCTAGACATGTTTCGAGGAACGGCTCCCAAGATGGAGACGATCACATCCCCTTAATCTCCTTTGTTTATCACTGCCAAAGTTTTCTGATTTCTCATAGACAAAGCGTGAAGGAGGGTTTGTTGGTTGTGATTATCTTTTGTGAGCTGGGCGCACTCATGCCAGTCCCTCCTCGTATTAGGGGTTTGAAGTTTAGACATGCAATCCCGGAATAAAATATGTTTAACATAAGACGGTCATAAATTACCTACTACTTCCTCATGAGCTAAAACAGAGGCACAACACAGGAGTGTGATACACGAGATAGCTTCTCGTCCCTCGTTGGTTACCCCAAGTGAAAGGTGAGATGCAGATAGCAGCAAGTTTCGCTTAGCAAAGATGCTAAGGTTTAAAGTATCGAACCCGTAGGACTCCTGGGTCAACAAGTAGGTGGTTCGGCAAGTGAGGTGTTGTTTTATGACAATCACTTGCTTTGCCTGGACCTGCACACACAACAGATAGCTTTGCTCCCAACGAGTACAGAGGAGTTGTCAATTCCTCCAGCCTTGTTGTTTACAAAGGATAAAACGCACGGAATAATAATGATAGTGATAGCAACTGAAAAGTAAATACTGAAAGTAAATTGATAGTGTAAACAGTGGTGGAAGTATGGACCTGGATCTCATGATGTTTACTAGTGATGTCTCTCTCCCAAAAGACGATAAAATAGCCATGCGAGGTAAGCAAATTACAGCTGGGCAATTGAGAGGATTATGTGAGCAAACCAATGCTAATTATGCAAAACAGAAAGGAAGAGGCTCAAAAGCACGGGCGATACGCCAAGACAAGTAGACCGAAATCCAACTGCATCTACCCACTAATCATCCACCTTGAGATATCTATCCAGAACATCTCGCTGGTATTAAGTTGCGAATCCCACCCAAAGTGTAAACTCAAAGCAACGGACAACTTCATTAAAGAACTTTGCGTAAAGTAAACAATCCTTGCACCCGCAAGTACAAGCACCGCTGTTTTCCCCCTTGTGGCAACAGCACATCCCCTAGACTCATGTTTCTGTCACTCAAGCTAGTCATCGGGGGGCATGAACCCACAATCATGCATAACGCTCCCTCTTGGAGTCACTACCTACTACTTGGCCAAAGCAACAAACAGCAACGGAGAACATGCAAGAGTTACTCAAGAACATAAATATAAAAGAAGAGAATCAAATATATAACTCAATCACAATTTGAACATAATCTCATAATTCATCGGATCCCAGCAAACTCAGCATAGCAACAGCAGAAAGATTACATATGTGCCTCGATCATGTAGGGCAGCTGATACGTCCAAAACGTATCTATAATTTCTGCTTGCTCCATGCATGTTTTGTGTGATATTGCTATGATCTAGATACACTTTCATACACTTTTGATCATATTTGGACTAACCTATTAACTCAGTGCACCCCATTGCGAGTTCCTGTTTTCTGTTGTTTTTCTATTTCAGTTTTCCCCCATATAAAAAGTGCCAGAAAAATTCCGGGAAAAATACAGGAAAAATCAGCGTACAGGAAGCTTCGCGAAGAGCCCGAGTGGGGCCAAAGGGGAGCCAGGGGGCCCAGGCGGCCACACGGCGCGGCCCCACCCCTGGCCGCGCCAGGGGGGCGCCTGGGGCCCCTGGTCCACCTCTGGCTGCCCCCCTTCGCCTATTTATTCTCCGTCACGGGGAAACTCCGAAGACAGAACCCTATTTTGCAAACTCGCCTCTGTTCTGCCGCCGTCGCGCTTCCGAGATCGGGAGCACCAGAAGACCTCTTCCCCGCACCCTGCCGGAGGGAGGGTCGACCTCCGGGAGTCTCCTCTCCACCGTGGATGCTCCCCGGATGTCTCGTGAGTAATTTTCCTTGGACCATGGGTCCGTGATCAGTAGCTATGTGATGTCCTCCTCCCCTCTTTGTTCTTCATGGTTTAGACCTCGTGAGCTGCCCTACATGATCGAGGCACTTTTGTAATATTTCTGCTATTGCTATGCTGAGTTTGAAGGGATCTGATGGATTATGAGATTATGTTCAGATTGTGATAGAGTAATATATTTGGTTTTTATCTCTTATATTTTTGTTCCTAAGTAATTCTTGCATGTTCTCCGTTGCTGTTTATTGCTTTGGCCAAGTAGTAGGTAGTGACTCCAAGAGGGAACGTAGTGCTCGATTGTGGGTTCATGCCCCCCGATGACACGCTTGAGTGACAGAAACATGAGTCTAGGGGATGTGTTGTTGCCACAATGGGGAAAACAACGGTGCTTGTAACCGCGGCTACAAGGATTGTTTACTTTACGCAAAGTTCTTTTTAATGCAGTTGTCTATTGCTTTGGGTTTACACTTTGGGTGGGGCTCGCAACTTAATACCAGCGAGATGTTCTGGATAGATATCTCAAGGTGGATGATTAGTAGTAGATGCAGTTGGATTACGGTCTACTTATTTTGGCGTACTGCCCGTGCTTTTGAGCCTCTTCCTTTCTTTTGTAGCATAGTTAGCATTGCGGTGCGTTCATAATCCTGTCAATTGCCCTTCTGTAATTTGTTTACCTCGCATAGCAGTTTTATCGTCTTTTGGGAGAGAGACATCACTAGTGAACATCACGTATCCCGGTCCATATCCTTATTACTGTTTCCACGCTATCTTTACTTTTCTGCTTTTACTTTCAATTGCTATCATTATCCTTTGTGTTTTACCCTTTGTGAACAACAAGACCGGAGAGATTGACAACCTCTCTGAACTTCGTTGGGAACAAAGTTATCTGTGTCTGTGTGCAGGTCGACGTACGTTGCGCCGCTGACACCTACTTATCATCTATGGAGTCCTACTGGAGACAAACCTTGGTATCTTCACCGAGGGAAACTTGTTGCTGCGCTACATCTTAACCTTCCACTTGGGGTAACCAACGAAGGGCGAGAAGCCATCAAGCGAATTTCTGGCGCCGTTGCCGGGGACTCCGAGTGCTAAGATGGGGGAGTTGCACACTACCCTTTACCTTTGTTTTTTAGTCTTGTTAGTTGACCTTTCAGTTTTTATCTTTGCGTCTTTTATCAAAAATTACAAAAAAAATCTGCCACACTTGCTGCTACTATGGGTTCCACTGAAAACACCAAGTTGTGTGACTTCACTAGTCACAACAACCAAGACTTTATCTGCACTCCCATTGCCACACCTGCCACTTCAGGTACCTCTTATGAAATTAAACCTGCTTTGCTAAACCTTGTTATGAGAGATCAATTCTCTGGTGCTGGAGATGATGCAGCTTTACACTTGAATAATTTTGTTGAATTATGTGAAATGCAAAAGTATAAAGAAGTAGAAGGTGATGTTGTTAAGCTCAAGCTCTTTCCTTTCTCTTTAAGGGGAGACGCTAAAATCTGGTTTCAATCTTTGCCTAGGAATAGCATAGATTCTTGGGATAAGTGCAAAGATGCTTTTATAGGGAAGTATTACCCACCCGCTAAAATTATCCAATTGAGGAGTAACATTATGAATTTTAAGCAATTGGATAATGAACACGTTGCCCAAGCTTGGGAACGAATGAATTCTCTTGTTAAGAAATTCCCTACACATGGTTTGACTACCTGGATGGTTATCCAGACTTTTTATGCAGGCTTGAACTTTACCTCACGGAACCTGTTAGATTCGGCCGCGGGAGGAACCTTTATGTCAACTACACTTGGTGTTGCCACGAAGCTTCTCGATGAGATGATGACCAATTATTCCCAATGGCACACCGAACGCGCTCCAACAGGTTGGAAGGTAAATTCTGTCAAGGAAATTACCTCCCTCAATGAAAAAGTTGACTTAATTATGTCTCTACTTACTAAACAAACCTCTATTGATCCTCATGATGTCCCTTTAAATTCTTTGGTTGCTCAAGAACAAGTAGATGTGAACTTTATTGCTAGAAACAACTTCAACAACAATGCTTATAGGGGAAATTTTCCTAGCAATCCTAGACCGTTTCCATCCAACTATGGGAACAACAACACTTACCCTAGCAACAAAAACCCCTCTTCTGAATTAGAAAGCATGCTTAGAGACTTTATCACTACCCAAAAAGCCTTCAACAAAAATGTAGAGGAGAAATTAGCTAAAATAGATAATCTCTCTTTGAAGGTAGAAAGCTTAGCCCTTGATATGGAGATGCTCAAAATTAGAACCTCTCCCCTTGAGGAGAATAAGGCCACTCCTACTAATGCTATCCAATTACAAATTAATGAAAATATTAGGATGATGGCTAAACTTAAAGAAAGATGGGCTAGGGAAAAAGAGGAAGAAGAGAGAATTAAGATCCTTCCTACACATCACACAGTTGCCACTATCCAAATTGTTGAGGACACCCAAACTATTAGCACCCAATGCACTCCTAGTCCCGTTGGACCTATTAATGGTGATGCTAATACCTCAACCGAAGATAAAGAAACTCCTATGAACATAGAGGGTTTCAAACAAGTGAGCCTAGATGACACTACTACCACATTTGATAGTAGTGATATTAATTTTGATAGTTGTACCCTCTCAGAAGTTATTAGCTTGTTACACAAAATGTCTAGAGACCCCCACACTAGCACACTTAATCTTGCCTTCACGGAGCATATCACTAATGCTCTCATCAAAGCTAGGGAGGAGAAGCTTAGAGTAGAAGCCTCCATACCTAGGAAGCTAGATGATGGTTGGGACCCTATGATCAAAATTAAATTAAATAACTTCTCTTGCTATGCTTTATGTGATGTTGGAGCTAGTACCTCCGTTATGCCCAAAAGAATATTTGATATGTTTGAATTGAAGCCTTTTGAGCCTTGTTCTTTTGGTGTCCGTCTTGTTGATTTTTCCATAAAGAAACCTTTGGGGAAGATCGACGATGTTCTTATCATTGTCAATGACAACTATGTTCCCGTTGATTTTATTGTTACGGATATAGAGTGTGAACCTTTGTGTCCAATTATTTTGGGACGTCCTTTTTTTTCGCACCGTTGGTGCAGTTATTGACATGAAAGAGGGGAATATAAAATTCCAATTCCCATTCAAAAAGGGGATGGAACACTTCCCTAGAATTAAAATCAAGTTACCTTTTGAGTCCGTTACTCGGGCTAGTTATTCTCTTTCTCTTGATAAAACTTGATTCTTCTTTTTGCATCATGCCTAGCTAAAAGGCATAAAAGAAAGCGCTTTCGGGAGGCAGCCCGCAACGAATTTAGGTGTTTATTTTTGCTTTTGTTGTGTCTTGATGATTGTTACTACTGTAGCAACATCATTGTATCTTTATTTTTCAGCTTTGTGCCAAGTTATAGCCTCTTACAGCAAGGGAAGTAAAAGTTGTGACATGCTGTCCAGAAAACAGATTCTGTCCTCGTGACCAGAAAAATTCCAGAAAAATCGCAGTTCATCTTTTTGAGCTGAATTTTTTACACAGTATGCTCTATACAATTACGAAACTTCCGTATGTTCTGAGTTTTTTTATTTGAGTTGCAGAAGTGCCCCTAAAAAATTCTTTACTATCTTCTGTTCTGTTTTTCACAGATTCTGCCACGTTTTGTCTCTCCTAACTTTTGCAAACCTTAAGCTTGCTTTTTCTTTGCAAAAACTTTTTGGAACTCTTTATAAACAGTAGCTCTTCAAGAATATCTTTATATCCAGTGGGGAAAAATTATTTATTAAGGGTACTAACCTCTCTAATCAGCTTATGATGAGTTATGTATGAAGGGAGTTTTCAAGTGTGCGATAGAAGATGATGAAAGAAGATCCAGGAGTGTCAAGCGCTCAAGCTTGGGGATGCCCCCATGCATCCCCAAAAAATATTCAAGGAGACTCAAGCGTATAATCTATGCCCCCGTGCATCCACTTATCCATCAACAATCATCAGTTCGTCCTTCGTCTCACTATATTTTTATCACTTCATGCGTTATGTGCTATGCTTGGAGCGTCTCGCTCTTAGGTTTTGTTTTTAGTTTTCTTTAGCTTTGCTTGCTGTTCATAACAAGTTAGATCCCGTCTTACTTTGTGTGGGAGAGAAACACGCTCTACTTTCAAAATCTAGAACACATCATAGGATTTTTCCTGCTTATCTTTTGCTGTTGTGTGTTCTTTATCTTTTCATAGCTACTGCCATGTTTAGTTTTAGTCTTAGTTTGTCTTTAGCAAGAGCCTTGGATTTTCTTTAGTTTGTTGCTGGAGCTCTTTTTAGTTTTCATGTTTATCTTGTTAAAGAGAGTTGGTTGTTGCACTTGAGTTGTGTCTTATCTTGAAAGTAGGTAATTGAGGTTGCTATTTAATTTTAGTAGTAACTTGCAATAGTTTTGAGGTATTGTTGTGAGTAATGTTTGAACTTTTGGTGTCAAGAGCTCTTGCCTATTAGTGATAGGTGTCGTATTTTGGGAAATCCGTGTGTATTTTCAAAACCTACAAAAACTAGTTGAGAACTCTAGCTACTAGATGGATCACTACTCTTCTGAGGGGTCGAATATTAGAGAACACTCACGTACCATGAGTCGAGGATGCGCAAGGATAACCAAACCCCCATACACTCCTCCTCGGGGTACTTGTCTCTTTGTGAACCTCCTTATTAGATTGAGAGTTACCGATAATAAGTGCATGAGTTCTTCGGACTAATGTAAGTATTGAAAGTTGACACTTCCACCTTCCCATATTTTGCTAGCCTCTCCTGTGCCGTGCATTGCCTTCTTCTCACTCCGAGAGTTGGTGTCCACCTTCGCTGGTACATCCAAACCCTTGGCATGATACGCTCTGTCATCATAAGCCTCCTTATATCTTTCCTCAAAACAGCCACCATACCTACCTATCAAGGCATTTCCATAGCCTTTCCGAGTTATATTGCCATGCAACATCCACCTCTTCATGACTTGATCTTCATGACATACATGTTCCTGCTACACTGGCAGCGACATACATTGCATACATCAGTATAATTACATCTTCTTTATGATTTTGAGTACCTTGTAAAGTGTGAAAGATCTCCTTTACCTTCTTGTAAATTAGAGTGTTGCCCTTAAGTGAGGAAAAGATCCCAAAGTGGACACAATAAAAGATCCCAAAGAGGACAAATGAGAGTTAAATAGAAAGAGCCATTGAGGCCACAAAAAAAAAGAGAAAAAGAAATAAAAAGAGAGAAAGGGGCAACACTATTATCCTTTTGAGAGATCCACACTAGTACTCCCTTTATATCCTTGTACTCCATAGAGATGATCATCATGCATATAACTATGTGGGGACCTTCACACTATAGAACTTGTCTTGCATATTCCAAGGATGAGCCTCCTCAAACGAGCTCTAGGTCTTCATGAGCGAGCAAGTTAGATGCACCCCCACTAGTTCCATTGGAGAGCTTCTTAGCTCGTATGTGCATCCGTTGCATGGCAATCCCTACTCCTCACATCATATCTATCATTTGGCATCTCTTGCCTAGGATTGTCCTCATTGATGTGAGCCTTTCTCCTCCTTTTTTGTCTTCCCCCTCCGTACTTCTCTCTTTGCCATCCAAAGTGTCAACTCTCGTCCTTACGCTCATCCATTGCATGAGTGCTCAAAATATCGAAAAGGAGTGGATCAAATTGACTTGTACCTGGCTAGTGGTCTGTGGACGAGTCAAGATAAGATTCCAAAGAGGACCAAGTGTGAAACTTTAGTAGATTGAGTTCTCAACACAAAAATACTTTTTCTTGTATTCCCTATCCCCCTTCTTGCACGCAAACACCATTTGGAGACATTCGAGTCACGGACAGCGAGAGCTCTTGCACCTAATGTTCTTTTGTTACTTGTTTCAATGCTAATATAGACTCTTGCATGTTATGACTTGAATTGAATCTCTAACCTTGATTGCTTTACTTTTCAAAGTTCTTTTATGGTTGCTAGCATGTCACCACAGAAATTATGCTGTTATCATTTACCTACTCGAGGACGAGCAGGAATTAAGCTTGGGGATGTTGATACGTCCAAAACGTATCTATAATTTCTGCTTGCTCCATGCATGTTTTGTGTGATATTTCTATGATCTAGATACACTTTCATACACTTTTGATCATATTTGGACTAACCTATTAACTCAGTGCACCCCAGTGCTTGTTCATGTTTTCTGCTGTTTTTCTATTTCAGTTTTCCCCCATATAAAAAGTGCCAGAAAAAATCCGGGAAAAGTATAGGAAAAATCTGTTGGGAATGTGCCCTAGAGGCAAATAAAATATGTTTTATCGAGCATATTCCATTAGTTCATAATACGTTTGATACTATGCTATAACTGTATTAAGAGGAAACATTAATACAGGTGTGGTATACAAACAACCAGGTCCCTAGTAAACCCTAGTATACTAGTCAATTGGGCGATTGATGATCAAGGTTTCCTGATCATGAGACAATGGCGTCTGTTGACAATGGAGTCGTATCATTGGATAATGATATGATGGACATACACCCACCGGAAGGGTTGCGATGTGATCAAGTCACGTAGTTCGACATTGCGATAAATATAACGTAGTGACCAGATCCTTTGACCGTAATGATCATACGTAATTGTCATCTATGAGGAGACTTTGATTTGTATCCCACCGCCTGACCGAAATATGCTGGCTATAACGGTGCACTTTGGGTATTCCGAAATAGATGGTTGATGATTATGCAAATAGATCAAAGAGGGATTTGTCCATCCGTGTGATGGATAGGTACTCTGGGCCCACTCGGTGATATTGCATCATAAAGTTTGCAAACGTGTGACTAGGTCACGGAGTTGTAATATCACGGGAACGAGTAAACTTGTTTGTTGAGAACGAGGATGAACTAGGTATATTGGATACCGATGATCAAACCTCGGACAAGCAAAGTACCATAGGACGAAGGGAACAGGCACACGGTTAACGGATCTAACAACGATTGAAGTTCATTCGATGGAAGCGCAGGGGCTATCAAGGATTGTAACCAGGTCCAATTGATTAGTCATTGATCAATGAGAATTGTCTCGATCATGTCTTCTGTTTTCCCGGACCGTAGGGTGTTACACTTAAGGGTACTCGACGCAGTAAGGATTGATTCGGGATCACCGGAGAAATTGGAGAGAACACCGGAATTGTTCCGGTGATGGCCGGAATTGTTCCGATGAAGGCCGGAAGTTGTTCCGGGTATTTTGAAAGGTTCAAAATATATTTAATAATGTTTAATATATGTTTTATTATTTAATTATATGAATTAAATATTAAAATGTATTTAAATATAATTAAAAATGGAAGAAAAGGCATATGGGCCTCATAGGGCCCATTAGGGGGAGAGGGAGTCCTCCCCCATGGGCCATGGCGCCATGAAGGGGGGCCCACCCCCTCGGGCTGCGCCATTTGCCCTCCCCTTGGGATTAGTCCCACCCCGGAAGTGGAGGGGAGGGTGGCACCCCTCCTTGGCCTATATAAGGAGGGGTAGGGTGCCCTTTTTTCTTCATACAAATTGATTTGAGACAAGTTTCTCTCATCTCTCTCTCCCTCCTTTCTACTTCCTCGAGTGGACTCCCCTTGTTTGGAGTCTACACTTGGTTGGGGATTTCTCCACTATACGCACGTCGTCGTGCTGCTGGAATCGGGATCCGAATCCATCTTCTTTCCGCTGCAATACTGGTTCGGAGCCCGGAGGGACGTCGGGTATACTGTATGTGTATAATCCCGCGAGGCACTACACTTGTGGTGCTACTTCATCGTCGTGGTCGTATCGCGAGGTCTTCATCAGCAATGTTCCGACGGGGACGTAATGTCGGGACCCGGGGTTAGCGTATGCAAGTCCAGTTAAGACATGGTCATATGGAGAGCCGAGAACCGTACCCACTTGTCTAAGCAGACAAGGCCAAGCATAGAACGTTCTTGGAGAGCATCGTACGTGAGGGGCATACCATCCAGGCCGGATGATCAACTGAGATGGGTCCTCATCGTCCGCACACAAGTCTAATGATATGGGTGATTAACTCCCATATTCAAAGACAAGTCGCATCAACCATACTATAGACTATCTCATAACTCTTACATAGATTTACTCCAGCCCGATCACTTAGTCGGGGTCTAGGGCGGGCTCGATCATACCACAAGGTGTGCACGAGACAGAGTCTCGAACAATCGCATCGCGATGCCCCAAGCTGCGCACATCTAAGGGCCACTTGGTGTATGAAAGACCGCCAGCCAGATCACAACTAAGGTCTCGAAAACCCATACAAAGACATGCATGTTATAAACATACACGCAGCACACATGCCTTGTATGAACAGTAGGTATCATTGCAATTCTCTACAAAGTATACATTTTTATTGATAACTCTTATAGAGTGCACACAGAGATCACAAACATGTGATCCAACATTACAACAACAAGCGGAAGCAAAGTATGTCTGAGTACAGACAAGTTTAACAAATGGCTTAAGAAGACTTATTTAAACACATGCCCTCCACGAGGGAACCAGTCGTCTGTCTGGGACTAGACTAGCTTGATCTTCAGTCGTCCAGCTCGATGAAGAAGCCACCTTCGGGGTCACTGGGTTCATCTAAAACATAGATTAAGCAAACGTGAGTACAAAGTCGTACTCAGCAAGACTTACATAGGAGCTATACTACTCATGCACATGTATCAATGTAAAGGGAGGTGGGGTTTCACTTGCAGAAGTGACAGCTTTGACTTGGCTAGTCCTGAACTACGAATACCAGACTTTGAGGTAAGAAGCGTACACGAGTCCACTACTTTCTCCAACCAATTACACCACTATGGTGCCTTCCTCGACTTCCCCACGAGAAAGCACGCCATAGCACTCACACTTATCTTGGTGTGTTTTAGAAGTATCCAGTTCAAGTTGTCTAATAATCAAGCTAAGCTTCCCAAGCAGTCCATAACCGCGGACGCGGATATTCGAATAGTTTTGTTAACCCTGCAGGGGTGTACCGCTACACACACATGATCATCGGTTACCTCCTTTGTACTCGACACCGTTCAAGAAGTGTCGGCGAGGATGCTCACCACAACTGTTACCTCATAGCCGATCTAGTCCGAGAAAGCCGCCTACCTGGGTTGGCTACCACTATCGTGAACCCGGCCAGTTTACCGAAGTGGACCCAGGTGATGTGTGTGTGGTGCATAAGCCGGTCTCAGGTGAGCCGTTCTCTCACTTAGCATCCAGGCCACAAGCCTACTAGAACTCCGAACTATTGCGACATCTGGACATCGAAAGGGATGAGTTAATAGGTTGAGAGGGGTCAGTGAGCTCAATGTGTGGTTGTACTCTTCATCTTGGATCACCACACAAGAACTCGGACTTAGGGCGGTGTTCAACGAGACAACCCACCGTGTACTCCTACACAGCCTCTCATCGTTCACCTTGTATTAGGGTAGATTCACCAACACCTTTCTACCATCATCATCATGATCACTACCATCCCGACTCACATAACAGTATCATCATGGTATCACTCTAAGCATGCAATAAGCGGTAACAATTGCAGGGGCCACATGATATCAATCAACTCCTACATTTTCTAGGATTGTGGTTTGCTTACTACTGTGACAAAATGATAGGTCATGCAAAGGAATGGGTTCATCTATGCGGTAGAAACGCATCATGGTAAACATCCTAAACAATGCATAAGCGAGACATGAGAGGGAAGTGGGATTTTATCGACATGATCAATGGGGGTTTGCTTGCCTTGCTAACGAGGTTCGGGTTCTGGGTCTTCAACGAAGGGGGCAGCCTCCTGCTCCGGTTCCACCTCTACTCGACAAACAACAAACAAGGTAGCAACGTAAATACAATGCACAATCACATGATGGAAGGTTGAAACTTGATGTATATGCTTTGATGTGTGAAGCAATTCCATTTAAATGGAGTATATTGCAAATTGAGTTGCAAATTCAAACTCCAATTTGAATTCAAATTTTAGCCAAGTTACATGTGACATTGTTTGATCAAGTTGAATTTTTTTGAAATGTGTATGATATGCCTCTGATGTGTGATTGAAATGTAGCATGTTGCCATGGTTCAAGTTGCAAAAATATTTGAATTGAATTTGATTTAATTCCATTTAAATCAAATAGCAAATGCTACTAATCACATTTTAAATTCAACTCAAACAAAGTTGAAAGTTGGATATTTGGATAGGTTATTTTCTCCTGATCATTTTTCATATATTATTTGTCCAATTTGGAGTTAATATGAATTTTCTATGAATTTCCAAAGTTTGGGCTATTTTCTGGATTTTCTGGAATTTCTTTAATTCATTTTATTCTGGAAATTCATTTACTGCGTCATGCTTGAGCAAGGCTGACGTGGGGGAGGGGGGTCTGACGTGTGGTCCAGGCTTGTCAGCCTCTGGGTTAAATAACCCGGCTGTTTAATTTAACCAGTGGCTTAATTAAGCCACTGGGGCCCAGTGTCAGTGACCTAGGGTCACTTAACCCAGGTGGGGTTAAGCCAATAAACATGGCCACGTCGGCGGCCTGCCGGCGGCTAAACGCCGGCGTCACAGATGCGGCGGCGCTCTCCTCCTGGCTTCCAATCACTGCGCTAGGACCACCATTCGAAATCCCGCGATGAGCCGCGTCGATAGCACCACCTGCACGTCGCCGGGGAGGTCACAGACGATGGCAGCTTCGACCGCGGCGGCGACCGGAGCTACGGCTTGGAGCTGCACTCGAAAAACAGGCACGGGGCAAGGCAAAAGGGGGCTCGTTCGACGCACAAGATCACTAAGATGATGATGCGCGCAATGGTTGAGTCGATGGAGCACTGGGGCGACCTCAACGTCAACCATGGCGGCGACATGCTCCGGCTCTCATGGCAGCTCGGGGTAGAGGACGAATTGGAAGGGGGAAACAGAGGGGATCGATGCGCCTGCTCACCACGGTTACAAAGAACGCGACGGGGAGGTCGGGGGTGCCTTGTCGGGGACGAATTTGTCGATGGCGCGCGGTGGCTGGAGGCGAAGACGAAGAAGGGGACGTCGGCTACAGAGCTCCGGGGCTCGATTCCTTCTGCCAAAGGAGGTAGTCGTCGTCGGGGAGCACATCGGACACTTTGTCTTGCCCTGAGGAGCTCACTGGCCGCGTGGGCTCGGAGCCATGGCGACGGCGGCGCTCGGTGGTCGTCGGGTTTCGCAGTGGGAGAGCACGGGGTGAGCTGGGGGAGGGGAGAGTGGATCGTGGAGTCTTCCAGACGTCCACGGACACGCGATAGGGACGAGGGGGAAGCAGCTGCGTGGCCAGGCTCGTCGGCGGCGTCGGTGGAGTGCTGCATGCATTCCACCGAGCAGCTTCGGGGCATGGGGAGGAAGACGCCAAGGAGGGAGGTGGGCCTGGGCTGCTGCTGGGCTGCGGGGGGGGGGGGGGGGGGGGTAAGTTGGGCTGCTTCGCCTTTTCCTTTTTCTTTCTGTTTAATCTTTCCTTTCTTTTTTTCTGTAAATTTGTTTTGGCTCTGATAAAAATATCAAACCATTTTATAAAATGCTGAAACTTTTTATGTGGCATCACAAAATACTAGGCTAGCCACTTGTAAAGTTTGAACATTTTTAAAATTCAAATAATTTGAATCTTAACTCAAATAGGGGTTTTTCATTAATTCCAAGGCACTATTTGAATATTTGAAAAATCCATGAGCATGGGGTGGGTCCCACATCACTTGATATGTGATCACACTCATTTATAAGACTTTTCAAAAATCTAACATGAATTTTTGGAGAAGATTTTTATCTGCCCTTTTGAATTAATTCATCTGGGGGTGGTTTCTTCTCCCATTTTTCTTTTGATTTTGATTTCAAAGATTTCTTTTGAAATTTTTAACATGATGCAAAAGACTTGCTAACCCTAGCACATTACCTAACAGAGGGTTCTGACACGTAATCCCGTCATCGGTCTGCAAGGATCGGGTGGCTACATGAGTCATCGTGGATCTGCGTGGAATCGGGGATTGCCGGTACGACTACACCAACCACGTTCATGCGGGAACGTTTCCCGCTTAACGGACTACATACTGGTATGTGATCTATTTCTGCCTGCTACTTGCATCAGCATAGCATAGGTCTTGGGTATGGGTCTCGTAGGTTATGAAAAATTTGTGTTTTCTGCCGCGAACCCCAACAGTGGTATCAGAGCAAGGCTATGCGTAGATGTATTGTACGGATAGAACACATCTAGTATGTGGGCATCAATTCTCCAATTGTTACCCTCTCACGTGTACTCATTTAGCGTTGCGGCAATGTTTGATGAAGCGGCCCCCGACCGACCTTACGCGTTTACGCGAGACTGGTTCCACGCTTGACATATGGCTTGTACCATATAAAGTGGCTGGGGGGTGTCTCTCTCTTTGCATTAGCGATGCGAAGATGTTTGCAACGGAGGGCCCCGACAGGGGTGTAATAGAGACAATTGTGGATTGGTGTTGTGGCTTGTTTTCGCAGGATAGAAAGCGGTTCTTTTCTCGAAACCCCTAGCAGCCACGTAAAACTTGCAAAAGATAAAGTAGAAAGGCGTTTTTAACTTTAATTTGCATGTAAAGGGGAATCATAGGTTGTATGATTTACAGTTTTACTTCCTGTTTTATGCTAGTATGCTAGATATATCGACGGTAGCACGAAACAGGACCATCTCTCACAATACCAACATTGTGTTCTTCCTTGGTGGGCACCGCCTGGAAGGTTTTCCCATATGGCTTGATGCTCCGTACATACCGGAGTTGTCCTACATATTAAACGGAGTTCGCATGAGGTTGGGTTCGGCAAGCCTGGCATATGCAGATATGGCCTTGCTGAACAGCTAACATCAAGGTTTGATTGGCAGGCTTGACGTATGTAGATGCGGGCCTGGAACACAGGAGACCGAAAGGTCGAGCACGAGTCACATGCCTGATGTGATTGGCTTAGAGGCCTACCTGGTTCGCATACTGATGGCCGTGACGATCGGGGGAGGTATGGGGGCTGGGATTGTGTAATCACTTAATTAAATTGAGAGGTGTTTATCTAAGTGGGAGCTTTCTAGAATTTTTGAGATCAAATTGAAACTCCACATTATGAACTTAATCTTCATGTCTTAGCAAATATCATTGTAGATAACGTCATACCAATGTTTAGAACTATGGCTCTTTTAGTGTGATAGAACTTAAGGTAAATGGGTCTTACTTCATGGATGTGTACCAACACCATTAGAGACATACTCATTAGTAATGACTTGCTAAATATAATGCGAATAACTGCTAGGAGACACACCTGACAACTCCGTAATCAAGGAAGATGATGATGAGTATCGCACTCACCGTCACTTATGAATGACTTTCCAATACACCATAATTCATTCTATGGAATCTGAATTATGAATGCATGTTAACCAACACGTATGACGTGCTAGGTGAACTTGAAAGCACTTGGTCACAAATCAGAGTAATGGAATATGAGTATATGGACGGGGTTTCTTTCAACTATGGTGGAAGGAACAACCTGCTGGGAAAGTCACTTGGAAAATGTATAAGATACATGGAACACCTTGTGTATAACTTGGACTACTGAATGACTGGTTACTTTGCGATAACTGGGGAGTTGCATCCGCTTCCTCCCAGTTACAAAGACCATGTATGGACTATGTCATGAAGGAGAATCGTTCACCTGTCATGAGGTCATGGTTAAAGTTAAGAAATTTAAGAGTAGAACCAATGCAGGAATGGTCATTGACGGAGAAGGTATATTTGATATACGAGTTATAAATGTCTTTCCCACGAAACACTAATTGCGGTTGATTAAGTATTCGATGCTTGAACTTACTGCTTGAGAGTGGCTTGGAAGGGATGAGGTGACAATGTGTGCTGACGGCAATCAAGATAGTTGATGGTCGACAACACTCTCCCTCTACATCTATCAATTGATTAATATATGAATAATTTTTATGATCATTTGAATGAGGACTTTATTAGTGTGTCTTGCATCTCGCGAAGACAATTATTCATATTAGTGAGAAACAAGCCAGTTGTTCTCCTTTTATGAATGATATCTCATATGGTCACATTACGATTATGAATGAGTTATTCTTATATTGATGATAGTTGTTTGATCATTTATAAGAAATATTGTAATGCCAAGAAATATCCAGGCTTAATAATGGCACTACAGTTTAAGTCATGAATGGTATGATGATGTCTTAAGATACTTGATCTCTTGACACATACAAACCATGCCTTTTAGGTGAGATGACTAAAACCTCGCATTCTGGTAAACGGAATGTGTACTTATTGTTGAGTATCATACATTGTGATGTATCGTATGTCAGCATGTGGTAAATTTCATTATTTCGTGAACTTCGAATGTGGACTTAGATGAATATTTGTATTCACTAATGAAACATGAGTCTGAAATAATTTGATATGATCAAAAGGGATTTCAGAGTAAAGATGTATATTAAATTAACAAGAAAGACAAGTCTCTACGATTTGATCAAAGTGACAAATGTTTTGAGTTAGTCTTGGGCATAAAGACTTGTGTGAAAGTTGTTCCACAAATTGCAATGTCTTGAGACACTTCAATATGATTGACGTGCCTGAACATTGTGATCATATTCTATCGAAAGGTGTATGGTCTAAGTTATCTCTTACCAAGTTACGTTATTATTGTTTAGAGTTATTAATTTAATATGCAAACACTCACTTCAGCATAGGGAACCATCTGAGTTCGTGGAAACCAACACTATATATGTCATGGTGTGTTGTGGTTTCTAGGAAGCTTGATTTATGTAAGATAAATTATCTTTGTAGTGTATCCTTAGACAACTATGGATGCATCTTCCACAACTAGAACCAAAAGGAGCAAAACTTGTATTGCTATGTTTGGTGTTTGTCAAGAATTGTTGTTGATAAATGTGGTAATGGAAGAAAAGTGAAAGTTCAACCAAGGTAATTGACCTTGCCTCCAAATGTCAGAGTAGTGCGACAGAATATGTTCTGGAAGCAAAGCTCTACAATAAGAGGAGAAACTAATGATAATGATCATGATCTTTTGATGGGAGCTTTTACTGAGAAAGGTAGGATTCAAGAATATGTATTTTCCCCTGGTGCAAAATGATATTCATGATTCACTTGTCATGTTAGTGGAACAAGACATTCCTACGAACTACAAAGAAGCGATGGTGGACCTAAGTACGAGATATGACTATGAGTCATGAAATCCTATGTTGAGTTACATTTAAGATTGCTTGAATCTTATCAAGTAAGGAGGTTACTTGATATTCACAATAACTTCAGAGTTATGAGGAATAAATGTGAACATCAAAGGGACGTCAAGATTGGTTTGTCACAAAGATTGTTTCTGACAAATTCATTGGGTTGACTACAATGTGTAGCAATGCTTGAGTCAAAGGGATATTCACTACGATTGATCCAGGATTGTTATCAATGTCGTGACTTCCTCAAATCCAGTATTTGAAGAAGTGTTGTAATTGGTACAACAAGAAGGTTTTGGAAAAACATATGGATACTAGTGTCTCGTAAACTGAATTCTCATTTTGATGGATGATCAAAGGATTTTGGACTTAACCAAAATATCGAGGAAACATGCATTTGCATGAAACTGAGTGGGAGCTGAATAGTTTCCTAAAACTTAATATGTAGACGACATATTTTGAGAGGGAGCTATGGGAGTATTATCCTAGACTTATATGTAAATGACATATTTGAGTAGGAGACATGTGGTTAGTATCCTGAACTTAATATGTGTCTGACATATCTAAGTGGGAGCCATGTGGATGTTATCCTTGTCTTATATGTGGCCGACATATTTGAGTGGGAGAAATATGAGTGTTATCCTATAACTTAATATGTGCATGACATATTTGAGTGGGAGCATGATAACATTCTCATATATGGATAACATATTATGAATGGTGCAGTTGGTTTTAATGATTATTTGAATCTTTCATAAATGAAGATGAATAAGTATTAAGCTTTGAAGATCTATTAAGATAGATATGTGTTTAATAACATTGAGTCGTAATACTTTCCTGGATAAGATTCTGAAGGAGTTCAGAATGGGACAAGTCAAGAAGTGGTCCTTACTTGTATATCCAAGAGAAGTGTTGAGTTAATCTCAGTACAAGAACAATGGTTAATGGTTAATGAAAGAAATGGATGTGTTGGATCCTCTATGCCTTTGTCATAGGTTCTTTCATATAAAACCAAAGTTATGTACTCGACGTAATGTGACCCAAGTTCTTAGTAGTAAGAACATGTTGTGATATGATTTATGAGTAAATCATTGAACAAAGAGTTAAGTTTATCTTTCAGTGTCTGAACGGAACTGAGGATACATCTCAAATTTGTAAAGGATAGTGGACTTGACCGTAAATGTTATGCTGGTTAAAGTTTTGACACTAACCTAGAAAATTGAGATATCATACTAATGAATGCCTAAGTTGAAAGAAACATGGTTAGACATCAAAGTTGCATACAATGCACTAAGGATTGAATCTACATTGATGTGGCTGCTTTAGAAGTAGCAGGAGTTATATTATGGCTTAAGAAGTTCGACTTTTGATTGAGTGAGTTTCAAGTGTGCATGACTATGGGAAAGTCCGCGTGACCCACCGGATGTCATTGCTATGACACAGCAAACGAAGTCTCACTTCACCGCCAAATATATATACCTCATCATTATAGTGGATAATGAAGGAATGTCAAAATTAGGTGACGTTATGATTTGCAAAAAGGACATACGGTTCTGAATGGTACCCAGACCATTGATACAACCTCTTCCACGGGCAAGCATGATCAATAAGGAGTTATGATCCAGAGAAAATGCAACTAGATTATTTGTACTCTAGTGCAAGTGGGAGACTGTTGGGAATGTGCCCTAGAGGCAAATAAAATATGTTTTATCGAGCATATTCCATTAGTTCATAATACGTTTGATACTATGCTATAACTGTATTAAGCGGAAACATTAATACAGGTGTGGTATACAAAGAACCAGGTCCCTAGTAAACCCTAGTATACTAGTCCATTGGGCGATTGATGATCAAGGTTTCCTGATCATGAGACAATGGCGTCTGTTGACAATGGAGTCGTATCATTGGATAATGATATGATGGACATACACCCACCAGAAGTGTTGCGATGTGATCAAGTCACATAGTTCGACATTGCGATAACTATAACGTAGTGATCAGATCCTTTGACCGTAATGATCATACGTAATTGTCATCTATGAGGAGACTTTGATTTGTATCCCACTGCCTGACTGAAATATGTTGGCTATAACGGTGCACTTTGGGTATTCCGAAATAGATGATTGATGAGTATGCAAATAGATCAAAACGGGATTTGTCCATCCGTGTGACGGATAGGTACTCTGGGCCCACTCGGTGATATTGCATCATAAAGTTTGCAAACGTGTGACTAGGTCACGGAGTTGTAATATCACGGGAACGAGTAAACTTGTTTGTTGACAACGAGGACGACCTAGGTATATTGGATACCGATGATAAAACCTCGGACAAGCAAAGTACCATAGGACGAAGGGAACAGGCACACGGTTAACGGATCCAACAGCAATTGAAGTTCATTCGATGGAAGCGCAGGGGCTATCAAGGATTGTAACCAGGTCCAATTGATTAGTCATTGATCAATGAGAATTGTCTCGATCATGTATGTTGTTTCCCGGACCGTAGGGTGTTACACTTAAGGGTACTCGACGCAGTAAGGATTGATTCGGGATCACCGGAGAAATAGGAGAGAACACCGGAATTGTTCCGGTGATGGCCGGAATTGTTCTGATGAAGGCCGGAAGTTGTTCCGGGTATTTTGAAAGGTTCAAAATATATTTAATAATGTTTAATATATGTTTTATTATTTAATTATATGAATTAAATATTAAAATGTATTTAAATATAATTAAAAATGGAAGAAAAGGCATATGGGCCTCATAGGGCCCATTAGGGGGAGAGGGAGTCCTCACGCATGGGCCATGGCGCCATGAAGGGGGGCCCACCCCCTAGGGCTGCGCCATTTGCCCTCCCCTTGGGATTAGTCCCACCCCGGAAGTGGAGGGGATGGTGGCACCCCTCCTTGGCATATATAAGGAGGGGTAGGGTGCCCTTTTTTCTTCATACAAATTGATTTGAGACAAGTTTCTCTCATCTCTCTCTCCCTCCTTTCTCCTTCCTCGAGTGGAGTCCCCTTATTTGGAGTTTACACTTGGTTGGGGATTTCTCCACTATACGCACGTCGTTGTGCTGCTGGAATCTGGATCTGAATCCATCTTCTTTCCGCTGCTCTACTGGTTCGGAGCCCGGAGGGACGTCGGGTATACTGTATGTGTATAATCCCGCGAGGCACTACACTTGTGGTGCTACTTCATCGTCGTGGTCGTATCGCGAGGTCTTCATCAGCAACGTTCCACCGGGGACGTAATCCCGTCATCGGTCCGCAAGGATCGGGTGGCTACAGGAGTCATCGTGGATCTGCGCGGCATCGGGGATTGCCGGTACGACTACACCAACCAACTTCATGCGGGAACGTTTCCCGCTTAACGGACTACATACTGGTATGTGATCTATTTCTGTCCGTTACTTGCATCAGCATAGCATAGGTCTTGGGTATGGGTCTCGTAGGTTATGAAAAATTTGTGTTTTCTGCTTCGAACCCAACAAAATCAGCGTACAGGAAGCTTCTTGAAGAGCCCGAGTGGGGCCAAAGGGGAGCCAGGGTGGCCCAGGCGGCCACCCGGCGCGGCCCCACCCCTGTCCGCGCCAGGGGGGCGCCTGGGGCCCCTGGTCCACCTCTGGCTGCCCCCCTTCGCCTATTTATTCTCCGTCACGGGGAAACTCCGAAGACAGAACCCTATTTCGCAAACTCGCCTCTGTTCTGCCGCCGCCGCGCTTCCGAGATCGGGAGCACCTGAAGACCTCTTCCCGGCACCCTGCCGGAGGGAGGGTCGACCTCCGGGAGTCTCCTCTCCACCGTGGATGCTCCCCGGATGTCTCGTGAGTAGTTTTCCTTGGACCATGGGTCCGTGATCAGTAGCTATGTGATGTCCTCCTCCCCTCTTTGTTCTTCATGGTTTAGACCTCGTGAGCTACCTTACATGATCGAGGCACTTTTGTAATATTTATGCTATTGCTATGCTGAGTTTGAAGGGATCTGATGGATTATGAGATTATGTTCAGATTGTGATAGAGTAATATATTTGGTTTTTATCTCTTATATTTTTCTTCCTAAGTAATTCTTGCATGTTCTCCGTTGCTGTTTATTGCTTTGGCCAAGTAGTAGGTAGTGACTCCAAGAGGGAACGTAGTGCTCGATTGTGGGTTCATGCCCCCCGATGACACGCTTGAGTGACAGAAACATGAGTCTAGGGGATGTGTTGTTGCCACAAGGGGGAAAACAACGGTGCTTGTAACCGCGGTTACAAGGATTGTTTACTTTACGCAAAGTTCTTTTTAATGCAGTTGTCTGTTGCTTTGGGTTTACACTTTGGGTGGGGCTCGCAACTTAATACCAGCGAGATGTTCTGGATAGATATCTCAAGGTGGATGATTAGTAGTAGATGCAGTTGGATTATGGTCTACTTATTTTGGCGTACTGCCCGTGCTTTTGAGCCTCTTCCTTTCTTTTGTAGCATAGTTAGCATTGCGGTGCGTTCATAATCCTGTCAATTGCCCTTCTGTAATTTGTTTACCTCGCATAGCAGTTTTATCGTCTTTTGGGAGAGAGACATCACTAGTGAACATCACGTATCCCGGTCCATATCCTTATTACTGTTTCCACGCTATCTTTACTTTTCTGCTTTTACTTTCAATTGCTATCATTATCCTTTGTGTTTTACCCTTTGTGAATAACAAGACCAGAGAGATTGACAACCTCTCTGAACTTCGTTGGGAACAAAGTTATCTGTGTCTGTGTGCAGGTCCATGTCAGTTGCGCCGCTGACACCTACTTATCATCTCTGGAGTCCTACTGGAGACAAACCTTGGTAGCTTCACCGAGGGAAACTTGCTGCTGCGCTACATCTTAACCTTCCACTTGGGGTAACCAACGAAGGGCGAGAAGCCATCAGCAGCTCACAAGGTCTAATCCATGAAGAACAAAGAGGGGAGGAGAACATCACATAGCTACTGATCATGGACCCATGGTCCAAGGTGGACTAATCACGGTTCATCCGGGAAGCATCCATGGTGGTGGAGAAGCTCCCGGAGGTGATTCCTCCCTCCGGCAGTGTGCCGGGAAGAGGTCTTCTGTTGCTCCCGATCTTGGAAGCGCGGCGGCGGCGGAACAGAGGAGAGATCACGAAAAAGGGTTCCGTTCCCGAGGGTTTCTCGTCACGGGGAATAAATAGGCGAAAGGGGGCAGCCAGAGGTGGGCCAGGGGCTCCAGGCCCCCCCTGGCGCGGTCAGGGGCCTGGCCGCGTGTAAGGCCCGATATGCGGTACTGTTCCAGATCTAGATGTTTCCATCCAGATCCGGGGACGAAGCACATATCGGTCCCACCGCGACATATGACGAAGTCATATGCCCCGGATTTCCAACATGATATCACAACATTACAGATACAAGAATACAACATCTCATACAATCGGCATACAACTGCCTGAAATACAATACAACAGCGGAAGGTACATGTCTGAGTACAGACTACAATCAAAAGCCTACTGGCAAAGAGAAAACATCGATCCCCATAACCACACGGGTCCAGGCCCTCCGTCGGGATCCGCCTAACTAGTCGTCGTCGAGTCTCCACGTTAAACGTCGGCCACCATACCTGTTGTCGATCAGAACCCTGAAAAGAGTTTGGGGGTAGTATCATGAGTACAGAGGTACTCAGTATCCAATTGTAGTGGTCATCTGACCCAGCAAGGACTTCATCACTCGTCATTCTAGGACAACTAGTAGTTTACGGTAAGGAAGGGGTAAGTGGTGAGGTTGCTGCTGCACTAGCATTTATGAAGTGGCTAACGATCTAGAGAGTAAGATAAGGAGCCAAGCATTCGATGAGGAATCGCCTCCAACAAGTCTGCTATCCACCTACATACGCAAACATAACACCTATCCTATCCTTGTCCTCCTCTTCGCATCCCAACGAAGAAGAAGCAGTCAAGGCACACACACGTTGATCAAGTTATATTAAAATTATCTCAGCTGTTGTTGTCTATGGAATAGAAGTAGGTCTCAAGTCGTCCATAACCGTGGACACGGCTTCTCGAAAAGATTTAACCCTACAGGGGTGTACCAACTGCCCATTACAAGGCTCCGGACGCACGCCCATCTCTCTCAGTCTCTACCCATCACAGGCAACCATTTTATGATTTAGTTCCAAGAGATCCGAAACGACAGGTCCCTCTAGCTAACAACGAACAAATCCGGGTGGCCCCCGGGGAGTCGACAACCAATCCAAAAGCTGGCCACGCTCTCGGATCGGACTCTTCCGTCTCAACAGGGTTTGGGTTACCGAGACACCTCACGTGAGGCCTCGGGCCCTCGCCGGTCAAAGGTGGACCAACAGGGAAACCATGTCTCCGCTGGTCCGGGTTGGTTTAAAACTACTGGCAGCTGACCAGCACACACGCGGTTTTAAATGGTAAATCAGCTTGGGCCACCACTAGAAATTCTTGAAGCTAGGTAGGTAAGAAAAGGGGACCCCATAAAATCCCACATACGGTTAGGCACGCTCAGTCTTAAAACCAATACCCGGAACTCGGAACCTAGGTGACTTGAATGGAACAAAGCGTCGGGGCGGGATAGCCTAGACCTTCCATCCTTCATCGAATATAGTCAACATTATAATAATCATATCATCAACAACAATATAATAATGTGATATCCCAAACCAAGGAGTAACAGGGTAACAACGTGGCATCCTAAGCATGCATACTAAGCAGGGGTTGAGCAACGAGCAATAGTAACATAGCAGTACAAGGTTTGCTGGGAAGGGACATGGCTGTATCGGTTTGAAAGAGGTTGTAAACATGTGGTAGGATCAAACATCGAACCTAACCTATACTAGCATGCAAACCGCTGGTTGAAATATAATGGATCATAAGTAATGTATAGTCCTTGCCTATTGATAAGTCGGGTTCCGAAGGTGTAGTCGATCGCAAGCTCGCATCGTCTCCGAAGGTACCCGCGGAAGCACACAAGACGGTAAACACTGGAAAGCAATCAACGAGCAAGCACTCTATTACTATGAGGAAAACACGAGAAAGCATCAACAAGAAGCAACACGAGACATCGCACCTACGGTCGAGAGCGGTTACTAACAGTTTAAGTGGGGTATCGGTCACACACGACGAATACCGTACGTTTGGAAAGGTTCAAGTTGCTTAGCTACAGGTGATCAATCAACGGTTATTAACATGGAAACTCAAGCAAACATGGCATAGCACACAAACATGGCAAAAGGTGAAGCACAAAGTAAACTATCTATGCTAGTCAATTTAAGTGAGGCACAACCTAAACATGGCATACACTAAGTGCCGCACGATGATTAAAACATTTGGTACTGTTCTGTCCTAAACCACATTTTAGGTTGGTTAAAAACAGCAAACAATAGCATAAACACAAAGTACAGGAAAAACTAATCAAGTTACATATAAAGAACACCCCAAACGGAGTTACGGTTAAAAAGATACAAGCAAAACAAGTTACGGGCACAAACTGCCAACAACACGAAGCACACTTTAGAGTAATGCATAAACAGGATAATCAATGCAGACATGCTCACAAATGATATGGAACTAAAGTAGACATGACAGGGAAGGCATGGCAAAAGAATCATGCAAATAGGCATCATAGATCAAAAGATATTAAGCAAACAACATGGCATCGCAAAGTAACAGACTTAGAGAAAAACAGAGGTGGCTGTCAAAAACAGCAGCATAGCAACTTTGGAGCTAAAAATCTATATGACCAGGAATGCTAACATGAAGCTGTAATATATTTAATGAAAGTAAACATGATGCTTAACAAAATGCAATTGGAATCACTCAATTCCGATAAACGGTCGCGACACACTCGTCAACCGAAGTTGCAACAAAATAACAGTTTCAGCAACAGCAGCACAATAACATCAGGATCACCACTTTGGAGCAAGATTTAATATAGCTACAATTCCCAAACATGGCAAGTGAAAGCATGGAATTGAAGTACACATGATGCTTAACACATAGGAGAAAGAATCAATGCAATAGGCCTCATGGATTTGTTACAATCATCATGCAAAGTTGCAACAAAATAATAACAGCAGCACTTAACAGGAAATAATAGCAATTTGTAGCAGTTTAACGGCCTGATGCCCACTTCAACACACAATTACACAATCAAGATGAGCTCAAATGCAAAAACTTTCTACATACGAATGCTAGAGCACGCAAAACTGAGCAACTTTTGTTTTGGGGGCACGTTCATCGGAGCTACGGATCAACGGGAATTAACGTTGCAAAAATAAAACATCACACAGTTTTACAGGACTTAGAAAACAAACAGGAAAAACAATAAAGCAGAGAGAAAAATAAAATAAAAACGGGCCTCACCCCAGCTGGGCTCGGCCCACTGGCCGCTGGAGGCTGGATCTGGCGCGGTGCTGGGCCGTGTCGGTTGGTGGGCCGCCGGCTGGGCCCGTGGCCAGGCGCTGGGCCGGCCCACGTGGGCGCCGGCTGGGTCATCCGCCCGATCCAGATCGGATCGGGTCGGCCGGAGACAACGCAGCGGCAGCGGTGGCCCTCGCCGGCGAGCAGCCTCGTGGCGGACCGAGGCGGCAGGGGCAGGCCGGAGGGCGAGCGCGGGAGGCGGATCGGCGGCTGGGGACGACGGGAACGGGCGCGGGGGCGAGATCCAGCCGGGAGGTGGTCGGCTCGAGCTCTGCTCGGGAGGCGGCCATGGCGGGCGGCGGCGGCCGTCCTGGCGTCGGCGGCTACCTGCGGCAAGGGGGAAGGAGGTGAGGAGACGGAGGAGAGGAAGGAGAGGGGGGTACGCGGGAGAGGAGAGGGCCGGCGGACATGGGGCGCGGCGGCTGCTGCGGCAGCTCGCCGGAGTCGGGGCGCGGCGGCGGCTCCAACGAGCGCAGCGGGCGGCGCGGCCCGGTTCGGCCCGCGGCAGCGGCGGTTGGGCCCTGCGGGGCCCGGAACGGGGTGGAGGTTGGTGGGAGGCTACGTGGGGGTGTTGGGAACCCTCCGATCTGGATCTAATGGTCCAGATCGAGGGCAGTGGCTAGGGTTTCGGGGAGAGAGGAATTTGGGGGCAAATTTTGAGCAAAGTGGAGGGGGTGACTGCAAATTTCACTTAGGGAAACCCTAATTGGGTGTGGGAGGCTGGTGTTCTTTATATAGGCAGGTTGGCTGGCCAGTTGACGCAAACGCCCTCGGTACCCCTCTCGCGTGTCCGGTGATCGCGTTCGTGACCGCCGAGACTCCATATGGACTCCGATTCCGACGAAATCTCAAACCACGCGCTTAGCGCGTCGAGTCCATTGATCGTACCTCACAGCGGTGACATTCCGACAACATTTTTCGGCGCCCCAATAAAATAATCCGTTTATTAAATAAACGGGGTTTTCGTTCCGGTGGTGATGGCTGGTCTCATGCAGGTTTTGCGACGGTGATCGGGTGGAACCCGGTGTCGCAAAGGTCAAGTTTCAGGGTGGCAAGGGTCGGTCTCCGTCCGGTACGAGATAAGAGGGGGGAAAATAATCGCCGATCGATAAATCGGGGATGGAAACACCGCAAACAAATCAGACAATCAAACAATTCACACCGAAAACAAAAATTTTAATTTTTGTGAAAACTGGGTTGTTACACCGCGCCCTCTGGCCGCCTGGCCCCCCTGGCTCCCCTCTGGCCCCTCTCGGGCTTTTCTCGAAGCTTCCGGTACGCTGATTTTTCCTATATTTTTCCCGAATTTTTTCTGGTACTTTTAATAAGGGGGAAACCTGAAATAGAAAAACAGCAGAAAACAGGAACTGGCACTGGGGTGCACTGAGTTAATAGGTTAGTCAAAATATGATCAAAAGTGTATGGAAGTTCATCAATATCATAGCAATATCACACAAAAGAGGCATGGAGCAAGCAGAAATTATAGATACGTTTTGGACGTATCAACATCCCCAAGCTTAATTCCTGCTCGTCCTCGAGTAGGTAAATGATAACAAGCATAATTTCTGTGGTGACATGCTAAGAACCATATAAGAACTTTGTAAGTAAATCAATCAAAGAATGCAATTCAATTCAAGTCATAACAGGCAAGAGTCTATATCTAGCATTGAAATAAGCAACATAAGAACATAAAGGTGCAAGAGCTCTCGCTGTCCGTGACTCGAATGTCTCCAAATGGTGTTTGCGTGCAAGAAACGGGAAAGGGATATACGAGAAAAAGTATTTTTATTGTTGAGAACTCAATCTACTAAAGTGTCACACTTGGTCTTCTTTGGAATCTTATCTTGACTCATCCCCAGACCACTAGCCAGGTACAAGTCAAAATGATCCACTCCTTTTCGACATTTTGAGCACTCATGCAATGGATGAGCGTAAGCAAGAAAGTTGACACTTAGGATGGCAAAGAGAGAATAAGGTGGAGGAGGAAGACAAAAAGATGCGAAAGGCTCACATCAATGAGGACAATCATAGGCGAGAGAAAGCCAAATGATAGATATGATGTGAGGAGTAGGGATTGCCATGCAACGGATGCACATATGAGCTAAGGTAAGCTCTCCAATGGAACTAGTGGGGGTGCATCCAACTTGCTTTCTCAAGAAGACCTAGAGCTCATTTGAGGAGGCTCATCATTGGAATATACAAGCCAAGTTCTATAGTGTGAAAGTCCCCACATAGTTATATGCATGAATGATAATCTCTATGGAGTACAAGATACAAGATGGAGTACGAGTATGGATCTTCCCAAAAAGAATAGTAGTGTGCCCCTTCTCTCTTTCTTTTTTTCTCTTTCTCTTTTTTTTTATTTTTCTATTTTTTATTTTTTTTGTATTTTTTTGGTGGCCTCAATAGCTCTTTGTATTTAACTCTCATTTGTCCTCTTTGGGATCTTTTGATTTGTCCACTTTGGGATCTTTTAATTTTGTCCACTTTGGGATCTTTTCCTCACTTTAGGGGCAACACTCTATATATTACAAAAAGTATAGAAGATCTTTCACACTTTATAAAGTACTCAAATCATAAAGAAAATGTAAATATCATGATGTATGCAAATGTATGCCTCTCCCAGTGTAGCAGGATATGCAATGATACTAGCGCGTCATGTAGCAATGATTAGGGCAAGGCCCAACTAGCATGCGGCTCATCGATCAAGCAAGTAGCATGTATGACAAGAAGATTAAGTCATGAGAATATGGGTGTTGCATGGCAATGTATCTCGGAAAGGCTATGGAAATGCCTTGATAGGTAGGTACGGTGGCTATTTTGAGGAAGGATATAAGGAGGCTTATGATGACAGAGCGTATCGTGCCAAGGGTTTGGATGTGCCGGCGAAAGTGGACGCTAACTCTCGGAGTGAGAAGAAAGCAATGCACGGCACATGAAAGGCTAGCAAAATATGGGAAGGTAGATGTGTCAACTTTCGAATACTCACATTAGTCCGAAGAACTCAGTCACTTATTATCGGTAACTCTCAATCTAATAAGGAGGTTCACAAAGAGACAAGTACCCCGAGGAGGAGTATATGGGGGTTTGGTTATCCTTGCGCATCCTCGACTCATGGTACGTGAGTGTGATGTCTACGCACGCTTCTATTCTTGTAGACTATGTTGGGTCTCCAAGCGCAGAGGTTTGTAGGACAACAGCAATTTCCCTCAAGTGGATGACCTAAGGTTTATCGAACTCAGGGAAGTAGAGGTTGAAGATGGTCTCTCTCAAGCAACCCTGCAATTAAGATACAAGAAGTCTCTTGTGTCCCCAACACACCTAATACAACTAGGAGTTGTATAGGTGCACTAGTTCGGTGAAGAGATGGTAAATACGAGTGATAGGTGTGGCAAAGCAAGGTAATATAAATCTGTAATAAAAAGTGCAGCAAGCAAACAAGTGATAAACGTGAGCACAAACGACGTTGCAATGGTGGAAACAAGGCCTAGGCTTCATACTTTCACTAGTGGCAACTCCCAACAACATTAACATAGTCTAATCACATGATATTTCCACTAAAACATGCATTGGAGACGTACTCGGAGGTCATTCCTTTGTGGTCAAGAGAGGACGAGAATTATGTAGGGCTACAAAAGCACACCTCAGAGTTCGTAGTTCTCAATCTATGGATTTCCCAATGTCACCGCGGCCATCCAAAGAGAGTACCACATTCACCACATCATATCTCAAGGATAGTCAAAGACAAGCACCAAGAGACTCTCAATCTTCAATCAACACACAAAAGAGGAAATCACTCATGAAAATATTCTTCTAATCCATGTCCAATAGACCGCTGTCACCATGGTCTCAGGGATTATACTAGATAAGATCAAGTGAGCACATCAATCCAATACATAGAGGAAGGGGAAATATCATGGGATCACCCTAGATTAACATAGCCTATGATCACAACGAAGATCACATCATGGGAGAGAGAGAGAAGAACACATAGCTACTGGTAGAAACCTCGGCCCTAAGGAGGAACTACTCCCGCTTCATGGAGGGAGGAAGCAACGTCGATGGAGATGAATCCAGTAGCACTTCCCCATCCTGGCAGGGTGCCGGCACAGGAATTCTGGTCCCCCGAAGCTTGTCGGCAATGGCGGCAGAGATCGGAATCGCTTCTAGAAAAAGTACTTCGATATTAGGGATTTCCTCCGCGGGGGCTAAATATAGGCCAAAGGAGGGGGCCAGGGGGGCCACAGGGCAGCCAGGAGGGCAGGTGGAGCGGCCTAGGGTGGACCCGCGCCGGGCACCATCCTGGGCCCCTGGTGGTGGCCCTCCTGCCATGTCTTGGTTATTCCGGAAGCTTCCGGGACGCTGATTTTTTATATAATTTTTCCGGAATTTTTGGAGCACTTTTAATGACCGGAAAAACCTGAAATACAAAAACAGCAGAAAACAGGAACTGGCAACTGGGTGCACTGAGTTAATAGATTAGTCCAAATATTATCAAAAGTGTATGAAAGTTCAAGCAAAACATCGCAAAGTCACACAAATCATGCATGGAGCAGGCAGAAATTATAGATACGTTTGGAACGTATCAGAGTGTACTCTAATATTCGACCCCTCAGAAGAGTAGTGATCCAACTAGTAGCTAAAGTTCTCAACTAATTTGTAGGTTTTTGAAAATAAACACGGATTGCCCAAAATACGATATCTATCACTAATAGGCTAAAGCTCTTGACACCAAAAGTCCAAACATTACTCAAAACAACACCTCAAAACTTTTGCAAGTTACTACTACAAAAAGAATAGCAACCTCAATTACCTACTTCAAGTCAAGACACAAAACTCAGTGCAACAGGCAAACTTTCTAAACAAGATAACATGAAAACTCAAGAGAGTTCCAGCAACAAACTAATCAAAATCTCTTTTAAAAGATAAACATGAAAGCTAAGAGCAAAAAATGACAGCAGCTATGGAAAGATAAAGAAGAAACACAGCAAAGATAAGCAGGAAAAAGTCCTATGTTGTGTTCTAAATTTTGGAAGTGGAGCGTGTTTCTCTCCCACACAAAGAAATCTGGGTTCTAACTTGTTATGAACAGCAAACAAAGCTAAAGAAAACTAAAAACAAAACCTAAGAGCGAGACGCTCCAAGAATAGCACATAACGCATGAAGTGATAAAAATATAGTGAAATGAGAGACGAACTGATAATTGTCGATGGAGAAGGGGATTCACGGGGGCATCCCCAAGCTTAGACGCTTGAGTCTCCTTGAATATTTCATGGGGATGCATGGGGCATCCCCAATCTTGAACGCTTGACACTTCTTAATCTTCTTTCATCATCTTCCCTCGCACACTTGAAAACTCCCTTCATACATAACTCATCATAATCTGATTAGTGAGGTTAGTACCCATAATAAAATAATTTTTTCTCTACTGGAAGTAAGGATAACCTTGAAGAGCTACTGTTTCTCAAGATTTCCAAAAAGTTTTTGCAAAGAAAAAGCAAGCTTAAGGTTTGCAAATCGAATAAAAGGCAAAACAGGACAGAATCTGTGAAAAACAGACCAGCAGGTAGAAACGAATTTTTTAGGGATACTTCTGCAACTCAAATAAAAAAACTCAGAACATACGAAAGTTTCGTAATTGTATAAAGCACGTTGTTCAAAAAATTCACCTCAAAAAGATGAACTGGGATTTTTCTCTGATTTTTCTAATCACGAGGACAGAATCTGTTTTCTGGACAGCATGTCACAACTTTTACTTCCCTTGTCGTATGAGGCTATAAAAGGCACAAAGCTTGAAAAGTAAAGATACAATGATGTTTCTACAGTAGTAACAATCATCAAGACCACTAAAAACAGAAGAAGAAAAATGAAATCCTAAATTCGTTGCGGACTGCCTCCCGAAAGTGCTTCTTTAAAGCCATTAGCTAGGCTTAAAGATTATAGAAGATGCTCTCACAAGAATAAGAATTTTGAAGCAAAAGAGAGCATCAAGAAGCAAATATGAAACACATTTAAGCCTAACCCACTTCCTATGCATAGGCATCTTGTAAGAAAATAAATCAAAGAAGAACAAAGTGACATGCATAGGAAGGTCGAAAAAGAACAACTTCAAAACTTTCAACATGAAGAGAGGTGTTTTAGTAATATGGAAGTTTCTACAACCAAACTTCCCTCTCTCGACATAATTTTCAGTAGTATCATGAAAAACATCAAGAATATAACTATCACATAAATCATATTGTTCATGACCTACAAGCACACATGTATTATTTTCAACACGGTTTTTAGGATCATAAGATAAATGCAACCCATCATATTGAGATTTGATAAGAGGAAAATTCTCCGGAGTTGGAGATTTCAAAAGGATAATAGGGGCATCAAGTGTGGGTGCAAAGCAACAATTTCATGTTTGACGTAAGGAACTATAGCAAGTTCATCTTCGCAAGCATAATCCATATTAGCATCAAGGCCATCAACAAAACAAGTATTAAGTTCATCAGAAAGGGAAGTATCAAGTGAGTCCTCGGAATCATGGGATTCCTCATCTAAGCAATCATTAGCCTCTTCTAGGGCAGCAAACTTTTTTTTTTAAATCCTCAATATAAGAATTGGAAGTATAATTCTGGAAGCAATAAGCAAGAACTGCGAAGTTTTCAGATTTGTAAATAGTATCGTGATATTCAATCAAACAAGCAATCTCATAAGCACCTTTAAAAGCAAAAAAATCTTCAATCTTTTCAACATCAAAGTAATCATAAACACCTTTAGCATAAGAAGATAAGATCTCATTTTCATTAAACTCACATTGGAAAGGTAGGTGTCTACGATCTATATTAGAGCAGCAAGTAAAATCATAAATGTGGCATAAACACTCGGCATAGCAATAAGAAGTTTGTATTTGGTCCCATCAGTTTTTCCCTTTCTCAGATAGGCGGTGCCGCGTATAATGAGCATGCTCATCCAATGATTTTCCCTCAACCAAGTTGGTTGGGTTTTTAGCGCGAGCACAAATTGATCGAAGACGATCCAAGTGAAACATGTCCATCCTTCCATATTTGGGTGGTTCAGCACCCATGGTGAGGATAGCATCACTAGGCAAAGCAAGACAAAGGCAAAAGGTAGCAACTATTTTTTTTGTTTTTTTTTTATAAAGGACACTAAAGCAAAATCTGAAAGGTAAACTAACAAGACTAAAAAGCAAAGATAAAAGATAGTGTGCAACTCCCCTATCTTGAAGAGTGGAGACTCCGGCAACGGCGCCAGAAATTTGCTTGATACACGAGATAGCTTCTCGTCCCTCGTTGGTTACCCCAAGTGGAAGGTGAGATGCGGATAGTAGCAAGTTTCCCTTAGCAAAGATGCTAAGGTTTAAAGTATCGAACCCGTAAGACTCCTGGGTCAACAAGTAGGTGGTTCGGCAAGTGAGGCGTCGTTTTATGATAATCACTTGCTTTTCCTGGACCTGCACACACAGCAGATAGCTTTGCTCCCAACGAGTACAGAGGAGTTGTCAATTCCTCCGGCCTTGTTGTTTAAAAAGGATAAAACGCACGGGATAATAATGATAGTGATAGCAACTGAAAAGTAAATACTGAAAGTAAATTGATAGTGTAAACAGTGGTGGAAGTATGGACCTGGATCTCATGATGTTTACTAGTGATGTTTCTCTCCCAAAAGACGATAAAATAGCCATGCGAGGTAAACAAATTACAGCTGGGCAATTGACAGGAGTATGTGCGCAAACCAATGCTAATTATGCAAAACAGAAAGGAAGAGGCTCAAAAGCACGGGCGGTACGCCAAGACAAGTAGACCGAAATCCAACTACATCTACCCACTAATCATCCACCTTGAGATATCTATCCAGAACATCTCGCTGGTATTAAGTTGTGAATCCCACCCAAAGTGTAAACTCAAAGAACGGACAACTGCATTAAAGAACTTTGCGTAAAGTAAACAATCCTTGCACCCGGAAATACAAGCACCGTTGTTTCCCCCTTCTGGCAACAATACATCCCCTAGACTCATGTTTCTGTCACTCAAGCTAGTCATCGGGGGGCATGAACCCACAATCATGCATAACGCTCCCTCTTGGAGTCACTACCTACTACTTGGACAAAGCAATAAACAACAACGGAGAACATGCAAGAGTTACTCAAGAACATAAATATAAAAGAAGAGAATCAAATATATAACTCAATCACAATCTGAACATAATCTCATAATCCATCGGATCCCAGCAAACTCAGCATAGCAACAGCAGAAAGATTACATATGTGCCTCGATCATGTAGGGCAGCTCACGAGGTCTAATCCATGAAGAACAAAGAGGGGAGGAGAACATCACATAGCTAAGGTGGACTACTCACGGTTCATCCGGGAAGCATCCATGGTGGTGGAGAAGCTCCCGGAGGTGATTCCTCCCTCCGGCAGGGTGCCGGGAAGAGGTCTTCTGGTGCTCCCGATCTTGGAAGCGCGGAGGCGGCGGAACAGAAGAGATATCGCGAAAAAGGGTTCCGTTCCCGAGGGTTTCTCGTCACGCGGAATAAATAGGCGAAAGGGGCAGCCAGAGGTGGGCCAGGGGCTCCAGGCGCCCCCCCTGGCTCCCCTGTGGCCCCTCTCGGGCTTTTCTCGAAGCTTCCGGTACACTGATTTTTCCTATATTTTTCCCGGATTTTTTCTGGTACTTTTAATAAGGGAGAAACCTGAAATAGAAAAACAGCAGAAAACAGGAACTGGCACTGGGGTGCACTGAGTTAATAGGTTAGTCCAAATATGATCAAAAGTGTATGGAAGTTCATCAATATCATAGCAATATCACACAAAAGAGGCATGGATCAAGCAGAAATTATAGATACGTTTTGGACGTATCAGAGTGCTTTTGAATAATTTCGAGATGGTACAAGAAAGTCTTTGTTAGGATGGCCGGTAAATACCACATAGGAAGGTATGGTGGACTCATATGGAAAAACTGGTTTCAAGGATTTTGGATGCACAAGCAGAAATCCGCTTAGTGCGAGCGAAGGCTAGCAAAATACTGGGAAGCGACCAACTAGAGAGCAATAATAGTCATAATCATGCAGAGCGACAAAGTAACATTGAATTGGGCATGAAAATGATATGACTATTCTGAAATTCACAGATCATGAAGGCATAGTAGAATTTTCAGTCATAAACATGTGTAAGCATGTGCCAAGTCAAACCAAGAATTCTCCAAAGGGAAATACCACTTCAGTATGTCAAACTATGAATAATGCAATGCATGTAATTCATTTCAACAACACATTATGTACTCTAGCTATTTGAGATTAGCCACAAAGAAAGCATGAACACTGGGAAAGCATTGTAAACAAAGCACTATGTCGCTACAAGCTGGTCTCTAAATCATAAGTACAAGCATATGCACAAAAGTAGAAACAAGAAGAGTTCATATCGGTTTTCCTTGTTGCATCCCTTTCATCGATCTTCGTCATCACTGCCTTGTCGCTTGCACGATTGAACGTAGGAAAATATAATCAAGTGCAAATTCCATCACGGACTCGAGCTAAACTCTGCAACAAAGCAAACTAAAGAGAGAAAAGGAAATATTTTTGCATTTTTTTAAAGATTTAACGAAAGAAAAGAGAAAAGAGAAATCTTTTTGTTGTTTTTGCAAAATAAAAGAACGAAGAAGAACGGGAAAAAACTTCGAAAAGATCAAAGCGGATAAAATGAAAACGGATAATATAATGGAAAGGTGAGAAGGGAACGTACTCCCCCAAGCTTAGGCTTTTGGCCTAAGTTGGTAGCAGCTACTGCCCCCAAGAGCCTCCTGTTCCGGGGTAATGGTAAGTCCAGGAGTCATATGAGCCCTCCGGTGCGTACACCGAAGTCCTCGGATCCTCCCATGAGGAAGGCCCTGCGCTCCAAGCGGCAGAAGATCCCTCGCCATGCTCGGTGAAGGTATCTCCCTGGAAAGGTGGGAACTCACCATGCTCCTCCTCATCGGGCACAACCCCCTCCATGAGGTTATGCGGCTGGTAATTATCCATGAACTCATCGAACTGAATTTCGTTGAAGGACCATCCGTTCCTGCGAGTGTTATCAAACAAAAGTGGTGCAGGTAGACGGATCTCATGAGTAATAGTCCTTTCAAACCTCAAAATATAATCAAGGTTACCAAACTGAGAAGTCATGGTAACAAACTTATGCCTCTTCATAGCCGCAAGATCGAGACTCGCGTATGAAAAGGGAACATCATCAGGATGCGGGGTGCGCTCAAGAGACTCAAGGATAAGTGTAGCGTAAACGCCACCATATAAATCGCCTTTGTTACTGTTCGTAACAAGGCGCCGAGCAATCAAGGCACCCACATTATACTCATTCTTACCAGAGAGGGCGTTCGCATAAATAGCGAAGTCTGGTGCACAACCATGGCTCATGTTGTCACGAGCTAACACCCCTCTAGCAACAAAATACGCAAAATACCTGAGGTGTGGAAACAAAATGCTGGAAATCTTCGTCGCCGAATGTCGGTCTCCTCCTGGCAGCAAAGGGAGTTGAAGAGGGTCCTCAACCCGGAAGGCTGCATGGTCATTTTAGCTGTCTGACCAACGTTCGGCACACCTATTATATCACAAAATTGTGCCAAAGACATGGTTATGAGATCATTATAAAGTTTGAACTCAACGGTTCCAGCATCATGGTTATAACAAAAACTGTTAACAAAGCAGGAGGTAAGCTTTTTGTATTGTACCACACGGCATAAAGCTAGCCGTGTCAAACATGCATTGGCACAAAGGCCATAAAATTCCTCCTTAATTCCTCCAGCTGTAAGAAAATCATCGCACGGATACATCATGGCGCATGCTGGATTTGTGTCTTCCAACATCTCGAGGGGCACATGATCCTCATTGTAGCTCACCCTAACTGCTGAGGGTGAAGCTGCAGCTCTAGTGACTCAATCGGAGCGCTCAGGCTTCTTCTTCCCAAGCCACCCCTTTGCTTTTCCAAAGAAACTCATTTCTGAAAATTTTGACAATTCACAAAAACAAGGATTTAAACAAAGTGAGTTGAGGCAAACTACTCTACTCACTTACCTAAGGCATAAACTTTCATCAAAACTTGGAAAATAAATTTCTATACATTCATGCAAGCTCATATGAACAACACCAAGAGTTACTAAATACTCACAAATGAGGCCACCAATCAAAAATCTAATTGGAGGGGTGAAGGAGTTACATACCAGGGAGTATTTTCTCAAAATCTCAGCTAGAACGGTGGCTATAGAGAGAGATCGATAATCGCCTCCAAGAACAACAAGAACGCAAGAACTGGAGCAGAACTCGTGTTTTTGGAGAGAGAGGAAGGAGGAGGAAGAAGACATACCTGGAGGTGGGGCCTGTGGGCCCCAGGCGCCCTGTGGGTGCGGCCAGGGGCCAGGCCGCACCAGCTGGCCGCCTGGGCCACTGGTGGCCCCCCCTGGTCAGCCCCAAGTGCCTCTAGGTCACTCCCGGCATGGAAATTTTTAATATAATTTTTCTGGAATTTTTCTGACAACTTCACTGTTGAAAAAAATTCGAAGTTCAAAAAGCTGTGAAAAATTCTAAAAACTTGAAGCAGTGATTAGAGTTGTGAAGTTTCAAAAACATATAAACTTGGTACAGCAAGGAGAATAAAAGCTAAGGTAAATGAAAACATAACAAGCTCCACTTTTTACTTATATAAAACATGCTTACCAGCAAGGTTGATCAAGTCTTACCAACAAACCGGCGATATATAGAGTAAAAAGCCTCACCTTTCATGAAGTGATCATTGCACCTTTAATTTAATGGACATTGTCCCCACCATGATGGTTTTGTATTTGTGATGCACATGTAGAGGACAATCCCATTCTCCAATCTTCACGGTCTCGATGTTCTCTATTGAGTTGAGGCCATGCCTCTTGTAAGTCTTCTTCGGCAAATACACTGTGTGTTCTTTATCGTTCACATTGAAAGTAACCTTTCCTTTATTGCAATCAATAATAGCACCTGCGGTGTTAATAAAAGGTCTACCAAGAATAATAGACATGCTTCCATCCTCGGGCATGTCAAGCACAACAAAATCAGTAAGGATTAAATAATTAGCAAATTCAACGGGAACATCCTCACAAATACCTATGGGGACGGCTGTTGACTTGTCATCCATCTGAAGAGAGATATCTGTAGGGATTAGTTTTTCTAAACATAGTCTCTTGTAAAGAGAAAAGGGCATAACACTCACTCCTGCTCCAAGATCACATAAAGCAGTCTTGACATAATTGTTCTTTATGGAGCAAGGAATGGTGGGTATACCTGGATCACCAAGCTTCTCAGGAATCTTGCCACTAAAAGAGTAGTTAGCAAGCATAGTAGATATTGCTTCATTAGGAACTTTTCTTTTATTAGTAACAATATCTTTCATATATCTCGAATAAGGAAGTAACTTAATAGCATCAGTCAAAGGAATTTGAAGAAAAATAGGTTTCATCCACTCACAAAACTTATTGTAATGCTCTTATTCTTTACTTTTGAGAGACTTACCTGGAAAGGGTATGGGTTTCTGTACCCATGGTTCTCGTTCCTTCCCATGTCTTCTTGCGATAAAATCTTCTCTAGTGTATTTCTTGCGTTTGTCGGGTGTTTCTTCTTCTCGAACTTCGGGTGGATCATTCTTTTCACCATCCTTTTCAGGCTCAGCACCGTCTTCAGTCTTAGCATCGGAGGTAGATATACTATTTGGATCATTGGAATTATCAGCTTCTTTGTGCTTCTTCTTCTTCTTCGGAGAGCTAACAATTTCGTCCTCCTGTATTTGAGAATCTTGCTCGATCCTCTTAGGATGCCCTTCCGGATAGAGAGGATCTTGAGTGCTAGTTCCCCCTCGGGTTTTAATCCCGAAGGCCTGTATATCCTGTTTGGTATTATTAGCAAGCAAATCCTTTTGCACATTAGAAATTTGATCAAGCTGAGTTTGAACCATATGAAAATGCTTCACAAGACATTTAACATCATTAACTGTTCTACCTAGAACATCAAGCAAACTTTTGATAGCAAGGGAATTATCATGCAACTGACTTTGTATCCTCTCATTAAAGTGATTTTGCTTCATAATGAAATTATCAAGCTCATCTAAACATTGATTAGGAGGCTTACCATGAGGAATGTCACTTGCATTGAAATCTAAAAGAGAGTGTACCTCTACCATTGGAGGGTAAGTGGTAGGCTCACACAGCTTCTCAATAGGGGGTAGATTCTTCACGTCTTCAGTTTTAATATCCTTCTCTTTAATAGACTTCTTTGCTTCTTGCATATCTTCGGGACTTAGGACGAGCATGGCCCTTTTTTTGGTGGTGGAGGTGGTTCAAGGACGGACCAATCTTCGTGGTTCTTGGCAATCTTTCCCATTAATTCTTCTGCATCGTCCGGTGTTCTTTTCCTGAAAACACAGCCAGCACAACTGTCCAAATATGATCTAGATTCATCTGTTAGACCGGCATAAAATATATCAATTAATTCATTCTTAGGGACTCCATGTCCCGGTCTAGCCTGGATCGGATTGCAATACCTCCCCAAGCTTTAGGGAGGTTCTCATCCTGCAACTGTTTAAAGTTATAAATTCTTCGTAAAGCAGCATGTTGCATATGAGCAGGAAAATACTTATCAACAAAAGAGTGAGCTAAGTCTTGAGGACTCCTAATGGAACCACATGGTAGTGCATCGTACCATGCTTTAGCACCTTCCTTCAAAGAGAAAGGAAAAATCTTAGTAACATAGAAATTCCGTATCTTCTCATCTGTAGTAAACAAGCCACCTAACTCGGTGAGTTTGGTCAGGTGTGCAATAGCATCATCATTTTCTCTGCCATAAAAGGGGTCAGATTCAACCATGGATATAAGTGAAATATCAACAGATAAATTATAATCAGGATCATTGATGCATATAGGAGACGTAGCAAATTTAGGATCCGGAACGGTCTTGTTCTTCAGGGAGTGTTTTTCGAGAAGCTTCTTAATAGCATCAGGGTCAGAGTCGTCAAACTTTGTTTGCGCCCTGCATAAATCATCATCGAGTATAATATAATCATCATCAAGGAGTCTCTCCTTGAGTTTACTTAAATCGGGATAAGTGTGAGTTCCATCAAAAGGATATCAAGTATCAGGAATTTCAATTCCAGATTTTTTTTGCAGCAGCGATCTGTTTCTCAAGAGCGTGACTAAGTGAACCAATATCATCAAGAGTAGTAGAAGCATCGTCAAAAGTATCGGACATAGTAACAGATTCAGTAGAGGCATCATGTGGTGGAGGTGAAGCAAACTTACTCATAACTGAAGGTGAATCAAGTGTAGCACTAGTGTTCAGAACAATACCTTTTCTTGTACGGGATGGTAAGATCGGGACCTAGGGGCCTTCTTTCTTACCCATAGCGGATAAATTGCAGCAGGTAAAATACTTCAAGTAGACTTGTGAATAAAGCTATGCTCCCCGGCAACGGCGCCAGAAAACAGGCTTGATAACCCACAACTGCAGGGGATCGAGATAGTCTTCGCGGGTAAGAATAACCCAATTTATAGATTCGACTCAAGGGGAGCCAAAGAATATCCACAAGCTTTAACAGTGGAGTTGTCAATTCCACCGCACCTGAGATACACTTACTTGCAACAAGATATTAATAGTAACTGCGATATGGAAGTGATGGTAGCAACGGTAATAGTGGTGGTGAAACGGTAATAGTAAAACAGCGAAAGTAAACAACTAGTAACCAGCAGAATTAAAAACATTGTAGGCTAGGGAGATGGATGGTTGGGCGCTGCATGGATAAGACACATCATGTATGTAACTTGGGGCAAGGCACCCAGAAAAGCAATGATCATCTAGGCATAAATCAAACATCAGGCATGTATCCCAAAGGTAGTTGTACGTGCTTGCAATAAGAACTTGCACAACATCTTTTGTCCTACCATCCCCCTACGAACGGGGCCAAAAGGAACTTATGGAGATTAAGGTGCTCCTGTCAAAGAGCACCGGAACAAAGAATTAACAATCAATGGATACATGGAATCCTCAAACTATAGTCCATCCCCTTTGGTGTCCCAAGCTGTCACCTTTGGGATCGCCGGTTCCGGACTATAACAGGTGCATACAACTCATAGATAGGATCAAGAACACAAATATATTCATGCAAACACATAGGGTTCAGATCTGAAATCATGGCACTCGGGCCCAAAGTGACAAGCATTAAGAGCAACAAGTTGAAGCAAAGATGATAAACACCAATCTAGATGATAGGCAACATGCCCCCAACAATCTGATAAACTATTACATGATCTAACTCGTCCAATCCCTACCATCCCCTTTGCCTACAACAGGGAATTACTCACACATGGATGGAGAAGTCATGGAGGGAGGATGGAGTGGTGATGAAGATGACGATGGCGATGATCTCCCCTCTCCGGAGGCCAAAACAGCCTCCAGATTAGCCCTCCCGGAGAAAAACAGAGGGTGGCGGCGGCTCCGCGACGTGAATTGGGAAAACGACTTCTGTTTCGGGGTTTCTCCATCACGGGAATAAATAGGAGCCTCGGTAGGGCACCAGAGGAGGGGGGAGGCCCCCAGGCAGCCAGAGGGCGCGGCCCACCCCTGGCCGCGCCAGGGGGGCGCTTGGGGCCCCCTTGGCTGCCCTCTGGTCCCACTTCTGGCTTCTGGCTCCTTCGGGTGCGTGGATTTTCTGGTATTTTTCTAGGAATTTTCTGAGACGTCCAAAAATCCATTTTTCTGCGCACAATAAAACCATATAGGCAGCTCTGCTGAAAACAGCGTTAGTCCGGGTTAGTTTCATCCAAATCATGCAATAATGAGGGCAAAACAATAGCAAAAGTGTTTAGAAAAGTAGATACGTTTGAGACGTCGGCATACTGCATAAAGCCTGTCCACCTCTATTCCCCTTCTCTTCAGGTTGCAACACAAGAGCATACTATCATGTGTGAGACCCCACAACAATTGTTGGATGTTCATTGGGCATGGTACACGCCAAATTGTATGTAATGTGCGTCACAAAAACTGTTTGTATGCACGCAAGCATTCATAATTTGCTTCAGGTTTGCGAAAAATGAACACATGTACTGATCCACAAAACGTTGTGAGATTTATCTTTCTATTGGCAATGTCCAGAAAGCAATGGTGAACTTAAACTCGCATTTGTTAGCTATCAATGTGTTAAAAACCTCACTATAGACAATCCTAGCACTTCTAATGATAAAGATTGGACAAATGAGGGCTCACCAGGGATCACATTAGGCAAACGTGGTTGGAGATGCCTTAAGAAGGATTAAACCCACCAATGTGTCTCAAAAAGCAGAAAATTCTTTCAGTGGGAAACGACATTCCCTCGACAATGAAGTGGTGTGATGACCTCAACACATGTTAGCAGCAGATTTAGCAAACTTCTCGAACAATGGCTTGGGCGGCGGCGACTCCAGGAGGTAGGGTTGCCTGCCTCCAATATGATGATGACACGATAATCATGTTGGAGGGGTCCAACCTTGATATCGTGAACACAAGGTTCCTGATGCTCTGCTTCCAGGAGATGTGAGGCCTAGCGATCAAGTTTGGAAAGAGGAGGTCATGGTCCTGGGATAACCCAATGATGAGCAGCAATGGATTGCCAACCTCTTCAACTATCGTCTTGTGATGTTCCCACTAGTTACCTGGGCATTCCGGTTAGTGATTCCCGGATTTAGGTCAAGGACCTCCGCCCGATTGTTGGTAGGGTGCAACATCGAGTGGATCCCTGGTAGGATCGGCTACTATCAAAGGTGACGCATGGGGTTCTCGTCAAATCCTCCATGTCTAGCCTGGTGTGTATTTGATGGGCTTCTACAGCCTGCCCGAGACCCTTCACCACGAGATGGCTAAGTACCAGTCTCGTTTCTTCTAGGCCGACAAGGGTGGGAAACAGAAATATCACATGGTCAAGTGGTTGAAGATGTGTAAACATAAAGACCAGGGGGGTATGAGACTCATCCCCAAAAAAGCGGATGAATATTGCTCTTTTGACTAAATGGCTCTGGAGGATCTCGGTTGGGGATGATGGTCTTTGGCTTACGATCATTTGTGCCAAGTTCCTGAGGGGCCAACCTTTGGCTTTCTGTTCCCGCGTTGGCCGCTCCCAATTTTTTTAATTGGTTCTTCAGTTACTCCTGGTACTTAGGCTGGGGTCATCGATCTCGGTTGGGAGCGAATCATTGACTTTCTTTTGGCTGGATAGGTGGTGAGGCTCCCAACCATTTGCCTTACGATTTCAGGCTTTGTTCGTCATTTGTGTGTTGCCGCGTATCTCGGTGGAGGCCGCCCTAAACAACCTGGATAGGTTGGCTTTCCGACGGGTGTTTGACCCCGTGAACATAGCTCAGTGGGATGACCTCCTCCTATGTGTGGCGTTGCACACCCCCGCCTCGTCCCAGATCGTACTTCGTGGCACCTGGAATCGAGTGGGCCATTCTCTACTACCTCGCTTTACACCGTGATTGTTTACTCCCCAGGCCCATATGAATTGTCCAAATTGTGGAATATTAAAATACCTCTTAGAATCAGGATCTTCATGTGGGCGTTAGTCCATGGTCGGGTTCCCTCCGGAGTGGAGGTGCTGAAACGCAACGGACATGGCGATGGGATGTGACCGTTGTGTTTAGTGGTGGAAGACGCTAATCATATCATTTTCTCCTGACCTGCTACCTAGTTTCTTTGGGGTTGTTTCCGAGAGGTTATCAATGGCAGGTGGTGCCACGATAACTTCCTGAACTTGTTTAACGAGTGCCAGGCGTTTCCATTTTCCAGGTGGCCCACCACTTGGGTAGTTGTGGGTGCGCTTGTCTGGACCCTTTGGACCATCCGTAATAAGCTTGTGATCGAGCATGTCATTCACCGGTGATCTACTGACACTATATACAAATTGTGTGTCTTTCTTCAGCTATGACGATCACTTAGCAAGAGTCAGGCTCATGATGACATTGGTGACATCTGCTTCGACTTTCGTGCTCTTGTGGCGTGCCTCTTCCTGCCACCTCCTCTGGAGCCTCATTAGTGTACTTGGCTTTTCTTTTCGACCTTTCTTGTGTTGTGGCCCCAGCATGTGTCTGTGATCTGGATTCTAGAATCTTTGAACCTTGTATGATTTTGGTTGGGCGATTGCTTTATTTATAAAGTGGGGCGTAAAGCTTTTTTCGGTAAAGCATGCCTTGGGTGAGGACCTTGTTGAAGGGGGGGGCGCTCGGATGTGGTGCGACGTTGGCGATATGCCTTCGGTTGTCCTAAGCAGCATGTGTTGCGAGTAGCTATACTGTGTGGCATTGCTGCTCGAGGGTCAGCGGTGGCATGTCGGGCGGTGGCCTCGGGCGTGGCGCGGTGTTCGTGGTTTGCGTGCGGTTGTCCTAAGCACGTGGGTTGTGGGTACTTGTATCGTACAGCGTTGTTGCTCGAGGGTGAGCTTCGACATGTCGGAGCGACGACCCCGAAAGGCGGTGTTGATTGAGTGTGCATGACGTGACGAAGTATTGGATGACGGTAATGGTGTTCGGCGTAGTGGATCCCCCTGTTGGTCTATGTTTTGGTTGGTTGGCGTTTGTTGTTGTGTTCGACATATCATCGACGAGGGTGAGCTTTGCCTTGTGTGTTTCAGTCTTTGGAAGTGGGCTTAGCCCTTGCTGTTCTGATTTTCGCCCGGTTTCCCATAATTAACTAGGCAATTTTCTTCCACTTAATTAATAGATGAGGCAATCTTTGCATCCGTCTCAAAAAAAACTGCTCAAACCATTACAGCAAAGGGAATGTCAATCATAAAATGTACACACACAATTACCAATTTGCTATTATTTGCAGTAAATTCATGGTGCATATACCATCCGACCAGAAAACTACTCCCTCCGTTCCGAATTACTTGACATGGTTTTAGTTCAAGTTTAAACCAAGCTTGAACTAAAGCCATGTCAAGTAATTTGCAACGGAGGGAGTATATCCTTGCAAAGCACTTTCAACTGGGACATTGTTACATCAGACTTCATGGTTCATATATCAGAGGTTCCTTTTTAGGACGAAACAGCAGATGCCACAGAGGGTTCAGCCTCCCAGAATGATGTCTTCTTGCCTGTCTTTGAAACAGTCTGCAGAACAGCATCCGGAGTTACATTACCCTTCACAGTGACCTTCTGCGCCTCGATGTCTACATCAAAGGACTCAACACCTGAAGAAACAAAAAAAAACGATTAATATGTTTAGTTTAACCTGTTTATAGTGTAAGAGATCTCCCTTTCCTGGGAAAGAATCAATGCCTGTAGAAATGCATAAAGACTTGAATGTGGTGGGAGTATTCAACTCCCACAGGAAATCATGGTTTTGAATACTGATTTCACATGAAATAGTTCAATTTACATACAGCAATAATAAATCAAACAAAAGTGTTGTGAAATTTCCAAGTTCTAAATGGGCCCCTAACATACAACAATACAACAAACCAACGAGCCATTTCAACCAGACTAACACAACATAGATGCATGTATTGGTGTATATATTGATCACCCGAACTATGCAGTCAGGTGCAGAAAGTTGAATTAACTGCCATCTAAGTTCATGGTGGATACTGGATACCAATCTTAATATATCCAAGCAATTGCCCTTAGACCAACAAAATATTCAGAGCTGTATGCCTGTAAGGAGGGATACCAATCTTAATATATCCAACCAATTGCCCTTACACAAACAAAATATACTGTATACCTGTAAGGAGTTGTCTTTTACTAGCTTTTTTGGCATTATATACCTATGGAATGCTTTTGGAATCAAGTTTTATCCAAATTCTGTTGCAACCGACCAAAGTGGAAACAAAAGTGTTTTCAGAAAGACACCGAATACTAAATGGGGCAGATCCATTCAATAAGGCCATCTATTTGGCAACTGAAAATTTGGTAAACCATGACTTCCTCTTAAGAATTTTATGCTGAAAGTATTAGAAAATGTGAAGTCTGAAGATGCATATCAGGACAACTCACTGTCACTGTCCAAACAACCAGTTATACTGAACTATGTATCAACTCCAGTTGCCTGGTATACTAAGACAAATTAAAAAGAGAAACTATATCAACAAAAGGATAGTTAAACTAACCTTCCATTTTGCCAAGAACCCGCTTAACAGCTCCAACACATCCTTGGCAGGACATGGCAACCCTGAGTTCAACAGTCTGCAACACAGAGCAAATCTTCTTAATTCCAAGAATTTCCACATTGTTTAGAGACAACTTTGAATTATTGCTTCCTGCTGAGCATGCATTAATAGCATGTCTCGGCCCATACAATTTAATCACTATATAAATACTTGCATCGAATTATGAAAACAGATTGGAGTCAGCATGCATGTTCCATCATGACATTGTTCATATAGTTGCAAGTTAATCATTCTATACAGGTACATTTTGAACCTTGAGTAAGTACGTCATTGCTTGCTTCAAATAATGGACATTTTTTTTTTACTTATCCTCAATTTCAACAAAGGTCAGTAGCCCTTATCTAGTAATTGGTTTAATTGTCATGGTGGTAAATTTACAAACAGTCTGGCTGACCAAACAACAAGTCAGGTTACTGACCCCCGAAGACCGTTTGACCAGTCAAGAGATTTTATCTCCACAACTGGCTAGGAGCTAAGACTTAATTTCGCACAATTGGCTAGGAGCTCTACTGCTCTAGAAATCCCAAGCAGGATCAGGTTCCCCCGGATCAACATCCTGAGCAACACCAAAACTGCACTTGCAGAGCTAAACCTCAACTCTACATCTCTCAATCTGAGATGAACAAACAAGTCTTTGCCCCCCAGTATTGTATTCCTGGGATGCCAAACGGAATGATTTCCGGCACAAATCACACTCCTCGCTAGCAAAATCAGGCAGAACCACAGATAGCACAATCTCTAACCATCCGCACGAATCGGTGTGCTGGGCCATCGCGCAGATCCGTCATATTGTTCTTCAATAAGATTGGGAAGAAACAGATCGAGGGTGCGGGATTCCAAAACAAGCATCGTCACTGCTCCGGGCGGGAGACGGGCGCCTAAGCGGGCCTAGCACTAGCAGATCAGGACGGGGGGTCGAGGAGGCGGTACCTGAGACATTGCGTGCGGAATCGGCTGATCCGGGCGCGGAGGGTGGGTGGACGGGACGAGACGAAACGAGAGAGGAAACGTTGTTGAGTCGGGAGGTGGACGATGATGGTTCGAGGAGGAACGGTCCGTTTAATGCGTGCGGTGCGGAGGTCAGTCAGAGGCGGTGGCGTGCAAGCGATTGATTTGCTTCCTTCTGTGGCGAGGGTCGATCGACCCGGTTTTCGTCTGGCTGACGGGTAGGGACACGGCGTATTTCGCACGCTGTTGGAGTCACTGGACCACGCACGGCGGCTGAGACCGGACGGAATGGCTCCCGAATCGCCAGCCGTGACGAAACGGTCCAGAGATAGGTCCGTGGTGGACTTTGCTTGAAGCTGTCCCAAACAAAAAAAAACAGACCTTGAAGCTTCTTTTCACTGTTTTCTTGACACATGGCATAAGCAATGATATAAGTTCAAGAAAAAGAAAAAGACATCATTTCAAAAAACAAAGACATGGTATAACATGAACGGTTCCACACCCCTTAAAAAAATACGGTTTAAAGTATATGTTCAAAACGTTTTTTCGCCACAGAACTATAAAGTGACGATTACTTTAAGCTTCGACAACTTTTAAGGGATCTACCGGTCTAGCACTAGAGATGCTCTTACACTTCCATCGATTCTCAACATTTGAACTATGTGGATTCACAACCACAAGTTGTTTCTCCGATGAAAGGATCCTTTTTCTTTAACCTAGCAAGCAAACATGCCGAGAACATTTCGTAAATTATGAAGGTTTAATTTCCAATTGACAAAACATGTTTGTAGGCACTACTACCTTATTTAAGTAACATGGATATATCACATAAAGAAAGCGAAAATCCAAGTTTGATCCCGAGCACATCTGCTCTTGGAACTTGGAAGCCGATACCTTTCTAAAACTGATTTTTAAAATGTGACACTAACAACAAGAAGATACAGCTAGCAGCAACAAAGGAAAGTGACCAGCTAAATCGTATGGTACAAGGGTGGCATTTCAAGAACATAATCGTATATGCTAAAATCCTATAGAAAATTTTGAGTTGTCGCCCTTCTACAGTTCATGAACCTGAGCAACGGACATCACTATTCTATGACGTAGTGCATGAACCTAAGCCACATACACCACTATTCTCTGACGTATTACCACTATCATACAGTACATCTCATTTTTTTAGTGCTCGATCAGTCACATCAAAGGATTTTTCGTTCGGGTTTAGATGATCCCGAGTGCAGAAACGCCGTGCCCGAAAGAAAGGTACTAATGTGGCTTGAAAATAAGACGAGAAAAGAGCATGGGAGGACAACCTCACAAAATATACAACATGGAAGTAACAAAACTTTACACCCACAACAGCAGCTGCCAGGAAACCAGCATGAGGGTTCTTAAAAGTATTTCTATCCAACTCAACATGTTTCCATATCTGAGACTTTGCACAAATTAATTGAACAACTATCTTCTTAATCACTGGAACAGGCAAAACTTTTGCCTCAGTTTCGGGAAGAACTTCCGAACATCTGCTAGGAGACTCAACCAATGTCGTCACAATGTTATTCATCGTGCTATCATGCACAACATGCCGCATAAAAGCAATTGGCATGCATCTGAATAGGATGTATGAACAGACTCATCTGAAACAGGCGAAACTTTTGCCTCAGTTTTGAAAAGATCTTCCGAACAGCTGCTGGGAGCCTAGGAGACGTAACCAATGTGGTCACAATGTTATTCATCGAGCTATCATGCACAACATGCCGCATAAAAGGAATTGGCATGCATCTGAAAAAGATTATGAACAGAGTCACCCGGAGCAACATCAATATCAGCTGAGAAAAAAAAAATACCCAGCTCGCCAGAACACAGTTAATTTGGTCTATTGCATCCGATCTTTGCACATTTCTTTACAACAACTATTGGAAATGATTCGGACCAATGCTCAAGTTTCTTTGGTTAAAACACTGCCAAACACAGCAAGGCCCATCTCGTTAAATGTAACTAACATGAGCAGTTGAAGTAAATCGCGACAATCATGTTCATTGACCTAGCCACCTCACAGCTTCTCATGGAAAAAGTATCACCATTCAGAACAAACGAGCTTTGCAACTTGATCCCTAGGAGACACAGCAAGACCCAAATGTCTGGTGCATTTGGAGGAGTCAGGTTCCAAAGGAAGCGGCAAAGCATCCCATGCACAAACTGGGATCTCTAGTTGCTTCAGCTTTTTCACACTTGCATGACTGACAAATAAGATCAGACCTCCATAATGCCGAGAACCCTAAGTTCGATACATCCCTGGCAACGCCATGTTGCAACATACAGTTGGAACTGAGGCATGACAAACAGAGACTGCCTGTACGATACCGTCGCCTGGTATATCAACCCTTACACCATAATGCAGATAGAAGTACAAGTTCCCTGATCTGGAGTCTACACATGCTCCTCCAGGCACACATATTGTACTGGGAGTTGGGCCCGTTGCGTCAAGCACTGACCGCCTAAATACAAGGTTCTGAAAGTGTGGTGCTTTATCCAGAGAAAGCGGGATATTTGGTTGCCAAGGAAGTACAGATGGTAGGCTTCCTGGATCATTCATATCCTGTGAGCTTTGACTGTCACAGGACATTACACATCTAAGGATGGTTGAAGGATTGCCTGCAAAAGAAGAATGGCATTAGTGCCCCACCAACATCATCCAGAAGATTTTCAACTCTCTTTGATGGTACTATTTCAAAAATATTAATTGACAAAAGTAGAACACCATGTCTTCGAGCAATGTAGCACCGTGATACCAGCTATATTTGCTACTGCTCTCTGCTTTGTAATAGATGATGCCATGTGCTTATGATCCTTTGAAGATATTTTAGCAGAGTGCACTACCGTTGGCTTATGTCAAAGAAAAAAAATACAACTACAAGAGAAAGAGCATGATGGAGAGGCTGGATATATGTCAGTACTGCATCAAAAGGATGGCACCGAATACTCCCAACAGTTGGATGGCCAAACTAGGCCACCTGTCATAGATCACTAATAGTCAGAATTTCAAGCAAGACACACTTGACAGAAGGGCAATACAAGAAACTAAATCTTCAGTGGTCTCACTAGGATCATCTTAACTAAAAATCGCTCTGCCTGCTAATTTTATTTAAAAGCTTCAAAGGAATATAACTACTAGTAACAGAAAATGTGATTATAACATGTTAAATTTAGATGCGACATAATTCAGGAATGTCAATCATTGTTAGGAAAAATGTGCATTACAACTACTAGTAACAGAAAATTTGGAGAAGCAATTTGACCCTTTCCAACTACTTTTCATTTATCAAGGTTCACAAGCATGATGGTTTGATTGAATGAAACCTTCAACAATTATTTATCAAGATCGACCTAACATTGCATAATTCAGGAAAAACACAGTGCCACACCAACAATCAAGGTGTTCCTTTCATATCCTCACCAAAGATAATTTGGTTAAAAGTAAATGACAGGGGGCACGCAATGCAGCTTTTGCTATGAACAAGAGACCATTCAGCAGTTTTTATTGCATGTTAGCATGCATTGCATGGGGCAAGCTGTTTATTTAGCATTTAACATTAGTATTTCACATAAATTTGGGACGTGGCTGCAAGGATCACTACAACCGCTTATTATGGTCCGGGCCGGAGCGGTTTTTGGGTCTATTTGGGGCTGTTCATTTTTTTACAAGAAGAAGGTCCAATCTTGTATGAAGGTGCTACTATGACTGATCATGGGTGTTGCTACAGAAGTGTAGCACAAGGAGCCGTTGGAGCTTGGCACCAAGAAGCTAGAGTAGCTTACCGTGGAGTTTATGTCCTGGTTTGGATGGCGTGCTAGTGAAGAGTGATAGGCTTCTCAGTCTGTTTATTTTTTTACATGTTCTCGGTTTACTATCTAGTGATGATATGTGTGGCCTGGCACTCCTTTTTATTAGGCCTATAACGCCTGGTGTAGTCTGTCACAGTTTTTTGGTTACGTTGCTTTTTGATTGCTTGCAATTAATAATGCAATAATCAGGGCTGCATGTATCAATCAATTATGCAGAGGCCGGGGGTAATAAACCTTTCATTTTCCATACAATTGGAAAAAAAGAACCAGCAATATAAGAAAGTAATGAAGATAGAACAAAATCTGTTAGTTAGGACTTTTGAGACTTTTGCCAAAAGAAAGGGTGCAAGCAATTTGAAAATAAATATTTTATTCTTCGTGTTGCATTATTGGTTATATCAACACATATTATGACTGGATCATCCCTTGTATAAATTATTAACTGTCTGGATCCCCTCCAAGTAAAAAAGATATGAGCTGGAAATAAGACAGTTACCTTGGCAAAGAAGAATGTTTCCTCTGTGATGAAACAGCCGATCCATTTTCGCTACTATTTTCCTCAACTTCAGCAAAGCGTTTCTTAAATTGGTCAACAGCACTGCAAGAGCAGAAGATGCAACCGTATCAGACATGTATGATGACTAAGATAAACAAGTGTACAATAATATATCTAACCTTAAATGAACAAAGTTTGGCCTATCTGTTCCACTGATATGCTCCTTCAGTAACTGAGGATGATACTCCAAAATTTCTTGAAATATCAGTTCCTTGATGTCCTCCTTTGACACTCTACGACCCTCAAATTCGAACTCAATTTTTGGTATGGGTTGACAAGATGGTTCTCGCTCTACCTTAGCTAGTCCATTAAAGTATGGATCTGCCAATGCCTACAATTTGTAGATATATCAAGATCACAATATCAGATACTGCCAGATGCAGAACATAAAACCAGTTGAAATTCATGTCCATGGCATACCTCTACAGCAGACGGGCGATCCTTTGGATCAAAAGCTAGAAGCCTCCTAAGCAACCGCAACGCTAATGGATCAGCCTTTGGAAATTTCTGCGAAAAGGAAGCAGGCTGTTTCTTCCGCATGCATGTCAGATATTTTCTTGCCTTGTCATTCCGTACCTTAGCAGAGATAGGACAGTAGAAAATTTTAGAAGCAGGCACAACCTATAACTTTGACAACAAACTTCCAAAGATCTATACCTGAGAAATAGCATCCATTGAAGGTGTCCCCAGAACATCAGTTATCAAATCCAGCTGGTGAACAACATTTTTACCAGGAAATAGAGGTTTTCCAATCAACACCTCAGCAAAAATGCACCCTATACTCCATATATCAATAGCTGGTGTATACTGCAATCCAGAAGATGGTAAATTTCAGTCACACAAACAATTGGCCATGCCAACTCAAATCAGGACTAGTATCCCGGTAAAAAAAATAGTACCTTACAGAAGAAATATAACAGGGAATCAATGCCACAACTGTATGGTCAGTATCAGATAAGATGACTTGTAATTGGGGCCGTTTGAATATCTCTTTAGCCCACTAATGCTATGCACCATTCAGTTGTTCAAGTAACGTATATGTTTCCAACTTTGCAATAAGCAGCATGAGCAACAGAAATTTTGCTTAAGGGATCCATTTACTTGCAAAAGATTGCTAGTAACAGTTGATGTATACCTTCTCTACTGCAAATTAAGTGGGTGTATAAGAGCATCTACAACTGGAGCACCCAAACCCGCCCCAATCGTCCGGGCTGTCCGGCAACCCCCATATCCAGCCCATGTGTGAGGTGGATATGGGGACGCCCGGACACCGCCGCCACGTCAAACCGGCCCAGTGTGACCCACATGTGTCCCCACAGAAAAACAACCATCCCGACAAAAACCCTAGCCTCAGACCACACTCGCTCTCTGAGATCCGCGCCCGTCGATCCGGGGGAGCAGCTCCGCGATGTCCTCCGCCGGTCGCTGACCATGGAGGAGACAGACACGAGGCGTCTTCGCCGCAAGACCGTAGTCAGTTAAGGGCTGGTGGGGAAGGTATTCCAACTAAATTGGGATTATTTAGCTTGAGTTTGACGAAGTCAGTTACTGTGGTAGATCTATAGCTTGTGACTCATTAGCCAAATAAGATACCTACTTAACAAAGTCTTCAAAAATATTCATACTTAACAAGATCAAGAAACTGTGTGGGTAAATCTAAGCTTATAAGTTCAGATAAGCTGATCTTTCCTACTTATAAACTTTGCAGTTGGTGGTCGTCGGCTCGCTCCCTTCCCGGCCTTCCTTCTCACAAATCTAGATAGTCCATTTTATATGGTATCCACATCGGCGTGGTAGTTGGTAAGCAAAACCACATTCCGGTTAAAATAATATAATTCAAACTATATTCATGTTTCCCCAATATGAATATGCACATGGTATGCAAGATAGTTATCGCATCAAATATGAATAAATAGTATTTGTATCAGCATAGTTTAGTTCCTTTCCAAGTTCTTTATGTGTGATAAACACTAACAAGCTGCAAGATATTTTCGTTGGTAATCCGGTACCTGTTGGGCTTAGTCCGGGGTCGTGTGGACGGTTCGGAGACTGGATCTCGAGGTGGTGATGGCCTTTTGGAGGCTGGTGGCGGTATGGGACGTCCCCTCCATCAAAAGATCGGGTTCGATGCAGCTTGGCAAGTGACACATGAGCCTCTTTCGGAGTTGTCGAGTAGTGCATGTCCCCGACAAGTGAAGCCACCGGCGGATGCTACGCGCGACGTCTTATGCGAAGATGTCATGTTTAGGAGTTGTCGAGTAGTCATGCTTGCTACTGGCAGGTGCTGAACGGTGGCTCTGGCGGAGGTGTCATGTTTAGCCTGTTGCTTCTAGATCAAAGGTGGTGCGACAGTAGCGGGAGGCAGGCGGTATGGGACGTCTTTGTCTTCCGTTGTCTTTTGCAGAGGTATCCGGCTATCGAGGCGTCGGTAGCTCGATAAGGGCGGATGGTACAGACGGCTTCAACGACGAGTTTATGCAATCCGGTGGAAACACAAGATCTCTGATCGGGCTATGTCGACGCGCGCCTGCGTCGTGACCTTGCTGAAGGTGGTGGATTGAAGCTTGGCTTCGGGGATGAGAATCCTGAGTCCAACCTTGTGGTGGACACGCAATCATCCGCGCAGGTGAACGGTTCCTTCTTGAAGGCGTAGCCAAGAAGTTGTTTATTTCTCGTTTTTTATGTCCTTTGTAACATAGGGTTAGTGGTTATCTGGTGGAGTTACTGTTCTGAGGCATGCGGCCTCAGGGTTCTTTTCATTTTATTTTCCGGGTAGATATGTTCGGCTGCTGGATTTTGCATTTTTAATAATATATGTCCGCATGCATCGTTCTGATGAAGAGGCCGGGGGGTATCCTCCTTTTTTTTTTTAAACGTCATTCTATTGTTTGCAGCCATATGACAGCACGGTTAGAAGTTGGAACAACATGTAATATGGGATTATGAATCACAAGCGTTACTTCTTTATTGTCAATTTGTCATGGTGTATTTGCTGATTTAGAATTATATGATGACTTAATGGCATTAACTTTTTTGCTCAATTTTGCGCACAGGTGTAAAAGATGCATTACATGTTTGTTTTGATTCTATCGGAATACAGATAGACATATCCAAATATTAAGAAGAAGTCAAAAGCGCCCACATGGCCAGTTCCCTTACTCACTACAAGGTGAGGTGACTGACCAGGCATGAGATATCGAGTTCTAGAACCGCACTCCAACAATGTCATTTACCACTACCAGTACCATCACAAAAAAAAAATCGTGTTATGTTAGCATCATCTATATGTATACATGTCAACCTCTCACTTCTGATTAATCATAAGTTCATAACGATCCTTACCTTAGAATAGAATGACCCACAAAGTTCAGGTGCTCTATACCATCTCGTTGCCACATAATCCTGAAAAAGGAGGTTTATTTTAATTCAGAAGTTTATTTGAAAATAAAAAAATGAGTGCAGAATAGAACACATTGGATGAATAATGAAAGATCCCAGAGCAACCCCAGGCCATAAATTATTGGTTAGGTTCACAACCGTCGACCCCAATTCCACACTAAAACCAAAGAATGAGGAAATGGCTTCAGAAAGACATTGGACCCCACTTAAAAGTTAAACTAGATGCCATCTTCTTTAACTGATAGTGCACTGAATATTGACTTTCCCTTTTGTTCCAACCATTGTTTCTCGAAAGAGGCAACCTGAAGTTCAAGATGACAACTGGGAAACAGTGTATGGTTCAATGCTAGTGAATCTCCAACTGTGACTTAATAATACAACTAACAATGGGTGTCACAAGAATAATGTTGGAATAAATACACCAGCGGATATATGTTAGCTGCATCATGAAATGTGTTGTCACGTTACCATTTAATCAATTACGAATTCTGGTAAATAACTGATTGAAGGGACACTTTGGAACTTAAAACAATCAAGAGAGAAATTTCAAATACTGCAAAATCAACCAATAGCATATACTATTGAGATATAATAACAAAAAGTACTGCTTACTGTCCAGAAGACTGTCGTAGGTGCATCATTGAATGCAACTCTTGCTAAGCCGAAGTCACATATTTTGAGTTTGCAATTTGCATTAGCAAGCACATTCTTGGGCTTCAAATCTCGGTGATAAACATTTGCTGCATCAAAGCACAAACAAAGTTAGCCAATTCTTCATATGTAGCAACTAAAATGAATTATATAATTTCCAACATTAAAACAAACATGCAAATACAAACTCCAGCAAATAGGGTATTGAACCAACTATGGTACGGTTTCGGTAAATACCAGACTAGCCAAGTTGACATGAATTCAAAAATGAAGAAGCAACATTTTACTTTTATTTGGGTACCTAAATATCTCAAAGTTGTCATGTGCAATGCTGCAACAGTAGTCAATACCAAGATACTCAGATCAGCATGCATTAGTGGTCAAGTGTAGAGCATGACTCCATACACATAAGTGATCAGTCCACTGCGTACACAAAGATACAGCACACAGGTTGGGGCTATAAACATCATTGGTCAGGGTCCATCGAGTATACACGGACACAGCAGCTTATTGCAATAACAAACCTTTTTCGAATTAATTTCTGAAAACTGATAATACAAGCAGTTTTTGGACCATTAAAGTCTGAAACGATTCCAGGCAACTTATTACAACCATGAAACGCCCGAAGATCAAACAGCACTCAAGGGACTAATCATATCAACTATCAGCAACATCTCTCCCACAGCCAGAGCCATAACAACAGCACTATCCTGCTCACACATACATCAGTTTGTGCAAGGGATCAATGCAACCACCAACTTGTATCTATCAGCTCAAAATAACAAGCCTACATGCTACAGCAGCATTGATGCATTCCAAACCAGGCCTTAGATGTGGGCCATGGCACACATTCAACATTCTCTGTCACCAAACGACTATCATCTCGACCAAATAGTGGTTTTCGAGTCAAACGACTAGTCGATGAGTCATCAAAAAATGTCGAGTCAACATAGTGTCGACTGGGTCGATGAGTCGCGACTAGTCGCAACTGTAGGGTCGACTATTCACGAGTCGCTACCCCAAAACGACTCATCGACTCGAAAACCATGATCATACCAAACTTCAAATCAGTCGACCCGTTCAATGTATTGTTAACTAAACCTCCTGTAATTGTTCCAGTGACATCTCAATAAGAGAAATAACAGGAAGGGGGAAAGGGACTAAAAACAAATCGTCAAATGGTTAAAACTTAAAAGTGATATTTGCATGCAAATAAATAGTAGACAATGAGCAAGTGCAAGAAAGTAAACAGTAGTCAAATAGCTACATGGTCGTTCCATAAGAATAGAAGCACAGGTAACACTGATCTTCATACACCAAAGACACTGAGGAAGTGGATACCTGTGTGCATAAACTTCAAAGCTCGAAGCATCTGATACAAGAAAAACTGATAATGCTCCCTCGTCAAATCATCATTAGCCTTTATTACTTGATGAAGATCTGACTCCATAAGTTCGAAGACAACATATATATCTTTGAAATCCTTTTTGGATGGGGGGAGCAAGATATGCTTTATTTCCACTACATCAGGGTGCCTAAGAAGCCTGAGAAGCTTGATTTCTCGGAGTATACGTGCAGCATCTGATATATGCTCAAAAATGTTGTGTATTTTCTTTATTGCAACCTTCTCTCCTGTTTGTGTATCATTTGCAGAACATACAACTCCGTAGCTACCTTTGCCTATGACCTCCAAAACTTTGTATCGATTAGTGTCGCCATATTCAGTAAAGAAATCAATTTCCGCTGCACTCTGGAATAAAGAAAGTAGTCAGATAACTAATATTGGTTACACATTAAACCTACGTAATGCAGAAGACAATGATCACCCATGATGGTACCACCACTTGGTTACTCTCTGATCAAAAGGAAAAGTGTACTTTTGACCCCTGAACTACTGTTATGAGTGTAAAATCTGGTCCATCAACTCTTAAACCGGATATTTCACCCTTCAACTCTCAATACCATGTACTTTTGCTCCCTCGAGGTGATTTTGACTCTTTCAAATCGTTTTGATCGCTGTGGCATCGACATCACTGCCACATATCTGCAATGTTACCAATTTCCTCCCAGAAATTTCATAACTTTAATTAAGAGAAGCATGAGAAGGCCAAAAAAAATTCAAACAAGATATTCTATACATCAATTAAAAAAAGCCTGAGTTTTGATGAAAATGAAGAAAACTATGAGAAAAAGGAAAAGAAAAACCACACAAGGTAAAATGGGGAATAAAAAAACTCTAGACTGTCTTTTAAATTTACAGAAATCAAGAAAACAAAAAAATCAATAAATAACAAAAAAAATGATTCTTTTGTTGAATTGGTTTTCTTCTAATAAATATTTCGGAAGATTTAGACATTTTTTCTCTCAAAATTCCTCGTAAATACAGAATATGAAATATCATTTTATATCATAATTTCCCTCTGCTTTGTAAATAACTTTATGAATTTCAGAATGACATTAGTGACGCTGAGGACACATGGTGGTGATGTGGCCCACAAGCTGACACCACAGCAGTAAAAAACACTCTGGAATGATCAAACCGCCTTGCGGGACCAAAGAGTGCATATCCTGTGCTCCCGTTTAAAAAAATCGAAAAAAAATGTGCAGGTTAATAAGACATGTGTACAATTTCCTCAAAAATTTCAAATCTAAATTCGAAATGCACATGGAGAAACAAAAAAAGAAATCTGGAGTGAATAGTGTTGCTTTTTTCTTTCGTCTTTTTATGACACTGTTCATGCAGATTCCCTTTTTTGTTTCTTCTTGTATGTTTGAATTTGGATTTGGAATTTTTACGGATTGTAGACACATGACTTGTGAACATTTAGAATTTTTCGAGACATTCAAGTTCATTTTTCAGAAGTTTGGACCATAGGAGCATTTAAGGTGTGGGAGCACCCGATATTTTCCCAGGGACCAAGAGTACACGTATTAACAGTTCAAGGGCAAAAAATATCTGGCTGAGGGACCAGATCTACACCCAGCCAATAGTTTGAGGGACCAAGGATACATTCGCGAACAAAAACAATGCTACAAATCAACCACAGATGTTCAGTGGTATTAATGGCCAAACCAGAGCAAGTCCCTCTCCCTCTGCCTACAAAGGTTTCCCAATGTAAAACTGTAACCACCAGGTACGTATAAAGATATTTGAGATGTAATCACATACTCTAAAGCAAGAACTACGCAGACCTGTGACATTAAAAATTTACAATTCACTCCCTTTGTAGCATGTCGAAAAATAAATTATAACCAAAGAGTGAAGGAGGTGTCCCTAGAAGCTAGAACCAGCAGCTACTTCGTAGATTTATTTTTTTGAAAGCATACTTTGTAGAATAACAGCATTACCTGACAAAAATGTCGCAAACTCAGGGCATGTCACCTAGTAATTTTATTCGCTTAAACTAGTATTAAACCCATTTTGACCTTTACTCTATTCGCCATCATTCCCAGCAGTTTCACTGCTCCCATCTAAACATGCAAAACCAAAGAATCCACGAGCTCGAACCTTCTTGAGCAATTCGATGTTCTGCATCTCGGAGACGGCAGTGGAAGCTTCCCAAGATCGACCTTTTCTTTCTTTCTTTTCCCTCCTCCGACGATCCCACCAGACACACGGACCGGCCCTGGATGCCCTCGCTCAGGCGCGGGTCAGCCGCACTTGCCCCACCGGCTCCTGCTCCGAATCGCGGACCCGCAATCGTTCCTGCTCCGAATACACCCCTCGCCGCCACCGTACGTCACTGCCGCGGCCGCCGCCACGGACGGGTTCTTGTGGGGTTTGGGAAGATCGGGAGGCGACGGTGGTCGCTTAGGATCTGGGGGAAGAGGGGGGGGAGGGGGGGGGAGGCGTCGCGCGTGGAGGGAGGGAGTCGGCGTGCTGTCGTGAGGCAGCGGAGGAAGCTGGGCTGACGAGGGTGGGAGCGATATTTCTCTTTCTCTTTCTCCTCTGTTTTCTCCGCGTGGTGTAGTGAGCTCCGCGTGCGTGGCAGCTATATCTCGTGGATTCACGCTTTGCGTTTCGCCGTTTCCAAAGGTAGATCTCTTTTCAATACTCTCTTCTTTTTCATTTCGAAGTATATTACTCCCTTGTGTCCATTAATCTGGATCGGAGGTAGTAATACGATCGGATATTATTATTTTTGGGTAAATATGATCGGATATCAAGTACACTTAACTTTTGCATCAATAAGATGTTTCAAAACATTTCGAATGCATAAGCCAAGAACAAATATATATATTAGAAAAACTTTCATCGCGATGTACAGTCACTCACAGCAAAAGCACTCTAAACACAACCAAATATTTCAACATTTGTACTATGCACTAGGCTTTTTTAAAACAACGGCTCTAAGAAAAAAACAATGTTCAAATATTGTCGTCGATCAAGATCTTGGGTTTTTACCTCGAAAAAAAAAGCGAGTTTGCAAAACAATGACTTCAAAAAGATCATTGTTAAGCGGAACCAGAGCCTCCATCGGTCTGTTAAGCGCACTGAACCGTGCGCGCCGCGGAACCGGAGAAAACCGCCCGACCAGAGCCTCCACCGGTCTGTTGAGCGCACTGAACCAGACCACTAAGGCGCATGCGTAGGGCGTAGCACTGAGCTAGCCACCTGGCCGATGGCTGGTTCGTGTCATTGTTCTGCATGTATATTTCAAATACATTATCATTCTTAACAGATTATGATTTATGTTTTATTCTATCTGCAAAAAACCAGCAATTGAACCGGTCGAACCGGCGGTCCAACCAGTGAACCGCGAACCGAATCCCTCACCGGTCCGGTTTTTTAAACTATGCACCCAACACGCAGGCTTCTTTGCATCTAGGAATTTCGTCACCGTTGTTACCTTCTAGTCTTCCAATCGAGGCCGTTCTGACATTCATCGTCTCTGTCGGCACCATGGAATCAAAATTCCACATGTCTAGTGGTGTCGGCTGGAAATAGAGTTTCACAACACGCCCCCTTGAAGCAACAAAAAATTTTGCAAGATCTAAAGATATATCTTCAAGCACTCACTCCCCATAAGGAATAGCTTTGTTGCGGGTGTGAATACCGTTACCTTACTTCCCCGGCAACGGCGCCAGAAATAGCTTGATGTCTACACACGTTTCTATTTTTGTAGACTATGTTGGGCCTTCAAAAAGCGCAGAGGTTTGTAGGACAACAACATTTTTCCTTAAGTGGATGACCTAAGGTTTATCGAACTCAGGAAAGTAGAGGTTGAAGATGTTTTCTCTCAAGCAATCCTACAATTAAAAAACAAGAAATCGCTTGTGTCCCCAACACACCTAGTACAATGGCAAATTATATAGGTGCACTAGTTTTGCAAAAAAATGGTAAAATATGGGTGATAGGTGTGGCAAAGCAAGATAATAAAAATCTGTAATAAAAATCATAGCAAGCAAACAACTAGTAAACGTGAGCACAAACGTTATTGCAATGGTGGAAACAAGGCTTAGACTTTATACTTTCACTAGTGCTAACTTTCAACAACATTAACATTATTGAAACACATGATATTTTCACCAAAAACATGCAAGGAAGACATAACTCGAAGATCATTCTTTCCGTGGATCAAAAGAGGATGAGAATTGTGTAGGGCTACAAAAGCACACCTTAGAGTTTGTATTCCACATCTATGGATTCCCCACGTTGTCACTTAGAGCGTCCAAAGACAGTACTAACAAACACCACAACATATCTCAAGAGTAGTCTCTTTCTAATATGACAAAGTGCCCATATTGTCACTAAAGCACTATGAAAACTATACTCAAGACAAGCATTAAGAGACTCTTAAATCCATGATCCAGTCCAGTAAGAGGAACAAATCCCATGATCAATATCACCATATTAATGGAGTCCTACGCGTCACCGTGCACTCCGGAAATATCACCAAAGGAGTACATCATAACCAATACATAGAAGAAGGGGGAAACATCATGGGAGACAACTAGATTAACACAGTCAATGACCACAACAAAGATCACATCATGGGAGAGAGAGATAACCACATAGATCAAGGTACATGCCTCATGCTAGTTCCTCCTTGGTTACCCCAAGTGGAAGGTTAGATGTAGTCTAGCAGCAAGATTTACCTTGGCAAAGATACCAAGGATGAGTAACGACCAGTAGGACTCCGATAGCTTGAAGTAGGTGGTAAAATGTACAATGGCGCCGTTCACAACCTCAGGTTGCTTACTTTACCTAGACCTGCACACAAATACAAATAACTTTGCTCCCAGCGAGTATAAAGAGGTTGTCAATCTCTCCGGCCTTGCCGTTTACAAAGGATCAACACAAGAGATAATAGGTAGTGATATCTATAACTAGAAAGTAAAAGCAGGAAGTAAATTGAGTGTGTAACAGTGGTGGAAATATGGACCGGGGTCCCATGATGTTCACTAGTGATATATCTCTCCCAAAAGACGATAAAACTGCTATGCGAGACAAACAAATCACAGTTGGGCAATTGACATAATTACGGGAGCAAACCAATGCAAACTATGCTGCAAAGAAAGGAAGAGGCTCAAAAGCATGGGCGATACGCCAAAATTAGTAGACTGAAATCCATCTGCATCTACTACTAATCATCCACCTTAAGATATCTATCCAGAACATCTCGCTGGTATTAAGTTGCGAGCCCCACCCAAAGTGTAAACCCAAAGCAATAGACAACTGCATTAAAAGAACTTTGCGTAAAGTAAACAATCCTTGCAACCGCAGTTACAAGCACCGTTGTTTTCCACCTTATGGCAACAACACATCCCCTAGACTCGTGTTTCTATCACTCAAGCTAGTCATCAGGGGGCATGAACCCACAATCAAGCATAACACTCCCTCTTGGAGTCACTATCTACTACTTGGCCAAAGCAATAAACAGCACGGAGAACATGCAAGAATTACTCAAGAACAAAAATATAAAAGATAAGAACCAAATATATTACTAAATCACAATCTGAACATAGTCTCATAACCCATATGATCCCAGCAAACTCAGCATAGCAACAGCAGAAAGAATTACATATGTGCCTTGATCATGTAGGGCAGCTCACAAGGTCTAATCCATGAAGAACAAAGAGGGGAGGAGAACATCACATAGCAACTAATCATGGATTCATGGTCCAAGGTGGACTACTCACAAATCATCCCGGAAGCGTCCATGGTGGTGGAGAAGCTCCTAGAGGTCGATCCTCCCTCCGGCAGGGTGCCGGGAAGAGATCTGTTGGCGCTCCCGATCTTGGAAGCGCAGCGGCGGCGGAACAGAGGCGAGATCGTGAAAAAAGGTTATGTCCTCGGAATAATCACGTCGTCTCCTCTCCATTGGAGATCACTCAACCCCACGTTGTTTGGTCCATCCCGGAGCACATGTACTTTGATGCTCCTGAGGTTGTCCTGACGCGCCCTGTTCTGATACACACCACGGTTAGTGGCTGAAGGGTTCGTTGCATAGAAAAACAAAAAAAATTCCTACGATTGCAACTGCCAAGATCACATCTAGGAGATAACTTGTAACGGTTTGAGAAGGACTCACCCTCGAAGACCAAAAGGCTTTAACGAGAACGATTCTCGTGGGTGATGTAGTCGATCACTTGCCGACCTCAAGGTCGTGATGAAGATGGGCGCCACAAACGGGCAGCGCCTCCGTAATCGGTCACACGTACGGATCAGCGACGACCTTCGCCCCTTGCTCCAGTTGGGCAGCGGAAGTAGTGGATCCTCGGGAACTCCAGCAGCACTACAACATAGTGGTGGTGGTGGTAGAGAAGATCTTGAGCAGGGCTTCGCCTAAGCACCGTACTCGTGAAACTGGATCAGCTAGCAAGGGGAGGAAGATGCCAACCAAAGGGCACATAAGAGTTGAATGGAATGAGTGACTAGAGGGGTCTCCACCTCCTCCTTTTATAGGAGAGGGGGGCAGCACCCAAGGCGCCCCAAGAGGTGCCCCCACCTCTCCCCTCTTGATTGCTAGTGGAGTCTCCACTCACACATAATCAAGTGGCACTTTCTCCCATTTAACCTCCACTCAAAAAACCAAAGGTCTTCCAATTAAAACTCCTTTTTAATTCACTTGTTTAATGTCACTCAAATTAATGAACACTTCATTTAATGAGTACTTCATTGATGAACACTTCATTCAATGAACACATTAACAATTATCCCCTTGCACTATTTCGATATCCCGAAACTATTCCGGCAGTTTTATCAAAACAGTCCCTGTGTTGTCCTGTGCTATCCAGTATTTTCTCCTGCGTTCCGTATCCACTTAAAACACGTCGACGAATCCTTAAGTGTGTCACCCTACGGTTCGTGAATAAAATGGACATGACTGAGACTCTTCTCCGATCAATAATCATTAGAGGGATCTGGAGATCCATGATGACTCCCACTTACTCAACGATGAACTAGTGATCGTGTGAACCATTACTCCATAACCAATTCCTTTTGTCTCGCGATATTTTACTTGTCCGAGATCCGATCATTTGGTATCATCCATACCTAGTTCGATCTCGTTACCGACAAGTACTCTTTACTCGTTCCGTGATATAACATCCTCGTGAGCCAGTCACGTGCTTGCAAGCGATGTCAATGTGATATCACCGAGAAGGCCCAGAGTATATCTCTCCGTCATCTGTATGGACAAATCCCACTCTTGATCCACGAGCCTCAACTAACACTTTCCAAGTACCCAACGACACCTTTATAATCACCCTGTTACGGTGTGACGTTTGATGGAATCAAAGTACTCTTCGGTGTCAGTGATTGACGTGATCTCATGGTCTAAGGATTAGGGTTACTTCGTGAAAGTTTGATACAGCAATAGAAACTTTGATGACATGATCGTATTGCTATAACTACTGTGGGTGTATGTTCATCACATCATTCTCCAATGATATGACCTTGTTATTAACGACATCCAATGTCAATGATCAGGAAACCTTGATCATCCGTTAATCAACAAGCTAGTATAAAGAGAGACATTACTAGGAACCTTTTCTTTGTTTTTTAAACACACATGTATTAACGTTTCCGGTTAACACAATTATAGCATGAAAATAAACATTTATCATAAACATGGAAAAATATAATAACCACTTTATTATTGCCTCTCGGGCATATTCCCTTCAGTCTCCCACTTGCACTAGAGTCAATAATCTAGTTTGGTACTTGCGCATCCAACACCTATGGCATTCAGCTGTTATCCATACGCATTGCTAGTGGTAAACCTAATCTCCAGATCTGACACTTCAGGTCCGTGTGTATTTGCATTTCTTTGCGTCTCTACGCATCACTCATTCACTAATGAGATGGCATTGCATAAATTTGGTCCTCCGGTGAGACCTTAGTCCCTTGAGCTCAAAACATGTTGAATCTATTGTCGTACAATAGATCTTCATAGTATTAGCCCGTTTGGAACTACACCTAGTTTGTCAAACAAACTTCTTGACACAAATGCACTCCTTTGCTGCTGCTAGAGCAGTCATATACTTAGCCTTTCGTTGTAGTATTCGTTATAATGTCTTAACTTTGGAACTCATCCAAATCCATTTGAAATTATTCCAAATCTATCATGGAACTTTCTTCCATTACATTTTGTCACCTTAACATATCGCCAAAATTGAGATAAATTTAGATTGTATCTTGCGACAAAACTAGTATCAATGTAACACTTTACAATGAACTATTGTCCAACATACATAATATATATTCTTAGTCCTTCCAAAGCACGTAAGGATATCTTTACTATTGTCCAATGATCATCTTATGAATCATTCTGGTATATGCTCATAACATTTAGAGCATAGGACATTCTGGAATTGTACATATCATGGTGTACATGATTGATCAAATCATTAATGTGATTTTACTCACCAAGTGTCAAAACACTTGAATCTCGCTTCAACCCTTTCCATGCGGCAAGAACTTTTCTCGTCGTTTCCATATTGAACTTCATTCAATACCTCATCTATGTACTTTGGCACAACCATATTAGAACCTCAATCTATCTGCATAGACATTGATGTCCAATATTCTGGTTTTGCCCAAATCTTCCATTAAAATCAAATTTTCAATGAAACTTCACTCGTGTCAATAAAAGATACATCATTTCCAATCAACAATATGTCTTCTACATAATGTATTAGAAATATGTCTCAGCGCTCCCACTTAATTTCTTGCAAAAGCAAGCATTTTCACCGTCTCTGATGAAACTAAACATTTTAACAATTTCATCACGGTGAAGATTCCAACTCCGCGATGCTTATTTCAACCATTGAAATTTGCATGCTATTTTAGCATCCTTTGAATTAACAGAACCCTTTGGACCGTGTCATGTACACGTCCTAGGTAACCATTCTATTAGAAGAACGTTGTTCCGTTTGTTCAACTACCATATACCAAAACTAGCATATGTAGTGGTTGCTACAATAATCCGTCCAGACTAAATATCACTATGAAAGATCAAATCTTGTCATAGTCAACTCTTTGAACATAGTCGTAAACCAATTTCACGATATGTCGACTATTTCATAGATGTGAGAACATCCACGTCTGTTTCTTTATAGATCCAAACACGGTCAATAGGCTTCACGCCTTTCAGAGGGTCTTCCAAGTTCAGAAACTTGGTTTCTCGTGTATTGAACTATCACGGATTTTATAGCTCCTAGCCATTTTGACGGAGTCAGGGCCCATCATCGCTTCTTTGCATGTAGTCGGTCCATTATTATCAAATAACAATGATTCAATCTCAAATCTTACTATTTGATTGATTATCCGAACTACGCAGTTCAATAGGAACTTAGATCGCCGTGACCACAACCTTTGGGACACGGGAGCCAAGAGCATTGCGGCCGCTTCCGGGACACTTTCCGGCGATGTGCCACTTAGCACATAAAGCTTAGGTTCAACAACCTAATCGAAACTGTCCTCCCACTTAACTTTTCGCAAAAAATTCCTTCTCAAGAAACTTGATGCACTTAGCCACAAAACACTTTTGTCTTTATGGAGGAATACCCAACGGTTACATTGGGATAACCTACAAAGACGTACTTTATCCGACTTTGGTTGTAAACATTTTACATATGCCTTGCATACCAAAATTTAAGAAAAGACAAATTGGGTTTTATCCCATTCCATAACTCATATGGTGTCATTTCAACGGATCTCGATGGCGCACTTTTCAGTGAAAAGCGGTAGTCTCTAAAGCTTAATCCTTAAAATATAATGGCAATTTTATAAATAACACCTTTGATCCTTACCATGTCAAACAAGGTTTGATTACATCTCTCGAACACTCCATACTCCTATGGTGTTTCGGGAGACGCAAGTTTATGGAACAATTCCTAAACTCTTAGGTGTTTGCTAAACTTTTTAACTCAAAAATCTTCCTTTATGATCCAATCATAAACTCTTATTTTCTCGTTACAATGATTTTCACTTCATCTTGAAATTTATTTGAACATTTTCAAATATTTCATACTTCTTCCTTATCAAGTAAATATACACATATATCCACTCAAATCCTTGGTTAAAGTATATGAAGTTATAAGACCCACCACACACGGCTACACATAATGAACTATACACATCAACATGTATAATGTCCAATAAGTTAGTCGTCCGTCCTTCTTTGCCTATGAACGGAGTTTCAATCATTTCTAGGAAATTCTTACAAGCGTCAGTTGATTCAAAATCAAAAGACTCCAAAAATCCACCATCATGGAGTTTCTTCACGTGTTTCTTTCCAATATGATTCAAACGGTGGTGTCACTCATAAGTGATCTTCTAATCATTTGTCTTGCGACATGTTTAGCATCAGTTATTATGGATGTGATTTCTCCAACAAGATTTATAGAGTTCATCCATCTTCTATGAATATGGTGATAATTTGAACAACTATTGTTCGTATAACACCAGAACAGAATAACAATTATTCAAATAAATCTTGAAGGCTAGGTTTAATTCCAACGATAAACACAATAACACTTTATTTTGTTTTTGATGAGAATCATCCCATATTCATTTGCTAGTTACTCAGGCCATTGCAACTTGTATTGCGTTGTTCTGTATGACACTTCATACCAACCAATCAGTATCCAATACTCAAGAATCACACTGTTTAACAAGCAATGAATATACCCATAACATGTATATTATCTATATACCCGAGCTGGACATTTCCAGTCTTTTCCTTTTTCTTTTCGCCAAAATATTTTTCAAATCCTCTTTCAGCAATTCCTTTCCTTTTTAGAAGAATTTATCAACATCACTTGTGGTACCATTCAAATGACACATAATCCAAAGTGTGTTAGTCAAATACTAACACCCTTTGATTCTCACTTTGATGTAGATCACCGTCATCAAATGTTTGGTGTTCTTCCAAATTCCATTCTTTAGTAATCTTATAGTGTAGTAAACATTTTACCTACATCTTCCATTCATCCTATCATGACAACTTTCATGACAAAACTACCATAGCTCATAGGGACAAACTGTGAGTACAATATTAGTTCCCAAAACCTTTTTGGGAGATTAGGACACATAGTGTCTCCAACCTTCACAAATTCTCATACAATATGAGAACATGTTTCTCACTAAATTTTACTCTATCACATTGCAACTAAACATTGTTTCAGATATCGCTATATCTTCCACACATGATAGTTTCTGAAACAATCCTTTCAGCTCCTAGATAACCTTGATAATAACAAACAACATTTGAATATCAAGGATCATGGAGGCAAGTGTGATACTTAGACACTAACACTGGAATTGTTACTCTCGATTTAATACACATTATTAAACTTCATGGAGTAAGCAAGGTTTGCTAAAGTTTGCAATAAGACTTTAAACTTTAGATTGACACTCAAACAATACGGTACCAGTCCGTAAAGTTAAATATTCAGAATTCTATAGTTCTATTATCTCAATTATAGCTAAGCGCAAAGGTAGTAAACAAATGCCAATGACTACAACGAACTATGCAAATTCACTTTGATTTAGTTCATGATAAAATGAGTTCATCTAACTCCCACTCAAAAACAACATCCCTCGAGTCGTCTTTGGTGATTACATGAACCAAATTCACTACACCACGACCGATCATCACGTGAGGCAGTGTAGCTGCAATGGCGAGCATCTCAATATGGTTCATCATATCATCCATATGACTCGTGCTTAACCTTTCGGTCCATGTTCCGAGGCCATGTCTGTACATGCTAGGCTCGCCAAGTAGAACCTTAGTATTTGCATGTGTTTCAAGGCCATGTCTGTACATGCTAGGCTTGAAAACACCCGTTGTATGCGAACGTAGAGTCTATCACACCCGATCATCACGTGGTGTCTCGAAACGACGAACTTTCTTAACGGTGCATACTAAGGAAGAACATATAATTATCTTGATATTAAGTGAGAGGGATCATCTTATAATGCTACCGCAGCGATCATGATCGTAACTAAGCAAAATAAGATGCATAAAAGGATAAACATCACATGCATGGATAATGTGATATGATATGGTCCTTCTCGCAATAGATCTCCATCTTTGTGCGTCTTGGTATGATCTCCATCATGCCACCGGCGCGGCACCAAGGTCCATGGCGCCACCACCATGGTCGTCCTTCTCCATTACAATATATCTCATGGATATATATACAGCACGCAGGCCTTAAAAAGGAAAAAACACAACCATATGGCTCCTGCCGGTTGTTTACAATAAATCTCATTTCATACAACAATTTTATAACAATGACCATATCACATCACATGCCCTGCAAAAACAAGTTAGACGCTTCTAAATTATCTTTGCAAATTTTACGTGGTTTTGGGCTTCCTAGGAAAGAACCGATCTTACCTACGGACAAGAACCACAACGTTGATTCACTAGTTGTTTCTTTTCATCCCTTTCCAGGGCCCTCCGTTGCAAATGCCATATCACTAATGTTAGAGAAACTGACACCCCCAAAGCCACTTTATACGGTATAAGCCGTATGTCAAGCGTGACACGCAATCTGCGCTTAGGGCCGCTTCAATCCAACATTGCCGCAATATGAACAAGTGCACAAAAGAGGGTAACAACTAGAGGATCAACGCCCACATCTCTATGTGTTCTAACCGTACAAAGCATCTACGCATAGACGAGGCTCTGATACCACTGAAGGGTTCGTTGCATAGAAAAACAAAAAAAAAATCTACGATTGCAACTGCCAAGATCACATCTAGGAGATAACTTGTAACGGTTTGAGAAGGACTCACCCTCGAAGACCAAAAAGCTTTAACGAGAACGATTCTCGTGGGTGATGTAGTCGATCACTTGCTGACATCAAGGTCGTGATGAAGATGGGCGCCACAAACGGGCAGCGCCTCCGTAATCGGTCACACGTACGGATCAGCGACGACCTCCGCCCCTTGCTCCAGTTGGGCAGCGGAAGTAGTGGATCCTCGGGAACTCCAGCAGCACTACAACATAGTGGTGGTGGTGGTAGAGAAGATCTTGAGCAGGGCTTCGCCTAAGCACCGTACTCGTGAAACTGGATCAGCTAGCAAGGGGAGGAAGATGCCAACCAAAGGGCACATAAGAGTTGAATGGAATGAGTGACTAGAGGGGTCTCCACCTCCTCCTTTTATAGGAGAGGGGGGCAGCACCCAAGGCGCCCCAAGAGGTGCCCCCACCTCTCCCCTCTTGATTGCTAGTGGAGTCTCCACTCACACATAATCAAGTGGCACTTTCTCCCATTTAACCTCCACTCAAAAACCAAAGGTCTTCCAATTAAAACTCCTTTTAATTCACTTGTTTAATGTCATTCAAATTAATGAACACTTCATTTAATGAGTACTTCATTGATGAACACTTCATTCAATGAACACATTAACAATTATCCCCTTGCACTATTTCGATATCCCGAAACTATTCCGGCGGTTTTATCGAAACAGTCCCTGTGCTGTCCTGTGCTATCCAGTATTTTCTCCTGCGTTCCGTATCCACTTAAAACACGTCGACGAATCCTTAAGTGTGTCACCCTACGGTTCGTGAATAAAATGGACATGACTGAGACTCTTCTCCGATCAATAATCATTAGAGGGATCTGGAGATCCATGATGACTCCCACTTACTCAACGATGAACTAGTGATCGTGTGAACCATTACTCCGTAACCAATTCCTTTTGTCTCGCGATATTTTACTTGTCCGAGATCCGATCATTTGGTATCATCCATACCTAGTTCGATTTCGTTACCGACAAGTACTCTTTACTCGTTCCGTGATATAACATCCTCGTGAGCCAGTCACGTGCTTGCAAGCGATGTCAATGTGATATCACCGAGAGGGCCCAGAGTATATCTCTCCGTCATCTGGATGGACAAATCCCACTCTTGATCCACGAGCCTCAACTAACACTTTCCAAGTACCCAACGACACCTTTATAATCACCCTGTTACGGTGTGACGTTTGATGGAATCAAAGTACTCTTCCGGTGTCAGTGATTGACGTGATCTCATGGTCTAAGGATTAGGGTTACTTCGTGAAAGTTTGATACAGCAATAGAAACTTTGATGACATGATCGTATTGCTATAACTACTGTGGGTGTATGTTCATCACATCATTCTCCAATGATATGACCTTGTTATTAACGACATCCAATGTCAATGATCAGGAAACCTTGATCATCCGTTAATCAACAAGCTAGTATAAAGAGAGACATTACTAGGAACCTTTTCTTTGTTTATTAAACACACATGTATTAACGTTTCCGGTTAACACAATTATAGCATGAAAATAAACATTTATCATAAACATGGAATAAGATAATAACCACTTTATTATTGCCTCTCGGGCATATTCCCTTCAGTCTCCCACTTGCACTAGAGTCAATAATCTAGTTTGGTACTTTCGACACTTGCACCTTGCTCGGACGTCCGACATGTGAACTTTCGGACGTCTGATACCTGACGGACGTCCGACACTTACACAACATTAATGCCCAACGGCCATTTCGTCCCTTGGGCTATAAATACCCCCTCACTCCCACTTGTGAGTGTTGACCACTTCATTTAAAGAAACCCAAGAACACAAGTGCTCCCTCTCACTCTCTCCCTCACCAAATCTCAGATCCCGGAGAGTTCCTTGAGAGTTCTTGACGGATCTTTCACCCAGTGATAGATCCGCCCCTTCCCCATCTTCCAACCAAAGAAAATCGCGTTTTGAGCAAGTCTTGAGCATTTCCCATTGATCTTGTTACTCTTGGAGGTTGGAGACTCCTAGGCGGGTAGGAGTTCTTCGGAGAGGAATCAACCATTGTGATTACCCCCGTTGAGTTTGTGAGGGTTTGGTGACCACCTTTAAGGTCAACCGGTAGTGGTTGGGAATCTCCTTCGTGGTGATATCTCAAGGGGAATAGAGTGAGCCTTCATGGCGTTGGTGTGCCTTCTTGGTTTCACCCACTCTCTCCGAACGGTGAGTAGCTTCCCTCCAAGGAAGTGAACATCGGGATACATCGTTGTCTCCTCGTCATTCGGTTACCCCTACTCTTTCCCCTTATTACTTGTGCTACCGTATTATTTGCCCCTCACTTACTTTTGTTTATTGTACTTATAGTTTATCTTGTCTTTGCTAAATAGACCTTGCAATTGTTAGGCACACTTTTATCTTCCGCACTATTGCCTAAAATTGCTAAGTAGTGATAAAATTTGTAATAAGACCTATTCACCCCCCTCTAGGTCTATCTCGATCCTTTCAATTGGTATCAGAGCCTCGTGCTCTATTCTTGTGGCTTAACCTTCCTAGAGCGAGATGACCAAGAACGGCATCCCCGAAAGTTCGGGTGCCAATGTGGAGGAGGTCGCAATTGCTGCGGATGTCGCGAGTTCGGAAGCCGAGAGATTGGCTACCGAACAAAGGGTCGCCGCACAAGCTGCGTTGCCTCCCTCCACGGGGCATGTTAGTTATGAGATTGAGGACCCCAAGTTGTTCACCTCCGGAGATATGGAAAAAGCCTTGCAAAAGGCTTTGGACAATCAAAGGAAGGAAATGGAAGCCTCCTTTGCTAGATTGAAGGCTTCGGCGTCGGAGTCATAAACTTCAAGTGGTGCGGCCCCTAGGTCCCCACAAGCGACCTTTGTGCACCCCGGCTTCGAGGCTCCCTTGCAAAGAGGTGGTCCCTACCAATGGGATTATCCTGCTCCTAAGCTTGTGGAACCTAAGTATAATTTCAACGGCAATCCGCCGGTACTAACCGAGAACACTAACTTTTTGGATTGGAAAAGTCTTACGGCAGATTATCTCAGGTTTGTGTGCGAACCCATGTGGAACCTCATCGACTCCGGGAAAGGCTATTATCCCGTTGATCCGAACAACCTTACTCCAAGTGAAGTGTTTGATTGACATCTCAACCTTGCGGCTATTGGGTTCTTGAAGAGGAATGGATGAGTTGACACGTGCACCATTTCTTCATATCACCGATGCCAAGGAAATGTGGGATACTCTTCTCATTGCCAAGTCCGTCACCGGGTCGCTTCAAATGACAAGATACGAGACCGCAAAGAATGCATTGCACAACCTTCACATGAAGAAAGATGAGACGTCCCAACAACTTCATATGCGTCTCAAGGTTCTCTCTGCTCATGTATAGTCCTTCACATGTGAAAAATCTTTGGATGGATAACAAATCACCAACCGTTACCTTGTGGACAAAATGTTGAATGCTCTCATGGTGTATTCTCATCAAATGTTGTGGGAATTGAGACGTATGCCCGACTTCTTCAAGATGACACCGGATGATGTGATTGCCACCTTCTTGCAATATGAAGAGCACCTAAAGGAGTCCAATAGGCTTCTTGCCACATATGGTGGTCCGTCCTCAAACCTTGCTCTCAAGGCTAGGCTCGAGGAGTTTGATGATGATGAGGAAGAAGATGAGTATGAAGATGATGATAACTCCGATGATACTCCCTCATATGATGATATTGCTCTCTTTGTGAAGAAGTTCACCAAAGGGGACTTCAAGGGAAGATTCCAAAAGAAGAAGATGAGAAACTGCTACAACTGTGAGAGACCGGGACATTTTGCGGAGGAGTGTCCATATGAGAAAAGAGAGGACAAACCTTGATTTCCTCGGAAGGATGTCGCCAAGAATCTCCCAAATCCTCTCAACAACAAGTTCAAGAAGAAAGCGTTGTTGGCACTTGAAGGGTCCGATCCCGAGGATGTTGGTGGTGTGGCCGGAGTTGCTCAAGATACACAAAAAACCTTGAAGCTCCTCAACAAGGAAGGTGAAGTTGTAAACTACAACTACATGAGTGACTACACCGGCAATGCACACAAGTGTCTCATGGCCAAGTTGGTTGACGATGACACTCCCTCCTCGTCGGCTAAGATCAAGGTAACCCCTATTGATGAGTCCTTCATGTTCACTTCCGAACCTCATGATGAATTTCATGATGCGGTAAGTGATGATACTCATGCCATGTGTGAAGACTTGTTGTTTGCTAAAGTGAGCAAAATGATGAGCTCTCTCAAAGGCAACAATATCAAGATGTTTCAATTGCTTATGGATGTGGTGGGTAAGCACTCCACAACCATTAAGGACCTTGAAATCCTCCTCACCGAGGAAAAGGAGAACTATACTCTCCTTGAGCGGAAAATTGACTTTGAGGAAGCTCGAAATGATAACTTGTGCAAAGTTGTTCATGCATCAAATGACTTAAATGACAAGCATGTTGCCTCCTTGAAAAAGGCTATTGAAATATGTAAGGAACTTGCTAAAGAGATGAGCAAGCTTGTGGAGCTAAACACCTCTCTTTCTAAGGATGTTGAGGTACTCACCGTGTCTCTCAAGACAAAAGATGAGGAACTCGTCACCCTTAAGAAAAATCTTGAGGCTCACAAACTTGCTCATATAAAAACACTTACTAAAATGTCTCCTCCCACTATTGTGCATATTGATGCTTGTGCTACTAACTCTTCCCTTGATCAAGCATCTCTCATTGAGGAGAACTTAGCTCTTCATGCTCAACTAAAGAAGGGCCTCTTGACTTGTGCCCAAGGCGAGAAAAACCTAAATGATGTATTAAGTCATCACAAGGAGTCCTTTGCTAAGGAAGGACTTGGGTTTGATCCAAGTACAAGTGTGACAAAGGATGTCACCCTTAGCAAGGAATCAACTCCCTAAAAGGTGATCTTTGTCCGTGAAGGGCACAAGGACAAAGGTAAGAAAAGTGTTGATGAGGTTAGTGTTGGGAATGGGAAGGCCATTAGGGGCAAGCCCACTCCCAACAAGAACAAGGAGAAAATACCTCCCTCCTATGTGCTCCGTAAGGCAAAGGATGGTGAGGTGTTTGCAAAATTTATTGGGCCCGTAATGCTTTCCACTTCTATACCATTTGGGTTCCAAAGACCCTTGTTACTAACCTTAGAGGTCGCATTGCAAAATGGGCACCTCTAACCAAAGCCTAAATCTATGTGTAGGATGCTATCTCCGGTGGAGTCAAATGGGTGATTGATAGTGGATGCACCAATCATATGACCGGAGAAAGCCGTTTGCTCACGGACTTCATGGATGCAATTCAACCATACATGAGCATTGTCTTTGGTGGTGGTTCCAAGGGAAAGGTACTTGGGTTGGGCAAGGTGGCTATTACAAATGACATGTCTCTTGCAAATGTCATGCTTGTCCAATCCCTTCAATACAATTTGCTTTCCGTTCGTCAATTAGCTTCCGTTGGTTATGATACACTAATTGGTCTAACAAGTGTGAAAGTCTTTAGGAGAGATACTCTTGAAGTGGCCTTTGTTGGAGAGTTGGATGGCAACCTTTATACGGTTGATTTCTCGAAAGAGAGTACTTACCATGCAACTTGTCTAATGGCCAAGGCCGATAAGGGGTGGCTATGGCATCGCCGGCTAGCCCATGTCGGTATGAGAAATCTAAAAGATCTCCTAAAGGGTGAACACATCCTCCGACTAACAAACATGTCTTTTGAGAAAGATCGTGTGTGTAGTGCATGCATAGCCGGGAAGAAACATCAAGCAAAGCATACCCCCAAGAATATCGTGTCAACTTCAAGGCCTTTGGAGCTCCTTCATGTGGATCTCTTTAGCCCTCCATCATGGGATAGTCTTGGTGGGAAGAAATATGGTCTCGTCATTGTTGATGATTATTCAAGATACACATGGGTGTTCTTTCTCAAGTCCAAGGACGAGACAAAGGCCACCTTCATTGATTTTGCCAAGCAAGCACAAAGGAAATACAACATGGCTATCTTGGCAATACGAAGTGACAATGGCTCCGAATTCAAGAACTACACCTTGGAAGAATTCTTGAGTGATGAGGGGATAGAACATCAATATTCCGCACCTTACACCCCTCAACAAAATGGTGTAGCTGAGAGGAAGAACCGTACTCTTGTGGAGATGGCCCGGTCCATGTTGGATGAGTACAAGTCGCCATTTAGCTTTTGGGCCGAAGCCATCAACACCACATGTCATGCATCAAACCGGCTCTTTCTTCGCAAGATCTTGATGAAGACCCCCTATGAGCTTCTAACCGGTCACAAGCCAAACGTCAAATACTTCCGAGTATTCGGTTGTAAGTGTTTATTTCTCAATAAGAAAGACCGGTTAGCTAAGTTTCAATCCAAAACAATTGAGGGTATATTTGTTGGGTATGCTTCAAACTCTCACGCCTATAGGGTCTACAACAAATCCACCGGATGTGTTGTAGAAACTTGTGACGTGGAGTTTGATGATTTTAATGGATCCCATGGGGAGCAAGTTGATCTAAGTGATGTAGGAAATAATGAAGATTCTTTTCAAGACATCTTGGCTATGGGCATTGGAGATCTTGTGCCCATTGCTCAAGTCCCTAGAGATGATGAGTTGTGTGATGGGCCAAGTGTTCCACCACCACAAGCACCCCCTCCTACCACTCAATATCCGATTTCTCATGACGAGCCCACTATCCAAGAACAATAACAAGACCCTCCACAATTCCATGTTGTTGCTCAACCACAAGTTGAGGTCGCGGTTGATCCACGTGATCGACTTGACCGCATTTGCTTTGGAGATAATGATGAAATTGATGATGCCTCCGCCCTTGATGATGAACCAAATGTTGTCCATGAGCCCGAATGGGTGGAGCCTATTGAAACTCCAACTTCCATCATGCCATTGGTGGCTAGACGTGTTGATGTTGACAAGATCCTCACGGGATTGGGGCAAGGTATAGTTACTCGTCGTCAACTTATGAACTTTTGCGCTCACTTCTCGTTTATGACTTGCATTGAACCACCTAGGGTTGAACAAGCACTTGAGGATGCGGATTGGCTCATTGCAATGCAAGATGAGCTCACTAGCTTCACCCGGAATGAATTTTGGTCTCTCGTGGAGAGGCCTTCCGGTCATGATCATAACATCATTGGAACCAAGTGGATCTTCAAAAACAAGCAAGATGAATATGGTAATATCATTCGAAACAAGGCTAGACTAGTGGCTCAAGGGTACTCCCAAGTTGAAGGCTTGGATTTTGATGAGACCTTTGCTCCCGTTGCTCGCCTTGAATCTATACGCATGTTTCTTGCTTATGTCGCATTCAATGGATTTCCATTATTTCAAATGGATGTAAAAAGTGCTTTCCTTAATGGTCCTCTACAAGAGGATGTATATGTAGCACAACCACCCGGCTTTTGTGACCCTCATCACAAGGACCGCATGTACAAACTTCATAAGGCCTTATATGGTCTTAAGCAAGCCCCTAGGGCTTGGTATGACCATCTTAGGAAGTTTTTACTCGAGGAAGGATCTGTGAGGGGTGTCATTGATGCCACTCTTTTTACCAAGAGAACTAATGGTGAATTGCTCATATACCAAATCTATGTAGATGACATCATATTTGGTTCTCCTAATCCATCTTTGTGCAAGTGGTTCTCGGAAACTATGACCAAGAACTTTGAGATGTCCATGATGGGGAGCTTGAAGTATTTCCTTGGATTTCAAATCGAGCAATTTGCCGAAGGAACCTTCATCTCTCAAACAAAGTACATTCAAGACATGCTCGTGAAGTTTGGTATGAAGGATGCCAAGCCATGCAAGACACCCATGCCAACCGAGGGATATCTAGATCAAGACCTTTCCAGTATTCCATTTGATGCTACTCTTTATCGTTCTATGATTGGGTCATTGCTTTACCTTTGTGCATCTAGACCGGATATTATGCTTAGCGTAGGAATGTGTGCAAGATATCAAGCCTCTCCCATGGAGAGTCGTCATTTGGCGGTTAAGCGCATTCTTAGATACCTTGTTCATACTCCTTTGTTGGGCCTTTGGTACCCCAAGGAAGCCAAGTTTGATCTCTTGGGGTACACCGATGCGGATTGGGCCAGAGATAAGGAGGATTGGAAGTCAACATCCGGTTCATGCCAATTTCTTGGGGGCTCATTGGTAAGTTGGCATTCCAAGAAGCAAAATTGTGTCTCCCTCTCCACCGCTGAAGCCGAGTATGTGGCCGCCGCAAGTTGTGCTACTCAAGTTCTATGGATGAGGCAAACCTTGAAGGATTATGGCCTCACCTACAAGAAGGTACCCATCTTATGTGACAATGAAAGTGCTATCAAGATTGCCAACAACCCGTGTCAACATCCTCGCACCAAGCATATTGACATTCGTCATCACTTCATACGGGATCATATTCAAAAGGGTGATATTGTTCTTGCACATGTGGGCACCGACAAGCAACTTGCCGATATTTTCACGAAACCATTGGATGAAGCGAGGTTTTGCCAACTAAGGGGTGAACTTGGTATCTTGGAACGTTATATCTTCTCGGCCTAGGGGTATCTTGCTCTCATTCATGCACATAGCAACTATCTTATCAACATGTAGGCATATATGTAGGGGGAGACACTCAATAAATGAGTTATCTCCTTCTACGTGATGCATAAATGGATTCCCACATCAACAATCCGCGTGCTCACCACGGTGAACCCACATGTAGCGGTTATCGATGGAGTAAGTGTCTTTGAACCCAAGGTACATCTTCGCGGTGTCAAAGCACTATACACTCAAACATGGTGGCTTCGGCCACCACCTCGTTTGATTTGATCATTCATGTGTGCATCCATGGTTATGATTTTGTGTGTTTATCTCCTTTTGCCCCCTGTCAAGGTTGTTTGCAATTCTAGCGTCACCTATTTCTTCATATTTTCGGGCCTATACGTCAAATCCCAGTAGCCTGTCGGAAATCCGTTGGATTTCGGACGTCCGAAACTCGTCGGATTTCCGACATTCCCTGTTGCCCACACCTGAGTGCCCTGCCTGACCAATCTGCGCAGTGTTAGCCTTCTTCGTAAATCCGTTGGGTTTCGGACGTCCGACCGTCGGACGTCCGAAACGCTTCGGACGTCCGAAGTTGGCTGCACTATATATACTGGGCGTCGGGCCGAGGGGGGCAGTTTTCCTTCCCCTCGGCCGTTCCTCACTGGATCCCCTCGTGCGCCGCCGCCGGTCGCCCCGGCCTCCCCGGTGCTCCTCTCCTCCGGATCTCCTCCCCAGCGGTACCTCTCGTCCCGATCTACCCGCTCATCCGATTGGTTTTGCCATCTTTCCCCGGTTTCTTGCCTCATTCTTGCATCTCCTTCCTCTAGGGATTCGCAATGGTGAGGACAAAAACTTGCGGTCGCAAGAATCGTGAGGCCTCCGGTTCCCGTGGTATGCTCATACCTATCCTTCTCTCCTTCGTGCGTCTCCAGTTGTTGGTTAGGGTTTCGTGCTCATATCCCTCGTGTATGGCTAGGTGGTTCCGGGGATGAACCGCCCCGTCTTCGTCGCCGCATGAAGCCACCGACGTACACGGAACCCTCCTCGGACAGTGAGCACACTCCTAGCGCGGAGGATAGCGCCTATGCCTCTGAATTTGAGGATGAAGAGGAGATTGTGGTTGAAGAAGATGATCCCCCAGTGGTGACTCGCCCCTCCAAACTTGGGGTGCGTCGCCCGACCAAGGGCTCCTCAATGGCGTCTTGTGCTCGTGATGATGAGGACCCTGCTGATGCTCCACCTATACCGATACATATCTCATCTGAGCCGGTGGTTGCTACTGGACGTATGATGGCAGACTACTCGAAGATTTCTCTGTATGCCTACCGCAAGCTTCCCCGTGTTAATCAGTTTGAGGTTCCTCAGGATTGTCTGGACGGCAGGTTCCGGACCAATGTGCAGGCCGATATCTTCACGTCAGTTGCAGTTCGTCAGGAACTTGCCAACTCTCATGCCTGCATCCCCCTTGACTTCATCCAGGAAAATCCGGACAAGTTTCCCGGTGTGATGGATATTATTGATTACGTGGAGCTCGGTCCATTCTTCAGCTTTCGGGGTGACTGGAACACTGCTGCGATCCTCCAGTTCTATGCCACATGATACTTCCACACCAATCACCGAGAGATATCATGGATGACTGATGAGCAGCAGTGCACTGCCACGTTTTCTCAGTTTCAGAGAGCCCTGAACATTCGCTCCTCTGGTGTTCGGATTCGTGCCAATACCAAGGAGAAGCCCAAGGGGATCAATGATTGTCTGTGTTTTATTAAGTCGGGGATTCGTGGTGATGACGCCTACAGGAAGGAAAATGTCATATCCATTTGGAAGCATCCCTATAGATTCCTGTACCAGTGCGTGCTCAGGACTCTGTATCCCAAGTCTGGTGATAAGACTCATTGCAGCCGCTCTGCTATTACACTGATGTGACATATCCATGACACCCCTCTCAAGCGTCTTGATGTGGCCCACTATATTTGGCACGAGATTCGGATGGCGAGTCTTCAGCAGCGTCGCTAATACCCCCATGCACCCTTCATCATGGCACTCATTCAGTACGCTGTCTCCTCTCCATTGGAGATCACTCAGCCCCACGCTGTTTGGTCCATTCCGGAGCACATGTACTTTGATGCTCCTGAGGTTTTCCTAACGCACCCTGTTCCGATACACACCACGGTTATTGGCAACCTTCAGCGTCAGTCTGTGGAGCAGGCCCCTATGCGTCGTATGGCTCAGTTCTTGGGTAAAACCCAAGCGGCTATGATGCGCGCTATTTCTTTCAACTTCCACTCCAACCACACGGTGGTCTCGCGTCTCATCCAGTCCAAGAACTCCATGAAGGCCCGTCTGTGTGCACATGGAGATGCCAACGTCAGTGATGATGAGCGCCTTCCCGATTCTCCTCTCGCTGATCTTGGCTTCGACTTCCCTACGGGACCGGAGTGGGCGGATTTCTTCCCTGGAGACCCTGGTGCAAGTGGCAGTGGGACTCACTAGTTTCGTCAGCACGTGTGCCCTTTTTGGTCCTTGATGCCAAAGGGGGAGAGTCATATGTGTTTTACTTATGGTGTCTAGGTGATCGAGACTTGATTATGTCGTTGTATGGGATCTGGTGTGTTAAGACCTTTGTGTGTGATTGTTATGTGTACTACTTTGTGTTATGCACGGTGTTGCTCTTGCGTTTGGCTGGCTTTTGGCTTATGGGTCTACTATGTTTTGGTGCAATCAAATCTGTCATCTCCATAATCAATGATTGCTTGCCTTGATATCATGTATTGTGACTCGCCCCAAATGTGTGCATCTTGTGTAAAAGTAAAGAATCTTATATGCACACATTAAGGGGGAGTTCATTGTAAAACTTGCTCCCACCAAAAGCAAATTATTGAATAATTTTGGGAGCCATATGTATGTTGTCATCAACTACCAAAAAGGGGGAGATTGAAAGTGCTATCTTGCCCTTAATTATATTTTGATGTTGATGACAATGTACATATTGAGGACTAATCATGTTTGCCAAGTATATCTCAGGTTTTAGTCCTCGGTTCGTTGTGTTGGTGGATCAAGGACCATCTAATCATGTCAATATGCTCAAGATACGGATCCAATCCATGTTGAAGCGTAAGTTTATCGGTTTATCTTGAGTATAGGGATCCCCGCACTATTAAGAGGGGCTCAGTGGGTTTGTGTTTAAGATTTGATCAAAGCTAATTAAAACAAAAACATCTCGACACAAAATTGGAGCTCAAAAGTAAAAATCTGATCACTGCTTTCGGGAGTCCGACAGGTTCCTTGAGAGTTCTTGACGGATCTTTCACCCAGTGATAGATTCGCCCCTTCTCCATCTTCCAACCAAAGCAAATCGCGTTTTGAGCAAGTCTTGAGCATTTCGCATTGATCTTGTTACTCTTGGAGGTTGGAGACTCCTAGGCGGGTAGGAGTTCTTCGGAGAGGAATCGACCATTGTGATTGCCCCCGTTGAGTTTGTGAGGGTTTGGTGACCACCTTTAAGGTCAACCAGTAGTGGTTGGGAATCGCCTTCGTGGTGATATCTCAAGGGGAATAGAGTGAGCCTGCGTGGCGTTGGTGTGCCTTCGTGGTTTCACCCATTCTCTCCGAACGGTGAGTAGCTTCCCTCCAAGGAAGTGAACATCGGGATACATCGTTGTCTCCGCGTCATTCGGTTATCCCTACTCTTTCCCCTTATTACTTGTGCTACCGTATTATTTGCCCCTCACTTACTTTTGTTTATTGTACTTATAGTTTATTTTCTCTTTGCTAAATAGACCTTGCAATTGTTAGGCACACTTTTATTTTCCGCACTATTGCCTAAAATTGCTAAGTAGTGATAAAATTTGTAACAAAACCTATTCACCCACCCCCCTCTAGGTCTATCTCGATCCTTTCAAGAGCGTATCATGCTGATGTCTACGCACGCTTCTATTCTTGTAGACTATGTTGGGCCTCCAAGCGCAGAGGTTTGTAGGACACCAACAATTTCCCTCAAGTGGATGACCTAAGGTTTATCGAACTCAGGGAAGTAGAGGTTGAAGATGGTCTCTCTCAAGCAACCCTGCAATTAAGATACAAGAAATCTCTTGTGTCCCCAACACACCTAATACAACTAGGAGTTGTATAGGTGCACTAGTTCGGCGAAGAGATGGTAAAATATGGGTGATAGGTGTGATAAAACGAAGTAATATAAATCTGTAATAAAAAGTGCAGCAAACAAAACAAATAACAAAAGTGAGTGCAAACGGTGTAACAATGATGGAAACAAGGCCTAGGCTTCATACTTTCACGAGTGGCAACTCCCAACAACATTAACATAGTCTAATCACATCATATTTTCCATAAAACATGCAATGGAGACGTACTCGGAGGTCATTCCTTTGTGGTCAATAGAGGACGAGAATTGTGTAGGGCTACAAAAGCACACCTCAGAGTTTGTAGTTCTCATCTATGGATTTCCCAATGCCACCGCGGCCATCCAAAGAGAGTACCACAATCACCACAACATATCTAACGGATAGTCAAAGACAAGCACCAAGAGACTCTCAATCTTCAATCCACACACAAAAGAGGAAATCACTCATGAAAATATTCTTCTAACCCATGTCCAATAGACCGCTTTCACCATGGTCTCGGGGATTATACTAGATAGGATCAAGTGAGTACATCAAATCCAATACATAGAAGAAGGGGAAACATCATGGGATCACCCTAGATTAACATACCCAATGATCACAAGAAAGATCACATCATAGGAGAGAGAGAAACCACATAGATCAAGATACAAGCCTTAGCCCAGAGGGGAACTACTCACACATGGACATGGTGAGAGAGAGAGATTTGTTGATGGAGAGGTGCAGCCCGGAGAAGATGAAGGAGATGGCGGCGGCGGCGGCAACGGCCACAACCCTTGGGGGCAGCGGCCCTTGGCCCCTTCTTATTCCTTGGAGATGGTGCTGCTGTGGAGATTGATCTCCCCCTCAAGACGGCTGCCAAGGGGGAGGAAATTTCGCGGTGCCCTTTGACCTAGGTTTCCTCTCTTTATATAGACTCTCGGATTCCCGTCATCCAGATTACGTCTTCTGCATTTCGGGGTTTCTGTAAGCATCCGAAATCCGATTGGGCCGATTTTATGTCTAAATCCACCGGAAACAAATTCCCTACAACTTTGTAGTTTTAAGTTTTTCTGTTTAAGGCCGTCTTCTAGCGTTTCCGAGGCGATCTTTAAAACCTTTCTGGTGGGGACAGATTTCGGGAAAGTTAGAGTCCAACTCCTACAAGGCTCCTTTTTGTGATTTTTCCTTTATCCAAGTAATTCCTACACATAAAGTACAAAAACAAGAACTTGTGCACTCTTGCAACCATTAATAGGTTAGTTCCAAAATATGTTATAAAAAGATATGAAAGTGTATCGAAAGCATAGCAATATCACACAAAACATGCATGGAGCAAGCAGAAATTATAGATACGTTTGGGACGTATCACATGCCAAGGGTTTGGTTGCACGGGCGAGGTGGACGCCAACTCTCAGAGTGAGAAGATGGCAATGCACGGTACCGAAGAGGCTAGCAAATATGAGGAGGTGGAAGTGTCAACTTTCAATACTTACATTAGTCCGAAGAAGTCATGCACTTATTATTGGTAACTCTCAATCTAATAAGGAGGTTCACAATGAGACAAGTACCCCCAGGAGGAGTGTATGGGGTTTGGTTATCCTTGCGCATCCTCGACTCATGGTACGTGAGTGTACTCTAATATCCGATCCCTCCAAATATTAGTCATCCATCTAGTAGTTAGAGTTCTCAACTAGTTCTTGTAGATTTTTAAAATAAGCACGGACTTCCCAAAATACGACACCTATCACTAATTGGCTAGAGCTCTTGACACCAAAAGTTCAAACATTACTCACAACAATACCTCAAAACTATTGCAAGTTACTACTACAATTGGATAGCAACTCAATTACCTACTTCAAGACAAGACACAACTCAGTGCAACAACCAACTCTCTTAACAAGATAAACATGAAAACTAAAGAGAGCTCCAGCAAAAAACTAAACAAAAGCTAAAGCTCTTGAAAAAGATAAATATGAAAACTAAGAGGTAAACATGACAGCAGCTACGAAAAGATAAATAACACACAACAAAAGAAAGATAAGCATGAAATCCTATGATGCGTTCTAGTTTTAAGTGGAGCATGTTTCTCTCACACAAAAATTAAGCTGGGTTATAACTTGTTATGAACAGCAAGCAAAGCTAAATAAAACTAAAAAGTAAACCTAAGAGCGAGACGCTCCAAGCATAGCACATAACGCATGAAGTGATAAAAATATAGTGAGACGGAGGACGAACTGATGATTGTTGATGCAGAAGGGGATGCACGGGGGCATCCCCAAGCTTAGACTCTTGAGTCTCCTTGAATATTTATTGGGGATGCATGGGGGCATACCCAAGCTTGAACGTTTGACACTCCCGGATCTTCTTTCATCATCTTCCCACACTTGAAAACTCCCTTCATACATAACTCATCATAAACTGATTAGAGAGGTTAGTACCCTTAATAAAATAATTTTTCTCTACTGGAAATAAAGATATTCTTGAAGATCTACTGTGTTTCAAGATTGCCAAAAAGTTTTTCCAAAGAAAAAACAAGCTTAAGGTTTGCAAAAGCGAGGAAAGACAAAACGTGGCAGAATCTTTGAAAAACAGAACATCAGGTAGTAAAAAAAATTCGGGGTACTTCTACAACTCAAATCAAAAAACTCAGAACAAACACTCGAAAGACAATTTTATGGAGCACGCTGTCAAAAAAATCAGATCAAAAAGATGATCTGGTGATTTTAGTCTAATTTTTCCGTCCAAGGACAGAATCTGTTTTCTGGACAGCATGTCACAACTTTTGAACTTTCTTGTAATCGGAGGCTAAACTTGGCACAAAGCTTGAAAATAAAGATACAATGATGTTGCTACAGTAGTAACAATCATCAATATCACTAATAACAGAAGTAAAAACATCTTGGGTTGCCTCCCAACAAGCGCTTTCTTTTACGCCTTTAATATAGGCATAAAGCAAAAAAGAAGAATAACGTTGTATCAATCGAACCATCGTCAAGATCATAAAAAAGCTCTTCAATTGTGCAACTAGTTTTTCGAGGTCTTTCAAATAAAGGCATGATAAAGATACTTCTAGGGATAAAACCAAAAGACGGAAAATCATTTGGAGTTTCATTTATAAATTTATCCAAGAGGGGTATTTTTTTTAAGTTTTCACGGCTGCAACTCCTTTGTCAACGGGTGGATTATTTATGGTCGAGGAACCTTAGGGACATAATTGAACTTAGGTTCCTTCCTTGCCGGAGTTTCTACTTTTTTGGTTTGATTGAGGAGAAATTATGTCCCAAAGTGTCAATGATTTGCTCAATCTTATCTATCCTAGAAGGATCCAAATAATGGAATTTGATGGTCTCCAAAGTTTTAATAATTTTATGCATTGAGCTATCTAGTCTATTAAAATTCCCTTGAATCCTGCGATCCAACTCATTTATCCTACTTATGCTTGGTATTTCTAGTTCTATATTTTCAAGTTTTTTCATAATGTGAACTAGAGTGATATCCTTTTGAATTCTACCAACACGGAGATTTCCAACAAGATTTTCAATAACATTAAGAGACTCCCATATCGGGGCTTCTAGGAAATTCCCATTGATAGCAGTATCTAAAACAAACCTATTCCAAGGATTAATCCCAACGTAAAAAATTCTAAGCAGGATAGTAGCGGATTGTTCCTTGGTGGCTCTTTTCTGAGATTCATTAATTCTATACCAAGCATCTTTTAAACTTTCACCACATTTTTGTTTAAAGGTGAGAACCTCTGTCTCAACAAAGGAAAAAGGACCAGACATGATGACAACTACTAGCAAGATAAATAATTGTTTTGTGATTTTTGATAAAGGACACTAAGATAAAAACTGAAAGATAAACTGACAAGACTAAAAAGCAAAGGTAAAAGATAGTGTGCAACTCCCATATCTTGACGATTGGAGTCCCCGACAACGGCACCAGAAATTTTCTATATGTGCGAGAGATGATAATGGCTTCTCGCCCTTCGTTGGTTACCCCAAGTGGAAGGTGAGATGTAGGATAGCAGCAAATTTCCCCTATGTAGAGGATATGGTTTGTCTCCCGTAGGACTCCGAAAGCGGCAAAGTAGGTGACAACGGCGCTAGAGATTTAGCGGTTGACGTGGACCTGCACACAGACACAAATAACTTTGCTCCCAACGAAGTTCAAAGAGGTTGTCAATCTCTCCGGTCTTGTTGTTTACAAAGGATCAAACACAAGGGATAATGATAATAGCTACTGGAAAATAAAAGCAGGAATTAAGTTGAGCGTGTAAACAGTGATGAGGATATGGACCGGGGTCCCATGATGTTCACTAGTGATGTCTCTCTCCCAAAAGACGATAAAACTACTATGCGAGGTAAACAAATCACAGCTGGGCAATTGACAAAATTAAAAACGCACCGCAATTCTAACTATGCTACAAAGAAAGGAAGAGGCTCAAGAGCATGGGCGGTACGCCAAAATAAGTAGACCGAAATCCAATTGCATCTACTACTAATCATCCACCTTGAGATATCTATCCAGAACATCTCGCTGGTATTAAGTTGCGAGCCCCACCCAAAGTGTAAACCCAAAGCAACAGACAACTGCATTAAAAGAACTTTGCGTAAAGTAAACAATCCTTGCAACGGCGGTTACAAGCACCGTTGTTTTCCCCCTTGTGGCAATAGCACATCACCTACACTCATGTTTCTGTCACTCAAGCTAGTCATCAGGGGGCATGAGCCCACAATCAAGCATAACGCTCCCTCTTGGAGTCACTACCTACTACTTGGCCAAAGCAATAAACAACAACGGAGAACATGCAAGAATTACTCAAGAACAAAAATATAAAAGATAAGAACCAAATATATTATTCAATCACAATCTGAACATAGTCTCATAATCCATCAGATCCTAGCAAACTCAGCATAGCAACGGAAGAAAGAATTACATATGTGCCTTGATCATGTAGGGCAGCTCACAAGGTCTAATCCATGAAGAACAAAGAAGGGAGGAGAACATCACATAGCTAGTAATCATGGATTCATGGTCCAAGGTGGACTACTCACAAATCATCCGGGAAGCGTCCATGGTGGTGGAGAAGCTCCTGGAGGTCGATCCTCCCTTCGGCAGGGTGTCGGGAAGAGGCCTGCTGGCGCTCCCGATCTTGGAAGCGCGGCGACGACGGAACAGAGGCGAGATCGCGAAAAAGGGTTCTGTACTCGGAAGAATCCTGTCACGGAGAATATATAGGCGAAGGGGGCAGCCGGGGGGGGGCACCAAGTGCCTAGGCGGCCCCCTGGCGCGACCCCACCCTAGGGGGCGCCAGGAGGGCCCCTGGTGGTGGCCCTCTGGCCCCACCTTGGTGATTCCGGAAGTTTCCGGTACGCTAATTTTTTATCTATTTTTTTCCGAATTTTTGGAGCACTTTTAATAGGGGAAAACCTGAAATAGAAAAACAGCAGAAAACAGGAACTGGCATAGGGGTGCACTGAGTTAATAAGTTAGTCCAAATATGATTAAACTTGTATGAAAGTGTATCTATATCGTAGCAATATCACACAAAACATGCATGGAGCAAGCAGAAATTATAGATAGGTTTGGGACGTATCAGCGAGCATGAAGACCAAAGTGTCATTGGTCTAAGCAAACCATGCAACTAGATTATTGTCTCTAGTGCAAGTGGGAGACTATTGGAATTATGCCCTAGAGGCAATAATAAATTGTATTATTATAATTCCAGGTTCATTATTAATGTTTATATGTCTGTGCTATAACTGCAATGGCCTATGCGAAGGTTTGCCAAGTGCATGTTAACTGCCTTCGGAGAAAAACCCATATGCAGGTGTGGGGTATAAACACAAAGCGTTCTTAGTATGCCCCTAGGACTAACTCGTGTGTTATGGATGACATGTTTTCCTGATCATAGGGCATTGAAGATGCCGGTAACACATGGGAGCACATTGTTGCCAGAACAAGGGTGCTGAACCGACCCAATTGTATGATTAATTTGAGACATCGTTTCCACATTATGAGTAAAATCGTCTAAAGTTAATATGCACGTGTCCTTAATGACCATGTGAATGTTTTGTAGCTTAATACCGGAGGGTGGGTTTTGGCTCTGTCCATACACTACCCGTAACAGTTGTGGCTATAAAGGCTTTGATCACTCACACATGAAAATGTGTCAAGAGACTTAACGATTCAAGTTGGGAATTTGCTCCTCTAACGATGGAGATACTTCTATGGGCCCTCTCGGTATTACGGTATCCAACATCGTTTGTCCAGACACCGTGACTTGATCACAAGGGATACCGGACTACTAAACGAGAAAAATGAAACAAAACAGGAAGGAGGATGACTTGGTATGATGGTTAATCATGCGGATACCTAAAAGATCTCACCTCAGGTTTTGTATAGTATCATGAAGCAAATAAGACTCGCATGTGATACGTCCCAAACGTATTTATAATTCCTGCTTGCTCCATGCATGTTTTGTGTGATATTGCTATGATCTAGATACACTCTCATATACTTTTGATCATATTTGTACTAACCTATTAACTCAGTACACCCGAGTGTTAGTTTTCGTTTTCTGCTGTTTTTCTATTTTAGTTTTTTCCAATATAAAAAGTGCTCCAAAAATCCGGGAAAAATCAGATAAAAAATCAGCGTGTCGGAAGCTTACAGAGCCCCGAAGGAGGGCCGGGGGGCCACCACCAGGTGCCCAGGCTATGTAATCTCCGTCGCAGGAAACCTTCGAATACATAACCCTTTTTCGTGATCTCGCCTCTGTTCCGCCGCCGCCGCGCTTCCAAGATCGGGAGCACCAGAAGTACCCTTCCCGGCACCCTGTCGGAGGGAGGATCGACCTCCGAGAGCTTCCCCTCCACCATGGACGCTTCCCGGATGTGCCGTGAGTAGTTTCCTTTGGACCATGGGTCCATGATCAGTAGCTATGTGATGTTCTCCTCCCCTCTTTATTCTTCATGGTTTAGACCTCGTGAGCTGCCCTACATGATCGAGGCACATATGTAATCTTTCTGCTGTTGCTATGCTGAGTTTGATGGGATCTGATGGATTATGAGATTATGTTCAGATTGTGATAGAGTTATATAATTGGTTCTTATCTTTTATAGTTTTGTTCCAAAGTAATTCTTGCATGTTCTCCGTTGCTGTTTATTGCTTTGGCCAGGTGGTAGGTAGTAACTCCAAGAGGAACGTTATGCTCGATTGTGGGTACATGCCCCCTGATGACACACTTGAGTGACAAAAACATGAGTCTAGGGGATGTGTTGTGGCCACAAGGGGGAAACAACGGTGCTTGTAACCGCGGTTGCAAGGATTGTTTACTTTACGCAAAGTTCTTTTAATGCAGTTGTCTGTTGCTTTGGTTTACACTTTGGGTGGGGCTCGCAACTTAATACCAGTGAGATGTTCTGGATAGATATCTCAAGGTGGATGATTAGTAGTAGATGCAGATGGATTTCGGTCTACTTATTTTGGCGTACCTCCCATGCTTTTGAGTCTCTTCCTTTATTTGTAGCATAGTTAGCATTGCGGTGCGTTTATAATCCTGTCAATTGCCCGTCTGTAATTTGTTTACCTCGCATAGCAGTTTTATCGTCTTTTGGGAGAGAGACATCACTAGTGAACATCACGAGACCCCGATCCATATTCTCCTCATTGTTTACAAGCTTATTTACTTTTCTGCTTTTACTTTCAGTTGCTATCATTATCATTATCCATTGTGTTTTTGATCCTTTGTAAACAATAAGACCGGAGAGATTGACAACCTCTCTGAACTTCGTTGGGAGCAAAGTTATTTTTGTTGTGTGCAGGTCCACGTCAGTTGCGCCGTTGACACCTACTTATCATCACCGGAGTCCTACTGGAGACAAACCTCGGTATCTTCACCGAGGGAAACTTGCCGCTACGCTGCATCTCACCTTCCACTTGGGGTAACCAACGAAGGGCGAGAAACAATTATCATCTCTCACGTATCAGCATGTTGAGCTTACGGTTCACTCAAATTTATATTCGTGTAGGTGCAGGAACCTTTATGGGTGTCCATGGCTCCGCTATCGGTTATTGTTCCGCGAGAAAGAAAGTTTCCGGTTCATGTCTGTATCCTACCGAATCTATAGGGTCACACACTTAAGGGTAGTTGATCTGTTGAGTACTAGAGTGATAGGAGCATGTATTTATCACACTGCGAAAGTCTCAGAGTGATCGGGTTATGATCGGTGAGAAAACCGGAATCGTTTCGGAGACCCAGTAAGGTACCGGGAAATAGTTTTGAGAAAACCTGGTAAAACCGGAGGGCCGGAAAAGTTTCGGGATGGTCTAAATATGTTTAATATTCATTAATTGTGAATTCCTTAATTGTTTTGTAATTAATAAAATGAATATAATATCAATGGGGGCCCTCTCACTTGGAAGGTCCAAGTGGGGAGGGAGCACATGGACCAAGGAGGCCCAAGTAGTGGAGGCGCCTAGGAGGAAGCTTCCTCCAAGTGGAGGAAGCTTCCTCCCCCTTGTGGCGCACCCTAAGGGAGGGGAAACCCTAGGGCGCACCCCCTAAGGCTGCCCCCTCCTCCAAGGTGGACTCTGATGACCCTCAACGTAAAGGATCTATTGCAGCGTTTTCGATAAGTAAGAGTGTCGAACCCAATGAGGAGTGAAAGGTATTGATAGGTGATTTTGGACAAGGAATAACTGCAAGCACTGAAAGATAACTTTTTAGGGGTTTTTGATATAAGCAACAATAAGATAAAAGCAAGGAAAGTAAATAGCACTGAGGAGCAGCAAGTGGCCCAATCCTTTTGAGCAAAGGATAAGCCTGACAACTGAACTTATAAAGACTAAAGCGTTCTTGAGGACACATGGAGAGGTAGTCACGTGCTTTCGCCATACTCCGTATTGATAACAAGTGTTGAGCTGATAAGTGTTGAGTGGTTGGATCTATGCTAGCACACCTTCTAGACTAAGATAAGTGCACTCTTATGATTAAACATCTTGCAAGCATCCGCAAATACAAGATCGAAATTAAGGCAAAGCCTAACCACATCAATAAGATCAAGGATCCAGTATGCCCTTGTGCAAAAGTGTGCAAAGTGGGGTTCAGGTTTCTATCACTCCGGCAACCCACCGTAAGCATTCTTAATACACAGTGTATTCCCCTAGGTCCTTAAGAAGGCGAAGTGTTGAGTGTTCGACTCACACAACACCACTGGGAAAATAACAACACAACTTAAATATCAAACAACACAAATTACTTCAACATCATATGACTACTAACAACTAGAATTCTCCCATGTCCTCAAGAACTAAAGTAACTACTCACAAGGCATAAAAGAGATCATGATCAGAGGTGATAAATATATGATAAACAATCTGGACATAATGATATTTCTCCAACAAAACTCAATAGCATTCGCCACAAAGTAGTAATCAACACCAGTAGAGTAGAGAGGATAGATAGTACAGATTACAACACAAGATAAACTTGTGAGGTGAGATTGGATGGTGGTGGAGATGGTGCTGATGTTGGGGATGATGTTGATGATGATCTCGATGATGCCTGTGACGATGGTGATGACGATGGCGATGATATCCCATTCTGGGAGGTGATCTCCTCGGCGGAATCTGCCCGTTGGAGAGCCCTTTTCTTCTCTATGGGTTTCCGCCACGGAGCGGCGGCGGAACTCCGTGAAAACTTCTCTTTTTAGGGTTTTCGCGTAACGAGGAGTATATAGGCCAGAGGGGGGGACCGGGAGTGGCCCCAGGGCTCCAGGCGCCCTCCCGGCGCGGCCAGGGGTGGGGCCGCGCCAGGTGGCCGCCTGGGGCTCCTGTGGCCCCCCTCTGGCCCCTTTTCGGCGAGTCTTCGTTAATCTTTTGGAAAATTTCCCCCGCCGATTTTCAGGTTATTTGGAGGTATTCTTCTTCAGCAACTCAGCGTCCACTTTTTACCGTTGAATCCTGCGTCTGCTGCTTCGGCACCGGAAAGTTGCAAACTGTGTAAAATAAGCCAAAACAACATAAGAACATCATCGTAATGTGAAATATATGAATGAATAAGGATGAATTACGATATAAAATAGTGATGCAATTTGGACGTATCAGACTCCCCTCCCCCTCCCTCTATAAATAGACGAGAGGGGGGCACCCCCAAGGACAATTAGATTGATCTTTTGCCCCAGGGCTGCCCTCTCTCTTTCTTTAGATCTAAACACCACCATATCCCCGAAGGGCTGCTCCTCCCTCCTCTCTACTCCGGTGGCGCCGAGCTCTGGACGGCGGAGCCCTACCAGATCATCTAGACTGTACGTGTGGATCAACTATAGAGAGATTGTGCGTTCGATCTTCGTTCGAGGGACTTCTAGATCTGTTCGTGGGAACTCAAGTGGATCAGATTTGTTCGAGGGGTTGCGCTACGTCAAGCTTCCCCGACTCTTCATCAACTTCTTCCGCCGCGAGAGAAGCACCATTGAACAGTTGTTAAGGTAACAAGATCGCTACCATTATTTGCATCTATCTATATCCAATCTTGGGACTTGGTTTTGTAGTGCCGATTTTTTTTGTTTTCTACTCCGAATCCCAACACTCCCCGTCCTGGCAGGGTGCCGGAGCAGGAATTCTTGTCCCCCCAAGCTTGTTGGCGATGGCGGCAAAGATCGGAATTGCTTCTGGAAAAAGGGTTGGATTTTCAGGGTTTCCTCGACGGGGGTAAAAATAGGAGCCAGGGGGCTCGGGAGAGGTCCCACTGGTCCAGGTGACCTGTGGGCGCGACCAGGGGATGGCCGCGCCCTCTGGCCACCTGGCCAGGGGTGGCCCCACTCCCGACCATCTTCTGGCTTCTGGAGTCTTCCGGTGTAGAAAAATTTAGGATTTTTTCTGGAATTTTTCGAGCACTTTGATTTTTTACCTTTTTCCTGCAATGCACGGACAAAAACAGACATAAACTAACACTGGGCACTGGCTTAATAGGTTATTCTAAATATGTTGCAAATGATATGAAAGTGCATCAAAACATACATCATTCTCACCAAACACAAGCATGGAAGAAGCCAAAATTATAGATACGTTTGGGACGTATCACGTCTACAAAGCGACTGCTCACTTTCGCTCGTCTACTTCAAATACTTCCTCTACTTCTCCATGTCCACTGACGTTGAGAAGGCCGCCGCCACCAAGATTTTTGACGAGATAGTCGCGAAGATGATCGCCGACGAACTTGTTGCTGTTGCCAACGCTGCTGCGGCTGCAACCTGGCCGAACGGAGGGTATAACCTACTCATCCCATTCATCGTTATTTTCGTTTATGCCATGCTTATTGTTTGCGCACATACATCTGTTATTTGCGTAATTCTGACATGCATGGTTAAGTATCAGTATGAGATTAATCTTGCATGTGCTATGTTCATGATTGATATAGGGATTAAATTGCTTGGAAAGTTGCTAATATATCCAACAATCCAAAAATCTAATTATTGTAGGCAATTTTCAACTCCTAGTTTTGCTGCGACACCGAAACCGAACCCATTTTAGGCACAAATTTTAAGTGTTGGCAAACAAAGACTACTTTGTGGCTCACTACAATGAATGTGTTCTGGGTCGTTGGTGATGCTCCCACTGGAACTATTACTCGTGAACAGGAGAAGGCGTTGATACGTCCAAAACGTATCTATAATTTATGCTTGCTCCATGCCTCTTTTGTGTGATATTGCTATGATATTGATGAAAACTTCCATACACTTTTGATCATATTTGGACTAACCTATTAACTCAATGCACCCCAGTGACAGTTCCTGTTTTCTGCTGTTTTTCTATTTCAGGTTTCCCCCTTATTTAAAATGCCAGAAAAATTTCGGGAAAAATATAGGAAAAATCAGTGTACGGGAACCTTCCAGAAGAGCCAAAGTGGGGGCCGAGGGGGGCCAGGCGGCCACCCAGCGTGGCCACCCCCTAGGCCGCGCCAGGGGGGGCTGGAGCCCCTGGCCCACCTCTGGCTGCCCCCTTCGCCTATTTATTCCCCGTGACGAGAAACCCTTGGGAACGGAACCCTTTTTCGCGATCTCTCCTCTTTTACGCTGCCGCCGCGCTTCCAAGATCGGGAGCACCAGAAGACCTCTTTCCGGCACCCTGCCGGAGGGAGGAATCACCTCCGGGAGCTTCTCCACCGCCATGGATGCTTCCCGGATGAACCGTGAGTAGTCCACCTTGGACCATGGGTCTATGATCAGTAGATATGTGATGTTCTCCTCCCCTCTTTGTTCTTCATGGATTAGAACTCGTGAGCTGCCCTACAGGATCGAGGCACTTATGTAATCTTTCTGCTGTTGCTATGCTGAGTTTGCTGGGATCCGATGGATTATGAGATTATGTTCAGATTGTGTTTGAGTTATATATTTGATTCTCTTCTTGTATATTTATGTTCTTGAGTAATTCTTGCATGTTCTCCGTTGCTGTTTATTGCTTTGGCCAAGTAGTAGGTAGTGACTCCAAGAGGGAGCATTATGCTTGATTGTGGGTTCATGCCCCCCGATTACTAGCTTCAGTGACTGAAACATGAGTCTAGGGGATGTGCTGTTGCCACAAGGGGGAAAACAACGGTGCTTGTACTTGCGGGTGCAAGGATTGTTTACTTTACGCAAAGTTCTTTAATGCAGTTGTCCGTTGCTTTGAGTTTACAGTTTGGGTGGGATTCGCAAATTAATACCATCGAGATGTTCTGGATAGATATCTCAAGGTGGATGATTAGTAGGTAGATGCAGATGGATTTCGGTCTACTTGCCTTGGCATACCGCCCATGCTTTTGAGCCTCTTCCTTTCTTTATAGCATAGTTAGCATTGGTTTGCGCACATAATCCTGTCAATTGCCCAGCTATAATTTGTTTACCTCACATGGCTATTTTATCGTCTTTTGGGAGAGAGACATCATTAGTGAACATCATAGGACCCCGGTCCATACTTCCAACACTGTTTACACTCGCTATCAATTTACTGCTTTATTTACTTTTCCGTTGCTATCACTATCATTATTATCCTGTGCGTTTTATCCTTTGTAAACAACAAGGCCGGAGGAATTGACAACTCCTCTGTACTCGTTGGGAAGCAAAATTATTTGTTATGTGTGCAGGTCCAGGTGAAGTAAGCAACCTTGAGTTGTGAACGGCACCATTGTTCACTTCACCACCTACTTATCGTTGTTGGAGTCCTACTGGTCGATCCTAAACCTTAGCATCTTCGTTAAGGGAAATTTGCCGCTATCTACATCTCACCTTCCACTTGGGGTAACCAACGAGGGGAGAGAAGTTATCTCGTGCATCAGGCGTTCAGGTACGCCTCCATCGTCTTTGTTGGAGCAGTTCTTAGCGTGACCGCAAACAAATTAGTTGACGCATATTTACATATGCGGGATTCCAAAAACTTGTGGGGTGCACTCGAGTCTAAGTTCTATGCAACTGATGTCGGTAGCGAGATATATGCCATGGAGCGGTTCCATGATTATAGGATGGTCGAGAACTGTCCTATATTGGAGCAGGCATGAGATACAATGCATCGTGAAAGAGCTCACGCTCATATAGTTACCGGAAAAGTTTGTCGTGGGATGCATAATTGCTAAACTTCCTCCATCTTGGAGGAGCTTTGCCACCACTCCGAAGCACCAGAGGCAATGATTCTCAGTTGGGGATGTCATCGACCATCTGAGTGTTGAGAAGAACTCAAGGGCAAAGAACTCACACCAGAAGGGGGTCGAGGAAACTTGTACCACCAGTATGGTGCAGCATAAGAACTTTTAGAACATTAACGTGCATGTAGCCTAGTGGTAGCAGCAAACCTTGTAGCATGCCCGGTCTTGGGTTCGACTCCTTGTAGGAGCGAATTTAAACATGCCTGGAATTTCTGGAAATAAAAGACTATGGGGTTGTTGTCTCACAGTAAACATTAAAAAAAAACCCAGATCCAACAGAATACTACCTTCAAGAAGAAGGGGAAGAAATGCCCGTAGAAGTATAAGAAGCCAGGACAAAATTCAAATTTTGACATTGTGGTCATGGCCAACACCGACAAAGGTGCACCTGGGTACGGTAATTATTTTACTGTTTTCTCAGTTTATCAATCCACCGAATGGTGGGTTGACACATGTGCAAATGTTCATGTATGTGCTGACATCTCCTTGTTTTCTTCTTACCGGCCCAAAGGAACGAACTCTGTATTGATGAGGAACGGCGCACATGCTTCTGTTCATGGTGTTGGCACGGTAGATCTGAAGCTTACTTCCAGAAAGACTGTGCGGCCGAAGAACGTGCAGCATGTCACCATATCAGAAAGAATCTCGTTAGTGGCTCCCTGGTACGTCCCAAACGTATCTATATTGTTTGCTTGTTCCATGCTCAATGGAATTTTTCTCCTATGTCTCATGAAGGTTTTCTCCTTGGTTACAGATCAAACTCTCACACTTCACTCAAAAAGTTCAAGAGACGATAGATGTGAAGTTTGATGAATCTAATGGATCGCAAGTAGAGGAATTACCAAATGATGTAGGTGAAAAGGAACCTTCGGAAGCGATACAAGACTTGTCAATTGACAAGATTCAGCTAGTTGAGGTGAAGGAGAGCACTTCGTCAATTCAAGTGGAACCTCCTACACACGTCAAGGTGATCCTCAATATAATATGGAGGAGTCCACGAGTGGAACACGACGAGATGAATGAAAGGAGGAAGTGCTACAAGAGAATCCTCCACAACCTCCATATCCACCACCTCAAGACAACATCAACATCAATGAATAAGAAGAATATGATGAAGCGGAAGCTCCACGTTGCAAGAAAAAGGAATCCCATGCTAGAGCAAGAGTGAACAAGAATCTTCTTGTGGATCAAATCCTCGACGACATAAATTTTTGGAGGATCACTCACTTTACATCTCGCTTAGCTAACTTTAGTGAGCAATACTCATTGGAACACATGAAGAGCTCCATAACTTTGAAAGGAACAAAGTGCAGACATTAATTGAGAAGCCCGACGACACCCACACCATCATGGGTATTCTGGAATAAGCAAGGTGAAGACGATCAAGTTACAGGCAAGAAGACTCGCCTCGTGTCTCAAAGGTACACACAAATTGAAGGTATGGACTATGGTGAGACTTATACCCTCGGTTGCTAGACTTGCGTTTATTCACTTCCTTCTTGCTTATCACCATAACATGACTTTGTATCAAATGGACATTAAAAGTGCTTTCTTGGTTAGGAAATTGAGGAAGAGGTCTATGTTAAGAAACTCTTGGGCTTTGTGAACCCCAAAAATCCAAACCATGTTTACATACTTCATAAGGCTCTGTATGATCTCAAACAAGCCCTCGGAGCTTGTTACAAATGATTATCGAAGTTTATCGTTGAAGGGGTTTTGAAATTGGGAAGATGCTACTTTATTCATTAAAAGAGTTAATGATGAATTTTGTATGTGCCAAATTTTGTATGCGCCAACTTTAGTGAAATTTTTGGAAGATTGATGTCAGAGAAATATGAAATGTTTATAATGTACGAGCTTAAATTCATTTTGACTTGTAAATTAAGCAACTAAGTGAATGTACTTTCGTTCCTCATACAAAGTACACAAAAAACTTATTTAAAAAGTTTAATATGGAGAATTGCAAAGGCATTAAGACATCCATGCCTACACATGGACATCTTGATCTTACTAAAGAGGATGAACGGGTTGACCAAAAGGTTTATCGTTTTATGATTGATTCATTGCTTTTATCCATGTGTTTTTCTTCCGGATACCATGTTAAATATTTGCATGTGTGCACATTACTAATTGATCCCAAAAAAAATTCACTTGTCCGATTTATCTATGTACGGATTGTTATTTTTTAGTTTCATTGAACATTGAATTGACAATTTTTTTGTGCTATATGATCGATGTGTATAAACTCGCATGAATTTAAGGATTTATATATGAGAAAGCGTGTTTGCCCGAAAGAGCAATTGAGAAGCCCACCACGTTTTGGGAGTCAAATTAGCTATACATGGTTGTTATGTTAAAAAAAACATGGTTGTTCTTTACAAAAAGTGCTACAGTATTATATTTGGTTGTGGATGCTCTGAATGCCTGTCTAATTTTGGGCAAAAGAAAAAGAATATCTGCTTCACCAAAAATTGAGAAAGGCGCGGTAAACTAGTCCGGTGGGCGCGAAGCAGAAATGTTTCGCTCGTAAGTTACGAGCCCCGACACTGCCCAGCCAATCGTGGGACCCACATTCCCGCTAAACCTGTGAGTCGCAGCCCTCTCCCTGCCTCCTCGAGCTTTGAGCGTCATCTCGCCCCCCCCGCCTCCGCCGCCTGTGCCCCGCTCTCTCAAATCCCAACCCAAATCCTCCCCGAAACGAATTGGAACCGGCTTGTCCGCGATTGTCTCGGCACACGCCGATGGGAATCCCCAACCTCCTCCGCTTCATGAAGCCGCTCATCGAGCCCGTGCACATCAAGAAGTACGCCGGCCAGCGGGTGAGCAGATCCCCTCAATCCCGCAGGTTCCGTTGCGTATCGCCGTTCGCGGATTCGTTCATTGGGTGCTCGCCCTTCGTTCTCGCAGGTCGGCATCGACGCCTACTCTTGGCTCCACAAGGGGGCCTATTCTTGCAGCATGGAGTTGTGCATGAGCCCCAAGAGCGCCGGCGCCAGGCGGTACATCAGCTACTTCATGCACCATGTCAACCTCCTGCGGCACCACAAGGTCGTGCCCGTCGTCGTCTTCGACGGGGGCAGCATGCCTTGCAAGTCGGCCACGGACGAAGACCGGCACAAGTACGCACATTCCAACTGTCTTATCGCTTGGTTAGGAAACGCGGTTCCTTTCGCCCCCATTCTTTATGTGCCGTCGCATCTCTCTGCCCGTAGCTTGTTGCGGTGGTTTGAGCTTGTATGGTTTGTTAGTATGTTAGGCGTTTCAGCCGCTTGAGCATTAGCATCGCGCTCTAGCTCCACGCACAGATTTATTTGTTCATCACTATCTGAAAGAATTCAGGTTTTGAAGTATGTAACCATCAGGATTGAACCTTAGACAGTGACCGGAGAGTCTCTTTCGGAGTAGTTGGCTTTCAGTCTTAATATTTAGATGGTTACGTCCAACTAATGTTGTATATGGTCCTTGAAGATCACTCTTGTTGTCCAAAAAGGGGTACTGAAGTACCTCCCAACAAATCATAATTATATTCAAATCTCATCAGCAATGTGATAGAAATGCAATATTGCCCTGATGTAGAAATTTGTACAATGGATTTAAATGCAAAGAAAAAATAAAGTTAATGCCCTGTTTCTAGTATTACCTCCGATCCATATTAATGGACTCAACGTTTTCTAGATTCGTATGTATCTAGTTAAGTATTTAGACTAGATGCATGTGTATCTAGACAAACTTAAGTCCATTAATATGGATTGGAGGGAGTACGTAAATTCTATATTTTTATAAGTCATTTGGTTACTAAAATTCAGGAAGAGGGAACTCAGTTTGGTGTTGGGGAAAGAAAAGCTTAAGCAAGGAAACACAGCTGCTGCCATTGACCTTTTTCGGGTAAGCATCTAATTCTCCTTGCAGTATTTACCAGACCAAGAAATTTTTGAAAGATATATTCAGATATTCAATGTGTATGTAACTATGAATTATGAAATATGTTAGAAATATCCATTAAAAAATACAATGGTTTAAAAGTACTCCCTCCGTTCCAAATTAGATGACTTCTATTTTTTCACATATGTACTACATATGTGAACAAGTGCAAGTCGTCTAATTTGGAACGGAGGGAGTACTTCTGAATTCTGAAGGAATATGATATATTAAGTGTGAACTATAATATCTTTATGCGTATTCCTTGTCCAAGATTTAAAATGTGACTGATTTTAGCAAAACTATTGAACTTCTAATGACCTAGAAATACTTTTGAGTCACAAATTTACTAATACCATTTCCAGGTGAATCTAATTATTTATATATGTGTGTGTGTGCGTGTGTGTGTGTGTTGGTGTGTGGGTTCTCAATATATTTAGAAATTAACTGCACTCTGTAGAATGTCAAGCAAGATAATGGAAGCAGTATTTTTTCTATGAGCATATTGTGAAATCTACAAAGCGCTCTTTTCAACAAAAGAGCAAACACAAGATGAACAACTACTATTAGCAATTTAACACACACTTAAAACTTTGGCGTTTCCTCTTTTTTATTGTTCAATAAATTTTCTTTCACTAGTTGCGTAATTGTAGTCCGCAAGAGAGCAAAAAAAAAGATTATCCATTCGTCATGTTGACCTAATTAGATTGAAGTAGAAATGTGGAATTATTCTTGTCCATAAACTCATGCGTTGAGCTTTGTTTGTACTTAGTAGATATTTATAATTTAAAATAACGAGGCAGTTTTATCCTTCTTGATTTGACCAGTTAAGAAAATGGAAGCATTATTAGCCCTAGCCTCTGTACCAACTAAGGGTGCATACATGCAAATTATTACAAATCTGATTAAATCGTCAAAAAGGAAAAAAAGGTTGCGTCATGGCAGATTGCCAAACAATGTAGAAGCTCGAACTATCTTTCCCTCTTTAAATTCACCATTTCAATCTATGGCCTCATCATTTTCTTACTATCCTTCTGTCAACCCAGACCTTTTGCACCGGGTTTAACAGTATAAAAAATCAGCACAAAGTTTCTTTTATTAGCTGGTAACTTGATTTTCTTGCACTTTAAAGGAAATATGCTTTGATGTTTCTGATTTCTGGTGTAGCTTTCATTATGCCTGTTCTATAAGCATCCTAATCCCAGTTCATCTGCAGAAAGCTGTGCAAATTACTCCATCGATGGCTTATCAACTGATTCAGGTGCTTCTTTGAAAGCCTTTCCATGCAGCAATTCTTTACCTCATGTAGCAAAATCTAATCTTTGTAAACCCAGATTTTAAAGTCAGAAAATGTTGAGTTCGTGGTTGCTCCATATGAAGCAGATGCACAATTGGCATATCTAGCTACTCTAGATGCTGATCAAGGGGGCATAACTGCTGTTATAACAGAAGACAGTGACTTAATAGCATATGGTTGCACTGCTGTGAGACATTCACTTTGGTCATCATTTTCTGTTTTTGATTCCTGTATTTAATCTAACGCATTTCAAGTTGTAGATTATATTTAAGATGGATCGTTTCGGGAATGGTGAGGAATTCATAATGGAGAAAACCTTGGAGAGTACAAAAGATGGTCTTTGTTTCCAGGATTTTGATCAAAACCTTTTTACTGGTAAACGCCATTTCTACATCTTGAAGACTTGAACTAGAGCAATATTTCCTTTTTCCGAGAACACACAGAGCTTTTACTTTGTTTCAATATATTGAAAAGATAGAAATAGTTTTACAGGCCAAACCAAAAGATAAACAACAAGTGCACAGCAGTGTAGGGGTAGGTGTGACTGATATTTCTTTTGAACTGTTGTGACCGATTGGTTCACCTGTTAAAGAAGCATCTATTTTTCTTGCTTCTGTTCATAGCACTGTTGTGACTGATTGGTTCACCTGTTAAAGAAGCGTCTATTTTTCTTGCTTAGCATGTACTCTAGTTGCTAGTTAAACTTGCTCTCTAAGGTTGGAGCATGCTGTCACCTTGGATCTGTCCATCTCCTGTGCATTTTGGCCTTCCTTTTTGCAATATCTACTTCTCACCCTGTATGCACTATGCTGTACACACCAGTCTATTGACATTTTCAATTTTATCTGGACAGGTATGTGTGTCCTTGCAGGATGTGACTTTCTCCCCTCAGTGCCTGGCATTGGTACTAAAAGAGCATATTCTCTCATCTCAAAACATAAAAATATAGACCTTGTAAGAAACTGAGAATAACTACTCTCTACTGATTTCATGCTATTGAGAAAACAAAACTTCAAGTACGTCCTGTTTTTTTTTGAAAGTCATATCAATTATTGAACTGTAGACATGTTATGAGTGAGAAAATTCAGTGCAGATTTATTTCCATTATGTAGAAAATGGGTTATTTGCTAATTAAAGTGATGTTGTATACCATTAAGAATTTTGAGATACACACTATCTGCAACCTACTTGGTATGCAGTGTTGTTGTGGACTTGTTAGTGTCAGATGTATCAGGGAAAGGAGATCAGGAATAAAATGATGTACTGTACTATTGGGGTTTTGAGATATCCTGTTTGCCAATTATACATTTACGATGCAACACTGTTGTGGACTTCTATTGTGGCAAGCCTTTTCTTTACTTCCTATATATATATAGTTGTGCTGATGGTTCATCTGGTTCGTCTGCCGCCCCACCTCTCTTAGTGTCGGCCAGTTTGGGTGATTTTGGGGAGTTCAGGAGTTTTTCTTTTCTTTGCGAGGGAGTTCAGGAGTTGATCTGAATAGTGATTGTCTGTTACTAAGAAGATAGTGCAGTGCACCCGTCCAGGTTAGGAAGTACAGTCAGGGTCAAAGATAATAATTGAGTGACCCTATTTAAAAGGAAATTATTAGGACCAAGAGTACATGCCATTTGCTTGGCATTTTTTTGCTGCAGTACTTTTTCTTACAACAACTACTATATGCTGTTTGAATTGTGGCGGTCACATTTCTGAAAATAATAGTATTGACATCTGATTTGCAGTATTCCGGTTGTGCGTGATATCACTTATTTTGAACATAAGTGCAAAACATGATTGCTGGCATTTTCTACTAAGATATCATCTCGCATCTAGTTACACAGACTGCAATCCCCATGAATACCAAATTCTTTATGATCCACCCTGTAATTAGTTTCTGAACAATGATTAATCCACAGTGATAAATGTTGTGTTCTTTCGTACCAGATATTTCAATTTTTTATCCATTCTTGTGAACAAACATACCCCCTAGCATCTCTGATGTAATTATTGCCAGGTGTTATCAACCTTGAAGCTTGACAAGCGGTATTCCATGCCAGATGATTACATTGATTCCTTCTGGAAAACTCTTGCAGTATTCAATCATGCTAGAGTGTAAGATTGTGTTTGTGTTAGCTACGTGTATCTTGTATGTATTTCGTATATACATTGTGCTGTACATAATCTGATACGTCACTTCCCTTCAAATGACCCAGATATGATGTCAAAAGCATGTCACTCAAACATTTAAAACCTTTGGAGGAGCGGTATCTTAACTACTTGGAGGGAGACCTGGATATTCTTGGACCGTATCCTTAAAAAGTTTCATTTTATTCATGAGCTGTAGCAATTGACATCTGTATTCAGTAATTTAATGGATGACTGCTCTTCTGACAATAACGGCGTTAATATAGAACATGATTTTGGTACAGCCAATTTTTGATACATCAATTTGCTTGTACCTTGAAATGTCGATGTAGAAAAATCATGGTTTCTTATACAGGACACAAGTTATCACAATTGAACGCACAATTTCATGGAATTAGTGGTAATGTATTAACACAGTTTTAACACCTGATATTAATGCACTTTTGATATTGTTTCATAGAAGTATTTATATATCCTTATCTTATCAGTGCTCATTCCTTGATGACCTAAAGAGCGTTAGCCCCGTCAATGGCAAGAGCGATAGCAGAGGGGCAGTTGAATCCTGTTACAATGGAAACATTTGACAAATTCTCCAGAAAAATTAGCCCCATTGAGTTTATTGATACCTCCACTCTCTATGTTGCTAATCAGTATGGTTCTCAGGACATTTTGACACAAGAGAGTTCTCTTACCATCAGTTCATCTGAGAAAAGCAAAGACGACATTGTAGGCAAGTGTTGTCCAGGGCTTAACAAGATTTCCTTGTTTTTCTTTTAAAAGTGGCAATTTTGCCTTTTCTCTATACTGCAATGAAATAACTCCAGGACCTCTCACAAGTGTTTCCTACTTTCTTGAACAGTGTTTGCTGTTGATGGGATTACGAATGGCGAACAGAAGCTAAGCAAAGGAATCCTTGCCCTTGGCAAATTTGTACCGCAGAAGCATTCCTCTCCGGCAGTTGGATGCAATGAAGTAGAGTCGAAAAACACACCTGATAACAACCCATTCAAGAAGAGGAAATTACCTACTGACAAAGGTCAACTACCAGATCAAAACAAGTTGATAATCGATCTGGATGATGAAGAAGCAGTTGTATTATGCTCATCATTGTCACGAGAGAGTGTTGACCAAGCAGAGTCTCTTGATAGAAATGGTGAGTCATCTGGATTGTGCTGGCCATTGACGCAAGAAAGTGTGGCGTCTAGGCCGAAGCAGAGATCACCTAAGAGGCAAAATCACCGGAAGGCTTTCAGGAGTAAAACCAACAAAAATATAGATGAAAGAGGTGGAATATTTAAATTTTTCACACGATTGTAACTCCATAATAGGTTTCACAATTTTGTTGAGAAATTAATTAATGCATTGTAGCAGGAAAAATTCTTTTATATTGAAGTATGAGTTTATTTCTAAAAATTGAATCAAATATGTTTCTTTAATGGAGATTCATTGGGTACAGTGTGTAAGTACTGTTACCGGAGTCACACACTGAGCATGGTTGCGGGTGCACACCATATTGAGTTGATGTATTTTGAGGCTTGCAGCAATTGTGAAAAGACTCATGAATCTATAGCACCATATAAAATGTGATCCTACAAATTGGATCCTAAAGGAATATTAAGTGTGGGCTTTTAAAAAAGTGAATTGAATTTTAGATTTGTAACTCTCCTTTTCTAGGTTACATCTTTTAGATAATGCTCTAGGTTGCAAATGACCAGAGGCACTTTTTGGATGTCATTCTTTCATTGTCTTCCATCTCTTCTTTGTGTCACATGAAAATTTCCAAGAAAAAATCCTGGAAATTGAGCGCAACTACGGAGAAATAAACATAAATTTATGAATGGAAATATAAACAGAATGGTTCTCATAGACATAGAATGCCATTTCCATGCAGAAACTCTCTTGAAAACTGAATATTTGTATCTGGACTCGTGGAAATTTCGTATCCAGTGGAGAGAAGAACAAAACATGACGAGCTTTTCGAGAAATCTGATGGCGCTTTATAAGCCTAGCTCGATGCCACACCTGTGTTGTATCACTGGAGCCAGGAAGTTCTTTTAGCTGCGGCTGTGAAGTCATTGGATGTTGCCATGACGCCATCAACGATGATCCAAAGCATGAATCGTCGATATGAAGAAGGCAAAGACCGATGACGAAGCCTAACCCTGCGTCTAACACTGAAAGCACCATCTAAAGATCTTATTGAGATGATTACTGATGCCACCATGAACCGAGGTGGAAGCATCATGGTCGACGACTCTCCTCTATAAGCCGATAGAACATACCTAATAGCATATTAGGACCCTCTTGGATTGTCGTTTTAGTAACGCTATAATTTTCCACCTGTAACATCTTTCGTCTATATTAAACGGGAAACCTGTATAAACCGGGTGGAAAGAAAATGAGTGTGGGAGACGTTTCACTTTGCAAGGTGAAAGGAACAAAACCGTCTGTTTTCTTTGAATCTAAATGACCAACCAAGCGCTGTTTTCGGATAGCAAGTAACAAAATTCCGTGTGGGTTTTTACATTTGCAATCATCCCTAAAACAACGATCCAAGCAAACCCTTAGTGCAGGGGGAGGGGCGGCTGGACGAGGCGCAATAGATCCAGTTCGTGGTCGTAGGTCGCACGAGCTAGGTTTACGTTGCTCCCCGCGCAAGGATGGAGAAGGAGACAGTCTTCGCGCCCTTCATTCATGGCTACATGTAGTCCTTTGGTAGGCCTAGACCCGAGGCCCAACTTAAAATCTAGGTTAGTTGGACCTAAAATCTAGGTTACTACTTTCGTTCTAGTTTATTATTTTCTTTCGTATTTAGGGATATATTTTCATCATGATTTTAATTAATAAAATATAAATTATATTTAGCAAAAACAATATCATCAGAAGCTATGTTTAAATACGAACCAATGATATAAATTTTCATGACATGCATCAACATTTTATTTGTTAAATTTATTTTTAAAATTTGACACAAAATACGAATGAAACCAATAAATAGAAACTGAGGTAGTACTCATATAAAAGGAGCAATCATCCTACCGTTTCGTAATCAAGCTTGTGGCAATCAAAGTAGAAGCAATTCAACTTCAAGTAGTAGTACTAGTGCTAGTTGAGCTTCTTGATGTGGTGCAACCTAACATCATCATCATGGACTTTATCGCAAAAAAACATCATCGTCATGGACTTGACTCTATCGCCAAGGAACACACACATCACACATATTAAGGTGAATACTATTTTTATGTGTGTATACTTGATTTCTCTCTTGGATGATACACTACTTGACCTCTCTCACACATGTATAGGTTTGAAATGAGCTCCATGCGCATCGAGAAGGAGTACAAGCATAAAATCACGACGACACCATCCAATAGGGAGGCTGGAAGCAGAGGCGAAAGAAGGCAAAGTGGAAAAGAGAAGAGGACAAGGAAGAATCAATGGAGGAGGCGCTCTCGTCCACCATCGGACTTTCCAGTCCCAAAGATCGGACTATTCGCCCCAGTGAGATCAACAACAGCTCCAGCCACCGGGCACTGCATCGGCCCCAAACGAATAGTCCGGTTCATGCCGAGCATGCCCCTTGGCAGCACCCCAGGCCGACTGGACTGTCCGACATGAGGCCTTAGACTGTCCGGTAGCCCCCGTTTCAGTGCGATTCGTCCTGCTTTGGCCCATGTAACTTTACCCTTTCGCCTTCACTTACCCCATCATTGCCTTGGACCTACATATATCCCCTCCCCTCCTCCACATTAGGGTTAGCTAAGATTATAAACTTGAGAGAGCTTAAATCATCTACCTCCCCTAGTGAGATCCCTCCATCACGGAGAAGATTTTTTTTTCATGGTTGCCAAGGCCTCCATCTAATGGAGAGGAATCCCTCATATGGATTATCAAGACCTCCTTAATTAGGGAAGAACTCTCTCTCTCAAGCACTACCTTTGTATCTTTATTTACTTTATTGTTCTTGTATTTTTATGCACCACTTGTTTTGGCTTGGATGCGGGGGAAACTTGGTGTGGATTTTTTCCAATTAATGTTCCCTTGTGTTATTTTCTTGTGGATTTCCTTGTGTTTTTCGTGTTCTTTGTCAAATCCACCTCCAGTTCGTGAAGATCGGGAAAACTTAGGGACTTGGTACAATATCATTCGGTACCTAGAGCAAGGTTAACTAGAATTTGGAGCCCCTCCACTCTTGATTATAGCCTAATTTTGTTTGTTCTTGCTAAATTTTGAAAATTCCCACAAAAAATAGACATAACAAATTTCTTGAAATTTGTTGTTCCATGTGAGTTTTTGTTGACTTTGATTTGTGGATTTAGTGTTTATCAAGTGGATCTACCTTCCTTTGCATTTCTCCCCCAATTTTTACTTTCCCCCCATCAAATTTGAGCTTCGAATCATCATTTTTGGCTAGAACTTCGCGTTTCTCGATCTTCATAGAATTGTACCCCCTACCGGACTATCTGGTCCACCAGATAGATAGTGCCCCAAATCCAAACAATTGGTCACAAAATAACGGTCAAAATTTCAGCCCACGATCAGACTGTCAGCGCCCCCGGACCGGAGTACCCCTAGTGCAAATCCTGACGCGGGTTGATTCTTCATGTTGTGCCATAACTTCTTCATTCAAGGTTTTATTTTGATGTTCTTTAGATCATTTTATAGCTATTGACATCATCAATATCACTCAATAAAAAAATAACGTGCTAAAGGAAATAGCGATGACCTCCTCTAGACACTATACACGTTATAGCGTGCAATATTTCAATTAGAGTTTTGAAAACAATGTTAATTAAATCCCAACAAAAAAACATTTCAACAAGAATAAGGGATACAGTTCAATAATAAATAAAGACTAAAAAATTGTATGGTAGCCTAACATCAGCAATCCATGAAGAAACAACAAAATAAAAAGTAGTTATTTAGAATCATGTGTTGTCGGAATCTCCATTAATAAGCATTAACCTCTTATTGACGACCATGGAAGTACTCCGAGTAGCTAGGTAATTAATAAAGTGGCGATCAATCAGATGTTAGAAGTTACCATAGATAACTTGCAAGTTAGCATTTCAACCGAACCAAACACACTAACATTTAGCAAACATCCCGATTGAACACACATCATAGATATGCAAACACAAAGAACTTGCTAGATGCATCACTTTCTCGCAGCATAGCTCGCTGTGACATCGTGCCACCGCGAACGAGGGAAGATCGACTGGGAATGGGGGAAGACTGGTCAAATTGGAGGAAGCAGCAGCCGCTGTCGGATATGGGTGCATGATCAGGTGGAAGATGAAGAAGTGGATAGTTGAAGACTGCGTGAGTTGCGTCAATTCGAAGTTTGTGTATTTTACCTATTTGGGCTAGGTCAGACCTGGGTCTTTGGGTTGATGGATAGGCAAAAAAATAGCGCGCTATAAGCTACCTCGTTTTAGCGCAGTATAGCATGATATTTTGTAAATAGGGCCATAGCGAGCAAAATCATCAAAATTTAGCATTGGTGGTTCTCCCAGTATATGCTGTAGCACACTATTAGTGTTGACTCACTACATAGTTTTTTCTCTCGTTACCTCACTACATAGGTTTCACCCGACAATTGTCAAAATTGATATCATGAGAATGGTCAAAATTTATACCACAAGATATGCTATTTTTTCGTTGATCTCCCTACATAGGTTTCATCATCATTTGCTTCCATCAATTTTTTCGATTTTTTGCATATTTGTCTAGGACTTTAACCATGGCAACCCCAAACTATGCATCTTCGTTGGTTCCACCATCCGGGATCATCACCAACGACAATGAGTACTGATGGCAAGAGAGTGTTAATACTCTTCAAGCCTCGTTGGTTACCCCAAGTGCAGAGTGAGATATAGTGCAGCGACAAGTTTTCCCTTGGCAAAGATACCAAGGTTTGTCTCCCGTAGGACTCCGAAGGATACAAGAAGGTGGTAAAGTGAACAATGGCGCCGTGGTTGCTAGCTTCACCTGGACCTGCACACAGATACAAATAACTTTGCTCCCAATGAGTACAGAGGAGTTGTCAATTCCTCCGGCCTTGCTGTTTACAAAGGATCAACACAAGAGATAATAATAGTGGCAACTGAAAGTAAAGACTGAAAGTAATAAGGGTGTAAACAGTGATATGAAGATGGACTGGGGTCCCGTGATTTTCACTAGTGATATCTCTCTCCCAAAACACGATAAAAGTGCTAGTGAGGTAAACAAATCATAGTTGGGCAATTGAATGGATTATGAAGGCACCGCAATGCTAACTATGCTGCAAAGAAAGGAAGGGCTCAAAAGCAATGGGCAGTACGCCAAGGTAAGTAGACCGAAATCCATCTGCATCTACTACGAATCATCCACCTTGAGATATCTATCCAGAACATCTCGCTGTTATTAAGTTGCGAATCCCACCCAAAGTGTAAACTCAAAGCAACATACAACTGCATTAAAAGAACTATGCGTAAAGTAAACAATCCTTGCACCCGCAGGTACAAGCACCGTTGTTTTATCCCTGGTGGCAACAACACATCCCCTAGTCTCATGTTTCTGTCACTCAAGCTAGACATCAAGGGGCTGAACCCACAATCGAGCATAACGCTCTCTCTTGGAGTTGCAAATAAAATACTTGGCCAAAGAAAATACCGCAACGGAGAACATGCAAGAATTTACTCAAGAACAAAATATAAAAGAGAAGAACCAAATATATTACTCATCACAATCTGAACATAGTCTCATAATCCATCAGATCCCAACAAACTCAGCATAGCAACAACAGAAATTACATAGATGCCTCGATCATGTGAGGCAGCTCACGAGGACTCGAAAGTGGAAGCACAAAATGGGGAGAGATAGATCACATAGCTACTGGTCACGGACCCATGGTCCAAGGGAAACTACTCACGGTACATACGGGAGGCTTCCATGGCCATGGAGGGTCTCCCGGAGGGGGTAGCTTCTCCCGGCAGGGTGCCGGAGCAGCTTCTCCAGGCAGCCCCGATCTTGAAACGGCGGCGGCGGAGGGACAGAGGCGAGATCGCGAAAAAGGAGTCCGTATTAGGAGTTTCCACCCCGAGGGGTAAATATAGGCGAAGGGGGGCGTCGAGAGGGGCCACAGGGCAGTCAGGAGGGTGCCTGGCGCGGCACATGGTGGGGCCGCGCCACCTGCCCTCTTTGATGCCTGGTGGTGGCCCCCCTTCCCTCTCTTGGTGATTCCGGAAGCTTCTGTTGCGCTGATTTTTTATATATTTTTCCCGGAATTTTTGGAGCACTTTTAATGGCCGGAAAACCTGAAATACAAAAACAGCAGAAAACAGAAACTGGCAACTGGGTGCACTGAGTTAATAGGTTAGTCCAAATAGGTTCACAAGTGTATGAAAGTTCAAGCAAAACATGGCAAAGTCACACAAAACATGCATGGAACAAGCAGAAATTATAGATACGTTTGGGACGTATCAACATCCCCAAGCTTAATTCCTGCTCGTCCTCGAGTAGGTAAATGATAACAAGCATAATTTCTGTGGTGACATGCCACACAACCATAAAAGGACTTTTTAAGTAAAGCAATCAAAGCATGCAATTCAATTCAAGTCTTAACAAGCAAGAGTCTATATTAGCATTGACACAAGCAACGAAAGAACAAAAGTTGCAAGAGCTCTCTCTTTCCGTGACTCGAATGTCTCCAGATGGTGTTTGCGTGCAAGCAAGGGATAGGGAAATACGAGAGAAAAAATTAGGTTGTTGAGAACAACTATCTACTAAAGTTTCACACTTGGTCTCCTTTGGATTCTTATCTGGACTCGTCCCCAGAACACTAGCCAGGTATAAGTCAAACTGATCCACTCCCTTTCAATATTTTGAGCACTCATGCAATGGATGAGCGTGAGCAAGAAAGTTGACACCTAAAAGGCGAAACAGAAAGAAGGTGGAGGAGGAAGACAAAAAGGTGTGAAAGGCTCACATCAATGAGGACAATCATAGGCGAGAGAAGGCCATATGATAGATATGATGTGAGGAGTAGGGATTGCCATACAACGGATGCACATGTGAGCTAAAAGCTCTCCAAGGGAACTAGTGGGGGTGCATCTAACTTGCTTGCTCAAGAAGACCTAGAGCTCGTTTGAGGAGGCTCATCATTGGAATATACAAGCCAAGTTCTATAGTATGAAGGGTCCCCACATAGCTATATGCATGATGATGATCTCTATGGAGTACAAGGGATAGGAGATGAAGTACTAGTGTGGATCTCTCAAAAGGAATAGTAGTATGCCCCTTCTCTCTTTTTATTTTTTATCTTTTTCTCTTTTTATTTATTTTTGGTGGCCTCAATGGCTCTTTCTATTTAACTCTCATTTGTCCTCTTTGGGATCTTTTGATTTTGTCCCCTTTGGGATATTTTCCTCACTTTAGGGGCAATACTCTATATTTTACAAGAATATCGGAGATCTTTCACACTTTACAAAGGTACTCACATAAAGAAAATGTAACTATCATGATGCAAATGTATGCTTCTGCCAGGATAGCAGGGTATGCAATGATACTAGCGCGTCATGTAGCAATGATTAGGGCAAGGCCCAACTAGCATGCGGCTCATCGATCAAACAAGTAGCATGTATGACATGAAGATCAAGTCATGAGAAGGTGGATGTTGCATGGCAATGTATCTCGGAAAGGCTATGGAAATGCCTTGTAGGTAGGTATGGTGGATGTTTTGAGGAAAGATATAAGGAGGTTTATGATGACAGAGCGTATCATGCCAAGGGTTTGGATGCACCGGCGAAGTATGCGCCAACTCTCGAGGTGAGAAAGGGCAATGCACAGTACCGAAGAGGCTAGAAAAAGTATAGGTGGGTGGAAGTGTCAACTTTCGAATACTCACATTAGTCCGAAGAACTCATGCACTTATTATCGGTAACTCTCAATCTAATCAGGAGGTTCACAAAGAGACAGGTACCCCGAGGAGGAGTGTATGGGGGTTTGGTTATCCTTGCGCATCCTCAACTCATGGTACGTGAGTGTACTCTAATATTCAAACCCTCGAGAGGTTAGTGATCCATCTAGTAGCTAGAGTTCTCAACAGGGGTTTTTGGTTTTCGAAAAACACACGGATTGCCCAAAATACGACATCTATCACTAATAGGCAAGAGCTCTTGACACCATAAGTTCAAACATTAATCTAATCAATACCTCAAAACTATTGCAAGTTACTACTACAAAGAGAACAACAACTTTAACTACCTACTTTTAGTCAAGACACAGAACTCAGTGCAACAGGCAAACTCTCTAACAAGATAAAACATGCAACCTATAGAAAGTTCAACTTAAGACAAAAGAAAAGCTCTAGAAAAACTAAAGCACTACAACTAAACAGAACATCAGCTAAGAAAAGAAAAAGAACAGCTCACAACTAAAAGAATAAGCATGCAAATCCTATGAGGAGTTCTAGTTCAAGCGGAGCGTGAATCTCTCCCACACAAAAGAGTAAGTTGGGGTCTAACTTGTTACTATAGCAAACAAAGCAAAAGAAAACTAAAAACCAAACCTAAGAGCGAGACGCTCCAAGCAAAGCACATAACGCATGAATTGATAAAAATATAGTGCAACGAGAGACGAACTGATAATTGTTGATGAAGAAGGGGATGCACGGGGGCATCCCCAAGCTTAGACGCTTGAGTCTCCTTGAATATTTATTGGGGGTGCACATGGGCATCCCCAAGCTTGAGCGTTTGACCCTCCTGAATCTTCTTTCATCCTCCTCAATCGCGCACTTGAAAACTCCCTTCATACATAACTCATTGTAGGCTGATTAGAGGTTAGTACCCTAATAAAAATAGTTTTCCTCTACTGAAAATAAAGATTTCCAGGAAGAGCTACTGTTTCCCAAGATTTCCAAATGGTTTTTGCAAAGAAAAAGCAAGCTTAAGGTTTGCAAAAGTGAAGAGAGACAAAACGTGGCAGAATCTGTGAAAAACAGAACAGTAGATAGAAACGAATTTTTTAGGGGTACTTCTGCAACTCAAATAAAAAAACTCAGAACATACGAAAGTTTTGTAATTGTATAGATCACGCTGTGTAAAACATTCAGCTCAAAAAGATGAACTGGGATTTTTCTCTGATTTTTCTAGTCACGAGGACAGAATCTGTTTTCTGGACAGCATGTCACAACTTTTACTTCCCTTGCCGTATGAGGCTAAACTTGGCACAAAGCTTGAAAAGTAAAGATACAATGATGTTGGTACAGTAGTAACAATCATCAAGACCACTTAGAACAGAACAAAAGCAAAAAGAAAAACCTAAATTCGTTGCGGGCTGCCTCCCGAAAGCGCTTCTTTAGAGCCATTAGCTAGGCTTAAAGCAGAAGATCAAGTCTTTTCAAGAGAATAACTAGCCCGTGTGACGGACTCAAAAGGTAACTTAATATTTTCCTAGGGAAATGTTCCATCCCTTTCTTGAGAGGGAATTGTAATTTGATAGTTCCCTCTTTCATGTCAATGCTAGCACCAACTGTGCGAAGAAAAGGACGTCCCAAAATAATTGGACAAGAAGGTTCACATTCAATGTCCATAATAGTAAATTAATTGGGAACATAATTGTCATTGACAATGATAAGAACATCGTCAATCTTACCCAAAGGTTTCTTTACGGAAGAATCAACAAGACGAACACCAAAAGAACAAGGATCAAAAGGTTCCAATTCAAGCATATCATACATTCTTTTGGGCATAACAGAGGTACTTGCTCCAACATCACAAAGAGCATAACAAGAGAAGTTATTCAATTTATTTTTTTATCATAGGATCCCAACCATCTTCTAGCTTCCTAGGTATGGAGGCTTCTAGTCTAGGCTTATCCTCCCTAACTTTGATTAGAGCATTGGTGATATGCTCTGTGAAGGCAAGATTGAGTGTGCTAGTGTGGGGGTCTCTAGACATCTTGTGTAGGAAACCAATAACTTCAGGTAAAGTGCAGTTGTCAAAGTCTAGGTCACTACTATCTATAAAGGAGGTAGTGATATCATTTAGGTTCACTTGTTTGAAAGCCTCTATGTTCATAGAGGTTTCTTCATCTATGGTTGAGGTGGTAGCATCACCATTGATAGGTCCAGTGGGACTAGGGGTGTGATGGGTGCTAATAGTTTGGACATCCTCAACTACTTGGATAGTAGCTACTGTGTGGTAGGTAGGAAGGCTCTTAATTCTCTCTTCTCCCTTATTTTCTCTATCCCATCTCTCTTTGAGTTTAGCCATCATCCTAATATTTTCATTGATTTTTAACTGGATAGCATTAATAGGAGTGACCTTACTCTCCTCAAGGGGAGAGGTTCTAATTTTTAACATCTCAACATCAAGGGCTAAGTTGTCTACCTTCAAACAAAGATTATATAATTTATCTAATTTCTCCTCCACACTCTTGTTGATGGCTTTTTGGGTAGTGATAAAGTCTTTGAGCAAGGTCTCTAGTTCTGAAGTGGAGTTTCTGGTGGTAGGATAAGTGTTGTTCCCATAGTTGTTGGATGGGAAAGGCCTAGGATTGTTGCTACCAAAGTTACTCCTATAAGCATTATTATTAAAGTTGTTTCTAGAGACAAAATTGACATCTACTTGCTCCTGAGCAACCAAAGAATTTAAAGGAACATCTTGAGGATCAATAGAAGGTTGCTTGGTAAGTAGAGACATGATAAGGTCAACCTTTTCATTTAAAGAGGAGATCTCCTCGATAGAGTTTACCTTCTTACCGGTTGGAGATCTCTCGGTGTGCCATTGCGAGCAGTTCAGCATCATCTCATCAAGTAGGTTTGTGGCAGCACCAAGCGTGGTTGACATAAAAGTTCCTCCCGCGGCCGAATCTAATAGGTTCCGCGAGGTGAAGTTCAAGCCTGCATAAAAAGTCTGGATAACCATCCAGGTAGTCAGTCCATGTGTGGGGCATTTCTTGACAAGCATCTTCATACGTTCCCAAGCCTGGGCAACGTGTTCATTATCCAATTGCCTAAAATTCATAATGTTACTCCGCAATTGAATAATTTTAGCAGGGGGATAGTACTTCCCTATAAAAGCATCTTTGCATTTACTCCAAGAATCGATACTGTTCTTGGGCAAAGATTGTAGCCACTCCTTGGCTCTTCCTCTCAAAGAGAAAGGAAAAAGCTTCAGCTTGACGATGTCTCCATCCACTTCCTTTTATTTCTGCATGTCGCAGAGCTCGATAAAGTTGTTTAGGTGCAAGGCAGCATCTTCTCCTGCTCCTGAGAATTGATCTTTCATGACAAGGTTAAGCAGAGCAGGTTTAATCTCATAAGAAGGTGCTGAAGTGGTAGGTGGATCAATAGGAGTGCAGATAAAGTCACTGTTGTTGTGACCAGTGAAGTCACACAACTTAGTGTTTTCATTGGAACCCATAGTAGCATCAGGTATTTTTGGTATTTATGATTAAGGACACAAAAGAAAAAACTGAAAGGTAAACTAACAAGACTAAAAAGCAAATATAAAAGATAGTGTGCAACTCCCCTATCTTGTAGACTGGAGTCCCCGGCAACGGCGCCAGAAAACTTGCTGATGGCAAGAGAGTGTTAATACTCTTCAAGCCTCGTTGGTTACCCCAAGTGCAGAGTGAGATATAGTGCAGCGACAAGTTTTCCCTTGGCAAAGATACCAAGGTTTGTCTCCCGTAGGACTCCGAAGGATACACGAAGGTGGTAAAGTGAACAATGGCGCCGAGGTTGCTAGCTTCACCTGGACCTGCACACAGATACAAATAACTTTGCTCCCAACGAGTACAGAGGAGTTGTCAATTCCTCCGGCCTTGCTGTTTACAAAGGATCAACGCAAGAGATAATAATAGTGGCAACTGAAAGTAAAGACTGAAAGTAATAAGGGTGTAAACAGTGATATGAAGATGGACCGAGGTCCCGTGATTTTCACTAGTGATGTCTCTCTCCCAAAAGACGATAAAAGTGCTAGCGAGGTAAACAAATCATAGTTGGGCAATTGACAGGATTATGAAGGCACCGCAATGCTAACTATGCTGCAAAGAAAGGAAGGTCTCAAAAGAAATGGGCAGTACGCCAAGGTAAGTAGACCGAAATCCATCTGCATTTACTACGAATCATCCACCTTGAGATATCTATCCAGAACATCTCGCTGGTATTAAGTTTTGAATCCCACCCAAAGTGTAAACTCAAAGCAACAGACAACTGCATTAAAAGAACTATGCGTAAAGTAAACAATCCTTGCACCCGCAGGTACACGCACCGTTGTTTTATCCCTGGTGGCAACAACACATCCCCTAGTCTCATGTTTCTGTCACTCAAGCTAGACATCAAGGGGCTGAACCCACAATCGAGCATAACGCTCTCTCTTGGAGTTGCAAATAAAATACTTGGCCAAAGCAAATACCGCAACGGAGAACATGCAAGAATTTACTCAAGAACAAAATATAAAAGAGAAGAACCAAATATATTACTCATCACAATCTTAACATAGTCTCATAATCCATCAGATCCCAACAAACTCAGCATAGCAACAACAAAAATTACATAGATGCCTCGATCATGTGAGGTAGCTCACGAGGACTCGAAAGTGGAAGCACAAAATGGGGAGAGATAGATCACATAGCTACTGGTTACGGACCCATGGTCCAAGGGAAACTACTCACGGTACATACGGGAGGCTTCCATGGCTATGGAGGGTCTCCCGGAGGGGGTAGCTTCTCCCGGCAGGGTGCCGGAGCAGCTTCTCCAGGCAGCCCCGATCTTGAAACGGCAGCGGCGGCGGAACAGAGGCGAGATCGCGAAAAAGGAGTCCGTATTAGGAGTTTCCACCCCGAGGGGTAAATATAGGAGAAGGGGGGGCGTCGAGAGGGGCCACAGGGCAGTCAGGAGGGTGCCTGGCGCGGCCCAGGGTGGGGCCGCGCCACCTGCCCTCCTGGCTGCCTGGTGGTGCCCCCTTTCCTCTCTTGTGATTCCGGAAGCTTCTGTTGCGCTGATTTTTTATATATTTTTCCCGGAATTTTTGGAGCACTTTTAATGGCCGGAAAACCTGAAATACAAAAACAGCAGAAAACAGAAACTGGCAACTGGGTGCACTGAGTTAATAGGTTAGTCCAAATAGGTTCAAAAGTGTATGAAAGTTCAAGCAAAACATGGCAAAGTCACACAAAATATGCATGGAACAAGCAGAAATTATAGATACGTTTGGGACGTATCAAGTATCTCTAAATCGACTACGTCAACTAACAAGCTTCATCTTCAACGATGTGTTGGATATGTGGCCTAGAGTCAAATTAACAAAGATATTTTTCACATATATATTTATTCATAATACGTTGTATACTGTGCTAGAACTGTATTAAGCAGAAACATTAATACACGTGTGGTATATAACAACCTGGTCCCTAGTTCACTTAGGCATACTAGCTCATTGGGCAATTGATGTCAAGGTTTCCTGATCATGAGAACATAATAGTCTATTGACAATGAGGTCATATCATTAGGTGAATGATATGATGGACACACACCCACCTAAAGCATTGCAGTGTGATCAAGTCACATAGTTCGGCATTGGATAACTTAATAACATAGTGACTCAATCCTTAGACCGTAATGATCATGTGTAATCACTGTCCGCGGAGGATGCTTTGAGTGTATGATCATGCGTAATCACTGTCTGCGGAGGATGCTTTGAGTGTATCAACCGTTACACCATGATATGGTAACCATAAAGGTGCATCCTGGGTACTCCGAAGTAGATACGTTGGGGAGTGTGAATCGATCAGAACGAGATTTGTCCATCCGAGTGACGGATAGGTACTCTGGGCCCACTCAGTGATATTGCATCAACAACTTGCAAGCATGTGACTAGGTCACGGAGATGTAATAGGCACGGACGAGTAAACATGTTTTTCAGAGACGAGGAAGAACTAGGTATAGGATACCGACGATCATACCTCAGAGAAACAAAGTACCGCAGAACAAAGGGATCAAGTCTTATCGTTAACGGTTCAACAACGATGAAGTTAATTCGATGGAAGCATAGGGACCATCAAGGATTGTAACCAGATCCCACATGATGGTCATTGGTCAGAGAGTGTCTCGATCATGTCTGTTGTTTCCCTAACCGTAGGTTGTCACACTTAAGGGTAATCGACACATTAAGGATAGATTCGGGATCCTCCGCGGACAGTGATTCGGGATCGCCGGTGAAATAAGAGAGAACACCGGAATTGTTCCGGGAGGTGCCGGAAGTTATTCTGGATATTTTGAAAGGTTCAAAATAATGTCTAAATATGTTTTATTATTTAATTAACAACATTAAATATGAAAATATAATTAAATATTACAAATAAATGAAGAAAAGGCATATGGGCCTAAAAAAGCCCACGAGGGGAAGGAGCCCCCCTTGGGCCATGCGCCAAGGGAGGGCCCCACCCTGCTTTGGCCGGCGCACTCCCCCCCGTCTGGAGTTTAGTCCCACATGGGGAGGGAAGGAGGATGCCCCCTCCTTGGCCTATATAAGGAGGGGGAGGGGTGCCCTTTTTCTTCATCCCATCGAGTTCTTCTCCTCTCTCTTTCTCCTTCCTCGAGCGGACTCCCCTTGTTTGGAGTTTGCACTTGGTTGGGGGTTTCTCCACCATACACACACCGTCGCGCTGCCGGAATTGGGATCTGAATCCGTGTTCTTTCCACTGATCGCCTGGTTCGGAGCCCAGAGGGAACATCGGTTGCACCGTATGTATGTAATCCCGCGAGGCACTACACATGTGGTGCTACTTCATCGCCGAAGGTATTCTACACGACAGGGAGGTCGTAGGATCAGAGTCTAAGCCAACCATGTTCGTGGAACGTTTCCCTCTTTCGGTCTTCAAATATGAACACCGATTCCCTCCGTTACATACATCGACATAGCATAGATCTTGGGGTTTGGGAGTCGTAGTAGGAAAATTATTGTTTTCTGCCCCGTTCCCCAACACGATGATCATCCATCCTTCGACACCTTCAACCGAAAGAAAGTTTGGTTACCTTCGACTACGTGAAAACTTAAGTGGGATGAAGGTATCCATTCTTGCACAAAAATTTCCTTCCTTTCCATTACCCTTGTGATCCACTCCATTCTTTGCGATTAACTTTCTTTCTTGTCGGGCTTCGCAAAAAATTTGAAAAATAAATAGAGCAACTATCAAAAGCTTATAAGAAAATAGATTTCGTGAAAAGAAATACTTGTGCAAAAGATATTTGAAAAGGAAACGCTACACTTTCATACATATAGTTGTTGCCAAGTTGTGAATCGTGCCCTCAAATGCAATCAAGCTAGAGTGTCTCCTAGTGTTTGTGTAACATAATATTAGTCTTTGATATGCCAGAATTTGGATACTCATTCCATGGTTGCACACACCACATTATCTTTGTGCGCGTGTTCCTTTATTGGCCTCCTCTACATCTGTGATCACTTGCTTTGCATTTGGAGTTCTTTGGATTGTTTTCAACTCTTACAATATCTTGGATTCAATTTTCTTGTGCCATTAATCCCACTGATCTCCACTATAGGCCTATTGTGTACTAGGTCTGATGATCGGACATGATTTTTCACCAAGTGCTCTCTTTTCCTTGCATACATTGTGGTCTTTGAGATCCATGTACAACATTGGAATGACGTAACTTCGGTTTATGCATTTCCTCCCTTTCCCACACCTTGTCAAGTGCTATCATGGATAGATCTGGCACATCTTCAGTGGCTTATGATTGCATGAACCACTTAGACAACAAGTGGGCACACCTTGAAGCCACGATGAAAAAGCTTGTGGAATTAATCGCCAAGACAAGTCTTTGTCGTCTTCATCATCATCAAGAAGGCGTTGATACGTCCAAAATGCATCACTATTTCACATCATAATTTACCTCTATTCATTGATATATTTCATATTATCATGATGTTCTTATAGTGTTTTGGCTTGTTTTACACATTTTGCAACTTTTCGGTGCCGAAACAGCACACGCAGGAATCAACGGGGAAAAGTGCACATAGAGTGGGCATATCAACACATCTCCAAATGACCTGAAAATCACGAGGAAGCATTTTCTGAAGATATGACGAAGACTAGCCAAAGGGCAGCCGGAGGGGGAAACATACAGATAAGAAAAGACCTTTCCGACGGGCATATTCGTCGGGGAGAACTCCTCCCGGAGGGGGAGATCGTCCTCATCGTCATCACCATCGTCACAAGCATCATTGAGATCATCATCACCATCATCCTCATCATAAACACCATCTCCATTACCATCCGATGTCATCTAATCATTACAATCCAAGTTGTAACTTGCACTATTCATCCCCTCTACTTTACTGGTGTTGATTACTCTTTTTTGGTGAATGCTATTAAGTTTTGTTGGAGAATTATTGTTATGATCAGATTGTTCACCATATATTTATCACCTCTGAACATGATCTCTTTTATGTCTTGTGAGTAGTTCCTTTAGTTCTTGAGGACATGGGATAAGTCTAGTTGTTAGTAGTCATATGATGTTCAAGTAATATGTGTTGATTGATATTTAAGTTGTGGTGTTATTCTTCTAGTGGTGTTATGTGAACGTCGACTACATAACACTTCACCTTTTTAAGGACCTAGGGGAATACATTGTGTATAAAGAATGCTTATGGTGGGTTGACGGAGTGACAGATACCTGAACCCCAGTTCTCATACTTTTGCACGAGGGAGTGTTGGATCGTAAAGAATTGCTATGGTTAGGCTTTACCTTAATTTCTCTCTTGCATTTGCGGATGCTTGCAAGGGGTTTAATCATAAGAGTGTACTTGTCTTAGTCTAGGCGGTTGATGAAGAGAGAGTTGATAATGGTTTCTCGCCCTTCGTTGGTTACCCCAAGTGGAAGGTGAGATGTAGAACAACAACAAATTTCCCTCGGTGAAGATACCGAGGTTGAGTATCGAACCCGTAGGACTCCGATAATGATAAGTAGGTGGCAAGGAAACAATGGCACCGTGGGTTGCTTCCTTGACCTGGACCTGCACACAACACAAGTAACTTGGCTCCCAACGAAGTTCAGAGAGGTTTTCAATCTCTCCGGTCTTGTTGTTTACAAAGGATCAACACAACAGATAATGATAATAATAGCAACTGAAAGTAAAAGAAAGAAACTAAATAAGCATGTAAACAATGATGAGAATATGGACCGGGGTCTCATGATGTTCAGTAGCGATGTCTCTCTCCCAAAATATGATAAAACTGCTATGCGAGGTAAACAGATTACAGATGGGCAATTGACAGGATTATAAATGCACCGCAATGCTAACTATGCTACAAAGAAAGGAAGAGGCTCAAACGCATGGTCAGTACGCCAAAATAAGTAGACCAAAATCCAACTGCATCTACTACTAATCATCCACCTTGAGATATCTATCCAGAACATCTCGCTGGTATTAAGTCGCGATCCCCACCCAAAGTGTAAACCCAAAGTAACATACAACTGCATTAAAAAGCACTTTGTGTAAAGTAACAATCCTTGCAACCGTGGTTACAAGCACCGTTGTTTTCCCCCCTTGTGGCAACAACACATCCCCTAGACTCATATTTCTGTCACTCAAGCGTGTCATCAGGGGGCATGAACCCACAATCGAGCATAACGTTCCCTCTTGAAGTTACTACCTACTACTTGGCCAAAGCAATAGATAGCAACGGAGAACATGCAAGAATTACTTAGAACAAAAATATAAAAGATAAGAACCAAATATATTACTCTATCACAATCTGAACATAATCTCATAATCCATCAGGTCCCATCAAACTCAGCATAGCAACATCAAAAAGATTATATATGTGCCTCGATCATGTAGGGCAACTCACGAGGTCTAAACCATGAAGAACAAAGAGGGGAGGATAACATCACATAGCTACTGATCACGGACCCATGGTCCAAAGAAACTACTCACGACACATCCGGGAAGCGTCCATGGTGGAGGAGAAGCTCTCGGAGGTCGATCCTCCCTCCGGCAGGGTGCCGGGAAGGGTCCAGGCGGTGCTCCCGATCTTGGAAGCGCGGCGGTGGCGGAACAAAGGCGACTTTGCGAAATAGGGTTCTTTCTTCGGAAGTTTCCCGTGATGGAGAATATATAGGCAAAGGGGGGCAACCAGGGGGGCCACCAGGGGTCCAGGCGCCCCCCGGCGTGGCCAGACCCTAGGCCGCGCCAGGTGGCCGCCTGGGTTCCTGGTGGTGGCCCTCTGGCCCCCACCCAGGTGATTCCGGAAGGTTCCTTCACGCTGATTTTTATCTGATTTTCCCGAATTTTTGGAGCATTTTTAATATGGGGGGGGGGGAAACCTGAAATAGAAAAACAACAGAAAACAGGAATTGGCTATGTGGTGCACTGAGTTAATAAGTTAGTCCAAATATGATCAAAAGTGTATGAAAGTGTATCTAGATCATAGCAATATCACACAAAACATGCATGGAGCAAGCAGAAATTATAGATACGTTTGGGACATATCAACATCCCCAAGCTGAACTCCTGCTCGTCCTCGAGTAGGTAAATGACAACAAGCATAATTTCTGTGGTGACATGCTAGAAACCATATATAAACTTTGAAAAGTAAAGCAATCAAGGTTTGTGATTAAATTCAAGTCATAACATGCAAGAGTCTATATTAGCATTGAAACAAGTAACAAAAGAACATTAGGTGCAAGAGCTCTCGCTGTCCGTGACTCGAATGTCTCCAAATGGTGTTTGCGTGCAAGAAGGGGGATAGGGAATACGAGAAAAAAGTATATTTTGTTGATAACTCAATCTACTAAAGCTTCACACTTGGTCTTCTTTGGAATCTTATCTTGACTCGTCCCCAGACCACTAGCCTGGTACAAGTCAATTTGATCTACTCCCTTTCGATATTTTGAGCACTCATGCAATGGATGAGCGTAAGCACGAGAGTTGACACTTAGCATGGCAAAGAGAGAAATATGGTGGAGGAGGAAGACAAAAAGGGTGAGAAAGGCTCACATCAATGAGGACAATCATAGGCGAGAAGGCTAAATGATAGATATTATGTGAGGAGTAGGGATTGCCATGCAACGGATGCACATATGAGCTAAAAAGCTCTTTAATGGAACTAGTGGGGGTGCATCTAACTTTTTTTGAAACCTAGAAACTGTAAGGCAGAGAGCCCCACAACATTTTATTGAATTATAAAACGGATATTTACAAATGTACAAGCTGGTCTACCAAAGGTAGGAACCAAAACAGCTACAACTACAGGAATAGAAATAAAAGTAGAGTACATTAAGGTGGAAGAAAACCAATCCATCTAAGAAGCTCATCCTTAAACCTTGGCTTGATTCTGTGGGCCAACAATGTAACATCAAGAATGAAAACACTCCTCCACTTAGCAAAGGAGTGTCTTTCATGTCTGAACACTTTGGCATTTCTGACCGTCCATATGTTCCACCAAGCCAGAAAAACCACCTCAGTGAAGAAAGGCTTATTGAAAGAGCCTCTAGCCTGGTTAGTGAGCTGTACCATGTCATTGCCTGAAGGCCAATTTATCTGCAGGTAATTCCAGATTCTACAACTGAAATTGAATTGAAATAATAGATGGTTTCTATCCTTCAAGGCATGAGCAACACAAAGCACACATTCATGACCATCCTCAATTCTCAAGTGGCGCCTCTGAAGCATATCTTTGGTATTAATCCTGTCAATGATGACAAGCCAATCAAAAACCTTGATCTTGAGAGTGCAACAACTTTTCCAGATCCATTCCAACAGTGGGTTTGGTTGGATTGGGGAGTGGACCAGGCTGTAGTACTTTTTAGCTGTATATTCCCCCTTTGTCCCTGCTTGCCAAGACCAAACATCACCGTGATCAGTGAAGTTGTAACCATATATAAGAGCATTCAACTGTGCCAGCTCCTCATAGGCAGAGAGAGATAGAGGCAGATGGAACAAAGACATTTGATCGGAAGAATTCCTGAATTCTGCCAGAGATAAGTAAATGTCCTTAGTAAAGAAGAATAGCCTCTTGAATCTATGTTGGAAAGTGATGTTAGATCCTCCCAAATGCCAATTATCACTCCATAGCAACACAGTGTCTCCAGTACCAGCAGCAGTAGCAGAGCAGGCCCTGAACTTGTCCATGAGCTTACACACATCCTTGCACCAGAAAGACCCACATTCAGCAGTAGCATGAGGAACCCTGTCATAGTAATATGAATTCCACATCATATGCACCCAGGGTACATCCATCTTGTTATAGAACTTGGCCAAGTGCTTCATGAGCAAAGCATCATTCTGAAGTGTAAGATTCAGAATGCCTAGTCCACCTGTTTTTTTGGTCTACAAACCAAGTCCCAGGCAGCCAAGGAGTGCCCATATTCCTTCCCCTGCTTCCTCCATAAGCATTGTCTTTGAATCCTCTCAAGTTTTTTGATGATCCCAGGAGGTATCTTCAGTGTACAAAGGAAGTATATTGGCATAGAAGAGATCACATAGTTCAACAATTGCCATCTTCCACCCTGGTTGAGGAAAGTTGAGCTGGCAGTGAGTCTTCTCTCCATGCAATCCACCAGAGGAAAAAAATCAACCATCTTTGGTCTTGTTGTGCCCACAGGTAGACCCAAATATGTGAAAGGGAGTTTACCCATTTTACAACCAAAGACCTGAGCCAGATCATGCAGCCTCTGTTCAGATATATTGATGGGAGTCATGCATGATTTATGAAAATTGATGTCCAATCCTGTAGATGCAGAGAACAACTGGAGGGCATCTTTTAAATGCTGAATCTGTTGCCCATCAGCAGGCATGATCAAGATGGTGTCATCAACATACTGGACTATTGGATAATCTCTATCATGGCTGGGAAAAGGAAACTCAATCTTATTTTCCTGCAACAGATTATTGACCACTGATTGTAGAAGGTCAGCAGCCAAGACAAACAGTAGAGGAGAGAGAGGATCACCCTGTCTGATCCCTCTTCTACACCTAAACTGTTTACCAGGCACCCCATTGAGCAACACAGAAGAAGAGCCTGAATCTAGAAGCTCTTTGACCCATCTCCTCCATGTCTCATTAAAACCTTTGTGCTTTAGGATCTCCAGGATGGCTTCATGCTCAATGGAATCAAAACCTTTCTCAAAGTCCAGCTTTAGGATGACCAAAGGCCTCATGGATTGATGGCACTGATGTAAGTACTCAAGGTCCAAGCCAGGTAATCCTGTATAGTTCTGGACTTGATGAAGCCATACTGGTTTTTATGGATGCATCTCATGATCTCACACTGAAATCTATTAGCACCCATCTTGGTCAGAAATTTTAAGCCTACACTGGTGAGGGAGATGGGCCTAAAGTCAGATACCACTTCAGGTGTCAACTTTTTGGGGATCAAAGTGATATATGACCCATTCAAATTTTCCAACCTTGCCTGCCCAACATTGAAGGCTTGAGCCAACTCATAGAAATCCTCACAAACAATGTGCCAACACTTTTTCAGGAACATTCCATTAAAGCCATCAGGTCCAGGAGCCTTGTCAGTGGGCATATGTTTGATGATCTCATACATTTCCTTCTTCTCAAATGGCCTAGTGAGAACATCCAGGCCATCCACCCGAGCAAGCAATACACTAAGATCAAAATGCATTATGATGCCTCTAGCCACACCCATTTGATATGTCTCGAACGTATCTACTTTTCCAAACACTTTTGCTATTGTTTTGGCTTCATTCTTGCATGATTTGGACAAAACTAACCCGGACTGACGATGTTTTCAGCAGAGCTACCAGTGCTGTTTTCTTTTGTACAGGTTTCTAGATATCTAGGTACGCTGGAAAAATCCACAAAAATTATATAAAAAATCAGCGTTCCCGAAGCTTCGACAAGGCTAAAGGGGGGCCACAGATCAGCCAGGGGGCACCCAGAAGGGTGTGTGGCGCGCCCCAGCCCCTGGCCGCGCCACCTGCCCTCCTTGGTGGGTCCCACACCTCCTGGTGCCCTACCTTCGCCCTATTTATTCCCTCGGCGATGAAACTCCGAAACAGAAGTCGCTTTTCCAATCTACGTCGCGGAGCCGCCGCCACCCTCTGTTCTTCTCCGGGAGAGCTAATCTGGAGGCCGCTTTGGCCTCCGGTGAGGGGAAATCATCGCCATCGTCATCATCATCGCCTCTCCATCACCCCTCCATGACTTCTTCTGTCATGTGTGAGTAATTCCCTGCTGTAGGCAAAGGGGATGGTAGGGATTGGATGAGTTAGATCATGTAATAGTTCATCAGATTGTTGGGGGCATGTTGCCCATCATCTACTTGGTGTTTATCATCTCTGTTACAACTTGTTGCTCTTAATGCTTGTCACTTTGGGCCCGAGTGCCATGATTTCAGATCTGATCACCCTTTTGTTTCTTGAGTTTGAGGTGTTCTTGATCTTATCTATGAGTTGTATGCACCTATTATGGTCCGGAACCGGCGATCTGAATGGTGACAGCTTGGGACACCAAAGGGGATGGACTATAATTTGAGGATTCCGTGTATCCATGAAGTGTTAATGCTTTGTTCCGGTGCTCTTTGACAGGAGGAGAAGGTAGGTCATTCTCAGCCGATAAAAGTTGGGTGCATCTAACTTGCTCGCTCATGAAGACCTAGAGCTCTTTTGAGGAGGCTCATCCTTGGAATATGCAAGCCAAGTTCTATAGTGTAAAGGTCCCCACATAGCTATATGCATGTATGATCATCTCTATGGAGTACAAGGATAAGAGGGAGTACTAGTGTGGATCTTTCAAAAGGATAGTAGTGTTGCCCCTTTCTCTCTTTTTATTTCTTTTTCTCTTTTTTTATTTTTTTATTTTTTGGTGGCATCAATGGCTCTTTATATTTAACTCTCATTTGCCCTCTTTGTGATCTTTTATTTTTTCCACTTTGGGATCTTTTCCTCACTTAAGGGCAACACTCTAATTTAAAAGAGGGTATAGAAGATCTTTCACACTTTACAAGGTACTCAAACATAAAGAAGATGTAGCTATCATGATGTATGCAATGCATGTCTCTGCCAGTGTATCTGGAACATGTATGACATGAAGATCAAGTCATGAAGAGGTGGATGTTGCATGGCAATATATCTCAGAAAGGCTATGGAAATGCCTTGAAAGGTAGGTATGGTGGCTGTTTTGAGGAAAGATATAAGGAGGTTTATGATGTCAGAGCGTATCATGCCAAGGGTTTAGATGTACCAGCGAAGGTGGACCCCAACTCTCGGAGTGAGAAGAAGGCAATGCACGACACAAGAGAGGCTAGCAAATATGAGGAGATGGAAGTGTCAACTTTCAATACTTACATTAGTCCGAAGAACTCATGCACTTATTATCGGTAACTCTCAATCTAGTAAGGAGGTTCACAAAGATACAAGTACCCTGAAGAGGAGTGTATGGGGGTTTGGTTATCCTTGCGCATCCTTGACTCATGGTACGTGAGTGTACTCTAATATCCGATCCCTTAAAAGATTAGTGATCCATATAGTAGCTAGAGTTCTCAACTAGTTTTTGTAGGTTTTGAAAATAAACACGGATTTCCCAAAATACGACACCTATCACTAATAGACTAGAGCTCTTGACACCAAAAGTTCAAACATTATTCACATCAATACCTCAAAACTATTGCAAGTTACTACTAAAATTAAATAGCAACCTCAATTACCTACTTTCAAGACAAGACACAACTCAGTGCAACAACCAACTCTCTTAACAAGATAAACATGAAAACTAAAGAGAGTTCCATCAACAAACTAAACAAAAGCCAAGGCTCTTGTTAAATACAAACTAAGACTAAAACTAAACATGGCAGTAGCTACGAAAAGATAAAGAACACACAACAGTAAAAAGATAGTCATGCAAAATCCTATGGTGTGTTCTAGATTGGAGTGGAGTGTGTTTCTCTCCCACACAAAGTAAGCTGGGGTCTAACTTGTTATGGACAACAAGAAAGGCTAAAGAAAACTAAAAATAAAACCTAAGAGCGAGACGCTCCAAGCATAGCACATAACACATGAAGTGATAAAAATATAGTGAGACAGAGGACGAACTGATGATTGTTGATGGAGAAGGGGATGCACGGGGGCATCCCCAAGCTTATACGCTTGAGTCTCCTTGAATATTTATTGGGGATGCATGGGGGAATCCCCAAGCTTGAGCGCTTGACACTCCTGGATCTTCTTTCATCATCTTTCATCGCACACTTGAAAACTCCCTTCATACATAACTCATCATAAGCTGATTAGAGAGGTTAGTACCCTTAATGAAATATTTTCTCCCCACTGGATATAAAGATATTCTTGAAGAGATACTGTTTCTCAAGATTTCCAAAAGGTTTTTGCAAAGAAAAAGCAAGCTTAACGTTTTCAAAAGTAAGGAGAGGGAAAACGTGGCAGAATCTGTGAAAAACAGAACATCAGGTATTAGAGAATTTTTTCGGGGCACTTCTGCAACTCAAATAAGAAAACTCAGAGCATACAAAAGTTTCACAATTGTATGGAGCACGCTGTGTAAAAATTTCAGCTCAAAAAGATGAACTGGTGATTTCTTCCGATTTTTTCCGTTAAGAAGACATGATCTGTTTTCTGGACAGCGTGTCACAACTTTTGCTTCCCTTATCATAAGAGGCTATAACTTGGCACAATGGTTGAAAATAAAGATACAATGATGTTGCTACAGTAGTAACAATCACTCAAGACCAGTAAAAACAGAAGTAAAAACATCTTGGGTTGCCTCCCAACAAGCGCTTTCTTTTACGCCTTTAAGCTAGGCATAAAGCAAAAGAAGAATCAAAGATCTCCAAGATCATCGGAGTCATAAAAACCTTCAAATTGATTTTCAACAAGCTCATTCTTCTTCTTCCTAGGAAATAGGTACTTACCTTTCGCCTTACCGCGTAAGCGTATGTGACCGTTACCAATATCAATGAAGCCTTTCATAGCTCGGAGGAAGTCCCTCCCAAGTACGATGTTGCTTTGGTTTGGCTCCATGATGAAGAAATCCATCGGTGCAACCCTATGGAGGAATGCAACTTGGACTTCTTTTACCTTTCCTCTAACCTCTGAAATATCTCCATTAGCATGTTCATGATAAGATGATAATTTATCCCTATCTAGTTTCAAAGAATCATAAACTATTTTTGGCATGGTAGAAACTATGGATCAAAGATCACAAAAAGCAAGGAAGTCTTGGTTATAGATGCCAATCCTAACAAAGGGCTCCAAATCATCATCTATCTCCAACATTTCTTTCTTGTTGGACTTATGTTCCCCTACCTTCCTCAAGTCTAGAGCATCCATCCTCTTTTCAATAGTGGCAAGTCTATCTATAACAGTATCAATACTAAGGTCATAAACAAAATAACTAGATAGACCATGCAAAATATAAAGAGCTCTAGCTTCATCACACTCTAAAAATTCTCCTTCAGCTATAATATCAAGAGAGTGTTTACACCACTTAAAAAGACCATGGTAAAAATTTCTAAGCACAATTTTTATAGATATCCAAGGCATAATTCTTTTATGTGCTTCAGAAATTCTGTCCCATGACTTCTTCATATTTTCTCCATCCCTTTGACGGAAATTGAGAACTTCTGATTCCCGCAAAGCACCAAGTCCTAAGATGTTCATCTAAACAAGGAGGACTATTAACAGCAAGATAATTTTTTTTGTGATTTTTGATATAAGACACAAAGATAAAAACTGAAAGGTAAACTAACAAGACTAAAAAGCAAAGGTAAAAGGTAGTGGGCAACTCCCCTATCTTAGCACTCGGAGTCCCCGGCAACGGCGCCAGAAATTCGCTTGATGACGAGAGAGTTGATAAGGGTTTCTCGACCTTCGTTGGTTACCCCAAGTAGAAGGTGAGATGTAGGAAAGCAGCAAGTTTTCCTCGGTGAAGATACCGAGGTTGAGTATCAAACCAGTACGACTCCGATAATGATAAGTAGGTGGCACGGAAACAATGGCACCGTGGGTTGCTTCCTTGACCTGGACCTGCACACAACACAAGTAAATTTTCTCCCAACGAAGTTCAGAGAGGTTGTCAATCTCTCTAGTCTTGTTGTTTACAAAGGATCAACGCAACAGATAATGATAATGATAGCAACTGAATGTAAAAGCAAGAAAGTAAATAAGCGTGTAAACAGTGATGAGAATATGGACCGGGGTCCCGTGATGTTCACTAGTGATGTCTCTCTCCCAAAAGACGATAAAACTTCTATGCGAGGTAAACAAATTACAGATGGGCAATTGACAGGATTATAAATGCACCGCAATGCTAACTATGATACAAAAAAGGAAGAGGCTCAAAAGGATGGGCAGTACGCCAAAATAAGTAGACCGAAATCCAACTGCATCTACTACTAATCATCCACCTTGAGATATCTATCCAGAACATCTCGCTGGTATTAAGTTGTGAGCCCCACCCAAAGTGTAAACCCAAAGCAACAGACAACTGCATTAAAAAGCACTTTGCGTAAAGTAAACAATCCTTGCAACCGCGGCTACAAGCACCGCTGTTTTCCCCCTTGTGGCAACATCACATCCCCTAAACTCATGTTTTTTTCACTCAAGCGTGTCATCAGGGGGCATGAACGCACAATCGAGCATAACGTTCCCTCTTGAAGTTACTACCTACTACTTGGCCAAAGCAATAAAGAACAACGGAGAACATGCAAGAATTACTTAGGAACAAAAATGTAAAAGATAAGAACCAAATATATTACTCTATCACAATCTGAACATAATCTCATAATCCATCAGATCCCATCAAACTTAGCATAGCAACATGAGAAAGATTACATATGTCCCACGATCATGTAGGGAAGCTCACGAGGTCTAAACCATGAAGAACAAAGAGGGGAGGAGAACATCACATAGCTACTGATCACGGACCCATTGTCCAAAGGAAACTACTCACAGCACATCCGGGAAGCATCCATGGTGGAGGGGAAGCTCCCGGAGATCGATCCTCCCTCCGGCAGGGTGCCGGAAAGAAGTCTGCTGGCGCTCCTGATCTTGGAAGCGCTGCGGCGGCGGAGCAGAGGCGAGATCGCGAAAAAGGTTTCTGTCTTCGGGGGTTTGGCATCACGGGGAATATATAGGCGAAGGGGGGCATCCAGGGGGCCACCAGGAGTCTAGGCGCCCCCCTGGCGCGGCCAGACCCTAGGCCGCGCCATGTGGCCGCCTGGGTCCCTGGTGGTTGCCCCCCAGCCCTCCTTCGGGGTTCCGGAAGCTTCCGTTGCGCTGATTTTTTATCCGTTTTCCCGAATTTTTGGAGCACTTTTAATATGGGGGAAACCTGGAATATAAAAACAACAAAAAACAGGAACTGGCACTGTGGTGCACTGAGTTAATAAGTTAGTCCAAATATGATCAAAAGTGTATGAAAGTGTATCTAGATCATAGCAATATCACAGAAAACATGCATGGAGCAAGCATAAGTTATAGATATGTTTGGGACGTATCAGCGGTGCACTAGCATAGGTCCACCCACACAACACTTATCAACACAAAACATAGTACTAGAGGGAATATGGCGAAAGCACTTGACTACCTCTCCCGTGTGTCCTCAGGAACACTTTAGTCTTTATAACTTTGATCCTTCGGCTTATCCTTTGTTCAAAGGGATTGGGACACTTGCTGCACCCCAGGACCATTTACTTTCCTTGCTTTTATTTCCTTGTTGCTTATACCAGAAAACCCATAAAAAGTTACCTTTCAGTACTTGAAGTTATTCCTATCTCAAGATCGCTTGTCAATACCTTCTGCTCCTCGTTGGGTTCGACACTCTTACTTATCGAAAAGGCTACGATATATCCCCTACATTTGTGGGTCATCAATACCATTTTCTGGCGCCGTTGCCGGGGAGTGTAACACTATTGGTAAGTGAAATTGGTAAGGAAACTTTTACACTGTACATGATGTTTTTATTTTGATGTTGCTAATTTTTTCCTTATGGATAACTCTACTCTTGGTTCTTTGCTTTTGGGGCGCGGCCCCACCGCTGTTGTGGTGGAGAAGACTTCCCCACCTACTGAAATTGTGCCTTTTAAAATACCAACTATATTGTTGATTATGTCTTGGCTAATCGTTATGCAGGAGATAGACATCCACACGATCACTTGCTCTATCTTTCACAATTGTGTTCCTTATTTAAGCTTGTAGGTGTATCGATGGATTTTTTTATGAGAAAACTATTCTCTCTATCATTGAAAGATAAGGCTTTGGATTGGTATATGCTCCCCGATAACTCTCATTTACTAAATTGGCAAGATCTTATGCCTCTCTTTTATGCAAAGTTTTATCCTCTTCATGAAATACATCGAGACAGGAACTATATATATATAAATTTTGGTCTCGTGATGGAGAAAGCATCGCCCAAGCTTGGGGGAGATTGAAGTCCCTAATGCTGAAATGCCCCAATCATGAGCTCCCCAAGGAAACTATTCTTATAAATTTTTATGCAAGACTTTCTTGTCAGGATAGAGAGATGCTTGATGCCTCCTCTAGTGGGGTATTCCGAACCAAAAGTGTTGAAGAAATGAGGGATCTTATTGAAAGCATCGAAAAGAACACTCAAGATTGGGAGATTGATAAAGGTATTGAACACGTTATAAATTATGAGCATGATTATATTGAAAGCTATGTGAAAACTGATTACTTCAATACCTTTTGTGATAAGATTGGTCTTGATTCCCAACTTCTAATTGATTTTTGCAAATACTTTGCTTCTCATATTGATTCTTCAAAAAAGAAGGAGGATCAACATCATAAACCCTTTAAGGAATTACCTGTTGATATTCATGTTACTGACCCTATCTTACCTGCAGTTTTATATGAAAAAACCCTTTTCCTGCAAGGATGATGGATCATTCTTTTATTACAGGTATACTAAATAAAAGTGAGAGAACGACTTATGAGCATGAGGACCTAATTAAGGTCGATCCTCAAGTTTCATTGGTTAAATATCTTGTTACTAGTGATATCAGAGATTCCATTATAAATTTTTGTGTTGTTTCTACTAACCTTGTCACAACCAAGAATAAAGGCCCAATTTTAGGTACTCCAGTGGTATCTGCTAAATAGGATATCATAATTATTATGGGTTATGCGATGTGGGATCCAGTTCTAGTGCTATTTCTTACTCACTTTATCAAGAGATTATGAATGAGATTTTACCTTGTGAAATCGAAGACGTTGATGTTACTATTCATCTTGCAAATAAAGAAATTATCTCTCCTATTGGAATTGTGAGAGATGTTGAAGTCTTATGTGGAAAGTTAAAATATCCTACCGACTTTCTAGTACTTGGTTCAGTGCAAGATAGTTTTTTCCCTATTATCTTTGGTAGAACTTTTCTTAAGACTTGTGGAGCTATTATAGATTGCAGGAAAGGTAAAGTATCCGTTGAATTCAATGATGATCCATATGAATTTAACTTTTCGAAATTTTCCAAGCAAACTCGTGGTACTGATTTGCGTAGTAATGATAAAATTATTTAAGATATTGCTTCTATTGCTATTCCTCCCGACGATCCTTTGCAACAATACATGGAGGGCCACGAGAATGACATTCATATGCAGGAAAGGGCCGAACTAGATGATATCTTCTTGAGACAACCTTCTATCCTGAAGAACAACCTTCCACTTGAACCTTTAGGAATTCTATCACAACCAAAAGAAGACCCGGTGTTTGATCTAAAACCTCTTCCCGATATGCTCAAGTATGCTTATTTAGATGAAAATAAAGTATATCCTATTAGTATCAATGCTAACCTTTCAGGATATGAAGAAGATCGATTATTGGAAACCCTTCGTAAACAACGAGGAAACCCTTCCTAATGATAATAATGAACAAATACCTCAAAGAATTATTATTGGATATAGAATGTGTATTGATTACACGAAGTTGAACAAGGCAACCAGAAAGGATCACTACCCGTTGCCATTCATCAACCAAATGCTTGAAAGGTTATCCAAAAGCACTCACTTTTGCTATCTTGATGGGTATTCTGGCTTCTCTCAAATTCATGTTAACACTGATGATCAAGAGAAGTCCACTTTTACTTGTCCTTTTCGTACTTATGCTTATAGACGTATGCCTTTCGGTTTATGCAATGCCCATGCTACTTTTCAAAGGTGTATGTGTGCTATCTTTCATGGTTTTCGTGAGGAAATTGTGGAGGTATTCATGGACAATTTCTCTGTCTGTGGAACCTCTTTTGACCATTGTCTCCACAATCTTAATAGAGTTTAGCAGAGATGTGAGGAGACAAACTTGGTACTCAATTGGGAGAAGTGCCACTTCATGGTCAACAAGGGAATTTTTCTTGTCCACAAGATTTCTGAAAGGGGAATCGAGGTGGACATGGCAAAGATCGAAGCAATCGAGAGGATGCCCTACCCAAAGGACAACAAAGGTATTCGTTGTTTCCTCGGTCATGCTGGTTTCTACAGAAGATTTATTAAAGACTTTTCTAAGACTTCGATACCCCTCACTAATCTTCTCCAGAAGGATATTACTTTTGTGTTTGATGAAGATTGTAAGGAAGCCTTCTAAGTTTTTAAGAAAGCTTTGATAGCCGCTCCTATAGTCCAACCACCTGATTGGAATTTACCTTTCGAAATGATGTGTGATGCTAGTTATTTTGCAGTTGGAGATTTGCTAGGACAAAGGGTTGATAAGAAATTTAATGTTATACATTATGCTAGCAAGACCCTTGATAGTGCTCAAAAGAATTATGCTACTACTGAGAAAGAGTTTTTAGCAGTAGTATTTGCTTGTGATTAGTTTAGACCTTATATTGTTGATTCCAAAGTCATTATTCATACTGACCATGCTGCTATTAAGTATCTTAAGGAAAAGAAGGATGCCAAACCAAGGCTTATCAGATGGGTTCTTCTTCTTCAAGAATTTGATTTGCAGATTGTTGATAGGAAGGGAGCGGACAATCCTGTGGCGGACAACCTCTCCAGGATGGAGAACATACCACATGATCCTATTCCGGTTAATGATAGCTTTCCTGATGAATAGTTAGCTGTTTTGAGGATACAATCTATTTCTGATCCTTGGTTTACAGATTATGCTAACTTTATTGTTGCCAAGTTTTTGCCTCTAGGTTTAACATTTAAGTAGAGGAAGAATTTCTTCCACGGCATAAGGTATTACTTTTGGGATGACCCACATCTTTTTAGAGAAGGTGCAGATGGAATTGTGAGGAGATGCATACAGAAGCATGAATTGAAGGATATATTGAGACAATGTCATGACAGTCCCTATGGAGGACATCATGCCGGTGAGAGGACCGCACACAAGGTTCTCCAAATCAGTTTTTTATTGGCCTACTCTCTTTAAAGATGCTAGAAATTATGTTTTATTTTGTGATAAGTGTCAGAGAGTTGGTAATATTAGTAGGAGAAATGAGATGCCTATGAATTTTTCTCTAGTTATTGAGCCTTTTGATTGCTGGGGTTTTGATTTTATGGGTCCTTTTCCTCATTCACACAAGTACACTCACATTTTAGTAGCTGTTGATTATGTAACTAAGTGGGTTGAGGCAATCCCCACTGAAACTGCTGATCACAAGACATATTTGAAGATGCTTAAAGATGTAATCTTTCCTAGGTTTGGTGTACCAAGGTACCTCATGACTGACGGAGGATCACATTTTACACATGGTGCTTTTAGAAAAAGCTTTAGCAAAGTATGATGTCAATCATAGGATTTCTCCACCTTACCACCCTCAAACAAGTGGGCAAGTTGAGCTCAAAAATAGGGAGATTAAGTTGATATTGCAAAAGACAATGAACAATTCTAGGAAGGACTGGTCCAAAAGTTAGGAGATGCCTTGTGGGCGTATAGAACTACTTACAAGAATCCCATGGGAACGTCTCATTATAAGATGGTCTATGGCAAACTTGCCATTTACCTTTAGAATTAGAGCACAAAGCTTTCTGGGATGTTAGAGAGCTTAATGCTAACCCTAAACTTGCCGGTGAAAAGTGTCTCATGAACTTGACTTCTCTAGATGAGGGGAGAAGTGAAGCTTACGAGAGCACAAAAATGTTTAAAGAAAAGGTAAAGAAGTGGCATGACAGGAGAATCTTGAAACGTGAATTTAATGTTGGTGATAAAGTGTTTTGTTTTTTAGATATCGTTTCAGGTTTTCTCCAGGTAAATTACTTTCTAGATGAGAAGGACCGTACCACATTGAAGAAGTCTACCTCTCTAGTGCAATCAAGATTAACAATTTTGAAGGCACCAAACCTCAAGTTGTGAATGGGCAAAGACTCAAGCATTACATGGCAGGAGACCCTGTCAATGTTGATGCGAATATGATACGAACAACCACTCACGAAGAACATGTTGCAGTACTGGTTCATACACCAACATAAGCAGAATAATAATAGGTATGTAATACTGTAAGAAAACTTCGCGAAAAACCATAAAAGTTTAGTATTATGTGTTTTTGGAAAATTAGGAAAATTCCGAGCCGAAGTGGAGCCGGAGAGGAGCTCCCGGGGCTCCAGGCGCCTTGGTGGCGCGGCTTGCCTCCTGGCCGCGCCAGGTGGACGCCTAGGCCACCAGCAGCTCGTCTCCGATCCCACTTTGGCTTGTTATCTTCCTTTCGGTGCAGAAATTTTTGCTATATATTTGCCCGGATCATCCCGGCTCTGTATCTTGCGATTCTGTGCGTTTTCTTTTCGACCTGTTGTTGCCAGGAAAACTTTCAGCAAAACCTAGGTGCCATGGCTTCCCCAAGTTCCCCCAAGAACAAGTTCCTCGTCAACGTCATCAACCCTTACCTCGCAGAGGTGAAGAGGCATCCTCAAACTCTTTGGGTGGACGATGGTGTCCTCCACAAAGAAGATCTGAAGGGACCTGTCTAGGAGGGGAGCATCAAGGAAAGGCTAGAAGAAGTGGAGCAATAAATATTCAAGTACAAGTTGATGATCGAGCGTGGTGTCGAGGCAAACATCGACATCATCGCCGAGCTAAAGGCACAACATGAGAAGGAGATGAAGGAAGTGTTGTCAAGCGTGTCCGCACTGGAGACCAAAGTGTTCGAGCTTCAAGGACACATCTATGACCTGTACAATCAGAATTGTGAGTATGAACTAAAGTTTATGCGCCTGGGCTTAGCTGCCGACTGCAGGATCCTGGAGACTGAAGAATCATGTGTGGAGGGAGGACCTTTGCCATGGAAGCGTTTTGCTAAGACTTACCTGATAAACAAGAGCAAGGATGAAGAATGAAATCTTCATGGGTAATGGCACCCCCTTAGCTTGTTCCAAGCTTGGGTGAGTGCCCGGTATCTTTATCTTTATCTTCTATCTTTTGTGGTCAAGTTGAGTGTCGTATCATGTCTAGGGAAGTTATCTTATGAAATAGGTGTTTGCATTGAGGTCTATCACTCCCTTGTGGAGAGTCTTGTATCCGTGAGTGTGCAGTTGTCTATGATGGAATATTAATGAGAAGCCTATTGGTTTCTTCGCTGCACTCGGTATTCTCTTCACGCAATCGACCTTATATGCAGATTCTTATGGGAGTATTGATCTTATATATCAGGTATGGCTTTGAAAACTTTATTTAATATTGGCAAACATAGCATTGGCCATAACAACAAGCATGAATTTTTCTAGTAGCGACATAGCCAAAACCTTTATGTTCTTATGCTTGAAGTGTTATGCAGACAAGGAAGACAACTTGATGTTTCATGCCAATTATTAATGTAGACTTTATATTGTTTTGCATCCAAGTCAACATCATTTGTCTGCTTTCAAAAGCCTTTTCTAGATAAACCTTGTACTAACGGGAATACTGCTTGTGCACTGACGCTAGCGAGGAAGTGATAGCTTCTCGTCCCTCGTTGGCTACCCCAAGTGGAAGGTTGAGAAGTAGCACAACGGCAAATTTCCCGTGGTGAAGATACCAAGGTTGAGAGTCAATCCAGAAGGACTCCAAGAGATACAAGTAGGTGTCAACTGCGCCAGAAATTGTTGCCGAATGGAATAAAGTTGATGTGGACCTGCACACACAACAAGTAACTTTACTCCCAACGAGTACAGAGGGGTTGTCAATCCCTCCGGCCTTCCAGTTTACAAAGGATCAAATGCAAGAGAGATAGATAATAATAACTACAAATAGAAAGTAAAACATGAAGTAAATTGAGGATGTAAACAGTGATGGAAATATGGATCGGGATCCCATGAAGTTCACTAGTGATGTCTCTCTCCCAAAAGATGATAAACAGCTATGCGAGGTGAAAAAATTACAGCCGGGCAATTGACAGGATAAAAAATGCACCACAATGCTAACTATGCTACAAAAGAAGAAAGATGCTCAAAAGCATTGGCAGTACGCTAATACAAGTAGACTGAAATCCATTTGCATCTACTCACTAATCATCCACCTTGATATATCTATCCAGAATATCTCCTTGGTATTAACTATTAAGTTGCGAGCCCCACCCAAAGTGTAAATCCAAAGCAACAAACAACTGCATTAAAATAACTTTGCATAAAGTAAACAATCCTTGCACCCGCAAGTACAAGCATCATTGTTTTCCCCCTGGTGGCAACAACACATCCCCTAGACTCATGTTTCTGTCACTCGAGCTAGTCATCGGGGGGCAAGAACCCACAATCATGCATAACACTCCCTCTTGGAGTCACTACCTAATACTTGGCCAAAGCAATAAACAAAAATGGAGAACATGCAAGAATTACTCAAGAACATAAATATAAAAGGAGATGAACCAAATATATTACTCATCACAATCTGAACATAATCTCATAATCCATCAGATCCCAACAAACTCAACATAGCAACAACACAAAAATTACATATGTGCCTTGATCATGTAGGGCAGCTCAAAAGGTCTAAACATTGAAGAACAAAGGTGGAGAGAAGACATCACATAGCTACTGATTACGGACCCATGGTCCAAGGTAGACTACTCACATCTCATCTGGGAGGCTTCCATGGTGCTGGAGAGGCTCCCGGAAATCAACCCTCCCTCCACCAGGGTGCCAGGACAGGGTCTCCTAGCAGCCACGATCTTGGAAGCGCGGCGGCGGCGGAACAGAGGGGAGATCACGAAAAAGGGTTCTGTCCTTGATGGTTTCAGGACGAGAGGTAAATATAGGCGAAGGGGGGTAGCCAGGGGTGGACCAGGGAGTCCAGGCGGTCCCCAGGCACGACCTAGGGTGGGGCCGCGCCCCCTGGCCGCCTGGGTGCCAGGTTGTCCCCCTGGCCCCCCATTCAGGCATCTGGAAGCTTCCGTGTCACTGATTTTTATATATTTTCCTAGAATGTTTTGGGCAGTTTAAGTAATGGGAAAACCTGAAATACAAAAACAACAAAAAAACAGAAACTGGCACTAGGGTGCACTGAGTTAATAGGTTAGTCCAAATATGATCAAAAGTGTATGAAAGTGCATCAAAAGCATAGCAATATCAGCCAAACACATGCATGGATAAAGCAAAAATATATATACGTTTGGGACATATCAACATCCCCAAGCGTAATTCCTGCTCGTCCTCGAGTAGGTAAATGATAACAAGCATAATTTCTGTGGTGGCTTGCTACGGACCATAAAAGAACTTTTAAGTAAGGCAATATAGGCATGTAATTCAATTCAAGTCATAACAAGCAAGAGTCTATATTAGCATTGAAACAAGAAACATAAGAACATAAAGGTGCAAGAGCTCTCACTGTCCGTGGCTCGAATGTCTCCAAATGGTGTTTGCGTGCAAGAAGTGGGAGATGGGTTTAGAGAAAAAAACATACTATCTATTTTAGTGGAGAACTTAATCTACTAAAGTTTCACACTTGGTCTCCTTTGGAATGTTATCTTGATTCATCCCCAGACCACTAGCCAGGTACAAGTCAAACTGATCCACTCCCTTTCGAAATTTTGAGCACTCATGCAATGGATGAGCGTAAGCAAGATAGTTGACACTTATGATAGAAAATAGGGAAATGATGGAGGAGGAAAAAAAAAGGTGTGGAAGGCTCACATCAATGAGGACAATCATAGGCGAGAAGACCAAATGATAGATATGATGTGAGGAGTAGGGATTTCCATGCAACGGATGCACATATGATCTATGGGAAGCTCTCCAATGGAACTAGTGGGGGTGCATCCAACTTGCTTGCTCAAGAAGACGTAGAGCCCATTTGAGGAGGCTCATCATTGGAATATACAAGCCAAGTTCTATAGTGTAAAGGTCCCCACATAGCTATATGCATGTATGATGATCTCGATGGAGTACAAGATATAAGAGGGAGTATGAGTGTGGATCTCTCAAAAGGAATAGTAGTGTGCCCCCTTCTCCCTTTTTATTTTATTTTTCTCTATTTTCTCTTTTTTTGTATTTTTGTGTGGCCTCAATGGCTCTTTCTATTTATATCTCATTTGTCCTCTTTGGGATCTTTTAATTTGTCATCTTTGGGATATTTTGCTCACTTTAGGGGCACCACTCTATATATTACAAGAAGTATAGAAGATCTTTCACACTTTACAAAAGTACTCAGCATAAAGAAGATGAAGCTATCATGATGTATGCAAACGTATGCCTCTTCCAATGTAGAAAAATATGCAATGATACTAGTGTGTCATGTAGCAATGATTACGGCAAGGCCCAACTAGCATGATGCTCCTCGATCAAGCAAAAGCATGTATGACATGAAGATCAAGTCATGAGAAGGTGGATGTTGCATGACAATGTATCTCAGAAAGGCTATGAAAATGCCTTATAGGTAGGTATGGTGGCTGTTTTGAGGAAGATATAAGGAGGTTTATGATGACAGAGCGTATCATGACAAGGGTTTGGATGCACCGGTGAAGTATGCGCCAACTCTCGAGCTGAGAAAGGGCAAAGCACGGTACTGAAGAGGCTATCAAAATATGGGTGGTGGAAGTGTCAACAATCGAATACTTACATTAGTCCGAAGAAACCATGCACTTATTATCGGTAACTCTCAATCTAATCAGGAGGTTCACAAAGAGACAAGTACCCCGAGGAGGAGTGTATGCGGGTTTGGTTATCCTTGCGCCTCCTCGACTCATGGTACGTTGATACTTCCAAAATGCATCACTATTTTATATAGTAATTCTTTCCTATTCATTGATATATTTCATGTTATGATGCTATTCTTATGGTGTTTTGGCTTGTTTTACACAGTTTGCAACTTTCCGATGCCGAAGCAGCAGATGCAGGATTCAGTGGTAAAAAGTGGATACTGAGTTGCTGAAGCAGAAGACCTCCAAATTTCCTGAAAATCAACGGAGGCTACTTTCCAGAAGGATGACGAGGACACGCAAAAGAAGAGCCAAAGGGGGGCCATAGGGTGCCCAGGCGGCCACCTAGCGCGACCCCCACCTTGGCCGCGCCGGGAGGGCGCCTGGACCCCTGGGGCCACTCCCGGCTTCCCCTCTGGCCTATATATCACTCGTTATCCAAAATGCTAAAGGAGGAGGAGTTTCGCGAGTTCCGCCGCCGCTCCCTTGCGGAAACCAACAGAGGAGAAAAGACATCTCCGGCGAGAAGATTCCGCCGGGGAGAACACCTCCTGGAAGGGGAGATCATCGCCATCGTCATCACCATCGTCACGGGCATCATCGAGATCATCATACACATCATCCCCAACATCAACACCATCTCCACCACCATCCAATCTCACCTCACAAGTTCAACTTGTGTTGTAATCCGTACTATCTATCCTCGCTACTCTCTCAGTGTTGATTACTGCGGTGTGATGAATGCAATTGAGTTTTGTTGGAGAAATATCATTGTGTCCAGATTGTTTATCATCTATTTATCCCCACTGATCATGATCTCTTTTATGTCTTGTGAGTAGTTACCTTAGTTCTTGAGTACATGGGAGAAGTCTAGTTGTTAGTAGTAATATGATGTTGAAGTAATATGTGTTGTTTGATATTTAAGTTGTGCTGTTATTTTCCTAGTGGTGTTTTCTGAGTCGAACACTCAACACTTCGCCTTATTAAGGACCTAGGGGAATGCATTGTGTATAAATAATGCTTACGGTGGGTTGCCGGAGTGACAAAAACCTGAACCCTAGTTCACACGCTTTTGCACAAGGGAACAATGGATCATCGATCGTATTGCTATGGTTAGGCTTTTTCCTTAATTACTATCTTGTATTTGCGGATACTTGCAAGATGTTTAATCATAAGAGTGCACTTATCTTAGTCTAGAGGGTGTACTAGCATAGATCCACCCACTCAACACTTATCAACACAGCACATAGTACCGATACGGAATGTGGCGAAAGCACGTGACTATTTCTCCCGTGTGTCCTCAAGAACGCTTTAGCCTTTATAAGTTCAGTTGCTAGGCCTATCCCTTGATCAAAAGGATTGGGACACTTGTTACTCCTCAGTGCCTTTCACTTTTCTTGCTTTTACCTTTTTCTTGCTTATATCGAAAACCCCTAAAAAGTTATCTTTCAGTTCCTGCAGCTATTTCTTTACCAAAGTCACTTACCAATACCTTCTGCTCCTCGTTGGGTTCGACACTCTTATTTATCGAAAACTCTACAAAGGATCCCCTACAGTTGAGTGTCATCATGTACTATTTTCTGGCGCCGTTGCCGGGGAGCGTAGCGCTATTAGTAAGTGAAGCTTTTTTACATTTCTGTGTTTATTTTTCTGTTGATACTTTTTGTCTCTATGGACACCTGTACTCTTGGTTCGTTGCTTATGGGGAAACGCCCCGCAACTGTGGTGGTCACTCCTACCCCTACTAAAATTGTGCCTTACAAAATACCTTCTGGTATTATCAATTATGTCTTGGCTAATCGTTATGCAGGAGATAGACATCCCGGTGAACACTTGCTATTTTTATCACAACTATGTTCATTATTTAAGCTTGCAGGTGTGTCAATGGAGTTCGTCATGAAGAAATTATTATCCGTATCACTTATAGATAAAACTTCAGATTGGTATAAGCTCCTCGATAACTCACATTTGCTTAATTGGCAAGAGGTTATGTCTCTCTTTTATACAAAGTTTTATCCTCTTCATGAAATTCATCGAGACATGAATTACATCTATAACTTTTGGTCTCGTGACGGAGAGAGCATCGCTCAAGCTTGGGGGAGACTGAAGTCCCTAATGTTGAAATGTCCTATCCATGAACTCCCCAAAGATATTATACTTACAAATTTTTATGCCAGGCTTTCTCGTCAGGATAAGGAGATGTTGGATGCCTCCTCTAGCGGGGTATTTCAAACAAGAAGTATTAAAGAAAGATGGGATCTCATTGAGAGGATCCATAAGAATACCAAAGACTGGGAAATCGATAAAGGTATTGAACCCGCTATAAATTATGGGCATGATTACATTGAGAGCTATGTGAAAACTGATTATTTTAATACCTTTTGCTCTAAGATTGGTATTGATTCCCAGCTTATGATTGATTTTTGTAAGAACTTTGCCTCTCACATTGACTCTTCTAAGGAGGAGAAGGATCAGTATCATAAACCCTTTAAAGAATTACCTGTTGATATTCATGTTGCTGACCCTATTCTTCCTGCAGTTTTATATGAAAAGCCCTCTTTTCCCACAAGGATAAGGGAGCACTCTTTCGTGACAGGCATAATAAACAAAAGTGAGGGACGAACAGACGAACCTGAGGACCAGATCAAGGTCGATCCTCAAGTTGCGGTGGTTAAAGATTTAGTTACTAATGATGTTTCAGATTCCATTATAAATTTTTGTGTTGTTTCAACTAACATTGTCACAACCAAGAATAAAAGCCCAATTTCAGGTACACCAGTTGTATCTGTCAAAATAGGAGATCACAATTATTACGGGCTATGCGATTTGGGATCAAGTGCTAGCGCTATTCCTTATTCACTCTATCGGGAGATCATGGGTGAGATTTCACCTTGTGAACTTGAAGAGATCGATGTTACTATTTATCTAGCAAACAAAGAAACTATCTCTCCCATTGGAATTGTGAGAGATGTTGAAGTCCTATGTGGAAAGGTAAAGTATCCTACCGACTTTCTCGTACTTGGTTCAGTGCAAGATGGTTTTTCCCTATTATCTTTGGCAGGCCTTTCCTCAGCACTTGTGGTGCTGTAATAGATTGCAAAAAGTTAAAGTTTCCGTTGAATTCAATGGTGAACCATATGAATTTAACTTTTCTAAGTTCTCCAAGCAGCCTCGTGGTACTAATTTACCTAGTGATGATAAAATTATTGAAGATATTGTTTCTATTGCTATCCCTCCCAATGATCCTTTGTAGCAATATATGGAAGACCACGAGGATGATATGCATATGAAGGAGAGAAATGAGTTAGACGAAATAATCACAAGACAAATTGCTATCCTGAAGCACAACCTTCCGGTTGAACCTTTAGGAATCCTTGCACAACCAAAATAAGACCCGGTGTTTGACCTCAAGCCACTTCCCGATACGCTCAAGTATGCTTATTTAGATGAAAATAACATATATCCTGTTATTATCAATGCTAACCTTTCAGGATTTGAAGAAGAGCGGTTATTGGAGACATTTCACAGACACCGTGGTGCCTTGGGATATACCCTTGATGACCTTAAGGGGATTAGTCCATCAATTTTCCAACACACTATCAATCTCGAGCCCGATGCTAAGCCAGTTGTTGATCATCAACGACGACTGAACCCAAGGATGAAGGACGTGGTTAGGAATGAGATTCTCAAGCTTCTAGCCGCAGGTATCATCTATCCTATAGATGATAGTAGGTGGGTAAGTCCAGTTCATTGTGTTCCTAGGAAAGGAGGTATGACTGTTGTTCCTAATGATAAAAATGAACTAATACCTCAAAGAGTTGTTATTGGATATAGAATGTGTACTGATTACAGGAAGTTGAACAAGGCAACCAGGAAGGACCACTACCCGCTGCCCTTTATTGATCAGATGCTTGAGAGGTTGTCTAAAAACACCCACTTTTGCTATCTTGACGGGTACTCTGGCTTCTCTCAAATTCATGTTAACACTGCCGATCAAGAGAAGACCACTTTCACGTGTCCTTACGGTAATTATGCTTACAGGCGTATGCCTTTTGGTTTATGCAATGCACCTGCTACCTTTCAGAGATGCATGTCTGCTATTTTTCATGGTTTTTGTGAGGAGATTGTGGAAGTTTTCATGGACGATTTCTCCATCTATGGAACTTCCGTTGACCACTGTCTACACAATCTTAATAATGTTTTGCAGAGATGCGAGGATACAAACTTAGTTTTAAACCGGGAAAAGTGCCACTTCATGGTTAACGAAGGGATCGTTCTTGGTCACAAGATTTCCAAGAGGGGAATTGAAGTGGACAAGGCGAAGATTGAAGCTATTGAAAGTATGCCCTATCCAAGGGACATTAAAGGTATTCGTAGTTTTCTCGGTCATGCTGGTTTCTATAGAAGATTTATTAAAGACTTTTCTAAGACCTTGAGACCCCTCACTAATCTTCTCCAGAAGGATGTTCCTTTTGTATTTTATGAAGATTGTAAGGAGGCTTTCAAAGTTCTTAAGAAGGCTTTGATAACCGCTCCTATAGTACAACCACCTGACTGGAAATTGCCCTTTGAAATTATGTGCGATGCTAGTGGTTTTGCTGTTGGAGCTGTTTTAGGACAAAGGGTTGATAAGAAATTGAATGTTATACATTATGCTAGCAAAACCCTTGATAGTGCTCAAAAGAATTATGCTACTACTCATAAGGAATTCTTAGCAGTAGTGTTTGCTTGTGATAAGTTTAGACCTTATATTGTTGATTCAAAAGTCATTATTCATACTGACCATGCTACCCTTAAGTACCTTATGGCGAAGAAGGATGCCAAACCAAGACTCATTCGGTGGGTACTCCTTCTTCAAGAATTTTATTTACAGATTGTTGATAGAAAAGGAGCAGACAATCCAGTGGCGGACAATCTTTCAAGAATGGAAGATATACCGCATGACCCCATCCCAGTCAACGACAGTTTTCCAGACGAACAATTTGCCATTTTAAAAGTACAATCTCTTTCCGATCCTTGGTTTGCAGATTATGCTATTTTTATCGTTGCAAAGTATTTGCCTCCAGGTTTAACATTTCAGAAAAGGAAGAAGTTCTTCCATGATTTTAGGCACTACTTTTGGGATGACCCTCATCTTTTCAAAGAATGTCCGGACGTGATCGTTAGAAGATGCATACTGGAACACGAGCAGAAGGACATTCTCAAGCAATGTCACGACAGTCCCTATGGAGGACATCATGCCGGTGAGAGGACCGCACATAAGGTTCTCCAGTCAGGTTTTTATTGGACTACTCTCTTTAAAGATGCTACAAATTATGTCTTATCTTGTGATAAGTGTCAGAGAGTTGGTAAAATTAGTAGGAGGAATGAGATGCCTATGAATTACTCTTTAGTGATTGAGCCTTTCGATTGCTGGGGTTTTGATTTTATGGGTCCTTTTCCTCCCTCACACAAGTACACTCACATTTTAGTAGTTGTTGATTATGTAACCAAGTGGGTTGAAGCAATACCCACTGAGAGTGCTGATCACAAGATATCTTTGAAAATGCTCAAAGATGTAATTTTCCCTAGGTTTGGTGTACCTAGGTACCTCATGACCGATGGAGGATCACACTTCACGCATGGAGCTTTTGTTTTTGAACCTGTGAACTGTAGGGTGTGAAACCCCACAACATTTTATTAGAAGGAGTATATATACAAAATTACAAACTGGTCTACCATGAGTAGAAAACCAGCTAGAAAGTCAAACAGGTTCAAAAAAAATCCCATTCAGGGTTTGAGGAAATCTATCCATCTCAGAAGTTCCTCCTTAAACCTAGGATTAATCCTATGAGAAAGAAGAGTAAGATCATGTACAAAACCACTAATTCATCTTGCAAAGTAGGTCCTCTCATGTTTGAAGATTCTAGCATTCGTCAGCAGCCAAATGTGCCACCATGCTGTGAACACAATCTCTGCAAAGAATGGTTTATTGAAAGCTCTCCTGGCCTGCTATGCAATCTGCATCATGTCATCTCCAGGTAACCACTCAATTTGAAGGTAATTCCATACCCTGCAACTGAAGTTGCAGGAGAAGAACAGATGATTTCTTTCCTCTAAGCAGTGAGCCTGACAGAGTACACAATTGGGGCCATCCTCTATATTCTAGTGTCTTCTCTGCAGCATATCTTTTGTGTTGATTCGATCCATGATCACCAGCCAAGCAAACACTTTAATTCTCCGTGTGCAGCAAGATTTCCAGACCTAGTTTAACATTTTGTTGTGTTGAATTGGAGCATGTACCAAAACATAGTACTGTTTAGCTGAGTATCTGGTCATTTCCTTGTGCTTACCCCTCCAATACGAGATGTCATTGGTCCCAGATTGAGGTAACATGGCCAGCAACTCCCGCAGCTTGGTGAGCTCAGTATATGCTTGAAGAGACAGAGGAAGATTAAACAAAGTTCTAATCTCCCGAGTTGACCTGAACTCCAAAAGGGACACATTGAGGTCTTTAGCATATGAAAACAGACGACTGAAGCTTTGTTGGATTGTAGCAGTCATGGTGTCCAAACTCCAGTTATCAAACCATAACAGAACTGTATCTCCAGATCCTGTATTAATGGAAGAGTATTCTCTAAATTTATCCATTAATTTGCTGACATCTGTAACAGCCCAGTTTTCACAAAAATTAAAAATTTTGTTTTCGGTGTGAATTGTTTGATTTGTTTGCCGTGTTTGCATCCCCGATTTATCGATCGGCGATTATTTTCCCCCCTCTTATCTCGTACCGGACGGAGACCGACCCTTTCCACCCTGACACTCGACCTTTGCGACACCGGGTTTCACCCGATCACCGTCGCGAAAACCGCACGAGACCAGCCGCAACCAACGGAACGAAACACCCCGTTTAATAACTAAACGTGATATTTTTATAGCGCGCCGGAAAGTGTTTTCGTAACGGTTCCAGCGCGAGGTGAACGCCTCCGGCTCGACGCGCTGATCGCGCAGTTCAAAGTTTTACCCGAATCGGCGGTACCGCGGACCCCCGGCGGTCAGAAACGTGAGCACCGCGCGCGCGAGAGAAAAACCGGGTATGTTTTTGCAAACTGCCAGCCACCGGGGCTATATAAAGACCACCACACTCCCACCCACCTAGGGTTTCCCTAGGCAGCCACCAGCCCCAGATCTGGCCCCAAATACCCCAATTTTCGTCCAAACCCTAAATTCCAGATCTGAGATTCGCCCAAATGATCCTGGACCGTCAGATCCGGAGATCCGACGGCCCGGATCGCGCCACGTCAGTGCCCTGGACCCTCTCTCTCCCTCCACGCCATCTCCTCCCGTGGGCGCACGAATCCGCCGCACGCTCCCGAGCCGCCTCGGCCTCGTCGCCGGGACGCCGCCGACAGTAGCCGAGCCGCAGCAGCCGCCGGCGTCCCATCTCCTCCCTGCGCCCCTCCTTCCTCTCTCTCCTTCCCTCTACTCTCTCCCTCCTCACCTCGTATCTCTCTCGCCATGGAACAGGGGGCCGCCGTGGAGCCACCAGCCCGAGCAGCCGCCGGATCTCCTCGCTGGGATGCTGCAGGTCGCCGCCGCCACCAGATCTGGCCGGATCGCGCCGCCAGGAGCCCGTTCCGCCCTTCCCCGCCTCCACGCACCGTCCAGACTCGCCGGAGCCGCGCCCTGCACCGGAAACCGTCACGGCGGCGCCCCCGCTAGCTCGTGCGGGACGAACCCGCCAGCCAACCGCCGCTGCGGCTCGTGTGGGCCGGCGCGCCCCCACGGCCCAGCCGGCCTCCCTCCCATGCTCTCTGGCCAGGTGGGCCGAGGCCCACTAGGGGTGAGGCCCCCTCTGTTTTTTTTCGTTTGCTGTTTCTTTTTTTCTATTATTATTTCTGCTAAATCTTTTAACTGCTGCTGTTAGCTGTTTTGCAACGATAATTGCGAGTAATCCGTAGCCCGGATGAACGTGCCCCCAAAACGAAAGTTGCTCAGAATTGCGTGTACTTTAATTCATCTTTTGTGAGCATTTGCATTTGAGCTCATCTTGATTGTGTAATTGTGTGCTAAAGTGGGCATCAGACCGTTAAACTGCTACTTTTTGCTATTATGTGCTGCTGTTATTATTTTGTTGCAACTTTGCATGATGATTGTGAGTAATCCATGAGGCCTATTGCATTGATTCCTTTTGCGTTGCGTTAAGCAATGTTTCTACTTCAGTTTCATGCATTCACATGCCATATTTGCTTGCTGCATCATGTTTATATCTTGCTCCAAAGTGGTGAACCTGATGTTATTGTGCTACTATTGCTGAAACTGTTATTTTGTTGCAACTTCGGTCGACGATTGCTTCGCAACCGTTTATCGAAATTGAGTGATTCCAATTGCATTTTGTTAAGCATCATGTATACTTTAATCCCATGTATTGCTATGTCATGTTGCTGCACTTTTGCATATAGATTTACCCCTGTTTATACAGCATGTGTGCGTAACTTATTTTGCTTATATCTTTTTAACCGTAACTCCGTTTGGAGTGTGCCTTATATGTAACTTGATTAGTTTTTCGTGTTCTTTGTGTTTATGCTATTGTTTACTGTTGTTAACCAACCTACAATATGGTTTAGGGCAGAACAGTACCAAATCTTTTAATCATCGTGCGGCACTTAGCGTTATGCCATGTTTAGGTTGTGCCTCACTTAAATTGACTAGCATAGATAGTTTACTTTGTGCTTTACCTCTTGCCATGTTTGTGTGCTATGCCATGTTAATAACCGTTGTTTGATCACCTGTAGCTAAGAAACTTGAACCACCGTAAATGTGCGGTATCGTCGTGTGTGGCGAGTACTCCACTTAAATTGTTAGTAACCGCTCTCGACGGTAGGTGCGATGTCTCGTGTTACTTCTTGTTGATGCTTTCTCGTGTTTGCTCCATAGTAATAGTGGTGCACCGTTGATTGCTTTCCAGTGTTTATCTTCTTGTGTGCTCCCGCGGATACTCTCGGAGTCGGTGCGAGCTTGCGATCGACTACACCTTCTGAACCCGACTTATCAACAGGCAAGGACTATACATTACTTATGATCCATTCTATTTCAACCAGCGGTTTGCATGCTAGTCTAGGTTAGGTTCGATGTTTGATCCTACCACATGTTTACAACCTCCTTTAAACCGATACAGCCATGTCCCCTCCCAGCAAACCCTGTACTGCTATGTTACTTTTGCTCGTTGCTCAGCCCCTGCTTAGTATGCATGCTTAGGATGCTACGATGTTACCTGTTACCCCCTGGGTTTGGGATATCACATTATTATTATATTATTGTTGATGATATGATTATTATAATGTTGACTATATTCGACGAAGGATGGAAGGTCTAGGCTATCCCGCCCCGACGCTTTGTTCCATTCGAGTCACCTAGGATCCGAGTTCCGGGTATTGGTTTTAAGACTGAGCGTGCCTAACCGCATGTGGGATTTTATGGGGTCCCATTTTCTTACCTACCTAGCTTCAAACATTTCTAGTGGTGGCCCAAGCTGATTTACCATTTGAAAACCATGCATATATGCCTGTCGGGTAGCTCTTGGCAGACATCTTTTAAAACAACCCGGACCAGTGAGGACATAGTTCCCTTGCTGGCCCACTTTGTCCGGCTGAGGACCCGGTTTCCCAATGTGTGATTAACCGGGTATCCAAACCCGAGACAGACGGTAGAGACCAGATCGAGAGAGCGGCCGGCTCCTGAGATGGATGTCGACTCACCGGGGGCCACCCGGATTTTGTTCGTTGTTAGTTAGAGGGACCTGTCGTTTTGGATCTCTTGGAACTAAATCATAAAATGGTTGCCTATGATGGGTAGCAACTGAGAGAGATGGACGTGCGTGCGGAGCCTTGTAATGGGCAGTTGGTACACCCCTGCAGGGTTAAATCTTTTCGAGAAGCCGTGTCCACGGTTATGGACGACTTGAGACCTACTCCTTGTTCATAGACAACAACAACTGAGATAATCTTAATATAACTTGATCAACGTGTGTGGGCCTTGACTGCTTCTTCTTCGTCGGGACGCGAAGAGGAGGACAAGGATAGGATATGTGTTATGTTTGCGTAAGTAGTTGATAGCAAGACTTGTTGGAGGTGATTCCTCATCGAATGCTTGGCTTCTTATCTTACTCTCTAGATCGTTAGCCACTTCATAAATGCTAGTGCGGCAGCAACCTCACCACTTACCCCTTCCTTACCGTAAACTACTAGTTGTCCTAGAATGACGAGTGATGAAGTCCTTGCTGGGTCAGATGACCACTACAGTTGGATGCTGAGTACCTCTGTACTCATGATACTACCCCCAAACTCTTTTCAGGGTTCTGATCGACAACAGGTATGGTGATCGACGTTTCACGTGGAGACTCGACGACGACTAGTTAGGCGGATCCCGGCGGAGGGCCTGGACCCGTGTGGTTATGAGATCGATGCTTTTCTCTTTGCCAGTAGGCATTTTCTTGTAGTCTGTACTCAGACATGTATCTTCCGCTGTTGTATTATATTTGAGGCAGTTGTATGCCGATTGTATGAGATGTTGTATCCTTGTATCTGTAATGTTGTGATATCATGTTGGAAATCCGGGGCATATGGCTATGTCATATGTCGCGGTGGGACCGATATGTGCTTCGTCCCCGGATCTGGGTGGAAACACCTAGATCTGGAACAGTACCGCATATCGGGCCTTACAACATCCTTCCACCAAAAGGACCCACATAGGTCAGTAGCATGTGGGACTCTGTTATAATAAGATTCCCAAATCAACTGCACCCATGGCACTTGCTCCTTGTTGTAAAACTTATCCAAGTCTTTCATGAGAAAGGATTCATTTTGCAAACTGAGATTCAGAATGCCCAATCCCCCTTTCTGTTTTGGCCTGCAAATTAAGTCCCAGGCAGCCAGAGAGTGCCCATATTCCTCTCCATGCTTTCTCCATAAGCACTTCCTTTGTATTCTCTCAAGATGCTTTATGATGCCTAGTGGAATGTGGAGGGGGCACAGGAAATAAATGGGCATGGAGGATATAACTGAATTCAGAAGTTGCAACCTGCCACCTTGAGCAAGAAACTGTGAACTAGCAGTGAGCCTCCTTTCCATGCAGTCCACTAGTGGCATGAAATCAGCCATTTTGGGTGTAGTGGTACCAACAGGTAGTCCCAGATATGTGAAGGGCAATGTCCCAACTTTACTCCCAAACCCATGTGCAAGCTCAGCCAATATCTGATCTGGGATGTTGATAGGGATCATGCAAGACTTGTGATAATTGATATCCATCCCAGTAGAAGCAGAGAAAGTTTCTAGGGATTCCTTAAGTGCAGATAGCTGGATAGGGCCAGCTTGCATAATTAGCATAGTGTCATCTGCATATTGAACAATTGGAAAATCCACATCATGACATGGAATAGGAAGATGAATGCTGCCTTCCTTCAAGAGCTTGTTCACCACAGACTGTAGCAGATCAGAAGCTAGAACAAAAATAAAAGGAGAGAGTGGATCTCCTTGCCTAACACCTCTCCTGCATTTAAACTGCTTCCTAGGGATTCCATTGAGCAAGACTGCAGATGAACCAGAGTTTAGAAGGTCTTGAACCCAACTGATCCATTTATCACTAAAACCTTTACACTTCAAGATCTACAAGATTGCCTGGTGCTCAATAGAGTCAAAGGCCTTCTCAAAATCCAACTTTAGAAAAACCAGGGGTCTTTTAGATTGGTGGCACTAATGAAGATATTCAAAAGTCCATGCAAGTCAGTCCTGGATGGTCCTTGACTTAATGAATCCATATTGATTTTTGTGAATACATCTCATGATGTCCTTCTGCAGTCTGTTAGGCCCCATTTTTTGTGAGGAACTTGAGCCCTACACTGGTCAATGAGATGGGTCTAAAATCATTAACCAGTTCTGGATTTGGTTTCTTAGGAATCAAAGTGATGTAGGATCCATTTAAGTTCTCCAATCTGGCCTCTCCATTGTGAAAAGCAGAAGCCAATTCATAAAAAATCCCCACTGATGATTGGGGGCACTTTTTGAGGAACAAACCATTAAACCCATCAGGTCCAGGAGCTTTATCAATAGGCATGTGCTTGACAACATCATCCATCTCATATTTTTCAAAAGGCCTGGTCATATCATCAAGCCCCTCAACGGGAATCAACAACTGTGGAAAAACCAAACCCATCTGGATCCCTTTTGATTGGCCCATTCTGTTTCTGAAGGACTCATAAAAAGCTTGTGCCAAACCATCATGTGTAGAGCAGACTGTACCATCAGACAAAGTTAGGGAGGCTATGTTGTTTCTCCTGTGTCTTTCAGTAGCCATAGCATGAAAAAACTTGGAGTTCTCCTCCCCAACTTTAATGTACCTCTGGGTACATCTTTTCTTCCAGTATAAATATTGAAAGTGCAAAAGCTTCTCATAGTGCAACTTCACTATCTTTCTGAAGTTGGATAAAGGGATTGTCAGTGACCTGAATTCCTCCAAGAAGTCAAGAATGAAAACCACCCTGTTGCATTTTTCAATCATCAATTTAAGATTTGAAATGCTCCTTTGCCATTGCTTAAGATTCCTCCTAAGGGTTTTGAATTTTTCTACTATCCTGGCAGTAATGTGAGGTTTGTGAGAGGCAGTAGCCCAAGATTTCTGCACACATTCAAGAAACCTACTATGTTCCACCCAAAAGTTCTCATATCTGAAGAGATTGGACTTGGGTATAGCAGTTCCAATGGATACCACACAAGGCACATGCTCTGACACAGTCTTGGCTAAAGGGAGCACCTGTGTCATGGGATAATCAGTAATCCAGTTGGCAGAAGTAAAAAACCAATCAAGCTGCTCCAAAAGAGGATTGTCCTGCATATTAGACCAGGTGTAGTTTCTCCCTTTGATTGGAAGCTCCAAAATGCCTAGATGATCAATGATCTCATTAAAAATGAACATGTCATTAGTGTCACCTCCAGGTTGATTCCTATTATCAGCTGATCTGATAAAGTTGAAGTCCCCAAGTAGCAACCAATTATTCTCGGGAGGGATTGATAGGTGATACATCCAATCAACAAAAGCATCCCTTCTGAGAGTCACAGAAGGACCATAGACATTAACCAGAGTCCAAACATAATTATTATGGGTGGATGTAAACTGAATCCTCAGACCAAAAGGTTGCACTTCCAAAATCTCCCCAGAGAACCAACCAGAATTCCAAATGATAGCAATACCACCAGAAGCACCCACAGAGGGCGAGAAAGCAAATTGATCAAATCTTCTGGGACAACAATCCCTGAGAGTTTTGAGATCAAAGTTTTCCATCTTGGTTTCCTGTAGACAAATCACTTGGCATTGGCTTTCCTCAATCTTGTTCCTCACAGCTCTTTGTCTAGAATCAGAATTCAAACCTCTAACATTCCAGCATAGAACCTTCTAGCTTCTAGTAGATGACATAATAAAACATATAGAAGAGAAAGTAGCTAGGAATGAGCATACAATGTAAATCCCAATAAAACTAAGTACCAAAAGCCATGAGGCTATCACAGTTAAACAGTATCACAACTGGCCAATTTAAAGGCTTGCCAAACCCATAAAACATATAAAAGCTAATCATGAGAAGGACTTCCAGTAGATTCCTATGGATTAGCCATAAGCTTATCCTTGGTGAGATCAGACTCAAAAATTTGAAGATTTGCACCAATAGCCTGCATCACCCTGATAGGAGTGGGTGGGATAGCTGCTTGTTGTTGCTCTTCATCAGGTACATGTTGTTGCTGGGCTTGAGCATGAGGCAGCATGTCTTTAGAAAAGCTTTAGCCAAGTATGATATCAATCATAGAATTGCTTCACCGTACCATCCTCAAACTAGTGGGAAAGTTGAGCTCACCAATAGAGACATCAAGTTGATCTTGCAAAAGACAGTCAACAGTTCTAGAAAGGACTGGTCAAAGAAGTTAGGAGATGCTTTGTGGGCGTATAGAACTGCGTACAAAAACCCCATGGGCATGTCTCCCTATAGGATGGTCTATGGCAAGGCTTGCCATTTGCCACTAGAGTTGGAACACAAAGCTTTCTAGGCTGTTAGAGAGATTAATGTTGACCCAAAGTTAGCTGGTGAAAAGCGTCTCATGAACTTAACTTCTCTAGATGAGTGGAGAAGTGAAGCTTACGAGAGTGCTAAAATGTTTAAGGAAAAGGTAAAGAAGTGGCACGATAGAAGGATTTTGAAACGTGAATTTAATGTTGGTGATAAAGTTTTGTTGTTTAGATCTCGTTTCAGGTTTTCTCCAGGTAAACTACTTTCCATATGGGAAGGGCCATTTCATATCGAAGAAGTATAACGCTCTGGTGCAATCAAGATTAACAATTTTGATGGCACCAAACCTCAAGTTGTGAATGGGCAAAGACTCAAGCATTACATGGTGGGAGACCCTGTCAATGTTGATGTAAATTTAATACATACAACAACTCATGAAGAATATGTTGCAGCCCGGTTTTAGACACCAGCAGAAGCAGAATAAGAAAAGGTATGTATTACGGTAAGGAAACATCGTGAACCGCCATAAATGTTCCATATTACGAGTTTTTGCAAAATTAGGAAAATTCGAAGCCTGATTGGAGCCGGAGAGGAGCTCCAAGGGGCCCAGGCGCCCCCTGGCGCGGCCTACCTCCCGGCCGCGCTGGGTGGCCGCCTGGGCACCCCAGAGTCCGTCTCCGACTCCAGTTTGGCTCGTTACCTTCATATTGATGCATAATTTTTTTTGCTATATATTTGTCCAGATAGCCCCGGCACCGTATCTCGCGATTTCGTGTGTTTTCTTCTCGAGCTGTTTCTGCCGGGAAATCTTTTAGCTAGACCTAGGTGACATGGCTTCCCCAAGTTCACCCAAGGACAAGTTCGTCGTCAACGTCATCAACCCTTACCTCGCTCAGGTGAAGAAGCACCCTCAAACCGTCCGGTTGGAGGGTGGTGTTCTCCACCAAGAAGATCTAAAGGAATCTGTCAAGGAGGGGAGCATCGAGGCCAGGCTAGAAGAAGTGGAGAAGGAAGTCTTCAAGTACAAGAAGATGGTTTAGTGTGGTGTTGAAGCCAACTTCGACCTCATTAATGAGAAAAAGACGTTCTACAAGAAGGAGAAGAGGGGGATGTGGTCAAGCATCACCTCAACAGAAGAAAGAATTGATGAAATCCGAGGGAAGATTTATGATCTGCACAGCCAGAACTGTGAGTATGAACTAAAGTTTCTGCGCATGGGTTTAGGTGCTGAAAGCAGGATCTTGGAGACCGAAGCTTCTCATGAGACGGGAGAACCTCTTCCATGGAAGCGCTTAGCCAAGGAGTACGTGATCAACAGGAACATGCATGAGGAGTAAATCTCATCGGGTAATGGCATCCCCTTAGCTTGTTCCAAGCTTGGGGGAGTGCCCGGTATCTTTATTTTTATCTTAGTCTTTTATAGTCAAGTGGAGTCATATCATGTCTAGGGAAGTTATTATATGAAATAGGTGTTTGCATTGAGGCCTATCACTCCTTTGTGGAGAGTTTGTATCCGTGAGTGTGGAGTCGTTTATAATGGAATATTAATGAGAAGTCTATTGGTTCCTTCGCTGCACTCGGTATTCTCTTCACGCAATAGACCTGATATGATGATTCTTATGGGGAGTATTGACCTTATATTAAGTATGGCTTTGAAAACTTTATTTAATTTTGGCAAACATAGCTTTGGTCATGACAACATGCATGTTTTCTCAAGTAGCGACATAGCCAAAACCTTTATGTTGTTATGCTTGAAGTGTTATGTTGACAAGGAAGACAACTTGATGTGCCATACTTACCTTAATGTTTATGCTTTATATGTTTTGCATCTAAGTTAGCATCAATTGTCTGTTCTCTCAAAGCCTTTTCTAGCCAAACTCTTTGCCTAACATATTTCTTCTTGTGCATCCATACCCTGAAACCAATATCCTCCATATGAGTCCACCATACCTTTATATTCGTGGTATTTCCCTACCACTCCTAAAAGTATAGAATTTATGTGTTATCCTTAAATGTTCAAAATCTTCTGTTTTGTGCCTCTTGTTTAGCTCATGAGGAAGTAGTAGGTAATTCATGATCTTCTTAAGTTGGACAATTTTTACCCCTGGATTGCATGTCTAATCTGCAAACCCATAATATGAGGAGGAAATAGCATGAGTGCGCCCAGCTCGAAAGATAATACAACAAAAAAACCCTCATTCACGCTTGGTCCATGAGAAATCAGAAACTTTGGCAGTGATAAACAAAGGAGATTAAGGGGATGTGATCGTCCCCACTTGGGAGCTGTTCCTCGAAACTTTTCCAGCTTGAGAAGTAATTGAGCTATCTACTAGCATTCGTTGACAAACTATGCACCTCCCAAAAACTTATTTTCATTCTGTTTGATTTAAGGATAACACATGAGTTTTCCCTGCTTGCCTATAAAAAGGCCTTTCTTTTACTTTTATGTTGAGTCAGTTTTCCCACTTCCTTCCTTCCTTAAAGAGAACAAACACTTGATGTTGATGAGGATTCATTCATATAATGCTGCATTAAGTTTTTCCATGCCACATCCTTGTTGATATTATCTTTTGATAAGTAAGTTGTTTGTGAAAGCTTTTGCCAAGCAAGCATCTTACTTTGTGTTAGCATTTTCACTTCATGACAAATAACATGTTCTTTCAAAATCTTCACATTGTTTCATTATAAATAGAAAGAGAAAAAGTAAAAGTTATTAGTTGTCCTTTGACCAAGGATATGTTTTCCATAATTTGATGAGTTTTCTCAGCCCTACTTTTGATTATAATTGTTACTACTTTCTCATAAGGACCTTATGAGTTGAGGTTGCTGTTGAGGATGCTTGAGTTTGGTGAAGAAATCAAGATGCTTCTTGTCCGTATTCTATTTATCGACACTTTACTCTCTAAACCTGTGGATAGGTTTACCGAGCTCAGTATTCGCTTGGGGACAAGCGAGGTATAAGCTTGGGGGAGTTGATACGTCCAAAATGCATCACTATTTTATATAGTAATTCTTTCCTATTCATTGATATATTTCATGTTATGATGCTATTCTTATGTTGTTTTGGCTTGTTTTACACAGTTTGCAACTTTTCGATGCCGAAGCAGCAGACGCAGGATTCAGCGGTAAAAAGTGGATGCTGAGTTGCTGAAGCAGAAGACCTCCAAATTACCTGGAAATCGACGGATGCTATTTTCCAGAAAGATGACGAGGACACGCAAAAGAAGAGCCAGAGGGGGCCACAGGGTGCCCAGGAAGCCACCTGGCGCGACCCCCACCTTGGCCTCGCCGGGAGAGCGCCTGGACCCCTGGGGTTACTCCCGTCTCCCCCCTCTGGCTTATCTATCACTCGTTATCCGAAAACCCTAAAGGAGGAGGAGTTTCGTGAGTTCCGCCGCCGCTTCGTGGCGGAAACCAACAGAGGAGAAAAGACATTTCCAGCGGGCAGATTCCGCCGGGGAGAACACCTCTCGGAAGGGGAGATCATCGCCATCGTCATCACCATCGTCACGGGCATCATTGAGATCATCATCAACATCATCCCCAACATCAGCACCATCTCCACCACCATCCAATCTCACCTCACAAGTTCAACTTGTCTTGTAATCCGTACTATCTATCCTCTCTACTCTACCGGTGTTGATTACTGCCATGTGATGAATGCTATTGAGTTTTGTTGGAGAAATATCATTGTGTCCAGATTGTTTATCATCTATTTATCCCCACTGATCATGATCTCTTTTATGTCTTGGTAGTAGTTACCTTAGTTCTTGAGGACATGGTAGAAGTCTAGTTGTTAGTAGTCATATGATGTTGAAGTAATATTTGTTGTTTGATATTTAAGTTGTGTTTTTATTTTCCTCGTGGTGTTGTGTGAGTCGAACACTCAACACTTCGCCTTATTAAGGATCTAGGGGAATGCATTGTGTATAAAGAATGCTTACAGTGGGTTGCTGGAGTGACAGAAACCCGAACCCCAGTTCACACGCTTTTTCAAAAGGGAACAATGGATCATCGATCGTATTGCTATAGTTAGGCTTTTTCCTTAATTATTATCTTGTATTTGCGGATGCTTGCAAGATGTTTAATCATAAGAGTGCACTTATCTTAGTCTAGAGGGTGTACCAGCATAGATCCACCCACTCAACACTTATCAACACAACACATTGTACCGATGCGGAATGTAGCAAAAGCACATGACTATTTCTCCCATGTGTCCTCAAGAACGCTTTAGCCTTTATAAGTTCAGTTGCTAGGCCTATCCTTTGCTCAAAAGGATTGGGCCACTTGTTACTCCTCAGTGCCTTTCACTTTGCTCACTTTTACCTTTTTGTTGCTTATATCGAAAACCCCTAAAAAGTTATCTTTCAGTTCCTGCTGCTATTTCTTTACCAAAGTCACTTACCAATACCTTCTTCTCCTCGTTGGGTTCGACACTCTTATTTATCAAAAACGCTAAAAATGACCCCCTACAGTTGAGGGTCATCATACGTGAGTGTACTCTAATATCCGATCCCTCCAAAGATTAGTGATCCATCTACTAGCTAGAGTTCTCAACTAGTTTTTTTGTAGTTTTTCAAAAATAAACACGGATTGCCCAAAATACGACATCTATCACTAATAGGCTAAAGCTCTTGACACCAAAAGTTCCAACCTTACTCAAAACAATACCTCAAAACTATTGCAAGTTACTACTACAATCGAATAGCAACCTCAATTATCTACTTTTAAGTCAAGACACACAACTTAGTTCAACAGGCCAACTCTCTAAACAAGATAAACATGAAAACTCAAGAGAGTTCCAGCAACAACCTAAACAAAAGCTCTTAAAAACATAAGCATGAAAACTAAGAGCTAAGCATGACATCATCTATGAGAAGATAAAGAATACACACAACAAAGATAAGCATGAAAATCCTATGATATGTTCTAGGTTAAATTGGATCGTGTTTATCTCCCACACAAAGAAATCTGGGTTCTAACTTGTTATGAACAGCAAACAAAGCTAAACAAAACTAAAAATTAAAAAGCAAGACGCTCCAAGCATATCACATAACGCATGAAGTGATAAAAATATAGTGGAACGATGAACGAACTGATAATTGTTGATGCAGTAGGGGATGCACGGGGGCATCCCCAAGCTTAGATGCTTGAGTGTCCTTGGATATTTCTTGGGGTGCATGGGGGCATCCCCAAGATTCAGCGCTTGACACTCCCGTATGTTCTTTCATCATCTTCCTTCGCACACTTGAAAAATCCCTTCATACATAACTCATCATAAGCTCATTAGAGTGGTTAGTACCCACAATAAAATAAGGTTTCTCTACTGTAAATAAAGATATTCTTGAAGATCTACTATTCCTCAAGATTTCCAAAATGTTTTTGCAAAGAAAAAGCAAGCTTAAGGTTTTCAAAACGAAGAAAAGGCAAAACGTGGCAGAATCCGAGAAAAACAGACCAGCAGGTAGTAAATAATTTTTTTGGGGTACTTCTGGAACTCAAATAAAAAAAACTCAGAACGTATACATGAAAGCTAATTGTATAGAGCACGCTTTCAAAACAAATCAGATCAAAATATGATCTGGTGATTTTAGCCGATTGTTTCTGTCGAGGGGACATAATCTGTTTCTGGACAACACATCACAACTTTTGAACTTTCTTGCAATCAGGGCCTAAACTTGGCACAAAGCTTGAAAATAAAGATACAATGATGTTGCTACATTAGAAACAATCATCAAGACCACTAAAACAAAAGGAAAAACATCTTGGGTTGCCTCCCAACAAGCGCTTTATTTTACACCTTTGAGCTAGGCACAAAGCAAAAAGAGGGATCAAAAGTCATCATAATTGTCGGAGTTATAAAACCCTTCAAATGGTTCCTCAACAAGTTCATCCTTGTTTCTTTTAGGAAAGAGGTACGTAACTTTTGCCTTCCCACGTAAGCGTATGTGTCCCTTACCTATATCAATGAAGCCCTTCACGGCTTGGAGGAAATCCCTTCCAAGCACTATGTTTCCTTGGCTTGGCTCCACGATGAAGAAATCAACTGTTGCAATCCCTTTAAGGAATGTAACTTGTACATCTTTTACCTTTCCATTAGCGTGTTCATGATAGGATGACCAATTGTCCATGTTTAACTTTAAAGAATCATAAACTACTTTTGGCATTGTAGAAACCATGGATCTAATATCACAGAAAGCAAGGAAGTCTAGGTTAGTGACGCTAATTCTAATAAGGGGCTCCCATTCATTATCCATTGATACGTCCAAAACGTATCGATAATTTCTGCTTGCTCCATGCATGTTTTGTGTGATATTGCTATGATCTAGATACACTTTCATACATTTTTGATCATATTTGGACTAACCTATTAACTCAGTGCACCCCAGTGCCAGTTCTTGTTTTCTGTTGTTTTTCTATTTCAGTTTTCCCCCATATAAAAAGTGCCAGAAAAATTCGGGAAATTTCAGATAAAAAATCAGCGTGATGGAAGCTTCGAGAAGAGCCCGGGAGGGGCCAGAGGGGAGCCAGGGGGAGCCCAGGCGGCCACCCGGCGCGGCCCCACCCCTGGCCGCGCCAGGGGGGCGCCTGGGGCCCCTGGTCCACCTCTGGCTGCCCCCCTTCGCCTATTTATCCCCCATCACGGGAAAACTCCAAAAAGAGAACCCTATTCCGCAAACTCGCCTCTGTTCCGCCGCCGCCGCGCTTCCAAGATCGGGAGCGCCAGGAGACCTCTTCCCGGCACCCTGCCGGAGGGAGGATTGACCTCCGGGAGTCTCCTCTCCACCATGGATGCTCCCCGGATGTCTCGTGAGTAGTTTTCCTTGGACCATGGGTCCGTGATCAGTAGCTATGTGATGTTCTCCTCCCCTCTTTGATCTTCAATGTTTAGACCTCGTGAGCTGCCCTACATGATCGAGGCACCTTTGTAATATTTCTGCTATTGCTATGTTGAGTTTGATCGGATCTGATGGATTATGAGATTATGTTCAGATTATGATAGAGTAATATATTTGGTTCTTATCTCTTGTATTTTTGTTCCTAAGTAATTCTTGCATGCTCTCCGTTGCTGTTTATTGCTTTGGCCAATGTGACGCCCCCAAAATCAATCCGTGTACAGTAATCATACACGCAGGGTACACGGCTGAGATTAGGGTGCCACGGTGAGAATATCACAGCACAACACTAAACACAAAAGGATAAACCAATATGTTACAATAAAGGGGGTCACTCGGACCCGAATACATAAGTCATACAAACCATAATATCTGAGTACAGACATAGTTAGTCAAGTTTTGCCTTAAGAAGGCTAGCACAAATAACATCAGAGATACAGATCGAAAAGGCAAGGCCTCCTGCCTGGGAGCCTCCGAAACTACTCCTGGTCCTGGTCAGCGGGGGTCTCGACGTAGTAGTATCCGCCTCCGGGGTACTCCTGCTCCTGGGCTCCAACGTCGACTGCAGCGGCCGATCAGGCAAAGCGAAAAAGGGGAAATAAAGCAAAGGTGAGTATCTAGTATACCCGCGAGTCTTACGTCCGCTACTAAGCATTATGCATTGTATCAACGGAAAGAAGAGGCTGTATATAGTGGACTGCAAGATAGAAATCAGAATAAGGGTAAGAAGCTAGGCCTATCGAAGACTAGCATCTTCCGACGATGTCTTGCAGCAAGAGGTAAGGATCAGCCAACAGTTCATATAAAGCATAAAGTAACAACGAAACAGAAGTTGCTGCAACATTGTATAATATAAGTTGTAATGATTAACCATAATAATAATGCCTCCGAGTTCACCTCCTCGACATCCCCGCGAGGAAGAGAACCCGGAACCATACAGTTTAATAATAATAGTTTCTAGTGGTAAGATCCAGCTTCAGCATAAAGCGTCCTGTTACCGTGGACACGGCTATTCGAATAGATTAAACTCCCTGCAGGGGTGCACTACTGTTCAGCCTGCACGCTCGGATCTCCAAGGTGGCGTGAACCTTGTTAGGGAACGCCCCACCGAGGCTATCCGACACGACGCAGCCCATCCTAGGCTCAACAGAGAGGCCATCCGCCGGACTATATCCTATGCGCCAAGGGGTCTAGGTCCCTCACCCTTGCACGCTCCTGCACGGTGCGAGTCTGGACGGTGAAGCAAAAGCAAATCCAAACACACCTGCTGCAGCAAATAAGACAAGACCACTTCCCGGCGATCGGGCCGCAGTACTGCTGACGTCTGAAGAGCTTTCGGACAAACTACGACGCGGAGGGCCCACACCGTAATCCCACGTGTAGGTAGTGCGTACAGACCAACGGGCCTCTCAAGTCATCCGCCGAACCATTTAGCATTTTAATTAACCTGCGTGACAACCGTTGTCGTTGCCTCGACTTAACCGACCCGCGGTCAACGACAGCAGTCAGGACCACCAGTACATCGGTGCCTGTCCTGTCGTCCCACCAAGTCACTGCGGTTACCAACAAGGTGAACCGTCTCCTTACCTTGTCTCGCGTGTGCTCTTGGTAGAGCTCGACTTTCGTGGTTTGGTAACTCTCGCGAGATACGAGCAGAGGCCAAGCACGCCAGTAACGTCGGTCGTACCCTCCCTGTCGTTCCCGACGATATACCTCTCGCGGGCACCGTTGGGTCGCCCGACTTCTTACCTTAAGGACAACCGCTGTTCAGGACACTAAGGCGGTAAGACAAAGTCAGCCTCGAGTGGAGTACAAGGATTACTCCTTGATAGCTCACACTTGAGGTGACTAGGCATAACCCAGATAGGGGCCTTTGGCGGTGTCTGCTTTGTACCGTACCTGTGCAGTTGTATATATTGTATTCGTGTTCACTCCCCTGAGTGATCACGCCCGCTATCTAGTCCTAGCTAACAATGCGCATGGCTCACTGCTGAATAATGCATAAGTAATAATAGGCAGCATAGGATAAAGGAAAGGTACATCAAGGGGCGACAAAAACAGGCTATGCAATTGAATAGGAGTATAACGTAGCAGCAACAGTAACAATGCCTAGTGTAAGAAATGTACGGAAAGATAGGTGATATCTGGGGAAGAGAATGGCTCTGCTTGCCTGGAAGCTCGACGGTAGGGGTCGGGTCGTCGACGAAGTAGTCGTACCCGGCAGCGGTGTAGTCGGCGGTAGCAGCGGGGTCTACCGGAGATTAAGGGGGGAGGAAACAGTAAATACACAACAATAATATACAAACATATGCATGACATGACCGATGAAATGTTAACGGTGTTCTTACGCAGTGCAATGCACGTTGCTCGGAGCGGGAATTCATCCGGGGATGAACTACCGGCTCCGGGTGATTACCGGACAGGGTGTCCGGAGGGGGAAGGGTTCATGCCGGAGGTGTCGTGGGTGCCGGAAAAACATAAGGGGGGTGTATCAGTGTTAGTTGAACTATTCCGAACAACTTTCGTGTTCGGAATAAATTCATCCGGGTACTTTATATCGGTACCGGGAATTATCGACAGACAGCCCGGAGGGGGGAATGTCGATGATCGGTGTGTTAGGGGGGTGTGGCAGACATACGGATAGCATATCCGTATTCGTTATATTTTTCTGATCAACTTTCATGTATAAAGTTTTTGAATCTGAGCTACGGTTTATTTTATATGAATTTTCAAAGTTTAAATCACTTTTTAAATCAATTTATAATCATTTTTGCATTTCTTTTATTTATTAAACAGAACATTATCCATAACAGGGTTGACTGGTCAAACCAGATAGAGGGGACCCACCTGTAAGGTTGACTGGTCAACTGACCAGAGGGTCCCACCTGTCAGCCTCTAGTTATTTAATTAAATCTTTATTTTTATTCCAAAATCCTCTGGGTCCACATGTCATACACAGTACACTAATAAATCAATTAATTTATTTAATTAATCCCAGGGGGCCACTTGTCATACTCAGAGGGGGGTTTTAACCCTGCTTATTTCTCTAATCGATAATCAGGGGGGCCGGGCCCGCCTGTCATGGGGTGAGGGGAGGGGGGTTAGTGGTTAACTAACAGGCCTGCCAGGGGGGGCCCACCTGACAGCCTCCCAGGCCCTCGCTAGAGTCCCTGCCGGAGACAGACGACGGCGAGGTGGAGCGCGCTCGCGCTACAGAGCACGGGAGGGGGTGGCGTTGGGCTCATTCGACGGAGGGGAGAGAGGCGCGTCGATCTGTGGGCTCGGGGTGGCCGGGGGCTCGCCGGAGCAACGGCTACGACGAGCGCGGCGGTGGTCCGAGAGGGGTCGGCGGCGAGGACGCGGTTACGGAGTGACTTGTCTAGCGCGCGCTACATGGCTCGGTTCCTGGGAACGTGGGGAGTACAGGGGTACGCTTGGCGGCCATATGCGCGAGCCAGGCCGCGAGGGCGAGCTCGCCGGCGGCGAGGAGTTACGGCTCCCATGGCGATTTGGTCTACGGCGAACGAGAGCTAGCACTAGGGGTTGGCGGCCGACGAGATGCTCACCAGGAGCGCGACGGGTCTGGCAGCGGGCTCGGGGAAGCGAAGACGGCGTCGAATCGCGGCCGCGACGGCAACGGATGCAGGAGAGGGGAACTGCGAGAAGCGCGCGATGTAGGGGCTCCGGGACCGATTCCTTCAGCTGGGCGACGTAGACCACGACGACGGAGCGGCCGGACAAGGCGGCTGGGGCTCGGGAGGTCAGTGGCTGCGCGTGGGCGCAACAATGGCGACGGCGGTGGCCGCGCGGTTTTGCCCAGGACGAGGACGAGCGAGGAGGGACCGAAACGGAGCTAGGGTTCGTCCACGGGGGAGGGGAGGGACTACTTAACCTAACCCGAGCACTGTAGCCGTGCGCTGTCGACGATCCCGCGGTCGATCGGCGTCGAACACCTAGCCATGGCGCCACGGGGGTTTCGGGTGAGCAGTAGGAAGGGGATGACTCGGGTGGGCCTAGTGGGCTAGGTGGGCTGCACTGTGCACTTGTTGCACAGGTGGGGTGGGCTTCTTCCTTTTTATTTTTAGTTCTGTTTTCCTTTTTGTAATTCTTTTCTGTTTGTATGTGTTGTGTTAGTTTAAACATTTTTTTAAAACATGAAACTTGCATGTATAATTGGGTTGCACTATATAGCAGTGCCACAAAAAGAATTAGACTTTTATAAACTCTTTTGCATTTTTGTTTTATTAAAAAGGCACTAAATGCCACTGTTTTGACTATTGTTTGAATTGTTTGGAATTTTTCAGTGGCATAATAAATACCCAAAACCATATTGGCATGGTCCACTGATTATTTGTGATTTTACAAAAGTGGTTCCAAGATTTTTGGAAAAGATTTATTGTCACCATAATTTTTAATATTCATAAAAAGGCATTTTAGGGTTTGTTTGAATTTCAACTCAAATGGCTTGGACTTTGTTTTCATCCATGATGATCAAAGTCCATGGTTCACTTTGCTTGCCACCATATCAAAGGGGAATTTGAATTTGAACTGAACCATTTGATTAAAGCAAAATTTTTGAACAGTACAGATGAACAGTAACAGTGATTACTGTTCACTGACAGTGAGGGTGTTACAGCCAAGTAGTAGGTAGTGACTCCAAGAGGGAGCGTTGTGCTAGATTGTGGGTTCATGCCTCCCCGATGACATGCTTGAGTGACAGAAACATGAGTCTAGGGTATGTGCTGTTGCCACAAGGGGGAAAACAACGGTGCTTGTAACCGCGGTTACAAGGATTGTTTACTTTACGCAAAGTTCTTTTTAATGCAGTTGTCTGTTGCTTTGGGTTTACACTTTGAGTGGGGCTCGCAACTTAATACCAGCGAGATGTTCTGGATAGATATCTCAAGGTGGATGATTAGTAGTAGATGCAGATGGATTTCGGTCTACTTATTTTGGCATACTGCCCGTGCTTTTGAACCTCTTCCTTTGTTTTGTAGCATAGTTAGCATTGCGGTGCGTTCATAATCCTGTCAATTGCCTTTCTGTAATTTGTTTACCTCGCATAGCAATTTTTATCGTCTTTTGGGAGAGAGACATCACTAGCGAACATCACGTATCCCGGTCCATATCCTCATTATTGTTTCCAAGCTATATTTACTTTTCTGCATTTACTTTCAAGTTGCTATCATTATCCCCTTGCATTTTATCATTTGTGAACAACAAGACCGGAGAGATTGACAACCTCTCTGAAATTCGTTGGGAACAAAGTTATCTGTGTCTGTGTGTAGGTCCGCGTCAGTTGCGCCACTGACACCTACTTATCATCTCTGGAGTCCTACTGGAGACAAACCTTGGTATCTTTACTGAGGGAAAACTCGCTGCTGTACTGCATCACGCCTTCCACTTGGGGCCTACCAACGAAGGGCGAGAAGCCGATAAGCATCCATCTCCAAGATATCTTTCTTATTGGGCTTGGGTCTCTCTACTTTTCTCAAGTCTAGAGCATCCATTCTCCTCTCAATAGTAGCAAGTCTATCTATAACAGTATCAAAACTATGATCATAAACAAAATAACTAGATAGACCATGAATAATATCAAGAGCTCTAGCTTCATCACACTCTAAGAAATCTCCTTCAGCTATAATATCAAGAGAGTGTTTACACCACTTAAAAAGACCATGGTAAAAATTTCTAAGCACAATTTTATAGGTATCCAAGGCATAATTCTCCTATGTGCATCAGAAATTCTGTCCCATGCCTTCTTCATATTCTCTCCATCCCTTTGATGGAAATATAGAACTTCCGATTCCCTCAAGGAACCAAGTCCTAACATGCTTGACTAAAAAGTAAGGACTACTAAAAGCAAGGTAACTATTTTTTTGGTGTTTTTGGTAAAGGATACAAAATAAAAAACTGAAAGGTAAACTAACATGACTAAAAGCAAAGATAAAATATAGTGTGCAACTCCCCTATCTTATAGACTAGAGTCCCCGGCAACGGCGCCAGAAATTTCTTGATGCTAGCGAGGAAGTAATAGCTTCTCGCCCCTTGTTGGTTACCCCAAGTGGAAGGTTGAGAAGTAGCGTAGCGGAAAATTTCCCTTGGTGAAGATACCAAGGTTGAGAGTCAATCCAGAAGGACTCCAAGATATAAAAGTAGGTGTCAACTGCGCCAGAAATTTTTGCCGAATGGAATGAAGTTGGCGTGGACCTGCACACACAACAAGTAACTTTGCTCCCAACGAGTATAGAGGGGTTGTCAATCCCTCCAGCCTTGCTGTTTACAAAGGATCAAACGTAAGAGAGATAGATAATAATAACTACAACTAGAAAGTAAAACAGGAAGTAAATTGAGGATGTAAACAATGATGGAAATATGGACCGGGATCCCATGATGTTCACTAGTGATGTCTCTCTGCCAAAAGACGATAAACAACTATGCGAGGTGAAAAAATTATAGCTGGGCAATTGACAGGATTAAAAATGCACCGCAATGCTAACTATGCTACAAAAGAAAGGAAGAGGCTCAAAAGCATGGGAAGTACGCAAGGACAAGTAGACCAAAATCCATCTACATCTACTCACTAATCATCCACCTTGAGATATCTATCCAGAACATCTCGCTGGTATTAATTTGTGAGCCCCACCCAAAGTGTAAACCCAAAGCAACATAAAACTGCATTAAAAGAACTTTGCGTAAAGTAAACAATCCTTGCACCCCAAGTACAAGCACCGTTGTTTTCCCCTGGTGGAAACGACACATCCCCTAGACTCATGTTTCTGTCACTCAAGCTAGTCATCGGGGGGCGGGGGCATGAACCCACAATCATGCATAACGCTTCCTCTTGGAGTCACTACCTACTACTTGGCCAAAGAAATAAACAACAATGAAGAACATGCAAGAATTACTCAAGAACATAAATATAAAAGGAGAAGAACCAAATATATTACTCATCGCAATCTGAACATAATCTCATAATCCATCAGATCCCAGCAAACTCAACATAGCAACAGCAGGAAAATTACATATGTGCCTTGATCATGTAGGGAAACTCACAAGGTCTAAACATTGAAGAACAAAGGTGGAGAGAACACATCACATAGCTACTGATCACGGACCCATGGTCCAAGGTAGACTACTCACGGCTCATCCAGGAGGCGTCCATGGTGGTGGAGAGGCTCCCGGAGGTCAATCCTCCCTCCGACAGTGTGCCGGGACAGGGTCTCGTGGCAGCCCCGATTTTGGAAGCGCGGCAGCGGAGGAACAAAGGGGAGATCGCGAAAAAGGGTTCTGTCCTCGAGGGTTTTGGGACGAGAGGTAAATATAGGCGAAGGGGGGCAGCCAGGGGTGGACCAGGGAGTCCAGGCGGCCCCTTGGCGCGGCCTAGGGTGGGGTCGCACCCCCTGGCGGCCTGGGCGCCAGGTGGGCCCCCTGGCACCCCTTCGGGCATCTGGAAGCTTCCGTATCGCTGATTTTTTTATATATCTTCCCAGATTTTTTTGGGCACTTTAAGTAATGGGAAAACCTGAAATACAAAAACAGCAGAAAACAGAAACTGGCACTAGGGTGCACTGAGTTAATAGGCTAGTCCAAATATGATCAAAAGTGTATGAAAGTGCATCAAAAGCATAGCAATATCACCCAAAACATGCATGGAGCAAGCAGAAATTATAGATACGTTTGGGACGTATCATGCACCCATACCTTGAAACCTCAACCTTCCAAAGAGTCCACCATATCTTTCCTATATGCGGTATTTCACCGCCACTCCTAAAGTATATTATTCATGTGCTATCTTTAAACCTTCAAAATAGTATTACTCCTTGTTTTGTGCCTCTATTTTAGCTCATGAGGAAGTAGTAGATAATTCATTATCTTGTCATACTGGACAAGCTTTATCTTGGGTTTGCATGTCTAATCTGCAAACCCCTAATACGAGGAGGGACTGGCATGAGTGCGCCCAGCTCACAAAAGATAATAGCAACAAACAAAACCTCCTTCACACTTAGTTCATGAGAAATCAGAAAACTTTGGCAGTGATAAACAAAGGAGACTAAGGGGATGTGATCGTTCCCACCTTGGGATCCGTTCTTCGAAACTTGTCCAACATGAGAAGTATTGGGCTGCATTCGTTAACGAAATATGCACCTCACAAAAGCTTATTTTATGATCCTATTGATTTCAAAACCACTAAAAGCTCTAGCACATGAGTTTTCCCTACTTCCCTCTATGAAGGGTCAAGCCCTTTCTTTTTTATGTTGAGTCAGTAAACATACTTCCTTCTATCCCACAAAAGAGCAGACACCTTATGTGACAAAGATGCCTGCATTTATACTGTCTCATTAAGAATTGCCATATTACATCTTTGTTGACATTATCATTCAAGATAAGAAAGTTGTTTGTTGGGCTTTGCTACATCAAACATCTTCCTTTGTGTTAGCATTTTCACTTCTTGACTAATAACATGTTCTTTTAAAAAGCTTCAAATGATCGCATAAAAATATAAGGGAAAGAGAAAAAGTTAAAAGTGATTATTTGTTCTTTGACCAAGGACATGTTTGCCATGGTTTAATGAGTTTCCTTATCCCTACTTTTTATTGTAATTGATATTACTCTTTCATAAGGGCCTGATGATTTGAGATTTCTGTTGAGGATGCTTAAGTTTATTAGAGAAATTATGATGCTTCTTGTCCGTATTCTTATTTATCGACACTTCACTCTCTAAACATGTGGACATGTTTACCAAGCTCAGTATTCTCTTGGGGACAAGCGAGGTCTAAGCTTCGGGGGAGTTGATATGTCCAAAATGCATCACTATTTCACATCATAATTTACCTCTATTCATTGATATATTTCATATTATGATGATGTTCTTATAGTGTTTTGGCTTGTTTTACACAGTTTGCAACTTTTCGGTGCCGAAACAGCAGACGCAAGAATCAGTGGAAAAAAGTGCACATAGAGTGGGCGTATCAACACATCTCCAAATGACCTGAAAATCAAGGGGAAGAATTTTCTGAAGATATGACAAAGACTAGCCAAAGGGCAGCTGTAGGGGGGCCACCAGGCCTCCAGGCACCCTGGTGGCGCCCCCCTTAGGCCGCGCCAGGTGGCCGCCTGGGGGTGGGCCCTACCTTCGGGGCTCCCCTTTGTCCTATATACCCCCCTTGACCTAAAACCCCAGAACAGAAGGAGTTTCCGGAGTTTCGCCGCCGCTCCGTAGCAGAAACATACATAGAAGAAAAGACCTTTCCGACGGGCAGATTCCGCCGGGGAGAACTCCTTCCGGAGGGGGAGATCGTCCTCATTGTCATCACCATCATCATAGGCATCATCGAGATCATCCTCATCATCAGCACCATCTCCATCACCATCCCATCTCATCTCATCTCATCTCATCATTACAATCCGAGTTGTAACTTGCACTATTCATCCCCTCTATTTTACCGGTGTTGATTACTCTTTTGTGGTGAATGCTATTAAGTTTTGTTGGAGAATTATTGTTATGATCATATTGTTCACCATATATTTATCACCTCTGATCATGATCTCTTTTATGTCTTGTGAGTACTTCCTTTACTTCTAGAGGACATGGGAGAAGTCTAGTTGTTAGTAGTAATATGTGTTGATTGATATTTAAGTTGTGGTGTTATTCTTCTAGTGGTGTTATGTGAACGTCGACTACATAATACTTCACCTTTTTAAGGACCTAGGGGAATACATTGTGTATAAAGAATGCTTATGGTGGGTTGCCAGAGTGACAGAAACCTGAACCCCAGTTTGCATATTTTTGCACGAGGGAGTGTTGGATCCTAAAGTTTATTGCTATGGTTAGGCTTTGCCTTAATTTCTCTCTTGTATTTGCGGATGCTTGCAAGGGGTTTAATCATAAGAGTGTACTTGTCTTAGTCTAGACGGTGCACTAGCATAGGTCCACCCACACAACACTTATCAACACAAAACATAGTACTAGATGAAATATGACGAAAGAACTTGACTACCTCTCATGTGTGTCCTCAGGAACGCTTTAGTATTTATAAGTTTGATCCTTTGGCTTATCCTTTTTTCAAAGGGATTGGGCCAGTTGCTGCACCTTAAGACCATTTACTTTCCTTGCTTTAATTTCCTTGTTGCTTATACCAGAAAATCCATAAAAAGTTACCTTTCCGTACTTGCAGTTATTCCTATATCAAGATCGCTTGTCAATACCTTCTGCTCCTCGTTGGGTTCGACACTCTTACTTGTCGAAAAGGATACGATAGATCCCCTATACTTGTGGGTCATCAGGCGTTCAGGTAAACATGCTTCATCAAGGACACACGTCCATGACACCATCATCTCTATCGAAACTCTACACATCATGAAGAGGGACATCAACAACGTCAATATGATGATGAACCTATATCATGCAAGAGTGACCACTCCATATTCAGAGGCACCTCAAGTGCAGAGGACGATCATGGTATACTCCCTTAGGTCTTGGAGGCGGTGTATGATGAGCCACACCATATGGATCTCACCTATGGTGATGGTGACAACATGGTCCAACATGGGATTTTCCTTTCGATCGTGGAGGATAGTGATAATGTGTCACATCAAATGGCGTACATCTTTGAAGGTGTTATGGACGAGGAGGTTGAGCATAGGTTTTCCCCTTTAACCAAGGTAATAAATGGAGTTGATTATGGAGATATTTGCACCTACATTCCTCCCACACCCACATACTACGATACGCACCACATCCCATGTGAGAGTGAGAGCCATACACTCCAGTTGAGTGAGAGTGGAAAAATGACAGTTGTGCGACACCACCAAATATGAGATTGAGTGCACATCCTATGAGAGGATGAGTGTGAAACCACTATCCCCACACATTTTGAGGCGCCTCAATTCCCATGTGAGGAGAGCAACCGCCACCACTTGAGTGACTCCGTCATATATGAGTTTGAGTGCACATATCTAGAGGGAGGGAGTGAGCCACAACACATGTTGAGTGAGGTAGTTGATAAGTCATGTGAGACCACTATAATTTCTAATAACTTAGCCTCTACCTCCATTGTGTCTTCTCATTTGGTTTTGGGTACCCTACATGATGAAGTGCCTGTCCTCGACAAGGCCATCCCTCCAATGGACAAGATAATGGCCATGGTTGAACAATACGCACCCCTACATGATTCCATGAAGATGATGATGTTGACCACGCGTTGATTTTTGTCACCTCACCTACACCACAAAATTGGAACGACAAAGTTAAAATAGGTGTTGATGCTTATCTTGTATCACTAGTGGACATTGATTGCTTGCATGATGATGATATTTCTATTGCCATGTCTCATGCTTGTTTGCCTTCTACGTGCTTTGAAGGACCACCAATTTTTATGAATATGATGATGACCATGTGTAGTATATTAGTTGTGATACTATGTTACATAGTATATCTTGTGATAACTCTCTAGGTCACATATGTTTGACAACTCACTTGACTCATACTTTGTGCATGAGATCCCCTATATTGCATCATCACAATTTCATCATAATAACAACCATGCCCATTAAAATAAACCTAATTTGTGAATATGACATAGATGGTAATTCTATGGTTATTGGCATTTGTTTTTATTGTGATGCTATTGACATGCTTTCTTTGCACAATTTGAGTGATTCATCTCATATGCCATGCCATGACCCATCGTATGTGTCACATGGTTCCATCTCTTGTGCGCCCATTATGCATCCCATGAACACCAATTCTTTAAATGATATTCGTGATACATCATATAATACCAGTCTCCATTATGCTATCTCTAATATACTACAAATCTTACATTCTTAAGAAGTTGGTTCCAATTCTCTCAACATGCAAAGTGTCCACCTCATCATCCTCACTAAGTTATGGGTTTAATTCTCCTCTTCCACTAAAACATGCAAATTATGCCACATAAGCAAACATAAAAATTATAATTATTTTTGTGTTAATCTATGCATGTAACGCTACCACGACACCCTTCACATTTTCGTTCGAAATGATATTTTGAACAGTAATTTTAAAAGTCATCATTCTATTTTTAGACATGTTTTTCATTGATTTCAAACCTTATTTTTTTTATTAGATTTAGTTATTCTAAGCAACTATTTACGTTTTATAACAAAGTTACCGCAGCAACGCGCGGTGAATCATCTAGTAACTTAAGGTTTCATCTTTCATCCAGTATATTTCCTACCACCTCTTCGTCCACCCTCCCACCCTCCACCGTTTTTTCTTATTTTATCCCCTTCTGGTTTTCATCAAACCAATATTTGGTAACCCAGTAAACAAGATCAATATATGGTATAAAAATAAATTCATGATCCATAAATAAATTATTTTCTTATGGTAAAACCTGATACGCATCGGACATCTTTGGTAACCCAATAAATAATTATAAATTCACAATCCATAAGTTAATAAATATAAATCAATCTCTTATATTTGGTAACCCAATAAAAGAGGATTAATCATGGGCACATACCTATTTTATCGATTTAAGAAATAGATGAAAAATCCATAGTACTTTGCTTTGAATCAAGATTTTTCTAGTAATCATGGGCACATGTCCAACAAAAGCAGATTAATCTTATTTTGTCTATTTACTTTGAATCAAGATTTGTCCTGTATGATGCTCTAATTGTGTTCAAAAATATTTGGCCCCGTGGCAATACCTAGGAACATACATAGTGCATAAAAACAAACCGTTCATGATGGATGACATGTTTGTATATGTATCATTTATTTGAGCATTGGATTTCATGTGCTAACCCAAACACACACGTGAATATCATGATGGATGACGTGTACATTTTCCACACACACATATTTTTTATTTTATCTCAATGTTGTGTAGGTCCTCATATCTATTTATGAGCTTTACAATCCCACGAGTTGATGAAACTAGTTGTTGAGAGCAAGGAACCTTTGGGATACCTTCCGGCACTAATTGTACATCCATCCTTGCGCAAGGACTTTGCACATTGCTTCTTGTAAGAGCAAAAGTTTCACCCCGTGTGTTTTGGATATTGTTGGACAAGACAGTAGAGGAACTAACAATGTTTTCTAGTGTAAACAGTTGTATAGGCTCCTGAAGGACAAGCTAAGTGATAAAGCTTCAGGGAAGTTCTTCAAGTTATCGAAGCATTACCCATGGAGCGAAGCTTAATCATGAAGGATGACCCCCCAAAAGTGAAGGTGTCCTGAAGCTCTACTCATTGAAGGAAATGAAGAGGACGGCGTAAGACTTAGATGTTTTTGTGTAGTTCTTTTTCTGTTCTTTGAGTCATAGGACAAACCGTACTATCAAGAGGGGTATTTCGTTTGTGGACACCGAAGTCATTGAGATATGCTCAGATCAAATCCACACCAAGTGAGAGCCTGAGTGAAGAAATCTCATGTGCACTAAGTTAAGTTTCGGTAGCAAAGACTTCGTTCTTGGGCTACTGAAGCCAAACTTAGTCCGTGAGTCAGCTTTACTTGTTCCTCAAGTAAAGTTGCGCAGTGATGACAAATCCGACCGTTGTGGACACGTGTCAAGCTGTCACCTCGGGTCAATTTGGTCATTCCGCACCTCGGGATCGCCAACTATAAATACGCCGCCCCCTCCTCCATTTGAAGGAGGCTGCTCGAAGATTATTCCTGAGAGAGATTGCAGAGAGCAACCCAAAAACGCCACCGAAGCAAAACCCAAAATCCAGTTACTGAAACCTAAGTCCCATTGATCTGAGTAGATTAGAGATGACTTAGGTGGAAGCTTGCTAGCCTTTTTATCTTGGAGAACTGCAAGTCTCCTAGACGGTTAGAGAGTTGTTCTTCAGAGAGCGAAGAGTAATTGTCGCCTCGAAGTCCAGTTTGTCAAAGGTTTCGGTGATTTCCTTAATAATCAACCACGAGTGAAGATATGGCCAAGCTCAAGGAGTTTGGTGAAGTGGAGCAACGGACGGAGAGAGTTTTGCTCCAGGTGTTCAATCACCAGTCTCTCCAACCAGACATAGCGCTTTGCAGAGCGTGAACTGGTCGAACAAACATCATCGAGTCCCAGCTCGTTTTACTTCAAGCATTTACCTTCAGTATTGCATTTGCTTCACTGTTATGCTTCAATGTGTTTTGATTCACTGCATTTAGTTTCGCTTCCAGTTATTCTTCACTATTCCGCACTGCTTATGCTTCACTTCAATAGTTTCCGTAGAAAATTTGAAGTGATCATTCACCCCCTCCCCCTCTGATCACATACTTGGACTTTCAATTGGTATCAGAGCCAGTCACTCCTTACACTCTGTGTGTTTTGGATTAACCTCCTGGAGTGCCTTCAAGTATGTCTTTCGCAGCTATTCGCTCCGACGAACCTATTCCTATTTTCAATGGGAAGGATTACTCGTACTGGAAGGACAAGATGAAAAGAAATATCATGGCTATCAATTCCACCGCTTGGCAAGTTGTCTTGCATGGAGTTACAGTTGCAGACAAGAATGCCATCACTCCTGAAGAAGCTCAACTGATTGATCTTGATTCTGTTGTCTGGGTGTTCATCACCAATCACTTGACACCAGAAAAGTATCATGAAGTGAAGAATATTCCAACTGCCAAAGGTGTCTGGGACTATCTTGAAAAGATTGGTGAAGGTGTTTCTACCCAGAGAGATGCCACAATTGACACACTTCGAAGCAAATTCTATCGCTTCAAAAGACTCGAGGGTGAAAAAGTCAGCTCTATTTACAGCAGACTCACAGCTCTTGCAAATGAGTTGATTTCCCTCGGTGCTGATGACATTACTCCTCACTCAGTTGTCAAAACATTGCTTCGCTCGTTAGATGACTCGTTTGATCACATTGTGCTGATGATCAAGGAAAGGACTGATTTCAGACGTCTTGTTGCCGCTGATGTTCTTGAGAGACTCACTACTTTTGAAATGGAAGAAGATGAGAAACGTGACATAAATGGATCACGAAGAAAAACTCATGCTTTGAAAGCAAAAGCTTCACGTCATTCTTCGCCCGAAGTCAGTTCTGCTTCAGGTGTAGAATCAGATGATCCTGCAAGTATTGGGAAGGATTTGGCATTGATCATGAGACGCTTCAACCGCTTCCAAAGAAAAGGTTTTTCTTCATCGAAGAAGAATTATTCTTCGAGAAGCTCCAGTCACTCTTCTCACCGTTCATCCGCAAGAAGTACTCCATCAAAAGAAAACTGTTGCTACAAGTGCAAGAAACCAGGTCACTTCATTGCTGATTGTCCTCTGTGGGAAGCTGAGAACAAAGCAAAGCATTCGCTCAGAGACTCCTCATACAAGTCCCACAGATCTTCAAGAAGCTATGAATCCAAGAGACATGATTCCAGTATGAGAAGAGATAAGAGGAAAGATTCTGATGATGATAAGAAGAAGAAGTATCACAAGAAGCGTGAGGGTTCTTCTTCGAAGACTCACTCGTCTCGTCGAAGCAGCTCTCACAGAGCCAAGGCCTATCTAGGAAAGGAGATGAACTCTGAAGACGAAGCCTCTGGGTTCGAATCTCATTCAGGCTCAAGGTCTGGGTCTGGGTCTGGGTCCGAATCAGATGGTGTTGCTGGTTTGGCATTTGCTTCGTCAGATGCTTCGGCAAAAGTTTCGAGCTCATTCTTCACCAACTACAGTAGTGAAGATGAATCTCCTGCATATTGCTTCATGGCCAAGGCAAAGGTATCCTCATCAAAATCTAACTATGATACTTCTGATTGTTCCTCATATGACAGTGATTCAAAGATAAGCTATGCTAAACTTGCTAAAATTGCTTCAATCCAACAAGATGAACTAGATTCAATAAGCAAAACCATTAAGAAATCAGAAACACTGTTGATCGATGAGATAGAGAAAGGTCAAACTTTAACTAATGAGCATGAAGCTCTAAAAGAAAAGTTTGAAGAGTTATCCTCTCGGCATGATCTTCGTTCGGTTGATTATGAGAAGCTTACCTATGAATTTCTTCAGAGGAAAATGGCTCTCGAAAAACTGAAAGAGGCTCATGAAGAGTTGGAAAATGTCAACCTCTCTCTCATGGCTCAACAAGGTTCTGAAGCAAATCATGAAACTGAATCACCCTATTTGGCTTGTTTGGAACGAAGCAAAACTGATTCCAAAGGCAAAGCTCCTATTGTTATTGATGATACTAACGCCTCTGATGAGGAAAACCCTGTTGTTACCGAGGAACTCCTCAGGTTGAAAAACTTATTTGAAACAGGGATGTTCAAAAGTGTGCAAGGACACCAGTATCTCTGTGATATCCTGAGGAAAGCCCTCCTTCACAGGAATCCCAGGAATGAAGGTGTTGGGTTTGAGAGAAAGATAAACCCCGATGGCACCTATTGGGAACCTGAGCAGTATCCTAAGACTGTTTGGGTCCTTGCGAAAGGGAACCCCATTGAAATTGCTAACCTTTCAGGTTTTGATTGCAAGATGAACAAAGACATTGTGGACGAATCACTTGATTCTGACTACAAGCTCATCAAAGATGAACAGGGAAAGGTTTCAGCTGAGTATATTGGTACTCCTCCTAAGAATGGCTTCTATAAGAGGCAAATATGGGTGCAGAAAGCACTTGTGGAAAAACTGCCTGCTAACCATACCATGCAGGGAAAGTCTTCGGTTCCACCGAATCATTTCTATTCTCTTGAAACGAGAAATGATCCTTTGGTGACCGAATCAAATGTTCCGCAGAAGCAATACTATCGTACTGGTCGTCATACTTATCGTCCTCACAATAATCATACTAAGATTGCATATGCTCATACTTATGCTAACCGTTCACAGAGGACTTACATTTATGGTGTGCTTGATGGTACACCGAAGCAATATACTCCTGTTCGCTTTAATATTGCTTCAGCCAGTGCTTCAACGTCTTCTCAGTCACCTGCTCGTTTGTGGGTGGTTAAGAAGAACTAATTCTTCTGCAGGGCTATGTCTCCGGTGGATCCGAATGGGTCATGGATAGTGGTTGTACAAATCATATGACCGGAGACAAGGAGTTATTCACCGAAGAAAAACTATCTCAGTCTTCTCTCAAGTTCATTACCTTCGGTGATAACAACAAAGGTAAAGTGTTAGGTTTGGGTAAGATTGCCATATCGAGGGATAAGCACATTGACAAAGTTATGCTAGTCCAATCACTTGGATATAATCTTATGTCTATTTCGAAGTTATGCGATATGGGTATGCTTGTTCTATTTTCTGCTTCGCGTTGTGTTGTCTTTTCACAGGATGACTATACGTTTGTCTTCGAGGGTTACCGAAAGGGAGATTTATACATTGTTGATTTTTCTTCGGGCCCTGCTGTATCCACTTGCTTAATGGCAAAAGCTTCATCTGGGTGGTTATGGCATCGAAGACTTGGTCATGCAGGGATGAAAAATCTTCATAACTTAGTGAAGAAGAATCATGTTATTGGTCTTAGTGAAGTAATTTTCGATAAGGATCGTCTCTGCAGTGCCCGTGAAGCTGGTAAAATCACGAAGAAACATCATTCAGCGAAGACTATCATGACTACCACTCGTCCTCTTGAATTGCTTCACATGGATCTTTTTGGTCCTCAAAATTATGCAAGTCTGGGAGGAAACAAGTATGGTCTAGTTATTGTTGATGACTTCTCTCGTTATACTTGGGTTTTCTTTCTGGATGACAAGAGCAAGGTTGTTGAAATCTTCAAGTCATTCGCCAAGAGAGCTCAAACAGAATATGAATTATCTATGAAGCATATCCAAAGTGATAATGGAACTGAATTCAAAAATACTCATATTGAAGACTTTCTTGATGATCATGGATTTACTCATGAGTTCTCTGCTGCTTATACACCTCAACAGAATGGTGTTGTTGAAAGGAAGAATAGAACTCTTATTGAGATGGCCAGAACTATGCTTGCTGAATACAAGACTCCTATTAGATTCTGGGCCGAAGCAATTAACACAGCTTGTCACATCATCAACAAGGTTTACCTTCACAAGTTTTTGAAGAAAACTTTGTATGAGCTTATCACTGGTAACAAACCAAATGTTTCATACCTTAGAGTGTTTGGTGCTGCATGCTTTATTAGAGACATGAATCATAGCTCCAAATTTGCCCCTAAGGCACATGAAGGTTTTCTTCTAGGTTATGGCTCAAACTCTCACACTTACAGGGTCTATAACTCTCACTTTGGGAAAGTTATGGAAACAGTGAATGTGAGATTTGATGAAACTAATGGCTCTCAAAAGGAGCATTTGCCTCATGATCTAGATGAACCTCCTCTTGATGAAGTGATCAGGTCCATGGCTATTGGAGAGATTCGCCCTGTTGAAGCCAATGCTCGTCAAGCTTTTAGGGATGATGATGTTCCAATGTTCCCACACATAGCCCGGGGCGCTGGAGATCAACATCCTGAAGCAAATGATGAACAGGACGAAGGAAATGCTGATGCTGAAGGTGAAGCAGTTCCTGAAGCTGAAGCTGATCCTGAAGCAGAAGCTGAGCCTGACGCAAATGATTCAATCTTATCACGAGTCCGAAGAAGAGTTGATGTTGACTCGATTCTTGAAGAAATTCATCAACCAGGTCGTCCTACAACTCGATCTCGTACTCGTTTGGCTAACTTCTGTGGAAATTTCTGCTTTGTCTCCATGTTAGAACCATCAAAGTTTGATGAAGCCATGAAGGATCCAGATTGGTTAACTTCCATTCTCAAAGAACTTAACCAATTCGAGCGAAACAAAGTCTGGTCCTTAGTAGATAGACCTGACCCCTCGAAGCACAACATCATTGGTACTAAGTGGATCTTTCGCAACAAGCAAGATGAAGATGGTATTGTGGTAAGAAACAAAGCACGTCTGGTAGCACAAGGTTACACCCAAATTGAAGGTATCGATTTCGGTGAAACATATGCTCCAGTTGCTCGTCTCGAATCCATTCGTGTTATGCTTGCTTTTGCAAATTTCAATGGTATTCTGCTTTATCAAATGGATGTGAAGAGTGCTTTTCTTAACGGAGAAATCGAGGAAGAAGTGTATGTTATGCAGCCTCCAGGTTTTGAAGACCCAAAGAAACCCGACATGGTGTACAGGTTACATAAGGCTCTGTATGGGTTGAAGCAAGCACCTCGTGCTTGGTACGACACCTTGAAGGATTTTCTTCTGAAGAAAGGCTTCAAACCAGGAACCACTGATCCAACTCTTTTCACTCGATCTTATAATGGTGATTTGTTTGTATGTCAAATATATGTAGATGATATCATTTTTGGATGCACTAACACTGAAATCAGCGAAGAATTTGCCACTATGATGTCGAAGAAATATGAAATGTCTATGATGGGTGAACTGAAGTTCTTTCTTGGACTTCAAATCCGTCAACAGAAAAATGGCACCTTTATTTCTCAAGAAAAATATCTCAAGGATTGCCTGAAGAAGTTTGGTCTTACTGAATGCAAAACTATCAAGACGCCAATGCCTACCAATGGCTTCTTAGATGCAGATGAGAAGGGGAAAGCCTTCGACCAGAAGAAGTATCGGTCTATGATTGGATCTCTTTTATATCTTTGTGCATCTAGACCTGACATTATGCTTTCAGTTTGTATTTGTGCTCGCTTTCAGGCAAATCCAAAGGAATCACATCATACTGCCGTAAAGAGAATTCTTCGTTATCTTGCTCACACACCTACCTTGGGGTTGTGGTATCCCAAGGGTACTCAGTTTGATCTTATTGGCTATTCTGACTCATACTGGGCTGGTGATCGTGTGGATAGGAAATCAACTTCAGGGACTTGTCATTTCCTTGGAAGATCACTTGTGTGTTGGGCTTCGAAGAAGCAAAACTGCGTTTCAATATCTACTGCTGAAGCTGAATACATTGCAGCTGGGTCATGTTGTACCCAGATTCTATGGCTGAAGCAAACGCTGAAGGATTATGGTATTCATGTGAAGAAAATTCCTCTCCTATGTGATAATGAGAGTGCAATCAAAATTTCTTACAATCCTGTACAACACTCTCGCACGAAGCATATTGATATTCTCCATCATTTTCTTCGTGATCATGTTCAGCGTGAAGATATTGTCATTAGTCATGTCAGAACAGAAGATCAACTGGCAGACATTTTCACGAAACCATTGGATGAGAAAAGGTTCTGTACGTTAAGGTGTGAGCTCAATATATTGGACTCACGACATGTACGGTAAGACTGAAGTTTTTTTTTATTTACTTCGTAGCTTATCTATTTAGTTTCGTTGTTTGTTTTTAAGCTTCGTTTTCTTCCTTTTAGTTTCGTTTGGTTTTTGTCCTCTATGCTTATCACCTTTTGCTTCGTTTGATTTTTCTTCAAGGTGATAAGTTTCGGACCCTACTCCTTCTATTCTTTTTCGTTCTTCTCTATCTGTCCAAAATGGTTGAGCACAATTGACACGACAAGTATTTTGCTTCGAACGTCATTGAGTTCCGAAGCAAATGCTTCCAACTTTCATCGAAGTTTTTGCTCATGTCGAGGACTTATTCTTCGGTCGTTGAGATCCCGTCAAATCCGGGTCGTTGAGATTTTCTCGCGATTCGCCACGAAATCCTCGCCGTAGAATCCGGAGAGACAGGCGCTGGGGGCCGTTCGATCTGATCTGACAACTCCTGTCAGACCGGCCTATATAAGGCATCCCCACCCCAGCGAAGCCAACCTCATCTCATTCGTGTCTCCCCGGAACCCTATCTCTCCCGAGCGCCGCCGAGCTCCTCGTCCCCGTCGCCGTTCTCGCCGCTTAGCTGCCGGAAGAGCGCCGCCGTGGACTTCACGCCGTCGACGAGCACGTCTTCCCCGCTCATCGCCGTCGTAGAAGCTTGACGCCACCAAGTTAGGGTACGCCAAGCCTTGATCCAATCTCCATTCCCTCCGTTTGTCTGTTCCAGATTGGATCCAAGTTCTTAGTTCATTTGTTTTTGGTTGATTTCATTAGGTTTCCTTGATCCGTTGGATCGTTGCTCTGTTGGGAAACTTGTTTCTGCTAGTCAAGGTTTTCATCTCGATTCAGGTTAGAACTTAGGGTTAGAACTCATCTGTTCTGCGTTAGGGTTTCAATTCAGATTGAGTCTAGCTCAGAACAGACCAGAAACTCTGCCCCAAATTCTTTACTGAATCTCTTGTCAAAAGTCTTTGAACGAAACTTTTGTTGGTGCTCATTCCATACTCGTCTTTTTCCTTCGCTACCCTTGTGCTTCTTTCACAGGATGTCTGCGGAGTTAGAATTCGGCAATGAGTCACCAAACCTTGATCACATCAACGAAGCAGAACAGACTGCTCCGAAGAAGAAAGGAGGAAGAACGAAGGAAAAGAACAATGCCAGAGGCATCCCTGAATCAATTCGGCTTTCTCTGGGTTATGACACACCTCCAGATGAGACCAAGGAGCAGCGCAAGAACCGATTGCAAAACATTCGCCGGTACTGGGCAGTTCGTTGGTACAAGTACAAGAGTATTCCCACCTGGAAGTGGACCATGCAGTTCGCCTTCAGTCCACCATATCGATATACTTCAACCATGTATAGTCAGTACACTGAAGAAAATCGTCACTTGTACTACCCAGTTCCACCGAAGCTTCCTCACCCCAACACCCTCAAGACACCTGATGACTATCCATATGAACAAGAACGTTTGAGAATTGCAGCTGAAGCCAAAAGGCTGAAAGAAGAGAAGAAAGCAGCCAAGCTGGTCGAAGCTGAAGCCCAAGGTGATGGGCCTAGCAAGAAGAAGAAGAAACTGAAGAAGAAATCTGCTTCACCACCCCACGCCACCACTGAAGATGAAGAACATGCCAGATTAGAGCAAGCTTCTCTGGAAGACTCCATCATGGATGAATCCAATGCAGCTGATGACGAATCAGAAGTCGAAGCTGATGATGAATCAGAGGATTCTGCTCCCCCCAAGAAGCAAAAACTTAAGATCCCGCTGAAGAAGAAGCCAGGAGAAAAACCTGATGCTAGGGTCAAGCCTTCTGCTCGCCTCAATATTGACCTCTCTAATCTAGTGGTCTCGAGGCCCTTGGCCTCCAAGCCACCGGCTGACGCCCCTGAAGAAGAGAGAAGATCCAAACAGAAGCAAGACCTCGCCAAGAGACAGCCTGCAAAGGTTTCAGCCCCACCGAAGCCCAAGCAGTCTGCTGCATCAAAGCCTTCAGTGAAGCACAAGCTCACTGAAGAAAAATTGAGAGAAAAAGACCTCGAAGAGGCACTTGAGCGCAATATCGCTGCCCGAAGCGCAGCCGCCAAGAAGAAGGCCGAGGAAGATGCTGCTAGGCAGCAAAGGGATTTAGATGCTGCCAAGATTGCTGCTGAGAAGGCTGCGACGAAGCGAAAGCTCGCCGAAGCCGCAAAGAATGAAGAGAAGGCAGCAGCTGAAGCTAAACAGATTGCTGATACTAAAGCTAAACGCAAGGCTTCGTTAGAAAGCCTCAGGACAAAGAAAGCAGAAAAAGCTGCTAGGGCAAGCCAGAAGAAGCCCGTGGTCGATATGTCTCCCTCAGCCATTCCATCGAAGCAGAAAGGCATATCCTTGCCTGAAGCTCAAGCTGAAGCTGATCCTCAGAGTGACCAACCATTCCCTGACCCTCATGAAGAAGAACTCTGGGATCAGTTGGGCATCACTGAAGCCCTTTGGGAGAAGTGTGTTGCTGAAGATCCAGAAGCTTTTGATGTTGGAGAAGTCTACATCTCCAAATCTATTGAAGCAATGATCATCACCATGATCAGTCAGCTGAAGGATTTGCATTCCAGAGATAGGGCTGAAATGAAAAAGATTCACAACTATCAGAAGAGAGTTGAATCTGAACCTGAAGAAGAGTTCAAACAGCACGCCTTGGGATTGCTTCAACGAGTGACTGAAGTCAATTCCACCACCAAAAATAATATCAAAATCTTCAAAGGCAGAGTCAAGGCTGCTGTAGATGACATGGTGAAGACCCATAATGCATCCATTGTGGAGAGAGAGTCCAGGAAACGTAAAGCTTCGCCTGAAGCTGAACGTGTTGTTGCACCATCTCCTAAGCCTGCTGCAACTAAGGCTACAGGACCCTCACCAAAGAAGAAGACCACCAAGAGGCGCAAGGTTACTTTGTCCGAAGCCGCAGACATGGATACAAGTGATGAACGGTTACAGGATTCTCCTGAAGCAGTTCCCACCCCTGCACTGAAGCCAAAGCCATCCAAGCCCACTCCAAAGCCTTCAGCCCCACCCACCAAGACTCCCATTCCTCCTCCTACAAGAACCACCCCCAAGCCAACTCCACCTCCAAGAACTCCAACTCCCACTCCTACGCCTGTTCGAACAACCACTCCCATACCACCTCGTGTTCCCACACCCATTCCCCCTCGTGCCCCAACCCCCGAACCACAAAGGATTCCCACTCCACCTTCATCCCCTCCGCATGAAGCCAATGCTCCATCCCCAACTCACTCCAGAACCCATGTTTCCCGAGACTTTCCCCCCGCCAGAACTGTTCAAGAGTCTGCAGCCCATGTGCCCGACACTGAAGCACATGATGACGAAGACGAACAAGTCCAGATTCTGAATCCATCGCAAGAGCAAGCGCTAGTAGTCGCTCAATCTGCTGGCCATTCCAGAGTCAATCCAATTGCTCCTCTGCAAAGGATTCGTGAGCGTTCTCGTCCATGCCAAGATACCCAGCTTGACTTCATCTACCCTCGTGAAACCTTTCCCATTTTCAAGGGTGTTGGTTGTTCTTCGAGCCATGGCCCGGAGTTTGACATGGACCAGCATAGGAAGAATCTTCGATTGTTTGGTGTCAGTCCATATGCGTCGGATCGAACTGCTGATGATCTTCGCTTTTGGACAGCATAACAGCAAATCTTATACACCAAGGTCTTCTGTCAGCAAGGCGTCCTGTTTCGGCACAAGTTTTTGGACATGCGAAGTCTCTCAACTGCCTCATGCTTTCAGAATGTCCTCGAAACTATTGAAAACTAGAATTTGACTTGGCTGTTTGCATTGATCACACCCTTCAACTCCGAGCTCATCAAACAATTCTATGCAACACTTTATGTATCTGGTGAAGCTGATGATCTCAGCACATGGATATTGGAATGGATGATTCAAGGCAAAGTATTCAGAATGACTTCAGTTGAATTCATGGAAATTGTTAATATTCCAAGACACTCTGGTGTTCATGAAAAGATTCATACTGAGCCAGTTCTGTCTGAAGAAGTATTTGCAACTTTGCTGGACCCTGAAGCCACTGAAGGCCATATTCCCCAAAACATTCGCCCGAAGCATTTGAATTTCATTTCCAGGACTTGGTTTTATATCCTGTCCAACTCATTGATTCCTTTGAGTACTGCTTTGGAAGAATCAAATCTCTATCCTGAAACAAGGCATGCTATCATGAAGCTCACTCATGGTCTTCTATTTGACTTTGAAGACTGCTTCATCAGGAATATGGTTCTTGCAGCAGAGCTACCATTCACACTGAAACCTTATGCTCCTTGGCTGCAAGTTGTCTGTGATTATGGCAGGAATGAAGACTTTGTGGCTCGTCATCACCCGAAGCTTTTCACGCCCCCAGTGCGTGACTCTTTGGATCTGCTGAGGAAGCCCAATGATCCCTTTGCCAATTATGTTGGTGTTCGCCACGAAGTCAATGAGCGCAACTTATCAAAGAAGTTTCAGAAAGACTGCCATCACTTTGAAGTTAATCTTCGTTCGCAGCAAATGCTTGAAAACTACATTGAAGCAAATCAACGCCAGATGCAATGGCTTGCTAACGAGATAAATCGTGTTGGCAACATTGCTATGAACAACAATCAGTACCTGCGTGTTCTGAAGCATCATTCCTGGCAGGGCCTCCGACAGTTCAACTCAGTGAAAAGACTTCGTAAGCATCGCATCTTCAAAGAATATGACCATCTACGCCGAAACTTTTCACGTGATGACACTGTGGACCGCCCGACTCAGAAGATCCCTCCCCTGCACAAGCTTGATGAAGTCTTCTTCGTCAACGAACCTGAACCCATCAGGCCTGACACCGTCTCGGAGAATGACTCCATCACCTCCAAGGACGACGACGGCCTCGACGACAGCGACCTCGACATCAACCTCATCACTCAGAGTCGTCATGAAGCTGTTCCCGCGTCTTCTTCCGAAGAATAATCCTCGGGCGATGAATCTTCGTCTGATGAGTCCTCATCGAGCTCTGCTTCATCGGGTCCTGAGGGTGCTGATGCCACGCGTTAGATCTCTCGAACCTCCTCTCAACCTTTTGTCCAATCATTGAAAAAAAGGGGGGGAATGAGGGCATCGATGAGTTAGTTCTGCATCGGGGAAAGGGTTTGCCATTTGCTTCGTTTGGTTAAGTTACAACAAACATTCCATTCTTTTTCGATTGGGTTGTAACTTAAGTTTTACTTCGGTCATACTACTCTGTGGTACGCCTAAGTTTTAATAACCACTTTGCTTGCAAGTATTGCTTCGTACCTTCTATCTTGCAGGTGGTTGTCTCTTTCTAAGTCACAGGTTATTGGAAGCAATTGCATTCATTCCTGGATATATACATCATCTAATGCAATTGTATTCGCTAAGATATTATGTTTTACTCTCCACCGAAGAAATTCTTCTCAAGCATTAACTTCGATTATATAAATCTTCGATGCTTGCATTCAGGGGGAGCCAAAAACTTCATATCTTAGAGTTTGTCCCTTCACTTCACAAAATCTTCAATATCTTTTATCGATGCCTGTTTTGTCAACAATAGTCCAAAAAGGGGGAGATTGTAAGAGCAAAAGTTTCACCCCGTGTGTTTTGGATATTGTTGGACAAGACAGTAGAGGAACTAACAATGTTTTCTAGTGTAAACAGTTGTATAGGCTCCTGAAGGACAAGCTAAGTGATAAAGCTTCAGGGAAGTTCTTCAAGTTATCGAAGCATTACCCATGGAGCGAAGCTTAATCATGAAGGATGACCCCCAAAAGTGAAGGTGTCCTGAAGCTCTACTCATTGAAGGAAATGAAGAGGACGGCGCAAGACTTAGATGTTTTTGTGTAGTTCTTTTTCTGTTATTTGAGTCATAGGACAAACCGTACTATCAAGAGGGGTATTTCGTTTGTGGATCCCGAAGTCATTGAGATATGCTCAGATCAAATCCACACCAAGTGAGAGCCTGAGTGAAGAAATCTCATGTGCACTAAGTTAAGTTTCGGTAGCAAAGACTTCGTTCTTGGGCTACTAAAGCCGAACTTAGTCCGTGAGTCAGCTTTACTTGTTCCTCAAGTAAAGTTGCGCAGTGATGACAAATCCGACCGTTGTGGACACGTGTCAAGGTGTCACCTCGGGTCAATTTGGTCATTCCGCACCTCGGGATCGCCAACTATAAATACGCCGCCCCCTCCTCCATTTGAAGGAGGCTTCTCGAAGATTATTCCTAAGAGAGATTGCAGAGAGCAACCCAAAAACGCCACCGAAGCAAAACCCAAAATCCAGTTACTGAAACCTAAGTCCCATTGATCTGAGTAGATTAGAGATGACTTAGGTGGAAGCTTGCTAGCCTTTTTATCTTGGAGAACTGCAAGTCTCCTAGACGGTTAGAGAGTTGTTCTTCAGAGAGCGAAGAGTAATTGTCGCCTTGAAGTCCAGTTTGTCAAAGGTTTCGGTGATTTCCTTAATAATCAACCACGAGTGAAGAACTGGACAAGCTCAAGGAGTTTGGTGAAGTGGAGCAACGGACGGAGAGAGTTTTGCTCCAGGTGCTCAATCACCAGTCCCTCCAACCAGACGTAGCGCTTTGCAGAGCGTGAACTGGTCGAACAAACATCGTCGAGTCCCAGCTCGTTTTACTTCAAGCATTTACCTTCAGTATTGCATTTGCTTCACTGTTATGCTTCAATGTGTTTTGATTCACCGCATTTAGTTTCGCTTCCAGTTATTCTTCGCTATTCCGCACTGCTTATGCTTCACTTCAATAGTTTCCGTAGAAAATTTGAAGTGATCATTCACCCCCTCCCCCTCTGATCACATACTTGGACTTTCACTTCTACATAGCCCTCATATGGTTATGGGTTATCTACCATTACTCATTTAGGCCCATATTTTCATGTTCACGTTGCAAGTACGTTCATTTCTATGCTTTTGACATGCATTTTTAACCCATGCTTGCCATTACACATGATTCATCATCCTACCAGTTATATGTGTAGTTGCATGCTTGGTGGAGATAAGTGTTTCTTTTGCCATGTTATTTGTGTGCCCTGTGATGTTGATGATACTAGTTTGGGAGAGTCATGATGAAAATTTGTTCTTTTTGTATAACTCCTCACCAATATAGTTATACATTGGCCACAATTTTCTTTGGCTTTGTGCATGCTTGCAATGAATTTAAGGTAGACGATTATTCACTTGTCACGCACATTAGCACGACTACCTTACCTTTGCATTCTTTGCCTCAAAGAATGATCATGTTTTTGCCCATGCGCCTATGCCTATGGATGTGCTCATTTCATATGTGTTGCCATGTTACACTTCCTTGTCATACTACCTGATATGCACGATGACAACACTTGTTGGGTGAATCACCACTTGAATGGTTGGTTTTGTAGTAATGCTAACCACATTCGTTTTACAAGTGTTTGTCGTGCTTGCTCATTTTGAAGGAAACATAAGGAGATGCAACATAGAGGCCATATGAAACATCATGATGGCAAGTGTTAACTTTAACACTGGGATACCCTTCCCATGATGACGAGGATCTCGATCCGAGGATGGATATTTCCTCGGCGACGGCGGGGGGGGGGGGGGGGTCATGTGGTGCATCCTAGCACCATCATCATGGACTTGTATCCATTGCGAAGGGACACACGCATGTACATCCTTAGGTGAATTTTACCTTTATGTGTGTCTACTTGGTTCTCTCTTGTATGGTATACTACTTGACACCCTCGTACATGTATAGGTTTGAGATGAGCTCAATGCACATCGAGTAGGAGTACAAGCGCAAGAGCACAATGACACCATCCAAGCGGGATGCATGGAAGAAAATGCCGAAAAAGATGGAGCGACAAGGAGAAGAGAGAAGAAGCAATGGAGGAGCGCTCTCAGCCACCACCGGAATGTCCGCTCCCAAAGGTCGGTTTGTCCCCTTTGAGAGCTGCAACAACTCGAGCTACTGGGACTACATCGACCCTGATCGAAATGTCCGGCCCCACAGACTGGGCTATCCTATCCAGGCCGACCAGGCTCCTCTACAGCACCACCGACCGGTTCCCACAAGCCAATCGGATTGTCCGACCCAAGGCCTCAGACTGTTCGATAGCCCCCGTTTCAACATGTTTCGACCTGGTTTGGCCCATGAAACTTTACCCTTTTTCCTTTACTTGTCCATTTATTTTCTTGTACCTATATATATCCCCTCCCCTCTCTATTAGGGTTAGCTAAGATTAGAGACTTAAGAGAGTTTAGCTCATCCACCTACCCTAATGGGATCCGTCTATCATGGAGAAGAATCTTGCTTGCATGATTGCGAAGACCTCCATCTAATGGAGAAGAATTCCTCGTGTGGATTATCAAGACCTCCTTAATTGGGGAAAACTCTCTCTTAAGCACCACCAACTGAATCCACGGATGAAAGTCTAGGCAGCCCCAACAACAGAGCGGGCCAACGCGTGGTGTCGATATCAACAACGACCAAGATAGTGTCGGTATTATGGCAAGTAGGGTCATTGAGCTTGAAATGTCGCAAGAAGCAACATGACGAGGTTGTCACAACAACAAATCTCGTCCAAGCCAAAGAAGACAAGGGAACCGACCCGATGATGACGTGCGCCGAGGACGTGCACGAATGCACGACACCTCTAGGCGCTCGCGCCCCGGTCCCGGCGTTGACATATATTGACCCACCAGCACACACGAGCGGTGTCCCAACCATGAACGCCTCGACCAAGGAGCTAGCAACAATCGGGACCCCGATACCCATGGGTGGCTACGTCTTTCTCAACAAGAAGAGGGTTGTGATTACGTCCACACACGATGAGGACAACCGTGGAGAGGTCTAGTTCCTTACACGAGCAAGACAAAACCACATGTTCTAATCGATTGACATATTTATCGAGGTAAACCGGTCTCTGTGCGGTTAGCAGACGAATTGGTTGTCGAGATCCATGCCTGCGGCACCGTCGTATTTGCTGTCAATAAGATAGACCGTCAGGTGTTCACTCATATTCTTTTAATCTTGGCACTCAAGTATAAGGTCGCCAACCTCGGCCAATTCGACAAGAACTGATATTATCATCCGTGCGCAATCATGCCCTTTGTATCTGATCATCATTCATAGATTACATTTCACCATCGAAAGCAACCAAACAATAATTAAAAAAAAAGGAATATGAGACCTTTCCATGATCACAATCCGCGAGGCCGTCCCAACACGGCAACACCCCCGGGCCGCAGCGTGCCCAACCATCCGCCACCGTCGCCGGAATGGAAGAGCCACATCCCGAGCTGGGCAGCGCCGCCCCGCCGGGGAAGGATTCCACGGTCCGCCTGTCCATGGATCCACTCCTAGGAGGCCGCGGAGGAGGTGCCGCGGCCCGGAGGGAGCCGGCGCGAGGAGGGCGGCGCCGCCGGAACTGCGTATCGCTGAACTATGTATGGGGGTCTCCCTTTCTATCTCCGTCTAATATATTCACATAGTCACATGCAGTCCTCCTCCTCCCTCATGTTTCGAAGAAACTGCAATATTTCTTTTGCTTGGTTCTCAGTTTATTGACTGCAATAAACAATCGAGATCTGTATCTTGACTCATGATTTCTCTCGCGCCATGCATGCAAACTAGGCCTCTCCTGTTAGTTCCATGAAAAGAGCAGCATTGCATTGCAGCACATCATTCCAGATAATTCAGAAAAGACATTAAACTTTGATAGTCCAAATCATACATGAAAATTGCCTCGACCTGACGTGACATAACCTTGTTTTATGTTCCCAAAAGAGAACCACCGACTGAAATCTAAATGTGATGTAAAGTTCAACTCCATGCCTAACTACATCATCACACGCGGATGCGGTTCATCTGAGATAATCTAAATCATAGTACATGAAAACTGGTTCTTCCTAACATATATGATAACCTTATTTATGACCCCGAAAGATAAAACCATCTCTAAAGCTAAAGCTTGATGTGAACTAAAACTCCTTCTGACTAGCACAGGCTCACACATAAATTGTGCAAGAATCAGCAGGTAGAGGAGCATCTCTCTCGAAGTTAGGAGCTAATGACCTAACTACCAGCCTCCATCTCAGTGATTAACATCGTTCATTAATAAATCCTGCAGTCAGAAAACAAGTTCAGTTAGATGCAAACTTAACTAGTAGTGCAAAGACTGAAAAACCTAGAGACAAAAAGTAAATGCCAAAACGAAAGCACAGGCTGGTTAAAAATGGGCAGGCATCATGCAGGAAAAGAATGAGAAAGCTTCTTACTTCATCAAGCATGTCGGTCACGGTCAAAATGTCATCCATGGAAATACTTCCTATTTCCCAGTCTTCTCCTATGATGAAATCATCATTGTTGGAATTCAGTTGACCATCAACGGCTTCCTGATTAGCTCCTTGTTCTTGCGCAGGGAGGACGCCACCATTCAGCATCTGAGTTGGTGCGGCAGAAGTGCCCATCTGAAGGCTAGGCATTGCAGAACCGACGCTTGAAGCACCACCAAATGTGAAGTTACCATCCAGCATCTCTACCAAGCTTGCGTTGTCGTTGATTGCAAAGTTACCATTCGGCATCTCTACGGAGCTTGCGTTGTCGTTGGTTTCGAAGTTACCTTCTGTGTTGTTGTCGATTTCGAAGTTACCAATACCATTCAGCATCTCTACCAAGCTTGCGTCGTCGATTTCGAAGTCCAGAATCTCTTCCGAGCTTGTGTTGTTGTTGACTGCAAAGTTACCATTCAGCATCTCTGCAGAGCTTGCATTGTCGTTGATTGCGAAGTTACCATCCAGCATCTCTGCCGAGCTTGCGTTGTTGTTGTTGACTGCAAAGTTACCATTCAGCATCTCTGCCAAGTTTGCGTTGTCCCTGGTTGCAAAGTTACCACCCAGCATCTCTACCGAGCTTGCGTTGTTGTTGTTGCTGTTGATTGCGAAGTTACCATTCAGCATCTCTACCGAGCCTGTGTTGTTGTTGATGGCTACGTTGTCGAACGGCGCTGTCTGCTCATGGGGATCTGCCATAGACGCTGAGTTGCTTATGAAAGCTGCAATTTGGTTCTGCAGCTCGTCCTGACTCATCGGTATCTGGCCTGTGAGCTGGTTGATGTTGGGGGTGTTCACCTGCGATGTGCCTAGAGTCGTTCTCCCATAGTTATGGCCAAGACCAGGAAGCTTTGTAGCTGCTTGCCAGGAGTTGCCTGAGTCAGTGTTTCCATATGCATTCCTCTGAACCAAAGGCTGAAGCCCCAGCGGGCGAGATGACTGCGCTGAAAACATCCCACCATTTGGTCTGCCTGCAAAGGAGCTGCCACTGCCAGTGCTACGAATGCCACCATTTGGTCTGCCTGCAAAGGAGCTGCCACTGCCAGTGCTACGAATGCCACCATTTGGTCTGCCTGCCAAGGAGCTGCCACCGCCAGTGCTACGGATGCCTTTGTTCGCCTCCAACAGATTGCAACGCAGCGTGCTCATGTAGGATGGCTCGCCGCGGGAATGGCCTGAACCAAATGCATGCCTCATCCTTGTGGCATTTGACATCTTTGCATATGAGCAGGAGGACGAGTGCCACGGTCTCCTCGCACCTGGCAGCAGTGACGACCCAGGCACACGGTCCTTGAAGAGCAGGCTGCCAGTGCCGCCATGGACACCTGGACCACGCACTCCACGAGCAGATCGATGATCCATCCTTGTGAGAAGATTGGTAGGGTTCCAAGAGGCAGCGTTTGCGGACGGCCGATACATCCCATGTCCATGGTTATGATATCTGAAACCTTCTCCCGGTTTGTTCATACGTATGTTCAACCTTTCATATGCATCAGCAAGAGCACTGCGCTTTTCTTCCGCCTCCTCCTCGACCCTGGTGAGATACAGCTTGTACTTCTGAAATTACAGACAGGCATATGTATGAATAAAATGGCGAAATTTGTCTTAAATGGCGTAAAACCTGTCAAAACTGTGAAACTTAGGGGTAGAAAATGGAATTAACTGATATGTATAAGTAAGTATATTTAGAAAAATAATTATAATAACTAACTAAACCAAAAGAAAAGGAACAATTCTACCCAATTACAGTTTGGGCAGCATTGTGAGATATGAAAACAACCCAACATGGCAAAATATGATATAACAGATAGGAACTCAAACGCATAGAGGTCAAATACAACAAGGTGGTGTGTTCTGTATTTTGTATCAGCTTGGTATACCAATATATTACATATGTATGTAAAATTGAAAAGAGTATATAGAAGATATAGAAAGTTAACCTGCAGATGACTTGCAACACTCTCTCTAGATACGTCATCCACATTCATGAGAGCCAGTATCTTCGTCGGAACAGCCCCTGCATACATTCATATAACCAAAACGTTTTTACATTAGAGAAAATAGTGCCAAGACCACATGCTTTGTTTTGGTTAATAAGCCATGGTCAAGTGTGATCGAGCTCTCTTACTCTTGATGCCGAGCTTACGGACAGCCTCCTCAAACTTGGAATGCAGCTCACTGTTCCATGCCACCCTTGCCTTCTTCTGGCTCGGTAGGTCCGACGACATGTTCTCCTTGTCCGAGCCATAGCCATCTCCTTCATGACTCTTCGACCATTTGTACCTCCTGGTGCGCTTTGCGTCTCCTCTTGTAGGTTGCACCTTCTCAGCGGCGGCATTGCCGATGCTGCCGGAGCTCCTTGGGCCAGGGTTTCTCTTTCTAACGTGCTTCCATATGGTATTGAGGTCCTTGATGCGCACCGGTTTCACCAGGTAGTCGCACGCCCCACTGGTCATGCCTTTCATTATAGTCTCTTGCTTCCCGCTCGCCGATAACACTGCAAGGCATATCATCAGTTGCTCAGTTTCAAAATGCAGGATTTTGGTTTTAAAGTGCACTACATCACTAAAATGTCGATCCCGTGATCCCTGTGGATAAAGATTAAAAAATAGTACTGTCGATGAAGAAAAATGCAAGGAAATGACACGTTGAACAAACATCAAATGTGTCAAACAGAAATTCTGCTATATTTAATATTCACTCGAGGCACCGCCGCACCTACTTCCTTACCTTCCGTTAGTTCCAGGTCCCTGGTACAATGGTATTGTTAGTGGTATGTTGAACAACACCATTGCCAATTACTTTCAAAGTTTTAAAGGTGCCAGGCAGGGAGATCCTCTCTCGTCGTTCATGTTTAATTTGGCTGTTGAGTGTCTCGGCAAGATGCTGTTAAATGCTCAAAAGAATAATCTGCTGATACGCTTGACTCCTGATCTGATTAGTAATGGTGTTGCCATTTTACAATGCGTGGGCGACACGGTTCTGTGTATTGATCATGACCTTGACAGAACTTTCAACTGAAGGTGTTGTTTTATATATTTGAGCTTATGTCTGTCCAGGAAAATAATTTTCAAAAGAATGAGGTTCTCTGTGTGTGAGGAGATGATGATGTCATTAAACTTTACACTGACCTTTTCAATTGTCAAATTGAACATTTTCCTATGAAATATTTAGGCGTCCCTGTGAGCTATGACACTCCTAGTACTGTGGATTGGGACTTTATGGAAGCCAAATACATGAAAAAAATGATTCCTGGATTAGCAATGATGTCTCTTCGGGCGTCAGACTGATTTTGCTAAATTCTAATTTGTCGAGCATTTCTTATTACTACGTCTATGTTTCTCATGAATAACTCCTTTATCAATAAACCGGATAATCATAGAAGGAAGTTCATTTGGCAAAATGGTAATGGTAGATATCGACATTATCTGGTTAAGTGCTCTAGAGTTTGGAGGTCCAAAAACAAAGGGGGCATGGGTGTTAAAGACTTAGTTACGAAGATGCCATTATGATCGTCATCCTCAATGCCAAATTACGAGTCAATCCTGAAGGTCATGTACGCCTTCCTGAAGGTATTATTGCGGAGAGAGAGAGAGACTGCCCCGCCGAGGAGTGCGAATTTCTGGAGGCCGAGCTACACGTAGCTTTTTATTCTAAAAAAATAGTAAAACATATTTAAAAGTTTTAAAAAAATGTAAAAAAAATCTATGAAAACTTATATGTATTCCGTATGAACATGTCAAATTTGGCTTGAAAATATTGTAATATGAAGTCTGCACAAAAAAAACAAAATTTCAGCCCAAAACCAACAACAAAAATGCCCATTTAAAATCAAATATTTGTCTTTTTTTCATACGCCACATGTGAAAGTATAATGGTATAAAAATTTGCACATATGTCATATACATGTGTATATATATTCATAAAAAAATTCAATGTTTTTTAAATAATATAAAATATATTTTATAACTTGTTTAAACTAAAGGGCTACGTGTAGCTCGGTCTACGTTAGCATTATCCGTGCCCCCGCCACCCTATATGGGAGCATCATTGAGGCATCGCGGGTCTTATACTCACGCGTCTAAATATCTGCTATGTTATTCAACTGGCTTGCATGCACATGCATGCTCCTTGGACAATGCATTAGCCACTTAAGTGTAATGTTCGCTATGTTCATGACATAACATCTCTCACCCTTGTCTTCGGAGCTCCGTTGTCTTCGCGCCTCGGTCCCCACTGACATCATCTCATCATCAAGCTACTCACCATCTCACGCTCTAGAATCAGAGTACTAAGGGCTTTCCCAATGCATTGTATCTTAGCACAGTATCATAGAAGCAAAAAAAACTTAAGATACAACCACCACAATGCATTGTTTCTTAAGGGTTGTATCTTATTTAATGATTTTAGTGTCATGCATACATGTGATTGGTTTAACAATGCTTTTTGCATATGGCCACGTGTAAGGGTTGTATCTTAGCTAAGATACAACCTCCTTCTTTTTCTTCATTAAGTGCTATGCCACATAAGCAAAATGCCTATGATATCGTCGTAAGATACTACCATTGGGAGTGCGTGGTTTCTAATGCCTTCGCCAAGGCCTATTGGCCGCGAAAGCTACTCTGGATGCTAGCCATACCTTTTACCAAGGCCATGATAGTCTACTATGCAACATTTCTTCCACCTACCTTGCCACCCATCATGCCGCATAGGCGCACGAAGCACATCGATATGGATGCTCATTTTGTTTGAGTGAAAGTTTAGCTTAGCTAGCCTCATGTTCTTCATATTTAGCCGTGGCAAGTGGACGGAGAGGGAGAGTGCCAATATAATTGTGATATAACTTGGTCCCTACGAGTTAGTTAGTCCTCTAACGACCATTGACATTGCCACTAATCCAGCTACATATGACTCCCTAAGATGCATATATTTAAGGATACTAGTTCTGCATGATTGAGCTTGTATATGTATATTATGTACAAAGTGATAAATAAAAATCAAGTTTTATACTAGTACTATTTCTCTAGCTTTCTACATGCTGGATTTACCTAGAAACGCATTGCATAGACTGATTACACCCTAAGTCAAGTTTGATTCCACCCCGTCCCACGGTAAACAACTCATGTTTCCCAATGATCTCTAGTGAATCCAGCATGGACTCGAGGGGACCCTCCTTCGTTGAGTCACACCACAATTTTCCCATGACTTCCTCCTGTAACGAGTAGATAAAAACAAGAGGGGCAACAATGTTGTATAGGAACTTTGTCATTCCAGTTCTGGGAGTGACACAAATCCATCTTATCCATCGTTCCAATAGCAATAGTAACACCGATGCCAAAGTTAATCAAGAGGTGAAGGGACGAGGTGGAGGAGAATCCACTTCCAAAATTCACATCTAGTGGCGAAAGTCGTGGCGATCTTAATCAAGGAGTATTATTGTACACCATTGCCTCCTTCAAGAATAAGGGTGGACGACTCAACATATGGGATGGAAAAGCACGTTAATCAGGTGATAGTGCAACCTTTCTTAGAGATGAACCTTGAGTAATGAATTCAATGGGGATGCTCTGATTTGTTCTTTGATACTTTTGGGATAACCATCTTCTTCAATCATAATACTGTTCTCGAACCAAATATTCTATTGTATTTGTAAATTTTTATACCATTACCTTTATTAACCAAAAAAATTCAATGTTTAGCCATTGGCAATCACGATTTACTCTCGAACCATTTTCCTTTGTGTTACACATTTTGCAATCAATCACTTCATAAGTGTGTCTGTCATGACCCAAGTATGAACCAGAGATGAACATGAGGACCGACGCTATTATTTTGAAATAGTTTGAGATATACAAGGAGATCAGGGGCAAGGAATCAACAAAGCAAAGAGGACAGTTTCATGCAGCAATAGGCGAGGACATGATCAAGGGTGAGTATAAAAAGAGGATTCACTATTGATTTGGTTCCCTCCAACCATGCTTCCTTTGTTGTATTTGTACCTAGCCTCATATGACTTCCATGTGGGACCAACCTCTAAGAGATGGACCACCACCCATTTGTGTTTACTAGATGATACCCCGCGCGTTGCTTCGGGAATTGTTTAGAGAAACAATATAAGATATATTTTTGAAACATGAGAAAAATTATTAAGTGTAGTATAATTTGATTATAAATTCTTTTTTGAATTCAATATTGTTTACAGAAAAAATGTAAGAAAATTTGATGAAAACCCAAAAAATGAGTGATTTTTGTTTTGTTAATTTATTACCTTGATAATATATCAATGAGGAAAGAATAATGTTGAGTAGAGATAGTGGAGACATCTCCACCATTGGTTAAGCCTAAAGTAGTAATATCAATTATAGATGTGCATAGAAAAAATAAAATATGAGATAACTCATAATTTGATATTTTCTTTAAAGTCTCTTATACATTATGAGGCTAAGTGCATAAAAAGTTACTATTATTTACTTAGGTTGCATGTGCATGCATAGTTAGTGGAAAATACTTTTTACATGGTGGACCTACTTGATGATGTGGATAGCTTGCATGTTAAGATAAATAGGTTTGTGAGGATGAACCATTTAGGTATTATAGATTAGGAGATAGTCCGGATATGACACACTTGCCCTATTGAAACCTGACTTGTCCCCAAGCTCGGTAATGGTAAAAACCGACACCCATGTCCAAAGCACATAATCAAGGGTCGCTCGATGTTCTATTCCAGTAATGACCGAGAAGTATCTCTGGACAAAATTCCTCTTTTTTTCCCTTGAAAAAAGTTTCACGATAAAGAAATTCCCCATAATGTATAACATGTTTTAATCCCTCAATAATATGTCACTCAGATCGATGAAATTGTTAACATAAAACACTAGGCAACTAACATGTCAAGCATAAGAAATATACTATGGTTGATCTTCCCATACTTCCATTGGCTGCGCCTATTGTAAACCTAAGGTGCACTACAAAACAGACACTTTTTATCATTGCCCCTACACCAGGATCTCACAACCTATTCCCACATCTAGCACCAGTGGCATGTGTCAAAATTTCCATTATCGAACAAAGAATGAGTAGATCGTTGAAGAGTAAGGGACAAGGAAGAGTTTCTAGATACCAACCAAAAAATTCCAGGTTTTGTACCAATAAACAACAAATTCTCACGATTATGGAAAACAAGCCCATCCTAGTCAAAAATGTTCTTCCAAAATGTTACTGCAGGAAATCATAAGATGTTGCCAGCGAAATACCCGGAAGTATTGAATGGTAAACAATGTGTTGATTCAACCATGATACTTAAAGAACATACAAAGCATTGTAACTTGAGTATGAAGGTTGCACCGGTAGGATGTGTAGTGATTTATCCAAGGATATCATCACACATGAATGATATGTTGCAACCTCCATTAGGTGGCATAACAGTGGAATGACCACTTTCTTGGCTAGTTGAACAACAAGAGATTGAAACCATGGGACTATTCAAGGACCAATATGAGGTTTGAGTGGTCTAAGAGTTTTGATCAGATGTTGTGACAATATAGGTAGGTACTTGCTATTGTTGATTTGTTGAAGATTGTTCGGGGTTTGATAATTCCAGTAATTTATCTGATGTAGTTGCTCAAGAACTTTATGGCTTTGTACCACAAGTTCATAGTACTTACTAAGTAGTTCATTATAGTCCATATTCTGATGGTTTCAGCTATCCTTTTCCTCGGTATTCCTGATATCTAAGGTGCATGTCTTAGATTCAGAGACATTTGTCCCTTTGTCCAGATTACTTTCTTGGAGAGGAGCTTGATCAGGGGTCTCTCTTTCTTCACATGCCATACATGGAGCCTCTAGAGGGTAACTCATGCCATTAGTGACTTCACAAACCCAAACTCTAAATACACCATGGAACCAACTCCACCTTCACATGTCATGCCATTAGGGCCTTCACAAACCCAAACCATAAATACATGTCATACATGAAAAAAACAGGGTCCCCTACCTCCCGTTGATGGAGCACTACCACTTCTGTTGGCTACATAGGAATTTGTTTTGGAAACTAAAGGAGAGTTTCCATAAGACAAACCCTTGTTTTTCCTACTAAAATAGAAGTGTATGTGTGACAAATCATACATGGGGGTCGCTCATATATGCGATCTAAATTTATGTGACATGCATCCAAAGGTACTTCTTCTCAGGTGGAGCTGGTTTGCAAACACTCGATTGTGCATACCCATCATTGTTGCATGGTATGTAACCACTCAAATCCCACCTCATCTCCACTAACTTGCGTAGGAAAAGCTTTCTTGGATCAGATCATCCCAACAATCTGTGAATTGGCTCATACTCAATAGTTATAGTTTCTTTGGCATCCTCCTCCACCCTCTTCATCCCTTTCTACACTCACCTCGTGCGCTGACAACCTCCTTGTCCATTGACATCACATCCTTGGTCGATGACCGATGCATTAAGATGTTTCCTAGGACTCCACTTGGGGGATGATGCTCTTGATAAGGATGCATCATTAGCTGAGATGAGGAAGGAGGAATTATCAATGACCATGTGCATGTTTGGGGTTACTCCATGCACAAGGAGGTGAAGATGACCTAGATGAAGTGATTTCATGGAGTGAAGTGCGACTGGGGGAGGAGAAGTCATCGACATGGAGTGGGCACAATAATCTCTTTTGCGCTTTGTGTGATTTGAGTGAGATAGTCTCCTATGAAACACACTTTTTTCAAGGCGAGATCAACGAGCGATCTATCACGTCAGAACAGGCGGATGTCAGATGCTCCGCTTATTGCCACATCGATCATCGACGTTTGAATATGCACATGATTTAGTTTTTAGTTGCCCCTCGTATATCTTTCTTGAAATACTAAGAGGGTGTCATGCATGTAATTTAAGGCAGAAACATGGAAGAATAGAGTAGGACAAAGAAATTACTAATGACTGGTAGATCCATCTCGAGACCGATGAGCTCAAGGAGCTTGAATCCATCCATGTCCGGCATGTACGCGTCGCTGATCACCAGATCAAACTTGTCCTCCCCCTCCCTAAGCTTTTGGAGTGCTGTCATCGCATCCCTTGCAATTGTCGCTGTGATGCGTAGGAATCAAAATCAAGAAAAACAACATATTAATGCCAATATATTTAACCACCTGAGGTCAGATCCAGATGTAATGCATGTTTAGTAACACTCACGGCGGTATTTGCAGAAGCGCAAAAGAACCTCCAAGACCTTGAGGCTTACAGAATCATGGTCAACAACAAGCACACGCAACCCTACGGGAAAGTCGCTCGGAATCGCCTCCCTTCCTTGCCTTTCCTCACGAACTTCCATATCTTATCCCCTCTATCAAACTAACCATGAGTCATGAACCAGAGTCAACAGTCAATAGAAAACATGGCTAAAACTCTACAAAAATCCAAGGACACCAAGAAAAATGCCTAAAAGTTCACACCTTGTTCAATGGATCCCTCGATGATGCGCTAGGCTCTGAACAAAGTCAAGGTCACCAGAGTTGTGGCATACAATAAGGAATCGGGGATGGGCACGAGAACTTATAAATCTACTAAAATTAATGCCTTCCATCTATAGAAATTTCCCATTCATCGTGCATTTTCCTACTCCTTAATTTCACCGTTACATTTTTATCCAATTGCCAAGGTTATGCCGGGTTTTGCCCCTCTTTGTGTTGTGTTGTGTTGTGTTGTGTTGTGTTGTGTTGTGTTGTGTTGTGTTGTGTTGTGTCGTCCACTTCATATTTGTAGGGAAAACCACATATGGTTTCCCATTACCCTAATATTTGAGGATGATATGTATGATTATAATCCTCATGAAGGGTCTTGGTGTTGTTGTTTAGGCATTGATAAGTCAACAACATTCATTGTGTCAAATATATACTTCTCAAATAAACTGAAGAAATTTGTAATGTGATCATATAACCTAGGAGTTGTTATTTTCTATGAGAGTACGTGCATCACATTCTCCCATGATAATGAACACTTTATTAAAACATTAAGATAATATACAATGGAGAAGTTGTTGCTTCAAATTTTGCATCTAGAGTATTATATTTGTGGCCAAAGAATATGATTTACATGGATGCACTCCTCACACTTCAGGTGAAGTTGATTAAAGGGCAATGATATCCCAAAAATCTTACATTTATTTCTACGTATCTAAATCCAAAATTATAAATTACGCACGTGGATGTTTACGTTCAAACAAAGAGATGTTACATCAAATCTTGTTTTTATAAACAAATCAATGAATTAATGCTTTCCATATTCGAGGTAACTATATATATTGGTGGTGCAATTAGAACACACAATCCCGGATCAAGAGCCCACTACCTTCCTTTTCTCCCGCCCCTCCTCTTGGACACCACCCACTACAGGAAACTCATGCATGTTTTTTTCCAAGGTTGATGAATAAGGAACAGTGGAGAAGCAACAAAAGCTCAATATTTTGGAGTTAGAGTTCAACATTCAATACAACTTAGGCAAGTGGAGGGGGTGGCCCTATAACTTAGGATATTTCAAGTTAGAGGATAAGGATGCGAATATACTCCCTTCATTCCTAAATATAAGGTGTATGAGTTTTATGAAAAATCAAACTTGTTGATCAAATTTTTAGAGAAATGTACCAACATCAAATATATCAAATCGGTACCATTAGATTCATTTTGAAAGTTATTTTTAAATAATATTTAGTTAATATTGTCGATGTTGATAATTTTTTTCTATAAATTTGGTCAATGTTAACGAAATTTGACTTTTCAAAAAAATTATACACCTTATATTTAGGAACGAAGTGAGTAGATGGCATTAAGATTTTTCTTGAAGTGACGAGTGACATTTTTGAGCGCATACGATACGTCTCAAACGTATCTACAATTTCCGCTTATTCCATGCTCATTTGGGTGACTTTGCTATGTGTATTGCTACACTTTCATACCTTTTTACACACATTTGGACTAACCTACTAACTCAGAGCACCCATGGCCAGTTTCTGTCTACTAATGTCTGTGAATTGCAGGTTTTTACCCATATTTACAGAGCCCAAACAAGCCCAATACAAATATATAAAAAATTAGCGTGTCAGAAGCTTCCGGAAGACCGAAGGAGGGTCGGAGGGGGCCACCCCCTCCCAGGCGCCCAGGGGGTGTGGCTCCACCCTAGGCCGCGCCAGCAGGGCACCTCGGGGGAGGGGTGTAACACCCTCATTGTTATGGAACAGTAAAACTTTTGATAATGAAGATTACTGTTGCTAATCATGCTTTGATCACCTTGGATCAATGATACGTCCCAAACGTATCTATAATTTCTGCTTGTTCCATGCATGTTTTGTGTGACTTTGCCTTGTTTTGCTTGAACTTTCATACACTTTTGAGCATATTTGGACTAATCTATTAACCCAGTGCACCCAGCTGCCAGTTGTTGTTTTCTGCTGTTTTTGTATTTCAGGTTTTCCGGCCATTAAAAGTGCTCCAAAAAATCCGGAAAAATCAGATAAAAAATCAGCGACACGGAAGCTTCCGGAAACACCAAAGGAGGGAAGGGGGGGGGGCACCACAGGGACTCCAGAAGGGTCCCTGGCGCGGCCCCACCCTAGGCCGCGCCAAGGATCCTCCTGGCTGCCCTGTGGCCCCTCTCGATGCCCCCTTCGCCTATATTTACCCCCCGTGACGGAAACCCCTAATATCGACTCCTCTTTCACGATCTCGCCTCTGTACCGCCGTGTAACACCCTCAGTGTCAGACATCAGTAAAACTTTTGTTAATGATTAAACCTTTGTGATTAGCAAGTCTCTAATCACCTTGATCATGCCTTGTTCATCTTTGATTCCAAACATACTCAAATTACCTTTTGATGAATATTAAAAATATGGTGACAATAAAATCTTTTCCAAAAATTTTGGAACCACTTTTATAAAATCCCAAATAATCATGGGACCTTGGCAATGTGGTCATGGGTATTTATTGTGTTATCAAATAAATTAAACAATTATAAACAGTAGCCAAAAACCTCATATAAACCATTTAATATTTAAATAAAATATTAAATGACTTTTGTTGCTACCCAAACTTTTTGTGGCACTGCCTTATAGTGTAAATTTATTTGTGGGTCATCTAACACATTCTACTAAAATGCAAAACTAGTAAAATAAATACAAAGGAAATAAAAAGAAAAGAAAGAGAAAAACAAAACAAAATAAAAGGAAACAAACATAATCTACTGCCCAAGCCCAACTCCCCTCCCCTTCCCCTTGGACCGAATCCAGCCCAAAAGCCCACCCCCCCGAACCGTCCCCTTCCTCTCGCTACAGGGGAAGGCAGGGGCGTGGCGGCCATCGGCTGTGGCCACCGCGATGGCCATCGCCATGGTGGGCATCGGCGAGCCCCTCGGCGACTACAAGTCGCGGACGGCGCCCCTGCACCTCAACCCTAACCCTAGACGCCCCTCAGCCCCCCTGCGCCCCTCCCCACCTCGCCCTGCGCCCTCATCGAGCTCAACCGTCGCCGCGCCCCGTCGTCGGCGCGACCACCGACGCCCCCAGATCACGCCGGCATGTCCAGGAGGTAGCCCGTCCTCGCCTTCGTCTCCCCCGGCAAGCAATCGAGCTCCCGCGCCCTCACCGCGACGCCGGCCTCCTCTTATTCAACCACGTCCACGGCGACCTCGTCGTCAAATTCGCCCTCACCGACTCCCCGACGAGTAGCTTGCCCTCCCCTACACCACCCCGGTGAGCCGCCGCTTCCATTCCCCTATCTTGCCCCTCGAATCCCCTCAGTTTGCCGCCTGTATGGGCCGTGGCCACCATGGCCGCAAGCTCGAGCTCGTCGAGCTCGGCCGGGCCGCGCGCCCTTCCACCTGCGCCCCATGGCCCCCGCCCGCGCCCTGCGCACGCCCACTCCCGCCACTTCCGGCCGCCGCTGCCGCCAGCGCGGCTGCTGGCCTGGCCGCCGGCGTGCCCCTCGCCGCCGTGCTCCTGGCCACATCCGGCCGTGCGTGCGTGCTGCCCGGTGGGGTGGTTGCTAGCCACTGCCAGGTGGGCCAACCTGCACAAAGAAAGAATTAAAAGATAGAGAAATAAAATTAACCCCCTAGTGACTTGCAGGTGGCCCCCTGGCCTTTTTATTTAATAAAAATAATTTTATTAAAATTTTTACAATGACAAGTGGGACCCACTGGATATTTGTTTTATTAAAAGAAATTTAAAATTGTTAGTATGACCTGTGGGCCACCCCACAGTTTTTATTAATAAAATGTTTTATTAGAATTGAGAGGATGACATGTGGGCCCCCCATGTCAGCTTTGACTGGTCAACTGTGCTGTGGATAATGTTTCTATTAATTAATAAAAACAATTCAATAATGATTTTGAAATTGATTTAAAATGCTTAAAACTTTTAAAAATAATAGAAAATAAACCGTAGCTCAGATAAAAAAAGTTTATACATGAAAATTGATCAGGAAAATATAACGAATAATAATACGCTACCCGTATGTCTACCGCACCCCCCTAACGTATTGAACATCGAACCGTCCCCCTCCGGACCGTCTGTCCGATGACTTGTCCGGTACTGTTAAAGTATCCGGATGAATTTATTCCGAACACGAAAGTTGTCCGGAATGGTTCAACTAACTCGGATACACCCCCCTTGTCTTTGTCGGAGGTCCACGACACCTCCGGCTTGATCCTTCCCCCTCCGGACACCCTGTCCGGTAATCACCCAGAACCGGTATTTTCATCCCCGGATGAATTCCCGCTCCGAGCAACGTGCATTGCACTGCATAAGAACACCGTTAACATTGCATACGTCATTCCATTCATTTGTTTGTTATGATTGCTTTGTATTTACTGTGTTTATCCCCTTTATTCTCCGGTAGACCCCGCTGCTACCGCCGACTACACTGCTGCCGGGTACGACTACTTCGTCGACGACCCTGCCCCTACCGTCGAGCTTCCAGGCAAGCAGAGCCATTCTCTTCCCCAGATATCGCCTACCTTTTCCGTACTTTCTTGCACTAGGCATTGTTACTGCTGATGCTACGATTACAATCCTATTCAATTGCATAGCCTGATTTTGTCGCCCCTTGATTTACCTTTCCTTTATCCTATGCTGCCTATTATTACTTATGCATTATTCAGCAGTGAGCCCTGTGCATTGCTAGCTAGGGTTAGATAGCGGGCCGTGATCGCTATGGGAGCGATCGCGGATACTTTAATTATAACTGTTGCAGGTACGGAACAAAGCAGACACCGCCAAAGGCCCCTATCTGGGTTATGCCTAGTCACCTCAAGTGTGAGCTAACAAGGAGTAATCCTTGTACTCCACTCGACGCTGACTTTGTCTTGCCACCATAGGGTCCTGAACAGCGGTTGTCCTTAAAGGTAAGAAGTCGGGCGACCCAACGGTGCCCGCGAGCGGTATATCATCGGGAACGACAGGGAGGGTACGACCGACGTTACTGGCGTGCTTGGCCCCTGCTCGTATCTCGCGAGAGTTACCAAACCACGAAAGTCGAGCTCTACCAAGAGCACACGCGAGACAAGGTAAGGAGACGGTTCACCTTGTTGGTAACCGCAGTGACTTGGTGGGACGACAGGGCAGGCACCGATGTACTGGTGGTCCTGACTGCTGTCGTTGACCGCGGGTCGGTTAAGTCGAGGCAACGATAACGGTTGTCACGCAGGTTAATTAAAATGCTAAATGGTTCGGCGGATGACTTGAGAGGCCCGTTGGTCTGTACGCACTACATTCACATGGGATAAGGAGTTATGGGCTCCCCTGCGTCGTAGTTTTCCCGAAAGCTCTTCAGACGTCAGCAGTACCGCGGCCTGCGCCGGGAAGTGGTGTCTTCTTCGTTCGGACGGTGTGTTTTTGGATTTGCTTTCGCTTCGCCGACCAGCCACGCACCGTGCAGGAGCGTGCAAGGGTGAGGGTCCTAGACCCCTTGGCGCATAGGATATAGTCCGGCGGATGGCCTCTCTGTTGAGCCTAGGATGGGCTGCGTCGTGTCGGATAGCCTCGGTGGGGCGTTCCCTAACAAGGTTCACGCCACCCTGGAGATCCGAGCGTGCAGGCTGAACAGTAGTGCACCCCTGCAGGGAGTTTAATCTATTCGAAAAGCCGTGTCCACGGTAACAGGACGCTTTATGCTGAAGCTGGATCTTACCACTAGAAACTATTACTATTAAACTATATGGTTCCGGGTTGTAACAACCCAGTTTTCACAAAAATTAAAAAAATTGTTTTCGGTGTGAATTGTTTGATTGTCTGATTTGTTTGCGGTGTTTGCATCCCCGATTTATCGATCGGCGATTATTTTTCCCCTCTCTTATCTCGTACCGGACGGAGACCGACCCTTTCCACCCTGACACTCGACCTTTGCGACACCGGGTTTCACCCGATCACCGTCGCGAAAACCGCACGAGACCAGCCGCAGCCAACGAAACGAAAACCCCGTTTAATAATTAAACGGGATATTTTTATAGCGCGCCGGAAAGTGTTTTCGGAACGGTTCCAACGCGAGGTGGACGCCTCCGGCTCGACGCACTGTTCGCGCAGTTCGAAGTTTTACCCGAATCGGAGGTACCGCGGACCCCCGGCGGTCAGAAACGTGAGCACCGCGCGCGCGAGAGAAAAACCGGGGATATTTTTGCAAACTGCCAGCCACAGGGGCTATATAAAGACCACCACACTCCCACCCATTTCTAGGGTTTCCCTAGCCACAAAATTGCAGCCACCCCCTGAGTTTGCTCAGATCTGCCCAATTGATCCAAAAATCCCGAAATTGTGCTCCCCGTCGATCTGGACCATCAGATCTCGCGATCCGACGGCCCAGATCCACCCTAGCCAGCATCCTCTCTCTCTCGTTCCTCACCAACCGCACGCGCCCACTGCCCATGGAGGCCGAGCCGCCGCCTCTCGCCTCCGGCCAGCAGGCCGCAGCCGGGCCGCCGACACCTCTCCTCTCCTCCCGCCTTGCTCCTCCTCTCCTCCTCTAACCTCCCCTCTGTCCTCTCCCTCGCAGGACGCAGCCCCGCTGCCGCTCGCCAACGTCCGCCGCCACCATGGCCGAGCTTGAAGCTCCTCGCGCCGCCACCCCGGAGGTTGCCGGCGCCCTCCGCCTCGCCTAGATCCGGTGGGATCCCCGCGCCGCGCCCCTGCCGGCGACCCTCGCCGCGCCGCCGGTCCGGTGCAGTCGCCGCCGCCATCGGGAGCGGGAGCTCCCCGCACGAGCAGCCTCCTCCAAGCCACCGTGGCCAGGTGGGCTGGCCAGCCAGGCGCCCCAAGCGGCCCATCCAGCAGACCGGCGCCAAGGCCCAAGCTGCCAGCCCCTCTCCAGCCGTTGTTGGGCCGAGGCCCAGGGTGAGGGCCCGTGCCCTGTTTTTTTTCCCTGCGCTCTGAAATTTTTCACCAAGTCCTATTATTTATGCTGCTGATTCAATTTTGCGACGTTATTTCCCGTTGAACCGTAGCTCCAATGAACGTGCCCCCAAAATGAAAGTTGCTCACTTTTGCGTGCTCTAGCATTCGTATGTAGAAAGTTTTTGCATTTGATCTCATCTTGATTGTGTAATTGTGTGCTGAACAGGGCATCAAGCCGTTAAACTGCTACAAATTGCTATTATGTGCTGCTGTTATTATTTTGTTGCAACTTTGCATGATGATTGTAACAAATCCATGATGCCTTTTGCTTTGATTCTTTTTCCATTGTGTTAAGCATCATGTGTACTTAAATTCCATGCTTTAACTTGCCATGTTTGGGTGCTTTAGCTGTATTAAATCTTGCTCCAAAGTAGCTACCCTGTTGTTATTGTGCTGCTGTTGCTGAAACTGTTATTTTGTTGCAACTTCGGTCGACGAGTGTGTCGCGACCGTTTATCGGATTTGAGTCATTCCAATTGCATATTGTTAAGAATCATGTCTACTTTCATCCCATGTATTGCTATGTCATGTTTCTGCACTTTTTCATATAGATTTACCCCTGTTTTTACAGCATGTGTGCATAGCTTGTCTTGCTTATATCTTTTTAACCGTAACTCCGTTTGGGTGTTCTTTATATGTAACTTGATTAGTTTTTCGTGTACTTTGTGTTTATGCTATTGTTTGCTTTTGTTAACCAACCTAAAATATGGTTTAGAACAGAACAGTACCAAATGTTTTAATCATCGTGCGACACTTAGTGTTATGCCATGTTTAGGTTGTGCCCCACTTAAATTGACTAGCATAAATAGTTTACTTTGTGCTTCACCTCTTGACCTGTTTGAGTGCTATGCCATGCTTGCTTGAGTTTCCATGTTAATAACCGTTGGTTGATCACCTGTAGCTAAGCAACTTGAACCACCGTAAACGTGCGGTATCGTCGTGTGTGACGAGTACTCCACTTAAATTGTTAGTAACCTCTCTCGATGGTAGGTGCGATGTCTCGTGTTGCTTCTTGTTGATGCTTGCTCGTGTTTGCCTCGTAGTAATAGAGTGCTTGCTCGTTGATTGCTTTCCAGTGTTTACTTCTTGTGTGCTCCCGCGGATGCTCTCGGAGACGATGCGAGCTTGCGATCGACTACACCTTCGGAACCCGACTTTTCAACAGGCAAGGACTATACATTACTTATGATCCATTCTATTTCAACCAGCGGTTTGCATGCTAGTCTAGGTTAGGTTTGATGTTTGATCCTACCACATGTTTACAGCCTCTTTTAAACCGATACAGCCATGTCCCTTCCCAGCAAACCTTGTACTGCTATGTTACATTTGCTCGTTGCTCAGCCCCTGCTTAGTATGCATGCTTAGGATGCTACGATGTTACCCTGTTACTCTTTGGGTTTGGGATATCACATTATTATATTGTTGTTGATGATATGATTATTATTAATGTTGACTATATTCGACGAAGGATGGAAGGTCTAGGCTATCCCGCCCCGACGCTTTGTTCCATTCGAGTCACATAGGACCCGAGTTCCGGGTATTGGTTTTAAGACTGAGCGTGCCTAACCGCGTGTGGGATTTTATGGGGTCCCCTCTTCTTACCTATCTAGCTTCAAACATTTCTAGTGGTGGCCCAAGCTGATTTTACCTTTTGAAACCGTGTGTGTGCAGGTCGTACGCCAGTAGTTTTCAAACAACTCGGGCCAGCGGAGACATAGTTCCTTTGTTGGTCCACACCTGGAAGCTAGGGGGCTGCCCACATCTGTTTGGGGAGCTAACCCGACCTCGTCCAGACGGTAGAGGCCGATTCGAGAGCGCGGCCGGCTTTTGAGTTGGATGTCGACTCACCGGGGGCCACCCGGATTTGTGCGTTGTTAGTTAGAGGGACCTGTCGTTCCGGATCTCTTGGGACTAAATCATAAAATGGTTGCCTATCATGGGTAGCAACTGAGAGTGATGGGCGTGCGTGCGGAGCCTTGTAATGGGAAGTTGGTACACCTCTGCAGGGTTAAATATTTTCGAGAAGCCGTGTCCACGGTTATGGACGACTTGAGACCTACTCCTTGTTCATAGACAACAACAACTGAGATAATTTTAATATAACTTGATCAACGTGTGTGTGTGCCTTGACTGCTTCTTCTTCGTCGGGATGCGAAGAGGAGGACAAGGATAGGATAGGTGTTATGTTTGCGTATTAGGTGGATAGCAGACTTGTTGGAGGCGATTCCTCATCGAATGCTTGGCTTCTTATCTTACTCTCTAGATCGTTAGCCACTTCATAAATGCTAGTGCGGCAGCAACCTCACCACTTACCCCTTCCTTACCGTAAACTACTAGTTGTCCTAGAATGACGAGTGATGAAGTCCTTGCTGGGTCAGATGATCACTACAGTTGGATGCTGAGTACCTCTGTACTCATGATACTACCCCCAAACTCTTTTCAGGGTTCTTGATCGACAACAGGTATGGTGATCGACGTTTCACGTGGAGACTCGACGACGACTAGTTAGGCGGATCCCGACGGAGGGCCTGGACCCGTGTGGTTATGGGATCGATGTTTTTCTCTTTGCCACTAGGAATTTGCTTGTAGTCTGTACTCAGACAGGTATCTTCCGCTGTTGTATTGTATTTAAGGCAGCTGTATGCCGATTGTATGAGATGTTGTATCCTTGTATCTTTAATGTTGTGATATCATGTTGGAAATCCGGGGCATATGACTCCGTCATATGTCGCGGTGGGACCGATATGTGCTTCGTCCCCGGATCTGGATGGAGACATCTAGATCTGGAACAGTACCGCATATCGGGCCTTACACGGGTCTTCTTCCTCGCAGGGAGTCGAGGAAGGGAACTCGGAGGCATTATTATTATTAATCATTACAACTTACTATTATACAATGTTGCAGCAACTTCTGCTTCGTTGTTACTTTATGCTTTATATGAACTGTTGGCTGTTGATGAGGACATCTCTACTAATGTTACACCCACATCTTCACCAACTACACATACTGGACCAGTTACTAGAGCACGCGCACGTCAACTAAATTATCAGGTACTTTCGTTTCTTGCGAATCCTTCTAATGTTCAGGAACATATGATGCTGCCTAAATTAGATACTTTTGTTTGTCTTATGAATGAAGGACCTAGCATGGATAAGAAGGATGGTCATTGGAGCGGGATCAAGCATGGAGAAGGAGGTGTGCGCGCGGGAAAGGACAATGGAGCTTCCAGTGGTGATTTTCGCACTTTGAGGCCACCATAAGGCGTGCATGAAGACTTGGACGAGAGACACAAGACGCCACATTAATATTTTCGTCCAAGGGTTATTATAGGTGCTGCGTCACCTTATTATTGGGCCAGGCCCATATAATTTCGAAATACACTTAATAGGCTATTTTTTAGAGTCCGTATGTGTGGGGAAACCGAGTTAGGGTTGTTTTCGGACCCCTCCTCCAAGGGGCCACGAAATTCCCCTCTGTTCCCCCATATATACAGCCCTTAGGGCGTCGTTTAGACTTGGGTTTTAATTAGATTTAAGTTAGCCATAGCCGCAACTTCGAGCTCTTCGTTTGTGTCATCCGACCAGGCCAAGACCTCATTGGAACCCCAAATTTCGTAATCATTCATCTTATATTCGCAATATCCAGATTGCAATTCTTAGTTCTTGCTTGTTCTTCGATTTCTTGCAGGAATTAGACCTTCGTGGTCAGGTTGATCGTGCATCCGCGAGATCAATAACCTCTCGGAGTTGGTTTAGCGATCGCTAAGGCGCAACGTCTTCGCACGTTCGTAGTCGGATCGTGAAAGTCGTCTCCACCATAATCGATCTCCACCATCTCATCGAAACATCGGGACACCTTCGCCTCTATCAGCTGTTTCTCTCCTCATGCTGCAAGACATCGTCAGAAGATGCTAGTCTTCGATAGGCCTAGCATCTTATCCTTATTCTGATTTCTATCTTGCAGTCCACTATATACAGCCTCCCCTTTCCATTTGATACAATGCATAATGCTTAGTAGCGGACGTAAGACTCGTGGGTATACTAGATACTCACCTTTGCTTTATTTCCCCTTTTATGTTTTTCCTGATCGGCCGCTGCAGTCGACGTTGGAGCCCAGGAGCAGGAGTACCCCGGAGGAGGATACTACTACGTCGAGACCCCCGCTGACCAGGACCAGGAGTAGTTTCGGAGGCTTCCAGGCAGGAGGCCTTGCCTTTTCGATCTGTATCTCTGATGTTATTTGTGCTAGCCTTCTTAAGGCAAAACTTGACTAACTATGTCTGTACTCAGATATTATGGTTTGTATAACTTATGTATTCGGGTCCGCGTGACCCCCCTTTATTGTAACATATTGGTTTATCCTTTTGTGTTTAGTGTTGTGCTGTAATATTCTCACTGTGGCACCCTAATCTCAGCCGTGTACCATGCGTGTATGATTACTGTACATGGATTGATTTTGGGGGCGTCACACGCCGCCGCCGCTGTTTCAAGATCGGGGCTGCTTAGAGAAGCTGCTCCGGCACCCTGCCGGGAGAAGCTACCCCCTCCGGGAGATCATCCATAGCCATGGACGCCTCCCGTATGTACCGTGATTAGTTTCCCTTGGACCATGGGTCCGTGACCAGTAGCTATGTGATCTATCTCTCCCTTCCTTGTGCTTCCACTTTCGAGACCTCGTGAGCTGCCTCACATGATCGAGGCACCTTTGTAATTCTCTGCTGTTGCTATGCTGAGTTTGTTGGGATCTGATGGATTATGATACTATGTTCAGATTGTGATGAGTAATATATTTGGTTCTTCTCTTTTATATTTTGTTCTTGAGTAAATTCTTGCATGTTCTCCGTTGTCGTATTTTACTTTGGCCAAGTGATTTATTGCAACTCCCAGAGGGAGCGTTATGCTTGATTGTGGGTTCAGCCCCTTGATGTCTAGCTTGAGTGAAAAAAACATGAGACTAGGGGATGTGCTGTTGCCACCTGGGAAAAAACAACGGTGCTTGTATCCGCGGGTGCAAGGATTGTTTACTTTACGCAAAGTTTTTTTTAATGCAGTTGTCTGTTGCTTTGAGTTTACACTTTGGGTGGGATTCGCAAATTAATACCAGCGAGATGTTCTGGATAGATATCTCAAGGTGGATGATTCGTAGTAGATGCAGATGGATTTAGGTCTACTTACCTTGGCGTACTACCCATTGCTTTTGAGCCCTTCCTTTCTTTGCAGCATAGTTACCATTGCGGTGCCTTCATAATCCTGTCAATTGCCCAACTGTGATTTTTTTACCTCGCTAGCACTTTTATCGTCTTTTGGGAGAGAGACATCACTAGTGAAAATCACGTGACCTTGGTCCATACTCATATCATTGTTTACACCCTCAATTTACTTTCAGTCTTTACTTTGAGTTGCCACTATCATTATCTCTTGCGTTGGTCCTTTGTAAACGGCAAGGCCGGAGGAATTGACAACTCCTCTGTACTCGTTGGGAGCAAAGTTATTTGTATCTGTGTGCAGGTCCAGGTGAAGTTAGCAACCTCGGCGCCACTGTTCACTTTACCACCTTCTTGTCTCCTTCGGAGTCCTACGTGAGACAAACCTTGGTATCTTTGCCAAGGGAAAACTTGCCGCTGCACTATATCTCACCCTGCACTTGGGGTAATCAACGAGGGCTTGAAGAGTATTAACACTCTCTTGCCACCAGCAAGTTTTCTGGCGCCGTTGCCTGGGACTCCAGCCTACAAGATAGGGGAGTTGCACACTATCTTTTATCTCTGCATTTTAGTCTTGTTATTTTACCTTTCAGTTTTTATCTTTGTGTCCCTTATAAAAAATACCAAAAATACCTGTTACCTTGTCAGTAGTTACCACTATGGCTGGTCCTTTTTCCTTTGTGGAGGCAGAAGTACTTACCTTTACTCAAATAGGTGGTGAAAGTTTGAAAGATGCTTGGTATAGAATTAATGATTCTCAAAAAAGAGCCACCAAGAAGCAATCCACTACTATCTTGCTTAGAAATTTTTATGTTGGGATCACTTCTCGGAAGAGGTTTCTTTTAGACACTGCTATCAATGGGAACTTCATAGAGGCCCCAGTTTGGGAAGCCCTTAATGTTATTGAAAATATTGTTGGAATTCTCCTAGTTGTTAGTATTAAGGAGGACATTACTTTAGCTCACATTATGAGAAAACTTGAAAAAATAGAGCTAGAGATGCCAAGTATCGATAGGGTGAATGAGTTGGATCGTAAGATTCAAGGGAATTTGAATAGGTTAGATAACTCCATGCAGAAAATTATCAAAACTTTGGTGACTATCAAATCCCTTGATGAGAAGTCTTCTAGGATAGAAAAAGTTGAGGAAGTTATTGAAACTCTAGGAACTACCTTTTCCTCAATCAAAACCAAAAAGGATGAAACTTCGGCAAAGAAGGAACCTAAGTTCGCTTACGTCCCCAAGGTTCCTCGAGCTAAAGCACAGACACCCATTGCCAAGAGAGTTGAAACGGTGAAAACTTTGGAGGAAACACCTATCTTTAACTTTAATGAAACTCCAATTGATTAACCTCCTTTTGATTTTTTTCCAAGAAGCATTTTCATTCGTCCTTTATTTGAGAAACCTATTAAGACTAGTTGTACTATTGAAGAGCTTTTTGATGATCTTGATGATGGTTCAATGGATACAACTTGATCTTTTACATTAAGCCTAGCTAATGGCTTTAAAGAAGCGCTTTCGGGAGGCAGCCCGCAACGAATTTAGGTTTTTATTTTTTTTCTTTTCTTCTGTTTTTAGTGGTCTTGATGATTGTTACTACTGTAGCAACATCATTGTATCTTTACTTTTCAAGCTTTGTGCCTTTTATAGCCTCATACGACAAGGGAAGTGAAAGTTGTGACATGCTGTCCAGAAAACATATTCTGTCCTCGTGACTAGAAAAATGAGAGAAAAATCCCACTTCATCTTTTTGAGCTGAAATTTTTACAAAGTGTGCTCTATACAATTACGAAACTTGCGTATGTTCTGAGTTTTTTATTTGAGTTGCAGAAGTATCCCTAAAAAATTATTTTCTATCTGCTGTTCTATTTTTCACGGATTTTGCCACGTTTTGTCTCTCCTTACTTTTGCAAACCTTAATCTTGCTTTTTCTTTGCAAAAACTTTTTGGCACTCTTGAGAAACAGTATATCTTGAAGATTATCTTTATTTCCGGTGGAGAAAAAAAAATGTTAATAGGGGACTAACCTCTCTAATCAGTCTACAATGAGTTATGTATGAAGGGAGTTTTCAAGTGCGCGATGGAAGATGATGAAATAAGATCTTGGAGTGTCAAACACTCAAGCTTGGGGATGCCCATGTGAACCCCCAATAAATATTCAAGAAGACTCAAGCATCTAAGCTTGGGGATGCCCCCGTGCATCCCCTTCTTCATCAACAATTATCAGTTCGTCTCTCGTTGCACTATATTTTTATCACTTCATGCGTTATGTGCTATGCTTGGAGCGTCTCGCTCTTTACTTTTCTAGGTTTGTTTTTTGTTTGTTTGCTGTAGTAACAAGTTAGATCCCAGCTTACTTACTCTTTTGTGTGGGAGAGATACACGCTCCGCTTGAACTAGAACTCCTCATAGGATTTGCATGCTTATTCTTTCAGCTGTGAGTTGTTCTTTTTCTTTTCTTAGCTGCTGCTCTGTTTAGTTGTAGTGCTTTAGTTTTTTTTCTAGAGCTTTACTTTTGTTTTAGGTTGAAATTTCTATAGGTTGCATGTTTTATCTTGTTAGAGATTTTGCCTGTTGCACTGAGTTTTGTGTCTTGACTAGAAGTAGGAAGTTAAAGTTGCTTTTCTCTTTGTAGTAGTAACTTGCAAAAGTTTTGAGGTATTGACTAGAGTAATGTTTGAACTTTTGGTGTCAAGAGCTCGAGCCTATTAGTGATAGATGTCGTATTTTGGGAAATCCGTGTGTTTTTCGAAAACCAAAAACCCTGTTGAGAACTCTAGCTACTAGATGGATCACTAACCTCTGGAGGGTTCGAATATTAGAGAACACTCACGTACCATGAGTCGAGGATGCGCAAGGATAACCAAACCCCCATACACTCCTCAGGGTACTTGTCTCTCTGTGAACCTCCTGATTAGATTGAAAGTTACCGATAATAAGTGCATGAGTTCTTCGGACTAATGTGAGTATTCGAAAGTTGACACTTCCACCCACCTATAAATTTTCTAGCCTCTTCGGTACCGTGCATTGCCCTTTCTCATCTTGAGAGTTGGCGCATACTTCACAGGTGCATCCAAACCCTTGGCACGATACGCTCTGTCATCATAAACCTCCTTATATCTTTCCTCAAAACAGCCACCATACCTACCTACAAGGCATTTCCATAGCCTTTCCAAGATACATTGCCATGCAACGTCCATCTTCTCATGACTTGATCTTCATGTCATACATTTGCATCATGATAGTTACATCTTCTTTATGTGAGTACCTTTGTAAAGTGTGGAAGATCTCATATATTCTTGTAAAATATAGAGTGTTGCCCCTAAAGTGAGGAAAAGATCCCAAAGAGGACAAAATCAAAAGATTCCAAAGAGGACAAATGAGAGTTAAATAGAAAGAGCCATTGAGGCCACCAAAGAGCCATTGAGCCATTGGTTCCAAAGATAAGAATCCAAAGGAGACTAAGTGTGAAACTTTAGTAGATAGTTGTTCTCAACAACCTTGCTTTTCTCTCTCTTTTTCCCAGTCCCCTGCTTGCACGCAAACACCATCTGGAGACATTCGAGTCACGGACAGCGAGAGATCTTGCACCTTTTGTTCTTTTGTTGCTTGTGTCAATGCTAATATAGTCTCTTGCTTATTAAGACTTGAATTGAATTGCATGCTTTGATTTCTTTACTTAAAAGTCCTTATATGGTTGTGTGGCATGTAACAACAGAAATTATGCTTGTTATCATTTATCAACTCGAGGACGAGCAGGAATTAAGCTTGGGGATGTTGATACGTCCCAAACGTATCTATAATTTCTGCTTGCTCCATGCATGTTTTGTGTGACTTTGCCATGTTTTTCTTGAACTTTCATACACTTTTGAGCATATTTGGACTAATCTATTAACCCTGTGCACCTAGCTGCCAGTTGCTGTTTTTGTATTTCAGGTTTTCCGGCCATTAACAGTGCTCCAAAAAATCCGGAAAAATCAGATAAAAAATCAGCGACACGGAAGCTTCCGGAAACACCAAAGGAGGGAAGGGGGGCCACCACAGGGATTTCAGAAGGGTCCCTGGCGCGACCCCACCCTAGGCCGCGCCAGGGAGCCTCCTGGCTGCCCTGTGGACCCTCTCGGTGCCCCCTTCGCCTATATTTACCCCCGTGACGGAAACCCCTAATATCGACTCCTCTTTCGCGATCTCGCCTCTGTACCGCCACCGCCGTTTCAAGATCGGGGCTGCCTGGAGAAGCTGCTCCGGCACCCTGCCGGGAGAAGCTACCCCCTCCGGGAGACCATCCATAGCCATGGACGCCTCCCGTATGTACCGGGAGTAGTTTCCCTTGGACCATGGGTCCGTGATCAGTAGCTATGTGATCTATCTCTCCCTTCTTTGTGCTTCCACTTTCGAGACCTCGTGAGCTGCCTCACATGATCGAGGCACCTTTGTAATTCTCTGCTGTTGCTATGCTGAGTTTTTTGGGATCTGATGGATTATGAGACTATTTTCAGATTGTGATGAGTAATATATTTGGTTCTTCTCTTTTATATTTTGTTCTTGAGTAAATTCTTGCATGTTCTCCATTGCTGTATTTTACTTTGGCCAAGTGATTTATTGCAACTCCAAGAGGGAGCGTTATGCTTGATTGTGGGTTCAGCCCCTTGATGTCTAGCTTGAGTGACAGAAACATGAGACTAGGGGATGTGTTGTTGCCACCAGGGATAAAACAACGGTGCTTGTATCCACGGGTGCAAGGATTGTTTACTTTACGCAAAGTTCATTTTAATGCAGTTGTCTATGTCTTTGAGTTTACACTTTGGGTGGGATTCACAACTTAATACCAGCGAGATGTTCTGGATAGATATCTCAAGGTGGATGATTCGTACTAGATGCAGATCGATTTCGGTCTACTTACCTTGGCGTACTGCCCATTGCTTTTGAGCCCTTCCTTTCTTTGCATCATAGTTAGCATTGCGGTGCCTTCATAATCCTGTCAATTGCTCAACTGTGATTTGTTTACCTTGCTAGCACTTTTATCGCCTTTTGGGAGAGAGACATCACTAGTGAAAATCACGTGACCTTGGTCCATCCTCATATCATTGTTTACACCCTCAATTTACTTTCAGTCTTTACTTTCAGTTGCCACTATCATTATCTCTTGCGTTGATCCTTCGTAAACGGCAAGGCCGGAGGAATTTACAACTCCTCTGTAATCGTTGGGAGCAAAGTTATTTGTATCTGTGTGCAGGTCCAGGTGAAGTTAGCAACCTCGGCGCCACTGTTCACTTTACCACCTTCTTGTATCCTTCGGAGTCCTACGGGAGACAAACCTTGGTATCTTTGCCAAGGGAAAACTTGCCTCTGCACTATATCTCACCCTGCACTTGGGGTAATCAACGAGGGCTTGAAGAGTATTAACACTCTCTTGCCACCAATCAACTCAAACCCAAAATGTCTTTGGTTCAATATTAAAAATAAGTGATGAATAAAACTTTGTCCAAAAATTGTGTAACCACTTTTGTTAAATCACAAATAATCAATGGGCCATGCCAATATGGTTTTGGTATTTTATCAAGCCATAAAGTGAATCAAACAATTCAACCAGTAGCAAACAAGTGGCATTTAATCCCTTTTGAGTAATACAAAAATATTAAATGAATTTATATAAGGCCAAAACTTTTTGTGGCACCTCTAATATGTGCAACACAATTATACCCACAAGTTTCACATGTGGCAAAAATATTTTCAAAGAAAAAAAAATTAAGAAGTAAATAAATAAGAGAAAGAAAAACAAAAATAAAAGAAAAGGGGAAAACACTAACTCCCGCACTGGGCAAATCCCACTCCCTCCCCTCCACTGGGCCCGGCCCACTTTGCCACCTTTTGTCTTCTTCCCCAAATCCCCTGTTCACCTTGCGTGGAGTGCATCCACCGGCTCCATGGCCATCCGTGCCGCCGTGGCAGGCATCCGGCGGCCGTCGACGACGTGAAGTAGCCCCGGGCCACCTCGCCCCTCAACCCTAACTCTAGAACCCCCGGCGCCACTCCATTCCTCCCCCTCGCCCCTCCCTAGCACCTTCCCCACCCAGCCGAGCTCCGCCGTGGGCATGCCCTCAGCGTTGGCGCGGACAACAACGACTACAAGCCGGCCAGACGTGTCCTAGGCCCCCTCCGTGGACCTCCTCGCCCCCCTGCGCTCCCATTCGAAGCCCGACGCCCCGGTCATCTCCCTCCGCTCAGGCTGCCGTGATCGCCGCGCCGATTCGCCACGTCCCAAGCTCCTCCAGCCTCCACGTGACATCCTCGAGCATCGCTGTGAGCTCCCCGTCCTACATGACCCCTTTTCCCCTTCGATTGGTAGCCGCAACAACGTTCCCCGTGTTGTCCAGCTCCGATCGCCGTGGCTATGCTCGCCGCTGTCGCGTTAGGTCGTTCTATCCCGCGCTTGTTGCACCCCTGGATGCGCGACGTCGCCCTCGCCCGATTCCTTGCCTCCGCCGTGGTTTTGGTTGCCGGGAAATCCCCGGTGTGCTCACTGCCGTGCTTCGGCTCGTCGCCGACGTGGGCACGAGCTCGGCTTAAGCCACTTGAATGTCCCACCGATAGGTGGCCCCCCCTATTAATCCCCTATAGTTAGGCCACTAACCCCCTGTGTGATTAGAAGTTAAAACAGAGAATACCTGCCCAAGTGAATGATAGATGGGCCCCAGGCCCTTAACTAATTAAAATGGAATTATATTAACATTGTGCCACACATGGGTCCCATTGTCAGTTTAATAATTAAAATGATTTTTTTTGCTTTAAAGGAGAGTATGACATGTGGGACCCCACTGTTATTAAATTTAATTATGACCAGTGGGACCCACTGGTCAGGTTTGACCAGTCAACCCTCTGTGGATAATGTTAGGTTTTATTAATAAAAGAAAATCCAGAAATTGATTTAAAATGATTCAAACTTTCAATTTGAATATCTTTTAAACCGTAAGTCAGATTCAAAAACATTATACATGAAAATTGATCAGAAAAATATAAAGAATACGGATACGCTATCCGTTGGTCTACCACCCCCCTCTAACATACCGAACATCGAACCGTCCCCCTCCGGACCGTCTGTCCGATGATTTGTCTGGTACTGTTAAAGTATCCGGATGAATTTATTCTGAACACGAAAGTTGTTCGGAATGTTTCAACTAGCACGGTTACAACATCCCCACGTTTGTCGGATGTCCACGACACCTCTGGCATGAACCGTTCCCCCTCTGAACACCCTGTCCGGTAATCACCCGGAGCCAGTATTTCATCCCCGGATGAATTCCCGCTCCGAGCAAAGTGCATTGCACTGCGTTCGAACACCGTTAACATTGCATACGTCATGCCATTCATCTGTTTGCTATGATTGCTTTGTATTCACTGTTTATCCCCCCTTTATTCTCCGGTAGACCCTGCTGCTACCGCCGACTACACCGCTGCTGGGTACGACTACTTCGTCGACGAACCTACCCCTACGATCGAGCTTCCAGGCAAGCAGAGCCATTCTCTTCCCCAGACATCGCCTATCTTTTCTGTACATTTCTTGCACTAGGCATTACTGCTGCTGCTACGATTACAATCCTATTCAATTGCATAGCCTGTTTTGTCGCCCCTTGATGTACCTCCTTTATCCTATGCTGACTATTATAATTATGCATTATTCAGAAGTGAGCCCTGCGCATTGTTAGCTAGGATTAGATAGCGGGCCGTGCTTGGTACGACCGACGTTACTGGCGTGCTTGGCCCCTACTCGTATCTCGCGAGAGTTACCAAACCACGAAAGTCGAGCTCTACCAAGAGCACATGCGAGATAAGGTAAGGAGTCGGTTCACCTTGCTGGTAACCGGAGAGACTTCGTGGGACGACAGGGCAGGCACCGATGTACTGGTGGTCCTGACTGCTGTCGTTGTCCGCGGGTCAGTTAAGTCGAGGCAACGATAACGGTTTTCACGCAGGTTAATTAAAATGCTAAATGGTTCGACGGATGACTTGAGAGACCCGTTGGTCTGTACGCACTACCTACACATGGGATTACGGTGTGGGCCCTCTGCGTCGTAGTTCGCGCGAAAGCTCTTCAGACGTCAGCAGTACTGCGGCCTAATCGCTGGGAAGTCGTGTTGTCTTATTTGCTGCAGCAGGTGTGTTTGGATATGCTTTTGCTTCACCGGCCAGACTCGCACCGTGAAGGAGCGTGCAAGGGTGAGGGACCTAGACCCCTTGGCGCATAGGATATAGTCCGGCGGATGGCCTCTCTGCTGAGCCTAGGATGGGCTGCGATGTGTCGGATAGCCTTGGTGGGGCATTCCCTAACAAGGTGTACGCCACCCTAGAGATCCGAGCGTGCAGGCTGAACAGTAGTGCACCCATGCAAGGAGTTTAATCTATTCGAATAGCCGTGTCCACGGTAATAGGACGCTTTATGCTGAGGCCGGATCTTATCACTACAAACTACTACTATTAATCTGTTGGTTCCGGGTTTTTTTCCTCGCAGGGTAGTCGAGGAGGGGAACTCGGAGGCATATATTATTATTAATCATTACAACTTACTATTATACAATGCTGCGGCAACTTTTGCTTCATTGTTACTTTATGCTTTATATAAACTGTTGGCTGTTCTCTTCTTGTGCTGCAAGACATCGTCGGAAGATGCTAGTCTTCGATAGGCCTAGCTTCTTATCCTTATTCTTATTTCTACCTTGCAGTCCACTATATACAGCCTCCCCTTTCCATTTGATACAAATGCATAAATGCTTAGTAGCGGACGTAAGACTCGTGGGTATGCTAGATACTCACCTTTTCTTTATTTCCCCCTTTTTGTTTTGCCTGATCGGCCGCTGCAGTCGACGTTGGAGCCTTGGAGTCCAGGAGTTGGAGATCCCCGATGCTGACCACCGCAACATGAAGATCCCCGATGCCTTCAACGACGTCGAGTTTCCCCGTTGACCAGGAGTAGTTTGGAGGTTCCCAAGAAGGAGGCCTCGCCTTTTCGATCTGTTGTTATTTTTGCTAGCCTTCTTAAGGAAACCTTGTATTCTTGTGTCTGTACTCAGACACTATTGCTTCCGCTAACTTTGTGCTCTCGAGCTGTTGTATTCGAGCCCTCGTGGCCCCTGGCTTGTATTAAACAACTTGTATTATTTTATTTGTAGAATTGTGTTGTGATATCTCACCGTGGCACCCTGATCTTGATCGTGTACCTTGCGTGTATGATTACTGTACACAGTGTGATTTTGGGGGCATCACAAGGGGCCACCCCCTGGTGCCTCCCTTAGGCCTATATTTACAACTCATTTCAGAAACCCTCGAGAGGAACCCGTCATCTCGATTTTCACCTCTGTTCTGCCCCTCCGCGCTTCCAAGATCTGAAGCACCAGAAGACCTCTTCCCGACACCCTGCTGGAGGGAGGATTGACCTTTGGGAGCTTCTCCACCACCATGAGCTGGGGGGGATTACTCACAGCTAAGACCCGACAGAAGACAGGTCCTGGAGACTAGATTCGGCAGAAGACATGTCCTGAAGACTAGAGTCGGCAGAAGATAGGTCCTCGAGACTAGAGTCGGCCCGACGGAGACTCTCCTCTACACGAGTCGGCCAGACAGGAGTCGGCCAGACAGGAGACTCTCCTCTACATGAGTCGGCCAGACAGGAGACTCTCCTCTACAGGAGTCGGTCAGACAGGAGACTCTCCTCTACAGGAGTAGACCTGACGGAGACTCCTCTACAGGAGTCCACTTAACTTGGAAGATTACAAGACTTAGAGTAGGACTCGGATTGATATCCGACTTGTAATACAAGATGAGACTAGTTTGTATCAGAATAGGACTCTACATGTAAGCCTCCCCCTTCCACCTATATAAGGAGGGTTAGGGCGCCCATAGAGGCCAAGTCCACTAGAGTAGGCTTTCGCCATGAGAGTAGGCTTTCATCATGAGAGTAGGCTTTCGCCATGAGAGTAGGCTTCCGCCAAAGTAGGCTTTCGCCTGAATTCAACTGTAAGAGAGTGAGAGACACGCCGGTGACTCCTTGTGAGCAAAGGAATAAGATCTGGCCACAAATAGCATGTAGGGTCTTTATCGGACGATGTTTCCCGGGGCCTGAAGCTGTATAAAATCGTGTTTTCTCTCTCTGTGATGTTCTTCTTCCTTGTACACTGATACGTCTCAAACGTATCTACTTTTCCAAACACTTTTGCTATTGTTTTGCCCTCATTCTTGCATGAGTTGGACGAAACTAACCCGGACGAACGTTGTTTTCAGCAGAGCTGCCTGTATGGTTTATTTGTGCGCAGGAAAATGGATTTTTAGACGTCCCAGAAAATTCCCAGAAAATTACCTGAAAATCCACGCACCCGAAGGAGCCAGATGCCAGAAGTGGGACCAGAGGGGAGCCCTGGGGGCCCCAGGAGCCCCATGGCGCGGCCAGGGGTGGGGCCGCGCCCTCTGGCCGCCTGGGCTGCTCCCCCCTCCTCTGGTGCCCTACCGAGGCTCCTTTTTATCCCCGTGACGAGAAAACCCCAAAACAGGAGTCGTTTTCCCAGTTTCCGTCGCGGAGCCGCCGCCACCCTCTGTTCTTCTTCGGGAGGGCTAATCTGGAGGCTGATTTGGCCTTCGGAGAGGGGAGATCGTCGCCATTGTCATCACCATCACCACTCCATCCATCCTCCATGACTTCTCTTCATATGTGTGAGTAATTTCCTGCTATAGGCAAAGGGGATGGTAGGGATTGGATGAGTTTAATCATGTAATAGTTCGTCAGATTGTTGGGGGCATGTTGCCTATCATCTACTTTGGTGTTTATCATCTTTGCTACAATTCGTTGTTCTTAATGCTTGTCACTTTGGGCCTGAGTGTCATGTTTTCAGATCTGAACCCTATGTGTTTTCATGAATATATTTGTGTTCTAGATCCTATCTATGAGTTTTATGCACCTATTATGGCCCGGAACCGGCGATCCCAAAGGTGACAGCTTGGGACACCAAAGGGGATGGTCCATAATTTGAGGATTCCATGTATCCATTGAGTTTATTGCTTTGTTCCGGTGCTCTTTGACAGGAGCACCTTAATCTCCATAAGTTCCTTTTGGCCCCGTTTGTAGCGGGATGCTAGGACAAAAGATGTTGTGCAAGCACGCACAACTACCTACGGGATACATGCCTATTGCTTGATATTTGCCTAGATGATCATTGCTTTTCTGTGTGCCTTGCCCCATGTTAGAATCTATCATTTGATTACTCTCATCCATGTAGCGCCCAACCATCTATCTCCCTAGCCTACAGTGTTTTCATTCCTGCTGGTCGTTAGTTATTACTTTTGTTGTTACTTTTGCTGTTGCTACCATCACTATCATATTATCGTTACTACTTATCTATCGTTGCAAGCAAGTATATTTCAGGTGCGGTTGAATTGACAAGTCAACTGTCAAAGATTGTAAATACTCTTTGGCTCCCCGTGTGTCGAATCAATAAATTGGGTTAACTTACCCGCGAAGACTATCTCGATCCCTTACGCCTGTGGGGCATCAAACAACGTTTTCTGGCGCCGTTGCCGGGGAGCATAGCAATATTTACCAGTCTACTTGAAGTATCCTGCCTGCTGCATATCATCCGCTATGGGTAAGAAAGGAGACCCCAAGGTTCCGATCTTACCATCCCGTACAAGAAAAGGTATTGTTCTGAACACTAGTGCTACACTTGATTCACCTTCTGTTATGAGTAAGTTTACTTCACCACCACTACATGATGCTTCTATTGAGTCTGTTACTATATCCGATACTTTTGATGATTCTTCCACTACTCTTGATGATGCTACTTTTCTTGGTCACCATATTGAAACTCAGACTGCTAAGGCTACAGCAAAATCCAAGACCAAGACCCCTGCTACCTATATTCCTACCTGCAAAACCTTTGGTTACCCGATCTTAGATGAACTCAGGGAGAGAATCATGAATGATGATTATGTTACTCTTGATGATGATTTTTGCAGGGAACTCAGAGAGTGTGTCGACTCTGACCCTGTTGCTGTTAAAGAGTTTCTCAAAAGGCACGCCATGAAGAACAAAGTTATTCCTGATCCTCAATTTTCCACATCTCCTATATGCATCACTGATCCTGATTATGATTTCTCTGTTGATCTTTCACTTATATCTACAGTCGAGACTGACCCCTTTTATGGCAGAGAAAATGATGATGCTATAGCACACTTGACCAAACTTGCTGAGTTGAGCGACCTATTCACTACTGATGAGAAGATACGAAACTTCTATGTGGCCAAGCTTTTCTCTTTTTCTTTGAAGGGAGACGCTAAATCATGGTACAATGCATTACCCTATGGTTCCGTTAAAATCCCTCAGGACTTAGTCAAATTTTTTGTTGATAAGTATTTCCCAGCTCATCTGCAACATGCTGCTTTGCAAAGAATCTATAACTTTAAACAATTGCAGGATGAGCAACTCCCTAAAGCTTGGGGGAGGTTTTGTGATTTACTTAAGGTTATGCCGGGACATGGAGTCCCCAAGAATGAACTGCTTGATATATTTTATGCTGGTTTAACCGATGAATCCAAAACCTATCTGGATAGTTGTGCTAGTTGTGTTCTCAGGGAAAGAACCCCGGACGATGCAGAAGAATTAATGTGCAAAATTGCCAAGAACTATGAAGACTGGTCCGTTCCTGAACCACTTCTACCACCGAAAAAGAGGGGCATGCTTGTTCTGAACCCCGAAGATATGCAAGAAGCAAAGAAGTCTATAAAGGAGAAAGGTATTAAAGCCGAAGACTTGAAGAATTTACCGCCTATTGAGAAGTTGTGTGAGCCTACTACTCACCCTCCCTTGGTAGAGGTACACTCTCTATTAGACTTTACTGAAAGTGACATCCCTAAAGGTAAGCCTCCCGACCAATGTTTAGATGAGCTTGATAATTTTATTGTTAAGCAAGACCATTTTAATAGGAAGTTACAAAGTCAATTGCATGCTAATTCTCTTGCTATCAAAAGTTTGTGTGATGTTCTAGAAAGAACAGTTAATGATGTTAAATGTCTTGTTAAGCATTTTCATATGGTTCAAACTCAGCTTGAACAAATTTCTAATGTGCAAAAAGATTTTCTTGCTAATAATGCCAAACAGGACATACAAGCTTATGGAACGAAAACTAGGGGTGGAACACACACCCAGGACCCACTCTATCCTGAAGGGAATCCAAAGAGGATCGAGCAAGATTCTCAAGTACAAGAAGAAGACGAGACTGTTAGCTCTCCGAAGAAAAAGAAGAAGAAGAAACACAAGGAGGATGACAATCCCGATGATCCTATTACAAGTGAAAAGCCAGCTGTTGATCCTAACAGCATATCTACCTCCGATGCTGAAACAGAAGACGGTGCCGAGTCTGAAGAAAAAGACGCGGAGAAGGATGATTCTCCCCAGGTAAGAGAAGAAGAAGCACCCGATAAACGCAAAAGGTACTCAAAAGAAGACTTCGTCGCAAGGAGACATGGGAAGGAAAGAGAACCATGGATACAGAAACTCATGCCCTTTCCAGGTAAATCCCTCAAATCTAAAGAAGAAGAGCATTATAATAAATTTTGTGAATGGATGAAACCTCTTTTTCTTCAAATTCCTTTGACTGATGCTATTAAGTTACCTCCTTATTCGAAATATATGAAAGATATTGTTACTAATAAAAGAAAAGTTCCTAATGAGGCAATATCTACTATGCTTGCTAACTACTCTTTCAGTGGAAAGATTCCTAAGAAGCTCGGCGATCCAGGTATACCCACCATTCCTTGCTCCATAAAAATAATTGCGTCAGAACTGCTTTATGTGATCTTGGTGCAGGAGTGAGTGTTATGCCCTTCTCTCTTTACAAAAGGCTTTGTTTAGAGAAACTAATCCCTGCAGATATCTCCCTTCAGATGGCTGACAAGTCAACAGCTGTCCCAATAGGTATTTGTGAGGATGTACCCGTTGAAGTTGCTAACTGTTTGATCCTTACAGATTTTGTTGTGCTTGACATGCCCGAGGATGGGAGCATGTCCATTATCCTTGGTAGACCTTTTCTTAACACCGCAGGTGCTATCATTGATTGCAATAAAGGAAAGGTCACCTTCAACGTTGATGATAAAGAACACACGGTGTATTTTCCAAAGAAGATCGACAAGAGGCATGGCCTTAACTCTATAGAGAATATCGAGACCGTGAAGATTGGAGAATGGGACTGTCCACTACATGTGCACCACAAATACAAAACCATTATGGTGGGGACGATGTCCATTAAAGTGAAGGTGCAATGATCACTTCATAAGAGGGGAGACTTTTTGTTCTATATATCACCGGTTTGTTGGTAAGACTTGATCAACCTTGCTAGTGAGCTTTTTTTATATAGGTAAAAAGTTAAGCTTGTTATGTTTTCATTTGCTTTAGATTTCATTCTCTTTGCTGTACCAAGTTTTTATGTTTTTGAAGCTTCACAATACTAATCACTGCTTTAATTTTTCAGAAAGTTTTGCAGCTTTTTAAACTCCGAGAAATTTTCAACAGTGAAGTTTTCAGAAAAATTCCAGAAAAAATTAAAATTAAAATTTCCATGCCGGGAGTGACCCAGAGGCACCTGGGGCTGACCAGGGGGGGCCACCAGTGGCCCAGGCGGCCAGCTGGCGCGGCCTGCCCCCTGGCCACGCCCACAGGGCGACTGGGGCCCACAGGCCCCACTTCCAGGTATGTCTTCTTCCTCCTCCTTCTTCTCTCTCCAGAAACACGAGTTCTGCATTTGGTTCTTGCGTTCTTTCTTTTCTTGGAGGCGATTTTCGATCTCTCTCTACAGCTCACCATTCGAGCTGAAATTTTGAGCAAATACTCACTGGTATGTAACTCCTCCACTCCTCCAAATAGATTTTTGGTTGGTGGCTTCATTTGTGAGTATTTAGTAGTTCTTGGAGCTGTTTATATGAGCTTTCATGCATGTGTAGAATTTTATTTTCCAAGTTTTGATGCAAGTTTATGCCTTAGGTAAGTGAGTTGAGTAGTTTGCCTTAACTCACTTTGTTTAAATCCTTGTTTTTGTAATTTTTCAAAAATTTCAGAAATGAGTTTGCTAGGAAGAGCAAAGGGGTGGCTTGGAAAGAAAAGGCCCGAGCGCTCCGATCGAGTTACGAGAGCTTCAGCTTCACCCTCAACTGCTAGGGTGAGCTACAACGAAGATCATGTTCCCTTAGAGTTGTTGGAGGACACAAATCAAGCACGTGCAATGACTTTCCCGTGCGATGAATTCCTTGAAGCTACAGGAATCAGGGAGGAGTTTTATAATCTTTTTGCTAATGCAGGTTTGACGCGGCTCGCAACGTGCCGTGTTACCTAGTATCAAAAACTCACCTCCTGTTTCATTAACATTTTTAGATATAACCTTGATGCTGGTTCTGTTGAGTTTAAAATTTACAATGATCTTTTGACCATGCCTTTGGAAAGGTTTTGTGAAATAATAGGTGTGCCGAACGTGGGACAGACTGCGAAGATGAGCTCTCAGCCCTCTGAGCTGAGAACCGTTTTCAACTCGCTCTGTAGCATGGATACGAGGGATATTCATCAGTCAAAGATCTCTAGCATCTTATTTCCACACCTCAGCTATTTTGCGTATTATATTGCTAGAGGGGTGTTAGCTCGTGACAACACGAGAAATATATCTGCGCCAGATATTGCTATCCTGGCAACCGCCCTTTCTGGGAGGTTTGATTATAATGTGGGTGCCTTAATTGCTCGACGCCTTGCTATGAACGGTAACAAGGGAGACTTATTTGGTGGCGTTTACGCTACACTTATCCTAGAATCTCTTAATGGCACCCCACACCCCGATGATAAGCCTTTTACTTATTTAAGTTTTGATCTTGCTGCTATGAAAAGGCATAAGTTTGTTACCATGACTTCCGAGTTTGGTAACCTTGATTATATCTTACGTTTCGGAGCTACCACGGAACGAAAGATCCGTCTACCTGCACCTCTTTTGTTGGATTTTTCTCGCAGGAACGGATGGTCCTTTGATGTTATCCAGTTCGATGAGTTCGTGGTCCAGCATCAGTTTCATAACCCCATGGAGGGGGTTGTACCCGACGAGGAGGAGCATGGTGATTTCCCACCTTTCCAGGGAGAAACCGTCACCCAGTTTAGTGAAGGGTCTTCTTCTGCTTGGAGCGCGGATCCTTCTTTGTGGGAGGATCCGAGGACTTCGGTGTACGCGCCGGGAGCCTCATACAATCCTTGGACTCACCCGTACTACCCTGGAGCAGGAGGCTCCTGGGGACATTAGCCGCTACCGACTTTGGCCAAAAGCCTAAGCTTGGGGGAGTACGTGCCCTTCTCACTTTTCCATTGTATTATCCATTTTATTCACTTTGATCTTTTCGAAGCTTTTGCCCGTTTTTCTTTCTTTCTTTCTTTGCAAAAACAAAAAAAACATTTTCTCTTTTCTTTTGTTTTCTTTTAACCTTTGAAAAACCCAAAAATTTTTCCTTTCTCTCTTTAGTTTGCTTTGTTTTCAGAGATCAGCTCGAGTCTGTGATGGTATTTGATTATATTTTCTACGTTCGATCGTGCAAGTGACAAGGCAGTAATGACGAAGATCGACGGAAGGGAAGCAACAAGGAAAACTGGTATGAACTCTTCTTGTTTCTACTTTTTTACATATGCCTATACTTATGATCTAGAGACCAGCTTGTAGCGACATAGTGCTATGTTTACAATGCTTTCCCAGTGTTCATGCTTTCCTTGTGGCTAGTCTCAAATAGCTAGAGTGCATAATGTGTTGTTGAAATGATTTACATGCATTGCATTGGTCATGGTTTGGCATAATGGAGTGGTATTTCCCTTCGGAGAATTTTTTAATTGACTTGGCACATGTTCACACATGCTTATGACTAAAAAGTCTACTTTTTCCTTGATGATCTTTTTGTTTCAGAATAGTTATATCACTTTCATGCTCGATTCAATGTTGCTTTGTCGCTCTGCATGATTATGACAGTTATTGCTCTCTAGTTGGTCGCTTCCCAGTCTTTTGCTAGCCTTCGCTCGCACTAAGCGGAATTCTGCTTGTGCTTCCAAACTCCTTTTCAAACCCAGTTGTTCCATTTGAGTCCACCATACCTGCCTATATGTGGTATTTACCGGCCACTGCTAACTTAGACTTTCTTGTGCCATCTCGAAATTTATTCGAAAGTTTCCCTTTTGTAACCGTACAAGCTCATGGTGTGGTGAGGGGAAATCAGTATCTTTCATGCCAAAAATATTTTGACGGAAGTTTTAACTAGTCAAAACAGAAAAAAAAAATGAGAGTTACACCTCCCCCATACTTGATGATGGAGTGAAATGGACCAAATGCTGCTTATGATAGGTGGAACGATACCCTCCTTCCATCCTTGAGTCCAAATAAAAGGTTCCATAGATCATCGAAGATTAATGGATAAGGGAATATGTGTAAGAAAAAAGCATTATATATGGTTGGCATGGGAGATATTGAGAGACCTTTACCGTTCACCGTTGACTGGAAAGTTGCACTTCTCAAAAATATTTTATCTCTGTTTTCAAAACCAAGAGCTCTGGCACATGTTTAGTCTTTGCTTCCTTTCACGGGTTTTCAACCTTGCCATCAAAAGCCACGGTTCGAGAGTCTCCCCTTCTTTCTTCAAAGCACCAACTATGAGAGCATAATTGTCATTCTTAGTGTAGCATGCATTGTCCCAAAGTATTACATTGTCTTCTGCATGCTTGTGTTATTGCTAGTCTGAAATACTGAGTTCTAGTCACCTTTAAAACTCCGGAGGAGTTTCTGCATTTATGTTTTGCTTCTCATGGAGGCTAGCGAAATGCCACTCAAGTATGTTCAAGCTATGTGCATTGTGATCCTGTCTTGATTTTCAGTAGCTTATTATTTACTTTTAGTTTTTTGTGACTGATCACATGAAAGAGAGTTGCTTCGTGCATTGTCCTTGTAGAATTGTTTCAATACTTGCTAAACTATTTTCGTAGTACATGCTTATATACATCTGTTGAAGCAAAAGAGTTTGTCAAAGTATTCTTTGTCGCGTCCAGTTCGTTGAACTGAATTGCTTGAGGACAAGCAATATGCTAAGCTTGGGGGAGTTGATACGTCTCAAACGTATCTACTTTTCCAAACACTTTTGCTATTGTTTTTCCCTCATTCTTGCATGATTTGGACGAAACTAACCTGGACTAATGCTGTTTTCAGCAGAGCTGCCTGTATGGTTTATTTGTGCGCAGGTAAATGGATTTTTAGACGTCCCAGAAAATTCCCAGAAAATTACCTGAAAATCCACGCACCCGGAGGAGCCAGATGCCAGAAGTGGGACCAAAGGGGAGCCCTGGGGGCCCCAGGCGCCCCCCTGGCGCGACCAGGGGTGGGGCCGCGCCCTTTGGCCGCCTGGGCTGCTCCCCCCTCCTCTGGTGCCCTACCGAGGTGTAACAGCCCAGTTTTTGCAAAAAATAAAATTTTTGTTTTCGGTGTGAATTGTCTGATTGTCTGATTTGTTTGCGGTGTTTGCATCCCCGATTTATTGATCGGCGATTATTTTTCCCCCTCTTATCTCGTACCGGACGGAGACCGACCATTGCCACCCTGACACTCGACCTTTGCGACACCGGGTTTCACCCGATCACCGTCGCGAAAACCGCATGAGACCAGCCGCAGCTAACGGAACGAAAAACCCCGTTTAATAATTAAACGGGATATTTTTATAGCGCGCCGGAAAGTGTTCTCGGAACGGTTCCAGCGCGAGGTGAACGCCTCCGGCTCGACGCGCTGATCGCGCAGTTCGATGTTTTACCCGAATCGGAGGTACTGCGGACCCCCGGCGGTCTGAAACGTGAGCACCGCACACGCGAGAGAAAAACCGGGGATGTTTTTGCAAAGTGCCAGCCACCTGGGCTATATAAAGACCACCACACTCCCACCCCACTTAGGGTTTCCCTAACCACCTAGCCAGCCTCCCATATCTGGAAATACCCCAATTTTCGCACATTTAACCCCGAATTTTAGCAAATCCTAGTCCCAAACACTCCTGACCGTCAGATCAACTGATCCAACGGCCAGGGTGTGCCCAGCCTCCACCAACCTCCAGCCGTGGGATCTCCCACGCGCCGCCGCCAGCCCGCCCGTGGAGCCGCCGCCTCGCCTCCGGCCAGCACGCCGGCCAGCCGGGCTGCCGCGCCACCCTCACCTCTCCTCCCTCGCGTCCCTTCCCTCCTCCTCTCCCCTCTCCTCTCACCCTTCTCTCTCTGCTGCAGGGCTCGCACCAGGAGGTCGCCATGGCCACGGCTCGCCCCGGCTGGAGCTCCTAGCCGCGCTGCTGTCCCGGCCACGACCCCGTCGTTCTCCTCCCTCCTTCCTCCGACGACCGCCACCACGCCATGGAAGCCCTCGGCTTGGAGCTCGCCCGCGCCGCCCGGGAACAGGAGCTCGCCATGGCCTCGTTCTCCCCAAGCCCGAGCCCCCTCTGTGAGACCCCAGCCGTTACCCCCTGTCTTGTTGCATCTCTCCCGCGTAGGTTTCCCCGTGCAGTAGAGTTGTTGCCGTGGCGGTCGTGGTAATGGCTAGCAGATCGTCGGCGTGCTCCAGTTCGCAGCAGAGCACGAGCACGCATGTCCCTGGGTGCCCTTTGCTTGAGCCTTGGACACCCCCGCGCGCACCTAGTTCTCGTGCAGCAGCACTGCTTTCGTCCGTCGTCGGCACTGAAGGATTCTTCATTCTCGTCAGATTTAGCTTCAGTTTAAGTTAGCGCCTCCAGTTGTTTCTTTTATTTTCGTTGCTGGTGTAAACCAATTCCAGTTGAGTGGTTTAGTGGCGTGGGCTGTCAGGTTTCAACCAGTAGGTCTTGGGATCGAATCCCAGCGAAGGCGAGGCGCCCTTTTTATAGCATTGCATCACGTTGTTCATCGTCAGGTTCAGACTGCAGTGCAATTTGCAAGTTTGAGTTTCAGGTAGCGCAGCATGCCGGTTATCTTAAACGATAGTGCTCCTCTAACGTGGTTCGAGGAGTAGCCCAGCTGGTTAAGAGCCCTGTATTTTGTACGTGGAGGGCGTGGGATTAAATCCCCCTTAGCGCAAATCCGTCCTATTTTTATCTCTTTTAGCAGCGATTCTTTGACGTTGGCACCAGCAGTAGCGTAGTGGTTGGCGCCCTGTGTTTCCTTCTGGGAGCTCCCTGGTTCGATCGCCCATGGGAACGAATTAAGTCCCCACCTTTTTTTTCTTTTGCTGCAGTGTGAGATGGCCTCAGTCCGCGAGGGGTTTGGGCCAGTTTGGCCGAGGCCAGCCCATCAGAGGGTTTCCCTCCTTTTTTTATTTGATTTAATTCAAATTCATTCAAATCTGTCTTGTTTTTGCATTGCGTGTATTGTGTGCATCCTTGCTCCAAATTTAACATATCATATATGTTTTTGGGCTAGGAAAATATGAGGAATACGATGGTACTGTTCATTTGTCCATTTGAGCTAGCATTATTCGGTGATAGTGTATTTTTGCACGTAACCCCTCATATGTTGCATATGGTGCAATCTTTCCTCTTTTTTTCCCTTGTTGTTGCGATCCGATGACCGTAGATTCCGGTAGTGCAGTCTTGCTCTTTATTTTGTTGCTTGCAATAGATTGCATTAGTTGCATCATAATATGCCATGCCATTTTCATACATGTTATGTTGAGGAACCCCACCTCGAGGTTTATTCTCATGTGTGGGCAATTCTTGCTAATATTATGTTCGTCTTTCGCATATGCCATGATCATGCATCATACCAACTCTAACATAAGGAATCCTTCGGATTCATTAATCACCTACCTAATGCATATGAAGGTTGTCGGTAGCATTGCACCATTGCTTTCCGATGCTTCATTGAAACTTGCCTATTCTTATGTTCATGCCATGATATTAAAATGACATGCATCATACTTGACCATGCTTGTTTGTTTATTTCTTGCTCGTGATTGCTCCGTAGTGATAGTGTATCTCCGTTGATTGCTTTCCAGTGTTTATCGTCTTGTGTGCTTCCGCGGGTACCTCTCGGAGACGATGCGAGCTTGCGATCAACTACACCTTCGGAACCCGACTTATCAACAGGCAAGGACTATACATTACTTATGATCCATTCTATTTCAACCAGCGGTTTGCATGCTAGTATAGGTTAGGTTCGATGTTTGATCCTACCACATGTTTACAGCCTCTTTCAAACCAATACAGCCATGTCCCTTCCCAGCAAACCTTGTACTGCTATGTTACTATTGCTCGTTGCTCAGCCCCTGCTTAGTATGCATGCTTAGGATGCTACGATGTTACCCTGTTACTCTTTGGGTTGGGATATCACCTTACTATTGTTGTTGATGATATGATTATTATAATGTTGACTATATTCGACGAAGGATGGAAGGTCTAGGCTATCCCGCCCCGACGCTTTGTTCCATTCGAGTCACCTAGGATCCGAGTTCCGGGTATTGGTTTTAAGACTGAGCGTGCCTAACCGCGTGTGGGATTTTATGGGGTCCTAGAATGACGAGTGATGAAGTCCTTGCTGGGTCAGATGACCACTACAGTTGGATGCTGAGTACCCCTGTACTCATGATACTACCCCAAACTCTTTTCAGGGTTCTTGATCGACGACAGGTATGGTGATCGACGTTTCACGTGGAGACTCAACGGCGACTAGTCAGGCGGATCCCGGCGGAGGGCCTGGACCCGTGTGGTTATGGGATCGATGTTTTCTCTTTGCCACAAGGCTTTTGCTTGTAGTCTGTACTCAGACATGTATCTTCTGCTGTTGTGTTGTATTTGAGGCAGTTGTATGCCGATTGTATGAGATGTTGTATCCTTGTATCTGTAATGTTGTGATATCATGTTGGAAATCCGGGGCATATGGCTTTGTCATATGTTGCGGTGGGACCGATATGTGCTTCGTCCCCGGATCTGGATGGAAACATCTAGATCTGGAACAGTACCGCATATCGGGCCTTACACGAAGCTCCTATTTATCCCCGTGGCGAGAAAACCCCAGAACATGAGTCGTTTTCCTAGTTTCCGTCGTGGAGCCACCGCCACCCTCTGTTATTCTTCGGGAGGGCTAATCTGAAGGATGATTTGGCCTCCGGAGAGGGGAGATCGTCGCCATCGTCATCACCATCACCACTCCGTCCATCCTCCATGACTTCTCTTCATATGTGTGAGTAATTCCCTGCTGTAGGCAAAGGGGATGGTAGGGATTGGATGAGTTTAATCATGTAATAGTTTGTCAGATTGTTGGGGGCATGTTGCCTATCATCTACTTTGGTGTTTATCATCTTTGCTACAATTCGTTGTTCTTAATGCTTGTCACTTTGGGCCCGAGTGCCATGTTTTCAGATCTGAACCCTATGTGTTTTCATGAATATATTTGTGTTCTAGATCCTATCTATGAGTTGTATGCACCTATTATGGCCCGGAACCGGCGATCCCAAAGGTGACAGCTTGGGACACCAAAGGGGACAGTCCATAATTTGAGGATTCTATGTATCCATTGAGTTTATTGCTTTGTTCCGGTGCTCTTTGACAGGAGCACCTTAATCTCCATAAGTTCCTTTTGGCCCCGTTCGTAGTGGGATGGTAGGACAAAAGATGTTGTTGAAGTTCTTATTGGAAGCAGGCACAACTACCTACGGGATACATGGCTATTGTTTGATATTTGCCTAGATGATCATTGCTTTTCTGTGTGCTTTGCCCCATGTTAGAATCTATCATTTGATTACTCTCATCCATGCAGCGCCCAACCATCCATCTCCCTAGCTTACAGTGTTTTCATTCCTGCTGGTCGTTAGTTATTACTTTTGTTGTTACTTTTGCTGTTGCTACCATCACTATCATATTATCGTTACTACTTATCTATCGTTGCAAGCAAGTATATTTCAGGTGCAGTTGAATTGACAACTCAACTGTCAAAGCTTATAAATACTCTTTGGCTCCCCGTGTGTCGAATCAATAAATTGGGTTAACTTACCCGCGAAGACTATCTCGATCCCTTACGCTTGTGGGGCATCATACACTCGTAGCCAAGGCCCCATAATCAAGTTCTCTTATGAGGACATCTTCCGTGACTTTTCCCACGACAATTGGAGCCCACCGTGGGGCCTACGCACAATGGTGTTGTTATCTTGGAAGAAATCCTCACAGGGATCGAGAAACTCATGATTGTCCGGACGAAGAAGAACCGACATGAACAAATCTACATCAACAAGTCGACGATCCGCCGACTCTGACAGGACTCGATCCGACCTGGGTGCATTGCAACCTCGGTTTCTTGAACATCTACATCAAGCTCATGAATAAAACAAGAAAAAAATTCGAGCGCGCGACTCGAAACTCGTCTTCAGCATTGACCCTCACGCGCAGCTCGCAGGACAGAAAAAAACATCTACATTGCGGACGCTCCAGGAGGCGACTCGGAACTCATATTGAAGATCCCTTCGGTGAAAATATTGAAAATTCTGTTGGTCACAAGCTGTTATAATTTCAGCCAATTTCAACGGTTAGATCTCCCTGGCCGATTCCTACACTGAAGCTCTATCGAAATCTAGCGGAACTCCGCATGACTTCAGTAAAAAAATTACCGAGGTCGACTCGTACATCACTTCGAAGATCCCTCCATTGGAAAGATGCAGGATATATTCCTTTACTACCACAAAAAATTTCAGAAAATTCCAACGGGTAGATCTCCGTGGCCGACTCCCGCACTAAAACGCATTTTTGGATGTACGCAAAGTCACGAAACCCAACCACAAATTTAGCTCAACCTATCATCGGTTTGCACTCTGAACATTGGAACAACTACCGTTTGAGCAAAATTATCACATACATATTGGTCGAACTATCAACCGCCGACTCCTATGAAGATCAATCACAACCTCACCATAGTTGCCTCCCATGGTTCTCCGGGTTTCTCTACATCATTAGATCAATACTTGTTTCTTTATCAAGTCAGATACATGGAGTCTCCAGCCCACTCCTCGAGTCGACTCAAGACTTGGGGGCTACGCCTCCTATAGGATCCATCGGAGATTGACAGATTATAATTGACCATCACAAATTTTGGTCCATTAATTTCGATTGTAAAATCCAGACTTAGATTCCGGTTCATTGAAAAAATTCGGGCTCTTTCATTGAGTTCCGGATCATCGGTAAAATCCCGGCTCAGATTCCGGTTCATTGAAAAAATTTCGGCTCCCTTCGTGAGTTCCGGTTTATTGAAAATCTCGGCTCCCCTCGTGAGTTCCGGTTTATTGAAAATTCCGGCTCCCTTTCTGAGTTCCGGCTTATTGGAAAATCTCGGCTCAACAATGAGATTTCGGTTCATCCAAAATTCCGGCTCCTTGACGAGTTCCGGCTCATTTAAAATTCCGGATCCTCAAGCGATTCCCGGCTCATAAAAAATTCCGGCTCCTCGATCAGTACCGGTTCATCAAAAAAAATCCGGCTCCTCGATGAGTTCCGGTTCATCGGAAATTCTGGCTGCTTTATGGATCCCGGATCATTACAAATTACAGGCTTCACAGGAAATCTTGGTAAGTGATACGTCCCAAACGTATCTATAATTTCTGCTCGCTCCATGCATGATTTTTGTGACTTTGCCATGCTTTGCGTGAACTTTCATACACTTTTGATCATATTTGGACTAACAAATTAACTCAGTGCACACAGTTGCCAGTTCCTGTTTTCTGCTGTTTTTGTATTTCAGGTTTTTCGGCCATTAAAAGTGCGTAATAAATTCCAGAAAAATGATATAAAAATTCAGCATCCCGGAAGCTTCCCGAAGAACTAAAGATGGAAGGGGGTGGACCCACCAGGGCCCCAGGAGGGTCCCTGGCACGGCCCCACCCTAGGGCGCGCCAGGAGGACTCCTAGCTGCCCTATGGCCCTCTTGGTGCCCCTTTGGCCTATGTTTAGCCCCCATGGAGGAAACCCCTAATATCGATCTGCTATTCCCGTTCTCCTCCCTGTACCGCCATCGCCGCCGTTTCAAGATCGGGGCTGCCAGCAGAATCTGCCCCGGCACCCTGCCGGAAGGAGGAATCCCCTCCGGGTGACCATCCATCACCATGGACGCCTCTCGGATGTCTTTTGAGTAGTCCCTCTTGGACCATGGGTCCATGACCATTAGCTATGTGATGTTCTCCTCCCCTCTTTGTGCTTCCACTTTCGAGACCTCGTGAGCTGCCTCACATGATCGAGGCACCTTTGTAATTTTCTGTGTTGCTCTGCTGAGTTTGCTGGGATCTGAATGAGACTATGTTCAGATTGTGATGAGTTATATATTTGGTTCTCTTTTATATTTGGGTTCTTTAGTTAGTTCTTGCATGTTCTCCGTTGTCGTATTTTACTTTGGCCAAGTGATTTGTTGCAACTCCAAGAGGGAGCGTTATGCTTGATTGTCCGTTCAGCCCCCTGATGTCTAGCTTGAGTGACAGAAACATGGGACTAGGGGATGTTTTGTTGCCACCAGGGATAAAACAACGGTGCTTGTACTTGCGGGTGCAAGGATTGTTTACTTTATGCATAGTTCTTTTAATGCAGTTGTCTGTTGCTTTGAGTTTACACTTTGGGTGAGATTCACAATTTAATAACAGCGAGATGTTCTGGATAGATATCTCAAGGTGGATGATTCGTAGTAGATGTAGATGGATTTCAGTCTACTTACCTTGGCGTACTTCCCATTGCTTTTGAGCCTCTTCCTTTCTTTTGTAGCATAGTTAGAATTGCAGTGCGTTTATAATCCTGTCAATTGCCCAGCTGTGATTTGTTTACCTCGCTAGCACTTTTATCGTCTCTTGGGAGAGAGATATCACTAGTGAACGTCATGGGATCCCGGTCCATATTTATACCATTGTGTACACCATCAATTAACTTTCAGTTCTTACTTTCAGTTGCCATTATTATTATCTCTTGCGTTGATCCTTTGTAAACAACAAGGCCGGAGGAATTGACAACTCCTATGTACTCATTGGGAGCAAAGTTACTTGTTGTGTGTACATGTCTACGTCAACCTCGTCTCCATCCGGCAACAATCTGCGCCGTTGACACCTTCTGGTATCTCTTGGAGTCCTGCTGGTTCGATAACCTTGGTATCTTCACCGAGGGAAATTTTCTGCTACGGTACATCTCACCTTCCACTTGGGGTAACCAACGAGAAGTGAGAGAACTATCTTCCTCACCGTATCAAGAAATTTCTGGCGTCGTTGCTGGGGTCTCCAGTCTACAAGATAGGGGAGTTGCACACTATCTTTTATCTTTGCTTTTTAGTCTTGTTAGTTTACCTTTCAATTTTTACTTTTGTGTCCCTTATAAAAAATACCAAAAATACCTGCTGCTACTATGGGTTCTGATGAAAACACCAAGTTGTGTGACTTCACTAGTCACAACAACAATGATTTTATATGCACTCCTATTTCTCCACCTGCCACTTCAGCACCTTCTTATGAAATTAAACTTGCTTTGCTGAATCTTGTTATGAAAGATCAATTCTCAGGTGCTGGAGAGGATGCTGCCTTGCTGAATTTTGTTGAGCTTTGTGATATGCAAAAGTAAAAGGAAGTAGATGGAGACATCTTCAAGCTGAAGCTTTTTCCTTTCTCCTTGAGAGGAAGAGCCAAGGAGTGGCTGCAATCCTTAGCTAAGAATAACATTGATTCTTGGGACAAGTGTAAGGATGATTTTATTGGGAAGTACTATCTCCCTGCTAAAATTATCCAGTTGAGAAGTAACATTATGAATTTTAGGCAATTGGATAATGAACACGTTGCCCAAGCTTGGGAACGCTTGAAATATCTTGTTAAGAACTTCCCTACACATGGTTTGACTACTTGGATGGTTATCCAAAATTTTTATGCAGGCTTAAACTTTACCTCGCGGAATCTGCTAGACTCGGCCGCGGGAGGAACCTTTATGTCAACCACACTTGGTGCTGCCACGAAGCTACTTGATGAGATGATGCTGAACTACTCTTAGTGGCACACCAAACGATCTCCAACTTGTAAGAAGGTAAATTATGCCGAGGAGATCTCCTCTCTTAATGAAAAGGTTGACTTGATCATGTCTCTACTTACCAAGCAAGCTCCTATTGATCCTCAGGATGTTCCTTTGAATTCCTTGGCTGCTCAAGAACAAGTAGATGTGAACTTTATCTCTAGAAACAACTTCAACAATAATGCTTATAGGAGTAATTTTGGTAGCAACAATCCTAGACCTTTGCCATCCAACTATGGGAACAACACCACTTACCCTAGCACCAAAAACTCCACTTCTGAACTAGAGAGTATGCTTAAAGACTTTATCACTACCCAAAAAGCCTTCAACAAGAGTGTAGAAGAGAAATTAGACAAATTAGATATCCTCTCTTAGAAGGTAGACAACATAGCCCATGATGTTGAGATGCTTAAGATTAGAACTTCTCCCCCCGAGGAGAGGAAAACCACTCCTATGAATGCTATCCAAGTGCAAATTAATGAGCACATTCGAATGTTGGGCAAACTAAAAGAGAGATGGGCTAGAGAAAAAGAGGAAGAAGAGAGAGTTAAGATACTTCCTACCTACCACACCGTAGCTACTATACAAGTTGTTGAGGATGTCCAAACTATTATCACCCATCACACCCCTAGTCCACCTGGACCTATCAATGGTGATGCTACCACCTCAACCATAGATGGTGAAACCTCTATGAACATAGAGGCTTTCAAACAAGTGAGCCTTAATGATATCACTACCTCCTTGATAGATAACAGTGATCTAGACTTTGACAAATGCACTTTACCTGAAGTTATTGGTTTCCTACACAAGATGTCTAGAGACCCCCACACTAGCACACTTAATCTCGCCTTCACTGAGCATATCACCAATGCTCTAATCAAAGTTAGGGAGGAGAAGCTTAGAATAGAATCCTCCATACCTAGGAAGCTAGAAGATGGTTGGGATCCTATGATAAAAATCAAATTGAATAACTTCTCTTGCTTTGCTCTTTATGATGTTGGAGCTAGTACCTCTGTTATGCCCAAGAGAATGTATGATATGCTTGCATTGAAACCATTTGATCCTTATTCTTTTGGTGTTCGTCTTGTCGATTCTTCCGTAAAGAAACCTTTGGGGAAGATCGATGATGTTCTTATCATTGTCAATGACAATTATGTTCCTGTTGATTTTACTATTATGGACATTGAGTGTGAGGCCTCTTGTCCAATTATTTTGGGACGTCCTTTTCTTCGCACCTTTGGTGCTGTTATTGACATGAAAGAGGGGAATATCAAATTCCAATTCCCTCTCAAGAAAGGGATGGAACACTTCCCTAGGAAAAAGATTAAGTTGCCTTTTCAGTCCGTAACTCGGGCTAGTTATTTTCTTGACAAAACTTGACCTTTTGCTTTATGCCTAGCTTAAAGGCGTAAAAGAAAGCGCTTGTTGGGAGGCAACCCAAGATGTTTTTTTTTCTGTTTTTAGCGGTCTTGATGATTGTTACTACTGTAGCAACATCATTGTATCTTTATTTTTCAAGCTTTGTGCCAATTATAGCCTCTTATGACAAGGGAAGTGAAAGTTGTGACATGTTGTCCAGAAAACAGATTCTGTCATCGTGACGGGAACAATCATAGAAAATCACCAGTTAATCTTTTTGAGCTGAATTTTGTACACAGCGTGATCTATACAATCACGGAACTTTCGTATGTTCTGAGTTTTTTGATTTGAGTTGCAGAAGTACCCCTAAAAAATTCTTTACTACCTGCTGTTCTGTTTTTCACAGATTCTGCCACGTTTTGTCCCTCCTAACTTTTGCAAACCTTAAGCTTTCTTTTTCTTTGCAAAATCCTTTTGACGATCTTGAGAAAGAGTAGCCCTTCCTGGAAATCTTTAGTTGCAGTAGAGGAAAATTATTTTAATAGGGTACTAACCTCACTAATCAGTTTACAATGAGTTAGGTATGAAGGGAGTTTTCAAGTGTGCGACGGAAGATGATGAAACAAGATCCTAGAGTGTCAAACGCTCAAGCTTGGGGATGCCCCCATGCATCCCCAATAAATATTCAAGGAGACTCAAGCGTCTAAGCTTGGGGATGCCCCCGTGCATCCTTTTTCGTCAACAATTATCAGTTCGTCACTCGTTGCACTATATTTTTATCACTTCATGTGTTATGTGCTATGCTTGGAGCATCTCGCTCTTTACTTTTCTTAGGTTTGTTTTTGCTTTGTTTGCTGTAGTAGAAAGTTAGGCCCCAGGTTTATTTTGTGTGTGAGAGAAACACGCTCCGTTTGAACTAGAACTCGTCATAGGATTTGCATGCTTATTTCCTTAGCTGTGAGTTGTTCTTTTTCTTTTCTTAGCTACTGCCCTATTTAGTTGTAGTGCTTTAGTTTTCTTCTAGAGCTTTTCTTTTGTATCAAGTTGAACTTTCTATAGGTTGCATGTTTATCTTGTTTAGTAAGTTTGCTTGTTGCACTGAGTTTTGTGTCTTGACTAGAAAGTAGGTAGTTGAAGTTGCTATTCTCTTTGTTGTAGTAACTTGCAATAGTTTTGAGGTTTTGATTAGAGTAATGTTTGAACTTATGGTGTCAAGAGCTTTAGCCTATTAGTGATAGATGTCGTATTTTGGGCAATCCGTGTGATTTTCGAAAACCAAAACCCTATTCAGAACTCTAGCTACTAGATGGATCACTAACCTCTGGAGGGTTCGAATATTAGAGTACACTCACGTACCATGAGTCGAGGATGCGCAAGGATAACCAAACCCCCAAACACTCATCCTCGGGGTACTTGTCTCTTTGTGAACCTCCTGATTAGATTGAGAGTTACCGATAATAAGTGCATGAGTTCTTCGGACTAATGTGAGTATTCGAAAGTTGACATTTCCAACTCCCATATTTTTCTAGCCTCTCCTGTGCCGTGCATTCCCTTCTTCTCACTCCGAGAGTTGGCGTCCACCTTCGCCGGTTCATCCAAACCCTTGGCATGATACGCTCTGTCATCATAAACCTCCTTATATCCTTCCTCAAAACAGCCACCATACCTACCTATCAAGGCATTTCCATATCCTTTCCGAGATACATTGCCATGCAACATCCACCTTCTCATGACTTTATCTTCATGTCATACATGCTACTTTCTTGATCGATGAGCCGCATGCTAGTTGGGCCTTTCCCTAATCATTGCTACATGACGCGCTAGTATCATTGCATAACCTGCTATCCTGGTAGAGACATACATTTGCATCATGATAGTTACATCTTCTTTATGTGAGTACCCTTGTAAAGTGTGAAAGATCTCCTATATTCTTGTAAAATATAGAGTGTTTCCCCTAAGTGAGGAAAAGATCCCAAAGAGGACAAATTAAAAAGATCCCAAAGAGGACAAATTAGAGAAATAGAAAGATCCATTGAGGCCACCAAAAAATACAAAAAAAAAATAGAAAAAAGAAAAGAAAAAAAGAGAGAAGGGGGAACACTACTATTACTTTTGAGAGATCCACACTAGTACTTCATCGTCTATCCCTTGTACTCCATAGAGATCATCATACATGCATATAGCTATGTGGGGACCCTTCACACTATAGAACTTGGCTTGTATATTCCAATGATGACCCTCCTCAAAAGAGCTCTAGGTCTTATTGAGAAAGCAAGTTGGATGCACCCCCACTAGTTCCCTTGGAGAGCTTTTAGATCACATGTGCATCCGTTGCATGGAAATCCCTACTCCTCACATCATATCTATCATATGGCCTTCTCTCGCTTATGATTGTCCTCATTGATGTGAGCCTTTCACACCCTTTTTGTCTTCCTCCTCCACCTTCTTTATGTTTTGCCTTTTAGGTGTAAAATTTCTTGCTCACGCTCATCCATTGCATGATTGCTCAAAATATCGAAAGGGAGTGGATCAGTTTGACTTGTACCTGACTAGTGGTCTGGGGATGAGTCAAGATAAGAATCCAAAAGTGACTAAGTGTGAAACTTTAGTAGATAGTAGTTCTCGACAACCTTTTTTTCCTCTCTTTTTCCCAGTCCCCTGCTTGCACGCAAACACCATCTGGAGACATTCGAGTGACGGACAGCGAGAGCTCTTGCACCCTTTGTTCTTTTGTTTCTTGTGTCAATGCTAATATAGACACTTGCTTCTTAAGACTTGAATTGAATTGCATGCTTTGATTTATTTACTTAAAATTCCTGATATGGTTGTGTGGCACGTCGCCACAAAAATTATGCTTGTTATCATTTCCCTACTCGAGGACGAGCAGGAATTAAGCTTGGGGATGTTGATACGTCCCAAACGTATCTATAATTTCTGCTTGCTCCATGCATGATTTGTGTGACTTTGCCATGTTTTGCTAGAACTTTCATACACTTTTGATCATATTTGGACTAACCTATTAACTCAGTGCACCCAGTTGCCAGTTCTAGTTTTCTGTTGTTTTTGTATTTTAGGTTTTCCGGCCATTAAAAGTATGTAATAAATTCTGGAAAAATTATATAAAAAATCAGCGTCCCGGAAGCTTCCCGAAGACCTAAAGATGGAAGGGGGTGGACCCACCAGGGCCCCAGGAGGGTCCCTGGTGCGGCCCCACCCTAGGTGCGCCAGGAGGCCTCCTGAATGCCCTGTGGCCCCTCTCGGTGCCCCCTTTGTCCTATATTTATCCCCCGCGAAGGAAACCCCTAATATTGATCTGCTATTCCCGTTCTCCTCTCTGTACCGCCGCCGCCGTTTCAAGATTGGGGCTGCCAGCAGAAGCTGCCCCGGCACCCTGTCGGAAGGAGGAATCCCCTTCGGGAGACCATCCATCACCATGGACGCCTCCCGGATATCTTGTGAGTAGTCCCTCTTGGACCATGGGTCCATGACCAGTAGTTATGTGATGTTCTCCTCCCCTCTTTGTGGTTCCACTTTCGAGACCTCGTGAGCTGCCTCACATGATCGAGGAACCTGTAATTTTTTGTGTGGCTATGCTGAGTTTGCTGGGATCTAATGGATTATGAGACTATGTTCAGATTGTGACGAGTTATATATTTGGTTCTCTTTTATATTTGTGTTCTTTAGTTAATTCTTGCATGTTCTCCGTTGCCGTATTTTACTTTGGCCAAGTGATTTGTTGCAACTCCAAGAGTGAGCGTTATGCTTGATTGTGGGTTCAGCCCCCTGATGTCTAGCTTGAGTGACAGAAACATGAGACTAGGGGATGTGCTATTGCCACCAGGTATAAACAACGGTGCTTGTACTTGCGGGTGCAAGGATTGTTTACTTTACGCATAGTTCTTTTAATGCAGTTGTCTGTTGCTTTGAGTTAACACTTTGGGTGGGATTCACAATTTAATACCAGCGAGATGTTCTGGATAGATATCTCAAGGTGGATGATTCATAGTAGATGCAGATGGATTTCGGTCTACTTACCTTGGCGTACTGCCCATTGTTTTTGAGCCTCTTCCTTTCTTTTGTAGCATAGTTAGCATTGCGGTGCGTTTATAATCCTGTCAATTGCCCAGCTGTGATTTGTTTACCTCGCTAGCACTTTTATCGTCTTTTGGGAGAGAGACATCACTAGGGAACGTCATGGGATCCCGGTCCATATTTCCACCATTGTTTACACCATCAATTTACTGTCAGTTATTACTTTCAGTTGCCACTATTATTATCTCTTGCGTTGATCCTTTGTAAACAGCAAGGCCGGAGGAATTGACAACTCCTTTGTACTCGTTGGGAGCAAAGTTACTTGTTGTGTGTACAGGTCCACGTCAACCTCGTCTCCATCTAGCAACAATCTACGCCGTTGACACCTTCTTGTATCTCTTGGAGTCCTGCTGGTTCGATAACCTTGGTATCTTCACCGAGGGAAATTTGCTGCTATGCTACATCTCACCTTCCACTTGGGGTAACTAACGAGAATTGAGAGAACTATCTTCCTCACTGTATTAGTAAGACTCGGCACTTCTGGATCCCAAACTTTTTCATTTTATGCATTGCACCTTTATTTCATGATGCATTGCATAAGTCGATCTTCATCGCACCAGACTATCGCCAAACAAAGTCAATTTTCATCGCACTAGGCTATCGCCATACATATATAAAAGTCGATTTTCATCGCACTAGGCTATCGCCACACTTATGCATAAAATCAACTTTCATATCGCATATTCTTTCATCTATATTGCATCATATTGCATCAATTACATATTTTTACACCTTTTCTCAGAGACCTGGGGACTTGGAGTATATAGCATAAAACTACCACTTTCGGGGCTAGGTCACAAAAAAACTACCGCTTTTGCTGATGTTCTAAAAAACTACCACTTTTTTGGTGGGCTGTTCCAAAAAACACTAGTCGCCCAACTGTTAAGATTTAAGCGTAATTATGACAAAGCTGGCCCACCCGTCAGAAATAGCGTCAACACATACTTTACATTTAAGTCACTGTATAAAAAAAGCGATTAGGTCTTTACCATTAAAATTATTTTTTTTCCAGAAAAATATTTTTCAACCAAAATTATTTTCCCGCCAAAAAAATACTTTTTTGGTGCAAAATAAAAAACTTTGGAGGAAAAAACGGCTGATTTTTCCCATAGAAAAAAAATCGGCCAAACAATGTTAATTTTTCAACAAAAGTTTTTTGGTCCAAATATTATTTTTCCCAAAAAAAATCGGCCAAAAAACCCCTTAAAAATATTGTTTGGCCGAAAATAAATCACGAAAAATATATATTTGGGATTAGTTGGATATTTTTTGGACCATAATTAATTATTTCGGGCAAAAAGAATTTTTGGATAAAAAAATTATTTTTTCGGGAAAATATTTTCGTCCCAAAAAATCCTAATTTTTTTTCAAAAACTAATATTTTTATCCAAATATTTTCCCCTGTCGAAAATATTTTTCGACCAAAATATGGTTTTTTCCCCTCCAAAACAAATTACTTTTTTGGTGCAAAATAATTTTTTTGGAGGAAAAAAAACAGAAGTTTTACTCGAAAATGATTGTACCCATAGGAAAAATAATTTTTTCGGCCCAAAAATGTTGCTTTTTCAATGTCGCAACCCCTAGTTAGGTATGTGCTAGGATTAGCAAGTCCCTTTGCATCATGTAAAAATTCAAAAGAAAATTCAAAATTGGGGAAAAGAAAAGCCCTGTGAAATTAAATCAAATGGCCAGATAAAAATCTTTTTCCAAAACTCATTTGAGTATTTGGAAAATTTCTATAAATGATGTTGATCATTTTAAAAGTGGTTTGGGTTCTTTACCATGCCCATGGAATATTCAAAAATTCAAAATGTGCTTTGGAAATTAAATAAACCCCTATTTGATTTAAAATTCAAATGTTTTGAATTTTAAAAAGTGCCAAATTTTATAAGTGGCTAGCTATAGCTTTATTGAGGCCATATAAAAATTTGTAGCATTTTAGAAAATATCTAGCTATTTTTTTTAGCAAGACAAAACATAATGCAGAAAAGAAACAGAAAAGAAATAAAAAGAAAAGAAACTTACCTGGGCAAAGGGGCCCAACTTGTCGCCCCGCAGCCCAGCAGCCGGCCTAGCCCGCCAAGTCCCCTGTCGTCTACCCCAAGCAGCTCGCTGTCGAGCATGCCGGGGGGAGCGACTGCCACCGCGGCGTCGACGACGTTCCACGCCTCCCCGAGCCTCCAAGACGTGCCACGGAGACGCCCAGGACACGCTGCATCCACTCCCCCCTCTCCTGTTCGTCTCCCCCTCGCCCCGCGTGAGTTCGTCGACGCCCGAGGAGATCAGCAGCGCGGCCGCCATGGAAACTCGTGGACGAAGCCCGAGCTAGGCCTCAAGAGCATGTCCTTCGTCTTCACCGTCTTCGTCTACGCCGAGGAGCAGAAGGAATCGAACAGGGGTGCTCTAGAATCGCCACCCCCTTCTTCGTCTTCACCTCCGGCCGCCGCACGTCGCCGTTCAATTCCGGCCGCCGTGAAACCTCCCCGACCGCGCCAGTGACTCCGTTGAGTTCACGGTGAGCTTACGGTTCTCCCGAACTATTCCATCGTCCCCCTCCTCAACTCTAGCAGGATCTGCCATGAACGCTGGAGCACCTCGCCGCCGGGATGCTCGTCGTCGTGCAGCCTTGAACCCTAGAACCCCGAGGCCATGTCTAACTTGCTTCCTGTGCTCCTCTGCTTCGATTGCAACCACGAACGTTTCAAATGGCGCTTCACAGCTAGTTCCACCTCGGGCCAGTAGCTCCGCCGCCGCTAGGGCTCGTCGCCGACGACGATGCCGTGCCCCCCAGGCCTTGTTCTTGGTCCAGTTCGAAGCGCGACGCTCAGGGCTCCAAAATGGTGGTCTTGGAGCATCAAGAGGACCACGGGAACGCCGTCACAGAGGACACCGCCGTCTCGGGTGGTCGCCGGAGACACGTCGCCGGCGAACTGACGTGTCCGGCGAGGTTAACCACCTTGGCCCCACCTGCAGTGTCACTGACCAGTGGGCCCAGCCCCTGTTAATCCCACTGTTATTTAAATTAAAACGAATTAACTTAAAAATGACACTGACAGAGAGGTCCCACCAGTCAGAGCCCCCCCCCCACGTCAGCCCCGCGTCAGCATGACGCAATAAACTGTTAAACGATTTAATCAAATTCAGAAAAATCCAGAAAATGTTTAAACTTTGAAATTCAATAACTAATTCATAGTAACTCCAAATTGGACAAATAATATATGAAAAATGATCAGAAGAAAATAAGCTATCCAAATTTCCAACTTTGAACTTTGTTTGAGTTGAATTTAAAATGTGATCAGTAGCATTTGCTATTTGATTTAAATGGAATTAAATCAAATTCTTTTCAAATGCTTTTGCATTTTGAACCATATCAACATACTACATTTCAAACACACATCAGAGGCATATCATACACTTTTCAAAATGGTTCAACTTGATCGAACAATGTCATATGCAACTTGACTAAATTGAATTCAAATTGGAGTTTGAATTTGCAATTCAATTTGCAATATACTCCATTTAAATGGAATTGCCCAAACACATCAGAAACATATACATCAAGTTTCAACCTTCAACCATGTGATTGTGCATTGTGTTTACTTTGCTACCTTGTTTGTTGTTTGTCGAGTAGAGGTGGAACCGGAACAGGAGGCTGCCCCCTTCGTTGAAGACCCCGAACCCGAAACTCGTCAGCAAGGCAAGCAAACCCCCATTGATCATGTCGATAAAATCCCACTTCCCTCTCATGTCTCGCTTATGCATTGTATAGGATGATTACCATGCTACGTTTCTACCGTATAGATGAACCCATTCCTTTGCATGACCTATCATTTGTCACAGTAGTAGGCAAACCACAATCCTATCAACTGTAGGAGTTGATTGATATCATGTGGCCCCTGCAAATGTTACAGCTTATTGCATGCTTAGAGTGATACAATGATGTTACTGTTATGTGAGTCGGGATGGTAGTGATCATGTTGATGTTGGTGGAAAGGTGTTGGTGAATCTACCCTAATACAAGGTGAACGATGAGAGGCTGTGTAGGAGTACACAGTGGGTTGTCTCGTTGCACACCGCCCTAAGTCCGAGTTCTTGTGTGGTGATCCAAGATGAAGAGTACAACCAAACATTGGGCTCACTGACCCCTCTCAACCTATTAACTCATCCCTTTTGATGTCCAGATGGCGCAATAGTTTGGAGTTCTGGTAGGTTTGTGGCCTGGCTGCTAAGTGAGAGAACGGCTCAGTCGAGACCGGCTTATGCACCACGCACACATCATCTGGGTCCACTTCGGTAAACCGGGCGGGTTCACGATAGTGGTAGCCCACCCAGGTAGGCGGCTTTCTTGGACTAGATCGGCTATGAGGTAACAGTTGTGGTGGCATCCTCGCTGTCATCTCTTGAACGGTGACACGCAAAAGGCGGTAACTAATGACACGTGTGTGTAGCGGTACACCCCTGCAGGGTTAACAAAACTATTCGATTAGCCGCGTCCGCGGTTAAGGACTGCTTGGAAATCTTAGCTTGATTATTAGACAACTTGAACTGGATACTTCTAAAATACACCAAGATAAGTGTGAGTGTTATGGCGTGCTTTCTCGTGGGGAAGTCGAGGAAGGAACCATAGTGGTGTAATTGGTTGAAGAGATGTAGTGGACTCGTGTACGCTTCTTACCTCAAGTCTGGTACTCGTAGTTCAGGACTAGCCAAGTCAAAGCTGGCACTTCTGCAAGTGAAACCCCACCTCCCTTTACCTTGATACATGTGCATGAGTAGTATAGTTCCTACGTAAGTCTTGCTGAGTACGACTTTGTACTCACGTTTGCTTATTCTATGTTTTAGATGAACCCACTTACCTGATGGTGGCTTCTACCCGAAGCTCGAAGATTGAAGACTCAGACCAAGACCAAGCTAGTGTAGTCCCAGTCAGACGACTGGTTCCCTCGTGGAGGGCTTGTTTATAGTCAAGGCTTCTCTAAGCCATTTGTTAAACTTGTCTGTACTCAGACCTACTTTGCTTCCGCATGTTTGATGTAATGTTGGATCACAGACTTGTGATCTCTGTGTGCACTCTGTAAGAGTTATTAATAAAGATGTATACATTGTAGAGAATTGCAATGATACCTGCTGTTCATACAAGGCATGTGTGATGCGTGTATGTTTATAACATGCATGTCTTAGTATGGGTTTTCGAGACCTTAGTTGTGATCTGGCTGGCGGTCTTTTATACACCAAGTGGACCTTAGATGTGCGCAGCTTGGGGCATCGCGATGCGATTGTTCGTGACTCCGTCACGTGCACACTTTGATGTATGATCGAGCCCGCCCTAGACCCCGACTAAGTGATCGGGCTGGAGTAAGTCTATGTAAGGGTTATAATACAATCGATAGTATGGTTGAGGCGACTTGTCTATGAGTATGGGAGTTTACCACCCATATCATTTAGACTTGTGTGCGGACGATGAGGACCCATTTCAGTTGATCATCCGGCCTGGATGGGATACCCCTCACGTTCGATGCTTTCCGAGAACGTTCTGTGCTTGGCCTTGTCTTCTCAGACAAGTGGGTACGGTTCTCGGCTCTCCATATGATTGTGTTGTAGCGAGCCTTGCATACGCTAACCCCGGGTCCCGACAGACTTAGTATCAAAGCAGGACTGACTGTAGGATTATCATCCTGGGACGAAGTCGAGTCTAGCTTGCTATAGTTATATAGTTACTCTGGGTATATAAGGGAACAACGTAAGGCTTCTTTTTTCTCCTTACCCTCATCGTTCTGAGTTCTGAGTCACCCTCATCTTATTCTACGGGAAGATAGGACTAGGCTCACCTCTGTCTGATTAGAACATCTCGTTGTTTGCTTCCTTGTAGCCGTAGGAAGGCTATGTTCGTTTCGTTAGAGTTGTTGTGCTTCCTGATTTCCTACATCGTATGTAAGTGTTGTATCTACATTGAAAGAAAATTGTTTTCTTGCAATTACAGCCGTTATGCTGTCCGAATCATTCCAGGTTTCTTCAAAATCTGATGCATTGCAAAATTCTTCCCTCCTTTTCGGTTGTCCTTTTAGAAGAACTTCTAGGTGGCATTCCCGACAGTTCCATAGTGTTTGATGTAGGTTTTGCTCTAGAAACCTATAGTGATTCAATTGCAGCTCTTGCTCCCACTTTAGATGTCTTCTAGCCAGAAGAACCACACTAACCATCGTGTTGGGGTACTTTGCTACTCTGACATATCTGTTGTAGCCCCTAGTAAACCTTGGTCATCCTCTAGGAAGCTATCCAGAGATCCAACCCCTTAAACCTAGCCACACGACAGATGTGTAGAGTTCATAGTGGATCTTGTGCCAGGAACCGCACCAATTTCTATACGCCCATACAAAATGGCCCCACGTGAGTTAGCTGAGCTTAAAACCCAACTGGAAGCTGTGTTGGAAAAAGGCTTCATCCGTCCTAGCTCATGGCCATGGGGTTGCCCCGTTCTGTTCGTAACGAAGAAAGATGGAACAGAAAGGATGTGCGTAGACTATCGCCCGCTAAATTTAGCGACGATAAAGAACAAGTACCAATTGCCCAGGATCAATGATCTTTATGATCAACTTGCAGGATCCTCTGTCTTCTCCAAGATGGATTTGAGATTAGGTTATCATCAAATCAAAATCCAAAACGAGGACATTCCCAAAACGGCTTTTACTACTCATTATGGTCTTTACGAGTACACCGTCATGTCCTTTGGTTTAACCAATGCCCCCGCCACTTTCTCACGCATGATGAATTCGATCTTCATGGAGTACCTAGATAAATTTGTTGTAGTTTATCTCGATGACATTCTCATCTACTCGAAGAACGAAGAAGAACATGCCGAACACCTAAGGCCGGTATTGATGAAACTTAGAGAGCATCGCCTGTATGCTAAATTCTCCAAGTGTGAATTTTAGCTACCAGAAGTGCCCTACTTAGGCCACGTGATTTCTGCAAAAGGCATTGTTGTGAATCCAGAGAGAGTTCAGGCCGTCCTTGAATGGACTCCACCTGAATCGGTTAAGCAAGTTAGGAGTTTTCTTGGCCTAGCCAGCTACTGCCGTCGCTTCGTCGAGAACTTTTATAAAGTTGCAAAGCCTCTAACTGAAATCCTCAAGAAAGATAAGAAATTCCTATGGACTCCCAAGTGCGAGGAACGCTTTCAAGAGCTAAAAAGCAGATTGACTTCTGCACCCGTACTTGCACCTCCTGACACTAAAAAGTATTTCGAGATCTATTGTGACGCATCACGGCAAGGGTTAGGATGCATACTTCTGCAAGATCGACATGTGGTAGCTTATGCTTCACGCTAGTTGCGGCCACATGAAGAGAACTATCCTACCCATGACCTTGAACTCGCTGCCGTAGTTCATGCCCTAACAACTTGGCGACATTACCTCCTTGGTAATCGTTGCAAGATCTATTCCGACCACCAAAGCCTCAAATACATTTTCACCCAGCCATATCTTAATCTCAGGCAAAGACGCTGGATTGAGTTGATAAAAGATTACGACGTAGTAATTTATTACACCCCAGGCAAAGCCAATGTCATGGCTGATGCACTAAGTCGTAAGTCGTATTGTAACAACCTCTTGTTACAACAGTATCAACCACTTCTTCATGAGGACTTTCGCAAGATCAATCTTGAGATTGTTACTCATGGCTATCTTTCTACCTTGGTGGCGAAACCAACTCTTGAGGATCAAATCATAGTTGCCCAAAGGCGTGCACGAGGTGTTCGCCGGATCAAGGAGAACATTGCTAGCGGAGTTGCTAAATGTTTCTCCACAGATAGCAAGGGAACGGTATTCTTTCGAAATCGTTTGGTAGTACCTAAGAATAGGGAACTAAGGCAACTCATCCTCAAGGAAGCCCATGACATACCCCTCTCGATTCATCCCGGTAGCAAAAAAATGTACCGAGATCTACGCCAGAGATTTTGGTGGACCAGGATGAAGAGAGACATTGCTCGATTTGTTGGTGAATGTGATGTTTGTCGTCGCATTAAGGAAGAACACCAAAGACCTGCTGGTACACTTCAACCTTTGCCTATTCCCGAGTGGAAATGGGACAAAGTCGGTATGGACTTCATCACCGGCTTTCCAAAAACCCAGAAAGGAAACGATGCCATCTTCGTTGTCATAGATAGACTGTCCAAAGTTGCTCACTTCCTTCCAGTTCGCGAGTCTATAACTGCTAGCCAGTTAGCGGACTTGTACGTCTCTAGAATTGTGTCTCTTCACGGTGTTCCTTTGGAAATCAATTCTGATCGTGGTAGCCTTTTCACCTCTAGATTTTGGGGAAGCTTTCAGAATGCTATGGGAACTCATCTCTCCTTTAGTACAGCTTTCCATCCTCAGTCTAGCGGTCAAGTCGAAAGGGTTAACCAAATTCTTGAAGACATGCTCAGAGCTTGTGTTATCTCATTCGGAAAGAATTGGGAGAAATCTCTTCCATTTGCCGAATTTTCTTATAACAATAGTTTTCAATCTAGTCTGAACATGGCTCCTTTTGAACTCCTTTATGGACGACGATGTCGAACACCTTTAAACTGGTCAGAAACCGGTGAAAGACAATTCTTTGGACTGGATATGATCAAGGAAGCAGAAGAGCAAGTTCGCATTGTTTGTGATCAATTGAAAGCAGCCCAGTCTCGTCAGAAAAGCTACTATGATCGTCATCATAGGCAGGAGAGCTACAATCTGGATGAGAAGGCTTACCTTCGGGTTACTCCTCTGAAGGGAACCCAACGTTTCGGTATCAAAGGCAAGTTGGCCCCACGTTACATCGGACCTTTCCGCATTCTTGCTAAACGTGGAGAAGTTGCCTACCAACTTGAACTACCCCCGCACCTTTCCCGATTACATGATGTATTCCATGTGTCCCAACTCAGGCGTTGCTTCAAGGACCCCATCCGCGAAGTCGACCATGAAACGCTTGATCTCCAAGATGACCTTTCTTATCGAGAATACCCCTTTCGTATTCTTGATTCCGCAGAGCGTGTCACTCGTCGTCAGAAGATTAGGTTTCTGAAAGTGCAATGGTCACACCACTCTGAGAGAGAATCCACGTGGGAAAGAGAAGACCGTCTCCGTGCCGAGTACCCCTCCTTCCTCCTGCAGACTTCTGAATCTCGGGACGAGATTCTTTTGAGTGGGGGCGAGTTGTCACAACCCCAAGTTAGGTATGTGCTAGGATTAGCAAGTCCCTTTGCATCATGTAAAAGTTCAAAAGAAAATTCAAAAACGGGGAAAAGAAAAGCCCTGCGAAATTAAATCAAATGGCCAGATAAAAATATTTTTCCAAAAATCATTTGAGTATTTGGAAAATTCCTATAAATGATGTTGATCATTTTAAAAGTGGTTTGGGTTCTTTACCATGCCCATGGAATATTCAAAAATTCAAAATGTGCTTTGGAAATTAAATAAACCCCTATTTGATTTAAAATTCAAATGTTTTGAATTTTAAAAAGTGCCAAATTTTATAAGTGGCTAGCTATAGCTTTATTGAGGCCATATAAAAATTTGTAGCATTTTAGAAAATGTCTAGCTATTTTTTTTAGCAAGACAAATCATAATGCAGAAAAGAAACAGAAAAGAAATAAAAAGAAAAGAAACTTACCTGGGCAAAGGGGCCCAACTTGTGGCCCCGCAGCCCAGCAGCCGGCCCAGCCCGCCAAGTCCCCTGTCATCTACCCCAAGCAGCTCGCTGTCGAGCATGCCGGGGGCAGCGACTGCCACCGCGACGCCGACGACGTTCCACGCCTCCCCGAGCCTCCAAGACGTGCCACGGAGACGCCCAGGACACGCTGCATCCACTCCCCCCTCTCCTGTTCGTCTCCCCCTCGCCCCGCGTGAGTTCGTCGATGCCCGAGGAGATCAGCAGCGCGACCGCCATGGAAACTCGTGGCCGAGGCCCGAGCTAGGCCTCAAGAGCATGTCCTTCGTCTTCACCGTCGTCGTCTACGCCGAGGAGCAGAAGGAATCGAACAGGGGTGCTCTAGGATCGCCACCCCCTTCTTCGTCTTCACCTTCGGCTGCCGCACGTCGCCGTTCAATTCCGGCCGCCATGAAGCCTCCCCGACCGCGCCACTGACTCCGTTGAGTTCACGGTGAGCTTACGGTTCTCCCGAACTATTCCATCGTCCCCCTCCTCAACTCTAGCCGGATCCGCCATGAACGCAGGAGCACCTCGCCGCCAGGATGCTCGTCGTCGTGCAGCCTTGAACCCTAGAACCCCGAGGCCATGTCTAACTTGCTCCCTGTGCTCCTCTGCTTCGATTGCAACCACGAACGTTTCAAATGGCGCTTCACAGCTAGTTCCACCTGGGGCCAGTAGCTCCGCCGCCGCTAGGGCTCATCGCCGACGACGATGCCGTGCCCCCCAGGCCTTGTTCTTGGTCCAGTTCGAAGCGCGACGCTCAGGGCTCCAAAATGGTGGTCTTGGCGCATCAAGAGGACCACGGGAACGCCGTCACAGAGGACACCGCCATCTCGGGTGGTCGCCGGAGACACGTCGCCAGCGAACTGACGTGTCCGGCGAGGTTAACCACCTTGGCCCCACCTGCAGTGTCACTGACCAGTGGGCCCAGCCCCTGTTAATCCCACTGTTATTTAAATTAAAACGAATTAACTTAAAAATGACACTGACAGAGAGGTCCCACCAGTCAGAGCCCCCCCACGTCAGCCCCGCGTCAGCATGACGCAATAAACTGTTAAACGATTTAATCAAATTTAGAAAAATCCAGAAAATGCTTTAAACTTTGAAATTCAATAACTAATTCATATTAACTCCAAATTGGACAAATAATACATGAAAAATGATCAGGAGAAAATAAGCTATCCAAATTTTCCAACTTTCAACTTTGTTTGAGTTGAATTTAAAATGTGATCAGTAGCATTTGCTATTTGATTTAAATGGAATTAAATCAAATTCTTTTCAAATGCTTTTGCATTTTGAACCATATCAACATACTACATTTCAAACACACATCAGAGGCATATCATACACTTTTCAAAATGGTTCAACTTGATCAAACAATGTCATATGCAACTTGACTAAATTGAATTCAAATTGGAGTTTGAATTTGCAATTCAATTTGCAATATACTCCATTTAAATGGAATTGCCCAAACAGATCAGAAACATATACATCAAGTTTCAACCTTCAACCATGTGATTGTGCATTGTATTTACTTTGCTACCTTGTTTGTTGTTTGTCGAGTAGAGGTGGAACCGGAACAGGAGGCTGGCCCCTTCGTTGAAGACCCCGAACCCGAACCTCGTCAGCAAGGCAAGCAAACCCCCATTGATCATGTCGATAAAATTCCACTTCCCTCTCATGTCTCGCTTATGCATTGTATAGGATGATTACCTAAGTTTCTACCGTATAGATGAACCCATTCCTTTGCATGACCTATCATTTGTCACAGTAGTAGGCAAACCACAATCCTAGCAACTGTAGGAGTTGATTGATATCATGTGGCCCCTGCAAATGTTACTGCTTATTGCATGCTTAGAGTGATACAATGATGTTACTGTTATGTGAGTCGGGATGGTAGTGATCATGTTGATGTTGGTGGAAAGGTGTTGGTGAATCTACCCTAATACAAGGTGAACGATGAGAGGCTGTGTAGGAGTACACAGTGGGTTGTCTCGTTGAACACCGCCCTAAGTCCGAGTTCTTGTGTGGTGATCCAAGATGAAGAGTACAACCACACATTGGGCTCACTGACCCCTCTCAACCTATTAACTCATCCCTTTCGATGTCTAGATGTCGCAATAGTTCGGAGTTCTGGTAGGTTTGTGGCCTGGCTGCTAAGTGAGAGAACGGCTCAGCCGAGACCGGCTTATGCACCACGCACACATCATGTGGGTCCACTTCGGTAAACCGGCCGGGTTCACGATAGTGGTAGCCCACCCAGGTAGGCGGCTTTCTTGGACTAGATTGGCTATGAGGTAACAGTTGTGGTGGCATCCTCGCTGTCATCTCTTGAACGGTGACACGCAAAAGGCGGTAACTGATGACACGTGTGTGTAGCGGTACACCCCTGCAGGGTTAACAAAACTATTCGAATAGCCGCGTCCGCGGTTAAGGACTGCTTGGAAAGCTTAGTTTGATTATTAGACAACTTGAACTGGATACTTCTAAAATACACCAAAATAAGTGTGAGTGCTATGGCGTGCTTTCTCGTGGGGAAGTCTAGGAAGGCACCATAGTGGTGTAATTGGTTGAAGAGATGTAGTGGACTCGTGTACGCTTCTTACCTCAAGTCTGGTACTCGTAGTTCAGGACTAGCCAAGTCAAAGTTGGCACTTCTGCAAGTGAAACCCCACCTCCCTTTACCTTGATACATGTGCATGAGTAGTATAGTTCCTACGTAAGTCTTGCTGAGTACGACTTTGTACTCACGTTTCTTATTCTATGTTTTAGATGAACCCACTTACCTGATGGTGGCTTCTACCCGAAGCTCGAAGATTGAAGACTCAGACCAAGACCAAGCTAGTGTAGTCCCAGTCAGACGACTGGTTCCCTCGTGGAGGGCTTGTTTATAGTCAAGGCTTCTCTAAGCCATTTGTTAAACTTGTCTGTACTCAGACCTACTTTTCTTCCGCATGTTTGATGTAATGTTGGATCACAGACTTGTGATCTCTGTGTGCACTCTGTAAGAGTTATTAATAAAGATGTATACATTGTAGAGAATTGCAATGATACCTGCTGTTCATACAAGGCATGTGTGCTGCGTGTATGTTTATAACATGCATGTCTTAGTATGGGTTTTCGAGACCTTAGTTGTGATCTGGCTGGCGGTATTTTATACACCAAGTGGCCCTTAGATGTGCGCAGCTTGGGGCATCGCGATGCGATTGTTCGTGACTCCGTCACGTGCACACTTTGATGTATGATCGAGCCCGCCCTAGAACCCGACTAAGTGATCGGGCTGGAGTAAGTCTATGTAAGGGTTATAATACAATCGATAGTATGGTTGAGGCGACTTGTATATGAGTATGGGAGTTTACCACCCATATCATTTAGAGTTGTGTGCGAACGATGAGGACCCATTTCAGTTGATCATCCGGCCTGGATGGGATGCCCCTCACGTTCGATGCTTTCCGAGAACGTTCTGTGCTTGGCCTTTTCTTCTCAGACAAGTGGGTACGGTTCTCGGCTCTCCACCATGTTATTCTTCCTTTTACACTCGTAGCCAAGGCCCCATAATCAAGTTCTCTTCTGAGGACATCTGCCGTGACTTTCCCACGACCAGGGCTGTGAGTAGCCCCCCTTGGACCATGGGTCCATGACCAGTAGCTATGTGATGTCTTCTCTCCAATCCTGTGCTTCAATTCTTAGCCCTTGTGAGCTGCCATATATTATCAAGGAATCCATGTAATTTTCCTGTTGTTGCTATGCTGTCTTTGCTGGGATCCGATGGATTATGAGATTATGTTCAGATTGTGATGAGTTATATATTTGGTTCTCCTTTTATAATTTGTTCTTGAGTAATTCTTGTGTGTTCTCTGTTGATTTTATTGCTTTCGCCAAGTAGTAGATAGTAAATCCAAGAGGAAGCATTTATGCTTGATTGTGGGTTCATGCCCCCCGATGTCTAGCTTGAGTGACAGAAACATGAGACTAGGGGATGTGCTTTTGCCACCAGGGAGAAAATAACGGTGCTTGTAACCGCGATTGCAAGGATTGTTTACCTTACGCAAAGTATGTTAATGCAGTTGTCTATTGCTTTGGGCTTACATTTTGGGTGGGGCTCGCAACTTAATACCAGCGAGATGTTCTGGATAGATATCTCAAGGTGGATGATTAGTGAGTAGATGCTGATGGATAAACAATCTACTTGTCTTGGCGTACTTCCCATACTTTTGAGCCTCTAACTTTCTTGTGGCATAATTAGCATTGCGCTGCGTTTATAATTCTGTGAATTGCCCAGCTGTAATTTGTTCACCCAGCTTAGCTATTTTATCGTCTTTTGGGAGAGAGACATTACTAGTGAACATCATGGGACCCCGGTCCATCTTTCCACCATTGTTCACACCTCAACTCTTTACTGCTTTTATTTCCTTTTTGTTGCAATCACCACTACCGTTTCCCGCTTGTGTTTGATCCTTTGTAAACAACAAGACCGGAGAAACTGACAACCTCTCTGAACTCGTTGGGAGCAAAGTTATTTGTTGTTGTGTGCAGGTCCACGTCAACTCCTAGCTAGACAATTTCTAGCGCCTATGTCACCTACTTGCAGAACTTGGAGTCCTATTGGAGACATAAACCTTGGTATCTTCATCGAGGAAAATTTACTGCTAGCTACATCTCAACCTTCCACTTGGGGTAACCTGCGAGGGGCGAGAATCCATCAGGAAAAATTCTGGTGCCGTTGCCGGGGACTCCAATCTTCAATATAGGGGAGTTGCACACTATCGTTTACCTTTGGTTTCTAGTCTTGTTAGTTTACTTTCTAGTTTTTGGCTTAGAGTCTTATACCAAAAAACACAAAAAATAGTTGCCTTGCTCTTGATTTGCTTATTACTATGGGTTACACTAGCATGGATTGCCCCAGGCACGGAACCCCTAGTTGGGACACTTCTAATGATTTCAGGCCTTGCAATTTTATTTGTCATGATAGATTTTTTGTTTGCACCCCTATTAGTAGATCTTTCCTCAACTATGATTTGTGAGATCAATTTTCGGAAAAAGGAGAGGATGATATCTATCACTTGGAAAATTATGAGAGGGTGTGTAATGAACAAAAACCTTCAGGGATGGATAGTGACCAATTCAAATTAATATTCTTTGATTTCTCCCTTCGGGGAAAACCAAAGAAGTGGTTGCATTCCTTGTCCCCTTGTAAGAACAACACTTGGGGAATTGCAAAAAATATTTTCTAATTGAATTCTTCTTTAAAGAGCTTGATTTTGATAATTGCACTCTTTATGATGTTATCACTTTTTTGCAAAGAATGGCTAAATACCCCCACACTAGTTCACTCAACATTGAATTTATCGAGCATATTACCAATGCTCTTATCAAAGCTAGGGAGGAGAAACTCAAGTTAGAGACTTCTATTCCTAGAAAACTAGAAGATGGTTGCGATCTTATGGTCAAAATTAAATTGAATAATTTCTCTTGCTTTGCTTTATGTGATTTTGGAGCTAGTGCCTCCGTTTTACCGAAAAGAATGTATGATATGCTTGAACTGAAACCTTTTGATCCATGTTCTTTTAGTGTCTGTCTTGTTGATTCTTTCGTAAAGAAACCTTTAGGGAGGATTGATGATGTTCTTATTGTTTTCAATGATAATGTTCGCACACAAACACATCACCGTGTACCCTCGACGCCGGGGGTGATGCACCGTAGCTCACATCGAAGGAGACCCGTTTTGATGCGCGATACGCAAGCACTTCGGCGAGCGCTTTTGAACACCCGAAGCCCCACGCTCCCGGGAGGGACCCCGTTAGGGAGAACGACGACTATGGGATGCCCTAGGTAGATTTGCTCGCTCCTAGAGCCTCGTGGATTCGTCGCCCTGCAATAAGAAGAAAAGACGAAGAACGAGAGAGAAAGAACAAGGGAGAGGGATAAAATTAGGGTTTGAAGATGTAGATGTGTTTGTTCGATTGTGTGTTGTTTCAATCGGCCATCACCTCATCTATTAATGAGGGCGTTGGGCTTCCCTTGCAAGAAAATGAGTCCTTCTCGCATCCAATATACCAAAATCCCGAGAAAAATCGGAACCCACGCGATCGTCCTGGATGGTCCGGACTATAGGCCGGACGGTCCAGATAAATATGGCCAAAACCTGCTTCGGGTCGTAATTATTCGGACAATCCGGGCTCCAGCCCGGACGGTCCGACCTCGGCCTAGATCCGGCCCCGAGGCCGGACGGTCCGGATAATTATCACCGATACCCCTTTCGGGTCATAATTATCCAGACGGTCCGAGGTCTAGCCCGGACGGTCCGAGGTCTAGCCCGGACGGTCCGGGCTGAATTTTCAGTGCTGCACCATTTTGGCCGTAACTTCTTGATACGAACTCGGATTTGGACGTTTCAAATATCAAAATCGACCAGTTCGACGAGACCATGCCGCTCCATGTAGAAGAGTTTTCCATTTTATGATGTCTTGAAGGCCTAATTGGAAAAATAGTGCTTTGAATGCCAGGATATTACTGCTTCGAACATAGTTTCAGCCTTCGAGATGGAATCGGATGGCGGTGGCTCGAACTACAGAGATGCCCACATCGACTATACCCAACCTTTTCATGTAGAGAACTTCTTCATTTGAGGTCACCTTATACAAGTTCATTGTCGTGCCAAAAACCGGTGTCAACACATGCCCCCCTGTTTTTCGGCAAAACTTGCATGCCGAAAAATACTTTATGCCACACAAAGCCTATGGAAGGTGTCAACACTTCATCGGACGTACATATTCTTAGCGAGATAAACATATATAGGCCATTTTCTTTGCTGAAGATGATAAGTACATATCCTGAATCTGATTGCCACCAATCGGTTTTAAAGAGATGGGTACAAACCCGTTCCTTGAAGCACTAATGGAATCAAACTCCGAGAGATCACGTCCAGTTAAGCAAGTAATCTCGGGATGGTTCCAATCCACCGACGCATCGACCAAAGCAACACAAGCCAAATTATCCGCATGAATAACTTCCACTTCATCATCAACCCATTGTATTAGTAATTGATGCATGATAGATGGCACACATTGATTAGCATGAACCCAATCACGACCCAATATAACATTATAATTACCTTGCACCTCAGCGATGAAGAACGTGGTGGCCAAAGGTTTTTTTCCCACAGTGAGCTCCATGCACATCACACCTTTGGCCTCTGTCTTTTCTTTCCCATCAAATCCGTTAAGCACCATATTGGTATTCATCAGTGCATCATTATACAATCCTAATTTCTTGAAGACCGAATAGGGCATAAGATTTACCACATCACCACCATCAACTAGCATCTTTGCAACCGGTGATCCATTAATATGACCTTTAATGTAAAATGGCTTAAGTGTTTCACCGGTTCTTTTGGTTTCCCAAAGATGGCATTTCTAGGACCAAAATCCAGCTGAGCCACATCTCCTTGTTCATCTACAACATGAAATTCGACAGGTAAGTAATACAGTATATTAATATCCATACCTTCCCGAGCCGGCACAGATTCATAATCCTCCATATCATCTTCATCTCCTAAGGTGTATACTGTACTTAAAGTCTCATCGGTTGAAGAAGATGTAACAAGTGGCATGGACGATGTAATAGGGACAACATCATCCTTTTTTGGTGGTGTAGGTGTTGTTGCATTTAACGTAGAAGCACTTGTGTTTTCCTTTTGTTTAGGCCTCCATATTTGTTTTGCAGGTACCATGGGCCAAATTCCATTAATTAATTCGTTCTTTTTCTTCTCCTTTTCATGCTCCACCTTCTGATGGTTCCTCATACGTTGCAATATCCTCTTCATGGTCTTAGTTAAACTGGGAGGACACCACCTAGGTTGAGCATATTTAGGATACCTACACTTGGTCGTGCTCGTGCTAGCCTCGTGATCATTAGCCATGGAACCCTGCTGAGCAACAACAATGTCATCATTAGAGTTAGCCAGATTATCAACAATCGGCTCTTGGATCTCCCTCCGCTTGTCAGATTCTGAAATTTCCGCACCATGTGACTTAGCACGCCACACTTTTTTATTGACTTTGCTCGAAAAACCTTGTGCTGGCCGACTGTCACCTTGATTAAAATGGCCTTTTGAGGAATAAGAAAACCTCTCACGAGTGAGCCTCTTAGGTGCTTCCCACCCCATATAAAAAGAATAAGGGCCCATTGGCGGCTGCCCCCAACCACCGTTGAAGCCTCCCATGTAATATGGCGCATAGGCGGGTGGTGATGACCCATATGGCCTTGCATAGCGTCGACTTTCTTGCGGAGGTGATCTTGAACGCTTTGAAGTTGATGGCCGATTAGAGCTAGAACCGGCCACTTGATTGGCATACTTGGATATCAACATATCGAAAGTTGGCTTGATTCGCTTGCGTCTAGCTTCATTCCTTTTCCTCTTGACAACTTATGAATTCTTGGGTTTGACAAATTTAACATGAGCATCCTCTTGTTCTTGTAGTTGCCCCCCGAGCGTAGGATTTTTTATGGTGATCTTTATTACTTCCTTGCCATCGGGTTGCTTGTCAAGCACAACCTGTATTCACAAGACCTGTCACCTTCCTTGCTTTTCCTGTATTCACCAATAACAACATTATCTCTATTAGCAAATTCGGCTATGTTAGGCCGAATTAACATCCTCCTTCCTTCCAAGTCCATGGTGTTCATCGGGAAGGGTTGTTATCTACCTGCATCTCGACAAAATTCAATCGTCCATCACTAATGGCCGATTGTATGTGTCTTCTAAAAACATTGCAATCATTAGTAGCATAAGAAAATGAATTATGATATTTGCAATAAGCGCGCCATTTCAAGTCTTCAAACGACGGTATGGTGTGTGATATCTGATACGTCCCAAACGTATCTATAATTTATACATGTTCCATGCACTTTTATGTGACATTGCTACATGTTTTGCTACACTTTCATATCATTTTACACATATTTGGACTAACCTACTAACTCACTACACCCAGCGTCGTTTCAAGTTTGTTGATGCATGTGAATTGTAGGTTTATACCCATATATACAGTGCCTGAAAAATTCCATAAAAAATATAAAAAAGATCAGCGTTCCAGAAGACTCCATATGCCCGAAGGAGAGCTGGAGGGGGGCCACCCGCCTCCCAGGCGGCCTGCCCGCGCGGCCTAGGGGGAGGCCGCGCCATGAGGCTGCCTGGGAGACTGGGACCACCCCTGGTGCCCCCCTTTGGCCCTATTTTTACCCCCGTGGAGGAAACCCTGATTCGAGAACTCCTTTTCCATAAGCGATTCCGATCTCCGCCGCCATCGCCGACAAGCTTCGGGGGACCAGAATTCTTGTGTCGGCACCCTCCCGGGACGGGGAAGTTCCCCCGGATTCATCTCCATCGACGTTGCTTCCTCCCTCCATGAAGCGGGAGTAGTTCCTCCTCGGGGCTGAGGCCTTCTACAGTAGCTATGTGGTTAATTCTCTCTCCCATGATGTGATCTTCATTGTGATCATAGGCTATGTTAATCTAAGGTGATCCCATGATGTTTCCCTTCTTCTATGTATTGGATTGATGTACTCACTTGATCTTATCTACTATAATCTCCGAGACCATGGTGACATCGGTCTATTGGACATGGATTAGAAGAATATTTTCATGAGTGATTTCCTCTTTTGTGAATTGATTGAAGATTGAGAGTCTCTTGGTGCTTGTCTTTGACTATCCTTGAGATATGTTGTGGTGATTGTGGTACTCTCTTTGGATGGCCGCGGTGACATTGGGAAATCCATAGATGAGAACTACAAACTCTGAGGTGTGCTTTTGTAGCCCTACATAATTCTCGTCCTCTCTTGATCACAAAGGAATGACCTTCGAGTTATGTCTCCTTGCATGTTTTAGTGGAAATATCATGTGATTAGACTATGTTAATATTGTTGCGAGTTGCCACTACTGAAAGTATGAAGCCTAGGCCTTGTTTCTCGCCATTGTTACACCGTTTGTGCTCACTTTTGTCACTTGCTACCTTGCTGTAATTTTTATTACAGATTTATATTACCTTCCTTTGCCACCCATATCACTCGTATTTTACCATCTCTTCGCCGAACTAATGCACCTATATAATTTGCCATTGTATTAGATGTGTTGGGGACACAAGAGACTTCTTGTTTCTTAATTGCAGGGTTGCTTGAGAGAGACCATCTTCAACCTCTACTTCCTTGAGTTCGATAAACCTTAGGTCACCCCCTTGAGGGAAATTGCTGATGTCTGATACGTCTCAAACGTATCTACTTTTCCAAACACTTTTGCTATTCTTTTGGCCTCATTAATGCATGATTTGAACGAAACTAACCCGAACCGACGTTGTTTTCAGCAGAGCTGCCTATATGGGCCTCCTTTGGTTCATAGGATAGGATTATCATAGGAATAGGAAATTTGTAGGATTGAGATGACATGTATCTCCAATCCTATGAGTAGGGATAGGAAAAGAGATGTCATTTGGTTCACACCAAAGGAAATTTTCCATTGAGTCTAGGCTCATTTTTATTTTCCTTTGAAATGTGAAGGATAGGAACCAATCCTATATAGGAATAGGAATCCATTCCTATGAACCAAAGGGCTCTAAAGGAAAAATTCCTATAAGAATCCTATCCTACAAAATTCCTATGATATTCCTCCAAACCAAAGGAAGCCATGGTTTTCTTGTGTGCAGGAATATGGATTTTTAGGTACTTCAGAAAATTCCCAGAAAAAATATAGAAAATCCACGCACCCGGAGGAACCCAGGACCAGAAGGTGGGTCAAAGGGGAGCCAGAGGGCCCCCAGGCGCCCTGCTGGCGCGACCACCCCCCTAGCCGCGCCGGGAGGTCGCCTGGGTGAGTCCCACCCCCTCTGGTGACCTACCTTGGCCCCTATTTTTACCCGTGGCGAGGAAACCCGAGAACAGAAGTCGCTTTTCCAATTCTCGTCGTGGCCGCCACCGTCTGTTCTTCTCCGAGAGGGCTAATCTGGAGGTTGTTGATACGTCCAAACCGCATCTATAAGTTCTGCTTGCTCCATGCCTCTTTTGTGTGATACTGCTATGTTATTGATGAACTTCCATACACTTTTGATCATATTTGGACTAACTTATGAACTCAGTGCACCCTGATACGTCTCAAACGTATCTACTTTTCAAAACACTTTTGCTATTGTTTTGCCCTCATTCTTGCATGATTTGGATGAAACTAACCCGGACTAACGCTGTTTTCAGCAGAGCTACCTATATGGTTTTATTATGCGCAGGAAAATGGATTTTTGGACGTCTCAGAAAATTCCCAGAAAATCCACGTACCCGAAGGAGCCCAGAGCCAGAAGGGGGCCTAGAGGGCAGCCAGGGCCCCCAGGCGCCCTGCTGGCGCGGCCAGGGGTGGGGCCGCGCCCTCTGGCCGCCTGGGCGAATCCCCCTCCTCTGGTGCCCTACCGGGACTCCTATTTATTCCCGTGACGGAGAAATCCCGAAACAGAAGTCGTTTTCCTAATTCACGTCGCGGAGCCGCCGCCACCCACTATTCTTCTCCAGGAGCGCTAATCTGGAGGCTGTTTTGGCCTCCGGAGAGGGGAGATCATCGCCATCGTCATCATCATCGCCACTCCATCCTCCTCCATGACTTCTCCATCCATGTGTGAGTAATTCCCTGCTGTAGGCAAAGGGGACGGTAGGGATTGGATGAGTTAGATCATGTAATAGTTTATCAGATTGTTGGGGGCACGTTGCCTATCATCTAGATTGGTGTTTTTCAGCTTTGCTTCAACTTGTTGCTCTTAATGCTTGTCACTTTGGGCCCGAGTGCCATGATTTCAGATCTGAACCCTATGTGTTTTCATGATTATATTTGTGTTCTTGATCCTACCTATGAGTTGTATGCACCTGTTATAGTCCGGAAGCGGCGATCCCAAAGATGACAGCTTGGGACACCAAAGGGGACGGACTATAATTTGAGGATTCCATGTATCCATTGATTGTTAATGCTTTGTTCCGGTGCTCTTTGACAGGAGCTCCTTAATCTCCATAAGTTCATTTTGGCCCCGTTCGTAGCGGGATGGTAGGACAAAAGATGTTGTGCAAGTTCCTATTGCAATCACGTAAAACTACCTGTGGGATACATGCCTGATGTTTGATTTATGCCTAGATGATCTTTGCTTTTCTGTGTGCCTTGCCCCCAAGTTGAATACATGATGTGTCTTATCCATGCAGCGCCCAACCATCCATCTCCCTAGCCTACAGTTTTTTTAATTCTGCTGGTTACTAGTTGTTTACTTTCGCTGCTTTACTATTACCGTTGCTATCATCACTTCCATATCGCAATTGCTATTAATATCTTGTTGAAAGTAAGTGTATCTCAGGTGCGGTGGAATTGACAACTCCATTGTTAAAGCTTGTGGATATTCTTTGGCTCCCCTTGAGTCGAATCTATAAATTGGGTTATTCTTACCCGCAAAGACTATCTCGATCCCCTGTAGTTGTGGGTTATCACACCCCAGTGCCAGTTCCTGTTTTCTGCTGTTTTTCTATTTCAGGTTTCCCCCATATCAAAAGTGCTCCAAAAATTCGGGAAAAATCCAATAAAAAATCAGCGCTGTAGAATCTTCGGGAATCACCAAGGGAGGGGGGGGCGGCAGCGGGGACCCATTAGGGCCCAAGGCACCCTCCCGGCGCGCCCTAGGGTGGGGCCGGGCCAGGGGGCCGCCTGGACCCTTGGTGGCCACCTGGCTGCCCCCCTTCGCCCATATATTCCACGTGGCGTGAAACCGCCCGTGACGGGAACCCTTTTTCGCGATCTCTCCTCTGTTACGCCGCCGCCGCGCTTTCAAGATCGGGAGCACCAGGAGACCTCTTCCCGGCACCCTGCCGGAGGGAGGAACCACCTCCGGGAGCTTCTCCACCACCATGGATGCTTCTCGGATGAAACGTGAGTAGTCCACCTTGGACCATGGGTCTATGATTAGTAGCTATGTGATGTTCTCCTCCCCTCTTTGTACTTCATGGATTAGACGTCGTGAGCTGCCCTACATGATCGAGGCACATATGTAATCTTTCTGCTGTTGCTATGCTGAGTTTGCTGGGATCCGATGGATTATGAGATTATTTTCAGATTATGTTTGAGTAATATATTTGATTCTCCTATTTTATATTTATGTTCTAGAGTAATTCTTGCATGTTCTCCATTGCTGTTTATTGATTTGGCCAAGTAGTAGGTAGTGACTCCAAGAGGGAGCGTTATGCATGATTGTGGGTTCATGCCCCCTGATGACTAGCTTGAGTGACAGAAACATGAGTCTATGGAATGTGTTGTTGCCACAAGGGGGAAAACATCGGTGCTTGTACTTGCGGGTGCAAGGATTGTTTACTTTACGCAAAGTTCTTTAATGCAGTTGTCTGTTGCTTTGAGTTTACACTTTGGGTGGGATTCGCAACTTAATACCAGCGAGATGTTCTGGATAGATATCTCAAGGTGGATGATTAGTAGGTAGATGCAGATGGATTTTGGTCTACTTGTCGGTGCTTGTACTTGCGGGTGCAAGGATTGTTTACTTTACGCAAAGTTCTTTAATGAAGTTGTCTGTTGCTTTGAGTTTACACTTTGGGTGGGATTCGCAACTTAATACCAGCGAGATGTTCTGGATAGATATCTCAAGGTGGATGATTAGTAGGTAGATGCAGATGGATTTTGGTCTACTTGTCCTTGCGTACCGCCCATGCTTTTGAGCCTCTTCCTTTCTTTATAGCATAGTTAGCATTGGTTTGCGCACATAATCCTGTCAATTGCCCAACTGTAATTTGTTTACCTCGCATGGCTATTTTATCGTCTTTTGGGAGAGAGATATCACTAGTGAACATCATGGGACCCCGGTCCATATTTCCAAAACTGTTTACACCCACTATCAATTTACTGCTTTATTTAATTTTCCGTTGCTATCACTATCATTATTATCCCGTGCGTTTTATCCTTTGTAAACATCAAGGCCGGAGGAATTGACAACTCCTCTGTACTCGTTGGGAAGCAAAGTCATTTGCTGTGTGTGCAGGTCCAGGTGACATCAAAGCAATTTCTAGCGCCGTTTCCGGGGACTCCACTCTTCAAGATAGGGGAGTTGCACCCACCACCCTCTTCGGCGTCCTCTCCTGCATCGATTGGTGTCCATCTCATGGCAGTCCATGCATCTATCTCCTTGGGCCTAGATTTTTCCCCAGGGATCAAGTTTGCTGATCAAATCAAGAGGCTCTTCAAGCGCACCGTGCACCCTGATGGATCTGGGCATTTCATCTTGGTGGTCTCATTTTTGCGCTCTTCGTTTCGTCTTGATGAAGACAATGTTGGTCTGGCTCTGGAATCAGCCATTGGAGGTTACTGCTCTCTCCTTAAAGTTTCACTTCTCCATGATAGGGTTTTTGCGTTTCACGTCTCTTGCAAAGATGTTGGGTTTTTTGTCTTCCATCAGAAAACCTTTGTTTCTTCCAAATTTCATTGTGTGTTCAATCTTTGGGGCAATGGTGGCCCTGATTGGAAAAAATAATTCAAGTTATGGCAGATTGAATGTAACGAGGAGTGGACTCTATTTATTCCCTCGAAACGCCGTGCTAAACTAGGGCTTGAGGCCTTGAAGCATAAACCTGCTAAACCCTCAACCAAATCCAATAGCCCCAAGAAGAAGAAGAAGGTTAGATTTGCAACTTTCATGAATTATGAAGCTTGTTGAGGGTATCGTTTTATGCCCACGGGTTTGGATGTTCAAACGGTTCTTGAGGGTGGCTATTCCTTTACACGCCATGAAATCTCGCACTTGCATGCCAACGTTCAAGGTCCAGCCAGTCCGACTTCGCCGCCAGCAGATTTTGTGCCGCCAGTGATAACTTTTGGTAGTTTTGAACCTGCCCCGGTTAGGCAGGGGTTGGTTTGCAATGATCCTCTTTCCTCGGGATCGTATTCCTATACCACAGGCCCAGTTTCAGATTCTTCACCCATAATCTCGCATCCTGCCAACAACTTGGTTATGTTGCATGAGTTCGGTTCTGATACGTCTGCTTTGAGTGAAGTTGATCCGGCCTCGCCGACCTCTCCTACACCGGACGACTGGTTGATTATGATTCTGATGGTAGTTCTCCTCCCAAGATTCCATCACCTCAAGAGGTTGTCAAAGGTTTGCAAAGTTTTGATGAGATGATTGAGGATTTGGCTGCCAGTTTTTGGGATTGCCAACATTGCATCAGCATGGGACATGCAACTGAGGCATGTACTAATCGTATTCGTTGTAGGACTTGTTTCCGGTCCGGACACGTTAAAAAAGATTGCCCTGGGGCACTCAATGCTTCTCCCATCTGGGTGCCCAAAGTTCCATCAAAAAAATTCGGGACTCGCGCCACAGCCTTGTCCTTTTGCGACGGTTCGGTCTCGCCGCTGCCTAATAAAGACCGCCACCTTGAGCTAGATTTCCCCAACCTTGTAACCAAATAATCCACTGCTTCTTGCTCTGCCGACCCCCCTGCTTCTGGTTCCCCACCACCTGGCTCCGACGTCCACACGCCAATCTGCCCACCACCGTGTCCTTCCAACCGGATGGCCATCTTTGAGCTAGATCCCCGCCGCTTCCTGCCTGCCGGCCATGCCATTATCGATGGAGGACCCGAGAGATTTCCAAGGACGTTTTACTCTACATCGCAGCCGCCGCCTCAGATGCATGAGCATTACATGGTGGCGATAGTGGAACCGCACCCGCCGGCTCACTTGGTTGCTATCAAACGAGAACAGGTTTTGCAGTTTCTCACACAGGATCTCCATGAGGTTATTCCTTTTGCTCAGACTTGGTTCCAAGGGGTGGGTTTATTTGAGGTTCTGACTCCTGTCATTAGGGAGTCGTTTATTCAGCACCCGCCGTTCGCTCTTGGTCTTGATGAAGAGGGTCAGAAAATATTTGTTCGCTTTATTCCGCACAATGCTGGAGAAGGGTTTCGAGCTGTACACGGGCATCGCACTGGGTGGCTCATGTTCATCGGGGTTCCTCTAGACTACCGCAAAACAAGATCTTTATCTGATGTGGTTGGCACATTTGGGCAGTTTCACTCCTGGGATCATACTGACAGGCGTCTGGTTCATTCCATTGTTCATGCCTCGTTCCCGGACAATGCCCTGGTACCGCGGGATGTGGTGTTTCATGAGTTTGCTCCCTGGGTAGGCACTGTGGTGTCCTGGACAGCACCAATTTATATTCTCACTGCAAATTTTGCTGATGCGAAACTGCCAGTGGATGAGGATTTCATGCCCGTGGATGGAAATCCACACCCAATGCTGGGGATTGCTGCACCGCCTGTTCCCCTTTGGGGGCTCCCACCTTATCCTGCTCTTGGGTGGAACGGTGCTTTGGCACATCAGCAGCATGACAATGTTGCACAAGATGATGCTGCGCAAGGGGATGTTACAGATGATGAGGGACATGCCAATGATGGATGGCCGGCTTGGGATGCAGAAGCTGCGGCTGATAATGGGGCAATTTTTCATGAAGCCATGCCCCCTCAGGATCAGAACTCTATGAATATGAATCCATCTCTGAATTCAAGTGCCTCCTCTAGTTCTGAAGTGGTTGAGGTGCAGATGCCTCAGGCAGGTCCAATCCTGCAAGAGAACCAAGCTCCAGTTCAGGATAATGATGGTGATGCTGATGCTCTCGCCCTTGTGGTCTACCAGCCGTCTGTCATTGATCTCATTCAGGAACATAGATACAGGGCTACTTTTGGACCAGTTTTACCTCCTCATATGATCTCGGCAAGAACTTTTGGTCATCTTCTGCTAGCATTTGAAGTCCAAGTGCTCCCACAGTTTGTGCATTGCTTGCCCTCTCCTCTACCGCTGGTGGGAGATTGGTTGGAACAATATAACAACATGCACTCTCCTGATGCTCAATTTGTGGAACCTATGATGATTGATCTGCCCCTTCCAGAACCTGCTTTTGATGTCAGTTCTTCTACTTCCCCTGTTCTTCAGTTTACTGCTCGAAAGACAACTTCGGGAAAGCGGCGTCGTTCTGCACAGTCGCCACTGGTGAGGGAGGAGGATGATTTCTCCACTCGCAGAATCACTCGTAGTTGTGCCAAGAAATCTGGTTTCAATCCAGTATCGGCCACGCCTCCTAAACCCTCCACTTTGCGTCGTCCTCGTGCCAAGAAGCAGGGTCTGACGGCCCCTGCCATGTCCATCCCTGAAGAAGATGCTAGTTCAAGTCAGAAAGACATCCCGCCACCTACACCCATTCGGGTTATGCAGGATCTTGGAGCTGATCTGGGAATTGACCCTAGAGAGCTCACCACGGCTAAGCTTATGGCTGGGCCTGATGATGTTGATGACCACAATGTTTCCCATGATTAGTTATTAGCTGTAATTAATGCGTGGGTGTGGGATCATCAGTGTGTGCATTTCATGAACATGTGGTCTTTTGATGTATCTGGGATGTGGCCTATCTGTTATGCAGACTGGGCGTTTGCTGAACCTATCTTAGTTCCCTATTAATAGTTCATCTTTTCGTAACTGGCGTGTCCTTTGCTGGAATGTTCGTGGTTTAAACTCTGATGAAAGGCAATGTGATGTTCGAAGTAAAATTGAGGAAAGTGGTTGCTCTATTGTCTGTCTACAAGAAACGGAATGTGATGCCTTTGATATGAGGCTCATTCACAAATTTTGTCCTAGAAGATTTGACAATTTTTCTTTTTCCCCGTCGGTTGGGGCTTTTGGTGGCATTTTGATTGTTTGGTGCTCCTCTATGTTCTCATGACTTTTGATTGAGACACAACGTTATGGCTTAACGGTCAAATTCACTTATGTCCATAATGTTGAGGTTTCGACAATGGTGGCTGTTTATGGCCCTTGCCAGGGACCATTCAGAGATGAGTTTGTGTAGTGGCTTTATGATTTATGCATACCTGATGAAGATAACTGGCTCTTGCTTGGAGATTTCAATTTTATCAGATCCCTTGACAACAGAAATAGACCTGGTGGTAATATAAATGACATCTTCTTATTCAATGAAATTATTGGGAACTTAGGGATCCTGGAACTTCCTCTCAAGGGTAAAGCATACACTTGGTCTAACATGCAGGAAAGTCCTCTACTGGAACAACTAGACTGGTTTTTTTACCTCTAGTTCCTGGATTTCTCTCTACCCAAATACTGTTGTTCACCCAATGGGAAATTCATCATCTGATCATGTGCCCTGCATTGTCTCTATTGACACTACCATTCCTAAGAGCAACATTTTTAGGTTTGAGAATTATTGGGTTGAGCTTCCAGGGTTTATGGACTGTGTATCTAAGTCCTGGAATGCACCTCCGTCTGCTGGACCTGCTGCCACCATTCTCTCCAAGAAGTTTAAGAGGCTCAGATATGATCTCCAAAAATGGGCATCCAACATGTCCTCTCTCAAAAAAACAATTGTAAGGTGTTCACAGGTGATTTTGCTCTTTGATAGGCTTGAGGAGTTCAGACCTTTAACTAGGCCTGAGTTTAACTTTAGACAAATTGTTAAACTGCATCATGAGCATCTGCTCAAATTGCAATACCAGTACTGGAGACAGAGATGTACTATCAGAGACATACAAGTGGGGGAAGAGAATTCCAAGTTTTTTCATGCCAAGGACTTTGAAAGGCTGAGGAGGAACTCTATATCCTCCCTCAGTACTCCTGATGGCTCATCTATATCTGAGCATGACCAAATGGCCAACCTTCTGTGGAATTCTTACAAGAATAGAATGGGAGTCTCACAGGGAATTCATATGCATTTTGAGGTGCACCAATTTCTTGATCCTGTTGATGGACTTCATTCTTTGGATAGACCTTTTTCTCAGCAAGAAATTTATGATGTTCTCAAGGATCTCCCTGTGGACAGAGCACCTGGACCTGATGGGTTTAATGGGATGTATTTTAAGAAGTGCTGGCATATCATACAAGCTGACTATATGTGTCTAGTATCTCAATTTGCAGCTTGTGATCTCAAGTTGGAATGCTTGAATGCTTCACTAATTGCTTTGATTCCTAAGATGCTCTCTCCTATCAGCCCCAATGATTTCAGGCCAATCTCTCTGACCAACACCTGCTTGAAGTTTCTCACTAAGTTGTTAGCCAACAGACTTCAAAATGTGATTCTTCAGTGCATCCACATGAATCAATACGGTTTTCTGAAATCAAGGTCAATACAGGACTGTATTTCTTGGGATTTTGAGTACATACATCAATGCAAACAGTCTTAGAAACCAATCTAATTCTTAAACTGGATTTTGCTAAGGCTTTTGACACTGTGGAGCATGAGGCTATTCTTTAGGTTCTCAAGCACAAAGGTTTTGGTGAAAAGTGGATAGGGTGGGTCAAAGTGATCCTGAGCTCTGGATCATCCTCCATACTCCTGAATGGGGTACCTGGCAAAACGTTTTACTGCAGGAGAGGAGTGAGGCAGGGGGACCCTCTGTCCCCTCTGCTTTTTGTGTTGGATGATGATTTGCTTCAATCTATTGTCAACAAAATGCTCAATGATCATGTTCTGTCTTTGCCTATCCCCACACATGATCCTAATTTTCCTATCATCCAATATGCTGATGACACTATCATGGTGGTACCTGCTGATGCTGCACAACTGCTTGCTAGAACATGCTGGTTGATTTTCAGGCTTCCACTGTTTTGAAGGTGAATTTCAACAAATCCTCAATGATACCTCTTAATGTCTCTGCTGAGATGGCTGGCTCTATGGCTGAGGTTTTTGGGTGTTCCATTGGACAGATGCCTTTTACATACTTGGGATTACCAATGGGTACCTCCAAGCCCAAGATCCAGGACCTCATGCCTCTGGTGGACAGGGTTGAGAGAAGAATCTCTGCTAGTTCTGCAATGCTCAACCAAGGGGCTCGACTACAATTGGTAAATTCAGTTTTGTCATCCATGCCAATATACCATTTGTGCAGTCTGGCTATTCCACAGGGCATCATTAAGCAGCTTGAAAGAATCCAGAGGCAATGTCTGTGGAGGGAGAATTCTGAAACCCCAAGGCAATCCCTTGCTGCATGGGATTTGGTCTGCAGGCCAAAGAAAAAAGGTGGGCTGGGTATCATCAACCTGGGTTTATAGAACAAAGCTTTACTGTTGAAGCAACTGCACAAATTCTACAACAAGGATGAGATACCCTGGGTCTCCCTCATCTGGAACACATACTATGGTGGCAATGTACCTCATGCCACATTTCTTTGTGGTTCTTTCTGGTGGAAAGACATCTTGAGGTTAGCTGATCTGTATAGGCCTGTGGCTACTGTTAAAGTCAATTCTGGTGACTCAGTTTTATTCTGGTCTGATGGTTGGACCTTGAATGATTCCTCCAGATCTCTCAGAGATAGGCTACCTCACTTGTTCCCTTTTGTCAAGGATGACAAAGTCTCTATAATGGATTTTCTGAATATTGGGGATGAGTCTGCCATGTTTTATCTGCCACTATCTCAGCAAGCAGCCTCTGAATATTTCATCCTAAGGGAATGGTTAGGTTTAATGTAGAGGGACCCCAATGCTCATGATTCTTGGTTTTGGCCAGCTAAACATGGCTACACTGCCAAAGAATTTCTACATTTTGATGCATTCTCACTTGCCTGATGATCTTCCTTCCTCTTGGATTTGGAAGAGCAAATGCACAATAGATCTACCCAGGAGGATAACAACTGTGTTCTCTGCCTTTCTCATTCTTTTGAAGACAGACTGCATTTTTTCTTCTCCTGCAACTTTAGCACTAGGATCTGGACATATCTGCAAATCAATTGGCTGGGCAATGCATCTTTAATTCAATGTCTGCAGCATGCCAGATCATCTTTTGGTCTTAGTTTTTTCATGGAGGTGCTCCTAACTGCTGCCTGGTGCATTTGGATTGTTAGAAATGGGAAGACCTTCAGGAATGAAAGAGCTTCTTTTCAAACCTGGAGAAGGCACTTTGTGCATGATAACTCCCTGCTTTCACATAGATTTCAGGGGGATCCTAAGGATAAACTTTTGCATTGGGTTAAGAATTTACATTAGCTTAAGGTAGGTTTTAGATCCTCTTCCCCTCCCCTCCACTCCCTGTATGTAAATATTATTTTTTTGAGAACTTTTGGTTCTCCCTTGCATTAAAGCACTGTGGAGATCATGGTTCCCAGTTTTAAAATTAAAAAAAAGATAGGGGAGTTGCACACTATCTTTTATCTTTGATTTTTAGTCTTGTTTGTTTATCTTTCAGCTTTTGATTTAGTGTACTTTATCAAAAATCCAAAAAATAGTTACCTTGCTTGCTGCTACTATGGGTTCGTCCTAGAACACCAAGTGACTTTATCTGCACTCCTATTACTATACCTGCCACTTCAGCACCTTCTTATGAGATTAAACCTGCTTTGCTAAACTTTGTTATGAAAGATCAATTCTCCGGTGCTGGAGATGATGTTGCTTTGCACTTAAATAATTTTATTGAGCTTTGTGATCTGCAAAAGTACAAATAAGTAGATGGTGATATTGTTAAGCTTAAGATTTTTTTCCTTTCTCCTTGAGAGGAGGAGCTAAAATCTGGTTTCAATCCTTGCCTAGGAATAGCATAGATTCTAGGGACAAGTGCAAGGATGCTTTTATTGAGAAGTACTACCCCCCTGCTAAGATTATCCAATTGAGGAGTTATATTATGAATTTTAAGCAATTGGATAATGAACACGCTACCAAAGCTTGGGAACACATGAAATCTCTTGTTAAGAATTTACCTACGCATGGTTTGACTACTTGGATGGTTATCCAAACTTTTTATGAAGGTTTGAACTTTACCTCGCGGAACTTGCTAGATTCGGCCGCGGGAGGAACCTTTATGTAAACTACACTTGGTGTGCCACAAAAATTCTCGATGAGATGATGACCAATTATTCCCAATGGCACACCGAAAGAGCTCCAACAGGTAGGAAGGTAAACTCTGTCGAGGATATCTCCTCCCTAAATGAAAAAGTTGACTTGATCATGTCTCTACTTACTAAGCAATCTCCTATTGATCCTCATGATGTTCCTTTAAATTCTTTGATTTCTCAAGATCAAGTAGATGTGAACTTTATCTCTAGAAACAACTTCAATAACAATGCTTATAGGAATAATTTTGGTAGCAATCCTAGACCGTTCCCCTCTAACAACTATGGGAACAACAACACTTATTCTAGCACCAAGAACTCCACTTCTGAATTAGAAAGTATGCTTAAAGACTTTATCACTACCCAAAAAGCCTTCAACAATAGTGTAGAGGAAAAACTAGACAAATTAGATAATCTCTCGTCGAAGGTAGACAATTTAGCCCATGAATTAGAATTTCTTAAGATTAGAACTTATCCTCCCGAGGAGAGGAAAGTCACTCCTATGAACGCTATCCAAGTGCAAATTAATGAAAACATTAGGATGATGGCTGAACTTAAAGAGAGATGGGCTAGAGCAAAGAAGGAAGAAGATAGAATTAAGAGCCTTCCTACACACCATACCATTGCTACTATCCAAGTGGTTGAGGATATCCAAACTCTTAGCACCCAATGCACCCCTAGTCCCATAGGACCTATTAATGGTGATGCTATGACCTCAACCGTAGAAGAAGAAATTCCTATGAGTATAGAAGCTACGAAACAAGTGAGCCTAAAGGACATCACTACAACCTTACTTGATAGTAGTGACCTTGATTTTGATAATTGTACCCTTTCTGAAGTTATTCGTTTCCTTCACAAGATGTCTAGAGACCCCCACACTAGCACACTTAATCTTGCCTTCACGGAGCATATCACTAATGCTCTCATTAAAGCTAGGGAGGAGAAGATTAGGGTAGAAGCCTCCATACCTAGAAATATAGAAGATGGTTGGGGTCCTATGATTAAAATTAAGTTGAATAACTTCTCTTGCTATGCTTTATGTGATGTTGGAGCTAGTACCTCCGTTATGCCCAAAAGAATGTATGATATATTTTAATTGAAACCTTTTGATTCTTGTTCTTTTGGTGTTCGTCTTGTCGATTCTTCCGTAAAGAAACCTTTGGGGAAGATCGATGTTGTTCTTATCATTGTTAATGACAATTATGTTCCCATTGATTTTACTATTATGGACATTGAATGTGAACCTTCTTGTCCAATTATTTTGGGACGTCCTTTTCTTCGCACCGTGGGTGCTATTATTGGTATGAAAGAAGGGATTATAAAATTCCAATTCCCTCTCAAGAAAGGGATGGAACACTTCCCTAGGAAAAAGATTAAGTTGCCTTTTGAGTCCGTCACACGGGCTAGTTATTTTCTTGAAAAGACTTGATCTATTTGCATCAAGCCTAGCTAATGGCTTTAAAGAAGCACTTTCGGGAGGCAGCCCACAACGAATTTAGGATTTCCTTTTCTTTTTTTCTTTTTTTAGTGGTCTTGATGATTGTTACTACTGTAGCAACATCATTGTATCTTTACTTTTCAAGCTTTGTGCCATTTATAGCCTCATATGACAAGGGAAGTGAAAGTTGTGACATGCTGTCCAGAAAACAGATTCTGTCCTCGTGACAAGAAAAAAATTACAGAAAAATCCCAGTTCATCTTTTTGAGCTGAAATTTTTACACAGCGTGATCTATACAATTACGGAACTTTCGGATGTTCTGAGTTTTTTGATTTGAGTTGCATAAGTATCCCTAAAAAATTCTTTACTACCTGCTGGTCTGTTTTTCATAGATTATGTCCTGTTTTTCCTTTTCTTCATTTTGCAAACCTTAAGCTAGCTTTTTCTTTGCAAAAAACTTTTTGGCATTCTTGAAAAACAGTAGCTCTTCAAGAATATCATTATTTCCAGTAGGGAAAAAATTATTTTATTATGGGTACTAACCTCGCTAATCAGATTATGATGAGTTATGTATGAACGGAGTTTTCAAGTGTGCGAGGGAAGATGATGAAAGAAGATTCAGGAGTGTCAAGCGCTCAAGCTTGGGGATGCCCCCATGCATCCCCAATAAATATTCAAGGAGACTCAAGCGTATAAGCTTGGGGATGCCCACGTGCATCCCCTTCTCCATCAACAATTATCAATTCGTCTCTCGTTTCACTATATTTTTTTCACTTCATGCGTTATGTGCTATGCTTGGAGCATCTCGCTCTTAGGTTTTATTTTTAGTTTTATTTAGCTTTTCTTGCTGTTCATAACAAGTTAGAACCCAGCTTTCTTTGTGTGGGATAGAAACACGCTCCACTTTCAAAATCTAGAACACTTCATAGGATTTTTCATGCCTATTTCTTTACTGTGTGTGTGTTCTTTATCTTTTCATAGCTACTGTCATGTTTAGCTCTTATTTTTCATGCTTATCTTTTTAAGAGATTTTGTTTAGTTTGTTGCTGGAACTCTCTTGAGTTTTCATGTTTATCTTGTTTAGAGAGTTTGCATGTTGCACTGAGTTTTGTGTCTTGACTTGAAGTAGGTAATTGAGGTTGCTATTATTTTTAGTAGTAACTTGAAATAGTTTTGAGGTATTGTTTTGAGTAATGTTTGGAATTTTGGTGTCAAGAGCTTTAGCCTATTAGTGATAGATGTCGTATGTTGGGCAATCCGTGTTTATTTTCAAAACTTACAAAATTAGTTGAGAACTTTAGCTACTAGATGGATCACTACTCTTCGAAGGGATCGGATATTAGAGTACACTCACGTACCATGAGTCGAGGATGCGCAAGGATAACCAAATCCCCATACACTCCTCCTCGGGGTACTTGTCTCTTTGTGAAACATCCTTATTAGGTTGAGAGTTACCGATAATAAGTGCATGATTTCTTCGGACTAATGTGAGTATTCGAAAGTTGACACTTCCACCTACCCATATTTTCCTAGCCTCTCTTGTGCCGTGCATTGCCTCCTTGTCACTCCGAGAGTTGGCGTCCACCTTCCTGGTACATCCAAACCCTTGGCATGATACGCTCTGTCGTCATAAACCTCCTTATATCCTCCCTCAAAACAACCACCATACCTACCTATCAAGGCATTTCCATAGCCTTTCCGAGATACATTGCCATGCAACATCCACCTTCTCATGACTTGATCTTCATGTCATACATGCTACTTTATTGATCGATGAGCCACATGCTAGTTGGGCCTTGCCCTAATCATTGCTACATGACGCACTTGTATCATTGCATATCCTGCTACACTGGTAGAGGCATACAATTGCATACATCATGATAGTTACATCTTCTTTATGATTTGAGTACTCTTGTAAAGTGTGAAAGATCTTCTATACTTTTCGTAATATATAGAGTGTTGCCCCTAAAATGAGGAAAAGATCCCAAAGTGGACAAAATTAAAAGATCCCAAACAGGACAAATGAGAGAAACAGAAAGAGCCATTGAGGCCACCAAAAAATACAAAAAAATAGAAAAAAGAGAAAAAGAAAAATAAAAAGAGAGAAGGGGGCACACTACTATTCCTTTTGAGAGATCCACACTCGTACTCCCTCTTATATCTTGTACTCCATATAGATTATCATTCATGCATATAGCTATGTGGGTACCTTCACACTATAAAACTTGGCTTGTATATTCCAATGATGAGCCTCCTCAAACGAGCTCTAGGTCTTCTTGAGCAAGCAAGTTGGATGCACCCCACTAGTTCCATCGGAGAGCTTACCTTAGCTCACATGTGCATCTGTTGCATGGCAATCCCTACTCCTCACATCATATCTATCATTTGGCTTTCTCTCGCCTATGATTGTCCTCATTGATGTGAGCCTTTCACACCTTTTTTTCTTCCTCCTCCACCATATTCTCTCTTTGCCATCCTAAGTGTCAACTTTCTTGCTTACGCTCATCCATTGCATGAGTGCTCAAAATGTCAAAAAGTAGTGGATCATTTTGACTTGTACCTGACTAGTGGTCTGGGGATGAGTCAAGATAAGATTCCAAAGAAGACCATGTCAGAACCCTCTGTTAGGTATGTGCTAGGGTTAGCTAGTGCCTTTGCATCATGTCAAAATTTCAAAAAAGAAATCTTGGAAATCAATTTCAAAATCAAAATGGGAGAAGGAACACCCCCCATATGAATTAATTCAAAAGGCCAGATAAAAATCTTTTCCAAAAATTCATGTTAGAGTTTTGAAAAGTCTTATAAATGAGTGTGATCACATATCAAGTGATGTGGGACCCACCCCATGCTCATAGATTTTTCAAATATTCAAACAATGCCTTGGAATTAATGAAATACCCCTATTTGATTTAAAATTCAAATCTTTTGAATTTTAAAAATGTTGAAAGTTTATAAGTGGCTAGTCTATATTATTATAAGGCCACATAAAAATTTTCAGCATTTAATAAAATGTTTAGCTATTTTATTTAGCTAAACAGAACAAATATCAGAAGAGAAAACAGAAAGAAAAAGAAAACAGGAAAGTGGCCCGCTTACCTGGGCCACCCCGGCCCAACTCACCTCTCCCGCAGCCCAGCCCGCGAAACCCCTTGTCGTCTTCCACCCCGCGCTGCCAAGCAGCTCGGTGGCGAGGCGGCGACGCCGTGGACGCCACCGCGACGCCTTCGAGCGTCCAGGCCCCCCCCGAGCTTATCTCTTCGTCCAGACGCATCCTGGAGCCGCCCTGCTTCGTTCCCCCCCCTCCAGGAACACCTCCCCTTCCTCTCTCGCCCGTTTCACCGCCGCCAGAGGAACACGCCGGAGCGCCGTCGAGCACACGCGTGGCCATTGACGCCTAGAAGCCCCAAGACTGTGTCGAAGCGCATCGTCGTCGTCGTCTTCACCGACTTGCAGAAGGAATCGATCCCGGAGCCCGCGTAGACGCCGAATTCTTCCTCGAGTCCCCGCTGGCCGCCGTGAAGGACTTCGTCGATTCCGCCGCCGTTGAACCACCCCAGCCCTCGCCTCGACCTCTACTGAGTTCAGGGTGAGCTTGCAAGCGAAACCCCTCTGTCTCCCCCCTGGATTGCTCACTCTAGCTGGATCCGCCAAGGTTGCCGAAGCATGTCGCCGCCATGGATGAGCTCGAGGTCGCCCCTGTGCCCCTTCGTCTCAGCCAGAGCGTGCGTTTAACTCCTGAGCATGCCAGCGTTCGAATGCACGCGAGATAAGCCCGAACCGTGCGCTACAACGTCGACTACGACCTCGCCGTGGTTCTGCTTCCGCCGGAGTCGTCGCCGTCGTCGCTCCCGACCTCCCCGCGACCCCCTGTTGCCTCCAGAAGACGCGGACGACCTCCAGGAGCAAGCCGGTGCCCTCCGTTTGCCCTCCCGTGGCCCCTAGCTCGCTCCGGCGAGTCGCCGCCGTGGCTCCAGTCGCCGGCGTCAAGCCGCCGGTGGGTTAGCCACTAATCACCCAGTTAGTGACCCCCTGGGTCACTCACCAGTGGGCCCAGTGGCTTAATTAAGCCACTGGATTAATTAACCCAGCGGATTATTTAGCCTAGTCACTAACAGGGTGGCCCCACATGTCAGCCCCCCCCTGAAGTCAGCACTTGCGCAATAATTGATTTAAATGAATTTCCAGAAAAGCAAAATGATTTAAATAATTCCAGAAATTCCAGAAAATACCCCAAACTTTGGAAATTCATAGAAAATTCATATTAACTCCAAATTGGACAAATAATATATGAAAAATGATCAGGAGAAAATTATCTTTCCAAATATGCAACTTTCAACTCTGTTTGAGTTGAATTTAAAATGTGATCAGTAGCATTTTCTATTTGATTTAAATGGAATTAAATCAAATTCAAATCAAATATTTTTGCAACTTGAACCATGGCAACATGCTACATTTCAATCACACATCAGAGGCATATCATACAAATTTGAAGTTGTTTCAAAATGATCAAACTATATCACATACAACTTGGTTAATGTTGAATTCAAATGTGGAGTTTGAATTTGCAATTCAATTTGCAATATACTCCATTTAAATGGAATGATCAACACATCAGTACCATGAACATCACCCTTTCAATATTTTCATGTGATTGTGCATTGTACATTCTGTTGATCCTATGATTGTCATGTTGCTGATAGACGTGGAGCCGGAAGCCGAGGTCACCCCCTTCGTTGAAGACCCCGAACCCGAACCTCGTCAGCAAGGCAAGCAAAACCCCATTGATCATGTCGATAAAATCCCACTTCCCTCTCATGTCTCGCTTATGCATTGTTTAGGATGATCACCATGATTCGTTTCTACCGCATAGATGAAACCATTCCTTTGCATGACCTATCATTTTGTCACAGTAGTAAGCAAACCACAACCCTAGTAAATGTAGGAGTTGTTTGATACCATGTGGCCCCTGCAATGTTATCGCTTATTGCATGCTTAGTATGATACCATGTTGTTACTGTGATGTGAGTCGGGATGGGAATGATCATGTTGGATGGTAGAAAAGTGTTGGTGAATCGACCCTAATACAAGGTGAACGATGAGAGGCTGTGTAGGAGTACACGGTGGGTTGTCTCGTTGAACACCGCCCTAGTACGAGTTCTTGTGTGGTGATCCAAGATGAAGAGTACAACCACACATTGGGCTCACTGACCCCTCTCAACTTACTAACTCATCCCTTTCGATGTCCAGATGTCGCAATAGTTCGGAGTTCTGTTAGGTCTGTGGCCTGGTTGCTAAGTGAGAGAACGGCTCATCCGAGACCGGCTTATGCACCACGCACACATCACTTGGGTCCACTTCGGTAAACCGGCCGGGTTCACGATTGTGGTAACCAACCCAAGTAGGCGGCTTTCTCGGACTAGATCGGCTATGAGGTAACAGTTGTGGTGAGCATCCTCGCTGGCACCCCTTGAATGGTGTCGAGATCAAAGGCGGTAACTGATGATCATGTGTGTGTAGCGGTACACCCTTGCAAGGTTAACAAAACTATTCGAATAGCCGCGTCCGCGGTTATGGACTACTTGGAAAGCTTAGCTTGATTATTAGATAACTTGAACTGAATACTTCTAAAACACACCAAGATAAGTGTGAGTGCTATGGCGTGCTTTCTCGTGGGGAAGTCGAGGAAGGCACCATAGTGTTGTACTTGGTTGGAGAAAGTAGTGGACTCGTGTACGCTTCTTACCTCAAAGTTTGGTACTCGTAGTTTAGGACTAGCCAAGTCAAAGCTGGCATTTCTGCAAGTGAACCCCACCTCCCTTTACCTTGATACATGTGCATGAGTAGTATAGCTCCTATGTAAGTCTTGCTGAGTACGCCTTTGTACTCACGTTTGCTTAATCTATGTTTTAGATGACGCCACTGACCCCGAAGGTGGCTTCTTCATCGAGCTGGACGACTGAAGACCAACTAGTCTAGTCCCAGTCAGACGACTGGTTCCCTCGTGGAGGGCTTTGTGTTTGAATAAGGCTTCTTAAGCCACTTGTTAAACTTGTCTGTACTCAGACATAATTTTCTTCCGCTTGTAATGTAATGTTGGATCACATGTATGTGATCTCTGTGTGTACTCTATAAGAGTTATAAATAAAATATACACTTTGTAGAGAATTGCAATGGTACCTGCTGTTCATACAAGACATGTGTGCTGCGTGTATGTTTATAACATGCATGTCCTTGTATGGGTTTTCGAGACCTTAGTTGTGTTCTGGCTGGCGGTCTTTCATACACCAAGTGGCCCTTAGATGTGCGCAGCTTGGGGCATCGCGATGCGATTGCTCGAGACTCCGTCTCGTGCACACTTTGTGGTATGATCGAGCCCGCCCTAGACCCCGACTAAGTGATCGGGCTGGAGTAAGGCTATGTAAGAGTTATGAGATAGTCGATAGTATGGTTGAGGCGACTTGTCTTTGAATATGGGAGTTCACCACCCATATCATTAGACTTGTGTGCGGACGATGAGGACCCATCTCAGTTGATCATCCGGCCTGGATGGGATGCCCTCACGTACGATGCTTTCCGAGAACGTTCTGTGCTTGGCCTTGTCTGCTTAGACAAGTGGGTACGGTTCTCGGCTCTCCATATGACTATGCCTTAACTGTACTTGCATACGCTAACCCCGGGTCCCGACAGACCAAGTGTGAAACTTTAGTAGATTGAGTTCTCAACACAAAAATACTTTTTCTCTAGTATATCCCTATCCCCTTTCTTGCACGCAAACACCATTTGGAGATATTCGAGTCATGGACAGCGAGAGATCTTGCACCTTTATGTTCTTATGTTGCTTGTTTCAATGCTAAATATAGACTCGTGCCTGTTATGACTTGAAGATCGGGAGCACCAGGAGACCTCTTCCCGGCACCCTGCCGGAGGGAGGAACCACCTCCGGGAGCTTCTCCACCACCATGGATGCTTCCCGGATGAACCGTGAGTAGCCACCTTGGACCATGGGTCTATGATCAGTAGCTATGTGATATTCTCCTCCCCTCTTTGTTCTTCATGGATTAGACCTCGTGAGCTGCCCTACATGATCGAGGCACATATGTAATCTTTCTACTGTTGCTATGCTGAGTTTGCTGGGATCCGATTGATTATGAGATTATTTTCAGATTGTGTTTGAGTAATATATTTGATTCTCCTCTTTTATATTTATGTTCTAGAGAAATTCTTGCATGTTCTCCGTGCTGTTTATTGCTTTGGCCAAGTAGTAAGTAGTGACTCCAGGAGGGAGGGTTATGCATGATTGTGGGTTCATGCCCCCTGATGACTAGCTTGAGTGACATAAACATGAGTCTAGGGGATGTGTTGTTGCCACAAGGGGGAAAACAGCGGTGCTTGTACTTGCGGGTGCAAGGATTGTTTACTTCACGCAAAGTTCTTTAATGCAGTTGTCTGTTGCTTTCAGTTTACACTTTGGGTGGGATTCACAACTTAATACCAGCGAGATGTTCTGGATAGATATCTCACGGTGGATGATTAGTAGGTAGATGCAGATGGATTTCGGTCTACTTGTCTTGCCGTACCGCCCATGCTTTTGAGCCTATTCCTTTCTTTATAGCATAGTTAGCATTGGTCTGTGCACATAATCCTGTCAATTGCCCAGCTGTAATTTGTTTACCTCGCATGGCTATTTTATCGTCTTTTGGGAGAGAGACATCACCAGTGAACATCATGGGACCCCGGTCCATATTTCCAACACTGTTTACACCCACTATCAATTTACTTCTTTATTTAATTTTCCGTTGCTATCACTATCATTATTATCCCATGCGTTTTATCCTTTGTAAACAACAAGGCCGGAGGAATTGAAAAATCCTCTGTACTCGTTGGGAAGAAAAGTTATTTGTTGTGTGTGCAGGTCCAGGTGAAGTAAGAAACCTTGGAATGTGAACGGCGCCATTGTTCACTTCACCACCTTCTTGTATCTGTTGGAGTCCTACTGGTCGACCCTAAACCTTGGTATCTTCACCAAGGGAAATTTCCGCTACGCTATATCCCACCTTCCACTTGGGTAACCAACGAGGGGCGAGAAGTAAACTCTCGTGACATCAGTTGTTTTGGCCTCCGGTGAGGGGAGATCATCACCATCACCATCGCTACTCCATCATCGCTCCATGACTTCTCCTTTCATGTGTGAGTAAATCCCTGTTGTAGGAAAAGGGGATGGTAGGGATTGGATGAGTTAGATCATGTAATAGTTCGTCGGATTGTTGTGGGCATGTTTACTATCTTCTAGTATGGTGTTTATTATCTTTGTTAAAACTTGTTGCTCTTAATGCTTGTCACTTTGGGCCCGAGTGCCATGTTTTCAGATCTGAACCACTTGTGTTTTCATGAGTTTATTTGTGTTCTTGATCCTATCTATGAGTTGTATTCACCTATTATGGTCCGAAACCGGCGATCCCAATGGTGACAGCATGGGACACCAAAGGGGATGGACTATAATTTGAGGATTTCATGTATCCATTGAGTGTTAATGCTTTGTTCCGGTGCTCTTTGACAGGATCACCTTAATCTCCATAAGTTACTTTTGGCCCCGTTTGTAGCGGGATGGTAGGACAAAAGATGTTGTGCAAGTTCTTATTGCAAGCACGTACAACTACCTTTGGGATACATGCCTAATGTTTGATATTTCCTAGATGGTCCTTGCTTTTTTGTTTGCCTTGCCCTGTGTTAGAATCTATTACATGTTCACTCTCATCCAAGCAGCGCCCAACCATCCATCTCCCTAGCATACATTATTTTAATCCTGCTGGTTACTAGTTGTTTACTTTTGCTGTTTCATTGCCACTATTTCTGTTGCCACCATCACTTTCATATCGTCGTTGCTACTAATATTTTGTTACAAGCAAGTGTATTTCAGGTGCGGTTGAATTGACAACTCAACTATTAAGCTTGTGAATATTCTTTGGCTCCCCTTGAGTCGAATCTATAAATTGGGTTATTCTTACCCGCGAAGACTATCTCGATCCCCTACAGTTGAGGGTTATCAAGTACTGTTTTCTGGCGCTGTTGCCGGGGAGTATAGATTTATTGACAAGTCTACTTGAAGTATTATGCATGCTGCACTTTATCCACTATGGGTAAGAAAGGAGACCCCAAGGTCCCGATCTTAGCATCCACTACAAGAAAAGGTACTAATCTGAGCACTAGTGCTACAATTGATTCACCTTCAGTTATAAGTAAGTTTTCTTCACCACCACCGCATGATGCTTCTACTGAGTCCGTTACTATGTCCGATACTTTTGATGATGCTTCCACTAATCTTGATGATATTGGTTCACTTGGTTACTCTCTTGAGAAATAGATCGCTGCTGCTGCCAAACAATCTGGAATTGAAATTCCTGTTACTCGCTACCCTATTGGTGCAACTTATGATTATCCTGACTTGAGTGACCTCAAGGAGAGAGTCCTTGAGGATGATTATATTATGCTTGATGATGATTTATGCAGGGAACTTACAGAGTGTGCCGACTCTAACCCTGGTGTTGTTAAGAAGTTGCTTGAAAACACTCCATGAAGAACAAGATTACTCCTGATCCTGAATTTGCTACATCTCCTATATGCATCAATGATCCTGATTTTGGTTTCTCTGTTGATCTTTCACGTATATCTACAGTTGAAGCTGTCCCCTTTTATGGCAGAGAGAATGATGATGTTATTGAACACCTGACCAAACTCACCGAGTTGGGTGGCTTGTTTACTACCAATGAGAAGATACGAAACTTCTATGTGACTAAGCTCCTTCCTTTCTCTTTGAAGGAGGGTGCTAAAGCATGGTATGACGCACTACCATATGGTTCCATTAACAGTCCTCAAGACTTGGCTCAATATTTTGTTGATAAGTACTTTCCTGCTCACATGCAACATGCTGCTTTACAAAGAATTTATAACTTTAAACAGTTGTAGGATGAGCACCTCCCTAAAGCCTTGGGAGGTATTGCAGTTTGATCAAGGCTAGACCGGGACATGGAGTCCCTAATAATGAATTACTTGATATATTTTATGCCGATCTAACCGATGAATCTAGATCCTATTTGGATAGTTGTGCTGGTTGTGTTTTCAGGGAAAGAACACCGGACGATGCTGAAGAACTAATGGGCAAGATTGCCAAGAACCACGAAGATTGGTCCGTTCCCGAACCACCTCCACCACCTAAGAAGAGGGGCATGCTTGTCCTAAGCCCCGAAGATATGAAAGAAGCAAAGAAATATTTAAAAGAGAAAGGAATTAAAGCTGAAGACGTGAAGAATCTACCTCCTATTGAGAAGTTGTGTGAGCCCACTATTCGCCCTCCTATAGTAGAGGTACACTCTCTTTTATATTTGAATGCAAGTGACATCCCTCAAGGTAAGCCTCCTGATCAATGCTTAGATGAGTTTGATAATTTTATTATGAAGCAAAATCACTTTAATGAGAAGATACAAAGTTAGTTGCATGATAATACCCTTGTTATCAGAAGTTTGCTTGATGTTCTAGGTAGAACAGTTAATGATGTTAAATTTCTTGTGAAGCATTTTCATATGGTTCAAACTCAGTTTGAACAAATTTCTGATGTGCAAAAACATTTGCTTGCTAGCAATGCCAAACAAGATGATTTACATGCTTATGGTATAAAGACTCGGGGTGGAACACACACCCAAGACCCTCTCTATCCTGAGGGGCATCCAAAGAGAATCGAGAAAGATTCTCAAGTGCAGGAAGAAGAAATTGTTAGCTCTCTGAAGAAGAAGAATAAGAAGAAGAAACGCTAGGAAGCTTACAATTCAAATGATCCCATAGTTGAAGAAGAACTTCTTGTTGATCCAAAAATTATATCTATCTCCGATGCTGAGACTGAAGATGGTGCTGAGCCAGAAAAAGATAATGAAAAGATTGATCCACCCGAAGTGCGAAAAGAAGAAGCACCCGATAAACGCAAGAAATACACTAGAGAAGACTTCATCACAAGAAGACATGGGAAGGAAAGAGAACCATGGGTACAGAAACCCATGCCCTTTCCAGGTAAGTCTCTCAAAACCAAAGAAGAAGAGCACTACAATAAGTTTTGTGAGTGAATGAAACCCCCTTTTCTTCAAATTCCTTTGACTGATGCTATTAAGTTACCTCCTTATTCGAGATATATGAAAGTTATTATTACTAACAAAAGAAATTCCTTAATGAGGCAATATCTACTATGCTTGCTAACTACTCTTTCAGTGGCAAGGTTCCTGAGAAGCCTTGTGATCCAGGTATACCCACTATCTATTCCTTGCTCCAGAAAGAATAATTATGTCAAAACTTCTCTATGTGATCTTGGTGCAGGAGTTAGTGTTATGCATTTCTCTCTTCACAAGAGGCTTTGTTTATATAAACTAATCCCTACAGATATCTCTCTTCAGATGGTTGACAAGTCAACAACCGTCCCAATTTGTATTTGTGAGGATGTTCCTGTTGAAGTTGCTAATTTCTTAATCCTTACTGTTTTTGTTGTGCTTGACATGCCCGAGGATGGGAGCATGTCTATTATTATAGGTAGACCTTTTCTTAACACCGCAGGTGCTATCATTGATTGCAATAAAGGAAAGGTGACTTTCAACGTGCACGATAAGGAACACACGGTGTATTTTCCGAAGAAGATCGACAAAAGGCATGGCCTTAACTCTATAGAGAATATCGAGACCGTGAAGATTGGAGATTGGGATTATCCTCTACATGTGCACCACATATACAAAATCATTATGGCGGGGACAATGTCCATTAAAGTAAAGGTACAATGATTACTTTATAAGAGGTGAGACTTTCTGCTCTATATATCACCAGTTTGTTGGTAAGACTTGATCAACCTTGCTAGCTAGCATGTTTTATATGGGTAAAAATTGAAACTTGTTATGTTTTCATTTCCTTTAGCTTTTGTTCTCGTTGTTGTACCAAAGTATTATGTTTTTGAAACTTCACATGTCTAACCACTGTTTCAAGTTTCCCGGAAGTTTTGCAGCTTTTGGACTTAAAAAAATTCAACAGTGAAGTTGTCAGAAAAATTCCACAAAAATAAAAATCAATTTTTTCACAGAAAAAGTGACCCAAAGGCACCTAGGACTGACCAGGGGGGCACCCCTGGTCCAGGCGGTCAGCTGGCGCGGCTTCCCCCCTAGCCGCGCCCACAGGGCGCCTGGGCCCCACATGTCCCCTTGGCTGGTAAGTCTTCCTCCTCTCTCTCTCTCCCTTATACACCAAAAACATGAGTTCTTCAGCTGGAACACGAGTTCTTGCTGTTCTCCGCTCTGAACTTCGATCTCTCTCTACATCCCATTGTTTGAGCTGAACTTTTGAGCAAATACTCCCTGGCATGTAACTCCTCCACCCCTCCAATTAGATTTTTGATTGGCGGCCTCATTAGTGAGTATTTAGTAGTTCTTGGTGCTGTTTATATGATCTTAGAAGCATGTGTAGAAATTTATTTTCCAAGTTTTGATGCAAGTTTATGCCTTGGGGAAGTGAGTAGAGTAGTTTTCCTCAACTCGTTTTTCTTAAATCCTTGTTTTTGTAATTTTTCAAAAATTTCAGAAATGAGCTTGTTAGGAAAAGCAAAGGGATAGCTTGGAAAGAAGAAGCCCGAGCGTACCGACAGAGTTACTAGAGCTTCATCTTCATCCTCAATTGCTAGGGTGAGCTACAATGAAGATCATGTGCCCCTAGAGTTTCTAGAAGACACAAGTTCATCACGTGCAATGACGTTTCCGTGTGAAGTTTTCCTTGAAGCTGCAGGTATCAAGGAGGAGTTTTACATCCTTTGTGCTAACGGAGGTTTGACACGGCTTGCAACCTGCCTTGTTGCTCAGTATCGCAAACTCACTTCCTATTTATTAATAGTTTCATATATAATCATGATGCTGATATTGTTGAGTTTAGAATTTATGATGATATTTTTACCATGCCTTTGGCAAGATTTTGTGAAATAATAGGTGTGCCGAACGCTGGAAAGACGGCGAAGATGAACTCTCAGCCCACCGAGTTGAGGACTCTCTTCAACTCTCTTTGCATCCAGGACACAAAGGATATCCAACATTTGAAGATTTCCAACATCTTGTTTCCCCATCTCAGGTATTTCACATATTTTATTGCTAGAGGGGTGTTAGCTCGCGACAACACGAGTAACAGTTCCGCACCGGATATTGCTATCCTGGCGAACGCCCTTTCTGGGGAGAGTAAGTATAATGTGGGTGCCTTGATTGCTCGCCGCCTTGCTGCTAATGGCGACAAGGGAGATCTCGTTGGTGGCGTTTATGCCACACTTATTCTTGAGTCTCTTGAGCGCACCGCACATCCTGATGATGAGCCTTTTCCTTATGTGTGCTTTGACCTTGCTGCCATGAAGAGGCATGAGTTTGTTACCAGGACTTCCGATTTTTGTAACCTTAATTATATTCTGAGGTTTGGACTGACTACTATTCAGGAAATCCGCCTACCTTCACCTCTTTTGTTTGATTATACTCGCAGGAACGGATGGTCCTTCAATGTTATCCAATTCGATGAGTTCGTGGCCCAGCAGCATTTTCATAACCCCATGGAGGGGGTTGTGCCTGATTAGGAGGAGCCCGTTACCCAGTGGGGTGAAGGGTCTTCTTCTGCTTGGAGCGCGGAACCTTCTTCATGGGAGGACATGATACGTCCCAAACATATCTATAATTTATGGTTGCTCCATGCATGTTTGGGTGATATTGCTATGCTTTTGAGACACTTTCATACACTTTTGATCATATTTGGACTAACCTATTAACTCAGTGCATCCCAGTGCCAGTTCTTGTTTCTGCTGTCTTTAAAATCCAATAAAAAATCAGCGTATGGGAACCTTCCAGAGCCTCGAAGGAAAGCAAGGGGGCCACCCAAGTGCCTAGGCGTCCAGGGAGCGCGGCCCCACCCTAGGCCGCACCTGTCGTGTGAAAGTCACGACAGATGTACGAAGAGTCAAAATTAACATGGGACCTTTGCTGCAAGGAAATTTTGTGGAGAGAGTCGACATAGACAAGAGACTCGACAATTTACCCAGGTTTCAACCCCTCTTTGTCTCGAGGTAAAAGCCTACTCCTTCTTCCTCTTATTATGGGTTTCGACTCTCGAAAGAAGAGTCGGTTTGATCGATTACAAGAGAGTCGGTCGTGAACTTTATCTCGACGAGATCTAGGTCACGCCAAAAAATGTCTAGTCCTATCTTAGACTAAGATTGTTCCCTCCTCCTAGATCCCATGGACCTCAGCTTATAAAGGCGCCGGGTCCCGGGATTCCGCGAGTCTGACTTCGACAGGAGGTGGAGTCCTATTCTACTTTACAAACATGTTATGTGCTATACAAGGTAAGTCGAATTCCTTCTACGGCTTTGATCTTCTTTCCTTGGAACAACCGGTCTTGGGCCGGGTCTTCTTTTAGTGGGCCTTCGGTAGGCGAGTCGGCCCATAAACCTAATGTCGGGCCATAGGCTTGGTCTATCCCCCTGACATTAGCCCCCAGGATTGGTGTGATGCTTCAGTCTTCACGTCAATCTTCTTTCCTTCATCTTGGTGGCTGGCCCTCCAATGGGACATACCGACTCTCATAATCTTTTGAAAGTTAGTCAGGAGTCGGTTTTCAATCCTATCGTTTCTTTTGCTTCATATTTTGGTCAAAGAATTTCTTCTGACTTTTTAGTCAAAGATCCTATATTGCTTTTATGATTGCACTGCCCGAAGCGCCTGTTGGAGGCATTGATTTGTGATGGAAATCGAGGAGTTTTTTTTTCATAAATGTTACCTACCATGGGTAGTTCACCCATGTTTTTATGGCATTGACTGATCCTCTCCTCGGATCTGCTATAAATAGCCATTGGATAATTTGTCTTTTGAGTGCCCGCATCTTCTTCTTCCTCTTCTCTCTACGCTATCTTCTCCATGGCTCCTAAGTTAGGTGCCCGTGCTCCCTTGGCGGCCGATGACCCTGGGTCAAGCACAGGTATTCGTGGTCGAGGCCGTGGATGAGGCCGTGGCCATGGCAGAGGCAGGGGAATAAGTGCTCGCACTGCTTCTGTCGGGACCCGGAATATGCGTATCTAATTCCAGTCACAACTCAATCACATGGAGAGCCGAGAGCCGTACCCACTTGTCTAAGCAGACAAGGCCAAGCACAGAACACACTCGGAAAACATCGTACGTGAGGGGCATCCCATCCAAGCAGGATGATCAACAGAGATGGGTCCACATCGCCCGCTCACAAGTCTAAATGATTATGGGTGGTGAAATCTCATACTCATAGACAAGTAGCCTCAACCATGTTATCGATTGAATCATAACACTTACATAAAAAAACTCCAGCCCGATCACTTAGTCGGGGTCTAGGGCGGGCTCGATCATAAAACAAAGTGTGCACGTGATAGAGTCACGAGCAATCGCATCGCGATGCCCCAAGCTGCGCACATCTAAGGGACACTTGGTGTATAAAAGACCGCCATCCAGATCACAACTAAGGTCTCGAAAACCCATACTAAGACATGCATGTTATAAACATACACGCAACACACATGCCTAGTATGAACAGCAGGTATCATCACATAACTCTACAAAGTGTATCCTTATTGACTTACACATAGAGCATAAAAAGATCACATGTCGGTGATCATCATTATATCATACAATGGAAGCAAATTAGGTCTGAGTACAGACAAGATTAAAAAATGGCTTAGAGAAGCCTTGTTCAACATACATGCCCTTCCATGAGGGACCAGACTGCTATCTGGAACTATACTAGCTTAGTCAACGTCGAGCTTCAGGAAGGTGACTCCATCGGGGTCCGGGTTCTCATCTAAAACATAGAATAAGCAAACGTGAGTACAAAGTCGTACTCATCAAGACTTACATCAGAACTACACTACTCATGCTCAAGTTTCAAGGTAAAGGAGGTGGGGTTTCAACATGCAGAAGTGCCAGCTTTGACTTGGCTAGTCCTGTACTACGAGTACCAGACATTGAGGTAAGAAGAGTACACGAGTCCACGTCTTCAACCAATACACCACTATAGATACTTCCTCGACTTCCCCACGAGGAAGCACGCCATAGCACTCACGCTTATCTTGCGAGTTTTATAAGTATCCATTCAAGTTGTCTAATAATCAAGTAGAGGTCTCCAAGTAGTCCATAACCGCGGACACGGCTATTCGAATAGTTTATTAACCCTGCAGGGGTGTACATCTTCACACGCATGTCATCACTTATCGCCTCATTCTTGTCACCCTTCAAGCGGGTGTCGGACGTGGATGAAACCAAGGCACTACCCTCACATCACCTTCTCTAATCCAGGAGTCGACTACCTGAGTTTGTCATCGCTCGAGAGTCCGGCCGGTTCTACGAAACAGACTCAGATAATGCAAGGGACCGAGACGCCACCTTTGACAGATGGTTTCGATGCCTCACAGGTCCACCCACATATCTATGGTTAAGTCAAATGGAAAGCCCGAATCTAGTGTGACTCCTGGACCGGATCGGGTACCTAAAGAGGCCAAACGGGGCTCCCATAAACCCTACATGTGGTCATACTCTTTGTCTTGGATCACAAAACAGGAACTCGGGGCCTAGGGTAGAGTTCAACGAGACAACCAACTGTGTACTCCTACACAGTCTCTCATCGTTCACCTTTGTTTAGGGTGGATTCACCAACACGTTATCATCAGCACCAATTTGAATATCCATCCCGACTCACAAACAATGTAACCTCATTGTATCATTAAGCAGCAATAAGCAGTAAAAGTTACAGGGGCCACATGCTCATCATTCAATTCCTACATCTTCTAGGATTGTGGTTTGCTTAATACGGTGAAAAAATGATAGGTCATGCATCGGAATGGGTTCAACTATGCGAAAGAACGTGTTTCGGTGATCTCCTAAACATGCATAAGCGAGACTGAGGGGGAAGTAGGATTTTATAGACATGATCAATGGGGTTTGCTTGCCTTGCTGATGATATACGGGGTTTACCGAACTTCTTCTTCTTCGGGGGTGATCACCGTCTCGGAACGTCTGTCATCGGAGACAATCATCAACAAGGTGGGTACAACTTCGGAAGTAAAATGCACATACACATGATAAGGTTGTCCATGATGTGAATGCTACTAGTTTGTGGCAAATTCATCTTAATTGAAGGGTATTGCATTTGGAATGCAAATTCAAACTTCAAATTCAAATTCATATTATGCCATATGCATGTTTTCTACTGTTCACCCATTTTAAAATGGTCAAACATAAAAAAAAAGTTGCATATTCATAATCCTTGCATTTTTCTGATAATTTTTCATATATTATTTGTCCAATTTGGAGTTAAGGTTTAAAAGTTATTGAATTTCAAAGTTTATTCTATTTTCTGGAATTACTGGAATTATTTTAAACATGAAAAAGGCTTTTCTGCATCACCATTGCGTCATGCTGACGTCAGGGCTGCTGACTGGTCAAACTGACCAGTAGGGTCGTGCTGTCAGTGGCTGTATGTTTAATCCCCGTGGTTATTTAAATTAAGCCGAAATGATTATGGGGTGGGGGCCACTTTCAGTGTCACTGGGGCGGATTAGGGGGGGGTGGTTAAGCACTAATCGCCTAGCCACGTCAGCAGAGGCCGGCGACAAAACGCCGGCGACACCAGACGCGGCGGCGCCCGCACGGGCCGGCGGTGCAGGGCTCCAAAGGCCAAACGGAGGGCACTGGGGTGCTCCTCGTTCTCACCCGAGTCGAATGGAGCAGATGGGGGTCTCCTGGGCTGCCGGAAACTCCACCGGCGACGACTCGCGCGCGGCGGCCGGAGTTGAGCTCGACGGGCGCGGTGATTTCGTCCACGGGGAGGAGCGCTGAAAGGGGCAAAAGAAGGGGAAGCTCACCCCAGTGCTAACAGAGAAGACGGTGGCGTCAAAGGAGCTGCGGAGGCGACGAATTCCTCGCCGGCGTGCGGAGGCCGTGGCAGAGGAAGAAAGCTCGATTTGCCGTCGCCGGAGCTCTCCAGCTCGCGGAAGTTGGCTTGGTGACTAAGTCGACGACGGGGAACGCGATGGACACGCCGCTTTGCCTCCTCGACGTCGTTGTCCACGCCGGGGCGCGACGGTGCTCTGCGGCGAGTTCTCGGGTGTGTGCAAAACCGCGCGGGAGAGAGAGGAGGGGAACCAGAGATAGGGGAAAGTGGAGGAGGGCATCGAAGCGGTCTCCACGGCGAGGAGATAGGGCAGGGGGAGGCAGGCAGCTGCCTGGCGGCCGCACGTCGCTCGCCGGCGACCTGCGTGTCTGCCTGGCGAGAAGAGGACGCATGTGCCCCCCTGGGCTGGGCTGGGCCGCCAGGTAAGTGGGCTAGGTGGGTTGCTTTCCTTCTTTTCTTTTTCTTCTGTTTTTATTCTTCTGCAATTTTTTTTGTCTTGCTAAACAAAAATAGCTAGACATTTTTTTAAATCCTCCAAATTTTTATGTGGCCTTTCAATGCCTATAGCTAGCCACACACAAAGTTTGGGGATTTTTGAAATTCAAATAATTTGAATTTCAAATCAAATAGTGGTATTATTTAATTTCCAATGCACATTTTGAATTTTAGAAAATTCCATGGGCATGGGAATGAACCCAAACCACTTTTGATATGATCACCATCATTTATAGGAATTTTCCAAATGTTCAAATGATTTTTGGAAAAATATTTTTATCTGGCCATTTGAATTAAAATATTTTGGGGCTTTTTTGATCCCCAATTCTTTTTCTTTTGCAAAAAATTTCATGATGAAAAAATGCAAGCTAGGTTAAAAACAAACCTAATTTAGGGTTCTGACAACTTGCCCCCACTCAAAAGAATCTCGTCCCGAGATTCAGAAGTCGCCGGGAAGAGATAGGGGTACTCAGCTCGTAGACGATCCTGTCGTTCCCAGGTGACTTCTTTCTCTGAATGATGTGACCACTGCACTTTGAAGAATCTGATCTTCTGACGTCTAGTGCTACGCTCGGCTTCATCAAGAATACGAATAGGGTACTCTCGATATGAAAGGTTATCTTGGAGATCAAGCGTTTCGTGGTCTACTTCGCGGATGGGGTCCTTGAAGCAACGCCTGAGTTGAGAGACGTGGAAGACATCACAAACCTGGGAGAGGTGAGGGGGTAGTTCCAATTGGTTGGCAACTTCTCCACGTTTAGCGAGAATGCGAAAGGGACCGATGTAAGTGGGGCCAACTTGCCTTTGATACCTAAGCGATGGGTACCCTTCACAGGAGTAACCCGAAGGTAAGCCTTCTCATCCAGATTAAAGCTTTCTTCCCTATGATGACGATCATAATAGCTTTTCTGACGAGACTGGGCTGTCTTCAATTTCTCACGAACAATGCGAACCTGCTCTTCTGCATCCTGAATCATATCCGGTCCAAAGAATTGTCTTTCACCAGTTTCTGACCAGTTTAGGGGTGTTCGAAATTTCCGTCCATAGAGAAATTCAAAAGGAGCCATGCCCAAACTAGATTGGAAGCTATTGTTATACGCAAATTCAGCAAAAGGAAGAGAATTCTCCCATTTCTTTCCGAAAGAGATAATACAAGCTCTGAGCATGTCTTCGAGAATTTGATTTACCCTTTCTACTTGACCACTGGACTGCGGGTGATAAGCAGTGCTAAAGGAGAGGTGGGTTCCCATAGCATTCTGGAAACTTTCCCAAAATCGAGAAGTGAAAAAGACTACCACGGTCCGAATTGATTTCCAAAGGAACACCGTGAAGTGACACGATTGGGAAGACATACAAGTACGCTAACTGGCTAGCAGTTATAGACTCGCGAACGGTAAGGAAGTGAGCAACTTTGGAATGTCTATCAATGACAACGAAGATGGCATCATTTCCTTTCTGGGTTTTTGGAAAGCCAGTGATGAAATCCATACTGACTTTATCCCATTTCCACTCGGGGATAGGCAAAGGTTTAAGAGTACCAGCAGGTCTTTGATGTTCTGCCTTAACGCGACGACAAACATCACATTCAGCAATGAACTGAGCAATTTCTCTCTTCATCCTAGTCCACCAAAATCTTTGGCGTAGATCTTGATACATTTTTGTACCATCGGGATGAATCGAGATGGGAGATTCATGGGCTTCTTTAAGGATCAGCTATCTATGGTTCTTATTCTTCGGTACTACTATCCTGTTCTCGAAGTATACAATGCCTTCATTCTCTAGGGTAAAACATTTAGCCTTACCACTAGCAATGTTTCCTTTGATGTATCGGATACCTCGAGCACGTTTCTGTGCAGCTTTGATTTGATCCTCAAGATTTCGTTTCACTACCAAGGTGGAAAGGAATCCATAAGGAACAATATCAAGATTAAGCTTTCGTAGTTCCTCATAGAGAAGTGGTTGATACTGTTGTAACATGAGGTTGTTACAATACGACTTACGACTTAGTGCATCAGCCATGACATTGGCTTTGTCTGGGGTATAAGAAATTCCTAAGTAATAATCTTTTACCAACTCTATCCAGCGTCTTTGCCTGAGATTAAGATCTGGCTGGGTGAATATGTATTTGAGGCTTTGGTGGTCAGAATAGATCTCACAACGATTACCAAGGAGGTAATGTCGCCAAGTTGTCAGGGCATGAACTACGGCAGCGAGTTCAAGATCATGGGTAGGATAGTTCTCTTCATGTGGCCGCAGCTGGCGTGAAGCATAAGCTACCACATGTCTATCTTGCATAAGTATGCATCGTAACCCTTACCGTGAGGCGTCACAAAAGATCTCGAAATCCTTTTTGGTGTCTGGAGGCGCAAGTACGGGGGTAGAAGTCAATCTTCTTTTTAGCTCTTGAAAGCTTTCCTCGCACTTGGGAGTCCATTCGAATTTATTATCTTTCTTGAGGAGTTCAGTTAGAGGCTTTGCAACTTTGGAGAAGTTCTCAACGAAGCGACGGCAATAGCTTGCTAAGCCAAGAAAACTCCTAACTTGCTTAACCGATTCAGGTGGAGTCCAGTCAAGGACGGCCTGAACTCTCTCGGGATTGACAGCAATGCCTTTTGCAGAAATCACGTGGCCTAAGTAGGTCACTTCTGGTAGCCAAAATTCACACTTGGAGAACTTGGCATAAAGGCGATGCTCTCGAAGTTTCATCAATACCAACCTAAGATGTTCTGCGTGCTCTTCTTCGTTCTTCGAGTAGATGAGAATGTCATCAACATAAACCACAAGAAATTTATCTAGGTACTCCATGAAGATCGAATTCATCAAGCGGGAGAATGTGGCGGGGGCATTGGTTAAACCGAAGGACATGACGGTGTACTCGTAAAGACCACATCGAGTAGTGAAAGCCGTTTTGGGAATGTCCTCGTTTCTGATTTTGATTTGATGATAGCCTAATCTCAAATCCATCTTGGAGAAGACAGAGGATCCAGCAAGTTGATCATAAAGATCATTGATCCTGGGCAGTGGATACTTGTTCTTTATCGTCGCTAGATTTAGCGGGCGATTGTCTACGCACATCCTTTCTGTTCCATCTTTCTTCGTTACGAACAGAACGGGGCAACCCCGTGGCGATGAGCTAGGGCGGATGAAGCCTTTTGCCAATGAAGCATCAAGTTGGGTTTTTAGCTCAGCTAAATCATGTGGAGCCATTCTATATGGGCGTCTGGAAATTGGGTTGTGCCTGGTATAAGATCCACTATGAATTCTACACACCTGTCGGGTGGCATCCCCGGTAGCTCTTCAGGAAAGACATCCGGGAAGTCACGAACCACCGGAATATCTTCAAGGTCTAGAAGGGGAAGCACATTCAAGGTATGCATATGGATTCTAGAGCTGGGTGATTTGTAGTCAATTGTCTGGCCTGAAGGATGGGTGACTTTTACTGACTTGGCTTTACAATCAAGGACAACATTCTGTCTTGATAACCAATCCATGCCTAGGATGACATCAATGTCTGAAATCTTGAGGGCTATAAGAGAAGTAAGGAATACTAAACCCTCAATTGCAATTTGATTGCCATGGCTTACTCTATTAGTTTGCCATTTGGAACCAGGAGTTTGAATGATCATTGGAGAAAACATTTCTTCAAAAGGAAATTCATGACGAAGTGCATAACTCTCCGACATGAATGAATGAGAAGCTCCTGGATCGAAAAGAACAGAGGCGGGAACATGATTGACTGGGAGTGTGCCAAGGATGACGTCAGAAGTAGCAGTGGTTTCCTCAACTGAGATTTGGTTGACATATCAACTACCTGTGACTGAAAACTTTGCTGGAAAGGTTTTGGTGGTTGATTTCTTTGAAGGCTTATGACTAGGTCTACATGGTGCCACCATCACTATAGGGCACTGTCGGAAGTAATGGCCTGGAAGACCACACGTGAAACACATCCTGCCTGAATTGTTGGGAGAAGGATTACTTGATTGCACACCATCATTCCTAGGAGGAACAATGTGTTGAGGTGGATAGCATATATTGGATGGTGGTCTGTGAAGAAAGTTTTGAGGTATGGCACTAGTTGGGATCCATATTCTACGTTTCTGAGGGGCTGAACTTGAAGAAGGAGCAAGCTCAAGAGCATGCTTGCTAGACTCTTCAAACACTTCATTGCCATGCTCATCTCTAAAGGATCTGTCGACCAAGTCTCTGAAGTTGACGAACTCGTGAAGATTCAGGTCATGACGAAGGATGTGGCTAAGTCCCTTGCGGAACCTTGCCTGTTTCTTGGCATCGGTGGATACTTCTTCTTGGGCATAACATGCTAGACGAGTGAACTCAGTCCGATACTCATGAACAGACATCTTTCCTTGGGTCAGATTGCAAAATTGTTCTCTCTTGCGCTCCATCAGCTGATCCGGAATATGATATCCTCGGAAATCATCACCGAACTCTTGCCAAGTCACCACGTGACCTACGGGCTGCATTGCTACAAAATTCTCCCACCACTGAAGAGCAGCATCTTCCAGAAAGTATGTCGCGAATAGCACACGATCACCTAGAGAAACATGGGCTGTCTCAAGCTTACACTCGAGGGAACGAAGCCAATCATCCGCATCAAGGGGCTCGGAAGAACATCGGAATACTAGCGGGTTGAGGATAATGAAGTCCTGGATGGTAACAACACTATGATGCTGGCGAGAAGTGTTCTGCTCAATACGCTCGAGAAGACGTGTCTGATCACGCCGATTCTGCTCAGCCTCCATCATGATTTCCTCAGCAGAAGGCGGTGGTGGAGGATCTTCATCATCTCTATTACCGGGACTGAAATCAACACAACGATTTCCACCTGACATTCTGTGTGATAAGAATCAACAATCAGAATAGGATTTATGATATAATGCTAAGCGAAGACAACAAGACTATAATGCAACGGCATCGAAGTCACAGTCGGACAACATAACGGCTGTACTGGGATGGAAAATGAGACAATCAGCAAGATAACAAACATCACTTCCAAAGAAGCACTATGGAATGATGACTCTGGAAGACCACAACACTCATACAGCTACAAAGAAGCAATCAACGAGATGTCCTAGTAAAGACATAGATGAGCCTAGTCCTATCTTCCCGTAGAACAAGATGAGGGTGACTCAGAACTCAGATCTATGAGGGTAAGGAGAAAAAGAAGTCTTACGTTGTTCCCTTATACCCAAAGTAACTATATAACTATAGAATGCTAGACTCGACATCGGCCAAGGGTTTGATAATCCTACAGACAGTCCTGCTCTGATACCAAGTCTGTCAGCACCCGGAATATGCGTATGTAATTCCAGTCACAACTCAATCACATGGAGAGCCGAGAGCCGTACCCATTTGTCTAAGCAGACAAGGCCAAGCACAGAACACTCTCGGAAAGCATCGTACGTGAGGGGCATCCCATCCAGGCCGGATGATCAACTGAGATGGGTCCTCATCGCCCGCTCACAAGTCTAAATGATTATGGGTGGTGAAATCCCATACTCATAGACAAGTCGCCTCAACCATGTTATCGATTAAATCATAACCCTTACAGAAACAAACTCCAGCCCGATCACTTAGTCGGGGTCTACGGCGGGCTCGATCATAAAACAAAGTGTGCACGTGACAGAGTCACGAGATATCGCATCGCGATGCCCCAAGCTGCGCACATCTAAGGGCCACTTGGTGTATAAAAGACCGCCAGCCAGATCACAACTAAGGTCTCGAAAACCCATACTAAGACATGCATGTTATAAACATACACACAGCACACATGCCTAGTATGAACAGCAGGTATCATCACATAACTCTACAAAGTGTATCTTTATTTACTTACACATAGAGCATACAAAGATCACATGTCGGTGATCTTCATTACATAATACAACGGAAGCAAATTAGGTCTGAGTACAAAAAAGATTAAAAAATGGCTTAGAGAAGCCTTATTTATAAACAAGCCCTTCCACGAGGGACCAGTCGTCTGACTGGGACTACACTAGCTTGATCAGTCGTCGAGCTCCAGGAAGAATCCACCTTCGGGGTCAGTGGGTTCATCTAATACATAGAATAAGCAAACGTGAGTACAAAGTCGTACTCAGCAAGACTTACGTAGGAACTATACTACTCATGCACATGTATAAAGGTAAAGGGAGGTGGGGTTCATAAGCAGAAGTGCCAACTTTAACTTGGCTAGTCCCGAACTAGAGTACCAGACTTGAGGTAAGAAGCGTACACGAGTCCACTACATGTCTCCAACCAATTACACCACCATGGTGCCTTCCTCTACTTCCCACGAGAAAGCACGCCATAGCACTCATGCTTATCTTGGCAAGTTTTATAAGTATCCAGTTCAAGTTGTCTAAGAATCAGGCACAAGTTTCCAAGTAGTCCCTTACCGCGGACGCGGCTATTCGAATAGTTTATTAACCCTGCAGGGGTGTACTGCTACACACATGAAACTATCAGTTACCGCCGGGATCTTGTCACCCTTCAAGCGGGTGTCGGCGAGGATAATTTCCATAACTTTTACCTCACAGCCAACTCAGGTCCAATGAAGACGCCTATCTGGGATGGTTTCCACATTCGTAACCCGACTGGTTTACCGAAGTGGTCCCAGAAGATGTGTGCGTGGTGCATAAGCCGGTCACGGTTGAGCCGTTCTCTCACTTTGCAGCCATGCCACAAACCTACCAGAAATCTGAACTACTGCTACTCATTGAACTGAGGCGGGGTGAGTTAGTAGGTTGAGCGGGGGTCCATGTGCCCAACAAGTTGTAGTACTCTTCGTCTTGGATCACCACACAAGAACTTGGGATTAGGGCGGTGTTCAATGAGACAACCCACTGTGTACTCCTACACAACCTCTCATCGTTCACCTTGTATTAGGGTAGATTCACCAACACATTTCCACCATCAACAACATGATTGCTACCATCCCGACTCACATAACAGTATCAACATTGTATCACTCTAAGCATGCAATAAGCAGTAACAGTTGCAGGGGCCACATGATATCAAACAACTCCTACATCTGCTAGGATTGTGGTTTGCTTACTACTGTGACAAAATGATAGGTCATGCAAAGGAATGGGTTCAACTATGTGGTAGAAATGCATCATGGTAATCATCCTAAACTATGCATAAGCGATACTGAGAGGGAAGTGGGATTTTATCGACATGATCAATGGGGGTTTGCTTGCCTTGCTGACGAGGTTCAGTATCGGGGTCTTCAACGGAGGGGGTGATCTCGGGTTCCGGCTCCACCTCTATTCGACAAACAACACAAACATCGAAACAATATTAAGACAATGCTCAAACAAATGAGTTGGTTGAAACTTTATGTATGTGTCACTGATGTGTGAGTTATTCCAATTAAAAGGAGTGCATTGCATTTGAAATGCAAAATCACACTCCAATTGAATTTCAAAAAGGGTTCATACGCAATGTTGCCACTGTTCACCCAATTTGATTTGGTCAAACATGAAAACAGAGTGCATATTCAGAATCCTTGCATTTTTCTGATAATTTAACATATATTATATGTTTAATTTGGAGTTAAAATGAATTAGTTATGAATTTCCAAAGTTTAAAGCATTTTTTGGAATTTTTGAATATTCTTTAAAAAGGAAAAAACAATTTATTGCATTAGCATGAAGTAATGCTGGCGTCAGGGGGCCTCTGACCAGTGGGGCCACCTGGTTAGTGGTTGGGTTAATAAACCTGGTTAGTTTAAACTAACCAGGGGTTAATTAGTAGCCTGGGCCCACATGTAAGTGGCCCAGGGGGTACTTAGTAGGGTGATTAGCGCTAAACAGATGCGGACCACGTCACCTCGCCGGCGGTTAGCCGCCGGTGACCAAATCCTACGGCGGCGCTGCTCGGGACGGCGTTCCAGGGGGCTATTCTTTGCGCTGAGGCCATCTTCTTGAAGCTCTTGTTCTCGCGCATCGAATGGTACAAGATATGGGTGCTGGGATGCACCGTAGTGACGCCGGGGACGATCTTTGCGGCGACAGAAACACGGCGACGATGCTAAACTTGCTACGGTGCACTACTTGAGGCCGTGATGGGCGCGTTTTAAACAGATGAGCAAGGCGAATGCGAGGGACAAGGTTGCGGCCATGTTTGCTACACGACGGCTCGCCGACACGCCGCACGGCGGCGCAGTTCTTCGGCTCTCATGGTGGATCTCGACGGAGACAACAAAAAGGAGCGGGGAGTGAGGGTTTCGAACCGCCTGCTCACCAAGAGTTCAACGGCGGTGGCGGAGAGAGCTGAGGTGGTTGGACGGAGATCAATTTGACGTCGATCTTCCTCGGCTCCCGCGACGGCGCGAGCACGAATTCGGCGACTAGGTGGGCTCCGGGAACGCCATCTTCTGCAGCTCGATGTAGCGCTTGGTGCTGGACACGGGGGACATCTTTGGTGGGCTCCGCGACGTCGATGGCCACGCGGGGGCGCGTCGGTGCTCCGGCGATCTCTCCTGTCGACGACGAACACGGCGAGGGAGGAGGGGGAAACTGCGCTGGAGGGGGAGGAATGGATAGGGACGTCTCCCAGACGTCTCCAGACGAGGGGATAACCCCTGGGGGGGGGCAGGCAGCTGCCTGGCGCGCCCACGGCGCTCGCCGGCGACCTGCTTGTACCCCCCTGGCCTGGGCTGGGCTGCTGCTGGGCCAGGTACAACTAGTTGGGCCCGAGGCCAGGTAAGTACTCCTTTTGTTTTTCTGTTTCTTTTTTCTTTTATGTATTTGTTTTGGCTTTGCTAAAAAAAATAGCTAGCCATTTTATAAAATTCCCCAAATTTTTATGTGGACTTGTAAAGCATATAGCTAGCCACTTATAAAGTTTGGCCATTTTTAAAATTCAAAATAATTTGAAATTTAATTCAAATAGGGGTTTAAATTTAAATCCAAGCTCCTGTTTGAATATTTAAAAAATCCATGAGCATCGGATTGGTTCCACATCACTTGATATGTGATCACCCACATTTATGGGAGTTTTCAAAACTGCAAAAGGAATTTTTGAAGCAACTTTTATTCTGGCCATTTGAATTAAATTCATCTGGGGGGTTTCTTCTCCCATTTCAATTTCTTTTGAAATTTTTAATATGATGCAAAATTACTTGCTAACCCTAGCACATACCTAATAGAGGCTTCTGACATATGATGCAATATGTAATGTAATGTAATATGATGCAATATGTATGAAAAATATATTTTATGCAGAAGTGTGGCGAGAGCCGTTGCGACGAAGTCGACTTTATGGCGATAGCCTGTTTGCGACCAAAGTCGACTTTGATTATGGCGATGGCCTGAGTGCGATTTTAAGATCGGCTTTATTAATTTTACTGAGAGTCAGTTGCGATGAAAATCGACTTTATTATGCGGCGGTGCCGGTTGCGACAAATGTCGACTTACATACATATATAACGAAAAGCTGGTGCGACGAATGTCGACTTTGTACAATAGTTTCCTGCTCTACTCAGGTGTAATATGGAAGGAGTTGTGCGATGTTCCACGGCCTGGGAGTCTCCTCCATCGAGGTGCGTGACTTTGCCTTCTCGCGTATATCAACCAAGTAGTAGGATCCATTGTACATGTTCTTGCTGACCACAAACGGTCCTTCCCATGGGGAAGACAACTTGTGCATTCCATCCTTTTTCTAGATGAGGCGAAGCACCAAGTCACCTTCCTGTAAAGTCTGACTTTTGATGCGACGGCTATGATATCGCCACAAATCTTGTTGGTAGATAGCCGATTGAGCTGCAGCTAGTTCGCGCGTTTCATCGAGGAAGTCTAAGGCGTCCTGCCTGGCTTTCTCATTATCGGATTCCACATAAGCGGTGACTCGTGGCGAGTCGTGACGGATGTCACTTGGGACAACGGCTTCGGCTCCATACACCAGGAAGAAGGGCGTATAACCTGTTGACCTGTTAGGAGTCGTCCTGATACTCCACAATACTGAGGGAAATTCTTCCTCCCAGCAACCCGGTGTCCTCTCCAAAGGAACGAAGAGTCGGGGTTTGATGCCTCGAAGCAACTCTTGGTTGGCTCTCTCGGCTTGTCCGTTGGTTTGTGGGTGAGCTGCTGACGCAAGGTCGAGTCGGATGTGCTCTTTTTGGAAGAATTTCTGCATAACCCCTTCTGATAGGTTAGACCTGTTATCAGTGATGATGCTGTGGGGGTAGCCGAATCTGTATATTATGTTTTTCAGGAATTTCAGTGTCGTCTCTGCATCACACTTGCTAACTGGCTCTGCCTCAACCCACTTGGTGAACTCGTCGACTGCCACCAGCAAATGTGTATTCTTTTTGGGTGACCTTTTGAAAGGTCCCACCATATCAAGCCCCCACACCGCAAAGGGCCAAGTGATTGGGATCATCCTGAGTTCTTGAGCCAGCACGTGTGCTTGCTTTGCGTAGCGTTGGCATCCATCACACTTCCTTACTATGTCCGCTGGATCTGCATGATCCGTGGGCCAATACAATCCGTGTCTATAGGCTTTTTCTACCAGCGAACGAGAGCCTGCATGATGCCCGCAGTTTCCAGAGTGTATCTCATTGAGGATTTCTCTGCCTTCTTCTGGTGACACACATCTCCGAAAAACATCTGCAGGGCTTCGCTGATGTATCTCACCATTGAGGATCACAAAAGATTTGCTTCTCCTAACAATTTGTCTGGCTTCTACCTCATCAACTGATAGGATTCCCCGGGTGTTGAAGTCCAAGTATGGCACAACCCATGAGGGGGTAACATGTATTGCAGCCACCAGAGCCGGTTTTGGATCCGGCTCTGCTATGTCTTGGTCTGTTGGTATTTGCATGGACGGCTTTGTTAGGACGTCGAGGAAGACATTTTGTGGAAGCGGATTTCATTGAGAGTCGAGCCGGGACAGTGCATCCGCAGCCTCGTTTAATTTGCGTTCCACGTAGTCCACTTGGTACCCAACAAAGAAACCGACTTGTTTTTCCACCTCACGCCGATAAACGGCCATGGTTGCTTCTTTGGAATTCCACCTTCCTGACACTTGCTGAGAAACAAGGTCGGAATCGCCATAGCATCGGATCCGGCTTATATTCATCTCATGGGCCAACCGCAGTCCATGGAGTAGAGCCTCATATTCTGCTGCGTTGTTGGTTCAAGTGAACTGCAGCTGCAAGGCGTATAATTTTTTTTCTCATGTGGGGGAGGTGAGGACCACGCCGGCTCCTGATCCTTGGAGCTGTCGACACCCATCGAAGTGCATCGTCCAATATTTGGTTATCGGCTTCTCTGGGCTTGGATTTCGGTCCAGCCATTGATGAAGTCGACTAGCGCTTGGGACTTGATGGCCGTGCGTGGTTAATATTTGATGTGATAAGCCCCCAACTCTATAGCCCACTTTGCAATCCTTCCCGTGGCCTCACGATTTTGGATGATATCTGCAAGCGGTGCTGAGCTTACCATGGTTATGGGGTGCTCCTGGAAATAATGCTTGAGCTTTCGACTCGCCATGAACACACCAAGAACTAGCTTCTGCCAAGGAGGGTATCGTTTCTTTGATGAAGTCAAGACCTTGCTAACATAGTATACTGGTCTCTGCAAAGGGTGCTCTTTGCCGGCTTCCATACATTCAACCACAACTACGACACTGACTGCTCGGTTGTTGGATGAAATATAGAGTAGCATCGGCTCTTTTGGCTTGGGAGCCGCCATGATCGGGGCCTGGGACAGTTTCTTCTTTATTGCTTCCAGGGCTTGATCGGTTTCATCATCCCACACGAATTTTTCCGACTTTCGCAAGAGTCGGTACAAGGGAGTTGCCTTTTCCCCAAGCCGGCTGATAAACCGACTTAGGGAAGCTACACATCATGTGAGTCGTTGGACTCTTTTCATGGAGTCCGACTTCTGGAGAGCCATGATGGCATTGATCTTCTCTGGGTTTTCCTCACTGCCTCTTTTTGACACTATGTACCCGAGGAGCTTTCCTTTAGGAACCCCAAAGGTGCACTTGGCCGGGTTTAGATTCATCTTGTACTTGCGCAGAGTCTTGAAGGTCTCTTGGAGGTCACTGATGAGTGAGTCAGCAAATTGGGACTTCATGACTATATCATCCACGTGGCATGTACATTGCGCCCAATTTTCTCCTTGAGGCAGCTCTGCACCGTCCGCTGATATGTGGCCCCTGCATTTTTAAGCGGAAAGGCATAGAAGTGTAGCAGTATATCCCAAATGGAGTGATGAAAGCCGTCTTCTCCTGGTCATCTACAGCCATCTTGATTTGGTGATTACCAGAGTAGGCATCGAGAAAACACAGGAGCTCGCACCCTGCAGTAGAATCGATGATTTGATCGATGCGAGGTAGAGCGAAAGGATCCTTTGGGCAGGCCTTGTTTAAGTTGGTGTAGTCAATGCACATGCGCCAGGTCCCGTTCATTTTCAAAACGAGGAACGCATTTTCATGCCACTCCGGATAGAAAACTTCCATGATGAACCCAGCGGCAAGGAGCCGGGCTATTTCTTCCCCAATGGCGTTCCTCCTTTCATCATTGAAGCGACGAAGGAATTTCTTGACCGAATTTAGCTTAGGATCGATGTTTAGGTGGTGCTCAGCGAGTTCCATCGGGACGCCTGGCATGTCAGAAGGTTTCCACGCAAAGATGTCCCGATTCTAACGGAGGAACTCGATGAGCGCGCTTTCCAATTTTTCAAATAGCTCTGTCCCGATGATGAACTGCTTGGAAGCGTCACCAGGGAAAAAGTCGACTTTCTTCGTGTCCTGAGCTGGTTGGAACTTGGGGTTGTTGTCAGGAGTCGGTTTCTTCAGGATGGTGGAGTCTGTCGGGTCTACCTTCTCCTGGAATTCTGATAGGTCCTCTTTGGCACAGGCCGACTGCGCGAACTTAACTTGTTGCACGTCGCACTCCGTAGCTCTGCACCGGCTCCCATCCACTGTAATTGGGCCATAAGGACCCGACATTTTCAGCTTCAGGCACACGTAGCATGGTCGAGCCATGAAACTGGAATAAGCCGGTCTGCCTAAGATGGCGTGATATGGGCTTTCGAGTTTCACCACCTCATAGGGTATGATTTCAGAGAGAAATTTTTTAGGAGTTCCAAAGGCCGTCTCCAGGTAGATCTTGCCTATCGATCGTGCCGACTTTCCTGGGACTATTCCATGGAACACGGTGTTGGAGGTTTGCAACTGTTTGTGGGTCAGTCCCATCCTACGGAAGGTCTCATAGTAAATGATGTTGATGCTGCTTCCTACATCCATGAGTACTTTTTCCAATGTGTAGCATCCAATTTGTGGAGAAACTACCAAGGCTAGGGAACCCGGGTTTTCTACCACAGGGGGTGGTCGTCCCTTGTCCAGGTGATCGGCTGCTCATACTAGTTAAGCTGGGACAAGTCGGCTCTGTGGCCACGGACATAGCGGCTCTCTGCTGCAGCTTCCGGTCCCTTCGGCAACTGCTGGTGGTGAAGACGTGATAAGCCGAGTGATCTTGGAGCTTCTTTGGGTTTGATTGGTATCCAGCACGCCCCGATTGGTTTTGCTGTCCTCCTCCCTGGGATCCTTGGTACTGTGGTGCTGCGCCAGCTCCTTGCTGACCAAAGTTTTGGTTCTTACTGTTTTGACCGGCTCCACCCCTGACCCATGGGGGCCCTGGCCTCCACGCATTTGGTACTCCTTCATGAAGTTTCATTGTTCCCAAGTATGGCTGGCTGGACGGCCGGGTTTTCTGTGCAACGGGCAAGGTCTTTTCACAGCTTCTTGGAAGGTGACTGGGGGTTGGAAGTTTATTTCCTGCTTGCCGCGGTAATCGTTGCCCCCTTGCTTCTGCCTTTGGGAGCCAACACTTGTGTTGGCTACCAAGTCGGAAGTATTCTGATCGAGCCGTGATACGTCCAAAATGCATCACTATTTTATATCGTAATTCGTCCTTATTCATTGATATATTTCACATTACGATGATGTTCTTATGTTGTTTTGGCTTGTTTTACACAGTTTGCAACTTTCCGGTGCCGAAGCAGCAGACGCAGGATTCAGCGATAAAAAGTGGACGCTGAGTTGCTGAAGAAGAACAACTCCAAATTACCTCAAAATCTACGAAGGGTGTTTTTGAGAGGATTGACGAAGACACGCAAAAGAGGGACTAGAGGGGGGCCACAGGGTGCCCAGGCGGCTACCTGGCGCGGCCCCCACCCTGGCCACGCCAGGAGGGCGCCTGGAGCCCTGGGACCACCCAAGGCTCCCCCCTCTGGCCTATATATTCTTCGTCATCCGGAAAACCCTAAAAAGAGGAGTTTTTACGGAGTTCCGCCGCCGATCCGTGGCAGAAACTTACAGAGACGAAAAGGGCTCTCCGGCGGGAAGATTCCACTGAGGAGATCACCTCCCGGAAGGGGAGATCATCGCCACCGTCATCACCATCGTCACGGGAATCATCGAGATCATCCCAACATCAGCACCATCTTCATATTCATCCAATCTCATCTCACAATTGCAACTTGCGTTGTAACTCGTACTATCTATCCTCTCTACTCTACCGGTGTTGATTACTACTTTGTGGTGAATGCTATTGAGTTTTGTTGGAGAAATATCATTATGACAAGATTTTTACCACCTATTTATCACCTCTGATCATGATCTCTTTTATATCTTGTGAGTAGTTACTTTAATTCTTGAGGGCATGGGAGAAGTCTTGTTGTCAGTAGTCATGTGATGTTGAAGTAATATGTGTTGGTTGATATTTAAGTTGTGTTGTTATTTTCCTAGTGATGTTGTGTGAGTCGAACACTCAACACTTTGCCTTATTAAGGACCTAGGGGAATACATTATGTATAAAGAATTCTTATGGTGGGTTGCCGGAGTGACAGAAACCTGAACCCCAGTTTGCACACTTTTGCACAAGGGAATAATGGATCCTTGATCGTATTGTTGTGGTTAGGCTTTGCCTTAATTTCTACCATGTATTTGCGGATGCTTGCAAGTTGTTTAATCATAAGGGTGCACTTATCTTAGTCTAGAAGGTGTGCTAGCATAGATCCACCCACTCAACACTTATCAACACAAAACATGTTATTAATGCGGAATATGGAGAAAGCGCATGACTACCTCTCCATGTGCCCTCAAGAACTCTTTAGTCTTTATAAGTTCAGTTGCCAGGCTTATCCTTTGCTCAAAAGGATTGGGCCACCTACTTCTCCTCAGCACCATTTACTTTGCTTGCTTTTGTCTTATTGTTTCTTATACCGAAAACCCCTAAAAAGTTATCTTTCAGTGCTTGCAGTTATTCCTTGTCCAAAATCACTTATCAATACCTTTCGCTCCTCGTTGGGTTCGACACTCTTACTTATCGAAAACGCTGCAATAGATCCCTTATGGTTGTGGGTCATCAAGTACCGTTTTCTGGCGCCGTTGCCGGGGATCATAGCGCTATTGGTAAGTGAAGCTGGTAAGGAGATTTTTATATTGCTATTTTTATTTTGCTGTTGCGGCTCTTTGTCCATATGGACAACCTAGCTATTGGATCGTTGCTTGCGAGGAAACGCCCCACATCTGTGGTGGTTGTTCCTCCCCGTACTGAAATTGTGCCTTATAAAATACCAGCTGGTATTATCGATTTTGTTTTGGCTAACCGTTATGCAGGAGACAGACATCCCGGTGAACACTTGCTATGTTTGTCACAACTATGTTCAATATTTAAACTTGCAGGTGTATCAATGGAGTTTGTCACGAGGAAATTGTTCTCCGTATCGCTTATATATAAAGCTCCAGATTGGTAAAAGCTTCTCGATAACTCACATATGCTTGATTGGCAAGAGCTTATGTCTCTCTTTTATACCAAGTTTTATCCTCTTCATGAAATTCATCGAGACGAAAACTATATCTATAATTTTAGGTCTCGTGACGGAGAAAGCATCGCTCAAGCTTGGGGGAGATTGAAATCCCTAATGCTCAAATGTCCTATTCATGAGCTCCCCAAGGAAATTATACTTACAAATTTTTATGCTAGACTTTCTCGTCGGTATAAGGAGATGCTGGATGCCTCCTCTAGTGGGGTATTTCAGACAAAAAGCATTGAAGAAAGATGGGATCTCATCGAAAGGATCCAGAAGAATACTGAAGATTGGGAAATAGATAAAGGTATCAAACCCACTATAAATTATGAGCATGATTATATAGAGAGCTATGTGAAAACTGATTACTTTAATACCTTTTGCTCTAAGATTGGTCTTGATTCCCATCTAATGATTGATTTTTGTAAGGACTTTGCCTCTCATGTTGACTCTTCTAGGAAGAAGAAGGATCAACATCATAAACCCTTCAATGAATTACCTATTGATATTCATGTTGCTGACCCTATTTTTCCTGCACTTATATAAGAAAAGCCCCCTTTTCCCGCAAGGATAAGGGAGCACTCTTTTGTGACAGGCATAATACATAAAAGTGAGAGAAGAATTGATGATCCTGAGGACCAGATCAAGGTCGATCCTCAAGTTGAATTGGTTAAGGATCTTGTTACTAATGATGCTTTAGATTCCAATATAATGTTTTGTGCTGTTTCCACTAACCTTGTCACAGCCAAGAATAAAGGCCCAATTTCAGGTACTCCAGTATTATATGTTAAAATAGGAGATCACAATTATTATAGGCTATGCGATTTGGGATCGAGTGCTAGTGCTATTCTGTATTCACTTTATCAAGAGATCATGGGTGAGATTTCACCTTGTGAACTTGAAGAAGTTGATGTTACTATTCATCTTGCAAACATAGCACTATCTCTCCTATCGGAATTGTGAGAGACGTTGAAGTCTTATGCGAAAAGGTAAAATATCCTACCGACTTTCTAGTACTTGTTTCAGTAAGGGATAATTTTTTTCCTATTATTTTCGGTAGACCTTTTCTCAGAACTTGTGGAGCTGTAATAGATTGCAAGAAAGGTAAAGTTTCTATTGAATTCAATGGGGAGCCATATGAATTTAACTTTTCTAATTTCTCTAAGCAGCCTCGTGGTGCTAATTTGCCTAGTAACGATAAGATTATTGAAGATATTGCTTCCATTGCTATTCCTCCTAATGATCCTTTGCAACAATATATGGAGGACCATGAGAATGATTTGCATATGCAGGAGAGAAATGAGCTGGACAAAATATTCTTAAGACAACCTGGTATTCTAAAGCACAACCTTCCGGTTGAGCCTTTGGGAATTTTATCGAAACCAATAGAAGATCCAGTGTTTGCTCTTAAACCTCTTCCCGATACGCTCAAATATTGTTATTTAGATGAAAAGAAAGTATATCCTGTTATTATCAATTGTAACCTCTCAGGGTATGAAGAAGAGCGACTATTGGAAGTACTTCGCAAACATCGAGGTGCAATTGGCTATACCATTGATGACCTTAAGGGGATTAGTCCATCTATTTGTCAACATACCATCAATCTTGAGCCTGATGCTAAACCAGTTGTTGATCATCAACGACGGTTGAATCCGAAAATGATGGATGTTGTAAGGACTGAGATTCTCAAGCTTCTAGCCGCATGTATTATCTACCCTATAGCTGATAGTATGTGGGTAAGCCCGGTTCATTGTGTTCCAAATAAAGGAGGTACAACTGTGGTTCCTAATGATAAGAATGAACTAATACCTCAGAGAATTATTATTGGATATAGAATGTGTATTGATTACAGGAAGCTGAACAAGGCAACCAGGAAGGACCACTACCCGTTGCCGTCCATCGACCAAATGCTTGAAAGGTTATCCAAAAATACTCACTTTTGTTATCTTGATGGTTATTCTGGCTTCTCTGAAATTCATGTTAACACTGCTAATCAAGAGAAGACCACTTTTACTTGTCCCTATGGTACTTATGCTTACAGGCGTATGCCTTTTGGTTTATGTAATGCCCCTGCTACTTTTCAAAGGTGTATGTCTGCTATCTTTCATGGTTTTTGTGAAGAAATTGTGGAGGTATTCATGGACAATTTCTCCGTCTATGGAACCTCTTTTGACCATTGTCTCCACAACCTTAATAAAGTTTTGCAGAGATGTGAGGAGACAAATTTGGTGCTTAACTGGGAGAAGTGCCAATTTATGGTCAACGAGGGAATTGTTCTTGGCCACAAGATTTCCGAGAGGGGAACTGAGGTGGATAGGGCCAAGATCGAAACAATTGAAAGGATGACCTATCCAAGGGACATCAAAGGTATTCGTAGTTTTCTCGGTCATCTGGTTTCTATAGAAGATTTATTAAAGACTTTTCTAAGACTTCAAGACCCCTCACTAATCTTCTCCAGAAGGATGTTCATTTGTTTTTGATTAATATTGTAAGGAAGCCTTCGAAGTTCTTAAGAAAGCTTTAATAACCGCTCCTATAGTACAACCACCTGATTGGAATTTACCTTTTGAAATTATGTGTGATGCTAGTGATTTTCCTGTGGGAGCTGTGTTTTGGCAAAGGGTTGATAAGAAATTGAATGTTCTATATTATGCTAGCAAAACCCTTGATAGTGCTCAAAAGAATTATGCTACTACTGAGAAGGAATTCTTAGCAGTAGTGTTTGCTTGTGATAAGTTTAGGCGGTATATTATTGATTCTAAGGTTATTATTCACACTGGCCATGCTACCATTAAGTATCTTATGGAGAAGAAGGATGCCAAACCAAGCCTCATTCGGTGGGTACTCCTTCTTCAAGAATTTGATTTGCAGATTGTCGATAGGAAAGGAGCAGACAATCCGGTGGCGGATAATCTTTCAAGGATGGAAGATATACCGCATGATCCCATTCCAGTCAACGATAGTTTTCCAGACGAACAACTAGCTGTCGTAAAAGTACAATCTCTCTCCGATCCTTGGTTTGCAGATTATGCTAACTTTATCGTTGCAAAGTTTTTGCCTCCAGGTTTAACATTTCAGCAAAGGAAGAAGTTCTTCCACGATTTAGGCATTACTTTTGGGATGACCCACATCTTTTCAAAGAATGTCCAGATGGGATCGTGAGGAGATGCATACCGGAACACGAGGAGAAGGACATTCTCAGAAAATGTCACGATAATCCATATGGAGGACATCATGCCGGTGAGAGGACCGCACATAAGGTTCTTCAATCAGGTTTTTATTGGCCTACTCTCTTTATGGATGCTAGAAATTATGTCTTATCCTGTGATAAGTGTCAGAGAGTTGGTAATATTAGTAGAAGGAATGAGATGCCTATGAATTACTCTCTAGAAATTGAGCCTTTTGATTGTTGGGGTTTTGATTTTATGGGTCCTTTTCCTCCCTCGCACAAGTACACTCACATTTTAGTTGTTGTTGATTAGGTAACCAAGTGGGTAGAGGCAATCCCCACAAAAAGTGTTGATCACAAGACATCTTTGAAAATGCTCAAGGATGTAATTTTGCCTAGGTTTGGAGTACCTAGGTACCTCATGACTGACGGGGGTTCACACTTTACGCATGGATTTTTTAGAAAATCTTTATCCAAGTACGATGTCAATCATAGAATTGCTTCACCGTACCACCCTCAAACTAGTGGGAAAGTTGATCTCACCAATAGAGAGATCAAGTTGATCTTACAGAAGACAATTAATAGAAATAGGAAAGATTGGTCAAATAAGTTAGGAGATGCTCTGTGGGCGTATAGAACTGCTTACAAAAACCCCATGGGCATGTCTCCCTATAAGATGGTCTATGGAAAGGCTTGCCATATTCCATTAGAATTAGAACACAAAGCTTTATGGGCTATTAGAGAGCTTAATGCTGACCCGAAATTAGCTGGTGAAAAGCGTCTCATGAACTTGACTTCTCTAGATGAGTGGATAAGTGAAGCTTGCGAGAGCGCTAAAATGTTCAAGGAAAAGGTAAAAGGTGGCACGATAGGAGGATTCTGAAACGTGAATTTAATGTTGGTGATAAAGTTTTGTTGTTTAGATACCGTTTCAGGTTTTCTCCAGGTAAACTACTTTACAGGTGGGAAGGGCCATTTCATATTGAAGAAGTCTACTGCTCGGGTGCAATCAAGATTAACAATTTCGAAGCACCAAACCCCAAGTTGTGAATGGGCAAAGACTTAAGCATTACATAGCAGGAGACCCTGTCACTTCCTCACGGAAAAAGGGGTGGGAGGGTGGGATAAGGAGAAAACAGAAAGAGGTCCTACTCTCCGAAATTTTTCCTATATAACTACCAAAATAGTTTCTAGACTCAACTTCGGCCAGTAAAGGGTCCTATAGTCAGTCCTGCTCTGATACCAAGTTGCAAGGCCCCTGATGCGGTACTAACTCTAACTAGTCGCTTTCGCGTCTGGTCGGAGTTAGAAGCGCATCAAACGCCACCGGCGCACGATACTCGCACTCGTGTCGCTGCCGGATTCTCGACAACAGGTATATAAGCATAACTCTATAAGAAAGGAAATACATATAGAAGATAATTAGAACAGGGCATACAACGCCACTGTCTAATAATATAACATCATCATGAGTACATCTCGTCCATACATAATTACATCAAGCGGAAGCAAAATAGGGACCGAGTACGGTCAAGATCCAAATTGCCCTAGAGAGGGCTACACATAAATATCCACCCACGGGAACGTCTGAGCCCAACTATAGTATCCTACTGGTCGGGGTACTCGTACTTGTCGTCATCCTCCGGGGGCACCTCCACGAAGTAACGTCCGGTGCTGGGGTCGAGGTAGTAGTCCACTGCAGCGGCCGATCAGGCAAAGCGGTAAAGACAGAAATGTAAACGGGGGTGAGAACATGTCATTACGGAATAACTAACTCTACAGGTAAGGTAAAGACATAGACAGGTTGCAGCCGTACTAGCATATATGGTGGCTACACGTTCTATCAGAATAAAGATGAGATCCAAGAAGTTCATTGACAACATGTCATAAGTCGGCTATCCACCTACTTACGCAAACATAACACAACCTCGTTTCTCTCTCGGTCCCCCTGGACGAAGGAAGACAACCAAGGCACACACAAGGTTTGTCAAGTTTTATAGCATGATTTCCATTGATGTTATTCTATGAACAAGGAGTAGGTCTCAAGTGGTCCATAACCGCGGACACGGCTTTTCGAAAAGATTTACCCTGCAGGGGTGTACCAACTGTCCATTATAGACGTCGCATGTACGCCCGGTTTCCACTTGGCTAGGTAAGCGCCTGAAACTTCGGAACGTCAGAGTCCCTCTAACTAACAACACACATATCCGGGTGGCCCCCGGGGAGTCGACATCCAATCTGGGAGCTGGCCACGCTCTCGGATCGGCCTCTTCCGTATCAACATGGTTTGGGTTGCCGGTGAAGCCTCACATGCGGACCGGGCCCTCGCCGGTCAGTTTTGGGCCAGCCAAGAAACTATGTCCTCCTGGCCCTGGTTTGGTTTGGAAACAACTGGGATCCAACCAGCACACACACATTGCAAATGTAAATCAGCTTGGGCCACCTCTGGAACGTATGAAGCTAGGTAGGTAAGACAAGGGGGCCCCATAAAACCCCACACACGATTAGGCACGCTCGTCAAGAAACACAATACCCGGAACTCGGGTCCTAGGTGACTCAAATGGAACAAAGCACCAGACGGTAATAGTCCAGCCTTCCACCTTCCGCCGAATATAAATTAACATCATTTAACAATAATAAATATCAACCAACTTCTTTTATAGCATGATATCCCAACCATAAATATATAGGGTAAGCAGCAAGTTTTCTATCCATACTAAGCAATGGCTGAGCAGCGGTAACTTAGCAGTACAATGGTTTGCTGGGATGTGGGGATCATGGCTGTATGGGTTTAAGCATGGCATATAAGGTAGAAAGGATCAAGCAACAACGTTCTAGATCTACAGCTAGGCATGAGCAGAAAGTTATAAAGTAATGACACAGATCTCCCCCTTGCCTGGTAAGGTAGTCGAAGCAGCACCCACGGTACCCCCGTGCTCGGTGTCGGACAGCTCCACGTAAGTCTCCTCGTCAGTCTCGGGTGCTAACGTAAGATACCGGCAAGGAAAACACACAAGTAAGCAACTGATGCAAACTCAAACAAGGCTGGCATGTTTAAGTTTTATTCACATGATAAGACCCTGACTAGTCAAATTTAAATGAAGGTGATGACGACAAGTCATCACTTTCATATGCATTTTATTTACATTGTAATGGCTTTGGTCTAAGCCTTAGTTTAGGTGTAAGTAGCATAGAAGCATGACATGAACAACAAAGCATTGCAAGAATTTAAATAACATGGAAATAGAGCAAAGATTCCGGAGACGGAGTAGTGTCGGTGAAATTGACACATGGAAGGTGCAACAGTTGATGGAGGCCAGCCACTAGGCATATGACAATATGCTAGGGACTGACTTGAAGAAAGAAGATGACTTGGAACAGACTTGAAAAGATCAGGTGAACAACACTTCAAATGCACTGAAGTTGAAATGCTGCAGGCAGAAAGATCTGAAAGCTTCTGAACCAGGTGATCACACCTTGTCTCAAGAGTTGCACAAAACAACATGGAAACATCACTGCTGAACTCCTTGCAGAAAAGCACCCCAAAAACATATATGACATGTCTCAATTTGAATTTGCAAGGGCAGTTGCAAATTCAGCTGAAGTTCAGGGGGCTGAGTGCAAATTTGCACCTCATGAATTTTTTAAAGGCTCAGATGAACAAATCATCATCACTATGCAATTCCTTATGCAAAATTACCCCAATTTCATATATGGCATGAGCAACTTTGAAATTTGAACAACTTGGCAAAACAAGAATTACAGGGGGCATTTGCAAAATTGGCCATGCTTCAAAATCATAGAGGGTCAAATGAAAAAATGCTCCCCACTATGCTGACCAGTAGCTCAAGCTACTCTAAAAAGATATAAGTCATGCATCAAAATATCAGGAGGTGGAACTCTAGTTTGAATTTGAATTCAAACTTAAATGAAATAAAAACAGAAAAGAAAAAGAATAAAAAAAAGAAAAGGGAAGGGGGGAGCCCAGCCAGCTTGGGCTGGTCTCGGCCAGCAGGCCCAGCTGCTGCTCCCTGCCCCTGAGCGCGCTAACTCTAATGGGCCAGGCCCAGCTGGATCCACGGCCGCGCTGGAGAAAAGGAGCAAAAACTCTAGGGGTAATTCGACGCCAAGGGGGATCGAACCCCGCACCGCGCGGTTACCACCCCAGGTGCGCTACCACTCGGCCACTGCTCGAACTTTGACAGAGTACAACACGCACTGAAGTTAAGCTAACTACGAGGTGTCTTCTGAACCTGAAACGCGAACTGAACCCGACTTCAGGCGGCTGCAGATGGACGAAAGGAGGGAGCTTGCGACGCTGTGCTTCGATCCAGGCCTCCAACGCCCTGGCACAACGCTGCTCAGCCTTCGTATCAACTACGGTGACCATCCCTCTCGCAGAAACGAAGCGAAACGAGGCGTGAACTGAAGAAATCTGGCTGCTCGCTCTGAAGAAGTTCAGACTTCGCCGCTGCCGCACGCGTGGATTCCGGCGTCCACCGCATCATGCACGGCTCACCGGGGACTCCAAGACTTCACCTAGCCGCAGCCGGGAGCACCCAGAACTCATTTTGCCATACACCTAGCCTCGCCGTGCTACGTACGGGTGCCACTACTCGTCGGAAAAACACGGCGGACGGCCTCTTGCAGGAGACAGGGGGAGGGGATCGGCAGGCTCACAGCGGGGCGACGCTCGTGCGGCTTGGGAAGACGTCGCCGGCGTTCCAGGCGAAGACGCAGACGAAGACGTGGTCGAGCCGCGCAGGAACCTCAGGCCATGGACCTCCTGTCCATGGCGACTTCGAGCCGGACGCAGAGGAAGGAGGAGATGGAGGCGGCGGCGCCCGAGGGGGAATGGAGCTAGGGTTGGAGACGAGGAGCGGGGGGGCTTAAATAGGAGAGGGGGAGAGGCGACGTGGCTCCAGGAGAGCCTCTCCTCCACGGGCATGCCATGTGCGTGAGGGGGGAGAAAGGTGAGAGGAGGGGGATGACAGGCGGGGCCCGCCGGCTGAGAGAGAGGGAGGAAAAAAAAACGGGGTGCTGCCGCTGGTGGGCTGAATTCGGGCGGCCCAAGTGGCTAGAAGAGGAAAAGGAAGAACAGGGCCCTTTTCCATATAAAAAAATGAGCAGCAGTGAAAGAAAAAGGAAAAGAAAAAGATAGGGGAAAAGGAAAAATATTCCAAATATTTTTAAAATCCCCCTAAAAAGATGCTTGATCACCCAAAGTTGATTTGATCAATTTTGCATGCAGTGAACAATCCCCAAAAGTAAAACAGCACCCTTTTCTATTTAAAATTAAATAGAAAAGCCTTTGGAGAGTTTTTGAGAGAAAAACAGAAGGTTCAAAATTCCATGAGCTTGAAATTCTTAATCCTTGCATTTTTCTAGATTTTTCAAAATTGGTTTGACCAATTTTGGCAACAACAAAAATGTGGCCCCTTTTTGAATTCAAAAACACTTTGAACTAGGGCTACTGTTTTTGGTGGTGGCAAAAATGCTTGGAGGATTTTAAAACCCTTGCAATAGCAAATGAAATGGCTAGGCCAAGTTTGGTGTCAAGTGAAGTGAGCCTGTGACAAGGAAAATTCCATCAGTGCCCTTCTTAAACCACTTTGGATGCAAAAGAAAACAACCCAACATGACTCCATTCTCAAAGCCAATTAAGATCACCACATGAAATGACATACACATCCACCATGCCAAGTTACAAGTCCAACAGAGGAAGTAAAATACATAGTATTTGCTAGCTTATTACATGTGGGCTGTTACAGCTCTCCCCTACCAACATAGGATCTTGTCCCGAGATCTAAGCAAGAAAAAGCTCGGGATACTCAAAACGGAGATGATCTTCACGCTCCCACGTTGCTTCCTTCTCCGAGGGATGTGCCCACTGCACCTTGAGGAACTTGACGGTCTTGTTGCGAGTCTTGCGCTCGGACGAGTCAAGAACACGGACTGGACGCTCTGAGTAAGAAAGATCCGCACTGAGCTGGATCTCGCCCAAGTCCACTGCCTGCTCTGGCTGCTTGAAACACTTCTTCAACTGAGACAGGTGGAACACATCATGCACCATAGCCAAGATGTCTGGAAGCTCGAGGCGGAACGCGAGAGGTCCCCGAGTCTCGAGGATGTGGAACGGACCAACGAACCTGGGAGCCAACTTGCCTTTGATCCCAAAGCGGCGAGTGCCCCGAAGTGGAGACACTTTGAGGTATGGGAAATCACCCACTTTGAAGTCAACACCACGGTGTTTCTTGTCATAATAGGCCTTCTGCCTAGACTGTGCTGCCTTTAGGTTCTCCCGGACAACCTTCACTCTGTCCTCCGCCTCTTGTATCACATCTGGACCAAACAGCTGCCTCTCACCCGTCTCGGACCAGTTCAACGGTGTCCTGCACTTGCGGCCATACAAGACTTCAAACGGCGCTGCTTGCAGACTTGCCTGATAGCTGTTGTTGTAAGAGAACTCAGCGTACGGCAAGCATTCTTCCCACTTCATTCCAAACGAGATCACACATGCCATCAACATGTCCTCGAGAATCTGGTTCACACGCTCAACCTGTCCACTGGTCTGAGGGTGATAAGCGGTACTGAACAACACCTTCGTACCAATCGCCTTTTGGAAGGCCTGCCAGAACTTAAAGGTGAAAAGGCTGCCTCTATCTGAACTGATCTTCTTGGGAATGCCATGCAAAGACACAACTCTTGCGGTGTACAAATCCGCCAACTGAGCTACAGAAATGGAGTCCTTCACTGGGAAGAAGTGGGCAACTTTGGAGAGATTGTCAATGACGACAAAGATGGCATTGTTCTTCTTCTGCGTCAGAGGAAAACCGGTGATGAAATCCATCTCAATGTGATCCCATTTCCACTCTGGAATTTCAATTGGCTGAAGTAGCCCTGCAGGCTTCTGGTGCTGTGCTTTCGCTCTCCTGCACACATCACACTGAGAGACAAAACGGGTAACATCCCGCTTCATACGAGTCCACCAAAAACTCTGCTTGAGGTCCTGATACATCTTGGTGCTACCAGGGTGGATAGACAGCTTCGAGTCATGGGCTTCTTTCAAGATGACCTCTCTGAGACCTCCCTCTTTGGGAACAACAGCTCTCTCCTCGAACATCACGGTGCCGTCACTATGCACTGAAAAGCAACCGTACTTCGGAACTGAGGCGGCAATACCCTGCTTGACTTTCTGAATCATCAAGCTACCAGACTGAGCTTCACGAATCTTCTCACGGATAGTGGGCTCTACCACAAGGTTGGCTAGATAGCCTGCTGGAACTAGCTCAAGATTGAGCGTTCGAAATGCCTCACACAAATCAGGGTGTATCCTCTGCACCTGGACATTGTTGCAATCACCCTTGCGGCTCAACGCATCAGCTATGACATTCGCCTTGCCAGGCGTATACTGAATATCCACGGAGTACTCAGTAATAGTCTCGAGCCACCTCCTTTCCCTCAAGTTCAGGTTAGGCTGCGTGAACAAGTACTTTAAGCTTTTGTGATCAGTGAACACATCAACCTTCCTCCCTAGGAGGAGATGCCGCCAAGTAACCAACGCATGAATCACTGCAGCCAGCTCAAGGTCGTGGGTCGGATAATTCCTCTCAGCCTGCTTCAACTGTCTGGAGGTGTAAGCCACAATATTCTTTCCCTGCATCAACACTCCGCCAAGGCCATTCCACGAGGCATCGTAGAAAACTTGAAACGGCTGTGACTCGTCTGGCGGTGTAAGGATCGGAGCTGTGGTCAGCCTTAGCTTCAACTCATCAAAAGCTGCCTGGCAAGCCTGTGACCAAACGTACTTCTTGCCCTTTCACAACAGCTCGGTCATCGGCTTTGCTATCTTGGAGAAATTCTCGACAAACTTCCTGCAATAGCTGGCAAGTCCGAGAAAGCTCCTCAACTGCTTGACATTATTCGGCGGAGTCCAATCTTGAATCGTCCGGACTCTGTCTGGGTCAACAGCAATGCCCTCTGAGGAAATGACATGGCCAAGGAAGTTGACCTTATTGATTCAAAATTCACACTTGGAGAACTTGGCATAAAATTGGTGATCTCTCAACTTCTGCAACACCAATCTGAGATGCTCCTCATGCTCAGCCTCTGACTTGGAAAAGACAAGGATGTCGTCGAGGTAGAGGAGTACGAACACATCTAGCCATTCTTGGAACAGATAGTTCATGGCCCTCATGAACGTCGGAGGTGCGTTTGAGAAGCCAAACGTCATGACCGTAAACTCGTACAGTCCATAACGAGTGCGGAAGGCTGTCTTGGGAATGTCCTCCTCACGGACACGAATCTGGTGGTACCCCATCTTTAGATCAAGCTTTGAAAACACCTTTGCTCCATGCAATTGCTCAAATAAGTCATTGATGTTGGGCAAAGGGTATTTGTTTTTGATCGTCTTCTTGTTGATACCACGGTAGTCTTGAACCAACCGACTAGTACCATCTTTCTTCTTCACAAAAAGACACGGGGCACCCCAAGGGGAAGTGCTCGGACGAATGAGCCCATCCTTCTCTAGCTTCACCAGCTGCTCTTTCAACTCAATCAACTCTTCCGGACACATCTTGTAAGGCTGCCGAGATATCGGCTGTGTACCAGGTTCTAGCTCGATCACGAACTCAATAGCACGCACGGGTGGAATACCTGGCAACTCCTCTGGGAAGACATCTGGAAACTCTCGAACAACTCTGACCTCCTCGATCAATGGAACAACTCCAGCATTCAGAGCGTACAACTGTGCTGATCCCACTGTCGAGCCACAAGTATACCAAATCTCTGCGCCTGAATCGTGCGTCAGCAACACGGTCTTGGACGGACAATCGATCTTGGCCTTGTACTTGACAAGACAATCCATGCCCAAAATGACATCAATGTCGGAACGGGTCAAGACTATCGTTGATGCTGAAAAGATAGCACCCTGGATAGAGATCTCCACATCCGGGACAAAAGCAGTGGAGTTTGTCTTGGAACCCGGAGAAACAATAGACAACTACTGAGACAAACCCTGCGGTTGTAGCACGGCACGGTCAACGAAAGCTCTTGAGACAAAAGAGTGGGAAGCTCCGGAATCAAACAAAACTGTCGCTGGAACTGAACATACAAGTAACCTACCAATCACAATCTCAGACGACTGCTGGGCATCTGCCAAAGTCACGTTGTTCACACGGAGCGCTCGTGGCTGGGCCCGCACCATCGCATTGCTCGGTGTAGAGCGAGGTGGAGGCGGAGGCAGCCGGGCGTGACGAGGCTCGGTGCACTGTGGAGACTTGTGGCCCGGCTTGCCACACTTGAAGCACGTGATCTCTGGCCTGGGCTGGCCCTGTGGAGCAGGCGGCCTCGCGTAGGGTGGAGTAGAGCGAGGTCCGTGCTGCACTGGGACGGGAGGGCGGGAAAAAGTGCGGACAACTGCCCCCCTCGGGTGGAACTGCTGACGCTGCGGCTGAGACGGTGGCTCTGCAATCCAGGACTTGGCCTTCTTGTGGACCATCACTGCTGAACTGTGATCTCTGTGCTTCCTCTTCTCTGCGGAACGCTCTGTCTCAGCTGACTCCTGTCTGATAGCCTGGTCGACGAACTCTGAGAACAGGCTTGGCGTGGACAAGGTGAGCGCATACTTGATGTCCGCGGCAAGACCACCGCGGAACCTGGCAATGCGCTTGGCCTCTGACGAGACCTCCTCTGGAGCGTACCTGGCGAGCCTGATGAAGGCTAGGTTATACTCCTGCATAGACCTGTCCCCCTGCCTCAGAGCTAAGAACTCCTCGCGCTTCCTCTCGATCAGTCCACTGGGAATATGAGCAGCTCTGAAATCCCTGACGAAGTCCTCCCACGTGATCTCTGCATCACCCTTGTTGGCCTTGTACGTCGAGAACCAACTGCCTGCTGCACCCTGAAGCTGGAAGGAGGCGAAGGTGACGTAGTCGACGGGTCTGACGGCGTTGGCATTGAAGTGCTTCTTGATCTCTGCGATCCAGTTATCCGCCTCCAGCGGGTCTCGAGCCTCGGAGAACCTGGGTGGGCTGATCGCAAGGAACTGCTGCAGCGTGGTGTACTGTGGACGATCATTCCTCTGAGCACCCTGGTTCTGCAGCATCTGAAGGATCGCAGCTGTGCCCTGAGCCACTGCGGCTACAGCCTCCCCTAGGATAGGGTTCTCTGGCGGCGGCATGTTCGCTCTTGGCATCCTGTATACAGGAACACTTATGAGAACATGATCGAATCATTTAAGTAACCAGAAGTTAAAGCAATATTGACAATAAAACTTCCTCACGAGGTATGAGAAAGCCGAAGGCTGAAATTCCACCAAGGTTAACCCGGAAAGTCGATAGCTAGGTGCTACTGTAATTCCCAAACCAAGATCATCCGAATCCAAGATAATAATCTGCTAGCGAGCACACAACAATATATACGAGCGGTTGGAAACCTGAACAATGAGACATCTGCCCTGAGCGGCCCGCCATCACGGTCGTCCATAGGGGAAAGACACCACATCCATATTACCATAGGATGCCCGCCAATCCTGTATGGACGTTTCACCTCGGGTACGCCGTAAGCGAGGTAGAGCAGTCAACCCCAAGTGGCGGCTCAGTGGTCTCAACGACGCCAACACATCTCGTCGCTAGCAAAAAAATATTATAGAGGAATCGGAGCCTCATGTAAACGAGAACCTAGATTGTTTTGAAAGGGGATAAGTTGCAGAGACAAAACATCGTTTCACTTCCTCACGGAAAAAGGGGTGGGAGGGTGGGATAAGGAGAAAACAGAAAGAGGTCCTACTCTCCGAAATTTTTCCTATATAACTACCAAAATAGTTTCTAGACTCAACTTCGGCCAGTAAAGGGTCCTACAGTCAGTCCTGCTCTGATACCAAGTTGCAAGGCCCTAATGCGGTACTAACTCTAACTAGTCGCTTTCGCGTCCGGTCGGAGTTAGAAGCGCATCAAACGCCACCGGCACACGACACTCGCACTCGTGTCGCTGCCGGATTCTCGACAACAGGTATATAAGCATAACTCTATAAGAAAGGAAATACATATAGAAGATAATTAGAACAGGGCATACAACGCCACTGTCTAATAATATAACATCATCATGAGTACATCTCGTCCATACATAATTACATCAAACGGAAGCAAAACAGGGACCGAGTACGGTCAAGATCCAAATTGCCCTAGAGAGGGCTACACATAAATATCCACCCACGGGAACGTCTGAGCCCAACTATAGGATCCTACTGGTCGGGGTACTCGTACTCGTCGTCATCCTCCGGGGGCACCTCCACGAAGTAACGTCCGGTGCTGGGGTCGAGGTAGTAGTCCACTGCAGCGGCCGATCAGGCAAAGCGGTAAAGACAGAAATGTAAACGGGGTGAGAACATGTCATTAAGGAATAACTAACGCTACAGGTAAGGTAAAGACATAGACAGGTTGCAGCCGTACAAGCATATATGGTGGCTACACGTTCTATCAGAATAAAGATGAGATCCAAGAAGTTCGTTGACAACGTGTCATAAGTCAGCTATCCACCTACTTACGCAAACATAACACAACCTCGTTTCTCTCTCGGTCCCCCTGGACGAAGGAAGACAACCAAGGCACACACACGGTTTGTCAAGTTTTATAGCATGATTTCCATTGATGTTATTCTATGAACAAAGAGTAGGTCTCAAGTGGTCCATAACCACGGACACGGCTTTTCGAAAAGATTTACCCTGCAGGGGTGTACCAACTGTCCATTATAGACGTCGCATGTACGCCCGGTTTCCACTTGGCTAGGTAAGCGCCTGAAACTCCGGAACGTCAGAGTCCCTCTAACTAACAACACACATATCCGGGTGGCCCCCAGGGAGTCGACATCCAACCTGGGAGCTGGCCACGCTCTCGGATCGGCCTCTTCCGTATCAACAGGGTTTGGGTTGCCGGTGAAGCCTCACATGGGGATCGGGCCCTCGCCGGTCAGTTTTGGGCCAGCCAAGAAACTATGTCCTCCTGGCCCTGGTTTGGTTTGGAAACAACTGGGGATCCAACCAGCACACACACATTGCAAATGTAAATCAGCTTGGGCCACCTCTGGAACGTATGAAGCTAGGTAGGTAAGAGAAGGGGGCCCCATAAAACCCCACACACGATTAGGCACGCTCGTCAAGAAACACAATACCCGGAACTCGGGTCCTAGGTGACTCAAATGGAACAAAGCACCAGATGGGAATAGTCCACCCTTCCACCTTTCGTCGAATATAAATTAACATCATTTAACAATAATAAATATCAACCAACTTCTTTTATAGCATGATATCCCAACCATAAATATATAGGGTAAGCAGCAAGTTTTCTATCCATACTAAGCAATGGCTGAGCAGCGGTAACTTAGCAGTACAATGGTTTGCTGGGATGTGGGGATCATGGCTGTATGGGTTTAAGCATGGCATATAAGGTAGATAGGATCAAGCAACAACGTTCTAGATCTACAGCTAGGCATGAGCAGAAAGTTATAAAGTAATGACACAGATCTCCCCCTTGCCTGGTAAGGTAGTCGAAGCAGCACCCACGGTACCCCCGTGCTCGGTGTCAGACAGCTCCACGTAAGTCTCCTCGTCAGTCTCGGGTGCTAACGTAAGATACGGGCAAGGAAAACACACAAGTAAGCAACTGATGCAAACTCAAACAAGGATGGCATGATTAAGTTTTATTCACATGATAAGACCCTGACTAGTCAAATTTAAATGAAGGTGATGACGACAAGTCATCACTTTCATATGGATTTTATTTACATTGTAATGGCTTTGTTCTAAGCCTTAGTTTAGGTGTAAGTAGCATAGAAGCATGACATGAACAACAAAGCATTGCAAGAATTTAAATAACATGGAAATAGAGCAAAGATTCCGGAGACGGAGTAGTGTCGGTAAAATTGACACATGGAAGGTGCAACAGTTGATGGAGGCCAGCCACTAGGCATATGACAATATGCTAGGGACTGACTTGAAGAAAGAAGATGACTTGGAACAGACTTGAAAAGATCAGGTGAACAACACTTCAAATGCACTGAAGTTGAAATGCTGCAGGCAGAAAGATCTGAAAGCTTCTGAACCAGGTGATCACACCTTGTCTCAAGAGTTGCACAAAACAACATGGAAACATCACTGCTGAACTCCTTGCAGAAAAGCACCCCAAAAACATATATGACATGTCTCAATTTGAATTTGCAAGGGCAGTTGCAAATTCAGCTGAAGTTCAGGGGGCTGAGTGCAAAATTGCACCTCATGAATTTTTTAAAGGCTCAGATGAACAAATAATCATCACCATGCAATTCCTTATGCAAAATTAACCCAATTTCAAATATGGCATGAGCAACTTTGAAATTTGAACCACTTGGCAAAACAAGAATTTACAGGGGGCATTTGCAAAATTGGCCATGCTTCAAAATCATAGAGGGTCAAATGCAAAAATGCTCCCCACTATGCTGACCAGTAGCTCAAGCTACTCTAAAAAGATATAAGTCATGCATCAAAAGATCAGGAGGTGGAACTCTAGTTTGAATTTGAATTCAAACTTAAATGAAATAAAAACAGAAAATAAAAAGAATAAAAAAAAGAAAAGGGAAGGGGGGAGCCCAGCCAGCTTGGGCTGGTCTCGTCCAGCAGGCCCAGCTGCTGCTCCCTGCCCCTGAGCGCACTAACTCTAATGGGCCAGGCCCAGCTGGATCCACGGCCGCGCTGGAGAAAAGGAGCAAAAACTCCAGGGGTAATTCGACCCCAAGGGGGATCGAACCCCGCACCGCGCGGTTACCACCCCAGGTGCGCTACCACTCGACCACTACTCGAACTTTGACAGAGTACAACACGCACTGAAGTTAAGCTAACTACGAGGTGTCTTCTGAACCTGAAACGCGAACTGAACCCGACTTCAGGCGGCTGCAGATGGACGAAAGGAGGGAGCTTGCGACGCTGTGCTTCGATCCAGGCCTCCAACGCCCTGGCACAACGCTGCTCAGCCTTCGTATCAACTACGGTGACCATCCCTCTCGCAGAAACGAAGCGAAACGAGGCGTGAACTGAAGAAATCTGGCTGCTCACTCTGAAGAAGTTCAGACTTCGCCGCTGCCGCACGCGTGGATTCCGGCGTCCACCGCATCATGCACGGCTCGCCGGGGACTCCAAGACTTCACCTAGCCGCAGCCGGGAGCACCCAGAACTCATTTTTCCTTACACCTAGCCTCGCCGTGCTACGTACGGGTGCCACTACTCGTCGGAAAAACACGGCGGACGGCCTCTTGCAGGAGACAGGGGGGAGGGGATCGGCAGGCTCACAGCGGGGCGACGCTCGTTCGGCTTGGGAAGACGTCGCCGGCGTTCCAGGCGAAGACGCAGATGAAGACGTGGTCGAGCCGCGCAGGAACCTCAGGCCATGGACCTCCTGTCCATGGCGACTTCGAGCCGGACGCAGAGGAAGGAGGAGATGGAGGCGGCGGCGCCCGAGGGGGAATGGAGCTAGGGTTGGAGACGAGGAGCCGGGGGGCTTAAATAGGAGAGGGGGAGAGGCGACGTGGCTCCAGGAGAGCCTCTCCTCCACGGGCACGCCATGTGCGTGAGGGGGGAGAAAGGTGAGAGGAGGGGGATGACAGGCGGGGCCCGCCGACTGAGAGAGAGGGAGGAAAAAAAAACGGGGTGCTGCCGCTGGTGGGCTGAATTCGGGCGGCCCAAGTGGCTAGAAGAGGAAAAGGAAGAACAGGGCCCTTTTCCATATAAAAAAATGAGCAGCAGTGAAAGAAAAAGGAAAACAAAAAGATAGGGGAAAAGGAAAAATATTCCAAATATTTTTAAAATCCCCCTAAAAAGATGCTTGATCACCCAAAGTTGATTTGATCAATTTTGCATGCAGTGAACAATCCCCAAAAGTAAAACAGCACCCTTTTCTATTTAAAATTAAATAGAAAAGCCTTTGGAGAGTTTTTGAGAGAAAAACAGAAGGTTCAAAATTCCATGAGCTTGAAATTCTTAATCCTTGCATTTTTCTAGATTTTTCAAAATTGGTTTGACCAATTTTGGCAACAACAAAAATGTGGCCCCTTTTTGAATTCAAAAACACTTTGAACTAGGGCTACTGTTTTTGGTGGTGGCAAAAATGCTTGGAGGATTTTAAAACCCTTGCAATAGCAAATGAAATGGCTAGGCCAAGTTTGGTGTCAAGTGAAGTGAGCCTGTGACAAGGAAAATTCCATCAGTGCCCTTCTTAAACCACTTTGGATGCAAAAGAAAACAACCCAACATGACTCCATTCTCAAAGCCAATTAAGATCACCACATGAAATGACATACACATCCACCATGCCAAGTTACAAGTCCAACAGAGGAAGTAAAATACATAGTATTTGCTAGCTTATTACATGTGGGCTGTTACAGTTACCTTTCTTTTTGTGCAGAAATTTTTGCTATATATTTCCCCGGATTATTCCGGTAATGTATCTCGCGATTTCGTGTGTTTTCTTTTCGATCTGTTTCTGCCAAAAAATCTTTCAGCTAGACCTAGGTGACATGGCTTCCCCAAGTTCCCCCAAGGACAAGTTCTTCGTCAACGTCATAAACCCTTACCTCGCTGAGGTGAAGAAGCACCCTCAGGTTGTTCAGATGGAGGACGGTGTCCTCCATCAAGAAGATCTGAAGGGACCTATCAAGGAGGTGAGCGTCCAGGCCAGGCTAGAAGAAGTGGAGAAAGAAGTCTTCGAGTATAAGATGATGGTCGAGCGTGGTGTTGATACGTCCAAAGCGTATCTATAATTTATGCTTGCTTCATGCCTCTTTGTGTGATATTGATATGATATTGATGAACTTCCATACAATTTTGATCATATTTGTACTAACTTATTAACTCAGTGCACCCCAGTGCCAGTTCCTGTTTTCTGATGTTTTTCTATTTAAGGTTTCCCCCATATTGAAAGTGCTCCAAAAATTTGGGAAAAATCCAATAAAAAATCAGCGCTGCAAAAGCTTCGGGAATCACCGAGGGGGAGCCAGAGGGGACCCACCAGGGCCCCAGGCGCCCTCCCGGCGCGCCCTAGGGTGGGGCCGCGTCAGGGGGCCTCCTGGACCCCTGGTGGCCCCCCTCGCTTTCCCCCTTCGCCCATATATTCCCCGTGACGTGAAACCCCCGTGACGGGAACCCTTTTTCACGATCTCTCCTCTGTTCCGCCGCCGCCGCGCTTCCAAGATCGGGAGCACCAAGAGACCTCTTCCCGGCACCCTGCCGGAGGGAGGAACCACCTCCGGGAGCTTCTCCATCACCATGGATGCTTCCCGGATGAACCGTGAGTAGTCCACCTTGGACAATGGGTCTATGATCAGTAGCTATGTGATGTTCTCCTCCCCTCTTTGTTCTTCATGGATTAGACCTTGTGAGCTTCCCTACATGATCGAGGCACATATGTAATCTTTCTGCTGTTGCTATGCTTAGTTTGTTGGGATCTGATGGATTATGAGATTATGTTCAGATTGTGTTTGAGTAATATATTTGATTCTTCTCTTTTATATTTATGTTCTAGAGTAATTCTTGCATGTTCTCCGTTGCTGTTTATTGCTTTGGCCAAGTAGTAGGTAGTGAATCCAAGAGGGAGCGTTATGCATGATTGTGGGTTCATGCCCCCTGATGACTAGCTTGAGTGACAGAAACATGAGTCTAGGGGATGTGCTGTTTCCACAAGGGGGAAAACAACGGTTCTTGTACTTGCGGGTGCAAGGATTGTTTACTTTACGCAAAGTTCTTTAATGCAGTTGTCTGTTGCTTTGAGTTTAAACTTTGAGCGAGATGTTCTGGATAGATATCTCAAGGTGGATGATTAGTAGGTAGATGCAGATGGATTTCGATCTACTTGTCTTGGCGTACCGCCCATGCTTTTGAGCCTCTTCCTTTATTTATAGCATAGTTAGCATTGGTTTGCGCACATAATCCTGTCAATTGCCCAGCTGTAATTTGTTTACCTCGCATGGCTATTTTATCGTCTTTTGGGAGAGAGACATCACTAGTGAACATCATGGGACCTGATACGTCCAAAACGCATCACTATTTTATATCGAAATTCATCCTTATTCATTGATATATTTCACATTACGATGATTCTTATGTTGTTTTGGCTTATTTTACACAGTTTGCAACTTTCCAGTGCCGAAGCAGCAGACGCAGGATTCAACGGTAAAAAGTGGACGCTGAGTTGCTGAAGAAGTATACCTCCAAATTACCTGAAAATCGACGGGGGGTATTTTCCAGAAGATTAACGAAGACTCGCCGAAGAGGGGCCAGAGGGGGGCCACAGAAGCCCCTGGCGGCCACCTGGCGCGTCCCCACCACTGGCCGCGCCGGAAGGGCGCCTGGAGCCCTGGGGACACTCCCGGCTCCCCCCCTCTGGCCTATATACTCCTCGTTACGCGAAAACCCTTAAAAGGGAAGCTTTTACGGAGTTCTGCCGCCGCTCCGTGGCGGAAACCTACAGAGAAGAAAAGGACTCTCCGGCGGGAAGATTCCGCCGAGGAGATCACCTCCCGGAAGGGGAGATCATCGGCATCGTCATCACCATCGTCACGGGCACATCGAGATCATCATCAACATCATCCCCAACATCATCACCATCTCCACCACCATCCAAGCTCACCTCACAAGTTTATCTTGTGTTGTAATCCGTACTATCTATCCTCTCTACTCTACCAGTGTTGATTACTACTTTGTGGTGAATGCTATTGAGTTTTTTTGGAGAAATATCATTATGTCCAGATTGTTTATCCTATATTTATCACCTCTGATCATGACCTCTTTTATGTCTTGTGAGTAGTTACTTTAGTTCTTGAGGACATGGGAGAAATCTAGTTGTTAGTAGTCATATGATGTTGAAGAAATTTGTGTTGTTTGATATTTAAGTTGTGTTGTTATTTTCCTAGTTGTGTTGTGTGAGTCGAACACTCAACACTTCGCCTTCTTAAGGACCTAGGAGATTACATTGTGTATTAAGAATTCTTACGGTGGGTTGCCGGAGTGACAGAAACATGAACCCCACTTTGCACACTTTTGCACAAGGGACTAATGGATCCTTGATCTTATTGCTGTGGTTAGGCTTTACCTTAATTTCTATCTTGTATTTCCGGATGCTTGAAAGATGTTAAATCATAAGAGTGCACTTATCTTAGTCTAGAAGGTGTGCTAGCATAGATCCACCCACTGAACACTTATCAGCACAACACTTGTTATCAATACGGAGTATGGCGAAAGCACGTGATTACCTCTCCATGTGTCCTCAAGAACGCTTTAGTCTTTATATGTTCAGTTGTCAGGCTTATCCTTTGCTCAAAAGTATTGGGCCACTTGCTGCTCCTCAGTGCTATTTACTTTGCTTTCTTTTATCTTATGGTTGCTTATATCGAAAACCCCTAAAAAGTTATCTTTCAGTGCTTGCAGTTATTCCTTGTCCAAAATCACCTATCAATACCTTTCGCTCCTTGTTGGGTTCGACACTCTTACTTATCGAAAACGATGCAATAGATCCCTTTACATTAAGGGTCATCTAGTAACGTTTTCTGGCGCCGTTGCCGGGGAGCGCCTGCGCTATTGGTAAGTGAAGCTGGTAAGGAAATTTTTATATTGTTGTTTTTATTTTTGCTGTTGTTGTTCTTTGTCTGTATGGACAACCTAGCTATTGGATCGTTGCTTATGGGGAAACACCCCACATCTGAGGTGGTTGTTCCTCCCCCTACTAAAATTGTGCCTTATAAAGTACCAGCTGGTATTATCGATTGTGTTTTGGCTAGTCGTTATGCAGGAGACAGACATCCCAGTGAACACTTGCTATATTTGTCACAACTATGTTCACTATTTAAGCTTGCAGGTGTATCAAAGGAGTTTTTCATGAAGAAATTGTTCTCCGTATCGCTTATAGATAAAGCTTTAGATTGGTATAAGCTTCTCGATAACTCTCATTTTCTTGATTGGCATGAGCAGATGTCTCTTTTTTATACCAAGTTTTATCCTCTTCATGAAATTCATCGAGACAGGAATTATATCTATAACTTTAGGTCTCGTGACAGAGAAAGCATCGCACAAGCTTGGGGGAGCTTGAAATCTCTAATGCTCAAATGTCCTATTCATGAGCTCCCCAAGAAAACTAGACTTACAAATTTTTATGCTAGACTTTCTCGTCAGGATAAGGAGATGTTGGATGCCTCCTCTAATGGAGTATTTCAAACAAAAAGCGTTGAAGAAAGATGGGATCTCCTTGAATGGATCCAGAAGAATACCAAAGATTGGGAAATAGATAAAGGTATTGAATCCGCTATAAATTATGAGCATGATTATATAGAAAGCTATGTGAAAACTGATTACTTTAATGCCTCTTGCTCTAAGATTAGTCTTGATTCCCATCTAATTGTTGATTTTTGTAAGGACTTTGCCTCTCATATCGACTCTTCTAAGAAGAAGAAGAATCAGCATCATAAACCCTTCAAAGAATTACGTATGTATATTCATGTTGCTGACCCTATTGTGCCTGCAGTTATATATGAAAAGCCCCCTTTTCCCGTAAGAATAAGGGAGCACTCTTTTGTGACAGGCATAATGAATAAGAGTGAGAGAAGAATTGATGAGCCTGAGGACCAGATTAAGGTCGATCCTGGAGTTGCATTGGTTAAGGGTCTTATTACTAATGATGCTTTAGATTCCAATATAAATTTTTGTGCTATTTCCACTAACCTTGTCACAACCAAGAATAACGGCCCAACTTCAGGTACGCCAGTAGTATCTGTCAAAATAGGAGATCACAATTATTATGGGCTATGCGATTTGGGATCGAGTGCTAGTGCTATCCCGTATTCACTTTATCAAGAGATCATGGGTGAAATTTCACCTTGTGAACTTGAAGAAGTTGATGTTACTATTCATCTTGCAAACAGAGCAACTATCTCTCCTATCGGAACTGTGAGAGACGTTGAAGTTTTATGCGGAAAGGTAAAATATACTACCGACTTTCTAGTACTTGGTTCAGTAAGGGATAATTTTTGTCCTATTATTTTCGGTAGACCTTTTCTCAGAACCTGTGGACCTATAATAGATTGCAAGAAAGGTAAAGTTTCTGTTGAATTCAATGGTGATCCATATGAATTTAGTTTTTCTAAGTTCTCTAAGCAGGCTCGTGGTACTGATTTTCCTAGTAACGATAAGATTATTGAAGATATTGCTTCCATTGCTATTCCTCCTAACGATCCTTTGCAGCAATATATGGAGGACCACGAGAACGATTTGCATATGCAGGAGAGGAATGAGCTGGACGAAATATTGTTAAGACAACCTGCTATCCTAAAGCACAACCTTCAAGTTGAGACTTTGGGAATTTTATCGAAACCAAAAGAAGATCCAGTGTTTGAGCTTAAACCTCTTCCCGATTCGCTCAAATATGCTTATTTAGATGAAAAGAAAGTATATCATGTTATTGTCAATTCTAACCTTTCAGGGTATGAAAAAGAGCGTCTATTGGAAGTACTTCGCAAACATCGAGGTGCAATTGGCTATACCCTTGATGACCTTAAGGGATTAGTCCGTCTATTTGTCAACATACCATCAACCTTGCCTTGATGCTAAACCAGTTGTTGATCATCAACGACGGTTGAATCCGAAAATGATGGATGTTGTGAGCACTGAGATTCTCAAGCTTCTAGCCGTAGGTATTATCTACCCTATAGCTGATAGTAAGTGGGTAAGCCCGGTTCATTGTGTTCCAAAGAAAGGAGGAACAACTGTGGTTCCTAATGATAAGAATGAACTAATACCTCAGAGAATTATTATTGGATATAGAATGTGTATTGATTACAGGAAGCTGAAAAAGGCAACCAGGAAGGACCACTACCCGTTGCCGTTCATCGACCAAATGCTTGAAAGGTTATCTAAAAATACTCACTTTTGTTATCTTGATGGGTATTCTGGCTTCTCTCAAATTCATGTTAACACTGTTGATCAAGAGAAGACCACTTTTACTTGACCCTATGGTACTTATGCTTACAGACGTATGCCTTTTGGTTTATGTAATCCCCCTGCTACTTTTCAAAGGTGTATGTCTGCTATCTTTCATGGTTTTTGTGAAGAAATTGTGGAGGTATTCATGGACGATTTCTCCGTCTATGGAACCTCTTTTGACCATTGTCTCCACAACCTTAATAAAGTTTTGCAGAGATGTGAGGAGACAAATCTGGTGCTTAACTGGGAGAAGTGCCACTTTATGGTCAATGAGGGAATTGTTCTTGGCCACAAGATTTCCGAGAGGGGAATTGAACTTGACAGGGCCAAGATCGAAGCAATTGAAAGGATGCCCTACCCAAGGGACATCAAAGGTATTCGTAGTTTTCTCGGTCATGCTGGTTTCTATAGAAGATTTATTAAAGACTTTTCTAAGACTTCGAGGCCCTTTACTAATCTTCTCCAGAAGGACGTTCATATTTTTTTGATGAAGATTGTAAGGAAGCCTTCGAAGTTCTTAAGAAATCTTTAAAAACTGCTCCTATAGTACAACCACCTGATTGGAATTTACCTTTTGAAATTATGTGTGATGCTAGTGATTTTGCTGTTGGAGCTGTTTTAGGGCAAAGGGTTGATAAGAAGTTGAATGTTATATATTATGCTAGCAAAACCCTTGATACTGCTCACAAGAATTAAGCTACTATTGAGAAGGAATTCTTAGCATTAGTGTTTTCTTGTGATAATTTTAGGCAGTATATTGTTGATTCTAAGATTATTGTTCATACTGACCATGCTGAAATTAAGTATCTTATGGAGAAGAAGGTGGCCAAACCAAGGCTCATCCGATGGGTACTCCTTCTTCAAGAATTTTATTTGCAGATCGTCGATAGGAAAGGAGCAGACAATCCGGTGGCGGATAATCTTTCAAGGATGGAAGATATACCGCATGATCCCATTCCAGTCAACGAAAATTTTCCAGACGAACAACTAGATGTTGTTAAAGTACAATCTCTCTCCGATCCTTGGTTTACAGATTATGCTAACTTTATCATTGCAAAGTTTTTGCCTCTAGGTTTAACGTTTCAGCAAAGGAAGAAGTTCTTTCATGATTTGAGGCATTACTTTTGGGATGACCCACATCTTTTCAAAGAAGGTCCAGATGGGATCATGAGAAGATGCATACCGGAACACGACCAGAAGGACATTCTCAAACAATGTCACGACAGTCCATATGGAGGACATCATGCTGGTGAGAGGCCCGCACATAAGGTTCTTCAATCAGGTTTTTATTGGCCTACTCTCTTTAAGGATGCTAGAAATTATGTCTTATCCTGTGATAAGTGTCAGAGAGTTGGTAATGTTAGTAGAAGGAATGAGATTCCTATGAATTACTCTCTAGTGATTGAGCCTTTTGATTGCTGGGGTTTTGATTTTATGAGTCCTTTTCCTTCCTCACACAAGTACACTCACATTTTAGTTGTTGTTGATTATGTAACCAAGTGGGTAGAAGCAATCCCCACTGAAAGTTCTGATCACAAGAAATCTTTGAAAATGCTCAAGGATGTAATTTTTCCTAGGTTTGGAGTACCCAGGTACCTCATGACTGATGGGGGTTCGCACTTTACACATGGAGCTTTTAGAAAAGCTTTAGCCAAGTACGATGTCAATCATAGAATTGCTTCACCGTACCACCCTCAAACTAGTGGGCAAGTCGAGCTCACCAATAGAGAGATCAAGTTGATCTTACAGAAGACAGTCAATAGAAATAGAAAAGGTTGGTCAAATAAGTTAGGAGATGCTTTGTGGGCGTATAGAACTGCTTACAAAAACCCCATGGGCATGTCTCCCTATAAGATGGTCTATGGCAAGGCTTGCCATCTGCCATTCTAATTAGAACACAAAGCTTTCTGGGCTATTAGAGAGCTTAATGCTGACCCGAAATTAGCTGGTGAAAAACGTCTCATGAACTTGACTTCTCTAGATGAGTTGAGAAGTAAAGCTTACGAGAGCGCTAAAATGTTCAAGGAAAAGGTAAAGAACTGGCACGATAGGAGGATTCTGAAACGTGAATTTAATGTTGGTGATAAAGTTTTGTTGTTTAGATCCCGTTTCAGGTTTTCTCCAGGTAAACTACGTGCCAGGTGGAAGGGCCATTTCATATTGAGGAAGTCTACCGCTCGGGTTTAATCAAGATTAACAATTTCGAAGGCACCAAACCTCAAGTGGTGAATGGGCAAAGACTTAAGCATTACATAGCAAGAGATCCTGTCAATGTTGATGTGGATTTGGTATACACAACAACTCATGAAGAACATGTTGCAGCCCTGTTCTAGACACCAGCAGGAGCAGAATAAGGAAAGGTATGTATTACGGTAATGAAACATCGCAAAACCGTCATAAAAGTTCCAGATTACGAGTTTTTGCGAAATATAGAAAATTTGAGGCCGAAGTGGACCCGAAGAGCAGCTCCAGGGGGCCCAGGCGCCCCCCTGGAGCGGCCCCACCCCTGGCCGCGCCGGGAGGCCGCCTGGGCACCCTGGAGTCCGTCTCCGACCCTGCTTTGGCTCGTTACCTTCCTTTCTGTGCAGAAATTTTTGCTATATATTTGCCTGGATCGTTCCGGCAATGTATCTCGCGATTTCGTGTGTTTTCTTTTTGAGCTGTTTCTGCCAGGAAAGTTTTTAGCTAGACCTAGGTGCCATGGCTTCCCCAAGTTCCCCGAAGGACAAGTTCGTCGTCAACGTCATCAACCCTTACCTCGCTGATGTGAAGAAGCACCCCCAGATCCTTCGTGTGGAGGATGGCGACCTCCACAAGGAGGATCTGAAGGGACCAGTCAAGGAGGGGAGCACCGAGGAGCGGCTGAAGGAGATGGAACATGAGGTCTTCAAGTTCAAGAAGATGGTGGAGCGTGGTGTTCAAGCTCACTTCGCCATCATGAACGAGATAGAGGCTTCCCACAAGGAGATGAAGGAGATGTGGTCAAGTTTGGCCGCACTAGAAGAAAAAGTTTATGAACTTCAGGAACAGATTTATGATCTGCAGAACCAGAACTGTGAGTATGAACTAAAGTTTATGCGCATGGCCTTGGGTGCTGAGTGCAGGATCCTGGAGACGGGAATGTCCTTTGAGACTGGAGAGCAGCTGCCATGGAAGAGCTTCGCCAAGGAGTACGTGACCAACAAGAACAAGAATGAGGAGTAAATCTCCTTGGGTAATGGCATCCCCTTAGCTTGTTCCAAGCTTGGGGGAGTGCCCGGTATTTTTTATCTTTATCTATGTCTTTTAGAGTCAAGTAGAGTTGTATCATGTCTAGGTAAGTTATCTTATAAAATAGGTGTATGCTTTGAGATCTATCACTCCTTTCTGGAGAGTTATGTATCCGACAGTGTGGAGTCGTCTATGATGGAATATTAATGAGAAGTCTATTGATCCCTTCGCTGCACTCGGTATTCTCTTCACGCAATCGACCTCGCACTACTAGGGAATAGCCTTTTAGTGGCATCCTTTTTTGCCTTTAGTGGCACATATCAAATGTGCCACTAAGGACAAGCCACTAATAAGGCCTTATTAGTGGCGCATTTCAAATGTGCCACCCCTAAGAATCTTAGGCGTGGCCCATTTCTGAAATGCGCCACTAATAAGGCCATAGGGTGGCGCATTTTGAAGATGTGCCACCACTAAAATTGTTTTGAATTTTGAATCTGGATCTGGATCTGGATTACGATTTTTTTGCTCGTTTTTTGTTTGAATGAATTTTCCCGTTCATCTAGCCACTTTCTTTGCTCATTTTTATTCTCTATCCTGTTCATCTAACTTTTTTTTCTCAGGATGTAGGGCGCCATGGAGGAAGAGACGACGAGGAGGAGGAGCCAAGAAAGGGGAGGAGGAACCATGAGGAGTAGGAGCCATGGAGGAGGGGAGGAGGAAGAACAAAGGGGAGGAGGAACCTTGGATGAGTAGGAGCCATGGAGGAGGCGAGGAGGAAGAAGAAGACCCGTGGAGGAGGGGGAACCTTGGAGGAGGAGGAGGAGGAGCTATGGAGGAGGGGAGGATGAGGAGGAGCAGCAGCCTTGGAGCCATGGAGGAGGGGAGGAGGAGGAGCCATGGAGGAGGGGAGGAGGAGGAGGGATCCATGGAGAAGGTGGAGAGGAGGAGGAGATGGTGGAGGAGAGGATGATAAGAATGAAGAGGTAAGGAGGAGAACGAATCCGGCCGGGTTATATCTACTCTTATTAGTGGCGCATATAGCAAAATGCGCCACCCATAAGAACCTTAGGGGTGGCGCACCTAGCAAAATGCGCCACTAATAAGTTTTTTTTAAAATTCAATTTTTTTGGCCTCCAGATCTTAAAAGCATCATAACTTTTTTTCTGTTAGGTTTTTGAGGATTCTAAAAATGTTCAACGGGTCCACCCTGTTGAATTTGGATATAACTTTTCGAGTAGACGATTTTTCATATAAAAAACTTTTTCATCGAAGGTCGTATGCAAAAGTTATGCCCATTTTACACAATTTTCGAGAGATTTTGCAAAAAAAAGTCGAAATTCATATTTGTAAATTTTCCTAACAACTAGACCAGATATCACATGGGAAACTTATTTTATTTTATTTTTTTCACATTTCTATCATTTTCTTTTATTTTTTTTCAAACTGAAAAGGCGGTCCACAGGGGGGGTGGGGTGGGGTGTATTTGTTTGTTGAGAATTTTCCCTCACATTTTTTGCTTAGTATTGGCGCATATGCAAGATGCGTCACCCCTAAGAGCTTATGGTTGGCGCATTCTGAATGCGCCACTAATAATTCCTTAGGGGTGGCGCATTTTCCAGAATGCGCCACCCATAAGCTCTTAGGGGTGCCGCATTAGAAGAATGCGCCACCTATAAGGTTCTTAGGGGTGGTGCATTTCTCCCAATGCGCCACGTATAAGGGGATTCAGGGATTTTTTAAAATTCGACACCTATAAGAGCTTATAGGTGGCGCATTTTTTACCAGTACGCCACCCCTTACAACATAGTGGCGCATTACATAGAAAATGCGCCACTAATAAGGTTTCCATGTATAGCTATTTCTCTAGTAGTGTCTTGATGATTCTTATGGGGAGTATTGACCTTATATCAGGTATGGCTTTGAAAAATTTATTTAATCTTGGCAAACATAGCTTTGGTCATAACAACAAGCATGTTATTTTTCTCAAAGTAGCGACATAGCCAAACCCTCTTTGTTATTATGCATGTAGTTTTATGTTGACAAGGAAGACAACTTGATGTGCTATGCTTGTTTTAATGTTTATGCTTTATATTGCTTTGCATCCAAGTCATCATCAATTGTCTGTTCTCTCACAGCCTTTGCTAGCCAAACCTCTGTACTAAGCGGAATTCTGCGTGTGCATCGATACCTTGAAACCAGTATCTCCCATATGAGTCCACCATACCTTCCTATTCGTGGTATTCCACTACCACTCCTAAAGCATATAATTTTTGTGTTATCCTTAGACGTTCAAAATCTTCTATTCTGTGCCCCTGTTTTAGCTCATGAGGAAGTAGTAGTTAATTCATGATCTTCTTAAGTTGGACAAGTTTTACCCCGGGATTGCATGTCTAATCTGCAAACCCCTAATACAAGGAGGAACTGGCATGAGTGCGCCCAGCTCACAAAAGATAATACAACAAACAAACCCTCCTTCACGCTTTGTTCATGAGAAATCAGAAAACTTTGGCAGTGATAAACAAACAAGATTGCGGGGATGTGATCGTCCCCGTTTGGGAGTCGTTCCTCGAAACTTGTCCAATCTGAGAAGCAATTGAGTTATCTATTAGCATTCATTGACAAATCATGCACCTCTCAAAACTTGTTTTCATTTGTTTGATTTAAGGATGGCACTTGAGTTTTCCCTGCTTGCCTTTAACAAGGCTTTTTCCTTTACTTTTATGTTGAGTCAGTTTTCCCTACTTCCTCCTTTCCCAAAGAGAACAGAAACTTGATGCTGATGAAGATTCATCAATATAATGCTGCATTAAGTTTTGCCATGCCATATTATTGTTGACATTATCGGTTGATAAGTACGTTGATTGCAAAATCATTTGCTAGGCAAACATCTTCCTTTGTGTTAGCATTTGCACTTCATGACTAATAGCTTGTTCTTTCAAAAAGTTCCAAATTGTCTCTTCAAAATACAAAGAGAAAGAGCAAAGGTAAAAGCTATTACTTGTCCCTTGACCAAAGGACTTGTTTGCCATGATTTGATGAGTTTTCTTAGCCCTACTTTTGATTATAGTTGTTATTACTCTTTCATAAGGGCCTTATGAGTTGGAGATTGTTGTTTAGGATGTTTGAGTTTGGTGAAAAGATCATGATGCTTCTTGTCCGTATTTTATTTATCGACACTTCACTCTCTAAACTTGTGGACAGGTTTACCGAGCTCAGTTTTCGCTTGGGGACAAGCGAGGTCTAAGCTTGGGGAGTTGACACGTCCAAAATGCATCACTATTTTATATCGTAATTCATCCTTATTCATTGATATATTTCACATTACGATGATTTTTATGTTGTTTTGGCTTATTTTACATAGTTTGCAACTTTCCGGTGCCGAAGCAGCAGACGCAGGATTCAGCGATAAAAAGTGGACGCTGAGATGCTGAAGAAGAATACCTCCAAATTACCTGAAAATCGACGGGGGGTATTTTCCAGAAGATTAACGAAGACTCGCCGAAGAGGGGCCAGAGGGGGGCCACAGGAGCCCCAGGCGGCTACCTGGCGCGACCCCACTCCTGGTCGCGCCGGGAGGGCGCCTGGAGCCCTAGGACCACTCCCGGCTCCCCCCTCTGGCCTATATACTCCTCGTTACGCGAAAACCCTAAAAAGGGAAGCTTTTACGGAGTTCCGCCGCCGCTCCGTGGCGGAAACCTAAAGAGAAGAAAAGGGCTCTCCGGCGGGCAGATTCCGCCAACGAGATCACCTCCCGGAAGGGGTGATCGTCGCCATCGTCATCACCATCGTCACGGGAACATCGAGATCATCATCAACATCATCCCCAACATTAGCACCATCTCCACCACCATCCAATCTCACCTCACAAGTTTATCTTGTGTTGTAATCCGTACTATCTATCCTCTCTACTCTACGGGTGTTGATTACTACTTTGTGGTGAATGCTATTGATTTTTGTTGGAGAAATATCATTATGTCCAGATTGTTTATCATATACTTATCACCTCTGATCATGATATCTTTTATGTCTTGTGAGTAGTTACTTTAGTTCTTGAGGACATGGGAGAAGTCTAGTTGTTAGTAGTCATATGATGTTGAAGTAATTTGTGTTGTTTGATATTTAAGTTGTCTTGCTATTTTCCTAGTGGTGTTGTGTGAGTCGAACACTCAACACTTCGCCTTCTTAAGGACCTAGGAGATTACATTGTGTATTAAGAATGCTTACGGTGGGTTGCCGGAGTGACAGAAACCTGAACCCCAGTTTGCACACTTTTGCACAAGGGACTAATGGATCCTTGATCTTATTGTTGTGGTTAGGCTTTTCCTCAATTTCTATCTTGTATTTGCGGATGCTTGCAAGATGTTTAATCATAAGAGTGCACTTATCTTAGTCTAGAAGGTGTGCTAGCATAGATCCACCCACTCAACACTTATCAGCACAACACTTGTTATCAATACGGAGTATGGAGAAAGCACGTGGCTACCTCTCCATGTGTCCTCAAGAACGCTTTAGTCTTTATAAGTTCACTTGTCAGGCTTATCCTTTTCTCAAAAGGATTGGGCCACTTGCTGCTCCTTAGTGCTATTTACGCTATTTACTTTGCTTGCTTTTATCTTATTGTTTCTTATATCGAAAACCCCTAAAAAGTTATCTTTCAGTGCTTGCAGTTATTCCTTGTCCAAAATCACCTATCAATACCTTTCGCTCCTCGTTGGGTTCGACACTCTTACTTATCGAAAATGCTGCAATAGATCCCTTTACGTTGAGGGTCATCAGGACCCCGGTCCATATTTCCAACACTGTTTACACCCACTATCAATTTACTGCTTTATTTACTTTTCCGTTGCTATCACTATCATTATTATCCCGTGCATTTTATCCTTTGTAAACAACAAGGCCGGAGGAATTGAAAACTCCTTTGTACTCGTTGGGAAGCAAAGTTATTTGATGTGTGTGCAGGTCCAGGTGAAGTAAGCAACCTTGGGTTGTGAACGACGCCATTGTTCACTTCACCACCTTCTTGTATCTGTTGGAGTCCTACTAGTCGACCCTAAATCTTGGTATATTCACCAAGGGAAATTGCCGCTACGCTACATCTCACCTTCCACTTTGGGTAACCAACAAGGGGCGAGAAGTAAACTCTCGTGACATCAAAGAAATTTCTGGCGCCGTTGCCGGGGAATCCACTCTTGAAGATAGGGGAGTTGCACACTATAGTTTATCTTTGATTTTTAGTCTTGTTAGTTTACCTTTCAGTTTTTTCTTTAGTGTCCTTTATCAAAAAGAAAAAATAAATCGTTATCTTTCTTTTAGTTATCCTTTTTGTTTAGTCAAGCATGTTAGGATTTGGTGCCTTGAGGGAATCGGAGGTCTTAGATTTCCATCAAGATAAGATTCCAAAGAAGGTGTGAAACTTTAGTAGATTTAGTTCTCAACACAAAAATATTTTTTCTCTCGTATATCCCTATCCCCTTTCTTGCAGGAAAACACCATTTGAGACATTCGAGTCACGGATAGCGAGAGCTCTTGCACGTTTATGTTCTTATGTTGCTTGTTTCAATGCTAAATATAAACTCTTGCCTATTATGACTTGAATTGAATTACATGTCTTGATTGCTTTACTTAAAAGTTCTTATATGGTTGTTAGTATGTCACCACAGAAATTATGCTTTTATCATTTACCTACTCGAGGACGAGCAGGAATTAAGCTTGGGGATGTTGATACGTCCAAAACGTATCTATAATTTCTGCTTGCTCCATGCCTCTTTTGTGTGATATTGCTATGATATTGATGAACTTCCATACACTTTTGATCATATTTGGACTAACTTATTAACTCAGTGCACCCCGTGCCAGTTCCTGTTTTCTACTGTTTTTCTATTTCAGGTTTCCCCCATATTAAAAGTGCTCCAAAAATTTGGGAAAAATCCAATAAAAAATCAGCGTTGCAGAAGCTTCTGGAATCACCGAGGGGGGGCTAGAGGGGACCCACCAGGGCCCCAGGTGCCCTCCCGGCGCGCCCTAGGGTGGGGCCGTGCCAGGGGGGCACCTGGACCCCTGGTGGCCCCCCTGGTTGCCCCCCTTCGCCCATATATTCCCCGTGACGTGAAACCCCCGTGACGGGAACCCTTTTTCATGATCTCTCCTCTGTTCCGCCGCCGCCGCGCTTCCAAGATCGGGAGCACCAGGAGACCTCTTCCCGGCACCCTGCCGGAGGGAGGAACCACCTCCGGGAGCTTCTCCATCACCATGGATGCTTCCCGGATGAACCGTGAGTAGTCCACCTTGGACAATGGGTCTATGATCAGTAGCTATGTGATGTTCTCCTCCCCTCTTTGTTCTTCATGGATTAGACCTCGTGAGCTGCCCTACATGATCGAGGCACATATGTAATCTTTCTGCTGTTGCTATGCTGAGTTTGCTGGGATATGATGGATTATGAGATTATGTTCAGATTGTATTTGAGTAATATATTTGATTCTCCTCTTTTATATTTATGTTCTAGAGTAATTCTTGCATGTTCTCCGTTGCTGTTTATTGCTTTGGACAAGTAGTAGGTAGTGAATCCAAGAGGGAGCGTTATGCATGATTGTGGGTTGTTGAGTTTGTTGGGATCTGATGGATTATGAGACCATGTTCAGATTGTGATGAGTAATATATTTGGTTCCCTTTTATATTTTAGTTCTTCAGTAATTCTTGCATGTTCCCCGTTGCTGTTTATTGCTTTGGCCAAGTAGTAGGTAGTAACTCCAAGAGGGAGCGTTATGCTTGATTGTGGGTTCATGCCCCCTGATGACTAGCTTGAGTGACAGAAACATGAGTCTACGGGATGTGTTGTTACCACAAGGGGGAAAACAACGGTGCTTTACTTACGGGTGCAAGGATTGTTTACTTTACGCAAAGTTGTTTTTGCTAGTAATGGCGCACATCCGGTGCGCCATTACTAGCACCACATATGCGCCATTACTACCTCTACTGGTGCGCCATTGGACACCCATTTTTTTATTTTTTTTCTATATTTTTGTATTTGGAAGGCGGGAACATAGTAAGTAGTGGCGCACATTGCTATCTACGGTGCGCCATTACTAACTTTTTTTCAAATTTTTAAATATATTTTTTACAATTTTTTTATTTTTTTTTCTTAATCCCGGGTCACTACGGCTTAATCTCAAGTTACTCCGCTTAATCTAAAGTCAAATTTCACTCCGTGGTCAAACTTCCCGAAGGGTCACCCATCCTCACACTACTCCAGCCCTAGCACGCTTAACTTCTTAGTTCCATTCACCTCTTGCCCCACCTCACCTCACAAGCACTTGTTGATATATGTATCATATCAATCCTATTAAACCTTCTTCATGTCTAGGACCTTCTTCATGTCCATGGGTGTCCCATTATATTTTGAACTTTTTTCAAAAAAAATTCAAAAAAAAATTCAATTTTTTTCCTGTTACTAGTGGCGCACTTTTCAAATAGTGCGCCATTAGTAAGTTTGAATTTTTTTTCATTTTTTTGGCCTCTAGATCTCCAAATGCCCGTAACTTTTTTCTGTTAGGTTTTTTGAGGATTCTAAAAATGTTCAACGGGTTACAACCCGTTAAATTCGGATATAACTTTTCGAGTAGATGATTTTTCATATAAAAAACTTTTTCATCGGAGGTCGTATGCAAAAGTTAAGCCCATTTTACACAATTCTCGAGAGATTTTGCAAAAAAAGTCAAAATTCATGTTTCTAAATTTTCCTAACAACTAGACCACATATCTCATGGGAATCTTATTTTATTTCATTTTATTTTTGACATTTCTATCATTTTCGTTTATTTTTTTTAAACTGAAAAGGCGGTCCACGGGGGGGGTGCATTTGGTAAAAAAATTGGCCACCTCAGAAAGTTAGTAATGGCGCACCTTCACAAAGTGCGCCATTACTATGCCTTTGACTGGGTCAACCTTGGTCAAAGACATAGTAATGGCGCACTTTGTAAAGGTGCGCCATTACTAAGTTTGACATAGTAATGGCGCACCTTTAGAAAGTGCACCATTATTATGTCTTTGACTGGGTCAAACCTTGGTCAAACATAGTAATGGCGCACCTTTCACCTGGTGCACCATTAATATGTCACCTTACTAATGACGCACTTATAAAAGTGCGCCATTACTATGTCTAGGAATAGGTAAAACCTTGGTCAAACATAGTAATGGCGCACTTTTCACCAGGTGCGCCATTACTGTTTAGGTTACTAATGGCGCACCTGCACATGGTGCGCCATTACTAAATAGTAATGGCGCACCACATGTATAGTGCGCCATTAGTGTCAATATTATCTATAGCTGTTTTTCCAGTAGTGTTTGGGTGGGATTCACAACTTAATACCAGCGAGATGTTCTGGATAGATATCTCAAAGTGGATGATTAGTAGGTAGATGCAGATGGATTTCTGTCTACTTGTCTTGGCGTACTGCCCATGCTTTTGAGCCTCTTCCTTTCTTTATATCATAGTTACAATTGGTTTGCGCACATAATCCTGTCAATTTCCCAGCTGTAATTTGTTTACCTCGCATGGCTATTTTATCATCTTTTGGGGGAGAGACATCACTAGTGAACATCATGGTACCCCGGTCCATATTTCCAACACTGTTTACACCCACTATCAATTTACTGCTTTATTTACTTTTCCGTTGGTATCACTATCATTATTATCCCGTGTGTTTTATCCTTTGTAAACAACAAGGCCGGAGGAATTGACAACTCCTTTGTACTCGTTGGGAAGCAAAGTTATTTGCTGTGTGTGCAGGTCCAGGTGAAGGAAGAAACCTTGGGTTATGAACGGCGCCGTTGTTCACTTCACCACCTTCTTGTATCTGTTGGAGTCCTACTGGTCGACCCTAAACCTTGGTATCTTCACCAAGGGAAATTTCCGCTACGCTACATCTCACCTTCCACTTTGGTTAACCAACGAGGGGCGAGAAGTAAACTCTCGTGACATCAGGTGTTGAAACTAACTTCGACATCATCAACGAGTTGAAGGAACATTTCAAGAAGGAGATGAAGGAGATGTTTTCAAGCATCAACGAGATGAAAGAAAAAGTGTTTGAGCTTCAAGGGCAGATCTATGATCTGCATAACCAGAACTGTGAGTATGGACTAAAGTTTCTGCGCATGGGTTTGGGTGTTGAGTGCAGGATCTTGGAGACTGAAGCTTCATATGAGACAGGAGAACCGCTGCCATGGAAGCGCTTTGCCAAGGACTACGTGATCAACATGAATAAGAATGAGGAGCGCAATCTCCTTGGGTGATGGCATCCCCTTAGCTTGTCCCAATCTTGGGGGAGTGCCCGGTATCTTTATCTTTATCTTTATCTTTGTCTTTTATAGTCATGTCTAGGGAAGTTATCTTATAAAATAGGTGTTTGCATTGAGGTCTATCACTCCTTTTTGGAGAGTTATGTATCCATGAGTGTGGAGTCGTCTATGATGGAATATTAATGAGAAGTCTATTGATTCCTTCGCTGCACTCGGTATTCTCTTCACGCAATCGACCTTATGATGATTCTTATGGGGAGTATTGACCTTATATCAGGTATGGCTTTGAAAACTTTATTTAATCTTAGCAAACATAGCTTTGGTCATAAAAACAAGCATGATTTTCTCAAAGTAGCGACATAGCCAAAACCTTTATGTTATTATGCTTGAAGTGCTATGTTGACAAGGAAGACAACTTGATGTGCTATGCTTATTTTAATGTTTATGCTTTATATTGCTTTGCATCTAACTCATCATCAATTGTCTGTTCTCTCAAAGCCTTTGCTAGCCAAACCTCTGTACTAAGCAGAATTTTTCTTGTGCATCCATACCCTGAAACCAATATTTTCCATATGAGTCCACCATACCTTCGTATTCGTGGTATTCCACTACCACTCCTAAAGTATAGAATTTATGTGTTATCCTTAAATGTTCAAAATCTTCTATTTTGTGCCCCTGTTTTAGCTCATGAGGAAGTAGTAGTTAATTAATGATCTTCTTAAGTTGGACAAGTTTTATCCCAGGATTGCATGTCTATTTGCAAACCCCTAATACGAGGAGGAATTGGCATGAGTGCGCCCAGCTCATAAAATATAATACAACAAACAAACCCTCCTTCACGCTTTGTTCATGAGAAATCAGAAAACTTTAGCAGTGATAAACAAAGGAGATTGCGGGGATGTGATCGTCCCCGTGTGGGAGCCGTTCGTCGAAACTTGTCCAATTTGAGAAGTAATTGAGTTATCTATTAGCATGCTGTTTGATTTAAGGATAGCACATGAGTTTTCCCTACTTCCCTAGAGCAAGGCCTATCTTTTAGTTTTAGGTTGAGTTAGTTATTCCTACTTCTTTCTATTCTTAAAGAGAGAAGACACTTGATGTGACAAGGATTCATTCATATAAAGCTGCATTAAGATCTGTCATACCGCATCCTTGTTGACATTATCATTTGATAAGTAAGTTGTTTGTTAAGCCTGGCTGAAGCAAACATCTTCCTTTGTGTTAACAGTTTCACTTCGTTCCTAACAACATGTTCTTTCAAAAGCTTCAATTGATCTCATAAAAATATAAAAAGAAACAGCAAAAGTAAAAGCTATTAGTTGTTCTTTGACCAAAGACATGTTTGCCATGATTTTATGAGTTTCCTTAGCCCTAATCTTGATTATAATTGTTACTACTCTTTCATAAGGGCCCTATGAGTTGAAGATTGTTGTTGAGGATGTTTGAGTTTGGCGAAGAAATCATGATGCTTCTTGTCTGTATTCTATTTATCGACACTTCACTCTCTAAACTTGTGGACAGGTTTACCGAGCTCAGTTTTCGCTTGGGGACAAGCGAGGTTTAAGCTTGGGGGAGTTGATACGTCCAAAATGCATCACTATTTTATATCGTAATTCGTCCTTATTCATTGATATATTTCACATTACGATGATGTTCTTATGTTGTTTTGGCTTGATTTACACAGTTTGCAACTTTCCGGTGCCGAAGCAGCAGACGCGGGATTCAGCGATAAAAAGTGGACGCTGAGTTGCTGAAGAAGAACACCTCCAAATTACCTGAAAATCTACGGAGGGTATTTTTGAGAGGATTGACGAAGACACGCAAACGAGGGACCAGAGGGGGTCACAGGGTGCCCAGGCGGCCACCTGGCGCGGCCCCCACCCTGGCCACGCCGGGAGGGCGCTTGGAGCCCTGGGACCACCCCAGGCTCCCCCCTCTGGCCTATATATATTCTTCGTCATCCGGAAACCCTAAAAAGAGGAGTTTTTACGGAGTTCCGCCACCGCTCCGTGGCGGAAACTTACAGAGAAGAAAAGGGCTCTCCGGCGGGCAGATTCCGCCGAGGAGATCACCTCCCGGAAGGGAGATCATCTTCATCTTCATCACCATCGTCACGGGCATCATCAAGATCATTATCGACATCATCCCCAACATCAGCACCATCTTCATCTTCATCCAATCTCATCTCACAATTGCAACTTGCATTGTAACTCGTACTATCTATCCTCTCTACTCTACCGGTGTTGATTACTACTTTGTGGTGAATGCTATTGAGTTTTTTTGGAGAAATATCATTATGACCAGATTGTTTACCACCTATTTATCAGCTCTTGTCATGATCTCTTTTATGTCTTGTGAGTAGTTACTTTAGTTCTTGAGGACATGGGAGAAGTCTTGTTGTTAGTAGTCATATGATGTTGAAGTAATATGTGTTGTTTGATATTTAAGTCGTGTTGTTATTTTCCTAGTGGTGTTGTGTGAGTCGAACACTCAACATTTTGCCTTATTAAGAACCTAGGGGAATACATTGTGTATAAAGAATTCTTACGGTGGGTTGCCGGAGTGACAGAAACCTGAACCCCAGTTTGCACACTTTTCACAAGGGAATAATGGATCCTTGACCGTATTGTTGTGGTTAGGCTTTGCCTTAATTTATACCTTTTATTTGCGGATGCTTGCAAGTTGTTTAATCATAAGGGTGCACTTATCTTAGTCTAGAAGGTGTGCTAGCATAGATCCACCCACTCAACACTTATCAACACAAAACATGTTATCAATGCGGAATATGGCGAAAGCGCATGACTACCTCTTCATGTGTCTTCAAGAACGCTTTAGTCTTTATAAGTTCAGTTGCCAGGCTTATCCTTTGCTCAAAAGGATTGGGCCACCTGCTGCTCCTCAGCACCATTTACTTTGCTTGCTTTTGTCTTATTGTTGATTATACCAAAAACCCCTAAAAAGTTATCTTTCAATGCTTGCAGTTATTCCTTGTCCAAAATCACTTATCAATACATTTCGCTCCTCATTGGGTTCGACACTCTTACTTATCGAAAACGATGCAATAGATCCCTGACGGTTGTGGGTCATCAAGCCGTCGTTTACCTGGTTGATTCTGGTTCTGTGACCCCTTGTCGTTACTCTTTTTGCTCTGGGTGACTTTATCTTTTTACAGATCGGCATCCTTGGTTTTGTCCGACTGGGCATACTTGATGACCACGTTCATGAGCTCTCCTATGATACTGGTCGTCCTCTTGAGTCGGCCGAGCTTGTGTACTACAGGCTCGAATCTGCAGTTTATTTCCAGGAAAATTACCGTTGTCTGCGCAGTAATAGTGTCAGAGGAATGGATTATATCTGTGACTCGTCGTGCCCAGCTTAGGGCTGACTCTCCATCTTTCTGGATACAGTGCTCCAAGTCGACTATTGTCGTGGCTCGGTGGCAGGTCCCCTGGAAATTCTTGATGAAGTTCTCTCTGAGGTCCGTCTAAGATGTGATGGAATTCTCTGGGAGATTTTTGAACCATGTGCAATCCGGCTCTTCCAACATCATTGTGAAGTATCGGGCGCATACTTCTTTGACGGCGTGCATCATATCCATGGCGAGGTCATAGGTTTAGATACATGCTGTCGGGTCCATGTCAGCCGTGTAATTTTGGATCTTACGCGTCCCCTTGAAGTCCGAGGGCAAGCGTGTGTTCCTCAAAGCCGGCACCAGGTATCGATTGCCTACTGGCCTGCTGACGAACTCGGTGTTCGGTTCCTGTGGTGGAATTTGGGCTACTGGCTCTACACGTTGATTGGTGTTGGGAGCCGATAGGTCCATGATACTCAATCCTCCCGGAGGGGTCAGATGTACTCTATGGTGGCGCTGGCTGCCTGAGGCCGCTGGAGCCGGCGATTCTTCTTGCCGGCTCACGCTTCGGTATGGAGTTCCATGTATGTATGGGACTCCTTGTGAGTATTGTCCCGACTGTGTGATCGTCGTCTTGAGGAAGTCGACAGCTGCACGGGCAGAACGATATGCTGGGGTGTCTCCCTGAATCGGTGCGTTGGCGAGGTACTGAGTTGCTTCCATGACATTGGCCATGGGGTTGTCGAAGTGGTGGGGAGGTGTATGGAAGCGATCTTGACATGGTGAAGGAGCCGGCTGTCTGGGAGGTGAGAATCCTGGGGGAGTCGGCTAGTCAGGGCTATTGAATAGTGTTTGCCCTTGGCAGTCGAGGGGGAACCGACTCGCGTATCTCTGCGAGTGTGTATAAGCGAGGCTCAGCCGCTGAGCATCTATTAGATCTGACTCTCCCCAGAGGCGTGTGGCTTCCTGGACGAGCCGGGCTTCTTTTTCCATCATCTGTTCTATTTCGTTGTTGGCCTCGGCTCGTAAGTTTTCTATCCGATCCCTCAGCTCGTTCATCGTTGTCTTCCAAGCCTCCTGATTCTCCAGCGTCATTGGTACTGCCAAAGCCTCATCGAGGGAGGTTAGGGCGTCAGCGAGGGCTTGGGATCTAGTAGGAACTTGTACTGATGGACGGGCTGCCGCGTCCCTATTTGCACTAGGGGCCCTAGCGGTTGCTGCGTCTGTGCCTTGGTTGTGAGCCGGCTGGCCTCCTGATCCTCCAGTGTCGTCCATGAACACCGTGGCGCAATACAAAGGTTCTAAGTAGGGAAAAACCGGGTTGTACTCTGGCATGCCGATGCCGAGTCTTTAGTTCCCCACGGATCGGATAAACCCCGCATCTGAGAAGCTTTCCTCACTTGTATGTGAGTCGGGGTCGGTCAGCTCCTCCAAAGCGTCGTGCATTGGGGACTCGATAGAGCGCTCCGACTCTGGAGACTCATCAATGAGTCTGACAAAGGTGCGTTTGGAGTCGGCGTATCGCCGACTTGAAGTTTTGAAAGGTACTTCAGGATCCGGCTCTGGCTCAGATCCGTCTGTCTTGCCGATGAAGATGTGGATGGACCTGATCGGGACCCGATATCCTGATTCGACAGAATCGGCTTCAGGGCCCCAAGCGGAGTCGTCGATGCAGAGCTTCCCGCGCCGGCATCTCGTGGTTCGTCCAACAACGAATCCATCCATGATTTGTAGAGCTCCCTCCAGAATCTCAACACCTGCGAGCGCAGGCCCCACGGTGGGCGCCAACTGTCGTGGGAAAGTCACAGCAGGTGTCTGAAGAGTCGAACTTAACATGGGACCTTTGCTGCGAGGCGATTTCGTGGAGATAGTCGACATAGACAAGAGACTCGGCGATTTACCCAGGTTTCAGCCCCTCTTTGTCTCGAGGTAAAAGCCTACTCCTGCTTCCTCTTATTATGGGTTCCGACTCTCGAAAGAAAAGTCGGTTTGCTCGATTACAAGAGAGTCGGTCATGAACTTTATCTCGACGATATCTAGGTCATGCCGACAAGTGTCTAGTCCTATCTTAGACTAAGATTGTTCCCTCCTCCTGGATCCCATGGACCTTAGCTTATAAAGGCGTCGGGTCCCGGGATTCCGCGAGTCCGACTCCGACACGAGGTGGAGTCCTATTCTACTTTACAAACATGTTATATGCTATACAAGGTAAGTCGAATTCCTTCTATGCCTTCGATCTTCTTTCCTTTGGCGCAACCGGTCTTGGGCCGGGTCTTCTTTTAGTGGGCCTTTGGTAGGCGAGTCGGCCCATAAACCTAATGTCGGGTCATAGGCTTGGTCTATCCCCCTGACAGCACCTGCACTCCCTGGTGGCCCCCCGGCTGCCCCCTTCGCCTATTATTTGTGTTGCCCCGAAATCTCCGAAGAGAGAACCCTTTTTGCGATCTCACCTCTGTTCCGCTGCCACCACGCTTCCAAGATCGGGAACACCAGAAGACCTCTTCCCGGCACCCTGCCAAAGGGAGGATTGACCTTCGTGAGCTTCTCCACCACCATGGACGCTTCCCGGATGATACGTGAGTAGTGCACCTTGGACCATGGGTCCATGATCAGTAGCTATGTGATGTTATCCTCCCCTCTTTGTTCTTCATGGATTAGACCTTGTGAGCTTCCCTACATGATCAAGGCACATATGTAATTCTTTCTGTTGTTGCTATGTTGAGTTTGCTAGGATCTGATGGATTATGAGACTATGTTCAGACTGAAATTCGTCTGCATCTACCTACTGTCTACTTATCTTGGCGTACTGTTCATGCTTTTGAGCATCTTCCTTTTTTTGTAGTATAGTTAGCATTGGTTTGCGCCCGTAATCCTATCAATTGCCCAGTTGTAATTTGTTTACCTTGCATAGTTGTTTATCATCTTTTCGGAGAGAGATATCACTAGTGAACATCATGGGACCCCGGTCCATTTTTCCACCACTGTTTACACCCTCAATTTACTTCCTGTTTTACTTTCTAGTTTCAATTATCACTATCTATTAGTTGTTGCATTGATCCTTTGTATAAAACAAGGTCAGAGAGATTGACAACCTCTCTGAACTTTGTTGGGAGCAAAGTTATTTGTTGTGTGTGCAGGTCCAGGTCAAGGAAGCAACTTTAGTATTAAAAACGGTGTCATTGTTTCCTTGCCACCTACTTGTCGACCTTGGAGTCCTACTGGTCGATATCAACCTTGGTATCTTTGCCAAGGGAAATCTTGCCACTACGCTACATCTCAACCTTCCACTTGGGGTAACCAACGAGGGGCGAGAAGTATTTCCTCGCTAGCATCAGGACCCCAGGACTTCGGTCTACCCACCTAAAGCCCCGTATGACCCGTGGACGAGCCAATACTACACCGGAGCTGGAGGCTCCTCGGGACCGCAGTAGCCGACACCAACTTAAGCCAAAAGCCTAACCTTGGGGGAGTATGTGCCCTTCTCCCCTTTCGATTGTATTATCCGTTGTTGTTCGCTTTGATCTTTTCGAAGTTTTTGCCTGTTCTTCTTTGTTCTCTCTTCATTTGCAAAAACCAAAAAAAATTCTCCTTTCTTTTGCTTTCATTTAACCTTTGAAAAAACCCAAAAAGATTTTTGTTCTCTCTTTAGTTTGCTTTGTTTGTAGAGTTCAGCTCGAGTCCGTGATGGCATCTTCCTTTGATTATATTTTCCTACGTTCGATCGTGCAAGTGACAAGGCAGTAATGACGAAGATCGACGAAAGGGATGCAACAAGGAAAGCCGGTATGAACCCTTTTTGTTTCTACTTTTGTACATATGTGTGTACTTATGATCTAGAGACTAGCTTGTAGCGACATAGTGCTATGCTTACAATGCTTTCCCAGTGGTTCATGATTTCTTTGTGGCTAATCTCAAATAGCTAGAGTGTGTAATGTGTTGTTGAAATGATTTGCATGCATTGCATTGTTCATGGTTTGGCATATTGAAGTGGTATTTCCCTTTGGAGAATTCTTGGATTGACTTGGCACATGTTCACACATGTTTATGACTAAAAATTCTATCATGCCTTAATGATCTTTTTATTTCAGAGTAGATATATCACTTTCATGCCCGATTCAATGTTGGTTTGTCTCTCTGCATGATTATGACCGTTATTGCTCTCTAGTTGGTCGCTTCCCAGTCTTTTGCATACAAATCATTTCAAACTAGTTATTCCATATGAGTCCACCATACCTTCCTATATATGGTATTTACTTGCCATCCCTAACGAAGACTTTCTTGTGCCATCTCAAAATTCATTCAAAATTTTCCTTTTTGTAACCGTACAAGCTCATGGTGCGGTGAGGGAAAATCAGTATCTGATGTCTACGCACGCTTCTATTCTTGTAGACTATGTTACTACTGTAGCAACATCATTGTATCTTTACTTTTCGAGCTTTGTGCCATTTATAGCCTCATATGACAAGGGAAGTGAAAGTTGTGACGTGCTGTCCAAAAAAACAGATTCTGTCCTCGTGACTAGAAAAATCAGAGAAAAATCCCAGTTCATCTTTTTGAGCTAAGTTTTTTACACAGCGTGCTCTATACAATTACGAAACTTTCGTATGTTCTGAGTTTTTTGATTTGAGTTGCAAAAGTACCCCTAAAAAATTCGTTTCTACCTGCTGGTCTGTTTTTCACAGATTCTGTCATGTTTTGCCTTTTCTTCGTTTTGCAAACCTTAAGCCTGCTTTTTCTTTGCAAAAACTTTTTGGCAATCTTGACAAACAGTATCTCTTAAAGAATATATTTATTTCCAGTAGAGAAAAATTATTTTATTATGGGTACTAACCTCGCTAATCAGATTATGATGAGTTATGTATGAAGGGAGTTTTCAAGTGTGCGAGGGAAGATGATGAAAGAAGATTCAGGAGTGTCAAGCGCTCAAGCTTGGGGATGCCCCCATGAATCCCCAAGAAATATTCAAGGAGACTCAAGCGTCTAAGCTTGGGGATGCCCCCGTGCATACCCTTTCCATCAACAATTATCAGTTCGTCTCTCGTTTCACTATATTTTTATCACTTCATGCATTATGTGCTATGCTTGGAGCGTCTCGCTCTTAGGTTCTATTTTTAGTTTTCTTTAGCTTTGCTTGCTGTTCATAACAATTTAGAACCCAGCTTTATTTGTGTGGGAGAGAAAAACGCTCCACTTTCAAAATCTAGAACACAACATAGGACTTTTCCATGCTTATCTTTGTTGTGTGTGTTCTTTATCTTTTTCATAGCTACTGTCATGTTTTGCTCTTAGTTTTCATGCTTATCTTTTAAAAGATATTTTGTTTAGTTTGTTGCTGTAACTCTCTTGAGTTTTCAGGTTTATCTTGTTTAGAGAGTTTGCCTGTTGCACTGAGTTTTGTGTCTTGACCTGAAGTAGGTAATTGAGGTTGCTATTCTTTTGTAGTAGTAACTTGCAATAGTTTTGAGGTATTGTTTTGAGTAATGTTTGGACTTTTTGTGTCAAGATCTTTAGCCTATTAGTGATAGATGTCGTATTTTGGGCAATTCGTGTTTATTTTCAAAACTTACAAAATTAGTTGAGAACTTTAGCTACTAGATGGATCACTACTCTTCTGAGGGGTCGGATATTAGAGCACACTCACGTACCATGAGTCGAGGATGCGCAAGGATAACCAAACCCCCATACACTCCTCCTCGTGGTACTTGTCTCTTTGTGAAACCTCCTTATTAGATTGAGAGTTACCGATAATAAGTGCATGAGTTCTTCGAACTAATGTGAGTATTCGAAAGTTGACACTTCCACCTTTCCAAATTTTTCTAGCGTTTCCTGTGTCGTGCATTGCTTTCTTCTCACTCCGAGATTTGGCATCCACCTTCGCCGGTATATCCAAACCCTTGGCACGATACGCTCTGTCATCATAAACCTCCTTATATCCTTCCTCAAAACAGCCACCATACCTACCTACCAAGGCATTTCCATAGCCTTTCCGAGATATATTGCAGTGCAACATCCATCTTCTCATGACTTGATCTTCATGTCATACATGCTACTTGCTCGATCGATGAGCCGCATGCTAGTTGGGCCTTGCCCTAATCATTGCTACATGACGCGCTAGTATCATTGCATATCCTGCTACACTGGCAGAGGCATACATTTGCATACATCATGATAGTTACATCTTCTTTAAGATTTGAGTAATTTGTAAAGTGTGAAAGATCTTCTATACTTTTTGTAATATATAGAGTGTTGCCCCTAAAGTGAGGAAAAGATCCCAAAGTGGACAAAATAAAAGATCCCAAAGAGGACAAATGAGAGAAATAGAAAGAGCCATTGAGGCCACCAAAAAAATAGAAAAAAAATAGAAAAAGGAGAAAAAGAAAAAAAAAGAGAGAAGGGGGCACACTACTATTCCTTTTGAGAGATCCACACTCGTACTCCCTCTTATATCTTGTACTCCATAGAGATTATCATTCATGCATATAGCTATGTGGGGACCTTCAAACTATAGAACTTGGCTTGTATATTTCAACGATGAGCCTCCTCAAATGAGCTCTAGGTCTTCTTGAGCAAGCAAGTTGGATGCACCCCCACTAGTTACATTGGAGAGCTTACCTTAGCTCACATGTGCATCCGTTGCATGGAAATCCCTACTTCTCCCATCATATCTATCATTTGGCTTTCTCTCGCCTATGATTGTCCTCATTGATATGGGCCTTTCACACCTTTTTGTCTTCCTCCTCCACCATATTCTCTCTTTACCATCCTAAGTGTCAACTTTCTTGCTTACGCTCATCCATTGCATGAGTGCTCAAAATGTCGAAAAGGAGTGGATCATTTTGACTTGTAACTGGCTAGTGGTCTAGGGACGAGTCAAAATAAGATTCCAAAGAAGACCAAGTGAGAAACTTTAGTAGATTGAGTTCTCAACACAAAAATACTTTTTCTCGTATATCCTTATCCCCTTTCTTGCACGCAAACACCATTTGGAGACATTCGAGTCACGGACAGCGAAAGCTCTTGCACCTTTATGTTCTTATGTTGCTTGTTTCAATACTAAATATAGACTCTTGTCTGTTATGACTTGAATTGAATTACATGCCTTTATTGCTTTACATAAAAGTTCTTATATGGTTGTTAGCTTGTCACCAAAGAAATTATGCTTTTATCATTTACCTACTCGAGGACGAGCAGGAATTAAGCTTGGGGATGTTGATACGTCCAAAAATTATCTATAATTTCTGCTTGCTCCATGCCTCTTTTGTGTGATATTGCTATGATATTGATGAACTTCCATACACTTTTGATCATATTTGGACTAACCTATTAACTCAGTGCACCCCAGTGCCAGTTCATGTTTTCTGCTGTTTTTCTATTTCAGGTTTCCCCCATATAAAAAGTGCTCCAAAAATTCGGGAAAAATCCAATAAAAAATCTGCGTACAGGAAGATTTCGGAATCACCGAGGGGGGGCAGAGGGGACCCACCAGGGCCCCAGGCGCCCTCCCGGCGCGCCCTAGGGTGGGGCCGCGCTAGGGGCCGCCTGGACCCTCTGGTGGCTGCCCTGGCTGCCCCCCTTTTCCTATTTATTCCCCGTGACGCAAAAACCCCGAGACGGGAACCATTTTTCGCAATCTCTCCTCTGTTCCGTCGCCGCCACGCTTCCAAGATCGGGAGCACTAGAAGACCTCTTCCCGGCACCCTGCCGGAGGGAGGAATCACCTCCGGGATCTTCTCCACCACCATGGATGCTTCCCGGATGAACCGTGAGTAGTCCACCTTGGACCATGGGTCTATAATCAGTAGCTATGTGATGTTCTCCTCCCCTCTTTGTTCTTCATGGATTAGACCTCGTGAGCTTCCCTACATGATCGAGGCACTTATGTAATATTTCTGCTGTTGCTATGTTGAGTTTGCTGGGATCCGATGGATTATGAGATTATGTTCAGATTGTGTTTGAGTAATATATTTGATTCTCCTCTTTTATATTTATGTTCTTGAGTAATTCTTGCATGTTCTCCGTTGATGTTTATTGCTTTGGCCAAGTAGTAGGTAGTGACTCCAAGAGGGAGCGTTATGCATGATTGTGGGTTCATGCCCCCCGATGACTAGCTTGAGTGACAGAAACATGAGTCTAAGGGATGTGGTTTTTCCACAAGGGGGAAAAAACGGTGCTTGTACTTGCGGGTGCAAGGATTGTTTACTTTACGCAAAGTTCTTTAATGCAGTTGTCCGTTGCTTTGAGTTTACACTTTGGGTGGGATTCGCAACTTAATACCAGCGAGATGTTCTGGATAGATATCTCAAGGTGGATGATTAGTAGGTAGATGCAGATGGATTTCGGTCTACTTGTCTTGGCGCACCGCCCATGCTTTTGAGCCTCTTCCTTTCTTTATAGCATAATTAGCATTGGTTTGCGCACATAATCCTGTCAATTGCCCAGCTGTGATTTGTTTACCTCGCATAGCTATTTTATCGTCTTTTGGGAGAGAGACATCACTAGTGAACATCATAGGACCCCGGTCCATATTTCCTACACTGTTTACACTATCAATTTACCTTCAGTATTTACTTTTCCGTGGCTATCACTATCATTATTATCCCGTGCGTTTTATCCTTTGTAAACAACAAGACCGGAGGGATTGACAACACCTTTGTACTCGTTGGGAGCAATGTTATTTGTTGTGTGTGTAGGTCCACGCCTACCGCCAATCTCTGGCGCCGTTTTCACCTTCCTGTCGTTGTCGGAGTCCTACTGGAGACAAACCTTGGTATCTTCACCGAGGGAAATTTGCTGTTGTCTACATATCAACCTTCCACTTTGGGTAACCAACGAGGGGGCGTTAATTCTTACTATCATGGGTCCACCCCCTTCCATCTTTATCTCTTCGGGAAGCTTCCGGGACGATGATTTTGTATATAATTTTTCCGGAATTTATTACGCACTTTTAATGGCTGGAAAACCTGAAATACAAAAACATCAGAAAACAGGAACTGGCAACTGGGTGCACTGAGTTAATATGTTAGTCCAAATATGATCAAAAGTGTATGAAAGTTCAAGAAAAACATGGCAAAGTCACACAAATCATGCATGGACCAAGCAGAAATTATAGATACATTTGGGACGTATCAACAACGAGAGCTCTTGCACCTTTATGTTCATACTTTGCTAGTTTCAATATTAGATATAGACTCTTTCTTGTTGTTATCTTGACTTGAATTGCACATCTTAATTGCTTTACTTTGAAGTTCTTATATGTGTGTTAGCATGTCACCACAGAAATTATCTGTGTTATCATTTACCTACTCGAGGACGAGCAGGAATTATGCTTGGGGATGTTGATACGTCCCAAATGTATCTATAATTTCTGCTTGTTCCATGCACTTTTATGTGACATTGTTACATGTTTTGCTACACTTTCATATCATTTTACACATATTTGGACTAACCTACTAACTCAGTGCACCCAGTGCCAGTTTCTGTCTGCTGATGCGTGTGAATTGTATGTTTATACCCATATTTACAGTGCCTGAAAAATTCCATACAAATATATAAAAAATCAGCGTTCCAGAAGACTCTAGACGCCCGAAGGAGAGCCGAAGGGGGGCCACCCGCCTCCCAGGCGGCCTGCCCGAGCGGCCTAGGGGAGGTCACGCCATGAGGCTGCCTAGTAGACTGGGACCACCCCTGGTGCCCCCCTTTGGCCCTATTTTTACCCTCGCGGAGGAAACCCTGATTCAAGAACTCCTTTTTCCAAAAGTGATTCCGATCTTCGCCACCATCGCCGACAAGCTTCGGGGGACCAGAATTCCTGTGTCGGCATCCTTCCAGGTGGGGGAGAGCCCCCGGATTCATCTCTATTGACGTTGCTTCCTCTGTCGTCGTTTGGTAACGGCAGCTGCCATGGGGATGGCTAAATAGGGGGACAAACCGAGGTGAGTGTCGATGGTTCCGGAATCGAGAATGGGGACAACACAGTGAGACACCACGATGTACCCAGGTTCGGGGCTCTCCGTAGAGATAACACCCCTAGTCTTACCGAGCTAGCTATAAGCAATAACTCGGGCTACAATGAATGCTCCTTGAGTTGTATGAGAGGAAGGGGAAGAGGGCTCTAGGCACAACTTTGTCCTTGCTCTCTCTCTCTCTCTGGTGGGTGAAAGGGTAGTAAATGTGGTCGTTGTCCCCCACACAGGAGGGGTTCCCGGGACTCTTATAGACCGAGCCCGAGGTGCTAAGGTAATTACACAGTAGAGGGGGACCCAGATGTAAGCCTCGGATAACTGGTTGCGGCCCCCTGACATATGCTCTCCGGCTAACCCGGAGTAGACTTGCAGCTCTCCATGCTGCTAGCTTGTAGGTCTTGTGCAGTGAATAGTGAAGCTAGAAGCTTGGACTTGTCGGCCTGTCTGCGTGAACCGCACTGGAGGGGACATCACGTCCCCGGCCAGGCCGACGAATGAACTGGGCTTCTCTGCCATCTGGATCTTCTGGGATTGAGCATTTGTGACCTTGTACCAGGTGTCCGACCTTGGCCAAAGTCAACTCTCGGTGTTAGCTCGGATGGAGCTATATCTTCTTGGGCCTAATGAACTTAGGTGAGGCCGATTGCACACTCCTGGGGAAATCGGCCTCCAACCTAACCAGCTCGGCCTTCTGGAGATCAGTCTTGTACTTGCTCAGTCTTCTTCTAGATCGGTGATCCTTAGATCGGTGATCTTCAGGTCGGCCTTGACTAGATCGGCCTTCCTCCGAATGTCGGTCTTCAGGTCGGCCCAACTTAGCTCGTCCTTACTTAGATTGGTCGTCCTCAGATCGGCGATCTTTGTCTTGAAGTATTATTGCTCCTGGGTGACCCTACCCGAGGTTCATTCCCACGACAGTAGCCCCTGAAGCTGCGGAGGTCCCGCCGAAATAAATGACAGCGGGGCCTGCGCAGGTTCCTCCCATATTTCTGTTGAATCTTGTGGTATATGCTTTGCTTTGCTGACCGATTTCTCTCAATTGGACGATTTCTCGCAGTTGGCCAATTGCTCTTGTTTAGTTCGGATGCTTCTCAACCGACCGATTGCAAACCATGCTCGGCTGATTTCTCTTGTCGCTTTTGCCGATTGCTTCTTCCGTTCAGCCAATCTGGCCAACGGTTGCTTTGACCAGAATGTTGACCAAAACTTGCCGCTTCAAATTCGCCGCGGAATACGGGACGACGTGCCACGATTGATGTGACATAACGGCTGCCTCGGGCCACGCGCGCATGTCCCTTCCCATCCGCAGGATCTTCTGCGCCTTGATCTTGTATTGCTCTGGCGATACACGAGGCCACACCAGTTACAGAGATGCCACACCGAATCCCACCACCACCCCTTGGCCCAATAATTATCCGAGGTGGTGGCGATGTGGCTCGCCCCCGCCCACTTTGCCTTCTCTTCTTCCTCGCGCTCTTCCTCCTCTGTCTCTGCCGCCGCCGCTGCCACCGCCAAGAGCTGGATTTGCCCCAACAAGTTTCGCCTCCTGCCCCTTGTCGCCGCCGCCATTGGTGGACGCGGCTCTCGAGCGCCGCCAGCACCTCCGTCGCCGTCAACGCCACCTTCCGCCACGGATTCTGGCTACTCCATGGGGGACCAGGATCTCCCCGCCTCCATCATGCGTGGCGCCTGGAAAGGCTCCAATGTTCGCGAGATGGAAATGCTCCTTCTCCGCCGCGCCCACAAGATCCCGGCGAACATCGACTTCTGCGTCTCCGGGCCCGAGCGCACCGGTACCGCTCGCTGGTGAGCGCGTCGTCTTCCTAGCTCATTTCGAGCGCGGCTTCGGGCTCTGTCGGGGGAATATCCCACGGCTAGACATGGCTTGGAGACAAAGAGGGTCGGATGACAAGAGCCGTCTTGCAAGATGGAAGCCGAACGAAGGAATCAAGATGGAGTCCACCTAAGTTGGAAGATATGAAAAGCTACAAGACTTAGAGTAGGACTCGGATTGATATTCCACTTATAATAAAAGAAGAGACTAGTTTGTATACTACTAGGACTCTACATGTAAGCCTCCCCCTTCCACCTATATAAGGAGGGGCTAGGGCGCCCAAAGGGACAACTTCAATAGACTCTAGATTAGAGATTAGTCTCGGGTCATCCAAACCCGAGGCAACTAGACACAACTATAGGAGAGCCGGTGACTCTTCGTGAGCAAAGGAATAAGACCTAGCCACAAACAGCATGTAGGGTTTTTATCGGACGATGTTTCCCGGGGCCCGAAGCTACATAAATTGCGTCTCTCTCTGTGTGATTTTCTTCCTCCTCATACACTCGTAGCAAAGGCCCCATAATCAAGTACGACTCTACGAACATCTGCCGTGACTTTCCCACGACAGTTGGCGCCCACCGTGGGGCCTGCGCAGAAAGGTGTTGTCTTCTTGAAGGAAGTTCTCACAGGGATCGAGAAGCTCGTGATCGGCCGGAAGAAAAAGAACCGGCATGAATCAATCTACATCAATAAATCGGCGATCCATCGACTCTGGCGGGACTCAATCCAACTCGTGTTCATAGCAATCTAGATTTATTCGACATCTACTTCGACTTCAAGCTCGTTCGTCGAGACCGAAAATCTACTGCGACAACGGCATAAATCAGACGCCGGATCGTTACCATGATCCTGTAGCGGCGTTCTAATCCAGTCTTACGGAAACGCTACTAGTACTCCATGCAAGACTGGCCGATGCAAACTCGTTGGCTGGTTAAAGATCTGATGAATCGCCTATCTTCCAAGCAGTTATTGATTTAATCAACCTTGAAGATAATCAGGTTGTCGATCGGATCTCATGCAAACTCTGGACCACGATCTAATCCGGAGCAGAACGAACCCAATACTAACAAGGCTTGAATCATAAAAACCCCAACCGCTGCATCCGGACTTCAACACGGCACGGCCGCGCTGCGCTCCCGCGTGAGCCGACTCTCGCATACGCAATCAACACGGCTGCCCCGTACGCAGGACAAATACACTACCGAGTTGTACGTCCACGGGGTAAAATCAAAGATGAGTACGGCAGATGCTGCTACTAGTTGATTGATGGATTGGATAATCCACGTACTAGTAGTAGTACTTGAGCCGATAAAAAAAGGAAAATTTTGCAGCCAAGTACATGGGCTAGAAGACCACGTTTTTCATTGTTGCCATCGTTCGGAAACAAGCCAAGGAGGCAGCTTCATGTGGACATACATACCTTCCTAGGCCGGCTTCTCGAGCGCCGCATAGCTCCCGGCTTCCTCCAGCGCAAGCGCGTGCTTGCCGGTTTGCTCAGCAGCCTCACAATGCCAACTTCGTGCACTTGGTCGTTCGGGCCGTCGACTCCAGTACAACGTTGTACCTGATTATCACGACCACTCTCACTCAGGGGGTCGACTTCTAGCGCCCGGCCTCGATGATAGCACGGCAACGCCGCCAAGTCTCCCGCGTGCCAACTCCAGCCTTGCTCCGGCTCGTCGGCCTCCTGCAGAAGCCGACTTTAATACAACATAACTACAAGTGATTGGATAATAAACCAGGTCGAGCCATCGCCGGCTTACAGCACCGTGCTCGATATCCACATAGCGCTGACATATAGCGCCGCCTTCAAGGCTCACGTCAGCACTGACTTACGCACCGCACCTGACGCTTAAATCCACCCCCGACTCGTTACGTTGGCCGGGTTATCAAGTGTCGACTCCTACGAGATCAACTACAACCTCACCGCGTCCGACTTCCATGGTGTTTTGGGCTTATTCTGCATCATCAGATCAGTACAAAGAATCTCAAGCCGACTCCTCAAGTCGACACAAGACTCGGGGGCTATACCTCCGCTAGGATCTATCGGAAATTCAGAACAAATCAATAAAGCTTTCATGGGTTTGATAATTTCGGCTCTTCAAAATCCCGGCTCCCTTCATGAGTTCCGGTTAATTGAAGATCCCGGCTCCCTTCATGAGTTTCGGTTAATTGAAAATCCCGACTCCCTTCGTGAGTTCCGGTTTATTGAAAATCCCGGCTCCCTTCGTGAGTTTCGGTTTATTGAAAATCTCAACTTCCTTCATGAGTTCCGGTTTATTGAAAATCCCGGCTCCCATAGTGAGTTCCGATTTATTGAAAAATTCCGGCTCCTTCTTGAGTTCTGGCTCATCAAAAATTCCGGCTCCTCGATGAGTTCTGGTTCGTCGAGACTTCTGGATCCTTTATGGATCCAGGATCATTACAAATTACCGACTTCACAAGAAACCTCGGTAAGACTCGGCACTTATGGAACCCAGAATTTGTCATTTTATGCATTGCACCTTTATTTTCATATCATGATGCATTGCATCTTCTGCATACACATAAGTCGACTTTCGTCGCATCGGCTATCGCCATACATATAAGTCGACTTTCGTCGCATTAGGCTATCGCCATATCTAACACACTTGATTTTCATCGCACTAGGCTCTCGCCATAATTTATAAAGTCAATTTTCATCGCACTAGACTTTCGCCACAATCCATAAAGTCGATCTTCATCGCACTAGGCTTAAGCCACATCTAAAGTCGACTCTCGTCGCACCGGCTCTCGCCACACTTATGCATAAAGTCGACTTTCATACTACGTATTCTTTCATATTGCATAATACATTTCATCATGCATATTGCATCATACATTACATATTTTTACACCTTTTATCAGAGACCTGGGGGCTTGATCAACTCTTTATCGGCTCTGAGCATGTATATTGCTTAGTCAGGAGAATCGGGGAGCTCGATGATACTCATCGACTCTTAATTGAGAAGCCGGCATATATATGTAAAACTCCACATGTGTATGACTTATTCAGGGGAAGTAGGGGAGTTTGATGGCACCCATCGACTCTTAACTGAAGAAATCCCGGTATATACATGAATTGGTCACCCACGCCGTTTGGCCTGTATAGCTCAAGCTCATATGACTAACGTGAACTCGGTTGGTCTAAACTTTGGGGGCTTACATAAAACGCCTATCGAGTTTAGTCCTGAGAGCCAGGCACGCTAGTCATATATGCCGGTTTCACAGAGAAGTTTCTACTCTTGAACCAATAATCTCTCTCAACGCGAGAAGATAAGGCATGAGTCGACTTCTACTAGCCTTTGCATTCCCTTTTTGCATTCAAACATCATCCTGCATTCTCAGTTATTCATAACAATGAACCATCTTCTGCATTCTTAAGTCGACTTCCGTCGCACCGGCTCCCGCCATATATATAAGTCGACTTCCGTCGCACCGGCTCTCTCCATATATATATAAGTCGACACTTGTCGCACTGGCTCTCGCCATATAAAATATATAAGTCAACTTTCGTCGCACCGGCTCTCGCCATATTCAGATGCTCATATCGACTTGGAATTGGCACACATTATTACAAGTTGCTGAAGGAAACATATTCCAGCACTCGAAGGGCCACTCTATTTGGAAACTGGGAACACAACCCATCATATCATATCTACCGGATTCAGCAAATTCGCATTCATCGGTTTTTATCAGCAAACAATCATATGCCGTCTTGAACAAAAATTGCCGGCCTTGGCATATAATACTTGTCGACTTCAGAAAACAAGCAAGAAATTGGAAGTCCCAGGTTGCTGCACGCAAGACAACCTGGCACTTGGGGGCTACACTACTCCGAAGAAAATTTCACAAGTATAATTCCTAGGTTACTGTAGGCAAGAAAACCCGATGCTTGGGGGCTACACCAGCATGGTTGTTTTATATACGAAACTCCAAGTCATCACGAGATGATAAACTCAGAGCTTGGGGGACACAGGTGATATGGACATAAAATTTCCCGTAAAAAATTTCTCGAGTCCTTTTGACAAGACACGGAAGAGCAAAAAGCAACATTGAACTCAAACATGGAAGAGCTCAAAATTGAATCATATCGGGTTCACTGACATGAATCAGGGGAGCAAGCCGGCCTAATGGTTTGGCCTCCAGACCCGGTCTTTATCCTAACTATTAATTATATTGGAAGTTTACTATGGACGCACACCTAGCATTCTCTTCTACGACAATCTCATTGCCAAGGAAAAGAAGAGGAAAAATGAAGCCCACGCTAAGATTGCGTCCAAGCTAAACTTAGGGGATAATGTCGGGGGAATATCCCACCGCTAAACCCAGCTTGGAGACAAAGCCGGTCGGATGACAAGAGACGGCTTGCAAGATGGAAGCCGGACGAAGGAATCAAGACGGAGTCCACCTAACTTGGAAGATATGAAAAGCTACAAGACTTAGAGTAGGACCCAGATGATATTCGACTTATAATAAAAGAAGAAAATAGTTTGTATCCTACTAGGACTCTACATGTAAGCCTCCCCCTTCCACCTATATAAGGAGGGGGTAGGGCGCCCCAAAGGGACAACTTCAATAGACTCTAGATTAGAGATTAGTCCCGGGTCATCTAAACCCGAGGCAACTAGTGTTGGGAATGTGCCCTAGAGGCAAATAAAATATGTTTTATCGAGCATATTCCATTAGTTCATAATACGTTTGATACTATGCTAGAACTGTATTAAGCGGAAACATTAATACAGGTGTGGTATACAAACAACCAGGTCCCTAGTTAACCCTAGTATACTAGTCCATTGGGCGATTGATGATCAAGGTTTCCTGATCATGAGACAATGGCGTCTGTTGACAATGGAGTCGTATCATTGGATAATGATATGATGGACATACACCCACCAGAAGTGTTGCGATGTGATCAAGTCACATAGTTCGACATTGCGATAACTATAACGTAGTGACCAGATCCTTTGACCGTAATGATCATACGTAATTGTCATCTATGAGGAGACTTTGATTTGTATCCCACCGCCTGACTGAAATATGCTGGCCATAACGGTGCACTTTGGGTATTCCGAAATAGATGGTTGATGAGTATGCAAATAGATCAAAGCGGGATTTGTCAATCCGTGTGACGGATAGGTACTCTGGGCCCACTCGGTGATGTTACATCATAAAGTTTGCAAACGTGTGACTAGGTCACGGAGTTGTAATATCACGGGAACGAGTAAACTTGTTTGTTGAGAACGAGGACGAACTAGGTATAGTGGATACCGATGATCAAACCTCGGACAAGAAAAGTACCATGGGACAAAGGGAACAGGCACACGGTTAACGGATCCAACAACGATTGAAGTTCATTCGATGGAAGCGCAGGGGCTATCAAGGATTGTAACCAGGTCCAATTGATTAGTCATTGATCAATGAGAATTGTCTCGATCATGTCTGCTGTTTCCCGGACCGTAGGGTGTTACACTTAAGGGTACTCGACGCAGTAAGGATTGATTCGGGATCACCGGAGAAATTGGAGAGAACACCGGAATTGTTCCGGTGATGGCCGGAATTGTTCCGATGAAGGCCGGAAGTTGTTCTGGGTATTTTGAAAGGTTCAAAATATATTTAATAATGTTTAATATATGTTTTATTATTTAATTATCTGAATTAAATATTAAAATGTATTTAAATATAATTAAAAATGAATTAAAAGGCATATGGGCCTCATAGGGCCCATTAGGGGGAGAGGGAGTCCTCCCCCATGGGCCATGGCGCCATGAGGGGGCCCACCCCCCTTATTGGTGCGCCATAACCCCCTCTTGGGATTAGTCCCACCCCGGAAGTGGAGGGGGGGTGTCAACCCTCCTTGGCCTATATAAGGAGGGGTAGGGGTGCCCTTTTAATCATGAATTATTTGAGAAAAGTTTCTCATCTCTCTCCCTCCTTTCTCCTTCCTATGAGTGGACTCCCCTTGTTTGGAGGCTGCTCTGGGTTGGGGATTTCTCCACTATACGCACGCCGTCGTGCTGCTGGAATCGGGATCCGAATCCATCTTCTTTCCGCTGCTCTACTGGTTCGGAGCCCGGAGGGACGTCGGGTATACTGTATGTGTATAATCCCGCGAGGCACTACACTTGTGGTGCTACTTCATCGTCGTGGTCGTATCGCGAGGTCTTCATCAGCAACGTTCCGACGGGGACGTAATCCCGTCATCGGTCTGCAAGGATCGGGTGGCTACAGGAGTCGTCGTGGATCTGCGCGGCATCGGGGATTGCCGGTACGACTACACCAACCACGTTCATGCGGGAACGTTTCCCGCTTAACGGACTACATACTGGTATGTGATCTATTTCTGTCCGTTACTTGCATCAGCATAGCATAGGTCTTGGGATTGGGTATCGTAGGTCAAGGAAAAATTTGTGTTTTCTGCCCCGAACCCCAACAGTGGTATCATGAGCAAGGCTATGCGTAGATGTATTGTACGGATAGAACACATCTAGTATGTGGGCATAAATTCTCAATTGTTACCCTCTCACGTGTACTCATTTAGCGTTGCGGCAATGTTTGATGAAGCGGCCCCCGACCGACCTTACGCGTTTACGCGAGACTGGTTCCACGCTTGACATATGGCTTGTACCATATAAAGTGGCTGGGGGGTGTCTGTCTCTCTGCATTAGCGATGCGAAGATGTTTTCAACGGAGGGCCCCGACAGGGGTGTAATAGAGACAATTGCGGGATTGGTGTTGTGGCTTGTTTTCGCAGGATAGAAAGCGGTTCTTTTCTCGAAACCCCTAGCAGCCACGTAAAACTTGCAAAAGATAAAGTAGAAAGGCGTTTTCAACTTTAATTTGCATGTCGGGGGGAATCATAGCATGTATGATTTATACTGTTGCATCCTGTTTTGCTAATATGTTAGATATACGATGGTAGCATAATAGGATGATCCCTCACTAATCCAACAAAGTGTCCTTCCTTAGTGAAGCACCATCTGGAAAGTTCTTCATTATGGAGGCATCACGTGTCACACGGGTGTCAAACATTTTTACGTTCACAAGAGATGGGTGGAGCAAGCCTAGCATGTCCAGAAACATGGCCTTGCATACACAGCATATACTCACTAAGGTTATTGTGGCGAGCCTGGCATGTGCAAACATGGCCTCGGGACACAAGAGACCGAAAGGTCGAGCATGAGTCACATGGATGATGTGATTGACATGATGGCCTACCTTGAACAACATACTGATGGTCGTGTCACACGGGGGAGGTATGTTCTTCAAGGATCGTGCAATCACTTAGAACAAACTATGAGGGATGTTTGTCTGAGTGGGAGTTCCAGAATTGTTTTTGAAACATGAACTCCATATTATGAACTTAATCTTCATGTCTTTGCAAATATCATTGTAGATAACGTCATACCAATGTTTAGAACTATGGCTCTTTTAGTATGATAGAACTTAAGGTAAATGGGTCTTACTTCATTGATGTGTACCAACACCATTAGAGACATACTCGTTAGTAATGACTTGTTAAACATAATATGAAGAACTGCTAGGAGATACACCTGATAACTCCGTATTCAAGGAAGATGATGATGAGTATCGTACTCACCGTCACTTATGAATGACTGTCCAATACACCATACTTCATTCTATGAGTCTGAATTGTGAATGCATGTTAACCAACACGTATGACGTGCTAGGTGAACTTGAAAGCACTTGGTCACAAATCAGAGAAATGGAATATGAGTATATGGACGGGGTTTCTTTCAACTATGGTGGAAGGAACAACCTGCTGAGAAAGTCACTTGGAAAATGTATAAGATACATGGAAAACCTTGTGTATAACTTGGACTACTGAATGAATGGTTACTTTGCGATAACTAGGGAGTTACATCCGCTTCCTCCTAGTTACAAAGACCATGTCTGGACTATGTCATGAAGGAGAATCGTTCACCTGTCATGAGGTCATGGTTAAAGTTAAGAACTTTAAGAGTAGAACCAATGCAGGAATGGTCATTGACGGAGAAAGTATATTTGATATACGAGTTATAAATGTCTTTCCCATGAAACACTAATTGCGGTTGATTAAGTATTCGATGCTTGAACTTACTGCTTGAGAGTGTCTTGGGAGGGATGAGGTGACAATGTGTGCTGACGGCAATCAAGATAGTTGATGGTCGACAACACTCTCCCTCTACATCTATCAATTGATTAATATATGAATAAATTTTATGATCGTTTGAATGAGGACTTTATTAGTGTGTCTTGCATCTCGCAAAGACAATTATTCATATTAGTGAGAAACAAGTCAGTTGTTCCCCTTTTATGAATGGTATCTATTATGGTCACATTACGATTGTGAATGAGTTATTCTTATATTGATGATAGTTGTTTGATCATTTATAAGAAATATTGTAATGCCAAGAAATATCCAGGCTTAATAATGACACTACAGTTTAAGTCATGAATGGTATGATGATGTCTTAAGATACTTGATCTCTTGACATATACAAACCATGCTTTTGAGGTGAGATGACTAAAACCTCGCATTCTGGTAAAACAGATTGTGTACTGATTGTTGAGTATCATACATTGTGATGTATCGTATGTCAGCATGTGGTGAATTTCATTATTTCGTGAACTTCGTATGTGGACTTAGATGAATATTTGTATTCACTAATGAAACATGAGTCTGAAATAGTTTGATATGATCAACAGGGATTTCAGAGTAAAAATGGATATTAAATTAACAAGAAAGACAAGTCTCTACGATTTGATCAAAGTGACAAATGTTTTGAGTTAGTCTTGGGCATAAAGACTTGTGTGAAAGTTGTTCCACAAATTGCAATGTCTTGAGACACTTCAATATGATTGACGTGCATGAACATTGTGATCATATTCTATGAAAAAGTGTATGGTCTAAGTTATCTCTTACCAAGTTACGTTATTATTTTTTAGAGTTATTAATTTAATATGCAAACACTCACTTCAGCATAGGGAACCATCTGAGTTCGTGGAAACCAACACTATATATGTCATGGTGTGTTGTGGTTTCTAGGAAGCTTGATTTATGTAAGATAAATTATCTTTGTAGTGTATCCTTAGACAACTATGGATGCATCTTCCACAACTAGAACCAAAAGGAGCAAAACTTGTATTGCTATGTTTGGTGTTTGTCAAGAATTGTTCTTGATAAATGTGGTAATGGAAGAAAAGTGAAAGTTCAACCAAGGTAATTGACCTTGCCTCCAAATGTCAGAGTAGTGCAACGGAATATGTTCTGGAAGCAAAGCTCTACAATAAGAGGAGAAACTAATGATAATGATCATGATTTTTCTGATGGGAGCTTTTACTAAGAAAGGTAGGATTCAAGAATATATATTTGCCCTTGGTGCAAAACGATATTCATGATTCATTTGTCATGTTAATGGAACAAGACATTCCTACGAACTACAAAGAAGCGATGGTGGACCTAAGTACGAGATATGACTATGAGTCATGAAATCCTATGTTGAGTTACATTTAAGATTGCTTGAATCTTATCAAGTAAGGAGGTTACTTGATATTCACAATAACTTCAGAGTTATGAGGAATAAATGTGAACATCAAAGGGACGTCAAGATTGGTTTGTCACAAAGATTGTTTCTGACAAATTCAATGGGTTGACTACAATGTGTAGCAATGCTTGAGTCAAAGGGATATTCACTACGATTGATCCAGGATTGTTATCAATACCGTGACTTCCTCAAATCTTGTATTTGAAGAAGTGTTGTAATTGGTACAACCAGAAGGTTTTGGAAAAACATATGGATACTAGTGTCTCGTAAACTGAATTCTTGATTTGATGAATGATCAAAGGATTTTGGACTTAGCCAAAATATCGAGGAAACATGCATTTGCATGAAACTGAGTGGGAGCTGAATAGTTTCCTGAAACTTGATATATGTAGACGACATATTTTGAGTGGGAGCTATGGGAGTATTATCCTAGCCTTATATGTAAATGACATATTTGAGTAGGAGCCATGTGGTTAGTATCCTGAACTTAATATGTGTCTGACATATCTAAGTGGGAGCCATGTGGATGTTATCCTTGTCTTATATGTGGCTGACATATTTGAGTGGGAGCAATATGAGTGTTATCCTATAACTTAATATGTGCATGACATATTTGAGTGGGAGCATGATAACATTCTCATATATGGATAACATATTATGAATGGTGCAGTTTGTGTTAATGATTATTTGAATCGTTCATAAATGAAGATGAATAAAGTATTAAGCATTGAAGATCTATTAAGATAGATATGTGTTTAATAACATTGAGTCGTAATACTTTCCTGGATAAGATTCTGAAGGAGTTCAGAATGGGACAAGTCAAAGAAGTGGTCCTTACTTGTATATCCAAGAGAAGTATTGAGTTAATCTCAGTACAAGAACAATGGTTAATGGTTAATGAAAGAAATGGATGTGCTGGATCCTCTATGCCTTTGTCATAGGTTCTTTCATATAAAACCAGAGTTATGTACTCGGCGTAATGTGACCCAAGTTCTTAGTAGTAAGAACATGTTGTGATATGATTTATGAGTAAATCATTGAACAAAGAGTTAAGTTTATCCTTCAGTGTCTGAAGAGAACTGAGGATACATCTCAAATTTGTAAAGGATAGTGGACTTGACCATAAAAGTTATGCTGGTTCAAGTTCTGACACTAACCTAGAAAATTGAGATATCATACTAATGAATGCCTAAGTTGAAAGAAACATGGTTAGACATCAAAGTTGCATACAATGCACTAAGGATTGAATCTACATTGATGTGGCTGCTTTAGAAGTAGCAGGAGTTATATTATGGCTTAAGAAGTTCGACTTCTGATTGAGTGAGTTTCAAGTGTGCATGACTATGGGAAAGTCTGCGTGACCCACCGGATGTAATTGCTATGGCACAGCAAACGAAGTCTCACTTCACCGCCAAATATATATACCTCATCATTATAGTGGATAATGAAGGAATGTCAAATTAGGTGACATTATGATTTGCAAAAGGACATACGGTTCTGAATGGTACCCAGACCGTTGATACAACCTCTTCCACGGGCAAGCATGATCAATAAGGAGTTATGATCCAGAAAAAATGCAACTAGTTTATTTGTACTCTAGTGCAAGTGGGAGACTGTTGGGAATGTGCCCTAGAGGCAAATAAAATATGTTTTATCGAGCATATTCCATTAGTTCATAATACGTTTGATACTATGCTAGAACTGTATTAAGCGGAAACATTAATACAGGTGTGGTATACAAACAACCAGGTCCCTAGTTAACCCTAGTATACTAGTCCATTGGGCGATTGATGATCAAGGTTTCCTGATCATGAGACAATGGCGTCTGTTGACAATGGAGTCGTATCATTGGATAATGATATGATGGACATACACCCACCAGAAGTGTTGCGATGTGATCAAGTCACATAGTTCGACATTGCGATAACTATAACGTAGTGACCAGATCCTTTGACCGTAATGATCAAACGTAATTGTCATCAATGAGGAGACTTTGATTTGTATCCCACCGCCTGACTGAAATATGCTGGCCATAACGGTGCACTTTGGGTATTCCGAAATAGATGGTTGATGAGTATGCAAATAGATCAAAGCGGGATTTGTCAATCCGTGTGACGGATAGGTACTCTGGGCCCACTCAGTGATGTTACATCATAAAGTTTGCAAACGTGTGACTAGGTCACGGAGTTGTAATATCACGGGAACCTCGGACAAGAAAAGTACCATGGGACAAAGGGAACAGGCACACGGTTAACGGATCCAACAACGATTGAAGTTCATTCGATGGAAGCGCAGGGGCTATCAAGGATTGTAACCAGGTCCAATTGATTAGTCATTGATCAATGAGAATTGTCTCAATCATGTCTGCTGTTTCCCGGACCGTAGGGTATTACACTTAAGGTTACTCGACGCAGTAAGGATTGATTCGGGATCACCGGAGAAATTGGAGAGAACACCGGAATTGTTCCGGTGATGGCCGGAATTGTTCCGATGAAGGCCGGAAGTTGTTCTGGGTATTTTGAAAGGTTCAAAATATATTTAATAATGTTTAATATATGTTTTATTATTTAATTATCTGAATTAAATATTAAAATGTATTTAAATATAATTAAAAATGAATTAAAAGGCATATGGGCCTCATAGGGCCCATTAGGGGGAGAGGGAGTCCTCCCCCATGGGCCATGGCGCCATGAGGGGGCCCACCCCCCTTATTGGTGCGCCATAACCCCCTCTTGGGATTAGTCCCACCCCGGAAGTGGAGGGGGGGTGTCACCCCTCCTTGGCCTATATAAGGAGGGGTAGGGGTGCCCTTTTAATCATGAATTATTTGAGAAAAGTTTCTCATCTCTCTCCCTCCTTTCTCCTTCCTATGAGTGGACTCCCCTTGTTTGGAGGCTGCTCTGGGTTGGGGATTTCTCCACTATACGCACGCCGTCGTGCTGCTGGAATCGGGATCCGAATCCATCTTCTTTCCGCTGCTCTACTGGTTCGGAGCCCGGAGGGACGTCGGGTATACTGTATGTGTATAATCCCGCGAGGCACTACACTTGTGGTGCTACTTCATCATCGTGGTCGTATCGCGAGGTCTTCATAAGCAACGTTCCGACGGGGGCGTAATCCCGTCATCGGTCTGCAAGGATCGGGTGGCTACAGGAGTCGTCGTGGATCTGCGCGGCATCGGGGATTGCCGGTACGACTACACCAACCACGTTCATGCGGGAACGTTTCCCGCTTAACGGACTACATACTGGTATGTGATCTATTTCTGTCCGTTACTTGCATCAGCATAGCATAGGTCTTGGGATTGGGTATCGTAGGTCAAGGAAAAATTTGTGTTTTCTGCCCCGAACCCCAACAACTAGACACAGCTATAGGAGAGCCGGCGACATGCCGAAGACTCTCCGTGAGCAAAGGAATAAGACCTAGCCACAAACAGCATGTAGGGTTTTTACAGGATGATGTTTCCCGGGGGCCGAAGCTGTATAAATCGCGTCTCTCTCTGTGTGTGATTTTCTTCCTCCTCGTACACTCGTAGCATAGGACCCATAATCAAGTACGACTCTACGAACATCTGCCGTGACTTTCCCATGATAGGCTCCTGATACGTCTCAATAATTTATGCTTGCTCCATGCATGTTTTGTGTGATATTGCTATGATCTAGATACACTTTCATACAATTTTGATCATATTTGAACTAACATATTAACTCAGTTCACCCCAGTGCCAGTTTCTGTTTTCTACTGTTTTTCTATTTCAGTTTTTACCAATATAAAAAGTGCTCCAAAAATCCGGGAAAAATCAGATAAAAAATCAGCGTGAAGGAAGCTTCCAGAGCCCCGAAGGAGGGCCGGGGGGCCACCACCAGGTGCCCAGGCGGCCACCTGGCCGCGCCAGGGGGGCGCCTGGACTTCTGGTGGCCCCCCCTGGCTGCCCCCTTTGCCTATTTAATCTCCGTCACAGGAAACTTCCTAGGACATATCCCTTTTTCGCAATCTCGCCTCTATTCCGCCTCCGTCGCGCTTCCAAGATCGGGAGCACCGTCAGGACCCTTCCTGGCACCCTGCCGGAGGGAGGATCGACCTCCGGGAGCTTCCCCTCCACCATGGACACTTCCCGGATGTGCCGTGAGTAGCTTCCTTTGGACCATGGGTCCGTGATCAGTAGCTATGTGATGTTCTCCTCCCCTGTTTGTTCTTCATGGTTTAGACCTCGTGATCTGCCCTAGATGATCGAGGCACATATGTAATCTTTCTGCTTTTTCTATGCTGAGTTTGGTGGGATCTCATGGATTATGAGATTATGTTCAAATTGTGATAAAGTAATATAATTGGTTCTTAACTTTTGTATTTTTGTTCCAAAGTAATTCTTGCATGTTCTCCGTTAATGTTTATTGCTTTGGACAAGTAGTAGGTAGTGACTCGAAGAGGGAACATTATGCTCGATTGTGGGTACATGCCCCCTGATGACACGCTTGAGTGATAGAAACATGAGTCTAGGGGATGTGCTGTGGCCACAAGGGGGAAAACAACGGTGCTTGTAACCGCGGTTGCAAGAATTGTTTACTTTACGCAAAGTTCTTTTTAATGCAGTTGTCTGTTGCTTTGGGTTTACACTTTGGGTGGGGATCGCAACTTAATACCAGCGAGATGTTCTGAATAGAGATCTCAAGGTGGATTATTAGTAGTAGATGCAGATGGATTTCGGTCTACTTATTTTGGCGTACTGCCCATGCTTTTGAGCCTCTTCCTTTCTTTTGTAGCATAGTTAGCATTGCGGTGCGTTTATAATCCTGTCAATTTCCCATATGTAATTTGTTTACCTCACATAAAAGTTTTATCGTCTTTTGGGAGAGAGACATCACTAGTGAACATCACGGGACCCCGGTCCATATTCTCATCATTGTTTACACGCTCATTTACTTTTCTGCTTTTACTTTCAGTTGCTATCATTATCACTATCCCTTGTGTTTTGATCCTTTGTAAACAACAAGACCAGAGAGATTGAAAACCTCTCTGAACTACGTTGGGAGCAAAGTTAATTGTGTCTGTGTGCAGGTCCAGGTGAAGTAAGAAACCCTGAGGTTGTGAACGGCGCCATTGTTCACTTCACCACCTACTTATCATCTCCGGAGTCCTACTGGTCGACACTCTCAACCTTGGTATCTTCACCAAGGGAAACTTGTCGCTACGCTGCATCTCACCTTCCACTTGGGGTAACCAACGAAGGGCGAGAAGCAATTATCATCTCTCGCGTATCAGCTCCCCGTGAGCAAATTTTTCCGTGATTTCCTCGATTTCTTCCAATTGCAACCGCACCACCTTGGGGCAAACGCCGTGATGCTGCTCTCCGCCTTCGTCACTCTGTGTGAGGGCTACCTCGGCATGCGGCCGTGCATAGGACTATGGAGACGGTTCTTCTACCTGCGCTCCTTCCGAGTGGGCACTGGAGTATATGTCCCAGATCCAGAGGGTGGGCCTCATGCCACAAAGGAGGTCAAGGGGACGGTCGAATGCGGCGCCACCATAATTTACACCAACTGGTCTAGTGCCTACCCCAATCCTCAGCCGTCGTAGTGTATCAAGGACTGGAAAATGGGCTTTTTCTACGTTCGGACGCCAGAATGCGAAGCCGGCTGCTTGAATCTGCCGGAATTTTCACTGCCACCGCCGACCAAACATTAGTGGCTCGAAAAGCCCGGGAACGGCGACACCGAACTGGATGCCCAAGTGGCTCGGGTCACCGATCTGCTGGAGGATGGATTGCGCCCTCCCGGTCTCGTTGCGGCTTGGATATGCTGTCGAGTGCTCCTGCTGCAGCGCCGGTGCCATAGGATCTGTGACATCAGCAATCGGTGGGACCCGACTCATATCTCCACCCACCGCATAGAAGAAGACGAGCTTGTTCGGCGAGTGCGCATGCAGACTGACGTCGATCTTCTCCTCGATCCCTTCAAATTTGGGTTGAAAACCTACAATCGGGCTCGTCCTCCATCCATGGTATGACTCTATTTCCAATCTCCTGCTCCATTAGCTTTGCTCTCTTTTTTTATTCTGACCAACTGCTCACGCATCACTTCATTGGTTCCAACGTGATGCAAGATGGGCAGGCTCTCTCTACCTACCATCCCGACCGCGATGCTGAGGACTTGGAACTTGTGGCCAAATCGGAGTCGGAGACTGAGGCCCGCATCGCCATTTTGGGACTTGGCGTCAACCGGTCGGGTACGTCCGACTCCTCCATCCAACGCTTCATAGAAGAGTGGGGTGATAGCGATGTTGATGATGCTCTTGGTGATCATGGCGTAGAGTCCCGCCCGAATGCGCGAATTGTGGGGGAAAATGCCCCCAGACAGACTCCGCTCCTGGCCCATCCAAGATCCCTAAGAAGAAGGGCTCCCATGGTCCGAGAGGCCAGGCTCCGCCGCCGACTGCGCCTAGGCCGTCTGGCCCTGTACTGAATGAGGCGCCTTTGAACATTGCTGCTTTGCGCTTCTCCATGGCAAATTTTGCTGCCAATCTGCCCCGAGCTGCTGGGTACTTCATGTTCCTTCCTGCTTTACTTGTATTGTCCGACTTCTTTGTTGACTTGTACTTTTTGACTTGCAGGGCTCCTCGTGGTTTTACTGTTGCAGTGCCCAGAGCTCCTCCGACTGCTCTCCATGTTGCTTCCGCTACCTCCTCCAAGCCCATTGCTTCACGAAAAAATAGCTGACGCCACTGAGACCAGCAAGGCCGAGCGCGTGAAGAAACAAAAATTTGCTGCTGCCACGAAGCAAGTGAAGAAAACTGCTCCCCCTCCAAGCTCTGCAGTCGCTACAGGTCCGACTGCTGGCTTGCAATCGGCTGCTCCTGCCACGGCCGCCACTGCCACTACTCCAATTCTGATCGATCAGTCCGGGATCATGCACTCCAACGTGTCGATCGTGGATTTGACTAGTGCAAGTGTTGATTCTCCTGGGACTTCTCTAGTCCGGGCCACTATTGCTGAAGACATACCTCCTGCAGCCAGATCGAAGAGTGTTGCTGCTGCCCCCGCTGACCCGACTGATGCTGCTCCTGAAGGCCCACAAGTCATGTACCCGATTGCCTCCCACACCGCTGCTCTGGTTAGTGCCGATGTTCTCCAATCCTCTAGCGCTATCGTGCCCAAACCGACTGTCGCGGTCCGCCAGCTCTCGCGGGCCGATCAGTTTCGGTTAGCATACACTGGGAACATTGACGATGCACCAGCTCCGCCTGCCTCCGACTCCGAGACTCCTCCGCCTGTTGGGTCCCAGGACCAAGTTCCTGCCCACATTCAACGCCGATTGGGTGGCCTTGCCACCCAAATCAAAGATTTTGCTACGGGAGCTCTGTCCCAGGTCCTTTCCATTGAGCACTCCACTGTGGTAAGTTTGCACTCCTGTAGGGGGGCGTCAGCGCACCTACTGGGTGTAGTCCCCGAGATTCGGGCCGATTGCTTGCAATCGGCTCGGATCTAAACTTTTTATTCTCTGCCCTTTGGACCTGCCCGCGCCATTTTTCAGGCAGTCTGCCAAAGGCGTCAACAAGTTTTTGATGAGCTGCTAGACGCTTATTTAGCGGGCCAGAAAACTCTTATTGCTTTCAAGAAGATGTCTGATGCCCAAGCTACTCAGATTCAGGAACTGACAGGTGAACTTCTTCTTGTTACTTGCTTACTTCCGATTGCTACTGTTTCCTGACATTATTGAATTTTGTCCTTAGCTGCTGCTGCTCATCTGCCCGAGCTGGAGGCGGACCAGAAGAGAACGGCCGAGCTGGAGAATCAGCTCAGTGAGAAAAATGCCCATCTCGGTAATGTTGAAAAGGAGAGTGACCGATTGGCTGCTGTCGAGGCCGAGCTGCAAGCTGAAAGTGCAATATATCGACCAGAGGGGGGGTGAATGGGAGATTTTCAATTTTGCTACCAGATTTTGATTTTCTTCAGGACTGAAGCAATCATGAGGCTGAAGAAGTAACCAAAATCATGAAGAAATAAAACTTCACAGAATGTAATCATTAGGGCAGCTCATCATAATGCAACAGAAATAAATCAATTCAGATAAGCAGAAGTGCTTCAGATGCATAGTATGAAGACTAATAGCAGAGGGAGAGCTGAAGCACAAGCAGTCAACATAGATACTGAAGACATAATACTGAGGCTTAAGAGATTGAAGAGATATCACCAGAGATTGAAGACAATGGTTTGGTAGACCAGTTCAAGTTGCTGTGACAACTCTACGTCTCGTTGGAGAGGCTGATATTCAACTCAGAAGACATAGTCTTCACCTTGTTCTCCTTGAACTAAAGTCCTCAGACTCCGTCCAATAACTCAGGTGAGTCTTCAACGTAGACTCCCGAAACCTTTACAGTCTCAGTCACTCCGGGAAGTCACAATTGCATCTTGACTTCCTCAGACTGAAGACTTCTACACCGGCTGGAAGATCACAGTCTTCAAGAGTAAAAAGCTTCGGATCACTCGAACCGACATCCTCAGAAATGCTCAACTACTCAGGCTGGTGGTTTTCCTCACATAGGTTCTTCAGTTTCCTCAGAGGTGGGTTGCTCTCAAATGACAAGTGTTAGTTTTTCTCTCGGAGCAGCCAACCCACAAATGGGGCTGGGGGTGGCTATTTTTAGCCGCGGAGCAACCCGAGGTGAAAGGACATAAATGCCCATGCATGCAATTACTCTCATGCCCTCGGAAATGACCGTTGCTAGACAGGTTCTAGCCTCTCACCACGCAACACGTGGCACGGTCAAAGTATTCTCTCTCCAGACTCCTCAACCGAAGTTAGTTACCTCAGTGTCCTGAAGAACAACGTCTCAGACACATGAGGACTGAACTTCTACTGCAGGAGATAACTCTCTCTTCAGGAGAACTGCACTCGCAGTCTCCAGACTCCTCAACCGAAGACAAATTCCTCAGTGTCCTGAAGAACAAAGTCTCAGACACTCGAGGAACTGAACTTCTACTGCAGGAGATTTCCTCAGGGTTTTTCTTCAGGATTCCTAACTGAGCACTTCCTCAGACCTTCGGAACTCGTTTTCTTCAACCCCTCCAACAGTGCGGTGTTTTCCTATGACTCAAGAAGTATAAAAAGTCTTAGCGAGGACTACGCTTCAACCTCGTCTTCAGCGCGAACGTCCTCAGGATCGTCTTCAGCTTCAGCTTCAAACGAACGCTTCAAACGAACGCTTCAGGATCCTGTTTCCTCAGGATTTCGCGCGACTTCATTCTTCAGGAGATGCACCGTTTTCTTCAATGTTCCTCAACATTTTGGGGGGTCAACATTGGTGGTTAAACACCTCATCAGGGACTGTTCTCCTATGTATTCTCAAAAACACATCAGTCCCTTAACCGTTTTGTCATCAAACTCCAACACCTCAAGGGGAAGGTACTTGATGCACTTACAATCTCCCCCTTTTTGGTGATTTGATGACAATCAGGTTAAGCTTCAACGGGGATAGAATTATGAGTTTGAAGAAAATAAACTTTGAAGAACATTTTTAACATTAAGCTGAATATAGTGAAGCTCCCCCTGGGGATATGCATATAAGTTGAAGAATGTTTAAAATCTAAAGCATTTTGAGGTATATGAGGAGCTCCCCCTATATCCAGGCATTTTTGTATCAGTGCATGTTATGAAGTGTTTGAGGATTAAACAACGCATTGATAGAGGTGTTTGCAGAGACAATCACATGCATATATGATAAACTTGAGGAAATAGCATGTGGTAACTGAGGAATAGTATCAGGCAAACACCAAAATTACAGTTTACAACTCGTTACAAAAAAAATCTGAAGAACAAGAGTTGTAACTGAAGAACCCCATAACTAAAACCCACTTGAAGTCTAACAGATTTCTCCCCCTTTGTCATAAAATGAACAAAAAGGGAAAAACTGAAGCTAACGCCCCTTTGAAGTTGCTTCAAGGCTGAGGTGAGTCATGCCTGAGGCAATCCGTTGCAGTGTGAGGACATCCAGCAGTGTCTTCAGCTTCTTCAGCAGTCATCTCCTGGTTTGAAGAATAAGAATCCATTGCCGGAGGAGGAGTTGTGCAGCATCTGAATTGTCTTGGGGGTCTGATGGCAGGAATCGTAGGCTGTTGAAGCTCCAACTTGGCAAGGTCTTCAGGGGTGATTACTTCTCTCATCAGGGCATCAAGATGTTGATATGTATGATGAGCATATTGATGCACTTTCTTCACAGAAGAATGCGTGTGAGCCATATAGCTGAGAATCTCAGAAAACTGACGCTTTACCCAGTCATGATTTCTATCAACTTTTTGATGAAGACTAATCAGAAGCTCTCGATCAGTCATCACTCGAGCCTGAGTTGTATCCTCAGTTGAGGCATGAGTTCTTGTTTCATCAGTTGTGCGAGACTGAGGATGACGGATATTTCCACCGAGGGAATTGGTCGGGAGAACTTCTTCATAGAAGATGCCTTTGCCTTTGTCATTTGAAGCAATAGTATGCTGAAGCACTTCGACAGGCGGCAGATAAGTCCTGTGATTCGGGTGATCAGGTTGGAAATCAATTCCAGTCACTGCTCGGATTAGCTTCATGATCCAAGGCGCGTATGGCTTCAGGATATGAGGATTCTGTGCAGCATCAACTAGAGTTCTGAAGAAGAAGTCAGGAACATTGATTGGCCCAGACATGCAGAGGTTGTGAAGTATGTTCTTCATGACACCAATGACTTCTTCAGCAGTGGATTCATAGCCTTTGATGGGGCAGAAGGTCTTCGCCAGAATCCGATACATTGTACTCGGCAGATACTGAAGCTCAGAGACTGGAAACTTTGTGCGAGCTGGGGCTTCAGGGTCCTGAGGCTTCATGAGCATGTTCATCAGGTCATCTCGAAGTATTTGAGACCCATAGGAGCAGGCAGCAGGGGAAGTGCACTAAGGCAACTCAAGAATGTCAATTGCTTCAGGAACAGTGATGGTGTAGTGATGATGCTCAGTCATCCACTCGAGGACCCAGGTGTTGATATCCAGAGGATTTCCTGAAACATACAACGTGGCATAAAACTGAAGCACAAGATCTTCATTCCAGTGTATGCATTCAGAGCAGAACTAAAGCAGCTTGGCATGATGCAGATCCTAAGCACATTGTTGAAGCAAGGATGGGCTTCCATATCCATCAGAGGGATGTGCTTGTGAGGAAACAGTTTGTTTTGCTTGTAGAGCACTGAAGCATAGTAGTTCTTCTGAGTGGCAGTCCAGAACCTCAGCAGCTTTCGAGGTGGAGCAGAGTGATACGGATTTTGAATCCCCTCTTGAAAGAAACTCATGGCGTTGAAGAAATCAGTAGCATCAAAGCTTGGAGTATCATCAGCTTCAAGGTCACGGAAGAATGGTCGCTTCTGCTTCAGACACAAGGACCGAGCTTGAACTGGGCCTTGAGGTGGGGAAGGCGCTTGAGGCACTTCAATCTGAAGAGTAGCTTGAGGCTGAGGCGGAGTCGCTGCAGATGCATCAGGCACAGATGTGTTGATGTCCTTGGGGAGACGAGGTGATGTGGCCTGTTTGTCTTCAGAGCCATCCTTTGAGGCTTCAGCATTTGTACTGGTTTCTGCTTCAGGAGGGGCAGTTGTGCTTTGGTCGGTTTCAGCTTCAGTTTCAGCAGCAGGTGGGTCTGGCTGAGGATCAGCAGTTGTAGTGTCAGCTGCATCAGTATCAGTGGTGGTGTTTGCTGCAGCATGAGTATTAGCAGCAGAATTTGTTGGAGCACTAGAGGCTTCGGGGTCATCAGCATCAGACGCTGAGGACGATGCACCAACAGAGGCTTCAGACTGCAGAGAAGTGTCAGGAAGCACCTCGGTCACGGTGTTGGAGTGAGGTTCAGGTGAGAAGACAGTATGAGTGGGTGAGTTTGTCAGCCCATAGTCCTCATCATGAATGCGAGGAGTTCCATCATCCATAATATCAACGTCCATGTCTTCAACCTCAGTGATAACTGGTGGCGGTGGGGACGGTGGAGTTGGAACAATGGGTGTTGCAGCAGGGGGTGGAGTGAAGACTATTAAGCTGCGCTGAGGATTTTGAGGTGGAGTTGAGGCAGCAGTGATATGAATGGTGGTATCAGCGGGCTGTGTTGTAGGAGGAGCTGAGGAAAGGGGTGTAGCATCAATGGGGTCCTCAACAGCAGACTTCTTTGCAGCAGGTGGAGTTGAGGGTTGTGCTTCAGGCGTGCGCTTGAGGCTTTTGGCAGAGGCATCAGTGGATACTGAGGAAGCAGGCTGTCGAAGCTTCATCAACTTGGTCATCTGTTGTGAGATTCGTTCCTTGGATTGACCAATATAAGCACGATTGGCAGCGAACTCAATGTTGAGACGTTGAACTTCGCATTGATGCTCAGTAAACTCCTGAGGAGTAACTTCAGTGATAGGTTTCTTCTTGAAGTCACTGTGGACTTTCTTTAGTTTGGCCTTCAACTGTTTCTGAAAATCACGTTGATGAATCTCATTTATGAGGAACTATTGAACATAGAACTTGATGTCTTTCGGAATGTCCAAATCATCAAGTGGAGTGTCAGGCTTAACAGACCAAATTTCAATGTACTCCAAGATCTTCTTGGGATCAAGGAGAAGCGGGATTTCTGAACCCGTTGCTTCAGCTTTGCGTCTGGCCGCAGCACGCACGTATTCAATCTTATCAGCTTCAGGGGCGACGAAGCCGGCCAGATCCTCAAATTCATCTTCATCATCAGAGGATTGAGGAGTATGATGAATGGCGCCACGCATAGCAGTTTTCTTTGGTGAGGGGCGAGGGCCGCGTTGAAGAACAGTTTTGGTCTTCAGCTGAGGCTGAGGCATTGTGGTTGAGGCCTCAGGAGCATGACCTGATTCATCAGTGCGTGTCCTTGAGGAGGGGGCAGCCCCATCCGTGCGTTGACATGAGGAGCCAACAACTTGAGGCTTAGCTGAGGTCTTCTGAGAAGGTTTCATGCCAGGAGCCTTTTTGCGGTGCTGAGGCGGTGGTTGTTGTCTGGGTTGAGACTGATCTTGAGGCGGAATTTGTATTGAAGCAGTCAAGTCACGGACCAGATTCTTGACACGGCTGCGAGTGCGCTTGAGGTACTGTTCATGTGCAGCAGGAAAGTCTTCAGGAGTATGCAGTGTTGTGGGATCAGGAATGACTCCAGGAGCTGGTGGAGGTCGAGCCTTGATACCCAAGGTATTTAGTGGCGGATTAACTGCAAACATTTCCTCATGCTGAGGATTAAGCCATTGATAGGCCACCCAGCGCTTGGCCCATTCCCTTGTGATCTTCTGTACTCATTTCTTTCGTTCATCAGTAGTTTCTCTTTCGGGAGTCTTCAGCTTCTCATAGAGTTCAGGAGGCAGGTCTTTAGCGGTATCAGTATGCTTACGCCGAGGAGCCATTTTCTTCAGCTGAGGTGTCTGAGGAATTGTGCGTTCAAGCTGAGCTGCAAATGAAGTGAGACTATGAGAACCATATGATTCCTGAGCTGACATGTACCTGTGACAGAATTAAGTTGCGAGGGAAGTGGGGTACGGTTATATGCGTTCATGAGGAATAGGCTGAGGAAAATGAAGGAATGAGGCATAGGTACAGGTCTCAGAAAGCTAGCAGTACTGTTGAGGAAGAACTGGCTTGAGGACACAATAGTGCTGAGGAATAATAAGCTGAGGAATAAATCACTGAGGAATAAGCATACCAGACTTGAGGCGAATGCTGAGGGACAATGACTCTTCGTCCCCGGCGACGGCGAACTCCGGCGATGTTAGCGCTCGAGCTTGAGGAGCTCAAGAGCGGCGGCGCGAGAGTGAGAGAAGCGTTGGGGGGTAAATGACCGGGGGGTAGAGGGCTATTTATAGAGGGGTGAAAGCTGAGGAGGTTGCGAAATTTGTGGACGAGATAGCCCCTGATTGTTGGGATCCTCAGTGGATATCGTGATGGTGGATAATTACGACGTGCGGTAAAATCGCAACAAATTTAAGACAGTTGTAACAGAAAATCCGTGATTTGAGGACCTTGAGGACAAGGGCTAAAGACGAAGACAAATGGTCTTAGGCTGATGATGATGACTTAAGGTCTCAGCCTGAGGAATATATCATTTCCGGATGAACGCATATGAGATAGACAGATTAGATAAGTGAGCATAGAGGGACGGGTCCGATCACGTTCACCTAGTTGAAGAAGCAAAAAAAAACTGAAGATCAATAACTATAGGTGAACGCTGTTGAGGACAAACACGATAATCATCAGTAATGAAGACTTCGAATCCTGAGGAAGATCAATAACATCAAATCCTGAGGAAGTTGAGGAACACCAAATCCTGAGGTGTTTTGGGCGGTGGCGCTACCCACCTTATAGGGAATGAGACACTTGATACCATACAATTGTCGTATGGATCTTGAGTCAATTTCCACGTTGATTTCTTCACACTTAGCAAGGTAGTTCCTCAAGATTTGAGGAGTACGACGCATCGTGTGTTGTGCATCAGGATTTTTCAATATTGTTTAAGCGTTAGGATGTGTGTCCATTCACTGGACGTTTGAGGAATCTAAGATATTTAGCTCACACCTCAGAGTGCTAAATCGCTTTTCATCCAAAGGCTTAGTGAATATATCAGCAAGTTGGTCTTCAGTCTTCACGTGGCTTATGAAGATATCTTCCTTCAAGACATGATCCCGAAGAAAGTGATACCATATCTCAATATGCTTCGTCCTTGAGTGTTGTACCGGATTCTGAGAGATCTTGATGGCGCTCTCATTGTCACATAGGAGTGGTACTTTCTTCAGGTTGATGCCGTAGTCCTTCAGAGTTTGCTTCATCCAAAGAAGCTGTGAGCAGCTTGCACCAGCAGCAATGTATTCAGCTTCAGCGGTGGAGAGGGAGACGCAGTTCTGCTTCTTCGATGACCAGCACACAAGAGAACGTCCGAGGAAGTGACATGTTCCTGAGGTAGACTTCCGATCCACTCGATCTCCAGCATAATCTGAGTCTGAGTACACGACGAGATCCAGCTGTGTGCCTTTTGGATACCATAAGCCTAGCGACGGGGTGTGAGCCAAATATCGAAGAATTCGTTTCACCGCTTGGTGATGCGATTCCTTTGGTGCCGCTTGGAATCGGGCACACATGAAAACGCTCAACGTTATATCAGGCCTGGATGCACATAGATATAGCAGAGAACCTATCATGGAGCGGTATACCTTTTGATCGTAGTCCTTGCCATTTTCATCGGGGCCAAGTTGTCCGTTTGTAGGCATCGGTGTCTTGATGCCCTTGCAGTCTTGCATTCCGAATTTCCTCAGGCACTCCTTGAGGTACTTCTCCTGAGAGATGAAGATGCCGTTGCGTTGTTGACGAATTTGGAGTCCTAAGAAGAACTTCAGCTCGCCCATCATCGACATCTGATACTGTTCACTCATCAAGAATGCAAATTCTTCACTGTATTTCTTGTTAGTGCATCCAAATATTATGTCATCAACATAAATTTGACATATGAATAATGCATCATCATATCGTTTTGTGAAAAGATTTGGGTCGAGGGAACCAGATTTGAAGCCCTTGCTGATGAGGAAGTCCCTTAGTGTGTCATACCAAGCCCGAGGGGCTTGCTTCAGTCCATAGAGGGCTTTCTTCAATCTGTACACCATATCAGGCTTCTTGGCGTCTTCAAAACCTGGAGGTTGAGCAACATATACTTCTTCCTCGATATTACCATTGAGGAAGGCACTTTTCACATCCATTTGATATAACTTGATATTATGATGATTAGCGAATGCAAGCATAATGCGAATGGACTCAAGTCTAGCTACAGGAGCGAAGGTTTCACTGAAGTCGATCCCCTCGACTTGAGTATATCCTTGAGCTACGAGACGAGCTTTGTTTCTGATGACTTGTCCATCTTCATCAAGTTTGTTGCGGTAGATCCACTTCGTGCCAATGACATTGTGAACTCGAGGATCAGGACGTTTGACTAGTTCCCAAACATCATTCAGTTTAAACTGAAGAAGTTCGTCTTTCATTGCCTGAATCCATTCCGCTTCTCGGAATGCCTCGGTGACTTTGGTGGGCTCTGAAATTGATACAAACGAGAAATGCCCACAAAAGTTAGCTATGCGATTAGCTCTTGCACGAGTAAGAGGACCTGGTAGGTTGATGTCAGTGAGGATTTTGTCCACTTGAACTTCATTAGCCACACGAGGAAGTCGAGGAGGATGATCTTGAGGCGAATCTTCGTCACTGCTGTCAGATTCGTTTGCATCAGCTTCAGGTGCTTCAGCAGCTTCAGGCGTATCAGGTGCCTCAGGATCAGGATCGTCATCAGGATTATTCGCTTCAGGATTTGGGTGTTCTTCAGGAGTAGGAGGTATGTGGATTTCTTCAGGATGATCCACAGGAATGATGTCACCAGCACCCATCTTCTTGATCTGTTCTTCAGGTGGTGCTTCACCTAAATCATGTGGCAGGTGCTCTCTTTGGGAGCCATCAGACTCATCAAAACGCACGTCTACAGTTTCAACAATTTTGTAATGACTAATGTTGAAGACTCTGTAGGTGTGCAAGTTGATACCATAACCAAGCATGAAACCCTCACATGCTTTGGGTGCAAATTTGGACTCGTGATGAGGATCACGTATCCAGCAAGGTGCACCGAATACTTTGAAGTAACTTACATTGGGTTTCTTACCGACCATTAACTCGTATGATGTTTTATTGAAGAACTTGTGAAGATACACTCGATTGACGATGTGACAGGAAGTGTTGATTGCTTCAGCCCACCACTTGAGTGGAGTATTGTACTCAGCCAGCATCGTGCGAGCCATCTCGATGAGGGTTCGATTCTTCCTCTCAACAACGCCATTTTGCTGAGGAGTGTATGGCGCAGAGAATTCATGAGTAATTCCCAAGTCATCGAGGAATTCTTCCACACCGAAGTTCTTGAACTCAGTGCCGTTGTCGCTTCGAATGTGCTTGATCTTTAGGTTGTAGTTGTTCATGACTCGCAGGGCGAAGCGCTTGAGGATTGCTGGAGTTTCTGACTTATAGAGAAGAAAATGCACCCAAGTGTATCGTGAGAAGTCATCAACAATAACAAGACCATACATGTTACCTCCAAAGCTCGAATACTTTGGAGGACCAAATAGATCCATGTGAAGCAATTCCAGTGGTCTTGTAGTAGTCATGATGGTCTTCGCTGGGTGGTTGGCCTTGGTCATCTTTCCAGCTTCGCAGGCACCACAGAGCCGGTCCTTTGAGAATCTGATTTCCTCAATCCCGAGGACATGTTTCTTCAGTACCAGCTTCTGAAGATTTCTCATTCCAGCGTGGCCGAGTCTTCGATGCCATAGCCAGCACTCTGAGGCTCGTGCCAAGAGGCATGTAGAAACCTGAGGACCTTCAGAGAAATCTACAATATACAGGTCACCTTTCCTAACCCCACTGAAGACAATGGATTTATCGCTAATCATGAAGACAATACAACCATGTTTTCCGAAGAGAACAGCGAGATCAAGATCACACGGCATAGATACAGACATCAAGTTGTATCCAAGAGATTCAACAAGCATGACTTTATCAATGTGTTGGTCTCGTGAGATAGCAACTCTACCGAGACCCAATACCTTACTTTTACCTTTATCAGCGAAGGTGATGGTTTTCTTTGAAGAAGGACTTAGTGATGATTCCATGAGAAGACTTCTGTCACCATTCATGTGATTTGTGCATCCACTATCCATCACCCATTCAGTCTTTCCCTGCAAATGAATTAGTATCTCATACATCAAGTTATGAGCCAGTCTCAGTTTGAGGAGTTTAAGATTCCTCAGAATTAATTCCTCAGGATGTTCCTCAGGATTGATTCTATGAAATCAAACAATATAATTATCCTTCAACTGACTCATTTGTTGTTGTCCTTGGCATATGATCTGCAGAAATTGTAATTGCCTCAGGACATGTCCCTGCAAGAATGATTAGTTCTTAACCACCCACATCTTTATGGGTGGTCTTGAGGCACATGAGGATTGATGAGGATGATGAGACCTAATGGGGTGTGAGATGGCAGCATGAGGATAAACAAATGAGTAAGCATTCTTATGAGGAGCTTCCCTGTGAACAAAATGGTTAGCAGATACATGATTCTAATCATTTCCTTTTGAGGTATCGTCCTCGGATGATATCCTTAGCTCATTTGCATCTGCATTCACAGGAAGGTTAGTGATGAGGTCCTTTGGCACCCAGATCTATTTGACTGGAGGACCGTTCCTGCAGTTAGTTCCGATGTATCTGGCAAATACCTCACCATTACCATTCTTAAACAGTTTATAGTTTGAGTCAAATGACCCAGTCATCACGTCTAAAGAAACAGCATCATAACCAGATAAGGTATAGGGATCAGGAGGAGGCATCATTGCTCGAACCCAAATGGTCTCAGGATATTGTTCAGGTTTCCAGTAAGACCCATCAGGATTGAGTCTCCGAGTGAATGCGATGCCTTCTTTCCTCGGGTTTCTGTTGAGGATCTGTTTCTTGAGAATGTCACAGAGAGTCTGATGTCCTTTCAGACTCTTGAACATGCCTGTTTCCAGTAGACTCTTCAACCTAGCATTTTCTTCATCAATGTCTATGGTATCCTCAGATGAGGGGTTAGATACCACAGAAGTAATAGAAATAACAGAGTCTGAAGACATTGAGGAACTAGACACAGAGATGATTTGATCACGTTCAATGCATCTTAAACAGGGAGGATTGAATCCTTCTTGTGGCATGATGATCTGTTGGGAGAGGAGTGAATCATTTTCTTTCCTCAGATCGTCGTGAGACATCCTTACATGTTCAAGTTCTTGTTTCCTCATGAGGAACTCATGAGACAGCTTTTCATGATCAGTAAGGAGTGCCTCATGCCGATTGAACAAGTCATCAAACTTTGACTGAAGAATTTTTGATTCATCAGTCAACTTTTGAGTCTTCGTCATTTCCTCAACCAACATATCATCACTTTTTTTAATGAGATCTGAGTCTTTTCAAGTGCACATTGTTGCTTAGATGCAAGTTTAGCAAGTTTAGCATAGTTTTCATCAGGTTCTTCATCAGAGGGTTCATCTGATGATGAGTAAGAAGATACCTTGGAGGACTTGGCCATGAAGCAGAAGGAAGGAGTTGTTTCTTCAGCTTCATCATCAGCATGTGATGGACCAGATTCCTCAGTGCTGAAGATTGACTTTGAGACAAGTGTCGTGGCAAGAGCCAAACCAGCCACACCCTCAGATTTTTCTTCCTCAGCATCAGGGTTGGAACCAGATTCTTCCGAGTCCAATTCTTTCCCGAGATAAGCGCGAGCCTTACGGGAACTGCTATTCCTGTATCCAGTAGACCTTGAGGATCTTGAGGATTTCTTCTTTGTCTTTTCATCAGAACTTTCATCTTTCCCTTTCTTCTTCTTCTTCAGTTTAGCTTCCTTTTCCCATAGAGGACACTCAGCGATGTAATGCCCAGGTTTCTTGCACTTGTGGCAAACTCTCTTTCTAGCTTCGACAGAATCATCATCTTTGCTTTTTCTTGAGGAAGATCTTGAGGAATTTCCAAAGCGATTCTTCTTTGTGAACCTTTGAAACTTTCTGGTAAGGAGAGCAAGTTCACGGCTGAGAGTCTCAGGATTATCAGTATCGGCCTCAGACTCTTCATCAGAGGACACTCTTCGTGCTCTAGCTTTTAGCGCGCGGACCTTAGGCGTGGGGCTGTATAAGTCTCGTTTTTCAGAGAGCTTCAGTTCATGAGCATTGAGGCGCTCGAGAATGTCTGCTGGATCCAGAGTCTTGAAGTCAGGCCTTTCTTGAATCATCAGTGATAGGAACTCAAATGAGTCATCCAGTGACCTCAGCAGTTTCTTCACAATTTCATGATCTGTGATATCAACAGCACCAAGAGCTTGAAGTTCATTGGATATGTCAGTGAGTCTGTCAAAGGTTTGTTGCACGTGCTCATTATCCAGCCTCTTGAACCGATTGAAGAGACTGCGGAGTGTATCAACTCGTGAGTCTCGTTGAGCTAAGACTCCTTCATTAACTTTAGACAGTCTTGTCCATATCTTCTTTGCAGTATCCAGACCACTGATACGGTTGAACTGAGCCTTATTGAGATGACCACCAATGATGCTTCGAGCTTTTTCATCAAGCTGCCAGTTTTTCTTGACAACTTCGGGAGCAGTCATCAGATTTGCTTCAGGAATGCCTTGATCAACAATGTCCCACAGATCCTTGTCAATGGCTTCAAGATGCATCCTCATCTTGTTCTTCCAGTATGGATAGTCTGTTCCGTCGAAGATGGGGCAGTTTGAGGCAACGCTCATTGTACCTGAGGTCGACATACTAAAACTCCAAGTGGTTAAACCGAATCACACAGAACAAGGGAGTACCTTGCTCTGATACCAATTGAAAGTGCAATATATCGACCAGAGGGGGGGGTGAATGGGAGATTTTCAATTTTGCTACCAGATTTTGATTTTCTTCAGGACTGAAGCAATCATGAGGCTGAAGAAGTAACCAAAATCATGAAGAAATAAAACTTCACAGAATGTAATCATTAGGGCAGCTCATCATAATGCAACAGAAATAAATCAATTCAGATAAGCAGAAGTGCTTCAGATGCATAGTATGAAGACTAATAGCGGAGGGAGAGCTGAAGCACAAGCAGTCAACATAGATACTGAAGACATAATACTGAGGCTTAAGAGATTGAAGAGATATCACCAGAGATTGAAGACAATGGTTTGGTAGACCAGTTCAAGTTGCTGTGACAACTCTACGTCTGATTGGAGAGGCTGAGATTCAACTCAGAAGACATAGTCTTCACCTTGTTCTCCTTGAACTAAAGTCCTCAGACTCCGTCCAATAACTCAGGTGAGTCTTCAAGGTAGACTCCCGAAACCTTTACAGACTCAGTCACTCCGGGAAGTCACAATTGCATCTTGACTTCCTCAGACTGAAGACTTCTACACCGGCTGGAAGATCACAGTCTTCAAGAGTAAAAAGCTTCGGATCACTCGAACCGACTTCCTCAGAAATGCTCAACTACTCAGGCTGGTGGTTTTCCTCACATAGGTTCTTCAGTTTCCTCAGAGGTGGGTTGCTCTCAAATGACAAGTGTTAGTTTTTCTCTCGGAGCAGCCAACCCACAAATGGGGCTGGGGGTGGCTATTTATAGCCGCGGAGCAACCCGAGGTGAAAGGACATAAATGCCCATGCATGCAATTACTCTCATGCCCTCGGAAATGACCGTTTCTAGACAGGTTCTAGCCTCTCACCACGCAACACGTGGCACGGTCAAAGTATTCTCTCTCCAGACTCCTCAACCGAAGTTAGTTACCTCAGTGTCCTGAAGAACAACGTCTCAGACACATGAGGACTGAAATTCTACTGCAGGAGATAACTCTCTCTTCAGGAGAACTGCACTCGCAGTCTCCAGACTCCTCAACCGAAGACAAATTCCTCAGTGTCCTGAAGAACAACGTCTCAGACACCCGAGGAACTGAACTTCTACTGCAGGAGATTTCCTCAGGGTTTTTCTTCAGGATTCCTAACTGAGCACTTCCTCAGACCTTCGGAACTCGTTTTCTTCAACCCCTCCAACAGTGCGGTGTTTTCCTATGACTCAAGAAGTACAAAAAGTCTTAGCGAGGACTACGCTTCAACCTCTTCTTCAGCGCGAACGTCCTCAGGATCGTCTTCAGCTTCAGCTTCAAACGAACGCTTCAGGATCCTGTTTCCTCAGGATTTCGCGCGACTTCATTCTTCAGGAGACGCACCGTTTTCTTCAATGTTCCTCAACATTTTGGGGGGTCAACATTGGTGGTTAAACACCTCATCAGGGACTGTTCTCCGGTGTATACTCACAAACACATCAGTCCCTTAACCGTTTTGTCATCAAACTCCAACACCTCAAGGGGAAGGTACTTGATGCACTTACACAAGCCATGTCCCAAAAGCTGACAAGTGACCTCGCCAACCTGAAGGCTGATCATGCCAGTGATTTAAAAAGGCTACTGATTGCTCGTATCGAGATAGAGGGCCAGCTGCAGAAAGAAAGAGACACTGCAGTGAAACGTGCCGAGGAGGCGGCCGCGCACCACCAGAAGGAACTCCGAGCTGTCCAAGACCAGGCCGATCTGGCACTCGCTTTCCTGCACAAAGTTGATATCGCCCTCGCTGGTACCTTCTCTTTTGCTGATTTCTTATTCTCCGATCTGATTTTCTTGTGCTTCAATCTCACTTATTTTCTGATTGCTTGTGCCAGATGCCTGGCCTAACTCCACTGCTGCTGCCGCTGAAGCTGTAGCCGAGCTCAGGAGAGCTAAAGGTGTGGAAATTGATGATGATGTTGCAGCTTGGGGCCCAGACGATTTGGTTGCATCTCTGGACGCCCGAGTGCCTTTGGTTAAGGGTGCTCTCTGCACCTTCAATACTGGGGTCCAAAAGCTTAATGACATGCTCTGGAAGACGCGGGTGAAGCCAATTGATGGTGAAGCCACCGACGCCATAGCTCGAACCCTGAAGGACGCCCCTCGGCAGATCAGAGTGATGCTTGATTCTGCTGTCCGAGCTGGCATACATGCCACCTTTTCTATTGTGATGAGTTGGTATCCTGACGTAGATCTAAATTTTCTGGGGGCTTTGCGGGCTGGGTCGGAAGCCAGTGTTGATGCGGTCTGGCCGCAAATCTGCAAACTTGCTGAAGAGATTGTGAATGCCATCAATCCCTTGGAGCACACTCCTTATGTTGATGATGATGGTTTTCTGATTCCTGCGATCTCGCTTAGTGAGCTTCTCTACACCACTAGTGAAGATGGGACTCAAGCTCGGCCTGCTCATCGGCGGAGTACTGCATCCACCTCCTCGCTATATGCTCGCACTTCCGAGAGTGAGGGTTCGTCTGACGAGCAATCGGAGAGTGCAGCTCAAGATCCTCCGATCATTCCTCAGCCCGAAGCCACTGCTACTTCAACTCTAGGAGATGCCACCGAAACGACCCCAACTGCTTCAGCTACCCCTGCACCAAAGGCAACTGCCACTTCTTCCAGCGCTCCGACTGCTCCATATGCACCGACTGCCTGAGTCGGGCCTGCTTTATCACCTGTTTTACTTTTGAATAGTTCGGTTAAACTCAAGTGTGCCCGCTGAGGGCCACTTTCATGTAATAATCAACATTCGTCCAATCGGCCAGGTTTCTTGTGAACACGGTTCTTGCTTTTTTATGAATGCTCTCTTGCCTTTGCGTTTTCAAGCTAATTGCCTTTTTATTGCCTTTTGCTTATTGGCTTCTCGCCCTTCGTTGGTAGGCCCCAAGTGGAAGGCGTGATGTAGTACAGCAGCGAGTTTTCCCTCAGTAAAGATACCAAGGTTTGTCTCCAGTAGGACTCCAGAGATGATAAGTAGGTGTCAGCGGCGCAACTGACGCGGACCTGCACACAGAGACAGATAACTTTGTTCCCAACGAAGTTCAGAGAGGTTGTCAATCTCTCTGGTCTTGTTGTTCACAAATGATAAAATACAAGGGATAATGATAGGAACTTGAAAGTAAATGCAGAAAAGTAAATATAGCTTGGAAACAATAATGAGGATATGGACCGGGATACGTGATGTTCGCTAGTGATGTCTCTCTCCCAAAAGACGATAAAAATTGCTATGCGAGGTAAAAAATTTACAGAAAGGCAATTGACAGGATTATGAACGCACCGCAATGCTAACTATGCTACAAAAGAAAGGAAGAGGTTCAAAAGCACGGACAGTACGCCAAAATAAGTAGACCGAAATCCATCTGCATCTACTACTAATCATCCACCTTGAGATATCTATCCAGAACATCTCACTGGTATTAAGTTTCGAGCCCCACCCAAAGTGTAAACCCAAAGCAACAGACAACTGCATTAAAAAGAACTTTGCGTAAAGTAAACAATCCTTGTAACCGCGGTTACAAGCACCGTTGTTTTCCCCCTTGTGGCAACAGCACATCCCCTAGACTCATGTTTCTGTCACTCAAGCATGTCATCGGGGAGGCATGAACCCACAATCTAGCACAACGCTCCCTATTGGAGTCACTACCTACTACTTGGCCAAAGCAATAAACAGCAACGGAGAGCATGCAAGAATTATTTAGGAACAAAAATACAAGAGATAAGAACCAAATATATTACTCTATCACAATCTGAACATAATCTCATAATCCATCAGATCCGATCAAACTCAACATAGAAATAGCAGAAATATTACAAAGGTGCCTCGATCATGTAGGGTAGCTCACGAGGTCTAAACAATGAAGATCAAAGAGGGGAGGAGAACATCACATAGCTACTGATCACGGACCCATGGTCCAAGGAAAACTACTCACAAGACATCCGGGGAGCATCCATGGTGGAGAGGAGACTCCCGGAGGTCAATCCTCCTTCCGGTAGGGTGCCGAGAAGAGGTCTTCTGGTGCTCCCGAACTTGGAAGCACGTAGGCGGAGGAACAGAGGCGAGTTCGTGGAATAGGGTTCTCGTTCTGGAGTTTTCCCGTGACGGGGGATAAATAGGCAAAGGGGGGCAGCCAAAGGTGGACCAGGGGCCCCAGGCGCCCCCCTAGCACGGCCAGGGGTGGGGCCGCGCCGGGTGGCCGCCTGGGCCCCCCTGGCTCCCCTCTGGCCCCTCCCGGGCTCTTCTCGAAGCTTTCGTCGCGCTGATTTTTTATCTGAATTTTCCTGAATTTTTCTGGCACTTTTTATATGGGGGGAAACTGAAATGGAAAAACAGCAGAAAACAGGAACTGGCACTGGGGTGCACTGAGTTAATAGGTTAGTCCAAATATGATAAAAAATGTATGAAAGTGTATCTAGATCATAGCAATATCACACAAAACATGCGTGGAGCAAGCAAAAATTATCGAGACGTTTTGGACATATCACCTTTTTTCTTCCTTAGTCGATATTCCTGCCAACCATAAAGTCGACCTGCGGTCTGCAGTTGGATCAGTGAATAGACCTTGAGGGAGTTTGACAAGTACTTCTAGGCTATGAGCTCTGGGCGTAAAGGTAAGGGTTTGCGGACGGGCCGATTGCAACCTACCTAATGTTGGCCAGCCGGTCTGGTCATAGTCTAGAGTATAATCTAGAGTATAATTTTTCCGATTGATGGTTCTGGTCGGCCATGCTCCCCCGACATTACAGCCGACCTGCGGTCCGCATTCGGTTCGAGCTGGCAAACAAAGTCACCACTCATCTTGCTCTTCTCTCGAGTATACCCATTTTGGGGCAACCGATCAGTCCCCGGGTCCAATTTGGCCGACCTTAGGACTGGGAATGAATACACATCTTATCTTTTAACTCCCACCGAATGCAGTCTTATGGACGCACGGTGATTCTCATTGATAATATTGCACGGTAAGAATACAACAATACCGTCAACTGTAAAACGGACATAGCAGGTCAAGGTTCCAAGGACGCTCCGTTTCTGTTCCTGAAGTGTCCACATATCGAGTCGTGTTTCTGCAGTCAATGAGGTAGTATGCATTGTTCTTGAGTGTCCGACTGACGATGAATGGACCTTCCCAAGGGGAGGATAACTGGTGTTGGCCCGCTAATTTCTGGATTCGACGGAGCACCAAGTCACCCTCACGAAAAGCTAGGGGACGTATCTTCTTGATGTGGTAGTGGCGCAACTTCTGCTGGTATATTTCCGACCTGGACAAGGCTAGGAGACATGCTTCTTCTCTTTGATCGACGCCGTCCCCTCGAGCTTCCTTGGCTTCTACCTCCGTGTACATGGCGTCACGAGGTGAGTCAAACTCAATATCAGAGGGAATGATTGCCTCTGCGCCATATACGAGGAAGAAGGGAGTGAATCCATTTGAGCGGTGTGGTGTGGTACGCAGACTCCAAAGCACGGCTGGTAGCTTGTCAATCCATGCTCCGGGTGCTCTCTCAAGTGGCTCGACCAGTCTTTGCTTGATCCCAGACAAAATGAGGCCATTTGCTCGCCCTGCTTGACCATTTGATTGCGGGTGATCTACGGATGCTACGTCCAACCGAATGCCCTGCTCGGATCCGTACCGTGCTAACGCCCCTTTTGCGAAGTTTGTGCCATTGTTAGTGAGGATGTTGTGTGGCAGTACATATCTGGTTGCGATATCTGCTATGAACATGACCGTAGTCGGCCCATCTAGCTTCTTGATCGGCCTTGCCTTGATCCACTTGGTGAACTTGTCCACTGCTACCAGCAAGTGTGTCATGCCACCTCTGGCTGTTTTGAATGGTCCGATCATACCCAATCCCCATACTGCAAACGGCCATGATATTAGAATGGTCTTGAGTGCTGAGGATGGTAGGTGGCTCTTGGCTTTGAATCTTTGGAACCCATTGTTGTGCTTTACTAACTCCTTTGCCGCTGCTTTCGCAGTCGGCCATTAGAAACATGGCGGAATGCCTTAGCAACTATTGCTGTGGTTGATGCGTGATGACCACATTCCCCTTGATGGATATCCCACAGCAGTTCCAGCCCCTTGTCCTCTTCAACGCAGCGCTGAAGAACTCCAGTCACACTGCGATGCACCAGATCATTGTTAATGATGGTGTATACTCCAGATCGGCGCTGGATTTGCCGAGCTTCCACTTCATCTTCGGGTAAAATGCCATCGACCAAGAAATCACGGAAAGGCTCTACCCATAAAGGTGTAGTGACTATCACCATTACAACAACTACCTCTGGCGCTGGTTGTTCGGCCTCAATTGCTGGTATCTCGGAGGAGGTGGAGCCAATTGCATCTTGCATGACCACATCAGTCCCCGAGCTGACGACAGCAGCCCCTGGTGTGCAATCGGCAACCCCTTGTGCGGCCGAATGCTCCGCTACCTTTTGCTTCTTGGCTGATTTTTCTGCTTCAATCTCTGCCATCTTCAGGTCGGCCGGAATAAAGATGGACTTTGATTCTGGGGAAGGCTTGATAGATGGATTCTGAATGTTTTCCAAAGAGATGCCTGCTGGAATGTCTTTTCTGGTGGATCCCAGTTTGGACAATGCATCTGCTGCTTCATTTTTAGCTCAGGGAACGTGATGGAACTCACATCCCTCAAAGAAACCACAGAGTTGCTGCACAAGGAATCTATAGCTTGCCATGTGTGCATCCTTTGCGTCCCAACTGCCAGTGCATTGCTGCACCACCAGATCGGAATCTCCATAACATAAAATCCGTCGAATGCCGATCTCTTTGGCCTATCGGATACCGTGGACCAGTGCCTCGTACTTGGCCACTTTGTTCGATGCTGCAAAATGGATCAGCAACACATATCTGAGCTGATCACCCTTTGGATAAGTGAGAAACAATGTCAGTCCCTAGTTCGGTCTTCATCTTGGAGCCATCAAAGTGCATTTGCCAGAAATTGGAATCCGGACTGGGGGGCTCATACTGAGTTTCTGCCAAATCAACGAGGAAATCTTCCAGGGCTTGGGATTTGATTGAAGTGTGCGGCTCATACTTGATACCATGGTTTGCAATCTCAATGGCCCATTTTGCCACTCGGCCGGATGCATGCCGATTGCCTATGATTTCGGCCAGAGGTGCCGAGCTAACAACTGTAATCGTATGTGCCTGGAAGTAAGGCTTCAGTCTCTTTGCCTCCATGTACACACCATAGCACATCTTCTGGTAGTGGGGGTAGTTTTGCTTGGAGGTTGAAAGCACTTCACTAACATAGTATACTGGCCTCTGAACCGGCTGTGCTCTGTCCTTTTCAGGACATTCAACCACCATGACAATACTGATGACCCAAGTGGTAGCTGCGATGTACAACATCATTGGCTCTTTCTCAATCGGAGCTGCTAGCATTGGAGCAGTGGATAGCATACGCTTGAGCTCTTTGAATGCTTCGTCCACTTGCGGGGTCCAAGTAAACTTGTCCATCTTCTTCATCAGTTGGTACAAAGGGACTGCTTTCTCTCCCAGTCGACTGAGGAATCGGCTGAGCGATGCCAAGCATCCGGTGAACTTCTGGACGTCCTTGAGATTTCTGGGCATATTCATCCGCTCGATGGCTGCAATCTTCTCGGGGTTGCACTCGGATACCAAGAATCCAAGCAATTTGCCGGCTGGAACGCCGAATATACACTTCTCTGGATTGAGCTTGATCTTGTAAGTGCGCAAATTTGCGAATGTTTCTCGGAGATCTTCCAACAAGGTTTACCGTTGGACTGACTTGACCACAAGGTCATCTACATACACATGAATGTTCCGGCCGAGATGAGGTCGGTCACACCGCTGCATAGTACGCTGATAAGTCGCGTCGCCGTTTTTCAGGCCAAATGGCATGGTGATATAGCAGTAAGCCCCAAAAGGGGTGATAAATGCAATTTTTATTTGATCTTCTACAGCAAGTTTGATTTGGTGATAGCCAGTTGTGGCGTCCAGAAAACATAAAAGCTGATAGCCAGTCGTAGAATCAATTACTTGATCAATACGGGGCAAAGCAAAAGGATCCTTGGGGCAAGCCTTATTCAGGCAAGTGTAATCGATACACATGCGCCAAGTTCCATTCTTCTTCATTACCAGAACTGGGTTTGCTAACCAGTCCAGATAGAACACTTCCATGATGAAACCAACTGCGAGCAACTTGGTGATCTCGTCGCCGATTGCTCTTCTCTTGTCTTCAGAAAAATGCCGAAGTGGCTGCTTGATTGGCTTGGATCCAGGTCGGATGTGAAGCTTGTGCTCGGCGAGTTCCCTTGGTACTCCAGGCATGTCTTCTGAAGACCATGCAAAGATGTCCCGGTTCTCATGGAGGAACTCGACGAGCTTGCCTTCCTCTTTGCTGCTCAATCCAGCTCCCACAATCACGCACTTGCTCGGGTCGGAGGGGTCCAGAGAAATCCTCTTGCTGTCCTTGGTGGCTTGAAATTCAGTCTCATCGTCTGATCTCTTGGTCTTCACACTCGGCAGGGGTGCCTTCATCTGAGCCTAAGCCATTGCCACAACTTTGTCGAGTTGACGCCGCTCTGCATCGGTGACCAGGGAATCAACTAGTTTGGAACCTTTGGATGAACACTCTAGAAACTTCTTGTAGTCGCCACACACATTGATGGGACCATTCGGCCCTGGGAGATTCATTTTTAGGTATGGTTGGAAGACATTCAACACGAACTTGGTGATTATAGGCACTCCGAGCATAAGGTGGTATGGACTGCTCAGATCGGCCACCTCGAACCAGACCGTCTCGCGACGAAAATTCTCCTGCGAACCGAACACGACATCCAGCCGAATGCGGCCCAACGGAGTGCATGAAAGGCCGGGCACAATACCATGGAAGATGGTCCGACTGGGCTGCAACTCACTCTCATTGGTTTCAAGCTTAATCATTGTATCGCGGTACAGAATGTTGATGGAGCTACCCCGGCAATGAGGGTTCTGGTGAATCGGCATGAGTACCTGGGCGCTGTCAGAACTGTATCTACCACTAGTGCATAACTGCCCGGATTCGGCATCGGGCCTGGGTGGTCCTCTCTGCTCCATGTGATGACATTGTCCGACCAGTCCATGTACTGGGGGACTGTTGGCATGGTAGCATTGACTGCCATTTCGCGGGCTCTCCGACTACCCTTGTCGTCTAACTCACTGGTGAAAATCATGTAGGATGCATCTTGGCGCGGGAACTGAACACACGTATTCGGTGGTGGTGGACCTGGGGGTGGGGGTGGGGGTGGTGGGAGGTTTCGTGCTCCTCCTTCTGACACACGCTTTACCCAGATGCATTGTCGAGTGGTATGTGATGCGGGCTTGCCGACTCCACTATGCATCTTGCATGGCTGGTTCATCATGTCCTCGACGGTGTATGGGGGCCGAATTGGGCCTTGCGGTCTTTCTGCAGGTTTCCGCCGCCGACTGCCTCCCGCAGCCCCTGGTGCATCCTACTGTTGGACTACAACTACCTGCCGACTGCCGTATTGTACATCCGGTTGATCATCCTTCCTCTTGTTGAAGCCAGTGTTGTTGTTGTTGAAGTTGGGGGTGGTGTTGTTGAAGTTGTTGTTGCGCTGCATCTCGCGCCTCTCGCGCTTGTTTGGACCGGTGCCTCCTGCCTCTGCCGATTGTTGCTGCTTGTCGGGACCCGGGGTTAGCGTATGCAAGTACAGTTAAGACATAGTCATATGGAGAGCCGAGAACCGCACCCACTTGTCTAAGCAGACAAGGCCAAGCACTGAACATTCTCGGAAAGCATCGTACGTGAGGGGCATCCCATCCAGGCCGGATGATCAACTGTGATGGGTCCTCATCGTCCGCACACAAGCCTAATGATATGGGTGGTGAACTCCCATATTCAAAGACAAGTCGCCTCAACCATACTATCGACTATCTCAAAACTCTTACATAGACTTACTCCAGCCCGATCATTTAGTCGGGGTCTAGGGCGGGCTCGATCATACCACAAAGTGTGCACGAGACGGAGTCTCGAGCAATCGCATCGCGATGCCCCAAGCTGCGCACATCTAAGGGCCACTTGGTGTATGAAAGACCGCCAGCCAGAACATAACTAAGGTCTCGAAAACCCATACAAAGACATGCATGTTATAACCACACACGCAGCACACATGCCTTGTATGAACAGTAGGTACCATTACAATTCTCTACAAAGTGTAAATTTTATTTATAACTCTTATAGAGTACACACAGAGATCACATACATGTGATCCAACATTACAACATAAAGCGGAAGCAAATTATGTCTGAGTACAGAGAAGTTTAACAAATTGGCTTAAGAAGCCTTATTCAAACATAAAGCCCTCCACGAGGGAACCAGTCTGCTGACTGGGACTAGACTAATTTAACTTCAGTCGTCCAGCTCAATGAAGAAGCCACCTTCGGGGTCAGTGGCATCATCTAAAACATAGATTAAGCAAACGTGAGTACAAAGTCGTACTCAGCAAGACTTACATAGGAGCTATACTACTCATGCACATGTATCAAGGTAAAGGGAGGTGGGGTTCACTTGCAGAAATGCCAGCTTTGACTTGGCTAGTCCTGAACTACGAGTACCAGACTTGACGTAAGAAGCGTACACGAGTCCACTACTTTCTCCAACCAATACACCACTATGGTGCCTTCCTCAACTTCCCCACGAGAAAGCACGCCATAGCACTCACACTTATCTTGGTGTATTTTAGAAGTATCCGGTTCAAGTTATCTAATAATCAAGCTAAGCTTTCCAAGTAGTCCATAACCGCGGACGCGGCTATTCTAATAGTTTTGTTAACCTTGCAAGGGTGTACCGCTACACACACATGACCATCATTTACCGCCTTTGATCTCGACACCATTCAAGGGGTGCCAGCGAGGATGCTCACCACAACTGTTACCTCATAGCCTATCTAGTCCAAGAAAGCCGCCTACTTGGGTTGGTTACCACAATCGTGAACCCGGCCGGTTTACCGAAGTGGACCCAAGCGATGTGTGCGTGGTGCATAAGCCGGTCTCGGTTGAGCCGTTCTCTCACTTAGCATCCAGGCCACAAGCCTACCAGAACTTCGAACTACTGCGACATATGGACATTGAAAGGGATGAGTTAATAGGTTGAGAGGGGTCAGTGAGCCCAATGTGTGGTTGTACTCTTCATCTTGGATCACCACACAAGAACTCGGACTTAGGGCGGTGTTCAACGAGACAACCCACCGTGTACTCCTACACAGCCTCTCATCGTTCACCTTGTATTAGGTCGATTCACCAACACTTTTCTACCATCATCCACATGATCACTACCATCCCGACTCACATCACAGTAAAAACATGGTATCATACTAAGCATGCAATAAGCAGTAACATTGCAGGGGCCACATGATATCAAACAACTCCTACAGTTGCTAGGATTGTGGTTTGCTTACTACTGTGACAAAATGATAGGTCATGCAAAGGAATGGGTTCATCTATGCGGTAGAAACGAAGCATGGTGATCATCCTAAACAATGCATAAGCGAGACATGAGAGGGAAGTGGGATTTTATCGACATGATCAATGGGGTTTTGCTTGCCTTGCTGACGAGGTTCGGGCTCTGGATCTTCAGCGAAGGGGGTGACCTCTTGCTCCGGTTCCACCTCTACTCGACAAACAAAGCACGAAGTAGCAATCAATATGAATGCAATGCTCAAGCACATGATTGAATGTTGAAGCTTGAAGTATAAGTTTTGATGTGTGAGGCAATTCCATTCAAGTGGAATATATTGCATTTGAAATGCAAATTCAAATTCCACATTTGAATTCAACATTAAACAAGTTATATGTGATATAGTTTGATCATTTTGAATTATCTTCAAATGTGTATGATATGCCTCTGATGTGTAAGTGAAAGGTAGCATGTTGCCATGGTTCAGGTTGCAAAAATATTTGAATTGAATTTGATTTAATTTCATTTAAATCAAATAGCAAATGCTACTGATCACATTTTAAATTCAACTCCAACAGAGTTGAAAGTTGCATATTTGGAAAGATAATTTTCTCCTGATCATTTTTCATATATTATTTGTCCAATTTGGAGTTAATATGAATTTTCTATGAATTTCCAAAGTTTGGGGTATTTTCTGAAATTTCTGGAATTATTTTTAATTAGAAAAGCTTTTATTGCGCCAGCACTGCATCAGCATGACGTAGGGGGTTTTGACCCCGGTCAAACTGACCAGTGGGCCAGGGCTGTCAGCCTCTCTGGGATAAATCCCTGTTAATTTAAATTAACAGAGAGATTAGAGGGGTTCTGGGCCCACCTGTAAGTGACTCTGGGGGTCATTAGGGGCTGGATTAGGCTCAGGGTTAGGCTAACCCACCGGCGGCTAAACGCCGGCGGCCTGGCCACGGCGGCGCTGCGCGGATCTGCTGTTCCCGTGGTCCAAACGAAGCGCCGAGACCACGGGAGCGAAGCCCGTGCTCTCGCACGTCTCCTGGTGCACGCCAGCGTCCAAGACGACGACCCCAGTGACGGCGGTGACCTCGCCGGCGGCAACAGAAACACGGGGAGGAGGCAATCGTCGCCACGGTGCTCCAAATCCAGCAATCTTGAGCTCGTTCGACGCGTTAGACCACAGGGAAGACGTCGGACATGCTCTTGGGTACGTGTGCTTCACGGATGCTCGCCGACGACGACCGCGGCGGTGAGGTACCTCGGCTTCCATGGCAGCCATGGCTAGAGGAAGCAATCGAAGCGGGGATTTTAGGGGTTTCGGTCGTGAGCTTACCAGGAACTCGACGAAGTAGTCGACGGAGCCAGTGAGGGAACGTGGAGGGAGTATTGAACGGCGACGAGCAGCGGATCCGGCGATCTTTCGGTGACGATTCCAACGACTAGAAGGGCTCCGGGATCTTGATTCCTTGCAGGGAGACGTAGTCGAGGGTGGCGAAGCTGATGGACAAGTTCTTCTGGTTCTTCTCCGGCGCTGGCCACGGATGTCGTCGACGGTGAACGGCGGCTGCTCTCGGAGAAGAAGGGGAAAACGAGGAGAGGAAGGGAGAGCACGAGAGAGGAGGGGGAATTGAAGCACGACTTCACGGCGGTTCTCCAGGACACGATAAGGTGGCACGGGGCGGCCTGGAAGGTCCTGGGCGTCGAGGTGGCGACCACGGTGTCGGCGCCCTGCCACGGAGCTTCTTGGACGCGCGGGAGGAAGACGACAGAACGGTTCGGGTGGGCTGGGCCAGCTGGAGAGGTGGGCCTCGCCCCAGGCGAGAGGTAAGCCTTTTCTTTTTCTCTCTGTTTAATCTTTCCTTTCTTTTTCTGTAATTTGTTTTGGCTCTGATAAAAATACCAAACCATTTTATTAAATGCTGAAAACTTTTATGTGGCCTCATAATAATATAGACTAGCCACTCATAAACTTTCAACATTTTTAAAATTCAAATGATTTGAATTTTAAATCAAAAAGGGGTATTTCTTTAATTCCAAGGTACTGTTTGAATATTTGAAAAATCTATGAGCATGGGGTGGGTCCCACATCACTTGATTTGTGATCACACTCATTTATAAGACTTTTCAAAACTCTAACATGAATTTTTGGAAAAGATTTTTATCTGGCCTTTTGAATTAATTCATCTGGGGGGTGTTCCTTCTCCCATTTTGAATTTGAATTTGATTTCCAAGATTTCTTTTTGAAATTTTGACATGATGCAAAGGCACTAGCTAACCCTAGCACATACCTAACAGAGGGATCTGACACTGCTGTTGTCCAGAGGATTGTCCCTAAATAAGGCCATTGGCACTCAGCTGGATCGGGCGCATTGCAGAATTGTAAGCGGCGAATGAGTTGGCTATATTCATCAGATCGTCCAAAGATGTAATCTCCTTGCGCAGGAGCTTGTGCTTCAGCATTGACCCATCCAAGCAGCCGTCAGTGAAGTACTGGATGGCTTGGATTTCATGAACTCCCTCGCAAGTGTTTCTGAGCTTGATCCACCACTGAAGGTAATCGCAAAGGGGCTCATCCTTTCCTTGTACACATAACGCCAGGTGCCATGGCGGACCTGGGCTCTCATACGTGCCACTGAAATTGTGCACGAATGCATCATCAAAATCCGCTCAACAGTTAATGTTGTTGCTGGGCAAGCCGTTCAACCAGGACCGAGCTGAACCTTGAAGCATAAGGGGTGCGTAGCGAACTGTCACGCGCCGACTGCCTCCCGGGATGCCGACTGTGGTCAAATAATCGACCAGCCAATCCTTTGACTTGACTGATCCATTGTACTTGGGGGTGTCCCTGGGCAATGTGAAACTTTGGAGAACTGCTCTTGCCGAATGCGCGGTCCAAAACAAGTCGGACCCACTGGTGCATCATCCTCTAGCTGCTGATCTTGCTGCAGATGCTCGATGCGGTGCCTTGCATCGTTGCTCACGATTGCTCGGGGACCTAAACACTAACTCATTGCCGGCCGATCTGTTGCTGCCGGTTGCTCTTGATGTCGACTGTTCACTGCTGGTTCGTCCCTTCGACTGCCTCCCACAGCCCCTTGATTCTTCCAACTGCGGTGCTGACTCCCATGCGGTGAAGATGCCTGCCTCTACTGCCGAGGTGGTGCATTCGGATGGTTTGCACTTGCAGTCCGCCGAACTGATTTTGACTCCACGGGCCCTTGAGGTTGCTCGGTGGCCGCCCTCCGTTGATGGCTTGTTGTTGCTAGAAGATCGCGCATTCGGCGCGTCCTCTCTCGCAGCTCTTCTTCCTCCAAGTGCTCTAGCTATTGGGAAATCTGCTTGGCAGCTCTCATGTTCTTCACAGGAGAGCTATATGTGAGCTGTGGAACGATGGTGGACGTTGCTGGTTGCTGGGCTCTTGCCAGCTCTCTGCCGACCTCTCGGCCAGCGACTCGCAGCTCCTCTAACACTGGTGGTGGGATGACGCGCGGCACAACGTCGTGCGCCGCATTGTACTCCCGCACTATGGCTTCCAGACGATGTTTTTCAATGTCCATCCGATCTGACTGCTCGGCCAAGGCTTGGCGAGCTTTCTCCATCTCAGCATGAGCTACCGCTGGATCTGCATTAAGGCCCACGGGAGTGCGGAGCACATTCTGTGGATTTCTCGGGCCCGCAGCAGTGTTGGCTTCCTCGTTCGCAGCTCGGGCTGCAATGCTGGTGGAGTTGTGGCGACTTGATGCTCCCTCCATCATGACCTTCGCACGGATGTGCGAAGTTGTGTCCTCCGATTCCGCAGCACCCGCACCAAACGGAAGCGGGTCTGTGAGATCGGAGAACACCCGTACCTCCCTGGGATATACCTCTAGAAGGGTCGCGACAAAAACGCGGTGGCTACTAAATGGAACACTGACGCCACGCGGCAAGGGCATTCCTGTCCCACACCGTGAGGCGTTTTCGATGACGTAGTCCCATGCTGCATACCTGAGAAGCAGGCCGGATGCGAAGCGTGCGCTCGATGCAGATGAGGGTCCCGTTCGGAACAGAACTCCAGTCGACGCCTCGGCCTGCTCCATGGTGGAAGCCAACTGCGTCGTTTGGTAACGGCAGATTCCATGGGGATGGCTAAAGAGGGGGACAAACCGAGGTGAGTGTCGATGGTGCCGGAATCAAGAATGGGGACAACACAGTGAGACACCGCGATGTACCCAGGTTCGGGCCTCTCCGTAGAGATAACACCCCTAGTCTTGTCGAGCTAATTATAAGCAATAACTCGGGCTACAATGAATGCTCCTTGAGTTGTATGAGAGGAAGGAGAAGAGGGATCTAGGAACAACTCTCTCCTTGCTCTCTCTCTGGTGGGTGAAAGGGTAGTAAATGTGGTCGTCGTCCCCCACGCAGGAGGGGTTCCCGGGGCTCTTATAGGTCGAGCCCAGGGTGCTAAGGTAATTACACAGTAGAGGCGGACCCATCTCTAAGCCTCATATAACTCGATGGGGGCCCCTGACGTATGCTCTCCGGTTGAACCGGAGTAGACTTGCGACTCTCCATGCTGCTAGCTTGTAGGTCTTGCGTAGTGAATAGTGCAGCTAGAAGCTTGGTCTTGTCGGCCTATCCACGTGAACCGCGCTGGAGGGGACAACACGTCCCTGACAAGGCCGACGAATGAACATGGCTTCTCTGCCATCCGGATCTTCTGGGATTGAGCATTTATGACCTTGTACCAGGTGTCCGACCTGGGCCAAAGTCAACTCTCGATGTTAGCTCGGATGGAGCTGTGTCTTCTTGGGCCGAATGAACTTAGGTGAGGCTGATTGCACACTCCTGGGGCAATCGGCCTCCGACCTAACCAGCTCGGCCTTATGGAGATCATTCTTGTACTTGCTCGGTCTTCTTCTAGATCGGTGATCCTTAGATCGGCGATCTTCAAGTCGGCCTTGACAAGATCAGCCTTCCTCCGAATGTCGGTCTTCAGGTCGTCCCAACTTAGCTCGGCCTCACCTAGATCGGCGGTCCTCAGATCGGTGATCTTCGTCTTGTAGTATTACTCCTCCTGGATGATCCTACCCGGGGGTCATTCCCACGACATCCTCCCTCCATGAAGCAGGAGTAGTTCCTCCTCAGGGCTGAGGCCTTCTACAGTAGCTATGTGGTTAATTCTCTCTCCCATGATGTGATCTTCATTGTGATCATAGGCTATGTTAATCTAGGGTGATCCCATGATGTTTCCCCTTCTTCTATGTATTGGATTGATTTACTCACTTGATCTTATCTAGTATAATCTCCGAGACCATGGTAACAACGGTCTATTGGACATGGATTAGAAGAATATTTTCATGAGTGATTTCCTCTTTTGTGAATTGACTGAAGATTGGGAGTCTCTTGGTGCTTGTCTTTGACTATCCTTGAGATATGATGTGGTGATTGTGGTACTCTCTTTGGATGGCCGCAGTGACATTGGGAAATCCATAGATGAGAACTACGAACTCTGAGGTGTGCTTCTGTAGCCCTACATAATTCTCGTCCTCTCTTGATCACAAAGGAATGACCTTCGAGTTATGTTTCCTTGCATGTTTTAGTGGAAATATCATGTGATTAGACTAGGTTAATATTGTTGGGAGTTTCCACTAGTGAAAGTATGAAGCCTAGGCCTTGTTTCTCGCCATTGTTACACCGTTTGTGCTCACTTTTGTCACTTGCTACCTTGTTGTAATTTTTACTACAGATTTATATTACCTTGCTTTGCCACCCATATCACTCGTATTTTACCATCTCTTCACCTAACTAGTGCACCTATACAATTTGCCATTGTATTAGGTGTGTTGGGGACACAAGAGACTTCTTGTTTCTTAATTGCAGGGTTGCTTGAGAGAGACCATCTTCAACCTCTACTTCCTTGAGTTTGATAAACCTTAGGTCATCCACTTGAGGGAAATTGATGTTGTCCTACAAACCTCTGCGCTTGGAGGCCCAACATAGTCTACAAGAGTAGAAGCGTGCGTAGACATCAAGCTATTTCTGGCGCCGTTGCCGAGGAGGTAAGGCTTGAAGGTATATCTTTAGATCACGCAATTAAATCTTTTCGTTTCTTGTTTTTATTTTCACTAGTTAGGCTTATGGAAAAGAACAAAAAATGAGAGATCTTTATGAGCTCTACCTTGAATTGGGACATGAAGTGTTTGAAGAGAAAATCAAAAAACCTATGGAACTTTATTTGCATACTCTATATGATTGCAATGTTACTAGTATGTCTTCTTTGAATACCTTTGATGCTAATGATATGCAAAGTTATAATCTTGGGGATGCTACGTTTGATGAAGATGATCTTTTTAGCCCCCCGAGTTTTGATGAGGAAATTTATTTTGATGATACTTTGCCTCCTATCTATGATGATTATTGTAATGACACTTATGCTTTAAAGAATAAAGTTTTGCAAGTGGATCATGATAAAAATGATTCATGTGATAGCTACTTTGTTGAGTTTGCTCCCACTATTACTAATGAGAAGGATTTTTCTTATGTGGGGAGTAATAAATTTTCTATGCTTGTGGATCATGGTAAGAATTTTCTACGTGATAGTTATATTGTTGAGTTTATTCATGATCCCACTGAAAATTATTATGATAGGGGAACATATTCTCATAGATATTTCAATAATATCAAGTTCCCACTCTTTATGTTGAAGGTTTTGAAGTTGCACTTGTTTTGCCATCCTATGCTTATTGCTTTGTGCTTCAATGAATTATTCTATTGAAATATTCTTATGCATAGGAAGCATGTTAGACTTAAATGTGTTTGGTGTTTGCTTCTTGATGCTCTCTTTTGTTCTTCAACACTTATTCCTACGAGAGCATCATTAAAATCTTAAGCCTATCTTTATGGATATAAAGAAAGAGCTCTAGGGAGACAACCAGGGGCGGACCCACGTTCAACGTTGTGGGGGCAGCTGCCCCCACTTGATTTTTCCATTCGTTCATATTAGTCTTGCCTATGTACAACGTTTGCCCCCACTAGTCCCGGTACTCTGCCCCACTTGGCTCATGTATTATCCTATCTTCTAAGAAAATCCTACTAGTAGATACGAATTGATGGTTTGTCTTGCATCGTTGTACTATTCAGGCTATGTACGTACTTACTATCCAACTTAATCGCAGCGGCCTGCGGCTTTCTCCATACTTACGTACACCAGCCCATGTATGACCCCTAGCCTCTAAACACTGCACTTATGACACGACGGAAGACCTGACGGCTTGAGCAGCGACTTGTGTTGCCCGTTTAGTCGCGGCCTTGCATGGTGCTGCCGCCGCCCATTAACAAACCCCAACTCCTTAATTCTAATTGACATCAAGGTAAGTTGTATGAATCATACATAAAATCTAAAAAAAATGTTTCTATGTGCTTGTAAGGGTCAACAACTTTGTATTTTCTTATGATTTGAATACATAAAATCTAAAAAAAGGGGTAAGCTATATGAGTCATTTAGAAATTTTCTCTATTCAACATTTCTTGTTCATTTACAATTTATATGTTACAAAAATGGCAATCCCATCAATTTACCGAGATGGGTAATTATGTCATTTCAAACATTTTTTTGTACCTTATGATTTTCTTAGGGATCCATCTAAAAGTAAGATTAAGATTTCATATTGCAATTCCAATCATATTGATGTACTTTCTCTGATCCATATTAATTGTTGGTTTCAGCAACGACTAAGCTGTATGGAAGGGACTAAGTTATTTTATCTGAAATGGTTCATTTTTTTCCTCACATTACAGTATATTTGGTACTTTGTGGAGAATAAAGTTAACATGCCTAGGTTTTAATTTATATGGATGCTTGCCTTGTTGGTTTGTGAATATAGCTATACATTTTTCCCCCTCTCAAGTTTTGTTCTGGGTCCACCCCTGGAGACAACCCTTGTTATCTTTACTTTGAGATTTTTACTTTAAGTTTTTAGTGCTCTTGATGTTTTTTACTACTGTAGCAACATCATTTTATCTTTACTTTTCAAGCTTTATGCCAAGTTTTAGCCTCCGATTCCAAGAAAGTTCAAAAGTTGTGACATGTTGTCCAGAAATAGATTTTGTCCCCTTGACGAAAAAATTGGCCATAAATCACCAGATCATATTTTTGGTCTGCATTTTTTTGAAAGTATGCTCCATACAATTGGCTTTCGTGTGTTTGTTCTGAGTTTTTTATTTGAGTTGCAGAAGTACCCCGAAAAAATTATTTACTACCTGCTGGTCTGTTTTTCACAGATTCTGCCACGTTTTGCGTCTTCATCGTTTTGCAAACCTTAAGCTTTCTTTTTCTTTGCAATTTTTTTTGAAATCATGAGAAACATTAGCTCTTCAAGAATATCTTTATTTCTAGTGGGGAAAATTTATTTTATCATGGGTACTAACCACTCTAATCATCTTATGATGAGTTTCGTATGAAGGGAGTTTTCAAGTATGCGAAGGGAGATGATGAAAGAAGATTCGGGAGTGTCGAGCTCTCAAGCTTGGGGATGCCCCCATGCACCCCCAAGAAATATCCAAGGAGACTCAAGCATCTAAGCTTGGGGACGCCCCCGTGCATCCCCTTCTCCATCAACAATCATCAGTTTGTCCTTCTCCATACTATATTTTTATCACTTCATATGTTAGGTGCTATACTTGGAGCGTCTTGCATTTACTTTTTAGTTTATTTAGTTTTGCTTGTTGTTCATTACAAGTTGGATCCTAGCCTTCATTTTTTGGGAGATAAACACGCTCCACTCCACCGTAGAACACAACATAGGATTCCATGCTTATCTTTCTTTTTGTGTGTGTTCTTTATCTTTTCATAGCTGCTGTCATGCTTAGCTCTTAGTTTTCATGTTTATCTTTTTAAGAGCTTTTGTTTAGGTTTTTCTAGGAACTCTCTTGAGTTTTCATGCTTATCTTGTTTAGAGAGTTGTCTTGTTGCACTGAGTTGTGTGTCTTGCATGAGTAGGTAATTAAGGTTGTTGGACACTAGCGGAGGCATACATTTGCATTCATCATGATAGTTTTCATCTTTATTTATGTTTAGTACTTCTTGTAAAGTGTGAAGATCTTCTATCTTCTTGTAAAATATAGAGTGTTGCCCTTAAGTGAGGAAAAGATCCCAAAGAGGACAAATTAACAGATCCCAAAGAGGACAAATGCGAGATAAATGAAAGAGCCAATGAGGCCACAAAAATGCAAAAAATAGAAAAAAGAGAAAGAGAAAAAAAGGAGATAAGGGGGCAACATTACTATTCCTTTTGAAAGATCCACACTCGTACTCCATTGTTATATTTGTACTCCATAGAGATTATCATTCATGCATTACTATGTGGGTACACTTACACTATATAACTTGGCTTGCATATTCCAAGGATGATCCTCCTCAAATGAGCTCTAGGTCTTCATGAGCAAGCAAGTTGGATGCACCCCCACTAGTTCCATTGGATAGCTTACCATAGCTCACATGTGCATCCCTTGCATGGCAATCCCTACTCCTCACATTATATCTATCATTTGGCTTTCTCTCGCCTATGATTGTCCTCATTGATGTGAGCCTTTCACACCCTTTTTTTCTTCCTTCCCCATCATTTCTCTCTTTGCCATACTAAGTGCCAACATATCTTGCTCACGCTCATCCATTGCATGAGTGCTCAAAGTCGAAAGGGAGAGGATCAGTTCGACTTGTACCTGACTAGTGGTGTGGGGATGAGTCAAAATAAGATCCCGAAGATGTGTGAAACTTTCGTAAATTAAGTTCTTAATTAAAACTATATTTATTTATTTATTCTCTAATCCCACCTCCCTTTGCTTGCACGCAAACACCATTTGGAGACATTCGAGTCATGGACAACGAGATCTCTTGCACCTTTATGTTCATACTTTGCTAGTTTCAGTATTAGATATAGACTCTTGCTTGCTATTATCTTGACTTGAATTGCACATCTTACTGGCTTTACTTTGAAGTTATTATATGTGTGTTAGCATGTCACCACGGAAATTATCTGTGTTATCATGTACCTACTCGAGGACGAGTAGGAATTAAGCTTGGGGATGTTGATACGTCCCAAACGTATCTATAATTTATGCTTGTTCCATGCACTTTTATGTGACATTGCTACATGTTTTGATACACTTTCATATTATTTTACACATATTTGGACTAACCTACTAACTCAGTGCACCCAGTGTCAGTTTCTGTCTGCTGATGCGTGTGAATTGCAGGTTTATGACCATATTTACAGTGCCCAAAAAATTCCATAAAAATATATAAAAAATCAGCGTTCCAGAAGACTCCAAACGCCCGAAGGAGAGCCGGAGGGGGACACCCGCCTCCTAGGCGGCCAGCCCACGCGGCCTAGGGGGAGGTCGCGCCATGAGGCCGCCTAGGAGACTGGGACCACCCCTGGTGCCCTCCTTTGGCCCTATTTTTACCCCCGTGGAGGAAACCCTAATTCGAGAACTCCTTTTTCCAAAAGCGATTCTGATCTCCACCGCCATCACCGACAAGCTTCGGGGAACCAGAATTCATGTGCCCGCAACCTGCCGGGACGGGGAAGTGCCCCCAGATTCATCTCCATCGACGCTGCTTCCTCCCTCCATGAAGCGGGAGTAGTTCCTCTTCGGGGCTGAGGCCTTCTATAGTAGCTATGTGGTTAATTCTCTCTCCCATGATGTGATCTTCATTGTGATCATGGGATATCTTAATATAGGGTGATCCCATGATGTTTCCCCTTCTTCTATCTATTGGATTGATGTACTCACTTAATCCTATCTAGTATAATATCCGAGACCATGGTGACAGTGGTCTATTGGACATGGATTAGAAGAATATTTTCATGAGTGATTTCCTCTTTTGTGAATTGATTGAAGATTCAGAGTCTCTTGGTGCTTGTCTTTGACTATCCTTGAGATATGTTGTGGTGATTGTGGTGCTCTCTTTGGATGGCCGCGGTGACATTGGGAAATCCATAGATGAGAAATACAAACTCTGAGGTGTGCTTCTGTAGCCTTACATAATTCTCGTCCTCTCTTGATCACAAAGGAATGACCTCTGAGTTATGTCTCCTTGCATTTTTTAGTGGAAATACCATGTGATTAGACTGTGTTAATATTGTTGGGAGTTGCCACAAGTGAAAGTATGAATCCTAGGCCTTATTTCTCGCCATTGTTACACCGTTTGTGCTCACTTTTGTCACTTCCTACCTTGCTGTAATTTTTATTACAGATTTATATTACCTTGTTTGCCATCCATATCACTCGTATTTTACCATCTCTTCGCCGAACTAGTGCACCTATAAAATTTGCCATTGTATTAGGTGTGTTGGGGACACAAGAAACTTCTTGTTTCTTAATTGCAGGGTTTCTTGAGAGAGACCATCTTCAACATCTACTTCCCTGAGTTAGATAAACCTTTGGTCATCCACTTGAGGGAAATTGTTGTTGTCCTACAAAACTCTGCGCTTGGAGGCCCAACATAGTCTACAAGAGTAGAAGCATGTGTAGATATCAATATCTTGACCATCTTATCTTGAAACAAAGCATCCAATATTCTATCACACTTGGATATATCAAAAGTAAACTTCATCTCCTCATCACGATTCTTACGAATCGACTTAAGAGCATTGCATGTATAAGGTTTGGCCTTTGAGGACCAAACAAACTCGGTGGTATAGACATCAACCTCATCATCTGAATTATCATCATTGTAATCAACCATATGAACTCTAGGACGATCGGTTGTTGACATATGAACCACTTTACTTCGACTCTCTTGGGCCAAAACTTTCTGCAAGACTTGGTTAATATTCAAAAACTCATAAGTTTCTAGCCTCTCTTTAGTGTGAGTCTTAAAACCATTAATAACAAGATCCTCCAAGTCTCTCTCGGTTATCACTAAGCTATAGCAGCGATTTTTTATACCTCTAAACCTTTTGACATAATCGGTGACCGATTCATCATGTTTTTGCCTAACCAATGTAAGATGTGACAGCTTTAAGCTCATTGTCGCCACTATAAAAGTGATCATGGAATTTCTGTTCTAGTTGCGACCATAAGAGAATAGAGTCATGTGGCAAAGCAGCAAACCATGAAAATGCGGTGCCAGTCAAAGATAAGGAAAATAAACGGATTTTCAATTCTTCTATATAACTTGCTTCACCCAACTATGCTAGATATTGACTAACATGCTCCCAAATTGTTTTTGTGCCCTCTCCACTAAATTTAACAAAATCAGGAACCTTGTAACCTTGAGGGTACAAAACTGCATCGAAGTGTTCCGGATAAGGCTTTTGATACACACAACTCTTTACTTTTGCCTCACTTCCAAAAGTTTCTTGAAACATCTTATGCAAATCCTCCCTTAGTTTGGCTAAAATTGGATCCGTGGTAGATGTTGATGCTTGTGGCAACAGCATAGGATCAACTTGAGTACTAGCTAATGGTGCAAATTGTGTGGTGGGCGCCGAACCATAGTTCGGCGAAAGATGAAACATGCCTGCACTTATGGGAGATGTGGCAAAGTGATTCGGCGTCGACGCCGAATTGGTCACACTCGCAATAGGATTAGAATATGTAGGTGCAGTCACAAGTTGATTCGTTTGGCTAGTATACAAATTCATTGGCAAATTGTAATGGTGTTGCATGGAAGGTGCCGATGAAATAGGTAAAGTTGGATTAGGTTTTTCTGGGCTAACGGATACACCAACAATACCACTAGATGATGGAGGCATATTTTTCTAAGCATCGGTATTTGCTATGAAAGCATTATAAATCATATCATTACCCTTGGCAACCATAATTTCAATCACAACAACTTGCTCACTAAAAAAACATTACTCACAGTGATTTCATCTAGTTTGTCATTGAGGGGATGGAGGCTGATTTCTCCAACCGGAGTGAAGTGGCCTCGGCGGTCCTTCTTCAAATTTGCAAGAACATATTTCAAATCCTACTCCTCGCACTGCTTCTTGAGAACCTCATCAGCCTCCTGACGCTGATTTTTTAGGGCTTCATAGGCTTGGCGATGTTCCTCCGAAAGTTCATCAAGACTAGGCTTAATGATGTTTTTGGTGCTATCTTCTGAGGGCTTAGGGAGATCTGAGACATGGTTTGATGATGATTCTTGATCTATCCTCCCCATCGTAGTCGCCAAAAAGTGTGTTCGCACACGAACACGTCACCGTGTACCCTCGACGCCGGGGTCATGCACCACAGCTCACGTCGAAGGAGACCCGCCCGGATGCGCGATACGCAAGCACTCTAGCGGGCGCTTTTGAACACCCGAAACCCCACACTCCCGGGAGGGACCCCGTCAGGGAGAACGGCGGCTATGGGCTGCCCTAGGTTGATTCTCTCGTCCCTAGAGCCTCGTGGATTTGTCGCCCTGCAATAATAAGAACAGACGAAAAATGAGAGAGAAAGAACAAGGGAGAGGGATAAAATTAGGGTTTGAAGATGTAGATGTGTTTTTTCGATTGTGTGTTGTTTCAATCGGCCATCACCCATCTATTTATGAGGGGGCTGGGCTTCCCTTGCAAGAAAACAAGTCCTTTTTGCGTCCAATATACCAAAATCCCGAGAAAAATCGGACACCATGCGGTCGTCCCGGACGGTCCAGACTATAGGCTGGACGGTCCGGATAAATATGGCCAAAACCCGCTTCGGGTCGTAATTATTCGGACGATCCGGGCTCCAGCCCGGACGGTCCGACCTCGGCCCGGACGATCCGGCCCCAAGGCCGGACGGTCCGTATAATTATCAACGAGACCCCTTTCGGGTCATAATTATCCGGACGGTCCGAATTCTAGACCGGACGGTCCGGACTGACTTTTCAGTGATGCACTGTTTTGGCCGTTACTTCTTCATACGAACTCGGATTTGGACGTTTCAAATATGAAAATCGACCACTTCGACGAGACCAAACCGCTCCATGTAGAATATTTTTCTATTTGATGATGTCTTGAAGGCCTAATTGTCAAAATAGTGCTTCGAATGCTAGGATATTACTACTTCAAACGTAGTTTCGGACTTCGAGATGGAATCGGCTGGCGATGGCTCGAACTACAAAGATGCTCACATCGACAATACCCAACTTTTTCATGTAGAGAATTTCTTCATTTGAGGTCACCTTATATAGGTTCATTGACGTGCCAAAAACCGGTGTCAACAGATAATTATGTTCCTGTTGATTTTCTTGTCATGGACATTGAGTGTGTCCCCTCATGTCCAATTATTTTGGGACGTACTTTTCTCCGCATCATTGGTGCTATCATTGAAATGAAAGAAGGGATCATTAGATTCCAATTCCCCCTCAAAAAGGGAATGGAACACTTCCCTTGAAAGAAGATTAAGTTACCTTATGAGTTCGTTACACGGGCAAGTTATTCTTTTGGAGTTGATAAAACTTGATCTTTTTGCATCATACCTAGCTAAAAGGCATAAAAGAAAACGCTTATTGGGAGGCAACCCAAAATGTTTTTACTTTGAATTTTAGTGGTCTTGATTCTTGTTACTACTATAGCAACATCATTATATCTTTATTTTCAAGATTTGTGCCAAGTTTTTGCCTCTGATTGCAAGAAAGTTAAAAAGTTGTGACATGATGACCAGAAACAAATTATGTCTTCTTGACGGGAAAATTCATGATAAATCACCAGATCATCATTCTGATCTGAATTGTTTTGACAGTATGCTCTATACAATTACCTTTCTGGCGTCTGTTCTGAGTTTTTTTATTTGAGTTGCAAAAGTGCCCCGAAAATATTATTTACTACCTGCTGGTCTGTTTTTCACAAATTCTGTCACGTTTTGCGTTTTCACCGTTTTGCAAATATTAAGCTTGCTTTTTCGTTGCAAAAACTTATTGGAAATCTTGAGAAACAGTAGATCTTCATGAAAATCTTTATTTACAGTGGAGAAAAATTATTCATTTATGGGTACTAACCACTCTAATCTGCTTATGATGAGTTTCGTATGAAGAGAGTTTTCAAATATGCGAAAGTAGATGATGAAATAAGATCGGGGAGTGTCAAAACTCAAGCTTGCGGATGCCCCCATGCACCCCCAAGAAATATCCAAGGAGACTCAAGCGTCTAAGCTTGGGGATGCCCCCGTGCATCCCCTTCTCCATCAACAATCATCAGTTCGTGTGGCACCCCGACTCAGAGGACCGGAACGCCCCGTGCTCCAGCCCAGAGATCGAGTCTTCTGGAACACTGCACTTCTTGATATAGAACTAAAAAACTTTCTATTACCAAAGATACGAGTACAAAGGTTTTATTACAATGCTGGCGAAGCGAGACGCAGAACAAGCTTCCTCCTCAAGCTTGCCACGGATCTACATCAAGCAATAGACTAACTCTCTAGCAGCGGAATACAACTCGGCAGCGGAACAACAGCGACGGTGATGAACTCTACTCCACAGGGACACTGGCTGGGACACCTCCTAGCTCGCAAACACCAGGAACGTCGTCCTACGCATCCAAAGAATTGCCTGCAAATCTGGCATGACATGCCAGGTCAGTACATCGAATGTACTTGCAATCTCACAACAGCCAATGCATTAAGAAAAAACAATAACATGGCGAGAAGGTTAAAGTTATATTAATTAATTAACCATATGAGCATCATCATAATACAAGCAGATTATCATCAAGCATGTAATCAGCATTGAGAGTAATGCACAAGAAACCATCGTTTAAGGTCACGTGGACCCCACATGATCTTCGCATGATCATGCGGCTTACCTCGGAGTCCTTACATACTCAAGCACCGGGTCATCTCATGACCGAACATCTTGCACGGGTCGACGCACGACCATCCACTTTCACGGGTCATCGCATGACCAAACGGTTCATCGCATGACCAATACTTTCACGGACCGTCGCATGGCCAAACGGGTCATCGCATGACCAACCAATTAACCCGATCATCCAACCGAACTCATGTTGATCCGAAGTGTGACCTAGTACGAACTATGTCCAATACCGTGGACTCGGCTATTCAAATAGATTTTTAATACTCTGCAGAGTTTGTGCACTTTACCCACACCATGGAGCTCCTTGCCCAACGGACTAGGACTACTCCAACGAGACCGTTCTACCGTGTGCCTCCCTTACCGTGTCACCCAACATCCCGTCTTGGGTAGCCCCGTGTCATCCCGACACACCTGCCATCAGATGGAAAACGGCCACTATCGTGGCAAACATGTCTACAACGACATACACAAGTATCAGGTGCAGCAAGAATGTTCATATCATCAAGGCATAGCAATGCTTGTCATACTTGTATAACAATTCAAGGTATGGATATTGTTGTATCATTTCAAGGCATGTTTATATGATTAACTTAACCAGGTTAACATGATATCAACATGATGTTAACATGTAGCATAGCATCATCATGAGCATGACTGGAGATTACGATGCATATCAATATATCATAGTGATAACATGATCCAAGCATGAATATAACATGGTAAAGGCATATCCGAATCATCATGGTTTCAAGCATATCATGGATATAACATGGTAATATTGTGATCAAAACATATCACAATAGCAACATAATCAAGGCATAACAAGAATGTCGTATCACCGAAGGTTGCGACAAGTTTTAAAGCAGGTCAAAGCTTTACGAAGGTGCAAAAGAAGTTGTGGCTTGCCTTCACCAACAAGGTGTAGGATAAAGCTCCTCTTCTTCAACAAGACAAGCCCTGAAAAGATTTTGAAAATAAAACAACGGCAAAAGGGTCAAATACCACTTTGACTTGACCAGCAACTAACAACAGAGAGACATGGTATAAAACCTATGCCAAAATAAAGAGGATCTCAAGACAAAACTAATGAAAAAAAATCAACTCATTTGGACTTATAGATCAAAAGATATTCCAGGTCAAAGTTCTGGTCAAAATAATGATTTAAATGAATTTAAATCATTTTGAAAATGTCCAGGGGGTGACGTCGAAGGCGTCTTCGCTGGATACACCACCACTAGAAAAACGGTTCGGGGCGACAGGAGAGGCTGACGGGTGGGGCCAACCCGTCAGGTTTAGAGAGAGGTCAAGGGGAACCGGAACGGCGAGGCTCACTGGCAGCAGAACTCCGGCAAGAGCACACGGCTAGAGCTGGGACCAGGGGGTCGACGGAGGAGGTCCCGACGGTCACGCCCGCACCCGTAGCGCTCGAAACAGCCGTCGTTTGCTAGGGGGAGACGGGTCGCGGCGGCGCGGGTCTCGGCTCTGACGAGGTCGAAGACGCCGGCGTCGATTCTAGCCGCAATCGATCCATGGTTGGTTCGGGGAAGTACTAGGAGAGGAAGGGGAGTCGACTGGAGATGGTCTTGTGACCGGGGAGGCTCTGGAGTGGTCGGGCGGCAGTGAGGTCGCACAGCGGCAGTGGCGACCGGAGGCGAGGAAGAAGATCTCTGGGGCACTGGTTCTTGGCGCTGAGCTACAATTAGAGGAGAGGAGGTGTTGCGGGTGTGCTGAGCAACGATCGAGGGGGCGCCCTTTTATAGCTCGAAGGTGATGCCTGAGCCGGGCGGAGAAAAACGGCACCGGCCACAGCGGGGCGGTGAGGTGGCGGCTCGAGCGGCTCCGAGAGGGTTCTGGTGGCGGCGTGGAGCACGCGTGCGAGCAGGGGAGCACGCGGGGCAGAGGATAAGGGCCCAAGTGATGGTGACGGGTCAGGGGACCTATTCTGTCGTGTTCTTGGTGGTGGCGAGCTGTCGGCGGGAATACGGCGAGGAAAAGGTGGGGAAAGGGACGCGTGTGAGGGGGAAAGCCGTGCAGAGCGGGTCGACAACAGCTAGGCGACGGGGGTGCTCTGTGGCGCGTGCTGGACATGGCCAGGGGAATGCGGGCGCGACCATAGCACACCTGTTGCAGCCACGGACGTGGCCACCCTGGGGTAGGTTCCATCGTGGCCAAGTATGTCTAGGGGGCGGCCCTTCTGGTGGTGATCACTGTGATGCACTTGGATGATCAAATGGAGCCCTCTGATGAGCTCTGTGTCAAGAAGCTGGATACAGGAATCTTGGAGAGAAAGTTGTGGCCAAATGGTGGGGATTGGGACAACTCCAGGTTGTCACCTTTCTTTGGGCTTGGAAGGACTACTGATCTAGAGGTTTACAGCCCAAATGGCTAAAGGAACAATGCACTTCCTTTGTAATGTACCAAATGGACCAGAAATGTTATGTTGACGATGGCATCACTTTGGCTGAATGGATTGGGATGCATTTTGGTGTACTGGGGTTATTTGGAGTGGTGCACATGTGTATAAAGTTTCATGGCCATTGGATACACCTAGCTAGCACTTGCTTCACAAGGTGGCCCACTGGTCAAAAACTTAACATGATGATGCACTCATACAGGTGATGGTATTTGGCTCAAATTTGGCTTGGTGTGGTTATTTTGTGGTGGAATCATGCTCAAAAAGTTTCAACGCAATTGGGATCCCCTATCATGCATTTGCTTCACAATTCCCCTTTGTTGCATCCACACTTTGGGAATTTATGGTTGGAGTTTGGCTAGGCAAATGGTGGTGGAAATTGGTGGAGGCTAATCATATGATCACCTGATTTTGCACAAAAAGTTTCACCAGCAATGGATCAAAAGAAATAGCACCTCATTCACAAATCTCCATTCTGCCCCCACAGACAAATGAATTTTTCTAGAGGAAAAATTCACTTGGTCCATGCAATGTTTTTGGAGAATTTGGCAAGATATAACATGAAGGCTATGAGGGAATTATTTTGGGATTTATGGAGCTATACAAATAGTGGTTGCTTCACAATCCTCAAATAAAAGGGATTATTCCTTTTATTGGAAAAAGGAATATATGGCTTGAATAAAATGGTGGCTTGGATGGGATGGATCAATGAGATGACATGGAAAAGGCATGGAATCAAGATCCTCTTGAGCATGGAAGAAAATATGCTCAAGTTCAAGGCCAAAGAGTTTCTCAAATCAAATAGCAAATCCATAAATAAATCAGAAAAGTTTTTGGAAAAAGGAAGTTCCAAAATCCAGGGTGTCACAAACCTACCCCCTTAGAAAAATCTCGTACTCGAGATTTGGTTGCTCAGGAAACTATTGAAAACTTACCGTCCTTAGGAAACTCATTGTGTCTCGGATTTCCTTTTTATGGCATATTGTTCCCGTGGTAGCAGCCAACATATTTTGGCTCAGGGGTTTTACTTCACGCAATCCATAGCTCTGACTGAATAGTATTCTTTGATATATCAGATCCTTTCCTACTGACATTCATCCTCGTGTCTGCTGACTTGTATGATAACTAGATGTCTTTTCATAGGCTGAATGCTGATGATACCCATACTATTCTTGGGATATCTTGCGGCACGGTCTTGAATCCTTTGCATTGGCTCCTTAGAGGAAAAGGCTTGGCCTTCATGGGTAGCTGGTATCTTAGACTGCTTACTACCATGGTGCCCATGGTGCGGGACTTGGAAAGTCTGCACCTGGGGTTGCCTCACATTGTTTTTGGCTTGTCCATCTTGATCTTGAATTTTGGCCGGGGCACAAACTCTGAATGTTTCCTCATGTTGAGATTCATTTGTCATGCTTCAATATCCATGGGTGGTGATAGGTCGTGTTGCGCTCCGACCCGGTCCTTATAGCCAGAATGCCGAGCTAAGTAGGTGGCCTTCAGCGAAGCAAACTGGGGTATCCCGGTAAGACGAACAATTCCGAACTTGAGTAACTGCTCGGGCTGACGAGCTGGGTACCCGGTCCTTTACCCCTTAGGGTGAGATTCTCCATTGTAAGTGTCAATGGTGGTCAATGTGGTTTCAATTGATCGAGGCAAATTTGACCTTGCATTCCATATAATTCATTATTTTTCCGTACTCGTCGGGCTTGCAAGAGTGGCATACTTTTGACAGCTTGCAAGGTGCATGCTTACTCGGGTAGCATATATTACAGCGAGATTCGACATGGGCCATGTCTGTCTGCTCTGGGTCTTGCTATTGCGACAATCATCTTCTTGTACTGGCTTTGTTTTCTTCAAAATTCTTTCCTTTGTACTGCTTGCATAACGGCTTATTATTCTGTCGGAATCTTCCTTTGAGGCAGATGGGTGACCTTCACCTTTTGTCTCTTGGCTCACCATGATAAAATTGGTTGCAATGAATGGAGTCTCAAGGTTATCCTTATTCGGGGCCTTGTCGGACATGAGGAGCTGGCCCTCGTGATAGGGGCAAGGTCAAATGCGTCATTGCTTCCTTTCCTCAGGGTGTTCCTTCATGACTTTATCAGTCTTCCTTCCAGGCTGAGGTGTGTATCTGATTCTTCTGCTAACTTGTCTACCGAGGGTTACGGTTCTTACCGTTGTTCATGTGTACAACTCTTTCTTGATTACGATCATGGTTGTATCCATATCAGGGTAGCTCGCATCCTTGAGAAGAATATCCATAACATGTGTGGGTACTGTCGAAGCTGAAGCCTTTATTGCTGTATTTCTGACAATACCGTTGCGGGCATTATGGCGTGTCTAGGAAGACTGGGTAGCTTCACTGCGGAGCTTGGTCGGGGTAGCTTGCTGGGGAAGGTCGGGTGTCGTACCTCAGAAGCTTCCTCCGGTGGCGTATCGAGGAAGGCGGGGTGTCGTACATGGGAAGCTGCCTTGATAGCTTTTGCTGAAGAAGATTGGATGTCTTGCCTTGGAAGTTTGTCTCTTTGCATTGTGGAGATACCGGTTCCTTGCACTGGAAGTTTCTGCAGCCAATTACTGCAGACAGCTGGGTAGCTTGGGCCGGGGTCCATCCATGGGGCGTACTGAGCACGACTGGGAATCCTGCACCGTCAACTTCACTCGATGGCTTGTGGTGGAGGGTTCAATGTCTTGGCCAATAAGGTGTCCGGATGACGTACTGAGGAAGACAGATGCACTGTTCATGTCGGTTGTGCCGGGTATCTTGTCACGGAAGACTGAGGTTCGTTTGTACTGAAAAATTTGCTGACTGCTGGCTTGTTAGAGGGAAACATTCTTCCAATCCTGTCCTTGCCGGATATAAGCTTGATGATACGTTTTGACTGTCTTTCGGAGTATGCCGAAATAACTTGCATTGGGCAAGGTTGTAGCTGGTGTATGTCATGCCTTGGACACATTTGTTCCTCGGTCAAAATTTACATTCTCCTTTACTGGAATCTTCGCGGCTGTCGCAGTTGGGGCAGACTTGATTCAAATGATGGTTTCGGTAGTATCCATACGTGAGCCACATGCTTTCAATACAATCGGGTATGGTTCCTTTTAGACTTGCGGACTTCCCAATCCATTGCGGCCTTTCACTAATGGAATCTTCGTGGTCCTAACAGTTACCGGAATGATGCAGACTTGATTCGAATGATTCATTCAAGCAGAACTCATACTGGGCCAAATATTCTCAATGCATTCTATGTGAACCCTTCTTGACCTGGTGACTCCATGATGCTCTTGCGATCTTGCACTGGGTCTTCGATGTATGCCGGGGTTATGAGCAACTTTCCATCGGGGTGGACAAAGCGACATAGAAGAACCAAACGAAGATCGAATGAAAACCAACAAAGAAATCCAATGGAGCGAAGACTGATACAGTGAGGAAGATAGTTCTCTCAATTCTCGTTGGTTACCCAGAGTGGAAGGTGAGATGTAGCGTAGCAGAAAATTTCCCTCGGTGAGGATACCAAGGTTATCAAACCAGCAGAACTTCAAGAGATACAAGAAGGTGTCAACGGCACAGATTGTTGCCGGATGGAGACGAGGTTGACGTGGACCTGCACACACAACAAGTAACTTTGCTCCCAATGAGTACAGAGGAGTTGTCAATTCCTCCGGCCTTGCTGTTTACAAGGATCAACGCAAGAGATAATAATAGTGGCAACTGAAAGTAAGAACTGAAAGTAAATTGATGGTGCAAACAATGGTGGAAATATGGACCGGGATCCCATGACGTTCTCTAGTGATGTTACTCTCCCAAAAGACGATAAAAGTGCTAGCGAGGTAAACAAATCACAGCTGGGCAACTGACAGGATTATAAATGCACCGCAATGCTAACCATGCTACAAAAGAAAGCAAGAGGCTCAAAATCAATGGGCAGTACGCCAAGGTAAGTAGACCGAAATTCATCTACATCTACTACGAATCATCCACCTTGAGATATCTATCCAGAACATCTCGCTGGTATTAAGTTGCGAATCCCACCCAAAGTGTAAACTCACAGCAACAGACAACTGCATTAAATGAACTCTGCGTAATGTAAACAATCCTTGCACCCGCAAGTACAAGCACCGTTGTTTTATCCCTGGTGGCAACAACACATCCCCTAGTCTCATGTTTCTGTCACTCTAGCGAGACATCAGGGGGCTGAACCCACAATCAAGCATAACGCTCCCTCTTGGAGTTGCAACAAATCACTTGGCCAAAGTAAAATACGGCAACGGAGAACATGCAATAATTAAATTAAGAACACAAATATAAAAGAGAAACAAATATATTACTCATCACAATCTGAACATAGTCTCATAATCCATCAAATCCCAGCAAACTCAGCATAGCAACACATAAAATTACAAAGCTGCCTCGATCATGTGAGGCATCTCACGAGGTCTCGAAAGTGGAAGCACAAAGAGGGGAGGAGAAAATCATATAGCTACTGGTCATGGACCCATGGTCCAAGAGGTACTACTCACAAGACATCCGGGAGGCATCCATGGTGATGGATGGTCTCCCGGAGGGGATTCCTCCTTCCAGAAGGGTGCCGGGGCAGCTTCTCCTGGCAGCCCAGATCTTGAAACGGGGCGGCAGTGGTACAGAGAAGAGAACGGGAATAGCAGATCGATATTAGGGGTTTCCTCCATGGGGGCTAAATATAGGCCAAAGGGGGCACCAAGAGGGGCCACAGGGCAGCCAGGAGGCCTCCTGGCGCGCCCTAGGGTGGGGCCGCGCCAGGGACCCTCTTGGGGCCCTAGTGTGCCCACCCCCTTCCATCTTTAGCTCTTCGGGAAGCTTCCGGGACACTGATTTTTTATATAATTTTTCCGGAATTTATTACGCACTTTTAATGGCCGGAAAACCTGAAATACAAAAACAGCAGAAAACATGAACTGGCAACTGGGTGCACTGAGTTAATAGGTTAGTCCAAATATGATCAAAAGTGTATGAAAGTTCAAGAAAAACATGGAAAAGTCACACAAATCATGCATGGAGCAAGCAGATATTATAGATACATTTGGGACGTATCACGGGGGCAGAAGTCAATCTTCTTTTTAGCTCTTGAAAACTTTCCTCGCACTTGGGTGTCCATTGGAATTTCTTATCTTTCTTGAGGAGTTCAGTTAGAGCCTTTGCAACTTTGGAGAAGTTCTCAACGAAGCGGCGGCAATAGCTTGCTAAGCCAAGAAAACTCCTAACTTGCTTAACCGATTCAGGTGGAGTCCAGTCAAAGACATCCTGAACTCCCTCGGGATTCACAGCAATGCCTTTGGCAGAAATCACGTGGCCTAAATAGGTCACTTCTGGTAGTCAAAATTCGCACTTAGAGAACTTTGCATAAACGCGATGCTCTCGAAGTTTCATCAATACCAGCCTAAGATGTTCGGCATGTTCTTCGAGTAGATGAGAATGTCATCAAGATAAACTACAACAAATTTATCCAACTACTCCAAGAAGATTGAATTCATCATGCGCGAGAAAGTGGCGGGGGCATTGGTTAAACCAAAGGACATGACGGTGTACTCGTAAAGACCATAACGAGTAGTGAAAGCCGTTTTGGGAATGTCCTCGTTTCTGATTTTGATTTGATGATAGCCTAATCTCAAATCCATCTTGAAGAAGACAGAGGATCCAGCAAGTTGATCATAAAGATCATTGATCCTGGGTAGTGGGTACTTGTTCTTTATCGTCGCTAGATTTAGAGGGCGATAGTCTACGCACATCCTTTCTGTTCCATCTTTCTTCGTTACGAACAGAACGGGGCAACCCCATGGCTATGAGCTAGGGCGGATGAAGCCTTTTGCCAACAAATCTTCAAGTTGGATTTTAAGTTCAGCTAACTCACGTGGGGCCATTTTGTATGGGCGTCTGGAAATTGGTGTGGTTCCTGGCATAAGATCTACAATGAATTCTACACATCTGTCGGGTGACTAGATTTAAGGGGTTGGGTTACTAGATGGTTTTCCTAGAGGATGACCATGGATTACTAGGGGCTACAACTGATATCTCAGAGTAGCAAAGTACCCCCAACATGATGGTTAGTGTGGTTATTCTGGCTAGAAGACATCTAAAGTGGGAGGAAGAACTGAAAATGCATCAATATAGGTTTCTAGAAGAAAACCTACAACAAACTCTATGGAACTGTCGGGTATGCCACCTAGCAATTCTTTTAGAAAGACAACCGAAATGGAGAGAAGGATTTTGCAAATGCATCAGATTATGAAGAAACTTGGAATGACTTGCGTGTGGTGGGACCGGTCTGTAATTGCAAGAAAAGACAATTTTATTACAACATAGAAACATCACTTACATAATAAGGTGAAAGAAATCAGGAGTATAACAACTCTAGAAAACCGAACACAACTTTCCTACAGCTATAAGGAGGCAATCAACAAGATGTGCTAATAAGACATAGATGATCCTAGTCCTATCTTCCCGTAGAATAAGATGAGGGTGACTCAGAACTCAGATCGATGAGGATAAGGAGAAAAAAGAAGCCTTACGTTGTTCCCTTATATACCCAGAGTAACTTTATAACTATAGAATGCTAGACTCGACTTCGACCAAGGCTGATAATCCTACAGTCAGTCATGTTCTGATACCAAGTCTGTCGGGACCCGGGGTTTGCGTATGCAAGTCCTATCACAACAAAAACATATGGAGAGCCGAGAGCCGTACCCACTTGTCTAAGAAGACAAGGCCAAGCACAGAACGCTCTCGGAAAGCATCGAACATGAGGGGGATCCCATCCAGGACGGATGATCAACTGAGATGGGTCCTCACCGTCCGCACACAAGCCTAAATGATATGGGTGGTGAACTCCCATACTCATAAACAAGTCGCCTCAACCATACTATCGATTGTATTCTAACACTTACATAAACATACTCCAGCCCGATCACTTAGTCGGGGTCTCGGGCGGGCTCGATCATACAACAAAGTGTGGCACGTGACAGAGTCATGAGCAATCGCATCGCGATGCCCCAAGCTGCGCACATCTAAGGTCCATTTGGTGTATAAAAGACCGCCAGCAAGATCACAACCAAGCTCTCGAAAACACATACTAAGACATGCACGTTATAATCATACACGCAGCATACATGTCTAGTATGAACAGCAGGTATCATCACATTACTCTACAAAGTTTACAACTTTATTGACTCACATTTATAGAGTACACACACAGATCACAAGACTGTGATCCAACATTACATCAGTACAAGCGGAAGCAAATTATGTATGGATAAAGACAAGTTTAACAAATGGCTTAAGAAGCCTTATTTAAACACAAACCCTCCACGAGGGAACCAGTCCTCTGACTGGGATAACACTAGCTTGATCTTAGTCGTCGAGCTCCAGGAAGAATCCACCATCGGGGTCAGTGGAATCATCTAAAACATAGAATAAGCAAACGTGATTACAAAGTCGTACTCAGCAAGACTTATGTAGGAACTATGCTACTCATTCTCAAGTATCAAGGCAAAGGAAGGTGGGGTTTCAATGCAGAAGTGCCAGCTTTGACTTGGCTAGTCATGTACTATGAATACCAGAATGAGGTAAGAAGCGTACACGAGTCCACTATCCAAGTATCCCAAACAATACACCACTATGGTGCCTTCCCCGACTTCCCACGAGAAAGCAAACCATATCACTCACACTTATCTTGGCAAGTTTTAGAGTTTCCGGTGGAGTTTTCTAATAATCAGGCACAACTTTCCAAGTAGTCCATTACCGCGGACGCACCTATTCGAATAGTTTATTAACCCTGCAGGGGTGTACTGCTACACACATGAAACTATTAGTTACCGCCGAGATCTCGTCACCCTTCAAGCGGGTGTCGGCGAGGATAATCTCCACAACTTTTACCTCACAGCCAACTCAAGTTCAATGAAGACGCCTATCTGGGATGGTTTCCACATTCGTAACCCGGCCAGTTTACCGAAGTGGTCCCAGAAGATGTGTGCGTGGTGCAAAATCCGGTCTCGGTTGAGCCGTTCTCTCACTTAGCAGCCAGGCCACAGACCTACCAGAACTCTGAACTACTGCAACTCTTTGAACTGAGAAGGGGTGAGTTAGTAGGTTGAGTGGGGGTCCATGTGTCCAACATGTGGTAGTACTCTTCATCTTGGATCACCACACAAGAAATCAGGCTTAGGGCGGTGTTCAACGAGACAACCCACTGTGTACTCCTACGCAGCCTCTCATCGTTCACCTTGTATTAGGGTAGATTCACCAACACATTTCCACCAACATCATCATGATTACTACCATCCCGACTCACATAACAGTAACCACATTGTATCACTCTTAGCATGCAATAAGCAGTAACAATTGCAGGGGGCACATGATATCAATCAACTCCTACATCTGCTAGGATTGTGGTTTGCTTACTACTGTGACAAAATGATAGGTCATGCAAAGAATGAGTTCATCTATGCGGTAGAAACGTAACCTGGTAATCATCCTAAACAATGCATAAGCAAGACTTGAGAGGGAAGTGGGATTTTATCGACATGATCAATGGGGGTTTGCTTTCCTTGCTGACGAGGGTCGTACACGGTATCTTCAATGGAGGGGGTGATCTCAGGTTCTGGCTCCACCTCTTTCGATAGCAAACAACACAAACAAGCAATCAATATAAAGGCAATGCACAATCACATGATCAAATGTTATAACATGTTGTAAGGGGTGCTTCTGTGTTGCCAATTCCATTTAAATCAAGTGTATTGCATTTGAGTTGCAAATTCAAACTCCATATTTGAATTTAAAAGGGTTCATATGCATGTTTGCTTCTGTTCCCCCATTTTATAATGGGAAAACATGAAAACAAAGTCCATATTCAGAATCCTTGCATTTTTCTGATAATTTTACATATATTACATGTCCAATTTGGAGTTAGTATGAATTAGTTATTAATTTCCAAAGTTATTCCTTTTTCTGGATTTTCCTGATTTTCTTTTCAATAGAAACCCAATTATTGCGCCAGCATGACCTCGTGCTGGCGTCAGGGGGCCTTTGACCAGGGGTCCCACCTGTCATTTTCTCTGTGATTAATTAAATGTTTTGATTTAAATTTAATTTAAACCAAAGAGATTAACAGGGGTAGGGCCCACTGTCAGTGTCTCTGCGGGGTGGGGCCAAGGGCTTAACCTCGCCGAACACGTCAGCACGTAGGCGACGTGTCTCCAGCGACCTTCCAGAGCGGCGGTGTCCGCGGGGACGGCATTTCCGGGCACCAAATCGAGAGCTGATTCGACTGGATCGAAGCCCATGACCTTGCGCTTTGATTGGAACCAACTCCGGTTGCTGGGGTGCTCTATACGCTCGTCGGCGTCAAGCTTTGCGGCGACGAAGCTACGGCTGCGAGGTGGAATTCTCTACAAGGCTGCATTTGGAGCGGGCTTAGGTGCGTTCGAAGAAGAAGTGCGCGGGGTTTGAAAAGGACATGGCCGCGAGGACGATTGCCTAGCGGGGGCTCACCGACATGGACCACGGTGGCGAGATGCTTCGGCTCTCATTGCGGAACGTGAAGGAGACAATGATTTAGTAAGCTAGCAGAGGGGTTTTGATCGCAACCTCACCAGGAGTTCAACGGAGGTGACGGTGAAGGTTGCGGTGGCTTGACGGTGACGGAATCATCGTCGATCTCCTTCTGCTCCGGCGATGGCGTGGGCTCGAATTCGGCGGCTACGGAGGCTCCCTGCTCGCCATCTACTGCAGCTCGATGAAGTGCTCGGTGCTGGACGCGGGGGACAGCTTTGCTAGGCCTCTCGTCGGCGTTGGCTACACGAGCGCGTGCTATGTCCCAAACGTATCTATAATTTATGCTTGCTCCATGCATGTTTTGTGTGACTTTGTCATGTTTTGCTTGAACTTTCATAAACTTTTTATCATATTTGGACTAACCTATTAACTCAGTTCACCCAGTTGCCAGTTCCTGTTTTTCTGCTGTTTCTGTATTTCAGGTTTTCCGGCCATTAAAAGTGCCCAATAAATCCTGGAAAATTATATAAAAAATCAGTGTCACGGAAGCTTCCGGAATAATCAAGATATGGCAGGAGAGCCACCACCGGGGGCCCTGGAGGGTCCCTGGTGGCCCCCCTCGGTGCCCCCCTTCGCCTATATTTACCCCCCCCCCCCCGTGACGGAAACCCCTAATATCGATCTGCTATTCCCGTTCTCCTCTCTGTTCCGCCGCCACCGCCGTTTCAAGATCGGGGCTTCCAGGAAAAGCTGCCCCGGCACCCTGTCGGAAGGAGGAATCTCCTCTGGGAGACCATCTATTGCCATGGACGCCTCCCGGATGTACCGTGAGTAGTCCACCTTGGACCATGGGTCCGTGACCAGTAGCTATGTGATGTACTCCTCCCCTCTTTGTGCTTCCACTTTCGAGACCTCGTGAGCTACCTCACATGATCGAGGCACTTTTGTAGCTTTCTATGTTGCTATGCTGAGTTTGCTGGGATCTGATGGATTATGAGATTATGTCTATATTGTGATGAGTAATATATTTGGTTCTCTTTTATATTTGTGTTCTTTAGTAATTTCTTGCATGTTCTCTGTTGCCGTATTTTACTTTGGCCAAGTGATTTGTTGCAACTCCAAGAGGGAGCGTTATGCTTGATTGTGGGTTCATCCCCTTGATGTCTAGCTTGAGTGACAGAAACATGAGACTAGGGGATGTGTTGTTTCCACCAGGGACAAAACAACGGTGCTTGTACTTGCGGGTGCAAGGATTGTTTACTTTACGCATGGTTCTTTTATTGCAGTTGTTTGTTGCTTTGAGTTTACACTTTGGGTGGGATTCGCAACTTAATACCAGCGAGATGTTCTGGATAGATATCTCAAGGTGGATGATTCGTAGTAGATGAAGATGGATTTCGGCCTACTTACCTTGGCGTACTTCCCATTGCTTTTGAGCCTCTTCCTTTCTTTTATAGCATAGTTAGTATTGCGGTGCGTTTATAATCTTGTCAATTGCCCAACTGTGATTTGTTTACCTCGCTAGCACTTTAATTGTCTTTTGGGAGAGAGACATCACTAGTGAACATCACGGGACCCCGGTCCATATTCACATCATTGTTTACACTTTCAATTTACTTTCAGTTATTACTTTCAGTTGCCACTATTATTATCTCTTGCGTTGATCCTTTGTAAACAGCAAGGCCGGAGGAGTTGACAACTCCTCTGTACTCGTTGGGAGCAAAGTTATTTGCTGTGTGTGCAGGTCCAGGCGAAGTTAGCAACCTCGGCGCCACTGTTCACTTTACCACCTTCTTGTATCTCTGCGAGTCCTACGGGAAACAAACCCTATCCTCTACATAGGGGAAATTCTGCTGCTACGCTACATCTCACCTTCCACTTGGGGTAACAAACGAGGAGAGAGAGAAGTATCTTCCTTGCTAGCATCAAGCAATTTATGGCGCCGTTGCCGGGGAGTTGCAAACTATCTTTTATCTTTGCTTTTTAGTCTTGCTAGTTTACCTTTCAGTTTTTGCTTTCGTGTCCCTTATCAAAAATACCAAAAATACCTGCTACTACTATGGGTTCCAATGAAAACACTAAGTTGTGTGACTTCACTAGTCACAACAATAGTGACTTTATCTGCACTCCTATTGCTCCACCTGCCACTTCAGCACCTTCTTATGAAATTAAACCTGCTTTGCTTAATCTTGTTATGAAAGATCAATTCTCAGGTGCTGGATAGGATGCTTCCTTGCACTTCAATAATTTTTTTGAGCTTTGTGATATGCAAAAGTACAAGGAAGTAGATGAAGACATCGTCAAGCTGAAGCTTTTTCCTTTCTCCTTGAGAGGAAGAGCCAAGGAGTGGCTGCAATCCTTACCTAAGAATAGTATCGATTCTTGGAACAAGTGTAAGGATGCTTTTATTGGGAAGTACTATCCCCCTGCTAGAATTATCCAGTTAAGAAGTAACATTATGAATTTTAGGAAATTGGATAATGAACACGTTTCCCAAGCTTGGGAACAAATGAAATATCTTAATAAGAACTGCCCTACACATGGTTTGACTACTTGGATGGTTATCCAGACTTTTTATGCAGGCTTAAACTTTACCTCGCGGAATCTGCTAGACTCGGCCGCGGGAGGAACTTTTATGTCCACCACACTTGGTGCTTCCAAGAAGCTACTTGATGAGATGATGCTGAACTACTCTCAATGGCACACCGAACGATCTCCAACTGGTAAGAAGGTAAATTTTGTCGAGGAGATCTCCTCTCTCAATGAAAAGGTTGACTTAATCATGTCTCTACTTACCAAGCAAGCTCCTATTGATCCTCAGGATGTTCCTTTAAATTCCTTGGTTTCTCAAGAACAAGTAGATGTGAACTTTATCTCTAGAAACAACTTCAACAATAATGCTTATAGGAGTAATTTTGGTAGCAACAACCCTAGACCTTTCCCATCCACAACTATGGGAATAGCAACACTTATCCTAGCACCAAAAACTCCACTTCTGAACTAGAGAGTATGCTTAAAGATTTTATCACTACCCAAACAGCCTTCGACAAGAGTGTAGAAGAGAAATTAGACAAATTAGATATCCTCTCTTCGAAGGTAGACAACATAGCCCATGATGTTAAGATGCTTAAAATTAGAACTTCTCCCCCCGAGAACCACTCCTATGAATGCTATCCAAGTGCAAATTAATGAAAACATTAGGATGTTGGGCAAACTTAAAGAGAGATGGACTAGAGAGAAGGAGGAAGAAGAGAGAGTTAAGAGCCTTCCTACCTAGCACACAGTAGCTACTATCCAAGTTGTTGAGGATGTCCAAACTATTAGTACCCATCACACACCTAGTCCCACTTGACCTATCAATGGTGATGCTACCACCTCAACAATAGATGAAGAAACCTCTATGAACATAGAGGCTTTCAAACAAGTGAGTCTAAATGATATCACTACCTCCTTGATAGATAGTAGTGATCTAGACTTTGACAACTGCACCTTACCTAAAGTTATTAGTTTCCAACACAAAATGTCTAGAGACCCCCACACTAGCACACTTAATCTTGCCTTCACAGAGCATATCACCAATGCTCTAATAAAAATTAGGGAGGAGAAGCTTAGATTAGAAGCCTCCATACCTAGGAAGCTAAAAGATGGTTGGGATCCTATGATAAAAATCAGATTGAATAACTTCTCTTGCTTTGCTCTTTGTGATGTTGGATCTAGTACCTCTATTATGCCCAAAAGAATGTATGATATGCTTGAATTGAAACCTTTTGATCCTTGTTCTTTTGGTGTTCGTCTTGTCGATTCTTCCGTAAGGAAACCTTTGGGGAAGATCGACGATATTCTTATCATTGTCAATGACAATTATGTCCCGTTGATTTTACTATTATGGACATTGAGTGTGAGCCTTCTTGTCCAATTATTTTTGGACGTTCTTTTCTTCGCACCGTGGGTGCTGTTATTGACATGAAAGAGGGGAATATCAAATTCCAATTGCCTCTCAAGAAAGGGATGGAACATTTCCCTAGGAAAAATATTAAGTTGCCTTTTGAGTCCGTCACATGGGCTAGTTATTTTCTTGATAAGACTTGGTCTTTCGCTTTAAGCCTAGCTAACGGCTTTAAAGAAGCGCTTTCGGAAGGCAGCCCGTAATGAATTTAGGTTTTACTTTTTGTTTTTCTTCTGTTTTTAGTGGTCTTGATGATTGTTACTACTGTAGCAACATCATTGTATCTTTAATTTTCAAGCTTTGTGCCATTTATAGCCTCATATGACAAGGGAAGTGAAAGTTGTGACATGCTCTCCAGAAAACAGATTCTGTCCTCGTGACGAGAATAATCATAGAAAAATCCCAGTTCATCTTTTTTAGATGAATTTTTTACACAGCATTCTCTATGCAATCACGAAACTTTCGTATGTTCTGAGTTTTTTTATTTGAGTTGCAGAAGTATCCCTAAAAAATTCTTTACTACCTGCTTTTCTGTTTTTCACAGATTCTGCCACGTTTTGTCTCTCTTTACTTTTGCAAACCTTAAGCTTTCTTTTTCTTTGCAAAAACTTTTTGGAAATCTTTAGAAACAGTAGCTCTTCAAGAATATCTTTATTTACAGTAAGGGAAAATTATTTTCATAGGGTACTAACCTCTCTAATCAGTTTACAATGAGTTATGTATGAAGGGAGTTTTCAAGTGTACGATGGAAGATGATGAAAGAATATCCTGGAGTGTGAAACGCTCAAGCTTGGGGATGCCCATGTGCACCCCCAATAAATATTCTAGGAGACTCAAGCGTCTAAGCTTGGGGATGCCCCTGTGCATCCCCTTCTTCATCAACAATTATCAGTTCGTCCCTCGTTGCACTATATTTTTATCACTTCATGCGTTATGTGCTATGCTTGGAGCGTCTCGCTCTTTACTTTTCTTAGGTTTGTTTTTTCATTGTTTGATGTTCATAACAAGTAATATCCCAGCTTTCTTTTGTGTGGGAGAGAAACACGCTCCGCTTGAACTAGAACTCCTCAGAGGATTTGCATGCTTATTCTCTTAGCTGTGAGTTGTTCTTTTCCTTTTCTTAGCTGTTGTCCTGTTTAGTTGTAGTGCTTTAGTTTTCTTGCTTTTGTCTTGTCTTAGGTTGAACTTTCTATAGGTTGCATGTTGTGACACCCCAAAAATCAATCCGTGTACAGTAATCATACACGCAGGGTACACGGCTGAGATTAGGGTGCCACGGTGAAAATATCACAGGACAACACTAAACACAAAAGGATAAACCAATATGTTACAATAAAAGGGGGTCACGCGGACCCGAATACATAAGTTATACAAGCCATAATATCTGAGTACAGACATAGTTAGTCAAGTTTTGCCTTAAGAAGGCTAGCACAAATAACATCAGAGATACAGATCGAAAAGGCAAGGCCTCCTGCCTGGGAGCCTCCGAAACTACTCCTGGTTCTGGTCAGTGGGGGTCTCGACGTAGTAGTAACCGCCTCCGGGGCACTCCTGCTCCTGGGCTCCAGCGTCGACTGCAGCGGCCGATCAGGCAAAACATAAAGGGAGAAATAAAGCAACGGTGAGTATCTAGCATACCCGCGAGTCTTACGTCCGCTACTAAGCATTATGCATTGTATCAAATGGAAAGGGGAGGCTGTATATAGGTGGACTACAAGATAGAAATCAGAATAAGGGTAAGAAGCTAGGCCTATCGAAGACTAGCATCTTTTGACGATGTCTAGCAGCATGAGAAGAGAAACAGCCAACAGTTTATATAAAGCATAAAGTAACAATGAAGCAGAAGTTGCTGCAACATTGTATAATAGTAAGTTGTAAAGATTAATAATAATAATGCCTCCGAGTTCCCCTCCTCAACTTCCCTGCGAGAAAGAAAACCCGGAACCATACAGTTTAATAGTAATAGTTTGTAGTGGTAAGATCCAGCTTCAGCATAAAGCGTCCTGTTACCGTGGACACAGCTATTCGAATAGATTAAACTCCCTGCGGGGGTGCACTACTGTTCAGCCTGCACGCTCGGATCTCCAGGGTGGCGTGAAACTACTGTTCAGCCTGCACGCTCGGATCTCCAGGGGTGCACTACCGAGGCTATCCGACACGACGCAGCCCATCCTAGGCTCAACAGAGAGGCCATCCGCCGGACTATATCCTATGCGCCAAGGGGTCTAGGTCCCTCACCCTTGCACGCTCCTGTACGGTGCGAGTCTGGCCGGTGAAGCAAAAGCAAATCCAAACACACCTGCTGCAGCAAATAAGACAACACGGCTTCCCGGCGATCAGGCCACAGTACTGCTGACGTCTGAAGAGCTTTCGGAGAAACTACGACGCGGAGGGCCCACACCGTAATCCCACGTGTAGGTAGTGCGTACAGACCAACGGGTCTCTCAAGTCATCTGCCGAACCATTTAGCATTTTAATATTATCCCGCAGACAACCATTATCGCTGTCTGACTAACAACACAACGGACAACGGACAGCAACAAGGCCCACCGGTAACGTCGGGGCCTGCCCTGTCGTCCCGTCAAAGCGCGCGGTTACCGACAAGGTGAACCGTCTCCTTACCTTGTCTCGCGTGTGCTCTTTGTAGAGCTCGAATTTTTCGTGGTTTGGTAACTCTCGCGAGATACGAGCAGGGGCCAAGCACGCCAGTAACGTCGGACGTACCCTCCCTGTCGTTCCCTACGCAATACCGCTCGCGGGCACCGTTGGGTCGCCCGACTTCTTACCTTAAGGACAATCGTGCTCAGGTACCTAGAGCGGCTATACAGAATCATCAACGAGTGGAGTACAAGGATTACTCCTTGATAGCTCACACTTGAAGGTGGCTCGGCAGAGCCGAGCTAGGGGGCCTTAGGCGGTGTCTGCATTGTACCGTACCTGTGCAGTTGTAATAAGTTGTATCCGCGTCACTCCCCTGAGTGGTCACGACCCGCTATCTAATCCTAGCTAACAATGCGCAGGGCTCACTGTTGAATAATGCATAATTATAATAGGCAGCATAGGACAAAGGAGGTACATCAAGGGCGACAAAAACAGGCTATGCAATTGAATAGGATTGTAACGTAGCAGCATTAGTAACAATTCCTAGTGCAAGAAAGTACGGAAAAGATAGGCGATATCTGGGGAAGAGAATGGCTCTGCTTGCCTGGAAGCTCGACGGTAGAGGAACGGTCGTCGACGACGTAGTCGTACTCGGCAGCGGTGTAGTCGACGGCAGTCTCGGGGTCTACCGGAGATTAAGGGGGGGAGGAAACAGTAAATACACAACAATAATATACAAAGATATGCATGACATGACAGATGAAATGTTTACGGGGTTCTAACGCAGTGCCATGTGTGATGCTCGGAGCGGGAATCCATCCGGGGATGAACTACTAGCTCCGGGTGATTACCGGACAGGGCGACCGAAGGGGGAAGGTATCATGCCGGAGGTGTCGTGGACATTCGACAAAGATAAGGGGGTGTATCTGTGTTAGTTGAACCATTCCGGACAACTTTCGTGTTCGGAATAAATTCATCCGGATACTCTAACAGTACCGGACAAATCATCAGACAGACGGTCCAAAGGGGGACGGTTCGATGTTTGGTGCGTTAGAGGGGTGTGGTTGGTATACGGATAGCGTATCTGTATTCGTTATATTTTTTTGATCAATTTTCATGTATAAAGTTTTTGAATCTGACTTACGGTTTAAAAGATATTTAATTTTAAAATTTAAATCAAATTAAAAGATTTTCTGGAATTATTTTATTATTAAAACAGTAACATTATTCACAACAGGGTTGACTGGTCAAACCTGACCAGTGGGCACTGGTCAGCCTCTAAATTAATAAAAATGATTTAACTAAATTAGAATAATCCAGTGGACCCACATGTCATAGACTTATTAGCATTTTTATTTATTTTAACTTAATTCCTTATAGGTGGGACCCAATCGTCAGTGAGAGACCGCTAACAGTTTTATTAATTTAAACAAATGGCCTAGGGCCCACATGTCATAGACTCCAGTGCTAATTCCAGTTATATTAATCTGATAGGGGGTTATTTTTAACTAACAGTTAATTAGGGGCTAATCCTCTGGGTGGGGCCCCGAGGTCAGTGGCACAAGCCATGGCCTGGGCACACCGGCAACGGTCGTGGCACGGCGGTGAGGCTGCCGGCCAGCACCGGCGACCAATCGGTACGGGGAGGGGGAATCGAGCGGGGCGAGCTCCGCGCATCTACTAGGGGAAGTATCGCGGGCCGGGGCGGCTGTGCTCGCCGAGAACCAAACCCGCGGCGGCGGCCGGAGCACCGGGCCGACGGGGACGAAGCTCCCATGCGTCAAAGGGAGAGGGGAGAGGGGGGAAAGTAGCGCAAGCTCACGGGGAGGCTCGGGGACGTCTCGGGGTGGACTCGGGGGCTCGGGGCGGCGCGAATCGACGACGGTGGCGCGGTGACCGACGGCGAGGAAGAAGGGGTGCGCGCGTTCCACGGGAATCCTCGGGTCGATTGCGTGCACAGGAAGACGCAGACGAACACGGCGCACACCCAGGACACGGAGGCGAGGCACGGGGAGCACGGTGGCCGCGAGCACCACTGCGGTGTGGCCACGGCCGCGCGGGCGAGGTCGGTCCAGAGAGAGGGGGAGGGGAAATGGAGTGATGCCGGGGGTTTCTAGGGTTCCAGGGGAGGGCGCGGGTCTCGGGGGTATTATCCCTGCTGACTAGCCGCCGATGGGCGCCACGGCGCGCCAGCCGGCCGCGGGATGGCCGCCACGGCATCCCCCGTACGGTAGGAAGAAGAAAGGGGGCGCGGGGGCTTGGGGTGGGCCGGCCCAGTGGGGAGGGGAGGGGGCTGGCTGGTGTGGGCCTTGCCCCCAAGCGTAGGTTAGTTTCCTTTTTATTTATTTTTTTGTTTTCTTTTACTTATTTTTCTATTCTGTTTTTTAAATTGTTTTAATGGCTTTGGCATTTTTGCTAAGCATGAAACTTGATCCAATAATATTGTTGCATATTACTGAGATGCCACAAGAAGTTTTGGTAATAAATAAAATCATTGGATTATTTTGTTTATTTTAAAAGGGCCTTTTGTGCTGTTAAGCCACTATTAATAATTGTTTGAATTTTTCAGTGGCATGATAAATACCCAAAGTTGGTTTAGAATGGTCCAATGAATATTGTGCATTAAACGAAAGTGTTTTCATAATTTTTGGACAAAGTTAATTGTCACATGATTTTTGATTTTAACGAAAAGGCATTTTGGAAATGTGATCAAAACAAAGATGATCATGGCATGACCAGCAACAGTGATTAGCAATAGTGATTAGTCAACAGTACAAGTGATTACTGTTACAGACGCTGAGGGTGTTACAAATCTCCCCCACTACAGGAATTCTCGTCCCGAGAATCTAAGCGGTAGAGGGGAAAAGATCGGGGTATTCTTCACGAAGACGATCTTCGCGTTCCCAAGTGGCTTCATCTTCAGAATGATTCGACCATTGAACTTTGAGGAACTTGGTTGTCTTGTTGCGGGTTTTGCGTTCAGACTGATCGAGAATGTGGCTCGGATGTTCTTGATAAGTCAAGTCCTGTTGCAATTCAATCATATCATGTACCACTTCACGAATAGGGTCCTTGAAGCAACGTCGGAGTTGCGACACGTGGAATACATCGTGGACTTGAGAGAGGTTCGGCGGCAATTCCAATCGGTATGCCATTGGTCCACTCTGGGAAAGAATACGGAACGGGCCAATGTAGCGAGGAGCTAACTTGCCTTTGATCCCGAAGCGGTGAGTGCCCCTCATGGGAGTGACACGAAGGTACGCGTATTCGCCAGGTTGATAGACCATTTCCTTGTGCTTGCGATCATAGTTGCTCTTTTGACGGGACTGAGCAGCTTTCAAGTGTTCACGAATAACGCGAACCTGATCTTCGGCATGTTGTATGATGTCCGGACCAATGAGAGTTCGTTCTCCAGTTTCTGACCAATTCAGAGGGGTTCGACACTTACGTCCATAAAGAACTTCAAAGGGTGCCATCTTCAGACTAACCTGATAGCTATTGTTGTACGAGAATTCAGCAAATGGAAGAGATTCCTCCCATTTCTTACCGAATGAAATGACACAAGCTCGAAGCATATCTTCAAGCACTTGATTGACTCGTTCGACTTGTCCTTGCGACTGGGGGTGATAAGCGGTGCTGAAATTTAGGTGAGTGCCCATAGCTTCTTGGAAACTATCCCAGAACTTAGAGGTGAAAATGTTGCCTCGGTCGGAACTGATCTCCAACGGAATACCGTGGAGCGACACGATTCTGGAAACATACAAGTCTACCAACTGACTAGCAGAGATCGTCTCCTTGACAGGCAGAAAATGGGCAACCTTGGAGAATCGGTCGATGACAACAAAGATAGCATCATGACCTTTCTGCGATCGGGGAAATCCAGTGACGAAGTCCATTTCAATCTTGTCCCATTTCCATTCAGGAATAGAGAGTGGTTGCAGAGTTCCAGCAGGTCTTTGATGTTCTGCTTTCACGCGACGGCAAACGTCACACTCGTCAACATATCGAGAGATGTCTTGTTTCATGTTAGACCACCAGTACCGCTGACGAATGTCTTGGTACATCTTGGTGCTACCAGGGTGAATTTACAGGGGAGTATCATGAGCTTCCTTCATGACGCGCGGGGCGTAGTTCAGGCTGGGCCTGTTTATGGGGACCACTAGCTGACCCTTGAAGTACAACGTACCATCATCGGCAATAGTGAAGGATAAGGGCTTTCCACTCTCGACATACCGCTTAATCTTCTGAATGTCAGAGTCATATCCATGTGCAAACTTCATGCGGTTGTATAAGTCTGGTTCAATAACCAGGGATTTCACATATCCCTGCAGAACAATTTCGATGTTCAGCTTGCAGAGCTCTTCATACAGGAGTGGTTGTTGCACTTGAACTTCAAGTTCACTACAGTAGGCTTTGCGGCTTAAGGCATCGGCCACCACATTAGCTTTGCCAGGGGTGTAAGAAATTCCCATGTTGTAGTCGGCTATTGTCTCGAGCCATCTCTGCTGGCGGAGATTCAGGTCTGGTTGAGTGAATAGGTACTTCAGGCTTTGGTGATCGGTGTAGATCTCGCAACGGTTACCGACGAGGTAATGTCGCCACAGCTTCAATGCATAAATTACCGCTACCAATTCGAGATCATGAGTTGGATACTTATCTTCGTGAGCACGCAACTGACGAGAGCCATAAGCAATCACTTTGCGCTCTTGTATTAGGACACAGCCTAATCCTTGACGAGACAAGTCGCAATAAATCACGAAGTCCTTCTGAGTATCAGGAGGGGCAAGCACCGGGGGAGAAGTGAGCTTGTCCTTGAGGGCTTGGAAACTTTCTTGACATTTATCAATCCACTCAAACTTGACGCCTTTGTGAAGCAGGTTAGTCAGAGGCCTGGCAATCTTGCAGAAATTCTCGACGAAATGGCGGCAATAGCTGGCAAGGCCGAGGAAACTTCTGACTTGCTTAACAGTCCTGGGCGGAGTCCAGTCAAGAATAGCCTGGATACGTTCGGGGCTGACGGCAACGCCATCCTTGGAAATCACATGACCAAGGTAAGTTACTTCAGGAAGCCAGAACTCACACTTTGAGTACTTAGCATACAGTTTGTGTTCTCGAAGCTTTTCCAGTATAAGACGAAGATGTTCAGCATGTTCTGCATCGGTCTTGGAGTAAATCAATATATCATCCAGATAAGCCACGACAAACTTGTCGAGGTATTCCATGAATATATAGTTCATCAACCTGGAGAAGGTGGCTGGTGCATTCGTCAAGCCAAAGGACATGACAGTGTACTCGTATGAACCATAGCGAGTAATGAATGCGGTCTTCGGGATGTCCTCATCACGGACCCGGATCTGATGGTAACCCAACCATAAGTCGAGTTTTGAGAACACCGTGGATCCAGAGAGTTGATCATAAAGATCATTGATCCGAGGGAGGGGGTACTTGTTCTGTATCGTGGCTTGGTTGATAGGTCGGTAATCTTGGACCAAACGGTTCGTGCCATCACTCTTCTTGACAAAGAGTGAAGGTGCTCCCCAAGCAGAGGAACTAGGACAGATGAAGCCTTTCTCGAGGGCCGTGTCGATCTCCTTCTTCAATTCAAGGAGGTGGTGAGGTGGCATCTTATACGGGCGCTTGGCAATAGGGACGGTGCCGGGCTTCAAGTCGATGACGAATTCAACTTCCCTAATCGGGGGTATCCCCGGCAGTTCTTCTAGGAATACGTCGGTAAAATCACAAACGATTGGGACTTTCTCAATCCCTTCGAGAGGTGCGACATTCAAGGCATTCAGAGCATATATACGAGCTTCGGCATTCATCGACACAATGGCAGTATGACTCAAAATCGCGCCAGAAGGATGAAAAAGTTGGATGACCTTGGTGCCACAATAAAGTGCAGCATCGTGGGCTTTCATCCAATCCATGCCAAGGATAAGGTCGATGGTGGAGGTTTTCAGAATGTGTGGAGAAACCATGAACTCAAATCCTTCGATCTCGACAGTGAGGTTAGGTGCAACCATGTCAACACGACACTGGGTACCGGGAGTCCGGACTATTAAGGGGGTACGCATATTTTCGTGGTATATGCCATGCTTAGATGCAAATGCTCCAGACATAAATGAATGCGATGCTCCTGTATCTAATAAAACAGTAGCAGGTATTGAGTTAACGAGGAGTGTACCCATCACAGTAGCGGGCTGTTCCTGAGCTGCTTCAACATCAATGTTGTAAGCATGACCACGATCATGAGTATTGGACCCAGTATTATAGTTGAGGGTCCCATTGTTGCCACGGCCATTTCCGCGGCCAGCAAGGTGAACTACCAGTTGATTCTGTCGCTGGGGGCAGTCTCTGGAAATATGTCCTGGCTGACGGCACTTGAAACACAGGCCATCTTGAGGACGGAGGGGTGCAGTCTCAGTCTTCGGCTGTCTCGGCGGGGGAGGAGGCAGACGGGGTGCAACATACGACGGCCTTGGTGCAGGGGCAGTTGGACGAAACACACTGTGTGGAAGCCAAACGCGTTGCTTCTGTGTTGTGCCCGAAGATGAGCCAGCATCACGGGGGCGCTTCGGCGAACCAACGAACTTAAGCTGAGCGGTCTCGAGAGTGATAGTCTGGTTCACCATGGTGGCGAAGTCGGGGAAGACATGCAAAGCCAGTGCCAGCTGGAGATCTGGGTTGAGTCCATCACGGAACTTCTCTTGCCTACTTCCATCATTGGGGAGGTCACTTGCAGCATAGCGGGAGAGGCGGAGGAATTCCCTCTGATATGCCTCGACAGTTTTGTTGCCCTGAACAAGGTTGCGGAACTCGGTCTTCATACGGTTCATAATCGCCTGGGGAACATAACAAGCACGGAAGGTAGTCTTGAAGTCATTCCAGGTGACGACAGTCCCTTCAGCTAGCGAGCCCTTGTAAGTGTCCCACCATTGAGCAGCGGGGCCACGCAGGAAATAGGACGCGAAGTTGACATAATCAGCAGCGCTCACATTAGCGAACTCCAATTGACGGTTGATGTGACGGAGCCAATCATCGGCATCCAGCGGTTGTTCAGGTTGGTGGAAGAGAGGGGGGTTGAGATGCATGAAATCCCGCAGAGTAACCACAGGCGGTTGGTTCTGGTGCTGGTTCTGGTTCTGATTCTGGTTCTGGAGCTGATCTATTACTCCTTGCATAAACACCTGGTTCATCTGAAACTGCTGCATCATCGCGGCCAAGTAGTCTAGCGGCGGAGGTGGATCGTTGGCACCACGACCACGACCACCACGACCAGCCATCCTGCTAAAATTTAATAGGGGTATTTCAGCGATGAGAATTTTTTAACGAGATGCCGGAAACGAGTAAGAGGTAAAGCGACAACAAAGAGGAGGCGCGGATATATAGGAGTAGTCATATAAGACATACACATCCACACATAGAATCAATCGAAAATCGGGCAGCGTAACGTCGTAGAAATTAAGGAAAAATGACACACTAGGCGGCGCGCAGACCGCGGTAAGGATTACACGATGCGACATAGATTCCACTATGTCAATCACGCTGCAAGAAAACAGTTGGCCACGGGAGTTAATGCCAGAGGACGCGCGGCCTGCCCAGAATGAGAATGGGATCCGCGGTCCGGGACCTGGGGTAGAACTCCTGCGACACGACTCAATCAATGGGGAAGCACCAAAACTCCGGATGGAATCAAGAGAACGTGATCCTAATGTAAGAATTTGTAAAACTTACCAGCAAGGATAAGAGAGCAGATTCCCAAATTATAGGTAAGGAGAAAAGGATCCTAATACCATACATATCACACGTAGTGACATCGATGTGGGCCCGTAAGCCAAACATTAAGTTAGCAAAATAGTTTTTCAAAGTCTAGACTCAACTTCGACCAGGTAGTGGTTGGGTGGCTTCCTACAGGCAGTCGGCTCTGATACCAACTTGTGACGCCCCCAAAATCAATCCGTGTACAGTAATCATACACGCAGGTTACACGGCTAAGATTACAGTGCCATGGTGAGAATATCACAGCACAACACTAAACACAAAAGGATAAACCAATATGTTACAATAAAGGGGGGTCACGCGGACCCGAATACATAAGTTAAACAAGCCATAATATCTAAGTACAGACATAGTTAGTCAAGTTTTGCCTTAAGAAGGCTAGCACAAATAACATCAGAGATACATATCGAAAAGGCAAGGCCTCCTTCCTGGGAGCCTCCGAAACTACTCCTGGTCCTGGTCAGTGGGGGTCTCGACGTAGTAGTAACCGCCTCCGGGGCACTCCTGCTCCTGGGCTCCAGCGTCGACTGCAGTGGCCGATCAGGCAAAATATAAAGGGGGAAATAAAGCAAAGGTGAGTATCTAGTATACCCGCGAGTCTTACGTCCGCTACAAAGCATTATGCATTGTATCAAATGGAAAGGGGAGGCTGTATATAGGTGGACTGCAAGATAGAAATCAGAATAAGGATAAGAAGCTAGGTCTATCGAAGACTAGCATCTTCTGACGATGTCTTGCGGCATGAGAAGAGAAACAGCCAACATTTTATATAAAGCATAAAGTAACAATGAAGCAGAAGTTGCTGCAACATTGTATAATAGTAAGTTGTAATGATTAATAATAATAATGCCTCCGAGTTCCCCTCCTCAACTTCCCTGCGAGGAAGAAAACCCGGAACCATACAGTTTAATAGTAATAGTTTGTAGTGGTAAGATCCAGCTTCAGCATAAAGCGTCCTGTTACCGTGGACACGGCTATTCGAATAGATTAAACTCCCTACAGGGGTGCACTACTGTTCAGCCTGCACGCTTGGATCTCCAGGGTGGCGTGAACCTTGTTAGGGAACGCCCCACCGAGGCTATCTGACACGACGCAGCCCATCCTAGGCTCAACAGAGAGGCCATCCGCCGGACTATATCTTATGCGCCAAGGGGTCTAGGTCCCTCACCCGTGCAGGCTCCTGCATGGTGCGAGTATGGCCGGTGAAGCAAAAGCAAATCCAAACACACGTGCTGCAGCAAATAAGACAACACGGCTTCCCGGCGATCAGGTCGCAGTACTGCTGACGTCTGGAGAGCTTTCGGACAAACTACGACGCGGAGGGCCCACACCATAATCCCACGTGTAGGTAGTGCGTACAGACCAACGGGTCTCTCAAGTCATCCGCCGAACCATTTAGCATTTTAATATTATCTCGCAGACAACCGTTATCGCTGTCTGACTAACAACACAACGGACAACGAACAGCAACAAGGCCCACCGGTAACGTCGGGGCCTGCCCTGCCGTCCCGTCAAAGCGTGCGATTACCGACAAGGAGAACCGTCTCCTTACCTTGTCTCGCGTGTGCTCTTGGTAGAGCTCGACTTTTTCGTGGTTTGGTAACTCTCGCGAGATACGAGCAGGGGCCAAGCACGCCAGTAACGTCGGTCGTACCCTCCCTGTCGTTCCCGACGCAATACCGCTCGCGGGCACCGTTGGGTCGCCCGACTTCTTACCTTAAGGACAACCGTGCTCAGGTACCTAGAGCGGATATACAGAGTCATCAACGAGTGGAGTACAAGGATTACTCCTTGATAGCTCACACTTGAAGGTGGCTCGGCAGAGCCGAGCTAGGGGGGCTTAGGAGGTGTCTGCATTGTACCGTACCTGTGCAGTTGTAATAAGTTGTATCCGCGTCACTCCCCTGAGTGGTCACGACCCGCTATCTAATCCTAGCTAACAATGCGCAGGGCTCACTGTTGAATAATGCATAATTATAATAGGCAGCATAGGACAAAGGAGGTACATCAAGGGCGACAAAAACAGGCTATGCAATTGAATAGGATTGTAACGTAGCAGCATTAGTAACAATGCCTAGTGCAAGAAAGTACAGAAAATATAGGCGATATCTCGGGAAGAGAATGGCTCTGCTTGCCTGGAAGCTCGACGGTAGAGGTACGGTCGTCGACGACGTAGTCGTACTCGGCAGCGGTGTAGTCGACGGCAGTCTCGGGGTCTACCGAAGATTAAGGGGGGGAGGAAACAGTAAATACACAACAATAATATACAAAGATATGCATGACATGACAGATGAAATGTTTACGGGGTTCTAACGCAGTGCCATGTGTGATGCTCGGAGCGGGAATCCATCCGGGGATGAACTACCAGCTCCGGATGATTACCAGACAGGGCGACCGGAGGGGGAAGGTATCATGTCGGAGGTGTCGTGGACATACGACAAAGATAAGGGGGTGTATCTGTGTTAGTTGAACCATTCCGGACAACTTTCGTGTTCGGAATAAATTCATCCGGATACTCTAACAGTACCGGACAAATCATCGGACAGACGGTCCGAAGGGGGACGGTTCGATATTCGGTGCATTAGAGGGGTGTGGTTGGTATACGAATAGCGTATCTGTATTCGTTATATTTTTCTGATCAATTTTCATGTATAAAGTTTTTGAATCTGACTTATGGTTTAAAAGATATTTAATTTTAAAATTTAAATTAAATTAAAAGATTTTTTGGAATTATTTTATTATTAAAACAGTAACATTATCCACAACAGGGTTGACTGGTCAAACCTGACCAGTGGGTCCCACTGGTCAGCCTCTAAATTAATAAAAATAATTTAACTAAATTAAAATAATCCAGTGGACCCACATGTCATAGACTTATTAGAATTTTTATTTATTTTAACTTAATTCCTTACAGGTGGGACCCAGTCGTCAGTGAGAGATCGCTAACAGTTTTATTAATTTAAACAAATGGCCTAGGGCCCACATGTCATAGACTCCGGTGCTAATTCCAGTTATATTAATCTGATAGGGGTTTATTTTTAACTAACAGTTAATTAGGGGCTAATCCTCTGGGTGGGGCCCCAAGGTCAGTGGCACAAGCCATGGCCTGGGCACACCGGCGATGGCCGTGGCACGGCGGCGAGGCTGCCGGACAATACCGGCGACCAATCAGCACGGGGAGGGGGAATCGAGCGGGGCAAGCTCCGCGCATCTACTTGGGGAAGTATCGCGGGCTGGGGTGACTGTGCTCGCTGGGAACCAAACCCGCGGCGGCGGCCGGAGCACCGGGCCGACGGGGACGAAGCTCCCGTGAGTCAAAAGGAGCGGGGAGAGGGGGGAAAGTAGCGCAAGCTCACGGGGAGGCTCGGGGACGTCTCGAGGTGGACTCGGGGGCTCGGGGCGGCGCGAATCGACGACGGTGGCGTGATGACCGACGGCGAGGAAGAAGGGGTGCGCGCGTTCCACGGGAACCCTCGGTTCGATTGCGTGCACAGGGAGACGCAGACGAACACGGCGCACACCCAGGACACGGAGACGAGGCACGGGGAGCACGGTGGCGGCGAGCACCACTGCGGCGTGGCCACGGCCGCGCGGGCGAGGTTGGTCCAGAGAGAGGGGGAGGGGAAATGGAGTGATGCCGGGGGGTTCTAGGGTTCCAGGGGAGGGCGCGGGTCTCGGGACTCTTATCCCCGCCGGCTAACCGCCGATGGGCGCCACGGCATCCCTCGTACGGCAGGAAGAAGAAAGGGGGTGCGGGGGCTTGGGGTGGGCCGGCCCAGTGGGGAGGGGAGGGTCTAGCTGGTGTGGGCCTTGCCCCCAAGCGTAGGTTAGTTTCCTTTTTATTTATTTTTTTGTTTTCTTTTACTTATTTTTCTATTCTGTTTTTAAATTGTTTTAATGGCTTTGACATTTTTGCTAAGCATGAAACTTGATCCAATAATATTGTTGCATATTACTTAGATGCCACAAGAAGTTTTGGTAATAAATAAAATCATTGGATTATTTTGTTTATTTTAAAAGGGCCTTTTGTGCTGTTTAGCCACTTTTAATAAATTTTTAATTTTTCAGTGGCATGATAAATACCCAAAGTTGGTTTAGAATGGTCCAATGAATATTGTGCATTAAACAAAAGTGGTTTCATAATTTTTGGACAAAGTTAATTGTCACGTGATTTTTGATTTTAACCAAAAGGCATTTTGGAAATGTGATCAAAAGCAAAGATGATCATGGCATGACCAGCAACAGTGATTAGTCAACAGTACAAGTGATTACTGTTACAGACACTGAGGGTGTTACACATGTTTTATCTTGTTAGAGAGTTTTCCTGTTGCACTGAGTTTTGTGTCTTGACTAGAAAGTAGGTAGGTTAAGTTGCTATTCTCTTTGTAGTAGTAACTTGCAATAGTTTTGAGGTATTGACTGGAGTAATGTTTGAACTTTTGATGTCAAGAGCTCGAGCCTATTAGTGATAGATGTCGTATTTTGGGAAATCTGTGTTTATTTTCGAAAACCAAAAAACCCCTGTTGAGAACTCTAGCTACTAGATGGATCACTAACCACTGGAGGGTTCGAATATTAGAGTACACTCACATACCATGAGTCAAGGATGCGCAAGGATAACCAAACCCCCATATACTCCTCCTCGGGGTACTTGTCTCTTTGCGAACCTCCTGATTAGATTGAGAGTTACCGATAATAAGTGCATGAGTTCTTCGGAGTAATGTGAGTATTCGAAAGTTGACACTTCCACCTTCCCATATTTTTCTAGCCTCTCATGTGCCGTGCATCACTACTAGGAAAAGGCCTTATAGTGTCGTCCTTTTTTGGCCTTTAGTGGCGCATTTCAAATGCGCCACTAAGGACAAGCCACTAATAAGGTTTTAATAGTGGCGCATTTCAAATGCGACACCCCTAAAACTCTTATACGTGGCGCATTTCAAATGTGCCACCTATAAGCCCAAATGCGCCACCCATAAGAGTCTTCGGGGTGGCGCATTCTGAAAATGCACCACTATTACAAAAATTGAATTTTGAATCTGGAAAACAATTTTTATTTTTTTAATTTTTTTATTGTTTTATTTTTTTCTTAATCTCAAGATAGTATGCTTAATGCTCGGTTACTATGATTAATCTCAGGTCAAACTCTCCCGAGGGTCACCCATCCTAGCACTACTCCAGCCCCAGCACGCTTAACTTCTCAGTTCTATTGAACTCCCACTCCAGCTCACCTAGCTGGCACTTTTTGATATATCTATCATATAAATCGTATTGAACCATGTTGATGTCTAGGACCTTGTTGATGTTCATGGGTGTGCTACAATTTTCAATATTTTTTTGAAACTTTCACGATGGGACCATTAGCATATTTTGAACTTTTTTCAAAAAATTTGAAAATTAAAATTTAAAAAAAAATTGAAATTTTTTTTTAATGTTACTAGCTAAAAAAAATTAACCTTTTTTTGAAACTTCCCGATCGGTCCTCTAGCTTATTTTGAATTTTTCAAAAAAAATCTGTTACTAGTGGCCACTACTAAGTTCAAAAAAAAATCAATTTTTTTCATTTTTTTGGCCTCCAGATCTTCAAACGCCTGTAACTTTTTTTCTGTTAGGTTTTTGAGGATTCTAAAAATGTTCATCGGGTTAGTTGAATTTGGATATAACTTTTCGAGTAGATGATTTTTCATATAAAAAACTTTTTCATCGGAGGTCGTATGCAAAAGTTAAGCCCATTTTACAAAATTCTCGGGAGATTTTGCAAAAAAAGTCGAAATTCATATTTGTAAATTTTCCTAACAACTAGACCACATATCATTTGGGAAACTTATTTTCTTTTATTTTTTTGACATTTCTATCATTTTCTTTTATTATTTTTCAAATTGAAAAGGCGGTCCACAGGGGGGTGTATTTGGGAATTTTCCCGCACAGGTTTTTCTTAGTGGCTCATATGGGAAATGCGCCACCCCTAAGAGCTTATGGGTGGGGCATTCTGGATGCGCCACTAATAATTCTATAGGGGTGGCGCATTTCCAGAATGCGCCACCCATAAGCTCTTAGGGGTGGCACATTTCCAAAATGCGCCACCTATAAGGTTCTTAGGGGGGGCACATTTCTCCAAATGCGCCACGTATAAGGGGATCCAGGGCTGGCCCACTCTTAGGGGTGGCGCATTTTGGAAAATGCTCCACCTATAAGAGCTTATGGGTGGCGCATTTTTTACCAGTGTGCCACCCCTTACAACATAGTGGCGCATTACATATAAAATGCGCCACTAATAAGGTTTCCATGTATAGCTATTTCTCTAGTAGTGCATTGCCTCCTTCCCACTCCGAGAGTTGGCGTCCACCTTCGCCGCTACATCCAAACCCTTGGCATGATATGCTCTGTCATCATAAACCTCCTTATATCTTTCCTCAAAACAGCCACCATACCTACTTATCAAGGCATTTCCAAAGCCTTTCCGAGATACATTGCCATGCAACATCCATCTTCTCATGACTTGATCTTCATGTCATACATGTCACTTGCTTGATCGATGAGCCGCATGCTAGTTGGTCCTTGCCCTAATCATTGCTACATGACGCGCTAGTATCATTGCATATCCTGCTACCCTAGCAGAGGCATACATTTGCATCATGATAGTTACATTTTCTTTATGTGACTACCTTCGTAAAATGTGAAACATCTCCTATATTCTTGTAAAATATAGAGTGTTGCCCCTAAAGTGAGGAAAAGATCACAAAGGGGACAAAATTAAAAGATCCCAAAGAGGACAAATGAGAGAAATAGAAAGAGCCATTGAGGCCACCAAAAAATAGAAAAAAAAATAGAAAAAAGAGAAAAATAAAAAATAAATAGAAGGGGGCACACTACTATTCCTTTTGAGAGATCCACACTAGTACTTCATCCTCTATCCCTTGTACTCCATAGATATTATCATACATGCATATAACTATGTGGGGACCCTTCACACTAAAGAGCTTGGCTTGTATATTCCAATGATGAGCCTCCTCAAAAGAGCTCTAGGTCTTCTTGAGCAAGCAAGTTGGATGCACCCCCACTAGTTCCCTTGGAGAGCTTTTAGCTCACATGTGCATCCATTGCATGGCAATCCCTACTCCTCACATCATATCTATCATATGGCCTTCTCTCGCCTATGATTGTCCTCATTGATGTGAGCCTTTCACACCTTTTTTTTCTTCCTCCTCCACCTTCTTTCTGTTTCGCCTTTTTAGGTGTCAACTTTCTTGCTCACGCTCATCCATTGCATGAGTGCTCAAAATATCAAAAGGGAGTGGATCAAATTAACTTGTACCTGACTAGTGGTCTCGGGACGAGTCAAGATAAGAATCCAAAGGAGACTAAGTGTGAAACTTTAGTAGATACTGGTTCTCAACAACTATTTTTTTATCTCGTATTTCCCTATCCCGTTTCTTGCACACAAACACCATCTAGAGACATTCGAGTCACGGACAGAGAGAGCTCTTGCACCTTTTATTCTTTTGTTACTTGTGTCAATGCTAATATAGACTCTTGCTTGTTAAGACTTGAATTGAATTGCATGCTTTGATTGCTTTACTTAAAAGTCTTTATATGGTTGTGTGGCATGTCACCATATAAATTATGCTTGTTATCATTTACCTACTCGAGAACGAGTAGGAATTAAGCTTGGGGATGTTGATACGTCCCAAACGTATCTATAATTTTTGCTTGCTCCATGCATGTTTTGTGTGACTTTGCCATGTTTTGCTTAACTTTCATACACTTTTTATCATATTTGGAATAACCTATTAACTCAGTGCACCAAGTTGCCAGTTCTAGTTTTTCTGTTGTTTTTGTATTTCAGGTTTTCTGGCCATTAAAAGTGCCCAATAAATCCCGGAAAAATTATATAAAAAATCAGCGTCACGGAAGCTTCCGGAATAATCTAGATTGGCGGGAGAGCCACCACCGGGGGCCCAGGAGGGTCCCTGGCGCAGCCCCACCCTAGGCCGCGCCAGGAGGCCTCCTGGCTTCCTAGTGGCCCCCCTTGGTGCCCCCCTTCGCCTATATTTACCACCGGTGACGGAAACTCCTAATATCGATCTGCTATTCCCATTATCCTCTTTGTTCTGCCGCCACCGCCGTTTCAAGATCGGGGCTGCCAGGAGAAGCTGCCCCGGCACCCTGCCGGAAGGAGGAATCCCCTCTGGGAGACCATCCATTGCCATGGACGCCTCCCGGATGTACCATGAGTAGTCCCCCTTGGACCATGGGTCCGTGAACAGTAGCTATGTGATGTACTCCTCCCCTCTTTGTGCTTCCACTTTCGAGACCTTGTGAGCTGCCTCACATGATCGAGGCACTTTTGTAGCTTTCTATGTTGCTATGCCGAGTTTGATGGGATCTGATGGATTATGAGATTATGTTCAGATTGTGATGAGTAATATATCTGGTTCTCTTTTATATTTGTGTTCTTTAGTAAATTATTGCATGTTCTTTGTTGCCGTATTTTACTTTGGCCAAGTGATTTGTTGCAAATCCAAGAGGGAGCATTATGCTTGATTGTGGGTTTAGCCCCTTGATGTCTAGCTTGAGTGACAGAAACATGAGACTAGGGGATGTGTTGTTGCCACCAGGGAAAAAACAATGGTGCTTGTACTTGCGGGTGCAAGGATTGTTTACTTTACGCATTGTTCTTTTAATGCAGTTGTCTGTTGGTTTGAGTTTACACTTTGGGTGGGATTCGCAACTTAATACCAGCGAGATGTTCTAGATAGATATCTCAAGGTGGATGATTCGTAGTAGATGCAGATGGATTTCGGTCTACTTACCTTGGCGTACTGCCCATTGCTTTTGAGCCTCTTCTTTCTTTTGTAGAATGGTTAGCATTGCGGTACGTTTATAATGATGTCAATTGCCTAGCTGTGATTTGTTTACCTCGTTAGCACTTTTATCGTCTTTTGGGAGAGAGACATCACTAGTGAACATCACGGGACCTCGGTCCATATTCACATCATTGTTTACACTTTCAATTTACTTTCAGTTATTACTTTCAGTTACCACTATTATTATCTCTTGTGTTGATCCTTTGTAAACAGCAAGGCCGGAGGAATTGACAACTCCTCTGTACTCGTTGGGAGCAAATTTATTAGCTGTGTGTGCAAGTCCAGGCGAAGTTAGCAACCTCGGCGCCACTGTTCACTTTACCACCTTCTTGTATCTCTGTGAGTCCTACAGGAGACAAACCCTATCCTCTACATAGGGGAAATTTTGTTGCTACGCTACATCTCACCTTCCACCGTGGGTAACCAACGAGGAGTGAGAGAAGTATCTTCCTTGCTACCATCAGAGCGTCGTCGTGCTCCGGGGATCTCTCATGTCGACGACAAACACGGCGAGGGAGGAGGGGGAAACTGCTCTGGAGGGGGGGAATGGATAGGGGCGTCTCCCAGACGTCCCTGGAGGAGGAGATAGGCTTGGGGTAGGCAGGCGGCTGCCTGGCGTACCCACGGCGCTCATCGGCGACCTTCTTGCCTGCTTGGCCCTGGGTTGAAGACGCATGTGCCCCTGTGGGCTGGGCTAGGCTAGGCTGGGGGATGAGTTGGGCCTAATCCCAGGTAAGGCCTTTTTCCTTTTTCTTTTTCTTTTCTTTTTTGTCTTTTTTTTAAATTGCCAAATAAATTGGCTAGCCATTTTATAAATGCCCATACTTTTTATATGGCCTCACATAGCATATAGCTAGCCACTCACAAAGTTTGGGAATTTTTGAAATTCAATTCAAATAGGGGTTTAAATTTAATTCCAAGCTCCTGTTTGAATATTTGAAAAATCCATGAGCATTGGATTGGTCCCACATCACTTGATATGTGATCACACTCATTAATGGGATTTTTCAAAAATGCAAAAGGAACTTTTGGAGCAACTATTAATGTGGCCATTTGAATTAAATTCATCTACGGGTGTTCTCTCTCCCATTTCAATTTCAATTTGAATTTTTTGTCATGATGGAATGTGAGACTTGATCCTAGCACATACCTAACAGAGGGTTCTGACAGCCGCACACTCTTATTTTTCTTTTCCGCAGCCAAATCCCCCGTGCAATCGGCCAATGCACAACACAAACGGAATTCTCCTTTTTTCTCTTTTTTTGTAGTCGGATGTCCGACAGGCGCAAACGGACGCAACTGCAGACTGGCGGGCGCAATCGGCCTGGCACCAGCCGAACTGAGCAATCGGTTCAAACTATTCTCTTGGTCTCAACTGGTCTAAAAGATCACAACCGGCCTGTTTTTTTTGCAGTCGAATGGCCGACATGCGCAAACGAATGCAATTGTAGACTGGCGGGCACAATCGGCCTGGCACCAGCCAAAATGATTGAGCAATCGTCCCACACAAATGGGCAACCGGCTCACACTCTATCTTGGTCACAACTGGTCCAACAGATCACAGTTGACTTTTTTAAGTCGTCTAGTCGAGCAGACGCAATCAGTCCAGAGACTCGCTTTTTATTTTATACTACGGCGATCGGCATAGCCGAGATGACACAATCGTCATAGCCACCTTCTACTAACAACCGAGCTTTTTTGTCTCTTTTTTTTAGCTGAGCAGTCGGCTGGCCGAGCAGGCACAACTGGGCCATCCCGCGGACTCACTTTGGAACTACCTTTCTCTGAATCTCTGATTTTTCTGAAATCTTCCTGAAGCTGGCCCGAGCAAGGCACGCACGCGGCCAAGGACTGGGGAACCAGCCGGCTGGAACCAGGGTGCGCCGACTGCGCGCAGAGCGGGGTTGTAACAGCCCGGGATTTTCACCCAAATTAAAAAAAAATTGTTTGTTGCGTTGATGTGATCATTGCCTGTATTGTTTGCAGTGTTTGCTTCGCCGAATTATTAATCGGTGAATATTTCCCCCGTATTTCTCGTATCGGATGCGTGACCTAACCCTTTCCACAACGGCACACGACTTTTGCGAATCCGGGTTTCACCCGAGCACCGTCGCACACTCCGACACAAGACCATCCATCGCCACCGGAATGAAAACCCCATTTAATAATTAAATGGATTATTTTATGGGGCACCGAAAAATGTTATCAGAATGTTATCGAAGTGAGGTAGAATCGACAGGCTCGTCGCACAGAGCGCGTGGTGCAAGATTTCGTCCGAATCGGATGTCGTATGGACTCCCGGCGTCAGGAAGGTGGAGTATCGGACGCGCGAGAGAGAAACCGAGGGCGTTTGCATAAACTTGCCATCCATACCAGCCTATAAATAGGTCACCACTCTCCCCTAGCCCTTCTAGGGTTTCCCCCTTGTAAAATTTTCAGCCACCCCCCTCACAATTTCCAGGTCTGCCAAATTTTTTCCCCCAACCGAAACTCTAGCTCCCAGCCAATTCTGGCCATCAGATCCAAGATCGGAGGGCCAGGAGGCCTCCACGTTGCCCAGCCAACTCCTCCTACCACCTCAGCTAGCACAGGCCCCGCAGGGCCTCCCCCCTCCGTCGCGGCCCGCCCGGGTCCGAACTAGACGCCGCGTCGCCGCCGTGGAAGCCGGCCCCGCCATGCCGCACCACCCCGGCGAGCTTGCAGTCGTCCATCGCCTCGGTGACCTCCTCCAATCCCGTGTGCGCCTCTCCTCCTTCCCTCTCCTCTCACCTCCCCCCCCCCCCGTTTCTTCTCCTCCAGGAACCCAGCCGCGCCATGGACGCCCACGTAGGGAGCTCGCCACGCCGCCCCCTGATGCTCGTCGCGCCGCCACTGATGCTCGCCGTCGAAGCCTCCCCAGCCGTCGTCGCACTCAGATCTGGTGGATCCCGATCGGCCCTGGCCTCCCCTCGCTGGAGAACCACGCCCAGCCGCCGGGAACCAGCCGAGCGTCGTCGTCGTCTCGATCGAATCAGGAGGATCCGATCTAGCCATCGCTCGCCCCACGTGGTTCGGCGCGCCAGCATCCCAGCCCAGCAACGCCGCTCCCGACGAGTGGGCCGCCGGTCCTAGCGCGGCCCAGATCCGCTTCACGCTCGGTGATACGTCCCAAACGTATCTATAATTTCTGCTTGCTCCATGCATGTTTTGTGTGACTTTGCCATGTTTTGCTTGAACTTTCATACACTTTTGAGCATATTTGGACTAATCTATTAACCCAGTGCACCCAGCTGCCAGTTGTTGTTTTCCGTTGTTTTTGTATTTCAGGTTTTCCGGCCATTAAAAGTGCTCCAAAAAATCCGGAAAATCAGATAAAAATCAGCGACCCGGAAGATTCCGGAATCACCAAGGTAGCGGTGGGGGTCCCCACAGGTACTCCAGAAGAGTCCCTGGCGCGGCCCCACCCTAGGCCGCGCCAGGGGGCCTCCTGGCTGCCCTGTGGGTCCCCTCGACACCCCCCTCCGCCTATATTTAGCCCTCGGGGTGGAAACCCCTAAGGCTTTGTTTGGTTTTTTACGGATCGATCCCGCTGTGGAATTTAACCCGGCGTGGATTGCGTTGACCGAGGATAATTCCTCTTGCACTTCCGTGGATAGGTCGTGGATTAGTTCCACGCCTAGTTGGCGATTCTTTTTTCCCCGTGTATTTGAGCGGGGATATGGTGTATTAGCTCGTGGATTAGGGAAACCAAACAAAGCCTAATAGAGATCTCTTTTCCGCGTAATCGCCTCTGTACCGCCGCCGCCGTTTCAAGATCGGGGCTGCCTGGAGAAGCTGCCCTGGCACCCTGCCGAGAGGAGGAACCCCCTCCGGGAGACCATCCATAGCCATATGGACGCCTCCCGTATGTACCGTGAGTAGTCCCCCTTGGACCATGGGTCCATGACCAGTAGCTATGTGATGTACCTCTCCCCGCTCTGTGCTTCCACTTTCGAGACCTCGTGAGCTGCGTCACATGATCGAGGCACTTTTGTAATTTCTGCTGTTGCTATGCTGAGTTTGTTGGGATCTGATGGATTATGAGACTATGTTCAGATTGTGATGAGTAATATATTTGGTTCTTCTCTTTTATATTTTGTTCTTGAGTAAATTCTTGCATGTTCTCCGTTGCCGTATTTTACTTTCGCCAAATGATTTGTTGCAACTCCAAGAGGGAGCGTTATGCTTGATTGTGGGTTCAGACCTTGATGTCTAGCTTGAGTGACAGAAACATGAGACTAGGGGATGTGTTGTTGCCACCAGGGATAAAACAACGATGCTTGTACCCGCGGGTGCAAGGATTGTTTACTTTACGCAAAGTTCTTTTAATGCAGTTGTTTGTTGCTTTGTGTTTACACTTTGGGTGGGATTCGCAACTTAATACCAGCGAGATGTTCTGGATAGATATCTCAAGGTGGATGATTTGTAGTAGATGCAGTTGGATTTCGGTCTACTTACCTTGGCGTACTGCCCATTGCTTTTGAGCCCTTCCTTTCTTTGCAGCATAGTTAGCATTGTGGTGCCTTCATAATCCTGTCAATTGCCCAGCTGTGATTTGTTTACCTCGCTAGCACTTTTATCGTCTTTTGGGAGAGAGACTTCACTAGTGAAAATCACGGGACCCCGGTCCATCTTCACATTATTGTTTACACCCTCAATTTACTTTCAGTCTTTACTTTCAGTTGCCACTATTATTATCTCTTGCGTTGATCCTTTGTAAACAGCAAGGCCGGAGGAATTGACAACTCCTCTGTACTCGTTGGGAGCAAAGTTATTTGTTTCTGTATGCAGGTCCACGTCAACTCCCTAGCCCAAAGTAATTTCTGGCGCCGTTGTCACCTACTTGTATCTCTTGGAGTCCTACTGGTTCGATAACCTTGGTATCCTCACCGAGGGAAATTTGCTGCTACGCTACATCTCACTTTCCACTTGGGGTAACCAACGAGAAGTGATAGAACTATCCTCACCGTATCAGGCTAATTTCGGGCACCGTTGCCGGGGACTCCAGTCTACAAGATAGGGGAGTTGCACACTATCTTTTATCTTTGCTTTTTAGTCTTGTTAGATTACCTTTCAGTTTTTACTTTTGTGTCCCTTATCAAAAATACCAAAAATACCTGTTACCTTTCAAGTGTGGTCAAGTATGTTAGGAGTTGGTACTATGATGGAATTCGAGGTCTTGGATTTCCACCAAAGGAACGGGGAGAATATGAAGAAGGCATGGGACAGAATTTCTGAAGCACATAAGGCAAATATCCCTTGGTTACCTATAAGAATTGTGCTTAGAAATTTTTACATTGGCCTCTTTAAGTGGTGTAAGCACTCTCTTGATCTTATAGCTGAAGGAGACTTTTTAGAGTGTGATGAAGCTAGAGCTCTTGAAATTATACATGGTTTATCTAGTTATTTTGTTTATGATGGTCTTGATACTGTTGTAGATAGAATTGCTACTATTGAGAAGAAACTTGATGCTCTAGACTTAAAAGTAGTAGAAAAACCCAATCCTCCTGGAGAGGAGATTTTGGAAATAGAAAATGACTGGGAGCCTTTTGTCAGGATTGTTATCTATAATCAAAACTTCCTTGCTTTTTGTGACATTGGATCTACAGTTTCTATAATGCCAAGCTTTATTTATGATTCTTTGTACCTTGCAAGCATTGAAAAATTTCCATCTTTCCATGAACATTCTAATGGTGATATTTCTGAGATCCAGGGAAGATTAAAATATGTCCAGGTCATGTTTCTAAAAAGGAGTGTGGAGATTGACTTCTCCATCATGAAGGTCAATCAAGGAAATATAGTGCTTGGAAGGGACTTCCTCCGAGCCATGAAAGGCTTCATTGATATAGGTAAAGGACAAATACGTTTGCGTAGTAAAGAAAAAGGTACGTACCTCTTCCCTCGTAAGAACAAGGATGAGCTTATTGAAAACCCTTTTGAATTCCTTGGTGAACCTTCCGATGATTTTGGAAAGACTTGATCTTCTGCTTTAAGCCTAGCTAATGGCTCTAAAGAAGCGCTTTCGGGAGGCAGCCCGCAACGAATTTAGGTTTTTATTTTTTTATTTTCTTCTGTTTTTAGTGGTCTTGATGATTGTTACTACTGTAGCAACATCATTGTATCTATACTTTTCAAGCTTTGTGCCAAGTATAGCCTCATACGACAAGGGAAGTGAAAGTTGTGACATGTTGTCCAGAAAACAGATTCTGTCCTCGTGACTAGAAAAATCAGAGAAAAATCACAGTTCATCTTTTTGAGCTGAAATTTTTACACATCATGCTCTATACAATTACGAAACTTCCCTATGTTCTGAGTTTTTTTATTTGAGTTGCAGAAGTATCCCTAAAAAATTCTTTTCTACCTAATGTTTTTTTTTCACAGATTCTGCCACGTTTTGTCTCTCTTTACTTTTGCAAACCTTAAGCTTGCTTTTTATTTGCAAAAACTTTTTGGAAATCTTGAGAAACAGTAGCTCTTCAAGAATATCTTTATTTCCAGTAGAGAAATAATTATTTTAATAGGGTACTAACCTCTCTAATCAGTCTACAATGAGTTATGTATGAAGGGAGTTTTCAAGTGCGCGATGGAAGATGATGAAAGAAGATTCTGGAGTGTCAAACGCTCAAGCTTGGGGATGACCATGTGCACCCCCAATAAATATTCAAGGAGACTCAAGCGTCTAAGCTTCGGGATGCCCCCGTGCATCCCCTTCTTCATCAACAATTATCATTTCGTCTCTCGTTGCACTATATTTTTATCACTTCATGCGTTATGTGTTATGCTTGGAGCGTCTTGCTCTTTACTTTTCTAGGTTTTGTTTTTGCTTTGTTTTATGTAGTAACAAGTTAGACCCCAGCTTACTCTTTTGTGTGGGAGAGTTAAACGCTCCGCTTAAACTAGAACTCCTCATAGGATTTGCATGCTTATTCTTTTAGCTGTGAGTTGTTCTTTTTCTTTTCTTAGATGCTGCTCTGTTTAGTTGTAGTGCTTTAGTTTTTCTAGAGCTTTTCTTTAGTTTTAGGTTGAACTTTCTATAGGTTGCATGTTTTATCTTGTTAGAGAGTTTGCCTGTTGCACTGAGTTTTGAGTCTTGACTAGAAGTAGGTAGTTGAAGTTGTTGTTCTCTTTGTAGTAGTAACTTGCAATAGTTTTAGGTATTGACTAGAGTAATGTTTGAAATTTTGGTGTCAAGAGCTCGAGCCTATTAGTGATAGATGTCGTATTTTGGGCAATCCGTGTGATTTTCGAAAACCAAAAACCCCTGTTGAGAACTCTAGCTACTAGATGGATCACTAACCTCTGGAGGGTTCGAATATTAGAGTACACTCACGTACCATGAGTCGAGGATGCGCAAGGATAACCAAACCCCCATACACTCCTCCTCGGGGTACTTGTCTCTTTGTGAACCTCCTTATTAGATTGAGAGTTATCGATAATAAGTGCATGAGTTCTTCGGACTAATGTGAGTATTCGAAAGTTGACACTTCCACCCACCTATACTTTTTCTAGCCTCTTCGGTACCGTGCATTGCCCTTTCTCACCTTGAGAGTTGGCGCATACTTCACCGGTGCATCCAAACCCTTGGCACGATACGCTCTGTCATCATAAACCTCCTTATATCTTTCCTAAAAACAGCCACCATACCTTGTTGGGAAAGTGCCCTAGAGGCAAATAAAATATGTTTTATCGAGCATATTCCATTAGTTCATAATACGTTTGATACTATGCTATAACTTTATTAAGAGGAAACATTAATACAGGTGTGGTATACAAACAACCAGGTCCCTAGTCAACCCTAGTATACTAGTCCATTGGGCGATTGATGATCAAGGTTTCCTGATCATGAGACAATGGCGTCTGTTGACAATGGAGTCGTATCATTGGATAATGATATGATGGACATACACCCACCAGAAGTGTTGCGATGTGATCAATTCACATAGTTCGACATTGCGATAACTATAACGTAGTGACCAGATCCTTAGACCGTAATGATCATACGTAATTACTATCTATTAGGATGCCTTGATTTGCTACCCACCGCCTGACTGAAATATGCTGGCCATAAAGGAGTACTTCAGGTATTCCGAATAGATATGTTAATGAGTATGCAAATAGATCAAAGCGGGATTTGTCCATCCGTGTGACGGATAGGTACTCTGGGCCCACTCGGTGATGTTACATCATAAAGTTTGCAAACGTGTGACTAGGTCATGGAGTTGTAATATCACGGGAACGAGTAAACTTGTTTGTTGAGAACGAGGACGAACTAGGTATATTGGATACCGATGATCAAACCTCGTACAAGCAAAGTACCATAGGACAAAGGGAACAGGCACACGGTTAACGGATCCAACAGCGATTGAAGTTCATTCGATGGAAGCGCAGGGGCTATCAAGGATTGTAATCAGGTCCAATTGATTAGTCATTGATCAATGAGAATTGTCTCGATCATGTCTATTTTTTCCCGGACCGTAGGGTGTTACACTTAAGGGTACTCGACGCAGTAAGGATTGATTCGGGATCACCGGAGAAATTGGAGAGAACACCGGAATTGTACCGGTGATGACCGGAATTGTTCCGATGAAGGCCGGAAGTTGTTCCGGGTATTTTGAAAGGTTCAAAATATATTTAATATATGTTTTATTATTTAATTATCTGAATTAAATATTAAAATGTATTTAAATATAATTAAAAATGGAAGAAAAGGCATATGGGCCTCATAGGGCCCATTAGGGGGAGAGGGAGTCCTCCCCCATGGGCCATGGCGCCATTAGGGGGGCCACCCCCCTAGGGCTGCACCAAACCCCCCCCCCCCCTCCCTTGGGATTAGTCCCACCCCGAAAGTGGAGGGGGGTGGCACCCCTCCTTGGCCTATCTATATAAGGAGGGGTAGGGTGCCCTTTTTTCTTCATACAAATTGATTTGAGACAAGTTTCTCTCATCTCTCTCCCTCCTTTCTCCTTCCTCGAGTGGACTCCCCTTGTTTGGAGTCTACACTTGGTTGGGGATTTCTCCACTATACGCACGCCGTCGTGCTGCTAGAATCGGGATCCGAATCCATCTTCTTTCCGCTGCTCTACTGGTTCAGAGCCCGGAGGGACGTCGGGTATACTGTATGTGTATAATCCCGCGGGGCACTACACTTGTGGTGCTACTTCATCGTCATGGTCGTATCGCGAGGTCTTCATCAGCAACGTTCCGACGGGGACGTAATCCCGTCATCGGTCTACAAGGATCGGGTGGCTACAGGAGTCATCGTGGATCTGCGCGCCATCGGGGATTGCTGGTACGACTACACCAACCACGTTCATGCGGGAACGTTTCCCGCTTAACGGACTACATACTGGTATGTGATCTATTTCTGTCCGTTACTTGCATCGCCATAGCATAGGTCTTGGGTATGGGTCTCGTAGGTTATGAAAAATTTGTGTTTTCTGCCGCGAACCCCAACAGTGGTATCAGAGCAAGGCTATGCGTAGATGTATTGTACGGATAGAACACATCTAGTATGTGGGCATCAATTCTCCAATTGTTACCCTCTCACGTGTACTCATTTAGCGTTGCGGCAATGTTTGATGAAGCGGCCCCCGACCGACCTTACGCGTTTACGCGAGACTGGTTCCACGCTTGACATATGGCTTGTACCATATAAAGTGGCTGGAGGGTGTCTCTCTCTTTGCATTAGCGATGCGAAGATGTTTGCAACGGAGGGCCCCGACAGGGGTGTAATAGAGACAATTGTGGATTGGTGTTGTGGCTTGTTTTCGCAGGATAGAAAGCGGTTCTTTTCTCGAAACCCCTAGCAGCCACGTAAAACTTGCAAAAGATAAAGTAGAAAGGCGTTTTTAACTTTAATTTGCATGTAAAGGGGAATCATAGGTTGTATGATTTACAGTTTTACTTCCTGTTTTATGCTAGTATGCTAGATATATCGACGGTAGCACGAAACAGGACCATCTCTCACAATACCAACATTGTGTTCTTCCTTGGTGGGCACCGCCTGGAAGGTTCTCCCATATGGCTTGATGCTCCGTACATACCGGAGTTGTCCTACATATTAAACGGAGTTCGCATGAGGTTGGGTTCGGCAAGCCTGGCATATGCAGATATGGCCTTGCTGAACAGCTAACATCAAGGTTCGATTGGCAGGCTTGACGTATGTAGATGCGGGCCTGGAACACAGGAGACCGAAAAGTCGAGCAAGAGTCACATGCCTGATGTGATTGGCTTAGAGGCCTACCTGGTTCGCATATTGATGGCCGTGACGATCGGGGGAGGTATGGGGGCTGGGATTGTGTAATCACTTAGTTAAATTGAGATGTGTTTTATCTAAGTGGGAGCTTTCTAGAATTTTGAGATCAAATTTAAAACTCCACATTATGAACTTAATCTTCATGTCTTAGCAAATATCATTGTAGACAACGTCATACCAATGTTTAGAACTATGGCTCTTTTAGTATGATAGAACTTAAGGTAAATGGGTCTTACTTCATTGATGTGTACCAACACCATTAGAGACATACTCATTAGTAATGACTTGCTAAACATAATACGAAGAACTGCTAGGAGATACACCTGACAACTCCGTAATCAAGGAAGATGATGATGAGTATCGCACTCACCGTCACTTATGAATGACTGTCCAATACACCATAATTCATTCTATGGAATCTGAATTGTGAATGCATGTTAACCAACACGTATGACGTGCTAGGTGAACTTGAAAGCACTTGGTCACAAATCAGAGTAATGGAATATGAGTATATGGACGGGGTTTCTTTCAACTATGGTGGAAGGAACAACCTGCTGAGAAAGTCACTTGGAAAATGTATAAGATACATGGAACACCTTGTGTATAACTTGGACTACTGAATGACTGGTTACTTTGCGATAACTAGGGAGTTGCAATCGCTTCCTCCCAGTTACAAAGACCATGTCTGGACTATGTCACGAAGGAGAATCGTTCACCTGTCATGAGGTCATGGTTAACGTCAAGAACTTTAAGAGTAGAACCAATGCAGGAATGGTCATTGACGGAGAAGGTATATTTGATATACGAGTTATAAATGTCTTTCCCACGAAACACTAATTGCGGTTGATTAAGTATTCGATGCTTAAACTTACTGCTTGAGAGTGGCTTGGAAGGGATGAGGTGACAATGTGTGCTGACGGCAATCAAGATAGTTGATGGTCAACAACACTCTCCATCTACATCTATCAATTAATTAATATATGAATAAATTTTATGATCGTTTGAATGAGGACTTTATTAGTGTGTCTTGCATCTCGCGAAGACAATTATTCATATTAGTGAGAAACAAGTCAGTTGTTCTCCTTTTATGAATGATATCTCTTGTGGTCACATTACGATTACGAATGAGTTATTCTTATATTGATGGTAGTTGTTTGATCATTTATAAGAAATATTGTAATGCCAAGAAATATCCAGGCTTAATAATGACACTACAGTTTAAGTCATGAATGGTATGATGATGTCTTAAGATACTTGATCTCTTGACACATACAAACCATGCCTTTTAGGTGAGATGACTAAAACCTCGCATTCTGGTAAACGGAATGTGCACTGATTGTTGAGTATCATACATTGTGATGTATCGTATGTCAGCATGTGGTGAATTTCATTATTTCGTGAACCTCGTATGTGGACTTAGATGAATATTTGTATTCACTAATGAAACATAAGTCTGAAATAATTTGATATGATCAAAAGGGATTTCAGAGTAAAGATGGATATTAAATTAACAAGAAAAACAAGTCTCTACGATTTGATCAAAGTGACAAATGTTTTGAGTTAGTCTTGGGCATAAAGACTTGTGTGAAAGTTGTTCCACAAATTTCAATGTCTTGAGACACTTCAATATGATTGACGTGCCTGAACATTGTGATCATATTCTATCGAAAAGTGTATGGTCTAAGTTATCTCTTACCAAGTTACGTTATTATTGTTTAGAGTTATTAATTTAATATGCAAACACTCACTTCAGCATAGGGAACCATCTGAGTTCGTGGAAACCAACACTATATATGTCATGGTGTGTTGTGGTTTCTAGGAAGCTTGATTTATGTAAGATAAATTATCTTTGTAGTGTATCCTTAGACAACTATGGATGCATCTTCCACAACTAGAACCAAAAGGAGCAAAACTTGTATTGCTATGTTTGGTGTTTGTCAAGAATTGTTCTTGATAAATGTGGTAATGGAAGAAAAGTGAAAGTTCAACCAAGGTAATTGACCTTGCCTCCAAATGTCAGAGTAGTGCAACGGAATATGTTCTGGAAGCAAAGCTCTACAATAAGAGGAGAAACTAATGATAATGATCATGATCTTCTAATGGGAGCTTTTACTGAGAAAGGTAGGATTCAAGAATATATATTTGCCCCTGGTGCAAAATGATATTCATGATTCACTTGTCATGTTAATGGAACAAGACATTCCTACGAACTACAAAGAAGAGATCGTGGACCTAAGTACGAGATATGACTATGAGTCATGAAATCCTATGTTGAGTTACATTTAAGATTGCTTGAATCTTATCAAGTAAGGAGGTTACTTGATATTCACAATAACTTCAAAGTTATGAGGAATAAATGTGAACATCAAAGGGACGTCAAGATTGGTTTGTCACAAAGATTGTTTCTGACAAATTCAATGGGTTGACTACAATGTGTAGCAATGCCTGAGTCAAAGGGATATTCACTACAATTGATCCAAGATTTTTATCAATACCGTGACTTCCTCAAATCCTGTATTTGAAGAATTGTTGTAATTGGTACAACATGAAGGTTTTGGAAAAACATATGGATACTAGTGTCTCGTAAACTGAATTCTCATTTTGATGGATGATCAAAGGATTTTGGACTTAACCAAAATATCGAGGAAACATGCATTTGCATGAAGCTGAGTGGGAGCTGAATAGTTTCCTGAAACTTAATATGTGACGACATATTTTGAGTGGGAGCTATGGGAGTATTATCCTAGACTTATATGTAAATGACATATTTGAGTAGGAGCCATGTGGTTAGTATCCTGAACTTAATATGTGTCTGACATATCTAAGTGGGAGCCATGTGGATGTTATCCTTGTCTTATATGTGGCCGACATATTTGAGTGGGAGCAATATGAGTGTTATCCTATAATTTAATATGTGCATGACATATTTGAGTGGGAGCATGGTAACATTCTCATACATGGATAACATATTATGAATGGTGCAGTTGGTGTTAATGATTATTTGAATCTTTCATAAATGAAGATGAATAAGTATTAAGCATTGAAGATCTATTAAGATTGGTATGTGTTTAATAACATTGAGTCGTAATACTTTCCTGGATAAGATTCTGAAGGAGTTCAGAATGGGACAAGTCAAGAAGTGGTCCTTACTTGTATATCCAAGAGAAGTGTTGAGTTAATCTCAGTACAAGAACAATGGTTAATGGTTAATGAAAAAAATGGATGTGTTGGATCCTCTATGCCTTTGTCATAGGTTCTTTCATATAAAACCAGAGTTATGTACTCGACGTAATGTGACCCAAGTTCTTAGTAGTAAGAACATGTTGTGATATGATTTATGAGTAAATCATTGAACAAAGAGTTAAGTTTATCCTTCAGTGTCTGAAGAGAACTGAGGATACATCTCAAATTTGTAAAGGATAATGGACTTGACCATAAATGTTATGCTGGTTCAAGTTTTGACACTAACCTAGAAAATTGAGATATCATACTAATGAATGCCTAAGTTGAAAGAAAATTGGTTAGACATCAAAGTTGCATATAATGCACTAAGGATTGAATCTACATTGATGTGGCTGCTTTATAAGTAGCAGGAGTTATATTATGGCTTAAGAAGTTTGACTTCTGATTGAGTGAGTTTCAAGTGTGCATGACTATGGGAAAGTTCGCGTGACCCACCGGATGTCATTGCTATGACACAGCAAACGAAGTCTCACTTCACCGCCAAATATATATACCTCATCATTATAGTGGATAATGAAGGAATGTCAAATTAGGTGACATTATGATTTGCAAAAGGACATACGGTTCTGAATGGTACCCAGACCGTTGATACAACCTCTTCCACGGGCAAGCATGGTCAATAAAGAGTTATGATCCAGAGAAAATGCAACTAGATTATTTGTACTCTAGTGCAAGTGGGAGACTGTTGGGAATGTGCCCTAGAGGCAAATAAAATATGTTTTATCGAGCATATTCCATTAGTTCATAATACGTTTGATACTATGCTATAACTTTATTAAGAGGAAACATTAATACAGGTGTGGTATACAAACAACCAGGTCCCTAGTCAACCCTAGTATACTAGTCCATTGGGCGATTGATGATCAAGGTTTCCTGATCATGAGACAATGGCGTCTGTTGACAATGGAGTCGTATCATTGGATAATGATATGATGGACATACACCCACCAGAAGTGTTGCGATGTGATCAATTCACATAGTTCGACATTGCGATAACTATAACGTAGTGACCAGATCCTTAGACCGTAATGATCATACGTAATTACTATCTATTAGGATGCCTTGATTTGCTACCCACCGCCTGACTGAAATATGCTGGCCATAAAGGAGTACTTCAGGTATTCCGAATAGATATGTTAATGAGTATGCAAATAGATCAAAGCGGGATTTGTCCATCCGTGTGACGGATAGGTACTCTGGGCCCACTCGGTGATGTTACATCATAAAGTTTGCAAACGTGTGACTAGGTCATGGAGTTGTAATATCACGGGAACGAGTAAACTTGTTTGTTGAGAACGAGGACGAACTAGGTATATTGGATACCGATGATCAAACCTCGGACAAGCAAAGTACCATAGGACAAAGGGAACAGGCACACGGTTAACGGATCCAACAGCGATTGAAGTTCATTCGATGGAAGCGCAGGGGCTATCAAGGATTGTAATCAGGTCCAATTGATTAGTCATTGATCAATGAGAATTGTCTCGATCATGTCTGTTTTTTCCCGGACCGTAGGGTGTTACACTTAAGGGTACTCGACGCAGTAAGGATTGATTCGGGATCACCGGAGAAATTGGAGAGAACACCGGAATTGTTCCGGTGATGACCGGAATTGTTCCGATGAAGGCCGGAAGTTGTTCCGGGTATTTTGAAAGGTTCAAAATATATTTAATAATGTTTAATATATGTTTTATTATTTAATTATCTGAATTAAATATTAAAATGTATTTAAATATAATTAAAAATGGAAGAAAAGGCATATGGGCCTCATAGGGCCCATTAGGGGGAGAGGGAGTCCTCCCCCATGGGCCATGGCGCCATGAGGGGGCCCACCCCCCTAGGGCTGCGCAAAAACCCCCCTCCCTTGGGATTAGTCCCACCCCGGAAGTGGAGGGGGGTGGCACCCCTCCTTGGCCTATATAAGGAGGGGTAGGGTGCCCTTTTTTCTTCATACAAATTGATTTGAGACAAGTTTCTCTCATCTCTCTCTCCCTCCTTTCTCCTTCCTCGAGTGGACTCCCCTTGTTTGGAGTCTACACTTGGTTGGGGATTTCTCCACTATACGCACGCCGTCGTGCTGCTGGAATCGGGATCCGAATCCATCTTCTTTCCGCTGCTCTACTGGTTTGGAGCCCGGAGGGACGTCGGGTATACTGTATGTGTATAATCCCGCGAGGCACTACACTTGTGGTGCTACTTCATCGTCATGGTCGTATCGCGAGGTCTTCATCAGCAACGTTCCGACGGGGACGTAATCCCGTCATCGGTCTACAAGGATCGGGTGGCTACAGGAGTCATCATGGATCTGCGCGGCATCAGGGATTGCCGGTACGACTACACCAACCACGTTCATGCGGGAACTTTTCCCGCTTAACGGACTACATACTGGTATGTGATCTATTTCTGTCCGTTACTTGCATCGCCATAGCGGTATGGGTCCCGTAGGTTATAAAAAAATTGTGTTTTCTTCCCCGAACCCCAACATACCTACCTACAAGGCATTTCCATAGCCTTTCCGAGATACATTGCCATGCAACATCCACCTTCTCATGACTTGATCCTCATGTCATACATGCTACTTGCTTGATCGATGAGCCGCATGCTAGTTGGGCCTTGCCCTAATCATTGCTACATGACACGCTAGTATCATTGCATATCCTTCTATCCTGGCAGAGGCATACATTTGCATCATGATAGTTATATCTTCTTTATGTGAGTACCTTTGTAAAGTGTGAAAGATCTCCTATATTCTTGTAAAATATAGAGTGTTGCCCCTAAAGTGAGGAAAATATCCCAAAGAGGACAAAACCAAAAGATCCCAAAGAGGACAAATGAGTGTTAAATAGAAAGAGCCATTGAGGCCACCAAAAAATAGAAAAAAGATAAAAAGAAAAATAAAAAGAGAGAAGGGGGCACACTACTATTCCTTTTGAGAGATCCACACTAGTACTTCATCCTCTATCTCTTGTACTCCATAGAGATCATCATCATGCATATAGCTATGTGGGTACCTTCACACTATAGAACTTGGCTTGTATATTCCAATGATGAGCCTCCTCAAACGAGCTCTAGGTCTTCTTGAGCAAGCAAGTTAGATGCACCCCCACTAGTTCCCTTAGAGATAGTTTAGCTCACATGTGCATCCGTTGCATGGCAATCCCTACTCCTCACATCATATCTATCATGTGGCCTTCTCTCGCCTATAATTGTCCTTATTGATATGAGCCTTTCACACCTTTTCTTGTCTTCCTCCTCCACCTTCTTTCTGTTTCGCCTTTTAGGTGTCAACTTTCTTTCTCACGCTCATCCATTGCATGAGTGCTCAAAATATCGAAAGGGAGTGGATCAGTTTGACTTGTACCTGGCTAGTGGTCAGGGGACGAGTCAAGATAAGAATCCAAAGGAGACCAAGTGTGAAACTTTAGTAGATAGTTGTTCTCAACAACCTTTTTTCTCTCTTTTTCCTAGTCCCCTGCTTGCACGCAAACACCATCTGGAGACATTCGAGTCACGGACAGCGAGAGATCTTGCACCTTTTGTTCTTTTGTTGCTTGTGTCAATAATAATATAGACTCTTGCTTGTTAAGACTTGAATTGAATTTCATGTTTTGATTGCTTTACTTAAAAGTCCTTATATGGTTGTGTATGTCACCACAGAAATTATGCTTGTTATCATTTACCTACTCGAGGACGAGCAGGAATTAAGCTTGGGGATGTTGATACGTCCCAAACGTATCTATAATTTCTGCTTCCTCCATGCATGTTTTGTGTGACTTTGCCATGTTTTGCTTGAACTTTCATACACTTTTGAGCATATTTGGACTAATCTATTAACCCAGTGCACCCAGTTGCTAGTTGTTGTTTTCTGTTGTTTTTTTTATTTCAGGTTTTCCGGCCATTAAAAGTGCTCCAAAAAATCCAGAAAAATCAGATAAAAAATCAGCGACCCGGAAGCTTCCGGAATCACCAAGGTAGCGGAGGGGGGCCACCACATGGACTCCAGAAGGGTCCCTGGCGCGTCCCCACCATAGGTTGCGCCAGGGGGCCTCCTGGCTGCCCTGTGGGTCCCCTCGACACACCCCTCCGCCTATATTTAGCCCTCGGGGTGGAAACCCCTAATAGAGATCTCTTTTCCGCAAAATCACCTCTGTACCGCCGCCGCCACCGTTTCAAGATCGTGGCTGCCTGGAGAAGCTGCCTCGGCACCCTGCCGGGAGGAGGAACCCCCTCCGGGAGACCATCCATAGCCATGGACACCTCCCGTATGTACCATGAGTAGACCCCCTTGGACCATGGGTCTGTGACCAGTAGCTATGTGATGTACCTCTCCCCTCTTTGTGCTTCCACTTTTGAGACCTCGTGAGCTGCCTCACATGATCGAGGCACTTTTGTAATTTCTGTTGTTGCTATGCTGAGTTTGTTGGGATCTAATGGATTATGAGACTATATTAAGATTGTGATGAGTAATATATTTGGTTCTTCTCTTTTATATTTGGTTCTTGAGTAAATTCTTGCATGTTCTCCGTTGTCGTATTTTACTTTGGCCAAGTGATTTGTTGCAACTCCAAGAGAGAGCGTTATGCTTGATTGTGGGTTCAGCCCCTTGATATCTAGCTTGAGTGACAGAAACATGAGATTAGGGGATGTGTTGTTGCCACCAGGGATAAAACAACAGTGCTTGTACCCGCGGGTGCAAGGATTGTTTACTTTACGCAAAGTTCTTTTAATGCAGTTGTTTGTTGCTTTGAGTTTACACTTTGGGTGGGATTCGCAACTTAATACCAGCAAGATGTTCTGGATAGATATCTCAAGGTGGATGATTCGTAGTAGATGCAGTTGGATTTCGGTCTACTTACCTTGGCGTACTGCCCATTGCTTTTGAGCCCTTCCTTTCTTTGCAGCATAGTTAGCATTGCGGTGCCTTCATAATCTTGTCAATTGCCTAGCTGTGCTTTTTTTACCTCGCTAGCACTTTTATCGTCTTTTGGGAGAGAGACATCACTAGTGAAAATCACGGGACCCCGGTCCATCTTCACATTATTGTTTACACCCTCAATTTACTTTCAGTCTTTACTTTCAGTTGCCACTATTATTATCTCTTGTGTTGATCCTTTGTAAACAGCAAGGCCGGAGGAATTGACAACTCCTCTGTACTCATTGGGAGCAAAGTAATTTGTTTCTGTGTGCAGGTCCACGTCAACTCCCTAGCCCGAAGTAATTTCTGGCGCTGTTGTCACCTACTTGTATCTCTTGGAATCCTACTGGTTCGATAACCTTGGTATCTTCACCGAGGGAAATTTGCTGCTACGCTACATCTCACCTTCCACTTGGGGTAACCAACGAGAAGTGAGAGAACTATCCTCACCGTATCTCTCGGCAGCGCCCAAGGCGAGATGTCGCTAAGTTAACAACCTTTGCTCATGTTGTGTAGCTAAACAACTTGAACCTTCGTAAACGTGCGTTATCGTCGTGTGTGACGAGTACGCCACTTAACCTGTTAGTAACCGATCTCGACGGTGGATGCGATATCGAAGTGTGTTGTATCATGTTGCCTTCTTGTTGTTGCTTGCTCATGATTGCATCATAGTAATAAATGCATCTCCGTTGATTGCCTTTCTAGTGTTTCCTTCTTGTGTGCTCCCGTGGTTACCTTCGGGGATGCTGATACGGTGAGGAAGATAGTTCTCTCACTTCTCGTTGGTTACCCCAAGTGGAAGGTGAGATGTAGCATAGCAGCAAATTTCCCTCGGTGAAGATACCAAGATTATCGAACCAGCAGGACTCCAAGAGATACAAGAAGGTTTCAACGGCACAGATTGTTGCCGGATGGAGACGAGGTTGACGTGGACCTGCACACACAACAAGAAACTTTGCTCCCAACGAGTATAGAGGAGTTGTCAATTCCGTCGGCCTTGTTGTTTACAAAGGATCAACGCAAGAGATAATAATAGTGGCAACTAAAAGTAAGAACTGAAAGTAAATTGATGGTGTAAACAATGGTGGAAATATGGACCGGGATCCCATGGCGTTCACTAGTGATGTCTCTCTCCCAAAAGACGATAAAAGTGCTAGCGAGGTAAACAAATCACAGCTAGGAAATTGACAGGATTATAAACGCACCGCAATGCTAACTATGCTAGAAAAGAAAGGAAGAGGCTCAAAAGCAATGGGACGTACGCCAAGGTAAGTAGACCGAAATCAATCTGCATCTACTACGAATCATCCACCTTGAGATATCTATCCAGAACATCTCGCTGGTATTAAGTTGCGAATCCCACCCAAAGTGTAAACTCAAAGCAATAGACAACTGCATTAAAAAACTATGCGTAAAGTAAACAATCCTTGCACCCGCAAGTACAAGCACCGTTGTTTTATCCCTGGTGGCAACAGCACATCCCCTAGTCTCATGTTTCTGTCACTCAAGCGAGACATCAGGGGGCCGAACCCACAATCAAGCATAACGCTCCCTCTTGGAGTTGCAACAAATCACTTGGCCAAAGTAAAATACGGCAACGGAGAACATGCAAGAATTAACTTAAGAACACAAATATAAAAGAGAACCAAATATATTACTCATCACAATCTGAGCATACTCTCATAATCCATCAGATCCCAGCAAACTCAGCATAGCAACACAGAAAATTACAAAGGTGCCTCGATCATGTGAGGCAGCTCACAAGGTCTCGAAAGTAGAAGCACAAAGAGGGGAGGAGAACATCACATAGCTACTGGTCATGGACCCATGGTCCAAGAGGGACTACTTACAAGACATCCGGGAGGCGTCCATGCTGATGGATAGTCTCCCGGAGGGGATTCCTCCTTCCGGCAGGGTGCCGGGGAAGCTTCTCCTGGCAGCCCCAATCTTGAAACGGCGGCGGCGGCGGTACAGAGAGGAGAACGGGAATAGCAGATCGATATTAGGGGTTTCCTCCGCGGGGGGCTAAATATAGGCCAAAGGGGGCACCGAGAGGGGCCAAAGGGCAGCCAAGAGGCCTCCTGGCGCGCCCTAGGTTGGGGTCGCGCCAGGGACCCTCCTGGGGGCCTGGTGGGTCCCCCCTCTTCCATCTTTAGCTCTTTAGGAAGATTCCGGGACTCTGATTTTTTATGTAATTTTGCCGGAATTTATTACGCACCTTTAATGGCCGGAAAACCTGAAATACAAAAATAGCAGAAAACAGGAACTGACAACTGGGTGCACTGAGTTAATAGGTTAGTCCAAATATGATCAAAAGTATATGAAAGTTCAAGCAAAACATGGCAAAGTCACACAAATCATGCATGGAGCAAGCTGAAATTATAGATACGTTTGGGACGTATCAACATCCCCAAGCTTAATTCCTGCTCGTCCTCGAGTAGGGAAATGATAACAAGCATAATGTATGTGGCGACATGCCACACAACCATATAAGTAATTTTAAGTAAAGCAATCAAAGCATGCAATTCAATTCAAGTCTTAACAAGCAAGAGTCTATATTAGCATTAACACAAGCAACAAAAGAACAAAGGGTGCAAGAGCTCTCGCTGTCCGTGACTCGAATGTCTCCAGTGGTGTTTGCGTGCAATTAGGGGACTGGGAAAAAGAGAAAAAGGTTGTTGAGAACTACTATCTACTAAATTTTCACACTTAGTCTCCTTTGGATTCTTATCTTGACTCGTCCCCAGACCACTTGTCAGGTACAAGTCAAACTGATCCACTCCCTTTCGATATTTTGAGCACTCAAGCAATGGATGAGCGTGAGCAAGAAAGTTGACACCTAAAAGTCAAAACAGAAATAAGGTGGAGGAGGAAGACAAAAAGGTGTGAAAGGCTCACATCAATTGTAAGGCCCGATATGCGGTACTGTTCCAGATCTAGATGTTTCCATCCAGATCCGGGGACGAAGCACATATCGGTCCCACTGCGACATATGACGAAGCCATATGCCCCGGATTTCCAACATGATATCACAACATTACAGCTACATGGATACCACATCTCATACAATCAGCATACAACTTCCTTAAATACAATACAACAGCGGAAGATACATGTCTGAGTACAAACTACAATCAAATGCCTACTGGCAAAGAGAAAAACATCGATCCCATAACCACACGGGTCCAGGCCCTCCGTCGGGATCCTCCTAACTAGTCGTCGTTGAGTCTCCACGTGAAACGTTGATCACCATACCTGTTTTCGATCAAGAACCCTGAAAAGGTTTTGGGGTTAGTATCATGAGTACAAAAGTACTCAGCATTCAACTGTAGTGGTCATCTGACCCAGCAAGGACTTCATCACTCGTCATTCTAGGACAACTAGTAGTTTACGGTAAGGATGGGGTAAGTGGTGAGGTTGTTGTCGCACTAGCATTTATGAAGTGGCTAACGATCTAGAGAATAAGATAAGAAGCCAAGCACTCGATGAGGAATCGCCTCCAACAAGTCTTACTATCAGCGCAAACATAACACCTATCATATCCTTGTCCTCCTCTTCGCAACCCGACGAAGAAGAAGCAGTCAAGGCACACACACGTTGATGAAGTTATAAAATATGATTCAGTTGATGTTATCTATGAACAGGACGTAGGTCTCAAGTCGTCCATAACCGTGGACACGGCTTCTTGAAAAGATTTAACCCTACAGGGGTGTACCAACTGACCATTACAAGGCTCCGCACGCACGTCCATCTCTCTCAATTGCTACCCATCACAGGCAACCATTTTATGATTTAGTTCCAAGAGATCCAAAACGACAGGTCCCTCTAGCTAACAACGAACAAATCCGGGTGGCCCCCGGGGAGTCGACATCCAATCCAAAAGCCGGCCGCTCCCTCGGATCGGCCTCTTCCGTCTCAACAGGGTTTGGGTTACCGGGACACCTCACATGGGGCCGGGCCCTCGCCGGTCAAGGGTGGACCAACAAGGAAAACTAAGTCTCCGCTGGCCCAAGTTATTTTAAAGGATATCTGTTAGGAGCGACCCGACAGACATATATGCATGTTTTCAAATGGTAAATCAGCTTGGGCCACCACTAGAAATGTTTGAAGCTAGGTAGGTAAGAAAAGGGGACCCCATAAAATTCCACACGCGGTTAGGCACACTCAGTCTTAAATCCAATACCCGGAACTTGGATCCTAGGTGACTCGAATGGAACAAAGCGTTGGGGCGGGATAGCCTAGACCTTCCATCCTTCGTCGAGTATAGTCAACATTATAATAATCATATCATCAACAACAATATAATAATGTGATATCCCAAAACCAAGGAGTAACAGGGTAACATCGTAGCATCCTAAGCATGCATACTAAGCAGGGGCTGAGCAACGAGCAATAGTAACATAGCAGTACAAGGTTTTCTGGGAGGGGACATGGTTGTATCGGTTTGAAAGAGGTTGTAAACATGTGGTAGGATCAAACATCAAACCTATCCTGGTCTAGCATGCAAACCGTTGGTTGAAATAGAATGGATCGTAAGTAATGTATAGTCCTTGCCTGTTGATAAGTCGGGTTCCGAAGGTGTAGTTGATCGCAAGCTCGCATCGTCTCCGAAGGTACCCGCGGAAGCACACAAGACGGTAAACACTGGAAAGCAATCAACGAGCAAGCATCTATTACTACGAAGAAAACACGAGCAAGCATCAACAATAAGGAAACACGAGACATCTCACCTACCGTCAAGAGCAGTTACTAACAGGTTAAGTGGAGCATTCGTCACACACGACGATGCCGCACGTTTACAAGGGTTCAAGTTGTTTAGCTACACAAGGTGAGAAAGGTTGTTAACATGGCATCTCACTCAAACATGGCATAGCACACAAACATGGAAAGAGGTTAAGCATATGGTAAACTATCTATGCTAGTCAATTTAAGTGAGGCACAAACTAAACATGGCATATCACTAAGTGCCCCACGACAATTTAAGTAATTGGTACTGTTCTGCCCTAAACCATATTTTAGGTTGGTTAACAACAGCATAAACACAAAGTACATGAAAAATTAATGAAGTTACATATAAAGAACACTCCAAACGGAGTTACAGTTAAAAAGATACAAGCAAAGCAAGTTACGGGCACAATCTGCCAACATCAGGAAGCACACTTTAGAGCAATGCATAACTAGGATAATGAATGCAAACATGCTCACAAATGATATGCAACTAAAGTAGACATGGCAGGGAAGGCATGGAAAAAGGAATCATGCAAAAAGGCATCATGGTTCACAAGTTATAAGCAACACAAAAAGCTATAAAACATTACTGGTCTAAGACTTAGTGAAAATCAGGGAAAACATGGCAGAAACTGTTATCATCATGCTGTATAAACTGGGGTAAAACTATATGCAAAATTGCAGCAACATGACATAGAAATATATGAGCATGGAGTAGGCATGATGAGGATTAGGTACAAACAAGAATCAAGGTAATAGTCATCACAGATCAAAAGATATTAAGCATGCAACATGGCATCAGAAAGTTACAGACTTAGTGAAAAACAGAGGTGGTTGTCAAAAACAGTGGCATAGCAACTTTGGAGCTAAACATATCTATGACCAGGAATGCAAACATGACAATGGAATACATATAATGAAAGTAGACATGATGCTTAACAGTATGCAACAAGAATCAATGCAATAGGCCTCATGGATGTGTCACAATCATCATGCAAACTTGCAATAAAATAACAACAGCAGCACACTAACAGAAATAATAACAGTTAACAGCCTGATGCCCACTTCAACACAGATTTGCACAATCAATATGACCTCAAATCAAAATTCTCATAAAAGATGGATTGAAGTACACACAATTCTAAAAAAAATTCCTTTTGGGCGCAACGTCATCCGAGCTACCGTTTACTCGCAAACTACGGCGCAAAACTGATACAGCAGCAAAAATATCTCAGACTTAGCAAAATTCGCAGGGTCAACAGTAGAAAGAAAAAGGTGGAGGCCTCACCCATGGGCCTCGGCCCAATAGGCCGCTGAAGAGGGGAGCAGGCCGGCCTGGCTGGCGCTGGGCCACGTGACCGCGCTGCGCCGGCTGGGCCGCGAGGTGGGCCTTGGAGGAGGCGTCGGCCCATGCGGCGATTGGTGGCAATCTGCTTGCCCCCGTTTCCGATTGGGAACTCGCCGGCGGTGGCTGGCGGGCGCGCCGGCTATGGGAGGCGGCGAGGTAGGCAGGAATGGTGCATCTTCGAGAGGGAGACGGCGGATCCGGCCAGGACGGCGGTTGTCCGGCGGCCTAGCTTTGCGGCGAGGTGGTGGCGGGGCCGCGAGCTTGACGGAGCTCCGTCTCGTCTTCCATGGCGTCGGCGGCCTCTGTGCCTGCGAGGAGGAGATGGGGGTGAGGAGGAGAAGAGGAGGGCGGAAGGGAGGCACGACGGAGGAGAGGAGGAGTGCACCGGTGGCCTGCGGGGTGGCCGGCGACGGCGTTGCTCCGGCTGCCGGCGACGCGGGAGGAGGTGCGTCCTCCACGGACGGTGGCGGCGTGACGGGCCTTACGGGCCTATGGCGGCGGTGGCTCGTCCCGGCGGGGCCCGGATCTGACTGTGGAGGTACTTGGGGCTACGTGGCGCCTCCGGGGCCGTCGGATCTCAGATCTGACGGTCCTAGATGGTGAGGGGATTAGGGTTTCGGGATTTGAGTGCAAATTGGACAGACCTGGATAATTTTTAGGGGGGGCTGCAATTTTTCCAGAGGGAAACCCTAGTGTGGCACCCCGGCTCAGAGGACCGGAACGCCCCGTGCACTAGCCCAGAGATCAAGTCTTCTGGAATACGGCACTGATTGATATAGAACTGAACATCTTGCTATTACCGAAGATAGGAGTACACGAGGTCTATTACAACGCTAGCGGAGACACAGCTTGCTCCTCCGGCTAGCCTCAGCTCTACACCAAGCAGCAGCATAACTTTCTAGCAGCGGAATAACGACGGCAGCAGAACAATAACGGCGGTGATGAACTCCACTCCACAGGGACACTGGCTAGGACACCTCCTAGCTCGCAAACACCGGGAACGTCGTCCTACGCATCCAAAGCACGGCCTGCAAATCTGGCATAACACGCCAGGTCAGTACATTGAATGTACTTGAAAGCTCACAACAACCATGCAACAAGGCAAAACAATAACATGGCAGAAGGTCAAAGTATATTAGTGAATTAAACGGGTGAGCAACAATATCATGCAACAGATATTCAGCAATAATATTATCAGCATTAAGACTAATGCACACACAAGTGACCCCACATGATCGTCGCATGATCACGTGGCTTATCTCGGAGTCCTTACAGACTCAAGAACCGGGTCACCTCGTGACCAAACCACTTCCACGGGTCGTCGCATGACCAAACGGGTCATCGCACGACCATCCAACGGGTTAGGTGTCCCTCGTTACCACCCAACCAATCCACTTATCGCATAACCATCCACTTACCACAAACATACCACCGAACTCGTGTTGATCATATGGTGTGACCTAGTACGAACTGTGTCCATTACCGTGGACGCGGCTATTCGAATAGATTTGTGTGACTCTGCAGAGTTTGTGCACGTTACCCACACTATGAAGTTCTTCCTCCATCCAGCACCCCGGTACTTGTCCCACAGGATCCTTGGAACTTGCACCGTAGGCGTGAACTAGGACTTCTCCAACGAGACCTATGCTACCGCGTGTCCCTCTTACCGTATCACCGATATCCCGTCTTGGGTAGCCCTGTGGTTAGGTGTCCTCTGTTACCACTGTAACCACTCCGGCCAAACTCTTGGCAAATGGCCACCTTGTGGCAAATACTGTCCCAACGGGGACTGAACTCATAACAACACCGGCCGTCAAGGTTATCACCACCTACCGGGCCAGGGTAGCGTGCGTGCATAACCTCCCCTCTTTGGTGATACAAATAAGAGATGCCCACCGGTAGACCGAATCAAGGCCTGTCCATACAAGAAAATGTGGCTGCACGGATAAGTCCGGTTCGGTGGCACCTGATCAACTTGTCACGAAGCATATCTCCAACGGCGAACACAAGTATCAGGTGCAACATGAGTATCAGATCATAACAATGCATAGCATATTAGCATGACAGTTTCAGACACGATCCAACACATTTTAGGTGGTGAACTTATCCGTGTTACAAATATTAAGTTATTAACATGGCAACATTATGAATGCAGTTGAGCATAACTCAGGCATGGCATGAACTAGCATAGAGATAACATGAGCAACTTAACATGGTGTTAGTATATTGTGGTTACGATGATGCAGAACATAACATGGCAATGATATGATCAAAGCATAGCATGGATGTACATGACAAAACATAGTATAGTAGTAGCATATCAAGGATAGCATGTCAATGATAACATCAATCATAGCATGGCAACATGATCACGGTCAATGATATAAGCACATCACTGTAAAGCAATTTTAAAAGCACGTCAAAGCTTTGCAAAGGTGCAAAGGGTATTGTGGCTTGCCTTTCACCAGAGTAGTGTGGAACACTCCCCGTCTTCGACACCGACAAAACCCTGCAAAAGATTTCAAATAAAGCAATGGAGAAAAAGTCAAACATCATCTTTTGTTTGACCAGCAAATAATAACATCACAACATGTGATGAAACCTATGCCAATACGAAGAGGAGCTCGATACGAAAACAACGCAAAAAGAATCACCTCGATCGGAGTTACGGTTGCGGAGATATTCGCGAAACGGTGTCGGGGGGCTGGATTTAGGCAGAAATGCGCTTTTTGCTGAGTGAAAGCGTATTTTGGGCTGCTGCGGGAGAAAATACACCTTCGGCTAATGAAAGCACATTTTTAGCTGAAGGAGGCCGAAGTACGCTTCCCTTAAGCGTACTTTCGAAAATGCGCCACCACTCAAACGAACCGGGCCCCGCGGTCAGTGGCCCGTGTGGCCTGCAGGAGAGCCCCGCCCCTCAGATCTCTCTCCTCTGCCCCTGCTTCTTCTCCCCCGTGACTGAAACAGAGGAGGTCGGCGCCCGGCGAGCTCGCCGTCAAGGCGGGGCGCGGCAGCCAACCCGTGGGGCGGCGCTGGGTGCGGCCTGCCCTCGCGCACCCGCCGGTTTCCACGGCACCGCGAGGGGTGGCCGGCGGTGCTACCCTACTGGCCGGGCGCGGCGGCAACGGCACGAGCAGCGGGGCTGCTCCAGTGACTTCGGTGGGGCGGTAAGGCGGCTGCGGAGGCGAGGGGAGGTGTTTGGGGGGCGACGGGCGCGGCTAAGAGGAGAAGGGGCGCCGGCCTGGCTCGAATTCGAGCAGAGGGACGCCGGCGGCAATGGAGACAGTGAGCGGCAGAGGGGAGCTCCGGCGACGAATCCAGAGGGGGCGGGGGCTAGGAGGGGTGAGGAGGCTGCGGGGTGTGCTCTGGAGTGCTCGGGCACAGCCATTTTATAGGGGGAGGTGGAATCCAAGCTCCGGGCCGCGACAAGGGGACGGCGGCCGTGGCGTGCAGATGAACAGGCGGCTTCGAGAGCGACTAGACGGCCGGCGTGCTGCACTGGGATCCGGGAAAGCCGTGCGGCGCGCGTAGACACGGAGAAGACGACGGTGGCGCACTGCAGCTCGATGTGGACGCCTCGGGCACGCCCGGAGCGCGTCCAGTGCACGTCGCATGCGGCCAAGAGCGTGGCCACCAAAGGGGAGGGTGCAAGTGGGGGAGTTCCATCGTGGCCAAAGGTGTCTACAGTGGAGTCCTTTGAGTGTTGATCACATGGGTATGCCTGGCTCGCCCACTGGATGAACAGGGTAAGCTCTATCTCCATCATAAGTTTGATGCAGCAAACTTGGAGCAGAAGCTGGGATCACATGGTGGGGGTTTGGATAGGGTCAAGTTGTCTTTTGGCATTAGGATAGGAAGGACTACATGTCTGCAAAGTTTGAGCTCAATTAAGCAAATGCACATGGCACTTCCTTTGCAAATGTAGCAATGCTGCAGAAGGTGTTTGTGTTGTGGTGTGGCTTGTACATTGCTCCCCTAGGCATGATCTTTTGCATAGCTCAATCATACACTAGGATGAGTATGTACACCAAGTTTTATCTCAAATGGAGTAAGCTAGCTAGCACTTCCTTTGTAAATGTCCAGTTGGACCCGAAATGCAATGTTGAGGATAGCATCTCATAGGATTGGTGGAATTGGCTAACAATTGGTGTACTGGGGTTATTTGGAATGGTTCCTATGTGTATAAAATTTCATAGCCATTGGACACACATAGCTAGCACTTGCTTCACAATGTGTCCCACTGACCAGAAACTTAAACATGATGGTGCACATACATGGTTGCTTGGAGTTGGCTCCAACTTGGTTTGGTGGAGTTATTTGGTGGTAGGATCATGCTCAAAAAGTTTCAAGGCAAATGGGATAACCTATCATGCACTTGCTTCACAATGCCCCTTTGCTGCACCCAAACTTTGGGAATTTATTGTGGGAGTTTGGCTAATCAAATGGTGGTGGAATTTGGTGGAGACCAATGATATGATCATATGAGATTGCAAAAAATGTTTCACCGGCAATGGATCAAGAGAAATGGCACTCCCTTCACAAAGCTCCATTCTTCCCCCACAGACAAATGAATTTTTCTAGAGAAAAATCCACTTGGGCTATGAAATGTTTTTGGATAACTTGGCAAGATATGATGTCAATGACATGTGGGAATTATTTGGGGATTTATGGAGCAATATAAATAGGGGTTGCTTCACAAACCTCAAATAATTTGGAATATCCCTTTTATTGGAAAAGGAATATATGGCTTGAATAAAATGGTGGCTTGGATGGGATGGAACAATGGAATGACATGAAGAGGCTTGAAATCAAGGTCCACTTGAGCATGTAAAGAAAATATGCTCAAGTTTCAAGTCCAACGAGGTGCTCAAATTCAAATCCAATAGCAAATCCAGAAATAAATCAGAAAAGTTTTTGGAAAAAGAATGTTCCAAATCTAGGGTGTCACAAACCTACCCCCTTTAGAAAAATCTCGTCCTCGAGATTTGGTTGCTCAGGGAACCATCGCAAACTTACCATCCTTCAGAAACTTGCTGCTTCTCGGATTTCCTTTTTACCGCATGTTGTTCCCATGGTAGCATCCAATATATCTCTGATGAGGGGGTTTACTTCACCCGATCTGTAGCTTTGACAGAATTTTCTTCCTTGATACCTCACATCCTTTCCTGCTGATTTCCATCCTCATATTTCTGGCTTGTATGATAACGGGATGTCTTGTCATAGGCTGAATGCTGACGATACCCATGCTGTGTCTAGAGTACCTCGGGCGTCATTCGCGGTACGGTCTTGAATCATTTGCATTGGCTTCTCCGACAAGAGTTTGGCCTTCATCGGTAGTTGGTATCTCAGAATGTTTACTATCGTGACCTTGACTGACGGAACGTGGGATTGCCTCGCATTTCGTTTGGCCTGTCCACCGTGCTCAAGGATTTGGAGCGGGCACCAATTCTGGATATTCACTTATGCTGAGGTTTACCTGACTTGACTGCTCATTCCGGGTGGCGATGGGTCATGATAGGCTTCAATCTGGTCCTTGCATTTAAAATGCCGAGTTGAGCGGGTGACCTTTGATGAAGCAGACTGGGGTATGTCGGCAAGACGGACGATTCTGAACTTGAGTAACTACTCAGGCTAACTGGATCGGTACACGGTCCTTGGCTCATAGTAAATGAGCTTTCTTTGTGGTATATATCCACGGTGGTCCACATGACTTCAACTGATCGCGAAAATTTTACTTGAGGTCCATGCGATTCATTCTGCCAAACTCGTCGGGCTCGAGAGTTGCATACCTCCGACAACTTGCGAGGTGCCACGCTTGCTCAGTTTGCAGCAAGGTTTGACACCTACCGTGTCTGTGTGTCATGGGTCTTGCCTCTGCGGCAATCACCTTTCTTGTACTGGCTTTTCTTTAGTCAGGGTTCTTTTCTTCTTGCATCACGGCTTATTGTTCTGCTGCAATCTTTGAGATAGACAGGTTACCATCACCTTTTGTCTCTTGTTTCATCCTGATAACCTTGGTTGCAACGACGGGGGTCTCCGGATTATTCTGCCTCGGGGACTTGTCGGTCGTGAGGAGCTGACCTTCATGACGGGAGCAAGATTCAATGCTCCTTGCTTCCTCTCTTTAGGGTGACTTTGTCAGTCTTTCTTCCAGGCTGAGATGTGTATCCGCCTCTTCTGCTGACTTGTTTCCCGAGAGTTGTGGTTCTTCACCGTCGTTCATATGCATAATTCTTCCTTGATTACGAGCATGGTGGTATCCGCACAAGGGTAGCTTTCATACTTGATAAGAATACCCATAACCATATGCGGGTCCTGACGATGCTGAAGTCTTTACTGTCCTGCATGGCTGGATTTCTGACAATACTGTTGCAGGTATGATGACGCGTCGAGGAAGACTGGTATCTTGTCCGCGAAGCTTGGGTAGCTTGCTGGGGAAGGTTACGTACCGTAACCCAGAATCTTGCTCCGGTGGCGTAGCGAGGAAGGCAGGGTGTCGTACACGGGAAGCTGCCTCGATAGCTTGCTGAAGAAGGTTGGGTGCCTTGCCTTGGAAGCTTTCTTAATAACTTACTGACGAAGATGGGTTGTCTTGTCACAGAAGTTTGCCTCTTGCATCGTGGACATACCAGTCCCTTCTGCTGGAAGTTTCTGCGGCAATTCACTTTAGACGACCGAGCGGCTTGTGCTATAGTCCATCCCTGTGGTGTACGGAGCACGATCGAGTGTCTTGCACTGTAAGCTTCTGTCGGTGGCTTGTGGAGGAAGGCTGACTGTCTTGGCTGAGAAGATATCCCGGTAGCATACTGAGGAAGGCTGATACACTGCACAAGTCGGTTGTGCCTGGTACCTTGTCACGGAAGGCTGAGGTTCCTTCTGTCCGAAGCTTTCCTTCAATGACGTGGAGGCAAATCTGACCACGGTGTCTGATAGGCTTCTGGCTGCCGGCTGGTGAGGGGGAAGCATTCTTTCGATCATCTGGGCTTCATGATATGTCCTGACCGCCTTCCGGAATATACTAAAATAATTTGTATTGCATCGGACTGTAGCTGGTGTTTGTCCTGCCTTGGGTGCATATGCTCGTGGGTCACAGTGTCTGCTTATCTTCGCTTGAATCTTTGCGGCTGTCATATTTTGTGCAGACTTGATTCAAGAGATGTCTTGGGTAATGTTCCTTCGTGAGCCACATGCCTCCAATGCGATTGGGCATGACTCTTGTTTGACTTCCTGATTTTCCACATCATCGCGACCTTTAACTGGTCAAATCTTTACGATTGTACTGGTTACAGGAGCAATGTATGCCTGATGCAGATGATGGTTGCCGTATGATTCATACTTGAGACAGAATGCTCCCGATATAACCGGGTACGATCCATTCATGTCTTGCTGAGTTTCCTTATTTCTTTGCGGTCTTCCACAGACGCAGACTCGATATATTCGGGCAGAACTCATACGGGAGCTGAATATTCCTGCGGCAAGCTGGTATGGGTCCTTGACTTGGTGTCTTCATGCTGCTCTGCGGTATTGCACTGATTCTTCGAGGTATGCGGGGGTTATGAGCAACTTTCCATCGGGGCGGATAAAGTGACACCAAAGAACCAAACGAAGAACCAACGAAGAAAACCACGGAGAAAAAGCAAATGAGAAGAGGCTTGCTACCTCATCAGCTTTAGCGGTAGTCGATGACCATCCGGACTCCATGCAAAGAAAAACAGCGAATAACCCAGTAGCCACCAGAACGGTATTTACAACTCAGATCTGGGACTTGTACTGGAATAGCTCAAGCATTGCTCAAGACGGCCGACCGAAATCAGCTCAGAGCATGAGACAATGTTGATAAAAAGAATGCAGCAATCCCCTAAGTCGGCCGAGAAAACAGCTCAGAGCATAGGGTCTCCAGTGTGAAAAGAAACTCAACAACTGCCCGAGACGGTCGAAAAGCAGCTCAGAACATGGGTCGGTTGTTGAAAAGAGAAATGTAAAACATGCATCCACTCCGGACGGTCCACGATGCATCAGCTCAGAACCAGACGTGGTGCCAATATCGAATAACAACAAGCAAGGGTCCGTCCAAGTCATCCAACACCTGCCAAAACAGAGTTAGCAGCTGCCGAGGAAACTGAACAAAGAACCAACAACGAGAACCAACTAAGCAGGAAAAGTAATACTGAACAAGCACTGAGATCACACGCAGGATCTCAATTTATTGCTACACACATAAACATGCAACAGGCAACATGAAATACTACTACTCATGCATCACGAACTACACGAAACTCAGGCGTTTTGATCTGACGGCGGGTTGCTGTGACGCCCCCAAAATCAGACCGTGTACAGTAATCATACATGCAAGGTACACGATTGAGATTACGGACTCACGGTGAGATATCACAACACAACTCTACAAATAAAATAATACAAGTTGTTTAATACAAGCCAGGGACCACGAGGGCTCGAATACAGCAGCTCGAAAGCACAAAGTTAGCGGAAGCAAAAGTATCTGAGTACAGACACAAGAATACAAGGTTGCCTTAAGAAGGCTAGCACAAATAACAACAGATCGAAAAGGCGAGGCCTCCTGCCTGGGAACCTCCAAACTACTCCTGGTCGACGGGGAACTCGGCGTCGTAGAAGGCATCGGGGATCTTCACGTTGCGGTGGTCAGCATCGGGGATCTCCTACTCCTGGACTCCATGGCTCCAACATCGACTGCAGCGGCCGATCAGGCAAAACAAAAAAAGGGAAATAAATCAAGGTGAGTATCTAGCATACCCGCGAGTCTTACGTCTGCTACTAAGCATTATGCATTGTATCAAATGGAAAAGGGAGGCTGTATATAGTGGACTGCAAGATAGAAATCAGAATAAGGATAAGAAGCTAGGCCTATCGAAGACTAGCATCTTCTGACGTGTCTTGCAGCATGAGAAGAGAAACAGCGAGCAGTTCAATAACATGAATGTAATAACAATGCAGCAGAAATTGATGCAGCATTGTATAATACTAAGTTGTAATAATTAATAATAATAATGCCTCAGAGTTCCCTTCCTCGACTCCCTGCGAGGAAGAAGACCCGGAACCATACAGTTTAATGGTAGTAGTTTGTAGTGGTAAGATCCAGCTTCAGCATAAAGCGTCCTGTTACCGTGGACACGGCTATTCAAATAGATTAATCTTCCCTGCAGGGGTGCATTGGCGTGACTCTACGATGCTCGGATCTCCAGGGTGGCGTACACCTTGTTAGGGAACACCCCACCGAAGCTATCCGACACAAAGTAGCCCATCCTTCGGCAATCAACAGAGAGGTCATCCGCCGGACTATATCCTATGTACGCCGGGCTTTGGACCCTAACCCGAACGTACTCCTGCACGGTGCGTGACTGGCCGGTGAAGCAAAATCAAAGCAAATACAAATAAACCGCTCGAGCAAGAGAAGACAACACCACTTCCCGGCAATCAGCCCGCGATACTGCTGACGTCTGAAGACCCTCGAACGAGACTACGATGCAGGGGAGCCCACACTCCTTATCCCACGTGTAGGTAGTGCGTACAAGCCAAAAGGATACTCAAGACATCCGCTGAACCATTTAGCATTTTAATTAACCTGCATGGCAACCGTTATCGTTGCCTCGACTTAACTGACACGTGGTCAACGACAGCAGTTAGGACCACCAGTACATCGGTGCCTGCCCTGTCGTCCCACCAAGTCTCTGCTGTTACCGACAAGGTGAACCGTCTCCTTACCTTGTCTCGCGTGTGCTCTTGGTAGAGCTCGACTTTTCGTAGTTTGGTAACTCTCGCGAAATACGAGCAGGGGCCAAGCACGCCAGTAACGTCGGTCGTACCCTCCCTGTCGTTCCCGACGCAATACTGCTCGCGGGCACCGTTGGGTCACCTGACTTCCTACCTTTAAGGAAAACCGTTCTCAGGTACCTAGAGCGGCTATACAGAGTCAACAACGAGTGGAGTACAAGGATTACTCCTTGATAGCTCACACTTGAGGGTGGCTCGGTAGAGCCGAGCTAGGGGGCCTTAGGCGGTGTCTGCATTGTACCGTACCTGTGCAGTTGTATATATTGTATCCGTGTTCACTCCCCTGAGTGGTCACGGTCCGCTATCTAATCCTATCTAACAATGCGCAGAGCTCACTGCTGAACAAGATATATACATTTATAGGTAGCATAGGATAAAGGAAGGTACATCAAGGGGCGAAAATGATAGGCTATGCAATTGAATAGGATTGTAATCATAGCAGCAACAGTAACAATGCCTAGTGCAAGAAATGTACGGAAAGATAGGCGATATCTGGGGAAGAGAATGGCTCTGCTTGCCTGGAAGCTCGCGGTAGGGGTATGGTCGTCGACGAAGTAGTCAGTCATAGGGGCATCAGCAGCGGACGTCGAGACTACCGGACAATAAGAGAGGGGGAAGAACAATAAATACACGAAAATAATAGCAATACAAATACAAGATATGGAAAACACAATGTTAACGGTGTTCTAACGCAGTGCAACGTGTTATGCTCTGAGCGGGAATTCACCTGGAATGAAATACCGGCTCCGGGCGATTACCGACAGACGGCCCGGAGGGGGAAGGTTCCATGTCTGTAGTGTCTGAATATCTAACAGACAAGTGGATAGTGTACATGTGATCGTTGATGCATTCCGAACAACTTTTATGTTCAGAACAATTCCATCCGGAAAGTTTTACCGGTACCGGGTAATTACCAAACAGACGATCCGGAGGGGGAAAGCCTCGGGTTCGGTATGTTAGAGGGGTCCGGTGGGTATGCGGGTAGCGTATTCTTATTCGTTATATTTTTCTGATCAAGTTTCATGTATAAAGTTTTTCAATCTGAGCTACAGTTTAAAAGATATTAATTTTCTAAGTTTTAATCAAATTAAATCATTTTCTAAATTTGTTTTATTATTTAAATCAACATTATCTAAAACATTATCTAGAACAGGACCCACATGTCAGTGACAGAGACATATAAATCATTTAATTTAAATAGATAATACAGTGAGGGCCCACATGTTAGTGACATATGCCATTTTCTATTTTATTTAAAATCATAGCTTACAGGTGGGCCCTAGGTGTCATACTAACAGAGATAATAGAATTAACTAAGTTCAGTTTTAACGGTAAAGGGGCCCACTAGTCATAGAGTTATTTTATTTAAACAATTTTATTAAGGTAGTGATTAACTTAAAGGACAGGACCCACATGTCATAGGTTCAACAGTTTCTTGGGTTAATTTATACAGAGGGGGTTTAGCAGGAGTGGTGGCCCACCTGTAAGTGTTAGGAGGGCTGGGGTTAGGAGTTAGTTAACCAAGGGATTAGCCCCACCGGTTGTTTAACCCACGGCTGGGCTCGTCGGCGACAAGCCGACCACGGCTGCGAGGTCGGATAAGGGGGGCACGGCGGGTGCGCGGTCGCACGCAGCTAGGCACGGTGCGGCAAACCGAGGCGTGGCGGGGCCGCGGCGAGGTCAGGTGTGGGGCGAGGGGCAGGGTGTGCACGGCCATGGCCGGCGGCGGTGCTGCAGCAGCAGCGGGCGACTGTGGGCAGCGGGGTGTGGCCACGCACGGCGAGGCGCGCGCGAGCACATGGCCACGGAGGCACACATGCCACGGGACGTGCGGGGGGGGAAGGAGCGCAGCACCGGGCCACGGCGTCGCCCGGAGCACAGGACTGCAGTGCGGCGGCCAAAAGACGCAAGGAATAGCAAGGAGGGGATGGGGAGGTGCGGGAGGTCACGGTGGTTCTCGTCGGCGTGCAAGGGAAGCGCGGGGTGGTCGGAGCGCGCCGAATCGGGGTTGCGGTCGCCGGCATCCGCGGCGGGGAATCGGCGTGGCGGCGAGCTCCCAGTGTGCCCCGTCCCAAATTGGCGTGGGGGAAACACGCTGCCGCCACCGGGGAGTCCATTGGACACGCCGGGGAGGCCTGCAGACGTTGTTGGCTGCGGCTGCGCACGGTGGCGTGGCGACGGTCGTGACGGAGCTCGCGCGGGGAGGGGCTAGGGAGCGAGGGAGAGGAGGGGAATGGAGGGGGCTAGGGTTTCTGGGGGCAAGGGGTCGAGGTCTTGTAGCCGTCCTTGGCTACAGGGGTGCGCCCCTGTCGTCCATCGTGCGGCGCATCTCGGCCATGGCATGCGTGCTGACGACACGCAAGGAGAGAGAGGGGGAGGAGAGAGAAGGAGGTGGGGGTGGGCCGACCGGTGTGGCCCAGGGGGGATTTTCCTAGGGCGCAAGTTAGCCCCTTTCCCATTTTCTTTCTTAGTTGTGCATTTTCCTTTCTGTTTTATTTTATTTGCCAAGCAGTTGATTTTTGTAAAAGGCTAAACTAGTTCGACAATTAGTGCTACACTTTAATAATACCACAGAAAGTCTGGGACTAAATTAAAATCATTTGCAATTTTGTTTTATTTAAACGGATTAAATTCCACTCATTTGACACCATTTTGATTTGATTAAATTTGTAACACATTTTAATAAACTCCCATTTCATTTTTAATATGACCTACTGATTATTTGGCATTTTATAAAATTGGTTCCACAATTTTTGGTTGAACATTAATTTCCACATAGTTTTGGAATTTTTAATCGGGTTGAATTTGAACAAGCCATGATCAAGGGTGATCATTATTAGCATAATCATGATGACTTGGCATTAGATAAGGTGATCACTATAGCGTGACACCCGGGATGTCACAAATCTCCCCAACTACAAAGAATTCTCGTCCCGAGAATTAAAAGGTAGTGGAAGGGGTAAATCTTTGGTTTCGTATTCTAACGAATCTTCTTGGTCCTTGTTGTCCTTCTCGAAGAAGTTTATCCTTCTCGTTGATGTCTTCCTTTTGTCTGCATCCGTGCATCTCGACGAGTTGTCATCCTTTCTTCAGGGTCTTCATCGTACTTATGAATAGGGTAGGAGGGGAAAGTCAAGGGGGTCTGATCGGTACCAGGTTAATCAACCAGGGTGTTCCAAGGGAATGGGGTACAAAGTATCTTCCGACTTTAACTCAGGGGAATACATTGAGAGAAACAAAAGAATGTATGAGAAATTTCAAGCGGATAGGCATGTATTCCATATCAATGACGGATGACAAAAAAAAGGAATCCAGAGCATCAGTCATAAGCACTGTGTATGATACTGGACTGAATATCATAAGGTAGGGGACTCGTGAATGACATTCGAGGACAAACACGAGGAATAATTCTTGGGAACGGGGATGTACAAAAGAGTCAGGTTTCGATCCTGTGGAACTGTGGGTTATGGGGCCACATTGAATAAGAAGGGTGGTGAAAAACAATGCGATCAAGTTGCAAGGTAAGCTAGAGAACAACTTGTTAGCCATGTCGGCAACAACATCGGTACCAAGGGCGAGGGACGAAGAGAACCATTTTCCTGCTCGTTAAGACAAGGCGGACCAATAGGAAAAGTTCTCGTCCATCGATGGTCACCAAAAAGTCAACAACAATGGTAACAGGTTGTACGGACAAAGTAGTACACCGAAGTGTTTACATAAGTAGGGAATTATCACTGCTCAGATAAGTTATATTCCAGAAAGGTAAAACAGACCAATGGAAAGGAAAATGTGATGATACATCAGTATCAGGTGTATATCTTTCCCAAGGGAAAGCAGAGCACGACATACATGACCAAGTTTTTATTGGCAGGGAGTCAAAGGAGCTTGTCAATGATAACACAATTCAACGAGGGGCAAGGATGGTATTGCTCACGATGTTTCCAATTAACACTTGGAAGAGGGAAAAGGCCGATGATGACCATGGCACTTTACGTCGAGAGCTTTCAAGAGAAAGAAATCGAATAGTAATATCACCAAACAAAAGGGGTGGTGGAGCAAAAGGTATTAGGTGTTTTTGGTTGGTGACAACCCAGAACCTGTGGAATGGCAAAATCTATGAGAAGTATCGGACTAGCAAGAATTCATAAGAGGTGGTGCAATGGCACAATATCGCCGAGATACCAGAGGGGTAATACTCGAAGGCAGAATGGAGGATCATAGGTGCAACAGAATTTCCACCAAGGGGATAATTATTTTTACGAGAAGCTTTCATGATAATTTCTACATAGTATCCATGGGCATGAACACAAAGTTTCAGGGTCGACTCCCACTTCTTCAATGCATAACATTTCAATCACTTCTCGCTTTGATGAAGTTGTAGAGTAGGAAATTTATCTGGCGTAACACCAGTAGAGTATGACCCGCAGAAGTTTCCGGGGTTCACACAGATGGTTGAAACATAGGTACAACCCATAGGGACATTTTACGAATCTATACGACATACAGTAGGAAACAAGTTATACAAGTTTGAAAGTAGAAGGCTAATGACACGGACCAGATGATACCGTTCACCAAAGGCATTTCGTATCAGGGGAATTCATCAATGACTTAGGGCACAAGGGGACGGTAGGTAAAAATCCACCAAAAGGTCCGGTGGCGGTCAGAGAGTCTGGTATGAGTATCGGTACTCCACCATAGGAAGAAAGAATCAAAAGGCATCAGACTATAGGGACATCGGAATAATTCGATGCTTTAGTACAAAGGAATTATGATTTCCATACCGATGTATCCGATTCAGATACACCGATCAAACATGGATAAGTTGAATAGAAGCTTGACGGTCAATCAATAAATGGTTTGATTTACCGAGATCCAGCTCATGTCCGGAATGACGTCTGAGCCAGAAAAACGGATTCATAGGGATCAACTAATGATTGCGTGCACTAGCACACACGATGATTCAACAGATCAGAATGGCAATGCCAAGGGAGGTCATCAAAGTCTACAAGACAAACGGGATTAATTTTAGTGCCAGCATGCAAGAAGAATCTCCAAAGCAGTAGGTTGCCGAGGATTGGCGCGAGATCGGATAGTATTTCAAAGTACTTTGGGAATAACAGGAACCACTTAGAATGAACGGATCCTCGATAAATGTGAGGAATTATCCGCAGGGGTGAAAAGAAGCTGCAAGGCAGTAGGCTCAAAGGATTCCCGAAACAACGGAAAGTATTTTGATGCATCATGTGAACACAAGAGCAACTGGGATTGAATGGATGAACGGAAAGTGTATGTGGTTATACATACAGACTTATCGGTGGCGGGGAATTGTCAAGGTATCGGCACATATGGTCTCGGGAATTTTATCTGAGAGTAATCTTCAAAATCTTCTCGTGAAGCAAGCGATCATTTGTAATGACGGGATCTCCGGGAGGAAGTAGTCACGAGAACCTAATGTCAGAGGTAGCAAAAAATATAACCCGAAAGAGAAGAGAGAGCAGAGTCCCGGAGTAAGGGTGCGGAGAAAAAGATCCTAATACCATCATGTTTTTCTGACGTGGGCCGATAAGCCACACGACACTGTTAGTAAAGTAGTTTTGCAAAGACTAGACTCGACTTCGACCAAGGAGTTGGAAGGGGGTTACCTAAAGGCAGTCGGCTCTGATACCAACTTGTGACGCCCCCAAAATCAGACTGTGTATAGTAATCATACACGCAAGGTACAAGATTGAGATTAGGGACTCACGGTGAGATATCACAACACAACTCTACAAATAAAATAATACAAGCTGTTTAATACAAGCCAGGGGCCACGAGGGCTCGAATACAACAACTTGAAAGCACAAAGTTAGCGGAAGCAAAAGTATCTAAGTACAGACACAAGAATACAAGGTTGCCTTAAGAAGGCTAGCACAAATAACAATAGATCGAAAAGGCGAGGCCTCCTACCTGGGAAGCTCCAAACTACTCCCGGTCAACGGGGAACTCAACGTCGTAGAAGGAATCAGGGATCTTCACGTTGCGGTGGTCGGCATCGGGGATCTCCTACTCCTGGACTCCAAGGCTCCAACGTCGACTGCAGCAGCCGATCAGGCAAAACAAAAAAAGGGAAATAAAGCAAGGTGAGTATCTAGCATACCCGCGAGTCTTACGTCCGCTACTAAGCATTATGCATTGTATCAAATGGAAAGGGGAGGTTGTATATAGTGGACTGCAAGATAGAAATCAGAATAAGGATAAGAAGCTAGGCCTATCGAAGACTAGCATCTTCTGACGTGTCTTGCAGCATGAGAAGAGAAACGGCCAGCAGTTCAATAACATGAATGTAATAACAATGCAGCAGAAGTTGCTGCAGCATTGTATAATAGTAAGTTGTAATAATTAATAATAATAATAATGCCTCTGAGTTCCCTTCCTCGACTCCCTGCGAGGTAGAAGACCCGGAACCATACAGTTTAATAGTAGTAGTTTGTAGTGGTAAGATCTAGCTTCAGCATAAAGTGTCCTGTTACCGTGGACACTGCTATTCGAATAGATTAATCTTCCCTGCAGGGGTGCACTGGCGTGACTCTACGACGCTCGGATCTCCAGGGTGGCGTACACCTTGTTAGGGAACACCCCACTGAAGCTATCCGACACAAAGTAGCCCATCCTTCGGCAATCAATAGAGAGGTCATCCTCCGGACTATATCCTATGTATGTCGGGCTTTGTACCCTAACCCGAACGTACTCCTGCACGGTGCGTGACTGGCCGGTGAAGCAAAATCAAAGCAAATACAAATACACCGCTCGAGCAAGAGAAGACAACACCACTTCCCGGCAATCATCCCGCGATACTGCTGACGTCTGAAGACCCTCGAACGAGACTACGATGCAGGGGAGCCCACACTCCTTATCCCACGTGTAGGTAGTGCGTACAAACCAAAAGGCTACTCAAGACATCCGCCGAACCATTTAGCATTTTAACTAACCTGCGTGGCAACCGTTATCGTTGCCTCAACTTAACTGACCCGCGGTCAACGACAGCAGTCAGGACCACCAGTACATCAGAGCCTGCCCTGTCGTCCCACCAAGTCTCGGCGGTTACCGACAAGGTGAACCGTCTCCTTACCTTGTCTCGCGTGTGCTCTTGGTAGAGCTCGACTTTTCGTAGTTTGGTAACTCTCGCGAGATACGAGCAGGGGCCAAGCACGCCAGTAACGTCGGTCGTACCCTCCTTGTCATTCCCGACGCAATACCGCTCGCGGGCACCGTTGGGTCACCCGACTTCTTACCTTTAAGGACAACCGTGCTCAGGTGCCTAGAGCGGCTATACAGAGTCAACAACGAGTGGAGTACAAGGATTACTCCTTGATAGCTCACACTTGAGGTTGGCTCGGCAGAGCCGAGCTAGGGGGCCTTAGGCGGTGTCTGCATTGTACCGTACCTGTGCAGTTGTATATATTGTATCCGTGTTCACTCCCCTGAGTGGTCACGGTCCGCTATCTAATCCTAGCTAACAATGCGCAGAGCTCACTGCTGAACAAGATATATACATTTATAGGCAGCATAGGATAAAGGAAGGTACATCAAGGGGCGAAAATGATAGGCTATGCAATTGAATAGGATTGTAATCATAGCAGCAACAGTAACAATGCCTAGTGCAAGAAATGTACGGAAAGATAGGCGATATCTGGGGAAGAGAATGGCTCTGCTTGCCTGGAAGCTCGTGGTAGGGGTACGGTCGTCGACGAAGTAGTCGGTCATAGGGGCATCAGCAGCGGACGTCGAGACTACCGGACAATAAGAGAGGGGGAAGAACAATAAATACACGACAATAATAGCAATAAAAATACAAGATATGGCAAACACAATGTTAACGGTGTTCTAACGCAGTGCAATGTGTTATGCTCGGAGCGGGAATTCACCCGGGAATGAAATACCTGCTCCGGGCGATTACCGACAGACGGCCCGGAGGGGGAAGGTTCCATGTCTATAGTGTCGTGAATATTTGACAGACAAGTGGATAGTGTACCTGTGATCGTTGATGCATTCCGAACAACTTTTATGTTCAGAACAATTCCATCCGGAAAGTTTTACTGGTACCGGGTAATTACCAAACAGACGATCCGGAGGGGGAAAGCCTCGGGTTCGGTATGTTAGAGGGGTCCGGTGGGTATGCGGGTAGCGTATTCTTATTCGTTATATTTTTCTGATCAAGTTTCATGTATAAAGTTTTTCCATCTGAGCTACGGTTTAAAAGATATTAATTTTCTAAGTTTTAATCAATTTAAATCATTTTCTGAATTTGTTTTATTATTTAAATCAACATTATCTGAAACATTATCTAGAACAGGACCCACATGTCAATGACAGAGACATATAAATCATTTAATTTAAATAGATAATACAGTGAGGGCCCACATGTTAGTGACATATGCCATTTTCTATTTTATTTAAACTCATAGCTTACTGGTGGGGCCTAGGTGTCATACTAACAGAGATAATAGAATTAACTAAGTTTAGATTTAACGGCAAAGGGGCCCACTGGTCATAGAGTTATTTTATTTAAACAATTTTATTAAGGTAGTGATTAACTTAAAGGACAGGACCCACATGTCATAGGTTCAACAGTTTCTTGGGTTAATTTATACAGAGGGGTTTAGCAGGGGTGGTGGCCCACCTGTAAGTGTTAGGAGGGGTGGGGTTAGGAGTTAGTTAACCAAGGGATTAGCCCCACCGGTTGTTTAACCCACGGCTGGGCTCGTCGGCGACAAGCTGACCACGGCTGCGAGGTCGGAGCAGGGGAGCACGGCGGGTGCGCGGTCGCACGCAGCTAGGCACGGCGCAGCAAATCGAGGCGTGGTGGGGCCGCGGCGAGGTCAGGTGTGGGGCGAGGGGCAGGGCGTGCACGGCCATGGCCGGCGGCGGTGCTGCAGCAGCAAGGGCGGCTGTGGGCAGCGGGGTGTGTCCACGCACGGCGAGGCGCGCGCGAGCACGTGGCCACGGAGGCACACATGCCACGGGATGTGCGGGGGGGGGGCAAAGGAGCGCAGCACCGGGCCACGGTGGCGCCCGGCGCACAGGACTGCAGTGCGGCGGCCAAAAGACGCAAGGAAGAGCAAGGAGGGGATGGGGAGGTGCGGGAGCTCACGATGGTTCTCGTCGGCGTGTAAGGGAAGCGCGGGGTGGTCGGAGCGTGCCGAATCGGGGTTGCGGTCGCCGGCGTCCGCGGCGGGGAATCGGCACGGCGGCGAGCTTCCAGTGTGCCCCGTCCCAAATTGGCGTGGGGGAAACACGCCGTCGCCACCGGGGAGTCCATTGGACACGCCGGGGAGACCTGCCGACGCTGCTGGCCGCGGTTGCGCACGGTGGCGCGGCGACGGCCGTGAGGGAGCTCGCGCGGGGAGGGGTTAGGGAGCGATGGAGAGGAGGGGAATGGAGGGGGCTAGGGTTTCTGGGGGCAAGGGGTCGAGGTCTTGTAGCCGTCCTTGGCTACAGGGGCGCGCCGCTGTCGTCCATCGTGCGGCGCATCTCGGCCATGGCATGCGTGCTGCCGACACGCCAGGAGAGAGAGGGGGAGGAGGGAGAAGGAGGTGGGGGTGGGCCGACCGGTCTGGCCCAGGGGGAAATTTTCCTAGGGCGCAAGTTAGCCCCTTTCCCATTTCTTTATTAGTTGTGCATTTTCCTTTCTGTTTTATTTTATTTGGCAAGCAGTTGATTTTTTTAAAAGGCTAAACTAGTTCCACAATTAGAGCTACACTTTATAATAATACCACAGAAAGTTTGGGACTAAATTAAAATCATTTGCAAAAAAAATTTGATTTAAACGGATTAAATTCCACTGATTTGACACCATTTTGATTTGATTAAATTTTTAAACATTTTAATAAACTCCCATTTCATTTTTAATATGACCTACTGATTATTTGGCATTTTATAAAATTGGTTCCATAATTTTTGGTTGAACAATAATTGCCACATAGTTTTGGAATTTTTAATCGGGTTGAATTTGAACAAGCCATGATCAAGGGTGATCATTATTAGCATAAGCATGATGACTTGGCATTAGATAAGGTGATCATTGTAGCGTGACACCCGGGGTGTCACAGTTGCCAGGGGTGGCAGGAGTGGGCGGAGGAGTCGACAACGATAAGGCTGCAGCAAGAGCTCTCCTTGCATCCCTTGCATCACGGACGAGCTCGACGAGGAGGGCGTACTGGGAGAGTATGTAGCGGGACATGGTGATCACCGCCGCATCGGCTTCCGCCAAAGGGAGAGGAAACCTTACTTGCTGCGGAGTCGCCCCCAAGGTGGGATAGAAATGGAAGGCGCGATTCTGCTGCATCGCACTTTCCTGGTGGCGTAGGCCTAATAGGCCCGCCATCGCGGCAAGCTGAATGGCACGATCCGGGGTAGAAGCGGGTCCACCCTGGAAGTTGTAGGAGCGCACGCCGATGGGGATGGTGGCTGACACGTTGACGTTGGCGCGCTACTCAAGCAGTTGCCCTCCGATCGGCGTCCGGGAAACATGGTACCTTGGAAGCTCTCCACTGGGGTAGAGAGTCCACCATACGTCTGCAAGGAGGTAGTCAAAGTTGGACGAGGACGAGGATCCTGTGTAGCCCACCGGGTATTTCGCCATCTACACTCGTCAGATCAGATCGTTAGCGAAAACATACCGTCTATATGCAGCAAACAAATGCAGCAGGCAATAGCATCACACAAGCAAGCTATACTCTAGCTCTAACGTCAATCTAACGTCCTTCTAGCGTTCGCGCGGGCTAGCGGGTCCTACAGCCAAACCTGGCTCTGATACCAACCGTTGTGGCACCCCGGCTCAGAGGACCGGAACGCCACGTGCACCAGCCCAGAGATCAAGTCTTCTGGAACACGGCACTGATTGATATAGAACTGAACGGCTTGCTATTACCGAAGATAGGAGTACACGAGGTCTATTACAACACTAGCGGAGACACAGCTTGCTCCTCCGGCTAGCCTCAGCTCTACACCAAGCAGCAGCATAACTTTCTAGCAGCGGAATAACGATGGCAGCGGAACAATAACGGCGGTGATGAACTCCACTCCACAGGGACACTGGTTCGGACACCTCCTAGCTCGCAAACACCGGGAACGTCGTCCTACGCATCCAAAGCACGGCCTGCAAATCTGGCATAAGACGCCAGGTCAGTACATTGGATGTACTTCCAAGCTCACAACAACCATGCAACAAGGCAAAACAATAACATGGCAGCAGGTCAAAGTATATTAGTGAATTAAATGGGTGAGCAACAATATCATGCAACAGATATTCAGCAAGCATATTATCAACATTAAGACTAATGCACACACAATGGACCCCACATGATTGTCTCATGATCACGTGGCTTACCTCGGAGTCCTTACAGACTCAAGCACCGGGTCACAATGTGACCAAACCACTTCCACGGGTCGTCGCATGACCAAACGGGTCATCGCACGACCATTCAACGGGCTAGGTGTCCCTCGTTACCACCCAACCAATCCACTTATCGCATAACCATCCACTTACCACAAACTTACCACCAAACTCATGTTGATCATATGGTGTGACCTAGTACGAACTGTGTCCATTACCGTGGACGCGGCTATTCGAATAGATTTGTGTGACTCTGCAGAGTTTGTGCACGTTACCCACACTATGGAGTTCTTCCTCCATCCAGCACCCCGGTACTTGTCCCACAGGATCCTTGGAACTCGCACCGCAGGAGTGAACTAGGACTTCTCCAACGAGACTGATGCTACCGCGTGTCCCTCTTACCGTATCACCGACATCCCGTCTTGGGCAGCCCTATGGTTAGGTGTTGTGAGAACCCGGAATTAATTTCCAGACCCTCCTGTGTTTAATTGTCAATCCCAGGATCATTGTTGACAATACAGCAAAATGGTATCATTGCAGAATACATAAAGATTTTACAAGTACCATAATCTGCCATAAGGCATACATATAAATTTATTACAAACAGGAAACAGCGGAAAGTAAAATGCGTAGCGACTCCATCTCAGCCACAGGCAGTCGATGTAGTCCACGTGACCTCACTCCTACGGATCGCCATAGTAGTAATCATCACCTTCGTCTTCATGGAACTCTGTTTCAACAAAATTATTGCCATGAGTACATTTCGTACTCAACATGCCTCCCGGGAAAGTCCCTAATAACTATATGAGGCTTCAAAGGAAGGCTGTATGGTTCTTTTGCAGAAAAGCTAATTTTGTTTGAAAAACATAATAGTTTGATAAAGCGGTTTTAGATGAAAACAACATTTTCTCCATCATAACTTTCAACAAGGTGAGGATCATCGATCCACTCACATCCTTCATAGGTTCCAAGAATAGGGGCAAAGAGGGAATAAGAAAGAAAGGTTCCCGTATGTCAAGAAAGATTCATATGCCGTCCATGACCGTGGACTCGGCTATTCGAATAGTTTTACACTCTGCAGAGGTTGTACCCTTTACCCACACGACACAATCTCGTCTTGTTGCCACCAGTGGCCGCTGGCGTAGTACACTATGTTGTATACCGGCAGGGAGATTGTGACGAGGTCTTTCATTAGACCCACCCTTACTATGACATGCCCACTAGGTTTCACAAGGTAGTAACCGCAGTTCACAGTCCTTGCCCCCTTTTGTGCCGAGGTTCTCCTCGCAAGGCAGCTATCCCATTTGCGGTACGGCGATGACCATAATAAGGATGAACTAACTAATTAACCAAGCCAGTGCCCATATAGCATGTGGTTGTACGGTTGTCACAATCTTCAAATCCAAGACTTATTGGGCCTCATGCGGCACAGACGACGGATTACCCCCTCCACCTCGTGAAGGGCAGCCAAACGCTCCTTCAATCCTTGATCCAGCTGTCGCCCGCGCCAGTATTTAGATGGTAAGTTTCACCCAGAGTAGAAGAGAGTAGAGGAAGTCAAAAATGGCCAACCGGCCTAGCTGAGCAAGCTCAGTAACAAGTTTCAAGTGTTAATGATCCGAAGATCATTCAGATAAGCACCTATAGAATAAATAGCATGGCTAAGCATCTCTACTCTACAAGATTATTATATAGTTCTACTCAGGTGTCAAGTAAATAGGCGACAAGCGGATCAGGGTAATGTGTCAATCGACACGCTAGCTACGAGATAAAATAACATGCAATAGTGGTCATAAAATACAATGCAATTTTGTAAAACATAGGATAAACATGATCAAAGAGGGAGGCATGCCTTCGTTGTTGAGTCCATCTTCGGTAACTTGAGTCTGTCCATATCCAATATCGTCACTCCCTACTCGTCGTAATGATAGCAAATGAAAACAAATAAATACCAAAGCAAAAGTAAATCCAAATAACATTCCAAATAGATCAAGGTTGGATGGATAGCAAGATATTGATCAAGATGAACATTTCAAGATGGGGTTGCATGATAGACAAGGTGAGAGAGATGATTCAACGGGTGACATGGTTTAGATTGATATGGCTTAGGAAGGGTCGACGATCAAGACTAACGTTTAATAAGAACTCTGATACTAACAACTAGTACTTCTCACTACACATCACGACTAACTATATAGGAAACTACTATATAACAAACAATGACATCAACACATGGAATAGAACCATCCTATGCATTTTAACTACACAATCACTAGATGGCATGACGAAGGTAAAAGTTAACCACAAATAAATATTAAGATATAAAATAAATACTTATAATGGTTAATAGCAGCCACACATATACATTAACTATAATAAATCAAAGTAAGTGATCTCCGCGACAACCAAGCATCCATGATAAACCATAATAGTTAAGCAATCAAACAATCAAACATCATTCATCAACATGAATCGAATTGATCTAGGTCTAGCCCTAAAACACTATTAGAATAAGAGCATCTCCAATAGACCGAACCAATTCATTTGTCAAACAACCAACAAGAAACAATAACACACAAGGAACATATGAATGAATAACTATACTAGACATGATATGAAAAAGAGTAATAATCAACCACAATTAAATATTTAGATTATCCTAAATATTTATAATGGTTAACTTCAAGCATAATCAAAGATCAAACATAACAACTATTACCAAGCATTTCTAAAACAAGAGTATCCCCAACACGATGGTGAAACATAATTAAACAACTAAATACCAAGACACATATCATACAAGGCATATGAATATTGAATCATCAAGATGTCTTATCTAATAACACAAGCATCAAACACACGAGTGATCATGAGAAAATACTAAAGTAGGACATGATCTTTATAACAAGAAACAATAATTATCCAATAGGATTGACTAAAGGATTATCACCACATGATTGAAATAACATAGCAAGCTATGCATGCTAAGCTTATGGTCAAGAAAATTTTACTAACATGAAATATATACTATCCTAAGCATATGATGAACTATTACAACAATATCAAACACTCATAATACTAACATGAGATAAGTCAAGAATATATAAACAATACAAGCTATTAGCACATAGAACAAACTAAATACCTAAATGATCACTATCATGCCACAACATCTAGGCGTAGGTATACGACAAATGAAATACTAAGATAAAATATATATAGTCCTAAGCATGGAGATGATGAACACATGAGATATCATACTATGCTACCAATACAATATAATTCATAACCGTAATATAACTTAGATGATATCACCTAACATAAACATCAAGCATGACATTATCACATAACTCTATAATACTAATTATGACATGTAAGAAGAAAGCATTGCATTATCACACAAAACTAGCATGCTAGAAATAAACATTTGAACGTAGCATAGTAAGCATGTGGAAAGTAAACAAATAGATCATGACATCAAGCAAATCAACATGTAATATACAAGTATGAATAATAAGATGACATGCATTTCTATCCAATACATCATATACAATATCATGTCATGGCATAAATCAAGCAAAATGGTATACTACTTAATTAAACTCTATAAGATCATAAACTACTAACATGTATCTATACAAGCAAAATGCTAACCATATGTACAATCATATAGCACAAACAAGGAATTTGTAAGACAAGGGAACATTCAATAAAACATGCATTCAACTATGCAAGCAACTAAAGATACATAAATATTGTTCTAGGTAAATAAAACACATAGGATAAATACCAAAAAGTATACACAATAATAATTTATATAGCAATACAACTCGAAACCGAGTTATAAAACTACCAACCATGTACCATCATTGGATAACTACATCTAAGAGGAAACAATTAGGCCATAATATTTGGTGCAGCGAACCACAATATATATATATTCTCAAACAAGAAAGCATTTCATATTATATCTAGCATAAAGGAACTATGCAACAACATAAATAAAAATAAAATAAACACATCTATAGAAGACATGGCATGATTTAAAACCAATAAAGCAAACCTGCAACATGTAAAAATAATAATACGTAAACCCAATCTAAAATATCAACATGCTAAACAAATAAAATAATCAACACAAGAAGTATTTCATCATTCGATAAATAAAGAAAAGCCTAGAATAATCCTATTAAATTATAGACATGGCAAACAATCCTCAAAAATTGTACGCATGCAAAGAACGGACTACATGATTATTAAACAAGATAACAACATGATACAACATACAAAATTATAATTAACAAATAAAATAATTCTTATAATAATCTAGTCAATCACATTCAACTACTAGAATTATTGAATAATTAGGAGCGACTACTACACAAAAATATGTCATGAACATGTGCAAAATATATCAAACTAACACAAATTTCATCGATCTATACATGATCATATTTCATAAGAACTAACAAACAAACATATCACACTATTACATGATGCAAGAGATTACCACACGTAATCGTACAAAAATAAATTATTCTAATTAACACGAACGACTAAATAAAATTTATTCTAAACAAACGATTACCAATCTAGAAAACTAATTTCACCAATTGGATTTTATGGTCATAGAAAGAATTTGATATATATCGCATCGAAATTATCCGAGGAGCATGAACAGAAACTACGGAAACAAGATTATGCCATTGAAAAACATTCGGTTCATGTGATGATGGGTACTCGTGATCAACTACGAAGATAGGCAAAAACATGATGTCTAGGAGATAGCATGATCGATTTTGAGAGGCTGTGCAAAGGGAATTGGGCACAAACTCACCGAGTACGATGAATCAATGTGATGAACAGAGTTGAAGAAGAAATTGTACGCGTAGATTTAACGCAAGAATACGAGCACCACAGAGCTTCTTTGAAGAAAGTGTAAGAACGAAAATGGAGGAGGAAGGAGAGAGACGCGCGAGGTTTACCTCGGCTCCTCCTTTTATAGCTTGTGGAGGGAGATCAAGAGATCAATGCCAACTCTTGACATTCGATGCACCACGTCTGCTGGGGTGATTAAGGCAATGAAGTGGTGTTTTAACTCCCTGAATGGGTTCTCCATAGAATTCTAAGCATCTTTCGTGTTGATGGCAAATGGAAAGGTTGAATGAGTTAAGAGATAGAGGGAGAGGAAGAGGTACAGCCATGGCGTTTGTGTTTCTCAGCTTGCTCGTTTGAACGCACAGGAGGAGGAGGAGGAAGAAGAAGAGGCACCTGCGTTGGGCTCGGTCAGAGGAAAAGAGAGAGAAAAAAAAGTGATGGGCTTTAGTTGGAGCATTTGGCCCAAAAGAATAGGGAAAAAAGTAGAAGAGAAGTGGGTTTCAAAAAGTGAAAGATATTGTGCTAGGGAATTTTAGTTAGAGCTTGAGAGAGGAAAATAGTTATATTTTCATAAAGAAAAAAAATCAAACAAAAATTAAATAAAACTCAAAAATACAAATGCGCATAATTTAATATGCCAAAGACAAGAAAAAATATTCAGAGAAAAGAGAACAATAAAACTCAAAATTTAATTTAAGTTGGCATTAGTTCAAATTAAATCCTCGGAATTATAAAAATATAATTTAAGCTTTTATTAAACGAATAACAAACGAATTTTTCTTGTCCTGATTTTTGGAAAACTTTTACTTAAACATTCCGAGCATCGGGATGTTACAGGTGTCCTTTGTTACCACCGTAACCACTCTGGCCAAACTCTTGGCAAACGGCCACCTTGTGGCAAATACTGTCCCAACGGGGACTGAGCTCATAACAACACTGGTTGTCAAGGTTATCACCACCTACTGGGCCAGGGTAGCGTGCGTGCATAACCTCCCCTCTTTGGTGATACAAATAAGAGATGCCCACCGGTAGACCGAACCAAGGCCTGCCCATACAAGCAAATGTGGCTGCACGGATAAGTCCGGTTCGGTGGCACCTGATCAACTTGTCACGAAGCATATCTCCAACAGCGAACACAAGTATTAGGTGCAACATGAGTATCAGATCATAACAATGCATAGCATATTAACATGACAGTTTCAGACATGATCCAACACATTTTAGGTGGTGAACTTATCTGTGTTACAAATATTAATTTATTAACATGGCAACATTATGAATGCAGTTGAGCATAACTCAGGCATGGCATGAACTAGCATAGAGATAACATGAGCAACTTAACATGGTGTTAGTATATTGTGGTTACGATGATGCAGAACATAACATGGCAATGATATGATCAAAGCATAGCATGGATGTACATGAAAAAACATAGTATAGTAGTAGCATATCAAGGATAGCATGTGTAACAGCCCAGTTTTCACAAAAATTAAAAAATTTGTTTTCAGTGTGAATTGTTTGATTTGTCTGATTTGTTTGCGGTGTTTGCATCCCCGATTTATCGATCGGCGATTATTTTTCCCCCTCTTATCTCGTATCGGACGGAGACCGACCCTTGCCACCCTGACACTCGACCTTTGCGACACCGGGTTTCACCCGATCACCGTCGCGAAAACCGCACGAGACCAGCCACAGCCAACGGAACGAAAAACCTCGTTTAATAATTAAACGGGTTATTTTTATAGCGCGCCGGAAAGTGTTTTTGGAACGGTTCCAGCGCGAGGTGAACGCCTCCGGCTCGACGCACTGATCGCGCAGTTTGAAGTTTTACCCGAATCGGAGGTACTGCGGACCCCCGGGGTCAGAAACGTGAGCACCGCGCGCGAGAGAGAAAAAACGGGGATGTTTCTGCAAACTGCCAGCCACCTGTGCTATATAAAGACCACCACACTCCCACCTCTTTTTAGGGTTTCCCTAGCCACAAAATTGCAGCCACCCCGTGAAGCATAGCCAAAATTTTTGCAATTTGCCCATTTTTGCCCAAATTTTAGCCTCCCTGCGATCTGGACCGTTGGATCGGCCGATCCAACGGCCCAGATCCACCCAGCCATCACCCCCTTCTCTCTCTTCCTCCTCCAGCCCTTGGGAAGCACGCAGCCGCCGCCTGCGCCTCCGGCCGTCATGGGCGCGCCACCGAGCAGCCGGGTCACCACCTCCTCCTCTCCCGCGCCCTCTTCCTCTCCCCTTCTCCCTCCGTCCTCACCGCCTCCCTCCTCTCCTCTTGCACAGGTCGCCGCCACGGTAGCCGCCAGCCGCCGCGCCAAGGGAGAAGCTCGGCCGAGCCCGAGCTCATCTCGTAGCCGCCCACCTCACCCGGGGCCGCCACTCGCCAGATTCGGTGGCCCCTCGCCTTCCCGCGTCCCCCTGCGTCCTCCCTCGTCGGAGGGCAGCCAGCAGTAGCCATCGGCCATCTTGGCCACGATCCATGGCGGGATCGGGCTGCGCCGCCGCCAGCAGCCGCTGCCCAGCTGGGCCGCCTCCGCCTCATGGGCCGCCTCATGGGCCGCCTCATGGCCACGCCGGCGAGCAGGCCCGCGGCGACGAGCTTACGGCCATGGCGGGGATAAGGTGATTGGGAGCACGGGAAGGAGACCCAGACGGGGCATTCTGAAGAGGACCTCACCGGGAAGACGAAGGTGAGCTCGGGGAGGTCCCGGAGGCACTGGCGGCGACAAATTTCCAACGAGGAGCACGGCGGCCGTGGCGGAGGAAGTCGATGCGGGCGGCGACTAGGAGGCGGCTTGGCTCAAATTGGCGGCGCGGCTTGACGAAGTCGACGTCGAGGAACCGCATGGACACGTCGGTGCGGCGGCCTGTCTCCGTTGGCCGCGCAGGCGCACGGGCTCGTTCCGGCGAGCTCTCGGGGCGGCTCGGAAAAATGGAGGCAGAGGAGAGGAGGGAGGTCGCGAGGGGAGGGAAATGGCCTGGGGCCTTCTAGGCGTCTCCAGAGCGAAGGAGAAGAGGAGGGGAGAGCAGGAGGTGACGTGGAAGGGGAGGCATGCCCACCACGGAGCGCACGGCGCGGCTGCCTCTCCTTCTGGCAGAGGAGGAAGACGACAGAGGAGAGGAGCCGGGCTGGGCCAGGTGGGCCTTCGCCCGTGGGCGCAAGGTAAGTCTTCTCTGTGTTTTCTTATTTTCTTTTCTGTTGTCAGTTTTCCCAATTAAAATAAATAACTAGGGCATTTATAAAAATCCCCAAACATTTTTATAAAACCTAGGTGACTATATAGAAGTCAACCCCAAGTTTTGGGAATTTTTGAAATTCAAATTATTTGAATTTCAATTCAAATAGACAAAAGATTTAATTTCCATGCCACTATTTGAATTATTGAAAAATCTATGAACATGGGATTAATCCCAAATCACTTTTAAAATGATCAGACTCATTTTTAGGATTTTCCCCATTTCCTTTTCTTTTGCAATTTTTTTCAAGATGCAAAAATGCAAGCTAGGTTAAACACAACCCTACTTTGGGGTTCTGACAACTCGCCCCCACTCAAAAGAATCTCGTCCCGAGATTCAGAAGTCGTCGGGAGGAAGGTGGGGTACTCAGCTCGTAGACGATCCTCTCGTTCCCAGGTGGCTTCTTTCTCTGAATGATGTGACCACTGCACTTTGAAGAATCTGATCTTCTGACGTCTGGTGCTACGCTCGGCTTCATCAAGAATACGAACAGGGTACTCTCGATATGAAAGGTTATCTTGGAGATCAAGCGTTTCGTGGTCTACTTCGCGGATGGGGTCCTTGAAGCAACGCCTGAGTTGAGAGACGTGGAAGACATCATGAACCTGGGAGAGGTGAGGGGGTAGTTCCAATTGGAGAATGCGAAAGGGACCGATATAACGTGGGGCCAACTTGCCTTTGATACCGAAGCGATGGGTACCCTTCAGAGGAGTAACCCGAAGGTAAGCCTTCTCATCCAGATTATAGCTTTCTTCCCTATGATGACGATCATAATAGCTTTTCTGACGAGACTGGGCTGTTTTCAATTTCTCACGAACAATGCGAACTTGCTCTTCTGCATCCTGAATCAAATCCGGTCCAAAGAATTGTCTTTCACCGGTTTCTGACCAGTTTAGGGGTGTTCGACATTTCCGTCCATAGAGAAATTCAAAAGGAGCCATGCCCAAACTAGACTGAAAACTATTGTTATACGTAAATTCGGCAAAAGGAAGAGAATTCTCCCATTTCTTTCCGAAAGAGATAACACAAGCTCTGAGCATGTCTTCGAGAATTTGATTGACCCTTTCTACTTGACCACTGGACTGCGGGTGATATGCGGTGCTAAAGGAGAGGTGGGTTCCCATAGCATTCTGGAAACTTTCCCAAAATCGAGAAGTGAAAAGACTACCACGGTCTGAATTGATTTCCAAAGGAACACCGTGAAGTGACACGATTCGGAGACATACAAATCCGCTAACTGGCTAGCAGTTATAGATTCGCGAACGGGAAGGAAGTGAGCAACTTTGGAAAGTCTATCTATGACAACGAAGATGGCATCATTTCCTTTCTGGGTTTTTGGAAAGCCAGTGATGAAGTCCATACTGACTTTATCCCATTTACACTCGGGGATAGGCAAAGGTCTAAGAGTACCAGCAGGTCTTTGATGTTCTGCCTTAATGCGACGACAAACATCACATTCAGCAATGAACTGAGCAATTTCTCTCTTCATCCTAGTCCACCAAAATCTCTGGCGTAGATCTCGGTACATTTTTGTGCTACCGGGATGAATTGAGAGGGGTGTGTCATGGGCTTCTTTGAGGATGAGTTGCCTTAGTTCCCTATTCTTAGGTACTACCAAACGATTTTCAAAGAATACCGTTCCTTTGCTATCTGTGGAGAAACATTTAGCAACTCCGCTAGCAATGTTCTCCTTGATTCGGCGAACACCTCGTGCACGCCTTTGGGAAACTATGATTTGACCCTCAAGGGTTGGTTTCGCCACCAAGTTGAAAAGAGATCCACGAGGAACAATCTCGAGGTTGAGTTTTGGAAATTCCTCATGAAGAAGTGGTTGATACTGTTGTAACATGAGGTTGTTACAATACGACTTACGACTTAGTGCATCAGCCATGACATTGGCTTTGCCTAGGGTGTAAGAAATTCCTAAGTCATAATCTTTTATCAACTCTATCCAGCGTCTTTGCCTGAGATTAAGATCTGGCTGGGTGAAAATGTATTTGAGGCTTTGGTGGTCGGAATAAATCTCACAACGATTACCAAGGAGGTAATGTCGCCAAGTTGTTAGGGCATGAACTACGGCAGCGAGTTCAAGATCATGGGTAGGATATTTCTCTTCATGTGGCCGCAACTAGCGTGAAGCATAAGCTACCACATGTCAATCTTGCATAAGTATGCATCCTAACCCTTGCCGTGAAGCATCACAAAAGATCTCGAAATCCTTTTTGGTGTCTGGAGGCGCAAGTACGGGTGCAGAAGTCAATCTTCTTTTTAGCTCTTGGAAGCTTTCCTCGCACTTGGGAGTCCATTCGAATTTCTTATCTTTCTTGAGGAGTTCAGTAAGAGGCTTTGCAACTTTAGAAAAGTTCTCGACGAAGCGGCGGCAATAGCTTGTTAAGCCAAGAAAACTCCTAACTTGCTTAACCGATTCAGGTGGAGTCCAGTCAAGGACGGCCTGAACTCTCTCGGGATTGACAGCAATGCCTTTTGCAGAAATCACATGGCCTAAGTAGGTCACTTCTGGTAGCCAGAATTCACACTTGGAGAATTTAGCATACAGGCGATGCTCTCTAAGTTTCATCAATACCAGCCTAAGATGTTCTGCGTGATCTTCTTCGTTCTTCGAGTAGATGAGAATGTCATCAAGATAAACTACAACAAATTTATCTAGGTACTCCATGAAGATCGAATTCATCAAGCGCGAGAATGTGGCGGGGGCATTGGTTAAACCGAAGGACATAACGGTGTACTCATAAAGACCATAACGAGTAGTAAAAGCCGTTTTGGGAATGTCCTCGTTTCTGATTTTGATTTGATGATAACCTAATCTCAAATCCATTTTGGAGAAGACAGAGGATCCTGCAAGTTGATCATAAAGATCATTGATCCTGGGCAGTGGGTACTTGTTCTTTATCGTCGCTAGATTTAGCGGGCGATAGTCTACGCACATCCTTTCTGTTCCATCTTTCTTCGTTACGAACAGAACGGGGCAACCCCATGGCGATGAGCTAGGGCGGATGAAGCCTTTTGCCAACGAAGCTTCAAGTTGGATTTTTAGCTCAGCTAACTCACGTGGGGCCATTCTATATGGGCGTCTGGATATTGGTGCGGTTCCTGGGATAAGATCTACCACAAACTCTATAGATCTGTCAGGTGGTATTCCTGGCAGCTCTTCTGGAAAGACAACCGGGAAGTCACGAACCACCGGAATATCTTCAAGGTCTGGAAGAGGAAGCACATTTAAAGAATGCACCTGGGTTTTAGAGCTTGGTGAGGTGTACTTGATTGTCTGGCCTGATGGATGGGTTAGTTTCACTGACTTGGCTTTACAATCAAGGACAGCATTCTGTCTTGATAACCAATCCATTCCTAAGATCACATCAATGTCTGAAGACTTGAAGGCTATAAGTGAGGCAAGGAATACTAAACCCTCAATTGAAATTTCATTCTCATGACTCACCATGGTGGTGTGCCATCTGAATCCAGGGGCTTGCACAACTAAGGGGGTGGATAACATCGAAAAAGAGATGTCATGTGACAGTGCAAAGTCCTGGGATATGAATGAGTGAGATGCTCCTGGGTCAAACAGAACCGAAGCTGGAATGGAATTGACAGGAATGGTTCCGAGTACAACATCGGTTGACTTGTGGGAATCTAGAATGGATACATGATTCACATAACCATATTCATAAACAGGAGGCTTGACCTTGGAAGTCTTTGGTAGTGGCTTACCACAACGAAAGGTTTGCTTTGGTTTAGGTGTGGTGGCTACATGATTTTGGGTACATTCTCGAACATTGTGGCCTGATTGTCCACATTGGAAACAAACACCACGTGGAATGAAAGGAACTTGAGCACTTGATTGTCCAACAAAATTCCAAGGAGGAAGATTGGGTTGAGGTGGACGATATATGGTGGTTGATGGTCTAGAAGCACTTACAGCACGACTGACGTCACTGAAGGGAATCCAAACACGGCGTTTCCAAGAAACTGGGCCAGAAGATTGGGCAAACTCACGATCACGCTTGCGAGACTCTTCATACAACTCATTTCCATACTCGGCCTTGAAGGATTTGTCGACCAAGTCCCTGAAGTTGACGAACTCGTGAAGGTTCAGGTCATGACGAAGGACGGGGCTAAGTCCCTTGCGGAACCTTTCTTGTTTCTTGGCGTCGGTGGATACTTCTTCTTGTGCATAACGTGCTAGACGAGTGAACTCAGTCCTATACTCATGAACAGTCATCTTTCCTTGGGTCAGATTGCAAAACTCTTCTTTCTTGGGCTCCATCAACTGATCCGGAATATGGTAACCTCGGAAGTCATCACAGAACTCTTGCCAAGTCACCACGTGACCAACTGGTTGCATTGCCACGAAGTTTTCCCACCATTGAAGAGCAGCACCTTCTAGAAAGTATGCCGCAAATAGCACACGATCACCGGGAGCAACATGGGCTGTCTCAAGATTACGCTCGAGGGAACGAAGCCAATCATCGGCATCAACGGGCTCGGAAGGACATCGGAATACTGGCGGGTTGAGGAGAATGAAGTCCTGGATGGTGAAAACACTAAGATGCTGACGAGAAGTGTTCTGCTCAATACGCTCGAGAAGACGTGTCTGATCACGACGATTCTGCTCAGCCTCCAACATGATTTCTGCCGTTGAGGTTGGTGGTGGAGGTTCTTCATCGTCCACGTAACTAGAACTGGGATCAACACCTTGATTTGCACCTGACATTCTGTGTGATAAGAATCAACAATCAGAATAGGATTTAGGACACAATTCTATGTTAAGATAGAAGACTATAATGCAATAGCATCAAAGCCACAAACGGATAGCATAACGGCTGCACCGGGATGGAAATTGAGACAACCTACAGAATAACGGACATCACTTCCACAGAAACACTATGGAATGATGGTTCAGAAAGACCACAACACTCCTACAGCTACAAAGAAGCAATCAACGAGATGTCCTAGTAAAGACATAGATGAGCCTAGTCCTATCTTCCCGTAGAATAAGATGAGGGTGACTCAGAACTCAGATCGATGAGGATAAGGAGAAAAAAGAAGTCTTACGTTGTTCCCTTATACCCAAAGTAACTATATAACTATAGAATGCTAGACTCGACATCGGCCAAAGGTTTGATAATCCTACAGGCAGTCCTGCTCTGATACCAAGTCTGTCGGGACCCGGGGTTAGCGTATGTAATTCCGGTCATAATACAATCACATGGAGAGCCGAGAGCCGTACCCACTTGTCTAAGCAGACAAGGCCAAGCACAGATCACTCTCGGTAAGCATCGAACGTGAGGGGCATCCCATCCAGGCCGGATGATCAACTGAGATGGGTCCTCATCGTCCGCACACAAGTCTAATGATATGGGTGGTGAATCCCATATTCACAGAAAAGTCGCCTCAACCATGTTATCGATTGGATCATAACCCTTACATAGACTTACTCCAGCCCGATCACTTAGTCGGGATCTCGGGCGGGCTCGATCATACAACAAAGTGTGCCACGTGACAGAGTCACGAGCAATCGCATCGCGATGCCCCAAGCTGCGCACATCTAAGGGCCACTTGGTGTATAAAAGACCGCCGGCAAGAACCCAACTAAGCTATCGAACCCCACACTAAGACATGCATGTTATAAACATACACGCAGCATACATGTCCAGTGTAAACAGCAGGTAATCACAACATGAACTCTACAAACTCAGTCTTTATAACTTCTGCTAAACAGAGCAGACATAGTAGTTGTATTACAAGCAGAGATCACATGAATGTGATCCAACATTACATCAAACATCAACGGAAGCAAATTATGTCTTAGTAAAGACAAGTTTAACAAATGGCTTAAGAAGCCTGAAAGAAAATACAACGACCCTCCAAAGGGCACAGGCTGCTGCCTGGAACTATACGACATTGGTCCACGTCGAGCTCGAGGTAGAGACCACCATCAGGGTCAGTGGTCTCGTCTCTAAAACATAGAATAAGAAAACGTGAGTACAAAGTCGTACTCAGCAAGACTTACATAGGAACTATACTACTCATGCACATGTATCAAGGCAAAGGGAGGTGGGGTTTCACTTGCAGAAGTGCCAGCTTTGACTTGGCTAATCCTGAACTACGAGTACCAGAGAGAGGTAAGAACGTACACGAGTCCAAGTAACAGTCTCCAACCAATACTCCACTATGGTGCCTTCCTCGACTTCCCCACGAGGAAGCACGCCATAGCACTCACACTTATCTTGGTGTGTTTTAGAAGTATCCAGTTCAAGTTATGTATGATCAAGTAAAGGTCTCCAAGTAGTCCATAACCGCGGACACGGCTATTCGAATAGTTCATTAACCCTGCAGGGGTGTACTGCTACACACACGCCTCATCAGTTACCGCCTGGGGATGGACCCTTCAAGTGAGTACCGACGAGGATGCTGCCACGACACTTCACTCACGGCACCATCTCTAATCCTAGGGAGTCGCCTATTTGAGATGGGACCACGATCGGAATCCGGCCGATTGTTCCGATGCGCACTCAAACGTTGTGTGACCGCCATCAAGATCAACTCGATCATGATCACTTGATTCAACATGCCCACAACCTACGCCAACCACTTACCTTGGTTCCACCTACTTGAGATCGTTAAAGGGCGAACTACTTGCGACTCCTGGACAGGTCCGGGGTGAGGTACTAGGCCGAGAGGGATTAGTGAGCCCAATCTGTGGTCGTACTCTTAGTCTTGGATAACAACACAAGAACTCGGGCTTAAGGCAGTGTTCAACGAGACAACTCACTGTGTACTCCTAGACAGCCTCTCATCGTTCACCTTTGTTTAGGGTAGATTCACCAACACGTTACCACCATCATTCACATGATCACTACCATCCCGACTCACATCAAAGTAGCCTCAGGTAACAACTCTAAGCATGCAATAAGCTGTAACAGTTGCAGGCGCCACATGATATCAACCAACTCCTACATCTGCTAGGATTGTGGTTTGCTTACTACTGTGACAAAATGATAGGTCATGCAAAGGAATGGAATCAACTAGCGGTAGAACGTATCATGATGACATCCTAAACATGCATTTGCGAGAATGAGAGGGAACTAGGATTTTATAGACATGATCAAAGAGGGGGTTGCTTGCCTTGCTGACGATCACGATGTAACACTCTTCCGACGTGAGGTTGAACTCGTCTCCGAGATCAACTCTACCGAGAAGATGAAATCACCGAAGCACTGGAAGTAAAGCACAATCAAGATAATACAATGCACATTCAATATGCAAAACATAGCATGGTAATGTGCTGATGTGACCTATGTTTGAATTGCCACATTTTAATTGAAGTTGATTTGAAAAGGAAATTCAAATTCAAACTCCAAATGTTATTTAAATTTGGTCCACTTGCATTTTCTAAAGTTTGTTCATTTGAAACCAAATGGTCATGTGTATGAAATGCTTCTGAAGTACAAGTGATGTGTGGTGCATTCCAAAGTTTGAAGTTGGAATAGCAATTGATTTGAATTTGAAATAATTCCAATTAAATCAAATAGCAAAAGCTACTGATCCCTTTTTAAGATCAACTCCAACATAGCTGAAAGTTGGAAATTTGGATAGAGGATTTTCTCCTGATCATTTTTCATATATTATATGTTGAATTTGGAGTTAAAATGAATTTTCTATGATTTTTCAAAGTTTCAGCCATTTTCTGGAATTTACTGAATTAAATTAAATGATATAATCTTTACTGCGTCATCACTAGGTCATGCTGACGCCAGGGTTGACCAGTCAACTGACAGGGTGGCCCCACCTGTCAGCCTCAGTGGTTTAAGCCAGGGTTAAAAGCTCTGTTTAAATTAAAACGTGGATTAACTTAAGGCCTAGGGCCCACTGTCAGAGAGAGAGAGGGGGGATTAGAGGGTGTTTAGGCCTAACAGGCCGGCGGTTAAACGCCGGTGGCCTGGGCCACGGCGGCGCTCTGCCGGGGTGGGATTTCGGCCACGGGGGAGGGGGCTGGGGGCACGGGAGCGAAGCTCGCGACGTCGCGCGTCTCCTGGAGCATGCAGGGGATCTCGAGGAGGCCCTGAGCCATGGCTACTTCGACGGGAGGCGGCGGCCGGAGCCACTGGTCATGGCGGATGACGACAGAGGGCACGGGGGTGGAGGGCGAGGGCACCAGCGGTTAGCCCGCGGTCTCCTGCAGCTGTTGGCGCACACGGGGCACCCAGGGGGGCCCGTGGCCACGCCGGCGAGCAGGCCCGCGGCGACGAGCTTACGGCCATGGCGGGGATAAGGTGATTGGGAGCACGGGGAGGAGACCCAGACGGGGCATTCTGAAGAGGACCTCACCGGGAAGACGAAGGTGAGCTCGGGGAGGTCCCGGAGGCACTGGCGGCGACGAATTTCCGACGAGGAGCACGGCGGCCGTGGCGGAGGAAGTCGATGCGGGCGGCGACTAGGAGGCGGCTTGGCTCAAATTGGCGGCGCGGCTTGACGAAGTCGACGTCGAGGAACCGCATGGACACGTCGGTGCGGCGGCCTGTCTCCGTTGGCCGCGCAGGCGCACGGGCTCGTTCCGGCGAGCTCTCGGGGCGGCTCGGAAAAATGGAGGCAGAGGAGAGGAGGGAGGTCGCGAGGGGAGGGAAATGGCCTGGGGCCTTCTGGGCGTCTCCAGAGCGAAGGAGAAGAGGAGGGGAGAGCAGGAGGTGGCGTGGAAGGGGAGGCATGCCCGCCACGCCGCGCACGGCGCGGCTGCCTCTCCTTCTGGCAGAGGAGGAAGACGACAGGGAGAGGAGCCGGGCTAGGCCAGGTGGGCCTTCGCCCGTGGGCGCAAGGTAAGTCTTCTCTGTGTTTTCTTATTTTCTTTTCTGTTGTCTGTTTTCCCAATTAAAATAACTAGGGCATTTATAAAAATCCCCAAACATTTTTATAAAACCTAGGTGACTATATAGAAGTCAACCCCAAGTTTTGGAAATTTTTGAAATTCAAATTATTTGAATTTCAATTCAAATAGACAAAAGATTTAATTTCCAAGCCACTATTTGAATTATTGAAAAATCTATGAGCATGGGATTAATCCCAAATCACTTTTAAAATGATCAGACTCATTTTTAGGATTTTTCAATACATCCAAAAGAATTTTGGAAAAAGATTTATTTCTGGCCTTTTTATTTAATTCATTTATGGCTTTTCTTTTCCGCATTTCCTTTTCTTTTGCAATTTTTTTCAAGATGCAAAAATGCAAGCTAGGTTAAACACAAACCTACTTTGGGGTTCTGACATCGGAATTGAATGATTCCAATTGCATATTGTTAAGCATCATGTCTACTTCCATTACATGTATTGCATGGTCATGATATGCTTGCTGGTCATATAGTTATTGAGCTCCAAAGTTGCTATGTTGCTGTTTTTGACAGCCACCTCTGTTTTTCTCTAAGTCTGTTACTTTGCGATGCCATGTTGTTTGCTTAATATCTTTTGATCTATGATGCCTATTTGCATGATTATTTTTTCCATGCCTTCCCTGTCATGTCTACTTTAGTTCCATATCATTTTTGAGCATGTTTGCATTGATTATCCTGTTTATGCATTGCTCTAAAGTGTGCTTCGTGATGTTGGCAGATTGTGCCCGTAACTTGTTTTGCTTATATCTTTTTAACCGTAACTCCGTTTGGGGTGTTATTTATATGTAACTTGATTAGTTTTTCGTGTACTTTGTGTTTATGCTATTGTTTGCTGCTGTTAACCAAACTAAAATATGGTTTAGGGCAGAACAGTACCAAATCCTTTAATTGTCGTGCGGCACTTACTGTATGCCATGTTTAGGGTGTTGCCTCACTTAAATTGACTAGCATAGATAGTTTACTTTGTGCTTCACCTCTTATCATGTTTGTGTGCTATGCCATGCTTGCCTGAGTTGCCATGTTAATAACCGTTGGTTGATCACCTGTAGCTAAGCAACTTGAACCACCGTAAACGTGTGGTATTCGTCGTGTGTGACCGATACCCCACTTAAACTGTTAGTAACCGTTCTCGACGGTTTGCATGCTAGTCTAGGTCAGGTTCGATGTTTGATCCTACCACATGTTTACAGCCTCTTTCAAACCCATACAGCCATGTCCCCTCCCAGCAAACCATGTACTTCTATGTTACTATTGCTCGTTGCTCAGCCCCTGCTTAGTATGCATGCTTAGGATTCTACGATGTTGCCCTGTTACTCCTTGGGTTTGGGCTATCACATTATTATATTGTTATTGATGATATGATTATTATAATGTTGACTATATTCGACAAAGGATGGAAGGTCTAGGCTATCCCGCCTCGACGCTTTGTTCCATTCGAGTCACCTAGGATCCGAGTTCCGGGTATTGGTTTTAAGACTGAGCGTGCCTAACCGCGTGTGGGATATTACGGGGTCCCCTCTTCTTACCTATCTAACTTCAAACATTTCTAGTGGTGGCCCAAGCTGGTTTTACCATTTGAAAAACGTGTGTGTGCGAGTGTCGACCTCGCAGATTTTCAAACAACTCGGGCCAGCGGAGACAGATTTCCTTTGTTGGTCCAAAACTGGAAGCTCAGGGCTATCCACAGTGTTGGTTTAGTTACCCCGACCTCGTCCAGATGGTAGAGGCCGACTCGAGAGCGCGGCCGGCTTTTGAGTTGGATGTCGACTCACCGGGGGCCACCCGGATTTGTGCGTTGTTAGTTAGAGGGACCTGTCATTCCGGATCTCTTGGGACTAAATCATTAAAATGGTTGCCTATCATGGGTAGCAACTGAAAGAGATGGGCGTGCGTGCGGAGCCTCGTAATGGGCAGTTGGTACACCCCTGCAGGGTTAAATCTTTTCGAGAAGTCGTGTCCACGGTTATGGACGACTTGAGACCTACTCCTTGTTCATAGACAACAACAACTGAGATAATCTTAACAACTTGATCAACGTGTGTGTGTGCCTTGATTGCTTCTTCTTCGTCGGGATGCGAAGAGGAGGACAAGGATAGGATAGGTGTTATGATTGCGTAAGTAGTTGATAGCAAGACTTTTTGGAGGCGATTCCTCATCGAATGCTTGGCTTCTTACCTTACTCTCTAGATCGTTAGCCACTTCATAAATGCTAGTGCGGCAGCAACCTCACCACTTACCCCATCCTTACCGTAAACTACTAGTTGTCCTAGAATGACGAGTGATGAAGTTCTTGCTGGGTCAGATGACCACTACAGTTGGATGCTGAGTACTTCTGTACTCATGATACTACCCCCAAACTCTTTTCAGGGTTCTTGATCGACAACAGGTATGGTGATCGACGTTTCACGTGGAGACTCGACGACGACTAGTTAGGCGGATCCCGGCGGAAGGTCTGGACCCGTGTGGTTATGGGGATCGATGTTTTTCTCTTTGCCACTAGGCATTTGATTGTAGTCTGTACCCAGACATGTATCTTCCGCTGTTGTATTGTATTTAAGGCAGTTGTATGCCGATTGTATGAGATGTTGTATCCTGTATCTGTAACGTTGTGATATCATGTTGGAAATCCGGGGCATATGACTCCGTCATATGTTGCGGTGGGATCGATATGTGCTTCGTCCCCGGATTTGGATGGAAACATCTAGATCTGGAACAGTACCGCATATCGGGCCTCATAGCATGTCAATGATAACATCAATCATAGCATGGCAACATGATCACGGTCAACGATATAAGCACATCACTTTAAAGCAATTTTAAAAGCACGTCAAAGCTTTGCAAAGGTGCAAAGGGTATTGTGGCTTGCCTTTCACCAGAGGAGTGTGGAACACTCCCGGTCTTCGACACCGACAAAACCCTGCAAAAGCGTACTTTCGAAAATGCGCCACCACTCAAATAAAACGGGCCCCGCGGTCAGTGGCCCGTGTAGCCTGCAGGAGGGCCCCGCCCGTCAGATCTCTCTCCTCTGCCCATGCTTCTTCTCCCCCGTGACTGAAACAGAGGAGGCCGGCCCCCGGCGAGCTCGCCATCAAGGCGGGGCGCGGCAGCCAGCCCGTGGGGCGGCGCTGGGTGCGGCCTGCCCTCAAGCACCCGCCGGTTGCCACGGCACCGCGAGGGGTGGCTGGCGGCGCTACCCTACTGGCCGGGCGCGGCGGCAACGGCACGAGCAGCGGGGCTGCTCCAGTGACTTCGATGGGGCGGGAAGGCGGCTGCGGAGGCGAGGGGAGGTGTTTGGGGGGCGACGGGCGCGGCTAAGAGGAGAAGGGGCGCCGGCCTGGCTCAAATTCGAGCGGAGGGACGCCGGCGGCAATGGAGACAGTGAGCGGCAGAGGGGAGCTCCGGCGACGAATCCAGAGGGGGCGGGGGCTAGGAGGGGTGAGGAGGCTGCGGGGTGTGCTCTGGAGTGCTCGGGGCACATCCATTTTATAGGGGGAGGTGGAATCCAAGCTCCGGGCCGCGACAAGGGGGCGGCGGCCGTGGCGTGCAGATGAACAGGCGGCTTCGAGAGCGATGGACGGCCGGCGTGCTGCACTGGGATCCGGGAAAGCCGTGCGGCGCGCGTAGACACGGAGAAGACGACGGTGGCGCACTGCAGCTCGATGTGGACGCCTCGGGCACGCCCAGAGCGCGTCCAGTGCACGTCGCATGCGGCCAAGAGCGTGGTCACCAAAGGGGAGGGTGCAAGTGGGGGAGTTCCATCGTGGCCAAAGGTGTCTACAGTGGAGTCCTTTGAGTGTTGATCACATGGGTATGCCTGGCTCGCCCACTGGATGAACAAGGTGAGCTCTATCTCCATGATAAGTTTGATGCAGCAAACTTGGAGCAGAAGCTGGGATCACATGGTGGGGGTTTGGATAGGGTCAAGTTGTCTTTTGGCATTAGGATAGGAAGGACTACATGTCTGCAAAGTTTGAGCTCAATTAAGCAAATGCACATGGCACTTCCTTTGCAAATGTAGCAATGCTGCAGAAGGTGTTTGTGCTGTGGTGTGGCTTTTACATTGCTCCCCTAGGCATGATATTTTGCATAGCTCAATAATACACTAGGATGAGTATGTACACCAAGTTTTATCTCAAATGGATTAAGCTATCTAGCACTTCCTTTGTAAATGTCCAGTTGGACCAGAAATGCAATGTTGAGGCTAGCATCTCATAGGATTTGTGTAATTGGCTGCAAATTGGTTTACTGGGGTTATTTGGCATGGTGACTATGTGTATACAATTTCATAGCCATTGGACACACATAGCTAGCACTTGCTTCACAATGTGGCCCACTGACCAGAAACTTAAACATGATGGTGCACATACATGGGTGATTGAATTTGGCTCCAATTTGGTTTGGTGGAGTTATTTGGTGGTAGGATCATGCTCAAGAAGTTTCAAGGCAAATGGGATCCCGTATCATGCACTTGCTTCACAATGCCCCTTTGCTGCACCCAAACTTTGGGAATTTATTGTGGGAGTTTGGCTAATAAAATGGTGGTGGAATTTGGTGGAGATCAATTATATGATCATATGAGATTTCAAAAAAAGTTTCACCAGCAATGGATCAAGAGAAATGGCACTCCCTTCACAAAGCTCCATTCTGCCCCCACAGACAAATGAATTTTTCTAGAGGAAAAATCCACATGGGCTATGAAATGTTTTTGGAGAATTTGGCAAGATATGATGTCAATGACATGTGGGAATTATTTGGGGATTTATGGAGCAATATAAATAGGGGTTGCTTCACAAACCTCAAATAATTTGGAATATCCCTTTTATTGGAAAAGGAATATATGGCTTGAATAAAATGGTGGCTTGGATGGGATGGAACAATGGAATGACATGGAGAGGCTTGAAATCAAGGTCCACTTGAGCATGGAAAGAAAATATGCTCAAGTTTCAAGTCCAACGAGGTGCTCAAATTCAAATCCAATAGCAAATCCAGAAATAAATCAGAAAAGTTTTTGGAAAAAGAAAGTTCCAAAATCCAGGGTGAAAACATCCCCGGTTTTTTATCTCGCGCGCGTGGCGTTTACGTTTCTGACCGCCGAGGGTCGGCAAGACCTCCGATTCGGGCAAAACTTCGAACCGCGCGATCAGCGCGTCGAGCCGGTGGCGTTCACCTCGCACTGGAACCGTTCCGATAACACTTTCCGGCGCGCAATAAAAATATCCCGTTTAATTATTAAACGGGGTTTTCGTTCCGTTGGTTGCGGCTGGTCTCGTGCAGATTTCGCAACGGTGATCGGGTGAAACCCGGTGTCGCAAAGGTCGAGTGTCAGGGTTGCAAGGGTCGGTCTCCGTCCTGTACGAGATAAGAGGGGGAAAATCATCGCCGATTGATAAATCGGGGATGCAAACACCGCAAACAATTCAGACAATCAAACAATTCACAGCGAAAACAAAAAATTTAATTTTTGTGAAATCTGGGTTGTTACATCAATGAGAAGAATCATAGGCGAGAGAAGGCCATATGATAGATATGATGTGATGAGTAGGTATTGCCATGCAACAGATGCACATGTGAGCTAAAAGCTCTCCAAGGGAACTAGTGGGGGTGCATCTAACTTGCTTGCTCAAGAAGACCTAGAGCTCTTTTGAGGAGGCTCATCATTGGAATATACAAGCCAAGTTCTATAGTGTGAAGGGTCCCCACATAGATATATGAATGTATGATGATCTCTATGGAGTACAAGGGATAGAGGATGAAGTACTAGTGTGGATCTCTCAAAAGGAATAGTAGTGTGCCCCCTTCTCTCTTTTTTTTCTCTTTTTTCTATTTTTTGTATTTTTTGGTGGCCTCAATGGCTCTTTCTATTTCTCTCATTTGTCCTCTTTGGGATCTTTTGATTTTGTCCTCTTTGGTATCTTCTCCTCACTTAGGGGCAACACTCTATATTTTTCAAGAATATAGGAGATCTTTCACACTTTACAAGGGTACTCACATAAAGAAGAAGTAACTATTATGATGCAAATGTATGCCTCTGCCAGGATACCAGGATATGCAATGATACTAGCGCGTCATGTAGCAATGATTAGGGCAAGGCCCAAATAGCATGAGGCTCATCGATCAAGCAAGTAGCATGTATGACATGAAGATCAAGTCATGAGAAGGTGGATTTTGCATGGCAATGTATCTCAGAAAGGCTATGGAAATGCCTTGATAGGTAGGTATGGTGGCTGTTTTGAGGAAGGATATAAGGAGGTTTATGATGACAAAGCGTATCATGCCAAGGGTTTGGATGTACCGGTGAAGGTGGACGCCAAATCTCGGAGTGAGAAGAAGGCAATGCACGGCACATGAGAGGCTAGAAAAATATGGGAGGTGGAAGTGTCAACTTTCGAATACTCACATTAGTCTGAAGAACTCATGCACTTATTATCGGTAACTCTCAATCTAATCAGGAGGTTCACAAAGATACAAGTACCCCGAGGAGGAGTGTATGGGGGTTTGGTTATCCTTGCGCATCCTCGACTCATGGTACGTGAGTGTACTATAATATTCGAACCCTCCAGAGGTTAGTGATCCATCTAGTATCTAGAGTTCTCAACAGGGGTTTTGGTTTTCGAAAATCACACGGATTGCCAAAAATACGACATCTATCACTAATAGGCTAAAGCTCTTGACACCATAAGTTCAAATATTACTCTAATCAATACCTCAAAACTATTGCAAGTTACTACTACAAAGAGAATAACAACTTCAAGTACCTACTTTCTAGTCAAGACACAAAACACAGTGCAACAAGAAAACTCTCTAAACAAGATAAACATGCAACCTATAGAAAGTTCAACTTGAGACAAAAGAAAAGCTCTAGAAGAAACTAAAGCACTACAACTAAACAGGGCAGTAACTAAGAAAAGAAAAAGAACAACTCACAGCTAAGGAAATAAGCATGCAAATCCTATGAGGAGTTCTAGTTCAAAAGGAGTGTGTTTCTCTCCCACACAAAAGAAAGTTGGGGTCTAACTTGTTACTACAGCAAAAAAAAACGAAAAAAGTAAAGAGCGAGACGCTCCAAGCCTAGCACATAACGCATGAAGTGATAAAAATATAGTGCAACGAGGGACGAACTGATAATTGTTGATGAAGTAGGGGATGCATGGGGGCATCCCCAAGCTTCGACGCTTGAGTCTCCTAGAATATTTGTAGGGGATGCATGGGGGCATCCCCAAGCTTGAGCGTTTGACACTCCAGGATCTTCTTTCATCATCTTCCATCGCACACTTGAAAACTCCCTTCATACATAACTCATTGTAAACTGATTAGAGAGGTTAGTACCCTATTAAAATAATTTTCCTCTACTGCAAATAAAGATTTTCAGGAAGGTCTACTGTTTCTCAAGATTGCCAAAAGGTTTTTGCAAAGAAAAAGCAAGCTTAAGGTTTGCAAAAGTTAGGAGAGACAAAACGTGGCAGAATCTGTGAAAGGCAGAACAGCAGGTAGTAAAGGATTTTTTAGGGGCACTTCTGCATCTCAAATAAAAAAAACTCAGAACATACGAAAGTTCCGTGATTGTATAGAGCATGTTGTGTAAAAAATCATCTCAAAAAGATGAACTGGTGATTTGTTCTGATTTTTCCCGTCACGAGGACAGAATCTGTTTTCTGGACAGCATGTCACAACTTTCACTTCCCTTGTCATACGCGGCTATAACTTGGCACAAAGCTTGAAAATAAAGATACAATTATGTTGCTACAGTAGTAACAATCATCAAGACCACTAAAAACAGAAGTAAAAAACATCTTGGGTTGCCTCCCAACAAGCGCTTTCTTTTACGCCTTTAAGCTAGGCATGAAGATTTTAAAAAATGCTCTCATAAGAATAAGGATTTGAAGCAAAAGAGAGCATTAAGAAGCAAATATGAAACACATTTAAGCCTAACCCACTCCCTATGCATAGGCATATTGTAAGAAAATAAATCAAAGAAGCGCAAAGCGACATGCCTAGGAAGGTGGAACAAGAACAACTTCAAAAGTTTCAACATAAAGAGAGGAGTTTTAGTTATATGGAAGTTTCTACAACCAAACTTCGCTCTCTCAAAATAATTTTCAGTAGTATCATGAACAACATCAAGAATAAAACTATCACATAAAGCATGTTGTTCATGACCTACAAGCACACGTGTATAGTTTTCAACACGGTCTTTAGGATTATAAGATAAATGCAACCCATCACCTTGAACCTTGATAAGAGCACAATTCTCTGGAATATGAGTTGGAGATTTCAAAAGGATAATAGGGCAATCAAGTGTGGGTGCAATATCAAAAATTTCATGCTTAACATGAGGAACTATAGCAAGCTCATCTCTGTAATCATCATCCATAGTGGCATCACGGCCATAAGCATAGAGGGCATCAACTTCATCAAAAAGGGATATTTCAAAAGAATCCATGGGATCATAACACTCATATAAGGTAAGAGTCAAAGAGTTACTCTCAGTAGAAGGTAGACGTGGATGGCTCCATTCTTCCTCCTTTTTTTCGTCACTCTCTTTCTCTTTTTCATCCAAGGAGCTTTCAGGTTCAGCAATTTCTTCTTCCATAGAGTCCTGCAGATCATTAGTCTCTTCCTTTGGGGGAGAGATTCTCTCAAGATGATCAGTAATATAATAATTTGCATCGTAATTTTCCAAATAATAGTTAAGTATAGAAAGACTCTCATATTTGTAAGGGGCATCATCAATATTTTTAAGAAGAGAAGTAATTTCATAGGCACCCTTATAAGCAACAAATTCTTCTATTTCCACTACATCATAAAAATCATAGTTTCTCTTAGCATAAGAAGCTAAGGTTTCATCATCATTGTACTCACATTGGAAAGCAAGGTGTTTGTGCCTCATAAAGCAACAAGATTCATCCCTACAGAAAGATATATTATATATTGAGCACAAGTTTCTAGCATACTCATACAACTGATGTATTTGTTTCCATAAGTGTATCCCCTTTTGAGACAAGCGGTGTTCCTTGTACCAATTTTGTTGATCCTCAGTGAATCCTCCATGCCAATAAGATTTGGTTTCAAAGAAGTCAGACGTTGATTGGCAAGTAAGGAACTAGACATACTATTTTTTTTGGATTTTCGATAAAGGACACGAAGATAAAAACTGACATGTAAACTAACAAGACTAAAAAGCAGAGATAAAAGATAGTGTACAACTCCCCTATCTTGTAGACTGGAGTCCCCGGCAACGGCACCAGAAATTGCTCGATACGTTGAGGAAGATAGTTCTCTCACTTCTCGTTGGTTACCCCAAGTGGAAGGTGAGATGTAGCGTAGCAAAAAAATTCCCTCGGTGAAGATACCAAGGTTATCGAACCAGCAGGACTCCAAGAGATACAAGAAGGTGTCAACGGCGCAGATTGTTGCCGGATGGAGACGAGGTTGACGTGGACCTACACACACAACAAGTAACTTTGCTCCCAACGAGTACAAAGCAGTTGTCAATTCCTTCGACCTTGTTGTTTACAAAGGATCAACGCAAGAGATAATAATAGTGGCAACTGAAAGTAAATTGATGGTGTAAACAATGGTGGAAATATGGACCGGGATCCCATGGCGTTCACTAGTGATGTCTCTCTCCCAAAAGACGATAAAAGTGCTAGAGAGGTAAACAAATCACAGCTGGGCAATTGACAGGATTATAAACGCACCGCAATGCTAACTATGCTACAAAAGAAAGGAAGAGGCTCAAAATCAATGGGAAGGACGCCAAGGTAAGTAGACCAAAATCCATCTGCATCTACTACGAATCATCCACCTTGAGATATCTATCCAGAACATCTCGCTGGTATTAAGTTGCGAATCCCACCCAAAGTGTAAACTCAAAGCAACAGACAACTGCATTAAAAGAACTATGCGTAAAGTAAACAATCCTTGCACCCGCAAGTACAAGCACCGTTGTTTTATCCCTGGTGGCAACAACACATCCCCTAGTCTCATGTTTCTGTCACTCAAGCTAGACATCAGGGGGCTGAACCCACAATCAAGCATAACGCTCCCTCTTGGAGTTGCAACAAATCACTTGGCCAAAGTAAAATATGGCAACGGAGAACATGCAAGAATTAACTAAAGAACACAAATAAAAGAAAACCAAATATATTACTCATCACAATCTGAACATAGTCTCATAATCCATCAGATCCCAGCAAACTCAGCATAGCAACACAGAAAATTACAAAGGTGCCTCGATCATGTGAGGCAGCTCACGAGGTCTCGAAAGCGGAAGCACAAAGAGGGGAGGAGAACATCACATAGCTACTTGTCATGGACCCATGGTCCAAGCGGGACTACTCACAAGACATCCGGGAGGCACCCATGGTGATGGATGGTCTCCCGGAGGGGATTCCTCCTTCCGGCAAGGTGCCGAGGAAGCTTCTCCTGGAAGACCCAATCTTGAAACGGCGGTAGCGGCCGTACAGAGAGGAGAACGGTAATATCGGATCAATATTAGGGGTTTCCTCCGTGGGGGCTCAATATAGGCCAAAGGGGGCACCGAGAGGGGCCACAGGGCAGCCAGGAGGTCTCCTGGCGCGCCCTAGGGTAGGGTCGTGCCAGGGACCCTCCTGGGGGCCTGGTGGGTCCACCCCCTTCCATCTTTATCCCTTCAGGAAGCTTCCGGGACGCTGATTTTTTATATAATTTTTCTGGAATTTATTACGCACCTTTAATGGCCGGAAAACCTGAAATACAAAAATAGCAGAAAACAGTAACTGGCAACTGGGTGCACTGAGTTAATAGGTTAGTCCAAATATGATCAAAAGTGTATGAAATTTCAAGCAAAACATGGCAAAGTCACACAAATCATGCATGGAGCAAGCAGAAATTATAGACACGTTTGGGACGTATCAGATGCCCCCATGCACCCCCAATAAATATTCAAGGAGACTCAAGCGTCTAAGCTTGGGGATGCCCCTGTGCATCCCCTTCTCCATCGACAATCATCAGTTCTTCCTCCGTCACACTATATTTTTATCACTTCATGCGTTATGTGCGATGCTTGGAGCGTCTCGCTCTTAGGTTTACTTTTTAGTTTTCTTTAATTTTGTTTGTTGTTCATAACAAGTTAGAACCCAACTTACTTTGTGTGGGAGAGAAACACGCTCCACCTCAAACTAGAACACATCATAGGATTTTATGCTTATCTTTCTTTTGTTGTGTGTTCTTTATCTTTTCGTAGTTGATGTCATGTTTAGCTCTTAGTTTTCATGTTTATCTTTTTCAAGAGCTTTACTTTAGTTTGTTGCTGGAATTCTCTTTAGTTTTCATGTTTATCTTGTTAAGAGAGTTCGTTGTTGCACTGAGTTGTGTCTTGACTTTAAGTAGGTAATTGAGGTTGCTATTCAATTATAGTAACTTGCAATAGTTTTGAGGTATTGTTGTGAGTAATGTTTGAACTTTTGGTGTCAAGATCTCTAGCCTATTAGTGATATGTGTTGTATTTTGGGCAATCCGTGTTTATTTTAAAAACTACAAAAACTAGTTGAGAAATCTAGCTACTAGATGGATCACTAATGTTTGGAGGGATCGGATATTAGGGTACACTCACGTACCATGAGTCGAGGATGCGCAAGGATAACCAAAACCCCATACACTCCTCCTCGGGGCACTTGTCTCTTTGTGAACCTCCTTATTAGATTGAGAGTTACCGATAATAAGTGTATGAGTTCTTCGGACTAATGTAAGTATTGAAAGTTGACACTTCCACCTCCTCATATTTGCTAGCCTCTTCGGTACCGCGCATTTCCCTCTTCTCACTCCGAGAGTTGGCGTCCACCTCGCCGGTGCATCCAAACCCTTGTCATGATACGCTCTGTCATCATAAACCTCCTTATATCTTTCCTCAAAACAGCCACCATACCTACCTATCAAGGCATTTCCATAGCCTTTCCGAGATATATTGCCATGCATCATCCACCTTCTCATGAATTTATCTTCGTGTCATACATGTTCCTGCTACACTGGCAGAGGCATACATTTTCATACATCATGATAACTGCATCTTCTTTATGTTGAGTACCTTGTAAAGTGTGAAGATCTTCTATACTTCTTGTCAAATAGAGTGTTGCCCTAAAGTGAGGAAAAGATCCAAAAGAGGACAAATTAAAAGATCCCAAAGAGGACAAATGAGAGTTAAATAGAAAGAGCCATTGAGGCCACCTAAAAAATACAAAAAAATAGAGAAAGGGAGAAAAATAAATAAAAAGAGAGAAGGGGGCAACACTACTATTCCTTTTGAAAGATCCACACTCGTACTCCCTCTTATACCTTGTGCTCCATAGAGATGATCATATATGCATATAGCTATGTGGGGACCTTCACACTATATTACTTTACTTGTATAGTCCAATGATGAGCCTCCTCAAACGAGCTCTAGGTCTTCTTGAGCGAGCAAGTTGGATGCACCCCCACTAGTTCCATTGGAGAGCTTTTCTTAGATCATGTGTGCATCCGTTGCATGGCAATCCCTACTCCTCACATCATATATATCATTTGGCCTTCTCGCCTATGATTGTCCTCATTGATGTGAGCCTTTCACACCCTTTTTGTCTTCCTCCTCCACCATATCTCTCTCTTTGCCATCCTAAGTGTCAACTCTCATGTTTACGCTCATCCATTACATGAGTGCTCAAAATATCAAAAGGGAGTGGATCAATTTGACTTGTACCTGGCTACTGGTCTGGGGACGAGTCAAGATAAGATCCCAAAGAAGACTAAGTGTGAAACTTTAGTAGATTGAATTGTCAACAACTACATATTTTTCTCTCGTATTCCCATCTCCCACTTCTTGCACGCAAACACCATGTGGAGAGATTCGAGTCACGGACAGCAAGATCTCTGGCACCTTTATGTTCTTTCGTTCCTTGTTTCAATGCTAATATAGACTCTTTCCTGTTATGACTTGAATTGAATCACATACCTTGATTGCTTTACTTACAAAGTTCTTATATGGTTTTTAGCATGTCACCACAGAAATTATGCTTGTTATCATTTACCTACTCGAGGACGAGCACGAATTAAGCTTGGGGATGTTGATACGTCCAAACGTATCTATAATTTCTGCTTGCTCTTGATACGTCCCAAACGTATCTATAACTCTGCTTGCTCCATGCATGATTTGTGTGACTTTGCCATGTTTTGCTTGAACTTTGATACACTTTTTTATCATATTTGGACTAATCTATTAACTCAGTGCACCCAGTTGCCAGTTCTTGTTTTTTGTTGTTTTTGTATTTCAGGTTTTCTGGCCCTTAAAAGTGCCAAATAAATCCCGGAAAATTTCAATAAAAAAATCAGCGACCCGGAAGCTTCCCGAAGAACCATAGTTGGAAGGGGTTGGACCCACCAGGGCCCCAGGAGGGTCCCTGGCGCGGCCCCACCCTAGGACGCGCCAGGAGGCCTCCTGGCTGCCCTGTGGCCCCTCTCGGTGCCCCCTTCGGCCTATATTTAGCCCCCGTGATGGAACCCCCTAATATCGATCTGCTATTCCCGTTCTCCTCTCTGTTCCGCCACCGCCGCCGTTTCAAGATCGGGGCTACCAGGAGAAGTTGTCCCGGCACCCTGCCGGAAGGAGGAATCCCCTCCGAGAGACCATCCATCACCATGGACGCCTCCCGGATGTCTTGTGAGTAGTCCCCCTTGGACCATGGGTCCATGACCATTAGCTATGTGATGTTCTCCTCCCCTCTTTGTGCTTCCACTTTTGAGACCTCGTGAGCTGCCTCACATGATCAAGGCACCTTTGTAATTTCTGTGTTGCTATGTTGAGTTTGCTGGGATTTGATGGATTATAAGAATATGTTCAGATTTTGATGAGTAATATATTTGGTTCTCTTTTATATTTGTGTTCTTTAGTAAATTCTTGCATGTTCTCCGTTGCCGTATTTTACTTTGGCCAAGTGATTTGTTGCAACTCCAAAAGGGAGCATTATGCTTGATTGTGGGTTAATCCCCTTGACGCCTAGCTTGAGTGACAGTAACATGAGACTAGGGGATGTGTTGTTGCCACCAGGGATAAAACAACGGTGCTTGTACTTGCGGGTGCAAGGATTGTTTACTTTACGCATAGTTCTTTTAATGCAGTTGTCTGTTGCTTTGAGTTTACACTTTGGGTGGGATTCACAACTTAATACCAGCGAGATGTTCTGGATAGATATCTCAAGGTGGATGATTCGTAGTAGATGCAGATGGATTTTGGTCTACTTACCTTGGTGTACTGCCCATTGCTTTTGAGCCTCTTCCTTTCTTTTGTAGCATACTTAGCATTGCGGTGCGTTTATAATCCTGTCAATTGTTGAGCTGTGATTTGTTTACCTCGCTAGCACTTTTATCGTATTTTGGGAGAGAGACATCACTAGTGAACGTCATGGGACCCCGGTCCATATTTCCACCATTGTTTACATCATCAATTTACTTTCAGTCTTTACTTTCCGTTGTCACTATCATTATCTCTTGCGTTGATCATTTGTAAACAGCAAGGCCAGAGGAATTGAAAACTCCTCTGTATTCGTTGGGAGAAAAGTTATTTGTTGTGTGTGCAGGTCCAGGTGAAGTAAGAAATCTTGAGATTGTGAACGGCGCCATTGTTCACTTTACCACCTTCTTGTATCTCTTGGAGTCCTACTGGTTCGATACTCAACCTTAGCATCTTCGCTAGGGGAAATTTGCTGCTACGCTACATCTCACCTTCCACTTGGGGTAACCAACGAGAAGTGAGAGAACTATCATCCTCACCGTATCAAGCTAATTTCTGGCGACGTTGCCGGGGACTCCAAGGTACAACAAGTAGACTGGTCCCGTCAACTTCCTAGCCAGAAGTAATTTTTGGCGCCATTGCCGGGGAGTCCAGTCTACAAGATAGGGGAGTTGCACACTATCTTTTATCTTTGCTTTTTAGTCTTGTTAGTTTACCTTTCAATTTTTACTTTTGTGTCCCTTATCAAAAATACCAAAAATATCTGTTACTTTGCTAGTAATTACCACTATGGCTGGTCCTTTTGCCTTTGGTGAGGCAGAAGTACTTACGTTTACTCAGAGAGGTGGTGAAAGTTTGAAAGATGCTTGGTATAGAATTAATGATTCTCAAAAGAGGGCCACCAAGAAGCAATCCACTACTATCCTGCTTAGAAATTTTTATGTTGGGATTACTTCTTGGAATAGGTTTGTCTTAGACACTGCTATCAATGGGAACTTTATAGAGGCTCCAGTTTGGGAAGCCCTTAATATTATTGAAAATCTTGTTGGAAGTCTCCCCGTTTCTAGCATTAAGGAGGACATTACTCTAGCTCACATTATGAGGAAACTTGAAAAAATAGAGTTAGATATGCCAAGTATCGATAAAGTAAATGAGTTGGATCGTAAGATTCAAGGGAATTTTAATAGGCTAAATAGCTCCATGCAAAATTATCAAAACTTCGGAGACTATCAAATCCCTTGATTAGAAGTCTTCTAGGATAGAAAAGATTGAGGAAGTTATTGAAACTTTAGGAACTACCTTTTCCTCAATCAAAACCAAAAATGATGAAACTCCGGAAAGAAAGTAACCCAAGTTCGTTTACGTCCCTAAGGTTCCTCGAGCTAAAGCTGACGCACCTATTGCCAAGAGAGTTGAAACAGTGAAGACTTTGGAGGAGACACCTATCTTTAATTTTCATGAAACTCCAATTGACTTTCCTCCTTTTGACTTTATTCCTAGAAGAATTTTTATTTGGCCTTTATTTGAGAAACCTCTTAAGACTAGTGTTACAATTGAAGAGCTTTTTGATGATCTTGGTGATGGTTCATTTGATACAACTTAATCTTTTGCTTTATTCCTAGCTTAAAGGCGTAAAAGAAAACGCTTGTTGGGATGCAACCCAAGATGTTTTTTATTTCTATTTCTAGTGGTCTTGATGATTGTTACTACTGTAGCAACATCATTGTATCTTTATTTTTCAAGCTTTGTGCCAAATATAGCCTCATATGACAAGGGAAGTGAAAGTTGTGACATGCTGTCCAGAAAACAGATTCTGTCCTCGTGACGGGAAAAATCATAGAAACTACATGTTCATATTTTTGAGCTGAATTTTTTACACAATGTGCTCTATACAATCACGGAACTTTCGTATGTTCTGAGTTTTTTGATTTGAGTTGCAGAAGTATCCCTAAAAAATTCTTTACTACTTGTTGTTCTGTTTTTCACAGATTCTGCCACGTTTTGTATCTCTTTAATTTTGCAAACGTTAAGCTTGCTTTTTCTTTGCAAAAACTTTTTGGAAATCTTGAGAAACAGTAGATCTTCAAGAATATCTTTATTTCCAGTAAGGGAAATATTATTTTAATTGGGTACTAACCTCTCTAATCAGCTTATGATGAGTTGTGTATGAAAGGAGTTTTCAAGTGTACGATGGAAGATGATGAAAGAAGATCCTGGAGTGCCAAGCGCTCAAGCTTGGGGATGCCCCCATGCATCCCCAATAAATATTCAAGGAGACTCAAGCGTCTAAGCTTGGGGATCCCCCCGTGCATCGCCTTCTTCATCAACAATTATCAGTTCGTCCCTCGTTGCCCTATATTTTTATCACTTCATGCGTTATGTGCTATGCTTGGAGCGTCTCGCTCTTTACTTTTCTTAGGTTTGTTTTTGCTTTGTTTGCTGTTCATAACAAGTTAGACCCCAGATTTCTTTTGTGTGGGAGAGAAACACGCTCCGCTTGAATTAGAACTCCTCATAGGATTTGCATGCTTATTTCCTTAGCTGTGAGTTGTTCTTTTTCTTTTCTTAGCTGTTTCCCTGTTTAGTTATAGTGATTTAGTTTTCTTCTAGAGCTTTTATTTTGTCTTAGGTCAAACTTTCTATAGGTTGCATGTTTATCTTGTTTAGAGAGTTTGCATGTTGCACTGAGCTTTGTGTCTTGACTAGAGAGTAGGTAATTGAAGTTGTTATTCTCTTTGTAGTAGTAACTTGCAATAGTTTTGAGGTTTTGACTAGAGTAATGTTTGAACTTATGGTGTCAAGAGCTTTAGCCTATTAGTGATAGATGTCGTATTTTGGGCAATCCGTGTGATTTTCGAAAACCAAAACCCTTGTTGAGAACTCTAGCTACTAGATGGATCACTAACATCTGGAGGGTTCGAATATTAGAGTACACTCACGTACCATGAGTCGAGGATGCGCAAGGATAACCAAACCCCCATACACTCCTCCTCGGGGTACTTGTCTCTTTGAGAACCTCCTGATTAGATTGAGAGTTGCCGATAATAAGTGCATGAGTTCTTCGGATTAATGTGAGTATTCGAAAGTTGACACTTCCACCTTCCCATATTTTTCTAGCCTCTCCTGTGTCGTGCATTGCCTTCTTCTCACTCCGAGAGTTGGCGTCCACCTTTGCCGGTACATCCAAACCCTTGGCATGATACACTCTGTCATCATAAACCTCCTTATATCCTTCCTCAAAACAGCCACCATACCTACCTATCAAGGAATTTCCATAGCCTTTCTGAGATACATTGCCATGCAACATCCACCTTCTCATGACTTGATCTTCGTGTCATACATGCTACTTGCTTGATCGATGAGTCGCATGCTAGTTGGGCCTTGCCCTAATCATTGCTACATGACGCGCTAGTACCATTGCATACCCTGTTATCCTGGCAGAGGCATACATTTGCATCATGATAGTTACATTTTCTTTATGTGAGTACCCTTGTAAAGTGTGAAAGATCTCATATATTCTTGTAAAATATAGAGTGTTTCCCCTAAAGTGAGGAAAATATCCCAAAGAGGACAAAATTAAAAGATCCCAAAGAGTACAAATGAGAGAAATAGAAAGAGCCAATGAGGCCACCAAAAAATACAAAAAGAGAGAAAAAAGAGAAAAAGGAAATAAAAAGAGAGAAGCGGGCACACTACTATTCCTTTTGAGAGATCCACACTAGTACTTCATCCTCTATCCCTTGTACTCCATAGAAATCATCATACCTGCATATAGCTATGTGGGGACCCTTCACACTATAGAACTTGGCTTGTATATTCCAATGATGAGCCTCCTCAAACGAGTTCTAGGTCTTCTTGAGCAAGCAAGTTGGATGCACCCCCATAGCAGTTTTATCGTCTTTTGGGAGAGGGACATCACTAGTGAACATCATGGGACCCCGGTCCATATTTCCACCACTGTTACACCTCCAATTTATTTCCTGCTTTTACTTTATAGTAGTTTTCATTATCATTATCTGCTGTGTTTGATCCTTTGTAAACAACAAGACCGGAGAGATTGACAACCTCTCTGAACTTTGTTGGGAGCAAAGTTATTTGTTGTGTGTGCAGGTCCAGGCGAAGCAAGTGATTATTATAAACGACGCGTCACTTGCCGAACCACCTACTTGTCGACCTTGGAGTCCTACTGGGCGGACTCTAAACCTTGGTATCTTTACCAAGGGAAACTTGCTGCTACGCTACATCTCACCTTCCACTTGGGGTAACCAACAAAGGGCGAGAAGCCATTATCATCTCTCGCGTATCACGTGTCCATGATTTTTTAGTCAGGAGTAAAGATAAAGGGCCAAATGGGGGCCTCAGGGGTGGCCCCACCTAGCCAGGCGACCATGTGGCGCGACCAACCCCTGGTCGTGCCTTGTGGCCGCCTGGGCTAGGGGAAACCCCCTCCAAGTGCCCTTCTGGCTCCGTGGGTCTTCCGGTAAGTTGAAATTTCTTGATTTTTTGGGGATTTTTCCGAGAAACTTCATTTTTCACTTTTTTCTACACAATAACAGACATACATGCAGCTTTGTTGAAAACAACGTCGGTCCGGCTAGTTTCATTCAAATCATGCGCGAGGCCAAAACAATAGAAAAAGTGTTTGAAAAAGTAGATACATTTGGGATGTATCAGCTCCCCCAAGCTTACCATATTGCTTGCCCTTAATTAATTCGGTTCAACGAACTGAACGCAATAAGGAAAACTTTGACAAACACATTTGCTTCACATTATGTGCATAAACCTAGACTATGATCAGATCTATCAAACATTAGAACAATGCTACAAAGACAATGCACAAAACGACCCTTCAAACTCATGAAAAGATCACAAAGAGCTAAGAATAAATAATATACAACTGAAAATTACTATAAGATTACAACGCTCATAGCTTGAACATAGTAGAGTGGCATCTCGCTTGTCCCCATAAGTGAACCAAAACATAAATGCAGAGGCACCTCCAAAGTCCTGAAGGAGACTAGAAGTACAAATTTCAGATTTAGCCATATCATAATCATGCAGAATACAATGGTACTTTGGGAGAATGCATATTATACTAAGAATGAAAATCATGCTCTCTATGTTGGTGCTTTGAAAGAAGAAGGTGAAGACTCTCAAACCGTGGCTTTTGAAGGAAAATTTGAATACTCATGGTCGAAAGCAAAGACTAAACATGTACGAGAGCTCGATGCTTAAATCAAAGATAAATTGCTTTTGCGAGTGTAAATTTCTAGTCAACGGTTTACGACAAAGGTTCTCAATATCTTTCATGCCAACTACATTAATGGCGGTTCCCATGCTTTTTTCTTTTGCCTACACTCCCCCTCCACCAATCATACACAAGTCATGGCTAGCATCTGCGGGTGTTCTCCATACAATCTCAAGCCTTGAGGAGTGTAAGTTTTATTTTTTTATAAACCATTTAGAACTGGACATTCTCCAGTCCAACCTCTGCCTCGTAATTTTGACTAGTTAAAACTTTGTCAACGAGTAAAATATTTTTAGCATGAAAGATATCGATCATCCCTACCGCTTCATAAGCTTGTACGGGTACAAAAAGGAAACTTATTTGAAAGTTCTTGAGATGTTACAAGAAAGTCTTCATTAGGAATGACAAGTAAATACCATATATAGGAAGATATAGTGGACTCTCATGACATAACTAATTTCAAGGATTTTGGATGCACAAGCAATCTGTCCGCTTAGTACAGGTGAAGACTAGCAAAAGACGAGAAAACGACCACCTAAAGAACATTAACGGACATAATCATACAGAGCGATCAAACAACATTAATTATGTACATGCAACAACAAATATAATATACTCGTTTGCACAACATAGCAATTGAAACCTCCCACCAGCACCATCACACACACACACACAAACATATATATATATATATATATATCATTTCAAAATATATATCAGATTGCATAATATCAACATATACTCCTCGACATAATCATATACGTTTGGGGCTAATAGTATATACTCCCTGCATCATATTCGAGAAATACGAATGCATAATTGACAGTCACACACACATATAATTGAGCATCACATTACGATAAAATTAAGCTTTTAGTTATCTTGCAAGCACATATATATAGAAATTAAGGTTCCAAGCATTACATAAATAGATATGTACAGTTCACAGTACTGATGAACTGCACAAAAGGTTACCATATTGTTCCTCATGCCATACAAGCATTCAACATATTAACAACTCAATCACATCAACTACACAAAAGGGCGTCTAATCATCATCACTCTAGCTAACTAATTAGCTTGTGTAAGTTAACGACCAGTGGGGCTGGAGGGAAACAACTAACGGATCGACGACACACACACATATATATATATATATATATGCCTTGTCGCGCAACGCCACACGATCGTCTTGCCTTCAGCAGCCTCTCAAGCGCAAGAGCAACCGAAGCTTACCTCCACCGACGCTGTAGCCGTACCCGCTGATGTTGCTGCAGCCCGCACTCTGGCGTGCCTCGCCTTCTGGTTCTCCCTCCAAATCTTCCTCCTCTTCGCCTACTGTTCATCGCTACAGGGCGGATTTGCCGGGCCCGGGGCTACTGGGGATGCACGCGGCTGGCGTTCACCCCGCCTTGGGCGGAGAGAAACTTCAAGAGCCTCACCCATCGTTGGTCCCTCCAAATGGCCCTCCTCTTCTCCTGCCCTGGAACTTGGGCCTCCCGACGACGGTACTCCCAGCGCACGATTTGGGACTCCGGCTGGGGCTCAGGATGCAGACGGACGGCGTCGAGGTCTTCTTACAGAGACCACACCATCGCTAGCGCAACCATGCTTCGCTCCTCAATGCGGAGGAACTCCATGTAGCGCTCCTCGTTGATGGATAGGGCTTTGGCCAGACTTAGCTTGAGATATTTGTCTTCGTCTTGCTCGCTGTTGCCCTTGTCGTCGCCGCCGGCGGCGGCAACCACCACGGACCCCGTTGTCGCGATGACATCTCCCTCCACCTCTTCTCCCCCGTCCTGTTGCTTCTCGGCGTATCGACGGGCCAACATTTCTTGCCGGACCGCATCTTGGTCCTCTGTGAGCAGGCGGTGCGGGTGCATACGAGGCAGCACCAAGCCCGTGCAACACCTATGGTGGCAGGTCGACGGGTTGTGACGCATATTAGCCATCGGCGCGGCTTATCGGTGGCTCAATGGCAATGGCTATGGCGTCGTCGGGGGGAGAGCTCGGTGAAGAAATGGGGATAAAACTTAGATGTGTCAACGGATTGGGGTTTTCTATCGCAATAAGAGTCGCCGGTCCACCAAAAGAAGGGCGGGAACCGGGTCACCGAAGGTAGCATCCAACCGTTGTATAAGCGACATGTGCACACCAGTGAAAAATCGACGGCACAGATGAAAGCAAATTTAGGCGCTCCGGTGGGAACTAGATTCGTCCAGTCCAGTACACACTAGGGACTAGGGAGGAGAGTTAGGGGTCTGTCCTGTCACTTTAAGCGATAGAGATGGCCAGTTGACTGACGGGCGTGCATATCTACCCGTCTATGATTATTGCAAAGAAACACACTACGAACTCACTATTTGCCTAGAAATGTTCGTCTCAAACCATTGGAATAACAAAACGTTTATGAAGGATTCATTTATCTGTGATAGTTAAATTTTAAAAAGCGTTCACAAATTATTACTAACAATTTCAATGAACACATTGTATATGATAGATCTAACAATGCACATGAGTGGCAAGAACGACCTATCTGTATATATATATAGAAATTAAGGTTCCAAGCACATATAATTGAGCATCACATTACGATAAATTAAGCTTTTAATTATCTTGCAAGAGCGCGCGCATACACACACACACACACATATAGGTACCTCGCCTACATACCGTTAGATCATACCTTGATTTCATCGATAAAGAAACTATGCATTAATACCTTTTGAAGTAAGGTATGTATTAATATCTAGAATTAATGTACCTTTTTAAGTAAGGTATGTATTAACACCTGGAATTAATGTAAAATTTGAAAACAAAGCAAATATACCTTATGCTAATCAAGATGTCCAAGCACCTAAGAGTCCCAAATAATTTTCCTATATATATATATAATTAAGGTTCCAATCATTACATAAACTAGATAATACCCCGCGCGTTGCTGCGATATCTGTTAAAAAAGAATGTGATGTTTTAAAACATGTGGAAATTTATTAAACAAAGTATAATTTCATTGCAATTTATTTTTAAAATATTTTTTAAAGTAAATTTTTTTAAGAAAAATGATGAAAAATCCAAAAATGAGTTTGATTTTTGGTTTGTTAATTTAGTTACTTGACAATATATCGATAATGCGATATGAGACAAAAATAACGTTGAGTAGATACAATGAAGATGTGTTTCCCTTGACTAAACCTAAAACAATGATATCAACTATATATGTATATTTATAAAAAAATGTCACATGGAAAAATAAAATGCGATGTAACTCATAATTTGATTTTCTATAAAAAGTTGCTTATAAATTATGAAGTTGAGTGCATAAAAAAATTATTATTTATTTGTGATAGATTGCATGCACATTCAAAGTTAATGGGAGCATGTCATGAAGAGTTAGTGGGAGAGTTTTTACATTATGGGTCTACTTGATGATGTGGATAGTTTGTATGTCAAGATAAATTGTTAGTGGGAATGAACTATTTATGTATTATAGATATATATGTACAATTCACAATACTGATGAACTGCACGAAAGGTCACCATATTGTTCGTCATGCCATACAAGCATTCAACATATTAACAACTAATCACATTAACTGCACAAAAGGGCACCTATCATCATCACTCTAGCTGACTAATTAGCTTATGTAAGTCAACGGCAGGTGGGGATGGAGGGAAACAACCAACGGACCGACGACACATATATATATGCCTTAACTCGCAACGCGAGAGCTTACCTCCACCGACGCTACAGCCGTACCCGCTGCTGTTGCTGCAGCCCACACTCTGGCGTGCCTCGCCCTCTGGTTCTCCCTCCAAATCTTACTCCTCTTCGCCTACTGTTTGTCGCACACAGGTTTTCCAGAAAAAGTATGTGCGATGAATTGTCCATTGTCCACGATTCGATCTCCTACCCACGATTGTGTTCTTGTAGCGTATGCGATGAATTCATCTGCGACGGTTTTCAGCTATGGTGTGCGATAGGAGATGCTTAATAGTTATGTCCTGTACTAGTGCAATATACACATAACAAAGTTGATAACTCACATCCAGTAGATATGATAACTCGCGCATAAACACTTTGATTACTTTTTGATTCGAAAGAGAAATTTACATAACGGTAAATCTTAGTCTTTCTTTATCCATACCAAAAATACGAGTATATGTCTTGTTAAATGAAAGAAATATATGCGTCATATTAGTTTGAATTAAACCGCTAAAATATGGTACCATCAGTACAAAACGACATGGTGCTGATAAAAAAAACAAAATTTTACAGTTATTTTAGAACAAGGCACAATGTAAACATTTACATATATGAGCATACATTTACTTGTAAACACACGCACACACATTCTACCCCTATTTACTACGACGACATTTTAGTAAGTCAAGGTAACAAATCAAGTTCCTCTTTATTCCAGTGCCCCTGGTTGAACTTGAGGAATGAGGGGGAAAAAGCTTCAAATTTCAATCCACCCACATCGCCAAAAGCCCAAAACCCCAGTCGGCCAACGCGCGTCCCCGGGAAGCAAAAGCAAATGGAAATCCAAACAGAGCCCGACTCCCCGACCCCTGCCCCCATGCCGCGCTCCGGCGACACCGCGGTCGCCGAAGGGACCGCGACTCTCTCTCCCCCACCGTCGCGCCCGCAGGGCCCCGCGTCGCCTTCACAGCCGCTCTCTCCTCGGGATGACGTGCTCCCCCTCTCCCCTCCCCGCGACAGCCCCGCCCGGCGCCGCCGCTCTAAGACTCTTCGCGCCGCGGCCGTCGACCAAGGCGCGGGGGCTGTTGGGTCTCCGCGAAAGAAGCGCCGGGGGGCGGGGGAGCCGCGCACGGCCACGTCGCCAGAGAAGAACGCGAGGCGACCCCGGCGGCGGCTGGAGACTGATGGCGGGAGGGAGTTGACAGCGAACGAGGCGGCCGAAGAGGAAGCGGCGGGTAAGAACCAGAGAAGAAAGACCGCAGCGCAGCCTATGCGCGCTGTGAAGGAGAAGAAGGGTTCCAGCCTCGCTTTGGTGCCTTGCCCTCCCATCAGTCCAACCCTAAGTAAGCGAGCAATCGCTAATCCCCTTGTACCTTAATTGCCATTTTAGAGTTCACAGAGTGCCGGACGGAATCCTACAGATTTTGGTTGATGTAGGATATGCTGCTTCAGGCGATATTGTTTTTGATGTTGCAATGCAGTTCTATTTATGCACAAGTAACAGTATGGAAATTGCAAACTACTGCACAGGCGTAGGGGATATCTAGCTTGACATGCGTACATCCATGATCTGATTGTACTATTAGGTTTGACAAGTTTTTGGTTGTAGAAAGTGCTGTCACCTCCTTTCTATAGGTCTTGGTGGATATTCTTGTGTGACTATGCTCTTTTTTCTTTTATATTTTGCCATTAATTTGTGACATTTTTTATGGATAGTGTCAATTTCTGGCGCTGGATTGAATTTCGAGCTAAGAATGAGTATTTTCAATTTTTGATTGTGATTTTAGTAAAGGCTGCCGCCTCTTTCTTTCATTAACCTATGTATGAATGGTGGTACAGAGTAGGGTGTTGAATATGAGCCTCAAATTCTTGTCAGTCAAATTTTCTAAACTAATTCTCTAGCTACAACACTGTTAGAGTAAGTTGAAGATCTTGTGCAGCGGACACAACACATGAGACTGAATCAAACGAGTCATGGCACGGTCCAAAGGTGTATGGTGATGGTAAATGACTGTAGAGCATATGATAGTCCTTGCTGCATGTTGTGTGCTGACTCTATAGTCCAACAAAGTGGATTGTCCACCATTGAGGCGCGGAAGGTCTGCTTTTGGCACCAAATGTCTATGGGGACTCTCTGACTTTGTTGTGGATAGTCCGCAACCAGGAAAAGCAGGGAGCTCAAGCTGTGCTGTAATTTTACCAACCTGAGATCAAATTGACACAAATTTAGCTAAAGGTGTTAAATCAACGTGTTAAACATTTATGCGGATTTATATCTGCCTAACCTATAAATAAGGGCATGTTTGGTTTCTATCTACACTTTGCCACACTTTTGTGCCACAAGTGTGGCAAAGTGTGGCCAGCGTTTGGTTGCAGCCAAAGTTATGGCATGCCATATTTTTTTAGTCACATACCCCACTTGTCATAGACTTGGTTGCTAGCCAACTTTTGCCACAAGTGTGGGGACCAATTTTGCCACCACAGAAATTGTAGCATATCGTGATGGATAATTGGTGGACTGCCATTACCTTGTCAACACGCTCCTATAAGTCCGTAGTTGTTTCATTCGAACAGTGTTTCCAACTAACCTGGATTGGGATATTCGTTCGAACTGGGTTATAGTATATAATTTTGATGCATATTCCTAACCAGGCCTGCATACTATCTAATTCAAAATGTCCACATCTATTTCTGCTGACCAATTTTGGTTTTGCCTATCAGTCTATGAGTGAGACTTGTTTATCTGTACTTAGTAGATAAACCATTGTATTGTTCATACATGTCAGTCACAATTTAATAAATTGTTCCAGAAAAATAGTATGTCTTGCTTTTTGACATTGTTTTATTTTGGCATTACAGTTTAAGTTACATATGTGTATTCCCTTGCTAATGTCGTTAATTCCTATTTGAGTACCAGGTGCAGAGAATGTAGAGCAGTTTGACTGGGAAGGTCTTTGGGAAAGGGTTGTCGACTTGGTGATGTGGAAGAATGTTGGGAGATCAGCGTTTTGGTTTGGCTCTGGGTCGATGCTTTTCCTCTCTTCCTCCTTTTCAAGAAATGTCAATTTCAGGCATGTGCAACTTCTACTGTAGTTCATCCATGCATTGTTCAGCATATTACACATTGAAAAATTAGGCTGTGCTATCCTGACCACCCATATATAGAAATTACCACAGCAAATGGACTCGCAGAGCGGTCTATTAGGGATATAAAGTGACATTCTGGCACTTACCACCATCTCTTCATTGTCACAACATTTAGTTCGCCGCTTAAGGTTAAGATGGGGTATGTCGGTGTAAAATGGATTTGTTCTTGTACTTTTGAAGACATTATTTTCTGATTTCAACGACACTGAAGCATAATTTGCAACCAGATTTTAGAAGAGAAAAGAAGAGAAAATCGTGGCTGCGTGGTTAAACCCATAGAAGCTCTTACAAATTTCAGCAGGGACATAGAAATACTAGCGGCACCTTGAAGCCATGAAACAGCTGCTGCCTGTTAGGATGCAACTTATTCTATTGCATAGCCGAAGGGGCATATATATACTATACAAGACTTGGGGTACAAGGAACTCTAGACTAATATGGACACCTAGAGAGACCTAGACCTGTACTATTACACCTTAACACCTCCCTCAAATGCAAAGCGTATGCAATATCATTTCATTTGAAGAAGTCTAACAACAACAACAACAACAACAACAACAACAAAGCATGTCAGTCCCAAAGAAGTTGGGGTAGGGTGTACAAAGAGAATCACTCCCGGTTGGGTGTCACATGAAAAGAGCTAGCTGAATCTAGCATCCACACTACACTTTTTGTTGACCATTTGTCTTATACTACAAGGACATCTATACCGCGAGTCATCACCATGAGTAGCCACATTAGCACTCGACCCACCACCGAGACATGGTCAATCCTTTCGCGTAAGTCCCCACTGCTTACACTTTTGACATTGCACTTTCTTTTTCTTGTTTTTCCCTGCCTCATATCCCTTCCTCCACTCCTCACCCTTGACTAGCAAACCTTCACCATGAGAGACTTCCACCGTCTTCTTCTTTCTCATATTATAAGATAATAATGCTGCAGTAATATCCTCATTCTTGACGGTCTCCTTGCCGTGTGTCAAAGTAGTGATCAAATGGTCATAGGACGATGACAATGAACAAAGAAGGAGAATCTCCCTATCCTCATCAGCAACCGTTGCACCCAAGCGTGCTAGATCCATCACGACTTGATTAAAGACATTTATGTACTCCACAAGATTCGACCTCTCTTGCATTTTCAAACCATATGTTTTTTTTGCTTCAAATACACCTTGGTCGTCCCAGTCGTGGACATAAATTGACTTTCCATCTCCTAGATCTTCTTCGGCGAATTCTCATCCACCGCATCATAAATAACCTGGTTCGACATACACAATCGTACAGACCCGTCTGCTTGTACACGTATGCGTTCGATCTCGTCGTGTTGGCGTTGAACACGTGACGCGCTGCTTGCTGTTGATCTTGATTGTTTTCGTCTTGGACTAGATCTTCTTGATGTTCCCTATCGGTGTGTCCTGTGCGATCGCAGACAAGATCTGACCGGATCATCGCATTCTCGAAGAGACCTCCAACCATCTTCCACAACCACGATCTCTTCAAGACCTTTTCTAGATCAACACGAATCACAACCTCCGAACAACCTAGCTTTGATACCACTTGCTAGAATTTATTCAAGGTACGCGGTTGATCCACCGAGGAACAAGCAATTGCAACACGATGACGACACCGAGATTTGTTAACGAGGTTCATCGACCATTAACTAATCCCTGGGGCAATAAATACGGGCACCCCTCCCCGTGATACCGCAAAACTAGTTGCCCAAGTGTCGACATGCGCCACCGGCTCCCCCTGCGTCTCTTGCTATTTAGTTGTTATAAGTTACAACGTGGGGTGCCTCCTCATATATAAGAGGCCAAGATTACAACGTGTTTGGCTCCGAACTACAAGTATCCTACCCACACTACTACACCAAGTCCTATGTAACCCGAACTCGTACATGATATTTGACACAAACTCAACAAAAAGGTTCAGAGACGGCCACAAAAGTTGTATAGAAAGGACCAGGCCAAGAAAAAGAGGTTGGCGGATAAAGGTATGCCGATCAGCTTGAGTTTAGACGGCATGGCGGATGTAGCGTCGTGAAGCAGCGGGCGAGAGCCGCATGAGATGAAGTGGTGGCTTGAAGGGTGCACGTGACCAGCAATTGGTTGAGGTGTTGTCGACCGGGACGGGTAGGAGACAGAGACCTGCGACTCCAGACGGGGATGTTCGACACGCAAAGGAGAATGACATGGCGGAGCTCTAGCAGTGAGGCGCGTTTGCCTCTTGGAGATGGTGAAGGGTAGTGCTTGATCTTGGCGTCGAGGAACCGAAAATCAACTTGGGATGTGGTGACAGCGACTTAAGGAGGTTGGCCGCGAGCAACACACGAGCATAGACGATTTGTGGAAGACAGCGCGGTTGTAGATGAAGATGACGTTGTTAAGCTTAATGCACTAGCCAATGCAACCAAAAGTTCAATTGGTGGAAAGGGCTAGGCAATCCACATATACAATTCAACACCCCTCTCACGTGTGACGCGGAAAGTCAACACGTGGATAGACTTTCCGCGTCACACATGAGAGGGAGTGTTGAAGTGTATATGTGAATTGCCTAGCCCTTTCCATCAGTTCAGACTTTTGGTTCCGTTGGCTAGTGCACGAAGCTTAACATGGTATCAAAGTCAAGGTCTTGAGTTCAAGTCTTGGCTTTTGTAGTTTATCTAAAAAATTGTTATAGCGCCTCCTTTGTCCACGTATGAGCCTCTTGAGCCATACCTCTGAGTCTATCCATGTGTTGACTTTCCGCGTCACACGTGAGAGGGGGTCTATCCATGTGTTGACTTTTCGCAGCACACGTGAGAGGGGTGTTGAAGTGTATATGTGGATTTTCTAGCCTTTCCATCAGTTCAGACTTTTGGTTCGTTGGCTAGTGCATGAAGCTTAACAGACGCGTGCGAGATGTGTGAGGACATGATCCTATCAAGGGTGTGAAACTTTTTTGTAACTAGTGAGTGCGTGAAACTTGATGAGGGCGTGCTAGGGGGGGGGGGCGTACATGCCTGATCTAAATGGGAACAAAGCAACATAAGAGATGCAAGCGGGAGGCAGCAGCGAGGCGTATCTGGGGAGGCCGATCAAAGATATCGATCGGGGAAGAACAAGGAGACCGATCAACTCAACTGAAGGAGATTGGAAAAAATAATTTGATCGGCAAGAGACCGATTGATGTTGTCTTGTATAAGGGGTCTCTCACCATGTTGGTTTCAGCCTCATGGGCTGGGCCGTGAGGCCCTTAGCGGATTCCGTCTTGGGCCGCTTTGGATAGCCTATGACGGGTAAAAGGAAGGTTCGCGAAGACTCGCGGTAGAAGACAAGACGACGAGGTCGTGGAGGATCCTACCTCCTTTATACGTAGCCTACTAGGTTCCATGTAACCCTAGGACACCCCCTCGGGTGTAGCATACAAGCCGTGGGGGTCAGGCTCCTAGGACTCACAATACAATCTCTCAGTACTCTGTACTTTGCATACTCTCCAACATAATAAAGAACAAGCATGAAGTAGGGCTTTATCTCCTCAGAGTGCCTAAACCTAGGTAACTTTGTGTCTTTTACCATCGACTCTTGATCATCTAGCTCAGGATAACCTATCAATGGATTTGTCGGAATTACCTTGGACAACGATGTCTCATACAAGTCCTGCTAGGTGATCGCCGCGTCTCGATGGGAGTGAATATCAATCCTCAGATCGGTTTCAACGTGCTCTTTCCGCCAAGACAATTGATAGTCTTCAGCGGTGTCACCTTCGTCGCCAACTCGGCTGGTCACCTTGGCTAGATCAAGCCCTTCACTCCAGACCAAATCGTCAGATTTGCCGGTAAGGAGTACACTGTTGGTCATCCCCGCGAGCTGATCCCCACGAGTTTGGCTTCTTGCCAGCCTCAAGAGTAGCACAAGTCTCCCGCCACGGACGAGATGCTAAGTCAGGCCTGAAGTCGGTGAGAGAATTCTTCATCAGATTTAATGTCAGGTCGGATATTCAAGTCACCTTCCTTGAGCCAGATGTTAAATCGGGTTCAGAGAAAGCATGATGAAACCCCTTCGAAGCCGACTTTGAGTCGCACCTTGATACCAATAACCATTTGTAAGGAACCCGCCTCGAGGTCATTTACATAACGCGTTATGAGGCTATGCCCCCGAGCTTTGATGCCAAATCAAGAGCGGGAGGATTGTCACAAACATCTCTTAGATCTAATGTTAGGTCGAATCCAAGAGCTCGCAAGATCGGATTTCTCGATCTTGGTGTCAAGACCAGTCTGAAAACCCCTTGTGGGTAAAACCCCCAGGTTGCCTGACTTCTCTGTTTGCCTTTGAAGTACTTCTCGTTTGCCTTGAGCCGAGATAGAAGCCGATGGATGCTAGTATGGATATCCAAAGCAGATTTGCAAAACGCACGACGATAGACCAGAAAATTACTTTTCGACAAACAAAATAAAGTAGACGAATGAAACTTAAAGTTTTTTACATTCCACTCATCAGCATTACGAGGTCAATCTACCACTAATTAACTACTCTATGATTCTTTCCAGGAGACAATCCACCATTGTTAAACAAGCATAGGGCAATACAGTTTCAAAATACTGGTTAGGCTCAACCTCCACTCCTCAACCCAAGGGATTGACCTCAACAATCGGTTGAATGTCCAGATTTGGGTAGTGTGCTTGAAGCATAGCCCACGCCTAGCGAGCACCTTGGAGTGCAGAAGTCCCTTCCCAAGCATCGATACGAAGAGGAGCTTGATGGAGTCAAATGGCAAGCTTGAAGAAATTATCGGGGATAACTTCTCCAGGCCAAAGGACGAGGCATATCGTCTCCATCACCGGACGACCAAGTTTCTGCAGCTCCCAGAGTTGCTTTAACTGATCTCCACGTATCGTCGAACAAGTTTCATCCAAGAAGCCAGAATTGAAGAAGTTGCTCGTGCTTGGGGCGATTGCTCCCACTATAGGAATGGGTTGCCGTGGCTATGCTCCAAGGAAGGTCGGTGAAGAAGGCTGAGGAGGACCAAGCCCGAGTTAGCTTGGAATAATCGCGACGCCCAAAGATGATGTCCAAGGCTAGTTTCACCTCCTTCTTAACGCGAGCATGGTGCTCTTTGGCCTCCTTAAGGAGAAAGGCATGTTTCCCGAGCTCTTCATTAAGAGCCTCACCCCCTTAATTAGTCGAACTCAAGAGGTTCACTCCCCAAGGTCCTCCGACATGCACGACTTCATCTTGAGCCGTATTGCTCACCTTGTTATCATTTCAGAGAAGGATGGTGATTTGCTGCACCTCCTCCTTAGAGTCGCGCCTTGTCTTCGACAGTGTTGGCGTGCTCCTGGCCGTCTGGAGTAGGATTTCCAACTCATCCACATGTTGTGCAGTGGCTAACATATAAAGAGCAAGACAAAAAACATAAGTTATTTGAGGATGAAACAAGGAAAGATCCAAGGGGCAATAGCACTGCTTACTCGAGTTGAAAATGACTCTCTGCTCACCCGACCTGAGTCTCTAGGGCTACTGTAATTTGCGCTTCTCCCTAATTTATGCCACCTAGGCCTAGGATTCGATCCTCAAGTCCTTTTCCAAAACAACCAAAGTCTCAGGGGCTATTGGGATAAGAAGTTTTCTAATTACTTTGCTACCGAGATACGACATCAATCCTCATGACTGTCGTTTAATGCTCGAACCGAGTCTCAGGGGTTACTGCGCATTGCAGTATTTTTCTATGTTTAAAATCTTGAGGCGCATATTGGATTTCGTATCGGCACGCACCTTGAGGGCTATTGGTTATACTATCATGCTATAATTCAAATATTGCATTGATAATATTTTCTATGCTGATCAAAGAGACTGAGGTTCATGGAGTCCCTCTTCTCCTTCACATCGCGCAGGGAGGTGCGTTGCGCCAGACATGACCTTGTTGGACCAAGCCGTCTTCTCCTCTCGGCGCCGCATCAACGACACAACCTCGAATGGCACCGCCGACATCGTCTCACCGAACTAAGTCCAGAAGATGTAGCGGCAAGCGCAGGATCAGTAGGGTCGAGGCATTGGGGATCATCTTTGTAGCCGGTCCCGCCAAAGATACCGGGTCCATCGGCGTGGGAGGGAGGCGGAAGGATTTGTTCCCTAACTCGAGGAGTCGGGGAATTGATTACCCTAGTCCCTTCTTCAGTCTCGGCCCCTCGAGGAGTCACCCGGAGGACTTGGTTCATCATCCCTCCCTCACAACAGTCATAGGGGGTGGGGCTTGGGTCGTGCCGTCTATCAATGTTGGTCCATCCACTAGTGGGATGGACCCGTCGACGGGTTCCTCCGCAGCCGGCTTAGGGAAGGTATCAGAGAAGTCTTGGCGTGCGGGAGGGACTTGGGAGATGGTTTGGGCCATCAAAACCATCGTATTGGAATGGGGGATGTCGGTGAGGGACGACAGATTCGCCCTCCTTGTGGTGCCACCTACGTCGGCGTCGAATGCCCGCACCGTACTACGAAAAGAAGAGCGTGTCTTGATGAACTTGATCTTTGTTTAGAGATCAAAAGAAGAGGTCACTTACATGGTGGTAGCAGGCTTGGCCCTAGGTTTCCTCCTCGCGGACAACATGGTTGTCATCGCACCGGGTGAAGTCGAACCCGAAAGAGGAGCGAGCGGAGGCGTGACCGAGGATGATGTCTCGGTCACCCTTTGACACTTTCTGCATCCAACGTCCTCGAGCGTTTCTGGCTCAGGGACACCCGAAGAGGAGGCATTCTCGCCTTGGTGATGAGGCGCTAGCATGAAGTTGCCTGCTTCGACTTTTTGCCCACCGCCCGACGGAGTCCTCATTCCCATTGAGGTCATCGTCATCGTCACCCTGGATCTTGATGGCTTGGCTCCTCGAGCGCTTGGGACGAGGAACGGTCACAGTCTTGTCTTCTAACCGCAGCCAAGCCACCCCTTCCTCAGTGTTTTTAGGATGAGGGGGAGAAGATCGAAGTGCACTGGCTTAAGCACGACACCTCGGATAAAGAGAAAGAAGAACTTGTTGACATTAGGCAACTCCAATTAGTTAATAATCAAAAAAGACTAATGTGTGAGGGTTACCTGCAACTCCTACTTCTGAGAGCCGAAGTCGGAGTCGGCCTTTCCTTCAGGAAATGTGGCCACTTGTCCTTTAATCATGAGGGAAAGCATGCTCCATTGTCTTCCCTTCATAAAGACCACCTCGATGGATTGGGTGGCATCGTCTATGCCATTATAATCGCACATCAAATGTGATTGGGCTCAGATTGGATGGATACGGCGGCTTAGGACCACGTGCATGACCTCCGTAAGGGTCAACCCCTTATCCGACAATTCCTTCACCTTAGCGCTCAGCTTGGACACTGCGCCGGACTCTGGCTTCGAGCAGCTTGTAGGTTTCTAGGAATGAAGTCAGACGGGTGGAATAGTGTAGAAAAAGGAGTGATGATGCCAGTCAGAGGAGGGTTTCCGAGTGGCATGTTGGTGATGTAGAACCACTCCTCCTACCAGCTAATGGCGTGCGGAGATCGAGGATACAATTAATGACTCGTGGAAATCGAGGTGCACCCCCCTTTGATGGGACATGACCATGGTGGGCTTTGCTCCACTCCCCACACGTTGCTTTGACCGTCAGGTCAAAGTGGTCATGTGGGCCCATGGAGCACCTCAGGGAATCCGAGTTGCTCATCGTCTTCAATCATCGGTCTTGAAAACTGGTTCAACAACAGCCTTCCCCGAACAACATCTTCATGTAGTCTTCTTTCATCGACCAAGTTGCCGCCCGAGGTGAATGAGATCATCTTGGTTTCCCAAAAGTTTTTCAAAGGTTGTAGCCGACTTGTTCCTCGAGAATGTCCGTGCGATGTCTACTACCTGGACGAGAAAATTCCCATGCCTCACCACAAAAAACAGATCGACTCGGGGTCTGACAGGTTTAGAGTTTATTGACGGTCTCATGTATAAGGGGTCCCTCACCATGTCGGTTCCAGCCTCATGTGTTGGGCCATGAGGCCCTTTCCGGATTCGGTCCCGGGCCACTTTGGACAGCCTATGATGGGTAAAAGGAAGGTTCCCGAAGACTTGTCGTACAAGACAAGACGACGGGGTCATGGAGGATCCTACCTCCTTATACATAGCCGACCAGGACCCCCCGGTGTAGTATATAAGTCGAGGGGGGCGGGCTCATAGGACACACAATACAATATCTCATAACTCTATAGCTTGCATACACTCCAACATAACAAACATGAAGTAGGGTTTAATCTCCGGAGAGCACCATCAACTCTTGATCATCTAGCTCGGGATACCCTATCGAGGGATCTGCCGGAATTACCTCCGACACCGATTCAAATCGATCGGGAGGACGAGTTGTTGGGCCCGAAAAAATCTGTCAACCTGGGCTCATGATACCATTGTTATGGATGCAATTTATTTCTATTGCATAGCCAAAGGGGCAATATCTATATCTATATTGGGGGTACAAACACAAGATTTGGGGTACAAGGGAGGAACTCCTGACTACTACGGATACCTAGGGAGACCTAGACCTATACTATTACACATTAACACTGCCGCTCGCTGGAATCCGCCATCCATCTGTGCACTCTCTTTTCACTCTTCTTCCACTCAGTGGTGAAGCAGGGGTACCAGTATCACATATGGGCAGCGAGGGCCAGAGAAGGGTACATGCAGATCATGACAGAGCTTGGGTCCATTAATTGATGTGCTGAGTGAGAGCAAAATGAGAAAGATGGAAGTAGGAAGGCAAGGATAAGTATGCTGTTATGAAGAAATAAATCTCATGCTAATTTGCAAAACCGTAAAGAGAATGTCATTTTTCATAATTTTTGGTCTATATGCTGTCCCTAGCGAAATTGATCTGTTTGCAATGCTATATTTCCTGAATACTGACAGCATCCAATGACACTGAACCTAACTTTATCATACATATTTGTAATCAGCCATTTGAATATTGCCGTCTTCTTTGCAGTCCAATCAAGATACTTTGCCACTTTGGTGTTGTGACATTGGTCTTAGCTTTCTTCAAAGATTCCATTCCTCAGAGGTACAATATAATAATGTTCTCTCCTGAGCTAGGGAACAGTGTCAAATTTGCTTGCCATATCTGTGAAATCATGTTAATTTTAAAGCACTAACAGGCAGAACACTGGACACGTAAGGAGTTTCCAGTTGACCGAGGAAGACATACTCCGGGTTGGCCGAGCTGTCCTGCCAATTGCTAATTCTCTCATATCTATGTCCCGCGTGATCTTCTCTGGTGATTCATCCATGACTCTGAAAGTAAGCCTTATATTTGATTCAGAAAGCACAACCATTTTCTTTAAGCAAATCTGAGGCCTCTGATTCCTTAAATATCAGGTGTTACCTGTTCTTCTATTTGGTGCTAAGTACGGCCATCTGTTAACAATATGGAGGCTTTTAGCAACAGGTATGATCGAATGGCAGAGAGCAGTCAAAGTTTGGCGTGACTTGACCTTTATATCATCTTGTGTTTAATGAAAATTTACAGGATTTTTTGGTTGTTTTACACTGCCAAGACTGTATAGCTGCTACTCAAGTCATATTCATGAAAAAGGTAAGCAGCTTGTACCATTTTCTCCTAAAATTACCTTTCAATGGAGCAAAGAGTCATAACTTGTATTTTGTCAGTTGAGAGTTTGAGTGCCCGGATTCTGAATGCATGGAAGTCCTGTCCCCGCAAGAAACTCGTTGCAGCTGCTGCAGTGACGACCTTCTGGAACTTGGTTGGTGTGAAGACACGTGTAATGTCTGGTACGTTGTTGATAATCGATTGAATTGGAAGTAGTTTGAAACAATTGGTTCATATTAATTGCTCGGTTGATTCTCATTTTGGAGTAAAATAAGGCCAATTGGACGTTTTTAAACAGTTGAGCACATGTCCTCGTTAATATGCTTCATTTAATGACATGGTTCAGAAAACTGTTGGTACTTAACGAAACAAAAAACTGTTTGCTGCCCAACCCTGCCCGCTGATTTTCTAGAATCTCACATATAATACGCAATACTCAGTGTAGCGGTGATCCATATTTTTTTTGGTGTAGACATTGCACAAAGCAACATCAAGTCGGTAACTGTCCTTTCTCAAATTACCTTTTCTTGTTATTTGTTAGAAGCTGGGTAAATAAGTCAGTTTCTAATTTCACCATAATGGGGAATCAAGCAAACAAAGCTAGTGAAAGCTTAATAGGAACTTAAATGTTTCTTTGCGTGCCAACTAGAATCTCATTGCAACTACAGATGTTGTGCTGCATCACTCTTTTCAGCGGTAACACTCTGTTACCACTGTCGGTATAAAGGTCGTGACATATAGATATTCTCATATTCATGGAGCTATTGGCTTATTTAAAGATGCATTTATGTTCGTCCTTACAACTGAACACAAGCACCTATGATCTGAAGCACAATTGCAGATTTCTATCATTTATGGTTTGGGCTATATCACAGTTTGTTGTTTTGTTCAAGCATGTAAAAGTTTTAACTCTGGAGCATCTCCTCCTTGTGCAGCCTTCGTTTCTGCGGTAGCACTGCGCTACCACTATCAGCATGGACAAAGTAGCAGGAACTCAGCACGGGTAATACGACGACAGGAGCAGCAACAAGCAATGGTGCTGGAAGACTGATATGCTGTCTCATGCGCAGCCAGTAGGCAGGTGCGGAGTAATTGCGTGGTTTCAAAGAGAACAAAAAAGAGAAAAAATGCTGCTAAATTGCATTGTCGTATCTTGGCGACAGGCACTATGGCTGCTATGTACTGGCACTGGTACATCTTGCTGCAAATATGGAACAGGTTGCACGCATGACTGCTTGACACTCATATATGTTGTTGATGTGTTCATGTCAAGCTTGATGTGCCTGTGGTGTATTTTGCTGGTGTGTATAGCGCAGATTCTTTTTGTGCTTTGAGCATCTCATCTCATGGTCACACGGTGTATGACGTATCAGTCTTATAGAAGGCAACGCCAAGACGGCAAGAGTTTTACATGCTATTTAACAACACCACGATCAACATGGCCAGAGACACATGGTCAGCCGAGGACGTCGCGCCATCAAACACCATGGCGTTGCGGTGCTTCCACAGAGTCCAAAGGGTCAAGGAAATCGCTGTCCAGACCTCTTTCCTATGCGCGCGCGGCGGGTGCACGGAGGTCCACCAGGCCACCAGGCGCGCATCGCTGGAGGGGAGCCATTCCGGCCTCCCCCATGGACTTGTCAGAGAAGCCCAAACCTGCCTTGCCAGCACACAGCCAATCAGAATGTGATCAATCGTCTCGGGCGGTGTGAACATCACATTTCTAAATCGGTCAGGTTAGAAACGCCTTCATTTGGAAAAATCTTTCATCAATTTAAACCTCTTAGCACCTTTTCTTTGCCTTTTATGTGACTTCAGACACTAGCTGATCCAAATCCACGTTTCAAATGCTATAGGATTCAGAACGACATGCCACTAAAATTCAGTGTTTTTTCTATTCCTGTGGTTTGCGTATTTTGCAGGATTTACCAGTTGATACAAATAGTTTTAAGCTGCTATTTCAGTTTATTGTGAGTTCAATTGTTTTCTTGTGAGTATACTGTGAGTTCAATTTGACGGTGAAAATATGGAAATAAGGGAAACAAGCGTAGGCTTTAGCCATCAGGAGCCTTATTGCAAACTTCTGCGTCAATAAAATGAAAAATGAAGGACTTGTTCCGTTGGTAGTAATACACAAACAAGTTACAAATAGCAGTGTTATTGAAAACTTGAAAGAAGTTATATATAGAACACTGGGTTGATGAGTACTCCCTCCGTTCATAAATATAAGATGTTTTAGATCACTAAAATAGTAGTGATATAAAACGTCTTATATTAGTTTATGGAGGAAGTAGAAGCTAGTGAACAAACATAGTTACAGCTAAATTGAACCTTCCATGGTCCATAATTATTTTCAAGTTCGAAGATGATAAGCCGCGCTTCCAGTTCTGTTAGGCAATGCAGTCGAGTCCCAGGCATCCAATCCACAAACTCCAGACCACCTTCTTCATCTGAAGAAAAAGGGACAAACAGTTAACCGTCGCAATGCAAGAAGGTAGAGCAGGGTGAACATGAGCCACCGTTGACGCTTGCAGTTAGTCTGTCAGTACCTTTCGAGGTTTTTGGTATATGAGCGGTCGTGGCACCTTGTAGAGGTCCTCGTCCACAGCCCCGGCTGCAGCCACACGCTTCGTCGCGCCGTCAGCGGCCGCTCCCCCTGTCGGCTCGCCGCCGTCCGGCTCCCGCAGCAGCTCGCCGCCGTTGCTCTGCTTCCCCCCCACCTCTGTCCTTATCACCTGTCCGACCACCCAAAAACACTTGACCGAATCAGCTGTTGAATCCATCCATCCATCCTAGGAAGTAACGAAACGATCGACAAGCCTGGAAATCTAACTAGCTAGAGCGTGTCCGCGTGTACCTTGATCTGGGGCGGCGAGGCGCTGAACAGCACGAGGCGCCGCTCGCCACCGGCGTGTTTGCTGCCGTCATTGCAGCATCGGCGGTGGCGCTTGAGCAGCCTGGCCTGCATGTCGAGGTCGAAGTACTGCGTGATGGGCAGGTCGCTGCAGTAGTTCCACACCCCGAACGCCGGGATCTGGCACCCCATCATCCTCTGATCGGTACGGTGACACACTCATCATATCAGCATCCAGCAACATACGACTATCACTATATCAATATCAGCAGGCAACATGTACTGCTTTCAGTTTAACTCACCTCCATCTCCAAGTCCATGGTATCCGTATGCAGTATGCGGATGAGAAGATGGATGGATCGATCAGGTTCAGGCGTCGTTGTGAGGATCGTTGCTGGCGGATTTATACCGGTGCGGATGCGGATGAGGATGGGAGCATTTGGTCGTGGGGTGGCAGCCCGCAAGGTGTAGGAGGAGCGTGCGCCATTCAATTGCTGCACGTAAAGAGGCGTGGAGAGCAAAAGGCTGGACACTCTGCATGCATGCTGGAGCCGCGTTGAGTAATGCGCTACTACACCACGGTACCGTACGCGCCGTGATATTTGGAGAGCTAACATGCTCCGGCATAAATACTCGCAGGTGAATTAGTTAGAGCAACTCTAGCAGTGTTGTCCCGCCGTTGATCCGCATATATACGGGTTTTTTAGGGGACATGTTTTTCTATTCGAACAGATATGCTAAATCCTGATTAATTTGTAAAAAGTATGCGGACGCCCCCCAAGATCCTCTCCCGCGCGCTATATCTACGGTACCATGGGGCTTTTAGGATTCCGGTCTCGCATTACATCCCCTCCCCACCACCACATTTCATTCCACCTTCGCCGCTTCGTAGCTCAACTTTGAAGAGCAATCAACATGGCGCTCGATGGATCTAGTTACCGTGGATGCCATCGACATACGAAGCACAACAACTCCCGCCGCCCATTGCCTACCATCGCTTCACCGATCGATCCCTCGCGCTCGCAGCCCATTATTCCACATCGGCCAGAGCACGTGGGTGCGGCTGCTTGCACTGGAACAACTCCTCCGACCGTTGATGCATCCTCACCGCATTGCTCAGGTGAGCTCGTGGCCATCAACAAGGCGGTGGACGCCGACGCTAAGGGTGTGAGCGAGCGCCTTGCGGCGGCCAAGGACGAGCTGGAGCTGGCGGAGGTCTTGATGGCCTCCGCCTTGGAGTACTTCCTCTGCCACCGCCCAAGAATTGAGACGGTGACGTGCGGCAATCCGCCTACCATGTGTATTTTTTCGTATTTGTAGTTTCAACGATGTTTCGGTACACATTTTGTAACGCCAAGTCAAAATATTCAAATATGTAAATTGTGCCGTTCGAAATAGCACATCTGTTTTGCCTCGCTCGTTTTCGTGCTCCATGTCTATTTATGAAGATCCACATCTCATTTATGCGGGTCGGAAAACTAGTGCATCTGGTAGAGTTGCTCTTACTACACTGGAAGGTCCGGACTTGGATGAAAGTTCCACGGACCCCGTATGTCAGCTTCAGTTGGTCTTGTACTCATATTTTTTGCAGTCCTTTTGTTTTGCGTCAGGTCAATTTATATGTGTACTCACTCATGGGTGGTCATGGGTCACCGTTATGCTATTCGTCCTTACAAAGCCAACGGAGAATGAGTGCTGCATTGACGGACGGACGATTCACGCCAGTCGCCCGCAAGTTTTTAACTGCTGCAAGCGCGGCGGCCTGCCGGGGAATGCATGCAACAAAGATTACGATCCCTGCCAGAGTTACTCCATCCATGACCACTCACTATTTATTGGGTACGGGCCAGGTCACATGCATGAGGCCTGAATGCCTGGCCACCCTCTCCTCTCATCGGCTCACCGCCAGGGACACTCGCTCCAGTCCACGCTGCAATCAACGTCGCAAAGACTAACACAGGGCCAAATGCTATGGGGCCATCTTTTGGAGGGTTTTGTAAAACAAGGAAAGCACTGAAATGAGCTCAGAAGATCCTATTCCTAAAGGTTCTTCAATGGTGGGAACCTTCCCAACATAAGAATGGGCCTTTGTTTCACTCGCACAGATTCTTGGTAAACTGTCCTACTCGTACACGCTTCGGCTGATGAGGGGAGGGGAGGGGGGGGGGGTAGCAGGAAAAAGGATGGCACCCAGAGAACGAGGAATTAGGCAATAATTTCATGATTAATTTCAAAATATTAGACATGACTACAACAGCTACTAACATGTGAAATACAAATTCACTAGATGCATCAAACAACATGAACAGTAGCAGCAACATATACGGCAACACATTCATAGTAAACATGTAGTTCGGAATACGCTGCACGTACCGAACGTTTGCAGAGGAGGCAGACAAGTTCGCCGCGGCGAGATCAGCGGTGAGGTTTTTGACGATGACGTTGGTGATGACGGGTCGAAGAAGACGAAGTCTGCGAAGACGATCCGCAGCTCCGGCCGGAAGACGACCCGTGGTGGAAGCGGCGAGCAGTCGCGCAGAGCGCTTCCCAAAAACCTAATTCGCCCTCTCCCGTACAGGATCACAAAGGCGACTGGTTTCGGAGACCTGCTCTCCCAAACGTCGGTGCACGCCGGCGCTCGGGATGAAGTAGACTACGATGGCGACGCAAGGCACGAGGTGTGGCAAACATAGATTGGTTCGGGTTGACGGTGCAACGCAGTGCAGGGAAATATATAGAGCAGCTCGGGAAACCCTAACGGGTGGAGCATATGCGTCATACTCCCTGGTCTCTTCATGAGTTTTCTAGAGATCACCCAAATCTCATAGACTGCGACGTTTAACAGTCAGACTCATATAGGTGTGTTCTTTCAAGGTCGCTCTGTAGGATAGCACATTTGCTATGAATAGCAAACATAAACACATTAATGCATGTCGCCAACCTGCCTTACAGAATTTTGAGAGTTATGCATCTCACGTAGAGAGGGTTAAATAAAAACTCTCCTCAGTTAAACCACTAGCTTGTTTTTCCTAGGTCCTAATTCACGGGATCTTCGATCACATAGGTTGGGTTACCACTATGGTGTAACGCTCATGGGTCTCAACCCCATCTCCTTCGATGCACTATCTATCACATTTCGTGATAGTCCCTTTGTAAAGGGATCTGCCAGGTTTTTGTCTGTTTGTATATACGAAACAGTTATTACTCTGGAGTTTCTCATTTTCCTGACAGACTTCAGTCGTCTTTTAACGTGTCTTGATGACTTCACATTATCCTTATCACTGTTCACTTTTGTAATAACCGTTTGGTTGTCACAGTTCATAAGGATGGCCGGTGATGGTTTCTCAACCACCAGCAAGTCCATCAAGAGCTCATGCAGCCAATCTGCCTCAACAGAAGTTGTATCTAAAGCAGCAAGTTCTGCTTCCATGGTTGACCTCGTCAATATGGTCTGTTTGTAAGACCTCCATGATACTACACCACCACCAAGAAGAAACGCATATCCACTTGTGGCATAGAGCTCATCAACATCCGAGATCCAGTTCACATCACAATATCCCTCAAGCACAGCAGGGTGCCCTGAATAGTGAATCCCATAACTCATTGTACCATTCAGATAGCGCATAACCCTTTCAAGTGCATGCCAATGATCAATACCCGGGTTAGACATGAACCTGCTCAATTTGCTCACAGCAAAAGAGATGTCAGGTCTCGCCGCGCTCGCAAGGTACATGAGTGAACGGATCACTTGAGAATATCTTAGTTGATCTCTCGATTCTTTCTTATTCTTTCTGAGTGTCACACTGGGGTCATAGGGTGTTGGAGAAGGCTTGTTGTCTATAAAACCAAAGCGGTTCAAGACCTTCTCAACATAGTGTGATTGCGTCAACGTAATCCCACTCTCATCCCTAATCAGCTTAATGTTCAGGATCACATCAGCTTGTCCCAGATCTTTCATATCAAATCTCTTTGATATAAAAGACTTGACCTCATTTATCACTATCATGCTTCTTCCGAAAATTAGTATATCGTCAACATACAAGCATAATATAACACTATCGTCCCACCATGGCGATAATAAACACACCTATCAGCCTCATTAATGACAAAGCCCGCATAAGTTAGAGTTCTGTCGAACTTCTCATGCCATTGCTTAGGTGCTTACTTCAGCCCATACAAAGATTTCAACAATTTGCACACCTTTCTTTCTTCACCTTTTACCACAAACCCATCAGGCTGATCCATATAAATTTCCTCTTCCAACTCTTCGTTAAGGAAAGCTGTCTTTACGTCCATTTGATGAACGATCAGACCATAGGAGACATCCAGGGATAGTAGTACTCGAATGGTGGTAAGTCTAGCAACAGGTGAATAGGTGTCAAAATAATCTTCGCCTTCACGCTGGGTGTAGCCCTTGGCCACAAGCCGTGCCTTGTACTTTTCAATCGTACCACCAGGCTTTAGCTTCTTCTTGAACACCCACTTACAAACCACAGGTTTACAGACGTAGGGTCGTTCAGATAATTCCCATGTTCCATTAGAAAGAATAGAGTCCATCTTATTATGAACAACTTCTTTCCAGTCATCTGCATCAGGAGATGCAAATGCCTCTGCAATGGTCGTAGGAGTATTGTCCACAAGGTACACAATGAAATCATCACCAAAGGATTTTTCAACCCTCTGTCTCTTGCTCCTCTTGGTAGCTTCATTGTCATCCTTCTCAAAGACTTCCTCAACATGTGGTTGTTCAGAAATATCAATAGGTGTACTAGATTCAGCAAATATTTCAGAAGAAACTCTAGCAATGCTATGCATATCCTTCATAGGAAACATGTTCTCAAAAAATGTTGCATCACGAGATTCTAGAATAGTATCAACATGCATGTCAGGAACCTCAGATTTAACCACTAAAAATCTATAGCAGATGCTACGCTGTGCATAGCCTAGAAAGATATAATCCACTGTCTTTGGTCCAATTTTATGTTTCTTAGGAATTGGAACGTTGACTTTTGCTAAGCACCCCCAAGTGCGGAAATAAGAAAGTGATGGTTTTCTCCCAGACCACCTCGTAAGGTGTCTTCTCTTTATTCTTGTTTGGAACTCTATTTAGGACATGGCACGAAGTCAATAAAGCCTCCCCCCACCATGCCTTAGATAAACCAGCAAGCCCCATCAACGCCTATTCCAATGTTCCTCGTGAAAGAAAGATATCTGACCCGATGCGTCCTACTCTATTCTATAACCGATTGCTCCATCCTTTCGTCCTGATGACCGGGAAGCAAAAGAAGCCATGTGTCTAGGAACCATTTGTGTCGGGAAGAAGGAGGAGTGTCCAACATGGCGTTCACCAAGTCGGTCAGCGTGCCGTTTTTCCTCTCAGCAACCCCGTTCGATAGGGGCGAGTAGGGAGGCGTCCTCTCGTGAATAATTCCGTGTTCCTTACAGAATTCATCAAACACATTGGAGAAATACTCGCCACCACGATCCGACCTAAGACGTTTGATCTTTCTCTCTAATTGATTTTCTACTTCCACTTTATAGATTTTAAAGTAGTCTAAAGCCTCATCTTTAGTTTGCAACAAATAAACATAGCAGAACCTAGTAGCGTCATAAATTAAAGTCATGAAATATCTCTTTTCACCTTTTGTCAACACGCCATTCATCTCACACAAATCAGAATGTACGAGTTCTATAGGTGCCAGATTTCTCTCCTCGGCGGTCGTGTGAGGCTTCCGAGGTTGCTTGGATTGCACACAACTATGGCAATTAGAACCTTTGGCAATGGCGAAAGTAGGAATTAAACTCATGATGGAAAGTCTACTCATTAAACCAAAATTAACATGACATAAACGAGAGTGCCACACATTAGCATCCGAACCCACACTGCCACAAATATGGTTTACTGACTTATTACAAAAATCCGATAATGAAAAGCGGAACAAGCCTCCGCACTCATAACCTTTACCAATAAATTGTCCAAACTTTGACACTATTACTTTATTGGACTCGAAGACTAACTGAAACCCATCTCTGCAAAGAAGAGAACCACTAACGAGATTCTTGTTCATAGTAGGGACATGTTGCACGTTCCTTAGCTGCACGATCTTCCCCGAAGTAAACTTCAGATCTACCGTGCCAACACTACGAACAGAAGAATGCGACCCATTCCCCATTAGGACGGTGGAATCCCGCTTGAACTGATAAGAAGTGAACATAGAGGATGTCAGCACACACATGAACATTAGCACCCTATCAATCCACCAACATGGAGATTGAAATACTGAAAGCACATATGGTAAATTACCATACCCATCAGTGTTGCTAGCGGTCACGACGTTGACGTTCCTGGCCTTCTTCCCTTTCTCGTCTGCCCGATTTGGGCAGTCCATGGAGAAGTGGCTGAGCTCTCCACAAGTGTAGCACTCTAGCTCAGATTTGTTCAACATCTTCTTCATCTTCTTCTTGGAGGAAGTAGTCTTGTTTGGCATGTTGAAAGCAGGTTTGTACTTGGCCTTGCTCTTGCCGTGGTGAGGGTTTCTTTGCACCATGTTGGCCATAGACTGACCTTAACCACCTTTCTCAGCAGTGTCCTTAGCCCGAGCTTTCTCCTCAACATCAAGAGACGCTATCAGGCTTTCGACCGATATCTCTGTTCTCTTGTGATTGAGGGCTGTGGCGAAGTTCCTCCATGAAGGAGGCAACTTTGCAATAATGCACCCAGCCACAAACTTGTCAGGTAAGGCACACTTGAGGAGCTCAAGCTCTCTCTCAATGCACTGTATCTCATGAGCCTGATCGACTACTCCACGGTTATTCACCATTTTGTAGTCGTGAAAGCTCTCCATGATGTACAGCTCACTGCCTGAATCGCTTGCACCGAATTTTGCCTTCAGTGCATCCCAGAGCTCTTTGCCGTCTTCTATGTGCATATACACATCACACAGACGAGCATCAAGAACACTCAGAACGCAGCCACGGAAAATATTAGTTTCTTTCTTGAACTTATTCTGAGCTTCCTCAGATGGAGTTCCTCCAGAAGGACCATTACTAACTTCCCACACGCCCATTGTCTCGAGCCAGAGTTGGCACTTAATTTGCCATCTCTTAAAGCCCATACCACCGGTGAACCAGTCCGGTTTCATTGCATCGGTATAACCATCCATAGTTAAATCAAGAAATTGCCTACAATTAGGTTTTTGGATTGTTGGATAATTAGGAAATAATTTCATGATTAATTCTAGAATATTAGACATGACTACAACAACTACTAACATGTGAAATACAAATTCACTAGATGCATCAAACAACATGAACAATAGCAGCAACATATACGGCAACACATCCATAGTAAACATGTAGTTCGGAATATGCTGCACGTACCGAACGTTTGCAGAGGAGGTAGACAAGTTCATCGCGGCGAGATCAACGGTGAGGTTTTTGACGATGACGTTAGTGATGACGGGTCGAAGAAGACGACGCCTGCGGAGACGATCCACAGCTCCGGCTGGAAGACGACCCGTGGTGGAAGCGGCAAGCAGTCGCGCAGAGCGCTTCCCAAAAACCTAATTCGCCCTCTCCCGTACAGGATCACAAAGGCGACTGGTTCCGGAGACCTGCTCTCCCAAACGCCGGTGCACGCCGGCGCTTGGGATGAAGTAGACTACGATGGTGGCGCAAGGCATGAGGTGTGGCAAACGTAGATTGGTTCGGGTTGACGGTGCAACGCAGCGCAGGGAAATATATAGAGCAGCTCGGGAAACCCTAACGGGTACGAACGTGGGCCGTCCACGTGCGATGTGTTTGAGTCGGTTCAGCGGCCCACAATCCAGTAGCGACCCGGATGGTCAAAAACTGTATGTGTACGCATAAAACTCGTTTTTCCCGAACAACAAAAATATAGCCATCTGCTCATTCCCGCAACCCGCGGCGCGTCGTGACGGGACGGACGGCGGAGGAGGAGTGCGCGTGAGAGAGTGATGTCTACACACGCTAATATTCTTGTAGACTATGTTGGGCCTCCAAGCGCAGAGATTTGTAGGATAGCAGCAATTTCCCTCAAGTGGATGACCTAAGGTTTATCGAACTAGGGGAAGTAGAGGTTGAAGATGGTCTCTCTCAAGCAACCCTGCAATTAAGATACAATAAGTCTCTTGTGTCCCCAATACACCTAATACAACTAGGAGTTGTATAGGTGCACTAATTCGGCGAAGAGATGGTAAAATACGAGTGATAGGTGTGGCAAATCAAAGTAATATAAATATGTAATAAAAAGTGCAGCAAGCAAACATGTGACAAAAGTGAGCACAAACAGTGTAACAATGGTGGAAACAAGGCCTAGGCTTCATACTTTCACTAGTGGCGACTCTCAACAACATTGAAATAGTCTAATCACATGATATTTCCCATAAAACATGCAATGGAGACGCATTCAGAGGTCATTCCTTTGTGGTCAACAGAGGACGAGAATTATGCAGGGCTACAAAATTACACCCCAGAGTCCGTAGTTCTCAATATATGGATTTCCCAATGTCACCGCGGCCATCCAAAGAGAGTACCACAATCACCACAACATATCTCAAGGATAGTCAAAGACAAGCACCAAGAGACTCTCAATCTTCAATCAACACACAAAAGAGGAAATCACTCATGAAAATATTCTTCTAACCCATGTCCAATAGATCGTTGTCACCATGGTCTCGGGGATTATACTAGATAAGATCAATTGAGTACATCAATCCAATACATAGAGGGAGGGGAAATATCATGGGATCACCCTAGATTAACATAGCCTATGATCACAACGAAGATCACATCATGGAAGAGAGAGAAGAACACATAGCTACTGGTAAAAACCTCAGCCCCGAGGAGGAACTACTCCCGCTTCATGGAGGGAGGAAGCAACGTCGATGGAGATGAATCCGGGGGCACTTCCCCGTCCCGGCAGGGTGCCGACATAGGAATTCTGGTCCCCCAAAGCTTGTCGGCGATGGCGGCGGAGATCGGAATTGCTTCTGGAGAAAAGGGGTCTGGAATCAAGGTTTTTGTGACGGGTGTATAAATAAGAGCCAAGGGGGGCACCGAGGGGGGACAAAGGGAAGCCAGGAGGGTCTATGGCGCGGCCTAGGGGGGACCCGCGCCGGGCACCCTACTGGGCCCCTGGTGGTGGCCCTCCTGCCATGTCTTGGTTATTCCGGAAGTTTCCGGAGCGATGATTTCTTATATATTTTTTCCGGGATTTATTGGGCACTTTAATTATTGGGAAAACCTGAAATACAAAAACAGCAGAAAACAGGAACTGGCAACTGGGTGCACTGAGTTAATAGGTTAGTCCAAATATGATCAAAAGTGTATGGAAGTTCAAGCAAAATATGGCAAAGTCACAAAAATCATGCATGGAGCAAGCAGAAATTATAGATACGTTTGGGACGTATCAACATCCCCAAGCTTAATTCGTGCTCGTCCTCGAGTAGGTAAATGATAACAGGCATAATTTCTGTGGTGACATGCTACCAACCATATAAGGAATTTGAAAAGTAAAGCAATCAAGGTATGTAATTCAATTCAAGTCATAACATGCAAGAGTCTATTTTAGCATTGAAACAAGTAACAAAAGAACATTAGGTTCAAGAGCTCTTAGCTGTCCGTGACTCGAATGTATCCAAATGGTGTTTGCGTGCAAGAAGGGGGATATGGGAATACGAGAGAAAAAATGTATTTTTGTTGAGAACTCAATCTACTAAAGTTTCACACTTGGTCTTCTTTGGAATCTTATCTTGACTCATCCCCACACCACTAGCCAGGTACAAGTCAATTTGATCCACTCCTTCTCGATATTTTGAGCACTCATGCAATGGATGAGCGTAAGCATGAGAGTTGACACTTAGGATGGCAAAGAGACAAATATTGTGGAGGAGGAAGACAAAAAGGTGAGAAAGACTCACATCAATGAGGACAATCATAGGCGAGAAGGCCAAATGATAGATATGATGTGAGGAGTAGGCATTGCCATGCAACAGATGCACATATGAGCTAAAAAATTCTCCAATGGAACTAGTGGGGGTGCATCTAACTTGCTCGCTCATGAAGACCTAGAGCTCTTTTGAGGAGGCTCATCCGTGAAATATGCAAGTCAAGTTCTATAGTGTGAAGGTCCTCACATAGCTATATGCATGTATGATCATATCTATGGAGTACAAGGATAAGAGGGAGTACTAGTTTGGATGTTTCAAAAGGATAGTAGTGTTGCCCCTTTCTCTCTTTTTATTTTATTTTTCTCTTTTTTGTATTTTTTGGTGGCCTCAATGGCTCTTTCTATTTAACTCTGATTTTTCCTCTTTGGGATCTTTTGATTTGTCAACTTTGTGATCTTTTCCTCACTTAAGGGCAACACTCTAATTTATAGGAGGGTATAGAAGATATTTCACACTTTACAAGGTACTCAAATCATAAAGAAGATGTAGCTATCATGATGTATGCAATGTATGCCGCTGCCAGTGTAGCAGGAACATGTATGACATGAAGACGAAGTCATGAAGAGGTGGAAGTTGCATGGCAATATATCTCGGAAAGGCTATGGAAATGACTTGATAGGTAGGTATGGTGGCTGTTTTGAGGAAAGATATAAGGAGGTTTATGATGACAGAGCATATCTTGCCAAGGGTTTGGATCTACCGGCGAAGGTGGACGCCAACTCTCGGAGTGAGAAGAAGGCAATGCACGACACGGGAGAGGCTGGCAAATATGAGAAGGTGGAAGTGTCAACTTCCAATACTTACATTAGTCCGAAGAACTCATGCACTTATTATCGATAACTCTAAATATAATAAGGATGTTCACAAAGAGCAAGTACCCGGAGGAGGAGTGTACGGGGGTTTGGTTACCCTTGCGCATCCTCGACTCATGGTACGTGAGTGTACTCTAATATTCGATCCCTCCAAAGATTAGCGATCCATCTAGTAGCTAGAGTTCTCAACTAGTTTTGTAGGTTTTGAAAATAAACATAGATTGACCAAAATACGACACCTATCACTAATAGGCTAGAGCTCTTGACACCAAAAGTTCAAACATTACTCACATCAATACCTCAAAACTATTGCAAGTTATTACTAAAATTAAATAGCAACCTCAATTACCTACTTTCAAGACAAGACACAACTCAGTGCAACAACCAACTCTCTTAACAAGATAAACATGAAAACTAAAGAGAGTTCCAGCAACAAACTAAACAAAATCCAAGGCTCTTGCTAAAGACAAACAATGACTAAAACTAAACATGGCAGTAGCTATGAAAAGATAAAGAACACACAACAACAAAAAGATAGGCATGAAGAATCCTATGATGTGTTCTAGATTTTGAAAGTGGAGCGTATTTCTCTCCCACACAAAGTAAGATGGGATCTAACTTGTTATGAACAGAAAGCAAAGCTAAAGAAAACTAAAAATAAAACCTAAGAGCGAGACGCTCCAAGCATAGCACATAACGCATGAAGTGATAAAAATATAGTGAGACGAAGGACGAACTGATGATTGTTGATGGAGAAGGGGATGCACGGGGGCATCCCAAGCTTAGAAGCTTGAGTCTCCTTGAATATTTGTTGGGGATGCATGGGGGCATCCCCAAGCTTGAGCGCTTGACACTCCCGAATCTTCTTTCATCATCTTCCATCGCACACTTGAAAACTCCCTTCATACATAACTCATCATAAGCTGATTAGAGAGGTTAGTACCCTTAATAAATAATTTTTCCCTACTGGATATAAAGATATTCTTGAAGAGCTACTGTTTCTCAAGATTTCCAAAAGGTTTTTGCAAAGAAAAAACAAGCTTAAGGTTTGCAAAAGTTAGGAGAGACAAAACGTGGCAGAATCTGTGAAAAACAGAACAACAGGTAGTAAAGAATTTGTTAGGGGTACTTCTGCAACTCAAATAAAAAAATTCAGAACATACAAAAGTTCCGTGATTGTATAGAGCACGCTGTGTAAAAAATTCAGCTCAAAAATATGAACTGGTGATGTTATCTGATTTTTCCCGTCACGAGGACATAATCTGTTTTCTGGACAGCATGTCACAACTTTCACTTCCCTTGTCATATGAGGCTATACTTGGCACAAAGCTTGAAAAATAAAGATACAATGATGTTGCTAAAGTAGTAAAAATCATCAAGACCACTAAAAACTTAAAGTAAGAACTCAAGTAAAGATAACAAGGGTTGTCTCCCTAGAGCTCTTTCTTTATAGCCATAAAGATAGGCTTAAGATTTTAGTGATGCTCTCATAGGAATAAGGAATAAGAGGTGAAGAACAAAAGAGAGCATCAAGAAGAAAATAACAAACACATTTAAGTCTTACATGCTTCCTATGCAAAGGGATCTTGTAGAGAAATAACTCATTGAAGCATAAAGATATTAGCATAGGAAGGCAAAATAAGTGCAACTTCAAAACCTTCAACATAAAGAGAGGGAACTTGATATTATTGAAATATCTATAAGAATATGTTCCCTTCTCATAATAATTTCCAGTAGGATCATGAATAAACTCAACAATATAAGTAGCACATAAAGCATTGTTACCATGATCCACATGCAAAAGGGTACTCTTACTCTCCACATAAACATAATCTTTCTCATTGGTAATAGTGGGAGTAGGACTATCATAAACAACTTGAACACTACAGATTAATTGTGTATTAGGAAGATGGTGTTCAACAAGGGAGTAATTCCCTCCATTATTATGACAAGTTTCATAAGGATAATTTCTCCTTATGTCATAGGTACCTTTATAATCACTATATATAGGAGTTATAACATCATCATAGTAGAGAAGAGCATTATCATTGCTAGCAACTATATTTGTAAACATGTTGTATTTATTCTTACTAGAAAAAGAATTATCAATTACCAAATCACTAATGGGTAAAGGACTTGCAATCCTATCATCCCCAAGCTTAGAGCTTTCCATATCATCACTCTTAGAGTTGGTACCAAAAAGATTTTCAAGATCATAAGTAGCATTATCATCGTTTTCCCAATCACAAAAAGTAACATGCATATCATAATCAAAATCATCTTCAATAGTGCCTACGGACTTAACATCAGGATAATAATGAATGCAATCAAGCTCACCGTCCTCCCAAAATTTATGTCCGTTAGGATAAAAATTGATGCGAGGGATATGCTCAGGCCAGGTTGATACCCATTCTTCTTCCTTCTTGCTCTTCTTCCTCCTCCTCTTGTTTTTCTTCTTCTTCACCTTAGGAGGGAGTGGTTGGAGATGATGTTTCTCCACATATCCTGGTTTATCATTAGAAACAATAGGGAAACCTTGGGAGAAACTCTCCTTTTTATTAGTAGAGATATAAGAGACATTTTTATACTTTGGTAAAGTTCCCCCTTTCTAATCTTACTTATGTAATCATTTTCATGGCAATTAACAACACAATAGAGATGGCAATTTTGCAAAGTGTTGCTAATTCCTAAGGCATTAACATCTAGCCAAGAAGTCTTTTCTGATAACTCTTCACACATCAAAAATAACATAAGTTCATCATAAAGATCAGAAGTGATCATGTTATCACACAACTGGTTAACAATTATGTTTTGAAAGTTCATGCATGGAAAATTGAAGTGACCCTCTATACAACAAAGTTCACAAGTAAAAGGATAAAGGTCACACAATTCTCTAGCAATTTCATTTAAATCTTTGACCCAAGTGATTGTTCTTTCATTCTTATGTTTCTTACAATACTTCTCTTCTTCAATCACAGGCCTTTCACAAGGTCTATCCACTCCACAAAAATTAACATGCTTATATAAAACTTCATTTTTAGGAATTGGATCATGCATGTTGCAATCATCATGAACAATCTCATTTTGTTTGCAAATATCTTTTAAAGTTTCATGATGCTTGATCCAATTCTCCTTAGGCATATTAAGATGTGAAGAAAAATATTTGAGGAAATCAACAAGGAGTTGAGAATCAAGCCCAAACTTAGCACTAAACTTATTAAAACTTGCAGTTTCAACAAAGGACTTAATGCAATCATACTCATAATTTATACCTGACTCTTTACCTTTGTCGATCTCCCAATCTTCAGTATTGCGTTGAATTCTTTCAAGGAGTTCTCATTTAGCATCAATCTCTTCGTTTGTGAAAGAACCCATAGAGGAAGCATTGAGCAAGTCTTTATCCTGTCGAGAGAGCCTCGCATAAAAAATAGTAATAATTATATCTTTGGGGAGCCCATGGTTAGGACATTTTAGCATTAAAGTTTTCAGTCTCCCCCAAGCTTGAGATATGCTCTCTCCGTCATGAGGATAAAAATTATAAACATAATTCCTATTCTCATGAACTTCATGAAGAGGGTAAAATTTGGAGTAAAAGATGTTGGGAAACGTAGTAGAAAAACAAAAAATTCTTTCCTACGAGTCAAGAACCCAATGTAAGGCCCGATATGCGGTACTGTTCCAGATCTAGGTGTTTCCACCCAGACCCGGGGACGAAGCACATATCGGTCCCACCGCGACATATGACAAAGCCATATGCCCCGGATTTCCAACATGATATCACAACATTACAGATACAGGATACAACATCTCATACAATCGGCATACAACTGCCTCAAATATAATACAACAACGGAAGATACATGTCTGAGTACAGACTACAAACAAATGCCTAGTGGCAAAGAGAAAATCATCGATCCCATAACCACACGGGTCCAGGCCCTCCGCCGGGATCCGCCTAACTAGTCGTCGTCGAGTCTCCACGTGAAACGTCGATCTCCATACCTGTCGTCGATCAGAACCCTGAAAAGAGTTTGGGGGTAGTATCATGAGTACAGAGGTACTCAGCATCCAACTGTAGTGGTCATCTGACCCAGCAAGGACTTCATCACTCGTCATTCTAGGACAACTAGTAGTTTACGGTAAGGAAGGGGTAAGTGGTGAGGTTGCCGCCGCACTAGCATTTATGAAGTGGCTAACGATCTAGAGAGTAAGATAAGAAGCCAAGCATTCAATGAGGAATCGCCTCCAACAAGTCTTGCTATCCACCTACTACGCAAACATAACACCTATCCTATCCTTGTCCTCCTCTTCGCATCCCAACGAAGAAGAAGCAGTCAAGGCACACACACGTTGATCAAGTTATATTAAGATTATCTCAGTTGTTGTTGTCTATGAACATGACGTAGGTCTCAAGTCGTCCATAACCGTGGACACGGCTTCTCGAAAAGATTTAACCCTGCAGGGGTGTACCAACTGCCCATTACGAGGCTCCGCACGCACGTCCATCTCTCTCAGTTGCTACCCATCACAGGAAACCATTTTATGATTTAGTTCCAAGAGATCCGAAACGACAAGTCCCTCTAGCGAACAACGAACAAATTCGGGTGTCCCCCGGTGAGACGACACCCAGCTCAGGAGCCGGCCGCGCTCTAGATCTGGTCTCTACCGTCTGACTCCAGGTTTGGATTACTGGTTAGTTCTCTTATGAGACCGGGTCGTCAGCCGGTCAGATTGGACCAACAGAGAAGCTATGTCCTCGCTGGCCCGGGGTGTTTTGAAAAGACATCTGCAAGGAGCTACCCGACAGCCGTATATGCATGAGTTTCAAATGGTAAATCAGCTTGGGCCACCACTAGAACTGTTTGAAGCTAGGAAGGTAAGAAAAGGGGACCCCATAAAATCCCACACGCGGTTAGGCACGCTCAGTCTTAAAACCAATACCCGGAACTAAGTGACTCGAATGGAACAAAGCGTCGGGGCGGGATAGCCTAGACCTTCCATCCTTCGTCGAATATAGTCAACATTAATAATAATCATATCATCAACAAAAAATATAATAAAGTGATATCCCAACCCAAAGAGTAACAGGGTAACATCGTAGCATCCTAAGCATGCATACTAAGCAGGGGCTGAGCAACGAGCAAAGGTAACATAGCAGTACAAGGTTTGCTGGGAGGGGACATGGCTGTATCGGTTTGAAAAAGGCTGTAAACATGTGGTAGGATCAAACATCGAACCTAACCTATACTAGCATGCAAACCGCTGGTTGAAATAGAATGGATCATAAGTAATGTATAGTCCTTGCCTGTTGATAAGTCGGGTTCCGAAGGTGTAGTCGATCGCAAGCTCGCATCGTCTCCGAGAGGTACCCGCGGGAGCACAGAAGAAGGAAACACTGGAAAGCAATCAACGAGCAAGCATCTATTACTACGAGGCAAACACGAGAAAGCATCAACAAGAAGCAACACGAGACATCGCACCTACCGTCGAGAGCGGTTGCTAACAACTTAAGTGGAGTACTCGTCACATACGACGATACCGCACGTTTACGGTGGTTCAAGTTGTTTAGCTATAGGTGATCAACAAAGGTTGTTAACACGGCATAATACTCAAGCATGGCATGTCACACAAGCATGGCAAGGGTGAGGCACAAATAAACTACCTAAGCTAGTCAATTTAGGTGGGGTGAAATCCTAGACATGCAAACTATTGCGGACCCCACGATAAAAATGGAATTTGGTACTGTTTTGTCCTAAAAAATATTTTATATTTGTTATTAGCAAGCAACAGCAGCAAAAACACAACCTACATGCAATTCTAGTCAAGTTACATATAAAGAACATTTTAAACAGAGCAACAGATAAAAAGTTATAGCAGTTACAAGTTACAGTGGCAGACAGTGTAATTAGCAGGTAAACAACAAGTAAACAAGCTCAAACATGGCAAAGGAGCACAAATTATTAAACTAGGCACAAAACTAAGCAAGTTTCATATTTAAATCGTCGCAATCGGAGCTACGGTTAAAAAGATATAAGCAAAACAAGTTACACACACATGCTGTTTAAACAGGGGTAACTCTACATGCAAAAGTGTAGCAACATGACATAGCAATACATGGGATGAAAGTATACATGATGCTTAACAAAATGCAATTGGAATCACTCAATTCCGATAAACGGTCGCGACACACTCGTCGACCGAAGTTGCAACAAAATAACAGTTTCAGCAATAGCAGCACAATAACATCAGGATAGCTACTTTGGAGCAAGATATAAACATGATTCAGCAAGAAAATATGGCATGTGAATGCATGAAACTGAAGTAGAAACATTGCTTAACGCAACGCAAAAGGAATCAATGCAATAGGCCTCATGGATTTGTTACAATCATCATGCAAAGTTGCAACAAAATAATAACAGCAGCATCTAACAGGAAAAGTAGCAGTTTAACGGCCTGATGCCCTGTTCAGCACACAATTACACAATCAAGATGACCTCTGATGCAAATGCTCACCAAAGATGAATTAAAGTACACGCAATTCTAAACAATTCGTCTTTTGGGCGCGAAGTCATCCGAGCTACGGATCGCTTGCTATCGTCAACGCGGAATCGAATCAGCACAAATATCAGGGACTTAGCAAAATTCCAGCAGGCTCAGGAAAAAAATAATAAAAAAGGGAATCGGGCCCTCACCCTGGGCCGAGGCCCATCTGGCTGCTGGATCTGGAGGGGGGTCTGGCTTGGGCTGGCGTGGGCGCCATGGCCTGCTGGGGCGAGCTGGGCCCAGCTGGCGGATTGGGCCCGCCTGGCCTGGCGGTTGGCTGGCCAGCCGGCTCGGCTCCTCCCGAGCGCACCGAGCGGCGGCGGCGGCTGCCTCCCACCGGCGAGCGGCGGCTCCAGCCGGCCTGGCTCCGGCGAGGAGGCGAGCAGCGGCGCAGGCCAAGGCAGGGGCGGCGCGGGGGCTTGGTTTGGAGGGCGCCGACGAGGTCCCACGGGGCCGGCGCGGGAGCTCGGCCTGCTCCAAATGGCGGCGGCGGCGCTCCTGGCTGCGGCCAGTTCCTGCAGGGGAGATGAGGCAGAGGGTGAGAGAGGGAGAAGGAGAGGAGAGGGAAGGAGGAGAGGGAGAGGAGGTTGGCCGGCGGCCCGGCGACCGGCGGCGCCCGGAGCTCGACGGCGGCATCCGCGGGATGCCCACGGGCATTGCACGGGAGAGGAGGAGAGAGGAGACTCCAGGGGCGACGTGGCACAATTCTGGCCGTCAGATCGGCCGATCTGACGGTCCAGATCCATTGGGCTGGATCCAGATATGGGAGGCTAGGGTTTGCTGCGAAAATTGGGGTATTTGGGGCCAGATCTGGGGGCTGGTGGCTGCCTAGGGAAACCCTAGGTGGGTGGGAGTGTGGTGGTCTTTATGTAGCCCCGGTGGCTGGCAGTTTGCAAAAACATCCCCGGTTTTTATCTCCCGCGCGCGGTGCTCACGTTTCTGACCGCCGGGGGTCCGCAGTACCTCCGATTCGGGTAAAACTTCGAACTGCGCGATCAGCGCGTCGAGCCGGAGGCATTCACCTCGCGCTGGAACCGTTCCGAAAACACTTTTCGGCGCGCTATAAAAATATCCCGTTTAATTATTAAACGGGGTTTTTCGTTCCATTGGCTGCGGCTGGTCTCGTGCGGTTTTCGCGACGGTGATCGGGTGAAACCCGGTGTCGCAAAGGTCGAGTGTCAGGGTGGCAAGGGTCGGTCTCCGTCCGGTACGAGATAAGAGGGGGGGAAATAATCGCCGATCGATAAATCGGGGATGCAAACATCGCAAACAAATCATACAATCAAACAATTCACGCCGAAAACAATTTTTTTAATTTTTGTGAAAACTGGGCTGTTACACCCAAGATCATCCAAGATAGATTGCATACAAGGTTTAGGCTAGTGCTCACCAACAATTGCAGCGGAAGAAGAGTTGGTGATGCGGGTGGAAGAAGATCTCGTGATTTGTCTCACGATCCGTCCCACGATCTCTCCCACGAACAGTTCTCCGAGGAAGAAGAAGACGATCCTCGAAGCAAGATCAAAGCTATGATCTCTCCACCGGTATCCACACATCCGGCACAGCAATCCGGCAGCGTTCCGCCGTCCAGAGAAGAACGCCTCCGAGAAAACTAGAGAGAGAAAACCCTAGTGAGTTCCGATCTAGATTAGAATCTAAACCGGGGTCTAAAAGTGGAGCAACTAGCAACTAGGGGGCAAGGGGGCGCAGGGGACTTGTGTGTCTCCTCCCCCACCTTGGCTCACCTTATATAGGTGGCCAAGGGGCTTGGTGCGCCGGCCTAGGGGGTGGGGAGTCCAACTTGGACTCCAAACCTCCTAGGACTTTCCCACTAGGACTCCTTCCAAAATAGGATTGGGGCGCCCCCACCTCCTGACCGGCAAGGGCAGCCTAGGTGGCTTGCCCCCAAAGCTAGGGGGTGGGGTCAGTGGGTGGTACTGCCCGGAACCTTCCGTGACCTTCTAAAAGCTTCCAGGACCTTCTGGGATGGTTTCGGGACATTCCGTACACTTCCGGAGCACTTCCAGGACCTTCCGGAACCTCTAACGAATGTTCCGGAGCTATCTAAATAGGTTTCAGAACAATCCGGGTTGCGGTTAACATGTCCGGTGAACACAACACATTGTTAAGCTGTCCACCGATCACCGAAACTGTTCCGGTTGATTGCAAACTATCCCAGCACCATTTTCATATGAAGTAAAGTCATCTGAAACAATTCCAAAATATCTTAGCCATATTCTTTGCTCTTTACTTGCTTCCACTAGACCTTCAATCATCCTAGCATTCTAACAGATTACTGCACTTTAAGTGTGTGACCCAGTAGGTTCGGTATTATGTGGACATGACTCGTAACGCTTTCCAGACTCATAGTCATTTGTCAATAATCAACAGCGGAGCCATGGACACCCATGTTGACTCCCACACATACACGAAAAGACTTCGAGTGAACCTTTATGTTTATCGTATACTATTCCCTTTGCTTCGTGATATATGACAAAGTTAGAGGAGAGAAGTATGGCACCCATGTGAAACAACTTCTTGATCACAAGCCATGAGTTATCCTCATTGCTCGTTTGTCTTCATTCCTCGTTACGTATACCGGTATCCCCATGACTGAATCACAAAGTGTCTGGCCATACGAGAATGGATACCATTATACCGAGTGGGCCCTGAGTCTATATCTCTTCATCGTGAAGGAGCAAATCCCAGTCTCGAACTATCACCGTTACTAGACACACTGTCCAATGCACCCAGAACTTATTTTACTACTTCCCATTTACAGGAAGATTCATCTAAGAACCAAAGCACATCTTCTTGTGTGAAGCAACTTGACATTCTCATGGTCTAAGGAACTATGTATATAATAACATTTTATGATATGACTTATAACGTTGTTTACGATGAGTTCTCTAAGTATATCATTTAACACTGGGGTCGGTTCAACATCATTGTTCTGCTAACAATAACAATGTTCAAGATATCGCTTATCGTTAACTTATCGGTCAAGCCCCGATAAGGGATAAATCGGCTTATCGGCCGATTTATCGGTTATATCGTTCGATCATTTATCGGCAAGTTTTTTTTTAAAAAAACTCATGTTTTTCTAAGCGAAATAATATAAAATATGCTATATTAACTATTACACACATGACAAACAAGTTCTCTCAGCATTCAAAATATGCTATATCAGTGTACAAGTGCGAGCAATCTGAAGCAGACATCTACATAAATAAAAGGAAACACCCATATCAGCCATCTACATAGTTTACCAATGATTAACTAATATAAATACAATATGCCTAATACAATCTGCCATCTAATGGACCAACTAATAAATTTGAGATGATAAAATCGTGCATCACCCCGTTGCACTGCCTAATATCATCTCAAAATTTGCTGACTAGAGAAATAAATTTATGGGTGAAGAGAAATCCTACCGTGGTGCTGCTTTTCTGTAAAAATCGGAAAAAATCGGTAAAAATCAGAAAAAATCGGTAAAAATCGGTCTGACAGCCGATATATCGGAATATCGGCCGATATTTGGAACACTGAACAATATGCTCTCATTGCTATTGACATCCTTGTTACAAGAACAATGTCCATGATTAAGAAAACATAATCATCAATAAGCACATGAGCTGGTCTTAGAGGCAAAACCAGGAACTCTTGGTTTTTACATTTCCACACATGCATATGAGTTTTCTTCTAAATCTCATAGTCAGGATCATTGCAATTATAGCACAGAAATATAAACATTAATTATGAACATGAATATATAAATAATAATGCACTTTATTATTGCCACTAGGGCATATATCCAACAGTCTCCCACTTGCACTAGATACAATAATACTAGTTACATAAGTTCTCTCACACCAATGGTTGTCCGGTGTTGCTCATGCTTTGCTCATGGAAGAGGCTTCGTCATCGGATCTGACACGTTCAGGTCCGTGTGAATCTTGCATACTTTCACATATCCTTTGTCAACGAACTCTCGGATTTTGTGATAACGGCGTTCAATGTGTTTGGATTTCTGGTGGGACCTTGGTTCTCTAGCTTGCGCCACGGCTCCACTATTGTCATAGTAGATCTCCATGGGGTCTTCAGCACTAGGAACCACACCGAGCTCAGTGATGAACTTCTTAATCCAATATCCCTCCTTCGTAGCTTCTGAAGCTGCGATGCACTCCGCCTCCGTTGTAGAATCCGCGATCGTATTCTGCTTAGAACTTTTCCAGCTCACGGCACCCCCGTTGAGTGTGAAAACATATCCTGATTGAGATTTGAAGTCATTCGGATCTGTCATGAAGCTTGAATCAGTGTAACCCTTTACAACAAGTTCTTCATCACCTCCGAATACCAAGAACATATTCTTAGTTCTGTTTAGATACTTCAAAATATTTTTGACTGCTACCCAGTGTGCACTACCTGGGTTGCTCTGGTATTTGCTACATATACTCAGAGCATAGGAAACATCTGGTCTTGTACATATCATGGCATGCATAACAGATCCAATTGCCGAAGCATATGGAACTGTGCTCATCTCTACCTGCTCCTCAGTGTTCTTAGGACACTGACTCTTGCAGAGTACCACACCATGTGACATTGGGAGGAATCCCTTCTTAGATTTCTCCATTCTGAACCTATTCAGAACCTTGTCTATATATGTGCTCTGGCTCAGCCCTATCAGGCGCCGGGATCTATCTCTATAGATCTTAATGCCCAATATGTAAGCGGCTTCACCTAAGTCTTTCATCGAAAAACTGCTTTTCAATGACTCCTTTATAGTGTTAAGAAATTCTTTATCATTTCCAATCAACAATATGTCATCTACATACAGTATTAGAAAAGATATTGCGCTCCCACTTACTTTCTTGTAAACACAAGCTTCTTCGCCATTCTGGATGAAGCCAAAACCTTTGACCACTTCATCAAAATGAAGATTCCAACTCCGTGATGCTTGCTTTAGTCCATAGATGGATCTTTTAAGCTTGCACACCTTTCCAGCATCCTCTGGTGCGACAAAACCCTCAGGTTGTATCATGTATACATTCTCCTCGAGGTTCCCATTCAGGAAAGCTGTTTTGACGTCCATCTGCCATATCTCATAGTCGAAATATGCAGCATATGCTAGTAAAATCCGCACAGACTTAAGCATTGCTACTGGCGAGAAAGTCTCGTTGTAGTCAACTCCTTGCACTTCTCGGAACCCTTTCGCAACAAGTCTAGCTTTATGAATAGTGACATTACCATCCGCGTCTGTCTTTCTTTTGAAAATCCATTTACATTCAATTGGTTTCACACCCTCTGGAGGGATCACCAAGTCCCATACTTGTTTTTCGTACATGGATTTCATCTTGGATTTCATGGCTTGTAGCCATTCAGTGGAGTTGGGGCTCATCATCGCTTCTTCGTAGTTCACAGGCTCATCATCATCCAATATGAATACTTCGTTAGCATACCACTCGGGTAGCTGACGCACTCTGCCTGATCTCCTTGGTTCAGTCACTAGCTTCTCAGAAGTTCCTGCATCACTTGCAGGAGCTTCCGGTTCCTTCATCGGAATGACTGCTGGAACAACTTCCATCGTTTCATTCCTTGGTTCCGAAGGTTCACTAACCTCATCAAGTTGTACTGTCCTCCCACTCACCTCTTTGCTAAGAAACTCTTTCTCAAGAAAAGTTCCTCCTTTAGCAATAAAGACTTTGCCATCGGAGGGGTGGTAAAAGGAATAGCCTACGGTGTCTTTGGCATAACCTACAAAGTAGCACTTGTCTGCTTTAGGGTCGAGTTTGTTCGGTTGTAAACGTTTTACATAAACATCACAACCCCAAATTTTTAGGAACGATATGTTGGGTTTGTTCCCATTCCATAACTCGTATGGTGTCGTTTTCACAGACTTTGACGACGCCCTGTTTAAAGTAAAAGCAGAAGTCTCCAACGCATAACCCCAAAAAGAAAGTGGCAGATCAGTTAATGACATCATGGACCTCACCATGTCTAACAAAGTTCGGTTACGCCTCTCAGACACTCCATTTCTCTATGGAGTTCCAGGTGGCGTCAGCTGTGAAACGATTCCATGCTCCATGAGGTGTTCTCTAAACTCATGACTAAGATATTCACCACCATGATCAGATCGTAGAAATTTGATTTTCTTCTCACGATGATTCTCAACTTCGTTCTGAAATTCTTTGAACTTTTCGAAAGTTTTGGATTTTTGCTTCATTAAGTAAATATAACCATATCTACTCAAATCGTCAGTAAAAGTTACGAAGTAAAGATATCCACCGCGCGCTGGTATACTCATCGGTCCACACACATCACTATGTATTATTTCCAATAAGTCTGTCGCCCGTTCTACATGACCTGTGAACGGCGTCCGAGTCAGTTTGCCCATCAGACAAGCCTCACACTTATCAAATGATTCGAAATCAAAAGATTGCAAAATCCCATCTTTATGAAGTTTCTGCATGCGTTTCTTTCCGATGTGACCCAGACGGCAGTGCCACATGTAAGTGGTATTTTCATCCTTCTTAAGTCGTTTAGAGCTTATGTTTAAGATGTCGTTACTACATTCAAGATCTAAATAAAACAACCCATTGTTAATAGGTGCAAAACCATATAACATATTCTTTAAGTAAATAGAGCAACCATTGTTCTCGGACTTAAAATTATAACCATCGCAGATTAAACATGATCCGAACATAATGTTCTTACAAATAGCAGGAACGAAATAACAATTATCTAATTCTATGGTAAATCCTGAAGGTAGATGTAGAGTGTAGACGCCGACGGATTTAGCAGAGATCGTAGCTCCATTTCCGACACGCATCCTCACTTCACTCCTTTCCAGCTTCCTTATTCTCCTTAGTCCCTGTAATGAATTACAGATATGAGCAACAGCTCCAGTATCAAATACCCACGACTTAGAGTGAGGGCCGGGAAGAAAACCATCTATGACATATATAACTTTTATACCTTCGCTGGTAAAACCAGGCTTCTTTCTATCTACCAGATACTTCTTGCAGTTCCTCTTCCAGTGACCTTTAGCTTTGCAGTAGAAGCACTCAGTATCTTTGTTAGGGCCAGTACCAGAGGGTTTCTTGGTCTTGGTGCCAGGCTTGCCGGCGCCCTTGCCCTTGGACTTGCCCTTCTTCTTGAAACTGGTGGTCTTGCTAACCGCCAACGTATAGTTAGGGTCAGCCTGCATGGTAGTCTCCGCATTTTTCAGCATTGCAAGCAGTTCATTAACTGACTTATCCATCCCGTTCATGCGATAGTTCTGAACAAAGCCTTTGAAACTTGGCGGGAGTGACATGAGGACAATATCTGTACCCAGTGATTCCGGGACCGGAAATCCCAGCTCAGTCAACCTTTGCCCAAGGCGCATGATCTTTATCACGTGCTCACTGACAGGTGTTCCTTCCTTCATCTTGCAATTCCACATGGCATGAGTTACCTCATACCGTTCAGTTCTGGCGTGTTTGGCATACAAAGCATCTAACTCTTTAACAATTAAGTGGGGATCGGTGTTCTCAAACCTCCCCTGTAACTCTGATTCCATACACGCAGTCATAAGACACTGAATTGCGGTGCTATCATCAAGCTTAGTCTGATGCACATTCTACTCAGCAACTGTGGCTTCAGGCCCCGGCGATGCTGGGAGAGGTGTCGTCAGGACATAGTCCTTCTTAGCACTCCTGAATACAATTCTCAGGGAACGAACCCAGTCCGCATAGTTTCTTCCATCAGCTTTCAATTTTTCTTTCTCAATCAACAGACCTAAGTTAAACTGGGGATTGACACGGGCCATTTCAATCTACAACATAAACACAAGTTTCACTTAGACAATGTTCATAATTAAGTTGCACTATTTAATCATACTATTAATTTAATAAGTGCTCCCACTCAGATCAACATCTCTCGTAGTTAATTCTAAGTGATTCAAGATCCAAATTTAGTCGTCTGTCATTGATGTGACATCACTGATAACTTAGACTGAATTGGTAGGCCAACTTGCCAATCACGCAAGGGTGACTCTTGTTCATCTTTCGATGGGCGTGTTCCGGTAGCAAACTTTTATCCAAACCGTCAAGACAACCAAGTGCAAATGCAGTGTGTTCTTAACACACCCGCCTTTTATGCGTCACACCGTGTGCACCCATGTGACATGACCTGCTCCGGTGTGAAACATAGTATAGACGGTGCTACAGTTGGGAGAACACTATCTACTTGATATTATTTTGCGAGAGATCACCCTAATAAAACACGACTACCGCGCATCAAACAAGGGTGCATCAAAGGGATTAACATCACAAGCAATTCATAAAATATGTGACATGGTATAGCCCTTTGTGTCGTGAAGTTTTCGTTGCCTTCATGACTCCGTGGTTGAAGTCTCCACCCACCACCTTTTGTCGTTGGCGCCGGGACCTCCTCACGGCTTCGACATGTGTGTTGGGGTCCACCTTCACATATTTGATCATCACCTCGTCTCCATCTATAGCCTTGCCTCAAGCTAATAAATAGTTCTGGCATGCAGGCCATAATTAAGTGACAATCATATGACTCCAGTCATCATGCCGTACCACGGCTCGCAGGCCGCGAAAAATATTACATCTATAGCATCTCATACAAACACATTGCAAATCTTGAAGGCTATACCACATCACATGCATTTTCTGCAGAAACGAGTTAGATCTCTATCTACACGGGTTGTTGCAAATTTTATCGTGGCTGTTAAGCAGGTTTACATGGCAAACGAGAAACCCTAGACAAAACAAACCACGATACTTCTTTTGTTGCTAGTTTAACATACGGGGTGCGTGTAGCAACTAATGCCACAAGCCAAACTTCGTTAAACGCGTGACCCCCGTGTGGATTTGAGTTCATAAAATCTACAAGCCCGTTCATGTAAAATTTTCTATAGCAAGACTAAGATGAGATCCAAGGAATTTGATGTAGTCACTGATCAAGGCAACCAGCATACTAAGAGCAGCATAGAGGGATCATGGCAAAACTCAAACCTTGTAGAAAAATCACATCGTGCCGTCAAGCAAAGAAAAGATCACATGATGATGAGGACATCTCTACTAATATTACACCCACATCTTCACCAACTACACATACTGGACCAGTTACTAGAGCACGCGCACGTCAACTAAATTATCAGGTACTTTCGTTTCTTGCGAATCCTTCTAATGTTCATGAACATATGATGCTGCCTAAATTAGATACATTTGTTTGTATTATGAATGAAGGACCTAGCATGGATAAGAAGGATGGTCATTGGAGCGGGATCAAGCATGGAGAAGGAGGTGCGCGCGCGGGAAAGGACAATGGAGCTTCCAGTGGTGATTTTCGCACTTTGAGGCCACCATAAGGCGTGCATGAAGACTTGGACGAGAGACACAAGATGCCACATTAATATTTTCGTCCAAGGGTTATTATAGGTGCTGCGTCACCTTATTATTGGTCCAGGCCCATGTAATTTCGAAATACACTTAATAGGCTATTTTTTAGAGTTCGTATGTGTGGGGAAACCGAGTTAGGGTTGTTTTCGGACCTCTCCTCCAAGGGGCCACGAAATTCCCCTCTGTTCCCCCATATATACAGCCCTTAGGGCGTCGTTTAGACTTGGGTTTTAATTAGATTTAAGTTAGCCATAGCCGCAACTTCGAGCTCTTCGTTTGTGTCATCCGACCAGGCCAAGACTGCTTTGGAACCCCAACTTCTGTTAATCTTTCATCTTATATTCGCAATATCCAGATTGCAATTCTTAGTTCTTGCTTGTTCTTTCGATTGCTTGTAGGAATTAGACCTTCATGGTCAGGTTGATCGTGCATCCGCGGGATCAATAACCTCTCGGAGTTGGTTTAGAGGTCGCTAAGGCGCAACGTCTTCGCACGTTCGTAGTCGGGTCGTGAAAGTCGTCTCCACCATAATCGATCTCCATCATCTCATCGAAACATCGGGACACCTTCGCCTCTATCAAGTGGTATCAGATTTCCAGGTTGCTCGGTGAGATTTACCAGCTTTCATAGTCCATATTGGTTCTGTTCTTCATACCTACAGTCCACGAAAAAGCCAACAAAAAATAATTAGGGTTAGATCATCACGTCCCAAGACAGTCCTAGCCTTTTCCAGTTTTCTTTTCAGTACTTGCTTTGTTGAATTTACGGTTGCATCGTTGTGTCAAGTTGCTGATCTTAGCGTCTAGTTCCCTTAGAGTTTCGAGTTCTGATCACAGTTTGCCACGTCGCCGCCGCACAGTAGTCATCCTACCACGTTCCGCCAATCCGAGTCCAGATACACCACCACGTTCCGCCAAGCAGAGTCCATATACACCACCACGACCTACCGATCCGAGTTGAGTTCCATCACCCGTTCGGTTTGTGATCTCACCGTAGCCAGATTAGTTTTGAGTTGATTAGAGTCGGATTTCACCAATCTTTTGTCGTACGTAGAAGGGGGTGATTTCCAAAAAAAAAGTCTGGCACGCTTTCCAAAGCAGTTTTAGGCCAAAAATTTTAGGGGTAAAATTTTTTCGTGCCCATACCTTCCTTAGGTCCAGAAACTCATTTTGAGACGTCCGCCACCTTAGTGATTTTTTCGCACTTTTTCAGCCACCGCCGTCCCGCATCGCAAAAAAAAGCAAAAAAAACGAGAAAAAAAATTCAGAGTGTGCTTCTCAGTTGTTTACGTGCCGCGCCGTGCTTTCGTTGGTGTTTTAGGCTCGTGTCTCTAGTACGGTCTAGCCTAGGATCAGCACAGTACCGACGTTGAGTGTTTATTCAGCTTTGCATCTCTGTTTTGATTACTGTTGAGCTTTTCCTACCATACTTGTCAGCCTTCCTACAGCTCCACATATATTCTACATCGTGCATTTTGACACCTCCTGGCCATCGCTCTACCATATCTCTGAGAGTTTTGACCCGTTGGTTGTACATCACCACCTGCTGCTAGGTAAGAATCGGTAAGAACGAAATAAAAGCTTGACGGATTTGTGCTTCCCACCACCCCACATCCCATTAGTAGAAGTAGGATCATATTCCTGTGTGTTTTCTATTTCTGCTAACCATGCCAGGATCACATGATGAAGTGGCGCGGGATGCACCCGATTGGGAGAACATGACAAACAAGGAGCTACATGATAAATTTGCACAAATGATGTCTGAACAGGTGAATGACATCGAGAACAGATTTACAGAGGCGATTGATGGCGTGGAAAAGATGATCGACACCAAGCTCGACGCCAAGTTTACTGAGTTGATCGCACGACTACCTACACAGCCTGCTGCCGCTCCAGCACAGCCACAACCACCGCCACTACCACGTGCACGACGTATTCTGTTTCCAAGAGGAAAAGTTGCTGGTATTGGTGCTCCTGCTGCTGCTGCAGTTGCTTCTACTGCTGCTGCCTCTGACGTCGGCCAGGACGACAAATACGAGGGTGATTACGAGGAGGAGGTGGAACAGGAAGCGGCCTATGAATAGCCATCTGGACGTCCACGTCCCAACATTCGCCACGGTCGACACCAACCACCCCCTCAGGTATGCGATGATGAACATGTGCCTAAACTTAAATTGAATCTTAAGCCGTTTGAGGGTAGATATATTCCTGATGCTTAGCTTACTTGGGAGTTAGAAACTGAACAACGCTTTACATGTTTACAATATCCTGAGAATAGACGTGTTACTGCTGCTGTTTGTGAATTCACGGGGTTTGCATCTATTTGGTGGTCTGAACATTGTAGATTGCATGCTAATAATATTCCAACTACTTGGGCTTCTTTAGAAGATGCTATGCGTACTCGCTGGGTTCCTCCTTATTATCAACGTGAATTGTTACAAAAAGTACAGCGTTTGAGACAAGGAAAAAATTCTGTAGAGGAATATTATCAAGAATTACAAACTGGATTGATTAGATGTGGCCTCGTAGAGGATAATGAAGCTATGCTTGCACGTTTTATGGGTGGCTTAAACAGGGAGATACAAACTATTCTAGAATACAAGGACTATGCTACTATCACTCGTTTGTTTCATCTTGCTTGTAAAGCTGAACGTGAAGTGCAGGATCGACAGGCCGCTACGAGACCTAACTTTTCTGCAGGACGAAATACATCATGGACATCGCGTGGAGCTTCTACATCCACACGTCCTGCTGCACCACCATCTACTTCAGCCGCTCATTCTTACAGGGAGCCACCAAAACAGCCAGCACCACCATTCAAGGGTGCACAGAGTGGTCCAGCGGCGAGTTCTTCTTCATCCATGGCTTCCACAGGGCAAACACGAGATTGTGTTATTAAATGTCGCAGGTGCCAAGGTGGAGGTCACTTCGCAAAAGACTGTCCCTCCAAGCGTGTGATGACTGTTACGGTAGATGGTGGGTATGAGTCAGCGAGTGACTATGATGAGGAGACTTTAGTTCTCATTGCTCATGAGGAACAGGGTGCCCATGATGATGCTCATGATATAGAGTATATGGCTCCTGATGATGCAGATAAATATGCTAGTTTGGTTGCTCAACGTGTGTTAAGTGTGCAGGTAACGAAGGCCGAGCAAAACCAGAGGCATAATTTGTTCCACACAAAGGGAGTGGTGAAAGAACGTTCGGTTCGCATCATCATTGACGGAGGGAGTTGCAACAACTTGGCTAGCATGGAGTTGGTGGAGAAGCTATCTCTCACCCACACCCCCATCCGTACTATATTCAGTGGTTTAACAATAGTGGTAAGATTAAGGTAACGCGTTCTGTTCGTGTGCACTTTAGGATTGCTGCATATGCTGATTATGTTGATTGTGATGTGGTACCCATGCAAGCATGCTCTCTTTTACTTGGTAGACCATGGCAATTTGATAGGAATGTTGTACACCATGGTAGTACAAATCAATTTACTCTGGTTCATCAGGATAAAAATATTGCTTTACTTCCTATGTCTCCTGAACAAATTGTGAAAGATGATCTTGTTAGATCTAGTAAAGCTAAACAGGAGAAAAATAAGAGTGAAAATGAGATAGCAGCTAAAGAATTTGAGCAACAACATAAGACTAATAGCAAATCTTCTTCTGCTGTTTCTAATGAAATTAAATTGACTAGTCCAACTTTGCTTGCTACTAAGGTTGATATTTCGGATTTGGATGTTAGTCAATATGTGTGCTATGCTTTTGTGTGCAAAGAAGCTTTATTTTCTTTTGAGTAATTGCCTCCTTCTTTGCCTCCTGTTGTCACTGACCTTTTGCAGGAGTTTATTGACGTCTTTCCACAAGACGTACCACCGGGATTACCACCTATTCGAGGGATTGAGCATCAGATTGACTTAATTCCCGGTGCTTCGCTGCCCAACCGTGCGCCATACCGTACTAATCCGGAGGAGACGAAGGAGATTCAGCGTCAAGTACAAGAGCTACTCGACAAAGGTTACATACGTGAATCCCTTAGTCCTTGTGCTGTTCCTGTTATATTAGTGCCTAAAAAGGATGGAACATGGCGTATGTGTGTTGATTGTAGAGCCATTAATAATATTACTATTCGTTATCATCACCCTATTCCTAGGTTAGATGATATGCTTGATGAATTAAGTGGCTCTACCATGTTTTCCAAAGTTGATTTGCGTAGTGGATACCATCGAATTCGCATGAAATTAGGAGATGAATGGAAAACGGCATTTAAAACTAAGTTTGGATTATATGAGTGGTAAGTCATGCCTTTTGGGTTAACTAATGCACCTAGCACTTTCATGAGATTAATGAACGAGGTTTTACGTGCTTTCATTGGACGATTTGTGGTAGTCTATTTTGATGATATACTGATTTATAGCAAATCTTTGGAAGAACATTTGGATCATTTACGTGTTGTTTTTATTGCTCTACGTAATGCACGTTTGTTTGGTAACCTTGGGAAGTGCACCTTTTGCACCGACCGAGTATCTTTTCTTGGCTATGTTGTTACTCCGCAGGGAATTGAAGTTGATAAAGCCAAGATCGAGGCGATTGAGAGTTGGCCGCAGCCCAAAACGGTCACACAAGTGAGGAGTTTTCTTGGCCTCGCTGGATTCTATAGGCGTTTTGTGAGAGATTTCAGCACCATTGCTGCACCTCTCAATGAGCTTACACGCAAGGATGTGCCTTTTACTTGGGGTACCGCACAGGAAGAAGCCTTCACGGTATTGAAAGATAAGTTAACACATGCTCCTTTGCTCCAACTTCCTGATTTTAATAAGACTTTTGAGCTTGAATGCGATGCTAGTGGGATTGGTTTGGGAGGTGTGTTATTACAAGATGCTAAACCTGTTGCGTACTTTTCTGAAAAATTGAGTGGGCCTAGTATGAACTATTCTACTTATGATAAGGAATTATATGCTCTTGTTCGGACTTTAGAAACTTGGCAACATTATTTATGGCCCAAAGAATTTGTTATCCATTCTGATCATGAATCTTTGAAACACATAAGAAGTCAAGCAAAACTTAATCGTAGACATGCTAAGTGGGTTGAATTTATTGAGACTTTCCCTTATGTCATTAAACACAAGAAGGAGAAAGATAATATTATTGCTGATGCTTTGTCTCGTCGTTATACTATGCTTTCACAACTTGACTTCAAGATATTCGGTTTAGAGACAATCAAAGATCAATATGTACATGATGCAGAATTTAAAGATGTATTGCAGAATTGTAGAGAGGGTAGAACATGGAACAGGTTTGTGCTTAATGATGGATTTGTGTTCCGTTCTAACAAGCTATGCATTCCAGCTAGCTCTATTCGTCTTTTGTTGTTGCAGGAGGCGCATGGAGGAGGATTAATGGGACACTTTGGCGTGAAGAAGACGGAAGACGTACTTGCTACACATTTCTTTTGGCCAAAGATGAGACGGGATGTTGAGCGTTTTGTTGCTCGCTGCACTACATGTCAAAAAGCTAAGTCACGACTCAATCCTCATGGTTTATACATGCCTTTACCTGTACCTAGTGTTCCGTGGGAGGACATATCCATGGACTTTGTTTTAGGCTTGCCTCGAACAAAGAAGGGGAGGGATAGCATATTTGTTGTCGTGGATAGATTTTCTAAGATGGCACATTTTATACCATGTCATAAAAGCGATGATGCTGCTAATGTTGCTGATTTATTCTTTCGTGAGATTATTCACTTACATGGTGTGCCCAATACTATTGTCTCGGATCGTGATACTAAGTTTCTTAGTCATTTTTGGAGATGCTTATGGGCTAAGTTAAGGACTAAACTACTTTTTAGTACTGCATGTCATCCCCAAACTGATGGACAAACTGAAGTGGTCAATAGGACATTGTCTACTATGCTTAGGGCTGTTTTAAAGAGTAACTTGAAAATGTGGGAAGAATGTTTACCTCATATTGAATTTGCTTATAATCGTTCATTGCATTCTACCACTAAAATGTGCCCTTTTGAGATTGTTTATGGTTTTCTACCTCATGCACCTATTGATTTGCTGCCTCTTCCATCTTCGGAGAAGGTTAATTTTGATTCTAAGCAACGTGCTGAATTGATATTAAAAATGCATGAGTTAACTAAAGAAAACATTGAGAGAATGAATGGTAGATACAAGCTTGCTGGTGATAAGGGTAGAAAGCATGTTGTGTTTGAACCAGGAGATCTTGTTTGGTTACATCTACGTAAAGATAGGTTTCCTGATTTGCGCAAGTCTAAGTTAATGCCACGAGCTGATGGTCCCTTTAAGGTTTTACAGAAAATTAATGATAATGCATATAAACTTGAGCTACCTGCAGATTTTGGGGTTAGTCCCATATTTAACATTGCAGATTTGAAACCTTATTTGGGAGAAGATGATGAGCTTCCGTCGAGGACGACTTCAATTCAAGAAGGGGAGGATGATGAGGACATCTCTACTAATATTACACCCACATCTTCACCAACTACACATACTGGACCAGTTACTAGAGCACGCGCACGTCAACTAAATTATCAGGTACTTTCGTTTCTTGCGAATCCTTCTAATGTTCATGAACATATGATGCTGCCTAAATTAGATACTTTTGTTTGTCTTATGAATAAAGGACCTAGCATGGATAAGAAGGATGGTCATTGGAGCGGGATCAAGCATGGAGAAGGAGGTGCGCGCGCGGGAAAGGACAATGGAGCTTCCAGTGGTGATTTTCACACTTTGAGGCCACCATAAGGCGTGCATGAAGACTTGGACGAGAGACACAAGATGCCACATTAATATTTTCGTCCAAGGGTTATTATAGGTGCTGCGTCACCTTATTATTGGGCCAGGCCCATGTAATTTCGAAATACACTTAATAGGCTATTTTTTAGAGTCCGTATGTGTGGGGAAACCGAGTTAGGGTTGTTTTCGGACCTCTCCTCCAAGGGGCCACGAAATTCCCCTCTGTTCCCCCATATATACAGCCCTTAGGGCGTCGTTTAGACTTGGGTTTTAATTAGATTTAAGTTAGCCATAGCCGCAACTTCGAGCTCTTCGTTTGTGTCATCCGACCAGGCCAAGACTGCTTTGGAACCCCAACTTCTGTTAATCTTTCATCTTATATTCGCAATATCCAGATTGCAATTCTTAGTTCTTGCTTGTTCTTTCGATTGCTTGCAGGAATTAGACCTTCGTGGTCAGGTTGATCGTGCATCCGCGGGATCAATAACCTCTCGGAGTTGGTTTAGCGATCGCTAAGGCGCAACGTCTTCGCACGTTCGTAGTCGGGTCGTGAAAGTCGTCTCCACCATAATCGATCTCCATCATCTCATCGAAACATCGGGACACCTTCGCCTCTATCATATGATAGGGAAGCAAACAAGAAAATCAATGCCTCATATCAACATATCATCTACCTAAACATGCATCTAATCAAGGATCGCTCATGATACCACTGTTGGGAAACGTAGTAGAAAAACAAAAATTTCGTGCCTACGAGTCAAGAACCCAAGATCATCCAAGATAGATTGCATACAAGGTTTAGGCTAGTGCTCACCAACAATTGCAGCGGAAGAAGAGTTGGTGATGCGGGTGGAAGAAGATCTCGTGATTTGTCTCACGATCCGTCCCACGATCTCTCCCACGAACAGTTCTCCGAGGAAGAAGAAGATGATCCTCGAAGCAAGATCAAAGCTATGATATCTCCACCGGTATCCACACGTCCGGCACAGAAATCCGGCAGCGCTCCGCCGTCCAGAGAAGAACGCCTCCGAGAAAACTAGAGAGAGAAAACCCTAGCGATTTCCGATCTAGATTAGAATCTAAACCGGGGTCTAAAAGTGGAGCAACTAGCAACTAGGGGGCAAGGGGGCGCAGGGGACTTGTGTGTCTCCTCCCCCCCCCCCTTGGCTCACCTTATATAGGTGGCCAAGGGGCTTGGTGCGCCGGCCTAGGGGTGGGGAGTCCAACTTGGACTCCAAACCTCCTAGGACTTTCCCACTAGGACTCCTTCCAAAATAGGATTGGGGAATCCTACTCTAAGTAGGATCCCCCCCATTGTGGCGCCCCCCACCTCCTGGCCGGCCAGGTGGCTTTCCCCCCAAGCTAGGGGGTGGGGTCAGTAAGTGGTACTGACCGGAACCTTCCGGAACCTTCCGTGACCTTCTAATAGCTTCCAGGACCTTCCAAGATGGTTTCGGGACATTCCGGACACTTCTGGAGCACTTCCAGGACCTTCCGGAACCTCTAACGAATGTTCCGAAGCTATCTAAATAGGTTTCAGAACAATCCGGGTTGCGGTTAACATGTTCGGTGAACACAACACATTGTTAAGCTGTCCACCGATCACCGAAACTGTTCCGGTTGATTGCAAACTATCCCAGCACCATTTTCATATGAACTAAAGTCATCTGAAACAATTCCAAAATATCTTAGCCATATTATTTGCTCTTTACTTGCTTCCACTAGACCTTCAATCATCCTAGCATTCTAACAGATTACTGCACTTTAAGTGTGTGACCCAATAGGTTCGGTATTATGTGGACATGACTCGGAACGCTTTCTAGACTCATAGTCATTTGTCAATAATCAACAGCGGAGCCATGGACACCCATGTTGACTCCCACACATACACGAAAAGACTTCGAGTGAACCTTTATGTTTATCGTATACTATTCCCTTTGCTTCGCGATATATGACAAAGTTAGAGGAGAGAAGTTTGGCACCCATGTGAAACAACTTCTTGATCACAAGCCATCAGTTATCCTCATTGCTCGTTTGTCTTCATTCCTCGTTACGTATACCGGTATCCCCGTGACTGAATCACAAAGTGTCTGGCCAGACGAGAATGGATACCGTTATACCGAGTGGGCCCTGAGTCTATATCTCTTCATCGTGAAGGAGCAAATCCCAGTCTCGAACTATCACCGTTACTAGACACACTGTCCAATGCACCCAGAACTTATTTTACTACTTCCCATTTACATGAAGATTCATCTAAGAACCAAAGCACGTCTTCTTGTGTGAAGCAACTTGACATTCTCATGGTCTAAGGAACTATGTATATAATAACATTTTATGATATGACTTATAACGTTGTTTACGATGAGTTCTCTAAGTATATCATTTAACACTGGGGTCGGTTCAACATCATTGTTCTCCTAACAATATGCTCTCATTGCTATTGAAATCCTTGTTACAAGAACAATGTCCATGATTAAGAAAACATAATCATCAATAAGCACATGAGCTGGTCTTAGAGGCAAAACCAGGAACTCTTGTTGTTTACATTTCCACACATGCATATGAGTTATCTTCTGAATATCATAGTCAGGATCATTGCAATTATAGCACATAAATATAAACATTAATTATGAACATGAATATATAAATAATAATACACTTTATTATTGCCTCTAGGGCATATATCCAACAAAAGAGAGACCGGATCTCTTCCCAATCCCGCAGGTGAGAATCATCTAGTAGCCTATACCATTCCAAAGCTTTTCATTTCAGTGGCAAGAAAAATAATTTCCTCATGACTCCATCTCTTGTCAAACCTGAAATCTCAAACAACTCACAAAGTTCTGTAAGTTTCAACAAATGAGTACTAGGATTGACTGTTCCATCCCATGCATAAAAATCATTCCTAATTATTTCAATTATCCCAAGTGGTATTTTGAACGGGATACATTCAGTAGGTGGAGGAGACTTCTCTACCACGGGCGTGGTAAAGAGGCCTTCCCTAAACAGCGAACTAAGAGTGCAATTTTCCATAAGCATAACTAGTGAAAATAAAAACAAGAAACAAAAAGATTTAATTGCAAGATCTAAAGATATACCTTCAACGCTTACCTCCCCGGCAACGGCGCCAGAAATAGCTTGATGTCTACACACGCTTCTATTCTTGTAGACTATGTTGGGCCTTCAAGCGCAGAGGTTTGTAGGACAGCAGCAATTTCCCTCAAGTGGATGACCTAAGGTTTATCAAACTCAAGGAAGTAGAGGTTGAAGATGGTCTCTCTCAAGCAACCCTTCAATTAAGATACAATAAGTCTCTTGTGTCCCCAACACACCTAATACAACTAGGAGTTGTATAGGTGCATGTAACGCCCCCAAAATCAGACCGTGTACAGTAATCATACACGCAAGGTACACGATCGAGATCAGGGACTCACGATGAGATATCACAACACAACTCTACAAATAAAATAATACAAGCTGTTTAATACAAGCCAGGGGCAACGAGGGCTCGAATACAACAGCTCGAGAGCACAAAGTCAGCGGAAGCAATAGTATCTGAGTACAGACACAAGAATACAAGGTTGCCTTAAGAAGGCTAGCACAAAATAACAACAGATCGAAAAGGCGAGGCCGCCTGCCTGGGAACCTCCAAACTACTCCTGGCCAAAGGGGAACTCGACGTCGCAGAAGGCATCGGGGATCTTCACGTTGCGGTGGTCGACATCGGGAACTCCTGCTCCTGGGCTCCAACGTCGACTGCAGCGGCCGATCAGGCAAAACAGTAAAGGAAATAAAGAAGGTGAGTATCTAGTATACCCGCGAGTATTACGTCCGCTACTAAGCATTATGCATTGTATCAACGGAAAGAAGAGGCTATATATAGTGGACTGCAAGATAGAAATCAGAATAAGGGTAAGAAGCTAGGCCTATCGAAGACTAGCATCTTCCAACGATGTCTTGCAGCATGAGGTAAGAATCAGCCAACAGTTTGTATAAAGCATAAAGTAACAACGCAGGAGAAGTTGCTGCAGCATTGTATAATAATAAGTTGTAATAATTCACAATGCCTCCGATTTCACCTCCTCGACATCCCCGCGAGGAAGAAAACCCGGAACCATACAATTTAATAATAGTTTCTAGTGGTACGATCCAGCTTCAGCATAAAGCGTCCTGTTCCCGTGGACACGGCTATTCGAATAGATTAATCTTCCCTGCAGGGGTGCACTTGTGTTACGCTACACGCACGGATCTCCAGGGTGGCGGGAACCTTGTTAGGGAACGCTCCACCGAGGCTATCCGACACTTCATAGACCATCTTTCAAACTCAACAGAGAGGCCATCCGCCGGTCTAAATCCTAAGTACTCAGGGCCTTGGACCCCAACCCTGACGTACTCCTGCACGGTGCGTGGGTGGCCGGGAAGCCGTAACAAAAACAACACAGCTCGAGCAAAGAAGACAGCGCACTTCCCGACAATCAGCCCACGGTACTGCTGACGTCTGAAGAGTCCTCAGACGACACTACGAAGCAGAGGAGCCCATAAACTCGTAATTCCCACGGGTAGGTAGTGCGTACATGGCATATAGCCAACTCAAGACATTCACTGAACCATTTAGCATTTTAGTTAACCTGCGTGACAACCGTTATCGTTGCCTCGACTTAACTGATCCGCGGACAACGACAGCAGCCAGGACCACCAGTACATCGGTGCCTGCCCCGTCGTCCCACCAAGTCACTGCGGTTACCAACAAGGTGAACCGTCTCCTTACCTTGTCTCGCGTGTGCTCCTGGAGGAGCTCGACTTTCGTGGTTTGGTAACTCTCGCGGCCAACGATCAGGGGCCAAGCACACTGGTACACTGGTCGTACCCTCCCTGTCGTCCCGTCGCAATACCTCTCGCGGGTACCGTTGGGTCGCCCGACTTCTTACCTTTAAGGACACCAGTTGGTTCGAGTTCCTACCATTATGTGAAACCAGGAGGTATCACCCTCGATGGCACACTTAAAGAGGTTTGACAGAGACATCAACGGAATGAACTAAAGAGGTAAACCTCGTATCATCCCGGTGATGCTACGCTACTGAGCCGACGAGAGTGAAATACGAGTCCATTCCACTCGTAAGTCAAACTCGAAGCGACTCAGCAGAGTCTCGCCGTTGTAGGTTCCCTAGGGTGTCTGCATTGATCCGTACCTGTTTCAGTTGTAATATATCGTTCCCGCGATCACTCCCAGAGTGATCACGGCCCGCTATTCTAAACCTAACTAACAATGCGCAGGGTTTACTGCTGAATAATGCATAAGTAATAATAGGCAGCATAGGATTAAAGGAAGGTACATCAAGGGGCGACAAAAACAGGCTATGCAATTGAATAGGATTGTAATCGTAGCAGCAGCAGTAACAATGCCTAGTGCAAGAAATGTACAGAAAGATAGGCGATATCTGGGGAAGAGAATGGCTCTGCTTGCCTGCAAGCTCGACGGTAGGGGTAGGGTCGTCGACGAAGTAGTCGTACTCAGCAGCGGTGTAGTCGACGGCAGCAGCGGGGTCTACCGGAGATTAAGGGGGGGAAGAAACAGTAAATACACAGCAAGCATATACAAACAGATGCGTGTCATGACAAATGAAATGTTAACGGTGTTCTAACGCAGTGCAATGCAATATGCTCGGAGCGGGAATTCATCTGAGGATGAACTACCGGCTCCGGGTGATTACCGGACAGTGTGTCCGGAGGGGGAGATATCATGCCGGAGGTGTCGTGGACATCCGACACGTGTGTGGGTGGTGTATCCGGGTTAGTTGATCTATTCCGAACAACTTTCGTGTTCGAAATAAATTCATCCGGATACTTTAGCAGTACCGGACAATTTATCGGACATACGACCCGGAGGGGGGGAATGTCGATGTTCGTTGTGTTGGAGGGGTGTGGTTGGTATACAGATAGCGTATCCTTATTCGTTATATTTTTCTGATCAACTTTCATGTATAAAGTTTTTTTATCTGAGCTACGGTTTAAAAGATATTCAATATCATAGTTTAAATCATTTTTATTTATTTTCTAGAATTTCTTTTAATATTAAAGCAACATTATCCACAAGATTATCCAGAATAGTAATCTAACAAGGGGGGCCCATATGTCATGGAGAGTTTATTTTAATTCAACTAAAACAGGGATTATTAGAGGGTGGGTCCCACATGTCTTAGGCTATTTATTTAGCAGATTTATTTAATCTAAACTCTAATTAATGGTAGAGGACCTATTTGCAAATTCCAAAAAATTAGGAAGTTATCTGCGAACCTTTTATTTGCACATATGGCCTCGGGCATTACTCTACTAGCACATTTTAGACTTTTGCTCTTTTGTCAATTTTCTACGAATTAATCGGTGCATCAAATGGATTTGGTCCAATGGAACAAATTGAAGCTGGTTAGACCAACTACTTGCACATATCAATTTTAAAAATTTTAGAATTTGCTTTGATCTATTTTTACTGCTGTTTTGTTGCCAACAAAGGAGGGTTCAGCCGCAGTTTTCAGAGTAGCAGTTAATAGCTGCACTAGCAGGTTCAGTAGCAGCAGTAAGCAGCGCATCACAGCTTCAGGGGCAGAAGCAACGGGTGACAGTGAGGCCACCGCGGGCGCTCGCGCATGAGTGCAGGGCCACGCCGGTGACACAACGAGCCGTGGTTGTGCACCCCTTGCACACACACACACGCTGCACTCACACCACACGAACGCACACACCATGCACACTTACACACACAGCACACGCACACACAAGGCCTTGGCCGTGGCCACCCACAGCGACGGGGGCGGGGGAGGCCGACAGCAGGCATGGTCGGCGTCGCCGGCGCGGGGCAGGCCGTGGCCGGCACCAGCGGCGCCCAACAGCAGCAGACCCTACGAGCTCCGACCATGGCTGCCTCAAGGGGAGGAGCAGCAGCAGCACGCCCACACGCCCATGGCTGTCGTGGCCGGGCACTGCGGCCGTAGCAAAGAGAGCAAGGAGGAAGAGGAGAGGAATGGCGCTCACCGGGTGGCAGAAGAAAGGCCGGTGATAGCATGGTAGCAGCAGACGACGGCGGGGTTGTCGGGGGAGCGCGAATCGTGGCGGTGAAGACAGCGGCCGACAGCGATCCCGTCGGGGAAGACGACGCAGGCGGCGAGCTGATGGCGCCCCGGGCTCGATCCGGGGATGGAGTCGACGAAGACGACCAAGGGGAGGCTGCTGGACATGGCGGCGACGGAAGCTCATCGGCGTTTCGCAGAGGAAGGAGGAGAGGCTGGGAGGGGGAAGGGAAATATCTGGAGCGTCCACGGGGCTGGGCTCGGTCTTATCCACAGAGGGCATGGGGGGCAGGTGAAGGGCGAGGGGGCCGGCGTGCACGACGTCGACGTGCCATGGGGGCACGTGATGAACAGAGAGGGGGGGGGAAGAAGACAGGGGAGGTGGGCTTGGGCCGGGGTGGGCCTTGCCAGGGGCGTAGGTTAGGAGTTTTTCTTTTATTTTGTTTTCTCTTTAGATTTTTTTCTTTTCTATTTTGATTTGTTTTAGCTATTTTAGAAGTTTTGTAAAACTTGTAACTTGCTACATAATTGACATTGCATAAAACTAGAGTGCCACAAAAAGATTGGGACTTTTTATAAATTCTTTTGCATTTTTGTTTTTATTAAAAAGGTATTAAATGCCACTGTTTTGCTACTATTTTAATTGTTGGATTTATTTTATAGCACAATAAATCCCCAAGACCACATGGAAGTGATCCACTGAATATTAGGCATTTTACAAAAGTGGTTGCACAATTTTAGGTTGAACTTTTATTTGCCACTTAAAAAAATTTGGCAATTCAACATGGTTGAAATTGACAAGGTCATGATCAAGGGTGATTAGAGACTTGCTAACCACAGAGATTTAATATTAACAAAAGTTTTACTGTATCATGACACTGGGGGTGTTACAGTGCACTAGTTCGGCGAAGAGTGGTAAAATACGAGTGATAGGTGTGGCAAATCAAAGTAATATAAATCTGTAATAAAAAGTGCAGCAAGCAAACATGTGACAAAAGTGAGCACAAACGATGTAACAATGGTGGAAACAAGGCCTAGGCTTCATACTTTCACTAGTGGCAACTCTCAACAACATTAACATAGTCTAATCACATGATATTTCCCATAAAACATGCAATGGAGACGCACTCGGAGGTCATTCCTTTGTGGTCAAGAGAGGACGAGAATTATGTAGGTCTACAAAAGCACACCTCAGAGTTCATAGTTCTCAATCTATGGATTTCCCAATGTCACCGCGGTCATCCAAAGAGAGTACCACAATCATCACAACATATCTCAAGGATAGTCAAAGACAAGCACCAAGAGACTCTCAATCTTCAATCAACACACAAAAGAGGAAATCACTCATGAAAAATTGAAAATATTCTTCTAACCCATGTCCAATAGACCGCTGTCACCATGGTCTCGGCGATTATACTAGATAAGATCAATTGAGTACATCGATCCAATACATAGAGGAAGGGGAAATATCATGGGATCACCCTAGATTAACATAGCCTATGATCACAACAAAGATCACATCATGGGAGAGAGAGAAGAACACATAACTACTGGTAGAAACCTCAGCCCCGAGGAGGAACTACTCCCGCTTCATGGAGGGAGGAAGCAACGTCGATGGAGATGAATCCAGGGGCACTTCCCCGTCCCGGCAGGGTGCCGGCACAGGAATTCTGGTCCCCCAAAGCTTGTCGGCGATGGCGGTGGAGATCAGAATTGCTTCTGGAGAAAATGGGTCTAGAATCAGGGTTTTTGCGACAGGTGTATAAATAAGAGCCAAGGGGGGCACCGAGGGGGGCCACAAGGCAGCCAGGAGGGTCTATGGCGCGGCCTAGGGGGGACCCGCACCGGGCACCCTCCTGGGCCCCTGGCGGTGGCCCTCCTGCCATGTCTTGGTTATTCCGGAAGCTTCCGGAGCGCTGATTTTTTATATAATTTTTCCGGGATTTATTGGGCATTTTAATTATTGGAAAAACCTGAAATACAAAAACAACAGAAAACAGGAACTGACAACTGGGTGCACTGAGTTAATAGGTTAGTCCAAATATGATAAAAATGTATGAAAGTTCAAGCAAAACATGACAAAGTCATAGAAATCATGCATGGAGCAAGCAGAAATTATAGATACGTTTGGGACGTATCAGAGAGTCTTCTCTTAACTCTAGCACACCAAGTGTCTCACCACTCCACCTTATAAAGAGGTGTGGCTCTCCTCCAACTAGCGTGGTGGGACTAAACTTTAGCACCCCATGCACCACCAAAATTCTGTCATGCACATGGACCAATTTGAGATTTTAGGATATGCTCATATGGGCTGCCCACATATGGGCCCAATATTCTAACAAGGGCAAAGCTAACTGATTTGAGATGATTTTTAGTGGATTAATAGGCCTAATACTATAAGGATATACTCATATTTTCTCCATTTTGGCAATAGTTAATATGGAACCGAGGAAGTACTTCCTCCGTTTCATAATACTTATCGTGCTTTTAGTTCAAACCACGATATATATATTTTGGAACTTTTTTATTTTTAAAAGAGGGGTTCTTTGAGGACTGATGTGCACAATTTTTTACCAATTATTTTGAGTTCACAATTAAGGTTTAAAGTAGTTCTACAAACAAAATGCCCACGTATGCCTGTCCCATTGACAAGAAAATAGACGTAGATAAACGAGCTTTATGCATCACAAATTCTACTAGAATGGGCAACCAAAATGATTGAATAAAGCCCAAGAGTCCATCTTTCAGCATTTGCATCAAAAGACCTCCTTATAAGGTGATGATCATGATATGTATCCAACCGATGGCTCCTCCTCCTTGCGAACTGACGACCGCATCCAACTGATGGCTTTGAAAATAACTTGTAATATTTTTCAAACTTCTGTTCTGTTAAAGTTATTATCATTACGAATCTGTCAAATGATCCAAAGTACTCCCTCCGTTTCTTTTTACTCTGCGTATTAGATTTAAAAAAATTCAATCTTTGCAAACTTTGACCATATTTATTTTAAAAATATCAACATATATAATACCAAATAAGTGTAATATGAAAGTATATTTCATGATGAATCTAATGATAGTGGATTGTGTTGCGAATATTCATTTTTTTGTATAAACTTGGTCAAACTTTGAAGAGTTTGACTTCAAACATTTCTAATACGCAGAGTAAAAAGAAACAAAGGGAGTAGAACACAAATTTCCACACAGATCCGAGTCTTCAACTTAAGATCCCCCCACCCAACTAATTAGAACATATTAATAGTATTCGGGGTGAAGGTAGATTAAAGCTAATCGGGGTGAAGGTAGATTAAAGCTATATGAATAGACCATGTAATGGTTGGCAAGTGGGTAGCCAAGTAATACATGTTGAATAGACTCCTCCTTACCACAAAAGCAACACTCAATGTATCCTTGCAAAAAATATTATATTTTGTCAAGATGGTCCAAAAGACTTTCATTTCCAAATATATTTGTGGTAGAAAGATTGCCCACCATCGATAAGATCCTTATACATGGAATTGACTATGACGATACTGGAGGTAGTCAACTTCCAACGAAATGTGTTTGATTCACGTGAAAGGTTGACCGTCATGAACTTTCCAACTAAGATTTAACCAATCTATCCATTTGTAACCAATTAGTGGTTTTTGAAAGGCAACACTCAACATACAAAGTGGTACATATATACTTTGGAAGAAAGAAAAAAACAAAGTTTTTGGAGATCATAATAGAGTAAAAAATAAATAAAAATAATTTAGGAGAACGTGACCTGAGACTTGTCCTTGTTGAGAAAGCTTAGCTATCACAACAACATAAACAACTAGGTTGAACTTGAACCCTTCTCCATAGTTCGTTGGTCGAGGATAACTACAAGTAATCCTTGCAGCGAAAGAATAAAAAATTAAATTTGGATTGATGGATTGGAGATACACAACCATGATATGTTTTTTAAGCTTTCAAACTTATCATAATAATTTTTTAAATGTCGGCGCAAGTTTTGTAACTTGCATCTATACCATACTGATAGAGGCGAAGGTGTCCCGATGTTTCGATGAGATGGTGGAGATCGATTATGGTGGAGACGACTTTCACGACCCGACTACGAACGTGCGAAGACGTTGCGCCTTAGCGATCGCTAAACCAACTCCGAGAGGTTATTGATCCCACGGATGCACTATCAACCTGGCCACGAAGGTCTAATTCCTGCAAGCAATCGAAAGAACAAGCAAGAACTAAGAATTGCAATCTGGATATTGCGAATTTAAGAAGAATAATTGACGAAAGTTGGGGTTCCAATGCGGTCTTGGCCTGGTCGGACGACACAAACGAAGAACTCGAAGTTGCTGCTATGGCTAACTTAAATCTAATTAAAACCCAAGTCTAAACGACGCCCTAAGGGCTGTATATATGGGGGAACAGAGGAGATTTTCGTGACCCCTTGGAGGAGGGGTCCGAAAACAACCCTAACTCGGTTTCCCCACACATACGGACTCTAAAAACAGCCTATAAAGTATTACTTCGAAATTACATGGGCCCAGACCAATATTAAGGTGACGCAACACTTTAATTGCCCTTGGACGAAAATAATGAAGTGGCATCTCGTGTATTTCGTCTAAGCCTTCATGCACGCTTTATGATGGCTTCAAAGTGCGAAAATCCCCACTGAAAGCTCCATTGTCCTTTCTCGCGCGCACGCCTTCTTCTCCATGCTTGATCCCACTCCAATGACCATCCTTCTTGTCCATGTTAGGTCCTTCATTCATAAGCAAAACAAAAGTATCTAATTTAGGCAACATCATATGTTCATGAACATTAGAAGGATTCGCAAAAAACGAAAGTACCTGATAATTTAGTTGACGTGCGCGTGCTCTAGTAACTGGTCCAATATGTGTAATTGATGAGGATGTGGGTGTAATATTAATAGGGATGTCCTCATCACATACTATCCATCTCTAACCAACAAGTCTAGGCTAGTTTTTCTTCTTTTTCTTTCACCACAAGGGTTGTAACAACCACTTGGGGTGCAGCAAAACACTGTAGCGGGCGATGAACCTTAGCAAATCAGACACCGACTGGTGCACTGTAGTGAACCATTTTTTGTTTTTTTTATTCCTATGTTTCTGAAAATACGATCAATTTTCAAAAAATTGAACTATTTTTAAAGTGTAAATACATTTATTTTTTTAAGAATGTTTTGAAATTTGATCAATATGTGTTTGAATTTTTTTTCATCATATTAAAAAAGTATTCAATGTATATAAAAAAATGTTCTGGGTGTATTAAAAACACCAATGTGTATTTAAAAAAAATGTTTCGTACACTTAAAATAGTTTGATGTGTATTTGAAAAACAGTTCTTCGAGTATTGAGAATCTTAAAAAGGAAGAAAACCAAATATGAAAAAGAGAAATAAAAAAATTTAAAACGTAAAAGAAAACCAAAACAAAAAGCAGACACACAAAAATCCAACAAGAAACAGCCGGAAAAAAGCTGAAAAAGAAACGGTCGAAACCGTCTGAAGGCTCACCCCAGCGGCGATGCCCTATTTGCCGTCCGCGGGCGGCATATAGTATTGGCGGGTTTCCTCGAGCCGCCGCCGGACGTTTCTGCCCCGCCGCTCTCCTTCACGTTCACGACCGCAGGTGAGCTCACGAACCATCCCCTCATTCGTCATTAAGCTGGTTAGCTATAACCGCAGCCACGTCTATAATAAAGCACATAGCACAGTACATGTTCGAGGTAATGCCAGGATGAAGATGAACCTAGGAAAACCTTTGTTTTAATGTTGTTCTATTCCGAATTAAGGCCAATCATGTCCTCAGTCCTCCTTTTGATATTACATTATCCTCTGCTTCATACTTGATTTGTCGCATGAGACCTCATAAATTTATTGGGTACTGAACTTTATTATAGTATTACTGTATGATAGAAACTACTCCGTATAAGGAGAAGACACCATGACAGGAGCAGTTGTCTGATCATAAGGAAAACAACGCATTTTTGCCATATATGGCAAGTGCAACCTATTGTTGATTATATAGCTGCACATGATAGGACATTATTTTTCAGCAAACCAGTTTTGCCTTACAAAAAAAAAAGCGCTGATTTGTCCCAGGTTGTGTCCAGGCATGTGAGTGCCCAGGACATCTGGATCTGTATGTGACAGGGCCAAGTTTTATTCAAATATATGAGGTTTATCCCTATATTATTTATTGGAAACGAGGCATTACTGAAACCTCAACAAGCATTGAGGAAAGTAATGCGGTGTTACCACAAATTCATAAACACTAATTGGCCTGTGCCTGATGCCTCCTGCAAAAAGACTTCACCCTTTCGAGCCCTTGCTTCAGTGTAGGTGGCTCTGAAGCAAAGGTGATGCGCAACCAGTTCACCATTCCCAAGGCTTTCCCTGCAATTTTTTTGACAAAGGGTAAAAAATTTTGGATCAAAATGGAGCATCAAGAGGATACAAACACAATAAGGACAAGAATGGTGCTCTAGCATATGCTGAAAATATCATTAGGGGTGTTTGCATCTCGAAGTAAACAGCCATTTGTCTCTTCTGCTACTACATACCAGGCAACAGTATAACTGATTCCTCCTTCGCCAACTTGCTGCAGAAGTCTACGTCGTCACAAATGTCCAACAATTGTGACACATCCAGTTTTACCTGCAGAACATAGTGTTACTCTACCTCCTTTGAACTTGCAACAATGTGAAGTTGCAAACATTGTTCTCTATATGCCTTACCATCATAAAAAATGAGCCCTCTGGTTTGTGGGGACAGGTAATACACTTGATTTCGTTTATTGCATCATAACATATATCTGCAGTCTCCTTCAACAGCTTGACAATGTTGTTGAAAAATCCATCATTTGTGTTCTTGATAATCTGAGGAATAGCTCCCTGGCGCATGGACAAGACAACTTAGAAGATGTGATGCTTTCAATCCTCTACAATAATATCATGGGAGCAATACTCACCCAAGTCACTAAGAAATGAAAATACTTGAAAACGGGGATCTTATACAAAACTTTGAGTCCGAACAGCAATTTGTAGAAAGCTCTCTAAAGGTTTAATCTTGCCGGAACATGACAGGTTAAGTATGGTGTTGATTATTTAAGTAACAGGTGATTTCTTTTCAGCACAAAAAAGACACTGAGTGTATGTGATGGACCACATCAGGGTCTGACATGTGAGACTTAGAGCATCTCAGGGCGCCTTTATTTTCGTCGGCGCAAGAAAAAAAATGCGCAGTCCCCCCCCCCCCCCAGGATGCCGAATAGCGCCGGCTCGGCCCATTTTTGCGCCCGGCGATCTCAGGCCGGACCCAGCGCGCTGGGGGGCACTTGGGGGCTCCGGCGGAAAGAAAAACGGCGCATGGGCCACCATTGTCAAGCGAAAAACGCCTTTCCCCGCCCAGATTCGACCACAAACGCCCTCCCCCCTCGTCGCCACGCCGATGCCGGCGTCGCCCCTCTGCCCACAATCACTGCTCCGCCTCTAGAAAGGCCACACCCCCTCCCCCCTCCCGCCGGAAAAGAGAGGGTTTCGTCAGCCTCCCTCGCTCCTGGCCGAGCTTCCAGGCCTTCTCAGGTGAGGATATTAGCGGCTGCCCGTCCACCACGCCCGCCAAGTGTTCGGCGATTTGCCTGCCCGGCGATGGACTCCGATGAGGAGGAGACCTTCGCGGCGTTGATGGAGGGGGAGGCCGAGGACGGCGCCGATGACGAAGAGCACCTCATGATGCTCGCCGCTCTGGCAGGCCTGTTCGCGAAGAACGCGAAGCCACGATGAGGTGGCTCGAAGCTGGGCTGCCGGAAGAGCAAGCAGAGGCATCGATCGGAGGGCTATTGCTTGCTCTACGGATTGTGAATGCCATCCGGGAGTTCGAAAACTTTTCGTTTGCAAGAAGGATTGCACCGGCACAGTTGGCTTCTCCTCACTCCAGAAATGCACGACGGCTATGAGGATGCTTGCATACGGAGCTCCCGGTGATATACAGGAAGACTACAGGCGCATGGCCGAGTCCACCGCCCTTGAGTGTTTGTACAAGTTCTGCAGGGCGGTGGTGGGAGTGTTTGGAGCACAATACTTGCGATCACCCAATGCTAAAGACACTGCTCGGATCCTAGCGGAGAATGAAGCAAGACGATTTCCTGGGATGCTTGGAAGCATCGACTGCATGCATTGGGAATGAAAAAACTGTCCATTTTCTTGGCAGTGGATGTACAAAGGCACAAAAGAAGCTTGCAACATGGTACTTGAGGCAGTTGCTACACATGACCTCTGGATTTGGCACTCCTTTGGCATGCCAGGAACTCACAATGACATCAACGTCCTGCAGTGCTCAAATGCCTTTGCCAATCTTGTTGAAGGTCATGCTCCTCCGGTGAACTTCAAGGTCAATGGGAACTCACAATGACATCAACGTCCTGCAGTGCTCCTTTGCCAAGCTTGTTGAAGGTCATGCTCCTCCGGTGAACTTCGAGGTCCATGGGCACCACTACAACAAGGGATACTACCTAGCATATGTCATCTATCCAAGATGGTCAACATTTGTGAAGACTATCTCAAACCCTGTGCCAGGAGGCAAGCACTCCTACTTTGCCAAGTGCGAGGAGGCTTACAGGAAGGATGTTGAGCGGGCATTTGGTGTGCTCCAATCTTGATTTGCTGTTGCCCGGTACCCCGCTCTGACCTGGTCGAATCTCAGATGTGGGAGGTGATGAATTGATGTGTCATCTTGCACAACATGATCATTGAGAGCGAGTAGCACGAGCCAGTGTTTGACACTGAACCATATTTCAACCAGGGTCGTCTTGCAACTGTTGAGCAGCAGGCACCGGCGGCATGGACAACCTTCTCAATATGCGTTAGGAGATCCGAGACCCACAGATGCATCAAGAACTGCAGCACGATCTGGAGGCGCAAGGGCAACGCCTAGTTGATTTGTATTGATTTCTATGATGAACTATGTGATAAAAATTATTTGTGCCGAAGTGTTTAATTGTGCCGAATCGCCGAATATGAGTCAAATCTGCATTTTCTGTTGAATTTGTGCCGAAGTACAGCGAATTTGCGCCAAATTTGAGCCGAATCTCGGCGGCCGGGGGCGAACTTGGGGGTCGGCTCGGAAATGGATCGCCCCCACGCCAAAAATAGCACCGGCAACCCCCCAAGCGGCGCTATTTTATCGCCTAAAAACGCCTTGGGGGGGGGGGGGGAACGACTGGAGATGCTCTTACCTGTCGGTTTAACCGACATGTGACACGGCAATAATAATAATTAATACATGAAGTTCCGTGAAATATGAAATTTATCGACAAAAATGAAGAACAAAACACACATTTAGCAAAAATAAAATAAAATTTAAAAGGGAAGAGCGATAAAGCAAGACTGCCTTGGGACTTTTTTTTTGGGTGGTGGAGAAATGAATTGGTGGTTGCACTAGGAACATACACATGGCCAAAGTTTAATTTAGATATTTCTAAATATGCTATTGTCTCTGTACTCCCTCCGTATCATAATATAAGATGTTTTTGTAGGCTAAATTAGCCTATAAAAACGTCTTACATTTTGATACAGAGGTAGTACTTTATAATAACTTAAGGTTCCATCTTTGACCCAGTTTTCTTCCCATCATCCCTTCATCCAATCTTCGTCACATGATAATCAATAACCTCAATTTACCTACCTTCTGAACCAATTCCACTAATTGACTTACCAAACTTCTCATCAAACTATAACGTAAACCATGACCAGAATTTGATAAACATTTATTTACACAATCGCATTAATATGGGCAGGTAAATCACAAGCTAAGGTACTAAAATATTTATATCCCGTTCAACGCACGGGCATTGTCCTAGTTGAATTATAAATAAATACAGTAGTTGTTTTTGGTTTACTTCTCAAACCACACATTTCATCAAAACTACTCGTATTAGAGAACGACACATTTGACAGGAAAACACAAACTGTGGCTGCTGGATGATAAGTCCCACTTGTTAGATTCAGTCTGATAAGAGCAACTCTAACGGGAGTTGCTCTAAGATAGGAACTGTACATGTGTGGTTTAATGAAATGTTAATAGGAAATACATAAATGCAACTATCATTGTGTATTGCGTGTAAACGAAAAGATTGTGCATCTACCACATGATTTTTCCTTAAAAATACCTATGCTAAACTAGAGAAATAGGAATTTTCCAAGTTTGACAGCCATCCAACTACCTAGACATCATATAAAGGTAATGAAATGACTGACATCACACTGTTAACTAACCTGAATAAATGTTGCAGGATCTGATGTTATACTTATAAAGCTTCTGATTGAATCAACAACCTAATAATGGACACATCAAAGAAAATTCAATTAGATAAAAAAGAGAAATGGGAACATTCCAAGTTTGGAACACCAGGTTATTAATTAATTTGCATGAAAATCGTTGAAATATATTGCCGCCTCTCTCCAGCTGCAGACGTACCACATCATATATGACTGACAAATCAAAGTTCCATTTGGTGGAAGCAACTAATCCTCATAGAAAATTTTAGAGGAACGAACAAGCAGGACGAGCTAACCGATATTTCGGAACTCACAAGTCACACCTCACATTATCTTACCAATTAGGAGTTAGTGAGAATAAGACAACTCTGTTACAAGTATAAACATCCTGAACTGAAATAAATTAATAAAATTATCACAAAAGAAAGAGATGCACTTAAATACTAACAGGAATCACCTTGGTTTTTCTCAGAATGCCTTTAGGGTCACAAGTTGCTATCCAACCAAGCCTCCAGCCAGGTACAGCCCATCTCTTCGATATAGCTCCCAAAGTGAGGACCGGAACAGTCTCTCCAAAAGTACCCATTGGCACAAAAGGTGTGGTACCATAGACAAGGTGACCATATACTTCATCAGAGATCACTAAAATACCAAGCTTGCTTGCCATATCTGCAATCTAATTTAACATGCAAGGAAGCAAATAAATTCTATTACAATAAATAAAAAGGGGAAAGGGTTACCTAGCTCTGTACAAACTCTATACTAACCTTGGCCAAATGTTCGTAGGTATACACAGTACCACATGGGTTATTGGGGTTGGTAATCAGAATTGCAACAGTATTCCCATCTGCGAGAGCTTCAACAGTTTCCAAATCAACCTCCCATCCTCTCTCCGGAAGAAGTTTATAATTCCGTACTTCCATCCTATGAAACACTGCATGTGCTTCATGTTTTGGGTAGCCAGGCATTGGCAGCAATATGTTGACGCCTGGTTGGCCAAAAACAGACATCACAGTCTCGATTGCTTGGCTACCTCCACAAGTGAGGAAAACATCATCATGGGAAATCATGTAAGGAAGATCAAGGGACAGATACTCGGCAACAGCTCTGCAATTTAACAGTGTCAATACAAGTAACACAACACATAAATATTACTGAAACAGCACAAATGAAAGATTTTCATAGATCATCATACTGTGAAGAATACTCTTGGTCATTGCTGAATAGTGAGACATGTATAAATGATTAATTTTGAACATGTTCAACCTAGATAGGAAAAATGCTGAAAGATGAAGGGGAAAAAGGACTTGCTTTTCGAAAGTAATATTCCCTCTCATGTCCTCTCTCATTCAGCCCGATAACTACAGGGGTTTTGAAGAGAATTTACTTCTTTTGTGACAGATTGTTAATGCAGAGAGAGCAAGAGGTTAAGAAGTATCATTTGGTTAGTTGGCCCACAATTTTTATTCCTAAGGATCAAGGGGCCTTTTGGTATTATATATTTGGAAATTATGGCAAAGAATAGTATGGAATCTAAGAAAACAGATGCAGCGACATAGCGTGGCTATAAGAAACTCGATGCAAGTATTTGCACGAGCAGCATCTTACCAAAGGATACGTTGCTCATTGGTGGAGATGATGAAAAAAGTCTTTAACCCTGTTTTTCAAATGTCTGTGCTAGTGATACGGCGATGATTTAAATGCAACTTTCTGTGCTTTTAACTTGTCCTCTTTGTCTATTGAAACTCGGTACCATTGGGATGCTTAGTTGGAACATTTTCCGAACAAGGACGAAAAAAGTCATGTTGGTTGGTTGTACCCTTTTTTCCCGCTAGTCCATATCAAAAACTTGGAATGTTTAATATTTCCCAAACAAGGCTGCGTTTGGAAGCAGAGTATTTTTGCAGTTTTTGAAGAATACCATAGTTTCTGAAAACCCCCACTGTTTTTAATACTGTTATGTGTTTGGCACCAACAAATACTGCAGTTTAACAAACTGTAGTATATCTAAAACTATGGTCTTTTTGCAGTATATTAAAAAAAGGTCTCGACCTGTTTTTTTAAAACTGAGAAACGCTTGCTCGTTGGCCTCTCTGAGTCCATCTTCTGCCCGTCGTTGCCGCTGAATCCTATCTATACTAGCTACCTAATTGACCTAGCCAACCAGAGGCGGACATGCAGGTTATGTCTTCCTGCGGAAGCCCTCAACTTCTGTGTCCTGCTTGTCCAAGCCCGGCTCCATTCCAATCAACACAACAGCGCCGGTCACCTAGTACCACTGCTCCATTTGGACGCGCGAGCTACAGGCGTCATTGCAATTAGTTCATCTTCAATCATTATACTAAGAGCTAACTCTACTAGCGACTAGTTTGTCTTTGATCACTTATGAGAGATAACTCTACTACATATCCTAGCATCTATAGGAGAGAACGTGCTCATGAAAGGTTGCATGCATACGGCGGCCATTAGAACAATCTGACCAAGTGGTGTAGCTCGTTAGTGTAGTTGGTATAGGTTCGGCTAGGTTTCTACAGGATTACCTATGCAAGGACGTAATAATTGATCAAAATGAGAGGAAACTGAGAAAAAATGCCACTTGCCAAACACCTCTGCAGTTTTACCAAAACCAAGAAAATCTACGGTTTTTGTAAACTGTGGTATTCATTGCCCGGGCATTGAAATACTGAGGTTTTTGATTACTATGGTTTTAAGAAAACTTCGTTGCCAAACTAGGCCGTCAAAATGCACTTTTTTTTATCCATTTGATTCTGCTTCAGCTTTGATTGTGGACTTTTCAGCAGATTGAGATGCAGACTGAAGCGCTGCATCTTAGCCGATCGGCTGCTACATGTGGCTATGAATGACTTTAGTCTCTCGTACGGGTGGGCTTTGCAGGCGAGCGCTATAAGGTCGGTGTGATGATCAGGAGGCTCTTAAGACAATGTTTAGTTCTTAATACGTTGGAGCTCTGCTTCTTCAGTATGCTTTTTTTTTATATTGGAACTATTAGGGTAATAGGTTGCATGTGTTTGGTGTATGTCAGGTCAATTCAGGAGGTCATATTTAGGCATGGTCAGCAGCCAATATGGCTGCTACTGCTGGGGAAACAGAAGTGTTCTGAAAATGTAGAGTGTTATCTGAGGAAGCTGGTGAAGACAATTAAATCAAATGATGGACCTGAAACAGATAAGGGGGAATTACATGTGAGATGAATAGATGGCAAAGTATGTGTGTGTCATGAACTATGTGAACTCTCCACAAACATATACTCCTCCGTTCCAAATTAGATGACTTCCCTTTGTGTGCATGACATGCACACAAAGGGAAGTCATCTAATTTGGAACGGAGGGAGTATATCATCAGCTCACAAACAAACAAAATCTAGGACCTAGCAATTGCAGTCACTGCAATTAAAGTCAATATATCCAGTCCAGGCATGAGCATGATATATGTTGTGAAAGAGACAATAGCAACGAGAGAGAGAGACAGAGACCTGCGTGCTGGGAGGCCGATGGCGGGGGTGGTGTACCCGTTGCAGTCGCCGGAGCGCACGGCGGCGACGAGAGCGTCCTCCGCCTCGGGCGCGGTGCGGAAGGAGGGGGCGGAGGAGGGGTCGCCGTGGCTGAGCGGGATCACGGGCCGCGGGCCGCGTTCGTCCAGGCAGGCGTGCAGCTGTAGGAGGCACTTGTGGATGCTCCTCTCGCCGGCGGCCGCCAAGGTTGGGTTCGGGGACGCGAAGCGCCACGTGCTCCTCCCGCCGTCGTCCTCCATCCCCGGACCCGGAGCAGGCTGAGAGGTCTCACAGTCGCTGGTTGGTGGTGCTCTGTTCTGTTCTCCTCTTCTTCCTAGCTACTGTACTTCTACTGGTTGCTCAAGTGCAGTGTGCTCTGCTCTCTCTTGTTCTGTTCTTCCTAGCTACTCTACTCGTTGCTCAAGTTGGCCCTCGCCCGTCCCAGCCACCTTCCTCTCTTGTCCTCACCTCTCTTGAGCTTGAGTAAGGATTTACATGGCCATCAACGGCCCCACTCCACACTAGCTAGCGGCGTGTTCTTGGGTCTCTCCTGACTCCTGCTCCACTTGCGCTTCTGTGATTGGAGAGTTGGTGACATTTCTTTTTCTTTTTTCAGAACTGTCGTTTGGCGCTTAGAATATTGCATTAAATATTTCTGATCTGAAACAGAAACATGGCTCGGCCCAAGCGGCATTTTCATTGTTGGGCTTTCTTATATGCTCATTCTCTTCTTCTTTTCCGAAAGCATAAGGGCACGAGCGGGCCAACCGGATGCGCCAGTACTCGCCCGACGCGAGCCTTAACCTAGGGCCAGTCCTTTCGGCCGATTCTGGGAAAATCGCCCCTTTTCCCAGCTTCTTTCAGAATCTGGACCTCACATTTTCTTAACAATCCTTTTTAGTTACGGTTTAATTAGCTAGGATTGTTAAACAAATGACAATTTTAGATTTTGGGAGAAGCTGAGGAGATGGGCGATTCTCCCAAAATCGATAAAAAAAACTGGCCCCTATAGTCGCCTGAAAGTTTTCCTCCTGAACTTTATTGGCCGGCTTGTGTGATGGGGTTTTTTCTGCTGCTCGCACACGGCACGCGTGTGTGTCCGTTTGTTCTAGCCTCACTTGCTCGCTGTACAGATGATTTTTTCCTTTTATTTCTCTCTATCTATTGGTTTGGTTCATTGGGTTTTTATTTCTTTGTGGTTTTCATCGGGGTTTTTATTTTCTATCTTTCCTTTCATTTTTGTTTTTTAACAAAAACTAGTTTTTTAACATTCTTACTGTTTTATTTTGTTTTCAATGATTTATGTTTCTCTACTGCTTATCTTCTTTATCATGTTTATTTCGATTTAACCGTTTTCATTCACTTTTAATGTTTTACTATCGTTTTTTTTCCTATTACTTTTTTTTGTATCTTTGGTCTTTTACTTTTTTTCCTTATTGTGCATCACCTCAGTTTTATTTGGTTTCTTATTTATCCTATATCTGAACACATGTCTAATTTTTCACATATAATGTATACTTTTATACATCAGAAATATACTATCAAAAAAATATTTTTTACTTATAAATATTAAATATGTGTACATTTTATATATATACTATTGTTTTTAAATGTTTAAAATTTCCCAAATACAGGCCAAATTTTTTTTGAAATATAAGTCTTGATGTCTAATTTTTTTTATATGTTGAATATTTTTTTGTATACATAATAATTAAATTTAGTAAAAATATTAATTTTCAAGTACATGATTAATTATTTTTGAAATTTGTTTTGATGTCTATTTTTTTTCCGCGCACGGTGTACATTCATGGTATACAATTGAAATATTATTTTCTATGCATGTTCAACATTTTTTTAATCGATCATTAGCATATTTTTAATATATGTGTTTTATGTCCACATTTTTATTATTCATATTAAATATTCATTTTTGTATGTTTGACAATTTGTAACACATTATTAACATTATTTTAAAACAACTTTCTTGGAAACAAAATACTTGTGAAACATTTTGAAAATAACTGCTGAAACATTACATTATAATGCCATAGAAAAATAAAGTTGCTCCAATTTTTGCTGGTTATGAAAAAACATAAACGTTTTTCGCACTAGCGGCATTTCATCGTTAGGCTTTGTTATTATATGGTCTTCCATTTCCCACCGGAGCAGTAGGCACGAGTGGGGCAACCGGATGTGCCAGGACTATATCTCGCCCTACTTGCTGCTCAAAAAGTAAACATCTCACCCCACTCGAGATGTAAGCTAATGTCGCTTGAAGGTTTTCCTCATCTAGTTTACATTACTTTCTGTACAGATAAAATTTTCTCTGTATCTATTGGTTGCATTGGTTTGGATTTCATTTGTTTTATTTTATTTCCCGGTTTTCATCAGTTTTATTTTTTTCTGTTCTTGTGTTTTTTATTTTTTTCCTATCTTTCTTACTGATTCTTTTGTACTCCATTAGTTTTATGTTTCTCTATGGGTTATCGTTGGTTATTTTGTGTTTTTCTATTTTTCTTCTTTCTTATTTCTTTGGTTTTGACCATTTTTCTTTGTTGTAAATATTTCATTCCCTTTTTGTTTTTATTATTTCTTTAGTTTGGTCACCTTTTTGTAGTTTTTCCTTTTTTCCTTTCGTTATTTTTCCTATTTTTTAAAACATCTTTACTTTTTCAATATGTATACTCCCTCCGTTATAAATTAGATGACTTTTATTTGTATACATGTCTAAATACATATCTGAACAAATGAAAGCCATCTAATTTATAACGGAGGGAGTATTTATTTGTATATCAAAAATATTTTTTCTATACTTTCAACATTTTTTTAAATACATCATTAATATTTCTTCTGAAGATTTTATTAATTTATATATTTTATGCATGTTGTACATTTTTGTATATATCTGAAACCTGAGGCAACCATCGCCATGTCCTCGACTACCGCAACCATCGCCCTCGTCCGATCAGATCGGATCTAAGGTTTCATGTCGGGACCCGGGGTTTGCATATGTAATTCCAGTCACAATTCAATCATATGGAGAGCCGAGAGCCATACCCACTTGTCTAAGCAGACAAAGCCAAGTACAAGACACTCTCGGAAAGCTCGAACGTGAGGGGCATCCCATCCAGGCCGGATGATCAACTGAGATGGGTCCTCATCGCCCGCTCACAAGTCTAAATGATTATGGGTGGTGAAATCCCATACTCATAGACAAGTCTCCTCAACCATATTATCGATTGAATCCTAACACTTATATAAACAGACTCCAGCCCGATCTCTTAGTCGGGGTCTCGGGCGGGCTCAATCATACAACAAAGTGTGCCACGTGACAGAGTCACGAGCAATCGCATTGCGATGCCCCAAGCTGCGCACATCTAAGGGCCACTTGGTGTATAAAAGACCGCCGGCGAGAGCACAACTAAGGTATCGAACCCCACACATGACATGCACGATATAAACATACACGCAGCATGCATGACAAGTGTATAACAGCAGGTAACACAACATGAACTCTACAAACTCATAGTTTTATTGCATCTGCTAAACAGAGCAGATATAGTAGTGTTACAAGCAGAGATCACATAATTGTGACCCAACATTACATCATACAACAACGGAAGCAAATTATGTCTTAGTAAAGACAAGGTTAACAAATGGCTTAAGAAGCCTTTAAGAAAACACAACGACCCTCCAGAGGGACCAGGCTGATGTCTGGGACTACATTACTTCGTCGACGTCGAGCTTGAGGGGGAGGCCACCATCAGGTTCAGTGGTCTCGTCTCTAAAACATAGAATAAGCAAACGTGAGTACAAAATCGTACTCAGCAAGACTTACGCCAGAACTATACTACTCATGCTCAGATATCAAGGTAAAGGCAAGTGGGGTTGTAATGCAGAAAGCTTTGACTTGGCTATCCTGTACTACGACTACATAGAGTTGAGATGAGAGGCGCACACGAGTCCATCTAATCTTGATCACCACTTCAATACACAACCATGGATCCTTCCTCGACTTCCCCACGAGGAAGCAACCCAAAGCACTCACACTTATCTTGCGATTTTTAGAGTATCCATTTGAGTTGTCTAATAATCAAGTAAAGATCTCCAAGTAGTCCATAACCGCAGACACGGCTATTCGAATAGTTCATTAACCCTGCAGGGGTGTACTTCTTCACATACGTAGCTACCACATACCGCCTAGAACTCGTCACCTTCAAGCGGTGTCGGCGAGGATAGTACCACGACACTTACCTCACGGCTCCAACTCTAGTCCAGGGAATCGCCTATCTGAGTTGTACCCCAATCGGGAATCCGGCTGGGGTTTCCGTTCAGGACCCAGACGATGTATGGACGGTCCGACAAGCCCACCTCGACGGATGGTGCTACGCTTGCCTAAAACCGTGCTACGTTATGAAAGAAAATAGAATAACAATTAACCCATGCGAATCCTGGACCCTAGTCGGGGTGAGTTAATAGGTCGAGAGGGGTCAATGAGCCCAACATGTGGTAGTAATCTGTGTCTTGGATCACAACACAAGAACTCGGGGCCTAGGGTAGTGTAAATGAGACAACCCACTGTGTACTCCTACACAGCCTCTCATTGTTCACTTATTTTAGGGTGACTTCACCAACACGTTACCACCTTGTTGCATGTGTCCACTACCATCCCGATACATCACCCAGATGGATCAACTTCATTGCAAACAACTCTAGCATGGCATAGCATATCATGGATGAAGGGCCACATGATGAACACAAACAAACATTGTATCTGCTAGGTTGAGGTTTGCTTAATACTATGGTAGCAATGATAGGTCATGCAAAGGATGGCTTCAACTAGCGGAAGAACGGTAACATGTGAATCACCTAATCGTGCATAAGAGAACAAGAGGGAAACTGGGTTTTTATAGATATGATCAAAGGGGGTTTGCTCGCCTTATTGTCGAGACTCGGGGGGTGCCACTCTTCGGAGAAAACAGGGACTACGTCCGGCGATGGATCTATCGAGAAGAAGCAAACACCGAGACAACAAAGTATAAACATCACATTGCAATGCGCATTCAAGAAATGAATCATGGCATGGTACTGATGTGATCTAGGTTTAATTTGTCACATGTTAATTGAAGTTGATTTGAAAAAGGAATTCAAATTCAAACTCCAAATGTTGTTCAAATTATCCCAAGTTGCATTTGCTAATGTTTGGATATGGTAAACCATGTTGTCATGTGTATGATATGCCTTTGATGTTCATGTGATAAGGCTGGCATTGCAAAGATTTAATTTGAAATGATTTAAACATTTATTTTGAATTATTCCAAATAACCCAAATAGCTAAATGCTACTGGTCCATCATCATAGATGTGTTTTTCATCCATGAAAATATGATATTTGGAATCCTTGCATTTTTCTGATGATTTTTCATATATTGCACTTTTGATTTGGAGTTATGGTTTAAAAGTTATTGAATTTCAAAGATTTAACTATTTTCTGGATTTCTGTTAAATAGAAATCGATTTATTGCGCAAGCATGACATCAGCATGACGCAGGGGGGGCTGACGAGTGGGCCATCCCTATCAGTGGGACTGGGGTTAATCCCCGTTTAATTAAAATTTAAACAGAGGATTAAGGGGGGCTGGCCCCACCTGTCAGTGGCCTAGGGCCAAACTAAACAGAGGTTAGCCCCCTAATTAACCCAGCCGGCCGGCGGTTAGCCGCCGGCGGCACTGGACGCGGCGGCGTCCACTGGAGAGGGGCCCTCCGGCCACCTCTTGGCATGGGAGACGCGCCAAACAGGCCCTCTCGCACGCGTGCATCGTCTGAAGGGGAAGGGAAGGACAAGGGCGGGCCGGGAGCACGCCGGCTAACAGCCCCGCGGCGGCCGGAGCTCGGGCTCCAGACGAACGCGACGACGGGGGTTCCTGGAGAAGAACGGGGAGGAGGGGAGGGGAGAGTAGCTCACCCTGAGCATGCCGGTGGGGACGAGCAGGCCGGAGGGGCAGCAATGGCGACACAATTGCTCGCCGGAGCCCGTAGACCATGGCGGAGGAACTCGATGCTGGCGTCTCCCTCAGAGCTCCTCCGCTTCAATTGATCGGGCTCAAAGACGAAGACGACATGGCGCGCGTCCTGGAAAACTCGAAGCGACGGGGGAAGGCCAGTGGCCGCGTGAAGGGACGACGGCGAGCTCGGCAGTGCGCTCGGGTCTTCGCGGGAGCGCCGGGGAAGAAGGAGAGGAGGGCCAGGCGAGGGGGGAAAGGAAGGGGGAAGAAGCACAGGGCTCCACGGCGCCGCTAAAGGGGTGGGCAGCAGCCAGGCAGCTGCCTGGCAGCCATGCCAGGCTCGCCGGCGACCTGGCTGCCTGCCTGTCCAAGGAGGAAGACGCCCTTGCCCCTTTGGGCTGGGCCTCCTCTGCTGGGCCAGGTGGGCCAGGTAAGTGGCTTCGGCCTTTTCTGTTTCTTTTTTCTTTTTCTGCTTTCTGTTTTATTTGTTTTGCTCTGGAAAAAAATACCAAAGCATTTTTAAAAATCCCCAAATATTTATCTTGGACATATGTGACATAGTACTAGTCACTCCCAAGTTTTGAAGATTTTTTGAATTCAAATTATTTGAATCCAATTCAAATAGCATTTAAATTTAATTTCCAAGCCTCTGTTTGAATATTTGAAAAATCCATGAGCATGGGTTTGACTCCAAATGATTTTTAAAATGATCACACTCATTTATAGGACTTTTCAAAAAAAATTGGAGGAATTTTGGAAAAACTTTTTATCTAGCCTTTTATTTAAATTCATTTTGAGGCTTTTCCAAATCCCCAATTCTTAAACCAAGAATTTAAACATGATGCAATTATTTCTAGTAATAAAAGCACATACCAAAACTAGGGTTGTGACAACTCGCCCCCACTCAAAAGAATCTCGTCCCGAGAATCAGAAGTAGTCGGGAAGAGGGTGGGGTATTCAACTCGAAGATGATCTTCTCGTTCCCAGGTGGCTTCCTTCTCAGAATGCTTGGACCACTGCACTTTAAGGAACTTGATCTTCTGATGTCGGGTGGTACGCTCAGCTTCATCGAGGATACAGACGGGATACTCTCGATACGACAGGTTTTCTTGGAGATCAAGCGTTTCGTGGTCTACTTCGCGGATGGGGTCCTTGAAGCAACGCCTGAGTTGAGATACGTGGAAGACATCGTGAACCTGAGAAAGATGCGGGGGTAGTTCAAGTTGGTAGGCAACTTCTCCACGTTTAGCTAGAATGAGAAAGGGGCCTATGTAACGTGGGGCCAATTTGCCTTTGATACCGAAGCGATGGGTTCCCTTCAGAGGAGTAACCCGGAGGTAAGCCTTCTCGTCCAGCTCGTAGCTCTCTGGCCTATGATGACGATCATAATAGCTTTTCTGGCGAGACTGGGCTGTTTTCAATTGCTCACGAACAATGCGAACCTTCTCTTCTGCTTCCTGGATCATATCTGGTCCAAAGAATTGTCTTTCACCGGTTTCTGACTAGTTCAATGGTGTTCGACATTTTCGTCCATAGAGAAATTCAAAGGGTTCCATGCCCAAGCTAGATTGGAAGCTGTTGTTATAAGCAAACTTGGCGAATGGAAGAGATTTCTCCCAAATCTTTCCGAATGAGATAACACAGGCTCTGAGCATGTCTTCGAGAATTTGATTAACTCTTTCTACTTGACCACTTGACTAGGGATGAAAGGCGGTGCTAAAGGAGAGATGGGTTCCCAAGCATTTTGAAAACTTTCCCAAAATCGAGAGGTGAAAAGACTTCAACGGTCTGAATTGATTTCCAAAGGAACACCATGGAGAGAAACGATCCGGGAGACATATAAATCTGCTAACTGGCTAGCAGTTATACTCTCGCGAACAGGAAGGAAATGAGCAACTTTGGAAAGACGGTCAATGACCACGAAGATGGCATTGTTTCCCTTCTGAGACTTTGGAAAGCCAGTGATGAAATCCATACTGACTTTATCCCATTTCCACTCAGGAATGGCTAAAGGTTGAAGAGTACCAGCAGGTTTTTGATGCTCTGCTTTCACACGACGGCAAACATCGCACTCAACAACAAATTGAGCGATTTCTCGCTTCATCCTAGTCCACCAAAATCTCTGGCGTAAATCTTGATACATCTTAGTACTACCAGGATGAATCGAGAGAGGGGTGTCATGGGCTTCCTTAAGGATCTGCTGCCTTAGATCCCTATTCTTCAGAACTACCATCCTATTCTCGAAGTACACAGTACCTTCATGGTCTAGGGTAAAACATTTTGCTTTACCGCTAGCAATGTTCTGTTTGATATGTCGGATACCTCGAGCACGTTGTTGAACAGCTTTGATTTGATCCTCAAGGGTTGGTTTCACTACCAAGGTGGAAAGGAATCCATGAGGAACAATCTCGAGATTCATCTTTCGAAATTCCTCATATAGAAATGGTTGATACTGTTGTAACATGAGGTTGTTACAATACGACTTACGACTTAGTGCATCAGCCATGACATTGGCTTTGCCTGGGGTGTAAGAGATACTTAAGTCATAATCTTTTATCAACTCTATCCAGCGTCTTTGCCTGAGGTTAAGATCTGGCTGGGTGAATATGTATTTGAGGCTTTGGTGATCAGTATAAATTTCACAACGATTACCAAGGAGGTAATGTCGCCAAGTCTTCAGGGCATGAACTACGGCAGCGAGTTCAAGATCATGGGTAGGATAGTTCTCTTCATGTGGACGCAACTGGCGTGAAGCATAAGCTACCACATGTCTATCTTGCATAAGTATGCATCCTAACCCTTGCCGTGAAGCATCACAAAAGATTTCGAAATCCTTTTTGGTGTCTGGAGGCGCAAGTACGGGTGCAGAAGTCAATCTTCTTTTTAGCTCTTGAAAGCTTTCCTCGCACTTGGGGGTCCATTGGAATTTCTTATCTTTCTTGAGGAGTTCGGTTAGAGGCTTTGCAACTTTGGAGAAGTTCTCAACGAAGCGGCGACAATAGCTTGCTAGGCCAAGAAAACTCCTAACTTGCTTAACCGATTCAGGTGGAGTCCAATCAAGGATGGCCTGAACTCTCTCGGGATTGACTGCAACACCTCTCGCAGAAATCACGTGGCCTAAGTAGGTCACTTATGGTAGCCAAAATTCACACTTTGAGAACTTGGCATAAAGGCGATGCTCTCTAAGTTTCATCAATACCAGCCTAAGATGTTGTGCGTGCTCTTCTTCGTTCTTCGAGTAGATGAGAATGTCATCAAGATAAACCACAACAAATTTATATAAGTACTCCATGAAGATCGAATTCATCAAGCGCGAAAAAGTGGCTGGGGCATTGGTTAAACCGAAGGACATGACGGTGTACTCATAAAGACCATAACGAGTAGTAAAAGCCGTCTTGGGAATGTCCTCGTTTCTGATTTTGATTTGATGATAACCGAATCTCAAATCCATCTTGGAGAAGACAGAGGATCCAGCAAGTTGATCATAAAGATCATTGATCCTGGGAAGTGGGTACTTGTTCTTTATCGTCGCTAGATTTACCGGGCGATAGTCTACGCACATCCTTTCTGTTCCATCTTTCTTCGTTACGAACAGAACGGGGCAACCCCATGGCGATGAGCTAGGGCGGATGAAGCCTTTTGCCAACGAAGCTTCCAGTTGGGGTTTTAGCTCAGCTAACTCATGTGGGGCCATTCTATATGGACGTCTCGAAATTGGGGTTGTGCCTGGTATAAGATCCACTATGAATTCTACACATCTGTCAGGAGGCATTCCTGGCAGTTCTTCAGGAAAGACATCCGGGAAGTCACGAACCACCGGAATATCTTCAAGGTCTGGAAGTGGATGTTCATTCAACGAATATAACTGGGTTTCTGAACCTTGAGATGTGAAATGGACTATCTTGCCGGAAGGATGAGTGAGTTGAACTGTTCTAGTGGCACAATCAATCTTGGCACGGTGTTTTGACAACCAATCCATACCTAAGATGATATCGATATCTGAAGATTTGAGGGCTATGAGAGAAGCAAGGAATACAACATCCTCAACAGCAATCTCATTGTCATGACTTACCCTACTGGTACGCCATGTGGATCCTAGAGTTTTAATCATGAAAGGGGTAGGCAACTCCTCAAATGAAATATCATGCAGGAGTGCGAACTTTTCAGAAAAAAGGAATGAGAAGCTCCAGAATCAAATAGAACAGAAGCTGGTTTGGAGTTGACAGGAAGTGTACCGAGTACAACCTTCGTATCCTCTTGGGCTTCTTTGATGGTGGCATGGTTCACACGTCTGTATTCAACAATAGAGGACTTGTCTTTGGAAGGCTTTGGTGGCTTAGCTTTGGCTTTATGTTTTGGACGAGGAGGAACATTCTCATGCAATGAACAGTGTCGTGCAATGTGGCCTGGATTACCACACTTGTAGCACAAACGGGTGTTAGGTTGTGGAGTTTGTATGGCAAGCTCTCTACTACCTTTCTGGGTTTTCTTGCTTTGTGGAGATGGTCTTGGAATCAAGTGCGAAGGAAGGGCACTAGTTGGGATCCAAATTCGACGTTTCTGAGAACCCAAACTAGAAGAGGAAGCAAGATCACGATCACGCTTGCGAGACTCTTCAAAGACCTCATTTCCATGCTCAGCTCTGAATGATCTATTGACCAAATCCTCGAAGTTGACAAATTCAAGGAGATTGAGATCATGACGAAGGACAGGGTTAAGTCCCTTGCGGAACCTTGCTTGCTTCTTGGCATCGGTTGATATCTTCTCAGGGGCATAACGAGAAAGACGATTGAACTCAGTCCTGTACTGATGAACAGTCATATTTCCCTGAGATAGGGTGCAGAACTCTTCCCTCTTTCTTTCCATCAGCTCATCCAGAATGTGGTACCCTTGGAAGGCATCACGGAACTCCTGCCAAGTCACTACGTGACCATCAGGCTGCATTGCAACAAAACTTTCCCACCATTCACCAGCAGCACCTTCCAGAAAGTATGCCGCAAACATCACACGATCATCTGGAGAAACATGCGCCGTCTCAAGCTTACGCTCGATGGAACGGAGCCAATCATCGGCATTAAGGGGCTCAGATGAACATCGGAAAACTGGCGGGTTCAAAAGGATAAAATCCTGGATGGATGTTACCGCATCTCGCTGAAGAGAAGTATTCTTCTCAATGATTTCCAAAAGGCATGTTTGATCACGTCGATTTCGCTCAGCCTCCATCATGATTTCCGCTGCAGAAGGCGGTGAAGGAGGATCATCATCACCACTTTGATTACCGTGACCAGATTCAACACATCTAGTTCCACCTGACATTCTGTGTGATAAAAATCAACAATCAGAGTAGGATTTATGATGGAATCAAAGCAAGGATGACATAATTTAAGAGCGGACAAGATTGTAATGCAAAATCATTGGAATCACTGGAAACACGGAACAAATCGGACAGCATAACGGCTGTACCGGGGTGGAAAAATGAATCAATCTGCAAGAATGATCAGAACCTTTTCAAAAGGCTTGATGGAATGGTGACTCAAGACGACCAAAACAATCCTACAGCTAATGAGAAGCAACCAACGAGATGTTCTAGTATAGACATAGAAGAGCCTAGTCCTATCTTCCCGTAGAAACGATGAGGGTGACTCAGAACTCAGATCGATGAGGGTAAGGAGAAAAATGAAGCCTTACGTTGTTCCCTTATACCCAAAGTAACTATATAACTATAGAATGCTAGACTCGACTTCGGCCAAGGTTTACTAATACTACAGGGAGTCCTGCTCTGATACCAAGTCTGTCGGGACCCGGGGTTTGCATATGTAATTCCAGTCACAATTCAATCATATGGAGAGCCGAGAGCCATACCCACTTGTCTAAGCAGACAAGGCCAAGTACAAGACACTCTCGGAAAGCTCGAACGTGAGGGGCATCCCATCCAGGCCGGATGATCAACTGAGATGGGTCCTCATCGCCCGCTCAAAAGTCTAAATGATTATGGGTGGTGAAATCCCATACTCATAGACAAGTCTCCTCAACCATATTATCGATTGAATCCTAACACTTATATAAACAGACTCCAGCCCGATCTCTTAGTCGGGGTCTCGGGCGGGCTCAATCATACAACAAAGTGTGCCACGTGACAGAGTCACGAGCAATCGCATTGCGATGCCCCAAGCTGCGCACATCTAAGGGCCACTTGGTGTATAAAAGACCGCCGGCGAGAGCACAACTAAGGTATCGAACCCCACACATGACATGCACGATATAAACATACACGCAGCATGCATGACAAGTGTATAACAGCAGGTAACACAACATGAACTCTACAAACTCATAGTTTTATTGCATCTGCTAAACAGAGCAGATATAGTAGTGTTACAAGCAGAGATCACATAATTGTGACCCAACATTACATCATACAACAACGGAAGCAAATTATGTCTTAGTAAAGACAAGGTTAACAAATGGCTTAAGAAGCCTTTAAGAAAACACAACGACCCTCCAGAGGGACCAGGCTGATGTCTGGGACTACATTACTTCGTCGACGTCGAGCTTGAGGGGGAGGCCACCATCAGGTTCAGTGGTCTCGTCTCTAAAACATAGAATAAGCAAACGTGAGTACAAAATCGTACTCAGCAAGACTTACGCCAGAACTATACTACTCATGCTCAGATATCAAGGTAAAGGCAAGTGGGGTTGTAATGCAGAAAGCTTTGACTTGGCTATCCTGTACTACGACTACATAGAGTTGAGATGAGAGGCGCACACGAGTCCATCTAATCTTGATCACCACTTCAATACACAACCATGGATCCTTCCTCGACTTCCCCACGAGGAAGCAACCCAAAGCACTCACACTTATCTTGCGATTTTTAGAGTATCCATTTGAGTTGTCTAATAATCAAGTAAAGATCTCCAAGTAGTCCATAACCGCAGACACGGCTATTCGAATAGTTCATTAACCCTGCAGGGGTGTACTTCTTCACATACGTAGCTACCACATACCGCCTAGAACTCGTCACCTTCAAGCGGTGTCGGCGAGGATAGTACCACGACACTTACCTCACGGCTCCAACTCTAGTCCAGGGAATCGCCTATCTGAGTTGTACCCCAATCGGGAATCCGGCTGGGGTTTCCGTTCAGGACCCAGACGATGTATGGACGGTCCGACAAGCCCACCTCGACGGATGGTGCTACGCTTGCCTAAAACCGTGCTACGTTATGAAAGAAAATAGAATAACAATTAACCCATGCGAATCCTGGACCCTAGTCGGGGTGAGTTAATAGGTCGAGAGGGGTCAATGAGCCCAACATGTGGTAGTAATCTGTGTCTTGGATCACAACACAAGAACTCGGGGCCTAGGGTAGTGTAAATGAGACAACCCACTGTGTACTCCTACACAGCCTCTCATTGTTCACTTATTTTAGGGTGACTTCACCAACACGTTACCACCTTGTTGCATGTGTCCACTACCATCCCGATACATCACCCAGATGGATCAACTTCATTGCAAACAACTCTAGCATGGCATAGCATATCATGGATGAAGGGCCACATGATGAACACAAACAAACATTGTATCTGCTAGGTTGAGGTTTGCTTAATACTATGGTAGCAATGATAGGTCATGCAAAGGATGGCTTCAACTAGCGGAAGAACGGTAACATGTGAATCACCTAATCGTGCATAAGAGAACAAGAGGGAAACTGGGTTTTTATAGATATGATCAAAGGGGGTTTGCTCGCCTTATTGTCGAGACTCGGGGGGTGCCACTCTTCGGAGAAAACAGGGACTACGTCCGGCGATGGATCTATCGAGAAGAAGCAAACACCGAGACAACAAAGTATAAACATCACATTGCAATGCGCATTCAAGAAATGAATCATGGCATGGTACTGATGTGATCTAGGTTTAATTTGTCACATGTTAATTGAAGTTGATTTGAAAAAGGAATTCAAATTCAAACTCCAAATGTTGTTCAAATTATCCCAAGTTGCATTTGCTAATGTTTGGATATGGTAAACCATGTTGTCATGTGTATGATATGCCTTTGATGTTCATGTGATAAGGCTGGCATTGCAAAGATTTAATTTGAAATGATTTAAACATTTATTTTGAATTATTCCAAATAACCCAAATAGCTAAATGCTACTGGTCCATCATCATAGATGTGTTTTTCATCCATGAAAATATGATATTTGGAATACTTGCATTTTTCTGATGATTTTTCATATATTGCACTTTTCATTTGGAGTTATGGTTTAAAAGTTATTGAATTTCAAAGATTTAACTATTTTCTGGATTTCTGTTAAATAGAAATCGATTTATTGCGCAAGCGTGACATCAGCATGACGCAGGGGGGGGGGGGCTGACGAGTGGGCCATCCCTATCAGTGGGACTGGGGTTAATCCCCGTTTAATTAAAATTTAAACAGAGGATTAAGGGGGGCTGGCCCCACCTGTCAGTGGCCTAGGGCCAAACTAAACAGGGGTTAGCCCCCTAATTAACCCAGCCGGCCGGCGGTTAGCCGCCGGCGGCACTGGACGCGGCGGCGTCCACTGGAGAGGGGCCCTCCGGCCACCTCTTGGCATGGGAGACGCGCCAAACAGGCCCTCTCGCACGCGTGCATCGTCTGAAGGGGAAGGGAAGGACAAGGGCGGGCCGGGAGCACGCCGGCTAACAGCCCCGCGGCGGCCGGAGCTCGGGCTCCAGAAGAACGCGACGACGGGGGTTCCTGGAGAAGAACGGGGAGGAGGGGAGGGGAGAGTAGCTCACCCTGAGCATGCCGGTGGGGACGAGCAGGCCGGAGGGGCAGCAATGGCGACACAATTGCTCGCCTGCCTTCCCCCGTCGCTTCGAGTTTTCCAGGACGCGCGCCATGTCGTCTTCGTCTTTGAGCCCGATCAATTGAAGGGACGACGGCGAGCTCGGCAGTGCGCTCGGGTCTTCGCGGGAGCGCCGGGGAAGAAGGAGAGGAGGGCCAGGCGAGGGGGGAAAGGAAGGGGGAAGAAGCACAGGGCTCCACGGCGCCGCTAAAGGGGTGGGCAGCAGCCAGGCAGCTGCCTGGCAGCCATGCCAGGCTCGCCGGCGACCTGGCTGCCTGCCTGTCCAAGGAGGAAGACGCCCTTGCCCCTTTGGGCTGGGCCTCCTCTGCTGGGCCAGGTGGGCCACGTAAGTGGCTTCGGCCTTTTCTGTTTCTTTTTTCTTTTTCTGCTTTCTGTTTTATTTGTTTTGTTCTGGAAAAAAAATACCAAAGCATTTTTAAAAATCCCCAAATATTTATCTTGGACATATGTGACATAGTACTAGTCACTCCCAAGTTTTGAAGATTTTTGGAATTCAAATTATTTGAATCCAATTCAAATAGCATTTAAATTTAATTTCCAAGCCTCTGTTTGAATATTTGAAAAATCCATGAGCATGGGTTTGACTCCAAATCATTTTTAAAATGATCACACTCATTTATAGGACTTTTCAAAATTGTTTGGAGGAATTTTGGAAAAACTTTTTATCTGGCCTTTTATTTAAATTCATTTTGAGGCTTTTCCAAATCCCCAATTCTTAAACCAAGAATTTAAACATGATGCAATTATTTCTAGTAATAAAAGCACATACCAAAACTAGGGTTGTGACATTTCCCCCGGAGCCGGGGCCATGTGGGGTGAGAGCGACAATAGTACAACGATGCCTCCAAGAAGGTGAGTGACATCCATAGAGAGAACGTATCTGGTGCACCCGGTCAATTGGTGCTACCTGTGCACCCGTCCTTCGTTGCACATTCAAAAATGTTCAAAAAAATCTGAAAAAAATTTAGTGTATTGAGACAACATCAATGTATGTTGTCCCAAAATTTCAGCTCCAAAGTCCTAACAAATTGTGAGAAACTAAAAAGACAAATCTGAGTACAAATAGTGTCATTTTTCGTTTTTGTCTTTTTGTGACACCCATGGAACTATTCTAGTCTGATTTATCTTTTTAGTTTCTCAAAATTTGTTAGGACTTTGGATCTGAAATTTTGGGACAACATACATTGATGTTGTGTCAATACACTAAATTTTTTTCGAATTTTTCCGAACATTTTTGAATGTGCAACGAAAGACGGGTGCACCGGCAGCACCAATTGACCGGGTGCACCAGATACGTTTAGAACCCCCCCCCCCCACCCACACACATCACCGGTCACATACCCACGGCCGAGACATTGTTTTCACCCAAGCTATCATCATATTCACTGTCACACACCACCCCTGCACCGACAAGACCACCAGCACCGCCTCCCACGAACTAGCCGTTGGCGAAGAGGCCTGAAGTAGCGAGACGCACCTTGCATAATCAACCGACAAGCCGCAATCTATCTGGACCCAAAGCCACCAGACACGATAAGAACCACAACTCCCTACCGAGCACCATGCCGACGAGGGAGCGTGAAGCGCTGCCTGAGGTCGAGAACCACCATGGCTCCGGGCCGACACGTGGACGTGTATACCGTGTGCACATCAACAGCCGGAGACGAAAAATCCGTAGTGAATATCTGTATTCGCAACCCCTGAACCAAAAAAATGGTCGATCCGTCGGGCGCACCATCTAGCGCCGGCCACCCTTGATGTAGCCCTGCAAACGACCACCACATCGCACCGGCGCCCGTCCAAGCCGGAGCACTATAGGCCAGGGGCGTACCCAGCGTGTGTGCACGGTGTGCCGTGGCACACACATAAAAAATGTTTTTTTACCATGTGATTGTTTGGGCCAAATCTGAGTTGAGCACACCTACCCCAACCCCATCGGACCCCAACCCCCATCCCGCACGCAGCCGCAGACCAGAGGCGCAGAGCAGCAGGTGATACGTCCAAAACGTATCTATAATTTCTGCTTGCTTCATGCATGTTTTGTGTGATATTGCTATGATCTAGATACACTTTCATACACTTTTGATCATGTTTGGACTAACCTATTAACTCAGTGCACCCCAGTGCCAGTTCCTGTTTTCTGCTGTTTTTCTATTTCAGTTTTCCCCCATATAAAAAGTGCCAGAAAAATTCGGGAAAATTCAGATAAAAAATCAGCGTGACAGAAGCTTCGAGAAGAGCCCGGGAGGGGCCAGAGGGGAGCCAGGGGGGCCCAGGCGGCCACCCGGCGCGGCCCCACCCCTGGTCGCGCCAGGGGGCGCCTGGGGGCCCTGGTCCACCTCTGGCTGCCCCCTTCACCTATTTAATCTCCGTCACGGGAAAACTCCAAAAGAAAAACCCTATTCCGCGAACTCGCCTCTGTTCCGCCGCCGCCGCGCTTCCAAGATCGGGAGCACCAGAAGACCTCTTCCCGGCACCCTGCCGAAGGGAGGATTGACCTCCGGTAGTCTCCTCTCCACCATGGATGCTCCCCGGATGTCTCGTGAGTAGTTTTCCTTGGACCATGGGTCCGTGATCAGTAGCTATGTGATGTTCTCCTCCCCTCTTTGATGTTCATTGTTTAGACCTCGTGAGCTGCCTTACATGATCGAGGCACCTTTGTAATATTTCTGCTATTGCTATGCTGAGTTTGGAGGGATCTGACGGATTATGAGATTATGTTCAGATTGTGATAGAGTAATATATTTGGTTTTTATCTCCTATATTTTTGTTCCTAAGTAATTCTTGCATGTTCTCCGTTGTTGTTTATTGCTTTGGCCAAGTAGTAGGTAGTGACTCCAAGAGGGAGCGTTGTGCTAGATTGTGGGTTCATGCCCCCCGATGACACACTTGAGTGACAGAAACATGAGTCTACGGGATGTGTTGTTGCCACAAGGGGGAAAACAACGGTGCTTTTAACCGCGGTTACAAGGATTGTTTACTTTACGCAAAGTTCTTTTTAATGCAGTTGTCTGTTGCTTTGGGTTTACACTTTGGGTGGGGCTCGCAACTTAATACCAGCGAGATGTTCTGGATAGATATCTCAAGGTGGATGATTAGTAGTAGATGCAGATGGATTTCGGTCTACTTATTTTGGCGTACTGCCCGTGTTTTTGAACCTCTTCCTTTCTTTTGTAGCATAGTTAGCATTGCGGTGCGTTCATAATCCTGTCAATTGCCCTTCTGTAATTTGTTTACCTCGCATAGCAGTTTTATCGTCTTTTGGGAGAGAGACATAACTAGTGAACATCACTTATCCCGGCCCATATCCTCATTTGTGAACAACAAGACCGGAGAGATTGACAACCTCTCTGAACTTCGTTGGGAACAAATTTATCTGTGTCTGTGTGCAGGTCCGCGTCAGTTGCGCCACTGACACCTACTTATCATCTCTGGAGTCCTACTGGAGACAAACCTTGGTATCTTCACCGAGAGAAAACTGATGCTGCACTGCATCTCAAACCTTCACTTGGGGTAACCAACGAAGGGCGAGAAGCCAATAAGCAAGAGTATTTCTGGCACCGTTACCGGGGACTCCGAGTGCTAAGATAGGGGAGTTGCACACTACCATTTACCTTTGTTTTTTTAGTCTTGTTAGTTTACCTTTCAGTTTTTATCTTTGTGTCTTTTATCAAAAATTACAAAAAGATCTGCCACACTTGCTGCTACTATGGGTTCCACTGAAAACACCAAGTTGTGTGACTTCACTAGTCACAACAACCAGGACTTTATCTGCACTCCCATTGCCACACTTGCCACTTCAGCTACCTCTTATGAAATTAAACCTGCTTTGCAAAACCTTGTTATGAGAGATCAATTCTTTGGTGCTGGAGATGATGCTGCTTTACACTTGAATAATTTTGTTGAATTATGTGATATGCAAAAGTATAAAGAAGTAGAAGGTGATGTTGTTAAGCTCAAGCTCTTTCCTTTCTCTTTAAGGGGAGATGCTAAAATCTGGTTTCAATCTTTGCCTGGAAATAGCATAGATTCTTGGGATAAGTGCAAAGATGCTTTTATAGGGAAGTACTACCCTCCTGCTAAAATTATCCAATTGAGGAGTAATATTATGAATTTTAAGCAATTGGATAATGAACACGTTGCCCAAGCTTGGGAACGAATGAAATCTCTTGTTAATAAATGCCCTACACATGGTTTGACTACCTGGATGGTTATCCAGACTTTTTATGCAGGCTTGAACTTTACCTCGCGGAACCTGTTAGATTCGGCCGCGGGAGGAACCTTTATGTCAACTACACTTGGTGCTGCCACAAAGATTCTCGATGAAATGATGACCAATTATTCCCAATGGCACACCGAACGCGCTCCAACAGGTAGGAAGGTAAACTCTGTCGAGGAAATTACCTCCCTCAATGAAAAAGTTGACTTAATTATGTCTCTACTTACCAAGCAACCCTCTATTGATCCTCATGATGTTCCTTTAAATTCTTGGTTGCTCAAGAACAAGTAGATGTGAACTTTATTGCTAGAAACAACTTCAACAACAATGCTTATAGGGGAAATTTTGCTAGCAATCCTAGACCGTTTCCATCCAATTATGGGAACAACAACACTTACCCTAGCAACAAGAACCCCTCTTCTGAATTAGAAAGCATGCTTAGAGACTTTATCACTACCCAAAAAGCCTTCAACAAAAATGTAGAGAAGAAATTAGCTAAAATAGAGAATCTCTCTTTGAAGGTAGAAAGCTTAGCCCTTGATATTGAGATGCTTAAAATTAGAACCTCCCCCCTTGAGGAGAATAAGGCCACTCCTATTAATGCTATCCAGTTACAAATCAATGAAAATATTAGGATGACGGCTAAACTTAAAGAAAGATGGGCTAGAGAAAAAGAGGAAGAGGATAGAATTAAGAGCCTTCCTACACACCACACAGTTGCCACTATCCAAATTGTTGAGGACACCCATACTATTAACAGCCAATGCACTCCTAGTCCCGTTGGACCTATTAATGGTGATGCAACCGTAGAAAAAGAAACTCCTATGAACATAGAGGGTTTCAAACAAGTGAGCCTAGATGACACTACTACCACCTTTGATAGTAGTGATATTGATTTTGATAGTTGCACCCTCTTAGAAGTTATTAGCTTGTTACACAAAATGTCTAGAGACCCCCACACTAGCACACTTAATCTTGCCTTCACGGAGCATATCACAAATGCTCTTATCAAAGCTAGGGAGGAGAATCTTAGAGTAGAAGCCTCCATACCTAGAAGCTAGATGATGGTTGGGACCCAATGATCAAAATTAAATTAAATAACTTCTCTTGCTATGCTTTATGTGATGTTGGAGCTAGTACCTCTGTTATGCCCAAAAGAATATTTGATATGTTTGAATTGAAGCCTTTTGAGCCTTGTTCTTTTGGTGTTCGTCTTGTTGATTCTTCCATAAATAAACCTTTGGGGAAGATCGACGATGTTCTTATCATTGTCAATGACAACTATGTTCCCGTTGATTTTATTGTTATGGATATAGAGTGTGAACCTTTGTGTCCAATTATTTTGGGACGTTCTTTTCTTCGCACCGTTGGTGCGGTTATTGACATGAAAGAGGGGAATATAAAATTCCAATTCCCATTAAAAAAGGGGATGTAACACTTCCCTAGAAAGAAAATCAAGTTACCTTTTGAGTCCGTTACACGGGCTAGTTATTCTCTTTCTCTTGATAAAACTTGATTCTTCTTTTTGCATCATGCCTAGCTAATGGCTTTAAAGAAGCGCTTTCGGGAGGCAGCCCGGAACGAATTTAGGTGCTTCTTTTTGCATTTGTTGTGTCTTGATGTTTGTTACTACTGTAGCAACATCATTGTATCTTTATTTTTCAAGCTTTGTGCCAAGTTTAGCCTCTTACGGCAAGGGAAGTAAAAGTTGTGACATGCTGTCCAGAAAACACATTCTGTCCTCGTGACCAGAAAAATTCCATAAAAATCCCAGTTCATCTTTTTGAGCTGAATTTTTTACACAGTATGATCTATACAATTACGAAACTTCCGTATGTTCTGAGTTTTTTTATTTGAGTTGCAGAAGTGCCCCTAAAAAATTCTTTACTATCTGCTTTTCTGTTTTTCACAGATTCTGCCACGTTTTGTCTCTCCTTTCTTTTGCAAACCTTAAGCTTGATTTTTCTTTGAAAAAACTTTTTGGCACTCTTGAGAAACAGTAGTTCTTCAAGAATATCTTTATATCCAGTGGGTAAAAAATTATTTATTAAGGGTACTAACCTCTCTAATCAGCTTATGATGAGTTATGTATGAAGGGAGTTTTCAAGTGTACAATAGAAGATGATGAAAGAAGATACAGGGTGTCAAGCGCTCAAGCTTGGGGATGCCCCCATGCATCCCCAATAAATATTCAAGGAGACTCAAGAATCTAAGCTTGGGGATGCCCCCGTGCATCCCCTTCTCCATCAACAAATCATCAGTTCGTCCTTCGTCTCACTATATTTTTATCACTTCATGCGTTATGTGCTATGCTTGGAGCGTGTCGCTCTTAGTTTTTATTTTTAGTTTTCTTTAGCTTTGCTTGATGTTCATAACAAGTTAGATCCCGTCTTACTTTGTGTGGGAGAGAAACACGCTCCACTTTCAAAATCTAGAACACATCATAGGATTCTTCATGCCTATCTTTTTGCTGTTGTGTGTTCTTTATCTTTTCATAGCTACTGCCTTATTTAGTTTTAGTCTTATTTTGTCTTTAGCAAGAGCCTTGGCTTTTGTTTAGTTTGTTGCTGGAACTCTTTTTAGTTTTCATGTTTATCTTGTTAAAGAGAGTTGGTTGTTGCACTGAGTTGTGTCTTGTCTTGAAAGTAGGTAATTGAGGTTGCTATTTAATTTTAGTAGTAGCTTGCAATAGTTTTGAGGTATTGTTGTGAGTAATGTTTGGACTTTTGGTGTTAAGAGCTCTTGCCTATTAGTGATAGGTGTCGTATTTTGGGCAATCCGTGTTTATTTTCAAAACCTACAAAACTAGTTGAGAACTCTAGCTACTAGATAGATCACTACTCTTCTGAGGAGTTGAATATTAGAGTACACTCACGTACCATGAGTCGAGGATGCGCAAGGATAACCAAACCCCCATACACTCCTCCTCGGGGTACTTGTCTCTTTGTGAACCTCCTTATTAGATTGAGAGTTACCGATAATAAGTACATGAATTCTTCGGACTAATTTAAGTATTGAGAGTTGACGCTTCCACCTTCCCATATTTTGCTAGCCTTTCCCGTGCCGTGCATTGCCTTCTTCTCACTCCGAGAGTTGGTGTCCACCTTCGCCGGTACATCCAAACCCTTTGTTGCCTTCTTGCTTGCTCAATTTCTTGAGTTTTCAGTTCCCAAGCTTCCTGCCTTTGTTGCTCATGTTTTTCCAGAAAACCTTGCAGTCTCTCTTGCTCATCTGATTGATGTATCAGAAACATTTCTTCCTCCTGCTGGAATGAAGTGTTTGCTAGCCTTTTCTTCTCTTCAGCAATCCTCTATTTCTCAACCTCCTTTTCTTGTTTTGCCAGCTCTGCAAGTTTTCTCTTCTCTTCAATTGCAGCTCTCATTTTTTCTGCCATGGCAAGCTTATCATCTAGGGCCTTCCTCTTCTTCTCCTCACTGGCAATTCTCCTTTTTTCAACAGCTATTTTCTTTGCTTCAAGTGCTGCTTTCTTTTTCTCTTCAGGAACAATTTTCTTAGCTTCAAGTTCTAATTTCCTCTTTTCAGCAGCTAACCTTATTTTCTCTTCCTCCATTTTAATTTTAGCTAATGCTGCATCATACTTCTCTTGGTCTGCTATTTCTCTTCTCTCTGCTGCATCTCTCAATTTAGCCAGTGCAATAACCTCTCTCTTTCTATGAACATCTCCCTTGGTTATTGCAGTAGTTAGCTGCACAGGTGGTAGGGATTGTGACTGTTGCATAATGAAAGCATTTTCTGGCAGTGGACCTTGCACTACATTTTCTCTTTGTTTTTCTTCTCTCTGCAAAAGCAAACAGGTTCAGGTCAGGTTACTAATACAAATAATACATTGTTTAAATCTTGCTAATATAGAAGTACTTACTTCCTGTGTTAATGAGGAAATGATCTCTGGCTCATATACTGGTGGGTCATGTTGAATAATGCCCTTTGTTTGCATGTTTATTTCCTGAGTAAGACCACCTTCTGCTTCATCTTCAGATGAGGAAATATCTGGTTCTGCTCTAACTTTATTTCTTTGTGCATGTTTCTTTCGTACCAACCCTAATTTCCAATCCACACAACCATTTATGTTGTGACCTGGAGCACCACAGTAGCCACAGTGAATGACTGCTCCTTTCCTGTTGATTTGCACACCTCTCTTTCCCTGTTTCTCTTCTGGTTGTTTTATCCTATTTTTAGCTCTTCTTCCTTTCTTCCTTTGAATTGGTGGTGGAATTATTTGCCTTCCATGCATTTTTTGCCACTCACTTACATATTTGCAAGGCATTATAATGTGCTCATATGCCTTGCAGTATGTCTCAATGGAATAACAAGAATTCACCCTTGATTCTGGGGGGATTTTATCATACCTTAAAGCAGCTACAGCATGAGAACATGGGATACCTGATAGGTCCCATCTTCTGCAGCTACACTTCTCCAGTTTAGTGTCTACAGAAAAATCTACACCTCTATCACTCACAACAAACATTCCTTTCCCAGCAGGTGCAGCATGGCAACTTCTAGCAAATTCCACACTTTTTTCCAATTTCTTTCTTATCTTGGGACATATAGTACCAGTCCATTTCAATGGCTCTTGTTGTTTTCCATAATTTCTTCCCATATTCTGGCCCTTAATCCTTTGGCACATGCTTATCAGGGGCATTTCCCTTGCTTCCAAGATGTATCTGTTGAAAACCTCACAATTGTTATTCAACAAGACATCACACTTAGGGAAATCATTTTGGTAGGCCCTAACCCAGGTTTGAGGTGACAACTCTTCTAGCCAATCATGAGCTTCTTTGCTAAGAACTAACATTTGGTTCATGTTTTGCCTGAACCTGCCCTCAGTAGTACTTCTAGCACATTTCCATAGTTGGTTCTTCAAGGCCTCCCCTTTGAAGTTTTTGTTGAAATTCTGCCATAAATGTCTGACACAAAATCTATGTGGTGAATCACTGAACAATTCTCTCACAGCCTTAATTAAACCCTACAAAATAAGGAATAAAATTAGTTATTAGATTTCTCTAACATATTACACAAATTATGTCAAACTATTATGTCAAATAACCCTACTTACTTACTTTTTGTTTGTCAGACATGATTGTCCACAGCTGTGTGTTATGAATCCCTAAATCCTTTTTCAGTGCTGTCAGAAACCACCTCCAAGCTTTTGTGTCCTCACACTGCACCACTGCATGAGCCACTGGAAATATACAGTCATTTGGATCCATTCCTACAGCACTTAACATCACACCTCCATACTGGGTCTTCAAGTGAAATCCATCTAGAAATATTATTGGCCTACATGCAGCCAAAAAACCTCTCTTGCAAGCATCAAATGAGAAGTAGCACTTCTGGAACTGCCCTTCATCTGAAAGTTCAACAAAAAAAGTACTCCCAGGATTTGATCTCCTCAGCTCATTTGCATAGTCCCACAACATATTATATTGTGCAATCTCATCACCATAGATAATATCAAAAGCCATCTTCCTAGCTCTCCCAAGTTTTCCCCTCTTAATGGTCATGTTCCAGTCCTCTTGGACAAAAGATGCTAATCCCTTCAATGTTAACTTCTCACAAGCTCTAATTTTGTCCACATATTTGTTAGCTATGTACCTAGCAGTGAATGCTGTAACTTGCCATTTCTTCTCACAATTGTGTTGTCCATTAAATGTTTTCACCATTATTGCATTTGTCCTGTTGTCCCAAGAAGCATATAGATACCAGGGGCAATCCTTCTCACACTTTGCAGCAAGCCTGATTTTATCATTCTTTGGAAATTTTATATTTACCCTCTCCTTGCAACTATACTCTCTAATGGCCTTCCTCAAAAGCTCCACTGATGAGAACAACTGTCCAGCATGAAACTTGGGATTATGCATGTCTGCTGCTGTAAATGTTTTAAAGTTGAATTTCATCTCATCTTCCTCAGACTCTGGAGCTTCTAATGTCTCATCTTCAGAGTTGGCATCTTCAACAACTCTCTTGCCTTTCTTGTCTGCCATAGGCTCCAATTGTTCTTGCAGCAAGTCATCATCACCATCCTCTAGGTCATAGTCACTGTCCACCAAATCATCAGGTTTGTAATCACTATCTGAAGAATCAGTTTCACTACACCCGTCTCCATCATCATCTGAATTTTGTTTTGTAGGTCTCAACTTGACATGATATTCTTCATGCCTCTACAACAATCTATTGTTCTCAATTTCCTTGCTCTTGCTCTCAATTTCATTGCTCTCATCAACAGCACTGCAAGTTATAGAAACCATGCTCATACAACTCATACTCTGACCTGCAGCCTCAGTTTTCATTGCTTTCATCTTCCTAGGACTGATCACTGGAGGTAAATTAGCTACTGGATTAGCAACAACATCATCCCACTCTGGTCCTCCTCCTGCAATGTGGCTGTCCAAATGATCAAGGAAAATCATATGATTTGTATACCCTGTTTTCACCATCAGATAAAGCCTATCCATGTCTGCATCTTTGGACAGTAGTACTGCTCCATCTTCATTAAGTTGACAACCAGGAGGCAACCAATACATATTAATCCTGCCCTCCTTCTCATATCCAAGGTGCTCAACAATCTCCACAAATATATTGTAATAGGCTAAGTCAAAGTGACAATAATCATAATATACTTTCTTCCCATCCAAGTATCATCTATTATTCCCACTACCAGCGAAAAATCCATCATGGATTATCTCAACTGTGAAGTATCCACTGTCAGCAGCTGCAAAAATAGAAAATTTCCTCATGGATTTCTGACTTTCACTTTCAGCTTCTAAACGAACCTACTCTACATGAAGCTACTCTAATCTGAGATCTCAAGCTACTCTTCGTCTCCATCAAGCTAAGCCGAAAGCCCTACTGTAAATCGCTAGGAGAACATACCGTACGTCGGCGGTGGCTCCCCGTCACCGCGCCGTCGAAGGGCCTCCATGGACAGTAGACAGGCGCCGCAAGATCCGCCACAGTGCTCGCCTTCCGCCTTGCCCGCACTACGCTGGGAACATGTACCGCTCCGCCGCCGCCAAGCGCGCCGCCGTCGCCCTTGTCGCCACAAGACAGGCACGGGGGAGAGAAACAGAGAGGAGAGGGCACTACCTGAGTATTAATTTCCACCAGGGGCCTTATTACATAATAGCACCTAACGGGTGGGACCGAAGGAATATTCGAACGGTATATGATGTATTGTGACGTGGCTGTAGTTGGATACGGGGGTATGTATAGCCCGCGTATGCCCAGGACTGCCATATCAACTACTACGACTGTATTGAAGCGTATTCTACCGTATAAGGACTGTATTGAAGCACTTTGCAACCTGTAGGACTGAGATGGACCTCGCCCGCGACCACAGGGATGTTAGATGCAATTATCTCGAATGTCAACTACACTTGGTGCTGCCACGAAGATTCTCGATGAAATGATGACCAATTATTCCCAATGGCACACCGAACGCGCTCCAATAGGTAGGAAGGTAAACTCTGTCGAGGAAATTACCTCCCTCAATGAAAAAGTTGACTTAATTATGTCTCTACTTACCAAGCAACCCTCTATTGATCCTCATGATGTTCCTTGAAATTCTTTGGTTGCTCAAGAACAAGTAGATGTGAACTTTATTGCTAGAAACAACTTCAACAACAATGCTTATAGGGGAAATTTTGCTAGCAATCCTAGACCGTTTCCATCCAATTATGTGAACAACAACACTTACCCTAGCAACAAGAACCCCTCTTCTGAATTAGAAAGCATGCTTAGAGACTTTATCACTACCAAAAAAGCCTTCAACAAAAATGTAGAGGAGAAATTAGCTAAAATAGATAATCTCTCTTTGAAGGTAGAAAGCTTAGCCCTTGATATTGAGATGCTTAAAATTAGAACCTCCCCCCTTGAGGAGAATAAGGCCACTCCTATTAATGCTATCCAGTTACAAATCAATGAAAATATTAGGATGATGGCTAAACTTAAAGAAAGATGGGCTAGAGAAAAAGAGGAAGAGGATAGAATTAAGAGCCTTCCTACACACCACACAGTTGCCACTATCCAAATTGTTGAGGACACCCATACTATTAGCACCCAATGCACTCCTAGTCCCGTTGGACCTATTAATGGTGATGCTAATACCTCAACCGTAGAAAAAGAAACTCCTATGAACATAGAGGGTTTCAAACAAGTGAGCCTAGATGACACTACTACCACCTTTGATAGTAGTGATATTGATTTTGATAGTTGCACCCTCTCAGAAGTTATTAGCTTGTTACACAAAATGTCTAGAGACCCCCACACTAGCACACTTAATCTTGCCTTCACGGAGCATATCACAAATGCTCTTATCAAAGCTAGGGAGGAGAAGCTTAGAGTAGAAGCCTCCATACCTAGGAAGCTAGATGATGGTTGGGACCCAATGATCAAAATTAAATTAAATAACTTCTCTTGCTATGCTTTATGTGATGTTGGAGCTAGTACCTCTGTTATGCCCAAAAGAATATTTGATATGTTTGAATTGAAGCCTTTTGAGCCTTGTTCTTTTGGTGTTCGTCTTGTTGATTCTTCCATAAATAAACCTTTGGGGAAGATCGACGATGTTCTTATCATTGTCAATGACAACTATGTTCCCGTTGATTTTATTGTTATGGATATAGAGTGTGAACCTTTGTGTACAATTATTTTGGGACGTCCTTTTCTTCGCACCGTTGGTGCGGTTATTAACATGAAAGAGGGGAATATAAAATTCCAATTCCCATTCAACAAGGGAATGGAACACTTCCCTAGAAAGAAAATCAAGTTACCTTTTGAGTCCGTTACACGGGCTAGTTATTCTCTTTCTCTTGATAAAACTTGATTCTTCTTTTTGCATCATGCCTAGCTAATGGCTTTAAAGAAGCGCTTTCGGGAGGCAGCCCGCAATGAATTTAGGTGTTTCTTTTTGCTTTTGTTGTGTCTTGATGTTTGTTACTACTGTAGCAACATCATTGTATCTTTATTTTTCAAGCTTTGTGCCAAGTTTATCCTCTTACGGCAAGGGAAGTACATGCTGTCCAGAAAACAGATTCTGTCCTCGTGACCTGAAAAATTCCAGAAAAATCCCAGTTCATCTTTTTGAGCTGAATTGTTTACACAGTATGCTCTATACAATTACGAAACTTCCGTATGTTCTGAGTTTTTTTATTTGAGTTGCAGAAGTGCCCCTAAAAAATTCTTTACTATCTGTTGTTCTGTTTTTCACAGATTCTGCCACGTTTTGTCTCTCCTTACTTTTGCAAACCTTAAGCTTGATTTTTCTTTGCAAAAACTTTTTGGAACTCTTGAGAAACAGTAGTTCTTCAAGAATATCTTTATATCCAGTGGGTAAAAAATTATTTATTAAGGGTACTAACCTCTCTAATCAGCTTATGATGAGTTATGTATGAAGGGAGTTTTCAAGTGTGCGATAGAAGATGATGAAAGAAGTTCCAGGGTGTCAAGCGCTCAAGATTGGGGATGCCCCATTGCATCCCCAATAAATATTCAAGGAGACTCAAGCGTCTAAACTTGGGGATGCCCCCGTGCATCCCCTTCTCCATCAACAAATCATCAGTTCGTCCTTCGTCTCACTATATTTTTATCACTTCATGCGTTATCTGCTATGCTTGGAGCGTGTCGCTCTTAGTTTTTATTGTTAGTTTTCTTTAGCTTTGCTTGATGTTCATAACAAGTTAGATCCCGTCTTACTTTGTGTGGGAGAGAAACACGCTCCACTTTCAAAATCTAGAACACATCATAGGATTCTTCATGCCTATCTTTTTGCTGTTGTGTGTTCTTTATCTTTTCATATCTACTGCCTTGTTTAGTTTTAGTCTTAGTTTGTCTTTAGCAAGAGCCTTGGATTTTTTTTAGGTTGTTGCTGGAACTCTTTTTAGTTTTCATGTTTATCTTGTTAAAGAGAGTTGGTTGTTGCACTGAGTTGTGTCTTGTCTTGAAAGTAGGTAATTGAGGTTGCTATTTAATTTTAGTAGTAGCTTGCAATAGTTTTGAGGTATTGTTGTGAGTAATGTTTGGACTTTTGGTGTCAAGAGCTCTTGCCTATTAGTGATAGATGTCGTATTTTGGGCAATTCGTGTTTATTTTCAAAACCTACAAAACTAGTTGAGAACTCTAGCTACTAGATAGATCACTACTCTTCTGAGGAGTCGAATATTAGAGTACACTCACGTACCATGAGTCGAGGCTGCTCAAGGATAACCAAACCCCCATACACTGCTCCTCGGGGTACTTGTCTCTTTGTGAACCTCCTTATTAGATTGAGAGTTACCGATAATAAGTACATGAGTTCTTCGGACTAATTTAAGTACTGAGAGTTGACACTTCCACCTTCCCATATTTTGCTAGCCTTTCCCGTGCCGTGCATTGCCTTCTTCTCACTCCGAGAGTTGGTGTCCACCTTCGCCGGTACATCCAAACCCTTGGCATGATACGCTCTGTCATCATAAGCCCCCCTTTATCTTTCCTCAAAACAGCCACCATACCTACCTATCAAGGCATTTCCATAGCCTTTCCGAGTTATATTGCCATGCAACATCCACCTCTTCATGACCTTATCTTTATGTCATACATGTTCCTGCTACACTGGCAGCGACATACCTTGCATACATCATGATAGTTACATCTTCTTTATGTTTTGAGTACCTTGTAAAGTGTGAAAGATCTCCTTTACCTTCTTGTAAAATAGAGTGTTGCCCTTAAGTGAGGAAAAGATCCCAAAGTGGACACAATAAAAGATCCCAAAGAGGACAAATGAGAGTTATATAGAAAGAGCCATTGAGGCCACAAAAAAATACAAAAAAAAATAGAAAAAGAGAAAAAGAAATAAAAAGAGAGAAAGGGGCAACACTACTATCCTTTTGAGAGATCCACACTAGTAGTCCCTTTATATCCTTGTAATCCATAGAGATGATCTTTATGCATATAGCTATGTGGGGACCTTCACACTATAGAACTTGGCTTGCATATTCCAAGGATGAGCCTCCTCAAACGAGCTCTAGGTCTTCATGAGCAAGCAAGTTAGATGCACCCCCACTAGTTCCATTGGAGAGCTTCTTAGCTCGTATGTGCATCCGTTGCATGGCAATCCCTACTCCTCACATCATATCTATCATTTGGCATCTCTTGCCTATGATTGTCCTCATTGATGTGAGCCTTTCTCATCCTTTTTGTCTTCCTCCTCCACCATATTTCTCTCTTTGCCATCCTAAGTGTCAACTCTCGTGCTTACACTCATCCATTGCATGAGTGCTCGAAATATCGAAAAGGAGTGGATCAAATTGACTTGTACCTGGCTAGTGGTCTGGGGACGAGTCAAGATAAGATTCCAAAGAGGACCAAGTGTGAAACTTTAGTAGATTGAGTTCTCAACAAAAATACTTTTTTTCTCTCGTATTCCCTATCCCCTTTCTTGCACGCAAACACCATTCGGAGACATTCGAGTCACAGACAGCGAGAGCTCTTGCACCTTTTGTTCTTTTGTTGCTTGTTTCAATGCTAATATAGACTCTTGCATGTTATGACTTGAATTGAATCTCTAACCTTGATTGCTTTACTTTTCAAAGTTCTTTTATGGTTGCTAGCATGTCACCACTGAAATTATGCTTGTTATCATTACCTACTCGAGGACGAGCAGGAATTAAGCTTGGGGATGTTGATACGTCCAAAACGTATCTATAATTTCTGCTTGCTTCATGCATGTTTTGTGTGATATTGCTATGATCTAGATACACTTTCATACACTTTTGATCATATTTGGACTAAACTATTAACTCAGTGTACCCCAGTGCCAGTTCCTGTTTTCTGTTGTTTTTCTATTTCAGTTTTCCCTCATATAAAAAGTTCCAATTTTTTTTGGGAAAATTCAGATAAAAAATCAGCGTGACGGAAGCTTCAAGAAGAGCCCGGGAGGGGCCAGAGGGGAGCCAGGGGGCCCCAGGCGGCCATCCGGCGCGGCCCCACCCCTGGCCGCGCCAGGGGGGCGCCTGGGGCCCCTGGTCCACCTCTGGCTGCCCCCCTTCACCTATTTAATCTCCGTCACGGGAAAACTCCAGAAGAAAAACCCTATTCCGCGAACTCTCCTCTGTTCCGCCGCCGCCGCGCTTCCAAGATCGGGAGCACCAGAAGACCTCTTCCCGGCACCCTGCCGGAGGGAGGATTGACCTCCGGGAGTCTCCTCTCCACCATGGATGCTCCCCGGATGTCTCGTGAGTAGTTTTCCTTGGACCATGGGTCCGTGATCAGTAGCTATGTGATGTTCTCCTCCCCTCTTTGATCTTCATTGTTTAGACCTCGTGAGCTGCCTTACATGATCGAGGCACCTTTGTAATATTTCTGCTGTTGCTATGCTGAGTTTGGAGGGATATGATGGATTATGAGATTATGTTCAGATTGTGATAGAGTAATATATTTGGTTTTTATCTCTTATATTTTTGTTCCTAAGTAATTCTTGCATGTTCTCCGTCGCTGTTTATTGCTTTGGCCAAGTAGTAGGTAGTGACTCCAAGAGGGAGCGTTGTGCTAGATTGTGGGTTCATGCCCCCCGATGACACGCTTGAGTGACAGAAACATGAGTCTAGGGGATGTGCTGTTACCACAAGGGGGAAAACAACGATGCTTGTAACCGCGGTTACAAGGATTGTTTACTTTACGCAAAGTTCTTTTTAATGCAGTTGTCTGTTGCTTTGGGTTTACACTTTGGGTGGGGCTCGCAACTTAATACCAACGAGATGTTCTGGATAGATATCTCAAGGTGGATGATTAGTAGTAGATGCAGATGGATTTCGGTCTACTTATTTTGGCGTACTGCCCGTGCTTTTGAACCTCTTTCTTTCTTTTGTAGCATAGTTAGCATTGCGGTGCGTTCATAATCCTGTCAATTGCCCTTCTGTATTTTGTTTACCTCGCATAGCAGTTTTATCGTCTTTTGAGAGAGAGACATCACTAGTGAACATCACGTATCCCGGTCCATATCCTCATTACTGTTTCCAAGCTATATTTACTTTTCTGCATTTACTTTCAAATTGCTATCATTATCCCTTGCGTTTTATCATTTGTGAACAACAAGACTGGAGAGATTGACAACCTCTCTGAACTTCGTTGGGAACAAAGTTATCTGTGTCTGTGTACAGGTCCGCGTCAGTTGCGCCACTGACACCTACTTATCATCTCTGGAGTCCTATTGGAGACAAACCTTGGTATCTTCACCGAGGGAAAACTGTTGCTGCACTGCATCTCAAACCTTCACTTGGGGTAACCAACGAAGGGCGAGAAGCCAATAAGCAAGAGTATTTCTGGCGCCGTTGCCGGGGACTCCGAGTGCTAAGATAGGGGAGTTGCACACTGCCCTTTACCTTTGTTTTTTTTAGTCTTGTTAGTTTACCTTTCAGTTTTTATCTTTGTGTCTTTTATAAAAAATTACAAAAAAATCTGCCATACTTGCTGCTACTATGGGTTCCACTGAAAACACCAAGTTGTGTGACTTCACTAGTCACAACAACCAGGACTTTATCTGCACTCCCATTGCCACACCTGCCACTTCAGCTACCTCTTATGAAATTAAACCTGCTTTGCTAAACCTTGTTATGAGAGATCAATTCTCTGGTGCTGGAGATGATGCTGCTTTACACTTGAATAATTTTGTTGAATTATGTGATATGCAAAAGTATAAAGAAGTGAAGGTGATGTTGTTAAGCTATGAGTGTTGAAAGAGCATTCTCAGCAATGAATCTAGTGAAAAGTAAGTTGAGAACTACTATGAGTGATGATCGCTTGAATGATTGATTGGTGACATTTATAGAACGAGATGTCTTCTTGAAAGTAAATGAAAAGGACATAGTTGATGCTTTCATGGCAATGCAACGTCGTAGAGTTACATAATGTTATAATTTTCCACTTATGTTTCTTTCATCTAAGACTATTCGTATTGTAATTCAGCGCATTTGAAGTATATTTTGTGAACTAAATTATCATGAGATGTGAATTGAGCTATTTATATTATTATTTTGCTGTATATTATATGACACTTGGATTAGGTGGAAATTTTTTTGGAGTGTGCACACCCTTTATTTTCTTCCTGGGTACGCCACTGCTATAGGCCCGCGTCGATCGGGCATCCACGCCCACCCGCAATGCTGCAATGGCGGCCGCCTCGTGTTGCCACGCCGCGGCAGGATCCCCTTCTACTTCTACTTGGAGCAGAGCAGCGCACCGAGCCTCCCCTACCGTGTCCGTCGCCAGAAGCCGATGCACGCAACCCGTCACCGCACCGACGCCCCAGTCCGCCTAGATCCGGGACCGTGCACTCGCTCGCGGAGGCGTCCTGCTCCATCAACCACGATGCGAGAGTGCAGACGTCCTCCGCCATCACCGTCAAACTTTCGCGCGCGATTAGCCCGGCGGCGTCCTTCAGTGGCGATGGATGTGTGTTGGAGTTGCCCTAGCCCCTTAATTAATTAGGCGCACCGACCGGCCCGATGTAGGGTTTTCCTGCACGATCGTTTTGCAACGCGCGACGAGACGAAGCACGTAAGCATTGCGCGCGCTCGTAATACTGGCATCGGGCACGCGAATTAACGCAAATGGGAGAAGAAGACAGAGAGAGAGAGAGAGAGAGCATGGGGTAGTAGCTGAGCTAGCTAGGGAGACAGAAGGGATGTGGTTGAGTACCGACTTGACGAGTCGCCTCGCCCGACGGCCATGGACACGTCGAGTCGCCGGTCATATCGGCAATAAGATAGCTCCATCCGCCTCAGGTCTCAGCTAGTACTACCAGTCTTTATTCGGTCCGGGTATCCCTCTCATCTATCTTGCGCTACGTCTGCCCCCCGGTTCGTGTTTTGTGGACCATGAATTGGTCGCTGTTCATGGCTTCCATGTTGATCAGTTCATCTGCTAGTATTTCATTTGTCGATCCAGATGTTTTTCTGGACATGATATATCCTGTTAACAGCATGCGTATGTGTCTCTTTACCGCTCTCGCATTAAGGACTTTGATGTTAATACCGAAACTTTTAGCGTCTGAGTGATGCCATTCCTAAACGAAGGAACTCTCTCACGGTCTCACGTAACGCCAGATGACAACTTGCTTGAGGATCTTTCTCAAAACCTCAAGTCGCACTGACATTCGCACAACAAGGATAACTTCAATGCCATGCATTAAAACACACACATGAAATACCCATGGATACGTCTGAACGAATCAGAATGATCATGTTCGTTTTGTATATGCCTACATGCATCGTCTTGATGCTGAGGCCGGGGTGCTCCTCCTTTTTCCAAAAAATAACAGTAATGATACTCACCACACGTATGATGGGAAGGGTGACAATTCCGAACGATTTTGATGGCAATTTTAGTTAGGCATAGATGACAATTATGAAGACAAAGTTGCCATGTCGAACCAAAAATTGTCATTAATTTTCAAAAAATATCATCTTCGCCCTGAAGTTGCTATCTACCACTAACTAAAATTGCCACCTAAAATGTTCGGAATTGCCACCCCGCCCCCGCCCACACGTGTGGTGGATATCTGCGTCCAAAAATAAATGTTCATTTTGTATTTTTATATTTGATGCATTGAAAGTAATTGAATGGTGACATACTTTCTTTGTAATTATGTTTTGCAAATGTTTTAATGCAGTAATATATATGTAAAATTTATATTTGAAAATCCAGAATGTTCAACAAATTTTATAAAGAATCAAAAGAAGCTTATTTGGTGCTCTAGATATTGATAAACTTTCTTCCAAATTAGGTCAAATATCTAGAGCACCAATACTAGTTTACGACAAACCTAGAACCTCAATTGATTTGAAACGAAAAAGGGTAATGAAGAAAATAGGTCCCCAAAAGAGTTACTAAATGCATTTGATACTGTGCATGGAATCATCATAGGTTGTCTCCCAGGAGATCTGATGTTGATGTTTCATGGTCTGCGCTTTGCAGAGATTGTGATTGCATAAAAATGTGCTAAACTCCAGTGAAGTATTGTACTACTCCTCCTACTCATACGACGTAGTCCAGCTACTAGACACTGCGTAGCAAAGCTGCAGCTTAGCACAGGCTGCAATGCATGTGATGGAATCATGGGTATCGCTGGCGAGATCACGGGGCAGTGCAGTTAAGCTCCACGTTCTTTTACATCCGCATGCAAACGCAGGCGTAGGCTACGTAAGATTGCGACACCCTAATTGCACCCAGCCATCATTGCTATACCCTGCGCCAGTACTGCCTGCCCTCCTGCCCAGCCTGCATGCGCATTCTTTTTCACTCAACAGAATAATACGTATGGGATTGATTTTGTCCCTTTTGTGCTCGTGTAATCCGAATGGGACCAGCAACAAAGAGGTATTATATATCAATAAGTGATATTTACACACAAAATACAGGGGGACTTGCGGAGAATTTCGGTAAATGGATTTTTGGAGAAGTTAGCAAAATAAATGGATTTGGAGAAGTACTACTTACATGTACGGAAAAAAAAATCAAAATTTTGTTTTCAATTGAAATCATGTCCTTTAGAAAAAAAGGTGTTCGCACGACCTTAAAATAGGCCCTTAAGGCTAGGTAAAGGTATGGTACAAGGTGCAATGAATCAAATATATGCTGCACATCGCATAAAAGCGAAAAAAAACTAGCGGTTGAAGTTCGATGCAATGTCACCAAGACCAAATGCTCCCTCCGTACAAAAATATAGGCAGTTGAAATATACTAAAATAGTACACTTTAATTACCTATATTTTGGCACGGAGGAAGTACAAGCGATGGAGCGTTGTAGGCCGACACCACGTGCTGAATGTCGAAGCTCAGATAGAACACCTCCTTCACGATGGATCCCCTAGCCATTGACACCACGAGCATCGCCCTCCGCAAGGCTGACACCCTTGCGCACATGCTGGCGAAGAACCGACGAAGCAACGACAACTCTTGACGACTCCCAACGGGCTACACATCTTGCAAAAATTGTCCGTCTTGAGGATCATGACCAAAGCATTGGAAACGCAACGTCCTTGACAACATTGGAGATATCAGTATGTTAAGAAGTCATTTGGATGATCCAACATTTCAAATTAAATAGAGAAAAAACACTTTGTTTCAATGTAGTGCCAATATATCATATCAAAACTGTTCTTGTTTCTTTTTATGAGAGGGAAAAATCAAATATGTTCAAAATAATTTATTTTCCCAAAAATGCCCCTCGGCTTTCTTATGATATAGGTGACATCAATGTATCAAATTCGGATCTGAACCGTTAAATTTAATCAAACGAACCGTTTATATTTACTCGATGCACCGTAAATAGTTTGCCCTGTTTCAATATTTTTGGATGATGTTTGAACTCTGCCGACAAAAAAACAGATGATGATATGAGGCGTCATCATATGACCTGAAGTACTCGTAGTAAAGATCAATGACATATGTATGGTAGAGTAGTAGTCCAGTTGCCATGACAATACCCCGAAATGGTCTGCCACATTACACATGCAGCAGTAATAATAATAGTAAATCACACAATTTCCTCGGAGGAATCTACGTACTACTACTACTGGAAGCAGGAGGTAGAGGTGGACGTTGTGCATGCAGCTGGGCTGGCGGCCATGGATTGACATGTTCCGGCGAGGTAAAGAGGCCGGGACTGATGGAGATGATCGATCGAGGAAGAGGCTGTGTCTTAAACCTGTATCCCCCGTCACGTACCACCCGTCAATCCATCCATCATCCCCTGGGATCCAGCAGGAGACGTCCACATCTCGTCGGCTCATCACATAAAATATTACTCCTACTTCTTAGTACTCCTGAGGGAGAGGCATGGGCAGTGTGGAGAGGAAGTGACGGTTGGAATGGACGGATCCATGGACGCATGCATGCAAAAGCAGGGCAGGGAATCATGCCGCGACAGGGAAACGGGCCGGGTGGACTTTTAACTCATAGGGCTACGGAACACTCCTACTTCCGTTTACACACACACACGCATGCTATAGCTCCATCTTCCATCTTAATCCGTGGGCGGTGCCACTTGGCCACCAGCAAAGATATCTACATACACATGCTCTTCATCGGAACAGTTCACGTTTAATAATTTTTTATTCCTAACTAGTTAAAATCCACTACATAATCCCCGCAAAAATTAAAAAAAAATCCACCACATAATTTTTCTAGGAGAGAATTCCTTATATGACACTCCTTTAAAATTTTGTTCCTTATTTGACACCGGTAAAAATTTACTTCCTTCTATGGCCTTTTCTTAAAATTTCTTTCCCTATATGACACTCTAGTACATTTTTGTCCACCAAAGAGGTATGAAAATATCATTTTACCCCTGATGCATAATATGTTCAAAATTCTGTATTGAGTAATAACTGACGGAAATGCTGTTTGGAGGCTGAGCTACCTGACTCCCTTTATCCTGTTTGCTTGATACATACTGTATTGCTCGCGCTAGTATAATTCTGTAGGTATTTCATCCCGTAGGCTAGCCGTATTTATACACGTAATAACCATTTTAATAACCCGATGTTTAGCTAGGCCTACCAAATATGTAATATTACTGCAGCCATTGTCCCGTACAAATTTTTTACCTCATTATGCACCAGGGGTAACAAGGTCTTTTCATACCTTTTTCATGAACAAAATGCACTAGAATGTCATATAGGGAAAGAATTTTTGAAAAGAGGCCATACAGGGAAGAATTTTTTCACCGGTGTCAAATAAGGAACATGATTTTAAGGGAGTGTCATATAAGGATTTTTCTCTTTTTCTAGTCATACAATCATACCACATAAAAAGCAGAATAAATCATGCATGCAAGCCATAAATAGATTACATTCTTTTATTATTCTATGCATCTAATGGTGTCATATCATCTTTTTTTGTGAAGGGTAAAACACACGCCAGTTAATTAAACACAAACGGTGTCATATCATCAGTATATGCATATTAGTCATAAGTTATTTTGCTATTTTTGCATTAGATTTGTAGTGAGAATATATGCGTTGGTAATTGCAACATAACTATTTAGTTCAACCTTTTAATTTTGATAGAAATAATTTTTTAATGCAATTTAAAGTCATTTTGTAGCCGTTATTTATGCATTTTAGCAAGATTCGTGTAGCAACGTGTGAGGCATCATCTAGTACTAAAAGTGGAGGGCGCGCTGCATCGTTGAAGCCGTAGAGGTTTTGTAATTCATTTTACGTTGTTTATTGTTTTCTTGAAAACAAAGGATTGCATGGTCGAGACACAAGATTCTATACAATTGTCACTTTGTAAAGGACAATGGAAAAATGTCATAGGACCTAGACGCCAACGCATAAAATGAATATAAAAAAGAGCTACCAAAAAATACAAATCATCTAACAACCCCATAACAACCAAGAGCACCAACAAGGTCACCAATGTGCCATTACGACAAAATAACCAAACATAATACATTTTAAACATTTGAAGAACTAATCACCAATTAAAATATATCAACATTAACAGAAACGCTTGAAAAACCAACACAGAACAACAAAACAAAAAATCACCGCAATTGGCGTAGCCTAAAACCCAAGCGACCAATGGAGCCACACCAACAACCAATCACATGAACAAACGTAACATTACAAAGAATAAATCATCAACTCTAGGTCTCCTGTTATCATTAACTATAGGTCATCTAGCTCGGGATACCACCGAGGGATATTCCGGAATCATCTCTGACAATCGTTGCCCATACAAATCTAGCTAGGTGATCAACACTTGATGTGAGTCAAGATCAATCTAAAGATCGATATCGACGTTCTCATTCCACAAAGATAGTCGATCATATTCGGCGATGTCACTTTCATCGCCAACTCGATCAGTCATCTTGGTCAGATCAATACCCTCGCTCTAGGCCTGATCGCCAGATTCAACGGTAAGGAGTACACCGCGGATCCCAACGACACACTATCCATCATGAGCTTCGTGTCACACCAACCCCTATAAGAGTGCTAAGACTCTCGTCACAAAACCAGCACTCGAATCGATCCAAGATCAGCGGGTTCACCAGTCATCGCATTTGAAGTTAGATCAGATAGTCAAATCACCACTCCTAGGCCTGACGTTTTCTGGAACAAAGGAAATGCGTAACTAGAATATTTAAAAAATGACTCTAGGTGGTCCCTACGCATGTGGATCCCCGAAGCCGATGATAAACCGCATCCCGATGATCTGTAAAGAACAACTAGTAGACTAAAGTCAGCGAGATAGGTAGTGGCAGAATCGCGAGGATGGGTCACCGTTGCCATCCGTGAAGAACAACGAGTAGACTAAAGCGATTGATGAAGAGCGCGCCTAGGGAAACCGTTTCCGAATTCAACAGTATAGGACGTGTAAGAAATTTTTATGTCGAAATACAGTCGGATGGAATTCCAGGTATGATTATTAAGATATGATATCACTAAAATGTGAGGTATTTCTTTTTTTCTAGTCGAACAATCTGACCTCAATATGCTTATCCGGTTTATTGGTGAAGTTTTAGATGCTAACTAGTAATATGTGAGTGTTATATTCTTTTGTGAGACGAGACATATACTAATTAGTGGTTATAGTATTATTTTACAGCCTTATACTGTTCCACGTTTGCTTAAAGTGTATCAATATTAATAATTGTTCATTATTTAGGTACCGTCCTTCAAACTAGTTCATGGATTATTAGCTAGCTAATTCGCATGGAGCAGGAACTAGTAAAATGTTTTATTTTTTAAAATTAGATATTACAATTGTGTTTCATGTGGTTGTTTATTTATTATAGTTTATATGTAATCTATATTGAAATATGTAAAATAAATAATTTAAAAGGGAGGAATATCATTTTTTACCATCGTTCGTTTAGAGGTTGAAGCTTGGTGGCAGTTATGTGGAGAATACTAGCTTGGTACCACCGCCCCATTCCAGCAATTGTTCAACCAAAATTAAAACCCATACCAATGGAATAAAACACGCACAATATGTCGAATAATTTATGATTAAAACATCATTTAACAAGACATCCAAAGATATAACTTTATAAGATATAAAATGTATATTTTAATTAAATTGAATATTTAGAAACTCCTGCTTCACTTATAAATCCAACCGAAAGAAGTACTAGTAGTTTTTTCTAAAAAAAGAAGTACTAGTTTAGTACTCCCTCAGTCCTTTTTTACTCCGCGTATTAGATTTGTGTCAAGTCAAACTTTGCAAAGTTTGACCAAATTTATATTAAAAAATATCAACACCTACAATACTTAATATATATACTATGAAACTACATTTCATGGTGAATCTAACCATATAGATTTGACATTGTGAATGCTTATACTTTTTTCTATAAGTTTAGTCAAAGTAGAAATACTTTGATTTCGAACAAAACTTATATGCAGACTAAAAAGTATCGGAGGGAGTACTGATAGAAGAGAACACTGATCATGCTCTTAAATATCTACGCTACTTCAAAGAAATAGTAGTGTCTGTCCTTGCAAAAAGAAAATAGTAGTGTCGTAGGCAAAAAAAAAATGCCAAGCATATGCCACTCAATTTTCCCCATATGACAATTTCCGATACCTCCTTTCCTGTTTATAAGGGTTATGTGTATTCCTAGATTGACAATTTATCAACGAAATATGAATTAAATAAATAGAAAAGAGTCCATTAAAAACATCAAATATATATTGTATTGATTGACTTTAACTATTTATAATTCATATTACATAGGTAAAATTGACAACCTAGAGATACACACAAGTTTTTTAAACCAAAAAGAGTACGTATGAATTTTTTTCAAGGACATAATAGCGTGGACAAGACAATGCCAAGAAAAGCATTTACCAAAACATTGTTCCCACGTGATAATTTAGATACACATCACATTCATTGCAAATACTAATTGATAGTCTGATACAGCATCACCGGTACACACCTCTATCGACTTACTGAAAGTATGATACACCATACTACTAAGCAATACATAAACTTAGGCATACATAGTCTGATACCCTGATACACCATGCGATTAGAGCTAGATAATAATCTATAAACTAGGTAACTTAGCTAGTGATCCAGTACTTTGCTCGTGAAGTTGTAGCAGCAGTAACACGCGACGATCAGAGAGCATAGATAATCCAAACTTACTGCAGCATAATGATGGATAGCTACTTAGCACGTTGATAAGCTAGAATGAAGCAGCATAATGAAGGGCATACTGGTCTAGAAGCCCCAGGTGTAGGCGCCGTCGAGCTGGCCAGGGCCGACGGCCATCTGCACCGGCGCGCGGCCTCCTCCCTCCAGCTTCATCTCGTAGCTGGAGGACGGCCAGTGCTGGAAGGCCCCTCCGCCCATGCCGAACGGGGACAGGCCGGACTGCAGCCCGCCGGGGAGGAACAGCTGCTGCTGCTGGAGGTGGTTGTCTGCCTGATGCACCAAGCGGGAGCTTGGGAAGAAGGCCAACGGCTGCTCGACGGCGAGCGGAGCCGGTTCGTACTGCCCGATGCCGAGGAGGGTGGCATCCATGTGGGCGGTGGAGAAGCAGGGCACGAGCTCACGGTTGTTGTCCGCCGCGTTGTTGTTGGCGACGGCGCCGAAGGAGCTGCTCTCGGCGTCGGCGGCGGCCTGCGCCGCGGCGAACAGCGAGCTGGTATCCAGGAGTTGCTGGCGGGGCGCGGACGAGGCGGAGGCGCCGCCCCCGCCGCCCATGGAGACGGAGGTGGAGTCGGAGAAGCAGGACGTGTCTCCGGCGCCGCTGCTCAGGCCGTAGCGGCCCTTCCGGGGAGGTGGCACCGCGCCGGGCTTCACGAAGATCTTGGCGATCACCCACTCGTCCTGCATACATCAAAGTGTGAGCAAAAAATTGTTCAATACTCAAATGTCAAGTGTGGATACTTGTTTTTCTATTCTGTATGTCAACATCATTGAAATGTCAAGTGTTTATTATTACTCTATAGACTAGAGGCAAAAACATTCCCCATTTTGATTGCCTAAGATCGAACCTCACCACAACCTTGCACATTTACATGACGCAATCAATCAGCGAGAAATGTTAAAACAACAGCTAGGCTTTCTCATCTCCGAGTAAAAAACACAAGTAAAAGGGAACACTATTGGATGCATGAATCGGCTTCAGAGAACGCAGTAAAATAGCCAAACATGGCATGCATTTACTCATCTGTAGAAATTTAGTAAGTTGTGCATGCAATGCACTCGGGCATGCACTGGCCAAGAAAAGATTCGTATACCTCTGCAGCAAATCTTTCACTGCACTTAAGCCCCTCGCTTACCATATCCACGCAATGCAATCTGCATTGCTGCAGCAACACGTACAGTACAGAGCCTGCTGCTCCAGTCCAGCAAGCAGCTCCACTCTACTCGTCACTAGCTTAGCTTATACTCTTACTAGCTCGTAGCCATGACTTCACACGAGAGAGAAAAGTAAGCTCTTCAGAATCAGAATCAATCTGCCCTAAACTCCCCGTGACACACCCCATTACATCATCCCCAAAGATATTTTTCAAAAAATCAGGCGCCATTGGTAAGCAAATCATGGGGAAAAAAGGGAAAGACGAGACGATCTAGGAGATGAAGATGCAGAGATGAGATGAATGCAAAGGAGAGGAGATGAGCGAACCCTTGTGGTGTTGTTGGGCAGGAAGTGGTAGGCGTAGACGCCCTCGAGGCGGAACTCGTGCATGACCCACTGCGTCTTCTGGCCCTTGGGGGCGCGCCCCCGGTAGAAGACGAGCGTCTTCTTCATGCCGACGAGCGCGCCGGTGCGGGCGCTGCGGATCTCGCGGTCCTTGCCGGTGGCCTTCCAGTAGCCGGCGCCCGTGGCGCGGTTGGTGCGCAGGCCCGTTGGGTACTTGCGGTCGCGGAGGCTGTAGAAGTACCACTCCTTGTCCACCGCGGCCTTGCTGCCGCACGCGGCCTTGTCCTGCAGCTCCCACGGCTCGCACTTGTTGAGGTCGATCTCGGCGATGGCGCGGCCGCCGGAGAAGCCGCCGTCCACCACCTTGCGGATGAGGTAGTAGGTGATGAGCTCCTCGTCCGTCGGGTGGAACCGGAACCCTGGCGGCAGATCGCCGCCTCCGCCACCGCCGTCCAGCCGCATGGCCAGAGAGCCGCCGTACCGCTCCATCCCGGTCCCGGACAAGCCTGCAAGCGTACTACACCATTAATTCCGGAAGCTGCATGCAGAACGGATGGATCCAAGCGATGGAATGGAATGGAAGGATCAGTGGGAGTGGGAGTGTGATGCTACCTGTGGCTCGAGATCGAGGTGGTCGAAGCGCAAGTGGAGGGGGGGAGTGGCTGTCTCGCTGGTGGAGGAGGGAGGCGCGGGCTTGTTTTATAGTGGCGCGTGGTTGGGTTGGGGGTGGGTGAGGTGGAGTTAATGGGGGATTCGACGAATCGGGGAGGGTGTCAGGGGCGTGGGGGCAGGCGCGGACGGTTTTTACAAATTTGACCCTTATTTGAATTTTAAACACAAAATGAATCCAGAATTTAAAATTTTCACAAACTAACCCTTTTTCATGGCGCCCGCCTATATGGCGTCATGCTAGACACCATGACGCCCTGTTAAAAGGCGCCATACAACTTGTCACGTCGGACCTGCTAGTGGGTCTGCCAGGACCATGGCGCCATTAGTAAAGGCGTCATGCCTTATACCATGACGCCTTTAGTAAAGGCGTCATGGTGTCTACCATGGCGCCTTTAGTAAAGGTGCCATAGTACTTAACTCCATTTTGATACTTCGTATTTTAAACGACCGCCGCTTCTTCATACGAACTTCGATTTTGATGTTTTTGGACTCGTTGAACTCGTATTGACGAGGGCCTCATGTTAATATCATTGGATCTTTATTTAGAGCATTTAAAAAAAATACCATTTTGACACTTTCTAAATGGCTAAGTCTGGCATGAGGTATTATTGACAAGAAAAACTGGTTGGATATGATATGAGGTATTTTGGCATCAAAATATGCTATGAAAATTGCGCATAAAATTCACTCATCACGCATCTCACTCCGGGTTTGCTCCTAATCCGCTCAGGCGCTAAGAACTCTATAAGATTCGGATCCAATGGAGCCTTAAAAACCAAACATAAGAAGAAAAGAACAGAGTCAGGGATCGGGGTTATTTACAAGCAAATCAAATGTGGAAACGGTTAAATGGGTCCACTAGCGAAGGGAGAGAGATATATCATCTCTGTTGTGTTGAAGATGAAAACGATTGGAGAGCAAAATAGCGTCATTGGTCTTCATTATTGTATCTCACTCATCATGCTATGAAAATTACGTATAAAACTCACTCGTCATGCATCTCACTCATTAACATCATGATTTCATTTTGTTGTAAATATTTTTCTCAAGTAAGAAACATATGCTACATGTATGCTTTAATTCATATGTTTGCTCTGATGCACTATACCAAGATCCATGTGACATGGAAGAGTTTTTTATATCTATTTAATTATATATTTATTTTCTAAAAGAAAAATCTTAAATTTTTTATAATTACAGGGGAGCTTTCATATCTCTCATGTTCTTCAATCATAGGAAAGCTTTCATATGTCTCATGTTCTTCAATTATAGAGAAGTTTTCATATCTCTCATGTTCTTCAATTATAGGGAAGCTTTCATATCTCTTATGTTAAGAAAATGAGATATATTGAAGCTTTCCTTATAATTCTGTATAGGTTGAGATTTTGTTTTTGGAATGCATGATGAATGGAGTTTATACATAATTTTTATAAGATATAATAATGCCAAAATCCCTCATATCATATCCAACCATTTTTCCTTGTCCATAATGCATAGTTTCTCATATTTTTACATTTTATAATTTTATTGCATAACTTTATTTTCATTTTTATGTTTATGTATTTTCAGTTTTGTTGGCTTGTGCATGGTCTTGGCATGTTTAAAGCGATTAAATTGAAGTCACACCGGAGGACCTACGATGTCAGACTTAGCCATTTTGGAAGTGTCAAAATGGTATTTTCCTTAAATGCTCTAAATAAAGATCCAATGATATCAACATAAGGCCCTCGTCAATACGAGTTCAACGAGTCCACAAACATCAAAATCGGAGTTCGTATGAAGAATCGGCGGCCGTTTAAAGTACGAAGTATCAAAATGGAGTTAAGTACCATGTCACCTTTACTCGCGCCTTTAGTAAAGGCGCCATGGTACAAGGCATGACGCCTTTACTAATGGCGCCATAGTCCTGGCGAGCCCACTAGCAGGTCCGACGTGGCAAGTTGTATGACGCCTTTTAATAGGGCGCCATGATGTCTAGCATGACACCATATAGGCGGGCGCCATGAAAAAGGGTTAGTTTATAAAAAATTTAAATTTTGGGTTTATTTTGTGTTTAAAATTCAAATAAGGGTCAAATTTGTAAAAACTTCCGCAGGCGCGGAGGGAGGGCTTGCTTGGTGGTGGGAGAAGTGGAGTGGAGTACTGTGGGACTGATGTAGCTGAAGCTGAGATCGGATGAGACGAGGAGATGAGATGATCGGGGGCAGGGAGATGCAGCTGCTCCATCGATTGCTTCGAGCAAATCCATCATATGGTCATCTCATGCGTCTCCCTCTGTCCCTCCCTCGGAGCTCCAACTTGGCACCACCACGTTCATAGCTTGGGTTTCGGGATTCTCTGCGGGAGCAAGGCTAATCATGGGGGCGTGTTTGATGTGTGATGTCATCTACGCATCGCTCAAGGCAATGCCAATCCACCGTCTTCCTTCCTTGGATTGGATGCTAACGCATCAGGCATCAAATAAAACGATGTTCGTCAAGATTAAAAGCTGATTCTTAGCGAGGATAAAATGGCTACAGAAACCACATTAAAAGTTACTACATGAAGGAGACTCAAATGCTCAGTAGTGCTCGTAGGAATAGGAAAACCAACCTAAGGTTGGAATGTTAGGGCATCTTCAACCTTCACCCCTAAGACTAATACTTCGAAGCTGTTTGGTTGCCGGCCACAAATTGCCACGCCAAGGCGTGGCGCGCCATAGTTTACTAGGCTGTTGTTTGGATTAATACGGACGATTGGCTCGCCACAACATGCAGGTACCTTTTTAGGTAGAAAATTTCGCCACAAGTGTGGTGCTCGTTCTGATCGCCACAGAACTTCGGTGCGTCACATATGCCTAACTTTAGCGTGGCAGGCGCAGTCTCCAACAAAACAAACCTTTCATTCGTTTGTTAAACGGTTCAAACCAATCCACGGATACTGATGCGGGAATCGGTCATTCAACCACATTCTCTAAACGGCTATCCAATTTCAATGCCAATAAACAAATCTCCATTTTAAATAGATACCAAAAGAAAACGGATGTTTATTGTTTTTAAATGCCCGATCACAAAAGTGTGAACATGTCCATTCTGGATAAAAGAAACATGCGCTCTTCAGACGACCGCCCATGGTCCCACCTGTTAGAGAATCAACAAGCAAATAACAAACATGTCACAACCCTAGTTTTGGTATGTGATTTTTAACCGCCCATGGCCCCACCTGTTAGAGAATCAACAAGCAAATAACAAACATGTCACAACCCTAGTTTTGGTATGTGATTTTTATTTCTAGAAATAAGGCATCATGTTTAAATTTCATAGTTTAATAATTGAGGATTTGAAAAAGCGTCAAAAAGAATTTAAATAAAAGGCCAGAGAAAAATCTTTTTCCAAAAATCTTCTGATGATTTTGAAAATATCTATAAATGGGCATGATTACATTTCAAGTGTTGTGGGTCCAACCTCATGCTCATGGAATTCTAAAAAATTCAAAGAGAAGCTTGGAAATTAAATAATACTCATATTTGAATTGAAATTCAAATGTTTTGAATTTCAAAAATTCTCAAACAGTGGGAGTGGCTATATGTAGGTCACATAAGCCCAAAAAAATGTTTGGGTTTTTATAAAAATGCTTTAGTATTTTTTCAGAGCAAAACAAAAGAAACAGAAAACAAATAAAAGAAAAGGGGCAAAGCCCACTTACCTGGGCCCAACTAGCCGAGGTGGCCCAGCCCAGGGGCATGGGTGTCTTTCTCCTCGTGCTAGCCAGGCAGCTCACGCTGCGGCGAGCATGCCGGCGTCGTCGTGACCAGCCACGCCTCCACTGTCCTCATCCCCTCGCCAAGGATACGCCACGCACACGCCGCTCCATTTCCCCCTCTCGCTGGACCCTTTCCCCCCTCGCTCTCGCCGGATTTCTTGGCTACCAAAAGCTCACCGGAGCACGGTTGTGCGTCCGCGCGGCCAGCGTCGACGAGCCGCCTCGTCATCGTGTCCCAGGGCTCCGCCTTCATTCCTACGCCACCTCATCGAGCTAATCTTCGCCAAACGCCTCCGCCACGACGCCAGCCTCGATTCCTCGCCGCCGGCCGCAACAAACTCCGGCGACCGATTCGCCGCCTCCAGCGTCTCCCCGAGCTCCGAGCCATCTCCAATGCGTTCCCGGTGAGGGCCCGGTTCTTTTCCCCCTACCCGTTTGCCTCCTCGTGTCCCATAGCCGTTTGCCCGCGTAACCGAGCTTTGGCCGCCGCGCCTCCTCGTCGCCAGCGTGGCCCCGAGCCCTCCCATGGTCGCCCGTTTGGCCCCCCGAGACGCGCACGTCGATGGGCTGCCTCCCGGTGGCCTCGGCGCCCCATTTGGTAGTCTGCGCCGCCGTCCCGAGCGAGCTCCGCCGTGTCCAGTGGACACCGGCGTTGAGCCGCCGGTGAGGCCGACGTGGCCACCTAATTATGGGGCTAACTACTGGTCATTTGACCCAAGGTCAATGACAGTTGGGCCCTAGCCCCCTAATCCTCTGTTAACTTAATTAAAACGGGGAATTAACACCGGGCCACTGACAGTGCTGGCCCACACGTCAGCCCCCCGACGTCAGCATTGCATCATGCTGATGCAATTAATCGAATTTCTGTGTTTATTAAAAATTCAGAAAATTACTAAAACTTCAATAAATCATAGAAAAATAACCACAACTCCAATTTGAGAAAATAATATATGAAAAAATATCAGAAAAATGCAAGGAATCCAAATATGCAACTTTCATGCATGACAAAATAGTTTACAAAGATCAAACAGTAGCAAATGCAATTTGGACAAATTTGAATATTCATTTGGAGTTTGAATTTGAATTTCTTCTTCAAATCAACTTCAATTAACATGTTGCAACTTGAACATGGAGCACATCATTACCATGCCATGCTATGTTATACATCTTGATCGTGCATTGCAATGCGATGTTTACTTTGGTGTTGTCTCGGTGTTTGCCTCTTCTCGATAGATTCATCGTCGGACGTAGTTTCCGACTGCCCTGGAGAGTGGCACCTCGTGATTGTCAACAAGGCAAGCAAACCCCATTGATCATGTCTATATAAACCCATTTCCCTCTTGTTCTCTTATGCATGATTAGGTGATTCACCTGTTACCGTTCTACCGCTAGTTGAACCCATCCTTTGCATGACCTACCATTGATGCCACAGTATTAAGAAAACCTCAACCTAGAAGATCCAGGTTTGTTTGTGTTCATCATGTGGCCCTTCATCCATGTTATGCTATGCGATGCTTAGAGTGTTTGCAATGAAGGTGATCCATCTGGGTGATGTATCGGGATGGTAGAGAACAATGCAATGTAATGGTAATGTGTTGGTGAAGTCATCCTAACAAAGGTGAACAATGAGAGGCTATGTAGGTGTACATAGTGAGTTGTCTCATTTACAGTGCCCTAGGCCCCGAGTTCTTGTGTTGTGATCCAAGACACAGATAACTACCACATGTTGGGCTCATTGACCCCTCTCGACCTACTAACTCACCCCGGCTATGGTCCAGGATTCGCATGGGTTAATCGTTTCTTAGATTTGATTTCATAACGTAGCACTGTTTTAGGCAAGCGCAGTACCATCCATCGAGGTGGGCTTGTCAGACCGTCCATACATCGTCTGGGTCCTGAACGGAAACCCCGTCCGGATTCCCGATTGGGGTACATACTCAGATAGGCGATTCCCTGGACTAGAGTTGGAGCCGTGAGGTAAGTGTCGTGGTACTATCCTCGCCGACACCGCTTGAAGGTGACGAGTTCTAGGAGATAAGTGGTAGCTACGTATCTGAAGAAGTACACCCCTGCAGGGTAATGATCTATTCGAATATCCGTGTCCGCGGTTATGGACTACTTGGAGACCTTTACTTGATTATTAGACAAATCAAATGGATACTCTAAAAATCGTCAAGATAAGTGTGAGTGATTTGGGTTGCTTCCTCGTGGGGAAGTTGAGGAAGGATCCATGGTGGTGTATTGACGTGGTGAGCAAGATTAGATGGACTCGAGTGCGCTTCTCATCTCAACTCTATGTAGTCGTAGTACAGGATAGCCAAGTCAAAACTTTCTGCATTACAACCCCACTTGCCTTTACCTTGATACCTGAGCATGAGTAGTATAGTTCTAATGTAAGTCTTGCTGAGCGCGACTTTGTACTCACATTTTCTCAATTTATGTTTTAGAGACGAGACCACTGACCCTGATGGTGGCCTCCCCCTCAAGCTCGACGCCGACGAAGTCATGTAGTTCCAGAAAGCAGCCTGGTCCCTCTGGAGGGTCGTTGTGTTTTCTTAAAGGCTTCTTAAGCCATTTGTTAACCTTGTCTTTACTAAGACATAATTTTCTTCCGTTGTTGTATGATGTAATGTTGGGTCACAGTTATGTGATCTCTGCTTGTAACACTACTATATGTGCTCTGTTTAGCAGATGCAATAAAACTATGAGTTTGTAGAGTTCATGTTGTGTTACCTACTGTTTACACTAGACATGTATGCTACGTGTATGATTGTAATGTGCATGTCTTAGTGTGGGGTTCGATAGCTTAGTTGAGTTCTTGCCGGCGGTCTTTTATACACCAAGTGGCCCTTAGATGTGCGCATCTTGGGGAATGGCGATGCGATTGCTCATGACTCTATCACGTGGAACACTTTGTTGTATGATTGAGCCCGCCCGAGATCCCGACTAGGTGATCGGGCTGGAGTATGTTTATGTAAGTGTTATAATTCAATCAATGTGGTTGAGGCGACTTCTCTATGAGTATGGGATTTTGATGGCTTCTCGCCCCTCGTTGGTTACCCAAAGTGGAAGGTTGAGATGTAGACAACAGAAAATTTCCCTCGGTGAAGATACCAAGGTTTGTCTCCAGTAGGACTCCGACAACGACATGAAGGTGAAAACGACGCCAACAATTAGGCGGTTGACGTGGACCTGCACATACAACAGATAACTTTGCTCCCAACGAGTACATAGAGGTTGTCAATCTCTCCGGCCTTGTTGTTCACAAAAGATCAAACGCACGGGATAATAATGATAGCGATAGGAACAGAAAAGGAAATAAAGAAAAAAATAAATAGCGGGTGTAAACAGTGGTGGAAATAGGACAGGGGTCCCATGATGTTCACTAGTGATGTCTCTCTCCCAAAAGACGATAAAATAGCCATGCGAGGTAAACAAATTACAGCTGGGCAATTGACAGGATTATGTGCGCAAACCAATGCTAACTATGCTACTAAGAAAGGAAGAGGCTCAAAAGCTAGGGCAGTACGCCAAGACAAGTAGACCGAAACCCATCCGCATCTACCTACTAATCATCCACCTTGAGATATCTATCCAGAACATCTCGCTGGTATTAAGTTGTGAATCCCACCCAAAGCATAAACTCAAAGAAACAGACAACTGCATTAAAGAACTTTGCGTAAAGTAAACAATCCTTGCACCCGCAAGTACAAACACCGTTGTTTTCTCCCTTGTGGCAACAACACATCCCCTAGAATCATGTTTCTGTCACTCAAGCTAGTCATCAGGGGGCATGAACCCACAATCATGCATAACACTCCCTCTTGGAGTTACTACCTAATACTTGGGCAAAGCAATAAATAGCAACGGAGAACATGCAAGAATTACTCAAGAACATAAATATAAAAGAGGAGAATCAAATATATTACTCAAACACAATCTGAACATAGTCTCATAATCCATCAGATCCCAGCAAACTCAGCATAGCAACAGCAGAAAGATTACATATGTGCCTCGATCATGTAGTGCAGCTCACGAGGTCTAAACCATGAAGAACAAAGAGGGGAGGGGAACATCACATAGCTACTGATCATGGACCCATGCTCCAAGGTGGACTACTCACGGTTCATCCGGAAAGCATCCATGGTGGTGGAGAAGCTCCCGGAGGTGGTTCCTCCCTCCGGCAGGGTGTCGAGAAGAGGGCTCCTGGTTCTCCCGATCTTGGAAGCGCTGCGGCGGCGGAACAGAGGAGAGATCGCGAAAAAGGGTTCTGTCTTCGAGGGTTTCGGGACGAGAGAGAGATATAGGCGAAGGGGGAAGCCAGAGGTGGACCAGGGGCCCCAGGCGCCCCCCTGGCGCGGCCTAGGGGGTGGCCGCGCCAGGTGGCTGCCTGGGCCACCCCTGGCTCCCCTCTGGCCCCACTTTGGCTCTTCCAGAAGCTTCCTGTACGCTGATTTTTCCTATATTTTCCCAGAATTTTTCTGGCACTTTAAGTAATGGGAAAACCTGAAATACAAAAATAGCAGAAAACAAGAACTGGCACTGGGGTGCACTGAGTTAATAGGTTAGTACAAATATGATCAAAAGTGTATGGAAGTGCATCAATATCATAGAAATATCACACAAAAGATGCATGGAGCAAGCAGAAATTATAGATACGTTTTGGACGTATCAGATTTCACCACCCATAATCATTTAGACTAGTGAGCGGACGATGAGGACCCATCTTAGTTGATCATCCGGCCTGGATGGGATGCCCCTCACATTCTATGCTTTCCGAGAGTGTTTTGTGCTTGGCCTTGTCTGCTTAGACAAGTGGGTACATCTCTCGGCTCTCCATATGATTGTGTTGTAACAGGAATTACATACGCAAACCCCAGGTCCCGACAGACTTTGTATCAGAGCAGGACTGCCTATAGGATTACTAAACCTTGGCCGAAGTCGAGTCTAGCATTCTATAGTTATATAGTTACTTGGGTATATGGGAACAACGTAAGGCTTCGTTTTTCTCCTTACCCTCATCGATCTGAGTGCTGAGTCACCCTCATCTTTTCTTCGGGAAGATAGGACTAGGCTCTTCTATGTCTATACTAGAACATCTCGTTGTTTGATTCTCAATAGCTGTAGGAATGTTTTGGTCGTCTAGAGTCACCATTCCATCGAGCCTTTTGAGAAGGTTCTGATCATTCTTGCAGGTTGATTCATCCTTTTCACCCCGGTACAGCTGTTATGTTGTCCGATTTGTCCCGAGTTTCCAGTGTTTCCAATGCTTTTGCATTATATTCTTGTCCGCTCTTAAATTATATCATCTTTGCTTTGATTCCATCATAAATCCTACTCTGATTGTTGATTTTTATCACACAGAATGGCAGGTGGAACTAGATGTGTTGAATCTGGTTACGGTAATCAAAGTGGTGATGATGATACTCGTCCACCGCCTTCTGCAGCGGAAATCATGATGGCGGCTGAGCGAAATCGTCGTGATCAAACACGCCTTTTGGAGCTCATTGAGAAGAATACTTCTCTTTAGCGAGATGCGGTAATATACATCCAGGATTTCATCCTCTTGAACCCGCCGGTATTCCGATGCTTATCTGAGCCCCTTGATGCCGATGATTGGCTCCGTTCCATCGAGCGTAAGCTTGAGACGACACACGTTTCTCCAGATGATCGTGTGATGTTTGCGGCATACTTCCTGGAAGGTGCTGCTGGTGAATGGTGGGAGAGTTTTGTGGCAATGCAGCCTGATGGTCACATAGTGACTTGGCAAGAGTTCTGTGATGCCTTCCAAGGGTACCACATTCTGGATGAGTTGATGGAAAGAAAGAGGGAAGAGTTTTGCAATCTATCTCAGGGAAATATGACTGTTCATCAGTATAGGACTGAGTTCAATCGACTTTCTCGCTATGCACCTGAGAAGATATGAACCGATGCCAAGAAGCAGGCAAGGTTCCGCAAGGGACTTAGCCCTATCCTTCGTCACGATCTCAATCTCCTTGAATTTGTCAACTTTGAGGATTTAGTCAATAGATCATTCATGGTTGAGCAGGGAAATGAGGTCTTTGAAGAGTGTCGCAAGTGTGATCGTGATCTTGCTTCATCTTCTAGTTCGGGTTCTCAGAAACGTCGAATTTGGATCCCAACTAGTGCCATTCCTTCGCACTTGATTCCAAGACCATCTCCACAAATCAAGAAAACCCAGAAATATAGTAGAGAGCATGCCATCCAAACTCCACAACCTAACATCCGTTTGTGCTACAAGTGTGGTAATCCTAGCCACATTGCACGACAGTGTTCATTGCTTGAGATTATTCCTCCTCGTCCAAAACATAAAGCCAAAGCTAAACCACCAAAGTCTTCCAAAGCCAAGTCCGCTATTGTTGAATACGGACATGTGAACCATGGCACCATCAAAGAAGCCCAAGAGGATACGAAGGTTGTACTCGGTACACTTCCTGTTAACTCCAAACCTGCTTCTGTTCTGTTTGATTTTTGAGCTTCTCATTCCTTTTTGTCTGAAAAGTTCGCACTCCTGCATGACATTTCATTCGAGGAGTTGCCTACCTCTTTCATGATTAAAACTCCAGGATCCACATGGTGTACCAGTAGGGTAAGTCATGACAATGAAATTGTTGTTGAGGATCTTGTATTCCTTGCTTATCTCATAGCTCTCAAATCTTCAGATATCGATATCATCTTAGGCATGGATTGGTTGTCAAAACACCGTGCTAAGATTGATTGTGCCACTAAATCAGTTCAACTCACTCATCCTTCCGGCAAGATAGTCCATTTCGCATCTCAAGGTTCAGAAACCCAGCTATATTCGTTGAATGAACATCCCCTTCCTAACCTTGAAGATATTCCAATAGTTTGTGACTTTCCAGATGTCTTTCCAGAAGGGCTGCCAGGAATGCCTCATGACAGATGCATAGAATTCATTTTAGATCTTGCCCCAAGAACCGCCCCAATATCCAGACGCCCATATAGAATGGCCCCACATGAGTTAGCTGAGCTTAAAATCCAACTTGAAGCTTTGTTGGAAAAAGGCTTCATCCGCCCTAGCTCATCGCCATGGGGTTGCCCCGTTATGTTCGTAACAAAGAAAGATGGAATAGAAAGGATGTGCGTAGATTATCTCCTGCTTAATCTAGCGACGATAAAGAACAAGTACCCACTTCCCAGTATCAATGATCTTTACGATCAACTTGCTGGATCCTCAGTCTTCTCCAAAATGGATTTGAGATTAGGTTATCATCAAAACAAAATCCGAAACGAGGACGTTCCCAAGACGGCCTTCACTACTCGTTATGGTCTTTACGAGTTCACCGTCACGTCCTTCGGTTTAACCAATGCCCCTGCCACTTTCTCGCGCTTGATGAATTCGATCTTCATGGAGTACTTGGATAAAGTTGTTGTAGTTTATCTTGATGACATTCTCATCTACTCGAAGAACGATGAAGAGCACGTAGAACATCTTAGGCTGGTATTGATGAAACTTAGAGAGCATCGCCTTTATGCTAAGTTTTCCAAATGTGAATTCTGGCTTCCAGAAGTGACCTATCTAGGCCACGTGATTTTTGCAAAAGGAATTGCTCTGAATCCCGAGAGAGTTCAGGCCGTCCTTGACTAGACTCCACCTGAATCGGTTAAGCAAGTTAGGAGTTTTCTTGGCTTAGCAAGCTATTGTCGCCGCTTCGTTGAGAACTTCTCCAAAGTTGCAAAGCCTCTAACTGAACTCCTCAAGAAAGATAAGAAATTCGAATGGACCCCCAAGTGCGAGGAAAGCTTTCAAGAGATGAAAAGAAGATTGACTTCTGCACCCGTACTTGCGCCTCTAGACACCAAAAGGGATTTCGAAATCTATTGTGATGCTTCACGGCAAGGGTTAGGATGCATACTTATGCAAGATCGACATGTGGTAGCATACGCTTCACGCCTGTTGCGTCCACATGAAGAGAACTATCCTACCCATGATCTTGAACTCGCTACCGTAGTTCATGCCCTGAAGACTTGGCGACATTACCTCCTTGGTAATCGTTTTGAAATATATACCGATCACCAAAGCCTCAAATACATATTCAACCAACCAGATCTTAATCTCAGGCAAAGACGCTGGATAGAGTTGATAAAAGATTATGACTTAAGTATCTCTTACACCCCAGGCAAAGCCAATGTCATGGCTGATGCAGTAAGTCGTAAGTCGTATTGTAACAACCTCATGTTACAACAGTGTCCACCATTTCTCTATGAGGAATTTCGAAAGCTGAATCTGGAGATAGTTCCTCAGGGATTCCTTTCCACCTTGATAGTGAAACCAACTCTTGAGGATCAAATCGTAGCTACCCAGAAACATGATAGTGGTATCCAAGAGATCAAAGAGAACCTTGCTAGCAAAAGTGCTAAATGTTTCTCTATAAATGATCAAGGAACGGTATTCTTTGAGAATCGTTTCGTAGCGCCAGAAAACCAAAACCTAAAACAGATGATCCTTCAGGAAGCTCATGACACACCTCTCTCGAATCATCCTGGCAGTACAAAAATGTACCGAGATCTACGCCAGAGATTTTGGTGGACCGGTATGAAGCGAGAAATCGCTCAATTTGTTGCTGAATGTGATGTTTGTCATCGCATTGAGGCAGAGCACCAAAGACCCGTTGGTACTCTTCAACCATTGACTATCCCTGAGTGGAAATGGGATAAAGTCAGTATGGATTTCATCACTGGATTTCCAAAGTCTAAAAAGGGAAACAATGCCATCTTTGTGGTCATTGACCATCTTTCCAAAGTTGCTCATTTCCTTTCTGTTCACGAGAGTATAACTTCTAGCCAGTTAGCGGATTTATATGTCTCCCGGATCGTTTCTCTCCATGGTGTTCCTTTGGAAATCAATTCAGATCGTGGAAGTCTTTTCACCTCTCAATTTTGGGAAAGTGTTCAAAATGCTATGGAAACCTATATCTCCTTCAGCACTGCCTTTCATCCCCAGTCAAGTGGTCAAGTAGAAAGAGTCAATCAAGTTCTCGAAGACATGCTCAGAGCCTGTGTTATCTCATTCGGAAAGAGTTGGGAGAAATCTCTTCCATTCACCGAGTTTGCTTATAACAACAGCTTCCAATCTAGCTTGGGCATGGCACCCTTTGAATTCCTCTATGGACGAAAATGTCGAACACCATTGAACTGGTCAGAAGCCGGTGAAAGACAATTCTTTGGACCGGATATGATACAGGAAGCAGAAGAGAAGGTTCGCATTGTTCATGAGCAATTGAAAAATCCCCAGTCTCGTCAGAAAAGCTACTATGATCGTCATCATAGGCCAGAAAGCTACGAGCTGGACAAGAAGGCTTACCTCCGGGTTACTCCTCTGAAGGGAACCCATCGCTTCGGTATCAAAGGAAAATGTGCCCCACATTACATCGGTCCCTTTCGCATTCTCGCTAAACGTGGAGAAGTTGCCTACCAAGTTGAACTACCCCTGCTTCTTTCTTAGGTTCACGACGTCTTCCACGTATCTCAACTCAGGCGTTGCTTCAAGGACCCCATCCGCGAAGTAGACCACAAATTGCTTGATTTCCAAGAAAACCTGTCTTATCGAGAGTATCCTGTCCGTATCCTCGATGAAGCTGAGCGTACCGCCCGACGTCAGAAGATCAAGTTCCTCAAAGTGCACTGGTCCAACCATTCTGAGAAGGAAGCCACCTGGGAACGAGAGGATTGTCTACAAGCTGAGTACCCCACCCTCTTTCCGACGACTTCTGAACCTCGGGACGAGATTCTTTTGTGTGGGGACGAGTTGTCACAACCCTAGTTTTGGTATGTGATTTTTATTTCTAGAAATAAGGCATCATGTTTAAATTCCATAGTTTAATAATTGAAGATTTGGAAAAGCCTAAAAAAGAATTTAAATAAAAGGCCAGAGAAAAATATTTTTTCCAAAAAGCTTCTGATGATTTTGAAAATCTCTATAAATGGGCATGATCACATTTCAAGTGTTGTTGGTCCAACCTCATGCTCATGGAATTCTCAAAAATTCAAACAGGGGCTTGGAAATTAAATAATACTCATATTTGAATTGAAATTCAAATGTTTTGAATTTCAAAAATTCTCAAACAGTGGGAAGGCTATATGTAGGTCACATAAGCCCAAAAAAATGTTTGGGGATTTTATAAAAATGCTTTGGTATTTTTTTTCAGAGCAAAACAAAAGAAACAGAAAACAAATAAAAGAAAAGGGGCAAACCCCACTTACCTAGGACCAACTAGGCGAGGTGGCCTAGCCCAGGGGCATGGGCGTCTTCCTCCTCGTGCTAGCCAGGCAGCTCACGTCGTGGCGAGCATGCCGGCTTCGTCGTGACCAACCACGCCCCCCTGTCCTCATCCCCTCTCCAAGGATACGCCACACACACGCCACTCCATTTCCCCCTCTCGCTGGACCCTTTCCCCCCTCGCCCTCGCCGGATTTCTTGGCTACCAAGTGCTCGCCGGAGAACGGTTGTGCGTCTGCGCGGCCAACGTCGACGAGCCGCCTCGCCAGTGTGTCCTAGGGCTCCTCCTTCATCTCCTACGCCACCCCGCTGAGCTAATCGTCGCCAAACGCCTCCGCCACGACGCCAGCCGCAACAAACTCCGGCGACTGATTCGCCGCCTCCAGCGTCTCCCCGAGCTCCGAGCCATCTCCAGTGCGTTGCCGGTGAGGCCCCGGTTCTTTTCCCCCCTACCCGTTTGTCTCCTCGTGTCCCGTAGCCGTTTGCCCGCGTAACCGAGCTCCGGCCGCCGCACCTCCTCTTCGCCGGCGTGGCCCCGAGCCCTCCCATGGTCTCCCGTTTGGCCCCCAAGATGCGCACGTCGACGGGCTGCCTCCTGGTGCCCTCGGCGCCCCGTTTGGTAGCCTGCATCGCCGTCCCAAGCGATCTCCGCCGTGTCCAGTGGACACCGGCGTTGAGCCGCCGGTGGGGACGACGTGGCCACCCAATTAGGGGGGCTAACTCCTGGTCTTTTGACCCAAGGTCAATGACAGGTGGGCCCTAGCCCCCCCTAATACTCTGTTAACTTAATTAAAACAGGGAATTAACACTGGGCCACTGACAGTGCTGGCCCACACGTTAGCCCCCCCTGACGTCAGCATTGCATCATGCTGATGCAATTAATCGAATTTCTCTGTTTATTAAAAATTCCAGAAAATTACTAAAACTTTAATAAATCATAGAAAAATATCCACAACTCCAATTTGAGCAAATAATATATGAAAAATTATCAGCAAAATGCAAGGAATCCAAATATGAAACTTTCATGCATGACAAAATAGTTTACATAGATCAAATAGTAGAAAATGCAATTTGGACAAATTTGAATATTCATTTGGAGTTTGGATTTGAATTTCTTCTTCAAATCAACTTCAATTAACATGTTGCAACTTGAACATGGAGCACATCAGTACCATGTCGTGCTATGTTATACATCTTGATTGTGCATTGCAATGTGATGTTTACTTTGTTTTTGTCTCGGTGTTTGCCTCTTCTCGATAGATTCATCGCCGGACGTAGTTTCCGACTCCCTGAAGAGTGGCACCTCGTGATCGTCAACAAGGAAAGCAAACCCCATTGATCATGTCTATATAAACCCATTTACCTATTGTTCTCTTATGCATGATTAGGTGATTCACCTGTTACCGTTCTACCGCTAGTTGAACCCATCCTTTGCATGACCTACCATTGATGCCACAGTATTAAGCAAACCTCAACCTAGCAGATCCAGGATTGTTTGTGTTCATCATGTGGCCCTTCATCCATGTTATGCTATGCTTAGAGTGTTTGCAATGAAGGTGATCCATCTGGGTGATGTATCGGGATGGTAGTGAACAATCCAATGTAATGGTAATGTGTTGGTGAAGTCATCCTAAGAAAGGTGAACAATGAGAGGCTGTGTAGGAGTACACAGTGGGTTGTCTCATTTACAGTGCCCTAGGCCCCGAGTTCTTGTGTTGTGATCCAAGACACAGATTACTACGACATGTTGGGCTCATTGACCCCTCTCGACCTACTAACTCACCCCGACTATGGTCCAGGATTCACATGGGTAAATTGTTTCTTCGATTTGATTTCATAACGTAGCACGGTTTTAGGCAAGCGCAATACCTTCCGTCGAGGTGGGATTGTCGGACCGTCCATACATCCTTTGGGTCCTGAACGGAAACCCCGGCCGGATTTGTCTGGGGGGTGGATCAAGCCCATAGACCCGACATTAGGAACCTTTGGGCCGGCTTATATATGAAGGCCCACAAAGAAGACCCGACCAGGAGTCTGACGTGCCAAGCGTGAAGATTGAAGACCTAGAAGGAATACGAGTTACCTTGTATAGCACATAGAAAACCTGTAAAGTAGAATAGAACTCCACATCGTGTAGGAGTCGGACTCTAGGAATCCTGGGACCCGACGCCTTTATAAGCCAAGGACCACGGGAGCCAGAGACAGAACTTACATCAAGCGAGGTTTAGACAACTCGTTGGAGAGCCTAGATCTCCACGAGACTAAGCCGGCGAAACATCACCACTTTAATCGATACGATCGACTCTTCCTATTGAAGAGTCGATCCCCATATAGTCATAAAGTAGGATTAGGTCTTTACCGCACCGTTGGGGCCGAACCTGGGTAACTCGCCGAGTCTTGTGCCACTGTCGAATCCCTCTTTGAATTCGCCTCGCAGCAAAGGTCCCACGATAAGTCCGACTCTACGGACATCTGCCGTGACTTTCCCACGATAGTTGGCGCCCACCGTGGGGCCTGTGCTTGCAGGTGTTGAGATTCTAAGGGGAGCTCTGCAAGGCATGGAAGGATTCGTGACCGGGCGAATCACTAGAAGCCGACGCGGAAAGCTCTGCATCGAATACTCAACTTGGGGGCCTGATGCCGATTCCATCGAATCCGGTTATCGGGTTCCGGTCGGAGCTATTCACATCTTCATCGGGAGGACGGACGGATCTGAGCCAGAGCCGGATCCCGAAGTCCCCCTGGAAACCTCGAGTCGACGACATGCCGGCTCAAGGCTCACCTTTGTTGGGTTCGTCACTGGATCTCCGGAGCCGGCGTGCTCTGTCGAGCCTCTGACACCCAACACCACGGGAGAAGCATCTGACGCTAACTCACACCCCAGTGAAACAAGCTACTCAGATACCGGCTCCATCCGATCCTCCGGGAGTAACAGACTCGGCACGGGAACAGCCGAATACAATCCCGACTTTCCACAGTACGAGTCGCCATATTGCGTGACGGTGTTCATGGCAGGTACCGAAGAGCAGGGAAACCAGTCGGCTCAAGGTGCAGCGCAGAACCGAAACGTGGAGACGACTCACAACGTGGCCCCTAACCCAGATAGGGAACAACCAGAAGTTCTTATGGGAGCAGAAGCCCTTTCAGATGCACTAAACGCCTTGGATGAAGCCTTAGCTGCGCCAATAACACCTGAAAACCAGCAAGCTTGGAGGACCAAGGTTAATGGACTCAAGGCCCAGGTGATGAGCATCCGAAGGGAAATTAACTCCCAGAACGCCCATATGGTGGAGAGAGAAACGCAACTCTCCCAAGAATCCCGGCGCTTGCGACATGAGTCAGAACTGATAGAAGCACGGAGATTGAGTCTCGCCAACACACGCCCTGCTGGCCCACGAGTCGGATCCCAGCTGAACTCCCGGCTCGGAGGCTATTCCAGGACACAAATGAGTCGACTCCTCCAGGGTACACACCACCAAGGCAACATGTCCCCTCACCGCGGCAGGAACGGTTCCATACACCCCCAGATCACTACAATAACCCCATGGCCAACGTGGTGGCAGCGACACGGTACCTCGCTAGCATGCCGGTGCATGGAGACACCCCGGTAGACCGCAATCACACAGCAATCACAGTACTCACAGGGATTTCAATACCTACACGAGACCCCATATCACAGTGTGAGCCGGCAAGCGGACTCACCATCGCCGGCCGGCTCGAGCAGTCATCGCCAGCGCCACGCCCCGCCGCCAGACCCGCCGGGGACAATAAGGATCCAAGATATGCCATCTAACCTCTACCCCGAATGCCGGATAGAGCAGATGGTTCATCTTCCACCCCAAGACCAAGACGCCGAGTTCATTAGCAGATCCGTGGGCAATCGATGCCTGGTGCCGGCTCTTCGTAATACACGCCTGCCATCAGACTTCAAAGGCCCACACAAGATTGCAAATTATACAACTGACATGGACCCGACAGCTTGGATCGAAAGTTATGATCTAGCCATGGACATGCTGCAAGCCAGCGAAGGAGTGTGTGACCGTTATCTCACAATGATGTTGGAAGGGCCGGCTCGCACATGGTTCAAAAATCTCCCAGAGAATTTTGTCACCTCCTGGACGGATCTCAAGGAAAAATTCATCCAGAACTTCCACGGCACATGCCGCCGAGCCACCACGATCGTCGACTTGGAGCATTGTGTCCAAAAGGAAGGAGAGTCGACCCTGAGCTGGGCGCGACGGGTTGCAGAAATAATCCACTCTTCGGACACTATCACAGCCCAAACAACCGTCATCGTCTTGGAGAGGAACTGCAAGTTCGAGCCCCTGGTCCACAAACTTGGCCGACTCAAGAGGACGGTCAAGGATATAAGAGAGCTCATGAACGCAGTCATCAAATACGCCGAGTCTGACAAAACCAAGGATGCTGAACCTCAGCAGGACAAAGCCGGCCAGAACAAGAATGGTGGCAAAACATCCCAAAATCAGAATCAGCAAACCAAGCGATGGCTTGACCAGACTACTTCTGACGTAGTAGCCAACACAAATGTCGGCTCCTAAAGACAGAAGCAGGGGGGCAACAACTACCGCAAGCTGGAAGGAAACTTTCGCCCGAGCAACTATGAAGCAGCTATGAAGGGTCCTTGCCCAACCCATAGTAAACCTGGCCGCCCAGCCAATCACACTTGGGAAGATTGCTTCTTCATGAAGGAATTTGCACGACGTGGAAACCAGGGACCTCCCGGGTCAGGTGGGGGAGCAGGCCAGGGCGGCAACAACCAGAATCCTGGCTACCAAGGAGTCGGCGCAATGCCTCAACACCAAGGACCCGGAGGAGGAGCCCAGCAAAATCAGTCCGGGCTTGCTGGATTCCAAGCAAACCCGAAGCAACTCCACGACCGTGCAGCATATCACGTCTTCACCACCAGCAGTTGCAGAAGGGATAGGAAGATGCAACGGAGAGCCGCTATGGCTGTAACCACAGAGCCGACCTGGCCTAGATGGCTCAATTGGTCAGAACAACCAATCACTTGGACAAGAGATGATCACCCCCCAGTGGTAGAAAACCCAAGGGCCCTGGCTCTAGTAGTTTCTCCACAAATTGGAGGATACACACTTGAAAAAGTGCTCATGGATGGAGGAAGCAGCATCAACATCCTCTATTACGAAACCTTTCGCAGGATGGGGTTGACCCAAAAACAGCTGCAACCCTCCAACACCGTTTTCCATGGAATAGTCCCAGGCAAATCGGCACGCCTGACAGGCAAAATCTACCTGGAGACAGCTTTTGGAAACGCCGAGAATTTCCGCTCCGAGCCCATACTCTTTGAAGTGGTAAAACTCGAGTGTCCATATCACGCCATTTTGGGCAGACCGGCTTATGCCAAATTCATGGCTCGACCATGTTACGTCTACCTAAAACTGAAAATGCCGGGTCCTAATGGCCCAATCACTGTCGATGGAAGCCGGTCCAGGGCAGTGGAATGTGACGAACAACACGTCAAGTTTGCCGAGTCGACGCGCGCCAAGGAGGACTTGTCAGCATACCAAGAAAAGGTAGACCCGGCAGATCCCACAATCCTGAAGAAACCGACTCCCGACAACAACCCCAAATTTCAACCGGCTCAGGATACGAAGAAAGTCAACTTTGTCCCTGGTGACTCCTCTCAGCAGTTCATCATCGGGACAGAGCTATCTGATAAATAGCAAAGCGCGCTCATCGAGTTCCTCCGTGAGAATCGGGACGTCTTTGCCTGGAAACCCTCTGATATTCCAGGCGTCCCGAGGGAACTCGCTGAGCACCACCTAAATATAGATCCAAAACGAAAGCCGGTCAAGCAATTACTTCGTCGCTTCAATGACGAAAGAAGAAACGCTATTGGGGAAGAGATAGCCCGACTCCTCGCTGCCGGATTTATCATGGAAGTCTTTTATCCAGAATGGCTCGCAAACTCGGTCCTTGTTTTGAAAAAGAACGGGACCTGGCGCATGTGCATTGATTATACGGATTTAAACAAGGCATGCTCGAAGGATCCGTTCGCACTGCCTCGTATTGACCAGATCATAGACTCGACTGCGGGATGTGAGCTCCTATGATTCCTTGACGCCTATTCTGGCTATCACCAGATCAAGATGGCCCTTGAGGACCAAGAGAAAACGGCTTTCATCACCCCTTTCAGGATCTACTGTTACACTTCCATGCCCTTCGGCCTTAAGAATGAGGGAGCCACATATCAGCGAACAGTGCAGAGTTTCCTCAAAGAGAAGATTGGGCGCAATGTGCATTCTTATGTAGATGATATAGTGATCAAGTCCCAGTTGGCGGACTCACTCATCAGTGACTTGACATAAACCTTCAAAAATCTGCGCAAGTACCAGATGAAGTTAAACCCGGCCAAATGCACCTTTGTGGTACCTATAGGTAAACTCCTTGGATACATAGTATCAGAGAGAGGTATCGAGGCAAACCCAGAGAAAATCAACGCTGTCATGAATCTTCAGAAGCCGGCCTCAATAAAGGGAGTTCAACGACTCACAGGGTGTGTAGCCACTCTGAGCTGGTTCATAAGCCGACTTGGTGAAAAGGCGATCCCCCTGTATCGACTCCTGAGGAAATCAGAAACGTTTGTCTGGGACGATGAAGCTGATCAGGCCCTGGAATCCCTAAAGAAACAACTATCCCAGGCTCCAATACTGGCGGCACCCAAACCTAAAGAACCTATGTTACTTTACATCGCATCCAACAATCGAGCGGTCAGTGCTGTGGTTGTTGTCGAACGTATGGAAGCCGGCAAGGGGCACCCTCTGCAAAGACCAGTTTATTACGTCAGTGAGGTTCTGACTCTATCAAAGCAGCGCTATCCTCACTGGCAGAAACTGGTTCCTGGTGTATTTATGGCAAGTCGGAAACTTAAACACTACTTCCAGGAGCACCCCATAACTGTGGCCAGCTCAGCACCACTTGCAGATATCATCCAAAACCAGGAAGCAACGGGACGGATTGCAAAATGGGCTATAGAATTGGGGGCTTACCACATCAAATACAAACCACGAACGGCCATCAAGTCCCAGGCGCTAGCTGACTTCATCAATGATTGGACAGAACTCCAAACGCCATCGGAGAAGCCGGTCACCAAGTATTGGACGATGCACTTCGATGGAAGCCGGCAGCTCCAAGGGTCAGGAGACGGCGTGGTTCTTACCTCACCTAAAGGGGAGAAATTCTACTATGTTCTTCAGCTGCAGTTCACCTGCACCAATAACGCAGCAGAATATGAAGCCTTGCTCCATGGACTTCGGTTGGCTCGAGAGATGAACATAAATTGGATCCAGTGCTATGCCGACTCTGATCTCGTTTATCTACAAGTGTCGGGAATGCGGGATTCCAAAAATCCCATAATGGGAGCTTATCGACGAGAGGTGCAAAGACAAGCCGGAATTTTTGTTGGATACCAAGTGGATCACGTGGACCGCAGGGAAAACGAAGCAGCAGATGCTCTCTCCCGACTCGGCTCTCAACGGAAGCCAGTCCCTCCAAACGTATTCCTGGATGTCCTAACAAAGCCGTCCGTGCAACCACCAACAGAGCAAGACATAGCAGAGCCAGATCCAGAGCCGGCTTTGGTTGCTGTAATTCATGCTACGCCCTGTTGGGTTGAACCTTACTTGGATTACAAGACCCGAGGAATACTTCCTCAAGATGAGATGTTGGCCAGGCAGATAGTCAGAAGAAGCCAATCCCTTGTACTATTCAATGGTGAGTTACATCGACGAAGTGCCGCAGATGTTTTTCAGATATGTGTGTCACCAGAAGAAGGTAGAGCCATCCTCAACGAAATACACTCCGGAGATTGCGGACACCATGCCGGCTCTCGTTCGCTTGTAGCTAAATCCTTTCGACACGGTTTCTACTGGCTTATAGCTCATGCGGACGCAGAGGACATAGTCAAGAAATGTGATGGATGCCAGCGCTATGCAAAACAAGCTCACGTGCCGGCTCAAGAACTCAGGATGATACCCATCACTTGGCCCTTTGCGGTATGGGGACTTGACATGGTGGGGCCTTTCAAAAGGTCAGCCAACAAAAATACCCACGTACTAGTGGCAGTAGACAAATTCACCAAATGGGTGGAAGCAGAGCCAGTCAGCAAATGTGATGCTGCTATAGCACTAAAATTCTTGAAAAAGATCATATACAGATTCGGCAACCCCCACAGCATCATCACTGATAACGGTTCTAACCTATCAGAGGGGGTTATGCAACGATTCTGCCAAAACGAGTACATCTGGCTCGACCTTGCATCAGTGGCACACCCACAGTCCAACGGACAAGCCGAGAGAGCCAACCAAGAGTTGCTCCGAGGCATCAAACCACGACTCGTTGTTCCTTTGAAAAGGACGCCGGGTTGCTGGGAAGAGGAACTACCCTCAGTATTATGGAGCATCCGGACGACTCCCAACAGGTCGACAAGCTATACGCCCTTCTTCCTAGTTTATGGAGCAGAAGTCGTCCTCCCAAGTGACATAAGTCACGACTCGCCTCGAGTCACTGCTTATGTGGAAACCAAAAATGAGAAAGCAAGACAAGACGCCTTAGATCTTCACGATGAAAAACGATATTTGGCTGCAGCTCAGTCGGCTATCTACCAACAAGATCTTCGACGCTACCATAGCCGTCGCATTAAAACTCAGACTTTCCAGGAAGGTGATTTGGTGCTCCGACTCATACAAAAAAGATATGGAATGCACAAGTTATCCTCTCCATGGGAGGGACCGTTTGTGGTCAGCAAGAACCTGTACAACGGATCCTACTACCTAGTGGATATACAAGAGAAAGCGGACACGCGCACAAGCATGGAGGAGACTCCCAGGCCGTGGAACATCGCACAACTCCGTCCATATTACATTTGAGTAGAAACAGGAACATTACTGTACGAATTAACAAAGTCGACATATGTCGCACTGGCTTTCGCCATAATATACATATATATGCCGACATTAGTCGTGCCGGCTTTCGCCATTCAAATATACATAAGTCGACTTTTGTCGCGTTGGCTCTCGCCACATACAACTAAGTCGACTCCAGTCGCAACGGCTACTGCCAAACCAAACTCTACTTTACTTTTTTGTTTTCATGGCATTTAAATTATGCATCATACATTGGCATACATTGCATTATTATATCTCAGAGACCTGGGGGCTTGATCTACCCCTCTATTGGTACTGAGAAAGTATATTGCTTATTAAGGGGAATCAGGGAATTCAATGACAAATCATTGACTCTTTATACGAAAACTCGGCATATATATGTAAAAATAATTGTGTATAAGCTTATTCAGGGGCAGTAGGGGGGTTCGATGTCACTCATCGACTCTTATCCGAAGAAATCCCGGCATATACATGAAATGGAAAAACACGCCTTGGCCTGTATAGCTTATGCTCATACAATCTAAAAACGTGAAACCCGGCTAGAAACTTTAAAAAAAAGTTTTAATGCAAACGGAAAAACGCTGATCAATGTGAGACAACATACAGAGGAGTTCCGACTCATGGATAACCCAAAATTCTTCTCAACAAAGAGAAGATGAGGAAAAGATGAATCCAGAGTTGACTTCTATATGAGCCTTTATATTCCTCTGCATACATTTAGCATCATCACATATTCTTTTCCCATATAAACATATAACATTAACCCATATGAATTGGCATGGCTCAAAAATATGCCCATATGACTCATGGGAAATACACATTTTTGCATTTTTTGCATATATAAAGCCGACTTCGGTCGTGATGGCTATCGCCATATATAAAGTCGACTTTGGTCGCAACGGCTATCGCCATATGTAGAGTCGACTTCGGTCGCGACGGCTTTTGCCATACATATCCATATCAATATTTGTCAAGCCGGCTCTCGCCGACTTATTTACGGGGAATAAAACCCATCATGTCATATTTATATGACTTTACAGATTCAAAGATAGACATATGTGATATGTGGCTCGGCATTGCACACAGATGCACATACCGACTCATGGGGACTACACTTCAAAGTTCCTTCTCAAAAAAAGACTCGGTGCATCACCGAGCTGAATATACCGACTCTTGGGGTGTAAAAACTTCAAAATATATGCAAGAAATTGTAAGTCCCAGGTTGTTTCAGGCAAGACAACCCGACACTTGGGGACTACACTACTTTGAAGCAAGTTTCATAAGCACAAAATCCTTTTTGATGACCCGGTACGGCATATAAATATGACCATACCATCTCATGGGGGCTACAAGTCGATCTATCTTATGAGTCGATTAGCGGATACTATATTATTCTTAATCGACTCAGGGGGCTACAGATATATATATATACTACCATAAGTGGTCGGCTCCCATAAACTCCAAGAAAACATTTCAAGTCAGGAATAAAAACCGACTCGTAAAATAATGGACTCAGTAAAAGTTCTTAGATTTCGTTCATAAAAACCAGATGGATTCTTACATCAAAGGAAGTAACCTTACAAGCAAAAGCCAGACTCGGCAAACTACTACTGAAAAAGAACCTATAGCTTCAAGCATCTTCTTCAGAGTCGGCCTCATCTTCTGTTGAAACATCTTCTTCACTAAGGAGATCTTCATCACTAGAGCTCTCCACACAACAGCAGTCTCGGTCTCCATCCGAGTCAAAGATCCTAGCTGACAAAGTGTCTACACCATCAAACTTGAAGATAATGGTGTCTCCTCGAGAAATATTCCTGGAGCGAAGAAAAGTTTTCCAACCTTTCTCAAAAAACATGGTGCCTTGGTTAGAAAAGTTAACTTTCACCCAGAAAGGCCCATGAGGACATCCCTCATATTGGAGCCAAAGACCCGAAGGCGATGAGTCAAACACAAGTTGTGAAAAAGACTCAGGAAGTTTGATCCAACGACGGATTGTCCGGATATGAACCAAAAATTAATTCCTCTCAGGAGAAGAAGGGGGAGATACAAAAGGAGAGGCAGCACGAGCACTTCTTCCCCTACCTCTGCCACGGCCACGACTACGACTTCGGCCGCGACCTCGGGTGCTTGCACGAGGATCAGACTCATTGGAGGCCAAAGGAGAGGAGGTCTCTAGCTTAGGAGCCATGGAGAAGGAAGGAAGGGGAAGAGAAGAATGGTATGTGCTTGAAAGATCAAGCTATCCAAGGGCTATTTATAATAGATTCACAAAGAGGGTCCATTAATGCCACAATAAACGAGGAGTAACTACCCATGGTAGATGACATTTATGAAAGGACTCCTCGATTCCCACTACAAACATCAATGCCTTTAACCAGCATTTTTGGGCAGCGTGATCATAAAAACAAAATCGAATCTTTGACCAAAGGGTCAAAAGAGAAATCTTCAAATGAAAGGAAACAGGAAATTAAAAAGAGTTAGGTGTCGACTTCAAGTAAAATATCAAATAATGGCTGATGTGACGAAGAATCGACTCTCTGAAGATCAAGGAATCAAAGCAAGATTGAAAAGAGATGACTCCGACTCCCAATTAATGCTAAGCATAAGAGTCGGCCATTGATCCATGAAGAGCCGGCGGCAATGAAGAAAGAAGATTGTTGTGAAGACTAAAGCATCACAACAATCCTGGGGGCTAATGTCGGGGGGATGGATTAAGCCCATAGACCCGGCATTAGGAACCTCTGGGCCGGCTTATATATGAAGGCCCACAAAGAAGACCCGACCAGGAGTCTGACGTGCCAAGCGTGAAGATTGAAGCCCTAGAAGGAATACGACTTACATTGTATAGCACACAGAAAACTTGTAAAGTAGAATATAACTCCACATCGTGTAGGAGTCGGAATCTTGGAATCCTGGGACCCGACGCCTTTATAAGCCAAGGACCACGGGAGCCAGAGACAGAACTTACATCAAGCGAGGTTTAGACAACTCGCTGGAGAGCCTAGATCTCCACGAGACTAAGCCGGTGAAACATCACCACTGTAATCGATACGATCAGCTCTTCCTATTGAAGAGTCGATGCCCATATAGTCATAAAGCAGGAGTAGGTCTTTACCGCACCGTCGGGGCTGAACCTGGGTAACTCACCGAGTCTTGTGCCAATGTCGACCCCATCATTGAATTCGCCTCGCAGCAAAGGTCCCACGATAAGTCCGACTCTACGGACATCTGTCGTGACTTTCCCACGACAGGATTCTCGATTGGGGTACATACTCAGAAAGGCGATTCCCTGGACTAGAGTTGGAGCCGTGAGGTAAGTGTCGTGGTACTATCCTCGCCGACACCGCTTGAAGGTGACGAGTTCTAGGCGATAAGTGGTAGCTACGTATGTGAAGATATACACCCCTGCAGGGTAATGATCTATTTGAATAGCCGTGTCCGCGGTTATGGACTACTTGGAGACCTTTACTTGATTATTATACAACTTAAATGGATACTCTAAAAATCGTCAAGATAAGTCTGAGTGATTTGGGTTGCTTCCTCGCGGGGAAGTCGAGGAAGGATCCATGGTGGTGTATTGATGTGGTGAGCAAGATTAGATGGACTCGAGTGCGCTTCTCATCTCAACTCTATGTAGTCGTAGTACATGATAGCCAAGTCAAATCTTTCTGCATTGCAACCCCACTTGCCTTTACCTTGATACCCGAGCATGAGTAGTATAGTTCTGATGTAATTCTTGCTGAGTGCGAATTTGTACTCACGTTTGCTCAATTTATGTTTTAGAGACGAGACCAGTGACCCTGATGGTGGCCTCCCCCTCAAGCTCGACGCCGACGAAGTCATGTAGTTCCAGACAACATCCTGGTCCCTCTGGAGGGTCGTTGTGTTTTCTTAAAGGCTTCTTAAGCCATTTGTTAACCATGTCTTTACTAAGACATAATTTTCTTCCGTTGTTGTATGATGTAATGTTGGGTCACAGTTATGTGATCTCTGCTTGTAACACTACTATATGTTCTCTGTTTAGCAGATGCAATAAAACTATGAGTTTGTAGAGTTCATGTTGTGTTACCTGATGTTTACACTAGACATGTATGCTACGTGTATGATTATAACATGCATGTCTTAGTGTGGGCTTCGATAGCTTAGTTGAGTACTTGCCGGAGGTCTTTTATACACCAAGTGGACCTTAGATGTGCGCAACTTGGGACATCGCGATGCGATTGCTCGTGACTCTGTCACGTGGCATACTTTGTTGTATGATTGAGCCCGCCCGAGATCCCGACTAGGTGATCGGGCTGGAGTGTGTTTATGTAAGTGTTATAATTCAATCGATAATGTGATTGAGGCGACTTGTCTATGAGTATGGGATTTCACCACCCATAATCATTTAGACTTGTGAGCGGACGACGAGGACCCATCTTAGTTGATCATCCGGCCTGGACTGGAAGCCCCTCACGTTCGATGCTTTCCGAGAGTGTTCTGTGCTTGGCCTTGTCTGCTTAGACAAGTGGGTACGGCTCTCGGCTCTCCATATGATTGTGTTGTAACAGGAATTACATACGCAAACCCCGGGTACCGACAAGACAAGAAGAATGAAAAGTAACACAGGGACACGGTTATTTAACGTGGAAAATCCCTCCGAGGAGAAGGGTAAAAACCATGGGCGTCAGCCAGCCAATTTTCACTATTGCGGGAGTGGTTACAATTGCAGGGGAATTTACAACGTTCTGATCTATCCCGTGCGGCGGCTTCCAAGTCATATATATAACTGGTAAGAGAGAGTTAGGTCAATATTGATCTGTACCGCTCCGCTATGCGGGGACTCAAGTCTACCGGCGACGGGCCTTCACTCCTCTCCTTCAGAAGTTAGTCTTTAGCTTCATATGAATATGGATCACAACTTCAACACCACCAAGTTCATTCGTTCGCACAGGCCACCGTTGTCGCTTGTCTGGCCTCCTCTGCCTCTTCTACCGCCAAAAAGATTGACGTGCGCCTCAATATCTGCATTCGAGAGGCTTGTTGGATCCTGGCCACATCGGGATCGAATTCAGTGTCTTCAATGTGAGATATTTGAGTAAATAGAAAAAACTACCACATTACGGGCTAGGTCGCAGAAAACTACCTATGGTAAAAAATCAAATCTCAAAATGGTTTAATATTTATGCGGTTTATGATATCTAAGGCCCACATGTCAAGAGTCGTAACCTTTGACCATTAACTTTGACTGTTCTGATAGATGCAACCCACATGTCACTTCCTTTCATACAAAAAAACTTATTTTAAAAAATAGAAAAATTATATTTCCCCGAGGAGAAATGATTTTCTGAAGAAAAATATTTTTAGACCGAGAAAATTAGCAGACAAAAATTTTATTCTAACAGGAAAAATATTTACGGCCAAAACCCCATTTTTTCTTGACAAAACCATTTTTATCCGAATTTGTTTTTACAACAAAACCAATTTTTTACCAAAAAATAAAAATACATAGACCATTATGTTCCTAAAAAAATAAGTAAATATGTTTGCTTTAAAAAAAACAAAATTTCCTTATATTAATCTTCCTCCAAAAAAAACTATTTATTTTAGAGGGAAATTGGTGTTTTTTGGGTTGGAAATATTTTTCGGGTAAAATTTATATTTTTCAGTCCAAATATATGTTATTTTGGGCTAGAAAATATTTTTCTAGTAAAATTTATGTTTTTAGTGGAAGTTTATTTTCCCTAGTAGAAAAAATAGGTTTTTTGGGCTGCAAAATATTTTTACTGGTAAAAATTATTTTCTTGAGGGCAAGTTATATTTTTAGTCGATAATTTATTTTTCTTTGGAAAATGGTTTTCTTCGGCGGGAAAATATTTTATCGAATAAATATTATTTTCCAGAGGAAATTTAGTTATTCAATCAAAAAATTATATTTCTTCAGAAAATGGGTTTTTTGGCTGGAAATTAATTTTGAGGGTTAAAAATTATTGTTTTCAGTCAAAAAAAATTCAGGGAAAACCGGTTTCGTTGGAAATTATATTTTCGCGTAAAAACAACTTTTTTAGGTGAATTTTTTTTCCCGGTCGAAAATATATATTTCACGGATTGTTTTTTGTTTCTTCCAAAAAAATCGGGAAAATGGAAGGAACCAATATGTGGATCCATCTGCCATAACGGTCAAAGGTAACGATTTCTAACAGGTGGGCCACAGATGTCATAAATCGCATTAAAATTAAACCATTTTGAAATTTGTTTTTTTTGGCCATAGGTGACCAAAAAAGTGGTATTGATTTGAGAGATTAAGAAAACTGGTGATTTTCTGCAACCCTATCTCATAAAGTGGTAGTTTTTTGCCACTCTGAGATATTTGGTCTCGATCTTTTGCTTTTGATGATGATCTTTTTTGGTCACTGCCATGGAGATGCTAAAACTCTCAGCCTTCTTCTCCTCCTTGAGCTCATTGCGCTTTATGCATGCCTCCTTCTTGGTCAAGATGTTCTCAAATTTATCCATCATCTTGGCAGCTGCCCCTTCTCGCTTATCCTTCTGTTCCTCTCACTTCTTTTCACAGAATCCCCCTTCCAACCTTCTTCATTGGTTCGTTTCCTTGGTCCGTTGGATCACCCTCATTGTCTTTATTGCCGAAGGTCTTGAAGGTATTAGAAATGTTTGCAAGCCACTTAGGCTGACCATTTAGCTTCAATCATCAAGCATGAGGACGAAGCTTTTCTTCTCCACCTTCAAATATAAATTGGAAGCATGACTAAGATAGCAAAAAGATAACATATTTAGCAATCTTATCTGACCAAATGACCAACAACAAGAACAACCGCCAAACAATTGCATATCCAGTCAATGGACCAACAAGAAGAACATCCACACTACAATTTGCATACTCGATGAATTGAATGATATACCACCTATGGTTGAGTTATTCTGGACCACGATCTCAGATGAGAGCATTGGCATGGGGGTCAAAATTCTTGTGCTCATAGAATCAAATATGAATTTTGGAGAAATGTTTTGTGCCCATTTGCTTTGCCCCATTGACCGGATCGATACTAGTGGCCAACCACTTTGGATTTGACGTTGTCGGTGGCGATCATTTGGCAGAGCGAGGCGGCCATCGTTCTTTGGATGCTTCTAGTCCACCATGTAATCTTCATAAACATTGGCCTATTTCCACAAAACAACATCCACCCCACTCAAGGTTATTGTATGAGGAACATGAACAGAGACGAGTACAAGAGAGATAAGGTAAAATTAAGGGAAAAGAAGGAAATGATGAAATTGAAATGTGAGGTTGTTTATAGGAGGCATATGAAGGTTCTGTCAAAGGATATTGAGGAGCTTCAGAATTTGAGTTTGTAAGAGAAACTCTTGAAAAAGAAGTGTATTAAATGGCTACAAAGGTCACATTGCAAGGTACTACAAGAAGGTGACTCGAATACTAAGTACAACAGGTAGGAATAGGAAAACCAACATACAGTTAGAAGGTTAGGGGGTGGTTGTACCTCTATTCCACCAGGAAACAAATATCAGGTTTCTCACCTATGTGTCTCATTAAGGTGGAATGTTCATTAAGTGGAAGAACACATTTATGTTGAATGTGAGGCTTCTATGGAGATTTCATCAATTTTAAGGCCATCGGCTTAGTCAGTCGAAAATGCTCACAGGGATAGTGCATATGTTAGTAAGGTTGAATATATGAGCATGTATGTGTATGTACCATATTTCCAAAAAATATATTTTAAAACTAAACCAGGATGAGGGATCGGTAAAGGGTCAGGGAAATCTCAAGGTGGGTTTAGGAAAACCTATTTGGTGAACCTAAGATTTCCTTGGGTAGACACTTTAACTAGGGAAGATTCACTTTAGAAGAACTTAACGATGTTGTCTTTGGGATGTAATAAAACAAGGTTGATGGCCCTAATGATTTCAACAAAAAAATTATCAGCATTTTTTGGATATAATTAAAATTTATACACTTGCTTTGTTGGAAGATTAGTATGATAACTTAATGGATATTGATAGGCTCAATAATGGACTGATTACTCTGATGATAGAAGGCAGCGATGTTGCTTGAATTAGAAAAATTAGACCAATTTGCTTGCTAAATGTTGATACGTCCTAAACGTATCGATAATTTCCGCTCGTTCCATGCATGTTTTGTGTGATATTGCTTTGATCTAGATACACTTTTGATCATATTTGGACTAACCTACTAACTAAGTGCACCCCAGTGCCAGTTCCTGTTTTCTGCTGTTTTTCTATTTCAGTTTTTCCCATATAAAAATTGTTCCAAAAATCCGGGAAAAATCAGATAAAAAATCAGCGTACCGGAAGCTTCCAGAGCCCCGAAGGGCGGTCAGGGGGCCACCAGCAGGTGCCTAGGCGGCCACCTGGACCCCTGGTGGCCCCCCTGGCTGCCCCCTTCACCTATTTAATCTCCGTTACGGGAAACCTCCGAAGATAGAACCCTATTTGGCAAAATCTCCTCTGTTCCGCCGCCGCCGTGCTTCCAAGATCGGGAGCACCGTCAGGACCATTCCCGGCACCCTGCCGGAGGGAGGATCGACCTCCGGGAGCTTCTCCTCCACCATGGGCGCTTCCTGGATGTGCCGTGAGTAGTCTACCTTGGACCATGGGTCCGTGATCAGTAGCTATATGATGTTCTCCTCCTCTCTTTGTTCTTCATGGTTTAGACCTCGTGAGCTGCCCTACATGATCGAGGCACATATGTAATTCTTCTGCTGTTGCTATGCCGAGTTTGATGGGATCTGATGGATTATGAGATTATGTTCAGATTGTGATAGAGTAATATATTTGGTTTTTATCTCTTATATTTTTGTTCCTAAGTAATTCTTGCATGTTCTCCGTTGCTTTTTATTGCTTTGGCCAATTAGTAGGTAGTGACTCCAAGAGGGAACGTCAATAACCCACAACTTCAGGGGATCGAGATAGTCTTCGCGGGTAAGATAACCCAATTTATAGATTCGACTGAAGGGGAGCCAAAGAATACCCACAAGCTTTAACAGTGGAGTTGTCAGTTCCACCGCACCTGAGATACACTTACTTGCAACAAGATATTAGTAGTAACTGCGATATGGAGGTGATGATAGCGACAATAATAGTGGCGGTGAAATAGCGACAATAAACAACAAAAGTAAACAACTAGTAACCAGCAGAATTAAAACACTTTAGGCTAGAGAGATGGATGGTTGGGCGCTGCATGGATAGGATACATCATGTATTTAACTTGGGGCAAGGCACACAGAGAAGTAATGATCATCTAGGCATAAATCAAACACCAGGCATGTACCCCACAGGTACTTGTACGTGCTTGCAATAAGAACTTGCACAACATCTTTTGTCCTACCATCCCCCTACGAACGGGGCCAAAAGGAACTTATGGAGATTAAGTTGCTCCTGTCAAAGAGCACCAGAACAAAGCATTAACAATCAATGGATACATGGAATCCTCAAACTATAGTCCATCCCCTTTGGTGTCCCAAGCTGTCACCTTTGGGATCGCCGGTTCAGGACGATAACAGGTGCATACAACTCATAGATAGGATCAAGAACACAAATATATTCATGCAAACACATAGGGTTCAGATCTGAAATCATGGCACTCGGGCCCAAAGTGACAAGCATTAAGAGCAACAAGTTGAAGCAAAGATGATAAAAACCAATCTAGATGATAGGCAACATGCCCCCAACAATCTGATAAACTATTATATGATCTAACTCATCCAATACCTACCACCCCCTTTGCCTACAGCAGGGAATTACTCACACATGGATGGAGAAGTCATGGAGGGAGGATGGAGTGGTGATGATGATGGCGATGATCTCCCCTCACCGGAGGCCAAAACAGGCTCCAGATTAGCACTCCCGGAGAAGAACAGAGGGTGGCGGCGGCTCCGCGATGTGAATTGGGAAAACGACTTCTGTTTCGGGGTTTCTCCATCACGGGAATAAATAGGAGCCTCGGTAGGGCACCAGAGGAGGGGGAAGGCCCCCAGGCAGCCAGAGGGCGCGGCCCCACCCCTGGACGCGCCAGGGGGGGGGCCTGGGGACCCCTTGGCTGACCTCTGGTCCCACTTCTGGCACAATGGCCCCTCTGGTGTGTGGATTTTCTGTGTTTTTTCTGGGAATTTTCTGAGACGTCCAAAAATCCATTTTCCTGCGCACAATAAAACCATACAGGCATCTCTGCTGAAAACAACGTTAGTCCAGGTTAATTTCGTCCAAATCATGCAAGAATGAGGGCAAAACAATAACAAAAGTGTTTGGAAAAGTAGATACGTTTGAGACGTATCAACTCCCCCAAGCTTAGCATATTGCTTGTCCTCAAGCAATTCAGTACAACGAACTGAACGCGACAAATAAAACTTTGACAAACTCTTTTGCTTCAATAAATGTATATAAGAATGTACTACGAAAAGAGTCCAGAAGGTATTGAAACAATGCTATAATGACAATGCACAAAGCTTGAACATACTAGAGTGGTATTTCGCTAGCCTCCATGAGTGAAGCAAAACATAAATGCAGAAACTCCTCCAGAGTTTTAAAGGAGACTAGAACTAAGAACTTCAAAATAAGTAATACCACAATCATGCAAAAGAGAATGTAGTACTTTGGGACAATGCACATTACACTCAGAATGACAATTATGCTCTCCTAGTTGGTGCTTTGAAGAAAGAAGGTGGAGACTCTCGAACCGTGGAGTTTGATGGAAAGTTTGAAATCCGTGGTTGGAAGCAAAGACTAAACATGTACCAGAGCTCTTGGTTTTGAAAACAGAGATAAAAAGTTTTTGGGAGGTGCATGATTCGTCAACGAATGCTAGTAGACAACTCAATCACCTCTTACGCTAGACATGTTTCGAGGAACGACTCCCAAGATGGAGACGATCACATCCCCTTAATCTCCTTTGTTTATCACTGCCAAAGTTTTCTGATTTCTCATAGAAAAAGCGTGAAGGAGGGTTTGTTGGTTTTGATTATCTTTTGTGAGCTGGGCGCACTCATGCCAGTCCCTCCTCGTATTAGGGGTTTGAAGATTAGACATGCAATCCCGGAATAAAACATGTCTAACATAAGATGGTCATGAATTACCTACTACTTCGTCATGAGCTAAAACAGAGGCACAACACATGAGTGCTTTTGAATAATTTCGAGATGGTACAAGAAAGTCTTCGGTAGGATGGCCGGTAAGTACCACATAGGAAGGTATGGTGGACTCGTAAGGAATAACTGGTTTCAAGGGTTTTGGATGCACAAGCAGAAATCCGCTTAGTGCGAGCGAAGGCTAGCAAAAGACTAGGAAGCGACCAACTAGAGAGCAATAACAGCCATAATTATGTAGAGCGACAAAGTAACATTGAATTGGACATGAAAATGATGTAACTATTCTGAAACTCACAGATCATCAAGGCATAGTAGACTTTTCAGTCATAAACATGTGTAAGCATGTGCCAAGTCAATCCAAGAATTCTCCGAAGGGAAATACCCCTTCAGTATGCTAAACTATGAACAATGCAATGCATGTAAATCATTTATACAACACATTATGTACTCTAGCTATTTGGGATTAGCCACAAGGAAAGCATGAACGCTGGGCGAGAATTGTAAACATAGCACTATGTCGCTACAAGCTGGTCTCTAAATCATAAGTACAAGAATATGTACAAAAGTAGAAACCAAAAGAGTTCATACCGGTTTTCCTTGTTGCATCCCTTTCGTCGATCTTTGTCATCACTGCCTTGTTGCTTGCACGATTGAACGTAGGAAAATATAATCAAGTGAAAATGCCATCACGGACTCGAGCTGAACTCTTCAACAAAGCAAACTAAAGAGAGAAAATAAAATATTTTTGGATTTTTCAAAGATTTAGCGAAAGAAAAAGGAAAGAGAAATCTTTTTGTTGTTTTTTCAAAATAAAAGACCAAAGAAGAACAGGCAAAAACTTCGAAACGATCAAAGCGAACAAAATGAAAACGGATAATACAATGGAAAGGTGAGAAGGGCACGTACTCGCCCAAGCTTAGGATTTTGGCCTAAGTTGGTAGCAGCTACTGCCCCCAGGAGCCTCCTGCTCCGGGGTAATGGTAAGTCCAGGAGTCGTATGAGCCCTCCGGTGCGTACACCGAAGTCCTCGGGTCCTCCCATGAGGAAGGCCCTGCGCTCCAAGCGGAAGAAGACCCCTCGCCTTGCTCGGTGAAGGTCTCTCCCTGGAAAGGTGTGAACTCACCATGCTCCTCTTCATCGGGCACAACCCCCTCCATGGGGTTATGCGGCTGTTAATGAGCCATGAACTCATCGAACTGAATCTCGTTGAAGGACCATCCGTTCCTGTGAGTGCTATCAAACAAAAGTGGTGCAGGTAGACGGATCTCACGAGTAATGGTCCTTTCAAACCTCAAAATATAATCAAGGTTGCCAAACTGGGAAGTCATGGTAACAAACTTATGCCTCTTCGTAGCCGCAAGATCGAGACTCGCGTATGAAAAGGGAACATCATCAGGATGCGGGGTGCGCTCAAGAGACTCAAGGATAAGTGTGGTGTAAACGCCACCATATAAATCGCCTTTGTTACTGTTCGTAACAAGGCGCCGAGCAATGAAGGCACCCACATTATACTCATTCTTATCAGAGAGGGCGTTCGCATAAATAGCAAAATCTGGTGCAGAGCCATTGCTCGTGTTGTCACGAGCTAGCACCCCTCTAGCAACAAAATACGCAAAATACCTGAGGTGTGGAAACTGAATGCTGGAAATCTTCGTACGCCGAATGTCGGTCTCCTCCTGGCAACAAAGGGAGTTGAAGAGGGCCCTCTACCCGGAAGGCTACATGGTCATCTTCGTTGTCTGGCCAACGTTCGGTACACCTATTATATCACAAAACTGTGCCAAAGACATGGTTATGAGATCATTATAAAGTTTGAACTCGACGGTTCCAGCATCTTGGTTATAACAAAATCTGTTAACAAAGCAGGAGGTAAGCTTCTTGTATTGTACCACACGGCATAAAGCGAGCCGTGTCAAACCTGCATTGGCACAAAGGCCATAAAATTCCTCCTTAATTCCTGCAGCTGTAAGAAAATCATCGCACGGATACATCATTGCGCATACTGGACTAGTGTCTTCCAACAACTCCAGGGGCACATGATCTTCATTGTAGCTCACCCTAACTGCTGAGGGTGAAGCTGCAGATCTAGTAACTCGATCGAAGCGCTCGGGCTTCTACTTCCCAAGCCATCCCTTTGCTTTTCCAAAGAAACTCATTTCTGAAATTTTTAAAATTCACAAAAGCAAGGATTTAAACAAAGTGAGTTGAGGCAGACTACTCTACTCACTTACATAAGGCATAAACTTGCATCAAAACTTGGAAAATAAATTTCTACACATGCATGCAAGCTCATATGAACAACACCAAGAGCTACTAAATACTCACAAATGAAGCCACCAATCAAAAATCTAATTGGAGGGGTGACGGAGTTACATACCAGGGAGTATTTACTCAAAATCTCAGCTCGAATGATGGGCTGTAGAGAGAGTTCGAAAATAGCCTCCAAGAACAGCAAGAACGCAAGAACTGGAGCAGAACTCGTGTTTTTGGAGAGAGAGGAAGAAGGGGGAAGAAGACTGTAACACCCTCAGTTTCTGTAATAGTAATCACTTTGACTGTTGAATATTACTGTTGCTAATCCTGGCTGCTAATCATGCCTTGATCAAACTTTGCCTCTGATCATATTGAAACCATGATGGTTGATATTCAAAACCATATGCCTAATTCACCTTGATCACTTGGAATCAAATCAAGTCCAAAACTCCTTTTGATTGATAATAAAAACAATGTGGTAGATGGAAGTTCATCCAAAAATGATGAAACCAATTTTGTAAAATGCCACAAATCAATAGAACCATGTTGGACCAACTTGGGTATTTTTGTGAGCTATGAATTAATCCAAACAATTCCAACAGTAGCCTAAAAATCCCACCTTGAACATTTATTAAATAAAAGAAATAGCAAATGGATTTCTTTTGCCTCCAAAACTTTTGTGGCACGGGTATATAGTGCAGCATAAATATACAAGCAACTTTCATGTTTAGCAAAAATGCCTAAGCCATTAAATAAAATACAAAAGTAAAGAACAGAAAAGGAAAAATATAAGAAAACAGAAAAACCTATCCTACACGGTTGGCGAGGCCCAGCTCGGCCCAACCTCCCCCTTGTCTTCTTCCCCCAACTGCCCCCCTCACCTGCTCCCGTACGGCCGAGCACGCCATCGACGCTGGCGAGCCGGTCCCGCCCCCACCTGCTCCCTCCCGTCGCGGAGAAGATAAGATCGAGCCCCAGCTCCCCCCGGACACGTCCGCCACCATTCCCCCTCCCCCTGCAGCTCGCCATCTTCGGGGGAAAATCTCCCGAGCGTCGCCGTCGCCATTGCCATGGACTCGCGTGCCCACTGACTTCCCCGTGCGACAACAACGTGTCTGGCGTGCGTGCGGTAGTTGACTTCGTCTGTGTGCGCTTGGAATTGCGGCGGGATCGACTAAAACGAGCACAACGTCTTCTTCATCTTCTTCTTCGGCTCCGGCGGGATCCGCGACGAATTCCGGCCACAGCAAGCCCGCATCGAGCCTGGTACTACCTCCTTCGTGCTCTTGGTGAGCTCCCCGTTCACCGCCAAGACTCCCCTTAGCCCCTCTGCCTCCGTAGCTAGCCGCGCCATTAGGGCAGGAGCTTGTCGCCGCCGGCGAGCTCGTAGCCGTGCTCCCATGCCGTTCCAGCGCACGATTTTGGCACGCACACGTTCGTAGTGCTCCGTAGGTTCGATTCCACCCCGTGGTGTGCTCGATTTCGTCTCGGTTGGCGATTTGCCATTGCTGACCGTGGACAGCCGCCGCCGCCATCGTCCATGCGCTCGTCTCCGGCCACCTCAGCTCACGATTAGGGTAGGGCTGGACGCGGCTCGTCGTGCTGCGCACGTAGGAGCAAGCGGCGGGCAAAACCATGCCCTGTGGCGTGCTCTGGCTCGACCTCGTCGGCGCTCTGTCGCCGGCGAGCTCGCCGGAGTCACTGCCATGCGGGGCCCTCTGGTCAGATACGTGATTAGCACTAACCCCCGCCCCCTGTGTGTATGATAGTGGACCCTCCCGGCTAATATCACTGTTAGGCTTAACAGAAAATTAAACCCCCCTGGGTCACTTACTGGTGGGCCCAACCCTTTAACTTAATTAAACAAATTAATTAGCCCATGTGTCTATGACATCTGGGCCCCACCTGTCATTTGGTTATTTAAAAGATTTAAAGAAATGTCAGTGGCTCACATGTGGGTCCCACATGTCAGGCACTGTTTTGGATAATGTTTTGGATAATGTTGATATAATAATAAAAAGAAATTCAGAAAATCATTTGAATTGATTTAAAACTTTGAAATTCAATATCTTTTAAACTGTAACTCAGATTCTAAAACTTTATACGTCAAAATTGATCAGAAAAATATAACGAATACGAATACGCTATCCGTATGTCTACCACACCCCTCTAACACAACGAACATCGAACCGTCCCCCTCCGGACCGATTGTCCGATGATTGCCCGATACCGATAAACTACCCGGATGAATTTATTCTGAACACGAAAGTTGTTCAGAATGGATCAACTAACACAGATACACATTTTACATGTTTGTCGGATGTCTACAACACCTCCGGCATGATACCTTTCCCCTCCGGACACCCTGTCCGATAATCACCCGGAGCTGGCAGTTCATCCCCGGATGAATTCCTGCTCCGGGCAACGTGCATTGCACTGCGTTAGAACACCGTTAGCATTGCATCTGTCATGTCATTCATTTTTTTGTATATGCTTGCTTTGTATTCACTATTTCCCCCCCTTAATCTCCGATAGACCCCGCTGCTGCCGCCGACTACACCGCTGCTGAGTACGACTACTTCGTCGATGACCCTACCCCTACCGTCGAGCTTCCAGGCATGCAGAGCCATTCTCTTCCCCAGATATCACGTACCTTTGCCTACTTTCTTGCACTAGGCATTGTTACTGCTGCTGCTACGTTACAATCCTATTCAATTGCATAGCCTGATTTTGTCGCCCCTTGATGTACCTTACTTTACCCTATGCTTCCTATATAAATATATATTATATTCAGTACTGAGCCCTGCGCATTGTTAGCTAGGATTAGATAGCAGGCCGTGATCACTCAGGGGAGTGACACGGATACAACTTATTATAACTGCACAGGTACGGTACAATGCAGACACCACCTCAGGCCCCTTCCTTGGCTCTGCCGAGCCACCATCAAGTGTGAGCTATCGAGGAGTGATCCTTGTACTCCACTCGTTGCTGACTCTGTATAGACGCTCTAGGTACCTGCGCAACGGTTGTCCGTTAGGTAAGAAGTCGGGCGACCCAACGGTGCCCGCGAGTGGTATTGCGACGGGACGACAGGGAGGGTACGACCAGTGTACCGGTGTGCTTGGCCTCTGATCGTTGGCCGCGAGAGTTACCAAACCACGAAAGTCGAGCTCCTCCAGGAGCACACGCGAGACAAGGTAAGGAGACGGTTCACCTTGTTGGTAACCGCAGAGGCTTGGTTGGACGACAGGGCAGGCACCGATGTACTGGTGGTCCTGACTGCTGTCGTTGTCCGCGGGTCAGTTAAGTCGAGGCAACGATAATGGTTGTCCCGCAAGTTAATAAAATGACTAATGGTTCGGCAGATGACTTGAGTAGCCTTTTGGCTTATACGCGCTGCCTACACGTGGGAATTACGAGTTATGGGCTCCTCTGCTTCGTAGTGTCGTCCGAGGACTCTTCAGACGTCAGCAGTACCGCGGCCTGCGCCGGGAAGTGGTGTTGTCTTATTTGCTCGCGCGGTGGTGTATTATTTGGATTTTCTTTAACTTCACCGGCCAGCCTCACACCGTGCAGGAGTACGTCGGGGTTAGGGTCCAAAGCCTCGCGTACATAGGATATAGTCTGGCGGATGACCTCTCTGTTGAGTTTGAAAGATGGGCTACGAAGTGTCGGATAGCCTCGGTGGAGCGTTCCCTAAAAAGGTGCCCGCCACCCTGGAGATCCGTGCGTGTAGTGTAACACAAGTGCACCCCTGCAGGGAAGATTAATCTATTCGAGTAGCCGTGTCCACGGTAACAAGACGCTTTATTCTGAAGCTGGATCTTACCACTACAAACTATTATTATTAAACTGTATGGTTTCGGGTTTCTTCCTCGCTGGGATGTCGAGGAGGTGATCTCGGAGGCATTGCTAATTATTACAACTTACTATTATACAATGCTGCAGCAACTTTTGCTGCATTGTTACTTTATGCTATATATAAACTAGTGGCTATTCTCTCCTCATGCTGCAAGACTCGTCGGAAGATGCTAGTCTTCGATAGGCCTAGCTTCTTACCCTTATTCTGATTTCTATCTTGCAGTCCACTATATATAGCCTCCCCTTTCCATTTGATACAATGCATAATTGCTTAGTAGCGGACGTAAGACTTGCGGGTATGCTAGATACTCACCTTTGCTTTATTTCCCCCTTTTTGTTTTGCCTGATCGGCCGCTGCAGTCGACGTTGGAGCCCAAGAGCAGGAGTACCTCGGAGGCGACTACTAGGACGTCGAGTTCCCCGTCGACCAGGAGTAGTTCGGTGGATCCCAGGCAGGAGGCCTCGCCTTTTCGATCTGTATCTCTGATGTCATTTGTGCTAGCCTTCTTAAGGCAAAAATTGACTAACTATGTTGTTACTCAGATATTATGGCTTGTATGACTTATGTATTCGGATCCTCGTGATCCCTGGTATTGTAACATATTTGTTTATCCTTTTGTGTTTAGTGTTGTGCTGTGATATTCTCACCGTGGCACCCTAATCTCAGCCGTGTACCATGCGTGTATGATTACTGTACACAGATTGATTTTGGGGGCGTCACAAGTTGGTATCAGAGCCGACTGCCTATAGGAAGCCACCCCACCACTACTTGGTCGAAGTTGAGTCTAGACTTTGAAAAACTATTTTTCTAATTTAAAATTTGGCTTACGGGCCCACATCGATGTCACTACGTGTGATATATATGGTATTAGGCCTTGTACAATGGTGGATGCTTATGAACAGATGCTTAAGGAGAGAGAACAGCCTAGCACCCCATATAAAAGGTTATCTTACAATGCAAAGTGCTTGTCATGTGCTTACGTAACACAAGACATACCCAAATTGTATGGAAAAGAAACAGTTAATTTTGCAAGCACCAGGTTGGCACCGAAGCAAACTCAAGCATTTGTTTCCTTCTCTAAGCACCGGTCAATTTTCATGTGATAGAAAAACGGAATTTTCTTAGCGAGGCACCGGCTGAGGCACCTGCAATGTACAGGGCCTTAGGATCCTTTTCTCCTTACCTATACTCTGGGACTCTGCTCTCTTATCCTTGTTGGTAAGTTTTACTAAATCTGACATTAGGATCACGTTCTCTTGATTCCACCCGGCGTTCTGGTGCTACCCCATTGATTGAGTCGTGTCGCAGGAGTTCTACCCCAGGTCCCGGACCGCGGATCCCATTCTCATTCTGGGCAGGTCGCGCGTTCTCTGGCATTAACTCTTGTGGCCAACAGTTTTCTTGCGGCGTGATTGACATAGTGGAATCTATGTCGCGTCGTGTAAGCCTTACCGTGGTCTGCTGATACGTCCAAAACGTATCTATAATTTCTGCTTGCTCCATGCATGTTTTGTGTGATATTGCTATGATCTAGATACACTTTCATACACTTTTGATCATATTTGGACTAACCTATTAACTCAGTGCACCCCAGTGCCAGTTCCTGTTTTCTGCTGTTTTTCTATTTCAGTTTTCCCCCATATAAAAAGTGCCAGAAAAATTCGGGAAAATTCAGATAAAAAATCAGCGTGACGGAAGCTTCGAGATGAGCCCGGGAGGGGCCAGAGGGGAGCCAGGGGGGCCCAGGCGGCCACCCGGCGCGACCCCACCCCTGGCCGCGTTAAGGGGGCCCCTGGGGCCCCTGGTCCACCTCTGGATTCCCCCCTTCACCTATTTAATCTTCTTCACGGGAAAACTCCAGAGGAAGAACCCTATTCCGCGAACTCGCCTCTGTTCCGCCGCCGCCGCGCTTCCAAGATCGGGAGCACCAGAAGACCTCTTCCCGGCACCCTGCCGGAGGGAGGATTGACCTCCGGGAGTCTCCTGTCCACCATGGATGCTCCCCGGATGTCTCGTGAGTAGTTTTCCTTGGACCATGGGTCCGTGATCAGTAGCTATGTGATGTTCTCCTACCCTCTTTGATCTTCATTGTTTAGACCTCGTGAGCTGCCCTACATGATTGACGCACCTTTGTAATATTTCTGCTGTTGCTATGTTGTTGCTGTTTATTGCTTTGGCCAAGTAGTAGGTAGTGACTCCAAGAGGGAGCGTTGTGCTAGATTGTGGGTTCATGCCCCCCGATGACACGATTGAGTGACAGAAACATGAGTCTAGGGGATGTGCTGTTTCCACAAGGGGGAAAACAACGGTGCTTGTAACCGCGGTTACAAGGATTGTTTACTTTATGCAAAGTCTTTTTAATGCAGTTGTCTGTTGCTTTGGGTTTACACTTTGGGTGGGGCTCGCAACTTAATACCAGCGAGATGTTCTGGATAGATATCTCAAGGTGGATGATTAGTAGTAGATGCAGATGGATTTCGGTCTACTTATTTTGGCGTACTGCCCGTGCTTTTGAACCTCTTCCTTTCTTTTGTAGCATAGTTAGCATTGCGGTGCGTTCATAATCCTGTCAATTACCCTTCTGTAATTTGTTTACCTCGCATAGCAGTTTTATCGTCTTTTGGGAGAGAGACATCACTAGTGAACATCACGTATCCCGGTCCATGTCCTCATTACTGTTTCCAAGCTATATTTACTTTTCTGCATTTACTTTCAAGTTTCTATCATTATCCCTTGCGTTTTATCATTTGTGAACAACAAGACCGGAGAGATTGACAACCTCTCTGAACTTCGTTGGGAACAAAGTTATCTGTGTCTGTGTGCAGGTCTGCGTCAGTTGCGCCGCTAACACCTACTTATCATCTCTGGAGTCCTACTGGAGACAAACCTTAGTATCTTCACCGAGGGAAAACTGCTGCTGCACTGCATCTCAAACCTTCACTTGGGGTAACCAACGAAGGGCGAGAAGCCAATAAGCATCTGCGCGCCGCCTAGTGAGTCCTTTTTCCAAAATTTCTACGACTTTACGCTGCCCGATTTTTGATTGACTCCGTGTGTGAACGTGTATTTCTTATATGACTACTCCTATATATCCGCGCCTCCTCTTCGTTGTTGCTTTACTTCAGGCTAGATTCCGGTATCTCGTTAAATTTTCATCACTGAAATACCCCTATTAAATTCTAGCAGGATGGCTGGTCGTGGTGGTCGTGGTCGTGGTCGTGGTGCCAACGACCCACCTCCGCCGCCAGATTACATGGCCGGGATGATGCAGCAGTTCGAGCTAAACCGTCAGTTCATGGAGAATGTCATGGCTCAGTTACCCCAGCCGAATCAGAATGGGCACCACCATCAGCACGCCACCGTGACTCTGCACGACTTCACCCGCCTCAACCCCAATATGTTCCGCGACACTGTTCAACCGTTGGATGCGGATGACTGGCTTCGCGACATCACGCACGAGCTGGAGTCTGCTAATGTCGATCCAGCCGACTATGTGAACTTTGCGTCTTATCATCTGAAAGGCGCCGCTGCTCAGTAGTGGAGCACCCACAAGCGTTCACTGCCAGTCGGAGAAGTCATCACCTGGGATGAATTTCAGTCTGCCTTTCGCGCCCGCTACATTCCTCAGGGGATCATCGATCGCAAGCATGAAGAATTCCGCAACCTCACTCAGGGAAACATGACTGTTGAAGCCTATCAGCGCGAGTTCCTCAACCTCTCTCGCTATGCGGAAGAAGAGATCACCACTGATGCTCGCAGGCAGCAGAAGTTCCGTCGTGGCCTCAATCCAGACCTCAGGCTCGCTCTTGCCGTTCACGATTTTGCCAACTTCGCCACCATGGTGAACAAGGCTATCACCGTCGAGACTGTCCAGATGGATCACAAGAACTCACTGAAACGCTATCGTGACGTTGGCTCATCTTCGGGCGCAACCCAGAAGTGTCGTATCTGGCTCCCTACCACACTACTAGGGAAATAGCTATACATGGAAAGCCTATTAGTGGCGCATATGGACAGTGATGCGCCACCACCTGTTATGGGTGGCGCACTGGAAAATAATGCGCCACCCATAAGACCTTATGGGCGGCGCATTATATTCCAGTGCGCCACCCCTAAGAGTGGGCCAGCCTGGATGATCTTATACGTGGCGCATCTAGCAGTATGCGCCACCCCTAAGGACCTTATAGGTGACGCACATACAGAATGCGCCACCCCTAATAGCTTAGGGGTGGTGCATTCTGTATATGCGCCACCCATAAGGTCCTTAGGGGTGGTGCATTGTGGTAATGCGCCACCCATAAGAGCTTAGGGGTGGCGCATTGCACAGATGCGCCACCACTGACTTCCTATATGCGCCACTAAATGCCTAGAGCTTCCCTTATCTACTCCACCCCACCTACCACCTCTCATTCACTCCACACAATTCTCAAACTAGATCCACTCTTCTCACCCTAGATCTATTCGGTTTTCTCCTCCTCCCCACCTCATTTCTTCCATTTATCCATCGATACTTGGCATTATATCTATTTTGTTTCATATTGAAGTAAGTGGACCTCCTCCCAAACTCTTTTGTTCCATTTATGACCCATATACTTGCCTTTATTAGCTTGGGGTTTGTTGTATATGTGAATCTTGGGTTTGATGTATATGTGAAGCTTGTGGTGGTTTGATGTATGTGTGAAGCTTATGGTGGTTTGATGTATATGGTATCTTGAGTGGCAAATGTTTTGCCGAAATGTCGATTCATTTCCGTTTTGGCAAATTTCTAGCGCACTCTCCGCATGCTCCCATGCATTATTAGGGAAGGTCATGCCGAATTTTTCCGGCGACGACTGTGATATATAATTGTGTTTCTCTCTCCGTGCACGCAGGTGATCGACCATGGTCCGCGAGATGCTGAGCGATATCACCGTGGCTAGGTGGATGCAATGTGCGACAAACGACATGCTAAGGAATAATAGGTCGGATATAAGATGTCCGTGTCGGAGATGCAAACTACAGTGCGTGACCGAGCCTGATTCCGGAATATTGCAAAGACACCTGAAGCGTAATGGTTTGATGGATGGCTACACACGATGGATAAGTGATGAAGCTGGTGAGGAGGAGGACGTCAATGGTGGGGCGCTAGTAAATGAGGAAGGGCAACCAGAAAACAGCGGCGGGCGAGATGACGAAGAGCATCCCGTACATGATCATGAAGAAGATGCCGAAGCGGATCATGTAGATCAAGATGCCGGACATGAAGATCAAGATGTCGGACATGATGATTCAAGCTGGGTGCGGGACCCTCATGTTCAAGAGCTGCTTGTCAAAGAGGCGTTGAACGCAAGAGGTGCAGCTAGAGAGAAAGCCAAGATGGCGCAACTCGAGAAAGACGCGATTACGAAGTTGTACGAAGGATGCAACGACGAGGATACCCGCTTGAATGTAACACTTGGGGCTATGGAGATGAAGGCAAAACACAAATGGACCGACGAAAGCTTCGATGATAACATGGCATTCTGGCACGATCGTCTTCCGAAGGGCAACACGTGCCCAACTAGTATCGCTGAGGCCAAGAAAGTCCTTTTCCCTCTCGATCTTCCGCACGTTAAATACCACGTCTGCATAAATGATTGCATGATCTATCGGGGTGAGGACGAAGATAAAACCACATGTTCGGTGTGCGGTGTTAGTCGATACAAGAGAGGGAAGAAAGTTCCTAGAAAAGTGGTATGGTACTTTCGATCACTCCTTGTCTGCAGAGGTATTTCATAGATCCCGAGGAAGCAAAGCTCATGACCTGGCACGCGGATAGAAAGAAGCTAAAAGAGGATGACCCGAACCCAGATCCGGAAAAGGAGGACATGCTGAGGCACCCTTCAGATGGTAGCCAATGGACTGCGTTGGACCTCGAATACCCAGATTTTGGGAAAGAACCAAGGAACCTCAGGATTGGTGTGAGCGCCGATGGAGTCAATCCGTTTGGCGGCCAGAGCAGCACACACAGTACCTGGCCCGTGTTTGTATGCATATACAACCTTCCCCCCTGGAAGTGCATGAAGAAAAAGTACATAACAATGTGTATGCTAGTTCAAGGGCCGAAACAACCAGGTACGGACCTCAATCTATATCTGCAGCTGTTGAAAGAGGAGCTAGAAACGTTATGGAAAGGCGGAGTCAATACGTGGGACTCCGCGGCAAAAGAATATTTCCCAATGAAAGCCGCGGTGATCACGACGGTGCACGACTATCTCTGATACGGATATTTCTCAGGGCAGGTGGTCCAAGGATTCTGTGCATGCGATAGGTGCATGGATAATACAACGTACCGCCAGCTACCAAAAGATCCTGGATCTTCAAAAACCATGTTCCAGGGGTCTCGGAGGTGGCTTCCCAAGAAACACGCGTGGAGAAAACAGGGACATCTGTTCGATGGAAGCGAGGAGCTCCGAGCACCCCCAGCTCAAAGGAGCGGCAAAGAAATCGACAACTTGCTGAAAACTTGGAAAGAGTGCCCCGCGCCGGGAAAGAAAAAAAAGAAGACTCAGCCGTTGATGAGGGTATGGAAAGCGAGGTCTGTTTTCTGGGATTTGCAATACTGGAGTCTAATCCGCAGTCCTCATAGCCTTGATCTAATGCATATCACAAAGAACGTGTGCGAGAGCTTGTTTGGCACGCTGCTCAACATGCCGGAGAAGACCAAGGATGGGCCAAAAGCAAGGAATGACTTGAAATTTATGGGCATCAGGAGGGAACTTCATCCCCCTAGTGACGACGATGATGAGCCGGAGGAGGAAGAGGATACGGAAACGCAAAACTCTCGCAAACGAAAAAGGACGACCAAGAAGAAGACCGGTATTGATCACTGCCCCCCGGCATGCTTCACTCTGTGCGAGGAGGAGATCAAGCGGTTTATTCACTGCCTCATAGGAGTAAAATTTCCGAACGGCTACGCGGGGAAGATAAGCAGATACCTAGACGACGCGAAGCAGCATTTCAGCGGGATGAAATCTCACGACTGTTTCGTGCTGATGACGCAGATTCTCCCGGTTGCGATGCGAGGGATAATGGACGAGCACGTCCGTAAAACGTTGTTTGGCCTTTGCAACTTTTTTGACGTCATCTCCCGGAAGTCGATTTGCGCTACGCAACTCAAAAGGCTACAGGAGGAGATCGTGCTCATACTATGCGAGCTTGAGATCTATTTCCCGCCCGCGTTATTCGACATTATGGTGCATCTGCTGATCCACGTCGTGGAGGATATCGTCCAACTCGGGCCTGCGTTTCTGCGCAGCATGATGCCGTTCGAAAGGATGAATGGGCACATCAAAAAATACGTTCGTAACAGGTCCCGTCCAGATGCAAGCATAGCGAAGGGCTTTCTAACCGAAGAGTGCATCTCTTTTTGCATGAATTATCTCAACACCGAGAACCCTGTTGGTCTGGCCGTCAACAAGCACTTTGGCAGGACCGATGGGTGTGGTCACCACGAGGGAAGCCGCGCAATGCATGTCAACTTTGACGGTCGATACATCGACTTTGAAAGAGCAAGCCTAGTCGCGCTAGAACACATCCAGCTGGTCGATCCTTGGATAGTAAAGCACAAGGATTTAATCAGGAAGAAGTACAGTGACCAGGGCCTGCAGATAACGGACCGAGATCCATGGCTAATCAAAGAGCACAACTCCGGTTTCATTACTTGGTTCAGGGACGAGCTTCGTGCTAATCCCCCGCGAAGGAACGCTTCCGAGGACGAAAAGATGATATTCACCTTGTCACAGGGTGCCGCACGCAACCTGATGACCTATCAAGTGTATGATATCAACGGCTACACATTTTACACGGAGGAAAAGGACAATAACTGCGATTACCAGAACTCAGGGGTAACGGGGATATTCTACACCGATGACGTCAAGGAAAGATTCTATGGAAGGATCGAGGACATATGGGAGCTCGACTACTATGGAGAGAAAGTGCCGATGTTCCGTGTGAGATGGGCCAAGAGCGTCGTAAAAGAAGACCGGTACTTCACCACCATGGTTATACCCGAAGCCAAATCCAAGTCTACGGGCGCAAACGTCACCGCGAAAAATGAGCCATGGGTACTGGCTAGCCAAGTGGACCAATGCTTCTTCATTACCGACCCATCAAAGCCGAGCCGCGTTGTAGTGAGGAGAGGCAAAAGAAACATCATCGGAATGGATGGAGTCGCCAACGAGCAAGACTTTGACAAGTACGGCGACCCGAAGATGGAGGATGACTACACCGCTCAGGATACATACACCACAACCCTACCGAAGAAAGGTCTCCTCCCGTTCAAGAGGAAAAGTGAAGGCGTCCCGGGCCTAAATTATTCAACCACGACAAAGAAGGGCAAGAAGAAGATCGTGAGGAAACGATAGCTAGATAGCTAGCTCCAAATTTAAGAAAAATATTTTGTAATTCATGATCACTTTGTGTATGCATGGATTTAATATGCACTTTGCTGTTGTTTGTTGGTTTTGCTGCTTGTGCTTGCTCCCCTCTCACATTACACCTAGTATTTTGTTAAAGATTTTCCTTGTTTGCATCCACTTCATGACTCCACCTACATATTATAACCATCAGGGGTCTGTGTTTTCATCGTAATTGTTACGGCACTAAGTTCATTCAAAATGTGACAAGGCATGTGACAAGACATGTTTAATTAAACATGTCATAATGTGACAAGGCATATTATAACAACCTACATATACTCCAAAAAGAAGAATATTCATTCATAATGTGACAAGGCATGTATAATTAAAAAATAATTGAACAAAAAAATTAAAAAACGCTTAGGGGTGGCGCATATTTCCCAAATGCGCCACTAAGTTCTCTTATGCGCGGCGCATTTTGCTGAAATGCGCCACCCATAAGGTTTCTTATGCGTGGCGCATTTCGCGCCAAAATGCGCCACGCATAAGAAACCTTATGGGTGGCGCATTTCAGCAAAATGCGCCACCCCTAAGCCTTAACCGCTCCATCACCCCCTCCCCTTGCCCGTGCCCACACCATCTCTCCCAGCGCAATCTCCTCGCCGTCGACCGCCACCGGAGCCACCCCCCGTCGTTTGAGCCCCCCTCTCCGTCCACCGCCCTCGCCGCCACCGGAGCTGCCGCCCTCGCCGCCCCCTCCCCGATCGAACCACCAGAGTCCGTCCCCAGCGCCTCCCTGGTGGAGCAGCCGCGCCTCCCTCCCTGGAGCTGCCGCTCCCGCCCAGCAACGCCACCGCCCGGAGCTACGCCGGCGAGCAGTCCATAGGCAGGTAGCCACCACTCCTACCTCCTTCCTCCCTCTTCCCTCATTCCCCCTCCCACCTTCCTCTCGCATCCTCTGTTTTTTCAATTTTGTCCTGATCTTTGTATTGGATGAGTACTTGATGTGGATTTCATATTGCGAGAATATAATGATGATTGTTTCTTGATGAGTACCTGCTGCATGATATTTTCAGTGCATGTTCAAGTTTATATGTGGAAGGATTTTGCTTGATAGGTGCTTGTGTTAATGCTTTTAGGGGAAAATGTTTACAGATTGTAGTTTTCAATCCATTTTCAATCCATTTTCAATCCATTTATATCCATTTATATGATTTTTCAATCCATTTATATGACCCTGTTCTACATCCTTGCTTTTTCAATCCATTTATATAAAATTAAATTCATAAATCACAAGAAATGCATGGCCTAAATATAGGAAAAGAGAACTGATTTTTTTTTGAACATGAAACATGTAATGGTGTGCGTTTAATGTTGATAAAGTTTTAAAGTCAACGAATGAATCAGCGTTCACTTCAAATGCAAACCTGATTCATTCCTTCTCGAAACCTAGTTTGTTGCTGAATGATGGCCTAGTTTGTAAGAAAACTATGTGAAAACTTATGAAAAACACTCTCAAAATTAATCACACCTCTAGATGTCATATCATGCCACCTTGTCAGGTTTTGTGCTTCTCTGGCTTATTTAAAAAAAATTAGAATTGAATAACCACTAAGCTTCAAGTTAGTGCCCGTGTCCCGCCCACGTGGTGCTTGATAAAGGTGATGCTTCACCGAGTGTAATAGTTTTGCCGAGCAATTTTCTCTATGCACTCGGCAAAGATCTTGTTTTCCGTGTGCTCAATAAGATGCACACATGATATTCGTTGCGCGTTGCATCATTTCATACTACTGTTATTATTGTGTCATCGTTGGTGTTTGTGGTTCATTTGGGATTATTTTTGTTTTGCCTCATGATGAGAATAAGCCATGTGGTTTTCTGTAGTGCCAGGGTATGAGTATGTATTTATATCTTGGCAACATGAGTAGGGTGATTTACCATCCATCCATCCATCCATCATGCTGGAACTGAATGACTTAGTTATAAGATATTTCAACTGAATATGAAAAAACCCAAGCAAGTGCCAATTTGCAATGCATTGTTTATCATATGAAATTTACCTATATATATGATGTTTGAATATCTATTTTAGTGCATTGTTCTACACTATATATGTGATGGTTGTGCCTACATGTAGGCATTTTTTATGTGCAGGGACTCTCATTATCCCCTTTCTCCCGAAATGTTGATTAACTTCCGTTTCGGTTGAGAATGGGGCACTCTCACGTTAAGAAAAAGAGCAAAGGTCATGCCGAATTTTTCCGTGGATTCGTGCATGACCTTTGCTATTTTTCTTAACATGAGAGTATTTGCATTTATTTATTGTGCTAATTAATTAAGTAGTTGCATTTTTTAATATTGTACTAGTGCAAACATGTCGACCGAAGCCGACGCCGGTCCTTCTTCTCAGCCGGGTACAAAAAGGAAGCAATTTTGGGAATACTCCCAGGAGGAGGTCGAGGAGCAGAGAGAAGAGGAAGTACCTCCGGGCGAGGAGGAGTATGAGGAGGAGATAGAGTCGGAGTCCGACTCATCGGATGATGACTTGGAGGAGGAGGCCGGTACGACAGACGGCAAGAGGAACATCGGCGAGGATGATGGGACCGGTGGCTCCAACACAGATGGTACCCAGTCGAAGAAGAGGAATCGGAAACCGACCAAGGTCGGCGTCATCAGGCAAGAGTTTACTGTTGTAACCGCCGTCGGGATTCCTAAAGAGCCCGAACGTTTTTCGGAAGGGTACGGCTGTCAAGTCGCGGTGATCCTCCGCAACACCGTGCCGATCACCACGATTAACCTCAGGAGTCGTGAGAATATTCATTATTGTCAGCTTCTTATCAACAAGATGCACAGACGATACAAGTTTCCGGAGCCGTACGATAACACCAAACTCAGAGGGAACAAAGTAAACACATGGGCCCTCAGGAAGATGAGCAAGGCCTTGTCCAGTTGGAAAACCCGGGTGAAGAGGGCAATTTTTGAAAAGAACAAAACCTGGGAGGAGCTCAAGGAGAAAGAGCCGTTGATCGACGAAGCTACCTACAACCTTTTCAAGGCTAGGTGTGAGTCCGAGCAAGCCAAGGCCGCGAGTGCAAAGGGCAAGGCCATGCGGTCGCAGGTCATAGGTAACCATCGTCTCGGAGCCGGTGGTTACAAAAGTTCCAAGCCTAAATGGGACAAGGAGGATGCCGAGTACGCCGCTGCGGGCATACCTAACCCCTTCCAGCAATACAAAGATGATCCGCAGACCGAATTCTTTGTGAGGGCCCGGAGCTATAAGGACAAAGCAACCTCGAAAATAATTATCGATCCTAAGATTCAGGATTTTACGACTGCCGTGGTAAGTAGTTTACCACGCGACCTTGTCGATTGAATTCTCGAGTGAAGTTCACAATTTCTTAACGTTTCACATTCTTTTTGCAGCAAGCGGAAATGAAAATCGCCTCATCGCAGGAGTCGTCGGTTAAGCCGGCCGGCCCGTGGGACAACGCCTTCAACAGGGCGTTGAACAAGGTCAAGAAGGTTGACGACGTGACGGCGAAGCCATCGTCAGCCGGCCGTGTGGTCGGCTTTGGTGCGGACCTAAATTGGTCAGAATATTATGGAAAATCGGCGGAGCAGTCCGGTTCGAGGGGGCGCAAGGCGAGAAGGACCGAAGAAGATGCCGCTTATGTTCGTGGACTGGAGGAGAAGGTGAACATGCTTCCGCAGCTTGTCCAGGACGAAGTGGCGAAGACGATGAACGCTCTCCTTCCAGATATGATGCAGTCGCTCGCGAATTGGCAAGCGCGTGGTGGACAAGGGCCCATACCAGTCCCCAACATGGTCGGCAGCAACTCGGGCCCCGCGGCGCCTGCAGTCCCGACTCCGGCCGTAGTGGTGGCTCCCGCACCGACTCCCAGCGTATTGGTGACTCCTTCCGCCAACACCGCGGCGGCGACGCCGGACGTGATGGTAACTCCTCCGGCCACGATCGAGCAACCCGGGCATAACAATAATGCACCCGGCGGCAGCACAAATAGGGGGACCGACGCCACAGGAGGCAGCGCGCCCTCCGTCTCTTGCATGCCCGCCGTCATCGGCGGGGTCTCTTCACTAGCCGACCTCGACGCCCTCAAGGTAACTATAAGCGTCTGCAACTCAAACGAGGACTTCATCTCCTTGCCTTTTTTAGTGGAATCTCTCTGATGCCGTACATGCATATATATATATATATATATATCTCTTTCGCAGGAGGACACTCCATGCATTCTATTACAAGTCGTGGACGGCGAGTTGAAGGATGTTGCCAAAGGTAAAATCATTCAACCACAAAATCGAATCATGCACAATATGCCGATGGCACCGGAGATGCATAGGGTTCAAATCTCTCTCGTGATTTCGGGCTACGAGAGAGTTGAACCTCCCATTCAACCCCCCGGATACGATGAGGATGAGCCGGCAATCCTCAGTGACTGTTTCAACCAAATATGCCTATGGCCGAAGAGCCAAATGCGTTTAATGACGGGGGAAAGGGGCACCACACCTAGGACAACACCGCTAGTCATCGTGTCGGCGCCACATGATCCCATCGGAGCACAACAAGAAGACGATGATCTTGATGATGATATCAGCGCCGACCAGTTCATCAATACTTTGTATGATGCTGATGACTTATTCATGCCTCCTGCTGAAGGAGCCTGTCAGCATGACGAGGAAGCTCGCGGTCCAGCTGATCCTGCGGCGAAGCCTGCTTTCTCCACGCGTCTCTTCGCTGCTTCTCAGGACATGTCTCCAGCAGCTTGCGCCTTCACCGAGCCTCAAGCAGATGCCACAAGATCTATTCTCAGCCCGTCCACACTCCATAAGGCGGCCACTGAGCAGATAAAGGCCGGTGACTGCTCAAAATCAGAAAAGAAGAAGGGACGGAAAAGAAAGAAGAGCATCACTTCTAGTAGCCAACCTTCGATGCCGATCCGGGCTCAGGACGGGCCACCAAGACCCAAGGATCTCTCGTTTGAAATCCATGTGGCTGGTAGGGCGATGCTACCTAAGGACATGCTGGACCTTGCAACTTCGGATATGTAGAGTGTGCATCATAGTATTATGGCATTAGAGAATATTCTTCTTCGAGAAGAGAATCCCTCGTACCCGGTTTTCATGGCCAAGGTGCCACTCAACATGGGCTTCATCAACACTATCCCCGCGGATATGATAATCCTACGGTTTTCGGAGATCTTCAATTTGTACCATCTCAAGCGGCTGGACCATAGCCTTATCCGTCTGTTCTCGCTCAGCCTTTCTATGAGTATCAGGAGAGATAAGACCCCGAGCGTCGCGATATTGGACCCCTTCTACATGCGTGAAAGCATCTTGATGGACGACGGGGACGCGGCTCTCGCGGCGGGGTACATCAAAGACTTCATGCCACGGAACGCCGACAAAGATTCATTTCTTATGACCTACTCTCCCAAGTAAGTCATTCGCTCGCCTCCGTAGCATATATGCTTTCTTAGCTTTCCATTGTCCTCTTCCAACATTCCTTTTGGATTGTTTTAATTATGCAGTGAGGATCAAGACTGCGTGCTCATCTGCTTTTCACCGCAACTCTCGCATGCCGTGTATTTAGACTCGGGGAGTGTGAACAAAAAAGATTACAAGTATATCATGAGAGTTTTGGATGATGCTCTCATCGGCTACATAAAAGCCGGAGGCAAGATCATGAAGCACAAGTTCAGGAAAAATCAGCCTGGCGTGAACGTGTTCAACCACGTAACGCAGTTCTCGTGCGTCAAGCAGCCGGCTGGCAGTGTGAGGGATGCGTACTACGCCCTTCATCACATGAGGGCGATTGTACAGGAACAACACAACCTTACGCTTCCAAGTCATCTCAGAGCGTGGGCTGAAAGGAAGGCGGAAATCGCCGATGCAAATCTGAAGGAGGAGTTCTTTCACATCCAAGCGCACATGGCGACTATCATCCGTCATGAAGTACAAATGAGGGGGTCGATCTTCCACTCCAACATTGCACCATCCAATGGGGAGATAGAAGTCCGCCTAAAGGCCCTCTGTGACACAAGGCCTTTCATGACGAAAGAAGGATGCCGCCCATTCCCCGAGCCGAGTCAAAACAATTAATTGAATGTACTCTTTGTGTAATTTGGATGTAATTTGGATGTACTCTTTGTGTACTAGATGGTAGTGTCAAATACTCTTGGTGCTCTTTGTGTATAAAGGTCACTGCATATGCATTTTTATGCATATGTGCATGCTTTTCACCATTCATCGACTTGCTTTAAGTTGTTGATAAGAATAGATGCTAGATTGCTTTGTTCTCCTTTGGTATGATGGATGTGACCTCTAAAGCTTTGTTTTGTGCAGGTTGAAGAGCAAACAAGTAGTGATGACGAAAGTAGCTTTCGGTTTTCAATAATTGGTGGACTCATTGTAATTTTGTGATGGAATGTAATCTTGTGAATCTTGTTGGCCTCTAAACCTTTGTAATAAAAATTATATTGCAATTCTTTTGTATCAATAATTGTTGGCCTCATTGTTATATTGTATTTTGAATTTCTGTAATATAATAAAAATATCTGTAATGCTTTTATCCTTTTATGTAATTCTTTTTTTTTGTTTTCTGTAATTATTTAGTGGCGCATATTGTCAGGACTTAGTGGCGCACTGCGAATGCGCCACCCCTAAGGCCCTTAGGCGTGGTGCATACCAGAATGCGCCACCCCTAAGAGCTTAGAGGTGGCGCATTATGAGATGCGCCACGCCTAAGGGCCTTAGGGGTGGCGCATCCAGAATGCGCCACCTCTAAGCCCTTATTAGTGGCTTGTAGTTAGTGGCGCATCCCTAATGCGCCACTAAACTCAAAAACAATGCGCCACTAGAAGGCTATTCCCTAGTAGTGCCAGTTTGACCCATTCACCTGTACCTGCTCCAAGACCGTCTTATGCTGCACCCCGTCTGCCTCCGCCACCACAAATGCTGAGAGCTCTGCCTCCACCACCCAATGCTACACCCCTTCGTCCTTAGGATGGATTATGCTTCACGTGCCGCCAACCTGGGAATTTTTCCAGGGAGTGCCCCAAGAAATAGAAGCAACTGGTAGTTCACCCCGCTGGCCGCGGAAATGGTCGTGGCAAAAATAGGACCCCCAACTATAATATTGGGTCTGCTGCTTATGCTCGTGGACATGTTAACAACATCAATGTTGAAGAAGCTCAGCAACAACCCGCTACCGTGATGGGTACCCTTCTCGTTAATTCCGTACCTTCTACTGTTTTATTTGATACAGGAGCATCGCATTCATTCATGTCGGAAGCATTTGCATTTTCGCATAACTTCAAGTATGAAACGATGAAACCACCGATGGTTGTTCGCACCCCGATAGGCCAATGCCGAACCACCATGCTAGTGCCAAACACCACCATTGAAATCGAAGGAATTGAATTCTTTGCTTCGCCCATCCTCCTGAAGTCTTCCACCTTATACCTCATTCTGGGAATGGATTGGTTGAAATTTCACGATGTCGCACTGTATTGTGGCACCAAGTCTGTCCAACTTTTTCACCCCTCCGGCGAGATTGTTAATCACACCACCCGAATTAACCGTAGATGCTGAAACACAGATCTTTATGATGAATGCTATGAATATCTCACCTCTGGAAGGAATTGAGAACGTTCCGGTCGTTCGTGATTTTCCCGACGTCTTCCCAGAAGAACTTCCAGGAATACCCCCGATTAGAGAAGTTGAATTTATCATCGACTTGAAGCCATGCACTGTTCCTATTGCCAAGCGCCCTTACAAGATGCCGCCACATGAACTCCTTGAACTTAAGGAGGAAATCGACAAGGCACTTCAGAAAGGATTCATTCGCCCTAGTTCCTCAGCTTGGGGAGCACCTTCTCTTTTTGTCAAGAAGAGCGATGGGACAAATCGATTGGTCCAAGATTATCAGCCCATTAACCAAGCCACCATCCAGAACAAATACCCACTTCCCCGGATCAACGATCTGTATGATCAACTTGCCAGATCCAAGGTTTTTTCTAAACTCGAATTGAGGTTGGGTTATCACCAAATCCGAGTCCGTGACGAGGACATTCCGAAGACTGCTTTCATTACTCGCTATGGTTCATACGAGTACACCGTCATGTCCTTTGGCTTAACCAATGCTCCAGCCACCTTCTCCAGATTGATGAATTATATTTTCATGGAGTACCTCGACAAGTTCGTCGTGGTTTATCTGGATGATATATTGATATATTCCAAGAATGAAGAAGAACGTGCTGAACATCTTCGTCTTATACTGGAGAAGCTTCGAGAACACAAACTCTACGCTAAGTATTCTAAGTGTGAGTTCTGGCTTCCCGAAGTAACCTACCTTGGACATGTGATTTCCAAGGATGGCACTGCCGTCACCCCAGAACGTATCCAGGCTATTCTTGACTGGACTCCTCCCAAGACCGTCAAGCAAGTGCGCAGTTTCCTCGGGCTCGCTAGCTATTGCCGCTGTTTCGTCGAGAATTTTTCCAAGATTGCCAGGCCTCTGACTAATCTTCTTCACAAAGGCGTCAAGTTCGAGTGGACAGATAAATGTCAAGAAAGTTTCCAAGCGCTCAAGGAAAAGCTAACTTCTCCCCCGGTGCTCGCTCCCCCTGATACTCAAAAGGACTTCGTGATATATTGTGACCCGTCTCGTCAAGGATTAGGCTGTGTCCTAATGCAAGAGAGCAAACTGATTGCTTATGGCTCTCGTCAGTTGCGTGCTCATGAAGACAAGTATCCAACACATGATCTCGAATTGGCAGCAGTAATTTATGCATTGAAGCTGTGGTGACATTACCTCGTCGGTAATCGTTGCGAGGTCTACACCGACCACCAAAGTCTGAAGTACCTGTTTACTCAGCCAGACCTGAATCTTCGTCAACAACGATGGCTTGAGACAATAGCCGACTTCAACATGGATATTTCGTATACCCCTGGCAAGGCTAATGTGATGGCCGATGCCTTGAGCATCAAAGCTTACTGTTCTGAACTTGAAGTTCAGGTACAACAACCACATCTGTATGAAGAGCTTGGCAAGCTGAACCTCGAGATTGTTCCTCAAGGTTACGTTAACAACCTGGTTCTCGAGTCAAGCCTCGACACCCTCATAAAGGGTAGACAGCCTCTGGACGTTGACATTGTGAAGATCAAGCAAGACATCAAAGCAGGAAAGCCCTCCTCTTTTACCATTGATACCAATGATGGTGATCCTGTGTACTTCAAGGGCCGCTTAGTAGTTCCTGTGAGCCCGACCATCATTAACTGTGGCCCGGATATCATGGAAGAAGCCCATAATTCTCCCTTGTCAATCCACCCTGGCAGTACCAAGATGTATAAGGACCTTCGTCAACGGTACTGGTGGCCTTACATGAAGCAAGACATCGCCCGCTATGTTTCTCAATGTGACGTTTGCAGTCGCGTCAAGGCCGGACATCAGAAACCTTCTGGCTGGTTGCAACCACTCCGTCCTCCTGATTGGAAGTGGGACAAAGTCAAAATGGACTTCGTCACCGGTTTTCCAAAGTCACAGAAAGGTAACGGTACCATCTTTGTCGTCATTGACCGATTCTCCAAGATTGCTCACTTCTTGCCAGTCAAGGAGACGATCACTCCTAGTCAATTAGCAAACTTTTATATATCCCGGATTGTGTCACTCCACGGTATTCCGCTGGAGATCAGTTCAGACCGTGGCAGCCTTTTCACCTCACGATACTGGAAGAGTTTCATGGAAGCCTTCGGGACTCGTCTGTCTCTCAGCACCTCTTATCACCCCTGACGAGGGGGTGACCCCACGACTCCTACGGATGAGCCTACCTGGTGTCCATGAAGGAAGAAGGCCCATGAAGATACGGCCTCGGCCCACTAGATGGCACCGACGTAGAAGTCCTCGACTCACAAGGAAGGTGCGAAGACCTGCCGTACGGAGCAAGCTAGGGTTAGGAAAGTTTACCTGTACACGTAGATGAACTCCCCGAGACCTAGCCCGGTATATAAGGGCTAGGAGGGGCGACACCAAAGACATCGAATCTCACCTGTAACCCTAGCCTTGAGCACTCCAGCCTTGGCCTCCACTGTAATCGCATCTTCCATATCAATAATATCGAGCAGGAGCGAGCCTTCTTGTTTGCCGACGAGCTATCGTCCAACCTGTGCCTCTCATGATTAACCCAGGGTCCCTGACCGTGGGATTTGCCGGGGTTGATCCCCGTCAATTGGCGCCGTCTGTGGGAACTATGCAGGTTGGGATCACGATCTCGGCGGACCCGTTTTCAGCAGGACACAACCCAAGGGCAAGAACCAGACCTAGCCCACTCGAAGGATTCAAGATCACGGCGGACATCTTCGCCACCCCATCAAGACCACTCAAGCTACAGTCACGCCAGGACCGATACTACGGTAACGGCCAAGTACAGCGCCAGCGCCGAAGGAGTCGACGACCCAGAAGAACGGCGAGGGGCCTTTACGAAGGAATCCCACTCGACGAATTGCGACGCGCAGCGGAGGACTCACAAATCTTCCGACAACCCTCCACTGCCCGGGCACCCGCCGCACATCAAGACGATGACTACGAGATTGAATCTAACGATCAGCAAAACCTCCGCAAGGTAGAAGGAATCGACGACCCGAAAGGCGCGCACGGGCATCCGCCGCCAACCAAGACAGCGACTCCGAGACACCTGTTGGCGAGTACTACGACCTAGATCGAAGGCTGGACCAATTCGCCAACCTCATCAAGAACAAAGACATGAGTCGAGGAATCGAAACCAATCCTCGCTTCCACGAACACCAGGAGGATCACGAGAAGATCTTCAGAATTTCAAGAAGGAAGAGGCACGCCGGATCTAGCAAACTCACGGCCAGAGAACATCAGCATTTCAAGCAGGACCCCGCACGATCCACAGCTTCGAGGATGACTGGGGACGCATCAGAGCAGGTCACACTTTGAGAGACTGCCGTCTGTTCAACGAGCTAGCCGATGACCTCAAGAAGGAGAAGCAGAAAGAAGACAGACGCAACCAACGACCCGAGCAATCGCCGACCTCAAACCCAGAAGAACGTCACAACCCGTCGCAAGCACAGGTACTCATGATCCAAGAAGGAAGGGTACCGCAAGCACAACGCGACGCCCAAACCCTGCAGGCCAGAGCAGCCGAGAGCATAAGAATAGACGAAGTCTACCAGCTACATGGAACGGAGACCCGCATCACGTTCTCACAGGACGACCATCCATCCGCGGTCCCAAGACCAGGCCATGCACCCCTAGTGCTCGATGCACAAATTGGAGGATACGACATGGATCGAGTATTCATGGACGGAGGCAGCAGCATGAACATCATCTTCGCCAGCACCCTGCAAAAGATGCTGATCCCACGATCAGTATGGAGAAAATCGAGCACCGAGTTTCATGGGGTAGTCCCAGGAGAAGCAGCCACATCGCTCGGAGCCGTCGAACTTGAAGTCATCTTTGGAAACCGACATAACTTCGCAAAGCACGTCTTCGAGTTCGAGGTACTCGACTGGCAATCGCAGTATCACGCGATACTGGGACGGCCAGCATTCGCGCAATTCATGGCGGTCCCACACTACGCCTACCTCAAACTCAAGATGCCAGGATCATCAGGAGTCCTCACGATCAATGGAAGCTTCATCAAATCAGATCAATGCGATCGTGACTTCCACAGGATCTCCGACACATTCGGAGCCAAACAAGAACTCAGAGAAATAGCCATGGTGACGGACAAGAGCACCCTCCCATTGGTGAACTGAAGCGAATCCAGGGAATACGGACGCGACTTCAGCATCGACAGCGACACAGTCACTTACCAAGTGCACCCGACGGATCCAGAAAAAACAGTCCGCGTGTACGCCCACCTACCAGAGGAGCAGGCAGCAGCTCTCGTCGCCTTCCTCCGAGACGAGTGGGAAATATTTGCCTGGTGCCCAGCCGACATGCCTGGGATACCACGCGAATTTGCGGAACACGCCCTACGCATCAAGCCAAACACGAGGCCAGTGAAGCAAGCGCTGAGACGATTCTCGGAGCACAAGCGCAGAGCAATCGTAGAGGAAGTCAACCGATTACTCGACGGTCAGTTCATCCGAGAAACGAAGGAAGCCACCTGGATAGCAAACCCAGTGTTGGTGCCAAAGAAGGACACGACCGTGCTGCGCATGTGCGTCGACTACGGACCAGTCAACAAACATTGGCCGAAGGACCACTTCCCCCTGCCTAGAATTGATCAGATAATCGACTCAACAGCAGGGTGTGACCTACTCTCCTTTCTGGACGCTTACTCAGGATACAACCAGATCAGGATGAAGGAAGAAGACGAAGAGCACACATCGTTCATCACCCCCTATGGAGTATTTTGCTACAGGACCATGCCCTTCGGGCTCAAAAACGCAGGCGCCACTTACCAACGAATGATGCAGGCCTGCCTAAAGGAGCAAATAGGAAGACACGTACACATCTACGTGGACGACATCGTCATCAAGACCTACAAAGCAGCCACACTACTCGACGACCTGCGCGAAACCTTCGCAGCGCTCAACAAATACAGAATCAAACTCAACCCAAAGAAGTGCGCATTAGGCGTACCGGCGGGAAAGCTGCTTGGCTACATGGTCTGCGCTCGCGGAATCGAGGCAAATCCCGAGAAAGTCCAAGCCATCACCCGCATGCAAGAACCAACCGACGTCAAAGGAGTGCAGCAGCTCACTGGAAAACTCGCAGCTCTCAGCCGCTTCATCAGCAGGCTAGGAGAACGCACGCTGCCTTTCTATCAACTGCTCAGGAAAGGAAAGAAATTTGAGTGGACGGAGGAAGCCTGCCAAGCATTCGCGGACCTGAAAAACACACTCTCAACTCCACCAATCCTGGCGGTACCCAAGGAACGAGAGAAGCTATACCTCTACGTGGAAGCACGCATCAGTGTAGTAAGCACGGCGCTCGTTGTCGAACGCGCAGAAGAAGGAAAGGTCCAGAGCATCCAGAGACCAATCTACTACCTCAGCATGCTCCTGACCAAATCCCAGCAGCGGTACCCACACTATTAGAAGCTTCTACTAGCCATCTTCATGACTTCAAGAAAGGTGTCCCAATACTTCGACGAGCACCCTATCACAATCGTGAGCAGCGCACCACTTGCTGACATACTAAAAAACCCTGGAGCAACCGGGCGAGTCGCCGAGTGGAACATCGAGCTCAGCCCACGAGACCTGCAGTACAAGCACCCAACAGCCATCAAAGCCCAAGTACTCCCAGACTTTCTGGTTGAGTGGACGGAGGTTCAAACACCAGCCCCCCCAGACCTATCAAGCTCATGGTCAATGTTCTTCGATGGGTCCAAGAGACAACAAGGAGACAGGGCAGGAGTCGTACTCATTTCCCCCAAAGGAACAAAGCTGAAATACGTCCTCCAGATCAACTTCAGTCACGCTTCCAACAACGAAGCAGAATACGAGGCACTCCTACATGGCATGCGCATGGCCAAAACATGCGGAGCCACTCGCCTCATAATTTATGGGGACTCCAATCTCGTCGTCCAGCAGACGATGAGAAACTGCAACGCAATAGCCGACAACATGGTGGCCTACCAGAAGCTCTACAACGAACTCGAAGGAAATTTCGACGGTTGCGAGCTCAACTACATCACCAGGGAAAACAACACAGAAGCCGACGAGCTCGCGAACATCGGTTCGACCTGGGCGCCTGTCCCACCTGGCGTTTTTCTCGAAAGCATCAACCGGAGATCCATCAAGGCGCAGGCAGCAACACCTAAAGCGGTTGTGGACGGCGAAGACGCACCAGAAATAACGCAGGTGGCAGCAGCAACACCATCAGAAGAAACAAGCACCAGCGCACCCGACAGCACAGCCCTGACAGAGTTCGAAGGGCCTATCTGGACAAAACCGTTCCTCCGATTCCTAATCGAAGGCACGCTACCACAAGACGTGGCCGAAGCACGACGCGTCAGCTGACGATCCAAAGCATTTACTATGATCAACAGACAACTATACAAGCGCAACATCACCCAGATACTCCAAAGGTGCATTGATGAAGAGGACGGCAAAGCCCTATTGCTAGAAATCCACGAAGGCACCTGCGGGCACCACGCGAGCAGTCGAGTGCTCGTGTCGAAAGCATTCCGAGCTGGATTCTACTGGCGCACAACCATGAAAAACGCAGAGGAAATCGTGCGACGTTGCGTCGCGTGTCAAAAATTCGCCAACAGGCCACACGCTCCCGCATCAGAGCTCAAGACCATACCACTATCCTGGCCGTTCGCCACCTGGGGACTCGACATGGCGGTCCCACTAAAGAAATCATCAAAGGGCGGAAGAACACATCTGCTCGTCGCAGTCAACAAGTTCACCAAGTGGATCGAAGCAGTGCCCAGCACCAGCTCTACAACGCTCACGGCTGTAAACTTCATCAAATCGATCATCTTCAGATTCGGAGTGCCGCACAACATCATCACGGACAACGGCACGAACTTCACGGCCGCAGAATTTCAGAACTTTTGCGAAGAACTAGGCATCAAAATCAATTATGCATCAGTCGCGCACCCACAGTCCAACGGCCAGGTGGAAAAAGCAAACGGCCTTGTCTGTGGAGGAATCAAGGAAAGGCTCCTCGCACCACTCGAGCAAGCCGCTGGCAACTGGGTAGAAGAACTCCCCGCGGTCCTGTGGAGCTTACGAACCACGCCAAACACCGCGACCCAATACACACCCTTCTTTATGGTGTACGGGGCAGAGGCAGTCCTTCCACATGACCTCAAATTAGGTGCACCCCGGGTCACCGGATACGGGGAAGAAGAAGCATTATGAGACGACAAAGATACGACTAACGAAGCAAGAGACATAGCTCTGGAAAAATCAAAAGGGTACCAAGACAAACTGCGTACCTACCAATGTAGTCGACTGCGCACCAGAACCTTCAACAAAGGTGACCTAGTGCTACGACTAATACAAGAGAAGGTCCACAAACTTGCCCCCCAATGGGAAGGACCATTCATAATCTCAGAAGTCATCGGACGCGGCGCCTACAGACTGAAGAACCCAAAGACAGACGAGGACGTGGGCAGCCCATGGAATGTAGCAAACTTGCGACTATTCTATCCATAAGCCCCTATCGGTCGGACATGACTGGCAACTCATGTAAAACGCTTAACAACAATAAAATAAGTGTCGCCCAAATACTGCCATCTCAAAGCACTCGGGGGCTGAAGAGGAAACCCCCTCGAGCAACTGCTATCGCACTCGCGATCTTAATCAAAGTACTCGGGGGCTGAAGAGGAAACTCCCCCCCGAGCAACTGCTATCGCACTCGCGATCTTAATCAAAGTACTCGGGGGCTGAAGAGGAACCCCCCCCCCCCCGAGCAACCGCCATCGCACTCGCGATCTTAATCGAAACACTCGGGGGCTGAAGAAGAAACTCCCCCCCGAGCAAATCTATCGCTCACGCGATCCTAACCGAAGCACTCGGGGGGTTGAGGAGAAAACCCCCGAGAAACTCCATCGCACGCGCAATATTAGTCGAAGCACTCAGGGGCTTAATAATAAAAACCCCCTGAGCAACGCTATCGCCTACACGACCTCCTTCATGAAGCACTCGGGGACTCGAACACAAATCCCACCCGAGAGACGACAATCAACACTCCCATGGCATCCAAAACACTTTTGAAGAAACTTTGGAGGAAGCACAAGTTCATCCAGTCTTCACCCGATCGCCAACGATCACCTAAAGACTCGGGGGCTACTCCCATCAGAAGCGCTGCCACGCACTCGATAAAAGACAACAAAGGAAACAAAACTCTAGCCTACTCCTGACCCTTCGTCTCAAGCGTAGCCTCGGGGGCTACTCCCATCGGGAGCGCTGTCGCGCACCCGATAAAAACCCACAGTACCAAGTACAAGATGGACCCGAAGACAGCTCCCAGCCGCAAAAGACTCGAACGTAACTCTCAGGATTCAAAGACAACTCCTGATGGTGAAGACACAGTTCTCGGTGGCACAAAGGCCCAAATATACACAAAGGACAAAACATGGTTTACATCATAGATGTCATCTTCAATACAAAAAAGGACTCAACTACATTTGGATAGAAGGAAGCTCCTGTTACAAGAGGAAATCACCCAAGGAACTATGACTTCTACATGTGTGCCCATGAGGGGTAATGAACCCTAGTACAAGAGCATCATCACAGACAAAGTAGGGATGGAAGCAACAGGCTCATGATGTCAATGACATAACAAAAGGTGAAGCTCGACTTATTTGGGGAGCCACTGGAGAAGCTGCTCCACCAGCTTCTTCTCCTGCTCCTCTAGCTTCTTCTCCAGCTCTGCCCAAACTGCCGGCGAAGATGACGCCGCCGCCTCCAGTTCTACAAGGTCGCCTGCCGCGCTCGTTTAACCAGTGGTTTGATGTCGAAGTATTCTTCAGAGGCAGAGGAGGAAGCAGTTGAAGACGGCTCACCACCACCACCATAAGAGTCCCTGGAGGAAGAAGCAGTTGAAGATGCAGGTGAAGGACTCCTCGACTTCATGGAGCTGTCGCTGCTCGACTCCCGCCCATGCGAATCCATGCTATTGCCACTCGGATCGAATGCACGGACAATGACAGTGCTCTCACCGTCAAAGCGACAACTGAGCATATCAACATACCGCAAATTCAACCGCCGAGCAAACAAACCCCAACCAGAGCCAAGAAAAATCAAGCGAGAGCTATCAACCTCCAACTCAACATAAGAAGGAGACCGACAGCTCCCCTGAAGGTGCAGAAACAAGCCATCCAAGCCACGTTCAGAGACAATGGCAGAAAAAGCAGAGGGAAGAAGGATGCGATTGGCACTTTGGCCACGAATACGCAAAATAAAATCATAGCGCCAGAATCCCTCCTCCAAGGGAGAGAAGGAAGGCACTGGCACCACACCATGACGACCTCCACGACATGAGCGTGGTGTGCGGCCACCACGTCCACGACGACCACGGCCACGGCCAAACACCTTGCCTAGGAACCATGAGCGGAAGAAGGGATGAAGAAAGAGGTGAAGCAGCGAGTTGGATAGAAGCGTGGAAAAGAAAGGCCTATTTATAGAAACAACTATCATCAAAACACGGAGAAGCCAAAACGACAACAACAATTAATTCAAAGACCAATCGTCCCAGCCGTCTGGAACTCCAAGACGAAGATGCTTTCCCACGAGAAACATTGTACGCAGGGCGCGTCAATTCGCGTGCATTTCCAACGCACGTATGGGAAACCCAACCGGCGCCTGCCGCACGCCACAAACGACCATCATTATGACCGGTCCTCGAGACGTGACGGTTCACTGGCAACGCATCACTGACAACCATCAAACAGAGGCATCACTATCCCTGATGAGCGGCGAAGAAAACCAAACAGCAAGGCGTACTCAGTACGCCATCAAGGCCCAAAAATTCCATCTTTCAGATATTTTTCCCAAGGAAGAAAAAACATCTTACTCCCATCGGGAGCATACATCATAAGAGTCTCGGGTGCTCCCTCACCTAAAGGTCAGCCACGTGCTCGAGTGAACACTCGCACCAATGAGAGTCTCGGGTGCTCCCTCAACCCGACGTAAAGACAAACAAGCACTCGCCAAGACTATATGGCGCTAAGATTCTCGGGTGCTCCCTCACCTCAAGAGTCGAAAAAGGCATTCGAGTGATTACTCACAAAAAACCCCCCGACTGAGCACCCGAAATAAAGCTCCTCGGGTGAAAGAGTGAACAACTTGCTTGATGTTTTGTTCCAAGTGGGTGCAATGCTATAAGGCTCCGCGCCTCAAAAAACACACTTTCCTAGAACACGATACACTGTGCCCAGATGCCACGCAAGATTAGCGTGTAGGTAAGACCCCGCTGCGAAGTACGGCCGGGCTGGGACTTGCCGAAGAGCGATTTCACTCCCAACCTTTCCCATGCGCAGAGCATGATAGATAAGTCGGGCGGACGCGCCTTAGGATACACACATTACTCGCAGCAAATGAACACCGTAAGACCTGAAGCGGCCGGACTTTTTCTCGACACCAGTGTTCCAAGCTCACGTTGAGGGACGTGGGTTTGATTGGGCTACTGTGGTATTTTCCCTAGTGTAATTCACCAAGGCTCGACCCGTCGACTCCTTGGGCCCTTTCAGCTTAGCATCCCTCGAAACAGGTTTTGTCATGGCCACCAGACTGCCAGCGACCCACGGATGAACCGTGCATATCAATAAACGACAAGTGAATGTACTCGAGTACCTGCGCGACTCTTCGAGTCCCCCAGGCACTCGGGGGCTACTGACGAGGGGGTGACCCCACGACTCCTACGGATGAGCCTACTTGGTGTCCATGAAGGCAGAAGGCCCATGAAGATACGGCCTCGGCCTACTAGATGGCACCGACATAGAAGTCCTCGACTCACAAGGAAGGTGCGAAGACCTGCCGTACGGAGCAAGCTAGGGTTAGGAAAGTTTACCTGTACACGTAGATGAACTCCCCGAGACCTAGCCCGGTATATAAGGGCTAGGAGGGGCGACACCAAAGACATCGAATCTCACCTGTAACCCTAGCCTTGAGCACTCCAGCCTTGGCCTCCACTGTAATCGCATCTTCCCTATCAATAATATCGAGCAGGAGCGAGCCTTCCTGTTTGCCGACGAGCTATCGTCCAACCTGTGCCTCTCATGACTAACCCAGGGTCCCTGACCGTGGGATTTGCCGGGGTTGATCCCCGTCAACCCCCAGTCGCAAGGCCAAGTTGAACGAGTCAATCAAGTGCTGGAAGACATGCTTCATGCTTGTGTCCTTTCATTCGGCATGAAATGGGAGGAATCTCTCCCGTACGCGGAATTCTCGTACAACAATAGCTATCAGGCTAGCTTGAAGATGGCCCCCTTCGAAGTTCTATACGGACGTAAATGTCGAACCCCCCTGAATTGGTCAGGAACTGGGGAACGGCCCTACTTCGGACCAGATCTTGTCCAACAAGCTGAAGATCAGCTTCGCGCTGTGCAAGAAAACCTCAAGGCCTCCTAGTCTCGTCAGAAGAGCAACTATGACCGCAAACACCGGGAAATGGAGTATCAACCTGGTGAATACGTTTACCTCCGTATCACTCCCATGAGGGGCACTCATCGCTTCGGTATCAAGGGCAAGTTGGCTCCTCGCTACATTGGCCCGTTCCGTATCCTTTCTAGGAGTGGACCCGTGGCATACCGGTTGGAATTACCGCCGAACCTCTCCCAAGTCCACGATGTCTTCCGCCGCCGCTGCTTCAAGGACCCTATCCGCGAAGTGGAAGATGATATGATCGAGCTGCTACAAGACCTGACTTATCGAGAACATCCGAGCCGCATTCTCGATCAGTCTGAACGTCGAACCCGCAACAAGACCGTCAAGTTCCTCAAGGTTCAGTGGTCGAATCATTCTGAAGATGAAGCCACCTGGGAACGCGAAGATCGCATTCGCGATGAATACCCCGATCTTTTCCTTGCTACCACTTAAATTCTCGGGACGAGAATTCTTGTAGTAGGGGAGATTTGTAACACCCTCAGTTTCTGTAACAGTAATCACTTTGACAGTTGAATATTACTGTTGCTAATCCTAGTTGCTAATCATGCCTTGATCAAACTTTGCCTCTGATCATATTCAAACCATGATGGTTGATATTCAAAACCATATGCGTAATTCACCTTGATCACTTGGAATCAAATCAAGTCCAAAACTCCTTTTGATTGATAATAAAAACAATGTGGTAGATGGAAGTTCATCCAAAAATGATGAAACCAATTTTGTAAAATGCCACAAATCAATAGAACCATGTTGGACCAACTTGGGTATTTTTGTGAGCTATGAATTAATCAAAACAATTCCAACAGTATCCTAAAAATCCCACCTTGAGCATTTATTAAATAAAAGAAATAGCAAATGGATTTCTTTTGCCTCCAAAACTTTTGTGGCAACGGTATATAGTGCAGCATAAATATACAAGCAACTTTCATGTTTAGCAAAAATGCCTAAGCCATTTAATAAAATACAAAAGTAAAGCACAGAAAAGGAAAAATATAAGAAAACAGAAAAACCTATCCTACGCTGTGGGCGAGGCCCAGCTCGGCCCAACCTCCCCCTTGTCTTCTTCCCCCAACTGCCCCCTCACTTGCTCCCGTACGGCCGAGCCCGCCGTCGATGCTGGCGAGCCGGTCCCGGCCCCACCTGCTCCCTCGAGTCGCGGAGACGATAATCTCGAGCCCCAGCTCACCCCGGACACGTCCGCCCGCATTTCCCCTCCCCCTTCAGCTCGCCATCGTCGGGGGGAAATCTCCCGTGCGCCGCCGTCGCCATTTCCATGGCCTCGCGTGGCCACTGACTTCCCCGTGCGACAACAACGTGTCTGGCGTGCGTGCGGTGGTCGACTTCGTCTGCGTGCGCTTGGAATTGCGGCGGGATCGAATACAATGAGCACGGCGTCTTCTTCTTCTTCGCCTTCGGCGGGATCCACGACGAATTCCGGCCACAGCAAGCCCGCATCGAGCCTGTTGCTGCCTCCTTCGTGCTCCTGGTGAGCTCCCCGTTCACCGCCAAGCCTCCCCTTAGCCCCTCCGCCTCCGTAGCTAGCCGCGCCATTAGGGCAGGAGCTTGTCGCCGCCGGCGAGCTCGTAGCCGTGCTCCCATGCCGTTCCAGCGCACAATTTTGGCACGCACACGTTCGTAGTGCTTCGTAGGTTCGATTCCACCCCGTGGTGCGCCCGATTTCGTCTCGGTTGGCGATTTTCCATTGCTGACCGTGGACAGCCGCCGCCTCCGTCGTCCATGCGCTCGTCTCCGGCGACCTTGGCTCACGACTAGGGTAGGGCTGGACGCGGCTCGTCGTGTTGCGCACGTAGGAGCAAGCGGCAGGCAAAACCATGCCCTGTGGCGTGCTCTGGCTCGACCTCGTCGGCGCTCTGTCGCCGGCGAGCTCGCCGGAGTCACTGCCATGCGGGGCCCTCTGGTCAGATACGTGATTAGCACTAACCCCTGCCCCCTGTGTGTAGGACAGTGGACCCCCCCGGCTAATCTCACTGTTAGGCTTAACAGAAAATTAAACCCCCCTGGGTCACTTACTGGTGGGCCCAGCCCTTTAACTTAATTAAACAGATTAATTAGCCCATGTGTCTATGACACCTGGGCCCCACCTGTCATTTGGTTATTTAAAAGATTTAAAGAAATTTTAGTGGCTGACATGTGGGTCCCACATGTCCGGCACTGTTTTGGATAATGTTGATATAATAATAAAAAGAAATTTAGAAAATCATTTGAATTGATTTAAAACTTTGAAATTCAGTATCTTTTAAACCGTAACTCATATTCAAAAACTTTATACATCAAAATTGATCAGAAAAATATAACGAATACGAATACGCTATCCGTATGTATACCACACCCCTCTAACGCAACGAACATCGAACCGTCCCCCTCCGGACCGACTGTCCGATGATTGCCCGATACCGATAAACTACCTGGATGAATTTATTCTGAACACGAAAGTTGTTCAGAATGGATCAACTAACACGGATACACCTTTCACATGTTTGTCGGATGTCCAGGATACCTTCGGAATGATACCTTCCCCCTCCGGACACCCTGTCCGATAATCACCCGGAGCTGGCAGTTCATCCCCGAATGAATTCCTGCTTCGGGCAACGTGCATTGCACTGCGTTAGAACACCGTTAGAATTGCATCTGTCATGTCATGCATTTTTTTGTATATGCTTGCTTTGTATCTACTGTTTCCCCCCCATAATCTCCGATAGACCCCGCTGCTGCCGCCGACTACACCGCTGCTGAGTACGACTACTTCGTCGATGACCCTACCCCTACCGTCGAGCTTCCAGGCAAGCAGAGCCATTCTCTTCCCCAGATATCGCCTACCTTTCCGTACGTTCTTGCACTAGGCATTGTTACTGCTACTGCTACGTTACTGCTGCCATTGTTTCTTGTATAGCCGCTCTAGGTACCTGAGCAACGGTTGTCCGTCAGGTAAGAAGTCGGACGACCCAACGGTGCCCGCGAGTGGTATTGCGACGGGACAACAGGGAGGGTACGACCAGTGTACCGGGGTGCTTGGCCCCTGATCGTTGGCCGCGAGAGTTACCAAACCACGAAAGTCGAGCTCCTCCAGGAGCACACGCGAGACAAGGTAAGGAGACGGTTCACCTTGTTGGAAACCGCAGAGACTTGGTGGGACGACAGGGCAGGCACCGATATACTGGTGGTCCTAACTGTTGTCGTTGTCCGCAGGTCAGTTAAGTCGAGGCAACAATAATGGTTATCCCGCAAGTTAATAAAATGACAAATGGTTCGGCCGATGACTTGAGTAGCCTTTTGGCTTATACGCGCTGCCTACACGTGGGAATTACGAGTTACGGGTTCCTCTGCTTCGTAGTGTCGTCCGAGGACTCTTCAGACGTCAGCAGTACCGCGGCCTGCGCCGGGAAGTGGTGTTGTCTTATTTGCTCGCGCGGTGGTGTCTTATTTGGATTTGCTTGAACTTCACCGGCCAGCCTCGCACCGTGCAGGAGTACGTCGAGGTTAGGGTCCAAAGCCTCGCGTACATAGGATATAGTTCGGCGGATGACCTCTCTGTTGAGTTTGAAAGATGGGCTACGAAGTGTCGGATAGCCTCGGTGGAGCGTTCCCTAACAAGGTTCCCGCCACCCTGGAGATCCGTGTGTGTAGTGTAACACAAGTGCACCCCTGCAGGGAAGATTAATCTATTCGAATAGTCGTGTCCACGGTAACAGGACGCTTTATGCTGAAGCTGGATCTTACCACTACAAACTATTATTATTAAACTGTATGGTTTCGGGTTTTCTTCCTCGCTGGGATGTCGAGGAGGTGATCTCGGAGGCATTGCTAATTATTACAACTTACTATTATACAATGCTGCAGCAACTTCTGCTGCATTGTTACTTTATTCTCTCCTCATGCTGCAAGACTCGTCAGAAGATGCTAGTCTTCGATAGGCCTAGCTTCTTACCCTTATTCTGATTTCTATCTTGCAGTCCACTATATATAGCCTCCCCTTTCCATTTGATACAATGCATAATTGCTTAGTAGAGGACGTAAGACTCGCGGGTATGCTAGATACTCACCTTTGCTTTATTTCCCCCCTTTTTTTTGCCTGATTGGCCGCTGCAGTCGACGTTGGAGCCCAGGAGCAGGAGTACCCCGGAGGCGACTACTACGACGTCGAGTTCCCCGTCGACCAGGAGTAGTTCGGTGGATCCCAGGAAGGAGGCCTCGTCTTTTCGATCTATATCTCTGATGTCATTTGTGTTAGCCTTCTTAAGGCAAAACTTGACTAATTATGTCTGTACTCAGATATTATGGCTTGTATGACTTATTTATTCGGATCCTCGTGATCCCTGGTATTGAAACATATTTGTTTATCCTTTTGTGTTTAGTGTTGTGCTGTGATATTATCATCGTGGCACCCTAATCTCAGCCGTGTACCCTGCGTGTATGATTACTGTACACGGATTAATTTTGGGGGCGTCACAAAGACATACCTGGAGGTGGGGCCTGTGGGCCCCAGGCGCCCTGTGGGCGCGGCCAGGGGGCCAGCTGGCCTCCTGGGCCACTGGTGGCCCCCCTGGTCAGCCCCAGGTGCCTCTGGGTCACTCCCGGCATGGAAATTTTTATTTTTATTTTTCTGAAATTTTTCTGGCAACTTCACTGTTGAAAAAATTTCGGAGTTCAAAAGGCTGCGAAACTTTCTGAAAACTTGGAGCAGTGATTAGAGTTGTGAAGCTTCAAAAACATATAAACTTGGTACAATAAGAAAAAATAAAAGCTAAAAGACATGCAAACATAACAACCTCTACTTTTTAGTTATATAAAACTCATCTAATAGTAAGGTTGATCAAGTCCTACTACGAAACAAGCAATACATAGAGTAAAAAGTTTCACTTACTATGAAGCATTCATGGTACCTTCACTTTAATGGATATTGTCCCCACCATAATGGTTTTTTATTTGTGGTGCACATGTAGAGGACAATCCCCCTCACCAATCTTCACGGTCTCGATATTCTCTATAGAGTTGAGGCCATGCCTTTTGTCAATCTTCTTCGGAAAATACACCGTGTGTTCTTTATCATTCACATTAAAAGTAACCTTTCCTTTATTGCAATCAATAATAGCACATGCGGTGTTAAGAAAAGGTCTACCATGAGTAATAAACATGCTCCCATCCTCGGGCATGTCAAGCACAACAAAATCAGTAAGGATTAAACAATTAGCAACTTCAACGGGAACATCCTCACAAATACCAATGGGAACGGTTGTTGACTTGTCAGCCATCTGAAGAGAGATATCTATAGGGATTAGTTTTTCTAAACAAAGCCTCTTGTAAAGAGAGAAGGGCATAACACTCACTCCTGCTCCGAGACCACATAAAGCAGTCCTGACATAATTATTCTTTATGGAGCAAGGAGTGGTGGGTATACTTGGATCACCAAGCTTCTCAGGAATCTTGCCACTAAAAGAGTAGTTAGCAAGAATAGTAGATATTGCTTCATCAGGAACTTTTCTTTTATTAGTAACAATATCTTTCATATATCTCGAATAAGGAGGTAACTTAATAGCATCAGTCAAAGGGATTTGAAGAAAAAGAGGTTTCATCCACTCACAAAACTTATTGTAATGCTCTTCTTCTTTAGTTTTAAGAGACTTACCTGGAAAGGGCATGGGTTTCTGTACCCATGGTTCTCTTTCCTTCCCATGTCTTCTTGCGATAAAGTCTTCTCTAGTGTATTTCCTGCGTTTATCGAGTGCTTATTCTTCTCGAACTTCGGGTGGATCATTCTTTTCAATATCCTTGTCAGGCTCAACACTGTCTTTAGTCTCAGCATCGGAGGTAGATATACTATTTGGATCATTGGAATTGTCAGCTTCTTTGTGCTTTTTCTTCGGAGATCTAACAATTTCTTCTTCCCGTATTTGAGAATCTTGCTCGATCCTCTTCGGATGTCCTTCCGGATAGAGATGATCTTGAGTGCTAGTTCCTCCTCGGGTTTTAATCCTGAAGGCCTGTATATCCGTTTTGGCATTATTAGCAAGCAACTGTTTTTGCACATTAGAAATTTGTTCGAGCTGAGTTTGAACCATATGAAAGTGCTTCACAAGGACTTTAACATCATTAACTGTTCCACCTAGAACATCAAGCAAGGTTTTGATAGCAAGAGAATTATCATGCAACTGACTTTGTATCCTCTCATTAAAGTGATTTTGCTTCATAATGAAATTATCAAGCTCATCTAAACATTGATCACGAGGCTTACCATGAGGAATGTCACTTGCATTGAAATCTAAAAGAGAGTGTATCTCTACCATTGGAGGGTGAATGGTAGGCTCACACAACTTCTCAATAGGCGGTAGATTCTTTACGTCTTAAGTTTTAATACCCTTCTCTTTAATAGAATTCTTTGCTTCTTGCATATCTTCGGGGCTTAGGACAAGCATGCCCCTCTTTTTTGGTGGTGGAGGTGGTTCAGGGACGGACCAATCTTCGTGGTTCTTGGCAATCTTTCCCATTAATTCTTCTGCATCGTCCGGTGTTCTTTTCCTGAAAACACAACCAGCACAACTGTCCAAATAGGATCTAGATTCATCCATGTCCCGGTCTAGCCTGGATCAGACTGCAATACCTCCCCCAAGCTTTAGGGAGGTTCTCATCCTGCAACTTTTTAAAGTTATAAATTCTTCGTAAAGCAGCATGTTGCATATGAGCAGGAAAGTACTTATCAACAAAAGAGTGAGCTAAGTCTTGAGGACTCCTAATGGAACCACATGGTAGTGCATCATGCCATGCTTTAGCACCTTCCTTTAAAGAGAAAGTAAGAAGCTTAGTAACATAGAAGTTTCGTATCTTTTCATCTGTAGTAAACAAGCCACCCAACTCAGTGAGTTTGGTCAGGTGCGCAATAGCATCATCATTTTCTTTGCCATAAAATGGGTCAGCTTCAACCATAGAAATAAGTGAAAGATCAAAAGAGAAATTATAATCAGGGTCATCGATGCATATAGGAGATGTAGCAAATTTAGGATCAGGAACGGTCTTGTTCTTCAAGGAGTGTTTTTTGAGAAGCTTCTTAATAGCATCAGGGTCAAAGTCGACAAAGTCTGTTAGCTCCCTGCATAAATCATCATCAAGTATAATATAATCATCATCAAGGAGTCTCTCCTTGAGTTTACTCAAATCAGGATAATTGTAAGTTCCATCAAAAGGGTAGCAAGTATCGGGAATTTCAATTCCAGATTTTTTTGCAGCAACAGCGATCTGTTCTCAAGAGCGTGACCAAGTGAACCAATATCATCAAGAGTAGTAGAAGCATCATCAAAAGTATCGGACATAGTAACAGATTCAGTGGAAGCATCATGTGGTGGAATCAAGTGTAGCACTAGTGTTCAGAACCGTACCTTTTCTCGTACGGGATGGTAAGATCGGGACCTTGGGGTCTTCTTTCTTACCCATAGTAGATAAATTGCAGCAGGTAAAATACTTCAAGTAGACTTGTGAATAAAGCTATGCTCCCCGGCAACGGCGCCAGAAAACAGGCTTGATAACCCACAACTGCAGGGGATCGAGATAGTGTTCGCGGGTAAGATAATCCAATTTCTAGATTCGACTCAAGGGGAGCCAAAGAATACCCACAAGCCTTAACAGTGGAGTTGTCAGTTCCACCGCACCTGAGATACACTTACTTGCAACAACATATCAGTAGTAACTGCGATATGGAGGTGATCATAGCGACAGTAATAGTGGCGGTGAAATAGAGACAATAAAATAGCAAAAGTAAACAGCTAGTAACCAGCAGAAATAAAACACTGTAGGCTAGGGAGATGGATGGTTGGGAGCTGCATGGATAAGATACATCATTTATTTAACTTGGGGCAAGGTACCCAGAAAAGTAAAGATCATCTAGGCATAAATCAAACATCAGGCATGTACCCCACATGTAGTTGTACGTGCTTGCAATAAGAACTTGCACAACATCTTTTTCCCTACCATCCCGCTACGAACGGGGCCAAAAGGAACTTATGGAGATTAAGGTGATCCTGTCAAAGAGCACCGGAAAAAAGCATTAACAATCAATGGATACATGGAATCCTCAAACTATAGTCCATCCCCTTTGGTGTCCCAAGCTGTCACCTTTGGGATCGCTGGTTCCGGACTATAACAGGTGCATACAACTCATAGATAGGATGAAGAACACAAATATATTCATGCAAACACATAGGGTTCAGATCTGAAATCATGGAACTCGGGCCAAAAGTGACAAGCATTAAGAGAAACAAGTTGAAGCAAAGATGATAAACACCAATCTAGATGATAGGCAACATGCCCCCAACAATCTGATAAACTATTACATGATCTAACTCATCCAATCCCCACCATCCCCTTTTCCTACAGCAGGGAATTACTCACACATGGATGGAGAAGTCATGGAGGGAGGATGGAGTGGTGATGATGATGACGATGGCGATGATCTCCCGTCACCGGAGGCCAAAACAGCCTCTAGATTAGCCCTCCCAGAGAAGAACAGAGGGTGGTGGCGGCTCCGCGACGTGAATTGGAAAAACGACTTCTGTTTCGGGGTTTCTCCGTCACGGGAATAAATAGGAGCCTCGGTAGGGCACTAGAGGATGGAGGAGGCCCCCAGGCGGCCAGAGGGCGCGGCCCCACCCCGGGCCGCGCTAGGGGGGCGCCTGGGGCCCCCTTGGCTTCCCTCTGGTCCCACTTCTGGCATAATGGCCCCTCGGGTGCATGGATTTTCTTTGTTTTTTCTGGGAATTTTCTGAGACGTCCAAAAATCCATTTTCCCGCGCACAATAAAACCATACAGGCTGCTCTGCTGAAAACAGCGTTAGTCCGGGTTAGTTTCGTCCAAATCATGCAAGAATGAGGGAAAAACAATAGCAAACGTGTTTGGAAAAGTAGATACGTTTTAGACGTATCAAACGTTATGCTCAATTGTGGGTACATGCCCCCTGATGACACGCTTGAGTGACAGAAACATGAGTCTAGGGGATGTGATGTGGCCGCAAGGGGGAAAAAAACGGTGCGTGTAACCGCGGTTGCAAGGATTGTTTACTTTACGCAAAGTTCTTTTTAATGCAGTTGTCTGTTGCTTTGGGTTTACACTTTGGGTGGGGCTCGCAACTTAATACCAGCGAGATGTTCTGGATGGATATCTCAAGGTGGATGATTAGTAGTAGATGCAGATGGATTTCGGTCTACTTATTTTGGCGTACTGCTCATGCTTATGAGCCTCTTCCTTTCTTTTGTAGCATTATTAGCATTGAAGTGCATTTATAATCCTGTCAATTTCCCATCTGTAATTTGTTTACCTCGCATAGCAGTTTTATCGTCTTTTGGGAGAGAGACATCACTAGTGAACATCACGGGACCTCAGTCCATATTCTCATCACTGTTTACACACTCATTTATTTTTAAGTATTTACTTTCAGCTGCTATTATCATTATCATTATCCCTTGTGTTTGATCCTTTGTAAACAACAAGACCGAAGAGATTGACAACCTCTTTGAACTTCGTTGGGAGAAAAGTTATTAGTGTCTGTGTGCAGGTCCATGTCAAGTAAGCAATCTTGAAGATTGTGAACGGCTCCATTGTTCACTTCACCACCTACTTATTATCGTCGGAGTCCTACTGGTCGATACTCAACCTTGGTTTCCTCACCAAGGGAAACTTGCCGCTACGCTGCATCTCACCTTCCACTTGGGGTAACCAACGAAGGGTGAGAAGGTATTATCATCTCTTGCGTATCAAGCAAATTTCTGGCGCCGTTGCCGGGGACTCCGAGTGATAAGATAGGGGAGCTGCCCACTACCTTTTACCTTTACGTTTTACTCTTGTTTGTTTACTTTTCTGTTTTTATCTTTGTGTCTTATATCTTGCGAGTAGCTGTCATTATGTCTGGTCCTTTTTCCTTTGTTGAGACAGAGGTTCTCACCTTTAAACAAAAAGGTGGTGAAAGTTTAAAAGATGCTTGATATAGAATTAATGATTCTCAGAAAAGAGCCACCAAGAAGCAATCCACTACTATCCTGCTTAGAAATTTTTATGTTGGCATTACTCCATGGAATAGGTTCATACTAGATAATGCTATCAATGGGAATTTCCTAGAAGCCCCAATTTGGGAGTCTCTTAATGTTATTGAAAATCTTGTTGGAAATCTCCCTGTTGTTAGCATACAAGAAGATATAACTCTAGCTCACATTATGAAAAAACTTGAAAAGATAGAGTTAGAAATACCAAGTATAACTAGGATAAATGAGTTGGATCGCAAGATTCAAGGGAATTTGAATAGGCTTGATAGCTCCATGCTTAAAATTATTAAAACTTTGGAGACAATAAAATTCCATGATATTGATCCTTCTAGGATTGATAAGATTGAGGAAATCATTAATACTCTAGGAACTACTTTCTCCTCAATCAAACCAAAAAAGGTAGCAACTCCGGCAAGAAAGGAACCCAAGTTCCATTATGTCCCTAAGGTTCCCCGACCTAAAATCCACCCATTGCCAAGGAAGTTGAAAGCGTGAAAACTTTGGAAGAAATAACTCTCTTTGATAAATTTATAAATGAAACTTCCATTGATTTTCCGCCTTTTGGTTTTCTATCTAGAAGTATCTTCATTAGGACTTTATTTAAAAGACCTCTTAAGACTAGTTGTACAATTGAAGAGCTTTTTGATGATCTTGATTATGGTTCGATTGATACAAGTTGATCTTTTGCCTTATGCCTAGCTTAAAGGCGTAAAAGAAAGCGCTTGTTGGGAGGCAACCCAAGATGTTTTTACTTCTGTTTTTAGCGGTCTTGATGATTGTTACTACTGTAGCAACATCATTGTATCTTTATTTTCAAGTTTTGTGCCAAGTTATACCCTCATATGACAAGGGAAGTGAAAGTTGTGACATGCTGTCAGAAAACAGATTATGTCTTCGTGACGGGAAAAATCGGATAAAATCACTAGTTCATTTTTTTGAGCTGAATTGTTTACACAGCGTTCTCTGTACAATCTCGGAACTTTCTTATGTTCTGAGTTTTTTGAATTGAGTTGCATAAGTACCCCTTAAAAAATCGTTACTACCAGTTGTTCTATTTTTCACAGATTCTGCCATGTTTTGTCTCTCCTTACTTTTGAAAACCTTAAGCTTGGTTTTTCTTTGCAAAAAACTTTTGAAAATCTTGAGAAATAGTAACTCTTCAAGAATATCTTTATATCCAGTGGGGAAAAATATTTTATTAAGGGTACTAACCTCTCTAATCAGCTTATGATGACTTATGTATGAAGGGAGTTTTCAAGTGTGCGATGGAAGATGATGAAAGAAGATTCGGGAGTGCCAAGCGCTCAAGCTTGGGGATGCCCCCATGCATCCCCAATAAATATTCAAGGAGACTCAAGCGTCTAAGCTTGGGGATGCCCCCCTGCATCCCCTTTTCCATCAACAATCATCAGTTCGTCCTTCGTCTCACTATATTTTTATCACTTCATGCATTATGTGCTATGCTTGGAGCGTCTCTCTCTTAGGTTTTATTTTTAGTTTTCTATAGCTTTGCTTTCTGTTCATAACAAGTTAGACACCGTATTACTTTGTTTGGGAGAGAAACACGCTCCACTTTCAAAATCTAGAACACATCATAGGATTTTTCATGCCTATCTTTTTACTGTTGTATGTTCTTTATTTTTCCGTAGCTACTTCCATGTTTAGTTTTAGTCTTAGTTTGTCTTTAGCAAGAGACTTGTCTTTTTTTAGTTTGTTGCTGGAACTCTCTTTAGTTTTCATGTTTATCTTGTTAAGAGAGTTGGTTGTTGCACTGAGTTGTGTCTTGTCTTGAGAGTAGGTAATTGAGGTTGCTATGTAATTGTAGTAGTAACTTACAATAGTATTGAGGTATTGATGTGACTAATGTTTGAACTTTTTGTGTCAAGAGCTCTAGCCTATTAGTTATAGGTGTCTTATTTTGGGAAATCCGTGTTTATTTTCAAACCCTACAAAACTAGTTGAGAACTCTAGCTACTAGATGGATCACTACTCTTCTGAGGGGTCGGATATTAGAGTACACCCACGTACCATGAGTCGAGGATGCGCAAGGATAACCAAACCCCCATACACTCCTCCTCGGGGTACTTGTTTCTTGGTGAACCTCCTTATTAGATTGAGAGTTACCGATAATAAGTGCATGAGTTCTTCAGATTAATGTAAATATTGAAAGTTGACACTTCCACCTCCTCATATTTGCTAGCCTCTCCCATGCCGTGCATTGCCTCCTTCTCACTCCGAGAGTTGGCGTCCACCTTCGCCGGTACATCCAAACCCTTGGCATGATACACTCTGTCATCATAAACCTCCTTATATCCTTCCTCAAAACAGCCACCATACCTACCTATCAAGGCATTTCCATAGCCTTTCCAGGATATATTGCCATGCAACATCCACCTCTTCATGACTTGATCTTCATGTCATACATGTTCCTGCTACACTGGCAGCGGCATACATTGCATACATCATGATAGCTACATATTATTTATGATTTGAGTACCTTGTAAAGTGTGAAAGATCTTATCTACCCTCTTGTAAATTAGAGTGTTGCCCTTAAGTGAGGAAAAGATCCCAAAGTGGACAAAATAAAAGATCCCAAAGAGGACAAATGAGAGTTAAATAGAAAGAGTCATGGATGCCACCAAAAAAATAAAAAAATAGAAAAAAGAAAAAAAAGAGAGAAAGGTGCAACACTACTATCCTTTTGAAAGATTCACACTAGTACTCCCTCTTATCCTTGTACTCCATAGAGATGATCATTCATGCATATAGCTATGCGGGGACCTTCACACTATAGAACTAGGCTTGCATATTCCAAGGATGAGCCTCCTCAAATGAGCTCTAGGTCTTCATGAACTAGCAAGTTAGATGCACCCCCACTAGTTACATTGGAGAGCTTTTCAGCTCATATGTGCATCTGTTGCATGGCAATCCCTACTCCTCACATCATATCTATCATTTGGCATTCTCGCCTATGATTTTCCTCATTGATGTGAGCCCTTCTCACCGTTTTTGTCTTCCTCCTTCACCATATTTCTCTCTTTGCCATCCTAAGTGTCAACTCTCATTCTTACGCTCATCCATTGCATGAGTGCTCAAAATATCGAAAAGGAGTGGATCAAATTGACTTGTACCTGGCTAGTGGTCTGGGGACGAGTCAAGATAAGATTCCAAAGAATACCAAGTGTGAAACTTTAGTAGATTGAGTTCTCAACAAAAATACCTTTTTTCTCGTATTCCATATCCCCTTCTTGCACACAAACACCATTTGGAGACATTCGAGTCACGGACAGCGAGAGCTCTTGCACCTAATGTTCTTTTGTTACTTGTTTCAATGCTAATATAGACTCTTGCATGTTATGACTTGCATGGAATCACATACCTTGATTGCTTTACTTTTCAAAGTTCTTATATGGTTTCTAGCATGTCACCACCAAAATTATGCTTGTTATCATTTACCTACATGAGGACGAGCAGGAATTAATATTGGGGATGTTGATACGTCCTAAACGTATCGATAATTTCTGCTCGTTCCATGCATGTTTTGTGTGATATTGCTATGATCTAGATACACTTTCATACACTTTTGATCACATTTGGACTAACCTACTAACTCAGTGCACCCCAGTGCCAGTTCCTGTTTTCTGCTGTTTTTCTATTTCAGTTTTTCCCCATATAAAAAGTGCTCCAAAAATCCGAGAAAAATCAGATAAAAAATCAGCGTACCGGAAGCTTCCAGAGCCCCAGAGGAGCGCCAGGGGGCCACCACCAGGTGCCCAGGCGGCCAGCTGGCGCGGCCAGGGGGGCGCCTGGACCCCTGGTGCCCCCTGGCTGCCCCCCTTCGCCTATTTAATCTCCGTTATGGGAAACCTCCGAAGACAGAACCCTATTTTGCAAACTCTCATCTGTTCTGCCGCCGCCGCGCTTCCAAGATCAGGAGCACCATCAGAACCCTTGCCGGCACCCTGCCGGAGGGAGGATCGACCTCCGGGAGCTTCTCCTCCACCATGGACGCTTCCCGGATGTTCCATGAGTAGTCTACCTTGGACCATGGGTCCGTGATCAGTAGCTATGTGATTTTCTCCTCCCCTCTTTGTTCTGCATGGTTTAGACCTCGTGAGCTGCCCTACATGATCGAGGCACATATGTAATTCTTCTGCTGTTGCTATGCTGAGTTTGATGGCATCTGATGGATTATGAGATTATGTTCAGATTGTGATAGAGTAATATATTTGGTTTTTATCTCTTATATTTTTGTTCCTAAGTAATTCTTGCATGTTCTACGTTGCTGTTTATTGCGTTGGCCAAGTAGTAGGTAGTGACTCCAAGAGGGAACGTTATGCTCGATTGTGGGTACATGCCCCCTGATGACACGCTTGAGTGACAGAAACATGAATCTAGGGGATGTGATGTGGCCGCAAGGGGAAAAAATGGTGCTTGTAACCGTGGTTGCAAGGATTGTTTACTTTACGCAAAGTTCTTTTTAATGCAGTTGTCTGTTGCTTTGGGTTTACACTTTAAGTGGGGCTCGCAACTTAATACCAGCGAGATGTTCTGGATAGATATCTCAAGGTGGATGATTAATAGTAGATGCAAATGGATTTCGGTCTACTTATTTTGGCGTACTGCCCATGCTTATTAGCCTCTTCCTTTCTTTTGTAGCATAGTTAGCATTGTGGTGCGTTTATAATCCTGTCAATTGCCCATCTGTATTTTGTTTACCTCGTATAGGAGTTTTATCGTCATTTGGGAGAGAGAAATGTCAATTGCTCAGTCAGAACTCAATCACATGGAGAGCCGAGAGCCGTACCCACTTGTCTAAGCAGACAAGGCCAAGCACAGAACACTCTCGGAAAGCATCGTACGTGAGGGCCATCCCATCCAGGCCGGATGATCAACTGAGAAGGGTCCTCATCGCCCGCTCACAAGTCTAAATGATTATGGGTGGTGAAATCCCATACTCATAGGCAAGTCGCCCAACCATGTTATCGATTCAATCATAACCCTTACATAAACAAACTCCAGCGCGATCACTTAGTTGGGGTATAGGACGGGCTCGATCATACAACAAAGTGTGCACGTGACAGAGTCACGAGCAATCGCATCGCGATGCCCCAAGCTGCGCACATCTAAGGGCCACTTGGTGTATAAAGGACCGCCAGCCAGATCACAACTAAGGTCTCGAAAACCCATACTAAGACATGCATGTTATAATCATACACGCAGCACATATGTCTAGTATGAACAGCAGGTATCATCACATAACTCTACAAAATACTTCTTTATTGACTTACACATAGAGCATACAAAGATCACATGTCTGTGATCAACATTACATCATACAACGGAAGCAAATTAGGTCTGAGTACAGACAAGTTTAACAAAGGGCTTAGAGAAGCCTTGTAAACATACATGCCCTTCCACGAGGGACCAGACTGCTGTCTGGAACTATACTAGCTTAGTCAACGTCGAGCTTCAGGAAGGTGACTCCTTCGGGGGCTGGGTTCTCATCTAAAACATAGAATAAGCAAACGTGAGTACAAAGTCGTACTCAGCAAGACTTACATCAGAACTACACTACTCATGCTCAAGTTTCAAGGTAAAGGAGGTGGGGTTCAACATGCAGAAGTGTCAGCTTTGACTTGGCTAGTCCTGAACTAGGAGTACCAGACTGGAGGTAAGAAGCGTACACGAGTCCACTACCAAGTCTCCAACCAATACACCACTATGGATACTTCCTCGACTTCCCCACGAGAAAGCATGCCATAGCACTCACACTTATCTTGCGAGTTTTAGAAGTATCCATTCAAGTTGTCTAATAATCAGGTACATGTTCCAAGTAGTCCTAAACCGCGGACGCGGCTATTCGAATAGTTTTGTTAACCTTGCAAGGGTGTAAACTACACACACATGACCATCGGTTACCGCCTTTTGCTCGCCACCGTTCAAGAGGTGACAGCGAGGATGTTCACCAAGACACTTCGCTCACAACCGGTCTATTCCAGGAGTCGACTATGTGAGTTGCCTCCGCTCGAGAGCCCGGCCGGATCAACGAAACGGACTCAAACAACGCAAGTGACCGAGACGCCACCTTTGGCAGATGGTTTTCCTGCCTCACAGGTGCACCCACATATCTATATGATGCAACCATTCCTTCACTCTTTTTCTATGCACATGCCAAATGGAAAGCCCGAACTAATGTGACTCCTAGACGTCAACACGGATCAAGGTACTAGGCCGAGAGGGGTCAGTGAGCCCAATGTGTGGTTGTACTCTTTGTCTTGGATTACCATACAAGAACTCGGTGCTTAAGGCGGTGTTCAACGAGACAACCCACTGTGTACTCCTACACAGCCTCTCATCATTCACCTTGTATTAGGGTGGATTCACCAACACGTTATCATCAGCATCACTGTGATCATCCATCCCGACTCACATTCAATGTAACCTCATTGTACTACTAAGCAGAAATAAGCAGTAACAGTTGTAGGGGCCACATGCTCATCATTCAACTCCTATATCTTCTAGAATTGTGGTTTGCTTAATACGGTGAAAAAATGATAGGTCATGCATCGGAATGGGTTCAACTATGCGTAAGAACATGTCTCGGTGATCTCCTAAACATGCATAAGCAAGACTGAGAGGGAAGTAGGATTTTATAGACATGATCAATGGGGTTTGCTTGCCTTGCTGACGATACACGGGTCTTAACGGTGGTCTTCTTCTTCGGGGGTGATCACCGTCTCGGAGGCAATGTTACCGGCACAAACATCAACAAAAGGTGGGCAACAACAAAATAAAATGCACAAGCACATGATATAGTTGTCCATGATGTATATGGTACTGGTTTCTTGACAATTCAATTTAATTGAAGTGTATTGCAAAGGATTTGCAAATTCAAACTTCAAATTTGAATTCAAATTAAGCCATATGCATATTTTCTACTTTTTCCCCATTTTAAAATGGTCAAACATAGAAACATGTTGCATATTCTTAATCCTTGCATTTTTTTGATAATTTTTCATATATTATATGTTTAATTTGGAGTTAAAATGAATTTACTATGATTAATTGAAGTTTAACACATTTTTGCAATTTATTTAATTTCTTTTAATTAGAAAACCCCTTTATTGCGTCATGCTGACCTCAGCATGACGTGGGGGGAGGCTTCTGGCCAGTGGGGCCCTGTGGTCAGTGGGAGAGGGGATTAATTCCCTGTTAGATTAAACTAACAAAGGTTAATTAGCGTAGGGGGGCCACTAGTCAGTGAGGTTAGGGTTAGGATTAGGGGTTAATGGCCGGCGCCACGTCACCCTCGCCGCCGGTGGCAACAGAGCACGGCGGCGTCCTCGCCGGAGCGGGCTCCTGGCCACCAATCGTTGCGCCGTGACCACCAGGAGGATCCGCACGCACGCGCACACCTCCCTGGTGAGTCGAGCGTCAATGGGAGGGGCCAGGTCGTCGGCTGCGACCACCCATGGCGGCGGCCAGAGAAGGTCCACGTCGGCCAAGTGGTTAGGGGTTCCAAATCGCGCGCAACTAGGGGGGGGGGAACACCAGGGGCTCACCAGAAGCTCAAAGGAGCAGTCGAGGAAGCCGGGGGCTTCTTGGAGACGAGGCAATCGAGGGGGACGTGCGACGGCTCCGACGAGCTGTCGAGGACGAAAGCGGCGCCTCGAGGTGGAATTGGCGCCTGATCTTCTGCGCGGAGATGTGGAAGACGACGCAGGGGAGAAAGGACACGGTTGGATGGCCTCCTGACGTCGTTGGCCGCGGGTGGGCACTCACGGCGGCGACGGTGAGCTCTCGGGTGCGGCGCGGGAACGGCGATACAGAGGGGAAAGGGAGCTCGCGAGGGAAGGAGAAGGTGCGGGGCGCTCCTGGCTACGTCGTGGCGCACTGGGGGAGTAGGAGAGGGCCAGGACGCCTCTCGTTGTCGCGGTGGCACCCGCGGCGTGCTCCCCTGCTTCCAGCGAGCAGCTTCGGGGGAGGGGGAAGAAGACGACAAGGAGAGGTGGGCTGGGCCGAGGCCAGGTGGGCCGGGGGGTTTTAGTTGGGCCAAAGCCACGGGTTGTTCCCCTTTTCCTTTTTCTTCTTCTAATCCTTTTCTGTAATTTTTTTTGTTCCTAGATTTAAATAGCTAGACAATTTAATAAAATGCCAAAATATTTTTATAAACCCTAGGTAGTCAGAAGCAAGCCACCCCTAGGTTTTGAGAATTTTTGAAATTCAAACAATTTGAATTTCAATTCAAATTGGGGTATTATTTAATTTCTAGGGCACTTTTTGAATTTTAGAAAATTCCTTGGGCATGGGATTGAACCCAAACCACTTTTGAAATGATCACCATTATTTATAGGAATTTCCAAATGTTCAAATGATTTTTGGAAAAAGATTTTTATCTGGCCATTTTTTAAATTCTTTTGAAAATTTATTTTCTTTTCCCCATTTTTGAATTTCTTTTGAAAATTTTGCATGATGCAAAGGAGCACTTGAACCCTAGCACATACCTAAACTTGGGTTGACAGACATTACTGTTTACGCACTGTTTACACACTCGTTTACTTTTCAGAATTTACTTTCAGCTGCTATTATCATTATCATTAACCCTTGCGTTTGATCCTTTGTAAACAACAAGACCGGAGAGATTCACAACCTCTCTGAACTTCGTTGGGAGCAAAGTTATTAGTGTCTGTGTGCAGGTCCAGGTGAAGTAAGCAATCTTGAAGATTGTGAACGGCGCCATTGTTCACTTCACCACCTACTTATCATCGTCGGAGTCCTACTGGTCGATACTCAACCTTGGTGTCCTCACCAAGAGAAACTTGCCTCTACACCGCATCTCACCTTCCACTTGGGGTAACCAAAGAAGGGCGAGAAGAAATTATCATCTCTCGCGTATCAAATGTTATATATAAAATCATTACCAATTTTTTTAGTTATAGTTGATGATCGAGTTTTCACGATCATGGACATTTATGTCAATTGACAATGGGATCACATCATTAGGTAAATGATATGGTGGACTGATGCTAGCAAGGAAGATACTTCTCTCGCTTCTCGTTGGTTATCCCAAGTGGAAGGTGAGATGTAGCGTAGCAGCAGATTTCCCCTATGCAGAGGATAGGGCTTGTCTCCCGTAGGACTCGCAGAAATACAAGAAGGTGGTAAAGTGAACAATCGCGCCGAGGTTGCTAACTTCGCCTGGACCTACACACACAGTAAATAACTTTGCTCTCAATGAGTACAGAGGAGTTGTCAATTCCTCCGGCCTTGCTGTTTACAAAGGATCAACGCAAGAGATAATAGTGCAACTGAAAGTAAGAACTGAAAGTAAATTGAAGGTGTAAACAATGGTATGAATATGGATCGGGTTCCCGTGATGTTCACTAGTGCTGTCTCTCTCTCAAAAGACGATAAAAGTGCTAGCGAGGTAAACAAATCACAGCTGGGCAATTGACAGGATTATAAACGCACCGCAATGCTAACTATGCTACAAAAGAAAGGAAGAGGCTCAAAAGCAATGGGCAGTACGCCAAGGTAAGTAGACCGAAATCCATCTGCATCTACTATGAATCATCCACCTTGAGATATCTATCCAGAACATCTCACTGGTATTAAGTTGCGAATCCCACCCAAAGTGTAAACTCAAAGCAACAGACAACTGCATTAAAAGAACTATGCGTAAAGTAAACAATCCTTGCACCCGCAAGTATGAGCACTGTTGTTTTATCCCTGGTGGCAACAACACATCCCCTAGTCTCATGTTTCTGTCACTCAAGCTAGACATCAATGGGATGAACCCACAATCAAGCATAACGATCCCTCTTGGAGTTGCAATAAATCACTTGGCCAAAGTAAAATACGACAACGGAGAACATGCAAGAATTTACTAAAGAACACAAATATAAAAGAGAACCAAATATATTACTCATCACAATCTGAACACAATCTCATATTCCATCAGATTCCAGCAAACTCAGCATAGCAACACAGAAAACTACAAAAGTGCCTCGATCATGTGAGGCAGCTCACGTGCTATCAAAAGTGAAAGCACAAAGAGGGGAGGAGTACATCACATAGCTACTGGTCACGGACCCATGGTCCAAGGGGGACTACTCACGGCACATCCGGGAGGCATCCATGGAGATGGATGGTCTCCCGGACGGGATTCCTCCTTCCGACAGGGTGCCGGGGCAGCTTCTCCTCGCAGCCCCGATCTTGAAACGGCGGCTGCGGCAGAACAGAGAGGAGAACGGGAATAGCAGATCGATATTAGGGTTTTCCGTCACGGGCGGTAAATATAGGCCAAAGGGGGCACCGAGAGGGGCCACATGGCAGCCAGTAGGCCTCTTGGCGCGGCCTAGGGTGGGGCCGCGCCAGGGACCCTCCTGGGGACCTGGTGGGTCCACCCTTTTCCTTCCTTGGTGATTCGGGAAGCTTCCGGGTCGCTGATCTTTTATTGGATTTTTCCAGAATTTATTTGGCACTTTCGGAAAACCTGAAATACAAAAACAGAAGAAAACAGGAAATGACAACTGGGTGCACTGAGTTAATAGGTTAGTCCAAATATGATAAAAGTGTATGAAAGTTCAAGAAAAACATGGCAAAGTCACACAAATCATGCATGGAGCAAGCAGAAATTATAGATACGTTTGGGACGTATCAACATCCCCAAGCTTAATTCCTGCTCATCCTCGAGTAGGGAAATGATAACAAGCATAATTTCTGTGGCGACATGCCACACAACCATATAAGGACTTTTAAGTAAAGCAATCAAAGCATGCAATTCAATTCAAGTCTTAAAAAGCAAGAGTCTATATTAGCATTGTCAAAAGCAACAAAACAACAAAAGGCGCAAGAGCTCTCGCTGTCCGTGACTCGAATGTCTCCAAATGGTGTTTGCGTGCAAGAAAGGGGATAGGGAATACGAGATAAAAAATAGTTTGTTGAGAACTACTATCTACTAAAGTTTCACACTTAGTCTCCTTTGGATTCTTATCTTGACTCGTCCCCAGACCACTTGTCAGGTACAAGTCAAACTGATCCACTCCCTTTCGATATTTTGAGCACTCATGCAATGGATGAGCGTGAGCAAGAAAGTTGACACCTAAAAGGCGAAACAGAAAGAAGGTGTAGGAGGAAGACAAAAAAAGGTGTGAAAGGCTCACATCAATGAGGACAACCATAGGCGAGAGAAGGCCATATGATAGATATGATGTGAGGAGTAGGGATTTCCATGCAACGGATGCACATGTGAGCTAAAATCTCTTCAAGGGAACTAGTGGGGGTGCATCCAACTTGCTTGCTCAAGAAGACCTAGAGCTCTTTTTGAGGAGGCTCATCATTGGAATATACAAGCCAAGTTCTATAGTGTGAAGGGTCCCCACATAGCTATATGCATGTATGATGATCTCTATGGAGTACAAGGGATAGAGGATGAAGTACTAGTGTGGATCTCTTCAAAAGGAATAGTAGTGTCCCCTCTTCTCTCTTTTTTTTTCTTTTTTCTATTTTTTTGATTTTTTTGGTGGCCTCAATGGCTCTTTCTATTTCTCTCATTTGTACTCTTTGGGATCTTTTGATTTTGTCCTCTTTGGGATCTTTTCCTCACTTTAGGGGCAACACTCTATATTTTACAAGAATATAGGAGTCTTTCACACTTTACAAAGGTACTCACATAAAGAAGATGTAACTATCATGATGCAAATGTATGCCTCTGTCAGGGTAGCAGGATATGCAATGATACTAGCGCATCATGTAGCAATGATAAGGGCAAGGCCCAACTCGCATGCGGCTCATCGATCAAGCAAGTAGCACGTATGACATGAAGATCAAGTCATGAGAAGATGGATGTTGCATGGCAATGTATCTCGGAAAGGCTATGGAAATGCCTTGATAGGTAGGTATGATGGCTGTTTTGAGGAAAGATATAAGGAGGTTTATGATGACAGAGCGTATCATGCCAAGGGTTTGGATGTAAGGGCGAAGGTGGACGCCAACTCTCAGAGTAAGAAGGAGGCAGTGCACGACACAGGAGAGGCTAGAAAAATATGGGAAGGTGGAAGTGTCAACTTTCGAATACTCACATTAGTCCGAAGAACTCATGCACTTGTTATCGGTAACTCTCAATCTAATTAGGAGGTTCACAAAGAGACAAGTACCCAGAGGAGGAGTGTATGGGGGTTTGGTTATCCTTGTGCATCCTCGACTCATGGTACGTGAGTGTACTCTAATATTCGAACCCTCCAGAGGTTAGTGATCCATATAGTAGCTAGAGTACTCAACAGGGGTTTGGGTTTTCAAAAATCACACGGATTGCCCAGAATATGACATCTATCACTAATAGGCTCGAGCTGTTGACACCAAAAGTTCAAACATTACTCTAGTCAATACCTGAAAACTATTGCAAGTTACTACTACAAAGAGAATAGAAACTTCAAGTCTTCAACTAGTTACTTTCTAGTCAAGACACAAAACTCAGTGCAACAGGAAAAATCTCTAACAAGATAAAACATGCAACCTATAGAAAGTTCAACCTAAGACAAAATAAAAGCTCTAGAAGGAAACTAGAGCACAATAACTAAACATGGCAGCAACTAAGAAAAGAAAAAGAACAACTCACAGCTAAGAGAATAAGCATGCAAATCCTATGAGGAGTTCTAGTTCCAGCGGAGCGTGTTTCTCTCCCACACAAAGGAAAGCTCTTGTTATGAACAAAAAAAAAGAAAAACAAACCTAAGAAAATTAAAGAGTGAGATGCCCCAGCATAGCACATAACGCATGAAGTGATAAAAATATAGTGAAACGAGGGACGAAGTTATAATTGTTGATGAAGAAGGGGATGCACGGGGGCATCCCCAAGCTTAGACGCTTTAGTCTCCTTGAATATTTATTGGGGGTGCACATGGGCATCCCCAAGCTTGAGCGTTTGACACTCCAGGATCTTCTTTCATCATATTCCATCGCAGACTTGAAAACTCCCTTCATACATAACTCATTGTAAACTGATTAGAAAGGTTAGTACCCTATTAAAATAATTTTTCCCTTACTGGAAATAAAGATATTCTTGAAGAGCAACTGTTTCTCAAGATTTCCGAAAAGTTTTTGCAAATAAAAACCAAGCTTAAGGTTTGAAAAATTTAGGAGAGACAAAACGTGACAGAATCTTTGAAAAACGGAACAGCAGGTAGTAAAGAATTTTTAGGGGTACTTCTGCAACTCAAATCAAAAAAATCAGGACATACGAAAGTTCCGTGATTGTATAGAGCATGTTGTGTAACAAATTCAGCTCAAAAAGACGAACTGGTAATTTTCTATGATTTTTCCCGTCACGAGGACAGAATCTGTTTTCTGGAGAGAATGTCACAACTTTAACTTCCCTTGTCATATGAGGCTATAAATGGCACAAAGCTTGATAAGTAAAGATACAATGATGTTGCTACAGTAGTAAGAATCATCAAGACCACTAAAAACAGAAGAAAAAAATGAAAACCTAAATTCGTTGTGGGCTGCCTCCCGAAAGCGCTTCTTTCAAGCCATTAGCTTGGCTTAAAGCAAAAGATCAAGTCTTATCAAGAAAATAACTAGCCCGTGTGACGGACTCAAAAGGCAACTTAATTTTTTTCCTAGGGAAATGTTCCATCCCTTTCATGAGAGGGAATTGGAATTTGATATTCCCGTCTTTCATGTCAATAACAGCACCCATAGTACGAAGAAAAGGACGTCCCAAAATAATTGGACAAGAGGGCTCACACTCAATGTCCATAATAGTAAAATCAACGGGAACATAATTTTCATTGACAATGATAAGAACATCATCGTTCTTCCCAAAAGGTTTCTTTACGGAAGAATCTACAGGACGAACACCAAAAGAACAAGGATCAAAAGGTTTCAATTCAAGCATATCATACATTCTTTTGGGCATAACGAAGGTACTAGCTCCAACATCACAAAGATCAAAGCAAGAGAAATTATTCAATTTGATTTTTATCATAGGATCCCAACCATCTTCTAGCTTCCTAGGTATGGAGGCTTCTAGTCTAAGATTCTCCTCCTTAACTTTGATTAGAGCATTGGTGATATGCTCTATGAAGGCAAGATTAAGTGTGCTAGTGTGGGGGTCTCTAGACATTTTGTGTAGGAAACCAATAACTTCAGGTAAGGTGCAGTTGTCAAAGTCTAGATCACTACTATCTATTAAGGAGGTAGTGATATCATTTAGGCTCACTTATTTTAAAGCATCTATGTTCATAGAGGTTTCTTCATCTATGGTTGAGGTGGTAGCATCACCATTGACAGGTCCAGTGGGACTAGGGGTGTGATGGATTCTAACAGTATGGACATCCTCAACGACTTGGATAGTAGCTACGGTGTGGTAGGTAGGAAGGCTCTTAATTCTATCTTCTTCATCCTTTTCTCTTGCCCATCTCTCTTTAAGTTTGCCCAACATCCTAATGTTTTCATTAATTTGCACTTGGATAGCATTCATAGGAGTGGTGTGCCTCTCCTCAGGGGGAGAAGTTCTAATCTTAAGCATCTCAACATCATGGGCTATGTTGTCTACCTTCAAAGAGAGGATATCTAATTTGTCTAATTTCTCTTCTACACTCTTGTTGAAGGCCTTTTGGGTAGTGATAAAGTCTTTAAGGATACTCTCTAGTTCAGAAGTGGAGTTTTTGGTGCTAGGGTAAGTGTTGTTGTTCCCATAATTGTTGGATGGGAAGGGTCTAGGATTGTTGCTACCAAAATTACTCCTATAAGCATTATTATTGAAGTTGTTTCTAGAGATAAAGTTCACATATACTTGTTCTTGAGCAACCAAGGAATTTAAAGGAACATCCTGAGGATCAATAGGAGCTTGCTTGGTAAGTAGAGACATGATCAAGTCAACCTTTTCATTAAGGGAGGAGATCTCCTCGATAGAATTTATCTTCTTACCAGTTTGAGATCGTTCGGTGTGCCACTGAGAGTAGTTCAGCATCATCTCATGAAGTAGCTTCGTGGCAGCACCAAGTGTGGTCGACATGAAAGTTCCTCCCACGGCCAAGCCTAACAGATTCCGCGAGGTAAAGTTTAAGCCTGCATAAAAAGTCTGGATAACCATCCAGGTAGTCAAACCATGTGTAGGGCAGTTCTTAACAAGAGATTTCATTCGTTCCCAAGCTTGGGCAACGTGTTCATTATCCAATTGCCTAAAATTCATAATGTTACTTCTCAACTGGATAGTTCAATAAGGGGGATAGTACTTCCCGATAAAAGAATCCTTACACTTGTCCCAAGAATCGATACTATTCTTAGGTAAGGATTGCAGCCACTCCTTGGCTCTACCTCTCAAGGAGAAAGGAAAAAGCTTCAGCTTGACGATGTCTCCATCTACTTCCTTGTACTTTTGCATATCACAAAGCTCAACAAAATTATTTAAGTGCAAGGCAGGATCCTCTCTAGCACCTGAGAATTGATCTTTCATAATAAGATTGAGCAAACCAGGTTTAATTTCATAAGGTGCTGAAGTGGCAGGTGGAGCAATAGGAGTGTAGATAAAGTCACTGTTATTGTGACTAGTGAAGTCACACAACTTGGTGTTTTCATTGGAACCCATAGTAGCAGCAGGTATTTTTGGTATTTTTTATAAGGGACACAAAAGTAAGGACTGAAAGATAAACTAGCAAGACTAAAACGCAAAGATAAAAGATAGTGTGCAACTCCCCTATCTTGTAGACTGGAGTCCCCGGCAACGGCGCCAAAAATTAGCTTGATACGGTGAGGATAGTTCTCTCACTTCTCGTTGGTTACCCCAAGTGGAAGGTGAGATGTAGCGTAGCAGCAAATTTCCCTCGGTGAAGATACGAAGGTTTGTCTCCAGTAGGACTCGCAGAAATACAAGAAGGTGACAACGTCGCTAGAAATTGGCTTCTGGTTAGGGAGTTGTCTGGACCTGCACACAGAAACAAATAACTTTGCTCCCAACGAGTACAGAGTAGTTTTCAATTCCTCCGGCCTTGCTATTTACAAAGGATCAACAAAAGAGATAATAGTGCAACTGAAAGTAAGAACTGAAAGTAAATTGAAGGTGTAAAGAATGGTATGAATATGGACCGTGTTCCCGTGATGTTCACTAGTGATGTCTCTCTCCCATAAGATGATAAAAGTGCTAGCGAGGTAAAAAAATCACAGCTGGGCAATTGACAGGATTATAAACGCACCGCAATGCTAACTATGCTACAAAAGAAAGGAAGAGGCTCAAAAGCAATGGGCAGTACGCCAAGGTAAGTAGACCGAAATCCATCTGCATCTACTATGAATCATCCACCTTGAGATATCTATCCAGAACATCTCGCTGGTATTAAGTTGCGAATCCCACCTAAAGTGTAAACTCAAAGGAACAGACAACTGCATTAAAAGAACTATGCGTAAAGTAAACAATCCTTGCACCCGCAAGTATAAGAACCGTTGTTTTATCACTGGTGGCAACATCACATCCCCTAGTCTCATGTTTCTGTCACTCAAGCTAGACATCAAGGAGCTGAACCCACAATCAAGCATAACGCTCCCTCTTGGAGTTGCAACAAATCACTTGGCCAAAGTAAAATACGGCAACGGAGAACATGCAAGAATTTACTAAAGAACACAAATATAAAAGAGAACCAAATATATTACTCATCACAATCTGAACATAATCTCATATTCCATCAGATCCCAGCAAACTCAGCATATCAACACAGAAAACTACAAAAATGCCTCGATCATGTGAGGCAGCTCACGAGGTATCGAAAGTGAAAGCACAAAGAGGGGAGGAGTACATCACATAGCTACTGGTCACGGACCCATGGTCCAAGGGGGACTACTCACGGCACATCCGGGAGGCGTCCATGGAGATGGATGGTCTCTCGGAGGGGATTCCTCCTTTCGCCAGGGTGCCGGGGCAGATTCTCCTGGCAGCCCCGATCTTGAAACGGCAGCGGCGGCGGAACAGAGAGGAGAACAGGAATAGCAGATCGATATTAGGGTTTTCCATCACAAGGGGGTAAATATAGGCCAAAGGGGGCACCGAGAGGGGCCACAGGGCAGCCAGGAGGCCTCTTGGCGCGACCTAGGGTGGGACCGCGCCAGGGACCCTCCTGGGGCCCTGGTGGGTCCACCCCCTTCCTTCCTTGGTGATTCGGGATGCTTCCGGGTCGCTGATTTTTTATATAATTTTTTCGGGATTTATTTGGCACTTTTAATGGACGGAAAACCTGAAATACAAAAAACAGCAGAAAACAGGAACTGGCAACTGGGTGGACTGAGTTAATAGGTTAGTCCAAATATGATAAAAAGTGTATGAAAGTTCAAGAAAAACATGGCAAAGTCACACAAATCATGCATGGAGCAAGCAAAAATTATAGAGACGTTTGGGACGTATCACCCCCTAATGTAAGAACACAAGGGAAAGATTCCAAATGTTTTCCCCAAAATTATCACAGTTGGCACTCGGGGGCTCACTCGCAGCAGTCACCCCCTGAGGCATTTTCGCTTATGCGACCTTATACATTGCACTTGGGGCATCGCTCGTAGCAGCAACCCCCCGAGGCGTTTTCGCTTACGCGACCTTATACATGGAACTCAGGGGCTCGTTCGCAGCAGCCACCCCCGAGGCGTTTTCGCTTACTTGACCTTATAGATGGCACTCGGGGGCTCGCTCGTAGCAGCCACCCCCCGAGGCATTATTCACTTACGCGACATTACACATAGAACTCGGGGGCTCGCTCGCAGCAGCCACCCCCCGAGGCGTTTTCGCTTACGTCACCCTATACAGGGCACTCGGGGGCTTGCTCGCAGCAGCCACCCCCCAAGGCGTTATTCGCTTACGCGACCTTACACATGGAACTCAGGGGCTCGCTCGCAGCATCCTATCCCCCGAGGTGTTACTCGCTTACGCGACCTTATACATGGCACTCGGGGGCTCGCTCGCAGCAACCACCCCCCGAGGCTTTATTCGCTTACGCGACCTCTTACTTTGCACTCGGGGGCTCGATTACAGCAGCTACCCCCAAATCAAATACATAGCTCATCTTCGCACCCAACAATGGAAGGCTACAACGGTTCGCCGCAACAAAACGCTGTACAAAAAGAAGAATTTACAAGAATTCTGAAATTCTACACCTCAGGCTCCGACTTCACCTTACAAAGGGAACCCATGAGACCATCATTCTCATCACACACCTTCTTCACAACCAGACTCGCGGCCTCATCCACCACCGCGTAGTTCTCGCCCATCGGTTCATATCTACCATGGGGAGGACCTCGAGCAGCCAACAAAATATCTACTCTCGGCCAATGGCTATGAACTAAGGAGAAAGCACACTGAGCTCCTTCATGAATTTAATGATTTACAACTCGAAGAAGACTCACAGGCTGGGAAGACACGACACAACTTCTCAAGTCCGGAAGGGACATGATCTAAGGGATAAAACTCCGAGAAGATACCACCAAGTACTTTACAGCAGTATTCAAGAGCCTGGGGTACCCAACCAACCCGTCGTCGAAGCACGACAAACAACCGCGCATGTGCCCTATCCCTCCAAAAGGGATTCTCAGCTTGCACGGCCGGGTCATCCAAGCGCGACAACTCCGACTACACAGCCGCCTCTGTTGGGGTTCGCAGCAGAAAACACAAATTTTTCTAACTAGCGTTCCCATAACCCAAGATCTAGCTAGCCGTATTACCGTAACGGAAAAGAGTGCGGAAATAACATACCTCGAGGTGTAGTCCGTTGCGCGGGAAACGTTCCCGCAAACGTGGTTGATGTAGCCGATCAAGTTTCACAGCCCCCTGTCTGTGTTGAGCACCCGGATGGGTGTAGCGCCACACATGTAGCACCTCGTAGTACTCGCACACGTACGAAACTCAATGACGACCTCCGTTCTCCGATCCAGCGAAGGTGGCGGAAGCAGACCTCCGGACGGAGCTTCGGCAACACGACGGCCTCCGATTCTAGCAGAGAAGCCTCGATTCCACTATAGGCTCACACTAGGGAGCCCACCGTGAAAGAGACAAGGGAGGGGAGAAGACCGGAGAAAACCGATCTCAATTCCGAATAAATACTAATTTAATCTGATTTATTGTGTATTTGGCTTAATTAAATATGTGCACCATCGCCCTCTTTATATAGGGGTAGGGGAGGGAGTCAACCCCCCTCCCTTAGCAATGTGGGACTATCCCACATGCTAGGGGGGGCGCCGGTAAAGGGGGGAGAGGGGGCGCCACCCTCATGGGCCCTAGGGCCCATGGTGCCTCCCCCCACTCCCTTTTTTTTCTTTTTCTTTTTCCCTTTTATTTCTTCCCCTAATGGGCCTTTTTCTCCACTAAGTCCCATTGCACATATTAATTAGAAATAAAATGATTTTAATTATTAATTCAATTAATTAATAACTAAAACATAATATTCCATCTCCCTGTGCTCCGGAACACCTTCTGGTTCACTCCGAACTTGTTCGGTTCAACACGGTACTTCTCCGATGTTGTTTCCTTTATTCTCTGGTTACTCCGATGGTTCCAAAAAAGGTCTCCGATTTCATCGAGCCCTTAAGTGTGTTACCCTACGGTCCGAGAACACTCCAGTCATGACCGAGATGAGGCTACGGTCAATGATCATCAGCGGGACCTGGATGCCCATAATGACCCCTGTGCATTCCGGATATCAAACACCGATTGGACCTTACGCCGTATAGCATTCCCTTTGTCAGCGATACTCGATTGTTCCGAGATTCGATCAATGACATCCTATGTCTGGTTCAACCTCCTTATGAACTAATCCTCATTCACTCGTTCCCGTGGTATTCATCCCCGTGACCTAGTCACACGCTGCAACTTTATGGATGGAATCTCACCGAGTGGGCCCCGAGTATCTATCCATTATATGGATTGACAAATCCCGCTCTTGTAACAATACTCCTCAACATATCTCCACGGAATACCCAAGATACAACCGTTATGACCCGCATATTTCAGTCAGGTGGTGGGATGTAGGTCAAAGCATCCGGGAAGATAGCAATTATGCACGTACTCACGGTCAAAGGAACGGTCTACCACGTTCTGTAATTACAACACTGAACCTTCACAAGATTTGATCATGCTGTAATGCTTACTTTGGGTAATGTTCATCACGTCACTTAACCAGTGAGGTGACCTCATAGTCAAGAGACTTAATTGTCCATGATCGCGAAACCACGACCATCATGTTGACCATGAACTAGTTATCGATGTAGAGGCTAACTAGGAACTCTGGGGGTTTCTATACCACACCTGCATCATTGTTTCACTGACACAGTTCTAGCACGGTATGAAACTGGTTATGAACTTGCTTAGATATATTGGACTAATCATATATTATTTGCCTCTAGAGCATATATCCAAGAGTCTCCCACTTACACTAGAGTGCTAATAATCTAGCCGCATTTTTTCGATCATAATCATCTTATCACATAAGTGTTCATTGATCATGCATGCTCATGGAAGAGGTTTCGTCAACGAACTGCACCAATTCAGATTCGTATGTTTCCTTTGCAACTGGTACAGGTCAAAAGTCCTTTTGACATACCACTCATTATCATATAATGGTTGGATACAAGTTTCGCGGGAGAGTGAGACTATTATTTTACAGTATCCTCCAATGATCTCTTGGTTCAATCTTTAGAAGACTCATCCATAGTCATATATACTGGGAAATACACTCAACCAGAAGTCCAATACTTCTAACGCTAAACTTTTATCCATACGTCTACTTTCTTAAGTAGTATTATGTTTGTAGTGCCGTGAATTTTTTTCTCACATTTCTTTCATGTCTTTGGTGATGTCTCTAATTCCATATAGACCCATAATATGGCTTGCAATTGTAATCTTGCATTACATTCAAGTCTATTATCCTTTCTATATTTTAGAGTATAGTCCTCAGTATTCCTCATATACTGAAATCATGGACTTTATTCAGATTCTGTGTTTTACTCCTAAAGCACATCAGAATCTGTTCTTCTTCCAAGAACTTTTGAGTCATTCTGTTGTTGGATTCACAATGCATGTTATATGGTAGAATCATATGTCAAGAACATATAAGATCACATGTCCAGTACATGGCGCATCTCTATTCTTCCATCAAGACATTGCTTGTGATATTTGGATTTCATCCATTATATAATTTCTAGCCACAAGAACCTGTTTCTTGTCTTAGAAGATTATTCCAACCTTCACTTCGTTTCATTATCCGTATCTTAATCTACTCATATAGATTTCAACGTGTAATGTGTTGGTATTTCACATAAAAGAAGATTCTTGCAAACTTGTATTTTATTTGCCGTATGCTCTATATATATCATAATGCACATATGTATATAAGACGATTCTCTATATACACAATCAATGCATATCCATATATATACATATGAGATCATTCTTCACACATATCAATGCATATGTGTTTGAGACAATGATCATGCTCCCACTCAAATTTATCCATCATATACTCATATATTTGTGGTTCAGCTTTCATCAAGTCATTTTATTGTTCACTATGTCTCACATAATGACAATGCTTCCAAAGCTCCCACTCAGAAAATGCCCTCTGCATTCCAAGTTTCCGGGAAGTCTTCAAAGCTCCCACTCAGTTTCATGAAACTGCAGGCCCACTCAATATTTTGGTCATCACAAAATCACTTGATCAAATCAAGGTTGAGGGTTCCTGTCTTGAGGGACTATAGTCCATCCTTTTAACGAAATAACGTTCTTCATGCCCATTGCAATTCTCTTTCAAATCCCAAATTTGACTGAGATGCAATTTCAGGCTATGGTCCATCGTAGTATAAATGAAATATTTTATTGATTAAAGCATTCCTACATTTCCGTAGTCAATCACCATTGAACTTTGGTCATAACCAAATAATGCCTTATGCCCATTACATTATTCTCAATAACTCTCCAGTTTGTCGAGAATATGAAATAACCGATTTATTTCACGGGACGTGAGCCATCCTATATGTAACTCAATATTATTTCATTTCTCCTCGTGTTCTAGGCTACCATCATTCTTTGTGTCTCAAGCAATGTTATTCTTTATTGTTTTATTAAGAAGACTCATGATTATTGTTCTGTACATAACGTATTCATGACAACCTTCTAAATTCAACAATGGCTTCAATTCATATACCAAGATCAATCATCTATGGCATATCCTTCCTTATACAGTGTCATTACAACGGAACATGCTTCCGTTGCAATACTCTGATATTCTGAAGGCAAGGTCCAATACCCCGGTCAAAGTTTCCATTATCTCCCATTGGATCCGTGTCGAGAGAGTTCTTCTCGCATTACCAATCAAGCAACACACATTTTGCTATTCGGGGAGAACATGTAATTTCAATTGCTTGTAGTTTTATTACAAATAAATTCTTTCTTTTAAGAAACCTTATAACACCATCAGTTATGGAGCTATCATGTCTCGTTAGATTCAGGATGGTTTCCTATTCATGAAGTGGGTGTTTTAACTTAATGAATTAAACAACCTTATTCGACAATAACTATAGTGCTAGGGGAAAGAACGTTTAGACCATACTACGGTTTAGTATGACTACGAATGGTTTAAGTAGTCTAGCACTTTCAACTTCCATCGTAGTTTGTGGTACAACTTCCACAAGTCTCCCATTATGTCAATATCAATACTTATCACTTCGGATCATAGCGTAGTGATATGTATCCTTGTACTCTCACTTCTCACTGTGATTCCTGAATCTCAGTTTTATGATCTCAATTGAATACAACTTTCAATTAATCATATGAAGTCTTTAATGATAACTCACGTGCCCATTTAGTACATCATTTATGTATAATGATTGGCACAAGTTCTACTTGCTAGAACCTATTCATTGTTATATTTATTGCAGAGGTTCATAGATCGTGTATCTAATCCATCTCATGCAATCAAGTTATGACTTTCATTCGATAATGAACTCACAAGTTAATAGATCATACATTTAATGAATTCATCAGTTATGAAGTCACCTCATGCAATCAAATCTTTGACTTGTTATAATCAAGACAACTTTATCATTAAACATTGAATATTTCTTGACAATAATAGCAATATTATAAATGCTTTCTATCATATCATAAATCAAGACGTAATCAAAGTATAAGCACACTTTTATTCATAAAGATGGAACAACTGACTTGTCTCATTATATGAATAACTTTGTCTCGCGAGATGCAAGACACACAACTAAGTCTTCATACTATAATGATCACATAAGATTTATCTAATACTCTAAGTATCTCCTATGATAGATGTCTCGGCGGAATCCATGCTGGCCATCAACTGACTTGATATCCATCAATCCTCGATTGCACCTCTTCCCGTCCATGCAACGGCAGGTCCTGTTTTTATAAAACAGAATAAGTATCAGATACTCATTTACTGCAAATGTTGTATAAGGGAGTAAACATTTATAAAGTATATCAAGTATATACCTTCTCCATCAACAACTTCTCCTTCAATGGGTTCAACCTCCAGGTACTGAAGTCTATCCATGAAGTTAGAGAACTCGAGGCTTTCACCTCTGCCGACATAGCCATGGACATGGTCTGTATAGCTCGGTGGAAGCGAGTGTAACACCGTGTATATCGCAGAATCATCTGTGGTCCCATAGTCAAAGTCATCTACGAGGCTCAGATGTATCTCATGCATCTTGGCCAAGTGTGCCTTCAGGCAAGAGCCTTCTTCCATCTTTGTAGAGAGAAACTCACTTTCTAACTCAAATCTAGCAACTCTAAACCGATGCAAGTTTGATGACTTCAGCTCATCGATCATATCATATGTATCCAAATCAGCATACTCCTCACGCAAAGGTTGCGGAATGCTGGTTTCTATGATACCCTTAGCTATGGCATATGTCCTTCGACGATACTGATAATCAATCGCCGCTTGTGCATCCATGTCGTTTGCTGGAGGGTTTCCCACATGCTCTTTAGTTAAGAATGAAAGGTTGATTCTCTTGAGCACGGCTCTAAGGCGTAAGTACCAACTAATGAAGTTTTACCCATTTTCTTTAAGTCTTTCACCATGTAAGAAGGAAACCATTTCAAGGTACTGGGTACTATCCATTTTCTACAAACATAATTGCAAGGAACACAATTAAGACTAGTTCACAACAATGAGTTCATATAATCATATTATAAATGAGCTCGCACTAAAACAATTCATCCCTAGGAAGTTTTAGTGATTACATGATCCAGATTCACTGCCCGACCTCGAATATCACACGGCCGACGGGTCAGTTTCAAAGGTAGACAACAACTTGTGCGATCACATTATCTTATATGTATTGTGACGCATGCTCGATCTTTCGATCTCTAGTATTCCGAGGCCATATCTGCATATGCTAGGCTCGCCAAATTAACCTCCATGTTATATGCTGCTCAGCAAGGCCATATCTGCATATGCCAGGCTTGCCGAACCCAACCTCATGCGAACTCCATTGAATATGTAGGACAACTCCGGTATGTACGGAGCATCAAGCCATATGGGAGAACCTTCCAGGCGGTGCACACTTCGGTAGAATACTTGTGTTTGGCTTTGTTAAGGGATCATCTTATCACATGCTACCGTCGTGTATCCTATACTAGCAAGTTTTAAGATGTCTGAGCTATGGCAACACTAAGTCTACAGTGTCTCCATTTTAGTTTGTTTTATGATGACGATTACTACTTACTAGTAACACATAGCAAAGCTATCGCTAGATCACAAACAAACGAATGATAGCCCCCACTTAGCAATACAAGGTTTAGACGGTCTATTTGTATATTGCAAGTTTTACGTGGCTGCTAGGGCTTTCATAGTTAAACAGGTTTTAACCTACGAGTCAACCACAACGTCAACCATACGATTGTCTCTATTACACCCCGCACGGGGCCCTCCGTTGAAAATGCCACATCCGCTAAAGTAGAGAGACAGACACCCCCCAGCCACTTTATACGGTACAAGCCGTATGTCAAGCGTGGAACCAGTCTCGCGTAAGGTCGGTCGGGGGCCGCTTCATCAAACAATGCCGCAGATGTGAACAAGTACACGTGGGAGGGTAACAATCATACAATCAACGCCCACATCCCCGATGTGTTCTATCCGTACAGTAATACTAAGCTTAGACCTAGCTCATGATACCACTGTTGGGGTTCGTAGCAGAAAACACAAATTTTTCTAACTAGCGTTCCCATAACCCAAGATCTAGCTAGCCGTATTACCGTAACGAAAAAGAGTGCGGAAATAACATACCTCGGGGTGTAGTCTGTTGCGCGGGAAACGTTCCCGCAAACGTGGTTGATGTAGCCGATCAAGTTTCACAGCCCCCTGGTTGTGTTGAGCACCCGGATGGATGTAGTGCCACACGTGTAGCACCTCGTAGTACTCGCACACGTACGAGACTCGATGACGACCTCCGTTCTCCGATCCAGCGAAGGTGGCGGAAGCAGACCTCCGGACGGAGCTTCGGCAGCACGACGGCCTCCGATTCTAGCAGAGAAGCCTCAATTACACTCTAGGCTCACACTAGGGAGCCCACCGTGAAAGATACAAGGTAGGGGAGAAGACCGGAGAAAACCGATCTCAATTCAGAGTAAATACTAATTTAATCCGATTTATTGTGTATTTGGCTTAATTAAATATGTGCACCATCGCCCTCTTTATATAGGGGTAGGGGAGGGAGTCAACCCCCCTCCCTTAGCAATGTGGGACTATCCCACATGCTAGGGGGGGCAAGGGGGGAGAGGGGGCGCCACCCTCATGGGCCCTAGGGCCCATGGCGCCTCCGCCCCCCCACTCCCTTTTTTTCCTTTTTCTTTTTCCCTTTTATTTCTTCCCCTAATGGGCCTTTTTCTCCACTAAGGCCCATTGCACATATTAATTAGAAATAAAATCATTTTAATTATTAATTCAATTAATTAATAACTAAAACATAATATTCCATCTCCCAGTGCTCCGGAGCACCTTCCGGTTCACTCCGAACTTGTTCGGTTCAACACGGTACTTCTTCGATGTTGTTTCCTTTATTCTCTGGTTACTCCGATGGTTCTGAAAAAGGTATCCGATTTCATCGAGCCCTTAAGTGTGTTACCCTACGGTCCGAGAACACTCCAGTCATGACCGAGATGAGGCTACGGTCAATGATCATCAGCGGGACCTAGATGCCCATAATGACCCCTGTGCATTCCGGATATCAAACACCGATTGGACCTTACGCCGTATGGCATTCCCTTTGTCAGCGATACTGGATTGTTCCGAGATTCGATCAATGACATCCTATGTCTGGTTCAACCTCGTTCTGAACTAATCCTCATTCACTCGTTCCCGTGATATTCATCCCCGTGACCTAGTCACACGCTGCAGCTTTTTGGATGGAATCTCACCGAGTGGGCCCCAAGTATCTATCCGTTATATGGATTGAAAAATCCCGCTCTTGTAACAATACTCCACAACATATCTCCACGGAATACCCAAGATACAACCGTTATGACCCTCATATTTCAGTCAGGTGGTGGGATGTAGGTCAAAGCATACGGGAAGATAGCAATTATGCACGTACTCACGGTCAAAGGAACGGTCTACCACGTTCTGTAATTACAACACTGAACCTTCACAAGATTTGATCATGCTGTAATGCTTACTTTGGGTAATGTTCATCACGTCACTTAACCAGTGAGGTGACCTCATAGTCTAGAGACTTAATTGTCCATGATTGCGAAACCACGACCATCATGTTGACCATGAACTAGTTATCGATGTAGAGGCTAACTAGGAACTCTGGGGGTTTCTATACCACACCTGCATCATTGTTTCACTGACACAGTTCTAGCACGGTATGAAACTGGTTATGAACTTGCTTAGATATATTGGAATAATCATATATTATTTGCCTCTAGAGCATATATCCAACAGCCTCCTCCTCACGAGATCGACCCGCCAGCACTTCGCAAAGAAGAGCACAAATCAGCAAAAATCACAAGGAAAAGCACTCAGGCAATCGAGCAGCACCAACAGGAGGCCTCACCCTTCAAAGGATCAGATAATCTCCCCATCCAGGCAACAAAACCATTTAAGGCAGCCTCAACACGCTCACGTTTGGAGCGATGGACCGCAACAACACCCTTGAGGCGCTCTGCGTCCTTAAGCCTCAAGCAGACGGACTCGTAAGCCCTCTCGCGATCACCGTCCTTCAGCAATTTCGAAGCCCGAGAAACCCCCGGGGTGGCCTACCACAAAATGATAAAGGAAGTCAATCCAAAGGAAAAGACAGTACAATGGAAGAAATCAAGACAATCCACTAATCAGTTCAAGATTTAGCATCTCCGGCTCCAAATGCCACTCATTACAAGAAAAAGATCATCCCAGCAATCAGATAAATAAAGTCTCCTACTCCACGCCTTGAGACTTATGTCCATCAGCATCTACAACAAGTTGCAGTTGGCGAGCAAGTCGAGTGTCTCGCGCACTTTGCTCATCTGTATAACCAGGAAGGAAATCCACCATTACATCCTCTATGGGAACCCTGTGCCCCAGAAGAACAACGAAGCATGTCACGAGCCCACTCACCACTGTCTCGCGCACTGAATCCTCCAGCCTATTTCCATTTGGCCCAAACGCAACAACTTGAAGGTCAAGACCCTCGGGATGATTGTCCTCATTTCGATACATATGCTCATGAATAATCTTCAGAAGAGTCGACGCACGATTGCAGACGTCCTTCACAGCACCTGCCGCGCTCGACACGGCATCTAGAGCATCGCGAAGAACGCCCGAATCCTCAGAAGCAGCTGCCGCTACCTCAACACTCATGGTGCCTGCACAAACAAGTAGCTACAATGACCAATAACTCAAGACAAAATCACAGGAAAAGAAAAAGAGTCAGAACTACCTACTTACCCGCCAGGGCACTCGCCAGGTTGCGGAGGCGGCTGCACTCAGCAGTTTCCACCTGCTGAAAAATTTTCTCAGCCCACCGCAGACGCTCGAGCTCGCCGCACTGCGCTTGCAAATCCCTCTTCTTAGCCTCCAGGGCATCTTGAAGCGAAGCAAGATCTTTCTCCGTGGCAGCAGCACGCTTTTCAGAAGCATTTTTATGACCTACAGCAAAAGGGTCACTCAAGCACCAAGCAAGCAAGGATGCGACAAATCATCAGGGAAGGAAAGTTGCTCACGGCGCATGGTAGTTAGGCTATTCTGGGCCGCATCATGAGCACCCCGGGCACGATCAGCATCAGTCAGCACCTGCTCACACATACGGAACAACGGCTAAAAAAGAAAAGAGCACAGAAATCAGAATCAAGCAAGGGACAGTCAAGTTTAAAGACTGCGACCAACCACAAGTGGTTACTCACAGCCTCGGGGGCTACTCCCATCGGGAGCGTTGCCGCACCCCCCATAGAAAGCAGAAGCACACTAAAAACATACATTGAAAGTCAAGACTGCGACCAACCACAAGTGGTTACTCGCAGACTCGGGGGATACTCCCATCATTAGCTTTGTCGCGCCCCCGATGCAAGTCAGATGAAAAGAAAATCACGCACCTGTTCAGTCATGCGATCAAAGAACTTGGACTTCTCTTCAACAGGGGGGTCCTTTCTCTGCAAAACATACTCCTCAGGAACCGCGGGTTTCGTGTCCGGGGGAGAGTCACCTTCAGTCGCAGCAGCTGACCCAGGCGCAGCAGTCGCGGACTTCGCACCCGCACCGGAAGCGGCATGAACTCTAGCAGAAGCCGACGGACCAACCTCTGCACCAGAGTCAGTCGACTAGAGATCAGTAGCTGTAGTACTCGCCGAGGAGGTAACCGGAGCTAGAGCAGTCCTGCAAAATGTACACCATTAGAATGGAAGCTCAAAACCAGCGACATAAACCACCCCGATAAGAGAAATTATGCACCCAACCGGAGCAGCATCGACTCTAAGCAGAACTCCAAATTTCCACCTCTTCGGAGCAGCCGAAGGGGGAGTAGGGCGCAACAACAGGCGCAAATGGTGGCAACCCAGCACCTTCCATGGTCTGCTGAGCAGCACTCGAGGAGCGATTGCCTTTGAACCGAAATGGTCCATCCTCGTCGTCAGAAGCTGACGGTCTACCACCAACACTTGCACCCACGGACTCACCAGTATCAGCGTGAGAAGCATCACCACCACCCACAGGCGCAAGATCCCCCATGGCTGTGTCAGGTTCATCAAGTATCTCCGTGCCCTCAGGATGGGGTGGATTTGTCAGCAAGGAAACATGGCCCTGCAAACAAAAATATCACCAAACGAAAACATCATACACCGCTCAAACTTCAGCTAAACCGACAAAGCTTCAAAAAGTTACCTCAGGCAAAGGAATCGTCTAGTCATAGGGACGAATGGAGCTCTCCACACCAGTACTAGTGCACTTGGTGACCTGCTGGATCCGAACCAGAAGGTCATCACCTCAAATGTCTTCAGGAGAGCACCCCGTCGGGTCCTCGGGCCCAGTATACCTCCACATGGGATGCGCACGATGTTGTAGCGGCTGGATACACCTCTTCATCAAAACAGAGATAATCTGGGCCCCAGTTATCCCCTTCTTCAAAGCAGCAAGATTTTTCACTAAAGTATCTACAGCAGCTACTTCCCCAGAAGTTAGAGAATGCAACCAGGATTACCTCTTAGCCACTCGCGCAACCGGATTGAAGGGGAAAGCCTAAACAGTTGACCCTCAATGTGCTGGTCTTTAAGATAGAACCAGCTCTTCCGCCATGTATAAACGGAATCCAACTTTTCCACATCAAAGTAGGCACTTTTCTCCCTGATGGAAATGCCAACCCCCCCAATGGAATACTAATAATTCGTTCTCTTCACACTGAAGAGCCGTTTCCAGATCCCCCAATGAGGATAAATCCCCAAGAAACTCTCAGAAAGCATAATAAAACACGCAATGTCCAATATCCCCTTAGGGGTCAAATCGTGCAACTGCAGTTGATAAGCGAAGAGCGGCCTACGGACGAACGGATGAACGGGAAGAGAAAAGCCACGAAGAAAGAAGCTCTGGAAGCATACCCGTTCATTATGGCGAGGCGCGGGCACCTCCTCTTCCCCATGAATTCGAGCAACACCCTCCACCACAAGCCCATCGGCCACCAGCACATCCAGATAAGCAGTGGAGAAAACGGAACGCTCCCACCTCCTAGTCGTCCTTGTTGCTTCTTGCGCTGCGCTCCGAGGATGTTTGGACATGGATCTAGCCGCACAACTGATACGGTAAGGATAGTTCTCTCACTTCTCGTTGGTTACCCCAAGTGGAAAGTGAGATGTAGCGTAGCAGCAAATTTCCCTTAGCGAAGATGCTAAGGTTGAGTATCGAACCAGTAAGACTCCCAGAGATACAAGAAGGTGGTAAAGTGAACAATGGCGTCGTTTACAACCAAGGTTTGTTAACTTCACCTGGACCTGCACACAGATACAGATAACTTTGCTCCCAACGAGTACAGAGGAGTTGTCAATTCCTCCGGCCTTTCTGTTTACAAAGGATAAAAAGCACGGGATAATGATAGTGATAGCAACTGGAAAGTAAACTAAGGATGTAAACAGTAATATGAAGATGGACCGGGGTCCCGTGATTTTCACTAGTGATGTCTCTCTCCCAAAAGACGATAAAAGTGCTAGCAAGGTACACAAATCACAGTTGGGCAATTGATAGGATTATGAAGGCACCACAATGCTAACTATGATGCAAAGAAAGGAAGGGCTCAAAAGCTATGGGCAGTACGCCAAGGTAAGTAGACCGAAATCCATCTGCATCTACTATAAATCATCCACCTTGAGATATCTATCCAGAACATCTCACTGGTATTAAGTTGTGAATCCCACCCAAAGTGTAAATCCAAAGCAACGGACAACTGTAGTAGAAGAACTTTGCGTAAAGTAAACAATCCTTGCATCCGCGGATACAAGCACCATTGTTTTATCCCTGGTGGCAACAACACATCCCCTAGTCTCATGTTTCTGTCACTCAAGCTAGACATCAAGGGGATGAACCCACAATCAAGCATAATGCTCCTTCTTGGAGTTGCAACAAATCACTTGGCCAAAGTAAAATACGGCAACGCAGAACATGCAAGAATTTACTCAAGAACAAAATATAAAAGAGAAGAACCAAATATATTACTCATCACAATCTGAACATAGTCTCATAATCCATCAGATCCCAACAAACTTAGCGTAGCAACGGCAGAAAATTACAAAGGTGCCTCGATCATGTGAGGCAACTCACGAGGTCTCGAAAGTGGAGGCACAAAGAAGGGAAAGATAGATCACTTAGCTACTGGTCACGGACCCATGGTCCAAGGGAAACTACTCACGGTACATACGGGAGGCGTCCATGGCTATGGATGGTCTCCCGGAGGGGGTAGCTTCTCCCGGCAGGGTGCCGGAGCAGCTTCTCCAGGAAGCCCCGATCTAGAAACGGCGGTGGCAGCGGTATAGAGGCGAGATCGCGAAAAAGGAGTTCCTCCCAAGGGTTTCCGTCACGGGGGGTAAATATAGGCGAAGGGGGCACCGAGAGGGGCCACAGGGCAGCCAGGAGGCTCCCTGGCGCGGCCTAGGGTGGGGCCGCACCAGGTGCCCTCCTGGCTGGCAGGTGGTGGCCCTCCTCCGCTTCTTTGGTGTTTCCGAAAGCTTCCGTGACGCTGATTTTTTATATGATTTTTCCGGATTTTTTGGAGCACTTTTAATGGCCGGCAAACCTAAATTACAAAAACAGCAGAAAACAACAACTGGCAGATTGGTGCACTGGGTTAATAGATTAGTCCAAATATGCTCAAAAGTGTATGAAAGTTCAAGCAAATCATGGCAAAGTCGCAAAAAACATGCATGGAGCAAGCAGAAATTATAGATACGTTTGGGACGTATCAACATCCCCAAGCTTAATTCCTGCTCGTCCTCGAGTAGGTAAATGATAACAAGCATAATTTCTGTGGTGACATGCCACACAACCATAAAAATACTTTTAAGTAAAGCAATCAAAGCATGCAATTCAATTCCAGTCTTAACAAGCAAGAGTCTATATTAGCATTGACACAAGCAACAAAAGAACAAAAGGTGCAAGAGCTCTCGTTGTCCGTGACTCGAATGTATCCAGATGGTGTTTGCGTGCAAGTAGGTGATAGAGAAATACGAGATAAAAAGGTAATTGTTGAGAACAACTATCTACTAAAGTTTCACACATAGTCTCCTTTGGATTCTTATCTTGACTCGTCCCCAGACCACTAGCCAGGTACAAGTCAAACTGATCCACTCCGTTTCGATATTTTGAGCACTCATGCAATGGATGAGCGTGAGCAAGAAAGTTGACACCTAAAAGGCGAAACAGAAAGAAGGTGTAGGAGGAAGACAAAAAAAGGTGTGAAAGGCTCACATCAATGAGGACAACCATAGGCGAGAGAAGGCCATATGATAGATATGATGTGAGGAGTAGGGATTTCCATGCAATGGATGCACATGTGAGCTAAAATCTCTTCAAGGGAACTAGTGGGGGTGCATCCAACTTGCTTGCTCAAGAAGACCTAGAGCTCTTTTTGAGGAGGCTCATCATTGGAATATACAAGCCAAGTTCTATAGTGTGAAGGGTCCCCACATAGCTATATGCATGTATGATGATCTCTATGGAGTACAAGGGATAGAGGATGAAGTACTAGTGTGGATCTCTTCAAAAGGAATAGTAGTGTCCCCTCTTCTCTCTTTTTTTTTTCTTTTTTCTATTTTTTTGATTTTTTTGGTGGCCTCAATGGCTCTTTCTATTTCTCTCATTTGTACTCTTTGGGATCTTTTGATTTTGTCCTCTTTGGGATCTTTTCCTCACTTTAGGGGCAACACTCTATATTTTACAAGAATATAGGAGTCTTTCACACTTTACAAAGGTACTCACATAAAGAAGATGTAACTATCATGATGCAAATGGATGCCTCTGTCAGGGTAGCAGGATATGCAATGATACTAGCGCATCATGTAGCAATGATAAGGGCAAGGCCCAACTCGCATGCGGCTCATCGATCAAGCAAGTAGCACGTATGACATGAAGATCAAGTCATGAGAAGATGGATGTTGCATGGCAATGTATCTCGGAAAGGCTATGGAAATGCCTTGATAGGTAGGTATGATGGCTGTTTTGAGGAAAGATATAAGGAGGTTTATGATGACAGAGCGTATCATGCCAAGGGTTTGGATGTAAGGGCGAAGGTGGACGCCAACTCTCAGAGTAAGAAGGAGGCAGTGCACGACACAGGAGAGGCTAGAAAAATATGGGAAGGTGGAAGTGTCAACTTTCGAATACTCACATTAGTCCGAAGAACTCATGCACTTGTTATCGGTAACTCTCAATCTAATTAGGAGGTTCACAAAGAGACAAGTACCCAGAGGAGGAGTGTATGGGGGTTTGGTTATCCTTGTGCATCCTCGACTCATGGTACGTGAGTGTACTCTAATATTCGAACCCTCCAGAGGTTAGTGATCCATATAGTAGCTAGAGTACTCAACAGGGGTTTGGGTTTTCAAAAATCACACGGATTGCCCAGAATATGACATCTATCACTAATAGGCTCGAGCTGTTGACACCAAAAGTTCAAACATTACTCTAGTCAATACCTGAAAACTATTGCAAGTTACTACTACAAAGAGAATAGAAACTTCAAGTCTTCAACTAGTTACTTTCTAGTCAAGACACAAAACTCAGTGCAACAGGAAAAATCTCTAACAAGATAAAACATGCAACCTATAGAAAGTTCAACCTAAGACAAAATAAAAGCTCTAGAAGGAAACTAGAGCACAATAACTAAACATGGCAGCAACTAAGAAAAGAAAAAGAACAACTCACAGCTAAGAGAATAAGCATGCAAATCCTATGAGGAGTTCTAGTTCCAGCGGAGCGTGTTTCTCTCCCACACAAAGGAAAGCTCTTGTTATGAACAAAAAAAAAGAAAAACAAACCTAAGAAAATTAAAGAGTGAGATGCCCCAGCATAGCACATAACGCATGAAGTGATAAAAATATAGTGAAACGAGGGACGAAGTTATAATTGTTGATGAAGAAGGGGATGCACGGGGGCATCCCCAAGCTTAGACGCTTTAGTCTCCTTGAATATTTATTGGGGGTGCACATGGGCATCCCCAAGCTTGAGCGTTTGACACTCCAGGATCTTCTTTCATCATATTCCATCGCAGACTTGAAAACTCCCTTCATACATAACTCATTGTAAACTGATTAGAAAGGTTAGTACCCTATTAAAATAATTTTTCCCTTACTGGAAATAAAGATATTCTTGAAGAGCAACTGTTTCTCAAGATTTCCGAAAAGTTTTGGCAAATAAAAACCAAGCTTAAGGTTTGCAAAATTTAGGAGAGACAAAACGTGACAGAATCTTTGAAAAACGGAACAGCAGGTAGTAAAGAATTTTTAGGGGTACTTCTGCAACTCAAATCAAAAAAATCAGGACATACGAAAGTTCCGTGATTGTATAGAGCATGTTGTGTAACAAATTCAGCTCTAATGTTCCGTGATTATATGATTTTTCCGGATTTTTTGGAGCACTTTTAATGGCCGGCAAACCTAAATTACAAAAACAGCAGAAAACAACAACTGGCAGATTGGTGCACTGGGTTAATAGATTAGTCCAAATATGCTCAAAAGTGTATGAAAGTTCAAGCAAATCATGGCAAAGTCGCAAAAAACATGCATGGAGCAAGCAGAAATTATAGATACGTTTGGGACGTATCAACATCCCCAAGCTTAATTCCTGCTCGTCCTCGAGTAGGTAAATGATAACAAGCATAATTTCTGTGGTGACATGCCACACAACCATAAAAATACTTTTAAGTAAAGCAATCAAAGCATGCAATTCAATTCCAGTCTTAACAAGCAAGAGTCTATATTAGCATTGACACAAGCAACAAAAGAACAAAAGGTGCAAGAGCTCTCGTTGTCCGTGACTCGAATGTATCCAGATGGTGTTTGCGTGCAAGTAGGTGATAGAGAAATACGAGATAAAAAGGTAATTGTTGAGAACAACTATCTACTAAAGTTTCACACATAGTCTCCTTTGGATTCTTATCTTGACTCGTCCCCAGACCACTAGCCAGGTACAAGTCAAACTGATCCACTCCCTTTCGATATTTTGAGCACTCATGCAATGGATGAGCGTGAGCAAGAAAGTTGACACCTAAAAGGCGAAACAGAAAGAAGGTGGAGGAGGAAGACAAAAAAGGTGTGAAAGGCTCACATCAATGAGGACAATCATAGGCGAGAGAAGGCCATATGATAGATATGATGTGAGGAGTAGGGATTTCCATGCAAGTGGATGCACATGTGAGCTAAAAGATCTCCAAGGGAACTAGTGGGGGTGCATCTAACTTGCTTGCTCAAGAAGACCTAGAACTCGTTTGAGGAGGCTCATCAATGGAATATACAAGCCAAGTTCTATAGTGTGAAGGTCCCCACATAGTTATATGCATGATGATGATCTCTATGGAGTACAAGGGATAGAGGATGAAGAACTGGTGTGGATCTCTCAAAAGGAATAGTAGTGTGCCCCCTTCTCTCTTTTTATTTTTATTTTTCTCTTTTTTCTATTTTTTTATTTTTTTGGTGGCCTCAATGGCTCTTTCTATTTAACTCTCATTTGTCCTCTTTGGGATCTTTTGATTTTGTCCTCTTTGGGATCTTTTCCTCACTTAGGGGCAACACTCTATATTTTACAAGAATATAGGATATCTTTCACACTTTACAAAGGTACTCACATAAAGAAGATATAACTATCATGATGCAAAGGTATGACATGAGGATCAAGTCATGAGAAGGTGGATGTTGCATGGCAATGTATCTCGGAAAGGCTATGGAAATTCCTTGTAGGTAGGTATGGTGGTTGTTTTGAGGAAAGATATAAGGAGGCTGATGATGACAGATCGTATCATGCCAAGGGTTTGGATGCACCGGCGAAGTATGCGCCAACTCTCAAGATGAGAAAGGGCAATGCACGGTACCGAAGAGGCTAGAAAAAGTATAGGTGGGTGGAAGTTTCAACTTTCGAATACTCACATTAGTCCGAAGAACTCATGCACTTATTATCGGTAACTCTCAATCTAATCAGGAGGTTCACAAAGAGACAAGTACCCCGAGGAGGAGTGTATGGGGGTTTGGTTATCCTTGCGCATCCTTGACTCATGGTACGTGAGTGTACTCTAATATTCGAACCCTCCAGAGGTTAGTGATCCATCTAGTAGCTAGAGTTCTCAACAGGGGTTTTTGGTTTTCGAAAAACACATGGATTTCCCAAAATACGACACCTATCACTAATAGGCTCGAGCTCCTGACACCAAAAGTTCAAACATTACTCTAGTCAATACCTCAAAACTATTGCACGTTACTACTACAAAGAGAAAAGCAACTTCAACTACCTACTTCCAGTCAAGACACAAAACTCAGCGCAACAGGAAAACTCTCTAACAAGATAAAACATGCAACCTATAGAAAGTTCAATCTAAAACAAAAGAAAAGCTCTAGAAGAACTAAAGCACTACAACTAAACAAATCAGTAGCTAAGAAAAGAAAAAGAACAACTCACAGCTAAAAGAATAAGCATGAAAATCCTATGAGGAGTTCTAATTCAAGCGGAGCGTGTATCTCTCCCACACAAAATAAAGTAAGCTGGGATCTAACTTGTTACTACATCAAACAAAGCAAAAGAAAACTAAAAACAAAACCTAAGAGCGAGACGCTGCAAGAATAGCACATAACGCATGAAGTGATAAAAATATAGTGCAACGAGAGACGAACTGATAATTGTTGATAAAGAAGGGGATGCATGGGGGCATCCCCAAGCTTAGACGCTTGAGTGTCCTTGAATATTTATTGGGGGTGGACATGGGCATCCCCAAGATTGAGCGTTTGACACTCCAGGATCTTCTTTCATCATCTTCCATCGCACACTTGAAAACTCCCTTCATACATAACTCATTGTAGACTGATTAGAGAGGTTAGTACCCTATTAAAATAATTTTCCTTTGCTGGAAATAAAGATAAACTTGAAGAGCTACTGCTTCCCAAGATTTCCAAAAGGTTTTTGCAAAGAAAAAGCAAGCTTAAGGTTTGCAAAAGTAGAGAGAGACAAAACGTGGCAGCATCTGTGAAAAACAGAACAGCAGATAGAAACGAATTTTTAGGGGTACTTCTGCAACTCAAATAAAAAACCTCAGAACATACGGAAGTTTCGTAATTGTATAGAGCATGCTGTGTAAAAATTGAAGCTCAAAAAGATGAACTTGGATTTTTCCATGATTTTTCTAGTCACGAGGACAGAATCTGTTTTCTGGACAGCATGTCACAACTTTTACTTCCCTTGCCGTATGAGGCTATAAAAGGCACAAAGCTTAAAAACTAAAGAGACAATGATGTTGCTACAGTAGTAACAATCATCAAGACCACTAAGAACATAAGAAAAGAAAAAAGAAAAACCTAAATTCGTTGCGGGCTGCCTCCCGAAAGCGCTTCTTTAGAGCCATTAGCTAGGCTTATTGCAGAAGATCAAGTTGTATCCATTGAACCATCATCAAGATCATCAAAAAGCTCTTCAATAGTGCAACTAGTCTTAATAGGTTTCTCAAACAAAGGACGAATGAAAATGCTTTTTGGAATAAAATCAAAAGGAGGGAAATCAATTGGAGTTTTATTAAAATTAAAGATAGGTGTCTCCTCCAAAGTTTTCACCGTTTCAACTCTTTTGGCAATAGGTGTGTTTGCTTTAGCTCGAGGAACCTTGGGGACGTAAACAAACATAGGTTCCTTATTTGTCGGAGTTTCATCCTTTTTGGTTTTGATTGAGGAGAAGGTAGTTCCTAAAGTTTCAATAACTTCCTCAATCTTTTCTATCCTAGAAGACTTCTCATCAAGGGATTTGATAGTCTCCAAAGTTTTGATAATTTTCTGCATGGAGTTATCTAACATATTCAAATTCCCTTGAATCTTACGATCCAACTCATTCACCCTATTGATACTTGGCATCTCTAGCTCTATTTTTTCAAGTTTTCTCATAATGTGAGCTAAAGTAATGTCCTCCTTAATACTAACAACTGGGAGACTTCCAACAAGATTTACATTAACATTAAGGGCTTCCCAAACTGGGGCCTCTACGAAGTTCCCATTGATAGCAGTGTCTAAAAGAAACCTATTCCGAGAAGTGATCCCAACATAAAAATTTCTTAGCAAGATAGTAGTGGATTGCTTCTTGGTGGCTCTTTTTTGAGAATCATTAATTCTATACCAGGCATCTTTCAAACTTTCACCACCTCTTTGAGTAAAGGTAAGTACTTCTGCCTCAACAAAGGCAAAAGGACCAGCCATAGTGGTAACTACTGACAAGGTAACATGTATTTTTGGTAAGGGACACAAAAGTAAAAACTGAAAGGTAAACTAACAACACTAAAAAGCAAAGATAAAAGATAGTGTGCAACTCCCCTATCTTGTAGACTGGAGTCCCCGGCAACGGCGCTAGAAATTGGCTTGATACGGTGAGGATAGTTCTCTCACTCCTCGTTGGTTACCCCAAGTGGAAGGTGAGATGTAGCGTAGCAGAAAATTTCCCTTAGCGAAGATGCTAAGGTTGAGTATCGGACCAGTCGGACTCGCAAAGATACAAGAAGGTGGTAAAGTGAAAAATGGCGCTGTTTACAACCAAGGGTTGTTAACTTCACCTGGACCTACACACAGATACAAATAACTTTGCTCCCAACGAGTACAGAGGAGTTTTCAATTCCTTCGGCCTTGCTGTTTACAAAGGATAAAACGCACGGGATAACGATAGTGATAGCAACTGGAAAGTAAACTAAGGATGTAAACAGTAATATGAAGATGGATCGGGGTCCCATGATTTTCACTAGTGATGTCTCTCTCCCAAAAGACGATAAAAGTGCTACCGAGGTAAACAAATCACAGTTGGGCAATTGACAGGATTATGAAGGCACCGCAATGCTAACTATGCTGCAAAGAAAGGAAGGGCGCAAAAGCAATGGGCAGTACGCCAAGGTAAGTAGACCGAAATCCATCTGCATCTACTACGAATCATCCACCTTGAGATATCTATCCAGAACATCTCGCTGGTATTAAGTTGCAAATCCCACCCAAAGTGTAAATCCAAAGCAACAGACAACTGCATTAAAAGAACTTTGCGTAAAGTAAACAATCCTTGCATCCGCGGATACAAGCACCGTTGTTTTATCCCTGGTGGCAACAGCACATCCCCTAGTCTCATGTTTCTGTCACTCAAGCTAGACATCAAGGGGCTGAACCCACAATCAAGCATAACACTCCCTTTTGGAGTTGCAACAAATCACTTGGCCAAAGCAAAATACATCAACGGAGAACATGCAAGAATTTAATCAAGAACAAAATATAAAAGAGAAGAACCAAATATATTACTCATCACAATATGAACATAGTCTCATAATCCATCAGATCCCAACAAACTCAGCATAGCAACGGCAGAAAATTACAAAGGTGCCTCGATCATGTGAGGCAGCTCACGAGGTCTTGAAAGTGTAGGCACAAAGAAGGGAGAGATAGATCACATAGCTACTGGTCACGGACCCATGGTCCAAGGGAAACTACTCACGGTACATACGGGAGGCGTCCATGGCTATGGATGGTCTCCCGGAGGGGGTAGCTTCTCCCGGCAGGGTGCCGGAGCAGCTTCTCCAGGAAGCCCCGATCTAGAAACGGCGGTGGCGGCGGTACAGAGGCGAGATCGCGAAAAAGGAGTTCCTCCCCAAGGGTTTCCGTCACAGGGGGTAAATATAGGCGAAGGGGGCACCGAGAGGGGCCACAGGGAAGCTAGGAGGCTCCCTGGCGCGGCCTAGGGTGGGGCCACGCCAGGTGCCCTCTTGGCTGCCTGGTGGTGGCCCTCCTCCTCTTCTTTGGTGTTTCCGGAAGCTTCCGTGACACTGATTTTTTATATGATTTTTCCGGATTTTTTGGAGCACTGTTGATGGCCGGAAAACCTGAAATACAAAAACAGCAGAAAACAGCAACTGGCAGCTGGGTGCACTGGGTTAATAGATTAGTCCAAATATGTCAAAAGTGTATGAAAGTTCAAGCAAATCATGGCAAAGTCACACAAAACATCCATGGAGCAAGCATAAATTATAGATACGTTTGGGACGTATCAACAACCCAAAGGAAGCACGAAGAAGTAGATGACGAGCGCTGTGTAAAAACCTAAATTTACTCAGCCCTTTGGTATTTAACCCACTGCCCAAAGGCCATCCACTCACCGTCGATCCCCGAGGCCCACCACGTGGTCTGATCCCATCACAATTGTGCGACATGGAAAAATCAACCAGCGCAGTAAACAGATTGCGCACTTCGTACGAAAAAATAGGATCATCATCATGCGGAGCGAAATTACTGCAGGGCATCGCGTCACGTGAAGCCCGCTATGCATGACCTCCCAACTTGTCAGACTGCCCTGCAATGTCATCTCCCAGCAAGGTGTGCTGAGTATGCATCCTTGTGACCCGTCAAAGGTTGGTTTTCACTAAAATTTTGATTTTAATCTCAAAATTTTCACTCCCATCGGGAGCGTCCTGCCTCTGCAAAAACAGAGCAAAAGCTGAACCTCGAGAACGCTAGTGGTTACTCACCTCTATTAAGAGCAAACATGTCAATAGAGTTAGGGTGATCCCTCACCCTGCAGGCCACAACCTTCTCGAGTACTCACTCACCCCGCCAAGGATTAGTACATCTATAGAGTTCGGGTGCTCCCTGATAACCCTCAACTGTAGGGGATCGAGATAGTATTCGCGGGCAAGATAGCCCAATTTATTGATTCGACACTTGGGGACACAAAGAATACGTACAGGCTTTGACAATTGAGTTGTCAGTTCAACCGCACCTGAAATAAACACTTGCTTGCAAAAATTATTAGTAGCAACGGTAATATGGTAGTGGTAGTGGTGATGATAATAGTGGTGATAGTGGTGGTGAAACAGCAAAAGTAAAACAGCGAAAGTAAACAACTAGTAACCAGCGGAAAGAAATATTGTAGGCTAGGGAGATGGATGGTTGGGCGCTGCTTGGATGAGAACAAACATGTAATACATTCTAACACGGGCAAGGCTCACAGAAAAGAAAGGATCATCTAGGCAAATATCAAACATCAGGCATGTATACCAAGGTAGTTGTACGTGCTTGTAATAACAACTTTGCACAACATCTTTTGTCCTACCCTCCTGCTACGAACGGGGCCAAAATGAACTTAGGGAGATTAAGGTACTCCTGTCAAAAAGCACCGGAACAAAGCATTAACACTTCATGGATACACGGAATCCTCAAATTATAGTCCATCCCCTTTGGTGTCCCAAGGTGTCACCATTGGGATCGCCGGTTCCGGACTATAATAGGTGCATACAACTCATAGATAGGATCAAGAACACCAACAAACTCAAGAAACAAAAGGGTGGTCAGATCTGAAATCATGGAACTCGGGACCAAAGTGGCAAGCATTAAGAGCAACAAGTTGTAACAGAGATGATAAACACCAAATAGATGATAGGCAACATGCCCCCAACAATCTGATAAACTATTACATGATCTAACTCATCCAATCCCTACCATCCCCTTTGCCTACCAGTAGGGAATTACTCACACATGAGAGAAGAAGTCATGGAGGGGTGATGGAGAGGCGATGATGATGACGATGGCGATGATTTCCCCTCACCGGAGGCCAAAACAGCCTCCAGATTAGCTCTCCCGGAGAAGAACAGACGGTGGCGGCGGCTCCGCTACGTAGATTTGAAAACAGATTCTGTTTCGGAGTTTCCTCGCCATGGGAATAAATAGGGCCAAGGTAGGGCACCAGGGGGTGTGGGACCCACCCAGGAGGGTGTGTGGCGCGGCCAGGGGCTGGGCCGCGCCATGCACCCTTCTGGGTGCCCCCTGGCTGCTCCGTGGCCCCCCTTTGGTCTCTCGGAAGCTTCAGGAACGCTGAGTTTTTATATATTTTTTGTAGATTTTTCCAGCGTACCTAAATATCCAGAAACCTGCACAATATAAAACAGCACTGGTAGCTCTGCTGAAAACACCGTCAGTCCGGGTTAGTTTCGTCCAAATCATACAAGAATGAAGCCAAAACAATAGAAAAAGTGTATGGAAAAGTAGATACGTTTGAGACGTATCAACTCCCCCAAGCTTAACTATTGCTTGTCCTCAAGCAATTCAGTTCAACGAACTGGATGCGACAAAGAAAACTTTGACAAACTCTTTGCTTCATTAGATGTATATAATCATGTACTACGAAAGAGTTTAGCAGGTTTTGACACCATGCTATAAGGACAATGCATGAAGCAATCCTTCTTTCATGTGATCAGTCACAAACAAACAAAAGTAAATACTATGCCTCTGAAAATCAATTCAAGATCACAATGCACATAGCATGAACATACTAGAGTGGTATCTCGCTAACCTCCATGAGTGAAGCAAAACATAAATGCAGAAACTCCTCCGGAGTTTTAAAGGAGACTAGAACTAAGAATTTCAGACTAGCAATTTAACAAGCATGCAAAAGACAATGTAGTACTTTGGGACAATGCATGTTACACTAAGAATTACAATTATGCTCTCAATAGTTGGTTCTTTGAAGAAAGAAGGTGAGACTCTCGAACCTTGGATTTTTTATGGCAAGGTTGAAAACCCATGAAAGGAAGCAAATACTAAACATGTGCCAGAGATCTTAGTTTTGAAAACAGAGATAAAACTCTATTTGAGAAGTGCAACTTTCCAGTCAACGGTGAACGGTAAAGGTCTCTCAATATCTCTCATGCCAATCATATTAATGCCTTTTGCTTACACATGTTCCCTTATCCATAAATCTTTTTATGGTCTACAGAACCTTTTATTTTGCCTCAAGTATGGAATGAGGGTATCGTTCCATCTATCATAAGCAGCATTTGGTCCGTTTCATTCCATCATCAAGTATGGGGGAGGTGTAACTCTTATTTATTTTTCATTGACTAGTTAAAAATTCCGTCAAAATATTTTTGGCATGACAGATACTGATTTACCCTCACCGCACCATGAGCTTGTACAGTTGCAAAAGGGAAGCTTTTGAATAAATTTCGAGATGGCACAAGAAAGTCTAAGTTAGGAGTGGCCGGTAAATACCACATATGGGTAGGTATGGTGGACTCAAATGGAACAACTGGGTTAAAAAGGACTTTGGATGCACAAGCAGAATTCCGCTTGGTGCGAGTGAAGGCTAGCAAAAGACTGGGAAGCGGCCAACTAGAGAGCAATAATTGTCATAATCATGCAGAGCGACAAAGTAACATTGAATCGGGCATGAAAGTGATATAACTATTATGAAATAGAAAGGTCATCAAGGCATAACAGACTTTTTAGTCTTAACATGCGTGAACATGTGACAAGTCAATCCAAAAATTCTCCGAAGGGAAATACCACTTCAATATGCCAAACCATGAACAATGCAGTGCATGTCAATCATTTCAAGAAACACATTATGAACTCTATCTATTTGAGACTAACCACAAATAAAGCATGAACCACTGGGAAACCTTTGTAAACATAGCACTATGTCGCTACAAGCTGATCTCTAAGCATAAGTACAGGCATATGTACAAAAGTAGAAACAAAAAGAGTTCATACCGACTTTCCTTGTTGCATCCCTTCCGTCGATCCTCGTCATTACTGCCTTGTCACTTGCATGACCGAACGTAGGAAATATATAATCAAATGCCATCACGGACTCGAGCGGAAATCTGAAAACAAAGCAATCTAAAGAGAAAAAGAAAATCTTTTTGGGTTTTTTCAAAGGCTAAATAAAATAAAATAGAAATCTTTTTGGGTTTTTGCAAAATAAAAGAACAAAGAAGAATGGGCAAAAACTTCGAAAAGATCAAAGCGAACAAAACGGAAGATACAATGGAAGGGGAAGCGAGTACATACTCCCCCAAGCTTAGGCTTTTGGCCTAAGTTGGGCTCGTCTACTGCGGTCCCGAGGAGCCTCCTGCTCCGGGGCAATTGTAAGTCCAAGGGTTGTATGAGCCCTTCGGTGTGTACACTGAAGTTCTCGGATCCTCCCATGAGGAAGGTCCCTCGTCCCAACCAGAGGAAGACTCTCCGTCCCATGGGGCGACGGTCTCCTCCTGGACGGGTGGATACACCATGCGCTCCTCCTCATCTGGCGCAACCCCCTCTGTGGGGTCGTGAAACTGGTATCTCCCCATGATCTCATCAAACTAGGTATCTGAAAAGCGGTATCCATTCCTGCGAGAAAAATCAAACACAAGTGGTGCAGGTAGACGGATGATGCGTTCCACATCGCCCTCAAACCGCAAAATATAATCAAGTGCATATCGGTCAGAGGACCTAGTAACAAAGAAATGCCTCTTCATGGCAACTAAATCAAGACTAACAAAAGGAAAAAACTGTATCATCTGGGCGCGGTTCTCCTTCGAGAAACTGCAAAAGAAGTGTGGCATAGACGCCACCAAAGAGACCCCCCTTGTTGCTATTAGAAGCAAGGCGTCTATCAATCAACGTGCCCACATGATACTCGTGATTCCCTGAGAGGGCATTCGCCATGATAGCAGTATCAGGCAAAGAAGTGTTGCTCGTGTTGTCTCGAGCCAACACCCCTCTAGCAATATAATACGCGAAATACCTGAGGTGAGGAAACAAAATATTGGAGATCTTCTGACGGTTAGTGTTCCTCACTTCAGTGATGCACCACGAGTGGAGAAGGGTCTTGAGTGCAGCAGTTTGAGAATTTTTCCTCCTCTTATCTCTTCTGTCGGGCAAACCTAAAGCTTCACAAAAGCTACTCATAGGCATGGTTAGTAACCTTTCATAAATCTGAAATGCAACAACATCATTTTCAGGATAGAATCTGAAACTGTTAATAAATATGGCAGTGAGAGTTTCATAGCCCCTTTGGCCATGCACGTGCCGCCGCCATGGCCGACCACCCCCAAGCTCCAGTGTCCCTCCGCGCTGCCCGCGCGTAGACGCGCGCCCCTGCTAGCCGGATTCGGCCATCGTCGTGGCTGCACGCCCCGTGCCCATGGCCTCCGGCGCGCACCCCCTGCTCAACCGCGTCGCGCCGCGCGCCGCACCTGCCGCGTTCGGCCAAGACCGGCCGCCCCGTGGCCGCGCACCCCCGCCGTGGCCCATCGCCGGAATGGCCGCACCGTCGTGGCCCTCGTCGACGGCGTGCCCAGCCGGTCCGGCCGTGGATAACCCCCATCCCCCATATTAACCACGGGATTAAAGAGATAACCCCCCTCCCTTAACCCCCCCCCCCCTGACAGTGGTCCCCCTTCCCCCAATTAAGTTTTTAAATAAAATAGGAATACCCCTGTGTCTATGACAAGTGGGGCCCAGACCCTGGTTAAGTTAAACTAACTAATGTAATTACCCCAATGAGTACGACATTTGGGCCCCACTGTTAATTGGTTTAAATGAATGTTATAAATTTCCTGAGAATGACATGTGGGCCCCTCTGATCTGTTAATTAAATAAAATAAATTTAAATGCCCCTCCCTATGACATGTAGGTCCCACTGGTCAGTTTGACCAGTCAAATGCACTATTGTGCATAATGCTAATTTACTAATAAAAGAAATTTAGAAAATGATTAAATCTTTAAAATTCAATATCTTTTAATCCGTAACTCCGATGAAAATATTTTATATATCAAAGTTGCTCAGAAAAATACAACGAACCCGAATACGCTAACCGTATACCCACCGCACCCCTCTAACACAACGAACACGAGACATCCCCCCTCCGGTTGCACTGTCCGGTAATCGCCCAGAGCCGATAAAATTGCCGGTTGGATTCCCGTTTCGTCTGCAACGTGTAGCACCGCGTTACTTCACCTCTAGCTTAACGTTTGCCATGTCTTGTATTTGTATTGCTATTATTTCCGTGTATTTATTGTTTCTTCCCCCTCTCTTATTGTCTGATAGTCTCGACGTCCGCTGTCGATGCCCCTGTGATCGACTACTTCGTCGACGACCGTACCCCTACTTTCGAGCTTCCAGGCAAGCAAAGCCATTCTCTTCCCGAGATATCGCCTATCTTTCCGTACATTTCTTGCACTAGGCATTGTTACTGCTGCTGCTACATTACAATCCTATTCAATTGCATAGCCTATCTTTGTAGCCCCTTGAGGTACCTTCCTTTATCCTATGCTGCCTATTATATTTATGCATTATTCAGCAGTGAGCCCTGCGCTTTGTTAGTTAACTAGGATTAGATAGTGGGTTGTGATCACTCAGGGGAGTGACGCGAATACGATATATATATAACTGCACAGGTACGGTACAATGCAGACACCGCCTGAGGCCCCTAACTCGGCTCTACCGAGCCACATCAAGTGGAGCTACCGAGGAGTAATCCTCGTACTCCACTCGTTGCTGACTCCGTATAGTCGCCCTAGGGTCCTGAGCCCCGGTTGTCCTTAAGGTAAGAAGTCGGGCAACCCAACGGTGCCCGCGAGCGGTATTGCATTGGGAACAACAGGGACGGTACGACCGACGTTACAGGCGTGCTTGGCCCCTGCTCGTATCTCGCGAGAGTTACCAAACCACGAAAGTCTAGCTCTATCAAGAGCACACACGAGATAAGGTAAGGAGTCGGTTCACCTTGTTGGTAACCGCAGAGACTTGGTGATACGTCCAAAATGCATCACTATTTTATATAGTAATTCTTTCTTATTCATTGATATATTTCATGATATGATGCTATTCTTATGTTGTTTTGGCTTATTTTACACAGTTTACAACTTTCCGTTGCCGAAGCAGCACACGTAGGATTCAGCGGTAAAAAGTGGACGCTAAGTTGCTGAAGAAGAACACCTCCAAATTACCTGAAAATCGACGGAGGCTGTTTTCCAGAAGGATAACGAAGGCACGCAAAAGAGCAACAGGAGGGGGGCCACAGGGTGCCCAGGCGGCCACCTGGCGCGGCCCTACCTCTGGCCGCGCCGGGAGGGCGCCTGGGCCCCCTGGAGCTCTCCCGGATCCCCCCTCTGGCCTATATACCCCTCGTCGTCCAAAAACCCTAATAAGAAGAGAGTTTCCGGAGTTCCACCGCCGCACCGTGGCGGAAACCTACAGAGAAGAAAAGCCATCTCTGGCGGGCAGATTCCGCCGGGGAGATCACCTCCCAGAAGGGGAGATCGTCGCTATCGTCATCACCATCGTCACGGGCATCATCGAGATCATCATGAACATCATCCCCATCATCAGCACCATCTCCATCTCCATCCAATCTTGTCTCACAATTGCAACTCATGTTGTAATCCGTACTATCTATCCCCTCTACTCTATCGGTGTTGATTACTACTTTGTGGTGAATGCTATTGAGTTTTGTTGGAGAAATATTATTGTGTCCAGATTGTTTATCATCTATTTATCCCCAATGATCATGATCTCTTTTATGTCTTGTGAGTAGTTACTTTAGTTCTTGAGGACATCGGAGAAGTCTAGTTGCTAGTAGTCATATGATGTTGAAGTAATATGTGTTGGTTGATATTTAAGTTGTGTTGTTATTTTCCTAGTGGTGTTGTGTGATTCGAACACTCAACACTTCGCCTTATCAAGGACCTAGGGGAATGCATTGTGTATAAAGAATGCTTACGGTGGGTTGCCGGAGTGACAGAAACCTGAACCCCAGTTTGCACGCTTTTGCACAAGGGAACAATGGATCACCGATCGTATTGCTATGGTTAGGCTTTTGACTTAATTACTATCTTGTATTTGCGGATGCTTGCAAGGTGTTTAATCATCAGAGTGCATTCATCTTAGTCTAGAGGGTGCACTAGCATAGATCCACCCAGCACTTAGTACTGATACGGAATATGGCGAAAGCACATGACTACCTCTCCCGTGTGTCCTCAAGAACACTTTAGCTTTTATAAGTTCAATTGCTAGGCCTGTCCTTTGCTAAGAAAGGATTGGGCCACTCTTTATTATCCAGTACCTGTTACTCTGTCAGTCTTTACTATCTTGTTGCTTATACCAAGAAAATCCCTAAAAAGTTATCTTTCAGTGCTTGCAGTTATCTCCTTACCAAAGTCACTTGCTATTACCTTCTGCTCCTCGTTGGGTTCGACACTCTTACTTATCGAAAACACTGCAATAGACCCCTCTACGTTGAGGGTCATCACTTGGTGGGATGACCGGGCAGGCACCGATGTACTGGTGGTCCTGACTGTTGTCGTTGTCCGCGGGTCAGTTAAGTCGAGGCAACGATAACGTTTGTCACGCAGGTTAATTAAGATACTAAATGATTCGGCGGATGTCTTGAGTAGCCTTTTGGCTTGTACACACTACCTACACGTGGGATGAGGAGTATGGGCTCCCCTGCATCGTAGTCTCGTTCGAGGGTCTTCAGACGTCAGCAGTACCACGGGCTGATTGTCGGGAAGTGGTGTTGTCTTCTCTTGCTCGAGCAGTGTATTTGTATTTGCTTTGATTTTGCTTCACTGGCCAGTCACGCACCATGCAGGAGTACGTTCCGGTTAGGATCCAAAGCTGTGACATCCTGGCTTAATAGGAATGATAGACTACTCATATCAACAAGGTGCACCTTCTTTTCCAGGAGCCCAGATCCAAAGAACTCCAAAGTTAAGCGTTCTTGGCTTGGAGCGATTTAAGGATGGGTGACCAACCGGGAAGTTGTTCCCGGGTGCGCACGAGTGAGGACAAAGTGCGCAGGAAAGACTAGTGTTGGTCTGTGGGGACAGTCTAGATCCCTCCAGGCGTACGCTGGGAACCGGTGGGTGTGGCCGGGGCGTTACAAATGGTATCAGAGCCGACCCTCGCGGTTACATGGGCGTGTGTGGGTCAGTTGCGCGAACATGTGGAACATGTGTCGGCACTGGACACACAGACGTGTGCCAAGGGGGAACGTTCCTGTGGGCCGATGAGGAAATCGGTTCCTTTGAGTGGGGGTGTATGTGACATCTTGGCTTAATAGGAATGATAGACTACTCATATCAACAAGGTGCACCTTCTTTTCCGGGAGCCCAGATCCAAAGAACTCCAAAGTTAAGCGTGCTTCGCTTGGAGCGATTTGAGGATGGGTGACCAACCGGGAAGTTGTTCCCGGGTGCGCACGAGTGAGGAAAAAGTGCGCAGGAAAGACTAGTGTTGGTCTGTGGGAACAGTCTAGAACCCGCCAGGTGTACGCCGGGAACCGGTGTGTGACCGGGGCGTTACAAAATCCCGGCGTACATAGGATATAGTCCGGCGGAAGATCTCTCTGTTGATTGCCGAAGGATGGGCTACTTTGTGTCGGATAGCTTCGATGGGGTGTTCCCTAACAAGGTGTACGCCACCCTGGAGATCCGAGCGTTGTAGAGTCATGCCAGTGCACCCCTGCAGGGAAGATTAATCTATTTGAATAGCCGTGTCCACGGTAACAGGACACTTTATGCTGAAGTTGGATCTTACCACTACAAACTACTACTATTAAACTGTATGGTTCCGGGTCTTCTTCTCGTAGGGAGTCGAGGAAGGGAACTCGGGGGAATTATTATTATTAATTATTACAACTTACTATTATACAATGTTGCAGAAACTTCTGCTGCATTGTTACTACATTCATGTTATTGAACTATTGGCTGTTTCTCTTATCATGCTGCAAGACACGTCAAAAGATGCTAGTCTTCGATAGGCCTAGCTTCTTATCCTTATTCTGATTTCTACCTTGCAGTACACTATATACAGCCTCCCCTTTCCATTTGATACAAATGCATAAATGCTTAGTAGCGGACGTAAGACTCGCGGGTATGCTAGATACTCACCTTTGCTTTATTCCCCCTTTTTGTTTTGCCTGATCGGCCGCTGCAGTCGATGTTGGAGCCTTGGAGTCCAGGAGCAGGAGATCCCTGATGCCGACCACCGCAACATGAAGATCCCCGATGCCTTCTATGACGTCGAGTCCCCCGTTGACCAGGAGTAGTTTGGAGGTTCCCAGGCAGGAGGCCTCGCCTTTTCGATCGTTGTTGTTTTCGTGCTAGCCTTCTTAAGGCAACCTTGTATTCTTGTGTCTGTACTCAGATACTATTGCTTCCGCTAACTTTGTGCTCTCGAGCTGTTGTATTCGAGCCCTCGTGGCCCCTGGCTTGTATTAAAACAGCTTGTATTATTTTATTTGTAGAGTTGTGTTGTGATATCTTATTGTGAGTCCCTGATCTCGATCGTGTACCTTGCGTGTATGATTACTGTACACGGTCTGATTTTGGGGGCGTCACAAGTTGGTATCAGAGCCGACTGCCTGTAGGACACCCCCTTCCAACTCCTTGGTCGAAGTCGAGTCTAGACAAACAAAAACTACTTTACTAACAGTGTCGTGTGGCTTATCGGCCCACGTCGCAAACTGGGTGGTATTAGGATCTTTTTCTCCGTACCCTTACTCTGGGACTCTTATCTCTCTTTTCTTTCAGGTTAAATATTTTGCTAACTCTGGCATTAGGTTCTCGTGACTACTTCCTCCCGGAGATCACCTCATTGCAGATGATCGCTTACTTCACGAGAAGATTCCGAAGATTACTCTCTGATAAATTCCCGAGACCATATGTGTCGATCACCTTTATAATTCCCTGCCACTGGTAAGTCCGTATGTATGACCACATACACCTTCCCTACATCCATTCAAACCAAGCTGCTCTTGTGTTCACAAGATGCATCGAAATACTTTCCGTTGTTTCGGGAATCCTTTGAGCCTACTGCCTTGCAGCTTCTTTTCACCCTACGGATAATTCCTCACATTTATCGAGGATCTGTTCATCCTAAGTGGTTCGTGTGATTCCCAAAATACTTTAAAATACTATTCGATCTCGCGACAATCCTCGACGGTCTACTACTTTGGGGAATCTTCTTATCTGCTTTCACTATGATTAATCCCGTTTGTCTTGTAGTCTTTGATGACCTCCCTTGGCATTGCCATTCAAATCTGTTGAATCATCATGCGCGCGAGTGCACGTAATCATCAGTTGATGCCTATGAATCCATTCCTCTAGCTCAGACGTCATTCTGGACATGATCTGGTTCTTGGTAAATCAAACCTTAATTGATTAACCGTCAAGCTTCTATTCAACTTATTCATGTTTGATCGATGTATCTGAATCTGATACACTGATGCGGAAGTCATAATTCCTTTGTACTTAAGCATCGAAATATTCAGATGCTTCTATCATCCGATGCCTTTATATTCTCTTTTCTTATGGGTGAGTACCAATACTTGCCCCAGACTCTCTGTACGCCGCCTGGCCTTTTTTGGGGATTACTGCCTACCGTCCCCTTGTGTCCTAAATCATTGAAGAATTTCCCCTGATATAAAAATGCCCTTGGAAACTGGTATCATCTGCTCCATGTCGTTAGCCTTCGGTTTTCAAACTTGTATCCCTTGCTTATGATATTTGTTGTATGGGTTTCAAAATGGCCCGATGGGTTAACCCTATGCTTCCCCTAATCCGATGAACCCAAATTTTATGCGGGTTATACTCTACTGGCCTTCCGCCAGAGGAGCTTGCAATCCTACAACCTTCATGTGAGCAAGAAGTGAGTGAAAGGTTATGCATTGACGAAGTGGGAGTCGACCCTGAACCTTTATGTTCATGCCCATGGATACGATGTAGAACTTATCATGAAAGCTTCTCGGAAAGATAATTAACCCCCTTGGTATAAATTCTACTGCACCTATAATCCACCATTCTACCTTCGAGTATTACCCCTGAAGGGTTCGTAGCAAGGAAAACAAAAAACATTCCTACGCATAAACAACCAACAAGCGAAGATCTAATCTAGGAGATGTAAGCAACGAGTAGGATGTCATACAAGAACTCACCCTCGAAGACTTAAAATGTTACGAGATCAAATCTCGTGGATGATGTAGTGGTTCACTTGCCGATCTCAAGATCGCGATGATGTACGCTGAGCGTCTCCGTGCTCGGTCACACGTACAGCTTGATGACGACCTCCGTTCCCTCGATCCAGCGGGGCAGCGGAAGTAGAGGATCCCCGGAAATCCAGCAGCACAACAACGTGATGCGGTGAAGAATCCCACGGTCAGGGCTTCGCCAAGCGGAAGACCATGGTATGGAGCAGAAAGTGGAGAGGAAGGGAGGTGAGGCAAGTGTATGGGAGGGGAAGCCCTCACCCTCCTTTTATAGGGGAGGAGTGGGCAGCCCAAGATGGGGGGGGCGGCCAACTCATGGTGCCTCCACCTCTTCCCCTCTTGATGTGAGTGGAAGCCACACTCACACCCACCCATGCTCCCTTAATTGTCCACTTGGAAAATCCAAAGGTTTTCTTTAATAAATAAATAAAACATTTCTATTTCTTTATTTAATATTTGTTAATCCTATTAACAAACATTTGCACATTGCACCTCAAATCATTTGTTAATTCTATTAACAACCATCCGACAAAAACCCCTTGAACTATTTCAATTTTACCCAAAACAATTTCGGTGCTGTCCAAAACATTCTTCAATATTCCTTATCCTCTCAAAATGCATCATCAAACCTTAAGTGTGTCACCCTACGGTTCGCGAATAATACAGACATGATTGAGACACCTCTCCGATCAATAATCAACAGCGGGATCTGGAGATCCGTGATGACTCCTATATATTCAACGATGAATCTTGTGATCGTGTGAACCATCAACGTCGTAACTAATTCCCTTTGTCTCGCGATATTTTACTTGTCCGAGATCCGATCATCGGTATCAACCATACCTTGTTCGATCTCGTTTCCGACAAGTACTCTTTTACTCGTTTTGTGATATGACATTCTTTTGACCTAGTCACGTGCTTGCAAGCGGTGTCAATGTGATATCACCGAGAGGGCCCAGAGTATATCTCTCCGTCATTTTGGATGGACAAATCCCATTCTTGATCCATGAGCCTCAACTAATACTTTCCGAATACCTAACACCACCTTTATAGTCACCCTGTTATGGTGTGACGTTTGATGTCATTAAAGTATTCTTTCGGTATTAGTGATTGACATGATCTCATGGTCTAAGGAACAAGATTACTTCGAATGCAAGATATAACAATATAAACTAAATGACTTGATCGTATTGTTATACTTATTTTGGGTATATATTCATCACATCATTCTCCTAATGATATGATCCCGTTATTAACAACATCCAATGTTCATGATCAGGAAACCTTGATCATCTGTTAATGGAACGAGCTAGTTAAAAGAGAGGCTTTACTAGGAACCATTGTTTGTTTATTAAACACACATGTATCAACGTTTCCGGTTAATACAATTCTAGCATGAGAAATTAACGTTTATCATAAACAAGGAATAATATAATAAACACTTTATTATTGCCTCTCGGGCATATTCCCTTCAACCCCTGGTATCTCGAGGATATCATACCTTTGCACTACTTCTTAAGAATTTTGATGGAACGATACCTTTCCCTGTCGTAACCACTCCATGGGTTCTGGGTTGTCGTCAACTGAGAACACCGCTTACCTTTTGCTCCACCACCCCTTTTGTTGGGTGATGTTGCTATTCGTTTTCATTCTATGGAAACCCCTCGACACAATGAGTCGTGGTCATCATCGACATTTTGACTTCTCCCAAGTGTTACTTGGATGCATCGTGAGAAATACCATCCTTGCCCCTCAATGATTTGTGTTATCATTGGCAACCTTCTTTGACCCTCCTCCAATACAAACTCGGTCATATATATCTTGCTCTTTTTCCCTTGGAAAAGATATACACGTGATACTTGTGTATCATTACATTTTCCCCTTCCATTGGTCTTTTTAACCTTTCTTTTAATATAAATTATCTGAGCAATGGTAATATCCGGCTTATGTAAACACTTCGGTGTACTACTTTGTCCGTAGAACTTGTTACTATTGTTGATGACTTTTTGGTGACCACTGATGGACAAGAACCTTGCCAATTGGTCCGCCTCATATTAACGAGCAGGAAAATGGTTCTCTTTGTCCCTCGCCCTTGGTACTGATGCTGTCCACAGGATCGAAACCTGACTCTCTTGTACCCTTCTGTTCTCGAGGTTATTCCTCTTGCTTGACCTCGTAGGCAATTCACGAGTCCTTCTACCTTGTGATGTTCAGTCCAATATCAGACGCAATGCTTATGCCTGATGCTCTGGACCCCTTTTCATCATCCGTCATTGACATTGAATGCATGCCTATCCGCTTGAAAATCCTAATATCCTCGTTTGTTTCTCTCGTTGTATTCCCCTGAGTTAAACTTGGAAGAGATACTTTGTACCCCATTCCCTCGGACAACCTCGGTTGATTAACCGGGTGCCGATCTGACCCCCTTAAGTTTTTCCTCCTAGCCTATGCGTAAGTACGATAAAGACCCTGAAGAAAGGATTACAACTCATCAAGATGCACCGATGCAGAGAGATGAAGACATCAACGTGAAGGATTCACTTGTTCGAGAAGGTCAACAAGAACCGGAAGATTCATTAGAATACGAAACCAAAGCTGTACCCCTTTCACTACCTTTAATTCTTGGGACGAGAATTCTTTGTAGTGGGGGAGATTTGTAACACCCCGGGTGTCACGCTACAGTGATCACCTTATCTAATGCCAAGTCATCATGATTACGCTAATAATGATCACCCTTAATGGGGGCTTGTTCAAATTCAACCCGGTTACAAAATTTATAAAAACAAACCGAAAATAAAATCTTGCCCAAAAATATTGTAACCAATTTTATAAAATGTTAAGTAGTCAGTAGATCATATTAAAATAACAATGGTAATTTATTGCAATGTTTAAATGATATAAACAAATGCAAACATTAGCAAAACAGTAGCATTTAGCAGCTTTTAAATAAAACAGGAAAGTAAATTAATTTATTCCTCAACCAAACTATTTGTGGCATCAACGTATTGTGTAGCACTTGGCACATTTTATAAAAATCATATACTAGCTAAACTAAATAAAACAGAGCAGTGAGCACAACTGGCGGAAAAGCAAAAATTGGAAAAGATTATTTGGCGCCCAGTGCAAACCCCACCGGGCCCAGCCCACTTCTCACCTTCTTCTCCTTCACACTGTTCCCCAGCTCCCCACGTCGACAAGCCGACCGAGCCGCCGCTCGTCGCCGTTGAGCCGACCCGCGTCGCACCTCTACAGTGATCCAACCGCGTGGATAAGACCAACCCATTGCCCCCGTGGATTGAACCGTAGGCCAGTTATTTTCCTCCCTTACCCCGCTTTCCTCCTCCTCGCGCTCGAGCGGCCCGCCATGGGAGAACCTCGGAGAGCTCGCGCGGCCATCGATCCCCTCTCGCCTATCCGAGCTGTCCATCACATTCATCGTCGTATACTTCGCCGCCCCGCTGAAGAAGTCGTGCCCGGGAGCCACCAAGACGTGTGAATCAAGTCCGTCTTCAACCTCTGCAGCCGTCGAGCTTCTCCAAATTCCGGCCGCCCCAGCCCTCCGTCGAGCCCGCTGCCACCGTCTTCTCCCTCCTGGTGAGTGTCCGCCGCCGCCTACTGGTCGCAGCCTACCCCTGACCCCCTAGCCGTGTATCCCCTTTGGCCATGCACGGGCCACCGCCATGGCCGACCACCCCCAAGCTCCAGTGTCCCTCCGCGCTGCCCGCGTGTAGACGCGCGCCCCTGCTGGCCGGATTCGGCCGTCGTCGTGGCCGCACGCCCGGTGCCCATGGCCTCCGGCGCGCACCCCCTGCTCAGCCGCGTCGCGCCGCACGCCGCACCTCCCGCGTTCGGTCAAGACCGGCCGCCCCGTGGCCGCGCACCCCCGCCGTGGCCCATCGCCGGAATGGCCGCACCGCCGTGGCCCTCGTCGACGGCGTGCCCAGCCGTCCCCGCCGTGGACAACCCCAGCCCCCATATTAACCACGGGATTAAAGAGATAACCCCCCCTAACCCCCCTGACAGTGGGCCCCCTTCCCCCAATTAAGCTTTTAAATAAAATAGGAATACCCCTCTGTCTATGACAAGTGGGGCCCGAACCCTGGTTAAGTTAAACTAACTAATGTAATTACCCCAATGAGTATGACAGTTGGGCCCCACTGTTAATTGGTTTAATTAAAATGATTATTATAAATTTCCTGAGAATGACATGTGGGCCCCTTTGATCTGTTAATTAAATAAAATAAATTTAAATGCCCCTCCCAATGAAATGTAGGTCCCACTCGTCAGTTTGACCAGTCAAATGCACTGTTGTGGATAATGCTAATTTATTAATAAAAGAAATTCAGAAAATGATTAAATCTTTAAAATTCAATATCTTTTAATCCGTAACTCCGATGAAAATATTTTATATATCAAAGTTTCTCAGAAAAATACAACGAACCCGGATACGCTAACCGTATACCCACCGCACCCCTCTAACACAACGAACACGAAACATCTCCCCTTCGGTTGCACTGCCCGGTAATCGCCCGGAGCCGGTAAAATTGCCGGTTCGATTCCCGTTTCGTCTACAACGTGTAGCACCGCGTTAGTTCACCTCTAGCTTAACGTTTGACATGTCTTGTAATTGTATTTCTATTATTGCCGTGTATTTATTGTTTCTTCCCCCTCTCTTATTGTCTGATAGTCTCGACGTCCGCTGCCGATGCCCCTGTGATCGACTACTTCGTCGACGACCGTACCCCTACTGTCGAGCTTCGAGGCAAGCAGAGTCATTCTCTTCCCCAGATATCGCCTATCTTTCCGTACATTTCTTGCACTAGGCATTGTTACTGATGCTGCTACATTACAATCCTATTCAATTGCATATCCTGTCTTTGTAGCCCCTTGAGGTACCTTCCTTTATCCTATGCTGCCTATTATATTTATGCATTATTCAGCAGTGAGCCCTGCGCTTCGTTAGTTAACTTTGATTAGATAGCGGGCTGTGATCACTCAGGGGAGTGACGCGGATACGATATATATATAACTGCACAGGTACGATACAATGCAGACACCGCTTGAGGCCCCTAGCTCGGCTCTGCCGAGCCACATCAAGTGGATCTACCGAGGATTAATCCTCGTACTCCACTTGTTGCTGACTCCGTATAGTCGCCCTAGGGTCCTGAGCCCCGGTTGTCCTTAAGGTAAGAAGTCGGGCGACCCAACGGTTCCCGCGAGCGGTATTGCGTCGGGAACGACAGGGAGGGTACGACCGACGTTACTGGCGTTCTTGGCCCCTGCTCGTATCTCGCGAGAGTTACCAAACCACGAAAGTCGAGCTCTACCAAGAGCACACGCGAGATAAGGTAAGGAGTCGGTTCTCCTTGGTTGTAACCGCAGAGACTTGGTGGGACGACAGGGCAGGCACCGATGTACTAGTGGTCCTGACTGTTGTCGTTCTCCGCGGGTCAGTTAATTCGAGTGATACGGTGAGGATAGTTCTCACTCCTCGTTGGTTACCCCAAGTGGAAGGTGAGATGTAGCGTAGCAGAAAATTTCCCCTATGTAGATGATAGGGTTTGTCTCCCGTAGGACTCTCAGAAATACAAGAAGGTGGTAAAGTGAACAATGGCGCCGAGGTTGCTAACTTCACCTGGACCTGCACACAGATACAGATAACTTTGCTCCCAACGAGTACAGAGGAGTTGTCAATTCCTCCGGCCTTGCTGTTTACAAAGGATCAACGCAAGAGATAATAATAGTGGCAACTGAAAGTAAAGACTAAGGATGTAAAAAATGATATGAAGATGGACCGGGGTCCCGTAATTTTCACTAGTGATGTCTCTCTCCCAAAAGACGATAGAAGTGCTAGCGAGGTAAACAAATCACAGTTGAGCAATTGACAGGACTATGAAGGCACCGCAATGCTAACTATGCTGCAAAGAAAGGAAGGGCTCAAAAGCAATGGGCAGTACGCCAAGGTAAGTAGACCGAAATCCAACTGCATCTACTACGAATCATCCACCTTGAGATATCTATCCAGAACATCTCGCTGGTATTAAGTTGTGAATCCCATCCAAAGTGTAAACTCAAAGCAACAGACAACTGCATTAAAAGAACTTTGCGTAAAGTAAACAATCCTTGCATCCGCGGATACAAGCACCGTTGTTTTATCCCAGGTGGCAACAACACATCTCCTAGTCTCATGTTTCTGTCACTCAAGCTAGACATCAAGGGGCTGAACCCACAAGCAAGCATAACGCTCCCTTTTGGAGTTGCAACAAATCACTTGGCCAAAGTAAAATACGGCAACGGAGAACATGCAAGAATTTACTCAGGAACAAAATATAAAAGATAAGAACCAAATATATTACTCCTCACAATCTGAACATAGTCTCATAATCCATCAGATCTCAACAAACTCAGCATAGCAACGGCAGAAAATTACAAAGGTGCCTCGATCATGTGAGGCAGCTCACGAGGTCTCGAAAGTGGAAGCACAAATAGGGGAGAGATAGATCACATAGCTACTGGTCACGGACCCATGGTCCAAGGGGGACTACTCACGGTACATACGGGAGGCGTCCATGGCTATGGATGGTCTCCCGGAGGTGGTTCCTCCTCCCGGCAGGGTGCCGGGGTAGCTTCTCCAGGCAGCCCCGATCTAGAAACAGGGGCGGCGGCGGTACAGAGGAGAGATCGCGGAAAATAGGTTCGTCTTAGGGGTTTCCGTTACGGGGGGTAAATATAGGCGAAGGGGGGGCACCGAGAGGGGCCACAGGGCAGCCAGGAGGCCCCCTGGCGCAGCCTAGGGTGGAGCCGCACCAGGGACCCTTCTGGAGTCCCTGTGGTGGCCCCCCTTCCCTCCTTTGGTGTTTCCAGAATCTTCTGTGTCGCTGATTTTTTTATCTGATTTTTCCGGATTTTTTGGAGCACTTTTGATGGCCGGAAAACCTGAAAAATAAAAACAGCAGAAAACAGCAACTGGAAGCTGGGTGCACTGGGTTAATAGATTAGTCCAAATATGCTCAAAGGTGTATGAAAGTTCAAGCAAAACATGGCAAAGTCACACAAAACATGCATGGAGCAAGCAAAAATTATAGGTACGTTTGGGACGTATCATCGAGGCAACGATAATGGTTGTCACGCAGGTTAATTAAAATACTAAATGATTCGGCGGATGTCTTGAGTAGCCTTTTGGCTTGTACGCACTACCTACACGTGGGATGAGGAGTATTGGATCCCATGCATCGTAGTATCGTTCGAGGGTCTTCAGACATCAGCAGTACCGCGGGCTGATTGCGGGGAAGTGGTGTTGTCTTCTCTTGCTCGAGCAGTGTATTTATATTTGCTTTGATTTTGCTTCACCGGCCAGTCACGCACCGTGCAAGAGTACGTTCGGGTTAGGGTCCAAAGACCGGCGTACATAGGATATAGTCCGGTGGATGATCTCTCTGTTGATTGTCGAAGAATGGGCTACTTTGTGTCGGATAGCTTCGGTGGGGTGTTCCCTAACAAGGTGTAAGCCACCCTGGAGACCCGAGCGTCGTAGAGTCACGCCAGTGCACCCCTGCAGGTAAGATTAATCTATTCGAATAGCCGTGTCCACGGTAACAGGACGCTTTATGCTGAAGTTGGATCTTACCACTACAAACTACTACTATTAAAATGTATGGTTCCGGGTCTTCTTCCTTGCAGGGAGTCGTGGAAGGGAACTCGGAGGCATTATTATTAATTATTAGAACTTACTATTATACAATGCTGCAACAACTCCTGCTGCATTGTTACTACATTCATGCTATTGAACTATTGGTTGTTTCTCTTCTCATGCTGCAAGACACGTCAGAAGATGCTAGTCTTCGATAGGCCTAGCTTATTATCCTTATTCTGATTTCTACCTTGCAGTCCACTATATACATCCTCCCCTTTCCATTTGATACAAATGCATAAATGCTTAGTAGCGGACATAAGACTCGCGGGTATGCTAGATACTCACCTTTGCTTTATTTCCCCCTTTTTGTTTTTCCTGATCGGCCGCTGCAGTCGACGTTGGAGCCTTGGAGTCCAGGAGCAGGAGATCCCTGATGCCGACCACCGCAACATGAAGATCCCCGATGCCTTCTACGACGTCGAGTCCCCCGTTGACCAGGAGTAGTTTGGAGGTTCCCAGGCACGAGGCCTCGCCTTTTCGATCGTTGTTGTTTTCATGCTAGCCTTCTTAAGGCAACCTTGTATTCTTGTGTTTGTACTCAGATACTATTGCTTCCGTTAACTTTGTGCTCTCGAGTTGTTGTATTCGAGCCCTCGTGGCCCCTGGCTTGTATTAAAACAGCTTGTATTATTTTATTTGTAGAGTTGTGTTGTGATATCTTATCGTGAGTCCCGGAACTCGATCGTGTACCTTGCGTGTATGACTACTGTACACGGTCAGATTTTGGGGGTGTCACACTCCCCTTGGGATTAGTCCCACATGGGAAGTTGAGGGAGGTTTTCCCCCCTCCTTGGCCTATATAAGAAGGGGTAAGATTGCCCTTTTATTCATCAAATTAATTATCTCTCTCTCTATTATCTCCTTCCTTGAGCGGACTCCCCTTGTTTGGAGTCTACACTTGGTTGGGGATTTCTCCACCATACGCACGTCGTCGTGCTGCTGGAATCGGGATCCGAATCCATCTTCTTTCCACTGATCTTCTGGTTCGAAGCCCGGAGGGACGTCGGGTACACCGTATGTGTGTAATCCCGCGAGGCACTACACTTGTGGTGCTCCTTCATCGAGGTGGCCGTATCGCGACGTCTTCACCGACAACGTTCCGACGGGGATGTAATCCCGTCATCGGTCTACAAGGACCGGGTGGCTATCGAAGTCATCGTGGAGCTGCGCGGCATCAGGGATTGCCGGTATGACTACATCAACCACGTTCACGCGGGAACGTTTCCCGCTTAACGGACTACATACTGGTATTTGATCTAATTCCATCCGTTAATTTCATCGCCATAGCATAGGTCTTGGGATTGGCTATCGTAGGATATGAAAAAATTGTGTTCCCAAACCTCAACATTTATCAGCAAGCAAATATTAGCCGGCTTCAACAAAAGTTCTTCGGCTTTAATTTACCGGCTTCAACAAAATTTGCCGGTTTTGACATATAATACTTGCCGACTTCAGAAAACCAGCAAGAAATTGTAAGTCCCAGGTTGCTCCAGGCAAAACAACCCGGCACTTGGGGGCTACACCAGCATGGCTATTTTTATATACAAAACTCCAAGTAATCACGAGGTGATAAACTCAAAGCTTGGGGGAAACAGGTGATATGGGTATAAATTGCCCGTAATTTTTTTAGTCTTTTGACAAGACCCGGAAGAGCAAGAGGCAACATTGGACTCAAAGGTGGAAGAGCCCAAAACTGAATAATATCGGGTTCTTTGACGTGAATCAGTGGAGCAGGCTGCCATAATCGTTTGGCCTCCAGACCCGACCTTTATCCTAACTATTCATTATATTGGAAGTTTACCATGGACGCACACCTGGCGTTCTCTTCTACGACAATCTGACATTACCAAAGACAAGAAAATAAAAAACGAAGCTCATGACAAGATTGCATCCAAGCTAAACTTGGGGGCTCATGTTGGGAGAATATCCCACGGCTAGACCCGGCTTGGAGACAAAGCCGGTCAGATAACAAGAGCCGACTTGCGAAGATGGAAGCCGGATGAAGGAATCAAGATGGAGTCCATCTAACTTCGAAGATACGAAAAGCTACAAGACTTAGAATAGGAACCAGATTGATATTTGACTTGTAATAAAAGAATAGACTAGTTTGTATCCTATTAGGACTCTACATGTAAGCCTCCCCCTTCCACCTATATAAGGAGGGGTAGGGCGCCCCAAACAGAACAACTTCAACAAGCTCTAGATTAGAGATTAGGCCAAGGTCATCTAGATCGGAGGCAATTAAACAACAATTATAGGAGAGCCGGCGACACGCCGGCGAATCTCCGCGTGCCAAGGAATAAGACCTAATCACAAACAATATGTAGGATTTTTACCGGACGATGTTTCCCGGGGCCCAAAGTTGTATAAATCGCGTCTCTCTCGCTGTGATTTTCTGCCTCCTTGAACAATCGTAGCAAAGGCCCCGAATCAAGTTCTCTAATGAGGACATCTGTCGTGACTTTCCCACGACATATCCCCTCGTCAGTCATGTTTGGAGTGTTCACAAACAGGAGGGTAACACACTTAAGGGTACGATGACACTTAATGGTAATATGACCCCATGTTTGTATAGAAATGTATCGATGGCAATTAGACCAAATTGGTTTAATTAGATTCATTTTCAAATGTATTTTTATATTATATTTAGCTAATATTACATATGTTTATATTTTTCTATAGATTTTTCCAATGTAAAAAATGTTTTTTCAAAAAATTATAGACTTTATATTATTTTTATGGTCGCCGGGAGCAATGAGTCACCACCAAAATATTTTTAATTCGTAGTTGTCTATGAGGCTTTGCGGCCTCTACAAGATAGGTTCAAATTAACCAGACTACACTGGGTTACATGAGAGGAGAAGAAAAGGAAAAACACACACACCCACAACACACAAGAACGAGGAGAAAAGTGGCCACCCCACAACACGCAAGAACGAGGAGAAAATTCACCGCGACCCAAGCACAACGATCTCAAGATGAGCTCGCAGGACACGCCTGAGGGAAATCCCAGCTCGAGGCCTCGCCGAAGTAATCGAATGGCTTTGGTCAGCCAAGATCGAGCAACGACACTACCTCATCGACGTAATCGAAGGGCAACGCGCATTTGAGACCACACTATGCATCGACACCACCTATGTCGTGGGTGTGGCTGATAGGCCGTCCATGGTGGATACGAGGCCACGACGCATGTGTGCCACCCGTTAGAGTCGAAGGGCACCACAGAGCAGAAACACTCCCTTGAGCACTGTCGGGGGATTGGTACCCGGGTAGGCTAACCCAAGCGGAAGCAAGCTTTCAAGACAAGGATGGACCAATCGGGCTGCAGCTGGTCCGAGCTGGGCAAAGGTACGGCCGATTGCTCCAAGGCAATCGACCATACCAAGCGCCAGCAGTCGGCCCAGGCGCAATCGGGCCACCCTTCTCCAAAGATGATCACCCGATTGGTCCGCAGCTGGACCGAGGCCGATTCCTAGAAGGCCGATTGCCCAGAGCAATCGACCCCACCAGGAACCACCAGTCGGTCCAGGCGCAATCGGAGCAACCTACCACCCAGTCGGGGGTATGATTACGAGGTCATAAAGGCCATATCCCGAGATATCTGGGTGGCAGGAAGGCCAGGTCGTGTCGAGGATTTGCTGGAGATACGGTGTCACCTCCCCGCCGATTCCGCGGACAGGCCGACAAGACCGCACCCCCTAGCTCCACTGTTCACTCCTAGGTTCTACGAGGTAGCAGCATGGGCCGCCGCTCGTAGGCTCCGGGTCACCCGGAGAGGAGCAGTCGGTGGGCCCAGGCCGATTAGAGGATGACGGATGGGTCCATTCGGCGATGAAGTTACCATAGTACCCTGGACTCACACTATAAGAGCCAGGGAACCCCCTCCTGCGCGAGGGACGCCACACCTGAGATCTCATTAACTCATTCCCCCTCTAGTTCATTCACTGCCCGTAGTCACTCCTCAGGGAAGCAGGAGAGGACATTGCCCACGGCGGAAGCGTACTCCTTCCCCTGAGAAGATAGAAGAGCAGTTATTGTAGTCCCTTCATTGATATACAAGAGACAAGCAGGAGTAGGGGTGTTATCTCTCCGGAGAGCCCCGAACCTGGGTACATCGTGGTGTCTTCACGGTGCTTGTGCCCAACCCGATTCCGGCACCATCGACATTTTCTCCCTCGTGTCTTCCCCTCACTTTAGCCATCCCCATGGCATCTGCCGTCACATATCGACAACAGTTGGCGCCCACCGTGGGGCAGACCGAGGCGTCGACTGGAGTCAAGATCCGGACGGGATTTTCCTCTGCATCCGGCGGTAGCCACGCCTCCGTCCTGATTCTGAGGCGTGGGGCAATCGATTATGTAGTGGACTACTCGGCGCGGTACAGGGCTGGAGCATCCTTGCCGCCCGGAGTGTCGATGCAAGTGGGAAGTCATCGTCTCTTCATTGGCAGCTTCCCTGAGGCATATCCCAGAGACATCCGCATCTTCTCGTGTGCTATAGATCCGCTCTCGACCAGGGGCTGCATCGCAGCACCTGGCCGAGAGGAGGGCCGACTGCACGCCGCGGTCATGATGGCGGGAGCATCTTCGTCGACCAACCGTGATCCGGCAAGCGCAGCAAGGAAGGCCAAGGAAGTAGCTGATGCGGCAGAGCGAATCGGCACCAGTGCATTGCGGGATGTGTTATACACACCTGTGAACCGGAATGGTGATCCGGAGCAGGTGCACACCGAGCTGGAAACAGCACGGCTCGCTCTGGCTCGCAGGGCTGAGCAAGTGTTGGCAGAAGAGTGTCGGCTAGGAGCCATCACAAGGGAGTAAAACGCAGCTCATGCAGGACCGCGCCGGCCGATTGAGCCCGCAGTCCTGGAAGACCTGAGAAGCCGAGGAAGAGCAGTCAACCAGCAGCTATCAGGAGCTGAGCAGCCGGAGCGTCCGAGAAGGCCGGTGCAACCGGAGCAGCCAGCGCAGTCGGCATTCATCCAGAGGCCAACATATAGCACACCGGACAAGAATTTGAGAGCCGCCGAGCAGATAGCGCTCGAGCTGGAAGAATTGGAAGGAGATGAGCGGTGCGAACAGTCGCGCCGAATGCGTGAGCTGATAGCGGCCGCAAAAGAGCAGAGGCTTGTGGCAATGGGCAATCAGAATGCTAAGCCAGAGGCATCAAGAGGAACTGTGAGGCCGAATGCGGGAGCTAGCCAGCGACCGAATGCATTGCGCCAGAACAGGCATCAACCTGCACCGTCTCGGCACGACAGCAAGGTCAGAAGCAATCGGCCACCCCCAGCAGCAAGCAGAAGAATGGAAGAGCCAGCTGTTAACAGCGGGCGCCATGACATGCCGCAGCAATCGGCGCCAAGACCAGCAATCAGCACCCGACTTGGCCCTCGCCAAATCGGCCAGAACGACGCAAGGCATCGCATTGAGCTCCTGGAGAAGGAAGCTCAGGAAGATGAAGAAGGAGAAGCTGGCCCATCATGTTTTGGTCACCGCATTCGGACGGAGAGATTCCCGAAAGGCTTCACATTACCGAGAGACACTCCCAAGTACAATGGCTCGGTGAAACCGGAAGATTGGCTGTCCGACTACCTGACGGCAGTCCGCATTGCAGGAGGCAATCGGCGTGTAGCAGTACGCTACGCACCTCTCATGCTGCAAGGCTCAGCGCGGACGTGGTTGAACAGTTTGCCCAAGGGCAGTGTGAATTGCTGGGAGGATTTCACGACCGCATTCATTCACAACTTCACAAGCACGTATGAGAGGCCCAACCTCCCACGGCAGTTAGCTCTGTGTGTGCAAGGCAAGGACGATCCCCTCCGAGATTACCTATCTCGGTGGATCAAGCTGAAGAATTCATGCGAAGGAGTCCATGAGATCCAGGCCATTCAGTATTTTACTGATGGGTGCCTGGCGGATTCAATGTTGAAGCACAAGCTGCTCCGCAAAGACTTCACGTCGCTCGCTGAGCTTATGAAGGTGGAAAATGCGTTCGCTATGTCCGATTCTGCGATGCGCCCTATCCAACTCGGAGTTGGAGGTGTGATCCAATCACCAGGGGCTCCGCAGTCGGACACAGGGAACCAAGGCCTCAGTCGGAAGGAAAGAAGAGAGAACATCGCAACAACAACAACAACAACAACCAGCAGAACAACGGCAAGCGCAAGGACGAGCAGCCTGATTCCCAGTATGGCAGTCGGCAGGTGGCCGCTGTTCAAAATGAGGAAGATCCAGCGGCTGCAGGAGGCAGTCGGAAGATGAGACCAAATGTGAGACCCCCAGGGCAGATGAAGCCCAAATACACATTCGAGGATATGTTGGACGCACCATGCAAATTGCACAGCACGCCTGGGAGGCCGTCTGCGCACACCACTCGGCAGTGTGACTTCGTGAGAAGGATTGCAAAGGGAGAAGCTTTACCACCACCACCCCAGAACAGAGGACCACCTCAGCAACAGAACCAGTACCCGCAGCAGGATGCGGCATACATGATTTTTACCAGCGAGTCCACAGACAAGGGTAGTCGGAGAGCCCGAGCCCAAGAAGTCAATGCCACTATGCCGTCGATTCCCCAATTTGTGCACTGGTCCGAATGTTCGATATCCTGGGACAGAGCAGATCATCCCACCATTTTGCCGAATCCAGGCAATTATCCGCTGGTGGTGGACGCTCTGGTTGCAGGACCAAGATTTTCATGCAAGTTTTCTCGAGTGCTAGTTGATGGAGGAAGCACAATCAACATTCTGTACAGAGATACAATGCTCAAGCTCGGGCTCACAAAGCGGGACCTGGAGCGCAGTCGGACGACATTCCATGGGATTGTTCCTGGACTGTCTTGCACCCCCATGGGTCGCATTCGGCTGGATGTCATATTTGGCACGGAAGAAAATTTCAGGAGAGAGCCGATTTGGTTTGAGGTGGCCGACCTCAGCAGTCCTTACCATGCCCTATTGGGGTTACCAGCATTTTCCAAGTTCATGATCAATGCACAGCAGACATACCTGAAGATGAAGATCCCGGGGCCAAACGGTGTCATCACAGTCACCGGAGACTTCAGGAAGTCCCTCGAGTGCACATCCGCTGGCAGCAGTCTGGCTGAATCCCTAGTGGTGGAGACGGAGAAGTGCCAGCTCGGCAAAGTCATTGCAATGGCGCAAGCACAAAGCAAGAATCCACTTCCGGTTGGCCCAGCAAAGAGAGTAGATGAGGAATCGGCTTTTCAGTCAGCCAAGGACAGCAAGAAGATCGCTCTAGATCCCTCCGACTCAACCAAGTTCGTTGTAGTCGGAGCTGGACTTAGCGATAAATAGGAAAGCGAGCTCGTCGAGTTCCTCCGTGAGAATCGGGACATCTTTGCATGGTCTCCACAAGACATGCCTGGTGTTCCGAGAGAACTCGCCGAGCACAAGCTGCACATTCGGCCAGGCTCGAAGCCGGTCAAGCAACCCCTGAGACGTTTTTCTGAGGACAAAAGAAGGGCAATCGGTGAAGAGATTGCGAAGCTGCAAGCGGCAGGTTTCATCATGGAGGTGTTTTACCCCGAGTGGCTGGCGAATCCAGTCCTCGTCATGAAGAAGAACAAGGCTTGGCGTATGTGTATAGATTATACTTGTCTGAACAAAGCATGCCCGAAAGATCCGTTTGCTCTGCCCCGTATTGATCAAGTGATTGATTCTACGGCCGGCTGCGAGCTGTTGTCCTTTCTGGATGCTACTGCCGGATATCACCAGATCAAGTTGGCTGTGGAAGATCAGATCAAAACTGCATTCATAACCCCTTTTGGGGCCTATTGTTATATCACCATGACTTTTGGTCTGAAGAATGGAGGAGCCACTTATCAGCGCACGATTCAGAGGTGCACACATTCCCAACTCGGCAGGAATCTCCATGTATACGTGGACAATTTGGTGGTGAAGTCGGCAAAGGGGATCACATTGCTAGATGATCTCAGAGAAACATTCGCGAATTTGATAACTTATCAGATCAAGCTCAACCCGGAGAAGTGTGTGTTTGGAGTCCAAGCCGGCAAGCTGTTGGGGTTTCTCGTTTCCGAGAGAGGAATCGAATGCAACCCCGAAAAGATAGCTGCAATAGAGCGCATGGAGCAGCCCAAGACCCTGAAGCAGGTGCAGAAATTCACCGGTTGCCTCGCATCTCTCAGCCGATTCCTCAGTCGGCTGGGTGAAAAGGCAATCCCATTATACCAGCTGATGAAGAAGACCGAGAAGTTCACATGGACCCCTCAAGCAAACGAAGCATTCCGAGAACTCAAGCGCATGCTCTCCACGGCACCAATCCTGGCTGCCCCGATTGAGAAGGAGCCAATGATGTTATACATTGCGGCAACCAATCGGGTGATCGGCGCAGTCATGGTGGTGGAGCGGCCCGAGAAGGACAAGGCACAGCAAATCCAGCGCCCAGTGTACTACATCAGCGAAGTACTCTCGGCATCCAAGCAGAACTACCCTCACTATCAGAAGATGTGCTATGGAGTGTACATGGCAGCCAAAAGATTGAAGCCATACTTTCAAGCTCACCTGATCACAGTTGTCATCTCGGCTCCATTAGCCGACATCATGGGAAGCAGAGATGCAACCGGAAGGGTGGCAAAATGGGCAATCGAAGTCGCCAGTCACGGCATCCAGTATGAACCTAGGACGGCAATCAAGTCGCAAGCATTGGCCGATTTCCTGGTGGACTGGGCTGAAACTCAGTACATGCCGCAGCTCCCAATGTCGGATTGCTGGCGAATGCACTTTGATGGCTCCAAGATGAAGAATGGCCTAGGGGCTGGGGTGGTACTCACTTCCCCAAGAGGAGATCAGTTGCAGTACGTGCTTCAGATTCACTTCGCAGCATCAAACAATGTCGCCGAGTACGAAGCCCTTGTGCATGGGATCAAGCTTGCCAGGGAAATCGGTATTCGGAACATCGAGTGCTTTGGTGATTCCGACCTGGTGGTACAACAGTGCTCGGGCACCTGGGATGCAAAAGATGCTAACATGGCAAGCTATCGATTCCTAGTGCAGCAGATCAGCGGATATTTTGAAGGTTGTGAGTTCCATCATGTGCCGAGAGCAAACAACGAAGCAGCAGATGCATTGTCCAAGCTAGGTTCCACAAGGCAATCAATCCCACCAGGCGTATCTCTGGAGCATATCAAGAAGCCATCTATCATTCCATCCCCAGAGTCCGAGTCCATTTTTATCTCGGAGACCGATCTCGAAGCACTCAGAAAGGCAAAAGAAGTTCAACCGGCCAAACCTGCAACCATGAAGAAGCAGTCCAACACCCAGGGTGTCTCGGCAACAGCACCAGGGGCTGCCGATTGCGAGCCAGGGGCTGCAGAGGAGAAGAAGAAGAGCAAAGGGAAGAAAGCGAAGGCCGCACTAGAAGGCACAACCTCCGAAGAGCCAATGACATCAGAAATTGCCGAGTACAATGATGAATCTCCAGCTCCAGACGAGAAGTCAGCACCAGGGGCTGCCGAGTGCGTGCCAGACGCCGCAGTCGGCAGTTCAGAAGTAGAGGTCGAAATGGCAGACGTCCAAGTGGCCGAGATCGAGGAGGTCAGTGGTCAAGAGGCCGAGATCCAAGAGGAAGTCCCACCTCAGCATGCGGCCGTAATGGTGGTCGTCAGTGCGCCGTCATGGGCACAACCGATTAGAGATTTCTTAGCAGATGGGATCCTCACACCAGATTTAGCAGAGTCTAGGAAGATCAGCCGCAGATCTTGGGCGTATACAATAATCAACAATGAGCTGATGCGCAAGAGTGCAACTGGTATCCTCCAGAGGTGTGTTGAAGAGGACAGAGGCTTGGAGCTGCTCAGAGACATCCATCAGGGTGAATGTGGTCATCACGCGTCAGCAAAGGCAATCGCCAACAAGGCTTTCCGACATGGTTTCTACTGGCCAACTGCACTCGCAACGGCTGAAAATCTGGTGAAGCACTGCAAGGGTTGTCAGCGATTCAAGGCAAAGAGTCATCAGCCAGCATCAGCACTGAAGACCATCCCAATAGCTTGGCCGTTTGCAGTTTGGGGTTTGGACATGGTCGGACCATTCAAGAGAGCTCGGAGTGGCATGACACATCTCCTAGTGGCAGTCGACAAGTTTACCAAGTGGATTGAAGCAAGACCAATCAAAAAGTTGGATGGGCTGACTGCGGTTCGGTTTGTGGCCGACATCGTATGCAGATACGTTGTACCTAACAGCATCATCACCGACAACGGCACAAACTTCGCAAAGGGGGCACTGGCCCGATATGCGTCTCAGCAAGGCATTCGGCTCGATCTAGCATCTGTGGCACACCCACAGTCCAATGGTCAAGTCGAAAGGGCAAATGGACTAATCCTATCGGGTATCAGGCCCAGATTGGTAGAGCCACTTGAGAGGGCACCTGGAGCATGGATCGACGAACTTCCAGCAGTACTGTTCAGCTTGAGGACCACTCCAAACAGGTCGACTGGATTCACTCCTTTCTTCCTGGTGTATGGCTCAGAAGCAGTCATCCCTTCCGACATTGAGTTTGACTCACCTCGGCACGCCCTGTACACAGAAGAAGAAGAAATATTGGCAAGAGAAGACGGCATCGACCTCAAAGAAGAAGCTTGTCTGTTGGCCTTGTCTAGGTCAGCAGTCTACCAGCAGAAGTTGAGGCACTACCACAGCAAGAAGATTCGTCCCCTCGCTTTCCGAGAGGGAGATATGGTGCTACGCCGAATCCAGAAGTCAGAGGGGCAGCACAAGTTATCCTCACCATGGGAAGGGCCATTTTTTGTCAGCAGAGCGCTCAAGAAAAATTCCTATTATCTGATCGACTGCACCAAGGGCACTCGGCACAAGGACACGTCAGGAGTAGAGACGGAGCGGCCGTGGAACGCCGAGTTGTTGTGTCCGTTCTATAGTTGAGCGACCGAAATTTATGTAAGCCATTCGGCAAACAATCAGTAAAAAGTTATCATGTCTCCGAAAATGAGCATTCGAGTACTTTTGTATAATTTCATTCGAAGAGCTAGCCTCAATCGGCAACGATCAGTCATACCCGAGATGTGCGTAGCACACTCGGGGACTGGCCGACCGCGAAGTCAAATAAATAAGCCATCGAGGCACGGGGACTGCAGTCTGGCCTTCAATCGAACACTTAGCTCGAGTGCAAATCACTAGAAGGTTTGTGGCATCGAGGAGGGTGGCGATTGAGGCAGTCGGTAGTACAAATTCCCGGGAAACAATCCGAAAGAGGACACCAAGGGCAGTCGACAGGACGGAGTCACCGATTGCGCTGCAAATCAGGACATTGGATCTGGTAGCGAGCAATCGGTGTTTTGCTCTTGCAGAATCCTTTGCGGTAAAAGTCTTTTTGTGTAAAAAAAAAGCTTATCGAACCTTGGTCGGATGTCTACTGTTGATCCGATTGCGGACCGCATAACGGCAGCAAGGTCGACACAGCAGACATCCCCAAGTGTAGCCGATAAAGGAAACCGACAAAGATGCAAAGTCGATCGCACATGCAAAAGTGACAAACAAGCAATCGGATTGCATCAAAAGTAATAGGCCCGAGGCTGAATAATGTCATTACATCCAAGTCACACCCAGTAGGTGTCGACAGAATTAAAAATATGTCTTACAAGCGGACAGTCGGAATACAAATTAAAGATAACATAGCTTAAGCAGTCGGAGGCACTGAGCTAGAAGGTGGCGCAGACGGGTCCGATTGAGCTTCAGAAGTCGCAGCACCTGTCTGTTTAGACTTCGGAGACTTCTGGGATGAGCCGCTGTCGGAGAGCTCCTCGGCCAGGCCAGAGATGGTAAAGGCAGGGAGCGGGTTCCCTCCCTGATCGAGATACGGAGTATACTCGTAGGGAGAAAACCAATTCACCATCGTGCTGGCTAGCCGATTGACTTCGGCGTAGGTTTCCTCAAGAAGGTCAGAGGCATTCTCTCGAAGGCTGTGAAATCGGGAGAGCTTCACTTGAGGGTACCAAGACAGCACAGTCTGAAGAGCGGTCTCCGCACCAGTCCTTCCGGCCGAATTCAGCAGAACGCCGATCCGACGTGGGATAGCCTTAAGAAGAGTCTGAGTCTGCTCAGTGGTGGCATTCGGAGTGTCCCCTTGGTCAGAATCCTCATCATCCTGAGTGTCTGCCTTACGGGTCTCGGCAGAGGAGTCGGCAGCATTCTTCATCTTCTGCAATCCGGCCTTAAGTTCAGTCGGCGACCACAGTGCTTCAGCAATCCTTAGAATTCCAAGCTTAAAGGATAGGGCAATTCCCTGGATAATAGGAATGCGGGCTTGGGTGCCGATCAGATATTCGTGCCGAGTCCAGACGTTATCTGCACGGTCACAGGTCCCTCCAGCGGCGATGGTATCCTCTCGGGACTTGGCGACAGCTGCATAAGCAGCCGCTTCAGATTCGGGCCAAGCTTCTGCATCAAGAAGGAAGGGCATGAGTAATAAGATAAGAGAAGAAAGCAACCGGAAAGTGCACTCGGCAGCAAGGAAGACTCACGGCCAAGGAGGAGGTCCATTTCGGTTAATGTATCGCAGAAGCCCTTGGCTCGGCGGCGCATTCGGGTGGTCTCCTCATAGCTGCGCTTCTCCAGTTCTTCGAATTTGGCGACAAGCTCGTCATGATCTCGGCGAATGGAGTCTCGGGCAGAAATTGCTTCATCCCTTTCAGATTGCAGAGCAACTCGGGCGGCGACGGCAGCATCCCGTTCAGCAAGAAGTCCATCTCCAGTAGCTGTCACTACGGCGATGTCGGCCAGATGTTTCTTCTTAAAAGCAGCCATTTCAGATTGGAGGCTTTGAATAGTCCGATTCAAATCCTTCTCTACCCCCTGTAGCCGAGTTACCTCCCCGGTGGCTTTATCAAGGGCTGGACCTTGTTGGCTAAGTTCTGTAGCCAATTCTGCAATTCGGCCTTGAAGATCATTTACCATAGGAATAGAAGCTACAAGAGAGCGCGAAGATTTCAGTACCAGAGCGGTTGTCAAGTGAAGAAGAGACAGCGGTGAGATAGAGGATACCTCTTAGCTTAGTGATTTCAGCCGATTGGTTATTAACCTGCAGCTGGGCCTGGGCGAGGGTTCGAAGGCTGGCAGTATAAGCTTCCAGGAGTTTTTCAAAGACAACTCTTTTCTCTTCCATGACAGCCTGTGATGAACAGCAAGACGGAGTCAGACATAAAGCAACAAGTGAAAAAGATCTGAACCGATTGTGACCAATCGGCCCGAATCTCGGGGACTACACCCAGTGGGTGCGCTTGCGCGCACCCACCGGAAGAAAGTCTACCGATTGAGGAAGGCAAACGATAAAGCAAAAAATGTTAAAGATCCGAACCGTTTGTAACCAATCGACCCGAATCTCGGGGACTACACCCAGTGGGTGCGCTTGCGCGCACCCACCGGAAGAAAGTCTACCGATTGAGGAAGGCAAACAATAAAGCAAAAAATGCTAAAGATCCGAACCGATTGTAACCAATCGGCACGAATCTCGGGGACTACACCCACTGGGTGCGCTTGCGCGCACCCACCGGAAGAAAAATTGCCGAAGTAAAATAGAGGTACAGAAGGAAAGGTTAAAGAGTTTACCAAATGGTGAGAGGTCAGCTGTTGAAGGTCCCGAGCAAGGGCTTCGGCGAACTCATTCACCCGGCTCAGAGTGCTCGTCACGGGATCCCGAGGACGAGGCGAAGCGTCAGGCTCAGCGCCGACATGACGGGCGCGAGAATACTCGGCTCGGAAGTGATCCACTGAGCGCATAAGAATCTCGGAGGGGGAGGAAATCGGCGGTGGCGCTGAAGTAGGAACGATGGCGAAAGCTGTAGTGGTGAGGACTGGCGGCACGGATGTTGGTGAAGGACCGGACTCACCCGATTGCGGCGGCGGCGCAACCGGGTGAGTCGGAGCAGAAGTGGTAGCAACGATTGGCGGCGGGATCGTCACAGTCGGTGGATCAGGTAGTACGGCAGGCGGAACGATGGAGGCAACTGGTGGTGCCGACACCAAAATCGGCGATGGGGTTGTCACCACCGGCGTATCAGAGGCGGTCATCGCAGCAGGGGAAGTCGCGACAGGCGAAGCCGGGTTGGAGCGGCGCGGTGGAGACGGAGCAATCGGGTCAGCCGGTTGCATTCCTCCACCACCAGGAGCCACCCGGTCCGCTGCACCCTGGAGAGTTGGGGAGGCAAGAGTGGAAGAAGAGGTCTTCGAAATCGCCGCGAATCGGGCCTTCTTGGCAGCGCGCTCGGCATCTTTGGAGGAGCGATGAGCGGGTACCGGCCGCTTGTGGACGGCAGCAGCAGAGGCAGCGGGCGAGATGACGGGTTGGGAACAGATGGGAATGTCGGTGTCAACGTCATCAAGCCCAATCGGCTCCCTGAAAGAAGAAAGGGAGAGGAATCAGTAAAAGCAAAGATAGTGAAGCAGGAGGCATAAAGGCAAGAGCATACCCGATTGTCCTGGGTGCGCCAGTGGGCATTCGGCAGCGAAGTGGAGCAACGTTCAATGGCGCCTGGACGGTCGGCCTCCGAGTTGTCGCCTCTCGGACTTGTTTGCCCTTGCTGGCAGTCGGCTTGGCCTTGGCAACTTGGCTAGAAGCCACACCAGAGGAGGAGCCGGCGGCCGAGGTGCGCTTGGCCGGCACTTTTGGAGGCCTGGTTCGAGGAGCTGCTAAGGAACCATTACCCTTTGAGACACTATCATCATCACTCCACTCAGCCAAAAATTGCTCAAGGGAAGGGTCAGGCGTACCCCCTTGAGCTGGCGGCCGAGTGTTGGTCGTCGGAGGGTTGGTGCGCTCGGCGTCATCATCATCAGCATCCATGGGGTCGGAGGACTCTCCGGAAGACTCATCTTCTTCATCATCCCCACTGGACTCGGCGGAAGGAGTCTCGCCGTTGTACTCGAGGTCGGTGGGATCCTCTTCCGTGCGATTAGGGGCGTACACGCCAGTCTCCTGGCCGTCCTCCATGAGGTCGGACTGAATGAAGTGCTGAGGAGGTATAAGCAGTCAGAGCAATCAGAAAAGAAAGCAATCGGAAGAGCATGTAATCGGAGCATACCACAGGCGGCTTTCACTGGCGAACGAGATAATCAAGCCCGAAGCGGAAGGGGTCAGGCAAGGCGCTAGAGGTGATGGCCTTCACTCGGGTGCAAAGGTCTTCTGTTTTCATCCGCCACGTGCAGAGCCGAGTGGGGTCTCGAGGTCCCGACACGTCCCAGAGGCGGTGAACTCGGCGCTGCAGGGGAAGAATCCGAGCGTGAAGCCACGCAGCTACCAAGTCGGTTGGAAGGAGTCCTTCTTGCTCCAGCTGGGTGACCCTGGCAGCCTGGGCATCGACATTGCAGTCTCCGACGCCGTGCTTCAGCGACCACTGATATTTCTCAATCGGACGGGCGAGAGAGAACTCGGGCAGATTGAGGAGGTCGGGGCCTTGGTCAGGGGACTTGACGTAGAAAAACGAGGTCTGCCAATTCTTGCAGGATTGGACGATCTCGGGGCTCGTGTACTTCGACTTGCCGGCTGCGACAAGGCAACTGCCGCAGTCGGTCATGTCAGTCGGGTACGTTGGCTTGCCACCTTCGATGGTGGAGGCCACCACAGCACCCGTCCGAGCGTTGTGAGCTCGGAGGTTGAAGAAGCGTTTCCAAAGAGAGACACTCGGACGGCAGCCGAGGTACCCTTCACAGAGCGTCACGAACCAGGAGAGGATCATGATGAAATTGGCAGCAAGGTGGTGAGGCTGCAGTCGGTGGAAATCAAGGAATTCGCGAAAAAAGGCGCTAGCGGGAAGGCCGAATCCACGCTCGAAGTGAGCGAGGAACACGACCCTCTCGCCCGTGCGCACGCTGGGGACGACCTCGGTCTTGCTGGGAATCCGCCATTCGACTCCCACGGGCATCTTCCGGGCGCGGACGAGAGACTCGACGGCGGCGGCGGTGGCCTGAGAGCCTTTCCAGCATCCGCGGCTCGCCTGCGACACATCTCGTCGAGGCGCCATGGTTTTCACCGGCGAGGAACGGAGGAGAGAAAAGAGGGAGGCGGAGCACGAGAGCTTCGGAGAAGAGCGGCTGCGGTGGCGGCGGAAGCAGCGGAGAGCACGAGCCCGTGGCCGGAGCAGGCGCGAGATGCAGGCACCGGCGGCGGGGAGAATCGCGTGGAGCGGCGAGGGCGCAGAGGAGAGAAGGCTAGGGGTCGAAGGAAGTGTTTGGGAGAAGGAAGAGGCGAAGCCCCCCCCCCCCCGGTGGCTTATATGGGTGGCGGGGGGGAGAGTGGGATGACCCTGTGGCTGTGTGGCCCGGTGTGGCTTAGGGCACAGGGAGGCCAACCGGCAGATCAGCGCAAAGGATCCCGGCGCAAGAGGCGAGGCGTGCGACGTGGGGGTCAGGCCCTGCAGTTATGTCACGTCGCGCGTGGGTCGTGGGTCCCAGCTCATTGATCACGTCGCGGGCGAATCGGAAGTAACCGTTGGAGGGAAATCGGCAAAAGGGATCTTTCTCAAAAAAAGTGAAGACATGAATTAAGAGAGAACCACGTCCAATCGGATGGAAATTTGGTCAACCAAGTGTGATCTCCGACTCAGCCGACGAACTCGGAATGACGCACTCGAAGAGGCCACAGCAGTCGGAGAACGTCAAGGCAGAGATTGAAAAACTGCAAAGGCCCCGCGGTCAAGCGACCGTGGGACCTTTACAGCTTTAGGGGCTACTGTCGGGGGATTGGTACCCGGGTAGGCGAACCCAAGCGGAAGCAAGCTTTCAAGACAAGGATGGACCAATCGGGCTGCAGCTGGGCCGAGCTGGGCAGAGGTACGGCCGATTGCTCCAAGGCAATCGACCATACCAAGCGCCAGCAGTCGGCCCAGGTGCAATCGGGCCACCCTTCTCCAAAGATGATCACCCGATTGGTCCGCAGCTGGACCGAGGCCGATTCCTAGAAGGCCGATTGCCCAGAGCAATCGACCCCACCAGGAACCACCAGTCGGTCCAGGCGCAATCGGAGCAACCTACCACCCAGTCGGGGGTATGATTACGAGGTCATAAAGGCCATATCCCGAGATATCTGGGTGGCAGGAAGGCCAGGTCGTGTCAAGGATTTGCTGGAGATACGGTGTCACCTCCCCGCCGATTCCGCGGACAGGCCGACAAGACCGCACCCCTAGCTCCACTGTTCACTCCTAGGTTCTACGAGGTAGCAGCATGGGCCGCCGCTCGTAGGCTCCGGGTCACCCGGAGAGGAGAAGTCGGTGGGCCCAGCCCGATTAGAGGATGACGGATGGGTCCATTCGGCGATGAAGTTACCATAGTACCCTGGACTCACACTATAAGAGCCAGGGAACCCCTTCCTGCGCGAGGGACGCCACACCTGAGATCTCATTAACTCATTCCCCCTCTAGTTCATTCACTGCCCGTAGTCACTCCTCAGGGAAGCAGGAGAGGACCTTGCCCACGGCGGCGGCGTACTCCTTCCCCTGAGAAGATAGAAGAGTAGTTATTGTAGTCCCTTCATTGATATACAAGAGACAAGCAGGAGTAGGGGTGTTATCTCTCCGGAGAGCCCCGAACCTGGGTACATCGTGGTGTCTTCACGGTGCTTGTGCCCAACCCGATTCCGGCACCATCGACATTTTCTCCCTCGTGTCTTCCCCTCACTTTAGCCATCCCCATGGCATCTGCCGTCACATATCGACGACAAGCACTCTCCCATGCAGCACCCTCAACGCACGCGGGGTTCTTTGTCGTAGTAAAAAGACATAGCACCACCGAGGGCAACCCCAACCCCATTTGGGTCCGATATATCCGGAGGGTGGGCTAGCTGAGAGTACGCACGAAGACCACCCACGCTATGCACGCCATAGAGCTCCGACAAGGACCCGACGATGAGGCCTAGCAACCGACAAGAAGAAGCCACCACCACCACTGCCACGGCTCACCCCACACAGGAGAGAAGACCGCACTCATGGCCGTCTTCTACGGAACTATGGGGCACACCAGTACACATGGAAGTAGCGTCATCTGCCACTGATGGCAAGACAGAAGGACTCAACACCCAGCCACGACGCCCCGCTGCTTGGGGTGCGCGTCACCACCATGGCGGCCATCTACGAAGCCACATCATCTGTCATCCCTAGAGCGCAATCCGTTGCAAGATGATGGTTGAGTAAAGAGGTAGACGACCCTTGCAGCCACACCACCTAGCATCAGTGGCCAGCACACCGCAAGCAAATGCACCGCCGCCCAACACCACGCCGACCAGCGAGAAGGACCATCCCACTCCCACTTCCACCAAGACGGGCACACGCCGAGGTCTAGGAGCTGCCCTTCCACCGAGGAAGGAGACGGGAACCAGCCCATCAGATCTAGGCCGAACCAGATCTTGTAAGCCAAACAGGTCGCTGCCGCCGTGACGAGGGCGAGCAGCACCTCGAAGCCCACCCACCGATGCCCCGCACCCCACAACTCTACCGCTAGTGCTCGCCATCGTGTCGTCGCGCCCACACTACCACGACATTGTCGCATGACGCCAACAACCCGCTTCATCATCATCAAGGTTTCTTCATTTTTCCAAACAATGTTCCCTATTGGTTATTTTTCAGAACAAATATACTTTATATTTAGAAAACAAAGGGAGTAAAAAAAATGTCATGGGTGGCAAGTGGCAACCCATATCAAATGAAGGTTATTTTTTCTATAATAAAAAGCTTGTTCAAATATGTTTAAAGAAAAAGAAGAAAACGGTAAACTCGCTCGTCGATATAAATCATGTGTGGTATCGTGACTCCATAAAAACTTGTTGATATGACTCCATAAAAATTTGAAACTGTTGGAGTAGAGGCATGCGTCGAAACAACTGTAGTAGAAAATCCTGGGCCGGGAGAGATGAGATGAGTTTTAATGATGGCGATGAGCGGGGCGCCTTGTAAGCTTGTGTGACATGCGCGCAGGGCAGGGCACAGAGGCTGGCCTGCACTGCTCAGAAGGCGAGCGTGCATGCGGAGCTGTGCAGGTTGCCCTTCTCTCTCCATCCTGTACGTACAGAGAGAAATGCAGAGGCCGGCAGAGACAGAGGGAACAGATGGTAGTTTGCAAGAAAGGAGAAGGGGATAGTGAGAGAGAGAGAGATACAGATAGATAGAGGAGGGAGGAGGTTCATTAGTGTACTATCTGTATCTGAGATGTGATCTGCACTGCACCCCCAGTGTGAAAAAGCCTGCCTCATATCTCAACTCCTCAGATCAGACATCGCCAGCAGCCCATTAATCTAATCATGCGCCCGATTCCATCGCATCGCATCACACAAACATACCCCTTTCTCTCTCTACGTCTGCTTCTCTGCGGCTCTAGGCCCTTTGCCCTTGGCCTCTAGCTGGAACAGCACGTAGCACAGCAGCGGCAGCAGAGAGAGAGAGAGGGAGAGAGAGCGCGCATGCAGCTGCAGAAAGAAGCAGGCGCATGGGGATGGGGGCATGGATCACTGTGGCAACTCTGGCCAGCAGGCTCAGAAACACTGGAGTAGTGTAGTAGTACCACTCCTCCTGCTCATCAGATTGCTTGCATTTGCCTATGCATGGCTAGACGGCTCTACTACCTTCATTGCATGATCACATCCACCATTATAATCACACTGATTTATTTTCCATAATTCTTCATCATACTGCTATGCACTTCTGCAATCACACCAAGGTCGGGTATGCATGCAGCGAAGCAAACGGATTCCAACGAGGAGGGGGCACTGATTGCGCCATTGAATGAGTGGCGACGACACGAGGAATGGCAGGATCTCGGCTCGCCATTTAAGAAAGACGCTTCCAAAAGGCAGAGACGCATTCCGTTCTCGAAGTGTGGGTGCTACTGCTACAGTCCTTGTCCTACTCGCCGGAGGAGTGGAGCTCGCACCACTGTGTCCTCGGGGTATTTGGATGCCATGGCCGGGGATCCACTGCTACAGTGTGTGGGATCGTGGGGTGCTTCTCCTTTGCAATCTGCAATGTTGCATTGAATTATTTGCCAATGTTTTACCACAAAAAATGTTGCATTGAATGCCTACCTGAGACTGGTGAGCTGCCCGGCCGGCCGTGCACCGGATGCATGGATGCATGGGAATGGGATAAACTCACTCACAAGGTGACAACGTTTTTGCTGAAGCCACGGCGCAATAATTGTCGGCTTCCATCGGCTTCCTGATACAGTATGCGGAGTATCTCCATGACAGGGACTCTTCTTCCTCCATATGCATTAAACTATGTGCTCGGGGACGGGGATATCGGGTCCAGAAGATCTCTTCCCTCGTCTCCAGACTCGTGCGTGCCATTGCCATGATTTCCGTCGCGCATCATACGTACGTACTGAGTATACGTACTGCTACTGCTATACTTGTACACTTATAGGTGAGCCAGATGTGCTATGATTCGATCGATTTATTGTTCTTCCTGAGCTATAATGATTTGGAACCCAGGAGATCTATTGCAAGTGAAAACTTTCACATCATACATTCATACTTGTTCGATGTGTGTGGGCTTCGCACAGAGAGACTAGGGATAGTGATCATATTCTCTTTCATTCCATTGCATATTTTCGAGACCTATATATGCCTCCCACAGTGGAATCTCCAATTCTAACATCATTTGTTAGAGTTGCTCTTAAAGGATTGCACTCACGAATGTAGACTAACTGCTCTCGAGCTACAATGCTACTTGATGAACATTGAAAAAAATGTAGCATAATTATATTTTTCTTAATTATTTTTTGTGGTAAAACATTGGCAAATAATTTGAGTGCTTGCAAAATTTTATCATGAAATAACATTCATGAAAGTCCTAAGAATAAAAATCGATGCTCCAACTGTACTTTTGAATAAAATTTCTGGAGAATTGACTTTGTAATTTCTGCCAAGACTTTATAGAGTGTCATTTTATGATGAAAATTTGAAATCACCAATGAAATTTGTCAAAAACCCCCCCAAAACAAACCTTTATTTATTTATTTATTTTACTGTTCACCCAAGCTTGTCTGAGAAACGATATTTATTTTCTTTAAAGTTCGTTCATTGCTTCGTTTCTTCCTTGTACATCACTTCATTTCAAAATCAATATACACAGTAGGAGGAATCCTACAGCTTTTCGCCTGAAGCACAAAATATTCTTGAAACAAACTTTATCTTACAAACTACGCCGTAGTTTATTAACGATTTTTTCCTTTGAGAAAAAGATGGATGTTAATTTGAAGCAAACCTTCACCCAGGGATATGGCAAAGCGTGAACTGTTTTGATTGTAACCGATGTATATGCAGTTGGCAATTATAGTGTATAGTACATTTTTTTTAGAACCGGGCCTCGCCCCTTTCCATTTCAAAGAAACGGAAATACATGTCCAGCAGAGAGAGGGGGAAGATGAGGCGAATTCTAGCAGCGCCAGGAAACCTACTGACCTCTTGCCCGATATTGAAACAAGAGACTGTAGGGCGAAAACCTGGCGCCACTTTAAACATCGCAAAAGAGCTATCCTATTAAATGAATAGAATAGCAGAGGTCTTAGTCAACAGACCAACAAGGTCTCAACAAGAGTATTTGCAGCACCCAAACACACTGGGGAATGAAAGGAGAAACTAACAAGCTAGGTACTGTATCATAGCATCAGCAAAAGGACTCGAAACCCGCGCACGAAGACACTTCATGTAGTCACGCATTATCATCATCTTCCTTACTCATCATCACTGGGGCTGCACAGATCTTCATCAGATTCATCGTTCCTTGACGAATGGCTTCCGTGCCACTTTTCAGCATTTTCCTTCTTCCTCCATTTGTAATCCTGCCTAGTAGATGATCAGTGATACGGTAGAGAACACAATCTCAAAAGGAGTCTTAATGATTTTATTCTCAAAGGTAGCTTGATTTCTAGCTAGCCAAACTGCCCAAACTACAGCAGCAAGGCCAATCGTGTAGAATTTCTCTTCACCACGAAGAAATCTATAGCGCCAAACATAATATTGCAGAATATTTGTTGGGAAAAAAATCAGTACCCAAAGCAACCCCAATAGATCTCCAAATGCATTTAGCCACCGCACACCCAAAAAACAAATGGCGCACGGTTTCAGCTTGACAACTTGATGTAGTTTTTTTCTTTCAGTTGTCGCGCGTGTGCTGGCAGTTGCCACCTTCCTTCTCTTTTTTTTTAGAAACACAGTACAACTCTGACGCTCACATACACGAGTATATTCATCTTGAGATTAACGAAGCCTCCACCTCGTCTTCAACGGGAACGTCTCCTCCCATTGAAAGCGCATCACCGGAAGCCCTGGAATAAATCCAGGAAAATGCGAGCACCATTGTCAAATCTGGGATTTGAACTCTGTGGACTGGGGTTAACATTGCAGTTCTACTTTACAGGAAACAATTAACCTCATCACCACCAGGAGCACTACCTGTTGCATACAGGATACGTCCGTTGACGAACTGTTGTGAGCCCAACAGTGGGCGTCTCTGTTTCTCGATTTACGCCAGTCACACAATGAAACACTGTTCACCCGGAACATTCGCTGAGCATCATCATCCAACAAGTGAATTCTCATCAGCTCTGTAGCCCAGCAAGGATTCCGCTGCCCATACAAAGCCCATAATGTCTGGATTTGGTAGCCCTCGACAGAAATATATTCCGCGGCCCATACAAAGCCCATATTCCGCGGATCCAGGGTTTAATCTTTTGGGTCTAATCACTAGTTGACGGGTACCCTTTGCGGAGGTCACTCCATGTGTTTCAGGCGCGTTAAGTATTGTATTTTTATGCATTTTGATATTTTTTTAGTTTTTTTGCCGTTGACACGTGACAGTTTCAAAACGCACAGTCACATCCACATCACAACATGTAGCTACAGATATAGCTAAAACCACAGACGCAATCGCATGTGCAGGCACATGCACAATCACAGATGGAACCACAGTTTTCACGCAGTCATAGGCACAACCACATTTCACGCGCAGTCACAGTTGCTGCTTCACGTACGCGGGATACGGTCAGAACGCGACATGGTTCCGAAGCGCACAGAAGTTACCTCTACAGAAGCGCGCGCGAGAATGCCCTCTAACTAGTGGTTTTCTATTTTGGCATAATCTTCGTAGAGCACACCCCCTAAAAAAAAAATTCATAGAGTCTTGATGTGGTGACGAGTCGTGCTTTTTTTTATAGGCACGCAATGTGCCTCCCGCGAAAGTAAATTCGTGCCTTCCACAGAGGCACGATCGTACCTTTTTTAGAGATACGCGGCATGCCTCTCGCCGAAGCAGATTTGTGCCTTCACAAGATACACGATTGTGTCTCTTTTGTTTGATTTTTTTTCCACCAAAACGTAAAGAAAAAGCGTGCAAAAACAAAAAAGGCAAAGAAAACCTAAAAAACTAATTTTAAACACCGGAAAAATAAATATAAAAAATGAAATCCTAAGAAAACACTGAAAACACGACACGTAGCGTGATGTGAACCTAAAAAAATATTGCTCGAACCGCGAACAAATACACACTAACTAACTAGGTATCCTCACAATTCCCTCCCGTTGCATTGAGCAACTACTTAAAGGTACGCTTTGGCTGCTTTCGTAGAAATCATCTTTTCGGCCTTGCGAGCACATAAAGGTGTGCGCTCACTCATTGTTACGTGTAGCTTTATTGCACAAGTTTTTATTTTTTAAAACTTTACTTTTTTATATATTTTTTGCTAAAGAAATCTGGGCATGTAAATCTGCGCTTTTGCAAGAAGAAAATCTATACTTTTTGGTAAATGAAAAGCTTAGTTTATAAAATAATTATGCCTCCACAAAGAAGCAAATACGTGATTTACCGAAAATGGGAAAAAATATAGTTCGTTAAAAATTTGCGCTTCCACAGGAAGCAAAATATGTACCTTCACAAAAACAAAATTTATGCTTTCTCAAAAAGATAAAATACACACCTCATCGAAAATGTAAGCTTTCACGAGACGGGATCCATGGGAAGTAAACATGTGCCTCCATGCGAAGCAAATATATGCTTCTCAAAAAGGGAAAATCACCGTTCATCAAAAATTTGTGCTTCCACGAGAATTAAATATGTGTTTTCACGAGAAACAAATCTATGCCTCCATGAGAATCAAATTTAATCTTCCCAAAAGGGAAAATACAGTTCATCAAAACCATCTCAGTGGTGAACTAGTAGTTCAATTTCATTTGTTTCTATGCTTCTGATAATCTGTTTTTTTTTGTAAACTAGCACGTGCGTAACAAACAAAAGAAATGTGATTTTGTCAAACTTCCTCCTTATTATAGTGCTTCTGTCACTGAACAAACTGTAACTAGCATGAAAGATCCAAAAGAGGTAAAAAATAGTGCTTCTATAGCAGAACAAATACACAAGATAAAGAAGCAAAAATTATGACTGGTGAGTAAAATCGAAGAGGCAAAAATTGCGGCTGAACCATAGAATAAAATATGGCCGAACCAAAAAAAGAACAGTGGATGTTGAGTAAAAGCAAGTCAGCAACCTAGAGATATTTAAAAATGGTGCTTCTGTCTCAGAACAAACCGTGTCCGAACCAGAAAATAAATTATGGCTGAAACAAAGAACAACTGTATCGATGCCAAAAACACACAAGTACGACCAACATACACTATGACCAATGTCCCCCTTCAAGATGTATACGAAAGTATATCGAGCCAGAGGCGAGCAGGAATCACGCCACAGGCGCTAATAGTTATTTATTATAGAGTTGAGAGTTTTTGTTTGATACAGTTGAAAATTGACATTTGACATAGTTGAATTTCCCATTTATTTTCACCCCGCGTTTTTTTATCCCGGAAGTAAAATAAGAAACATAAAAGAGGAAATGTGAAACAAAAATAAGTTGTATATGTTATTTTTTAGCGTAAAAAGGAAACGGTGAAACATCTCACGCAAGGAAAGGGAAACAGAGAATCCGAGAAAATGTAAGGGGTTAGTTGTAAAAGTTTCAAAACAAAAATCAGAAAGGAAAATCAGAAATATTGTTTTGTTGGGTTGTCCCATGCGGGAGCTCTTCCAACGCGTCATTTGTCGCGCATGAAATGAAAAACAAAATAACTTTTGTTTCTCTTTCTTAGAGGGTACCCACCAGATACTTGCTTCCTTAAAATGTTGATCAGTTCGATTTCAAACACACACCAATTTTTTCAAGCAACACCATTTTTATTTTTTGAGAAACACCATGTTTTTGTTCATTAGTAAGTGGACCAAGTGGGCTTCTTGTGCCCAGGCTGGACTAGACATGGGCAAGCGTGGCCTAAGTAGGAGTAGTGTGTGTGTCTGTGTATCCATGCACAACAAGAATCGACCCAGCCGATTCACTGCAAAATCGACATTGCTAACCTTTTTGCAAAACAAATTCACAATCTAAACCTAGTGGCAAACTATTTCAAAATTCTAACCCTTTGCTTTAGCGCCCAACCATCAGGCGCGAAGCACACGCATCTAGCGCCCCCGGCAGAGGCGCTAAGACCCTGCCAGCTGTCAACGTGGACCCCCACCGGGCCCCACCCTGGAAGTCTAGCGCATCTTTGTTCGGCGCTATACATACATGCTTAGCGCCTCCCCATTAGGCGCTAGACTAGGCAGTCACTTAAAGCCGCTCGGCCACGCCCGAGGCCAGACAATGTCTTCTCCCCCATTACGAACAGAGGACCGGCGGCGGCGGTTCCTCCTCTCCCTCCTCTCAAATCCCCACCCCAAATATCCCAGATCTGAAGGATTGATCCAAGGGAGTTGCTCTCAACTCACCCCCAAGGTATTCTCCCCCTATTCTCTTCATTTTCATCCAAAAAATCCTTCACATTTTCCCTCTTGATGCAAGTTAGATTGAAACCCTAAATTTGATTTTTTTTTTAATTTTTTATGGTAGAATTAATTGTTTCTTTGTTCTTTAGCAATAACATTGTTGTAGTAATGATTGGACAAATTACTATGACTAATTTTAGTGAAATCCTAAAACTCAGTGGATTTCTCAATGTTATGTTAGTGTGTGGCTTTTTTCTATGGAGCAATTATATGAATGGCATGATGCTATGTGTTTACATGATATGTTAGTGCTGCTATGTGTATGGAACAATTATATGGAGCAATTACTATGTTAGTTTGTGAGGGTTTTTTTGTATGGTGCAATTATATGGATGACATGATATGGAGTAATTATGTTAGTTTGTGCCTTTTTTTTGTATGGAGCAATTATATGGAGCAATTACTATGTGTTTTATTTTTTTAAGACATTAATAATATGTATGACATGAATGTGTATTTTTATATGGATATTAAGTTAGATATTGAGCACTACCATTTGCTAAAGCAAATTATTTCGTTATGGAACAAAGTGATAATGGAATGCTTGTTGTTTGAAAAATATAGGACGGGGTCTCTTCTCCATAATCACTATGATGTTGCGCACCGATCTTATGCTATGGCGGTGCTAAAGAAGGTAATATTTTTGTTCACCTTGCTTGATTTCAATTACGTATTTCTTTGGCTTTGCATGACCAAGTTGTTTCTATTCATTTGCAGAAGCTTTCACCCTTGAACCTTTGGGTTCACGGGGTCTCTGAAATGCCTTACGATGAGCGGTACACACCGTACATCGACGCATTAGGACTCCTCCCGCTCTTCCAGCTAGTGACCCGCTCCACTCCAAACTTGAATGCAGCGCAAATCACGGTGCTTGTGGATCGGTGGAGATCGGAGACACACACTTTCCACCTTCGGACCGGGGAGATGACCGTGACGCTTCAGGACATGTCGATGATCTTTGCACTTCCTATCGATGGTGAGCCTCTGTGTTTGAACACAGATTTTGAAGTGTGGCATGCAGAGATGACGGCAGTGATTGGTACTGCTCCTACTGAGAACAAGGACAAGAATATTGCAGCCGGCGCTCCTTACACGTGGATCATAGATAACTTTAAGGATTGCCCTCAAGGTGCTGATGTTGGGGTCGTCAGGACGTATGCCCGTGTGTACATGTGGTATGTTCTCTCTAGGACACTATTTTCCGACGGCAAGGGCAATGTAGCTCAGTGGATATGGCTGAAGGCGTTGACCGTGTTGGACAAGAGATGGAGTTGGGGTACGGAAGCACTGGCCTACTTATACCGACAGGTAAAGAACTGTTCGTTGCAAATTTAGTTGTGTTCCAACATGGCATGACATGACCGTGTTTTATTTTCTTTGCAGTTGGAAGAAGCATGTCGTAGGTGCACTACAGTCGCCTCCGTTGGTGGTCCTTTGGTGCTACTTTCCATATGGTCATCGGAGCGGTTGCCAGTTGTACGACCTAAGAATGTGGCATTCAAGGCATGTGACGATAAAAAGAACATGATGCATCAAGCAACTTGGGCTTACAAGTGGGACGTTGTACCCGAGATGAAGAGCGATGTGGAGAACATGTACAAGTAGTACATCAACGAGTTGGATACTCTTACCCCCGAGCAGGTATCTATTGTCGTTACATGTATCATTGCGTTCATTCTCCTGAACTGGACATGAATACATTGCGCTAACTTTTAGGTGATATGGGAGCCATACGGTGTTGGGGATAATTTCGGTTTTACACCCAAATTTGATGTAAACCCAATGTGTCGAGCGGAAGGGCATCTTTGGCATATGCCGTGTCCAATGATATGTATGTGGGCAGTTGAGTTTCATTTGCCACATCGTGTGCTGAGGCAGTTTGGGGAGTTTCAGCCTCACCCGCCGGAGTGGATCAACACAGACATTGTGCTTCATGGGTAAGAGAGAATTACATGGCTTCACTTAGTTTTGCTTTGAAAACACCACATTTTGTTTTGATAATAGCTTCTTGTCTTATCTTGTAGGCTGGATAGGAGGAGGCAAAGAGCGATCAAGGATTGGCCTAGCCATCACAGCAGTTACATAGACATGTTCAAGAAGAGTTTGCGTTACGCTAATTCACATGAGCATGAGTTCAAGCCGCATAACGATCTTGCATTCACCAACTATCTTCGTTGGTTTGTTCATTCTACTCGTTTGGAGATGTACCCACTTGCTTTTGAGCCAAACATATTAGACCAGCCGAATGATTATTATGAGCTTGCTAGGCAGCAATACAACAAAGCAGTGAGGGATGGTACCCAAACAGCCTTTGCTCCGGTACTCACCTTTGTGGTAAGTATAGTGTGCATCAAACTTTTTTGTCAATACAATTGCATGCCATACCCTATTTTCTTTCCTGACTTGTGAATTTCTATTCATGCTTAGTGGGACGAGGTCCAGAATCAAGCTGATGATTTTGAGAAGTTTCTGGACGATCACCCGGCTAGTACGAAGGTCGATTCTGCATTTCGAGCTTTTCTGATGGTAATACGGACATCCCTTTTTTACATCTTCTGCATATCCGACTCTGACATCCAATTCATTTGTCAATTTGACAGCGTCAAGGCAAGAAGTTACGTCGGCTCTCGAACGTACTCGGATATCTTCACCATCGAAGTCAAGGTCACAGTCAAGGTCTACACCCTCGGACCCTATGACTAACATGGAGGAAACTACGTCGACGCCGTTGCCTTTTGTGGATGATGATGCGTTCATCACACAGGAGGATGATCTGGTATGGGAGTTTCATCTTCTTTTATGTACCTCTTTTTTCATTCATACCGTGTATGAGTTTCATCTCGATGTTTAGGACAACATGACACTGCAGGAGTATCAAGCACGCTCGGCTTACATGCTGATGGCACGGTCCTTTCGTTGTTACACACCGGATGATTGGAGAAACAAAGGGAAGGGGAAAGCGATGGTGGAGACGGAGCCCTCCTCCTCGGAGGAGACAGAGCCACAACCAGAGATAGACTTAGAGCCAGAGATTCAGTTCGAGCCAGAGCAGTTTACCAGGAGGAAGCTCCGTACGAAGAGGGGTTGCCGAGGGGGTCATGGAGGTTGAACTTCATGTTGAATTGGTGATCTTGTCGTTTATTTAAGTTGTCGTGTGAACTTATGGTGGTTAGTGTGATGAACTTGTGGTTGTCTTGTTTAAGTTGTCGTCTAGTGGATGAGATGAGATGAACTTAATGTTTGTTGAACTTGTGGTTGTGTTGCAACTTGATGAAATAGTGATGATGAACTTGATGATGAAGTGGTTGTGCTTCCTTTGCTTAGTTAACTGAGAATGCTTGGCCATTGTGATATCCATTGTGATGAATTGGTTGTGATTGAACTCATAGCATTGCATTTTGCAGATATTTCACGATGTAGCGCCCCATGGCTAGGCGCTAGACTGTGTAACGCCTAATGAAGAGGCGCTATACATGTGATATATTTGATGCAGCCGAGTCCAGTAGCCACTGGACTCCTGTCCAGAGAAAATGCTACATGTGTAGTGTAGCATTTTCTCTGGACAGGAGTCCAGTGGCTACTGGACTCGGCTGCATCAAATATATCACATGTATAGCGCCTCCTCATCAGGCGCTACACAGTCTAGCGCCTAGCCATGGGGCGCTACACTGTGAAATATTTGCAAAATGCAAAGCTATCACAAGAGAAGTGCATTTACTTGCAAACAAGAGAAGTGCTTTGGAAAGTATACAAGTTCCATCAAGGTAGAAAGATTCACATGCAAGTTCCATCAAGTTAGAAAGAGGAGAAGGTATCAAATTGCATCACAACATTCATATCCAAGTTCCATCAAGGTTCACTACCAAAAGAGGAGAAGGTAGACAAATGCTACATCAATGTGCACATGAAAGTTCAAATAACAAAGCTCCAATTCCCTTTGCTATTTATCTTCTTCTCTTGTACCAGATCGTCTCATTCCCCATTGCATAAGGACACAAAATTTATTGTTACTACTTAATAAGGACAAAAAATTATGAATAACATGAGTGACGAGACGTACGGGAATGGTCCTCTTAGGTATCCCCTCATCGCCGTGGGTCTACCAACACCACCACGGCCTCTACCATCACCACCACGGCCTCTAGCACCACCACCACGACCACGACCTCTACCACCACCACCAAGGCCACCACCACCAAGACCACCACCACCAAGGCCACTACCACCACCACCACCAAGGCCACCACCACCAAGGCCACTACCACCACCACCAATGCCACTACCACCACCACCACCACCAAGGCCACTACGACCACCACCGTCACCACGGCCTCTACCAACCCGACCTCTAAGCCCAAGATTCCGACCTCTTTGCCTAGGACCATGTTGGTTAGCACTTTGTTGGCTAGGGTCTTCATTTCTCTTTGCTCTCTTTCTTGATGTGCAACTTCTTGTGTTGTGGCCCGAAGCACCACACTTTCCACAACGGGCTCTCTCACGAGTCTCTTCGAATTGGTCGTTACGCCATTCTCGGGTTCCACCACGTCCCCATCGATCCATGTCACCTCTAAAACGTTTAGTCATCTGTCTTCCCCTCGTAACCACTTTCCAATCCGGATCCGGCCATAGTTGAACTCCATGGTACTTCGGCCACTTTGTTTGGTCAAAGTACGGGTTGAATATGGGAGCCCATGTGTTCTTGGTGGCAATGATCGAGAACTCGGATTCCCTCACGGTAAGCGGGTGATTTAGGTTCACATTCCTCGTGCGAGTTGCCTTATAAAAATGTGAGCATGCGAGATGAAGCACCTTTGGTCTCCCGCAAGTGCAGTCACATGTCTTTAGCGAAACCTTGAATGCACGACCTCCATGCTGGACCCCATGGTTTTTGGTTCTGCCCGGCTCATTAACTTGGTAAATCCACTCCTTGTCATCATACAATGTACACTACTGGAATTCGACAGTTTGCCGTCTACCCTGGCGGATGGCAAACACCTATATGGCGGACGACAGAGCCCTTTGCCGTCTTTCCCAGCGCGGCAAAGCTCTCGTCAGCTATTTCTTCGGTAAAGAGGTTCTTTGCCGTCTGCGGGAAATAGACGGACGGAAAAGGTCTTTACCGTCCGCCTTCGTTGAAGCAGACGGAAGCGCGAGCGTGACGGTGAAGCGTTTCTAGTCGTCTTCGTCAGGCAGTTAACGGTGGCGTTTATCGTCCATCGACAGAAGGCAAAGCCCTGCCACTCGTAGCACGGCCTAGGCGGGCCCACCAGGCAGGCAGGCGGCAAAGGCTTTTGCCGTCTACCTGCGAAAACCAGACGGCAAACTTCTCGTCTTTGCCGTCTGCTGGTAGACGGCAAACTGACCAAATGGTCACCCAGCTGTTGCCAAATTGCACAGTTGGGCGACACATGTCCTCTTTGCCGACTACGACAAAGCCCGTTGCCGACTGCCAGCAGACGGCAAAGAGCCTGGGTAGCCCCTGTTTTTTCTGTATTTCTTTTAATCCCTGCATTTGACCAAAAAAACAATACATACATATATATATATATATATATATATATATTTCAGCAGTACCAGAAGCACATATCCAACAACATATGAATCTCCAACAAGGATAACAACAAAGGATAACACATATGAATCTGCAACAAGGATAACACATTGTTTCCAAACAAGGATAACAACAATATATACGTAGTTCATTACACAAAGTCTCCAAATAGTTCATAAGAACAATAAACTGTTTCTAAGCTATATCCAAATGCATCCAAATGCAGCACTACATCATAGCATCACTTCCATTAAGAAAATCTGCAAAATGAATGTAAGAAAGTTATAAGAAGATGAAGTAGAAGAAGAATGAAAAGAGAAGAAGAAGAAGAAGAAGAAGAGGAAGAAGAAGAGGAGGAGGATATCTTCCTCCTCCTCTTCTTCTTATTCTTCTTCTTCTTCTTCTTCCATGTGTGCTTTCTTTTGAGCAAACACAACTAACATAAGCAATTGTGATCAAATTAAGCTAGATTTAGCATATTGTGAGGAAATTAAGCTAACTTTAGCATTTTTGAGCAACTAAGCAAACTTTAGCATTTCTTGAGCCAATTTAAGCTAGTTTTACCATTTTTTACCCAATTAAGCTAACTTTATCATTTTTGAGACATTAAGCAAACTTTAGCATTTGTTGAGCCAATTTAAGCTTGTTTTAGAATTTTTGACCCAATTAAGCTAACTTTAGCATTTTGTGAGAAAACTAAGTTGACTATGTAATTTTTTGAACTAACTAAGCTAATTATTTCTTTTTGTGCAAAATATGCAAAGTATGGCATTTTTTGATTAAATATAGGATTTCAGAAGCTAAATATGCATTTTCAAACTAACTAAGCATTTATAAAGAAAAATATACAACACAACTTACCGGAGTGTAGCCCTCAAGGCTGAGGTGCCTGAGAAGCATCCGTCGGGTTGCCCGAGGTTGACGGGGGAGAAGGGTCATGGGATGCAGCCCGAGAGTTATGTTGCACGGAAAGATCAACTAGCGGTTGTTGGATATGTGCCCTAGAGGAAAATTAATAAAGATATTTATCACATATCTCTTTGTTCATAATACGTTATATATTGTGCTAGAACTGTATTAAGTGGAAAAATTAATACACGTGTGATATATAACAACCTGGTCCCTAGTTAAACTCAGGCATACTAGCTCATATTTTTAACGGTTCAACAACGATGAAGTTTATTCGATGGAATCGTAGGGGCACATCAAGGATTGTAACCATATCCCACATGATGATCATTGGTCAGAGAGTGTCTCGATCATGTCTGTTTTTTCCCGGACCGTAGGGTGTCACACTTAAGGACAATCGATGCATTAAGGATTGATTCGGGATCATCGGTGAAAAGAGAGAAAACACCAGAAATGTACCGAGAGGTGCCGGAAGCTGTTCCAGATATTTTGAAAGGTTCAAAATAATATATATTAATGTTTAAATATGTTTTATTATTTAATTTACCTAATTAAATATTAAAAATGATTTAAATAATTAATTAAAAAGGTGAAAAGGTATTTGGGCCTTAAAAGGCCCATGAGGGGAAAGGGGAGCCTCCCCCCTTGGGCTTGGCGCCAAGGGAGGGGCCCATCCCCCCTCCTAGCCGCACCACTCCCCCCCTTGGGGGTTTAGTCCCACATGGGGGAAGGGGAGGGGGTGGAGCCCCTCCTTGGCCTGTATAAGGAGGGGTGGGGTGCCTTTTTCTACACAACATTGAGTTTCTCTCTCTCTCTCTTTCTCCGACCTAGAGCGGACTCCCCTGGTTTGGAGTTTGCACCTGGTTGGGGGTTTCACCATCATCCAGACGCCGTCGCGCTGCCGGAATCGGGATCCGGATCAATCTTCTTTCCGCTGCTCTTCTGGTTCGGAGCCCGGAGGGACGTCGGTTGCACCGTACGTGTGTAATCCCGCGAGGCACTACACGTGTGGTGCTACTTCATCGTCGGAGGTTCTTCAACACGACAGGGAGGTCGTAGGATCAGAGTCTACGCCAACCACATTCGAGTAACATTTCCCTGTTTCGGTCTTCAAAGGTATGAACACCGATTCCTTCCGTTACATACATCAACATAGCATAGATCTTGTGTTCAGGACTCGTAGGTAGGAAATTTTTTGTTTTCTGCGCCGATCCCCAACAGTGGTATCAGTGCAAGACTATGCGTAGATGTATTGTACGGGTAGAACACATCTAGGATGTGGGCATCAATTCTCCAATTGTTACCCTCCCACGTGTACTCGTTTAGCGTTGCGGCAATGTCCTGATGAAGCGTCCCCGACCAACCTTACGCGTTTACGCGAGACTGGTTCCACGCTTGACATATGGCTTGTACCATATAAGTGGCTGGGGAGTGTCTGTCTCTCTAACATTAGCGACGCGAAGACGTTTGCAACGGAGGGCCCCGACACGGGTGTAATAGAGACGATTGCAGGATTGGTGTTGTGGCTTGTTTTCGCAGGATAGAAAGCGGTTCTCTCTCGAAACCCCTTAGCAGCCACGTAAAACTTGCAAAAGATAAAATAGAAGGCGTTTTAACTTTAATTTGTATGTAAAGGGGGATCATAGCTTGTATGATTTACAGTTTTACTTCCTATCTTGCTAATATGCTAGATATGCGACGGTAGCATGATAGGATAATCTCTCTCAATACCATGATTGTATTCTCCCTTAGTGGGCACCGCTTGGAAGGATCTCTTTATGATAGGCAGGCCGTGACGATCGGGTGTCATGCATACATTAGCGATCGCATGAGGTTGGGTTTGGCAAGCCTAGCATATGCAGATATGGCCTTGATGAACAGCCATACACTAAGGTTCGACTGGAAGGCTTGACATATGTAGATATGAGCTTGGGATACGGATGACCGAAAGGTTAAGCATGAGTCATATAACGGATATGATTAGCATGATGGCCTACTGAAAGTCCAAGTATGTGATTAGAGGGGGAGGGGGTGAATGATCACTTCAAAATTTTCTACTGAAACTATTGAAGTGAAGCATAAGCAGTGCGGAATAGCGAAGAATAACTGGAAGCGAAACTAAATGCAGTGAATCAAAACCCATTGAAGCATAACAGTGAAGCAAATGCAATACTGAAGGTAAATGCTTGAAGTAAAACGAACTGGGACTCGGCGATGTTTGTTCGACCAGTTCACGCTCTGCAAAGCGCTACGTCTGGTTGGAGGGACTGGTGATTGAACACTTGGAGCAAATCTCTCTCCGTCCGTTGCTCCACTACATCAAACTCCTTGAGCTTGATCAGTTCTTCACTCGTGGTTGATTATTGAGGAAATCACCGAAACCTTTGACAAACTGGACTTCGAGGCGACAATTACTCTTCGCTCTCTGAAGAACAACTCTCTAACCGTCTAGGAGAATTGCAGTTCTCCAAGATAAAAAGGCTAGCAAGCTTTCACCTAAGTCATCTCAAATCTACTCAGATCAATGGGACTTAGGCTTCAGTATCTGGATTTTGGGTTTTGCTTCGGTGGCATTTTTGGGGTTGCTCTCTTCAGTCTCTCTTGGAATGATCTCAGAGCATCCACCCACAAATGGAGGAGGGGGCGGCGTATTTATAGTTGGCAATCCCGAGGTGCGGAATGACCAAACTGACCCGAGGTGACAGCTTGACACGTGTCCACAACGGCCGGATTTGTCATCAATGCACAACTTTACTTGAGGAACAAGTAAAGCTGACTCACGGACTTAGTTCTGCTTCAGAAGCCAAAGAACGAAGTCTTTGCTACCGAAGCTTAACTTAGTGCACATGAGATTTCTTCACTCAGGCTTCTCACTTGGTCTGGATTTGATCTGAGCATTTCTCAATGACTTCGATGTCCACAAACTAAATACCCCTCTTGATAGTACGGTTTGTCCTATAACTCAAGGAACAGAAAAAGAACTACACAAAAACATCTAAGTCTTGCGCCGTCTTCTTCATTTCCTTCAATGAGTAGAGCTTCAGGGCACCTTCATTTTTGGGGGTCAACCTTCGTGATTAAGCTTCGCTCCGTGGGTAATGCTTCGATAACTTGAAGACCTTCCCTGAAGCTTTATCACATGGCTTGTCCTTCAGGAACCTATGCAACTGTTTATACTAGAAAAAATTGTTAGTTCCTCTACTGTTTTGTCCAACAATATCCAAAACACACGGGGGCAAAACTTTGCTCTTACAATCTCCCCCTTTTTGGACTATTGTTGACAAAACAGGCATCGTAAAAGATATTGAAGTTTTTGTGAAGGATGGGACAAACTCTAAGATATGAAGTTTTTGGCTCCCCCTGAATACAAGCATCGAAGATTTATAATCGAAGTTAATGCTTGAGATAATTTTTCTTCGGTGGAGAGCAAAACAGAATATCTTAGCGAATACAATTGCATTGAAGATATATATCCATGAAGTATGTAATTGCTTCCAATGACCTGTGACTTAGAAAATAATAACCACCTGCAAGATAGAAGATACGAAGCAATACTTGCAAGCAAAGGGGTTATTAAAACTTAACTGTAGCACAGGAGTAGCATGACCGAAGTAAAACTTAAGTTACAACCCAATCGAAAGGAATGGAATGTTTGTCGTAACTTAACCAAACGAAGCAAAAACAGATAGCAAGAACCCTTTCCCCGATGCAAAACTAACTCATCGATGCCCTCATTCTCCCCCTTTTTGTCAATGATTGGACAAAAGGTTGAGAAGAGGTTCGAGAGATCTATTATGCAGCATCAGCACCCTGAGAACCCGACGAAGCAGTGCTCGACGAAGACTCATCCGACGAAGACTGATCGCCTGAGGATTCTTCTTCGGAAGAAGACGTAGGAATAGCTTCGTGGCGTGTCTGAGTGATGAGGTTGATGTCGAGGTCGCTGTCGTCGAGGCTGTCGTCGTCCTTTGAGGTGATGGAGTCATTCTCGGAGACGGTATCTGGCCGGATGGGTTCAGGCTCGTTGACGAAGAATACTTCATCAATCTTGTGCAGGGGAGGGATCTTCTGATTCGGGCGGTCCACTGAGTCATCACGCGAAAAGTGTCGCTGGAGGTGCGGATACTCTTTGTAGATGCGATCTTTACGAAGACCTTTCACATAGTTGAATTTCCAGAGTCCCTTCCAGGAATGACGCTTGAGCACACGCAAGTACTGATTGTTGTTGAGTGCTATATTTCCAACACGGTTGATCTCATCAGCAAGAAACTGCATCTGGCGTTGGTTTTCTTCAATAAAGTTGTCAAGCATTTGCTGCGTGCGAAGATTAACTTCAAAATGATGGCAGTCTTTCTGGAACGTCTTGGATAAGTTTCGCTCATTGACTTCATGGCGCACACCAACATATGTGTCAAATGGATCATTGGGTTTCCTTAGCATTTCCAAGGAGTCACGCACTGGTGGGAGGGAAAGCTTCGGATGATGGCGTGCCACAAAGTCTTCGTTCCAACCATAGTTACATACTACTTGCAGCCAGGGAGCATAGGGTTTCAGTGTGAAAGGTAGCTCTGCTGCATGAACCAAATTCCTAATGAAGCAATCCTCAAAGTCGAAGAGAAGGCCATGAGTGAGTTTCATAATAGCATGCCTTGTCTCTGGATAAAGATTTGATTCTTCCGAAGCTGTACTTAAAGGAATCAATGAGTTTGACAGGATGAAGAACCAAGTCCTTGAAATGAAGTTCAAGTGCTTCGGGTGAATGTTTTGAGGAATATGGTTATCAGTGGCTTCAGGATCCAACAGAGTTGCAAATTCTTCTTCAGACAGATCAGGTTCAGCATGAATCTTTTCATGAACTCCAATATGCCTTGGGATGTTAACAATTTCCATGAATTCGACAGAGGACATCCTGAAGACTTTGCCTTGAATCATCCATTCCAGCGTCCATGAGCTGGGTTCATTGGCATCACCAAACACATAGAGGGTTGCATAGAATTGCTTGATGAGCTCTGATTTGAAAGGAGTGCTCAACGCAAACAACCGAGACAAATTCTGATTTTCAATAGTTTCGAGGACGTTCTGAAAGCAGGATGCAGTGGAGAGACTTCGAAAGTCCAGAAACTTGTGCCTAAACAGAACTCCTTGATGGCAGAAGACTTTGGTGTATAAGACTTGTTGTTCAGCAGTCCAAAAACGAAGATCATCCGCTGTGCGGTCAGAAGCATCAGGACTAACACCAAAGAATCGATGGCGCTTCCTATGATGTTCCAGGTTGAATTCCGGGCCATGCCTTGAAGAATAACCAGCACCCTTGAATATCGGAAAAGTTTCACGCGGGTAATTGGAGTCAAGCTGGGTATCTTGGCAGGGGCGCGAACGGTCACGAATTCTTTGCAGAGGAGCAATTTGATTGGCTCTTGAAGGGCCAGCAGATTGAGTGACTATGAGCGCTTGCTCTTGCGACAGATTCAGAATTTGTACTTGTTCTTCTTCGTCATCATGTGCTTCGGTATCGGGCACATGTGCTTCAGACTCTTGAATTGTTCTGGCGGGGGAAAAATCTCGGGATACATGGGTTCTGGAGTGGGTTGGTGATGGAGCATTAGCTTCACGGGGATGTGATGGAGGTGGTGCGGGAGCAACTGGTGGAGTGGGAATCCTTTGTGGTTCGGGAGTTGGAGCACGGATGGGTGTGGGAACACGAGGTGGTATAGGTGAGGGGTTTCGTGCAGGCGTTGGAGTGGGGGTAGGAGCTTTCTGGGGTGGAGTTTGCTTGGGGGTGGTTCTGGTAGGAGGAGGTGTGGGATTCTTGGTGGGTGGAGCTGAAGACTTTGATGCGGGCTTGGATGGATTTGGCTTCGGTGCAGGAGTGGGAACGGCTTCAGGAGATTCCGGGGGCTGTTCATCACTTGTATCCATGTCTGCGGCTGAGGCCAAAGTAACCTTGTGCCTCTTGGTGGCTTTCTTCTTCGGTGAGGGTCCTGTTGCCTTTGATGGAGCAGGCTTAGGAGATTGAGCCGGTGCAACAACTCGTTCAGCTTCGGGCGAAGCCTTGCGTTTCCTCGAATCCCTTTCCATAATGGAAGCATTATGGGTCTTCACCATGTCATCTACAGCGGCCTTTACTTTGCCTTTGTAGATTTTGATATTGTCCTTGGTGGTAGAATTGACTTCTGTCACTTGTTGAAGCAATTTCAGGGCGTGATGTTTGAATTCTTCATCAGGTTCTGATTCAGCTCGCTTCTGATAGATGTGAATCTTTTTCATTTCAGCCCTGTCTCTTGAATGCAGATCCTTCAGCTGACTAATCATAGTAGTGATCATAGCTTCGATAGATCTGGAAATGTAGACTTCTCCAATGTCAACAGCATCAGGATCTTCAGCAGCACACTTCTCCCAAAGGGCTTCAGTGATGCCCAACTGATCCCAGAGTTCGCCTTCACGTGAGTCAGGGAATGGATGGTCACTCTGACGATCAGTTTCAGCTTGAGCTTCAGGCAAAGATATGCCTTTCTGCTTCGATGGAATAGCTGATGGAGTCATATCAACTACGGGCTTCTTCTGACTTGCCCTAGCAGCTTTCTCACCTTTCTTCGTTCTGAGGCTTTCTAATGAAGCCTTGCGTTTAGCTTCATGTTCAGCTAGCTGTTTAGCTTCAGCAGCAGCTTTCTCTTCGTTCTTTGCGGCTTCGGCGAGCTTGCGCTTCGTCTCAGCCTTCTCTGCAGCCATCTTGGCTGAGTCCAACTCCTTTTTCTGTTTGGCAGCATCCTCATCTGCCTTCTTCTTCTCAGCTGCGCTTCTGGCATGGATGTTGCGCTCAAGTGCCTCCGCGAGGTCTTTTTGTCTCAATTCTTCTTCAGTGAGCTTATGCTTCGCTGAAGGGTTTGTTGCAGCAGACTGCTTGGGCTTCGTTGTTGCTGAAGCCTTTGCAGGTTGTCTCTTGGCGGGGTCGTGCTTCTGCTTTGATCACCTCTCAGAGTCGCGGGCATCAGCCGGTGGCTTGGAGGCCAAGGGCTTCGTGACAACCAAGTTGGAGAGATCAATAGTGGGACGAGCAGAAGGCTTGACCTTAGCCTCAGGTTTCTCTCCTGGATTTTTCTTCAGTGTGGTCTGAAGTTTTTGTTTCTTGGGGGGAGCAGGATCATCCGATTCATCATCTGCTTCGAATTCTGATTCGTCGTCTGCAGCATTGGGTTCATCCATGATGGAATCTTCCAGAGCAGCTTGCTCTAATCTGGCATGATCTTCATCTTCTGTTGTAGCATGGGGTGGAGAAGCAGACTTCTTCTTCAGCTTCTTCTTCTTCTTCTTTGAGCTTGGCCCAGCACCTTGGGCTTCTGCTTCAGCCAACTTGGCTGCCTTCTTCTCTTCTTTCAGCCTCTTGGCTTCAGCAGCGATTCTCAATCGTTCTTGTTCTTCTGGGTAATCATCTGGTGTCTTGAGAGTGTTGGGGTGAGGAAGCTTTGGTGGAACTGGGTAGTACAGGTGACGATTCTCTTCAGTGTACTGACTGCACATGGCTGAGGTATACTGAAAGGGTGGACTGAAGGCAAATTGCATAGTCCATTTCCATGTGGGAATGCTCTTGTATTTGTACCATCGTACAGCCCAGTACCGGCGAATGTTTTGCAAGCGGTTCTTGCGCTGCTCCTTGGTCTCTTCAGGAGGTGTGTCATAACCCAGAGCAATGCGAATTGATTCGGAGATGCCTCTGGCGTTGTTGGTTTCCTTTGTACGACCTCCTTTCTTCTTCGGAGCAGAACGTTCTGCTTCGTTGATGTGATCGAGATTTGGAGACTCATTTCTGAAGCCTAACTCTCCAGACATCCTGTGAACAGCACAAAGGTAGCGAGGGAAAAAGGGCGAGTATGGAATGAGCACCAGCAAAAGTTTCGATCCAAAAACAATTTTGACAAGAGATTCGGTGAAGAGTTTTGGGTAAATATTCTGGTCTGTTCTGAGCTAGACTTAACCTCACACAATGATGATAAGAAACCCTAACACAGAACAGATAGATACTAACCCTAACTTCTAACCTGAATCGAGGAGGAAACCTTGACTAGCAGAAACAGGTTTCGCAACGGTGCAACGATCCAACGGATCAAGGAAACCTATGGAAATCGTCCAAAAACAAACAAACTATGAACTCGGATCCAATCTGGAAACAGAAGAACACTAGAGATGGAGATTGGACCGAGGCTTGGCGTACCCTAACTGGGTGGCGTCAAGCAACTACGGCGGCGAAGAGCGGAGAGGATGTGCTCGTCGACGGCGTGAAGTCCACGGCGGCGCTCTTCCGGCAGTGAAGCGGCGAGAGCGGCGACGGAGACGAAGAGCTCAACGGCGCTCGAGAGATAGGGTTCCGGGGAGATGCGAATGAGGAGGTGGGATGGCTTCGCTGGGGTGGGATGCCTTATATAGGCAGGTCTGACAAAAGCTGTCAGATCAGATCGAACGGCCCCCAGCGATTGTCTCTCCGGATTCTACGGCGAGGATCTCGTGGCGAATCGCAAGGAAATCTCAACGACCCGGATTTGATGGGATCTCAACGACCGAAGAATATGTCCTCGACTTGAGTAAAACTTCGATGAAAATTGGAAGCATTTGATTCGGAACTCAATGATGTTCGAAGCAAATGTTTTCCGTTTCAATTGTGCTCAACCATTTTGGACAGACAAAATAAGAAAGAAAAAGAATAGAAAGGGTAGGGTCCGAAACTTATCACCTCGAAGAAAAACCGAACGAAGCAAAAGGTGGTAAGCATAGAGGACTAAAACCAAGCGAAATAAAAATAAACTAAACGAAGCAAAAACAGACAACGAAACTAAATAAGTAAGCGACAAAGTAACTGAATATATACAGAAGTAAAAAGGTTCGGTCTTACAGTACATGTCGTGAGTCCAATATATTGAGCTCACACCTTAACGCACATAATCTTTTCCCATCCAATGGTTTCGTGAAAATGTCTTCCAGTTGATCTTCAGTTCTGACATGACTAATAACAATATCTTCACGCTGAACATGATCACGAAGAAAATGATGGCGAATGTCAATATGCTTCGTGCGAGAGTGCTGCACAGGATTGTGAGCAATTTTGATTGCACTCTCATTATCACATAGAAGTGGAATTTTCTTCACATGAATACCATAATCCTTCAACGTTTGCTTCAGCCATAGAATTTGAGTACAACATGACCCAACAGCACTGTATTCGGCTTCAGCAGTAGATATTGAAACACAGTTTTGCTTCTTTGAAGCCCAACACACAAGTGATCTTCCAAGGAAATGACAAGTCCCTGAAGTTGACTTCCTATCCACACGATCACCAGCCCAGTCAGAGTCAGAATACCCAATGAGATCAAACTGAGCTCCCTTGGGATACCACAGCCCCAAGGTAGGTGTGTGAGCAAGATAACGAAGAATTCGCTTTACAGCAGTGTGATGAGATTCCTTTGGATTTGCCTGAAAACGAGCACAAATACATACTGAAAGCATAATGTCAGGTCTAGATGTGCAAAGATATAAAAGGGATCCAATCATAGACCGGTATTTCTTCTGGTCGAAGGCTTTTCCCTTCTCATCTGCATCTAAGAAGCCATTGGTAGGCATAGGCGTCTTAATGGTTTTGCATTCAGTAAGACCAAACTTCTTCAGGCAATCCTTGGGATATTTTTCTTGAGAAATAAAGGTGCCATTCTTCTGTTGACAGATTTGAAGTCCAAGGAAGAACTTCAACTCACCCATCATAGACATCTCATATTTATTCGACATCATTTTGGCAAATTCTTCGCTGATTTCAGTGTTAGTGCATCCAAAAATGATATCATCTACATATATTTGACATACAAACAAATCACCATTATAAGATCGAGTGAAAAGCGTTGGGTCAGTGGTTCCTGGTTTGAAGCCTTTCTTCAGAAGGAAATCCTTCAATGTGTCGTACCAAGCACGAGGTGCTTGCTTCAACCCATAGAGGGCCTTGTGTAACCTGTACACCATGTCGGGTTTCTTCGGGTCTTCAAAACCTGGAGGCTGCATAACATACACTTCTTCCTCGATTTCTCCGTTAAGAAAAACACTTTTCACATCCATTTGATAAAGCAGAATACCATTGAAATTTGCAAAAGCAAGCATAACACGAATGGATTCGAGACGAGCAACTGGAACATAAGTTTCGCCGAAATCAATACCTTCGATTTGGGTGTAACCTTGTGCTACCAGACGTGCTTTGTTCCTTACCACTATACCGTCTTCATCTTGCTTATTGCGAAAAATCCACTTTGTACCAATGATGTTGTGCTTCGTGGGATCAGGTCTATCAACTAAGGACCAGACTTTGTTTCGCTCGAACTGGTTAAGTTCTTCGAGCATGGCAGTTAGCCAATCTGGATCCTTCATGGCTTCATCAAACTTTGAAGGTTCTAGCATGGAGACAAACGAAAAGTTTCCACAGAAGTTAGCCGAACGAGTACGAGAGCGAGTTGTGGGACGACCTGGTTGTTGAATTTCTTCAAGGATCGAATCAACATCAACTCGTCTTCGGACTCGTGATAGAGTTGAATCATAGGCTTCAGGCTCAGCTTCTGCTTCAGGATCTGCTTCACCTTCAGCTTCAGCATTTCCTTCGGGATTAGCATTTCCTTCGTTCCTTTGTTCTTCTTCGTCCTGTACATCATTAGCTTCAGGACGTTGATCTCCAGCGCCCCGGGCTATGTGTGGGAACATTGGACCATCATCATCCCTATTAGCTTGACGAGCATTGGCTTCAACAGGACGAATCTCTGCAATAGCCATGGACCTGATTACTTCATCAAGAGGAGGTTCATCTAGATCATGAGGCAAATGCTCTTTTTGAGAGCCATTAGTTTCATCAAACCTCACATTCACAGTTTCCATAACTTTCCCAAAGTGAGAGTTATTGACTCTGTAGGTGAGAGTTTGAGCCATAACCTAAAAGAAAACCCTCATGTGCCTTAGGGGCAAATTTGGAGCTATGATTCATATCTCTAATAAAGCATGGAGCACCAAACACCCTAAGGTACGAAACATTTAGTTTGTTACCAGTGATAAGCTCATGTGAAGTCTTCTTCAGAAATTTGTGAAGGTAAACCTTGTTAATGATATGACAAGCAGTGTTAATTGCTTCGGCCCAGAACCTAATAGGAGTCTTGTATTCAACAAGCATAGTTCTGGCCATCTCAATGAGTGTTCTATTCTTCCTTTCAACAACACCATTCTGTTGAGGTGTATAAGCAGCAGAGAACTCATGAGTAAAACCATGATCATCAAGAAAATCTTCAATATGAGTATTTTTGAATTCAGTTCCATTATCACTTCGGATATGCTTCAGAGATAATTCATATTCTGTTTGAGCTCTCTTGGCGAATGACTAGAAGATTTCAACAACTTTGCTCTTGTCATCTAAAAAGAAAACCCAAGTATAACGAGAGAAATCATCGACAATAACTAGACCATATTTATTTCCTCCCAGGCTTGCATAATTTTGAGGACCAAAGAGATCCATATGAAGCAATTCAAGAGGACGAGTGGTAGTCATGATAGTCTTCGTTGAATGATGTTTCTTCGTAATTTTACCAGCTTCACAAGCACTGCAGAGACGATCCTTGTCAAATTTAACTTCACTAAGGCCAATAACATGATTCTTCTTCACTAAGTTATGAAGATTTCTCATCCCTGCATGACCAAGTCTTCGATGCCATAACCAACCAGATGAAGCTTTTGCCATTAAGCATGTGGATACAGCAGGGCCCGAAGAAAAATCAACAATGTATAAGTCTCCTTTTCGGTAACCCTCTAAGACAAACGCATAGTCATCCTGTGAAAAGACAACACAACGCGAAGTAGAAAATAGAACAAGCATACCCATATCGCATAACTTCGAAATAGACAGAAGATTATATCCAAGGGATTGGACTAACATAACCTTGTCAATGTGCTTATCTTTCGATATGGCAACCTTACCCAAACCTAAAACTTTACCCTTGTTGTTATCACCGAAGGTAATGTACTTCTGAGAAGAGTGAGATAATTTTTCTTCGGTGAATAACTCTTTGTCTCCGGTCATATGATTTGTGCAACCACTATCCATGACCCATTCGGATCCACCGGAGACATAGCCCTGCAGAAGAATTAGTTCTTCTTAAGCACCCACAAACGAGCAAGTGACTGAGAAGATGTTGAAGCACTGGTTGAAGCAATATTAAATCGAACAGGAGTGAATTGCTTCGGTGTACCATCAAGCACACCATAAATGTAAGTCCTCTGTGAATGGTTAGCATAAGAATGAGCATATGCAATCTTAGTATGATTATTATGAGGACGATACGTATGACGACCAGTGCGATAGTATTGCTTCTGCGGAACATTTGATTCGGGCACCAAAGGATCATTTCTCGTTTCAAGAGAATAGAAATGATTCGGTGGTACCGAAGACTTTCCCTGCATGGTATGGTTAGCAGGCAGTTTTTCCACGAGTGCTTTCTGCACCCATATTTGCCTCTTATAGAAGCCATTCTTAGGAGGAGTACCAACATATTCAGCTGTAACCTTTCCCTGTTCATCTTTGATGAGTTTGTAGTCAGAATCAAGTGATTCGTCTACAATAGCTTTGTTCATCTTGCAATCAAAACCTGAAAGGTTAGCTATATCAATGGGGTTCCCTTTCGCAAGGACCCAAACAGTCTTAGGATACTGCTCAGGTTCCCAATAGGTGCCATCAGGGTTTATCTTTCTCTCGAAACCAACACCTTCATTCCTGGGATTCCTGTGAAGGAGAGCCTTCCTCAGGATATCACAGAGATACTGGTGACCTTGCACACTTTTGAACATGCCTGTTTCAAATAAGTTTTTCAACCTGAGGAGTTCCTCGGTAACAGCAGGGTTTTCCTCATCAGAGGCATTAGTATCATCAATAACAATAGGAGCTTTGCCTTTGGAATCAATTTTGCTCAATTCCAAACAATCCAAACAAGGTGATTCAGTTTTATGATTTGCTTCAGAACCTTGTTGAACCATGAGAGAGAGATTGACATTTTCCAACTCTTCATGATCCTCTTTCAGTTTTTCGAGAGCCATTTTCCTCTGAAGAAATTCATAGGTGAGCTTCTCATAATCAATTGAAAGAAGATCATGCCGAGAGGATAATTCTTCAAACTTTTCTTTCAGAGCTTCATGCTCATTAGTTAAAGTTTGACCTTTCTCTATCTCATCGATCAACAGAGTTTCTGATTTCTTAATGGTTTTGCTTAGTGAATCAAGTTCATCTTGTTGGATTGAAGCAATTTTAGCAAGTTCAGCATAGCTTATCTTTGAATCACTGTCATATGAAGAACAATCAGAGGTATCATAGTTAGATTTCGATGAAGATACCTTCGCCTTGGCCATGAAGCAATATGCAGGAGATTCATCTTCACTACTGTTGTTGGTGAAGAATGAGCTCGAAGCTTTTGCCGAAGCATCTGCTGAAGCGAATGCCAAACCAGCAACACCATCTGATTCGGATCCTGACCCAGACCTTGAGCCTGAATGAGCTTCGGACCCAGAGGCTTCGTCTTCGGAGTTCATCTCCTTTCCCAGATAGGCCTTGGCACGGTGACAGCTGCTTCGACGAGACGAGTGAGTCTTCGATGAAGAACCCTCACGCTTCTTGTGATACTTCTTCTTCTTGTCATCATCAGAATCTTTCTTCTTATCTCTTCTAGAACTGGAATCATGTCTCTTGGATTCATAGCTTCTGGAAGATCTGTGGGACTTGGTTGAGGAGTCTCTGAGCGAATGTTTTGCTTTGTTCTCAGCTTCCCACAGAGGGCAATCAGCAATGTAGTGACCTGGTTTCTTGCATTTGTAGCAATAGTTGTCTTTTGATGGAGAGCTTCTTGAGGATGAACGGTGAGATGAGTGAGTGGAGCTTCTTGAAGATTAACTCTTTCTCGGTGAAGAAAAACCTTTTCTTTGGAAGCGATTGAAGCGTCTCATGATCAATGCCAAATACTTCCCAATACTTGCAGGATCATCTGATTCGACACCTGAAGCATAACTGACTTCGGGTGAAGAATGACGTGAAGCTTTTGCTTTCAAAGCATGAGTTTTTCTTCGTGAACCATTTATGTCACGTTTCTCATCTTCTTCCATTTCAAAGGTAGTGAGTCTCTCAAGAATATCAGCGGCAACAAGACGTCTGAAATCAGTCCTTTCCTTGATCATCAGCACAATGTGATCAAACGAGTCATCTAATGAGCGAAGCAAAGTTCTTACAACTGAGTGAGGAGTAATGTCATCAGGACCGAGGGAAATCAACTCATTTGCAAGAGCTGTGAGTCTGCTGTAAATTGAGCTGACTTTTTCACCCTCGATTCTCTTGAAGCGATAGAATTTGCTTCGGAGTGTGTCAATTCTGGCATCCTTTTGGGTAGAAACACCTTCACCAATCTTTTCAAGATAGTTCCAGACACCTTTGGCAGTAGGAATATTCTTCACTTCATGATACTTTTCTGGTGTCAAGTGGTTGGTGATGAAAACCCAAACTACAGAATCAAGATCAATCAGTTTTGCTTCTGCAGGAGTGATGGCGTTCTCGTCTGCAACAGTGACACCATACACGACAACTTACCAGGCGATAGAGTTGATAGCCATGATATTTCTTTTCATCTTGTCCTTCCAGTACGGGTAGTCCTTCCCATTAAAAATAGGAATAGGTTCGCCGGAGCGAATAGCTGTGAAAGACATACTTGAAGACACTCCAGGAGGTTAATCCAAAACACACAGAGTGTAGGGAGTGACTAGCTCTGATACCAATTGAAAGTCCAAGTATGTGATCAGAGGGGGAGGGGGTGAATGATCACTTCAAAATTTTCTACTGAAACTATTGAAGTGAAGCATAAGCAGTGCGGAATAGCGAAGAATAACTGGAAGCGAAACTAAATGCAGTGAATCAAAACCCATTGAAGCATAACAGTGAAGCAAATGCAATACTGAAGGTAAATGCTTGAAGTAAAACGAACTGGGACTCGGCGATGTTTGTTCGACCATTTCACGCTCTGCAAAGCGCTACGTCTGGTTGGAGGGACTGGTGATTGAACACCTGGAGCAAATCTCTCTCCGTCCGTTGCTCCACTGCATCAAACTCCTTGAGCTTGATCAATTCTTCACTCGTGGTTGATTATTGAGGAAATCACCGAAACCTTTGACAAACTGGACTTCGAGGCGACAATTACTCTTCGCTCTCTGAAGAACAACTCTCTAACCGTCTAGGAGAATTGCAGTTCTCCAAGATAAAAAAGGCTAGCAAGCTTTCACCTAAGTCATCTCAAATCTACTCAGATCAATGGGACTTAGGCTTCAGTATCTGGATTTTGGGTTTTGCTTCGGTGGAGTTTTTGGGGTTGCTCTCTTCAGTCTCTCTTGGAATGATCTCAGAGCAGCTACCCGCAAATGGAGGAGGGGGCGGCGTATTAATAGTTGGCGATCCCGAGGTGCGGAATGACCAAACTGACCCGAGGTGACAGCTTGACACGTGTCCACAACGGTCGGATTTGTCATCAATGCGCAACTTTACTTGAGGAACAAGTAAAGCTGACTCACGGACTTAGTTCTGCTTCAGAAGCCAAAGAACGAAGTCTTTGCTACCGAAGCTTAACTTAGTGCACATGAGATTTCTTCACTCAGGCTTCTCACTTGGTCTGGATTTGATCTGAGCATTTCTCAATGACTTCGATGTCCACAAACTAAATACCCCTCTTGATAGTACGGTTTGTCCTATGACTCAAGGAACAGAAAAAGAACTACACAAAAACATCTAAGTCTTGCGCCGTCTTCTTCATTTCCTTCAATGAGTAGAGCTTCAGGACACCTTCATTTTTGGGGGTCAACCTTCGTGATTAAGCTTCGCTCCGTGGGTAATGCTTCGATAACTTGAAGACCTTCCCTGAAGCTTTATCACATGGCTTGTCCTTCAGGAACCTATGCAACTGTTTATACTAGAAAACATTGTTAGTTCCTCTACTGTTTTGTCCAACAATATCCAAAACACACGGGGGCAAAACTTTGCTCTTACACCTACCTAGGGAGATGTGTCGTCGGCCGTGTGATATTCGAGGACGATCATTCAAACTAGGATTATGTTAATCACTTAGTAAATTTGGAGAGATGTTTAACTAAGTGGGAGTTTTATAATTAATTAAAATTGAACTCCAATTATGAACAAAGTCTAAATTTGTGTTTTGCAAATAACCATTGTAGATGGCTGCACCTCGCCCCTCATTCAACTTAGGGTCATTCCTAGACAAAGACAAACTGAAAACCGATGGGTCAAACTTCACCAACTGGTTCCGCACTCTGAGGATTCTCCTTGTTCCCCTCAAGATGGCATACGTACTAGAGACCGTGTTAGGTGACGAACCACCAGCAGACGCTAGTCAGGATGAGAAGAATGTCTACCTCTCCAAGACGGATGATTACAACCTTGTCCAGAGTAGAATGCTTTACTCCATGGAGGCTGAGCTGCAGAAACGCTTTGAGAGGATGGATGCATATGAGATAATCACCGACCTCAAGGCCATCTTTGCACCCCAAGCCAGGGCTGAACGTTATGAGGCTTCTGAAGCTTTCTTCTCAGCAAAGATGGATGAGCATAGCAGTGTTAGTGAGCACGTGGTCAAGATGTCTGGCTACGTTCAACGCCTGAATGCTCTGGAATGTCAGATTCCAGATGAACTTGTTGTTGATAGGGTGCTGCAGTCGCTGCCCCCTAGCTACAAAGGCTTTGTGTTGAACTACAACATGCAGGGGATGACTAAGACCCCTTCTGAGTTGTTCGCCATGCTGAAAACTGCTGAGGTTGAGATCAAGAAGGAGCATGTTGTATTCATGGTCAACAAGACCGTTGAATTCAAGAAGTCTGGCAAGAAGGAGAAGGGAAAGAAGAGAAGCCCGAAGAAGGGTGACAAGCCAGTTGCCACTCCTCGTAAGGCACCCAAACCTGGACCCAAGCCCGGCGTTGAGTGCTTCTACTGCAAGGGTGATGGTCACTGGAAACGCAACTGCCCAAGTACCTAGAGGATAAGAAGGCTGGCAAGATTGTCAGAAGAGACAAAGGTATATTTGATATACACGTTATTGATCTTTTCTTAACAAGCGCTAGGAAAAAATCCTGGATATTTGATACAGGATCTGTTGCTCATATTTCTAACTCCTCTCAGGGGCTACGGAATAGGCGACGCTTGATGAAAGATGAAGTGACGATGCGCGTGGGAAACGACTGCCGGATTGAAGTGGTGTGTAACACCCTCAGATCCAGTACAGTAATCACTACAGTGATTCCACTGTTAGTGATCATTACTGTTGATGATCAAGCCTTGAACACCTTTGATCACAGCTTATTGAAATTCCAACCCTGATAAAATTTTCAAATAAATGTGGATTGTAAATCTTGCTCCAAGAATTGTGCATGCCAGTCAATCAACCTGATCATGGTTAAACCAAGTCACCCTTAGTCATTTGAATAATCACAAGTCTATGTTAATTGTGAAACCAATCTTGTGGTGTCATCAAAAATTATTTTGAAAGTTAATATAAAAATGGAAATCTTAGTTGAACCAAAATAATGGAATCTATTTATAAAATGCCTAGCAATCTTAAGCCATGATAATATAGCAATGGTTGTTTTATTAAAAATGGTATAGTAATATAAAGGAATAATGTTTAAAATAAAAACAATAGTTGGGAATTGTTAAATTTCCATGGAAATTTAATAAACAAGTAGGAATTTTAAATGAACTAAAAATTATGGAAACAATTTTATAAAATGCCTAATAATCTGTAGGCCATAATAAAAGTGATATGGGATTTTATTACCATGTTTAAAAATGTTAAACAAATAAAAACAGTGTCAAATCAGTGGCATTTAATCCATTTTAAATATAACAAAAATGCAAATGTTTTTATATGAGTCCCAAACTTTTTATAGCAGTATATTTAATTGCAAATGAAATTATGGAGCAAGTCTCATATGTAACAAAAAACCACAGCCCCCCCCTCCTTTCTTCTCTCTCCGCTAACCCCCCCCCCCCAACCACCCCTCACCTGCTCCCCTCCCGTGGCAGCATGGCCATGGCCACTGTGGCCACGCCGCCGGCCCCCTCCCCTACCTGCTCCCTCCCTCACTTCACCTGCCCCCCTCTGGATAAGGCCGAGGCCGGCCGCCCCTTTTCCCCACCCTCCCCTTGCTCTTCCCTCCCTCTCTCTCTCCCTCCATTACAGGGCCAGGGAGACCGCCATGGCCGTGCCGTCGTCGCCCCCACGGCCAACGGCCACCACAGGCCGCGCCACCATGTCCTGGAGGAGCGCAAGGGTCGTCTTCATCTTCGTGCGCCCGGAATCGAAGCCTAACCCCCCGAGCGCGATGCCCGGTCACCGTCTTCGCCGCCACGGTCGGAGTTTCTCGCCGGTGATTCACGTCGTTCCAATCCTCCCCGAGCCCACTGCCACCTTCTGCGCACTCCCGGTGAGCCAGGACACCGCCGCCAACCCCTCTCGCTCCTCCCTTCTCGCCGTAGGCCGAACCGCTGTTGGAGACGAGCTCCGTCGCCGACGTGCGTCGCATAGCCGCGGCCACCGCACGCGCAACTCAATCCGAGCGCGTAGTTGCGCTCAGCACTCTCCCCTCGACTCGATGCGCTCACCCGCGAACCTTATCGTGCCCCGCAACCTCGCACTGGCCTCGGGCTTGCTACGGACGCCGCAACGGCTTGTCGCCGGCGCCCTTGCCGGCCACCTCCTGCCGCGGGGCGACTACCACTCGACGCGCCTCGGACGTGGCTCTCGAGCGCGCCCACCAACGCCCGCTCTCATCGCCGGAATCGAGCCCACGCTCGTCGCCGGCCTCACTGACCTCGCCGGTGTTGACATGGGGTCACTGCGGGGTGGGCCCCCTCTGTCAGTTGTTTAATTAGTGCCTAAACACTCGCTGACAGGTGGGCCCAGTGGATTAAGCTAATCTCTCGTTTAAATAAACTCATAAGTTAACTCTCTATCAATGACAGATGGGCCCCAGGCCCTTAACTAATTAAAATGGAATTATATTAACATTGTGCCACTTACACATGGGTCCCACTGTCAGTTTATTAATTAAAATGATTTTGTTTTAATGAGAGTATGACATGTGGGCCCAGTGATTATTTGGGTTTAATTAAATGTTTTATTAACACTGTGTGGCTGACATGTGGGACCCCACTGTTAATTAAATTATTAAAATGGTTTTATTTCATGTGAGACTGACCAGTGGGTCCCACTGGTCAGGTTTGACCAGTCAACTCTATGTGGATAATGTTTATTTAATTAACAAAAGAAATTCCCGAAATTGTTTTTAAAAATGATTTAAACTTTGAAATTCAATAACTTTTAAACCGTAACTCAGATTCAGAAACTTTATACATGAAAATTGATCAGAAAAATATAACGAATACGAATACGCTATCCGTATGTCTACCACCCCCTCTAAAACAACGAACATCGAACCGTCCCCCTCCGGTACCGTCAGTCTGATAATTGCCCGATACCGATAAACCCTCCGGATGGATTTATTTCGAACACGAAAGTTATTCGGATTAGATCAACTAACCCGGATACACCACCCACACTTGTGTCGGATATCCACGACACCTTCGGCATGATATCTCCCCCCCTCCGGACACCTTGTTCGATAATCACCCGGAGCCGGTATTTCATCCCCGGATGAATTCCCGCTCCGAGTATCGTGCATATTACTGCGTTAGAACCCCGTTTACAATTCATCTGTTATGTCTTGCATTTGTATTGCTATTATTGTTGTGTATTTATTGTTTCTTCCCCCCCTTAATCTCCGGTAGACCCCGCTGCTGTCGTCGACAACACCGCTGCTGAGTACGACTACTTCGTCGACGACCCTACCCCTACCGTCGAGCTTGCAGGCAAGCAGAGCCATTCTCTTCCCCAGATATCTCCTATCTTTCCGTACATTTCTTGCACTAGGCATTGTTACTGCTGCTGCTACGATTACAATCCTATTCAATTGCATAGCCTGTTTTTGTCGCCCCTTGATGTACCTTCCTTTAATCCTATGCTGCCTATTATTACTTATGCATTATTCAGCAGTAAACCCTGCGCATTGTTAGCTAGGTTTAGAATAGAGGGTCGTGATCACTCTAGGAGTGATCGCGGGAACGATATATACAACTGCAACAGGTACGAATCAATGCAGACACCCTAGGGAACCTACAACGGCGAGACTATGCCGAGTCGCTTCGAGTTTGGCTTACGAGTGGAATGGACTCGTATTTCACTCTTGTCGGCTCAGTAGCGTAGCTTCACCGGGATGATACGAGGTTTACCTCTTTAGTTCATTCCGCTGATGTCTCAGTCGAGCCAGCTCAAGTGTACCATCGAGGGTGATTCCTCCTGGTTTCACTTAATGGTAGGAACTCGAACCAACTGGTGTCCTTAAAGGTAAGAAGTCGGGCGACCCAACAGTGCCCGCGAGAGGTATTGCGACGGGACGACAGGGAGGGTACGACCAGTGTACCGGTGTGCTTGGCCCCTGATCGTTGGCCGCGAGAGTTACCAAACCACGAAAGTCGAGCTCCTCCAGGAGCACACGCGAGACAAGGTAAGGAGACGGTTCACCTTGTTGGTAACCGCAGTGACTTGGTGGGACGACGGGGCAGGCACCGATGTACTGGTGGTCCTCGCTGCTGTCGTTGTCCGCGGGTCGGTTAAGTCGAGGCAACGATAACGGTTGTCACACAGGTTAATTAAAATGCTAAATGGTTCAGTGAATGTCTTGAGTTGGCTATATGCCATGTACACACTACCTACCCGTGGGAATTACGAGTTATGGGCTCCTCTGCTTCGTAGTGTCGTCCGAGGACTCTTCAGACGTCAGCAGTACTGCGGGCTGATTGCCGGGAAGTGGTGTTGTCTTATTTGCTCGCGCGGTGGTGTCTTATTTGGATTTGCTTTAACTTCACCGGCCAGCCACACACCGTGCAGGAGTACGTTCGGGTTGGGGTCCAAGGCCCGTCGTACTTAGGATTTAGACCGGCGGATGGCCTCTCTGTTGAGTTTGAAAGATGGGCTATGAAGTGTCGGATAGCCTCGGTGGAGCGTTCCCTAACAAAGTTCCCGCCACCCTGGAGATCCGTGCGTGTAGAGTAACACAAGTGCACCCCTGCAGGGAAGATTAATCTATTCGAATAGACGTGTCCACGGTAACAGGACGCTTTATGCTGAAGCTGGATCTTACCACTACAAACTATTATTATTAAACTGTATGGTTCCGGGTTCTCTTCCTCGCGGGGATGTCGAGGAGGTGAACTCGGAGGCATTCTTAATCATTACAACTTATTATTATACAATGCTGCATCAACTTCTTCTGTATTATTACTTTATGCTTTATATAAACTGTTGGCTGATTCTTACCTCATGCTGCAAGACATCGTCAGAAGATGCTAGTCTCCGTTAGGCCTAGCTTCTTATCCTTGCTCTGGATTTCTGTCTTTCAGTCCACTATATACAACCTCTTCTTTCCGTTGATACAATGCATAATGCTTAGTAGCGGACGTAAGACTCGCGGGTATACTAGATACTCACCTGCTTTATTTCCTTTACTGTTTGCCTGATCGGCCGCTGCAGTCGACGTTGGAGTCCAGGAGCAGGAGATCCCCGATGCCGATCACCGCAACATGAAGATCCCCGATGCCTTCTACGACGTCGAGTTCCCCGTTGACCAGGAGTATCTTGGAGGTTCCCAGGCAGGAGGCCTCGCCTTTTCGATCGTTTGTTTTTGTGCTAGCCTTCTTAAGGCAACCTTGTATTCTTGTGTCTGTACTCAGATACTTTTGCTTCCGCTGACTCGTGTTCTCGAGCTGTTGTATTCGAGCCCTCGTGGCCCCTGGCTTGTATTAAGCAGCTTGTATTATTTTTATTTGTAGAGTTGTGTTGTGATATCTCACCGTGAGTCCCTAATCTCGATCGTGTACCTTGCGTGTATGATTACTGTACACGGTCTGATTTTGGGGGCGTCACATGGTGGCGGTCGACACGAAGCATCTTAGTCTCCCTTCGGGATTAGTTTTGATTTTGAATAAGTGCTACTATGTACCCGCATTGAGTGTGAACATCGTTAGTGGTTCTTGCTTGAGGCGAGGCCACTATTCTTTTAAGTCAGATACAATTGGTTGTGCGATTTATAAGGATGATGTGTTTTATTTTCACGCACCGGAGAAAAATGGCTTATTCACTCTTAATCTCGATTGTGATATACTTCATATTGATAACGTAGAGGCCAAAAGATTAAAACCTAGTGGCGAAGAACACATGACGATGTGGCATTGTCGACTTGGTCATATTGGTGAAAAGCGCATGAAGAAGCTTCATGATGATGGACTTTTGGAGTCATTGGATTTTGGATCCCTTGACACATGTGAACCATGCCTTATGGGCAAGATGACAAGGACTCCATTCAATGGAACAATGGAGCGTGCGGAAGACTTGTTAGGGATCATACATTCAGATGTATGTGGACCTATGAACGTCCCCAGACGCAATGGTCTTCATTACTTCATGACCTTCACAGATGACTTAAGAAGATATGGGTATATCTACTTAATGAAACATAAGTCTGAAACCTTTGAAAGGTTCAAGGAATTTCAGAGTGAGGTCGAGAATCAACTCGGGAAGAAAATCAAGCACCTTCGATCCGATTGAGGAGGCGAGTATTTAAGTCACGAGTTTGGCGATCATCTTAAGACTTGTGGCATCGTACCACAACTTACGCCGGCAGGAACACCTCAGCGTAACGGTGTTTCTGAGCGACGTAATCGAACTCTATTGGATAGCGTACGATCGATGATGTCTCATACCGACTTACCTGTGTCATTCTGGGGGTATGCATTAGAAACTGCCGCTTACATTCTTAATAGGCACCGTCCAAATCCATAAAGACAACACCATTTGAGGAATGGCATGGCAAGAAACCAAAGTTGTCTCACTTGAAGATTTGGGGTTGTGAGGCTTATGTTAGGAAACTTCAGCCTGACAAACTCGAATCAAAAGCGGATAAGTGCATCTTTGTGGGATATCCAAGGGAAACCGTTGGATACACCTTCTACAACCAGTCTGAGGGCAAAACGTTTGTCTCCAAGACTGGATGCTTTCTTGAGAAAGAGTTTCTTTCGAAAGAATTGAGTGGGAGGAAAATAGACCTCAACGAGATGATTCACCAATCACTCCAAGTGGAAGAAATGGCAATGGAAGTTGTTCCGGAACCATCTTCCGTAGTGGGAGCTGAAGAGAACGGTCATCGTGATATTCATAACGATCGTGACGTACATGATGATCATGATCAAGATGAAGAGGATCCTATTGTACCCCGCAGGTCATCAAGAGCCCGAGTAAAAACTCAGTTTTGTGGGCAACTTGTCAATGCAGTCATGTTATATGAACCCGACGAACCTGCGAACTACAAAGAAGCAATGGAGGGACCCGAGTTCGAGAAATGGCTGGAAGCCATGAAATCTGAGATAGACTCCATGTATGCCAACAAAGTATGAACTTTGGTGGATATTCCCGAGGACCGAAAGGTCGTCGAGAATAAGTGGATATTCAAGAAAAAGACTGACGCAGACGGAAACGTATCTGTCTATAAAGCTCGACTTGTCGCAAAAGGTTTCCGACAAATTCAAGGAGTTGACTACAAAGAGACTTTCTCTCCCGTAGCGATGCTAAAGTCTATCCGGATATTGCTAGCAATTGCTGCCTATTACGATTATGAAATATGGTAGATGGATGTGAAAACCGTGTTCCTAATAGCAACATTGAGGAAGAGTTGTATATGGTACAACCGTAAGGTTTTATTGATCCTAAGGACGCTGGTAAGGTATGCAAACTTCAACGGTCCATTTATGGGTTGAAGCAAGCATCTCGGAGATGGAATCTTCGTTTTGATGAGGTGATCAAAGCTTTTGGATTTGTCCAAAATGAAGAAGAATTCTGTGTTTATAAGAAAGTGAGTGGGAGCTCTGTGGCATTCCTAGTACTATATGTCGATGACATATTATTGATAGGGAATGGTGTGAAATTTCTAGAGGGGGTAAAGGAATATTTGAATGGACAATTTTCCATGAAGGACCTAGGTGAAGCTGCATACATATTAGGCATTAAAATCTATAGAGATAGATCAAGACGCCTATTAGCACTGAGTCAGAGAACTTACCTTGAGAAGATATTGAAGAGGTTCAACATGGATAACGCCAAGAGAGGCCTCTTGCCCGTTATGAAAGGAAGTAAATTGAGTGTGACTCAATGCCCAGCAACAGCAAAAGAAAGGGAGGAAATGTCCTCAAAGCCCTATGCCTCAACCATATGTTCTATCATGTATGCTATGTTGTGTACTCGACCAGATGTGGCCCTGGCGGTTAGTCTGACTAATCGTTTCCAAAGTAATCCTGGAATCGATCATTGGATTGCAGTGAAGACGTCCTTAAGTAGTTACGAATAACTAAGGATCTGGTTCTTGTCTATGGAGGATGTGAAGAAGAGCTCGCCGTAATAGGTTACGTCGATGCCAGTCTTGGTACTGATCCTGATGACTCAAAATCCCAGACGGGATACGTGTTTATGTTGAATGGTGGTGCGATTAGCTGGAGGAGCGGCAAGCAGTCAGTCGTCGCCCAATCTACGATGGAGTCGGAGTATATTGCCGCTTGCGAAGCGTCAAATGAAGCACATTGGCTGAAGAAGTTCTTCATCGAGCTTGGCGTATTCCCTAGTTGCACTGACCCTGTTAGCATTTATTGCGACAATACGGGTGCCATTGCTAACGCAAGGGAGCCGAGGACTCACTCTACAACCAAGAATATTCTCCGGCGTTTCCATGTGACGCGGGACTACATCAAGGATGGTCATACTAGGATTTGCAAAATACATACGGATCTGAATCCGTCAGACCCAATGACTAAACCTCTTCCATAAGCCAAGTTTGAAAAACACCGAGAGACTATTGGTGTTAGATACATACCTGATGTAAATTAGTGTAATTTTTACTCTAGTGCAAGTGGGAGACTGTTGTATATGTGCCCATAGAGGCAAAATAATAAAGATATTTGTCACATATCTCTTTGTTCATAATACGTTATATATTGTGCTAGAACTCTATTAAGCGGAAACATTAATACACGTTTGATATATAACAGCCTGGTCCCTAGTTAAACTCAGGCATACTAGCTCATTGTCCAATTGATGATCAAGGTTTCCTGATCATGAGAACATAATAGTCTATTGACAATGAGGTCATATCATTAGGAGAATGATGTGATGGACACACACCCACCTTAAGCATTGCAGTGTGATCAAGTCACAAAAGTTCAGCATTGCGATGACTTAATAACATAGTGATTGAATCCTTAGACCGTGATGATCATACATAATTGCTATCTATTAGGATGCTTTGGGTGCATTAACCGTTACACTGAAACATGGTAACTGAAAAGGTGTATCTTGGGTATTCCGAAGTAGATATGTTGAGGAGTATGAAATATATCAGAGCGGGATTTGTCAATCCGAGTGACGGATAGGTACTCTGGGCCCACTCGGTGGTGTTGCATCAATAGCTTGCAAGCAAGTGACTAGGTGACAAGAGATGTAATATTCACAGACGAGTAAACATGTTATGTCGGAGACGAGGAAGAACTAGGTATTGGATACCGACGATCATACCTCGAACAAACATAGTACCGAAGCACAAAGGGATCAAGTCATATTGTTAACAGTTCAACAACGATGAAGTTTATTCGATGGAAGCGTAGGGGCACATCAAGGATTGTAACCAGATCCCACATGATGGTCATTGGTTAGAGAGTGTCTCGATCATGTCTACTGTTTCCCGGACCGTAGGGTGTCACACTTAAGGGCAATCAATGCATTAAGGATTGATTCGGGATCATCGGTGAAAAGAGAGAAAACACCGGAAATGTACCGGGAGGTGCCGGAAGCTGTTCCGGATATTTTGAAAGGTTCAAAATAATATATATTAATGTTTAAATATGTTTTATTATTTAATTGAACTAATTAAATATTAAAAATGATTTAAATAATTAATTAAAAAGGTGAAAAGGTATTTGGGCCTTAAAAGGCCCATGAGGGGAAAGGGGAGCCTCCCCCCTTGGGCTTGGCGCCAAGGGAGGGCCCCATCCCCCCTCCTAGCCGCACCACTCCCCCCCCCCTTGGGGGTTTAGTCCCACATGGGGGAAGGGGAGGGGGTGGAGCCCCTCCTTGGCCTATATAAGGAGGGGTGGGGGTGCCTTTTTCTACACAACATTGAGTTTCTCTCTCTCTTTCTCCGACCTAGAGCGGACTCCCCTGGTTTGGAGTTTGCACCTGGTTGGAGGTTTCACCTTCATCCGGACGCCGTCGCGCTGCCGGAATCGGGATCCGGATCAATCTTCTTTCCGCTGGTCTTCTGGTTCGGAGCCCGGAGGGACGTCGGTTGCACCGTACGTGTGTAATCCGTGAGGCACTACACGTGTGGTGCTACTTCATCGTCGGAGGTTCTTCAACACGACAGGGAGATCGTAGGATCAGAGTCTACGCCAATCACGTTCGAGGAACGTTTCCCTCTTTCGGTCTTCAAAGGTATGAACACCGATTCCTTCCGTTACATACATCAGCATATCATAGATCTTGGGTTCGGAACTCGTAGGTAGGAAAATTTTTGTTTTATGCGCCGATCCCCAACAGCGGTTAGCACGACGCCACTCAATATGGTATTGATGATCATCGAAAGATACTCACCGTCCCCATAGGAGAAATGATCGGCATCGGTGGAGCGGCCTGGCCAGTCTTCTCGCACATAGTCTGCACATTTGTTTTCCACGAGTCAATCATATTAGTTACTAATATAAACAAACGTTAGAACATGCATTCTTTGGGTGAATATGAACAAGTGACTTACCACGATGAGCTCATACAAGGCCCGGTTCGATGCATCGTGGCGTGCCACGGCCTGCTCTAGAGCCTTTGCCGTCCTCTCCTCCGCCAACCGCCCTCTCTCCGCTTCCTTCTCCTCTACCAACCGCTCCTTCTCCTCCAGTATCCGCTGGGTGTTCTGTCGCTCTTTCTCAAGAGCTTCCTGCAACCCCACTGCTCTAGTTAGCACTGTAATAATCGATGAGATAACAGAAGAATGGAAGAGTCCTTATGGCTAACCTCGATGGCGAGATCGACTTGCCGCGAACGAGTCCTTATAGCAGGACAAGAGCTCGTTTGGCGCGCCTTGATCTCAGGAAGAGTCTTATCGCACCTAATCAACTTATCTCCAATGGCCATGGCGCCATGGCGCCTTCCGCCACCAGAGATCATCACCAGCTCCGGGTCAATAGGCTTCCCACTCGGGTTATAAGCCTCCCCGTGCTTCTCCTTCGCCACCTCAGTATAAGATTACTATAGGCGGCAAATGTTGGTGAAATTCGAAGGAGTGGCGAGATCCGACTCTGAGAGCGCCTTTGCCTTCTTGTACGACGCTGTATGGGCCATGCCATACATGTCGAACACCTCAGGCACCTCCGTTTTATTATGTTCCGCCTAAAAGACAAAGAAGAGTATGATATTAGTAAGTTGTGGGTTCCTAAAAGACAAAGCAAAGAAGAATTTGCATGAAAATTGAAGCAAAGCACATACCCATTTATGCCCGTAACCAGCTAAGTTGCGGCTGCCTTGATGGTGTGGCATACCAACCATTGGGGCGCGCCGGTCCTTGGCATTTTGTGGACGGCCAACCAGCATCTGAGCACCAGTGGTCCACAATGAACTCCCAACAATCCATCTTGTCCGCACACCATCTCGGCAGCGCCTAAGTTAGTAAACAAGAAAACTAATAAGTAACCTAGCTAGGAATCAAATCAAGCAAACTATAGAAGACTTCAGAAGGGTTACCGTCATGTACTGGGCCCTCGTCAGTAACTTATTGCGGCACTCCTTCTTGCTATGCTTACGCCCTTGCTTGGCGTAGTAGTCACGGACCGCCTACACTCGCATCTCGTGCCTTGTGTTCTGCAAGATGCGCGTGGCGTCTGCAACAATCACGTCTGCCGCCTCCTTCTCCTTGGACTCATCGACCTTGTAGAAGACCTGCAATAGCACGAGACAACACTGATGAGTGCACCAACTAGCTATTGTGAAGTTTTTATTGTGTGAAACAGAAATTACCCAAAAGCCGTTGACCACCATGTCGGCTCTGGTGTGGCATTCGACCCCGTTGATGATTGTATCCGGCGGGGCCGAGGCAACACAATAGTGCTCCCAAAAGAGTCCAGGCCGCGGAACCTGATCCAGTCCAGACAACTGAATCAGCTCCTTGAAGTTCTCCCTGACGAGCACACCAAGGATGGTGTTGGGATTGCGGACACCATTGTCGTATGTCCAACCCCTGCAATATAAAAGGAAAATCCATCAGATAGACATGATTATAGAAGGTACCGAGAGAGAGTATAAGTGAACTTACGTCTCTCCAACAGGTGTAATCAACGACTTATGGGCGGGAGTCACCGGTGGGGGCGGCAGCCGTGTACCCCCACGCTGGTACACGGTGGTACCCTCAGCCACCTCCTCCTCATCAATAGTATGCTGCTCCTCGGCACCAGCCCCCCCCCCCTCAGTCGTGTGCTGCTCCGACTGGTTCGGCCAGGGACTAAGTCATGCGGGTGGACGTAGCCTCCTCCTCCAACTCAGGATGGTGGACCGGAGTGTCCGAGGAGGGATCCACCCTGTGCTCTGGTGAATCAGCCGGAGGTGGCGGCGAGGAAGAAGCAGCGACAGTACATCTCCCTTTCCCGCGGCCACCACCGGCTTTGCCTCTCCCAGTCTTCTTCCGACCTCCTCTTCTCCTAGGCACCTCATCAGTAGGAGGCGAGGACATACTCTCGAGCAAAGACCTCCGTAGAGCCAGAGGTGGGAGCCCAGTACCCCGACCCCTCCCTCGTGAGCCTGAGGTCTCGCCCTCCATATCTGTCACGAACCTGCCAAGAATTAAAGTAAACTAATTAGTACACTGAGAAAAAGAAATAATAATACAAAAGTAATTACTACAATAATAAGAATATATATATTTAATTAAAGTGCATACAACTAACAGTAGTCGGGATCATCAGTCTCTTCTCCGCGATCAATTGAAGGATCGTCATCACTATCACGCGTGTCGTCGATAATGACGACCTCATCAGGTTCAACAACACCAACATTTGGTAGGCCTTTATGTAAACGGTCAAGCATTGACAGATCATCTGGAGTAGTAACCTCTTATTCTTCAGGATCTTCCACATCGTCGTTAGCGGGTTCACTCTCATCATCGTTGTCGGGTTCACTCTCATTGTCTTCTTCCATGTTCTGGGGTTGCATAGAGCGGTTTCAGAAAAGTTTTTTTTATCACGCGTGTTTCTTGGAAGAAGTCTCCTTAATATGTCTCTGGGTCAATGTGGGGTACATAATCCTCTTCGTTGGGGGGAGGTGGTCTAATATGTGGTGGCACATCATAAACGACATCCCAACCTTTCAGGTTTTCAACCTTTTGGCAAGGGTAGGATAGATAGAAAACTTGGGTGGCCTGTTGAGCTATAATATAGACATCGGGGACATTTAAATGGGTGTCTTGTCGAATTTTGACTAGACCTACGTGTTCATGAGTCCGTCTAGTCCTCGACGGGAGAAACCAATGACATTTGAAGACAACGACGTTCGGAGGATTTTCACCATAGAATAGAAGTTCATATATTGCTTCAAGTCTTCCGTAATACTCAATACCTCCGTCGCCGACAGCAGAAACACCGGAATTTGTACTTGATCGATCGGCCATTTTTCGCTCTTTATCAACGGTACGAAAGCGATACCCGTTGATGTCATATTTCTCAAATACACGGACCTTATTGTCAAAACCATTAGCGGCTTGTCTCAATTCGGCGTCCATAGGCTCCTCATTTGTCTATAAGTTTAATAAGAAAGGATTGGTATATTAGTCAAAAATAGTCCGGACCAACAAATGAAACCCTATATATCACTTGATAGTTACCGTTCGTTTGAACCAAGAGATGAAACCAGGATTTCCGTCTCCTTGATTGGCAAGAACCTCATACTCTGCGATGGAATCACTTTCAATAACCACTCCATTCGAGAATTTGGCGACGTATCGACTGTATCAATTCATGTGAATTAATAAGAAACAAGAATTATGAGAAGTTGCGAAACAATGTACGTACCAAGCACTTACTCGATATACGATCGCACTTCTGTTAGGTTGGTGAAGATATACAGTGTAAGAGTCCGCCATTCTTCGATATCCAAAATCTTATTTCTTGAAGCACCAACAGGTCCGAGCTTCCCTTTGAATAGGCCGAAGTTGGATTGATGCCGTTGGGGGTCGCCAGTATTGTACCGAGGCTTTGGATTATGCAAATGGCGATTTTTGGCTTCATAATGTGCTGTCACGAAGTTTGCTGCCTCCTCGGTAATGAAAGCCTCGGCCATCGATGCTTCAATTCTATGTTTATTTTTACATTTTGCTCGAAGCGTCTTCTGCATTCTCTCCGTTGAATAGCACCAAAGGTTTTGCACAGGGCCCCCTAATGTTGCCTCGGTCGGGAGATGCAATATCAAATGTTGCATCGGATTAAAAAAACCTGGTGGAAAGATCTTCTCTAACTTGCAGAGCAACTCCGGCGCCATATCTTCCATGTCTTCTAGAACGCCATCAGATAGTTCTTTAGCACAAAGAACACGGAAGAAATAGCTCAGTTCTGCCAGTACTAGCCACTCTTCCTCGGGGATATAGCCGCGCAACATCACCGGCATTACCCGCTCAAGCCATACGTGCCAATCATGACTCTTGATCCCAATTATTTTATGTTTTTTAGGACTCGCTCCCCTCCTCATATTCGCTGCATACCCATCGGGGAACATCAAACTGTTTTGCACCCACAAGAGAATTTCCCTGATATGCCCCCTTTCAAGATTGAACCAGGCCCTTAGCTTCGACCAATTCTTCTTTCCTTTCGGCCGTCGCATGTTCTGTGAGGGTCTATCACATAGAGTCTCCTGGTCGACTCTAGCATTAGGATTATCCTTTGACTTCCCATCTATGCCGAAAAATGTACCAAACAGGGCCTCACCGATATTCTTTTCAGTGTGCATCACATCAATATTGTCTGGAAGTTCGAGGTCTTGGAAGTAGGGGTGATCCCAGAAGCATGTCTTGTGAGTCCAGGCGTGTTCCGAATTATATCCCTTGAAATACCCGGGACGTTCTGGATCAGGCTCGAGAGAGTTCAACTGTTCCAAGACCTGTTCGCCCGACATCGTAGGTGCTGCGAGGTTTTTGACAACTTTGCCTTTGATGAAGTTCTTCTTGTCTTTTCTGAAAGGATGCTTAGGAGGCAGAAACTGTCTATGCAAGTCGAAGAAGGAATACTTGCCACCCGCCTTCAGCCAATGAAACTGAAGAGCGGCCTTGCATGTTGGGCACCCGAACTTTCCATGAACACAAAATCCAGCGAAAAGCGCATACGCCGGCAGGTCATGCATCGAGTACTGGTACCAAACATGCATTTTGAAGGTCTTTTTGCTAGCTGCATCGTATGTCTTGAACCCTTCGTCCCAAACTTGTTGCAATTCCTCCTTAAGCGGTTGCATGTATACATCCATATTCTTCCCCGGATATTTGGGCCCTGGTATTATCAACGTCAGGAAAATGTTCTTCCTTTTCATAATCTCTGAGGGGGTAGATTGAGTGGCATGACAAATACAGGCCAACAACTATATGAGGCTGCCATCAGACCGAAAGGATTGAACCCATCCGTGCCGACGGCGATTTGGCAATGCTTTGGCTCCTTAGCTTTTTCCCAATGTTTTTCATCGAAGTGCTTCCATGCTAAACCATCCGATGGGTGAGTCAACATCGCCTTCCCATCTGCATCAAATTCTGTTCTCTTCCCATATTTGTGCCATGTCATCTGTCTGGCTGTCTCTTCCATCAAGTAAAGGCGTTGAATTCTTGTTATCACTGGAAGATACCGAAGAACATTTACGGGTATTTTGGTCTGCGTCTTCTCACCTTGACCATTGTCTATCACAACATACCTGGATGACTTGCATTTGGGATAATAGTCTTCGTCCGCATACTCTTTCCTAAATAAAGCACATCCATTCTCACAAGCATGTATCTGCTCATAGGGCATCTTAAGTACCTTGAGGATTTTATCCGATTGGTACATGTTTGCAGGCATAACATGATCTTTTGGTAGAAACCGCCCAATTAGGGTCGTGATCGCATTGTAGCAATCTGTGCCCAAGTTGAATTGTGCCTTCAAAGCCATCAACTGTGCGATGGCATCGAGCTGACAAAGCTCAGTGTGAGCGTGCAGAGGACGTTTTGAAGACTCCAACATCTCATAGAAGGCCTTCACAGATTCCTCCATCTCATCGTCCTCATCCCGCGCATCGTCAAAGTCCTGCACCATGTCTTCGATCCCGATTCCGCACTCATCCGTGCACTGACGGACCACCTCCTCTCTTCTGTGTCCGGCAGACTCGCGATGGAAGGTCCACACCGTATAACCAGGCTTATAACCCCACTTCTGCAAGTGTTTACCCATATCTACCTCTGTCGCCTGTTTATAGTTGTCGCACCTAACGCAGGGGCACCAGGTTTTTCTCTGCCCATTTGCAAACGCCGCTCTCAGAAACTCCTTGGTTTTCATTGCCCATTCATTGGTGATTTCTTTCTGATTAGGGCGACCAGTGTACATCCACGCACGATCATCGCTCATCTTGTCGCTAGCTAGCTACTAAACAACAAATATACAAGTTTGTCAATTTTATTACGTCCACTTTTTATTTCTTTTATCATACATAGCTATGGCATATGCAATTAACCTACACACTAATAGGTAAAGATAGGTCCTAATCCCACCCGAGTATGTGTAGATTGGGTCGGTTTCCCATGCTTTGGTCCCGATCCGACGTGGTATTTCGACAACACCTCCCCTCTGTTCTCCTAATACACGTCTCGACAACAAGCCGAGAGGTTGTGTATCCGGAGAACAACAGGGAGGCGCTGAAGGAATACCGCGTCGGATCGGGACCAAAGCATGGGAAACCGACCCAATCTACACATACTCGGGCTGTCCATGGATAATGTTGGACAATTCGAAAGAATCACCATTATAAATATGCAAATTAATGCATATTTATAACTGTAACCCTTTCGAATGGGAGACACATACTGGTTACGCGACTGTATTTACCTAGCTAGTGTCATCGGCACGAACGCCGGAACAGAGCAAAGTAAGGAGGGAAGAGGCTAGAGGACATTCTTCACTCACCCTCGAACGTAGGGGCGATCGTCGAACACGAGACCCCAGCCGACGACGATGCTCGAGGTGAAGGGGAACCAACTGCACATTCAATTTCAGAAAATCAACACAAACACTACTACCGGTAATTGAGCTAAGTAACAGTAATTAACATCTAATTACTAACTTTATCTACTTTCTTATTCTTCTTTTTCTTCCTTTTTCTTATTTTTCTTCTTATTCTTCTTATTTTTATTTATCTTCTTCCTCTATTTCTTATTCTTCTTGCTTTCCTTCTTTTTGTTATTCTTTTTCTTCTTTCTTCTTATTCTCCTTCTTTTTCTTCTTTCTTATTCTCTCTTCCTCCTCCTCCTTTTCTTCTTTCTTCTTCTCTCTTCCTCCTCCACCTTCCTCTTCTATCCTTCTTATGATTATACTTCTTTTTCTTCTTCTCTCTTCCTCCTCCTCCTTCTTCTTCTTTCCTCTTCTTCTCTCTTCCTCCTCCTCCTTCTTCTTCTTTCCTCTTCTTCTCTCTTCCTCCTCCTCCTTCTTATTTTTTCCCTTTCTTCTACTTCTCTTTATATCCTTTTATACTTCTTTTCTTTTCTTATTTTCTTTTTCTAAAAACTACAATCCTAACACTAACATCCTAACTAATTCTAACACAACCTAAAACAAACTAAAACAAAGAAATCTAACTAAATAAAAAATTATTCTACTTTTCTTTTCTTATTTTCTTATTTTAAAAACTACAATCCTTACACTAACATCTTAACTAATTCTAACACAACCTAAGCAAACTAAAACAAAGAAATCTAACTAAATAAAACATTTTATTCTACTTTTCTTTTCTTATTTTCTTTTTTTTAAACTACAATCCTAGCATTAACATCCTAACTAATTCTAACACAACCTAAACAAACTTAAACAAAGAAATCTAACTAACTAAAACATTTTATTCTACTTTTCTTTTCTTATTTTCTTTTTTAATAACTACAATCCTAACACTAACATCCTAACTAATTCTAACACAACCTAAATAGACTAAAACAAAGAAATCTAACTAACTAAAACCTAAAACTGACAAAAAACAGAGAAATCTAACTAAAATAAACTAACTAATTAAAAGAAAAATCAAAAAAGAAAGAACAGGGAGGGGAGGAGGGGTGCTCACCGGAGTGGGGCAGAGGAGGGCGGCCGGGAGGCGGAGGGCGGGGCGGCGGAGGGCAGGGAGGGACGGGGCGGCGGAGGGCGGGGAGGGGCGGGGCGGAGGAGGGAGGGGCGGTTGCGGGGCGAGGCGGTGGAGGGCGGGCGGGATCCGGCGGAGGGCGGGGGCTTGGCGGCGACGGGTAGGGTGCGGCGGCGTGGGAGTGGGAGGTTGTGAGGAGTGGGAGTGGGAGAGGGGCACGACGCCAGGGTAACGGCCAGGCGTTATGCCGTCTGCTGGCAGACGACAATGTTTCTTTGTCGTCTGCTAGCAGATGGCATAACGCCTGGCCGTTAACCCTTACTCCTCGATCGTGCTAGGTGGGCCCACCTCAAGGTTTGCCGTTTGCCACAACACGACAAATGGACCTTTGCCGTCTGCATGCGCGTGGACAGGCGGCAAACCATGAGTTTGCCATGAGTATAAATGTTGTCGTCTGTATAATGTGGGATTGACGGAAAACAACCTCTTTTCCGTCTGCCCCGATGAAAAACAGACGACAAAGAGGTTCCCACATGGCAAACTGGTGAATTCCAGTAGTGGTAGAACTTTGGGAATCCGCCTTCCGTGACTGAAAATGCATGAATTCGTCAACCTTTGGTGGGAACTTGTACTTTTAGTTGTGCTTGTTGTCTCCAGCAATTTTCCTATCCGTTTCCTTTGAGTACTTGATGAAGTAGTGATTCAACTTGGTGAATGTGTATTGTACTATTGCTGTCACGGGCAATGCACGTACACCCTTGAACACCGAGTTGAAGCATTCTGCCATGTTATTTGTCATTTGACTGTACCTCCGACCATCATCATCATAAGCTCGTTCCCACTTTGTCCTAAGTAGGATGTTCCTATTCATGAAATCTTTCCCCCCTGCATCCAACTTGTTGTTTGCAAGTAATTTGTTGTATAAGTTTGCGAAACGACGGTCAGAGAAAGCAGTACAAATATCTCTAAGATCATCGGCCAACTCCTTCTTTCCACATGCCCTAAAGAAGTTTGCACAAAAGTGCCTCATACCCATCGACGGTGCAAAGGAGGATGCCCTGGAATTTCAATCTCCGCCGCATTAAGAATTCCTTGATTCCTATCCGAGATGACACAAATTTCTTTCTCAGTGGGTAAAAACCTTGGTTCTCAAAATATGGAAGAACCACTCGCAGTTAACATTGTTCTCCGCCTCTACCAAAGCAAAAGCCAAAGGCATCAAGCGGTTATTTGCATCATTTGCTATTGCAACCAACAAAGTACCTTTGTATTGCCCGGTCAAGAATGTGCCATCGACGGAGATATGACCGGTCTACAATGTTCAAAAGCCCTCACACATTGCTCTAATGCCAAAAATGCACGGCCAAATACTCGGACTAGCCTTCAAATGGATGAAAACTTAGGGATCAGAGGAGAATACCTTAGGAGATGATTTGAGAAAGAAATCCACGGTCAAAACCTTCTAATGGGGAAGATTTGAGGTAGATTTGAAGGGGGCGACTAGAACATCACCTAACAGGAAGGGGTGTGTGTTATGTGTTGGCTGGCCTCGGGCGTGGCCGAGCGGCTTTAAGTGGCTGCCTAGTCTAGCGCCTAATGGAGAGGCGCTAAGCGTGTATGTATAGCACCGAACGAAGAGGTGCTAGACTTCCAGGGTGGGGCCCGGTGGGGGTCCATGTTGACACACTGGCAGGGTCTTAACACCTCTGCCGGGGCGCTAGATGCGTGTGCTTAGCACCTGGTGTTTGGGCTCTAGAGAAAAAGGTTAGAAATTTTAAATAGTTTGCCACTAGGTTTAGATTGTGAATTTGTTTTACAAAAAGGTTAGAAATGTTGATTTTGCCCCGATTTACTCGTGATTGCGAAAAATACCAACCAGATGCTACGTTTACTAGACTTGTCACCGAAGCAGTATTGGAGGTACGTGGAGGCCCCTCATGGGTCACTATAGAAAGATGAGGAACAACCTTTTTACTCTCTTTCAACCACCTGATGCCACGATGCCATCTTAAGTGCAACCCGTAGAAATTACTTCCTTCGTTTTAAAATAACTATCTCAATTTTGTAATTTTGGATAAAGGGCTTTATTACTAAAAAGGTTTAAGCAAGTACACCCGACCTCTGCATAGCTAAGATGCACACAGCCACAAGTCACCAAAAGGAAAAAACAAAAGAGCGTACGACAAGGTACAAATGAAAGAACTATCGCCACTCAAGGTAGCTCCATGCGTAGATCAGGCGGCCACCCATGTTAGATAAAAATATCCCTCGCCACCGCTTCCAGTCGTGCACACGTCTCCATGAAAAGGCCTCGATATTCCACCCGTTGTAAGATGGACCACGAACGGAGAATACCCGTGCATCGATAGAGAACCTGCAAACAAGTGAAATTTTTATCCAAAAAGATCTTGTCATTTCTACATAGCCAGAGCGACCATATTACGACGAGCGCTCCTACCCTAAGAATGATTTTAAGCTTATTATCTAACCCGTTAAGCCAATTGCCAAATATATTAGCAATGGATGTGGGTTGATATAAGTTTGAAGCCATTTGGATAGCTGACCAAATAGAACGTGCAACCTTACAAGTGAAGAATAGATGTTTTATTGTCTCATCATGAGCACATGAAACACATTTCTTACTCCCCTGCTAGTTGCGCTTGACAAGATTACCTTTCGTTAGAATGACACCTTTTTGAAGATACCATGCAAACACTTTAATCTTTAAAGGTATCTTCATTTGCCATATTTTATAATTATTATCGACTGGTATTTCAGGTTGGACAAGCGCCCTATACATAGAATCCACAGAGAATTTTCCATCCCTATTGAGATTCCATCGAAACTCATCGTGATCTTGTGACAGTTGCACTACCGCTAACCGTTCTAGCAAGGCATTCCAAGACGCTAGTCTAGGACCGATTAAGTCTCTCCTGAATGCGACATTAGAGGTGACTCTTGCATGACCGTGGCCATGCGGCGAAGGGCGGGGGCTTGGCGGCGACGGGTAGGGTGCGGCAGCGGCGTGGGAGTGGGAGGTTGTGAGAGTGGGAGTAGGAGAGGGGCACGACGCCTGGGTAACGGCCAGGCGTTATGTCGTCTGCTAGCAGACGTAAATGTTTCTTTGTCGTCTGCTAGCAGACGGCATAACGCCTAGCCGTTAACCCTTACTCCTCGACCGTGCTAGGCGGGCCCACCTCAAGGTTTGCCGTCTGCCACAGCACGACAAATGGACCTTTGCCGTCTGCATGCGCGTGGACAGGCGGCAAACCATGAGTTTGCCATGAGTATAAATGTTGTCGTCTGTATAATGTGGGACTGACGGAAAACAACCTCTTTGCCGTCTGCCCCGATGAAAAACAGAGGGCAAAGAGGTTCCCACATGGCAAACTGGTGAATTCCAGTAGTGGTAGCACTTTGGGAATCCGCCTTCCGTGACTGAAAATGCATGAATTCGTCAACCTTTGGTGGGAACTTGTACTTTTAGTTGTGCTTGTTCTCTCCAGCAATTTGCCTATCCGTTTCCTTTGAGTACTTGATGAAGTAGTGATTCAACTTGATGAATGTGTATTGCACTATTGCTGTCACGGGCAATGCACGTACACCCTTGAACACCGAGTTGAATCATTCTGCCATGTTATTGGTCATTTGATTGTACCTCCGACCAACATCATCATAAGCTCGTTCCCACTTTGTCCTAAGTAGGATGTTCCTATTCAAGAAATCTTGCCCCCCTGCATCCAACTTGTTGTTTGCAAGTAATTTGTTGTATAAGTTTGCGAAACGACGGTCAGATAAAGCAGTACAAATATCTCTAAGATCATCGGCCAACTCCTTCTTTCCACATGCCCTAAAGAAGTTTGCACAAAAGTGCCTCATACCCATCGATGGTGCAAAGGAGGAGGCCTTGGAATTTCAATCTCCGCCGCATTAAGAATTCCTTGATTCCTATCCGAGATGACACAAATTTCTTTTTCAGTGGGTAAAAACCTTGGTTCTCAAAAGATGGAAGAACCACTCCCAGTTAACATTGTTCTCCGCCTCTACCAAAGCAAAAGCCAAAGGCATCAAGCGGTTATTTGCATCACTTGCTATTGCAACCAACAAAGTACCCTTGTATTGCCCGGTCAAGAATGTGCCATCGACGGAGATATGACCGGTCTACAATGTTCAAAAGCCCTCACACATTGCTCAAATGCCCAAAATGCACGACCAAATACTCGGACTAGCCTTCAAATGGATGAAAACTTAGGGATCAGAGGAGAATACCTTAGGAGATGATTTGAGAAAGAAATCCATGGTCAAAACCTTCAAATGGGGAAGATTTGAGGTAGATTTGAAGGGGGGCGACTAGAACAACACCTAACAGGAAGGGGTGTGTGTTATGTGTTGGCTGGCCTCGGGCTTGGCCGAGCGGCTTTAAGTGGCTGCCTATTCTAGGGCCTAATGGAGAGGCTCGAAGCATGTATGTATAGCGCTGAACGACGAGGCGCTAGACTTCCAGGGTGGGGCCCGTTGGGGGTCCATGTTGACACACTGGCAGGGTCTTAGCGCCTCTGCCGGGGCGCTAGATGCGTGTGCTTAGCGCCTGGTGGTTGGGCGCTAGATAAAAAGGTTAGAATTTTTAAATAGTTTGCCACTAGGTTTAGATTGTGAATTTGTTTTTACAAAAATGTTAGAAATGTCGATTTTGCCCCGATTTACTCGTGATTGCGAAAAATACCAACGAGATGCTACGTTTACTAGACTTGTCACCAAAGCAGTATTGGAGGTACGTGGAGGCCCCTCATGGGTCACTGTAGAAAGATGAGGAACAACCTTTTTACCCTCTTTCAACCACCTGATGCCACGATGCCATCTTAAGTGCAACCCGTAGAAATTACTTCCTTCGTTTTAAAATAACTATCTCAATTTTGTAATTTTTGGATAAAGGGCTTTATTACTTCAAAGGTTTAAGCAAGTACACCCGGCCTCTGCATAGCTAAGATGCACACAGCCGCAAGTCACCAAAAGGGAAAAACCAAAGAGCGTACGACAAGGTACAAATGAAAGAACTATCGCCACTCAAGGTAGCTCTATGCGTAGATCACGCGGCCACCCATGTTAGATAAAAATATCCCTCGCCACCGCTTTCAGTCGTGCACACGCCTCCCTGAAAAGGCCTCAATATTCCACCCGTTGTAAGATGGACCACGAACGGAGAATACCCGTGCATCGATAGAGAACCTTCAAACAAGTGAATTTTTTATCCAAAAAGATCTTGTCATTTCTACATAGCCAGAGCGACCATATTACGGTGAGCGCTTCTACCCTAAGAATGATTTTAAGCTTATTATCTATCCCGTTAAGCCAATTGCCAAATATATTAGCAACGGATGTGGGTTGATATAAGTTTGAAGCCATTTGGATAGCTGACCGAATAGAACGTGCAACCTTACAAGTGAAGAATAGATGTTTTATTGTCTCATCATGAGCACATGAAACACCTTTCTTACTCCCCTGCTAGTTGCGCTTGACAAGATTATCTTTCGTTAGAATGACACCTTTTTGAAGATACCATGCAAAGACTTTAATCTTTAAAGGTATCTTCATTTTCCATATTTTATAATTATCATCGACTGGTATTTCAGGTTGGACAAGCGCCCTATACATAGAATCCACAGAGAATTTTCCATCCCTATTGAGATTCCATCGAAACTCATCGTGACCTTGTGACAGTTGCACTACCGCTAACCGTTCTAGCAAGGCATTCCAAGACGCTAGTCTAGGACCGATTAAGTCTCTCCTAAATGCGATATTAGGGGGTGACTCTTGCATGACCGTGGCCAGCATATCTCCCTTATGTCGCACAATGTTATAAAGGGCCGGATATTGATCTCGGAGTGTGGTATTTCCTAGCCATATATTTTCCCAAAATCTTATCTCCGACCTGTCTTTAATCTTGAAAACTCCAAAGCGATAAAAGTCTTTCTTTGTCGCCATGAGACCAGCCCAAAAATGTGAATCTCCAGGCTTCCATACAACTTGGGATAACACTTTTGTGCCGATGTATTTTCGCTTAAGGAGCGTTTGCCAGACACCATCCGAAGTCAGTAACTTATATAGCCACTTACCAAGGAGAGCAGAGTTCTTGACCTGAAGGTCATGAATACCCACCCCCCTTGGTCCTTCGGACGGCAAACGACATTCCACCTGATCTGTCGATACTTCTTTTTCTCGTTATCCCCTTGCCAAAAGAATCTCGATCGGAAATAATGCAATCTATGTAAGACCCCTTTAGGTAGCTGAAAGAATGATATCATATACAGTACCATGTTGGTTAAAACTGAATTTATGAGTAACAATATTTCACCTAGGGACAACAACTTCCCTTTCCAGCTAGCTAGCCTTTTTTGCAAACGTTCTTCGACGTGCTTTCATTTCACATTAGTCCGTCTCCTATAATGTATGGGTATCCCCAAATACTTAATAGGGAATTGACCTTGCTCGCATCCGAATATCTCGGCATATTGAGCTGCTGCATCCTGAGCCTCGCCGAAACAAAACAATTCACTTTTATGGAAGTTAATCTTCAATCCGGATAACTGCTCGAATGCTGATAATATTAATTTCAGATTCACTGCTTTATCTAGATCATGTTCCATAACTTTTTTATAATAACTTTAATATAAAATTGTATTAAGGTTAAGACAGTTATTATTTTAAAACGAAGGAAGTCCTCCTTCCGATCCATAATAAGATCGCTCACTTAATACAAAGTTTGTACTAACTTAGTACAAAATGAGCGATCGGAATAGAAACTATCGCATTGTCGTGGTTTTAATCCGCTCTCGTGCAAGGCGACAGCAGTCCCAGCTCCCAAAACATACGAAGCTGTCACACGCATATATGGCTCGCAAAGTGCACACGTGCACACGTCCCTGCATGTCTGATGGAATTGACACGCAAGTTGACTCGTCAGATTTGGACGGCGCGGCGCACGTACGCATCCATGATCCATGCATGCACACCGGCATGGCAATGGCGCTAGCGCGGGCCCTGCCGCACCGGCCGCACGGCAACGATGCCCCGCCGTGCAAGCGAACCCGACCGTGCGTGCGCACCGGCCGCTGTCGCCGTCGTCGTCGTTCGTCGCCGTCCTCCCAGGCTCCCAGCTGCATGCAATGCAGGCGTAGCAGATCTAGAGAGTAGAGGCACCTGAGCCGGCCGGCACGGAGGGCAGCAGCGCCAGAGCGCGCGCAGGCGGCGCGGCATTGAATGCCCGCGCATGGGCCGTGCTGGCCTTGCTACAGCGTCTCGCCGGCGTGTGCGTGCAAGGGGAAGATCGAGGACGACGGTCACGGCAGAAGCCGCAGTGGCTGGCCCTGCGCTTGGGTGGCGCACACGCGAGCGTGGCAAGGGGCCCTTTGAGGCCAGTGCAAATAGTAGAGGGCGCGGGGGACGTGCATGCATCGGTTGCCGCGCCCACGGGAACGTCGCGGAAGTGGTTCGTTGTGCCATGGGAGTATCGAACCGTAAGCTCGTGCCATGTTGGATTTATCCTCAGAGATGACCGTTTTTCCTAACCCGGGAAACACTTGGCATTTGGCGTCTGATGCAACAAATACTTCTGCTTCGGTATAACCACCTAAATACATCAACAAATGAGACGTTTTCATACTCTTTCATACTAATAAATAATAGGATTTTTTTTTGTAAGATACGTTTCCGCGTTGATACACAGTCTGTGTATGTAGCGCTCTTGCATGGGACACGCATCGGCTCACGGGACTCAACTCACACCGTCTTCCATACCCTACTCTTCCTCGTCGCAGCCCACAAAGCTTACATCATCAGTCGACGATGGATCCATCCAGTGGCGAAGCTAGGATCAGAGAACGACTCAGGCAAGCCCCAGGCCGAGTACTAACTAGAGTACTAAACAGTGCAAAATCAACCACAGTAAAGGAAGAAATCCACTCCTATGACACAGGCCACCGCCAGCGCCAGGGCAGCCTGGGGCCTATCTCCAATGTTGGATCCATAGTGCTCAGAAGTGGACACCTCCACCCCGACACGGTTGCAGCGCACAATCTGGCATACGTTGTATCTCCAGACTGCTCTCAACTTTTGTTCTCTTTCTTCTTAATGTTTCAAACTCCTACCCGTAAGGGTTTTTTTGCGGGTAACCAAAAGGTTTACTTAAGTGTTAGTAACCAATCGAGACATGTTACTTAATGGGATATTTCGTTTCTTATGCGGTACGTATAACTTTGTGAACTTTTAGACTGGGTTTTTCATGTTTTTTGCCGACTTTTGTTCAGTTTTATTCTAGTTTTTTTCTTTTTCTTTTCTTTTCTTTTCTTTTCAATGCGTAAGTTTTTATAAAAATCAAGAAAATCGTGAACTTTTCTCCAATGTGAGAATATTTTCAAAATTCTCAAACTTTTTAAAATAATTATTTAAACTTTAAAAATATCAAATATCTTGCCATTTTTTTAAATCGAGGATTTCATTTTTCGGATATGCGAGCGCATGGGCTGGCTCAACAGGAGTCCGATAGGAGGGATGTCATCACCTGGTAGGGCCAGTGCATGGGAGTTTTATTTCGATTTTTTGCTTTGTTTTCTCTTTCTCCTTAATACATTTTTAAAATTTCTTATTGTTTTTAAAATTTCTTAAAAAATAAAATAATGGGCATACCAAGAAATTTTCTTGTTATTATATATTTTTCCAAAATTTAAAAATATCTGTAATTTCAAATAGTGTTCCCGTTTTTGATTTTCCACACATTTAAGAAACGTTTGCGTTTAAAAGTCGATAATTTGTTTAAAAAGTATAAGATTTCAAAAAAAATCAAAAATTTAAAAAAATGTTGGGAATTTTTAAAAAGGTTCAAGTTTTAAAATTTTCATACACAATCTAAAATTCATTTTTTTTGAAAATTTTCAAGAAATGATTAGGATATACAAATATGTTCAAGTTGATTGATAGTGACGGAAATTGCAAATAACAGAAGCATTCGAAACAAATTAGGAAAAACTCCGTACTCACACATGCATCCAACTGGTCTAGTTTGGCGCATTCCTCTAAATTGATGGTTTTTTACACTATGAATAAATGATTTCAACTACTCGCAGCAGCCTGGCATGGGAATAGGAGGTATCCATGCCAGTTTTGAGTGACTTCTGACGACGTTTGCAAGTTGCGATACGTCTAACAATTTATCGATCCTTTTTCATCAAGAAAAGTTCAAAAAAAATAAAAAAATGTCAAAAAATCAAAACAACTTTTTATGATGCCTTGAATTGGTCATAGAAGCTGATGAGGCAAATTGGGACCATTTAATGGATGTGAAAAAACAATGTGTTTTCAAACGAATCCTTTTGGTCTATCCGATCACCATTCGTTGACGACGGTCTATTTTTAGATATCTATGAACGACCCCCACTTTTGCAAGCAAGTGGGCATGCCTATGATAGGAATCAATGCTTGGTTTGAATAAATTTCGACACCGTATATAAGTTACGACACGTTTCTCCATTTATCGACTTTTTTAACAGAGAAAACTCTAGAAAATGCAAAAATATTTAAAATCTAAGCAACTTGGCATGGTGCATTGAAAGTGTCATACAAGACCATTAAAAAATTAGGGCCACTTAAGGGATGCCAAGAAACTAGAAACTCCCAAATGGACCCCCTTTTTTGGATCTCTCGGGACTGATCCCAACATTGTGACACGTCCATCCATTTATCAACCTTTTTTTATAGAGAAAACTTCATTTTTTTTCAAAACCCCAACAACTATGCATGGTCATTTGAATTGGTCATACAAGGTAATCAAAGAATTAAGGTTAATTTAAGTATGTCGAGAAACAACATGCTCTCAGACGGAGCCTTCTGGCCCTACCCAAACCATCAGTTCAACATGGTATATTTAAGAACCTTCCTTAAATGTCACTAATTTATGCAAGAAGGTGCGCATGCCAATGATAGGCATCCATAATATGTTTGAATGATTTCTGACACCGTATGCAAGATGAAACACATCCGACCATTTATCGCCTTTTTTGATCAAGAAAACTTAAAAAAAAATACTATAAAAATTGTAGAAAACCAATTTTTTTAACATGATGCCTTGAATTGGTCATACAACTTAATAAAAAATTGGAATAATTTTATGGACGTCAAGAAACAAATGCTCTCACACGAGACTTTTTGCCTATCCGGACACCCTACGTTGAACATAATTTTTTTTACAAATTCTTAAAAATATTATTTTAGTATTCCAATCAATATTTTAATTTTATGAACATGTTTAAAAAGGAATATAAAGCTCAAAAGGAGAAAAACAATGAATCAACGAAAAAACAGAGTAATTTTTGTTTCAAACAAAGTAAAAACAGAGTAAATGAGAAAAAAAAAGCTTCAGCCTTGGCCCAACGACTAGCTTGCTTTCCGTCTTGCCGGAGGTTGAGCTTTAGAGGGTGGGTTTCTCTTTAGGCAAGGACATCGTTCTCATCGCGCACTTGTTGGATTTTTTGAAATGTTTAAGTAATTTTTGAAGTTGCAAATATTTATATTTTGTGAATAACATTTAGAAAAACAAACTTTTTCTAAAATTTCGAACAAAGGGGAAAGTATTTTTTTAATAAAAAATAAGCAAAAAAGGAAACAAATAACAAAAAAAATAGTGGGTGTACAATCCAAGAGTTCGTCATGTATTACAAAAATGGTTATAGTACAATTTAAATAATGTTTATCATATATTAATAAAAAATTTAACGTATTTTTTTAAAAAAATAAGCATATCATAAAAGTATTCAATGTGTATTAAATAATTGTTCAATTTATGTCACAAAATTATTCTAAATGTATTTAGAATTATCCTGTAAAAAAATGTGATGTGTATTAAAAATATATTCACCATATATCACAAATATATTCAATATGTATTGAATTTTGTGTCAATATACATCACAACAAAAATCAATGTATATTAAAAAATATTCAATGGTCGAATTTCTCTATTTTTTTGTCAATGTATTTAGTTCATATATACTCATACAACCTATTAGTTAGCAGTTCAAGTGGTAAGGATCACGTACTTTCATCATAAGGTTACAAGTTTAAATCCTCGCTAGAGCTCCGTTTTTTTAGATTTTTGTAGTGGTTCGCTATGATGATAGGGAATGGGCCGGCGTCTCGCTATAATAATAGGAATGGGCCGACCCATCCATTGACTCCCTCTCCCAACGTACGCCATATACATTTCAGTTGGCGACCCATCGTACATACAAACTAGATCATTACGTTGCTGCACCCGTCCTATTTTACAATATATTGATAGGAATTTATGACGTGATTTTTTTCCATGAAGTGACCTTCAAAACAGCTTATGATGTCATGTCTATGAAGTTTTATGATAGGATAATATGATTTTTCCCTATATAAACTGATATAGGGTATGGAATTTTATTTTTTCATAAAGTTACTCATATATCAACAGTAATGAAAGTGAATAATCTAATTAGCTCTACAAGAGAGAACAAATAATTTAATTGGTATTGCTAAAAAATATGGAGGCATGCATAATGCACTAAGGTAAATGTTTTTTTTATTTTTCATATTATTTCGATCACATTGTTAGTGGATGTCCAAATCTTCAACAATAGCATGATGACAACAACAACTATATTTACACAGTAGCAAGAATAGCAGGAAAGCTCAGCATGAATAGCTGAAAACCTATGAAGGAAACCAAGCACCCAACCAGTAGCTAGAATTGTATAACCAGCACTGATGTCATCCTTATCAAAAGGGTAGAACGATACATGTATAAATTAACACACATATATGAAAGAGCTTATAATGGGCAGTTGGTACAACCCTGAAGGGTTAAAAAATTTCGAGAAGCCATGTCCACGGTTATGGACGACTTGAGACATACTCCTTGTTTTATAGATAACATCAACTGAATCATAACTAAAACTTGATCAACGTGTGAGTGCCTTGACTGCTTCTTCTTCATCGGGATGCGAAGATGAGGACAAGGATTGGATATGTGTTATGATTGCGTTAGTAGGTGGATAGCAGACTTGTTGGAGGTGATTCCTCATCGAATGCTTGACTTCTTATCTTACTCTTTAGATCGTTAGCCACTTCATATATGCTAGTGCGGCAGCAACCTCACCACTTACCCCATCCTTACCGTGAACTAATAGTTATCCTAGAATGACGAGTTATGAGGTCCTTGCTGAGTCCGTTGACCACAACAGTTGGATGTTGGGTACTTCTTTACTCATGATACTACTCCCAAACTCTTTTCACGGTTCTTGATCGACAACCGGTATGGTGATCGACGTTTCACGTGTAGACTCGACGATGACTAGTTAGGCGGATCCCGACGGAGGGCCTAGACCCGTGTGGTTAGGGAGCGATGCCTTTTCTCTTTGCCACTAGGCATTTGATTGTAGTCTGTACTCAGACATATATTTTCCACTGATTTATTGTATTAAGGCATTTGTATGCCGATTGTATGAGATGTTGTATCCTTGTAGCTGTAATGTTGTGATATCATGTTGAAATCCGAGACATATGGCTTTGTCATATGTCGCGGTGGGTCTGATATATGCTTCGTCCTCGAGTTTGGACGGAAACATCCAGATCTGAAAGAGTACCGCATATCGGGTCTTACAACTTGATATCAGAGCCTTACCGTCTGTAGGATCCCTTTACTAGTCGAAGTTTAGTCTAGACAAAAACTATTTTTTAGTTACTAAGTTAGTTATCGGAGAGTAGGATTCTTTCTACTCCTTATCCACTCCCTCTGGTAAGGAAGTGCGACATAATTATTTTCTCCTTCAACTTATCCTTTTCAAAACCAAATCTAGGTTCTCGTTTAGGAGATTTCAGTCGGACCAATACTTTATCAGCAGTGGGTTGGTCGGCGTACTTCGAATTGGCTGAGCATGGCTCGTGGGCTTGTCGCTCTACCTCGACAAAATCGCGGCCCACGTGAAACAATGAACCAGGTTGCCTGGTTATTATCCAACTAATGGATTTTGAGCCTCCCGCTTCGGCTGTCCCCCTTTGTCCGCTTGAGTCGGCACTGTGTGTGGGTCCTCTGTCCCATCTCGTTGTCCAGGTTTTCGCACCTTCCTTAGTGATGTTATTGTACAAATACTGGTATGGTATTGTTTCTATTCAGATTCTCATTTTCGTGGTGTCCAATAGCACCTAGGTACACTTATTCCAGAAACTTCGAGTTTCTTTCCCCGAGTGGAATCGATTTTGTTGCGATATCCCCTCGTTTATTCCAAGCTTGCTCTCGGTCAGTTTCCCGCACCTATGGAAGTTTCTTCTCAGATATCGGCATCTCCAGTCAGGTTGGATCCTCACGGAGAAAACATCATTGTCACGATGAGCAAAGCCTTTGTTGGTGGTGTCGGGGAGTTTCACCTCTCGATCTTCCTTCTTGCAACATCTCGGTCCCTTCCCCCGGGGTTATGCCGGATCTTGGGACGGGATCCTCTGTTGGTGGTGGAGAGTTGTAACAGCCTAAAACTAACAAAATCTAGAAAAGATGTGCATTTTTATTTTTCCCATTGGGGATAAAATTTGCACATTTTTTGCCATAATCCACGTTACAGAAAAATGCCCAAGCATTTTTCATGTTATGTAAAAGGATTATTTCCATTTCTTTCATCTGTCCTTTTCTAGCCGTTGCCATTTCTTTGCTATCTTTTAATAAAGAAGAAATGCAGAGGTTTTGTTCCAGTGGCATTGGGCCCTTTCTCCTCTCATCCATCCTAAACTCCTCTCCAATCCATCCCATACAACAGCCAAACCTCCCTGGCCCCACCTGTCATCCCCTCTCCCTCTCCTTCTCCCTGACCTTTTCCCTCTCAACAGAGAAAAGTAGAGAGAGGTCGGCGAGGAGCCCTCCTGGAAGCCTCTCTCCCCCTCCCTTCTTAAGCCCTCTCATCCCCTCTCGTCTAGGGTTCCTCTTCCCCGCCGCCATCTCTCCACCCCCCTCTTCTCCTCCCCTATTTCCTCCTCTTGGCGCCATGGAAAGGGAGCCCTGGAGGTCCAATTTTTTCCATCGGTGTCCTTCCCGCCATGAACACCGTCGAAGCCGGCATCCTCTATGGCCTAGTGCGCGCCCCCGAGCGTGGGAACCCGAGGCCGGCGAGCCCCGATCGTCAAGCCAACGTCTTTTTCTCGCGGCCCGGTGACGTCCTCCACACCATCGGCGTCTTCTTCCTCGTCTCCGAGCCAACGATCGTCGCCGAGCCCGTTCTCCTGCAGCCTCCCGAGCCAAGATCGACACCGTCGCCTTCTGATACGTCCAAAATGCATCACTATTTTATATAGTAATTCATCCCTATTCATTGATATATTTCATGTTATGATGCTATTCTTATGTTGTTTTGGCTTGTTTCACACAGTTTGCAACTTTTCGATGCCGAAGCAGCAGACGAAGGATTCAACGGTAAAAAGTGGATGCAGAGTTGCTGAATCAGAAGACCTCCAAATTACCCGAAAATCGACGGAGGCCATTTTCCGGAATAATGACAGGGACACGCAAAACGGAGACCAGAGGGGGGCCACCAGGAGCCCAGGCGCCCCCCTGGCGCGGCCCCACCCCTGGCCGCGTCGGGTGGCCGCCTGGACCCCTGGGGCCACCCCAGGATCCACCCTCTGCCCTTAAGTATCTTATGGCGAAGAAGGATGCCAAACCAAGGCTCATCAGGTGGGTACTCCTTCTTCAAGAATTTGATTTACAGATTGTTGATAGGAAAGGAGTAGACAATCCAGTGGCGGATAATCTTTCAAGGATGGAAGATATACCACATGATCCCATTCCAGTCAACGACAGCTTTCCAGACGAATAGCCGTTGTAAAAGTACAGTCTCTCTCCGATCCTTGGTTTGCAGATTATGCTAATTTTATCGTTGCAAAGTATTTTCCCCCAGGTCTAACATTTCAGCAAAGGAAGAAGTTCTTCCATGATTTTAGGAATTACTTTTGGGATGACCCTCATGTTTTCAAAGAAGGTCCGTACGGGATCGCGAGAAGATGCATACCGGAACACGAGCAGGAGGACATTCTCAGACAATGTCATGATACTCCCTACAGAGGACATCATGCCGGTGAGAGGACCGCACATAAGGATCTCTAGTCAGGTTTTTATTGGCATACTCTCTTTAAAGATGCTAGAAATTATGTTTTATCTTGTGATAAGTGTCAGATAGTTGGTAATATTAGTAGGAGGAATGAGATGCCTATGAATTACTCTCTAGTGATTGATCCTTTTGATTGTTGGGGTTTTGATTTTATGGGTCCTTTTCCTCCCTCACACAAGTACACTCACATTTTAGTAGCTGTTGATTATGTAACCAAGTGGGTTGAAGCAATCCTCACTAAGAGTGTTGATCACAAGACATATTTGAAAATGCTCAAAGATGTAATTTTCCCTAGGTTTGGTGTACCAAGGTACCTCATGAAAGATGGAAGATCACACTTCACGCATGGAGCTTTTAGAAAAGCTCTAGTCAAGTACGATGTCAATCATAGAATTGCTTCACCGTACCATCCTCAAACTAGTGCGCAAGTTGAGCTCACCAATAGAGAGATCAAGTTGATCTTGCAAAAGATAGTTAACAGTTCTAGGAAGGACTGGTCAAAGAAGTTATGAGATGCTTTGTGGGCATATAGAACTGCTTACAAGAACCCCATGGGCATGTCTCCGTATAAGATGGTCTATGGAAAGACTTGCCATTTGCCATTAGAATTAGAACACAAAGCTTTTTAGGACGTTAGAGAGCTTAATGCTGACACGAAGTTAGCTGGTGAAAAGCGTCTCATGAACTTGAGTTCTCTAGATGAGTGGAGAAGTGAAGCTTACGAGTGTGCTAAAATGTTTAAGGAAAAGGTAAAGAAGTGGCATGATAGAAGGATTCTGAAACGTGAATTTAATGTTGGTGATAAAGTTCTGTTGTCTAGATCTCGTTTCAGGTTTTCTCCAGGTAAACTACTTTCCAGATGGTGATGGCGTGGAAGTGGTAATGGCTCCTCACCCTTCGTTGGTTACCCCAAGTGGAAGTTGAGATGTAGGATAGCAACAAATTTCCCGTATGTAGAGGATAGGGTTTGTCTCCCGTAGGACTCCGACAATGATAAGTAGGTGTCAGCGGCGCACCTGACGCGGACCTGCACATGATACAATTAACTTTGCTCCCAACGAAATTCAGAGAGGTTGTCAATCTCTCCGGTCTTGTTGTTTACAAAGGGTCAAACACACAAGGGATAATGATAATGATAGCAACTGAAAGTAAATACTGAAAAGGAAATAGGCTTGTAGACAATGATGAGAATATGGACCGGGGTCCCGTGATGTTCACTAGTGATGTCTCTCTCCCAAAAGACGATAAAACTGCTATGCGAGGTAAACAAATTACAGATGGCAAATTGACAGGATTATAAACGCACCGCAATGCTAACTATATTACAAAAGAAAGGAAGAGGCTCATAAGCATGGGCAGTACGCCAAAATAAGTAGACCGAAATCCATCTACATCTACTACTAATCATCCACCTTGAGATATCTATCCAGAACATCTCGCTGGTATTAAGTTGCGAGTCCCACCCAAAGTGTAAGCCCAAAGCAACAGACAACTGCATTAAAAGAACTTTGCATAAAGTAAACAATCCTTGCAACCGCGGTTACAAGCACCATTGTTTTCCCCCTTGTGGCCACAACACATCCCCTTGACTCATGTTTCTTTCACTCAAGTCGTCAAGCGTGTCATCAGGGGTCATGTACCCACAATCGAGCATAACGTTCCCTCTTGGAGTCACTATCGACCACTTGGCCAAAGCAATAAACAACAACGGAGAACATGCAAGAATTACTTAGGAACAAAAATATAAGAGATCAAAACCAAATATATTACTGTATCACGATCTGAACATAATCTCATAATCCATTGGATCCCATCAAACTCAACATAGCAACAACAAAAGAATTACATATGTGACTCGATCATGTAGGGCACCTCACGAGGTCTAAACCATGAAGAACAAAGAGGGGAGGAGAACATCACATAGCTACTGATCACGGACCCATGGTCCAAGGTAGAGTACTCACGGCACATCCGGGAAGCGCCCATGGTGGAGGAGAAGCTGCCGGAGGTCGATCCTCCCTCCGGCAGGGTGCTGGGAAGGGTCCTGACGGTGCTCCCGATCTTGGAAGGGCGGCGGCGGCGGAACAGAGGCGAGATTGGAAAATAGGTTTCTGTCCTCGGAGTTTTCCCGTCACGAGAAATAAATAGGCAAAGGGGGCAGCCAGGGGCCCCACCAGGGGTCCAGGCGCCCCCTAGTGCGGCCAGGCCCCTGGCCGCGCCAGGTTGCCGCCTGGGCCCCTGGTGGTGGCCCTCTGGCCCCACTTGGGTGCTTCTGGAAGATTCCGTTACGCTGATTTTTTATCCGATTTTCCCGAATTTTTGGAGCACTTTTAATATGGGGGAAACCTGGAATAGAAAAATAGCAGAAAACAGAAACTGGCACTAGGGTGCACTGAGTTAGTAGGTTAGTCCAAATATGATCAAAAGTATATGAAAGTGTAACTAGATCATAGCAATATCACACAAAACATGCATGGAGCGAGCATAAATTATCGACACGTTTGAGACGTATCAACATCCCCAAGCTTAATTCCTGCTCGTCCTCGAGTAGGTAAATGATAACAGGCATAATTTCTGTGGTGACATGCTAGCAACCATATAAGAACTTTGAAAAGTAAAGTAATCAAGGTATGTAATTCAATTCAAGTCGTAACATGCAAGAGTCTATATTAGAATTGAAACAAGCAACGAAAGAACATTAGGTGCAAGAGCTCTTGCTGTCCGTGACCCGAATGTATCCAGATGGTGTTTGCGTGCAAGAAGGGGGATAGGGAATACGATTAAAAATATGTTTTTGTGTTGAGAACTCAATCTACTAAAGTTTCACACTTGGTATTCTTTGAAATATTATCTTGACTCGTCCCCAGACCACTAGCCAGGTACAAGTCAATTTGATCCACTCCTTTTCGATATTTTGAGCACTCATGCAATGGATGAGCGTAAGCACGAGAGTTGACACTTAGGATGGAAAAGAGAGAATATGGTGGAGGAGGAAGACAAAAAGGATGAAAAAGGCTCACATCAATGAGGACAATCATAGGCGAGAAGGCAAAATGATAAATATGATGTGAGGAGTAGGGATTGCCATGCAACGGATGCACATATGAGCTGAAAAGCTCTCCAATGGAACTAGTGGGGCTGTATCTAACTTGCTCGCTCATGAAGACCTAGAGCTCTTTTGAGGAGGCTCATCCTTGGAATATGCAAGCCAAGTTCTATAGTGTGAAGGTCCCCACATAGCTATATGCATGATCATCTCTATGGAGTAAAAGGATAGTAGTGTTGCCCCTTTCTCTCTTTTTATTTCTTTTTCTCTTTTTCTATTTTTTCTATTTTTCTGGTGGCCTCAATGGCTCTTTCTATTTAACTCTCATTTGTCCTCTTTGGGATCTTTTATTTTGTCCGCTTTGGGACCTTTTCCTTACTTAAGGGCAACACTCTAATTTACAAGAGGGTATAGAAGATCTTTCACACTTTACAAGGTACTCAAATCATAAAGAAGATGTAGCTATCATGATGTATGCAATGTATGCCGCTGCCAGTGTAGCAGGAACATGTATGACATGAAGATCAAGTCATGAAGAGGTGGAAGTTGCATGGCAATTGATGTCTACACACGCTTCTATTCTTGTAGACTATGTTGGGCCTCCAAGCGCAGAGGTTTGTAGGACAACAACAATTTCCCTCAAGTGGATGACCTAAGGTTTATCGAACTCAGGGAAGTAGAGATTGAAGATGGTCTCTCTCAAGCAACCCTGCAATTAAGATACAAGAAGTCTTTTGTGTCACCAACACACCTAATATAACTAGGAGTTGTATAGGTGCACTAGTTCGGCGAAGAGATGATAAAATACGAGTGATAGGTGTGGCAAAGCAAGGTAATATAAATCTGTAATAAAAAGTGCAGCAAGCAAACATGTGACAAAAGTGAGCACAAACGGTGTAACAATGGTGGAAACAAGGCCTAGGCTTCATACTTTCACTAGTGGCAACTCTCAATAACATTAACATAGTCTAATCACATGATATTTCCCATAAAACATGCAATGGAGACGCACTCGGAGGTCATTCCTTTGTGGTCAAGAGAGGACGAGAATTATGTAGGGCTACAAAAGCACACCTCAAAGTTCGTAGTTCTCAATCTATGGATTTCCCAATGTCACCGCGGCCATCCAAAGAGAGTACCACAATCACCACAATATATCTCAAGGATAGTCAAAGACAAGCACCAAGAGACTCTCAATCTTCAATCAACACACAAAAGAGGAAATTACTCATGATAATATTCTTCTAACCCATGTCCAATAGAGCGCTATGACCTTGGTCTCGGGGATTATACTAGATAAGATCAATTGAGTACATCAATCCAGTACATAGAGGAAGGGGAAATATCATGGGATCACCCTAGATTAACATAGCCTATGATCACAACGAAGATCACATCATGGGAGAGAGAGAAGAACACATAGCTACTGGTGAAACCTCAGACCCGAGGGAGAACTACTCCCTCTTCATGGAGGGAGGAAGCAACGTCGATGGAGATGAATCCGGGCACTTCCCCGTCCCGGCAGGGTGCCGACACAGGAATTCTGGTCCCCCGAAGCTTGTTGGCGATGGCGGCGGAGATCGGAATCTGTAACATCCAAATTTTCTAAATTCGGATGTTAATAGATCATCAAATGCATCTCATGTTGTTTCCGCATTTTTCTGGAGTTTAAAAAAAATATTTTAAACATTTTCAACTTAAGGCAATTTATTGCAGAGGATATAATATGACTTATCCCAATTTTTAAATTGTTGGAAAATAGTTTAAAATATTTTTGGAGACATTTTAAATTTACTTTGGGGTTATAAATAATTTATAAAACTATTTTGGGAATTTATTTATGCTCCGGAAAAGTTTTAAAATCATTCTCGGAGTGTTTCAGTATTTTTAAATTGCCGGAAAAGTATTTAAAAATATTCAAAAATAAGTTGCAAAGTTTTTATTTTTATTTAATATTTTGGTAATGCCAAAAATTCAATCATACTATTTTAAAAGTTTTGGTGAAAACGGAAATTAAAAATATTTATCCGTTATTTTTCTAAAACTGTTTTGGGCCTAATGGGCATGTTCTGTTTTTTTTTCCGGCTGGACGATTTCGAATTTATTTCGGATTAATTTTTTTTTCCATAGCGGGTTATAAAAACGTCCGCGGATTAGGTTTTTTTTTCGCCCGACCCGCGAACCCGCCTCGCGCCGCCGCCGCCCGGAACCCGCTGCCTCGCGCCGCCGCCGCGCCGTCACGGATCGCCGCCGCCCGACGCCGGTGAGTCCCGCGCCGCCGCCGTCCTCGCACCGCCGCCGTCCCCCGCCGCCCCGTCGCGCCGCCGCCCCGTCGCGCCGCCGGGCAGCCGCCGCCGCCGGCAGCCGCCGCGCACCGCTCCGCCGGCCAGCCGGTCAAACGCCGGCCAGATCTGGTCAAAGCCGGCCGGGGACCCGATCGCGTTTTTCGCATTTATTTTAATTACGGATGGGTCCTTTTTGCAGTATAGACCCCGATTTCACCCGGTACCGTTTTCGCGAGTACTTTTTAACCGTAGCTCGGAAACGAGTGATTCCAGTTGCCTTGCGACTGTGTTGAAAAGTTCTAGCCAGTAGACTAAGTTTTATAGAAGTTTGAAGTTTTAAAATTTGAATCCCAAGCGAAATCAAATTTGAACTTCCGGTAGCCGTATCTTTTTAACGGTGCGCCCGTTTGTGCCGTTTCTTTTGCGGTGACTTTATTTTGTCGAGTACTTTGAGTTTAGCTTCTGTTAGGCAAGTTTTGCTACTGTTCTTTGTATGTTTATTACTATTTGTGCATATTTGTATTGAATATATGTTGATTGGTGCTATGTTTGCTCGTATAGATTGTTCGGAGTGCGCCGCATCGTTTTGTGAGGATTGTGATCGTCAGGATCAGGAAGAAGGCAAGTGATGCTTTGACCATACTCATACCTATAATTTTCTATATGCATTATGTTAAGAATATCACCTTATCGCATGATTGGTAGTTTACTTTACTGTTGCTGCAAAACCAGTTAGGATAGCCACATGTCTTGACTTGTATTTGTAGATCAACCTAGCACCTGTTGTTCTTTATTGCTATGCTTTGTAGACGTGGTTTGGGTTGTGATAATTCATGGAGTGCATGTGAGCTATTAATAATTTATGTAGCAACTTTATTATAAATATAAATCACTTCTGGACGGGCGGGTTGCATCCTGGTGGTTGTGCCTTGTCTAAGGACAGTGCCGGGGTTAAATGCACCCAATGGTTGTTTTGGTGGTGAACCGGGTGCGACATGGTGTCTACCCTCTGAACGCAGTGGGCGCCGTCCAGGCTCAAAAAGATCAGACAGGCAATATGACTAGTAGCTTCCGTGTACAACCACTGGCTATATGGGCTCTTGCTTAGCATGAGCACGTTGTGGGGAACCTGGCCCTGGTAGCTAGCTGATGTAGATGTGTGTTAGGTGTACCGGCTACCAAAGGGTGGACGCAACCTCTTCGGAAAGTCTTCGTCTCAATATTCGGGTTGAGTCCAGTGGGGAACGTGTACAACCTCTGCAGAGCGTATAAACTGATCATGATTAGCCGTGTCCACGGTTACGGACGAACCTTGAGCAACTAGTCAGTAATGTTGATGAATGATCTTGACAGATGAACACTTAATAATAATTTGGTGGGAAAGATTAGCATGGGTTGTTGTGTGTTTCAGGAAGAACTCAACTTAAATTTTTGACTAGTTTAGTTCAGGAGAAAATTGGCTTTCTGCAAAACAAAACCATAAGCCTTTTCCTTTGACCCACCTTGCATGTAGATGTAGGTCCTTTATATATACCTTTTCCGTGTCACTTGCCGTACAAATCAGATGTACTGACCCATTGTCGGGCTGTAACCTTTGGTGTTGCAGGTTTTTCAGACGACCAGTAAGGTGCGTTTAGGGTTGCGGGTCTACACTTAGCATGTTCGCTTGTGGCTGTTGATGTGACTCCACGTTACTACTTTTGCTTCCGCTATATTTATGTTGAATAAGCTAGCCTTGAGCATTGCAACTTGTTATTTGTTTTACTCTGGATCATACGTTGTACTCCCTTCGATCCATAATAAGTGTCGTAAATTTTGTACTAAGCTAGTACAAACTTTGTACTAGATGAGCGACACTTATTATGGATCGGAGGGAGTAATAATGATGCACTTGTACTTTGATGTACATCTATGATACTGTGTGTGCTAGCGAGCTCGATCCAGGGACTGACGCTTGATCACAGAGACTTCAATTCTATGTGAATTGGGTCGTTACAGATGGTATCAGAGCAGTGTGTTGACTGTAGGACGTGACCCTAGAAAATGGATTAGAAAAGCCATAGGAATAAAAATATTACTTTACATCACTCTGTCTTGTACTTACTTACCTTCTCTATCTCGTATTCATACCTGTTCTAATCTTGCCTTTCCTCTCTTTGATTATAGATGACCACTTTGTCATACCGCGCTATGGCGTTTGGACCTAAGCTCAGGGGGATTTTCCACTACCTGAACATCTACGCGCCAGTCTTTCAGCCGGACATAGTGGAGACAAGGGGAGCCGATGACTGCTGGCAAGTGGAGACTTTTATCCTAGGAAGCATGACGGGATAAAGGGTGATCATGGAGTCATTCGAGGTGCATGCCCAGGAGAAGGAGCAGTGTGTGCGCATAGCCTCTTACATAGCTCTTGGACGCATCGTTGAGACGTATGCCACCCAGCTAAAGGGTACGGTGTACGCGGAGATGACCATGATCCTTCCATCGGGGAACATATGTCCAAAGAAGTTCAAGTATGTGCCTGGGGCCATTTGGCCAGGTACAACTAGCTACTTCATCCAGAGTCTGGAGAAGCATATCCATAGCCTGGAGAAGGACACTCAGTCAGACCTCTACACCATCACTGAGTTGCAGCAAAAGAACACCAAGCTCAAGAGGGACGCCAACAAGCTGAAGAAGGAGAGGGTGGAGATGCAAGCAGAGATAAAGAGGCTGAAGGAGAAGATGAAGGCAAATGGAATTGAAGAACAAGAAGAGGAACCAGAAGTAGAGACCTCGGCAGAAGAAGATGAACCGAGTCCCAAAAGGCGCAACCGCATTAGCGGGCGCAAATACCGCATGCTGTTTAGCAAAGACAGCATTCGAAATTACTTCACTGGCAATTAGTTTACTACCGTTATCGTGTTAGCGTATTTGACCATGTCGACTTATTCGGTATGGCAATACTAGGTTGCTTGATATACTCTTATATTATTCGTGGTTGTGTTGAGGATCTTATATCAGTTATACAATATATTTTAAACTATATGGTGTGATATGTGATGGTTTTTCGTATGACTGCATTGGTTGATGATTGTTATATGTTTGATGCTATGGTGATATTGTTTGGTGAAGTTGATTGGTGATATATGTATTGTATATATAATGCTTGCCATGATCATCATAAGCATATGGGGTAGGATATATTTCCCTAGCTACTTTCTGTCTACAACTTACCTATTCTTACCCAACAGATGCCGCTGAGACGTGATCCCACGGGGAATGGGAACAACAACAATGAAGTGCCAGCTTATATGCAATAGTTACTTCAAGGACAAGCTCAGTTGATCCAGTTGCTCACTCAGAATATGGAAAACAACAACAATGCGCCACCACTACCACCTGTGGACACGCTTGCGAGGTTCCTGAGGTTGAATCCTCAGAGGTTCTCTAGCACTCCTGAGACCATAGTGGAGGATGACTGGCTTCGTTCAGTGGGCCAGAACATGGAGACAGTTGGCTGTACTCAGGCAGAGAGGGTCACATTTGCTGGAGGGTCCTGCCACAGCATGGTGGGACAACTACTTGGTGACTTATCCCATCGACACCGTCACTTGGGTGCAGTTTCAGTCTGCTTTTCGCACCGCACATGTTTCAGCAGGCGCCATGAGCTTGAAGAAGAAGGAGTTCCGCAGTTTGCGTCAGGGAGGCCGTTCAGTGGCCGAGTAAGTTGAGGTGTTCAACAAGCTTGCCAGATATGCTCCAGATGATGTCAGGAATGATGCAGCAAGGCAGGAGAAGTTCTTGGAGGGGCTGAATGATGAGTTGGGAGTCCAGTTGACAGTGGCTACTTTTGCTAACTACCAGGGGCTCATAGACAAAGCTATTGTGTTGGAAGGCAAGCAGCAGGCCATTGAGAATCGCAAGAGGAAGTACAACAACAACAATGGTGGTGATGGCTTCTCGCCCCTTCGTTGGTTTCCCCAAGTGTAAGGTTGAGATGTAGTGCAGCAACAGTTTTCCCTCGGTGAAGATACCAAGGTTTGTCTCCAGCAGGACTCCAGAGATGATAAGTAGGTGTCAGCGGCGCAACTGACGCGGACCTGCACACAGACACAGATAACTTTGTTCCCAACGAAGTTCAGAGAGGTTGTCAATCTCTCCGGTCTTTTTGTTTACAAAGGATAAAATGCAAGGGATAATGATAGCAAATAAAAGAGGTAAAGTAAATGTAGAGTGGAAAAAGTGATAAGGATATGGACCCGGATCCGTGATGTTCGCTAGTGATGTCTCTCTCCCAAAAGACGATAAAACTGCTATGCGAGGTAAACAAATTACAGAAAGGCAATTGACAGGATTATGAACGCACCGCAATGCTAACTATGCTACAAAATAAAGGAAGAGGTTCAAAAGCACGGGAAGTACGCCAAAGTAAGTAGACCGAAATCCATCTGCATCTACTACTAATCATCCACCTTGAGATATCTATCCAGAACATCTTGCTGGTATTAAGTTGCGAGCCCCACCCAAATTGTAAACCCAAAGCAACAGACAACTGCATTAAAAAGAACTTTGCGTAAAGTAAACAATCCTTGCAACCGCGGTTACAAGCACCGTTGTTTTCCCCCTTGTGGCAACAACACATCCCCTAGACTCATGTTTCTGTCACTCAAGCATGTCATCGGGGAGGCATGAACCCACAATCTAGCACAACGCTCCCTCTTGGAGTCACTACCTACTACTTGGCCAAAGCAATAAACAACAACGGAGAGCATGCAAGAATTACTTAGGAACAAAAATATAAGAGATAAAAACCAAATATATTACTCTATCACAATCTGAACATAATCTCATAATCCATCAGATCCGATCAAACTCAACATAGCAATAGCAGAAATATTACAAAGGTGCCTCGATCATGTAGGGCAGCTCACGAGGTCTAAACAATGAAGATCAAAGAGGGGAGGAGAACATCACATAGCTACTGATCACGGACCCATGGTCCAAGGAAAACTACTCACGAGACATCCGGGGAGCATCCATGGTGGAGAGGAGACTCCCGGAGGTCAATCCTCCCTCCGGCAGGGTGCCGGGAAGTGGTCTTCTGGTGCTCCCGATCTTCGGAAGTGCGACGGCGGCGGAACAGAGGCGAGTTCGCGGAATAGGGTTCTCGTTCTGGAGTTTTCCCATGAAGGGGGATAAATAGGCGAAAGGGGACAACCAGAAGTGGGCCAGGGGCCCCAGGCGTCCCCCTGGCGCGGCCAGGGGTGGGGCCGCGCCTGGTGGCCGCCTGGGGCCCCCTGGCTCCCCTCTGGCCCCTCCCGGGATCTTCTCGAAGCTTCCGTCACGCTGATTTTTGATCTGAATTATCCCGAATTTTTCTGGCACTTTTTATATGGTGGAAATTGAAATAGAAAAACAGCAGAAAACAGGAACTGGCACTGGGGTGCACTGAGTTAATAGGTTAGTCCAAATATGATCAAAAGTGTATGAAAGTGTATCTAGATCATAGCGATATCACACAAAACATGCATGGAGCAAGCAGAAATTATCGATACGTTTTGGACGTATGAACATCCCCAAGCTTAATTCCTGCTCGTCCTCGAGTAGGTAAATGATAACAAGCATAATTTCTGTGGTGACATGCTAGCAACCATAAAAGAACTTTGAAAAGTAAAGCAATCAAGGTTAGAGATTCAATTCAAGTCATAACAGGAAAGAGTCTATATTAGCATTGAAACAAGTAACAAAAGAACAAAAGGTGCAAGAGCTCTCGCTGTCTGTGACTCGAATGTCTCCAAATGGTGTTTGCGTGCAAGAAAGGAGGATAGGGAATACGAGAGAAAAAAAGTATTTTTGTTGAGAACTCAATCTACTAAAGTTTCACACTTGGTCCTCTTTGGAATCTTATCTTGACTCGTCCCCAGACCACTAGCCAGGTACAAGTCAATTTGATCCACTCCTTTTCGATATTTTGAGCACTCATGCAATGGATGAGCGTAAGCACGAGAGTTTACACTTAGGATGTAAAAGAGAGAAATATGGTGGAGGAGGAAGACAAAAAGGATGAGAAAGGCTCACATCAATGAGGAATATCATAGGCAAGAGATGCCAAATGATAGGTATGATGTGAGGAGTAGGGATTGCCATGCAACGGATGCACATACGAGCTAAGAAGCTCTCCAAACTATATGCAAAAAGATCATCTCTATGGAGTACAAGGATATAAAGGGAGTACTAGTGTGGATCTCTCAAAAGGATAGTAGTGTTGCCCCACTCTCTCTTTTTATTTCTTTTTCTCTTTTTTCTATTTTTTTGTATTTTTTGGTGGCCTCAATGGCTCTTTCTATCTAACTCTCATTTGTCCTCTTTGGGATCTTTTATTTTGTCTACGTTGGGATCTTTTCCTCACTTAAGGGCAACACTCTATTTTACAAGAAGGTAAAGGAGATCTTTCACACTTTACAAGGTACTCAAAATCATAAAGAAGATGTAACTATCATGATGTATGCAATGTATGTCGCTGCCACTGTAGCAGGAACATGTATGACATGAAGATCAAGTCATGAAGAGGTGGATGTTGCATGGCAATGTAACTCGGAAAGGCTATGGAAATGCCTTGATAGGTAGGTATGGTGGCTGTTTTGAGGAAGGATAAAGGGAGCCTTATGATGACAGAGTGTATCATGCCAAGGGTTTGGATGTACCGGCGAAGGTGGACACCAACTCTCGGAGTGAGAAGAAGGCAATGCACGACACGGGAAAAGCTAGCAAAATATGGGAAGGTGGAAGTGTCAACTCTCAATACTTACATTAGTCCGAAGAACTCATGCACTTATTATCGGTAACTCTCAATCCAATGATGAGGTTTCACAAAGAGACAAGTACCCCGAGGAGGAGTGTATGGGGGTTTGGTTATCCTTGCGCATCATCGACTCATGGTACATGAGTGTACTCTAATATTCGACTCCTCAGAAGATTAGTGATCTATCTAGTAGCTAGAGTTCTCAACTAGTTTGGTAGGTTTTGAAAATAAACACGGAGTGCCCAAAATACGACACCTATCACTAATAGGCAAGAGCTCTTGACACCAAAAGTCCAAACATTACTCACAACAATGCCTCAAAACTATTGCAAGCTACTACTAAAATTAAATAGCAACCTCAATTACCTACTTTCAAGACAAAACACAACTCATTGCAACAACCAACTCTCTTAACAAGATAAACATGAAAACTAAAAGAGTTGCAACAACAAACTAAACAAAAGCCAAAGCTCTTGCTAAAGACAAACTAAAACTAAAACTAAACATGGCAGTAGCTATGAAAAGATAAAGAACACACAACAGCAAAAAGATAAGAAGGAAAAATCCTATGATGTGTTCTAGATTTTGAAAGTGGAGCGTGTCTCTCTCCCACACAAAGTAAGAAAGGATCTAACTTGTTATTAACAGAAATAAAAGCTAAAGAAACTAAAAATAAAACCTAAGAGCGAGACGCTCCAAGCATAGCACATAACGCATGAAGTGATAAAAATATAGTGAGACAAAGGACGAACTGATGATTGTTGATGGAGAAGGGGATGCACGGGGGCATCTCCAAGCTGATACGCTTGAGTCTCCTTGAATATTTATTGGGGATGCATGGGGGCATCCCCAAGCTTGAGCGCTTGACACTCCTGGATCTTCTTTCATCATCTTCCATCGCACACTTGAAAACTCCCATCATACATAACTCATCATAAGCTGATTAGAGAGGTTAGTAACCTTAATAAATATTTTTTCTCCACTGGGTATAAAGATAATATTGAAGAGCTACTGTTTCCCAAGAGTTCCAAAGAGTTTTTGCAAAGAAAAGGCAAGCTTAAGGTTTGCAAAAATAAGGAGAAACAAAACGTGGCAGAATCTGTGAAAAACAGTACAGAAGATAGTAAAGAATTTTTAGGGATACTTCTGCAACTCAAATAAAAAAACTCAGAACATACAGAAGTTTCGTAATTGTATAGAGCATACTGTGTAAAAAATTCAGCTTAAAAAGATGAACTGGGATTTTTCTGGAATTTTTCTGGTCACGAGGACAGAATCTGTTTTCTGGACAGCATGTCACAACTTTTACTTCCCTTGCCGTAAGAGGCTATAACTTGGCACAAAGCTGAAAAATAAAGATACAATGATGTTGCTACAGAAGTAAAAATCATCAAGACACAACAAAAGAAAAAAAGAAAAACCTAAATTCGTTGCGGGCTGCCTCCCGAAAGCGCTTCTTTAAAGCCATTAGCTAGGCATAATGCAAATAGAAGAATCAAGTTTTATCAAGAGAAAGAGAATAACTAGCCCATGTAACGGACTCAAAAGGTAACTTGATTTTCTTTCTAGGGAAGTGTTCCATCCCCTTATTGAATGGGAATTGAAATTTTATATTCCCCTCTTTCATGTCAATAACCGCACCTACGGTGCGAAGAAAAGGACGTCCCAAAATAATTGGACATAAAGGTTCACACTCTATATCCATAAAAATAAAATCAACGGGAACATAGTTGTCATTGATAATGATAAGAACATCTTTGACCTTCCCCAAAGGTTTCTTTATGGAAGAATCAACAAGACGAACACCAAAAGAACAAGGCTCAAAAGGTTTCAATTCAAACATATCAAATATTCTTTTGGGCATAACAGAGGTACTAGCTCCAACATCACATAAAGCATAGCAAGAGAAGTTATTCAATTAAATTTTGATCATAGGATCCCAAACATCATCTAGCTTCCTAGGTATGGAGGCTTCTAATCTAAGCTTCTGGTCCCTAGCTTTGATAAGAGCATTTGTGATATGCTCCGTGAAGGCAAGATTAAGTGTTCTAGTGTGGGGGTCTCTAGACATTTTGTGTAACAAGCTAATAACTTCTGAGAGGGTACAACTATCAAAATCAATATCACTACTATCAAAGGCGGTAGTAGTGTCATCTAGGCTCACTTGTTTGAAACCCTCTATGTTCATAGGAGTTTCTTTTTCTACGGTTGAGGTATTAGCATCACCATTAATAGGTCCAACGGGACTAGGAGTGCATTGAGTGCTAATAGTTTGAGTGTCCTCAACAATTTGGATAGTGGCAACTGTGTGGTGTGTAGGAAGGCTCTTAATTCTATCCTCTTCCTCTTTTTCTCTAGCCCATCTTTCTTTAAGTTTAGCCATCATCCTAATATTTTCATTGATTTGTAACTGGATAGCATTAATAGGAGTGGCTTTACTCTCCTCAAGGGGGGCGGTTCTAATTTTAAGCATCTCAATATCAAGGGCTAAGCTTTGTATCTTCAGAGAGAGATTATCTATTTTAGATAATTTCTCTTCTACATTTTTGTGGAAGGCTTTTTGGGTAGTGATAAAGTCTCTAAGCATGCTTTCTAATTCAGAAGAGGGGTTCTTGTTACTAGGGTAAGTGTTGTTGTTCCCATAGTTAGATGGAAACGGTCTAGGATTGCTAGAAAAATTTCACCTATAAGCACTGTTGTTGAAGTTGTTTCTAGCAATAAAGTTCACATCTACTTGTTCTTGAGCAACCAAAGAATTTAAAGGAACATCATGAGGATCAATAGAGGGTTGCTTGGTAAGTAGAGACATAATTAAGTCAACTTTTTCATTGAGGGAGGTAATTTCCTCGACAGAGTTTACCTTCCTACCTATTGGAGCGCGCTCGGTGTGCCATTGGGAATAATTGGTCATCATTTCATCGAGAAGCTTCGTGGCAGCACCAAGTGTAGTTGACATAAAGGTTCCTCCCGCGGCCGAATCTAACAGGTTCCGCGAGGTAAAGTTCAAGCCTGCATAAAAAGTCTGGATAACCATCCAAGTAGTCAAACCATGTGTAGGGCATTTCTTAACAAGAGATTTCATTCGTTCCCAAGCTTGGGCAACGTGTTCATTATCCAACTGCTTAAAATTCATAATATTACTCCTCAATTGGATAATCTTAGCAGGAGGGTAGTACTTCCCTATAAAAGCATCTTTGCACTTATCCCAAGAATCTATGCTATTTCTAGGCAAAGATTGAAACCAGATTTTAGCATCTCCCCTTAAAGAGAAAGGAAGGAGCTTGAGCTTAGCAACATCACCTTCCACATCTTTATACTTTTGCATATCACATAATTCAACAAAATTATTCAAGTGTAAAGCAGCATCATCTCCAGCACCAGAGAATTGATCTCTCATAACAAGGTTTAGCAAAGCAGGTTTAATTTTATAAGAGGTAGCTGAAGTGGCAGGTGTGGCAATGGAAGTGCAGATAAAGTCTTGGTTGTTGTGACTAGTGAAGTCACACAACTTGGTGTTTTCAGTGGAACCCATAGTAGCAGCAAGTGTGACAGGTATTTTTGATAAAAGACACAAAGATAAAAACTGAAAGATAAACTAACAAGACTAAAAAACAAAGGTAAAGGGTAGTGTGCAACTCCCCTATCTTAGCACTTGGAGTCCCCAGCAACGGCGCCAGAAAACTTGCTTGATGGCTTCTCGCCCCTTCGTTGGTTTCCCCAAGTGTAAGGTTGAGATGTAGTGCATCAGCAGTTTTCCCTCGGTGAAGATACCAAGGTTTGTCTCCAGCAGGACTCCAGAGATGATAAGTAGGTGTCAGCGGCGCAACTGACGCAGACCTGCACACAGACACAGATAACTTTGTTCCCAACCAAGTTCAGAGAGGTTGTCAATCTCTCCGGTCTTGTTGTTTACAAAGGATAAAATGCAAGGGATAATGATAGCAAATAAAAGCGGTAAAGTAAATGTAGAGTGGAAACAGTGATAAGGATATGGACCCGGATCCGTGATGTTCGCTAGTGATGTCTCTCTCCCAAAAGACGACAAAATTGCTATGCGAGGTAAACAAATTACAGAAAGGCAATTGACAGGATTATGAACGCACCGCAATGCTAACTATGCTACAAAAGAAAGGAAGAGGTTCAAAAGCACGGGTAGTACGCCAAAGTAAGTAGACCTAAATCCATCTGCATCTACTACTAATCATCCACCTTGAGATATCTATCCAGAACATCTCGCTGGTATTAAGTTGCGAGCCCCACCCTAAGTGTAAACCCAAAGCAACAGACAACTTCATTAAAAAGAACTTTGCGTAAAGTAAACAATCCTTGCAACCGCGGTTACAAGCACCGTTGTTTTCCCCCTTGTGGCAACAACACATCCCCTAGACTCATGTTTCTGTCACTCAAGCATGTCATCGGGGAGGCATGAACCCACAATCTAGCACAACGCTCCCTCTTGGACTCACTACCTACTACTTGGCCAAAGCAATAAACAGCAACGGAGAGCATGCAAGAATTACTTAGGAACAAAAATATAAGAGATAAAAACCAAATATATTAATCTATCACAATCTAAACATAATATGATAATCCATCAGATCCGATCAAACTCAACATAGCAATAGCAGAAATATTACAAATGTGCCTCGATCATGTAGGGAAGCTCACGAGGTCTAAAAAATGAAGATCAAAGAGGGGAGGAGAACATCACATAGCTACTGATCACGGACCCATGGTCCAAGGAAAACTACTCACGAGACATCCGGGGAGCATCCATGGTGGAGAGGAGACTCCCGGAGGTCAATCCTCCCTCCGGCAGGGTGCCGGGAAGTGGTCTTCTGGTGCTCCCGATCTTCGGAAGCGTGGCGGCGGCGGATCAGAGGCGAGTTCGCGGAATAGGGTTCTCGTTCTGGAGTTTTCCCGTGACGGGGGATAAATAGGCGAAAGGGGGCAGCCAGAGGTGGGCCAGGGGCCCCAGGCGCCCCCCTGGCGCGGACAGGGGTGGGGCCGCGCCGGGTGGCCGCCTGGGCTCCCCTGGCTCCCCTCTGGCCCCTCCCGAGCTCTTCTCGAAGCTTCCGTCACGCTGGTTTTTTATCTGAATTTTCCCGAATTTTTCTGGCACTTTTTATATGGGGGAAAACTGAAATAGAAAAACAGCAGAAAACAGGAACTGGCACTGGGGTGCACTGAGTTAATAGGTTAGTCCAAATATGATCAAATGTGTATGAAAGTGTATCTAGATCATAGCAATATCACACAAACATGCATGGAGCAAGCAGAAATTATCGATACGTTTTGGACGTATTAGGTGGAAAGTATAACTCTGGACCGCATCAGAAGCCACGCAATTCTTATGGTGGCAATGGAGGACATAACCATGGACATAACCACAATGGTGGGAATGGCCATGTTCATAGTGGAGGACATAACTATCATGGTGGGAATGGTCACAACCATAATGGCCACAACCACCACAATGGTAACAAGAATGGCAATGGCAATGGCAATGGAAGGAACAATGGGAATGGGAGAAGCAATGGAGCCAATGGAGGCAATGGAAACAACCGTTAGAATGGCCAGGCACCAAAGGACTTGAGTCACATCCAGTGTTTCAAGTGCAACAACATGGGACACTACGCCACAGACTGCCCAGAGTCCAATGGGAATGGAGTCGTCAAGCCCAATCCTTTCAACAAGGGGCATGTGAACCATGTCAACGTGGAGGAGATTTATGATGAGCCTGATGCTGTGATTGGTAAATTCTTTATCAATTCAGTACCCGCACTTGTTCTTTTTGATTCTGGTGCATCACATTCTTTAATATTGAGGGTATTTGTGGATAAGCATGAGTTACCGACCGTAGTTCTTAAGTCATCTATTCTCATAAGTTCACCGGGAGCGGAGATGTCAGCTAGTTCGGGATGCTATCAGTTGAGCCTAGCCATAGGGAAGCATGTTTTTCCTACAGATTTGATTATATTGAAGTCACAAGGTTTGGATGTTATATTGGGCATGGATTGGCTAGCTAAGTACCAAGGTGTTATTGATTGTGCCAGTCGGTCTATCACTCTCCGTACACCGAATGGGCAGAAGATCAGATATGTGTCCAAGTATAAGCATCAACACGCTCAGGTGAATTCTCTTAAGGGGGGTAGCCTGGATGATGTGCATGTTGTGAGGGATTATCCGGATGTGTTTCCGGATGAGTTTCCAGGTATGCCACCGGATAGGGAGATTGAGTTCCTTATTGATTTAATACCAGGCACTGGGCCTATTGCTAAGAGACCGTATAAGATGCCCGCTAATGAACTTGCAGAGTTGAAGGAGCAAATTAGAGAGTTGCAGGAAAAGGGTTTCATTCGCCCAAGCTCGTCACCTTGGGGATCTCCAGTGTTGTTTGTTGAGAAGAAGGATGGAACCCAGAGGATGTGTGTTGATTACCGTTCTCTGAATGATGTTACTATCAAGAACAAGTATCCTTTACCGGTGATTAATGATCTATTTGACCAGTTGGAGGGAGCTTGTGTATTCTCTAAGATTGATCTTCGTTCTGGTTATCATCAAGTGAAGATTCGGGAGAAGGATATTCCGAAGACTTCTTTTACTACAAGGTATGGGTTGTATGAGTATACTGTTATGTCATTTGGATTGACTAATGCTCCTGCATACTTCATGAATATGATGAACAAGGTGTTTATGGAATTCTTGGATAAATTCGTTGTGGTGTTCATTGATGATATATTGGTGTATTCCAAGAATGAGCAAGAGCATGAGGAACATCTGCGTTTGGTATTGGAGAAGCTCAGGGAGCACAAATTGTATGCCAAGTTCAGCAAGTGTGAGTTTTGGTTGAAGGAGGTAGGATTCCTTGGACATGTTGTGTCAGGAGAAGGAGTAGCTGTGGACCCATCCAAGGTTTCGACAGTTACAGAATGGGAGACACCCACGACAGTTGGAGACATTCGCAGTTTCTTGGGTCTTGCAGGATATTATAGGAGGTTCATCGAGAATTTTTCCAAGCTTGCAAAACCAATGACTAAGCTGTTGAAGAAAGGGAATAAGTTCGTTTGGAGCGAGGCATGTGAAACCAGCTTTCAGGAGTTGAAGAAACGGTTAGTAACTGCACCTGTTTTATGTTTGCCTGATATACATAAGGATTTCCAAGTATATTGTGATGCATCTCGTCGAGTACTTGGTTGTGTTTTGATGCAAGGGGGTAGAGTTGTTGCTTATGCGTCACGTCAGCTTAAGAACCATGAGCAGAACTATCCTACACATGATTTGGAGTTAGCTGCAGTCGTTCATGCATTGAAAACATGGAGGCAATATCTTGTTGGTAATCATTGTGATGTTTTTACTGATCATAAGAGTTTGAAGTATATCTTTACTCAGAAGGAGTTGAATCTGAGGCAGAGCAGATGGCTGGAGCTTATTAAGGATTATGATTTGAATGTGCAGTATCATCCTGGTAAAGCAAATGTGGTTGCTGGTGCATTGAGCCGTAAGAGTCATGTCAATGTTGCTAATGTTGAGGATATGCCACTTGAGTTATGTGAGAAGTTCAAGAATCTCAGGTTGGAGATAGTTCCTAAGGGATATGTGGCAACATTGGAAGTGAAGCAAAATCTATTGGAAAGAATCAGAGGAGCTCAGAAGGGTGATGCAGGATTTGATGAGATAAAGGTGAATATGACCAAAGCGAAAGCAGAGGGTTTCCGTGAGGATGAGCATGGAGCCATTTGGTTTGAGAAGCGCATTTGTGTACCGCAAGATGCAGAGATCAGGAAGTTGATTTTTCAGGAGGCACATGATTCACCTTATTCTATTCATCCCGGGAATACCAAGATGTATTTGGACTTGAGGGAGATATTTTTGGTGGCTTAGCCTGAAGCGAGAGATAGCCCAGTATATTGCATTGTGTGATGTTTGCCAGAGAGTCAAAGCTGAGCATCAAAAGCCAGCAGGATTGTTGCAGCCTTTGCCTATACCAGATTGGAAGTGGGATCATATAGGTATGGACTTTATTACTGGGTTACCCAGGACTCGGTCAGGATATGACTCTATTTGGGTGATTGTTGATTGTCTGACCAAGGTTGCTCACTTCATTCCAGTAAAGACAACTTACAACAGTGCCAAGCTAGCCAAGATTTATATGTCCAGGATCGTGTGTTGCATGGAGTTCCAAGCAAGGTTGTGTCTGATAGAGGTACTCAGTTTACTTTGAAGTTTTGGCGTCAGTTGCATGAGACTTTGGGCACTAGGCTGGAGTTCAGTACAGTGTTCCATCCTCAGACAGATGGGCAGACCGAGAGAGTCAATCAGATCTTGGAGGATATGTTGAGAGCTTGTGCGTTGGATTATGGTTCGAGTTGGGATGACAACTTACCGTACGCTGAGTTCTCATACAACAACAGTTACCAGGCTAGTCTTCAGATGGCACCATTCGAGTTACTGTATGGCAGGAAGTGCAGGACTCCGTTGATGTGGGATGAGGTAGGAGAGCGTCAGTTTTTCGGACCTGACCTGATCAGAGATGCCGAGGAGAAAGTCAAGTTGATCCGTGATAGACTGAAGATAGCACAGTCCAGGCAGAAGAGTTATGCAGATGCGAAGCGCAAGGACGTAACCTATGAGGTTGGAGACCGTGCGTATCTCAGAGTTTCACCAATTCCCGGAATCAAGAGGTTTGGAATCAAGGGCAAGTTAGCACCACGTTTTGTGGGGCCTTACAAGATCTTGGAGTGCAGAGGAGAAGTAGCTTATCAGTTGGAGTTGCCAGAAGCTTTGGTAGGAGTTCATGATGTGTTTCACGTATCCCAGCTGAAGAAGTGTCATGCAGAGATGGCAGATATTCCTTTGAGAGATACAATGCCACTTGCGGCAATTCAGTTGGAGAGTGACCTGACTTATGAGGAGAAACCTGTGAAGATTCTGGAGACTGCAGAAAGAGTTACCCGCACCAAGACGATCAGGCTATGCAAGGTCCAGTGGGATCATCATACCGAGGAAGAGGCTACTTGGGAGCGAGAAGAATATTTGAAGCAAGATCATCCTCACCTCTTTGCTAGCCAGCCCGAATCTCGAGGACAAGATTCATCTTAAGGGGGGTAGGTTTGTAACATCCCAATTTTCTAAATTCGGATGTTAATAGATCATCATATGCATCTCATGTTGTTTCCGCATTTTTTTGGAGTTTAAAAAAAATATTTTTCAACTTAAGGCAATTTATTGGAGAGGATATAATAGGACTTATACCCATTTTTAAATTGTTGGAAAATAGTTTAAAATATTTTTGGAGACATTTTAAATTTACTTTGGGGTTATAAATAATTTCTAAAACTATTTTTGGAATTTATTTATGCTCCGGAAAAGTTTTAAAATCATTCTCGGAGTGTTTCGGTATTTTTAAATTGCGGAAAAAGTATTTAAAAATAATTAAAAATAAGTTGCAAAGTTTTTAATTTTATTTAATATTTTGGTAATGCCAAAAATTCAATTTTATTATTTTAAAAGTTTTGGTCAAAACGGAAATTAAAAATATTTATCCGTTATTTTTCTAAAACTGTTTTGCTTTTTTTTCCGCCTGGCCGATTTCGAATTTATTTGGGATTAAAAGAAATTTCCGGAGCGGGTTATAAAAACGTCCGCGGGTCCGCGGATTAGGGTTTTTTTTTCGCCCGACCCGCGAACCCGCCTCGCGCCGCCGCCGCCGCCCGGAACCCGCTGCCACCCGCCGCCTCGCGCCGCCGCTGCGCCGCCGCCGACCGCCGCCGCCCGACGCCGGTGAGTCCCACGCCGCCGCCGCCGCCGTCCCCCGCCGCCCCGTCGCGCCGTCGGGCAGCCGCCGCCGCCGGCGGCCGCCGCGTCGTGCGCTGGCAGACGCGTCGCGCCGCGCCGCCGGCTGTGCCGCCGCCGGCCGGCCGGTCAAACTCCGGCCATATCTGGTCAAAGCCGTCCGGGGACCCCGATCGCGTTTTTCGCATTTATTTTAATTACGGATGGGTCCTTTTTGCAGTATAGACCCCGATTTCACCCGGTACCGTTTTCGCGAGTACTTTTTAACCGTAGCGCGGAATCGAGTGATTCCAGTTGCGTTGCGACCGTGTTGAAATTTTTTAGCCAATAGACTAAGTTTTACAGGAGTTTGAAGTTTTCAAATTTGAATCCCAAGCGGAATCAAATTTGAACTTCCGGTAGCCGTATCTTTTTAACGGTGCGCCCGTTTGCGCCGTTTCTTTTGCGTTGGTTTTATTTTGTCGAGTACTTTGAGTTTAGCTTCTGCTAGGCAAGTTTTTCTACTCTTTATTTGTATGTTTATTTCTGTTTGTGCATATTTGTATTGTATATATGTTGATTGGTGCTATGTTTGCTCGTATAGATTGTCCGGAGTGCGCCGCATCGTTTTGTGAGGATTGTGATCGTCAGGATCAGGAAGAAGGCAAGTGATGCTTTGACCATACTCATACCTATAATTTTCTATATGAATTATGTTAAGAATATCACCTTATCGCATGATAGGTAGTTTACTTTACTGTTGCTGCAAAACCAGTTAGGATAGCCACATGTCTTGACTTGTATTTGTAGATCAACCTAGCACGTGTTGTTACTTTATTATAAATAGAAATCACTTCTGGACGGGCGGGTTGCATCCTGGTGGCTGTGCCTTGTCTAAGGACAGTGCCGGGGTTAAATGCACCCAATGGTTGTTTTGGTGGTGAACCGGGTGCGACATGGTGTCTACCCTCTGAACGCAGTGGGCGCCGTACAGGCTCAAAAAGATCAGAGAGGCAATATTACTAGTAGCTTCCATGTACAGCCAATGGCTATATGGGTTCTGGCTTAGCATGAGTACGTTGTGGGGAACCTGGCCCTGGTAGCTAGCTGATGTAGATGTGTGTTAGGTGTACCGGCTACCTAAGGGTGGAGGCAACCTCTTCGGAAAGTCTTCGTCTCAATCTTCGGGTTGAGTCCAGTGGGGAACGTGTACAACCTCTGCAGAGCGTATAAACTGATCATGATTAGCCGTGTCCACGGTTACGTACGAACCTTGAGCAACTAGTCAGTACTGTTGATGAATGATCTTGACAGATGAACACTTAATAATAATTTGGTGGCAAAGATTAGCATGGGTTGCTGTGTGTTTCAGGTAGAACTCAACTTAAAATGTTGACTAGTTTAGTTCAGGAGAAAATTGGCTTTCTGCAAAACAAAACCATAAGCCTTTTCCTTTGACCCACCTTGCATGTAGATGTAGGTCCTTTATATATACCTTTTCCGTGTCACTTGCCGTACAAATCAGATGTACTGACCCGTTGTCGGGCTGTAACATTCGGTGTTGCAGGTTTTTCAGACGACCAGTAAGGTGCATTTAGGTTTGCGGGTTTACACTCAGCATGTTTGCTTGTGGCTGTTGATGGGACTCCACGTTACTTTCTTTTTCTTCCACTATATTAATGTTGAATAAGCTAGCCTTGAGCTATGCAACTTGTTATTTGTTTTACTCTGGATCATATGTTGTAATAATGATGCACTTGTACTTTGATATACATCTATGATACTGTGTGTGCCAGCGAGTTCGATCCAGGGACTGGCACTTGATCACAGAGACTTCAATTCTATGTGAATTGGGTCGTTACAGAATCGCTTCTGGAAAAAGTACTTCGATATTAGGGGTTTCCACCCCGAGGGCTAAATATAGGCGGAGGGGGTGTCGAGGGGACCCACCAGGGAGCCAGGAGGCCTCCTGGCGCGGCCTAGGGTGGGGCCGCGTCAGGGACCCTCCTGGTCTCCTGGTGGTGGCCCCCCTCCGCTACCTTGGTGATTCTGGAAGCTTTCAGGTCGCTGATTTTGTATCTGATTTTTCCAGATTTTTTGGAGCACTTTTAATGGCCGGAAAACCTGAAATACAAAAACAGTAGAAAACAACAACTGGCAGCTGGGTGCACTGGGTTAATAGATTAGTCCAAATATGCTCAAAAGTGTATGAAAGTTCAAGCAAAACATGGCAAAGTCACACAAAACATGCATGGAGCAAGCAGAAATTATAGATACGTTTGGGACGTATCAGCAATATATCTCGGAAAGGCTATGGAAATGCCTTGATAGGTAGGTATGGTGGTTGTTTTGAGGAAAGATATAAGGAGGTTTATGATGACAGAGCGTATCATGCCAAGGGTTTGGATGTACCGGCGAAGGTGGATCTGAACTCTCGGAGTGAGAAGGAGGCAATGCACGGCACATGAGAGGCTATCAAATATGAGGAGGTGAAAGTGTCGACTTTCAATACTTACACTAGTCCGAAGAACTGATGCACTTGTTATCGGTAACTCTCAATCTAATGAGGAGGTTCACAAAGTGACAAGTACCCCGAGGAGGAGGAGTGTATGGGGGTTTGGTTATCCTTGCGCATCCTCGACTCATGGTACGTGAGTGTACTCTAATATTCGACCCCTCAGAAGAGTAGTGATCCATCTAGTAGCTAGAGTTCTCACGTAGTTTTGTAGGTTTTGAAAATAACACACGGATTGCTGAAAATACAACACCTATCACTAATAGGCTAAAGCTCTTGACACCAAAAGTTCAAACATTACTCACATCAATACCTCAAAACTATTGCAAGTTACTACTGAAATTAAATAGCAACCTTAATTACCTACTTGTCATAAACAAGACATAACTCAGTGCAACAACCAACTCTCTTAACAAGATAACCATGAAAACTAAAGAGAGTTCCAGCGACAAACTAAACAAAAGCCAAGGCTCTTGCTAATGACAAACTAAAACTAAAACTAAACAGGGCAGTAGCTACGAAAAGATAAAGAACACACAATAACAAAAAGATAGGCATGAAGAATCCTATGATGTGTTCTAGATTTTGAAAGTGGAGCGTGTTTATCTCCCACACGAAGTAAGACAGGATCTACCTTGTTATGAACAGCAAGCAAAGCTAAAGATAAATAAAAATAAAACCTAAGAGCGAGACGCTCCAAGCATAGCACATAACGCATGAAGTGATAAAAATATAGTGAGACGAAGGACGAACTGATGATTGTTGATGGAGAAGGGGATGCTCGGGGGCATCCCCAAGTTTAGACGCTTGAGTCTCCTTGAATATTTGTTGGGGATGCATGGGGGCATCCCCAAGCTTGAGCGCTTGGCACTCTCGAATCTTCTTTCATCATCTTCCATCGCACACTTGAAAACTCCCTTCATACATAACTCATCATAAGCTGATTAGAGAGGTTAGTACCCTTAATAAATATTTTTCCCCATTGGATATAAAGATATTCTTGAAGATCTACTGTTTCTCAAGATTGCCAAAAGGTTTTTGCAAATAAAAAGCAATCTTAAGGTTTGCAAAAGTTAGGAGAGACAAAACGTGGCAGAATTTGTGAAAAACAGAACAACAGGTAGTAAAGAATTTTTTAAGTGTACTTCTGCAACTCGAATCAAAAAATTAGAACATACGAAAGTTCCGTGATTGTATAGAGCATGCTGTGTAAACAATTCAGCTCAAAAAGATGAACTTGTGATTTATTCTGATTTTTTCCGTCACGAGGACAGAATCTGTTTTCTGGACAGCATGTCACAACTTTCACTTCCCTTGTCAAATGAGGCTATACTTGGCACAAAGCTTGAAAATAAAGATACAATGATGTTGCTACAGTAGTAACAATGATCAAGACCACTAAAAAGTAAAATTAAAAATGTCTGACTTCTTTGAAACCAGATCTTATTGGCATGGAGGATTCACCGAGGATCAACAAAAGTGGTACAAGGAACACCGCTTGTCTCGAAAGGGGATACACTTATGGAAACAAATACACCAGTTGTATGAGTATGCTAGAAACTTGTGCTCAATATATAATATATCTTTCTGCAGGGATGAATCTTGTTGCTTTATGAGGCACAAACACCTTTCTTTCCAATGTGAGTACAATGATGATGAAACCTTAGCTTCTTATGCTAAGAGAAACTATGATTTTTATGATGCAGAGGAAATAGAAGAATTTGTTGCTTATAAGGGTGCCTATGAACTTACTTCTCTTCTTAAAAATATTGATGATGCCCCTTACAAATCTGAGAGTCTTGTTATACTTGACTATTGTTTGGAAAATTATGATACAAATTATTACATTACTGATCATCTTGAGAGAATCTCTCCCCCAAAGGAAGAGACTAATGATTTGCAGGACTCTATGGAAGAAGAAATTTATGAACCTGAAAGCTCCTTGGATGAAAAAGAGGAGGAGAGTGACGAACAAAAGGAGGAAGAATGGATCCATCCATGTCTACCTTCTAATGAGACTAACTCTTTGAATCTTACCTTATATGAGTATTACGATCCTATGGATTCTTTTGAAATATCCCTTTTTGATGAAGTTGATGCCTTCTATGCTTATGGCCGTGATGCCACTATGGATGGTGCTTACGGAGATGAACTTTCTATAGTTCCTCATGTTAAGCATGAAATTTTTGTTATCGCACCCACACTTGAGTGTCCTATTATCCTTTTAAAATCTCCAACTCCGGAAAATTTTCCTCTTATCAAAGCTCAATGTGATGGGTTGCATTTATCTTATGATCCTAAAAACCGTGTTGAAAACAATACACGTGTGCTTGTAGGTCATGAACAATATGATTTATATGATAATTATATTCTTGATGTTGTTCATGATACTACTGAAAATTTCTTTGAGAGAGGAAAGTTTGGTTATAGAAACTTCCATGTGACAAAAACACCTCTCTCTAAACTGAAACTTTCGAAGTTGTTCTTGTTCCACCTTCCTATGCATGTCACTTTGTGCTTCTTTGATTTATTTTATTACGAGATGCCTATGCATAAGAAGTGGGTTAGGCTTAAATGTGTTTCATATTTGCTTCTTGATGCTCTCTTTTGCTTCAAAATTCTTATTCTTGTGAGATCATCTTATATAATCTTTAAGCCTAGCTAATGGCTTTAAAGAAGCGCTTTCGGGAGGCAGCCCGCAACGAATTTAGGTTTTTATTTTTGCTTTTGTTCTATTATTAGTGGTCTTGATGATTTTTACTACTGTATCAACATCATTGTATCTTTACTTTTCAAGCTTTGTGCCAAGTTTGGCCTCAGATTGCAAGAAAGGTCAAAAGTTGGTGCTTGCTGTCCAGAAACAGATTCTGTCTGCTTGACGGAAAAATTCTAAATAAATCACCAGATCATCTTTTTGATCTGATTTTTTTTGACAGAATGCTCCATGCAATTACCTTTCAGGCGTCTGTTCAAAGTTTTTTGATTTGAGTTGCAGAAGTACCTCGAAAAAATTCTCCTTTCTCTGCTGTTCTGTTTTTCTCAGCTTCTGCCCCGGTTTTTCTTTTCCCAGTTTTGCAATCCTTAAACTTGCTTTTTCTTTGCAAACTTTTTTGGGAAGGCAAGAGAAACAGTAGATATTCCTGGAAATCTTTCTTTGCAGTAGAGGAAAAATATTTTATTAGGGTACTAACCTCTCTAATCAGCCTACAATGAGTTATGTATGAAGGGAGTTTTCAAGTGCGCGATGCAAGATGATGAAAGAAGATTCAGGAGTGTCAAACGCTCAAGCTTGGGGATGCCCATGTGCATCCCCAATAAATATTCAAGGAGACTCAAGCGTCTAAGCTTGGGGATGCCCCCGTGCATCCCCTTCTTCATCAACAATTATCAGTTCGTCTCTCGTTGCACTATATTTTTATCACTTCATGCGTTATGTGCTTTGCTTGGAGCGTCTCGCTCTTTACTTTTCTAGGTTTGTTTTGCTTTCTTTGCTGTATTAACAAGTTAGACCCCAACTTACTCTTTTGTGTGGGAGAGATTCACGCTCCGCTTGAACTAGAACTCCTCATAGGATTTGCATGCTTATTCTTTTAGATGTGAGCTGTTTTTTTCTTTTCTTAGCTGCTGTTCTGTTTAGTTGTAGTGCTTTAGTTTTTTTCTAGAGCTTTTGTTTTGTCTTAGGTTGATATTTCTATAGGTTGCATGTTTTATCTTGTTAGAGAGTTCTCCTATTGCACTGAGTTCTGTGTCTTGATTGAAAGTAGGTATTTAAAGTTGCTGTTCTCTTTGTAGTAGTAACTTACAATAGTTTTGAGGTATTGACTAGAGTAATGTTTGAACTTATGGTGTCAAGAGATCTTGCCTATTAGTGATAGATGTCGTATTTTGGGCAATCCGTGTGTTTTTCGAAAACTAAAAAACCCCTGTTGAGAACTCTAGCTACTAGATGGATCACTAACCTCTGGAGGGTTCAAATATTAGAGTACACTCACGTACCATGAGTCGAGGATGCGCAAGGATAACCAAACCCCCATACACTCCTCCTCGAGGTACTTGTCTCTTTGTGAACCTCCTGATTAGATTGAGAGTTACCAATAATAAGTGCATGAGTTCTTCGGACTAATGTGAGTATTCGAAAGTTGACACTTCCACCCACCTTTACTTTTTCTAGCCTCTTCGGTACCGTGCATTGCCCTTTCTCACCTCGAGAGTTGGCGCATACTTCGCCGGTGCATCCAAACCCTTGGCATGTTACGCTCTTTCATCATAAGCCTCCTTATATCTTTCCTCAAAACAGCCACCATACCTACCTACAAGGCATTTCCATAGCCTTTCCGAGATACATTTCCATGCAACATCCACCTTCTCATGACTTGATCTTCATGTCATACATGCTACTTGCTTGATCGATGAGCCGCATGCTAGTTGGGCCTTGCCCTAATCATTGCTACATGACGCGCTAGTATCATTGCATATCCTGCTACCCTGGCAGAGGCATACATTTGCATCATGATAGTTACATTTTCTTTTTGTGAGTACCTTTGTAAAGTGTGAAAGATCTCCTACATTCTTGTAAAATATAGAGTATTGCCCCTAAAGTGAGGAAAAGATCCCAAAGAGGACAAAATCAAAAGATCCCGAAGAGGACAAATGAGAGTTAAATAGAAAGAGCCATTGAGGCCACCAAAAAAATAAAAAAAATAAAAAAAGAGAGAAGGGGGCATACTACTATTCCTTTTGAGAGATCCACACTAGTACTTCATCTTCTATCCCTTGTACTCCATAGAGATCATCATCATGCATATAGCTATGTGGGGACACTTCACACTATAGAACTTGGCTTGTATATTCCAATGATAAGCCTCCTCAAACGAGCCCTAGGTCTTCTTGAGCAAGCAAGTTAGATGCACCCCCACTAGTTCCCTTGGAGAGATTTTAGCTCACATGTGCATCCGTTGTATGGCAATCCCTACTCCTCACATCATATCTATCATATGGCCTTCTCTCGCCTGTGATTGTCCTCATTGATGTGAGCCTTTCACACCTTTTTGTCTTCCTCCTCCACCTTCTTTCTGTTTCTCCTTTTAGGTGTCAACTTTCTTGCTTGCGCTCATCCATTGCATGAGTGCTCAAAATGTCGAAAGGGAGTGGATCAGTTTGACTTTTACCTGGCTAGTGGTCTGGGGACGAGTCCCGATAAGAATCCAAAGGAGACCAAGTGTGAAACTTTAGTAGATAGTTGTTCTCAACAACCTTATTTTTCTCTCGTATTTCCCTATCCCTTGCTTGCACGCAAACACCATTTGGAGACATTCGAGTCACGGAGAGGAAGAGCTCTTGCACCCTTTGTAATTTTATTACTTGTGTCAATGCTAATATAGACTCTTTCTTGTTAAGACTTGAATTGAATTGCATGCTTTGATTGCTTTACTTAAGAGTCATTATTTGTTTGTGAGGCATGTCACCACAGAAATTATGCTTGTTATCATTTAACTACTCGAGGATGAGCAGGAATTAAGCTTGGGGATGTTGATACATCCCAAACGTATCTATAATTTCTGCTTGCTCCATGCATGTTTTGTGTGACTTTGCCATGTTTTGCTTGAACTTTCATACACTTTTGAACCTATTTGGACTAACCTATTAACTCAGTGCACCCAGTTGCTAGTTTCTTTTTTCTGCTGTTTTTGTATTTCAGGTTTTCCGGCCATTAAAAGTGCTCCAAAAATTCCGGGAAAAATATATAAAAAATCAGCGCAACAGAAGCTTCCGGAATCACCAAGAGAGGGAAGGGGGGCCACCACCAGGCAGCCAGGAGGGCAGGTGGCGCGGCCCCACCCTGGGCCGCGCCAGGGACCCTCCTGATTGCCTCGTGGGTCCCCTCGATGCCCCCTTCGCCTATATTTACCCCTCGGGGTGGAAACCCCTAATATCGATCTCTTTTCCGTGAACTCCCCTCTGTACCGCCGCCGTCGCCGTTTCTAGATCGGGCCTGCCTGGAGAAGCTGCCCCAGGACCCTGCCGGGAGGAGGAACCCTCTCCGGGAGACCATCCATAGCCATGGACGCCTCCCGGATGCACCGTGAGTAGTCCCCCTTGGACCATGGGTCCGTGACCAGTAGCTATGTGATGAATCTCTCCCCCCTTTGTGCTTCCACTTTTGAGTCTTCGTGAGCTGCCTCACATGATCGAGGCATCTATGTAATTTCTGATGTTGCTATGATGAGTTAGTTGGGATCTGATGGATTATGAGACTATGTTCAGATTGTGAAGATTAATATATTTGGTTCTTCTCTTTTATATTTTGTTCTTGAGTAAATTCTTGCATGTTCTCCGTTGCGGTATTTTCTTTGGCCAAGTATTTTATTTGCAACTCCAAGAGAGAGCGTTATGCTCGATTATGGGTTCAGCCCCTTGATGTCTAGCTTGAGTGACAGAAACATGAGACTAGGGGATGTGCTGTTGCCGCCAGGGATAAAACAACGGTGCTTGTACCTGCGGGTGCAAGGATTGTTTACTTTACGCAAAGTTCTTTTAATGCAGTTGTCTGTTGCTTTGAGTTTACACTTTGGGTGGGATTCGCAACTTAATACCAACGAGATGTTCTGGATAGATATCTCAAGGTGGATGATTCGTAGTAGATGCAGATGGATTTCGGTCTTCTTACCTTGGCGTACTGCCCATTGCTTTTGAGCCCTTCCTTTCTTTGCAGCATAGTTAGCATTGCGGTGCCTTCATAATCCTGTCAATTGCCCAATTGTGATTTGTTTACCTCGCTAGCACTTTTATATTCTTTTGGGAGAGAGACATCACTAGTGAAAATCACGGGACCCCGGTCCATCTTCACATTATTGTTCACACCCTCAATTTACTTTCAGCTTTTACTTTCCGTTGCACCTTTTATCTCTTGCATTGATCCTTTGTAAACGACAAGGCCGGAGGAATTGACAACTCCTCTGTACTCGTTGGGAGCAAAGTTATTTGTTGCTGTGTGCAGTTCCACGACAACACCCTAGTCAGGAAGCAATTTGTCACCTACTTGTATCTCCTGAGTCCTACTGGTTCGATAACCTTGGTATCTTCACCGAGGGAAGCTTGCTGCTGCACTGCATCTCAAACCTTCCACTTGGGGTAACCAACGAGGGGCGAGAAGCCATCACTTCTCGCCCTTCGTTGGTTACCCCAAGTGGAAGGTGAGATGTAGGATAGCAGCAAATTTTCCCTATGTAGAGGATAGGGTTTGTCTCCCTTAGGACTCCGACAATGATAAGTAGGTGCCAGCGGCGCACCTGACGCAGACCTGCACACGATACAATTAACTTTGCTCCCAACGAAGTTCAGAGAGGTTGTCAATCTCTCCGGTCTTGTTGTTTACAAAGGGTCAAACACACAAGGGATAATGATAATGATAGCAACTGAAAGTAAATACTGAAAAGGAAATAGGCTTGTAAAAAATGATGAGAATATGGACCGGGGTCCCGTGATGTTCACTAGTGATGTCTCTCTCCCAAAAGACGATAAAACTTCTATGCGAGGTAAACAAATTACAGATGGGCAATTGACAGGATTATAAACACACCGCAATGCTAACTATGTTACAAAAGAAAGGAAGAGGCTCATAGGCATGGGCAGTACGCAGAAATAAGTAGACCGAAATCCATCTACTATCAATCTCGAGCATTGGCTCATAAGCATTGGCTATACTCTTGATGATCTCAAGGGTATTAGTCCATCCATTTTCCAACATACTATCAATATTGAGCCCGATGCTTAACCGGTTGTTGATCATCAACGACGGTTGAACCCAAAGATGAAGGACGTGGTTAGGACGGAGGTTCTCAAACTTCTAGCCGCATGTATCATCTATCCTATAGCTGATAGTAAGTGGGTAAGTCCCGTTCATTGTGTTCCTAAGAAAGGAGGTATGACTGTTGTTCCTAATGATAAAAATGAACTAATACCTCAGAGGACTATTATTGGATATAGAATGTGTATTGATTTCAGGAAGTTAAACAAGGCCACCCGGAAGGACCACTATCCTTTGCCCTTTATTGATCAGATGCTCGAGCGGTTGTCTAAAAACACCCACTTCTGCTATCTTGATGGGTACTCTGGCTTCTTCCAGATTCACGTCAACACCGCAGATCAAGAGAAGACCACTTTCACGTGTCCTTACGGTACTTATGCTTATAGGCGTATGCCTTTCGGTTTGTGTAATGCACCTGCTACTTTTCAAAGGTGTATGTCTGCAATATTTCATGGTTTCTGTGAGGAGATTGTAGAAGTTTTCATGGACGACTTTTCCGTCTATGGAAACTCCTTTGACCACTGTCTCCACAATCTTAATAAAGTTTTGCAGAGATGTGAAGAAACAAATTTGGTGCTCAATTGGGAGAAGTGCCATTTCATGGTTAACGAAGGGATAGTTCTTGGACACAAGATTTCCGAAAGGGGAATTGAAGTGGACAAGGCAAAAATTGAAGCTATTGAAAGGATGCCCTATCCAAGGGACATCAAAGGTATTCGTAGTTTTCTAGGTCATGCTGGTTTCTATAGAAGATTTATCAAGGACTTTTCTAAGATCTCAAGACCCCTTACCAATCTTCTCCAGAAGGATGCCCCTTTTGTATTTGATGAAGATTGTAAGGAAGCTTTTGAAGTTCTTAAGAAAGCCTTGATAACCGCTCCTATAGTACAACCACCTGACTGGAATTTTCCCTTTGAAATTATGTGTGATGCTAGTGATTTTGCTGTTGGAGCTGTTTTAGGACAAAGGGTTGACAAGAAGTTGAATGTCATCCACTATGCCAGCAAAACACTTGATAGTGCTCAAAAGAATTATGCTACTACCGAGAAGGAATTCTTGGCAGTGGTGTTTTCTTGTGATAAGTTTAGGCAGTATATTATTGATTCTAAAGTTATTATTCATACTGACCATGCTACCATTAAGTATCTTATGCAGAAAAAGATTGCCAAACCAAGACTCATTAGGTGGGTACTCCTTCTTCAAGAATTTGATTTGCAGATTGTCGATAGAAAAGGAGAAGATAATCCGGTGGCGGATAATCTTTCAAGGATGGAAGATATCCCGCACGATCCTATTCCAGTCAACGACAGTTTCCCAGATGAACAACTTGCTGTTGTAAAAGTACAATCTCATTCCGACCCTTGGTTTGCAGATTATGCTAATTTTATCGTTGCAAAGTTTATTCCTCCAGGTTTCACATTTCAGCAGAGGAAGAAATTCTTCACGGATTTGAGGCATTACTTTTGGGATGATCCACATCTTTATAAAGAAGGTGTGGACGGGATCGTAAGAAGGTGTATACCGGAGCACGAGCAGCAGGACATTCTTCGACAATGTCACGATAGTCCCTATGGAGGACATCATGCCGGTGAAAGGACCGCACATAAAGTTTTACAATCAGGTTTTTATTGGCCTACTCTATTTAAGGACGCCCGAAGGTACGTTCTATCTTGTGAAAAGTGTCAGAGAGTTGGTAACATTAGCAGGAGAAATGAGATGCCTATGAATTACTCACTAGCGATCGAACCTTTCGATTGCTGGGGTTTTGATTTTATGGGTCCTTTTCCTCCTTCACACAAGTACACACATATCTTAGTTGCTGTTGATTATGTAACCAAGTGGGTTGAAGCAATCCCCACTGAGAGTGCTGATCACAAGACATCTTTGAAAATTCTCAAAGATGTAAATTTTCCTAGGTTTGGAGTACCAAGGTACCTCATGACAGATGGAGGGTCACACTTCACGCATGGAGATTTTAGGAAATCTCTAGCCAAGTATGATGTCAATCATAGGATTGCATCACCGTACCACCCTCAAACTAGTGGGCAAGTTGAGCTCACCAATAGGGAGATCAAATTGATCTTGCAGAAAACAGTAAACAGTTCTAGAAAGGACTGGTCAAAGAAGTTAGGAGATGCTTTGTGGGCGTATAGAACTGCTTACAAAAACCCCATGGGCATGTCTCCGTATAAGATGGTCTATGGCAAGGCTTGCCATTTACCATTAGAGTTAGAGCATAAAGCTTTCTGGGCTGTCAGAGAGCTGAATGCTGACCCAAAGTTAGCTGGTGAAAAGCGTCTCATGAACTTGACTTCTCTAGATGAGTGGAGAAGTGAAGCTTACGAGAGCGCTAAATTTTTCAAGGAAAAGGTAAAGAAGTGGCACGATAAAAGAAGTCTGAAACGTGAATTTAATGTTGGTGATAAAGTTTTGTTGTTTAGATCTCATTTCAGGTTTTCGCCAGGTAAACTACTTTCCAGATGGGAAGGACCTTTTCATATCGAAGAAGTATATCGGTCGGGTGCAATCAAGATCAATAATTTCGAAGGCACCAAACCTCAAGTTGTGAATGGACAAAGACTCAAACATTATATGGCATGTGATCCAATCAATGTGGATGCAAACATGATATATACAAGTACTCATGAAGAACATGTTGTAGCCCAGTTTCAGACTCCGGCAGGAGCAGAATTACGAAAGGTATGAATTATGGTAAGAAAACACCGCGAACTTCAATAAAAGTTAACTTTTCAGAGTTTTTGCGAAATTAGGAAAATTCCAAGCCCGAGTGGAGCCGGAGAGGAGCTCCAGGGAGGCCAGGAGGCCCCCTGGCGCGGCCCCACTCCTGGCCGCGCCAGGCACCTCCTGGCTGCCCTGGACTCCTCCTCCGACTCCACCTAGGCTTGAAACCTTCCTTCTGTCGCAGAAATTTTTGCTATATATTTGCCCGGATAGTCCCGGCACCGTATCTCTCGATTTTGTGTGTTTTCTTTCTCGGTATGTTTCTTCCAGGAAAACTTTCAGCAGATCTAGGTTCCATGGCTTCTCCAAGTTCCCCCAAGGACAAGTTCGTCGTCAACGTCATCAACCCTTATCTCGCAGAGGTGAAGAAGCACCCCCAGTTCCTTCGTGTGGAGGACGGTGTCCTCCGCAAGGAAGATTTGGAGGGACCAGTCAAAGAGGGGAGCACCGAAGATCGGCTGAAGGAGATGGAACATGAGGTCTTCAAGTTCAAGAAGATGGTGGAGCGCGGTGTTGAAGCTAACTTCGACATCATGAAGGAGATCGAGGCTTCCCGCAAGAAGGAGATGTGGTCAAGTTTGGCCGCATTAGAAGAAAAATTTTATGAACTCCAAGCACAGATCTATGATCTGCAGAACCAGAACTGTGAGTATGAACTAAAGTTTCTGCGCATGGGTTTAGGTGCTGAGTACAGGATCTTGGAGACGGGAATGTCCTTCGAGACTGGAGAACAACTGCCATGGAAGCGCTTCGCCAAGGAGTACCTGACTGAGAAGAACAAGAATGAGGAGTAAAACTCCTCGGGTAATGGCACCCCCTTAGCTTGTTCCAAGCTTGGGGGAGTGCCCGGTATCTTTATATTTATCTTTTTATTTAGGAGTCAAGTGGATTCATATCATGTCTAGGGAGGTCACTTTATGAAATAGGTGTTGCTTTGAGGTCTATCACTCCTCTTGTGGAGAGCTTTGTATCCGTGAGTGTGGAGTCGTCTATGAAGGAATATTAATGAGAAGTCTATTGGTTTCTTCGCTGCACTTGGTATTCTCTTCACGCAATCGACATTATGAGCTGATTCTTATGGGGAGTATTGACCTTATATCAGGTATGGCTTCGAAAACTTTATTTAATCTTGGAAAGTATAGCTTTGGTAATAACAACAAGCATGTTTTTCTCAAAGTAGCGACATAGCCAAAACCTTTGTGTTATTATGCTTGAAGTGTTATGTTGACAAGGAAGACAACTTGATGTTTCATGCTAGTTTTGATGTTTATACTTTGTATTGCTTGCATCTAAGTTGTCATCAATTGTCTGCTCTCTCAAAGCCTTGCTAGCCAAAACTCTGTACTAAGCGGAATTCTGCTTGTACTTCCATACCTTGAAACCAACTTCTTCCACTTGAGTCCACCATACCTTCCTACTTGTGGTATTCCACTACCACTCCTAAAGTATATAATTTATGTGATATCTTTAGATGTTCAAAATCTTCTGTTTTGTGCCGCTGATTCAGCTCATGAGGAAGTGGTGGGTGACCCATGATCTTCTTAATTTGGAAAAGTTTTATCTTGGGATTGCATGTCTAATCTGCAAACCCCTAATACGAGAAGGGACTGGCATGAGCGCCCAGCTCGTAAAAGATAAATACTAACACACAAGTTCCTTCGCCCTTTTACGAGTGATAAACAAAGGAATCCAAGGGGATGTGATCGTCCCCACATGGGAGCCGTTCCTCGAAACTTGTCCAAATCATGAATTGAGTGAGTTATCTATCAACAGTCGTTGACGGATCATGCACCTCCCAAAAGTTTGTTTTTATTCTGTTTGATCTAGAGATGGCACATAAGTTTTCCCTTCTTACCCTTTTGCACGGGGTTTATCTTTATTTTGTGCTGAGTCAGTCCTTCCTACTTCCTTCCTTTCTTGAGAGAGAACAGACATTTGATGTTGATAAAGATGCTTGCATATTAAGTTGTATTGAAATCTAGCATGTTACATCTTTGTTGACATTATCTTTTGATAAGTGAGTTGTTTGCAAAAGCTTATGCTTAGTAAACATCTTCCTTGGTGTTGACATGTGCACTTCTTGACTAATAGCATGTTTTTTCAAAAGCTTCAACTGTTCCATTATAAATGAAAGAGCAAAAGTAAAAGTCATTAGTTGTTCCTTGACCAAGGCTATGTTTGTCATGATTTGATGAGTTTTCCAGGTCCTACTTTGTTATAATTATTACTACTTTCTCATAAGGACCTTATGAGTTGAGGTTGCTATTGAGGATGTTTAAGTTTGGTGAGGAATCTTGATGCTTCTTGTTCGTATTATTTTATCGACACTTCACTCTCTAAACTTGTGGATAGGTTTACCGAGCTCAGCAATCGCTTGAGGACAAGCGAGGTCTAAGCTTGGGGGAGTTGATACGTCCAAAAAGAATCACTATTTTATACTGTGATTTCACCCTATTCATTGATATATTCCACTTTAAAGTATTGTCCTTATGTTGTTTTGGCTTATTTTACACAGTTTACAACTTTCCGGTGCCGAAGCAGCAGAACCAGAATTCAGCGGTAAAAATTGGATACCAAGTTGCTTAATCAGATCAAGTCCAAATGCGATGAAATTTTACGGGGAGCATTTTTATGAAGATTGACTGGGATCACCGGAGGAGGTGAGGGGACCCACCAGGCAGCCAGAAGGGTGCCTGGCGCGGCCCCCCTCCTGGCCGCGCCAGGCACCCTCCTGGGTGCCTGGTGGCCCCCCTCGGTGCCCCCTTTCGCCTATATAAACCCCATGGGGTGGAAAACCCTAAACGAGAGTCGTTTCCGTGTTTCGCCGCCGCCACGGGGCGGAAACCTACAGAGGAGAAAAGCCATCTCCGGCGGGCAGATTCCGCCGGGGAGATCGTCGCCATCATCATCATCATCGTCACGGGCATCATCGAGATCATCATCAACATCATCCCCAAATCAGCACCATCTCCATCTCCATCCCATCTCATCTCACAATTGCAACTTGTGTTGTAATCCGTACTATCTATCCTCTCTACTCTGTTGGTGTTGATTACTACTTTGTGGTGAATGCTATTGAGTTTTGTTGGAGAAATATCATTGTGTCCAGATTGTTTATCACCCATCTATCACCTCTGATCATGATCTCTTTTATGTCTTGTGAGTAGTTACTTTAGTTCTTGAGAACATGGGAGAAGTCTAGTTGTTAGTAGTCATATGATGTTAAAGTATTATGTGTTGTTTGATACTTAAGTTGTGTTGTTATTTCTCTAGTGGTGTTATGTGAGTCGAACACATAACACTTCACCTTTCATGGGCCCAGAGGAATACATTGTGCACAAAGGATGCTTATGGTGGGTTGCCGGAGTGACAAAAACTTGAACCCCAGTTCGCAGACTTTCGCACAAGGGAGTTATGGATCCTTGATCGTAATGCCGTGGTTAGTCTTATGCCTTAATTACTACCTTGTATTTGCGGATGCTTGCAAGGTGTGTAATCATAAGAGTACACTTATCTTAGTCTAGAAGGTGTACTAGCATTGATCCACCCACCGACACTTATCAACACAATACATATTACTTGGCGGAGTATGGTGAAAGTGACTTGACTATCTCTCCCGTGTTTTCTTGAGAACGCTTTAGCTTTTATAAGTTCAATTCCTAGGCTTATCCTTGTGAAAGGATTGGGCCACTTGCTACTCCTCAGTTACCCTGTTTACTTTGCCTGTCTTTTACTTTTCTGTTGCTTAAACCAAAAACCCCTAAATATTTACCTTTGAGTGTTTGCAGCTCTTTCCTTATCCAGTGTCACTTATCAGTACCTTCTGCTCCTCGTTGGGATCGCCATCCTTATTTATCGAAAAGCTACAATTGTTCCCCTAGACTTGTGGGTTATCAAGAATGGTTTATTGGCGCGGTTAATGGGCGAGGCGATCCCACTAAACCTATTAACTTCACTGCCATCAGCAGCCAGAGGGGCCACCAGGGGTCCAGGCGCCCCCCTGGGACCCTGTTGGTGGCCCTCTGGCCCCACTTGGGTGCTTCTGGAAGACTCCGTCACGCTAATTTTTATCCGATTTTCCCGAATTTTTGGAGAACTTTTATATGGGGGAAACCTGGAATAGAAAAACAACAGAAAACATAAACTGGCACTAGGGTGCACTGAGTTAGTAGGTTAGTACAAATATGATCAAAAGTATATGAAAGTGTATCTAGATCATAGCAATATCACACAAAACATGCATGGAGCGAGCAGAAATTATCGATACTTTTGAGACGTATCAGATGGGAAGGACCATTTCATATCGAAGAAGTCTAACGCTCCGGTGCAATCAAGTTTAACAATTTTGATGGGACAAAACCTCATGTTGTGAATGGGAAAAGACTCAAGCATTACATGGCGGGAGACCTCGTCAATGTTGATGTCAATTCTATATACACAACAACTCATGAAGAATATGTGCAACCCCGTTTCAGACACCAGCAGGAACAAAATAAGAAAAGGTATGTATTACGATAATGAAACATCACGAACCGCCATAAAAGTTCCATATTGTAAGTTTTGGCAAAATATAGAAAATTAGAAGCCTAATTGGAGCCGGAGAGGAGCTCTAGGGGGCCCAGGCACCCCCTAGCACGGCCTACCTCCTGGCCGCGTCGGGTGTCCTCCTGGGCACCTCAGAGTCCGTCTCTGACCCCACTTTGGCTCATTGCCTTCCATTTTCTGCAGAAATTTTTGCTATATATTTGCCCGGATGGTCCCGGCACCGTATCTCGCGATTTCGTGTGTTTTCTTTTTGAGATGTTTCTGCCAGAAAAACTTTCATCTAGACCTAGGTTCCATGGCTTCCCCAAGTTCCCCCAAGGACAAGTTCGTCGTCAATCATCAACCCTTACCTCGTTGAGGTGAATAAGCACCCTCAAACCGTTCGGTTGGAGCATAGTGTTCTCCACCAAGAAGATCTAAAGGAACCTGTCAAGGAGGGGAGCAGCAAGGCCATGCTGGAAGAAGTGGAGCAAGAAGTTTTCAAGTACAAGAAGATGGTCGAGCGTGGTGTTTAAGCTAACTTTGACATCATCAACGAGCTAAAGACCTACTTCCTGAAGGAGATGAAGGGGATGTGGGAAAGCATCACCACATCAGAACAAAGAATTATTGAGCTTCAAGGGCAGATTTATGATCTGCACAACCAAAATTATGAGTATGAACTAAAGTTTCTGTGCATGGGTTTGGCACTACTAGGGAAATATCTATAGATGTAAACCTTGTTAGTGTCGCATATATTAAGCCATGTGCCACCATATTTTAGGGGTGGCGCACTGCTTCAGAATGCGCCACCAATAAGCCCTTAGGGGTGGCGCATTATTTTCCAGTGCGCCACTCCTAAGAGTGGGCCATCCTGGATGAGCTTATACGTGGCGCATTTGGTGAAATGCGCCACCCCTAAGAACCTTATAGGTGGCGCATTCTGCAAATGCGCCACCCCTAAGAGCTTATGGGTGGAGCATATTGGGAATGCGCCACCTATAAGGTTCTTAGGGATGGCACATTCCAGTATGCGCCACCCATAAGCTCTTATGGGTGGCGCATTTGCAGAATGCGCCACCACTGAGATGCAATATGCGCCACTAAATACCTTGAGCTTCCCTTATCTACTCCACCCCACCTACCACCTCTCATTCACTCCACACACTTCTCAAACTAGATCCACTCTTCTAACCCTAGATCTATTCAGTTTTCTCCTCCTTCCCACCTCATTTCTTCCATTTATCCATCCATTCTTGGCATTAAATTTACTTTGTTTCATATTAAAGTAAGTGGACCTCCTCCCCAACTCTTTTCTTCCATTTATATATCACCCATATACTTGCCTTTATTAGCTTGGGGTTTGTTGTATATGTGAAGCTTGGGTTTGATGTATATGTGAAGCTTGTGGTGGTTTGATGTATATGTGAAGTGTATATGTGAAGCTTGTGGAAGTTTGATGTATATGTGAAGCTTATGGTGGTTTGATGTATATGTGAAGCTTATGGTGGTTTGATGTATATGTGAATCTTGAGTTGCCAATGTTTTGCCGAAATGTCGATTCATTTCCGTTTCGGCAAATTTCTGCCGCACTCTCCGCATGCTCCCATGCATTATTAGGGAAAGTCATGCCGAATTTTTCCGGCGACGACTGTGATATATAATTGTGTTGCTCTCTCTGTGCGCGCAGGCGATCGATCATGGTCCGCGAGATGCTGAGCGATATCATCGTGTCTAGGTGGATGCAATGTGCGATAAACGATATGCTAAGGAATAATAGGTCGGATATAAGATGTCCGTGTCGGAGATGCAAACTTCAGTGCGTGACCGAGCATTATTCCGGAATATTGCAAAGACACCTGAAGCGTAATGGTTTGATGGATGGCTACACACGGTCGATAAGTGATGAAGCTGGTGAGGAGGAGGACGTCAATGGTGGGGCGCCAGTAAATGAGGAAGGGCAACCAGACAACAGTGGCGGGCGAGAAGACGAAGAGCATCCCGTACATGATCATGAAGAAGATGCCGAAGAAGATTATGTAGATCAAGATGCCGGACATGAAGATCAAGATGTCGGACATGAGGATTCAAGCTGGGTGCGGGACCCTCATGTTCAAGAGCTGCTTGTCATAGAGGCATTGAACACAAGAGGTGCAGCTAGAGAGAAAGCCAAGATGGCGAACTCGAGAAAGACGCGGTTACGAAGTTGTATGAAGGATGCAACGACGGGGATACCCGCTTGAATGTAACACTTTGGGCTATGGAGATGAAGGCAAAACAAAAATGGACCGACGAAAGCTTCGATGATAACATGGCATTCTGGCACGATCGTCTTCCGAAGGGCAACACGTGCCCAACTACTATCGCTGAGGCCAAGAAAGTCATGTGCCCTCTCGATCTTCCGCACGTTAAATACCACGTCTGCATAAATGATTGCATGATCTATCGGGGTGAGGATGAAGAGAAAACCACATGCTCGGTGTGTGGTGTTAGTCGATACAAGAGAGGGAAGAAAGTTCCTAGAAAAGTGGTATGGTACTTTCCGATCACTCCTCGTCTGCAGAGGTATTTCGTAGATCCCGAGGAAGCAAAGCTCATGACCTGGCACGCAGATAGAAAGAAGCTAAAAGAGTATGACCCGAACCCGGATCCGGAAAAGGAGGACATGCTGAGGCACCCTTCATATGGTAGCCAATGGACTGTGTTGGACCTCTAATACCCAGATTTTGGGGAAGAACCAACGAACCTCAGGATTGGTGTGAGTGCCGATGGAGTCAATCCGTTTGGTGGCCACAGCAGCACACATAGTACCTGGCCCGTGTTTGTATGCACCTACAACCTTCCCCCTGGAAGTTCATGAAGAAAAAGTACATAACAATGTGTATGCTAGTTCAAGGGCCGAAACAACCAGGTACGGACCTCAATCTATATCTGCAGCTGTTGAAAGAGGAGCTAGAAACGTTATGGAAAGACGGAGTCAATACGTGGGACACCGCCGCAAAAGAATATTTCCCAATGAAAGCCGCGGTGATCACGACGGTGCACGACTATCTCGGATACGGATATTTCTCAGGGCAGGTGGTCCAAGGATTCTATGCATGTGTTAGGTGCATGGATAATACAACGTACCGCCAGCTACCAAAATATCCCGGATCTTCAAAAACCGTGTTCCAGGGGTCTCGGAGGTGGCATCCCCAAGCTTAAGATTTTGGCACTCCTAAATCTTCTGTCATCATCTCCCTTCGCACACTTGAAAACTTCCTTCACACAAAACTTCTCATAACTTATTAGAGCGGTTAGTACACTAATAGATAATCTGCCAAAACAGGACAGATTGTAAAGATTGATTTTTCAGGTGCACTTCTGCTGCTCAAATAAGAAAACTCAAAAAATATGAAAGTTTCACAATTGTATATAGCATGCTGTGTAAAAAATTCAGCTCAAAAAGATGAACTGGTGATTTGTTTTGATTTTTTCCGTCAAGCAGACAGAATCTGTTTTTTGGACAACATGTCACAACTTTTGCTTCCCTTATCATAAGAGGCTAGAACTTGGCACAAAACTTGAAAATAAAGATACAATGTTGTTGATACAGTAGTAACAACATCCAAGACACAGCAAAAGCAAAAGAAACCTAATCCGTTTTGGGCTGCCTCCCAGAAGCGCTTCTTTAAATCCATTAGCTAGGTATGAGTGTAACGATGCTCACAAAAGAATAAAAAGTTGAAGCACAAAAGAGAGCATCAAAGGAGAAAATATAAATCACATTTAAGTCTAACATGCTTCTTATACATGGGCATCTTGTAAGAAAATAAATAACTGAAGCACAAAATATCAAGCATAGGAAGGTAAAATAAGAGCACCTTCAATATTTTCAACATGCAGAGAGGTGTTTTCCTAACATGAAAATTTCTATAACCAAATTTTCCTCTCTCATAATAATTTTCAGTAGCATCATGCACAAACTCAACAATATAATCATCACACAAAGCATGCTTGTCATGATCTACTAGCACATAATCTAAGCATAACTCCTCATTATCAAGAACATTCATAGTAGGAAAAAATAGAGGGTTATCATAAGACTTATCAAAATAGCAAGGGATATCATAAATAACAGTAGAAAAATCATCCTCGCAAGTCTCATTCGTAGGGGCATCATGGCAACAAGCATCAATTTCATCAAAAACGGATATTTCAAAAGATTCAATAGGATCATAGTAATTAATATAGCATTCAACCTCCTTAGGTAAGCATAGAGGGCAATCATATAAGGTAAGAGTCAAAGAGTTACTCTCATTAGTTGGTATATATGGGTAGCTACTCCATTCTTCCTTCTTTTGTTCGTCACTCTCCTCCTCTTTTTCATCCAATGAGATTTCAGTTTCAGCAATTTCTTCTGTAGAGTCCTGCAAAGCATTAGTCTCGTCCTCTTGTGGAGAGAACCTTTTGAGATAGTTAGTAATATAAGCTTTATTAAAATTCTCAAAGAAATATTTAAGTATATCAAGACTCTCAGATTTTTAAGGGGCATCTTCAATATTTTCAACAAAGGAAGCAATTTCATAGGCACCCTTAAAAACAACAAATTCTTCTATTTGTGCTACATCAAAGAAATCATAATGTCCCTAGTATAAGATACCAAGGTTTCATTATCATTACACCAACATTGGAAAGGAAGGTGTTTAAAGGGCAAGAAGCAACAAGATTCATCACATCAATAAGATATATCATAATCCGAGCATAAGTTTCTAGCATAATTATTAACTTGAGATATAATTTTCCATATAAATTTCCCTTTTTCAGACAAGCGGTATTCCTTATAATATTTTTGTTGATCCTCAGTGAATCCAGCTTGCCAATAAGATCTAGTTTCAAAGAATTTAACCATTGTAAGCAAAAAGGGTAATAAGATAAAGTGTACTTATCAAGTGAACTTATAAGTAGATCTATGGTCCCCGGCAACGGCGCCAGAAAATAGTCTTGATAACCCACAAGTGTAGGGGATCGCAATAGTCTTCGCGGGTAGGTATAACCCTAATTTATTGATTCGACACAAGGGGAGCCAAAGAATACTTATGATCCTTAGCAGTTGAGTTGTCAATTCAACCACACCTGAAAAAGCACTAGACAAGATATAAGTAGCAATAGTGTGTTGACGGGTGTAGCCTTTAAGACTTCCCCAATCACCAACACCACAAAGTAGTAACAAAGTAGTAGGAGCAGTGATGAGGCAATAGTAACAACGAAGGAAATGAAGATGAAAGATGGACCAGGGTTCAAGGTTTCACTAGTGGCAACTCTCCAAGCAAAAAGACAGGTGTTGGGTGAACAAATTACAGTTGGGCAATTGACAAAATTGCACAAACTCTAGCCAAACAAACTAGAGCAATCCTAGTTTAAGAACCAAACGTAGGCATGTGTTCCGTATGTAGTTGTATGTGCTTGCAATAAGAACTTGCACAACATCTATCGTCCTAACGTACCGCTACAAATGGGGCCAAAGGGAACTTACGGAGATTAAGGTGCGCCTGTCAAAGAGCACCGGAACAAAGCATTAGCACTCTATGAACACATGTGATCCTCAAATTATAGCCCATCCCCTTTGGTGTCCCAAGCTGTCACCATTGGGATCACCGGTTCCGGACTATAATAGGTGCAAACAACCGTAGATAAGATCTAGAACAACAATTATAATCATGCAACCATAACGTGATCAGATCTGAAATCATGCTACTCGTGCACTAGTAACAAGCATTAAGAACAACAAAATTGCAGCAACAATAATTCATAAACCTTAGGACTGAACAAGGGAACAATTCATCGGATCCCAACAAACTCAACACCAATTACATCATGTGGATCTCAATCATGTAGGGCAGCTCATGAGAACTTTGTATTGAAGATAAAGGGGGAGGAGATACCAACAAGCTACTGCCAAGAACCCGTAGTCCAAGGAGGAACTACTCACGATCCATCATGGGGTGAAGAAGAGTTTATGAAGATGGCCCCGGGGGCCAAGGCCCTCTTCGGCAGGGTGCCGGAGCAGGATCCTGGTGACCCCCGAAGCTAGGTTTCGATGGCGGCAGATATCCGGAGTGCTTCTAGATAAAAGGGTTGCATATCTCGGGTTTTTGCGTCATGGGAGATTTTATAGGCAAAGGGGGAGTCTGAGGCGGTGCCCAGGTCACCTAGGCGGCCACCCCGTGCGGGTGGGACCTGGCCGCTCCAGGAGGGCGCCTGGGGGCCTGGGGCCACCTCTTGGCTCCGTCCTCCGGGTGGAGGACTCTACCGATGTAGATATTTTTTGGTAATTTTTTGGGAATTTTCTGAGCAACTTCATTTTTGGACTTTTTTCTGCATTGCAAAGACAAAACAGACAGAAACTGGCACTGGGCTCTATATTAGTAGGTTAGTCCAATAAATGATTCAAAAGCATGGCAAAAAGATGTAGCAATGAAACGAAAAGGGCATGGAACGAGCAAAAATTATAGATACATTTGAGACGTATCAACCGTCAACAAGCACTTTGGCAGGACCGATGGGTGTGGTCACCATGAGGGAAGCCGCGCAATGCATGTCAACTTTGAGGGTCGAGACATCGACTTTGAAAGAGCAAGCCTAGTTGCGCTACAACACATCCAGCTGGTCGATCCTTGGATAGTAAAGCACAAGGATGTAATCAGGAAGAAGTACAGTGGCCAGGGAATGCAGATAACGGACCGAGATCCACGGCTAATCAAAGAGCACAACTCTGGTTTCATGACTTGGTTCAGGGACGAGCTTCGCGCTAATCCCCCGTGAAGGAACGCTTCCGAGGATGAAAAGATGATATTCACGTTGTCACAGGGTGCCGCACGCTACCTGATGACCTATCAAGTGTATGATATCCACGGCTACACATTCTACACGGAGGAAAAGGACAATAACTGCGATTACCAGAACTCGGGGGTAACGGGGATATTCTACACCGATGACGTCAAGGAAAGATTATACGGAAGGATCGAGGACATATGGGAGCTCGACTACTGTGGAGAGAAGGTGCCGATGTTCCGTGTGCGATGGGCAAAGAGCGTCGTAAAAGAAGACCGGTACTTCACCACCATGGTTATACCCGAAGCCAAATCCAAGTCTGCGGGCGCAAACGTCACCGCGAAAAATGAGCCATGGGTACTGGCTAGTTGATACGTCCAAAACGTATCTATAATTTCTGCTTGCTCCATGCTTCTTTTGTGTGATATTGCTATGTCATTGATGAACTTCCATACACTTTTGATCATATTTGGACTAACCAATTAACTCAGTGCACCCCAGTGTCAGTTCCTGTTTTCTGCTGTTTTTGTATTTCAGGTTTTCCCATTATTTAAAGTGCCAGAAAAATTCCGGGGAAAATACTGGAAAAATCAGCGTACGGGAACCTTCCAGAAGAGCCAAAGTGGGGGCCGAGGGGGGCCAGGGGTGGCCCAGGCGGCCACCCCCTAGGCCGCGCCAGGGGGGCGGCTGGGCCCCCTGGTCCACCTCTGGCTGCCCCCCTTCGCATATTTATTCCCCGTGACGAGAAACCCTCGGGGACGGAACCCTTTTTTGCGATCTCTCCTCTGTTCTTCTGCCGCCGCGCTTCCAAGATCGGGAGCACCAGGAGACCTCTTCCCGGCACCCTGCCGGAGGGAGGAACCACCTCCGGGAGCTTCTCCACCACCATGGATGCTTCCCGGATGAACCGTGAGTAGTCCAATTTGGACCATGGGTCCAGGATCAATAGCTATGTGATGTTCTCCTCACCTCTTTGTTCTTCATGGTTTAGACCTCGTGAGCAGCCCTACATGATCGAGGCACATATTTAATCTTTCTGCTGTTGCTATGCTGAGTTTGCTGGGATCCAATGGATTATGAGACTATGTTCAGATTGTGTTTGAGTAATATATTTGATTCTCCTCTTTTATATTTATGTTCTTGAGTAATTCTTGCATGTTCTCCGTTGATGTTTATTGCTTTGGCCAAGTAGTAGGTAGTGACTCCCAGAGGGAGCGTTATGCATGATTGTGGGTTCATGCCCCCCGATGACTAGCTTGAGTGACAGAAACATGAGTCTAGGGGATGTGTTGTTGCCACAAGGGAGAAAACAACGATGTACTTGCGGGTGCAAGGATTGTTTACTTTATGCAAAGTTCTTTAATGCAGTTGTCTGTTGCTTTGAGTTTACACTTTGGGTGGGATTCACAACTTAATACCAGCGAGATGTTCTGGATAGATATCTCAAGGTGGATGATTAGTAGGTAGATGCAGATGGATTTCGGTCTACTTGTCTTGGCGTACCGCCCATGCTTTTGAGCCTCTTCCTTTCTTTATAGCATAGTTAGCATTGGTTTGCGCACATAATCATGTCAATTGCCCAGCTGTAATTTTTTTACCTCGCATGGCTATTCTATCGTATTTTGGGAGAGAGACATCACTAGTGAACATCATGGGATCCCGGTCCATATTTCCAACACTGTTTACACCCGCTATTTATTTCCTTTTCCGTTGCTATCACTATCATTATTATCCCGTGCGTTTGATCCTTTGTGAACAACAAGTCCGGAGGGATTGACAACCTCTCTGAACTCGTTGGGAGCAAAGTTATCTGTTGTGTGTGCAGGTCCACGTCAACCGCCTAATTGCTGGCGCCGTTGTCATCTTCCTGTCGTTGCTGGAGTCCTACTGGAGACAAACCTTGGTATCTTCACCGAGGGAAATTTGGTGATGTCTACATCTCAACCTTCCACTTTGGGTAACCAACGAGGGGCGAGAAGCCATCAAAGCTAATTTCTGGCGCCGTTGCCGGGGACTCCGCTCTTCAAGATAGGGGAGTTGCACACTGTCTTGTATCTTTGCTTTTTAGTCTTATTACTTTACCTTTCAGTTTTAGCTTTAGTGTCCTTTATCAAAAATAAAAAAAATAGTTATCTTGCGTGCTGCTTCTATGGGTTCCTCCGAGAACACCAAGTTGAGTGACTTTACTAGTCAGAACAACAGTGACTTTATCTGCACTCCTATTGCTCCACCTGCCACTTCAGCACTTTCTTTTGAGATTAAACCTCCTTTGCTGAACCTTGTTATGAAAGATCAATTCTCCGGTGCTGGAGATGATGCTGCTTTGCACTTAAATAATTTTGTTGAGCTCGGTGATATGCAAAAGTACAAAGAAGTAGATGGTGATATTGTCAAGCTTAAGCTTTTTCCTTTCTCCTTGAGAGGAGGATCTAAAATCTGGTTTCAATCCTTGCCTAGGAATAGCATAGATTCTTGGGATAAGTGCAAGGATGCTTTTATTGGGAAGTACTACCCCCTGCTAAGATTATCCAATTGAGGAGTAATATTATGAATTTTAAGCAATTGGATAATGAACACGTTTCCCAAGCTTGGGAACGCATGCAATCTTTTTTTTTAGAATTGCCCTACGCATGGTTTGACTACTTGGATGGTTATCCAAACTGTTTATGCAGGCTGGAACTTTACCTTGCAGAACTTGCTAGATTCGGCCGCGGGAGGAACCTTTATGTCAACAACGCTTGGTGGTGCCACAAAACTACTCGATGAGATGATGAACAACTATTCCCAATGGCACACCGAAAGAGCTCCAACAGGTAGGAAGGTAAACTCTGTCGAGGAGATCTCCTCCCTAAATGAAAAAGTTTACTTGATTATGTCTATACTTACCAAGCAATCTCCTATTGATCCTCGTGATGTTCCTTTAAATTCTTTGATTGCTCAAGATCAAGTAGATGTGAACTTTATCTCTAGAAACAACTTCAATCACAATGCTCATAGGAGTAATTTTGGTAGCAATCCTAGACAGTTCCCCTCCAACTATGGGAACAACAACACTTATCCTAGCACCAAGAACTCCACTTCTGAACTAGAGAGTATGCTTAAAGACTTCATCACTACCCAAAAAGCTTCAACAAGAGTGTAGAGGAAAGGCTAGATAAATTAGATAATCTCTCGTCGAAGGTAGACAATTTAGCCCATGAAGTAGAATTGCTTAAAATTAGAACTTCTCCTCTTGAGGAGAGGAAGGTCACTCCTATGAACGCTATTCAAGTGCAAATTAATGAAAACATTAGGATGATGGCTAAACTTAAAGAGAGATGGGCTAGAGAAAAGGAGGAAGAAGATAGAATTAAGAGCCTTCCTACACACCATACTGTTGCTACTATCCAAGTTGTTGAGGATATCCAAACTCTTAGCACCCGATGGACCCCTAGTCCCATAGGACCTATTAATGGTGATGCTAAGACCTCAACCGTAGAAGAAGAAACTCCTATGACTATAGAAGCTACCAAACAAGTGAGCCTAAAGGACACCACTACCACTTTACTCGATAGTAGTGACCTTGATTTTGATAATTGCGCCCTTTCTGAAGTTATTTGTTTCCTTCACAAGATGTCTAGAGACCCCCACACTAGCACACTTAATCTTTCCTTCACGAAGAATATCACCAATGCTCTCATTAAAGCTAGGGAGGAGAAGCTTAGGGTAGAAGCCTCCATACCTAGAAAGCTAGAAGATGGTTGGGATCCTATGATTAAAATTAAGTTGAATAACTTCTCTTGCTATGCTTTATGTGATGTTGGGGCTAGTACCTCTGTTATGCCCAAAAGAATGTATGATATATTTGAATTGAAACCTTTTGATCCTTGTTCTTTTGGTGTTCGTCTTGTTGATTCTTCCGTAAAGAAACCTTTAGGGAAGATCGATGATGTTTTATCATTGTCAATGACAATTACGTTCCTGTTGATTTTACTATTATGGACATTGAATGTGAACCTTCTTGTCTAATTATTTTGGGACGTCCTTTTCTTCGCACCGTGGGTGCTGTTATTGATATGAAAGAAGGGATTATAAAATTCCAATTCCCTCTCAAGAAAGGGATGGAACATTTCCCTAGAAAGACGATTAAGTTACCTTTTGAGTCCATCACACGGGCTAGTTATTTTTTTGATAAGACTTGATCTTTTTGCATTAAGCCTAGCTAATGGCTTTGAGGAAGCGCTTTCGGGAGGCAGCCCGCAACGAAATTAGGTTTTCCTTTATGTTTTTCTTCTGTTTTTAGTGGTCTTGATGATTGTTACTACTGTAGCAACATCATTGTATATTTACTTTTCAAGCTTTGTGCCAATTATAGCCTCATATGACAAGGGAAGTGAAAGTTGTGACATGTTGTCCAGAAAACAGATTCTGTCCTAGTGACGGGAAAAATCATAGAAAAATCCCAGTTCATCTTTTGAGCTGAAATTTTTACACAGCATGCTCTATACAATCACGGAACTTTCGTATGTTCTGAGTTTTTTTATTTGAGTTGCAGAAGTATCCCTAAAAAAATTCATTACTACCTGCTGGTTTATTTTTCACATATTTTGTCCTGTTTTTCCTTTTTTCGTTTTGCAAACCTTAAGCTTGCTTTTTATTTGCAAAAACTTTTTCGCAATCTTGAGAAACAGTAGCTCTTTAAGAATATCCTTATTTCCAGTAGAGAAAAAATTATATTATTATTGGTACTAACCTCGCTAATTAGATTATGATGAGTTATGTATGAAGGGAGTTATCAATTGTGCGAGGGAAGATGATAAAAGAAGATTCAGGAGTGTCAAACGCTCAAGCTTGGGGATGCCCCCATGCACCCCCAAGAAATATTCAAGGAGACTCAAGCGTCTAAGCTTGGGGATGCCCCCGTGCATCCCCTTCTCCATCAACAATTATCAGTTCGTCTTTCGTTCCACTATATTTTTATCGCTTCATGCATTATGTGCTAGGCTTGGAGCGTCTCGCTCTTTATTTCCTTTTTAGTTTTCTTTAGCTTTGCTTGCTGTTCATAACAAGTTAGAAGCCAACTTTCTTTGTGTGGGAGAAAAACACGCTCCACTTCACCCTAGAACACAACATAGGATTTTCATGCTTATCTTTGTTGTGTGTGTTCTTTATCTTTTTCATAGGTGCTGTCATGTTTAGCTCTTAGTTTTCATTCTTATCTTTTTAAGAGGCTTTGTTTATTTTGTTACTAGAACTCTCTTGAGTTTTCATGTTTATCTGGTTTAGAGAGTTTGCCTGTTGCACTGAGTTTTGTGTCTTGACTTGAAGTAGGTAATTGAGGTTGCTATTCTTTTTTAGTAGTAGCTTGCAATAGTTTTGAGGTATTGCTATGAGTAATGTTTGAACTTTTGGTGTCAAGAGCTTTAGCCTAATAGTGATAGATGTCGTATTTTGGGCAATCCATGTTTATTTTCAAAACTTACAAATTGAGAACTTTAGCTACTAGATGGATCACTACTCTTTGGAGGGATCGAATATTAGAGTACACTCACGTACCATGAGTAGAGGATGTGCAAGGATAACCAAACCCCCATACACTCCTCCTCGGGGTACTTTTCTCTTTGTGAACCTCCCTATTAGATTGAGAGTTACCGATAATAAGTGCATGAGTTCTTCGGACTAATGTGAGTATTCGAAAGATGACACTTCCACCTTCCCATATATTTCTAGCCTCTCCTGTGTCGTGCATTGCCTCCTTCTCACTCCGAGAGTTGGCGTCCACATTCCCCGGTACATATAAACCCTTGGCATGATACACTCTGTCATCATAAACCCCCTTATATCCTTCCTCATCAAGGAATTTCCATAGCCTTTCCGAGATACATTGCCATGCAACATCCACCTTCTCATGACTTGATCTTCATGTCATACATGCTACTTGCTTGATCGATGAGCCACATGCTAGTTGGGCCTCGCCCTAATCATTGCTACATGACGCGCTAGTATCATTGCATATCCTGCTACACTGGCAGAGGCATACATTTTCATCCTTCATGATAGTTTCATTTTCTTTATGATGAGTACTCTTGTAAAGTGTGAAAGATCTTCTATACTTTTTGTAATATATAGAGTGTTTCCCCTAAAGTGAGGAAAAGACCCCAAAGAGGAAAAAATAAAAAGATCTCAAAGAGGACAAAATCAAAAGATCCCAAAGAGGACAAATGAGAGGAATAGAAAGAGCCATTGAGGCCACCAAAAAATACAAAAAAAAAGAAAAAAGAAATAAAGAAATAAAAAGAGAGAAGGGGGCACACTACAATTCCTTTTGAGAGATCCACACTCGTACTCCCTCTTATATCTTTTACTCCATAGAGATTATCATTCATACATATAGCTATGTGGGGACCTTCACACTATAGAACTTGGCTTGTATATTCCAATGATGAGCCTCCTCAAATGAGCTCTAGGTCTTCTTGAGCAAGCAAGTTGGATGCACCCCCACTAGTTCCATTGGAGAGCTTACCTTAGCTCATATGTGCATCCCTTGCATGGCAATCTCTACTCCTCACATCATATCTATCATTTGTCTTTCTCTCTCCTATGATTGTCCTCATTGATGTGAGCCTTTCTCACCTTTTTGTCTTCCTCCTCCACCATATTCTCTCTTTGCCATCCTAAGTGTCAACTTTCTTGCTTACGCTCATCCATTGCATGAGTGCTCAAAATGTCGAAAAGGAGTGGATCATTTTGACTTGTACCTGGCTAATGGTCTGGGGATGAGTCAATATAAGATTGCAAAGAAGACCAAGTGTGAAACTTTAGTAGATTGAGTTCTCAACCCAAAAATATTTTTTTCTCGTATATCCCTATCCCCTTTCTTGCACGCAAACACCATTCGGAGACATTCAAGTCACAGACAGCGAGAGCTCTTGCACCTTTATGTTCTTATGTTGCTTATTTCAATGCTAATATAGACTCTTGCTTGTTATGACTTGAATTGAATTACATGCCTTGATTTATTTACTTAAAAGTTCTTATATGGTTGTTAGCATGTCACCACAGAAATTATGTTTGTTATCATTTACCTACTCGAGGACGAGCAGGAATTAATCTTGGGGATGTTGATACGTCCAAAACGTATATATAATTTCTGCTTGCTCCATGCTTCTTTTGTGTGATATTGCTATGTTATTGATGAACTTTGTAACAGCCCAGATTTCACAAAAATTAAAATTTTTGTTTTCGGTGTGAATTGTTCGATTGTCTGATTTGTTTGCGGTGTTTGCATCCCCGTTTATCGATCGGCGATTATTTTTCCCCCTCTTATCTCGTACCGGACGGAGACCGACCATTGCCACCCTGACACTCGACCTTTGCGACACCGGGTTTCGCCCGATCACCGTCGCCAAAACCGCACGAGACCAGCCGCGGCCAACGGAACGATTATTAAATGGGATATTTTTATAGCGCGCCGGAAAGTGTTCTCGAAATGGTTCCAATGCGAGGTGAACGCCTCCGGCTCGACGCGCTGATCGCGCAGTTCGAAGTTTTACCTGAATCGGAGGTACTACGGACCCCCGGCGGTCAGAAACGTAAACACCGCGCGCGAGAGAGAAAAACCGGGGATGTTTTTGCAAACTACTTGCCACCTCGGCTATATAAAGACCACCCCCTCTCCTAGCCCTTCTAGGGTTTCCACTAGTCCAAAATTGCAGCCACCCCCTCCAAATTGCTCCAAATTCTGCCCCCAAGCCCTCCATTTTCGCAAACCCTAGCCTCAGACCAATCTGAGCCGTCTGATCTGCAGATCAGTGGCTCCGAAGAGGCCACGTCACCTCTAGCCGGATCCAGCCGTGCCCGGGCCCCGCAGGGCCGGGATCCCGCAGCCAGGGCCCGCCTAGGCCCAGATCTGGTCGAGCTCACCTCCGCCCCCGCTCCTCCTTGCTCTGGCCGTCGCCGGCAGCTGTGTCCAGGGAGCTCCAAGCCGCGCCATCTCGCCTCCTCTTCCTCCCCCATCTCGCCTCACCTCTCCCTCTCTCTGTCCAGGGAGCTCCAAGCCGCGCCATGAAGGGAAGCCCGACGAGCTCGACGTCCCGCGCCATTGGAGCCGCCTAACACCGGCAGCAGTCGTCGCGCCGCCTGCACCTGAAGACCTGCGCCGCCTCCTTGGCCAAGATCCGGCGACCGCCGCCGCCCCCGCTCGCCTGAACCGCCTCCTCCTCGCCCCCTCAACGCCGGCCAGGGGCGCCGCCGCCGTCGGGCAGATGGGATCGGGATTGATCCCGATCTGGCCGCCTCCCTCGCTTCCAGCTCGGCCGGCGCGCCCAGCGGCCCAACTCCAGCCCGCGGCCTGGATCCCGCCCAGGGCGAGGCCGCCACCTATTTCGTGCCGCCCGCCTGATGGGCCTCGGCCCAACTCGGTGCGCCTCTTTTTTTTCTTTTTTTTTCTTTTGTTTTTTTTCTGTTGCGCTAGATGGGCTCGGCCCAGTACTGTTGGCCCGGTAGATGTTTTTTTAATCTTTTCTAGTTTAATTATTTAGGCAGATTGTATTTTTTTTTGCGGTGCCCGTATATTTTTAACGGTAGCTCGGATCGCGACGCTTTAAACACGAAACTTGCTTAGAATTTTGTCTAGTTTAATAAAATGTGCTTCTTTGTTATGTTTGACTTTGTTTACATGTTGTTTGACTGCTAATTACACTGCCCCCAAGCAGTGTAATTAAAATGTCATTGCAATGACTTTTTAACCGTTGCTCCGATTAAAATGTTCCTTATATGTAACTTGACTAGAATTTCGTGTAGATTGTGTTTATGCTTCTATTGCTTGCTAATAAAAATAATAAAATATGTTTAGGGGAAAAACAGTACCAATTGCAATAAATATTGTGGGGTCCGTAATAGTTGCCATGTGTAGGTTTACCCCCACTTAAAGATGACTAGATTAGATAGTTTACTTTGTGCTTCACCTCTTGCCATGTTTGTGTGCCATGCCATGCTTCTGTGCTTGCCATGTTAACAACCTTTTTATCACCTGTAGCTAAACAACTTGAACCACCGTAAACGTGCGGTATCGTCGTGTGTGATGAGTACTCCACTTAAATTGTTAGTAACCGCTCTCGACGGTAGGTGCGTTGTATCGTGTTGCTTCTTGTTGATGCTTGCTCGTGTTTGTTTCGTAGTAATAGATGCTTGTTCGTTGCTTGCTTTCCAGTGTTTACCGTCTTGTGTGCTTCGCGGGTACCTCTCGGAGACAACGCGAGCTTGCGATCAACTACACCTTCGGAACCCGACTTATCAACAGGCAAGGACTATACATTACTTATGATCCATTCTATTTCAACCAGCGGTTTGCATGCTAGTCTAGGTTAGGTTCGATGTTTGATCCTACCACATGTTTACAGCCTCTTTCAAACCAATACAGCCATGTCCCCTCCCAGCAAGCCATGTACTGCTATGTTACTATTGCTCGTTGCTCAGCCCCTGCTTAGTAAGCATGCTTAGGATGCTACGATGTTACCTCCTGTTACTCCTTGGTTTGGGCTATCACATTATTATATTGTTGTTGATGATATGATTATTATAATGTTGACTATATTCAATGAAGGATGGAAGGTATAGGCTATCCCGCCCCGACGCTTTGTTCCATTCGAGTCACCTAGGATCCGAGTTCCGGGTATTGGTTTAAGACTGAGCGTGCCTAACCGCGTGTGGGATTTTATGGGGTCCCCTTTTCTTACCTATCTAGCTTCAAACATTTCTAGTGGTGGCCCGAGCTGATTTACCATTCGAAACCCCGTGTGTGTGCTTGGTGGATCCCCTCGCAGTTTTTAAACAACCCGGGCCAGCGGAGACATGGTTTCTCTGTTGGTCCACACTGGTGATCTAGGGAAGTCCCCTGTTATATAGGTGAGACTAAACCCGACCTTGGCCATATGGAAGATTCCGATCCGATAGCATGGCCAGCTTTTGGATTGGGTGTCGACTCCCCGGGGGCCACCCGGATTTGTTCGTTGTTAGTTAGAGGGACCTGTCGTTTCGGATCTCTTGGAACTAAATCATAAAATGGTTGCCTGTGATGGGTAGCAACTGAAAGAGATGGGCGTGCGTGCGGAGCCTTGTAATGGGCAGTTGGTACACCCCTGCAGGGTTAAATCTTTTCGAGAAGCCGTGTCCACGGTTATGGACGACTTGAGACCTACTCCTTGTTCATAGACAACAACAACTGAGATAATATTAATATAACTTGATCAACGTGTGTGTGTGCCTTGACTGCTTCTTCTTCCTCGGGATGCGAAGAGGAGGACAAGGATAGGATAGGTGTTATGATTGCGTAAGTAGTTGATAGCAAGACTTGTTGGAGGAGATTCCTCATCGAATGCTTGGCTTCTTATCTTAATCTCTAGATCGTTAGCCACTTCATAAATGCTAGTGCGCACCAACCTCACCACTTACCCCTTCCTTACCGTAAACTACTAGTTGTCCTAGAATGACGAGTGATGAAGTCCTTGCTGGGTCAGATGACCACTACAGTTGGATGCTGAGTACTTCTGTACTCATGATACTACCCCCAAACTCTTTTTAGTGTTCTTGATCGACAACAGGTATGGCGATCGACGTTTCACGTGGAGACTCGACGACGAATAGTTAGGCGGATCCCGGCGGAGGGCCTGGACCCGTGTGGTTATGGGGATCGATGTTTTTCTCTTTGCCAGTAGGAGTTTGATTGTAGTCTGTACTCAGACATGTTTATTCCGCTGTTGTATTGTATTAAGGCAGTTGTATGCCGATTGTATGAGATGTTGTATCCTTGTATCTGTAATGTTGTGATATCATGTTGGAAATCCGGGGCATATGACTTCGTCATATGTCGCGGTGGGACCGATATGTGCTTCGTCCCCGGATCTGGATGGAAACATCTAGATTTGGAACAGTACCGCATATCGGGCCTTACAACTTGGTATCAGAGCCTTACCGACCGTAGGATCCCTTCTCTGGCCGAAGTCGAGTCTAGACCAAAACTATTTTGTAGTTACTAAGTTAGTTATCGGAGAGTAGGATTCTTTTTACTCCTTACCCTTACTCTGGTCAGGAAAAGTGTCGTAATTGTTCTACTCTCGCCTTATCCCCTTTCAAAACTCTAGGATCTCGAGTAAGTTGAGTATCGAAATCGTTACAATGCCTTACTTGCAGCGTATTGTCTCGATTCCGAGCTCAGCTGGGAATTCCTGTAGTACCTTTAGCTTCTCCGATTTTGGGTATGATCTGGGTCATCCATTGCCATCCATCCTTTTTCCGGTGTTTTCACGACTTGCGTCGGAAAACACTATCCCTTTTACCAGGTTTTAGCTGTCGTTCTTCTTCTTGATCTCCCGATGGTTTCGTTTTCCGACGTTGTTGTCTCTCTGCGGAAAATTTATCTGGACCGAAGTTCGACGTCGACATGGAGCAGAGTCCCTTGTTGGTGGTGTTGAAGATTGTCGACTCTCTTCTTCCCCCCTTCCCCTCTCCCCCGGATCGTCCTGGAACTCGGGATGAGATCCCTTGTTGGTGGTGTTGTATTGTAACAGCCCAGATTTCACAAAAAATAAAATTTTTGTTTTCGGTGTGAATTGTTCGATTGTCTGATTTGTTTGCGGTGTTTGCATCCCCGATTTATCGATCGGCGAATATTTCCCCCCTCTTATCTCGTACAATATGGAGACCGACCATTGCCACCCTGACACTCGACCTTTGCGACACCGGGTTTCGCCCGATCACCGTCGCGAAAACCGCACGAGACCAGCCGCGGCCAACGGAACGAAAACCCCGTTTAATAATTAAACGGGATATTTTTATAGCGCGCCGGAAAGTGTTCTCGAAACAGTTCCAGCGTGAGGTGAACGCCTCCGTCTCGACGCGCTGATCGCACAGTTCAAAGTTTTACCTGAATCGGAGGTACTGCGGACCCCCGGCGGTCAGAAACGTAAACACCGCGCGCGCGAGAGAAAAACCGGGGATGTTTTTGCAAACTGCTAGCCACCTGGGCTATATAAAGACCACCCCCTCTCCTAGCCCTTCTAGGGTTCCCACTAGTCCAAAATTGCAGCCACCCCCTCCAAATTGCTCCAAATTCTGCCCCCAAGCCCTCCATTTTCGCAAACCCTAGCCTCAGACCAATCTGAGCCGTCTGATCTGCAGATCAGTAGCTCTGGAGAGGCCACATCACCTCTAGCCGGATCCAGCCGCGCCCGGGCCCCGCAGGGCCGAGATCCCGCCGCTAGGGCCCGCCTAGGCCCGGATCTGGCCAAGCTCACCTCCGCCCCCCGCTCCTCCTTGCTCCGGCCGTCGCCGGCAGCTGTGCCGCCGCCCGGTGAGCGCGCCACCTCGCCGCACCCTCCTCCTCCTCCCCCGTCTCGCCTCACCTCTCCCTCTCTCTGTCCAGGGATTTCCAAGCCGCGCCATGAAGGGAAGCTCGACGAGCTCATCATCCCGCGCCATTGGAGCCGCCGCATGCCGGCTGCAGCCGTCGCGCCGCCTGCGCCCGAAGACCTGCGCCTCCTCCTTGGCCAAGCTCCGGCGACCGCCCCCGCCCCCGCTCGCCTGAACCGCCTCCTCCTCGCCCCCTCAACGCCGGTCAGGGGCGCCCCGCCGTCGGGCAGACGGGATCGGGATCGATCCCGATCTGGCCGCCTCCACCGCTGCCAGCTGGGCCGGCGCGCCCAGCGGCCCAACTCCAGCCCGCGGCCTGGATCCCGCCCAGGGCGAGGCCGCCACCTATTTCGCGCCGCCCGCCTGATGGGCCTCGGTCCAACTCGGTGCGCCTCTTTTTTTTCTTTTTTTTATTTTGTTTTTTTTTCTGTTGCGCTAGATGGGCTCGGCCCAGTACTGTTGGCCCGGTAGATGTTTTTTTTTCTTTTCTAGTTTAATTATTTAGGCAGATTGTCTTGTTTTTTTTGCGGTGCCCGTATATTTTTAACGGTAGCTCGGATCGCGACGCTTTAAACACGAAACTTGCTTAGAATTTTGTCTAATTTAATAAAATGTGCTTCTTTGTTATGTTTGACTTTGTTTACATGTTGTTTGACTGCTAATTACACTGCGTGCCACTGTAAACTGTTATTGCAATAACTTTTTAACCGTTGCTCCGATTAAAATGTTCCTTATATGTAACTTGACTAGAATTTCGTGTAAATTGTGTTTATGCTGCTCTTGCTTGCTAATAAAAATAATAAAATATGTTTAGGGGAAAAACAGTACCAAATGCAATAAATATTGTGGGGTCCGTAATAGTTGCCATGTGTAGGTTTACCCCCACTTAAAGATGACTAGATTAGATAGTTTACTTTGTGCTTCACCTCTTGCCATGTTTGTGTGCCATGCCATGCTTCTATGCTTGCCATGTTAATAACCTTTTGATCACCTGTATCTAAACAACTTGAACCACCGTAAACGTGCGGTATCGTCGTGTGTGACGAGTACTCCACTTAAATTGTTAGTAACCGCTCTCGACGGTAGGTGCGATGTATCGTGTTGCTTCTTGTTGATGCTTGCTCGTGTTTGCTTCGTTGTAATAGATGCTTGTTCATTGCTTGCTTTCCAGTGTTTACCGTCTTGTGTGCTTCGCGGGTACCTCTCGGAGACGACGCAAGCTTGCGATCAACTACACCTTCGGAACCCGACTTATCAACAGGCAAGGACTATACATTACTTATGATCCATTCTATTTCAACCAGCGGTTTGCATGCTAGTCTAGGCTAGGTTCGATGTTTGATCCTACCACATGTTTACAGCCTCTTTCAAACCGATACAGCCATGTCCCCTCCCAGCAAACCATGTACTGCTATGCTACTATTGATCGTTGCTCAGCCCTGCTTAGTATGCATGCTTAGGATGCTACGATGTTACCTCCTGTTACTCCTTGGTTTGGGCTATCACATTATTATATTGTTGTTGATGATATGATTATTATAATTTTGACTATATTCGAGGAAGGATGGAAGGTCTAGGCTATCCCGCCCCGACGCTTTGTTCCATTCGAGTCACCTAGGATCTGAGTTCCGGGTATTGGTTTAAGACTGAGCGTGCCTAACCACGTGTGGGATTTTATGGGGTCCCCTTTTCTTACCTATCTAGCTTCAAACATTTCTAGTGGTGGCCCGAGGTGATTTACCATTTGAAACCCCGTGTGTGTGCTTGGTGGATCCCCTCGCAGTTTTTAAAGAACCCGGGCCAGCGGAGACATGGTTTCTCTGTTGGTCCACACTGGTGAGCTAGGGAAGTCCCCTGTTATATAGGTGAGACTAAACCCGACCTTGGCCATACGGAAGAGTCCAATCCGAGAGCGTGGCCAGCTTTTGGATTGGGTGTCGACTCCCCGGGGGCCACCCGGATTTGTTCGTTGTTAGTTAGAGGGACCTGTCGTTTCGGATCTCTTGGAACTAAATCATAAAATGGTTGCCTGTGATGGGTAGCAACTGAGAGAGATGGGCGTGCGTGTGTAGCCTTGTAATGGGCAGTTGGTACACCCCTGCAGGGTTAAATCTTTTCGAGAAGCCGTGTCCACGGTTATGGACGACTTGAGACCTACTCCTTGTTCATAGACAACAAAAACTGAGATAATCTTAATATAAGTTGATCAACGTGTGTGTGTGCCTTGACTGCTTCTTCTTCGTCGGGATGCGAAAAGGAGGACAAGGATAGGATAGGTGTTATGATTGCGTAAGTAGTTGATAGCAAGACTTGTTGGAGGAGATTCCTCATCGAATGCTTGGCTTCTCAGCTTACTCTCTAGATCGTTAGCCACTTCATAAATGCTAGTGCGGCAGCAACCTCACCACTTACCCCTTCCTTACCGTAAACTACTAGTTGTCCTAGAATGACGAGTGATGAAGTCCTTGCTGGGTCAGATGACCACTACAGTTGGATGCTGAGTACTTCTGTACTCATGATACTACCCCCAAACTCTTTTCAGGGTTCTTGATCGACAACAGGTATGGCGTTCGACGTTTCACGTGGAGTCTCGACGACGACTAGTTAGGCGGATCCCGACGGAGGGCCTGGACCCGTGTGGTTATGGGAATCGATGTTTTTCTCTTTGCCAGTAGGCATTTGATTGTAGTCTGTACCCAGACATGTATCTTCCGCTGTTGTATTGTATTAAGGCAGTTGTATGCTGATTGTATGAGATGTTGTATCAGTGTATCTGTAATGTTGTGATATCATGTTGGAAATCCGGGGCATATGACTTCGTCATATGTCGCGGTGGGACCGATATGTGCTTCGTCCCCAGATCTGGATGGAAACATCTAGATCTGGAACAGTACCGCATATCGGGCCTTACAAACTTCCATACACTTTTGATCATATTTGGACTAAGCTATTAACTCAGTGCACCCTAGTGCCAGTTCCTGTTTTCTGCTGTTTTCGTATTTCAGGTTTTCCCATTATTCCGGGAAAAATCAGCGTACGGGAACCTTCCAAAAGAGCCAAAGTGCGGGCCAGGGGTGGCCCAGGAGGCCACCTGGCTTGGCCACCCCCTAGGCCGCGCCAGGGGGGCGCCTGGGGCCCCTGGTCCACCTCTAGTTGCCCCCCTTCGCCTATTTATTCCCCGTGACGAGAAATCCTCGGGGACGGAACCCTTTTTCGCGATCTCTCCTCTGTTTCGCCGCCGCCGCACTTCCAAGATCGGGAGCACCAGGAGACCTCTTCCCGGCACCATGCCAGAGGGAGGAACAACCTCCGAGAGCTTCTCCACCACCATGGATGCTTCCCGGTTGAACCGTGAGTAGTCCACCTTGGACCATGGGTCCATGATCAGTAGCTATGTGATGTTCTCCTCCCCTCTTTGTTCTTCATGGTTTATACCTCGTAAGCTGCCATACATGATCGAGACACATATTTAATCTTTCTGCTGTTGGTATGCTGAGTTTGCTGGGATCCGATGGATTATGAGACTATGTTCAGATTGTGTTTGAGTAATATATTTGATTCTCCTCTTTTATATTTATGTTCTTGAGTAATTCTTGCATGTTCTCCGTTGATGTTTATTGCTTTGGCCAAGTAGTAGGTAGTGACTCCAAGAGGGAGCATTATGCATGATTGTGGGTTCATGCCCCCCGATGACTAGCTTGAGTGACATAAACATGACTCTAGGGGATATGTTGTTGCCACAAGGGAGAAAACAATGGTGCTTGTACTTGCGGGTGCAAGGATTGTTTACTTTACGCAAAGTTCTTTAATGCAGTTGTCTGTTGCTTTGAGTTTACACTTTGGGTGGATTCACAACTTAATACCAGCGAGATGTTCTGGATAGACATCTCAAGGTGGATGATTAGTAGGTAGATGCAGATGGAATTTGGTCTACTTGTCTTGGCGTACCGTCCATGCTTTTGATCCTCTTCCTTTCTTTATAGCATAGTTAGCATTGGTTTGCGCACATAATCCTGTCAATTGCCTGTAATTTGTTTACCTCGCATGGCTATTTTATCGTCTTTTGGGAGAGAGACATCACTAGCGAACATCATGGGATCCCGGTCCATATTTCCAACTCTGTTTACACCCTCGATTTATTTCCTTTTCCGTTGCTATCACTATCATTATTATCCCGTGCGTTTGATCCTTTGTGAACAACAAGGCCGGAGGGATTGACAACCTCTCTGAACTCGTTGGGAGCAAACTTATCTGTTGTGTGTGCAGGTCCACGTCAACCGCCTAATTGCTGGCGCCGTTGTCACCTTCCTGTCGTTTCTGGAGTCCTACTGGAGACAAACCTTGGTATCTTCACCGACGGAAATTTGCTGTTGTCTACATATCAACCTTCCACTTTGGGTAACCAACGAGGGACGAGAAGCCATCACTAGCCAAGTGGACCAATGCTTCTTCATTACCGACCCATCAAAGCCGAGTCGCGTTGTAGTGAGGAGAGGCAAAAGAAACATCATCCAAATGGATGGAGTCGCCAACGAGCAAGACTTTGACAAGTACGGCGACCCAAAGATGGAAGATGACTACGCCGCTCAGGATACATACACCACAACCCTACCGAAGAAAGGTCTCCCGTTCAAGAGGAAAAGTGAAGGCGTCCTGGGCCTAAACTATTCCACCACGACATAGAAGGGCAAGAATAAGATCGTGAGGAAACGATAGCTAGCTCCAAATTTAAGAAAATATTTTGTAATTTATGATCACATTCTTATGTTGGATCATAGTTTGAAGTGTATAAACATCGACGATACACAATCGAAGCACCATGCCTAAATCCTTAAAAATGATTATTTGATCTTTATCTATCTTAGGGGGTATTTGGTCCGCGTAATGCATTGAGTGTCATGATTCCATTCCACTAGAATGCATGGATCGGTTTCGTCTTTTTATTTAGTAGGAATAGTTCGAAGGAATGGAATGGTTACCCGCAATAAAGATGAAATGGATGAAATGGTCAGCCCGCAAATAAAATAAAATGGTTACACTTTAATTTAAAAAAAATGAAATGGTGCTTATGGGTGGCGCATTCAGCAGAAATGCACCACTAAGGGTGCATAGGGTGGCACATTTTCACAATATGCGCCACCAAACCGTTCGTTATGCGTGGCGCATATTGACGAAATGCGCCACGCATAAGGAACAGTTTTGTGGCGCATATTGACGAAATGCGCCACCCATAAGACTTGACCTATCCAACTACCCCCTCCCCTACCCGCACAGTACCCATTCCCCCCACCCCCACTACTCCTCTAGCCACCGCAGTACTGCACCAGAGCCCTCACCCGCCACCCTCAACACCGCCGGAGTCGGCCTCGACACCGCCGGAGTCGCCCTTCACGCCACCGGACGCCGCCCTCGACGCCACTAGAGCCTCCTCCGCGCCGCCATCTAAGGTAACCGCCGTCCCCGGGTGCCACCAGACCAGACCCCGCGACCTATGCACAATAGCAACTCCCATTTCCATTATAATACCGAGAAAAAAAGGAAATTAAAAATTGACTTCTTGGTTTATTAAAAAAGGAAATGAAAAAATGAATTGGCAAATAAATGAAGTTTAGGCTCCTTGTTCTTCTAATTTCAAAAGTAAAAATTAGTTCTAGTAGTACTATGTATTAGGTTTGTAGTGGTAGCAACAGATACTATGCTACTATCCCAGTTAATTTTATGAGAACAATTGCTATGCTTGGCTGGTTTTACTTAATTTTATGAGAACAATTGTTGTATGCAATTGCATAGCATATGTTCTTATTAAAAAATTGTTGTTGGACTCCCTTTGACAGCCCCAAAACCCCAACAAAACAAGATCCAAAATAAGAAAACTTTATATGGGCTGAAAGTAGACATAACAAGCTACAATTTATTTCATTGAACCAACTCCATTAGATGCAAGGATTAAATCCTATGAAATTCACAAAATGAAGATTTTTGTTAATATTAGATGTTAGCTTTCTGTTATCTTAGATTAAATAATAACACTATAATCTTTTTTAACAAGAATCCAATGAACTATTGCCCACAATGGCTAAGCAATGAATAATGAACTTTCTGTTATGTTGCTTTCAGAGTAAGTTTACTCCATGCAAAATCTCTACAGTAGCTAGTGAACCAATGGAGTACTAGCAAACATGAAAACAAGAGTGCTATATATCTGCAGTGCTATCCTCGGAAAGATTATTACTGAATGTTCATTTCTAGTAATAGATATGTTCATCATATCTAAATTGCCATGATGCTCTCCAAAATAGAGAGATGAAACCAGCAAGTGTAGAACATAATGATGAAACCAGTAGGTAAGCATTTGTTCTTATGAACATAATGATGAAACCAGCAAGTGTAGAATCTGTTCTTCGATAGTTTTATATTTTGATGTGCCATTGTTAGATGATCTCATCAGGTTCATCTCCTCATGTTTGTCCACTGTTTTAGCCAAGCTCATTTTTTATCCACTTGCCTGATCTTTTTTACCATATGAAATTTACCTATATATATATGCTGTTTGAATATCTACTATTTGAATATATATTTTAGTGCATTGTTCTACACTATATATGAGTTGGTTATGCCTACATGTAGGCATTTGTTTTGTGCGGGTACAAATCATTATCCCCTTTCTCCCGAAATGTTGATTAACTTCCGTTTCAGTTGAGAATGGGGCACTCTCATGTTAAGAAAAATAGCAAAGGTCATGCCGAATTTTTCCGTGAATTCGTGCAAGACGTACCTTTGCTTAAAAAAATTAACATGAGAGTAGTTGCATTTATTTATTGTGCTAATTAATTAAGTAGTTGAATTTCTCAATATTGTACTAGTGCAAACATGTCGACCGGAGCCGACGCCGGTCCTTCTTCTCAGCCGGTAAAAAAAGGAAGCAATTTTGGGAATACTCCCAGGAGGAGGTCGAGGAGCAGATAGAAGAGGAAGTACCTCCGGGCGAGGAGGAGTATGAGGAGGAGATAGAGTCGGAGTCCGACTCATCGGATGATGACATGGAGGAGGCCGGTACGACAGACGGCGAGAGGAACACCGGCGAGGATGATGGGACCGTTGGCTCCAACACATATGGTACCTAGTCGAAGAAGCGGAATCGGAAACCGACCAAGGTCGGCACCATCAGGCAAGAGTTTACTGTCGTGACCGCCGTCGGGATTCCTAAACAGCCTGAACATTTTTGGGTACGGCCGTCAAGTCGCGGTGATCCTCCGCAACACCGTGTTGATCACCAAGATTAACCTCAGGAGTCGTGAGAATATTCATTATTGCCAGCTTCTTATCAACAAGCTGCACATACGATACAAGTTCCCGGAGCCGTACGATAACACCAAACGCAAAGGGAACAAAGTAAACACATGGGCCCTCAGGAAGATGGGCAATACCTTGTATAGTTGGAAAACCCGGGCAAAGGAGGCAATTATTGAAAAGAACAAAACCTGGGAGGAGCTCAAGGAGAAAGAGCCGTTGATCTACGAAGATACCTACAGCCTTTTCAAGGCTAGGTGTGAGTCCGAGCCAGCCAAGAGCCATTGTTAGATGATCTCATCAGGTTCATCTCATCATGTTTGTCCACTGTTTTATCCAAGCTCATTTTTTATCCACTTGCCTGATCTTTTTTACCATATGAAATTTACCTATATATATATGTTGTTTGAATATCTACTATTTGAATATATATTTTAGTGCATTGTTCTACACTATATATGTGTTGGTTATGCCTACATGTAGGCATTTTTTTTGTGCGGGTACAAATCATTATCCCCTTTCTCCCGAAATGTTGATTAACTTCCGTTTCGGTTGAGAATGGGGCACTCTCATGTTAAGAAAAATAGCAAAGGTCATGCCGAATTTTTCCGTGAATTCGTGCATGACGTACCTTTGCTAAAAAAAATTAACATGAGAGTAGTTGAATTTATTTATTGTGCTAATTAATTAAGTAGTTGAATTTCTTAATATTGTACTAGTGCAAACATGTCGACCGGAGCCGACGCCGGTCCTTCTTCTCAGCCGGGAAAAAAAGGAAGAAATTTTGGGAATACTCCCAGGAGGAGGTCGAGGAGCAGATAGAAGAGGAAGTACCTACGGGCGAGGAGGAGTATGAGGAGGAGATAGAGTCGGAGTCCGACTCATCGGATGATGACATGGAGGAGGCCGGTACGACAGACGACGAGAGGAACACCGGCGAGGATGATGGGACCGTTGGCTCCAACACAGATGGTACCCAGTCGAAGAAGCGGAATCGGAAACCGACCAAGGTCGGCACCATCAGGCAAGAGTTTACTGTCGTGACCGCCGTCGGGATTCCTAAACAGCCTGAACATTTTTGGGTACGGCCGTCAAGTCGCGGTGATCCTCCGCAACACCGTGTTGATCACCACGATTAACCTCAGGAGTCGTGAGAATATTCATTATTGCCAGCTTCTTATCAACAAGCTGCACATACGATACAAGTTCCCGGAGCCGTACGATAACACCAAATGCAAAGGGAACAAAGTAAACACATGGGCCCTCAGGAAGATGGGCAATACCTTGTATAGTTGGAAAACCCGGGCGAAGGAGGCAATTATTGAAAAGAACAAAACCTGGGAGGAGCTCAAGGAGAAAGAGTCGTTGATCTACGAAGCTACCTACAACCTTTTCAAGGCTAGGTGTGAGTCCGAGCCAGCCAAGGCCGCGAGTGCAAAGGGCAAGGCCATGCGGTCGCAGGTCATAGGTAACCACCGTCTCGGATCCGGTGGTTACAGAAGTTCCAAACCTAAATGCAACAAGGAGGATGTCGAGTACGCTGCTACGGGCATACCTAACCCCTTCGAGCAATACAAAGGTGATCCGCGGACCGAATTCTTTGTGAGGGCCCGGAGCTATAAGGACAAAGCAACCTCAAAAATAGGTATCGATCCTAAGATTCAGGAGTTTACGACTGCCGTGGTAAGTAATTTACCACGCGACCTTGTCGATTGAATTCTCTAGTGAAGCTCACAATTTCTTAATGTTTCACATTCTTTCTGCAGCAAGCGGAAATGAAAATCGCCTCATCGCAGGAGTCGTCGGTTAAGTCGGCCGGCCCGTGGGACAATGCCTTTAACAAGGCGTTGAACAAGGTCAAGAAGATTGACGACGAGACGGCGAAGCCATCGTCAGCCGGTCGTGTGGTCGGCTTTGGTGCAGACCTAAATTGGTCTGAATATTATGGAAAACCGGCGGAGCGGTCCGGTTCGAGGGGGCGCAAGGCGAGAAGGACCGAAGAAGACGCCTCTTATGTTCGTGGACTGGAGGAGAAGGTGAACATGCTTCCGCAGCTTGTCCAGGACGATGTGGCGAAGACGATGAACGCCCTCCTTCCAGACATGATGCAGTCACTCGCGAATTGGCAAGCGCGTGGTGGACAAGGGCCCATACCGGTCCCCAGCATGGTCGGCAGCAACTCGGGCACCACGGCGCCTGCAGTCCCGACTCCCGCCCGTAGTGGTGGCTCCCGCACCGACTCCCAACTTATTGGTTACTCCGGCCGCCAACACCGCGGCGGCAGCGCCGGACGTGATGGTAACTCCCCCAGCCACGATCGAGCAACTGGGGCATAACAATAATGCACCCGGCGGCAGAGCAAATAGGGCGACCGACGCCACGGGAGGAAGCGCCCCCTCCGTCTCTTGCATGCCCGCCGTCATCGGCGGGGTCTCTTCATTGGCCGACCTCGACGCCCTCAAGGTAACTATAAGCGTCTGCAACTCAAACGAGGACTTCATCTCCTTGCCTTTTTTAGTGGAATCTCTCTGATGCCCTACATACATATATCTCTTTCCAAGGAGGACACTCCATGCATTCTATTACAAGTCGTGGACGGCGAGTTGAAGGATGTTGCCAAAGGTAAAATCCTTCAACCACAAAATCGAATCATGCACAATATGCCGATGGCACCGGAGATGCATAGGTTTCAAATCTCTCTCGTGATTTCGGGCTACGAGAGAGTTGAACCTCCCATTCAACCCCCTGGATACGATGAGGACGAGCCAAATATGCCTATGGCCGAAGACCCAAATGCGTTTAATGACGGGGGAAAGGGGCACCACACCTAGGAAAACACCGGTAGTCGTCGTACCGGCGCCACATGATCCCATCAGCGCACAAAAAGACGACGACGATGATGATGATATCAACGCCGACGGGTTCATAAACACTCTTTTTGATGAAGGTAATGATGACTTATTCATTCCTCCTGTTGAAGGAGCCTACCAGCATGACGAGAAAGCTCGCGATCTAGCTGATCCTGCGGTGAAACCTGCTTGCTCCACGCGTCTCTTTGCTGCTTCTCAGGAGATGTCTCCAGCAGCTTGCGCTTTCACCGAGCCTCAAGCAGATTCCACAAGGAGATCTATTCTCAGCCCATCCACACTCCATAAGGCTGCCACTGAGAAGATAAAGGCCGGTGACTACTCGAAAGCAGAAAAGAAGAAGGGACGGAAAAGAAAGAAGAGCATCACTTCGAGCAGCCAACCTTCGATGCCGATCCGGGCTCAGGACGGGCCACCAAGACCCAAGGATCTCTCGTTTGAAATCCATGTGGCGGGTAGGGCGATGCTACCTAAGGACATGCTCGACCTTGCAACTTCGGATATGCAGAGTGTGCATCATAGTATTATGGCATTAGAGAAGATGTTTCTTCGAGAAGAGAATCCCTCGTACCCGGTTTTCATGACCAAGGTGCCACTCAACATGGGCTTCATCAACACTGTCCCCGCGGATATGATAATCCTGCGGTTCTCGGAGATCTTCAATTTGTACCATCTCAAGCGGTTGGACCATAGCCTTATCCGTCTGTTCTCGCTCAGCCTTTCTATGAGTAACGGGAGAGATAAGACCCCAAGCATCGCAATATTGGATCCCTTCTACATGCGTGAAAGCATCTTGATGGACGACGGGGACCCGGCTCTCGCGGCGGGGTACATCAGAGACTTCATGCTAGAGAATGCCGGCAAGGATTCATTTCTTATGACCTACTCTCCCAAGTTAGTCATTCGCTCGTCGCCGTAGCATATATGCTTTCTTAGCTTTCCGTTGTCCTCTTCCAACATTCCTTTTGGATTGTTTTAATTATGCAGTGAGGATCAAGACTGCGTGTTGATACATCCCAAACGTATCTATAATTTCTGCTTGCTCCATGCATGTTTTGTGTGACTTTGCCATGTTTTGCTTGAACTTTCATACACTTTTGAACCTATTTGGACTAACCTACTAACTTAGTGCACCCAGTTGCCAGTTTCTATATTCTGCAGTTTTTGTATTTCAGGTTTTCCGGCCATTAAAAGTGCTCCAAAAAAAATCAGGAAAAATCAGATAAAAAATCAGCGTCACGGAAGCTTCCGGAAACACCAAAGGAGCGAAGGGGGTCCACCACCAGGAGGCCAGGAGGGTCCCTGGCGCGACCCCACCGTAGGTCGCGGTGGGTTGTAAGGCTTGATCTGCGATACTGTTCCAGATCTAGATGTTTCCATCCAGATCCGGGGACGAAGCACATATCGGTCCCACCGCGACAGATGACGAAGTCATATGCCCCGGATTTCCAACATGCTATCACAACATTACAGATACAAGGATACAACATCTCATACAATCGGCATACAACTGCCTTAATACAATACAACAGCGGAAGATACATGTCTGAGTACAGACTACAATCAAATGCCTACTGGCAAAGAGAAAAACATCGATCCCCATAACCACACGGGTCCAGGCCCTCCGCCGGGATCCGCCTAACTAGTCGTCGTCGAGTCTCCACGTGAAACGTCGATCACCATACCTGTTGTTGATCAAGAACCCTGAAAAGAGTTTGGGGGTAGTATCATGAGTACAGAAGTACTCAGCATCCAACTGTAGTGGTCAAATGACCCAACAAGGACTTCATCACTCGTCATTCTAGGACAACTAGTAGGTTACGGTAAGGATGGGGTAAGTGGTGAGGTTGCTGCCGCACTAGCATTTATGAAGTGGCTAACGATCTAGAGAGTAAGATAAGAAGCCACACATTCGATGAGGAATCGCCTCCAACAAGTCTTGCTATCAACTACTTACACAAACATAACACCTATCCTATCCTTTTCCTCCTCTTTGCATCCCGACGAAGAAGAAGCAGCCAAGGCACACACACGCATTGATCAAGTTATATTAAGATTATCTCAGTTGTTGTTGTCTATGAACAAGGAGTAGGTCTCAAGTCGTCCATAACCGTGGACACGACTTCTCGAAAAGATTTAACCCTGCAGGGGTGTACCAACTGCCCATTACAAGGCTCCGCACGCACACCCATCACTCTCAGTTGCTACCCATCGTAGGCAACCATTTTATGATTTAGTTCTGACAGATCCGAAACGACAGGTCCCTCTAGCTAACAACGAACAAATATGGGTGGCCCCCGGGGAGTCCACACCCAATCCAAGAGCCGGCCACGCTCTCGGATCGGAATCTTCCGTATGGCTAAGGTTGGGGTTAGCCTCACCTATATAACAGGGGACTTCCCTAGCTCACCAGTGTGGACCAAAAAAGGAACTCTGTCTCTGCTGGCCCAAGTTGTTTTAAACCACTGGCTGCAGACCAGTTACGCACACGGTTTCAAATTGTAAATCAGTTTGGGCCACCTCTAGAAATGTTTGAAGCTAGGTAGGTAAGAAAAGGGGACCCCATAGCATCCCACACGCGGTTAGGCACGCTCAGTCTTAAAACCAATACCCGGAACTCGGGTCCTAGGTGACTCGAATGGAACAAAGCGTCGGGGCGGGATAGCCTAGACCTTCCATCCTTCGTCGAACATAGTCACCGTTATAATAATCATATCATCAACAACAATAATAATAATGTGATATCCCAAACCAAGGAGTAACAGGGTAACATCGTAGCATCCTAAGCATGCATACTAAGCAGGGGCTGAGCAACGAGCAATAGTAACATAGCAGTACAAGGTTTGCTGGGAGGGGACATGGATGAATAGGTTTGAAAGAGGCTGTAAACAGGTGGTAGGATCAAACATCGAACCTAACCTAGACTAGCATGCAAACCGCTGGTTGAAATATAATGGATCATAAGTAATGTATAGTCCTTGCCTGTTGATAAGTCAGGTTCCGAAGGTGTAGTTGATCGCAAGCTCGCATCGTCTCCGAAGGTACCTGCGGTAGCACACAAGAAGGAAACACTGGAAAGCAATCATCGGTGCACCACTATTACTATGGAGCAATACAAGATCAAGGAGACAACACAAGGCACGGAAACGCGATACGGACCTAACGTCGAGAGCGGTTACTAGCAGGTTAAGTGAGGTATCGGTCACACACGACGAATACCGCACGTTTACGGAGTTGTTTAACTACACAAGGTGAGCAAAGGTTATTAACATGGCATCTCACTCAAGCATGGCATAGCACACAATCATGGCAAGAGGTGAAGAACAAAGTAAACTATCTAATCTAGTCATTTTAAGTGGGGTAAAACCTATACATGCCAACTATTACTGTCACAACCCCAAGTTAGGTATGTGCTAGGGTAAGCTTAAGCCTTTGCATCATGATAAAAATTTCAAAAGAAATCAAAATGGGAGAGAGAACACCCCCCAGATGAATTAAATCAAATGGCTAGATAAAAATATTTTTCCAAAAATCATTTGAGTATTTGGAAAATTCCTATAAATGATGCTAATCATTTGAAAAATGATTTGGGAGCAATCCCATGCTCATGGAATTTTCTAATTTTCAAACAATGCTTTGGAAATTTAAATAAACCCCTATTTGATTTAAAATTCAAATGTTTTGAATTTTAAAGGGTGCCAAATTTTATAAGTGGCTAGCTCTAGCTTTCATGAGGCCATATAAAAAAATATTGGCATTTAATAAAATTCCTAGCTATTTTAAATAGCTAGGTCAATCAATTTACAGAAAAGAGAAAAAGAAAAGAGAAAAACAGAGGGAATGGGAGTTACCTCCTGCACCAGGCGAGGCCCAACTCCCCTGGACGGCCCAGCCCAGCCGCCAGCTCGTTGTTGTCTTCCCCCGGGCACGAGCACACAGCTGCGTGCCCGGCATGCCGTGGGCGCCGTGGCCACCTCGGCCACCTCCTGCTTCCCTCCCCCCTCACAGGCACGCCGTGGCAGCGCTGGAGAGCTCGCACACCTTTCCCCCCTCTCTGGATTCGTCGTCTCCCTCTCTCCCGCAAGGTCCCGCGCAAGCCCGAGAGCTTGACCTCGCCGCCGTCGTGCCCGCACGCGGCCACCGTGCTCCTCACGCCGCCGCACCTTGTCCAGGAGCTCCGCAACGACGCCCCACGCCTCCCGGCAGAACGAATCGAGCCGAAGCCCTTTGGAGACGTCGCTCGCATCAACTTCCTCCACCACGGCCGCCGCGCGCCATTGCTGGAATTCGTCGCCGTCGAGCAACCCCCGGCCCCGACGAGCTGCGCAACCTACTCCGGGTGAGCTCCTCTCCATTCCGCCCTATCCCCGCTCTACCCCGTGCCCGTTTCGCCGTTCCTCGCAGAAGCAGTACGCCGGCCGCCGCGCCATTTTTCCCCGCCGTCGCCCTGGTAGCCCCCGCGTCCCCCTGCTTGCTCCCCTCGACGCGGGAGGGCACGGGCAACCTTCCCGTGCAAGTCCCGAGCCAAGACGTGACCATTTGGTCAAGTCCGGCGAAACTCCGGCGGCTCCCTGGCGAGCCCGCCATTAGCCCGAGCCTAATCCCCTCTCCTCTCTCTCTGATCCCTGGGCCAGTGCCCCTAAACTAATCCAGTGGCTTAATTAACAGAGGGTTAAACCCCTGTGACGCTGACAGTGGAGGCCCACCTGTCAGCCCCCCCCCCACACGTCAGCATGACGTCAACCTGGCACAATAAGTCGATTTAATTGATTAAATCAATTACAGAAAAAATCCAAAAAATAGCCAAATCTTTAGAAAATCATAACTAATTCATTTTAACTCCAAATTGGACAAATAATATGTCTAAAATTAACAGAAAAATACAAGGATTATGAATATGCAATTTGTTTTCATGTTTGACCGTTTTAAAATGGGTGAACAGTAGAAAACATGCATATGGATCCTTTTCAAATTCAAATTTGGAGTGATTTTGCAATTGATTTTGCAACATCCTTAATTCCAATGGATTCATCCACACCTCAGAAGCTTTATCTCAACTATAGAACATCACTTCATGATCAACTTTTTCAAATGAACATTCATGCATTCAAATGCATTTGAATTTCATCGATAAATCAAATGGAGTTTGAATTTGCATTTCAAATGCAATATACTCCTTTTAAATGGAATGCTCAACACATCAGTACCATGAACATCACCATTACAATCTTATTCATGTGATTGTGCATTGTACATTATGTTGATCCTATGATTGTCATGTTGCTGATAGACGTGCAACCGGAATCGGAGGCCACCCCCTTCGTTGAAAACACCGTTATCGAAACCTCGTCAGCAAGGCAAGCAAACCCCCATTGATCATGTCGATAAAATCCCACTTCCCTCTCATGTATCTCTTATGCATTGTTTAGGATGATCACCATGATAACGTTTCTACCGCATAGTTGAACCCATATCCGTTGCATGACCTATCATCTTGTCACATTAGTAAGCAAACCACAATCCTAGCAGATGTAGGAGTTGGTTGATATCATGTGGCCCCTGCAACTGTTACTGCTTATTGCATGCTTAGTGGTACAATGAGGTTGCTTTTGATGTGAGTCGGGATGATGGTAAACATTGTGTTGATGAAAGTGAAATGTGTTGGTGAATCTACCCTAACACAAGGTGAACGATGAGAGGTTGTGTAGGAGTACACAGTGGGTTGTCTCGTTGAACACCGCCTTAAGTCCGAGTTCTTGTGTGGTGATCCAAGAAGAAGAGTACAACCACACATTGGGCTCACTGACCCCTCTCATCCTAGTACCTCACCCCGTTCGAACACCAAGAGTCGTAGTAGTTCGGAGTTCTGGTAGGGCTGTGGCACGGTCTGCGAAGTGGATGAACGGCTTTTCAAGACCGGCTTGGGACCCTACACACATCCTTTGAGGCTGTACTGGAACCTCGGCCGGACTTCCATATGGATCCCCCTCAGATAGGCGACTCTCTGGACTAGAACGGAGCTGTGGGCGAAGTGTTGTGGTGGCATCCTCGCTGTCACCTCTTGAACGGTGACATACAAAAGGCGGTAAATGATGACACGTGTGTGTAGCGGTACACCCCTGCAGGGTTAAAAAAACTATTCGAATAGCCGCGTCCGCGGTTAAGGACTGCTTGGAAAGCTTAGCTTGATTATTAGACAACTTGAACTGGATACTTCTAAAACACACCAAGATAAGCATGAGTGCTATGGGGTGCTCCTCGTGGGGAAGTCGAGGAAGTAACCATAGTGGTGTAATTGGTTGAAGAGATGTAGTGGACTCGTGTACGCTTCTTACCTCAAGTCTGGTATTCGTAGTTCAGGACTAGCCAAGTCAAAGCTGGCACTTCTGCAAGTGAAACCCCACCTCCCTTTACCTTGATACATGTGCATGAGTAGTATAGCTCCTACCTAAGTCTTGCTGAGTACGACTTTGTACTCACGTTTGCTTATTCTATGTTTTAGATGAACCCACTGACCCCGATGGTGACTTCTACCTGAAGCTCGAAGAATGAAGACTCAGACCAAGACCAAGCTAGTGTAGTCCCAGTCAGATGACTGGTTCTCTCGTGAAGGGCTTGTTTATAGATAAGGCTTCTCTAAGCCATTTGTTAAACTTGTCTGTACTCAGACCTACTTTGCTTCCGCTTGTCTGTTGTAATGTTGGATCACATGCTTGTGATCTCTGTGTGCACTCTGTAAGAGTTATTAATAAAGATGTATACATTGTAGAGAATTGCAATGATACCTGTTGTTCATACTAGACATGTGTGCTGCGTGTATGTTTATAACATGCATGTCTTAGTATGGGTTTTCGAGACCTTAGTTGTGATCTGGCTGGCGGTCTTTTATACACCAAGTGGCCCTTAGATGTGCGCAGCTTGGGGCATCGCGATGCGATTGCTCGAGACTCCGTCTCGTGCACACTTTGATGTATGATCGAGCCCGCCCTAGACCCCGACTAAGTGATCGGGCTGGAGTAAGTCTATGTAAGGGTTATAATACAACCGATAGTATGGTTGATGCGACTTGTCTATGAGTATGGGAGTTCACCACCCATATCATTTAGACTTGTGTGCGGACGATGAGGACCCATTTCAGTTGATCATCCGGCCTGGATGGGATGCCCCTCACGTTCGATGCTTTCCGAGAACGTTCTGTGCTTGGCCTTGTCTGCTTAGACAAGTGGGTATGGTTCTCGGCTCTCCATATGATTGTGTTGTAGCGAGGCTTGCATACGCTAACCCCGGGTCCCAACAGACTTGGTATCAGAGCAGGACTGACTGTAGGATTATCAGCCTTGGCCGAAGTCGAGTCTAGCCTTCTATAGTTATATAGTTACTCTGGGTATATAAGGGAACAACGTAAGGCTTATTTTTCTCCTTACCCTCATCGTTCTGAGTTCTGAGTCACCCTCATCTTATTCTACGGGAAGATAGGACTAGGCTCATCTATGTCTTACTAGAACATCTCGTTGATTGCCTCCTTATAGCCGTAGGATTGTTGTGGATGTCCAGAGTCTTCGTGTTTTGAGTTCCTTGAAGAAGTTCTGTCCAATTCTTCGAGGTTGTTTCATTTTCCATCCCAGTGTAGCCGTTATGCTGCCGGATTTGTTCCGTGTTTCTTTGAATCATTTCCTTTGCATTATAGTCTTCTCCTTCTGAAATCATATCCTTTTATCCTTGCCTCCATCGTACAACCTGTTCTGATTGTTGATTTTTATCACACAGGATGTCAGGTGGAACTCGTAGTGCTGTTCTTCGGAATCGAGACCGTGATCGGAATCGAAATGATGATGAACCTCCCCCACCGCCTTCTGCGGCGGAAATCATGATGGAAGCTGAGCGGAGTAGACGTGATCAGACACGCCTTCTGGAGCTCATCGAGCAGAATAACGCCCACCATCGTAATGTGGTGGTCAGCATTCAGGACTTCATCCTCCTCAAGCCACCGGTATTCCGATGTTCTTCTGAGCCCCTTGAAGCTGATGATTGGCTCCGTTCCATCGAGCGTAAGCTTGACACTGCACATGTTTCTCCCGATGACCGAGTTGTTTTCGCGGTATACTTCTTGGAAGGTGTTGCTCTTCAGTGGTGGGAGAACTATGTTGCAATGCAGCCAGATGGTCACATAGTGACTTGGCAAGAGTTCTGTGTTGCCTTTCGAGGGTACCACATTCTTGATGAGTTGATGGAGCGCAAGAAGGAAGAGTTCTGCAATCTGAATCAATGAGAGATGTCCATTCATGAGTATGTGAGGGAATTCAACCGTCTTGCTCGTTATGCCCAAGATGAGATCACCACCGATGCCAGAAAGCAGGCAAGGTTCCGCAAGGGACTTTCCCCGTCCTTCATCATGATCTCAACCTTATCGAGTTTGCCACCTTTGAGGATTTAGTCAACAGATCCTTCAGAGCTGAGCATGACAATGAAGTTTTCGACAAGTCTCGCAAGCATGCTCTTGAGCTTGCCCCTTCTTCCAGTTCACGCCCTCAGAAGCGCATGATCTGGATTCCTAACAGTTTGATCCACCAAAACAACCCACCAAGGCCATCCCTTGTGCCGCCTCGTCCACCAGCTCCACCAAAAAACCCAGCTCCCCGCACTATCTTTGGAGCCTGTTTCAGATGTGGCCAGCCTGGTCACTATTCTCGTGAGTGCCCCATCAATCAAAATGCTTTACCCCATGCCAAAGGAAACCCCACTGTTCGTGCCAGACCACCCCCGAAGTTTTCCACTGCCAAGCCATCCACCTCAGAAAGTCTTGGACGTGTGAACCAAATCTCAGTTGAGGAAACTGATAGTACTTCTGACGTCATTCTTGGTACGCTCCCAGTCAATTTTGTTCCCACTTCTGTCCTTTTCGATCCAGGAGCATCTCACTCATTCATGTCGGAAAGTTATGCACTTCGGCATGATGTATCCTTTGAAGAAATGTTCACCCCTATGATCATTCAAACTCCTGGTTCAAAATGGCAAACTAATAGAGTAAGCCATGGCAATCAAATGGCAATTGAGGGTTTAGTATTCCTTGCTTCACTCATAGCCCTCAAGTCTTCAGACATTGATGTCATCCTTGGTATGGATTGGTTATCAAGACAACATGCTTTTCTTGATTGTAAAGCCAAGTCCGTTAGACTTACACATCCTTCAGGCCAGACAATAGCTTACTCCTCACCAAGAACAAGAACCCAGGTGCATTCTTTGAATGTGCTTCCCCTTCCCGACCTTGAAGATGTTCCGGTGGTTCGTGACTTCCCGGATGTCTTTCCTGAAGAGCTGCCGGGCATGCCACCCGACAGATGTGTAGATTTCATAGTGGATCTTGCCCCAGGAACCGCACCAATTTCCAGACGCCCATACAAAATGGCCCCACGTGAGTTAGTTGAGCTTAAAACCCAACTAGAAGCTTTGTTGGAAAAAGGCTTCATCCGCCCTAGCTCATCGCCATGGGGTTGCCCCGTTCTGTTCGTAACGAAGAAAGATGGAACAGAAAGGATGTGCGTAGACTATCGCCCGCTAAATTTAGCGACGATAAAGAACAAGTACCCATTGCCCAGGATCAATGATCTTTATGATCAACTTGCAGGATCCTCTGTCTTCTCCAAGATGGATTTGAGATTTGGTTATCATCAAATCAAAATCCGAAACGAGGACATTCCCAAAACGGCTTTTACTACTCGTTATGGTCTTTACGAGTACACCGTCATGTCCTTTGGTTTAACCAATGCCCCCGCCACTTTCTCACGCATGATGAATTCGATCTTCATGGAGTACTTAGATAAATTTGTTGTGGTTTATCTTGATGATATTCTCATCTACTCGAAGAACGAAGAAGAACATGCCGAACACCTAAGGCTGGTATTGATGAAACTTAGAGAGCATCGCATGTATGCTAAATTCTCCAAGTGTGAATTTTGGCTACCAGAAGTGACCTACTTAGGCCACGTGATTTCTGCAAAAGGAATTGCTTAGAATCCCGAGAGAGTTCAGGCCGTCCTTGACTGGACTCCACCTGAATCGGTTAAGCAAGTTAGGAGTTTTCTTGGATTAGCAAGCTATTGCCGCCGCTTCGTCGAGAACTTTTCTGAAGTTGCAAAGCCTCTGACCGAACTCCGCAAGAAAGATAAGAAATTCCTATGGACTACCAAGTGCGAGGAAAGCTTTCAAGAGCTAAAAAGAAGATTGACTTCTGCACCCGTACTTGCACCTCCAGACACCAAAAAGGATTTCAAGATCTTTTGTGACGCATCACGGCAAGGGTTAGGATGCATACTTATGCAAGATAGGCATGTGGTAGCTTATGCTTCACGCCAGTTGCGGCCACATGAAGAGAACTATCCTACCCATGACCTTGAACTCGCTGCCGTAGTTCATGCCCTAATAACTTGGCGACATTACCTCCTTGGTAATCGTTGTGAGATCTATTCCGACCACCAAAGCCTCAAATACATATTCACCCAGCCAGATCTTAATATCAGGCAAATACGCTGGATTGAGTTGATAAAAGATTATGACTTAGGAATTTCTTATACCCCAGGCAAAGCCAATGTCATGGCTGATGCACTAAGTCGTAAGTCGTATTGTAACAACCTCATGTTACAACAGTATCAACCACTTCTTCATGAGGAATTTCGAAAGCTCAACCTCGAGATTGTTCCTCGTGGATCTCTTTTCAACTTGGTGGCGAAACCAACCCTTGAGGATCAAATCATAGTTGCCCAACGGCGTGCACGAGGTGTTCGCCGGATCAAGGAGAACATTGCTAGCGGAGTTGCTAAATGTTTCTCCACAGATAGTAAAGGAACGGTATTCTTTGGAAATCGTTTGGTAGTACCTAAGAATAGGGAACTAAGGCAACTCATCCTCAAAGAAGCCCATGACACCCCCCTCTCGATTCATCCCGGTAGCACAAAAATGTACCGAGATCTACGCCAGAGATTTTGGTGGACCAGGATGAAGAGAGACATTGCTCGATTTGTTGCCGAATGTGATGTTTGTCGTCGCATTAAGGCAGAACATCAAACACCTGCTGGTACACTTCAACCTTTGCCTATCCCTGAGTGGAAATGGGATAAAGTCGGTATGGATTTAATCACCGGCTTTCCAAAAACCCAAAAAGGAAACGATGCCATCTTCGTTGTCATAGATAGGCTTTCCAAAGTTGCTCACTTCCTTCCAGTTCGCGAGTCTATAACTGCTAGCCAGTTAGCAGACTTGTACGTCTCTAGAATTGTATCCCTTCACGGTGTTCCTTTGGAAATCAATTCCGATCGTGGTAGCCTTTTCACCTCTAGATTTTGGGGAAGCTTTCAAAATGCTATGGGAACTCATCTCTCCTTTAGTACAGCTTTCCATCCTCAGTCTAGCGGTCAAGTCGAAAGGGTTAACCAAATTCTTGAAGACATGCTCAGAGCTTGTGTTATCTCATTCGGAAAGAGATGGGAGAAGTCTCTGCCATTCGCCGAATTTGCTTATAAAAATAGTTTTCAATCTAGTCTGAACATGGCTCCTTTTGAACTCCTATATGGACGACGATGCCGAACACCCCTTAACTGGTCAGAAACCGGTGAAAGACAATTCTTTGGACCGGATATGATCAAGGAAGCAGAAGAGCAAGTTCGCATTGTTCGTGATCGATTGAAGGCCACACAGTCTCGTCAGAAAAGCTACTATGATCGTCATCATAGGCAAGAGAGCTACAATCTGGATGAGAAGGCTTACCTTCGGGTTACTCCTCTGAAGGGAACCCAAAGATTCGGTATCAAAGGAAATTTGGCCCCACGTTACATCGGACCTTTCCGCATTCTTGCTAAATGTGGAGAAGTTGCCTACCAACTTGAACTACCCCCGCACCTTTCCCGATTACATGATGTATTCCATGTGTCACAACTCAGGCGTTGCTTCAAGGACTGCATCCGCGAAGTCGACCATGAAACGCTTGATCTACAAGATGACCTTTCTTATCGAGAATACCCTGTTCGTGCTCTTGATTCAGCAGAGCGTGTCACTCGCCGAAAGAAGATCAAGTTTCTCAAAGTTCAGTGGTCACACCACTCCGAGAAAGAAGCCACGTAGGAAAGAGAAGACCGTCTCAGTGCCGAGTACCCCTCCTTCCTCCCGCAGACTTCTGAATCTCGGGACGAGATTCTTTTGAGTGGGGGCGAGTTGTCACAGCCCCAAGTTAGGTATGTGCTAGGGTAAGCTTAAGCCTTTGCATCATGACAAAAATTTCAAAAGAAATCAAAATGGGAGAGAGAACACTCCCTAGATGAATTAAATCAAATGGCCAGATAAAAATATTTTTCCAAAAATCATTTGAGTATTTGGAAAATTCCTATAAATGATGCTGATCATTTTAAAAATGGTTTGGGAGCAATCCCATGCTCATGGAATTTTCTAATTTTCAAACAATGCTTTGGAAATTTAAATAAACCCCTATTTGATTTAAAATGCAAATGTTTTGAATTTTAAAGGGTGCCAAATTTTATAAGTGGCTAGCTCTAGCTTTCATGATGCCATATAAAAAAATATTGGCATTTAATAAAATGCCTAGCTATTTTAAATAGCTAGGTCAATCCATTTACAGAAAATATAAAAAGAAAAGAGAAAAACAGAGGGAAAGGGAGTTACCTCTTGCACCAGGCGAGGCCCAACTCCCCTGGACGGCCCCGCCCAGACGCCAGCTCGTTGTTGTCTTCCCCTGGGCACGAGCACACAGCTGCGTGCCCGGCATGCCGTGGGCGCCGTGGCCACCTCGGCCACCTCCTGCTTCCCTCCCCCCTCACAGGCACGCCGTGGCAGCGCTGGAGAGCCCGCACACCTTTCCCCCCTCTCTGGATTCGTCGTCTCCCTCTCTCCCGCAAGGTCCCGCGCAAGCCCGAGAGCTCGACCTCGCCGCCGTCGTGCCCGCATGCGGCCACCGTGCTCCTCACGCCGCCGCACCTTGTCCAGGAGCTCCGCAACGACGCCCCACGCCTCCCCGCAGAACGAATCAAGCCGAAGCCCTTTGGAGACGTCGCTCGCATCAACTTCCTCCACCACGGCCGCCGCGCGCCATTGCTGGAATTCGTCGCCGTCGAGCAACCCCCGGCCCCGACGAGCTGCGCAACCTACTCCGTGTGAGCTCCTCTCCAGTCCGCCCTATCCCCGCTCTACCACGTGCCCGTTTCGCCGTTCCTCGCAGAAGCAGTACGCCGGCCGCCGCGCCATTTGTCCCCGCCGTCGCCCTGGTAGCCCCCGCGTCCCCCTGCTTGCTCCCCTCGACGCGGGAGGGCACGGGCAACCTTCCCGTGCAAGTCCCGAGCCAAGACGTGACCATTTGGTCAAGTCCGGCGAAACTCCGGCGGCTCCCTGGCGAGCCCGCCATTAGCCCGAGCCTAATCCCCTCTCCTCTCTCTCTGACCCCTGGGCCCCAGTGCCCCTAAACTAATCCAGGGGCTTAATTAACAGAGGGTTAAACCCCTGTGACACTGACAGTGGAGGCCCACCTGTCAGCCCCCCCCACACGTCAGCATGACGTCTGCCTGGCGCAATAAGTTGATTTAATTGATTAAATCAATTACAGAAAAAATCCAGAAAATAGCCAAATCTTTAGAAAATCATAACTAATTCATTTTAATTCCAAATTGGACAAATAATATGTCTAAAATTAACAGAAAAATACAAGGATTATGAATATGCAATTTGTTTTCATGTTTGACCATTTTCAAATGGGTGAACAGTAGCAAACATGCATATGGATCCTTTTCAAATTCAAATTTGGAGTGATTTTGCAATTGATTTTGCAACACCTTTAATTCCAATGGATTCATCCCCACCTCAGAAGCTTTATCTCAACTATACAACATCACTTCATGATCAACTTTTTCAAATGAACATTCATGCATTCAAATGCATTTGAATTTCATCGATAAATCAAATGGAGTTTGAATTTTCATTTCAAATGCAATATACTCCTTTTAAATGGAATGCTCAACACATCAGTACCATGAACATCACCATTACAATCTTATTCATGTGATTGTGCATTGTACATTATGTTGATCCTATGATTTTCATGTTGCTGATAGACGTGCAACCGGAATCGGAGGCCACCCCCTTCATTGAAGACACCGTTATCGAAACCTCGTCAGCAAGGCAAGCAAACCCCCATTGATCATGTCGATAAAATCCCACTTCCCTCTCATGTCTCGCTTATGCATTGTTTAGGATGATCACCATGATAACGTTTCTATCGCATAGTTGAACCCATATCCGTTGCATGACCTATCATCTTGTCACATTAGTAAGAAAACCACACTCCTAGCAGATGTAGGAGTTGGTTGATATCATGTGGCCCCTGCAAATGTTACTGCTTATTGCATGCTTAGTGGTACAATGAGGTTGCTTATGATGTGAGTCGGGATGATGGTAAACATGGTGTTGATGAAAGTGAAATGTGTTGGTGAATCTACCCTAACACAAGGTGAAGGATGAGAGGTTGTGTAGGAGTACACAGTGGGTTGTCTCGTTGAACACCGCCTTAAGTCCGAGTTCTTGTGTGGTGATCCAAGAAGAAGAGTACAACCACACATTGGGCTCACTGACCCCTCTCATCCTAGTACCTCACCCCGTTCGAACCCCAAGAGTCGTAGTAGTTCGGAGTTCTCGTAGGGCTGTGGCACGGTCTGCGAAGTGGATGAACGGCTTTTCAAGACCGGCTTGGGACCCTGCACACATCCTTTGAGGCTATACTGGAACCTCGGCCGGACTTCCATACGGATCCCCCTCATATAGGCGACTCTCTGGACTAGAACGGAGCTGTGGGCGAAGTGTTGTGGTGGCATCCTCGCTGTCACCTCTTGAACGGTGACATGCAAAAGGCGGTAAATGATGACACGTGTGTGTAGCGGTACACCCCTGCAGGGTTAACAAAACTATTCGAATAGCCGCGTCCGCGGTTAAGGACTGCTTGGAAAGCTTAGCTTGATTATTAGACAACTTGAACTGGATACTTCTAAAACACACCAAGATAAGCGTGAGTGCTATGGGGTGCTCCTCGTGGGGAAGTCGAGGAAGTAACCATAGTGGTGTAATTGGTTGAAGAGATGTAGTGGACTCGTGTACGCTTCTTACCTCAAGTCTGGTATTCGTAGTTCAGGACTAGCCAGGTCAAAGCTGGCACTTCTGCAAGTGAAACCCCACCTCCCTTTACCTTGATACATGTGCATGAGTAGTATAGCTCCTATGTAAGTCTTGCTGAGTACGACTTTGTACTCACGCTTGCTTATTCTATGTTTTAGATGAACCCACCGACCCCTATGGTGACTTATACCTGAAGCTCGAAGAATGAAGACTCAGACCAAGACCAAGCTAGTGTAGTCCTAGTCAGACGACTAGTTCTCTCGTGAAGGGCTTGTTTATAGATAAGGCTTCTCTAAGCCATTTGTTAAACTTGTCTGTACTCAGACCTACTTTGCTTCCGCTTGTCTGTTGTAATGTTGGATCACATGCTTGTGATCTCTGTGTGCACTCTGTAAGAGTTATTAATAAAGATGTATACATTGTAGAGAATTGCAATGATACCTGTTGTTCATACTAGACATGTGTGCTGCGTGTATGTTTATAACATGCATGTCTTAGTATGGGTTTTCGAGACCTTAGTTGTGATCTGGCTGGCGGTCTTTTATACACCAAGTGGCCCTTAGATGTGCGCAGCTTGGGGCATCGCGATGCGATTGCTCGAGACTCCGTCTCGTGCACACTTTGATGTATGATCGAGCCCGCCCTAGACCCCAACTAAGTGATCGGGCTGGAGTAAGTCTATGTAAGGGTTATAATACAATCGATAGTATGGTTGAGGCGACTTGTCTATGAGTATGGGAGTTCACCAACCATATCATTTAGACTTGTGTGCGGACGATGAGGACCCATTTCAGTTGATCATCCGGCCTGGATGGGATGCCGCTCACATTCGATGCTTTCCGAGAACGTTCTATGCTTGGCCTTGTCTGCTTAGACAAGTGGGTACGGTTCTCGGCTCTCCATATGATTGTGTTGTAGCGAGGCTTGCATACGCTAACCCCGGGTCCCGACAATTACGGACCCCACGATATTTATTGCATTTGGTACTGTTTGCCCTAAACAATATTTTATAATTTTTATTAGCAAGCAAGAGCAGCATGAACACAATCTACATGCAATTCTAGTCAAGTTACATATAAAGAACATTTTAATCGGAGCAACGGTTAAAAAGTTATTAAAGAAACAATTTACAGTGGCATGTGATGTAATTAGCAATCAAACAACATGTAAACAAAGTCAAACATGGCAACAAGCAACATTTTATTAATCTGCTCGCAAAATGGAGCAACTTTCATGTAGAAAGCGTCTCCATCGGAGCTACCGATGAAAAGATATAGCTACCGCAAAAGCTATTACAAACTGCCAAAATAAATAAACTAGAAAAGGAAAAAAAAATAGCTAACGGGCCGAATCTGCTACTGACCAGGCCCAACTCGCAGTAGAGAAAAAAATAATGAAAGGAGCGGCAGCCTCACCATTGCGGGCTGAGGCCCACTGGCTGGAGTGGCTGGTTGGGCCGCGCGGCTTGGCCGGCACACGTGGCGCGACGACTGCGGTTGGCTCATCCCTCCTGGACGAGGCCGACCAGGGCGGCTCCGGCGGCCGGCTGCGGCGCACGCCGGCAAGCCTGCGCGGCGGAGCGAGGAGTCAGGGCCGGGCCGCAGCGGTTCCAGGGGAGAGGGGGGACGGCGGCGGCCTCGGGCGCAGTTGTGGAGGCCATGGCGGTGTGGGAGCTTCGGGCGCGGGGCGGCCATGGCGTCCATGCGGCGCCGGCGCGGCTGCTCCTGCAGGGGAAGGGCGAACGGGTGAGGAGGAGAGGGAAGGGAGGAGAGGGAGGAGAGAAGAGGGCGCTGGCTGGGAGGAGCTCACGGGGCGGCGGCGGCTCGACGTGGCCTCGCCGGAGGCGCGCGGCGACTCCACGGTGCAGGCGACGGGGTGCTGCGTGAGGAGAGAGCAGGAGGGTAGGTGGGTCTCCAGGAAGCATCTGGGCCGTCGGATCTCCAGATCAGATGGGGCTAGGGTTTGGGCGAAAATTGGGCAAAATTGCGAAAATTGGAGCAGATCTGGGGGGTGTGGCTGCAATTTTGTCTTAGAGGAAACCCTAAGTGGGGGTGGGAGTGTGGTGGTCTTTATATAGTCCTGGTGGCTGGCAATTTGCAAAAACATCCCCGGTTTTTCCCTCGCGCGCGCGGTGTTTACGTTTCTGACCGCCGGGGGTCCGCAGGACATCCGATTCGGGCAAAACTTCGAACTGAGTGATCAGCGCGTCGAGCCTGCGGCGTTCACCTCGCGTTGGAACCGTTCCGAGAACACTTTCTGGCGCGCTATAAAAATAACCCGTTTAATTATTAAACGGGGTTTTTCGTTCCGTTGGCTGCGGCTGGTCTCGGGCGGTTTTCACGACGCTGATCGGGTGAAACCCGGTGTCGCAAAGGTCAAGTGTCAGGGTGGCAAGGGTTGGTCTCCGTCCGGAACGAGATAAGAGGGGGAAAATAATCGTCGATCTATAAATCGGGGATGCAAACACCGCAAACAAATCAGACAATCAAACAATTCACACCGAAAACAAATTTTTTAATTTTTGTGAAATCTGGGCAGTTACATGGGTCCCCTCGACACCCCCTTCGCCTATATTTACCCCTCGGGGTGGAAACCCCTAAGACGGACTCCTTTTTCACGATCTCGCCTCTGTTCCGCCACCGCCGCCGTTTCTAGATCAGGGCTGCCTGGAGAAGCTGCTCCGGCTCCCTGCCGGGAGAAGCTACCCCCTCCGGGAGACCATCCATAGCCATGGACGCCTCCCATATGTATCGTGAGTAGTTCCCCTTGGACCATGGGTCCGTGACCAGTAGCTATGTGATCTATCTCTCCCCCTTTTGTGCCTCCACTTTCGAGTCCTCGTGAGCTGCCTCACATGATCGAGGCATCTATGTAATTTCTGCTGTTGCTATGCTGAGTTTGTTGAGATCTGATGGATTATGAGACTATGTTCAGATTGTGATGAGTAATATATTTGGTTCTTCTCTTTTATATTTTGTTCTTGAGTAAATTCTTGCATGTTCTCCATTGCGGTATTTTCTTTGGCCAAGTATTTTATTTGCGACTCCAAGAGAGAGCGTTATGCTCGATTGTGGGTTCAGCCCCTCGATGTCTAGCTTGAGTGACAGAAACATGAGACTAGGGGATGTGTTGTTGCCACCAGGGATAAAACAACGGTGCTTGTACCTGCGGGTGCAAGGATTGTTTACTTTACGCAAAGTTCTTTTAATGCAGTTGTCTGTTGCTTTGAGTTTACACTTTGGGTGGGATTCGCAGCTTAATACCAGCGAGATGTTCTCGATAGATATCTCAAGGTGGATGATTCGTAGTATATGAAGATGGATTTCGGTCTACTTACCTTGGCGTACTTCCCATTGTTTTTGAGCCCTTCATTTCTTTGCAGCATAGTTAGCATTGCGGTGCCTTCATAATCCTGTCAATTGCCCAACTGTGATTTGTTTACCTCGCTAGCACTTTTATCGTCTTTTGGGAGAGAGACATCACTAGTGAAAATCACGGGACCCCGGTCCATCTTCACATTATTGTTTACACCCTCAATTTACTTTCAATCTTTACTTTTAGTTGCCATTATTATTATCTCTTGCGTTGATCCTTTGTAAACAGCAAGGCCGGAGGAATTAAAAACTCCTCTGTACTCGTTGGGAGCAAAGTTATTTGTTGCTGTGTGTAGGTCCACGTCAACCGCCTAATGTCTGGCGCCGTTGTCACCTTCTTGTATCTCTTGGAGTCCTACTGGTTCGATAACCTTGGTATCTTCACGGAGGGAAATTTGCTGCTACGCTACATCTCACCTTCCACTTGGGGTAACCAACGAGGAGTGAGAAACTATCCTCATCGTATCACGTGCTCATCCGCTTTTCACCACAACACTCGCATGCCGTGTATTTAGACTCGGGGAGTGTGAAGAAGAAATATTACAAGTATGCCATGAGAGTTTTGGATGATGCTCTCGCCGGCTGCATAAAAGCCGGAGGCAAGATCGTGAAGCACAAGTATAGGAAGAATCATCCTGGCGTGAGCGTGTTCATCCACGTAACGTAGTTCCCGTGCGTCAAGCAGCCGACTGGCAGTGTGAGGGATGCATACTACGCCCTCCATCACATGCGGGCGATTGTATAGGAACAACGCAACCTTACGCTGCCAAGTCATCTCAATGCGTGGGCCAAAAGGAAGGCGGAAATCGCTGATGCAAATGTTAAGGAGGAGTTCTTTCACATCCAAGCGCAGATGGTGATACGTCCCAAACGTATCTATAATTTCTGCTTGCTCCATGCATGATTTGTGTGACTTTGCCATTTTTTGCTTGAACTTTCATACACTTTTGATCATATTTGGACTAACCTATTAACTCACTGTACCCAGTTGCCAGTTCCTGTTTTCTGCTGTTTTTTTATTTCGGGTTTTTCGGCCATTAAAAGTGCGTAATAAAATCCGGAAAATTTATATAAAAAATCAGCGACCCGGAAGCTTCCCGAAGAACTAAAGATGGAAGGGGGTGGACCCACCAGCGCCCCAGGAGGGTCCCTGGCGCGGCCCCACCCTAGGTCGCACTAGGAGGCCTCCTGGCTGCCCTGTGGCCCCTCTCGGTGCCCCCTTCGGCCTATATTTAGCCCCCTTGACGGAAACCCTTAAAAGAGATCTGTTATACCCATTCTCCTCTCTGCTCCACCGCCGCCGCCGTTTCAAGATCAGGGCTGCCAGGAGAAGCTGCCTCGGCACCCTTCCGGAAGGAGAAATCCCCTCCGGGAGATCATCCATCACCATGGACGCCTCGCGGATGTCTTGTGAGTAGTCCCCCTTGGACCATGGGTCCATGACCAGTAGCTATGTGATGTTCTCCTCCCCTCTTTGTGAATCCACTTTTGAGACCACGTGAGCTGCCTCACATGATCGAGGCACCTTTGTAATTTATGTGTTGCTATGCTGAATTTGCTGGGATCTGATGGATTATGAGATTATGTTCAGATTGTGATGAGTAATATATTTGGTTCTCTTTTATATTTGTATTCTTTAGTAAATTCTTGCATGTTCTCCGTTGCCGTATATTACTTGGGCCAAGTGATTTGTCGCAACTCCAAGAGGGAGCATTATGCTTGATTGTGAGTTCAGCCCCTGATGTCTAGCTTGAGTGACAGAAACATGAGACTAGGGGATGTGATGTTGCCACTAAGGATAAAACAACGGTGCTTGTACTTGCGGGTACAAGGATTGTTTACTTTACGAAAAGTTCTTTTAATGCAGTTGTCTGTTGCTTTGAGTTTACACTTTGGGTGGGATTCGCAACTTAATACCAGTGAGATGTTCTGGATAGATATCTCAAGGTGGCTGATTCGTAGTAGATGCAGATGGATTTCGGTCTACTTACCTTGGCGTACTGCCCATTGCTTTTGAGCCTCTTCCTTTATTTTGTAGCATAGTTAGCATTGCAGTGCGTTTATAATTCTTTCAATTGCCCAGTTGTGATTTGTTTACCTCGCTAGCACTTTTATCGTCTTTTCGGAGAGAGACATCACTAGTGAACGTCATGGGACCCCGGTCCATATTTCCACCATTTTTTGCATCGTCAATTTCCTTTCAGTCTTTACTTTCAGTTGACACTACTATTATCTCTTGCGTTGATCCTTTGTAAACAGCAAGGACAGAGGAATTGACAACTCCTCTGTACTCGTTGGGAGCAAAGTTATTTGCTGTGTGTGCAGGTCCAGGCGAAGTTAGCAACCTCGGCGCCACTGTTCACTTTACCACCTTCTTGTATCTCTGCGAGTCCTACGGGAGAAAAACCCTATCCTCCACATAGGGAAAATCTGCTGCTACGCTACATCTCACCTTCCACTTGGGGTAACCAACGAGAAGTGAGAGAACTATTGTAAGGCCCGATATGCGGTACTGTTCCAGATCTAGATGTTTCCATCCAGATCCAGGGACGCAGCACATATCGGTCCCACCGCGACATATGACATAGCCATATGCCCCGGATTTCCAACATGATATCACAACATTACAGATACAAGGATACAACATCTCATACAATCGGCATACAGCTGCCTTAATACAATACAACAACGGAAGATACATGTCTAAGTACAGACTACAAGCAAATGCCTAGTGGCAAAGAGAAAAACATCGATCCCCATAACCACACGGGTCCAGGCCCTCCGCCGGGATCCGCCTAACTAGTCGTCGTCGAGTCTCCACGTGAAACGTCGATAACCATACATGTTGTCGATCAAGAACCCTGAAAAGAGTTTGGGGTAGTATCATGAGTACAGAAGTACTCAGCATCCAACTGAAGTGGTCATCTGACCCAACAACGACTTCATCACTCGTCATTCTAGGACAACTAGTAGTTTACGGTAAGGATGGGGTAAGTGGTGAGGTTGCTGCCGCACTAGCATTTATGAAGTGGCTAACGATCTAGAGAGTAAGGTAAGAAGCCAAGCATTCGATGAGGAATCGCCTCCAACAAGTCTTGCTATCCACCTACTTACGCAATCATAACACCTATCATATCCTTGTCCTCCTCTTCGCATCCCAATGAAGAAGAAGCAGTCAAGGCACAGAGACGTTGATCAAGTTTATTAAGATTATCTCAGTTGTTGTTGTCTATGAACAAGGAGTAGGTCTCAAGTCGTCCATAACCGTGGACACGGCTTCTCGAAAAGATTTAACCCTGCAGGGGTGTACCAACTTCCCATTACAAGGCTCCGCACACACGCCCATCACTCTCAGTTGCTACCCATCACAGGAAACCATTTTATGATTTAGTTCCAAGAGATCCGAAACGAAAGGTCCCTCTAACTAACAACGAACAAATCCGGGTGGCCCCCGGGGAGTCGACACCCAATCCAAAAGCTGGCCACACTCTCGGATCGTACTCTTCCGTCTCAACATGGTTTGGGTTACCGAGACGCCTCACATGAGGCCTCGGGCCCTCGCCGGTCAAAGGTGGACCAACAGGGAAACCATATCTCCGCTGGTCTGGGTTGTTTAAAAACTGCGAGGGGATCCACCAAGCACACACACGGCATTTCAAATGGTAAATCAGCTCGGGACACCACTAGAAATGTTTGAAACTAGATAGGTAAGAAAAAAGGACCCCATAAAATCCCACACGCGGTTAGGCACGCTCAGTCTTAAAACCAATACCCGGAACTCGGATCCTATGTGACTCGAATGGAACAAAGTGTCGGGGCGAGATAGCCTAGACCTTCCATCCTTCGTCGAATATAGTCACCTTATAATAATCATATCATCCACAACAATATAATAATGTGATATCCCAAACCAAGGAGTAACAGGGTAACATCGTAGCATCCTAAGCATGCATACTAAGCAGGGGCTGAGCAACGAGCAATAGTAACATAGAAGTACATGGTTTTCTGGGAGGGGACATGGCTGTATCGGTTTGAAAGAGGTTGTAAACATGTGGTAGGATCAAACATCGAACCTAACCTAGACTAGCATGGAAACCGCTGGTTGAAATAAAATGGATCATAAGTAATGCATAGTCCTTGCCTGTTGATAAGTCGGGTTCCGAAGGTGTAGTTGATCGCAAGATCGCATCATCTCCGAAGGTAACCGCGGAAGCACACAAGACGGTAAACACTTGACGAGGGGGTGACCCCACGACTCCTACGGATAAGCCTACCTGGTGTCCATGAAGACAGAAGGCCCATGAAGATACAGCCTCGGCCCGCTAGTTGACACGGAAATAGGAGTCCGCGACTCACAAGGAAGGTGCGAGGACCTGCCGTACGGAGCAAGCTAGGGTTAGGAAAGCATACATGTAAACGTAGATGAACTCCCCGAGACCTAGCCCGGTATATAAGGGCTGGGAAGGGCGACGCTAAACACATCTAATATCACCTGTAACCCTAGCCTTGAGCGCTCCAGCCTTGGCCTCATCATCATCAACACTCATCGACTCGACGGCTCCGGCAAGATCCAACCTGTTCGAGTCCCTCGGATTCACGGCCCACCTCCCGGCCCTCAAGCCAGCCTTCACCAATTTACACTCCAGCGTCAATCTGATCTTCGGAGCGTATCGGATCTACATCAACCATTGGGGCACCCTTCGCCTCATCGACGACACCCGCGCGCCCACGGCAACACCTGCAGCAATGACCGTAGCAGACGCCGCCCGCACGACCAACCTATCTGGCGGTCGTAGCTACCCACCCAAGTCATGGCTCCACGCCACTCACGACCGCTCGAGTGAAGCCCCAACATGGAGAAGAATGATCGCACGTATCAGCAAGGAGACGTCAAGGACACCATCGCAGGTGTTCATGGCAGAAGTTGGCGCATCAGCGTCAGGCATCAACGGGCGAGTCGACGACTCCAGCACTCATCAAGACACCCCAAACACCAACAGGACGGCAGGTCCCGGCAACACCAGTCAGATGGTTGTACAGCTAGGAGAACCGGGGACCATACCAAAGAAAGTCTCGGTGGAACAAGGGCCCATCAATCAAAAAAGCAGTCAGCCGCTAAGCAGCAAACAGCAAGCACCCGGCCAAGGCAGCCAGCCATCACGTAGCAGGTAGCAAACCCCGGTTGCAGCGGCGGGCGGACCACCCAAAGAAAAAATATACTTGTCTAAGGAATCAATGGCAATGGTAAAGGAAGCAGTCGCCCGCGGCAGGTTACTACCATCAGATGCCTCAAGAGACGAGTTAAGGGCATACAACAAGTTAGCGGGTGATTTAACCCAGCAGACGAGACAGTGGCGCCTAGCCATGGAGAAGCAAGCAAAAGCGGAACCCGAAAGGAAAAGCAGTCGCAGACAATCTCCCAGAAGTGACTCGCCAGGCCAAGACTCCCCCATCCGCAACAGATCGAAACTCAACAACCTGCGGAAGACAGAAAGGGCGAGAGTAGTGAGGAAACTTGAAGATGACTTCACATCAGAGGAGGACGACAACGAAGAGGAGCCCCTCACTCCGGCAGAAGCACTAATAAGCGCCCAGGACTACCTGTACCGTGCCGAGAAAAGCAGAAAGGGCAAGACGGATCGCTACACTTCCATAGCTTTGTAGATAATGAAGGACGCTATCGACGCCTCGGTACCTAAGAAATCCAGCGCAAAATGGCAGACTCGCGAGCGGACACCGAACAGGGACCCCAGTTCACCGGACGACGACGAAGACGACGACGACAGCAATGACGACAGGCGCAGGCGCCCCGACAAGTACAAGAAAAACGACAGCGACGACAACAACAGGCGCCGCAGCATTCGGCGAGATGCGCGAGACGACATCATGCAGAACAGAGTCAACCGCAGCAGGCGAAGACGTGCAGCACGCGAGGAGTACTCGGATGAAGAGGCTTCCGACGAGGTAATAGAGCCATGTGGAGCACTCTGCTTCACACGTGCCATACGTGAGACACGTATGCCAAACGGATTCAAACTGAACTCCACGACACTAAAATACAACGGACTCGAGGAGCCGGAGGCATGGCTCGACGACTACCTGACAGCAGTCAAGTTTCAAAGAGGAACCAACGTCACGGCAATGCAGTACGTGCAGCTCATGCTCGAGAGCTCCGCTCGACATTGGCTGAAAAATCTTCGGCGCGGATCCATCAGCTCTTGGAGCCAGTTCCGAGGAGCCTTCATAGAAAACTTCAAATCCACATACAAGCGACAAGCCTCACTCGAGGAGCTGCGGGCATGCAAACAAGGAACGAGGGAGGCCCTGCGAGCATACATCCAGCGATGGACGATACTCAAGAATTCAGCGGAAGACATCTCGGACGAAAGTGCGATCGACGCATTCAGGCGAGGTCTCCAGCGCGTCAAATTCAAGGAGCATCTCGGACAGATGAAAGTCCGAACACTCACACGGCAGTTAGAACTAGCCAACAGCTGGGTGGACGGAGAGGACTCCGTTCGTAATGAAACAGAAACCCACACTGCACGATCAGAGTACGACTACGACTACAACGGAGACAGAGGAGACGACAGAAGAAGGAAGCAACCCAGACGGAACTTCTACAACGACAGAGGACCTAATATGGTCGTCGCCGGTTTCTCGGACGATCGGAACGGCAGGCACCGCGATGACAATAGACCACAATGACGAGACAACCCAGAAGACGAGCCCCAGGCTCAGAGACGAGAATGGAGGACAAGGCAGCCACGCGACGGCACTCGCGCATTCCGCTCCGCCAAAGAACAACTCGACGGACCGTGCTCTATACACGGATTCAGAAACGAGCGGTGAGAGCTCAGATCATCCCACACCCTCAGGAACTGCAGAAGCTTCAACGAGTTGGCCGAGGAGAAAAGCCGCTCCGCGGCCGCAACAGCACGACCACTCGCAAGCATAGCAGTTGGGCCAGTCGCCCATGATGCGCCACCAGCCCCACCTCTGCGAACAAGACAGGTGGCCGCCATCCAGGAGAGGCAAAGGACACCAGAAGAACAAAACCAGTACCCAGAAGCCCACGGGAGGATCTACATGATACAAGAAGGCAAACCTTCCAACAGGCAGCAGCAACAAGTCACCAGACAAGTCTTCCTAGCAACCTCCGCACACCCGGCCGTCCCAGAGTACCTACGCGGGTCGGAGACAGAAATCTCCTTCTCTCGGGACGACCACCCGCCAGTCGTTCCCCAACCAGGGCACGCCGCACTAGTACTCGAGGCCAGAATCGGAAATTACGACATGTCGCGAGTATTCATGGACGGCGGCAGTGGGATCAACATCATCTTCACCCGAACACTCGACGACATGCTCATCCAAAACAACGCACTCAAGTCTTCAGGCACAACCTTCCATGGGATCGTACCAGGAAAAGCAGTCTACCCCCTCGGAAGGATAAGCCTGGAGGTAGTCTTTGGGAACGCGACAAACTTCCGCAAGGAAACGCTCGACTTTGAAGTGGTCGACTGGAAGTCACAATACCACGCAATCCTTGGGCGACCAGCTTTCGCTCGCTTTATGGTCGTACCCCATTACGCCTACCTCAAGCTGAAGATGCCAGGCCCACACGGGGTCATCTCAATCAGCGGCATTTTCGTCAGATCTGACTGCTGCGACAAAGAATTCCACAAGATAGCAGAAGCATTCATAGCCCACCAAGGCAGCAGGACCACGGGACTTGCAGAAGAAGTGCTCCCGTAGAAGGAAAGGAACATCGCCCGAAGAAACCCGGCACCGGAAGACAAAACTACCAGGCCCTTAAGGCCACTACATCATCACTCTAAGCAAAAGGGACATGTCCTCAATAGAGCCCTCCTACTCTTTGTAAGAGACAGCAGGAAAGATATTACATAGATATTTTTCCCTAAAATTTCCTGGCACTCGGGGGCTCGCCGAAGCAGCCACCCCCCGAGGCGTCCCCCGCAATCGCGGCACATTAACCTGGCACTCGGGGGCTCTCCGAAGCAGCCACCCCCCGAGGCGTCCTCCGCAATCGCGGCACATTAACATGGCACTCGGGGGCTCGCCGAAGCAGCCACCCCCAGAGGCGTCCTCCACAATCGCGACACATTAACCCGGCACTCGGGGGCTCATCGAAGCAGCCACCCTCCGAAGCGTCCTCCGCAATTGCAGCACATTAAACTTGGCACTCGGGGGCTTGCCGAAGTAGCCACCCTCCAAGGCGTCCTCCGCAATCGCGGCACATTAAACTTGGCACTCGAGGGCTTGCCGAAGCAGCCACCCTCCGAGGCGTCCTCCGCAACCGCGGCACATTAACTTGGCACTCGGGGGCTCGCCGAAGCAGCCACCCCCCGAGGCGCCCCTAGCAACTACAAACGCAGACGACCCTCCAAGACAGCATAGAATATATACAACCAAAAAGAAGAATATACAATGAAGGGAAGCACCTAATCTTTAGGCTCCAACTTCGCCTTAATAAATGCACCCAGATGGCGGTCGTTCTCTTCGCAAACTCTCCTCACAACCTGGTGCGCATACCTATCTACAGCCACGTAGTGCTCATTCATCGGATGATCCCTACCGCCTGGAGGACCCTCCACCACCTGAGCAAAATCCACCCCTGGCCAATGACTATGGACCAAACCCAAAGCAGCTCGAGCTCCAGCACGAATCTGATGATCCATCACTCGACGTAACTCGGCAGGCTGAGAAAATATGCGACAAAGCCTCTCAAGGGACGCAGGAACCACCTACAATGGATAGAACTCAGCATGGATACCACCCAATACCCGCTGGCAGTAGCCGAGAGCTTCCGGTACCCGCTCAACTCGGCGACGAAGCAAAGCAAACGCTCGAGCACGAGCCCCATCTGCCCAAAAGGGATTGCTCGCCTGCACACTAGGATCATCAAGCCGCGACATCTCCGACTGAACGGCCCTCTCTTGATCCCGAGTTCGCCCTGCCAGCACTTCGAAAGTCAAAAACTACGATCAAGACAGAGACAGCAAAAACCCACCAAGCGGAATCAAGCAACCAAGCAGAGGCAAGACTCACCCCGCAGGAGGTCGGACAACTTCACCACCCACGAAGCAAGGCCCTCAACCACGGACTCGGCACGCTCGCGCCGAGTACGCTGAACGGCCATGGATCCCTTCAGTCGGACAATATCCCACTTAGCGTCCTTCAGTCGCAAGAAAACGGACTCGTACGCACCCTCGCGAGCGTCATCCTTCAGCGAACTCCACGGACGAAGAACGCCCGGAGTGGCCTACCGCAGGATGAACAAAACAAATCAAAAACAGCAAGAGGAACAGCCAAGCAGTCACTCAGATAAAAGTAGCAAAAGATCAACCATCACAACGGAGTCATGAATTACAGACAAAGTTTCAAAGCAGCGCAACACTACTGTAACTCCCCCTCACCTACAACAGGGGGACCCTGAGCATCTACAACTTGTTGCAGGCGACGAGCCAGCCTATCGGCTCGGTCGTCCTGCTCACCAGAATAGTGCGAGATGGTCTCAACCAAGGAATCATCATGGGAAACCCCATGCCCTATAAGGACGACCAGGGTCGTGGAAGAACCACTCACCATGCTCTCCGCCACCAGTTCCACCATATATTTCCCATCCGGGCCAAACGCAACAACCCGAGCACCCAGGCCATCAGGCACCTTCGTACCCTCGGACATAAGGTGCTCATGCGCAAGACCCACAAGATTGGAATCCCGGGCGCAGACGTCCTCGACCACTGCAACAACATCTGCAACAGCATCAACAGCACCTTGGAGAATCCCAGACCTCGACGCAGCAGCCTCCATCGGCTTCGCACCTACAGCTGTTGCACCAAGCAAAGAAACGTCATCACGGGAAGACAGTAGAAACAGCAACGGTTGAATGCAAAACTTACACACGAGCGAGCCCGCCAAAGCACAAAGACGCTTTCCCTCGACTGCCTCCACCCGCGCACATGCGTCCTCAGCCTGGCGAAGGCGAACCAGCTCCTCATGTTGACCATGCAACTCCGCCTCCTTGGACGACAAGGCAGCCTTGAGAAAGGAAACCGTCTTTTCCGCCTTTTCGGCTCGTTCCTCGGCAGCCTGGCGACGACCTGCAAAGCAAGACAGTACTCAGAACAAAAGACGAAGCGCCCAAAAGCTTAGCAGCGCAAAAGTAAAACTCACCATCCATAGCAGATAAGGCATCCTGGGCAGAATCATGGGCCCGTTTCCAACACTCAGCATCAAGAATCAAACGCTCACAATGCTGGAAAATAGGCTGCAAGAACCAGGCAATCGGGTGTTAATTAAAGACAAGACTACAAGCAACTGCAAACAGTTACGTCTAGCCTCGGGGGCTACTCCCATCGGGAGCACTGCCGTGCCCCCGATGATAAAACAACACAGACACGAATCATCTTACCAGCTTGGAGACATGGTCGAAAGCACGGGCCTTGTCTTCAATCGCCAGATCAAGACGGCCAAAGTACGGAGGACCAAGTTCAGTCGGCCTGGGCTCAGGAGCGGCAGCACCAGGCGCCGCAGAAGAAGGTACACCGGGAACTACACCCGCAGTCGAAACGACAGGAGTCGCCGCCAGCCCAGATTGGCCAGCAGCAGCCGAGAGGTCCTCAAGATGCTTGGTGCATGAAGCAGCCGGAGCAGGCGCAGCACTACAAAATAAAGCATTATCAGACGCAAGAACAAGGAAAAAGGAACGGGCACAAATCCAGCAGACTCTTACCTGACACGCGCAGCACGAGGACGCCCCAGCCTCCCAAGCCTGGCCCTCTTGGGAGGAGGGGTCGGAGCAGCAGCCGAAGGGGAAGGCCCAGCAAAAGGAGCATCAAGAGGGACATCATCACCTAACGCAGCATGATATTCAGCATCTAAAGGGCGCGATCGCTTCACACGAAAGAGACTCGAGTCCTCACTATCTCCAGTCTCCACTAGCACAATCTCAGCATCAACAGCCGTCGCAGCATTATCAGCTGCGGAAGCATCAGGCTCTTCAAGAATATCGGCGTCCTCCGGCTGCGGAAGATTACACGGCACCGGAGCATGACCCTGCAAGGCAAGAAATGTCAACAAAAAAACAAAACTAGGGACTCATCCAGACAAATGAATGAACACGGGCACCAACCGGCGGCGGAGAATGATCAGAAGCATATGGACGGACAAGACGCATCTCGAAAATACTCGAACACTTGGTCACTTGTTGGATACGAGCCAGCAAGGCATCAGGCTCTAGCTCTTCACGCGAGCATCTCGTCGAGTCACCGAGTCCCTCGTACTGCCACATAGGGCGAGCTCGATGCTGCAACGGTTGAACTCGCCTCCTGTAACATCCCAAATTTTTCAAAATTTTGGAATGTTAATAAATAATATAATATTGATTGACTTGTTTGAATTTTAGAGTAAACGAAAACTTTTCTTTTGAGTTTTTGTTTAAAACCTTTACAAATCATTTAATAAAATTTGGATAATCATTTATCCAATAATAAAAATCTTTGTTGTGAAGTTTATTCCAAATTCAAATAATGATTTTCTTTCTTTTGTCTTTTTGAAATTTGGTAGGAACCACAATTAAATATTTTAGAGCGAGAATAAAATGACTTTCTCAAATTTATTATGGTCCCATACTCATTCTCGAATTTTATTTGAAATTTGAGTTTATTTGATATTGACGTTTAAGAGATATTTAAATATTTCCAACAATTTATTGAATAAAATGAGAGGAGATAATATGACTTCTTCGAAGATAGTATTGAATTTTTTTAAAGTGCTCATTTGAACACTTGATTATTTTTTTGTAATCATTTTGGTATTTATAAAACCCTAAAACTAATTTGGGGAATTTATTAGTGCCTTAAAAGAATTTTGGTTCATAAAAATCTATTTATAACATTTAATTCGAAGAGAAATATATTTCTATAATCTCTATATTTTATTTAGTCTACATATATGTTTCGACTTTGGGAGGGATTTGATAATCCAGAATTTTAGTGTTGTTAGGTATTAGAAAATATAAATCCTAGATCATCTGAGCCGAGCCCATGTTTCTGATTTATTTTCCCTCTGTCTTTTTCCTCCCTTGACCTAATTTCCACTAAGGCTCATATCATCTTCTTCTGTCTCACGTTCATGAACGAATGAGTCACTCATTACAGAAAAAACGAGGTACATGGCACCTGGACACGTTCCTCCCCTCCTTCTACTTAATTCCTTGACCGATTCGATATGAAGTCTACATTCGTAGCACATTATAAGGAATTCATTCAGGCAATTAAAACCTCACTTTAATGCTTTTAATTGCCATTATTTCTCCATGAATGGCATTAACTCTATTTCCAAAACCTCGCTTTTAATGCCCATTATTTCTCCATGAATGTCATTAACTCCATTTCCAAAACCTTGCTCACTCTCCTTCTATGGACCTCCCATGACCCTATAAATACCGCCCCTAGGACCCCTTTGAACCACACATCCCCACGCATAAAGTCCCTCTTCAAATCCCTCTCCTTCATGTGCAATTTCTCGTCGGAGTAAACATGCATCCACACTTCCGGTGAAGATTTTTGTCGCCAAGAAAGGTACCTAGTCCATATTTCTTCCTCTAGTTTCTTCCCCTTGCCGATGCGCACCGTTGTGACATATTTTTCCTCTCGATTGCAAGGCCGGAGCACGCCGTCCGTGTCATTGTGCTCTAAATTTGTTCTTCTTTACTCTGGCGGAACTTCTCGGCTATCCGAAGGCGAACATGCAGTTATAACCTTGTCCATCGAGTCGTCCAAATCATCCTCTACCCCGTTCGGTTGTTCGTTGACGCCGGAGACCTTTTTCCAAAATTCCGGCGAAATCTCCGGTAAGATTTTCTCCTCTTTGATTCATCTTTTTTTTGTAAAAAATTGAATAGGTGCAGACCTATCAGAACTCGCCACGTGGCATCTTTTTTATTAATCCCGTAATTCATTTTAGCAAAAATATCCAAACTTCAAAAATTCATATCTTCTAGCCCGTAAGTCGGATTTCGACAAATTTTATATCCCCGGATTCCTTGGAAAATGTAGTTTATTATTTTCCAGTAATATTCCACTTTTGATAATTCGAAATTTAACTCAAATTTCTTTTTATAATTGATATACATCTTATTCTATAATTTATTTGGAATATTATCTTCATCAAATTTGATCCTTAAAATCAAATCTTTCTGTTTGGAAAATTGTCACATTCTTTCCATCATATAAATACACTATTTTGACCTCAAACCTTCGTCCAAGCTTCCCTTTAGTTATATCTTTTTTTTTATAAATTTGGCTACAAAAATTCAATTTTCTCAACAAGATCATCACGATTTCTATCGGATCTTTTTGAATCCAATCCAAGAATTGATTTCCTATGCAAATATTCATATGGACAAACCAACTGAGTTTGACATACTCTCCATCCAATTGATTTTATAATCAACCTCCAACATATTCTATTGATTTTACAATCCTCGGATATATGATTTCCATCATATTTCCATCCAATCCAACTTGATCCTATCTCAACCTATCCATGCCATAGTAATTAGTTTATTAATAGTAATAACTAAATATTTATGTTGTAGTTGTATCTTATTTGGATCTTCACTTTGGATTGAGTTGTGTGTTGAAGTGTTTCTCTTTTACCGTTAGATATATTGTAACGAGATGGAGAGATGACTACGAGTAGAATATTTCATCGTCAGGATCCAGGCAAGTTACTCTTTTGATCATGCTCCAGTATTACCTATATTTTTTATATGCATTGTAGTCCAACTTAAATATTATGCATTGATAGGATTATATATTATGCTATGTTATTACACCCAGTAGTTCATTGAGGTAGGTCTGAACCTTATATCATTGTCGCCACCGTGTAGAATTATACTGCTTTGCTAAGTAGACGTGGATTGGGAAGTGATCCATTATGAGGTATGAGTGACTAAGAAGTAAACAGGACCAAGATAATCTTAATGAACCACCTGGGTGGAATGGTTGGGGGCACCCTGGAGGAACCAGTGGATTTGCCTGAGTGACCTGGAGATGGCCAGTAATCACTGCGGAATGCCACCCAGGCTTAAAGGGATCAATCATATTTTCCATAACTAGAAGCTTACGTGTGCAGCCACAAGCTATTATGGGCTCTGGCTTGGTTGATTAGTTGTAGTGACTCTTACTAGGTGGTGCTACGAACGTAGTTATGAGTAGGTGGGATGGGCACCGCCAGAGTGAGGGAAACTCTTCTAAAAGACCATGTCTCGACCTTCCGGTTCTCATACAACATGCAGTGTGACGAACTAAAAAGGAGGTGGTCGAGTCTTGTGGGGAAAAGTGCACAAACCTCTGCAGAGTGTACAAACTGATCATGATTAGCCGTGTCCCCGGTTACGGACAACTTTGAGCATCTAGAAGTGGGAATGTTGACGGATCTCATCATATTTAATCAATCGGGTTTAATCAACTTTGGGAATAGATTGACTTGGAGAAACCGATTCAATCATATTATGAGCTTTGTAGTACTGTTATGATACTCTTTGAGTAGGAAAAAATCAGCTTTATGCAAACTGAAACTCTTAGAGATTTTCCACCAGCCAAAATTGCATGTAGAAGATAGGTCTGTTATATATTCTTTTGGGAGTAACTTGCCGTACATTCAAAGTACTGACCCATTTTGGGCTGTAACCTTCGGTGTTGCAGGATTGTATATGACGAGTAAGTGATGCGATGTAGGGTTACGATGTCTACACTCAACTTTGCCGTTGGTGTTGATGGGACTCCACTTATGTATTGTTTGTTTCCGCGGTGTATTCTAGCCCAAAGGCTATAAGGTAATAAATACCATGTACTTACATTACTTTTTGACATGTGATTTATGGTATTTCATCGAGTACTGTGTGTGCTAGCATACTGATCCAGGGATAGCACAGAAGCACAGTAGACTTGGTTCCCTTCGGGACCGGGTCGTTACACCTCCCCACAAAAACAAAGACAAGCTGACCACCAGTCAAGTTATCCTTTAGCACAGAAATCCTCTCCAAAAACGGAGTCAGCTCGGACGACTCCACCTCGGTCAAAGAATGAGACCACGAAGGTTGTCTGACCACCCGCGTGCCCGGATTGAAAGACGCAAGACCAAATTGCTGACCAACAACGAAGCGATCCTTCAGATAAAACCAGCCTCTTCGCCAGCCACTAATGGAATCGATCTTCTCCAAGTCAAAATATGAATGTTTATCCCCAATGGAGATACCTACTCGACCCACGGCGTACTCACAGTTCGTCCTTTTTACATTAAAAAGGCGCCTCCAAAGCCCCCAATGGGGGTAAATCCCCAGGAAGGCCTCGCAAAGAGTGATGAAACACGCAATGTGCAAAATCCCATTGGGAGTCACGTCATGCAACTGGAGCCGGTAGGAATACAGCAAGCCCCGAACGAAAGGATGCGGCGGAAGAGAAAACCCACGGTGGAAGAAAGCCTGGAAGCATACCCGCTCGTCCGCCGCCGGCGCTGGAATCGACTCATCACCAGGAAGACAGACATCGCCCGCCACCACCATGCCATCAGCAACCAGCGCATCCAGATCTCCAGCCCCGAACGTGGACCGCTCCCACTTGTCGGACATCTTGGCCGACTCAACAGCAGCACGGGAGCGCTTGGACATAGATCTCACAGGAGCATGCAGAAGAGAAAAGACGAAGGCTCAGGAACACGAAGGAAGCAGAGAAAGAGGAGGAAGGCAATGGCTGGGTAAAACATACAATTTACCCGGCCACATGGTATTTAACCCCAAGAGCCTAGCAAGACGAGCCACCATGCAACCTTTTCGCCCAGTAAAACGTGGCACGACCCCATATAGAGGCGAAAAGTATGGAAAATCCAACCGGCGCAGTAACAACACTGCCCACTACGCGCGCAAAAAGAGGACCATGATCGCGCGACGCGAAAATTTAGGCAGGACATCACCAAGTCATTTCCCACGACAGACCGCAGCGGTCAAAAAATTGCAGAAGACCACGCCAACGTCATATCACAGCAAGCCGTACTGAGTACGCCATCAAGGCCCAAAGATTCCATCTTTCAGATCTTTTCCCCAAGGGAGAAAAACATCTTACTCCAATCGGGAGAGTACATCATAAGAGTCCCAGGTGCTCCCTCACCTAAAGATCAGCCATGTGCTCGAGTCATCACTCGCACTTATGAGAGTCTCGGGTGCTCCCTCAACCCGACGTAAGACAAACATGCATTCGCCAAGACCATACGGCGCTAAGAGTCTCAGATGCTCCCTCACCTCAAGAGCCGAAACGGCATTCGAGTGATTATTCACGAAAAACCCGCCGACTGAGCACTCGAAGCAAGCTCCTCGGGTGAATGAGTGAACAGCTCGCTTGATGTTTTATTCCAAGCGGGTGCAATGCTATAAGGCTCCGCGCCTCAAAAACATACATTCCTGGAACACGATACACTGTGCCCAGATGCCACGCAAGATTAGCGTGTAGGTAAGACCCCGCTGGGAAGTACGGCCGGGCTGGGACTTGCCGAAGAGTGATTTCACTCCCAACCTTTCCCATGCGTTGTGCATGATAGAAAAGTCGGGCGGACGCGCCTTAGGCTATGCACATTACTGGCGGAAAATGAATACCGTAAGACCTGAAGCGGCCGGACTTTTGCTCGACGCCAGTGTTCCAAGCTCACGTCGAGGGACGTGGGTTTGATTGGGCTACTATGGTATTTTCCCTAGTGCAATTCACCAAGGCTCGACCCGTCGACTCCTTGGGCCCTTTCAGCTTAGCATCCCTCGAAACAGGTTTTGTCATGGCCACCAGACTGCCAGCGACCCGCGGATGAACCGCGCATACTAATAACCGACAAATGAATGTACTCGAGTCCCTGCGCGACTCTTCGGGTCCCCCAGGCACTCGGGGGCTACTGACGAGGGGGTGACCCCACGACTCCTACGGATAAGCCTACCTGGTGTCCATGAAGACAGAAAGCCGATGAAGATATAGCCTCGGCCCGCTAGTTGACACCAACGTAGGAGTTCGCGACTCACAAGGAAGGTGCGAGGACCTGCCGTACGGAGCAAGCTAGGGTTAGGAAAGCATACCTGTAAACGTAGATGAACTCCCCGAGACCTAGCCCGGTATATAAGGGCTGGGAAGGGCGACGCTAAACACATCTAATATCACCTGTAACCCTAGCCTTGAGCGCTCCAGCCTTGGCCTCCACTGTAATCGCATCTTCCCCATCAATAATATCGAGCAGGAGCGAGCCTTCCTGTTTGCCGACGAGCTATCGTCCAACCTGTGCCTCTCATGACTAACCCAGGGTCCCTGGCCATGGGATTTGCCGGGGTTGATCCCCGTCAACACTGGAAAGCAATCAACGAGCAAGCATCTATTACTACGAAGCAAACACGAGCAAGCATCAACAAGAAGGCAACATGAGACATCGCACCTACCGTCGAGAGCGGTTAGTAACAGGTTAAGTGGAGTACTCGTCACACAAGACGATACTGCACATTTACAAGGGTTCAAATTGTTTAGCTACACAAGGTGAGCAAAGGTTGTTAACATAGCATCTCACTCAAGCATGGCATAGCACTCAAACATGAAAAGAGGTGAAGCATAAAAGAAACTATCTATGCTAGACAATTTAAGTGAGGCAAAATCCTAAACATGGCATAACACTAAGTGCCACACAACAATTAAAGGATTTGGTACTGTTCTTCCCTAAACCATATTTTAGGTTGGTTAACAGAAGAAACAATAGCATAAACACAAAGTACACGAAAAACTAATCAAGTTACATATAAAGAACACTCCAAACGGAGTTACAGTTAAAAAGATACAAGCAAAACAAGTTTGGAACACAATCTGCCAACATCAGGAAGCACACTTTAGAGCAATGCATAAACAGGATAATGGATGCAAACATGCTCACCAATGAGATGCAATTAAAGTAGACATGGCAGGGAAGGCATGGAAAAAGGAATCATGCAAATAGGTATCATGAACAACTAGTTATAGTCCATGCAAAATGCAATAAAACATTACTGGTCTAGGACTTAGTGAAAATCAGGAAAACAGGGCATAAATTGTTATTTTTATGCTGTATAAACAGGAGCAAAGCTATATGCAAAAGTGCAGAAACATGACATAGCAATACATGGGCATGAAGTAGACATGATGCTTAACAATATGCAAAAGGAATCAATCAATTCCGACGAACGGTTGCGACACAACCGTCGCCCGAAGTTGCAATAAAATAACAGTTCAACAACAACAGCACAGCTAACGATCTGGTACCCATTTCGACGCAGAATTAAACTATCTAGACGGCCTCAAACGGAAAAACTTTCTACATACGAACGAAAGAGCACGTAAAATAGAGCAATTCATATTTTGGGCGCAACGCGATCCGAGCTACGGTTTGATTGTTATTAACGTCGCAAAACAGCTAACGGTAGTAAAATTACAGGACTTAGCAAAAATAGAAAAAGAAAAGACAGGGGAAAAAATAAAAAAAAGAGGGATGGGCCTCACCCACTGGGCTCGGCCCATCTGCGGAGGAGGCCGGCGGCCTGCGTGGCGGCGGACTGGGCCGGGGCGCGCGGCAGCGGGCGCCGGAGTGCGGCGGCGCGACGACGAGCTCGCCGGAGCATTGGCGCGCGCGAGGACGGCGGCTCGGCCTGATCCGGGCCTGGGGCGGGCCGCGGCGGCGGGGTAGCGGGCCCTGCGGGGCCCAGGCGGCGGAGGCTGGCGGCTGGAGCTCCGGGGCGACGACGTGGCGCGCCGTGAGCCCTCCGTTGGCCGGATTTGACAGCCAGGATCAGATCTGGCTAGGGTTTGGCTAGAATTTCGGATCTGGAAGGGCTTGGGGGAGTTTTGGGGCAAATGTGAGGGGGTGGCTGCAATTTTGTGGCTCGGGAAACCCTAGAAAGGGGTGGGAGTATGGTGGTCTTTATATAGCCCAGGTGGTTGGCAGTATGCAAAAACATCCCCGGTTCTTCTCTTACGCGCGTGGTGTTTACGTTTCTGACCGCCGAGGGTCCGCAGGACCTCCGATTCGGGTAAAACTTCGAACTGCGCGATCAGCGCGTCGAGCCGGCGGCGTTCAAATTGCACTGGAACCGTTCCGAGAACACTATCCGGCGCGCTATAAAAATATCCCATTTAATTATTAAACGGGGTTTTTCGTTCCGTTGGCTGCGGCTGGTCTCGTGCGGTTTTCGCGACGGTGATCGGGTGAAACCCGGTATCGCAAAGGTCGAGTGTCAGGGTGGCAAGGATCGGTCTCCGTCCGGTACGAGATAAGAGGGGGGGAAATAATCGCCGATCAATAAATCAGGGATGCAAACACCGCAAACAAATCAGACAATCAAACAATTCACACCGAAAACAAAATTTTTATTTTTTGTGAAATTTGGGCTGTTACAACTATCTTCCTCATCGTATCAAGCAAATTTCTGGCGCCGTTGCCGGGGACTCCAGTCTACAAGATAAGGGAGTTGCACACTATCTTTTATCTTTGCTTTTTTACTCTTGTTAGTTTACTTTCCAGTTTTTGCTTTTGCTTTTGTGTCTTTATGAAAAACCAAAAAAATAATTGCTACCTTTTATCTTTGCCTTCGTCTGCCTACTGATGCTATATTTACAGTGGGTGTGGAGCCACCCAAATATGGCAGGATGGACATGTTTGACATGTTTCACTTGGATCGTCTTCGATCAATTTGTGCTCGCGCTAAAAACCCAACCGACTTGGTCGAGGGAAAATCATTGGATGAGCATGCTCATTATAAGCGGCACCGCCTATCTCAGAAAGGGAAACACTTATGGGATCAAATACATGTTTCTTATTGCCATGCTAAACTTTTGTGCCACATTTATGATTTTACTTTTTGTTCTAATATAGATCATAAACACCTTCCTTTCCAATATTAGTTTAATGAAAATGAGATCTTATCTTCTTATGCTAAAGGTGTTTATGATTACTTTGATGTTGAAAAGATTTAAGAGTTTGTTGCTTTTAAAGGTGCTTATGAGATTGCTTCTTTGATTGAAAAGTATCACGATACTATTCACCAGTACCAAGACTTTGCAGTTCTTGCTTATTGCTTCGAGAATTATACTTCCAATACTTATATTGAGGATTTTTTTTTAAATGTATGCTGCCCTAGGAGAGGCTAATGATTACTTTGATGAGGAATCCCATGATTCCGAGGACTCACTTGATACATCCATTTCTGAAGAATTTGATACTTGCTTTGTTGATGGCCATGATGCCAATATGGATTATGCTTGAGAAGATGAACTTGCTATAGTTCCTTATGTCAAGCATGAAATTGTTACTATTGCACCCACACTTGATTTCCCTATTATCCTATTGAATTCTCCAACTGTGGAGAATTTTCCTCTTATCAAAGCTCAATGTGATGGTTTTCATTTATCTTATGATCCTAAAAACCGTGTTGAAAACAATACACGTGTGCTTGTAGGTCATGAACAATATGATTTATGTGATAGTTATATTCTTGATGTTGTTCATGATACTACTGAAAATTGTTTTGAGAGAGGAAATTTTTGTTACAGAAACTCCCATGTTACAAAAACTCCTCTCTTTATGTTGAAAGTTTTGAAGTTGTTCTTGTCCCACCTTCCTATGCTTGTCTCTTTGTGCTTCTTTGATATATTTTCTTACAAGATTCCAATGCGTAGGAAGTAGGTTAGGCTTAAATGTGTTTCATATTTTTCTTCTTGATGCTCTCTTTTGCTTCAAATCCTTATTGTTATGAGAGCATCTTTTAGAATCTTTATGCCTAGCTTAAAGGCGTAAAAGAAAGCGCTTGTTGGGAGGCAACCCAAGATGTTTTTACTTCTGTTTTTAGTGGTCTTGATGATTGTTTTTTTTAGTGGTCTTGATGATTGTTACTACTGTAGCAACATCATTGTATCTTTATTTTTCAAGCTTCGTGCCATTTATAGCCTCATATGACAAGGGAAGTGAAAGTTGTGACATGCTGTCCAGAAAACAGATTCTGTCCTCGTGACGGGAAAAATCATAGAAAATTACCAGTTCATCTTTTTGAGCTGAATTTTTTACACAGCGTGCTCTGTAAAATCACGGAACTTTCGTATGTTCTAAGTATTTTGATTTGAGTTTCATAAGTGCCCCTAAAAAATTCTTTACTACCTGCTGTTCTGTTTTTCACAGATTCTGCCACGTTTTGTCTCTCCTAACTTTTGCAAACCTTAAGCTTTCTTTTTCTTTGCAAAAACTTTTTGGCAATCTTGAGAAACAGTAGATTTTCAAGAATATATTTATTTCTAGTAAGGGAAAATTGTTTTAATAGGGTACTAACCTCTCTAATCAGCTTATGATGAGTTGTGTATGAAGGGAGTTTTCAAGTGTGCGATGGAAGATGATGAAAGAAGATCCTGGAGTGTCAAGCGCTCAAGCTTTGGGATGCCCCCATGCATCCCCAACAAATATTCAAGGATACTCAAGCGTCTAATCTTGGGGATACCCCCGTGCATCCCCTTCTTCATCAACAATTATCAGTTCGTCCCTCGTTGCACTATATTTTTATCACTTCATGCGTTATGTGCTATGTTTGGAGCGTCTCGCTCTTTACTTTTCTTAGGTTTGTTTTTGCTTTTTTTGCTGTTATAACAAGTTAGACACCATCTTTCTTTTGTGTGGGAGAGAAACTCGCTATGTTTGAACTAGAACTCCTCATAGGATTTTCATGATTATTTCCTTAGTTGTGAGTTGTTCTCTTTATTTTCTTAGCTGCTACCCTGTTTAGTTGAAGTGCTTTAGTTTTCTTCTAAAGCTTTTCTTTTGTCTTAGGTTGAAATTTCTATAGGTTGCATGTTTTATCTTGTTTAGAGAGTTTGCCTGTTGCACTGAGCTTTGCGTCTTGATTAGAGAGTAGGTAATTGAAGTTGCTATTCTCTTTGTAGTAGTAACTTGCAATAGTTTTGAGGTATTGATTAGAGTAATGTTTGAACTTTTGGTGTCAAGAGATTTAGCCTATTAGTGATAGATGTCGTATTTTGGGCAATCCGTGTGATTTTTGAAAACCAAAACCCCTGTTGAGAACTCTAGCTACTAGATGCATCACTAACCTCTGGAGGGTTCGAATATTAGAGTACACTCACGTACCATGAGTCGAGGATGCGCAACGATAACCAAACCCCCATACACTCCTCCTCGGGGTACTTGTATCTTTGAGAACCTCCTGATTAGATTGAGAGTTACCGATAATAAGTGCATGAGTTCTTCAGACTAATGTGAGTATTCGAAAGTTGACACTTCCACCTTCCCATATTTTTCTAGCCTCTCTTGTGCCGTGCATTGCCTCCTTCTCACTCCGAGAGTTGGCGTCCACCTTCGCCGGTACATCCAAACCCTTGGCATGATACGCTTTGTCATCATAAACCTTCTTATATCCTTCCTCAAAACAGCCACCATACCTACCTATCAAGGCATTTCCATAGCCTTTCCGAGATATATTGTCATGCAACATCCACCTTCTAATGACTTGATCTTCATGTCATACATGCCACTTGCTTGATCGATGAGCCGCATGCTAGTTGGGCCTTGCCCTAATCATTTCTACATGACACGCTAGTATCATTGCATATCCTGCTACCCTGGCAGAGGCATACATTTGCATCATGACAGTTACATCTTCTTCATGTGAGTACCCTTGTAAAGTTTGAAATATCTCCTATATTCTTGTAAAATATAGAGTGGTGCCCCTAAAGTGAGGAAAAGATCCCAAAGAGGACAAAATCTAAAGATCCCAAAGAGGACAAATGAGAGAAATAGAAAGAGCCATTGAGGCCACCAAAAAAAAATACAAAAAATGAGAAAAAGGAAATAAAAAGAGAGAAGGGGGCACACTACTATTCCTTTTGAGAGATCCACACGAGTACTTAATCCTCTATCCCTTGTACTCCATAGAGATCATCATACATGCATATAGCTATGTGGGGACCCTTCACACTATAGAACTTGGCTTGTATATTCCAATGATGAGCCTCCTCAAACGAGCTCTAGGTCTTATTGAGCAAGCAAGTTGGATGCACCCCCACTAGTTCACTTGGAGAGCTTTTAGCTCACATGTGCATCCATTGCATGGCAATCCCTACTCCTCACATCATATCTATCATATGGCCTTCTCTCGCGTATGATTGTCCTCATTGATGTGAGCCTTTCACACCTTTTTTGTCTTCCTCCTCCACCTTCTTTCTGTTTCGCCTTTTAGGTGTCAAATTTCTTGCTCACGCTCATCCATTACATGAGTGCTCAAAATATCGAAAGGGAGTGGATCAGTTTGATTTGTACCTGGCTAGTGGTCTAGGGACGAGTCAAGATAAGAATCCAAAGGAGACTAAGTGTGAAACTTTAGTAGATAGTAGTTCTCAACAACAATTTTTTATCTCGTATTCCCATATCCCTCTTCTTGCATGCAAACACCATCTGGAGACATTCGAGTCACGGACAGCGAGAGCTCTTGCACCCTTTGTTCTTTTGTTACTTGTGTCAATGCTAATATAGACTCTTGCTTGTTAAGACTTGAATTGAATTGCATGCTTTGATTGCTTTACTTAAAAGTCCTTATATGGTTGTGTGGCATGTCGCCACAGAAATTATGCTTGTTATCATTTCCCTACTCGAGGACGAGCAGGAATTAAGCTTGGGGATGTTGATACGTCCCAAACGTATCTATAATTTCTGCTTTCTCCATGCATGATTTGTGTGACTTTGCCATGTTTTGCTTGAACTTTCATACACTTTTGATCATATTTGGACTAACCTATTAACTCAGTGCACCAAGTTGCCAATTCCTACTTTCTACTGTTTTTGTATTTCAGGTTTTCCGGCCATTAAAAGTGCGTAATAAAATCCGGAAAAATTATGTAAATAATCAGCGACCCGGAAGCTTCCCGAAGAACTAAAGATGGAAGGGGTGGACCCACCAGGGCCCCAGGAGGGTCCCTGGTGTGGCCCCACCCTAGGTCGCGCCAGGAGGCCTCCTGGCTACCCTGTGGCCCCTCTCGGTGCCCACTTCGGCCTATATTTAGCCCCCGTGAAGGAAACCCCTAAAAGCGATCTGCTATTCCCATTCTCATCTCTGTTCCGTCGCCGCCGCCGTTTCAAGATTGGGGATGCCAGGAGAAGCTGCCCCGGCACCCTGCCGGAAGGAGGAATCCCCTCCGGGAGATCATCCATCACCATGGACGCCTCCCGGATGTCTTGTGAGTAGTCCCCCTTGGACCATGGGTCTGTGACCAATAGCTATGTGATGTTCTCCTCCCCTCTTTGTTCTTCCACTTTCGAGACCTCGTGAGCTGCCTCACATGATCGAGGCACCTTTCTAATTTCTGTGTTGCTATGCTGAGTTTGCTGGGATCTGATGGATTATGAGATTATGTTCAGGTTGTGATGAGTAATATATTTGGTTCTCTTTTATATTTGTGTTCTTTAGTAAATTCTTGCATGTTATCTGTTGCCGTATTTTACTTTGGCCAAGCGATTTGTTGCAACTCCAAGAGGGAGCGTTATGCTTGATTGTGGGTTCAGCCCCCTAATGTCTAGCTTGAGTGACAGAAACATGAGAGTAGGGGATATGCTGTTGCCACCAGGGATAAAACAACGATGCTTGTACTTGCTGGTGCAAGGATTGTTTACTTTACGCACAGTTCTTTTAATGCAGTTGTCTGTTGCTTTGAGTTTATGTAAGTCCAAGTATGTGATCAGAGGGGGAGGGGGTGAATGATCACTTCAAATTTTTGCATGAAACTATGAAGTGAAGCATAACTTAGCAGCAGAAGAGTTTCAACAGAAAGGTAAACATTGAAGCAGAACAGGATTGAAGCATAACATAGCGAATCAAAAGTATCGAATCAATTGCATTGAAGCAAATCACTGAAGCAATTGATAAACTGAATGTAAGTGCGGAAAGTAAAACGAACTCTTGACTCGGCGATGTTTGTTCGACCAGTTCACACTCTGCAAAGTGCTACGTCTGGTTGGAGGGACTTGTGATTGAACACAGGAGCTAACCTCTCTCCGTCCGTATCTCCACTGCACCAATCTCCTTGAGCTTGGTCAGTTCTTCACTCGTGGTTGATTATTGAGGAAATCACCGAAACCTTTGACAAACTGGACTTCGAGGCGACATAACTCTTCGCTCTCTGAAGAACAACTCTCTAACCGTCTAGGAGAATTGCAGTTCTCCAAGATAAAAAGGCTAGCAAACTTCTTCCTAAGTCATAATGAATCAACTCAGATCAATAGGACTTATGCTTCGGTGGATGGGTTTTTTGGTTTGCTTCGGTGGGGTTACTCTCTCTTCCCTGTAAGGAAAATAATCTTGGAGCAGCCACCGGCCAATGAGGGCGGGGGTGGCGTATTTATAGGTGGCAATCCCTAGGTGCGAAAAGACTGAAGTGACCCGATGTGACAGCTTGACACCTGTCCCCAACGGTCATATTTCCAATCAAAGCGCAACTTTACTTGCGGTCCAAGTAAAGCTGACTCACGGACTTGGTTTTACTTCAGGAGCCGAAAGAACTAAGTCTTCGCTGGTGAAGCATTACCTAGCGCACATGAGATTTCTCACCTCTGGCTTCTCACTGGTTTGGATTCGATCTGAGTCTTTTCATCAAAACCTTTGGAGTACATTTACTAAACCCCTCTTGATAGTACGGTTTTTCCTACGACTCAAAGAAGTGGAAAAGAACTACGCAAAAACTACTAAGTCTTGCGCCATCTTGGCCATCTCCTTCGATGAGACGTGCTTCAGGATTCCTTATCTTTTTAGGGGTCGACATCCGTGATGAGCTTCACTCCAGAGCATATGCTTCAGTAAATATGTAAATATTCGTTGAAGCTTTATCACCAACCTATAACTTCAGGAACCTAACCATCTGTTTTACACTAGAAAACTTGTTAGTTCCTCTATTGTTTTTCCCAACAATATCCAAAACTCATGGGGGTATAACTTTGCTCTTACAGTTTACACTTTGGCTGGGATTCGCAACTTAATACCAGCGAGATGTTCTGGATAGATATCTCAAGGTGGATGATTCGTAGTAGATGCAGATGGATTTCGGTCTACTTACCTTGGCGTACTGCCCATTGCTTTTGAGCCTCTTCCTTTTTTTGTAGCATAGTTAGCATTGTGGTGCGTTTATAATTCTGTCAATTGCCCAGCTGTGATTTGTTTACCTCGCTAGCACTTTTATCGTCTTTTGGGAGAGATACATCACTAGTGAACGTCATGGGACCCCGGTCCATATTTCCACCATTGTTTGCATCATCAATTTACTTTCAGTCTTTACTTTCAGTTGCCACTATTATTATCTCTTGCGTTGATCCTTTGTAAACAGCAAGGCCGGAGGAATTGACAACTCCACTGTACTCGTTGGGAGCAAAGTTATTTGCTGTGTGTGCAGGTCCAGGAGAAGTTAGCAACCTCGGCGCCACTATTCACTTTACCACCTTCTTGTATCTCTGCGAGTCCTACGGGAGACAAACCCTATCCTCCACATAGGGGAAATCTGCTGGTACGCTACATCTCACCTTCCACTTGGGGTAACCAACAAGAAGTGAGAGAACTATCTTCCTCACCGTATTAGATGGCGACTATCATCCGTCATGAAGTACAAATGAAGGGGTCGATCTTCCACTCCAACATTGCACCATCCAATGGGGAGATAGAAGTCCGCCTAAAAGCCTTGCGTGATACAAGGCCTTTCATGACGAAAGAAGGATGCCGCCCATTCCCCGAGCCGAGTCAGAACAATTGACCAATTTATGTTATATATGGCAGTCGTTTGATGAATGTGTACCCTACATGTAATTTGGATGTACTCTTTGTGTAGTAGATGGTAGTGTCAAATACTCTTGGTGCTCTTTGTGTATAAAGGTCACTGCATATGCATTTTTATGCATATGTGCATGCTCCTGGCCATTGATCGACTTGCTTTATGTTGTTGATAAGAATAGATGTTATATTGTGTTGTTGTCCTTTGCTATGAATTCATATGGATGTGACCTCTAAATATTTGTTTTGTGCAGGTTGAAGAGAAAACAAGAGATGATGAAGAAAGTAGCTTTCTGTTTTGAATAATTGTTGGACTCATTGTAATATTGTGATGGATGTAATCTTGTGAATCTTGTTGGCCTCTAAACCTTAGACGATGATGGATGTAATCTTGTAAATCTTCGTAATAAGAATTATAATGCAATTCTTTTGTATCAATAATTGTTGGGCTCATTGTAATATTGTCTTTTGCATTTCGGTAATATGATAAAAATATTTGTAATGTTTGTAATTTTGTACTGTTTTATTCTTTTCTGTAATTCTTTTTTTTGTTTTATGTACTGATTTAGTGGCGCATTATGTCTGGATTTAGTGGCGCACTAGGAATGCGCCACCCCTAAGGACCCTTAGGCGTGGCACATTTCAGAATGCGCCACCCCTAGGAGCTTATAGGTGGTGCATTCTGAAATGTGCCACACCTAAGGGCCTTAGGGGTGGCGCATCCAGAATGCGCCACCTCTAAGCGCTTATTAGTGGCTTGTAGTTAGTGGCGCATCCTTAATGCGCCACTAAACGCAAAAAAAGGACGCCACTATAAGGGTATTCCCTAGTAGTGTGGGTGTTGAGTGAAGGATCCAGGAGACCGACTTCTCTTATGAGACTGGAGAAATTCTTCCATGGAAGCGCTTCGCCAAGGATTACGTATGCAACAGGAACAGGAATGAGGAGTGAAATCTCCTCGGGTAATGGCATCCCCTTGGCTTGTTCCAAGCTTGGGGGAGTGCCCAGTATCTTTATCTTTATCTTACTCTTTTAGAGTCAAGTAGATTCATATCATGTCTAGGGAAGTTATTATATGAAATAGGTGTTTGCATTGAGGTCTATCACTCCTTTGCGGAGAGTCTTGTATCCGTGAGTGTGGAGTCGTCTATGATGGAATATTAATGAGAAGTCTATTGGTTCCTTTACTGCACTCGGTATTCTCTTCACGCAATCGACCTTATATGATGATTCTTATGGGGAGTATTGACCTTATATCAGGTATGGCTATGAAAACTTTATTTAAATTTTGGCAAACATAGCATTGGTCATGACAACATGCATGTTTTCTAAAGTAGCGACATCGGCAAAACCTTTATGTTATTATGCTTTAAGTGTTATGTTGATAAGGAAGACAACTTGATGTGTTATGCTTACCTTGATGTTTATGCTATATATGGTTTGCATCTAAGTCGTCATCAATTGTTTGTTCTCTCAAAGCCTTTGCTAGCCAATCTCTTTGCCAAGCAGATTTCTGCTTGTGCGTCCATACCCTGAAACCAATATCTTCCATATGAGTCCATCATACCTTCCTATTCGTGGTATTCCACTACCACTCCTAAAAGTATATAATTTATGTGTTATCCTTAAATGTTCAAAATCTTCTGTTTTGTGCCTCTTGTTTAGCTCATGAGGAAGTAGTAGGTAATTCATGATCTTCTTAAGTTGGACAAGTTTTACCCCGGGATTGCATGTCTAATCTGCAAACCCATAATACGAGGAGGAACTGGTATGAGTCGCCCAGCTCGTAAGATAATACAACAAACAAACCCTCCTTCACGCTTGGTCTATGAGAAATCAGAAACTTTGGCAGTGATAAACAAAGGAGATTAAGGGGATGTGATCGTCCCCACTTGGGAGCCGTTCCTCGAAACTTGTCCAACTTGAGAAGTAATTGAGCTATCTATTAGCATTCGTTAACAAACTATGCACCTCCCAAAATTTGTTTTGATTATGTTTGATTTAAGGATAGCACATGAGTTTTCCCTGCTTGCCTATAACAAGGCCTATCTTTTAATTTTATGTTGAGTCAGTTTTCCTTCTTCCTTCTTTCCCCAAAGAGAACATACATTTGATGTTGATGAGGATTCATTCATATAAGGATGCATTAAGTTTTGCCATGCCACATCCTTTTTAGCTTTATCTTTTGATAAGTGAGTTGTTTGCGAAAGTTTATGCCAAGCAAGAATCTTCCTTTGTGTTAGCACTTTCACTTCATGACTAATAACATGTTCTTTCAAAATATTCAAATTGTTTCATTATAAAGTGAAAGAGCAAAAGTAAAAGTTATTAGTTGTCCTTTGACCAAGGATATGTATGCCATAATTTGATGAGTTTCCTTAGCCCTAATTTTGATTATAATCGTTATTACTTTCTCATAAGGGCCTTATGAGTTGAGGTTCCTGTTGAGGATGCTTGAGTTTGGTGAAGAAATCATGATGCTTCTTGTCCGTATTCTATTCATCGACATCTCACTCTCTAAACTTGTGGATAGGTTTACCGAGCTCAGCATTCGCTTGGGGACAAGAGAGGTCTAAGCTTGGGGGAGTTGATACGTCCAAAATGCATCACTATTTTATATAGTAATTCATCCCTATTCATAGATGTATTTCATGTTATGATGCTATTCTTATGTTGTTTTTGCTTGTTTCACACAGTTTGCAACTTTACGATACAGAAGCGGCAGACACAGGATTCAGCGGTAAAAAGTGGATGCAGAGTTGCTGAATCAGAAGATCTCCAAATTACCTGAAAACCAACGGAGGGCATTTTCCATAAGAATGACGGGGACACGCAAAACGGAGACCAAAGGGGGGCCATCAGGAGCCCAGATGCCCCCCTAGCGTGGCCCCACCCCTGGCCGCGCCGGGTGGCCGCCTGGACCCCTGGGGCCACCCCAGGCTCCCCCCTCTGGCCTATATATCCATCATCGTCCGAAAACCCTAAAACGAGAGGAGTTTCGTGAGTTCCGCCGCCGCTCCGTGGCGGAAACCTACAGAGAAGAAAAGACATCTTCGGCGGGAAGATTCCGTCGGGTAGAACACTTCCCAGAAGGGGAGATCATCGCCATCGTCATCACCATCGTCACGGGCATCATCGAGATCATCATCAACATCAGCACCATCTCCGCCGCCATCCTATCTCGTCTCACAATTGCAACTCGTGTTGTAATCCGTACTATCTATCCCCTCTACTCTATCGGTGTTGATTACTACTTTGTGGTGAACGCTATTGAGTTTTGTTGGATAATTATCATTGTGTCCAGATTGTTACACATCTATTCATAACCACTGATCATGATCTCTTTTATGTCTTGTGAGTAGTTACTTTAATTCTTGAGGACATGGGAGAAGTCTATTTTCTAGTAGTCATATGATGTTGAAGTAATATGTGTTGTTTGATATTTAAGTTGTGTTGTTATTTCCCTTGTAGTGTTGTGTCAGTCGAACACTCAACACTTCGCCTTATTAAGGACCTAGGGGAATGCATTGTGTATAAAGAATGTTGTTGGCTTCTTGCCCCTCGTTGGTTACCCCAAGTGGAAGGTTTGAGATGCAGTGCAGCAGCAAGTCTCCCTCGGTGAAGATACCAAGGTTATCGAACCAGTAGGACTCAGGAAATACAAGTAGGTGACAACGTCGCCAGAAATTGCTTCCTGACTAGGGTGTTGTCGTGGACCTGCACACAGCAACAAATAACTTTGCTCCCAACGAGTACAGAGGAGTTGTCAATTCCTCCGGCCTTGTCGTTTACAAAGGATCAACGCAAGAGATAAAAGGTGCAAAGGAAAGTAAAAGCTGAAAGTAAATTGAGGGTGTGAACAATAATGTGAAGATGGACCGGGGTCCCGTGATTTTCACTAGTGATGTCTCTCTCCCAAAAGACGATAAAAGTGCTAGCGAGGTAAACAAATCACAGTTGGGCAATTGACAGGATTATGAAGGCGCCGCAATGCTAACTATGCTGCAAAGAAAGGAAGGGCTCAAAAGCAATGGGCAGTACGCCAAGGTAAGTAGACTGTCACAACCCCAAGTTAGGTATGTGCAAGAATAGCAAGTCACTTTGCATCATGATAAAATTTTAAAAAAATAAATTGAATTGGGAGAGAAAAACCCCCCAGATGAATTTAATTCAAAAGGCCAGAAATAAATCTTCTCCAAAAATTCCTTTTGTATTTTTGAAAACTCCCATAAATGAGTGTGATCACATATCAAGTGATGTGGGACCAACCCCATGCTCATGGATTTTCCAAATATCCAAACAGGAGCATGGATTTAAATTTAAACCCCCATTTGAATTAAAGTTCAAATGTTTTGATTTTTAAAAAGTGCCAAACTTTATAAGTGGCTAGTATAATATAATATGAGGCCATATAAAAAGTTTCAACACTTTTAAAAATGCCTAGCTATTTTTATTAGCTAGGTCAACCAATATGCAGAAGTAATAAAAAGAAAAGAGCAGAGAACCACTTACCTCACGCCCTGGGCGAAGCCCACCTTCCCCAGCCGGCCCAGCCCACCAGGGGGCTCCCTTGTCGTCTTCCCCGGGCACGAGCACACAGCTGCGTGCCCGACATGCCGCCCCTGTCGCCGTGGCCTCCCCGCAGCCTTCCCGTGCTCCTTCTCGCAGCCACGCGTGTCCAAGAGAAGCCCAGCTCACTTCCCCCTCCATCCTTGCCCTCTGTTTCTCCTCCCCGGCGAAAAATCGCGAACTCCCGAAACCCTAGCGGGTCAACGTCGAGCCCCGACGCGGCCACTGGACGAGCAAGCTCAAGCCAGCATGTCCATGGAGCTCCCCGTGGTCGTCTTCGTCTAGCCGTCGTCTCAATTCGAGCCAAGGCCCAGTGGAAGCGCCGTCCCCTTCAAGCTTTCGCCGCCGGTCGTCTTCGTCTCCGACAACAAATTAACCGCCACCGACTCCTCCTCCGGCCACGCTGCGCTCGCCATCGCGTTCAGGTGAAGCCCACGGTCATTCCCCGCTATCCCTAGCCCTCTCTAGTGCCCCGTGCGCCATGCCCCTTGTCCAGTGCTCCGGCCATCGCGCACGGTCGAGGTAGCCATTCTCCAGAGCGCTCTCGTGGCCCCTCGATGGCACCACTGGATGTGGAAGGTAACGAGGAGCAAGCCCGTGCCCTCCAGACCCCTCCCCGTGCCCAAACCCTCGACTCCGGCGGGTTCCCGGCGAGCTACGCCATTATCCCCTCCCCTCTCTCTCTGCCATGTGGGCCCAAGGCCATTAATCTTAATCCCCACCCCCCATTGACACTGCCCTGTGGGCCTAGCCCCACACTAATCTCTCTGTTTAAGTTAAAACAGTTTAAATCATTTTAGTTAACAGTACAGAGACAGATAGGTGGGTCCCAGCAGTCAGCCCCCCCCCTAATGTCACAATGACATCATGCTGATGCAATAAGTCTTTTTCCAAATTAAAAGAAATCCAGAAAATTCCAGAAAATGCTTTAAACTTCAAAAAATCATATAAACTCCAAATTGGACAAATAATATGTCTAAAATTATCAGAAAAATACAAGGATTATGAATATGCAACTTGTTTCTATGTTTGACCATTTTAAAATGGGTGAACAGTAGCAAACATGCATATGGATCCTTTTCAAATTCAAATTTGGAGTGAATTTGCAAATGACTTTGCAACACACTTTTTTTTATGGATTCATCCACACATCAGAGGCTTTACCTCACATTTATAACATCACTTCATGATCAACCTTTTAAAATGAACTTCCATGCATTCAAATGCATTTGAAATTCATCGATAAATCAAATGGAGTTTGAATTTTCAATTCAATTGCAATATACTCCTTTTAAATAGAATTGTCCACACAATGCAACCATGAACATCACCATTACGATCTTATTCATGTGATTGTGCATTGTACATTATGTTGATCCTATGATTTTCATGTTGCTGATAGAAGTGGAGCCGGAACCCGAGTTCACCCCCTTCGTTGAAGACCTCGATACTGAACCTCGTCAGCAAGGCAAGCAAACCCCCATTGATCATGTCTATAAAATCCCAATTCCCTCTCAGTCTCGCTTATGCATGTTTAGTAGATCACCTTGTATCGATTCTACCGCATAGTTGAAACCATATCTGATGCATGACCTATCATCTTGTCACAGTAGTAAGCAAACCACAATCCTAGCTGACATGGGAGTTGTTTGATATCATGTGACCCCTGCAACTGTTAAAGCTTATTGCATGCTTAGAGTTACAATGAGGTTACTTTGATCTGTGAGTCGGGATGATAGTGAACATGGTGTTGATGAAAGTGAAACTGTGTTGGTGAATCTACCCTAATACTAGGTGAACGATGAGAGGTTGTGTAAGAGTACACAGTGGGTTGTCTCGTTGAACATCGCCTTAAGTCCGAGTTCTTGTGTGGTGATCCAAGAAGAAGAGTACAACCACACATTGGGCTCACTGACCCCTCTCATCCTAGTACCTCACCCCGTTCAAACCCCAGAAGTCGCAGTAGTTCCGAGTTCTGGTAGGGCTGTGGCACGGTCTACGAAGTGGATGAATGGCTTTTCAAGACAGGCTTGGGACCCTGCACACATCGTTTGAGGCTGTACTGGAACCTCGGCCGGACTTCCATACGGATCCCCCTCAGATAGGCGACTCTCTGGACTAGGACGGAGCTGTGGGCGAAGTGTTGTGGTGGCATCCTCGCTGTTACCTCTTGAACGGTGACACGCAAAAGGCGGCAACTGATGACACGTGTGTGTAGCGGTACACCCCTACAGGTTTAACAAAACTATTCGAATAGCCGTGTCCGCGGTTAAGGACTGCTTGGAAAGCTTAGCTTGATTATTAGACAACTTGAACTGGATACTTATAAAACTTACCAAGATAAGCGTGAGTGCTATGGCGTGCTTTCTCGTGGGGAAGTCGAGGAAGGCACCATAGTGGTGTAATTGGTTGGAGATGTAGTGGACTCGTGTACGCTTCTTACCTCAAGTCTGGTACTCGTAGTTCAGGACTAGCCAAGTCAAAGCTGGCACTTCTGCAATTGAACCCCACCTCCCTTTACCTTGATACATGTGCATGAGTAGTATAGTTCCTACGTAAGTCTTGCTGAGTACGACTTTGTACTCACGTTTTCTTATTCTATGTTTTAGATGAACCCCCCTGACACCGAAGGTGGATTCTTCCTGGAGCTCGACGACTGTTCCCTCGTGGAAGGGCTTGTTTTTAGATAAGGCTTCTCTAAGACATTTGTTAAACTTGTCTGTACTCAGACCTACTTTGCTTCCGCATGTTTGATGTAATGTTGGATCACAGACTTGTGATCTCTGTGTGCACTCTGTAAGAGTTATCATAAAGTTGTATACTTTGTAGAGATTTGCATTGATACCTGCTGTTCATACTAGACATGTGTGCTGCGTGTATGATTATAACATGCATGTCTTAGTATGGGTTTTCGAGACCTTAGTTGTGATCTGGCTGGCGGTCTTTTATACACCAAGTGGCCCTTAGATGTGTGCAGCTTGGGGCATCTTGATGCGATTGTTTGAGACTCTGTCTCGTGCACACTTTGATGTATGATCGAGCCCGCCCTAGACCCCGACTAAGTGATCGGGCTGGAGTAAGTCTATGTAAGAGTTATGAGATAGTCGATAGTATGGTTGAGGCGACTTGTCTGCGAATATGGGAGTTCACCACCCATATCATTAGACTTGTGTGCGGACGATGAGGACCCATCTCAGATGATCATCCGGCCTGGATGGGATGCCCCTCACGTACGATGCTCTCCGAGAACGTTCTGTGCTTGGCCTTGTCTGCTTAGACAAGTGGGTACGGTTCTCGGCTCTCCATATGACTATGTCGTAGCGGGACTTGCATAAGCTAACCCCGGGTCCCGACAGACTTGGTATCAGAGCAGGACTGACTGTAGGACTATCAACCTTGGCCGAAGTCGAGTCTAGCCTTCTATAGTTATATAGTTACTCTGGGTATATAAGGGAACAACGTAAGGCTTCTTTTTTCTCCTTACCCTCATCGATCTGAGTTCTGAGTCACCCTTATCTTTTCTACGGGATGATAGGACTAGGCTCATCTATTTCTGACTAGAACATCTCGTTGATTGCCTCCTTGTAGCCGTAGGATTGTTGTGGTTGTCCAGAGTCTCCGTGTTTTGAGTTCCTTGAAGAAGTTCTGTCCAATTTCTTCGAGGATTGTTTCATTTCCATCCCAGTGTAGCCGTTATGCTGCCGGATTTGTTCCGTGTTTCTTTGAATCATTGCCTTCGCATTATTATCTTTTCCGCCTAAATCATATCCTTTTATCCTTGCCTCCATCGTACAACCTGTTCTGATTGTTGATTTTTATCACACAGGATGTCAGGTGGAACTCGTAGTGTTGTTCTTCGGAATCGAGACCGTGATCGGAATCGAAATGATGATGAACCTCCACCACTGCCTTCTGCGGCGGAAATCATGATGGAAGCTGAGAGGAATAGACGTGATCAAACACGCCTTCTGGAGCTCATCGAGAAGAATACCGCCCACCATCGTAATGTGGTGGTCAGCATTCAGGACTTCATCTTCCTCAAGCCACCGGTATTTCGATGTTCTTCTGAGCCCCTCGAAGCTGATGATTGGCTCTGTTCCATCGAGCGTAAGCTTGATACAGCACATGTTGCTCCCGATGACCGAGTTATTTTCGCGGTATACTTCTTGGAAGGTGCTTCTCTTCAGTGGTGGGAGAACTATGTTGCAATGCATCCAGATGGTCACGTCGTGACTTGGCAGGAGTTTTGTGTTGCCTTTCGAGGGTACCACATTCTGGATGAGTTGATGGAGCGCAAGAAGGAAGAGTTATGCAATCTAAATCAAGGGGAGATGTCCATTCATGAGTATGTGAGGGAATTCAACCGTCTTGCTCGTTATGCCCAAGATGAAATCACCACCGATGCCAGAAAGCAGGCAAGGTTCCGCAAGGGACTTAGCCCCATCCTTCGTCATGATCTCAACCTCCTTGAGTTTGCCACCTTTGAGGATTTAGTCAACAGATCCTTCAGAGCTGAGCATGGCAATGAAGTTTTCGAGAAGTCGCGCAAGCATGCTCTTGAGCTTGCCCCTTCTTCCAGTTCACGCCCTCAGAAGCGCATGATCTGGATTCCTAACAGTTTGTTCCCCCAAAACAACCCACCGAGGCCATCCCTTGTGCCGCCTCGTCCACCATCTCCACCAAACAACCCAGCTCCCCGCACTATCTTTGGAGCCTGCTTTAGGTGTGGCCAGCCTGGTCACTATTCTCGTGTTTGTCCCATAAGTCAGAATGCTCCACACCATGCCAAAGGGAACCCAAATGTTCGTTCCAAGCCACCCTCGAAGGTTTCCACCGCTAAGCCTTCCACTTCCACGAATCTTGGACGTGTGAACCAAATCTCAGCTGAGGAAACTGATAGTACTTCTGATGTCATTCTTGGTACGCTCCCAGTCAATTTTGTTCCCACCTCTGTCCTTTTCGATCCAGGAGCATCTCACTCATTCATGTCGGAGAGTTATGCACTTCGGCATGAGATATCCTTTGATGAAATGTTCACCCCAATGATTATTTAAACTCCTGGTTCAAAATGGCAAACTAATAGAGTAAGCCATGGTAATCAAATTGCAATTGAGGATTTAGTATTCCTTGCTTCACTCATATCCCTCAAGTCTTCAGACATTGATGTCATCCTTGGTATGGATTGGTTATCAAGACAAAATGCTTTTCTTGATTGTAAATCCAAGTCAGTTGGACTTACACATCCTTTAGGCCAGACAATAGATTACTCCTCACCAAGAACAAGAACCCAGGTTCATTCTTTGAATGTGCTTCCCCTTCCCGACCTTGAAGATGTTCCGGTGGTTCGTGACTTCACGGATGTCTTTCCTGAAGAACTGCCAGGAATGCCTCCTGACAGATGTGTAGAATACATTGTAGATCTTGCCCCAGGAAGCACACCAATTTCTAGACACCCATACAAAAATGGCCCCACGTGAGTTAGCTGAGCTTAAAACCCAACTTGAAGCTTTGTTGGAAAAAGGCTTCGTCCGCCCTAGCTCATCGCCATGGGGTTGCCCTGTTCTGTTCGTAACGAAGAAAGATGGAACAGAAAGGATGTGCGTAGACTATCGCCCGCTAAATCTAGCGACGATAAAGAACAAGTACCCACTGCCCAGGATCAATGATCTTTGTGATCAACTTGCAGGATCCTCTGTCTTCTCCAAGATGGATTTGAGATTAGGCTATCATCAAATCAAAATCCGAAACGAGGACATTCCAAAAACCGCTTTCACTACTCGTTATGGTCTTTACGAGTACACCGTCATGTCCTTTGGTTTAACCAATGCCCCTGCCACTTTCTCACGCATGATGAATTCGATCTTCATGGAGTACCTAGATAAATTTGTTGTAGTTTATCTTGATGACATTCTCATCTACTCGAAGAATGAAGAAGAACATGCTGAACATCTAAGGCTGGTATTGATGAAACTTAGAGAGAATCGCCTGTATGCTAAATTCTCCAAGTGTGAATTTTGGCTACCAGAAGTGACCTACTTAGGCCACGTGATTTCTGCAAAAGGCATTGCTGTGAATCCCGAGAGAGTTCAGGCCGTCCTTGACTGGACTCCACCTGAATCGGTTAAGAAAGTTAGAAGTTTTCTTGGCTTAGCAAGCTATTGCCATCGCTTCGTCGAGAACTTTTCTAAAGTTGCAAAGCCTCTAACTGAACTCCTCAAGAAAGATAAGAAATTCCAATGGACTCCCAAGTGCGAGGAAAGCTTTCAAGAGCTAAAAAGAAGATTGACTTCTACACCCGTACTTGCGCCTCCAGACACCAAAAAGTATTTCGAGATCTTTTGTGACGCCTCACGGAAAGGGTTAGGATGCATACTTATGCAAGATAGACATGTGGTAGCTTATGCTTCACGCCAGTTGCGGCCACATGAAGAGAACTATCCTACCCATGATCTTGAACTCGCTGCCGTAGTTCATGCCCTAACAACTTGGCGACATTACCTCCTTGGTAATCGTTGTGAGATCTATTCCGACCACCAAATCCTAAAATACATATTCACCCAGCCAGATCTTAATCTCAGGAAAAGACACTGGATTGAGTTGATAAAAGATTACGACGTAGGAATTTCTTACACGCCAGGCAAAGCCAATGTCATGGCTGATGCACTAAGTCGTAAGTCGTACTGTAACAACCTCATGTTACAGCAGTATCAACCACTTCTTCATGAGGAATTTCGAAAGCTCAACCTCGAGATTGTTCCTCGTGGATCTCTTTTCAACTTGGTGGCGAAACCAACCCTTGAGGATCAAATCATAGTTGCCCAAAGGCGTGCACGAGGTGTTCGCCGGATCAAGGAGAACATTGCTAGCGGAGTTGCTAAATGTTTCTCCACAGATAGTAAAGGAACGGTATTCTTTGGAAATTGTTTAGTAGTACCTAAGAATAGGGAACTAAGGCAACTCATCCTCAAGGAAGCCCATGACACACCCCTCTCGATTCATCCCGGTAACACAAAAATGTACCGAGATCTACGCCAGAGATTTTGGTGGACTAGGATGAAGAGAGACATTGCTCGATATGTTGCCGAATGTGATGTTTGTCGTCGCATTAAGGCCGAACACCAAAGACCTGCTGGTACTCTTCAACCTTTGCCTATTCTAGAGTGGAAATGGGATAAAGTCGGTATGGACTTCATCACCGGCTTTCCAAAAACCCAGAAAGGAAATGATGCCATCTTCGTTGTCATAGATAAGCTTTCCAAAGTTGCTCACTTCCTGCCCGTTCGCGAGTCTATAACTGCTAGCCAGTTAGCGTACTTGTATGTATCTAGAATTATATCCCTTCACGGTGTTCCTTTGGAAATCAATTCTGATTGTGGTAGCCTTTTCACCTCTAGATTTTGGGGAAGCTTCCAACATGCTATGGGAACTCATCTCTCCTTTAGTACAGCTTTCCATCCTCAGTCTAGTGGTCAAGTCGAAAGGGTTAATCAAATCTTGGAAGACATGCTCAGAGCTTGTGTTATCTCATTCGGAAAGAATTGGGAGAAGTCTCTTCCATTTGCCGAATTTGCTTATAACAATAGTTTTCAATCTAGTCTGAACATGGCTCCTTTTGAACTCCTATATGGACGACGATGTCGAACACCCCTAAACTGGTCAGAAACCGGTGAAAGACAATTCTTTGGACCGGATATGATCATGGAAGCAGAAGAGAAAGTTCGCATTGTTCGTGAACAATTGAAAGCCACCCAGTCTTGTCAGAAAAGCTACTATGATCGTCATCATAGGCAAGAGAGCTACAATCTGGACGAGAAGGCTTACCTTCGGGTTACTCCTCTGAAGGGAACCCAAAGATTCGGTATCAAAGGCCAATTGGCCCCACATAACATCGGACCTTTCCGCATTCTTGCTAAACGTGGAGAAGTTGCCTACCAACTTGAACTACCCCCGCACCTTTCCCGAGTACATGATGTATTCCATGTGTCACAACTCAAGTGTTGCTTCAAGGACCCCATCCGCGAAGTCGACCATGAAACGCTTGATCTACAAGATGACCTTTCTTATCGAGAATACCATGTTCGTGTTCTTGATTCAGCAGAGCGTGTCACTCGCCGAAAGAAGATCAAGTTTCTGAAAGTTCAGTGGTCACACCACTCCGAGAAAGAAGCCACGTGGAAAAGAGAAGACCGTCTCCGTGCCGAGTACCCCTCCTTCCTCCCGCAGACTTCTGAATCTCGGGACGAGATTCTTTTGAGTGTGGGCGAGTTGTCACAACCCCAAGTTAGGTATGTGGTAGAATAGCAAGTCACTTTGCATCATGATAAAATTTTAAAAAAAGAAATTGAATTGGGAGAGAAAAAGCCCCCAGATGAATTTAATTCAAAAGGCCAGAAATAAATCTTCTCCAAAATTTCCTTTTGTATTTTTGAAAACTCCCATAAATGAGTGTGATCACATATCAAGTGATGTGGGACCAACCCCATGCTCATGGATTTTTCAAATATCCAAACAGGAGCATGGATTTAAATTTAAACCCCCATTTGAATTAAAGTTCAAATGTTTTGATTTTTAAAAAGTGCCAAACTTTATAAGTGGCTAGTATAATATAATATGAGGCCATATAAAAAGTTTCAACACTTTTAAAAATTCCTAGCTATTTTTATTGGCTAGGTCAACCTATATGCAGAAATAATAAAAAGAAAAGAGCAAAGAACCACTTACCTCACGCCCTGGGCGAAGCCCACCTTCCCCAGCCGGCCCAGCCCACCAGGGGCCTCCCCTGTCGTCTTCCCCGGGCACGAGCACATAGCTGCGTGCCCGGCATGCCGCCCCTGTCGCCGTGGCCTCCCCGCAGCCCTCCCGTGCTCCTTCTCGCATCCACGCGTGTCCAAGAGAAGCCCATCTCACTTCCCCCTCCATCCTTGCCCTCTGTTATTCCTCCCCGGCGGAAAATCGCGAACTCCCGAAACCCTAGCGGATCACCGTCGAGCCCCGACGCGGCCACTGGCCGAGCAAGCTCAAGCCAGCATGTCCATGGAGCTCCCCGTGGTCGTCTTCGTCTAGCCGTCGTCTCAATTCGAGCCAAGGCCCAGTGGAAGCGTCGTCCCCTTCAAGCTTTCGCCGTCGGTCGTCTTCGTCTCCGGCAACAAATTAACCGCCACCGACTCCTCCTCCGGCCACGCTGCGCTCGCCATCCCGTTTAGGTGAATCCCACGGTCATTCCCCGCTATCCCTAGCCCTCTCTCGTGCCCTGTGCGCCATGCCCCTTGTCAGTGCTCCGGCCACCGCGCGCGGTCGACGTAGCGGTGCTCGAGAGCGCTCTCGTGGCCCCCCGATGGCACCACTGGAAGCGGAAGGTGACGAGGAGCAAGCCCGTGCCCTCCAGACCCCTCCCCGTGCCCATACCCTCGACTCCGACAAGTCTCCGGCGGGTTCCCGGCGAGCTACGCCATTAACCCCTCCCCTGTCTCTCTCTCTCTGCCATGTGGGCCCAAGGCCATTAAGCTTAATCCCCGCCCCCTAGTGACACTGCCCTGTGGGCCCAGCCCCACACTAATCTCTTTGTTTAAGTTAAAACAGTTTAAATCATTTTAATTAGCAGTACAGAGACAGATAGGTGGGTCCCAGCAGTCAGCCCCCCCCTGATATCAAAATGACATCATGCTGACGCAATAACTCTTTTTCCAAATTAAAAGAAATCCAGAAAATTCCAAAAAATGCTTTAAACTTCAAAATTTCATATTAACTCCAAATTGAACAAATAATATGTCTAAAATTATCAGAAAAATACAAGTATTATGAATATGCAACTTGTTTCTATGTTTGACCATTTTAAAATGGGTGAACAGTAGAAAACATGCATATGGATCCTTTTCAAATTCAAATTTGGAGTGAATTTGCAAATGACTTTGCAACACACTTTTTTTATGGATTCATCCACACATCAGAGGCTTTACCTCACCTTTATAACATCACTTCATGATCAACCTTTTCAAATGAACTTCCATGCATTCAAATGCATTTGAAATTCATCGATAAATCAAATGGACTTTGAATTTGCAATTCAATTGCAATATACTCCTTTTAAATAGAATTGTCCACACAATGCAACCATGAACATCACCATTACAATCTTATTCATGTGATTGTGCATTGTACATTATGTTCATCCTATGATTGTCATGTTGCTGATAGAAGTGGAGCCGGAACCCTAGTTCACCCCCTTCGTTGAAGACCCCGATACTGAACCTCGTCAGCAAGGCAAGCAAACCCCCATTGATCATGTCTATAAAATCTCAATTCCCTCTCAGTCTCGCTTATGCATGTTTAGGAGATCACCTTGTATCGATTCTACCGCATAGTTGAAACCATATCCGATGCATGACCTATCATCTTGTCACAGTAGTAAGCAAACCACAATCCTAGCTGACATAGGAGTTGTTTGATATCATGTGACCCCTGCAACTGTTAAAGCTTATTGCATGCTTAGAGTTACAATGAGGTTACTTTGATCTGTGAGTCGGGATGATAGTGAACATGGTGTTGATGAAAGTGAAACTGTGTTGGTGAATCTACCCTAATACTAGGTGAACGATGAGAGGCTGTGTAGGAGTACACAATGGGTTGTCTCGTTGAACACCGCCTTAAGTCCGAGTTCTTATGTGGTGATCCAAGAAGAAGAGTACAACCACACATTGGGCTCACTGACCCCTCTCATCCTAGTACCTCACCCCGTTCGAACCCAGAAGTCGCAGTAGTTCGGAGTTCTGGTAGGGCTGTGGCACGGTCTGCGAAGTGGATGAACGGCTTTTCAAGACCGGCTTGGGACCCTGCACACATCGTTTGAGGTTGTACTGGAACCTCGGACGGACTTCCATACGGATCCCTCTCAGATAGGCGACTCTCTGGACTAGAACGGAGCTGTGGGCGAAGTGTTGTGGTGGCATCCTCGCTGTTACCTCTTGAACGGTGACACGCAAAAGGCGGTAACTAATGACACGTGTGTGTAGCGGTACACCCCTGCAGGGTTAACAAAACTATTTGAATAGCCGCGTCCGCGGTTAAGGACTGCTTGGAAAGCTTAGCTTGATTATTAGACAACTTGAACTGGATACTTATAAAACTAACCAAGATAAGCGTGAGTGCTATGGCGTGCTTTCTCGTCGGGAAGTCGAGGAAGGCACCATAGTGGTGTAATTGGTTGGAGATGTAGTGGACTCGTGTATGCTTCTTACCCCAAGTCTGGTACTCGTAGTTTAGGACTAGCCAAGTCAAAGCTGGCACTTCTGCAATTGAACCCCACCTCCCTTTACCTTGATACATGTGCATGAGTAGTATAGTTCCTACGTAAGTCTTGCTGAGTACGACTTTGTACTCACGTTTGCTTATTCTATGTTTTAGATGAACCCCCCTGACACCGAAGGTGATTCTTCCTGGAGCTCGACGACTGATCAAGCTAGTGTAGTCCCAGTCAGACGACTGTTCCCTCGTGGAAGGGCTTGTTTTTAGATAAGGCTTCTCTAAGCCATTTGATAAACTTGTCTGTACTCAAACCTACTTTGCTTCCGCATGTTTGATGTAATGTTGGATCACAGACTTGTGATCTCTGTGTGCACTCTATAAGAGTTATCATAAAGTTGTATACTTTGTACAGAATTACATTGATACATGTTGTTCATACTGGACATGTGTGATTCGTGTATGATTATAACATGCATGTCTTAGTATGGGTTTTCGAGACCTTAGTTGTGATCTGGCTGGCGGTCTTTTATACACCAAGTGGCCCTTAGATGTGTGCATCTTGGGGCATCGCGATGCGATTGTTCGAGACTCTGTCTCGTGCACACTTTGATGTATGATCGAGCCCGCCCTAGACCCCGACTAAGTGATCGGGCTGGAGTAAGTCTATGTAAGAGTTATGAGATAGTCGATAGTATGGTTGAGGCGACTTGTTTGCGAATATGGGAGTTCATCACCCATATCATTAGACTTGTGTGCGGACGATGAGGACCCATCTCAGATGATCATACGGCCTGGATGGGATGCCCCTCACGTACGATGCTCTCCGAGAACGTTCTGTGCTTGGCCTTGTCTGCTTAGACAACTGGGTACGGTTCTCGGCTCTCCATATGACTATGTCGTAGCGGGACTTGCATACGCTAACCCCGGGTCCCGACATAGACCGAAATCCATCTGCATCTACTACGAATCATCCACCTTGAGTTATCTATCCAGAACATCTCGCTGGTATTAAGTTGCGAATCCCACCCAAAGTGTAAACTCAAAGCAACAGACAACTGCATTAAAAGAACTTTGCGTAAAGTAAACAATCCTTGCACCCGCAGGTACAAGCACCGTTGTTTTATCCCTGGTGGCAACAGCACATCCCATAGTCTCATGTTTCTGTCACTCAAGCTAGACATCAAGGGGATGAACCCACAATCGAGCATAACGCTCTCTCTTAGAGTTGCAAATAAAATACTTGGCCAAAGCAAATACCGCAACGGAGAACATGCAAGAATTTACTCAAGAACAAAATATAAACGAGAAGAAACAAATATATTACTCATCACAATCTGAACATAGTCTCATAATCCATCAGATCGCAACAAACTCAGCATAGCAACAGCAGAAATTACATAGATGCCTCTACCATGTGAGGCAGCTCACGAGGACTCGAAAGTGGAAGCACAAAGGGGGAAGGGATTCATCACACAGCTACTGTTCACGGACCCATGGTCCAAGGGGGACTACTCACGGTGCATCCGGGAGGCGTCCATGGCTATGGATGGTCTCCCGGAGGGGCTTCCTCCTCCTGGCAGGGTGCCGGGGCAGCTTCTCCAGGCAGCCCCGATATAGAAACGGCGGCGGCGGCGGTACAGAGGGGAGTTCGTGGAAAAGAGATCGATATTAGGGGTTTCCACCCGAGGGGTAAATATAGATGAAGGGGGGCATCGAGGGGACCCACGAGGCAGTCAGGAGGGTCCCTGGCGCGGCCCAGGGTGGGGCCGCGCCACCTACCCTCCTAGCTGCCTGGTGGTGGCCCCCCTTCCCTCTCTTGGTGATTCCGGAAGCTTCTGTTGCGCTGATTTTTTTATATATTTTTCCCGGAATTTTTGGAGCACTTTTAATGGCCGGAAAACCTGAAATACAAAAACAGCAGAAAACAGAAACTGGCAACTGGGTGCACTGAGTTAATAGGTTAGTCCAAATAGGTTCAAAATTGTATGAAAGTTCAAGAAAAACATGGCAAAGTCACACAAAATATGCATGGAGCAAGCAGAAATTATAGATACGTTTAGGACGTATCTACATCCCCAAGCTTAATTCCTGCTCGTCCTCGAGTAGGTAAATGATAACAAGCATAATTTCTGTGGTGACATGCCACAAAACCATAAAAGGAATTTTAAGTAAAGCAATCAAATCATGCAATTCAATTCAAGTCTTAACAAGAAAGCGTCTATATTAGCATTGACACAAGCAACAAAAGAACAAAGGGTGCAAGAGCTCTCGCTGTCCGTGACTGGAATGTCTCCAGATGGTGTTTGCGTGCAAGCAAGGGATAGGGAAATACGAGAGAGAAAAAGGTTGTTGAGAACAACTATCTACTAAAGTTTCACACTTGGTCTCCTTTGGATTCTTATTTGGACTCGTCCCCAGACCACTAGCCACGTACAAGTCAAACTGATCCACTCCCTTTCGACATTTTGATCACTCATGCAATGGATAAGCGTGAGCAAGAAAGTTGACACCTAAAAGTCGAAACAGAAAGAAGGTGGAGGAGGAAGACAAAAAGGTGTGAAAGGCTCACATCAATGAGGACAATCATAGGCGATAGAAGTCCATATGATAGATATGATGTGAGGAGTAGGGATTGTCATACAACGGATGCACATGTTAGCTAAAAGCTCTCCAAGGGAACTAGTGGGGGTGCATCTAACTTTCTTGCTCAAGAAGACCTAGAGCTCGTTTGAGGAGGCTCATCATTGTAATATACAAGCCAAGTTCTATAGTGTGAAGGGTCCCCACATAGCTATATGCATGATGATGGTCTCTATGGAGTACAAGGGATAGAAGATGAAGTACTAGTGTGGATCTCTCAAAAGGAATAGTAGTATGCCCCCTTCTCTCTTTTTATTTTTTTTCTTTTCTCTTTTTTGTATTTTTTTTGGTGGCCTCAATGGCTCTTTCTATTTAACTCTCATTTGTCCTCTTTGGGATCTTTTGATTTTGTCCTCTTTGGGATCTTTTCCTCACTTTAGGGGCAATACTCTATATTTTACAAGAATGTAGGAGATCTTTCACACTTTACAAAGGTACTCACATAAGGAAAACGTAAATATCATGATGCAAATGTATGCTTCTGCCAGGGTAGCAGGATATGCAATGATACTAGCGCGTCATGTAGCAATGATTAGGGCAAGGCCCAACTAGCATGCGGCTCATCGATCAAGCAAGTAGCATGTATGACATGAGGATCAAGTCATGAGAAGGTGGATGTTACATGGCAATGTATCTCGGAAAGGCGATGGAAATGCCTTGTAGGTAGGTATGGTGGCTGTTTTGAGGAAAGATATAAGGAGGCTTATGATAACAGAGCGTATCATGCCAAGGGTTTTGATGCACCGGCGAAGTATGCTCCAACTCTCGAGGTGAGAAAAGGGCAATGCACGGTACCGAAGAGGCTAGAAAAAGTATAGGTGGGTGGAAGTGTCAACTTTCGAATACTCACATTAGTCCGAAGAACTCATGCACTTATTATCGGTAACTCTCAATCTAATCAGGAGGTTCACAAAGAGACAAGTACCCCGAGGAGGAGTATATGGGGGTTTGGTTATCCTTGCGCATCCTCGACTCATGGTACGTGAGTGTACTCTAATATTCGAACCCTCCAGAGGTTAGTGATCCAGCTAGTAGCTAGAGTTCTCAACAGGGGTTTTTTGGTTTTCGAAAAACACACGGATTGCCCAAAATACGACATCTATCACTAATAGGCAAGAGCTCTTGACACCATAAGTTCAAACATTACTCTAGTCAATACCTCAAAACTATTGCAAGTTACTACTACAAAGAGAACAACAACTTTAACTACCTACTTTCAGTCAAGACACAGAACTCAGTGCAACAGGCAAACTCTCTAACAAGATAAAACATGCAACCTATAGAAAGTTCAACCTAAGACAAAAGAAAATCTCTAGAAAAAAACTAAAGCACTACAACTAAACAGAACAGCAGCTAAGAAAAGAAAAAGAACAGCTCACAGCTAAAAGAATAAGCATGCAAATCCTATGAGGAGTTCTAGTTCAAGCGGAGCGTGAATCTCTCCCACACAAAAGAGTAAGTTGGGGTCTAACTTGTTACTACATCAAAGAAAGCAAAAAAAACCTAGAAAAGTAAAGAGCGAGACGCTCCAAGCAAAGCACATAACGCATGAAGTGATAAAAATATAGTGAAACGAGGGACAAACTGATGATTGTTGATGAAGAAGAGGATGCATCGGGGGCATCCCCAAGCTTAGACGCTTGAGTCTCCTTGAATATTTATTGGGGGTGCACATGGGCATCCCCAAGCTTGAGAGTTTGACACTCCTGAATCTTCTTTCATCATCTTCCATCACGCACTTGAAAACTCCCTTCATACATAACTCATTGTAGGCTGATTAGAGAGGTTAGTACCCTAATAAAATAATTTTCCTCTACTGCAAATAAATATAAACTTGAAGATCTACTGTTTCCTAAGATTGCCAAAAAGTTTTTGCAAAGAAAAAGCAAGCTTCAGGTTTGAAAAAGTGAAGAGAGACAAAACGTGACAGAATCTGTGAAAAACAGAACAGCAGGTAGAAACAAATTTTTTAGGGATACTTCTGCAACTCAAATAAAAAAACTCAGAACGTATGCAAGTTTCGTAATTGTATAGAGCACTCTGTGTAAAAAATTCAGCTCAAAAAGATGAACTGGGATTTTTCTCTGATTTTTCTAGTCACGAGGACAGAATCTGTTTTCTGGACAGCATGTCACAACATTCACTTCCCTTATTGTATGAGGCTAAACTTGGCACAAAGCTTTAAAAGTAAAGATACAATGATGTTGCTACAGTAGTAACAATCATCAAGACCACTAAGGACAGAACAAAAGCAAAAAGAAAAACCTAAATTCGTTGCGGGTTGCCTTCCGGAAGCGCTTCTTTAGAGCCATTAGCTAGGCTTAAAGCAAAAGATCAAGTCTTTTCAAGAGAATAACTAGCCCCTGTGACGGACTCAAAAGGTAACTTAATCTTTTTCCTAGGGAAATGTTCCATACCTTTCTTGTATTTCTGCATGTCGCAGAGCTCGATAAAGTTATTTAGGTGCAAGGCAGCATCTTCTCCTGCTCCTGAGAATTGATCTTTCATAACAAGGTTAAGCAAAGCAGGTTTAATCTCATAAGAAGGTGCTGAAGTGGCAGGTGGAGCAATAGGAGTGCAGATAAAGTCACTGTTGTTGTGACTAGTGAATTCACACAACTTAGTGTTTTCATTGGAACCCATAGTAGCAGCAGGTATTTTTGGTATTTTTGATTAAGGACACAAAAATAAAAACTGGAAGGTAAACTAACAAGACTAAAAAGCAAAGGTAAAAGATAGTGTGCAACTCCCCTATCTTGTAGACTTGAGTCCCCGGCAACGGCGCCAGAAATTTGTGTAACATCCCAAAATTTTCCAAATTTTGGAATGTTAATAAATAATATAATATTGATTGAATTGTTTTGATTTTGGGGTAAATGAAAAACTTTTCCCTTGAGCTTTTGTTTAAACCTTTACAAACCATTTAATAAAATTGGATAATCATTTATCCAATAATGAAAATTTTGGTTGTGAACTTTATTCAAAATTTCAAAGAATGATTTTCTTTCTTTTGTCCTTTTGAAATTCGGTACAAACCACAATTAAATATTTTCGAGTGAGAATAAAATGACTTTCTTAAATCTATTGTGGTCCCATACTCATTCTCGAATTCTTATTTTGGAGTTTATTGGATATTGACTTTTAAGAGATATTTAAATATTTCCAATAATTTAATAAGTAAAATGAGAGGAGATAATATGACTTCTCCAAAAACAGCATTGGAAAATATTAATAATGTCGTTAATGAGTTTTTTTTCATAAAAATCTATTTCTAAAATTTATTCAGAAAGGGAAATATAGTTTTCCTAGGCTCTTTATGTTTTATTTGGCCTATACAATTTTATTTGAGAGTGTTTAACCCAAAATAGGATTCGTAAGTCAATTGGACTGAGGTCATCTATCTAATTTTTTCCCTCTATCTCTCTTTCTTTTTCTTTATCTTGGGACAAATTTTGCACTAAGGCCCATAGCCCGAGCGAGCTGTCTTCTTCCTCTCGTTCGTTCATGTGTACGTGAACACAGAAGCAAATGGCCATGGCAACTGAAGCTCTTCCTCTTTTCCTCCCATCTACTCTTTTGACTGATTCACTTCAGAACCTACACAAAAATTGTGGACAAGTTCATGAGGAATCCATTCATGGAAACAAACACGCGTTTTAATGCTTTTAATTGTCCATAATTTTCTCCATGAATGCCATTAAATTCATTTCCAAAACCTCGCTTTTAATGCCCATTATTTCTCCATAAATGCCATTAAATATATTTCCAAAACCTCGCTTTTAATGTTCATTATTTCACCATGAATCCATTAACTCCATTCCAAAACCTCACCCACTCTCCTTCTATGGACCTCCCATGACCCTATAAATACCGCCCCTAGTACCCCTTTGAACCACACATCCCCACGCATAAAGTCCCTCTCCAAAGCCCTCTCCTTCGTGCGCAATTTCTCGTCGGAGGAAAGATGCATCCACACTTCCGGTGAAGATTTTTGTCGCCATGAAAGGTACCTAGTCCATATTTCTTCCTCTAGTTTCTTCCCCTTGCCGATGCGCACCATTGTGACATATTTTTCCTCTCGATTGCAAGGCCGGAGCACGCCGTCCGTGTCATTGTGCTCTTCATGTGTTCTTCTCTACTCCGGTGGAACTTCTTGTCTATCCGAAGGCGAACATGGAGCTATAACCTTGTCCATCGAGTAGCCCAAATCATCCTCTATCCCGTTCGGTTGTTTATTGACGCCCGCGACCTTTTTCCAAAATTCCGGCGAGATCTCCGGTGAGCCTTTCTCCCCTCTTTGTTCATCATTTTATTTTGTAAAAATCGAATGGGTACAGACCTATCAGAACTCGCCATTTTGCATCCTTTTTATTAATCCCGTAATTCATTTTAGCAAAAATAGTCAAACTTCAGAAATTCATATCTTCTATCCCGTAAGTCGGATTTCGACAAATTTTATATCCCCAGATTCCTTGGAAAATGTAGTTTATTATTTTCCAATAATATTCCACTTTTGATAATTTGAAATTTAACTCAAATTTATTTCTATAATTTGAGTATATTTGATATACATCTTATTCTATAATTTATTTGGAATATTTTCTTCATCAAATTTGATCCTTAAAATCAAATCTTTCTGTTTGGACAATTGTCACATTCTTTCCATCATATAAATACACTATTTAGTTATATCTCTTTTTTATATAAATTTGAAAACAAAAATTCAATCTTCTCAACAAGATCATCACGATTTCTATCGGATCTTTTTGAATCCAATCCAAGAATTGATTTCCTATTCAAATATGCATATGGACAAACCAACTGAGTTTGACATACTCTCCATCCAATTGATTTTATAATCAACCTCCAACATATCCAATTGATTTTACAATCCTCGGATATATGATTGCCATCATATTTCCATCCAATCCAACTTGATCCTATCTCAACCTATCCATGCCATAGTAATTATTTTATTAATAGTAATAACTAAATATTTATGTTGTAATTGTATCTTATTTGGATCTTCACTTTGGATTGAGTTGTGTGTTGAAGTGTTTCTCTTTTACCGTTAGATATATTGTAACGAGATGGAGAGATGACTACGAGTAGAATATTTCATCGTCAGGATCCAGGCAAGTTACTCTTTTGATCATGCTCCATTATTACCTATATTTTTTATATGCATTGTAGTCCAACTTAAATATTATGCATTGATAGGATTATATATTATGCTATGCTATTACACCCAGTAGTTCATTGAGGTAGGTCTGAACCTTATATCATTGTCGCCACCGTGTAGAATTATACTGCTTTGCTAAGTAGACGTGGATTGGGAAGTGATCCATTATGAGGTATGAGTGACTAAGTAGTAAATAGGACCAAGATAATCTTAATGAACCACCTGGGTGGAATGGTTGGGGGCACCCTGGAGGAACCAGTGGATTTGCCTGAGTGACCTAGAGATGGCCAGTAATCACTGCGGAATGCCACCCAGGCTTAAAGGGATCAATCATATTTTTCAGAACTAGAAGCTTACGTGTGCAGCCACAAGCTATTATGGGCTCTGGCTTGGTTGATTAGTTGTAGTGACTCTTACTAGGTGGTGCTACGAACGTAGTTATGAGTAGGTGGGATGGGCACCGCCAGAGTGAGGGAAACTCTTCTAAAAGACCATGTCTCGACCTTCCGGTTCTCATACAACATGTAGTGTGACGAACTAAAAAGGAGGTGGTCGAGTCTTGTGGGGAATAGTGCACAAACCTCTGCAGAGTGTACAAACTGATCATGATTAGCCGTGTCCCCGGTTACGGACAACTTTGAGCATCTAGAAGTGGGAATGTTGACGTATCTCATCATATTTAATTAATCAATCGAGTTTAATCAACTTTGGGAATAGATTGAATTGGGAGAAACCAATTCAATCATATTATGAGCTTTGTAGTACTGTTATGATAATCTTTGAGTAGGACAAAATCAGCTTTATGCAAACTGAAACTCTTAGAGCTTTTCCACCAGCCAAAATTGCATGTAGAAGATAGGTCTGTTATATATTTTTTTGGGAGTAACTTGCCGTACATTCAAAGTACTGACCCATTTTGGGCTGTAACCTTCGGTGTTGCAGGATTGTATACGACGAGTAAGTGATGCGATGTAGGGTTACGATGTCTACACTCAACTTTGCCGTTGGTGTTGATGGGACTCCACTTATGTATTGTTTATTTCCGCGGTGTATTCTAGCCCAAAGGCTATAAGGTAATAAATACCATGTATGTACGTTACTTTTTGACATGTGATTCATGGTATTTCATCGAGTACTGTGTGTGCTAGCATACTGATCCAGGGATAGCACAGAAGCACAGTAGACTTGGTTCCTTTTGGGACCGGGTCGTTACAATTTGCTTGATGGCTTCTCGCCCCTCGTTGGTTACCCCAAGTGGAAGGTTTGAGATGCAGTGCAGCAGCAAGTTTCCCTCGGTGAAGATACCAAGGTTATCGAACCAGTAGGACTCAGGAGATACAAGTAGGTGACAACGTCGCCAGAAATTGCTTCCTGACTAGGGTGTTATCGTGGACCTGCACACAGCAACAAATAACTTTGCTCCCAGCGAGTACAGAGGAGTTGTCAATTCCTCCAGCCTTGTCGTTTACAAAGGATCAACGCAAGAGATAAAAGGTGCAAAGGAAAGTAAAGGCTGAAAGTAAATTGAGGGTGTGAACAATAATGTGAAGATGGACCGGGGTCCCGTGATTTTCACTAGTGATGTCTCTCTCCCAAAAGACGATAAAAGTGCTAGCGAGGTAAACAAATCACAGCTGGGCAATTGACAGGATTATGAAGGCACCGCAATGCTAACTATGCTGCAAAGAAAGGAAGGGCTCAAAAGCAATGGGCAGTACGCCAAGGTAAGTAGACCGAAATCCATCTGCATCTACTACGAATCATCCACTTTGAGATATCTATCCAGAACATCTCGCTGGTATTAAGTTGCGAATCCCACCCAAAGTGTAAACTCAAAGCAACAGACAACTGCATTAGAAGAACTTTGCGTAAAGTAAACAATCCTTGCACCCGCAGGTACAAGCACTGTTGTTTTATCCCTGGTGGCAACAACACATCCCCTAGTCTCATGTTTCTGTCACTCAAGCTAGACATCAAGGGGCTGAACCCACAATCGAGCATAACGCTCTCTCTTGGAGTTGCAAATAAAATACTTGGCCAAAGCAAATACCGCAATGGAGAACATGCAAGAATTTACTCGAGAACAAAATATAAACGAGAAGAACCAAATATATTACTCATCACAATCTGAACATAGTCTCATAATCCATCAGATCCCAATAAACTCAGCATAGCAACAGCAGAAATTACATAGATGCCTCGATCATGTGCGGCAGCTCACGAGGACTCGAAAGTGGAAGCACAAAGGGGGAAGAGATTCATCACATAGCTACTGGTCACGGACCCATGGTCCAAGGGGGACTACTCACGGTGCATCCGGGAGGCGTCCATGGCTATGGATGGTCTCCCGGAGGGGGTTCCTCCTCCCGGCAGGGTGCCGGGGCAGCTTCTCCAGGCAGCCCCGATCTAGAAACGGCGGCGGCGGCGGTACAGAGGGGAGTTCGCGGAAAAGATATCGATATTAGGGGTTTCCACCCGAGGGGTAAATATAGGCGAAGGGGGCATCGAGGGGACCCACGAGGCAGTCAGGAGGGTCCCTGGCGCGGCCCAGGGTGGGGCCGCGCCACCTGCCCTCCTGGCTGCGTGGTGGTGGGCCCCCTTCCCTCTCTTGGTGACTCCGGAAGCTTCTGTTGCGCTGATTTTTTATATATTTTTCCCGGAATTTTTGAGCACTTTTAATGGCCGGAAAACCTGAAATACAAAAACAGCAGAAAACAGAAACTGGCAACTGGGTGCACTGAGTTAATAGGTTAGTCCAAATAGGTTCAAAAGTGTATGAAAGTTCAAGCAAAACATGGCAAAGTCACACAAAATATGCATGGAGCAAGCAGAAATTATAGATACGTTTGGGACGTATCAAATGCTTACGGTGGGTTGACGGAGTGACAGAAACCTGAACCCCAGTTTGCACACTTTTGCACAAGGGAACAATGGATCATCGATCGTATTGCTATGGTTAGGCTTTTTCCTTAATTACTACCTTGTATTTGCGGATGCTTGCAAGGTGTTTAATCATAAGAGTGCCCTTATCTTAGTCTAGAAGGTGCACTAGCATAGATCCACCCACTCAACACTTATCAACACAAAATATAGTACCGATACGGAATATGGCGAAAGCACGTGACTATCTTTCCCGTGTGTCCTCAAGAACACTTTATCCTTTATAGTTCAGTTGCTAGGCTTATCCTTGCTCAAAAGGATTGGGCTACTTGTTACTCCTCAGTATCTTTTACTTTGCTCGCTTTTACCTTCTTGTTGCTTATACCGAAAACCCCTAAAAAGTTATCTTTCAGTGCCTGCAGTTATTTCTTTGTCAAAGTCACTTACCAATACCTTCTGCTCCTCGTTGGGTTCGACAATCGATCCCCTACAGTTGAGGGTCATCACCTTCCCTCGCTATGAGCTAGCCTTGCCCCGTTTTCCCTCGTTGACCGTAGTTGCCGGTAGCGTAGTCTTGCGCTTTAATTCTTTTCTTGCAATAGAATGCATTAGGTGCATCATATCATGCCACATCATTTTTGCATCTCTTTAAGCTAAAGAATCCTAACGTGAGGTCCATCTTCATGGTGGGCAATTCTTGTTCATTTATTTCTCATGCCATGATCATGCATCATAACAACTGCAACGCAAGGAATCCATCGGATTCATTAATCACCTACCTAATGCATATGAAGGTTGTCGGTAGCATTGCACCCTTGCTTCCCGATGCTTCATTTAAACTTTCCTATTCTTATGTTCATGCAATGCTATTAAAATGACATGCATCATACTTGATCGTGCTTTATTGTTCATTGCCTGCTCGTGCTTGTTCCGTAGTAATAGAAGCATGGTCATTGATTGCTTTCCAGTGTTTACTTCTTGTGTGCTCACGCGGATACTCTCGGAGACGATGCGAGCTTGCGATCGACTACACCTTCGGAACCCGACTTATCAACAGGCAAGGACTATACATTACTTATAATCCATTCTATTATAACCAGTGGTTTGCATGCTAGTCTAGGCTAGTTTCGATGTTTGATCCTACCACATGTTTACAGCCTCTCTCAAACCGATACAACCATGTCCCCTCGCAGCAAACCATGTACTGCTATGTTACTATTGTTGCTCAGCCCCTGCTTAGTATGCATGCTTAGGATGCTACGAATGTTACCCTATTACTCCTTGGGTTGGGCTATCACATTATTATATTGTTGTGAATGATATGATTATTATGATTTTGACTATATTCGACGAAGGATGGAAGGTCCAGGCTATCCCGTCTCGATGCTTTGTTCCATTCGAGTCACCTAGGATCCGAGTTCTGGGTATTGTGTCTCTTGGCGAGCGTGCCTAACCGCGTGTGGGATTCTATGGGGTCCTCTCTTCTTACCTACCTAGATCCAAACATTTCTAGTGGTGGCCCAAGTTGATTTACCATTTGAAAACCGTGTGTGTGACTGGTGAGCTCCCAGCATATTTCAAACAACTCGGGCCAGTGGAGACATGGTTTCTCTTGTTGGTCCACACCTGGAAGCTAGGGGGCTGCCCACATGGTTTGGGTTAGTTACCCCGACCACGTCCAGACGGAGGAGTATGATCCGAGAGCGCGGCCGGCTTTTGGATTGGGTGGCGACTCCTCGGGGCCACCCGGATTTGTGCGTTGTTAGTTAGAGGGATTATGACGTCCGGATCTCTCGGAACAACTCTTCAATGAATGTCTTTAACGGGCCCGACTGAGAGAGCCGTCATACATGTGGAGCTTATAATGGGCAGTTGGTACACCCCTGCAGGGTTAAATCTTTTCGAGAAGCCATGTCCACGGTTATGGACGACTTGAGACCTACTCCTTGTTCATAGATTACATCAACTGAATCATAACTAAAACTTGATCAACGTGTGTGTGCCTTGACTGCTTCTTCTTCGTCGGGATGCGAATATGAGGACAAGGATTGGATAGGTGTTATGATTGCGTAAGTAGGTGGATAGCAGACTTGTTGAGGTGATTCCTCATCGAATGCTTGGCTTCTTAACTTACTCTCTAGATCGTTAGCTACTTCATATATGCTAGTGCGACAGCAACCTCACCACTTACCCCATCCTTACCGTGAACTACTATTTATCCTAGAATGACGAGTGTTGAGGTCCTTGCTGGGTCAGTTGACCACTACAGTTGGATGTTGAGTACTTCTATACTCATGATACTACCCACAAACTCTTTTCAGGGTTCTTGATCGACAACCAGTATGGTGATTGACGTTTCACGTGGAGACTCGACGACGACTAGTTAGGCGAATCCCGGCGGAGGGCCTGGACCCGTGTGGTTATGGGAGCGATGCATTTTCTCTTTGCCACTAGGCATTTGATTGTAGTCTGTACTCAGACATATATCTTCCGCTGATGTATTGTATTAAGGCAGTTGTATACCGATTGTATGAGATGTTGTATCCTTGTAGCTGTAATATTGTGATATCATGTTGAAATCCGAGACACGTGGCTTTGTCATATGTCGCGGTGGGTCCGATATGTGCTTCGTCCTCGGGTTTGGACGGAAACATCCAGATCTGAAACAGTACCGCATATCGGGTCTTACACATGCTCTCATTAATTTTGCATGCACATGCAATCTCTATCACAAAGAAATATTTAAAAAATCATGCACTCAACCTCAAGATTTATAAATTATTTTTTATACAAAATCAAATTATAATTTACCTCACATGTTATTTTTCTATGTGACAATTTTTTATGAATGCACATTTGTAGTTGTTATCATTGCTTTAGGTTTATTCAAGGGTGGAGATGTCTCCATTGTCTCTACTCAACGTTATTTTCGTCTCATATCATCACACCTTATATTGTTAAAGTAATAAATCTATAATATCTAAATAGTTCATTCCCACTAACATATTTCTCTTGATATGCAAGTTATCCATATCATCAAGTAGGTCCACCATGTAAAAATTATTCTCCACCAACTCTTCATGCACATGATCTCATTAATTTTTCATGCACATGCAATCTATCACAAAGAAATATTAAACAAATCATGCACTCAACCTCACAATTTAAAAACTATTTTTTATAGAAAATCAAATTATAATTTACCTCACATTTTAGTTTTCTTTGTGACAATTTTTTATGAATGCACATTTGTAGTTGTTATCATTGTTTTAGGTTTAGTCAAGGGTGAAGATGTCTCCACTTTCGCTACTCAACGTTCTTTTCGTCTCATAACTTCACACCTTGTATTTTCAAAGTAATAAATTAACAAAATAAAAATCACATATATTTTTGGATTTTTCACTAAATTTTCTTAGTTGTTTTTACTCTAAATAATATTTTATTTCAAACAAGAATTTATAAACAAACTATACTATGTTTCATAAATTTTCTTATGTTTTAAAACATCAAAGTATTTGTCAACAGTTCCCGCAACAACGCGCGGGGTATCATCTAGTTGTATTCATTCGTGGAACGGTTTGCATCAATCCGCCAACACTGGTTGGAAGTTAGTCATCCAAGTGTAGAAGTAAACGCCCGCCTCTGTTTTTTCATAATCTATAACATTTACAATTTAAATTTAAAGCAACAATATGTTTAAATTAAATAGCAAGATATTGAATTTAACTTAATTTTATGTTTAGTTATCTCCTTTAACAATCGATAAATGATTAATCGTTTTTTTTAGCCGCTCATGAGTTGTATGATGCCGAATTAATTGATGCATTTGGACAAACTTCTTAAATATAGCCAAATTATGAGCTAGAAGTTGAATAGTTTCTCCCATGTTGTCAAATTTTAGACTTTCGGTATCACCTTCACCCTCATCCTCCATGCCTCTATTGTGTATGATCACATAACTTGTCATCATCTCCCACAAGGTCTCTGGATCCCATATTGTTGGAGGTTCTTGGACAACTGCAAAACAAGTTGGAAGCACTCCGAATGGATTCTCCACATTCTTTCTAGCTCCTTATTATTTCTAGGAAAAGTGAAAATTTGTTGGCCTATTGGCAAGAAGATGGTCTTGACAGAGATCGCCCACAAAGGATAGATGTTGTCTGCCATACAATTGCATATGTTTTATTCATGCATGTGGAGAGTATTGTTGCACAGAGGAGCCTATCCTTCAGTCAATCAAGTCAATTCACGAACGGGCATGTAGCCTAGTGGTTGCTACAAACTTAGTAGCACCCTAGGTCCTGGGTTTGACTCCTGGTGGGAGCGGATTTAAACAGACTTGGGTAAGAATTTCTGGAAATAAAAGACTGTGCGGATATTTGCCTGCAGTAAACAGTAAAAAATAATAATGGAGAATTCTCGGTCCTTTACTCCTATTACCCCGACTTGGATATTTCGGTTTGTGAGCTTGCGACTCTTGAGTGCGACATTGGTATTCGCCATCCGCTTTGTCCCGAAGAATTGGATGATTGGCAACGGCTCATTGACTTCATCCCTACACTCTCGGACAAGCCGGAATCGATCTCTTGGCCCCACTCGTCTTCTGGGCATATCAGTGTTAAGTTGCTTTGCTCTAAGCTCATCGAGGGATCTCCTTCTCGTAGACTTGAATATGTCTGTAGGACTAACGTTGAAAGGACGTGGATGTCTCCTAGAGGGGGGTGAATAGGCGCTTAAAATAATTATAGTTTCAGCTTAAACAAATGCGCAATAAAACTTAACATTTAATTTGCCAAGCAAAAAACCTAAATAAGCTAGGCTCAACTATGTGCACCAACAACTTATACTAAGCAAGATAAACAACTATGTGATAGCAAGATATATAACAAGAACACTAAGGCTATCACAAAGTAGGTGCACAAGTAAATAGGTTGACTAGAAGAACAACCTATGGGACAAGCAAAGCACAATAATATGAGCAAGCACAAGATAAACAACGTAATAAGCTTGCTCAAATTAATGGTAGAGATAACAGCAAGTGGTGCCGATGGAGACAATGATTTGTTACCGAAGTTCCTTCTCTTGCGAGAAGTACGTCTCCGTTTGGAGAGGGTGTGGAACACAATGCTCACACGAAGCCAACGAGGGCCACCCTATTTCTCCTCACGCTCTTACCAATGCAAGATGCTGTGATTCCACTATTAGGACACTTGAGGGCGGTCACCGAACCCGTACAAGTGGCGACCCTTGAGGGCGGTCACCGAACCCGTACAAATGATCGGGGCTATCTCCACAACCGAATTGGAGGCTCCTGTAGCGTCCCAAAGCTTTCCACCACAATGATTGAGCTCCGCAACACCAAGCCTCTAGGCGCCAACGCACCCACGAGGTACAAGCTCTAGAGTGTCAATGCACTCAAGAGTAGCTATCTTCTCAACTTCACTTACTACAAAGAATCCTTGGAGAGAACTCAACCCGATGCACCAAATGCAATGGAAAGAGCACACGAAGTGATCCAGTCCCCCACTCTCAAATCCCACCAAAGCAACAAAAGCTATGGATGAGTATGAGAGGAAGAACAAGGAGAACACCAAGAACTCCAAGATCTAGATCCACACGGCTCCCCTCACTTAGAGGAGAGATGAATCGGTGGAGAATATAGATCTAGATCTCCTCTCTCTTTTCCCTCAAAAAGGAGAAAGAATCATAGGAGGGGAAGAGAGTAATCAAGCTCAAAGAGGTCAACAATGGGGGGAAGAACTTGCACAAAACCGGTGGGGGCAAAGGAAGAAGAAGACCCCCTTTTATAGTCCCCCACGAATCCAGCCGTTGGGAACCGTTGGCAGTCCACCAACCATGGTAGAGTGGTAGTACCGTGGTGCGGTGCTACCGCAACCGGAGCTGTACTACCGCCCCGCGGTAGTACTGCGGCATAGTACCGTGCCCCACTACCGCCCTATCCAGGAGGTATACGGTAGTGGGTGCGGTACTAGCCACGATGCTACCGTGGCGCGGTACTACCGCCCCGCGGTAGTACTGCGGCTCAGTACCGTGCCCACTACCGCCCTATCCAGTGGGAATACGGTAGTGGGTGCGGTACTAGCCACGGTACTACTGTAACCCAAGCGGTACTACCGCCCTGGTAGACCCAGGGAGCCCATGCCACAAAACAGATGAACTCCAAATGAAACAGGGAAACCCTGAACTGCCCCAACTTCTGCAAATGAACTCTGATTAAGGAAAACTCAAGCTTGATGGAAAGCTAACGAACAGAGCTGCCTAATCACGACTGGAAATATGTCAAAGAGGCAAGGGAGAAATGCCAAACAAATAGAGCTGTGAAACCTCTAACCAAGAATAACCGGCAAATCTCCCGCATCGAAAATCATAAGAGAAGATGCATATGAAATCCGTTTTTCGATGAACACGAGTTTGTCATGAAGAGGATCACAAGCTCCAAAACTCACAAAGAGAGAAGCCAAACAAGAACCAATAAAGATGATGCCAAGGAGGCAAAAGGTTTGAGCTCTCCACGAACGACTCGGCCTAGCCTATAACACGGTCTCCTAACTACCACCAAGAGACCGGTAAACTAGACACCTAACTAGTCGAACCTTTGTCTTGCGCATAATCCACTTGAGCTTGATGATGACGATAATGCCCGCCTCAAGTTGGAACATCTTCCTTAATTCCGCCGGCTCGATGAAGACTAGTAGATGGCTCCCACATACTCCATTATGGATGAGCCTCTTTTAGACACATCTTCACAAGACAATTATCACCAAATGGTCAGCAAGCTCCAAGCATATGATATCTTCGTGATGCTCCTCTTGACCTTGCACATATCAACTTGACCAATCTTTGGATAGCTCCATGAAGAACACCTTGGTCAACACATAATCTTCATCTTACAACCTTGAAGCCACCATATGATCTTCAAGCGTTTCCTATGGACAAACCTTAAAGTATAACTCAAGGCAACCATTAGTCCATAAATATTGTCATCAATTACCAAAACCAAACATAAGGGCACATGCCCTTTCAAACGTCCCTATTAAAATCAGATTTTTTATGTAGCAGGATATGTGTGGCTGGATTTTGGCCTCTAATCAGATCAGGAAGCCCGGTGGTCTGGCCGTGGCTTCTCTTCCTCTCTGTGGCCGCCTTGAATACACTAATCACATACTTTTTTCTCGTGATCTTGCACGTGTTTTTTCGTACTACATTCGATCTTGGTCGGGTGTTAGTTGGGCCTCAAACTTTTTTGGTGACATGTTCCCCTTAGTCACTTCCCTCTCGGACCCTTTTTATTGCCTATTCGGGTTTGGTTTGCCGCTATGTGTTGGACGTTATGGATTGTGCATAAAAAATTCACTACAGAGCATGTGTTCCCCGCCAAGTCTGCTGACATGCTTTTCAAACTGATCATCTTCTTGCAGCAATGGAAGTCGCTCGTTGAGCCTACCGACTTGGATGCCACGGAGCTACTCATTGTTAATGTCAAGGCAACAGTGCAACTTCTGGCTCATCCCCCGATGGTCTCTTCATGCTTTTGCGGTGTTGCTGCGTTGACGTCCTTAGCTTTTGCTTCCTTTTGGCTGATGCTCCTTTGCAGAAACTATTTATCTGTTTGCTGGTGAACTTTGGGGGTGTTTGGTTGCCTGGGTGCCTCTAGCCTGCATCGCATCAGGGATCCTGGCTGAGCGTGGCCTGGCCCGACTAGTGCAAATTTGTGTTTGGCGAGTTCCAATTTTTCTGGGGATGGCGAGTCGAGGCGGGGAGGTGCGCCGGCGAGGGAAATCAGGCCAGTGCCCGGCGCGGGCTCGGACCAGTGACGGGGAGGCGCGCCGGCGACGGAGCTCAGGCCAGTGCCCGACGCGGGCTCGGACCAGTGACGAGGAGGCTCGCCGGCGACGGAGCTTAGGCCAGTACCCGGTGCGGGCTCGGACCAGTGGCAGGGAGGCGCGGGCGTGGAGCCGCACCGGCGACGGAGCTCAGGCCAGTGCCCGGCGCGGGCTCGGATCAGTGACGGGGAGGCGCGCCGGCGACGGAGCTTAGGCCGGTGCCCGGTGCGGGCTCGGACCAGTGGCAGGGAGGCGCGGGCGTGGAGGCGCGGTGGCGAGTCGGGGCGGGCGCGGGCGTGAAGGAGCGCCGGCGAGACGAGGGGGGCGCGGGCATGGAGGAGCGCCGGCGGCGGAGCTCAGACGGGGAGGCGGCGGTGGAAACCGGCGGGCGAGGGCGTGGAGGAGGCGAGTCGATGGAAGAGAGCAGAGACGGGCCTGGCTCCCGGATACGCAGTATCGCTGCGTTCCCCTCAGCCTGGTTGAGGGGGCTCTTTTTGCATGAATTGGGCCAGGCTGAGAAGGCCGTGCGGGTAACCAATCGCACTGAAATTTGCATCCCAGGTGCGAGCCAGGTACGGGCCAGGCAACCAAACACCCCCTTTATTCCTGCGTTTGGTTGGGGCATGCGTACCTTGTTGCGTTGTCGTGATAGTTGTAAATTGAATATTGTTACTGTTGTGACCCCTCCATGTGGCTTTATTAATTTAAAATTATGCCTTCGGCATTTTCTCTAAAAAGAGGTTAAACTGACTAGGCTAGTTCGTTGATTTACATGGTTTCCTACAAATGTTTTGATTTGTGTGTTCAGGCTGCATAGTGAACAAGGCGTTCACCAAACCACCTTCCAAGATTGGCGGTTGTCAGGTATTGGCGTCCAAAAAAAATAGGGAAATGATCCCAGCCGCCGGGCAGGCACAACGCATCACCGGTTCCTCGCGAACTGTTAGATTGCTATGATCCATCGCCTGTTGTGTGCCCACATCTCGTGCTAGTAACATCACGCATGTCACAAGTGGTGGATCCTAGCCACCGCACCTCTCCTTATCACTGTTTTTAGAACTCTCCCTTATCGCTTTGCATAGTCAAAACACATCGCACATTCTTCTTCAAATCAGAATGGGACACGATCGAGCGTTGCTCCGGTGACAAGCCAGATCCATTCCGGACCCAGCTCCCCTGACTTGTAGAAGGAAAGTCAGGGGCGTAACTTAGCAGCTTCATCCACCGTCCAGCTGCATCAAACACTCGGGCTTGCTTCCGGAGTACCAACTGTATCTAGTACTGAACATTCTGCTAGCTCTGTAGGCGTTTTATCAAAACTAAAACTTCAGACAAACAGAGAACAGATTTAGAGAGGAAATGAGCAAGGCTTGTGCAGCTGATACATCAGAGAAAATGGAGAATAGAGCTTGTACAATTTTTTACACTGAATGAAGATGGTATGATGAACAAATATGCATAATTCTCAATGTACTAAAGGTTCAAACATGAATAAACAACACAGATGACAAATGAAACTACTGGTACTTCATCGGACTGAATGTACTTTAAAATTTTGAAACAAAAACTCTAAAAAGCCTGGTATTTCTAATTTCTAAACACCTCGGTGCAATGAAGAAACAAATGGCCTTTTCTGAGCGAAGCAAGTTAAGACTAGAGCTGCAGGCATCGGTATATCTGAATTCATGGTGATCAAAGTATATCTTCAGCCAATATGTCTTCAATAGTTGAATTCTGGAGGTTGACAGAGTAAGTTAGTTAGCATGAAACTCCAGTGCTAGAAAAAAAATTGAACACAAAAGTAAGAGAATGAGTACCGTCAGTAGGTCGGTGAAACTTTTAAAGAATCCATTTTCATTTATCATAGGAATTTCTTTAGCTGTCAGTTGATCTTCTGATGTGTTGACTTTTTTTCCTTGCCGCTGGTACAAAAAATTTAAAAGTTAAAATGGAGTACCACAACGTAATTTATTTGTACTGTACAATTAAAGAAACACCTTAGATGGTTTCCTTGGTGCTCCAGCTATTAGTTGATCATGTGATGTGCTGGTATTTTTTCCTTGCTGCTGGTACAAAAAATTTAAAAGTTAAGACCGAGTACCACAACATAATTTATTTGTACTGTACAATTAAAGATACACCTTAGATGATTTCCTTGGTGCTCCAGCTATTAGTTGATCTTGTGATATGCTGGTATTTTTTCCTTGCTGCTGTACAACAAATTAAAAAGTTAAAACAGAGAGTAGAACTTAATTTATATGTACAGTACAGTTAGGAAGATACCTTCGATTTAGTTGTTTTTTCTGATGCTCCAGATTTACTTGGGGTTTTCTTTCTTCTCTTGTGTAGCCTATCAATCCAAGTTTTCTTTCTCTTTGAACTTTTGTTTTCAACATTCTTTTTCTTCAGGCGCGCAGTGCTCAATAGATCATTTGATTCTTGAGGAGTTCCATTCGCATCATCTATTCCATCTGAATTATATGTGCATGCATTTAATATTTCCTCAACTTGCTTACCAACACTATCAAGTGCATTATCAATTAATATACAACACTTTTCAGAGTTGCATGCTTGGGTCGCCAAGTTATCAAATTTGCGTGAAAGAAAATTGTAGCGCTCAAGGGACTCCAACTTGGGATTTTCCACAACAGTTCTTCCATGACAATCTTGAACACATCCTGACCACGCTTCTCGAGTCCATCGCTTCAATGTGTAATGTGCAGGCAATAACTTAATATTCATCATATCAAGGACTTTTAAAGCATGGCTGCACAATATTCCTATTCTCTCAAACTGACCACAACTACATTTAATTGTTTGATCTGAAGGATTGCCAATAACTTTGCATTCTTCTTCATAAATTGGAAATTCACATAGAGTTCCAATTTTAACCATATATTCATGATGTCCAGCTAGTACTTCAATGCAAGCTGCTGTAGATCTTTCGTATTCAGACTGAAAACACTCAAATATAACAGGAGTGTAGATCTTGCTTGCTTGCACCAACATGGGTGTCTTCATTTTGAGTCTAGGTAGTTTCTCTCTAGACTCATACTCTGAAATTATCTCATTATCTCTTTTTCCCTTCACAACTCTTTCGAACTGTTTGAAAAAACGGATGATATCTAAATCTGACTTCAGATATTGCTTCAGATCATTGTTTAGACTCTCGCTTAGTTGTGTGCTCCGCATTCCCAAGGTGAAAGCATTTCTCATGTGACATTCCGCCCACTTTTCCTTCACCTTATAAATACTATCAAACCAAGTTTGTTTTTCTACCTTACCTCTCATAGTGTCAAAAGCTTCTTCAAAAGTTGCCTCATCTTCATACTCGTACATACATGCACTAAAATCAGCAAGAATAGATGCTTCCTCTTCCTCATCAGCATCATCTTTGTGACTACATAAATGCTTGACTGCATTTTGCATAATGTGGAAAGTACATAGGCCATGTTGGGCTTCTGGAAATACACACTCTACCGCATTTCCCATTGCAGTGTCTTGATCGGTATATATAGTTCGAGGTTGCTTCTGGTTATGTACTGCAAGAAATGTCTCAAAAAGCCATCTAAAAGAATCAAATGTCTCATCATAAAGTAGGGAAGCACCAAAAATAACTGTTTCTCTGAAATGATTAAATCCAACAAACACTCCAAAGGGCCTATATTCCTTATTTGTTCCAAAAGTAGTGTCAAAGCTCACAACATCACCAAAATTTGCATAGTCAATGATCATTTTGGCATCGGCCCAGAAGATGTTTGTTATTTGTTCTTCACAATCATACTGAAAGGCATAGTGGAATGATGGATTCTCTCCAGCTCTATCTTGAAAATATTTTATCATGCTACCCGCTTCACCATACATTAGGTCCCTTTGGCGCTTAGTTCGCAAATAGTTCTTGTGATCCCGTTGTGTATAACTAAGATTACATGATCCACCAACCCTTTGGCTAGCCAACTCATGAGCAGTTTTTGGTCCAATACTGGAGTCATCAGCAATTTCAATCTCAAAGGCTTGCACTTCAGAGATCTTTCGCTGAGATGGAATAAGATGGCGCGCTTCTGGCAACTGAAGCATGTGATTGTGTTCAAGAAAAAGGTCACATATTTCATAACTTCCTACTTCTCGATCTATTGTAAGGTTCATATGCACTTCACAATTTGTTCTAGTTTCAGCTCGAGGGTTTTTATACATGTGATCTCTCTTGTCTACTACTCGGTGGCCCTCTTTGGAACAAACATATCTACATGAAGTGATTTTTCCATCAAACTTGCTTTTATTTGTGTACCTCTTTCTAACACTGAATCCCATCTGTCCTCCATAGAACTCCCAAAATTTCCAAGCCTTATCAACAGTGCTGAATTTCATGCCAATTTGAGGTATCCAACTTGGTGTTACATTTTCCCTGTAGGAAGAACAGGTACAGTAGGAAGAACAAGTACATATCAATGTGGTATTACAGAACAAAGATTTTTTTATGAATTGGGAGAGAAGCGTGACCACTTACTCATTTGAGGCTTTGCTAATTCGATCTTCCATTAGATTCAGTCGCTTGCGGTCTGAAACCGGGTTGATCTGATTGGTGTTGCTGCCCTATTTTCGTTGACGATGAGAGGGGTGTTCGTTCCCTACAGCCACGGATGAATCAGCTCCTACATGCAGGAACGAATCTCAATCTCTCTCCACAATTCTCGTCCCGTGGGAGTAGAATTGCCAATGGATTTGTCTCTCGTATTGTCTTCACGGCATGGTGTCCATGACCTCAATGGCAGAGTGACATAGTAAGGGATTTGGCGCCAAGGATGATTAGATCTGCTATTTTCCCTCCAAAATAACCCGCGCAGTATTCTGTTATACGTAAACGGAGGCAAGGCTTGAGCGGAGTCGTTCGATGCAGCTGGACGGTAGATAAGCAGTTAAGTTACGCCCCTAACTTTCCTTCTACAAGTCAGGGGAGCCGGATCCATTCCCTTGCACTGCTTCGACGAGAGGCCGCCAACCAGATGCGCCGTGCTGCTTCGGCGAGCGCCCACCCCTATCCATCTGCCTCGTGCTACCGTCGAAGGATGCAACAGTGAGGTCTTGTCTGGCAGTCGCCATTTTCTTCCACCCGTGGTGGCCACCTGCCCACGGGTGCACGACGGCGATGACCGAGAGTTTACCGTGGGTTGCCATCGGGTCGACGAGCACTTTTGCTCGAACTAGGCAGGGCGATGAGCTGCAACCAATATCGATGGTGAGTCGAACATGCTACAACCGACGTATGTTTTTGGTGGGACTGGTGATTTTTTTTTCTGCCATTGGCAACAACAAGATTTTTCTGCTGAAATCGAATTCTTATTTTGCGGGAACCAGATTTTTGTTTTATTTGACAATCACACCATTTTTTTCGTTGGATTCATGTCACCATTTACTTTCATCGTCCGAAATTACTTGACATTGCTTTTGTTTAAACCAAGCTTGAACTAGTACCATTTCAAGTAATTCAGAATGGAGGGACTAAATGAGTAAAAATGATTCATTATCATTAATAGTATTCGAGGTCATCAGTGAGGTTTTGTGCTGAAACCAACGAGAGAGCAGGAAGGAGGTTCTGCGAGGGCGATGATCGGCGCTCAATCCCAGCCATGCTCCGAGCTCTCGATCACCTCGCGCGGGTTTTTTATGGAGACGTGAACGGCGTTCATTTGTAGAGTAGCTTTTTGTTTTTTAATTCTTGTCCGCCAGTGCGGAAAGAGGATAAAGTAACAGAAGACCAATCCAACGGCTATCAGGCGCAAAATGAGACGGCTCGTAGGCGATACGCCAAAAATCTAGCCGGTCGGCCGGCCCCTAAAGTAATTCAGTTATGATAGCACTACACAGCGGGGCCGCATTATAGTCTTTCCGTGCGGCGGCTATGTGTGCACTGAAAACAAAAAGCACATGCAGACTTGATATGCATGCATCTGATTTACAAAAAAGTAGTAGTGCTAGCAATAGCTACAATAGTACTAGGAGTGCTAGTTGTACAAGTAGCTTAAAAGTAACCAAACTATTCCTTTCACACTGAACTATTATTCTTCACACGACGTGCAGCATGTGAATCTTCTTCTTTCAAGAAAACCTTCACCCACGATATTGGACATCAAAAAGTAGCCTGCCAAGAAAAACACACGAAGACAAATAATCAAAGTCGAAGCAAGAACAAAAAAGTAGTTACCAAGATGTATTTTTTTTACTTATTTGCCCTAATTGCCTGATTAATTATCCCAAGTTACCAGGTTTATTGCCGAGCTTGCCATGACAAAATTCATTTTTGATTATCTTTACTTATTCGGTTCCAGTTACCAAATTAGCTTGTTCCAGGTTGCCGGATTAATTGTATCTAGTTGCAAGATTAGTAGTGTTGGGTTGCTAGACTATGTCAAATTTGCTTTACTGACCCACTCCCGATTTCCAAATTAGCTTGTACCAATTTGCCAGATTAAATTGTATCTAGTTGCAAGATTAGTAGTGCTGGGTTGCTAAACTATCTCAAATTTGATTTACTGACCCACTCCCAAATTCCAAATTAGCTTGCACCAAATTGCCAGATTAAATTGTATCTAGTTGCAAGATTAGTAGTGTTAGTTGCCAGATTATCATAAATTTTCTCTAATGATCCAATCCTACTTGCCAGATTAGTTATACCCAATGGCCAGATTAGTTTGCCCATCTTGCCATGCTCCCAGCGGCCTGGTTGCCAACCAAATCTCGAATACATGGTGAGACAAGCACCCCCAACCTGAGTGTCACCGGAGACCCAACCCCTCTCCTCCCTTCCTCCTGTCAAACGCGCCATAAACCTAACCCTGCGCCCCTCCTTGTCAAGCTGGCCATCAATTTCCAAAAAAGTACAACCATGCTAGAACACATGATGATACAGGCGCCATCAATCAGCACCGCCCCCAATGGATCTGTGATGCCTCGCCAGAGATCCATGCCCCCCTTCCACCCCTTCCCCTTCGTTGGTGCCCATGAAAAACGCAAGAAAAATTCACCACGAGATGAGGAAAAAAGCATGTGCGTCGGATCCGGGGACTCACCGGAAGTTGGAGTACGCCGGAGTCGAAGCTGGTGAGCTGCTTGGGGCTGCGGGATCAGTCGTCGGCTTGAGGGGTCTCTCGTTGAATGAATCAAGGAAGAGAAAGGAGAGAAAAAGAAAGAGGATAAGGAAAGGCACGGACTGTGTGAGCAGAGAGAGGTCCAAGCTTATTAGGGCATGGCCAATGGGTAGCCCCAGCCCTGCTGCCCCGTAGTCCAGCTAGGTTCGGATGCCACTGTGACAAAAAAGCTATGGCTTGCATGCAGCAGGTGGCTCCTGCAGAGGAAGCCGCTACCTCAAGTGAAAAGCAAGAAAAGAAGAAGAAAAGGTGTGGCAGAATGATCCACGTCTGGCGACAAACGTTATCGTTATCTCCCCCGCTCCAACCCCACCCCAGCGCGGTCCTCTCTTCCACCCAAAAAAAAACTACCTAGCTCGTGTAGGCAAGGTAGAGGACGATCTCTCCCCCACCCCTCCTCCCAACCAGCCCCCATAGCCATGAAAAAGCTGTGGGGAGAGGATAGCATGTAAAAGCATGCCCAAGGAAACAGGACAATTCTGGCAACTTCTTTGAATATCCCAGCCAAAGCAACAGTAAAATCACAAAAACTGCTACTACAAAGCTAGAAAGCAAGAATATACAATGATTCCTGAGTGAAGAAAGATGAAAAAAAATCATAGATTTCTTCCATCGCATTTGATTCCAGGCAAGATTTTTGTTCCAGGGCCACATCTAAAAAATCCTCTCGCTTTTTGTTGCTTGCTTAGCTTCTTCTCCGCTTGATTATGTCATGTTGCACCTCACCCCTGCTTGTGTTCTTCTTCCTACTGTTTTTGAGGTTGTTGCCTACCTGCTCTGCGCCCACGATATGTACACCTGTTGCAAAAAATCATGAGGATCCAGATTTGTTGATGAAAAACCAATTTATGTTGCTTGATCCCTGTGATGAGAAAAGTTGCCCCATTCCAACTTGTACATGATCTTTTTATTTGCAGGGAGAAAAAGGAAAAAGAAGATCCTGAACTGAAGACATGTACAATACAGTGCAAAAATATTAGGGGCGAGAAAATAACAGTGCTTGTTTCCACCACGGTTTTGGTATGGGTGGCGACTTCATAGCAGGTCTTGGGCGACTTGGTTGGATCCGTGTGTCGCCCATCGCGGCAACTTGTTTTGGTGTGGGTGGCGACTTCATAGCAGGTCTTGAGCGACTTGGTTGGATCCATGTGTCGCCGATCGCGACGACTTGTTTTGGTGTGGGTGGCGACTTCATAGCGGGTCTTGGGCGGCTTGGTTGGATCCGTGTGTCGCCCGTCACGGCGACTTGTTTTGGTATGGGTGGCGATTTCATAGCGGGGCATGGGCGACTTGGTTGGGTTCGTGTATCGCCCGTCACGGCGACTTGTTTTGGTATGGGTGGCGACTTCATAGCGGGGCGTGGGCGACTTGGTTGGGTCCGTGTATCGCCCGTCATGGCGACTTGTTTTGGTATGGGTGGCGACTTCATAGCGGGGCGTGGGCGACTTGGTTGGGTTCATGTGTCGCCCGTCGCGGCGACTTGTTTTGGTGTGGGTGGCAACTTCATAGGGGGTCTTGGACGACTTGGTTGGATCCGTGTGTCGCCGATCGCGGCGACTTGTTTTTGTGTGGGTGGCGACTTCATAGCTGGTCTTGGGTGACTTGGTTGGATCCGTGTGTCGCCCGTCGCGGCGACTTGTTTTGGTGTGGGTGGCAACTTCATAGGGGTCTTGGACGACTTGGTTGGATCCGTGTGTCGTCCATCGCAGCGACTTGTTTTTGTGTGGGTGGCGACTTCATAGCTGGTCTTGGGTGACTTGGTTGGATCCATGTGTCGCCCATCACGGCGACTAGTTTTGGTATGGGTGGCGACTTCATAGCGGGCGTGGACGACTTGGTTGGGTCCATGTGTCGCCCATCCCGACGACTAGTTTTGGTATGGGTGGCGACTTCATAGCGGGCGTGGGCGACTTGGTTAGGTCCATGTGTCGCCCGTCGCGGCGACTTGTTTTGGTGTGGGTGGCGACTTCATAACGGGTCTTCAGCAACTTGGTTGGATCCGTGTGTCGCCCATCGCGGCGACTTGTTTTTGTGTGGGTGGCGACTTCATAGCGGTAGCGGGTCTTGGGCGACTTGGTTGGATCCGTGTGTCCCCGGCCACGGCAACTTGTTTTTGTGTGGGTGGCGACTTCATAGCGGGTCTTGGGCGACTTGGTTGGATCCGTGTGTCGCCCGTCACGGCGACTATTTTTGGTTTGGGTGGTGACTTCATAGCGGGCGTGGGCGACTTGGTTGGGTCCATGTGTCTCCCGTCACGGCGGCTAGTTTTGGTATGGTTGGCGACTTCATAGCAGGCGTGGGCGACTTGGTTGGGTCCATGTGTCACCCGTCGCGGCGACATGTTTTGGTGTGGGTGGCGACTCCATAACGGGTCTTGGACGACTTGGTTGGATCCGTGTGTCGCCCATCGTGGCGACTTGTTTTTGTGTGGGTGGCGACTTCATAGCGGGTCTTGGGCGACTTGGTTGGATCCGTGTGTCGCCCGTCACGGCGACTAGTTTTGGCATGGGTGGCGACTTCATGGCGGGCGTGGGCGACTTGGTTGGGTCCATGTGTCACCCGTCACGGCGACTTGTTTTGGTGTGGGTGGCGACTTCATAACGGGTCTTGGGCGACTTGGTTAGATCCGTGTGTCACCCATCGCGACGACTTGTTTTGATTTGGGTGGAGACTTCATAGCAGGGCGTGGGCAACTTGGTTGGATCTGTGTGTCACCCATCCCGACGACTTGTTTTGGTATGGGTGGCGACTTCAAAACGCGTATTGGGCAACTTGGTTGGATCCGTATGTCACCCATCGCAGCGACATGTTTTGGTGTGGGTGGCGACTTCATAACGGGTCTTGGGCAACTTGGTTAGATCCGTGTGTCACCCATCGCAACGACTTGTTTTGATTTGGGTGGATACTTCATAGCAGGGCGTGGGCGACTTGGTTGGATCCGTGTGTCACCCATCGCGGCGACTTTTTTTGGTATGGGTGGCGACTTCAAAGCGCGTATTGGGCGACTTGGTTGGATCTGTGTGTCGCACATCGCAACGACTTGTTTTGGTTTGGATGGTGACTTCATAGCGGGGCGTGGTCGACTTGGTTGGGTCCGTGTGTCGCTCGTCGCGACGACTTTTTTTGCTGAGAAGCTGCGTTGTCTGGTCGGCCATGTTGCCTTCTTTCATCAAACACATTTTGCCTTTGGAAAAAAAACAAAAGCAAATAAAAAAAGAAGTGAGCATGCCGTGGCATTTTCAGTTATTTTGGACGCACATATAACGGAACATGTCGTGGAATAGTGATATAGCCGGATGTGTAAAAGGGAAAAAAACATAAGATGATGCAAGAATAGCTTGAAAACTGGTTCTGTAGTGTATTACTGAAAATGGCCAATGCACATCGCCAATTTTGGTGGGGACATTGCCCCCAGATTATGTGCCTAATTTAGGATTAAACAGAAAATCTGTAATTGCTTCAAAAACAGAAAACATAGTGTAAGCAAAAAAAGTGAAACTTGTTTGTAATCTGTAGGCACACATGTTTGTTTTGTGAGTAGATTCAGTGCAACAGGTATTTTCAGCTGGCTCCCTGATGCATGCATGGACAGATAAAAATAGGTTACCCCTCTTGAATAAAAGTTGTATGGATCACTGAGTATTTGCTGTATATAAAAATATTAAGAAACAAACAAAACTATAAGATGAGAAACCATGAAAACCTGTCAGCAAACCATTGCATGCCATTGGTATTGTTTTTCCTGTTAGAAAGGATGTGACTAGTTGCTGTGGAGAAAATTGCTTCAAAGGAAGGTGGCTTAAAACTATGTTCAAAAAACACAAAAAGGAAATGAACATGTCATGGCTTTCAGTTATTTGAAATCAAAAAACATGCGCAACTATGTTCAAGAAAATAGTGAGCAGTTTAATCCTAAAACGGATGTGCGAGTGCAACAAGCCAGCGGATCGAGCAGAACAAACAATATCTTCAGGACTTGGTCTCTGAGTTCTAAACGACAAAATCACTTCTATTCTCTAGCATGGAACTGCAAAATCTTGGACAGTTTATAAAAATGCAAGAAGCTGAATCAATTACACAAGTTAACTTTGAACAGAAAAATGTGGCATAACAACACAAGCACTCTAAAACTGACTGCGCAAAAAAGAGAAGGTACACTAATAGAACTGGATGCACAAAGGAAAAAACCTTAAAAGATTGTGCAAACATAACTTGAAACTGATTCTGTAGCATAGTACTGAAATTCTATGGATTGTATTCATGTAAGCTAACCTTTGGACTGATTCTGTAGCATGGTACTTAAATTCTATGGATTGTAATGATGTAAGCTAAGCCTTGAACTGATTATGTAGCATAGTTAAGAACATGTCGAACAAATATTAGTAGGTTGCTCACCCCGAACCTGTTAGTAACAAGCTGCTAGTCTGTGGTGGATTTAGTTGTTCACAAAAAATCATGTAAAGAAACAGAGCATAATTGCCCCTCCATCGAGTCAGCTAGTCCGCGAACGATTCGTGGTTGCTAGCCTAGAAACCTGTGAGCAACAAAATGCTGATCTGTGAAACAAAAAAGTTGCACCAAAAAACTGTGCCTAATTTTGGATTAACTTGCCTACATATCTGTGTGGTTTCTTGTGATGGGTTGAACTACAGGCAGGTGTGGATGATCATTGTCTTCACCCTCCTGCTCTTTCCTTTAGATTGAGAACTTGTAGAGAGAAATGTACATCCTAAAAACAGTGGAAAATGCCTGCACTCGTAGATAGCGTATACAAGTCCTGAAAACAAATGAATTGCCCACTCTCATAGAGGGAAATGTGCATCCTAAACAGTGAAAACTTGCTTGTACTCGTAGATAGTGTATACACGTCCTGAACAAAGGAAATTGCCTACTCTCGTAGAAGGGATATGTTCATGTGAAAAATTACCTGCACTCGTAGATAGTGTATACACGTCCTGAACAAATGAAATGCGTACTCTCGTAGATAGAAATGTAGATCCTGACCAAATAGAAATGCCTATATTAGTAGAGAGAATATGTACATCCTGAGACAGAGAAAAATTGCCTACACTCGTAGATAGCATATGTGCATCCTGAGCAATCGATTTGCCTACTTGCGTGGAGGGGGTATGTACATATTGACAGTGATGTTGCTTCCCCCGTGAGATCCTTGTGTGGGAAATTGCTGTGCGCTGGGTGTGTGAATTGCCTACATTCGTCAGGATTCCATGGCGGGTTCGATCCCCCCCCCCCCCCCTCCCCCGCTGCCCCCTTCCCCTCCACTCGTCTCGCCGCCGCGCGTGTAACCTGTAGCGCGTGCCCTCTGATTCCCCTTCCACTGCCGGCCGTGAAATTACTCACCTCCCCCCTTCTCGTTTATCTCAGAAAACGCAAAAACATACAGAGGGATGGGGGTGCGTGGGATGTGCGCGCGATGATATACCATGAAGCTGGATCTGCGGCGGTGCTGGTCGCCGGTGTTCCCCCTTCCCGTCACGCGCGCCGCTCGGTCCTGTTCGCTAGCGCGCGGTGATGGTTTGGCTCCTCCTCCGCCATCCTCTCCCCGCCCGCTTGCCGTAGTCGTTCGGTCTTGCGTCGCGTCGCCGCCGGGCTCTCGATTCCCCGCTAGATAGGAAGGAGAGAGTGGGAGAGGAATTAGTGGAGTGCGTTAAGCGGTGACACTAAATTTGAACACGTCAAAACGGTCTCTCCCTACCTTTACACGTGTCGGACGATCCGTTTTGATCCGGTGGCTGTTGCTCGGCCGCTCGCTTTGACTGTACAGCGCGCGCGCACCAGCCATTGATTAGGAAAAAACAATACATGTAGACGCGCCGCACGTTATGTTCCTTGTGCGGCGGAGCTACAAAGATTTTCCCTTCAGTTATTAAGAGGCCACCAACCAAGCAGATCGCACAGTCAGAAGAACACTCCAATGTCAACGCCAAGAAGGGTGGTCGTCGTCGCCGGCCAGAGCATAAGCCACCTGATCCCCATGCTGGAGTTCGCCGCGATGTGCCTCCGTCTCGGCCTCGAGGTCACCGTCGCCGTCCCGGACCCATCCCTCACCGCCCCGTCTTTCCGCTCCACCGTCTGCCGGTACGCCTCGCGGCTCCCCACCCTCTCCGTTCACTCCCTCCCTCCCCCTCCCGCTCATCACCACCCCCTCGACGCCGCCTCCGCCGCCGCCCACCCGTTCATACGCATGCAGGCTGCCTCCCGCTCCCAGGCACCTGCCCTGCGGGACTTCCTCCGCAGCCTCCCCGACGTCCGCGCGCTCGTCGCCGACATGCTCGCCGTCTGCGACCTCGAGGTAGCCGCGGAGCTGGGCATCCCGGGGCACCTGTTCTTCTCCACAGGCGCCGCCACCCTCTCCGTCTTCCTCCAATTGCCTTTGTTCTGCTCCAGGCGAGCCGGAAATTTGAAAGATCTCGGCGACACTCCCGTGTCGTTCCCCGGCGTGCCCCCGATGCCGGCCTCTCACTTGGTCGACGCGGTACTCGACAGCGGGACGCCGCTGTACGCACCTTCGCTGGACGTATTCGGTCGGATGGCGGCTGCGCACGGCGTTCTGGTGAACACCTTCGAGGCGCTCGAGGGCTCGGCAGTGGCGGCGCTTAGAGACGGGGGCTGCCTCCCCGGCCGCGCCACGCCGCCGGTCTACTGCGTCGGTCCATTGATCGCGGAGGAGGAGGAGGAGGAGGAGCAGGAGGAGGGGAGGCACCCATGCATCCCGTGGCTGGACGCTCAGCCGGAGCGCAGCGTCGTGTTCCTCTGCTTCGGCAGCCGATGCACGGTGTCGCTGGAGCAGATCAGTGAAATGGCCAAGGGGCTCGAAAAGTCCGGGCACAGGTTCTTGTGGGTGCTGCGCGCGCCTCCCGCCTTCGCCGGTGAACCGGACGCGACGATGTCTCTTCTCCCCGAGGGGTTCTTGGCCCGGACCGCGGCCCGGGGCCTGGTGGTGACCGCGTCCTGGGTGCCTCAGGTGGAGGTGCTGCGCCACGCATCCACTGGTGCGTTCGTAACTCACTGTGGATGGAACTCGACGCTGGAGGCGGTGGCCGCCGGTGTGCCGATGGTATGCTGGCCGTTGATAGCCGAGCAGTGGATGAACAAGGTGTACATCGTCGAAGAGATGAAGGTTGGCGTGGAGGTGAGAGGGTATAAACGCGGGGGGCTTGTCACCGCTGACGACGTGGACGCGGCGGTTAGGCAGATCATGGACATGGAGCCGGAGAGACGGCGAGCACTCGAGGAACGGATCATGGCGCTAAAGGAGAGCGCCGCCGCGGTGTGGAAGGAAGGTGGCTCCTCTTGTGCCGCGTTCACCGAGTTCGTGACTCAAATGGGGTAAGCGACTTCACTAGCAACTGTTCAGGTGTTTAAGTGAAAGTTCTTGAAGTTGCACGTTGCAATATCGTGCAATTGGTTATTTGTTTGTACTCATTTGCTAGCAATATTGTACAGCATCATAAACTTGAACTATATATGAGTAAAACTCAATATGTTGATCTATGATGATTTTTTGACCTTCTTGATCTACTACAATGAACTAATTACAACCTTTGATTTGATTCTATATATGGTAGTTTGCTTTGTTTTAGTATGAATAAGATATTTTTTGCTCCGTAACAATTGTAAACAATTTTTTTCTATATCATGGATTTTTTGGATGCTGATATTTATCTCACGTCCTCGTATCGAAGGAATCGTTCGCTCGGGAAGGAGCTTCTGCCGAATAAAATCGTTCAGTCAAAACTATTTCCTTCGTTCCAAAATAACTGTCTCAACTTTATACTATCTCTAGTACAAAATTATAATAAGCCTAAGACAGTTATTTTAAAACGGAGGGAGTATCTTAAAAAACCAACGCACTAGAAACTAAGGCCCAACATCCATTTTATTGGACCTCTTCCCAACCATCATTAAAAAGGGAGAAAAAGGTACAAAAATAAAGAAATAAACGAACTCCTTGCCATCGACTTTTTTTCATAATCCATGGAAAAAATTGCAAAAAAATATAGAACCACAAAATAAGCACACGACTAAAAATAAACATGATTTCTCATTTTGCAAATGCCTTATAAAAACAACTTAATTTTCCATGTAAAACAAAGGAAACATTACAAGTAAGATGTGAGAAATTGCCATGTGTTGGAGAGAAATGTGAAAATTGCCACGAGGATATATGAAATAACCATTGAGAAAAGAGAATTTTGGCCATTGTATGTGTTTTGCATTTCCTTACTGGGGATAAAAGAATTTGTATTGATATGGCAAACAAAAAGTTTTTTTCATGTATGTTCAAGTAAAATTGTCATGCAATAAAGGCCAATTTGCAAAGCAGCAAAAAAATATTAAGAAAGGTAATGAGAAAAATGAAAAGAAAATGGCCATGGCAATGAAACTAAAATGGCCATGGATGTTAAATTAAAATTGCAATGGGTAAAGTCTAATTGCCATGACATACCAAAAAAAATGAGAAAATGAAATTAAAATTTTCCATGGAAAACTAAAATTTGAAAAATGGCATGGCTAGAGGAATAAATTTTCATGGCAATGAAAGTGTAATTTACCATGTATCTTACAGTAAAATTGCCACGGAAAAAGTTTAAAATTGAAATTTTCCATGGCAAGAAAGTTACAATTTTTCCATGGCAATAGAGGTAAATTGGCCATGGCAAAAAATATATTTTAAAAACATCGTGGCAACAGAGAAACAAATTCTGTAGCAATGAAACTAAAATTTGATACATATAGTAAAGTAAATTTTCCATGGGAAGAAAGCTAAAATTAATATGGCAAGAAATTTAAGATTTTGCCACGGTAAAACTAAAAAAATCCATGGCAAAATGAAATGAAAATTTCCATGGAAAAGAAACTAAAATAGCCATGCATGTTAAAGTAACTTTCCCATGAGAATAAAGGTAAATTTTCCATGGAAAAAATAAAAACTTAAAAAATTGTCATGGCTAGAAAATTTAAAATTCCCATGGCAATTAAAGTTACATTTACCAAAGTATAAAAAAATATTTCCATGTTCTCGGGAAAGGTTATATTCCCATGGAAAATCTAAAAAGAATGTGAATAGTAACACAAAATACAAAGTGATTCAAACTGCCTTGGAAAAAAGCATATTCTAATTTGCCATGCTATTTTTATAAGCCCCAACTACGGCATCCTCGCCAACGCCAAATCGGGGAATCGACCTACTGCTACTGCGACACCGCCGTGGTCGAGGTGGCATGGTGATCTTGATGGGGGCGCCGAGGAGGTCCATCGCCAAAACGTCCTCGTCGCGCGACAATCGGCGATGCGCGCGGCGGATCAGGTGGGCATGGTGCGGAGTCGCACGACGTAGCACTCTCTGTCTTTGCCACCAGACTCAGGGCGAGGTCGCTGCCAATGCGCATGCTAGATGTGGGGGAGATGGGTTGAGAGCGAGTGGAGAGTAAATAGTGCGTGGGGGACTGGATAAGGGCAATTCCAACGCGCCGACGCAAACGGACGCGCAATTTGTCCGGATTTAGTTTGTTTGCATCAGCTAGAGCGCCGCTGTCCGCGCGCGGCCGCGCTTCTGTGGTCGCTTTGGCCAACGCGTCAATGCATTTAGGCGTTGTCCGCGCGTCCCCGCCCAAATATACACAATTCATCAAATATTTCATCAAATATAGTCTCAAATAACAAGTTCAACACAGATAATAAATAATTTTACAAGCCCAAATAAATATAGCCTCAAATAACATACTTTTATTATTACAACCAAATTAAAAATAATAAAAGTTGATACATTTACTGGTTGCCAACGTGTCTCCACATGTGCTCAACCAAATCATCATGGAGCTGGACATGCGTCTGGTAATCTCGCATCTCAGCATGAAACTGGGTGAACTGTCCAAACGTAGCAGGTACACGCTGAGGCACAACATTTGCGCCATGGAACTGGAAGCCCTGCTGGCCGATATCCTCTGGACGCTCATCCTCTACGATCATGTTGTGCATGATCACACAAGTAGTCATCACCTCCCACATCTTCTTTGAACTTCATGTTCTAACAGGATGTCGAATAATAGCCCAACGAGACTGAAGCACTCCAAATGCATGTTCCACATTCTTTCTTGCGCTCTCTTGTGCTTGAGAAAACTTAGCCCTCTTCTCTCCTTGGGTTTTGAGATTGTCTTCACAAGGATTGACTACTGAGGATAGATACCATCTGCAAGGTAGTATCCTTTGGTGTACTGATGACCATTGACCTCAAAGTTAACCTCGAGGCTATGCCCTTCAGCTAGTCTAGCAAACACTGGAGATGTTTGAAGCACATTGATGTCATTATGAGAACCAGCCATGCCAAAAAAAGAATGCCATATCTAGAGATCCTGATATGCCACCGCCTCAAGTATGACCGTGAAAGCTTTCACATGACCTTTGTAATGTCCCTGCCAAGCAAATGGACCGTTCTTCCATTCCCAATGCATGCAATCTATGCTGCCAAGCATTCCCGAAAATCCTCTCTCCGCATTGATTGCTAACAATCGGGCAGTATCGACCTCATTTGGTTCCCTCAAGTACTCCGGCCCGAACACTGCTACCACAGCCTTGCAAAACTTGTAAAGTGATGCAAGGCATGTGGATTCACTCATCCGAACATACTCATCTATGAGATCACCAGAAACTCCGTATGCAAGCATTCAGATGAAAGCAGTGCACTTCTGATAAGAAGAAAAATCAATATTGCCTAGTGCATCTTTTTTGCATATGAAGTAGTCATCATATTCTACCGCTCCCTGCCTAATGTGATTGAACACATGTCTAGCCATCCTAAACCGACGGCGAAAATGTCTGGCATTGAACAATGGTTTTGGCACTCTAAAGTAATCATCATACAAAATGACGTGGCCAGTCTCTCGGTTGCGATTCAAAGCGGGTTCATGTCCTGGAATCGACCCTCTAAACATTGGCTGCTGGTTTTCAATGTGGTTGTTTACGATCAACATCGCAATCATCGATTTCTCATCATCAGACGAATCCTCCGACAAACAAAGGAAATTCTCTAAAAAATACTCATCCCTACTGTCCATTGTACCTTGTGGGCAAAGTGCCGGACACCTTGCGGGAGCGGGGAAGGAGCGGCCGGCGCGGGGAAGCAGTGGTCGACGCGGGGAAGTCCGGCGAAGCCGAATAGATGGTGCGCCGAGAGACAACCGGCACAGGTATTGGCGGGAGGCCACCGCTAGCAGTTGGAGGAGGAGATGTCGGCGGCGACCACAAGCGGATGGAGCTGGCGGCGCGACCACGAGAGGGGTGTCTGGAGGTGGGAGTGGATGTTTTGGCCAATGACACGCGGGACAGGGGAGAAGTAAGTGGACGTGGAGCGGACGTCCGGAGTGTGTCCGCGCCGACGCAAACCAGGTTCAAATTTGGGCCGGGAATGGGTCAAGATGGACAAGAAAATGGACAGACGCCCATTTGCACTGGCACGTTGGGTCGCGATTTCTGTCTGCACCGACACAAACGGATCAAAATGGACAGAAAAGTGTGATATGCGTCGGCACGTTGGAGTTTCCCTAAGTCGAGAGGGCAAGAACGACGTTCGATCATACCCTTGGCTGGAACGAACAATTTTTTCGCTGACATGTCCATCTTGTCAGCTTTAAGATTCGTATAATAAATCTTGTGGGTTAGATGATATTGGGGTGAACGATCAGACAGTTATCATTTTGCGTTATTTTTTATGAAATCCCAACAAAACCAACCACAACAAAACACACCCAATTCTTCTAATATAGGATGAAGTTTTTAAACATTTAATTATCTAATGAATAATACTGCAATTTACCAAATTAGAAACTCGCTTAATTTTGCAGGTAGACCGGTGTAAAAGCAACTCTAGCAGATATGTCATCCCACGATGATCCGTATATATATGGATTTTTTAATGAACGCATGAAGTTGCGCTCCAGAACAAAACCACTAAAATGCACTTGGCTCATACAAATTTTACGGGCAGCCCGCAAAACACCACTATAGTGTTATATCTACGGCGTGGGGGCGATTTAGGATTTCCGTCTCTCGTCTATTCCCCTCCCCGCCCCCGCATTTTATTTCCTTCGTCGTCTAGAGTATCCAACTCTGACGACTAATTAGATGGCATCTCGTTCCCGAGGAGGTCTTAGGTGTAGCGATACCGAAGGCTTCGGTTGGGGACATGCCGGTCCCAAGCCCCTGCCCGGTTTGCGCTGCAACATCGACGACCCAGCGTCCGACCGCGCTTGAGAGCGGTTTATGCAGCTCAGCAGCTACATCGTCCAATACACCACCGCCATTGTCCAGTGCGGCCAGCTGTCAATTTCGTGATACATGCTGAAGATGGCGCACGGGAACGTCACGCTATGAAAAGAGGGATGGAAGCGTATGGCTTCGAGCAGTGACGCGTACGTGTTAAATAAGGGAAACAAATTACAAGTTTGTTGAGGTCGTTGTGATTTTCCTACGCCAGCTATACAAGATAAGAACCGATCACAACAACCTCAGGTACAACACACGTACGGCACCCTCCACCCTAACTAATGTACAATACGTACAGAACAGGTTGTGTTTAACACTCCCCCTCAATCACAACTATCCAAGTTGAGATTACGACGAAAAGCTTCAAGCCGCCGCACCGTGAGAGATTTGGTAAACCCATCTGACACTTGATCACGAGTAGGTATAAATCTGATATTCAACAATTTGTCAGCCACGCGTTCACGGACAAAATGATAGTCAATTTCAATATGCTTCGTCCTGGCATGAAAGATGGGATTTGCAGACAGATAAGTAGCACCAAGATTGTCACACCAAAGAGAGGCTGACTTGGGATGATCAATTCCCAACTCAGTCAAAAGATGTTGAACCGAGATAATTTCTGCAGTAGCATTAGCAAGAGCTTTATACTCAGCCTCTGTGCTAGAACAAGAGACAGTGGCTTGTTTCCTAGCATTCCAGGAGACAAATTACTACCAAGAAACAAAGCAAAGCCACCAGTGGATCGCCTTTCATCAGAACAACCAGCACAATCTGCATCAGAGAAAGCACTGACTAGCATAGACTCAGACTTGCCAAGGCGAAGTCCATGAAAATATGTGCCTTGCAAATAACGAAGAATACGTTTGACAGCTGCCCAGTGTACTGTAGTAGGAGCATGCAAAAACTGACAAACTTTGTTGACTGAAAAGGCTATATCTAGTCGAGTCAAAGTTAAGTACTGTAAAGCACCCACAATACTTCTGTACTTGGTGGAGTCATCTGTGCCAAGAGGATCACCATCATGAAGAGAGAACTTTTCATATGTGGATAATGGAGTAGAAACTGGTTTACAACCTTTCATGCCAACACGTGCAAGTACATCACGAAAATAAGCATTCTGAGACAAAACAAACCCATCTTTAACAGATGTTACCTCAATACCCAAAAAATAATGCAAATCCCCTAGATCCGTGAGAGCAAAATCCATGCGAAGGTCAATGAGGAGAGCTTCAACTGCTGATGTTGAGGAACTGGTGACAATTATATCATCAACATAGATAAGCATAAAAATGGTGATTCCATTCTGGCAATAATAAAATAGAGAGGTATCTGCCTTAGAAGAATGGAAACCTAAAGATTGCAGTTTGGATGACAGACGAGAGTACCATGCCCGCGGTGCCTGCTTTAGCCCATACAGTGCTTTCTCAAGCTTGCAAACAAAATTTGGAGACTGTGAATCTTCATACCCAGGAGGTTGTTTCGTAAAAACATCCTCTTCGAGAACACCATGCAAAAAAGCATTTTTCACGTCTAACTGACGCATGCACCAATTTCGAGACACAACAATAGAAAGAATAATCTGAATAGTGGCAGCTTTAAACAATGGGGCTAAATGTATCCTCATAATCAATACCATAACGTTGTTTAAACCCTTTAGCTACCAGACGAGCTTTGTACCTGTCAATGCTGCCGTCAGACTTCTTCTTTACTTTATACACCCATTTGCAATCAATAATGTTGATCCCTTTACTCGGCGGTACCAGGCGCCAGGTTTTGTTGGCCATGAAAGCATCATATTCTTCGTTCATTGCTTGCTTCCAGTGAGGCTCGCCCAGTGCTTCTTTAAGATTATCTGGTTCACCTGTAGCACAAAAAGAACCCCCAATGAATACAACCATCTTTATACTTCTTAGGATGAATAATATCGTGTTGTGATCTCGTGAGAGCACGAGAGGGTGGATGAGCTTGGGGTGGCAGATGAAGTGTACGAGGTATATCAGGCGAAGCAGAACCCTCTGATCCAACTGTGTCACCATCGGAAAAATCAACACCTGTACCAGATGATACGTCCCAAATGTATCTATAATTTCTACTTGCTCCATGCATGTTTTGTGTGACTTTGCCATGTTTTGCTTGAACTTTCATACACTTTTGAACCTATTTGGACTAACCTATTAACTCAGTGCACCCAGTTGCCAGTTTCTGTTTTCTGCTGTTTTTGTATTTCAGGTTTTCCGGCCATTAAAAGTGCTCCAACAATTCCGGGAAAAATATATAAAAAATCAGCGCAACAGAAGCTTCCGGAATCACCAAGAGAGGGAAGGGGGGCCACCACCAGGAAGCCAGGAGGGCAGGTGGCGCGGCCCCACCCTGGCCCGCGCCAGGGACCCTCCTAACTGCCTCGTGGGTCCCCTCGATGCCCCCCTTCGCCTATATTTACCCCTCGGGGTGGAAACCCCTAAGATCGATCTCTTTTTCGCGAACTCCCCTCTGTACCGCCACCGCCGCCGCCATTTCAAGATCGGGGCTGCCTGGAGAAGCTGCCCCGGCACCCTGCCGGGAGGAGGAACCCCCTCCGGGAGACCATCCATAGCCATGGACGCCTCCCGGATGCGCCGTGAGTAGTCCCCCTTGGACCATGGGTCCGTGACCAGTAGCTATGTGATGAATCTCTCCCCCTTTTGTGCTTCCACTTTCGAGTCCTCGTGACCTGCCTCACATGATTGAGGCATCTATGTAATTTCTGCTGTTGCTATGCTGAGTTTGTGTGGATCTGATGGATTATGAGACTATGTTCAAATTGTGATGAGTAATATATTTGGTTCTTCTCTTTTATATTTTGTTCTTGAGTAAATTCTTGCATGTTCTCCATTGCGGTATTTGCTTTGGCCAAGTATTTGATTTGCAACTCCAAGAGAGAGTGTTATGCTCGATTGTGGGTTCAGCCCCTTGATGTCTAGCTTGAGTAACATAAACATGAGACTAGGGGATGTGTTGTTGCCACCAGGGATAAAACAACGGTGCTTGTACCTGCGGGTGCAAGGATTGTTTACTTTACACAAAGTTCTTTTAATGCAGTTGTCTGTTGCTTTGAGTTTACACTTTGGGTGGGATTCACAACTTAATACCATCGAGATGTTCTGGATAGATATCTCAAGGTGGATGATTCGTAGTAGATGCAGATGGATTTCGGTCTACTTACCTTGGCGTACTGCCCATTGCTTTTGAGCCCTTCCTTTCTTTGCAGCATAGTTAGCATTGCGGTGCCTTCATAATCCTGTCAATTGCCCAACTGTGATTTGTTTACCTCGCTAGCACTTTTATCGTCTTTTGGGAGAGAGACATCACTAGTGAAAATCACGGGACCCCGGTCCATCTTCACATTATTGTTCACACCCTCAATTTACTTTCAGCTTTTACTTTCCTTTGCAGCTTTTATCTCTTGCGTTGATCCTTTGTAAACGACAAGGCCGGAGGAACTGACAACTCCTATGTACTCGTTGGGAGCAAAGTTATTTGTTGCTGTGTGCAGGTCCACGACAACACCCTAGTCAGGAAGCAATTTTTGGCGACGTTGCCACCTACTTGTATCTCCTGAGTCCTACTGGTTCGATAACCTTGGTATCTTCACTGAGGGAAACTTGCTGCTGCACTGCATCTCAAACCTTCCACTTGGGGTAACCAACGAGGGGCGAGAAGCCCATCAAGCAAATTTCTGGCGCCGTTGCCGGGGATTCCAAGGCGGCAAAAGAGTGGTCCCGACAACCACCAAATTTCTGGCGCCGTTGCCGGGGACTCAAGTCTAGAAGATAGGGGAGTTGCACACTATCGTTTACCTTTGCTTTTTAGTCTGGTTAGTTTACCTTTCAGTTTTTACTTTTGTGTCCTTAATAAAAAATACCAAAAATAACTACTGATGCTATCTTCACCATGGGTGTGGAACCACCCAAATATGGTAGGATGGACATGTTTCACTTGGATCGTCTTCGATCAATTTGTTCTCGCGCTAAAAACCCAACCGACTTGGTTGAAGGAAAAATCATTGGATGAGCATGCTCATTATACGCGGCACCGACTATCTGAGAAAGGGAAACACTTATGGGATCAAATACAAGTTTCTTATTGCTATGCTGAGTGTTTATGCCACATTTATGATTTTACTTGTTGCTCTAATATAGAGCGTAAACACCTTCCTTTCCAATGTGAGTTCAATGAAAATGAGATCCTATCTTCTTATGCCAAAGGTGTTTATGATTACTTTGATGTTGAAAAGATTGAAGAGTTTGTTGCTTTTAAAGGTGCTTATGAGATTGCTTCTTTGATTGAAAAGTATTACGATACTATTCACAAGTCTGAAAACTTTGCTGTTCTTGCTTATTGCTTTGAGAATTATACTTCCAATGCTTATATTGAGGATTTTAAAAATAGAATGCTTGCTGCCCAAGAAGAGGCTAATGATTGCTATGAAGAGGAATCTTATGATTCCGAGGACTCACTTGATACTTCCCTTTCTGATGATTTTGATACTTGCTTTGTTGATGGCCATGATGCCACTATGGATGATGCTTACGGAGATGAACTTGCTATAGTTCCTCATGTTAAGCATGAAATTGTTGATATTGCACCCACACTTGATTGTCCTATTATCCTTTTGAAATCTCCAACTCATATTCCGGAGAACTATGCTTTTATTGAGGCGCAATGTGTTAGGATGCATTTATCTTATGTTCCTAAAAACCGTGTTGAAAACTATACACGTGTGCTTGTATGTCATGAACAACATGATTTATGTGATAGTTATATTCTTGATGTTGTTCATGATACCACTGAAAATTATTTTTAGAGAGGGAAGTTTGGTTGTAGAAACTTCCATATTACTAAAACACCTCTCTTCATGTTGAAAGTTCTGAAGTTGTTCTTTTTCGACCTTCCTATGCATGTCACTTTGTGCTTCTTTGATTTATTTTCTTACAAGATGCCTATGCATAGGAAGTGGGTTAGGATTAAATGTGTTTCATATTTGATTCTTGATTCTCTCTTTTGCTTCAAAATTCGTATTCTTATGAGAGCATCTTCTATAATCATTAAGCCTAGCTAATGGCTTTAAAGAAGCGCTTTCGGGAGGCAGCCCGCAACGAATTTAGGTTTTTATTTTTGATTTTGTTCTGTTCTTAGTGGTCTTGATGATTGTTACTACTGTAGCAACATCATTGTATCTTTACTTTTGAAGCTTTGTGCCAAGTTTAGCCTCAGATTGCAAGAAAGGTCAAAAGTTGGTGCTTGCTGTCTAGAAACAAATTCTGTCTGCTTGACGGAAAAATTCGGGATAAATCACCAGATCATCTTTTTGATCTGAATTTTTTTGGAAAAATGCTCCATACAATTACCTTTCATGCGTCTGTTCAAAGTTTTTCGATTTGATTTGCAGAAGTACCCCTAAAAAATTCGTTTCTATCTGTTGTTCTGTTTTTCACAGATTCTGCCACGTTTTGTCTCTCCTTACTTTTGCAAACCTTAAGCTTGCTTTTTATTTGCAAAAACTTTTTGGCAATCTTGAGAAACAGTATCTATTCAATATTATATTTATTTGCAGTAGAGGAAAATTATTTTATTAGGGTACTAACCTCTCTAATCAGCCTACAATGAGTTATATATGAAGAGAGTTTTCAAGTGCGCGATGGAAGGTGATGAAAGAAGATTCAGGAGTGTCAAACGCTCAAGCTTGGGGATGCCCATGTGCACCCCCAATAAATATTCAAGAAGACTCAAGCGTCTAAGCTTGGGGATGCCCCCGATGCATCCCCTTCTTCTTCAACAATCATCAGTTTGTCCCTCGTTGCACTATATTTTATCACTTCATGCGTTATGTGTTTTGCTTGGAGCGTCTCGCTCTTTACTTTTCTAGGTTTGTTTTGCTTTCTTTGCTGTAGTAACAAGTTAGACCCCAACTTACTCTTTTGTGTGGGAGAGATTCACGCTCCGTTTGAACTAGAACTCCTCATAGGATTTGCATGCCTATTCTTTTAGCTGTGAGCTGTTCTTTTTCTTTTCTTAGCTGCTGTTCTGTTTAGTTGTAGTGCTTTAGTTTTTCTAGAGATTTTCTTTTGTCTTAGGTTGAACTTTCTATAGGTTGCATGTTTTATCTTGTTAGAGAGTTTGCCTGTTGCACTGAGTTTTGTGTCTTGACTAGAAGTAGGTAGTTGAAGTTGCTTTTCTCTTTGTAGTAGTAACTTGCAATAGTTTTAAGGTATTGACTAGAGTAATGTTTGAACTTATGGTGTCAAGATCTCTTGCCTATTACTGATATATGTCGTATTTTGGGCAATCCGTGTGTTTTTCGAAAACCAAAAAATCCCTGTTGAGAACTCTAGCTACTAGATGGATCACTAACCTCTGGAGGGTTCGAATATTAGAGTACACTCACGTACCATGAGTCGAGGATGCGCAAGGATAACCAAACCCCCATAAACTCCTCCTCGGGGTACCTGTCTCTTTGTGAACCTCCTGATTAGATTGAGAGTTACCGATAATAAGTGCATGAGTTCTTCGGACTAATGTGAGTACTCGAAAGTTGACACTTCCACTCACCTATACTTTTTCTAGCCTCTTCGGTACCGTGCATTGCCCTTTCTCACCTCGAGAGTTGGCGCATACTTCGCCAGTGCATCCAAACCCTTGGCATGATACGCTCTGTCATCATAAGCCTCCTTATATCTTTCCTCAAAACAGCCACCATACCTACCTACAAGGCGTTTCCATAGCCTTTCCGAGATACATTGCCATGCAACATCCACCTTCTCATGACTTGATCCTCATGTCATACATGCTACTTGCTTGATCGATGAGCCGCATGCTAGTTGGGCCTTGCCCTAATCATTGCTACATGACGCGCTAGTATCATTGCATATCCTGCTATCCTGGCAGAGGCATACATTTGCATTATGATAGTTACATTTTCTTTATGTGAGTACCTTTGTAAAGTGTGAAAGATCTCCTATATTCTTGTAAAATATAGAGTATTGCCCCTAAAGTGAGGAAAATATCCCAAAGAGGACAAAATCAAAAGATCCCAAAGAGGACAAATGAGAGTTAAATAGAAAGAGCCATTGAGGCCACCAAAAAAAATAAAAATAAAAAAGAGAAAAAGAAAAATAAAAAGAGAGAAGGGGGCATACTACTATTCTTTTGAGAGATCCACACTAGTACTTCATCTTCTATCCCTTGTACTCCATAGAGATCATCATCATGCATATAGCTATGTGGGGACCCTTCACACTATATAACTTGGCTTGTATATTCCAATGATGAGCCTCCTCAAACGAGCTCTAGGTCTTCTTGAGCAAGCAAGTTAGATGCACCCCCACTAGTTCCCTTGGAGAGATTTTAGCTCACATGTGCATCCGTTGTATGGCAATCCCTACTCCTCACATCATATCTATCATATGGCCTTCTCTCGCCTATGATTGTCCTCATTGATGTGAGACTTTCACACCTTTTTGTCTTCCTCCTCCACCTTCTTTTTGTTTCGCCTTTTAGGTGTCAACTTTCTTGCTCACGCTCATCCATTGCATGAGTGCTCAAAATATCGAAAGGGAGTGGATCAATTTGACTTGTACCTGGCTAGTGGTCTGGGGACGAGTCCAGATAAGAATCCAAAGGAGACCAAGTGTGAAACTTTAGTAGATAGTTGTTCTCAACAACCTTTTTTTCTCTTTCTTCCCAGTCCCTTGCTTGCTCGCAAACACCATTTGGAGACATTTGAGTCATCAGGGCATGGACGCCCGTTGTTGGTTGTCACATGGGGCGGGTCGGTGCGGCTGTCGAGCCCAGCGCCAGGACATGAGTGGACGTCGCTGTCGCCTGCATGGCGCGGGTCAGCGGGGTCACGGCCTGGAGACATCACTCGCGCGGGGCTCGAGGGGAGGAAATCACACCCCTCCGCAAGTGGAGAGGAGGGCCCCCAACCAGCCACCCGACCAAAAGGGCAGACAGTACTGGCGACGTCAGGGCGGGCAGGCTGGGCCAGGGAATCTCCATGGGAGGATGCGCTCGGATCTTATATGGCCACCGGTTCTACTGGTGATTCCTGCATAAAATCATAGGAGTTTTTTGCACATTGTTCAACAGATTCAGCCACATCAGTGTTAGGTAAACTGGAAATTGACACATGCCCATCATGATCATCCTGAGGAACATATGTGGAAGGATTAAGAAGTATAGATGGAAGGAGCACAAGTTCGGCACGAAGTTGAGCGCCGACATTAGGATGTAGGGTGGAGAAAGGAAAAATGTGTTCATTGAAAGCAACATCACGAGAAATATAAACGCGACCAGTGGAGACATCAAGACACTTGTATCCTTTATGCATGGTACTGTATCCAATAAAAACACATTGTTTGGATCGAAACTCGAGTTTGTGCTTGTTAAAGGGGCGAAGATTAGGCCAAACCGCACAACCAAAAATCTGAAGAAAGGAATAGTTAGGTTTGGTATGAAAGAGACGTTCTAAGGGAGTTTGGTTGTTTATAACTCGACTGGGGACACAATTGATAAGGTAGATAACAGTCAAGAAAGCTTCATCCTAAAATTTTAGTGGCATTGATGCATAAGCAAGAAGGGAGAGGCCAACTTCGACAATATGTCTATGCTTGCGTTCAGCGGAACCATTTTGTTGGTGAGCATGGGGACATGACACATGATGAGTAATGCCAATGCGAGCAAAAAATTGATTCAACTTCTGGTACTCTCCGCCTCAATCAGTTTGCATAGCAATAAAGGGAATATGCCCGAGAGGCAATAATAAAGTGGTTATTATCTTATTCCATGTTTATGATAAATGTTTATTTTCATGCTATAATTGTGTTAACCGGAAACGTTAATACATGTGTGTTTAATAAACAGAGAAAAGGTTCCTAGTAATGCCTCTCTTTATACTAGCTTGTTGATTAACGGATGATCAAGGTTTCCTGATCATGAACATTGGATGTTATTAATAACAAGGTCATGTCATTGGAGAATGATGTGATGAACATACACCCACAGTAGTTATAGCAATACGATCATGTCATCAAGTTTCTATTGCTGTATCAAACTTTCACGAAGTAACCCTAATCCTTAGACCATGAGATCACGTCAATCACTGACACCGGAAGAGTACTTTGATTCCATCAAACGTCACACCGTAACAGGGTGATTATAAAGGTGTCGTTGGGTACTTGGAAAGTGTTAGTTGAGGCTCGTGGATCAAGAGTGGGATTTGTCCATCCAGATGACGGAGAGATATACTCTGGGCCCTCTCGGTGATATCACATTGACATCGCTTGCAAGCACGTGACTGGCTCACGAGGATGTTATATCACGGAACGAGTAAAGAGTACTTGTCGGTAACGAGATCGAACTAGGTATGGATGATACCAAATGATCGGATCTCGGACAAGTAAAATATCGCGAGACAAAAGGAATTGGTTACGGAGTTTTGGTTCACACGATCACTAGTTCATCGTTGAGTAAGTGGGAGTCATCATGGATCTCCAGATCCCGCTGATGATTATTGATCAGAGAAGAGTCTCTGTCATGTCCATTTTATTCACGAACCGTAGGGTGACACACTTAAGGATTCGTTGACGCGTTTGAGTGGATACGGAACGCCAGAGAATATACTGGACAGCACATGGACTGTTTTGATAAAACTGCTGGAATAGTTTCGGTATATCAAAATAGTGCAAGGGGATAATTGTTAATGTGTTCATTGAATGAAGTGTTCATCAATGAAGTACTCATTAAATGAAGTGTTCATTAATTTGAGTGACATTAAACAAGATAATTAAAAGTGTTTTAATGTGATAAACTCTTGGAATTTTGAGTGGAGAATTATGGAAGTTATGGGAATAATGTGTGACCCTTTGTTTTTGTGAGTGGAGAGTCCACCCACATGATGAGGGGAGAGGTGGGGGCACCTCTTGGGGCGTGCTACCCCTTGGGGGCTGCCTCCCCCTCCTATATATAGATGGGTGGAGACCCCTCTACACACTCATTCCTCCATCTCTCATATGCCCTTTGGTTGGCATCTTCCTCCCCTTGCTAGCTGATCCAGTTTCACGAGTACGGTGCTTAGGCGAAGCCCTGCTCAAGATCTTCTCTACCACCACCACCACTATGTTGTAGTGCTGCTGGAGTTCCCGAGGATCCACTACTTCCGCTGCCCAACTGGAGCAAGGGGCGGAGGTCGTCGCTGATCCGTACGTGTGACCGATTACGGAGGCGCTGCCCGTTTGTGGCGCCCATCTTCATCACGACCTTGAGGTCGGCAAGTGATCGACTACATCACCCACGAGAATCGTTCTCGTTAAAGCTTTTTGGTCTTCGAGGGTGAGTCCTTCTCAAACCGTTACAAGTTATCTCCTAGATGTGATCTTGGCAGTTGCAATCGTAGGAAATTTTTTTGTTTTCTATGCAACGAACCCTTCAGTGGTATCAGAGCCTCGTCTATGCGTAGATGCTTTGTACGGTTAGAACACATAGAGATGTGGGCATTGATCCTCTAGTTGTTACCCTCTTTTGTGCACTTGTTCATATTGCGGCAATGTTGGATTGAAGCGGCCCTAAGCGCAGATTGCGTGTCACGCTTGACATACGGCTTGTACCGTATAAAGTGGCTTTGGGGGTGTCTGTTTCTCTAACATTAGTGATATGGCATTTGCAACGGAGGGCCCTGGAAAGGGACGAAAAGAAACAACTATCAACGTTGTGGTTCTTGTCCGTAGGTAAGATCGGTTCTTTCCTAGGAAGCCCAAAACCACGTAAAATTTGCAAAGATAATTTAGAAGCGTCTAACTTGTTTTTGCAGGGCATGTGATGTGATATGGTCATTGTTACAAAATTGTTGTATGAAATGAGATTTATTGTAAACAACCGGCAGGAGCCATATGGTTGTGTTTTTCCTTTTTAAGGCCTGCGTGCTGTAGATATATCCATGAGATATATTGTAATGGAGAAGGACGACGATGGTGGTGGCGCCATGGACCTTGGTGCCGCGCCGGTGGCATGATGGAGATCATACCAAGACGCACAAGATGGAGATCTAATGCGAGAAGGACCATATCATATCACATTATCCATGCATGTGATGTTTATCCTTTTATGCATCTTATTTTGTTTAGTTACGATCATGATCGCTTCGGTAGCATTATAAGATGATCCCTCTCACTTAATATCAAGATAATTATATGTTCTTCCTTAGTATGCACCGTTAAGAAAGTTCGTCGTTTCGAGACACCACGTGATGATCGGGTGTGATAGACTCTACGTTCGCATACAACGGGTGTTTTCAAGCCTAGCATGTACAGACATGGCCTTGAAACACATGCAAATACTAAGGTTCTACTTGGCGAGCCTAGCATGTACAGACATGGCCTCGGAACATGGACCGAAAGGTTAAGCACGAGTCATATGGATGATATGATGAACCATATTGAGATGCTCGCCATTGCAGCTACACCGCCTCACGTGATGATCGGTCGTGGTGTAGTGAATTTGGTTCGTGTAATCACCAAAGACGACTCGAGGGATGTTGTTTTTGAGTGGGAGTTAGATGAACTCATTTTATCATGAACTAAATCAAAGTGAATTTGCATAGTTCGTTGTAGTCATTGGCATTTGTTTACTACCTTTGCGCTTAGCTATAATTGAGATAATAGAACTATAGAATTCTGGATATTTAACTTTACGGACTGGTACCGTATTGTTTGAGTGTCAATCTAAAGTTTAAAGTCTTATTGCAAACTTTAGCAAACCTTGCTTGCTCCATGAAGTTTAATAATGTGTATTAAATCGAGAGTAACAATTCCAGTGTTAGTGTCTAAGTATCACACTTGCCTCCATGATCCTTGATATTCAAATGTTGTTTGTTATTATCAAGGTTATCTAGGAGCTGAAAGGATTGTTTCAGAAACTATCATGTGTGGAAGATATAGCGATATCTGAAACAATGTTTAGTTGCAATGTGATAGAGTAAAATTTAGTGAGAAACATGTTCTCATATTGTATGAGAATTTGTGAAGGTTGGAGACACTATGTGTCCTAATCTCTCAAAAAGGTTTTGGGAACTAATATTGTACTCACAGTTTGTCCCTATGAGCTATGGTAGTTTTGTCATGAAAGTTGTCATGATAGGATGAATGGAAGATGTAGGTAAAATGTTTACTACACTATAAGATTACTAAAGAATGGAATTTGGAAGAACACCAAACATTTGATGACGGTGATCTACATCAAAGTGAGAATCAAAGGGTGTTAGTATTTGACTAACACACTTTGGATTATGTGTCATATGAATGGTGCCACAAGTGATGTTGATAAATTCTTCTAAAAAGGAAAGGAATTGCTGAAAGAGGATCTAAAAAATATTTTGGCGAAAAAGAAAAAGGAAAAGACTGGAAATGTCCAGCTCGGGTATATAGATGATATACATGTTATGGGTATATTCATTGCTTGTTAAACAGTGTGATTCATGAGTATTGGATACTGATTGGTTGGTATGAAGTGTCATACGGAACAACGCAATACAAGAGTTGCAATGGCCTGAGTAACTAGCAAATGAATATGGGATGATTCTCATCAAGAACAAAATAAAGTGTTATTGTGTTTATCGTTGGAATTAAACCTAGCCTTCAAGATTTATTTGAATAATTGTTATTCTGTTCTGGTGTTATACGAACAATAGTTGTTCAAATTATCACCATATTCATAGAAGATGGATGAACTCTATAAATCTTGTTGGAGAAATCACATCCATAATAACTGATGCTAAACATGTCGCAAGACAAATGATTAGAAGATCACTTATGAGTGACACCACCGTTTGAATCATATTGGAAAGAAACACATGAAGAAACTCCATGGTAAATTTTGGAGTCTTTTGATTTTGAATCAATTGACGGTTGTGAGAAATTTCTAGAGATGATTGAAACACCGTTTAAATCATATTGGAAAGATAACATGAAGAAACTCCATGTTGGTGGAATTTTGGAGTCTTTTGATTTTGAATCAACTGACGCTTGTAAGAATTTCCTAGAAATGATTGAAACTCCGTTCATAGGCCAAAGAAGGACGGACGACTAACTTATTGGACATTATACATGTTGATGTGTATAGTTCATTATGTGTAGCCATGTGTGGTGGGTCTTATAACTTCATATACTTTAACCAAGGATTTGAGTGGATATATGTGTATATTTACTTGATAAGGAAGAAGTATGAAATGTTTGAAAATGTTCAAATAAATTTCAAGATGAAGTGAAAATGATTGTAACGAGAAAATAAGAGTTTATGATTGGATCATAAAAGAAGATTTTTGAGTTAAAAGTTTAGCAAATGCCTGAGAGTTTAGGAATCGTTCCAAAACTTGCATTTCCTGAAACACCATAGGAGTATGGAGTGTTCGAGAGATGTAATCAAACCTTGTTTGACATGGTAAGGATCAAAGGTGTTATTTATAAAATTGCCATTATATTTTAAGGATTAAGCTTTAGAGACTACCGCTTTTCACTGAAAAGAGCGCCATCGAGATCCGTTGAAATGACACCATATAAGTTATGGAATGGGATAAAACCCAATTTGTCTTTTCTTAAATTTTGGTATGCAAGGCATATGTAAAATGTTTACAACCAAAGTCGGATAAAGTACGTCTTTGTAGGTTATCCCAAAGTAACCGTTGGGTATTCCTCCAGAACACTAAAGACAAAAGTTTTTTTGTGGCTAAGAGCATCAAGTTTCTTGAGAAGGAATTTTTGCGAAAAGTTAAGTGGGAGGACAGTAGAACTTCGATTAGGTTGTTGAACCTAAGCTTTATGTGCTAAGTGGCGCAGCGCCGGAAAGTGTCCCGGAAGCGGCCGCAATGCTCTTGGCTCCCGTGTCCCAAAGGTTGTGGTCACGGCGATCTAAGTTCCTATTGAACTGCGTAGTTCGGATAATCGATCAAATAGTAAGATTTGAGATTGAATCATTGTTATTTGATAATAATGGACCGACTACATGCAAAGAAGCGATGATGGGCCCTGACTCCGTCAAAATGGCTAGAAGCTATAAAATCCGTGATAGTTCCATACACGAGAAACCAAGTTTCTGAACTTGGAAGACCCTCTAGATACCGTGTTTGGATCTATAAAGAAACAGACGTGGATGTTCTCACATCTATGAAATATTCGACATATCGTTAAAATGGTTTACGATTATGTTCAAAGAGTTGGCTATGACAAGATTTGATCTTTCATAACGATATTTAGTCTGGATGGATTATTGTAGCAACCACTACATATGCTAGTTTTGGTATATGGTAGTTGAACAAATAGAACAACGTTCTTCTAATAGAATGGTTACCTAAGACGTGTACAGGATACGGTCCAAAGGGTTCTGTTAATTCAAAGGATGCTAAAATAGCATGCAAATTTCAATGGTTGAAATAAGAATTCACGGAGTTGGAATCTTCATCATGATGAAATTGTTAAAACATTTAGTTTCATCAGAGACGGTGAAGATGCTTGCTTTTGCAAGAAATTAAGTGGGAGCGCTGAGACATATTTCTAATACATTATGTAGAAGACATATTGTTGATTGGAAATGATGTATATTTTATTGACACGGGTGAAGTTTCATTGAAAATTTGATTTTAATGGAAGATTTGGGCAAAACCAGTATATTGGGCTAATATGGTCTATATATATAGATTGAGGTGCTAATATGGTTGGGCCGAAGTACATATATGAAATATTGAATAAGTTCAATATGGAAACGACGAGAAAAGTTCTTGCCGCATGGAAAAGGTTGAAGCGAGATTCAAGTGTTTTGACACTTGGTGAGTAAAATCACATGAATGATTTGATCAATCATGTACACCATGATATGTACAATTCCAGAATGTCCTATGCTCTAAATGTTATGAGCATATACCAGAATGATTCATAAGATGATCATTGGACAATAGTAAAGATATCCTTACGTGCTTTGGAAGGACTAAGAATATATATTATGTATGTTGGACAATAGTTCATTGTAAAGTGTTACATTGATACTAGTTTTGTCGCAAGATACAATCTAAATTTATCTCAATTTTGGCGGTATGTTAAGGTGGCAAAATGTAATGGAAGAAAGTTCCATGATAGATTTGGAATAGTTCCAAATGGATTTGGATGAGTTCCAAAGTTAAGACATTTTAACGAATACTACAACGAAAGGCTAAGTATATGACTGCTCTAGCAGCAGCAAAGGAGGGCATTTGTGTCAAGAAGTTTGTTTGAAAAACTAGGTGTAGTTCCAAGCGAGCTAATACTATGAAGATCTATTGTACGACAATAGATTCAACATGTTTTGAGCTCAAGGGACTAAGGTCTCACCGGAGGACCAAATTTATGCAATGCCATCTCATTAGTGAATGAGTGATGCGTAGAGACGCAAAGAAATGCAAATACACACGGACCTGAAGTGTCAGATCTGGAGATTAGGTTTACCACTAGCAATGCGTATGGATAACAACTGAATGCCATAGGTGTTGGATGCGCAAGTACCAAACTAGATTATTGACTCTACTGCAAGTGGGAGACTAAAGGGAATATGCCCGAGAGGCAATAATAAAGTGGTTATTATCTTATTCCATGTTTATGATAAATGTTTATTTTCATGCTATAATTGTGTTAACCGGAAACGTTAATACATGTGTGTTTAATAAACAGAGAAAAGGTTCCTAGTAATGCCTCTCTTTATACTAGCTTGTTGATTAACGGATGATCAAGGTTTCCTGATCATGAACATTGGATGTTATTAATAACAAGGTCATGTCATTGGAGAATGATGTGATGAACATACACCCACAGTAGTTATAGCAATACGATCATGTCATCAAGTTTCTATTGCTGTATCAAACTTTCACGAAGTAACCCTAATCCTTAGACCATGAGATCACGTCAATCACTGACACCGGAAGAGTACTTTGATTCCATCAAACGTCACACCGTAACAGGGTGATTATAAAGGTGTCGTTGGGTACTTGGAAAGTGTTAGTTGAGGCTCGTGGATCAAGAGTGGGATTTGTCCATCCAGATGACGGAGAGATATACTCTGGGCCCTCTCGGTGATATCACATTGACATCGCTTGCAAGCACGTGACTGGCTCACGAGGATGTTATATCACGGAACGAGTAAAGAGTACTTGTCGGTAACGAGATCGAACTAGGTATGGATGATACCAAATGATCGGATCTCGGACAAGTAAAATATCGCGAGACAAAAGGAATTGGTTACGGAGTTTTGGTTCACACGATCACTAGTTCATCGTTGAGTAAGTGGGAGTCATCATGGATCTCCAGATCCCGCTGATGATTATTGATCAGAGAAGAGTCTCTGTCATGTCCATTTTATTCACGAACCGTAGGGTGACACACTTAAGGATTCGTTGACGCGTTTGAGTGGATACGGAACGCCAGAGAATATACTGGACAGCACATGGACTGTTTTGATAAAACTGCTGGAATAGTTTCGGTATATCAAAATAGTGCAAGGGGATAATTGTTAATGTGTTCATTGAATGAAGTGTTCATCAATGAAGTACTCATTAAATGAAGTGTTCATTAATTTGAGTGACATTAAACAAGATAATTAAAAGTGTTTTAATGTGATAAACTCTTGGAATTTTGAGTGGAGAATTATGGAAGTTATGGGAATAATGTGTGACCCTTTGTTTTTGTGAGTGGAGAGTCCACCCACATGATGAGGGGAGAGGTGGGGGCACCTCTTGGGGCGTGCTACCCCTTGGGGGCTGCCTCCCCCTCCTATATATAGATGGGTGGAGACCCCTCTACACACTCATTCCTCCATCTCTCATATGCCCTTTGGTTGGCATCTTCCTCCCCTTGCTAGCTGATCCAGTTTCACGAGTACGGTGCTTAGGCGAAGCCCTGCTCAAGATCTTCTCTACCACCACCACCACTATGTTGTAGTGCTGCTGGAGTTCCCGAGGATCCACTACTTCCGCTGCCCAACTGGAGCAAGGGGCGGAGGTCGTCGCTGATCCGTACGTGTGACCGATTACGGAGGCGCTGCCCGTTTGTGGCGCCCATCTTCATCACGACCTTGAGGTCGGCAAGTGATCGACTACATCACCCACGAGAATCGTTCTCGTTAAAGCTTTTTGGTCTTCGAGGGTGAGTCCTTCTCAAACCGTTACAAGTTATCTCCTAGATGTGATCTTGGCAGTTGCAATCGTAGGAAAATTTTTTGTTTTCTATGCAACGAACCCTTCAAGCAAGAATTTTGCGATCAAAAAGACATTCAACATGAGCTTGAAATTCATGAAATTTTTGGAACACATCAGATTTATGCTTGAGAAGAAAAATCCAACTAAACTTGCTAAAATCATCAATGAAACTGACATAGAATTTTTGCCGACCAACAGAAACATGCCCAGGGCCCCATAAATCCGAAAAAATGAGCTCTAAAGGAGCTTTAGACACACTAGTTGAACGAGGATACGGTAACTGATGGCTTTTGGCCATTTGACATGCATCACAAACAAGATGATGATCTGTTTTATTGGACACTGGAAGATTACTGCTACGTAAAATTTGCTGAACCACTGGAAAAGACGGATGACCTAGACGCCTATGCCACCGAGATGTGGATGGTTTGGTTACTCCAAGAATTTGACGTCCATGTTCCTCTGGCGTGCCGGAGATAGGATAGAGTCCCTTTTTACTCGGACCTTGAAGGAGTGTTCGCCCCGTTTCCTGATCCTTAAGAGAGAAGAATTCGGGGTAAACAACAAGATATGAATGATTATCTTTAACAAGATGATGAGCAGAAATCAGGTTTTTGGCACGAGGAACATGAAGGACATTGTTCAATTTGAGAGATTCATGAGGAGTGGGAAGGATTGCATGACCAACATGTGTAATATCCTTGACCACTAGCCGTGTGGATTTGTTCCGGGCCGGTGTAGCGATCACGGACGGCAAGCTTCTCCAATTCACCGGTTACATGATTTGATGCGTCGGTGTCGAGGTACCAGTTGGTATCCACCCCATATGAAGAAGTGACTGCGTTTGCGGATTTGTCAGTCTTGCGCTTGGGATTGTTGTTGAAGGACTTGTCGAAGCGTTTCTTGCACGACCAGGCAGCATGGCCATCACATTTGCACAATTGGCAACAGGACCATGCCCCATGCCCTTCTCTCTTCCAGATTTGACAGATGAGAGGCTCTCCTCCAGGATAGGGCGCCCCCCCACCTGAAGGATTGCCACTGCCTCCTGAAGGAGTCCCGCCACCAGCCGGGCGAGACAAGGGACCTCCGCCGCGGTGGAACCCGCCCTTGGAGGCGAGGTTGATGGAGAGTGCGCCGGTGCTGGCGCCGTTCTGGGACTCGATGCGTGCCTCCGCCGAGAGGAGGAGATCAAGGAGTTCCCCGAGACCGATCTGGTGATCGGCGGCGGCGCGGATGCTGATGGCGGAGAAAAACAAGTTGTAGTCAGGATCTAGCCCATGCAAGATCGAAGAGACTACTTCATCTTCATCCACGGGCTTGCCCGTTGCCGCCAGTTCATCTGTGATCCCCTTCATCTTGGAGAAGTAGGCTGATGCAGATAGGTCCCCCTTGCGGGTGTTGCCGAGGGAGCCACGCAATTGGAAGACACGCGCCCGCAACTGGGAGGAGTAAAGTTGGAGTAGCCTCTCCCAGACCGCATGAGTGCTTGCAAGATCATGAACCTGAAGCAGGACCTCCCGAGAGAGAGAGAGAGAGAGGCAAACAAAAACGACATCAGTTGCTGGTCCTGCGTATACCATAGAACATAAGCGGGATTAGGAGATTCCTTGATCACCTTCGTTCCCGAGACCTCCGTCTCCGAGGTCAGCACAGAAGGGGGCGCCGCCATGGAACCATCAAGGTACCCCATGAGCCCAGCAACCTTGACGTGGGGAAGAACCTGCGCCTTCCACACCAAAAAATTGTCACGGGAGAGCTTCTCCGTGATGGTATGACCTACAGCAGCGAGGGAGGGGATAGCCATGGCAGAGGAGGAGGAGCTCGACATGGGGGAGAAGGAAAGGCTCTATACCATGTAAAAAGAGGGATGGAAGCGTATGCCTTCGAGCAGTGACGCGTACGTGTTAAATAAGGAAAACATATTACAAGTTTGTTGATGTCGTTGTGATCTTCCTACGCCAGCTATACAAGATAAGAACAGATCACAACAACCTCAGATACAACACACGTACGCCACCCTCCACCCTAACTAATGTACAATACGTACATAACGAGTTGTGTTTGACACACGCCATCGCCTAAAAGGAGTACGACTTTGCCGACGAGCGGTAAAGAGTTGCCTACACCCGCTTCAACCTCGACACTCGAGGAGGAGCGGCAACCTCAGGTGTTCTCAAGCGAACTCCGGCAACCTCTGGAGACCCTCTATTTAGATGTTTTTTTTCAGTGTTTCTATGCTTCGGCAAAGTTCCGGCTATGATTTATACCTTGAATTTATCTATTTTTAAATTTATAAATACAGTGTATCAATGTGACTATGTCCATTTCATATTGCATAATCGCCTAGAGTTGAAAGAACTGCCCCTAGCTCCGGATAAGACGCGGCTCAAGATTTCCCACTTTCATCTAGTCCACTGTCCAAACCAGAAAATCACAGGCCACGAACCAAAGCAAGACCAGAAGAACTCTCCAATGGCGACGGCGAGAAGGGTGGTCCTCGTCCCGGGCCAGAGCATAAGCCACCTCACGCCCATGATGGAGTTCGCCGCGGTCTGCCTCCGTCGCGGCCTCGCCGTCACCGTCGTCGTCCCGGACCCAACCAACTCCTCTCCGACTTTCCGCAACACCATCGGCCGGTACGCCTCCCGGCTCCCCTCCCTCTCCGTCCACTCCCTCCCTCCCCCTCCCGCCAACCACCACTCCCTCGACGCCGCGCATCCCTTCATCCGCATGCAGGCTGCCTTCCGCTCGCAGGCACCCGGCCTGCGAGACTTCCTCCGCAGCCTCCCCGCCGTCCATGCGCTCGTGGCCGACATGTTCGCCGCCTGCCTCCTCGACGTCGCCGCGGAGGTCGGCGTCCCGGGGCTCCTCTTCTACTGCACGGGCGTCGCCAACCTTACCGTCTTCCTCGAACTGCCTTCGTTTTGCTCCGGGAGCGGAGTAAACTTGAAAGATCTCGGCGACGCGCCCGTGTCGTTCCCCGGCGTGCCCACGATGCCGGCTTCTCACTTGGTCGACGCGGTGCTAGACAGAGGGACTCACCTGTACGCCGCTGTGCTGGACGTGTTCGGTCGAATGGCGGCAGCGCGCGGCATTCTGGTGAACACCTTCGAGGCGCTAGAGAGCTCGGCGGTGGCGGCGATTAGAGACGGGCGCTGCCTCGGCGACGGCGCCGCCCCGCGGGTCTACTGCGTAGGCCCGTTGATCGCGGAAGGAGGCGCAGCGGAAGAGGAGGAGAGGCACCCATGCCTCCCATGGCTGGACGCGCAGCCCGAGAGCAGCGTCGTGTACATCTGCTTCGGCAGCCGCTGCACGGTCTCGCCGGAGCAGATCGGGGAGATGGCCAAGGGGCTCGAGAAGTCCGGGCACAGGTTCTTGTGGGTGCTGCGTGCGCCTCCCGCCTTCGCGGCAGCCGCCGGCGAGCCGGACGCGGCGCTGTCTCTCCTCCCCAAGGGGTTCTTGGCCCGGACCGCGGGCAGGGGCCTCGTGGTGACCGCGTCCTGGGTGCCACAGATGGATGTGCTGCGTCACGCGTCCACCGGCACCTTCGTAACGCACTGTGGATGGAACTCGACGCTAGAGGCGGCGGCCGCCGGCGTGCCGATGGTGTGCTGGCCATTGGAAGCCGAGCAATGGATGAACAAGGTGTACATTGTGGAGGAGATGAAGCTCGGCGTGGCGGTGAGAGGGTATACCGAACCCGGGGTGCTTGTCTCGGCCAGCAATGTTGATGCGACGGTGAGGCAGATCATGGACACGGAGTCGAAAGGACGTCGAGCGGTCGTGGAACGGGCCATGGCGGTGAAGGAGAGCGCCGCCACGGCATGGACGGAATGTGGCTCCTCTTCCGTCGCGTTCGCCGAGTTCGTGAAGCAGATGGAGTAAGAGAACATCGGCGGCAGCAACTGCTGTGCTCAGGCGACGGGTAAGGAGGATCTGTAAACTGCACATTGCATTAGTGCGCACCATTTGTGAACTAACATGAATAGAGAGTGCGATGTATTGATGATCTATAACATTTTGGCATGATGTACAATCATCTCATTATCTTGGAGATGACCACATTATGTTTTCCTACTATCCTTGTTTTTCAGGTTCCTATACCCGTGAGTCTTTGAGATTTCCGCCTATATAGGGGAGGATGTTGGCAAGAACGGGATTTTTTCTTTTAGCTGGCAAGAATGGATTTTGACGTTATGTGGTGCAAATGACGACAACGTTGTTTCATTTGCGAGGTCATAAACTCACAATTCAGTGGCTCTTGTTTGGCCGTCTGTTTCCATGTCTTTACTATACAGATAAGAACACCCATCAAAATTATCGTGGTCCAAGCGACCTGTGGGTAGCTCCGAGGCTGGTCGTCTTACAACAACTCCAACGCAGCGATGTAAAGAGATATACTCTCTTCCTATTGAAATATAGATCTTTGTATATTTCGATGACAATAAAAAAAATGCAGAAGTCACCCCCTAATGTCACATTCAGGAAAGACTTAATCGGTCCAAAACTAACATCTTGGAACGCTTTGCTAGCACGGTTAGCGGTAGTGCAGCTGTCACAAGGTCACGGTGTGTTTCGATGAAATCTCAATAGGAATGGAAAATTCTCTGTGGATTCTATGTATAGGGCGCTTGTCCAACCTGAAATACCAGTCGATAATAATAATAAAATATGGCAAATGAAGATACCTCTAAAGATTAAAGTCTTCCCATGGTATCTTCAAAAATGTATCATTCTAACGAAAGACAATCTTGTCAAGCGCAACTGGCAAGGGAGTAAGAAATGTGTTTCATATGCTCATGATGAGACAATAAAACATCTATTCTTCACCTGTAAGGTTGCACATTCTATTTGGTCAGCTATCCAAATGGCTTCAAACTTATATCAACCCACATCCGTTGCTAATATCTTTGGCAATTGGCTGAACGGGATAGATAGTAAGCTTAAAACCATTCTTAGGGTAGGAGCGTTCGCCGTAATATGGTCGCTCTGGCTTTGTAGAAATGACAAGATCTTTTCTGATAATTTTTTTACTTCTCTGCAGGTTCTTTATCGATGCACGGGTATTCTCCGTTCGTGGTCCATCTTACAACAGGTGAATATCGAGACCTTTGTATGGAGGCGTGTGCACGACTGAAAGCGGTGGCGAGGGATATTTTTACCCAACATGGGTGGCCGCGTGACTTACGCATAGTTCTTCTTTGTATCCTGTCGCATACTCTTTTATTTTTCGGGTTTGGTGACTTGCGGTTGTGTGCATCTTAGTTATGCAGAGGCCGGGTGTACTTACTTAAACTTTGAGTAATAAAACCCTTTATCCAAAAATTGTATATTTTAATACAGAAGAAATAAGATTTATCTTTTTTGTTTATTTCAATCAGGCGTAAGGACGGATGTATCTGCCCTTTCTCTTTAGGATCGCGGTCGCTTAACGCGATCGACACATTTCAGAAAAAATGCGTATTAAAAAAATGAAATATGTATTAAAAAAATGACCATTGCATATATATTAAGTAAAACAGGGTCAAAACGATCCAAAGTTCACTTTACATTGATAAAGTGATAAATTTAAACTTAAAAATTTAAAAATTCTGCGTCGTCGTCTAGGCTTCATCGCCACCGTTGCCGTTGTTGCTCTTGTCGTCGTCGTCCATCAGATCGACGAAGCGGGTGGCTCCGCCCATGGGAGCTAGCTAGCATGGTCGCCTGCTGGGTCGCGTGTGCTGCCCTCCTCGACGTCGATGACAATGATGGTGGTGTGTCGCTGACCATCGGCTGGTGTGCTGCCTCGTACTTCACGTTCATCTCGCGGTCCGTGAAATTACCGAGTGTACGCCTCCTGAATGAGGTGCTCCTCCTCGGCGCCCATGATGTACCATGGCACTAGCGACATCTACGACGCCACGGGAACCTTGGTGACAAAGTCCCAAGCGTAGTCCCAATCCTCCTCGACAGGCGGTGCTGGTGGCGGGGGCGGCAACACGTATTGGGGTAGCAATGGCGGTGGTTCATCCATGTTGTCGGCGATGGCCGCATCAAGCCCTGACCACCACAATTTCTCCTCGGTGGAGAGCTCCATGGCGCACGTCACCGCGGCCTCCTCCTCGGCCACATGCCGCTGGAACTTGGCCCCCTCTGCGACGTCCTCCAGTGCCACCACAGGAGGAGGGAGGTTGGCGGGCCTGACCCGTTGCACCCGGCGATGACGCATCTCCCGCACCAGGTTGGGCGGCACGGGCTCAGGCACCACCCATTGGGAAGATAGATGTTTAGCCACGGTAGCGAGCACACATATTCCCATTAGTGTTGGGATTGGTGCGCTGACACATATATGCGGTTGCACGCCGGCCGTGGAGACAGAGGAGATGGTGGGGCGGCGGCTGGAAGAGCCCGATGCCTCGTGGTCGGTGCGGTTCTTTCCCGGCCATTTATTCATCGCGGCAGCGCTCGGGGTCGTGCTCGCGGTGGGGCTCGAGATCTAGAGTTGCCGGCTAGGAGGGGGCAACTCGGTGGTAGGGATAGGATAGGATAGAGACAACCATAGGGTCTCGGTCACCATTTAAAAAGACGCATATAGAGGCCGTCATGTGGGCCATGGGCGGGCGCGTGGTGGTGCTAGGGGGATGCGAACGAACGTGCGCCGCGTCCGCTCGTTGCCCCGCTGACGCAAACTCGACGCATTTTTGCACCGAGTTTGCGCCAGCGCGGACACTAAGTGAACGTACGAACGCAAATTTTAACGGTTGCGTCCGCGTGTTGGGCACAAATCTAGGCCTTCTAGAACGCAAACGGACCGAAGGGAACTAAATGCGGCTGCGGGTTGGAGTTACACTTAACTAGTATAGAGAAATCTTATGGTTAGAAAAGAATTAAAGAAAACAATGTGTATCTTAAATCTCTATGCATTTAAAAAATTAAGATATTTACATAGAAGTGTATATCCACCAATTCTTTTATCCTTTAGTCCCTATACTTTCTCCTATCCTTCGAGGGATCCCATAAATTTTAAGTGATCAAACATTTTGACACATAGTCTTTCCCTCAAAACTTATCTCCGTAAGTTCATTTCAAACTCAAATTTGTATTGGATTCATTGCATACTTACAATAGCATTGTGTGATTGCGGGAAACATCTTATCTCGATGGGGGCATGCGTTGTGTGTTAAATACACATGGCATATCCCTGAATAAGCATACATAATTCGTTGAGATTGCATCTTGAATAAGCATACATAATTCGTTGAGATTACATCTTGATTGTCAAGCAAAATGAGAGAGAGAGAGATACACGATTATAAGAGATAAGCATATCTAGCTAACAACTTAACTACCTCTAAGATTTAGCATAAACCTCCTGTCATGCCTATATGCAGTTGTGTTTAACATTCTTCCTTAATCACGTCAAATTAAGATTGCGCTTGATTTTTTTAGAACTTTTTATGGGCAATGCTTTGGTGAAGCCATCAACAATTTGATCACTGGAATGCATAAAACGAAAGTCCAATTGCTTGTTATTAGTTATTTCTCTAACGAAATGAAAATCTAGTTTAATATTGTTGTCCTATAAATTTGGTCGTCAAAACTTCTTTTAGAACGAAGGCTCAAGAAGAGCCCGACTTTGAATTAACAAGGTCATCAACCGGCTAGGAATACATCTCGAAATTACAACACCACCAAACTCGCGAAAAGAAAAACGGCAAAGGATACAAGAACACCGAGAAGCTACTCACAAAACTCGCTAACTACAAGCTAGATACATAGTCGACATAAAGCTCATAGCTTGAAGCAATCCGAGTCCTCTTGCACACACACACACACACACACACACACACACACACACACACACACACACACACACACACACACACACACACACACACACACACACACACACACACACACACACACACACACACACACACACACACACACACACACACTGTGACGCCCCCAAAATCAATCCGTGTACAGTAATCATACACGCAGGGTACACGGCTGAGATTAGGGTGCCACAGTGAGAATATCACAGCACAACACTAAACATAAAAGGATAAACCAATATGTTACAATACCAGGGATCACGAGGATACAAATACATAAGTTATACAATCACAATATCTGAGTACAGACATAGTTAGTCAAGTTTTGCCTTAAGAAGGCTAACACAAATAGCATCAGAGATACAGATCGAACAGGCGAGGCCTCCTGCCTGGGATCCACCGAACTACTCCTGGTCAACCGGGAACTCGACGTCGTAGTAGTCGCCTCCGGGGTACTCCTGCTCCTGGGCTCCAACGTTGGCTGCAGCGGCCGATCAGGCAAAGCGAAAGGGGAAATAAAGCAAAGGTGAGTATCTAGCATACCCGCGAGTCTTACGTCCGCTACTAAGAAATTATGCATGTATCAAATGGAAAGGGGAGGCTATATATAGTGGACTGCAAGATCGAAATCAGAATAAGGGTAAGAAGCTAGGCCTAACGAACACTAGCATCTTCCGACGAGTCTTGCAACATGAGAAGAGAATAGCCAACAGTTCAATGAAAGAATAAAGTAACAATGCAGCAGAAGTTGCTGCAACATTGTATAATAGTAAGTTGTATTATATAACAATTAACAATGCCTCCGAGTATCCCTCCTCGACTTCCCTGCGAGGAAGAAAACCCGGAACCAATCAGTTTAGTAGTAGTAGTTTGTAGTAGTAGAGTCTGGCTTCAGCATAAAGCGTCCTGTTACCGTGGACACGGCTATCCGAATAGATTATCATCCCTGCAGGGGCTGCACTACTGTTACCCTACACACTCGAATCTCCAGGGTGACGTACACCTTGTCAGGGAATGCCCCACCGAGGCTATCCGATACGCCGAAGTCCATCCTTCGAGCTCAACAGAGAGGCCATCCGCCGGTCTAAATCCTAAGTACAAAGGAACTTTGGACCCCTGTCCTTTGTACTCCTGCACGGTACGCGACTGGCCGGTGAAGCAGACCCACTTCCCACTACCGGAGTAAGCTGTCCAAGCCCGGCAATCAGCCCGAGGTAAAGCTGACGTCTGAAGAGCCCTCGAACGAGGCCACAACGCAGAGGGCCCACACCGTAATCCCACGTGGAGGTAGTGCGTAAAGGGCACGACGACCCACTCAAGTCATCCACCTGACCCATTAAGTATTTTAATTATTATCTGTCGGAACAACCGTTATCGTTGTCCTTATTTAGGTGAGCCGCGGACAACGACAGCAGCCAGGTCCACCCCCATTACCAGAGCCAGTGGCCGCCTGCCCTGTCGTCCCACCAGCTCGTGCGGTTACCAACAAGGTGAACCTTCTCCTTACCTTGTCTCGCATTTGCTCCTAAGAGCTCGACTTTCGTACAACAGGATATATGTCGGCCACGAACAGTACCAGGCCCGCCGCACACCGGTGGAATACACCTGACCCGTCGTTCCGCTAAAATACCCTGCGCGGGCACCGTTGGGTCACCCGACTCCTTACCTTTAAGGACACCCGTGGATCAGTACCCTAGGCCGGCTATACAAAGTCAGCCTCGAATGGAGTACAAGGATTACTCCTCGATAGCTCACACTTGAGGTGGCTCGGCAGAACCGGGGTAGGGGCCTGTATCGGTGTCTGCTTGAGTTGGACAGACTTGGTGCCACAATAGAGTGCGGCATCGTGAACTTTCAACCAATACATTCCAAGAATGAGGTCAATGGTGGAACACTTCAGAAGGATGGGGGAAGCAAGGAAAATAATCCCTTCGATTTCAACGGTGGTATTGGGCACAAACTCGGATGTGTGGAAATGGCCTATCGGGGTGCGGAAAACCATCGGCGGGGTCATCCTTTCCATCGTGAAGTTATGCGACGATGCAAATGCTTCTGACATGAATGAATGCGATGCTCCTGTGTCAAATAAAACAGTAGCAGGTGCATAATTTATGAGAAGGGTACCCATCACGGTAGCGGCTTGTTCCTGAGCTTCCACAACATCGATGTTGTAAGCATGTCCACGAGCATGAGCAGCAGACCCAGTATTATAGTTGGGGGTCCTGTTGTTGCCACGACCATTTCCGCGGCCAGTAGGGTGAACTACCAGTTGATTCTGAGCCTGTGGGCAGTCTCTGGCAATGTGACCGGGGCGACGACACTTGAAGCACAGTCCATCCTCAGGACGGAGGTGAGCAGCATTGGGTGGTGGGGGCAGAGCTCTTGGCCTCGGTGGTGGCGGAGGCATACGAGGTGCAGCATACGAAGGCCTGGGAGCAAGGACAGGTGCCTGGGTCACACTGTGAGGGAGAAAAATACGACGCTTCTGCGTTGCGACCGAAGACGAGCCAACGTCACGATAGCGCTTCAGCGAGTCCTTATGCTCCATCTGGGCAGTCTCGACGGTGATAGCCTTGTTCACCATGGTGGCGAAGTTGGCGAAATCATGAACGGCAAGAGCGAGCCTGAGGTCTGCATTGAGTCCACGACGAAACTTCTGCTGTCTGCGAGCATCAGTGGTGATCTCTTCTTCCGCATAGCGAGAGAGGTTGAGGAACTCACGCTGATAGGCCTCAAGAGTCATGTTGCACTGAGTGAGGTTGCGGAATTCTTCCCCCTTGCGATCCATAATCCCCTGAGGAATGTAGCGGGCACGAAAGGCAGTCTGGAATTCATCCCAGGTGATGACTTCACCGACTGGAAGTGAACGCTTGTGGGTGCTCCACCACTGAGCAACGGCGCCTTTCAGATGATAGGACGCAAAGTTCACATAGTCGGCTGGATCGACATTGGCAGACTCCAGCTCGTGAGTAATGTCGTGAAGCCAGTCATCAGCATCCAATGATTGGACAGAGTTGCGGAACATAGTGGGGTTGAGGTGGGTGAAGTCGTGCAGAGTCACGGTGGCATGCTGATGATGGTGCCCATTCTGATTCGGCTGGGGGAACTGAGCCATGACATTCTGCATGAACTTACGGTTCAACTCGAACTGCTGCATCATCGCGGCCATGTAATCCGGCGGAGGAGGTGGGTCGTTGGCACCACGACCACGTCCACGACCACGACCACCACGACCAGCCATCCTGCTAGAATTTAACAGGGGTATTTCAGCGATGAAAATTTAACGAGATACCGGTAATAAGCAAGAGGTAATGCGACAACAAAGAGGGGGCGCGGATATATAGGAGTAGTCATATAAGACTTACACATGCACACATGGAATCAATCGAAAATCGGGCAGCGTAACGTCGTAGAAATTAAGGAAAAAGGACACACTAGGCGGCGTGCAGACCGTGGTAAGGATTACACGACGCAACATAGATTCCACTATGTCAATCACGCCGCAAGAAAACTGTTGGTCACAGGAGTTAATGCCAGAGAACGCGCGGCCTGCCCAGAATGAGAATGGGATCCGCGGTCCGGGACCTGGGGTAGAACTCCTGCGACACGACTCAATCAATGGGGAAGCACCAAAACACTGGGTGGAATCAAGAGAACATGATCCTAATGTCAGAGTTAGTAAAACTTACCAGCAAGGATAAGAGAGTAGAGACCCAGAGCATAGGTAAGGAGAAAAGGATCCTAATACCATAGATATCACACGTAGTGACATCGATGTGGGCCCGTAAGCCAAATATTAAGTTAGCAAAATAGTTTTTCAAAGACTAGACTCAACTTCGACCAAGTAGTGGTGGGGTGGCTTCCTACACGAAGTCAGCTCTGATACCAACTTGTGACGCCCCCAAAATCATTCCGTGTACAGTAATCATACACGCAGGGTACACGGCTGAGATTAGGGTGCCACGGTGAGAATATCACAGCACAACACTAAACACAAAAGGATAAACCAATATGTTACAATACCAGGGATCACGAGGATCCAAATACATAAGTTATACAATCACAATATCTGAGTACAGACATAGTTAGTCAAGCTTTTCCTTAAGAAGGCTAGCACAAATAGCATCATAGATACAGATCGAACAGGCGAGGCCTCCTGCCTGGGATCCACCGAACTACTCCTGGTCAACGGGGAACTCGATGTCGTAGTAGTCGCCTCCGGGGTACTCCTGCTCCTGGGCTCCAACGTCGGCTGCAGCGGCCGATCAGGCAAAGCCAAAAGGGGAAATAAAGCAAAGGTGAGTATCTAGCATACCCGCGAGTCTTACGTCCGCTACTAAGCAATTATGCATGTATCAAATGGAAAGGGGAGGCTATATATAGTGGACTGCAAGATCGAAATCAGAATAAGGGTAAGAAGCTAGGCCTAACGAAGACTAGCATCTTCCGACAAGTCTTGCAGCATGAGAAGAGAATAGCCAACAGTTCAATGAAAGCATAAAGTAACAATGCAGCAGAAGTTGCTGCAGCATTGTATAATAGTAAGTTGTATTATATAACAATTAACAATGCCTCCGAGAATCCCTCCTCGACTTCCCTGCGAGGAAGAAAACCCGGAACCAATCAATTTAGTAGTAGTAGTTTGTAGTAGTAGAGTCTGGCTTCAGCATAAAGCGTCCTGTTACCATGGACACGACTATCCGAATAGATTATCATCCCTGCAGGGGCTGCACTACTGTTACCCTACACGCTCGGATCTCCAGGGTGGCGTACACCTTGTCAGGGAATGCCCCACCGAGGCTATCCGATACGCCGAAGTCCATCCTTCGAGCTCAACAGAGAGGCCATCCGCCGGTCTAAATCCTAAGTACAAAGGAACTTTGGACCCCTGTCCTTTGTACTCATGCACGGTACGCGACTGGCCGGTGAAGCAGACCCACTTCCCACTACCGGAGTAAGCGGTCCAAGCTCGGCAATCAGCCCGAGGTAAACTGACGTCTGAAGAGCCTTCGAACGAGGCCACAACGCAGAGGGCCCACACCGTAATCCCACGTGGAGGTAGTGCGTAAAGGGCACGACGACCCACTCAAGTCATCCACCTGATCCATTAAGCATTTTAATTATTATTTGTCGGAACAACCGTTATCGTTGTCCTTATTTAGGTGATCCGCGGACAACGATAACAGCCAGGTCGACCCCCATTACCAGAGCCAGTGGCCGCCTGCCCTGTCGTCCCACCAACTCATGCGGTTACCAACAAGGTGAACCGTCTCCTTACTTTGTCTCGCGTTTGCTCCGAAGAGCTCGACTTTCATACAACAGGATATATGTCGGCCACGAACAGTACCAGGCCCGCCGCACACCGGTGGAATACACCTGACCCGTCGTTCCGCTAAAATACCCTGCGCGGGCACCGTTGGGTCACCCGACTCCTTACCTTTAAGGACACCCGTGGATCAGTACCCTAGGCCGGCTATACAAAGTCAGCCTCGAATGGAGTACAAGGATTACTCCTCGATAGCTCACACTTGAGGTGGCTCGGCAGAACCAGGGTAGGGGCCTATATCGGTGTCTGCTCTGAACCGTACCTGTAGCAGTTTATAATGTATTGTTTCCACGATCACTCCCAGAGTGATCACGGCCCGCTATCTAATCCTATTGACTAACAAGGCGCAGGGCTAACTGCTGATTATAAGACATATATATAGGGCAGCATAGGATAGCGGAAAAGTAATCAAGGGGCGACAATGATAAGCTATGCAGTTGAATAGGATTGTAACGTAGCAATAGAAGAAATGCCTAGTGCAAGAAATGTATGGAAAGATAGGCGATATCTGGGGAAGAGAATGGCTCTGCTTGCCTGGAAGCTCGACGGTAGTAGTCGTACTCAGCGGCGGTGTAGTCGGCGGTAGCAGGGTCTACCGGAGAATAAAGGGGGGAAGAAACAGTGAATATAAAGCAAACATAGCAATCAAATGCATGACATGACAGATGAAATGTTATCGGTGCTCTAACGTATTACGATGCACTCAGCTCGGAGCGGAAATTCATCCGGGGATGAACTACCGGCTCCAGGTGATTACCGGACAGGGTGTCCGGAGGGGGAAGGTACCATGCCGGAGGTGTCGTGGACATCCGACACAAGTGTGGGTGGTGTATCCGGGTTAGTTGATCTATTCTGAACAACTTTCGTGTTCGAAATAAATTCATCCGGGTACTTTTAACAGTACCGGACAATTCATCGGACAGATGGTCCGGAGGGGAAACGTCGATGTTCGTTGTGTTAGAGGGGGCTGGTAGACCAACGGATAGCGTATCCGTATTTGTTGTATTTTTCTGATCAATTTTCATGTATAAAGTTTTTGAATCTGACTTACGGTTTAAAAGATATTCAATTTTTAAAGTTTTAACACAATTTAAATCATTTTCTAGATTTTCTTTTAATATTTAATTCAAACATTATCCACAGAGGGGTTGACTGGTCAAACCTGACCAGTGGGTCCCATTGGTCAGCCTCACACTGATAATAAAAATATTTAATCAATTTAAATAGGGCCAGGGCCCACATGTCATACACTGTAATTTATCTAAATTCTTTTAAATATTAATCTGACAGTGGGGTCAAGATGTCATAGACTCAGGGTTTTAACTTAAAAATTTATTTAACAGGGCATAACTAATGGCCTAGGGCCCACTGGTCATTGACTCCCTAGTTAACAATTCATTTAACTTAATTCAATTGGGGGTGGGGTCCTGCTGTCATAGGGACATTAAGCAAATTATGCACTAACTTAATTATCCATGTTAATTAACAGAAGCTGGCCCCACATGGCAGTGGCACATGGCCACTCCACGGCTCACAGCCGGCACGGCCATGGGCACAACCTTGGTCGGCGACAAGCAGCGCCGCCGACGGGGCCAACAGTGGGGGGGGGGGGGGGCGAGCCGCGGCAAGTGGTGGCCAGGGGAGTGCATTGGGTGCTAATAGTTTGAGTGTCCTCAACAATTTGGATAGTGGCAACTGTGTGGTGTGTAGGAAGACTCTTAATTCTATCCTCTTCCTCTTTTTCTCTAGCCCATCTTTCTTTAAGTTTAGCCATCATCCTAATATTTTCATTGATTTGTAACTGGATAGCATTAATAGGAGTGGCTTTATTCTCCTCAAGGGGGGAGGTTCTAATTTTAAGCACCTCAATATCAAGGGCTAAGCTTTCTACCTTCAAAGAGAGATTATCTATTTTAGATAATTTCTCTTCTACATTTTTGTTGAAGGCTTTTTGGGTAGTGATAAAGTCTCTAAGCATGCTTTCTAATTCAGAAGAGGGGTTCTTGTTGCTAGGGTAAGTGTTGTTGTTCCCATAGTTAGATGGAAACGGTCTAGGATTGCTAGCAAACTTTCCCTATTAGCACTGTTGTTGAAGTTGTTTCTAGCAATAAAGTTCACATCTACTTGTTCTTGAGCAACCAAAGAATTTAAAGGAACATCATGAGGATCAATAGAAGGTTGCTTGGTAAGTAGAGACATAATTAAATCAACTTTTTCATTGAGGGAGGTAATTTCATCGACATAGTTTACCTTCCTACCTGTTGGAGCGTGTTCGGTGTGCCATTGGGAATAATTGGTCATCATCTCATCGAGAAGCTTTGTGGCAGCACCAAGTGTAGTTGACATAAAGGTTCCTCTCGCGGCCGAATCTAACAGGTTCCGCGAGGTAAAGTTCAAGCCTGCATAAAAAGTCTGGATAACCATCTAGGTAGTCAAACCATGTGTAGGGCATTTCTTAACAAGAGATTTCATTCGTTCCCAATCTTGGGCAACGTGTTCATTATCCAATTGCTTAAAATTCATAATATTACTCCTCAATTGGATAATCTTAGCAGGAGGGTAGTACTTCCCTATAAAAGCATCTTTGCACTTATCCCAAGAATCTATGCTATTTCTAGGCAAAGATTGAAACCAGGTTTTAGCGTCTCCCCTTAAAGAGAAAGGAAAGAGCTTAAGCTTAACAACATCACCTTCTACTTCTTTATACTTTTGCATATCACATAATTCAACAAAATTATTCAAGTGTAAAGCAACATCATCTCCATCACCAGAGAACTGATCTCTCATAACAAGGTTTAGCAAAGCAGGTTTAATTTCATAAGAGGTAGCTGAAGTGGCAGGTGTGGCAATGGGAGTGCAGATAAAGTCCTGGTTGTTGTGACTAGTGAAGTCACACAACTTGGTGTTTTCAGTGGAACCCATAGTAGCAGCAAGTGTGGCAGATTTTTTTGTAGTTTTTGATAAAAGACACAAAGATAAAAACTGAAAGATAAACTAACAAGACTAAAAAACAAAGGTAAAGGGTAGTGTGCAACTCCCCTATCTTAGCACTTGGAGTCCCCGGCAACGGCGCCAGAAATACTCTTGCTTATTGCCTTCTCGCCCTTCGTTGGTAGGCCCCAAGTGGAAGGCGTGATGCAGTACATCAGCGAGTTTTCCCTCAGTAAAGATACCAAGGTTTGTCTCCAGTAGGACTCCAGAGATGATAAGTAGGTGTCAGCGGCGCAACTGACGCGGACCTGCGCACAGACCTAGATAACTTTGTTCCCAACGAAGTTCAGAGAGGTTGTCAATCTCTCCGGTCTTGTTGTTCACAAATGATAAAACGCAAGGGGATAATGATAGCAACTTGAAAGTAAATGCAGAAAAGTAAATATAGCTTGGAAACAATAATGAGGATATGGACCGGGATACGTGATGTTCGCTAGTGATGTCTCTCTCCCAAAAGACGATAAAAATTGCTATGCGAGGTAAACAAATTACAGAAAGGCAATTGACAGGATTATGAACGCACCGCAATGCTAACTATGCTACAAAAGAAAGGAAGAGGTTCAAAAGCACGGGCATTACGCCAAAGTAAGTAGACCGAAATCCATTTGCATCTACTACTAATCATCCACCTTGAGATATCTATCCAGAACATCTCGCTGGTATTAAGTTGCGAGCCCCACCCAAAGTGTAAACCCAAAGCAACAGACAACTGCATTAAAAAGAACTTTGCGTAAAGTAAACAATCCTTGTAACCGCGGTTACAAGCACCGTTGTTTTCCCCCTTGTGGCAACAACACATCCCCTAGACTCATGTTTCTGTCACTCAAGCATGTTATCGGGGAGGCATGAACCCACAATCTAGCACAACGCTCCCTCTTGGAGTCACTACCTACTACTTGGCCAAAGCAATAAACAGCAACGGAGAGCATGCAAGAATTACTTAGGAACAAAAATACAAGAGATAAGAACCAAATATATTACTCTATCACAATCTGAACATAATCTCATAATCCACCAGATCCGATCAAACTCAACATAGCAATAGCAGAAATATTACAAAGGTGCCTCAATCATGTAGGGCAGCTCACGAGGTCTAAACAATGAAGATCAAAGAGGGGAGGAGAACATCACATAGCTACTGATCACGGACCCATGGTCCAAGGAAAACTACTCACGAGACATCCGGGGAGCATCCATGGTGGAGAGGAGGCTCCCGGAGGTCAATCCTCCCTCCGGAAGGGTGCCGGGAAGAGGTCTTCTGGTGCTCCCGATCTTGGAAGCGCGGCGACGGCGGAACAGAGGCGAGTTCGCGGAATAGGGTTCTCGTTCTGGAGTTTTCCCGTGACGGGGGATAAATAGGCGAAAGGGGGCAGCCAGAGGTGGCCCAGAGGCCCCAGGCGCCCCCTGGCGCGGCCAGGGGTGGGGCCGCGCCGGGTGGCCGCCTAGGCCCCCTTGCTCCCCTCTGGCCGCTCCCGGGCTCTTCTCGAAGCTTCCATCACGCTGATTTTTTATCTGAATTTTCCCGAATTTTTCTGGCACTTTTTATATGGGGGAAAACTGAAATAGAAAAACAGCAGAAAACAGGAACTGGCACTGGGGTTCACCGAGTTAATAGGTTAGTCCAAATATGATAAAATATGTATGAAAGTGTATCTAGATCATAGCAATATCACACAAAACATGCATGGAGCAAGCAGAAATTATCGATACGTTTTGGACGTATCAACATCCCCAAGCTTAATTCCTGCTCGTCCTTGAGTAGGTAAATGATAACAAGCATAATTTCTGTGGTGACATGCTAGCAACCATAAAAGAACTTTGAAAAGTAAAGCAATCAAGGTTAGAGATTCAATTCAAGTCATAACAGGCAAGAGTCTATATTAGCATTGAAACAAGTAACAAAAGAACAAAAGGTGCAAGAGCTCTTGCTGTCCGTGACTCGAATGTCTCCAAATGGTGTTTGCGTGCAAGAAAGGAGGATAGGGAATACGAGAGAAAAAAATATTTTTGTTGAGAACTCAATCTACTAAAGTTTCACACTTGGTCCTCTTTGGAATCTTATCTTGACTCGTCCCCAGACCACTAGCGAGGTACAAGTCAATTTGATCCACTCCTTTTCGATATTTTGAGCACTCATGCAATGGATGAGCGTAAGCACGAGAGTTGACACTTAGGATGGCAAAGAGAGAAATATGGTGGAGGAGGAAGACAAAAAGGATGAGAAAGGCTCACATCAATGAGGACAATCATAGGCAAGAGATGCCAAATGATAGATATGATGTGAGGAGTAGGGATTGCCATGCAACGGATGCACATACGAGCTAGTAAGCTCTCCAACGAACTAGTGGGGGTGCATCTAACTTGCTCGCTCATGAAGACCTAGAGCTCGTTTGAGGAGGCTCATCCTTGGAATATGCAAGCCAAGTTCTGTAGTGTGAAGGTCCCCACATAGCTATATGCATAATGATCATCTCTATGGAGTACAAGGATATAAAGGGAGTACTAGTGTGGATCTCTCAAAAGGATAGTAGTGTTGCCCCTTTCTCTCTTTTTATTTATTTTTCTCTTTTTTTATTTTTTTTTATTTTTTTGTGGCCTCAATGGCTCTTTCTATTTAACTCTCATTTGTCCTCTTTGGGATCTTTTATTGTGTCCACTTCGGGATCTTTTCCTCACTTAAGGACAACACTCTATTTTACAAGAAGGTAAAGGAGATCTTTCACACTTTACAAGGTACTCAAAATCATAAAGAAGATGTAACTATCATGATGTATGCAATGTATGTTGCTGCCAGTGTAGCAGGAACATGAATGACATGAAGATCAAGTCATGAAGAGGTGGAAGTTGCATGGCAATATAACTCGGAAAGGCTATGGAAATGCCTTGATAGGTAGGTATGGTGGCTGTTTTGAGGAAGGATAAAGGGAGGCTTATGATGACAGAGCGTATCATGCCAAGGGTTTGGATGTACCGGCGAAGGTGGACACCAACTCTCGGAGTGAGAAGAAGGCAATGCACGGCACAGGAGAGGCTAGCAAAATATGGGAAGGTGGAAGTGTCAACTTTCAATACTTACATTAGTCCGAAGAACTCATGCACTTATTATCGGTAACTCTCAATCTAATGAGGAGGTTCACAAAGAGACAAGTACCCCGAGGAGGAGTGTATGGGGGTTTGGTTATCCTTGCGCATCCTCGACTCATGGTACGTGAGTGTTCTCTGATATTCGACCCCTCAGAAGAGTAGTGATCCATCTAGTAGCTAGAGTTCTCAACTAGTTTGGTAGGTTTTGAAAATAAACACGGATTGCCCAAAATACGACACCTATCACTAATAGGCTAGAGCTCTTGACACCAAAAGTTCAAACATTACTCACAACAATACCTCAAAACTATTACAAGCTACTACTAGAATTAAATAGCAACCTCAATTACCTACTTTCAAGACAAGACACAACTCAGTGCAACAACCAACTCTCTTAACAAGATAAACATGAAAACTAAAAAGAGTTGCAGCAACAAACTAAACAAAAGCCAAAGCTCTTGCTAAAGACAAACTAAGACTAAAACTAAACATGGCAGTAGCTATGAAAAGATAAAGAACACACAACAGCAAAAAGATAGGCATGAAGAATCCTATGATGTGTTCTAGATTTTGAAAGTGGAGCGTGTTTCTCTCCCACACAAAGTAAGAAAGGATCTAACTTGTTATGAACAGCAAGCAAAGCTAAAGAAAACTAAAAACAAAACCTTAGAGCGAGACTCTCCAAGCATAGCACATAACGCATGAAGTGATAAAAATATAGTGAGACAAAGGACGAACTGATGATTGTTGATGGAGAAGGGGATGCACGGGGGAATCCCCAAGCTTAGATGCTTGAGTCTCCTTGAATATTTATTGGGGATGCGTGGGGGCATCCCCAAGCTTGAGCGCTTGACACTCCTGGATCTTCTTTCATCATCTTCCAACGCACACTTGAAAACTCCCTTCATACATAACTCATCATAAGCTGATTAGAGAGGTTAGTACCCTTAATAAATAATTTTTATCCACTGGATATAAAGATAAACTTGAAGAGCTACTGTTTCTCAAGAGTGCCAAAAAGTTTTTGCAAAGAAAAAGCAAGCTTAAGGTTTGCAAATGTTACGAGAGACAAAACGTGGCAGAATCTGTGAAAAACAGAACAGCAGGTAGTAAAGAATTTTTTAGGGATACTTCTGCAACTCAAATAAAAAAACTCAGAACATACGGAAGTTTCATAATTGTATAGAGCATGCTGTGTAAAAATTTCAGCTCAAACAGATGAACTGGGATTTTTCTGGAATTTTTTTCTAGTCACGAGGACAGAATCTGTTTTCTAGACAGCATGTCACAACTTTTACTTCCCTTGCCGTATGAGGCTAAAATTGGCACAAAGCTTGAAAAATAAAGATACAATGATGTTGCTACAGTAGTAAAAATCACCAAGACACAACAAAAGAAAAAATAAAAACCTAAATTCGTTGTGGGCTGCCTCCCGAAAGCGCTTCTTTAAAGCCATTAGCTAGGCATGATGCAAAAAGAAGAATCAAGTTTTATCAAGAGAAAGAGAATAACTAGCCCGTGTAACGGACTCAAAAGGTAACTTGATTTTATTTCTAGGGAAGTGTTCCATCCCCTTTTTGAGTGGGAATTGAAATTTTATATTCCCCTCTTTCATGTCAATAACCGCACCAACGGTGCGAAGAAAAGGACGTCCCAAAATAATTGGACATAAAGGTTCACACTCTATATCCATAACAATAAAATCAACGGGAACATAGTTGTCATTGACAATGATAAGAACATCGTTGATCTTCCCCAAAGGTTTTCTTTATGGAAGAATCAACAAGACGAACACCAAAAGAACAAGGCTCAAGAGGCTTCAATTCAAACATATCAAATATTCTTTTGGGCATAATAGAGGTACTAGCTCCAACATCACATAAATCATAGCAAGAGAAGTTATTTAATTTAATTTTGATCATAGGGTCCCAACCATCATCTAACTTCCTAGGTATGGAGGCTTCTACTCTAAGCTTCTCCTCCCTAGCTTTGATAAGAGCATTTGTGATATGTTCCGTGAAGACAAGATTAAGTGTGCTAGTGTGGGGGTCTCTAGAAATTTTGTGTAACAGGCTAATAACTTCTGAGAGGGTGCAACTATGAAAATCAATATCACTACTATCAAAGGTGGCAGTAGTGTCATCTAGGCCCACTTGTTTGAAACCCTCTATGTTCATAGGAGTTTCTTTGTCTACGGTTGAGGTATTAGCATCACCATTAATAGGTCCAACGGGACTAGGAGTGCATTGGGTGCTAATAGTTTGAGTGTCCTCAACAATTTGGATAGTGGCAACTGTGTGGTGTGTAGGAAGGCTCTTAATTCTATCCTCTTCCTCTTTTTCTCTAGCCCATCTTTCTTTAAGTTTAGCCATCATCCTAATATTTTCATTGATTTGTAACTGGATAGAATTAATAGGAGTGGCTTTATTCTCCTCAAGGGGGGAGGTTCTAATTTTAAGCATCTCAATATCAAGGGCTAAGCTTTCTACCTTCAAAGAGAGATTATCTATTTTAGATAATTTCTCTTCTACATTTTTGTTGAAGGCTTTTTGGGTAGTGATAAAGTCTCTAAGCATGCTTTCTAATTCAGAAGAGGGGTTCTTGTTGCTAGGGTAAGTGTTGTTGTTCCCATAGTTAGATGGAAACGGTCTAGGATTGCTAGCAAAATTTCCCCTATAAGCACTGTTGTTGAAGTTGTTTCTAGCAATAAATTTCACATCTACTTGTTCTTGAGCAACCAAAGAATTTAAAGGAACATCATGAAGATCAATAGAAGGTTTCTTGGTAAGTAGAGACATAATTAAATCAACTTTTTCATTGAGGGAGGTAATTTCCTCGACAGAGTTTACCTTCCTACCTGTTGGAGCGCGTTCGGTGTGCCATTGGGAATAATTGGTCATCACCTCATCGAGAAGATTTGTGGCAGCACCAAGTGTAGTTGACATAAAGGTTCCTCCCGCGGCCGAATCTAACAGGTTCCGCGAGGTAAAGTTCAAGCCTGCATAAAAAGTCTGGATAACCATCCAAGTAGTCAAACCATGTGTAGGGCATTTCTTAACAAGAGATTTCATTCATTCCCAAGCTTGGGCAACATGTTCATTATCCAATTGCTTAAAATTCATAATATTACTCCTCAATTGGATAATCTTAGCAGGAGGGTAGTACTTCCCTATAAAAGCATATTTGCACTTATCCCAAGAATCTATGCTATTTCTAGGCAAAGATTGAAACCAAATTTTAGCGTCTCCCCTTAAACAGAAAGGAAAGAGCTTAAGCTTAACAACATCACCTTCTACTTCTTTATACTTTTGCATATCACATAATTCAACAAAATTATTCAAGTGTAAAGCAGCATCATCTCCATCACCAGAGAACTGATCTCTCATAACAAGGTTTAGCAAAGCAGGTTTAATTTCATAAGAGGTAGCTGAAGTGGCAGGTGTGGCAATGGGAGTGCAGATAAAGTCCTGGTTGTTGTGACTAGTGAAGTCACACAACTTGGTGTTTTCAGTGGAACCCATAGTAGCAGCAAGTGTGGCAGATTTTTTTGTAGTTTTTGATAAAAGACACAAAGATAAAAACTGAAAGATAAACTAACAAGACTAAAAAACAAAGGTAAAGGGTAGTGTGCAACTCCCCTATCTTAGCACTTGGAGTCCCCGGCAACGGCGCCAGAAATACTCTTGCTTATTGGCTTCTCGCCCTTCGTTGGTAGGCCCCAAGTGGAAGGCGTGATGCAGTACAGCAGCGAGTTTTCCCTCAGTAAAGATACCAATGTTTGTCTCCAGTAGGACTCCATAGATGATAAGTAGGTGTCAGCGGCGCAACTGACGCGGACCTGCGCACAGACCTAGATAACTTTGTTCCCAACGAAGTTCAGAGAGGTTTCACTCAAGCATGTCATCGGGGAGGCATGAACCCACAATCTAGCACAACGCTCCCTCTTGGAGTCACTACCTACTACTTGGCCAAAGCAATAAACAGCAACGGAGAGCATCCAAGAATTACTTAGGAACAAAAATACAAGAGATAAGAACCAAATATATTACTCTATCACAATCTGAACATAATCTCATAATCCATCAGATCCGATCAAAATCAACATAGCAATAGCAGAAATATTACAAAGGTGCCGCGATCATGTAGGGCAGCTCACGAGGTCTAAACAATGAAGATCAAAGAGGAGAGGAGAACATCACATAGCTACTGATCACGGACCCATGGTCCAAGGAAAACTACTCACGAGACATCCGGGGAGCATCCATGGTGGAGAGGAGACTCTCGGAGGTCAATCCTCCCTCCGGCAAGGTGCCGGGAAGAGGTCTTCTGGTGCTCCCGATCTTGGAAGCGTGGTGGCGGCGGAACAGAGGCAAGTTCGCGGAATAGGGTTCTTGTTCTGGAGTTTTCCCGTGACGGGGGATAAATAGGCGAAGGGGGGCAGCCAGAGGTGGACTAGGGGCCCCAGGCGCCCCCTAGCGCGGCCAGGGGTGTGGCCGCGCCGGGTGGCCGCCTGGGCCCCCCTGGCTCCCCTCTGGCCCCTCTCGGGCTCTTCTCGAAGCTTCTGTCACGCTGATTTTTTATATGAATTTTTCTGGCACTTTTTATATGGGGGAAAACTGAAATAGAAAAACAGCAGAAAACAGGAACTGGCACTGGGGTGCACTGAGTTAATAGGTTAGTCCAAATATGATAAAAAAATGTATGAAAGTGTATCTAGATCATAGCAATATCACACAAAACATGCATGGAGCAAGCAGAAATTATCGATACGTTTTGGACGTATCACGTGCCCACGGCCGCGCTCGGGGCAGAGGGAGGAGAGGCGGGCGCGAGGCGAGGCGAGACCGGGGGCGCGCGGGATCTGGGGGGACTGAGGGGTGCGCTAGGGTTAGGGTTGGGCACAGAGGCCTTTAAGCTCGCCTGGAGCCGCCGGATTCTCGCCACGGCGACGAGGGGCTCGGTGGCAATGGCAATGCACACCACGGGGGGGGGGGGGTGAACAGGGGGAAGACGACGACGGTTGGTGGCGGGCCAGTCGGGCCGTTTTCGGTGGGGGGGGGTGGGGGTTGGGTTAGTTGGGCTGCGGGTGGCCCAGTGGGGAGGGGTAGGTTAGATGGGTTTTTCTTATTCTTTTGCTTTTCACTTTTTCTTTTCTGTTATTTCTTTTTGTATTTATTTTATACACCTAGGCAATTTTGTAAAATATGGTATGTGTCGCATAATTTAGTATTTACCAAAGGTTGGTGCCAAAAAAGATTTGGACAAGTGCAAAAGTCATTTAATATTTGCATTAAATATTAAATGATTAATTTGGGGTTTTATCTACTGTTTTGGATTTGTTTAGAATTATTTAGAGATTAATAAAATCTCCAACTTGGTGTGACATGCCCCACTGAATATTAGTGATTTAATAAAAGTGGGAGCACAATTTTTTGACAATGTTTTATTTTGCACATTGTTTTAATATTCCACCAAAGGCAATTGATTTGATTTCAATTCAAAGGCAATTTGAATTGAGCTTGGTATTGCTTTGATTCCACATGACCAAGGTACATGATCACATTGCATTCAAAAATATCAAAGGCAATATGAATTTGAGCTGAACCAAATTGATCAAACCAAATTTTTGAACAGTAGTGAGGAACAGTAATGGTGATTACTGTTCACTGACAGTGAGGGTGTTACAAATCTCCCCCACTACAAGAATTCTCGTCCCGAGAATTTAGGTGGTAGCGGGGAAAAGATCGGGGTATTCATCGCGGAGACGATCTTCGCGTTCCCAGGTGGCTTCATCTTCAGAATGATTCGACCACTGAACTTTGAGAAACTTGGTCGTCTTGTTGCGGGTTCGACGTTCGGACTGATCAAGAATGCGGCTCGGATGTTCTTGATAAGTCAAGTCCTGCTGCAGCTGAATCATATCATGCTCCACTTCGCGAATAGGGTCCTTGAAGCAACGTCGGAATTGCGACACGTGGAAGACATCGTGGACTTGAGAGAGGTTCGGCGACAATTCCAAACGGTATGCCATTGGTCCACTCCTGGAAAGAATACGGAACGGGCCAATGTAGCGGGGAGCTAACTTGCCTTTGATCCCAAAACGATGAGTGCCTCTCATGGGAGTGACACGGAGATAAGCATATTCACCAGGCTGATAGACCATTTCCTTGTGCTTGTGATCATAATTGCTCTTCTGACAAGACTGAGCGGCTTTCAGATGTTCACGGATAACGCGAACTTGATCTTCAGCATGTTGGATAATGTCCGGACCAACGAGTGCACGTTCCCCAATTTCTGACCAATTCAGAGGGGTTCGACACTTACGTCCGTAGAGAACTTCAAAGGGGGCCATCTTCAGACTAGCTTGATAGCTATTGTTATACGAGAATTCAGCAAACGAAAGAGATTCCTCCCACTTCTTGCCAAAGGAGATGACACAAGCTCGAAGCATATCTTCAAGCACTTGATTGACTCGTTCAACTTGGCCTTGCAACTGTGGATGATAAGCGGTGCTGAAGCTTAGGTGAGTGCCCATAGCTTCTTGGAAACTATCCCAAAATCTTGAGGTGAAAAGGCTGCCTCGGTCGGAACTGATCTCCAACGGAATACCGTGGAGCGACACGATTCTGGAAACATACAAGTCTGCCAACTGACTAGCAGAGATTGTCTCCTTGACAGGCAGAAAATGAGCAACCTTAGAGAATCGGTCAATGACGACAAATATCGCATCATGACCCTTCTGTGATCGCGGAAAACCGGTGAAGAAGTCCATTTCAATCTTGTCCCATTTCCATTCAGGAATAGAAAGTGGTTGCAGAGTTCCAGCAGGTCTTTGGTGTTCTGCTTTGACGCGACGACAAACGTCACACTCATCAACATAACGAGCAATGTCCTGCTTCATGTTAGACCACCAGTACCGCTGACGAATGTCTTGGTACATCTTGGTGCTACCAGGGTGAATCGACAAGGGTGTATCATGAGCTTCTTTCATGACATCAGTGCCGTAATTCAGGTTTGCCTTGGCTACCGGAACCACTAAACGACCCTTGAAGTACACCGCATCATCATCATTTGCATCAATAGTGAAGAATGAGGGTCTTCCACTGGCGACAAAGCGCTTAATCTTTGCAATGTCAGAGTCATAATGTTGTACTGTCTTGATGCGGGAGTCGAGGTCTGCTTTGACAACCAGGGAGTTCACATATTCCTGCGGAACAATTTCGATGTTCAGTTTTCGGAGCTCTTCATATAGAAGTGGTTGTTGTCCTTGAACTTCAAGTTCACTACAATAGGCTTTGCGGCTCAAGGCATCGGCCATCACATTAGCTTTGCCAGGGGTATAATGAATATCCATGTTGAAATCGGCTATTGTCTCGAGCCATCTTTGTTGGCGGAGATTCAGGTCTGGCTGAGTAAATAGGTACTTCAGGCTTTGGTGGTCGGTGTAGATCTCGCAACGATTACCGACGAGGTAATGTCGCCACAGCTTCAACGCATAAATTACTGCTGCCAATTCTAGATCATGTGTAGGATACTTGTCTTCGTGAGCACGCAACTGACGAGAGCCATAAGCAATCACTTTGCGCTCTTGCATTAGGACACAGCCTAATCCTTGACGAGATGTATCGCAATATATCACGAAGTCCTTCCGGGTATCAGGGGGAGCAAGCACCGGAGGAAAAGTAAGCTTGTCCTTGAGATCTTGGAAACTTTCCTGACATTTGTCTGTCCACTCAAACTTGACACCTTTGTGAAGAAGATTGGTCAGAGGCTTGGCAATCTTGGAGAAGTTCTCGACAAAATGGCGGCAATAGCTGGCGAGTCCTAGGAAACTTCTGACTTGCTTGAAAGTCTTGGGGGGAGTCCAATCCAGGATAGCCTGAATACGTTCTGGGTTTACGGCAATTCCATCCTTGGAAATCACATGACCAAGGTAGGTTACTTCAGGAAGCCAGAACTCACACTTAGAATACTTAGCGTAGAGTTGGTGTTATCGAAGATTTTCCAGTATAAGACGAAGATGTTCAGCATGCTCTTCTTCATTCTTGGATTATATCAAGATATCATCCAGATAAACCACGACGAACTTGTCGAGGTATTCCATGAATATATAGTTCATCAACCGGGAGATAGTGGCTGGGGCATTCGTCAAGCCAAAGGACATGACAGTGTACTCGTAAGAACCATAGCGAGTAATGAAGGCGGTCTTCGAGATGTCCTCTTCACGGACCCAGATCTGATGATAACCCAACCTCAAGTCGAGTTTCGAGAACACCGTGGATCCAGCAAGTTGATCATAAAGATCATTGATCCAAGGAAGTGGGTACTTGTTCTGGATGGTGGCTTGGTTGATAGGTCGGTAATCTTGGACCAAACAGTTGGTACCATCACTTTTCTTGACAAAGAGCGAAGGCGCTCCCCAAGATGAGTAACTTGGGCGAATGAAGCCTTTCCGAAGTGCTTCGTCGATATCCTTCTTAAGTTCAAGGAGTTCATGTGGCGGCATCTTGTAAGGACGCTTAGCAATAGGGGTAGTGCCGGGCTTCAAGTCGATGACGAATTCAACTTCTCTGGCTAGGGGTATTCCCGACAGATCTTCTGGGAAGACGTCGAGGAAGTCACAAACGACTGGAACTTTCTCTATGCCTTCGAGAGGTGAGACGTTCAAAGCATTCATCGTATAGATCTGCGGTTCGGCGTTTTGGGTTATTCGGGCGGTGTGGTTAACAATCTCGCCGGAGGGGTGGAAAAGTTGGACAGACTTGGTGCCACAATAGAGTGTGGCATCGTGAACTTTCAACCAATCCATTCCAAGAATGAGTTCAATGGTGGAAGACTTCAGAAGGATGGGGGAAGCAAGGAAAATAATCCCTTCGATTTCAACGGTGGTATTGGGCACAAACTCGGATGTGTGGCAATGGCCTATCGGGGTGTGGACAACCATCGACGGGGTCATCCTTTCCATCGTGAAGTTATGCGACGATGCAAATGCTTCTGACATGAAGGAATGCGATGCTCCTGTATCAAATAAAACAGTAGCAGGTACAGAATTTACGAGAAGGGTACCCATCACGGTAGCGGGTTGTTCCTGAGCTTCCACAACATCGATGTTGTAAGCATGTCCACGAGCATGAGCAGTAGACCTGTCGTTGATATGTGACATCAGATGCCATGGGGATGGCTAAAGTGAGGGGAAGACGCGAGGAAGAGGATGTCGATGGTGCCGGAATCGGGTTGGGCACAAACAGGGTGGAGGACACCACGATGTACCCAGGTTTGGGGCTCTCCGGAGAGATAACACCCCTACTCCTGCTTGTCTCTTCTATATCAATGAACTGGCTACAATAACTGCTTCTCTATCTTCTCAGGGGAAGGTGAGCGCCGCCGTGGGCAAAGCTCTCTCCTGCTTCCCTGAGGAGTAACTACTAGCAGTGAATGAACTGAGGAGAAGATGAATAATGGTGCTACTGAGCGGATCGTCCCCCACGCAGGAGGGGTACCTGGGCTCTTATAGTATGAGCCCGGGGTACATCGGTAACTTCACTGCCGATTGGGCCCAGCCTTCATCCTCTAATCGGCTGGGTCCCACCGACTGCTTCTCTCCGGGTGATCCGGACCCTACGAGCGGCGGCCCATGCTGTAGACTTGTAGGTCATGATGATGAACAGTGAGGTTAGGAGGTGCGGTCTTGTCGGCCTGTCCGCGGAATCGGCGGAGAGGTCGACACCGTATCTCTGCCTGATCTTCGATGTGACTTGGCTCTTCTGCTATCCCCGATCTCCCGGGATTGCGCATTTATGACCCCGTACTTGGACCTCCGACTGGTCCCGGGGTCAACTTCTTCAACTGCGATAAGTTGTGCCGATTGCGCCTGGGCCGACTGGTGGCCCTTGGCAGGGTCGATTGCTCTAGGCAATCGGCCGTGCTAACGCCTACCTCGGCCCAGCTGCGGGCCAATCGGATGATAGTCTTGATGACAACAGGGTGGACCGATTGCGCCTGGGCTGACTGCCAATCTTGGCCCAGCTGCAGCCCAATCGGTCCATCCTTGTCTTGAAAGGTTGCTTCCGCTTGGGCTAGCCTACCTGGGTACCAATCCCCCGACAGTAGCCCCTAAAGCTGTAAAGGTCCCACGGTCATTTGACCGCGGGGCCTTTGCAGTTTTCAATCTTTATTCGATATCTTCCGAATGCTATGGCCTCATCGGGTGCGTCATTCCGAGTTCGACTCGGTGCTCACACTCGGCTGACCAACGGTTTCGTCCGATCTACTTTAAGTCATCTCCGATTTCTGCCTTCACCTTTTTGAGAATAGCCTTTCTCGCCGATTTCCTTCCAACGGTTACCTCCGATTTCCCTGGGATGGAAACAATGAATTGTGGCCCACTACCCACGTGCGACATGACATAACTGCAGGCCACGACCCCCACGTCGCACGCCTCGCTTCCCACGCTGGGATCTCTTGTGCCGGTTTGCCGGTTGGTCTTCCTGTGTGCTAAGCCACACCAAGCCACACGGCCGCAATCGAATCCCACTCCCCTCCCCCGCCGCCCTTATAAGCCACAGGGGAGGTCCCTTGCCTCTTCCTTCTCCCGCACATCGTCTTCTTCCTCCATCTCTCGCTGCTCACACGCGCCATTGTCGCTCCACTGAAGCTCTCTATCGCGCCCGTTTCTTCGCCTCCGCGCGCGAGATCTGCTTCAGTCGTGCGCTCGCGTTCTGCTCCGCCGCCGCGATCTTTCTTCACCGCTAGCTTCTCGTTCCTCTTCTCCCGCCGCCGCGAACTCCATGGCTCCCCGGCGAGACACCTCTCAGGCGAGCCGCGGGTGCTGGAAGGGGGCCAAGGTCAACGCGGGCGACATCAAGGCTCTGGTTCGCGCCCGCAAGATGCCGGCTGAGGTCAAGTGGCGCATCCCCGGCGCTGAGATCGTGCCCGCCGCGCGCACTGGCGAGAGGGTCGTCTTCCTCGCTCATTTCGAGCGTGGATTCGGACTCCCCGCCAGCACCTTCTTCCGCAATTTCCTTGACTTCCACCGATTGCAGCCGCATCACCTCGCGACGAACTTCATCATGATCCTCTCCGGCTTCGTTACACTATGTGAAGTATACCTCGGCTGCCGCCCGAGTGTTTCTCTTTGGAAACGGTTCTTCAACCTCCGAGCTCATAATGCTCGGACAGGAGCAGTGGTGCCGGCTGCTACAGAAGGTGAAAAACCAACCTACCCGACTGATATGACCGATTGCGGAAGCTGCCTTGTCGCGGCCAGCAAACCACGGTATAAGAGTCCCGAGATCGTCCAGTCCTGCAAGAACTGGTAGTTGAAGCATGGCCACCTTTTTCTACATCAAGTCCCCCGACCAAGGCCCCGACCTCCTGAATCTGCCCGAGTTCTCCCTCGCCCGGCCGACTGAAAAACATCAGTGGTCGTTGAAGCATGGAGTCGGAGAACTTGATGTCGACGCTCAAGTCGCCCGAGTTGCCCAGCTGGAGCAAGAGGGGCTCTTATCAACTGATCTTGTTGCCTCTTGGCTTCAAGCCCGAGTGCTCCCGCTGCAACGCCGAGTGCACCGGATGTGCGACATGTCGGGGCCCCGAGATCCCACCCGGCTTTGCACGTGGCGGGTGAGGCTCGAAGATCTCTGCTCTAGGGTGAAGGCTATCACCTCCAGCGCCTTGCCTGACCCCTTCTGCTTCGGCCTTGAGTGCCTACACCGCCGACAGAGGCCATCCGTGGTATGTCCCAATTTATCCCTTTCTCCGATTGCTCTTGCCCTCTGTCTGATTTCTTCTGACAATCCTCTTCTTTTTTCCTAGCACTTCCTTCAATCGAATGAGATGGAAGATGGCCAAGTGGCTGGCTCGTATGCCCCCGACCGCGAGGACGATGACCCCGTGGACTTGGAGTACAACGGCGAAGCTCCTTCCGACTCTGATGACGATGATGCTGATGACGACGAGTCTTCCGGAGAGTCCTCCGATTTCGAAGACCTTGCTGGCGATGCCGACGTCGAGATCGCCGACCCCAAGGCCGCCGACACTCGAACTGCGGCTCAAGGGGGTATGCCTGACCCTTCCCTTGAAGAATTTCTAGCCGACTGGAGTGATGACAATAGTGTCTCAAAGGTCAATACTTCTGATGCAGCTCCTCGCACCAAACCGCCGAAGGAGCCGACTAGACGCGCCTCGGCGACCAGCTCCTCTTCTGGTGCTGCCTCCAGCAAGACCACGAAGGCGATGCCGACTGCCTCCAAAGGCAAACAACCCCAAGCTACGGTCACTCGGGTGCCGATTGGCCAGGCGCCTCTGAATGTCGCCCCCCTGAGATGTCGGATGCCCACGGGAGCGCCGAGGACCGTGGGGTATGCCCTTGATCTTCTGCCTTGAACTTCATTGCTCTCCTTTGTACTGATTCACCTCTTTTTCTTCTTTCAGGGAGCCGATTGGCCTTGATGATATTGACACCGACATTCCTGCCCATGTCGGCACAGTCATCTCCCCTGCTGCGTCTGTGGCTACCACTCAAAAACGGCCTCCCGCTCCACATCGATCCTCTAAAGATGCCGAGCGTGCCGCTAAGAAAGCCCGCCTCGTGGCAGCCCAGACCACCGCTACTTCCATCACTGCCTCCAAGACCTCTGAGGAAAGAGCTGATCGGGGAGTTACTGGTGGCGAAGGAGCACAATGGACCAATCCGATTGCTCCATCTCCGCCACAGCGCTCCGACCCAATCTCTGCCACCTTGCCCATCCTGACGACCGCTCCAATCACAACGACAAATCCGCCGATTGCGGCAACCACCTCATTGATCACTATGATGACTCCACCTATCATAACAACCACTCCGCCGATTATGGCAACCACTTCGAGCTCATCTCTCCCAATTGCGCCACGGCCACGACCGAGTGCCTCCGCCCCTTTGGCGACGTCGGCGCCATTGCTCTCTACCGTCATCACCTCTGCTGTAGCAATGCCAGCTTCATCACCACAGCCGAATTCCTCTGCGTCAGAGATTCTAATGCGCTCAGTGGACCAATTCCGGGCCGAGTATTCTCGCACCCGTCATATTGGCACCGAGCCTGATGCTCCACATCGCACTCAAGACCCTCTGACGGCGGCCTTTAGCCGAGTGAACGACTTCGCCGCCGCCCTTGCTCAGGATCTTCAACAGCTTAACCGTCATCATGAGGTAAGTTCTTGAGTCCTCCTTTATAATTTTCCTTCACTCGGGAGGCTTTTCTTCCGGTGGGTGCGCGCGTGTGCACCCACTGGGTGTAGTCCCCGAGATTCGGGCCGATTGCTTGCAATCGGTTCGGATCTTTTACGCCATTTGCTTTTATTTTCTGTCCTCCTCCAATCGGGAGACTTTTCTTCCGGTGGGTGCGCGCAAGCGCACCCACTGGGTGTAGTCCCCGAGATTCGGGCTGATTGCTTGCAATCGGTTTGGATCTTTTACGCCTTCTACTTTATCTCCTGCCTTCCTCCAATCGGGAGACTTTTCTTCCGGTGGGTGCGCGCGAGCGCACCCACTGGGTGTAGTCCCCGAGATTCGGGTCGGTTGCTTGCAATCGGTTCGGATCTTCTTTTAGCTGTTGTATCTCTAAATTTCATCTTGCTGTTCTTCTCAGGCTGTTATGGAAGAGAAATGCGGGGTCTTCGAAAAACTCCTCGATGCTTACACTGCTAGCCTCCGAACTCTTGCCCAAGCCCAGCTGGAGGTCAACAACCAATCGGCCGAGATCAATAGGCTGAAAGGTAACTTCCGCATCATTTCTATCTTTTCTCCGATTGTCAACTGCTCTTGTACTGATGTCTTCATGCTCTCTTCTAGCTTCTGTTCCCATGGTAGATGACCTTCAGAGCCGTATTGCTGAATTAACTGCAGACCTCAACCAGCAAGGACCAGCACTCGCCAAAGCCAAGGAAGAGGCGACCCACTTGCAGGGGGTGGAAACTGATCCGACTCAAACTATCCAAGGCCTCCGTTCCGAGATGGCTGCCCTTGAAAAGAAACATCTAGCCGACATAGCCGCCGTGACCGCTGCTGGCGACGGGCTCCTTGCTGAACGAGATACCGCTGTTGCTGCCCGAGAAGCCTTGCAAGCGGAGAGGGATGAAGCGATTGCTGCGCGGGACTGGATCCGGAAAGATCGTGATGAACATATCGCCAAATACGAGGAGCTGGAGAAACACACTTATGAAGAGACCACCAAGATGCGCCGCCGGGCCAAGGGCCTCTGCGACACGATGAGCGAGATGGACGCCCTTATCAGTGGTAAGTGCTTCTAGCTTCCGATTGCCTTTCCGACTGCATTCCTCTTTTGTGCTATTACTCACAACTTTCTTCATGATGCAGAAGCCTGGCCCGAATCCGAGGCAGCTGCCTATGCGGCCGTAGCCACATCTCGGGAAGAGACCATCGCGGCCGGAGGGTCTTGCAAACATGATGACGACGTCTGGACTCGGCATGAGTACTTGATTGGAACAGCGGCTCGCATTCCCGTCATCAAGGGGATTTCTTTGTCCTTCAAACTCGGAATTCTGAAGATTGCTGAGTTGCTGTGATCGCCGACCGAGCTCAAGGTTGGTCTTCAGAGGATGAAAAATGCTGCTGGCTCTTCTGCCGAGATCCCCACGTCGGCTCCCCTGGATGAAGAGGACTCCGACAAGGGGGATGCCCCGAATGCTACCACCGAGCAGACTCGGACTCTCCTGAAGGCCATTCCCCGTCGCATCGATGTCTTGCTCAATTCGGCTGGTCGGACTGGCGCTGAAACTGCTCTTCAAACTGTGTTGATCTGGTATCCGCAAGTGAAGCTTTCCAAACTCCACAGCCTCAGAGAGAACGCCGCCGATGTGCTCGAGAAGACCTACGCTGAAGTGAATCGGCTCGCCAGCTCTATGGTGAACTGGTTTTCTCCTTATGAGTACACTCCATATCTCGACGAGGGAGGGAACCCGTTGCCTGTAACTTCTATCTCCGGCTTGGCCGAAGAGCTTTCCGATAGCAGCTCGTCCCACACCTCTCCAAGGTCCAAGCGAGCTGGGGCTGTGTCTTCTGATGCACAATCGGAGCCAGACGCTGCTGTCGCGCACGCCGGATTGACTGCTCCGACTGTCAGCTCTGCGCCCTCGACTGCCCCGACTTCCTGAACCAGACCACCGATGACACTACTTATCGCAGTTTGCCGATACTAGATCGGTCTTATCTTATTTTTTATTTTCGAACTATTTGCTTGTGAGACATAATTTTAATTCTGTCGACACCCACTGGGTGCGACTTCGATGTAATGAACTTATTCGGCCTTGGGCCAGCTATCTCTTATGCAATCCGATTGCTTATTTCTAGTTGTCACTTGTGCGATCCACTTTGCGTCTTTGTCGGTTTCTTTTATCGGTCTGCACTTGGGGATGTCTACCTTGCCTGCATTGCTGCCGACATGTGGTCTGCAATCGGATCAAAGGTAGATTGCCAGCCAAGGTTCGATAAGCTTTTTATATTTACACGACAAGGTTTAACGCAAAGGATTCTGCGACAGTGTGAGCCGATTGCCCACTACCGGGCTTGATGCCTTGGTTCGCGGCGCAATCGGTGACTTGAGTTATCGATTATGCCCTTTGTGGAGCGTTTCGAGTTGTTTCCCAGGAACTTGTACTGCTGACCACCCCGACCGCAGCCTTTCCCAATGCCACAAACCTTTTAATGATTTGCACTTGAGTTAGGTGCTGAGTTGAGTGCCAGCCCACAGTCCCCGTGCCTCGATGGCCTATTCGTCTGACCTCGTGGTCGGTCAGTCCCCGAGTGCGTTACGCATATCTTGGTTATGACTAAGCGTTGCCGACTGAGGCTAGCTTTTCGAATGAACTTATGCGAGGGTAATCGAATGCTCATTTTCAGAGGCATGATAGCTTTACCGATTGTTTGCCGAATGGCGTACATAAATTTCTGCCGCTCAACTATAGAACGGACATAACAGCTCGGCATTCCACGGTCGCTCCGTTTCTGCTCCTGACGTGTCCTTGTGCTGAGTGCCCTTGGTGCAGTCAATCAAATAATAGGAGTTGTTCTTGAGCGCTCGGCTGATGACGAATGGGCCTTCCCAAGGTGAGGATAGCTTGTGCTGCCCGTTTGACTTCTGAATTCGGCGTAGCACCATGTCTCCCTCTCGGAAAGCGAGAGGACGAATCTTCTTGCTGTGGTAGTGCCGCAACTTCTGCTGATAAACTGCCGACCTGGACAAGGCCAACAGACAAGCTTCTTCTTTGAGGTCGATGCCGTCCTCCCGGGCTAGCCTGGCTTCTTCTTTGGTGTATAGGGCATGCCGAGGTGAATCAAACTCAATGTCAGATGGGATGACTGCTTCTGAACCATACACCAGGAAGAAAGGAGTGAATCCAGTCGACCTGTTCGGTGTGGTCCTCAAACTGAACAATACTGCAGGGAGTTCTTCAATCCACGCTCCGGGTGCCCTCTCAAGTGGCTCTACCAATCGGGGTCTGATACCCGAGAGGATGAGTCCATTTGCTCTTTCTACTTGACCATTTGATTGTGGATGCGCCACAGATGCAAGATCGAGCCGAATGCCCTGCTGAGATGCATATCGAGCCAGTGCACCTTTTGCAAAATTTGTGCCGTTGTCAGTGATGATGCTGTTAGGCACACCGTATCTGCACACAATGTCGGCCACAAACCGGACTGCAGTCGGACCATCCAGCTTCTTGATCGGGCGGGCCTCAATCCACCTGGTAAACTTGTCCACTGCGACAAGAAGATGTGTCATGCCACTTCGAGCCCTTTTGAATGGACCAACCATATCCAAGCCCCATACTGCAAACGGCCACGCTATTGGGATTGTCTTCAATGCCGATGCTGGCTGATGACTTCTTGCCTTGAACCGCTGGCAACCCTTGCAGTCTTTCACCAAATTCTCAGCCACTGCAAGCGCAGTCAGCCAGTAGAAACCATGTCGGAAAGCTTTGCTGGCGATGGCCTTTGCAGATGCATGATGACCGCATTCACCTTGATGAATGTCTCTGAGCAACTCCAAGCCTCTGTCCTCTTCTACACATCTCTGAAAGACACCAGTTGCACTCTTGCGCACTAGCTCGTTGTTGATTATTGTGTATGCCCAAGATCGACGGCTGATTTGCCGTGATTCTGCTTCGTCTTCTGGGAGGACTCCGTCTGCTAGGAAATCTCTAATCGGCTGTGCCCATGATGGCGCGCTGACAACTACCATTACCACTGCATGCTGGGGTGGGACTTCTTCTTGGATCTCAGTTCCTTGGCCACTAGCCTCTTGGATCTCGGCCTCTTGGACTTCTGTCATTTCTACCTCTGCCTCTGAACTGCCGATTGCGGCGCCTGGCACGCACTCGGCAGCCCCTGGTGCCGACTGCTCGTCTGGAGCTGGAGCTTCTTCATTGCAATCGGTGACTTTTGATATCATTGGTTCTTCTGAGGTTGTGCCACCTGGCATTGCCTCTGCTTGCTTCCCTTTGTCTTTTCTCTTCTCACGGCATTCGGCAGCCCCTGGCTTGCAATCGGCAGCCCCTGGCTTGCAATTGGCTTGGGCGCTGGACTGCTTCGAGGTTGCAATTTTTGCCGGTTGAGCTTCTTTTGCCTTCTTCAATGCTTCAAGATCGGTCTCCGAGATAAAAATGGACTCGGATTCTGGGGATGGTATGATGGATGGCTTCTTGATGTGCTCCAGCGACACGCCTGGTGGGATAGCTTGCCTTGTTGAGCCGAGCTTGGACAACGCATCTGCTGCCTCGTTGTCTGCTCTCGGCACATGATGGAACTCGCATCCTTCAAAGTATCCACTGATCTGCTGCACCAGGAAACGATAACTTGCCATGTTTGTGTCCTTTGCATCCCAGGTGCCTGTGCACTGCTGTACTACCAGGTCGGAGTCACCAAAGCACTCGATATTCCGAATACCGATTTCTTTGGCAAGCTTGATACCATGCACAAGGGCTTCATACTCGGCGACGTTGTTTGATGTTGCAAAGTGAATCTGGAGCACATATTGCAATTGGTCTCCTCTTGGTGAAGTAAGTACCACGCCAGCCCCTAGGCCGCTCTTCATCTTGGAGCCATCAAAGTGCATTCGCCAGAAATCCGATCCTGGGAGCTGCGGCATATACTGAGTTTCAGCCCAGTCCACCAGGAAATCGGCCAATGCTTGTGACTTGATTGCAGTTCTCGGCTCATATTGGATGCCATGGCTGGCGACCTCAATTGCCCACTTTTCCACTCTTCCGGTTGCATCTCTGCTTCCCATGATGTCGGCTAATGGAGCCGAGCTGACGACGGTGATCAAGTGGGCTTGAAAGTATGGCTTCAATCTCTTGGCTGCCATGTACACTCCATAGCACATCTTCTGGTAGTGAGGGTGTCGAGGGATTGGTACCCGGGTAGGCTAACCCAAGCGGAAGCAACCTTTCAAGACAAGGATGGACCGATTGGGCCGCAGCTGGGCCGAGCTGGGCAGATGTACGGCCGATTGCTCCGAAGCAATCAGCCGCATCAAATGCCAGCAGTCGGCCCAGGCGCAACTGGCCCACTCCTTCACAAAGACGATCATCCGATTCGTCCGCAGCTGGGCCGAGGCAGGCACCTGGAAGGCCGATTGCCCAGAGCAATCGACCTTGCCAAGAACTACCAGTCGGTCCAGGCGCAATCGGAATAACCTACCACCCTTGGAGAAAGTTGACCCCGACGCCAGTCGGGGGTATGATTACGAGGTCATAAATGCACTATCCCGAGATATCGGGGTGGCAGGGAGGCCAAGTCATGTCGAAGATCTGGTGGAGATACGGTGTCGACCTCTCCGCCGATTCCGCGGACAGGGCGACAAGACCGCACCTCCTAGCTCCACTGTTCATCCCCATGCCCTATGGGTCTACAGCATGGGCCGCCGCTCGTAGGATCCGGATCACTCGGAGAGGAGCAGTCGGTGGGCCCAGGCCGATTAGAGGATGACAGCTGGGCCCAATCGGCAGTGAAGTTACCGATGTACCCCAGGCTCACACTATAAGAGCCCGGGTACCCCTCCTGCGTGGGGGACGATCCGCAAAAGATCACCATTCACTCATTCTCCCCTCAGTTCATTCACTGCTAGTAGTAACTCCTCAGGGAAGCAGGAGAGAGCCTCGCCCACGGCGGCGGCACTCACCTTCCCCTGAGAAGATAGAGAAGCAGTTATTGTAGCCAGAGCATTAATATATAAGAGACAAGCACGAGTAGGGGTGTTATCTCTCCAAAGAGCCCCGAACCTGGGTACATCGTGGTGTCCTCTACCGTGCTTGTACCCAACCCGATTCCGGCACCATCGACATCCTCTCCCTCACGTCTTCCCCTCACTTTAGCCATCCCATGGCATCTGACGACACATATCGACGACAGTTGGCGCCCACCGTGGGGCAGACCGAGGCGTCGATTGGAGTACAGATCCGGACGGGATTTTCCTCTGCATCAGGAGGTAGCCACGCCTCCGACCTGATTCTAAGGCGTGGGGAAATCGATTACGTGGTGGACTACTCGGCGCGGTACAGGGCTGGAGCACCCCTGCCGCCCGGTGTGTCGCTGCAGGTCGGCAGCCACCGCCTCTTCATCGGCAGCTTCCCCGAGGCATATCCTAGGGAGATTCGTGTTTTCTCGTGCACCACAGATCCGCTCTTGACCAGGGGCTGCAGCGCAGCGCCTGGCAGAGAGGACGGCCGAGTGCACGCTGCTTTCATGATGGCGGGGGCGTCGTCATCAAGCAATCGCGGCGCAGCGAGCGCAGCAAGAAGAGCCAAGGAGGCAGCGGAGGCTGCGGAGAGAATCGGCACCAGCGCGTTGCGGGATGTGTTATACACACCTGTGAACAGGAATGGTGACCCCGAACAAGTGCACACGGAGCTGGAAACGGCACGGCTCGCTCTGGCTCGCAGGGCTGAGCAAGTGCTGGCAGAAGAGCGCAGGCTGGGAGCCATCACAAGGGAATACAACGCAGCGCATGCAGGACCGCGCCGGCCGATTGAGCCCGCAGTCCTGGAAGATCTGAGAAGCCGAGGCAGGGCAGTCAACCAGCAGCTGTCGGGCGCCGAGCAGCCGGAGCGAACAAGGAGGCCAGTGCAACCGGAGCAACCGGCGCAGTCGGCATTCATCCAGAGGCCGACATACAGCACGCCGGACAAGAACCTGAGAGCAGCCGAGCAGATAGCACTCGAGCTAGAAGACCTGGAGGGAGATGAGTGGCGCGAGCAGTCGCGCCGAATGCGTGAGCTGTTGGCAGCCGCAAAGGAGCAGAGGCTCGTTGCAATGGATAATCAAAATGCAGAACCCGGGGCGTCGAGAGGAACTGTGAGGCCGAATGCAGGAGCTAGCCAGCGACCGAATGCATCGCGCCAGAACAGACATCAATCCGCTCCATCTCGGCATGAGAGTAAGGTCAGAAGCAACCGGCCACCCCCAGCAGCAAGCAGAAGAGTCGAAGAGCCAGCTGTTAACAGCAGGCGCAATGACATGCCGCAGCAATCGGCACCAAGACAAGAAATCAGCGCCCGACTTGGCCCTCGCCAAATCGGCCAGAATGATGCAAGGCACCGCATTGAGCTCCTGGAGAAGGAGGCTCAAGAGGATGAAGAAGGAGAAGCTGGCCCATCATGTTTCGGTCATCGTATTCGGACTGAAAAGTTTCCCAAAGGCTTCACTCTGCCGAGAGACACTCCCAAGTACAATGGCTCAGTGAAGCCTGAAGACTGGTTATCCGATTACCTGACTGCGGTTCGCATCGCAGGAGGCAATCGGCGCGTAGCGGTCCGCTATGCACCTTTGATGCTGCAGGGATCGGCTCGTACATGGTTGAACAGTTTGCCCAAGGACAGTGTAAACTGCTGGGAGGACTTCACGAGTGCATTTATCCACAACTTCACGAGCACATATGAGTGGACCAACCTCCCGCGGCAGCTAGCTCTTTGTGTGCAAGGCAAAGATGAGCCCCTCTGAGATTACTTATCTCGGTGGATCAAGCTGAAGAATTCATGCGAAGGAGTCCATGAGATCCAGGCCATTCAGTACTTCACAGATGGATGCCTGGCCGACTCAATGTTGAAGCACAAGCTGCTCCGCAAAGACTTCACGTCGCTCGCCGAGCTCATGAAGGTGGCAAATGCGTTCTCTATGTCCGATTCGGCGATGCGCCCGATCCAGCTCGGAGTTGGAGGTGTAATCCAGTCACCAGGGGCTCCGCAGTCGGACACAGGGAATCAAGGCCTCAGTAGGAAGGAAAGAAGAGAGAACAACCGCAACAATATCTACAACAACAACCAGCAGAACAATGGCAAGCGCAAGGATGAGCAGCCCGATACCCAGTACGGCAACAGGCAGGTGGCCGCTGTCCAGAGCGAAGAAGATCCAGCGGCTGCAGGAGGCAGTCGGAAGATGAGACCGAATGTGAGACCCCCGGGGCAGATGAAGCCCAAGTACACGTTCGAGGATATGCTGGACGCACCATGCAAGTTACACAACACGCCTGGCAGGCCGTCTGCGCACACTACTCGGCAGTGCGACTTTGTGAGAAGGATCGCGAAGGGAGAAGCTTTACCACCTCCACCCCCACCACCACCCCAGAACAGAGGACCGCCTCAGCAGCAGAACCAGTTCCCACAGCAAGACGCTGCCTACATGATTTTCACCAGCGAGTCCACAGACAAGGGCAGTCGGAGAGCCCGAGCTCAGGAGGTTAATGCCACTATGCCACCGATTCCCCAGTTTATGCATTGGTCCGAATGTCCTATATCCTGGGACAGAGCAGATCATCCCACCATTTTGCCGAATCCGGGCAACTATCCGCTGGTGGTGGATGCTCTGTTTGCAGGACCAAGGTTTTCATGCAAGTTCTCCCGAGTGCTCGTTGATGGAGGAAGCACAATCAACATTCTGTACAGGGACACATTGGTTAAGCTAGGGCTCACAGAGCAGGACCTGGAGCACAGTCGGACAACTTTCCATGGGATTGTCCCTGGATTGTCTTGCACCCCCATGGGTCGCATTCGGCTGGATGTTATATTTGGCACAGAAGAAAACTTCAGGAGAGAGCCGATTTGGTTTGAAGTCGCCGACCTCAGTAGTCCTTACCATGCTCTGTTGGGATTGCCAGCGTTTGCCAAGTTCATGATCAACGCACAGCAGACATACCTAAAGATGATGATCCCAGGGCCAAACGGCGTCATCACTGTCACCGGGGACTTCAGGAAGTCCCTTGAGTGTACATCCGCTGGCAGCAGTTTGGCTGATTCGCAAGTGTTTGAGACGGAGAAGCGTCAGCTCAGCAAGGTGATTGCAATGGCGCAAGCACAGAACAAGAATCCACTTCCAGTTGGCCCAGCAAAGAGAGTAGATGAGGAGTCGGATTTTCAGTCGGCCAAGGACAGCAAGAAGATCCCTCTAGATCCTTCCGACTCAACCAAGTTTGTTGTAGTCGGAGCTGGACTCAGCGATAAATAGGAAAGCGTGCTCGTCGAGTTCCTCCGTGAGAATCGGGACATCTTTGCATGGTCTCCACAAGACATGCCTGGGGTGCCGAGAGAACTCGCCGAGCACAAGCTACACATTCGGCCAGGCTCGAAGCCGGTCAAGCAACCCTTGAGACGTTTCTATGAAGACAAGAGAAGGGCAATCGGTGAAGAGGTTGCGAAGCTGCAAGCCGCAGGTTTCATCATGGAAGTGTTTTACCCCGAGTGGCTGGCGAATCCAGTCCTCGTCATGAAGAAGAATAAGACCTGGCGCATGTGTATCGATTACACTTGCCTGAACAAGGCGTGCCCGAAAGATCCGTTTGCTCTGCCCCGTATTGATCAAGTGATTGATTCTACGGCCGGCTGCGAGCTTTTGTCTTTTCTGGATGCCACTGCTGTCTATCACCAGATCAAACTTGCCGTGGAAGACCAGATAAAAACTGCATTTATAACCCCTTTCGGGGCTTATTGCTATATCACCATGCCATTTGGTTTGAAGAATGGAGGTGCCACTTATCAGCGCACAATTCAGAGATGCACGCACTCTCAGCTCGGCAGAAATCTCCACGTTTACGTGGACGATTTAGTGGTGAAGTCGGCAAAGGGAGTCACGCTGTTAGATGACCTCAGGGAAACATTCGCCAATTTGAGAACTTATCAGATCAAGCTCAACCCGGAGAAGTGCATCTTTGGAGTCCAAGCTGGCAAGCTCTTGGGATTTCTTGTTTCCGAGAGAGGAATCGAATGCAATCCTGAGAAGATAGCCGCAATAGAGCGCATGGAACAGCCCAAGACCCTGAAGCAGGTACAGAAGTTCACCGGTTGCCTAGCATCACTCAGCCGATTCCTCAGTCGTCTAGGTGAAAAAGCAATCCCATTGTACCAATTGATGAAGAAGACAGAGAAGTTCACCTGGACCCCCCAGGCAAGCGAAGCATTCCGAGAGCTCAAGCGAATGCTCTCCACAGCGCCGATCCTGGCTGCCCCGATTGAGAAGGAGCCAATGATGTTATACATTGTGGCAACCAATCGGGTAATCAACGCAATTATGGTGGTGGGGCGGCCCGAGAAGGACAAGGCACAACAAATTCAACACCCAGTGTATTACATCAGCGAAGTGCTCTCGGCGTCCAAGCAGAACTACCCTCACTACCAGAAGATGTGCTATGGAGTGTACATGGCAGCCAAGTGATTGAAGCCATACTTTTAAGCCCACTTGATCACCGTCGTCAGCTCGGCTCCACTGGCCGACATCATGGGAAGCAGAGATGCAACCGGAAGAGTGGCAAAATGGGCAATTGAAGTCGCTAGTCATGGCATCCAATATGAGCCGAGAACTGCAATCAAGTCACAAGCATTAGCCGATTTCCTGGTGGACTGGGCCGAAACTCAGTATATGCCGCAGCTCCCAGGGTCGGATTTCTGGCGAATGCACTTTGATGGCTCCAAGATGAAGAGCGGCCTAGGGGCTGGTGTGGTACTCACTTCACCAAGAGGAGATCAATTGCAATATGTGCTCCAGATCCACTTTGCAGCGTCAAACAATGTCGCCGAGTACGAAGCCCTTGTGCATGGTATCAAGCTTGCCAAGGAAATCGGTATTCGGAATATTGAGTGCTTTGGTGACTCCGACCTGGTTGTACAACAATGCACATGCACCTGGGATGCAAAGGACGCAAACATGGCAAGCTATCGCTTCCTGGTGCAGCAGATCAGCGGGTACTTTGAAGGTTGCGAGTTCCATCATGTGCCAAGAGCAAACAACGAGGCAGCAGATGCGTTGTCCAAGCTCGGCTCAACAAGACAAGCTATCCCACCAGGCGTGTCGCTGGAGCACATCAAGAAACCATCCATCATACCATCCCCAGAATCCGAGTCCATTTTTATCTCGGAGACCGACCTTGAAGCATTGAAGAAGGCAAAAGAAGCTCAACCGGCAAAAATTGCAACCTTGAAGAAGCAGTCCAGCGCCCAAGGTGTCTCGGCAACAGCACCAGGGGCCGCCGACTGCAAGCCAGGGGTTGCCGACTGCGAGCCAGGGGCTGCCAAAAGCTATGAGAAGAGCAAAGCCAAAGGGAAGCAAGCAGAGGCAATACCAGGAAGCACAACCTCCGAAGAACCAATGATATCAGAAATTGCCGGTTGCAATGAAGAAGCTCCAGCTCCAGACGAGAAGTCGACACCAGGGGCTGCCGAATGCATGCCAGGCGCCGCAATCGGCAGTTCAGAGGCAGAGGTAGAAATGATAGAGGTCCAAGAGGCCGAGATCCAGGAGGCCAGTGGCCAAGGAACGGAGATCCAAGAGGAAGACCCACCCGGGCATGCAGTGGTAATGGTAGTTGTCAGCGCGCCATCATGGGAACAACCGATTAGAGATTTCTTAGCAGACGGAGTCCTCCCAGAAGACGAAGCAGAATCACGGCAAATCAGCCGCCGATATTGGGCTTACACAATAATTAACAATGAGCTAGTGCGCAAGAGTGCAACTGGTATCTTTCAGAGATGTGTAGAAGAGGACAGAAGCGTGGAGCTGCTCAGAGACATTCATCAAGGTGAATGCGGACATCATGCATCTGCAAAGGCCATCGCCAGCAAAGCTTTCCGACATGGTTTCTACTGGCCGACTGTGCTTGCAGCGGCTGAAAATTTGGTGAAGTACTGCAAGGGTTGTCAACGGTTCAAGGCAAGAAGTCATAAGCCAGCATCAGCACTGAAGACAATCCCAATAGCGTGGCCGTTTGCAGTATGGGGTTTAGATATGGTTGGACCATTCAAGAGAGCTCGAAGTGGCATGACACATCTTCTAGTCGCAGTGGACAAGTTTACCAAGTGGATTGAAGCCAGACCGATCAGGAAGCTGGATGGTCCGACTGCGGTTCGGTTTGTGGCCGACATTGTGTGGAGATACGGTGTGCCTAACAACATCATCACCGACAACGGCACAAATTTTGCAAAGGGTGCGCTGGCTCGATATGCATCTCAGCAGGGCATCCGGCTTGATCTGGCATCTGTGGCGCATCCGCAATCAAATGGTCAAGTAGAAAGAGCAAATGGTATCATTCTCTCGGGTATCAGACCCCGATTGGTGGAGCCACTCGAGAGGGCATCCGGCGCATTGATTGATGAACTCCCTGCAGTCTTGTTTAGTTTGAGGACTACGCCAAACAGGTCGACTGGATTCACTCCCTTCTTCCTGGTGTACGGCTCAGAAGCAGTTATCCCATACGACATTGAGTTTGATTCACCTCGGCATGCCCTATATACCGAAGAAGAAGCCAGATTGGCACGAGAAGATGGCATCGACGTCAAAGAAGAAGCTTGACTGTTGGCTTTGTTCAGGTCAGCAGTCTATCAGCAGAAGTTGCGGCATTACCACAGCAAGAAGATCCGTCCTCTCGCTTTCCGAGAGGGGGATATGGTGTTACGCCGAATTCAGAAGTCAGACGGGCAGCACAAGCTATCCTCACCCTGGGAAGGGCCATTCGTCATCAGCCGAGCGCTCAAGAACAACTCCTATTATCTGATCGACTGCACCAAGGGCACTCGGCACAAAGACACGTCAGGAGCAGAGACAGAGCGGCCGTGGAACGCCGAGTTGTTATGTCCGTTCTATAGTTGAGCGGCAGAAATTTGTGTAAGCCATTCGGCAAACAATTAGTAAAAGCTATCATGCCTCTGAAAATGAGCATTCGATTACCTTTGTATAATTGCATTCGAAGAGCTAGCCTCAGTCGGCAACGCTCAATCATACCCGAGACGTGCGTAACGCACCCGGGGACTGACTGACCACGAGGTCAGGCGAATAGGCCATCGAGGCATGGGGACTGCGGGCGGGCACTCAACTCGGCACCTAGCTCAAGCGCAAATCACTAAAAGGTTTGTGGCTTCGAGAAGGGTTGCGATTGGGGCAGTCGGTAGTACAAGTTCCTGGGAAGCAATTAGAAACGCTCCACCAAGGGCATACCCGAAAAGACAAAGTTATCGATTGTGCCGCAAACCAAGGCATCGAGCCTGGTAGCGAGCAATCGGCTCCCACTGTCGCAGAATCCTTTGCGTTAAACCTTGTCGTGTGAAAAATAAAAAGCTTATCAAACCTTGACTGGTAATCTACCGTTGATCCGATTGCAGACCGTATGGCGGCAGCAAGGCAGACACGGTAGACATCCCCAAGTGCAGATCGATAAAGGAAACCGACAAAGACGCAAAGTTGATCGCACAAGTAAAAGCAAAGACCAAGGAATCGGATTGCATCAGAGATAGCAGGCCCTAGGCCGAATAAGTTCATTACATCGAAGTCACACCCAGTGGGTATCGACATAATTAAAATTATGTCTTACAAGCAAATAGTCGAAAAAACAAAATGAGATAAGGCCGATCCAGTGTCGGCAAACTGAACAAGTAACATAGTCGGGGGCATGGCTCAGGAAGTCGGAGCAGTCGGAGGCACGGAGCTAGAGGTCGGGGCAGTCGGATCAGCGTGCACAACATCTGGTTCCGATTGCGCTTCAGAAGATGTGGCACCAGTCCGCTTGGATCTCGGAGAGGTATGGGATGAGCCGCTATCAGAAAGCTCCTCGGCCAGGCCAGAGATTGAAGGTGCAGCGAGCGGGTTCCCTCCCTCGTCGAGATACGGAGTGTACTCGTACGGAGAGAACCAGTTCATCATAGTGCTGGCTAGTCGATTTACCTCGGTATAGGTCTTCTCAAGCAGGTCGGCAGCGTTTTCTCTGAGGCTATAGAGTTGGGAAAGCTTCACCTGAGGGTACCAGCTCAGCACAGTCTGGAGAGCAGTCTCTGCGCCAGTCTGACCTGCAGAGTTCAGTAGAACGTCGATCCGACGTGGGATGGCCTTAAGGAGAGTCCGAGTCTGCTCAGAGGTAGCATTCGGAGCCTCCCCCTTGTCAGAATCCTCTTCGTCTTGTGTTCCAGGCTCGCGGGTGCCGGCGGAGGAACCAGCGGCGTTTTTCATTTTTTGGAGTCCGACCTTAAGCTCAGTCGGTGACCATAGTGATTCAGCAATTTTCAGGATGCCGAGCTTGAATGACAATGCAATTCCCTTGATAACAGGGATGCGAGCTTCTGTGCCAATCAGATATTCGTGCCGAGTCCAGACGTTGTCTTCAAGTTGACAGGTCCCTCCGGCAGCAACAGTTTCTTCTCGGGACTTAGCTACAGCCGCGTAGGCAGCTGCTTCAGACTCAGGCCAAGCCTCTGCGTCACGAAAGAAAGCATGAGCAACAAGATAAAAGAGGAAAGCAATTGGAAAGTGCACTCGGATGCAGGAAACACTTACCGCTAAGGAGGACGTCCATCTCGGTCATTGTGTCACAGAAGCCTTTCGCTCGGCGGCGCAATCGGGTGGTCTCTTCATAGATGCGTTTCTCCAATTATTCAAACTTGGCGACATGTTCGTCGCGATCCTGTCGAATGGAATCCCACGCAACAACTGCTTCGTCCCTCTCAGCTTGCAAGGCTTCTCGGGCAGCGACGGCAGCATCTCGCTCGGCAAGGAGACCATCACCAGTAGCCGTCAGGGCAGCCAGGTCGGCCAGATGTTTTATTTCAAGGGCAGCCATCTCAGAACGAAGGCTTTGGATAGTCCGAGTTAGATCAGTTTCTACCCCCTGCAGTCGGGTCATTTCTTCCTTGGCTTTGGCGAGTGCTGGGCCATGCTGGTTGAGTTCTGCAGTCAATTCAGCAATTCGGCCATGAAGGTCATCTACCATGGGAACAGAAGCTAGAAGAGAACATGAAGATATGAGTACAAGAGTGACTGTCAATCGGAGAGAAAACAGAAATGGTATAAAAGTTACCTTTCAGTTTATTGATCTCGGCCGATTGATTATTGACCTCCAGCTGAGCCTGGGCGAGAGTTCGGAGGCTGGCGGTGTAATCATCGAGGAGCTTTTCGAAGACCTCGCGCCTTTCTGCCATAATAGCCTGCGAGGAATAGCAAGAGGGAGTTTAGAGATACGACAGTCAAAAGAAGATGCGATTCGATTGCTAGCAATCGGCCCGAATCTCGGGGACTACACCCAGTGGGTGCGCTTGCGCGCACCCACCAGAAGAAAAGTCTCCCGATTGAAGGAAGGCAAGAGATAAAGCAAAGAGTATAAAAGATCCAAACCGATTGCAAGCAACCGGCCCGAATCTTGGGGACTACACCCAGTGGGTGCGCTTGCGCGCACCCACCGGAAGAAAAGTCTCCCGATTGAAGGAAGGCAAGAGATAATGCAAAGAGTATAAAAGATCCGAACCGATTGCAAGCAACCGGCCCGAATCTCGGGGACTACACCCAGTGGGTGCGCTTGCACGCACCCACCGGAAGAAAAGCTTCCCGAGTAAAGGAAAGACATAAAAGGAAAGTGAAGAGTTTACCATGTGATGACGGTTGAGCTGTTGGAGGTCCCGAGCAAGGGCGTCAGCAAATTCATTTACCCGACTGAGAGTGGTCGTCAGAGGGTCTTGAGGGCGGTGTGAAGCGTCAGGCTCGGCGCCGACGTGACGGGCGCGAGAATATTCGGCCCGGAACTGGTCCACCGAGCGCATCAGAACTTCCGACGCAGAGGAGGTCGGCGCTGGCACCAAAGTTTGAGCAGCGGCGGAGGCAGCAGTGGTGAAGGCTAGTGGCATCGACGTCACCTGAGGGCCGGGGGCACCCGGTTGTGGTGGTGGCGCAACCGGACGAACTAAAGCGGAGGTGATAACGGCAACTGGCGGCAGGGTCGTCACCGTCGACGGCGCGGACAGTACAACCGGTGGCACAGTCATTACAATCGGCGGAGCGGACACCACGATTGGCGACGGAGTCATCACTGTCGGTGGTTCGGATGTGGCAATCGGAGCAGCAGTATTCACGACAGTGGAGGTCGGGTCGGAGCGGCGTGGCGGAGATGGGGCAATCGGGTCGACCGATTGTGTTCGTCTGCCACCAGTAGCTCCCCGATCAGCTGCATTCTTGGAAGTCTTGGAAGCAAAGGAGGAGGTAGAATTCTTCTTAATCGTCTCAAGGCGGGCCTTCTTGGCAGCACGCTCGGCATCCTTGGAGGAGCGATGAGAAGCAGGCGGCCGTTTATGGATAGCGGCGGCAGATGCAGCAGGCGAGATGACGACGCTAGCGCGGACTGGAATGTCGGCGTCGACGTCGTCAAGCCCAATCGTTTCCCTGAAAGAAGAAAGAGGAGGTGAATCAGTATAAGGAAGGACAGTAAAGTACAAGGCATGAAGATAAAAGCATACCCGACTGTTCTTGGTGCGCCAGAGGGCATCCGGCATCTCAGCGGGGCGACATCCAACGGTGCCTGCGAAGTCGGCCTTCGGGTGGTCGTCACCTGGGGTTGTTTGCCCTTGGTGGTTGTCGATGCTACCTTAGCGGCCTTGTTGGGAGTAGCACCAGCAGAGGAGCTGGTTGCCGAGGTGCGCTTAACCGGCGCCTTCGTAGGTTTGGTACGAGGAGCTGCATCAGAACCATCGGCCTTTGAGACACTATCGTCATCACTCCATTCGGCCAAAAATTGCTCAAGGGAAGGGTCAGGCGTACCCCCTTGAGCTGTCGGTCGAGTGTCGATCCTCTGGGGGTCGGCCGCCTTAGCATCAGCGTCGTCTGCATCTGTAGAATCGGAGGATTCTCCGGAAGACTCGTCGTCATCATCATCATCGTCCCCGGACTCGGTGGAAGGGACCTCGCCGTTATACTCAAAGTCGGCGGGGTCGTCTTCTGCGCGGTCGGGGGCATACACGCCGGCCACCTGGCCGTCTTCCATCAAATTGGGCTGAATGAAATGCTGCGAGAGAAGATAAAAGTAATCAGAGAAGCTAAGGAGAAAAAGCAATCGGAAGAAGAAAGCAACCGGAGCATACCACAGGCGGTCTCTGGTGGCGAGTGAGGCAGTCGAGCCCGAAGCGGAAGGGGTCAGGCAAAGGGCTACATGTGATAGCCTTCACTCTGGCGCAGAGGTCTTCTTTCTTCACCCGCCATGTGCAGAGCCGAGTGGGGCATCGAGGGCCCGACATATCACAGATGCGGTGCACTCGGCGCTGAAGGGGGAGCACTCGGACTTGAAGCCAAGCGGCTACCAGGTCATTCGGGAGAAGTCCTTCTTGCTCGATCTGGGCGATTCTGGCGACCTGGGCGTCGACATCGCAATCTCCGACGCCATACTTCAGCGACCACTGGTGTTTTTCAGTCGGCCGGGCGAGGGAGAACTCGGGCAGATTCAGGAGATCGGGACCCTGGTCAGGTGACTTGACGTAGAAAAATGAGGTCTGCCAATTCTTGCATGATTGGACGATCTCGGGACTCTTGTACCTCGGCTTGCCGGCTGCGACAAGGCAACTGCCGCAGTCGGTCATATCAGTCGGATACTTCGGTTCGCCGCCTTCAGTGGTAGACGGCACCACATCTCCCGTCCGAGCATTGTGAGCTCGGAGGTTGAAGAATCTCTTCCAGAGAGCAATGCTTGGGAGGCAGCCGAGATACCCTTCGCAGAGTGTGACGAAGCCGGAAAGAATCATGGTGAAGTTGGCTGCAAGGTGGTGTGGTTGCAGTCGGTGGAAGTCGAGGAACTCGCGGAAGAAGGTGCTGGCGGGAAGGCCGAATCCGCGCTCAAAGTGAGCAAGGAAAACAACCCTCTCGCCAGCACGCGCGTTAGGCACGACCTCAGCGCCGGGAACGCGCCATTGGATCTCGGCTGGCATCTTCCGGGCGCGAATTAGAGACTGGACGGCACCGGCTGTGGCGGTCGAGCCTTTCCAGCAGCCGCGGCTCGCCTGAGAGACATCTCGCCGTGGCGCCATGGTGTTCGCGGGCGGAGAAAATAAGAAGGACGAGGAATGCGAGAGCAGCGGTGAGAAGTTACCGCGGAGGCGGAGGAGCGCGCGGGATCGTGGCCGGGGCAGATCCTGGGCGCAGAGATCAAGTCGCAGGAGCGGCAGAGAGCTTCGAGCGGAGCAGCAATGGCGCGGAGGAGCAAGAGCTGGAGGAAGAAGATGGCGTCTGGGAGAAGGAAGAGGCAAAGGCCCTCCCCTGTGGCTTATATGGGCGGCGGGGGAGGGGAGTGGGATGCGTTTGCAGCCGTGTGGCTCGGTGTGGCCTAGCACATAGGAAGGCCAACCGGCATATCGGCGCAAGGAATCCTAGCGCGGGAGGCGAGGCGTGCGACGTGGGGGTCGAGACCTGCAGTTACGTCAAGTCGCGCGTGGGTCGTGGGTCCCGGCTCATTGACCGTATCCCGGAAGAGTCGGAGGTAACCGTTGGAATGCAATCGGCGAAATATTTCATTCTGAAAAAAGTGAAGACACGACTTGGGGACGACCCAAATCCAATCGGACGAAAATTCGGCCAGCCGAGTGTGATCTCCGAGTCGGTCGACGAACTCGGAATGACGCACCCGATGAGGCCATAACAGTCGGAAGGTATCGAAGAAAGATTAAAAAACTGTTCGATCGTGGGACCTTTACAGCTTAAGGGGCTACTGTCGGGGGATTGGTACCTGGGTAGGCTAACCCAAGCGGAAGCAACCTTTCAAGACAAGGATGGACCGATTGGGCTGCAGCTGGGCCGTGCTGGACAGATGTACGGCCGATTGCTCCGAAGCAATCAGCCGTATCAAATGCCGGCAGTCGGCCCAGGCGCAATCGGCCCACTCCTTCACAAAGACGATCATCCGATTGGTCCGCAGCTGGGCCGAGGCAGGCACCTGGAAGGCCGATTGCCCAGAGCAATCGACCTTGCCAAGAACTACCAGTCGGTCCAGGCGCAATCGGAATAACCTACCACCCTTGGAAAAAGTTGACCCCGACGCCAGTCGGGGGTATGATTACGAGGTCATAAATGCACTATCCCGAGATATCGGGGTGGCAGGGAGGCCAAGTCATGTCGAAGATCTGGTGGAGATACGGTGTCGACCTCTCCGCCGATTCCGCGGACAGGGCGACAAGACCGCACCTCCTAGCTCCACTGTTCATCCCCATGCCTTATGGGTCTACAGCATGGGCCGCCGCTCGTAGGATCCGGATCACCCGGAGAGGAGCAGTCGGTGGGCCCAGGACGATTAGAGGATGACAGCTGGGCCCAATCGGCATTGAAGTTACCGATGTACCCCAGGCTCACACTATAAGAGCCCGGGTACCCCTCCTGCGTGGGGGACGATCCGCAAAAGAGCACCATTCACTCATTCCCCCCTCAGTTCATTCACTGCTAGTAGTAACTCCTCAAGGAAGCAGGAGAGAGCCTCGCCCACGGCGGCGGCACTCACCTTCCCCTAAGAAGATAGAGAAGCAGTTATTGTAGCCAGAGCATTGATATATTAGAGACAAGCAGGAGTAGGGGTGTTATCTCTCCGGAGAGCCCCGAACCTGGGTACATCATGGTGTCCTCTACCGTGCTTGTACCCAAGCCGATTCCGGCACCATCGACATCCTCTCCCTCGCGTCTTCCCCTCACTTTAGCCATCCCATGGCATCTGACGTCACATATCGACGACAGAGGGTAGTTCTTCTTGGATGCCGAGAGCACTTCGCTGATGTAATACACCGGTCGCTGAATTTGCTGTGTCTTTTCCTTCTCGGGCCGCTCCACCACCATAACTGCACTGATCACCCGATTGGTTGCCGCAATGTACAACATCATTGGCTCCTTCTCAATCGGGGCAGACAGAATCGGCGCGGTGGAGAGCATGTGCTTGAGCTCTCGGAATGCTTCACTTGCTTGGGGGGTCCAGGTGAACTTCTCTGTCTTCTTCATCAGTTGGTATAACGGGATTGCTTTTTCACCCAGCCGACTGAGGAATCGGCTAAGTGATGCAAGGCAACCGGTGAACTTCTGCACTTGCTTCAGGTTCTTGGGTTGTTCCATGCGTTCTATTGCGGCTATCTTCTCGGGATTGCATTCGATTCCTCTTTCGGAAACGAGAAATCCCAAGAGCTTGTCGGCCTGGACTCCAAAGACGCACTTCTCCGGATTGAGCTTGATCTGATAAGTTCTCAGATTTGCAAATGTTTCTCTGAGGTCGTCCAACAGTGTGATTCCCTTTGCCGACTTCACCACTAAATCGTCCACGTAAATGTGGAGATTTCTGCCGAGTTGAGAGTGTGTACATCTCTGAATTGTGCGCTGATAAGTGGCACCTCCATTCTTCAAACCAAACGGCATGGTGATATAACAATAAGCCCCGAAAGGGGTTATAAATGCAGTTTTTATTCGATCTTCCACAACAAGTTTGATCTGGTGATAGCCAGCAGTGGCATCCAGAAAAGACAAAAGCTCGCAGCCGGCCGTAGAATCGATCACTTGATCAATACGGGGCAGAGCAAACGGATCTTTTGGGAACGCCTTGTTCAGGCAAGTGTAATCGATACACATGCGACAGGTCTTGTTCTTCTTCATGAAGAGGACTGGATTCGCCAGCCACTCGGGGTAAAACACTTCCATGATGAAACCTGCAGCTTGCATCTTCGCAATCTCTTCACCGATTTCCCTTCTCTTATCTTCAGAAAAATGTCTCAGGGGTTGCTTGACCGGCTTCGAGCCTGGCCGAATGTGCAGCTTGTGCTCGGCGAGTTCTCTTGGGACACCAGGCATGTCTTGTGGAGACCATGCAAAGATGTCCCGATTCTCATGGAGAAACTCGACGAGCTCGCTTTCTATTTATCGCTAAGTCCGGCTCCGACTACAACAAACTTGGTTGAGTCGGAGGGATCTAGAGCGATCTTCTTGCTGTCCTTGGCCGACTAAAAAGCCGATTCCTCATCTACTCTCTTTGCTGGGCCGACTGAATGGATTCTTGCTCTGTGCTTGCGCCATTGCAATCACCTTGTTGAGCTGTCGCTTCTCCGTCTCAACCACTTGAGAATCAGCCAAACTGCTGCCAGCCGACGTGCACTCGAGGGACTTCCTGAAGTCCCCGGTGACAGTGATGACACCGTTTGTCCCTGGGATGTTCATCTTGAGGTACATCTGCTGCGCGTTGATCATGAACTTGGAAAATGCGGGCAATCCCAACAGAGCATGATACAGACTGCTGAGGTCGGCGACTTCAAACCAAATCGGCTCCCTTCTGAAGTTTTCCTCTGTGCCAAATATAACATCCAGCCGAATGCGGCCCATGGGGGTGCAAGATAATCCAGGGACAATCCCATGGAAAGTCGTCCGACTGCGCTCCAGATCCTTCTCTGTGAGCCCTAGCTTGATCAATGTGTCTCTGTACAGAATTTTGATTGTGCTTCCTCCATCAACGAGTAGTCGGGATGAGAACCTTGGTCCTGTGAACAGAGCGTCAACCACAAGCGGATAGTTTCCCGGATTCGGCAAGATGGTGGGATGATCTGCTCTGTCCCAGGATATAGGGCACTCGGACCAATGCATGAACTGAGGAATCGGCGGCATGGTGGCATTGACTTCTTGAGCTCGAGCTCTCCGACTGCCCTTGTCTGTAGACTCACTGGTGAAAATCATGTAGGCAGCGTCTTGCTGCGGGAACTGGTTCTGCTGCTTAGGCGGTCCTCTGTTCTGTGGTGGTGGTGGGGGTGGAGGTGGTAAAGCTTCTCCCTTCACGATCCTTCTCACAAAATCACACTGCCGAGTGGTGTGCGCAGACGGCCTGCCGGGCGTGCTGTGCAACTTGCACGGTGCGTCCAGCATATCCTCGAACATGTACTTGGGTTTCATCTGCCCTGGGGGCCTCACATTTGGTCTCATCTTCCGACTGCCTCCTGTAGCCGCTGGGTCTTCTTCGTTCTAGACAGCGGCCACCTGCCGACTGCCATACTGGGTATCGGGCTGCTCATCCTTGCGCTTGCCATTGTTCTGCTGGTTGTTGCTGTTGTTGTTGTTGTTGTTGTTGTTGCGGTTGTTCTCTCTCCTTTCCTTCCGACTAAGGCCTTGGTTCCCTATGTCCGACTGCGGAGCCCCTGGTGACTGGATTACACCTCCAACTCCGAGCTGGATAGGGCGCATCGCAGAATCGGACATAGCGAACGCATTTGCCACCTTCATGAGCTCGGCGAGCGACGTGAAGTCTTTGCGGAGCAGCTTGTGCTTCAACATTGAGTCGGCCAGGCATCCATCTGTGAAGTACTGAATGGCCTGGATCTCATGGACTCCTTCGCATGAATTCTTCAGCTTGATCCACCGAGATAAGTAATCTCGGAGGGGCTCGTCTTTGCCTTGCACACAAAGAGCTAACTGCCGTGGGAGGTTGGGCCGCTCATATGTGCTCGTGAAGTTATTAATAAATGCGCTCGTGAAATCTTCCCAGCAGTTTACACTGTCCTTGGGCAAACTGTTCAACCACGTACGAGCCGACCCCTGCAGCATCAAAGGTGCATAGCGGACTGCTACGCGCCGATTGCCTCCTGCGATGCGAACCGCAGTCAGATAATCGGACAACCAATCTTCTGGCTTCACAGAACCATTGTACTTGGGTGTGTCCCTCGGCAGCGTGAAGCCTTTGGGAAACTTCTCGGTCCGAATGCGATGACCAAAACACGACGGGCCAGCCTCTCCTTCTTCATCCTCTTGAGCTTCCTTCTCCAGGAGCTCAATGCGGTGCCTTGCATCATTCTGGCCGATTTGGCGAGGGCCAAGACGGGCGCTGATTGCGGGTCTTGGTGCCGATTGCTGTGGCATGTCATTGCGCCTGCTGTTAACAGCTGGCTCTTCGATTCTTCTGCTTGCTGCTGGGGGTGGCCGATTTCTTCTGACCCTACTCTCATGCCGAGACGGGGCGGGTTGCTGTCTGTTCTGGCGCGATGCATTCGGTCGCTGGCTAGCTCCTGGATTCGGCCTCACAGTTCCTCTCGACGCCCCGGGTTCTGCGTTTTGATTATCCATTGCAACGAGCCTCTGCTCCTTTGTGGCTTCCAATAGCTCACGCATTCGGCGCGACTGCTCGCGCCGCTCATCTCCCTCCAGGTCTTCTAGCTTGAGTGCTATCTGCTCGGCTCCTCTCAGGTTCTTGTCTGGCGTGCTGTATGTCGGCCTCTGGATGAATGCCGACTGCGCCGGTTGCTCCGGTTGCACCGGCCTCCTTGGTCGCTCGGGCTGCTCGGCCCCCGACAGCTGCTGGTTGACTGCTCTGCCTCGGCTTCTCAGATCTTCCAGGACCGCGGGCTCAATTGGCCGGCGCGGTCCTGCATGCACTGCGTTGTATTCCCTTGTGATGGCTCCCAGCCTGCGCTCTTTTGCCAGCACCTGCTCAGCCCTGCGAGCCAGAGCGAGCCGCGCTGTTTCCAGCTCCGTGTGCACTTGTTCGGGATCACCGTTCCTGTTCACGGGTGTGTATAAAACATCCCGCAACGCACTGGTGCCGATTCTCTCCGCAGCCTCCGCTGCCTCCTTGGCCTTTCTTGCTGCGCTCGCTGCGCCGCGATTGCTTGATGACGACGCCCCCGCCATCATGACAGCAGCGTGCACTCGGCCATCTTCTCTGCCAGGCGCTGCACTGCAGCCCCTGGTTGAGAGCGGATCTGTGGTGCACGAGAAGACACGAATCTCCCTAGGATATGCCTCGGGGAAGCTGCCGATGAAGAGGCGGTGGCTGCCGACCTGCAGCGACACACCGGGCGGCAGGGGTGCTCCAGCCCTGTACCGCGCTGAGTAGTCTACCACGTAGTCGATTGCCCCACGTCTTAGAATCAGGCCAGAGGCGTGGCTACCGTCTGATGCAGAGGAAAGTCCCGTCCAGATCTTTACTCCAGTCGACGCCTCGGTCTGCCCCACGGTGGGCGCCAACTGTCGTCGATATGTGACGTCAGATGCCATGGGGATGGCTAAAATGAGGGGAAGACACGAGGAATAGGATGTCGATGGTGTCGGAATCGGGTTGGGCACAATCACGGTGGAGGACACCACGATGTACCCAGGTTCGGGGCTCTCCGGAGAGATAACACCCCTACTCCTGCTTGTCTCTTCTATATCAATGAACTGGCTACAATAACTGCTTCTCTATCATCTCAGGGGAAGGTGAGCGCCGCCGTGGGCAAAGCTCTCTCCTGCTTCCCTGAGGAGTAACTACTAGTAGTGAATGAACTGAGGAGAAGATGAATATTGGTGCTACTGAGCGGATCGTCCCCCACGCAGGAGGGGTACCCGGGCTCTTATAGTATGGGCCCGGGGTACATCGGTAACTTCACTGCCGATTGGCCCCAGCCGTCATCCTCTAATCGGCTGGGTCCCACCGACTGCTTCTCTCCGGGTGATCCGGACCCTACGAGCGGCGGCCCATGCTGTAGACTTGTAGGTCATGATGATGAACAGTGAGGCTAGGAGGTGCGGTCTTGTCGGCCTGTCCGTGGAATCGGCGGAGAGGTCGACACCGTATCTCTGCCAGATCTTCGATGTGACCTGGCTCTTCTGCTATCCCCGATCTCCCGGGGTTGCTCATTTATGACCCCGTACTTGGACCTCCGACTGGTCCCGGGGTCAACTTCTTCAACTGCGATAAGTTGTGCCGATTGCGCCTGGGCCGACTGGTGGCCCTCGGCAGGGTCGATTGCTCTAGGCAATCGGCCGTGCTAACGCCTACCTCGGCCCAGCTGCGGGCCAATCGGATGATAGTCTTGATGACAACAGGGTGGACCGATTGCGCCTGGGCCGACTGCCAATCTCGGCCCAGCTGCAGCCCAATCGGTCCATCCTTGTCTTGAAAGGTTGCTTCCGCTTGGGCTAGCCTACCCGGGTACCAATCCCCCGACAAGACCCAGTATTACAGTTGGGGGTCCTGTTCTTTCCACGACCATTTCCGCGGCCAGTAGGGTGAACTACCAGTTGATTCTGAGCCTGTGGGCAATCTCTGGCAATGTGACCGGGGCGACGACACTTGAAGAATAGTCCATCCTCAGGACGGAGGTGAGCAGCATTGGGTGGTGGGGGCAGAGCTCTTGGCCTCGGTGGTGGCGGAGGCATACGAGATGCAGCATACGAAGGCCTGGCAGCAGGGACAGGTGCCTGGGTCACACTGTGAGGGAGAAAAATACGACGCTTCTGCGTTGCGCCCGAAGATGAGCCAACATCACGATAGCGCTTCAGCGAGTCTTTATGCTCCATCTGGGCAGTCTCGACGGTGATAGCCTTGTTCACCATGGTGGCGAAGTTGGCGAAATCATGAACGGCAAGAGAGAGCCTGAGGTCTGCATTGATTCCACGGCGAAACTTCTACTATCTGCGAGCATAAGTGGTGATCTCTTCTTCCGCATAGCGAGAGAGGTTGAGGAACTCGCGCTGATAGGCTTCAACAGTCATGTTGCCCTGAGTGAGGTTGCGGAATTCTTCCCCCTTGCGATCCATAATCCCCTGAGGAATGTAGCGGGCACGAAAGGCAGTCTGGAATTCATCCCAGGTGATGACTTCACCGACTGGAAGTGAACGCTTGTGGATGCTCCACCACTGAGCAGCGGCGCCTTTCAGATGATAGGACGCAAAGTTCACATAGTCGGCTGGATCGACATTGGCAGACTCCAGTTCGTGAGTAATGTCGCGAAGCCAGTCATCAGCATCCAATGGCTGGACAGAGTTGCAGAACATAGTGGGGTTGAGGCGGGTGAAGTCGTGCAGAGTCACGGTGGCATGCTGATGATGGTGCCCATTCTGATTCGGCTGGGGGAACTGAGCCATGACATTCTGCATGAACTGACGGTTCAACTCGAACTGCTGCATCATCGCGGCCATGTAATCCGGCGGAGGAGGTGGGTCGTTGGCACCACGACCACGTCCACGACCACGACCACCACGACCAGCCATCCTGCTAGAATTTAACAGAGGTATTTCAGCGATGAAAATTTAACGAGATACCGGAAACAAGCAAGAGGTAATGCGACAACGAAGAGGGGGCGCAGATATATAGGAGTAGTCATATAAGACTTACACATCCACACAGGGAATCAATCAAAAATCGGGCAGCGTAACGTCGTAGAAATTAAGGAAAAATGACACACTAGGCGGCGCGCAGACCGCGGTAAGGATTACACGACGCGACATAGATTCCACTATGTCAATCACGCCGCAAGAAAACTGTTGGCCACAGGAGTTAATGCCAGAGAACGCGCGGCCTACCCAGAATGAGAATGGGATCCGCGGTCCGGGACCTGGGGTAGAACTCCTGCGACACGACTCAATCAATGGGGAAGCACCAAAACGCCGGGTGGAATCAAGAGAACGTGATCCTAATGTCAGAGTTAGTAAAACTTACCAGCAAGGATAAGAGAGTAGAGTCCCAGAGCATAGGTAAGGAGAAAAGGACCCTAATACCATAGATATCACACGTAGTGACATCGATGTGGGCCCGTAAGCCAAATATTAAGTTAGCAAAATAGTTTTTCAAAGACTAGACTCAACTTCGACCAAGTAGTGGTGGGGTGGCTTCCTATAGGCAGTCAGCTCTGATACCAACTTGTGACGCCCCCAAAATCAATCCGTGTACAGTAATCATACACGCAGGGTACACGGCTGAGATTAGGGTGCCACGGTGAGAATATCACAGCACAACACTAAACACAAAAGGATAAACCCAATATGTTACAATACCAGGGATCACGAGGATCCAAATACATAAGTTATACAATCACAATATCTGAGTACAGACATAGTTAGTCAAGTTTTTCCTTAAGAAGGCTAGCACAAATAGCATCAGAGATACAGATCGAACAGGCGAGGCCTCCTGCCTGGGATCCACCGAACTACTCCTGGTCAACGGGGAACTCGACGTCGTAGTAGTCGCCTCCGGGGTACTCCTGCTCCTGGGCTCCAATGTCGGCTGCAGCGGCCGATCAGGCAAAGCGAAAAGGGGAAATAAAGCAAAGGTGTGTATCTAGCATACCCGCGAGTCTTACGTCCGCTACTAAGCAATTATGCATGTATCAAATGGAAAGGGGAGGCTATATATAGTGGACTGCAAGATCGAAATCAGAATAAGGGTAAGAAGCTAGGCCTAACGAAGACTAGCATCTTCCGACGAGTCTTGCAGCATGAGAAGAGAATAGCCAACAGTTCAATGAAAGCATAAAGTAAAAATGCAGCAGAAGTTGCTGCAGCATTGTATAATAGTAAGTTGTATTATATAACAATTAACAATGCCTCAAGAATCCCTCCTCGACTTCCCTGCGAGGAAGAAAACCCAGAACCAATCAGTTTAGTAGTAGTAGTTTGTAGTAGTAGAGTCTGGCTTCAGCATAAAGCGTCCTGTTACTGTGGACACGGCTATCCGAATAGATTATCATCCCTGCAGGGGCTGCACTACTGTTACCCTACACGCTCAGATATCCAGGGTGGCGTACACCTTGTCAGGGAATGCCCCACCGAGGCTATCCGATACGCCGAAGTCCATCGTTAGAGCTCAACAGAGAGGCCATCCGCCGGTCTAAATCCTAAGTACAAAGGAACTTTTGACCCCTGTCCTTTGTACTCCTGCACGGTACTCGACTGGCCGGTGAAGCAGACCCACTTCCCACTACCGGAGTAAGCGGTCCAAGCCCGGCAATCAGCCCGAGGTAAAGCTGATGTCTGAAGAGCCCTCGAACGAGGCCACAACGCAGAGGTCCCACACCGTAATCCCACGTGGAGGTAGTGCGTAAAGGGCACGACGACCCACTCAAGTCACCCACTTGACCCATTAAGCATTTTAATTATTATCTGTTGGAACAACCGTTATCGTTGTCCTTATTTAGGTGAGCCGCGGACAACGACAGCAGCCAGGTCCACCCCCATTACCAGAGCCAGTGGCCGCCTGCCCTGTCGTCCCACCAACTCGTGCGGTTACCAACAAGGTGAACCGTCTCCTTACCTTGTGTCGCGTTTGCTCCGAAGAGCTCGACTTTCGTACAACAGGATATATGTCGGCCACGAACAGTACCAGGCCCGCCGCACACCGGTGGAATACACCTGACCCGTCGTTCCGCTAAAATACCCTGCGCGAGCACCGTTGGGTCACCCGACTCCTTACCTTTAAGGACACCCGTGGATCAGTACCTTAGGCCGGCTATACAAAGTCAGCCTCGAATGGAGTACAAGGATTAATCCTCGATAGCTCACACTTGAGGTGGCTCGGCAGAACCGGGGTAGGGACCTGTATCGGTGTCTGCTCTGAACCGTACCTGTAGCAGTTTATAATGTATCATTTCCACGATCACTCCCAGAGTGATCACGGCCCGCTATCTAATCCTATTGACTAACAAGGCGCAGGGCTAACTGCTGATTATAAGACATATATATATAGGGCAGCATAGGATAGCGGAAAAGAAATCAAGGGGTGACAATGATAAGCTATGCAGTTGAATAGGATTGTAACGTAGCAATAGCAGCAATGCCTAGTGCAAGAAATGTACGGAAAGATAGGCGATATCTGGGGAAGAGAGTGGCTCTGCTTGCCTGGAAGCTCGACAGTAGGGGTAGGGTCGTCGACGTAGTAGTCGTACTCAGCGGCGGTGTAGTCGGCGGCAGCAGGGTCTACCGGAGAATAAAGGGGGAAGAAACAGTAAATATAAAGCAAACATAGCAATAAATTGAATGGCATGACAGATGAAATGTTATCGGTGCTCTAACGTATTACGATGCACTCAGCTCGGAGCGGAAATTCATCCGGGGATGAACTACCGGCTCCGGGTGATTACCGGACAGGGTGTCCGGAGGGGGAAGGTACCATGCCGGAGGTTTCGTGGACATCCGACACAAGTGTGGGTGGTGTATCCGGGTTAGTTGATCTATTCCCAACAACTTTCGTGTTCGAAATAAATTCATCCGGGTACTTTTAACAGTACCGGACAATTCATCGGACAGACGGTCCGGAGGGGGAATGTCGATGTTCATTGTGTTAGAGGGGGCTAGTAGACCAACGGATAGCGTATCCGTATTGGTTGTATTTTTTTGATCAATTTTCATGTATAAAGTTTTTGAATCTGACTTACGGTTTAAAAGATATTCAATTTTCAATGTTTTAACACAATTTAAATCATTTTCTAGATTTTCTTTTAATATTTAATTCAAACATTTTCCACAGAGGGGTTGACTGGTCAAACCTGACCAATGGGTCCCACTTGTCAGCCTCACAGTGATAATAAAAATATTTAATCAATTTAAATAGGGCCTGGGCCCACATGTCAGACACTGTAATTTATCTAAATTCTTTTAAATAGTAATCTGACAGTGGGGTCAAGATGTCATAGACTCAGGGTTTTAACTTAACAATTTATTTAACAGGGCATAACTAATGGCCTAGGGCCCACTGGTCATTGACTCCCTAGTTAACAATTCATTTAACTTAATTCAATTGGGGGTGGGGTCCTGCTGTCATAGGGATATTAAGAAAATTATGCACTAACTTAATTATCCATGTTAATTAACAGAAGCTGGCCCCACATGGCAGTGGCACAAGGCCACTCCACGCCTCACAGCCGGCACGGCCATGGGCACAACCGTGGCCGGCGACAAGTAGCGCCGCCGACGGGGCCAACAGTGGGGGGGGGGGGGGAGCCGCGGCATGTGGAGGCCAGGGGCAGGGCGCGCGGCTGGTCCGCGGTCTGGACGTGGGCGCACACGCGGGGGGGGGGGGGGGAGGCTGCAGTTCGGCGCGGCGAGCAGTGAAGAGCTCGGGAGCTCAAGCTCGCCATTAATGGCAGACCGACGAGGGGCGCGGCTCTACGGAGCCGATTTGGCGGTGGAAAACAGGGGAACGTACGGGAGAGCTCACCCCAAGCCCATGGGTGTTGTCCGGCGGAGCGAGGCGGCCGGAGCACGTCGAATTTGACGTCGGGGTGCCGCGGCCGTGGCGGGGGAACTCGCCCGATTCGGCGAGCTCGAGGCGTGCCTGTCCGAGGTGAAGCGTGGGGGAGACGAGGTCATCGCGGGTGAAGCTCCTGGACGTGCTTTCTTGACCGGAGGAGGTGGCTGGCCGTGCGGGTGCGGCGGTCGTGCCCACGGCCGCGCTCGGGGCAGAGGGAGGAGACGCGGGCGCGAGGTGGGGAGAGATCGGGGGCGCGCGGGATCTGGGGGGAACAGAGGGGTGCGCTAGGGTTAGGGTTGGGCACAGCGGCCTTTAAGCTCGCCGGGAGCCGCCGGATTCTCGCCACGGCGACGAGGGGCTCGGTGGAAATGGCGATGCACGCCACGGGGGGGGGGGGGGGCGTGAACATGGGGAAGACGATGACGGTTGGTGGCGGGCCAGTCGGGTCATTTTCGGTGGGGGGGGGGGTTGGGTTAGTTGGGCTGCGGGTGGCCCAGTGGGGAGGGGTAGGTTAGATGGGTTTTTCTTATTCTTTTGCTTTTCACTTTTTCTTTTCTGTTATTTCTTTTTGTATTTATTTTATACACCTAGTAAATTTTGTAAAATATGGTATGTGTCCCATAATTTAGTATTTACCAAAGGTTGGTGCCAGAAAAGATTTGGACAAGTGCAAAAGTCATTTAATATTTGCATTAAATATTAAATGATTAATTTGGGGTTTTATCTACTGTTTTGGATTTGTTTAGAATTATTTAGAGATTAAAAAAGTCTCCAACTTGGTGTGACATGCCCCACTGAATATTAGTGATTTAATAAAAGTGGGAGCACAATTTTTGGACAATGTTTTATTTTGCACATTGTTTTAATATTACACCAAAGGCAATTGATTTGATTTCAATTCAAAGGCAATTTGAATTGAGCTTGGTATTGCTTTGATTCCACATGACCAAGTACATGATCACATTGCATTCAAAAATATCAAAGGCAATATGAATTTTAGCTGAACCAAATTGATCAAACCAAATTTTCGAACAGTAGTGAGGAACAGTAATGGTGATTATTGTTCACTGACAGTGAGGGTGTTACACACACACACACACACACACAACAAAGGAAGGCGCAAGCTCGCTCAGGAGGGGGAACCAAAGACAAGGCAAAACATGCCGTTGCCGACACCAAGGCTCGGAGAAGACACAACCATCCAGGTCCATCATCAAAAGAGGCCCCTGCCTCCTTGCTTGGCTCGAGGCGCCGCACCGTTGAATGATGAACATTTTCACCCTAGAATTTGGGTGGCTGGCCTCATAACAGCCAATGGAGAGGAACCAGGTTTCCCCACTTGCCTTCGACGACCCAATGATGACCCACAAGTGTAGGGGATCGCGATAATCTTTGCGGGTAAGATAACCCACTTTATTGATTCGACACAAGGGGAGCCAAAGAATATTTATAACCTTTGACAATTGAGTTGTCAGTTCAACCGCACCTGAAAGATAATTGCTTGGCAACAAGATATTAGAAGTAAAGGCGATATGGAATTGATGGTGGCAACGGATATAGTGGTGGGAAAACAACGAAGGTAAGGACAGTAAAAGGAAAGTAACTTGTAACCAGCAGAATTAAAACACTGTAGGCTAGGGGGACGGATGGTTGGGCGCTGCATGGATGAGATATATCATGTAATTTACTTGGGGCAAGGCACACGGAAAAGTAATGATCATCTCGGCAAATATCAAACATTAGACATGTATCCCAAAGGTGGTTGTACGTGCTTGTAATAAGAACTTGCACAACATCTTTTATCCTACCATCCCGCTACAAATGGGCCAAAAGGAACTTATGGAGATTAAGGTGCTCCTATCAAAGAGCACCGGAACAAAGCATTTACAATCAATAGATATATGGAATCCTCAAATTATAGTCCATCCCCTTTGGTGTCCCAAGTTGTCACCATTGGGATCGCCGGTTCCCGGCTATAATAGGTGCATACAACTCATAGATAGGATCAAGAACACAAATATATTCGTGAAAACACATAGGGTTCAGATCTGAAATCATGGCACTCAGGCCCAGATTGACAAGCATGAAGCACAACAAGTAGTAGCAAAGATGATAAACACCATAGTAGATGATAGGCAACATGCCCCCAACAATCTGATGAACTATTACATGATCTAACTCATCCAATCCCTACCATCCCCTTTGCCTACAATAGGGAATTACTCACACATGAAAGGATGAGTCATGGAAGGGTGATGGAGTGGCGATGGTGATGACGATGGCGATGATTCGCCCTCACCGGAGGCCAAAACATCATCCGGATTAGCACTCCCGGAGATGAACAGAGGGTGGCGGCGGCTCCGCGACGAGAATTGGCAAAACGACTTCTGTTCTGGGGTTTCTCGGTCTCGGGTAAAAATAGGAGTCGAGGTAGGGCACCAGAGGGGGTGGGACCCACCCAGGCGCCCCCTGGCGCGGCCAGGGGCCTGGACGCCTGGGCCAGAGGCAGCCCCCCTCTGGCCCCTCTTTTGACAGTTGGTTCCTCCCGGTGCGTGGATTTTCTCTATTTATTACTGGAATTTTCCGGGACACCTAAAAATCCATTTTCATGCACTAAAGAAAACCATACATGCAACTCTGCTGAAAATAGCGTCGGTCCGGGTTAGTTTCATTCAAATCATGCAAGAATGAAGCCAAACCAATAGCAAAAGTTTTTGGAAAAGTCGATATGTTTGAGACGTATCAACTCCCTCAAGCTTAGCATATTGCTTGTCCTCAACAAATTCAGTTCAAAGAACTGAACGCGACAAAGAAAATTTTGAAAAACTTCTTTGGCTTCATTAGATGTATATAAGCATGTACTACATACAAGACTAGCAAGTGTTGGAACAATTTTACAAAGACAATGCACGAAGAAATCCTTCTTTCATGTGAAAAGTTTCAAACAACCACGAATGAATAATATGCTACTGAAAATCAAGACAGGATCACAATGCATATGACTTGAACATACTAGAGTGGTATCTCGCTAGCCTCCATGAGTGAAGCAAAACATAAATGCAGAAGGTCCTTCGGAGTTTTAGAGGAGACTAGAAATAAATATTTCAGAATGAGCGATATCACAATCATGCAGAAGACAATGTGGTACTTTGGGACAATGCACATTACACTCAGAATGACAATTATGCTCTCAATAGTTGGTTCTTTGAACAAACAAGGGGAGACTCTCAGACCGTGGCTTTTGATGGCAAGGTTGAAAACCCGGGGCTGGAAGCAAAGACTAAACAAGTACTAGAGCTCTTGGTTTTGAAAATAGAGATCAAATGTTTTCGACAGTGTAACTTTCCAGTCAGCGGTAACGGTAAAGGTTCTCAATATCTTCCATACCAACCATATTAATGGAGATTCCCATGCTTTTGTATTATGCCTACACTTGTGTTCCCTTTTGACGGGGGGTGACCCCACGACTCCTATGGATAGGCCTACCCGGTGTCCCTAAAGATAGAAGGCCCATGAAGACCCTCCTGGACCCACCTTGGCCCGCTAATTGGCACCGACGTAGGAGTCTGCGACTCACAAGGAAGGTGCAAAGACCTGTCGTACGGAGCAAGCTAGGGTTAGGAAAGCTTACCTGTAAACGTAGATAAACTCCCCGAGGCCTAGCCCAGTATATAAGGGCTAGGACGGGCGACGCCAAAAGGCATCCAATATCATCTATAACCCTAGCCTTGAGCGCTCCAGCCTTGGCATCTACTGTAATCGCATCTCCCTCATCAATAATATCGAGCAGGAACGTGTCCTCCTGTTTTCCGACGAGATATCATCCAACCTGTGCCTCTCATGACTAACCTAGGGTCCCTGACCATGGGATTTTCCGGGGTTGATCCCCGTCAATTGGCGCCGTCTGTGGGAATCACACAGGTTGGGATCACGATCTCGGCGGTCCCGTCTTCAGCAAACCACAACTCAAGGGCAAGGACCAGATCTAGCCCACTCGAAGGATTCAAGATCACGGCGAACATCTCTGCCACCCCATCAAGATCGCTCGGGCTACAGCTGTGCCAGGACCGATACTATGGTAATGGCCAAGTGCTGCGTCAGCAGCGAAGGAATCGACGAACCAGAAGAACGGCGAGAGGCCTCTACGAAAGAATCCCACTCGACGAATCATGACGCGCAGCGGAGGACTCGCAAATCTTTTGACAACCCACCGCCGCCCGGGCACCCGCCGCACATCAAGACGATGACTACGAGATCGAAACCAGCGATCAGCAGAACCATCGCCAAGGAAGAAGACGAAGAGCACACATCGTTCATCACCCCCTATGGTGTATTCTGCTACAGGACCATGCCCTTCGGGCTCAAGAACGCAGGCGCCACATACCAGCGAATGATGCAGGCCTGCCTGAAAGAGCAAATCGTAAGGAATGTACAAGTCTATGTGGACGACATTGTCATCAAGACCTACAAAGCAGCCACACTACTCGACGACCTGCGCGAAACCTTCGCAGCGCTCAACAAATACAGAATCAAACTCACCCAAAGAAGTGCGCATTCGGCGTACCGGCGGGGAAGCTACTCGGCTATATGGTCTCTGCCCGACGAATCGAGGCAAACCCTGAGAAAGTCCAAGCGATCGCCCGAATGCAAGAACCAACCGACGTCAAAGGAGTACAGCAGCTCACTGGAAGACTCGCAGCCCTAAGCCGCTTCATCAGCAGGCTGGGAGAACGCACGCTTCCTTTCTATCAGCTGCTCGGGAAAGGAGAGAAATTCGAATGAACGGAGGAAGCCCGCCAAATATTCGCGGACCTGAAAAAGACACTCTCGACCCCACCAATCCTGGCGGTACCCAAGGAACGAGAGAAGCTATACCTCTACGCGGCAACACGTAACAGTGTAGTAAGCACAGTGCTCGTTGTCGAACGCACAGAAGAAGGCAAGGTCCAGAGCATCCAGAGACCAATCTTTGATGGGTCCAAGAGACAACAAGGAGCCGGGGCAGGAGTTGTGCTCATCTACCCTAAAGGAACAAAGCTAAAATATGTCCTCCAGATCAACTTCAGTCACGCCTCCAACAACGAAGCAGAATACGAGGCACTCCTCCATGGCATGCGCATGGCCAAAACGTGCGAAGCCACTCGCCTCATAATCTACGGGGACTCCAATCTCATCGTCCAGCAGACGATGAGAAACTGCGACGCAATAGACAACAACATGGCGGCCTACCAAAAGCTCTACAACACACTCGAAGGAAGTTTCGACGGTTGCGAGCTCAACTACATCACCAGGGCCAACAACACAGAAGCTGACGAACTCGCGAACATTGGTTCGACCCGAGGACCAATACCACCCGGCGTTTTTCTCGAAAGCATCAGCCAGATATCCATCAAGGTACAGGAAGCAGCACCTGAAGCAGTCGTGGACGGCGAGGATGCAACAGACCTGGCGCAAGTGGCAGCAGCAAGCCCATCAGAAGGCACAAGCACCAGCACACCCGACAACACAGCTCCGACAGAGCTCGAAGGACCTGTCTGGGCAAAACCGTTCCTCCGATTCCTAATCGAAGGTACGCTACCGCAAGACGTGGCCGAAGCACGACGCATCAGCCGACGATCCAAGGCGTTCACGGTGATCAACAAACAGCTATACAAGCGCAGCATCACCCAGATACTCCAAAGGTGCATCGACAAAGAGGACGGCAAAGCCCTACTGCTCGAAATCCACGAAGGCACCTGCGGGCACCATGAAAGCAGTCGAGTACTCGTGTCCAAAGCATTCCGAGCCGGGTTCTATTGGCCCACAACCATGAAAAACACAGAGGAAATCGTGCGACGTTGTGTCGCCTGCCAAAAATACGCCAACATGCCACACGCCCCCGCCTCAGAGATCAAGACCATACCACTATCTTGGTCGTTCGCCACCTAGGGACTCGACATGGTGGACCCACACAAGAAATCATCAAAGGGCGGAAGGACACACCTGCTCGTTGCAGTCGACAAGTTCACTAAATGGATCGAAGCAGTGCCCATCACCAGCTCCACAGCCCTCATGGCTGTCAACTTCATCAAATCGATCATCTTCAGGTTCAGAGTGCCACACAACATCATCACGGACAACGGCACGAACTTCACAGCCGCAGAATTCGAGAACTTTTGCGAAGAACTGGGCATCAAAATCAATTATGCATCAGTCGGGCACCCGCAGCCCAACGACCAAGTGGAAAAAGAAAACGGCCTTGTATGCGGGGAAATCAAGAAGCGGCTCCTCGCACCACTCGAACAAGCCGCCGACAACTGGGTAGAAGAACTCCCCGCGGTACTATGGAGCCTACGAACTACACCAAACACCGCGACCCAGTACACACCCTTCTTCATGGTGTAAGTACAGAGGCAGTACTATGTCGGGACCCAGGGTTAGCGTATGCAAATCCCGCTACGACATAGTCATATGGAGAGCCGAGAACCGTACCCACTTGTCTAAGCAGACAAGTCCAAGCACTGAACGTTCTTGGAAAGCATCGTACGTGAGGGGCATCCCATCCAGGCCGGATGATCAACTGAGATGGGTCCTCATCGTCCGCACACAAGTCTAGTGATATGGGTGATGACCTCCCATATTCAAAGACAAGTCGCCTCAACCATACTATCGACTATCTCATAACTCTTACATAGACTTACTCCAGCCCGATCACTTAGTCGGGGTCTAGGGCGGGCTCGATCATACATCACAGTGTGCACGAGACAGAGTCTCGAACAATCACATCGCGATGCCCCAAGCTACGCACATCTAAGGGCCACTTGGTGTATAAAAGACCGCCAGCCAGATCACAACTAAGGTCTCGAAAACCCATACAAAGACATGCATGTTATAAACATATACGCAGCACACATGCCTTGTATGAACAGCAGGTATCATTGCAATTCTCTACAAAGTATACATTTTATTGATAACTCTCACAGAGTGCACACAGAGATCACAAGCATGTGATCCAACATTACAACAGACAAGCGGAAGCAAAGTAGGTCTGAGTGCAGACAAGTTTAACCAATGGCTTAAGAAGCCTTATTTAAACACAAGCCCTCCACGAGGGAACCAGTCGTCTGACTGGGACTACACTAGCTTGGTCTTCAGTCGTCGAGCTCGATGAAGAAGCCACCTTCGGGGTCAGTGGGTTCATCTAAAACATAGAATAAGAAAACGTGAGTACAAAGTCGTACTCAGCAAGACTTACATAGGAGCTATACTACTCATGCACATGTATCAAGGTAAAGGGAGGTGGGGTTTTACTTGCAGAAGTGCCAGCTTTGACTTGGCTAGTCCTGAACTAGGAGTACTAGACTTGAGGTAAGAAGCATACACGAGTCCACTACATCTCCAACCAATTACACCAGTATGGTGCCTTCCTCGACTTCCCCACGAGAAAGCGCGCCATAGCACTCACGCTTATCTTGGCAAGTTTTATAAGTATCCAGTTTAAGTTGTCTAATAATCAAGCTATGCTTTCCAAGCATTCCTTAACCGCGGACGCGGCTATTCGAATAGTTTTGTTAACCCTGCAGGGGTGTACCGCTACACACACATGATCATCAGTTACCTCCTTTGTACTCGACACTGGTCAAGAAGTATCGACGAGGATGCTCACCGCAACTGTTACCTCATAGCCGATCTAGTCCAAGAAATCCGCCTACCTGGGTTGGCTACCACTATCGTGAACCCGGCCAGTTTACCGAAGTGGACCCAGATGATGTGTACGTGGTGCGTAAGCCGGTCTCGAATGAGCCGTTCTCTCACTTAACAGCCAGGCCACAAACCTACCAGAACTCCGAACTATTGCGACATCTGGACATCGAAAGGGATAAGTTAATAGGTTGAGAGCGGTCAGTGAGCCCAATGTGTGGTTGTACTCTTCATCTTGGATCACCACACAAGAACTCGGACTTAGGGCGGTGTTCAACGAGACAACCCACTGTGTACTCCTACACAGCCTCTCATCGTTCACCTTGTATTAGGGTAGATTCACCAACACATTTCCACCATCATCAACATGATTGCTACCATCCCGACTCACATAACAGTAACAACATTGTAACACTCTAAGCATGCAATAAGCAGTAACAATTGCAGGGGCCACATGATATCAATCAACTCCTACATTTGCTAGGATTGTGGTTTGCTTACTAATGTGACAAATGATAGGTCATGCAAAGGAATGGGTTCATCTATGCGGTAGAAACGTAGCATGGTAATCATCCTATACAATGCATAAGCGAGACATGAGAGGGAAGTGTGATTTTATCGACATGATCAATGGGGGTTTGCTTGCCTTGCTGACGAGGTTCAGTCTCGGAATCTTCAACGAAGGGGGCTGCCTCCTGTTCCGGTTCCACCTCTACTCGACAAACAACAAGCAAGGTAGCAAAGTAAATACAATGCACAATCACATGGTTGAAGGTTGAAACTTGATGTATATGCTTTGATGTGTGAAGCAATTCCACTTAAATGGGGTATTTGCAATTGAATTTGCAAATTTAAACTCCACATATGATTTCCAATTTAGCAAAGTTGCATATGACATTGTTTGATCAAGTTAAACCATTTTGAAATGTGTATGATATGCCTCTGAAGTTCAAGTATAATGTGGTATGTTGCTATGGTTCAAATTGCAAAAGCATTTGAAATGAACTTGATTTAATTCCAATTAATCCAAATAGCAAATGCTATTGGTCACCTTTTAAATTCAACTCAAACATGGTTGAAAGTTGGATATTTGGATAGATTATTTTCTCCTGATCATTTTTCATATATTATTTGTTAAATTTGGAGTTAATATGAATTTTCTTTGAATTTCCAAAGTTTAAGCCTTTTTTTGGAATTTCTCTGATTTCTTTTAATATGGAAATTCAATTACTGCGTCAGCACTGAGTCAACATGACATCAGGGGGTTTTGACCCAGTCAAACTGACATGGGGGCCCCATCTGTCATTGACTCAAGGGCTAATCCCCTCTCTGTTTAATTAAACAGAGAGGATTAGAAGGCCTGGGACCCACTGTCAGCCTCACTGGGGGTGGATTAGGGGGTGGATTAGCAGCTAACCAAGCCGGACACGTCAGCCTTGCCGGCGGCTCAACACCGGCGACCAAATCCGCGGCGGCTCTCTGCTCTCCTCCTCTCCTGGCGACCATTCGAAGCGCTAAGACCACAGGGACGTAGCCCATGCTCTCGCACGTCGCCTGGTGCACGCGGGCGTCCAAGGTGATGACCATAGAGACGACGGCGACCTCGCCGGCGGCAACAGAAGCCCGGCGAAGAGACAAACGTCGCCACAGTGCAAAAAACAACCAAGCGCTAGCTGAATCGGCACGTGAGGTCACAGTGAAGATGACGGACAGGTTCTCGAGTTCGTTTGCTTCACGGGTGCTCGCTGACGAGAACACCGACGACGAGGAGCCACGGCTCCCAAGGAGAATCGGTCTAGAAAGAGGGAGGGGCGCTGTGAGCTTCGGGGAAACGCTCACCAGGCTACAGGGAACACGACGAGGTAGTCGACGGAGTCGGGCAAGGAACGTAGCCGGAGTATTTGACGACGACGAGTCGCGGATCCGTCGAGGGCTCGAGGGAGATTGCGATGGCTTGAGTCCAAATCACGGCTCCATCTTCTTCGGGGAGAGGAAGTCGACGACGACGAGTACGAGGGACACAACAGCTTGAGCTCTAGGGCATGGTGGCCACGTTGTCCACGGCGGTGCGCTCCGGTGAGCTTCCTATCGGCGAAGAAATCAAGCAAAGGGGATCGCGAGAGCAGTGGAGAAGAGGGGGAAGTGAGGCGGGCGTTCACGGGACGTCTCCTAGCGCGATAAGGACGCCTGGGAGGCCTCCAGGTAGGCTGGTGGCGTGGCGGCCGCGGCATGCTCGCCACCGAGGAGCTTGACGCCGCGTTGGAAGAAGACAAGGGGGTCTAGGTGGGCTTGGGCCAGGGGGGCGATGAGTTGGGCCGAAATGGCCAGGTAAGCTCTTTTTCCTTTTTCCTTTCTGTTTTCTTTTCTGCCTTTTTGTTTTTCTGTGCTAAATAAATAGCTAGGCATTTTATTAAATGCTGAAACTTTTTATGTGGCTTCACAATATATTAGGCTAGCCACTTGTAAAGTTTGAACATTTTTAAAATTCAAATTATTTGAACTTTAAATCAAATAGGGGTTTTTGATTAATTCCAAGGTCCTGTTTGAATATTTGAAAAATCCATGAGCATGGGGTGGGTCCCACATCACTTGATATGTGATCACTCTCATTTATAAGACTTTTCAAAAATCAAACATGAAGTTTTGGAGCAACTTTATTTCTGTCCATTTGAATTAATTTATCTGGGGGGGTGTTCCTTCTCCCATTTGAGTTTGATTTTGATTTCAAATGATTTCTTTTGAAACTTTTTAACATGATGCAAGGTGACTTTGATCCTAGCACTTTACCTAACAGAGGGTTCTGACAACTCGCCCCCACTCAACAGAATCTCGTCCCGAGATTCAGAAGTCTGCGGGAGGAAGGAGGGATACTCGGTACGGAGACGGTCTTCTCTTTCCCACGTAGCTTCTCTCTCAGAGTGGTGTGACCATTGCACTTTCAGAAACTTAATCTTCTGACGACGAGTGACACGCTCTGCGGAATCAAGAATACGAACGGGGTATTCTTGATAAGAAAGGTCATCTTGGAGATCAAGCGTTTCATGGTCGACTTCGCGGATGGGGTCCTTGAAGCAACGCCTGAGTTGGGACACATGGAATACATCATGTACTCGGGAAAGGTGCGGGGGTAGTTCAAGTTGGTAGGCAACTTCTCCACGTTTAGCAAGAATGCGGAAAGGTCCGATGTAACGTGGGGCCAACTTGCCTTTGATACCGAAACGTTGGGTTCCCTTCAGAGGAGTAACCCGAAGGTAAGCCTTCTCATCCAGATTGTAGCTCTCTTGCCTATGATGACGATCATAGTAGCTTTTCTGACGAGACTGGGCTGCTTTCAATTGATCACGAACAATGCGAACTTGCTCTTCTGCTTCCTAGATCATGTCCGGTCCAAAGAATTGTCTTTCACCGGTTTCTGACCAGTTTAGGGGTGTTCGACATCGTCGTCCATATAGGAGTTCAAAAGGAGCCATGTTCAGACTAGATTGAAAACTATTGTTATAAGAAAATTCTGTGAATGACAGAGATTTCTGCCAATTCTTTCCGAATGAGATAACACAAGCTCTGAGCATGTCTTCAAGAATTTGGTTAGCCCTTTCGACTTGACCGCTAGACTGAGGATGGAAAGTTGTACTAAAGGAGAGATGAGTTCCCATAGCATTCTGAAAGCTTCCCCAGAATCTAGAGGTGAAAAGTCTACCACGATCAGAATTGATTTCCAAAGGAACACCGTGAAGGGATACAATTCTAGAGACGTACAAGTCCGCTAACTGGCTAGCAGTTAAAGACTCGCGAACTGGAAGTAAGTGAGCAACTTTGGAAAGCCTATCTATGACAACGAAGATGGCATCATTTCCTTTCTGGGTTTTTGGAAAGCCGGTGATGAAGTCCATACCGACTTTGTCCCATTTCCACTCTGGTATAGGCAAAGGTTGAAGTGTACCAGCAGGTCTTTGATGTTCTGCCTTAATGCGACGACAAACATCACATTCGTCAAAAAATAGAGCAATGTCTCTCTTCATCCTGGTCCACCAAAATCTCTGGCGTAGATCTCGGTACATTTTTGTGCTACCGGGATGAATCGAGAGGGGTGTGTCATGGGCTTCCTTGAGGATGAGTTGCCTTAGTTCCCTATTCTTAGGTACTACCAAACGATCTCCAAAGAATACCGTTCCTTTACTATCTGTGGAGAAACATTTAGCAACTCTGCTAGCAATGTTCTCCTTGATCCGGCGAACACCTCATGCACGCCTTTGGGAAACTATAATTTGATCCTCAAGCGTTGGTTTCACCACCAAGGTAGAAAGATAGCCATGAGGAACAATCTCAAGATTGAGTTTGAAAAATTCCTCATGAAGAAGTGGTTGATACTGTTGTAACATGAGGTTGTTACAATACGACTTACGACTTAGTGCATCAGCCATGACATTGGCTTTGCCTGGGGTGTAAGAAATTCCTACGTCGTAATCTTTTATCAACTCAATCCAGCGTCTTTGCCTGAGATTAAGATCTGGCTGGGTGAAAATGTATTTGAGGCTTTGGTGGTCGGAATAGATCTCACAACGATTACCAAGGAGGTAATGTCGCCAAGTTGTTAGGCCATGAACTACGGCAGCGAGTTCAAGATCATGGGTAGGATAGTTCTCTTCATGTGGCCGCAACTGGCGTGAAGCATAAGCTACCACATGTCTATCTTGCAGAAGTATGCATCCTAACCCTTGCCGTGATGCGTCACAAAAGATCTCGAAATCCTTTTTGGTGTCTGGAGGCGCAAGTACGGGTGCAGAAGTCAATCTTATTTTTAGCTCTTGAAAGCTTTCCTCGCACTTGGGAGTCCATAGGAATTTCTTATCTTTCTTGAGGAGTTCAGTTAGAGGCTTTGCAACTTTAGAAAAGTTCTCGACGAAGCAGCGGCAATAGCTGGCTAGGCCAAGAAAACTTCTAACTTGCTTAATCGATTCAGGTGGAGTCCAGTCAAGGACGGCCTGAACTCTCTCTGGATTCACAACAATGCCTTTTGCAGAAATCACGTGGCCTAAGTAGGTCACTTCTGGTAGCCAAAATTCACACTTGGAGAATTTAGCATACAGACGGTGCTCTCTAAGTTTCATCAATACCAGCCTTAGGTGTTCGGCATGTTCTTCTTCGTTCTTCGAGTAGATGAGAATGTCATCGAGATAAACCACAACAAATTTATCTAAGTACTCCATGAAGATCGAATTCATCATGCGCGAGAAAGTGGCGGGGGCATTGGTTAAACCAAAGGACATGACGGTGTACTTGTAAAGACCATAACGAGTAGTAAAAGCCATTTTGGGAATGTCCTCGTTTCGTATTTTGATTTGATGATAACCTAATCTCAAATCCATCTTGGAGAAGACAGAGGATCCTGCAAGTTGATCATAAAGATCATTGATCCTGGGCAGTGGGTATTTGTTCTTTATCGTCGCTAAATTTAGCGGGCGATAGTCTACGCACATCCTTTCTGTTCCATCTTTCTTCGTTACGAACAGAACGGGGCAACCCCATGGCGATGAGCTAGGGCGGATGAAGCCTTTTTCCAACAAAGCTTCAAGTTGGGTTTTAAGCTCAGCTAACTCACGTGGGGCCATTTTGTATGGACGTCTAGAAATTGGTGCGGTTCCTGGCATAAGATCTACTATGAAATCTACACATCTGTCGGGTGGCATGCCCGGCAGCTCTTTAGGAAAAGACATCCGGGAAGTCACAAACCACCGGAACATCTTCAAGGTCGGGAAGGGGAAGTACATTCAAAGAATGCACCTGGGTTCTTGTTCTGGGTGAAGTGTAGTTGACGGTCTTGCCTGAAGGGTGGGTGAGTTTCACTGATTTGCCTTTGCAATCAAGGTAGGCATTCTGTCTTGATAGCCAATCCATGCCAAGGATGACATCAATGTCTGAAGACTTGAGGGCTATGAGTGAAGCAAGGAATACTAACCCCTCAATTGCAATTTGATTACCATGGCTTACTCTATTAGTTTGCCATCTTGACCCTGGAGTTTGAATAATCATTGGGGTGGACAATTCAACAAAGGATAACTCATGACGAAGTGCATAACTTTCCGACATGAATGAATGAGATGCTCCTGGGTCGAAAAGAACGGAAGTAGGAACATAATTGACTGGGAGCGTACCAAGAATGACGTCAGTGGTGTCGTCAATCTCTTCGGCGGCAACCTGATTCACACGTCCACGAGTGGCGGGAGGAGCGGGTTTGGTGTTGTAGACCTTCTGGGGTGGCTTGCCACGACCGTTGGTGTTGCCTCCGGCACGGGGTGGAGCATTCTGATTCTGGAGCTGGTTCTGGGGACACTCACGGGAGTAGTGGCCTGCCTGTTCACACTTGTAGCAGGCTCCAAAGACAGTGTGTGGAGCTGGGTTGTTCGGTGGAGCGGGGTGGAACTGAGCTGGTGGGCGAGGCACCACATAGGATGGCCTCGGTGGGTTGTTCTGGCGAAACATACTGTTGGGGATCCAGATCTTGCGCTTCTGAGAGCCTGAGCTGGATGAACCATCGTCTCTAGGGTGTTTGCGGAAGTCATTGGGGGTGTTCATGTCCTCTGCCTTGATGGCCTTGTTGACAAGGACCTGGAAGGTTGAGCTCACGACGGATTCCGGCATTGAGTCCACGACGGAACCTCTCTTGCTTCTTGGCGTCGGTGGAGACCTCTTCAGTAGCATAACGAGCCAGTCGGTTGAACTCACGACTAAACTCGTCAACAGTCGTTCTGCCTTGAGTGAGGTTGCAGAACTCCTCATGCTTGCGGTCCATAAGACCCTTTGGAATGTGGTGCTCGCGGAAGGAAGTGCAGAACTCATCCCAAGATGTGGGCGGTCCAACGGGACGCATGTTCAGGAAGTTCTCCCACCAAGAGCTAGCTGCACCCTCGAGGTGATAGGTGGCATAGCTGACCTTGTCGCCATCTGCAACATGGCCTGCCTGGAGCTTCCTCTCGATGTTGCGAAGCCAGTCATCGGCGTAAGGGGCTCGGTGGAGTAGCTGAAAACCGGGGGATGAAGCCGGATGAAGTCGTTCAAAGACACCAACTCATTGCGCTGCTGAGTGGTGTTGCGGGCAATGACCTCCAGCAATTGGTGAGAGTCTCGGCGGTTCCTCTCAACCTCCATCAGAACCTGAGCCATCGTGGGTGGGGGTGGAAGGTTGCCTTCCTCCTGTTCATTCCCACGACCCTGGGCACGACCAAGCTGGCCACGGGTTCCTTCAGACATCCTGAAGGTGAAAAACCAAAGTCAAATAGAGTTGATTGGAAGAGTCTAAACAAGGTATCGAAGGTACTGGAAGAATTACAGAGAAAAGGAAGTAATCATCTTGACAACATGGTGATAAAAGCATAAAGCCATATATTCACAAGCTGTCATACAAACCATACATCGTTTTAGTACAAGCTCCAAGCTAATACAAACGTGATGAAGATGATACATCCTTCAGAGGCACTCTGACTTCCTATACATTATTTATCTAAGCCTCTGGAACTTAGAACACCTTGCGTGCAATATACTAAGATACTACTACATCCTCACTAAGTAAGACCACATGCGATCTCACTCATCTCCATCTCCATAGTAGTCCTCGTAAAAGTTACCCGTGTAACCCGATAGCTGAAGGTGACCATCGGAAAACACGGAGGCCTGTGGACCCTGATATCCATTTGGGCAAGGATGGGGCCTAGGTCCAGCGTAGGGTGGAAGCAGAGAACCACGGGGTGGAAAAATGCCTCCAATCTCGGGCCAAGCAACTCGAGAAGGCATCTGTGTCCTCGCTGGGTAGATAGCATCATACTCGACTGATCCAACACTCACGAAGGGTGCCAAGAGTGTCAGTGCTCGATACAGACGGGCACGGGTGGCGTGAAGCTCGAAACGGAGAGCGCGTGCATCACGATATCGATCACAAGAAAACCTAGCAGTCATCTGAAGCAAAGGGTCCTCCAAAGAGTGATCTGTGTACAATCCGGTGTAATATCCCTCTTCTCCTGGAAGTGCAGCAGGGATATAGAGGAAAGGTGATCCTGCAAGCAGTGCATGCTCCTCTCTCAGCAGGTTAATACATGAGTATGCAACATCCTGCACAACCATGTTCTCGGTGACACCAATGCCATCTCCAAAGAGGATAGGCTGAGAGACTCCCATGTGGTGCGGGTAGATCCTGATAGTGCAGTGGAACTGAGTCTGGTTGAAGTCAAGGAACTTCTCCTCAACTGTGTACTCAGGATACCACCGATAGCCAATGAAGGACATCATCTCGGTGAGCATGGCTGGATGCTCACGCACATCGAGGCACCGGGTCAGACGAACAATCTCACGAGGGGGAAGATCCGCCATCTGAAACAGAAAGAAGGAGTTTGCAAATGCATCAGATTATGAAGAAACTTGGAATGACTCGGGCAGCATAACGGCTGTAATTGTAAGAAATATCTTTTCTTGCAATGTAGAAACAACACTTATATACGATGTAAGAAATCAGGAAGCACAACAATTCTAACAAACCAATCACAACCTTCCTACGGCTACAAGGAAGCAAACAACGAGATGTTCTAATCAGACATAGGTGAGCCTAGTCCTATCTTCCCGTAGAACAAGATGAGGGTGACTCAGAACTCAGAACGATGAGGGTAAGGAGAAAAAAGAAGCCTTACGTTGTTCCCTTATATACCCAGAGTAACTATATAACTATAGCAAGCTAGACTCGACTTCGGCCAAGGCTGCTAGTCCTACAGTCAGTCCTGCTCTGATACCAAGTCTGTCGGGACCCGGGGTTAGCGTATGTAAGTCCCGCTACGACATAGTAATATGGAGAGCCGAGAACCATACCCACTTGTCTAAGCAGACAAGGCCAAGCACTGAACGTTCTAGGAAAGCATCGTACGTGAGGGGCATCCCATCCAGGTCGGATGATCAACTGAGATGGGTCCTCATCGTCCGCACACAAGTCTAATGATATGGGTGATGAACTCCCATATTCAAAGACAAGTCGCCTCAACCATACTATCGACTATCTCATAACTCTTACACAGACTTACTCCATCCCGATCACTTAGTCGGGGTCTAGGGCGGGCTCGATCATACATCAAAGTGTGCACGAGACAGAGTCTCGAACAATCGCATCGCGATGCCCCAAGCTGCGCACATCTAAGGGCCACTTGGTGTATAAAAGACCGCCATCCAGATCACAACTAAGGTCTCGAAAACCCATACAAATACATGCATGTTATAAACATACACGCAGCACACATGCCTTGTATGAACAGCAGGTATCATTGCAATTCTCTACAAAGTATACATTTTATTGATAACTCTCACAGAGTGCACACAGAGATCACAAGCATGTGATCACACATTACAACAGACAAGCGGAAGCAAAGTAGGTCTGAGTACAGAAAAGTTTAACCAATGGCTTAAGAAGCCTTATTTAAACACAAGCCCTCCACGAGGGAACCTGTCGTCTGACTGGGACTACACTAGCTTGGTCTTCAGTCGTCGAGCTCGATGAAGAAGCCACCTTCGGGGTCAGTGGGTTCATCTAAAACATAGAATAAGCAAACGTGAGTACAAAGTCGTACTCAGCAAGACTTACATAGGAGCTATACTACTCATGCACATGTATCAAGGTAAAGGGAGGTGGGGTTTCACTTGCAGAAGTGCCAGCTTTGACTTGGCTAGTCCTGAACTACGAGTACCAGACTTGAGGTAAGAAGCGTACACGAGTCCACTACATATCCAACCAATTACACCACTATGGCGCCTTCCTCGACTTCCCCACGAGAAAGCGCGCCATAGCACTCACGCTTATCTTGGTAAGTTTTATAAGTATCCAGTTTAAGTTGTCTAATAATCAAGCTAAGCTTTCCAAGCAGTCCTTAACCGCGTACGAAGCTATTCGAATAGTTTTGTTAACCCTGCAGGGGTGTACCGCTACACACACATGATCATCAGTTACCGCCTTTGTACTCGACACTGTTCAAGAAGTGTCGGCGAGGATGCTCACCACAACTGTTACATCATAGCCGATCTAGTCCAAGAAAGCCGCCTACCTAGGTTGGCTACCACTATTGTGATCCCGGCCGGTTTGCCGAAGTGGACCCAGATGATGTGTGCGTGGTGCATAAGCCGGTCTCGGATGAGCCGTTCTCTCACTTAACAGCCAGGCCACAAACCTACCAGAACTCCGAACTATTGCGACATCTGGACATCGAAATGGATGAGTTAATAGGTTGAGAGGGGTCAGTGAGCCCAATGTGTGGTTGTACTCTTCATCTTGGATCACCACACAAGAACTCGGACTTAGGGCGGTGTTCAACGAGACAACCCACTGTGTACTCCTACACAGCCTCTCATCGTTCACCTTGTATTAGGGTAGATTCACCAACACATTTCCACCATCATCAACATGATTGCTACCATCCCGACTCACATAACAGTAACAACATTGTAACACTCTAAGCATGCAATAAGAAGTAACAATTGTAGGGGCCACATGATATCAATCAACTCCTACATTTGCTAGGATTGTGGTTTGCTTACTACTGTGACAAATGATAGGTCATGCAAAGGAATGGGTTCATCTATGCGGTAGAAACGTAGCATGGTAATCATCCTATACAATGCATAAGCGAGACATGAGAGGGAAGTGGGATTTTATCGACATGATCAATGGGGGTTTGCTTGCCTTGCTGACGAGGTTCAGTCTGGAAATCTTCAACGAAGGGGGCTGCCTCCTGTTCCGGTTCCACCTCTACTCGACAAACAACAAGCAAGGTAGCAAAGTAAATACAATGCACAATCACATGGTTGAAGGTTTAAACTTGATGTATATGCTTTGATGTGTGAAGCAATTCCACTTAAATGGGGTATTTGCAATTGAATTTGCAAATTTAAACTCCACAGATGATTTCCAATTTAGCCAAGTTGCATATGACATTGTTTGATCAAGTTAAACCATTTTGAAATGTGTATGATATGCCTCTGAAGTTCAAGTATAATGTGGTATGTTGCTATGGTTCAAATTGCAAAAGCATTTGAAATGAATTTGATTTAATTCCAATTAATCCAAATAGAAAATGCTACTGGTAACCTTTTAAATTCAACTCAAACATGGTTGAAAGTTGGATATTTGGATAGATTATTTTCTCCTGATCATTTTCATATATTATTTGTTAAATTTGGAGTTAATATGAATTTTCTATGAATTTCCAAAGTTTAAGCCTTTTTTCTGGAATTTCTCTGATTTCTTTTAATCTGGAAATTCAATTACTGCGTCAGCACTGAGTCAGCATGACATCAGGGTTTTTTGACCCAGTCAAACTGACATGGGGGCCCCATCTGTCATTGACTCAGGGGCTAATCCCCTCTCTGTTTAATTAAACAGAGAGGATTAGGGGGCATGGGACCCACTATCAGCCTCACTGGGGGTGGATTAGGGGGTGGATTAGCAGCTAACCAAGCCGGACACGTCAGCCTTGCCGGTGGCTCAACGCCGGCGACCAAATCCGCGGCGGCTCTCTGCTCTCCTCCTCTCCTGGCCACCATTCGAAGCGCTAAGACCACAGGGACGTAGCCCATGCTCTCGCACGTCGCCTGGTGCACGCGGGCGTCCAAGGTGATGACCATAGCGACGACAGCGACCTCGCCGGCGGCAACAGAAGCCCGGCGAAGAGACAAACGTCGCCACAGTGCACCAAAACAACCAAGCGCTAGCTCAATCGACGCGTGAGGTCACAGTGAAGATGACGGATAGGTTCTCGAGTTCGTTCGCTTCACGGGTGCTCGCCGACGAGCACACCGGCGACGAGGAGCCACGGCTCCCATGGCGAATCGGGGTAGAAAGAGGGAGGGGCGCTGTGAGCTTGGGGGAAACGCTCACCAGGCTACAGGGAACACGACGAAGTAGTCGACGGAGTCGGGGAGGGAACGTAGCCGGAGTATTTGACGACGACGAGTCGCGGATCCAGCGAGGGTTCGAGGGAGATTGCGGTGGCTTGAGTCCAAATCACGGCTCCATCTGCTTCGGGGAGAGGAAGTCGAGGACGACGAGTACGAGGAACACATCAGCTTGAGCTCTAGGGCATGGTGGCCACGTTGTCCACGGCGGTGCGCTCCGGTGAGCTTCATGTCGGCGACGAAATCAAGCAAAGGGGATCGCGAGAGCAGTGGAGAAGAGGGGGAAGTGAGGCGGGCGTCCACGGGACGTCTCCTGGCGCGATAAGGACGCCTGGGAGGCCTCCAGGAAGGCTGGTTTCGTGGCGGCCGCGGCATGCTCGCCACCGAGGAGCTTGCCGTCGCGCTGGAAGAAGACAAGGGGGTCCAGGTGGGCTTGGGCCAGGGGGCGATGAGTTGGGCCGAAATGGCCAGGTAAGCTCTTTTTCCTTTTTCCTTTCTGTTTTATTTTCTGCCTTTTTGTTTTGCTGTGCTAAATAAATAGCTAGGCATTTTATTAAATGCTGAAAGTTTTTATGTGGCTTCACAATATACTAGGCTAGCCACTTGTAAACTTTGAACATTTTTAAAATTCAAATTATTTGAACTTTAAATCAAATAGGGGTTTTTGATTAATTCCAAGGTCCTGTTTGAATATTTGAAAAATCCATGAGCATTGGGTGGGTCCCACATCACTTGATATGTGATCACACTCATTTATAAGACTTTTCAAAAATCAAACATGAATTTTTGGAGCAACTTTATTTCTGGCCATTTGAATTAATTCATCTGGGGGTGTTCCTTCTCCCATTTGAGTTTGATTTTGATTTCAAATGATTTCTTTTGAATTTTTTTAACATTATGCAAGGTGACTTTGATCCTAGCACTTTGCCTAATAGAGGGTTCTGACATACTACCACATGACCTCAAGTTCGGAGCACCTCGGGTCACCGGGTACGAAGGAGAAGAAGCAGAAGAAGCATTACAAAATGACAAAGATACAGCTGACGAAGCAAGAGATACAGCCCTGGCAAAATCAGAGGGGTACCAGGACAAGCTACGCACCTACCAAAGCAGTCGCTTGCACACTAGAACCTTCAACAAAGGTGACCTAGTCCTACGGCTGATACGAGAGAAGGTCCATAAACTTGCCCCCCAATGGGAAGGACCATTTATAGTCTTAGAGGTCATCAGAGGTGGCGCCTACAGGCTGAAGAACCCGAAGACAGACGAGGACGTGGGTAACCCATGGAACGTAGAAAACTTGCGACTGTTCTATCCATAGTCCCCATCGGTCATACATGACTGGCAACTCATGTAGCCGCTCGACCGCAATAAAATAAATGTTGCCCAAATACTGCCATCTCAAAGCACTCGGGGGCTTAAGCATAAAATCCCCCCGAGAGACGCTATCGCCTACGCGATCTTAACCAAAGTACTCGGGGGCTTAAGCATAAAATCCCCCCGAGAGACGCTATCGCCTATGCGATCTTAACCAAAGCACTCAGGGGCTTAAGCATAAAATCCCCCCGAGAGACGCTATCGCCTACGCGATCTTAACCAAAGCACTCGGGGGCTTAAGCATAAAATCCCCCCGAGAGACGCTATCGCCTACGCGATCTTAACCAAAGCACTCGGTGGCTTAAGCATAAAATCCCCCCGAGAGACGCTATCAAGCGATCTTAACCAAAGCACTCGGGGTCTTAAGCTTAAAATCCCCCCGAGAGACGCTATCGCCTACGCGATCTTAACCAAAACACTCGGGGGCTTAAGCTAAATCCCCCCGAGAGACGCTATCATCGCTTACGTGATCTTAACCAAAGAATTCGGGGGCTTAAGCGCAAAATCCCCCCGAGAGATGCTATCGCCACCTACGCGAGCTCACCTTAAAAACTCGGAGGCTCAGGCATAATCATTCCCCGAGACACGCTACGGTCCTATTCAAAAACACCAAGTTAGCAATCTTCAAGTTTTCACCCGGACGACAAACAACCAAGAATCGGGGACTACACCAGAGTTGAACCGCGAGGAAATACGCAAAGTTTCAAGCCTACGTTTGACTCTACAACTCAAACGTAGCCTCGGGGGCTACTCCCATCGGGAGCGCTGCCGCGCACCCGATAGAACACACTAGAAAGTTAAAGTCAGTGCATCACGGGAGGAGTCGAAGACATTTCACACTATCAGATGAAGTCGAAGACATTTCACGCTATTAGATGGAGTCGAAGACATTTCGCGCTATCAGATGGAATCGAAGACATTCTGCGCTATCAGAAGGAGTCGAAGACATGGCATCACAGGAGTCGAAAACACAGTTTATAGCAAGATCTCAACCACAGCTTGAATTCAACCATAAAGGTATAAAAGGACTAAACTACATTTGGATAGAAGGCAACTCCTATTACAAGAGGGAATTACCCAAGGAATGAAGACTTCTACATGTGTGCCCATGAGGGGTAATCGACTCTAGTACAAGGGCATCACCACAGACAAAAGAAAAAAAGGAAGCTAGCAGAGGATGTCAATGACATAACAAAAGGGTGAAGCTCGACTTATTTGTCGATGCTCCACCAGCTTCTTCTCCTGCTCCACCAGCTTCTTCTCCAGCTGCAGCTGCGTGCCTTCTTCTCCGGCTACACAGCTTCTTCTCCGAGTTGCCGGCGAAGATGAGGCCGCCTCCAGTTCTACAAGGTCGCTTGGCGCGCCCGCTTGATTGACGGCTTGACGTCGATGTCCTCTTCGGAGCTGATGGAGACGGCATCACCACCTGAGGAGTCGCCAGAAAACGGAGTTGTAGAAGATGCAGGCGTAGGACTCGTCGACCTTGTGTTGCTGTCGCTGCTCGACTCCTGCCACTGCGGATCCATGTTGTTGCCGCTCGGGTCGAACACGCAGACAGTGACAGTGCTTTCGCCGTCAAAACGACAGCTGAGCATATCGCCATCTCGCAAATTCAACCGCCGAGCAAACAAAATCCAACCAGAGCCAAGAAAAATCAAGAGGGAGCTATCAACCTCCAAGTCAACATAAGAAGGAGATCGACAGCTCCCTTGAAGATGCAGAAGCAAGCCATCTAAGCCACGTTCAGAGACAATGGCGGAAAAAGCAGAGGGAAGAAGAACGCGATTGGCGCTCTGGTCACGAATGCGTAAAAGAAAATAATAGCGCCAGAATCCCTCCTCCAAGGGAGAGGAGGGAGGCGTTGGCGCCGTACCATGGCGACCACCACGGCATGAGCGTGGTGTACGGCCACCACGACCACGACGAACACGACCAGGTCAACACCTCTCCTGGGAACCATGAGAGGAAGAAGATAAGAAGGAAGAGGCAAAGCAGCAAGCTGGATAGAGGCGAAACGTTGTGGAAGAGAAAGGCTTATTTATAGAACAAAAATCCCCCAGCACAGAGAAGCCAAGACGACAACAGCAATTAATTCAAAGACCAAACGTCGCAGACGTCTCAGATTCCAAGACCAAGATGCTTTCTCACGGGACGCACTGTGCGTGAGACGCGTCAATTCACGCGCGTTTCCAACGCGCGTATCGGAAACTCAACCAGCGCCCGCCGCACGCCACATCGGTCATCATTATGACCGGTCATGAAGACGTGACGGTTCACTGGCGGAGCATCCCTGACAGCCATCAAACAGAGGCATCGTTATCCTGACAAGCGGCGAAGAATACCAACATACATCAAGGATGATTTCTTAAACACATTTTTCAAATATATTTAAACTCCCATCGGGAGCGTACCCACTCAAAACCGAGCCTCAGGTGAGAAGCCGCCTAAAAGTCAGCAATGTGCTCGAGTGACCACTCGCACTCACGACAGTCTCGGGTGCTCCCTCAACCCGACACAAGACGAACATGCATTCACCAAGATCATACGGCGCTAAGAGTCGCAGGTGCTCCCTCGCCTCAAGAGTCGAAACGACATTCGAGTGACCACTCGCGAAGAACCTGAAAGTGCAATATGTCGACCAGAGGGGTGGGGGGTGAATGGGAGATTTTTAAATATCTCGAGGAATTTCTAGTTCCTCAGGACTGAGGCAATACGAAATTGAGGAAATTGAAACCAGATGAAGAACACACGAAGTACAATAGCAAAGACGTGAATGTAAAAACAACCTATTGCACAGCCAAGGTAAGATTGAGGAACGAACTGAGGAATCAGTGCAAAGTGAACTCAGAAGGTAAAGCATCAGGATAAGTCATCAGTGCATAATCATAATAACTGAGGTTGAAGAAATAGCACCGGGGCACTGAAGACGAAGACTTGATGAACCAGTTCGAGTTGTTGTGACAACTCTATGTCTGGTTGGAGAGGCTGAGATTGAACTCAGAAGACATAGTCTTCACCTCATTCACCTTGAACTAGAGTCCTCAGACTCCGTCCAATAACTCAGGGGAGTCTTCAAGGTAGACTCCCGAAATCTTCACAGACTCAGTCACTCCGGGAAGTCACAATTGCATCTTGACTTCCTCAGACTGAAGACTTCTACACCGGCTGGAAGATCACAGTCTTCAAGAGTAAAAAGCCTCAGATCACTCGAACCGACTTCCTCAGAAATGCTCAACTACTCAAGCTGGTGCTTTTCTCACTTAGGTTCTTCAGTGTCCTCAGAGGTGGGTTGCTCTCAAATGAAAAGTGTCAGTTTTTCTCTCGGAGCAGCCAACCCACAAATGGGCTGGGGGTGGCTATTTATAGCCGCGGAGAAACCCGAGGTGAAAGGACATAAATGCCCATGCACGCAATTACTCTCGTGCCCTCGGATATGACCGTTGCTAGACAGTTTCTAGCCTCTTACAACGCAACACGTGGCACGGTCAAAATATTCTCTCTCTTCACAATCTTCAGAAGAATCTCACTGGCTATCTTCCGACTCCTCAACTGAAGTTAGTTACCTCAGTGTCCTGAAGAACAACGTCTCAGACACCCGAGGACTGAACTTCTACTGCAGGAGATTTCCTCAGGGTTATTCTTCAGGATTTCTAATTGAGCACTTCCTCAGAACTACAGAACTCATTTTCCTCAACCCCTCCAATAGTGCGGTGTTTTCCTACGACTCAAGAAGTATAAAAAGTCTTAGCGAAGACTACGCTTCAACTTCGTCTTCAGCGCGAACGTCCTCAGGATCGTCCTCAGCTTCAGCTTCAACCGAACGCTTCAGGATCCTGATTCCTCAGGATTTCGCGCAACTTCATTCTTCAGGAAACACACCGATTTCTCCAATGTTCCTCAACATTTTGGGGGGTCCACAACGGTGGTTAAACTCATCCTCAGATAATGTCTTCCTGTGTATACTCACAAACACATCAGTCCCTCAACCGTTTTGTCATCGAATACTCCAAAACCTCAAAGGGGGCACTAGATGCACTTACAATCTCCCCCTTTTTGGTGATTTGATGACAATCAGGTTAAAGCTTCAACGAGATAAAATAAGTATTTTTGAGGAAAGACATGAAGAAAACAATTCATTGTTTCCGTATATAGAGATGCTCCCCCTGAGGATATGCATGTTTTGAAGACCTTATATAATTTTTCAAAACATGAGGAGCTCCCCCTATATCCCGGTTTGTTTGAAACAGTGCATTATATAAAGTAATTTGAGGAATAGCACTGAGTAATGTGGTTGCTAAGGAATAACATGAGTAATAGATAAACTTGAAGAATAGCATGAGGTAACTTAAGAGTATCAGAAACCACACAAAATATCAGTGTACAACTCATTACAAAAATGATCAGAAGAACGAGAGTTGTAACTAAGGAACCCATAATAAACCGCTTGAAGACAACTAAATTTCTCCCCCTTTGTCATTAAATGAACAAAAAGGAGATACTACTGCTAACGTCCCAAAGAAGTGCCTCAAGGTTGATCATCAGGACGGAGGCACTCCGTGGCAGTGTGAGGACAAGCCGCAGTGTCTTCAACTTCTTCAGGCGAGAATTCTTGCGCTGAAGAAAAGAAGTCCATCGCCAGAGGTGGTGTCTTGCTTTTGGTGAACTGACATGGAGGCCCTATCTCAGGAAGTGGAGGCTGGCGGAGGTTAAGCTTGGCAAGGTCTTCAGGGGTGATCACCTCAGGCATCAGAGCATCAAGTCGCTGATACGTATGATGAGAATACTGATGAACCTTCTTCTGAGTGGTATGCATCTGTGCCATATAGCTGAGGATGTCACCAATCTGACGCTTTGTCCAGTGATGATTCATATCCACTTTCTGATGGAGACCGATGAGGAGCTCGCGATCAGTCATCAGGCGAGCTTGAGTGGTTTCCTCAGTCGAGGCATGGGTGCGCTCCTCATGAGTGGTTCGAGACTGAGGTTGACGAATATTTCCACCGAGCGAATCCTGAGGAAGTACGGCTTCATAAAATGGCGCTTTGCCCTTGGCATTAGCGTCAATAGTGTGCTGAAGCACTTCAACCGGAGGAACGTACGGGCGATGATTAGCCCGGTCAGCCTGAAAGTTGAGGCATGTCTTGATGCAGATAAGCTTCATAATCCATGGAGCGTATGGCTTCAGAATGTGAGGATTTTGCGCAGCATCCACCAACGTCCTGAAGAAGAAGTCTGAGACATTAATTGGAGCCGACATGCAGAGGCTATATAGAATATTCTTAATGATGCCCACGACTTCCTCAGCAGATGATTCATATCCCTTGATGGGGCAGAAGGACTTGGCCAAAATTCTATATAAGGTGCTGGGCAGATACTGAAGCTCTGAAACGAGGAACTGTGTTCGAGGTGGACCTTCAAGAGATTGCGGCATCATCAGCATATTCATCAGATCATCCCTAAGAAGTGGAGCACCATATGTGCTTGGAACTGAGGCTTCAGAAGGAGGAAGCTGAAGAATGTCCACAATATCAGGTACTGAGGCAGTGTAATATTGATGCTGAGTCATCCATTCAAGTACCCATGTATTGATGTCTTTGGGGTCCCCTGAGACATATAATGTGGCATAGAACTGAAGCACAAGTTCTTCATTCCAGTGGATGCACTCGGAGCAAAACTGAAGCAGCTTGGCATGATGCAAGTCCTGCATCGCATTGTTGAAGCAAGGGATGGCCTCCATATCCAAATGAGGAATGTGTTTATGAGGAAAAACCTTTTGAGCCCTGAAGAGGACTGAGGCATAGTAATTCTTCTGAGTAGCCGTCCAGAACCTCAGGAGCTTGCTAGGTGGAGGTGAATGATATGGATTTTGAATCCCAGCCTGAAAGAAGCTCATGGCGTTGAAGAAGGCATTAGTGTTGAAGTTGGGACAAGCATCAACGTCAAGATTTCTATAGAATGGCTTCTTCTGCTTCGGACATAGATAGATGGCTGAGGCATTCTCCAGACGAGCGGGTGATGCTGAGGTAGAGTGTGGCTGAGGTGGAGAAGCTTTGTCATCAGCATGTTTCTCGGGTACAACCTTGGGGGAAGTGGCAGTTGCTGAGGGAGAGGTGACTTGGCGATCCTCAGTGCGAGCAGGTGCAGCCTCAGTATTAGCATTGGTGCTGTGCTCGGCTTCAGCTTCAGCTTCAGTAGCGGGAGGATCCGTCTTAGGATCAGCAGTTGTTGTCGCCGCAGCATCAGTATCAGCAGCAGAAGTGGTGGGTGCACTTGTGGCTTCAGGTTCATCAGCATCAGACGCTGAGGACGATGCACCAACTGATTCTTCAGACTGCCGAGAAGTATCAGGAAGCACCTCAGTCGCGGTGGGGGAGTGAGGTTCTAGGGAAAAGATAGTATGAGTGGGAGAGTTTGTCAGCCCATATTCATCATCATGGACGCGAGGAGTTCCATGATCCATAATGTCCACGTCCATGTCTTCAATCTCAGTGATAATTGGTGGCGGTGGGCACTGAGGAGTTGTAACAATGGGATTTTCTACAGTGGGTGGAGTGAAGACAATTAAGTTGCGCTGAGGATTTGGAGGTGGAGTTGAGGCAGCAGTGATGAGGACAGGGGTACCAGCGGCCTTTGATGCCGGAGGATCTGAGGAGAGTGGGGTAGCATCAATGGGGTCCTCAACAGTGGGCTTCTTCACGGAAGGTGGAGTTGAGGGTTGAGGGTTGGGCTTGAGGCCTTTGGCAGAGGCAGCAGAGGGTACTGAGGAAGCAGGCTGTTGAAGCTTCAGCAATTTTTCCATCTGCTGAGACATCCGTTCCTTGGATTTGCCGATATAAGCACGGTTGGCGGCACACTCAATATTGAGGCGTTGAACTTCACATTGATGCTCGAGAAACTCTTGAGGAGTAACAGCAATGATAGGTTTCTTTTTGAAGTCACTGAGGACTTTCTTCAGTTTGGCCTTCAACTGTTTCTAAAGATCACGTTGATGAATCTCATTGATGAGGAACTGTTGAACATAGAACTTGATGTCTTTAGGGATGTCCAAATCATCAAGAGGAGTGTCAGGCTTGACAGACCAAATTTCAATGTACTCCAAGATCTTCTTGGGATCAAGGAGAAGCGGGATTTCTAAGCCCGTTGCTTCAGCTTTGCGTCTGGCTGCAGCATGCACATATTCAATCTTATCTGCTTCAGTGGCGACGAAGCCGGCCAAATCCTCAAATTCATCTTCATCATCAGAGGTTTGAGGAGTATGATGAATGGCGCCACGCATAGCAGTTTTCTTGGGTGAGGGTCTGGGGCCACGTTGAAGAACATTTTTGGTCTTCAGCTGAGACTGAGGCATTGTGGTTGAGGCCTCAGGAGCATTACCAGATTCATCAGTGTGAATCCTGGAGGCCAGGGCAGCACCATCCGTGCGTTGGCATGAGGAACCAGTAACTTGAGGCTTAACTGAGGACTTCTGGGAGGGCTTGATTCCAGGAGCCTTTTTGCGGTGCTGAGGTGGAGGTTGTGGTTTGGGTTGAGACTGAGCCTGAGGTGGGATCTGTATTGAGGCAGTCAAATCACAGACCAGATTCTTGACTCGGCTGCCACTGCGCTTGAGGTATTGTTGATAGGCCGCAGGAAAGTCATCAGGGGTGCGCAGTGTTGTGGGATCAGGAGTGACTCTCGGTGCAGGTGGAGGTCGAGCCTTGATACCCAAAGTCTTCAACGGCGGATTGACAGCAAACATTTCCTCATGCTGAGGATTAAGCCATTGATATGCCACCCAACGCTTGGCCCATTCCCTTGTGATCTTCTGGACCCTTTTCTTACGATCATCCGCGGTTTCACGTTCGGGAGTCTTCAGTTTCTCATAGAGCTCAGGAGGCAGGTCTTTAGCAGTAACAATGAGCTTACGTCAAGGAGCCATTTTCTTCAGAGGTGGAGACTGAGGAATGGTACTTTGAAGCTGAGCTGCAAATGAAGTGAGACTATGAGAACCATACGATTCCTCAGCAGACATGTACCTGTGACAGAATTAAGTTGCGAGGGAAGTGGGGTACGGTTATATGTGTTCATGAGGAATAGGCTGAGGAAAGCAAATGAATGAGGCATAGGTATAGGTCTCAGAAAACCAGCAGTACAGTTGATGATTGAATGGTTTGAGGACACAGCCGTACCGAGGAAAAGAAAACTGAGGAATAAGCCACTGAGGAATAAGCATACCAGAACTGAGGCAAATGCTGAGGAACCACGAGTCAGTTCTTCCCCGGCGACGGCGAAATCCAACGATGTTAGCACGAGAGCTTGAGGAGCTCAAGGGCGGCGGCGCGAGAGTGAAAGGAGAGGTGGGGGGAAATGACCGGGGGGGGGGGGGTAGAGGGCTATTTATAGGGGGGTGAAAGCTGAGGGGTTGCAAAATTTGTGGACCAGATTTCCCCTGATTGTTGGGATCCTCAATGGATGTCATAATTGTGGATAAGCACGACTTGCAGAAAAATCGCAACTGATTGAAGAAAATCGTAACGGATAATCCTCAATTTTAGGAACTTGAAGACAAATGGTCTCAGGCTGAGGATGAAGACTAATGGTCTCAGGCTGAGGAACACATGATTTCCAAACGAACGCATATGAGATAGAGAGAATGGATAAGTGAGCACAGAGGGACGGGTCCGATCACGTTCACCTAGATGAAGAAGAAAATGTTGAAGAACAATAACTATAGGTGAACGTTGTTGAGGACAAACACGATAATCATCAGAAATTAAGACTTCAACTGAGGATACTAAGGAACAACAGATCCTGAGGAATTTGGCGGTGGCGCTACCCACCTTATAGGGAATGAGACACTTGATACCATACAATTGTCGTATGGATCTTGAGTCAATTCCAGGTTAATTTCTTCACACTTAGCAAGGTAGTTCCTCATGATTTGAGGAGTACGACGCATCGTGTGTTGTACATCAGGATTCTTCAATATTGTTTAAGCGTTAGGATGTGTGTCCATTCACTGGACGTTTGAGGAATCTAAGATATTTAGCTCACACCTCAGAGTGCTAAATTGCTTCTCATCCAAAGGCTTAGTGAATATATCAGCAAGTTGGTCTTCAGTCTTCATGTGGCTGATGACGATATCTTCCTTCAATACATGATCACGAAGAAAGTGATACCGAATCTCAATGTGCTTCGTCCTCGAGTGCTGTACTGGGTTCTGAGAGATCTTGATGGCGCTCTCATTGTCACATAGTAGTGGTACTTTCTTCAGGTGGATGCCGTAGTCCTTCAGAGTTTGCTTCATCCAAAGAAGCTGTGAGCATCTAGCACCAGCAGCAATGTATTCAGCTTCAGCAGTGGAGAGGGAGACGCAGTTCTGCTTCTTCGATGACCAGCATACCAGAGAACGTCCAAGGAAATGACATGTTCCTGAGGTAGACTTCCGATCCACTCGATCTCCAGCATAATCTGAATCTGAGTACCCAACGAGATCCAGCTGTGTGCCTTTTGGATACCATAAGCCTAGCGACAGGGTGTGAGCCAAATATCGAAGAATTTGTTTCACCGCTTGGTGATCCGATTCCTTAGGTGCCGCTTGGAATCGGGCACACATGCAAACGCTCAACATTATATCAGGCCTAGATGCACATAAATATAGCAGAGAACCTATCATGGAGCGGTATACCTTCTGATCGTAGTCCTTGCCATTTTCATCAGGACCAAGTTGTCCATTTGTAGGCATCGGTGTCTTGATACCCTTGAAGTCTTGCATCCCGAATTTCTTCAGGCACTCCTTGAGGTACTTCTCCTGAGAGATGAAGATGTCGTTGCGTTGTTGACGAATTTGAAGCCCTAAGAAGAACTTCAGCTCGCCCATCATGGACATCTGATACTGTTCACTCATCAAGAATGCAAATTCTTCACTGTTTTTCTTGTTAGTGCATCCAAATATAATGTCATCAACATAAATTTGACATATGAATAATGCATCATCATATCGTTTTGTGAAAAGAGTTGGATCGAGGGAACCAGATTTGAAGCCCTTGCTGATGCGGAAGTCCCTTAGTGTGTCATACCAAGCCCGAGGGGCTTGCTTCAGTCCATAGAGGGCTTTCTTCAATCTGTACACCATATCAGGTTTCTTTGCGTCTTCAAAACCCGGGGGTTGAGCAACATATACTTCTTCCTCAATATTACCATTGAGGAAAGCACTTTTCACATCCATTTGATATAACTTGATATTATGATGGTTAGCGAATGCAAGCATAATACGAATGGACTCAAGTCTAGCAACAGGAGCGAAGGTTTCAGCGAAGTCGATCCCCTCGACTTGTGTATATCCTTGAGCTACGAGAAGAGCTTTGTTTCTGATGACTTGTCCATCTTCATCGAGCTTGTTGCGGTAGCTCCACTTCGTGCCGATAACATTGTGAACTCGAGGATCCGGACGATTGACTAATTCCCAAACATCATTCAGTTTGAACTGAAGAAGTTCGCCTTGCATCGCCTGAATCCATTCCGCTTCTTGGAATGCCTCGGTGACTTTGGTGGGCTCTGAAATTGATAAAAACGAGAAATGCCCACAAAAGTTAGCTATACGATTAGCTCTTGCACGAGTAAGAGGACCTGGTAGGTTGACGTCGGCGAGGATTTTGTCCACTTGAACTTCATTCACCACGCGAGGAAGTCGAGGAGGATGATCTTGAGGCGCATCTTCGTCATTGCTATCAGATTCATTTGCATCTGCTTCAGGTGCTTCAGGAGCTTCAGGAGCTTCAGGAGTATCAGGAGCCTCAGGATCAGGATTATTTGCATCAGGATTTGGATGTTCTTCGGGAGCAGGAGGTATGTGTGTTTCTTCAGGATGATCTACAGGAATGATATCACCAACACCCATCTTCTTGATCTGTTCTTCAGGTGGTGCTTCATCTAAATCATGTGGCAGGTGCTCTCTTTGGGAGCCGTCAGATTCATCAAATCGCACGTCTACAGTTTCAACAATTTTATAATGACTAATATTGAAGACTCTGTAGGTGTGCGAGTTGATACCATAGCCAAGCATGAAACCCTCACATGCTTTGGGTGCATATTTGGACTGGTGATGAGGATCACGAATCCAGCAGGGTGCACCGAATACTTTGAAGTAACTTACATTGGGTTTCTTACCGACCATTAACTCGTATGATGTTTTATTGAAGAACTTGTGAAGATACACTCGATTGACGATGTGGCATGCAGTGTTGATTGCTTCAGCCCACCACTTGAGTGGAGTATTGTACTCAGCCAGCATCGTGCGAGCCATCTCGATGAGGGGTCAGTTCTTCCTCTCAACAACTCCATTTTGCTGAGGAGTGTAAGGCGCAGAGAATTCATGAGTGATTCCCAAGTCATCGAGGAATTCTTCTACACCGAAGTTCTTGAACTCAGTGCCCTTGTCGCTTCGAATGTGCTTGATCTTCAGGTTGTAGTTGTTCATGACTCGCTGGGCGAAACGCTTGAGGATTGCTGGGGTTTCTGACTTATAGAGAAGAAAATGCACCCAAGTGTATCGTGAGAAGTCATCAACAATAACAATACCATACATATTACCTCCAAAGCTTGAATACTTTGGAGGACCGAATAGATCAATGTGAAGCAATTCCAGAGGTCTTGTAGTAGTCATGATGGTCTTCGCTGTATGCTTGGCCTTGGTCATCTTTCCAGCTTCGCACGCACCACACAGCCGATCCTTTGAGAATCTGATTTCCTCAATCCCGAGGACATGTTTCTTCAGCACCAGCTTTTGGAGATTCCTCATTCTGGCGTGGCCGAGTCTTCGATGCCATAGCCAGCATTCAGAAGCTCGAGACATGAGGCATGTAGCAACCTGAGGACCTTCAGAGAAATCTACAATATACATATCACCTTTCCTAACTCCACTGAAGACAATGGAGTTATCGCTAACCATATAGACAATACAACCATATTTTCCGAAGACAACAACGAGATCAAGATCACATAGCATAGAGACAGACATCAAGTTGTATCCAAGAGATTCAACTAGCATGACTTTGTCAATGTGTTGGTCTCGAGAGATGGGCACTCTGCCGAGACCCAATACCTTACTTTACCTTTATCGGCGAAGGTGATGGTTTTCTTTGAAGAAGGACTCAGAGATGATTCCATGAGAAGGCTTGTGTCACCAGTCATGTGATTTGTGCATCCACTGTCCATCACCCATTCAGTCTTTCCCTGAAAAGGAATTAGTATCTCATACAACAAGTTATGAGCCAGTCTCAGTTTGAGGAATTTATGGTTCCTCAGAATTAATTCCTCAGGATGTTCCTCAGGATTGATTCAATGAAACCAAACAATATAAATATCCTTCAACTGACTCAAATTGTATAGTCCTGGGCATATGATCTGCAAAATTTATGATTGCCTCAGGACATGTCCCTGCAAAGATGATTAGTTCTTCTTTACCACCCACATCTTGATGGGTGGTTTTGTAGTACATGAGAACTGATGAGGGTGATGAGACCTAATGGGACGTGAGATGGTGGTATCAGGATAAACAAATGAATAAGCATTCTTATGAGGGGCTTCCCTGTGAACAAAATGGTTAGCAGATACATGATTATAACCATTTCCATTTGAGGTACCGTCCTCACATGATATCCTCAGCTCATTTGCATCTGCATTCACAGGAAGGTTAGTGATGAGGTCCTTCTGAACCCAGATCTTCTTGACTGGAGGACCGTTCCTGCAGTTAGTTCCGATGTATCTGGCGAATACCTCACCATTAACATCCTTAAATAGTTTATAGTTTGATTCAAAAGACTCAATCATCACATCCGAAGAAACAATATCATATTCAGATAAAGTATAGGGATCAGGAGGAGGCATCTTTGCCCGAACCCAAGTGGTCTCTGGATATTGTTCAGGTTTCCAGTAGGACCCATCAGGGTTGAGTTTGCGAGTGAATGCGACACCTTCTTTCCTCGGGTTCCTGTTGAGGATCTGTTTCTTGAGGACGTCACAAAGAATCTGATGTCCTTTCAGACTCTTGAACATGCCGGTTTCCAGTAGACTCTTCAACCTAGCATTTTCTTCAATAATGTCTATGGTATCCTCAGATGAGGGGTTAGATACCACAGAAGCAATAGAAATAAAAGAGTCTGAAGACATTGAAGAACTAGGCACAGAGATAATACGGTCATGTTGAATGCATTTTAAACAGGGAGGATTGAATCCTTCTTGTGGCATGATGATCTGTTGGGAGAGGAGTGAGTCATTTTCTTTCCTCAGATCGTCATAAGACATCCTCACGCGTTCAAGTTCTTGCTTCCTCATGAGGAACTCATGAGCCAGATTCTCATGATCGGTAAGGAGTGCCTCATGACGATTGAACAAGTCATCAAACTTTGACTGAAGAATTTTTGATTCATCAGTCAACTTTTGAGTCTTCGTCATTTCCTCAACCAACATATCATCACTCCTGTTTAGTGAGATCTGGATCTTTTCAAGTGCACGTTGTTGTTTAGATGCAAGTTTAGCAAGTTTACCATAGTTTTCATCAGGTTCTTCATCAGAGGGATCATCTGATGATGAGTAAGTAGATACCTTGGAGGACTTGGCCATGAAGCAGAAGGTAGGGGTTGTGTCTTCAGCTTCATCATCAACATGTGATGGATCAGATTCCTCAGTGCTGAAGATTGACTTGGAGACATGCGACGTGGCAAGAGCCAGTCCAGCCACACCCTCAGATTCATCAGTTTCTTCCTCAGCATCAGGGTCGGAACCAGATTCTTTAGAGTCCAATTCTTTGCCGAGATATGCGCGAGCCTTACGGGAGTTGCTATTTCTGTATCCAACAGGCTTTGAGGATCTTGAAGATTTCTTCTTTGTCTTTTCATCAGAACTGTCATCTTTCCCTTTCTTCTTCTTCTTCAATCTAGCTTCCTTTTCCCATAGAGGACACTCAGCGATATAATGCCCAGGTTTCTTGCACTTGTGGCAGACTCTCTTTCTTGTTTCGACAGAGTCATCATCTTTGCTTTTTCTTGAGGAAGATCTTGAGGAATTTCCGAAGCGATTCTTCTTCGTGAATCTTTGGAACTTTCTGGTGAGGAGAGCAAGTTCCCGGCTGAGGGTTTCTGTGGGCACCCCGGACTATATGTCTGAAGCGGCCAACTGTGCATACCGTCATGCTCCCATGATCAGTGTCGCATGACGCACAACTCGACAATGGATATCACAGTCACAAGTTCATACAGTACCGAATACAAAGTCATACATAAACATAGTCTTACACGGCCTCATCGGGCTCAAATGGCAGCGGAATAAGCAGAAGCAAGATAGATAGCAGCATCACAATCCACAGGCAAAGCTCAGAGCGTAGCACATCCTAGTACTCGTCAGTCGCGTCATCGTCAAATACCTGCTCCTCCAAGCCTGGCCGATTGAATAACCAGGGACAAAGCCGTGAGTACATACAAAGTACTCGCAAACCACCTAAAGAAAGGAACAAAGATTTTTGTACAAGAAAATAATGGGATGGCTATATGGTGGGGTTTAACATGGGGAACCTAACTACTCAGTATTAGTTAAGTTGGCAATATTTTACTCTTGACAAATTTTAATCCCATAATTTATATTTGATTAAATCCTGTCCAACCCTTTTCAACATCATCGTGAACCATAATTCTCAGTACTAGAATTTCTCATCTAGTCCCAACAAAGTGTGGCCTCACTAGCTGTCCATGACCGTGGACTCCGGCTACTCGAATAGTTTTCACTCTGCAGAGGTTGTACACTTTACCCACAACATTCGATACATCCGCCGGGAGTTCCCACGGTTCGTCATACCTCAGTATGCGGTTTTCGGATAATCGACCGTAGTATTCCCCTTGCCTATCCTAGTACAGGTGATCTACCCGATGCCCACATCCTGAACTGTTCGTGTGCAAGGTCATGCTCCTCGTGCAAGCCTTCACCGTAGTAGAGGTGCGGCAAAGTTCCGTACCGACACTGATATAGTCCAGCGTATTACACCCCCGACGCATCGGCAGGATTCCGGCTTCTGGGTACCATCGTGTACCTCACTCATGTAGTTATAAGATCCCCGTACTAAGATAAGCAAGCTTCCAACTAGCCCTGTCCCATACCAGAGTATTGTGGTTGTACTGTAATACTAGGTTTTGGCGGCACTTATAGAGAGTCCCTCTAGACTTTGAATATATTCAACGATGTTTCCAACAACCACAACCTTGGCCATCACATCTTCTTAGATGTATGCCAATACATCAGGGGGGAGCAAGATTAACCAAATTATTATGTTGTCACTAGTTCTTTAGCAAGGCTTGTAATAGTACCACAAGATTATCGGTGTCTAGTTTATTTCTCCCAAATAGGTAGGCTTACAAGGTATGTGGTGTTTCACCTAATAAACTAATACAAACCCATCCCCAAAATGATATAACAGTAGCATGATATATAATATGGTACCCAGAAGTAGAAACATAGGACAAGGGTTTGAGTTTTTGAAGATGGCTTGCCTTCCTCGGCGGTGTCTCCCGGTACGGCTTCTTCGGCTTGGAAGGAGTCTTCACCTGGAACGTTAAGCGGTTCGTCTACAGAGCACACAATTACCATGAGGCAAAAGCAGCACACGGCACACAACATTCAATTTTCACAATCAAACACAACAACAAGGGCAAAATAATTCTCAGAGTTTTAACTCCCATGTTTATTAAGTCCTAAAACATGCAACCAAGGCTAAATTTTACAACAAAGCATTAGGATAACTTTACTGGATTTATTAATTGGCGGTAAAGCAACTTTAACTATAAGCAATATTATTAACCTATTTTATTCACTAACAACCTTTTAATTTTTATTAACTCAACAACCAATTGCATAGCAATAACCAACTGACCAAAGGTTAGTTTTATATTAAACTAATAATTTAATATTACTAGTATTATTTAAATAAGAATTAAACTAGCAAGGGTAATAATAATAAAAAGGCCACAAATTTGTTTAACCTAAAAACTAGTCTACACACACAGAAAAATCAAGAATAATCATAGGAATATAAACAAGTCAACATCACATTTTTAGAGTCAACAAGGAATTAACTAAAACTATTCTTAGCTGCTAAAAAGCACGATAAACTAATTAAAACTAAAGCAATTATTTTGGCACTGCACAAAAATTATTCTAAACATGCAGAATTATAGATATTAATTTTATGCACACAACAAAATTGATTTCACTGGATTTGGAGCTGTATTTATTTCTCTAGAAATAAAATGGTGTTGCTGATAAAAAGAAAAAGGAAACTGCAGGCCGGCCCGGTTATCTGGCGCCCACGGGCACTGTTTTTTTTCTCTTTTTTTTTAAACGAAGGGGTATGGGTGCCTCCTGGCCGTCGGATCAAGTCCGATCTGACGGCTGGGGGATCGTCTTCCCCAGCGAGCCTGGGAGGCTCGGCCTCCCCAGGCAATGGCGGCCAGAGGCTAGGGCCAGCCTCGCCGGCGGCCCTCCGGTGGCCGGAGGCCGGAGGCAGGGGGCGGCGGAGGTAGGGGAGGTCGAGGGGGTTCCATTTTTGCGCATAAATAGGGCATGCAACGCGGAAAAAAAACGGGGCGCCATGGTGGACAGCAGGGACGGGAGCTCACCGTGGGGGTCGTTCCGGGCGGCTGTAGGCGACGGCGAGGTGTGGCGGGGGCGCGGCTCGGTGGCGGGGTTCCGTTTTTGGGCTCGGAGGCGGCGTGCGAGGTCCGGAATGGAAGAAGCTTCGGCTTGGGAGGCTCGGGGTAGACGGCGTCGGGGTAGCACAAGCTCGGGGTAGGGCGTCGCCTCCTCCTCCTGGCCGGCGGCTCCGGCGTGAGCGAGGCAGAGGGGCGGGCTCGCCGGCCTCCCCTCCTCCTCCTCCTCCGGTCTCCCTCTTCCTCCTCTTCCGGTCTCCCTCTTCCTCCTCTTCTCCTTCCTCTCTTCTTCTGCTCGGGCTGGCAAAGCGGACGAGCGGGGTGGTGTGGTTGGGTGGTGCTGTAGTGCGCGAGTGTGGAGAGGAGGGCTGGGGCGGCCTCCTTTCATAGGCGAGCGAGGGAGAGCTCCAACGGGAGGGAGAGGCCATGCTGGCGATCCGTGGCTTCGAGCGCCATTGGTGAAGGTGGGCAGTGGGAGAGCTCGTGAGGGTGCTCCGGTGGGTCGTTCCACCGTGGAGATCGCCGATCACATGAAGGGCTTGAGTTGGGGGTAGGAATCGCGCTGGCAAGCCACGGGGGCGATCCTCGGGGTCGTCTTCGGTTGGGAAATGGGGCATGGGTGGCTGACAGGGGGCTCGGGGGAGAGAGAAGAGAAGAACGAGAGAGAGAGAGGTTACGAGAGGGAGAGAGGCTCTCCCTGCGTGGGGAGAGGGAGAGAGAGAACGTGAGAGAGAGGGGAGGTTAGAGGGAAAGAGAGAAATTAGGGGAGGGATTAGTGGGGGGTAGTTAGGATAGTTTCTCTCTTTTTTTCACTCTAGTTAATATATACATTTTTTTAGTAAAACTGGGTTAACACATAAAAGAAAACATCCCAGGAATTTTTGTTGGAGAAACCATAAACATACACATTTTTTTATGAGTTATGACGGTCATGCACTCATCTCATTATTATTTTATGTAGTTAGGTATTTTTTTTGATAACTGCTTTAGTTATTTCTAACCCACAAAAGTTTAATGCCTAAGGGTTTTGTAGTGGTTAATATTATTAGTATTATTATTATATAGAAAATTTACTAGGTGTTAGCACCAAGGGTTTTTAGAATTTGACAAGTTGCCATTTTTTTATATGACCAACTAAGGATGAAGTGCATGCATGGTAGACATATATGGTTAACCATAGTCACTAGGTTATCTTAGGCACATGCAACACAAAATGATCACCATCACAAGTGCATCATCAAGCAACAACATGACTAACCCTAAGCACACAAGTTCAAGCATTGAAACACGACCTAACATTTCATGCAAGGTTTTTGTTGGCTCTAATTTTTGGTTAACTAGATTAACAAGAAGAGTAAAAGTTGGGATGTGACAGACCTTCCCCCCTTAAAAAGAATCTCGTCCCCGAGATTCACAAGCTAGTGAAGAGATGCGGGAACTCGCGCTTGAGGTAATCCTCTCGTTCCCAGGTGGCTTCCTCCTTGGTGTGGTTTGTCCACTGGACCTTGTGGAACTTGATCGCGCGCTTACGGGTGACTCGGGTGGCTTCTTCCAGGATACGAAGGGGTGTTTCGCGGTACGTGAGATCCTGTATGATGTCCACCGTGCGGTGATCGATGTTCTTGAAAACATCGGGCTTGTCCGGCACCTCCAGACACTTCCGGAGCTGCGAGACGTGGAATACATCGTGCACATCGGATAACTCTGCTGGCAAACTCAGCTGATAGGCAACTTGGCCTCGTCTGGCTATCACCTCAAATGGTCCGATGTATCGTGGTGCTAACTTCCCCTTCACATGGAATCGCTGCATTCCCTTCAATGGGGTGACTCGGAGATACACAAAGTCTCCAACTGCAAAAGTCACCTCTCGACGCTTGGGGTCGGCATAGCTCTTCTGACGGGACTGAGCGGTCTTGAGACGCTCACGAATCAACTGGACCTGTTCCTCAGCTTCCTTCAAAACATCGGGTCCAAAGATCTTCCCTTCCCCGGTCTGAGACCAGTTTAGGGGCGTGCGACACTTCCGTCCATACAATGCTTCAAATGGGGCCATCTGCAGACTCGACTGATAGTTGTTGTTGCAGGAGAATTCTGCATACGGCAAGCAATCCTCCCACTTGGAACCATATGCTAGAGCACATGCGCGGAGCATATCCTCTAATATCTGGTTCAATCGCTCGGTCTGGCCTCCAGTCTGCGGGTGATAGGCTGTGCTGAAAGTGAGCTTAGTGCCGAGTGCCTCCTGGACTTGCTTCCAGAATCTCGAGGTAAACTGGGTGCCTCGGTCATACACAATCTCCTTCGGAACTCCATGCAGACAGACGATCCTTGACATGTACAAGTCTGCCAGCTGGTCTCCTCGATAGGTGGTCCGCATTGGAATAAAGTGTGCTACCTTGGTGAGTCGGTCGACGATGACCCAGATAGAGTCATGACCCTTGCTCGACCTCGGTAGTCCTGTGATGAAGTCCATGCCTATCTGTTCCCACTTCCATTCAGGAACTCGGAGTGGTTGCAACAATCCTGCAGGTCTCTGATGTTCTTCCTTCACCCTTTGGCAGATGTCGCACTTGGCAACATACAAGGCAATCCCACGCTTCATACCGTGCCACCAAAACAAGTCCTTCAAGTCTTGATACATCTTAGTCCCTCCGGGGTGGATGGAGTAAGGTGTATCGTGAGCTTCCTTCAGGATAGTGAGCTTCAACTCCTCCACATCAGGCACACACAATCGGCCATCAAACCAAAGAACTCCTTCATCATCCGTCGTGAACTTCGGGGCCTTGCCGAGGGGCATCTTCTTCTTGATTCCCTCGATACTGTCGTGTCCCTTCTGTGCCTCCTTGATCTGATCAAATAGAGTCAGAGTCATCTCGAGGTGAGCCAGAAAACCGGGTGTAACAAGTTCCAAACCCAGATTCTCGAACTCCTCGTGCAGAGTTGGCTGCGTCTCTCTGATCATTGCATTAAGTGTGCATGGCTTGCGGCTGAGGGCATCTGCTACCACGTTGGCCTTACCAGGATGGTAATGGATTTCGAGATCATAGTCTTTGATCAGCTCGATCCACCTCCTCTGCCTCATGTTCAACTCCTTCTGTGAGAAAATGTACTTCAGGCTCTTATGGTCTGTGTATATGTCGCAACGGTGACCCATCAGGTAATGTCTCCACCTCTTGAGAGCAAGCACAACTGCGGCTAGCTCCAAGTCATGGGTGGGGTAGTTCAACTCGTGCGGCTTCAACTGTCGTGACAGGTACTCAATCACCTTGCCCACTTGCATAAGGACACAACCCAAACCAATCTTCGATGCGTCACAGTACACATCAAAGCTCTTGGTCAGGTCAGGCATAGTCAACACTGGGGCAGATACCAATCTCCTCTTCAGCTCCTGGAAACTGGCTTCACACTTTTCTGTCCACACAAACTTCTGGTCCTTCTTCAACAACTGGGTCATGGGACGGGCAATGCTAGAGAAGCCTTCCATGAACTTGCGGTAGTATCCCGCTAGTCCGAGGAATCCTCTCACTTCGGTCTGAGTTGTCGGAGCTGTCCAGTCCATGACAGACTGAATCTTGGCGGGGTCGACGGATATTCCTCCTTCTGACAATACATGTCCCAAAAATCCAACTTCCTTGAGCCAGAACTCGCACTTGCTGAACTTGGCGTATAGCTGGTGCTCTCGCAATGTCTCGAGGACTAAGCGTAGATGCTCGGCATGCTCTTCCTCCGTCTTGGAATATATCAGGATATCATCAATGAACACCACTACAAACTTGTCAAGGTACTTCATGAAGATCTTGTTCATGAGGTGCATGAAATAGGCCGGGGCATTGGTAAGTCCGAAGGACATCACAGTGTACTCAAACAAACCATAGCGGGTAGTGAAGGCTGTCTTGGGGATGTCCGACTCTCGGACCTTCAGCTGATGATATCCGGTCCTCAGATCGATCTTGGAGAAGACTCGGGCTCCGTTCAACTGGTCGAACAGATCCTCGATCTTGGGGAGCGGATACTTGTTCTTGATGGTTACTTCGTTCAGCTTACGGTAGTCCACACACATGCGTATGGTGCCGTGTCTCTTGTCCACAAAGAGAACTGGCGAACCCCAGGGTGAAGCACTGGGTCGAATCAGTCCCTTCTGGAGCATGTCATTCAGCTTCTTCTTCAATTCAACCAGCTCTTCGGCATTCATCCGGTAGGGTATCTGTGCAATTGGGGCTGTGCCAGGCACTAACTCGATGATAAACTCGATATCCCGATCAGGCGGCATACCGGGTAACTCCTCCGGAAAGACATCCGGGAATTCACATACCACATTCACTTCTTCAAGGGATGGCACCGAGACAGTCTAATGACAGCAGGCTCGGGTCTTGTCGGTCAGGTCTGAGTACTCTATCCTAAGTCCTTCAGCACTGGTGAGGTTGACTGTCCTCTCTGTGCAATCTATCCGACCTCGGTACCTGGACAACCAGTTCATGCCAAGTATCACCTCTATCCCTTCTGTTCCCAGCACAATCAATTCTGCCGGAAACATGACTCCTTGGATCTCTACGGGCACACCATAACATGTGCGAAATTCCTTGACTCTAGACCCTGGAATTTGCACGCTCATGGACCTCCTCATGGGCTCGGACCTCATCCCACTTCTATTCACAAATGACGTCGTAACAAACGAGTGGGATGCACCAGAATCAAACAATACTTGGGCAGGTACTGAATTAACTGAGAACGTACCCAAGATGACGTCTGCGGCCTCCTGGGCTTCCTCGGCTTGCACATGATTCAGACGTCCCTTCGCGGCGTTAGACGCACCGCGTGGGGCATTGCTGCGGCCGGGGTTCCCTCTAGCTGGCACTGGTGCATTGGGGCGTGGAGCAACATTCTTCTTGTTGGGACACTCTGTCGAGTAGTGGCCCTTCTGACCACATCCAAAGCAGATCACTCCAGGGTTGCGGGGAACTCCGCCTGCTGGACGCGGAACTCCAACAGGGCGGGTAGGAGCATTGGGGCGTGGCGCTGGGTAAGGGCTCCTCTGAGGCTGTGGTGCTGGTCTTGGCGGCTGTGTCGGACACAGTCGGGGGTTGCTGGATCCACCCTGCTGCATCATGCGGCGCTTGCGGTTCTCAGCGGCCATCTTGAGTTTTCCCTCCATCATAATAGCAGCATCAGCGAGAGACTCAAGATCAGGGAACTGCATGGCCACCAGAACAACCTGCAGCTCATCGTGAAGTCCATCCAGGAAACGGTCCTTCCGCTTCTCCTCGGTGTCCACCTCCTCCGGGGCATACCTCGACAGCTGAGTGAATCGGTCAAGATAACCGACCACAGTCATACCCCCTTGCTTGAGGTGGCGGAACTCATCCTTCATCCTCCTGATCAGTGCGGTGGGGATGTGCGCCTTCTTGAACTTGGCGGAGAACTCCGCCCAGGAGAGTACTTGCCCTTCGGGAAGACGGGCACGCACTCCTTCCCACCAGCTCCTAGCGGTGTCGGCGAGGTAGTGGGTGGCATACAGGACCTTCTCGTTGTTGCCAACAGCGGCGACAGTAAGGTTGTTCTCCATGGTGCGGAGCCAATCTTCAGCATCCAGAGGCTCCTTCGTCTGCGAGAACACGGGCGGGTTGGTGTTCTGAAAATCTCGGAGCCGAGACCTGGGCTCCTCATTCCCACCAACTCCTCCGCCTCCTTGGTTGGCATTGGTGGCGGCCTGGACAAGCTGCTGGAGTGCAGCCATGTTCGCCTGGCGCTCGTCACGAGCAGCCTGGCGCTCCTCCATCAGTAGTCGCAGAAGTTGCGCCATGTTCGGGTCGGGTGGTGGCGGTGGCACATCACCGGATCCACTCGGGTTGCTGCGGGTGTGCCTCGACATCCTGAGGTTATGGCGTAAGATAAGAGGGAATTTAGTCTACAAGGGGGGGGGGGGTAAGTCCCTAACAATTTAGTTATCATACACAAGCAAGACATATAAGATAGACAATAAACTTGCAACTAGCAAATCAGCACATGGTAGCATAACGATAGCATATGTCTCATACATAACCAAGTCTTACAGATAACCAACCACACAATCATCAAACCAAGCCACGACTAAACCCAAAAGTGGCAACTACTCAATGGGACACCTCCTACGCGTCACTCTCCTCCTCATCGTCGATGAAAGCACGATCCTCGGAGTTCGAGACGTCCTCCTCCTCGTCGTGGTCCTCGTCAACACTAAGGTAGGCATCATCCTCCTTCCGGATGTCCTCGCCATCATCCAGAGCGGCAATCTCGTCCTCCAAATCCGCGCACTTGCGCTTCAGGCTCCTGGTCCTCTTCCTCAGCATCTCATTACTACCCTCCAGACGGGCGACCTGGCCCTGCAGCTCCTATATAATCCAATCCCGGGACTCTAGGTCGATGGGGTCGATGTGGGCGTGACCCCTGTCTGGAGGTTGTAGTCGTGCTTAAACCGGGCTTCATCCAGCTGAGCCTCAGTCAAAGCCAAGTGCTTCTCCATAGCGATCAGGTGATCCCCCATGATCGGGTGAGGAATGCCGGGAGTGGGATCTCCCTCGCCATCGCGCATCCCGTAGTGACGGAACCGCGTGGATCTCAGCTCGTACTGGTGGAACCTCACAATGCGAGCAATCGCCTCCTGACAAGCTCGACGCAGACCCTCCTCCCAAGTACGGGCGTACAGCACAAAGGCGATGGTGTCCGACCGCGGAGTAACCTCCGATCCTCGGAGCGCACATCGCACAACCAGGCGAGCCTCCACATCCTTCCTCCTGGAGATCTCGTAGGCCCAGAACTCTGCAACGGGGCGGTGAACAAGCTGAAGCAGCTCGATCAGATCCTGAGCAAAGAGCGTATCCCCAGCCTGAGTCAGCTGCAGGTGGTGCACCGGAACTCCAGCCATCTACAATTTTTATAAGCTTAAGTTAGATGACAAGTGTGCAATATTTTAAACATAACAAAACAGTTATAACTGGTTTACTATAGAAGGGGTAAGAGAGGTAAGCATTTTATACTATGCAGATTACCATCTCTTTATTTTAGAAAATAGTTTTTGATTTTCCCCCATCCTATCTATCGTCCATTCTAACTAGGCTGCTACGGTCGGAACAGGGGCTCTGATACCAAGTCTGTGGGCACCCCGGACTATATGTCCGAAGCGGCCAGCTGTGCATACCGTCATGCCCCCATGATCAGTGTCGCATGACGCACCACTCGACAATGGATATCACAGTCACAAGTTCATACAGTACCGAATACAAAGTCATACATAAACATAGTCTTACACGGCCTCATCGGGCTCAAATGGCAGCGGAATAAGCAAAAGCAAGATAGATAGCAGCATCACAATCCACAGGCAAAGCTCAGAGCGTAGCACATGCTAGTACTCGTCAGTCGCGTCATCGTCAAATACCTGCTCCTCCAAGCCTGGCCGATTGAATAACCAGGGACAAAGTCGTGAGCACATACAAAGTACTCGCAAACCACCTAAAGAAAGGAACAAAGATTTTTGTACAAGAAAATAATGGGATGGCTATATGGTGGAGTTTAACATGGGGAACCTAACTACTCAGTATTAGTTAAGTTGGCAATATTTTACTCTTGACAAATTTTAATCCCATAATTTATATTTGATTAAATCCTGTCCAACCCTTTTCAACATCATCGTGAACCATAATTCTCAGTACTAGAATTTCTCATCTAGTCCCCACAAAGTGTGGCCTCACTAGTTGTCCATGACCGTGGACTCCGGCTACTCGAATAGTTTTCACTCTGCAGAGGTTGTACACTTTACCCACAACATTCGATACATCCGCCGGGAGTTCCCACGGTTCGTCATACCTCAGTATGCGGTTTTCGGATAATCGACCGTAGTCTTCCCCTTGCCTATCCTAGTACAGGTGATCTACCCGATGCCCACATCTTGAACTATCCATGTGCAAGGTCATGCTCCTCGTGCAAGCCTTCACCGTAGTAGAGGTGCGGCAAAGTTCTGTACCGACACTGATATAGTCCAGCGTATTACACCCCCGACGCATCGGCAGGATTCCGGCTTCTGGGTACCATCGTGTACCTCACTCATGTAGTTATAAGATCCCCGTACTAAGATAAGCAAGCTTTCAACTAGCCTGTCCCATACCAGAGTATTGTGGTTGTACTGTAATACTAGGTTTTGGCAGCACTTATAGAGAGTCCCTCTAGACTTTGAATATGTTCAACAATGTTTCCAACAACCACAACCTTGGCCATCACATCTTCTTAGATGTATGCCAATACATCAGGGGGGAGCAAGATTAACCAAATTATTATGTTGTCACTAGTTCTTTAGCAAGGCTTGTAATAGTACCACAAGATTATCGGTGTCTAGTTTATTTCTCCCAAATAGGTAGACTTACAAGGTATGTGGTGTTTCACCTAATAAACTAATACAAACCCATCCCCAAAATTATATAACAGTAGCATGATATATAATATGGTACAAAGAAGTAGAAACGTAGGACAAGGGTTTGAGTTTTTGAAGATGGCTTGCCTTCCTCGGCGGTGTCTCCCGGTACGGCTTCTTTGGCTTGGAAGGAGTCTTCACCTGGAACGTTAAGCGATTCGTCTACACGTTGCGGAAAAGAGCACACAATTACCATGAGGCAAAAGCAGCACACGGCACACAACATTCAATTTTCACAATCAAACACAACAACAAGGGCAAAATAATTCTCAGAGTTTTAACTCCCATGTTTATTAAGTCCTAAAACATGCAACCAAGGCTAAATTTTACAACAAAGCATTAGGATAACTTTACTGGATTTATTAATTGGCAGTAAAGCAACTTTAACTATAAGCAATATTATTAACCTATTTTATTCACTAACAACCTTTTAATTTTTATTAACTCAACAACCAATTGCATAGCAATAACCTACGGACCAAAGGTTAGTTTTATATTAAACTAATAATTTAATATTACTAGTATTATTTAAATAAGAATTAAACTAGCAAGGGTAATAATAATAAAAAGGCCACAAATTTGTTTAACCTAAAAACTAGTCTACACACACAGAAAAATCAAGAATAATCATAGGAATATAAACAAGTCAACATCACATTTTTAGAGTCAACAAGGAATTAACTAAAACTATTCTTAGCTGCTAAAAAGCACAATAAACTAATAAAAACTAAAGCAATTATTTTGGCACTGCACAAAAATTATTCTAAACATGCAGAATTATAGATATTAATTTTATGCACACAACAAAATTTATTTCACTGGATTTGGAACTGTATTTATTTCTCTAGAAATAAAATGGTGTTGCTGATAAAAAGAAAAAGGAAAATGCAGGCCGGCCCGGCTATCTGGCGCCCACGGGCACTGTTTTTTTTTCTCTTTTTTTTTAAACGAAGGGGTATGGGTGCCCCCTGGCCGTCGGATCAAGTCCGATCTGACGGCTGGGGGATCGTCTTCCCCAGCGAGCCTGGGAGGCTCGGCCTCCCCAGGCAATGGCGGCCAGAGGCTAGGGCCAGCCTCGCCGGCGGCCCTCCGGTGGCCGGAGGCCGGAGGCAGGGGCGGCGGAGGTAGGGGAGGTCGAGGGGGTTCCATTTTTGCGCATAAAAAGGGCATGCAACGCGGAAAAAAAACGGGGCGCCATGGTGGACAGCAGGGACGGGAGCTCACCGTGGGGGTCGTTCCGGGCGGCTGTAGGCGACGGCGAGGTGTGGCGGGGGCGCGGCTCGGTGGCGGGGTTCCATTTTTGGGCTCGGAGGCGGCGTGCGAGGTCCAGAATGGAAGAAGCTTTGGCTTGGGAGGCTCGGGGTAGACGGCGTCGGGGTAGCACGGGCTCAGGGTAGGGCGTCGCCTCCTCATCCTGGCCGGCGGCTCCGGCGTGAGCGAGGCAGAGGGGCGGGCTCGCCGGCCTCCCCTCCTCCTCCTCCTCCGGTCTCCCTCTTCCTCCTCTTCCGGTCTCCCTCTTCCTCCTCTTCTCCTTCCTCTCTTCTTCTGCTCGGGCTGGCAAAGCGGACGAGCGGGGTGGTGTGGCTGGGTGGTGGTGTGGTGGGCGAGTGTGGAGAGGAGGGCTGGGGCGGCCTCCTTTTATAGGCGAGCGAGGGAGAGCTCCAACGGGAGGGAGAGGCCATGCTGGCGATCCGTGGCTTCGGGCGCCATTGGTGAAGGTGGGCGGTGGGAGAGCTCGTGAGGGTGCTCCGGTGGGTCGTTCCACCGTGGAGGTCGCCGGTCACATGAAGGGCTTGGGTTGGGGTAGGAATCATGCTGGCAAGCCACGGGGGCGATCCTCGGGGTCGTCTTCGGTTGGGCAATGGGGCATGGGTGGCTGACAGGGGGCTCGGGGGAGAGAGAAGAGAAGAACGAGAGAGAGAGAGGTTACGAGAGGGAGAGAGGCTCTCCCTGCGTGGGGAGAGGGAGAGAGAGAACGTGAGAGAGAGGGGAGGTTAGAGGGAAAGAGAGAAATTAGGGGAGGGATTAGTGGGGGTAGTTAGGATAGTTTCTCTTTTTTTAACTCTAGTTAATATATATTTTTTTTAGTAAAAATGGGTTAACATATAAAAGAAAACATCCCAGGAATTTTTGTTGGAGAAACCATAAACATACACATTTTTTTTATGAGTTATGAAGGTCATGCACTCATCTCATTATTATTTTATGTAGTTAGGTTTTTTTTTGATAACTGCTTTAGTTATTTCTAACCCACAAAAGTTTAATGCCTAAGGGTTTTGTAGTGGTTAATATTATTAGTATTATTATTATATAGAAAATTTACTAGGTGTTAGCACCAAGGGTTTTTAGAATTTGACAAGTTGCCATTTTTTTATATGACCAACTAAGGATGAAGTGCATGCATGGTAGACATATATGGTTAACCATAGTCACTAGGTTATCTTAGGCACATGCAACACAAAATGATCACCATCACAAGTGCATCATCAAGCAACAACATGACTAACCCTAAGCACACAAGTTCAAGCATTGAAACACGACCTAACATTTCATGCAAGGTTTTTGTTGGCTCTAATTTTTGGTTAACTAGATTAACAAGAAGAGTAAAAGTTTGGATGTGACAGTTTCAGGATCATTAGTATCAGCCTCAGATTCCTCATCAGAGGATACTCTTCGTGCTCTAGCTTTTAGCGCGCGGACTTTAGGCGTGGAGTTGTACAAGTCTCGTTTTTCAAAGAGCTTTAGTTCATGAGCATTGAGGCGCTCGAGAATGTCAGCAGGATCTAGAGTCTTGAAGTCAGGCCTTTCTTGAATCATCAGTGATAGGAACTCAAATGAGTCATCCAGTGACCTCAGTAGTTTCTTCACCACCTCATGATCTGTGATATCAGCGGCACCCAGTGCTTGAAGTTCATTGGATATGTTAGTGAGTCTATCAAAGGTTTGTTGCACGTGCTCGTTGTCCGGCCTCTTGAACCTGTTGAAGAGACTGCGGAGTGTATCAACTCGTGAGTCTCGTTGAGCTGAGACTCCTTCATTTACTTTTGACAGTCTTGTCCATATCTTCTTTGCAGTATCCAGACCACTGATACGGTTGAATTGAGCCTTGTTGAGATGACCACCTATAATGCTTCGAGCTTTTGCATCAAGCTGCCAATTTTTCTTGACAACTTCAGGAGCAGTCATCAAATTTGCTTCAGGAATGCCTTGATCAACAATATCCCACAGATCCTTGTCAATGGCGTCAAGATGCATCCTCATCTTGTTCTTCCAGTAGGGGTAGTCTGTCCCGTCGAAGATGGGGCAGTTTGAGGCAACGCTCATTGTACCTGAGGTCGACATAACTAAAACTCCAGGTGGTTAAACCGAATCACACAGAACAAGGGAGTACCTTGCTCTGATACCAATTGAAAGTGCAATATGTCGACCAGAGGGGGGGTGAATGGGAGATTTTTAAATATCTCGAGGAATTTCTAGTTCCTCAGGACTGAGGCAATACGAAATTGAGGAAATTGAAACCAGATGAAGAACACACGAAGTACAATAGCAAAGACGTGAATGTAAAAACAACCTATTGCACAGCCAAGGTAAGATTGAGGCACGAACTGAGGAATCAGTGCAAAGTGAACTCAGAAGGTAAAGCATCAGGATAAGTCATCAGTGCATAATCATAATAACTGAGGTTGAAGAAATAGCACCGGGGTACTGAAGACGAAGACTTGATGAACCAGTTCGAGTTGCTGTGACAACTCTACGTCTGGTTGGAGAGGCTGAGATTGAACTCAGAAGACATAGTCTTCACCTTATTCTCCTTGAACTAGAGTCCTCAAACTCCGTCCAATAACTCAGGCGAGTCTTCAAGGTAGACTCCCGAAACCTTCATAGACTCAGTCACTCCGGGAAGTCACAATTGCATCTTGACTTCCTCAGACTGAAGACTTCTACACCGGCTGGAAGATCACAGTCTTCAAGAGTAAAAAGCCTCGGATCACTCAAACCGATTTCCTCAGAAATGCTCAACTACTCAGGCTGGTGCTTTTCTCACTTAGGTTCTTCAGTGTCCTCAGAGGTGGGTTGCTCTCAAATGACAAGTGTTAGTTTTTCTCTCGGAGCAGCCGACCCACAAATGGGGCTGGGGTGGCTATTTATAGCCACGGAGCAACCCGAGGTGAAAGGACGTAAATGCCCATGCACTCCATTACTCTCGTGCCCTCGGATATGACCGTTGCTAGACAGTTTCTAGCCTCTTACCACGCAACACGTGGCACGGTCAAAATATTCTCTCTCTTCACAATCTTCAGAAGAATCGCACTAGCTATCTTCCGACTCCTCAACTGAAGTTAGTTACCTCAGTGTCCTGAAGAACAACGTCTCAGACACCCGAGTACTGAACTTCTACTGCAGGAGATTTCCTCAGGGTTTTTCTTCAGGATTTCTAATTGAGCACTTCGTCAGAAATACAGAACTCATTTTCCTCAACCCCTGCAACTTTGCGGTGTTTTCCTACGACTCAAGAAGTATAAAAAGTCTTAACGAAGACTACGCTTCAACTTCGTCTTCAGCGCTAACGTCCTCAGGATCGTCCTCAGCTTCAGCTTCAACCGAACGCTTCAGGATCCTGATTCCTCAGGTTTTCGCGCAACTTCATTCTTCAGGAAACACACCAATTTCTCCAATGTTCCTCAACATTTTGGGGGGTCGACAACGGTGGTTAGCCTCATCCTCAGGGACTGTCTTCCTGTGTATACTCACAAACACATCAGTCCCTCAACCGTTTTGTCATCAAATACTCCAAAACCTCAAAGGGGGCACTAGATGCACTTACAGAACCCCTTGCCGGAGCACTCAAAACAAGCTCCGTGGGTGAATAAGTGAACAACTCACTTGATGTTTTGTTCCAAGCGGGTGCAATACTATTAGGCTTCGCGCCTCAAAAATACACATTCCTTGAACACGACACACTGTGCCCAGATGCCACGCAAGATTAGCGTGTAGGTAAGACCCCGCTGCTAAGTTCGGCCGGGCTGGGACTTGCCGAAGAGTGATTTCACTCCCAACCTTTTCCATGCGCCGCGCATGATAGAAAAAGCCGGGCGGACACGCCTTAGGCTATGCACATTACTGGCGGCAAATGAACACCGTAAGACCTGAAGCGGCAGGACTTTTGGTCGACACCAGTGTTCCAAGCTCACGTCGAGGGACGTGGGTTTGATTGGGCTACTGCGGTATTTTACACTAGAGCAACTCACCAAGGCTCGACCAGTCGACTCCTTGGGCCCTTTCAGCTTAGCATCCCTCGAAACAGGTTTTGTCATGGCCACCAGACTGCCAGCGACCCGCGGTTATACCGCGCATACAAACGACCGACAAATGGATGTACTCGAGTCCTTGCGCGACTCTTCGAGTCCCCCAGGCACTCGGGGGCTACTGACGAGGGGGTGACCCCACGACTCCTACGGATAGGCCTACCCGGTGTCCCTGAAGATAGAAGGCCCATGAAGACCCGCCTGGACCCGCCTTGGCCCGCTAATTGGCACCGACGTAGGAGTCTGCGACTCACAAGGAAGGTGCGAAGACCTGTCGTACGGAGCAAGCTAGGTTTAGGAAAGCTTACCTGTAAACGTAGATAAACTCCCCGAGGCCTAGCCCAGTATATAAGGGCTAGGACGGGCGACGCCAAAAGGAATCCAATATCATCTGTAACCCTAGCCTTGAGCGCTCCAGCCTTGGCATCTACTGTAATCGCATCTCCCTCATCAATAATATCGAGCAGGAACGTGTCCTCCTGTTTGCCGATGAGCTATCGTCCAACCTGTGCCTCTCATGACTAACCCAGGGTCCCTGACCATGGGATTTGCCGGGGTTGATCCCCGTCACCTTTCCATCAATCATAAAGGGTCCATGGCCAGCAATAATTGTGTGGTGCCTTTTATCCTGCCTCAAGTATGGAAGAGAATATTGTGAATCCCCTTCCACCTATCATTAGCAGTTAGTGGCCAACATATTCAGTTCCATTTCATTCCTTCATCAAGTATTGAGGGCAAGTGCAAGCTTTTATAAAAATGTAAAATAAGTGAGAAGTGGGCATTCTCCAGACCGACCTCTGCCTCATAAATTTCACTAGAATAAACTTTGTCAAGGAGTAAAAAAAATAGAATGGAAGATAATGATTCCCCCTAACGCCCCATGAGCTTGTACGGATACAAAAACAGAAGTACATTTCAATAATTTTGAGATGGTACAAGAAAATCTTCGTTAGGACTAGTCACAAGAAAGCATGAACTACTGGGAAAGCATTGTAAACATAGCACTATGTCGCTACAAGATGATCTCTAGATCATAAGTATAGGGATATGTACAAAAGTAGAAACAAAAAGAGTTCATACTGGTTTTCTTTGTTGCATCCCTTCCGTCGATCTTCATCATTACTGCCTTGTCGCATGCACGATCGAACGTAGAAAGATATAATCAAGTGCAATTGCAACCATGGACGTGAGATGAACTCTGCAAACAAAGCAAACTAAAGAGAGAAAGGAAATATTTTTGTATTTTTCAAAGGTTAATCTAAATCAAAATAAAAGAGAAATCTTTTTGTTCTTTTTGCAAACTAAGAAAGGACAAAGAAGAATAGGCAAAAACTTCGAAAAGATTAAAGCGAACACATGGGTGATACAATGAAAGGGGAGAAGGGAACGTAATCCCCCAAGCTTAGGCTTTTGGCCTAAGTGGGGCTCGGCTACTACTGGCCCTAGGAGCTTCCTCTGGCTCCGGGTTAGTACTGGTACGTCCATCCGTCGTATGAGGTTTCGGGTGCGTAGACGGGCGTCTTGCTGTCCTCCCAAGAAGGCTCCCCACCCCAAGAAGAAGGCCCCTCGCCCCACTGGGCAATAGGCTCCTCCTGGGGAGGTGGAATCTCCTCCGGCTCCTCCTCCGGCTCCTCCTCCTCGAGAGTAACCCCCTCCATGGGGTTGTGAAACTGCTGCTGGATCACGAACTTATCCAGCTCGACCACGGTGAAAGACCATCCGTTCCTACTAGTATAATCAAACAAAAGTGGTACAGGTAGACGGATCTCGCGAGTATTATTCTCGCCAACCTCATAACATAAACAAGGTTACCAAAGTCAGAAGTCCTAGTAACAAACTCATGCCTCTTCATAGCAGTAAGATCAAAGCTCAAGAAAGGAAAAGGCGTATCATCAACACGTGCAGTGAGCTCAAGTCGCTCAAGGATAAGCGTGGCATAAATGCCACCAAAGTGACGTCCCTTGCCGCTGTTAGCGACAAGGCGACGAGCAATCAAAGCACCAATATTATACTTGTTGTCTCCTAAGAGGGCGGCTGCCAAGATAGCAATATCTGGACCCAAAATTTTGCTCGTGTTGTCACGAGCTAACACCCCTCGAGAAATGTAGTACGCGAAATACCTGATGTGGGGAAATAAAATGCTGGAAATCTTCCCCCAATGAATGTCCTTCGGATCCTTGTTGTCGCCGTAAAAAAATCCAAACACGGGTACGTCATGGCACACGTCGTGTCCGTCTCGTGGAGCAACTCCGGTGGCACGATATTATCACTGTAACTCATCCTCGTAGAAGAAGATGAAGTTGCAACTCTAGTTACTCTATCTTTCGGCTCGGGCCTCTTCTTACCAAGCCATTCCTTAGCTTTCCCAAATAAACTCATTTCAGGGAGAAAATGCTCAAAATCTCAACTCAAATGATGGGCTGAAGAGAGAGATCAAAATTCGCCTCTCAGAACAGCAAGAAAACGGGTTCCAGCAGCAAAACTCGTGTTTTTGGAGTGAGAGAGAGAGGAAGAATACATACTTGGAAAGGGGGTATGGTGGGCCCATGCGCCCTGGTGGCGCGGCCAGGGGCCAGGCCACGCCACCTGGCCACCTGGACCAGGGGTGGACCCCCCTGGTCAGCCCCAGGTGCCCCTGTGCTTCTTTTTTGTGAAAAAATTTAATATAGTTTTTCTGGAATTTTTCTGACAACTTCATTTTTGAAAAAATTCCGAGGTAGCAAAAGCTGCAAAAACTTTCGAAATGCTCGAAACATTGGTTAAACATATGAAGTTTCAAAAACATAAGCTTTGGTACAGCAAGATGGATGAAAGATAAAGGAATTGAAAATATAACAAGCTCCTCTTTTTACTCATATAAAACTTGTTTGTTAGCAAGGTTGATCAAGTCTTACTACTAAACAAGTGATATAATATGAAAAAAGTCTCACTTCTTGTAAGGCATTCATGGTACCTTTATTTTGAGGGATACTCTCCCCACCATAATTGTTTTATATTTATAGTGCACATGTAGAGGACAATCCCAATCACCAATCGTCACGGTCTCAATATTCTCAATAGAGTTAAGGTCATGCCTTTTATCAATCTTCTTCGGAAAATATACCGTGTGTTCTTTATCATTGACATTGAAAGTGACCTTTCCTTTATTGCAATGAATAATAGCACCTGCGGTGTTAAGAAAAGGTCTACCAAGGATAATGTACATGCTCCCATCTTCGGGCATGTCAAGCACAACGAAGTCAGTAAGAATCAAGCAATTCGCAACTTCAACAGGAACATCCTCACAAATACCAATGGGAACGGCTGTTGACTTGTCAACCATTTGAAGAGAGATGTATGTGGGGATTAGTTTATCTAAGCAAATTCTTTTGTAAAGGGAGAAAGGCATAACACTCACTCCTGCACCAAGATCACATAAAGCAGTTCTAACATAATTATTCTTTATGGAGCAAGGAATGGGGGGTATACCTGGATCACCAAGCTTCTCAGGAATCTTACCACTGCAAGAGTAATTAGCAAGCATAGTAGATATCGCCTCGTTAGGAACTTTTCTTTTATTGGTCACAATATCTTTCATATACCTCGAATATGGAGGCAACTTAATAGCATTAGGCAAAGGAATTTGAAGAAAAAGAGGCTTCATCCATTCACAAAATTTATTGTAGTGCTCTTCTTCTTTATTTTTGAGAAACTTACCTGGGAAGGGCATTGGTTTTTGTACCCATGGTTCCCGTTCCTTCCCATGCTTACTTGCAATGAAGTCTTCTCTGGTATATCTCTTGCGTTTATCGGGTGCTTCTTCTTCTCGTACTTCAGGAGGGTCATTCTTCTCTTTATGTTTATCAGGTTCAGCACCATCTTCAGTTTCAGCATCGGAAGTAGATATACTATTAGGATCAACAATAGGTTCTTCATCAATTATGGGATCATTTGAAATGTCAGCTTCCTATGTTTCTTCTTCTTCTTCTTCTTAGGGAAGCCGACAATGTCTTCTTCCTGCAATTGAGCATCTTGCTCGATTCTCTTAGGATGCCCCTCTAGGTAAAGAGGATCTTGAGTGTATGTGCCACCTCGGGTTTTAAACCCAAAAGCCTGCATATCTTGTTTGGCATTGTTAGCAAGCAAATCTTTTTGCACATTAGAAATTTTTTCAAGCTGACTTTGAACCATATGAAAATGCTTAACAAGGCCTTTAACATCATTAACAATTCTACCTAAAACATCAAGAAAGCTTTTGATAGCAAGGGAATTATCATGCAAATGACTTTGAATCCTCTCATTAAAGTGATTTTGCTTCATAATAAAATTATCAAGCTCATCTAAGCATTGATCAGGAGGCTTACCATGAGGGATGTCACCTGCATCGAAATCTAAAAGAGAGTGTACCTCTACCATAGGAGGGTGAGTGGTAGGCTCACAATTTTTTTCAATTGGAGGTAGATTCTTCACATCTTTAGCTTTAATACCTCTCTCTTTAATAGAATTCTTTTCTTCTTGCATTTCTTAGGGGTTCAAGAAAAGCATTCCCCTCTTCTTTGGTGGTAGAGGTGGTTCAGGGACGGACCAATCATCATGGTTTTTGGCTATCTTGCCCATTAGTGCTTCAGCATCGTCTGGTGTTCTTTCCCTGAAGACACAACCAGCACAACTATCTAGATAGGTTCTAGATTCATCGGTTAGACCAGCATAAAATATATCAAGAAATTCATTCTTAGTGACTCCATGTCCTGGCCTAGCCTTGAGCAAAGTGCAATACCTCCCCCAAGCTTTAGGGAGGTGCTCATCCTGCAACTGTTTGAAATTATAAATTCTTTGTAAAGCAGCATGTGGCATATGAGCAGGAAAATATTTAGCAACAAAAGATTGAGCTAATTCTTGAGGACTATTAATAGAACCACATGGTAGTGCATCATACCATGCTTTAGCACCCTCCTTCAAAGAAAAAGGAAGAAGCTTAGTAACAAAATAATTTCTCTTCTTGTCCTCCGTGGTGAATAAGCCACATAAATCAGTGAGTTTTGTAAGGTGTGCAATAGCGTCGTCATTTTCTCTGCCATAAAAGGGGCCAGCTTCAACTGTAGATATAAGTGAAAGATCAACAGAGAAATCAAAATCAGCATCCTCAATGCAAAAAATAGACGAAGCAAATTTAGGATTAGGAGTAAACTTGTTCTTCATAGAGTGCTTTTCAAGCAACTTCTTAACAACACGAGAGTCAGAGTCAACACACTTTGTAAGTTCCCTACATAACTCATCATCAAGTTCAATATAATCATCATCAAGAATTCTTTCCTTGAGGCCACTCAAGTCTGGGTAACCAGAGGATCGGCAAATAGGATAACGTGTAACGGGAATTTCAATCCCGAAATGTTTTGCAGCCTTAGTAATCTGAGATTCGACAAAGCGATTAAGTGAACCAATCTCATCAAAAGTAGTAGAAGCATCATCAAAAGTATCGGACATAGGGACAAACTCAGTAGAAGAAACATGTGGTGGTGGTGGTGAAACAAACTTACTCATAATGGAGGGTGAATCAAGTGTATCACTAGTGTTAAGAACGGTACATTTTCTTGTAGTGGATGGTAAAATTGGAACCTTGGGGTCTCCTTTCTTACCCATAGCGGATAAATAGCAGCAAGCAAAATAACTTTAAGTAGACTTGTAAATAAAGCTATCTTCCCCGGCAACGGCGCCATAAAACAGTCTTGATGACCCACAAGTGTGGGGGATCGCGATAGTCTTCGCGGGTAAGATAACCCACTTTATTGATTCGACACAAGGGGAGCCAAAGAATATTTATAAGCTTTGACAGTTGAGTTGTTAGTTCAACCGCACCTGAAAGATACTTGCTTGGCAATGAGATATTGATAGTAACGGTGATATGGAATTGATGGTGGCAACAGATATAGTGGTAGGAAAGCAACGAAGGTAAAAAATGGTAAAAGTAAAGTAACTTGTATCCAGCAGAATTAAAACACTGTAGGCTAGGGGGATGGATGGTTGGGCGCTGCATGGATGAGAGATATCATGTAATTTACTTGGGGCAAGGCACAAGGAAAAGTAATGATCATCTAGGCAAATATCAAACATTAGGCATGTATCCCAAAGGTAGTTGTACATGCTTGCAATAAGAACTTGCACAACATGTTTTGTCCTACCATCCCGCTACAAACGGGGCCAAAAGGAACTTATGGAGATTAAGGTGCTCCTGTCAAAGAGCACCGGAACAAAGCATTAGCAATCAATGGATACATGAAATCCTCAAATTATAGTCCATCCCCTTTGGTGTCCCAAGCTGTCACCATTGGGATCGCCGGTTCCGGACTATAATAGGTGCATACAACTTATAGATAGGATCAAGAACACAAATATATTCATGAAAGCACATAGGGTTCAGATCTGAAATCATGGCACTCGGGCCCAGAGTGATAAGCATGAAGAACAACAAGTAGTTGAAAAGATGATAAACACCATAGTAGATGATAGGTAACATGCCCCCAACAATCTAATGAACTATTACATGATCTAACTCATCCAATCCCTACCATCACTTTGCCTACAACAGGGAATTACTCACACATGAAAGGAGAAGTCATGGAAGGGTGATGGAGTGGCGATGGTGATGATGATGGCGATGATTCCCCCTCACCGGAGGCCAAAACAGCCTCCGGATTAGCTCTCCCGGAGAAGAACAGAGGGTGGCGGCGGATCCGCGATGAGAATTGGCAAAACGACTTATGTTCTGGGGTTTCATGGTCTCTGGTAAAAATATGAGTCGAGGTAGGGCACCAGAGGGGGTGGGAGCCACCCAGGCGCCCCCTGGCGCGGCCAGGGGCCTAGCCGCCTGGGCCTGGGGCAGCCCGCTGGCCCCTCTTCTGGCAGTTGGTTCCTCCCGGTGCGTGGATTTCTCTATTTTTTACTGGAATTTTCCGAGACACCTAAAAATCTATTTTTCTGCACACAAGAAAACCATACATGCAACTCTGCTGAAAACAACTTCAGTCTGGGTTAGTTTCATTCAAATCATGTAAGAATGAGGCCAAAAAAATAGCAAAAGTGTTTGGAAAAGTCGATATGTTTGAGACGTATCACCCAACTAGAGCAGAGCTACGCCACAAACCGATGATCTGGATAGCCAGAGGGTGAGCGACCAGAATACCACGGGCAACAACGAGGACCAAGACCCAACTTGACCTCACACCAGGGTAGTGACGGGGATCAACCCCGGCAAATCCCATGGTTAGGGACTCTGGGTTAGTCATGAGAGGCATAGGTTGGACGATAGCTCGTCGGCTAATAGGAGGAGACGTTCCTCCTCGATATTATTGCTTGGAGATGCGATTACAGGGAAAGCCAAGGCTAATGCGCACAAGGCTAGGGTTACAGATTGTGTCTTGGCCGATCTCGACGTCTCCCCTCCCAGCCCTTATATACTAGGCTAGGTCTCGGGGAACCCGTCTTGGATTACAGATGAGCTTTCCTAACCCTAATCTTGTACCGCACGGCAGGTTTGCACCTTCCTTATGAGTCGCGGACTCCTACGTCGGTGCCACTAGTGGGCCAAGGCAAGGCTGATGACCCCCAACCGTAAGGGATCGAGATAGTCTTCGCGGGTAAGTTAACCCAATTTATTGATTCGACACACGGGGAGCCAAATAGTATTTATAAGCTTTGACAGTTGAGTTGTCAATTCAACCGCACCTGAAATATACTTGCTTGCAATAAAAGATAAGTGGTAATGGTAATATGATAGTGATGGTGGCGACAGCAAAAGTAACAACTAATGAGCAGCAGGATTGAAAACACTATAGGCTAGGGAGATGGATGGTTGGGCGCTGCATGGATGAGAGTGAACATGTAATAGATTCTAACACGGGGCAAGGCACACAGAAAAGCAATGATCATCTAGGCAAATATCAAACATTAGGCATGTATCCCGTAGGTAGTTGTGCGTGCTTGCAATAAGAACTTGCACAACATCTTTTGTCCTACCATCCTGCTACGAACGTGGCCAAAGGGAACTTATGGAGATTAAGGTGCTCCTGTCAAATAGCACCGGAACAAAGCAATAAACTCAATGGATACATGGAATCCTCAAATTATGGACCGTCCCCTTTGGTGTCCCAAGCTGTCACCTTTGGGATCGCCGGTTCCGGACCATAATAGGTGCATACAACTCATAGATAGGATCAAGAACACAAATATATTCATGAAAACACATAGGGTTCAGATCTGAAAACATGGCACTCGGGACCAAAGTGACAAGCATTAAGAGCAACAAGTTGAAGCAAAGAAGATAAACACCAATCTAGATGATAGGCAACATGCCCCCAACAATATGATAAACTATTACATGATCTAACTCATCCAATCCCTACCATCCCCTTTGCCTACAGCAGGGAATTACTCACACATGTGAAGAGAAGTCATGGAGGAGGGATGGATTAGTGATGGTGATGACGATGGCGACGATCTCCCCTCTCCGGAGGCCAAATTAGCCTCCAGATTAGCCCCCCCGAAGAAGAACAGAGGGTGGCGGCGGCTCCGCGTCGGAAACTGGAAAAGCGACTTCTATTCTGGGGGTTTTCCGTCACGAGAATAAATAGGAGTCGAGGTAGGGCACGAGAGGAGGTGGAGGCCTCCCAGGAGGCCCCCCGGCGCGGCCAGGGGTGGGGTCGTGCCAGCCAGGCGCCTGGGGCCCCTCTGGCCCCCCTCTGGCCCACTTCTGGCTGGTGGAAGCTTCAGGTGCGTGGATTTTCTGTGAATTTTCCCAGAATTTTCTGAGATACCTAAAAATCCATTTTCCTGCACACAATAAAACCATACAAACAGCTCTGCTGAAAACAGCGTTAGTCCGGGTTAGTTTCGTCCAAATCATGCAAGAATGAGGGAAAAACAATAGCAAAAGAGTTTGGAAAAGTAGATACGTTTGAGACGTATCAACTCCCCCAAGCTTCGCATATTGCTTGTTGATGGCTTCTCGCCCTTCGTTGGTTACCCCAAGTGGAAGGTGGAGATGTAGCGCAACAGCAAGTTTCCCACGGTGAAGATACCAAGGTTTGTCTCCAGTAGGACTCCGGAGATGATAAGTAGGTGTCAGCGGCGCAACTGACGTGGACCTGCACACAGACACAGATAACTTTGTTCCCAACGAAGTTCAGAGAGGTTGTCAATCTCTCCGGTCTTGTTGTTCACAAAGGGTAAAACACAAGGGATAATGATAGCAAGTAAAAGCAGTAAAGTAAATATAGCGTGGAAATAATAATAAGGATATGGACCGGGATACGTGATGTTCACTAGTGATGTCTCTCTCCCAAAAGACGATAAAACTGCTATGCGAGGTAAACAAATTACAGAAGGGCAATTGACAGGATTATAAATGCACCGCAATGCTAACTATGCTACAAAAGAAAGGAAGAGCCTCAAAAGCACGAGCAGTACGCCAAAGTAAGTAGACCGTAATCCAACTGCATCTACTACTAATCATCCACCTTGAGATATCTATCCAGAACATCTCGCTGGTATTAAGTTGTGAGCCCCACCCAAAGTGTAAACCCAAAGCTACAGACAACTGCATTAAAAAGAACTCTGCATAAAGTAAACAATCCTTCTAACCGCGGTTACAAGCACCGTTGTTTTCCCCCTTGTGGCAACAGCACATCCCCTAGACTCATGTTTCTGTCACTCAAGTGTGTCATCGGGGGGCATGAACCCACAATCAAGCACAACGTTCCCTCTTGGAGTCACTACCTACTACTTGGCCAAAGCAATAAACAGCAACGGAGAACATGCAAGAATTACTTAGGAACAATAATATAAGAGATAAAAACCAAATATATTACTCTATCACAATCTGAACATAATCTCATAACCCATCATATCCCATCAAACTCAGCATAGCAATAGCAGAAATATTGCAAAGGTGCCTCGATCATGTAGGGAATCTCACGAGGTCTAAACAATGAATATCAAAGAGGGGAGGAGAACATCACATAGCTACTGATCACGGACCTATGGTCCAAGGAAAACTACTCACGAGACATTTGGGGAGCATCCATAGTGGAGAGGAGACTCCCGGAGGTCAATCCTCCCTCCGGCAGGGTGCCGGGAAGAGGTCTTCTGGTGCTCACGATCTCGGAAGCGCGGCGGTGGCGGAACAGAGGCGAGTTTGCGGAATAGGGTTCTTATTTTGGAGTTTTCCCGTGACGGAGAATAAATAAGCGAAGGGGGGCAGCCAGAGATGGACCAGGGGCCCCAGGCGTCCCTCTGGCGCGGCCAGGGGTGGGGCCGTGCCGGGTGGCTGCCTGGGGCCCCCTGGCCCCTCTCGGGCTCTTCGCGAAGCTTCTTTCACGCTGATTTTTTATCTGAATTTTCCCGAATTTTTCTGGCACTTTTTATATGGGGGAAAACTGAAATAGAAAAACAGCAAAAAACAGGAACTGGCACTGGGGTGCACTGAGTTAATAGGTTAGTCCAAATATGATCAAAAATGTATGGAAGTGTATCTAGATCATAGCAATATCACACAAAACATGCATGGAGCAAGCAGAAATTATAGATACGTTTTGGACGTATCAACATCCCCAAGCTTAATTCCTGCTCGTCCTCGAGTAGGTAAATGATAACAGCATAATTTCTGTAGTGACATGCTAGCAACCATAAAAGAACTTTGAAAAGTAAAGCAATCAAGGTTAGAGATTCAATTCAAGTCATAACATGCAAGATTCTATATTAGCATTGAAACAAGTACCAAAAGAACATTAGGTGCAAGAGCTCTCGCTGTCCGTGACTCGAATGTCTCCAAATGGTGTTTGCGTGCAAGAAGGGGGATAGGGAATACGAGAAAAAAGTATTTTTGTGTTGAGAACTCAATCTACTAAAGTTTCACACTTGGTCTTCTTTGGGATCTTATCTTGACTCGTCCCCAGACCACTAGCCAGGTACAAGTCAATTTGATCCACTCCTTTTCGATATTTTGAGCACTCATGCAATGGATGAGCATAAGCACGAGAGTTGACACTTAGGATGGCAAAGAGAGAAATATGGTGGAGGAGGAAGACAAAAAGGATGAGAAAGGCTCACATCAATGAGGACAATCATAGGCAAGAGATGCCAAATGATAGATATGATGTGAGGAGTAGGGATTGCCATGCAACGGGTGCACATACGAGCTAAGAAGCTCTCCTATATGCATAATGATCATCTCTATGGAGTACAAGGGTATAAAGGGACTACTAGTGTGGATCTCTCAAAAGGATAGTAGTGTTACCCCTTTCTCTCTTTTTATTTCTTTTTCTCTTTTTTCCATTTTTTGTATTTTTTTGTGGCCTCAATGGCTCTTTCTATTTAACTCTCATTTGTCCTCTTTGGGATCTTTTAATGTGTCCACTTTGGGATCTTTTCCTCACTTAAGGGCAACACTCTATTTTACAAGAAGGTAAAGGAGATCTTTCACACTTTACAAGGTACTCAAAATCATAAAGAAGATGTAACTAACATGATGTATCCAATGTGTAACACCCTCAGAATCAGTAACAGTAATCACTACAGTGATTCCACTGTTAGTGATCATTACTGTTGATGATCAAGCCATGATCACCTTTGGTCATAGCTCTGTCAATTTCCAACCCGGATAAAATTTTCAAATTGGGTAAACTATAAAACTTTCCTCCAAGAATTGTGGATGCATGTCAATCCACTTGATCATTGTTCAACCCAATCAAACTTAGTCATTTGCAGAATCCCAGGTCAGTGTAAATTATAAAAACCAATAATGGTGAGTGATTAAATTTCCTTGTAATATTAATATCAAAGCAATGTGGGATTTTGAAGTAAACCCTAGGTGTTGCAAGAACTTTCATTATTTAATAGCAACTAATCTTGGGTCATGTTAAAAATAGCAATGGATATTCTACTAAAGTGTTTTAGTAATATTAAGGAATAAAAACTATTGCTTGGGGATTATTAAATTGTCATGGTAATTAAAATAAACAAGTGGATATAATAATTGAACTAAAAATTATGCAATCATTTTTATTAAAAGCCTAATAATCAGTAGGTGTTACTAAAAATAAAATAGGAGTTTATAAAATGTTTTACTAGTTTAAATCAAACCAAAACAGTGTCAAATAAGTGGCTTTTAATCCCATTTAAATAAAACAAAAATTCTAATGATTTTATACTTGAGCCAAACTTTTTGTGGCCTCTCTATAATGTTTACCACAAATAATAAAAATGTTTTCACAGATAACAAAATTCACATGGCACTTAAATAAAATGTAAATAGAAAAGAATAAATAAAGAATAAAAAAACTGAACCCCGCCACTGGGCGAGGCCCACTCCCCTTTCCCCCAGCCTGGCCCACCCCGGGCCCAACCTTCCCCTCCCCTGTTCCTCCCCTGTTCCCCTCTCCCCACCACGTCGACGGCACAGTGCCGCCATGGGCAGCTCACCGAGCCGCCCCCACCCTCACCTGCCCCGCCCTACCTGCCCCCTGGGGATAAGCTCGCCCCCTCTCTGTCCCATGGCCACCCCATGCCCACTCAACCCCCCCTCGCCTCCCTCTCCTCACCCCGCCCGAGCTCACCCGAGCTCCGCCGTGGGCGCCGCCGCGCATGCACGTGGCCAACGGCCCCCTCTGTCCGCTGCAACGTGTCTGGTGTGCCCACCGTCGACGTCTACGCCAAGTCGTGCTGCCAATCGAGGTCGGGACGGGCCGCAGGCCACAAATCGCACGCGTCTTCAACCTCCAGCCGCCGCGTCTCACCGTGGAATTCGTCGTCGCCGCCGCACCTCCGGCCACCACGAGCCCTCCCCGAGCTTCTCTGTGAGATGCTCCACCGATTCCCTCTCTCCCCTCCTCTTATACATCGTCCTAGCCCCCCCAACCGCGCTCGACCGCTGCCGTGGCCGCCATGACTGCGGTTGCGCGCTCGCCGTGCCATTAGTCGTGCCCAGCGCGCTCTAGCCACGCCTCTGGCCTGCGCGGTGTGCATGGCCACCCCTCGTGCGCCCTGGCCACGCCCACCCACCACAGCCTGCTCACATCTGCGCTCCTGTGGCCGCGCGCTGGCCACCGGAGCCGGCTTGGCCGCGTCGCCAGCTACCTCCTGCCCTAACCCCCCCTGCGAGCTCACGCCACCTTGCCCTCGTCGTGATGGCCTCCGCCGCCGCGGCCCCTCCCCGGCTGGCCGGCCATGCCCGCCGCCATGGCCCACGCCGCCGGCGAGCACGCTCAATTTTGTCGGGGGCAAACCCCCCCCCCCCTTTAAACTCCCACTGACTAGTGGAACCCCCTGCAAAATAAACACATTAGGGAAAAACCCACCGTGTTAATTAAAATGTGTGTATTACATGTGGGCCAGCCCCTTTAAAATACCCCTGGAATTAATTAAATTGTTACTTATAACAGGTTACAATGACATGTGGCCCCCACTATTGTTAATTAAATGAAAGAACTGTTTAAATCTCCTAAGTCACTTACATGTGGGACCCCCACTGGATAATTATATTTAATAAAATGAATTTCTAACATTTGAGGCTGACATGTGGGCCCTCTGATATTTTAGATTAAATAAAAGGAATTACTAAAATGTGAGGCTGACATGTGGAGCCCACCTGTCGGCACTATTGTGGATAAGGTTTTGGATAATGTTGGTTTATTAATAAAAGAAATTCAGAAAATTGATTTAAATGATTTAAATATTAGAAATTCAATATCTTTTAAACCGTAACTCCGATGAAAATAATTTGTATATCAAAATTGATCAGAAAAATATAAAGAATACGGACACGCTATCCGTATGTCTACCACCCCCCTCTAACGTACCTAACATCGACATTCCCCCCCCCCCTTCGGGTCGTCTGTCGATAATTCCCGGTGCCGGTAAAAACCTGCCGGATGAATTTATTTCGAACACGAAAGTTGTTCGGAATAGATCAACTAACCTGGATACACCACCCACACATGTGTCGGATGCCCACGACACCTCCGGCTTGATCCTTCCCCCTCCGGTCACCCTGTCCGGTAATCATTCGGAGCCGGTAGTTCATCCTCAGATGAATTTCCGTTCCGAGCAATGTGCATTGCACTGCGTTAGAATACCGTTAACATTTCATCTGTCATGTCATGCATATGTTTGTATATTATTGCTGTGTATTTACTGTTTCTTCCCCCCCTTATTCTCCGGTAGACCCCGACGCTGCCGCCTACTACACCGTTGCTGAGTACGACTACTTCGTCGACGACCCTACCCCCTACCGTCGAGCTTCCAGGCAAGCAGAGACATTCTCTTCCCCAGATATCTCCTATCTTTCCGTACATTTCTTGCACTAGGCATTGTTACTGCTGCTGCTACGATTGCAATCCTATTCAATTGCATAGCCTGTCATTGTAGCCCCTTGTTGTACCTTCCTTTAATCCTATGCTGCATATTATTACTTATGCATTATTCAGTAGTGAGCCCTGCGCATTGTTAGCTAGGATTAGATAGAGGGCCGTGATCACTTTGGGAGTGATCGCGGGAACGATATATTACAACTGCAACAGGTACGGATCAATGCAGACACCCTAGGGAACCTACAACGGCGAGACTCTGCCGAGTCGCTTCGAGTTTGACTTACGAGTGGAATGGACTCGTATTTCACTCTCGTCGGCTTAGTAGCGTAGCATCACCGGGGTGATACGAGGTTTACCTCTTTAGTTCATTCCGCTGATGTCTCAGTCGAGCCAGCTCAAGTGTACCATCGAGGGTGATTCCTCCTGGTTTCACTTAATGGTAGGGACTCGAACCAACTGGTGTCCTTAAAGGTAAGAAGTCGGGCGACCCAACGGTGCCCGCGAGAGGTATTGCGACGGGACGACAGGGAGGGTACGACCAGTGTACCGGTGTGCTTGGCCCCTGATCGTTGGCCGCGAGAGTTACCAAAACCACGAAAGTCGAGCTCCTCCAGGAGCACACGCGAGACAAGGTAAGGAGACGGTTCACCTTGTTGGTAACCGCAGTGACTTGGTGGGACGACGGGGCAGGCACCGATGTACTGGTGGTCCTGGCTGCTGTCGTTGTCCGCGGGTCAGTTAAGTCGAGGCAACGATAACGGTTGTCACGCAGGTTAATTAAAATGCTAAATGGTTAAGTGAATGTCTTGAGTTGGCTATATGCCATGTACGCACTACCTACCCGTGGGAATTACGAGTTATGGGCTCCTCTGCTTCGTAGTGTCGTCCGAGGACTCTTCAGACGTCAGCAGTACCGCGGCCTGCGCCGGGAAGTGGTGTTGTCTTATTTGCTCGCGCGGTGGTGTCTTATTTGGATTTGCTTCAACTTCACCGGCCAGCCACGCACCATGCAGGAGTACGTTCGGGTTGGGGTCCAAGGCCCGTCGTACTTAGGATTTAGACTGGCGGATGGCCTCTCTGTTGAGTTTGAAAGATGGGCTATGAAGTGTCGGATAGCCTCGGTGGAGCGTTCCCTAACAAGGTTCCCGCCACACTGGAGATCCGTGCGTGTAGCGTAACACAAGTGCACCCCTGCAGGGAAGATTAATCTATTCGAATAGTCGTGTCCACGGTAACAGGACGCTTTATGCTGAAGCTGGATCTTACCACTAGAAACTATTATTATTAAACTGTATGGTTCCGGGTTTCCTCCCTCGCGGGGATGTCGAGGAGGTGAACTCGGAGGCATTGTTAATTATTACAACTTATTATTATACAATGCTGCAGCAACTTCTGCTGCATTATTACTTTATGCTTTATATAAACTGTTGGCTGATCCTTACCTCTTGCTGCAAGACATCGTCGGAAGATGCTAGTCTTCGTTAGGCCTAGCTTCTTACCCTTGCTCTGGATTTATGTATTTCAGTCCACTATATACAGCCTCTTATTTCCGTTGATACAATGCATAATGCTTAGTAGCGGACGTAAGACTCGCGGGTATACTAGATACTCACCTGCTTTATTTTCCCCCTTTATTGTTTTTCCTGATCGGCCGCTGCAGTCGACGTTGTATCCTTGAAGTCCAGGAGCAGGAGATCCCCGATGCCGACCACCGCAACATGAAGATCCCTGATGCCTTCTACGACGTCGAGTTCCCCTTTGACCAGGAGTAGTTTGGAGGTTCCCAGGCAGGAGGCCTCGCCTTTTCGATCTGTTGTTTTTGTGCTAGCCTTCTTAAGGCAGATCATGTGTACTTTGTGTCTGTACTCAGATACTTTTGCTTCCGCTGATTTTTGTGCTCTTGAGCTGTTGTATTCGAGCCCTCGTGGCCCCTGGCTTGTATTAAACTGCTTGTATTATTTTATTTGTAGAGTTGTGTTGTGATATCTCACCGTGAGTCCCTGATCTCGATCGTGTACCTTGCGTGTATGATTACTATACACGGCTTGATTTTGGGGGCGTCACAAGTTGGTATCAGAGCCGACTGCCTGTAGGAATCCACCCCACCACTACTTGGTCGAAGTCGAGTCTAGTATTTGCAAAACTATTTTGCTAACTTAATGTTTGGCTTACGGGCCCACATCGATGTCACTACGTGTGGTATCAATGGTATTAGGATCTTTTTCCGTACCTATGCTCTGGGACTCTGCTCTCTTATCCTTGCTGGTAAGGTTTTATTAACGCTGACTTTAGGTTCTCGTACCTCCTTCCTTCCGGAGAGCACTGCCTTCCCGATGATCGCCTGATTCACCTGAAGATCCCCACGATTACTCTCTGATAAATTCCCGAGAACCTACTTGTTCATCTCCTTTTCAATCCCCTGCCACCGATAAGTCCGTATGGATGATTGCATCCACCTCCCGATCTGGAAATCACAATTTCCTTGTACTTAAGCATCGAATTATTCTGATGCTTCTATCACCCGATGCCTTTGCATTCTTTCTCCTTCTGGTTGAGTGCCGATACTCACACCAGGTTCTTTGCGAACCACCTGACCTTTCGTGGATTATTATCCGAATAATCTTACATGGCTTCTTCCATGTGTCAATTGGATGCATCATTTGTAATACCATCCTTGTCATTCGATGATTTGTGTTATCATCGACAACCTCCCTTGACTCCTTGCCAATACAACTTGGTCGTGTACATCGTGCTCCGCTTTCCCTTGGGAAAGATATACACGTGATACTTGTGTATCATCACTTTTCCCATCCATCGGTCTTCTGATCAGACAATGACATTTACCTTTCCGTTGGTCTGTTTGATCAGACAACCATGTTTTACCTTTCATTGGTCTGTTTAATCTTTCTTGTAATATATCTTATCTGAGCAGTGATAATTCGTTGCTGATGTAAACACTTCGGTGTATCACTTTTCCGTACAACCTGTTACTATTGTTGATGACTTTTCGGTGACCACCGATGGACGAGAACTTTGCCAATTGGTCTGCCTCGTCTTAACGAGCAGGAAAATGGTTCTCTTCGTCCCTCGCCCTTGGCATTGATGTTGTTTCCGACATACTTTACAAGTTGATCTCCGTCATACCCTTCCAACTTGATCACATTGAATGTCACCACCCTGGTTCAATGGGGCCCATGACCCACAGTTCCACAGGACCGAAACCTGACTCTTGTCATCGACCTTGTGATATTCCGTCCGATATCAGACTCAATGATTGTGTCTGATGATCGGGGCCCCTTTCCCATCTTCCGTCAACGGCATCGAATACGTGCCTATCCGCTTAAAACTTCTCACGATGTACCTCCCTGAGATTAAACTCGGAAGGACTTTGTACCCCATAACCTTGAGCAACCCCATTTGATTAAATCTTGTATCGATCCTACCCCCTTAAGCGTTACCTCTTACCCTGTTCGTAAGTGCGATGAAGCCCCCAACGAAAGGATGAAAACTCATCGAGATGCACCGATGCAAAGAGATGAAGACCTCAACATGCAGGATTGATTTCTTCGAGTAGGACAACAGGAACCAGAAGATTTGTTAGAAGGAGAAACCAAAACTCTACCCCTTACACTACTTTTAATTCTCGGGACGAGAATTCTTTGTAGTGGTGGAGATTTGTAACACCCTCAGAATCAGTAACAGTAATCACTACAGTGATTCCACTGTTAGTGATCATTACTTTTGATGATCAAGCCATGATCACCTTTGATCATAGCTCTGTCAATTTCCAACCCGGATAAAATTTTCAAATTGGGTAAACTATAAAACTTTCCTCCAAGAATTGTGGATGCATGTCAATCCACTTGATCATTGTTCAACCCAATCAAACTTAGTCATTTGCAGAATCCCAGGTCAGTGTAAATTATAAAAACCAATGATGGTGAGTGATTAAATTTCCTTGTAATATTAATATCAAAGCAATGTGGGATTTTGAAGTAAACCCTAGGTGTTGCAAGAACTTTCATTATTTAATAGCAAATAATCTTGGGTCATGTTAAAAATAGCAATGGATATTCTACTAAAGTGTTTTAGTAATATTAAGGAATAAAAACTATTGCTTGGGGATTATTAAATTGTCATGGTAATTAAAATAAACAAGTGTATATAATAATTGAACTAAAAATTATGCAATCATTTTTATTAAAAGCCTAATAATCAGTAGGTCTTACTAAAAATAAAATAGGAGTTTATAAAATGTTTTACTAGTTTAAATCAAACCAAAACAGTGTCAAATCAGTGGCTTTTAATCCCATTTAAATAAAACAAAAATTCTAATGATTTAATACTTGAGCCAAACTTTTTGTGGCCTCTCTATAATTTTTACCACAAATAATAAAAATGTTTTCACAGATAACAAAATTCACATGGCACTTAAATAAAATGTAAATAGAAAAGAATAAATAAAGAATAAAAAACCTGAACCCCGCCACTGGGCGAGGCCCACTCCCCTTTCCCCCAGCCTGGCCCACCCCGGGCCCAACCTTCCCCCTCCCCTGTTCCTCCCCTGTTCCCCTCTCCCCACCACGTCGACGGCACAGTGCCGCCATGGGCAGCTCGCCGAGCCGCCCCCACCCTCACCTGCCCCGCCCTACCTGCCCCCTGGGGGGATAAGCTCGCCCCCTCTCTGTCCCATGGCCACCCCATGCCCACTCAACACCCCCCCTCGCCTCCCTCTCCTCACCCCGCCCGAGCTCACCCGAGCTCCGCCGTGGGCGCCGCCGTGCATGCACGTGGCCAACGGCCCCCTCTGTCCGCCACAACGTGTCTGGTGTGCCCACCGTCGACGTCTACGCCAAGTCGTGCTTCCAATCGAGGTCGGGACGGGCCGCAGGCCACAAATCGCACGCGTCTTCAACCTCCAGCCGTCGCGTCTCACCGTGGAATTCGTCGTCGCCGCCGGACCTCCGGCCACCACAAGCCCTCCCCGAGCTTCTCTGTGAGCTGCTCCACCGATTCCCTCTCTCCCCTCCTCTTATACATTGTCGTAGCCCCCCCAACCGCGCTCGACCGCTGCCGTGGCCGCCATGACTGCGGTTGCGCGCTCGCCGTGCCATTAGCCGTGCCCAGCGCGCTCTGGCCACGCCTCTGGCCTGCGCGGTGTGCGTGGCCACCCCTCGTGCGCGCTGGCCACGCCCACCCACCACAGCCTGCTCACATCTGCGCTCCTGTGGCCGCGCACTGGCCACCGGAGCCGGCTTGGCCACGTCGCCAGCTACCTCCTGCCCTAACCCCCCCTGCGACCTCACGCCACCTTGCCCTCGTCGTGATGGCCTCCGCCGCCGTGGCCCACGCCGCCGGCGAGCACGCTCAGTTCGGTCGGGGGCAAACCCCCCCCCCTTAAACTCCCACTGACTAGTGGACCCCCCCTGCAAAATAAACACATTAGGGAAAAACCCAACGTGTTAATTAAAATGTGTGTATTACATGTGGGCCAGCCCCTTTAAAATACCCCTGGAATTAATTAAATTGTTAATTATAACAGGTTACAATGACATGTGTCCCCCACTGTTGTTAATTAAATTAAAGAACTGTTTAAATCTCCTAAGTCACTTACATGTGGGACCCCCACTGGATAATTATATTTAATAAAATGAATTTCTAACATTTGAGGCTGACATGTGGGCCCTCTGATATTTTAGATTAAATAAAAGGAATTACTAAAATGTGAGGCTGACATGTGGAGCCCACCTGTCAGCACTGTTGTGGATAAGGTTTTGGATAATATTGGTTTATTAATAAAAGAATTCAGAAAATTGATTTAAATGATTTAAATATTAGAAATTCAATATCTTTTAAACCGTAACTCCGATGAAAATAATTTGTATATCAAAATTGATCAGAAAAATATAACAAATACGGATACGCTATCCGTATGTCTACCACCCCCCTCTAACGTACCGAACATTGACGTCCCCCCCCCCCCTTCGGGCCGTCTGTCGATAATTCCCGGTGCCGGTAAAAACCTGCCGGATGAATTTATTTCGAACACGAAAGTTGTTCGGAATAGATCAACTAACCTGGATACACCACCCACACATGTGTCGGATGCCCACGACACCTCCGGCTTGATCCTTCCCCCTCCGGTCACCTTGTCCGGTAATCATTCGGAGTCGGTAGTTCATCCTAGATGAATTTCCGTTCCGAGCAATGTGCATTGCACTGCGTTAGAATACCGTTAACATTTCATCTGTCATGTCATGCATATGTTTGTATATTATTGCTGTGTATTTACTGTTTCTTCCCCCCTTATTCTCCGGTAGACCCCGACACTGCCGCCTACTACACCGTTGCTGAGTACGACTACTTCGTCGACGACCCTACCCCCTACCGTCGAGCTTCCAGGCAAGCAGAGCCATTCTCTTCCCCAGATATCGCCTATCTTTCCGTACATTTCTTGCACTAGGCATTGCTACTGCTGCTGCTACGATTACAATCCTATTCAATTGCATAGCCTGTCATTGTAGCCCCTTGTTGTACCTTCCTTTAATCCTATGCTGCCTATTATTACTTATGCATTATTCAGCAGTGAGCCCTGCGCATTGTTAGCTAGGATTAGATAGAGGGTCGTGATCACTTTGGGAGTGATCGCGGGAACGATATATTACAACTGCAACAGGTACGGATCAATGCAGACATCCTAGGGAACCTACAACGGCGAGACTCTGCCGAGTCGCTTCGAGTTTGACTTACGAGTGGAATGGACTCGTATTTCACTCTCGTCGGCTTAGTAGCGTAGCATCACCGGGATGATACGAGGTTTACCTCTTTAGTTCATTCCGCTGATGTCTCAGTCGAGCCAGCTCAAGTGTACCATCGAGGGTGATTCCTCCTGCTTTCACTTAATGGTAGGGACTCGAACCAACTGGTGTCCTTAAAGGTAAGAAGTCGGGCGACCCAACGGTGCCCGCGAGAGGTATTGCGACGGGACGACAGGGAGGGTACGACCAGTGTACCGGTGTGCTTGGCCCCTGATTGTTGGCCTCGAGAGTTACCAAAACCACGAAAGTCGAGCTCCTCCAGGAGCACACGCGAGACAAGGTAAGGAGACGGTTCACCTTGTTGGTAACCGCAGTGACTTGGTGGGACGACGGGGCAGGCACCGATGTACTGGTGGTCCTGGCTGCTGTCGTTGTCCGCGGGTCAGTTAAGTCGAGGCAACGATAACGGTTGTCACGCAGGTTAATTAAAATGCTAAATGGTTCAGTGAATGTCTTGAGTTGGCTATATGCCATGTACGCACTACCTACCCGTGGGAATTACGAGTTATGGGCTCCTCTGCTTCGTAGTGTCGTCCGAGGACTCTTCAGACGTCAGCAGTACCGCGGCCTGCGCCGGGAAGTGGTGTTGTCTTATTTGCTCGCGCGGTGGTGTCTTATTTCGATTTGCTTCAACTTCACCGGCCAGCCACGCACCGTGCAGGAGTACGTTCGGGTTGGGGTCCAAGGCCCGTCGTACTTAGGATTTAGACCGGCGGATGGCCTCTTTGTTGAGTTTGAAAGATGGGCTATGAAGTGTCGGATAGCCTCGGTGGAGCGTTCTCTAACATGGTTCCCGCCACCCTGGAGATCCGTGCGTGTAGCGTAACACAAGTGCACCCCTGCAGGGAAGATTAATCTATTCGAATAGCCGTGTCCACGGTAACAGGACGCTTTATGCTGAAGCTGGATCTTACCACTAGAAACTATTATTATTAAACTGTATGGTTCCGGGTTTCCTCCCTCGCGGGGATGTCGAGGAGGTGAACTCGGAGGCATTGTTAATTATTACAACTTATTATTATACAATGCTGCAGCAACTTCTGCTGCATTGTTACTTTATGCTTTATATAAACTGTTGGCTGATCCTTACCTCTTGCTGCAAGACATCGTCGGAAGATGCTAGTCTTCGTTAGGCCTAGCTTCTTACCCTTGCTCTGGATTTCTGTCTTTCAGTCCACTATATACAGCCTCTTCTTTCCGTTGATACAATGCATAATGCTTAGTAGCGGACGTAAGACTCGCGGGTATACTAGATACTCACCTGCTTTAATTTCCCCCTTTATTGTTTTTCCTGATCGGCCGCTGCAGTCGACGTTGGATCCTTGAAGTCCAGGAGCAGGAGATCCCCGATGCCGACCACCGCAACATGAAGATCCCTGATGCCTTCTACGACGTCGAGTTCCCCTTTGACCAGGAGTAGTTTGGAGGTTCCCAGGCAGGAGGCCTCGCCTTTTCGATCTATTTTTTTGTGCTAGCCTTCTTATGGCAGATCATGTGTACTTTGTGTCTGTACTCAGATACTTTTGGTTCCGCTGATTTTTGTGCTCTCGAGCTGTTGTATTCGAGGCCTCGTGGCCCCTGGCTTGTATTAAACAGCTTGTATTATTTTATTTGTAGAGTTGTGTTGTGATATGTCACCATGAGTCCCTGATCTCGATCGTGTACCTTGCGTGTATGATTATTGTACACGGCTTGATTTTGGGGGCGTCACACAATGTATGTCGCTGCCAGTGTAGCGGGAACATGTATGACATGAAGATCAAGTCATGGAGAGGTGGAAGTTGCATGGCAATGTAACTCGGAAAGGCTATGGAAATGCCTTGATAGGTAGGTATGGTGGATGTTTTGAGGAAAGATATAAGGAGGCTTATGATGACAGAGTTATCATGCCAAGGGTTTGGAAGTACCGGCGAAGGTGGACAGCAACTCTCGGAGTGAGAAGAAGGCAATGCACGGCACGGGAGAGGCTAGCAATATATGGGAAGGTGGAAGTGTCAACTTTCAATACTTACATTAGTCCGAAGAACTCATGCACTTATTATCGGTAACTCTCAATCTAATAAGGAGGTTCACAAAGAGACAAGTACCCCGAGGAGGAGTGTATGGGGGTTTGGTTATCCTTGCGCATCCTCGACCCGTGGTACGTGAGTGTTCTCTGATATTCGATCCCTCCAAAGAGTAGTGATCCATCTAATAGCTAGAGTTCTCAAATAGTTTTGTAGGTTTTGAAAATACACACGGATTGCCCAAAATAAGACACCTATCACTAATAGGCTAGATCTCTTGATACCAAAAGTTCAAACATTACTCACATCAATACCTCAAAACCATTGCAAGCTACTACTGAAATTAAATAGCAACCTCAATTACCTACTTTCAAGACAAGACACAACTCAGTGCAACAACCAACTCTCTTTAACAAGATAAACATGAAAACTAAAAAGAGTTCCAGCAACAAACTAAACAAAAGCCAAAGCTCTTGATAAAGACAAACTAAAACTAAAACTAAACATGGCAGTAGCTACGAAAAGATAAAGAACACACAACAGCAAAAAGATAAGCAGGAAAAATCCTATCATGTGTTCTAAATTTTGAAAGTGGAGCATGTTTCTCTCCCACACAAAGTAAGAAGGGATCTAACTTGTTATGAACAGCAAGCAAAGATAAAGAAAACTAAAAACAAAACCTAAGAGCGAGACGCTCCAAGCATAGCACATAACGCATGAAGTGATAAAAATATAGTGAGACGAAGGACGAACTGATGATTTGTTGATGCATAAGGGGATGCACGGGGGCATCCCCAAGCTTAGATGCTTGAGTATCCTTGAATATTTATTGGGGATGCATGGGGGCATCCCCAAGCTTGAGCGCTTGACACTCCTGGATCTTCTTTCATCATCTTCTATCGCACACTTGAAAACTCCCTTCATACATAACTCATCATAAGCTGATTAGAGAGGTTAGTACCCTTAATAAATAATTATTCCCACTGGATATAAAGATAATATTGAAGAGCTACTGTTTCTCAAGAGTTCCAAAAAGTTTTTGCAAAGAAAAAGCAAGCTTAAGGTTTGCAAAAGTTAGGAGAGACAAAACGTGGCAGAATCTGTGAAAAACAGAACAGCAGATAGTAAAGAATTTTTTAGGGCAAATTCTGCAACTCAAATAAAAAAACTCAGAACATACGGAAGTTTCTTAATTGTAAAGAGCATACTGTGTAAAAATTTCAGCTCAAAAAGATGAACTAGGATTTTTCTGGAATTTTTCTGGTCACGAGGACAGAATCTGTTTTCTGGACAGCATGTCACAACTTTTACTTCCCTTGCCGTAAGAGGCTATAACTTGGCACAAAGTTGAAAAAGAAAGATACAATGATGTTGCTACAGTAGTAAAAATCAACACTACACAACAAAATCAAAAAGAAAAACCAAAATTCGTTGCGGGCTGCCTCCCGAAAGCGCTTCTTTAAAGCCATTAGCTAGGCATGATGCAAAAAGAAGAATCAAGTTTTATCAAGAGAAAGAGAATAACTAGCCCGTGTAACGGACTAAAAAGGTAACTTGATTTTCTTTCTAGGGAAGTTTTCCATCCCCTTTTTGAATGGGAATTGGAATTTTATATTCCCCTCTTTCATGTCAATAACCGCACCAACGGTGCAAAGAAAAGGACGTCCCAAAATAATTGGACATAAAGGTTCACACTCTATATCCATAACAATAAAATCAACGGGAACATAGTTGTCATTGACAATGATAAGAACATCATCGATCTTCCCCAAAGGTTTCTTTATGGAAGAATCAACACGACGAACACCAAAATAACATGGCTCAAAGGGCTTCAATTCAAACATATCAAATATTCTTTTGGGCATAACGGAGGTACTAGCTCCAACATCACATAAAGCATAGCAAGAGAAGTTAATTAATTTAATTTTGATCATAGGGTCCCAACCATCATATAGCTTCCTAGGTATGGAGGCTTCTACTCTAAGCTTCTCCTCCCTAGCTTTGATGGCAGCATTTGTGATATGCTCCATGAAGGCAAGATTAAGTGTGCTAGTGTGGGGGTCTCTAGACATTTTGTGTAGCAAACTGATAACTTCTGAGATGGTGCAACTATCAAAATCAATATCACTACTATCAAAGGTGGCAGTAGTGTCATCTAGGCTCACTTGTTTGAAACCCTCTATGTTCATAGGAGTTTCTTTATCTACGGTTGAGGTATTAGCATCACCATTAATAGGTCCAACGGGACTAGGAGTGCATTGGGTGCTAATAGTTTGGGTGTCCTCAACAATTTGGATAGTGGCAACTGTGTGGTGTGTAGGAAGGCTCTTAATTCTATCCTCTTCCTCTTTTTCTCTAGCCCATCTTTCTTTAAGTTTAGCCATCATCCTAATATTTTCATTAATTTGTAGTTGGATAGAATTAATAGGAGTGGAATTATTCTCCTCAAGGGGAGAGGTTCTAGTTTTAAGCATCTCAATATCAAGGGCTAAGCTTTCTAACTTCAAAGAGAGATTATCTATTTTAGCTAATTTCTCTTCTACATTTTTGTTGAAGGCTTTTTGGGTAGTGATAAAGTCTCTAAGCATGCTTTCTAATTCAGAAGAGGGGTTTTTGTTGCTAGGGTAGGTGTTGTTGTTCCCATAGTTGGATGGAAACGGTTTAGGATTGCTAGCAAAATTTCCCCTATAGGCATTATTGTTGAAGTTGTTTCTAGCAATAAAGTTCACATTTACTTGTTCTTGAGCAACCAAAGAATTTAAAGGAACATCATGAGGATCAATAGAGGGTTGCTTGGTAAGTAGAGACATAATTAAGTCAACTTTTTCATTGAGGGAGGTAATTTCCTCGACAGAATTTACCTTCCTACCTGTTGCAGCGCGTTTGGTGTGCCATTGGGAATAATTGGTCATCATTTCATCGAGAAGCTTCGTGGCAGCACCAAGTGTAGTTGACATAAAGGTTCCTCCCGCGGCCAAATATAACAGGTTCCGCGAGGTAAAGTTCAAGCCTGCATAAAAAGTCTGGATAACCATCCAGGTAGTCAAACCATGTGTAGGGCATTTCTTAACAAGAGATTTCATTCGTTCCCAAGCTTGGGCAACGTGTTCATTATCCAATTGCTTAAAATTCATAATATTACTCCTCAATTGGATAATCTTAGCAGGAGGGTAGTACTTCCCTATAAAAGCATCTTTGCACTTATCCCAAGAATCTATGCTATTCCTAGGCAAAGATTGAAACCAGATTTTAGCATCTCCCCTTAAAGAGAAAGGAAAGAGCTTGAGCTTAACAACATCACCTTCTACTTCTTTATACTTTTGCATATCACATAATTCAACAAAATTATTCAAGTGTAAAGCAGCATCATCTCCAGCACCAGAGAATTAATCTCTCATAACAAGGTTTAGCAAAGCAGGTTTAATTTCATAGGAGGTAGCTGAAGTGGCAGGTGTGGCAATGGGAGTGCAGATAAAGTCTTGGTTGTTGTGACTAGTGAAGTCACACAACTTGGTGTTTTCAGTGGAACCCATAGTAGCAGCAAGTGTGGCAGATTTTTTTGTAATTTTTGATAAAAGACACAAAGATAAAAACTGAAAGATAAACTAACAAGACTAAAAAACAAAGGTAAAGGTTAGTGTGCAACTCCCCTATCTTAGCACTCGAATTCCCCGGCAACGGCGCCAGAAATTCGCTTGATGACTTCTCGCCCTTCGTTGGTTACCCCAAGTGGAAGGTGGAGATGTAGCGCAGCAGCAAGTTTCCCTCGGTGAAGATACCAAGGTTTGTCTCCAGTAGGACTCCGGAGATGATAAGTAGGTGTCAGCGGCGCAACTGACGTGGACCTGCACACAGACACAGATAAATTTGTTCCCAACGAAGTTCAGAGAGGTTGTCAACCTCTCCGGTCTTGTTGTTCACAAAGGGTAAAACACAAGGGATAATGATAGCAAGTAAAAGCAGTAAAGTAAATATAGCGTGGAAATAATAATAAGGATATGGACCGGGATACGTGATGTTCACTAGTGATGTCTCTCTCCCAAAAGACGATAGAACTGCTATGCGAGGTAAACAAATTACAGAAGGCAATTGACAGGATTATAAACGCACCGCAATGCTAACTATGCTACAAAAGAAAGGAAGAGGCTCAAAAGCACGGGCAGTACGCCAAAGTAAGTAGACCGTAATCCAACTGCATCTACTACTAATCATCCACCTTGAGATATCTATCCAGAACATCTCGCTGGTATTAAGTTGTGAGCCCCACCCAAAGTGTAAACCCAAAGCAACAGACAACTGCATTAAAAAGAACTCTGCGTAAAGTAAACAATCCTTGTAACCGCGGTTACAAGCACCGTTGTTTTCCCCCTTGTGGAAACAACACATCCCCTAGACTCATGTTTCTGTCACTCAAGCGTGTCATCGGGGGGCATGAACCCACAATCAAGCACAACGTTCCCTCTTGGAGTCACTACCTACTACTTGGCCAAAGCAATAAACAGCAACGGAGAACATGCAAGAATTACTTAGGAACAAAAATATAAGAGATAAAAACCAAATATATTACTCTATCACAATCTGAACATAATCTCATAATCCATCAGATCCCATCAAACTCAGCATAGCAATAGCAGAAATATTAAAAAGGTGCCTCGATCATGTAGGGCAGCTCACGAGGTCTAAACAATGAAGATCAAAGAGGGGAGGAGAACATCCCATAGCTACTGATCACGGACCCATGGTCCAAGGAAAACTACTCACGACACATCCGGGGAGCATCCATAGTGGAGAGGAGACTCCCGGAGGTCAATCCTCCCTCCGGCAGGGTGCCGGGAAGAGGTCTTCTGGTGCTCCCGATCTCGGAAGCGCGGCGGCGGCGGAACAGAGGCGAGTTTGCGGAATAGGGTTCTTCTTTTGGAGTTTTCCCGTGACGGAGAATAAATAGGCAAAGGGGGGCAGCCAGAGGTGGACCAGGGACCCCAGGCGCCCCCCTGGCGCGGCCAGGGGTGGGGCCGCGCCGGGTGGCCGCCTGGGACCCCCCTGGCTCCCCTCTGGCCCCTCTCGGGCTCTTCGTGAAGCTTCCTTCACGCTGATTTTTTATCTGAATTTTCCCGAATTTTTCTGGCACTTTTTATATGGGGGGAAACTGAAATAGAAAAACAGCAGAAAACAGGAACTGGCACTAGGGTGCACTGAGTTAATAGGTTAGTCCAAATATGATCAAAAATGTATGAAAGTGTATCTAGATCATAGCAATATCACACAAAACATGCATGGAGCAAGAAGAAATTATAGATACGTTTTGGACGTATCACTTGTCCTCAAGCAATTCAGTTCAACGAACTGGACGCGACAAAGAAAGCTTTGACAAACTCTTTTGCTTCATTAGATGTATATAAGCATGTACTACGAAAAGAGTTTAGCAAGTATTGAAACAATGCTATAAGGACAATGCACGAAGCAATTCTTCTTTCATGTGATCAATCACAAACAACTAAAAGTAAATAATATGCTACTGAAAATCAAGACAAGATCACAATGCACATAGCTTGAACATACTTGAGTGGCATTTCGCTAGCCTCCATGAGTGAAGCAAAACATAAATGCAGAAACTCCTCCGGAGTTTTAAAGGTGACTAGAACTCAGTATTTTAGAGTAGCAATAACACAAGCATGCAGAAGACAATGTAATACTTTGGAACCATGCATGTTACACAAATGTAACACCCTCAGATCCAGTACAGTAATCACTACAGTGATTCCACTGTTAGTGATCATTACTGTTGTTGATCAAGCCATGATCACCTTTGATCATAGCTTTGTCAGATTCTCACCCTGATAAATTTTCAAATTATAAATTCTCTCCAAAAATTGTGGAGGCCAGTCAATCAACATGATCATGGTTAAACCAAGTCACCCTTAGTCATTAGAATAATCACAAGTCTATGATGATTGTGAAACCAATGTTGTGGGGTTATCAAAATTGTTTTGAAAATTTAAATGAAAATGGAAACCTTAGTTAAACCAAAGTTAATGAAACATATGAAATAAAATGCCTAGCAATCTTAGGCCATGATAATATAGCAATGGTTGCTTTATTAAAATGGTATAGTAATATAAAGGAATAATATTTAAAATAAAAACAATAGTTGGGAATTATTAAATGGCCATGGTAAATTTAATAAACAAGTAGGAATTTTAAATGCACTAAAAATTGTGAAACCAATTTTATTAAATGCCTAAAAATCAGTAGGTCTTATAAATATTGGTATGGAAATTTATAAAATTATTTAAATAATTAAATTAAATGATAACAGTAGCAAAACAGCACCAAAAAGCCTTTTAAAAATAAATAACAATATTCAAATGAATTTTATTGTGGGCCAAACTTTTTGTGGCATCATGTTAAAGTGTAACCCTAATATAGGTGCAAGTATAACATTTTACAAAAATCAAAACCTAGCTAAAATAAATTAAAACAGAAAAGAAATAGAACAAAAAAAAGAAACAAAAAGAATACAAAAACCCCTATCAAACGCCGGGGGCGAGGCCCACCAGGCCCAGCCCCCCTCTCTCCTCTCTCCTTCCCCTGTCTTTTCCCCCACCTGCTCCCACCCCCACGACGCCATGGCCACTGTGGCCACGCCATGGCCGAGCTCACCTGCTCCCTCCCCCTCCTCCACCTGCTCCCCCTTGGATAAGGACTCGCGCGCCCCTCCCCTGCGCAGCCCCTGTCACTTTCCCTTCTCTCCCCTTCGTCTCTGCCTCGCCCTCCCCGCTCGGACCCGCGCGCTTCCGTGGCCGCACCACCGTCGTCGTCGCGGCCACCGGCCACTACGAGCCACGCCGATGTGTCCGGGAGCTTTCCCGAGCTCAGCTGCGTCGTCCTCGCGCACCAATTCGGGACGGGAGGCATCGAGCGCTCGCCATCGCCGTCGGCCCCCTTCTGCATCCGCTGAAGTCCAACGAGCAATTCCGGCAGCTGTACACCTCCATCGAGCCCATTGCCACTTGCTGCGTGATCCCTGTGAGCGCACGGTCATCCCCGACCTCTCCCCTCTCCTCCCCATGCCCCGTAGCGCCGCCGCCACCTAGCACTGCCCCGGTCGCCGCCGTGGCCGCTAGCACCGCACTCCCGATGCACCTCAGCTCGCGCTTATGGCACCCACGGGCTCTTGGTGTTCCACTGGACCCGCCCCGCTAGATCACGCTCTCAGAGGAGCACTAGAGCCGCGAATTCGACGAGGCTCGGAAACAACCTCCGCCACGGCTCGTCGCCGGTGTTGATTCCGGCGGGCCCCTGGTCCATCTCCACCGCCCTTCGACGCGGGGCGGTGTGCTCGCTCGATTGGACCCAGGCACACGTGCTGCCGTGGAGTACGGCGTGCACACGCTCGACCTCGCCGGCGTCTGTCGTCGCCGAAGACCGCCACTGTCGCTGCGATGCGGGCCCTTGTGGTCAGAAACTTAATTAGGTTAAGCTAATCCATCCATTGCCACTGATCTATGGGCCACACCCTCCTAATTAATCACTGGTTTAAAATAAATGGAATTAACCCTTAGAGTCACTGACATGTGGACCAAGCCCCACTTAACTCTCTGTTTAATTAACTTAACTATTAATCTAAACATGTGTCTATGACACATGGGCCCCACCAGTCAGTTTAATTATTTAAAAGAATTATTAGAAATTCCAGTCTATGACATGTGGGTCCAGTGGTTGAATAAATTTAATTAAATGTTTTATTAGCAGTGTGTGGCTGACCAGTGGGACCCACTGGTCAGGTTTGACCAGTCAAACTGCACTGTTCTGGATAATGTTGATTTTAATAATAAAAGAAATTCAGAAAATCATTTAAATGATTTAAAACTTTGAATTTCAATATCTTTTAAACCGTAACTCAGATTCAAAAACTTTATACATGTAAATTGATCAAAAAAATATAACGAATACAAATACGCTATCCGTATGTCTACCACACCCCTCTAACACAACGAACATCGAACATTCCCCCTCCGGACCGTCTGTCCGATAAATTGTCCGGTACTGTTAGAGTGCCCGGATGAATTTATTCCGAGCACGAAAGTTGTCCGGAATGGTTCAACTAACACGGATACACCCCCCCCCTTATGTTTGTCCGGTAACCACGACACCTCCGGCTTGATCCTTCCCCCTCCGGACACCCTGTCCGGTAATCACCCGGAGCCCGTAGTTCATCCTCAGATGAATTTCCGTTCCGAGCAAGGTGCATTGCACTGCGTTAGAATACCGTTAACATTTCATCTATCATGTCATGCATCTGTTCGTACTTGCTTGTTGTGTATTTACTGTTTCTTCCCCCCCTTAATCTCCGGTAGACCCCGCTGCTGCCGTCGACTACACCGCTGCTGAGTACGACTACGTCGTCGACGACCCTACTACTACCGTCGAGCTTGCAGGCAAGCAGAGCCATTCTCTTCCCCAGATATCGCCTATCTTTCCGTACATTTCTTGCACTAGGCATTGTTACTGCTGCTGCTACGATTACAATCCTATTCAATTGCATAGCCTGTCATTGTAGCCCCTTGATGTACCTTCCTTTAATCCTATGCTTCCTATTATTACTTATGCATTATTCAGCAGTGAGCCCTGCGCATTGGTAGCTAGGATTAGATAGCGGGCCGTGATCACTCTGGGAGTGATCGCGGGAACGATATATTACAACTGCAACAGGTACGGATCAATGCAGACACCCTAGGGAACCTACAACGGCGAGACTCTGCCGAGTCGCTTCGAGTTTGGCTTACGAGTGGAATGGACTCGTATTTCACTCTCGTCGGCTCAGTAGCGTAGCATCACCGGGATGATATGAGGTTTACCTCTTTAGTTCATTCCGCTGATGTCTCTGTCAAACCTCTTAAGTGTGCCATCGAGGGTGATTTCTCCTGGTTTCACTTAATGGTAGGAACTCGAACCAACTGGTGTCCTTAAAGGTAAGAAGTCGGGCGACCCAACGGTGCCCGCGAGAGGTATTGCGACGGGACGACAGGGAGGGTACGACCAGTGTACCGGTGTGCTTGGCCCCTGATCGTTGGCCGCGAGAGTTACCAAAACCACGAAAGTCGAGCTCCTCCAGGAGCACACGCGACAAGGTAAGGAGACGGTTCACCTTGTTGGTAACGATAACGGTTGTCACGCAGGTTAATTAAAATGCTAAATGGTTCAGTGAATGTCTTGAGTTGGCTATATGCCATGTACGCACTACCTACCCGTGGGAACTACGAGTTATAGGCTCCTCTGCTTCTTAGTGTCGTCTGAGGACTCTTCAGACGTCAGCAGTACCGCGGCCTGCGCCAGGAAGTGGTGTTGTCTTATTTGCTCGCGCGGTGGTGTCTTATTTGGATTTGCTTTAACTTCACCGGCCAGCCACGCACCGTGCAGGAGTACGTTCGGGTTGGGGTCCAAGGCCCGACGTACTTAGGATTTAGACCGGCGGATGGCCTCTCTGTTGAGTTTGAAAGATGGGCTATGAAGTGTCGGATAGCCTCGGTGGAGTGTTCCCTGACAAGGTTCCCGCCACCCTGGAGATCCGTGCGTGTAGCGTAACACAAGTGCACCCCTGCAGGGAAGATTAATCTATTCGAATAGTCGTGTCCACGGTAACAGGACGCTTTATGCTGAAGCTGGATCTTACCACTAGAAACTATTAATATTAAACTGTATGGTTCCGGGTTCTCTTCCTTGCGGGGATGTCGAGGAGGTGAACTCGGAGGCATTATTATTATTGTTAATCATTACAATTTATATTATACAATGTTGCAGCAACTTCTGCTTCGTTGTTACTTTACACTTTATATGAACTGTTGGCTGATTCTTACCTCATGCTGCAAGACATCGTCGGAAGATGCTAGTCTTCGTTAGGCCTAGCTTCTTATCCTTGCTCTGGATTTCTGTCTTTCAGTCCACTATATACAGCCTCTTCTTTCCGTTGATACAATGCATAATGCTTAGTAGCGGACGTAAGACTCGCGGGTATACTAGATACTCACCTGCTTTATTTCCTTTACTGTTTTGCCTGATCGTCCGCTGCAGTCGACGTTGGAGTCCAGGAGCAGGAGATCCCCGATGTCGACCACCGCAACGTGAAGATCCCCGATTCCTTCTACGACGTCGAGTTCCCCGTTGACCAGGAGTATCTTGGAGGTTCCCAGGCAGGAGGCCTCGCCTTTTCGATCTGTTGTTATTTGTGCTAGCCTTCTTAAGGCATCCTTGTATTTTGTGTCTGTACTCAGATACTATTGCTTCCGCTGACTTGTGCTCTCGAGCTGTTATATTCGAGCCCTCGTGGCCCCTGGCTTGTACTAAACAGCTTGCATTATTTTATTTGCAGAGTTGTGTTGTGATATCTCATCGTGAGTCCCTAATCTCGATCGTGTACCTTGCGTGTATGATTACTGTACACGGTCTGATTTTGGGGGCGTCACAAGTTGGTATCCGAGCCGACTGCCTGTAGGAAGCCCCTAACCACTCCTCGGTCGAAGTCGAGTCTAGTATTTGCAAAACTACTTGCTAACTTAATGTTTGGCTTACGGGCCCACATCGATGTCACTACGTGTGATATCTTTGGTATTAGGATCTTTTTCTCCGTACCTATGCTCTGGGACTCTGCTCTCTTATCCTTGCTGGGAAAGTTTTAATAACTCTGACTTAGGTTCACGTACCTCCTTCCTCCCGGAGAGCTCTGCATTCTCGATGATCGCCTGATCCACCTGAAGATTTCGACGATTACTCTCTGATCAATTCCCGAGAACCTGCGTGTTCATCGCCTTTGCAATCCCCTGCCACCGATAAGTCCGTGTGGATAGTTACATCCACCTCCCGATCTGGAAGTCATAATTCCTTTGTACTTAAGCATCGAATTATTCTGATGCTTCTATCACCCGATGCCTTTGCATTCTTTCTCCTTCTGGTTGAGTGCCGATACTCACACCAGATTCCTTGCGAACCACCCGACCTTTGGTGGATTATTATCCGACTAAGCTTACGTGGTTTCTTCCATGTGTCGATTGGATTCATCGTGTGAAATACCATCCTTGCCCCTCGATGATTTGTGTTATCATCGACAACCTCCCTTGACTCTCTGCCAATATAACTTGGTCGTGTACATCGCGCTCTGCTTTCCCTTGGGAAAGATATACACCTGATACTTGTGTGTCATCACATTTTCCTTTCCATTGGTCTGTTTAATCCTTCTTTTATATAAATTATCTGGGCAGTGATAATTCCCTGCTTATGTAAACACTTTGGTGTGCTACATTGTCTGTACAACTAGTTACGATTGTTGATGACTTTTCGGTGACCACCGATGGACGAGAAATTTGCCAATTGGTCCGCCTCGTCTTAACGAGCAGGAAAATGGTTCTCTTCGTCCCTCGCCCTTGGCACTGATGATGTTGCTGACATAGTTGAAAAATTGTTCTCTGACAAACCTTGCATCGTGCTCGCGTGGAATGTCGCCACCCTTCTTACCTTCTGTGGGCCCATAACCCACAGTTCCACAGGACCGAAACCTGACTCTTGTCCCCTACCTTGTGATATTCCGTCCGATATCAGACTCAGTGCTTGTGTCTGATGATCGGGGCCCCTTTTCCCATCTTCCGTCATCGGCATCGAATGCGTGCCTATCCGCTTAAAACTTCTCACGATGTACCTCCCTGAGATTAAGCTCGGAAGGACTTTGTACCCCATACCCTTGAACAACCCCAGTTGGTTAACCTTGTATCGATCCTACCCCCTTAAGCTTTATCTCTTAACCTGTTTGTAAGTGCGATGAAGCCCCCGAAGAAAGGATGAAAACCCATCGAGATGCACCGATGCGGAGCAGTGAAGGCCTCAACGTGAAGGATTAATTTCTTCGAGTAGGACAACAAGAACCAAGAAGATTTGTTAGAACACGATACCGAAACTCTACCCCCTTACACTACTTTTAATTCTCGGGACGAGAATTCTTTGTAGTGGTGGAGATTTGTAACACCCTCAGATCCAGTACAGTAATCACTACAGTGATTCCACTGTTAGTGATCATTACTGTTGTTGATCAAGCCATGATCACCTTTGATCATAGCTTTGTCAGATTCTCACCCTGATAAATTTTCAAATTATAAATTCTCTCCAAAAATTGTGGAGGCCAGTCAATCAACATGATCATGGTTAAACCAAGTCACCCTTAGTCATTAGAATAATCACAAGTCTATGATGATTGTGAAACCAATGTTGTGGGGTTATCAAAATTGTTTTGAAAATTTAAATGAAAATGGAAACCTTAGTTAAACCAAAGTTAATGAAACATATTAAATAAAATGCCTAGCAATCTTAGGCCATGATAATATAGCAATGGCTGTTTTATTAAAATGGTATAGTAATATAAAGGAATAATATTTAAAATAAAAACAATAGTTGGGAATTATTAAATGGCCATGGTAAATTTAATAAACAAGTAGGAATTTTAAATGCACTAAAAATTGTGAAACCAATTTTATTAAATGCCTAAAAATCAGTAGGTCTTATAAATATTGGTATGGGAATTTATAAAGTTATTTAAATAATTAAATTAAATGATAACAGTAGCAAAACAGCACCAAAAAGCCTTTTAAAAATAAATAACAATATTCAAATGAATTTTATTGTGGGCCAAACTTTTTGTGGCATCATGTTAAAGTGTAACCCTAATATAGGTGCAAGTATAACATTTTACAAAAATCAAAACCTAGCTAAAATAAATTAAAACAGAAAAGAAATAGAACAAAAAAAAGAAACAAAAAAAATACAAAAACCCCTATCAGACGCCGGGGGCGAGGCCCACCAGGCCCAGCCCCCCCCCCCCTCTCTCCTCTCTCCTTCCCCTGTCTTTTCCCCCACCTGCTCCCACCCCCACGACGCCATGGCCACTGTGGCCACGCCATGGCCGAGCTCACCTGCTCCCTCCCCCTCCTCCACCTGCTCATCCTTGGATAAGGACTCGCGCGCCCCTCCCCTGCGCAGCCCCTGTCACTTTCCCTTCTCTCCCCTTCGTCTCTGTCTCGCCCTCCCCGCTCGGACCCGCGCGCTTCCGTGGCCGCACCACCGTCGTCCTCGCGGCCACCGGCCACTGCGAGCCACGCCGGTGTGTCCGGGAGCTTCCCTGAGCTCAGTTGCGTCGTCCTCGCCACCAATTCGGGACGAGAGGCATCGAGCGCTCGCCATCGCCGTCGGCCCCCTTCTGCATCCGCTGAAGTCCAACGATCAATTCCGGCAGCTGTACACCTCCATCGAGCCCATTGCCACTTGCTGCGTGATCCCTGTGAGCGCACGGTCATCCCCGACCTCTCCCCTCTCCTCCCCATGCCCCGTAGCGCCGCCGCCACCTAGCACTGCCCCGGTCGCCGCCGTGGCCTCTAGCACCGCACTCCCGATGCACCTCAGCTCGCGCTTATGGCACCCACGGGCTCTTGGTGTTCCACTGGACCCGCCCCGCTAGATCACGCTCTTAGAGGAGCACTAGAGCCGCGAATTCGACGAGGCTCGGAAACAACCTTCGCCACGGCTCGTCGCCGGTGTTGATTCCGGCGGGCCCCTGGTCCATCTCCACCTCCCTTCGACGCGAGGCGGTGTGCTCGCTCGATTGGACCCAGGCACACGTGCTGCCGTGGAGTACGGCGTGCACACGCTCGACCTCGCCGGTGTCTGTCGTCGCCGGAGACCGCCATTGTCGCTGCGATGCGGGCCCTTGTGGTCAGAAACTTAATTAGGTTAAGCTAATCCATCCATTGCCACTGATCTGTGGGCCACACCCTCCTAATTAATCACTGGTTTAAAATAAATGGAATTAACCCTTAGAGTCACTGACATGTGGACCAAGCCCCACTTAACTCTCTGTTTAATTAACTTAACTGTTAATCTAAACATGTGTTTATGACACATGGGCCCCACCAGTCAGTTTAATTATTTAAAAGAATTATTAGAAATTCCAGTCTATGACATGTGGGTCCAGTGGTTGAATAAATTTAATTAAATGTTTTATTAGCAATGTGTGGATGACCAGTGGGACCCACTGGTCAGGTTTGACTAGTCAAACTGCACTGTTCTGGATAATGTTGATTTTAATAATAAAAGAAATTCAGAAAATCATTTAAATGATTTAAAACTTTGAATTTCAATATCTTTTAAACCGTAACTCAGATTCAAAAACTTTATACATGAAAATTGATCAGAAAAATATAACGAATACAAATACGCTATCCGTCTGTCTACCACACCCTTCTAACACAACGAACATCGAACATTCCCCCTCCGGACCGTCTGTCCGATAAATTGTCCGGTACTGTTAGAGTGCCCGGATGAATTTATTCCGAGCACGAAAGTTGTCCGGAATGGTTCAACTAACACGGATACACCCCCCCTTATGTTTGTCCGGTAACCACGACACCTCCGGCTTGATCCTTCCCCCTCCGGACACCCTGTCCGGTAATCACCCGGAGCCCGTAGTTCATCCTCAGATGAATTTCCGTTCCGAGCAACGTGCATTGCACTGCGTTAGAATACCGTTAACATTTCATCTATCATGTCATGCATCTGTTCGTACTTGCTTGTTGTGTATTTACTGTTTCTTCCCCCCCTTAATCTTCGGTAGACCCCGCTGCTGTCGTCGACTACACCGCTGCTGAGTACGACTACGTCGTCGACGACCCTACTACTACCGTCGAGCTTGCAGGCAAGCAGAGCCATTCTCTTCCCCAGATATCTCCTATCTTTCCGTACATTTCTTGCACTAGGCATTGTTACTGCTGCTGCTACGATTACAATCCTATTCAATTGCATAGCCTGTCATTGTAGCCCCTTGATGTACCTTCCTTTAATCCTATGCTTCCTATTATTACTTATGCATTATTCAGCAGTGAGCCCTGCGCATTGGTAGCTAGGATTAGATAGCGGGCCGTTATCACTCTGGGAGTGATCGCGGGAACGATATATTACAACTGCAACAGGTACGGATCAATGCAGACACCCTAGGGAACCTACAACGGCGAGACTCTGCCGAGTCGCTTCGAGTTTGGCTTACGAGTGGAATGGACTCGTATTTCACTCTCGTCGGCTCAGTAGCGTAGCATCACCGGGATGATATGAGGTTTACCTCTTTAGTTCATTCCGCTGATGTCTCTGTCAAACCTCTTAAGTGTGCCATCGAGGGTGATTCCTCCTGGTTTCACTTAATGGTAGGAACTCGAACCAACTGGTGTCCTTAAAGGTAAGAAGTCGGGCGACCCAACGGTGCCCGCGAGAGGTATTGCGACGGGACGACAGGGAGGGTACGACCAGTGTACCGGTGTGCTTGGCCCCTGATCGTTGGCCGCGAGAGTTACCAAACCACGAAAGTCGAGCTCCTCCAGGAGCACACGCGAGACAAGGTAAGGAGACGGTTCACCTTGTTGGTAACCGCAGTGACTTGGTGGGACGACGGGGCAGGCACCGATGTACTGGTGGTCCTGGCTGCTGTCGTTGTCCGCGGGTCAGTTAAGTCGAGGCAATGATAACGGTTGTCACGCAGGTTAATTAAAATGCTAAATGGTTCAGTGAATGTCTTGAGTTGGCTATATGCCATGTACGCACTACCTACCCGTGGGAACTACGAGTTATGGGCTCCTCTGCTTCTTAGTGTCGTCTGAGGACTCTTCAGACGTCAGCAGTACCGCGGCCTGCGCCGGGAAGTGGTGTTGTCTTATTTGCTCGCGCGGTGGTGTCTTATTTGGATTTGCTTTAACTTCACCGGCCAGCCACGCACCGTGCAGGAGTACGTTCGGGTTGGGGTCCAAGGCCCGCCGTACTTAGGATTTAGACCGGCGGATGGCCTCTCTGTTGAGTTTGAAAGATGGGCTATGAAGTGTCGGATAGCCTCGGTGGAGCGTTCCCTGACAAGGTTCCCGCCACCCTGGAGATCCGTGCGTGTAGCGTAACACAAGTGCACCCCTGCAGGGAAGATTAATCTATTCGAATAGCCGTGTCCACGGTAACAGGACGCTTTATGCTGAAGCTGGATCTTACCACTAGAAACTATTAATATTAAACTGTATGGTTCCGGGTTCTCTTCCTCGCGGGGATGTCGAGGAGGTGAACTCGGAGGCATTATTATTATTGTTAATCATTACAACTTATATTATACAATGTTGCAGCAACTTCTGCTTCGTTGTTACTTTACGCTTTATATGAACTGTTGGCTGATTCTTACCTCATGCTACAAGACATCGTCGGAAGATGCTAGTCTTCGTTAGGCCTAGCTTCTTATCCTTGCTCTGGATTTCTGTCTTTCAGTCCACTATATACAACCTCTTCTTTCTGTTGATACAATGCATAATGCTTAGTAGCGGACGTAAGACTCGCGGGTATACTAGATACTCACCTGCTTTATTTCCTTTACTGTTTTGCCTGATCGGCCGCTGCAGTCGACGTTGGAGTCCAGGAGCAGGAGATCCCTGATGTCGACCACCGCAACGTGAAGATCCCCGATGCCTTCTACGACGTCGAGTTCCCCGTTGACCAGGAGTATCTTGGAGGTTCCCAGGCAGGAGGCCTCGCCTTTTCGATCTGTTGTTATTTGTGCTAGCCTTCTTAAGGCATCCTTGTATTTTGTGTCTGTACTCAGATACTATTGCTTCTGCTGACTTGTGCTCTCGAGCTGTTATATTCGAGCCCTCGTGGCCCCTGGCTTGTATTAAACAACTTGTATTATTTTATTTGTAGAGTTGTGTTGTGATATCTCATCGTGAGTCCCGAATCTCGATCGTGTACCTTGCGTGTATGATTACTGTACACGGTCTGATTTTGGGGGCGTCACAACTAAGAATGACAATTATGCTCTCATAGTTGGTGCTTTGAAGAAAGAAGGGGAGACTCTCGAACCGTGGCTTTTGATGGCAAGGTTGAAAACCCGTGAAAGGAAGCAAAGACTAAACATGTGCCAGAGCTCTTGGTTTTGAAAACAGAGATAAAACTCTTTTGAGAGGTGTAACTTTCCAGTCAACGGTGAACGGTAAGGGTCTCTCAATATCTCCCATGCCAACCATATTAATGCCTTTTGCTTACACATATTCCCTTATCCATAAATCCTTTGATGGTCTACAGAACCTATTATTTTGCCTCAAGGATGGAAGGAGGGTATCTTTCCATCTATCATAAGCAGCATTTGGTCCATTTCACTCCATCATCAAGTATGGGGGAGGTGTAACTCTCATATTTTTTTTCTTTTTTACTTGACTAGTTAAAACTTCCGTCAAAAATATTTTTGGCATGCAAGATACTGATTTCCCCTCACCGCACCATGAGCTTGTACGGTTACAAAAGGGAAGCTTTTGAATAACTTTCGAGATGGCACATGAAAGTCTAAGTTAGGAGTGACCGGTAAATACCACATATAGGTAGGTATGGTGGACTCAAATGGAATAACTGGTTTCAAGGATTTTGGATGCACAAGCAGAATTCCGCTTAGTGCGAGCGAAGGCTAGCAAAAGACTGGGAAGCGACCAACTAGAGAGAAATAACTGTCATAATCATGCAGAGCGATAAAGCAACATTGAATCGGGCATGAAAGTGATATAAGTAGTCTGAAACAAAAAGATCATCAAGGCATAATAGACTTTTTAGTCACAAACATGTGTGAACATGTGCCAAGTCAATCCAAAAATTCTCCGAAGGGAAATACCACTTCAGTATGCCAAACCATGAACAATGCAATGCATGTAAATCATTTCAACAACACATTATGTACTCTAGCTATTTGAGACTAGCCACAAGGAAAGCATGAACACTGGGAAAGCATTGTAAACATAGCACTGTGTCGCTACAAGCTGGTCTCTAGATCATAAGTACAGGCATATGTACAAAAGTAGAACCAAGAAGATTTCATACCGGTTTTCCTTGTTGCTTCCCTTCCGTCGATCTTCGTCATTACTGCCTTGTCACTTGCACGATCGAACGTGGGAAATATTATCAAACGCCATCACGGACTCGAGCTGAACTCTGAAAACAAAGCAAACTAAAGAGAGAAAGGAAATCTTTTTGGGTTTTTTAAAGGTTTAAACGAGAGCAAAAGAAAAGAGAAAATATATTTTTTTGCAAAGAAAGAAAGAAAGAAGAACGGGGAAAAACTTCGAAAAGATCAAAGAGAAAAAAAACAAAACGGATAATACAATGGAAAATTGAGAAGGGCACGTACTCCCCCAAGCTTAGGCTTTTGGCCTAAGTTGGTAGTAGCTAATGTCCCCAGGAGCCTCCTGCTCCAGGGTGGTACTGGTGAGTCCAAGGGTCGTAGGAGGCTTCCGGTGCGTACACCGAAGTCCTCGGATCCTCCCACGAAGAAGGATCCGCGCTCCAAGCAGAGGAAGACCCTTCACCAAACTGGGTGACGGTCTCCCCCTGTAAAGGTGGTAACTCACCATGCCTCTCCTCGTCGGGCACAACCCCCTCCATGGGGTTATGAAACTGATGCTGGACCACGAACTCATCGAACTGGATAACATCAAAGGACCATCCGTTCCTGCGAGAGAAATCGAAAAAAAGAGGTGCAGGTAGACGGATCTTGCGTTCCGTGGTGGCTCCGAAACGCAAGATATAATCAAGGTTACCAAACTCGGAAGTCATGGTAACAAATTTATGCCTTTTCATAGCAGCAAGATCAAAACTTAAATAAGTAAAAGGCTTATCATCAGGGTGTGGGGTGCCATTAAGAGACTCTAGGATAAGTGTGGCGTAAATGCCACCAAATAAATCTCCCTTGTTACTGTTCATAGCAAGGCGTCGAGTAATTAAGGCACCCACATTATAATCAAACCTCCCCGAGAGGGCGGTTGCCAGGATAGCAATATCCGGCGCAGAAATGTTGCTCGTGTTGTCACGAGCTAACACCCCTCTAGCAATATACTATGCAAAATACCTGAGGTGTGGGAATAAGATGTTGGAGATTTTTGACCGATGAATATCCCTCGTATCCATGCTACAGAGAGAGTTGAAGACGGTTCTCAGCTCGGAGGGCTGAGAGTTCATCTTCGTCGTCAGTCCAACGTTTGGCACACCTATTATTTCACAAAACTTTTCCAAAGGCATGGTCAAAAGATTATTGTAAATTTTAAACTCAACAGAACCAGTATCAAGGTTATATCAAAAACTGTTAATGAAACAGGAGGTGAGTTTTTGATACTGAGTAACACGGCACGTTGCGAGCCGCGTCAGACCTGCATTAGCACAAAGATTATAGAACTCCTCCTTAATTCCTGCAGCTTCAAGGAATTCATTGCACGGGAAAGTCATTGCACGTGCTGGATTTGTGTCCTCCAACAACTCTAAGGGCACATGATCTTCGGTGTAGCTCACCCTAGCAGTCGAGGGTGAAGCTGCAGCTCTTGTAACTCACTAGCTATTTTTTTAGACATGCAACCATACCACATACATAAGCAAGGCATGCATGCAATGATGCAAGTAAGAATTCAATGGTTCTTACAATCCTCTATATGTTGCACTATCACATCATTAATTCTTGCATCTTAGTTATAACTTTTTTTGCAATATATTTTATATTGATAATATATGTGTTGGGAGGTTGAAACCATTCGTACTTTACATTTTTGTTAGAAATACTAGTTTTTATCAACTTTTTTCTTTTCTTTAATCATTTGTATTCTTAGATTACATTTCCTTCCAGTTATTTAGATGTTTTTAATAACTCTTATGCATTTTTTAGAAAGGTTTCCACAACAACGCACGAAGCATCATCTAGCTCTTTAAAAATTTATGGCATAGAATACACCTACTACACTTACATATTATTTCAACTCTGTACTTTGGTTGCATACTCGTGCTAGGTTGCATACATCATCTAGGCTATCTAAAGATTGAAAACCGAATAGTGCAGAACCGATAAGACCAAAATAGTTTCAGTTTTGATTTATAGAAGACCGATTTTTTAGAGTACGCAAATTGCGTACCTTAGCTTTATAGAAGGAGAGAAAAACATACAACAATATCTACCACGCTGCGAACAACGGGCGTAGCAACACCACTGTCAACACACACACACACACACAAACACACAACTACGACGCCAATGAGCCTCCTCAATACCGCGAACCTCGTCGCGTCTCGACCAACACCGGTCATCTCCGAAGAACAACAACTCTAGCTTCCTTGGATAAACCAGCGACAACCGTACATAGCGCCTGAGAAGAGCGATCCGAGCAGCCGCGGACACCGAAGGAGCGCAACAAAGAGCCTCTCGTCTCCCAGCACAATGATCTCAACAGAGGAACGACGTCAAAGACACCACCATCATGCCGATCCTGCGAATCAAGGCTTTCGCCCCGGAAACAATTGCCGCCACCGGACAACGTGGCAAATGTCAACACACACGGCGACGCCTCCAGGAAGGGAAATGACATCCACGGATGCCATCGACGCCGGTCCGACCAAAGCCGAACAGGATTTACATCGGTAGCGCTTCACATCTCCACGCCGCCAAGATCATGGCCAACTCTGACCGTTGCCGCGCACTGCCGTCACTGCAGCAACATGTCATCGAATCCACGCAAACGAGAACCACTCCAACCTCATTGCCGAGGGAGCACGCCTCAAGCCACCGCCTGCAACACAAACGAAAAACCGCAACATCCGTCGAGCGGTGCAAGGACCAGAACCACTACCACGACCTTCGCCCGCACCAGGGGACTGCCAAAAGATCCGGTCTGACCCGCACCTCAAACCACTCTTCGGCACCAAGTCCGTCGAGGCATCACCGCGTGCCTCACACGGATGCAGCTGAGCGCCCGCTGCTCGCCATGACCCTTCCTAGCAGGGCCTCGCAGCACCGCCGCCTCCATGGCTGCGCTCACGCCGTCGCCACGGACGGTGCCGATGCACCACCAACTCCCACCAACCTGTTGCGCCCTACGCCATGATCCAGTCGACCGTCGCAAGCACACTCCCCGATGTGAGCCCCGCGCACCAAAACACCAATGGGAGCCGACAACCTCCCAACCCGCGCCAGATCCGAGTTGTGGGATCCCAGAATCGTGCACAGAACGCCGAAGCCGTCCGCCCCCCGAGCACAGGCACCACCTTGGAGCCATCAGATCGGGAAGGAAGAAGACGTCGCGTCCCGTGGACCTCGCCTCACGCCCGATCGCCGGCACCACCGCGATGCCATTAGATCGGGAGGAGGAGGAGCCCGCGCCTCACCGCCCTGCGCAAACCTCGCCGCCGCCAGCGCTGCAGCACCACCTAGTAGGGGAGCCACGCCACCCAGATCCGCTGGCGGCCCGACGCATGCTGCCGCCGAGCCGAGCGCCGCCGCGAGGGCCAGTCGTCCCGTGCCGCCCAAGAACCTCGCGAGGGGAGGAGCCCCGCCGACGACGACGCACGCGCGGGCTTTGCCCAGCGGCGTCCCCTGGAGGCGGCGAGGGAGGAGGAAGGCGAGAAAGGGGTGGCGGCGGCAGCGAACTAGGGTTCTGCCCGGGCCACTCGCGGGAGCGGCACGGTGGACCTGACCAAGACCGATTTTTTGGAAGATCGAGAAAACCGAACGCCCATGCTTGATTGGGATTGTAATCATTTTTTCTTATTTAATAATGTCAGATTTTATATTTAAATTTCTTGTTTGGAGGCACTTTCGCCCCCACATTTTTAAATGAAAATTTTTGTTATGTGTACATGATAATTATGAGTCAAAGTTATCGTATTAAACCAAAAATTAACATGTAGTAACAAAAATTGTTATATTAAAATAAAAATTATCATTTCAATGAATTAAATTTATCATCTAAAAATGTATAGGCGAAAGTCGGGGAGAAAGACACGAAACCGACTTCGAAAAAGAAACCGACTTCGGTTCCGATTGAGACCGCTATATGTTGATTTGGGGCCGACCTAAATCTACTTCCAAGTTCCAACAACAACGCTACGGCGGCTTTGACGATTCTTCTTTCTCTCGCCACGGCGCGAACGCCCACCGCCGCCTGCGCACCCATGACGAGGGCGAGCCCGGCCGGCGCGGTGAGCGAGGGGATCCGCCTGCTCACGTACCTCTCCCTCGTCTCCAAGGTCTGCTCGGAGCTGGAGGCCCACCGCGGCGCCGTCGAGCGCGATCTCGCCGAGTTCGTCGTCCACCTCGGCCGCGCCTCCCCCTCCGTCGCCGAGTTCGACGCCAAACTGAAGGACCACGACTTCGAGGTGCCCGACTACCTCGCCCGCACCCTCCACACCGTCATCCGCGCCATCCCCGACGCCGCTTCCGCTCCTGCCCCCAAAAACCCCACCGCCGATGGCACCAGCAGTCGCGATGACAAGGAGGAGGTGGAGGGGGCTGCGGATCCGGAGCTTCACCAGGTGTGCCACGGCACGGTCGTCCGGGTGGTGGACGCCGGGTGCTTCGTCCTCCTCGACGGCGCAGGCGGTCGCGAGGGGCTCCTCCACGTCTCCCTGATGCCCGTCCCCGTGAAGCGCGGCCAGGAGGTGTTCGTCAAGGTCGTGTCCTTGCAGTGGGACAATCTGGGATTGTCGATGGTGGACATCGACCAGGAAACCGGAAGGGAGCTCCCGCCGACACGGCGTGATAGGCAGGATGGTGTTCCGAGATCGATTCGATCGGCTGCTCCTGACAGAACCTCTGGGAAGAGGATTGGGCTGTCTGGAATTGTGATTGACGACGAGGACGCTGCTGGGCCTGCGCCACGAAGGCGGCCGGTCAGGCGAATGAGCTCCCCGGAGAGATGGGAGCTGAAACAACTGATTGCTTCGGGGGCACTGAGTGCAAGAGACTGCCCTGCGTTCGATGAGGATGATGGGGGGATACATTACCAGGAAGAAGAAGAAGTGGAGGAGGAGCTTGAGATTGAGCTTAACGAAGATGAGCCACCCTTCTTATGTGGACAGGGCCGGTCCTCAATTGACTTGTCCCCGGTGAGGATTTCCAAGAACCCCGAGGGGTCACTGAGCCGAGCGGCAGCACTGCAGACTGCGCTTGTCAAGGAGCGGCGTGATATTCGGAGCCAGGAGCAGAGAGCATTGCTTGATTCCATACCCAAGGATCTGAATCGGCCGTGGGAGGATCCTTTGCCTGATGCAGGTGGGCGGTACCTCGCACAGGAACTGAGGGGTGCTGGATTATCAGCGCAGAGCATACCGGAGTGGAAGAAAAATGCTTATGGGAAGACCGGAACATTTGGACAGAGGTCAAGCCTTCCAATACAGAAGCAGAGGCAGAGCCTTCCCATTTACAGGCTGAAGAATGAGCTTATTAAAGCTGTTCATCACAATCAAGTTTTGGTGGTTATTGGGGAGACAGGGTCAGGGAAGACTACGCAGGTTACTCAGTACCTTGCTGAGGCAGGCTATACTGAAGGTGGCAAGATTGCATGTACGCAACCTCGCAGGGTTGCTGCACAGTCAGTTGCAAAGCGGGTAGCAGAGGAGTTTGGTTGTCCATTGGGAGATGAAGTTGGTTACTCTATACGCTTTGACGATCACACTGGACCTGAAACGGTCATTAAGTACATGACAGACGGCATGCTCCTACGAGAGATTATGGCGGACAAGAACCTCTCTTGTTATTCTGTGGTCATGCTTGATGAAGCACATGAGAGGACAATCTACACAGACATTCTCTTTGGCTTGCTGAAGCAGCTCATCAGGCGGAGAACTGATCTCAAATTAATTGTCACTTCTGCCACTCTTGATGCAGAGAAGTTCTCTAGATATTTTTTCGATTGCAATATTTTCACGATTCCAGGGAGAACGTTTCCAGTGGAGATACTATATGCAAAACAGCCAGAGAGTGATTACATGGATGCTGCATTGATCACAGTATTGCAGATCCATCTTAGTGAACCCGAAGGTGATATCCTCTTGTTCTTGACTGGCCAGGAAGAGATTGATCATGCCTGTAACTCTCTTCATGAGAGGATGAAGCTGCTGGGTAACGATGTACCAGAGTTGCTAGTTAATCCAGTTTACAGTGCCCTTCCAACTGAAATGCAGTCCAAGATCTTCGAACCTGCTCCACCTGGGAAGAGGAAGGTGGTTGTGGCCACCAACATAGCTGAAGCATCTATTACAATAGATGGGATATACTATGTTGTTGATCCAGGCTTTGCAAAACTCAACGTGTATAATCCGAAACGAGGACTTGATTCACTGGTTATCACTCCGATCTCGCAGGCATCAGCTAAGCAAAGAGCAGGACGTGCTGGGCGTACGGGCCCAGGCAAGTGTTACCGTCTGTACACTGAGAGTGCCTATCGTAATGAAATGCCTGCCACGACAATTCCAGAAATTCAGAGGATTAACTTGGGGTGGACTGTTCTTAATATGAAGGCAATGGGGATAAATGAACTAGTGTCATTCGACTTCATGGACCCTCCAGCGCCTCAAGCACTTATCTCTGCTATGGAACAATTGTACAGTCTTGGTGCCTTAGATGAAGAAGGCCTGCTTACCAAACTGGGGAGAAAGATGGCCGAGTTTCCACAAGAACCACCACTCTCAAAAATTCTCCTTGCCAGTGTGGACCTCGGATGCAGCGATGAAATAGTGACTATCATTGCGATGATCCAAACTGGGAATATATTCTACCGGCCAAGGGAAAAACAAGATCAGGCGGATCGGAAGAGGGGCAACTTTTTCCAGCCAGAAGGCGATCATGTCACGTTACTTACCGTGTATCAGGCGTGGAAGGCAAAACAGTTTTCAGGGCCGTGGTGCTTTGAGAATTTCCTCCAGATAACATCGCTAAGGAGGGCCCAGGATGTGAGGAAGCAGCTCCTGGAGATCATGGACAGGTTTAGGCTTGACGTTGTCTCTGCCGGCAATGATCTCACCAAGGTAAGGAGAGCCATCACCGCAGGCTTCTTCTTCAACTCTGCCAAGAAGGATCCCCAGGGAGGATACAGGACCCTTGCTGATCATCAGCAGGTGTATATCCACCCAAGCAGCGCTCTGTTCCACCAGCAGCCAGAGTGGGTGATTTACAATGAGATTGTCATGACCACAAAAGAGTACATGAGGGAGGTGACAGCCATCAACCCAGTGTGGCTTATCGAGCTGGCGCCGAGGTTCTACAAATCCGTGGACTCGACGAAGATGAGCAAGCGGAAGCGCCAGGAGAGGATCGAGCCTCTGTACGACAGATATAACGAGCCCAACTCATGGCGCCTCAGCAAGCGCCGTGGGTGATTTTTTGTCGGTACATAAATTTGCTTCTTTCCTGACACTCCTTTCATAATTGTAAGCTTGAGTAGTTAGTGAAGTGTAAATACCTAGTAGGCTCTTTGATTATCAAAAGGATAGCAGTGTAATGTAGTGAATAATGGCACGTCAATGTAGTTTTCGGGGGTTTCCGGCTCATGTACACGAATGCAGATGAGTTATTCACATGAAAGCTATCTAGTCAAAGTTTTATTTTCTTTAAGCGTGTATATAAATGCACAGGTGGAGTATAGTTCGCAGAGTATTTTACCGGTGGAACCCAATTTCCCTGGAATTCCCTGGCGGACCATTTGGTGTACCAGTATTGAGCCAAGCAAACCTCAGAATTACTCGCCAAACCCTATACCCGTGTGATCTCTCTACCCTTTCTGAAACGCCGCCTGCCTCCTCTACCCGCCCAGCCAGACACGCCGCCCGCGACAACGCCTGCCTCCACCGCCTCTCCTTGTTTGTCGACGATGTTCCAGCTGATCCGGCCACTGCAGTCGACTCCTTCCTCAAATCCCGACGCCGCCTCAGCCTTCCTGCAACTTGGCCTTCTCTCTGGTAAGAATTGCTTCAGTCTCATCCCCTCCCCTCCCCTCCCCTTTCTCCTAAGTTTCACTGTGGTTGTTGATCTCGCCATGGCTGTGCTCCTATACGATTCTTTCTTCAGACATATGAAGTGTTAGTTGGTAGGGCTGTTGTTTCTAAAACTCAGTAATACTGTATATGATAGATATAACTGCTGCTTAGACCCCTTTAAGATAAAATAAATTTTGTCCCTGAACTCAATCTTTCAACTTACTGTTGAAGCTCCAGTGATGCAAGCGCATTCTTGCAAGTTACTACCTCTGTTAATTAATATAAGACGTTTATCTGAACCGCCAAAACGTCTTATATTGGTGAACAGAGTGAGTATTAGATAACCTAGGACATGCCTTTTGACGGTATCATTTATGCTCTTCAGAGCACTATCTGGAATGCTAGTCCTGATCCTTTTTTTATGTATTCAACTTTTATTCTGCCGAGCATTTGTTTACTCCATTTGGTAATTGGAAGTTCAGAATTCTTGACTAAAACGAATCAAGGAATTTGAACCTTTTGTCAACAGGTTATACCAACTCTACGCCAAAAACAACTCCAAACTGCAAGCTTGTATATCAAACTAGAAACAACTCCAGACTTTCTCTTAAAATGTAGCTTATGCCGGTATAGCTGATAAGCAGAAACTATAGCATGTTTATCAATTCCAATCCAGAAGGTAAGAAATAACATTATTTCTAGCCACTGTCCAATTATTAGATTTGGCACATCATGTTGTTCGATTAGCATTTTCTCTCTTGACTGTTTGTCCTGTTTATCATAGATTCACATAGTAGAAATAAAGGGACATTTGATGGACTTGTTGCAACCAGAGTTGTAATTTACTGCAGAGGAGGGCTGCTATGGGTTGGCAGCATTATGCTCCGTGGTACATACACCAAAGTGAGACAAAGCATTTGAGAATAAAGGATTATTTTTTATCAATAAACCTGCTAAAGCACCCAACCATAGAGTCCTTAGCACGGATGCTAGAGAGAGAGAGAGAGAGAGATGTTTTCATATCCCGCATTGAAAATCCTCCTTGTTGGAATACAGACAAAATACTTGACTGAAGGGTTATTTCCTGATTGCTGCTCAGCGCTGCATATTCCAAGTTTCCGTATACGAGTATCAGAAGAGTGAACAAAACGGCTAACTCATGATGCATACCACGCAACAAAAAGTGGGGAAACCAGATAAGGGGAATTGGGACATCTTCCCCAAACTCCTCGTCTTGCGCGTATATTACTAACATTAACAACCTGTAATTATGTTGCTATACAGTGACGATCTTTATATCAAGGGCCGATCTCACTTTGCCATGGAAAGACTGAAGCTATTCAGATACCGTGTGTGCCATCTGGTATCAGGATTCAGTAGTCATCATGGTAACGGGGCAGCGGTTCTTCTTTTTTAGACTTGCGCCTACTGAGCAGTGACTTGAGGAACTTGTTCTTCTTCGGAGACTGCTCACTTTCCTTGGAATCATCCTTGTACCTGTCAGCATATGACCGCAGTGGTGCCAATCTCCTTGGGTCTGAAGTTGTCTGCATCTTCAGCAACATGAAATGTTGTGTCAGTGTTGTAAAAAGGCATGTCATTCCTGGTAGTCTTGTGTTGACAAGCCAGCTTGATTTACCTGGACCCTGACACTTGATGACTTGAGCAAGGATGACTTCTTTGAGAGTGACCCAGACCTTGTGAGTGGAGTTGTCGAAGACATTGGTGAATCTGATCTTTTATCTGTTCCGCAGAAACAAAATTGGCGATGGAACATTAGTATATTTAATCAACTGAGAAATTTTAGCAGATTTAAGAGTAAATCCGTAATCATTTCATGAAAATTGAAGTATTGTGCACTCATATACCGCCATTCAACTTATTACCAATATACCTCTTTTGGTGGGTATTGCAGTATCAGAAGGTGGCACGAAGCGCGGATGCTGTGCTGGAGAGGATGAGCGTGCACGCTGAGAAGGTGCATTGGCCATCGACCGGAGCTTGCTGCAAATGGTAACTTTCAGTTTGGCAACTCAGCTGCAAAGAAGGAACCCAAACTGATTTGTAGTAGTTTGCAAAGTGAAACTGACCGGAATGAAGCTTGCTTGTCTTTGATTTTTGTTTGAGCTGCAGATGCTGCTGCAAACACGTAGGCATTTCAGGTCAAAATCAAGTTTAAGATATTCAATACATGTCTGCCATTTTTCACGGATTCCAGATCCTTACCACTGAAAGCCGGATGCATCTGTGTAGTCCTGTTCTTGACCTTATTCATCTCGCTGAAGTTGGGCACAGCATTGGGAATTGAATCATCTCCTGCTGGTACCACCGAAGTAAGAGATCAAGATGTCTCACCCAAGTAAGTTGACTCTCGTTCACTTTTCTTGCATCTTTGAATGTGCTGACAAGCTAGAAAACAGAGTCACGGGAAAGGTGCACGATATCTTATGGCTACTTACCTGGTAAGATGTACCTCTTGTGATACTTTGGAGCGGTGATCACCAAGGATTGCTGCGACAGGCCTTCTCTAGCCATGCATGCTTGGCTCGTTTGAGTTCTCTGAAACCAACCGCTTCGTTTATCCGAAGGCATATTACAAGGAGATGAATGCTGAACTCAGGAGGCACTAACTAAAACCTGCTGGATGCAGGAGACCCGCAGATTGGCTTGGGCCACCTCGTCGAACCTCTGATCGACAAGGCTGGAGACTTTAAAGGATATGGACCCTAAGTGATCTACGGTGTTGACGAGGGCCTTCACAGCGTACTCCTTAAGGTTACTCATCACCCTGTACACATGAAAAAAAAGAGAGCGAACCAGGCATAAATTGCAAATGCTTGGAAGCTTGATGATCAGCTACATGATCTTGTGCAGCGAACAGGAGGAAGCAATGGGGGTATATGACATACGCCTGCTTTCCGTCTTCCTGTACGTAGGCCAGTTCGAAATACTCTGCTGCAGAATACAGTTGCGACCGCAGAGTCTTGAGATCCTGCGTAGGAGAGATCGTTGTCGATATGAAAATGCCCAAGCACGCAATACCTGTTCCAAATGCTGAGTCTGGTGCAATTTTCAGCATTTGGGCGTTGAGTTTGTCGTAAAGAAGGTGGAGGGAAGATTGCATGATTTTGCAGGGGGTGAGAGACACAGAGCATAATTTGAAGGGCAGACTGACTGACCTTGATGGTTTCGGAGAAGATGAATGCCTCCTCCATCTGCGTCTCCTCCAGAGTGCCGGCACCGGCACCTCTTCTCTGGAAAGGCCCCGCTGCTTCCACCATTCTGACCAACTAACCCTCTGTTGCTTTGCCTCTCTCAAGCAAGTCTCAGGTCTTGTTCAATCAGGAAGCTGGATGGAAGTAGAAGATATTATGGCGATGGTGGTGCAGAAGAGGGGGAGCACTCAGTCAGGGCGATGAATTCAACGAGCTGGGAGGAAGAAGGCCGCAGGGGGGTGAGGAGTAGGAGGCATGACATTGGCACGACAGGTATTTAATTTAACTAGTACTAGAAGAGTAGTTGTGGTGATAGCCCGGCAGAGACAGCTATATATAATAATGCCATGCAAGGCAGGGCAAGGCAACAGATGACAGCGGATGTTCCTGGGTACTTACCTAGTTGTGCCATCAACAAAGTCTACATGTACCCCAGTTCACAGCTATGGTTCTAATCCATTTCCATGTACTATCATCACCCACGAGGCTCTTATCCGTTCCTCTACTGCAGGGAGCAGGTGACAGGCACTGCAGAATGAAGTGAAGTGAAGTGAAGTTAGTAGCGCTAGTGTGGAGGTGGTTAATCGGTCATTCAAGATGCTTTTGGCTCACACTGTACCAAATGGTTCAAAAGAGAAGAAAGAAGGCAGAGGGTGAGATTTGGTTGGACCGGACCGGACACTTGTTTGCTTGCTTTCCCCCTTCTTTTCTTTTCCTTCTATACTATGTTGTGTTCATCATTTGTGCCCCGTGCATATGGGCCCTCCTCATGAGTCACCACACCATATACTGCTGCATCATAATCACAAACTCTAAAGATATTCTTCTAAACAACAACAACATCCCCACACTTTGTTCTGTGTCTCCAGCTTACTAATACTAAATCTTTCGCTAAATGTGTGCAGAAGAAGTACACCCTCTGTTTCTAAATATAAGAAGTCCCGTTGGTTCGATTTAAACTGCCAGGATAGAGGTAGTGCCATATAGGCTCAAGTCCAAGCAAAAAACCTTGAGCATTACACATGGATTAACTACCAGTATTTCCTCTGTTTGGGACATGATTGGCTTTAGCCTTGATTAAGCAAAGTCAAAAGTGCTCTGTCCTCTATGTCTCTCGCCCATGGACACAACTAGTAGGAGCATCGTTTTTATGGCAGCTTTCTTTCTTGTCATTTTCCTTTTACACTGTCATGCATTGTGTTCAACACAAACTGGCGCTCATCGCGCCGGATCGGAAGGCGTAGGTGGCGCAGGATAAATAGATGGATAGGATAGGTTGTAGATATGGACTTGTGCTTGTGTTGTGGTGATGGAATGGCAGATGTTGTTGCCAAGATGCAAATAAAATTCAGTTTTCTCTCTTTGAGAGAGACTTGGTTTAGTTGACCCTGAATATAGAGGTCGTGCCTTTCAAATACTCTGGAACTGTGTATCGTGGATTTACAATGTTAATTTGATGTCAGCTCTATGGGACTGGGCAGGAAATCTGAACGAGGATCCAGGGTGGCGTTACGAATTAAGGTTCCACGACAGTCTGTCAAAAACACACTGATTAACCGTGAGATCAAGTTTGCAGTTATCTTTCGGTATCTTTAGAGCATCTTCAATAGATATTTTATATACATAAATAACTAACTTTTGCATCGTCGAGGTCTAAAAACGCTACTCCAATAGATGTTGTATATGCAAAAAAAAATACAACATCAGCTCCAAGTGTTGTATATTTTTAATCTTGTTGTTCCAAATATACATCACCAATCCCAAGTGTTGTAAAACGGCCAGTCGCGCACCAACGCCCAACCGCCACTTCCCTTCCCTTCTGTGCGACCGTCCGCCGCTGCCCGAACTCGCCGCCGGCCAGATCCGCCGCCTCCCGACCACGCCGACCACTGTCGAGCCTGTCGCGACTTCGCCCACCCGTTCCCCGCCGCGTTTCTCGCTGGCGCGCCGCTGGGAGCCGCTCGGTTTGGTCTCGGCCGTCGGTCAAATTCACATCAGTTGGAGCTTCTCCAGCGGCTGCGGCTGGCCGAGGCGATGGGTAGGCTTCTGCGGTGGCTGTCAAGTCGTCGCCGCCCAACGGCCCGCGGTGGAGGTGCCGTCGCCGCCCGCCACCCGACGACTCTTCCTCCGCGGTGAAGTCGTCGCCGCCCGCCTGCTGACTGCTCCGCTCCAGGAGCTGGCTGACTGCTCCGCCGCCCGTCTTCTTCTCTTCCCGCCGGGGTTTTCCACCTCGCAAGCAAGGTGTTCGACAAAATTACCGAAGATAAAAAAGATGAACTTGAGCTTTTTTGTTGGATGCAAAGTAGTTTACCATTGATTTTCCGCATTGTAGATGAGGTCGTGTGGCTCCTCTTTCGTGGACAATTACTCATCCTCATCGGATGACGAATTTGATTTGAATGAAGAAGAAGACATTGCAATGCTAGCGGCAATGCACAAGGGGAAGAAGCAAATGCACTGTGGTTCTGTCTAGGGCCGTGCTTTTATTCAGAGAGAATGGGTGGATGTACACAAAAGGTTGATGCGCAACTACTTCGGTCCACAGTCCGTTTTTTCGGATAAGTATTTTCGGTGCCGGTTTAGTATGTCCAAAGGCTTGTTCATTCATATTTGCAATTCTGTGAAGCAGCATGATCGATGCTTCGAGCAAAGGAGGAATTGTGCAGGGTTGCTTGGACATAGCAGTATAACACCGAACAGAAGGTCACTGCCGCATTGCGCATGATGACCTATGGTGTTCCTGTGGACTACATTGATGACAACTTGGCAATGGCAGAGAGCACTTCTATCTTTTATGTCAAACAATTTGTCAAGGCTATTGTAGAAGTGTTTGGTGCACAATACTTGAGAGCTCCCAATGCTCGGGGCATACAGAGGCTGTTGGAGATGAACACAACTCGTGGATTTCCAGGTATGCTAGGTTTAATAGATTGCATGCACTGGAAGTGGAAAATTGCCCAAGAGCATGGCATGGACAGTTCAAGGGTCGTGGAAAGGATGCCACAATTATTCTTGAGGCCGTTGCCGATCATGAAACATGGATTTGGCATGCATACTTTGGCATGTCTGGATCTTGCAATGACATCAATGTGCTCGACCGGTCACCTCTTTTTGCCAAGTTAGCAAATAGAGAAGGACCACCGGCGACCTTTGAAGCAAGTGGCCGCACATATAACTACAGTACTATTTTGCGGATCGCATCTACCCAAGGTGGAGTACATTTGTCAAGGCAATTTCCAAACCCCAAGGTAAGAAAGAACTCATCTTTCACAATGCACAAGCGGCGGCTAGAAAAGATGTTGAGAGGGATTTTTGGATTTTGCAATCCGAATTTGCTATTGTGCGAGGACCATCTAGATTTTGGGATCAACAACAACTTTGGTATATCATGACTGCTTGCGTGATCATGCATAACATGATCATTGAGAATGAGCGGGGACAAAATTTGAATTACAACTTCTATCAGTTGATGGGCATACGTGTTATGCCCATGAGGAGAGAGGAGCGGATCAAACGCTTCATGAAGGTGTACAATGAGATTAGAGACTCCGATTCGCACGATCAACTTCAAAAGGATTTGATGAAGAAGTATTGGAAATTTTATGGCGAGAGAGCCGCCTAGTTTCATTTATTTGTTTGTGTATTGTGCAAAACTATGGTGTATGTGTGATGCATTTGATGTTGTGGATTTGATGAACTATGTAATAATTTGATATTGTGGACATATATATTTTTTTGATTCATTTTTGGTTGTTTTAAATTGTGCAAATGTGGCCGGCAGCCGACCAACAGTAGTTATGAAGCAGCACAACAGCAGCGCGGTAGCCGGCCGGTTTTTACAACACCATATACATCACCTATTGAAGTTGGAATTTTACATCACGAATATACATCATCTGTTAGATTTGGCTATTTTTTAGTGATGTAAAAACCATTTTTTGTGTTGTAAATTCTATAACACCTTTTTTTGAAAGGGAAAGCCTGCTAGTTCTTTATTCAATTTCAAACAAGTTTACATCGCTAGCTAAGGTAACCATAATGAAATAGGGAGGTGCGTCCGTCCACACATTTGGAGGATCAACACGACCTTTCTTTGCTAATTCATGAGCAACAATATTTGATTCCCTAAAATAGTGTACTAAAGACACAGAGACGAACTCTTGTAGAAGAACTTGACACTCCTCGAGAACAGGTGCAGCCACCATCTCATACCCCGTGTTTTCGCGGATAGCTTCTACGATCACCAGGTTATCCATCTGAACTAGTATCTTCTGGATACCTGACATCTGAGCCGGCTTCAAACCTTCTCGCAGGGCCGCTGCCTCAGCTGTTTCAACATCGGGTACAAATTCAATTTTTCCCATACTTGCTTTAACAAAACCTCCTCCTCTGTCTGGAATAACTGCACCGAAAGAACCCGAGCTTGAGTTCTCATCAAAAGAGGCATCCACATTCACCGCAAAATAGTCGGTCAGAGGTCGCATCCATGCTTTAGGTCGGGTCACCTTCTTTGCTCCCGCCGCTCTCACAAAGTTTAGAGCCAGCGCTCGGATAGACTCGGTCGTTCTGGCGCAGTTTTGAACTTCCTCTCCTCTGGATAGTGATCTTCTTTTCCACCATAAATACCACCCACCAATGGTGATCATTTCAGGTACATAGACGATGTCAAAGCAAGGTTTGTCAAACTCCTTTTCGCATAAGATAACTTCCAGAATTTCTGCGGTCGAACGGTATGGAGTAGCCACTTTGTCTATTACCGCATGTAGACCAAGCTCCCTCCATATTTCATGTGATCTCCCGCACTGAAATAACATGTGGGCTATATCTTCCGAATGAGTTTGGCATATTGGACATTGACTCGAGTTAGATATATGCCTATTAGCCAAGACTCCATTGCAGGGGATTGCATTGTGTAAAGAACGCCACACAAATATTTTTACCTTTCTTGGAACTTTCAGCGCCCAGACTTTCTTCCAGATAGGATGAGGTCTTGACCCCCCCCCCCCACTACAAACTCTGAATTTGGGGAGTAGGTTTCCTCCCCTTGCTTATAGTATGCAGACTTAACTGTAAACCTGGCCGATTTAGTTAAGTGCCATGCAACGAAGTCTTTCGTCTCATATTGAAATAATGGGATTTGTAGAATTCTATCAGCATCAATCGGCCAGAACACGTCTCGAACCAGATATTCATCCCATTCACCAGTCACTGGATCGATTAAGTCTTGGACCTTCGAAAGAACAGTGTTCCCTCTATTGGTAATAACCTTACGGGTAGCACTATTGGGAATCCAACAATCATCCCATATATCGATTTTTGCCCCATTGCCCAGTCTCCAAATGCAGCCTTTGTTAAAAGTTTGAATTCCAGCCCAAATACTCTGCCAGATGAAGGAGCTGCCTTTCTTTAGCTCACAGCCCAGAATATCACCCGTAGGATAATATCTAGCCCTAAGAACCTTAGCATAGAGTGAATCATGATTCTCCACCAGCCGCCATACTTGCTTGGCCAGAAGTGCAAGGTTGAAACTGTGCACATCTCGGAACCCCATGCCACCTCTATCTTTCGGCACACACATTTTCCACCACGCGAACCAGTGCATTTTCCTTTGGTCCTCACCATCACCCCACCAATAGTGCGACATTGCATCAATGATTCCCTTGCATATTTTCTTCGGAAATTTGAAAACACTCATCGCATAGGTAGGTATATCTTGGGCCACCGCCTTCAGAAGTGCCTTTTTTCCACCATAAGATAATGTCCTTTCCTTCCATCCATTAACCAATTGTTGGATCCTCTCGATTAGGTGTTTAAAGCAATTCACCTTGTCAACACCTATCATAGCCGGCATCCCCAAATATTTATCTGAAAGTGACTCCGTCATGATGTCTAATGTTTGGCAGATTTGAACCTTTTCATCCACGTTGGTGTTTGGAAAAAAGTATATAGAACACTTCGGAGCACTCACCAGTTGACCGGAAGCAGAACAATATTCATCCAAAACGCCTTTCAGAGCAGTTGCATTTTCATTATCTTCCTGCATTAGAATCAACGAGTCATCGACAAAGAGTAAGTGTGATATTGTTGGTGATTCACGGCACACTTTGACTCCTTTCAGATTGCCCACTTCTTCTTCATAGGAGATTAGAGCCGACAGCCCCTCGGGGCACAATAAGAACAAGTATGGCAACAAAGGGTCGCCTTGTCTCAACCCACGAGTTGGAGTGAAAACTGGTGTCTCATTTGAGTTGAATCTGACTCTGTTTTTCACCGAAGAGACACAAGCCATAATCATTGAAACCTGTGACGCCCCCAAAATCAATCCGTATACAGTAATCATACACGCAGGGTACACGGCTGAGATTAGGGTGCCACGGTGAGAATATCACAGCACAACACTAAACACAAAAGGATAAACCAATATGTTACAAGATAAGGGGTCACACGGACCCGAATACATAAGTTATACAAACCATAATATCTGAGTACAGGCATAGTTAGTCAAGTTTTGCCTTAAAAAGGCTAGCACAAATAACATCAGAGATACAGATCGAAAAGGCAAGGCCTCCTGCCTGGGAGCCTCCGAAACTACTCCTAGTCCTGGTCAGCGGGGGTCTCGACGTAATAGTATCTGCCTCCGGGGTACTCCTGCTCCTGGGCTCCAACGTCGACTGCAGCGGCCGATCAGGCAAAACATAAAGGGGGAAATAAAGCAAACGTGAGTATCTAGTATACCCGCGAGTCTTACGTCCGCTACTAAGCATTATGCATTGTATCAAATGGAAAGGGGAGGCTGTATATAGTGGACTGCAAGATAGAAATCAGAATAAGGATAAAAAGCTAGTCCTATCGAAGACTAGCATCTTCTGACGAGTCTTGCACCATGAGAAGAGAATCAGCCAACAGGTCAATAACATGAATGTAATAACAATGCAGCAGAAGTTGCTGCAGCATTGTATAATAGTAAGTTGTAATAATTAATAATAATAACGCCTCCGAGTTCCCTTCCTCGACTCCCTGCGAGGAAGAAGACCCGGAACCATACAGTTTTAATAGTAATAGTTTCTAGTGGTAAGATCCAGCTTCAGCATAAAGCATCATGTTACCGTGGACACAGCTATTCGAATAGATTAATCTTCCCTGCAGGGGTGCACTGGCGTGACTCTACGACGCTCGGATCTCCAGGGTGGCGGGAACCTTGTTAGGGAACGCTCCACCAAAGCTATCCAACACAAAGTAGCCCATCCTTCGGCAATCAACAGAGAGGTCATCCGCCGGACTATATCCTATGTACGCCGGGATTTGGACCCTAACCCGAACGTACTCCTGCACGGTGCGTGACTGGCCGGTGAAGCAAAATCAAAGCAAATACAAATACACCGCTCGAGCAAGAGAAGACAACACCATTTCCAGGCAATCAGCCCGCGATACTGCTGACGTCTGAAGACCCTCAAACGAGACTACGATGCAGGGGAGCCCACACTCCTTATCCCACGTGTAGGTAGTGCGTACAAGCCAAAAGGCTACTCAAGACATCCGCCGAACCATTTAGCATTTTAATTAACCTGCGTGACAACCGTTATCGTTGCCTCGGCTTAACCGACCCGCGGTCAACGACAGCAGTCAGATCCACCAGTACATCGGTGCCTGCCCTATCGTCCCACCAAGTCACTGCGGTTACCAACAAGGTGAACCATCTCCTTACCTTGTCTCGCGTTTGCTCTTGGTAGAGCTCGACTTTTCATAGTTTGGTAACTCTCCCGAGATACGAGCAGGGGCCAAGCACGCCAGTAACGTCGGTCGTACCCTCCCTGTCGTTCCCGACGCAATACCGCTCGCGGGCACCGTTGGGTCACCCGACTTTCTTACCTTTAAGGACAACCGTGCTCAGGTACCTAGAGCGGCTATACAGAGTCATCAACGAGTGGAGTACAAGGATTACTCCTTGATGGCTCACACTTGAAGGTGGCTCGGCAGAGCCGAGCTAGGGGGCCTTAGGCGGTGTCTGCATTGTACCGTACCTATGTAGTTGTATATATTGTGTCCGTGTTCACTCCCCCGAGTGGTCACGGCCCGCCAACTAATCCTAGCTAACAATGCGCAGGGCTCACTGCTGAATAATGCATAAGTAATAATAGGCAGCATAGGATAAAGGAAGGTACATCAAGGGGCGACAAAATCAGGCTATGCAATTGAATAGGATTGTAATGTATCCGCAGCAGTATCAATGCCTAGTGCAAGAAAGTACGGAAAGGTAGGCGATATCTGGGGAAGAGAATGGCTCTGCTTGCCTGGAAGCTCGCAGGTAGGGGCAGGGTCGTCGACGAAGTAGTCGTACCCGGCAGCAGTGTAGTCGGCGGTAGCAGCGGGGTCTACCGGAGAACAAAAAGGGGGGAAGAAACAGTAAATACACAGCAATAATATACAAACATATGCATGACATGACAGATGAAATGTTTACGGGGTTCTAACGCAGTGCAATGTGTGAAGCTCGAAGCGGAAAATCATCTGGGGATGAATTACCAGCTCCGGGTGATTACCGGACAGGGTGTCCGGAGGGGGAAGGTACCATGCCGGAGGTGTCGTGGACATCCGACAAACATAAGAGGGGTGTATCCGTGTTAGTTGAACTATTCTGAACAACATTCGTGTTCGGAATAAATTCATCCGGATACTTTATCAGTACCGGACAAATCATCGGACAGACGGCCCGGAGGGGGGTGTCGATGTTCGTTGTGTTAGAGGGGTGTGGTGGGTATACGGATACCGTATCTGTATTTGTTATATTTTCCTGATCAATTTTCATGTATAAAGTTTTTGAATCAAACTTACGGTTTAAAAGATATTGAATTTCCAAATTTAAATAAATTTATATCAATTTCTGGATTTATTTTATTAATTAAATACTAACATTATCCACAACAGTTTACTGGTCAAACCTGACCAGTGGGGCCCACTGGTCAGCCTCACATTTCTAATAAATCATTTTATTGAATTAAAATAGAGCCAGGGCCCACATGTCATACTCTCAACAATTAATAAAAATAATTTTTATTAATAAAAAGGCAGTGGGGCCCAGGTGTCATTGACACATGTTATTAATAACAGGGTTTTATTTCTTTAAACCTAATTATCAGCTTAATTAAGGGGTGGGGGCCACCTGTAAGTGACTGTTTAGTCACTAACAGTGGAACTGACCGGGGCGGCCCACCAGTCAGCCGCACGGGAGTTCATCGGAGACTTGCCGGCGACTGGACTCCGGCAAGCGCGAGCTAGAGCTCGATTCCGGCCATCATCCTCGACGCCGTAAGCTCCTACGTGTCCCCCGGGCCGGGCCGCGTCGAATGGAGGCAAAGGCGAGGGGTGGGGTTGACCGGAGCTTCACCGGCGACGAGGACGGCGGCAGGCAGTGGACACGAGGTGACGACGACGGTGTCTCTAGACCGGGGTTTAAGCGCGAGCTAGCGCATTCGAACGAGGGGCGCGTGGGGAGTGTTTTGACGCGAACGGCGGGCCAAAGGCGTGCCCCGGACCACGGCGAGGAGCTCAACGGCGGCGGCCAGGTTCGGCTTCCATGGCAGCTACGGCTACGGCGAGGGGAAAAACCAGGGGAGACATGGCTACGATGAAGGGGCTCACCGTGGGGGCGTAGCCGTTTAGAGTGGGCTCGGGGAGGGCTCGACGACGCAGCAATTCGACAGCGATGTCGCGGCGGCGTCGGAGGGGAACGTCGGCGTAGTGGTCGCTGCCGGGCTCCACTGTTCGATTCCTTTGGCGCAGAGAGGCAGGCGACGATGGCGCAGCGAATGGACAAGACGGCGAGACGTGAAGGGCCCAGTGGCCACGGCGGGGCGCGACAACGGCGACGACAGAGCTCGGGCAAGCTTCTCCCGACGATGGCGGCGCGAGGAGAGGGGGTTCTAGGGTTAGGGTTCACCAGGCGGCTCGGGAACGTGTACTTAACGACGACGACCGCGCTGTAGCAACTCGGTGGCACGCATCGCGCTGTGGCCGGCGTCGAGCACCGTGGGGATGGCGCCACGCACGGGCTGGGGTGAACAGGGGAAGGGGATGACCGTGCTGGGCCAGGTGGGCTGCGCGGGCCGCACTGTGCACTTAGTGCACTGGCCAGCATGCCTTTTTCTTTTATCTCTTTTCTGCTTTTGTTCTTTTCTTTTTGTATTTATTTTTAGTTGTTTTTTACAATTTAGTAAAATATGGAACTTGATCCATAATTGATATTGCACATGACCAGAGTGCCACAAAAAGAATTATACTTTTATAAACTCTTTTGCATTTTTGTTTTATTAAAAAGGCATTAAATCCCACTGGTTTGGCTACTGTTTGAATTGTTGGATTTATTTTATTGCTTAATAAATCCCCAAAACCATATGGATGTGATCCACTGATTTTTAGGCATTTTACAAAATTTCTTTCACAATTTTTGAACAAAGTTTTATTTCCACTTATTTTCAATATTCATCAAAAGGCATTTTTAGTTTGAGTTGATCCAAGGTGATCAAAGCATGATTAACATCAGTGATTAGCAACAGTAATCTTCATTATCAAAAGTGTTATTGTTCCATAACACTGAGGGTGTTACAAAACCCATCTCTGATCAAAGCCTAGCCTTCCCATAATGGCTTTCAAAAACACCCACTCAACTCGATCATATGCTTTATGCATGTATAATTTGACCGCACAAGTCCCCACTTTACCTTTCTTCCTCTTCATTGTATGCAGACACTCATAAGCCACAATTACACTATCAGTAATTATCCTCCTGGGGACAAAAGCACTTTGTGTCTCACAGATTATATCAGGTAAAAAAACCTTCAGTCTATTAGCAAACAACGTTGCCACCACTTTGTAGACCACATTACATAAGCTAATAGGCTGAATTGGCTAATTCTCTCTGGTTTCTCAGTTTTTGGTATCAACACGACCGTGGTCATATTCCAATCCTCCGGGATCACACCCGAGTTCACTGCCTGCAAAACCTCATTCACCAAATCACTCCCAATTATATGCCAAAAATTCTTAAAGAAAATCGCATGAAGGCCATCCGGGCCAGGGGCCTTTAGGTCACCAATAATGAATAGCGCCTTTTTCACCTCTTCCGGAGTGTACGGGGCCAACAGTGCCTCGTTCATATAACATGCGACTTTCGGTTTCACTTTATTAATCACATCAAGATTTACTGCATCAACCTCCGCAGTGAAGAGGTTCTGAAAGTAAGCATCAATTAAACCACTCATAGAGACATTATCATCCTTCCATTGTCCGAAATCATCCATCAAACGCCTTATATGATTTCTTCTTTTACGAGCAGTAGCAAAGTTATTAAAGAAGCTGGTGTTACGGTCACCATTCTTCAACCAATTCGCTCGGCTCCTTTGGACCCAGTAAATTTCCTCCTTCTCTAGATTTTCTTCGATTTCAATTACCAATTGCCTTTGCATATCTGTCGCCTCATCAGTGAGGGAGCCCGACCGCAAAGCTTCCAACTCCTTTAATTTCTTCAGCTTCTGTTGAGGCGATTTAAGGGTCTCACGATCCCAGCAATGGAGCTCACAATGAACTGACGCCAAACGGTCCGCTAACCGTTCCATCGGCGGAGTCCTCTCCCAGGCTGTCGTGACCCTTTCCTGTAAGTCATCCTCTTTTAACCATCTAGCTTCAAAAAATTTGTGAGAGTAGCCATATCCCGTCCCTGGATTCACATCACCCTCCAAGTATAAGATGAGAGGCCTATGATCTGACTTGGTATGGGATCCGTTGTTGAGCACAGCACCTGGGAATAGATTATGAAACCCACCATTACAACACGCCCGATCTAACCTCTCACGCAGTCTTCGCCTCCTCCACGTGAATTGGTCTCCGAAGAACCCCATATCTTCTAGTTCACAGTCGACAAGTGTTGGAAATATGCCCTAGAGGCAATAATAAAATGTTATTATATATATTTCCACGTTCGTAATTAATGTTTATACTTCTTTGCTATAATTGCAATGACCCTGACTATGAGATTCAGAAGAAAACTCACTTGCATGTGTGGAAATGTAAACACCAAGAGTTCCTGGTTTAGCCTCTAAGACCAGCTCATGTGCTAACTGATGATTACGTTTTCTTAATCATGGACATTGTTCTTGTAACAAGGATGTCAGTAGCAATGGGAACATATTGTTAGCAGAACAATGATGTTGAACCGACCCCAGTATTGAATGATATACTTAGAGATCACATCGTAACTACGTTATAAGTCATATCATGAAATGTTATCATATACGTAATTCCTTAGACCATGAGAGTATCGAGTTGCTTCACACAGGAAGACATGCTTTGGTTCTTAGATGAATCCTCCCGTAAATGGGAAGTAGTAAAATAAGTTCTGGGTATGTCAGATGGTGTGGCTAGTGACTGTGATAGTTCAAGAATGGGATTTGCTCCTTCACGATGAAGAGATATTGACTTTGGGCCCACTCGGTATGACGGTATCCATTCTAGTCTGGCCAGACGCATTGTGATTTAATCACGGGGATACCGGAATACAATAACGAGAAATAGAGATAAACGAGCAAAGAGGATAACAAGTGGCTTGTGTTCAAGAAGTTGTTACACATGGGTGCCAAACATCTCTCCTCTAACTTTGTCATATATCACGAAGCAAAGGGAATGGTACATGACTAAACATAAAGGTTCACTCGAAGTTTATTCGTGTATGTGCGGGAGTCAACATGGGTGTCCATGGCTCCGCTGTTGATTATTGGCTATTGACAAAAGGCTGTTGACCTATGTCCGGAAGATGTTCTAAGTCATGTACGCATTATACCGAACCTATTGGGTCACACACTTAACGAGTAGTAATCTGTTAGAGAACTAGGAGATGAAAAGAGAAAGGGTACCGGAATTGTTTCGGGTGGAACCGGAAGTGTTTCCGGGTAGCACTAGAAGTGTTCTAGGTGGTGCCGAATGGTTTTAGAATATTTGAGAACGGTCTCGAATGATTCCGGAACATTCAAGAAGAGTCTTGAAGTGGTAACAAGACATCCGTGATAGTCTCGGAAGGTTTTGCAACATTCGGTAATAGTTGTGGAAAGGTTACGAAACATCGGGAAATTGTTTCGGGACTTCTAGAAATGTTCCGAGAGGTTTCGGAATGTTCCCGGGAGCTTATGGAAGTATCCGGAGGGTTAAGGAACTCTCCAAACTGCGGAAACCGACGTTAGACCAAGTAGGAAGGTCCACAAGGTCGTGACTTGGAAGGAAAAGGACTTTCCTTGAGTCCAAGGACCAGACGCCAGGGTCCCTGGCGTTTTGGACCAGGACGCCGGGGTCCGTGGCGTTTCGGCGGGGAATCCGTGTTGGACTCCTCCTGGTGGCCAAAACCGACTTTGGGGAGAACCCTCGCCCAAGTTGCGACCCCAGGCTTCCACCTATATATTCGGGGGCAGGGGTAGCCCCAAAAACACACCAGAAAAGCCCCAAGGCTGCCCCAGCTAAATCCCACGCGCCTCTAATTCTCTTCGGGCTAGATCGTTCTAGTCCGGACGCCGCTAGGCTCTTCTCCCTCTAGCTTCTCTCGGTGGCGTTCTTCTCTGGACGGCGGAGCGCTGCTGGATTGCTACATCGGGATGTGTGGATACCGGTAGAGGGATCATACCTTTGATCCTTCTTCGAGGTCCTTCTTCTTCCTCGGAGATCATGTTCGAGAGACTTGTTCGTGGGACTTGATCGGGACAGATCGCGGGACGGTTCGCGGGACAGATCGCGGGACGGATCGTGGAACGGTACGCGGGATCGATATCCTCGCGGTTGGGAGGTCATTGAAATTCCTAGCTGCGGGGATCTGCACCAACGGTCTTCACCAACTCTACTTCCGCTACATTGGTTGGTGAGCCATGACCTAAAACCTTGTATGCAATCTTCTTGGATGATCTTGGGTTCTTGCTTCGTAGGCCGAAATTTTTTGTTTTCTACTACGTTTCCCAACAGTGGTATCATGAGCGATCCTTGATTAGATGCATGTTTAGGTCTAGATCATATGTGTGATATGAGGCATTGATTTTCTTGTTGCTTCCCTGTCATGTGATTTTTTCTATGCTTGATGGCAAGTTGAGATTTTGCTACAAGGATTGAGTTTTCCATCGATCCCTCTATGCTGCTTTCAGTATGCTGGTTGCCTTGATCATGGTCTACATCAAACTCCTTGGATCTCATCTTAATCTCGCAATAGAAGATTTAACATGGAGGGGCTTGTGGATTTTATGAACTCAAATCCACACGGGGGTCACGCGTTGAACGAAGTTTTGCTTGTGGCATTAGTTGCTACACGCACCCCGAACGTTAAACTAGCAACATTGAAGTATCGTGTTTGGTTTGTTTAGGGGACAACGTTTGCCTGTAACCTGCTAATCAACCACGATAAAATTTTCAACAACCCGTGTAGATAGCGATCTAACTTGTTTTTGCAGAGTATGCATGTGATGTGGTATAGCCTTCAAGATTTGCAATGTGTTTGTATGAGATGCTATATGATGTAATATTTATTCGCGACCTGCGTGTCGTGGTACGGCATGATGACTGGAGTCATATGATTGTCACTTAATTATGGCATGCGTGACAGAACTGTTTATTAGCTCGAGGCAAAGCAATAGACAGATGCAAGGTGATGATCTACGATGCGGAGGTGGACCCCGACGCACATGCCGGAAGCCGTGGTGATGGTCCCGGCGCCAAGGACAAAGTTGGTGGACACGGTGACTTCAACCACGACGACGTGAAGACAATGAAGACTTCACGAAGCAAAGGGCTATACTATATCACATATTTTTATGAACTGCCTGTGATGTTTATCCCTTTGATGCACCCTTGTTTGATGCGCAGTAGTCGTGTTTTATTAGGGTGATCTCTCGCAAAACAATATCAAGTTGATAGTGTTCTTCCAACTGTAGCACTTTCTATACTATGTTTCACACCGGAGCAGGTCATGTCACATGGGTGCACAGGGTGTGACGCATAAAAGGCGAGTGTGTTAAAAGAACACACAGCACATTACACTTGGTTGTCTTGACGGTTTGGATAAAAGTTTGCTACCGGACCCGCCCATCGAAAGATGAACAAGAATCACATGTGTTGTGATTGGCAAGTTGGCCTACCGGTCCAGTCTAAGTCATCAGTGATGTCACATCAATGGCGGACGATTGGGTCGGATCTTGAATCACTCTAGCATCAATTACGAGAGATATTGATCTGAGTGGGAGCGCACTTAGTAATTAAATTGATTAATCACAAGTGCAACTTAATTATGAACAAAGTCTTAGTATTTGCATTATCGTTGTAGAATAATGGCTCGCGTTACCACCTTCCCAATTGTTTTTGATTAACTGTATTATCTGGTAAAAGCTTTACGATTGGTACCGTATTGTGAGGACTATCCTCAATAGTGCCGAGAAGGACCATGTCCTATCGCAAATTTTTGATGCTCTCCCGCTGATGCTATGGATGATGTGACACACGTCCATAATCCAAAATGCTAGAATTCCACCACAGCTAAGTGCATTGTCCTCACCACCATGAAACCCGAACTTTGAAACGTTTGGGATAGTTATGTTATATTCATGGAACTGAAAAATTGTTTTCAGTAGTAAGACAATTAATGTTGGATATAATATATCTAGTACAATGTATGATTGTAAGCATTAGTGAAAATGTTCACTGTGCTCTAAACAAAACTGATAAGTGTGGGATCCAGAAGAACACCGATCATATGATGATGAGAATTAAGGGAAAGGAAGTCCAAAGGATGTTAGTAAGACTCATACGCCGGAAAGTCCATGGCCTGCGCCACCCTTGATCATGTGTGATTTTCTGTGAGTAGGAGTGACATTGGAAATAGAACTATGATACGTATAAAGGCAAAACGAAAGAAGACTGGAATATCCAGCTCAGAAATGAAAGTCATACAGAGTTATAGATGAATTCATTGCTGGTCAAGAGATGTAATTCTTGGGAATCATGATTAAGCAGTTAATTATGGATTCTGTATATTGTGATTAAACTGTTGATCATCGGAATATCACTTCAATTGCATACCGTTGCAAGTTGATGCAAGAAATACTATGGCTTTTATGACTAGCTAATGATGAGTTTTGACACGCTCGGGAACACGGTAAAAGGTTTACTATACCGTGTGTTGACTCTATGATTATCTTCATAATTCATTTTAGAGTTGAGTAAATTGTTACTACACTTTAGCCTTGTTGCAAAACATCATTTTGAATCATGTTTGTTGCAAGAGAGTTGTTCAAAGCTATGAATAACGTAAAGGCCATACTTCCATTATGAATAGGTTGTATGTTATGAATCTTGATAATAATATTAAACATCCATAATACTGACGCTAAACGTTGCAAGACTGACAGAAATACCACATAGATGTGGCACTGCCGTTTATCACAAGTGACATAACATGCATGAAGAATTTCCATAAGTGATGGACTTTCGAGTCATATGATTATGAATCACTTGACGCTTGCGATCTTTGTCTCAAAGTAATGTGACTAAAACACCATTGATAGGCCATACATGAACGGGCAACTAAACCATTGGTAATCATACATGATGATGTGTGTAGTCCAATAAGTGTAGTTGTGTGCAGTGGATTCCCTATCTTCACTCATGAGTTGAAGTAGATATGTGGATATCTGTTCAATAGATACATACGTCTGAAATCTTTGAAATGTTCAAGGAATTTTAGAGTGAAATAGAAATTCATTGTAACGAGAAAATAAAGCTTCTGCAAATTAGATTGTAGAAAGCAATATTTGAGTTACAAGTTTAGCGAACGTCTGATGAGTTGTGAAGAAGTGTCATAACTTGCGTCTCCCGGAACACCACTATGAGTAAAGTGTTCGAGAGATGTAATCAAGCCATGTATGACACGGTAAGATCAAATGTGACATTTATCAATTTGCCATTATACTTATTAAAGTTATGCGTTAGAGACTACGGCTTTTACACTGAAAAGAGCACCATCAAATCTGTTGAAATGACACCATATTAGATGTGGAATGGAAGTGTTAAAACCATATTGTCTTTTCTTAAAATTTGGGTATATGAGACATGTGTTTGACATGCTCAAAACTCCAAATCAGATAAGTGCTTTGTTAAGGTTATTCCAAAAGGTTTGGTATTCCTCTATCACTACACAAAAGCAAAACTGTTTGCAGTTAAGAACAATGTGTTTGGAAGAAAATAGTTTCTTGCAAAAGAGTGAGTGGGAGGACAGTGCAACTTGTTAAAGATTGTTGAATCTTCAGAGAAGTGCGCAGTTGAACCACACAGGTTAGACAAAACTCGTACAAACATTCATGATATGTAAAACGAGATATTGTTGTTCGACAATGATAAACCTGTGATATACAAAGAAGCGTTGATGGGCCCTGACTCCGGGATTTGGCTAAATGCCAAATAAATCCGAGATAGTATCCATGGAAGTAAGTCAAGTTTTGAACTTGGTAGACCCTCCGAAAGACTAAAAGTCTGAAGAATATATATATGGATCTATAAATTGATTCGGATGAAATTGTTTTATCCATAAAGCTCAACTTGTTGGAAAATTGTTTTCTAGCAAGTTCAAAGGTTGACTACGGCGAAATAGTTTCGACTGTAGAGATGCTTTAGTCAGTTCGGGTTATATTAGCAATTACTACATATCTCATTTATAGGATATGGTATAATGAACGTCAAAACAAAGTTCCTACACGGAAATATAACAAAGGATGTATATGTGATACGACCGGAATGTTTTGTCGATTCAAAGGATGCTAAATTGGATGCAAGCCTTGGATATCCAGTGATGGACTGAAGCTAGCACAATGGAGTTGGAATTTTCGTTATGATGAAATTGCCAAAAGAGTTTTTTTTCATCGGGAATAAACGAAGATGCTTGAATGTTCAAGAAAGTAAGTGGGAGCTGAATGATATTTCTAAAACCTTATGTAGATGACATATTGTTGATTGGAAATGATATAAATTTCTTGACACGAATAAGGACTTCATTGGAAATAGTTTTCATTTGAAGAACTTGGGCTAATATAGCATTAGTATTGAGCACAGTGATCTATGCAGATAGTAAGTGCCTGATCATGCTAAAGCCAACATTACATGTTGACATGATACTAAAGTAGTTTAGTATGAATACGCCAAGAAGGATGTTCTTGCCGAGGTCACACTGAAAAGTTGTTTGCGGAAATCGGTGTTCATGAACACAGATAAGCAAAAACACGTGAATTGAATTTCACTCACCTATGTGTTTGGATTAATCATGTACACCATAATATGTAAAACAACCAGATATGTCCAGTGCTCCAAAAGGTTGTGAGCAAGATACCAAAGTGATCAATATGTTGATCATTGGACAAACAGTGAAAAGTTAAACTTATGATAGATAAGATATGTTTCTCGGAAAATGGAGATAATGAAGAGCTCGTTGTAACAAGTTACACCAGCTGAGTTTTGATGTAAACAGTTACACCAATTCAGTCTTCATACTTACTCCGACCGATTTTCAATTTTAATTGGGATTATGTGTTTCACACATAAGGGTGGCACAGTATGGAGGAACTGTGTTAAGTTAGATATTGTGGCGAATTCTATAACAGAGGCTAAGTATATTGTTGCTTAAAGAAGTAACAAGGGAGGGTATTTTGAATCATCAGTTCATTTATGAACATGGTATGGTTTCCAAGATGCTTGAAGCTCATGGAACATTGATGAATGATTTCATGACTTATTCTAAAGGAACCAAGGTCCTGCCAAATGATTCAAACATATACAAAGCTAAACTGATAAAATTAGTGACTTTTATGATAGCGTGAAAACGCGAAGATATGCAAGATACAAACGGGCCTGAAACGTCAGATCCGATGATGAAGTCTATACCACAAATGAAGCATGTATTACACCGGTATGCCATAGGTGTAAGGTGCTCAAGCACTGATAATATTATTGACTCTAGTGCAAGTGGGAGACTGTTGGAAATATGCCCTAGAGGCAATAATAAAATGTTATTATATATATTTCCACGTTCGTAATTAATGTTTATATTTCTGTGCTATAATTGCAATGACCCTGACTATGAGATTCAGAAGAAAACTCACTTGCATGTGTGGAAATGTAAACACCAAGAGTTCCTGGTTTAGCCTCTAAGACCAGCTCATGTGCTAACTGATGATTACGTTTTCTTAATCATGGACATTGTTCTTGTAACAAGGATGTCAGTAGCAATGGGAACATATTGTTAGCAGAACAATGATGTTGAACCGACCCCAGTATTGAATGATATACTTAGAGATCACATCGTAACTACGTTATAAGTCATATCATGAAATGTTATCATACACGTAATTCCTTAGACCATGAGAGTATCGAGTTGCTTCACACAGGAAGACATGCTTTGGTTCTTAGATGAATCCTCCCGTAAATGGGAAGTAGTAAAATAAGTTCTGGGTATGTCAGATGGTGTGTCTAGTGACTGTGATAGTTCAAGAATGGGATTTGCTCCTTCACGATGAAGAGATATTGACTTTGGGCCCACTCGGTATGACGGTATCCATTCTAGTCTGGCCAGACGCATTGTGATTTAATCACGGGGATACCGGAATACAATAACGAGAAATAGAGACAAACGAGCAAAGAGGATAACAAGTGGCTTGTGTTCAAGAAGTTGTTACACATGGGTTCCAAACATCTCTCCTCTAACTTTGTCATATATCACGAAGCAAAGGGAATGGTACATGACTAAACATAAAGGTTCACTCGAAGTTTATTCGTGTATGTGCGGGAGTCAACATGGGTGTCCATGGCTCCGCTGTTGATTATTGGCTATTGACAAAAGGCTGTTGACCTATGTCCGGAAGATGTTCTGAGTCATGTCCGCATTATACCGAACCTATTGGGTCACACACTTAACGAGTAGTAATCTGTTAGAGAACTAGGAGATGAAAAGAGAAAGGGTACCGGAATTGTTTCGGGTGGAACCGGAAGTGTTTTCGGGTAGCACTAGAAGTGTTCTAGGTGGTGCCGAATGGTTTTAGAATATTTGAGAACGGTCTCGAATGATTCCGGAACATTCAAGAAGAGTCTTGAAGTGGTAACAAGACATCCGTGATAGTCTCGGAAGGTTTTGCAACATTCGGTAATAGTTGTGGAAAGGTTATGAAACATCGGGAAATTGTTTCGGGACTTCTAGAAATGTTCCGAGAGGTTTCGGAAGGTTCCCGGGAGCTTATGGAAGTATCCGGAGGGTTAAGGAACTCTCCAAACCGCGGAAACCGATGTTAGACCAAGTAGGAAGGTCCACAAGGTCGTAACTAGGAAGGAAAAGGACTTTCCTTGAGTCCAAGGCCCAGACGCCAGGGTCCCTGGCGTTTTGGACCAGGACGCCGGGGTCCGCGGCGTTTCGGCGGGGAATCCATGTTGGACTCCTCCTGGTGGCTGTAACACCCTCAGAATCAGTAACAGTAATCACTACAGTGATTCCACTGTTAGTGATCATTACTGTTGATGATCAAGCCATGATCACCTTTGATCAAAGCTCTGTCAATTTCCAACCCAGATAAAATTTTCAAATTGGGTAAATTATTAATTCTCTCCAAGACTTGTGGATGCATGTCCATCACCCTGATCATGGTTAAGCCAAATCCCCCTAGTCATTTGAATGATCCCAAGGCCATGATGATGATGGAACCAATGTTGGGGGATTATCCCGATTGTTTTGGAAATTAATATACAAATGGAAATCATAGTTAAACCAAAGTTAATGAAACATATTAAATAAAATGCCTAGCAATCTTAGGCCATGATAATATAGCAATGGTTGTTTTATTAAAATGGTATAGGAATAATATTTAAAATAAAAACAATAGATAGTAATTATTAAATTGCCATGGAATAAAATAAACAAGTGCAAATTTTAAATGTACTAAAAATTGGTGAACCAATTTTATAAACTGCCTAAATATCAGTAGGCTTTATTACAAATGAATTGGGATTTTATTACCATGTTTAAAAATGTTAAACAAATAAAAACAGTGTCAAATTAGTGGCATTTAATCCATTTTAAATATAACAAAAATGCTAATGATTTTATATGAGTCCCAAACTCTTTATAGCAGTATATTAAATTGCAAATGAAATTATGGAGCAAGTCTCATATGTAACAAAAACCATTTGTTGAACAAATAAAATAGAAACATAAAAGAATAAATAAAAGATAAATAAAAGAAAAAGGGAAAAACCTAATCTAACGCCTGGGGCAACAGCCCACCAGGCCCAGCCCCCTCTCTCTCTTCCCTCTCCCCTGTTTCCCCACCTGCCCCCCCACCCCGTACGTGCTCAGGGGACATGGCCATGGCCACTGCCTGGCCGGCCCCCTCTCACCTGCTCCCTCCCCTCCTCCACCTTCTCCCCGAGGCGATAAGGGCGACACCCAACTACCCCTGGAAACCCTAGCGCCCCGTGCCCTTCCCTTCTCCATTCTCGCGACGTTCGCCCTCCTGTTCCTCCCGTCTCGCCGAGACCGCTATGGCCGCGCCGTCGCGGTTGTCGCGGCCGAAAGCCGCCACAGGACGCGCCAGCATGTCCACGCGCTGCTCCATCGTCATCCTCGTCTCCCCAAGCTGGCAGTCATCGCCGAGATGCCGTATGCGCCACGAATCGGGCCTCCTCTTCGCCACGACCGTCGTCGTTCATCGCCGTGGTTCACCGACGCCGGAGCCTCCCCAAGCTCGCCGCGACGCCCGGTGGCCTCGCTGTGAGCCCCTCCCTCTTTTTCCCCTCGTCGCACCCGAGTTCTTGCTCTGGACGTAGCTCCCCATCGCACCGTTCTCTGGCCGCCATTTGTTCTCGCCGGGGTCGTCGAATAGGCTGCCCTCTTCGTCCGTGACGAGCACCAGTGCCTGTGCGCCCCCGCGTGCATTCGATTCCCCCTTCGCCTGCGATTTGGTCGCCGGAACGCGCCTCCGGTGGGTCGCCCGCCGTGCCATGGCTCGCCGCCGGCGGGTGCTTGGCCGGCCTGTGGCTAACAAGCCACTAACCCCCCCCCCCATGTATTAACTTAAACAGAGATACCCCCCTGTGCAAATGACCTGTGGGCCCGAGGCCATAAACTTAGATTAAAAGAATTGTTACTGCCCTGGAGACAATGACATGTGGGTCCAGCACTTTAATTAACCCTCCTGGCTTAATTACATTGTTAATTATTAGATGTCTCTGTGACATGTGGGACCCCATTGTCATGTGATTAAATATAATGGGTTCTATTAACTGTGGGTATGACATGTGGGCCCTGGCTTTATTTTTATTAAATTAAATGGATTATAAATACTGTGAGGCTGACAGGTGGGTCCCTTCTGTCAGTTTGACCAGTCAACCCACTGTTGTGGATAATGTTGCATTTAAATAATAGAAGAAATTCCAGAAATGATTTAACTTGATTAAATCTTAGAAAAATAATATCTTTTAAACCGTGGCTCCGATAGAAAAACTTTATACATGAAAGTTGCTCAGAAAAATATAACGAATACGGATACGCTATCCGTATGTCTACCACCCCCCTCTAACGTACCGAACATCGACATTCCCCCCTTCGGGCGGTCTGTCGATAATTCCCAGTACCGATATACGTTGCCCGGATGAATTTATTTCGAACACGAAAGTTGTTCGGAATAGATCAACTAACCCGGATACACAACCCACACGCGTGTCGGATGTCCACGACACCTTCGGCTTGATCCTTCCCCCCCTCCGGACACCTTGTCCGATAATCACCCGGAGCTGGCCGTTCATCCCCGGATGAATTTCCGTTTCGAGCAATGTGCATTGCACTGCGTTAGAACCCCGTTTACAATTCATCTGTTATGTCTTGCATTTGTATTGCTATTATTGTTGTGTATTTATTGTTTCTTCCCCCCCTTAATCTCCAGTAGACCCCGCTGCTGCCGTCGACTACCCCGATGCTGAGTACGACTACTTCGTCGACGACCGTACCGCTACTACCGAGCTTACAGGCAAGCAGAGCCATTCTCTTCCCCAGATATCGCCTATCTTTCCATATATTTCTTGCACTAGGCATTGTTACTGCTGCTGCTACGATTACAATCCTATTCAATTGCATAGCCTGTTTTTGTCGCCCCTTGATGTACCTTCCTTTAATCCTATGCTGCCTATTGTTACTTATGCATTATTCAGCAGTGAACCCTGCGCATTGTTAGCTTGGTTTAGAATAGAGGGTCGTGATCACTTTGGGAGTGATCGCAGAAACGATATATTACCACTGCAACAGGTACGGATCAATGCAGACGCCCTAGGGAACCTACAACGGAGAGACACTGCCGAGTCGCTTCGAGTTTGGCTTACGAGTGGAATGGACTCGTATTTCACTCTCGTCGGCTCAGTAGCGTAGCATCACCGGGATGATATGAGGGTTACCTCTTTAGTTCATTCCGCTGATGTCTCTGTCAAACCTCTTTAAGTGCGCCATCGAGGGTGATACCTCGTGGTTTCACTTGATGGTAGGGACTCGAACCAACTGGTGTCCTTAAAGGTAAGAAGTCGGGCGACCCAACGGTGCCCGCGAGTGGTATTGCGACGGGACGACAGGGAGTGTACGACCAGTGTAACGGTGTGCTTGGCCCCTGATCATTGGCCGCGAGAGTTACCAAACCACGAAAGTCGAGCTCCTCCAGGAGCACACGCGAGACAAGGTAAGGAGACGGTTTACCTTGTTGGTAACCGCAGTGACTTGGTGGGACGACAGGGCAGGCACCGATGTACTGGTGGTCCTGGCTGTTGTCGTTGTCCGCGGGTCAGTTAAGTCGAGGCAACGATAACGGTTGTCTCGCAGGTTAATAAAATGCTAAATGGTTCAGTGAATGTCTTGAGTTGGCTATATGCCATGTACGCACTACCTACCCGTGGGAATTACGAGTTATGGGCTCCTCTGCTTCGTAGTGTCGTCCGAGGACTCTTCAGACGTCAGCAGTACCGCGGCCTGCGCCGGGAAGTGGTGTTGTCTTATTTGCTCGCGTGGTGGTGTCTTATTTGGTTTTGCTTTAACTTCACCGGCCAGCCTCGCACCGTGCAGGAGTACGTCGGGGTTAGGGTCCAAAGCCCCACGTACATAGGATATAGTCCGGCGGATGACCTCTCTGTTGAGTTTGAAAGATGGGCTATGAAGTGTCGGATAGCCTCGGTGGAGCGTTCCCTAACAAGGTTCCCGCCACCCTGGAGATCCGTGTGTGTAGCGTAACACAAGTGCACCCCTGCAGGGAAGATTAATCTATTCGAATAGCCGTGTCCACGGTAACAGGACGCTTTATGCTGAAGCTAGATCTTACCACTACAAACTATTATTATTAAACTGTATGGTTCCGGGTTTTCTTCCTCCCGGGGATGTCGAGGAGGTGAACTCGGAGGCATTGTTAATTATTACAACTTATTATTATACAATGCTGCAGCAACTTCTGCTGCATTGTTACTTTATGCTTTATATAAACTGTTGGCTGATTCTTATCTCATGCTGCAAGACATCGTCGGAAGATGCTAGTCTTCGATAGGCCTAGCTTCTTACCCTTGCTCTGGATTTCTGTCTTTGAGTCCACTATATACAGCCTCTTCTTTCCGTTGATACAATGCATAATGCTTAGTAGCGGACGTAAGACTCGCGGGTATACTAGATACTCACCTGCTTTATTTCCTTTACTGTTTTGCCTGATCGGCCGCTGCAGTCGACGTTGGAGTCCAGGAGCAGGAGATCCCCGATGTCGACCACCGCAACGTGAAGATCCCCGATGTCTTCTACGACGTCGAGTTCCCCGTTGACCAGGAGTAGCTTGGAGGTTCCCAGGCAGGAGGCCTCGCCTTTTCGATCGTTGTTGTTTATGTGCTAGCCTTCTTAAGGCAACCTTGTATCCATGTGTCTGTACTCAGATACTTTTGCTTCCGCTGACCTTGTGCTCTCGAGCTGTTGTATTCGAGCCCTCGTGGCCCCTGGCTTGTATTAAACAGTTTGTATTATTTTATTTGTAGAGTTGTGTTGTGATATCTCACCGTGAGTCCCTGATCTCGATCGTGTACCTTGCGTGTATGATTACTGTACACGGCTTGATTTTGGGGGCTTCACAGTGGCCAAAACCGACTTTGGGGAGAACCCTCGCCCAAGTTGCGACCCCAGGCTTCCACCTATATATTCGGGGGCAGGGGTAGCCCCAAAAACACACCAGAAAAGCCCCAAGGCTGCCCCAGCTAAATCCCACGCGCCTCTAATTCTCTTCGGGCTAGAACGTTCTAGTCCGGACGCCGCTAGGCTCTTCTCCCTCTAGCTTCTCTCTGTGGCGTTCTTCTCTGGACGGCGGAGCGCTGCTGGATTGCTACATCGGGATGTGTGGATACCGGTAGAGGGATCATACCTTTGATCCTTCTTCGAGGTCCTTCTTCTTCCTCGGAGATCATGTTCGAGGGACTTGTTCGTGGGACTTGATCGGGACAGATCGCGGGACGGTTCGCGGGACAGATCGCGGGACGGATCGTGGAACGGTACGCGGGATCGATATCCTCGCGGTTGGGAGGTCATTGAAATTCCTAGCTGCGGGGATCTGCACCAACGGTCTTCACCAACTCTACTTCCGCTACATTGGTTGGTGAGCCATGACCTAAAACCTTGTATGCAATATTCTTGGATGATCTTGGTTTCTTGCTTCGTAGGCCGAAATTTTTGTTTTCTACTACGTTTCCCAACAACAAGGGCGTCACGGAACTCTTGCATCATACGAGTGGGTCTCGGGGCCCTTCCTTCTCATGTGAATAGAGAATTTCATTGAAATCCCATAAAATCACCCATGGCAAATTTGATTGACTATGTAAGTTCCTCATGTATCCCCACGAGAGATGTTTATCTTCCCACTTCGGTTCCCCATAGAAACCTGTAAGTCTCCAGGAATCTGCACCGGAGTCCACCTTTACATCAATGAATTTTTTCAATTTATCTAGTAACTCAATCACCATCTCCCGCTTCCAAAAGAGAACCAGTCCACCACTAGCTCCTGCACTTTCAAACACTTTCATTGAGTCCATACACAATTTCCTCCTCAATTTTTCTGCTTTTACTATATTCAGATGTGTTTCAGACAAGAACACCACATTCTTTTTCGAAACGGTGGCAAAAGCTTTGCCACATCTATTAAATAAGAAGAAGAGAGTTGCTCAGTTAATTAACGGAAAACCGAGCGAAAACCGATACAAATTAGCCACATGTGAACTACTCACAGTGCATGCATACCCGTACACACATAAACAACCCGATAGCCATACTCAACACGCGATGACCCTCAACCCATACACTGCTACAACACAAAGAAATCCACAACAAAAAGACCTCGGTTGAATACCACGGGCACCCCCAACTCCATGAGCACATGCCAAGCCAAAAGGACACCCCAAGAGATAGATGACCTATCATCAAGCAGCTGCAGACGCCTTCCCTGTGGCGTTACACTTTTTTACTTTTGCCCTTGAGAGCCTCCTCCACAATCCTCTTGCCAGATCCAGGGCTAACCCTCTCCAAACGTTTGAGCAAGCTCTGAATCTCTAACTCGAAGAGAAACTCATTAAACTTGTCACACGCGGCTGCCAACCCAAAGGTCGCGTGCGATTGGGTGGTCGCGGCGTTGGATCCTCCATGATCCACATGGGCGAGTGATTGACAGGGCTGCGAAGGATCGGGCGCCAACACACCAGCCTCCTCAATATCACCAACCAAATGTACCACCGACACGAAGGATTCACCCATCTCCAGCTGCTCACATGACTTCATCGCCTCATTAGCCTCAACACCCACAGACGTCATCGGATCAACAGCCAGAGGTGAGAGAGCAATATCAGCATCCAAACCTCCACGGTCCACAAAGGAGAGCGGTTGACTGGGCTCCAACAACAACGGCGAGGGAGAAGACGACATCGCCAAGGCCAAGGCACCTCCAAGCGTCCCCAACTCCTTAGGAAGCACCATCGAAATAGGGGGAGTGGACTCCCCACAAAGCTTCTGCAACTCAGGCATAATCTTTAGCACCGGAGCGACGATCTCGATACTCTCAGAATCAATCGACACAACGGGCAGCGGCGACATGCAAGGAGTAGCACGAGGAGAAAAGTCTACATACATGCTTGCTTCTCCATCGGCAGAACCAACCTGGATCTCGGGCAACAAGGATACGGCGGGCACAACCTGGAGTTTAGAGCGGCCTCCACACTCTTCACACGCGCAAAACACTCACGAAGCTCAGTGCGGAGGAGCTCAGCTTGCTCTGCGATAAGCTGGGCCGGTCCGACCTGCATCTCTGGGGTGACCGGGGCAATAACACCTGGCCAAGCCATGGCAACGGGTGGCACCAGCGCGTGCTTCTATGGAGGGAGCAGGGGCCAACCCCTACCAGCACCGAAATGGGTTGTCGCATGCCGAGGCTGAGGTGGAACTGGAGCGGGTAGGGGAAGGGGCGGTGGAGGGACGAAGACGAGGCACGACAAAGAGCTCAACGGCTTCTAGTGATTGTTGCATCCACGAGCGCGGTGCCCATATTGTAGGCACCGAAAGCAGCGGAGGGACTCACGACAGGTGGCCGCCTTGTGTCCGGGAACGAGGCAACGACAGCACCGGCCATAGAGCCACGATGGGATGACGGTCTTCAAAGGCTGCAACTCCAAGGTCAAGCGGCGCGGCCTCGGACAACACGAACTACGGCGGGGAAACACCTCTTGCCATCCCCCGCAACCCTCCGACACATGCACCACGCCGGACTGAGCAACGGCCGGAGACGAGCCCTTGGCAGTAAGCGGCGCCATTGGAGCCAGGACCTCATCAGGAGGGCGGATGCAAGCCATACAACCTCCAATCGTCAGGTCGGCCTTGCGGGAGGCCAGCACAGACGCGGCCAGTGCGGTGGCGGAGCTGTCGGGTGAAGTCAGAGCAGCCGACACGGGGAGCCTCGCGGGCGCGGGCGCAGACGCAGACTTGGCCGGCGGCACCCCCAGCACCCTCACGGACCTCTCACCCACCTGGGCAGGGCGGCAAAGCTCCGGCTGTGGCAGCGCAGATGGGAGCTCTGGTTCAGGAACGGATCGAGCAGCGGATGGGGGGTCCGGCAAGCCGCATGCCCTGCAGCCAGCAGGCGGTTCGGAGAGAGGCGGCGGCAGCGCGCCGGCTAGGGAGGAGCTCATCCCCTCCCTAGAGGGGTGGGAGGCGGAGAAGCTCGACGAAGGGGATACCGAGGGCGGAAGATCCGGGCGTCGCTGCCGCTCTCGCACACTTGTCGCGGGGTGGATTCAGCCAGTGTGAGGAGCAGAACGAGGGCGCGATGTTGCGGCCGCGGCAGACCCCCATGCTGCTACTGCTTTGCTCGGCTATGGCTGAACTGAACACCACATTCGACCCCCACTGCTTCTGGACATCCAGAAGTGCTCTGACTGCCGCGGCACTAGCCATACCACGACAATTCCACGCCAAGACTTTCATTACTCCCGGCAATCACCCACAAGGGGAGTCACCACAATCCACTTCGTGAAGAACTAAAACACCCGATCCTGTCAACCAGATCGGAACGGAGAAACAAATCTACTACTAGTATCCTGACAATACATAGTAGAGAGAGAAAGAAAACCAGTCACGGCCCTCACAGGAGCCGTCTAGGGACAAGAAACACCGGCGTACGCGCCACCGCCCGGGGGCGTCCGGCGGCGGGCCGGCTAAAACCTAGTCGCCTGATAATCGCCCCTTACAGGAAAAAACCCAAATTCATGGAAGATGAGCGAACGTCATAGGAGGAGGGATGGCAAGTGCGAACTGGTGAGGTGGCAACTCAACACGCGTACTAGGTTCGCGCTTCCCCTAAAAAAAAAGTTCGTGCTTGCCATGCCTCCCAGCGAATGTTAGCTCCCGATTGGGATCCTTATCTTTAACCCCTCAAGGTTTGGTTCACAATCTGCTGAAGTTGCTATTGATTAATTACTTGAACAAGATTTTATGTGGCCACACGGGCTATCTGGAATACAGGATATTCACAAGAACGGTTCATTACCTGTAGAGATATGTGGAACAATTACTAGAACTACATAGCACCAACTTCCTGTCGATTGATTAGCTTGTCAGAAATATAACTTCTACTGATTACATGAACACAGCATCAGTATAGAGTCGTGAGTACCTGTGGATAATCAGGTTTAAGAAATAAACACTATGGAAGAGGGAATAATTAACAAAACTCAGATATCTCCAGATTTTTCTTTTGCATTTCAGTCTGTTTCTAATATCGCAGCTACAAAAGCCTTACACCGTAGTTTAGTTTCCATACCACTTTGTTACCAAAATTCTGCTCTTGAAGGTAAGCAGTAACATCAACACTAACAAAATGAACACCATCGGTGTCATGAGTTAGTGACCTAAAGAATCGTATGAGCAATTCTCCTCCAATTCTGCAAAAAGATCAAGTAAGCTTTCCAAGGAAATATCATAGTCTCTGCCGACACTGTCACTGCCATCTTTCATTAAATGCAGTCTCGTCTATGTCTCTGTTTTCGAGTAATTGATCGTCCAAGGCGAACCCGTCGCACGGTGAGAGCATCTAGCAAGATATCCAGCGAGCACTCTACTGCCTCAGCTTGCTCGTCCAGTTTAAACGCGCTGAGCTCAGGCCGCATGTGCAATTCTGAGAGGAGACCAGCTGCGGCTGCCGCGGTGCAGGTACGATCCCATGCTGGCTGAGGTCTATTTTACGGAAATATATGTATCAGCAAAAGTAAGAGCATGAGACACAAACGAAACCACCGATACAGACAGAAAAAATGTTAAGTTTTTAGCTCACCGCAGTTTGTGCATCACTGAGGCGCTCAGCATAGACAGTGAGATACAGGGTATATCTTCCTCCCCCCATACTGCAGTCCATCTCTCCTATAAACCTCAGATATTAGGATCCACTTAGCCACTCCCTCCGTTTGGAAATAAGTGACGTGGTTTTAGTTCAAATGTCACTTATTTCCAACCAAGTCACTTATTTCCGAACGGAGATAATACTTGTCAATTTTAACATGTTTTAATATGAACTCATGCTTAACACTGATTTCAAGCTAGAGGTGCAAATTGGTGACCCTTAGGGTACCCTCTAACTCTAACCCTCTTTAGTTCAACCAAATGAATTAAATTTCTAAAATCACAGAATCTCGGCAGAATCTGCTTCCAGAGCTGAATCTGCTCTTGTCCGCTGGCTCACAGGATCTAGGGGGGCGCCCTAATGATACCTTGTGGTTTCCCCATGTCTAATGGGAGTACGCAATCACATGGAAGAAGGAAAAGGATTAAGCTTACCTGAATGGCCGAACTAGTTTGTTGTATGTAAACTAAGATTGCATCAATACAGGAACCAAGATTTTTTAGGAGGAAGTGGACACAAACTAACAGGAGTGAAGCACTGAATCGTACCTTCAGCCTTCTGTATAATGCAGCAGAATTACTCCAGGTACCATCAAGCAAAACCAAGTTAAGAGGTTCCTGTTGAACTCCCTATAATTTCAAGAGTTAACTCGGTACCATCTATGAATACATACCAACAGTTTAAGTCACAGAATACACGCTTAAAGAAAAGAAATACATACCACATCCTGAAGGCCAGCATTCATGCTAACACCATCAAATTTAAGATCATTGACAGACTTGGGGGTTGCACTCTTGTTTGGGTACAGAAATGAGACCTTCTCCTTTCCTGGAGGACAAATCAGAATGGAAATACAGAATGTAAATGTGAAATACACACGTCCAAATCAAGGGTAGACAGATCAACAGGGTTACTAGATTGATTGCTGAAGCAATCTTTTACGGAGCACAAGTAATTAAACAGGATAATTTCCCTACAAAGTAATTAAATAGGATCCACAAAACAATTCATTCCTAGTAAAATGATCCAAGCATTAATACTTGCAATCTGCATTGGTTTGTGTGAAACATCAACTTCTGAGGTTCTGTTCTGATCAATCGATGCAACTGGAACAAAGGATTCAGTTCAGCAACTATAAAGATTATCTGAAACATCCAGTGCATCGTCAGACTCACTCACAGTAACAAAAACAAAAACAAAAACAATAACCTAAGTGGAAACTGGAAACAGAGAAGGAACAACAACACCGCAGAGAATCCGATGCAAACAATACATTAATGGAATCACAAACAAAAGGTGGCCTTGGATACCAAAAGCAGCAAAAAATTAGGGCAGCTACTGTTTGCAGTGATTACTGTAGCATCCATCTATGTAAGGATGGACAAACAAGATTTATAGTCTCTCCCTGTCATTTCAAATAGACCTTAGAGCCCACAGCAAAGGAGGAGAGCCCAGCTGGCAGGCAGAAGCGCCCGACCTCGGATCCATACCAAACAGTCCATAGTACGCACATGAAGTTAATCAAAATAAACATAGCAAGTGAACCTATCTGAACAGACATGGTTACGGCCTCTCTCGTCCCAAGCAAGAATCCACATGCTTAGGTGGGTTTGAGATTACCTGAACGCTGGAATGCATCCCACATAATATCTTCATGCTCTTGGATGCCAAAGAGACACAGTGACGCAGCTTGGATGCCAAACACTTGCCAGAGTAGCTTTCCAGTGTTGTTTTGCCGCAAGAAGTCCTGAAAGAACAGATATGCTTGCACAATCAAAAGAAAGGACATGGCAGAAAATACAGCATAAAAACATTTGGACAGACCTTTGGATGCATGTATAGCCAGAATCTTATCCCCCTCCACAAATTGCAAGGCGCAAGTTTTGAGCACATACAATCTTCCATTGGTAGCCAGCACTACAATTTTGGAGGTCAACACATCATCAGGTAAACTCTTGGAATTAAGATGGTGAAAAGCAAATGTATGCATGACCAAGCTTCAGTTCAGTAAACCTAAAGCATTGAACCCAGATTGCTGCATTGTGTATATAATACTGAATTCCTTTTACAGAGACTCGTAGGCTACCTTCTGGCACAGATACCCCCTGCTTCCGAGCAGACGGCAACCAATCTGCCGGGCGGAGTAATACTGCAGCTTCTGGTCCGAGTCGGCGAGCGTCTGGTAGACTGCCCTGTGCTTCCTGTCCTCCACGTCCTTGAAATCGCCCTTCGGGGTTGAGAGAAAAATCAAGTCGTGAATTCACTAGCGTTCCCGTGGATTCAATTCCTGCTATGTCGAGCAAGGAACAGACATAACCTCTAGATCCGGTAGCCGGTAGGGGGCTCTGAAGAAAAGGCCGTTACCTTGAGCTTGGAGCCGACGCCGCCAAAGCGCATCTTCTCGCCGGCCACGAACTCCATCTCGAGCAGCTCGCGGACGACGGATGCCACCACGGACGGGAGGGGCGAGGAGGTGCCCCATCTCTGCCACTCCTCCGAGCTCACCTCGCCGCCGTCTCCGGCGCCGGCGGGCCCGGGGAGAGCTTCCTCCTCCGCCTCTTCGCCGGATGTCTCGGCGGAGAACGCCATGAGAGAGCGCGCGGGGGCGGGGCGGGGGCGCGCAGACGGGGGCGGAGGCGGAACTGGCGAGTGGGGAAGGAGGGTGGGGCGGGGGAGCGGGAGACGGCGGTGGAAGGCGAGGGCACGGATGGAGGCGGGAGGAGCCAGCATTGCCGCTCCTGTTTTTTATTGTCCCAAGTTCACAACACCGAAAACGAAATGGTGTCATTTTAGAAGAATTTTTCTTCCTCTTTTCTGATTAAGCTTCAATGATGTCACCCCAAAGTCCAAATGCAAATAAAGTACCACCAAAAAGAAATCTCAAACTTTTTTAACACGATACAAACACAGACCCTAATGCACATACATTCATTCTTATGAAGGCACACCTTACTTCTATAAACACGTTCGAGAGATTGAACCAATACATTATCTTAAGATTGACAAGTGGTCACAAACGCCTTTATAGTCTAGGGAACATGTTTTTTCATTGAACGCACGTCGCTGAAAATTTTAAAATAAATTCAGGAAAATGCGAGCACCGATAGCAAGTCTAAGACTTGAACTCGTGATGATACATTGACTCACTAAAGTTGATATAATGAAGTAGTATGCTTTGTTTTTATTTTCTTTCCTGCAACTCAAAAGAATTGGCAAGAGTCTTTTAAGTTCTTAGCTACATCTTCAATCCACGTGATGAACCGATCACATGCCTGCTTCCTTACATGATGATTAGTTGGGCCATGAAAAAAAATTGTTCAATGATCATTGCAATATCTCCACCTGCTCGAACTACTTTATCATTTAATGTCATTCTACGTTATACACATTTGTTTAAATGAGCGCATGCTCTATCCCTATAAGCATATCTAAAATATTAAGCTGACAGGTGATGATCCGCAAATATAGGGGATCACAATAGTCTTCGAGGAAAGTATTTTAACCTAAATTAAATTTATTAGTTTGACACAAAGAGAATCAAAGAATATTTATAAGCCTTACCAGTTGACTTATCAATTCAATCACGCCTAGAGATATATCTTGCAGCAATTTATTAGTAGCAATAGTGATAGTACTCAAAGTTTGTTATTTTAAAGAAAGCACCATAATGAATGATATTTACATGTACTGCAAGAGGATCATACACATTTCACAATATTTTGCATGGGTGGGATTTGTTACGAGAGGCAATCATATAGCGGATAGGGGATGCTTCTTGAGTAAACATACACTTTGAAAACTGGATTCATATGAGAGGAAGCATGAAACTGATGGGTGTTAGTGTAACACCCTAAGAATCATTAACAGTAATCACTACAGTGATTCCACTGTTAGTGATCATTACTGTTGATGATCAAGCCATGATCACCTATGATCATAGCTCTATCAATTTCCAACCCGGATAAAACTTTCAAATTGGGTAAATTATAAAACTTTGCTCCGAGGAGCTGGATGCCAGTCAATCAACTGGATCATGGTAAAACCAAATCCACCTCAGTCATTAGCATAATCCCCAGGTCTATGATATTTATAAAACCAATAATGGGTGGGTTATTAAATTGCCTTGTCATCATGATCATCCTCGCTTAAAAATCCCATTAAAGAAATAACTCAACTTCCTTTTTGAAATGCAACTGCTAGTCAGGGGAAAACTTTTCAAATGACTTGAATAAAATTTGTTCTTAGTATGGTAGTAATCCCAAGAAATTGAAACAAATAAAACTAATGATATAGGGATAGTAAAATTGCCCTAGAATTAAAATAAAATTGATATATAAAATCTGCACAAATTTTAGGGTGATATATTTTAAAGTGGAAAATAGTCAGTAGGTCACCTTAAAGTGATTGGGGTTTTTATTAAAGTGATTTGGTAATAATAAGGAATAAAAACAATTGCTTAGTGATTATTAAATTGCCATGGAAATTATAATAAACAAGTGGGGTTTTTTTAAATGAACAAAAAAAATTGTGAAACCAATTTTATAAAATGCCTAAATAACATTAGGCTATATTAAAGTGAAATGGAATTTTATTACCATGTTTAAAAATGATAAACAAATAATACCAGTGGTCAAACAGTGACATTTAATGCCTTTTAAATAAAACAAAATACTAAAGGATTTTTATTAATTCCCAAACTTTTTGTGGCACTTAACTATGATGCAACAATAATTTTGGAACAAATTTTATGTTGTAGAAAAATGTAAAAGACTTTAAACTAATTACAAACAAAACAAACAGAAAATAAAAATAACAAAAGAAAACAAAGAAAATTGGAAAACCCCTAACCTACGCCTATGGGCGAGGCCCAGCCGGCCCACCTCCCTCCCCCCCCCCCTTCTTCCCCCGCGCCCTGTTCCCCCAACCCCCCACTGGTCCTCAGCGACAGTGCCGCCATGGGCAGTGTGACGCCCCCAAAATCAATCCGTGTACAGTAATCATACACGCAGGGTACACGACTGAGATTAGAGTGCCACGGTGAGAATATCACAGCACAACACTAAACACAAAAGGATAAACCGATATGTTACAATAAAGGGGGTCACGCGGACCCGAATACATAAGTTATACAAGCCATAATATCTGAGTACAGACATAGTTAGTCACATTTTGCCTTAAGAAGGCTAGCACAAATCACATCAGAGATACAGAACGAAAAGGCGAGGCCTCCTGCCTGGGATCCACAGTACTACTCCTGGTCAACGGGGAACTCGACGTCGTAGTAGGCGCCTCCGGGGTACTCCTGCTCCTGGGCTCCAACGTCGGCTGCAGCGGCCGATCAGGCAAAACAGTAAAGGGAATAAAGCAGGTGAGTATCTAGTATACCCGCGAGTCTTACGTCCGCTACTAAGCATTATGCATGATATCAACGGAATGAAGAGGCTGTATATAGTGGACTGAAGACAGAAATTTAGAGCAAGGGTAAGAAACTAGGCCTATCGAAGACTAGCATCTTCCGACAATGTCTTGCAGCATGGGGTAAGAATCAACCAACAGTTTATATAAAGCAGTAAAGTAGCAATGAAGCAGAAGTTGCTGCAACATTGAATAATAATAAGTTGTAATAATTAAAAATGCCTCCGAGTTCACCTCCTCGACATCCCCGCGAGGAAAAGAACCCGGAACCATACAGTTTAATAATAGTTTTTAGTGGTAGGATCCAGTTTCAGCATAAAGCGTCCTGTTACCGTGGACACGGCTATCGATAGATCAATCTTCCCTGCAGGGGTGCACTTGTGTTACGCTACACGCACGGATCTCCAGGGTGGCGGGAACCTTGTCAGGGAACGCTCCACCGAGGCTATCCGACACTTCCTAGCCCATCTTTCAAACTCAACAGAGAGGTCATCCGCCGGTCTAAATCCTAAGTACGCCGGGCCTTGGACCCCAACCCAAACGTACTCCTGCACGGTGCGTGGCTGGCCGGTGAAGTTAAATCAAAGCAAATACAAATCACACGCCGCGGAAAATAAGACAACACCACTTCCCGGCAATCAGCCCGCGGTACTGCTGACGTCTGAAGAGTCCTCGGACGACACTAAGAAGCAGAGGAGCCCATAACTCGTAGTTCCCACGGGTAGGTAGTGCGTACATGGCATATAGCCAACTCAAGACATTCACTGAACCATTTAGCATTTTAATTAACCTGCGTGACAACCGTTATCGTTGCCTCGACTTAACCGACCCGCGGTCAACGACAGCAGTCACGACCACCAGTACATCGGTGCCTGCCCCGTCGTCCCACCAAGTCACTGCGGTTACCAACAAGGTGAACCGTCTCCTTACCTTGTCTCGCGTGTGCTCCGGGAGGAGCTCGACTTTCGTGGGTTGGTAACTCTCGCGGCCAACGACCAGGGGCCAAGCACACCGATACACTGGTCGTGCCCTCCCTGTCGTCCCGTCGCAATACCTCTCGCGGGCACCGTTGGGTCGCCCGACTTCTTACCTGAAGGACAACCGTTTACAGGACCCTATGGCGGTAAGACAAAGTCAGCCTCGAGTGGAGTACAAGGATTACTCCTTGATAGCTCACACTTGAGGTGACTAGGCATAACCCAGATAGGGCCTTTGACGGTGTCTGCATTGTACCGTACCTGTGCAGTTATAAATATTTGTATCCGCATTCACTCCCCTGAGTGATCACGGCCCTCTATCTAATCCTAGCTAACAATGCGCAGGGTTCACTGCTGAATAATGCATAATAATAATAGGCAGCATAGGATAAAGGAAGGCACATCAAGGGGCGACAAAATTCAGGCTATGCAGTTGAATAGGATTGTAATCGTAGCAGCAGCAGTATCAATGCCTAGTGCAAGAAATGTACGGAAAGATATGCGATATCTGGGGAAGAGAATGGCTCTGCTTGCCTGCAAGCTCGACGGTAGTAGTAGGGTCGTCGACGACGTAGTCGTACTCAGCAGCGGTGTAGTCGACGGCAGCAGCGGGGTCTATCGGAGATTTAAAGGGGGAAGAAACAGTAAATACACAGCAAGCATATACAAACAGATGCATGACATGATAAATGAAATGTTAACGGTGTTCTACCGCAGTGCAATGGAATAGGCTCGGAGCAGGAATTCATCTGAGGATGAACTGCCGGCTCCGGGTGATTACCGGACAGGGGGTCCGGAGGGGGAAGGATCAAGCCGGAGGTGTCGTGGTTACCGGAACAACATAAGGGGGGGGTGTATCCGTGCTATTTGAACCATTCCGGACAACGTTCGTGTTCGGAATAAATTCATCCGGGCACTCTATCAGTACCGGACAATTTATCGGACAGACGGTCCGGAGGGGGAATGTTCGATGTTCGTGGTGTTAGAGGGGTGTGTTAGACATACGGATAGCGTATTCGTATTCGTAGTATTTTCCTGATCAACTTTCATGTATAAAGTTTTTTAATCCGAGTTACGGTTTAAAAGTTATTGAATTTCAAAGTTTAAATCAATTTAAATGATTTTCTGGATTTCTTTTATTATTTATTTAAACATTATCCAAAACATTATCCACAACATTATCCAGAACAGTGCTGACATGTGGGACCCACATGTCAGCCTCTGTTATTTATAAAACACTTAATTAAATTAGAAAATACCCCTGGACCCACATGTCAGTGACTCAATTTTAATTAAATGGGATTAACCTAAATCATTAAGTTAATTAATTAGAGGGGACCCACCTGTCAGTGACCTAAACTCTTACTAACAGTTTTGTTATTTTTAACAGGTGCTTAAGTGGGATGGGACCCACATGTCAGTGGGCTATTAGGGGTGAGATTAACCCCTAACTAATTAACTGACACCGGGGCCCCACCTGGCAGCCACCGTAGGAGCTCGCCGGCGGCTGGACTCCGGCGAGGCCGAGCCCGAGCTCGAATCCGGGCACGGTTTGGAGCGCCGCTGGTGGCTACGGGTTCCAGGCGACATGCGCGTTTGATTTGGGGTAGCGGGGGTGTCGGGGGTGGCCGGAGCGGAGCGCGACATCGACGGCGACGGCGGAAACCTCCGGGTGAAGACGACGACGACCTACGGTGCTGCGAGGGGTGTGGCTTAGCGCATTCGAACGAGGGGGGCGCGGGCACCCGCGTGACGCGTACCGTGCGCCAAAAGCGTGCTCCAGGACACGGTGGAGAGCTCGCCGGCGGCGAGGCGCTTCTGCCCTAACGGCGGGGTGGGCTACAGGGCACAAACGGCTCGTCGGGGAGTTGGGGGAGGCGCAGGAGCTCACCAGGAACGTAACGGTGCAGAGAGCGGTCTCGGTGGCGTCGGGGTGGCGCCGGATTTCCTCCGCGACGTCGCGGCGGCCGGAGTTGGGGAAGATGACCGTGGGCTCGGGGTGGAGGCTCCCGCCTCGATTCCTTCTGCTCGGAGACGAGGACGACGACGAGAGACACGCTGGACACGGCGGGGTGGCGTCGCGAGCTCACTGGCCGCGTGAGCTCACTGCCATGGCGACGGTGGCGCTCGGGAAAGCTTTCCCCGACGTCGGCGAGAGGAGGAGGAGGGGAATGGGGTGGGGGAGTTGTCCAGGGGGCTGCGGGGGTTGGCCTTATCGGGTCCATGGCGGGAGGGAGCAGGTGAGGGAGGGGAGGGCTCCAGGGACGCCCGTGGCCACGGCGTCGAGCAGGTGGCGGACGTGATGGGGGCAGGTGGGAGGTGGAAGACGGGCCGGGGTGGGCTGGGCTGAGGTGGCCTCGCCCCAGGCGGGTTTTTGTGTTTTTTTCCATTTTCTGGTTTTTGTCTACTGACCTGTGGTTTGTATTTAATTTAGTGCCTTTTTGCATTTTTGTAAAATGGGTTAGGTGTCCCAAAATTAGTATAACATTATATATCAGTGCCACAAAAAGTTTTGAAGCAAAATAAAATCATTAGGTATTTATTTTAAATATTAAATGCCCCAAGTAAGGGTTTTAACCTACTGTTTGAATTGTTTGGAATTTTCTGCAACTCCAAAAATTACCAAAGTTGGTCCAACATGATTATAATGATTTTAGGTAATTTACAAAAATAGTTCCATGATTTTTGGAACAACTTTATTTGAGCACTTTTGTTTTAATTTCCATTTGAGGTAGTTTCAACTAGGGTTTGGTTTTCTTGATGAGCAAGATGCATTTGGCTTGGGGATTTGATCCCAAGGGCTCAAGTAAAAGGTGCATGGGGTGTTTGATCATGAGCCTCACAAAGTTTTATCAGGTACCAGGGAGATCAAACAGTGATAATCCAACAGTGATGATCAACAGTGATGATGATTACTGTTACAGGCAGCTCGCCGAGCCGGCCCCACCCTCACCTGCCCCCTACCTGCCCCATGTGGATAATAGCCCCCCCTGCGCCCCCGTGGAACCCTAGCTTCCCCCTTTCCCTCCCCTATCTCCCACTCGCTCGGTCTCCGTCGCCCATGTACGCCCGTAGCCGCCACTTCGCCATTACCGTGGCCATCGCCCACCTCCGGCCCGGCCGGCATGTCCAAGAGATCTGGTCGCGTCTTCTTGGTCGTCACCTACGAGCAATTGAGCCCAAAGCCCGTGTAGCCGACACATTCATCGCCGACTTGTGCACGGACGTCGGCGAACTCCGCGGCGATTCCGGACGCTCTAGGACCTTCCCGAGCTCGCTGCCTCCCCGATGAGCTCCTTGGTGAGCTTCTCGCCATATTGCCCATCGTTGCGCTCGATATCGTGCACGGGAACCCCGTACCCGCCCTGGCTTGCTCCGGCCGCCGCGGCCGGCTCGCCGTCGTGGCCACGGTCCACCCCAGCTCGCGGCAGTGACCCCGTCGTGCTCGTGCTGAGACGAGGGCCCGGATCTCTAGGTCGCGCTCCTCAAAAAGCCACCGACATCGTGTTCCCGTCGTCGTCTGTAGGTCAGCCACCGCGGACCTCGTCGCCGGCGTAGTTTCCGGCCACCTCGGGTTGCGCCACCACCATAAATCGACTCACGACGCTGCTCTCATTCGAGGGGACCAAGTCCCGTGCCCTCGCGTGCTCTGTAGCGGGCTCACGGTCTCACCGGAGTAGCTCCGGTGAGGGCCGCCGCGTCGTCGTGGTTAGTGGTTCACTAACCACTAACCCCCCCCCTCCATAAGCCTATGACAGTGGGCCCTTGGTGCCCTAATTATAATTGCTGCTAAATAAAACCAGGGATTAACCCCTTGACTCTTTGACAGTATGGGCCCACAACTTAATTAACTTTAATTGCATTACTTTAAAGTTATGACTCACTGACACTGGGACCCACCCATTAATTAAACCTGTTTAAATAGATAGTAAAGCAAATAGACACTAACACCTGGGCCCCACCTGTAAGTATTTTAATAAAATGGATTTATAATAATAACAGTGTATGACATGTGGGCCCTCTGCTCTTTTAAAATAAATAGAAATTGTTTTAATTATCCAAAGGCTGACATGTGGGTCCCCCATGTCAGTGGTACTGTTCTGGATAAGCTTATCGATAATGTTGTATTTAATAAATAAAAGAAGTTCTAGAATTGCTTTTAAATTGATTTAAAATTTGAAATTCAATATCTTTTAAACCGTAAGTCAGATCAAAATAATTTATATATCAAAATTGCTCAAAAAAATACAACGAATACGAATATGTTATTCGTCTGTCAACCACACCCCTCTAACACAACGAACATCGACATCCCCCCTTCCGGGCCGTGTGTCCGTTAATTGCCCGATACCGTTAAACTATCCAGATGAATTTATTCCGAACACGAAAGTTGTTCGGAATAGATCAACTAACCCGGATACACCACCCACACATGTGTCGGATGTCCACGACACCTCCGGCATGATATCTCCCCCCTCCGGACACCTTATCCGATAATCACCCGGAGCTGGTCGTTCATTCCCGGATGAATTCCCGCTCCGAGCAACGTGCATTGCACTGCGTTAGAACACCGTTAACATTTCATCTGTCATGTCATGCATCTGTTTGTATATGCTTGCTGTGTTTTTACTGTTTCCTCCCCCCCTTAATCTCCGGTAGACCCCGCTGCTGGCGTCGACTACACCGCTGCTGAGTACGACTACTTCGTCGACGACCCTACTTCTACCGTCGAGCTTCCAGGCAAGCAGAGCCATTCTCTTCCCCAGATATCGCCTACCTTTCCATACTTTCTTACACTAGGTATTGTTACTGCTGCTGCTATGTTACAATCCTATTCAATTGCATGGCCTGATTTTTGTCGCCCCTTGTTGTACCTTCCTTATCCTATGTTGCCTGCTATATCTATATATTATATTCAGCAGTGAGCCCTGCACATTGTTAGCTAGGATTAGATAGCGGCCGTGATCACTCAAGGGAGTGAACGCGGATACAAATATTATAACTGCACAGGTATGGTACAATGCAGACACCGCCTCAGGCCCCCTAGCTCGGCTCTGCCGAGCCACCATCAAGTGTGAGCTATCAAGGAGTAATCCTTGTACTCCACTCGTTGTTGACTCTGTATAGCCGCTCTAGGTACCTAAGCAACGGTTGTCCTTCAGGTAAGAAGTCGGGTGACCCAACGGTGCCCGCGAGAGGTATTGCGACGGGACGACAGGGAGGGTACGACCAGTGTACCGGTGTGCTTGGCCCCTGATCGTTGGCCGCGAGAGTTACCAAACTACGAAAGTCGAGCTCCTCCAGGAGCACACGCGAGACAAGGTAAGGAGACGGTTCACCTTGTTAGTAACCGCAGTGACTTGGTGGGACGACGGGGCAGGCACCGATGTACTGGTGGTCCTGGCTGCTGTCGTTGTCCGCGGGTCAGTTAAGTCGAGGCAACGATAACGGATGTCACGCAGGTTAATTAAAATGCTAAATGGTTCAGTGAATGTCTTGAGTTGGCTATATACCATGTACGCACTACCTACCCGTGGGAATTACGATTTATGGGCTCCTCTGCTTCGTAGTGTCGTCTGAGGACTCTTCAAACGTCAGCAGTACTGCGGGCTGATTGCCGGGAAGTGGTGTTGTCTTATTTGCTCGCGCGGTGGTGTCTTATTTGGATTTTCTTTAACTTCACCGGCCAGCCACGCACCGTGCAGGAGTACGTTCGGGTTGGAGTCCAAGGCCCGGCGTACTTAGGATTTAGACCGGCGGATGGCCTCTTTGTTGAGTTTGAAAGATGGGCTACGAAGTGTCGGATAGCCTCGGTGGAGCGTTCCCTAACAAGGTTCCCGCCACCATGGAGATCCCTGCGTGTAGTGTAACACAAGTGCACCCATGCAGGGAAGATTAATCTATTCGAATAGTCGTGTCCACGGTAACAGGACGCTTTATGCTGAAGCTGGATCTTACCACTACAAACTATTATTATTAAATTGTATGGTTTCGGGTTTTCTTCCTCGCGGGGATGTCGAGGAGGTGAACTCGGAGGCATTGTTAATTATTACAACTTATTATTATACAATGCTGTAGCAACTTCTGCTGCATTGTTACTTTATGCTTTATATAAACTGTTGGCTGATTCTTACCTCATGTTCCAAGACATCGTCGGAAGATGCTAGTCTTCGATAGGCCTAGCTTCTTACCCTTATTCTGATTTCTATCTTGCAATCCACTATATACAGCCTCTTCTTTCCGTTGATACAATGCATAATGCTTAGTAGCGGACGTAAGACTCGCGGGTATGCTAGATACTCACCTTTGCTTTATTTCCCCTTTTTCGCTTTGCCTGATCGGCCGCTGCAGCCGACGTTGGAGCCCAGGAGCAGGAGTACCCCGGAGGCGACTACTACGACGTCGAGTTCCCCGTTGACCAGGAGTAGTTCGGTGGATCCCAGGCAGGAGGCCTCGCCTTTTCGTTCTGTATCTCTGATGTGATTTGTGCTAGCCTTCTTAAGGCAAAAACTAGACTAACTATGTCTGTACTCAGATATTATGGCTTGTATGACTTATGTATTCGGATCCTCGTGATCCCTGGTATTGTAACATATTTGTTTATCCTTTTGTGTTTAGTGTTGTGCTGTGATATTCTCACCGTGGCACCCTAATCTCAGCTGTGTACCCTGCGTGTATGATTACTGTACATGGATTGATTTTGGGGGCGTCACAGTTAGGTATGTCAACGGAGTGATCAAAGTGAGCAATCTGCTTAGTACTAGTGGACCGGCTTGGTAGTCTAGGTGCAAAATGAAGGAGTACACGGGTCGCAGCCCAGCTCGTTGCGCGCAGGAAGGATTCGAAAGCGTTGAGCTGGTCGGACGGTCCGGCCTCAGCCTGGATGGTCTGACTTGGAGTCCGGACAGTCCGCCATGGACGGTAATTACCACTTATCTCTGGACCTATATTCCAGACGGTTTGAGGTCCAGTCCGGACGGCCTGGCCTCAGCTCCGACGGTCCGACATGGATGGAAAATCCCACTGATCTCTGGTGACTTAATCCAGACGGTCCGGGCTGTGCCCGGACGGTCCGACTTGGAGTCCGTACGTCCGACCCTTGGAGCAGGTTGTTCTTCTCTTCGTCTTCTCACGGTTCCTCTCCTCGTGTAGCCTGTGCTTGTCCCACGGCTTCTTCTTGGGTGTCTCCTTGGTACCTGATGATGCATAGAGTATCCGCATGAGGTAGCACCCAAGTCTCACATGTAATTAAGTGTGGTTCGAATAGGATCGAGTTCACCTTAGTCTCGATGGCGCGTTGATGGCTTCTCGCCCCTTCGTTGGTTTCCCCAAGTGTAAGGTTGAGATGTAGTGCAGCAACAGTTTTCCCTCGGTGAAGATACCAAGGTTTGTCTCTAGCAGGACTCCAGAGATGATAAGTAGGTGTCAGCGGCGCAACTGACGTGGACCAGCACACAGACACAGATAACTTTGTTCCCAACGAAGTTCAGAGAGGTTGTAAATCTCTCTGGTCTTGTTGTTTACAAAGGATAAAACACAAGGGATAATGATAGCAAATAAAAGAGGTAAAGTAAATGTAGAGTGGAAACAGTGATAAGGATATGGACCGGGATACGTGATGTTCGCTAGTGATGTCTCTCTCCCAAAAGACGATAAAATTGCTATGCGAGGTAAACAAATTACAGAAAGGAAATTGACAGGATTATGAACGCACCGCAATGCTAACTATGCTACAAAAGAAAGGAAGAGGTTCAAAAGCACGGGCAGTACGCCAAAGTAAGTAGACCGAAATCCATCTGCATCTACTACTAATCATCCACCTTGAGATATCTATCCAGAACATCTCGCTGGTATTAAGTTGCGAGCCCCACCCAAAGTGTAAACCCAAAGCAACAGACAACTGCATTAAAAAGAACTTTGCGTAAAGTAAACCATCCTTGCAACCGCGGTTACAAGCACCGTTGTGTTCCCCCTTGTGGCAACAGCACATCCCCTAGACTCATGTTTCTGTCACTCAAGCATGTCATCAGGGAGGCATGAACCCACAATCTAGCACAACGCTCCCTATTGGAGTCACTACCTACTACTTGGCCAAAGCAATAAACAGCAACGGAGAGCATGCAAGAATTACTTAGGAACAAAAATACAAGAGATAAAAACCAAATATATTACTCTATCACAATCTGAACATAATCTCATAATCCATCAGATCCGATCAAACTCAACATAGCCATAGCAGAAATATTACAAAGGTGCCTCGATCATGTAGGGCAGCTCACGAGGTCTAAACAATGAAGATCAAAGAGGGGAGGAGAACATCACATAACTACTGATCACGGACCCATGGTCCAAGGAAAACTACTCACGAGACATCCGGGGAGCATCCATGGTGGAGAGGCGGCTCCCGGAGGTCAATCCTCCCTCCGGCAGGGTGCCGGGAAGAGGTCTTCTGGTGCTCCCGATCTTGGAAGTGCGGCGGCGGCGGAACAGAGTCGAGTTCGAGGAATAGGATTCTCGTTCTAGAGTTTTCCCGTGACGGGGGATAAATAGGCGAAAGGGGGCAGCCAGAGGTGGGCCAGGGGCCCCAAGCGCCCCCCTGGCGCAGCCAGGGGTGGGGCCGCGCCGGGTGGCCGCCTGGGCCCCCCTGGCTCCCCTCTGGCCCCTCCCGGGCTCTTCTCGAAGCTTCCGTCACGCTGATTTTTTATCTGAATTTTCCCGAATTTTTCTGGCACTTTTTATATGGGGGAAAACTTAAATAGAAAAACAGCAGAAAACAGGAACTGGCACTGGGGTGCACTGAGTTAATAGGTTAGTCCAAATATGATCAAAAATGTATAAAAGTGTATCTAGATCATAGCAATATCACACAAAACATGCATGGAGCAAGCAGAAATTATCGATACGTTTTGGACGTATCAACATCCCCAAGCTTAATTCCTGCTCGTCCTCGAGTAGGTAAATGATAACAAGCATAATTTCTGTGGTGACATGCTAGCAACCATATAAGAACTTTGAAAAGGAAAGCAATCAAGGTTAGAGATTCAATTCAAGTCATAACAGGCAAGAGTCTATATTAGCATTGAAACAAGTAACAAAAGAACATTAGGTGCAAGAGCTCTTGCTGTCCGTGACTCGAATGTCTCCAAATGGTGTTTGCGTGCAAGAAAGGAGGATAGGGATTAGGAGAGAGAAAAGGTATTTTTGTTGAGAACTCAATCTACTAAAGTTTCACACTTTGTCCTCTTTGGAATCTTATCTTGACTCGTCCCCAGACCACTAGCGAGGTATAAGTCAATTTGATCCACTCCTTTTCGATATTTTGAGCACTCATGCAATGGATGAGCGTAAGCAAAAGAGTTGACACTTAGGATGGAAAAGAGAGAAATATGGTGGAGGAGGAAGACAAAAAGGATGGTAAAGGCTCACATCAATGAGGAAAATCATAGGCAAGAGACGCCAAATGATAGATATGATGTGAGGAGTAGGGATTGCCATGCAACGGATGCACATACGACCTAAGAAGCTCTCCAAACTATATGCAAAAAGATCATCTCTATGGAGTACAAGGATATAAAGGGAGTACTAGTGTGGATCTCTCAAAAGGATAGTAGTGTTGCCCCTTTCTCTCTTTTTATTTATTTTTCTCTTTTTTCTATTTTTTGTATTTTTTTGTGGCCTCAATGGCTCTTTCTATTCAACTCTCATTGTCCTCTTTGGGATCTTTTAATGTGTCCACTTTGGGATCTTTTCCTCACTTAAGGGCAACACTCTACTTTACAAGAAGGTAAAGGAGATCTTTCACACTTTACAAGGTACTCAAAATCATAAAGAAGATGTAACTATCATGATGTATGCAATATATGTCGCTGCCAGTGTAGCAGGAACATGTATGACATGAAGATCAAGTCATGAAGAGGTGGAAGTTGCATGGCAGTGTAACTCGGAAAGGCTATGGAAATGCCTTGATAGGTAGGTATGGTGGATGTTTGTAGGAAGGATAAAGGGAGGCTTATGATGACAGAGCGTATCATGCCAAGGGTTTGGATGTACCGGCGAAGGTGGACACCAACTCTCGTAGTGAGAAGAAGGCAATGCACGGCACGGGAAAGGCTAGCAAAATATGGCAAGGTGGAAGTGTCAACTCTCAATACTTACATTAGTCCGAAGAACTCATGCACTTATTATCGGTAACTCTCAATCTAATGAGGAGGTTCACAAAGAGACAAGTACCCCGAGGAGGAGTGTATGGGGGTTTGGTTATCCTTGCGCATCCTCGGCTCATGGTACGTGAGTGTACTTTAATATTCGACTCCTCAGAAAGAGTAGTGATCCATCTAGTAGCTAGAGTTCTCAACTAGTTTTGTAGGTTTTGAAAATAAACACGGATTGCCCAAAATACGACACCTATCACTAATAGGCAAGAGCTCTTGACACCAAAATTTCAAACATTACTCACAACAATGCCTCAAAACTATTGCAAGCTACTACTAAAATTAAATAGCAACCTCAATTACCTACTTTCAAGACAAAACACAACTCAGTGCAACAACCAACTCTCTTTAACAAGATAAACATGAAAACTTAAAAGAGTTGCAGCAACAAACTAAACAAAAGACAAGGCTTTTGCTAAAGACAAACTAAGACTAAAACTAAACATGGCAGTAGCTATGAAAAGATAAAGAACACACAACAGCAAAAAGATAGGCAGGAAAAGTCCTATGATGTGTTCTAGATTTTGAAAGTTGAGCGTGTCTCTCTCCCACACAAAGTAAGAAAGGATCTAACTTGTTATGAACAGCAAGCAAAGCTAAAGAAAACTAAAAATAAAACCTAAGAGCGAGACGCTCCAAGCATAGCACATAACGCATGAAGTGATAAAAATATAGTGAGACAAAGGACATACTGATGATTGTTGATGGAGAAGGGGATGCACGGGGGCATCCCCAAGCTTAGACGCTTGAGTCTCCTTGAATATTTATTGGGGATGCATGGGGGCATCCCCAAGCTTGAGCGCTTGACACTCCTGGATCTTCTTTCATCATCTTCCATCGCACACTTGAAAACTCCCTTCATACATAACTCATCATAAGCTGATTAGAGAGGTTAGTACCCTTAATAAATATTTTTTCTCCACTAAATATAAAGATAATAATGAAGAGCTACTGTTTATCAAGAGTGCCAAAATGTTTTTGCAAAGAAAAAGCAAGCTTAAGGTTTGCAAAAGTTAGGAGAGACAAAACGTGGCAGAATCTGTGAAAAACAGAACAGCAGATAGTAAAGAATTGTTTAGGGGCACTGCTGCAACTCAAATCAAAAAACTCAGAACATACGGAAGTTTCGTAATTGTAAAGAACATACTGTGTAAAAAAATCAGCTAAAAAAAGATGAACTGGGATTTTTTTGGAATTTTTCTGGTCACGAGGACAGAATTTGTTTTCTGGACAGCATGTCACAACTTTTACTTCCCTTGCCGTAAGAGGCTATAACTTGGCACAAAGCTGAAAAATAAAGATACAATGATGTTGCTACAGTAGTAACAATCATCAAGACACAAGAAAAGCAAAAAGAAAAATCTAAATTCGTTGCGGGCTGCCTCCCGAAAGCGCTTCTTTAAAGCCATTAGCTAGGCATGATGCAAAAAGAAGAATCAAGTTTTATCAAGAGAAAGAGAATAACTAGCCCGTGTAACGGACTCAAAAGGTAACTTGATTTTCTTTCTAGGGAAGTGTTCCATCCCCTTTTTGAATGGGAATTGGAATTTTATATTCCCCTCTTTCATGTCAATAACCGCACCAACGGTGCGAAGAAAAGGACGTCCCAAAATGATTGGACACAAAGGTTCACACTCTATATCCATAACAATAAAATCAACGGGAACATAGTTGTCATTGACAATGATAAGAACATCGTCGATCTTCCCCAAAGGTTTCTTTATGGAAGAATCAACAAGACGAACACCAAAAGAACAAGGCTCAAAAGGCTTCAATTCAAATATATCAAATATTCTTTTGGGCATAACAGAGGTACTAGCTCCAACATCACATAAAGCATAGCAAGAGAAGTTATTCAATTTAATTTTGATCATAGGATCCCAACCATCATCTATCTTCCTAGGTATGGAGGCTTCTACTCTAAGCTTCTCCTCCCTAGCTTTGATGAGAGCATTTGTGATATGCTCCGTGAAGGCAAGATTAAGTGTGCTAGTGTGGGGGTCTCTAGACATTTTGTGTAGCAAGCTAATAACTTCTGAGAGGGTACAACTATCAAAATCAATATCACTACTATCAAAAGTGGTAGTAGTGTAATCTAGTCTCACTTGTTTGAAACCCTCTATGTTCATAGGAGTTTCTTTTTCTACGGTTGAGGTATTAGCATCACCATTAATAGGTCCAACGGGACTAGGAGTGCATTGGGTGCTAATAGTTTGAGTGTCCTCAACAATTTGGATAGTGGCAACTGTGTGGTGTGTAGGAAGGCTCTTAATTCTATCCTCTTCCTCTTTTTCTCTAGCCCATCTTTCTTTAAGTTTAGCCATCATCCTAATATTTTCATTGATTTGTAACTGGATAGCATTAATAGGAGTGGCTTTATTCTCCTCAAGGGGGGAGGTTCTAATTTTAAGCATCTCAATATCAAGGGCTAAGCTTTCTACCTTCAAAGAGAGATTATCTATTTTAGATAATTTCTCTTCTACATTTTTGTTGAAGGCTTTTTGGGTAGTGATAAAGTCTCTAAGCATGCGTTCTAATTCAGAAGATGGGTTCTTGTTGCTAGGGTAAGTGTTGTTGTTCCCATAGTTAGATGGAAACGGTCTAGGATTGCTAGCGAAATTTCCCCTATAAGCACTGTTGTTGAAGTTGTTTCTAGCAATAAAGTTCACATCTACTTGTTCTTGGGCAACCAAAGAATTTAAAGGAACATCATGAGGATCAATAGAGGGTTGCTTGGTAAGTAGAGACATAATTAAATCAACTTTTTCATTGAGGGAGGTAATTTCCTCGACAGAGTTTACCCTCCTACCTGTTGGAGCGCGTTCAATGTGCCATTGGGAATAATTGGTCATCATCTCATCGAGAAGCTTTGTGGCAGCACCAAGTGTAGTTGACATAAAGGTTCCTCCCGCTCCGAATCTAACAGGTTCCGCGAGGTAAAGTTCAAGCCTGCATAAAAAGTCTGGATAACCATCCAAGTAGTCAAACCATGTGTAGGGCATTTCTTAACAAGAGATTTCATTCGTTCCCAAGCTTGGGCAACGTGTTCATTATCCAATTGCTTAAAATTCATAATATTACTCCTCAATTGGATAATCTTAGCAGGAGGGTAGTACTTCCCTATAAAAGCATCTTTGCACTTATCCCAAGAATCTATGCTATTTCTAGGCAAAATTATTCAAGTGTAAAGCAGCATCATCTCCAGCACCAGAGAATTGATCTCTCATAACAAGGTTTAGCAAAGCAGGTTTAATTTCATAAGAGGTAGCTGAAGTGGCAAGTGTGGCAATGGGAGTGCAGATAAAGTCTTGGTTGTTGTGACTAGTGAAGTCACACAACTTGGTGTTTTCAGCGGAACCCATAGTAGCAGCAAGTGTGGTAGGTATTTTTGGTATTTTTGATAAAAGACACAAAGATAAAAACTGAAAGATAAACTAACAAGACTAAAGAAAACAAAGGTAAAGGGTAGTGTGCAACTCCCCTATCTTATCACTTGGAATCCCCGGCAATGGCGCCAGAAAACTTGCTTGATGGCTTCTCGCCCCTTCGTTGGTTTCCCCAAGTGTAAGGTTGAGATGTAGTGCAGCAGCAGTTTTCCCTCGGTGAAGATACCAAGGTTTGTCTCCAGCAGGACTCCAGAGATGATAAGTAGGTGTCAGCGGCGCAACTAACGTGGACCTGCACACAGACACAGATAACTTTGTTCCCAACGAAGTTCAGAGAGGTTGTCAATCTCTCCGGTCTTGTTGTTTACAAAGGATAAAACGCAAGGGATAATGATAGCAAATAAAAGAGGTAAAGTAAATGTAGAGTGGAAACAGTGATAAGGATATTGACCGGGATACGTGATGTTCGCTAGTGATGTCTCTCTCCCAAAAGACGATAAAATTGCTATGCGAGGTAAACAAATTACAGAAAGGCAATTGACAGGATTATGAACGCACCGCAATGCTAACTATGCTACAAAAGACAGGAAGAGGTTGAAAAGCACGGGCAGTACGCCAAAGTAAGTAGACCAAAATCCATCTGCATCTACTACTAATCATCCACCTTGAGATATCTATCCAGAACATCTCGCTGGTATTAAGTTGCGAGCCCCACCCAAAGTGTAAACTCAAAGCAACAGACAACTGCATTAAAAATAACTTTGTGTAAAGTAAACAATCCTTGCAACCGCGGTTACAAGCACTGTTGTTTTCCCCCTTGTGGCAACATCACATCCCCTAGACTCATGTTTCTGTCACTCAAGCATGTCATCGGGGAGGCATGAACCCACAATCTAGCACAACGCTCCCTCTTGGAGTCACTACCAACTACTTGGCCAAAGCAATAAACAACAACGGAGAGCATGCAAGAATTACTTAGGAAGAAAAATACAAGAGATAAAAACCAAATATATTACTCTATCACAATCTGAACATAATCTCATAATCCATCAGATCCGATCAAACTCAACATAGCCATAGCAGGAATATTACAAAGGTGCCTCGATCATGTAGGGTAGCTCACGAGGTCTAAACAATGAAGATCAAAGAGGGGAGGAGAACATCACATAGCTACTGATCACGGACCCATGGTCCAAGGAAAACTACTCACGAGACATCCGGGGAGCATCCATGGTGGAGAGGAGGCTCCCGGAGGTCAATCCTCCCTCCGGAAGGGTGCCGGGAAGAGGTCTTCTGGTGCTCCCGATCTTGGAAGCGCGGCGACGGCGGAACAGAGGCGAGTTCGCGGAATAGGGTTCTCGTTCTGGAGTTTTCCCGTGACGGGGGATAAATAGGCGAAAGGGGGCAGCCAGAGGTGGGCCAGAGGCCCCAGGCGCCCCCTGGCGCGGCCAGGGGTGGGGCCGCGCCAGGTGGCCGCCTGGGCCCCCTGGCTCCCCTCTGGCCCCTCCCGGGCTCTTCTCGAAGCTTCCGTCACGCTGATTTTTTATCTGATTTTTCCCGAATTTTTGGAGCACTTTTTATATGGGGGAAAACTAAAATAGAAAAATAGCAGAAAACAGGAACTGGCACTGTGGTGCACTGAGTTAATAGGTTAGTCCAAATATGATCAAAAGTATATGAAAGTGTATCTATATCATAGCAATATCACACAAAACATGCATGGAGCGAGCAGAAATTATAGATATGTTTTGGACGTATCAACATCCCCAAGCTTAATTCCTGCTCGTCCTCGAGTAGGTAAATGATAACAGCATAATTTCTGTGGTGACATGCTAGCAACTATATAAGAACTTTGAAAAGTAAAGCAATCAAGGTTAGAGATTCAATTCAAGTCATAACATGCAAGAGTCTATATTAGCATTGAAACAAGTAACAAAAGAACATTAGGTGCAAGAGCTCTCGCTGTCCGTGACTCGAATGTATCCAAATGGTGTTTGCGTGCAAGAAGGGGGATAGGGAATACGAGAAAAATATTTATTTGTTGAGAACTCAATCTACTAAAGTTTCACACTTGGTCTTTTTCTGGAATCTTATCCTGACTCGTCCCCAGACCACTAGCCAGGTACAAGTCAATTTGATCCACTCATTTTTCAATATTTTGAGCACTCATGCAATGGATGAGCGTAAGCACGAGAGTTGACACTTAGGATGGCAAAGAGAGGAGGAGGAGGAAGACAAAAAAGAATGAGAAAGGCTCACATCAATGAGGACAATCATAGGCAAGAGATGCCAAATGATAGATATGATGTGAGGAGTAGGGATTGCCATGCAACGGATGCACATATGAGCTAGGAAGCTCTCCAATGGAACTAGTGGGGGTGCATCTAACTTGCTCGCTCATGAAGACCTAGAGCTCGTTTGAGGAGGCTCATCCTTGGAATATGCAGGCCAAGTTCTATAGTGTGAAGGTCCCCACATAGCTATATGCATAATGATCATCTCTATGGAGTACAAGGATATAGAGGTAGTACTAGTGTGGATCTCTCAAAAGGATAGTAGTGTTTCCCCTTTCTCTCTTTTTATTTCTTTTTCACTTTTTTCTCTTTTTTGTATTTTTTTGTGGCCTCAATGGCTCTTTCTATTTAACTCTCATTTGTCCTCTTTGGGATCTTTTATTGTGTCCACTCTGGGATCTTTTATTGTGTCCACTTTGGGATCTTTTCCTCACTTAAGGGCAACACTCTATTTTACAAGAAGGTAAAGGAGATCTTTCACACTTTACAAGGTACTCAAAATCATAAAGAAGATGTAACTATCATGATGTATGCAATGTATGCGTCTGCCAGTGTAGCAGAAACATGTATGACATGAAGATCAAGTCATGAAGAGGTGGATGTTGCATGGCAATATATCTCGGAAAGGCTATGGAAATGCCTTGATAGGTAGGTATGGTGGTTGTTTTGAGGAAAGATATAAGGAGGCTTATGATGACAGAGCGTATCATGCCAAGGGTTTGGATGTACCGGCGAAGGTGGACACCAACTCTTGGAGTGAGAAGAAGGCAATGCACGACACGGGAGAGGCTAGCAAAATATGGGAAGGTGGAAGTGTCAACTTTCAATACTTACAGTAGTCCGAAGAACTCATGCACTTATTATCAGTAACTCTCAATCTAATAAGGGGGTTCACAAAGAGACAAGTACCCCGAGGAGGAGTGTATGGGGGTTTGGTTATCCTTGCGCATCCTCGACTCATGGTACGTGAGTGTACTCTAATATTGGATCCCTCCAAAGATTAGTGATCCATCTAGTAGCTAGAGTTCTCAACTAGTTTTGTAGGTTTTGAAAATACACACGGATTGCCCAAAATACGACACCTATCACTAATAGGCTAAAGCTCTTGACACCAAAAGTTCAGACATTACTCACATCAATACTTCAAAACCATTGCAAGTTACTACTAGAATTAAATAGCAACCTCAATTACCTACTTTCAAGACAAGACACTACTCAGTGCAACAACCAACTCTCTTTAACAAGATAAACATGAAAACTAAAAAGAGTTCCAGCAATAGGCTAAACAAAAGCCAAGGCTCTTGCTAAATATAAACTAAGACTAAAACTAAACATGGCAGCAGCTACGAAAAGATAAAGAACACACAACAGCAAAAAGATAGGCAGGAAAAATCCTATGATGTGTTCTAGATTTTGAAAGTGGAGCGTGTCTCTCTCCCACACAAAGTAAGAAAGGATCTAACTTGTTATGAACAGCAAGCAAAGCTAAAGAAAAGTAAAAACAAAACCTAAGAGCGAGACGCTCCAAGCATAGCACATAACGCATGAAGTGATAGAAATATAGTGAGACGAAGGACGAACTGATGATTGTTGATGGAGAAGGGGATGCACGGGGGCATCCCCAAGCTTAGACGCTTGAGTATCCTTGAATATTTATTGGGGATGCATGGGGGCATCCCCAAGCTTGAGCGCTTGACACTCCTGGATCTTCTTTCATCATCTTCCATCGCACACTTGAAAACTCCCTTCATACATAACTCATCATAAGCTGATTAGAGAGGTTAGTACCCTTAATAAAATAATTTTTCCCCACTGGATAAAAATATATTCTTGAAGAGCTACTGTTTCTCAAGAGTGCAAAAAAGTTTTTGCAAAGAAAAAGCAAGCTTAAGGTTTGCAAAAGTGAAGAGAGGCAAAACGTGGCAGAATCTGTGAAAAACAGAACAACAGGTAGTAGAGAATTTTTTTCGGGGCACTTCTGCAACTCAAATCAAAAAACTCAGAACATACGAAAGTTTCAAAATTGTATAGAGCATGCTGTCAAAAAAATTCAGATCAAAAAGATGATCTGGTGATTTTTTTCGATTTTTTCTGTCCAGGGACAGAATCTGTTTTCTGGACAGCATTTCACAACTTTTGCTTCCCTCATCATAAGAGGCTATAACTTGGCACAAAGCTGAAAAATAAAGATACAATGATGTTGCTACAGTAGTAACAAACATCAAGACACAACAAAAGCAAAAATAAACCTAAATCGATGTGGGCTGCCTCCCAAAAGCACTTTCTTTTATGCCTTTAAGCTAGGCATGATGCAAAAGAAGAATCAAGTTTTATCAAGAGAAATAGAATAACTAGCCCGAGTGACGGACTCAAAAGGTAACTTGATTTTGTTTATAGGGAAGTGTTCCATCCCTTTTTTGAGAGGTAATTGGAATTTTATATTCCCCTCTTTCATGTCAATAACCGCACCAACGGTGCGAAGAAAAGGACGTCCCAAAATAATTGGACACAAAGGTTCACACTCTACATCCATAACAATAAAATCAACGGGAACATAGTTGTCATTGACAATGATAAGAACATCGTCGATCTTCCCCAAAGGTTTCTTTACGGAAGAATCAACAAGACGAACACCAAAAGAACAAGGCTCAAAGGGCTTCAATTCAAACATATCATAAATTCTTTTGGGCATAACGGAGGTACTAGCTCCAACATCACATAAAGCGTAGCAAGAGAAGTTATTTAATTTAATTTTGATCATAGGGTCCCAACCATCATCTAGCTTCCTAGGTATGGAGGCTTCTACTCTAAGCTTCTCCTCCCTAGCTTTGATGAGAGCATTTGTGATATGCTCCGTGAAGGCAAGATTAAGTGTGCTAGTGTGGGGGTCTCTAGACATTTTGTGTAGCAAGCTAATAACTTCTGAGAGGGTGCAACTATCAAAATCAATATCACTACTATCAAAGGTGGTAGTAGTGTCGTCTAGGCTCACTTGTTTGAAACCCTCTATGTTCATAGGAGTTTCTTCATCTTCGGTTGAGCTATTAGCATCACCTTTAATAGGTCCAACGGGACTAGGAGTGCATTGGGTGCTAATAGTTTGGGTGTCCTCAACAATTTGGATAGTGGCAACTGTGTGGTGTGTAGGAAGGCTCTTAATTATATCCTCTTCCTCTTTTTCTCTAGCCCACCTTTCTTTAAGTTTAGCCATCATCCCAATATTTTCATTAATTTGCAATTGGATAGCATTAATAGGAGTGGCCTTATTCTCCTCAAGGGGAGAGGTTCTAATTTTAAGCATCTCAATATCAAGGGCTAAGCTTTCTACCTTCAAAGAGAGATTATCTAATTTAGCTAATTTCTCCTCTACGCTTTTATTGAAGGCTTTTTGGGTAGTGATAAAATCTCTAAGCATTCTTTCTAATTCAGAAGAGGGGTTCTTGTTGCTAGGGTAAGTGTTGTTGTTCCCATAGTTGGATGGTAACGGTCTTGGATTGCTAGCAAAATTTCCCCTATAAGCATTGTTGTTGAAGTTGTTTCTAGCAATAAAGTTCACATCTACTTGTTCTTGAGAAACCGAAGAATTTAAAGGAACATCATGAGGATCAATAGAGGGTTGCTTGGTAAGTAGAGACATAATCAAGTCAACTTTTTCATTGATGGAGGTAATTTCCTCGACAGAATTTACCTTCCTACCTGTTGGAGCGCGTTCGGTGTGCCATTGGGAATAATTGGTCATCATTTCATCGAGAAGCTTCGTGGTAGCACCAAGTGTAGTTGACTTAAAAGTTCCTCCCGCGGCCGAATCTAATAGGTTCCGCGAGGTAAAGTTCAAGCCTGCATAAAAAGTCTGGATAACCATCCAAGTAGTCAAACCATGTGTAGGGCATTTCTTAACAAGAGATTTCATTCGTTCCCAAGCTTGGGCAACGTGTTCATTATCCAATTGCTTAAAATTCATAATATTACTCCTCAATTGGATAATCTTAGAAGGAGGGTAGTACTTCCCTATAAAAGCTTCTTTGCACTTATCCCAAGAATCTATGCTATTTCTAGGCAAAGATTGAAACCAGATTTTAGCATCTCCCCTTAAAGAGAAAGGAAAGAGCTTGAGCTTAACACCATCACCTTCTACTTCTTTATACTTTTGCATATCACATAATTCAACAAAATTATTCAAGTATAAAACAGCATCATCTCCAGCACCAGAGAACTGATCTCTCATAACAAGGTTTAGCAAAGCAGGTTTAATTTCATAAGAGGTAGCTGAAGTGGCAGGTGTGGCAATGGGAGTGCAGATAAAGTCTTGGTTGTTGTGACTAGTGAAGTCACACAACTTGGTGTTTTCAGTGGAACCCATAGTAGCAGCAAGTGTGGCAGATTTTTTGTAGTTTTTGATAAAAGACACAAAGATAAAAACTGAAAGATAAACTAACAAGAATAAAAAACAAAGGTAAAGGGTAGTGTGCAACTCCCCTATCTTAGCACTTGGAGTCCCCGGCAACGGTGCCAGAAAACTTTTCTTGATAGCTTCTCGCCCCCTTCGTTGGTTACCCCAAGTGGATGGTTGAGATGTAGTGCAACAGCAGTTTTCCCTCGGTGAAGATACCAAGGTTTGTCTCCAGCAGGACTCCAGAGATGATAAGTAGGTGCCAGCGGCGCAACTGACGCGGACCTGCACACAGACACAGATAACTTTGTTCCCAACGAAGTTTAGAGAGGTTGTAAATCTCTCTGGTCTTGTTGTTCACAAGGATAAAATGCAAGGGATAATGATAGCAAGTAAAAGCTGTAAAATAAATATAGCATGGAAACAGTAATGAGGATATGGACCGGGATACGTGATGTTCGCTAGTGATGTCTCTCTCCCAAAAGACGATAAAATTGCTATGCGAGGTAAACAAATTACAGAAAGGCAATTGACAGGATTATGAACGCACCGCAATGCTAACTATGCTACAAAAGAAAGGACGAGGTTCAAAAGCACGGGCAGTATGCCAAAATAAGTAGACCGAAATCCATCTGCATCTACTACTAATCATCCACCTTGAAATATCTATCCAGAACATCTCGCTGGTATTAAGTTGCGAGCCCCACCCAAAGTGTAAACCCAAAGCAACAGACAACTGCAATAAAAAGAACTTTGCGTAAAGTAAACAATCCTTGTGACCGCGGTCACAAGCACCGTTGTGTTTCCCCCTTGTGGCAACAACACACCCCCTAGACACATGTTTCTATCACTCAAGCATGTCATCGGGGGGGGGGGGCATGAACCCACAATCTAGCACAACGCTCCCTCTTGGAGTCACTACCTACTACTTGGCCAAAGCAATAAACAGCAACGGAGAACATGCAAGAATTACTTAGGAACAAAAATATAAGAGATAGAAACCAAATATATTACTCTATCACAATCTGAACATAATCTCATAATCCATCAGATCCTATCAAACTCAACATAGCAATAGCAGAAATATTACAAAGGTGCCTCGATCATGTAGGGCAGCTCACGAGGTCTAACCAATGAAGATCAAAGAGGGGAGGAGAACATCACATAGCTACTGATCACGGACTCATGGTCCAAGGAAAACTACTCACGAGACATCCGGGGAGCATCCATGGTGGAGAGGAGACTCCCGGAGGTCAATCCCCCCTCCGGCAGGGTGCCGGGAAGAGGTCTTCTGGTGCTCCCAATCTTCGGAAGCGCGGCGGCGGCGGAACAGAGGCGAGTTCGCGGAATAGGGTTCGTCTTCTGGAGTTTTCCCGTGACGGAGAATAAATAGGCGAAGGGGGGCAGCCAGAGGTGGGCCAGGGGCCCCAGGCGCCCCCCCTGGCGCGACCAGGGGTGGGGCCGCATCGGGTGGACACCTGGGCCCCCTGGCTCCCCTCTGGCCCCTCCCGGGCTCTTCTCGAAGCTTCCGTCACGCTGATTTTTTATCTGAATTTTCCCGAATTTTTCTGGCACTTTTTATATGGGGGAAAACTGAAATAGAAAAACAGCAGAAAACAGGAACTGGCACTGGAGTGCACTGAGTTAATAGGTTAGTCCAAATATGATCAAAAAGTGTATGAAAGTGTATCTAGATCATAGCAATATCACACAAAACATGCATGGAGCAAGCAGAAATTATAGATACGTTTTGGACGTATCACGAACCACCAAGATAGTGCCCAAAACCATCGTTGAAATTGAAGGAATTGAATTCCTTGCTTCCCCCATCATCCTGACGTCTTCCACCATATACCTCATTCTGGGAATGGATTGGTTGAAATTTCACGATGCCGCACTGTATTGTGGCACCAAGTCTGTCCAACTTTTTCACCCCTTCGGCAAGATCGTTAACCACACCACCCGAATTACCCGTAATTCTGAAAAGCAGATATTTATGATGAATGCTTTGAATGCCGCCCCCCTCCAAGGCATCGAGAACATTCCAGTCGTTCGCGATTTTCCCGACGTCTTCCCAGAAGAACTACCGGGAATGCCCCCGATGAGAGAAGTTGAATTCGTCATCGACTTGAAGCCAGGCATTGTTCCTATTTCCAAGCGCCCTTACAAGATGCCGCCACATGAACTCCTTGAACTTAAGGAGGAAATCGACAGAGCACTTCGGAAGGGTTTCATTCGCCCAAGTTCCTCAGCTTGGGGATCACCTTTGCTTTTTGTCAAGAAGAGCGATGGGACAAACCGATTGGTCCAAGATTATCGGCCCATTAACCAAGCCATCATCCAGAACAAATACCCACTTCCCCGGATCAACGATCTGTATGATCAACTTGCCGGATTCAAGGTGTTTTCTAAACTCGACTTGAGGTTGGGTTATCACCAAATCCGAGTCCGTGATGAGGACATTCTGAAGACTGCCTTCATTACTCGCTATGGCTCATACGAGTACACCGTCATGTCCTTTGGCTTAACCAATGCTCTAGCCACCTTCTCCAGATTGATGAATTATATTTTCATGGAGTACCTCGACAAGTTCATCGTGGTTTATCTGGATGATATATTGATATATTCCAAGAATGAAGAAGAACATGCTGAACATCTTCGTCTTATACTGGAGAAGCTCCGAGAACATAAACTCTATGCTAAGTATTCTAAGTGTGAGTTCTGGCTTCCCGAAGTAACCTACCTTGGACATGTGATTTCCAAGGATGGCATTGCCGTCACCCCAGAACGTATCCAGGCTATTATTGACTGGACTCCTCCCAAGACCGTCAAGCAAGTCCGTAGTTTCCTCGGGCTCGCTAGCTATTGTCGCCGTTTCGTCGAGAATTTTTCTAAGATTGCCAGGCCCCTGACTAATCTGCTTCACAAAGGCGTCAAGTTCAAGTGGATAGATAAATGTCAAGAAAGTTTCCAAGCGCTCAAGGACAAGCTAACTTCTCCCCCGGTGCTCGCTCCCCCTGATACTCAGAATGACTTCGTGATATATTGTGACGCGTCTCGTCAAGGGTTAGGCTGTGTCCTAATGCAAGATCGCAAAGTGATTGCTTATGGCTCTCGTCAGTTGCGTGCTCACGAAGACAAGTATCCAACACATGATCTCGAATTGGCAGCAGTAATTTATGCATTGAAGCTGTTGCGACATTACCTCGTCGGTAATCGTTGCGAGGTCTACACCGACCACCAAAGTCTGAAGTACCTGTTTACTCAGCCAGACCTGAATCTTCGTCAACAATGATGGCTCGAGACAATAGACGACTTCAACATGGATATTTCGTATACCCCTGGCAAGGCTAATGTGATGGCCGATGCCTTGAGCCTCAAAGCTTACTGTTCTGAACTTGAAGTTCAGGTACAACAACCACATATGTATGAAGAGCTTCGCAAGCTGAACCTCGAGATTGTTCCTCAAGGTTACGTTAACAACCTGGTTCTCGACTCAAAACTCGACACCCTCATCAAGAGTAGACAGCCTCTTGACGCTGACATTGTGAAGATCAAGCAAGACATCGCAGCAGGAAAGCCGTCCTCTTTTACCATTGATACCAATGATGGTGATACTGTGTACTTCAAGGGCCTCTTAGTAGTTCCTGTGAGCCCGGCCATCATTAACTATGGCCCGGATATCATGGAAGAAGCCCATAATTCTCCCTTGTCAATCCACCCTGGTAGTACCAAGATGTATAAAGACCTTCGTCAACGGTACTGGTGGCCTTACATGAAGCAAGACATCGCCCTCTATGTTTCTCAATGTGACGTTTGTAGTCGCGTCAAGGCCGGACATCAGAAACCTGCTGGATGGTTGCAACCACTCCCTCCTCTTGATTGGAAGTGGGACAAAGTCGAGATGGACTTCGTCACCGGTTTTCCAAAATCACAGAAAGGTAACAATGCCATCTTTGTCGTCATCGACCGATTCTCCAAGATTGCTCACTCCTGCCAGTCAAGGAGACGATCACTGCTAGTCAGTTAGCAAACTTGTATATCTCCCGGATTGTGTCACTCCACGGTATTCCGCTGGAGATCAGTTCAGACCATGGCAGCCTTTTCACCTCACGATACTGGAAGAGTTTCATGGAAGCATTTGGGACTCGTCTGTCTCTCAGCACCGCTTATCACCCCCAGTCGCAAGGCCAAGTTGAACGAGTCAATCAAGTGCTGGAATACATGCTTCGTGCTTGTGTCCTTTCATTCGGCATGAAATGGGAGGAATCTCTCCCGTACGCGGAATTATCGTACAACAATAGCTATCAGGCTAGCTTGAAGATGGCCCCCTTCGAAGTTCTATACGGACGTAAATGTCGAACCCCCCTGAATTGGTCAGGCACTGGGGAACGACCCTACTTCGTACCGGATCTTGTCCAACAAGCTGAAGATCAGGTTCGCGTTGTGCAAGAAAACCTCAAGGCCGCCCAGTCTCGTCAGAATAGCAACTATGACCGCAAACACCGGGAAATGGAGTATCAACCTGGTGAATACACTTACCTTCGTGTCACTCCCATGAGGGGCACTCATCGCTTCAGTATCAAGGGCAAGTTGGCTCCTCGCTACATTGGCCCGTTCCGTATCCTTTCCAGGAGTGGACCCGTGGCATACCGATTGGAATTGCCGCCGAACCTCTCCCAAGTCCACGATGTCTTCCACGTGTCGCAAATCCGTCGCTGCTTCAAGGACCCTATCCGCGAAGTGGAACATGATATGATCGAGCTGCAACAAGACTTGACTTATCAAGAACATCCGAGCCGCATTCTCGATCAGTCTGAGGGTCGAACCCGCAACAAGACCGTCAAGTTCCTCAAGGTACAGTGGTCGAATCATTCTGAAGATGAAGCCACTTGGGAAGGCGAAGATCGCCTTCGCGATGAATACCCTGATCTTTTCCTCGCTACCACTTAAATTCTCGGGACGAGAATTCTTGTAGTGGGGGAGATTTGTAACACCCTCTGTTGCCTGTAACAGTAATCATCATCACTGTTGACTATCATTGTTGATTAATCACTGTAGCTCCACTTGACCTTGTTCAAACTTTGAAGTGTCCTTATTCAAACCATGATGTGAGGTGATCTAACCCAAGTCCCCATGCACCTTGCACCTTGGAACTAAACCCAAACCCTAAAACCCCTTTGGTGGTTAATAAAACCCAAGTGCATCATAATTCCTTGTCCAAATATTTTGGAACCACTTTTGTTAAATCACCAAAATTCAGTGGACCATGCCCATGTGGTTATGATATTTTATCAAGTCACTGAAAAATCCAAACAAATCAAACAGTAGCAAAAACAGTGACATTTGATACTTTGTAAAAAAAAAACAATACTAGAGAATTTATATATGCCCCAAACTTTTTGTAGCACTGATGTGGGGTATAACAATAATTATGGAGCCTAGCCCATATTTTACAAAAATGCTAAAGTGTATAAAACAAATACAAACAGAAAAGATAGAAAACAAAAAGCAAAATAAAATGAAAAGAAACTAAAGCTCGCCCTGGGCGAGGCCCACCCGGCCCAACCCCCCCTTACCCTACCTGCCCCCATCCCATCCCCACCTGCCCCAGCGCCGTGGCGCCACCGCCGTGGTTGGGGCTCCTGCCGGCCGCTGATACGTCTCAAACGTATCTAGTTTTCCAAACACTTTTGCTATTGTTTTGCCCTCATTCTCGCATGATTTGGACGAAACTAACCCGGACTAATGTTGTTTTCAGCAGAGCTGCCTGTATGGTTTATTTGTGCGCAGGAAAATGGATTTTTAGACGTCCCAAAAAATTCCCAAAAAATTCCCAGAAAATTACCTGAAAATCCACGCACCCGAAGGAGCCAGATGCCAGAAGTGGGACCAGAGGGGAGCCCTGGCGGCCCCAGGCGCCCCCCTGGCGCGGCCAGGGGTGGGGCCGCGCCCTCTGGCCGCCTGGGCTGCTCCCCCCTCCTTTGGTGCCCTACCGAGGCTCCTATTTATCCCCGTGACGAGAAAACTCCAGAACAGAAGTCGTTTTCCCAGTTTCCGTCGCGGAGCCGCCGCCACCCTCTGTTCTTCTTCGGGAGGGCTAATCTGGAGGCTGATTTGGCCTCCGGAGAGGGGATATCGTCGCCATCGTCATCACCATCGCCACTCCATCCATCCTCCATGACTTCTCTTCATATGTGTGAGTAATTCCCTGTTGTAGGCAAAAGGGGATGGTAGGGATTGGATGAGTTTGATCATGTAATAGTTCGTCAGATTGTTGGGGGCATGTTGCCTATCATCTACTTTGGTGTTTATTATCTTTGCTACAATTCGTTGTTCTTAATGCTTGTCACTTTGGGCCCGAGTGCCATGTTTTCAGATCTGAACCCTTTGTGTTTTCATGAATATATTTGTGTTCTAGATCCTATCTATGAGTTGTATGCACCTATTATGGTCCAGAACCGGCGATCCCAAAGGTGACAGCTTGGGACACCAAAGGGGGCGGTCCATAATTTGAGGATTCCATGTATCCATTGAGTTTATTGCTTTGTTCCGGTGCTCTTTGACAGGAGTACCTTAATCTTCATAACTTCCTTTTGGCCCCGTTCGTAGCGGGATGGTAGGACAAAAGATGTTGTGCAAGTTCTTATTGCAAGCACGCACAACTACCTACGGGATACATGCCTAATGTTTGATATTTGCCTAGATGATCATTGTTTTTCTGTGTGCCTTGCCCCGTGTTAGAATCTATTATATGTTTACTCTCATCAATGCAGCGCCCAACCATCCATCTCCTTAGCCTACAGTGTTTTCAATCTTGCTGGTCATTAGTTGTTACTTTTGCTGTTTACTTTTGCTGTTGCTATCATCACTATCATACTACCATTACCACTTATCTATTGTTGCAAGCAAGTATATTTCAGGTGCGGTTGAATTGACAACTCAACTGTCAAAGCTTATAAATACTCTTTGGCTCCCCGTGTGTCGAATCAATAAATTGGGTTAACTTACCCGCGAAGACTATCTCGATCCCTTACGCCTGTGGGGCATCAGCCGCCCCACCTCCCCTGTGACGCTGAGGCGATAAGGCCGCCCCCAGCCACCCCCTCGACAGTCTCCCCCTCCATTTCCCCTCCTCCTTTTCTCGCAGTCGTCGGGGAAAAATCCACCCGAGCCGCCGTGGCCACTGATGCCCCCGAGCCCCGAGGAATTTTCCAGCATGTTCCACGTCGTCGTCTTCGTCGCCGAGCGCAAGAAATCGAGCTCGGAGCCACTACGCCGAGCGCACGGTCAACTTCCCCAACTCCGGCCGCCGCGACGTCGCAGAGGAATTCCGGCGCCGTCAAGCCTCCCCCGCGCACGCTTTTCTCGTCTACAAAACCGCTGTGAGCTCCTCTACCTCCCCCAACTCCCTGCGTAGCCCCTCGTGCACTGAATCGGCCGACGCCATTGGAGCCGTGGCTCCGTCGCCGTCGACGTGTTCTTCCCCGCGGCCTAGATCAGGCTTTTGGCGCGTGGTTCGAGTCACCTTACTCGCCACGTCTCCAGGAACTCGCCCATGTAACGCATGCCCAATGAAACCCACTTCAACCTCGTCTTCGTCAACCTCCGTAGCCCAGCCGCCGCCACGTTCAACGCCGGCGTCGTTCCGGTGAACCCCCAGTCTAGCCACTGCAACCAATCGAACGGCGCGAGTCTCCTCTTTCGAATGCACCCAACCACGCTGCAAACCATGCCCTGTAGCGTGCTCTGGCTCGACCTCATCGGCGCTCTATCGCCGGCGAGCTCGCCGGAGTCGCTGCCATGCGGGCCCCCCTGGTCAGATACGTGATTAGCACTAAACCCCCGACTAATCTCACTGTTAGACTTAACAAAAAATTAAACCCCCTGGGTCACTTACTGGTGGGCCCAGCCCTTTAACTTAATTAAACAGATTAATTAGCCCATGTGTCTATGACACCTTGGCCCCACCTGTCATTTGGTTATTTAAATTATTTAAAGAAATTTCAGTGACTGACATGTGGGCCAGTGCCTGTTTTATTTTTATTAAAATGTTTTATAAATAAACAGAGGCTGACATGTGGGTCCCACATGTCAGGCACTATTTTGGATAATGTTGATATAATAATAAAAAGAAATTCAGAAAATCATTTAAATTGATTTAAACTTTGAAATTCAATATCTTTTAAACCGTAACTCAGATTCAAAAACTTTATACATGAAAATTGATCAGAAAAATATAACGAATACGAATACGTTATCCATATGTCTACCACGCACTCTAACTTACCGAACAACGACATTCCCCCTCCGGGCCGTGTGTCGATATTTTTCCCGGTGCCGATAAAAACCTGCCGGATGATTTTACGTTTAACATGAAAGTTGTTCAGAATGGATCAACTAACCCGGATACTCCACCCACACATGTGTCGGATGTCCACGACACCTCCGGCATGATATCTCCCCCCTCCGGACACCCTGTCCGATAATCACCCGAAGCTGGCAATTCATCCCCGGATGAATTCCCGCTTCGGGCAACGTGCATTGCACTGCGTTAGAACACCGTTAGCATTGCATCTGTCATGCCATGCATCTGTTTGTATATGCTTGCTTTGTATTTACTGTTTCTCGCCCCCTTAATCTCCGGTAGACCCCGCTGCTGCCGTCGACTACACCGCTGCTGAGTAGGACTACTTCGTCGACGACCCTACCCCTACCGTCGAGCTTACAGGCAAGCAGAGCCATTCTCTTCCCCAGATATCGCCTATCTTTCCGTACATTTCTTGCACTAGGCATTGTTACTGCTGCTGCTATGTTACAATCCTATTCAATTGCATAGCCTGCTTTTGTCGCCCCTTGATGTACCTTCCTTTATCCTAGGCTGCCTATAAATATATATTATATTCAGCAGTGAGCCCTGCGCATTGTTAGCTAGGATTAGATAAAGGGCCGTGATCACTCAGGGGAGTGACGCGGATACAACTTATTACAACTGCACAGGTACGGTACAATGCAGACACCGCCTCAGGCCCCCTAGCTCGGCTCTGCCTAGCCACCATCAAGTGTGAGCTATCAAGGAGTAATCCTTGTAGTCCACTCGTTGCTGACTCCGTATAGCCGCTCTAGGTACTTGAGCAACGGTTGTCCTTAAAGGTAAGAAGTTGGGCGACCCAACGGTGCCCGCGAGTGGTATTGCGACGGGACGACAGGGAGGGTACGACCAGTGTACCGGTGTGCTTGGCCCCTGTTCGTTGGCCGCGAGATTTACCAAACCACGAAAGTCGAGCTCCTCCAGGAGCACACGCGAGACAAGGTAAGGAGACGGTTCACCTTGTTGGTAACCGCAGTGACTTGGTGGGACGATAGGGCAGGCACCGATGTACTGGTGGTCCTGACTGCTGTCGTTGTCCGCGGGTCAGTTAAGTCGAGGCAACGATAACGGTTGTCCCGCAAGTTAATAAAATGACTAATGGTTCGGTGGATGTCTTGAGTTGGCTATATGCCATGTACGCACTACCTACCTGTGCGAATTACGAGTTATGGGCTCCCCTTCTTCATGGTCTCGTCCGAGGACTCTTCAGACGTCAGCAGTACTGCGGCCTGCGCCGGGAAGTGGAGTTGTCTTATTTGCTCGCGCGGTGGTGTCTTATTTGGATTTTCTTTAACTTCACCGGCCAGCCACGCACCGTGCAGGAGTACGTTTGGGTTGGGGTCCAAGGCCCGTCGTACTTAGGATTTAGACCGGCGGATGGCCTCTCTGTTGAGTTTGAAAGATGGGATATGAAGTGTCGGATAGCATCGGTGGAGCGTTCCCTAACAAGGTTCCCGCCACCCTGGAGATCCGTGCGTGTAGTGTAACACAAGTGCACCCCTGCAGGGAAGATTAATCTATTCGAATAGCCGTGTCCACGATAACAGGACGCTTTATGCTGAAGCTGGATCTTACCACTATAAACTATTATTATTAAACTGTATGGTTCCCGGTTTTCTTCCTCATTGGGATGTCGAGGAGGTGAACTCAGAGGCATTGCTAATTATTACAACTTATTATTATACAATGCTGCAGCAACTCCTGCTGCATTTTTACTTTATGCTTTATATAAACTGTTGGCTATTCTCTCCTCATGCTGTAAGGCTCGTCGGAAGATGCTAGTCTTCGATAGGCCTAGCTTCTTACCCTTATTTTGATTTCTATCTTGCAGTCCACTATATATAGCCTCCCCTTCCATTTGATACAATGCATAAATGCTTAGTAGCGGACGTAAGACTTGCAGGTATGCTAGATACTCACCTTTGCTTTATTTCCCTTTTTTCGCTTTGCCTGGTCGGCCGCTGCAGTCGACGTTGGAGCCCAGGAGCAGGAGTACCCCGGAGGCGACTACTACGACGTCGAGTTCCCCGTTGACCAGGAGTAGTTTGGTGGATCCCAGGCAAGAGGCCTCGCCTTTTCGATCTGTATCTCTGATGTGATTTGTGCTAGCCTTCTTAAGACAAAACTTGACTAACTATGTCTGTACTCAGATATTATGGCTTGTATGACTTATGTATTCGGATCCTCGTGATCCCTGGTATTGTAACATATTGGTTTATCATTTTGTGTTTAGTGTTGTGCTGTGATATTCTCACCGTGCCACCCTAATCTCAGCCGTGTACCCTGCGTGTATGATTACTGTACACGGATTGATTTTGGGGGCGTCACACTCGGGCAGGGGCCGCGGGCTGCGGTCAGCGGTGCGGCGTTCGTCGTGGCGATCCTTTTGGTGGTGGTGGTGCGTGCTAAACGGGACATCGACGGATCTTGGCTTTGTCGTCAGTTGGCGGCAGCCCTGCCGGTCTGCCTTGTGGGGCGACGCGGGCTGAGAGCAGCTCTGGCAGGAGCTGCGGCGGCTCAGCTCGGTGGTGTGCGCAGGTGACGCAGGGCACTGGTGGCAACTTGCCCTCTCCTGGATCTGTCCCGACGATGCGCGGGGCTGGGCGGATGCCGCCGCACGCGCCCCGGGGTTGGGCCAGATCTAGGTTTCGTTCTCGGTCGGGCTTGTTGGTGGCTGGGGCGGATCGGAGCTTGCGCTTCGGGTAGGCAAGGCTGGGCATGGCCCGGGTGGTGCTCGTAGGTGGTGGTCGTGGTAGCGTTTTGTCGGGTCGCAGATCGGCACCGGTGTCCTGGACTTGGCGTCGCGTGAGCCCGCTCGGTCATGTGGATTGGGTGGCTCTCCGATGGCCGTCGACAGTCTCGGAGTCGCGTGAGCTCGCTCGGTCACAAGAACTGCTGCTAATTGTGCCGCACATAGATTAGCTAAGTTTGGTGCCATGATGAACTTTCTATGGTTTGGCTCAATGTTCCTTCAGATTATCCACAAAAAAAATTGTTCCTTCAGATTGTATCCTCGATGTGGTCTCGAATGAGATCCAGACTTGCCTTAAATAATAAAGCAGCACATTATCTTAAAAACATTTTATTAAGGCTTTTATTGAACGATATAACAATTATATGACTATTAATAAAGTGCATCATAATGGCTTTTTTAAGATGGCTTTCTTAAAAAAAACTCTGCAAATAATATCGATGAGCGGCACATGTTTCAAACACAAGGTACTAAGCACGGGCAAGAAGTATTTGCCTGCATTCTTTCAGGTTCAATGAGAAAAGTTATCATGAAATTACTATTTAAATAAACTTATCATGGAATTATTGTGCAATTAACGAGGCAACTCTTTACCTTTAATCATCTGTTCTAGACGGCCGCTGCTAACTTAAGTAAAATAATCAAGCGTATAATGATGCCACAATGACCTTCTGAATGTTACGAATGAACAGAGGTAAGGTTCAGTCAATGGCATAGGCTAGTTTTTAGAAACTTATCGCTGCCTAAATATAACAGGAAATCACATACGTATGCTTTCATTTGAGACCCCAGCAAGATTCTTATATCATGAACTGTATTTATATGATGTAAGTTCTTACAAACAAAAATTACATACATGGAAAGAATCAACAATATAAAACGATTGGCAAGAGGAACATATCAAAGTAGTCTATAATATTCTAGCACTTTAGTTCCTAACAATGGTTACACCGAATCAGTTTAGTTGTACAGATCGTCTTCGTCCACAACTGTTGCTGTCGCGGAGGAGCGGACAACAGCTTCTGCCGCCTGTGGTTGCGCCGGGAAGCGAAACTCAATGCCGAACCCCCTAGACTGCTGCAGCGTCTGCGCGAAAGCTTGGTACTTCCTGATGTCGCCGTCGCTGACGCTCCTCCTCGCGTATTTCATCGACTCCTCAAAGTGCGCCGACTTGATCTCAGCCACCTCCTCCTCTTCTCGTCCGCCGTCGACCTCCATTGTGTTTTTCACCTTCCTCTGCCTCTCGATATCCTTTTCAATGTCCTCCTGTATGGCGTACTTGCACACCCTTTGGCAGATCTCCGTGACATCGGAGCCGCTGAAGCCGGCTGTAAACCTTGCGAGCGCACCGAGGTCGACGTCCTTGGCCACGGGAGACTTCCTCAGGCAGGCCTTGAAGATTTGGTGCCGCGAGGCTTCCTCCGGCAATGGGATGTAGATGAGCTGGTCCAGGCGGCCGGGACGGAGCAATGCCTAGTCGATAATGTCCGGCCTATTGGTGGCACCAATTATGAACACCGTCTTCTTGGCGTTCATGCCGTCCATTTCGGTGAGCAGCTGGTTCAACACCCTGTCCGCCACACCGCCTCCGTCGCCCACGCTGCTGCCCCTCTGCGTCGCGATGGAGTCGAGCTCGTCGAAGAAGAGGACGCACGGCGCTGACTGCCGCGCCTTCAAAGATCTCGCGCACATTGGCCTCGCTCTCGCCGAACCACATGGTGAGAAGCTCTGGCCCCTTGATGCTGATGAAGTTGGCCTGGCATTCGTTGGTGATCGCCTTCGCCAACAAAGTCTTTCCACACCCTGGTGGCCCGTAGAAGAGAACGCCTTGAACGAGGACATGCCGAACTTCTCAAACTTCTCTGGATGCTCGACCGAGTACTGGACAGTCTCTTGCAGTTCCCTCTTGACGCCGTCGAGGCCGTCGATGACGTTCCAGCTGACGTTGGGCACCTCGACCACGGTCTCACGGAGCGAAGGGATTGGTGCCGACCAGAGCCATCTTGAGGTGGTCGTTGGTGATGGCCATTGAGTTCAAGATCTCGGCATCGATGGTGTCGTCCTCCACGTCAATCACGTCCATATTTTCCCTGATACACCGCAGCGCCGCCTCCGTGCAGAGCGCGTCCAAGTCAGCACCGACGTAGCCGTGTGTGTCCTTGGCGACCACCTCTAGGTTGACGTCCTCGGCCAGCCTCATGTTTTTGGTATGGACGCGAAGCACCTCGAGACGCCCGAGCTCTTCCGACACGCCGATGTCGATCTCGCAGTCGAACCTCCCGAAGCGGCGGAGAGCAGGATCAATGCTGTTGGGGCGGTTAGTGGCGGCCATAATGATGACGTGCAATGCCTTTGTTTCCTCGCTAGTTTTTGTTTCCCGCAATGCTGAAGCGGGCTTCACTGACCGAGCAGGAAAACTGGCCCAATGAACCACGGGTGTCCAAAATAGCTACGGGAGTAGCTGCCCTTGCAACGTCAGGCCCAATTTGCGACGGGATTAGTGTTTACTTTAAATCGGACGGTGGATAACGGTTAACTAACGAAATCAAACGGCTAAAAATAACTAATTCGTGAGAGGGCAGGGATTATTTAGGTGCAGTTTTACTGTTCTAAATGAGGGAGAGAGACTTGGATACAAGGCAAGGTTATTTATGTTGGATATATGCTCTAGAGGCAAATAATATATGATTATTCCAATATATCTAAGCAAGTTCATAACCAGTTTCATACCGTGCTAGAACTGTGTCAGTGAAACAATGATGCAGATGTGGTATAGAAACCCCCAGAGTTCCTAGTTAGCCTCTACATCGATAACTAGTTCATGGTCAACATGATGGTCGTGGTTTCGCGATCATGGACAATTAAGTCTCTTGACTATGAGGTCACCTCACTGGTTAAGTGACGTGATGAACATTAACCAAAGTAAGCGTTACATCATGATCAAATCTTGTGAAGGTTCAGTGTTGTAATTACAAAACGTGGTAGAACGTTCCTTTGACCGTGAGTACGTGCACAATTGTTATCTTCCCGGATGCTTTGACCTACATCCCACCACCTGACTGAAATATGCGGGTCATAACGGTTGTATCTTGGGTATTCCGTGGAGATATGTTGAGGAGTATTGTTACAAGAGCGAGATTTGTCAATCCATATAATGGATAGATATTCGGGGCCCACTCGGTGAGATTCCATCCATAAAGCTGCAGCGTGTGACTAGGTCACGGGGATGAATATCACGGGAACGAGTGAATGAGGATTAGTTCAGAACGAGGTTGAACCAGACATAGGATGTCATTGATCGAATCTCGGAACAATCCAGTATCGCTGACAAAGGGAATGCTATACGTCGTAAGGTCCAATCGGTGTTTGATATCCGGAATGCACAGGGGTCATTATGGGCATCCAGGTCCCGCTGATGATCATTGACCGTAGCCTCATCTCGGTCATGACTGGAGTGTTCTCGGACCGTAGGGTAAAACACTTAAGGGCTCGATGAAATCGAAGACCTTTTCGGAACCATCGGAGTAACCAGAGAATAAAGGAAACAACATCGGAGAAGTACCGTGTTGAACCGAACAAGTTCGGAGTGAACCGGAAGGTGTTCCGGAGCACCAGGAGATGGAATATTATGTTTTAGTTATTAATTAATTGAATTAATAATTAAAATCATTTTATTTCTAATTAATATGTTCAATGGGCCTTAGTGGAGAAAAAGGCCCATTAGGGGAAGAAATAAAAGGGAAAAAAGAAAAGAAAAAAAAGGGAGTGGGGGGAGGCGCCATGGGCCCTAGGGCCCATGAGGGTGGCGCCCCCTCTCCCCCCTTGGCCGGCGCCCCCCCCTAGCTAAGGGAGGGGGGTTGACTCCCTCCCCTACCCCTATATAAAGAGGGCCATGGTGCACATATTTAATTAAGCCAAATACACAATAAATCGGATTAAATTAGTATTTACTCCGAATTGAGATCGATTTTCTCCGGTCTTCTCCCCTCCCTTGTCTCTTTCACGGTGGGCTACCTTGTGTGAGCCTATAGTGGAATTGAGGCTTCTCTGCTAGAATGAGAGGCCGTCGTGCTGCCGAAGCTCCGTCCGGAGGTCTGCTTCCGCCAACTTCGCTGGATCGGAGAACGGTGGTCGTCATCGAGTCTCGTACGTGTGCGAGTACTACGAGGTGCTACACGTGTGGCACTACACCCATCCGGGTGCTCAACACAGCCAGGGGGCTGTGAAACTTGATCGGCTACATCAACCACGTTTGCGGGAACGTTTCCCGCGCAACGGACTACACCCCGAGGTATGTTTTTTCCGCACTCCTTTCCGTTACGGTAATACAGTTAGCTAGATCTTGGGTTATCGGAAGGCTAGTTAGAAAAATTTGTGTTTTCTGCTGCGAACCCCAACAGTGGTATCATGAGCTAGGTCTATGCTTAGTATTACTGTACGGATAGAACACATCGGGGATGTGGGCGTTGATTGTATGATTGTTACCCTCCCACGTGTACTTGTTCACATCTGCGGCATTGTTTAATGAAGCGGCCCCCGACCGACCTTACGCGTATTCTTACGCGAGACTGGTTCCATGCTTGACATATGTTTTGTACCGTATAAAGTGGCTGGGGGGGTGTCTGCCTCTTTACTTTAGCGGATGTGGCATTTGCAACGGAGGGCCCCGTGCGGGGTGTAATAGAGACAATCGTATGGTTGACGTTGTGGTTGAATCGTAGGTTAAAACCTGTTTAACTATGAAAGCCCTAGCAGCCACGTAAAACTTGCAATATACAACTAGACCGTCTAAACCTTGTATTGCTAAGTGGGGGCTATCATTCGTTTGTTTGTGATGTAGCGATAGCTTTGCTATGTGTTACTAGTAAGTAGTAATCGTCATCATAAAACAAACTAAAATGGAGACACTGTAGACTTAGTGTTTCCATAGCTCAGACATCTTAAAACTTGCTAGTATAGGATACACGACGGTAGCATGTGATAAGAGGATCCCTTAACAAAGCCAAACACAAGTATTCTACCGAAGTTTGCACCGCCTGGAAGGTTCTCCCATATGGCTTGATGCTCCGTACATACCGGAGTTGTCCTACATATTCAATGGAGTTCGCATGAGGTTGGGTTCGGCAAGCCTGGCATATGCAAATATGGCCTTGCTGAGCAGCATATAACATGGAGGTTAATTTGGCGAGCCTAGCATATGCAGATATGGCCTCGGAATACTAGAGATCGAAAGATTGAGCATGAGTCACAGTACATATAAGATAATGTGATCGCACAAGTTGTTGTCTACCTTTGAAACTGACCCGTCGGCCGTTTTATATTCGAGGTCGGGCAGTGAATTTGGATCATGTAATCACTAAAACTTCCTAGGGATGAATTGTTTTAGTGCGAGCTCATTTATAATATGATTATATGAACTCATTGTTGTGAACTAGTCTTAATTGTGTTCCTTGCAATTATGTTTGTACAAAATGGATAGTACTCAGTACCTTGAAATGGTTTCCTTCTTACATGGTGAAAGACTTAAAGAAAATGGGTCAAACTTCATTAGTTGGTACTTACGCCTTAGAGTCGTGCTCAAGAGAATCAACCTTTCATTCTTAACTAAAGAGCATGTGGGAAACCATCCAGCAAACGACATGGATGCACAAGCGGAGATTGATTATCAGTATCGTCGAAGGACATATGCCATAGCTAAGGGTATCATAGAAACCAGCATTCCGCAACGTTTGCGTGAGGAGTATGCTGATTTGGATACATATGATATGATCGATGAGCTGAAGTCATCAAACTTGCATCGGTTTAGAGTTGCCAGATTTGAGTTAAAAAGTGAGTTTCTCTCTACAAAGATGGAAGAAGGCTCTTGCCTGAAGGCACACTTGGCCAAGATGCATGAGATACATCTGAGCCTCGTAGATGACTTTGACTATGGGACCACAGATGAGTCTGCGATATACACGGTGTTACACTAGCTTCCACCGAGCTATACAGACCATGTCCATGGCTATGTCGGCAGAGGTGAAAGCCTCGAGTTCTCTGACTTCATGGATAGACTTCAGTACCTGGAGGTTGAACCCATTGAAGGAGAAGTTGTTGATGGAGAAGGTATATACTTGATATACTTTATAAATGTTTATTCCCTTATACAACATTTGCAGTAAATGAGTATCTGATACTTATTCTGTTTTATGAAAACAGGACCTGCCGTTGCATGGACGGGAAGAGGTGAAATCGAGGATTGATGGATATCAAGTCAGTTGATGGCCAACATGGATTCCGCCGAGACATCTATCATAGGAGATACTTGGAGTATTAGATAAATCTTATGTAATCATTATAGGATGAACACTTAGTTGTGTGTCTTGCATCTCGCGAGACAAAGTTATTCATGTAATGAGACAAGTCAGTTGTTCCATCTTTATGAATAAAAGTGTGCTTATACTTTGATTACGTCTTGATTTATGATATGATAGAAAGCATTTATAATACTGCTATTATTGTCAAGAAATATTCAATGTTTAATGATAAAGTTGTCTTGATTATAACAAGTCAAAGATTTGATTGCATGAGGTGACTTCATAACTGATGAATTCATTAAATGTATGATCTATTAACTTGTGAGTTCATTATCGAATGAAAGTCATAACTTGATTGCACGAGATGGATTAGATACACGATCTATGAACCTCTGCAATAAATATAACCATGACAAGGTTCTAGCAAGTAGAACTTGTGACAATCATTATACATAAATGATGTACTAAATGGGCACGTGAGTTATCATTAAAGACTTCATATGATTAATTGAAAGTTGTATTCAATTGAGATCATAAAACTGAGATTCAGGAATCACAGTGAGAAGTGAGAATACAAGGATACATATCACTACGCTACGATCCGAAGTGATAAGTATTGATATTGACATAATGGGAGACTTGTGGAAGATGTACCACAAACTACGATGGAAGTTGAAAGTACTAGACTACTTAAACCATTCGTAGTCATACTAAACCGTATTATGGTCTAAACGTTCTTTCCCCTAGCACTATAGTTATTGTCGAATAAGGTTGTTTAATTCATTAAGTTAAAACACCCACTTCATGAATAGGAAACCATCCTGAATCTAACGAGACATGATAGCTCCATAACTGATGGTGTTATAAGATTTCTTAAAATAAAGAATTTCTTTGTAATAAAACTACAAGCAATTGAAATTACATATTCTCCCCGAATAGCAAAATGTGTGTTGCTTGATTGGTAATGTGAGAAGAAGTCTCTCGACATGGATCCAATGGGAGATAATGGAAACTTTTACCGGGGTATTGGACCTTGCCTTCAGAATATCAGAGTATTGCAACGGAAGCATGTTCCGCTGAAATGACGCTATATAAGGAAGGATATGCCATAGATGATTGATCTTGGTATATGAATTGAAGCCATTGTTGAATTTAGAAGGTTGTCATAAATACGTTTTGTACAGAACAATAATCATGAGTCTTCTTAATGAAATAATAGGGAATAACATTGCTTGAAGACACAAAGGAATGATGGTAGCCTAGAACACGAGGAGAAATGAAATAATATTGAGTTACATATAGGATGGCTCACGTCCCATGAAATAAATCGGTTATTTCATATTCTCGACAAATTGGAGAGTTATTGAGAATAATGTAATGGGCATAAGGCATTATTTGGTTATGACCAAAGTTCAATGGTGATTGACTACGGAAACGTAGGAATGCTTTGATCAATAAAATATTTCATTTACACTACGATGGACCATAGACTGAAATTGCATCTCAGTCAAATTTGGGATTTGAAAGAGAATTGCAATGGGCATGACGAAGGTTATTTCGTTAAAAGGATGGACTATAGTACCTCAAGACAGGAACCCTCAACCTTGATTTGATCAAGTGATTTTGTGATGACAAAAATATTGAGTGGGCTTGCAGTTTCATGAAACTGAGTGGGAGCTTTGAAGACTTCCCGGAAACTTGGAATGCAGAGGACATTTTCTGAGTGGGAGCTTTGGAAGCATTGTCATTATGTGAGACATAGTGAACAATAAAATGACTTGATGAAAGCTGAACCACAAATATATGAGTATATGATGGATATATTTGAGTGGGAGCATGATCATTGTCTCAAACATATATGCATTGATATGTGTGAAGAATGATCTCATATGTATATATATGGATATGCATTGATTGTGTATATAGAGAATCGTCTTATATACATATGTGCATTATGATATATATAGAGCATAAGGCAAATAAAATACAAGATTGCAAGAATCTTCTTTTATGTGAAATACCAACACATTACACGTTGAAATCTATATGAGTAGATTAAGATACGGATAATGAAACGAAGTGAAGGTTGGAATAATCTTCTAAGACAAGAAACAGGTTCTTGTGGCTAGAAATTATATAATGGATGAAATCCAAATATCACAAGCAATATCTTGATGGAAGAATAGAGATGCACCATGTACTGGACATGTGATCTTATATGTTCTTGACATATGATTCTACCATATAACATGCATTGTGAATCCAACAACAGAATGACTCAAAAGTTCTTGGAAGAAGAACAGATTCCGATGTGCTTTAGGAGTAAAACACAGAATCTGAATAAAGTCCATGATTTCAGTATATGAGGAATACTGAGGACTATACTCTAAAATATAGAAAGGATAATAGACTTGAATGTAATGCAAGATTACAATTGCAAGCCATATTATGGGTCTATATGGAATTAGAGACATCACCAAAGACATGAAAGAAATGTGAGCAAAATTCACGGCACTACAAACATAATACTACTTAAGAAAGTAGACGTATGGATAAAAGTTTAGCGTTAGAAGTATTGGACTTCTGGTTGAGTGTATTTCCCAGTATATATGACTAAGGATGAGTCTTCTAAAGACTGAACCAAGAGGTCATTGGAGGATACTGTGAAATAATAGTCTCACTCTCCCATGAAACTTATATCCAACCATTATATGATAATGAGTGGTATGTCAAAAGAGCTTTTGATCTGTACCAGTTGCAAAGGAAACATACGAATCTGAATTGGTGCAGTTCGTTGACGAAACCTCTTCCATGAGCATGCATGATCAATGAACACTTATGTGATAAGATGATTATGATCGGAAAAATGCGGCTAGATTATTAGCACTCTAGTCCAAGTGGGAGACTGTTGGATATATGCTCTAGAGGCAAATAATATATGATTATTCCAATATATCTAAGCAAGTTCATAACCAGTTTCATACCGTGCTAGAACTGTGTCAGTGAAACAATGATGCAGGTGTGGTATAGAAACCTCAGAGTTCCTAGTTAGCCTCTACATCGATAACTAGTTCATGGTCAACATGATGGTCGTGGTTTCGCGATCATGGACAATTAAGTCTCTTGACTATGAGGTCACCTCACTGGTTAAGTGACGTGATGAACATTACCCAAAGTAAGCATTACAACATGATCAAATCTTGTGAAGGTTCAGTGTTGTAGTTACAGAACGTGGTAGACCGTTCCTTTGACCGTGAGTACGTGCATAATTGCTATCTTCCCGGATGCTTTGACCTACATCCCACCACCTGACTGAAATATGCGGGTCATAACGGTTGTATCTTGGGTATTCCGTGGAGATATGTTGAGGAGTATTCTTATAAGAGCGGGATTTGTCAATCCATATAATGGATAGATACTCGGGGCCCACTCGGTGAGATTTCATCCATAAAGCTGCAGCGTGTGACTAGTTCACGGGGATGAATATCACGGGAACGAGTGAATGAGGATTAGTTCAGAACGAGGTTGAACCAGACATAGGATGTCATTGATCGAATCTCGGAACAATCCAGTATCGCTGACAAAGGGAATGCTATACGGTGTAAGGTCCAATCGGTGTTTGATATCCGGAATGCACAGGGGTCATTATGGAAATCCAGGTCCCGCTGATGATCATTGACCGTAGCCTCATCTCGGTCATGACTGGAGTGTTCTCGGACCGTAGGGTAACACACTTAAGGGCTCGATGAAATCGGAGACCTTTTCGGAACCATCGGAGTAACCAGAGAATAAAGGAAACAACATCGGAGAAGTACCGTGTTGAACCGAACAAGTTCGGAGTGAACCGGAAGGTGTTCCGGAGCATCGGGAGATGGAATATTATGTTTTAGTTATTAATTAATTGAATTAATAATTAAAATCATTTTATTTCTAATTAATATGTGCAATGGGCCTTAGTGGAGAAAAAGGCCCATTAGGGGAAGAAATAAAAGGGAAAAAAGAAAAGAAAAGAAAAAGGGAGTGGGGGGAGGCGCCATGGGCCCTAGGGCCCATGAGGGTGGGGCCCCCTCTCCCCCCTTGGCCGGCGCCACCCCCTAGCATGTGGGATAGTCCCACATTGCTAAGGGAGGGGGGTTGACTCCCTCCCCTACCCCTATATAATGAGGGCCATGGTGCACATATTTAATTAAGCCAAATACACAATAAATCGGATTAAATTAGTATTTACTCCGAATTGAGATCGGTTTTCTCCAGTCTTATCCCCTCCCTTGTCTCTTTCACGGTGGGCTACCTAGTGTGAGCCTATAGTGGAATTGAGGCTTCTCTGCTAGAATCGGAGGCCGTCGTGCTGCCGAAGCTCCGTCCGGTGGTCTGCTTCCGCCACCTTCGCTGGATCGGAGAACGGAGGTCGTCATCGAGTCTCGTACGTGTGCGAGTACTACGAGGTGCTACACGTGTGGCACTACACCCATCCGGGTGCTCAACACAGCCAGGGGGCTGTGAAACTTGATCGGCTACATCAACCACGTTTGCGGGAACGTTTCCCGCGCAACGGACTACACCCCGAGGTATGTTATTTCCGCACTCCTTTCCATTACGGTAATACGGCTAGCTAGATCTTGGGTTATGAGAACGCCAGTTAGAATTTTTTTTGTTTTCTGCTGCGAACCCCAACAATTTAAACCTATTCTATCTCTAATACATACTTATTTCTAACTCTTAAATATTTGTACTCTAACAGGGGTTGGTATGGTCTCCTTTTTGAAGGCTCCGCCGCCTGAGGAATTCGACTCCGGTTGCATATCGTTCGCATTCGACTCCAAGTTTTTATTGCACTTAAATGTTCAACGGATTACATAGGACATTATGTGGTGATAAGAGCCACATATGCCTTCCCACACTCAACGAGATCGAAGACTTGGCTAAGTTATGAGCATCATCATTTGATGCCCTAGACTCGAAAATAAAAGCACACCTGCTGAAAGTAACACTACGAAGAGAAATCTCCTTAACTATTGATGCATAAACTCTTGCTTCCCCGCACTAAATATCTTGAGTCACTTTCTTGCAGTCACTTGATATAACAATGTCCGTGATGTTGAGGTCCTCTGCCAACGCTACGCCTTCTCTGGGAAGAATGGGAAAAGGTAAATGATCCCCGCCGGCCGACCGGCTCAAGCTTCGGCCGGTTAGCACAACTTTATTCACGATTTTTATTGCATAAGTGCACTATGGATTGAGATCCTCTATAATATCGTACCATATTGTAGTGCGGATGAAATTTAGGATTGAGAGCACACGACGATGACCATACAATTCGATACACTATCGTAGAGGATCTAACCCGTGCACTTTATATGTTGCAACTATGATATTTAAATGTCACTAATTGTACAACTAGATATTGATACGTCCCAAACGTATCTATAATTTCTTCTTGCTCCATGCATGTTTTGTGTGACTTTGCCATGTTTTGCTTGAACTTTCATACACTTTTGAGCATATTTGGACTAATCTATTAACCCAGTGCACCCAGCTGCCAGTTGTTGTTTTCTGCTGTTTTTGTATTTCAGGTTTTCCAGCCATTAAAAGTGCTCCAAAAAATCCGGAAAAATCAGATAAAAAATCAGCGTCACGGAAGCTTCCGGAAACACCAAAGGAGCGAAGGGGGGCCACCACGAGGAGGCCAGGAGGTTCCCTGGCGCGGCCCCACCCTAGGTCGCGCCAGAAGGCCTCCTGGCTGCCTGGTGGGTCCCCTCGACGCCCCCCTTCGCCTATATTTACCCCTCGGGGTGGAAACCTCTAGGACGGACTCCTTTTTCGCGATCTCGCCTCTGTTCCGCCGCTGCCGCCGTTTCTAGATCGGGGCTGCCTGGAGAAGCTGCTCCGGCACCCTGCCGGGAGAAGCTACCCCCTCCGGGAGACCCTCCATAGCCATGGACGCCTCCCGTATGAACCGTGAGTAGTTTCCCTTGGACCATGGGTCCATGACCAGTAGCTATGTGATCTATCTCTCCCCCTTTTGTGCTTCCACTTTCGAGTCCTCGTGAGCTGACTCACATGATCGAGGCATCTATGTAATTTCTGCTGTTGCTATGTTGAGTTTGTTGGGATCCGATGGATTATGAGACTATGTTCAGATTGTGATGAGTAATATATTTGGTTCTTCTCTTTTATATTTTGTTCTTGAGTAAATTCTTGCATGTTCTCCGTTGCGGTATTTGCTTTGGCCAAGTATTTTATTTGCAACTCCAAGAGAGAGTGTTATGCTCGATTGTGGGTTCAGCCCCCTGAAGTCTAGCTTGAGTGACAGAAACATGAGACTAGGGGATGTGATGTTGCCACCAGGGATAAAACAACAGTTCTTGTACCTGCGGGTGCAAGGATTGTTTACTTTACGCAAAGTTCTTTTAATGCAGTTGTCTGTTGCTTTGAGTATACACTTTGGGTGGGATTCACAACTTAATACCAGCGAGATGTTCTGGATAGATATCTCAAGGTGGATGATTCATAGTAAATGCAGATGGATTTCGGTCTACTTACCTTGGCGTACTGCCCATTGCTTTTGAGCCCTTCCTTTCTTTGCAACATAGTTAGCATTGCGGTGCCTTCATAATCCTGTCAATTGCCCAACTGTGATTTGTTTACCTCGCTAGCACTTTTATCGTCTTTTGGGAGAGAGACATCACTAGTGAAATCACGGGACCCCGGTTGACGAGGGGGTGACCCCACGACTCCTACGGATGAGCCCACCTGGTGTCCATGAAGGCAGCAGGCCCATGGAGATACGGCCTCAGCCCGCTAGTTGGTACCAACGTAGGAGTCGGCAACTCGCAAGGAAGGTGCGAAGACCTGCCGTACGGAGCAAGCTAGGGTTAGGAAAGCATACTTGTACACGTAGAGGGACTCCCCGAGACCTAGCCCGGTATATAAGGGCTAGGAGGGGTGACGCCTGAGACATCGAATCTTACCTGTAACCCTAGCCTTGAGCGCTCCAGCCTTGTTTTCCACTGTAATCACATCTCCCCAATCAATAATATCGAGCAGGAGCGAGCCTCCTTGTGTGCCGACAAGCTATCTTCCAACCTGCGCCTCTCATGACTAACCCAGGGTCCCTGACCATGGGATTTGCCGGGGTTGATCCCCGTCAATTGGCGCCGTCTGTGGGAACTACGCGGGTTGGGATCACGATCTCGGCGGTCCCATCTTCAGCAATCCACGATTCGAGGGCAAGAACCCGACCCAGCCCACTCGAAGGATTCAAGATCACGGCGGACATCTTCGCCACCCCATCAAGACCACTCGAGCTGCAGTCACGCCAGGACCGATACTACGGTAACGGCCAAGTATAGCGCCGGAGCCGAAGGAGTCGACGACCCAGAAGAACGGTGAGGGGCCTTTACGAAGGAATTCCACTCGACGAACTGCGACGCGCAGCGGAGGACTCGCAAATCTTCCGACAACCCTCCACCGCCCGGGCACCCGCCGCACATCAAGACGATGACTACAAGATCGAATCTAATGATCAGCAGAACCACCGCCAAGGCAGAAGGAATCGACGACCCAAAAGGCGCATACAGGCGGCCGCCGCCAACCAAGACAGCGACTCCAAGACACCTGTTGGTGAGTACTACGACCCAGATCGAAGGCCGGACGAATTCGCCAACCTCATCAAGAACCAAGACATGAGTCGAGGAATCGAAACCGATCCTCGCTTCCACGAGCACCCGGAGGATCACGAGCAGATCTTCAGAATCTCAAGAAGGAAGAGGCACGCCGGATCTCGCAAACTCACGGCCAAAGAGCAGCTAGCAGGACCCTGCACGATCCATAGCTTCGAGGATGACTGGGGACGCGTCAGATCAAGTCACACTTTGAGAGACTGCCGTCTGTTCAACGAGCTAGCCGACGACCTCAAGAAGGAGAAGCAGAAAGAAGACAGACGCAACCAACGACCCGAGCAAGCGCTGACCTCAAGCCCAGAAGGACGTCACAGCCCGTCGCGAGCACAGGTGCTCATGATCCAAGAAGGAAGGATACCGCAAACACAAAGCGACGCCCAAACCCTGCAGGCCAGAGCAGCTGAGAGCATAAACACAGTCGACGTCTACCTGCTACATGGAACGGAGACCAGCATCACGTTCTCACAGGACGACCATCCCTCCGCAGTCCCAAGACCGGGGCACGCACCCTTAGTGCTAGATGCACAAATCGGAGGATACGACATAGACCGGATCTTCATGGACGGAGGCAGCAGCATGAACATCATCTTCGCCAACACCCTGCAAAAGATGTTGATCCCATGATCAGTATGGAGAAAATCAAGCACCGAGTTGCACGGGGTAGTCCCGGGAGAAGCAGCCACATCGCTCGGAGTCATCGAACTTGAAGTCGTCTTTGGCAACCGTCGTAACTTCGCAAAGCACGTCCTCGAGTTCGAGATACTCGACTGGCAATCACAGTATCACGCCATATTGGAACGGCCAGCATTCGCGCAATTCATGGCGGTCCCACACTACGCCTATGTAACACCCCGGGTGTCACGCTACAGTAATCACCTACAGTAATCATAATTACTGTTGCTAATCACTGTTGATCAAAATGGCCTTGATCAAAATTTTGCTTTGATCAACTTGGGTCAGTTCACATTCAAATTCCCCCTTGATATTGTTGAAAGCAATGAGGTCATGGACCTTGATCATCTGGGATCAAAACAAGTACAAGACATTTGAATTGAAATTCTAACAAACCCTAAAATGCCTTTTGATGAATATTAAAAATAGGGTGACAATAAATAATTTCCAAAAATCTTGGAACCACTTTATAAAATCCCAAATAATCACTGGACCAAATCCATATGGGTTTGGGTATTTATTGTGTTATGGGAAATTCTAAACAAATATAAGCAGAGGCCAAAAAACCCCAAACAAATCATTTAATATTTAAAGTAAATATTAAATGACTTTTAAAAGTGCCCAAATCTTTTGTGGCACTAACCCTAGTTATAACAACATTTTTCGTACAACTTCCATATTTAACTAAAATGCCTAAGTGAATTAAGATAAATACAAAAAGAAATTACAGAAAGGAAAAAGGGGAAAACAAATGAAAAACCAAAAGCCTAATCTACCCCTCCCTCCTGGGCCATCACCCAGCCCACTAACCCCCACCCCACCGAAACGGCCCGAATGGCCCACCCCCCCGGTCATCTCCCTTGCTACAGGGGAGGAACTGGGCGTGGCGCCCATCCGCCGAGGCCACGGCGACGCATCCCCTCCGTGGAGGCCATCCGGCGGCGCCGACGACCTACAAGTGCGGCGCAACCCTCCCCGTGCCCCGTGACCTAACCCTAATCCTCCCAGCCACCGGATCTCGTACGGGCGTGTCGTTTCCACCTCTGCCCGAGCGCATGCCGGCCACGGCCTCGTCGGAGCACGCGGCCTCCGCCCTCGCCGACGCCCGGGAACGTGTCCTTTCGCTGCCCCGCGCTCGTCTTCCCCACCCTGCAGGAGAAATCGACCGGAGCCGCCCCGTGGACACCGCTACCTCGCCGTTCCCCACCTCGGGCCACCGCCGCTCGTCGTCGAATTCCGGCGACCCCGACCCCTTCCCCGAGCCCGCTTAACGGCTACGCCCCGCGGTGAGCTGCTCGCCGCCCCCCAATGGCTCGCGCCCCCTCCCGTTAGCCGTAGCCCGCTCCACCATTGGAGCAGGAGCTCCTCGCCGCCGGCAAGTTCCCCGCGGCGCTCCAGCGCATGCATCTGGCACGCGGTACGTGTCATGCGCGTGCCCGCGACCTCCTCGTCACTTGGCGCTAGCTCCCGCTCCCCCTTGCGCCACAGAAGCCCGTCCTCGTCTTCGCCGTACCACTGACGCCCGCCATTGTCGACGTTGCCCTCGACTCCGGCCATCCACGTCGATGCCGTGACCACAAAACGATGCGTCGTCTTCTCCTCTTTCGAACGAGCCAGGGCGCGCTCCATTTGGTGCCCTGTGGCGACCAGGAGCTCCCTCGCCGGCGTTGGTCTCGCCGGTGTGCTCGCCGGTGAGGCTGACCTGCGGGTCCCGCCTGTCAGTGGTGTCATTAGTGATAATGACCCACTGACCAGTGGCCCCCACCCCTCTGTTAATTAGTTAGTGATTAAACCAAATAAAACTGTTAGGAATAAACCTTCAAGTCTATGACATGTGGGCCCTAGGCCATTTGTTTAAATTAATAAAACTGTTAGTTGTCTCTCACTGACCGCTGGGTCCCACCTGTAAGGAATTAAGTTAAAATAAATAAAAATGCTAACAGTCACTGACATGTGGGTCCAGTGGGTAATTAAATTTAACTAAAACCATTTTTATTAGCTGTGAGGCTGACCAGTGGGACCCACTGGTCAGAGTTGACCAGTCAAACAACACTGTTCTGGATAATGTTGATTTTAATAATAAAAGAAATTCCAGAAATTCCAAAAAAATCATTTAAATATTAGAAATTCAATATCTTTTAAACCGTAACCCGGATTGAAAAACTTTATACATGAAAGTTGATCAGAAAAATACAACGAATAAGAATACGCTATCCATATACCAACCCCACCTCCCTAGCACACCGATCATCGACATTCCCCCCTCCGGGCTGTCTGTCGATAATTCCCGGTACCGATAAAAAGTACCCGGATGAATTTATTCCGAACACGAAAGTTGTTTGGAATAGTTCAACTATCTCGGATAAACCCCCCTTATGTTTGTCGGATGTCCACGACACCTCCGGCATGAACCCTTCCCCCTCCGGACACCCTGTCCGGTAATCACCCGGATCCGGTAGTTCATCCGCGGATGAATTCCCGCTCCGAGCAACGTGCATTGCACTGCGTTAGAACACCGTTAACATTTCATCTATCATGTCATGCATATGTTTGTATATTATTGTTGTGTATTTACTGTTTTCCTCCCCCCTTAATCTCCGATAGCCCCCGCTGCTACCGCCGACTACACCGCTGCTGAGTACGACTACTTCGTCGACGACCCGACCCCTACCGTCGAGCTTCCAGGCAAGCAGAGCCATTCTCTTCCCCAGATATCACCTATCTTTCCATACTTTCTTGCACTAGGAATGGTTACTGCTGCTGCTACGATTACAATCCTATTCAATTGCATAGCCTGATTTTGTCGCCCCTTGATGTACCTTTCTTATCCTATGCTGCCTATTATTACTTATGTATTATTCAGCAGTGAACCCTGCGCCTTGTTAGCTAGGACTAGATAGCGGGCCGTGATCACTCAGGGGGGTGAACACGGATACAATATATACAACTGCACAGGTACGGTACAAAGCAGACACCGCCAAAGGCCCCTATCTGGGTTATGCCTAGTCACCTCAAGTGTGAGCTATCCGGGAGTAATCCTTGTACTCCACTCGAGGCTGACTTTGTCTTGCCGCCATAGGGTCCTGAGCATCGGTTGTCCTTAAGGTAAGAAGTCGGGCGACCCAACGGTGCCCGCGAGAGGTATATTGTCGGGAACGACCGGGAGGGTACGACCGACGTTACTGGTGTGCTTGGCCCCTTCTCGTATCTCGCGAGAGTTACCAAACCACGAAAGTCGAGCTCTACCAAGAGCACACGCGAGACAAGGTAAGGAGACGGTTCACCTTGTTGGTAACCGCAGTGACTTGGTGGGATGACAGGGCAGGCACCGATGTACTGGTGGTCCTGACTGCTGTCGTTGACCGCGGGTCGGTTAAGTCGAGGCAACGATAACGGTTGTCACGCAGGTTAATTAAAAATGCTAAATGGTTCGGCGGATGTCTTGAGTAGCCTTTTGGCTTGTACGCACTACCTACACGTGGGATAAGGCGTGTGGGCTCCCCTGCATCGTAGTCTCGTTCGAGGGTCTTCAGACGTCAGCAGTACCGCGGGCTGATTGCCGGGAAGTGGTGTTGTCTTCTCTTTGCTGCAGCAGGTGTGTTTGTATTTGCTTTGATTTTGCTTCACCGGCCAGTCACGCACCGTGCAGGAGTACGTTCGGGTTAGGGTCCAAAGCCCGGCGTACATAGGATATAGTCCGGCGGATGACCTCTCTGTTGATTGCCGAAGGATGGGCTACTTTGTGTCGGATAGTTTTGGTGGAGCGTTCCCTAAAAAGGTTCCCGCCACCCTGGAGATCCGAGCGTCGTAGAGTCACGCCAGTGCACCCCTGCAGGGAAGATTAATCTATTCGAATAGCCGTGTCCACGGTAACAGGACGCTTTATGCTGAAGCTGGATCTTACCACTAGAAACTATTACTATTAAACTGTATGGTTCCAGGTTTTCTTCCTCGCAGGGATGTCGAGGAGGTGAACTCGGAGGCATTATTATTATTGTTAATCATTACAACTTATATTATACAATGTTGCAGCAACTTCTGCTTCGTTGTTACTTTATGCTTTATATGAACTGTTGGCTGATTCTCACCTCATGCTGCAAGACATCGTCGGAAGATGTTAGTCGTGATAGGCCTAGCTTCTTACCCTTGCTCTGGATTTCTGTCTTTCAGTCCACTATATATACAGCCTTCCCTTTCCGTTGATACAACTGCATAATGCTTAGTAGCGGACGTAAGACTCGCGGGTATACTAGATACTCACCTGCTTTATTTCCTTTACTGTTTTGCCTGGTCGGCCACTGCAGTCGACGTTGGAGCCCAGGAGCAGGAGTACCCCGGAGGAGGATACTACTACGTCGAGACCCCCGCTGACCAGGACCAGGAGTAGTTTCGGAGGCTCCCAGGCAGGAGGCCTTGCCTTTTTGATCTGTATCTCTGATGTTATTTGTGCTAGCCTTCTTAAGGCAAAACTTGACTAACTATGTCTGTACTCAGATATTATGGTTTGTATAACTTATGTATTCGGGTCCGCGTGACCCCCTTTATTGTAACATATTGGTTTATCCTTTTGTGTTTAGTGTTGTGCTGTGATATTCTCACCGTGGCACCCTAATCTCAGCCGTGTACCCTGCGTGTATGATTACTGTACACAGATTGATTTTGGGGGCGTCACAGCCTACCTCAAGCTCAAGATGCCAGGATCATCAGGAGTCCTCACGATCAATGGAAGCTTCATCAAATCAGATCAATGTGATCGCGACTTCCACAGGATCTCCGACACATTCGGAGCCAAACAAGAACTCAGAGAAATAGCCATGGTGACGGACAAGAGCACCTTCCCATTGGTGAACCGAAGCGAATCCAGGGAGTACGGACGCGACTTCAGCATTGACAGCGACACAGTCACTTACCAAGTGCACCCGACGGACCCGGACAAAACAGTCCGCGTGTACGCCCACCTACCAGAGGAGCAGGAAGCAGCCCTCGTCGCCTTCCTCCGAGACGAGTGGGAAATATTTGCCTGGTGCCCAGCAGACATGCCTGGGATACCACGCGAATTCGCGGAACACGCCCTACGCATTAAGCCAAACACAAGGCCAGTGAAGCAAGCGCTGAGACGATTCTCGGACCCCAAGCGCAGAGCAATCGGAGAGGAAGTCAACCGGTTACTCGACGCGCAGTTCATCCGAAAAACGAAGAAAGCCACCTGGATAGCAAACCCAGTGCTGGTGCCAAAAAAAGACACGACCGTGCTGCGCATGTGCGTCGACTACGGACCAGTCAACAAACATTGCCCTAAGGATCACTTCCCCCTGCCTAGAATCGATCAGATAATCGACTCAACAGCAGGGTGCGACCTACTCTCCTTTATGGACGCTTACTCAGGATACAACCAGATCAGGATGAAGGAAGAAGACGAAGAGCACACATCGTTCATCACCCCCTATGGAGTATTTTGCTACAGGACCATGCCCTTCCGGCTCAAAAACGCAGGCGCCACTTATCAACGAATGATGCAGGCCTGCCTAAAGGAGCAAATAGGAAGACACGTAAAAGTCTACGTGGACGACATCGTCATCAAGACCTACAAAGCAGCCACACTACTCAACGACCTGCGCGAAACCTTCGCAACACTCAACAAATACAGAATCAAACTCAACCCATAGAAGTGCGCATTCGGCGTACCGGCGGGAAAGCTACTGGGCTACATGGTCTCTGCCCGCGGAATCGAGGAAAATCCCGAGAAAGTCCAAGCCATCACCCGCATGCAAGAACCAACCGACGTCAAAGGAGTGCAGCAGCTCACTGGAAAACTCGCAGCTCTCAGCCGCTTCATCAGCAGGCTTGGAGAACGCATGCTGCCTTTCTATCAACTGCTCAGGAAAGGAAAGAAATTCGAGTGGACGGAGGAAGCCCGCCAAGCATTCGCGGACCTGAAAAAGACACTCTCAACTCCACCAATCCTGGCGGTACCCAAGGAACGAGAGAAGCTATACCTCTACGTGGCAGCACGTAGCAGTGTAGTAAGCACGGCGCTCGTTGTTGAACGCGCAGAAGAAGGCAAGGTCCAGAGCATTCAGAGACCAATCTACTACCTCAGCATTCTCCTGACCAAATCCCAGCAGCGGTACCCGCACTATCAGAAGCTATTACTAGCCATCGTCATGACTTCAAGAAAGGTGTCCCAATACTTCGACGAGCACCCTATCACAATCGTGAGCAGCGCACCACTCGCTGACATACTAAACAACCCCGGAGCAACCGGGCGAGTCGCCGAGTGGAACATCGAGCTCAGCCCACGAGACCTGCAGTACAAGCACCCAACAGCCATCAAAGCCCAAGTACTCCTAGATTTCCTGGTTGAGTGGAAGGAGGTTCAAACACCAGGGCCCCCAGACCTATCAAGCTCATGGTCAATGTTCTTCGATGGGTCGAAGAGACAACAAGGAGCTGGGGCAGGAGTTGTACTCATCTCCCCCAAAGGAACAAAGTTGAAATACGTCCTCCAGATCAATTTCAGTCACGCCTCCAACAACGAAGCAGAATACGAGGCACTCCTACATGGCATGCGCATGGCCAAAACATGCGGAGCCACTCACCTTTAAATTCACGGGGACTCCAATCTCGTCGTCCAGCAGACGATGAGAAACTGCAACGCAATAGCCGACAACATGGTGTCCTACCAAAGGCTCTACAATGAACTCGAAGGAAATTTCGACGGCTGCGAGCTCAACTACATCACCAGGGACAACAACACAGAAGCTGACGAGCTCGCGAACATTGATTCGACCCGGGCGCCTGTCCCACCTGGCGTTTTTCTCGAAAGCATCAACCGAAGATCCATCAAGGCGCATGCAGCAACACCTGAAGCGGTAGTGGACGGCGAAGACGCACCAGAAATAACACAGGTGGCAGCAGCAACACCATCAGAAGAAACAAGCACCAGTGCATCCGACAGCACAACCCCGACAGAGTTCGAAAGAACTGTCTGGACAAAACCGTTCCTCCGATTCCTAATCGAAGGCACGCTTCCACAAGACGTGGCCGAAGCACGACGCATCAGCCGACGATCCAAGGCATTCACTGTGATCAACAGACAACTATACAAGCGCAGCATCACCCAGATGCTCCAAAGGTGCATTGACGAAGAAGACGACAAATCCCTATTGCTAGAAATCCACGAAGGCACCTGCGGGCACCACGCGAGCAGTCGAGTGCTCGTGTCCAAAGCATTCCGAGCTGGATTCTACTGGCCCACAGCCATGAAAAACGCAGAGGAAATCGTGCGACGTTGCGTCGCCTATCAAAAATTCGCCAACAGGCCACACGCTCCCGCATCAGAGCTCAAGACCATACCACTATCCTGGCCGTTCGCCACCTGGGGACTCGACATGGTGGGCCCACTAAAGAAATCATCAAAGGGCGGAAGAACACACCTGCTCGTCGCAGTCGACAAGCTCACCGAGTGGATCGAAGCAGTGCCCATCACCAGCTCTACAGCTCTCACGGCTGTCAACTTCATCAAATCGATCATCTTCAGATTCGGAGTGCCACACAACATCATCACGGACAACGACACGAACTTCACGGCCGCAGAATTTCAGAACTTCTGCGAAGAACTGGGCATCAAAATCAATTATGCATCAGTCGCTCACCCGCAAGTTCTACAAGGTCACCTGTCGCGCTCGTTTAACCGGTGGCTTGACATCGGGGTCTTCTTCAGAGGCAGAGGAGGAAGCAGTTGAAGACGGCTCGCCACCACCACCAGAAGAACCCCCGGAGGATGAAGCAGTCGAAGACGCAGGCGAAGGACTCCTCGACTTCATGGAGCTGTCGCTGCTCGACTCCTGCCCATGCGGATCCATGCTATTGCCACTCGGATCGAATGCGCGGAAAATGACAGTGTTCTCACCATCAAAGCGACAGCTGAGCATATCACCATCTCGCAAATTCAACCGCCGAGCAAACAAACCCCAACCAGAGACAATGGCAGAAAAAGCAGAAGGAAGAAGGATGCGATTGGCACTTTGGCCACGAACGCGCAAAATAAAATCATAGTGCTAGAACCCCTCCTCCAAGGGAGAGGAGGAAGACATTGGCACCGCACTATGAAGACCTCCACGACATGAGCGCGGTGTGCAGCCACCACAACCACGACGACCACGGCCACGGCCAACACCTCGCCTAGGAACCATGAGCTGAAGGAGAGATGAAGACAGAGGTGAAGCAGCGAGTTGGATAGAAGCATAGAAGAGAAAGGCCTATTTATAGAACAAAAATCCTCGAAGCACAGAGAAGCCAAGACGACAGCAGCAATTAATTCAAAGACCAAACGACCCAGCCGTCTCGAACTCCAAGACGAAGATGCTTTCCCACGGGAAGCACTATACACAGGGCGCGTCAATTCGCGCGCGTTCCCAACGCACGCATGGGAAACTCAACCGGCGCCTGCCGCACGCCACAAACGGCCATCATTATGACCGGTCCTCAAGATGTGACGGTTCACTGGCAGCGCATCACTGACAGCCATCAAACAGAGGCATCACTGTCCCTGACGAACAGCGAAGATAACCAAACAGCAAGGCGTACTCAGTACCCCATCAAGGCCCAAAAATTCCATCTTTTCAGATCTTTTCCCCAAGGAAGAAAAACATCTTACTCCCATCAGGAGCGCGCACCAATAAGAGTCTCGGGTGCTCCCTCACCTAAAAGTCAACCACGTGCTCGAGTGAACACTCGCGCCAATAAGAGTCTCGGGTGCTCCCTCAACCCGACGCAATACAAACAAAACACTCGCCAGGACCATACAACGCTACGAGTCTCGGGTGCTCCCTCACCTCAAGAACCAAAAAAAAGAAGCTCATCGGGTGATTACTCGCAAAAAAACCCCGACTGAGCACTCGAAACAAAGCTCCTCGGGTGAAAGAGTGAACAACTCGCTTGATGTTTTGTTCCAAGCGGGTGCAATGCTATAAGGCTCCGCGCCTCAAAAACACACTTTCCTGGAACACGATACACTGTGCCCAGATGCCACGCAAGATTAGCGTGTAGGTAAGACCCCGCTGCGAAGTACGAGCGGGCTGGGACTTGCCGAAGAGCGATTTCACTCCCAACCTTTCCCATGCGCAGAGCATGATAGAAAAGCCGGGCGGACGCGCCTTAGGCTACAAACATTACTGGCGGAAAATGAACACCATAAGACCTGAAGCGGCCGGACTTTTGCTCGACACCAGTGTTCCAAGCTCATGTCGAGGGACGTGGGGTTGATTGGGCTACTGTGGTATTTTCCCTAGTGCAATTCACCAAGGCTCGACCCGTCGACTCCTTGGGCCCTTTCAGCTTAGCATCCCTCGAAACAGGTTTTGTCATGGCCACCAGACTGCCAGCGACCCACGGATGAACCGTTCATACCAATGAACGACAAATGAATGTACTCGAGTCCCCCAGGCACTCAGGGGCTACTAACGAGGGGGTGACCCCACGACTCCTACGGATGAGCCCACCTGGTGTCCATGAAGGCAGAAGGCCCATGGAGATACGGCCTCAGCCCGCTAGTTGGTACCAACGTAGGAGTCGGCAACTCGCAAGGAAGGTGCGAAGACCTGCCGTACGGAGCAAGCTAGGGTTAGGAAAGCATACTTGTACACGTAGAGGGACTCCCCGAGACCTAGCCCGGTATATAAGGGCTAGGAGGGGTGACGCCTGAGACATCGAATCTTACCTGTAACCCTAGCCTTGAGCGCTCCAGCCTTGGCTTCCACTGTAATCACATCTCCCCAATCAATAATATCGAGCAGGAGCGAGCCTCCCTGTTTGCCGACGAGCTATCGTCCAACCTGCGCCTCTCATGACTAACCCAAGGTCCCTGACCATGGGATTTGCCGGGGTTGATCCCCGTCACCGGTCCATCTTCATATCACTGTTTACACCCTTATTACCTTCAGTCTTTACTTTCAGTTGCCACTATTATTATCTCTTGCGTTGATCCTTTGTAAACAGCAAGGCCGGAGGAATTGACAACTCCTCTGTACTCGTTGGGAGAAAAGTTATTTGTATCTGTGTGCAGGTCAAGGTGAGGTTAGCAACCTCGGCGCCATTGTTCACTTTACCACCTTCTTGTATCCTTCGGAGTCCTACGGGAGACAAACCTTGGTATCTTTGCCAAGGGAAAACTTGCCGCTGCACTATATCTCACCCTGCACTTGGGGTAATCAACGAGGGCTTGAAGAGTATTAACACTCTCTTGCCATCAGATATTAAAATATTACTATGCCGATTTTGTGGAAATATGCCCTAGAAGCAATAATAAAATGTTATTATATATATTTCCACGTTCGTATTAATGTTTATATTTTTCTGCTTTAATTGCAATGACCCTGACTATGAGATTCAGAAGAAAACTCACTTGCATGTGTGGAAATGTAAACACCAAGAGTTCCTGGTTTAGCCTCTAAGACCATCTCATGTGCTAACTGATGATTACGTTTTCTTAATCATGGACATTGTTCTTGTAACAAGGATGTCAGTAGCAATGGGAACATATTGTTAGCAGAACAATGATGTTGAACCGACCCCAGTATTGAATGATATACTTAGAGATCACATCGTAACAACGTTATAAGTCATATCATGAAATGTTATCATATACGTAATTCCTTAGACCATGAGAGTATCAAGTTGCTTCACACAAGAAGATGTGCTTTGGTTCTTAGATGAATCTTCCCGTTACTGGGAAGTAGTAAAATAAGTTCTGGGTACATTGGATAGTGTGTCTAATAACTGTGATAGTTCAAGATTGGGATTTGCTCCTTCACGATGAAGAAGATATTCACTTAGGGCCCACTCGGTATGACGGTATCCATTATAGACTGGCCAGACGCACTGTGATTCAGTCACGGGGATACCGGAATACGATAACGAGAAAAGGGACAAACGAGCAAAGAGGATAACGAGTGGCTTGTGTTCAAGAAGTTGTTACACATGGGTGCCAAACTTCTCTCCTCTAACTTTGTCATATATCGCGAAGTAAAGGGAATGGTACATGACTACACATAATGGTTCACTCGAAGTTTCTTCGTGTATGTGCGGGAGTCAACATGGGTGTCCATGGCTCCGTTGTTGATTATTGGGATATTGACAAAAGGATATTGACAAAAGGATGTTAACAAGTAGTAGTCTGTTAGAATACTGGAATGGTAGAAGGTTTAGTGGAAGCAAAACGGAATAGTTCATATGGGCACCGGAAGTAGTTCCGGGTATTTATGGAATTGTTCATAAGGGCACCAGAAGAAGTTCTGGGTATTTAAAGATATGTCCGGATCACTCTGGAATAGTCCCAGGTGGTTCTGGAACATATGAGAATGGTACTTGGGGAAGTCCTGGATCAACCGGAATAGTTTCCGGTTAATCGATGGACGTCCCGAAAACGACCGACGAACCGACGCAGGGCATCAGGCAGGCTAGACCGTAACCCGGATCGTCCCGGAACCTATCCAGATAGTTCCGAAACATCCGAAACGGTCCCAGAAGGTCTTGGGAGTGTTCCATAAGGTTCTGGAATGTCCCGGAACCATCCTGGGAGGTCCCGGAATGGCCGGGAATGGTCCCTGTGGGTCCTAGAAGGTCCTGGAAGGTTCTGGAAGCTTCCGGAAGGTTCCACAAGGTTCCGGACAGTACCATAAGCACCCCATCACCCTTAGCCTTGGGGGGCAAGGCACCCCAAGGGGGCTGGCCGAAATTTGGGTGGTGGGGGCGCCACATGTGGGAGGAGTCCTCCTTGGACTCAGACTCCCCGGTGGGAAGGTCTCCCTTTGGGAGGAGGAGTCCCAGGGGGACTCCACCACCCCTTATTGCGCCCCAAGGGGCATCCTGGCCACCTATTTAATGAGGGGAAGGGGTGGGGGCACAGGACACATCAAACCCCAAGGTCTATGCGCCACCCCTCTCCCTCAAAACCCCGTTGCTCCACAATTAGACCCCGGTTTAGACGATGTTCTAGATCGGAATCCGTTATGGTTTTCTCCCTCTAGTTTTCTCGGTGACGTTCTTCTCTGGACGGCGGAGCGCTGCTGTATTGCTGCTACGGGATGTGTGGATACCGATAGAGGGATCATAACTTTGATCCTTCTTCGAGGAACTTCTTCTTCTTCTTCTTCCTCGGAGATCTGTTCGAGGGAATTGCTCGAGGGATTCGTTCGTGGGATAGATCGTGGGACGGATCGTGAGACGCATCACGATATCTACTTCCACCTGCTTCATCAACTCTTCTTCGGCTGCAACCGTTGGTGAGCAATGGCCTAAACCTTGTATGCCATCTTTCTTGGATGATCTTGGGATCTTGATTCGTAGGCACGAATTTGTTTGTTTTCTACTACGTTTCCCAACAGCGGTATCATGAGCGATCCTTGATTTGATGCATGTTTAGGTCTAGATCATATGTGTGATATGAGGCATTGATTTTCTAGTTGCTTCCCTGTCATGTGATTTTTTCTATGCTTGATGGCAAGTTGAGGTTTTGCTACAAGGATTGAGTTTTCCATCGATCCCTCTATGCTGCTTTCAGTATGCTGGTTGCCTTGATCATGGTCTACATCAAACTCCTTGGATCTTATCTTAATTTCGCAATAGAAGATTTAACATGGAGGGGCTTGTGAATTTTATGAACTCAAATCCACACGGGGGTCACGCGTTGAACGAAGTTTGGCTTGTGGCATTAGTTGCTGCACGCACCCCGAACGTTAAACTAGCAACAAGGAAGTATCGTGTTTGGTTTGTATAGGGAACAACGTTTGCCTGTAACCTTCTAATCAACCACGATAAAAGTTGCAACAACCCGTGTAGATGGCGATCTAACTCATTTTTGCAGAATGTTCATGTGATGTGGTATAGCCTTCAAGATTTTCAATGTGTTTGTATGAGATGCTATATGTTATGTAATATTAATTCGCGACCTGCGTGTCGTGGTACGGCATGATGACTGGAGTCATATGATTGTCACTTAATTATGGCATGCGTGCCAGAACTGTTTATTAGCTCGAGGAAAAGTAATAGATAGATGCAAGGTGATGATCTACGATGCGGAGGTGGACCCCGACGCACATGCCGGAAGCCATGGTGATGTTCCCGGCGCCAACGACAAAGTTGGTGGACACGCTGACTTCAACCACAACGGCGTGAAGACAATGAAGACTTCATGAAGCAAAGGGCTATACTATATCACATAATTTTATGAACTGCCTATGATGTTTATCCCTTTGATGCACCCTTGTTTGATGCGCGGTAGTCGTATTTTATTAGGGTGATCTCTCGCAAAACAATATCAAGTTGATAGTGTTCTTCCAACTGTAGCACTGTCTATACTATGTTTCACACCGGAGCAGGTCATGTCACATGGGTGCACACGGTGTGACGCATAAAAAGGCGGGTGTGTTAAGAACACACTGCAATTACACTTGGTTGTCTTGACGGTTTGGATAAAAGTTTGCTACCGGAACACGCCCATCGAAAGATGAACAAGAATCACCTTTGGCGTGATTGGCAAGTTGGCCTACCGGTCCAGTCTAAGTCATCAGTGATGTCACATCAATGGCAGACGATTGGGTTGGATCTTGAATCACTCCAGCATCAATTACGAGAGATATTGATCTGAGTGAGAGCGCACTTAGTAATTAAATTGATTAATCACAAGTGCAACTTAATTATGAACAAAGTCTAAGTATTTGCATTATCGTTGTAGAATAATGGCTCGCGTTACCACCTTCTCAATTGATTTTGATTAACTGTATTATCTGGTAACACTTTACGATTGGTACCGTATTGTGAGGACTATCCTCAATAGTGTCGAGAAGGAGCTTGTCCTATCGCAAATTTTTGATGCTCTCCCGCTGATGCTATGGATGATGTGACTTCCGTCCATATTCCAAAATGCTAGAATTCCACCACAGCTAAGTGCATTGTCTTCACCACCATGAAACCCAAACTTCAAAACGTTTGGGATAGTTATGTTATATTCATGGAACTGAAAAATTGTATTCAGTAGTAAGACAATTAATGTTGGATATAAGATATCTAGTACAATGTATGATTGTAAGCATTAGTGAAAATGTTCACTGTGCTCTAAACAACACTCATAAGTGTGGGATCCAGAAGAACACCGATCATATGATGATGAGAATTAAGGGAAAGGAAGTCCAAAGGATGTTAGTAAGACTCACACGCCAGAAAGTCCCTGGCATGCGCCACCCTTGATCATATGTGATCTTCTGTGAGTAGGAGTGACATTGGAAATAGAACTATGATACGTATAAAGGCAAAGAGAAAGAAGACTGGAATATCCAGCTCCGAAATGAAAGTCATACGAAGTTATAGATGAATTCATTGTTGGTCAAAAGATGTAATTCTTGGGAATCATGATTAAGCGGTTAATCTTAATTCTTTTATATTGTGATTAAATTGTTGATCACTAGAATATCACTTCAATTGCATATCGTTGCAAGTCGATGCAAGAAATACTATGGCCTTTATGACTAGCTAAATGATAAGTTTTGACACACACGAGAACACGGTAAAAGGTTTACTATACTGTGTGTTGACTCTATGATTATCTTCATAATTCATTTTAGAGTTGAGTAAATTGTTACTACACTTTAGCCTTGTTGCAAAACATCATTTTGAATCATGTTTATTGCAAGAGAGTTGTTCAAAGCTATGAATAAAATAAAGGCCATACTTCTATTGTGAATAGGTTGTATGTTATGAATCTTGATAATAATGCTAAACATCCATAACACTGAAGCTAAACGTTGCAAGACTAACAGAAATACCACAAGTGTGTGGCACTGCAGTTTGTCACAAGTGACATAACATGCATGAAGAATTTCCATAAGTGATGGACTTTTGAGTCATATGATTATGAATCAGTTGACGCTTGCATACATTGTCTAAAAGAAATGTGACTAAAACACCATTGATAGGCCATGCATGAACGGGCAACTAAATTATTGCAAATCATACATGGTGATGTGTGTAGTCCAATAAGTGTAGTTGTGTGCAGTGGATTTTCTATCTACACTCATGAATTGAAGTAAATATGTGGATATCTGTTCAATGGATACATACGTCTGAAATCTTTGAAACGTTCAAGGAAACCTAGAGTGAAATAGAAATGTATTGTAACAAGAAATAATGCTTCTGCAAATTAGATTGTAGAAAGTAATATTTGAGTTACAAGTTTAGTGAACATATGATGAGTTGTGAAGAAGTGTCATAACTTGTGCCTCCCGAAACACCACTATGAGTAAAGTGTTCGAGAGACATAATCAAGCCATGTATGACACGGTAAGATTAAACATGACGTTTATCAATTTGTCATTATACTTATTAAGTTATGCGTTAGTGACTACAACTTTTACACTGAAAAGTGCACCATCAAATCTGTTGAAATGACATCATATTAGATATGATATGGGAATGTTAAAACCATATTGTATTTTTCTTAAAATTTGGGTATATGAGACATGTTTGACATGCTCAAAACACCAAATCAGATAAGTGCTACTTTGTTAAGGTTATTCCAAAAGGTTTGGTATTCCTCTATCACTACACCAAAGCAAAAAATGTTTGTTATTTAGAACGGTGTGTTTTGACGAAAATAATTTCTTGCAAAAGAGCGAGTGGGAAGACAATGCAGCTTGTTAAAGATTGTTGAATCTTCAAATAAGTACGCAGCTGAACCACACAGGTTAGACAAAACTCGTACAAACATTCATGATATGTAAAACGAGATATTGTTGTTCGACAATGATAAACCTGTGATATACAAAGAAGCGTTGATGGGCCTTGACTCCGGGATTTGGCTAAATGCCAAATAATCCGAGATAGTATCCATGGAAGTAAGTCAAGTTTTGAACTTGGTAGACCCTCCGAAATACTAAAAGTCTGAAGAATATATATATGGATCTATAATTGATTCGAATGAAATTGTTTTATCCATAAAGCTCAACTCGTTGGAAAATTGTTTTCTAGCAAGTTCAAAGGTTGACTACGGCGAAATAGTTTCGACCGTAGAGATGCTTTAGTCAGTTCGGGTTATATTAGCAATTACTACATATCTCATTTATAGGATATGGTAGAATGAACGTCAAAACAAAGTTCCTACACGGAAATATAACAAAGGACGTATATGTGATACGCCCGGAATGTTTTGTCGATTCAAAGGATGCTAAAATAGATGCAAGCCTTGGATATCCAGTGATGGACTGAAGCTAGCACAATGGAGTTGGAATTTTCGTTATGATGAAATTGCCAAAAGAGTTTGTTTTCATCGGGAATAGACGAAGATGCTTGAATGTTCAAGAAAGTAAGTGGGAGCTGAATGATATTTCTAAAACCTTATGTAGATGACATATTGATCATTAGAAATGATATAAATTTCTTGACACGAATAAGGACTTCATTGGAAATAGTTTTCAGTTGAAGAACTTGGGCTAATATAGCATTTGTATTGAGCACAGTGATCTATGCATATAGTAAGTGATTGATCATGCTAAAACCAACGTTACATGTTGACATGACACTAAAGTAGTTTAGTATGAAAACGCCAGGAAGGATGTTCTTGCCGAGGTCGCGGTGAAAAGTTGTTTGCGGAAATCGGTGTTCATGAACACAGACAAGCAAAACACATGAATTGAATTTCACTCACATGTGTGTTTGGATTAATCATGTACACCATAATATGTAAAACGACCAGATATGTCCAGTGCTCCAAAAGGTTGTGAGCAAGATACTAAAGTGATCAACATGTTGATCATTGGACAAACAGTGAAAAGTTAAACTTATGAAAGATAAGATATGTTTCTCGGAAAAATGGAGAGAATGAAGAGCTCGTTGTAATGAGTTACATCAGCTGAATTTTTGATGTAAACAGTTACACCAATTCAGTCTTCATACTTACTCCGACTGATTTTCGATTTTAATTGGGATTATGTGTTTCACACGTAAGGGTGGCACAGTATGGAGGAACTGTGTTAAGTTAGATACTGTGGCGAATTCTATAACAGAGGATAAGTATATTGTTGCTTAAAGAAGTAACAAGGGAGGGTATTTTGAATCATCGGATCATTTATGAACATGGTATGGTTTCCTAGATGCTTGAAGCTCATGGAACATTGATGAATGATTTCATGACTTATTCTAAAGGAACCAAGGTCCTGCCAAATGATTCAAACATATACAAAGCTAAACTGATAAAATTAGTGAAATTTATGATAGCGTAAAAATGCGAAGATATGCAAGATACATACGGGCCTGAAACATCAAATCCGATGATGAAGTCTATACCACAAATGAAGCATGTTTTACACCGGTATGCCATAGGTGTAAAGTGCTCAAGCACTGATAATATTATTGACTCTAGTGCAAGTGGGAGACTGTTGGAAATATGCACTAGAGGCAATAATAAAATGTTATTATATATATTTCCACGTTCGTAATTAATGTTTATATTTTTTTGCTATAATTGCAATGACCCTGACTATGAGATTCAGAAGAAAACTCACTTGCATGTGTGGAAATGTAAACACCAAGAGTTCCTGGTTTAGCCTCTAAGACCAGTTCATGTGCTAACTGATGATTACGTTTTCTTAATCATGGACATTGTTCTTGTAACAAGGATGTCAGTAGCAATGGGAACATATTGTTAGCAGAACAATGATGTTGAACCGACCCCAGTATTGAATGATATACTTAGAGATCACATCGTAACAACGTTATAATCATATCATGAAATGTTATCATATAAGTAATTCCTTAGACTATGAGAGTATCAAGTTGCTTCACACAGGAAGATGTGCTTTGGTTCTTAGATGAATCTTCCCGTTACTTGGAAGTAGTAAAATAAGTTCTGGGTACATTGGATAGTGTGTCTAGTAACTGTGATAGTTCAAGATTGGGATTTGCTCCTTCACGATGAAGAAGATATTCACTTCGGGACCACTCGGTATGACAGTATCCATTATAGTCTGGCCAGACGCATTGTGATTCAGTCACGGGGATACCGGAATACGATAACGAGAAAAGGGACAAACGAGCAAAGAGGATAACGAGTGGCTTGTGTTCAAGAAGTTGTTACACATGGGTGCCAAACTTCTCTCCTCTAACTTTGTCATATATCGCGAAGCAAAGGGAATGGCACATGACTAAACATAATGGTTCACTCGAAGTTTCTTCGTGTATGTGCGGGAGTCAACATGGGTGTCCATGGCTCCGCTGTTGATTATTGGCTATTGACAAAAGGCTGTTGGCCAATGACCGGAAGATGTTCTGAGTCATGTCCGCATTATACCGAACCTATTGGGTCACACACTTAACGAGTAGTAGTTTGTTAGAACACTGTAATGGTAGAAGGTTTAGTGGAAGCAAAACGGAATAGTTCATACGGGCACCGGAAGTAGTTCCGGGTATTTATGGAATTGTTCATAAGGGCACCAGAAGAAGTTCTGGGTATTTAAAGATATGTCCGGATCACTCTGGAATAGTCCCAGGTGGTTCTGGAACATATAAGAATGGTACTGGGGAAGTCCTGGATCAACCGGAATAGTTTCCGGTTAATCGGTGGACGTCCCGAAAAAGATCGACGAACCGACGCAGGTGAAAGGATCGGAATGTCGACTAGAGGGGGGTGAATAGGCGACAAACACTTTTTAAACTTTTCTTAACAATTTAGGCTCAACAAAGAATATTGGTTGTCTAGATATGCAACTATGTGAGCAACCTATATGCCAACAACTATGATATAACAAGCAAGCAATAAATAAGCAAGGAAAGTAACTTGCGCAAAGTAAAGGTAAAGGGGAACACAGGAGACAAGGATATGTTTCCGAAGTTCCTTATCTTTTGAGAAGTACGTCTCCGTTTGGAGAGGGTGAGGAGCACAATGCTCACACGAAGCCAACGAGGGCCACCCTATTTCACCTCACGCTCTTACCGATGTAAGATGTCGTGATCCACTACGAGGCGGCCTTGAAGGTGGCAACCAAACCTTTACAAACAAGGTTGGGGAAAACTCCACAACTTAATTGGAGGCTCCCAACGAAACCACGAAGCTTCACCACAATGGAATGTGGCTTCGAGGTGACCTCTTCCGTCTAGGGCACCAAAGCACCCAAGAGTAACAAGATCCACACGGGATTAGTGGGGGGAATCAAATATCCTTTGGTGGAAGTGTAGATCGGGGCCTCCTCTTCCAAACCCTAGAGAATCAACAAGTTTTGATGGCTAGGGAGGGAGATCGGGCAAGAATGGAGCTTGGGCATCAGTGGAGGTGAGAGCAATAAATGAGGTTAGTCTCAATGGGGAAGAAGACCCCCTTTTATAGGTGCCCTTAAATGCAGTTGTTGGCTGTCCACCAACCACGGTAGTACCGCTTCAGAAGCGGTACTACCGCGCTGCGGTACTACCGTACCGAGAGCGGTACTACCGCTCCACGGTACTACCGAGCCCCAGTTTTATCGAGCATATTCCATTAGTTCATAATACGTTTGATACTATGCTAGAACTGTATTAAGCGGAAACATTAATACAGGTGTGGTATACAAACAACCAGGTCCCTAGTTAACCCTAGTATACTAGTCCATTGGGCGATTGATGATCAAGGTTTCCTGATCATGAGACAATGGCATCTGTTGACAATGGAGTCGTATCATTGGATAATGATATGATGGACATACACCCACCAGAAGTGTTGCGATGTGATCAAGTCACATAGTTCGACATTGCGATAACTATAACGTAGTGACCAGATCCTTTGACCGTAATGATCATACGTAATTGTCATCTATGAGGAGACTTTGATTTGTATCCCACCGCCTGACTGAAATATGCTGGCCATAACGGTGCACTTTGGGTATTCCGAAATAGATGGTTGATGAGTATGCAAATAGATCAAAGCGGTATTTGTCAATCCGTGTGACGGATAGGTACTCTGGGCCCACTCGGTGATGTTACATCATAAAGTTTGCAAACGTGTGACTAGGTCACGGAGTTGTAATATCACGGGAACGAGTAAACTTGTTTGTTGAGAACGAGGACGAACTAGGTATAGTGGATACCGATGATCAAACCTCGGACAAGCAAAGTACCACGGGACAAAGGGAACAGGCACACGGTTAACGGATCCAACAGCGATTGAAGTTCATTCGATGGAAGCGCAGGGGCTATCAAGGATTGTAACCAGGTCCAATTGATTAGTCATTGATCAATGAGAGTTGTCTTGATCATGTCTGCTATTTCCCGGACCGTAGGGTGTTACACTTAAGGGTACTCGACGCAGTAAGGATTGTTTCGGGATCACCGGAGAAATTGGAGAGAACACCGGAATTGTTCCGGTGATGACCGGAATTGTTCCGATGAAGGCCGGAAGTTGTTCTGGGTATTTTGAAAGGTTCAAAATATATTTAATAATGTTTAATATATGTTTTATTATTTAATTATCTGAATTAAATATTAAAATGTATTTAAATATAATTAAAAATGAATTAAAAGGCATATGGGCCTCATAGGGCCCATTAGGGGGAGAGGGAGTCCTCCCCCATGGGCCATGGCGCCATGAGGGGGCCCACCCCCCTTATTGGTGCGCCATAACCCCCCCCCTTGGGATTAGTCCCACCCCGGAAGGGGAAGGGGGAGTGTCACCCCTCCTTGGCCTATATAAGGAGGGGTAGGGGTGCCCTTTTAATCATGAATTTTTTGAGAAAAGTTTCTCATCTCTCTCCCTCCTTTCTCCTTCCTTTGAGCGGACTCCCCTTGTTTGGAGGCTGCTCTGGGTTGGGGATTTCTCCACTATATGCACGCCGTCGTGCTGCTGGAATCGGGATCCGAATCCATCTTCTTTCCGCTGCTCTACTGGTTCGGAGCCCGGAGGGACGTCGGGTATACTGTATGTGTATAATCCCGCGAGGCACTACACTTGTGGTGCTACTTCATCGTCGTGGTCGTATCGCGAGGTCTTCATCAGCAACGTTCCGACGGGGACGTAATCCCGTCATCGGTCTGCAAGGATCGGGTGGCTACAGGAGTCATCGTGGACCTGCGCGGCATCGGGGATTGCCGGTACGACTACACCAACCACGTTCATGCGGGAACGTTTCCCGCTTAACGGACTACATACTGGTATGTGATCTATTTCTGTCCGTTACTTGCGTCAGCATAGCATAGGGCTTGGGATTGGGTATCGTAGGTAAAGGAAAAATTTGTGTTTTCTGCCACGAACCCCAACAGTGCTATCAGAGCAAGGCTATGCGTAGATGTATTGTACGGATAGAACACATCTAGTATGTGGGCATAAATTCTCAATTGTTACCCTCTCACGTGTACTCATTTAGCGTTGCGGCAATGTTTGATGAAGCGGCCCCCGACCGACCTTACGCGTTTACGCGAGACTGGTTCCACGCTTGACATATGGCTTGTACCATATAAAGTGGCTGGGGGTGTCTGTCTCTCTGCATTAGCGATGCGAAGATGTTTGCAACGGAGGGCCCCGACAGGGGTGTAATAGAGACAATTGCGGGATTGGTGTTGTGGCTTGTTTTCGCAGGATAGAAAGCGGTTCTTTTCTCGAAACCCCTAGCAGCCACGTAAAACTTGCAAAAGATAAAGTAGAAAGGCGTTTTCAACTTTAATTTGCATGTCGGGGGGAATCATAGCATGTATGATTTATGTTGCATCCTGTTTTTGCTAATATGTTAGATATACGACGGTAGCATAATAGGATGATCCCTCACTAATCCAACAAAGTGTCCTTCCTTAGTGAAGCACCATCTGGAAAGTTCTTCATTATGGAGGCATCACGTGTCACACGGGTGTCAAACATTTTTACGTTCACAAGAGATGGGTGGAGCAAGCCTAGCATGTCCAGAAACATGGCCTTGCATACGCAGCATATACTCACTAAGGTTATTGTGGCGAGCCTGGCATGTGCAGACATGGCCTCGGGACACAAGAGACCGAAAGGTCGAGCATGAGTCACATAGATGATGTGATTGGCATGATGGCCTACCTCGAACAACATACTGATGGTCGTGTCACACGGGGGAGGTATGTTCTTCAAGGATCGTGTAATCACTTAGAACAAACTATGAGGGATGTTTGTCTGAGTGGGAGTTCCAGAATTGTTTTTGAAACATGAACTCCATATTATGAACTTAATCTTCATGTCTTTGCAAATATCATTGTAGATAACGTCATACCAATGTTTAGAACTATGGCTCTTTTAGTATGATAGAACTTAAGGTAAATGGGTCTTACTTCATTGATGTGTACCAACACCATTAGAGACATACTCGTTAGTAATGACTTGTTAAACATAATACGAAGAACTGCTAGGAGATACACCTGATAACTCTGTATTCAAGGAAGATGATGATGAGTATCGTACTCACCGTCACTTATGAATGACTGTCCAATACACCATACTTCATTCTATGAGTCTGAATTGTGAATGCATGTTAACCAACACGTATGACGTGCTAGGTGAACTTGAAATCACTTGGTCACAAATCAGAGAAATGGAATATGAGTATATGGACGGGGTTTCTTTCAACTATAGTGGAAGGAACAACCTGCTGAGAAAGTCACTTGGAAAATGTATAAGATACATGGAACACCTTGTGTATAACTTGGACTACTGAATGACTGGTTACTTTGCGATAACTGGGGAGTTACATCCGCTTCCTCCCAGTTACAAAGACCATGTCTGGACTATGTCATGAAGGAGAATCGTTCACCTGTCATGAGGTCATGGTTAAAGTTAAGAACTTTAAGAGTAGAACCAATGCAGGAATGGTCATTGACGGAGAAAGTATATTTGATATACAAGTTATAAATGTCTTTCCCCATGAAACACTAATTGCGGTTGATTAAGTATTCGATGCTTGAACTTACTGCTTGAGAGTGGCTTGGGAGGGATGAGGTGACAATGTGTGATGACGGTAATCAAGATAGTTGATGGTCGACAACACTCTCCCTCTACATCTATCAATTGATTAATATATGAATAAATTTTATGATCGTTTGAATGAGGACTTTATTAGTGTGTCTTGCATCTTGCGAAGACAATTATTCATATTAGTGAGAAACAAGTCAGTTGTTCTCCTTTTATGAATGATATCTATTATGGTCACATTACGATTATGAATGAGTTATTCTTATGTTGATGATAGTTGTTTGATCATTTATAAGAAATATTGTAATGCCAAGAAATATCCAGGCTTAATAATGACACTACAGTTTAAGTCGTGAATGGTATGATGATGTCTTAAGATACTTGATCTGTTGACATATACAAACCATGCCTTTGAGGTGAGATGACTAAAACCTCGCATTCTGGTAAAACAGATTGTGTACTAATTGTTGAGTATCATACATTGTGATGTATCGTATGTCAGCATGTGGTGAATTTCATTATTTCGTGAACTTCATATGTGGACTTAGATGAATATATGTATTCACTAATGAAACATGAGTCTGAAATAGTTTGATATGATCAAAAGGGATTTCAGAGTAAAGATGGATATATAAATTAACAAGAAAGACAAGTCTCTACGATTTGATCAAAGTGACAAATGTTTTGAGTTAGTCTTGGGCATAAAGACTTGTGTGAAAGTTGTTCCACAAATTGCAATGTCTTGAGACACTTCAATATGATTGACGTGCCTGAACGTTGTGATCATATTCTATGAAAAAGTGTATGGTCTAAGTTATCTCTTACCAAGTTACGTTATTATTGTTTAGAGTTATTAATTTAATATGCGAACACTCACTTCAGCATAGGGAACCATCTGAGTTCGTGGAAACCAACACCATATATGTCATGGTTTGTTGTGGTTTCTAGGAAGCTTGATTTATGTAAGATAAATTATCTTTGTAGTGTATCCTTAGACAACTATGGATGCATCTTCCACAACTAGAACCAAAAGGAGCAAAACTTGTATTGCTATGTTTGGTGTTTGTCAAGAATTGTTCTTGATAAATGTGGTAATGGAAGAAAAGTGAAAGTTCAACCAAGGTAATTGACCTTGCCTCCAAATGTCAGAGTAGTGCAACGGAATATGTTCTGGAAGCAAAACTCTACAATAAGAGGAGAAACTAATGATAAAGATCATGATGTTTTGAAGAAAGCTTTTACTGAGAAAGGTAGGATTCAAGAATATATATTTGCCCCTGGTGCAAAATGATATTCATGATTCACTTGTCGTGTTAATGGAACAAGACATTCCTACAAACTACAAAGAAGCGATGGTGGACCTAAGTACGAGATATGACTGTGAGTCATGAAATCCTATGTTGAGTTACATTTAAGATTGCTTGAATCTTATCAAGTAAGGAGGTTACTTGATATTCATAATAACTTCAGAGTTATGAGGAATAAATGTGAACATCAAAGGGACGTCAAGATTGGTTTGTCACAAAGATTGTTTCTGACAAATTCAATGGGTTGACTACAATGTGTAGCAATGCTTGAGTCAAAGGGATATTCACTACGATTGATCCAGGATTGTTATCAATACCGTGACTTCCTCAAATCCTGTATTTGAAGAAGTGTTGTAATTGGTACAACCAGAAGGTTTTGGAAAAACATATGGATACTAGTGTCTCGTAAACTGAATTCTCGATTTGATGAATGATCAAAGGATTTTGGACTTAGCCAAAATATCGAGGAAACATGCATTTGCATGAAACTGAGTGGGAGCTGAATAGTTTCCTGAAACTTGATATATGTAGACGACATATTTTGAGTGGGAGCTATGGGAGTATTATCCTAGCCTTATATGTAAATGACATATTTGAGTAGGAGCCATGTGGTTAGTATCCTGAACTTAATATGTGTCTGACATATCTAAGTGGGAGCCATGTGGATGTTATCCTTGTCTTATATGTGGCTGACATATTTGAGTGGGAGCAATATGAGTGTTATCCTGTAACTTAATATGTGCATGACATATTTGAGTGGGAGCATGATAACATTCTCATATATGGATAACATATTATGAATGGTGCAGTTTGTGTTAATGATTATTTGAATCGTTCATAAATGAAGATGAATAAAGTATTAAGCATTGAAGATCTATTAAGATAGATATGTGTTTAATAACATTGAGTCGTAATACTTTCCTGGATAAGATTCTGAAGGAGTTCAGAATGGGACAAGTCAAGAAGTGGTCCTTACTTGTATATCCAAGAGAAGTATTGAGTTAATCTCAGTACAAGAACAATGGTTAATGGTTAATGAAAGAAATGGATGTGCTGGATCCTCTATGCCTTTGTCATAGGTTCTTTCATATAAAACCAGAGTTATGTACTCGACGTAATGTGACCCAAGTTCTTAGTAGTAAGAACATGTTGTGATATGATTTATGAGTAAATCATTGAACAAAGAGTTAAGTTTATCCTTCAGTGTCTGGAGAGAACTGAGGATACATCTCAAATTTGTAAAGGATAGTGGACTTGACCATAAATGTTATGCTGGTTCAAGTTTTGACACTAACCTAGAAAATTGAGATATCATACTAATGAATGCCTAAGTTGAAAGAAACATGGTTAGACATCAAAGTTGCATACAATGCACTAAGGATTGAATCTACATTGATGTGGCTGCTTTAGAAGTAGCAGGAGTTATATTATGGCTTAAGAAGTTCGACTTCTGATTGAGTGAGTTTCAAGTGTGCATGACTATGGGAAAGTCCGCGTGACCCACCGGATGTCATTGCTGTGACACAGCAAACGAAGTCTCATTTCACCGCCAAATATATATACCTCATCATTATAGTGGATAATGAAGGAATGTCAAATTAGGTGACATTATAATTTGCAAAAGGACATACGGTTCTGAATGGTACCCAGACCGTTGATACAACCTCTTCCACGGGCAAGCATGATCAATAAGGAGTTATGATCCAGCGAAAATGCAACTAGATTATTTGTACTCTAGTGCAAGTGGGAGACTGTTGGGAATGTGCCCTAGAGGCAAATAAAATATGTTTTATCGAGCATATTCCATTAGTTCATCATACGTTTGATACTATGCTAGAACTGTATTAAGCGGAAACATTAATACAGGTGTGGTATACAAACAACCAGGTCCCTAGTTAACCCTAGTATACTAGTCCATTGGGCGATTGATGATCAAGGTTTCCTGATCATGAGACAATGGCGTCTGTTGACAATGGAGTCATATCATTGGATAATAATATGATGGACATACACCCACCAGAAGTGTTGCGATGTGATCAAGTCACATAGTTCGACATTGCGATAACTATAACGTAGTGACCAGATCCTTTGACCGTAATGATCATACGTAATTGTCATCTATGAGGAGACTTTGATTTGTATCCCACCGCCTGACTGAAATATGCTGGCCATAACGGTGCACTTTGGGTATTCCGAAATAGATGGTTGATGAGTATGCAAATAGATCAAAGCGGGATTTGTCAATCCGTCTGACGGATAGGTACTCTGGGCCCACTCGGTGATGTTACATCATAAAGTTTGCAAACGTGTGACTAGGTCACGGAGTTGTAATATCACGGGAACGAGTAAACTTGTTTGTTGAGAACGAGGACGAACTAGGTATAGTGGATACCGATGATCAAACCTCGGACAAGCAAAGTACCACGGGACAAAGGGAACAGGCACACGGTTAACGGATCCAACAGCGATTGAAGTTCATTCGATGGAAGCGCAGGGGCTATCAAGGATTGTAACCAGGTCCAATTGATTAGTCATTGATCAATGAGAGTTGTCTCGATCATGTCTGCTGTTTCCCGGACCGTAGGGTGTTACACTTAAGGGTACTCGACGCAGTAAGGATTGTTTCGGGATCACCGGAGAAATTGGAGAGAACACCGGAATTGTTCCGGTGATGACCGGAATTGTTCCGATGAAGGCCGGAAGTTGTTCTGGGTATTTTGAAAGGTTCAAAATATATTTAATAATGTTTAATATATGTTTTATTATTTAATTATCTGAATTAAATATTAAAATGTATTTAAATATAATTAAAAATGAATTAAAAGGCATATGGGCCTCATAGGGCCCATTAGGGGGAGAGGGAGTCCTCCCCCATGGGCCATGGCGCCATGAGGGGGCCCACCCCCCTTATTGGTGCGCCATAACCCCCCCTTGGGATTAGTCCCACCCCGGAAGGGGAAGGGGGGGTGTCACCCCTCCTTGGCCTATATAAGGAGGGATAGGGGTGCCCTTTTAATCATGAATTTTTTGAGAAAAGTTTCTCATCTCTCTCCCTCCTTTCTCCTTCCTTTGAGCGGACTCCCCTTGTTTGGAGGCTGCTCTGGGTTGGGGATTTCTCCACTATACGCACGCCGTCGTGCTGCTGGAATCGGGATCCGAATCCATCTTCTTTCCGCTGCTCTACTGGTTCGGAGCCCGGAGGGACGTCGGGTATACTGTATGTGTATAATCCCGCGAGGCACTACACTTGTGGTGCTACTTCATCGTCGTGGTCGTATCGCGAGGTCTTCATCAGCAACGTTCCGACGGGGACGTAATCCCGTCATCGGTCCGCAAGGATCGGGTGGCTACAGGAGTCATCGTGGACCTGCGCGGCATCGGGGATTGCCGGTACGACTACACCAACCACGTTCATGCGGGAACGTTTCCCGCTTAACGGACTACATACTGGTATGTGATCTATTTCTGTCCGTTACTTGCATCACCATATCATAGGTCTTGGGATTGGGTATCGTAGGTAAAGGAAAAATTTGTGTTTTCTGCCACGAACCCCAACACACGGTACTACCGCCCTGGCAGAGCCAGGGAGCCACATCCAAGAGTCCCCACACCTCCATGACGTAAAAGGAATATGTGGGTGTGCAGAAAATGAGACCGTGTGATGATTCCACCCACTATTTCCAAAGCGGATCCCCTCTTCATAGAACGGTTTTCCTACGACTCAATTAACACAAAAGCAGATCGAAAGAAAAACACCGTCTTCACGTTTCGTACACCGAGGGGGCAATAACCGTCTTGTGCCAATAATGTCGTTATCTGAAATGCTCATCGCACCCGGTTAGTCCGCAAATGTATTGTCATCAATCACTAAAACCAATCAAGGGAAAACATGCCCTATCAATCTCCCCCTTTTTGGTGTATTGATGACAACACAAGATTTGCACAATAAAAATAGGGAATTTTTAAAACAACATGCCATTAGTGTATAAAATATAGACAGGCTCCCCTTGATGTGTGCATCATTTTAGATATGCCTCTGGAATGCAAGACACACACATAAGGAGGACACTCCCCCTATATTTTATAAACTAGGCCATACTAAGCTAGACAAAACAAGTATGTGAGCATAAGGATAACATGTCATAACATAGCACCACATAACAAGACAATAAGAGTACGAACATAAGATAGCATATGTCTCACACCATATATCACGGAGGTCTCACAAGATGAACTAAAAACCAAAGCAAATAAACGGAGTTCACAAGCGGAGCAGAGGAGACAAATAAAACACGCTTGTGACTCGCCCAACCCTGAGAAGATGCAAATCGGAATCCTAGACCTCTCTCCCCCTTTGGCATCGAGACGCCAAAAAGGCAGAGAATGACCTAACGTCCCAAGGTGATGAACTACTCGTCGTCCTGGTCGTAGTCCTCGTCATCGTCAGACTCCTCGGACTCCACTGCTGCCTCGGTGTCATCAGTAGCTGGCTGCTGAGCAGTGGACGAAGGGCCAGGCATGTCATCAGTGAGGTCCCACGCGCTGAACTGGGAGATCCACCTGTCCTCGGGAGTGATGCTCCGCTCGGACCCACTCGAGACGTGCATGCCCTGCAGTATGTAGAAAGCCTTCTGCAGTATCCTGTTCTTCTTCTCCCTCTTGTGGGCCTCATACAGGCGGTGCTGAACGTCAGTCTGAAGGCAGAAGAGCTGCTTCACATTCCTGGTGAGCTTGGCAGCCCATTCGGGCTGCTCTGGACCCTGTGCAGAAGACGAACCACCAGCACCAAAGCTCGCACCAGAGCGTGTGCGGGGAACACTGCCTCCACCAGCCTCCTGCTCCTCCTAAATCTCCTCATCAGACCCGGCAGGAGGAGGGAACCATGCGTAGGACCATGACCGCCAGCCCAGTTGTCCTTGATGCGCAGCTGAACCTCCTCGTGAGCAGTCAGAGGCCCAACGGGAAAGCGCTCAATAGAAAAGGTAGCTGCCCACGTGATCTCGAAGAGGACCTGAAGATAAGGGCCATAAATGGGAACCTTACGTTCCATCACAGCAGCATGAAGCTCCTCCCACATGATGTCACAGACATCCAAGGTCTGCGAGGTCCCCTTGCACTCCTCACAGAGGAGAAGCATGTCCACCAGATGCCCATGAACCATGTACAGATTGCCCACACGGGGAAACAGAGAAGTCCGAAAAATGCGATGCATGATGTCTAAGAACGGGCAGAGGACCACTCTGTACTTCTGCTGTCCCTTGGCATCTATATATGGAATTGACTTCTGATACGGCCCTAACATGCTCTTGGGCTTGGCAGTTGCTGAAGCATATGGGCTGACACCAACGGGCGCCTCTGACGTGGAGACGGGAATGTGCAAAGCTGTCATGAACTCGCCCCATGTGCATCTGACTTGCTCGTCCTTGCACATCCAAATGATGGTCCGATCAGCGTTACTGGTGAAGTACACAGTAGCAAAGAACTGGGCAAGAAGCTCGACATCGAACCGCTTGTTGAAGGAGATGATGTCCAGAATCCCAAACTGCTCGCAAAGAGCATATGCCTCTCCAAAGTAATCGGGGTGATCCCGCATGTGCCTCAGCTGGACAGACTTCACGTGTGGAACAAACTTGTTCTTCCTGTGCATCATAACCTTGTGGAACACATCCCTCTGAGTCTTATTCCAGAACTGAGTGCCAACTAACTCTGGGTCTTGCTCTTCACGCTAAGGATTGACACAACGGTAGGCCCTGTACTCGGGAAGAGAAAGCTCTGCCACCGGCTTGACCGGTTCCTTCTTCTTGTGAGCAACCTTCTTGAAGTTGCTACCGGGTGGACCCGAGGCCTTGCGCTTGGGATTCCGACGAGGAAAGCTCCTCAAGAAAGACAAGAAATTCCAATGGACCCCCAAGTGCGAGGAAAGCTTTCAAGAGCTAAAAAGAATATTGACTTCTGCACCCGTACTTGCACCGCCAGACACCAAAAGGGATTTCGAGATCTATTGTGATGCTTCACGGCAAGGGTTAGGATGCATACTTATGCAAGATAGACATGTGGTAGCTTATGCTTCACGGCAGTTGCGTCCACATGAAGAAAACTATCCTACCCATGATCTTGAACTCGCTGCCGTAGTTCATGCCCTGAAGACTTGGCGACATTACCTCCTTGGTAATCGTTGTGAGATCTATTCTGATCACCAAAGCCTCAAATACATATTCACCCAGCCAGATCTTAATCTCAGGCAAAGACGCTGGATAGAGTTGATAAAATATTATGACTTAGGAATTTCTTACACCCCAGGCAAAGCCAATGTCATGGCTGATGCACTAAGTCGTAAGTCGTATTGTAACAACCTCATGTTACAACAGTATCAACCACTTCTTCATGAGGAATTTCGCAAACTCAATCTTGAGATAGTTTCTCATGGATTTCTTTCTACCCTGGTGGCGAAACCAACCCTTGAGGATCAAATCATAGCCGCCCAGAAACAAGATAGTAGTATTCAAGAGATCAAGCAGAACATTGTTAGCGGAGTTGCTAAATGTTTCTCTGCAAATGATCAAGGAACGATATTCTTTGAAAATCGTTTAGTAGTTCCTGAAAATGAAGACCTAAAGCAGCTGATCCTTAGGGAAGCTCATGACACTCCCCTCTCAATTCATCCCGGTAGCACAAAAATGTACCGAGATCTACGCCAGAGATTTTGGTGGAACCGGATGAAGCGAGACATTGCACAATTTGTTGCCGAATGTGATGTTTGTCGTCGCATTAAGGCAAAACACCAAAGACCTGCTGGTACTCTTCAACCATTGTCTATTCCCGAGTGGAAATGGGACAAGGTCGGTATGGACTTCATCACCGGCTTTCCAAAAACCCAGAAAGGAAATGATGCCATCTTCGTTGTCATTGATCGACTTTCAAAAGTTGCTCACTTCCTTCCAGTTCGTGAGTCTATAACTGCTAGTCAGTTGGCGGACTTGTACGTCTCTAGAATTGTGTCTCTTCACGGTGTTCCTTTGGTGATCAATTCTGATCGTGGTAGCCTTTTCACCTCTAGATTTTGGGAAAGTTTTCAAAATGCTATGGGAACTCATCTCTCCTTTAGTACAGCTTCCCACCCTCAGTCTAGCAGGTCTGTTGGGGAGGTTTCAGATTGTGGGACCCCGGTAGTACCGCCCGAGGCACGGTAGTACCGCCCAGCGGTAGTACCGCAGCGGGACCAGCGGTAGTACCGCCCTGGAGCAGAGGACACGGATCTGAGATCCGGTACTACCGGGGTTCCAAAAACTCAAACCACTCCAACACATCTACTCCATTCCTATCTAGCAGTCTATCCATGTTCTCAAAGTGCCTAGGCATAGCCAAAAACCTAGTGGATCTACAAGTATTGCCTTAGCAACAAAGTTCAACAAAACTGAACCAAAGGAGAAGAGAACGGGGGAAATACCGGTATCCATGGCACCCGGGGGGGATAGGGAATGATCCCACCGGAGAAGAACAAGGAAGGACGGCACGGATGCGACACACCAGGAGGGGGCGCCGGGGTGGGCGCCGCTGCTGCAGAGGAGAGAAAAACTAAACTGAAAGGGGGAATGGGGAGGAACTCCCCGTACCCCTTCAGTTATAAGATTCCTCGGGACCGCGGTAGTACCGCACCAGGCGCGGTAGTACCGCGAGAGCGGTAGTACGGGACTTCTGCGGTAGTACCGCTGGCAGCAGAAGCGTCCACCAAGGACAAGCTGAGAGGGGCTATTGCATCGAATGTCTTAGGGAGAAGGGCTTGGGATGAATCGAAACACAGCAGCTGGATGGAAAACACTCCGAGACAGAACAACAACGAGAAAATGCAAGATCGAACTCGGAGTGATCAAGATGCAACAAAACAACCTGAACACAAGAAAGAAGCTGTCAGAACCCCAACTAGGGTAAGTGCTAGGGTTTGTTTGTGCCCTTTTGCATCATGCAAAATTTCAAAAGAAATTCAAAAATGGGGAAACGAAAAGCCCTGAGAAATTTAATTAATTGGCCAGACAAAAATTGCTTCCAAAAATTCCTCTGGTATTTTTGAAAAGTCTTATAAATATGCATGATCACATATAAAGTGATGTGGGCCCCACTCCATGCACCAAGATTTTTCAAATATTCCAAATAGGGCTTGGAAATTAAATTAAACTACAATTTGAATTTAAATTCAAATTGTTTGAATTTCAAAAATCTCCAAAACTTGTGAATGGCTAACTATATGCTTTGTAAGTCCATGTAAAAGTTTTTGGCATTTTATAAATTGCCTAGCTATTTAATTCTAGGCACAACAAAAAATTACAGAAAAGAAAAGAAGAAGGAAAAGAAAAAGGGGAACACCCCGTGGCTTTTGGCCCAACTGAAGCCCCCAGCCGGCCCAGCCCAACCCCCTCGCTTTGTCGTCTTCCTTCCCGACGTCGAAGCAGCTCAGTGGCGACCTGGGAGCACGCCGCGGCGCCACCGTGACGTCGAGAAGGCTCCAAGGCCCCCTGTGCCTCATTCCCTCACCAGGAGAACGCCCAGAAGCTCCCCGTGTTGTTCCCCCTCCTCTGTTCCACCTCCTCGCCCTCTTCTGCTCGCTCTCGCCGTCGTCCGAGCGCTGCCGCAGAGCACGCCGCTAAGCCAGCGCGGCCATCGTCGTCGACGAGCCAGGCGAGTTTGTCCTTCGCGTTCATCGCCATCGACTCCCTCGAAGCCCCCTTCCAATCGAGCCCGAGGAGCCCCGACGTCGACGCCAGCCTCACCGGATCACCGCCGGCCGCCGAGATCTCCATCGCCGGAATTCGCTAGCTACGGAGCTCCTCCGCCTTCATCGACACCTGCGTCTGCATCAGGGTGAGCTACACCGTCGAACGCCCCCTCCCTTGCTCTCTCTCGTGGCCGGGTTTGGGATTCCGGCGAGGTCAGTCCACGGCCGCCGCGCCTTTTGTCCTAGCCGTCTCCCTGGAGCTCGAGCTTGACCCCCGCCTACTCCACTACACGCGCGCGAGCAAGGGGCATCTTCCCGTCCAAGCCCGAGCCCTCCCCGTGGCTTCTAGCCTAATCCCGGCGAGGCTCCGGCCATCTCTCCGGCGAGCCCTAGCCATTAGGGCTAATCACCCAGCTTAACCCCCCCGAGTCCATGACAGGTGGGCCCCCTGGCCCCCTAAACCCCTCTGTTAATTAAACAGAGAGGGGTTAACCCCCTGTGTCACTGACAGTGGTGGCCCACTGGTCAGCCCCCCCTATGACGTCATCCCCACATCAGCATGACGCAATAAAAGATTTTCCAGAGGTTTAAAATAATCCAGAAAATTCCAAAAAATCATTTAAACTTTGGAAATTCATAGAAAATTCATATTAACTCCAAATTAAACATATAATATATGAAAAATCATCAGAAAAATACACGGATTAAGAATATGCAAAAAAATTTATGTTTGACCATTTTAAAATGGGTGAGCAGAAGCAAATGTGTATATGACTTAATTTGAAATCAAATTTGAAGTTTGAATTTGCATTTCAAATGCAATATACTTCAATTAAATTGAATATGCTACAAACCAGTACCATTCACTTCATGGACAACCTTATCATGTGTATGTGCATTTTTACTTCCGAAGTTGTCCCCCCCCCTTTGTTGATGATTGCCTCCGATGACAGACGTTCCGAGACGGTGATCACCCCGAAGAAGAAGACCACCGTTAAGACCCGTGTACCGTCAGCAAGGCAAGCAAACCCCATTGATCATGTCTATAAAATCCTACTTCCCTCTCGGTCTCGCTTATGCATGTTTAGGAGATCATCGAGACACGTTCTTTCGCATAGTTGAACCCATACCGATGCATGACCTATCATTTTGTCACCGTATTAAGAAAACCACAATCCTAGCAGATTTAGGAGTTGAATGATGAGCATGTGGCCCCTGCAACTGTTACTGCTTTTGTTGCTTAGTGATACAATGAGGATGTTATGTTTGTGAGTCGGGATGGAATGAACACAGTGATACTAATGATAAACATGTTGGTGAATCCACCCTAAACAAAGGTGAACGATGAGAGGCTATGTAGGAGTACACAGTGGGTTGTCTCGTTGAACACTGCCCTAGGCCCCGAGTGTGACGCCCCCAAAATCAATCCGTGTATAGTAATCATACACGCAGGGTACATGGCTGAGATTAGGGTGCCACGGTGAGAATATCACAGCACAACACTAAACACAAAAGGATAAACCAATATGTTACAATAAAGGGGGTCACGCGGACCCGAATAGATAAGTTATACAAGCCATAATATCTGAGTACAGACATAGTTAGTCAAGTTTTGCCTTAAGAAGGCTAGCACAAATAACATCAGAGATACAGATCGAAAAGGCAAGGCCTCCTGCCTGGGAGCCTCCGAAACTACTCCTGGTCCTGGTCAGCGGGGGTCTCGACGTAGTAGTATCCGCCTCCGGGGTACTCCTGCTCCTGGGCTCCAACGTCGACTGCAGCGGCCGATCAGGAAAAACGGTAAAGGAAATAAAGCAGGTGAGTATCTAGTATACCCGCGAGTCTTACGTCCGCTACTAAGCATTATGCATTGTATCAACGGAAAGAAGAGGCTATATATATAGTGGACTGCAAGATAGAAATCAGAATAAGGGTAAGAAGCTAGGCCTATCGAAGACTAGCATCCTCCGACGTTGTCTTGCAGCATGAGAAGAGAAACAGCCAACAGTTCATATAAAGCAATGAAGCAGCAATGAAGCAGAAGTTGCTGCAACATTGTATAATATAAGTTGTAATAATTAATAATAATAATGCCTCTGAGTTCCCCTCCTCGACTCCCTGCGAGGAAGAAGACCCGGAACCATACAGTTTAATAGTAATAGTTTCTAGTGGTAAGATCCAGCTTCAGCATAAAGCATCCTGTTACCGTGGACACGGCTATTCGAATAGATTAAACTCCCTGCAGGGGTGCACTACTGTTCAACCTGCACGCTCGGATCTCCAGGGTGGCGTGAACCTTGTTAGGGAACGCCCCACCGAGGCTATCCGACACGACGCAGCCCATCCTAGGCTCAACAGAGAGGCCATCCGCCGGACTATATCCTATGCGCCAAGGGGTCTAGGTCCCTCACCCTTGCACGCTCCTGCACGGTGCGAGTCTGGCCGGTGAAGCAAAAGCAAATCCAAACACACCTGCTGCAGCAAAAGACAAGACCACTTCCCGGCGATCAGGCCGCAGTACTGCTGAAGTCTGAAGAGCTTTCGGACGAACTACGACGCGGAGGGCCCACACCGTAATCCCACGTGTAGGTAGTGCGTACAGACCAACGGGCCTCTCAAGTCATCCGCCGAACCATTTAGCATTTTAATTAACCTGCGTGACAACCGTTATCGTTTCCTCGACTTAACCGACCCGCGGTCAACGACAGCAGTCAGGACCACCAGTACATCGGTGCCTGCCCTGTCGTCCCACCAAGTCACTACGGTTACCAACAAGGTGAACCGCCTCCTTACCTTGTCTCGCGTGTGCTCTGGGTAGAGCTCGACTTTCGTGGTTTGGTAACTCTCGCGAGATACGAGCAGGGGCCAAGCACGCCAGTAACGTCGGTCGTACCCTCCCTGTCGTTCCCGACAATATACCTCTCGCAGGCACCGTTGGGTCGCCCGACTTCTTACCTTAAGGACAACCGATGTTCAGGACCCTATGGCGGCAAGACAAAGTCAGCCTCGGGTGGAGTACAAGGATTACTCCTTGATAGCTCACACTTGAGGTGACTAGGTATAACCCAGATAGGGGCCTTTGGCGGTGTATGCTTTGTTCCGTACCTGTGCAGTTGTATATATTGTATCCGTGTTCACCCCCCTGAGTGAATCACGGCCCGCTATCTAGTCCTTGCTAACAATGCGCAGGGTTCACTGCTGAATATATGCACAATTATAATAGGCAGCATAGGATAAGAAAGGTACATCAAGGGGCGACAAAATCAGGCTATGCAATTGAATAGGATTGTAACGTAGCAGCAGCAGTAAACATGCCTAGTGCAAGAAATGTACGGAAAGATAGGCGATATCTGGGGAAGAGAATGGCTCTGCTTGCCTAGAAGCTCGGCGGTAGGGGTAGGGTCGTCGACGAAGTAGTCGTACCCGGCAGCAGTGTAGTCGGCGGTAGCAGCGGGGTCTACCGGAGATTAAGGGGGGGAGGAAAACAGTAAATACAAAACAATAATATACAAACAAATGAATAGCATGGCGTATGCAATGTTAACGGGGTTCTAACGCAGTGCAATGTACTTTGCTCGGAGCGGGAATTCATCCGGGGATGAACTACGGCTCCGGGTGATTACCGGACAAGGTGTCCGGAGGGGGGAGGATCAAGCCGGAGGTGTCGTGGACATCCGACAAACATAAGGGGGTGTATCCGTGTTAGTTGAACCATTCCGGACAACTTTCGTGTTCGAAATAAATTCATCCGGGTACTTTTTATCGGTACCGGGAATTATCGACAGACAGCCCGGAGGGGGGAATGTCGATGACCGGTGTGTTAGGGGGGTGGGGTAGACATACGGATAGCGTATCCGTATTCGTTATATTTTTCTGATCAATTTTGATGTATAAAGTTTTTCGATCCGATATACGGATTAAAAGATATTGATTTTATAAGTTTAATCAATTTTAAAACATTAAAATCCTTTTTCTATTTAATAATTCTGTTATTAATTATTAAATCAATTAATAATTCATTTTAATTTTCTGACCAGTGGGTCCCACTGGTCAGCCTCACATTATATATAAACATTTATTTAACTCCAAAATTCCAGAGGGCCACATGTCATTCACTAAACAACTACAAATCATTTTATTAATAAAAGGCAGTGGGGTCCAGTTGTCATACACTCTTTTATCTAACAAGTTTTATTTCTAATTTTTTTGTTAACTTGACAGATCATTAAGAGACTAATTAGAGGGGAGGGTCCCACGGGTCAGCGGCACGAGCTTGCCTCCCGCTGGGCTCGCACGACAGAGGTCGTCGGCGGCCATGGCAAGCGGCAGGCACGGCGAGGCCGTGGCCAAGTGCCGCCGCTCACGTGCAGGGGGTGCCCAGGGAGGGGCCTGGCGGCCAAAGGGTGTGCGGTGCGGGTCCATGGCGCGTCGAGCGCGCGCACTTGCTCGCCAGGGTGAGGTCAGGCGCAGGGCGTGGCCATGGCGTCCGAGCAGGGAGTCGGGGCTACGAAGACCAAATCGACGGGGGTTGCGGTGGATTCGAAGGCAAAGCTCACAGGGGTCTCGTAGGGAGGGGCAGCGGACACGGGGGAGGCGCGAGGAGACCGGGATTCGTCCGCGAAGCTCCACGGTGGCCGGAGGTAAACGACGACGATGGCGTCGGCCTGGCGGCGCCCTGGCTCAATTGAACGCGCGGGGAAGCGAGGACGTCCACGCCGGAGCTCCTGGGCAAGACGGCCGGGCTGGAGGTGGTCTGTGGCCGCGTGAGCTCACGCCGGCGCATCCATGGCGGCTCGGGCAGCGCGAGGGAGACAACGGAATCGAGCGCGGGGGTGGGGGAAATGGAATGGCGCCGGGGGTTCTAGGGTTAGGGTTCGCAGGGGAGGGGCTCGGCGCACTTGTAGGCCGCCAAAGGCCGGCGGATTCGTGCCACGGGGGGGGGGGGGGGGGGTCGCCGGTGGCAGTGGGGATGGCTGCCACGCCCCCCCCCCCTCCATGAACAGGAGGTAGGAGGAGGGTGCCGGGTGGGCTGGGCCTGGTGGGGAGGATAGTGGGCTGGTGGGTTGGGCTAGATTAGGTTTCTCTTTTTTTTTCATTTCCTTTTCTGTTAAATTTTCTTTTAGCATTTATTTAAATGGCTCAGGCATTTTTGTATAATGCTATTATTGTTCCATAATTAGTAGAGCATAAACCTAGAGTGCCACAAAAATTTTAGGGTTTTTCTAAACTCTTTGGGTATTTTATTTTATTATAAAATGGGTAATTGGCTTGGAATTGCTGCTGTTATTAATTGTTTGGAATTTTCCATAGCACAATAAATACCAATGATTACATGGGTATGGTCCAATGATTATTTGGGATTTAATAAAAGTGGTTCCAAGATTTATGGAAAAGATTTATTGTCACCCTATTTTTAATATTCATCAAAAGGCATTTTAGGGTTTGTTAGAATTTTATTTCAAATGGCTTGGACTTTGTTTTCATCCATGATGATCAAGGCCCATGGTTCACTTTGCTTGCAACAATATCAAAGGATAATTTGAATTTGAACTGAACCAGTTGATCAAACAAAAGTTTTGAACAGTGCTGGGGAACAGTAATGGTGATTACTGTTCATCTGACAGTGAGAGTATTACACCGAGTTCCTGTTTTGTGATCCAAGACAAAGAGTATGACCACATGTAGGGTTTTATGGGAGCCCCGTTTGGCCTCTTTACGTACCCGATCCGGTCCAGGAGTCACACTAGATTCGGGCTTTCCATTTGATTTATGTATAGATATGTGGGTGGACCTGTGAGGCAGTGAAACCATCTGTCAAAGGTGGCGTCTCGGTCCCTTACATTATCTGAGTCCGTTTCGTGGAACCGGCCGGACTCTCGAGCGGTGACAAACTCAGGTAGTCGACTCCTGGATTAGAGAAGGTGATGTGAGGGTAGTGCCTTGGTTTCATCCACGTCCGACACCCGCTTGAAGGGTGACAAGAACGAGACGATAAGTGATGACACGCGTGTGAAGATGTACACCCCTGCAGGGTTAATGAACTATTCGAATAGCCGTGTCCGCGGTTATGGACTACTTGGAAACCTCTACTTGATCATAGACAACTTGAATGGATACTTATAAAACTCGCAAGATAAGCCTGAGTGCTATGGCGTGCCTCCTCGTGGGGAAGTCGAGGAAGTAACCATAGTGGTGTATTGATTGGAGACTTGGTAGTTGACTCGTGTACGCTTCTTACCTCAAAGTCTGGTACTCGTAGTACAGGATTAGCCAAGTCAAAGCTGGCACTTCTGCATGTTGAACCCCACCTCCTTTACCTTGATACTTGAGCACGAGTAGTATAGATCTGATGTAAGTCTTGCTGAGTATGACTTTGTACTCACGTTTGCTTATTCTATGTTTTAGATGAGAACCCGGACCCCGATGGAGTCACCTTCGTGAAGCTCGACGTTGACTAAGTTAGCATAGTCCCAGACAACAGTCTGGTCCCTCGTGGAAGGGCATGTATGTTTACAAGGCTTCTCTAAGCCATTTGTTAAACTTGTCTGTACTCAGACCTAATTTGCTTCCGTTGTATGATGTAATGTGATCACAGACATGTGATCTTTGTATGCTCTATGTGTATATCAATAAAGAGTACTTTGTAGAGTTATGTGATGATACCTGTTGTTCCTACTAGGCATGTGTGCTGCGTGTATGTTTATATCATGCATGTCTTAGTATGGGTTTTCGAGACCTTAGTTGTGATCTGGCTGGCGGTCTTTTATATACCAAGTGGCCCTTAGATGTGCGCAGCTTGGGGCATCGCGATGCGGTTGCTCGTGACTCCGTCACGTGCACACTTTGTTGTATGATCGAGTGTAAGTTCAAGTATGTGATCAGAGGGGGAGGGGGTGAATGATCACTTCAAATTTTTGCATGAAACTATGAAGTGAAGCATAACTTAACAGCAGAAGAGTTTCAACAGACAGGTAAACATCGAAGCAGAACATGATTGAAGCTTAACATAGCGAATCAAAAGCATTGAATCAATTGCATTGAAGCAGATCACTGAAGCAATTGATAAACTGAATGTAAGTGCGGAAAGTAAAACGAACTCTTGACTCGGCGATGTTTGTTCGACCAGTTCACACTCTGCAAAGTGCTACGTCTGGTTGGAGGGACTTGTGATTGAACACAGGAGCTAACCTCTCTCCGTCCGTATCTCCACTGCACCAATCTCCTTGAGATTGGTCAGTTCTTCACTCGTGGTTGATTATTGAGGAAATCACCGAAACCGTTTACAAACTGGACTTCGAGGCGACAATAACTCTTCGCTCTCTGAAGAACAACTCTCTAACCGTCTAGGAGAATTGCAGTTCTCCAAGATAAAAAGGCTAGCAAACTTCTTCCTAATTCATAATGAATCAACTCAGATCAATAGGACTTCTGCTTCGTTGGATGGGTTTTGGTTTGCTTCGGTGGGGTTGCTCTCTCTCTCTCTCCTCTGTAAGGAATTAATCTTGGAGCAGCCACCAGCCAATGAGGGCGGGAGTGGCGTATTTATAGGTGGCAATCCCTAGGTGCGAAATGACTGAAGTGACCCGATGTGACAGCTTGACACCTGTCCCCAACGGTCATATTTCCAATCAAAGCGCAACTTTACTTGTGGTCCAAGTAAAGCTGACTCACGGACTTGGTTCTGCTTCAGGAGCCGAAAGAGCTAAATCTTCGCTGGTGAAGCATTACCCAGCACACATGAGATTTCTTCAACTCTGGTTTCTCACTGGTTTGGATTCGATCTGAGTCTTTTCACCAAAACCTTCGGAGTACATTTACTAGACCCCTCTTGATAGTACGGTTTTTCCTACGACTCAAAGAAGTGAAAAAGAACTACGCAAAAACAACTAAGTCTTGCGCCATCTTGGTCATCTCCTTCGATGAGACGTGCTTCAGGATTCCTTATCTTTTTAGGGGTCGACATCCGTGATGAGCTTCACTCCAGAGGATGTGCTTCAGTAAAAGTGTAAATCTTCGTTGAAGCTTTATCACCAACCTATAACTTCAGGAACCTAACCATCTGTTTTACACTAGAAAACTTGTTAGTTCCTCTACTGTTTTGACCAACAATATCCAAAACTCATGGGGTTATAACTTTGCTCTTACAATCTCCCCCTTTTTGGACTATTGTTGACAAAACAGGCATCGATAAAAGATATGGAATTTTGAGTTGAGTTGAGAGCAAACTCTAAGATATGAAGCTTATGGCTCCCACTGAATGCAAGCATTGAAGATTTATATAATCGAAGAGAATGCTTGTTGAAGAATATCATCAATTGGAAGCCTAACACATATCTTAGTGAATCAATTGCACATAGAGAATATAACTTGAAGAATATGCAATCATCCAATGACCTGTGAACTTAAAGGGTAATAACCACCTGCAAGATAAGGATATGGGAGCAACTTGCAAGCACGGGGGTTATTAACATATAGGATGAAACAGTTCACAACCGAAGTAATACTTAAGTTACAACCCAATCGAAGAGAATGGAATGTTTGTCGAAACTTAACATGCAAAAGATCGAATCAAAACCCTAAACCCCGCAGCGAATCTAAACTCAATCGATGCTACTTTCTCCCCCTTTTTGTCAATAATTGGACAAAAGATTGAGATTGTAAATCAAGAGTCATTTACGCGTTAGATGCAACCCTGGGACCCTACACATTGTCTTCGCCTGAAGAAGATGCATCGCCTGAAGTATCTCCTTCGGTCGAAGCAGGTGACTCTTCCTCGTCGAAGTCCATCGGCGCTTGAAGCAAATCAAGGTCGTTGTCGTCGAGAGGATCATCGTCTTGCTTCGAGGTATGGGAGTCTTCATCCGAGAAGGTATCGGGGCGAATCTGTTCAGTAGGGTTGACAAAGAGAACTTCATCAATCTTGTCCAGCGAAGGGATCTTGGGGTTGGGGCGGTCGACCGTATCATTTCTGGAGAAGTGACGTTGAAGATGTGGATACTCCTTGAAAATCCGGTCGGCTTCAAGTTTCTTCACAGAGTTGAATTTCCGTAAACCTTTCCAAGAATGACGCTTCAACACCTTCAAGTACTGGTTGTTGTTCAAGGCAATGTTGCCAACTCTATTGATCTCATCTGATAAGTGTTGCATCTGGCGTTGATTTCCTTCAATAAAATTTTCAAGCAGTTGCTGGTTACGAATGGCAACTTCAAAATGGTATACTTCTTTCTGGAATTTCTTCGACATGTTGCGTTCATTGATGTGCTGTCTGACTCCGACATATGTGGCAAATGGATCATTTGGCCTTCTGAAGTTATTCATAGAGTCTCGGACAGGAGGGCAGAACAACTTCGGGTGATGCTTCGCAACAAAATCTTCGCTGCGTCCATGGTTGCAAATGGCTTGCAGCCAAGGAGCATATGGCTTCAGTTGATTTACTAACTCAGCAGCTTGTACCATATATCGAAGAAAATAGTCCTCGAAGTCAAACACATGTCCATGAGTAAGCTTCATTAGAGCATGACGAGTGTGATAGTGGATGTTGGATTCTTCATTCGCAGTGCTGAGAGGCATTAGTGAATTTGACAGGATGTAAAACCAAGTCTTTGAAATGAATACCAAATGCTTCGGGCGAATGTTCTCAGGCATGTGATCTCCAGTGACTTCGGGATCCGTAAGGGATGCGAATTCGGCTTCAGTGGGATCAGGCAACAGATGAACCTTAGCTAGTTCTCCAGTGTGCCTTGGGATGTTGACTATATCCATAAATTCATCAGAATGCATCCGAAACACTTTCCCTTGAATCATCCATTCAAGAATCCATGAACTTGTATCATCAGGGTTTCCAGAGACATAGAGAGTGGCATAGAATTGCTTCACTAGCTCGGAATTGAAAGGAGTTTCCATAGCAAACATGCCAGTCAAATTCTGTGCTTCGATGGTTTCCATAATGTTTTGGAAGCATGTTGCAGAAGATAGACTGTGCATATCCAAATACTTGTGTCTGAACAGAACACCTTTCTGGCAGTATAGCTTCGTGTATAGAATTTGTTGTTCAGCAGTCCAGAATCGAAGGTCATCAGCAGTCCTTGGGGAATCATATGGACTAGAGCCAAAGAAGCGAAGCTTCTGGCGATGAACTTCAAGATCAAACTCAGGACCATGTCTTGAAGATGATCCTTCTCCCAGGAATATAGGAAATGTTTCTCTGGGGTAAATGGAGTCCAGTTGAGTGTCTTGAGCAGGAACACAGTGCCTTCGAGCATCTGTGACTCGCCTTTGCGGTTGAGTGATTATGGCCAACTCATTTTCTTCGGCTTCTGCTTCGACTTCTGCATTTGCATCGGTTTCAGCATTTGGATCTTTGGCTTCGCCTTCTTTGTCTTCAGACTCCTCAGCAGAGTGAGATGAAGAATAATCCTTTTGAGGAATGTCTTGAGGAGGAGGAGAAGGTTCTGGCGCAAAGTTGTCTTGAGCAGATGGTTGAGGAGCGGGTTGAGGTGGAGGAGGAGTTGGAGCACGGGGTGAGCGACTTCGGGGGCGGATGGCTTTGAAGAAGGTTTGGTAAGCTTGATGATTTTGCATCGAGGAGGCGATGCTTTTCTTGGGGCCTTCTTGGCTGGTCGAGAGCTTACCTCATCAGCTTCTTCTGTGTCAGCAATAAAACGTCTCTTTCTTTGTTGCAACTTGGGAAGTGGTGAAGCTAATTGCTTGAGCATGACTTCGCGCTTCTTTGAGTCAAGAGCCATGACTGAAGCATTGTGATTCTTGCAACATTCTTCAATAGCTGACTTTATCTTGTCTTGATAGACTTGTAAGTTTTGCTTTGTTTGCTCATTAACAACAGCAATTTTCTTCGAAGCAGCTATGGCTTCGGTCTTGAAATCCTCATCTGATTCATCATCTGCTTTCTTCTTGAATTTCAGAATCTTAGCAGTTTCTGATCTGTCTCTGGCATGTAAATCCCTCAGCTGATTGTATAAGGTTTCGAGCATGGCTGAAAGATTTGGTGAAATGTAGATATTCCCAATATCCACAGCCTGGGGATTAACAGCTTCAGCAAGTTTGCAGTATACCTGATTCAGGCTCAAACAGTCCCAGAGTTCACCTTCTCTAGCATCTGGGAAGTTATGTTCACTGTGCTCAGCTTCAATATGAGCTTCGGGGACAGGAGCTGTGACTGGCTTCGGGGGAATGTCCTTCGGTGCCATGTCAACAGCGGCTTCCTTTTGAGCGGCTCTGGCAATCTTTTCAGCTTTCTTCGTGCGAAGAACATCCAGCTGAGCTTGGTGTTTGGCTTCAGCTTCACTGAGCTGTTTGGCTTTGGCGGCAGCCTTAGCCTCTTGAGATTTAGCTTCAGCTAGCTTGCGCTTCGCTTCAGCTTTCTGGTTGGATTCAGCCAGCTCCTTCCTTTGTTTCTCCAGCTCAGCAGCCTCTCTATCTGTTCTCTCTTTCTCTTTAGCTTCTTTATCAGCCTTAGCTTGGGCTAGTGCTTCAGCATGCAGACGTGCAGCTTCGGCACGGTCTCTCTTACGCAATTCAGCTTCAGACAGCTTCTTTGTGCCGACCTGGGCATAAGTTTGGCCAGGCTTGGCCACAGTTGTCTTTGGCTTCGGAGCTTTAGCATGCTCAGGAGCTTTGGCTTCGGGCCTAGCAGCAGGCTTAGCCTTTGGGTCATGCCTTTCCTTGGTCCTCTGCTCAGCAGGAACAGGACGGCGAGGTGGCTTAGAAGACAGGGGAGCCCCAACCACCAAGTTCTTCAAGTCTATGTTTTTCTTGGGAGCAGGAGGATCAGTGGGATCTTGAAACTTAACACCTTTAGGAGCAACCGGTTTCTCTCCAGCCTTTTTCTTCAGTGGCTTCCGAAACTGTTTCCTCCTAGGACTTGGGGGAATGGGAGAGTGTTCAGATTCATCATCTGCTTCGTTATCACCCTCTTCTTCTGAAGCAGGAGGGGGTGAAGCACTCAATTTGCGAAGCTTTCGCCTCTTCTTAGGCTTCGAAGCTTCGGCTTCATCAAGCCCTGCAGCAGCAAGAGCTTTTGCCTTTTTCTATTCTCGAATCCTCTTCTTCTCAGCCAGAATAGAAAGCCTCTCTTGCTCTTCAGGATAATCATCCGGAGTCTTGAGCGTATTTGCGTGTGGAACAGCTGGAGGCTTCGGGTAGTACTTCTTCCTGTTAGCTGCAGTGTATTGACCACACATAGCGGTGGTGTACCGATAAGGTGGGCTAAAAGCAAACTGCATTGCCCACTTCCAAGTTGGGATGCTTTTGAACTTGTACCATCTGATAGCCCAATAGCGTCGAATCCTTTGCAGTCGCATCTTTCTATCATGATCTGTTTCTTCTGGCGGGGTGTCATAGCCCATCTTGATGCGAATGGCTTCGGGTATGCCTCGGGCATTATTGACTTCCTTCGTTTTTCCTCCTTTGCCCTTCTGCTTCGGTGGCTCTGGATAGTTTTCGAGCCCTTCAACAATGGGAGACTCATTCCCCATAGCAGCCTCTTCGTCAGACATCCTGTGAAAAGAATTATAGACAAGAGGGAAACAAGGAGAGGGAATGAATAAGCACAGGCAAAGGTTTCGACCAAAACCAAAAGATTTTTGACAGGAACCCAGATCAATCTGAGATCAGATGTAACTCTGTTAATGAATTTAGCTAGAACCCGTTCAAGAACAGGACCTAACCTAATCCAAATCACAGAATAGATCGTATCTCACACACTGACCTGAGGAGATGGGATCACTTGATTCTAAGAACAGATTTCCCAAGGAGCAAAGATCAGCACGGATCAAACATTCCTATAAACAGAAACAAAAACCCTAACACACTTAGATCCAAACCCTAGATGAGGAACACAGAGAACCGATTGGATCCAAGTAGCTTTGCGTACCCTAACTTGGTGACACGAAGCGGCTACGGCGACGGAGTGCGGAGACGTGCTCTTCGTCGACGGGAAATGTCCACGGCGGCGGCGGTCCGGCAGTGAAGCGGCGACGGCGACGGCGGGGACGGGAGCTCTGCGGATTGCTCGAGGTGGAAGACAGGGGAAATCAGAGAGAATGAATCGTGGGGAACCGTTTCGCTGGGGGAACGCCTTAAATAGGTCCGATCTGGAGCGGTTACCAGATCAGATCGAACGGTTCTCAGCGAGTGACTCTTCCGATTCAACGGCTCAGATGAAGTGGCGTATCGCGAGCGAATCTCAACGACCCGAAAAAGACGGGGACTCAATGGCCGAAGAATAAGTCTTGGCCGAGAGCAAAAACTTCGATAAAGTTGGAAGCATTTGATTCGGAACTCAATGATGTTCGAAGCAATATGATTTCCGTTTCAATTGTGCTTATCATTCAAGATAGAGAAGATTGGGAGCGAATCAGAAAAGAGGGATAGGGTCCGAATCTTATCACTTCGAAGAACAACAACGAAGCTAAAAGTGACAAGCATAGGGGACAAAAGAAACGAACAAATAACGAACACACAGAACAGAAAGCAAATGGCAAACAAAACTAAACTTGGACGAAGGAAAACACTAACGAAACTAAACAAATAAAAAACACAACGAAGGTGAATATATATGCAGTGAAGAGTTTCGATCTTACTGAACATTGTGTGAGTCTAAGATGTTTAGCTCACATCTCAAAGTACAAAACCTTTTCTCGTCCAATGGCTTCGTGAATATATCTGCCAATTGATCTTCAGTTCTTACATGGCTAATCTCAATGTCTTCGCGCTGAACATGATCTCGAAGAAAATGATAACGAATATCAATATGCTTCGTTCGAGAGTGTTGCACAGGATTGTGAGCAATCTTGATGGCGCTCTCATTGTCACAAAGCAGAGGGATTTTCTTCACAAATATACCATAATCTTTCAGCGTCTGCTTAAGCCAAAGTATTTGAGTGCAGCATGAGCCAGCAGCAATGTATTCAGCTTCAGCAGTAGATATTGAGACACAGTTCTGTTTCTTCGAAGCCCAACACACAAGAGATCTACCAAGAAAATGACAAGTGCCTGAGGTAGATTTCCTGTCAACCCTATCACCAGCCCAGTCTGAATCAGAGTATCCAATCAAATCAAACTGAGTACCCGTTGGATACCAAAGTCCCAAAGAAGGTGTATGTGCTAGATATCGAAGAATTCGCTTCACAGCAATATGATGCGATTCCTTCGGATTTGCCTGAAAACGAGCACAAATACAAACTGATAGCATGATGTCAGGTCTAGATGCACATAAGTATAAGAGTGAACCTATCATAGACCGAAATTTCTTCTGATCGAAGGGTTTCCCTTTCTCATCTGCATCAAGAAAACCATTAGTAGGCATGGGCGTTCTAATGGTCTTGCATTCAGCAAGATCAAACTTCTTCAGGCAATCCTTCAAGTATTTCTCTTGTGAAATAAAGGTTCCATTCTTCTGTTGTCGAATCTGAAGTCCAAGGAAAAACTTCAATTCACCCATCATAGACATCTCATATTTCTTCGACATCATCCTTGCAAATTCTTCGCTGATTTCAGTGTTAGTACAGCCAAAAATAATATCATCTACATAAATCTGACACACAAATAGATCATTGTTATATGATCGAGTGAAAAGAGTGGGGTCAGTTGTTCCTGGTTTGAAGCCTTTCTTCAGGAGGAAATCCTTCAATGTTTCATACCAAGCACGAGGTGCTTGCTTCAGTCCATACAAAGCTTTGTGAATCCTGTACACCATATCAGGATTCTTCGAGTCTTCAAAACCTGGAGGCTGCATTACATACACTTCTTCTTCGATTTCACCATTAAGAAAATCACTCTTGACATCCATTTGATATAGCAATATATTTTTGTGGTTAGCAAAAGCAAGCATGACTCGAATGGATTCGAGACGGGCTACTGGAGCATAGGTTTCACCAAAGTCAATGCCTTCGATTTGAGTGTAACCTTGTGCTACCAATCTAGCCTTATTTCTTACCACAATACCATCTTCATCTTGCTTGTTGCGAAATATCCACTTTGTGCCAATAACGTTGTGCTTCGTGGGATCTGGCCTTTCAACAAGTGACCAGACTTTGTTTCTTTCAAATTGGTGAAGTTCTTCCATCATAGCCAATAACCAATCAGGGTCCTTCATGGCTTCATCATATTTTGAAGGCTCTAGCATGGAGACAAAAGAAAATTTTCCACAGAAGTTAGCCAAACGAGTACGAGATCGAGTATTGGGACGACCTGGTTGATTGATATCTTCAAGGATCGAATCCACATCAACTCTTCTTCGAACTCGTGATAACGTAGTATCATTTGCTTCAGGCTCAGCTTCTGCTTCAGAACCTGCATCAGCTTCGGGATCAGCTTCACCTTCAGCTTCAGCATTTCCTTCAGGATTAGCATTTCCTTCGTTCCTTTGACCTTCTTCGTCCTGTTCATCATTAGCTTCAGGATGTTGATCTCCAGCGCCCTGGGCTATGTGTGGGAAAATTTGACCATCATCATCCCTAACAGCTTGACGTTGATTGGCTTCAACAGGGCGAATCTCACCAATAGCCATGGACCTTATTACTTCATCAAGAGGAGGTTCATCTAGATCATGAGGCAAATGCTCCTTTTGAGAGCCATTAGTTTCATCAAACCTTACATTCACAGTTTCCATTACCTTCCCAAAGTGAGAGTTATAGACTCTGTAAGTGTGAGAGTTTGAGCCATAACCTAAAAGAAAACCTTCATGTGCCTTAGGGGAAAATTTGGAGCTATGATTCATATCTCTAATAAAGCATGGAGCACCAAATACTCTAAGATATGAGACATTTGGTTTGTTACCAGTGATAAGCTCATGTGAAGTTTTCTTCAAGAATTTGTGAAGGTAAACCTTGTTGATGATGTGACATGCAGTGTTGATTGCTTCGGCCCAGAACCTAATAGGAGTCTTGTATTCAGCAAGCATAGTTCTTGCCATCTCAATAAGAGTTCTATTCTTCCTTTCAACTACACCATTCTGTTGAGGTGTATAGGCAGCAGAGAAATCATGAGAAAAACCATAATCATCAAGAAAATCTTCAATATGAGTATTTTTGAACTCAGTTCCATTATCACTTCGGATATGCTTCAGAGATAATTCATATTCAGTTTCAGCTCTCTTTGCGAATGACTTGAAGATTTCAACCACTTTGCTCTTGTCATCCAAAAAGAAAACCCAAGTATAACGAGAAAAGTCATCAACAATAACTAGACCATATTTGTTTCCTCCCAGGCTTGCATAATTTTGAGGACCAAAAAGATCCAGATGAAGCAATTCAAGAGGACGAGTGGTAGTCATGATGGTCTTTGCTGAATGATGTTTCTTTGTAATTTTACCAGCTTCGCAAGCACTGCAGAGACGATCCTTATCGAATTTTACTTCGCTAAGGCCAATAACATGATTCTTCTTTACTAAGTTATGAAGATTTCTCATCCCTGCATGACCAAGTCTTCGATGCCATAACCATCCAGATGAAGCTTTTGCCATTAAGCAAGTGGATACAGCAGGGCCCGAAGAAAAATCAACAATGTATAGATCTCCCTTTCGGTAACCCTCGAAGACAAACGTATAGTCATCCTGTGAAAAGACAACACAACGCGAAGCAGAAAACAGAACAAACATACCCATATCGCACAACTTTGAAATAGACATAAGATTATATCCAAGAGATTGGACTAGCATAACCTTGTCAATGTGCTTATCCTTCGATATGGCAATCTTACCCAAGCCTAACACTTTACCTTTGTTGTTATCACCGAATGTAATGTACTTCAAAGAAGATTGAGATAGTTTTTCTTCGGTGAATAACTCCTTGTCTCCGGTCATATGATTTGTACAACCACTATCCATGACCCATTCGGATCCACCGAAGACATAGCCCTGCAGAAGAATTAGTTCTTCTTAACCACCCACAAACGAGCAGGTGACTGAGAAGACGTTGAAGCACTGGTCGAAGCAATATTAAATCGAACAGGAGTGTATTGCTTCGGTGAACCATCAAGCACACCATAAATGTAAGTCCTCTGCGAACGGTTAGCATAAGTATGAGCATATGCAATCTTAGTATGATTATTATGAGGACGATACGTGTGGCGACCAGTACGATAGTATTGCTTCTGCGGAACATTTGATTCGGTCACCAATGGATCATTTCTCGTCTCAAGAGAGTAGAAATGATTCGGTGGTACCGAAGACTTTCCCTGCATAGAATGGTTAGCAAGCAGTTTTTCCACAAGTGCTTTCTGCATCCATATCTGCCTCTTATAGAATCCGTTCTTTGGTGGAGTACCTACTGTTGGAAATATGCCCTAGAGGCAATAATAAAATGTTATTATATATATATTTCCACGTTCATAATTAATGTTTATATTTCTGTGCTATAATTGCAATGACCCTGACTGTGAGATTCAGAAGAAAACTCATTTTCATGTGTGGAAATGTAAACACCAAGAGTTCCTGGTTTAGCCTCTAAGACCAGCTCATGTGCTAACTGATGATTACGTTTTCTTAATCATGGACATTGTTCTTGTAACAAGGATGTCAGTAGCAATGGGAACATATTGTTAGCAGAACAATGATGTTGAACCGACCCCAGTATTGAATGATATACTTAGAGATCACATCGTCACAACGTTATAAGTCATATCATGAAATGTTATCATATACGTAATTCCTTAGACCATGAGAGTATCGAGTTGCTTCACACAGGAAGACATGCTTTGGTTCTTAGATGAATCCTCCCGTAAATGGGAAGTAGTAAAATAAGTTCTGGGTATGTCAGATGGTGTGGCTAGTGACTGTGATAGTTCAAGAATGGGATTTGCTCCTTCACGATGAAGAAGATATTCACTTCGGGCCCACTCGGTATGAAGGTATCCATTATAGTCTGGCCAGACGCATTGTGATTCAGTCACAGGGATACCGGAATACGATAACGAGAAAAGGGACAAACGAGCAAAGAGGATAACGAGTGGCTTGTGTTCAAGAAGTTGTTACACATGGGTGCCAAACATCTCTCCTCTAACTTTGTCATATATCACGAAGCAAAGGGAATGGTACATGAATAAACATAATGGTTCACTCGAAGTTTCTTCGTGTATGTGCGGGAGTCAACATGGGTGTCCATGGCTCCGCTGTTGATTATTGGCTATTGACGAAAGGCTGTTGACCTATGTCCGGAAGATGTTCTGAGTCATGTCCGCATTATACCGAACCTATTGGGTCACACACTTAACGAGCAGTAGTCTGTTAGAATACTAGTATGGTAGAAGGTTTAGTGGAAGCAAAGCAGAATAGTTCATACGGGTACCGGAAGTAGTTCCGGAGATTTATGGAATTGTTCATAAGGGCACCAGAAGTAGTTCTGGGTATTTAAGGTTATGTCCGGATCACTCTGGAGTAGTCCCAGGTGGTTCGGGAACATATGAGAATGGTACTGGGGAAGTCCTAGATCAACCGGAATAGTTTCCGGATAATCGCTGGGCGTCCCGACAACCTTCGCGGTCATCGGGTGGCTTAAAATGTAACTCGGATGGTCTTGGAAACTATCCGGATGGCTCCGGAACGTCCGAGAACGGTCTCGGAAGGTCCTGGAAGTGCTCCAGAAGTGTCCGGAATGTCCCGAAACGGTCCCGGTATGTCCCGGAAGGTCCTGGAAGCTTCTAGAAGGTCATGGAAGGTTCTGGAAGGTTCCGGGCAGTACCACCCACTCCCCTGCGCCCCTAGCCTTGGGGGGCAAGCCACCTAGGCTGCCCTGGCCGGCCAAGGGGGTGGGGGCGCACCAAGGGGAAGGAAACCTCCTCCAGGTGGGAATACCAAAACCCATTATGGCAGTTTTCCGGTGGGAAGGTGTGGTAAGGTTTGGAAGGCTTGGGAGTCCAAGTTGGACTCCCAATTCCCCTTGAGCTGCGCCCCAAGGGCCTCTTGGCCACCTATATAATGTGGGGGAGGGGTGGGGGGCGCAACATAACTTGTCCCCAAGGCCTATGCGCCACCCTCCCTCCTCTAAACCCCGTTGCTCCACTTTTAGACCCCGGTTTAGACGCTGTTCTAGATCGGAACCGTTAGGGTTTTCTCCCTCTAGTTTTCTCGGTGGTGTTCATCTCTGGATGGAGGAGCGCTGCTGGGTTGCTGCTACGGGATGTGTGGATACTAATGGAGGGGTCGTACCTTCGACCCTTGTTCGAGGAGCTTGTTCATGGGACTTGTCCGTGGGACTAGATCGCGGGACTTGTTCGTGGGATTGATCGAGGGACTGTTCGTGGGAGAACTTGCGAGATCTACTTCCACTACGTCCACGAGCTTCACCAACTCTACTTCCGCTACATCGGTTGGTGAGCCATGACCTAAAACCTTGTATGCAATCTTCTTGGATGATCTTGGGTTCTTGACTCGTAGGCCGAATTTTTTTGTTTTCTACTACGTTTCCCAACAGTGGTATCAGAGCGATCCTTGATTAGATGCATGTTTAGGTCTAGATCATATGTGTGTTATGAGGCATTGATTTTCTTGTTGCTTCCCTGTCATGTGATTTTTTCTATGCTTGATGGCAAGTTGAGGTTTTGCTACAAGGATTGAGTTTTCCATCGATCGCTCTATGCTGCTTTCAGTATGCTGGTTGCCTTGATCATGGTCTACATCAAACTCCTTGGATCTCATCTTAATCTCGCAATAAAAGATTTAACATGGAGGGGCTTGTGGATTTTATGAACTCAAATCCACACGGGGGTCACGCGTTTAACGAAGTTTGGCTTGTGGCATTAGTTGCTGCACGCACCCCGTATGTTAAACTAGCAACAAAAGAAGTATCGTGTTTTGTTTTATCTAGGGTTTCTCGTTTGCCTTGTAAACCTGCTTAACAACCACGATAAAAGTTGCAACAACCCGTGTAGATGGCGATCTAACTCGTTTTTGCAGAGTATGCATGTGATGTGGTATAGCCTTCAAGATTTGCAATGTGTTTGTATGAGATGCTATATGATGTAATATTTATTCGCGACCTGCGTGTCGTGGTACGGCATGATGACTGGATTCATATGATTTTCACTTAATTATGGCCTGCGTGCCAGAACTGTTTATTAGCTCGAGGCAAAGCAATAGATAGATGCAAGGTGATGATCCACGATGCGGAGGTGGACCCCGACGCACATGCCGGAAGCCGTGGTGATGTTCCCGGCGCCAAGGACAAAGTTGGTGGACACGGTGACTTCAACCACGACGACGTGAATACAATGAAGACTTCATGAAGCAAAGGGCTATACTATATCACATAATTTTATGAACTGCCTGTGATGTTTATCCCTTTGATGCACCCTTGTTTGATGCGCGGTAGTCGTGTTTTATTAGGGTGATCTCTCGCAAAACAATATCAAGTTGATAGTGTTCTCCCAACTGTAGCACCGTCTATACTATGTTTCACACCGGAGCAGGTCATGTCACATGGGTGCACACGGTGTGACGCATAAAAGACGGGTGTGTTAAAAGAACACACAGCACATTACACTTGGTTATCTTGACGGTTTGGATAAAAGTTTGCTACCGGAACACGCCCATCGAAAGATGAACAAGAATCACCTTTGGCGTGATTGGCAAGTTGGCCTACCGGTCCAGTCTAAGTCATCAGTGATGTCACATCAATGGCGGACGATTGGGTTGGATCTTGAATCACTCCAGCATCAATTACGAGAGATATTGATCTGAGTGGGAGCGCACTAAGTAATTAAATTGATTAATCACAAGTGCAACTTAATTATGAACAAAGTCTTAGTATTTGCATTATCGTTGTAGAATAATGGCTCGCGTTACCACCTTCCCAATTGATTTTGATTAACTGTTTTATCTGGTAAAAACTTTACGATTGGTACCGTATTGTGAGGACTATCCTCAATAGTGTCGAGAAGGAGCTTGTCCTATCGCAAATTTTTGATGCTCTCCCGCTGATGCTATGGATGATGTGACTTATGTCCATAATCCAAAATGCTAGAATTCCACGACAGCTAAGTGCATTGTCTTCACCACCATGAAACCCGAACTTCGAAAAGTTTGAGATAGTTATGTTATATTCATGGAACTAAAAAATAAGTTTTCAGTACTAAGACAATTAATGTTGGATATAAGATATCTAGTACAATGTATGATTGTAAGCATTAGTGAAAATGTTCATTGTGCTCTAAACAAAACTGATAAGTGTGGGATCCAGAAGAACACTGATCATATGATGATGAGGATTAAGGGAAAGGAAGTTCCATAGGGTGTTAGTAAGACTTACACGCCGGAAAGTCCATGGCATGCGCCACCCTTGATCATGTATGATCTTCTGTGAGTAGGAGTGACATTGGAAATAGAACTATGATACGTATAAAGGCAAAACGAAAGAAGACTGGAATAACCAGCTCAGAAATGAAAGTCATACGGAGTTATAGATGAATTCATTGCTGGTCAAGAGATGTAATTCTTGGGAATCATGATTAAGCAGTTAATTGTGGGTTCTGTATATTGTGATTAAACTGTTGATCACCGGAATATCACATCGATTGCATATTGTTGCAACTCGATGCAAGAAATACTATGGCCTTTATGACTAGCTAATGATGAGTTTTGACACGCTCGGGAACACGGTAAAAGGTTTACTATACCGTGTGTTGACTCTATGATTATCTTCATAATTCATTTTAGAGTTGAGTAAATTGTTACTACACTTTAGCCTTGTTGCAAAACATCATTTTGAATCATGTTTGTTGCAAGAGAGTTGTTCAAATCTATGAATAACGTAAAGGCCATACTTCCATTATGAATAGGGTGTATGTTATGAATCTTGATAATAATACTAAACATTCATAACACTGACGCTAAACATCGCAAGACTAACAGAAATACCACATAGATGTGGCACTGCCGTTTATCACAAGTGACATAACATGCATGAAGAATTTCCATAAGTGATGGACTTTCGAGTCATATGATTATGAATCACTTGACGCTTGCGATCTTTGTCTCGAATTAATGTGACTAAAACACCGTTTATAGGCCATACATGAACGGGCAACTAAACCATTGGTAATCATACATGATGATGTGTGTAGTCCAATAAGTGTAGTTGTGTGTAGTGGATTCCCTATCTTCACTCATGAGTTGAAGTAGATATGTAGATATCTGTTCAATAGAGACATACGTCTGAAATCTTTGAAATGTTCAAGGAATTTTAGAGTGAAATAGAAATTCATTGTAACAAGAAAATAAAGCTTCTGCAAATTAGATTGTAGAAAGTAATATTTGAGTTACAAGTTTAGCGAACGTCTGATGAGTTGTGAAGAAGTGTCATAACTTGCGTCTCCCGGAACACCACTATGAGTAAAGTGTTCGAGAGATGTAATCAATCCATGTATGACACGGTAAGATCAAATATGACGTTTATCAATTTGCCATTATACTTATTAAAGTTATGCGTTAGTGACTACAGCTTTTACACTGAAAAGAGCACCATCAAATCTGTTGAAATGACACCATATTAGATGTGGTATGGACTGTTAAAACCATGTTGTCTTTTCTTAAAATTTGGGTATATGAGGCATATGTTTGACATACTCAAAACCCCAAATAATATAAGTGCTACTTTGTTAAGGTTATGCCAAAAGTTTTGGTATTCCTCTATCACTACACAAAAGCAAAATTGTTTGCTGTTAAGAACAATGTGTTTTGAAGAAAAATAGTTTCTTGCAAAATAGTGAGTGGGAGGACAGTGCAACTTGTTAAAGATTGTTGAATCTTCAGAGAAGTGCGCAGCTGAACCACACAGGTTAGACAAAAATCGTACAAACATTCATGATATGTAAAACGAGATATTGTTGTTCGACAATGATAAACCTGTGATATACAAAGAAGCGTTGATGGGCCCTGACTCCGGGATTTGGCTAAATGCCAAATAATCCGAGATAGTATCCATGGAAGTAAGTCAAGTTTTGAACTTGGTAGACCCTCGGAAAGACTAAAAGTCTGAAGAATATATATATGGATCTATAATTGATTCGGATGAAATTGTTTTATCCATAAAGCTCAACTCGTTGGAAAATTGTTTTCTAGCAAGTTCAAAGGTTGACTACGGCGAAATAGTGTCGACCGTAGAAATGCTTTAGTCAGTTCGAGTTATATTAGCAATTACTACATATCTCATTTATAGGATATGGTAGAATGAACGTCAAAACAAAGTTCCTACACGGAAATATAACAAAGGACGTATATGTGATACGACCGGAATGTTTTGTCGATTCAAAGGATGCTAAAATAGATGCAAGCCTTGGATATCCAGTGATGGACTGAAGCTAGCATAATGGAGTTGGAATTTTCGTTGTGATGAAATTGCCAAAAGAGTTTCTTTTCATCAGGAATAACGAAGATGCTTGAATATTCAAGAAAGTAAGTGGGAGCTGAATAATATTTCTAAAACCTTATGTATATGACATATTGTTGATTAGAAATGATATAAATTTCTTGACACAAATAAGGACTTTATTGAAAATAGTTTTCAGCTGAAGTACTTGGGCTAATATAGCATTAGTATTGAGCGCAGTGATCTATGAAGATAGTAAGTGTCTGATCATGCTAAAGCCAACACTGCATATTGACATGATACTAAAGTAGTTTAGTATGAAAACGCCAGGAAGGATGTTCTTGCCGAGGTCACGGTGAAAAGTTGTTTGAGGAAATCGGTGTTCATGAACATTGATAAGCAAAACACATGAATTGAATTTCACTCACATGTGTGTTTGGATTAATCATGTACACCATAATATGTAAAACGACCAGATATGTCCAACGCTCCAAAAGGTTGTGAGCAAGATACCAAAGTGATCAATATGTTGATCATTGGACAAGCAGTGAAAAGTTAAACTTATGATAGATAAGATATGTTTCTCAGAAAATGGAGATAATGAAGAGCTCGTTGTAACAAGTTACACCAGCTGAATTTTGATGTAAACAGTTACACCAATTCAGTCTTCATACTTACTCCAATCGATTTTCGATTTTAATTGGGATTATGTGTTTCACACGTAAGGGTGGCACAGTATGGAGGAACTATGTCAAGTTCGATACTATGGCGAATTCTATAACAGAGGCTAAGTATATTGTTGCTTAAAGAAGTAACAAGGAGGGTATTTTGAATCATAAATTCATTTATGAACGTGGTATGGTTTCCTAGATGCTTGAAGCTCATGGAACATTGACGAATGATTTCATGACTTATTCTAAAGGAACCAAGGTCCTGCCAAATGATTCAAACATATACAAAGCTAAACTGATAAAATTAGTGAATTTTATGATAGCGTGAAAACGCGAAGATATGCAAGATACAAACGGGCCTAAAACGTCAGATCCGAAGATGAGGTCTATACCAAAAATGAAGCATTTCTTACACCGGTATGCCATAGGTGTAAAGTGCTCAAGCACTGACAATATTATTGACTCTAGTGCAAGTGGGAGACTGTTGGAAATATGCCCTAGAGGCAATAATAAATGTTATTATATATATATTTCCACGTTCATAATTAATGTTTATATTTCTGTGCTATAATTGCAATGACCCTGACTGTGAGATTCAGAAGAAAACTCATTTGCATGTGTGGAAATGTAAACACCAAGAGTTCCTGGTTTAGCCTCTAAGACCAGCTCATGTGCTAACTGATGATTACGTTTTCTTCATCATGGACATTGTTCTTGTAACAAGGATGTCAGTAGCAATGGGAACATATTGTTAGCAGAACAATGATGTTGAACCGACCCCAGTATTGAATGATATACTTAGAGATCACATCGTAACAACATTATAAGTCATATCATGAAATGTTATCATATACGTAATTCCTTAGACCATGAGAGTATCGAGTTGCTTCACACAGGAAGACATGCTTTGGTTCTTAGATGAATCCTCCCGTAAATGGGAAGTAGTAAAATAAGTTCTGGGTATGTCAGATGGTGTGGCTAGTGACTGTGATAGTTCAAGAATGGGATTTGCTCCTTCACGATGAAGAAGATATTCACTTCGGGCCCACTCGGTATGAAGGTATCCATTATAGTCTGGCCAGACGCATTGTGATTCAGTCACAGGGATACCGGAATACGATAACGAGAAAAGGGACAAACGAGCAAAGAGGATAACGAGTGGCTTGTGTTCAAGAAGTTGTTACACATGGGTGCCAAACATCTCTCCTCTAACTTTGTCATATATCACGAAGCAAAGGGAATGGTACATGAATAAACATAATGGTTCACTCGAAGTTTCTTCGTGTATGTGCGGGAGTCAACATGGGTGTCCATGGCTCCGCTGTTGATTATTGGCTATTGACGAAAGGCTGTTGACCTATGTCCGGAAGATGTTCTGAGTCATGTCCGCATTATACCGAACCTATTGGGTCACACACTTAACGAGCAGTAGTCTGTTAGAATACTAGTATGGTAGAAGGTTTAGTGGAAGCAAAGCAGAATAGTTCATACGGGTACCGGAAGTAGTTCCGGAGATTTATGGAATTGTTCATAAGGGCACCAGAAGTAGTTCTGGGTATTTAAGGTTATGTCCGGATCACTCTGGAGTAGTCCCAGGTGGTTCGGGAACATATGAGAATGGTACTGGGGAAGTCCTGGATCAACCGGAATAGTTTCCGGATAATCGCTGGGCGTCCCGACAACCTTCGCGGTCATCGGGTGGCTTAAACTGTAACTCGGATGGTCTTGGAAACTATCCGGATGGCTCCGGAACGTCCGAGAACGGTCTCGGAAGGTCCTGGAAGTGCTCCAGAAGTGTCCGGAATGTCCCGAAACGGTCCCGGTATGTCCCGGAAGGTCCTGGAAGCTTCTAGAAGGTCATGGAAGGTTCCGGAAGGTTCCGGGCAGTACCACCCACTCCCCTGCGCCCCTAGCCTTGGGGGGCAAGCCACCTAGGCTGCCCTGGCCGGCCAAGGGGGTGGGGGCGCACCAAGGGGAAGGAAACCTCCTCCAGGTGGGAATACCAAAACCCATTATGGCAGTTTTCCGGTGGGAAGGTGTGGTAAGGTTTGGAAGGCTTGGGAGTCCAAGTTGGACTCCCAATTCCCCTTGAGCTGCGCCCCAAGGGCCTCTTGGCCACCTATATAATGTGGGGGAGGGGTGGGGGGCGCAACATAACTTGTCCCCAAGGCCTATGCGCCACCCTCCCTCCTCTAAACCCCGTTGCTCCACTTTTAGACCCCGGTTTAGACGTTGTTCTAGATCGGAACCGTTAGGGTTTTCTCCCTCTAGTTTTCTCGGTGGTGTTCATCTCTGGACGGAGGAGCGCTGCTGGGTTGCTGCTACGGGATGTGTGGATACTAATGGAGGGGTCGTACCTTCGACCCTTCTTCGAGGAGCTTGTTCATGGGACTTGTCCGTGGGACTAGATCGCGGGACTTGTTCGTGGGATTGATCGAGGGACTGTTTGTGGGAGAACTTGCAAGATCTACTTCTACTACGTCCACGAGCTTCACCAACTCTACTTCCGCTACATCGGTTGGTGAGCCATGACCTAAAACCTTGTATGCAATCTTCTTGGATGATCTTGGGTTCTTGACTCGTAGGCCGATTTTTTTTGTTTTCTACTACGTTTCCCAACACCTACATACTCAGCTGAAACTTTTCCCTGTTCATCTTTCATGAGTTTGTAGTCTGAATCAAGTGATTCATCCACAATGACTTTGTTCATTTTGCAGTCGAAACCTGAAAGGTTAGCAATATCAATGGGTTTCTCCTTCGCTAGAACCCAAACAGTCTTAGGATACTGTTCAGGCTCCCAGTATGTGCCATCAGGATTTATCTTCCTCTCGAAGCCAACACCTTCATTCCTGGGATTCCTGTGAAGGAGAGCCTTCCTCAGGATATCACAGAGATATTGATGCCCTTGCACACTTTTGAACATGCCTGATTCAAATAAGTTTTTCAACCTGAGGAGTTCCTCGGTAACAGCAGGATTTTCCTCATCGGAGGCATTAGTATCATAAAAATAATAGGAGCTTTCCCTTTGGAATCAGTTTTTCTTCGTTCCAAGCAGTCCAAACAGGTGATTCAGTTTTATGATTTGCTTCAGAACCTTGTTGAGCCATGAGAGAGAGATTGACATTTTCCAATTCTTCATGAGCCTCTTTCAGTTTTTCGAGAGCCATTTTCCTCTGAAGAACTTCATAGGTGAGCTTCTCATAATCAACTGAAAGAAGATCATGCCCAGAGGATAATTCTTCAAACTTCTCCTTCAGAGCAGCATGCTCATTAGTTAAAGTTTGACCTTTCTCAATCTCATCGATCAACAACATTTCTGATTTCTTAATGGTTTTGCTTAGTGAATCAAGTTCATCTTGTTGGATTGAAGCAATTTTAGCAAGTTTAGCATAGCTTATCTTTGAGTCACTTTCATATGAAGAACAATCAGAAGTATCATAGTTTGACTTAGATGAAGATACCTTTGCCTTGGCCATGAAGCAATATGCAGGAGTTTCATCTTCACTACTGTTGTTGGTGAAGAATGAGCTCGAAGCATTGACTGAAGCATCTGCCGAAGCGAAGGCCAAACCAACAACACCATCTGATTCGGACCCAGATGCAGACCTTGAATCTTGTTCAGCTTCGGAACCAGAGGCTTCGTCCTCAGAGTTCATCTCCTTTCCCAGATAGGCCTTGGCACGGTGAGAGCTGCTTCGACGAGACGAGTAAGTCTTCGATGAAGAACCCTCACGTTTCTTATGATACTTCTTCCTCTTATCATCATCAGAATCTTTCTTCTTTTCCCTTCTTGAGCTGGAATCATGTCTCTTTGACTCATGACTTCTGGAGGATCTGTGAGACTTCGATGAAGAGTCTCTGAGTGAATGCTTCGATTTGTTCTCAGCTTCCCACAGAGGGCAATCAGCAATGTAGTGACCTGGTTTCTTGCACTTGTAGCAGCAATTGTCCTTTGATGGAGAGCTTCTAGAGGATGAGCGGTAGGAAGAATGACTTGAGCTTTTTGACGGATAACTTTTCTTGGGTGAAGAAAAACCTTTTCTTTGAAAGCGATTGAAGCGTCTCATGATCAGTGCTAAATCTTTTCCAATGCTTGAGGGATCATCTGATTCGACACCTGAAGCAGAACTGACTTCGGGTGAAGAATGACGCGAAGCTTTTGCTTTCAGGGCATGGGATCTCCTTCGAGAACCATTTATGTCACGTTTCTCTTCTTCTTCCATTTCAAAGGTAGTGAGTCTCTCAAGAACATCAGCAGCAACAAGACGTCTGAAATCAGTCCTTTCCTTGATCATCAGCACTATGTGATCAAACGAATCATCCAATGAGCGAAGCAAGGTTCTCACAACAGAGTGAGGAGTAATGTCATCAGCACCGAGGGAAATCAATTCATTAGCAAGAGTTGTGAGTCTGCTGTATATGGAACTGAATTTTTCACCCTCGTTTCTCTTGAAGCGATAGAATTTGCTTCGAAGAGTGTCAATTCTGGCATCTTTCTGGGTAGAAACACCTTCACCAATCTTCTCAAGATAGTCCCAGACACCTTTGGCAGTTGGAATATTCTTCACCTCATGATACTTTTCAGGTGTCAAGTGATTGGTGATGAAAACCCAAACTACAGAATCAAGATCAATCAGCGTTGCTTCTTCAGGGGTGATCTCCTTCTCATCGGCAACAGTGACTCCATACAAGACAACTTGCTAGGCAGTTGAGTTGATAGCCATGATATTCCTTTTCATCTTGTCCTTCCAGTACGGGTAGTCCTTCCCATTGAAAATAGGAATAGGTTTGCCAGAGAGAATAGCTGCGAAAGACATATTAGAAGACATACTTGAAAACACTCCAGGAGGTTAATCCAAATAAAGAGTGCCTAGCTCTGATACCAATTGTAAGTTCAAGTATGTGATCAGAGGGGGAGGGGGTGAATGATCACTTCAAATTTTTGCATGAAACTATGAAGTGAAGCATAACTTAACAGCAGAAGAGTTTCAACAGACAGGTAAACATCGAAGCAGAACATGATTGAAGCTTAACATAGCGAATCAAAAGCATTGAATCAATTGCATTGAAGAAGATCACTGAAGCAATTGATAAACTGAATGTAAGTGCGGAAAGTAAAACGAACTCTTGACTCGGCGATGTTTGTTCGACCAGTTCACACTCTGCAAAGTGCTACGTCTGGTTGGAGGGACTTGTGATTGAACACAGGAGCTAACCTCTCTCCGTCCGTATCTCCACTGCACCAATCTCCCTGAGATTGGTCAGTTCTTCACTCGTGGTTGATTATTGAGGAAATCACCGAAACCTTTTACAAACTGGACTTCGAGGCGACAATAGCTCTTCGCTCTCTGAAGAACAACTCTCTAACCGTCTAGGATAATTGCAGTTCTCCAGGATAAAAAGGCTAGCAAACTTCTTCCTAAGTCATAATGAATCAACTCAGATCAATAGGACTTCTGCTTCGGTGGATGGGTTTTGGTTTGCTTCGGTGGGGTTGCTCTCTCTCTCTCTCTCTCCTCTGTAAGGAATTAATCTTGGAGCAGCCACCGGCCAATGAGGGCGGGAGTGGCGTATTTATAGGTGGCAATCCCTAGGTGCGAAATGACTGAAGTGACCCGATGTGACAGCTTGACACCTGTCCCCAACGGTCATATTTCCAATCAAAGCGCAACTTTACTTGTGGTCCAAGTAAAGCTGACTCACGGACTTGGTTCTGCTTCAGGAGCCGAAAGAGCTAAGTCTTCGCTGGTGAAGCATTACCCAGCACACATGAGATTTCTTCAACTCTGGTTTCTCACTGGTTTGGATTCAATCTGAGTCTTTTCACCAAAACCTTCGGAGTACATTTACTAAACCCCTCTTGATAGTACGGTTTTTCCTACGACTCAAAGAAGTGAAAAAGAACTACGCAAAAACAACTAAGTCTTGCGCCATCTTGGTCATCTCCTTCGATGAGACGTGCTTCAGGATTCCTTATCTTTTTAGGGGTCGACATCCGTGATGAGCTTCACTCCAGAGGATGTGCTTCAGTAAAAGTGTAAATCTTCGTTGAAGCTTTATCACCAACCTATAACTTCAGGAACCTAACCATCTGTTTTACACTAGAAAACTTGTTAGTTCCTCTACTGTTTTGACCAACAATATCCAAAACTCATGGGGTTATAACTTTGCTCTTACATCGAGCCCGCCCTAGATCCCGACTAAGTGATCGGCCTGGAGTAAGTCTATGTAAGAGTTAGGATTCAATCGACAACATGGTTGAGGCGACTTGTCTATGAGTATGGGATTCACCACCCATAAGCATTTAGACTTGTGAGCGGACGATGAGGACCCATCTCAGTTGATCATCCGGCCTGGATGGGATGCCCCTCACGTTAGATGCTTACCGAGAACGTTCTATGCTTGGCCTTGTCTGCTTAGACAAGTGGGTACGGTTCTCGGCTCTCCATGTGATTGTATCGTAACTGGAATTACATACGCTAATTCCGGGTCCCGACAGAAGCACAAAAGCGAACCAATCCTCCCAACGAGAGGGGCGGTGGCTGAAGCCACCATGTTTGAGCTTATTTGGTATGACACCACAAAGATATATCTTGGGTTCATTGCCAATGCTCTTCTTTGAAGCACCGTTGTCACCTTGGGTGACCATGAAGGCCGCCGAACGTGACCATAGTGAAAGAATTTTGTCTCTTTCCGCATAATAGGTGGAGTGGTTGCCTATGAATTAAGCAACACTCCCCCTATGTCCATGCCTACATCCAAGCTAGACCTCATGTTGAGATGGGAAGGGTGGGCAAGTCTTCAAACAACATTACTTGAATCAATGATATTTAGCTCATGCCTTAACTCTCGAAATCTTGCTTCATCTAAAGGCTTGGTGAAGATATCCGCAAGTTGATCTCCGGTGCCCACATATGAAAGGTCAATATCACCCCGCTTCACATGATCTCGAATAAAGTGATGACGAATCTCAATATGCTTCGTCTTGCTATGTTGAACGGGGTTGTAAGCAATCTTGATAGCACTTTCATTGTCACATAAAAGAGGCACTTTGTCACAAATGACACCGTAGTCCTTCAAAGTTTGCCTCATCCATAATAATTGTGCACAACAACTTGCGGCGGCAATGTACTCGGCTTCGGTGGTAGAGAGGGAAACACAATTTTGCTTCTTGGATGACCAACTCACCAAAGACCTACCAAGGAATTGGCATCCTCCGGAAGTGGACTTCCTCTCCACTTTGTCTCCCGCCCAATCCGAATCCGTGTACCCGACGAGGTTGAAGCTTGAGCCTTTAGGATACCACAATCCAAAGTTTGGGGTATGAACCAAATATCGAAAGATTCTTTTGACAGCCACTACGTGACTCTCTTTTGGTGCGGATTGAAATCTTGCACACATGCCCACACTCAACATGATATCCGGCCTAAATGCACAAAGATACAACAAGGAACCAATCATAGAACGATACTCCCTTTGGTCTACCTCTTTACCGTTCTGGTCGAGGTCAAGTTGACACTTAAGTGGCATGGGGGTCTTGGCTCCTTTAAGACCATCATACTTGAACCTCTTGAGGATGTCTTGAGTATATTTGGCTTGATTAATGAAAGTTCCTCTTGACAATTGCTTGACTTCAAAACCGAGAAAGAACTCCAACTCTCCCATCATAGACATCTCAAACTTGTTGGTCATTAGCTTAGCAAACTCCTCATTAAAAGATTTGTTAATCGATCCAAAGATAATATCATCAACATATAGTTGGCATATGAACAATTGCCCGCCAACCCTCTTGGTAAAAAGAGTGGGATCGATTTGCCCAATTTCAAACCCATAATCAACTAAGAACTCGGTAAGGTGCTCATACCAAGCGTGTGGTGCTTGCTTAAGGCCATAGAGCGCCTTGTCGAGTTTATAGACATGATTGGGGAAATTGTGGTCCTCGAACTGTTGGGAATGTTCCCTAGAGGCAAATAAAATATGTTTTATCGAGCATATTCCATTAGTTCGTAATACGTTTGATACTATGATATAACTGTATTAAGCGGAAACATTAATACATGTGTGGTATACAAACAACCAGGTCCCTAGTCAACCCTAGTATACTAGTCCATTGGGCGATTGATGATCAAGGTTTCCTGATCATGAGACAATGGCGTCTGTTGACAATGGAGTCGTATCATTGGATAATGATACGATGGACATACGCCCACCAGAAGTGTTGCGATGTGATCAAGTCACATAGTTCGACATTGCGATAACTATAACGTAGTGACCAGATCCTTAGACCATAATGATCATAAGAAATTACTGTCTATTAGGATGCCTTGATTTGCTACCCACCGCCTGACTGAAATATGCTGGCCATAAAGGAGTACTTTAGGTATTCCGAATAGATATGTTAATGAGTATGCAAATAGATCAAAGCGGGATTTGTCCATCCGTGTGACGGATAGGTACTCTGGGCCCACTCGGTGATGTTACATCATAAAGTTTGCAAACGTGTGACTAGGTCACGGAGTTGTAATATCACGGGAACGAGTAAACTTGTTTGTTGAGAACGAGGACGAACTAGGTATAGTGGATACCGATGATCAAACCTCGGACAAGCAAAGTACCCCAGGACAAAGGGAACAGGCACACGGTTAACAGATCCAACAGTGATTGAAGTTCATTCGATGGAAGCGCAGGGGCTATCAAGGATTGTAACCAGGTACAATTGATTAGTCATTGATCAATGAGAATTGTCTCGATCATGTCTGCTGTTTCCCGGACCGTAGGGTGTTACACTTAAGGGTACTCGACGCAGTAAGGATTGATTCGGGATCACCGGAGAAATTGGAGAGAACACCGGAATTGTTCCGATGAAGGCCGGAAGTTGTTCCGGGTATTTTGAAAGGTTCAAAATATATTTAATAATGTTTAACTAATGTTTTATTATTTAATTATCTGAATTATATATTAAAATATAATTAAATATAATTAAAAAGTAATTAAAAGGCATATGGGCCTCATAGGGCCCATTAGGGGGAGAGGGAGTCCTCCCCCATGGGCCATGGCGCCATGAGGGGGCCCACCCCCCTTAATAGGTGCGCCACCCCCCTCCCTTGGTATTAGTCCCACCCCGGAAGTGGAGGGGGGGTGGCACCCCTCCTTGGCCTATATAAGGAGGGGTAGAGGTGCCCTTTTAATCATGATCATATTTTTGAGATAAGTTCTCATCTCTCTCTCCCTCCTTTCTCCTTCCTCGAGTGGAATCCCCTTGTTTGGAGTCTACACTTGGTTGGGGATTTCTCCACTATACGCACGCCGTCGTGCTGCTGGAATCGGGATCCGAATCCATCTTCTTTCTGCTGCTCTACTGGTTCGGAGCCCGGAGGGACGTCGGGTATACTGTATGTGTATAATCCCGCGTGGCACTACACTTGTGGTGCTACTTCATCGTCGTGGTCGTATCGCGAGGTCTTCATCAGCAATGTTCCGACGGGGACGTAATCCCGTCATCGGTCTACAAGGATCGGGTGGCTACAGGAGTCATCGTGGATCTGCGCGGCATCGGGGATTGCCGGTACGACTACACCAACCACGTTCATACGGGAACGTTTCCCGCTTAACAGACTACATACTGGTATGTGATCTATTTCTGTCTGTTACTTGCATCGCCATAGCATAGGTCTTGGGTATGGGTCTCGTAGGTTATGAAAATTTTGTGTTTTCTGCCCCGAACCCCAACACGAACCCGGGGGGTTGCTTGACATATACCAACTCATTAATGGGACCATTAAGAAAAGCACTCTTCACATCCATTTGATATAACTTGAAGTTGTGATGAGAGGCATAAGCAAGAGCAATACGAATGGACTCAAGACGAGCCACGGGGGAAAAAGTTTCACCAAAGTCAATACCTTCGACTTGGGAAAATCCTTGAGCCACCAACCTTGCCTTGTTCCGGATGACAATACCAAGTGCATCTTGCTTGTTCTTGAAAATCCACTTGGTCCCAATAACATTATGATCACCTTTGGGTCTCTCCACTAATGTCCACACCTTGTTGCGCTTGAAGTTATTGAGTTCATCATGCATGGCCTCAAGCCAATTCGGATCTTCAAGCGCCTCACCTACCTTTTGGGGTTCAACACAAGAAACAAATGCATTATGGGCACAAAAGTTTCTCAATTGACTACGAGTTGTTACCCCCTTTTGGATGCTTCCGAGCACTTGATCCACCGAAAGATCTTGTGATTTTAACTGGGATGCAATCTTGAGTGCTCGGCGAACTCTCTCTTCTTCCAAGGTATCTTGAGAGGGAGCTAGAGGGCCATCTTCGGAAGAAGGAGCATCCTCAAGGACTTGCTCATCATCTTGAGCTTGCCCTTGAAAGAGAACATGATCTTGGTCATCATTTGGTGCACCACCATCTTCAATGATTTGATCTTGACCTTGATCTTGTTCGGGCGAGAGAGGGCCTTCGTCTTGTTCTTGGTTTGCTTGTGAATCTTGAGGAGGTTATGGCTCCACGTGCGTAGAGCATTGTCCTTCTCCTTCCACCACAAGGGGTTCCTCAATGGGTAGGAAATGACCCACACCCATTCTTCTTATGGCTTGAGGAGGAATTTCATCACGTACAACATTAATATCACCTTGCCCCACTTGGCAGCCATTATGTTCATCGAACTCCACGTTGCTAGATTCTTCAACAAGTCCGGAAGACTTGTTGTAGACTCTATAGGCGTGAGAGTTTGAAGCATAACCAACAAATATGCCCTCCTTTGTCTTAGACTCAAACTTAGACAAACAAGCACCTTTCTTAAGAATGAAACACTTACACCCGAAGACCCGAAAATACTTGATGTTGGGCTTCTTCCCGGTGATGATTTCATACGGAGTTTTGTTCAAGATCTTGCGGAGATAAAGACGGTTGGTTGCATGACAAGCAGTGTTGATGGCCTCTGCCCAAAAGTTGTATGGACTCTTGAACTCCGCCATCATTGTTCTTGCTGCATCAATCAGAGTGCGGTTCTTCCTCTCCGCAACACCATTTTGTTGAGGGGTATAAGCAGCGGAATATTGATGTTTGATCCCCTCATCTCCAAGGAATTCATCCAAGGTGTAGTTCTTGAACTCAGTGTCGTTGTCACTCCTAATCGCCAAAATCTTTGAATTGTGTTGACGTTGAGCTTCATTGGCAAACTTTATGACAGTTTGTTGGGTCTCACTTTTCTTCTTGAAGAAATAAACCCATGTATATCTTGAATAATCATCGACAATAACTAAGCAATACTTCTTCCCGCCAAGACTATCATATGAGGGAGGCCCAAATAGATCCATGTGAAGGAGCTCCAAAGGCCTCTTGGTGGAGATGATATTCTTGACGGGGTGTTTCTTCTCGTGAAGTTTCCCTTCAATGCATGCCCTACAAGCACGATCTTTGGCAAAGCTAACATTTGTTAGTCCAATGACATGCTCACCCTTGAGAAGTGTTTGCAAAGACCTCATATTGACATGGGCTAGTCGGCGGTGCCAAAGCCATCCCACATCAACTTTAGCCATTATACACATGGCGGTTTTAGTGGGGACTTTTGAGAAGTCCACCGCGTACATACCGTCCTCCACGTGTCCAACAAAGGCTACTTTAAGAGTTTTACTCCACATTAGGGTGACCATGTCTTTATCAAAGAAAGTACAAAGTCCCATCATGGCAAGTTGACGAACGGAAAAAAAATTAAAGTCACAAGTCTCAACTAGCAATACTTTCTCAATGGACGAGTCCGGAGAAATTATTACTTTGCCAAGACCTAATACCTTTGACGTGTTTGCATCTCCAAATTGGACATAGATGGTTCTAGATGGTCCGAAATCAATGTCCACCAACATGTCCTTGCTTCCGGTCATATGACTTGTAGCCCCGCTATCAAGTATCCATGAACCACCACCGGAAGCCGCCACCTACATGAGATCAATGCTTGGATTTAGGTACCCATTCATGAATGGGTCCTCTCGCGTTAGTAACAAGGGTCTTAGGCACCCAAATGGACCATGCAATATAGTCACCAAAGGAACCAACAAATTTGGCATAAACATGCCCATCATTAGTGCAACAAAGAACATAAGAGGGGTTAGTTGGTCCGGCAAAGTCATTGAGAGTGGTATCACCCCTCTTGGTCATTTCACCCTCAATGGCCTTTGCCACTTTTTCTTGAGGCTTCTCCCCTTCTCTCACAAATGTGACTTCCTTTGAAGGAGGAGATGCCTTGCTTTTCTTCTTTTTGTTCTTCCTCTTCTTGTTCTTCCTCTTTGATGAACTTGTACCAAAACCAATGCCTTCCTTGCCGATGACCTCCTTTTGAGAACTCAAGAGATCATTAAGGTTCTTTTCTCCTTGAATGCACGAGACAAGTCCCTTCTCAAGTTGTGCCTTCAACCTAGTGTTTTCCTCGATGAGAGGAGCATGCTCACAACAAGAGTTAGAGGAACTAGGTTTCTCTACCACAATAATAGGAGAAAAGGTAGTAATTTATTTAGTGAGTTGCATACTTGTTTCATCATGAGCCTTCTTGAGAGCCATGAGTTCGTGTTTTAAGGACTTGTGGTCCTTTTCGACTTTCTCATGATCCACAAGAAGTCTTTCATGAGCCTCAACAAGTTCATCATTTTTAGTCTTGAGATCACAAGCAATAGCATTAGAATGTTTAAGGTCAAGTTTTAGCTTAGAGATATCAATATCATATGTCTCATCAAGAGACAACTTAAGCTCACGCTCTTCTTCGAGAGAATGAGATAGCTCCCCTATCTCATCCGCATAGTCGCGACTATGACCTTGCAACTCGATGATAGTCTCATCAAGTTGCTCAATGTGAGCATGTGCTTCGCCTAGTTGTTCCAAGAGAGCCACAAAACGTCCCTTTGCAACACCTTTGAGCTTGGACATTAATAGTTCGAATTCATTCTCCTCATGTGCTTTGGGCTCCTCATTTTCCTCCACACAATCCAACAATGAGGGGTTAGTGGGAGTAAATGGTTTAGAGTGAGGAGTTACCGAGGTAGTCTTGGCCATAAGACACTTGTGGACGATGTGAGGGTTATCGTTGGGGGAGTTGAAGAGAGACGTTGATGAGGGGGATTCAATGGCGATGGCAACGGTGGAGGTTGCCACAATCTCACCACTTTCTTCATCCTCCTCATCATCTGAATAGTATTCTTCTTGAGCCACCAACACACGTTGTGGCTTCTTCTTCACAAAGGTCTTGATCAATGGTGGCTTGTTCTTGTCCTTACGGATGAGCTTTCCACCGTGGTCTTCTCTCTTCTCATACGGACAATCCGCAACAAAGTGACTCACATTGCCACAATTGAAGCAAGCTCTTATTCTTTGGCCCTTTGGCTTGAAGCTACTTGTGTTGGACTTGAAGTTCTTCTTGTTGCCCCAAAATTGTCTTGAGGCTAGAGCCATGTGCTCGTTGTAAGCATACTTGGTGTCTTCCGGACCCATATCCTCTTCATCTTCATCTTCCTCAACTTGAACCTCCTTGGCCTTCAAGGCAAGAGATGCCATCTTGGAGCCGCTTTGGCGAGCCAATTTTAACTCGGCCGTGGAGTCCAAGATTTCCATGGCAACGAATTCATCCAAGACTTGGTTTGAACTCAACTCGCGAAAGTCGGGCCTTTGACGAATGAACTTGGTGATATGCTTATTGTGTAGGAGCATAGCCGTGATGAACTTTCTCTTTATCCATCCGTCATCGGTGTCCATGCTCCCATGGTCCGTCATGGAGTTTGCGAGAGCCATCAACCTTTGATGAACATCCTCGGAAGACTCCCCTTCATTCCGGACAAAGTGATCGGCTTGATCTTGAATCTTGTCAAACTTTGAGCACCGTATGCTAGTTCTTCCCATGAGAGTCCTCTCGAGAATATCCCACGTCTCTTTGGCCGTTTCACACTTTAGGACAAGATTTTATTGCTCTTCCTTCAACCCATTTCCTATCACGAGCATAGCATGACTGTTGATGGTGTTGTCCCGATATTCTCTTGGGGTCATGTTGTGGCGGTCACGAGGAGTAAATCCCTCTTCAACAATGCGCCAAAGTTCCACGGAGGACCCCTTCAAGTGTCTCTTCATGCGATGAGCCCAAACCGGATAAGCATCTTTGTTAAGGATAGGAATAGTTCCTGCATGTGCAAAATGGGGTTCGGGTAGAGGTAGAGAGTTATAAGTAACAGGAGGAGCCACCGCGGAATGGATACCCGATCCATTCCCCGTACGAGGAATGGATCGGATATCATTCCTACCATCATCATGAGATTGGGAGATGACATCTCCTCCACCCAACGTTGGAATGTTGGGGATGACGGTGGGGTTGCTCTCCGAGGGCATCCTTGACATGAGACAACCAAGAATATCGGTAACTTTGTTCATGTGAGCCTTAATGGCAGACATGCCTTCATTGTACTCATGTCGAGAGATAGATGATGAGTCATCCTTCGCGAGCGTATTCATGAAGCCCTCGATGCTTGGATTCCCTTCCAAAAGAGAAGGGTTCTAAGTAGCTCCTGGAAGCTCAACCTCTATCGGTTTATCCTCTTGCGACATCCTCTTAAGGCGGTAAAGCCCTTAATAAGAGACGAGGCTCTGATACCAATTGAAAGGATCGGAATGTCGACTAGAGGGGGGGGGGTGAATAGGCGACAAACACTTTTTAAACTTTTCTTAACAATTTAGGCTCAACAAGGATATAGGTTGTCTAGATATGCAACTATGTGAGCAACCTATATGCCAACAACTATGATATAACAAGCAAGCAATAAATAAGCAAGGAAAGTAACTTGCGCAAAGTAAAGGTAAAGGGGACCACGGGAGACAAGGATATGTTTCCGAAGTTCCTTCTCTTTCGAGAAGTACGTCTCCGTTTGGAGAGGGTGAGGAGCACAATGCTCACACGAAGCCAACGAGGGCCACCCTATTTCTCCTCACGCTCTTACCGATGTAAGACGCCGTAATCCACTACGAGGCGGCCTTGAAGGTGGCAACCAAACCTTTACAAACAAGGTTGGGGCAAACTCCACAACTTAATTGGAGGCTCCCAGCGAAACCACGAAGCTTCACCACAATGGAATGTGGCTTTGAGGTGACCTCTTCCGTCTAGGGCACCAAAGCACCCAAGAGTAACAAGATCCACACGGGATTAGTGGGGGGAATCAAATATCCTTTGGTGGAAGTGTAGATCGGGGCCTCCTCTTCCAAACCCTAGAGAATCAACAAGTTTTGATGGCTAGGGAGGGAGATCGGGAAAGAATGGAGCTTGGGCGTCAATGGAGGTGAGAGCAATAAATGAGGCCAGTCTCAATGGGGAAGAAGACCCCCTTTTATAGGTGCCCTTAAATGCAGCCGTTGGCTGTCCACCAACCACGGTAGTACCGCTTCAGAAGCGGTACTACCGTACCGAGAGCGGTACTACCGTACCGAGAGCGGTATTACCGCTCCACGGCACTACCGAGCCCCAGTGCCGCCCCCACTACCGCAGAGTACAGTGGGAATCCGGTAGTGGATGCGGTACTGGTTCACGGTACTACCGCTCTGAGAGCGGTACTACCGCTCTACGGTACTACCGAGCACCAGTGCCGCCTCCACTACCGCAAAGTCCAGTGGGAATCTGGTAGTGGATGCGGTACTGGTTCACGGTACTACCGCGCGCGCGGTACTACCGCTCTGGGAGCGGTACTACCGTTCCACGGTACTACCGAGCCCCAGTGCCGCCTCGACTACCGCAGAGTCCAGTGGGAATCCGGTAGTGGATGCGTTATTGGTCCACAGTACTACCGTGGAGCGGTACTACCGCTCCTAGAGCGGTACTACCGCCCTGGCAGAGCCAGGGAGCCACATCCAAGAGTCCCCACACCTCCATGACGCAAAAGGAATATGTGGGTGCAGAAAATGAGACCGTGTGATGATTCCACCCACTATTTCCAAAGCGGATCCCCTCTTCATAGAACAGTTTTCCTACGACTCAATTAACACAAAAGGAGATCGAAAGAAAAACACCGTCTTCACGTTTCGTACACCGAGGGGGCAATAACCGTCTTGTGCCAATAATGTCGTTATCTGAAATGCTCATCGCACCCGATTAATCAGCAAATGTATTGTCATCAATCACTAAAACCAATCAAGGGAAAACATGCCCTATCAGCAGGGCATCAGGCAGGCTAGACCGTAACCCGGATCGTCCCGGAACCTATCCAGATAGTTCCGAAATGTCCGAAAACGGTCCCAAAAGGTCTTGGAGGTGTTGCCGAAGGTTCCGGAATGTCCCGAAACCATCCCGAAAGGTCCCGGAATGGCCGGGAATGGTCCCGGTGGGTCCTGGAAGGTTCTGGAAGGTTCCACAAGGTTCCGGACAGTACCATATGCGCCCCATCACCCTTAGCCTTGGGGGACAAGGCACCCCAAGGGGGCTGGCCGAAATTGTTGGGAAACGTAGTAGAAAACAAATATTTTCGGCCTACGAATCAAGAACCCAAGATCATCCAAGAAGATTGCATACAAGGTTTTAGGTCATGGCTCACCAACCGATGTAGCGGAAGTAGAGTTGGTGAAGCTCGTGGACGTAGTGGAATTAGATCTCACAAGTTCTCCCACGAACAGTCCCTCGATCAATCCCACGAACAAGTCCCGCGATCTAGTCCCACGGACAAGTCCCATGAAGAAGCTCCTCGAAGAAGGGTCGAAGGTACGACCCCTCCATTAGTATCCACACATCCCGTAGCAGCAATCCAGCAGCGCTCCGCCGTCCAGAGATGAACGCCACCGAGAAAACTAGAGGGAGAAAACCCTAACGGATTCCGATCTAGAACAGCGTCTAAACCGGGGTCTAATTGTGGAGCAACGGGGTTTAGAGGAGGGAGGGTGGCGCATAGGCCTTGGGGACAAGTTGTGTTGCGCCCCCCACCCTCCCCCACATTATATAGGTGGCCAAGAGGCCCTTGGGGCGCAATAAGGTGGGTGGGGAGTCCAACTTGGACTCCCAAACCTCCCAAATCTTCCCATACCTTCCCACCGGAAACCTGCCATATTGGAGAGTTGGACTTTCCACCTGGAGGAGGATTCCTTCCCCTTGGTGCGCCCCCACCCCTTGGCCGGCCAGGGCAGCCTAGGTGGCTTGCCCCCCAAGGCTAGGGGCGCAGGGGAGTGGGTGGTACTGCCCGGAACCTTCCGGAACCTTCCATGACCTTCTAGAAGCTTCCAGGACCTTCCGGGACATACCGGGACCGTTTCGGGACATTCCGGACACTTCTGGAGCACTTCCAGGACCTTCCGAGACCGTTCTCGGACGTTCCGGAGCCATACGGATAGTTTCCAAGACCATCCGAGTTACAGTTTAAGCCACCCGATGACCGCGAAGGTTGTCGGGACGCCCAGCGATTATCCAGAAACTATTCCGGTTGATCCAGGACTTCCCCAGTACCATTCTCATATGTTCCGAAATCACCTGGGACTACTCCAGAGTGATCCGGACATAACCTTAAATACCCAGAACTACTTCTGGTGCCCTTATGAACAATTCCATAAATCTCCGGAACTACTTCCGGTACCCGTATGAACTATTCTGCTTTGCTTCCACTAAACCTTCTACCATACTAGTATTCTAACAGACTACTGCTCGTTAAGTGTGTGACCCAATAGGTTCGGTATAATGCGGACATGACTCAGAACATCTTCCGGACATAGGTCAACAACCTTTCGTCAATAGCCAATAATCAACAGCGGAGCCATGGACACCCATGTTGACTCCCGCACATACACGAAGAAACTTCGAGTGAACCATTATGTTTATACATGTACCATTCCCTTTGCTTCGCGATATATGACAAAGTTAGAGGAGAGAAGTTTGGCACCCATGTGTAACAACTTTTGAACACAAGCCACTCGTTATCCTCTTTGCTCGTTTGTCCCTTTTCTCGTTATCGTATTCCGGTATCCCTGTGACTGAATCACAATGCGTCTGGCCAGACTATAATGGATACCGTCATACCAAGTGGGCCCGAAGTGAATATCTTCTTCATCGTGAAGGAGAAAATCCCATTCTTGAAGTATCACAGTCACTAGCCACACCATCTGACATACCCAGAACTTATTTTACTACTTCCCATTTATGGGAGGATTCATCTAAGAACCAAAGCATGTCTTCCTGTGTGAAGCAACTCGATACTCTCATGGTCTAAGGAATTACGTATATGATAACATTTCATGATATGACTTATAACGTAGTTACGATGTGATCTCTAAGTATATCATTCAATACTGGGGTCGGTTCAACATCATTGTTCTGCTAACAATATGTTCCCATTGCTACTGACATCCTTGTTACAAGAACAATGTCCATGATTAAGAAAACGTAATCATCAGTTAGCACATGAGCTGGTCTTAGAGGCTAAACCAGGAACTCTTGGTGTTTACATTTCCACACATGCAAATGAGTTTTCTTCGGAATCTCATAGTCAGGGTCATTGCAATTATAGCACAGAAATATAAACATTAATTACGAACGTGGAAATATATATATAATAACATTTTATTATTGCCTCTAGGGCATATTTCCAACAGAAATTTGGGTGGTGGGGGCGCCACATGTGGGAGGAGTCCTCCTTGGACTCAAACTCCCCGGTGGGAAGGTCTCCCTTTGGGAGGAGGAGTCCCAGTGGGACTCCACCACCCCTTATTGCGCCCCAAGGGGCATCCTGGCCACCTATATAATGAGGGGAAGGGGTGGGGGCGCAGGACACATCAAACCCCAAGGTCTATGCGCCACCCCTCTCCCTCAAAACCCTGTTGCTCCACAATTAGACCCCGGTTTAGACGCTGTTCTAGATCGGAATCCGTTAGGGTTTTCTCCCTCTAGTTTTCTCGGTGGCGTTCTTCTCTGGACGGCGGAGCGCTGCTGGATTGCTGCTACGGGATGTGTGGATACCGGTAGAGGGATCATAACTTTGATCCTTCTTCGAGGAACTTCTTCTTCTTCTTCTTCTTCTTCTTCTTCTTCCTCGGAGATCTGTTCGAGGAAATTGCTCGAGGGATTCGTTCATGGGATAGATCGTGGGATGGATCGTGAGACGCATCACGATATCTACTTTCCACCTGCTTCATCAACTCTTCTTCCGCTGCAACCGTTGGTGAGCAATGGCCTAAACCTTGTATGCCATCTTTCTTGGATGATCTTGGGATCTTGATTCGTAGGCACGGATTTTTTTTGTTTTCTACTACGTTTCCGAACACGATCTATATTACTTAGAGGCTGATCTGGACGCTCTGCCGCGAAACAGTCGTCGCCGTCACCATCCTCCAGGCTGCACCACCTCCATGCCCCTCGTCGCACCGCCGCTACACCACTGCCACCTGTCAAATCTAGAGCATCCCTGCGCTGCAATGCCAGGCACCAAGCGCCGGATCCTGGCTCAATAAATCCGGTCCGTGCCGCATCCTCCATGCGAGGAGACAAAGGGCCCCACCACCGCCAGTTGTGATCGGGCCTCACCCGCTCGCGGCCCCTTGGCGGCAGCAAGGGATGAGGGAGGGCTTGACAGTGGCGCTAGGGTTGGCCTCCCGAACAATTGCGAGAGGAGAAAAGAGGAAAACAACTAGTTGGAGGTCCTAACATCGATTTTAAACCTTTAGCAACCGTTTATATTAAAATATTTATATTAATTTGATCATTTAACGTGGTTCTGTATCCATTCATGTTTCGGCCCAGCCCAAACTTAATGTTTCGGCCTTTCCTTAACCCTCGTCCACTCACGCCTCACGTTGTCTCAAAAAAAAAAAAGCCTCACGGTATCACACACACGAAGAGAGGCAGAGGCGGCGGCCCAGCTCCAGCGTCTTGCTGCTCCCGTTCTCCGGCGTGGCAGAATCTGGCGCCCTCGGCGTCCTGCTTCTCCGGCGCGGCAGGAGGCAGCACCCGGGACCCTCGGCGACTCGGTGATTTGTTTCTCCGGCGCGGAAGCGAAGGCGCGGCGAGGAAGAAAGCATGGTGGTGCGGATCCGTCTCGCGCGGTTCGGCTGCCGGAACCGGCCCTTCTACCGCGTGATGGCCGCCGACAGCCGCTCCCCGCGCGACGGCAAGCACCTCGAGGTCCTCGGCTACTACAACCCGCTCCCCGGTGAGTCAGAAAAACATCATTTAGGCCCCATGTATAAGGAAAGCAATTAGATCTTCATAAGCAATCACCTCCAATATGCATCATTTTCAATTGCTCCTACAGTAGCGAACCCGCTGAGCCTTTCTCGTGTCATTGTTCGAATGTAGATAGGACTTCAACAATTTCAATTTGGAAAAACTCCTCTCAGCTGATGCAACGGTCACTGGAATAGTCAACAAAACTCTATATGCAATAGTTGCATTAGGGAAACAATCTAGATGTTTAATAAATTTCAAGATATCAACCTGCCCCATATTATCATTTGGAATGAAATTTTAAGTAAATTTAACTCAACATATAACTCACTACTATTAATGTCAGACTGTTCCCCACTCCTTAGTGGAGCCTCAAGATGACTACAAGAAGATTTTAGGCTCTTCTCATCCAATGATTTTAGTGCATTAGAAGTAAACAAGAAACCAAAGTTCTTTGAAATGTTTGATATTGTTCAAATCTTTTTGTAAGTGAACTGATAGCCCGATCAACAACAGGAAGAAAATATTTCATCGTAAATGATTCGTGTGCAGGTTGTGAAGCAATCAACACATCATCTGGATTTTTTTCAAACTTTTTTTTTCTTTTAATCTCATGCTTTTGACGAAATGTAGGATCAATCTCCATTTCAAGTGCAATTTCTTTTGCTGTTTCCAATTCATTAGAAAAACTAGTCTCTCTATACACCCATAAAAAAAGTAATCAACCCTTGCACTTGCTCAATAGGAACATCAATAAGCATATTCTTTGATTGTAAGTTCTTGCTGACCAGATTAACGGCATACAATATTTCATGCCAAATGACAATACTACTAAAAATTCGAATCACCAAGTTCATTATTCACAAGAGATTTAGCTTCACTGCTAGTTTTTGGATCATTATCAACATCAGACACTTGCAGTAAAGCTTCTCGTATGTTTGAAATCTGAAAGCTTTAACACTATCCATTCGACTCTCCCAGCGAGTAGATGACAATGACTTGAGAGTCAATCCATTTATATTATATATATTATCTGCCACTTTTTAGTTGAATTAGCAAATATTGTGTGTATACGTTGTATGATTCCAGAAAAATCCTTGGCTTTAGCACAAGTTTTGGTCATGTCATGAAGTATCAAATTAAGACTGACAACCACATGCTGAATAAAAAGCTTTAGGATATTTATCCAAAAGTTTCCTTTGAACACCATTATTCTTACCTTCCATGTTCGCACCATTATCATAGTTCTGTCCTCTCACATCATCTATATCCAGATCAAGATTCTTTAGTTCTTCCTGCAAAACATCAAAAAGCCCTTGCCCATTTGTACCATTTACATCAAAAAAATCCTAAAAAGGACTCCTCAAAGGAAACAGAAGTTGAAGATGCATTGACATATCTTATAATCAAAGAAATTTGTTCTTGGTGGCTCGCATCGGGGGTACAATCAAGTATCACGGAAAAGTACTTCACTTCTTTTATTTTTTAAATTATCTCTGACCTAATTGCAGAAGCAAGCAAATATATTAGCTCATTTTGGATCCCATGACTGAGGTAATGAACACGAGTTTCATTGTTTGTTATGCGCCTCACATGCTCCTGAATAATTGGGTCGAACTCAGCTAACATTTCAACCAAGCCTAAGAAATTTTCATTATTATCCTTATACAATGTTGAGGTTTCGCAAGAAATTTTACATTCTAAAGAATTCTAAATAAAACTTTTTCTCCAATGTTCTTTTTCTTTCTCAAGTTGTTGCTGAGCTGCACAATCAGTAGTTTGATGCTTTTGCAACCGTAGACGCAAATCATACCAAGTGACCATTTCAGAACATGTTCGGCACTTGTTTCGTACTCTCTAATTCTAATTCTAAAATGTGCCCAATCATTTAAACCCTCACTAAGAAACTGACCTTTTCCATGCCCCTTTCTAAATAATTTGCAACAAAAGCAAAATACCTTGTCAGGTTCTGTAGAGTATACAAGCCAATCTCTGTCACACTTCTCTCCATTTGGTAGAATGCTTGTGTAATTTTTTGAAGAAAACCTTCTTTTAGTTTTATCCTTCCGACCTTTTTTTAAAGATAAATCTCTTTTGGGACCCTTTTCCACCAAGATGTCAATCGCTTTTGAATCAAGGGCATCCCAATTCCTTGGATCAATTAGTTGGGCTATGGGCCTGTTGGTCCGTTGGTGCTTTTTTCCCTTTTTGCAGTTTAACAGTTCAGTATGTACTCTGTTAATCCCATGATTAGTACTAATATGTAGTACCTGCAGAAAGATTGGAGGTCCTAGATTTTTGGGTACCCTGTACAGCTGCTCCGCTTGCACCTTTGCATGTACGGGTCTGGTGCCAAAGCTTATCTAACACTCACGCAATTAAACACTTGTATGATACACAAGTTTATTGCCTAACTAATACACCATCCATTCACTATTATAAGATGTTTTGGATATTTTCAATATGGACTACATACAGATTGAAATGAGTGAACCAACACACCAAAACACGTATATATACGTCCGATTCAGAAAAAATCTAGAACATCTTATATCAGTGAACAGAGGGAGTATATAGCAAATGAAATTCACATTTTCGGAGGGGGGATGGCTTTAGTGGTAACTGAAGTGTGGCTTACGAGGAAATGTGTCCCTTTGTTCTGTTGCTGTTTGCAGGAAAGGATGGTGGCAAGAGGATGGGGCTCAAGTTCGACCGGGTCAAGTGAGTTTTGCTTCCTCCTAGTTTTCTTCATTTAAGGGAGTATTGTTCAGTTATATGGAAATTCGATATATATGTGATGTATTCTGTATTTTCGTTTGTATTTGTTCTTTGCATGGAAGTATTGAACAGTCACTAGGCCCACCACCAGAATGCATTTTATGTGCATGCAGACTACAGTTTGCCTTCATGATATGATGATTTAAAAAAAGAACTTTCTCCCACTGAACAATATGTAGGGTGCTCCACTACAGATCAGAACATGCTGGCATATGCCCTCTCTTAACCTGTGCGACACATGTCGCTCACTTGTGCAGTTATACATGCAGCACTTTGCCAACCAGACATGCTTTTTTCCATTCAAATGTTTTAATGCAGGCACCCAGCAAGTCTTAGGTTGGTAACACTTAGATCAAACAAATGCATAGGAATGCATAACGCGTTATCAATAAAAGTTTGTACTGAAAAAAATGTGTACACCATCATCCTAAAATAAAATCAGTGCACTGGAATTTCTTTTCAAACATCACCAGCCATTTGAACCCAAACTTGTCACCAACAAGATCAGTGTTGCTGTTGATGAATGAAATACAGTAGTACTAACATTTTTAGTACAGGACAGCGCCATCTAAAACGGGTTTTAGACCAATTCGCCATCTTGTGTTGTACTCGATCGCATCCTCGAGCAATTAATAATATACGCTTACAAGATCCATTACTTCTCATTACAAACTTTGCAAACATGAACTTTTCTAAGGACCTATAATAGTTTTTGAAAATCAAATCATCGCACAAAACCATGCTTGCCAAAACTAAAAATCATTACACAGAAAATACGTTAACTGTGTACCTTGTCAGGCGTTACACATGAAATATTAGCATGAACTCTGTACACACAAACTACATTTGCACTAAATTGTTCCTACTAAACACCGATTCAGCATCACAAACTACATGATGTTATAGCACGCTCCACACACCAGTGAAGGACCTTCAGTTATACAGTAAAGTTCAAGCCAACTCAACTTCTTTTCACTATATAACCTAAAAATACATATTGACATCCAAAAGTGATTCCTGAAAAAAAAATCTGCACCTCTAGGACTTTATTTTTTTCTGACCAAAGGACAACTCACAAGCTAGCCAGGGAGGCATGGAGGGAGGTCGAACCAGGTCTGGCTGATGTTGGAATCCCACGAAGCCACGAACCAGTCTGCTTTTTGCTGCTTGCCGCTGTTCTGCTCTCTGATGTTGGTCCGCTATGTTGTGTTGCCGCTATATCAAAAAGATTTTCTGTGAAAAGATCTATCCCGCTGAGAAGAAAGACAGAAGAAACCAAAATGCCATACTCAAACTTTGATTGCTGAAAGAGAAAAAAGTAGACCAACTGAATATAGGCACCACTGTGTTTGCTTACAGAACCCTGTTTCATCTAAACATTAACAAAGTGTGACGACCGAGCCCCGCTGGAGATCGATCACACAGAAAGGGGATCGAGGGCAGGTGAGGGAGGCGGTGAGGTGAGGAAGGAGAAGGAGACGAGAGACAGATAACGTGAGCGTTTCTCTCGCTGCTTAATTCCACGGTGCCGAGTGGCTAAGTACACACACACCAACTCAACGGCCTGGGCCACATACGGCCCATGGCAACCCACTGGACTCAGTCCAAACACACACGAGTATCCTTCTCCCTCTATGCCCACTGCTACGTAGTAGCAGGTGTGACAGTTTCCCCCCCTTGAGCGACAGCGTCTTCAGTCCAGCATGGTGCCGTCGGATAACGATGGCGTAACCGTATAATCTTCCCAAGTAGCTGAGTCAGTAGGCAGAGAGGACCATTGCACACGAACCTGGACCACAGACGTGTTACCTTTCTTGACCATACGTCGATCCAGTATACGCTCAGGTAGCAGTGGTGCAGCCGTCAAGTCCGGTGGACGAGGTAGTTCGGAGAAGACCGGCGTGTAATCAGGCGTGAATGGCTTGAGCTGAGAGACGTGGAAGACTGGGTGGATACGACTGTCGGGTGGAAGCTCAAGCTTGTATGCCATGGATCCGATCCGTTGCTCCACAGAGAAAGGACCAAAAAATTTGAATGCCAATTTGGGGCATGGACGATTGGCAACTGAGGACTGAGCATAAGGCTGTAACTTAAGCAATGCCTGATCCCCAACTGCAAACGAACGCTCTGTCCTGTGTTTATCTGCTTTTTGTATGCACCGATTCTGCGCCCTGGCCAGTTGTACCCGCAGCCTGTCATTGTGAGTTGCTCAGTCCAGTTCGGCCCTAGCATCAGGAGGTAAATGCTCGACCAGAGAAGGCAGACCCCCCAAATTGGGTTCCTGGCCGTACAGAGCCTTGAAGGGAGAGGTATTGAGCGAAGAATGATGTGTAGCATTGTACCAGAATTCCGCTGTGGGCAACCATTTACGCCATTTCTTCGGCGTGTCATGCACCGCGCACCGAAGGTACATCTCCAAGCACTAGTTCACCCTTTCACTTTGGCCGTCCGTTTGAGGGTGATATGCGGTGGAATAACTGAGCTTGGTTCCAGCTGAGTCGAGAAGAGCGCGCCACATTGCACTGGTAAAAATGCGGTCGCGATCGGAGACGATGGAATGAGGCACTCCATGCAGCTTGATGATGTTGTCCCAAAAGGCACGGGCCACTGTGGCGGCAGTGAAGGGGTGTCGAAGGGGAAAAAAGTGAGCATACTTGGTGAAGCGGTCGACGACGACCATGATCACCTCATACCCTTCAGATACTGGCAGGCCTTCGACAAAGTTCATGGTCAAGTCACGCCATGGCTCTGTTGGATGCGGCAAGGGCTGGAGGAGGCCTGGTGTCTTCAGGTGTTCATGCTTCGCATGTTGGCAGATTTCACATTGACGAACAAACTCCTCCACAGCAAGCTTGAGGCCGCGCCAAGCAAACAGTTTCTTGACACGCTGATACGTGGCCATCACCCCAGAATGGCCCCCTACAGCACTGGCATGGAATGCACTGATGAGTTTTGTCTGGAGGGCAGTATTCGCGCCAATCCACACTCTGTTCTGGAATCTGATAATACCCTGCCGTAACTCATATCCTTGATCGTCCGGGCTGACCAAGGCGAGCTGCTGAAGGAGGTGTTGACTGTCAGCATCTGTCTCGTACGAATTGGCCACTTCCTGGAGCCACTGTGGCTGGCAAACCGAGAGGGCGTCGAGGGAGAGCAGGTGACCAACTCGGGACAAGGCATCCGCCGCGCCATTTTCCGGGCCACGACGGTACTTGAAGGAAAACTGCAGTCCCACCATCTTAGACATGGCCTTGCGCTGTAACTCTGTCTCCAATTTCTGATCACCGAGATGACAAAGACTTCTATGATCCGTGACGATGATGAAGGGGTTGGAGGTACGCCCGCCACTTGTCGATCGCCATCATCACAGCCAAGAACTCCTTCTCATAGATGGAGAGACGTTGATTCCGCACGCCCAACGCCTTACTGAGATAGGCGACTGGGTGACCGTCCTGGACGAGCACCGCACCCACACCCGTGTCGCAAGCGTCCGTCTCGATGGAAAATGGGCGTGTGAAATCGGGCAGGGCCAGGACTGGTGTGCTTGTCATTGCTTGCTTGAGAAGATCAAATGCAGCTCGAGCTTGAGCAGACCATGTGAATCCTTTCTTGGTTAGTAATTGGGTGAGAGGCTTGGCGAGGATTCCATAACGAGGAACGAACTTCCTGTAGTATCCCGTGAGACCGAGGAACCCACTCAATTCTGTGGCAATGGTTGGAGTAGGCCACACGCGCATCACACTTGTTTTGCTCGCATCTGTCGCCACGCCGGCCTTGGAGATGACATGGCCCAAGTATTCTACTTGCGGCTGCGCGAAGGAACACTTGGAGCGCTTGGCATATAGTTGATGTTGCCGAAGGAGTGCAAAGACCGTGCGCAAGTGAAGTTCATGATCCTGCAGATTGGCACTGAAGACAAGAATTTCATCAAGGAAGATGATGACAAACTTACGGCTCTGTTCCGAGAAGACTGAATTCATCACACACTGGAAGGTGGGTGGTCCGTTGGTGACACCGAATGGCATGACACGGAATTCATAGTGGCCATGGTGCGTCTTGAAAGCTGTCTTTTCCTCATCGCCCTCACGCATACGAATTTGATGGTAGCCCGCTTGCAGATCAATCTTAGAGAAGAGAGCCACACCAGCTAGTTCATCCAGAAGTTCGTCGATGACCGGTAGCGGAAACCTGTTTTTGATGGTGACGGTGTTCAATCGGCGATAATCCACGCAGAATCGCCATGTCCCATCCTTTTTCTTGACCAACAGCACCGGAGCGGCAAACGGGCTCATACTGTGTGTGATGACGCCCGTGCGAAGCATCTCATTGACTTGGCGCTCAATTTCATCTTTCTGAAGTGGGGAGTACCGATAGGGTCTGCAATTCACCGGTGTTGCACCGGGCTCAAGTGTGATGGCGTGATCGTACTGTCGATGCGGAGGTAAAGTAGATGGCTCCTCAAAAATGTCACTGAATTCAGTCAAGACATGTTGTATCACGAGTGGTACTTGCTCTGTGGTCGCCGAGTCGGAGTGCGGCAAACACTGAATTTGCAACAATGCGGCACCCCAAATTTCGTTGGCGATCTGCAGTTGTGCCAACGCTGATGCATCCATTGCAGTGAGCGTGGGGGCGTCAGTAGTACGAACCCCGATCAACCGGACAGAGGACCCATTGAGTTCGAACTGGATTGTCTTCTGTTTCCAGTCACACTGCATGGGACTGTGCTCTGCTAACCAATCCACCCCAAGGACTGCATCATAAACTCCCAGGTCCAGCACACGCATGTCAGTGAGGAACTCCTGATTTTGTGTAAGCCACTGTAATTTGGACACCATGGCTGTGCAATGGAGGCGCTGCCCATTTGCGACTTTGACAGTGATCGCGGGTATGGTGGTCAAGGAAGCCCCAATTCTTGTAGCGAAAGCCGAGTTCACAAAGCTGTGAGTACTGCCCGAATCCACCAGGAGCAACATGATTTGGGAACCCACTCGAGCTCGCAGCCGGATAGTCTCAGCAGCCTCTGTTCCGTCGACTGCATGGGCGGAGAGCAGGCAGCAGGCGGTCTCTGTTGCTGCAGCAGGCTCATCCAGCAGTTCCAGAGCACACACGATGTCATCAGACAGGACTTCTCCATGCTCGCCCACCTCAATTGTGAGTAGGTGCGCTGAACGCTTGCACTGATGGTCGCGAGAGTATTTATCCCCACAACGAAAATAGAGGCCGTTTTGGCGTCTGTAATCTCGCAACTGTCTTTCTCGGCCGAAGTCATCGCCGCCTTGGGTTGGTGCTGCCCGTGGAGCAGGCACTGGTGGCGGCGCAGCTGCTGCAGCAGTATACGGTCTGCTAAACGCCAGAGATGGGGAGGAATTCTGAGGTACACGGGCAGAAGAAAATGGACGGTTGCGAGGACGCTGCTGTTCTGCCTCGTCTTCCTGAATGCGCGCAAACACTGAAGCACAGGTGATGCTTGTTGGTGCCTGTAGGTGGACAGCCGTGCGCAGTTCATCCTTGAGGCCCAACAGGAATTGAGTGACAAAAAATTTGGGGCACAAGGCTAGAAGATTGTACATATAGACCTCAAACTGCTGACGGTACTCCATGACTGTACCTGTCTGTCGGAGCTGCAATAGCTTGTGCATCAGGTACTCAAATTCTTCAGGTCCAAATTCCTCCACCGATGCATGGCAGAACATTGAGCTCCTCATGAGTTTGCCGGAATGCGCGCAACCAGAGAGTGGCATGCCCTTCCACGTACAAGGCGGCTGATGGCACCCAATTGTGTTGAGGCACATGGTACAGCTCAAAATAAGCCAAACAACGATCCAGCCACACGCGAGGAGCCTCCCCATCGAAGCGAGGAAAGTGATGCTTGGGTGGGTGGACAACAAATTCATCGCGTGGCGCCGATGGAGCCCCCCACGTCGCTCTCTGGGGCTGCTTGTCCGGGCGGGCAAGCAGTGGTGGCCCGTCGTTGACGAGGCGCGCGGCCGGGCCAACCCCCACAATCGCCTGGGGAATGGGGGCCTTGGGGGCGGCGCAAAACGTGGAGCCACCGGTTGCGGAGGAGGGCCGTCGCGCGCCACCGCTGAAGAGGGGTCGCCGATCTGAGAAGTGGGGAACGGGGCGGAGGAGTTGGACGGGGACGCCACTTTGCGTACGTCGTTGACATCTGCTTGTGTGAGCCCGATCTGCTTGCCCAGGCTCTGCAGCTCATGGGAGACTTGGTTGTTGAAGGCCATCTGCGCCTCCGCTCGTTTGTCCCCAAGCAATTTCTCTTCGTCAAAGCGAGAGAGCAACGTCTCCATGAGCGTGGTGAGGCTGGCGGTCTGCTCCCCCATGGCGGTGAGGAGTTGACGCGTTTGAGCGGAAGGCCTGGAGGGCGCCGTGGTACCCGCCCCGAGTAGATCGAACCCTGTGTAGGATTTTGGGCGATCTCACCGGAGTGAAATCACACCTAACGCAGTGGATGTTACCGATCTGACCAAGGGAATGATGGAAACCGCGGCGCAAATTTTTTTCTGGGGAGGATTGAGGGCTCTGAATACCAATTGTGACGACCGAGCCCCGCTGGAGATCGATCACACAGAAAGGGGATCGAGGGCAGGTGAGGGAGGCGGTGAGGTGAGGAAGGAGAAGGAGATGAGAGACAGATAACGTGAGCGTTTCTCTCGCTGCTTAATTCCACGGTGCCGAGTGGCTAAGTACACACACACCAACTCAACGGCCTGGGCCACATACGGCCCATGGCAACCCACTGGACTCAGTCCAAACACACACGAGTATCCTTCTCCTTCTATGTCCACCGCTACGTAGTAGCAGGTGTGACACAAAGGCACCTTCTGGGCACAAAGCCACAAATGCAAATAATATCCATTTTCCCATGGCCGCTCTAGTGAAGCTGGGTTGAGGTGACCATGTAGCTGCTGTGTTGACAGTGTTGTGGTGGCCGAGGGCGTGATGTTGATAGCAGTGGCTGTGCCCATCCGCGATGTCTATGGTCGTGAAGGCATGTAAATTGGCGTTGGGGCAGGGAACAGATGTACACAACAGATGAACCCATCACATCTCATAGTACCATGGTGTTGGTGAAGTAAAAAGTAGACGCCGAGCCAATCAAAAAAAGAGGAGGCCAAGCAGACGCCGAGCCAATAAAAAAAAAGTGGAGGCCAGCATGTTGAAATTGATGGATTTGTTGCCGCCGGTTTACACGTCGCTGGAAGCTCGCCTCATCTGCAGGAGCAGAGTTAACTGCATACACACATGGGGAAGAAGCCTCCATCTGCGGAACACGGCAACGGAGTGGGTGCCGAGCATGGGACCATCAACCATGTGGGAGGGCGACAGGGGTAGTCAGTTGGCGTGTTGACCAAGGGAGGAGGACCTCGACCTGCTGTAGAGAACTGTGCCCATCGGTGGCGAGCCGGGGAGAAGAGGGGAGGCTAGGCTAACTTGGTTACTGCCCACATACCTGGATGAATCGCCCATTGGATCGGTCTTGGTGTGTTGCTTCTCCGCCTCCTCTAGGTTGCCTATTTAAGGAGTCAGGGAAGGGTTGACTCCGAGCGAGAGTCCGTTTTGAGAGAGCCGACGAATAGGGTTGACTCCGAGGAGTCCGTGTCGAGAGAGCCGACGAATAGTTTTTTAGAAGGCCTACGCTGGATATGCCCAAACCATCTCAGACGATGTTTGTCCAACATCGTCTGAGATGGTTTGGGCATATCCAGCGTAGGCCTTCTGAAGCGCCTGTGCATATCGGGCGGTTAAGGCGTGCTGATAATGTCAAGAGAGGTCGGGGGAGGCCAAACTTGACTTGGGAGGAGTCTGTGAAGAGAGACCTGAAGGAATGGGCTATCAACAAAGATCTAGCTCTGGACAGGGGTGTGTGGAAGTTAGCTATCCACGTGCCAGAACCGTGATTTGGTTACGATATCTTTTGGGTTTCAGCTCTAGCCTACCCCAACTTGTTTGGGACTGACAGGCTTTGTTGTTGTTGTTGTTGTTGTTGTTGTTGTTGTTGTTGTTGTTGTTGTTGTGACAGACCTGGTTGAAACATCACGAATTCACGATGACCGTGGATTCCCCTTTAATAGTAGTGATTGATGTTAACAACCCAATTGTAAAAAAATACTACTTAAGATAAGTTTACTTGCAATAGAATAATGCCTATGAGACAATGAATGGCCAGGATATACAGTTCATATGTGCTCCTGACCAGATACTCCACATCCTGTTTGTTCATTCAAGTCACCTTATTCTTTGATGTACGATTGGGTATTTTAGAGGCTAAAGCTAAAAAGATTATGCCTTCTCTATGAAACCTAAACAACTCGGGCCTTGTTGTTCTCATGCTTTCTGGCGGTACATTGTATCATTGGGGATATTGAGTGGGTAGGTAAAACAGAAGAATGAGAAGCAAAACTATTTGGGGCTGCACTATGCTAGTAGTTGATTGTAGTGCCAACTGGCAAGCATCGTTCACTTGTACGCTCACTTTGCCTCCATTGGGGAGGAAAATTATCGATTTAGTGAATAGGGATTCGGGTGTTTCAAGTACATGGGATGTGTTTGATTGCATCCATAGCAGACCTAACGAGTAGTTGTTACAAATATGCCATGCTGTTTTTCCGCTTGCCCTGCAAGACCACATGACACCATACAACTATAGTGACACCATATAACTGTAAATGTGTTGTAGGTACTGGCTATCTGTTGGGGCACAACCATCAGATCCCGTTCAGCGTATCCTCTTCCGCGCTGGTGTTCTGCCTCCACCTCCGTTGCTAGCTATGGGCCGGAAGGGTGGGCCTCGTGATAGGAACCATATTCACCCGATGACTGGCCGCCCCTTGGATCTTGAGGGTGTCAGAATTGTTGATGATCCCAATGCTGCTGAAGGTGACGCTGAAGAACCTTCATTGGAGGCGTGATGGCTTTTTCTGTTCTGGAATATGGAGTTGTGCTGCAAGACAAAAGAATTGATTTGTTGTGCTCCTGATAAAAGACCAGTATGTAGGGTACTACTCCATATGCCAACACTTTTGTCATGTAACTTCTGCTTTGTAGCCTTCTTTGCTGCACCATGAGTTAGCTAGCCCAGCCGTCTCCAGTCTAGTATGTCGTGTCCTAATATGATTTCTTTTGGATGGATTATTGATGGTATAAATTGCACCTTGGATGGATTTCTGCATTCCTTTGGATTTGACAAATAATCTTATGTGTTGAACTGGGTGCACCATCACCATTTGTGGAGAAACAGTATATCCTTGATAGTTCCATTATGATTATTCCTGCTGTGTGGATCCAATCGAATATCTGATGTTGTTGCAAAGGTGACATACATTGCTCGACTATGGAACCGAAGAAGGTGCATTTTGTGGCATCCTTGTGGATATCTGTTGCGTTTGTTTGTGCTCGTCCTTGCATTGGTTTGATCTGGTCTGTTTGTGCTGAACTGTAGCTGAAGGGCATGTTGTGATTATGTGGAACATTGTAGTTTTATTTTTTGAGGGGAACATTGTAGTTTCTCATTGCTTCTTTTATAAGGGCTTGTACGTACTTTGATTCTGATAATGGTTGAGAAGTGAATAAGGCTTGTCCGTTAGCTGTCCGTGGCCCAGGTCGACGCGGGTGTGCACCTGAGCCATTGTGGACAGACCTTGTAAACTTAATTGCTACGCAGAAGATGGATCAGCCGAATCTGACCTAGAAGATGGATCGTACGTCGATCATGGAGGTTGTGGATGAGGAGGCAGACGTGGACTTGGCTGCGGAAGATGAGGTGATAAGCAGAGCACCGAACGCAAGATTAGGAACACAGGGCGCACCACTCAAGCGGTCTGGTAAGTACAAGGCAACGAACTTGTTACCAGACTTGTGAAACACGTTCACAAAGGTGCTCTACAAGGCAATACTGTTTCACAAACAGGCCGCCAGAACTACACAAGCGGTCTGGAGTACAATACTGTAGTAGTTCTGGCGGCCAGTTTGTGAAACACGTACAGTATGTTTTAGTCTTTTGGAACGCAACACTAAGGTGTTAATTTAGAACTTCTCTTCGTTGCAAATTCGTGCTTTTAGAAGACGAAATTATGAGTGCCTGGGTTTGTTTGTGAATTAAAGGTTGGTTCAGTTCGCGTATCATGATGCTGTGGAAGTTATGGGTACTCAGATTCTATGGTTGACCGTGTTTTAAAATTAAGTTTAATTAAGGATTGGTTTTACTGGAGACATGGCAACGAGCTGAACTATTCCGACTCATTACAATTTACAGCTCAAGATATCTATAATAATACCTAAATAGTTTATTTTTACTAAATATGTAAGTAAAACTTACATGTTAGTGAAAACAAGTTATACATGGTGAACCTATTTGATAATAAATTAACAAAACGAAAAGCAGACTTATTTTTGGATTTTTCATAAAAAATATAGATTTTTTTACTTTAAACAGTACTTCTTTAAAAAAGTATATATATACTATGTTTCATAATTTTCTCATGTTTTAAAATATTAAATTCTTTTTTAACAATTTCTACAGCAATGTGTGGGGTATCATCTAGTTAGGCATAAAAATGGAGGAACGTTCCCAAAAAATATATTTCGCATTGCCATGTGACATGGTGACGACTCATTGTAGTTCAGGAAAAGTACTGATTTGTCGGAAACAAATAGTGCCGACTGAACCGTAATGTCTGATGTATCATTAAATGTGGCACATGATTCAATTGCTTTATATTATATACACCAGGAATATGATAGAACATGTTTGGTTGCCAGCATAGGCTCAACCAGGCTCTCGCCAGAAAAAAGGAACATGTTTGTTTCCTTGCATACACTGTTTGACCTCCATTGCACGAAATGGCTAAATCGGTCGTTTGCAGCAAGCCTGGTTGAGTTGAGCGCAATTGGTGGATCCCCTTGCACGCGAGGAGCCATGCTCAGGAACCGCCGTTGTATCCCGAAGCCGCCTCATAACTTTCCCTTACCGCTCTCTTTCCTCTCTTCCTCACTCACACGATGGCGGCGAGCACCAGAGAGACTGCAAGAAGATCCAAGACGGCGACGAGCACCGGATTACAACCGCATCGGCCATGACAGTAATCCCTTACTCCATCTCTCGATTTACTGCTTTCGAGTTGCGCTAGATTAGATTAGTGTACTGGATTGAAGCGTGTTGGGAGGGGATTGAACACATCGATAGTGGTGGGATGATTTAGGGGAAACATGACCGATGAACCCTCGAATCCATCAGTTTTGCACCAATGGATTCTAAGGCTTTAACGGTGCTTATTGATTACATCTGGGGTGGGGATTACAAGCACCTAATCGTAGTCGTGACGACCTTTGCGCCGCTTCAAGCGACGACGCCTTAGGCGACGTGACCATCATTTGCACAACGTCGTGGTCGTCCTCCAGGGGCAGACTTGTCTTAGCCCAGAACGTTGCGAAGCGTTGGTCTTGAGGAGCCCTCTACTCCCTATACTTGGCCCATCTTGCCCTCTGTCCAACGTCGCTAGAGTCTACCTGATTCATGACCCAGCGCAGGATGTCCACTAACTGAGCGCTCTTCGCTTGGTCAGGAATCATGGTCTCCCACTCCTCCGCGTAGACCTCATTACCACATCAATGACTTCCTTGCGCATGTATTGGATCCAGTGAAGTTCGAGCAAACTTCCATGGTGTTCTCATACTTGGTGCGCTCACCTTGCGAGGACCCAAGGAAGAAAGCCCTCCATCCAGCCCAAGGGGGAGGATTGGGGTTGGAGGTCATGGCGCTGGATAGGTGGAAGAGGGATAACTGAGTTCGTTCGTCGGTAAGTAGTGAGCGTTAAGGTGGTTATTTATACAGTGGTCATGGGTAAGTGGTGAGGGTTTATTGCTGATCAACCTTTGACCTTTGTGTTGTTCACCTATGCAGATCAACAAGGGAGAGGAGGTGGTGGTGCCCATGGACACGGGCAAGGAGGACTTCAACTTCTTTAAGGAGGTGTTTGACGATGCTAGAAATTAGCGCAAGTTGGCGTGAATAGACTCCACGGCAACGGTTGGAAAACGTGGACCTACACATAAGAACTTTCGCCCCAACAAGCCAGGAAGGTTGCCAAGCTTCGCGTCTTGCTATTTACGAGAAGGTTAAACGTATGGTATGGTCGGAGCAACAAAGAGTAAAAAGTGCAGCAAGCAAAAGAAAGGAAAACGTAAATGCAGTCAGTTCTAATCAAGGTGGAAGATGGATCAAGGGGCACAGTTTCACTAGTAGCGTCTCTGTTGGAATTATGCCCTAGAGGCAATAATAAATTGTATTATTATAAATATAGGTTCATTATTAAAGTTTATATGTCTGTGCTATAACTGCAAATGGCTTATGCGGAGGTTTGCCAAGTAGCATGTTAACTGCCTCCGGAGGAAAACCCATATGCAGGTGTGGAGTATAAACACCAAGTGTTCTTAGTCTGCCTCTAGGACTAACCCGTGTGTTATGGATGACATGTTTTCCTATTCATAGGGCATTGGAAATGCCGGTAACATATGGGAGCACATTGTTGCCAGAACAAGGGTGCTGAACCGACCAAATTGTATGATTTACTTTGAGATCACATCGTTTCCATGTTATAAGTAAAATCATCTAAAGTTAATATGCATGTGTCCTTCATGACCATAAGAATGTTTCGTAACTTCATACCGGAGGGTGGGTGTTGACACTGTCCCAACACCACCCGTAACAGGCGTGGCAATAACGACTTTGATCACTCACACCTGAAAGTATGTCAAGGGACTTAACGATTCGAGTTGGGAATTTGCTCCTCTAACGATGGAGAGATACTTCTATGGCCCCTCTCGGTATTAAGGCATCCAACATCGTCTGGCCAGACACTGTGAATTGATCACAAGGGATACCGGAATACTAAATGAGAAAATGGAACAAAACGAGAAGGAGGATGACTTGGTATAATGGTTAATGGTTAATCATGCGGATACCTAATAGATCTCACCTCAGGTTTTGTATAATATCGTGAAGAAAATAGGACTGGCATGTTAAGCTTGTGGTTCACTCGAATTTATATTCGTGTAGGTACGAGAACCGTTATGGGTGTCCATGGCTCCGCTATCGGTTATTGTTCCGCGGGAAAGTCAGTTTCCGGTTCATGTCCGTATCCTACCGAACCTATGGGGTCACACACTTAAAGGTAGATGATCTGTAGAGTACTAGAGTGATAGGAGCATGTATTTATCACACCGTGAAAGTCTCGGAGTGGTCGGGTTATGATCGATGAGAAAACCGGAACCGTTTCGGGGACCCGGTAAGGTACCGGGAAGAGTTTTAAGAAAACCGGGTAAAACCAGAGGGCCGGAAAAGTTTCGAGTTGGTCTAGATATATTTAATAGTCATTTATTATGTATTTCGAAAAGGTTTCAGAATTAAATCAATGAATTTAATATAAATGGGCTCCCTCTCACTTGGAAGGCCCAAGTGGGGAGGGAGCACTTGGGCCAAGGGAGCCCAAGAGGGGAGGGCGCCTTAGGGGAGCTTCCAGGAAGCTTCCCCCATCCCCCTTGGCGCAACCCTAGGGTGCAGCCCCTAGGGCTGCCCCCTCCTCCATGATGGCTCCCCTCCCCCTTCCCCTATAAATAGAGGAGGTGGGGGCACCCCTTCAACACACAATTGAAGTTGTTCTCTCCCGAAGGGCTGCCCCTCTCTCTCTCCCTCTCATTAGATCCAATCTTCACCACCCTGAAGGGCTGATCCTCCCTCCTATCTACTCCGGTGGCACCGAGCTCTGGACGGCGGAGCCCTGCCGGATCATCTACACTGTACGTGTGGATCAACCGTAGAGAGATCGTGCGTTCGATCTTTGTTCGAGGGACTCCACGGTGATTAGATCTGTTCGTGGGATTGTTCATCTTCACGCTTCTTCAACTCTCCATCAACATCTTCCGCTGCGAGAGAGTGCATCCGTTGAACGGTTGCAAGAAGGTAACAAGATCGATATCCTCATCTGCATCTTCCTAGATCCGTTCTTGGGTTTGGTTTTCGTAGTGCCGATTTTTGTTTTTTTTTTCTACTCCGAATCCCAACAGCGGTATCATGAGCTAGTTTAGTGCTAGATGCAGGTTCGATCTAGAGTTCATAAGTGATGAACGGGCATTGCACAAAATTTTCATTGTGCGCGGTTTTTTGATAATAGATCTAAACTGAATCTTCTAGTTGCTTCCCCTCTAATTGCACAAGTTGATCCCTCCCGCATTGCTTGATTTTGTTACAAACATCTTGCCACTCGGGGTCCTTCTATGCTGCTCCTGAGTATGCTGGTCGCGCGAAGATGATTTGGTTCTTGCTTTTGGTGTGGAGAAATTGTGTAACAAAAGGGGCGTGTTAGATTGTTGATCTAGCACGGGGATCACGCGTATTGACGATTGTTCAATATTGGTCATGAGATTAAATTGTAGTCTCATGGTTGATACGCCCCGAGTGTTAATCTAGCAACTTAAAGATTGTGCTTTACATGGTTACGTAGCTAGAAAAACGTTTTGCCTTGCAAACCCTAGCAGCCACGTAAAAGATGCAAAGAACGAGTAGAAGAACGTCTAACTTGTTTTTGCAGGAGCATGTGATGTGGTATAGTCTTCGTCACGATAAAAGTTGTATGAGATGATTATACTTTGTACATGTTAAATTTGCATGACTTGCACGTCATGGTACGGCATGATGGCTGGAGCCATATGATTGTCTTTTATTCGGCCTGCGTGCCAAACTTCATGTAATTTTATTTTAGTAGAATAGATGCTAGCAATAGTTGTAGTATCTACATGAAGATGATGATCATACGTCATGGTGCTTGACGACATGTCGTGCGTGGAGGTGATGCTCTCCACCAAAAGAAGATGAAGACAGAAAAGCATGATGCTTGGAGCTCTTGAAGAAAAGGGCTATACCATATCACATACATTAAACTGCCTATGATGTTAATCCTTTTCATTGCCTGTTCTGATTGCGCACTAGTTGTAATTTTAATAGGATGATCTCTCTTAAAATATCAAGAAGTTCATGCTCTCCCAACCGTGCAACCGTCTGTAATAAACGCCACCCGAGGTACGTCGTGTAACACGAGTACCAACGGAAAGGTAACAAAGAGGCGGGTGGATTGAGTTGTCTCCACAACAATAGCGCTTGGTTTTGTTGACGCTCTAGCTTATCCGATCTGAGCTCGGAGCACAAGTGTCGAAAGACTAATACAAGAGTCATAAGTCGGTTATTATTGGTTTAGTTAGACCTACCGGGTTGATCTCCTCCATGGCTGAGTGTTACACCGGTGGCAGGTGTATTGATCCGGATCTTGATTACCCTAAGATCAATTTTGAGAGATATTGGTTTTAGTGCGAGCATTAGATTAAACTTGTTAAGATTAATGCAATTAATTTTGAACCATGTCTAAATCAATCTGTTTATATCGTTGTAGAGAGATGGCCCGCAACAACAATGCTTTTAGCTTAGGACCGATGCTTGAAAAAGAGAAGCTTGCTGCAAATGGGGGCAACTATGCAGACTGGTTCCGTAATCTTGGGTTTGTCCTCAAAGTTGCTAAGAAGGATTATGTTCTCAAAGAAGCTCTCCCAGCCGCTCCCGCTGAGGATGCATCGCAGGACGATAAGAACGTCTATGCGACTAAAGTAGATGACCACACCGCAGTATAATGCTTGATGCTTACATGCATGGATACAGAGCTTCAGAAACGTTTTGAGAACTTCTCCGTTGTTGACATGGTGACACAACTGAACGCTCTGTATCGGAAGCAGGCTAGAACTAAACGTTATGAGGTAACAAAGCAGCCGTGGGAATGCAAGATGGCAGAAGGTAGCTCCCTAAGCGAGCACATGATCAAACTTTTTGGTTACGCACAGAGGCTGAATGCTCTGGGATTTGCAATCCCTACGACACTCGGCACAGACATTCTCCTTGCGTCACTCCCTCCGTCTTACAACGGCTTTATCATGAATTACAACATGAATGGGCTTGACAAGACCATAGACGAATTGTTCGCTATGCCTAAGATTGCGGAAGCATTTATGCAGAAGGATCCAAGCCACGTGTTGGCTGTGATGAACACTACCAGTTTCAAGAAGAAGGGAAAAGGCAGAAATGCCAAGAGCGGTGGTAATACCAAAGCTCATGTAAAGACCAAGACTGGCCCAACTAAAGATTCTGAGTGTCACTACTGCAAGAACAAGGGGCACTGGAAGAGGAATTGCAAGAAGTATCTGGGAGATCTGAAAAGTGGTCTGATCACCAAAGGTATAAATAAGTTATACTAAGTTAATAGACAATTTTATTATTTCATCTCATAGGTATAATTGATACCATATCGATTGCTAATGGTTCGCAAATCGGTACAGGGAATTCTCAGAATCCAAAGGAGAAGAACGAATGAAGTGCAAGTCCGCGTCGGAAGTGGTGCCCAAGTCACCCAAGGCCGTCGGCGGTCGTCTATCATGATTTATCTTAGAGTTTGAATAAAAGTTATTTAATTCAGAGGTCGTGTAAAACATTAATATCGTATTATGTCGTCTGCACGATGGATGTGTTATCCACGTTTTGAATAATGGTTGTTCGAAAATTATTACTCTCTGAATGTCACCCTTCGTGGTGAATTATTTAAGTTGAAATCTTGATGTTATGTCTATTTTCTTGATTGCTAAATAAATTAAGTTATGTGATGATAATGCCATTATTGTAATAGCATAAATGACTTAGTCGCATTAGAACAAAGCGCATACGGAAGCTTCATATCGATGAAGTCATTCAATCTCTTGACTTTGAGTCATTTGACACATGCAATGTCTTTCTAATAGAGAAAATCATTTGTTCAAGTGTTTAGTAAACTATTGGTAATAACACATAACGATGTGTGGAGAACCAATAAACAGTACTTTACATAAAACTTTGTGATAATGACTAGTATAGATATGCCGATATTTAGACAAGACATAATATCTGAAATTTTGAATAAGTTCAAAACCGTTTCAACACAAAGAGAATAACCATCACACATAGATCAAATATTTGACGATCTGATCGTAAAATAAATGAGTTAAAGAATTTAGCAAACATCATCGAGTGTATGAAGTCAGTGCATAAACTAACATCACCTGAAATCCCGTATAGCTACGGAGTATCTTGACGCATAACCAAGCCCTATATGACATATTGGAATTAAAATTGTTTTCTACCATGAATTCTAGCATGACATGGTGAGGTCGGTGATGAACTTAAACCACACTCCCATTTACTATACTGCTTAACGCTTTTGAGAAACCACTTACGAACTAAATAGAGCGTCGTCATATGTTTGTTGAAACAATGCCCTATAAGAATACGACATGGATAAGAACTCCAACTGTCGTTTCATAATTTCGGAGATGTATTTAGAATATACTCGATCCCGAATATAAGTATTGTAGAAACATCATGTTACGAACAACACTTCCACTACTATACCCGGGAAAAATGTTTATCACGGGACATGGGATTTTTTTTGAGAAAATTGCTCTCTTGAAACAATTAAGTGGGAGTACTAATAACTTGATAATGATTAAATTGAATCATTTGGTTCTACAGAATGAAACTCAGAAACTCGTTCTAGAGATAAACTCTGTGACCAAACCAGAAATTCCTACATTTGATGAAAAGGAATGATGAAACTCTGAAATGTGTTCAAGAGATGAAACGATCAAGTCTTATGATGTATCACACAGCTTTGTAAATTCACGTTGGACCAAGGTGGTTCTATAGTGTGATAAACCTGTGAACTACAAGAAACCATGACGAGCACTAACTCCACTGTATGGCTTAAAAACCATAAAAACTATATGAAAGCCATCCATCTAAATCAAGTTGAGAACTTGGTAAAACCCTCCTAAGGATACCTGATCATTAGAGTGGATTTGACTTTCATAAGATATGAACATAGACGATAGCTTAATTGTTGATATTGCTCAACTTATCGTAAAATAAGTTTTTCGATAGAGTTCAAAAGTTTGACTACAAAATGTGTAGTGATGCAAATGTTCATATGGAAAATTACTGATAATCATGACATACTTCCGAAGTATGACATATGGATTTTTCTTTCGAGAAAATTAAACAAAGGGTGTATGCATGATACAACCTGAAAGGATTTAATGATCTATACGATATTAGTAAAAGTAAGAATGCTTCAAAGATCAGTCCATAGTTGAAGCAAATATCACAGAGCTGGAGTAATAGTTTTTGATGAAGTTATAAAAGTTATTATTTCATCAATATTCATATAAGATATGGAATTAAGTGGGAGCACGATTCTAATCATATATGTGAATAACATATGAGTGATTGAGAATAAATATTTTAGCAAAATAAAGAACTAAGGTATTGAATATCCTGAAAGTGCAACAAGCACCAAATTAATCTAAATAGTAGATTAGTTCTCTTGAAGTACCTCAGATGAAGAAAGGTTCTATGAGGAAAACTAAAGAGTTCATTACAAATAGATGAAACAAAGTTTCATAATGATTTGTAATATTTTTCCTTTTTCGGTCCATAGCTAAGTAGCAAAATAGGATGTTGAAAATTGCTTTTCAAGCTAAGGCACATAGCGGGATTTCTACAACGTAGACGTGAAACATGTCAACTCTGGAAGTTGCATAGGAGGGTATTTGGATCAGGAACACCATCATAGTGATTGGCTTGGTTCCGAACGTTTGATCTGCATAAACCATATTTTGATATGAGCATCATGATCAAAACAAAGTAAGATAAGAGCTCACTGTAGTCCAAACGTGTTGAACGATAGTGCCCTATCTTCAAATACTTCATAGAGATGAAGAGGTACATTAAGATACACAGGATTGAGACGAGCCTAAAAGCGTTAAGCTCCGTGACGAAGTCTATACCACAAACGAGCATGAAGACCAAAGTGCCATTGGTCTGAGTAAACCATGCAACTAGATTATTGTCTCTAGTGCAAGTGGGAGACTGTTGGAATTCTTCCCTAGAGGCAATAATAAATTGTATTATTATAATTCCAGGTTCATTATTAAAGTTTATATGTCTGTGCTATAACTGCAAATGGCTTACGCAGAGGTTTGCCAAGTAGCATGTTAACTGCCTCCGGAGGAAAACCCATATGCAGGTGTGGAGTATAAACACCAAGTGTTCTTAGTCTGCCTCTAGGACTAACCCGTGTGTTATGGATGACATGTTTTCGTATTCATAGGGCATTGGAAATGCCGGTAACACATGGGAGCACATTGTTGCCAGAACAAGGGTGCTGAACCGACCCAATTGTAGGATTTACTTTGAGATCACATCGTTTCCATGTTATAAGTAAAATCATCTAAAGTTAATATGCATGTGTCCTTCATGACCATAAGAATGTTTCGTAACTTCATACCGGAGGGTGGGTTTTGACACTTTCCCAACACCACCTGTAACAGGCGTGGCAATAACGGCTTTGATCACTCACACTTAAAAGTGTGTCAAGGGACTTAACGATTCGAGTTGGGAATTTGCTCCTCTAACGATGGAGAGATACTTCTATGGGCCCTCTCGGTATTACGACATCCAACATCGTCTGGCCAGACACTGTGAATTGATCACAAGGGATACCGGAATACAAAACGAGAAAATGGAACAAAACGAGAAGGAGGATGACTTGGTATAATGGTTAATGGTTAATCATGCGGATACCTAATAGATCTCACCTCAGGTTTTGTATAGTATCGTGAAGCAAATAGGACCGGCATGTTAAGCTTGTGATTCACTCGAATTTGTATTCGTGTAGGTACGGGAACCTTTATGGGTGTCCATGGCTCCGCTATCGGTTATTGTTCCGCGGGAAAGTCAGTTTCCGGTTCATGTCCGTATCCTACCGAACCTATGAGGTCACACACTTAAAGGTAGATGATATGTAGAGTACTAGAGTGATAGGAGCATCTATTTATCACACCGTGAAAGTCTCGGAGTGATCGGGTTATGATCAATGAGAAAACCGAAACCGTTTCGGGGACCCGGTAAGGTACCGGGAAGAGTTTTAAGAAAACTGGGTAAAACCGGAGGGCCGGAAAAGTTCTGAGTTGGTCTAGATATATTTAATATTCATTTATTATGTATTTCAAAAAGGTTTCAGAATGCAATCAATGAATGTAATATAAATGGGCTCCCTCTCACTTGGAAGGCCCAAGTGGGGAGGGAGCACTTGGGCCAAGGGATCCCAAGAGGGGAGGGAGCCTTGGGGGAGCTTCCAGGAAGCTTCACCCATCCCCCTTGGCGTAACCCTAGGGAGGGGAACCCTAGGGCGCATCCCCTAGGGCTGACCCCTCCTCCAAGATGGCTCCCCTCCCCCTTCCCCTATAAATAGAGGAGGTAGGGGAACCCCTTCAACACACAATTTAAGTTGTTCTCTCCCGAAGGGCTGCCCCCTCTCTCTCCCTCTCATTACATCCAATCTTCACCACCCCGAAGGGCTGCTCCTCCCTCCTCTCTACTCCAGTGGCGCCGAGCTCTGGACGGCGGAGCCCTGCCGGATCATCTACACAGTACGTGTGGATCAACCATAGAGAGATCGTGCGTTCGATCTTTGTTCGAGGGACTCCACGGTGATTAGATCTGTTCGTGGGATTGTTCATCTTCACGCTTCTTCAACTCTCCATCAACATCTTCCGCGGCGAGATAGTGCATCCGTTGAACGGTTGCAAGAAGGTAACAAGATCGATATCCTCATCTGCATCTTCCTAGATCCGTTCTTGGGTTTGGTTTTCGTAGTGCCGATTTTTTTTGTTTTGTACTCCGAATCCCAACAGTCTCTCCATAAGACGACAACATGTTGGGTGAACAAAATTATAGATGGGCTATTGAAAGAATTACAAATGCATCACAATGCTAGCTATGACACAAAGAGCACAAGGTTCAAATCATGTAGAAATTACATCAAGGTAAGTAGACCGTTATCCAGCTGCATCTACTACTAAAAAGTCCACTTTGAGACCCCTATCCAGAGTATCTCGCTGGTATTAAGTTGCTAGGAAACAGACTCATGCTAAACTCAGTACATAATGTAAGAAACATCTATGAGAAAAAGTAGCCACAAACACCACTATTTTACCCTTAGTAACAACATCACATTCCCCGCCTTAGACGTTTTTGTCACTCGTGCCCAGACGCAAGGAGGCATGAACCCACTGTCGAGCACAATGCTCCCTCTTGAAGTTATTAAACACTACTTGGCCAAATTAATAAAATATAAAGGAGACCATGCAAGAACACTCAAAGAATATATCCAAAAGATATCAAATATATAGCCTGAACAATATGTTAATGCTATAATTGTATTAAGCGAAAACATTAATACACGTATAGTATATAAACAACCAGGTCCCTAGTTAACTCTGGTATACTAGTTCATTGTGCAATTGATGATCAAGGTTTCCTGATCATGGAGACACATGCGCCCGTTGACAATGGAGTCATGTCATTAGGAGAATGATATGATGGACGCATACCCAAATCAAAGTATTGCTTTGTGATCCAGTCACATAGGTCAACATTGTGATAACTCCATAACGTAGTAACCCGATCCTTAGACCGTGAAGATCATATATAATCACTATCTTCGGAGGATGCTTAGATTGTATGAACCGTTACATCATAATAGGGTAACCATAAAGGTGCAATTCAGGTATTCTGAAGGAATATGTAGAGGAGTATGGATCAGAGCGGAATTTGTCCATCCGAGTGACGGATAGGTACTTTGGGCCCACTCGGTGATATTGCAACATACAACTTGCAAGCATGTGACTAAGTCACTAATGTCTACGCACGCTTCTATTCTTGTAGACTATGTTGGGCCTCCAAGCGCAGAGGTTTGTAGGACAACATAAATTCCCCTCAAGTGGATGACCTAAGGTTTATCGAACTCAGGGATGTAGAGGTTGAAGATGGTCTCTCTCAAGCAACCCTGCAATTAATATACAAGAAGTCTCTTGTGTCCCCAACACACCTAATACAATGGTAAATAAGGATGGAAATGTGTAGGGTATGGGTAGGGTAGAGCAATACCATACACATACCCATATATTTCATGGGTACAAAATTCTACCCATACCGTTACCCATGGGTATGGAATTGTACCCACACCCATACCCATCAGGTACCCATTGGGTAGATCAAATAGTACAAAAAATGTTCATGTTTTTACATTCATTGGTAGCATATTTGCAAGAAAATAATTTCAACTCAATAGAAGTTAGATGAGTACATGACAATTATCTATATAGGCTATAGATACCAACTTAGTAGATGAAATAGTGTATGGTATAGATACACACTGGATTGATCAAATAGTACAACGACATACATGGGTAGGGTATGTGTATACCCGTGCCCTACCCACGACTAAATGGTTAGGGTATGGGTACTACCCATGGGTATAAAAATGTACCCATACCCTGCCCAAGCGGGTAGGGTACCCGTACCCATGGGTAACATTGCCATCCTTAATGGTAAATTGTATAGGTGCACAAGTTCGTTGAAGAGATGGTAAAATATGAGTGATAGGTGTGGCAAAGCAAGGTAATATAAATCTGTAATAAAAAGTGCAGCAAGCAAACATGTGACAAAAGTGAGCACAAACGGTGTAACAATGATGGAAACAATGCCTAGGCTTCATACTTTCACTAGTGGCAACTCCCAACAACATTAACATAGTCTAATCACATGATATTTCCCATAAAACATGCAATGGAGACGCACTCGGAGGTCATTCCTTTGTGGTCAAGAGAGGACGAGAATTATGTAGGGCTACAAAAGCACACCTCAAAGTTCGTAGTTCTCAATCTATGGATTTCCCAATGACCCCGCGGCCATCCAAAGAGAGTACCACAATCACCACAACATATCTCAAGGATAGTCAAAGACAAGCACCAAGAGACTCTCAATCTTCAATCAATTCACAAAAGAGGAAATCACTCATGAAAATATTCTTCTAACCCATGTCCAATAGACCGCTGTCACCATGGTCTCGGGGATTATACTAGATAAGATCAAGTGAGTACATCAATCCAATACATAGAGGAAGGGGAAATATCTTGGGATCACCCTAGATTAACATAACCTATGATCACAAAGAAGAACACATCATGGGAGAGAGAATTGAAAACATAGCTACTGGTAGAAACCTCGGCCCCGAGGAGGAACTACTCCCGCATCATGGAGGGAGGAAGCAACGTTGATGGAGATGAATCCGGGGGCACTTCCCCGTCTCGGCAGGGTGCCGGCACAGGAATTCTGGTCCCCCAAAGCTTGTTGGCGATGGCGGCGGAGATCAGAATTGCTTCTGGAGAAAAGGGTTCGGGAATCAGGGTTTACGCGATGGGAGAATAAATAGGAGCCAAAGGGGGCAGCCAGGGGGCCACCAGGGAGTCCAGGCGTCCTCCCAGAGCGGCCCCACCCTAGGCCGCGCCACCTAGCCGCCTGTCGGGGGATTGACCCCCGGGTAGGGTCACCCAGGGGAAAAAATTCGACAAGCAAAGATCACCGACCTGACGGTCGCTGATCTAATCAAGGCCGAGCTGATCAAGACTAAGCAAGAAGTGGGCCGAGCTGTCCAGGTCGGAGGCCGATTGCCCCAGAGAGAGTGCAATCGGCCTCACCAGGGAACACTCGGCCGGAGTAAACATAGCAACCTCCAAGCAGAATCCCAGGTCGGACACCTGGTATAAGTGCATTCAATGCGCAATCCCTGAAGATCGGGACTATCAGAGGCGTGCGGTCTCCTCCAGCACCGATCACGCGGACAGGCCGACAGACCTAAGTCTCTAGCTTCACTGTTCATTATCAAGGTCTACAGAGTAGCGGCATGGTGAGCCGCAAGTCTAAGTCGGATCATCCGAGAGAACACGATGTGAGGACCCTAGCTTGTCTGAGGCTGACAACCGGGCCCTCCCCTTTGTACATTTACCTTTATACCCCGGGCTCGGCCTATAAGAGCCCCGGGTACCCCTCCTGCGTGAGGGACGACGGAGCACTTATTGCAACTTCACTCACCATAGAGAGAGCAAGGAGAGAGCTGTGCTTAGAGCCCTCTTCTCCTTCATATCAAACAACTCAAGGAGCATTCATTGTAGCCAGAGTTATTGCATATAGCTAGCTCGGCAGGACTAGGGGTGTTATCTCTATGGAGAGCCCCGAACCTGGGTACATCGTGGTGTCTCACCGTGTGTTCCCATTCTCGATTCCGGTACCAACGACACTAACCTCGGTTTGTACCCCTCTTTAGCCATCCCCATGGAATCTGCCGTTACATATCGACGACAGTTGGCGCCCACCGTTGGGTAGGCCGAGGTGTCGATTGGAGTTCTGATCCGGACGGGACCATCATCTGCATCGCGCGTACGCTTCGCCTCCGGCCTGGTCATGAGGAGCGAAGCATGGGACTATATCATCAAAAATGCCTCGCGGTTTGGGGCAGGAAGGCCTCTGCCGCGCGGCATCATCATTCCTTTCGGCGGACATCGCGTTTTTGTCGCGGCACTTCCTGATGTTTTTCCCAAGGAGGTATGGGTGTTTTATGAGCTCACGGATCCTTTTCCAGGCGGGCCGGATGCCGTGGGAACAGAGGGCACGACTGCGCACATCCGTGCAGAGGTTATGATGGCTGGAGCATCTAGTTGCAACAGCTCTACTTCAGCGACCCGAGCCGCGAGGGCAGCAACCACAGCACCAGCATGCCCAAGCAACCCACCAGACGTGCTCAGCACTCCAAAGGATCTTCATGCGGATCCAGTTGTGGCTCATGCCGAGCTGGAGAAGGTGCGTCAGGTTCTGAAGGATCAGTCAGATTGGATCGACGCTGAAAAGCGCTGTATGGAGGCAACAGTTCGAGAGTACAATGCAGCGCATGGCATCAAGAAGCGCGTTATCCCACCCCCAGTAATTGATGAGCTCCGAGAAGCAGGCCGAGAGGTCGGCAGAGAGCTGGGAGGGGTCCAGCAACCATCAACGTCCACCATCGCCGCTCCGCAGATCTCATACAGTTCTCCTGTTAAGAACATGAGAGCTGCCGAGCAGATCGCCATCGAGCTAGAGCACTTGGAGGGAGAAGAGCTGCGGGAAAGGACGCGCCGAATGCGTGATCTCATAACAACAACAAACCAGTAGCAGAAGGCGGCCACCGAGCAGCAAGGGCCAGTAGTGTCAAAGTCAGTTCGGGCAACTGCGGGTTGATACGTCCCAAACGTATCTATAATTTCTACTTGCTCCATGCATGATTTATGTGACTTTGCCATGTTTTTCTTGAACTTTCATACACTTTTGATCATATTTGGACTAACCTATTAACTTAGTGCACCCAGTTGCCAGTTCCTGTTTTCTGCTGTTTTTGTATTTCAGGTTTTTGCAATAATTAAAGTGCCCAATAAATCCCGGAAAAATTATATAAAAAATCAGCGCTCCGGAAGCTTCCGGAATAACCAAGACATGGTAGGAGGGCCACCACATGGGGCCCAGGAGGGTTCCCGGCGCGGGTCCACCCTAGGCCGCGCCACCTGCCCTCCTGGCTGCCCTGTGGCCCCCCTGCCCCCCTCCTTTGGCCTATATTTATCCCCCGCGGAGGAAATCCCTAATATCGAAGTACTTTTTCCAGAAGCGATTCCGATCTCCGCCGCCATCGCCGACAAGCTTCGGGGGACCAAAATTCCTGTGCCGGCACCTTGCCGAGACGGGGAAGTGTCCCCGGATTCATCTCCATCGACGTTGCTTCCTCCCTCCATGAAGTGTGAGTAGTCCCCCTTGGGGCTGAGGTTTCTACCAGTAGCTATGTGGTCAATTCTCTCTCCCATGATGTGATGTTCGTTGTGATCATAGGAAGAAGGCCCATGAAGATACGACCTCAGCCCGCTAGTTGGTACCGACGTAGGAGTCTGCAACTCGCAAGGAAGGTGCGAAGACCTGCCGTACGGAGCAAGATAGGGTTAGGAAAGCATACTTGTACACATAGAGGGACTCCCCGAGACCTAGCCCGGTATATAAGGGCTAGGAGGGGTGACGCCTGAGACATCGAATCCTACCTATAACCCTAGCCTTGAGCGCTCCAGCCTTGGTTTCCACTATAATCACATCTCCCCAATCAATAATATTGAGCAGGAGCGAGCCTCCTTGTTTGCCGATGAGCTATCGTCCAACCTGCGCCTCTCATGACTAACCCAGGGTCCCTGACCATGGGATTTGCCGGGGCTGATCCCCGTCAATTGGCGTCGTCTGTGGGAACTACGCAGGTTGGGATCATGATCTCGGCGGTCCCATCTTCAGCAAGCCACGACTCGAGGGCAAGAACCCGACCTAGCCCACTAGAAGGATTCAAGATCACGGCGGACATCTTCGCCACCCCATCAAGACCACTCGAGCTGCAGTCACGCCAGGACCGATACTACGGTAACGGCCAAGTACAGCGCCAGCGCCGAAGGAGTCGAGGACCCAGAAGAACGGCGAGGGGCCTTTACGAAGGAATTTCACTCGACGAACTGCGACGCGCAGCGGAGGACTCGCAAATCTTCCGACAACCCTCCATCGCCCGGGCACCCGCCGCACATCAAGACGATGACTACGAGATCGAATCTAACGATCAGCAGAACCACCGCCAAGGCAGAAGGAATCGACGACCCAAAACGCGCGCACGGGCAGCCGCCGCCAACCAAGACAGCGACTTCGAGACACCTGTTGGCGAGTACTACGACCCAGATCGAAGGCCGGACGAATTTTCCAACCTTATCAAGAACCAAGACATGAGTCGAGGAATCGAAACCGATCCTCGCTTCCACGAGCACCCGGAGGATCACGAGCAGATCTTCAGAATCTCAAGAAGGAAGAGGCACGCTGGATCTAGCAAACTCACGGCCAAAGAGCAGCTAGCAGGACCCTGCACGATCCACAACTTCGAGGATGACTGGGGACGCGTCAGATCAAGTCACACTTTGAGAGACTGCTGTCTGTTCAACGAGCTAGCCGACGACCTCAAGAAGGAGAAGAAGAAAGAAGACAGACGCAACCAACGACCCGAGCAAGCGCTGACCTCAAGCCCGGAAGGACGTCACAGTCCGTCGCGAGCACAGGTGCTCATGATCCAAGAAGGAAGGATACCGCAAACACAACGCGACGCCCAAACCCTACAGGCCAGAGCAGCTGAGTGTAGGAGATATGCCCTAGAGGCAATAATAAATGTTATTATTTATCTCCATGTTTGTAATTATGTTTATATTCCATGCTATAACTGCAATGGTTCTCGAGTCTGCAATAACCACGAGGCTCGGAGGAAGACTCATATGCACGTGTGGAATAATAAACGGATAAAATATATATTCCTAGTCTCGCCTCTAAGACTAGCTCAAGTGTTGCATGATGGTTCTGTTTTCCTGATCATGGGCATTACTATGCCGGCAACTTTGAGGGCACAATGTTAGAAGAACATTTGTGTTGAATCGACCCAGATTGATGTTATGCTATGAGATACATTCGTCACCAGTTAATGGATTATAACACAGAGAAAGTTGAGCGTTTGCATAATTCCTTAGACCATGAGAGTATCGAGTTCCTTCGTACTTGCTTCGTGAACTTTGGGGTTTGTTAAACGTCATCTGTAAAAGGGTGGCTATTACGGCGGCTTACGGGTTCACGGAAAAGTATGACCAGGAACTAGGTAGCTCAAGATTGGGATTTGCTCCTCCGTCGATGGAGAGATATTCTTCGGGCCCTCTCGGTGTTACAGTATCCACCATCGTCTGGCCAGACACAGTGTGATTTGATCACAGGGATGCCGGAACACGGGAACGAGAAAAGAGAACAATACCGGAAACGAGGTAACTGGCATAGTGGACAAGTTGTTGATTCACGGGGATGCCGATAAGTCTCACCTCGGGTGTTTGTAACATATCGCGAAGCAACAGGAATAGCACACGGCAACTGGAGGTTCACTCGAATATTTATTCGTGTGGGTATAGGGGTCAATATGGGTGTCCACGGCTCCGATGTTGACCATTGATCGGAAAGCGTTCTGGGTCATGTCTATACTTCACCGAACCTATAGGGTCACACGCTTAAGCGTCATCTATCTGCTGAATACTAGACAGGGAGTCTGAGAGAAAGTCACCGAAAAGGTTTCGGAGAAAACGGAAAAGTTCCGGAGAGAGAACACCGGAATAGTTTCGGTAAAACCGAAAAGTTGTTTCGGAGTGAACCACTAAGCCGAAAAGGTTTCGGTAAGCACCTGGTACTTTTGGAGGGTGCCAGAATTGTTCTGGTAACTTCTGGAATTTTTCTGGAGAAAAGAATAAAATATTTTTTTCGTAAATATTTTGGAGCTGCCGGAAATGTTCCGGAGCTGCCGGAAATGCTTAGGTTGCTTTTCGCAGATGAAAATCACTAATCCGAAATTGTTTCGGAACGCGCCCAAAATCATTTTAGTGGGTATTGGAATTATTCTAAGACCCACAGAAATATTTTCGGATTTTTCGGACGCGAAAAAGTGGTGTTATGAATAGTAAAAAGTACTACTTGGGATATTTTTGGAAAGCCTTCTAGAAGGACTTGGGAGCCAAGAAAGCCCCCTTGGGTTTCCTATAAATAGAGGTGTGAGGGCAGCCCCATATCCTTGATCCAAGCTCTCCCTTGAGTTCTATACAAATGCCATGCATGATCTGGCTTTCTCTCTCCCTCCCAGCGAAATAGTTTCGTAGAGCCGAAAGGCCGTCTAGGTTCCGGCAGGAACTAGTTCTGGACGGCGAAGCCCTGTCGGATAGCTGACACCGTATGTGTGCAACCCCGTAGAGAGGTCGTAGTTTCGATCTTTTGCCCGAAGGGCTGTCCAAATTATCGTTCGAGTTTCAAGGGTCCTCCCGAAGGGCTGTCCGAGTTACCGATCGAGTTTCGAGGGGCCTCCCGAAGGGCTGTCCGTGACACCGTCCGAGGGACTGTCCGACCGCCTCCTGGAGCGCTGTTCGAGGAGCAGACGAGGGAGAACATCCTCGCGGTTGGGAGGTTGTAAATCCTAGCTGCGGGGATCTGCACCGACGATCTACATCGACTCTGCTTCCGCTGCGCTACGAGTCGGTAACGATCAGATCAAAACCTTGTATGCAGTCTCCATAGTGGTCCTGGGCGTGTTCGTAGTGCGGAAATTTTTGTTTTCTGTTGCGTTCCCCTACAGTGGTATCAGAGCCGTGCTATGTGTAGATGCATGTTGCGATCTAGAATACATAGAGATGTATGGGTATTGCATAATATAATTTTGGAGTAGATTAGATCTATTGCTGAAAATTATTTATGCGGGTGGCAGATGAAATCTGTTACTCGATGTTCTTGTTGCTTCCCTAGAATTTGCATATTTCTGATGTCGATTACAGTATGGTGGAGTTTCAAAGTTCTGGCAATCTGCGATCCTGATTGATCAAAGAAGTGCTAACAGTTCGTTGAATTCCACCGTAGTTAGAGAAAGAAGAAATTTCGCAGACTAAAGGGCAATGCAGATATGATCTGCACGGGGATCACGCGTATGACGAAGTTCAGTATGGGGTTCGAGACTTTATTATCTCGTTCTTCATACACCCCGCGATGTTAATCTAGCGACTTGAATAATCATACTTGATGATAAAACATTGGTAGCTGCGGTTTGGTTGAAACCTTAGAAGCCACGTAAAATAAATTTTTTCCTAAACCGATTAGAGGCGTCTAACTTGGTTTTGCAGGATGTGCATGTGATGTGGTATAGCAAAGCTCATATTAATTTGATTATGTATGAGATGACTATATAATGTAAATTTATTAACATGACCTGCGTGTCATGATTCGGCATGATGGCTGGAGCCATATGATTGTCACTTTACTGACTTGCGAGTCAACCTTATGTAATGCACTTATTTTATTAGCTGTAGAGATAGCAATATTATTTGGTGCATCGACAAGGTGGTGGCAAACTTCGCGAAGGTGAACTCCGACGCAAATGCCAAAGACGAAGAAAATACTTGACTTCTCCGTCAGAAGGGGCTATACCATATCATGCAATTATGAATTACCTGTGATGTTTATCCCTTAAGTTGCACCCTTCTTGATTGCGCGGTAGTCGCTTTTTATTAGGGTGATCTCTCACTTAAAATATCAAGTAGTTAGTGTTCTCCCAAATGTAGCACCGTCACAGCATCTATCCTTTCGGGGTGCGCCATGGATGCATGGGTACGAACGACTGGAGAAATGTAAGGCGGGTGAGGTCAGACCTCGCAGCAAGGTCACTTGGTTGTCTTGATGTTCATGGCAGGATCGTCCTGAGCTCGGAACACACGCATCGAAAGATGAACAAGAGTCACATAGAGATGTGATCGGCAAGTTGGCCTACCAAATCAAAATCCTCGTCATGAGATGATGATTCTATGGCGTTGTATTGATATTTGGATCTTGAATCACTCATAATCAATTTTGAGAGATATTGATTTGAGTGGGAGCGCATTTTAGAATTAACTTGTTTAATTCTGAGTGCAATTAATTATGAACATTGTCTAAGTATAATTTGCATAATAGTTGTAGAATAATGGCTCGTGTTTCCACCTTCCCTATTAAATTTGAATAAGCTGTTAAATATCTGGTCAAAACTTTACGGTTGGTAACGTAATGTGAGGATTGTCCTCAAGAGTGCCGAGAAGGATTTTGTCCTATCGCATGCTTTCGGTGTCCTCCCGCTAATGCTATGGATGATGTGACTCTCATCCTTCGATCCAAAAGCTAGAATTCCATTGTGGTCAAGTGCAATACGTTTGCTTCCATAAAACCCGAACTTCACAAGTTTTGGGATAGTTATGTAATATTCATGGAACTGAAAATTGTTTTCAGATACAGACAAAGGCTAAAAGATATGAGATATCCAAAGCAACATTTGTTTGCAAAGTATTAGTAAAGTGTTTACTGGGCATTTGACTGATAAGAGAGGGATCCAGAAGAACGCCTGTCATATGATGAAGGTGAATAAAACAAACAACTTAAAGAGAAAGGAAATGTCCCAAGGGTGTTAGTATGACTCACACGCCTAGGAAGTCCGGGGCTAACGCCACTCTTAAAGTTGGGTGCTTCTTCTGAGAGTAGGAGAAATATATTGAAAGTTAAACTGTTAAAAGTATAAGGGCAAAAATAAAGAAGACTGGAATGTCCAGCTCATGTATAAAAGTCATGAAAGTTATTGATGTATGGAAGGCTGGTCAAAAATAAATAGTTCTTGGGAATTGTGATTAAACAGTTAGTCCATAATTCTTGGGTATTATGATTAAAAGTTGATCACAAGAATACCCGCTCGATTGCATTCTATTGCAACTCGATGCAAGAACCACTACGGCCTAAAAGACTTGCCAGTAATGAGGTTTAGATACGCGCTGGGAACATAGTTAAAGTTACTATACCTTCCATCGGTGTATCACCATCTGTATTTATTTTCATAATTCGTTTTAGAGTTTTATACACTCTAGCCCATTGCATAAAGTATGTTGCAAGAAGGTTGTTCATAAAAGAACAATTGTTGTTCAGTATTATGAATAACATAAAGGGCCATGCTTCCATCGGGGATGGGATGTATGTTACGAATATTGATGGTAATATGATACATCCCTAACAATGACGCTAAATGTCGAAAGACTAAAAGAATACCACATATGTGTGGCACTGCATTTGGTCACATTGGAGAAACCCGCATGGAGAAATTCCATAATGATGGATTTTGAAGTCATTTGATTATGAATCATCTCACACTTGCAACTTTCGTCCAAAAAGTTAAGTGACTGAAATACCATTCACAGGCCATGAGGAACGAACAACAAACTTATTGGTGATCATACATTTGATGTGTGTAGTCCGATAAATGTTGTTAGTAGTGGATTTATCTATCTTCAGAAAAGACTCAAGTAGATATATGGATATTTACTTGATAAGACGTAAGTCTGGATCTTTTGAAATCATTCGAAAGGTTTTCAAAAATGAAGTGAAAGTTATTGTGACAAGAAAATTATGTTTCTACAATTCGATTGCAGAAAGGAATTTTTGAGTTACAAGTTTAGCCAATGTCTGATGAGTTGTGAAAAGAGTTTTCATAACTTGCACCTCCCGGAACACCACTGCAAGTGGAATGTCCTTGAAGATGTAATCAAACCATTTATGACATGGTAAGATCAAAGATGACATAAATCAATTTGCCATTATCCCTTTTAATGTAATGCTTTAGAGACTGCGGCTTTTACACTGAAAGGAGCGCCATCAGGTCTGTTGAAATGACGCCATGGTATGGTACGCCCAACCATGTTTTATCTTTTCTTAACATTTGGAATATGGGGCTTGTGTAAACTGCTTACAAACCTATTCCAAATCAGACAAGTGCTACTTTGTAGGTTATCCCAAATTATTGGGAATTCCTCCACCACTATACCGAGGCAAAAGGTTTTGCCACAAAGAACGGTATGCTTTTAAAGAGAATGGTTCTTGCAAAAAGGTGAGTCGGAGGACAGTGCAACTCGACGAGATAACAGTATCTTCGTCATCAGATCAAAGGAAAGGAACCTTGGAAGTGATTCCAGAGTTTCCTACTACGACTGATACGGAAGCCTCTACATGAGATGTATGGACTTCGGTCAAACTTGCAACTGAGCCACGTAGGCAAAACTCGTGCAAACCTCTCAGGTGCGCAAACGAGATATTGTTGTTAGACAACAACATACCTACGATAATCAAGGAAGCGATGATGGGCCCTGACTCCGGAATTGGCTAAATGCCAATACAAATCCGAGATAGTTTCCATATACGTAATTCAAGATTGTATCTTGATGGACCATTCGGAAGACTTAGAGTCTAACGAATATTAATGGAACTATAAACTGATACGGATAAAAATGTTTTATCCATAAAGCTCGACTTGTTGCTTATAACAATTTCAAGGAATTAACTACGGCGAGATTGTCTCTCCGTAGCGATGCTTAAAGTCGGTTCGGGTTAAACTAGCAATTAATACGTATTTCATTCATGAGATATAAAACATGGATGACAAAAGGATTTCCATGAGATGGAAATACTGCCTTGGAGATACAGTCCAAGGTATTTTGTCAGTCCAGAGGATGCTAGTAAGTATGCAAACTTCAGAGTTCCTGCGATGGACAAAAGAGAGCATAATGGAGTTGGAATCTTCGTTTTTGATGAAATAATCAAAAGAGTTTGATTTCATCGATGGATAACGAAGATGCTTGTGGCTACAAGAAAGTAAGTGGGAGCATAATAATATTTCTAAAAACCTTGTGTGCCTAACACATTGTTAATTGGAAATAATATAAATTTCTTGACACAAATTAAGACTTCATTGAAAATAGTTTTTCGACGAAGTGCTTGGGCTAAGTAGTCTTGATATTAGGCATAATTATCTACGAGATATAATTGCCTAATAGGGCTAAGCCAAAATACATATTGACAAGATGCTAAAACAGTTTAGCGTTAAAAACGCCAAGGAGTGATTCTTGCCGAAGTCACATGGAAAGAGTTTTTGCAAGACTCGGTGTCCTAAAACACTGATGAGAAAAATACATGATGGATATTCCATACACCTTTGTGTTTGGATTAATCATGTATTCCATGGTATATAAAACAACCAGATATGTCCAGTACTCCCAAGTTGTTGCGAGTATAGATACCAAAGTGATCAAAGTACTGATCATGGGACAAAAGTGAAAAATGTCATTGAGTACTAAAGTAGCACTGATGACATGTTTTCTCGCAAGAAGAGATTATGAAGTACTTGTTGTAAGTAATTACATCAATATAGTCTTCATCAATGCTCCATGCGATTTTCGATCTAAGTTAAGGGTTTTTGTGTGATACACGATATGGTGGCACAGTAAGTTGGAATTGTTCCAAACAGGTTACTGTGGCAAATTCTATAACAAAGGCTGAGTATGATGACGCTTTAGAAGCGACAAAGAAGATGTTGAATCATATAGTTCATTCATGAACTTAGTATGGTTCCAAGATGGCTTTGGTCAATGGAACACTATTGAAGATAGTTGCTCCATAGCTCAGTCTGAGGAATCAAGGTTCGACCAGTGATTCACATATATACAAAGCCGAGTCCACACAAAATATGATTTTTGTGAAAGCGTGAAAACGCGAGGATATGCAAAGATACACACGGAGCTGAAGTTGTCAGATCCGTTGGACATCAGGCTATACCACAAGCGGAGCATATTTTACACCAGTATGCCATAGGTGTAAAGTGCATTAGCATTGACTAGATTATTGACTCTAGTGCAAGTGGGAGTCTGTAGGAGATATGCCCTAGAGGCAATAATAAATGTTATTATTTATCTCCATGTTTGTAATTATGTTTATATTCCATGCTATAACTGCAATGGTTCTCGAGTCTGCAATAACCACGAGGCTCGGAGGAAGACTCATATGCACGTGTGGAATAATAAACGGATAAAATATATATTCCTAGTCTCGCCTCTAAGACTAGCTCAAGTGTTGCATGATGGTTCTGTTTTCCTGATCATGGGCATTACTATGCCGGCAACTTTGAGGGCACAATGTTAGAAGAACATTTGTGTTGAATCGACCCAGATTGATGTTATGCTATGAGATACATTCGTCACCAGTTAATGGATTATAACACAGAGAAAGTTGAGCGTTTGCATAATTCCTTAGACCATGAGAGTATCGAGTTCCTTCGTACTTGCTTCGTGAACTTTGGGGTTTGTTAAACGTCATCTGTAAAAGGGTGGCTATTACGGCGGCTTACGGGTTCACGGAAAAGTATGACCAGGAACTAGGTAGCTCAAGATTGGGATTTGCTCCTCCGTCGATGGAGAGATATTCTTCGGGCCCTCTCGGTGTTACAGTATCCACCATCGTCTGGCCAGACACAGTGTGATTTGATCACAGGGATGCCGGAACACGGGAACGAGAAAAGAGAACAATACCGAAAACGAGGTAACTGGCATAGTGGACAAGTTGTTGATTCACGAGGATGCCGATAAGTCTCACCTCGGGTGTTTGTAACATATCGCGAAGCAACAGGAATAGCACACGGCAACTGGAGGTTCACTCGAATATTTATTCGTGTGGGTATAGGGGTCAATATGGGTGTCCACGGCTCCGATGTTGACCATTGATCGGAAAGCGTTCTGGGTCATGTCTATACTTCACCGAACCTATAGGGTCACACGCTTAAGGGTCATCTATCTGCTGAATACTAGACAGGGAGTCTGAGAGAAAGTCACCGAAAAGGTTTCGGAGAAAACGGAAAAGTTCCGGAGAGAGAACACCGGAATAGTTTCGGTAAAACCAAAAAGTTGTTTCGGAGTGAACCACTAAGCCGAAAAGGTTTCGGTAAGCACCTGGTACTTTTGGAGGGTGCCAGAATTGTTCTGGTAACTTCTGGAATTTTTCTGGAGAAAAGAATAAAATATTTTTTTCGGAAATATTTCGGAGCTGCCGGAAATGTTCCGGAGCTGCCGGAAATGCTTAGGTTGCTTTTCGCAGATGAAAATCACTAATCCGAAATTGTTTCGGAACGCGCCCAAAATCATTTTAGTGGGTATTGGAATTATTCTAAGACCCACAGAAATATTTTCGGATTTTTCGGACGCGAAAAAGTGGTGTTATGAATAGTAAAAAGTACTACTTGGGATATTTTTGGAAAGCCTTCTAGAAGGACTTGGGAGCCAAGAAAGCCCCCTTGGGTTTCCTAGAAATAGAGGTGTGAGGGCAGCCCCATATCCTTGATCCAAGCTCTCCCTTGAGTTCTATACAAATGCCATGCATGATCTGGCTTTCTCTCTCCCTCCCAGCGAAATAGTTTCGTAGAGCCGAAAGGCTGTCTAGGTTCCGGCAGGAACTAGTTCTGGACGGCGAAGCCCTGTCGGATAGCTGACACCGTATGTGTGAAACCCCGTAGAGAGGTCGTAGTTTCGATCTTTTGCCCGAAGGGCTGTCCAAATTATCGTTCGAGTTTCAAGGGTCCTCCCGAAGGGCTGTCCGAGTTACCGATCGAGTTTCGAGGGGCCTCCCGAAGGGCTGTCCGTGACACCGTCCGAGGGACTGTCCGACCGCCTCCTGGAGCGCTGTTCGAGGAGCAGACGAGGGAGAACATCCTCGCGGTTGGGAGGTTGTAAATCCTAGCTGCGGGGATCTGCACCGACGATCTACATCGACTCTGCTTCCGCTGCGCTACGAGTCGGTAACGATCAGATCAAAACCTTGTATGCAGTCTCCATAGTGGTCCTGGGCGTGTTCGTAGTGCGAAATTTTTTGTTTTCTGTTGTGTTCCCCTACACTGAGAGCATAAATACAGTCGATGTCTACCTGCTACATGGAACGGAGACCAGCATCACGTTCTCACAGGACGACCATCCCCCCGCAGTCCCAAGACCGGGGCATGCACCCTTAGTGCTAGATGCACAAATCGGAGGATACGACATGGGCCGGATCTTCATGGACGGAGGCAGCAGAATGAACATCATCTTCGCCAACACCCTGCAAAAGATGCTGATCCCACGATCAGTATGGAGAAAATCAAGCACCGAGTTGCACGGGGTAGTCCCAGGAGAAGCAGCCACATCGCTCGGAGTAATCGAACTCGAAGTCGTCTTTGGCAACCGTCGTAACTTCGCAAAGCACGTCCTCGAGTTCGAGATACTCGACTGGCAATCACAGTATCACGCCAAATTGGGACGGCAGCATTCGCGCAATTCATGGCGGTCCCACACTACGCCTACCTCAAGCTCAAGATGCCAGGATCATCAGGAGTCCTCACGATCAACGAAAGCTTCATCAAATCAGATCAATGTGATCACGACTTCCACAGGATATCAGACACATTCGGAGCCAAACAAGAACTCAGAGAAATATCCATGGTGACGGACAAGAGCACCTTCCCATTGGTGAACCAAAGCGAATCCAGGGAGTACGGACGCGACTTCAGCATCGACAGCGACACAGTCACTTACCAAGTGCACCCGACGGACCCGGACAAAACAGTCCGCGTGTACGCCCACCTACCAGAGGAGCAGGCAGCATCCCTCGTCGCCTTCCTCCGAGACGAGTGGGAAATATTCGCCTGGTGCCCAGCCGACATGCCTGGGATACCACGCGAATTCGCGGAACATGCCCTACGCATTAAGCCAAACACGAGGCCAGTGAAGCAAGCGCTGAGACGATTCTTGGAGCCCAAGCGCAGAGCAATCGGAGAGGAAGTCAACCGGTTACTCGACGCCCAGTTCATCCGAGAAACGAAGAAAGCCGCCTGGATAGCAAACCCAGTGCTGGTGCCAAAAAAAGACACGACCGTGCTGCGCATGTGCGTCGACTACGGACCAGTCAACAAACATTGCCCGAAGGATCACTTCCCCCTGCCTAGAATCGATAAGATAATCGACTCAACAGCAGGGTGCGACCTACTCTCCTTTCTGGACGCTTACTCAGGATACAACCAGATTAGGATGAAGGAAGAAGACAAAGAGCACACATCGTTCATCACCCCCTATGGAGTATTTTGCTACAGGACCATGCCCTTCGGGGTCAAAAACGCAGGAGCCACTTATCAACGAATGATGCAGGCCTGCCTAAAGGAGCAAATAGGAAGAAACGTACAAGTCTACGTGGATGACATCGCCATCAAGACCTACAAAGCAGCCACACTACTCGACAACCTGCGCGAAACCTTCGCAGCACTCAACAAATACAGAATCAAACTCAACCCAAAGAAGTGCGCATTCGGCGTACCGGCGGGAAAGCTGCTGGGATACATGGTCTCTGCCCGCAGAATCGAGGCAAATCCCGAGAAATTCCAAGCCATCACTCGCATGCAAGAACCAACCGACGTCAAAGGAGTGCTGCAGCTCACTGGAAAACTCGCAGCTCTCAGCCGCTTCATCAGCAGGCTTGGAGAACGCACGCTGCCTTTCTATCAACTGCTCAGGAAAGGAAAGAAATTCGAGTGGACGGAGGAAGCCCGCCAAGCATTCGCGGACCTGAAAAAGACACTCTCAACTCCACCAATCCTGGCGTTACCCAAGGAACGAGAGAAGCTATACCTCTACATGGCAGCATGTAGCAGTGTAGTAAGCACGACGCTCGTTGTTGAACACGCAGAAGAAGGCAAGGTCCAAAGCATTCAGAGACCAATCTACTACCTCAGCATGCTCCTGACCAAATCCCAGCAGCGGTACCCGCACTATCAGAAGCTATTACTAGCCATCGTCATGACTTCAAGAAAGGTGTCCCAATACTTCGACGAGCACCCTATCACAATCGTGAGCAGCGCACCACTCGCTGACATACTAAACAACCCCGGAGCAAACGGGCGAGTCGCCGAGTGGAACATCGAGCTCAGCCCACGAGACCTGCAGTACAAGCACCCAACAGCCATCAAAGCCCAAGTACTCCCAGATTTCCTGGTTGAGTGGACGGAGGTTCAAACACCAGGCCCCCCAGACCTATCTAGCTCATGGTCAATGTTCTTCGATGGGTCGAAGAGACAACAAGGAGCTGGGGCAGGAGTTGTACTCATCTCCCCCAAAGGAACAAAGTTGAAATACGTCCTCCAGATCAATTTCAGTCACGCCTCCAACAACGAAGCAGAATACGAGGGACTCCAACATGGCATGTGCATGGACAAAACATGCGGAGCCACTCGCCTCATAATTTACGGGGACTCCAATCTCGTCGTCCAACAGACGATGAGAAACTGCAACGCAATAGCCGACAACATGGCGGCCTACCAAAAGCTCTGCAACGAACTCGAAGGAAATTTCGACGGCTGCGAGCTCAACTACATCACCAGGGACAACAACACAGAAGCTGACGAGCTCGCGAACATCGGTTCGACCCGGGCGCCTGTCCCACTTGGCGTTTTTCTCAAAAGCATCAACCGAAGATCCATCAAGGCGCAGGCAGCAACACCTGAAGCGGTAGTGGACGGCGAAGAAGCACCAGATATAACACAGGTGGCAGCAGCAACACCATCAGAAGAAACAAGCACCAGTGCATCCGACATCACAGCCCCGACAGAGTTCGAAGGAACTGTCTGGACAAAACCGTTCCTCCGATTCCTAATCGAAGGAACGCTTCCACAAGACGTGGCCGAAGCACGACGCATCAGCCGACGATCCAAGGCATTCACTGTGATCAACAGACAACTATACAAGCGCAGCATCACCCAGATACTCCAAAGTTGCATTGACGAAGAAGACGGCAAAGCCCTATTGCTAGAAATCCACGAAGGCACCTGCGGGCACCACGCGAGCAGTCGAGTGCTCGTGTCCAAAGCATTCCGAGCTGGATTCTACTGGCCCACAGCCATGACAAAAGCAGAGGAAATCGTGCGACGTTGCGTCGCCTGTCAAAAATTCGCCAATAGGCCACACGCTCCCGCATCAGAGCTCAAGACCATACCACTATCCTGGCCGTTCGCCACCTAGGGACTCGACATGGTGGGCCCACTAAAGAAATCATCAAAGGGCGGAAGAACACACCTGCTCGTCGCAGTCGACAAGTTCACCAAGTGGATCGAAGCAGTGCCCATCACCAGCTCTACAGCTCTCACGGCTTTCAACTTCATCAAATCGATCATCTTCAGATTTGGAGTGCCACACAACATCATCACGGACAACGGCACGAACTTCACGGCCGCAGAATTTTAGAACTTCTGCGAAGAACTGGGCATCAAAATTAATTATGCATCAGTCGCTCACCCGCAGTCCAACGGCCAGGTGGAAAAAGCAAACGGCCTTGTCTGTGGAGGAATCAAGAAACGGCTCCTCGCACCACTCGAACAAGCCGCCGGTAACTGGGTAGAAGAACTCCCCGCGGTCCTGTGGAGCTTACGAACCACGCCAAACACTACGACCCAATACATGCCCTTGTTCATGGTATACGGGGCAGAGGCAGTTCTACCACATGACCTCAAGTTCGGAGCACCCCGGGTCACCGGATACGAGGAAGAAGAAGCAGAAGAAACATTACGAGACGACAAAGATACGGCTGACGAAGCAAGAGACACAGCCCTGGCGAAATCAAAAGGGTACCAAGACAAACTGTGTACCTACCAAAGCAGTCGACTGCGCACCAGAACCTTCAACAAAGGTGACCTAGTCCTACGACTAATACAAGAGAAGGTCCACAAACTTGCCCCCCAATGGGAAGGATCATTCATAATCTCAGAAGTCATTGGAGGCGACGCCTACAGACTGAAGAACCCAAAGACAGACGAGGACGTGGGCAACTCATGGAACGTAGCAAACTTGCGACTGTTCTATCCATAGCCCCTATCGGTCGGACATGACTGGCAACTCATGTAAATCGCTTGACAACAATAAAATAAGTGCTTCCCAAATACTACCATCTCAAGGCACTCGGGGGCTGAAGAGGAAAACTCCCCCCCGAGCAAATGTTATCGCACTCGCGATCTTAATCAAAGCACTCGGGGGCTGAAGAGGAAACTCCCCCCCGAGAAAATGTTATCGCACTCGTGATCTCAATCAAAGCACTCGGGGGCTGAAGAGGAAACTCCCCCCGAGCAACTGTTATCGCACTCGCGATCTTAATCAAATCACTCGGGGGCTGAAGAGGAACCCCCCCCCCCGAGAAACTGTTATCGCACTCGCAATCTTAATCAAAGCACTCGAGGGATGAAGAGGAAACTCCCCCGCCCCCCCGAGCAACTTCTATCTCACACGCGATCTTAAATCAACGCACTCGGGGGCTTAAGAGCAAACCCCCCCCCAAGCAACACTATCGCCTACGCAATATTCTTCATGAAGCACTCGGGGCCTCGAGTACAAACCCCACGCGAGAGACGACCATCAACACTCCAATGGCATCCAAACACTTTTGAAAAGACTTTGGAGGAAGCACAAGTTCTTTTAGTCTTCACCCGATCGCCAACGATCACCTAAAGACTCGGGGGCTACTCCCATCGGGAGCGCTGCCGCGCACCCGATAAAAGACAACAAAGAAAACAAAATCTAGCCTACGCTTGACCCTTCGACTCAAGCGCAGCCTCGGGGACTACTCCCATCGGGAGCGCTGTCGCGCAACCGATAGAATCCACAGTTCAAAGTATCGGACGAACTCAAAGACAGTTCTCGGCCGCAAAAAACTCAAACACAACTCTCAGTTCCAAAGGAAATCAAAGATAGCTCCTAATAATCAAGGACTTGAACACAGTTTTTTCGTTGGCAAAGAGGCTCAAACATAAACTCCATTGCAAAGGATAAAGCACAGTTTACATCATAAGGATCATCTTTAGTACAAAAGGACTCAACTACATTTGGATAGAAGGCAGCTCCTATTACAAGAGGAAATCACCCAAGGAACTATGACTTCTACATGTGTGCCCATGAGGGGTAATTTATTCTAGTACAAGAGCATCATCACAGACAAAGTAGGAGTCGAAGCAGCAGGCTCATGATGTCAATGACATAACAAAAGGTGAAGCTCGACTTATTTGCAGGAGTCATTGGAGACGCTGCTCCACCAGCTTCTTCTCCTGATCCTCTAGCTTCTTCTCCAGCTCCACCCAAGCTGCCGGCGAAGATGACGCTGATGCCTCCAGTTCTACAAGGTCGCCTACCGCGCTCGTTTAACCGGTGGCTTGACATCGGGGTCTTCTTCAGAGGCAGAGGAGGAAGCAGTTGAAGACGGCTCGCCACCACCACCAGAAGAATCCACGGAGGATGAAGCAGTCGAAGACGCAGGCGAAGGACTCCTCGACTTCATGGAGCTGTCGCTGCTCGACTCCTGCCCATGCGGATCCATGCTATTGCCACTCGGATCGAATGCGCGGAAAATGACAGTGCTCTCACCGTCAAAGCGACAACTGAGCATATCACCATCTCGCAAATTCAACCGCCGAGCAAACAAACCCCAACCAGAGCCAAGAAAAATCAAGCGAGAGCTATCAACCTCCAACTCAACATAAGAAGGAGATCGACAGCTCCCCTGAAGGTGCAGAAGCAAGCCATCCAAGCCACGTTCAGAGACAATGGAAGAAAAAGCAGAAGGAAGAAGGATGCGATTGGCACTTTGGCCACGAACGCGCAAAATAAAATCATAGCGCCAGAACCCCTCCTCCAAGGGAGAGGAGGAAGGCATTGGCACCGCACCATGACGACCTCCACGACATGAGCGCGGTGTGCGGCCACCACGGCCACGACGACCACGACCACGGCCAACACCTCGCCTAGGAACCATGAGCTGAAGGAGAGGTGAAGAAAGAGGTGAAGCAGCGAGTTGGATAGAAGCGTAGAAGAGAAAGGCCTATTTATAGAACAAAAATCCTCGAAGCACAGAGAAGCCAAGACGACAGCAGCAATTAATTCAAGGACCAAACGACCCAGCCGTCTCGAACTCCAAGACGAAGATGCTTTCCCACGGGAAGCACTGTACGCAGGGCGCGTCAATTCGCGCGCGTTCCCAACGCACGCATGGGAAACTCAACCGGCGCCTGCCGCACGCCACAAACGGCCATCATTATGACCGGTCCTCAAGATGTGACGGTTCACTGGCAGCGCATCACTGACAGCCATCAAACAGAGGCATCACTGTCCCTGACGAACAGCGAAGCAAACCAAACAGCAAGGCATACTCAGTAGCCCATCAAGGCCGAAAAATTCCATCTTTTCAGATCTTTTCCCCAAGGAAGAAAAACATCTTACTCCCATCGGGAGCGTGCACCAATAAGAGTCTCGGGTGCTCCCTCACCTAAAAGCCAACCACGTGCTCGAGTGAACACTCACACCAATAAGAGTCTCGGGTGCTCCCCCACCTACAAGTGAACCACGTGCTCGAGTGAACACTCGCGCCAATGAGAGTCTCGGGTGCTCCGTCAACCCGACGCAAGACAAACAAAACACTCGCCAGGACCATACGGCGCTACGAGTCCCAGGTGCTCCCTCACCTCAGGATCCGAAAACGGCATTCGAGTGATTACTCGCAACCCCCCCCCCCCCGATTGAGCACTCGAAACAAAGCTCCTCGGGTGAATGAGTGAACAACTCGCTTGATGTTCTGTTCCAAGCGGGTGCAATGCTATAAGGCTCCGCGCCTTAAAAACACACATTCCTGGAACACGATACACTGTGCCCAGAAGCCACGCAAGATTAGCGTGTAGGTAAGACCCCGCTGCGAAGTACGGCCGGGCTGGGACTTTCCGAAGAGCGATTTAACTCCCAACCTTTCCCATGCGCAGAGCATGATAGAAAAGTCGGGCGGACGCGCCTTAGGATACACACATTACTGGCGGCAAATGAACACCGTAAGACCTGAAGCGGCCAGACTTTTGCTCGACACCAGTGCTCCAAGCTTACGTCGAGGGACGTGGGTTTGATTGGGCTACTATGGTATTTTCCCTAGTGCAATTCACCAAGGCTCGACCCGTCGACTCCTTGGGACCTTTCAGCTTAGTATCCCTCGAAACAGGTTTTGTCATGGCCACCAGACTGCCAGCGACCCGCGGATGAACCGTGCATACCAATGAATGACAAATGAATGTACTCGAGTCCCTGCGCGACTCTTCGAGTCCCCCAGGCACTCGGGGGCTACTGACGAGGGGGTGAACCCACGACTCCTACGGATGAGCCCACCTGGTGTCCATGAAAGCAGAAGGCCCATGAAGATACGGCCTCAGCCCGCTAGTTGGTACCGACGTAGGAGTCTGCAACTCGCAAGGAAGGTGCGAAGACCTGCCGTACGAAGCAAGCTAGGGATAGGAAAGCATACTTGTACACATAGAGGGACTCCCCGAGACCTAGCCCGGTATATAAGGGCTAGGAGGGGTGACGCCTGAGACATCGAATCCTACCTGTAACCCTAGCCTTGAGCGCTCCAGCCTTGATTTCCACTGTAATCACATCTCCCCAATCAATAATATCGAGCAGGAGCGAGCCTCCCTGTTTGCCGACGAGCTATTGTCCAACCTGCGCCTCTCATGACTAACCCAGGGTCCCTGACCATGGGATTTTCCGGGGCTGATCCCCAACACTATGTTAATCTAGGGTGATCCCATGATATTTCCCCTTCCTCTATGTATTGGATTTATGTACTCACTTGATCTTATCTAGTATAATTCCTGAGACCATGGTGACAGCGGTCTATTGGACATGGATTAGAAGAATATTTTCATCAGTGATTTCCTCTTTTGCGTGTTGATTTAAGATTGAGAGTCTCTTGGTGCTTGTCTTTGACTATCCTTGAGATACATTGTGGTGATTGTGGTACTCTCTTTGGATGGCCGCGGTGACATTGGGAAGTCCATAGATTGAGAACTACGAACTTTGAGGTGTGCTTTTGTAGCCCTACATAATTCTCGTCCTCTCTTGACCACAAAGGAATGACCTCCGAGTGCGTCTCCATTGCATGTTTTATGGGAAATATCATGTGATTAGACTATGTTAATGTTGTTGGGAGTTGCCACTAGTGGAAGTATGAAGCCTAGGCATTTTTTCCACCATTGTTACACCGTTTGTGCTCACTTTTGTCACATGTTTGCTTGCTGCACTTTTTATTACAGATTTATATTACCTTGCTTTGCCACACCTATCACCCATATTTTACCATCTCTTCGCCGAACTAGTGCACCTATACAACTCCTAGTTGTATTAGGTGTGTTGGGGACACAAGAGACTTTTTGTATCTTAATTGCAGGGTTGCTTGAGAGATACCATCTTCAACCTCTACTTCCCTGACTTCGATAAACCTTAGGTCATCCACTTGAGGGAAATTTCTACTGTCCTACAAACCTCTGCGCTTGGAGGCCCAACAGAGTATACAAGAATAGAAGCGTGCGTAGACATCACGGGTGCAAACCAGCCGAATGCTCTACCCCGGCAGCAGAGGCAAGCATCCTCGCGGCATGGAAGTTTGCACCGCAGTTGGAGGAATCAAGGGGCTGCGGGAGGCAGTCAGAGGGATGAGCCAGCAGTCAATAGCAGGCACAATGAGCAACCGTCGGCGTCAGTCCGGCCGTCAATGAGTCAGCGTCTAGGTCCCCGAGCAATCGCGGACAATGATGCAATGCACCGAATCGAGCAGTTGCAGCAGGATAAGCAACCAGAAGACGATGTACCAGCGGGTCCAGCATGCTTTGAAGACCTCCCGGTTGCACTCCGCCGCCGCCACCGCCGCTGCTTCTCCTCCGCCTTCATTGGTGAACACGGATCTAGGCTTCCGCCGTCGCCGCCGTCTTCATCGTCGTCTTGATCCTCCTCTCCCACCACGGAGTCCGACGCCTCCATGGAAGACGACACGCTCGCTCGCCTGGGGTATGGGCGCAAGCTCGGGGCCGGGGACGCGACAGTCGAGGTCCGCCGGGATCTTGCGTGACCAGCGGAGGAGAGCGATGTGCATCTCATTGGCGATGGAGCCCTTCCACGAGCCCTTCTGAGAAGCGGCGGCGGCGTCGTCCTCCCCCATGGAGGCGTCGGACTCCGTGGTGGACTCCAAAACGTATCTATAATATCGGCTTTCTCCATGCATGTTTTGTGTGATATTGCTATGATCTAGATACACTTTCATACACTTTTGATCATATTTGGACTAACCTATTAACTCAGTGCACCATAGTGCCAGTTCCTGTTTTCTGCTGTTTTTCTATTTCAGTTTTCCCCCATATAAAAAATGCTCCAAATATTCGGGAAAAATCAGATAAAAAATCTGCGCAGAAGAACCTTCCAGATGAACCTAGGTGGGGCCAGAGGGCCACCACCAGGGGCCCAGGCGCCCTGGTGGCGCGCCCTACGGGCTGGCCGCGCCAGGGGGGGGGGCGCCTGGACCCCTGGTGGCCCCCCTGGCTGCCCCCTTCGCCTATATATATTCTCCGTGACAAGAAACCCTCAGGAGAGGAACCCTATTTCGCAAACTCGCCTCTGTTCCTCCGCCGCCGCGCTTCCGAGATCGGGAGCACCAGCAGACCTCTTCCCGGCACCCTACCGGAGGGAGGGCCGACCTCCGGGAGTCTCCTCTCCACCATGGATGGACCATGGGTCCGTGATCATTAGCTATGTGATGTTCTCCTCCCCTCTTTGTTCTTCATGGTCTAGACCTCGTGAGCTGCCCTACATGATCGAGGCACTTTTGTAATCTTTCTGCTGTTGCTATGCTGAGTTTGATGGGATCTGATGGATTATGAGATTATGTTCAGATTGTGATTGAGTAATATATTTGGTTCTTATCTCTTATATTTTTGTTCTTATGTAATTCTTGCATGTTCTCCGTTGCCGTTTATTGCTTTGGCCAAGTAGTAGGTAGTAACCCCAAGAGGGAACGTTATGCTCGATTGTGGGTTCATGCCCCCTGATGACACGCTTGAGTGACAGAAACATGAGTCTAGGGGATGTGCTGTTGCCACAAGGGGGAAAACAACGGTGCTTGTAACCGCGCTTGCAAGGATTGTTTACTTTACACAAAGTTCTTTTTATTGCAGTTGTCTGTTGCTTTGGGTTTACACTTTGGGTGGGGCTCGCAACTTAATACCAGCGAGATGTTCTGGATAGATATCTCAAGGTGGATGATTAGTAGTAGATGCAGTTGGATTTCGGTCTACTTATTTTTGCGTTCTGCCCATGCTTTTGAGCCTCTTCCTTTCTTTTGTAGCATAGTTAGCATTGCGGTGCGTTCATAATCCTGTCAATTGCCCTTCTGTAATCTGTTCACCTCGCATAGCAGTTTTATCGTCTTTTTGGAGAGAGACATCACTAGTGAACATCACGTATCCCGGTCCATATCTTCATCACAGTTTCCACGCTCATTTACTTTTCTAATTTTACTTTCAGTTGCTATCATTATCCCTTGTGTTTGATCCTTTGTAAACAACAAGAGCGGAGAGATTGACAACCTCTCTGAACTTCGTTGGGAACAAAGTTATTTGTGTCTGTGTGCAGGTCCACGTCAGTTACGCCGCTGACACCTACTTATCATCTTCGGAGTCCTACTGGAGACAAACCTTGGTATCTTTACTGAGGGAAATTTTCTGCTGTGCTACATCACGCCTTCCACTTGGGGTTTACCAACGAAGAGCGAGAAATCACTATCATCACCTCGCTCATCAAGCAAGATTTCTGGCGCCGTTGCCGGGGACTCCGAGTGCTAAGATAGGGGAGTTGCACACTACCCTTTACCTTTTTTTTAGTCTTGTTAGTTTACCTTTCAGTTTTTATCTTTGTGTCCTTTATCAAAAATCAAAAAAAAATATGTCTAGTTCCTTACTTTCCAATCAATGTCTAACTTCTTTGAAACTAGATCTTATTGGCATGGAGGATTCACCGAGGATCAACAAGAATATTACAAGGAATACCGCTTGTCTCAAAAAGGGATACACTTATGGAGACTCATACATCAATCGTATGAGTATGCTAAAAACTTGTGCTCAATATATAATATATCTTTCTGCAGGGATGAATCTTGTTGCTTTATGAGGCACAAACACCTTGCTTTCCAATGTGAGTACAATGAGGATGAAACCTTAGCTTCTTATGCTAAGGGAAATTATGATTTTTATGATGCAGAACAAATAGAAGAATTTGTTGCTTTTAAGGGTGCCTATGAAATTACTTCTTTTCTTGAAAATATTGATGACGCCCCTTACAAATCTGAGAGTCTTGCTATACTTAACTATTGTTTGGAAAATTATGATGCAAATTATTATATTAATGATCATCTTGAGAGAATCTCTCCCCCAGAGGAAGAGACTAATGTTTTGCAGGACTCTATAGAAGAAGAAATTACTGAACCTGAAAGCTCTTTGGATGAAGAAGAGGAGGAGAGTGACGAACAAAAGGAGGAAGAATGGAGCCATCCATCTCTACCTTCTAATGAGAGTAACTCTTTGACTCTTACCTTATATGAGTATTATGATCCTATGGATTCTTTTGAAATATCCCTTTTTGATGAAGTTGATGCCTTCTATGCTTATGGCCTTGATGCCACTATGGATGATGCTTACGGAGATGAACTTGCTATAGTTCCTCATGTTAAGCATGAAATTTTAGCTATCGCACCCACACTTGAGTGTCCTATTATCCTTTTAAAATCTCCAACTCCGGAGAATTTTCCTCTTATCAAAGCTCAATGTGATGGGTTGCATTTATCTTATGATCCTAAAAACCGTGTTGAAAACAATACACGTGTGCTTGTAGGTCATAAAAAATATGATTTATATGATATTTATATTCTTGATGTTGTTCATGATATTACTGAAAATTACTTTGAGAGAGGAAAGTTTGGGTATAGAAACTTCCATGTGACAAAAGCACCTCTCTCTAAACTGAAACTTTCGAAGTTGTTCTTGTTCCACCTTCCTATGCATGTCACTTTGTGCTTCTTTGATTTATTTTCTTACAAGATTCCTATGCATAGGAAGTGGGTTAGGCTTAAATGTGTTTCATATTTTCTTCTTGATGCTCTCTTTTGCTTCAAATTCTTATTCTTATGAGAGCACCTTTTATAATCTTTAAGCCTAGCTAATGGCTCTAAAGAAGCGCTTTCGGGAGGCAGCCCACAACGAATTAGGTTTCTTTTTGCTTTTTTTGTGTCTTGATGTTTTTTACTACTGTAGCAACATCATTGTATCTTTATTTTTCAGCTTTGTGCCAAGTTATAGCCTCTTATGATAAGGGAAGCAAAAGTTGTGACATGTTGTCCAGAAAACAGATTCTGTCCCTTGACAGAAAAATTCGAGTAAAATCACCAGGTCATATTTTTGATCTGAATTTTTTTGACAGCATGCTCTATACAATTGTGAAACTTACGTATGGTCTGAGTTTTTTTATTTGAGTTGCAGAAGTGCCCCAAAAAAATTCTCTACTACCTGCTATTCTGTTTTTCACAGATTCTGCCACGTTTTGCCTCTCTTCACTTTTGCAAACCTTAAGCTTGCTTTTTCTTTGCAAAAACTTTTTGGCACTCTTGAGAAACAGTATCTCTTCAATAATATCTTTATATACAGTGGGGAAAAATTATTTTATTAAGGGTACTAACCTCTCTAATCAGCTTATGATGAGTTATGTATGAAGAGAGTTTTCAAGTGTGCGATGGAAGATGATGAAAGAAGATCCAGGAGTGTCAAGCGCTCAAGCTTGGGGATGCCCCCATGCATCCCCAATAAATATTCAAGGAGACTCAAGCGTCTAAGCTTGGGGATGCCCCCGTGCATCCCCTTCTCCATCAACAATCATCAGTTCGTCCTTCGTCTCACTATATTTTTATCACTTCATGCGTTATGTGCTATGCTTGGAGCGTCTCGCTCTTAGGTTTTATTTTTAGTTTTCTTTAGTTTTGCTTGCCGGTCATAACAAGTTAGACCCCATCTTGCTTTGTGGTGGAGAGAAACACGCTCCACTATAATCTAGAACACATCATAGGATTTTTCCTGCCTATCTTTTGCTGTTGTGTGTTCTTTATCTTTTCGTAGTTGCTGCCATGTTTAGTTTTAGTCTTAGTTTGTATTTAGCAAGAGCCTTGGATTTTGTTTAGTTTGTTGCTGGAACTCTCTTTAGTTTTCATGTTTATCTTGTTAAGAGAGTTGGTTGTTGCACTGAGTTGTGTTTTGTCTTGAAAATAGGTAATTGAGGTTGCTATTTAATTCTAGTGTAACTTGCAATAGTTTTGAGGTATTGATGTGAGTAATGTCTGAACTTTTGGTGTCAAGAGCTCTAGCCTATTAGTGATAGGTGTCGTATTTTGGGCAATCCGTGTGTATTTTAAAAACCTACAAAAACTAGTTGAGAACTCTAAACTACTAGATGGATCACTAATCTTTGGAGGGATCGAATATTAGAGTACACTCACGTACCATGAGTCGAGGATGCGCAAGGATAACCAAACCCCCATACACTCCTCCTCGGGGTAATTGTCTCTTTGTGAACCTCCTTATTAGATTGAGAGTTACCAATAATAAGTGCATGAGTTCTTCGGACTAATGTAAGTATTGAAAGTTGACACTTCCACCTTCCCATATTTTGCTAGCCTCTCCCGTGCCGTGCATTGCCTTCTTCTCACTCCGAGAGTTGGTGTCCACCTTCGCCGGTACATCCAAACCCTTGGCACGATATGCTCTGTCATCATAAGCCTCTTTATATCTTTCCTCAAAACAGCAACCATACCTACCTATCAAGGCATTTCCATAGCCTTTCTGAGATATATTGCCATGCAACATCCACCTCTTCATGACTTGATCTTCATGTCATACATGTTCCTGCTACACTGGCAACGACATACATTACATACATCATGATAGCTACATCTTCTTTATGATTTCGAGTACCTTGTAAAGTGTGAAAGATCTCCTTTACCTTCTTGTAAAATAGAGTGTTTCCCTTAAGTGAGGAAAAGATCCCAAAGTGGACACAATAAAAGATCCCAAAGAGGACAAATGAGAGTTAGATAGAAAGAGCCATTGAGGCCACAAAAAAATACAAAAAAATAGAAAAAAGAGAAAAATAAATAAAAAGAGAGAAAGGGGCAACACTACTATCCTTTTGAGAGATCCACACTAGTACTCCCTTTATATCCTTGTACTCCATAGAGATGATCATTATGCATATAGCTATGTGGGGACCTTCACACTATAGAACTTGGCTTGCATATTCCAAGGATGAGCCTCCTCAAACGATCTCTAGGTCTTCATGAGCGAGCAAGTTAGATGCACCCCCACTAGTTCCATTGGAGAGCTTCTTAGCTCATATGTGCATCCGTTGCATGGCAATCCCTACTCCTCACATCATATCTATCATTTGGCATCTCTTGCCTATGATTGTCCTCATTGATGTGAGCCTTTCTCATTCTTTTTTGTCTTCCTCCTCCTCCTCCGTACTTCTCTCTTTGCCATTCTAAGTGTAAACTCTCGTGCTTACGCTCATCCATTGCATGAGTGCTCAAAATATTGAAAAAGGAGTGGATCAAGTTGACTTGTACCTGGCTAGTGGTCTGGGGACGAGTCAAGATAAGATTCCAGAAAAAGACCAAGTGTGAAACTTTAGTAGATTGAGTTCTCAACGAATACATATTTTTTCTCGTATTCCCTATCCCACTTCTTGCATGCAAACACCATTTGGAGACATTCGAGTCACGGACAGCGAGAGCTCTTGCACCTAATGTTCTTTTGTTACTTGTTTCAATGCTAATATAGACTCTTGCATGTTATGACTTGAATTGAATCTCTAACCTTGATTGCTTTACTTTTCAAAGTTCTTATATGGTTTCTAGCATGTCACCACAGAAATTATGCTGTTATCATTTACCTACTCGAGGACGAGCAGGAATTAAGCTTGGGGTTGTTGATACGTCCAAAACGTATCTATAATTTCTGCTTGCTCCATGCATGTTTTGTGTGATATTGCTATGATCTAGATACACTTTCATACACTTTTGATCATATTTGGACTAACCTATTAACTCAGTGCACCACAGTGCCAGTTCCTGTTTTCTGCTGTTTTTCTATTTCAGTTTTCCCCCATATAAAAAGTGCTCCAAAAATTCGGGAAAAATCAGATAAAAAATCAGCATAGAAGAACCTTCCAGATGAACCTAGGTGGAGCCAGAGGGCGACCACCAGGGGCCAAGGCGCCCTGGTGGCGTGCCCTAGGGGCTGGCCGCGCCAGGGGGGCGCCTGGACCCCTGGTGGCCCCCCTGGATGCCCTCCTTCGCCTATATATTCTCCGTGACGAGAAACCCTTAGGAGAGGAACCCTTTTTCGCGATCTCGCCTCTGTTCCGCCGCCGCCGCGCTTCCGAGATCGGGAGCACCAGCATACCTCTTCCCGGCACCCCGCCGGAGGGAGGGCCGACCTCCGGGAGTCTCCTCTCCACCATGGATGCTTCCCGGATGTGCCGTGAGTAGTTTCCTTTGGACCATGGGTCCGTGATCAGTAGCTATGTGATGTTCTCCTCCCCTCTTTGTTCTTCATGGTTTAGACCTGTGAGCTGCCCTAGGCTTCATACTTTCACTAGTGGCAACTCCCAACAACATTAACATAGTCTAATCACATGATATTTCCCATAAAACATGCAATGGAGACGCACTCGGAGGTCATTCCTTTGTGGTCAAGAGAGGACGAGAATTATGTAGGGCTACAAAAGCACACCTCAAAGTTCGTAGTTCTCAATCTATGGATTTCCCAATGTCACCGCGGCCATCCAAAGAGAGTACCACAATCACCACAACATATCTCAAGGATAGTCAAAGACAAGCACCAAGAGACTCTCAATCTTCAATCAATTCACAAAAGAGGAAATCACTCATGAAAATATTCTTCTAACCCATGTCCAATAGACCGCTGTCACCATGGTCTCGGGGATTATACTAGATAAGATCAAGTGAGTACATCAATCCAATACATAGAGGAAGGGGAAATATCTTGGGATCACCCTAGATTAACATAGCCTATGATCACAACGAAGAACACATCATGGGAGAGAGAATTGACCACATAGCTACTGGTAGAAACCTCGGCCCCGAGGAGGAACTACTCCCGCATCATGGAGGGAGGAAGCAACAAAATTATAGATGGGCTATTGAAAGAATTACAAATGCATCACAATGCTAACTATGACACAAAGAGCACAAGGTTCAAATCATATAGAAATTACATCAAGGTAAGTAGACCGTTATCCAGCTGCATCTACTACTAAAAAGTCCACTTTGAGACCCCTATCCAGAGTATCTCGCTGGTATTAAGTTGCTAGGAAACAGACTCATGCTAAACTCAGTACATAATGTAAGCAACATCTATGAGAAAAAGTAGCCACAAACACCACTATTTTACCCTTAGTAACAACATCCCATTCCCCGCCTTAGACATTTTTGTCACTCGTTCCCAGACGCAAGGAGGCATGAACCCACTGTCGAGCACAATGCTCCCTCTTGAAGTTATTAAACACTACTTGGCCAAATTAATAAAATATAAAGGAGACCATGCAAGAACACTCAAAGAATATATCCAAAAGATATCAAATATATAGCCTGAACAATATGTTAATGCTATAATTGTATTGAGCGAAAACATTAAAACATGTGTAGTATATAAACAACCAGGTCCCTAGTTAACTCTGGTATACTAGTTCATTGTGCAATTGATGATCAAGGTTTCTTGATCATGGAGACACATGCGCCCGTTGACAATGGAGTCATGTCATTAGGAGAATGATATGATGGACGCATACCCAAATCAAAGTATTGTTGTGGGATCCAGTCACATAGGTCAACATTGTGATAACTCCATAACGTAGTAACCCGATCCTTAGACCGTGAAGATCATATGTAATCACTATCTTCGGAGGATGCTTAGATTGTATCAACCATTACATCATAATAGGGTAACCATAAAGGTGCAATTCAGGTATTCTGAAGGAATATGTAGAGGAGTATGGATCAGAGCGGAATTTGTCCATCCGAGTGACGGATAGGTACTCTGGGCCCACTCGGTGATATTGCAACATACAACTTGCAAGCATGTGACTAAGTCACTAATGTCTACGCACGCTTCTATTCTTGTAGACTATGTTGGGCCTCCAAGCGCAGAGGTTTGTAGGACAACAGAAATTCCCCTCAAGTGGATGACCTAAGGTTTATCGAACTCAGGGATGTAGAGGTTGAAGATGGTCTCTCTCAAGCAACCCTGCAATTAATATACAAGAAGTCTCTTGTGTCCCCAACACACCTAATACAATGGTAAATAAGGATGGCAATGTGTAGGCTATGGGTAGGGTAGAGCAATACCATACACATACCCATATATTTCATGGGTACAAAAATCTACCCATACCGTTACCCGTGGGTATGGAATTTTACCCACACCCATACCCATCAGGTACCCATTGGGTAGATCAAATAGTACAATTTTTTTTCATGTTTTTACATTCATTGGTAGCATATTTGCAAGAAAATAATTTCAACTCAATAGCAGTTAGATGAGTACATGAAAATTATCTATATAGACTATAGATACCAACTTAGTAGATGAAATAGTGTATGGTATATATACGCATTGGATTGATCAAATAGTACAGCGACATACATGGGTAGGGTATGTGTATACCCGTGCCCTACCCACGACTAAATGGTTAGGGTATGGGTACTACCCATGGGTATAAAAATGTACCCATACCCTGCCCAAGCGTGTAGGGTACCCGTACCCATGGGTAAAATTGCCATCCTTAATGGTAAATTGTATAGGTGCACAAGTTCGTCGAAGAGATGGTAAAATATGAGTGATAGGTGTGGCAAAGAAAGGTAATATAAATCTATAATAAAAAGTGCAGCAAGAAAACATGTGACAAAAGTGAGCACAAACGGTGTAACAATGGTGGAAACAATGCCTAGGCTTCATACTTTCACTAGTGGCAACTCCCAACAACATTAACATAATCTAATCACATGATATTTCCCATAAAACATGCAATGGAGACGCACTCGGAGGTCATTCCTTTGTGGTCAAGAGAGGACGAGAATTATGTAGGGCTACAAAAGCACACCTCAAAGTTCGTAGTTCTAAATCTATGGATTTCCCAATGACCCCGCGGCCATCCAAAGAGAGTACCACAATCACCACAACATATCTCAAGGATAGTCAAAGACAAGCACCAAGAGACACTCAATCTTCAATCAATTCACAAAAGAGGAAATCACTCATGAAAATATTCTTCTAACCCATGTCCAATAGACCGCTGTCACCATGGTCTCGGGGATTATACTAGATAAGATCAAGTGAGTACATCAATCCAATACATAGAGGAAGGGGAAATATCTTGGGATCACCCTAGATTAACATAGCCTATGATCACAACGAAGAACACATCATGGGAGAGAGAATTGACCACATAGCTACTGGTAGAAACCTCGGCCCCGAGGAGGAACTACTCCCGCATCATGGTGGGAGGAAGAAACATTGATGGAGATGAATTCGGGGCACTTCCCCGTCCTGGCAGGGTGCCGACACAGGAATTCTGGTCCCCCAAAGCTTGTTGGCGATGGCGGCGGAGATCGGAATTGCTTCTGGAGAAAAGGGTTCGAGAATCAGGGTTTACGCGATGGGAGAATAAATAGGAGCCAAAGGGGGCAGCCAGGGGGCCACCAGGGAGTCCATGCGTCCTCCCAGCGCGGCCCCACCCTAGGCCGCGCCACCTGGCCGCCTTTCGGGGGAATGACCCCTGGGTAGGGTCACCCAGGGGAAAAAATTCGACAAGCAAAGATCACCGACCTGAAGGTCGCTGATCTAATCAAGGCCGAGCTGATCAAGACTAAGCAAGAAGTGGGCCGAGCTATCCAGTTCGGAGGCCGATTGCCCGAGAGAGAGTGCAATCGGCCTCACCAGGGAACACTCGGCCGGAGTAAACATAGCAACCTCCAAGCAGAATCCCAGGTCGGACACCTGGTATAAGTGCATTCAATGCGCAATCCCTGAAGATCGGGACTATCAGAGGCGTGCGGTCTCCTCCAGCACCGATCACGCGGACAGGCCGACAGGCCTAAGTCTCTAGCTTCGCTGTTCATTATCAAGGTCTACAGAGTAGCGGCATGGTGAGCCGCAAGTCTACGTCGGATCATCCGGGAGAACACGATGTGAGGACCCTAGCTTGTCTGAGGCTGACAACCGGGCCCTCCCCTTCGTACATTTAAATTTATACCCCGGGCTCGGCCTATAAGAGCCCCGGGTACCCCTCCTGCGTGAGGGACGACGGAGCACTTATTGCAACTTCACTCACCATAGAGAGAGCAAGGAGAGAGCTGTGCTTAGAGGCCTCTTCTCCTTCATATCAAACAACTCAGAGCATTCATTGTAGCCAGAGTTATTTCATATAGATAGCTCGGCAGGACTAGGGGTGTTATCTCTACGGAGAGCCCCAAACCTGGGTACATCGTGGTGTCTCACCGTGTGTTCCCATTCTCGATTCCGGCACCAACGACACTAACCTTGGTTTGTCCCCCTCTTTAGCCATCCCCATGGCATCTGCCGTTACATCTCGACGACACCGCCTATACTCCTGGTGGGTCCCCTCTGCCCCCCCTTCGGGCGTCTGGAAGCTTCTGGTACGCTGATTTTTTTATATATTTTTCTCGGAATTTTTCTAGCACTTTAAGTAATGGGAAAACCTGTAATACAAAAACAGCAGAAAACAGAAACTGGCACCCGAGTGCACTGAGTTAATAGGTTATTACAAATATGATCAAAAGTGTATGAAAGTGTATGTAAAACATAGCAATATCACACAAAACATGCATGGAGCAAGCAGAAATTATAGATACGTTTGGGACGTACAACATCCCCAAGCTTAATTCATGCTCGTCCTCGAGTAGGTAAATAATAACAAACATAATTTCTGTGGTGACATGATACCAACCATATAAGAACTTCTAATAAAGCAATCAAGGTATGTAATTCAATTCAAGTCATAACAGGAAAGAGTCTATATTGGCATTGAAACAAGCAACATAAGAACATTAAGGTGCAAGAGCTCTCGCTGTCCGTGACTCGAATGTCTCCAAATGGTGTTTGCGTGCAAGAAGTGGGGCATGGGAATACGAGAGAAAAACATAATATATTTTTGGTTGAGAACTCAGTCTACTAAAGTTTCACACTTAGTATTCTTTGGAATCTTATCTTGACTAGTCCCTAGACCACTAGCCAGGTACAAGTCAATTTTATCCACTCCCTTTCGATATTTTGAGCACTCATGCAATGGATGAGCGTAAGCACGAGAGTTGACACTTAGGATGGCAAAGAGAAAGATGGTGGAGGATGAAGACAAAAAGGTGTGAAAGGCTCACATCAATGAGGACAATCATAGACAAGAGAAAGACAAATGATAGATATGATGTGAGGAGTAGGGATTGCCATGAAACGGATGCACATACAAGCTAGAAATTCTCTCCAATGGAACTAGTGGGGGTGCATCCAACTTTCTCGCTCAAGAAGACCTAGAGCTCCTTTGAGGAAGCTCATCCTTGGAATATACAAGACAAGTTATATAGTGTGAAGGTCCCCACATAGCTATATGCATATATGATCATCCCTATGGAGTACAAGGTATAGAGGGAGTACGAGTGTGTACCTTTCAAAAGGAATAGTAGTGTTGCACCCTTCTCTCTTTTTATTTCCTTTTCTCTTTTTTTGTATTTTTTTGTATTTTTGGTGGCCTCAATGGCTCTTGCTATTTAACTCTCATTTTTCCTCTTTGGGATCTTTTAAATTTGTCCTCTTTGGGATCTTTTCCTCACTTAAGGGAAACACTCTATTTTACAAGAAGTATAGGAGATCTTTCACACTTTACAAGGTACTCAACATACAGAAGATGTAGCTATCATGATGTATGCAAATGTATGCCTCTATCAGTGTAGCAGGAACATGTATGACATGAAGATCAAGTCATGAGAAGGTGGATGTTGCATGTCAATATATCTCGGAAAGGCTATGGAAATGCCTTGATAGCTAGGTTTGGTGGTTTTCTTGAGGAAAGATATAAGGAGGTTTATGATGACAGAGTGTATCATGCCAAGGGTTTGGATGAACCGGCGAGGTGGACGCCAACTCTCGGAGTGAGAAGAGGGCAATGCGCGGTACCGAAGAGGCTAGCAAATATGAGGTGGTGGAAGTGTCAACTTTCAATACTTACATTAGTCTGAAGAACTCATGCACTTATTATCGGTAACTCTCAATCTAATCAGGAGGTTCACAAAGAGACAAGTACCCCGAGGAGGAGTGTATGGGGGTTTGGTTATCCTTGCGCATCCTCGACTCGTGGTACATGAGTGTACTCTAATATCCGATCCCTCCAAAGATTAGTGATCCATCTAGTAGCTAGATTTCTCAACTAGTTTTTGTAGTTTTTTGAAAATGAACACGGATTGCCCAAAATATGACATCTTTCACTAATAGGCTAGAGCTCTTGACAGCAAAAGTTCAAACATTACTCACAACAATACCTCAAAACTATTGCAAGTTACTACTACAATTAAATAGCAACCTCAATTACCTACTTGAAGTCAAGACACAACCCAGTGCAACAACCAACTCTCTTAACAAGATAAACATGAAAACTAAAGAGACTTCTAGCAACAAACTAAACTAAATCTCTTGAAAAAGATAAATATGAAAACTAAGAGCTAAACATGACAACATCTAAGAAAAGATAAATAACACACAACAAAAGAAAGATAAGCATGAAAATCCTATGATGTGTTCTAGTTTGAAGTGGAGCGTGTTTCTCTCCCACACAAAGAAAGATGGGTTCTAACTCGTTATGAACAGCAAACAAAGCTAAAGAAAACTAAAAAAATAAACTAAAGAGTGAGACGCTCCAAGCATAACACATAACCAATGAAGTGATAAAAATATAGTGAGACAAAGGACGAACTGATGATTGTTGATGGAGAAGGGGATGCACGGGGGCATCCCCAAGCTTAGACGCTTGAGTCTCCTTGAATATTTATTGGGGATGCATGGGGGCATCTGATGACCCTCAACTGTAGGGGATCGTTTGTAGCGTTTTCGATAAATAAGAGTGTCGAACCCAACGAGGAGCAGAAGGTATTGGTAAGTGACTTTGGTAAAGAGATAACTGCAAGAACTGAAAGATAGCTTTTTAGGTGTTTTTGGTATAAACAACAGAAAGTTAAAAGTGAGCAAAGTAAAAAAGAGTTGAGGAGTAACAAGTGGCCCAATCCTTTCGAGCAAAGGAGAGGCCTAGCAACTGAACTTATAAAGGCTAAAAGCGTTCTTGAGGACACACGGGAGAAATAGTCACGTGCTTTCGCCATATTCATTCTCCTAGGTCCTTAATACACAATGCATTCCCCTAGGTCCTTAATAAGGCGAAGTGTTGAGTGTTCGACTCACACAACACCACTAGGAAAATAAAAACACAACTTAAATATCAAACAACACATATTACTTCAACATCATATGACTACTAGCAACTAGACTTCTCCCATATCCTCAGGAACTAAAGTAACTACTCACAAGACATAAAAGAGATCATGATCAGTGGGGATAAATAGATAATAAACAATCTGGACACAATGATATTTCTCCAACAAAACTCAATAGCATTCATCACACCATAGTAATCAACACCGGTAGAGTAGAGAGGATAGATAGCACGGATTACAACACAAGTTGAACTTGTGAGGTGAGATTGGATGAAGATGGAGATGGTGCTGATGTTGGGGTTGATGTTGATGATGATCTCGATGATGCCCGTGACGATGGTGATGACGATGGCGATGATCTCCCCTTCCGGGAGGTGTTATCCCCGGCGGAATCTGCCCGCCGGAGATGTCTTTTCTCCTCTGTTGGTTTCCGCCATGAAGCGGCGATGGAACTCGTGAATCTCCTCCTCTTTGGGGTTTTTGGACGATGTGTGATATATAGACCAAAGGGGGGGAGCCGGGAGTGGCCCCATGGGTCCAGGTGCCCTCCCCACTCGGCCAGAATGGGGGCCGCGCCAGGTGGCCGCCTGGGCACCCTGTGGCCCCCCTCTAGCCCCTCTTTTGCGTGCCTTCATCATCCTTCTGGAAAATACCCCCCGTCGATTTTCAGGTAATTTGGGGGTCTTCTCCTTCAGCAACTCAACGTCCACTTTTTACCGCTGAATCCTGCGTCTCCTGCTCCGGCATTGAAAAGTTGCAAACTGTGTAAATTAAGACAAAACAACATAAGAATAGCATCATATCATGAAATATATCAATGAATAAGAAAGAATTACTATATAAAATAGTGATTAATTTTGGACGTATAATCTCCCCCAAGCTTAGACCTCGCTTATCCCCAAGAGAATACTGAGCTCGGTAAACCTGTCCACAAGTTTAGAGAGTGAATTGTCGATAAATAGAATAAGGACAAGAAGCATCAAGGTTTCTTCATCGAACTTAAGCATCCTCAGCAGCAATCTCAACTCATAAGGTCCTTATGAGAAAGTAATAACAATTATAATCAAAAGTAGGGCTGAGAAAACTCATCAAATTATGGCAAACATATCCTTGGTCAAAGGATAACTAATAACTTTTACTTTTGCTCTTTCACTTTTTAATGAAACAATTTGAAGATTTTTGAAAGAACATGTTATTAGTCATGAAGTGCAAATGCTAACACAAAGTAAGATGTTTGATTGGCAAAAGCTTTCACAAACAACTTACTTATCAAAAAGATAATGTCAACGATGATGTGGCATGTCAAAACTTAATGCAACATTATATGGATGAATCCTCATCAACATCAAGTGTATGTTCTCTTAGAGGAAGGAAGGAAGGAAGTGGGATAACTGACTCAACATAAAAGTAAAGGAAAGGCCTTGTTAAAGGAAAGCAGGGAGAACTCATGTGTTATCCTTAAATCAAACAGAATGAAAAAAAATTGGGGGGGGGGTGCATAGTTTGTCAACGAATGTTAATAGATAGCTCAATTACTTCTCAAGATGGACAAGTTTCGATGAACGACTCCCAAGTGGGGACGATCACATCCCCTTAATCTCCATTGTTTATCACTACCAAAGTTTCTGATTTCTCATAGACCAAGCGTTAAGGAGGGTTTGTTTGTTATATTATCTTTCGAGTTGGGTGCACTCATGCCAGTTCCTCCTCGTATTATGGGTTTGCAGATTAGACATGCAATCCCGGGGCAAAACTTGTCCAACTTAAGAAGATCATGAATTACCTACTACTTCCTCATGAGCTAAACAAGAGGCACAAAACAGAAGATTTTGAACATTTAAGGATAACACATAAATTCTATACTTATAGGAGTGGTAGGAAAATACCACAAATAGGAAGTTATGGTGGACTCATATGGAAGGTATTGGTTTCAGGGTATGGGTGCACAAGCAGAAATCGACTTGGCAAAGACTTTGGCTAGCAAAGGCTTTGAGAGAACAGACAATTGATGCTAACTTAGATGCAAAACATATAAAGAATAAACATTAAGGTAAGCATAACACATCAAGTTGTCTTCCTTGTCAACATAACACTTCAGGCATAATAACATAAAGGTTTTGGCAATGTCGCTACTTGGGAAAACATGCATGTTGTCAAGACCAAAGCTATGTTTGCCAAAATTAAATAAAGTTTTCAAAGCCATACCTGATATAAGGTCAATACACCCCATAAGAATCATCATATAAGGTCGATTGCATGAAGAGAATACTGAGTGCAGCGAAGGAACCAATAGACTTCTCATTAATATTCCAACATAGACGACTCCACACTCACGGATACAAACTCTCCACAGAAGGAGTGATATACCTCAATGCAAACACCTATTTCATATAATAACTTCCCTAGACATGATACGACTCTACTTGACTCTAAATGACTAAGATAAAGATAAAGATACCGGGCCCTCCCCCAAGCTTGGAACAAGCTAAGGAGATGCCATTACCCAAGGAGATTTACTCCTCATTCCTGTTGTTGTTGATTCTTCAGATCCCTGATGACACGACGAAGGGTTCAATTTTCTGATTCCAAGAATTCCACTTGTACTTTCAGTACCTGGAAATCTTCACAGAGTTGATTGGTGATGCGGTAAGCCTCGGAGATGGTGGAGATCGTACGTTGATCTTCAAGTGAAGTGGGAGGCCCTGAAAGGTTAAGAGAAATATCATATTGAGGTTGGACATATACCACCATGATGGGATTCCTTGTTGTTGGGTAGTAATAATCTTGACTTCCTCTCTCACAGAGCGCTCCGTCTCCGCTTGCCTTGCAGCGATTTCTTCTTCCATAGCCCAATCAATGTACTTCCCTTGGTTGAGATCCTGCTGGACTTGACGGAGACGTCGCCCCAAAAAGTCCTCTCCGCTCGAGCCACAAGAAGAAATCTCTAGCAATAGCCCTTTTATCCTGGCAAAAACAGCTCGAGAAGAAAACACACGAAATCGTGAGATATGGTACCGGGACTATCCGGGCAAATATATAGAAAAAAATTCTGCAACAAAAGGAAGGTAACGAGCCAAGGTTGAGTCGGAGACGGGCTCCGGGGTGCCCAGGCGGCCACACGGCACGGCCAGGGGGTAGGCCGCGCCAGGGGGGCGCCTGGGCCCCCTGGAGCTCCTCTCCGGCTCCAATTAGGCTCTGAATTTTCTATATTTTGCAAAAACTCGTAATATGGAACTTTTATGGCGGTTTCACGATGTTTCCTTATCGTAATGCATACCTTTTCTTATTCTACTTCTGCTGGTGTCTGAAATGGGGCTGCAACATATTCTTCATGAGTTGTTGTGTGTATTATATTTGCATCAACGTTGACGGGATCTCCCACCATGTAATGCTTGAGTCTTTGCCCATTCACAACTTGAGGTTTGGTTCCATCAAAATTGTTAATCTTGATTGCACCAGAGCGGTACACTTCTTCAATATGAAATGGTCCTTCCCATCTGCAAAGTAGTTTACCTGGAGAAAACCCGAAACGGGATCTAAAAAATAAAACTTTATCACCAACATTAAATTCACGTTTCAGAATCCTTTTATCTTGCCAATTTTTTACCTTTTCCTTGAACATTTTAGCACTCTCGTAAGCTTCACTTCTCCACATCCCAGAAAGCTTTATGTTCTAATTCTAATGGCAAATGGCAAGCCTTGTCATAGACCATCTTATACGGGGACATGCCCATGGGGTTTTTGTAAGCAGTTCTATACGCCCACAAAGCATCTCCTAACTTCTTTGACCAGTCCTTCCTAGAACTGTTAACTGTCTTTTGCAAGATCAACTTGATCTCTCTATTGGTAAGCTCAACTTGCCCACTAGTTTGAGGTTGGTACGGTGAATCAATTCTATGATTGACATCGTACTTGTCTAGAGCTTTTCTAAAAGCTCCGTGCGTGAAGTGTGATCCTCCATCAGTCATAAGATACCTAGGTACACCAAACCTAGGGAAAGTTACATCTTTGAGCATTTTCAAAGATGTTTTGTGATCAACACTCTCAGTGGGGATTGCTTCGACCCACTTGGTCACATAATCAACAACTAATAAAATGTGAGTGTACTTGTGTGAAGGAGGAAAAGGACCCATAAAATCAAAATCCCAGCAATCAAAAGGCTCAATCACTAGTGAGTAATTCATAGGCATCTCATTCCTCCTACTAGTATTACCAACTCTCTGACACTTATCACAAGATAAAACATAATTTCTAGCATCTTTAAAGATAGTAGGACAATAAAAACCTAATTGGAGAATCTTATGTGCGGTCCTTTCACCGGCGTGATGTCGTCCATAGGGACTATCGTCACATTGCTTGAGAATTTCCTTCTGCTCGTGTTCCGGTATGCATCTTCTCACGATCCCGTCCGGACCTTCTTTGAAAAGATGAGGGTCATCCCAAAAGTAGTGCCTTAAATCATGAAAGAACTTCTTCCTTTGCTGAAATGTTAAACCTAGAGGCAAATACTTTGCAACGATAAAATTAGCATAATCTACAAACCAAGGATCGGAAAGAGATTGTACTTTTACAACAGAAAGTTTTTCATCTGGAAAACTATCGTTGACTGGGATGGGGTCATGAGGTATATCTTCCATCCTTGAAAGATTGTTGGCCACCGGATTGTCTGCTCCTTTTCTATCAACAATCTGTAAATCAAATTCTTGAAGGAGTACCCACCTGATGACTCTTGGTTTGGCATCCTTCTTTGCCATAAGGTACTTAAGAGCAGCATGGTCAATATGAATAATAACTTTTGAATCAACAATATAAGGCCTAAATTTATCACAAGCAAATACTACTACTAATAATTCCTTCTCAGTAGTAGCATAATTCTTTTGAGCACTATCAAGGGTTTTGCTAGCATAATGTATAACATTCAGTTTCTTATCAACCCTTTGTCCTAAAACAGCTCCAACAACAAAATCACTAGCATCACACATAATTTCAAAGGGCAATTTCCAATCAGGTGGTTGTACTATAAGAGCGGTTATCAAAGCTTTCTTAAGAACTTCGAAAGCCTCCTTACAATCTTCATCAAACACAAAAGGAACATCCTTCTGGATAAGATTACTGAGGGGTCTCGAGGTCTTAGAAAAGTCTTTGATAAATCTTCTATAGAAACCAGCATGACCGAGAAAACTACGAATACCTTTAATATCCCTTGGATAGGGCATCCTTTCAATAGCTTCAACCTTCGCCTTGTCCACTTCAATTCCCCTCTCAGAAATCTTGTGACCAAGCACGATCCCTTTGTTAACCATGAAGTGGCATTTCCCCCAGTTTAGAACTAAGTTTGTATCCTCGCATCTCTACAAAACTTTATTAAGATTGTGGAGACAGTGGTCAAAGGAAGTTCCATAAACGGAGAAATTGTCCATGAAGACTTCCACAATCTCCTCACAGAAACCATGAAAAATAGCAGACATACATCCATAAAAAGTAGCAGGTGAATTGCATAAACCAAAAGGCATACGCCTGTAAGCATAAGTACCGTAAGGACACGTGAAAGTGGTCTTCTCTTGATTGGCAGTGTTGACATGAATTTGAGAGAAGCCAGAGTACCCATCAAGATAGCAAAATTGGGTGTTTTTAGACAACCTCTCTAGCCTCTGATCAATAAAGGGAAACGGGTAGTGGTCCTTCCTGGTTGCCTTGTTCAACTTCCTGTAATCAATACACATTCTATATCCAATAACAACTCTTTGAGGTATTAGTTCATTTTTATCATTAGGAACAAGAGTCATACCTCCTTTCTTAGGAACACAATGAATTGGACTTACCCACCTACTATCAACTATAGGATAGATGACACCTGCGGCTAGAAGCTTGAGAATCTCCGTCCTAACCACGTACTTCATCCTCGGGTTCAGCCGTCGTTGATGATCAACCACTGGCTTAGCATCGGGCTCGAGATTGATAGTGTGTTGGCAAATCGATGGACTAATCCCCTTGAGGTCATCAAGGGTATAGCCCAAGGCACCACGGTGTCTGCGAAGTGTCTCCAATAATCGCTCTTCTTCAAATCCTGAAAGGTTAGAATTGATAATAACAGGATATATCTTCTTTTCATCTAAATAGGCATACTTGAGCGTATCGGGCAGTGGTTTGAGGTCAAACACCGGGTCTTCTTTCGGTTGTGCTAGGATTCCTTAAGGCTCAACTAGAAGATTGTGCTTCTGGATAGCAGATTGTCTTGCAAATATTTCGTCTAACTCATTTCTTTCATGCATATGCATATCATTCTCGTGGTCTTCCATATATTGCTGTAAAGGATCATTAGGAGGAATAGCAATAGAAGCAATATTTTCAACAATTTTATCATCACTAAGTAAATCAGTACCACGAGGTTGCTTGAAAAATTTAGAAAAGTTAAATTCATATGGGTCACCATTGAATTCAACAGAAACTTTACCTTTTTTTACAATCTATAATAGCACCACAAGTGCCAAGGAAAGGTCTACCAAAGATAATAGGGCAAAAACTATCTTGCACTGAACCAAGTACGGGAAAGTCGGTAGGATACTTTACCTTTCCGCATAGGACTTCAACATCTCTCACAATTCCAATGGAAGAGATAGTTTCTTTGTTTGCTAGATAAATAGTAACATCGATCTCTTCAAGTTCACAGGGTGAAATCTCACCCATGATCTCCTGATAGAGTGAATAAGGAATAGCGCTAGCACTGGACCCCAGATCACAAATCCCGTAATAGTTGTGATCTCCTATTTTGACAGATACAACTGGTGTACCTGAAATTAGGCTCTTATTCTTGGCTGTGACAATGTTAGTTGAAACAATAACAAAATTTATTTTGGAATCTGAAACATCATTAGTAACTAAATCTTTAACCATCGCAACTTGAGGATCGACCTTGATCAGGTCCTCAGGTTCGTCAGTTCTTCTCCCACTTTTATTTATTATGCCTGTCACAAAAGAGTGCTCCCTCATCCTTGTAGGAAAAGGGGGCTTTTCATAAAAAACTGCAGGCGGAATAGGGTTAGCAACATGAATATCAACAGGTAACTCTTTAAAGGGTTTATAATACTGATCCTTCTTCTCCTTAGAAGAGTCAATGTGAGAGGCAAAGTTCTTACAAAAATCAATCATAAGATGGTAATCAAGACCAATCTTAGAACAAAAGGTATTAAAATAATCAGTTTTCACATAGCTCTCAGCATAATCATGCTCATAATTTATAGTGGGTTCTATACCTTTATCGATTTCCCAGTCTTCAGTATTCTTATGGATCCTCTCGATGAGATCCCACCTTTCTTCGACGCTTCCTGTTTGGAATACCCCGCTAGAGGAGGGATCCAACATCTACTTATCCTGACGAGAAAGCCTTGTATAAAAAATTGTAATTATAATATCTTTGGGGAGTTCATGGATAGGACATTTGAACATTAGGGATTTAAGTCTCCCCCAAGCTTGAGCGATGCTCTCTCCGTCACGAGACCAAAATTTATAGATGTAATTCCTGTCTCGACAAATTTCATGAAGAGGGTAAAACTTTGTATAAAAGAGAGACATAAGCTCTTCCCAATTAAGTAGATGTGAGTTATCGAGGAGCTTATACCAATCTGAAGGTTTGTCTGTAAGTGATATGGAGAATAATTTCTTCATGACGAACTCCAGTGACACACCTGCAAGCTTAAATAATGAGCATAGTTGTGATAAATATAGCAAGTGTTCACCTGGATGTCTATCTCCTGCATAACCATTAGCTAAGACACAATTGATAATACCAGATGGTATTTTATAAGGCACAATTTCAGTAGGGGTAGGAGTGACCACCAAAGTTTTGGGGCGTTTACCCATAAACAATGATCCAAGAATAGAGGTGTCCATAAGGGCAAAAGCAACAACGGCAAAATAAAAACAGAAATATAAAAACTTCCTTACCAGCTTCACTTACTAATAGCGCTACGCTCCCCGACAACGGATCCAGAAAACAATACTTGATGACCCTCAACTGTAGGGGATAGTTTGTAGCGTTTTCGATAAATAAGAGTGTCGAACCCAACGAGGAGCAGAAGGTATTGGTAAGTGACATTGGTAAAGAGATAACTGCAAGAACTGAAAGATAGCTTTTTAGGGGTTTTTGGTATAAACAACAGAAAGGTAAAAGCGAGCAAAGTAAAAAGCACCGAGGAGTAACAAGTGGCCCAATCCTTTCGAGCAAAGGAGAGGCCTAGCAACTGAACTTATAAAGGCTAAAAGCGTTCTTGAGGACACATGGAAGAAATAGTCACGTGCTTTCGCCATATTCCGCATCGGTACTATGTGCTGTGTTGATAAGTGTTGAGTGGGTGGATCTATGCTAGTACACCCTCTAGACTAAGATAAGTGCACTCTTATGATTAAACACCTTGCAAGCATCCGCAAATACAAGATAGTAATTAAGGCAAAAGCCTAACCATAGCAATACGATCGTTGATCCATTGTTCCCTTGTGCAAAAGCGTGTCAACTGGGGTTTAGGTTTCTGTCACTCCGGCAACCCACCGTAAGCATTATATATACACAATGCATTCCCCTAGGTCCTTAATAAGGCGAAGTGTTGAGTGTTCGACTCACACAACACCACTAGGAAAACAACAACACAACTTAAATATCAAACAACACATATTACTTCAACATCATATGACTACTAGCAACTAGACTTCTCCCATGTCCTCAAGAACTAAAGTAACTACTCACAAGAAATAAAAGAGATCATGATCAGTGGGGATAAACAGATAATAAACAATCTGGACACAATGATATTTCTCCAACAAAACTCAATAGCATTCATCACACGATAGTAATCAACACCGGTAGAGTAGAGAGGATAGATAGTACGGATTACAACACAAGTGGAACTTGTGAGGTGAGATTGGATGAAGATGGAGATGGTGCTGATGTTGGGGATGATGTTGATGATGATCTCGATGATGCCCGTGACGATGGTGATGACGATGGCGGTGATCTCCCCTTCCGGGAGGTGTTCTCCCCGGCGGAATCTGCCCACCAGAGATGTCTTTTCTCCTCTGTTGGTTTTCGCCACGAAGCGGCAGCGGAACTCGCAAAACTCCTCCTCTTCAGGGTTTTTGGACGATGTGTGATATATAGGCCAAAGGGGGGAGCCAGGAGTGGCCCCAGGGGTCCAGGCGCCCCCCCGCGCGACCAGGGTGGGGGCCGCGCCAGGTGGCCGCCTGGGCACACTGTGGCCCCCTCTGGCCCCTCTTTTGCAGGCCTTCATCATCCTTCTGGAAAATACCCCCCCCCCCCCCCCCCGTCAATTTTCAGGTAATTTGGGGGTCTTATCCTTCAGCAACTAAGCGTCCACTTTTTACCGCTGAATCCTGCGTCTGCTGCTTCGGCATCGGTAAGTTCCAAACGGTGTAAATTAAGCCAAAACAACATAATAATGGCATCATATCATGAAATATATCAATGAAAAAGAAAGAATTACTATATAAAATAATGATGCATTTTGGACGTATCAGCATCCCCAAGCTTGAGCGTTTGACACTCCCGGATCTTCTTTCATCATCTTCCCTCACACACTTGAAAACACCCTTCATACATAACTCATGATAAGATGATTAGACAGGTTATTACCCTTAATAAAATAATTTGCCTCTACGGGGAATAAATATTTTCTTGAAGGGCTACTGTTTCTCAAGATTGCCAAAAAGTTTTTGCAAAGAAAAAGCTAGCGCAAGAGTTGCAAAAGTAAGGAAAGGCAAAATGTGGCAGAATCTGTGAAAAACAGACTAGCAGGTAGTAAATAAATTTTTTGGGGTACTCCTGCAACTCAAATCAAAAACTCAGAATAGATGCTCGAAAGCCAATTGTATGGAGCACGCTGTAAAAATAATTCAGATCAAAAAGATGATCTGGTGGCTTTAGGCGAATTTTTCCGTCCAAGGACATAATCTGTTTTCTGTACATCATGTCGCAACTTTTGAACTTTCTTGCAATCAGAGGCTAAACTTGGCACAAAGCTTGAAAATAAAGATACAATGATGTTTCTACAGTAGTAACAATCATCAAGACCACTGAAAACTGAAAGTAAAAACTCAAAGTAAATATAACAAGGGTTGTCTCCCTAGAGCTCTTTCTTTGTAGCCATAAAGATAGGCTTAAGATTTTAGTGATGCTCTCGTAGGAATAAGAGTTGAAGAACAAAAGAGAGCATCAAGAAGAAAATACCAAATACATTTAAGTCTAACATGCGTCCTATGCATAGGAATATTGCAATAGAATAATTCATTGAAGCACAAAGCAATAAGCATAGGAATGCAAAACAAGTGGAACTTCAAAAATTTCATCATGGAGAGAGGGAACTTGATATTATTGAAATATCTATAAGCATATGGTCCCCTCTCTTAATAATTTTCAATGGGATTACTATGGACCTCATGCTTCACAATCCTTAAAATTCAATTTTTTTTCCAATGGGATCATGAATAAACTCAACAATATAAGTATCACATAAAGCATTGTTACCATGATCCACATGCATAGAAAATTTATTACTCCCCACATAAGAAATATCCTTCTCATTACTAATAGTGGGAGCAAACTCAACAAAGTAGCTATCACATGAATCATTCTTATCATGATCCACTTGCAAAAATTTATCCTTTATAGCATAAGTGTCACCACAATAATCATCATAGATAGGAGGCAAAGTATCATCAAAATAAATTTCCTCATCAAAACTTGGGGGGCTAAAAAGATCATCTTCATCAAACGTAGCATCCCCAAGCTTATAGCTTTGCATATCATTAGCATCAAAAGTATTCAAAGAAGAAATACTAATAACATTGCTACTAACATGAGTGTTATGCAAATAATAAAGCTCCATAAGCTTTTTGATTTTCTCTTCAAACACTTCACGTCCCAACTCAAGGTAGAGCTCATAAAGCTCTCTCATAATATTTTTGTTGTTTTCCATAAGCCTAACTAGTGAAAATAAAAATAAGAAGCGAAAATATTTAATTGCAAGATCTAAAGATATACCTTCAAACCTTACCCCCCCGGCAACGGCGCCATAAATAGCTTGATGTCTACGCACACTTCTATTCTTGTAGACTATGTTGGGCCTCCAAGCGCAGAGGTTTGTAGGACAACAACAATTTCCCTTAAGTGGATGACCTAAGGTTTATCGAACTCAGGGAAGTAGAGGTTGAAGATGGTCTCTCTCAAGCAACCCTGCAATTAATATACAAGAAGTCTCTTGTGTCTCCAACACACCTAATACAATGGTAAATTGTATAGGTGCACTAGTTCGGCGAAGAGATGGTAAAATATGGGTGATAGGTGTGGCAAAGCAAGGTAATATAAATATGTAATAAAAAGTGCAGCAAGAAAACAAGTGGTAAACGTGAGCACAAAAGGTATTGCAATGGTGGAAACAAGGCCTAGGCTTCATACTTTCACTAGTGGCATTCCCAACAACATTAACATACTCTAATCACATGATATTTACACTAAAACATGCATTGAATACGTACTCGGAGGTCATTCCTTTGTGATCAAGAGAGGACAAGAATTATGTAGGGCTACAAAATCACACCTCAGAGTTCGTAGTTCTCAGCTATGGATTTCCCAATCTCATCGCGGCCATCCAAAGAGAGTACCACAATCACCACAACATAACTCAAGAAGAGTCAAAGACAAGCACCAAGAGACTCTCAATCTTCAATAAATTCACAAAAGAGGAAATCACTCATGAAAATATTCTTCTAACCCATGTCCAATAGACCGCTGTCACCATGGTCTCAGGGATTATACTAGATAAGATCAAGTGAGTACATCAATCCAATACATAGAGGAAGGGGAAATATCATGGGATCACCCTAGATTAACATAGCCTATGATCACAACGAAGATCACATCATGGGAGAGTGAATTGACCACATAGCTACTGGTAGAAACCTCAGCCCCAAGGAGGACTACTCCCGCATCATGGAGGGAGGAAGCAACGTCGATGGAGATGAATCCAGGGGCACTTCCCCGTCCCAGCAGGGTGCCGACACAGGAATTCTGGTCCCCCAAAGCTTGTTGGCGATGGAGGCAGAGATCGGAATTGCTTCTGGAGAAAAGGGTTATGGAATCAGGGTTTTCTCCATGGGAGAATAAATAGGAGCCAAAGGGGGCAGCCAGGGGGCCACCAGGAAGTCCAGGCGGCCTCCCGGCGCGGCCTCAGAATAGGCCGCGTCACCTGACCGCCTAGTCTTCTGGTGGGGCCCCTCTGTCCCCCCTTCGGGCGTCTGGAAGCTTCTGGTACGCTGATTTTTTATATATTTTTCCCGGAATTTTTCTGGCACTTTAAGTAATGTGAAAACCTGAAATACAAAAACAGCAGAAAACAGAAATTGTCACCGGGGTGCACTGAGTTAATAGGTTAGTCCAAATATGATCAAAAGTGTATGAAAGTGTATCTAAAACATAGCAATATCACACAGAACATACATGGAGCAATCATAAATTATAGATACGTTTGGGACGTATCAACACCCCCAGGCTCGTCCTCGAGTAGGTATATGATAACAAGCATAATTTCTGTGGTGACATGCTACCAACCATATAAGAACTTTTAAGTAAAACAATCAAGGTATGTAACTCAATTCAAGTCATAACAGTCAAGAGTCTATATTGGCATTGAAACAAGCAACATAAGAACATTAAGGTGCATGATCTCTCGCTGTCCGTGACTCGAATGTCTCCAAATGGTGTTTGCGTGCAAGAAGTGGGGGATGGGAATACGAGAGAAAAACATAATATTTTTTTGGTTGAGAACTAAATCTACTAAAGTTTAACACTTAGTCTTCTTTGGAATCTTATCTTGACTCCTCCCCAGACCACTAGCCAGGTACAAGTCAATTTGATCCACTCCCTTTTGATATTTTGAGCACTCATGCAATGGATGAGCGTAAGCACGAGAGTTGACACTTAGTATGGCAAAGAGAAAGATGGTGGAGGAGGAAGACAAAAATGTGTGAAAGGCTCACATCAATGAGGACAATCACAGGCGAGAGAAAGCCAAATGATAGATAAGATGTGAGGAGTAGGGATTGCCATGCAATGAAACTAGTGGGGGTGCATCCAACTTGCTCGCTCAATAAGACCTAGAGCTCGTTTGAGGAAGCTCATCCTTGGAATATACAAGCCAAGTTCTATAGTGTGAAGGTCCCCACATAGCTATATGCATATATGATCATCTCTATATAGTACAAGGTATAGAGGGAGTATGAGTGCGGATCTTTCACAAGGAATAATAGTGTTGCCCCTTCTCTCTTTTTATTTATTTTTCTATTTTTTGTAATTTTTTTATTTTTGGTGGCCTCAATGGCTCTTTTCTATTTAACTCTCATTTGTCCTCTTTGTGATCTTGTTGGTGGGTCCCCTCTGCCCCCCCTTCGGGCGTCTGGAAGCTTCTGGTACGCTGATTTTTTTATATATTTTTCTCGGAATTTTTCTAGCACTTTAAGTAATGGGAAAACCTGTAATACAAAAACAGCAGAAAACAGAAACTGGCACCCGGGTGCACTGAGTTAATAGGTTATTACAAATATGATCAAAAGTGTATGAAAGTGTATGTAAAACATAGCAATATCACACAAAACATGCATGGAGCAAGCAGAAATTATAGATACGTTTGGGACGTACAACATCCCCAAGCTTAATTCATGCTCGTCCTCGAGTAGGTAAATAATAACAAACATAATTTCTGTGGTGACATGATACCAACCATATAAGAACTTCTAATAAAGCAATCAAGGTATGTAATTCAATTCAAGTCATAACAGGAAAGAGTCTATATTGGCATTGAAACAAGCAACATAAGAACATTAAGGTGCAAGAGCTCTCGCTGTCCGTGACTCGAATGTCTCCAAATGGTGTTTGCGTGCAAGAAGTGGGGCATGGGAATACGAGAGAAAAACATAATATATTTTTGGTTGAGAACTCAGTCTACTAAAGTTTCACACTTAGTATTCTTTGGAATCTTATCTTGACTAGTCCCTAGACCACTAGCCAGGTACAAGTCAATTTTATCCACTCCCTTTCGATATTTTGAGCACTCATGCAATGGATGAGCGTAAGCACGAGAGTTGACACTTAGGATGGCAAAGAGAAAGATGGTGGAGGATGAAGACAAAAAGGTGTGAAAGGCTCACATCAATGAGGACAATCATAGACAAGAGAAAGACAAATGATAGATATGATGTGAGGAGTAGGGATTGCCATGAAACGGATGCACATACAAGCTAGAAATTCTCTCCAATGGAACTAGTGGGGGTGCATCCAACTTTCTCGCTCAAGAAGACCTAGAGCTCCTTTGAGGAAGCTCATCCTTGGAATATACAAGACAAGTTATATAGTGTGAAGGTCCCCACATAGCTATATGCATATATGATCATCCCTATGGAGTAAAAGGTATAGAGGGAGTACGAGTGTGTACCTTTCAAAAGGAATAGTAGTGTTGCACCCTTCTCTCTTTTTATTTCCTTTTCTCTTTTTTTGTATTTTTTTGTATTTTTGGTGGCCTCAATGGCTCTTGCTATTTAACTCTCATTTTTCCTCTTTGGGATCTTTTAAATTTGTCCTCTTTGGGATCTTTTCCTCACTTAAGGGAAACACTCTATTTTACAAGGTACTCAACATAAAGAAGATGTAGCTATCATGATGTATGCAAATGTATGCCTCTGTCAGTGTAGCAGGAACATGTATGACATGAAGATCAAGTCATGAGAAGGTGGATGTTGGATGGCAATATATCTCGGAAAGTCTATGGAAATGCCTTGATAGGTAGGTATGGTGGTTGTTTTGAGGAAATATATAAGGAGGTTTATGATGACAGAGCGTATCATGCCAAGGGTTTGGATGCACACCGGAAAGGTGAATGTCAACTCTCCGATTGAGAAGAGGGAAATGCGCGGTACCGAAGAGGCTAGCAAATATGAGGTGGTGGAAGTGTCAACTTTCAATACTTACATTAGTCCGAAGAACTCATGCACTTATTATCGGTAATTCTCATTCTAATCAGGAGGTTCACAAAGAGACAAGTACCCCGAGAAGGAGTGTATGGGGGTTTGGTTATCCTTGCGCATCCTCGACTCATGGTACGTGAGTGTACTCTAATATCCGATCCCTCCAAAGATTAGTGATCCATCTAGTAGCTAGAGTTCTCAACTAGTTTTTGTAGTTTTTTGAAAATAAACACGGATTTCCCAAAATACGACGCCTATCACTAATAGGCTAGAGATCTTGACAGCAAAAGTTCAAACATTACTCACAGCAATACCTCAAAACTATTGCAAGTTACTACTACAATTAAATAGCAACCTCAATTACCTACTTAAAGTCAAGACACAACTCAGTGGAACAACCAACTCTCTTAACAAGATAAACATGAAAACTAAAGAGAGTTCCAGCAATGAGCTAAACTAAAACTCTTGAAAAAGATAAACATGAAAACTACGAGTTGAACATGACAGCGGCTAAGAAAAGATAAAGAACACATAACAAAAGAAAGATAAGCATGAAAATCCTATGATGTGTTCTAGTTTGAAGTGGAGCGTGTTTCTCTCCCACACAAAGAAAGCTGGGTTCTAACTTGTTATGAACAGCAAACAAAGCTAAAGAAAACAAATAAAATAAACTAAAGAGCGAGACGCTCCAAGCATAGCACATAACGCATGAAGTGATAAAAATATAGTGAGACGAAGGACGAACTGATTATTGTTGATGGAGAAGGGGATGCACGGGGGCATCCCCAAGCTTAGACGCTTGAGTCTCCTTGAATATTTATTAGGGATGCATGGGGGCATCCCCAAGCCTGAGAGTTTGACACTCACGGATCTTCTTTCATTATCTTCCCTCGCACACTTGAAAACTCCCTTCATACATAACTCATCGTAAATTGATTAGAGAGGTTAGTACCCTTAATAAAATAATTTTCCTCTACTGGAAATAAATATTTTCTTGAAGGGCTACTGTTTCTCAAGATTGCCAAAAAGTTTTTGCAAAGAAAAAGCTAGCGCAAGACTTGCAAAAGTGAGGAAAGGGAAAACGTGGCAGAATCTGTGAAAAATAGACCAGCAGGTAGTAAATTTTTTTTTGCTACTTCTGCAAATCAAATAAAAAAATCAGAGTAGACGCTCGAAAGCCAATTGTATGGAGCACGCTATCAAAAACATTCAGATCAAAAAGATGATCGGGTGGTTTTAGGCGATTTTTTTTCGTCCAAGGACAGAATCTGTTTTCTGGACAGCATGTCGCAACTTTTGAAATTTCTTGCAATCAGAGGCTAAACTTGGCACAAAGCTTGAAAATAAAGATACAATGATGTTTCTACAGTAGTAACAATCATCAAGACCACTAAAAACTGAAAGTAAAAATAACAAGGGTTGTCTCCCTAGAGCTCTTTCTTTATAGCCATAAAGATAGGCTTAAGAATTTAATGATGCTCTCGTAGGAATAGGAGTTCGAGAACAAAAGAGAGCATCAAGAAGCAAATACCAAATACATTTAAGTCTAACATGCTTCCTATGCATAGGAATATTGCAATAGAATAATTCATTGAAGCACAAAGCAATAAGCATAGGAAGGCAAAACAAGTGCAACTTCAAAAATTTCATCATGGAGAGAGGGAACTTGATATTATTGAAATATCTATAAGGATATGTTCCCCTCTCATAATAATTTTCAATGGGATCATGAATAAACTCAACAATATAAGTATCACATAAAGCATTGTTACCATGATCCACATGCATAAAATTTTTATTACTCCCCACATAAGCAAAATCCTTCTCATTAGTAATAGTGGGAGCAAACTCAACAAATTAGCTATGACATGAATCATTTTTATCATGATCCACTTGCAAAAATTTATCCTTTATAACATAAGTGTCATCACAATAATCATCATAGATAGGAGGAAAAGTATCATCAAAATAAATTTCCTCATCAAAACTTGGGGGGCTAAAAACTTCATCTTCATCAAAAGTAGCATCCCCAAGCTAATAGCTTTGCATATCATTAGCATCAAAAGTATTCAAAGAAGACATACTAATAACATTGCTACTAACATGAGTGTTATGCAAATAATAAAGCTCCATAGGCTTTTTGATTTCTCTTCAAACACTTTATGTCCCAACTCAAGGTAGAGCTCATAAAGTTGTCTCATAATATTTTTGTTGTTTTCCATAAGCCTAACTAGTTAAAATAAAAACAAGAAGCGAAAAGATTTAATTGCAAGATCTAAAGATATGCCTTCAAACCTTACCTCCCCGGCAACGGCGCCAGAAATGGCTTGAGGTCTACGCACGCTTCTATTCTTTTAGACTATGTTGGGCCTCCAAGCGCAGATGTTTGTAGGACATCAACAATTTCCCTCAAGTGGATGACCTAAGGTTTATCGAACTCAGGGAAGTAGAGGCTGAAGATGGTCTCTCTCAAGCAACCCTGCAATTAATATACAAGAAGTCTCTTGTGTCTCCAACACACCTAATACAATGGTAAATTGTATAGGTGCATTAGTTCGGCGAAGAGATGGTAAAATATGGGTGATAGGTGTGGAAAAGAAAGGTAATATAAATATGTAATAAAAAGTGCAGCAAGCAAAAAAGTGGTAAACGTGAGAACAAACGGTATTGCAATGGTAGAAACAAGGCCTAGGCTTCATACTTTCACTAGTGGCAACTCCCAACAACTATAACATAGTCTAATCACATGATATTTCCACTAAAACATGCATTGGAGACGTACTAGGAGGTCATTCCTTTGTGATCAAGAGAGGACGAGAATTATGTAGGGCTACAAAAGGACACCTCAGAGTTTGTAGTTCTCATCTATGGATTTCCCAATGTCACCGCGGCCATCCAAAGAGAGTACCACAATCACCACAACATATCTCAAGGATAGTCAAAGACAAGCACCAAGAGACTCTCAATCTTCAATCAATTCACAAAAGAGGAAATCACTCATGAAAATATTCTTCTAACCCATGTCCAATAGATCACTGTCACCATGGTCTCGGGGATTATACTAGATAAGATCAAGTGAGTACATCAATCCAATACATAGAGTAAGGGGGAAATATCATGGGATCACCCTAGATTAACATAGCCTATGACCACAACGAGGATCACATCATGGGAGAGAGAATTGACCACATAGATACTGGTAGAAACCTCAGCCCCGAGGAGAAACTACTCTAGCATCATGGAGGGAGGAAGCAACGTCGATGGAGAAGAATCTGGGGGCACTTCCCCGTCCCGGCAGGGTGCCGACACAGGAATTCGGGTCCCCCAAAGCTTGTTGGCGATGGCGGCAGAGATCGGAATTGCTTCTGGAGAAAAGGGTTCTGGAATCAGGGTTTTCGCGATGGGAGAATAAATAGGAGCCAAAGGGGGCAGCCAGGGGGCCACTAGGGAATCCAAGCGGCCTCCCGGCGCAGCCCCACCCTAGGTCGCTCCACCTGGCCGCCTAGAATCCTGGTGGGGCCCCTCTGCCCCACTTCGGGCGTCTGGTACGCTGATTTTTATATATTTTTCCCGGATTTTTTCTGGCACTTTAAGTAATGGAAAACCCTGAAATACAAAAACAAAAGAAAGCTGAAACTGACACTGGGGTGCACTGAGTTAATAGGTTAGTACAAATATGATCAAAAGTGTATGAAAGTGTATCTAAGACATAGCAATATCACAGAAAACATGCATGGAGCAAGCAGAAATTATAGATACGTTTGGGACATATCAGTCACAGAGATGTAATACCACATGACGAATAAATGTGTTTGTCAGTAACGAGGATGAACTAGGTATAGGATATCGACGATCAAACCTCAGAAAAACAAAGTAATGTAGAATAAAGGGATCAAGACTCAATGTTAAAGGTTCAAACAATGAAGTTAATTCGTGGAAACACAAGGGCCATCATGGAGTGTAACCAGGTCCCAACTTATGGTCATTGATCAGAGAGTGTCTCGATCATGTCTGCAGTTTTCTCGAACCGTAGGGTGTCACGCTTATGGGTATTCGATGCATTTAGGATAGATTCAGGATCACTGGAGAAATAAGAGAGAACACCGGAATTGTTTCGGAGGAGATCAGAAATAGTTCTAGAGATTTTGAATTGTTTTAGTATTTAATTAACGAATTAAATATTAAAAATCTGATTTTAATTAATTAAAAATAAATAAAAAGGCCTCATGGGCCTTATAGGGTCCATTAGGTCTCATTTGGCAAACCTGGATCCATCCGGGATCCCCTTCATTTCCGAGGGTAGAAAATCCCGGTCTCAGGACATCAGGCAAATTTTCCTGGTCTCTTCACCTACGCCCGGTGGGATTTTTCTCCCCTGGGAAAGATTCCCGTCTAACCAAACGAGTCTTTAGGGGAAGGGGGAGCCTTCCCCCTTGGGCCATGCTCCATGGGAAGGAGGTTCCCCCCTTGGCCGGCGCACCCCTCCCCCTTTTGGGATTAGTCCCACATGGGGAGGGGAGGGGGTTTGAACATCTCCTTGTCGTATATAAGGAGGGGAGGTGTGCCCCTTTTGGATCATCCTATTTTGGGACAAGTTTCTCAATTCTCTTTATCTCTTTCTTTCTCCTTCCTTGGCAGGGTTCCCATTGTTTGGAGCCTATACTGGGTTGGGGTTTCTCCACCATACGCACACCGTCACACTGTTGGAATCGGGACATGAGTCCATCTTCTTCCGCTTCTCTCCTGGTTTGGATCCCGGGGTAACATCTCTTACATCGTACGCGAGTGATACTACGAGGTGTTGCACGTGTGATAGTCCTTCATCGTCGGGGAGGTCTTCAGCATGATCAGGAGGTCGTAAGGACCGCAAGTCTATGCCAGCCACGTTCGTAGAACGTTTCTCACTTTCGGTCTTCAAAGGTATGAACACCCATTCCCTCTATTACTTACATCAGCATAGTATAGGTCCTTGGGTTTGGGTGTCGTAGGTAGAAAATTATTGTTTTCTGTACCGAAGCCCCAACATAGTCAGATCATAATCTCATAATCCATCAGATTCTAGCAAAAAAACATAGCAATTACATCAAAGGTGCCTTGATCATGATAGGCAGCTCACAAGGACTAATTCGTGAAGCACAAAGTGGAGAGAAAACCATCTAGCTACTTCCATGGACCCATGGTCCAATGTAGAACTACTCACACATCATCCGGGAGGCAAGCATGGCGAGGAAGAGACCTCCGGGGATGACCTCCCCCCTTTGGTAGGGTGCCGGGACAAAACTCCAGCAACCCCCGATCTGAGAATCACGATGGTGGTGGAACGACGATAGCTTCTATAATAATTCTTTTGCTCCGAAGGTTTTAAGAGTACATGGAATAAATATGCAAAAGATGGGCACCAAGGGCTGGACCCCACCCCAAAAAGGTTGGAGAGCGTGACCTAGCCCTGGTCGTGCCCTCTACTCACCTGGACCAGGGGTGCCCCCCTTTCGAGAGCCCTTCTGGCTCTGGGAGTTTTCTGGAAGATTAGAATTTCTAGAAATTTGCCGAGCATATTGATTTTTCACATTTTTCTGCATTGCACAGACAAAAAAGACATAATCTAGCAAAGAGGTCCTATGCCGTCTGTCTAGCGGACGACAAAGATTTTGCGTGAGGTGACCTAAGCTGATGACGTCACCAATCTTTGTCGTCTATCTCTAGACGACACACGTTGCCGTTAACGGCCCGACGGAGGGGATTGAAATATGTTTGCCATCATGCTCTCTATGCCGTCTGCTTGCCGGTAGGCGGTCGACAAAGAGCCTTGCCGTTCTTTGATTTTGTGTAGACGGCAAAGCACCTCTTTGCCGAAGAAATGGCTGACAAGAGTTGTGCCGTCCGGGGACAGACGGCAAAGCTCTTAGCCGACCGCCAAAGATATGTTTTCCATCCGCCATGGCAGACGACAAACAAGAGAATTCCAGTAGTGAATAGGTTAGTTCCCGAAATGTTTATTAACGGATATGAAAGTGTAGCAGTGTCATGAAACAAGCATGGAGCAAGAAAACACGTATTAGCTGCACATGGAGGGTCATCGTTCGTCTGGTGGATGGTAGGGTCACCCTCGATCAGGGTTGTACCACCATCGCCTCCATCCACAACATCAAGATTGGGTACATGGTGACCTTCAATCTGGTTAGCCCGACATGCTCAAGGTCATCGTCTTCAACCATGATGGCATTGAAGTGGTGACTGGTGAGTGATGACCCACAAGTGTAGGGGATCACAACAGTCTTCGCGGGTAGTATAACCGAATTTATTGATTCAACACAAGGGGAGCCATAGAATATTTATAAGCCTTTGAAGCCGAGTTGCTAGTTCAGTCACACCTAGAAATATATTCACTTCGTACAATTTATTAGTAGAAATGATATGATGGTAGTAGTGGTGTGATGGAAACAACGGTAGGAAGGAAAAAAAGTAACAACAAAGAATAAGAGAAACAAAAGTAAGCTAATAACCAGTAGGATTAAAAAACACTTTAGGCTTAGGGACGGATGAACGGGTGCTGCATGGATAAGATAGTTCATGTAATAAACATAACGCGGGGCACGACACATAGAAAGTAAATGAGCATCCAAGCATATATCAAACATTGAACATGTATCCCAAAGATAGTTGTACGTGCTTTTCATAAGAATTTGAACAACATCTTTTGTCCAACCATCCCGTTACTGCGGTGCCAATCATGGAGCTTATGGTAATTAAGGTACTCCTTTCACAAACTACTAGAACAAAGCATTAACACTACATGGATACATGAACTCCTCAAATTATAGCCCACTCCCTTTGATATCCCAAGCTGTCATCATTAGGGTCGCCGGTTCCAGACTATAATAGGCATACAACTTGTAGATTGGATCAAGAACATGAATATACTCATGAAAATATAACAAGTTTAGATCTGAAAGCATGGCACCTGGGCCCTAGTGTCAAGCATTAAAATCAACAAGATGCAACAAAGATGATATACGACAATAGGGATGCTAGGCAATATGCCTCCAACAATCCAACGAACTATTACATGAACAATCTCATCCAATCCCTACCATCCTTTTTGCCTACATCAGGGAATTACTCACACATGGATTGGGGAAATATGGTTGATTGATGGAGAGATGATCTTGATGACGATGGTGACGATCTTCCCTCACTAGAGGCCGCAAACAACCTCCAGATTAGGTACCCGAGGAATAACAAAGGTGGTGACGGCTCCGCGACGGAAACTGGATATGTGATCTGATGTCGAGAGTTTTCTCCGTACGAGAAAGATATAGGCCAGAGGGGACAAGGGGTGGACCAACTAGATAGGTTGGCCTAGGGACCTTGGCCGCGCCACCTAGCTGCCTGGTCCAGGGGTAAACCCCTCCGGTAGCCCTTCTCTCTCCTGCAGTCTCCTGGTGATTTTTCTGGAATATCTGGAATTTTCTTGGAAATTTTTGAGCAACTTAATTTTTCACCATTTTCTGCACAAAACTAGACATACATGCAACTCTTCTGAAAACAATGTTAGTCCGGGTTAGTTTCAGTAAAATCATGCAAAATAGAGACAAAACAACAGCAAAAGTGTTTGGAAAAAGTAGATACATTTCAGATGTATAAGTGAACAAGTGCGACAAGCCCGATGACGCCTTTGCCGTGAATGTCTAGGAGCACCGAAGTTGTTACCTGTTTAAGTGGCGTACTGATTAGGATCAGAAGTGCTTGTTGTTTGATACGTCCCAAACGTATCTATAATTTCAGCTTGCTCCACGCATGTTTTGTGTGACTTTGCCATGTTTTGCTTGAACTTTCATACACTTTTGAACCTATTTGGACTAACCTATTAACTCAGTGCACCCAGTTGCCAGTTTCTGTTTTCTGCTGTTTTTGTATTTCAGGTTTTCCGGCCATTAAAAGTGCTCCAAAAATTCCGGGAAAAATATATAAAAAATCAGCGCAACAGAAGCTTCCGGAATCACCAAGAGAGGGAAGAGAGGCCACCACCAGGTAGCCAGGAGGGCAGGTGGTACGGCCCCACCCTGGGCCGTGCCAGGGACCCTCCTGACTGCCTCGTGGGTCCCCTCGATGCCCCCCTTCGCCTATATTTACCCCTCGGGGTGGAAACCCCTAATATCGATCTCTTTCTCGCGAACTCCCCTCTGTACCGCCGCCGCCGTTTCAAGATCGGGGCTGCCTGGAGAAGCTGCCCCGGCACCCTGCCGGAAGGAGGAACCCCCTCCGGGAGACCATCCATAGCCATGGACGCCTCCCGGATGTGCCGTGAATAGTCCCCCTTGGACCATGGGTCCGTGACTAGTAGCTATGTGATGAATCTCCCCCCCCCCTTTGTGCTTCCACTTTCGAGTCCTCATGAGCTGCCTCACATGATCGAGGCATCTATGTAATTTTTGATGTTGCTTTGTTGAGTTTGTTGGGATCTGATGGATTATGAGACTATGTTCAGATTGTGATGAGTAATATATTTGGTTCTTCTCTTTTATATTTTGTTCTTGAGTAAATTCTTGCATGTTCTCCGTTGCGGTATTTGCTTTGGCCAAGTATTTTATTTGCAACTCCAAGAGAGAGCGTTATGCTCGATTGTGGGTTCAGCCCCTTGATGTCTAGCTTGAGTGACAGAAACATGAGACTAGGGGATGTGATGTTGCCACCAGGGATAAAACAACGGTGCTTGTACCTGCGGGTGCAAGGATTGTTTACTTTACGCAAAGTTCTTTTAATGCAGTTGTCTGTTGCTTTGAGTTTACACTTTGGGTGGGATTCGCAACTTAATACTAGCGACATGTTCTGGATAGATATCTCAAGGTGGATGATTCGTAGTAGATGCAGATGGATTTCGGTCTACTTACCTTGGCGTACTGCCCATTGCTTTTGAGCTCGGTCCATCTTCACATTATTGTTCACACCCTCAATTTACTTTCAGCTTTTACTTTCCTTTGCACCTTTTATCTCTTGCGTTGATCCTTTGTAAACGACAAGGCCGGAGGAATTGAAAACTCCTCTGTACTCATTGGGAGCAAAGTTATTTGTTGCTGTGTGCAGGTCCACGACAACACCCTAGTCAGGAAGCAATTTCTGGCGACGTTACCACCTACTTGTATCTCCTGAGTCCTACTGGTTCGATAACCTTGGTATCTTCACCGAGGGAAACTTTCTGCTGCACTGCATCTCAAACCTTCCACTTGGGGTAACCAACGAGGGGCGAGAAGCCATCATTGTTTAACAATCATACTATGTTTATTGGCTATCTATTTGTGTGTATGTGCTTAATTTCCACTGCATCTAGTGTGTTGATAATCTCATCACGTTGATAAGGAGGTTACCCCACTATATGAGACACATATAACCAAACACCATACCTTGCGTTTCCACCTAAACAAGTGGGTAAGGAGGTTACCCCACTATAAGGAGGTTACCCCACTATATGAAGGGAGTTTTCAAGTCCGCGATGGAAGATGATGAAAGAAGATCTTGGAGTGTCAAACGCTCAAGATTGGGGATGCCCATGTGCACCCCCAATAAATATTCAAGGAGACTCAAGCGTCTAAGCTTGGGGATGCCCCCGTGCATCCCCTTCTTCATCAACAATTATCAGTTCGTCTCTCGTTGCACTATATTTTTATCACTTCATGCGTTATGTGCTATACTTGGAGCGTCTCGCTCTTTACTTTTCAAGGTTTGTTTTGCTTTCTTTGCTGTAGTAACAAGTTAGACCCCAACTTACTCTTTTGTGTGGGAGAGATTCACGCTCCGCTTGAACTAGAACTCCTCATAGGATTTGCATGCTTATTCTTTTAGTTGTGAGCTGTTCTTTTTCTTTTCTTAGCTGCTGTTCTGTTTAGTTGTAGTGCTTTAGTTTTTCTAGATCTTTTCTTCTATCTTAGGTTGAACTTTCTATAGGTTAAATGTTTTATCTTGTTAGAGAGTTTGCCTGTTGCACTGAGTTCTGTGTCTTGACTGAAAGTAGGTAGTTAAAGTTGTTGTTCTCTTTGTAGTAGTAACTTGCAATAGTTTTGAGGTATTGACTAGAGTAATGTTTGAACTTATGGTGTCAAGAGCTCTTGCCTATTAGTGATAGATGTCATATTTTGGGCAATCCGTGTGTTTTTCTAAAACCAAAAAAACCCTGTTGAGAACTCTAGCTACTAGATGGATCAATAATATCTGGAGGGTTCGAATATTAGAGTACACTCACGTACCATGAGTCGAGGATGCGCAAGGATAACCAAACCCCCATACACTCCTCCTCGGGGTACCTGTCTCTTTGTGAACCTCCTGATTAGATTGAGAGTTACCGATAATAAGTGCATGAGTTCTTCGGACTAATGTGAGTATTCGAAAGTTGACACTTACACCCACCTATACTTTTTCTAGCCTCTTCGGTACCGTGCATTGCCCTTTCTCACCTCGAGAGTTGGCGCATACTTCGCCGGTGCATCCAAACCCTTGGCATGATACGCTCTGTCATCATAAGCCTCCTTATATCTTTTCTCAAAACAGCCACCATACCTACCTACAAGGCATTTCCATAGCCTTTCCGAGATACATTGCCATGCAACATCCACCTTCTCATGATTTGATCTTCATGTCATACATGCTACTTGCTTGATCGATGAGTCGCATGCTAGTTGGGCCTTGCCCTAATCATTGCTACATGACGCGCTAGTATCATTGCATATCCTGCTACCCTGGCGAGGCATACATTTGCATCATGATAGTTACATTTTCTTTATGTGAGTACCTTTGTAAAGTGAGAAAGATCTCCTATATTCTTGTAAAATATAGAGTATTGCCCCTAAAGTGAGGAAAAGATTCCAAAGAGGACAAAATCAAAAGATCCCAAAGAGGACAAATGAGAGTTAAATAGAAAGAGCCATTGAGGCCACCAAAAAATAAAATAAAAAGAGAAAAAGAGAAAAATAAAAAAATAAAAAGAGAGAAGGGGGCATACTACTATTCCTCTTGAGAGATCCACACTAGTACTTCATCTTCTATCCCTTGTACTCCATAGAGATCATCATCATGCATATAGCTATGTGGGGACCCTTCACACTATAGAACTTGGCTTGTATATTCCAATGATGAGCCTCCTCAAACGAGCTCTAGGTCTTCTTGAGAAAGCAAGTTAGATGCACCCCCACTAGTTACCTTGGAGAGATTTTAGCTCACATGTGCATCCGTTGTAAGGAAATCCCTACTCCTCACATCATATCTATCATATGGCCTTCTCTCGCCTATGATTGTCCTCATTGATGTGAGGCTTTCACACCTTTTTGTCTTCCTCCTCCACCTTCTTTCTGTTTCGCCTTTTAGATGTCAACTTTCTTGCTCACGCTCATCCATTGCATGAGTGCTCAAAATATCGAAAGGGAGTGGATCAGTTTGACTTGTACCTGGCTAGTGGTCTGGGGACGAGTCCAGATAAGAATCCAAAGGAGGCCAAGTGTGAAACTTTAGTAGATAGTTGTTCTCAACAACCTTTTTCTCTTTCTTCCCAGTCCCTTGCTTGCACGCAAACACCATTTGGAGACATTCGAGTCACGGACAGCGAGAGATCTTGCACCCTTTGTTCTTTTGTTGCTTGTGTCAATGCTAATATAGACTCTTGCTTGTTAAGACTTGAATTGAATTGCATGCTTTGATTGCTTTACTTAAAAGTCCTTATTTGGTTGTGTGGCATGTCACCACAGAAATTATGCTTGTTATCATTTACCTACTCGAGGACGAGCAGGAATTAAGCTTGGGGATGTTGATACGTCCCAAACATATCTATAATTTCTGCTTGCTCCACGCATGTTTTCTGTGACTTTGCCATGTTTTGCTTGAACTTTCATACACTTTTGAACCTATTTGGACTAACCTATTAACTCAGTGCACCCAGTTGCCAGTTTCTGTTTTCTGCTGTTTTTGTATTTCAGGTTTTCCGGCCATTAAAAGTGCTCCAAAAATTCCGGGAAAAATATATAAAAAATCAGCGCAACAGAAGCTTCCGAAATCACCAAGAGAGGGAAGAGAGGCCACCACCAGGTAGCCAGGAGGGCAGGTGGTACGGCCCCACCCTGGGCCGTGCCAGGGACCCTCCTGACTGCCTCGTGGGTCCCCTCGATGCCCCCCTTCGCCTATATTTACCCCTCGGGGTGGAAACCCCTAATATCGATCTCTTTCTCGCGAACTCCCCTCTGTACCGCCGCCGCCGTTTCAAGATCGGGGCTGCCTGGAGAAGCTGCCCCGGCACCCTGCCGGAAGGAGGAACCCCCTCCGGGAGACCATCCATAGCCATGGACGCCTCCCGGATGTGCCGTGAATAGTCCCCCTTGGACCATGGGTCCGTGACTAGTAGCTATGTGATGAATCTCCCCCCCCCCCCTTTGTGCTTCCACTTTCGAGTCCTCGTGAGCTGCCTCACATGATCGAGGCATCTATGTAATTTCTGCTGTTGCTATGTTGAGTTTGTTGGGATCTGATGGATTATGAGACTATGTTCAGATTTTGATGAGTAATATATTTGGTTCTTCTCTTTTATATTTTGTTCTTGAGTAAATTCTTGCATGTTCTCCGTTGCGGTATTTGCTTTGGCCAAGTATTTTATTTGCAACTCCAAGAGAGAGCGTTATGCTCGATTGTGGGTTCAGCCCCTTGATGTCTAGCTTGAGTGACAGAAACATGAGACTAGGGGATGTGATGTTGCCACCAGGGATAAAACAACGGTGCTTGTACCTGCGGGTGCAAGGATTGTTTACTTTACGCAAAGTTCTTTTAATGCAGTTGTCTGTTGCTTTGAGTTTACACTTTGGGTGGGATTCGCAACTTAATACTAGCGAGATGTTCTGGATAGATATCTCAAGGTGGATGATTCGTAGTAGATGCAGATGGATTTTGGTCTACTTACCTTGGCGTACTGCCCATTGCTTTTGAGCCCTTCCTTTCTTTGCAGCATAGTTAACATTGCGGTGCCTTCATAAACCTGTCAATTGCCCAACTGTGATTTGTTTACCTCGCTAGCACTTTTATCGTCTTTTGGGAGAGAGACATCACTAGTGAAAATCACGGGACCCCGGTCCATCTTCACATTATTGTTCACACCCTCAATTTACTTTCATCTTTTACTTTCCTTTGCTCCTTTTATCTCTTGCGTTGATCCTTTGTAAACGACAAGGCCGGAGGAATTGACAACTCCTCTGTACTCGTTGGGAGAAAAGTTATTTGTTGCTGTGTGCAGGTCCACGACAACACCCTAGTCAGGAAGCAATTTCTGGCGACGTTGCCACCTACTTGTATCTCCTGAGTCCTACTGGTTCGATAACCTTGGTATCTTCACCGAGGGAAACTTTCTGCTGCACTGCATCTCAAACCTTCCACTTGGGGTAACCAACGAGGGGCGAGAAGCCATCATTGTTTAACAATCATACTATGTTTATTGGCTATCTATTTGTGTGTATGTGCTTAATTTCCACTGCATCTAGTGTGTTGATAATCTCATCACATTGATAAGGAGGTTACCCCACTATATGAGACACATATAACCAAACACCATACCTTGCGTTTCCACCTAAACAAGTGGGTAACCAAATAACGTGCCTTCGGTTTCGTCCCAGCTAGGCTAGAGGGTATGCAGACAACCAATCAAAATGCAAATGATGATTTTTCCTGCATGATACGGGAACGAAGGAGGAAGAGAAGATGGATCGGTCCCAGGAATCAGACGCTCGTTCCCCATCAAACGTCCGACATCGGAGACATGGAAAACAACAACTTGGACACCATCAAGTGAGGAAGCCTCCGGTTTGTACGACGGAAGTCCGACGAACTTCGGACATTCGACGTGTCGGACGTCCGATGCCCGACCAGACGTCCGACGATCCGGCACCACCAGGTCAAGAGACCTCCACTCCGCTCTACGGAAGTCCGAAGTCTTTCAGACGTCCGACGTTGTCCGGACAACCGACGACCCTGACACAGGAAGGTGCCAGGACGACACATGAAGTCTTCAGGTCTCGACGGACGTCCGATCTCTCTCGGACGTCCGACACTGCCTGCGCGCTGACGGTTGGGCTGCAGCCCATGTATCTCTTGTTTTACCTCTTATAGACTATAAATACCTTAGCCTCCACCTTGTTTTAGGGTTTAGTTAAGAATTTTAGCTTAAATACTATCGAGTTGTATGTCTTTGGTGAAGCTTCCCTCCGGGGACGGCGATTCCGTTTATGTAATAAAGATTGCTACAGAGGTTCTTGTATTCATCAAGGATTATCGTGCTAGGGTTTGAGGCGTGGTTCTCTCCATCATGTTGCTTGTTGGATTCGTTCCTCTTCTTCAGGTGACGTTCATCGGCATTATTGGAAGGATTTCTATCCGGGTTGTTAGATGTGAAAGATCGGGACAAAACTCAAGAGGATCTCTCCCTGTGATCCATATCATTGGGTCACATCCTCTTATCATGTGGTATTAGATTTCTGGGTTGATCACGACGAGGTTGTGTTGATCGATCACATCTAGATTGGTTGACTAGGAAGAGTTTGCTACGGAGGTTCTTGTGTTCATCAAGGATTATCGTGCTAGGGTTTGAGGCGTGGTGCTCTCCATCACGTTGCTGACGACCCTGACACAGGAAGGCGCCGTGACGACATAGGAAGTCTTCAGGTCCCGACGGACGTTCGATGTTTGACGGACGTCCGACACTGCCTACGCGCAGACGGTTGGGTTGCGGCCCATGTATCCCTTGTTTTACCTCTTAGACTGTAAATACCTAGCCTCCACCTCGTTTTAGGGTTTAGCTAAGAATTTTAGGTTAAAGACTATCGAGTTGTATCTCTTTGGTGAACCTTCCCTCCAGGGACGACGATGCTGTTTATGTAATAAAGATTGCTACAAAGGTTCTTGTGTTCATCAAGGATTATCGTGCTAGGGTTTGTGGCGTGGTGCTCTCCATCACGTTGCTTGCTGGATTCGCTAATCTTCTTCAGCTGGCATTCATTGGCGTTATTGGAAGGATTTCTATCTGGGTTTTGCTCGCTGTGAAAGATCGAGACAAAACTCAAGAGGATCTCTCCCTGTGATCTGTATCATTGGGTCACATCCTCTTATCACGGCGTGTGCTCAACCAGGCCCTACAGAGATGTGTATGCGATGCACGAAAAAACAGAGATGGCAACAAAACATGTCCATAGAGAATACCATGGTGGGAGCTCATCCACATGAATGCGAACGGGTGAGAGGCTTGGATGAGAGTTTTTGCACTGGTGTCCTATAGAAAAAGAAAAATAAAAGTGATACTGGAGTTCTCTAAACATGAAAAGTAAAAGTGACACTGGAATAATGTTCAACAACATTGTTTCAACATCCAAACTGAAGGAAATATGTGTCGAAAGATGAACTTTTCCCAATCTAGATCCAGCATCAACAAGTTTGAGAGACGTACCCATGCCAGTGTCGTTCATTGTGGCGACTGGATGAATCGATGAGTATGTCCCTCTCCGCCTTACGTCTCGTCTAGGCCAGATGGGACAGGCCTTATGGGTACAGGTATAGTTGGGCCATATCCTACATCTGTTCAACACCCCACCTCAAGATGGATGATGGATATTGGTGGTTCATGTCCCCTCTAGTTATGGTTCAGTTCCTCTCAGTAAAAAAATCATGTTTCCCCCCTCTCATAGGGTTCATCTTCTCTCGTTGACGATCGACATTGAGATCCTATCTTCACTACTCAGCTTTCGTTGGCAATTGCTCACTATTTTGGGGTCCAAGAGTGATTTCTACATTAATGAACCCCGGGGTGAGTTTACGGGATGATCGCCAAAACTCGTAGTTTTGGCCGATTTGGATCCGTTTCATGAGAAATTGCTCACCGTTTTGGGTCCCAGATTTATTTCCAAGTTTGGTGAACCTCGATGTTTGCTTACAAGGTGGTCGCCATAACTCATAGTTTTGGCTGATTTGGGTCCGTTTCGTGCAACAATTGCTCACCATCTTGGGGTCTCGCAGTGATTTCCATGTTTGATGAACCCTGATGTGCGCTTATGGGCTGGGCGTCATTGATGTTTTGGTTGACTTGGTCCATTTCATGGACAACTGCTCATCATTTTTTTTGTCTACGAGCGATTTTCATGTTTGATCAACCCTAGCACACGCTTATGGCTAGTTGTCTTAACTCACAGTCTTGGATGATTTAGGCCCATTCTATGAGTAATTAATCATCATTTTGGGGTCTCAGAGTGATTTCCACGTTTGATGAACCCTGTTGTGCGCTTCCGAACTGGTTGCCAGAACTCAAAGTTTTGGAGATTTCGGTCTGTTTTGTTGTAACTCACAGTAATTGGTTATCGTTTTGGGGTCGTGGAGCGATTTCCACGTTTCGTGAACCCGGTATGAGCTTACGACTGTTCACCAGAACTCACAGTTTTGGTCAATTTGGGCCCGTTTCATTGACCTGGGCAATTCTTCACCGTTTTAGGGTCCCGGAGTGATTTTCACGTTTGATGAACACCGATGCGCGCATACGGGTTGGTCGCAAGAACTCACAGTTTCAGCCGATTTAGGCCCGTTTCATGGGCAATTGATCACCATTTTAGGGTCCCAGAGTGATTTCCATGTTCGATGTACCCCTGTGAGCGCTTACAGGGGTGACATAACTCGAAGTTTTGGCCGATTTGGTCAATTTCATGGGTAATTATTTCTCAATGTTTTGGGGTTTAGAAGTGATTTCCATGTTCGATGAGCCTCGGTGCGTGTGCTTACTGGTTGGCCGCCAGAACTCATAGTTTTGGTCGATTTGGGCCCATTTAATGGGCTATTGCTCAACGTTTTGGGTTCTTGTAGTGATTTTCGTGTGTTATGAACCCTAGATTGTTGGGTTTAGTCTCACATCGATTGTGGAAGGAGACATAACACAACTTATAAGGTAGGGGACACCCCCTTTTATTAGGCTAGTCTCTTTTGGGAGGATAGGACCCAGGACCTATGATAAGTCGGTGCTGCTCTCCGGTTGGGCGTAGTGGCACATGTGGGTTGGGCGTAGTGGCACATGTGGGTTGGAAACACTTGTGTATAGGATCCTGGAATTGCGTAACAAGTGGATGTGTGCACTTATGTGATATTCACAAAACTCTCACTTTTGGACAATTAGGCCCGTTTTGTGGGCAATTGCTCACCCTTTTGGGGTCCTAGGGTGATTTCCTTGTTTGATGAACCCCGATATGCACGTACATCCTCGTCGCGAGAACTCACGGTTTCAGTTGATTTGGGATCGTTTCATGAGCAATTTCTCACCATTTTGGGGTCCCGGAGTGATTTCCACGTTTGGTGAACTCCAGTGTGTGCTTAAAGGTTGGTCGTCATAATTTTGGCTGATTTAGGCCCGTTTCATGGGCATCATTTTGGGTTCCAGGAGTGATTTCTATTATTAATGATCCCCGGTGTGTGCTTACGGGTTGGTTGCCAAAACTCACAATTTTGTCCAATTTTCATGGGCAATTGCCTACTAAACGGGTCATAATCGGCCCATTTTGGGGCCGAGGAGCGCTTTGGACAATATGAAATGGGCCCATATTGTTCAGAACTGTGAGTTTTGGCAACGGTTTTGGGCCCATATTGTCCAAAACAACGAGTCTTGGTGATCGGATGGTAATCTCACCAAAGGGATTCATGAAATATGAAAATCATTTCTGGACCATAAATGGTGAGCAATAGCTCACGAAATAGGTCTGAATCGGCCAAAGTTGTGAGTTTTAGCGACTGAACGGTGATTACAATTAGACTGAACATCTGCATGTGCTCCTCTGTTAATCTCCTTGTTCAAAAAATCGGTCGATTCAACGATTTATCACTACTCGAGGGGTGATCAATAAGATATGTTATGTTGTCACGGTTTATCGATCGGGCCAATTTATTATTACAAGTGATTTATCGGGAATCTACTGATAAGTTGAACCTATTCCTAGCAGTATATGTGGAACTACGTTTATTTGTGTTTTTTGGATCTTGTTATATAATATGTATTATTGTCCTTTTTGTTTTTTCATTGTAAGTATTCAAAGGCAATTAATGAAGGTAACACATTTTTTTACGGGAATGAAGGTAACACTTTTGTTTAATATTGTTTTTGTGTTGAATATAAGTATTTCAGTGCTAGAAACCCGTGATTTAAAAAAAGGCCGATTAGTAGTTGATTGATAAAAATGATTAATCAGCTGATTTTCGATTAATCTCTACTTTCAAACAGATCGAAACGCTAAGAATAAGCGCTATCCTTAACATTGAATCTTAGTGGTTCTCAAGAAGAAGAAAATGACGCTAGCGGGTCGGCTGAAAAAGAAAAGGAGAACTAGCCGCAACTGAGCTGCCGGTCCCGATGGGTTGGACTGCCTGGGCACACCGTTGCTCTGCTCAAAACAGTTTTTCTTTTCCTTTCACATCTCTATTCTTCTAGAATGAGCCGTTCTGGTTCTGTTATTGTGCGGAGAGTTGTTGGATGAATTCGCTTTAAGCGTCACTTCCCAATATATATTGAGCTGACTGACCTGAGTATGAGTCACGACTTGACGGATAATGACAGCACCACCACTGGCCAGACAACGTAGGTTCTACGCAAGCAGCACGGCATGATCAGGATTGCGGTTTCTGGAAGATCCTGTACGTGTTTCTGATAGGGAAATTCAGCATGGTAACTCGGCCGTTCATCTCGTCGATTCATGGTAAAAGTTCTTTCGTTCCCTTCTCTGCAACTGCAACGATTGCATCTCCACTTAACCAGTGTGGTATTAATATAACATCAGGGGATCTACCTGAGCAATAAATAAAACATTCGCGAGTCATTCTTATACAGAGGAAAGATCAACAAGACTTCTTACATCATTCGTTGTATGTATAATCGGCAAAGGAGAGAAATCGTGTCATTACGTGCAGCTTCTAAGAGCAGCATTATTAATCAATATTACATCTCGATTCTCGAACAGATCGAGGATACAACCATTAGAATTTAGAATGATTCAGACTTGAGAGCATGACAAAAATTAGGAAAACAGAGGAGAAAAGCAAGCAAGCCAAAGTACATAGTGATGCAGGTTGATGCAGCAGCAGCAGCGAGGAAGAAGAAAGAGATGGTCTCAGCCTCTCAGGTCGGCGGACGTTGATATCCATGGATGGATCTACTTGGCGAACTCGATGGCCCAGGCGTTGGCGTAGATGTAGGAGGTTTTCATGGCGGCAAAGCCAGCGCCCTTGGCCAGGGCCTCGAACTCCCGCTCGTACCTCTCCCTGCCGCCGGGGTTGTGCGCGAGCATGATCATGTCGACGTGGAACACGCCCTGAGCCTTGGGCGTGGCCTCCGGGTTCACCGGCAGGATGCACTCCACCAGCACCACCTTGCCGTGCGCCGGCAGCGCGTCGTAGCAGTTCTTGAGCAGGGTGGCGCAGTGCTCGTCGCTCCAGTCGTGGAGGATCCACTTCATGAGGATGGCGTCGCCGGAGGGCACCTTCTGGAACATGTCGCCGCCGACGTGGGTGACGCCCGGGAACGGCGGCGCCTCGGAGATGACGTGGGGGAGGTCGAAGTTGACGCCCTTGACGGCCGGGTAGCGGGCGGTGATGGCGCCCACGGTGGCGCCCACGCCGCCGCCCACGTCGACGATGGTGCCCAGGCCCTCGAAGCCCTTGTAGATCTCCAGCAGCTTCTTGGTGATGATGATGGAGTGGTTCTTCATGCCTTCGTTGAACACCCGGTTGAAGCGCGGGTCCGTGCCGTGGTACTCGAACGCCGACATCCCGTACGCCTTGTTGAACGGGATCCCGCCGTCAAGCACCGCATCCTTCAGGTAGTACCTGAAAATTAGTTTTCACTTTTCAGTCACACGCACATTTTATTCCAGGAACCCACATCATTTTTCAACAGAGACTTAGACTTATGTACGTACAAAATTTTCTACTATATGATATCACCGATGTAAAAAGTCATCTAGTAAAAGCTGCGAACACAAACAAGATTCGTCCTTTAGTGGTTGATGACTATTACTGTCACATGGAATCTCAGGCGAGAAGAAGAGTCACCATGCGGCGGCTCTGCTTCTGAAGCTGCTTGCCGTTTTCGATACGTAATCTCTTTGTTTCTACTATCTAACGAGCACAGCACACACAATGGAATTGTCCAAAGATGCTAATTTTAGTGGTACTATTTACTTACCTGCTGCTGGAGCTCAATTTGGTAAAGAGAAAGAGTTACTGATATGCTGCTGCATGATAGCCACAGGAAATGGGCAGAGTAGGGGAGAAAGAGGGGATGGGGGAGTGACGGATCTACTAAGCTCACCAGCTCTCCATGAGGACCTTGTCCTGGTTCATGAGCGCGAGCGCAGCCATGGAGACGCCGTCCTCGTTGGGGGTGAGGAACTTGCAGACGGGGGCGGCGCTGTACCGCCGGGACAGGCGGCCGTCCTTGCCCTCCTCCATGGTGCACGACACCACGTTGTACGACGCCAGCAGCCGGAGCATGCGGTCCACCATGTCCGGCGCGGCGGGGTTCGCCGTGGACGGGAGCTTGGCGGCCACCTCGGCGGGGGTCAGCAGCTTGCCGCCGGCGGCCACCAGGGTCTCCAGCAGGCCCAGCTCGATGGCGTTCTTGAGCGTCATCGGGAGGATGGAGGAGGAGGCGAGCTGGAGAGCGTACATGCACGCCTCCTCGTCGACGGAAGCGGCCATGTCGGCTGCGGTGGAGCCCATCCTCTGCCTCGCCGGAACTGAGCTGCTGCTGGTGGTGGTGGTGGTGGAGGTGGGTGTTTTTGGTGTGAGCGAGCGACTGATCGATGAGGTTTGGCTTTGGAGGGGGACGCTTATATGGGCCTTTGTGGCTTCACCAACCGCACCACCACACCAACTGATGGTTTTTCTTCCTGGTCATCGAAAAGGAAGGGGAAAGAAATGTGGCACGCCGGAAAGTTATACTTTTGTTACTGTTCTTGATGTGTATGTATGGTTTGATTTTATCTTTTCTTGTTTGGGCTTGATGTAGGGTTTGCTTTTGTTGATAATGGTGTGATTATGTTGTGTAGTAGTGGAGTAGAATACAAACACCCAACAAAATATTGGTGAGTGGGCCATTGGATAAATCCATTCCCAACAAAGTATTGGTGGGTGGGCCATTGGATAAGATCCATTAAAGATGGACACATATTGTAAATACTCTCATCAATGTTTTTTTACTCCATAGTTAAAGTTATTGTATCTAAGTCAAGCTATATGAAATTTAATCATATCTATAATGTCTAAATAGCTTATCCCACTAACCCATTTTTCTTGATATGCAAAATATCCACATCATCAAGTAGGTTCACCGTATAAAAATCTTTTCCACTAACTTTTCATGCACATGCACTCATTAAATCTGCATGCGCATCAACTTTTTAAAAAAAAATATTAATTTTGTTATGCACCCAGCCTTACGATTTAGAAGCGCCTTTTTGAATAGAAAAATAAAATTATGAGTTACCTCACATTATATTTTTCTATGCGTTATTTTTTTATGAATGCATATTTATAATTGCTATCATTGTCTTAGATTTAACCAAAGATGATGTCTCCACTATCTCTATTCAACGCTTTTTTTATTACATATCGTCTTGCTGATATACTGTCAAGGTAATAAGTAGACAAAACTAAAATCACATAGAATTTTGGATTTTTCACCAAATCATCATCGATATTTAATATAAACAATATTTCCTTCAAAAAATAATATATAATGTTTCATAAATTTTCTTAGATTTTAAAATAGTAGATTACTTGTTAATATTTCCCGCAGCAACACGCGGGGTTTCATCTAGTTTCTATAAAGAAACTCAATATTTATGAAACAAAATTAAAATCTTTTGATGCATCATGAAATTAGTTTTCATATGTTGTATATCTTTACTATTGGAGATGCTCACATTTTGTACTCCCTTTGATCCTAATTAAATGGCGTGAGTTGTACTATGTATTTGCACTTAGCCAGTTGTCTTTCCACAACAATTAAATCGGATCGAAGGGAGTAATATAAAATTTGGCTAAAACATTGCGAATTTTGGCTAATGAAAGAATTTTAAAGTGTCAACATATTAACATCTTATAAGCATGTTTTCTTAAGTTAGACTTTATAATGTTTTAGCCAAATTTCACATATTAAAAATTTATTCATATCTTATAAGCATTTTGCGACATTTATGAAACCATATTAATATATTTTTATGCACCAAGAAATTAGTTTCATATATTCTATCTCTTTATTATTGGATATGTTGACATTTTGTACTATACAATTGAGTATGGGAAGTGAAACAATCAGAATAGAGTTCTTGTTAGGATCGGTTTATATATTACCAACAAAAAAACAAGAAGTGGAAAATACATGTAAACCTTCACATGGAACCTCCCGTAAAAGAAGCCATAACATTGGCAATGGCATCATAACAACAATAATCCCGTGCCCCCCAATGGGATAGGATAATCATTTTTAATTTTACAAGTTTATAATACCTAAAATAAGTTTGGAGCTTTATTGTTATCGATAGGGAGAATTTGATTTTATTGATAATCTTGTGTTATATGCACTAGAAACATATACATGCAACAAAATAGTGGTGGGTGGATGGACCATCAGATAATAATATAATATCCATTGGAGATGGAAAACCTGTGGTAAAAAAAAATCTTAGAAATGTTTTGTTAGATCCATTAAATCTTATCATTCCTTCCATATATACGTCACTCAAAAGCTTACTGAAAAAAAATTAAAATAATATTTGAGGAGGAGGGGGAGGGAGTTACCCTCTCTGAATATATTTCTCAAGATGGCCACATAGCCATAATCTATAATACTATAATATATTATCCGCACTATCTTATTTATCTCAACATGCAAGCATGCCACCTCATCAAAGGCCCACCACAATATGCATGAGAACAAATTCTTCATTATTAGTTGATCTCATGCACGCATCCATTTAATGACACATGCAACCTCCCTCAACATGCATGGATTTTTCCCATTATATTACATCACTTTTAACATGCCAAATGTCACATCATTAAAGACTCACCACAATATGCATGAGAACAAGTTCTTCGTTATTAGTTGATCTCATGCATACATCAATATAATGACACATGCCACCACACTCAATATGCATGGATTTTTTTCCATTATATTACATTACTTATATTTAATAAATATTTTTAACTATACAATAATAAAATACAATACGTAAAATGAATTTTTATACTTTAGTTTATATACTATGAATTCAACTATTCATGTTTCATGCAATCAATCATTCAAAATATATTGCAACTGATTTCCGCAGCAACGCGCGGGGTATCATCTAGTTCTACATAAGCATGTTAGCATGTGTGGAAAGATACAAATTCTATGAATTGCTTATGTCTTGGTTCCTTAAACGATGAGCACAAAGGGAGAAATTCTCAATGATATTCTTGATTGTGATGGAGATATGTTGGTAGATGTTGCGATAGATCATGAAATTTATGTCATCCTATATTTTCCACATGGTTGTGTGAGAACTTCATGGCATATATACAACCGCAATTGTAAGAGAGGTAGAGTGTCTCAGAGGGATTGAAGGCTAGCTGGAAAGTCAATGTTGAGCCCTAGATGTAGCCATGTTCCAGAGCTGAAGGGGCACTGTATGAACAACTGGTAGGTGGATTTGACTGCTTGATGACATATCAGGCACACATTGGTTGAGATAATATGATTGTGGTGCAAGTTTTGCCACATGTTTATCCTTCTCTTAAAGAGCATTCGGGTGTATGCCTTCACTTTTTCGGGAACTTTTGACTACCAAATAGCGTGCGCATTATGATATGTATCATCTTGTCTCTTCATCTGCTGGTACACAAGATTGGTGAGAAGGGAAGTCCACCAATGAGGGATCACTCATCGTTTTCACCACTGAACTAAAAGTTTTGTAGAAGATCAACCAAAGATAGTAGCTCCGAGGAGGTGGCATTGGTTAGGAGGTTTTGCATACTAGAATGACCAAATTCATACTATTCTTAAGAATGTAGGCTATTTGTAATGTTAGGTTTTGTAGAAGTAGTTTCATAGCAAACTTAATTAGTAGAAAAATATTTTAGACGTGTAAGTTGTTAATACCCAAACTATCCACTGCCTTAGTTTACAAATTTAGACCAAGCAAAAAAATATTCAGCATTGGTAAACGATTGATTCCTTGCCCAGAAGAAAGCACGTCGTAAGGTATCAATGCATTTTATCACCTTTGATGGTAGTCAGAAGACAGATATATAGTAAAATACCAGTGAGTTAACGACTCTGGATGATATTATGATCCTATCACCCTTGAAGAGTGGTAAATCATGCCACTCGTACAAGTAAACAACACAACGATTGACAATTGGTTGAAACATGCATGGAGCAAAGTGGTTTGTATGAGGTTAGTAGTATCCCTAAGTAAGTTTGTGAGAAGGAGGAGATGAGGCACCCTGGTGTCGTAGCAATGGAGAGGGTTGTGTCGCTTGAGGTATGTGGAGGGGAGATATGGAATTTTGGAAGTTGATTGAAAGTCTTATAATAGTGGTGAAGACATCTAGGATTTTCTTAAGTGTTAGTGCACCTGATGTGGAGGCTTTTGCGATTCAAGGGTATTTCAAAGGGCATTCATCAACTGTACTCCCTCAAAAGTTAGCGGAGACGTTTGGACGTGTTCGCAGATAGCTGACAGAGTCGTGTACATCCAACCTATCACTAAGTAAAAAATTCTCGATGTTCAACATTCAATAGAAATTTGATGATACATATAGTTGTTGCAAACAAATGTAACCAATAGAAAAGGCACATGATGTTACACATATTCAATCTTTGATGTGAAGGATAATATTAATCTTCACCACTTCACTCACTGTCAAGCTTTGCGTGGGGGGGGGTATTCTGCCAAATAGTGCATGAACGAGGGATCCTTCGATGACATCCACTACCAGAAAATTTGTGATGACTCGGTGAAGTTGTAGTCACTGTTGAGGTCAATAGTGAAAGGTGAAGGCTCGCCACCATTGGGGTGGAGGCACTCGACTATTGCAAGCCCGTCGGCTCGTACTGGGATAATACACAATCACGATCGCGTACTTGGCGGTGCCTACATGAGAACTCAAAATCAACTGGGAGGATCAAAGCGGAGGTGATGAGCACCACTGTTTTCCCCCTTCCTCCTTGCCCTGGATGGCGTGGATTGTGATGGGCCAACACGGTCAGAGCGCGGCGCTTGAGCTGCCTCATTGGGTCATCTGGGATGGAGAAAAGCTTGCTCTTCCTCCGTTGTCCATCTAGCATCAGAAGAGGGCAACACGAGCGTCAAGTTCCTCATCTGACTCGCGAGGGAGTTTCACTTGATAGGCTCGACCTCAGATGACGAGCCCCTATCGGACCAATCCATGGTTCAGAGAGGGTGCAAACAGGAAAAGAGTAGTTTAAGAAAAGAAGACGAGAGCATTAAGAGAAATGTGGCTAGGGTTTGATACGAGGTGGGGTTTTATGGAGTTGAGGGGAACCAGCACAATTCGACCCAATGTGGCCATCACAATGCTGAACAACCCAAACATATAAGCTGGATTTAGTGACCCGGTTGAATAGTAATTTTTGTTTGAATAGTTTGCAAACTATTCGTGAAACATTTAAAGTTGTTTGGATAAATAGTTTTTAGGGAATTCGTTGTCTTTAGATAGGGTTTCCTTTATAATAACTTAAACATGTTTACTTATCTAACTAAATCATGAATACATTTAAGTGAGTTCTCCAATAACCCTAGATCCTAGTTTTTTAAAAGAACTATTGTTGTTTTTTATACCAATATCATACGTACAAGTAGATGTGCGATTGAGCTCAGTCGACACACAATGGGATTATGTTATGGCATTCCACCAAGGCCAAGTGCCTCCATGGAGAAGTCGAACTTATCATCTTCGTTTTCATCATGCGGCTATGCCTTATACTCTTCTCGCCTCACCCTTCTCCAGCATCTTCGCTGACAGCCACAACAGATTCACCAGGTCGAGGTTGTAGTTTCCCTGCCTCTTGACGAACACCACCTATCTCCTCGTCGTCTTCACCGTTGTGTTAATATTCCTTGCAAAGTTTAGGTCGGTCAGACCATCGAGCGCATGATCCCTCTCACATGATCTACATCCTCGAAGTAGGTGTGTTGTCCCCTAGGTGGGCAAATGAAGCAGATGATAAAAGCGAGTAATGTGACCTACTTAGAGCACATGACGACTGCAAAGACTGTGCATTAGAGAGGCCAAAATTGTTGTTTTGACCTTTAATCCGAAGATTGCCGTTAATTGACCCCAACCCCCCAAAATTGGGAGCCTAAACTATTTTTCTACCACCATAGTCAGCGGAGGTAGGTTTACACGCCATACTACCAAAGTCAACGGTGGTATGCCCATGTCAACCTGAGTCCCGCGATAGCGGTCGTGCCTACGTGGCAAGACCCTACCACGGGAGGGAGTGGCGGTGTTCTCTTGTTTACTCCACAATCGAAATAGATACGGAGAGATGACCTCCGCCCCATTCGGCAATAGGTCTCACAACCCTAGCGCCCCTCGGTGGTGAGCTGTGATTAGAATTTTGGTCACTCCACACCTGGTAACCGAGTGTTCACGGCCCCCTGGCTGTAGGCCTTTTAACCCTATCACCAAAATTGGTGGTGGTAGGATCCTAAACATTGCATTTTTTAATTGAAAAATTGAACAAGTTTAACAAACATTCATTTTTTATTGAAACATTCAATAAGTTCAATAAAGATTCATTCATCCAAACAATAGCACAGAAATCATTTCAAACATTCATCAAGTTCAACAATCATACATTGAAAAAATACCAAGTCACCACGTTCAACAATGAATCATTCAACACATTTATTCAAACAACAAGATCAACAATCATACATTCAACACATAAATAGTTATATACATCAAACTCTAAGTTTAATCAAATTGGAGTTCACTACTTAGTCCAACCAAACTTAACCAGCATGGCAATAAACCTAGTTCCCTCCCCTCTTCCCTCTACGAGATGGATTTGGATCCTGGCATTACTTGGTGCGTATATTTCCTAGGGCTCGATGGTTGCACTCGCACTAGAAAGGAGATGGGCTATATTATGTCTTTCTTGGCCGAGGAACCCTTTTTCCTTGAGTTTCCTAGGTGAGCAGAGGTTCATCTTGCATCCGTGAGATGTTCATCTCGTCATAGTCCTTGTCTCGTGGATCCTCTTCAATCTCCTCCCGTCTCTCTTCTTCATCTAGATCCTCCTAAGCATATGAGAAGGACCTGCACACAACTGGGAGAAGCGGCAATTGCTGAAGAATGGATGGAAGAAGTGATGGCGACCGAAGCAGTATTCGATGGTCTAGAAGCATCAACGACATCAATATGATGGTTGCAACCAAGCATGCCTATCATCATTCAACAACGTCTCATGTATCGTTGCAACATTAAAAAACCAAGAACAAGTCAAATCAAATCAAGAGAAGAACATATATGTGTATCTAAGGATGTGTCAAAGACTTACAATCATCACATTCCTTAGCGCGCTGCCAGACTACATGGTGTCGGGATCGTGTACGAGTGCGTTCCCAACCTCGTTAATACTTCGACTCAGATCATAACTCTAAACATCTATAAGATGAGTTAGTGCTTGGATTATACCTTCCCACTGTGTACATCAAACTAACATAAATGAAGAACTTAGCACTCTGTCAAGAAGGAGCACATACTCCCTGTATTCAAAAAACAATGAGTTGTACTGATCATCGAATGCACCATAGTCATTCTCTAGAAAGTAGCCTTGATGATTCTTGTCGAAACCACCGTCAATATAATTATACCAATAACCATTGCTAGGATCAATATCCATCCTAAAAGTTTGTATACAAAGACTTAATCAAAGATTACAAAAAAACATGATAACCATAACAAAATTGCTTCTAGAACATTGTCATCAATTTGAAAATATTACATATGCATATAGGCAATGAATTCCAAAAATATTACATATGCATAACACATGACAAACATTAAACATGTATTCATCCTTCATCCATACATACACATTGACATTTATATATCCAGACATATTCATTTATTCATAAAAGTGATAAACATTTAAAGAACAAAGAAGCATTCATTCCATAAAAATTATACAAAAAACACATAGCAATCTATACATGCATCTATTCATCCATACACATAAATTCATATTTGTAGCAATCTGGCTATCCAAAGAAACATAGATCCACAATTACCCTATACATATGTCTCTCAGAATTCAAACCAAAATAATACAAAGCAACATTCATCCACATTCTAATATATGTGTATATACCACAAACACAATAATTAATACTCCCTCCGTTCCTTGATATAAGGTGTATAGTTTTCTTTAAAAAGTCACCTCATCAAAGAAAAAAAACGCTTGGGCTCACCCCAGCTGGGCTCGGCCCATCTGGCTGGAGAGGCCGTCCTGGCCTGGGCTGGGCCTCGGTGCCGCCTGGCTGGGCTGCAGGCCGCTGCAGGGGGGGTTGCTGGGCCGGCCCAGCCGCAGCGGCTGGCTCTCCCCGTCCTGACGGGACTCGCAGGCAGCGGCGGAGGGACTCGCCGTCCGGAGAGGAGGAGGCCGGTCCCGGCGGCGCGGGGGCGATGGGGGAGGCCGGATCCGCACGCGAGGTCGCCGGATCTCGACGCCGGCGTCGAGGGGAAGCCAGATCGGGCGTAGACGTTCGCGGCGCGACGAGCTTGAGCTCGCCGGGATCCATGGAGGCTCGGACGACGGCGTGGTGGCATGGCCACCTGCGAGGAGAGGAGAAGGAGGTGAGCACGGGAGGAAGGAGGAGAGGGAAAGGGGAGGCACGGCGTGGAGGAGGCGGCCGGCGGCTCGCCGTGGCGTGGCGCTCGCCGGAGAAGAGCACGACGGTGCAGCGCACGGGAGGCAGAGGAGCTCCTCCACGGGAGGCGGCTGCGGCGGAGGTTGGCAGGCCCGCAGGGCCCAGATCCGGCCCGGGGCGGCGCCGACGCGGGCTGGAGGGAGGCTGGCTGGATCTGGAGGGTTTCGGGGTGACGTGGCGCGCCTGTAGCCCTCCGATCGCCAGATCCAACGGTTGGGGTTCCAGATGGCTAGGGTTTCGTGGGGAGGAGGGTTTTTTTGCAGATTTGAAGGTTTGTGAGGGGGGTGGATGCAAATTTCCAGAGGAGGAACCCTAATTGGGTGGTGGGAGGCTGGTGGTCTTTATATAGGCAGGTTGGTTGGCTGGTTTACGCAAACGCCCTCGGTACCCCTCTCGCGTGTCCGGTGATCGCGTTCGTGACCGCCGAGACTCCGTACGGACTCTGATTCTGACGAAATCTCGAACCACGCGCTCAGCGCGTCGAGCCCGTCGATCGTACCTCACTGCGGTGACATTCCGACAACATTTTTCGGCGCCCCAATAAAATAATCCGTTTATTAAATAAACGGGGTTTTCGATCCGATGGCGATGGCTGGTCTTGTGCCGGTGGCGACGGTGCTCGGGTGAAATCCCGGTGTCGCAAAGTCGTGTGCCGTGGTGGAAAGGGGTCGGTCACGCATCCGATACGAGAATAGGGGGAGAAAAATAATCGCCGATCGATAAATCGGGGATGCAAACACCGCAAACAATCAGACAATCGAACAATTCCCACCGAAAACAAAATTTTTAATTTTTATGAAAACTGGGTTGTTACAATACAACACCACCAACAAGGGATCTCGTCCCGAGATCCAGGACGATCCGGGGGAGAGGGGAAAGGGGAAAGAAGAGAGTCGACGATCTTCAACACCACCAACAAGGGACTCTGCTCCATGTCGACTTCGAACTTCTGTCGAGATAAATTTCCGCAGAGAGACGACATCGCCAAAAATACAAAACCGTCGGTGTCAAGAGGAGGAACAACAACGATAACCAGATCAAGGGATAGAGATTTTCGACGCAAGTCGTAAAAACACCGGTAAAAGGAGGGATGGCAATGGATGACCCAGATGATAACCGAAATCGGAGAAGCTAAAGGTACTACAGGATTTCCCACCTGAGCTCGGAATCGAAACAATACGCTGCAAGCAAGGCATTGTAACGGTTTCGATACTCCACACACTCAAGATCCTAGAGTTTGAAGGGGGATAAGTCAAGATTAAAACACTTACGACACTTGTCCTGACCAGAGCAAGGGTAAGGAGTAAAAAGATCCTACTCTCCGATAACTAACTTAATAACTACAAAATAGTTTTTGTCTAGACTCGACTTCGGCCAGAGAAGGGATCCTACGGTCGGTAAGGCTCTGATACCAAGTTGTAAGGCCCGATATGCGGTACTGTTCCAGATCTAGGTGTTTTCCACCCAGACCCGGGGACGAAGCACATATCAGTCCCACCGCGACATATGACAAAGCCATATGCCCCGGATTTCCAACATGATATCACAACATTACAGATACAAGGATACAACATCTCATACAATCGGCATACAACTGCCTCAAATACATTACAACAGCGGAAGATACATGTCTGAGTAGAGACTACAATCAAATGCCTACTAGCAAAGAGAAAAACATCGATCCCACAACCACACGGTCCAGGCCCTCCGCCGGGATCCTCCTAACTAGTCGTCGTCGAGTCTCCACGTGAAACGTCGATCACCATACCTGTTGTCGATCAAGAACCCTGAAAAGAGTTTTGGGGTAGTATCATGAGTATAGAGGTACTCAGCATCCAACTGTAGTGGTCATCTGACCCAGCAAGGACTTCATCACTCGTCATTCTAGGACAACTAGTAGTTTACGGTAAGGAAGGGGTAAGTGGTGAGGTTGCTTCCGCACTAGCATTCATGAAGTGGCTAACGATCTAGAGAGTAAGGTAAGAAACCAAGCATTCGATGAGGAATCGCCTCCAACAAGTCTTGCTATCAACTACTACGCAAACATAACACCTATCCTATCCTTGTCCTCCTCTTCGCATCCCGACGAAGAAGAAGCAGTCAAGGCACACACACACGTTGATCAAGTTATATTAAGATTATCTCAGTTGTTGCTGTTTATGAACAAGGAGTAGGTCTCAAGTCGTCCATAACCGTGGACACGGCTTCTCGAAAAGATTTAACCCTACAGGGGTGTACCAACTTCCCATTACAAGGCTCCGCACGCTCGCCCATCTCTCTCAGTTGCTACCCATCACAGGCAACCATTTTATGATTTAGTTCCAAGAGATCCGAAACGACAGGTCCCTCTAACTAACAACGAACAAATCCGGGTGGCCCCCGGGGAGTCGACAACCAATCCAAAAGCTGGCCACGCTCTCGGATCGGACTCTTCCGTCTCAACATGGTTTGGGTTACCGAGAAGCCTCACGTGAGGCCTCGGGCCCTCGCCGGTCAAAGGTGGACCAACAGGGAAACCATGTCCCCACTGGTCCGGGTTGGTTGGAAAACTACTGGCGTACGACCAGCACACACACGGTTCCAAAAGGTAAAATCAGCTTGGGCCACCACTAGAAATGCTTGAAGCTAGGTAGGTAAGAAAAGGGGACCCCATAAAATCCCACACGCGGTTAGGCACGCTCAGTCTTAAAACCAATACCCGGAACTCGGATCCTAGGTGACTCGAATGGAACAAAGCGTCGGGGCGGGATAGCCTAGACCTTCCATCCTTCGTCGAATATAGTCAACATTATAATAATAATCATATCATCAACAATAATATAATAATAAGGTGATATCCCAAACCAAGGAGTAACAGGGTAACATCGTAGCATCCTAAGCATGCATACTAAGCAGGGGCTGAGCAACGAGCAGTAGTAACATAGCAGTACAAGGTTTGCTGGGAAGGGACATGGTTGTATCGGGTTGAAAGAGGCTGTAAACATGTGGTAGGATCAAACATCGAACCTAACCTAGACTAGCATGCAAACCGCTGGTTGAAATAGAATGGATCATAAGTAATGTATAGTCCTTGCTTGTTGATAAGTCGGGTTCCGAAGGTGTAGTCGATCGCAAGCTCGCATCGTCTCCGAGAGGTACCCGCAGTAGCACACAAGAAGTAAACACTGGAAGGCAATCAACGGTGCACCACTATTACTACGGAGCAATACAAGATCAAAGAGGCAACACAAGGCACGGCAACGCGATACGGATCTATCGTCGAGAACGGTTACTAACAATTTAAGTGGAGTACTCGTCACACGCGACGATACCGCACATTTACGGTGGTTCAAGTTGCTTAGCTACAGGTGATCAATCAACGGTTATTAACATGGCAACTCAAGCAAGCATGGCATAGCACACAAACAATTCAAAAGGTGAAGCACAAAGTAAACTATCTATGCTAGTCAATTTAAGTGAGGCACAACCTAAACATGGCATAACACTAAGTGTCGCACGATGATTAAAAGATTTGGTATTGTTCTGCCCTAAACCATATTTTAGGTTGGTTAACAGCAGCAAACAATAGCATAAACACAAAGTACACAAAAAAATAATCAAGTTACATATAAAGAACACCCCAAACGGAGTTACGGTTAAAAAGATACAAGCAAAACAAGTTACGGGCACAAGCTGCCAACATCACGAAGCACACTTTAGAGCAATGCACAAACAGGATAAACAATGCAAACATGCTCACAAATGATATGAAATTAAACTAGACATGAAAATGAAGGCATGGAAAAAAGAATCATGCAAAAAGGCATCATAGATCAAAAGATATTGAGCAAACAACATGGTATCGCAAAGTATCAGACTTAAGAGAAAAACAGAGGTGGCTGTCAAAAACAGCAGCATAGCAACTTTGGAGTTAAATAACTATATGACCAGGAATGCGAACATGAAGATGCAATACATGTAATGAAATTAGACATGATGCTTAACAATATGCAATTGGAATCACTCAATTCCGATAAACGGTCGCGACACACTCGTCGACCGAAGTTGCAACAAAATAACAGTTTCAGCAACAGCAGCACAATAACATCAGGATAGCTACTTTGGAGCAAGATTTAATATAGCTAGAGCACCCAAACATGGCAAGTTAAAGCATGGAATTGAAGTACACATGATTCTTAACACAATGGAAAAAGAATCAATGCAATAGGCCTCATGGATTTGTTACAATCATCATGCAAAGTTGCAACAAAATAATAACAGCAGCACATAATAGCAAAAAGTAGCAGTTTAACGGCCTGATGCCCTTTTCAGCACACAATTACACAATCAAGATGAGCTCAAATGCAAAAACTTTCTACATACGAATGCTAGAGCACGCAAAACTGAGCAACTTTCATTTTGGGGGCACGTTCATCCGAGCTACGGTTCTAGCGTTATTAGCGTCGCAAAAACAGATCAGCAGCTAACAGTTTCAGACTTAGCAGAAAAATAAATAAAAAGAAAAAAAAACGCTTGGGCTCACCCCAGCTGGGCTCGGCCCATCTGGCTGGAGAGGCCGGCCTGGCCTGGGCTGGGCCTCGGTGGCGCCTGGCTGGGCTGCAGGCCGCTGCAGGGGGGGTTGCTGGGTCGGCCCAGCCGCAGCGGCTGGCTCTCCACGTCCCGACGGGACTCGCAGGCAGCGGCGGAGGGACTCGCCGTCCGGCGAGGAGGAGGCCGGTCCCGGCGGCGCGGGGGCGATGGGGGAGGCCGGATCCGCACGCGAGGTCGCCGGATCTCGGCGCCGGCGTCGAGGGGAAGCCGGATCGGGCGTGGACGTTCGCGGCGCGACGAGCTCGAGATCGCCGGTTTCCATGGCGGCTCGGACGACGGCGTGGTGGCACGGCCACCTGCGAGGAGAGGAGAAGGAGGTGAGCACGGGAGGAAGGAGGAGAGGGAAAGGGGAGGCACGGCGTGGAGGAGGCGGCCGGCGGCTCGCCGTGGCGTGGCGCTCGCCGGAGCAGAGCACGGCGGTGCAGCTCACGGGAGGCGGCTGCGGCGGAGGTTGGCGGGCCCGCGGGGCCCAGATCCGGCCCGGGGCGGCGCCGACACGGGCTGGAGGGAGGCTGGATGGATCTGGAGGGTTTCGGGGTGACGTGGCGCGCCCGTAGCCCTCTGATCGCCAGATCCAACGGTTGGGGTTCCAGATGGCTAGGGTTTCGTGGGGAGGAGGGTTTTTTGCAGATCTGGAGGTTTGTGAGGGGGGTGGCTGCAAATTTCAACCAGCGGTGGTCTGGAGATCTGAGGGGGAACCCTAATTGGGTGGTGGGAGGCTGGTGGTCTTTATATAGGCAGGTTGGCTGGCTGGTTTACGCAAACGCACTCGGTACCCCTCTCGCGTGTCCGGTGATCGCGTTCGTGACCGCCGAGACTCCGTACGGACTCCGATTCTGACGAAATCTCGAACCACGCGCTCAGCGCGTCGAGCCCGTCGATCGTACCTCACTGCGGTGACATTCCGACAACATTTTTCGGCGCCCCGATAAAATAATCCGTTTATTAAATAAACGGGGTTTTCGATCCGATGGCGATGGCTGGTCTTGTGCCGGTGGCGACGGTGCTCGGGTGAAATCCCGGTGTCGCAAAGTCGTGTGCCGTGGTGGAAAAGGGTCGGTCACGCATCCGATACGAGAATAGGGGGAGAAAAATAATCGCCGATCGATAAATCGGGGATGCAAACATCGCAAACAATCAGACAATCGAACAATTCCCACCGAAAACAAATTTTTTAATTTTTATGAAAACTGGGTTGTTACATAAACCGACCACCAATTAATATTTTTTATAAAGCCAATTAACTATAATCTTCAGATTAACGGTATAAGGGCATCTCCAACGTCGATCCTCAAAGCTCTCACATCAGTTTGGACTGGATTGTTTGGACCACTTTTGCCATCCAGCGTGGCCCCATATCCGTCCGTAGGCTGGCCCGCCTGTATGTTTCCCGCAAATCTGACCTGAACCGGGTGTGTGTGAGGGGGCGGGGGAGGCCTTTTGAGAGTCCAAACTACCAAAACACCCTCGTTCGACAACTGGGTTTCAATTATAATCCCTCCACACCAAAAATCCTCATCTCGAGTGAAGCAGTCGCCACTCATTCATTGAGGTCGCTGGCATTGGATGTCGGCCAAGCGCATGCGTGATCGTCCACTGCGACCGGTATTGATGCCCAACCAGTGTTGATGCGACCATTATTGGAGGGACGAACGACATCGCATATTAGAGCCCTAGTCTTAGTGCATGTTCAATTTTGAAGAGACACGACGAGATGGCTACCCGTTTGTTGCCTATCAGCGTGAAACCAGCGAGATGGCCGAGAAGCCCATTCTGATGCCCCCACATTCAAACCAGCTTGTCTGCTTCCCTAGCCAACGCCGGCTATTTAAACGAATCCTCACGGGACCGTGAAAATACACCACACTCCGGCGTTCTCCTTTTTTCTTCCTCCACCTCCGCCATGATGTCGAGCTCTAGGATCTTATGGGATAGAAGCTTGTTCGCTGGTCAAGCAAAATCGATTGCGGATAGCATGTCTGCTCAAGAAGCCCGGTGTCGCGACGACCATTACGAGCAACACTACTCCTCATCGGAGGGGTTGCATGCCGGTTGAAAATAACGTGCAAGCGTTGTGCTTCGGTAGAAGCCCCAGGCGAAGCAAGTATGTCGATTGTCGCTTCATACTTCGGCCTCATGGTGGAAGCGGCCCACACACAGCGGCCTGGTATTCTTCTTGGGCTGGCATCCCGCATCTTCACCGTCGACAACCCCTTAGATGAGGTAACTTGATACATAAGACCAGAATGTCGCGCCGTCTACCTCGTTCTTCTTCGCCGCCCGGCGGCCGTGTTCCGAAACTTCTATTCCAATGAGCGGGTATGGGCAGAATCGTTTGGTTTGCATGAAGGTCACGACCACCGTCTTCCGCTTTTATGCCAACGACCTGAAACGAGCGAAGACGGGTTGTAAATCATGTAGCTCCTGACGATCGCCGTGAACTGATATTGTTGTAATTTTAGACTAGATCAATTTTTAAAATGAAATCATCATTTTACATGAAATATGTACGATTTATGTAAAATATATTTAAATTGAAATGAAATCCGTTTGAATTTGTACGTTTTTATCATAATTTGGTTGAATTGCTAGCGAACAGTTACGATTAAGAATAGATAGTCGGCTTTTACATCAGTGACACGATGTCCGTTTTAAACATCAGTCTTAAGGATGCTTTAAAAAATGATTTCGGTCCGCCAAAAATCCGTTTTGTTTTTCTGATATATCCAAAAAGTGCTCGGAAACCTCAGGGCAAGCCCGGCGGCCACCGCTAGCTCCGGAACCGCAGTGCACGGACGGCTCCAGGTCCGTGATTGACATTGGCACGGCGAATCCGGCGAACTGCGTGCGGCAGGACCAGTGCACTGACTACAACTTCCGGCAGAGTACCTCACGAAGCTCATGCGATTAAGGTTAAGCCCGTGTGGCTGTCCGAACGAGGAATGGTCCTTGTCTCCATCCAAACAAGAAATTGTATGAACTTATCTTAACTGAAAATCCCTGCCAAACTACTTTCCTCAAAAATCTTCTCAAAACTGATTTCCCAAAATCTGACATCCATCTTTCGGTATCAAAACAACCACTAAGTTGTGGTGGGAGGGCATCATGATCGTCGCCGGGTTGGTGGGCTACTCCTCTGCGCGTGAGACTTTTGTTGTTCAACATGGGGACCCGCACATTTGACGAATGACGACGTGAGTGGAGACCTAATGGATATGGCGCCGCGTCCACTCACACTAGCTCTCCCCATCAACGCATCTTCTTCCTTATAACGTGATGAAGAAAACATCTTTTTCTAACACTGAAAAATCAACATAGTCTCCATTGTTGTCTCACAGTAGCCACCTACCACAGGTACTGTACAAAACGAGCTCCCAGTTTCACCCATTATTTTTCTTTTTGCAGGGACGTTTTAATCATTCGCCGTGCAGAGAGAAAACGTTTTGGTCCTGAATTTCTTTCAAAGAACGAGCATTGACAAAAATGTCACTGTTTTTTCCCACAAAGTTGGACTTCTTTCTTTTGTTATCAAGTTTGACTTCTTGACATAACTGAACAATCACATGAAATAACTTGCTCGCCCAATCTGCTTGTCGCTCGGAGGCCTTCCTTCTTTCAAGGCTATAGTTGCTCGGTTGTGTCTTGTGTTCCGAGTAACTATATCAGAGCTGTGTTTTTACCTCAGTTTAGTCTCCTGAGGGATGTAGTGCCCAGGTGGTTTAATGGTCCGCCACCTTGGTGTGTATCGCGCTTTTGTTACCACAATTTCCGTCACTTGTTTGGGTCTGGGCTCAATGTTACCTCCAGTGGGTCTAGCCGTGGGGCATGGCCTAGTCAATTTCCGTATGCTAAATTCTGAAAGAAAAAAATTACTACAAGGAGATGTTTTGAAAAAGTGTCGCTTAAAGGTAGCCATCACAGGAGACTGTTCATTTAACTTGTCAACTTCATCGACTTTTTGGAAAGGAAAAATTGTACACCAAAGTACTACGTTTTCTTCGAAGTATGTCTCCCTTCATGTGATCTGTGACGAGATTACACAAGTAGAAGAAGAGTTAAAAGATCACAGGTAGAAAAGGCAACATACAAGCAGATCGAGTTCTCTACTCAACTAACGAAAAACTATGTCTAATATGTCACAAAATATATATCTGTAAATTTGATCTTGTTGACAAAATTTACAAATATATATTTTGTGCCATATAACACATGTTTCATCAAGGGAAATGATACCTTGGAAACATTCCATGGGAAGGAGGTCACATGAACGCCCTCGCAGCCGTCTGATCGAGATTAGATGGATGACATTTTCTGGCAAAAAATTTAGCATCTTTTTCTTCATAGAGGTTTTTTCTTTCGACCGTGAGAAATTTTGTAAAGTTGTCACGGTAACTTTAGTTGAGATCACACTTAAAAATGATCTCAAAAACGTTCCTCTTTTATTGATGTCCTTCATTAATTAACTTGAGAGCTAAAAAATCATATCCTACTTATAAGCTCAACAAAAAATTTGCCTGCAGATGACATAAAATTTCTAAAAATAATACTCCTATAGTCCTACTCCAGGGGACTCGTTTGGTTGATATGTCCATAATCTCACCTACTCCCTTTTGGTTCAGTGATACTAATCAACTGGTAGCTAGCTAGCCTAGTCAGTTAACATCATGGAACAACCAATCAGGATATCATGGGACCCCCTGCCAACACTTTCTACCATCAGCGTGCAATTGCAGGATCGATCAAGCATATATACGGCGACATGCAACCGACCAAATAATGGTATGCACGGCAGACATACAAACCTAAACCTAAACCAAAGAGGGCTATCTTAACTAATCTCATGTTGTTGCATGCTTTTGCTTGAGTCCAAAGCCTTACTCAATTATGCACACTAAGGTTGCCAAAACCCTAAAGTGCAAATGGGGAAGGTGAATTGTACCTTTTGGAGTAACTCTCGACATCTGCTTTATATGGATTTGAAGGTTGTCGGTCATGTGCATAAACATTTAATCGATATATTGATTGTCCATCTGTCTCTATATGTTTATTTTTATTTTTTATTGCATCAACTGAATAGTGACACACTCAATTTGAAGAATTATAACACTAATTAGAGCTAAACATCACATTATAAGCTTCATAGACAGGGATAGAAAAATCGATTAGTGGCATTTTCATATCTTGCAAATTTGTCGCTTTTCAGGGACTATAACATGATTTTGAGCCTCAGCAGTAATGTAGCGTCTTCACTATGCTTCACATAATAATTTTCCTAGGACGTCCATTAACATAACATACATGTCGAAACATACATGCCATGAAGGTGAAAATAGTCAATATCATTACATAATTCTATGAATAAAGTCCAAATAACAATACATATTACATTACAACAAGTCTGAGAAGTTTGAATTTTATGAATTAATACATTACAAAGATCGCATGACATAATACAAATCATACAACAAAAACAAGTTATATGTTAGATAGGTAAAATATACAAATGCCTTAAGACGTCTGAAAACAAAAGCCCAACGACGTTCATATACCTGCCTTGGTCACTATCGGAGAGGAGGAAGAGAAGGGAGGAGGGCGGTGTGGTGCTCGGCACCACCAATGCAACCGTTGGAGAAGTCGTCAAACAGGATGAAGCTCGAGGTTGTGAGAACTCGGGTTTTGGGGTGCACGGAGCAGGGTGACATGATCGATTCGGGTAGGGAGGGCCTAGAGTGGGCTCAAGTGGTCTTGGGGAGGTGAAATAGGTTGGAGGCTCCTTGATCATTGCATTCGAGATCCAGCGATGGTGATCCGATGACGGTTGTCGTGGTAACAATGAATTAGGGTTGGGCGCCGGATCAAACAAGTGGTAGTTGGCATTGAAATTAGGGGAAACCTGTATGGAGGAGAGAGGTGGCTTCCAAAAATGCGGGAGGAAGTGGCTATATCTAGCAAAGCTTAGGTGGCTATTCAAATATGGGTTGTGCTGAATTTGGGGTAGTGGGCTATGACCTGAATATGCTTATTTTATCAGCGAAAATGTTTATTGATTTATAGACTATAATGCCTTTGATATTAACTCATTCGGATGTAATTTTGAAGGTAGCTTCGATACGCCATATTGAGGCTACATAATAAGTTTTGAGTCAATCGGAGCCTGCTGATTTTATTTTATTTTAATATTCCATTTAATAAATTAAATATGGATTTTTTTTCAGGAAAAATGGTCGGGTTTGTGCCAAAAATTGTGACATCGTTTGGATGACTCACTAATATTATAACTAGATCGTGGGCCACTGTGGGTGAGGTCCCGGCAACCATACAAAAAATAGAAGGGGGTTTACTATTCACCATTTAAAAATATGATATATTCAATATTCAATTTAATTAATTAATAATGAAAATATGTTGATGTGATGCTTATGCAATGGACATGATGCACAATTATAGGAAGAAGCAAATATAGGTAGGATATTACTCTCGGGTTGTCACACCATCACGTCGACGATGAATGCTATGCATGGGCACATGCATATGTAACTATCACACGCGTTGTCTAGGTTTTTTGTGTGACCTTATGACGACGTCGTCTTCGCCCCATTCATACATGTTAGTATTAAGTTTAGGGATGCATTTTTCAATGGGGGAAAGGCCCAATATGGCATGGTTCATCTCGATGAATGACATCATGTTGATATTGAATGTGTGCAATCTGATGCACTCCCTCTCTACCAACAAATCCTCATTTTCTTCTCATAGTTAACCACGCGACACGGTACCTCTGCACATTTAGCACCTGCCTAACGATAGTCTTCTTGTTGATTTCATTGGGGCAGACGACCGAGGCAACGACGACATAACGCTCATCTCATCGATCCTTCACAATGAGGCGACGAGGGGGGGGGGGGGGTGAGATGGCATTGATGAGCTGCATGGGAGATCTCTCTCCTACCCATACGGATCTGCACATAGTCGGACTGGATATCCCAATCTGGACACTCAATGGGCAGGGACCCTCCTGCATGGCATCCACCTCATCACGATGACGCTAGTCCTCCTCCTCCACAATTAGAGTGGACATCTCCTCCGCTTGCTCCTGATCATATCGGCTTCTTCTCCTTCGAAAGCGCAAGTGGCATGGTGACGAGGAGGGAACTGGAGGTTGTGGGTGGGGTGAGGAAAGTAAAGGATGTGGACGATAGTGGTATGATATATTCATAGATGGCGACGACTATTTTATATCAACAGGAAGTGGGTGTTGGAAAAATGTGGTGTGAAACATGGAGGGAGTGGCCATGTGGAGTTGATATGCTACGACCACCATTAATTGTCACATTTCTCGGTGCCATGGCGTGTTTGAGTGAAAGAACTAGTGTTTATTGTGTGTGTCCTAGCTATGCAGAAATTGAGTGTGTGCTCATCATTTTCTAATCTTTTTTATTCTTTTTTAATCAATAAAATCCGTCATTTACAAAAAAATCTTGGATCACTTTCGGTACTAATTTCTCGGAAAGGTCAAGCTAAGTCTGCTCATTAATCTCAGTGCTAAATAAACAGGCGAAGTACTCTCAGATTAAAGGGTTTAAATGAGTAGTACCTTCATGCCATGCACCACCCTAGTCAGGTTATGAAAATAAGAAGCATTTTTAACCGCAAATTTCTACCAATTCCCCAAAAAACAAAACACTACCAATTGATATGACTTCTCTGCACCAAATGAATCTCCTCCTGTTCTAGTACCTCTTATATTTCACTCATCAATTCCTTTTTATGTGTCTGATACTACGTACATTTCTACTTAATTAGGAACCACATATATGTGGAAGGCTATATATGAAAGGGATGGCCATACTTTTAATTATCTGAAGACCTACCTACGAGTCTATATTTCCATTCACCTTCTCCAATCAAAGAAGGAGGTAAATAAAATCATATGGTGGCGCGTGACAATGGTCGGAGCAACGTCACCTTCAGGTGTTTGGTGAAGCGGAGTGCAGGAGTAGGTGAACCTCTTGTCTCAAAGACACTCGATGATCAACCAAACAAGCCACGAAAAGGTGATCATGTCACTAACTTTAGCTGGTGTAGATCGATGGATCAGTGTTTGATCCGCCTGGGCATCTATTTCAGTGCACTTAGAAAGTTCAAGTCCCTCTACGGGTTTATTCAATAACATTGAATAAACTCCGTATACAAATACATTAGTCTACAATGGCCTTTTTTTTTACACTCTACGATGTTACCACCTTCGCCGATGTCCACCGTGAGGGATTATTTATGTCGATCTTAAGGGTCGCTCCAATGGGTTCATGCATTTCGTTCATGCGTGTTTGCTTGGATTCGTGCTGATAAAAACTCCGCTCAACACACGTTCGTAAACGAACGGATGTTCGCGTTTTTGTCTGTGCCGATCCATTAGTTTAAATTTAGGTCGGGTTTATGTTTGTGCAGACACACTGTGGACGTGCTCGATGTTCTTCCCTTGTTCCCCTAGCTCGTCAATTAGGGACACAACAATTCACTCTCCTTCTCTTCTCTCCTACCTTCAGTCATGGCCGACGTGTCAACCGCTGTCGACGCTCCCATCGTGGCCGCTTGCGTTGTGGCCTCGAAGAAGCCGAGGGAGGAGTATACTCCGGAGCAGCGAGCAGCAGAATCGATGAAGCGGGTCAATCAGAGGAGGAGTGAAAAGGTAAAAGAAGATACCGTTGGGGACAAGGTCGCCGCTGCCTCCATCTTGGCTGTCGCTGAGGCATGGGCCACTGAAACGGATGCCGAGGGCATCATCGCCAGGGCCTTCACGCAAATAGCCCTTCTCATCCTCGGGTTTCGCCAAGACCCGGCCTTGCTTGCGCCGCCATCGCTGCAGCCAGCACGAGCTCGTCGGTTGCAGGCATGGCCCGACTTCCAAACTTGTCGCGCATGTCAGCATCATCGTCGGCGTATGGGTATCTTCTCGGACACGATCCGACAGGTCCCTCTTCTCGAGCTTGCCTGGGACGGCTCGCCACAAATGAGGGATTACATGTTGGTTGTCCCCGTGGTGGCTCCATTTAACTTAATACCAAGCATGTGGTCAGCCAGTCTGCTAGGACGCAAAGGTAGTCGTTGTGTGTGCTCTACCCGATCAAATTTCCTAAGGGCTGCAATATATTTGATGAAATGTCGACCTCGACGCCCGACGAGGTGAGGTAGTACGATGATTACATGGCCGAGATGATCAGCGATGGTGCCCAACATGCTCAAGGACAAGATGCTCAAGATCAAGATACTCAAGTCCAAGAAACTAAAGTCCAAGATACTCAAGGCCAAGAGGCCAAAGTCCATGGGAGGGTCGACATCGATGATGATTCATTGTCCAAGGAGGACTCACACTCAACATGCCAAGTCGCAAAGAAGGAGGCGACAAAGCGTGAGGACCGAAGCATACACGTATGATGAGGGAAGGTTGTTTTGCAAGGCTTCGATGTAAATCAGAAAATATCCAAAGACATGCGTCGAGCAAAGAGTGGAATATTTTGGAAAAGGATCCATGATTTCTTCCATGAATATAGGAAGTTTGCGTCCTACAAATTTGAAAGTTACTGAGGCGATGTGTCACTTCAAACTAGGTGGGCTTCATTGAAGTGGATTGCAACAATATTTTTTCGTCTCCTATGACCATGTGAGTGCCCGGCCCATGAGTGACAGGGTGCCAAGGACTTGGTATGTTCTTCATTACCCTCTTCATATGAGCTAGTTGCTTTTTTGTTGGTTCATGTACATATGTTGTTGGTTCCATGTACATATGTAGGTGCGTCAAGCTTTGGAAACCTTCAAGGCCGAACATATGGGCAAGTTATTTACCTTGACCCGTTGTTGGATGAAAATCCGGTAGTGCCAAAAATGGAGGGAGCAATATGCGACCCAATAAGGTGGGTTGGTTTCCGAGTTAATCAATCCAAGTGATAAGAGGCCAAGGGGGAAGAGAAACTACAAGATAGAAGAAAGTGTGATGCTTCGACATATCCTTTGTAAGAAACAATGAAGGGGTTCATAACCCAGAAGGAGGTGTAAAGTGAGAATAGGGGAGAGAGGGAATAAATAAAGTGTTGAGAGGTAGAGGAGACCTTGAAGAACTTCTTTGACTTGTAAGAGAAGAAGCTCATGATCGATGACGAAAATGTCGATCAAGAGCCAAAGAAGTGGCAGTGAATCAACGGAAGGTAGAACTCGCGCTAATCTCCGAGGAAAGCGAGATCACCCCCAAAAAATGTCTTGATTTGAGAGTAAGCAAAATTTCATGATCGAGCGAGATGTGTGATGAGTGATGATCTTGAAATAAGCCGACATATATTTTAATTATTTTTTCATGCAATAAGCAGAGGCATGTGTAATGATTGTGCAAGATTCTTTTTGATGTAAGGATGGCATGGAATTTTTCTACATAATTATGTAAAATTGTGGAAAAATGAACTAAGCGGCCCAAATGGGTCACCTCCATTGGGTGGTGTGCCCTGGGAAGCGCGGACAGGGACAGCTGCCTATCTGTTTGGCCTTCCGAACGGACAACGGATACAACACATGTTCGTTTGGGTAGAGAAGTTGGGGTTTATCTATCAATAGTTGAGGGAGTACGAAAATTTTGTAGTTCAGAGGACGTCAAGTCGGAAATATAGTGGGTCTTGGTCATAGAACACAAAGACACACGACATACCCAGGTTCACGCCTCCAAGATGGATAAATCCCCCACTTCCTATCTTGTTTCCTTATATATGGACAATATAAAGGGTTAAAATGTATAGAGAGGAACTCGACAAGTCAGGGGGACTCGACGAATTATTGTGGTGGTGGTTATCCTAGCTTAAAACACCAAAAATCTTATATGTGGTGTATAGTCAACTAAGGCGGGGGAGAGGCCCCTTTGGAGTGCCACTGGTGCCCCTTATTTGGCATTAGTTATAGAAGACTCCATGTTGGTGCATTAGGGCGTACAGGGATAAGAGTCATACACGATATCAATTTATAACATGTTTGGTCATGGTCCTTATGTTTTGTAGAGTGTTTCCTTGTCCGTCAATGTCTTTCGATGGAAGGTCTTGGCCTAAGGCGGTGACGCTTATTCATTGGTAGATGTGCTATATTTAAGTTTTGGAGGGCATGTGAGCTGTGATGGGAAAAAAGCCATACACTATTACAAAGCCGAGCATTGATCAACCAAATTATATCATCACTAATGCACTTGTGACTTGTCAATGGTTCTGGGTCATTGACGACCTTGTTATTATAAACATGATAGTTGAGTGGTCAGTTATATTGTGTAACAGTGACATTCCACAAACCATCCAGTGAATGATGATTACCTCGAGGAACCTTATAAGCAATACGTCAATAAAGATGACCATTAGATTTCGTGATTCCCGATTGGCTCTCTTGATCCCTAACTAGATGCGGCTGTAACATCGAAGAAGCCTTCATCGTCATCATGACTAGTGGCGGAGCCACCACCGAGCAACCCTAGGCAAATGCCTGAGCTCTGCTAACAAAACCTTCACTGATTTTAGTACTACATGAGATTGTAACATTGGCATTTATGGGCATCTGCTTGCCAACACAATAGTTGTCGGACCCTATCCAGGTTCCCCATACGCATCGGCTCCTCCACTAGTCCTGACCTCCTTGATATAACATTCTCTTTGCCTCCCCCTTTCAAGTGTGGCACTCTTTCCACCTCTCCATAGGTGAATTGACGATGCAACTCAGTTATGATCATCCCCAATGGTCAAGAAGTTAACTTTTGATTTTTCTTGCAATCGGAGGCTACAACTTGGCACAAAGCTTGAAAATAAAGATACAATAATGTTGCTACAGTATTAACAAGCATCAAGACCACTAAAACTGAAAGTAAAAAACATTTTGGGTTGCCTCCCAATAAGCGCTTTCTTTAATGCCTTTTAGCTAGGCATGATGCAAGAAGATCAGGTTTTATTAATTTCAAAAGAATAGCTTGCCCGTGTAACAGAATCAAATGACAACTTAATCTTCTTTCGAGGGAAGTGTTCCATGCCCTTTTTTAGGGGGAATTGGAATCTAATAGTCCCTTCTTTCATATCAATGATAGCACCAACGGTGCAGAGAAAATGACATCCGAAAATAACTGGACATGAGGGATCACACTCAATGTCCATGAAAAGAAAATCAACGGGAACATAACTATCATTGACAACTATAAGAACATCATCAATCATTCCCAATGGTTTCTTTACGGAAGAATCAACAAGGCGAACACCAAAAGAACATAAATCAAAAGGTTTCAATTCAAGCATATCATACATTCTTTTGGGTAGAATGGAGGCAGTAGCTCCAAAATCACATAAAGCAAAGCAAGAGAAATTAATCATTCTGATTTTGACCATAGGATTCGAACCATCTTCTAGTTTTCTAGGAATAGAAACCTCTAATTTAAGCATCTCCTCCCTAGCTTTGATAAGAGCATTGGTAACATGCTCGGTGGAGGCAATGTTGAGTGAACTAGTGTGGGGGTCTTTGGCCATTCTTTGCAAAAATATGATCACTTCAGAAAGACTACAATTATCAAAATAAAGCTCTCTATCAAGGAGTTTTTTCAATTGCCCCAAGTGTTTTTCTTACAAGAGGATAGGGAATGGAACCACTTTTTGGGTTTCCCACGGAGGGAAAAGTCAAAGAAATTTAATTTGAATTGGTCACTATCCATCCGAGGGATTTTTTGTTCATCACACACCCTCTCATAATTTTCCAAGTGGTAAATAGCATCCTCTCCTTTCTCAGAAAATTGGTCTCTCAAATCATACTTGAGAAAAGGTCTACTAATAGGGGTGCAAACATAATAGCTATCATGACAAACATAATTGCAAAGCTCAAAATCATTAGAGGTGTCCCAACTAGGGGTCCCGTGCCTGGGAAAAATTTAAATGCTAGTGGAACCCATAGTAACAGCAAGCAAGAGCAAAGGAACTATTTTTTTGTGGTTTTTGATATAAGACTCTAAAGCAAAAAACTAGAAAGTAAACTAACAACACTAAAAAGAAAAGGTAAAAGATAGTATGCAAATCCGCTATCTTGTAGACTAGAGTCCCCGGCAACGGCGCCACAAATTAGCTTGATGGCTTCTCACCCCTCGTTGATTACCCTAAGTGGAAGATTAAGAAGTAGACAACAGCAAGTTTCCCTCAGTGAAGATACCAAGGTTTAATCAACCAGTAGGACTCCAAGTACTGCAAGTTGGTGGCAACGGCGCCAGAAATTACTTCTCATTAGGGAGTTGTCGTGGTTCTGCACACAAAAACAAATAACTTTGCTCCCAATGAGTCAGAGAGGTTGTCAATCTCTCCGTCTTGTTGTTTACAAAGGATCAAGACACAAGCGGAAATAGTAGTGATGATTGCAACAGAAAGGAAAATGATTGAGGTGTAAACAATGGTGGAAAATATGGACCGGGGTCCCATGATGTTCACTAGTGATGTCTCTCTCCCAAAAGACAATAAAACAACTATGATGGGTGAACAAATTACAGCTAGGCAATTGAAAGAATTATAAACGCACCGCAATGGTAATTATGGTACAAGAAAGTTAGATTCTCAATCGTATGGGCAGTATGCCAAGACAAGTAGACCGTTTATTCATCAGCATCTACTCACTAATCATCTACCTTGAGATATCTATCCAGAACATCTCGCTGATATTAAGTTGCGAGCCCCACCCAAATTATAAACTCAAAGTAACAGACAACTGCATTAACAAACTATGTGTAAGGTAAACAATCCTTGTGACCGCAGTTACAAGCACCGTTGTTTTCTCTCTGGTGGCAACAACCCATCCCCTAGTCTCAAGTTTTTGTCACTCAAGCTAGACATCAGGGGGCATGAACCCACAATCATGCATAACACCCCTCTTGGAGTTCCAATCTACTACTTGGCCAAAGCAATAAAAAGCAACGGAGAACATGCAATGACTACTCAAGAACTAATATATAAAAGGAGAACCAAATATATAGCTCATCACAATTTGAACATAATCTCATAATCCATCGGATCCCAGCAAACACAGCATAGTGATACGTCCCAAATGTATCTATAATTTCTGCTTACTCCATGCATGTTTTGGGTGATATTGCTATGTGTTTGCTACACTTTTATACCTTTTTAACACATTTGGACTAACCTACTAACTCAATGCACCCAGTGACAGTTTCTGTCTGTTTTTTCCATGTATTGAAGAAAAAGGTGAAAAATCAAAGTGCTCGGAAAATTCCATGAAAAATATATAAAAATCAGCGTTCCATAAGAGTCCTCCAGCCAGAGGATGAGGTCAAGGGGTGGCCCACATCCCCAAGGCGCCCTCCTGGCGCGGCCAAGGGGACCCGCGCCACCTGGCCGCCTGGGTGATGTGGGGCCCTCCTGGTACCCCCCCCCCCTTTGGTTCTTATTTATTCTTCCGAGGCGAAAACCCTGATTCCAGAACTCCTTTTTCCAGAAGCGATTCCGATCTCCGCCGCCATCGCCAACAAGCTTCTGGGGACCAGAATTCCTGTGTCGGCACCCTGCCGGGACGGGGAAGTGCCACGGATCCATCTCCATCGACGTTTCTTCCTCCCTCCATGAAGCGGGAGTAGTTCCTCCTCGGGGCTGAGGCCTTCTATTGTAGCTATGTGGTTAATCTCTCTCCCATGATGTGATCTTGATTGTGATCATAGGCTATGTTAATCAAGGATGATCCCATGATGTTTCCCCTTCTTCTATGTATTGGATTGATGTACTCACTTGACTTTATCTAGTATAATCTCCAAGACCAAGGTGACAACGGTCTATTGGACATGGATTAGAAGAATATTTTCATGAGTGATTTCCTTTTTTTTAATTGATTGAAGATTGAGAGTCTCGTGGTGCTTGTATTTGACTATCCTTGAGATATGTTGTGGTGATTGTGGTACTCTCTTTGGATGGCCTCAATGACATTGAGAAATCCATAGATGCGAACTACGAACTCTGAGGTGTGCATTTGTAGCCCTACATAATTCTCATCCTCTCTTGATCACAAAGGAATGACCTCCGAGTTACGTCTCCTTGCATGTTTTAGTGGAAATTTCATGTGATTATACTATGTTAATGTTGTTGGGACTTGCCACTAGTGAAAGTATGAAGCCTAGACCTTGTTTCCACCATTGCAATACTGTTTGTGCTCACATTTACTACTTGTTTGCTTGCTGTAATTTTTATTACAGATTTATATTACTTCATTTTGACACACCTATCACCCATATTTTTACCATCTCTTCGCCGAACTAGTGCACCTATACAACTCCTAGTTGTATTAGGTGTGTTGGGGACACAAGAGACTTCTTGTATCTTAATTGCAGGGTTGCTTGAGAGAGACCATCTTCAACCTCTACTTCCCTGAGTTCGATAAACCTTATGTCACCCACTTGAGGGAAATTGCTGATGTCTTACAAACCTCTGCGCTTGGAGGCCCAACATAGTCTACAAGAATAGAAGCGTGCGTAGACATCACATAGCAACACAGAAACTATTACCTAGATGTCTTGATCATGTAGGGCATCTCACAAGGGCTAAGAATTGAAGCACAAGATTGGAGAGAAGACATTACATAGCTACTGGTCATTGACCCATGGTCCAAGGGGGACTACTCACGGCACATCTGGGAAGCACTCATGGTGGTGGAGAAGCTCCCGGAGATCGATCCTCCCTCTGGCAGGGTGCCGGGATGAGGTCTTCTAGCGATCCCGATCTCGGGATTGCGGCGGCGGCGGAACAGTGGTGAAATTCGCAATACAGAGTGCCTCCCGAGGGTTTACGGAACGGGGGCTAAATATAGGCCAAAGGGGGGCTCGAGGGGAGGTCCCACCCCTCGAGGCGGCTTATCCTTCGGGCATCCGGAAGCTTCTGAACTGCTGATTTTTTATATATATTTCCTGGAATTTTTCGAGAACTTTAATAATTGGTATTTTTCCTGCAACGCACGAACAACAGCAGACAGAAACTGGCATTGGGGCACTGAGTTAGTAGGTTAGTCCAAATATGTTGAAAAAGGTATGAAAGTGTAACAGAACACATAGCAATATCACCCATATAAGCATGGAACAAGAAGAAATTATAGATACGTTTGGGACGTATCAGTCCCTTAAGGAAAATGTTTGGATCTTCAAGATCAACCCAACCAACAGTGTCTCTGATGATCACATCCGGGAATTCTTCAACCTTTGGATGCTCCTCTATGAGGTTGATCTTCAGGACCATGTTGAGGATGATGTTGTGTGGAATCATACCAAGGATGGGGTTTATTCGGTGGCCTCAGCTTTCGAGCTTTGGGTTTGGAAGGCTTGGGCACCGCCTAAAGTCAAGTTCTTCACTTAGCTTATTCTACAAAATTGTATTTGAATCTTCAATAGATTGTCAAGACGTGGTTGGGATAACTATGGGCTATTTCTTCTTTGTAAAAGGGAGCAAGAGACTGGGTTGGACCCCTTTTCCAAGTGACGTTACACTATGAGGCTTTAAAAATTTGTGCTTGAGCAGCTTCACCTCGTGTACGTGGACACTTCCTCTTTGCTTGCGAAATATTACATCATGTAGTGGTGGGACCACATTGTCAGCACGGGCATCCCTAAACAGAAATTCATGGCCTCTCTTACCATGATTCTCACTTGGTCGATTTGGCATGAAAGAAACACAAGTGTCTTACGCAACATGAGCGTTCCACCTACGATGATCCTATCCCTCTTGCTTGAGGAGGAGCATCTTTGGCATACACGGGTGCTAAACATATAGGGAGAATCATAAATCGCGAGTTGTTGTCATTCCATGTGATTTGGGGAGAATTGTATAACTATATCTTTTGCTTAATTAATATATGAGGCAATTTTTTGCCTCCGTTTCCAAAGAAAACGTGTGATAGATGGCAAGAGCATGTGGTATATACTATTGGGCATGCACCAATAAAATGTAGTCATTCATTTTGCTAAAGTAGATTTAAGATTTGTAATGCGAACAAGCAAAACACTTAAGAAAGAATTTAGTTCGTATAAGCCTCGGGTCACATCAGGTTTGGGCCAGTCGGTCATGCCGGCACGACACGGCACAAGGGCAAACCCTATTTGACACCCTTGGGAGTTAGGATGTTGAGTCTTCATTGAAGCACGTGATTGGGCGGCGTGAGGTGGAACGGTCTATATTCCCGTTTCTTTCTCTTTTTTATTTCATATTTTTTCTATTTGGTTTTTCTTTTCTTAGATTTTCTTTCTTTTTAATAGTATTGGAATTAACTATTTATGTATTTATAAATTTTTACAATATACGTTGAACTTTTTATAATATATGGTGAATATTTCTTAAATACTTATTAAACATTTTCTAGTTCATGATGAAATTTTTAAATACATATTAAACTACTCTATTTTGTTATATAAGTTGAACTTTTTTATAATATACGATGAACATTTTTTTAATATATTTTAAAATTTTATAAAAACATGTTGAACTTTTTTTAATGTGTATTAAACTTTTTCCTTTTATATGTTGAACAATTAGTAATATACAATAAACTTTCTAAAATATACAATGAGCTTTTTTATATTTATATGTTGAACTTTTTAATACATACGAAAAAAAATCAATATAGAATGAATCCTTTTAATATACACTAAAGAAATCTATTATATAATTAAAACAAGAGACAAACAAGCCATTACGTTTGTTTACATAGATTAAATTATATTAGGAAAAATGCCCGTGCGTTGCAACGGGAAAACATAATGTCAGTATGATATCAATCAGTAGTATTGGATGTGTTGGGGGTCGTCGAATGAGATGCATGATGGTCAACCCAGCTGCGATCTAACTAATGTATTGTTCACCATCGTCCACGCCTCCCCAATTCTACTTCCTAGTCTACCATTTTAGGATGTGTCGAGCCTTGCCTATGTGATGATGCAATTATCGTTATTGGTAGCGTCGATCGGCTAGTTCGACGCAGAGAAGAGCTACAACATATCCATGTATCCAGGTGCAAAGTGATGATGCAATTGTCGGTATTGGTGGCTCCATCGACCACCAATTTTTCATGTGGTACATCATAGGTGTTTTGTTTATTTTTTATCATAAGTCCTAACAAAAAAATAGTAGAATGATCATGTATACAACTAATAACGAAAGAATAAGAGAGAAAATGTATTAATTTTCTTATTGGTAATCAAAATAAATTTATTTTTTAGTTTGGAACCAACATACTACCAGCTAGCTGATAACCCTATTTTTTTTCTTAATGTTCAACTGGCCAATACATAGTTTTTGCATACGTTTTCTTCTTTCTACTTAAATAATGAAGAATCGTATCTTAAATTTCTCCACATTCAATCTCACAAATCGCTCATTAAGTTATGTTGGAAGTTAATTCATTCCCTAACTCCTTTTGCATGCATGACAACGACATTAGACTTAACCCGGCTGGCAACATAGTTGGATAATCTCTTTCCCTCATTCATTCCTTCTTTATCGCACTTAATTAATCTTTTTTTATTTTTTTGTTCTAATCTCTCATTTGACTTCCTGATACTGAAGAAATTTAGAAGCATATTTGAATTGAACAATTTACTTTTAGAGAGCAAGGTGGAAATAATTAATAGTCAAATCAACCTTTCAATCTGCACACAACATGATTAATCTTTTTTTATGGGTTTGATGATTTAAATCCAAAGTCAATATCTCTATCGTTTGCATCTTGAACTAATGAATCTCGATCTAAACTGAATACATGCCCGGATGGTTGGGTCGATATTAGAACACATTTGAGTGTGCTCATTAGCGCAGTAGCTGGCACTCACTCTGATCTATCTTTTTTTAGTTTTTGTTTTCTTTCATTTTTTCGCATGAAAAAGAAATGTTTTGTGTGTTAAACTTTTAAAAAGTTCGTAGCCAAAAAAAATTAAAACTATTCATACTCAAATTTTGTAAAATTTAAAAGAATGCTCATACTTAATACTATTTGCCCTCCTTGTAACATTTTCATATATTTTTATTCTTTTTTGCATCATTTTTATAATATGTTTGCACTAAAAATAACATTTAAAAAAATCATACATAGAAATGTATAAAAATCTATAACATAGTTATTAAATATTTCACACTTTAAAAATGCGTTAAAATATTGGTACACTTAAATGTGTTAAATTGTTCATACACAAACTTATTATAGTGTGAATTATTATTAAATAATAAATATTTTTCAAGTGCAAACAATTTTTTGTGTATTAAACTTTTAAAAGGTTCGTAGCCAAAAAAAATTAAAACTATTCAAACTCAAATTTTGTAAATTTTAAAAATGCTCGCACTTAATACTATTTTCCCTCCTTGTAACATTTTCATATATTTTTATTATTTTTTGCATCAATTTTATAAGACGTTTGCACTAAAAATAATATTTTTTTAAAATCATATATAAAAATGTATAAAAATCCATAACATTTTTATTCAATAGTTCACACTTTAAAATGCGTTAAAATATTGGCACACTTAACTGTGTTAAATTGTTCACACACAAACTTTTAATAGTGTGAATTATTATTAAGTAATATTTTTTAAGTTCGAACAATTTTTTAAAGAGTGAAATATATTTTTTATACGATATGATGGTGCGTGTGCGCGCGATGATGAAACTGGGCCAGGAGTTCGAAAAAAGGCCAAGATCCAAGTGTGGCTCAAACCGATTTTTATTATCCTGCTTTCAGTGGGGTGCCATCTTTCAAACTGCAACGTTGGACGGCCCAAGTGGAGCAAGGAAACATTTTTTTACTTATTAATTATAATGCGGGTTAATTTCCAAAAATAACAGGGGTCTTTCTATAAATATGCGTGACGGACCGAAAAAAGGGGAAAAACGCACCTCCCTTTATTATTATACTAGGAAAATTGCCCGTGCGTTGCAACGGGAAATAAACTATAATGGCAAGGATTCGATTAATCTCCATTATGAAGCTCGATCGTCCGCCATTGCTCTAATGGGCCCACTCGGTGACAGGGCACGATAGCCTTGATAAGAGTGGGCCTACAAGACACCAAGCAGGGTCAAGAATGTTCGCGAGGCATTGGACAGGATCCAACGATAACTCGACCTCTTACCCCTCCTCTATCCAATGATTGGACTTAGGAAGAACATACTCGCGATGTGGATATCGTTGGTGAGGGATAATAGTGTACCATCCAGTGTAGAGCATCCTCCCTTTTCACACCAGTCAAGGTCGGTGAGGTGACTGAAAACTCTACCATCTAAAGCTATTGCAACGTGAAGCCATTTTCATTAATAATACTTAGTATAAGCAAACAATAATATGTTGCCATGATGATCTCAAAATTAGAGACATAAACTCAATGTAAGCTACTGTAATTATATTTGTATAGTCATAATTGTCGGTTCATTGCGATGGGGACATATATTCTAGTGATTTAATGACAATTGCCATATACACATCAAACGACATTATTGACATTTTTACCGTTATAATACTTCTCATTCTGTCGTTCTTTGTCTTCTTTATTGCGCCATGTGCTAATTAAAATTTTATTCATCATGTATCGTATCGAGGAATATGATCAACACTTATTAACACTCTAACAACACACCTAGGCATGTATGGGGGCACAAATAAAAAAGGGTGTCCATCTAAGTTTTGTTACCGATAACCAATATTTGGGTCCTTCCTACCAGTGTACCACACTAACAAAAATGATACTGTTTAGATACATATATGTAAAACTACTCTATAAATTTTCACGAGATATTTTTTAAAAGGGAGTTTTCAGCGGATACAAACTACAAAAATACAAAAAATAATATACCGATCAAGCTAATTAAGCAAGGAAAATATATGCCACTTTTAGATTACATAAAAAATTAGTTTTAATCCAAATAAACCACTTGGTTCCCGAAAATAAACAAAAAAATTGAACTGGAAAATTACCTCTGCATAACATTAAAAATACAATGGTTATTCACATCGAGTGGCGAGTTCATTGATTGACCTAGCTAGGTGGAACATTGCCGCGCTCCGTTTCCACTACTCCTCCCCTTCTTGCGGAATTTTTCTTCTGCTCCTGGGGAAATTTGTGGCACTTGTTCGTGGGGGAGATGAAGCATGTTTCTTAGATGTCACTTTATAGAACTTTATAGGAGAGTGGGGCATTTTGGCTCCCGGGCTCCATGGAGCCCGGTTTTTTGAAAAAATCGAAATTTAAATTTTTCTGATGTCAAAAATATCTGAAAAAAATTATGCAAGTATGTAAGGATGTAATGTAAATGTGTGTAAATTTTATGATAAAGTACCTTAAATTGCGGCCTGTGTAAAAAAGACAAATTCATGGCCTGGGAGGATGAATAGTATCATGTGTTAACAGCCCTCAGATTTGTTATTTTTTTCACAGCCCTCATTTCAATGTATTTCGTCCTGAAAATTTACACACTTATGAGTTATACCTTCATGTGTATCTGTATATTTTTTCAATTTTTTTTGAAACGTAGAAATATGAATTTTGATGAATTTTCGAGTTCAAATTCAAAGGGATCCAGTGAACCCGAGCTCCAAAAGGCATTTTATGAGTGAGGCATTTTGGCTCCCGGGCTCCATGGAGCCCGGTTTTTTGAAAAAAAATCGAAATTTAATTGATCAGTGTGCAATTAACCCTCCTGCAGCAGCTCCCTTCTTTTGATTTAATATTCAGTTCTTTAATTAGTCAATTTGATCAGCAATTAATCCCCCTCCTGCAACCCCCTTCCTTTGATTCAATATTCAGTTTTTGGATGCACGCACGTACAGTTGCATCTTTTTTTTGACAGATTCCAGCTGCATCCTTTATACGGGTCAAGAGGTCATGAGTTCTCCATCAGATTTTTCTTCCGCTTTCACTGTCCGTCTTTTTTAGTTGTGCTGGTATTGTAGGCCACTTTGCTGGTCTACATAAACCGGTGAAAATCATGTTAAATTAGCGAGGTGGGACAATTTTACATAGAATATCAATGTTCAATTGATTGGTCCAGTCTATCAACGGTATTGGGATCGATCTGGCCGGGTGCTACACCCTTTTATCTCAGGTGGCTTCTGGTTCCGACCCAGAAAAGGCCCTTCGGTGTAGCTTCATATTTCACTTTAAGTCAGCCCAGCGGTGCAGCTTTGCCGGAAGAGCGGACGTACGAAATCTATCGGCAACGTACGAAAGGGAGCGATCAAGTTTTTCCCTCACGTTAGGGTTCGACTCCTCTCCCGGCGGCTTCTACCCCTCGGGTTGAGATCTTCTTCCCCGATCCCTACCAGCTAGTCATCTACGAGAATAACCGGGACTCGATCGCGGGGAAGCGGTAGTTTGGCTAGAGGGGTGCTGGGGTTCTTGCAAGGTGGCTCGATTCTGATCGGGCTAGAGTTTTTTCGAGTAATGGCGACAGACGCATCTGGCTCTGCCGCTAGCAATGATGATCTAGAGAAACTCATGACGGACTTGGGCCTGGCGGAAGACGATCTTGATGATGTGATAGCGGAGGATGAAGTTGATCTGCCGGGAAACCTAACAAGATGGATGGCGGTGGCTAGGGTTCATATTGGCAAAACATACAACCAATTCTGGTTCTTCAAAAATATGCATGCTGCCTGGGATCTCGCTCAGCCGGTCACGATCAGACCTCTTGAGCCCAAACTCTACACCCTGAAGTTCTCATGCTTGGGGGATTGGGAGAGGGTTATGCATGAAGGACCATGGAACTTTCGAGGCTACGCCGTGGTTATAGCTCCTTACGAGGGGTTCTCAAAGCCGTCGACTGTCCCTTTGAACATGATCGAGATATGGGCTCAGATACATGATTTCCCCGATGGGTTCTACCCGCTTCTCAAAGCTTTGGCCGGGAAACTTGGTGAGTTCGTATACGCATGATATGTCTCAAACGTATCTACTTTTCCAAACACTTTTGCTATTGTTTTGCCCTCATTCTTGCATGATTTGGACGAAACTAACCCGGACTAACGCTGTTTTCAGCAGAGCTGCCTGTATGGTTTATTTGTGCGCAGGAAAAGGATTTTTAGACGTCCCAGAAAATTCCCAGAAAAATACCAGAAAATCCATGCACCCGATGGAGCCAGGTGCCAGAAGTGGGACCAGAGGGGAGCCCTGGGGGCCCCAGGCCCCCCCTGGCGCGGCCAGGGGTGGGGCCGCGCCCTCTGGCCGCCTGGGCTGCTCCCCCCTCCTCTGGTGCCCTACCGAGGCTCCTATTTATCCCCGTGACGAGAAAACCCCAGAACAGGAGTCGTTTTCCCAGTTTCCGTCGCGGAGCCGCCGCCACCCTCTGTTCTTCTTCGGGAGGGCTAATCTGGAGGCTGATTGGCCTCCGGAGAGGGTAGATCGTCGCCATCGTCATCACCATCGCCACTCCATCCATCCTCCATGACTTCTCTTCACATGTGTGAGTAATTCCCTGCTGTAGGCAAAGGGGATGGTAGGGATTGGATGAGTTTGATCATGTAATAGTTCGTCAGATTGTTGGGGGCATGTTGCCTATCATCTACTTTGGTGTTTATCTTCTTTGCTACAACTTGTTGCTCTTAATGCTTGTCACTTTGGGCCCGAGTGCCAAGTTTTCAGATCTGAACCCTATGTGTTTTCATGAATATATTTGTGTTCTAGATCCTATCTATGAGTTGTATGCACCTATTATGGTCCGGAACCGGCGATCCCAAAGGTGACAGCTTGGGACACCAAAGGGGATGGTCCATAATTTGAGGATTCCATGTATCCATTGAGTTTATTGCTTTGTTCCGGTGCTCTTTGACATGAGCACCTTAATCTCCATAAGTTCCCTTTGGCCCCGTTCGTAGCGGGATGGTAGGACAAAAGATGTTGTGCAAGTTCTTATTGCAAGCACGCACAACTACCTACGGGCTACATGCCTAATGTTTGATATTTGCCTAGATGATCATTGCTTTTCTGTGTGCCTTGCCCCGTGTTAGAATCTATTATATGTTTACTCTCATCCATGCAGCGCCCGACCATCCATCTCCCTAGCCTACAGTGTTTTCAATCCTGCTGGTCATTAGTTGTTACTTTTTGCTATTTACTTTTGCTGTTTCTATCATCACTATCATATTACCATTACCACTTATCTATTGTTGCAAGCAAGTGTATTTCAGGTGCGGTTGAATTGACAACTCAACTGTCAAAGCTTATAAATACTCTTTGGCTCCCCGTGTGTCGAATCAATAAATTGGGTTAACTTACCCGCAAAGACTATCTCGATCCCTTACGCCTGTGGGGCATCAAGCAGCGTTTTCTAGCGCCGTTGCCGGGGAGCATAGCAATATTTACAAGTCTACTTGAAGTATCCTGCCTGCTGCACATCATCCACTATGGGTAATAAAGGAGACCCCAAGGTTCCGATCTTACCATCCCGTACAAGAAAAGGTACTGTTCTGAACACTAGTGCTACACTTGATTCACCTTCTGTTATGAGTAATTTTACTTCGCCACCACTACATGATGCTTCTATTGAGTCTGTTACTATGTCCGATACTTTTGATGATGCTTCCACTACTCTTGATGATGCTACTTTTCTTGGTCGTTATATTGAAACTCAGACTGCTAAGGCTGCAGCAAAATCAAAGACCAAGACCCCTGCTACCTATATTCCTACCTGCAAAACCTTTGGTTACCCGAGCTTAGATGAACTCAAGGAGAGAATCCTTGATGATGATTATGTTACTCTTGATGATGATTTTTGCAGGAAACTCAGAGAGTGTGTCGACTCTGACCCTGGTGCTGTTAAGGAGTTGCTAAAAAGGCACTCCATGAAGAACAAAGTTATTCCTGATCCTCAATTTGCCACATCTCCTATATGCATCACTGATCCTGATTATTATTTCTCTGTTGATATTTCACTTATATCTAAAGTCGAGGCTGACCCCTTTTATGGCAGAGAAAATGATGATGCTATAGCACACTTGACCAAACTCGCTGAGCTAAGCAACCTATTCACTACTGATGAGAAGATACGAAACTTCTATGTGGCCAAGTTTTTTCCTTTTTCTTTGAAGGAAGACGCTAATTCATGGTACGATGCATTACCTTATGGTTCCATTAAAAGTCTTCAGGACTTAGTCAAATTCTTTGTTGATAAATATTTTCCAGCTCATCTGCAACATGCTGCTTTGCAAAGAATCTATAACTTTAAACAATTGCAGGATGAGCACCTCCCTAAAGCTTGGGGGAGGTTTTGTGATTTACGTAAGGTTATGCCGGGACATGGAATCCCCAAGAATGAACTGCTTGATATATTTTACGCTGGTTTAACCGATGACTCCAGATCCTACCTGGATAGTTGTGCTAGTTGTGTTTTCAGGGAAAGAACGCCGGACGATGCAGAAGAATTAATGTGAAAAATCGCCAAAAACTATGAAGACTGGTCCATTTCTGAACCACTTCTACCACCGAAAAAAAGGGCATGCTTGTTCTGAACCCCGAAGATATGAAAGAAGCAAAGAAGTCTATAAAGGAGAAAGGTATTAAAGCCGAAGACGTGAAGAATTTACCGCCTATTGAGAAGTTGTGTGAGCCGACTACTCACCCTCCCTTGGTAGAGGTACACTCTCTATTAGACTTTACTAAAAGTGACATCCCTAAAGGTAAGCCTCCCGACCAATGATTAGACGAGCTTGATAATTTTATTGTTAAGCAAGACCATTTTAATAGGAGGTTACAAAGTCAGTTGCATGAATTCTCTTGCTATCAAAAGTTTATGTGATGTTCTAGAGAGAACAGTTAATGATGTTAAATGGCTTGTTAAGCATTTTCATATGGTTCAAACTCAGCTTGAACAAATTTCTATTGTGCAAAAATATTTGCTTGCTAATAATACCAAACAGGACATACAAGCTTATGGAATTAAAACTAGGGGTGGAACACACACCCAGGACCCACTCTATCCTGAGGGGCATCCAAAGAGGATCGAGCAAGATTCTCAAGTACAAGAAGAAGACGAGATTGTTAGCTGTCTGAAGATTAAAAAGAAGAAGAAACACAAGGAGGCTGACAATCCCGATGATCCTATTACAAGTGAAAAGCCAGCTGTTGATCCTAACAGCATATCTACCTTCGATGCTGAAACAGAAGACGGTGCCGAGCCTGAAGGAAAAGACGCGGAGAAGGATGATTCTCCCAAGGTAAGAGAAGAAGAAGCACCCGATAAACGCAAGAGGTACTCTAAAGAGGACTTCATCACGAGAAGACATGGGAAGGAAAGAGAACCATGGATACAGAAACCCATGCCCTTTCCAGGTAAGTCCCTCAAATCTAAAGAAGAAGAGCATTATCATAAATTTTGTGAATGGATGAAGCCTCCTTTTCTTCAAATTCCTTTGACTGATGCTATTAAGTTTCCTCCCTATTCGAAATATATGAAAGATATTGTTACTAATAAAAGAAAAGTTCCTAATGAGGCAATATCTACTATGCTTGCTAACTACTCTTTCAGTGGAAAGATTCCTAAGAAGCTCGGTGATCCAGGTATACCCACCATTCCTTTCTCCATAAAGAATAATTATGTCAGCACTGCTTTATGTGATCTTGGGGAAGGAGTGAGTGTTATGCCTTTCTCTCTTTACAAGAGGCTTTGTTTAGAGAAACTGATCCCTACAGATATCTCCCTTCAGATGGCTGACAAATCAACAGCTGTCCCAATAGGTATTTGTGAGGATGTACCCGTTGAAGTTGCTAACTGTTTGATCCTTACAGATTTTGTTGTGCTTGACATGCCCGAGGATGGGAGAATGTCCATTATTCTTGGTAGACCTTTTCTTAACACCGCAGGTGCTATCATTGATTGCAATAAAGTAAAGGTCACTTTCAACGTTGATGATAAAGAACACACGGTGTATTTTCCAAAGAAGATCGACAAGAGGCATGGCCTTAACTCTATAGAGAATATCGAGACCGTGAAAATAGGAGAATGGGACTGTCCACTACATGTGCACCACAAATACAAAACCATCATGGTGGGGACAATGTCCATTAAAGTAAAGGTGCAATGATAACTTCATAAGAGGGGAGACTTCTTGCTCTATATATCGCCAGTTTGTTGGTAAGACTTGATCAACCTTACTAGTGAAGCTTCTTTTATATAGGTAAAAAGTTAAGCTTGTTATGTTTTCATTTGCTTTAACTTTCATTCTCTTTGTTGTACCGAGTTTTTATGTTTTTGAAGCTTCACAACACTAATCACCGCTTTAAGTTTTCAGAAAGTTTTGCAGCTTTTTGAACTCCGAGAAATTTTCAACAGTGAAGTTTTCAGAAAAATTCTAGAAAAATTAAAATAAAAATTTCCATGCCGGGAGTGACCCAGAGGCACCTGGGGCTGACCAAGGGGGGCCACCAGTGGCCCAGGCGGCCAGCTGGCGCGGCCTGCCCCCTGGTCGCGCCCACAGGGCGCTTGGGGCCCACAGACCCCACTTCCAGGTATGTCTTCTTCCTCCTCCTTCCTCTCTCTCTCCAAAAACACGAGTTCTGCATTTGGTTCTTGCGTTCTTGTTGTTCTTGGAGGCGATTTTCGATCTCTCTCTACAGCCCACCATTCAAGCTGAAATTCTGAGAAAATACTCCCTGGTATGTAACTCCTTCACCCCTCCAATTAGATTTTTGATTGGTGGCTTCATTTGTGAGTATTTAGTAGCTCTTGGTGTTGTTTATATGAGCTTGCATGCATGTGTAGAATTTTATTTTCCAAGTTTTGATGCAAGTGTATGCCTTAGGTAAGTGAGTTGAGTAGTTTGCCTTAACTCATTTTGTTTAAATCCTTGTTTTTGTAAATTTTCAAAAATTTCAGAAATGAGTTTGCTAGGAAGAGCAAAGGGGTGGCTTGGGAAGAAGAGGCCCGAGCGCTCCGATCGAGTAACAAGAGCTGCGGCTTCACCCTCGACTGCTAGGGTGAGCTACAACAAAGATCATGTGCCCTTAGAGTTGTTGGAGGACACAAATCAAGCACGTGCAATGACTTTCCCGTGCGATGAATTTCTTGAAGCTGCAGGAATTAGGGAGGAGTTCTATAATCTTTGTGCTAATGCAGGTCAGACGCGGCTCGCTACGTGCCGTGTTGCCCAGTATCAAAAACTCACCTCCTGTTTTATCAACAGTTTTAGATATAACCTTGATGCTGGTTCTGTTGAGTTTAAAATTTATAATGATCTTTTGACCATGCCTTTGGAAAACTTTTGTGAAATAATAGGTGTGCCGAACGTGGGACTGACGGCGAAGATGAGCTCTCAGCCCTCCGAGCTGAGAACCGTCTTCAACTCGCTCTGTAGCATGGATACAAGGGATATTCATCGGTCAAATATCTCCAGCATCTTATTCCCACACCTCAGGTATTTTGCGTATTACATTGCTAGAGGGGTGTTAGCTCGTGACAACACGAGCAACATATCTGCGCCGGATATTGCTATCCTGGCAACCGCCCTCTCAGGGAGGTTTGATTATAATGTGGGTGCCTTAATTGCTCGACGCCTTGCTATGAACGGTAACAAGGGAGACTTATTTGGTGGATTTTACGCCACACTTATCCTAGAGTCTCTTAATGGCACCCCACACCCCGATGATAAGCCTTTTACTTATTTAAGTTTTGATCTTGCTGCCATGAAAAGGCATAAGTTTGTTACCATGAATTCCGAGTTTGGTAAACTTGATTATATCTTGCGTTTCGGAGCTACCACGGAACGCAAGATCCGTCTACCTGCACCTCTTTTGTTTGATTTTTCTCGCAGGAACGGATGGTCCTTTGATGTTATCCAGTTCGATGAGTTCGTGGTCCAGCATCAGTTTCATAACCCCATGGAGGGGGTTGTGGCCGACGAGGAGTAGCATGGTGAGTTCCCACCTTTCCAGGGAGAGACCGTCACCCAGTTTGGTGAAGGGTCTTCCTCTGCTTGGAGCGCGGATCCTTCTTCGTGGGAGGATCCGAGGACTTCGGTGTACGCACCGGAAGCCTCATACGACCCTTGGACTCACCCGTACTACCCTGGAGCAGGAGGCTCCTGGGGCCATTAGCTACTACCAACTTAGGCCAAAAGCCTAAGCTTGGGGGAGTACGTGCCCTTCTCACTTTTCCATTGTATTATCCATTTTATTTGCTTTGATCTTTTCGAAGCTTTTGCCCGTTCTTCTTTCTTTCTTTCCTTGCAAAAATAACAAAAAGATTTTCTCTTTTCTTTTGCTTTCTTTTAACCTTTCAAAAACACAAAAAGATTTCCTTTCTCTCTTTAGTTTGCTTTGTTTTCAGAGTTCAGCTCGAGTCCGTGATGGCATTTGATTATATTTCCTACGTTCGATCGTGCAAGTGACCAGGCAGTAATGACGAAGACCGACGGAAGGGAAGCAACAAGGAAAACCGGTATGAACTCTTCTTGTTTCTGCTTTTGTACATATGCCTGTGCTTATGATCTAGAGACCAGCTTGTAGCGACATAGTGCTATGTTTACAATGCTTTCCCAGTGTTCATGCTTTCCTTGTGGCTAGTCTCAAATAGCTAGAGTACATAATGTGTTGTTGAAATGATTTACATGCATTGCATTGTTCATGATTTGGCATACTGAAGTTGTATTTCCCTTCGGAGAATTTTTGGATTGACTTGGCACATGTTCACACATGCTTATGACTAAAAATTCTATTTTTGCCTTGATGATCTTTTTGTTTCAGAATAGTTATATCACTTTCATGCCCGATTCAATGTTGCTTTGTCGCTCTGCATGATTATGACAGTTATTGCTCTCTAGTTGGTCGCTTCCCAGTCTCTTGCTAGCCTTCGCTCGCACCAAGCGGAATTCTGCTTGTGCTTCCAAACTCCTTTTCAAACCCAGTTGTTCCATTTGAGTCCACCATACCAACCTATATGTGGTATTTACCGGCCACTACTAACTTAGACTTTCTTGTGCCATCTCGAAATTTATTCAAAAGTTTCCCTTTTGTAACCGTATAAGCTCATGGTGCGGTGAGGGGAAATCAGTATCTTTCATGCCAAAAATATTTTGACGAAAGTTTTAACTAGTCAAAACAGAAAAAAAAAATATGAGAGTTACACCTCCCCCATACTTGATGGAGTGAAATGGACCAAATGCTGCTTATGATAGGTGGAACGATACCCTCCTTCCATCCTTGAGGCAAAATAAAAGGTTTCGTAGACCATCGAAGGATTTATGGATAAGGGAATATGTGTAAGCAAAAGGCATTATATATGGTTGGCATGGGAGATATTGAGAGACCTTTACCGTTCACCGTTGACTGGAAAGTTGCACTTCTCAAAAATGTTTTATCTCTGTTTTCAAAACCAAGAGCTGTGGCACTTGTTTAGTCTTTGCTTCCTTTCACGGGTTTTCAACCTTGCCATCAAAAGCCACGGTTCGAGAGTTTCCCCTTCTTTCTTCAAAGCACCAACTATGAGAGCATAATTGTCATTCTTAGTGTAACATGCATTGTCCCAAAGTATTACATTGTCTTCTGCATGCTTGTGTTATTGCTAGTCTGAAATACTGAGTTCTAGTCACCTTTAAAACTCCGGAGGAGTTTCTGCATTTATGTTTTGCTTCACTCATGGAGGCTAGCGAAATGCCACTCAAGTATGTTCAAGCTATGTGCATTGTGATCCTGTCTTGATTTTCAGTAGCTTATTATTTACTTTTAGTTGTTTGTGAATGATCACATGAAAGAAGAATTTCTTCGTGCATTGTCCTTATAGCATTGTTTCAATACCTGCTAAACTCTTTTCGTAGTACATGCTTATATACATCTAATGAAGAAAAAGAGTTTATCAAAGTTTTCTTTGTCGCGTCCAGTTCGTTGAACTGAATTGCTTGAGGACAAGCAATATGCTAAGCTTGGGGGAGTTGATACGTCTCAAACGTATCTACTTTTCCAAACACTTTTGCTATTGTTTTGCCCTCATTCTTGCATGATTTGGACGAAACTAACCCGGACTAACGCTGTTTTCAGCAGAGCTGCCTGTATGGTTTATTTGTGCGCAGGAAAATGGATTTTTAGACGTCCCAGAAAATTTCCAGAAAATCCACGCACCCGATGGAGCCAGGTGCCAGAAGTGGGACCAGAGGGGATCCCTGGAGGGCCCAGGCGCCCCCCTGGCGCGGCCAGGGGTGGGGCCGCGGCCTCTGGCCGCCTGGGCTGCTCCCCCCTCCTCTGGTGCCCTACCGAGGCTCCTATTTATCCCCGTGACGAGAAAACCCCAGAACAGGAGTCGTTTTCCCAGTTTCCGTCGCGGAGCCGCCGCCACCCTCTGTTCTTCTTTGGGAGGGCTAATCTGGAGGCTGATTTGGCCTCCGGAGAGGGGAGATCGTCGCCATCGTCATCACCATCGCCACTCCATCCATCCTCCATGACTTCTCTTCACATGTGTGAGTAATTCCCTGCTGTAGGCAAAGGGGATGGTAGGGATTGGATGAGTTTGATCATGTAATAGTTCGTCAGATTGTTTGGGGCATGTTGCCTATCATCTACTTTGGTGTTTATCTTCTTTGCTACAACTTGTTGCTCTTAATGCTTGTCACTTTGGGCCTGAGTGCCATGTTTTCAGATCTGAACCCTATGTGTTTTCATGAATATATTTGTGTTCTAGATCCTATCTATGAGTTGTATGCACCTATTATGGTCCGGAACCGGCGATCCCAAAGGTGACAGCTTGGGACACCAAAGGGGATGGTCCATAATTTGAGGATTCCATGTATCCATTGAGTTTATTGCTTTGTTCCGGTGCTCTTTGACCGGAGCACCTTAATCTCCATAAGTTCCCTTTGGCCCCGTTCGTAGCGGGATGGTAGGACAAAAGATGTTGTGCAAGTTCTTATTGCAAGCACGCACAACTACCTACGGGCTACATGCCTTATGTTTGATATTTTCCTAGATGATCATTGCTTTTCTGTGTGCCTTGCCCCGTGTTAGAATCTATTATATGTTTACTCTCATCCATGCAGCGCCCGACCATCCATCTCCCTAGCCTACAGTGTTTTCAATCCTGCTGGTCATTAGTTGTTACTTTTTGCTATTTACTTTTGTTGTTGCTATCATCACTATCATATTACCATTAACACTTATCTATTGTTGCAAGCAAGTGTATTTCAGGTGCGGTTGAATTGACAACTCAACTGTCAAAGCTTATAAATACTCTTTAGCTCCCCGTGTGTCGAATCAATAAATTGGGTTAACTTACCCGCGAAGACTATCTCGATCCCTTACGCCTGTGGGGCATCAACGCAGAGCCTAAATCACAGAACTTCGAGGGCAACTTCTTCAGGGTTCGTGTCAGGATTGATGTGCATAAGCCGCTGAAGAACGATGTGTCTTTGGTTAAAGGAGGGAAGAGGCAAATTTTCCTTGTCTGGTACGAACGACTCCCCGACTGGTGTGCCGTTTTCGGGCACCTTGGGCACCTCTACAAAGAACATGCTGATGGAGTACACCCGCCGTCCGTGCTTGTCTTAAAAAATCTGCGTGCAGATTGGTTTAGAGGTGCTGGTCCAGGACCTGGGCATTCGCCGAAGGGGAAGGGTGTGAGAAGTGCTCCTCTCCCTATAGCACCAAGAGCCGGGCGCAATGACAAAGATCCAACTGCCCCAGCGGATGTGATCATGGATGACGCTGAACAAAACAGAAAGAGGGAGCTGGCCGAGGTCTGGAAAAACAAAACAAGGAAAAGACAGCTGCTGAACCATCAAGCAATGACATGACTATTGATCAAACGGGTGTCCCTCCTAGTCCCCCTCCGAAACAGGACCCGAAGCGATCAAAGCCTAATGCCACGGGGAAAGCTGATCAGCAAACAAAAACTACTAAGTCGCAGATGGCGGGCACCCAGGAGGTGCCGTGCCGCGCGCAATGAGTGTGCTTTGTTGGAACTGTCGCGGGCTGGGTAACCCCGCGACAGTTCGTGAAGTTCGCGAGCTCGTGAACAAGTTTACCCCCGCCGTGATGTGCCTAGTCGAAACAAAAATTGAGAAATCACGTGCGGAGATATTATCCATATCTTTTGGTTACAACAAAGCTTTTGCAGTCAGCAGTTCTGGAAGAAGCGGAGGACTAGTGATTTTCTGGAACGAGGAAATAAAATTTGAAGTTAAGCACCATTCAAAATATCATATTGATGGTCTGGTTTCCGACTTGGGATCAGCGCCTTGGAGACTGTCATGCATCTATGGCAAAGCACAACAGCCAGAGAGGTTCAAAACCTGGGACGACCTGAAGTATATTGCGGTTTAGCTCTGTAGTCCCCTGGCTAGTTATAGGCGATTTTAATGAAGTTTTGCACCACTCTAAATATGAGGGAATTGGGTCTCGCATCCATGCTCAATTAGATGGTTTCCGTGATGCTTTGGACGTTTGTGGCCTATTGGATCTTGGACATGTTGGCAATCCTTTTACCTTTGAAAAAGAGTTGCGGGAGGGACTTATACCCGTGTACGCCTTGACCGCGCAGTGTGTGATCCGGTATGGAGCTCGATATTCCCTATGGCTCAGCTGGAGCACCACACAGCTGTCTGCTCGAACCACTCCCCAATCCTTCTTTGGCTAGACCAAGATTTGCAGCAATGATGTGTCAAGCCTTTCAAATATGAACTTATGTGGGAGACACATGAGGACTTGAAGCCGTGTATCCAGTCTAGTTGGAATAAAAAGGACAAAGCAACGACAGTTGATCAACTCCGGGAGAAGATGCATGACTTATCCGGTGATCTACACAACTGGGACAGGTTGACATTTGGCAATGTCCGCAGAGAGATTTCCAAACTTAAACGTGAACTAGAAATTTTGAGATCGGTTCCGGGGCGTTCGGGGCCATCAGCACATGAAATCAAGATCACGGACAGGATGGTGGAGCTTTACCATGGCGAGGAAATCCTTTGGAAGCAACGATCAAGAGTTGAGTGGCTCACTAGCGGTGATAAAAACTCGAAAAAAATTCACCTCAGAGCGTCAATGAGGAAGCGGAAAAACCTGATAAAATCGCTTCACAATAACCAAGGGGATGTTATCACATGTGTAGCGGAACTGGAGGCGATGGCCACCCAATTTTACAGCAATCTGTTTACATCGGAGGGAGTTGACAACATGGAGGATGTGTTGTCAGCTGTCCATCCTAGAGTCATGCCTTAAATGAACATGTCTCTTGAGGCTGAGTACATAGGAAATGAAGTTAAGAAATCACTCTTTCAGATGTTCCCCCTAAAGGCTCCGGGCCCCTACGGCTTTCCTGCTCACTTCTTTCAGAAGCACTGGGATGTGTGCAGCGAAGAAGTCATCAAAATAGTTCTTCTCATTGCCAGGGGGGAGGAATCAGCGGAGAGCATTAATAACACACACCTTGTGCTCATCCCCAAGGTCAAGAGCCCTGTCTTTCTTTCCCAGTTCCGTCCAATCAGCTTGTGTAACGTCTTGTATAAAATTGCATCGAAAGTGCTTGCTAATAGGATGAAGGAAATACTCCGTGAAATAATCTCTCCTCAGCAGTCCGTTTTTGTACCAGGAAGATTGATCACTGACAACATATTTGTAGCTTACGAGTGTCTCCACTTTATGAAGAGGAACAAAGCCCTTAAACATCGCCATTGTGCACTCAAGCTGGATATGATGAAGGCATATGACAGGGTTGAATGACCGTATCTACAGGCTATCATGCTCAAGCTGGGGTTCTCAGAGAAGTGGGTTTCGGTTGTTATGAGTATGGTCACTTCTGTCTCGTACTCAGTCCTCTTCAACGGCAAGAAATTACAAGAGTTCAATCCTACTAGGGGAATTCGACAGGGAGATCCGATTTCATCGTATCTATTCTTGTTAGCAGCGGAGGGCCTTTCAAGCCTCCTCAAAACCAGAGATTCGTCGTCACAAATGGTGGGGCTACAGATGGGACCTTCAGCGCCACCCGTGAACCACCTCCTTTTTGCTGAAGATAGCCTACTGTTGTTCAAGGCTAATAGAGAAGGTGCTACTGAGGCATCAAACCTGTTGGAGACTTACTGTCGCGCGTCGGGGCAAAGAATCAACACCAGAAAATCCTCAGTTTTTTTCAGTAAGGGCTGCCCTGATAACATCAGAGAGGAAGTTAAAGGCATACTGGACGTCCATACTGAAACTCTGAACGAGAGGTACTTGGGTTTGCCCTTGGATATTGGCTCTTCAAAATCCGGTTCTTTTAAATACCTAAAGAACAGAATGTGGGGGTAAGGTCAAGGGCTGGATTGAGAAGGTAATATCATCGGCGGGGAAGGAAATTTTAATCAAATCAGTAGCACAGTCTGTTCCTGTCTATTCTATGTCCTGCTTTCGTCTACCGAGGGGCTTGTGTGAGCATCTCACAAAACTTATTCGACAGTTTTTCTGGGGAAGTAAGCAAGGGAAGAGAAAACCCCACTGGTTTTCATGGCAAACTATGATTCGGCCGAAGCATGATGGTGGGCTGGGGTTCAAGGTCCTAGAGATGTTTAATCTGTTGCTGCTTGCGAGGAAATCCTGGAGGCTGCTGTCGAATCCCTCGTCGTTGTGTGAGCGGCTGCTGAAGGCGGTCTACTATCCTGATACTGATATCCTTGGGGCACAGCTCGGTAGCCATCCATCCCAGGTGTGGAGAGCAATCATAGATGGCAGGGAGGTTATGAAACTTGGTCTTATTAAACGCATTGGTAATGGATCGTCAACAATGGTGTGGGAGGAGAACTGGATCCCTAGAGACTCAAATATGAAACCCATCGCCTGCCTCTCTGCCAACCGACCAATTAGGGTCTCTGAGTTGATCAATTCTGGTGAAGAAAGATGGAGGGAAGAGCTCCTCCGTCAGGTGTTTCTCCCAAATGATGTAGCAGCAGTTTTAAATATCCCTTTGGCCACCCAGCAGTTATCGGACACTTGGTCCTGGAAGTTCGAGAGGAACGGGATCTTCTCTGTAAGATCAATGTATAAGCTCATGTCGGCAAAAAAAGCTAAAGCTGATAGTCACTTGGCGGGTTCGGGTTCGATGTCTGACAGAACCCGAGAAGAGAGGGGATGGAAGCTACTTTGGAACATTGAGGTCCCTGCAAAGATCAGGTCTTTCCTATGGAGGTTGAGCCGCCATTCGCTGCCAACAGATGATGTTCGGAAGAATCGCAACATGTGCACTGATGATCATTGCCAACTATGTGGGGATAAGGATTCTTGGAAACACTCCTTGATAGACTGTCCCATGGCTCGGAGTGTGTGGGCTCTTACTAACGACACAATTGTTGACAAGATGAAGGAGACGGGGATGCCAAGCGCAAAAGAGTGGCTATTTCATCTACGAGATACACTCCCACATCCAGCTTTTGTAAGATTTGCAATTACTCTATGGGCCATCTGGTGGGCTCGTCGCAAATCAATACATGAGGGTGTCTTTCAGAGCCCTATGAGTACTTATATGTTTGTCACCAGGTTCACTCAGGAGCTCAGTACCATCAAGGAAATTGATCGGGTGATGAACCGGCCGGTGGGATCATTATCACATGTGAGCAGTCCATTATCACATGTAAGGGCTGCCTCTTCTGTTGGTGGTTCCTTTGGTGCCCGGCCACCTCAGGGTTTTTCAAAGATAAAAGTTGACGCCGGCTTCAATACTCAGGAGAAGATTTGTGCGGCGGCTACGGTGTGCCGTGACAGCTCTAGGAAGTTCTTGGGAGCTAGTGCTTTGGTGATCAAAGGGCTCTCTGATCCAGCGACAGGAGAAACAATTGCTTGCAGGGAAGGCTTTGCTTTGGCAGATGATTTGAGTCTGGGCTCCTTCATCATTGCAAGTGACTCCACCTCAGTGGTCAAGGATATCAATCAGCAAATTGGAGCTCTCAATGGATTGATAGTTAGAGAAATAAATCATAGAATGAGTAGTTTTAATTCCTGTAGCGTTATTTTTTAATCTAGAAAGTCGAATGTAGATGCTCATACTCTTGCTAAATATGCTAGCGGACTTGATCAGGGTCGCCACCTGTGGCTTATCTCACCTCATGACCCAAGTTGTATACATCTTGTTGCCAAGTTTGATCAATAAAGCTAGTGGAAAACTAAAAAAACCGAAAGGGAGCGATCGTAGAGATGTCGAAAAACGTACGAAATTTTAGGGGGAAGAAACGTTTCTCCCTTTATTATTAGGGAAAGACTAGGAAAATTACCCGTACGTTTCAACAGGAGAAAAAATTATCTTTTATATGCAAATATATATTTCTTTTCTATCTTTTATAGCAAACATGCCCGTGCGTTGCAACGGGAAAAAACATCACTTCATTAACCCATTAAGGATGGTTAGTTAGTTCCATTTTAATTCATATAAAAAAATAGCAGACAAATTCTTAATTCCTTTCAATAATCATGGTGAACCTTTTTGTGATGCTTGGATTCGATGGTGAACATCATAAACTCGTCTAGAAAAAAATTAGTCAAAATGAATCAGGGTTGGCTGAGTCGAGAAATTCGATTACGAATCATTGTTTCTGTCAGTGCAAGGGCCACTTAAATTTTATATTTTATTTGCACATGCTTAGTTAATAGGAAAACATAAAAAAACTTAATTGTTAAAATCGTCATGTTTTCAATGTAAATAGACCTACCTATCAATAATTCAATATTTTGGTATCAAAACATGAATCATTTGATTTATCTTCAATGATAAATACCACAATAGGAGAAAAATAAGACATTGAATGCATACTGATCATAGTGGAGATTTCTATGCAGATGTTGCATACCTTGTGAAAATATATAAATAAACCCGGATCAAGATATATGTGAGTGTGTAATGAAATATGCACACACACGAAATAATGTTAGAGGTGCCCTAAATCATGAGAAAATTATGCCAAATACTTCTTATACAAAGACCGAGATCAATAAAGAAAAATTTAAGAGACTACAGATTCCAAGTGTTTAATAAAAGAACACATTTGCCTCTGTTTCAAGAAAAGATAGTTTAATAACATGCTATATGTGCAATTAGAAATCAACACACGTAGTTTAGCAAGGAATTAAGCACACTATAATATATATACATGTTCGCATATGATTAGAATTAGTATATACGCGATGTTTTTGGAGAAAATTTTAATGGATAGCTGCACTGTTTGTGTGTGTTTCATTTTCTTAGGTGGCGAGGCCCAATACAATGCAACACCTAGCTGATGGCCCAACAAGCTTTGTGTGCGTTTTTTATTAAGTAGCCGAGGCTCAATACAACGCAAAACCAAGCTGGTGAGGCCCAACAAGCAGAGCAAATCATTTTTTTCGCAAAAAGTTACTAGATTGCGGGTTTATTTACCAAAAGGAGAGGGGTCTTTTTGCAAAAATGGTAAAACGGACCAAGGAAGTTACCTTCCTTTATTATTAGGTATAGATATATATATATAGATATAGATTAGTCGTTGATTGTAAATATTAACGGTTGAGATTTAAAAATATAGCGTTACGTACAAACATAATCACATACAATGAACTTGGCGTGTCAAGTACAAAAAGTAATTCTGCACGTTTTCACGCATATGCCTTTTAACCTTCGCCTAGATTACGACGATGGAAACCAATTCGGACACATACGAAGAAACACATACACGTTAGGAATGAAAAAAAAACTTGCGGCAAGTCTTCTTTGAAAAGAAAAAACAAATGGAGGATCCATCTCATGTATACGTGCATATGCACCATCGGTAGGACACACTAACGAAGAATCACCTCCCCGCCGCCCCACCTACCTCACCCAACCTCCTCCGCCTCTGTGCCCCTGTTTGCTCCAGTAGCCGTCTTCAGATTGCGGCCCCTCCTTCCTGCTCCCTCCGCCGGTGTTGCCGGCTGGAGTGGAGTAGGGGGGCGGGTGTGCTCGCTGTAGCTAGGTTTTTCCTTTTTATGTTGAGTGTTTCCCTGCTGCCGATGGTGAGCGGTGACAGGAAGAGCTAGCCTCAGATCCCTTTCCGGCGTCCGTGGTGGACGACGACAAGGATCTGGGCAAGTTCTCGCTCCCCTCTCAATAATCTCACCCTATCTTCCAAAGTTGGGGTGAATCTCTGCAGATCTTGGTTGTTCCTCTTCCTTTTGCTTCATGGTGGAGCCAGAGGTTTGAAGATGGGCTCGATCCGCACTCGATTCGCGCCCTGGAGTCCTGCTGCGTCAATCTTTTCTGAGATTCCATCCTCGGCGGGAACTTCCAGCCGGTGCTCCGGCGAGCCGTCGACCGTTCTTGCCGAATGGTGGAAATATTGGGTGACCATATGCACGGCAGCAGGCCGGCGTCACCTCTACATCAACCTCCAGGCTATCATGCCAAAGTGGAGGCCATGGTGCTCCTGGATCTTGGCATCCTTCGGCTGCTCCGCCCCAAGTGGCTTCGTCCCCGGCGACGGAGAAGCTGGCCAAGACGGGAGGCTACGATTCGAGATCCGCGGTGGAGAGAAAGGACCTGATCGCGTTTTCCTTTTTCGTGCTAGGGTTCTTTCTGTAATTTCTAGGCCCCTATGTGTTATTTTCACCTTTATGAGGGCTCCTTTGTAATCTTTACCACCGTTAGAGATTAATGCAGTGGGTCTTCCGGACCCTTCTTTGTTAAAAAAAAACGAAGAATCCAACGAGCATGGCAGATTCACTAAGTAGTTTTTGTTTCTGCTCACGTACAAAAAAAACTACTGCATTTGCACACGAGGAGACTAAAAAATGGAAAAAGCTTAAAAATTCTTTTTTTGTGGTGGAAGATGTTTATGTGCGAGACATTTCTGTAAATTTTGGAGAAGTTCAGACTTCTGAAGAGCGCGCGACAAAAAAGGCAAATTTGCAGTTTCTTGAGAAGGCACTGTTCATGCACATGTAAGGACGTTTCACCACAAAGAAATTTGAATTTTTTTGAACTTTTTTCAAATATTTTTTCGAGGATTTTTTGCACAGAAGTAGATGAGACTGGGCTTATCTTTGAATTTCCCATGGTCTGCATACATGCATAAATATATCATTAGATTGGTACACCCTCACTATCAGTGAACAGTAATCACTGTTACTGTTCATCTGTACTGTTCAAAAACTTTTGTTGATCAACTAGTTCAGTTCAAATTCAATTTTCCTTTGATATTGTTGCAAGCAAAGTGAACCATGGGCATTGATCATCATGGATGAAAACAAAGTCCAATCCATAAACATTTGAAATCAAATCAAATGCTCAAAATGCTTTTGATGAAATATTAAAAACAAAGTGGAATATAAACTTTCTCCAAAAATTGTGAAACTACTTTTATAAATTCACAAACATTCAGTGGACCAAATCCATATGGGTTTGGGGATTTATTAAGCAATAAAATAAATACAACAATTCAAATAGTAGCCAAAAACCCCATATTAATCATTTAATATTTAAATCAAATATTAAATGACTTTTAATATTGCCCAAACCTCTTGGGGCACTAACCTAGGGCGATTGCTAAATTATGGTACACTTACAACCTTTTACAAAAATGCCTAGATGAATAAAATAATTACAAAAAGAAATAAACAGAAAAGTATAAAAACAAAAACAGTAAAATGGGAAAACCCTATACTACGCCTGGGGCAAATCCAGCCCACCTAACTTCCCCACCCCGAAACCAGCCCACAGCCCAACCCCCGGTCATCCCCCTCCTCCCGTACGGGCACCCTTGCGTGGCGCCCATCGACCGGAGCCATGGCGTGGACGTCGCCGTGGGCACCATCCCCCCCGTCGCCGTCGGCCTCTTAAGGACCCCGGTGCCCCCCCTAACCTAACCCTAGCCCGCAGTCCCTCTCCCTCTGGATCTCGTGCCCCCTCACCTCTCTCCAGCGCCACCCCCGTCCTGCCCGACGCACGGCTCGTCGTGGGCGCAGTCCCGTTGACGGCGTGGCCACCGACCTCCTCAGCCCGCGCCACCAAGCCCGGCAGCTTCGCCGTGCTCCGCGCCGTTGAACCCCTTTCCAATTCGGGCAGGGGCGCCTCCAAGCCGACGCCACGGTCATCCTCTTCCGCTCCGGTCACCATGGCGCCGACGCGCGATTCGACCGCCCCAAGCCTTCCCCGAGCACGATTCGCACGGCTACAACCACTGTGAGCTTTACCCGCGTCTCCGCATGCCCGCTAGCCTTCCCCAGCGCCCCGGTCTCCGTCTCCCCGCCGCTTGCTCCGGCCGTCGCCGCGGGCGACGTAGCCGTCGCCATGGGCCGCGCAAGCTCGCGCCAATAGCACCCATGGATGCGCCTCGCTCCCTAGCACGCGTGTGAGCCAACCCGGTGCCCTCCCGTGGTTTGGGCGGACCGCCCCGACGTGCTCGCCGTGCAGCCGTCGTCGGCGAGCCCCCCACGGGCCACTGACCGATGGGGTCCGGGCAACAGAGGGCTAACCCCTTTGCCTCTATGACCAAGGGGCCCCACCCCCTAATCCCATGTTAACAATAATTAGCAGAGAAACCTCCCCCCCTAAGTGGCTGACAGGTGGGGCCACCGCCTATTTAAAATAAAAGAAAAACTGTTGGATTTAATTAGGTCAATGACACCTGGGCCCCACCTGTCATATATTGATTATAATAAATTATATAATATTAACAGTCACTTACATGTGGGTCCAGGGGTATTTTAAAATTAAACAAATTGAATTATTATTAAACAGGGGCTGACATGTGGGTCCCACATGTCAGCACTTATCTGGATAATGTTGTTAAAAATAATAAAAGGAACTAATAAAAAGGATTTTTAATGATTTAAAATTGATTAAACTTATCAAAATCAATATCTTTTAATCCGTATATCGAATCGAAAAACTTTATACATGAAAGTTGATCAGAAAAATACAACGAATACGGATACGCTATCCGTATGCCAACCACACCCCCCTAACACACTTATCATCGACATTCCCCCCCTCCGGGCTGTCTGTCGATAATTCCCGGTACCGATAAAAAGTACCCGGATGAATTTATTCCGAACACGAAAGTTGTCCGGAATGGTTCAACTAACACGGATACACCCCCCTTATCTTTGTCGGATGTCCACGACACCTCCGGCATGAACCTTTCCCCCTCCGAACACCCTGTCCGGTAATCACCCGGAGCTGGCAGTTCTTCCCCGGATGAATTTCCGCTCCGAGCAACGTGCATTGCACTGCGTTAGAACACCGCTAACAATTCAACTGTCATGTCATGCTTATGTTTGCTATGATTGCTTTATATTTACTGTTTCTTCCCCCCTTTTATTCTCCGGTAGACCCCGCTGCTACCGCCGACTACACCACCGCCGGGTACGACTACTTCGTCGACGACCCGACCCCTACCGTCGAGCTTCCAGGCAAGCAGAGCCATTCTCTTCCCCAGATATCTCCTACCTTTTCCGTACTTTCTTGCACTAGGCATTGTTACTGCTGCTGCTACGATTACCATCCTATTCAATTGCATAGCCTGATTTTGTCGCCCCTTGATGTACCTCCTTTATCCTATGCTGCCTATTATATTTATGCATTATTCAGCAGTGAACCCTGCGCAATGTTAGCTAGGACTAGATAGCGGGCCGTGATCACTCAGGGGAGTGAACACGGATACAATATATACAACTGCACAGGTACGGAACAAAGCAGACACCGCCAAAGGCCCCTATCTGGGTTATGCCTAGTCACCTCAAGTGTGAGCTATCAAGGAGTAATCCTTGTACTCCACTCGAGGCTGACTTTGTCTTGCCGCCATAGGGTCCTGAACATCGGTTGTCCTTAAGGTAAGAAAGTCGGGCGACCCAACGGTGCCCGCGAGCGGTATATCGTCGGGAACGACAGGGAGGGTACGATCGACGTTACTGGCGTGCTTGGCCCCTGCTCGTATCTCACGAGAGTTACCAAACCACGAAAGTCGAGATCTACCAAGAGCACACGCGAGACAAGGTAAGGAGACGGTTCACCTTGTTGGTAACCGCAGTGACTTGGTGGGACGACAGGGCAGGCACCGATGTACTGGTGGTCCTGACTGCTGTCGTTGACCGCGGGTCGGTTAAGTCGAGGCAACGATAACGGTTGTCACGCAGGTTAATTAAAATGCTAAATGGCTCGGCGGATGTCTTGAGTAGCCTTTTGGCTTGTACGCACTACCTACACATGGGATAAGGAGTGTGGGCTCCCCTGCATCGTAGTCTCGTTCGAGGGTCTTCAGACGTCAGCAGTACCGCGGGCTGATTGCCGGGAAGTGGTGTTGTCTTCTCTTGCTCGAGCGGTGTATTTGTATTTGCTTTGATTTTGCTTCACCGGCCAGTCACGCACCGTGCAGGAGTACGTTCGGGTTAGGGTCCAAAGCCCGGCGTACATAGGATATAGTCCGGCGGATGACCTCTCTGTTGATTGCCGAAGGATGGGCTACTTTGTGTCGGATAGCTTTGGTGGAGCGTTCCCTAACAAGGTTCCCGCCACCCTGGAGATCCGAGCGGCGTAGAGTCACGCTAGTGCACCCCTGCAGGGAAGATTAATCTATTCGAATAGTCGTGTCCACGGTAACAGGACGCTTTATGCTGAAGCTGGATCTTACCACTAGAAACTATTACTATTAAACTGTATGGTTCCGGGTCTTCTTCCTCGCAGGGAGTCGAGGAAGGGAACTCGGAGGCATTATTATTATTGTTAATCATTACAACTTATATTATACAATGTTGCAGCAACTTCTGCTTCATTGTTACTTTATGCTTTATATGAACTGTTGGCTGATTCTTACCTCATGCTGCAAGACATCGTCGGAAGATGCTAGTCTTCGATAGGCCTAGCTTCTTACCCTTGCTCTGGATTTCTGTCTTTCAGTCCACTATATACAGCCTCTTCTTTCCGTTGATACAATGCATAATGCTTAGTAGCGGACGTAAGACTCGCGGGTATACTAGATACTCACCTGCTTTATTTCCTTTACTGTTTTGCCTGATCGGCCACTGCAGTCGACGTTGGAGCCCAGAACCAGGAGTACCCCGGAGCTACTACGTCGAGACCCCCGCTGACCAGGACCAGGAGTAGTTTCGGAGGCTCCCAGGCAGGAGGCCTTGCCTTTTCGATCTGTATCTCTGATGTTATTTGTGCTAGCCTTCTTAAGGCAAAACTTGACTAACTATGTTTGTACTCAGATATTATGGTTTGTATAACTTATGTATTCGGGTCCGCGTGACCCCCCTTTGTTGTAACATATTGGTTTATCCTTTTGTGTTTAGTGTTGTGCTGTGATATTCTCATCGTGGCACCCTAATCTCAGTCGTGTACCCTGCGTGTATGATTACTGTACACGGATTGATTTTGGGGGCGTCACAAGTTGGTATCAGAGCCGACTGCCTGTAGGAAGCCACCCCACCACTACCTGGTCGAAGTTGAGTCTAGACTGTGAAAAACTATTTTGCTAACTTAATATTTGGCTTACGGGCCCACATCGATGTCAATACGTGTGATATCTATGGTATTAGGTTCCTTTTCTCCTTACCTATGCTCTGGGACTCTGCTCTCTTATCCTTGCTGGTAATTTTTACAAAATCTGACATTAGAATCACGTTCTATTGATTCCACCCGGCGTTTTTGGTGCTTCCCCCATTGATTGAGTCGTGTCGCAAGAGTCATACCCCAGGTCCCGGACCGCGGATCCCATTCTCATTCTAGGCAGGCCGCGCGTCCTCTGGCATTAACTCCTGTGGCCAACAGTTTTCTTGCGGCGTGATTGACATAGTGGAATCTATGTCGCGTCGTGTAATCCTTACCGCGGTCTGCGCGCTGCCTAGTGTGTCCTTTTTCCTTAATTTCTACGATGTTACGTTGCCCGATTTTCGATTGATTCTATGTGTGGATGTGTATGTCTTATATGACTACTCCTATATATCCGCGCCTCCTCTTTGTTGTCGCTTTACCTATTACTCGTTTCTGGCATCTCGTTAAAATGTTCATCGCTGAAATACCCCTGTTAAATTCTAGCAGGATGGCTGGTCGTGTGGTCGTGGTCGTGGTAGTGGTGCCAACGATCCACCTCCGCCGCCGGACTACATGGCCGCGATGATGCAGCAGCTTCAGATGAACCAAGTGTTTATGCAAGGAGTCATAGATCAGCTCCAGAATCAGAACCAGAACCAGAACCAGCACCAGCATCAGCCGCCTGTGGTTACTCTGCGGGATTTCATGCGTCTCAATCCCCCTCTCTTCCACCAGCCTGAACAGCCGCTGGATGCTGATGATTGGCTTCGTGACATCACTCGACAGCTGGAGTTCGCTAATGTGAGCGCTGCTGATTACGTCAACTTTGCGTCCTATTTCTTGCGTGGCCCCGCTGCTCAGTGGTGGGACACTTACAAGGGCTCGCTAGTTGAAGGGACTGTCGTCACCTAGAATGACTTCAAGGCTACCTTCCGTGCTCGTTATGTCCCCAGGCGATTATGAACCGTATGAAGGTCGAGTTCCGCAACCTCGTTCAGGGCAACAAAACTGTCGAGGCATATCAGAGGGAATTCCTCCGCCTCTCCCGCTATGCTGCAAGTGACCTCCCCAATGATGCAAGTAGGCAAGAGAAGTTCCGTGATGGACTCAACGCAGATATCCAGCTTGCACTGGCTTTGCACGTCTTCCCCGACTTCGCCACCATGGTGAATCAGACTATCACCCTTGAGACCGCTCAGCTTAAGTTCGGTGGTTCGGTGAAGCGCCCCCGTGATGCTGGCTCATCTTCGGGCACAGCACAGAAGCAACGCGTTTGGCTTCCACATAGTGTGTATCGTCCAAATGCCCCTGTACCAAGGCCGTCGTATGTTGCACCTCGTCTGCCTCCGCCCCCGCCGAGACAGCCGAAGACTGAGACTGCACCCCTCCGTCCTCAGGATGGCCTGTGCTTCAAGTGCCATCAGCCAGGTCACTTTTCCAGAGACTGCCCCCAGCGACAGAGTCAACTGGTAGTTCACCCTGCTGGTCGTGGAAATGGCCGTGGAAACAACAGGACCCCCAACTATAACACTGTGTCTTCTTCTCACACTCGCGGACATGCTTACAACATTAACGTCGAAGAAGCTCAGGAGCAACCTGCTACCATGATGGGTACCCTTCTTGTTAATTCAATACCTACTACTGTTTTATTTGATACAGGAGCATCGCATTCATTCATGTCGGAAGCATTTGCATTGTCGCATAACTTCATGGTAGAAAAGATGGATCCACCGATGGTTGTCCGCACTCCGATAGGTCATTGCCACACCTCCAAGATAGTGCCCAAAACCATCGTCGAAATTGAAGGAATTGAGTTCCTTGCTTCCCCCATCCTCCTGAAGTCTTCCACTATAGACCTCATTCTGGGCGTGGATTGGTTGAAAGTCCACGATGCCACACTTTATTGTGGCACCAGTTCTGTCCAACTTTTTCACCCCTCCGGCGAGATTGTTAACCACACCACCCGGATTACCCGTGATGCTGAAACGCATATCTATATGATGAATGCTCTGAATGTCTCACCTCTCGACGGGATTGAGAACGTTCCAGTCGTTCGTGATTTTCCCGACGTCTTCCCAGAAGAACTCCCGGGAATACCCCCGATCCGTGAGGTTGAATTTGTCATCGACTTGAAACCCGGCACCGTCCCTATTGCCAAGCGTCCCTATAAGATGCCACCTCACCACCTCCTTGAACTGAAGAAGGAGATCGACGAAGCACTTCACAAAGGATTCATTCGCCCAAGTTCCTCTTCTTGGGGAGCACCTTCGCTCTTTGTCAAGAAGAGCGATGGAACAAATCGTTTGGTCCAAGATTACCGACCCATCAACCAAGCCACCATCCAGAACAAATATCCGCTTCCCCGGATCAACGATCTGTATGATCAACTTGCTGGATCCACGGTGTTTTCGAAACTCGACTTGAGGTTGGGTTACCATCAGATTTGAGTCCGTGAAGAGGACATTCCGAAGACCTCTTTCATTACGCGCTATGGTTCATACGAGTACACTGTCATGTCCTTTGGCTTGACGAATGCTCCAGCCACTTTCTCCCGATTGATGAACTATATATTCATGGAATACCTCGACAAGTTTGACGTGGTTTATCTGGATGATATCTTAATATACTCCAAGAATAAAGAGGAGCATGCTGAACATCTTCGCCTTATACTGGAAAAGCTTCGAGAACACAAACTCTACGCTAAGTACTCTAAGTGTGAGTTCTGGCTTCCTGAAGTGACCTACCTTGGTCACGTGATTTCCAAGGATGGCATTGCCGTCAACCCCGAACGTATCCAGGCTATTCTTGACTGGACTCCTCCCAAGACTGTCAAGCAAGTCCGAAGTTTCCTCGGCCTTGCCAGCTATTGCCGCCGTTTCGTCGAGAACTTCTCCAAGATTGCCAGGCCTCTGACTAACCTGCTTCACAAAGGCGTCAAGTTTGAGTGGACAGAAACATGTCAGGAAAGTTTCCAAGCCCTCAAAGACAAGATCACTTCTCCCCCAGTGCTTGCTCCGCCTGATACTCAGAAGGACTTCGTGATATATTGTGACGCATCTCGTCAAGGATTAGGCTGTGTCCTAATGCAAGAGCGCAAAGTGATTGCTTATGGCTCTCGTCAATTGCGTGCTCACGAAGATAAGTATCCAACACATGATCTTGAATTGGCAGCGGTCATTTATGCATTGAAGCTGTGGCGACATTATCTCGTCGGTAATCGTTGCGAGATCTACACCGACCACCAAAGCCTGAAGTACCTATTTACTCAACCAGACCTGAATCTCCGCCAGCAGAGATGGCTCGAGACAATAGCCGACTACAACATGGGAATTTCTTACACCCCTGGCAAAGCTAATGTGGTGGCCGATGCTTTAAGCCGTAAAGCTTACTGTAGTGAACTTGAAGTTCAAGTACAACAACCACTTATGTATGAAGATTTTCACAAGTTAAACCTCGAGATTGTTCCTCAAGGTTATGCAAATAACCTGGTTATCGAACCGGATATCGTCAAATCCGTCAAGGGTATACAGTTTTATGATGATTTCGTACACAGGATTAAGCGCGATATCGCCAATGGGAGACCCTCACCCTTCACCGTTGATAGCAAAGGTGCGGCGTTCTACCAGAACCGTTTAGTGGTTACTCACAGCAAGGGCAGGCATGAGAACCTGGATATGACCCCGAAGGTCATGAGAGCGTCTCACGATACCCCGTTGTCCATTCATCCTGGAAGCACCAAGATGTACCAAGACATTCGTCAGCAATTCTGGTGGCCTAACATGAAGCAAGACATTGCCCGATATGTTTCTGAATGTGACGTTTGCCGCCGCGTCAAGCCAGAACATCAAAGACCTGCTGGAACTCTACAACCACTCTCTATTCCTGAATGGAAGTGGGACAAGATCGAGATGGACTTCGTCACTGGTTTTCCCAGATCGCAGAAAGGCCACGATGCTATCTTTGTCGTCATCGACCGCTTCTCCAAGGTTGCCCACTTTCTGCCAGTCAAGGAGACGATCTCTGCTAGTCAGTTGGCAGACTTGTATGTTTCCAGAATCGTGTCGCTCCACGGTATTCCGTTGGAGATTAGTTCCGACCGAGGCAGTATTTTCACCTCAAGATTTTGGGATAGTTTCCAAGAAGCTATGGGCACTCACCTGAATTTCAGCACCGCCTATCACCCTCAGTCGCAAGGACAAGTCGAACGAGTCAATCAAGTGCTTGAAGACATGCTTCGAGCTTGTGTCATCTCATTCGGTAAGAAATGGGAGGAATCCCTTCCATTTGCTGAATTCTCATACAACAATAGCTACCAAGCTAGTCTGAAGATGGCACCCTTTGAAGTTCTCTATGGACGCAAGTGTCGAACCCCTCTGAATTGGTCAGAAACTGGAGAGCGAACTCTCATTGGTCCGGACATCATACAACATGCTGAAGATCAGGTTCGCGTTATTCGTGAACACTTGAAAGCTGCTCAGTCTCGTCAAAAGAGTAACTATGACCGCAAGCACAAGGAAATGGTCTATCAACCTGGCGAATATGCTTACCTCCGTGTCACTCCCATGAGAGGCACTCACCGCTTCGGGATCAAAGGCAAGTTAGCTCCTCGCTACATTGGCCCGTTCCGTATTCTTTCCCGGAGTGGACCAGTGGCATACCAATTGGAATTGCCGCCGAACCTCTCTCAAGTTCACGATGTCTTCCACGTGTCGCAACTCCGACGCTGCTTTAAGGACCCTATTCGAGAAGTGGAACATGATATGATCGAGCTACAACAAGATTTGACTTATCAAGAACATCCAAGCTGCATTCTCGATCAGTCTGAACGCAAAACCCGCAACAAGACAACCAAGTTCCTCAAAGTTCAGTGGTCGAATCATTCTGAAGATGAAGCCACTTGGGAACGCGAAGATCGTCTACGTGAGGAATACCCCGATATTTTCCCCTCTACCGCTTAGATTCTCGGGACGAGAATTCTTGTAGTGGGGGAGATTTTTAACACCCTCACTATCAGTGAACAGTAATCATTGTTACTGTTCATCTGTACTGTTCAAAAACTTTTGTTGATCAACTAGTTCAGTTCAAATTCAATTTTCCTTTGATATTGTTGCAAGCAAAGTGAACCATGGGCATTGATCATCATGGATGAAAACAAAGTCCAATCCATAAACATTTGAAATCAAATCAAATGCTCAAAATGCTTTTGATGAAATATTAAAAACAAAGTGGAATATAAACTTTCTCCAAAAATTGTGAAACTACTTTTATAAATTCACAAACATTCAGTGGACCAAATCCATATGGGTTTGGGGATTTATTAAGCAATAAAATAAATCCAACAATTCAAACAGTAGCCAAAAACCCCATATTAATCATTTAATATTTAAATCAAATATTAAATGACTTTTAATATTGCCCAAACCTCTTGGGGCACTAACCTAGGGTGATTGCTAAATTATGGTACACTTACAACCTTTTACAAAAATGCCTAGATAAATAAAATAATTACAAAAAGAAATAAACAGAAAAGAATGAAAACAAAAACAGTAAAATGGGAAAACCCTATACTACGCCTGGGGCAAATCCAGCCCACCTAACTTCCCCACCCCGAAACCAGCCCACAGCCCAACCCCCGGTCATCCCCCTCCTCCCGTACGGGCACCCTTGCGTGGCGCCCATCGCCCGGAGCCATGGCGTGGACGTCGCCGTGGGCACCATCCCCCCCGTCGCCGTTGGCCTCTTAAGGACCCCGGTGCCCCCCCTAACCTAACCCTAGCCCGCAGTCCCTCTCCCTCTGGATCTCGCGCCCCTCACCTCTCTCCAGCGCCACCCCCGTCCTGCCCGACGCACGGCTCGTCGTGGGCGCAGTTCCGTTGACGGCGTGGCCACCGACCTCCTCAGCCCGCGCCACCAAGCCCGGCAGCTTCGCCGTGCTCCGCGCCGTTGAACCCCCTTCCAATTCGGGGGAGGGGCGCCTCCAAGCCGACGCCACGGTCATCCTCTTCCGCTCCGGTCACCACGGCGCCGACGCGCGATTCGACCGCCCCAAGCCTTCCCCGAGCACGATTCGCACGGCTACAACCACTGTGAGCTTTACCCGCGTCTCCGCATGCCCGCTAGCCTTCCCCAGCGCCCCGGTCTCCGTCTCCCCGCCGCTTGCTCCGGCCGTCGCCGCGGGCGACATAGCCGTCGCCATGGGCCGCGCAAGCTCGCGCCAATAGCACCCATGGATGCGCCTCGCTCCCTAGCACGCGTGTGAGCCAACCCGGTGCCCTCCCGTGGTTTGGGCAGACCGCCCCGACGTGCTCGCCGTGCAGCCGTCGTCGGCGAGCCCCCCACGGGCCACTGACCGATGGGGTCCGGGCAACAGAGGGCTAACCCCTTTGCCTCTATGACCAAGGGGCCCCACCCCCTAATCCCATGTTAACAATAATTAGCAGAGAAACCTCCCCCCCTAAGTGGCTGACAAGTGGGGCCACCGCCTATTTAAAATAAAAGAAAAACTGTTGGATTTAATTAGGTCAATGACACCTGGGCCCCACCTGTCATATATTGATTATAATAAATTATATAATATTAACAGTCACTTACATGTGGGTCCAGGGGTATTTTAAAATTAAACAAATTGAATTATTATTAAACAGGGGCTGACATGTGGGTCCCACATGTCAGCACTTATCTGGATAATGTTGTTAAAAATAATAAAAGGAACTAATAAAAAGGATTTTTAATGATTTAAAATTGATTAAACTTATCAAAATCAATATCTTTTAATCCGTATATCGAATCGAAAAACTTTATACATGAAAGTTGATCAGAAAAATACAACGAATACGGATACGCTATCCGTATGCCAACCACACCCCCCTAACACACTTATCATCGACATTCCCCCCCTCCGGGCTGTCTGTCGATAATTCCCGGTACCGATAAAAAGTACCCGGATGAATTTATTCCGAACACGAAAGTTGTCCGGAATGGTTCAACTAACACGGATACACCCCCCTTATCTTTGTCGGATGTCCACGACACCTCCGGCATGAACCTTTCCCCCTCCGAACACCCTGTCCGGTAATCACCCGGAGCTGGCAGTTCTTCCCCGGATGAATTTCCGCTCCGAGCAACGTGCATTGCACTGCGTTAGAACACCGCTAACAATTCAACTGTCATGTCATGCTTATGTTTGCTATGATTGCTTTATATTTACTGTTTCTTCCCCCCTTTTATTCTCCGGTAGACCCCGCTGCTACCGCCGACTACACCACCGCCGGGTACGACTACTTCGTCGACGACCCGACCCCTACCGTCGAGCTTCCAGGCAAGCAGAGCCATTCTCTTCCCCAGATATCTCCTACCTTTTCCGTACTTTCTTGCACTAGGCATTGTTACTGCTGCTGCTACGATTACCATCCTATTCAATTGCATAGCCTGATTTTGTCGCCCCTTGATGTACCTCCTTTATCCTATGCTGCCTATTATATTTATGCATTATTCAGCAGTGAACCCTGCGCAATGTTAGCTAGGACTAGATAGCGGGCCGTGATCACTCAGGGGAGTGAACACGGATACAATATATACAACTGCACAGGTACGGAACAAAGCAGACACCGCCAAAGGCCCCTATCTGGGTTATGCCTAGTCACCTCAAGTGTGAGCTATCAAGGAGTAATCCTTGTACTCCACTCGAGGCTGACTTTGTCTTGCCGCCATAGGGTCCTGAACATCGGTTGTCCTTAAGGTAAGAAAGTCGGGCGACCCAACGGTGCCCGCGAGCGGTATATCGTCGGGAACGACAGGGAGGGTACGATCGACGTTACTGGCGTGCTTGGCCCCTGCTCGTATCTCACGAGAGTTACCAAACCACGAAAGTCGAGATCTACCAAGAGCACACGCGAGACAAGGTAAGGAGACGGTTCACCTTGTTGGTAACCGCAATGACTTGGTGGGACGACAGGGCAGGCACCGATGTACTGGTGGTCCTGACTGCTGTCGTTGACCGCGGGTCGGTTAAGTCGAGGCAACGATAACGGTTGTCACGCAGGTTAATTAAAATGTTAAATGGCTCGGCGGATGTCTTGAGTAGCCTTTTGGCTTGTACGCACTACCTACACATGGGATAAGGAGTGTGGGCTCCCCTGCATCGTAGTCTCGTTCGAGGGTCTTCAGACGTCAGCAGTACCGCGGGCTGATTGCCGGGAAGTGGTGTTGTCTTCTCTTGCTCGAGCGGTGTATTTGTATTTGCTTTGATTTTGCTTCACCGGCCAGTCACGCACCGTGCAGGAGTACGTTCGGGTTAGGGTCCAAAGCCCGGCGTACATAGGATATAGTCCGGCGGATGACCTCTCTGTTGATTGCCGAAGGATGGGCTACTTTGTGTCGGATAGCTTTGGTGGAGCGTTCCCTAACAAGGTTCCCGCCACCCTGGAGATCCGAGCGGCGTAGAGTCACGCTAGTGCACCCCTGCAGGGAAGATTAATCTATTCGAATAGTCGTGTCCACGGTAACAGGACGCTTTATGCTGAAGCTGGATCTTACCACTAGAAACTATTACTATTAAACTGTATGGTTCCGGGTCTTCTTCCTCGCAGGGAGTCGAGGAAGGGAACTCGGAGGCATTATTATTATTGTTAATCATTACAACTTATATTATACAATGTTGCAGCAACTTCTGCTTCATTGTTACTTTATGCTTTATATGAACTGTTGGCTGATTCTTACCTCATGCTGCAAGACATCGTCGGAAGATGCTAGTCTTCGATAGGCCTAGCTTCTTACCCTTGCTCTGGATTTCTGTCTTTCAGTCCACTATATACAGCCTCTTCTTTCCGTTGATACAATGCATAATGCTTAGTAGCGGACGTAAGACTCGCGGGTATACTAGATACTCACCTGCTTTATTTCCTTTACTGTTTTGCCTGATCGGCCACTGCAGTCGATGTTGGAGCCCAGAACCAGGAGTACCCCGGAGCTACTACGTCGAGACCCCCGCTGACCAGGACCAGGAGTAGTTTCGGAGGCTCCCAGGCAGGAGGCCTTGCCTTTTCGATCTGTATCTCTGATGTTATTTGTGCTAGCCTTCTTAAGGCAAAACTTGACTAACTATGTTTGTACTCAGATATTATGGTTTGTATAACTTATGTATTCGGGTCCGCGTGACCCCCCCTTTGTTGTAACATATTGGTTTATCCTTTTGTGTTTAGTGTTGTGCTGTGATATTCTCACCGTGGCACCCTAATCTCAGTCGTGTACCCTGCGTGTATGATTACTGTACACGGATTGATTTTGGGGGCGTCACACCTATGCTATAATGATAAGTCACACTGAGCCCATCTTTTTAAAGAAATAATATAATATAACAATTTGTTGCGCGAGTCACACTACTAGTTATATTTATACGAGGAGCCTCACGCCAGGAATGAGGTGTCATTCAAGAATTAGGAGCCTGATTGGAGATCGGATTTTGTGCGTACTTCAGAGTTTAGAACTTTACTGTGCTCGTGTCAGCCCATGATTTTGTGCCAGGTCGTGCTACTAGTCATTAAGCTAGATCGTGCCTGGGTCGTGCCATGCTGTCGCGTTTTGTGTCACCGCAAATAAGCATGGCCTAAGTCCCAACTTTATTGTAGAGGCTTATGGTTAGTAGGAGTGTTTTTTTCCTTATTTCTTATGTTATTGTTCCGGTTTGGTAGATGCATGTGTTGTTACAATATTGTATGCATTATATGTTTAGTAGCTAAAAAATTATGTGTTGCAATGAGGGCAGTTTCAAACTATTAAAGGAGAGCTAGTGTTTGTAGGTCACTTTTTTCGTTTCGTTCATCGATCTGTGACAACTGGCACCACGACCACTAGTGACGAGGATGTAAAAGAGGATAAGTGAAAACTTGGGAATGATTGTTATGTTCAAATAGAGGATGTGGACCTTAAGGTGTGGGGTGAGGTTTTTAGCTATGCTCAATGGCATGTAGTAATTATTTTCTTTCATTGCAACGACGAATATGTTTGCTAGTTTTATTTAATGGCTTAACATTATCTAACATATATTTCTAGGACACATCAGGTGATATTGTTGACTTTTTTTTATGTTAAATCACTCTATTTTTATTTTTCTATGCATTCTCTTCTTATTGTTTTTGTTCAGTTGTTATTCATTAAAGTTAGAACATACTCCCTCCGTTCCAAAATAACTGTCTTAGCCTGAGTGAGTTATTTTGGAACGGAGGGTGTAACATCTTGATGTATTAATAGGCATAATTAAACTTGTCATTTACAAAGTATATAGTAAAAGACAAGTACTCATTTATGTGCAAAATAAAACAAGTCACTTATTGTATTTGCTATGTGAAGCTTTTAGTCCCGCCTATAAAAAGAACAGGAAAAACCAACTCTAAATCGTATAAGATCTTAACCTATGCGTTTAGCTAATACATGGATCAAAAAGCACCTATACATTTTTTCCATGAGTTAATCGAATTAGGAACATTTGAAAGATTGGTAAAACTTCAAAGGAAACTCAATATGATTATTTGCATTTATTCTATTTTGGACAGTCCCATATGAGAACTTTGCAACCATTAGGATAAAAGTTTATGGGAGCAATATGCTCAGGCCAGGTTGATACCCATTCTTCTTCCTTCTTGCTCCTCTTCCTCCTCTTCTTTTTCTTCTTCTTCACCTTAGGAGGGAGTGGTTAGAGAGGAATCTTCTCCACATATTCTGGTTTATCATTAAAAATAATAGGGGAAATTTGGAATAAACTCTCCTTTTTATTAGTGAAAAAATAAGAGACATTTTTATACTTTGGTAAAGTTCCCTCCTTCATAATTTTACTTATGTAATTATTTTCATGGAAATTAACAACACAATAGAGATGACATTTTTTCAAAGTGTTATTTATTCCTAAGGCATTATCATGTAGCCAAGAAGTTTTTCCTGATAACTCTTCACACATCAAAAATAACATAAGTTCATCATAAGGATCAGAAGTGATCATGTAATCACACAACCGGTTAACAGTTATGTTTTGAAAGTACATGCATTAAAAATTAAAGTGACCCTTTATACCAGAAACTTGACAAGTAAAAGGATAAAGGTCACACAATTCTCTAGCAATTCCATTTAAATCTCTAACCCAAGTGATTGTTCTTTCATGCTTATGGTGCTTACAATACTTCTCTTCTTCAATCATAGGCCTTTCACAAGATCTATCCACTCCACAAAAATTAACATGCTTATATAAAACTTCATTTCCAGGAATTGGATCATGCATGTTTCAATTATCATTAACAATTTCATTTTCTTTGCAAATAGCTTTAAAAGGTTCCTGATGCTTGATCCAATTCTTCTTAGGCATATTAAGATGTGTAGCAAAATATTTGAGAAAATCAACAAGGAGTTGAGAATCAAGCCCAAACTTAGAACTAAACTTATTAAAACTTGCAGTTTCAACAAAGGACTTAATGCAATCATACTCATAATTTATATCTGACTCTTTACCTTTGTCAATCTCCCAATCTTCGGTATTACGTTGAATTCTTTCAAGGAGTTCCCATTTAGCATCGATCTGTTCGTTTGTGAAAGAACCCATAGAGGAAGCATCGAGCAAGTATTTATCCTGTCGAGAGCCTCTGATACGTCCAAAACGTATCTATAATTTCTGCTTGCTCCATGCATGTTTTGTGTGATATTGCTATGATCTAGATACACTTTCATACACTTTTGATCATATTTGGACTAACCTATTAACTCAGTGCACCCCAGTGCCAGTTCCTGTTTTCTGCTGTTTTTCTATTTCAGTTTTCCCCCATATAAAAAGTGCCATAAAAATTCCGGGAAAAATACAGGAAAAATCAGCGTACAGGAAGCTTCACGAAGAGCCCGAGTGGGGCCAGAGGGGAGCTAGGGGGGCCCAGGCGGCCACCCGGCGCGGCCCCACCCTTGGCCGCGCCAGGGGGGCGCCTGGGGGCCTTGGTCCACCTCTGTCTGCCCCCCTTTGCCTATTTATTCTCCGTCACGGGGAAACTCTGGAGAGAGAACCCTATTTCGCAAACTCGCCTCTGTTCCGCCGCCGCCGCGCTTCCGAGATCGGGAGCACCAGAAGACCTCTTCCCGGCACCCTGCCGGAGGGAGGATTGACCTCCGGGAGTCTCCTCTCCACCATGGATGCTCCCCGGATGTCTCGTGAGTAGTTTTCCTTGGGCCATGGGTCCGTAATCAGTAGCTATGTGATGTTCTCCTCCCCTCTTTGTTCTTCATGGTTTAGACCTCGTGAGCTGCCCTACATGATCGAGGCACTTTTGTAATATTTCTGCTGTTGCTATGCTGAGTTTGATGGGATCTGATGGATTATGAGATTATGTTCAGATTGTGATAGAGTAATATATTTGGTTTTTATCTCTTATTTTTTTTCCTAAGTAATTCTTGCATGTTCTCCGTTGCTGTTTATTGCTTTGGCCAAGTAGTAGGTAGTGACTCCAAGAAGGAACGTTGTGCTCGATTGTGGGTTCATGCCCCCCGATGACACGCTTGAGTGACAGAAACATGAGTCTAGGGGATGTGTTGTTGCCACAAGGGGGAAAACAACGGTGCTTGTAACCGCGGTTACAAGGATTTTTTACTTTACGCAAAGTTCTTTTTAGTGCAGTTGTCTGTTTCTTTGGGTTTTCACTTTGGGTGGGGCTCGCAACTTAATACCAGCGAGATGTTCTGGATAGATATCTCAAGGTGGATGATTAGTAGTAGATGCAGTTGGATTACGGTCTACTTATTTTGGCATACGGCCCGTGCTTTTGATCCTCTTCCTTTCTTTTGTAGCATAGTAAGCATTGCGGTGCGTTCATAATCCTGTCAATTGCCCTTCTATAATTTGTTTACCTCGCATAGCAGTTTTATCGTCTTTTGGGAGAGAGACATCACTAGTGAACATCACGTATCCTGGTCCATATCCTTATTACTGTTTGCATGCTATATTTACTTTCCTGTTTTTACTTTCAGTTGCTATCATTATCCCTTGTGTTTTACCCTTTGTGAACCACAAGACCGGAGAGATTGACAACCTCTCTGAACTTCGTTGGGAACAAAGTTATCTGTGTCTGTGTGTAGGTCCACGTTAGTTGCGCCGCTGACACCTACTTATCATCTCTGGAGTCCTACTGGAGACAAACCTTGGTATCTTCACCGAGGGAAACTTGCTGCTGCGCTACATCTCAACCTTCCACTTGGGGTAACCAATGAAGGGCGAGAAGCCATCAAGCAAATTTCTGGCGCCGTTGCCGGGGACTCCGAGTGCTAAGATAGGGGAGTTGCACACTACCCTTTACCTTTGTTTTTTAGTCTTGTTAGTTTATCTTTCAGTTTTTATCTTTGTGTCTTTTATCAATAATTACAAAAAAATCTGCCACACTTGCTGCTACTATGGGTTCCACTGAAAACACCAAGTTGTGTGACTTCACTAGTCACAACAACCAAGACTTTATCACTACCCAAAAAGCCTTCAACAAAAATGTAGAGGAGAAATTAGCTAAAATAGATAATCTCTCTTTGAAGGTAGAAAGCTTAGCCCTTGATATTGAGATGCTTAAAATTAGAACCTCTCCCCTTGAGGAGAATAAGGCCACTCCCATTAATGCTATCCAATTACAAATTAATGAAAATATTAGGATGATGGCTAAACTTAAAGAAAGATGGGCTAGATAAAAAGAGGAAGAGTATAGAATTAAGAGCCTTCCTACACACCACACAGTTGCCACTATCCAAATTGTTGAGGACACCCAAACTATTAGCACCCAATGCACTCCTAGTCCCGTTGGACCTATTAATGGTGATGCTAATACCTTAACTGAAGATAAAGAAACTCCTATGAACATAGAGGGTTTCAAACAAGTGAGCCTAGATGACACTACTACCACCTTTGATAGTAGTGATATTGATTTTGATAGTTGCACCCTCTCAGAAGTTATTAGCTTGCTACACAAAATGTCTAGAGACCCCCACACTAGCACACTTAATCTTGCCTTCACGGAGCATATCATAAATGCTCTCATCAAAAGCTAGGGAGGAGAAGCTTAGAGTAGAATCCTCCATACCTAGGAAGCTAGATGATGGTTGGGACCCTATGATCAAAATTAAATTAAATAACTTCTCTTGCTATGCTTTATGTGATGTTGGAGCTAGTACCTCCGTTATGCCCAAAAGAATATTTGATATGTTTGAATTGAATCCCTTTGAGCCTTATTCTTTTGGTGTTTGTCTTGTTGATTCTTCCGTAAAGAAACCTTTGGGGAAGATCGACGATGTTCTTATCATTGTAAATGACAACTATGTTCCCGTTGATTTTATTGTTATGGATATAGAGTGTGAACCTTTGTGTCCAATTATTTTGGGACGTCCTTTTCTTCGCACCGTTGGTGCGGTTATTGACATGAAAGAGGGGAATATAAAATTCCAATTCCCATTCAAAAAGGGGATGGAACACTTCCCTAGAAATAAAATCAAGTTACCTTTTGAGTCCGTTACACGGGATAGTTATTCTCTTTCTCCTGATAAAACTTGATTCTTCTTTTGCATCATGCCTAGCTTAAAGGCATAAAAGAAAGCGCTTTCGGGAGGCAGCCCGCAACGAATTTAGGTGTTTCTTTTTGCTTTTGTTGTGTCTTGATGTTTGTTACTACTGTAGCAACATCATTATATCTTTATTTTTTCAACTTTGTGCCAAGTTATAGCCTCTTACGGCAAGGGAAGTAAAAGTTGTGACATGCTGTCCAGAAAACAGATTCTGTCCTCGTGACCAGAAAAATTCCAGAAAGATCCCAGTTCATCTTTTTGAGCTGAAATTTTTACACAATATGCCCTATACAATTACGAAACTTCCGTATGTTCTGAGTTTTTTGATTTGAGTTGCAGAAGTGCCCTAAAAAATTCTTTACTATCTGTTGTTCTGTTTTTCACAGATTCTGCCACGTTTTGTCTCTCCTAACTTTTGCAAACCTTAAGCTTTCTTTTTCTCTGCAAAAACTTTTCGGCACTCTTGAGAAGCAGTAGCTCTTCAAGAATATCTTTATATCCAGTGGGAAAAATTATTTATTAAGGGTACTAACCTCTCTAATCAGCTTATGATGAGTTATGTATGAAGGGAGTTTTCAAGTGTGCGATGGAAGATGATGAAAGAAGATCCAGGAGTGTCAAGCGCTCAAGCTTGGGGATGCCCCCATGCATCCCCAATAAATATTCAAGGAGACTCAAGCGTCTAAGCTTGGGGATGCCCCCGTGCATCCCCTTCTCCATCAACAATCATCAGTTCGTCCTTCGTCTCACTATATTTTTATCACTTCATGCGTTATGTGCTATGCTTGGAGCGTCTCGCTCTTAGGTTTTACTTTTAGTTTTCTTTAGCTTTGCTTGCTGTTCATAACAAGTTAGATCCTGTATTACTTTGTGTGGGAGAGAGACACACTCCACTTTCAAAATTTAGAACACATCAAAGGATTTTTCCTGCTTATCTTTTTGCTGTTGTGTGTTCTTTATCTTTTCATAGCTGTTGCCATGTTTAGTTTTAGTCTTAGTTTCTCTTTAGCAAGAGCCTTGGCTTTTGTTTAGTTTGTTGCTGGAACTCTTTTTAGTTTTCATGTTTATCTTGTTAAAGAGAGTTGGTTGTTGCACTGAGTTGTGTCTTGTCTTGAAAGTAGGTAATTGAGGTTGCTATTTAATTTTAGTAGTAACTTGCAATGGTTTTGAGGTATTGATGTGAGTAATGTTTGAACTTTTGGTGTCAAGAGCTCTAGCCTATTAGTGATAGATGTCATATTTTGGGGAATCCGTGTGTATTTTCAAAACCTACAAAACTAGTTGAGAACTCTAGCTACTAGATGGATCACTAATCTTTGGAGGGATCGAATATTAGAGAACACTCACGTACCATGAGTCGAGGATGCGCAAGGATAACCAAGCCCCCATACACTCCTCCTCGGGGAACTTGTCTCTTTGTGAACCTCCTTATTAGATTGAGAGTTACCGATAATAAGTGCATGAGTTCTTCGAACTAATGTAAGTATTGAAAGTTGACACTTCCACCTTCCCATATTTTGCTAGCCTCTCGTGTGCCGTGCATTGCCTTCTTCTCACTCCGAGAGTTGGTGTCCACCTTCGCCGGTACATCCAAACCCTTGGCATGATACGCTTTGTCATCATAAGCCTCCTTATATCTTTCCTCAAAACAGCCACCATACCTACCTATCAAGGCATTTCCATAGCCTTTCCGAGTTATATTGCCATGCAACATCCACCTCTTCATGACTTGATCTTCATGTCATACATGTTCCTGCTACACTGGCAGCGACATACATTGCATACATCATGATAGTTACATCTTCTTTATGATTTTGAGTACCTTGTAAAGTGTGAAAGATCTCCTTTACCTTCTTGTAAAATAGAGTGTTGCCCTTAAGTGAGAAAAAGATCCCAATGTGGACACAATAAAAGATCCCAAAGAGCACAAATGAGAGTTAAATAGAAAGATCCATTGAGGCCACAAAAAAATAGAAAAAAACTAGAAAAAGAGAAAAAGAAATAAAAAGAGAGAAAGGGGCAACACTACTATCCTTTTGAGAGATCCACACTACTACTCCCTTTATATCCTTGTACTCCATAGAGATGATCATTATGCATATAGCTATGTGGGGACCTTCACACTATAGAACTTGGCTTGCATATTCCAAGGATGAGCCTCCTCAAACGAGCTCTAGGTCTTCATGAGCGAGCAAGTTAGATGCACCCCCACTAGTTCCATTGGAGAGCTTCTTAGCTCGTATGTGCATCCGTTGCATGGAATCCCTACTCCTCACATCATATCTATCATTTGGCATCTCTTGCCTATGATTGTCCTCATTGATGTGAGCCCTTCTCATCCTTTTTGTCTTCCTCCTCCGTACTTCTCTCTTTGCCATCCTAAGTGTCAACTCTCGTGCTTACGCTCATCCATTGCATGAGTGCTCAAAATATCGAAAAGGAGTGGATCAAATTGACTTGTACCTGGCTAATGTTCTGGGGACGTGTCAAGATAAGATTCCAAAGAGGACCAAGTGTGAAACTTTAGTAGATTGAGTTCTCAACACAAAATACTTTTTTTCTCGTATTCCCTATCCCCTTCTTGCATGCAAACACCATTTGGAGACATTCGAGTCACGGACAGCGAGAGCTCTTGCACCTAATGTTCTTTTGTTACTTGTTTCAATGTTAATATAGACTCTTGCATGTTATGACTTGAATTTAATCTCTAACCTTGATTGCTTTACTTTTCAAAGTTCTTTTATGGTTGCTAGCATGTCACCACAGAAATTATGCTGTTATCATTTACCTACTCGAGGACGAGCAGGAATTAAGCTTGGGGATGTTGATACGTCCAAAACGTATCTATAATTTCTGCTTGCTCCATGCATGTTTTGTGTGATATTGCTATGATCTAGATACACTTTCATACACTTTTGATCATATTTGGACTAACCTATTAACTCAGTGCACCCCAGTGCCAGTTCCCATTTTCTGCAGTGTTTCTATTTCAGTTTTCCCCCATATAAAAAGTGCCAGAAAAATTCTGGAAAAATACAGGAAAAATCAGCGTACAGGAAGCTTCGCGAAGAGCCTGAGTGGGGCCAGAGGGGAGCCAGGGGGGCCCAGGCGGCCACCCGGCGCGGCCCCACCCCTGGCCGCGCCAGGGGGGCTCCTGGGGCCCCTGGTCCACCTCTGGCTGCCCCCCTTCGCCTATTTATTCTCCATCACGGGGAAACTCCGGAGAGAGAACCCTATTTCGCAAACTCGCCTCTGTTCCGCCGCCGCCGCGCTTCCGAGATCGGGAGCACCAGAAGACCTCTTCCCGACACCCTGCCGGAGGGAGGATTGACCTCCGGGAGTCTCCTCTCCACCATGGATGCTCCCCGGATGTCTCGTGAGTAGTTTTCCTTGGACCATGGGTCCGTGATCAGTAGCTATGTGATGTTCTCCTCCCCTCTTTGTTCTTCATGGTTTAGACCTCGTGAGCTTCCCTACATGATTGAGGCACTTTTGTAATATTTCTGCTGTTGCTATGCTGAGTTTGATGGGATCTTATGGATTATGAGATTATGTTTAGATTGTGATAGAGTAATATATTTGGTTTTTATCTCTTATATTTTTGTTCCTAAGTAATTCTTGCATGTTCTCCATTGCTGTTTATTGCTTTGGCCAAGTAGTAGGTAGTGGCTCCAAGATGGAACGTTGTGCTCGATTGTGGGTTCATGCCCCCCGATGACACGCTTGAGTGACAGAAACATGAGTCTAGGAGATCTGATGTTGCCACAAGGGGGAAAACAACGGTGCTTGTAACCGCGGTTACAAGGATTGTTTACTTGACACAAAGTTCTTTTTAATGCAGTTGTCTGTTGCTTTGGGTTTACACTTTGGGTGGGGCTCGCAACTTAATACCAGCGAGATGTTCTGGATAGATATCTCAAGGTGGATGATTAGTAGTAGATGCAGTTGGATTACGGTCTACTTATTTTGGCGTCCTGCCCGTGCTTTTGAGCCTCTTCCTTTCTTTTGTAGCATAGTTAGCATTGCGGTGCGTTCATAATCCTGTCAATTGCCCTTCTATAATTTGTTTACCTCGCATAGCAGTTTTATCGTCTTTTGGGAGAGAGACATCACTAGTGAACATCACGTATCCCGATCCATATCCTTATTACTGTTTCCACGCTAAATTTACTTTCTTGTTTTTACTTTCAGTTGCTATCATTATCCCTTGTGTTTTACCCTTTGTGAACAACAAGACCAGAGAGATTGACAACCTCTTTGAACTTCGTTGGGAACAAAGTTATCTGTGTCTGTGTGCAGGTCCACGTCAGTTGCGCCGCTGACACCTACTTATCATCTCTGGAGTCCTACTGGAGACAAACCTTGGTATCTTCACCGAGGGAAACTTGCTGCTGCTCTACATCTCAACCTTCCACTTGGGGTAACCAAAAAAGGGCGAGAAGCCATCAGCCTCACATATAAATTAGTAATAATAATATCTTTGGGGATCACATGTGAAAGGACGTGGATGTCGCCTAGAGGGGGGTGAATAGGCCCTTAAAATAATTACGGTTTAGGGTTGAACAAATGCGGAATAAAACTTAACGTTTATTTTGCCAAGAAAGAAACCTAAATAAGCTAGGTCAACTATGTGCACCAACAACTTATCCTAAGCAAGATAAAAAAACTATGTGATAGCAAGATGTATAACAAGAGCACTAAGGCTATCACAAAGTAGGTGCACAAGTAAATAGATTGACTAGATGAACAACCTATGGGACAAGCAATGCACAATAATATGAGCAAGCACAAGATAAATAAGGTACTAATCTTGCTCAAAGTAAGGGTAGAGATAACCGCAAGTGGAGCCGATAGAGACAAGGATTTGTTACCGAAGTTCCTTCTCTTGCGAGAAGTACGTCTCCGTTTGGAGAGGGTGTGGAAGACAATGCTCACACAAAGCCAACAAGGGCAACCCTATTTCTCCTCACGCTCTTACCAATGCAAGATGTTGTGATTCCACTATAGGACACTTGAGGGAGGTCATCGAACCCGTACAAATGGCGACCCTTGGGGGCGGTCACCGAACCCGTACATATGCTCGGGGCTATCTCCACAACCGAATTGGAGGCTCCCGTAGCGTCCCGAAGGTTTCCACCACAATGATTGAGCTCCGCAACAACAAGCCTCTAGGCGCCAACACACCCAAGAGGTACAAGCTCTAGAGTGCCAATGCACTCAAGAGTAACAAGCTCAAGAGTACCAATGCACTCAAAAGAAACAATCTTCTCAACTTCACTTCCTACAACGAATCCTCAGAGAGAACTCAAATGCAATGGCAAGAGAACACGAAGTGCTCAAGTCCCCCACTCTCAAATCCCACCAAAGCAACAAAATCTATGGAGGAATATGAGAGGAAGAACAAGGAGAACACCAAGAACTCCAAGATCTAGATCCACAAGGTTCCCCTCACTTAGAGGAGAGATGACTTCGTGGAGAATGTAGATCTAGATCTCCTCTCTCTTTTCCATCATAAAGGAGCAAGAATCATGAGAGGGGAAGAGAGCAAGTAAGCTTAAAGAGGTCAACAATGGGGGGAAAAGCTTGCACAAAACCGGTGGGGACAAAGGAAGAAAAAGACCCCCTTTTATAGTCCCCACCAATCCAGCCATTGGAAATCCACAAACCACGGTACTACCGCTCCGCGAGCGATAATATCGTGTGATGACCCTCAATGGTAGGGGATCGAGATAGTCTTCGCGGGGAAGATAACCCAATTTATTGATTCAACACAAGGGGAGCCAAAGAATATTTATAAGCTTTGACAGTTGAGTTGCCAATTCAACCGCACCTGAAATATACTTGCTTGCAACAAAATATTAATAGCAACGGTGATATGATAGTGATAGTGGCAACAACGAAAGTAAAACAGCAAAGTAAACTACTAGTAACCAGCAGGATTAAAACACTGTAGGCTAGGGAGATGGATGGTTGGGCGCTGCTTGGATGAGAGCGAGCATGTAATAGATTTTAACACGGGGCAAGGCACACAGAAAAGCAAGGATCGTCTAGGCAAATATCAAACATTAAGCATGTATCCCGTAGGTAGTTGTGTGTGCTTGCAATAAGAACTTGCACAACATCTTTTGTCCTACCATCCCGCTATGAATGGGGCCAAAAGGAACTTATGGAGATTAAGGTGCTCCTGTCAAAGAGCACCGGAACAAATTATTAAAACTCAATGGACACATGAAATCCTCAATTATAGTCCATCCCCTTTGGTGTCCCAAGATGTCACCTTTGGGATCGCCACTTCCGGACCATAATAGGTGCATACAACTCATAGATAGGATCAAGAACATAAATAAACTCATGAAAACACAAGTGGTTCAAATCTGAAAACATGTCACTCGGTCCCAAAGTGACAAGCATTAAGAGCAACAAGTTGTAGGAAAGATGATAACCACCAAACTAGATGATAGGCAACATGCCCCCAACAATCTGACAAACTATTACATGATCTAACTCATCCAATCGCTACCACCCCCTTTGCCTACAGTAGGGAATTACTCACACATGAGAGAAGAAGTCATGGAGGGAGGATGGAGTGGTGACGGTGATGACGATGGCAATGATCTCCCCTCACCGGAGATTAGCCCTCCCGAAGAACAACAGAGGGTGGCGGCGGCTCCGCAACGGAAACTGGGAAAACGACTTCTGTTCTGGGGTTTCCTCGTCACGGGAATAAATAGGGGCGTCGGTAGGGCACCAGAGGGGGGAAGGGCCACCCAGGCAGCCTCCTGGTGCGGCCAAGAGTGGGGTCGCGCCAGCAGGGCACCTGGGGCCCCCTGGCTGCCCTCTAGCCCCACTTCTGGCTCCGGGCTCCTTCGGGTGCGTTGATTTTTTGTGAATTTTCCTGGAATTTTCTGAGATACCTAAAAATCCATTTTCCTGCACACAAGAAAACCATACAGGCAGCTCTGCTGAAAACAGCGTCAGTCCGGGTTAGTTTCGTTCAAATCATGCAAGAGTGAGGTCAAAACAATAGCAAAAGTGTTTGGAAAAGTAGATACGTTTGAGACGTATCAACTCCCCCAAGCTTAGCATACTGCTTGTCCTCAAGCAATTCAGTTCAACGAACTGGACGCGACAAAGAAAACTTTGACAAACTCTTTTTCTTCATAAAATATATATAAGCATGTACTACGAAAAGAGTTTAGCAAGTATTGAAACAATGTTATGAGGACAATGCACGAAGCAATCCTTCTTTCAAGTGATCAATCACAATCAACCAACAGTAAATAATAAGCTGCTGAAAATCAAGACAAGATCACAATGCACATAGCTTGAACATACTAGAGTGGTATCTCGCTAGCCTCCATGAGTGAAGCAAAACATAAATGCAGAAACCCCTCCGGAGTTTTAAAGGAGACTTGAACTAACAATTTCAAAACAAGCAATATCACAATCATGCAGAAGACAATGTGGTACTTTGGGACAATGCATGTTACACTAAGAATAACAATTATGCTCTCAATAGTTTGTGCTTTGAAGAAAGTGAAAGGATCGAGATAGACCTAGAGGGGGGGGGAATAGGTCTTATTACAAATTTTAACACTACTTAGCAATTTTAGGCAATAATGCGGAAGATAAAGATGTGCCTAACAATTGCAAGGTTGACCTAACTATGATAAGATAAAAAAAACAAGCACAATATACTAAAGTAAGTGAGGGATAAATAATAAGGTAGCACAAGTAATAAGGGGAAAGAGTATGGATAATCGAATGACGCGAAGACAACGATGTAGCCCGATGTTCACTTCCTTGGAGGGAAGCTACTCACCATCGAGAGAGAGTGGGTCAAACCACGACGGCACACCAACGCCACGAAGACTCACTCTATTCCCCTTGAGATATCACCACGAAGGTGATTCCCAACCACTACCGGTTGACCTTAAAAGTGGTCACCAAACCTTCACAAACTCAACGGGGTAATCACAATGGTCGATTCCTCTCCGAAGAAATCCTACCTTCCTAGGAGTCTCCAACTTCCAAGAGTAACAAGATCAATGGGGAAAAGCTCAATACTTGCTCAAATCACGATTTTCTTTGGTCGGAAGATGGGGAAGGGACGGATCTATCACGGGGTGAAAGATCCGACAAGAACTCTCACAAATCTCTCCGGGATCTTGGTTTTAGTGTAGGAGATAAGAGAGAGGGAGCACTTGGTGTTCTTGAGTGAAATGAATGAAGTGGTCAACCCTAATCCGTAGTGGGTAGGGGGTATATATAGAGGCTCAAGAACTAGCCATTTTGGTGCAGTCATAAGGGGGTCGTACGGTCCGAGCTATATGTCGGACGGTCCGAGGCAAGCCCGGGCGGTCTGACATGCAGTCCGGACGACCGACGGGGTCAGCGTCAGGGAACCACTGAAACCAAGGGGCGACCTCCATGTCGGACGGTCCGCAGTATACGTCGGACGGTCTGACACGGGGTGTAAATACCACTGATCATCTGGCACCGCATGTCGGACGGTCCGGGACAGAGCCCGGACGGTCCGACCTGTATACCGGACGGTCCGACACAGGTGATACATCCCAAACGTATCTATAATTCATGCTTGATCAATGCATGTTTTGTGTGACATTTCTATGATCTAGAAACACTTTCATACACTTTTGATCATATTTGGACTAACTTGTTAACCCAGCGCACCACAGTGCCAATTCCTGTTTTCTGCTGTTTTTCTATTTCAGGTTTCCCTCATATTAAAAGTGCTCCAAAAATTCGGGAAAATCAGATAAAAAATCAGCGTGAAGGAACCTTACGGAATCACCTGGGTCGAGCCAGAGGGCCACCACTAGGGGCCCAGGCGCCCTGGTGGCGCACCCTAGGGGTTGGCCGCGCTAGGGGGCGCCTGGACCCCTGGTGCCCCCTGGCTTCCCCCCTTCGCCTATATATTTCCCGTGACGCGAAACCTCTGAGGAAAGAACCCTTTTTCGCGACCTCGCCTCTATTGCGTCGCCGCTTCCACGCTTCCAAGATCAGGAGCGCCAGCAAACCTCTTCCCGGCACCCTGCCTGTAACAGCCCAAAACTAGCGAATTCCATATAACTTTGCATTTTTATTTTCCCCATTGGGCATGAAAATCTGCACAATGATTTCTTGCCATTATCCATGTGACATAAAAATGCTCAAGCATTTTTCTGATCATGTAAAAGGATTTTCCCTTTTCTTTTCTTTGCTTTCATTTCTTTCTTGGTTCCTTGCCATTTTTTCTCGAAGCCATCCCGTTGATCCCCTCATTGAAATCTTCTGCAAATAATCATGTTTTGCCAGATTTATCCCTTGCCCAACTTTCAGGATTTTTGCGTTTTCAGAAAATGGGGTTGTAAATAAATGGCTTTTCAATTAATTTAATAGTCATTTTTATTACTTAAATAATATTGTCCCAAATAATTTTCTAAAAATCCTATAATTGCTAAGGATTCACAGTCATATTGTTATATGATTTTATAATATACTTTGCTATTTCTTTTTCCCCTTTTCTCCTGCTTTCTTTTTGTTAAAAGAGTAAATGCAGTTTTTTTCCTAGCCATCTGGCCCAATCCTCTTCTCCCCAGCCCAGTTCAACTCCAATCCAGCCCAACATCTTCTAGACCCACCTGTCATCCCCTTCCCCCTCACCTTTTCCCTCTCCTCTCTCTCACGACAGAGAAATCAGAGAGGAGGAGCCGGCGTGGAGCCCTCCAGCCAGCCTCTCTCCCCATCCCCCTTATAGCCTCCTCTCCTACCCCTTGCAACCCTAGCCCCTTCCTTCCCTTCCCCGCCGCCTCCATGCCTCCCCTCTTCCTCCCTTGTTTTCTCTCTGCCTCACGCTGCTCACCGTGGACAGGAGGTCCATGGAGCCAGTTCTCCTCGACGCCGGCAACGCGATCGTCTTCCCCTTCATGGTGCGCGTCCCCGAGCAGTAGTAGCCGAGGCCGGCGTGCCCCGGTGTGCCCCGGCGTCTCCATCTTCTTCCCGCGACCTCGCCTGCAGCCGCCGTCTTCTTCCCCGAGCCCGATCGTCCTCCTCCCCGAGCCCCGTTCGACTCCAGCAGCAACCCCTTTGTGAGCTGCTCCCCTCCTCCTCTCCTCCATGTGTAGAACGCGTAGGTCTGCGCCGAACCGTAGCATGTTGTGCATCATCTAGTTTTCTTCCTGTAGCTGCTGGCCGTGTTCGTTGCCATGTCGTCGTGTGCTCACCGCGGCCCCGTCCGTCCGGAGGCGCAAGCAGAGCATGCGCGTCGTCTCATCCCTGCGCCCAGGACAAGCCTTGGCCTCCTCAGCCAAGCCCCGCGCCTCCCATGGACCATGCTGCAGCTGCCCTGGTACTGAAGGTCGACTTCAGTTTCGACAGGTGCAGCGAAGGGGCGCCTTTTTCTTGAGAGTTTCAGATCGCGCCCACGCCTAGTATTTCCTGGACGTAACTTCGTTTGCCAATGTTATCTGTGCTGCAGCGTAGTGGTCTGAGCTCTTTGGTTGCATTCGAGAGGTGCTGGGTTCAAGTCCCAGCATCCTCCTTTTAGTATGTTTTCTTGTTTTGCTACGCGTGTGTATTTTTTTTCATAGTTCAGTTAACTTCCACTGTGTGTTTATATGTTTTAGCAGCGTCTTCCTAACGTTAGAAGAAGCAGTAGCGCAGTGGTTGGGCTTCTCGTTTCTAACTTGGAGATCTAGGGTTCGAATCCCCTTGGAGACAGATATATCCCCACCTTTTTCTTCTCTTTTGCTGCATTCCCTCTTTTTCTTTTCTTAGTTTGCTTCAAATTCATTCCAAATCTGCCATCTTTTTTCTTGCTTGTGCTACGTGCATTTTTGTCCCAACTATATCATGTCATATATTGTTTTGGGGTAGAAAAATGTGAGGAAGGTGATGGTGTTGTTCATTTCGTTAAATGGGCATGCATTATTTTGGTGATGGTGCATTTTCACGTAAACCCCTAACATGTTGCACTTGGCTTCGCGTGTTTCGATCACCGTAGTTCCGCGATGACCGTAGCTTGCCGGTAGTGTTGTCTCGCTCTTTATTTAATTTCTTGAAATAGATGAATTAGGTGCATCATACCATGCCATGTCATTGCATCTATATTGTGTTAAGGAATCCCATCTTGATGTTATCCTCGTGTGTGGGCTACCCTTGTTCATATTATATTTAAGTCTTCGCATATGCCATGATCATGCATCGTAACAACCGCAACATAAAGAATCCTTTGGATTCATTAATCACCTACCTAGTGCATATGAAGGTTGTCGGGAGCATCGCACACTTGGCTTCCTGAGCTTCATTTAAACTTGTCTATCCTTAAGTTTATGCCATGCTATTAAACTGCCATGCATCATATTTGACCATAGTTATTTGTTCATTGCTAGCTCATGGTTGCTCCGTAGTGATAGTGGTATCTCCGTTGATTGCCTTTCCAGTGTTTACCTCTTGTGTGCTTCCGCGGGTACCTTCGAAGACGAGGCGAGCTTGCGATCAACTACACCTTCGGAACCCGACTTAACAACAGGCAAGGACTATACATTAATTATGATCCATTCTATTTCAACCAGCGGTTTGCATGCTAGTCTAGGATAGGTTCGATGTTTGATCCTACCACATGTTTACAGCCTCTTTCAAACCGATACAGCCATGTCCCCTCCCAGCAAACCATGTACTGCTATGTTACTATTGCTCGTTGCTTAGCCCCTGCTTAGTATGCATGCTTAGGATGCTACGATGTTACCCTGTTACTCCTTGGTTTGTGATATCAAATTATCATTATTATATTGTTATTGATGATATTGATTATTATAATGTTGACTATATTCGACGAAGGATGGAAGGTCTAGGCTATCCCGCCCCGACGCTTTGTTCCATTCGAGTCACCTAGGATCCGAGTTCCGGGTATTGGTTTTAAGACTGAGCGTGCCTAACCGCGTGTGGGATTTTATGGGGTCCCCTCTTCTTACCTACCTAGCTTCAAATATTTCTAGTGGTGTCCCAAGCTGATTTACCATTTGAAACCGTGTGTGTGCTGGTCGGCCGCCAGTAGTTTTCAAACCAACCCGGACCAGTGAGGACATAGTTCCCTTGCTGGCCCACTTTGTCCGGCTGAGGACCCGGTTTCCCATGTGTGATTAACCGGCTATCCAAACCTGCGACAGACGGTTGAGACCAGATCGAGAGCGCGGCCGGCTCCTGAGCTGGATGTCGACTCACCGGGGGCCACCCGGATTTGTTCGTTGTTAGTTAGAGGGACCTGTCGTTTCGGATCTCTTGGAACTAAATCATAAAATGGTTGCCTGTGATGGGTAGCAACTGAGAGAGATGGGCGTGCGTGCGGAGCCTTGTAATGGGCAGTTGGTACACCCCTGCAGGGTTAAATATTTTCGAGAAGCCGTGTCCACGGTTATGGACGACTTGAGACCTACTCCTTGTTCATAGACAACAACAACTGAGATAATCTTAATATAACTTGATCAACGTGTGTGTGCCTTGACTGCTTCTTCTTCTTTGGGATGCGAAGAGGAGGACAAGGATAGGATAGGTGTTATGTTTGCGTAAGTAGTTGATAGCAAGACTTGTTGGAGGCGATTCCTCATCGAATGCTTGGCTTCTTATCTCACTCTCTAGATCGTTAGCCACTTCATAAATGCTAGTGCGGCAGCAACCTCACCACTTACCCCTTCCTTACCGTAAACTACTAGTTGTCCTAGAATAACGAGTGATGAAGTCCTTGTTGGGTCAGTTGACCACTACAGTTGGATGCTGAGTACTTCTGTACTCATGATACTACCCCCAAACTCTTTTCAGGATTCTTGATCGACAACAGGTATGGTGATCGACGTTTCACGTGGAGACTCGACGACGACTAGTTAGGAGGATCCCGGCGGAGGGCCTGGACCCGTGTGGTTATGGGAATCAATGTTTTTCTCTTTGCCACTAGGTATTTGATTGTAGTCTGTACTCAGACATATACCTTCCGCTGATGAATTGTATTTAAGACAGTTGTATGCCGATTGAGATGTTGTGTCCTTGTATTTGTAATGTTGTGATATCATGTTGGAAATCCGGGGCATATGGCTATGTCATATGTCGCGGTGGGACCGAGATGTGCTTCGTCCCTGGATCTGGGTGGAAACATCTAGATCTGGAACAATACCGCATATCGGGCCTTACACTGCCGGGAGGAGGATTGACCTCCGGGAGCTTCCCCTCCACCATGGACGCTTCCCGGATGTGCCGTGAGTAGTTTCCCTTGGACCATGGGTCCGTGATCAGTATCTATGTGATGTTCTCCTCCGCTATTTGTTCTTCATGGTTTAGACCTCGTGAGCTTCCCTACATGATCGAGGCACATATGTAATTTCATGCTGTTGCTATGCTGAGTTTGCTGGGATCTGATGGATTATGAGACTATGTTCAGTTTGTGATTGAGTAATATATTTGGTTCTTATCTCTTATATTTTTGTTCCTAAGTAATTCTTGCATGTTCTCCGTTGCTGTTTATTGCTTTGGCCAAGTAGTAGGTAGTGACTCCAAGAGAGAACGTTATGCTCGATTGTAGGTTCATGCCCCCCGATGACACGCTTGAGTGACAGAAACATGAGTCTAGGGGATGTGTTGTTGCCACAAGGGGGAAACAACAGTGCTTTTAACCGCGGTTGCAAGGATTGTTTACTTTATGCAAAGTGCTTTTTAATGCAGTTGTCTGCTACTTTGGGTTTACACTTTGGGTGGGGCTCGCAACTTAATACTAGCGAGATGTTCTAGATATATATCTCAAGGTGGATGATTAGTAGTAGATGCAGTTGGATTTCGGTCTACTTATTTTGGCGTACCGCCCATGCTTTTGAGCCTCGTCCTTTCTTTGTAGCATAGTTAGCATTGCGGTGCATTTTTCATCCTGTCAATTGCCCAGCTGTAATTTGTTTACCTCGGATAGCAGTTTTATTGTCTTTTGGGAGAGAGACATCACTAGTGAACATCACGGGACCCCGGTCCATATTCTCATCACTGTATACACGCTCTTTTATTTTCCTACTTTTACTTTCCAGTTGTTATCATTATTGTCTTTTATCTGTTGCGTTGATCCTTTGTGAACAGCAAGGCTGGAGAGATTGAAAATCTCTCTGTACACGTTGGGAAACAAAGTTATTTGTGTTGTGTGCAGGTCCACATCAGTTGCGCCGTTGACACCTACTTATAATTGCCGGAGTCCTACGGGAGACAAACCCTATCCTCTACATAGGGGAAATTTTCCGCTACGCTACATCTAACCTTCCACTTGGGGTAACCAACGAGGATAGAGTATCAAGCAAATTTCTGGCGCCGTTGCCGGGGACTCCGAGTGCTAAGATAGGGGAGTTGCACACTATCTTTTACCTTTGATTTTTAGTCTTGTTAGTTTACCTTTCATTTTTTATCTTTGTGTCCTATATCAAAAATCACAAAAAATTTATTTATCTTGCTAGTAGCTGTCATTATGTCTGGTCCTTTTGCCTTTGTTGAGATAGAGGTTCTCACTTTAAACAAAAATATGGTGAAAGTTTAAAAGATGCTTGGTACATGTTGACACACGAACACGTCACGTGTACCCTCGACGCCGGGGGTGATGCACTGCAACTCACGTCGAAGGAGATCCGTCCGGTAGCGCGATACGCAAGACAACCGGCGGACGCTTTTGAGCACCCGAAACCCCACACGCCCGGGAGGGACCCCGTCTGACCGCACGGCGGCTATGGGCTGCCCTAGGTCGACCTTATCGCCCCTAGAGCTCTCGCGGATCGTTGCCCTGCAAGAACAAGAACAAACGAAGAACGAGGGAGAAGATACGTGGAAAAGTAGACAAAATTAGGGTTTAGATGTGTTTGCGTTTGTGTGTTGTTTCAATCGGCCGTCACCTCATCTATATATGAGGAGTCTGGACTTTCCGTACAAGAAAAGGACTTCAAATCCCGTCCAAATCCTTCCAAACTTAACCGAACTCGGATTACAAGTGGGCCTGGAACAGCAGTTCGATTTTCGGTAATTTTGGGGCTGTAAACGACCGCGGATGAAAAAACTCAAAACATCAAAGTTGTAGCCCTCGAAATTTCTAAGAACTATCATGTTGAACGTTTTTTGATTCGGAGCCATCTTGAAAGGGTTTTGAGCTGATTTCTAACTCAGGTCGGAGAAAAACGCGAATCTGAAAAGTTTTCCCGAATCCCGTCGCCAAAATCGGACATCCGTCGACATTCAGACGTCTGACCCGTCGGACGTCCGATTCCCGTCGGATGTCTGGTCAAAATCAAAGGTCTACTGACCTTTTCCCGTCGGATTTCCGTTTTCCGTCGGACGTCCGATTTTCCCTGGAAAGTTCCCAGACTTTTTCTGCAGCAACACACGGTTTCGGCCGTAACTTTTTCATACGAACTCGGATTTGGATGTTTCAAATATCAAAATCGACCGGTTTGACGAGCCGATGCCGCCCCATGTAGAACATTTTTCCATTTGATGATGTCTTGAAGTCCTAATTGGTAAAATAGTATTTTTGAATGCTAGAATCTTATCGCTTTCAACATAGTTTCGGCCCTCGAGATTGAGTCGGATGATCATGGCTCGAACTACAAAGTTGTTCATCTCGAAAATACCCAACTTTTTCATGTAGAGCATTTCTTCATTTGAGGTCATCTTATAGAGGTTTAATGTCGTACAAAAAACCGGTGTCAACACATGCCCCCTGTTTTTCGGCAAAACTTGCGTGCCGAAAAATAACTTGCTCATGTTTGTTCTATGGACGATGTCAACACCCCATCGGCCATGCATACTCTTAGGGCGATAAACATATATCGGCCATGTTTTGTTCTTAGGGCGATAATCACATACCGGCCATTGTTTATTCAAGCTTCTTGCCACACACTTGGGTGGTACTTCTTAAAATACTTGCCATTGAGAGCTTTAGGCAACATTGTTCCTTGTATGGATTCCTGTAACAGCCCAGATTTCACAAAAATCAAAAAAATTGTTTTCAGTGTGAATTGTTTGATTGTCTGATTTGTTTGCGGTGTTTGCATCCCCGATTTATCGATCGGCGATTATTTCCACCCCTCTTATCTCGTACCAGACGGAGACCGGCCCTTGCCACCCTGACACTCGACCTTGCGACACCGGGTTTCGCCCGATCACCGTCGCGGAAACCGCACGAGACCAGCCACAGCCAACGGAACGAAAAACCCCGTTTAATAATTAAATGGGATATTTTTATAGCGCGCCGAAAGTGTTCTCGGAACGGTTCCAGCGTGAGTTGAACGCCGCCGGCTCGACGCTTCGATCACGCAGTTCAAAGTTTTACCCGAATCGGAGGTCCTGGGGACCCCCGGCAGTCAAAAACGTAAACACCGTGCACGCGAGAGAAAAACCGGGGATGTTTTTGCAAACTGCCAGCCACCTGGGCTATATAAAGACCACCACACTCCCATCCCTTTCTAGGGTTTCCCTAGCCACAAAATTGCAGCCACCCCCTTCACAATTGCCCAAATCTGCCCAATTTAGCCCCCAGATCCGAAACCCTAGCTTCCAGCCCTCCAGAGCCGTCGGATCCGGAGATCAACGGCTCCGGAGGCTGCCACGTCACCCGTTGGGCATCTCCCGTGGAAGATCTCCTCCCTGCCCGAGCTCCTCCCCTGGCCGACCCCGCCGCCCCTCGACTCCGCTCCGGCCGGCGAGCTGAGCCGCCGGCAGCCGCGCGCCCTGCCGATCGCCGCCCCGCCTCTTCTCCTTCCCTCCTTCTCTCCATTCCCCTCCTCACCTCCTATGTTTCCTCCTCGCAGCGCCGCTTTCCGCCATGGCCATGGGCCAGCCGAGGCCAAGGAAGCAGGCCGCCGCCAGGAGCTCCCGTCGCCGCCGCACTTCGACACCGGCGACCCCCCTCCGCCGGATCCGCCTCCCCGCAGCTCCCGCCGCCGCCCTTCCTCCTCGCCCCTCGCCGCCGGTGGCCGGCGCAGCCACCGGGGGAGCCGCCGCTGCTCGGGAGGGAGCCGAGCCAGGCGCCCGATCCAGTGGCCTCCCTACAATCGCCGCCCGGCTGGGCCTCCAGTGCGAGTGGGCCGGCCAGCCAAGCTGCCACCAACCGCCGCCAGGCCGGCCAGTAGGCCGAGGCCCACTTGGTGAGCGCCCTTTTTTTCTTTTTTTTGCTGCGCTGCATAGTTGGGCCGGCCCAGTAACACTAGTTTCGGCCCCGTTGCCCTGTTTTTTTTTCCTGGGCAGTTTAATTTAGCAGATTGTATTGTTATTTTGCGTTGCCCGTATCTTTTAGACCGTAGCTCGGATCGCGACACGTAAAACATGAAACTTGCTTAGAATTTTGTCTAGTTTAATAAAATGTGCTCCTTTTCCATGTTTGACTTTGTTTACATGTTGTTTACCTGATAATTACACTGACTGCCACTGTAAACTGTAATAGTCATAACTTTTTAACTGTTGCTCCGATTAAAATGTTTCTTATATGTAACTTGACTAGAATTGCATATAGATTGTGTTTATGCTGCTCTTGCTTTCTAATAAAAATAATAAAATATATTTTAGGGAAAAACAGTACCAAATTCCATTTTTATCGTGGGGTCCGCAATAGTTTTCCATGTCTAGGATTTCACCCCACTTAAATTGACTAGCTTAGGTAGTTTATTTATGCTTCACCTCTTGCCATGTTTGTGTGATATGCCATGCTTCTGTGCTTTGCCATGTTAACAACCGTTGTTGATCACCTGTAGCTAAACAACTTGAACCATCGTAAGTGTGCAGTATCATCGTGTGTGACGAGTACTCCACTTAACCTGTTAGTAACCGCTCTCGACGGTAGGTGCGATGTCTCGTGTTTCCTTCTTGTTGATGCTTGCTCGTGTTTGCCTCGTAGTAATAGATGCTTGCTCGTTGATTGCTTTTCAGTGTTTACCTCTTGTGTGCTTCCGCGGGTACCTCTCGGAGACGATGCGACCTTGCGATCAACTACACCTTCGGAACCCGACTTATCAACAGGCAAGGACTATACATTACTTATGATCCATTCTATTTCAACCAGCGGTTTGCATGCTAGTCTAGGTTAGGTTCGATGTTTGATCCTACCACATGTTTACAGCCTCTTCCAAACTGATACAGCCATGTCCCCTCCTAGCAAACCATGTATTGCTATGTTACTATTGCTAGTTGCTCAGCCCCTGCTTAGTATGCATGCTTAGGATGCTACGATGGTATCCTGTTACTCCTTGGTTTGGGCTATCACATTATTATATTGTTGTTGATGATATTGATTATTATAATGTTGACTATATTTGACGAAGGATGGAAGGTCTAGGCTATCCCGCCCCGACGCTTTGTTCCATTCGAGTCACCTAGGACCCGAGTTCGGGGTATTGGTTTTAACACTGAGCGTGCCTAACCGCGTGTGGGAATTTATGGGGTCCCCTTCTCTTACCTACCTAGCTTCAAACATTTCCAGTGGTGGCCCAAGCTGATTTACCATTTGAAACCGTGTGTATGCTGGTCGGACGCCAGTAGTTTTCAAACCAACCTGGACCAGTGAGGACATAGTTCCCTTGCTGGCCCACCTTGTCCGGCTGAGGACCCTGTTTCCCATGTGTGATTAACCGGCTATCCAAACCTGCGACAGACGGTAGAGACCAGATCGAGAGCGCGGCCGGCTCCTGAGCTGGATGTCGACTCACCGGGGGCCACCCGGATTTGTTCGTTGTTACCTAAAGGGACCTGTCGTTTCGGATCTCTTGGAACTAAATCATAAAATGGTTTCCTGTGATGGGTAGCAACTGAGAGAGATGGGCGTGCGTGCGGAGCCTTGTAATGGGCAGTTGGTACACCCCTGAGGATTAAATCTTTTCGAGAAGCCGTGTCCACGGTTATGGACGACTTGAGACCTACTCCTTGTTCATAGACAACAACAACTGAGATATCTTAATATAACTTGATCAACGTGTGTGTGTGCCTTGACTGCTTCTTCTTCGTCGGGGTGCGAAGAGGAGGACAAGGATAGGATAGGTGTTATGATTGCGTAAGTAGTTGATAGCAAGACTTGTTGGAGGTGATTCCTCATCGAATGCTTGGCTTCTTATCTTACTCTCTAGATCGTTAGCCACTTCATAAATGCTAGTGCGGCAGCAACCTCACCACTTACCCCTTCCTTACCGTAAACTACTAGTTGTCCTAGAATGACGAGTGATGAAGTCCTTGTTGGGTCGGATGACCACTACAGTTGGATGCTGAGTACCTCTGTACTCATGATACTACCCCCAAACTCTTTTCAGGGTTCTTGATCGACAACAAGTATGGTGATCGATGTTTCACGTGGAGACTCGATGTCGACTAGTTAGGCGGTCCCGGCGGAGGGCCTGGACCCGTGTGGTTATGGGATTGATGTTTTTCTCTTTGCCAGTAGGCATTTGATTGTAGTCTGTACTCAGACATGTATCTTCCTCTGTTGTATTGTAATAAGGCAATTGTATGCCGATTGTATGAGATGTTGTATCCTTGTATCTGTAATGTTGTGGTATCATGTTGGAAATCCGGGGCATATGGCATTGTCATATGTCGCGGTGGGACCGATATGTGCTTCGTCCCCAGATCTGGGTGGAAACACCTAGATCTGGAATAGTACCGCATATCGGGCCTTACAATTCCACCAAATAAGAGTTTCCTGGAACTATTCTTATAATCTTGAAAGGACCTTCCCAGCTTGGCGACCATTTTCCGAATTTTCTATCTTTTGCACCAATTGGTAGAATCACCTTCCACACAAGATCTCCAATCTGAAAATTCTTCAACTTTACTTTCTTATTGTAAGCTCTTGCCACCCTCAACTTATCCTTTTCTATGGCCTTTAACGCAGCCAAACGCTTATCGGTGACCTCATCAATATTATCCATCATCAAATTATAAAAGTCCACCGCTGATAAATCATTTTGTTTGGCTATTCTCAAGGCATTCAAATTAACCTCCACGGGTAAAATAGCTTATTGACCATATACAAGCTCATATGGAGTTACCTTCGTAGCACCATGCCTTGAAATCCTATGTGCCCACAAAGCTTCAGACAATAACTCATGCCATCTCCTTGGATTATCTTCAATTTTCTTCTTGATCAGCTTGATCAATATCTTATTACTAGATTCAGCTTGTCCATTAGCTTGGGCATAATACGGGGAGGAATTGAGCAACTTTATATTATAAGATTCGGCAAATTCTCTAACTTGATGTGCCATGAAAGACGAACCTTGATCCGTAGTCAATTTTTTAGGGATGCCGAATCTATGAATAATATGCTCAGTTATAAATTTAATTACCTCCACATGCGTCATATTCCTGAGAGGTACTGCTTCATACCACTTGGTAAAATAATCAGTCGCCACCAACACAAACTGATGCCCCTTTGAAGAGGAAGGATGAATTTGTCCAATGAAATCTAATCCCCAACCTCTGAAAGGCCACGGCTTAATAATAGGATGTAACATAGCAGCGGGAGCCAACTGAATATCACTAAACTTTTGACAAGCTTCACATCCTTTGTAGTACTTGAAGCAATCACTAATCATAGTCGGCCAATAAAATCCAGCACGTCGCAATAACCACTTCATCTTTGGAGCCGACTGATGAGTACCACATATTCCTTCATGTACCTCTCCCATAGCAACTCTCGCCTTATCATCATCCAAGCACTTTAAAGAAACGTCATCAACCATTCGGCGATAAAGGTCATCATCCCTCAATTCATACTTAAAAGCTATACGCCGAACAGTCCTGTCCACCCATTTACTAGGATCACGCAAATAATCAATAATGGGCTTCCTCCAGTGTTGATTTTCACCTGCACTAGATATCTCATTAGTGGCCGAAATAGTAAGTTCTAATTCGGCCTCTTCTATGTTGGCAAGGCAAGACATCAGTTCTCGAGAAATATGAAACATGCCACGATCAACATGATAACCAGATGCTTGTTGTGCCAATTCATTTGCTTTCCAATTGTCATGTCTAGGTATATGAGCAATACTAAAATGATCTAAAGTAGAAACTACATCTAGACATTTATCAAGATAAACATTGAGTGATTCATCAAAGCATTTAAACACTCCAGAAACTTGCTGCACTACCAATAATGAATCACCAAAAGCCTCAATATGTGTAGCACCTATATCAAGCAACATCTTTAAACCAAATAACAATGCTTCATATTCTGCCTGATTATTGGTGCAAAAGTATTCTAATCGGCACGAGGCCTCAAAAACAGCACCATGAGGAGATATATAAACAACACCAACACCCTTGGCCATTGCTACAAACTGAACCATCAAAATATAATCTCCATGGTACTAACGAAACAAGGTTTATATTAATACCATGCTCACTATCAATCCGATGTTCAACTATAAAATCAGCAACAATTTGGCCTTTCATAGATTTCAAATATTCATAAGCCAAATCATACTCAATTAAAGCATAAGCCCACTTGTCGATTCTACCACTAAGAATTAGCCTATGCAACATGTATCTGATGACATCGGTTTGAGAAGCTACTATGCAATTACTACGCACTAGAATATGTCTCAGTTTTGTGCAAGCATAATATAAACATAAGCATATTTTCTCAATGAAGGTATACCTTGTTTCGGCATCCAAAAGGCGCCGACTCAAATAAGTAATAGCATGTTCCTTCCCTTCGGTCTCTTGAGTCAAAACATCACCAATAACACCGTGCTCCGCCACAATATAAAGTCTAAAGGGCTTCCCATGCTTAGGAGCTTTCAACACCGGAGGAGTGCACAAATATTTCTTGATCATGTCAAATGCTTCTTGCTGTTTTGCCCCCTAAATAAAATCAACATCATTCTTTAACCGAAGTATAGGGGTAAATGCATCAACCTTCCCTGAAAAATTAGCAATGAATCTCCTCAAATAATTAATCTTGCCAAGGAACTTCTGCATATCTCTCTTGCACTTTGGAGCCTCCACCTTCTTTATAACTTCTATCTTCTTGGGATCAATTTCAATACCGTCCTCATGAATAATAAAACCCAAGAATTTTCCAGCCGATACGCCAAAAGCACACTTCAAAGGATTCATCTTCAATCCATATTTCTTCATCCTCTCAAAAGCTAAACGCAAATCGGCTAAATGAGATTCAAAAGCATCCGATTTGACAACAATATCATCAATATAGACCTCAAGTATAACACCAAGTAGATCATGAAAAATTAAGTTCATAGCCATTTGATATGTAGCACCGGCATTCCTCAAACCAAAAGTCATTACCACCTGATGGCTTCTCGCCCCTTCGTTGGTTTCCCCAAGTGGAAGGTTGAGATGTAGTGCAGCAGCAGTTTTTCCTCGGTGAAGATACCAAGGTTTGTCTCCAGCAGGACTCCAGAGATGATAAGTAGGTGTCAGCGGCGCAACTGACGCGGACCTGCACACATACACAGATAACTTTGTTCCCAACGAATTTCAGAGAGGTTGTCAATCTCTCCGGTCTTGTTGTTTACAAAGGATAAAACGCAAGGGATAATGATAGCAAATAAAAGCAGTAAAGTAAATGTAGCGTGGAAGCAGTGATAAGGATATGGACCGGGATACGAGATGTTCGCTAGTGATGTCTCTCTCCCAAAAGACGATAAAATTGCTATGCTAGGTAAACAAATTACAGAAAGGCAATTGACAGGATTATGAACGCACCGCAATGCTAACTATGCTACAAAAGAAAGGAAGAGGTTCAAAAGCACGCGCAGTACTCCAAAATAAGTAGACCGAAATCCATCTGCATCTACTACTAATCATCCACCTTGAGATATCTATCCAGAACATCTCGCTGGTATTAAGTTGCGAGCCCCACCCAAAGTGTAAACCCAAAGCAACAGACAACTGCATTAAAAATAACTCTGCGTAAAGTAAAAAATCCTTGTAACCGCGGTAACAAGCACCGTTGTTTTCCCTCTTGTGGCAACAACACATCCCCTAGACTCATGTTTCTGTCACTCAAGCATGTCATCGGGGAGGCATGAACCCACAATCTAGCACAACGTTCCCTCTTGGAGTCACTACCTACTACTTGGCCAAAGCAATAAACAGCAACGGAGAACATGCAAGAATTACTTAGGAACAAAAATACAAGAGATAAAAACCAAATATATTACTCTATCACAATCTGAACATAATCTCATAATCCATCAGATCCTATCAAACTCAACATAGCCATAGCAGAAATATTACAAAGGTGCCTCGATCATGTAGGGCAGCTCACGAGGTCTAAACAATGAAGATCAAAGAGGGGAGGAGAACATCACATAGCTACTGATCACGGACCCATGGTCCAAGGAAAACTACTCACGAGACATCCGGGGAGCATCCATGGTGGAGTGGAGACTCCCGGAGGTCAATCCTCCCTCCGGCAAGGTGCCGGGAAGAGGTCTTCTGGTGCTCCCGATCTTGGAAGCGCGGCGGCGGCGGAACAGAGGCGAGTTCGCGGAATAGGGTTCCTCTTTTGGAGTTTTCCCGTGACGGGGGATAAATAGGCGAAGGGGGGCAGCCAGAGGTGGACCAGGGGCCCCATGCGCCCCCCCCTGGCGCGGCCAGGGGTGGGGCCGCGCCGGGTGGCCTCCTGGGCCCCCCTGGCTCCCCTCTGGCCCCTCCCGGACTCTTCTTGAAGCTTCCTGAACGCTTATTTTTCCTGTATTTTTCCCTGAATTTTTCTGGCACTTTTTATATGGGGGAAAACTGAAATAAAAAAACAGCAGAAAACAAGAACTGGCACTGGGGTGCACTGAGTTAATAGGTTAGTCCAAATATGATCAAAAGTGTATGAAAGTGTATCTAGATCATAGCAATATCACACAAAACATGCATGGAGCAAGCAGAAATTATAGATACGTTTTGGACGTATCAACATCCCCAAGCTTAATTCCTGCTCGTCCTCGAGTAGGTAAATGATAACAACATAATTTCTGTGGTGACATGCTAGCAACCATAAAAGAACTTTGAAAGGTAAAGCAAGCAAGGTTAGAGATTCAATTCAAGTCATAACATGCAAGAGTCTATATTAGCATTGAAACAAGTAACAAAAGAACATTAGGTGCAAGATCTCTCGCTGTCCGTGACTCGAATGTCTCCAAATGGTGTTTGCGTGCAAGAAAGGGGATAGGGAATACGAGAAAAAGTACTTTTGTTTTGAGAACTCAATCTACTAAAGTGTCACACTTGGTCTTTTTCTGGAATCTTATCTTGACTCGTCCCCAGACCACTAGCCAGGTACAAGTCAATTTGATCCACTCCTTTTCGATATTTTGAGCACTCATGCAATGGATGAGCGTAAGCACGAAAGTTGACACTTAGGGTGGAAAAGAGAGAATATGGTGGAGGAGGAAGACAAAAAGGATGAGAAAGGCTCACATCAATGAGGACAATCATAGGCAAGAGATGCCAAATGATAGATATGATGTGAGGACTAGGGATTGCCATGCAAAGGATGCACATACGAGCTAGGAAGCTCTCCAATGGAACTATATGCATAAAGATCATCTCTATGGAGTACAAGGATATAAAGGGAGTACTAGTGTGGATCTCTCAAAAGGATAGTAGTGTTGCCCCTTTCTCTCATTTTATTTCTTTTTCTATTTTATCTATTTTTTTGTATTTTTTTGTGGCCTCAATGGCTCTTTCTATTGAACTCTCATTTGTCCTCTTTGGGATCTTTTAATGTGTCCACTTTGGGATCTTTTCCTCACTTAAGGGCAACACTCTATTTTACAAGAAGGTAAAGGAGATCTTTCACACTTTACAAGGTACTCAAAATCATAAAGAATATGTAACTATCATGATGTATGCAATGTATGTCGCTGCCAGTGTAGCAGGAACATGTATGACATGAAGATCAAGTCATGAAGAGGTGGAAGTTGCATGGCAATGTAACTCGTAAAGGCTATGGAAATGCCTTGATAGGTAGGTATGGTGGCTGTTTTGAGGAAAGATATAAGGAGGTTTATGATGACAAAGCGTATCATGCCAAGGGTTTGGATGTACCGGCGAAGGTGGACACCAACTCTCGGAGTGAGAAGAAGGCAATGCACGGCACAGGAGAGGCTCGCAAAATATGGGAAGGTGGAAGTGTCAACTTTCAATACTTACATTAGTCCGAAGAACTCATGCACGTATTATCGGTAACTCTCAATCAAATGAGGAGGTTCACAAAGAGACAAGTACCCCGAGGAGGAGTGTATGGGGGTTTGGTTATCCTTGCGCATCCTCGACTCATGGTACGTGAGTGTACTCTAATATTCGACTCCTCAGAAGAGTAGTGAACCATCTAGTAGCTAGAGTTCTCAACTAGTTTTGTAGGTTTTGAAAATAAACACGGATTTCCCAAAATGCGACACCTATCACTAATAGGCTAGAGATCTTGACACCAAAAGTTCAAACATTACTCACATCAATACCTCAAAACTATTGCAAGCTACTACTAGAATTAAATAGCAACCTCAACTACCTACTTCTCAAAACAAGACACAACTCAGTGCAACAACCAACTCTCTTTAACAAGATAAACAGGAAAACTAAAAAGAGTTCCAGCAACAAACTAAACAAAAGCCAAGGCTCTTTCTAAAGACAAACTAAAACTAAAACTAAAACTAAACATGGCAGTAGCTATGGAAAGATAAAGAACACACAACAGCAAAAAGATAGGCAGGAAAAATCCTATGATGTGTTCTAGATTTTGAAAGTGGAGCGTGTTTCTCTCCCACACAAAGTAAGACAGGATCTAACTTGTTATGAACAGCAAGCAAAGCTAAAGAAAACTAAAAACAAAACCTAAGAGCGAGTCGCTCCAAGCATAACACATAACACATGAAGTGATAAAAATATAGTGAGACGAAGGACGAACTGATGATTGTTGATGGAGAAGGGGATGCACGGGGGCATACCCAAGCTTAGACGCTTGAGTCTCCTTGAATATTTATTGGGGATGCATGGGGGCATCCCCAAGCTTGAGCGCTTGACACTCCTGGATCTTCTTTCATCATCTTCCATCGCACACTTGAAAACTCCCTTCATACATAACTCATCATAAGCTGATTGGAGAGGTTAGTACCCTTAATAATTATTTTTTCTCCACTGGATATAAAGATATTCTTGAAGAGCTACTGTTTCTCAAGAGTGCCAAAAAGGAATTGCAAAGAAAAAGCAAGCTTAAGGTTTGCAAAAGTTAGGAGAGACAAAACGTGGCAGAATCTGTGAAAAACAGAACAGAAGATAGTAAAGAATTTTTTAGGGGCACTTCTGCAACTCAAATCAAGAAACTCAGATAATACGGAAGTTTCGTAATTGTATAGAGCATACTGTGTAAAAATTTCAGCTCAAAAAGATGAACTGGGATTTTTCTGGAATTTTTCTGGTCACGAGGACAGAATCTGTTTTCTGGACAGCATGTCACAACTTTTACTTCCCTTGCCGTAAGAGGCTATAACTTGGCACAAAGCTGAAAAATAAAGATACAATGATGTTGCTACAGTAGTAACAATCATCAAGACACAACAAAAGCAAAAAGAAACACCTAAATTCGTCGCGGGCTGCCTCCCGAAAGCGCTTCTTTAAAGCCATTAGCTAGGCATAATGCAAAAAGAAGAATCAAGTTTTATCAAGAGAAAGAGAATAACTAGCCCGTGTAACGGACTCGAAAGGTAACTTGATTTTCTTTCTAGGGAAGTGTTCCATCCCCTTTTTGAATTGGAATTGGAATTTTATATTCCCCTCTTTCATGTCAATAACCGCACCAACGGTGCGAAGAAAAGGACGTCCCAAAATAATTGGACACAAAGGTTCACACTCTATATCCATAACAATAAAATCAACGGAAACATAATTGTCATTGACAATGATAAGAACATCGTCGATCTTCCCCAAAGGCTTACGGAAGAATCAACAAGACGAACACCAAAAGAACAAGGCTCAAAAGGCTTCAATTCAAACATATCAAATATTCTTTTGGGCATAACGGAGGTACTAGCTCCAACATCGCATAAAGCATAGCAAGAGAAGTTATTTAATTTAATTTTGATCATAGGCTCCCAACCATCATCTAGCTTCCTAGGTATGGAGGCTTCTACTCTAAGCTTCTTCTCCCTAGCTTTGATGAGAGCATTTGTGATATGCTCCGTAAAGGCAAGATTAAGTGTGCTAGTGTGGGGGTCTCTAGACATTTTGTGTAGCAAACTGATAACTTCTGAGAGGGTACAACTATCAAAATCAATATCACTACTATCGAAGATGGTAGTAGTGTCATCTAGGCTCACTTGTTTGAAACCCTCTATGTTCATAGGAGTTTCTTTATCTACGGTTGAGGTATTAGCATCACCATTAATAGGTCCAACGGGACTAGAAGTGCATTGGGTGCTAATAGTTTGAGTGTCCTCAACAATTTGGATAGTGGCAACTGTGTGGTGTGTAGGAAGGCTCTTAATTCTATCCTCTTCCTCTTTTTCTCTAGCCCATCTTTCTTTGAGTTTGGCCATCATCCTAAAGTTTTCATTGATTTGTAACTGGATAGCATTAATAGGAGTGGCTTTATTCTCCTCAAGGGGGGAGGTTCTAATTTTAAGCATCTCAATATCAAGGGCTAAGCTTTCTACCTTCAGAGAGAGATTATCTATTTTAGCTAATTTCTCTTCTACATTTTTGTTGAAGGCTTTTTGGGTAGTGATAAAGTCTCTAAGCATGCTTTCTAATTCAGAAGAGGGGTTCTTGTTGCTAGGGTAGGTATTGTTGTTCCCATAGTTGGATGGAAACGGTCTAGGATTGCTAGCAAAAATTCCCCTATAAACATTGTTGTTGAAATTTTTTCTAGCAATAAAGTTCACATCTACTTGTTCTTGAGCAACCAAAGAATTTAAAGGAACATCATGAGGATCAATAGAGGGTTGCTTGGTAAGTAGAGACATAATTAAGTCAACTTTTTCATTGAGGGGGGTAATTTCCTCGACAGAATTTACCTTCCTACCTGTTGGAGCGCGTTCGGTATGCCATTGGGAATAATTGGTCATCATCTCATCGAGAAGCTTTGTGGCAGCACCAAGTGTAGTTGACATAAAGGTTCCTCCCGCGGCCGAATCTAACAGGTTCCGCGAGGTAAAGTTCAAGCCTGCATAAAAAGTCTGGATAACCATCCAGGTAGTCAAACCATGTGTAGGGCATTTCTTAACAAGAGATTTCATTCGTTCCCAAGCTTGGGCAACGTGTTCATTATCCAATTGCTTAAAATTCATAATATTACTCCTCAATTGGATAATCTTAGCATGTGGGTAGTACTTCCCTATAAAAGCATCTTTGCACTTATCCCAAGAATCTATGCTATTTCTAGGCAAAGATTGAAACCATATTTTAGCATCTCCCCTTAAAGAGAAAGGAAAGAGCTTGAGCTTAACAACATCACCTTCTACTTCTTTATACTTTTGCATATCACATAATTCAACAAAATTATTCAAGTGTAAAGCAGCATCATCTCCAGCACCAGAGAATTGATCTCTCATAACAAGGTTTAGCAAAGCAGGCTTAATTTCATAAGAGGTAGATGAAGTGGAAGGTGTGGCAATAGGAGTGCAGATAAATTCTTGGTTGTTCTGACTAGTGAAGTCACACAACTTGGTGTTTTCAGTGGAACCCATAGTAGCAGCAAGTGTGGCAGATTTTTTTGGTAGTTTCGATAAAAGACACAAAGATAAAAACTGAAAGATAAACTAACAAGACTAAAAAACAAAGGTAAAGGGTAGTGTGCAACTCCCCTATCTTAGCACTTGGAGTCCCCGGCAACGGCGCCAGAAAACTTGCTTGCTGGCTTCTCGCCCCTTCGTTGGTTTCCCCAAGTGGAAGGTTGAGATGTAGTGCAGCAGCAGTTTTCCCTCGGTGAAGATACCAAGGTTTGTCTCCAGCAGGACTCCAGAGATGATAAGTAGGTGTCAGCGGTGCAACTGACGCGGACCTGCAAACAGACACAGATAACTTTGTTCCCAACGAAGTTCAGAGAGGTTGTCAATCTCTCCGGTCTTGTTGTTTACAAAGGATAAAACGCAAGGGATAATGATAGCAAATAAGAGTAGTAAAGTAAATGTAGCGTGGAAACAATGATAAGGATATGGACCGGGATACGTGATGTTCGCTAGTGATGTCTCTCTCCCAAAAGACGATAAAATTGCTATGCGAGGTAAACAAATTACAGAAAGGCAATTGACAGGATTATGAACGCACCGCAATGCTAACTATGCTACAAAAGAAAGGAAGAGGTTCGAAAGCACGGGCAGTACGCCAAAATAAGTAGACCGAAATCCATCTGCATCTACTACTAATCATCCACCTTGAGATATCTATCCAGAACATCTCGCTGGTATTAAGTTGCGAGCCCCACCCAAAGTGTAAACCCAAAGCAACAGACAACTGCATTAAAAAGAACTCTGCGTAAAGTAAACAATCCTTGTAACCGCGGTCACAAGCACCGTTGTTTTCCCCCTTGTGGCAACAGCACATCCCCTAGACTCATGTTTCTGTCACTCAAGCATGTCATCGGGGAGGCATGAACCCACAATCTAGCACAACGTTCCCTCTTGGAATCACTACCTACTACTTGGCCAAAGCAATAAATATCAACGGAGAACATGCAAGAATTACTTAGGAACAAAAATACAAGAGATAAAAACCAAATATATTTCTCTATCACAATATGAACATAATCTCATAATCCATCAGATCCTATCAAACTCAACATAGCCATAGCAGAAATATTACAAAGGTGCCTCGATCATGTATGGCAGCTCACGAGGTCTAAACAATGAAGATCAAAGAGGGGAGGAGAACATCACATAGCTACTGATCACGGACCCATGGTCCAAGGAAAACTACTCACGAGACATCTGGGGAGCATCCATGGTGGAGAGGAGACTCCCGGAGGTCAATCCTCCCTCCGGCAGGGTGTTGGGAAGAGATCTTCTGATGTTTCCGATCTTGGAAGCGTGGCGGCGGCGGAACAGAGGCGAGTTCGCGGAATAGGGTTCCTCTTTTGGAGTTTTCCCGTGACGGGGGATAAATAGGTGAAGGGGGGCAGCCAGAGGTGGAACAGGGGCCCTAGGCGCCCCCCTGGCGCGGCCAGGGGTGGGGCCGCGCCGGTTGGCCGCCTGGGCCCCCCTGGCTCCCCTCTGGCCCCTCCCGGGCTCTTCTCGAAGCTTCCTGTACGCTGATTTTTCCTGTATTTTTCACGGAATTTTTCTGGCACTTTTTATATGGGGGAAAACTGAAATAGAAAAACAGCAGAAAACAGGAACTGGCACTGGGGTGCACTGAGTTAATAGGTTAGTCCAAATATGATCAAAAGTGTATGAAAGTGTATCTAGATCATAGCAATATCACACAAAACATGCATGGAGCAAGAAGAAATTATAGATACGTTTTGGACGTATCACCACCCACTCAAATAAACCAACAAAATCGGGGCACCGAAAAGGAGTCTTGTAAATATCCTCTTCGGCCATAAAATCTGATTATATCCCGCATTACCATCCAAAAAGCTAATAACTTTATGTCCAGAAGCTTCATTAATAAGCATATCGGCTATTGGCATGGGATACTCATCTTTGGGCGTAGCTCTATTCAAATCTCTAAAATCAATACACGCCCTCACCTTGTTGGACCCTTTCTGCTCCACAGGCACGATATTAGAAATCCATTCAGCATACCTGCAAGGTCTAATAAAATTAGCTTTAAGCAACCCACCGATCTCTTCCTTGATACGGTCATATATTTTAGGATTAAACTTTCTAGTTGTTTGCTTATAAGGCCTAAAACCATTCTTTATAGGCAACCGATGCTTAAATAGCTCTCGGCTTAGACCCGGCGTCTCATGATACTCCCATGCAAAGCAACAAATATATTCTTTCAACAGCTCGATTGTTTTAACTTTACAATCGTCTTCCATATTTTTTTTCACAAACGTCGGCCTAGGAATTGAACCATCTCCTCTGTCTACCTCCTCTAATGGATCAGCCGACGCAAAACCTTGTCCTAATTTATCCATGTCTTCCAACTCTTCTATCGACTCAAATATATTGTTCCCATTGGACCGATATTCTTCAAGACGCTTTTGCAACCATTCAGAGTTAGAATCCATTTAAATGCATTGTTCCTTGGAGCCGGTTACCACTAACCGGCTTTAGAGACACGGGCACGAAACCATTCTTTGTGTCGCTAAGAAAATCAAAATCTGACAAGTCACGCCCCGTCAAGCAAGTAGCATGTGGATGTTGCCAATCCACCGGTGCATCAGCCAAAGCAACACAGGCCGAATTATCCGCATGAACAACCTCCACTTCTTCATCAACCCACTGAATCAAGAACTGGTGCATAGTTGATGGTACACATTGATTTGCATGAACCCAATCGCGCCCGAGTATGACATTGTAGTTACCATGCACCTCAGCAACAAAGAACGCGGTAGCCAAAGTCTTGCTCCCCACCGTAAGCTCTACATACATGACACCTTTGGCTTCAGCTTTTTCCTTGCCTTCAAATCCATTGAGCACCATGTTGGTCTTCATCAATTCCGCCTCATTCAAACCCAACTTTTTGAAGACCGAATAGGGCATAAGTTTCACAACAGCACCACCATCAACAAGAAACCTAGAGACCGGTGATCCATTAATATGACGTTTGAGGTACAATGGCCTCAAGTGTGTCATCGGTTCTTTTGGCTTCTCGAATATAGCATTTTTAGGGACAAAATCCAAATGAGCCACCTCCCCTTCTTCATCTACGACACGAAATTCAGCGGGAAAGTAGAACACCATATTAATATTCATACTTTCACGTACAGGTGTAGGCTCATAATCTAGCAACTCCTCTTCTTCATGCATATCCACTGACTCCAATGTATTCTCAAGTGAAGGAGAAGTGATAGATGGTGTGGACGATACAATAGCATTTGCATCATCCTCTCTTGGAACATTCGGCGTTGGGAGAGCCACCGTGTTATCTATTTGTTTAGGTCTCCACACTTTCTCCGCGGGCACCATGGGACGATCTTCGTTGAACCACTCGTCCCTCAGTTTTTCTGCCTCTTGCTCCACCTTTTCATGGCTCCTCATGCGCTGCAATCTCCTCTTTTGTGATTTGGATATACCAGGAGGACACCATTTAGGTTGAGTATACTTGGGGTCTCTAGGATTGACCTCACTTGTACTGGCTTCATGATCATTAGCCATAGGACCTTGTGGGACAGCCACCACACCATCACTTGAAATAGTCGGATCATCAATAATAATCGGCTCTTTGAGTTTTAGCACCTCGGTGCCCACCATAACGGTTTTCACACCAAGCCCATCTTCCTTCGGCTTAGCGGAATCTGGAATTATAGCACTCGGCGACTTTGCACGCCACATTTTCGCGCTAGCTTCCTTTGGATGACTTTGCATTGACCGATTGGCACCATAACTCAAACGGTCTTGTATGGGGTAAGAAATCCTCTCATGCACGGATCTTCTAGGCACTGCCCACCCTGGATGAAAAGCATAAGGAACCATTGGGGGCTGCTCCCATCTACCATCAAATCCTCCTGTATAGTATGGCCCATAAGGGGGTGGCGCATAAGGGGCTAGCGCCGTCCTTGGGGCTGGCTCCCATGACCCGTATGGCCTCGCTCGACGCTGAAATTCCTGCTTAGGAGGTGACCTTGAACATTTCAAACGTGATGACCGATTAGAGCTAGAACCGGCCGCTTGGTTGGCATATTTGGACAACAACATATCAAAAGTTGGCTTGATTTTCTTGCGTTGCACTTTGGCTTCATTTGTCTTCCACCTGCCAATTTCCGGACTCTTGGGCTTGACAAATTAAACACGAGTATTCTCTTGCACTTGTGGTTGCCCCCCAGGTGTAGGATTCTTGATGGTGATCTTAATAATCTCCCCACCACCGGGTTGCTTGTCAAGCACCACTTGCCTCTCTGAGACCTTGCTACCATCTTTGCTTTTCCTGGATTCGCCAATGACAACATTATCCTTGTTAGCTGATTCGGCTATGTCGGGCCGAATTAACATCTTCCTCCCCTCCAAATCCATAGTGTTCATGGGGAAGGGCTGCTTATCAACTTGCATCTCAGAAAAATTCAATCGTCCGTCATTAATGGCCGATTGTATCTGTCGTCGAAAAACATTGCAATCATTAGTAGCATGAGAAAAAGAATTATGATACTTGCAATATGCACGCCGCTTTAGCTCCTCAAGCGGCGGTAAAGCATGAGACATTTTAATAAACTTAGCTTGCAGCAAAGCATCAAATATTCTATCACATTTAGCAATGTTAAAAGTAAACTTCATATCATCATCACGATTCTTATGAATCGGCTTTAAACTTGGCAAGTAAAAGGTTTGGCCTTGGATGGCCAAACAAACTCAGCGGTATAGACATTAGCTTCATCGTCCGGACATTCACTATCATATTCAATCATATTCACCTTAGGATGATCAATCTTATATCTATGCACCTCTTTATTTTCTTTGCCATGGCTCTCTTGAGCTAAAGCCCTTTGCAAGACGTGATTAATAGTTAAGAACTCATGGCCATCTAACCTATCTTTAAAGTAATTTTTCAAACCACTAAACACAAGATCAGCCAAGTCTCTTTCAGTTATCACCAAACTATAACACCGGTTTTTTGTATCTCAGAATCTCTTGACATAGTCAGAAACCGACTCATCATTTTTCTGTCTAACCGATGTAAGATGTGATAATTTAAGCTCATTATCGCCGCTATAAAAATGATCATGGAACTTTTGTTCTAGTTGTGACCACAAATTAATAGAACCATGTGGCAAAGAAGAAAACCATGAAAATGCGGTACCAGTTAATGATAAGGTAAACAAACGCACTTTCAATTCATTAAAGCGGCCAGCCTCACCGAGCTGTGCCAAGTACTGACTAATGTGCTCCCATGTAGTTTTCTTACCCTCTCCATCAAACTTACTAAATTCTAGGACCTTATAACCTGGAGGGCATGAGATTGCATCAAAGTACTCAGTATACGGCTTTTGGTAAATCCGATTCCTAGGCAACTCGACACCATTTTTTTCTCGGAGCATCTTAGTCATCTCCTCTCTAAGGTTAGCTAAGGCATCGTCTGTAGTAACCGATGCAGCTTGTGGCAGTGGCATAGGAGGGATAGGATTGCTGGTTACGGGTGCCGGAAGTGACATATATACCGAGTTGTAATTCGGTTGTGGTCGAGTTGGGTCTGCCGAATTGTAACTCGGAAGCAACTGAGTAGTGTCTGCGCCCAAGTAAACCGAGTTGTAGCTCGGATGCGTATGAACAATGTTTGCACCTACAGGTATAGCTTGGTTCGGCATAGTTACCGAACTAGGTATGATAGGATTACTTGGTGAAGGCATAATCTGATTTGTATAAGCAGGAGTGTAACTCATCGGCAATGGTGGTGCCGATGAAAGAGGCAGTTGAGCTAGGGTTTCCCATACTAGCAAGCATACTACCAATATTAGCACCAGAAGATTGAGCATTATTTTTCTAAGCCTTAGAATTTTCCAAGAAAGTTTGATAGATCAAAGTATTGCTATCAGTTATGCGGCTCTCAATTTCAGCCCATTGCTCTTTAGAAAAGGTAGCACTTACAGTGGGTTTAACCGGCTCCACGGGAAGAGGAGGCAGCTTGATTTCTTCAATCGGAGTAGCGTGGCCTTGGCGTACCTTGTTGAAGTTTCCAAGGAAAGCTTGTAAATCCTCCTCCTCGCGTTGTTTCTTGAGTGCTTCATTAGCCTCATCCCGCTGCTTCTTGAACTCTTCATAGACCTGGCGGTGTTCCTCCGATAGATCATCAAGGCTAGGCTTAATGATGTTATCGGCGTTGATCTCTGCTGACTTAGACATGGTTTATGATGATTCTAGAAACTTGGTCCCCAACGGAGTCGCCAAAAAGTGTGTTGACACACGAACACGTCATGTGTACCCTCGACGCCGGGGGTGATGCACCGCAACTCACGTCGAAGGAGATCCATCCGGTAGCGCGATACGCAAGACAACCGGCGGACGCTTTTGAGCACCTGAAACTCCACACGCCTGGGAGGGACCCCGTCTGAGCGCACGGCGGCTATGGTCTGCCCTAGGTCGACCTTATTGCCACTAGAGCTCTCGCGGATCGTTGCCCTGCAAGAACAAGAACAAACGAAGAACGAGGGAGAAGATACGTGGAAAAGTAGACGAAATTAGGGTTTAGATGTGTTTGCGATTGTGTGTTGTTTCAATCGGCCGTCACCTCATCTATATATGAGGAGGCTGGACTTTCCGTACAAGAAAAGGACTTCAAATCCCGTCCAAATCCTTCCAAACTTAACCGAACTCGGATTACAAGTGGGCCTGGAACAGCAGTTCGGTTTTCGGTAATTTTGGGGCTGTAAACGACCTCGGATAAAAAAACTCAAAACATCAAAGTTGTAGCCCTCAAAATTTCCAAGAAATTTCATGTTGAACGTTTTTTTATTCGGAGCCATCTTGAAAGGGTTTTGAGCTGATTTCTAACTCAGGTCGGAGAAAAACGCGAATCTGTAAAGTTTTCCCGAATCCCGTCGCCAAAATCGGACGTCCGTCGACATTCGGACGTCTGACCCGCCGAACGTCCGATTCCCGTCGGATGTCTGGTCAAAATCAGAGGTCTACTGACCTTTTCCCATCGGATTTTCTTTTTCCGTCGGACGTCCGATTTTCCCTGGAAAGTTCCCAGACTTTTTCTGCAGCAACACACGGTTTTGGCCGTAACTTTTTCATACGAACTCGGATTGGGATGTTTCAAATATCAAAATCGACCGGTTCGACAAGCCGATGCCGCCCCATGTAGAAAAAGTTTTCATTTGATGATGTCTTAAAGTCCTAATTGGTAAAATAGTATTTTGAATGCTAGGATCTTATCGCTTTCAACATAGTTTCAGCCCTCGAGATTGAGTCGGATGATCATGGCTCGAACTACAAAGTTGTTCATATCGAAAATACCCAACTTTTTCATATAGAGCACTTCTTCATTTGAGGTCATATTATATAGGTTTAATGTCGTACCAAAAACTGGTGTCAACACATGCCCCCCTGTCTTTCGGCAAAACTTGCGTGCCGAAAAATAACTTGCTCACGTTTGTTCTAAGGACGATGTCAACACCCCATCCGCCATGCATACTCTTATGGCGATAAACGTATATTGGCCATGTTTTGTTCTTAGGGCGATAATCACATATCGGCAATTGTTTATTCAAGCTTCTTGCCACACACTTGGGTGGTACTTCTTCAAATACTTGCCATTGAGAGCTTTAGGCAACAACGTTCCTTGTATGGATTCCACCAAATACGAGTTTCGTGGAACTATTCATATAATCTTGAAAGGACCTTCCCAGCTTAGCGACCATTTTCCGAATTTTCTATCTTTTGCACCAATTGGTAGAATCACCTTCCACACAAGATCTCCAATCTGAAAATTCTTCAACTTTACTTTCTTATTGTAAGCTCTTGCCACCCTCAACTTATCCTTTTCTATGGCCTTTAACGCAGCCAAATGCTTATCGGTGACCTCATCAATATTATCCATCATCAAATTATAAAAGTCCACCGCTGATAAATCATTTTGTTTGGCTATTCTCAAGGCATTCAAATTAACCTCCACGGGTAAAACAGCTTCTTGACCATATACAAGCTCATATGGAGTTACCTTCGTAGCACCATGCCTTGAAATCCTATGTGCCCACAAAGCTTCAGACAATAACTCATGCCATCTCCTTGGATTATCTTCAATTTTTTTCTTGATGAGCTTGATCAATATCTTATTACTAGATTCAGCTTGTCCATTAGCTTGGGCATAATATGGGGAGGAATTGAGCAACTTTATATTATAAGATTCGGCAAATTATCTAACTTGTGTCTTGTCTTGAAAGTAGGTAATTGAGGTTGCTATTCAATTTTAGTAGTAACTTGCAATAGTTTTGAGGTATTGTTGTGAGTAATGTTTGAAATTTTGGTGTCAAGAGATCTAGCCTATTAGTGATAGGTGTCGTATTTTGGGAAATCCGTGTTTATTTTCAAAAACTACAAAAACTAGTTGAGAACTCTAGCTACTAGATGGATCACTAATCTTTTCAGCGATCGAATACTAGAGTACACTCACGTACCATGAGTCGAGGATGCGCAAGGATAACCAAACCCCCATACCCTCCTCCTCGGGGTACTTGTCACTTTGTGAACCTCCTCATTAGATTGAGAGTTACCGATAATAAGTGCACGAGTTCTTCGGACTAATGTGAGTATTGAAAGTTGGCAGTTCCACCTCCTCATATTTGCTAGCATCTTCGGTACCGCGCATTTCCCTCTTCTTACTCCTAGAGTTGGCGCCTACCTGTTGGTGCATCCAAACCCTTAGCATGATACGCTCTGTCATCATAAACCTCCCTATATCTTTCCTCAAAACAACCACCATACCTACCTATCAAGGAATTTCCATAGCCTTTCGGAGATATATTGCCATGCAACATCCACCTCTTCATGACTTGATCTTCATGTCATACATGTTCCTGCTACACTAGCAGAGGCATACATCATGATAGATACATCTTCTTTATGTTGAGTACCTTGTAAAGTGTGAAGATCTTCTATACCTTCTTGTAAAATAGAGTGTTGCCCTTAAGTGAGGAAAAGATCCCAAACTGGACAAAATAAAAGATCCCAAAGAGGACAAATGAGAGTTAAATATAAAGAGCCATTGAGGCCACCAAAAAAATAGAAAAAAATAGAAAAAGGAGAAAAAAAGAAATAAAAGGAGAGAAAGGGGCAACACTACTATTCCTTTTGAAAGATCCACACTCGTACTCCTTCTTATCCTTGTACTCCATAGAGATGATCATCTTTGCATATAGCTATGTGGGGACCTTCACACTATAAAACTTGGCTTGCATATTCCAAGGATGAGCCTCCTCAAACGAGCTCTAGGTCTTCATGAGCGAGCAAGTTGGATGCACCCCCACTAGTTCCATTGGAGACCTTACCTTAGATCATATGTGCATCTGTTGCATGGAAATTCCTACTCCTCACATCATATCTATCATTTGGCCTTCTCGCCTATGATTGTTCTCATTGATGTGAGCCTTTCTCACTGATACTCTATCCTCGTTGGTTACCCCAAGTGGAAGGTTAGATGTAGTGTAGCGGCAAATTTCCCCTGTGTAGAGGATAGAGTTTGTCTCCAGTACGACTCCAGCAATGATAAGTAGGTGGCAAAGTTAACAATGGCGCCGTTCACAACAAGGTTGTTTGCTTCACCTGGACCTGCACACACACAAGTAACTTTTCTTCCCAACGAGTACAGAGAGGTTGTAAATCTCTCCGGCCTTGCTGTTCACAAAGAATCAATGCAACAGATAATAATGATAATGATAGCAGCTAGAAAGTAAAAGCAGGAAAAAAAGAGCGTGTAAACAATGATGAGAATATGGACCAGGGTCCCGTGATGTTCACTAGTGATGTCTCTCTCCCAAAAGACGACAAAACTGCTATGCGAGGTAAACAAATTACAGCTGGGAAATTGACAGGATTAAAAACGCACCGCAATGCTAACTATGCTACAAAGAAAGGACGAGGCTCAAAAGCATGGGTGGTACGCCAAAATAAGTAGACCGAAATCCAACTGCATATACTACTATTCATCCACCTTGAGGTATCTATCCAGAACATCTCGGCTGTATTAAGTTGCGAGCCCCACCCAAAGTGTAAACCCAAAGAAACAGACAACTGCATTAAAAATCACTTTGCGTAAAGTAAACAATCCTTGCAACCGTGGTTACAAGCACCATTGTTTTCCCCCTTGTGGCAACAGCACATCCCCTAGACTCATGTTTCTATCACTCAAGCGTGTCATCGGGGGGCATGAACCCAAAATCGAGCATAACGTTCCCTCTTGGAGTCACTACCTACTACTTGGACAAAGCAATAAACAGCAACGGAGAACATGCAAGAATTACTTAGGAACAAAAATATAAAAGATAAGAACCAAATATATTACTCAATCACAAACTGAACATAGTCTCATAATCCATCAGATCCCAGCAAACTCAGCATAGCAATAGCAGAAAATTACATATCTGCCTCGATCATGTAGGGCAGCTCACGAGGTCTAAACCATGAAGAACAAAGAGGGGAGGAGAACATCACATAGCAACTGATCACGGACCCATGGTCCAAGGGAAACTACTCACGATACATCCGGTAAGCGTCCATGGTGGAGGCAAAGCTCCCGGAGGTCAATCCTCCCTCTGGCAGGGTGTCGGGAAGAGGTCTGCTGGCGCTCCCGATCTTGGAAGCACGGCGACGGCGGAACAGAGGCAAGATCGCGAAAAAGGGCTCTGTCTTCGAGGGTTTCGCGACACGGAGAATAAATAGGCGGAAGGGGGAGTTAGGGGGCACCAGGGGTCCAGGCGCCCCCCTGGCGCGGCCAGGCCCTAGGGCGCGCCGCCAGGGCGCCTGGGCCCCAGGGGTGGCCCTCTGGCCCTACCCAGGTGATTCCAGAAGGTGCCTTCACGCTGATTTTTTTATCTAATTTTTTCCTGAATTTTTGGAGCATTTTTAATATGGGGGAAACCTGAAATAGAAAAACAGCAGAAAACAGGAACTGGCACTGTGGTGCATTGAGTTAATAAGTTAGTCCAAATATGAGCAAAAGTGTATGAAAGTGTATCTAGATCATAGCAATATCACACAAAACATGCATGGAGCAAGAAGAAGTTATAAATACGTTTGGGACGTATCAATATCCCCAAGCTTAATTCCTGCTCGTCCTCGAGTAGGTAAATGATAACAAGCATAATTTCTGTGGTGACATGCTAGCAACCATATAAGAACTTTGAAAGTAAAGCAATCAAGGTATGTGATTAAATTCAATTCATAACAGACAAGAGTCTATATTGGCATTGAAACAAGCAACAAAAGAACAATAGGTTCAAGAGCTCTCGCTGTCCATGACTCGAATGTGTCAAAATGGTGTTTGCGTGCAATAAGGGGGAGATGGTGATGTCTACGCACTCTTCTATTCTTGTAGACTATGTTGGGCCTCCAAGCGCAGAGGTTTGTAGAACAGCAGAAATTTCCCTCAAGTGGATGACCTAAGGTTTATCGAACTCAGGGAAGTAGAGGTTGAAGATGGTCTCTCTCAAGCAAACCTGCAATTAAGATACAAGAAGTCTCTTGAGTCCCCAACACACCTAATACAATGGTAAATTGTATAGGTGCACTAGTTCGGCGAAGAGATGGTAAAATATGGGTGATAGGTGTGGCAAAGCAAGATAATATAAATCTATAATAAAAAGTGCAGCAAGCAAACAAGTGGTAAACGTGAGCACAAACGGTATTGCAATGGTGGAAACAAGGCCTAGGCTTCATACTTTGACTAGTGGCAATTCCCAACAGCATTAACATAGTCTAATCACATGATATTCTCCATAAAACATGCAATGGAGACGTACTCGGAGGTCATTCCTTTGTGGTCAAGAGAGGACGAGAATTGTGTAGGGCTACAAAAGCACACCTCAGAGTTTGTAGTTCCCATCTATGGATTTCCCAATGTCACCGCGGCCATCCAAAGAGAGTACCACAATCACCACAACATATCTAAAGGATAGTCAAAGACAAGCACCAAGAGACTCTCAATCTTCAATCCACACACAAAAGAGGAAATCAATCATGAAAATATTCTTCTAACCCATGTCCAATTGACCGCTCTCACCATTGTAGCGCCACGGTCACACACCTGTTCTCGGCCGTTACGCCTGGCGGGATCTAGACTGTCCCCACAGACCAACACTAGTCTTTCCTGCACACTTTGTCCTCACTCGTGTGCACCCGGGAACAACTTCCCGGTCGGTCACCCATCCTCAAATTGCTCCAAGCCAAGCACGCTTAACTTTGGAGTTCTTTGGATCTGGGCTCTCGGAAAAGAAGGTGCACCTTGTTGACATGAGTAGTCTTTCATTCCTACTAAGCCAGGATGTCACATACACCCCCACTCAAAGGAGCCGATGTCCTCATCGGCCCACAGGAACGTTCCCCCTTGGCACACGTCTGTGTGTCCAGTGCCGACACATGTCCCACATGTTCGCGCAACTGACCCACACACGCCCGTGTAACCGCGAGGGTCGGCTCTGATACCATTTGTTACGCCCCGGCCACAGCCACCGGTTCCCGGCGTACGCCTGGCGGGATCTAGACTGTCCCCACAGACCAACACTACTCTTTCCTGCGCACTTTGTCCTCACTCGTGCGCACCTGGGAGCTACTTCCCAGTCGGTCACCCATCCTCAAATTGCTCCAAGCCAAGCACGCTTAACTTTGGAGTTCTTTGAAGATGTGCTTCCGGAAAAGAAGGTGCACCTTGTTGATATGAGTAGTCTATCATTCCTATTAAGTCAGGATGTCACAACCATGGTCTCGGGGATTATACTAGAAAAGATCAAGTGAGTACATCAATCCAATACAAAGAAGAAGGGTAAGCATCATGGGATCATCCTAGATTAACAAAGCCTGTGATCACAATCAAGATCACATCATGGGAGAGAGAGAAGACCACATAGCTACTAGTAGAAACCTCAGCCCCGGGGAGGAACTACTCCCGCATCATGGAGGGACGAAGCAACGTCGATGGAGATGAATCCGGGTGCACTTCCCCGTCCCGGCAGGGTGCCGGCACAGGAATTCTGGTCCCCCGAAGCTTGTCGACGATGGCGGCGGAGATCAGAATTGCTTTTGGAGAAAAGGGGTCCGGAATCAGGGTTTTTGCGACGCGAGTAAAAATAAGGGCCAAAGGGGGGCACCGGGGGGTCCACCAGTCGCCCACTGATACGTCCAAAACGTATCTATAATTTCTGCTTGCTCCATGCATGTTTTGTGTGATATTGCTATGATCTAGATACACTTTCATACACTTTTGATCATATTTGGACTAACCTATTAACTCAGTGCACCCCAGTGCCAGTTCCTGTTTTCTGCTGTTTTTCTATTTCAGTTTTCCCCCATATAAAAAGTGCCGGAAAAATTCCGGGAAAAATATAGGAAAAATCAGCGTACAGGAAGCTTCGCAAAGAGCCCGAGTGGGGCCATAGGGGAGCCAGGGGTGGCCCAGGCGGCCACCCGGCGCGTTGATGTGCGAGATGATGATAGTGATTTCTCGCCCTTCGTTGGTAAACCCCAAGTGGAAGGCGTGATGTAGCACAGCAGCAAATTTCCCTCGGTGAAGATACCAAGGTTTGTCTCCAGTAGGACTCCGGAGATGATAAGTAGGTGTCAGCGGCGCAACTGACACGGACCTGCACACAGACACGATAACTTTGTTCCCAACGAAGTTCAGAGAGGTTGTCAATCTCTCCGGTCTTGTTGTTCACAAAGGATCAAACACAAGGGATATTGATAGCAATTGAAAGTAAAGCAGATAAGTAAATGAGCGTGTAAACAGTGATGAGGATATGGACCGGGATACGTGATGTTCACTAGTGATGTCTCTCTCTCCCAAAAGACGATAAAATTGCTATGCGAGGTAAACAAATTACAGAAAGGCAATTGACAGGATTATAAACGCACCGCAATGCTAACTATGCTACAAAAGAAAGGACGAGGCTCAAAAGCATGGGCAGTACGCCAAAATAAGTAGACCGAAATCCAACTGCATCTACTACTAATCATCCACCTTGAGATATCTATCCAGAACATCTCGCTGGTATTAAGTTGCGAGCCCCACCCAAAGTGTAAACCCAAAGCAACAGACAACTACATTAAAAAGAACTTTGCGTAAAGTAAACAATCCTTGTAACCGCGCTTACAAGCATCGTTGTTTTTCCCCTTGTGGCAACAGCACATCCCCTAGACTCATGTTTCTGTCACTCAAGCGTCTCATCGGGGGCATGAAACCACAATCGAGCAAAATGTTCCCTCTTGGAGTCACTACCTACTACTTGGCCAAAGCAATAAACAGCAACGGAGAACATGCAAGAATTACTTAGGAACAAAAATATAAGAGATAAGAACCAAATATATTACTCAATCACAATCTGAACATAATCTCATAATCCATCATATCCTATCAAACTCAACATAGCCATAGCAGAAATATTACAAAAGTGCCTCGATCATGTAGGGCATCTCACGAGGTCTAAACAATGAAGATCAAAGAGGGGAGGATAACATCACATAGCTACTGATCACGAACCCATGGTCCAAGGAAAATTACTCACGAGACATCCGGGGAGCATCCATGGTGGAGAGGAGACTCCCGGAGGTCAATCCTCCCTCCGGCAGGGTGCCAGGAAGAGGTCTTCTGGTGCTCCCCATCTCGGAAGCGCGGCGGCGGCGGAACAGAGGCTAGTTTGCGAAATAGGGTTCTGTCCTCGGAGTTTCCCCGTGACGGAGAATAAATAGGCGAAGGGGGGCAGCCAGAGGTGGACCAGGGGCCCCAGGCGCCCCCCTGGCGCGGCCAGGGGTGGGGCCGCGCCTGGTGGCCGCCTGGGCCCCCCTGGCTCCTTTTTGTCCCCTCCCGGGCTCTTTGCGAAGCTTCCTGTACGCTGATTTTTCCTGTATTTTTCCCGGAATTTTTCTGGCACTTTTTATATGGGGGAAAACTGAAATAGAAAAACAGCAGAAAACAGAAACTGGCACTGGGGTGCACTGAGTTAATAGGTTAGTCCAAATATGATCAAAAGTGTATGAAAGTGTATCTAGATCATAGCAATATCACACAAAACATGCATGGAGCAAGCAGAAATTATAGATACGTTTTGGACGTATCAACATCCCCAATCTTAATTCCTGCTCGTCCTCGAGTAGGTAATTGATAACAGCATAATTTTTGTGGTGACATGCTAGCAACCATAAAAGAACTTTGAAAAGTAAAGCAAGCAAGGATAGAGATTCAATTCAAGTCATAACATGCAAGAGTCTATATTAGCATTGAAACAAGTAACAAAAGAACATTAGGTGCAAGAGCTCTCGCTGTCCGTGACTCGAATGTCTCCAAATGGTGTTTGCGTGCAAGAAGGGGGATAGGGAATATGAGAAAAAGTATTTTTTTTGTGTTGAGAACTCAATCTACTAAAGTTTCACACTCGGTCTTCTTTGAAATCTTGTCTTGACTCGTCCCCAGACCACTAGCCAGGTACAAGTCAATTTGATCCACTCCTTTTCGATATTTTGAGCACTCATGCAATGGACGAGCGTAAGCACGAGAGTTGACACTTAGGATGGCAAAGAGAGAAGTACGGAGGAGGAAGAAAAAAAGGATGAGAAAGGCTCACATCAATGAGGACAATCGTAGGCAAGAGATGCCAAATGATAGATATGATGCGAGGAGTAGGGATTGCCATGCAACGGATGCACATACGATCTAAGAAGCTCTCCAATGGAACTAGTGGGGGTGCATCTAACTTGCTCGCTCATGAAGACCTAGAGCTCGTTTGAGGAGGCTCATCCTTGGAATATTCAAGCCAAGTTCTATAGTGTGAAGGTCCCCACATAGCTATATGCATAATGATCATCTCTATGGAGTACAAGGATATAAAGGGAGTACTAGTGTGGATCTCTCAAAAGGATAGTAGTGTTTCCCCTTTCTCTCTTTTTATTTCTTTTTCTTTTTTTCTATTTTTTTTTATTTTTTTGTGGCCTCAATGGCTCTTTCTATTTAACTCTCATTTGTCCTCTTTGGGATCTTTCAATGTGTCCACTTTGGGATCTTTTCCTCACTTAAGGGCAACACTCTATTTTACCAGAAGGTAAAGGAGATCTTTCACACTTTACAAGGTACTCAAAATCATAAAGAAGATGTAACTAACATGATGTATGCAATGTATGTCGCTGCCAGTGTAGCAAGAACATGTATGCCATGAAGATCAAGTCATGAAGAGGTGGATGTTGCATGGCAATATAACTCGGAAAGGCTATGGAAATGCCTTGATAGGTAGGTATGGTGGCTGTTTTGAGGAAAGATATAAGGAGGCTTATGATGACAGAGCGTATCATGCCAAGGGTTTGGATGTACCTGCGAAGGTGGACACCAACTCTCGGAGTGAGAAGAAGGCAATGCACGGCACACGAGAGGCTAGCAAAATATGGGAAGGTGGAAGTGTCAACTTTCAATACTTACATTAGTCCGAAGAACTCATGCACTTATTATCGGTAACTCTCAATCTAATAAGGAGGTTCACAAAGAGACAAGTACCCCGAGGAGGAGTTTATGGGGGTTTGGTTATCCTTGCGCATCCTCGACTCATGGTAGGTGAGTGTTCTCTGATATTCGACTCCTCAGAAGAGTAGTGATCCATCTAGTAGCTAGAGTTCTCAACTAGTTTTGTAGGTTTTGAAAATAAACACGAATTGCCCAAAATACGACACCTATCACTAATAGGCTAGATCTCTTGACCCCAAAAGTTCAAACATTACTCACATCAATACATCAAAACCATTGCAAGTTACTACTAAAATTAAATAGCAACCTCAACTACCTACTTCTCAAAACAAGACACAACTCAGTGCAACAACCAACTCTCTTTAACAAGATAAACATGAAAACTAAAAAGAGTTCCAGCAACAAACTAAACAAAAGCCAAGGCTCTTGATAAAGACAAACTAAAACTAAAACTAAACATGGCAGTAGCTATGAAAAGATAAAGAACACACAACAGCAAAAAGATAAACTAGAAAATCCTATGATGTGTTCTAAATTTTGAAAGTGGAGCATGTTTCTCTCCCACACAAAGTAAGACGGGATCTAACTTGTTATGAACAGCAAGCAAAGCTAAATAAAACTAAAAACTAAACCTAAGAGCGAGACGCTCCAAGCATAGCACATAACGCATGAAGTGATAAAAATATAGTGAGACGAAGGACGAACTGATGATTGTTGATGGAGAAGGGGGTGCACGGGGGCATCCCCAAGCTTAGACACTTGAGTCTCCTTGAATATTAATTGTGGATGCATGGGGGCATCCCCAAGCTTGAGCGCTTGACACTCCTGGATCTTCTTTCATCATCTTCCATCGCACACTTGAAAACTCCCTTCATACATAACTCATCATAAGCTGATTGGAGAGGTTAGTACCCTTAATAATTATTTTTTCTCCACTGGATATAAAGATATTCTTGAAGAGCTACTGTTTCTCAAGAGTGCCAAAAAGGAATTGCAAAGAAAAAGCAAGCTTAAGGTTTGCAAAAGTTAGGAGAGACAAAACGTGGCAGAATCTGTGAAAAACAGAACAGAAGATAGTAAAGAATTTTTTAGGGGCACTTCTGCAACTCAAATCAAGAAACTCAGATAATACGGAAGTTTCGTAATTGTATAGAGCATACTGTGTAAAAATTTCAGCTCAAAAATATGAACTGGGATGTTTCTGGAATTTTTCTGGTCACGAGGACAGAATCTGTTTTCTGGACAGCATATCACAACTTTTACTTCCCTTGCCGTAAGAGTCTATAACTTGGCACAAAGCTGAAAAATAAAGATACAATGATGTTGCTACAGTAGTAACAAACATCAAGACACAACAAAAGCAAAAAGAACAACCTAAATTCGTTGCGGGCTGCCTCCCGAAAGGCTTCTTTAGATCCATTAGCTAGGCATGAAGATCATAAAAGTTGCTCTCATAAAAATATGGATTTGAAGCAAAAGAGAGCATCAAGATGCAAATATGAAACACATTTAAGCCTAACCCACTTCCTATGCATAGGCATCTTGTAAGAAAATAAATCAAAGAAGCACAAAGTGACATGCATAGGAAGGTAGAACAAGAACAACTTCAAAACTTTCAACATGAAGAGAGGTGTTTTTGTAACATGGTAGTTTCTACAACCAAACTTTCCTCTCTCAAAGTAATTTTCAGTAGTATCATGAACAACATCAAGAATATAAATATCACATAAATCATATTGTTCATGACCTACAAGCACACGTGTATTGTTTTCTACACGGTTTTTAGGATCATAAGATAAATGCAACCCATCACATTGAGCTTTGATAAGAGGAAAATTCTCCGGAGTTGGAGATTTCAAAAGGATAATAGGACAATCAAGTGTGGGATAGCAACAATTTCATGCTTAACATAAGGAACTATAGAGAGTTCATTTTTGTTAGCATCATCTATAGTGGCATCTTGGCCATCAACAAAGCAAGTATCAAAATTTTCAGAAAGGGATATTTCAAGTGAGTCCTCGGAATCATGGGATTCCTCCTCAAAGCAATCATTGGCCTCTTCTTGGGCAGAAAACATTTTATTTTTAAAATCCTCAATATAATAATTGGAAGTGTAATTCTCGAAGCAATAAGCAAGAACTGCAAAGTTTTCAGATTTGTAAATAGTATCGTGATACTTTTCAATCAAAGAAGTGATCTCATAAGCACCTTTAAAGGCAACAAACTCTTCAATCTTTTCAACATCAAAGTAATCATAAACACCTTTAGCATAAGAAGACAAGATCTCACTTTCATTAAACTCACATTGGAAAGGTAGGTGTTTACGATCTATATTAGAACAGCAAGTAAAATCATAAGTGTGGCATAAACACTTAGCATAGCAATAAGAAGTTTGTATTTGGTCCCATAAGTGTTTCCCTTTCTGAGATAGGCGGTGCCGTGTATAATGAGCATGCTCATCCAATGATTTTCCCTCAACCAAGTCGGTCGGGTTTTTAGCGCGAGCACGAATTGATCGAAGACGATCCAAGTGAAACATATCCATCCTTCCATATTTGGGTGGTTCAGCACCCATGGTGAGGATAGCATCACTAGGCAAAGCAAGACAAAGGCAAAAGGTAGCAACTATTTTTGTGGTTTTTCAAATAAGACACAAAGATAAAAACTAAAAGGTAAACTAACAAGACTAAAAACAAAGGTAAAGGGTAGTGTGCAACTCCCCTATCTTAGCACTCGGAGTCCCCGGCAACGGCGCCAGAAATTTGGCTTGATGTGCGAGATGATGATAGTGATTTCTCGCCCTTCGTTGGTAAACCCCAAGTTGAAGGCGTGATGTAGCACAGTAGCAAATTTCCCTCGGTGAAGATACCAAGGTTTGTCTCCAGTAGGACTCCGGAGATAATAAGTAGGTGTCAGCGGCACAACTGACGCGGACCTGCACACAGACACGATAACTTTGTTCCCAGCGAAGTTCAGAGAGGTTGTCATTCTCCCCGGTCTTGTTGTTCACAAAGGATCAAACACAAGGGACAATGATAGCAATTGAAAGTAAAGTAGATAAGTAAATGAGCGTGTAAACAGTGATGAGGATATGGACCGGGATACGTGATGTTCACTAGTGATGTCTCTCTCTCCCAAAATAAAATAAAATTGCTATGTGAGGTAAACAAATTACAGAAAGGCAATTGACAGGATTATGAACGCACCGCAATGCTAACTATGCTACAAAAGAAAGGACGAGGCTCAAAAGCATGGGCAGTACGCCAAAATAAGTAGACCGAAATCCAACTGCATCTACTACTAATCATCCACCTTGAGATATCTATCCAGAACATCTCGCTGGTATTAAGTTGCGAGCCCCACCCAAAGTGTAAACCCAAAGCAACAGACAACTGCATTAAAAAGAACTTTGTGTAAAGTAAACAATCCTTGTAACCGCGGTTACAAGCACCGTTGTTTTCCCCCTTGTGGCAACAGCACATCCCCTAGACTCATGTTTCTGTCATTCAAGCGTGTCATCAGGGGGCATGAACCCACAATCGAGCAAAATGTTCCCTCTTGGAGTCACTGCCTACTACTTGGCCAAAGCAATAAACAACAATGGAGAACATGCAAGAATTACTTAGGAACAAAAATATAAGAGATAAAAACCAAATATATTACTCAATCACAATCTGAACATAATCTCATAATCCATCAAATCCTATCAAACTCAACATAGCCATAGCAGAAATATTACAAAAGTGCCTCGATCATGTAGGGCAGCTCACGAGGTCTAAACAATGAAGATCAAAGAGGGGAGCAGAACATCACATAGCTACTGATCCCGAACCCAAGGTCCAAGGAAAATTACTCACGAGACATCCGGGGAGCATCCATGGTGAAGAGGAGACTCCCGGAAGTCAATCCTCCCTCCGACAGGGTGCCGGGAAGAGGTCTTCTGGTGCTCCCGATCTCGGAAGCGCGGCGACGGCGGAACAGAGGCGCGTTTGCGAAATAGGGTTTTGTCCTCGGAGTTTCCCTGTGACGGAGAATAAATAGGTGAAGGGGGGCAGCCAGAGGTGGATCAGGGGCCCCAGGCGCCCCCCTGGCGCAGCTAGGGGTGGGGCCGCGCCGGGTGGCCTCCTGGGCCCCCCCTGGCTCCCCTCTGGCCCCTCCCGGGCTCTTCGCGAAGCTTCCTGTACGCTGATTTTTCCTGTATTTTTCCCGGAATTTTTCTGGCACTTTTTATATGGGGGAAAACTGAAATATAAAAACAGCAGAAAACAGGAACTGGCACTGGGGTGCACTGAGTTAATAGGTTAGTCCAAATATGATCAAAAGTGTATGAAAGTGTATCTAGATCATAGCAATATCACACAAAACATGCATGGAGCAAGCAGAAATTATAGATACGTTTTGGACGCATCACGCGGCCACCCCCTGGGCTGCGCCAGGGGGGCGCCTGGGGCCCCTGGTCCACCTCTGGCTGCCCCCCTTCGCCTATTTATTCTCCGTCACGGGGAAACTCCGAAGACAGAACCCTTTTTCGCGATCTCTCCTCTGTTCCACCGCCGCCGCGCTTCCGAGATCGAGAGCACCAGAAGACCTCTTCCCGGCACCCTGCCGGAGGGAGGGCCGACCTCCGGGAGTCTCCTCTCCACCATGGATGCTTCCCGGATGTCTCGTGAGTAGTTTTCCTTGGACCATGGGTCCGTGATCAGTAGCTATGTGATGTTCTCCTCCCCTCTTTGTTCTTCATGGTTTAGACCTCGTGAGCTGCCCTACATGATCGAGCCACTTTTGTAATATTTCTGCTATTTCTATGCCGAGTTTGATTGGATCTGATGGATTATGAGATTATTTTCAGATTGTGATTGATAATATATTTGGTTTTTATCTCTTATATTTTTGTTCCTAAGTAATGCTTGCATGTTCTCCGTTGCTGCTTATTGCTTTGGCCAAGTAGTAGGTAGTGACTCCAAGTGGGAACGTTTTGCTCGATTGTGGGTTCATGCCCCCCGATGACACGCTTGAGTGACTGAAACATGAGTCTAGGGGATGTGTTGTTTCCACAAGGGGGAAAACAACGGTGCTTGTAACCGCGGTTACAAGGATTGTTTACTTTACGCAAAGTACTTTTTAATGCAGTTGTCTGTTGCTTTGGGTTTACACTTTGGGTGGGGCTCGCAACTTAATACCAGCGAGATGTTCTGGATAGATATCTCAAGGTGGATGATTAGTAGTAGATGCAGATGGATTTCGGTCTACTTATTTTGGCGTACTGTCCATGCTTTTGAGCCTCTTCCTTTCTTTTGTAGCATAGTTAGCATTGCGGTGCGTTCATAATCCTGTCAATTGCCCTTCTGTAATTTGTTTACCTCGCATAGCAGTTTTATCGTATTTTGGGAGAGAGACGTCACTAGTGAACATCACGTATCCCGGTCCATGTCCTCATTACTGTTTCCGCGCTCATTTACTTTTCTGCTTTTACTTTCAGTTGCTATCATTATCCCTTGTGTTTGATCCTTTGTGAACAACAAGACCGGAGAGATTGACAACCTCTCTGAACTTCTTTGGGAACAAAGTTATTTATGTCTGTGTGCAGGTCCGCGTCAGTTGCGCCGCTGACACCTACTTATCATCTCTGGAGTCCTACTGGAGACAAACCTTGGTATCTTCACCGAGGGAAACTTGCTGCTGCACTGCATCTCAACCTTCCACTTGGGGTAACCAACGAGGGGCGAGAAGCTATCAAGCAAATTTCTAGCGCCGTTGCCAGGGACTCCGAGTGCTAAGATAGGGGAGTTGCACACTACCCTTTACATTTGTTTTTTAGTCTTGTTAGTTTACCTTTCAGTTTTTATCTTTGTGTCTTATATCAAAAATCACAAAAAAAAATTGTTTATCTGGCTGTTAGTAGTCCTCCTTGTTTAGATGAACATGTTAGGGCTAGATGCTTTTCGGGAATCGGAAGTCCTCGATTTCCATCAAAGAGATGGAGAAAATATGAAGAAGGCATGGGACAAAATCTCTGAAGCACATAAAAGAATTATGCCTTGGATACCTATAAAAATTGTGCTTAGAAATTTTTACCATGGTCTTTTTAAGTGGTGTAAACACTCTCTTGATATTATAGCTGAAGGAGATTTTCTAGAGTGTGATGAAGTTAGGGCTCTTGATATTTTGCATAGTCTATCTAGTTATTTTGTTTATGATCGTAGTATTGATACTGTCATAGATAGACTTGCCACTATTGAAAAAAGATTGGATGCTTTGGACTTGAGGAAAGTAGAAGAACTTAAGTCCAACAAGAAAGAAATGTTGGATATAGATGATGATTGGGAGCCCTTTGTTAGGATTAGCATCTCTAACCAAGGCTTCCTTGCTCTTTGTGATATTGGATCCACGGTTTCTACTATGCCAAAAATAGTTTATGATTCTTTGAAACTGGATATGGATAAATTATCATCTTATCATGAACCTTATAATGGAGATATTTCAGAGATTAAAGGAAAGGTAAAAGAAGTCCAAGTTGCATTCCTTCATAGGACTGCACCAATGGATTTCTTCATCATGGAGCCAAACCAAAGTAACATTGTGCTCGGAAGAGACTTCCTCCGTGCTATGAAAGGCTTCATTGATATTGGTAGCAGGCACATACGCTTACGCGGGATGGCGAAAGGTAAGTATCTCTTTCCTAGTAAGAAGAAGAATGAGCTTATTGAAAATCAATTTGAAGGTTTTTATGATTCTGATCTTGGATACCCTTGATTCTTCTCTTGCATCATGCCTAGCTTAAAGGCATAAAAGAAAGCGCTTTCGGGAGGAAGCCCGCAACGAATTTAGATTTTTATTTTTGCTTTTTGTTGTGTCTTGATGTTTGTTACTACTGTAGCAACATCATTGTATCTTTACTTTTCAAGCTTTGTGCCAAGTTTAGCCTCTTACGGCAAGGGAAGTAAAAGTTGTGACATGCTGTCCAGAAAACAGATTCTTTCCTCGTGACCAGAAAAATTCCAGAAAAATCCCAGTTCATCTTTTTGAGCTGAACTTTTTACACAGCATGCTCTATATAATTACGAAACTTTCTTATGTTCTGAGTTTTTTTATTTGAGTAGCAGAAGTATCCCTAAAAAATTCTTTACTACCTGCTGTTCTGTTTTTCACAGATTCTGCCACGTTTTGTCTCTCCTAACTTTTGCAAACCTTAAGCTTGCTTTTTCTTTGCAAAAAAATTTTGGCACTCTTGAGAGACAGTAGCTCTGCAAGAATATCTTTATATCCAGTAGGGAAAAATTATTAATTAAGGGTACTAACCTCTCTAGTCAGCTTATGATGAGTTATGTATGAAGGGAGTTTTCAAGTGTGCGATGGAAGATGATGAAAGAAGATCCAGGAGTGTCAAGCGCTCAAACTTGGGGATGCCCCCATGCATCCCCAACAAATATTCAAGGAGACTCAAGCGTCTAAGCTTGGGGATGCCCCCGTGCATCCCCTTCTCCATCAACAATCATCAGTTCGTCCTTCGTCTCGCTATATTTTTATCACTTCATGCGTTATGTGCTATGCTTGGAGCGTCTCGCTCTTAGGTTTTACTTTTAGTTTTATTTAGCTTTGCTTGTTGTTCTTAACAAGTTAGATCCCGTCTTACTTTGTATGGGAGAGAAACACGCTCCACTTTCAAAATCTAGAACACATCATAGGATTTTTCCTGCTTATCTTTTTGCTGTTGTGTGTTCTTTATCTTTTCGTAGCTGCAGCCATGTTTAGTTTTAGTCTTAGTTTGTATTTAGAAAGATCCTTGGCTTTTGTTTAGTTTGTTGCTGGAACTCTTTTTAGTTTTCATGTTTATCTTGTTAAAGAGAGTTGGTTGTTGCACTGAGTTGTGTCTTGTCTTGAAAGTAGGTATTTGAGGTTGCTATTTAATGCTAGTAGTAACTTGCAATAGTTTTGAGGTATTGTTGTGAGTAATGTTTTAACTTTTGGTGTCAAGAGCTCTAGCCTATTAGTGATAGGTGTCGTATTTTGGGCAATCCGTGTGTATTTTCAAAACCTAGAAAACTAGTTGAGAACTCTAGCTACTAGATGGATCACTAATCTTTGGAGGGATCGAATATTAGAGAACACTCACGTACCATGAGTCGAGGATGCGCAAGGATAACCAAACCCCCATACACTCCTCCTCGGGGTACTTGTCTCTTTGTGAACCTCCTTATTAGATTGAGAGTTACCGATAATAAGTGCATGAGTTCTTCGGACTAATGTAAGTATTGAGAGTTGACACTTCCACCTTCCCATATTTTGCTAGCCTCTCCCGTGCCGTGCATTGCCTTCTTCTCACTCCGAGAGTTGGTGTCCACCTTCGCCGGTACATCCAAACCCTTGGCATGATACGCTCTGTCATCATAAACCTCCTTATATCTTTCCTCAAAACAGCCACCATACATACCTATCAAGGCATTTCCATAGCCTTTCGGAGATATATTGCCATGCAACATCCACCTCTTCATGACTTGATCTTCATGTCATACATGTTCCTGCTACATTGGCAGCGACATACATTGCATACATCATGATAGTTACATCTTCTTTATGATTTTGAGTACCTTGTAAAGTGTGAAAGATCTCCTTTACCTTCTTGTAAAATAGAGTGTTGCCCTTAAGTGAGGAAAAGATCCCAAAGTGGACACAATAAAAGATCCCAAAGAGGACAATTGAGAGTTAAATAGAAAGAGCCATTGAGGCCACCAAAAAAATACAAAAAATAGAAAAAAGAGAAAAAGAAATAAAAAGAGAGAAAGTGGCAACACTACTATCCTTTTGAGAGATCCACACTAGTACTCCCTTTATATCCTTGTACTCCATAGAGATGATTTTCATGCATATAGCTATGTGGGGACCTTCACACTATAGAACTTGGCTTGCATATTCCAAGGATGATCCTCCTCAAACAAGCTCTAGGTCTTCATGAGCGAGCAAGTTAGATGCACCCCCACTAGTTCCATTGGAGAGCTTCCTTGCTCGTATGTGCATCTGTTGCATGGCAATCCCTACTCCTCACATCATATCTATCATTTGGCATCTCTTGCCTATGATTGTCCTCATTGATGTGAGCCTTTCTCATCCTTTTTGTCTTCCTCCTCCGTACTCCTCTATTTGCCATCCTAAGTGTCAACTCTCGTGCTTACGCTCATCCATTGCATGAGTGCTACAAATATTGAAAAAGAGTGGATCAAATTGGCTTGTACCTGGCTAGTGGTCTGGGGACGAGTCAAGATAAGATTCCAGAAAAATACCAAGTGAGAAACTTTAGTAGATTGAGTTCTCAACACAAAAACTTTAGTAGATTGAGTTCTCAACACAAAAAAAACACCATTTGGAGACATTCGAGTCACGGACAGCGAGAGCTCTTGCACCTAATGTTCTTTTCTTACTTGTTTCAATGCTAATATAGACTCTTGCATGTTATGACTTGATTTCAATTTCTAATCTTGATTGCTTTACTTTTCAAAGTTCTTTTATGGTTGCTAGCATGTCACCACAGAAATTATGCCGTTATCATTTACCTACTCGAGGACGAGTAGGAATTAAGCTTGGGGATGTTGATACGTCCAAAACATATCTATAATTTCTGCTTGCTCTATGCATGTTTTGTGTGATATTGCTATGATCTAGATACACTTTCATACACTTTTGATCATATTTGGACTAACCTGTTAACTCAGTGCACCCCAGTGCCAGTTCCTGTTTTCTGTTGTATTTCTATTTCAGTTTTCCCCCATATAAAAAGTGCCAGAAAAACTCCGGGAAAAATATACGAAAAATCAGCGTACAGGAAGCTTCGCGAAGAGCCCGAGTGGGGCCAGAGGGGAGCCAGGGGTGGCCGCCTGGGTGGCCCTGGCGGCCACCCGGCGCCCTGCGCCACCCGGCGCGGCCACCCCGTGGGCCGCGCCAGGGGGGCGCCTGGGGCCCTTGGTCCACCTCTGGCTGCCCCTCTTCGCCTATTTATTCTCCGTCACGTGGAAACTCCGAAGACAGAACCCTTTTTCGCGATCTCTCCTCTGTTCCGCCGCCGCCGCGCTTCCGAGATCGGGAGCACCAGAAGACCTCTTCCCGGCACCCTGCCGGAGGGAGGGCCGACCTCCGGGAGTCTCCTCTCCACCATGGATGCTTCCCGGATGTCTCGTGAGTAGTTTTCCTTGGACCATGGGTCCGTGATCAGTAGCTATGTGATGTTCTCCTCCCCTCTTTGTTCTTCATGGTTTAGACCTCGTGAGCTGCCCTACATGATCGAGGCACTTTTGTAATCTTTCTGCTATTGCTATGCTGAGTTTGATTGGATCTGATGGATTATGAGATTATGTTCAGATTGTGATTGAGTAATATATTTGGTTTTTATCTCTTATATTTTTGTTCCTAAGTAATTCTTGCATGTTCTCCGTTGCTGTTTATTACTTTGGCCAAGTAGTAGGTAGTGACTCCAAGAGGGAACGTTTTGCTCGATTGTGGGTTCATGCCCCCCGATGACACGCTTGAGTGACAGAAACAGGAGTCTAGGGGATGTGTTGTTGCCACAAGGGGGAAAACAACGGTGCTTGTAACCGCGGTTACAAGGATTGTTTACTTTGCGCAAAGTACTTTTTAATGCAGTTGTCTGTTCCTTTGGGTTTACACTTTGGGTGGGGCTCGCAACTTAATACCAGCGAGATGTTCTGGATAGATATCTCAAGGTGGATGATTAGTAGTAGATGCAGATGGATTTCGGTCTACTTATTTTGGCGTAGTGCCCGTGCTTTTGAGCCTCTTCCTTTCTTTTGTAGCATAGTTAGCATTGGGGTGCGTTCATAATCCTGTCAATTGCCCTTCTGTAATTTGTTTACCTCGCATAGCAGTTTTATCGTCTTTTGGGAGAGAGACATCACTAGTGAACATCATGTATCCCGGTCCATGTCCTCATTACTGTTTCCACGCTCATTTACTTTTCTGCTTTTACTTTCAGTTGCTATCATTATCCCTTGTGTTTGATCCTTTGTGAACAACAAGCCGGAGAGATTGACAACCTCTCTGAAATTCGTTGGGAACAAAGTTACTTGTGTATGTGTGCAGGTCCGCGTCACTTGCACCGCTGACACCTACTTATCATCTCTGGAGTCCTACTGGAGAACAACCTTGGTATCTTCACCGAGGGAAACTTGTTGCTGCACTGCATCTCAACCTTCCACTTGGGGTAACCAACGAGGGGCGAGAAGCTATCACCCACGTGCCCTCCCGGCGCGGCCAAGCCCTAGGTCGCGCGGGGTGGCCGCCTGGGCACCAGGTGGGGCCCCTCTAGCCCTTCTTCGGTGAATCCGGAAGCTTCCGGAACGCTGATTTTTTATCTGATTTTTCCCGAATTTTTGGAGAACTTTTAATATGGGGGAAACCTGAAATAGAAAAACAGCAGAAAACAGGAACCGGCACTGGGGTGCACTGAGTTAATAAGTTAGTCCAAATATGATCAAAAGTGTATGAAAGTGTATCAATACCATAGCAATATTACATAAAATAAGCATGGAGCAAGCAGAAATTATAGATACGTTTTGGACATATCAACATCCCCAAGCTTAATTCCTGCTCGTCCTCGAGTAGGTAAATGATAAGAAACATAATTTCTGTGGTGACATTCTACCAACCATATAATAACTTTTAAGTAAAGCAATCAAGGCATGTAATCCAATTCAAGTCATAACAGGCAAGAGTCTATATTAGCATTGAAACAAGCAACATAAGAACATAAAGGTGCAAGAGCTCTCGCTGTCCGTGACTCGAATGTCTCCAAATGGTGTTTGCGTGCGAGAAAGGGGATAGGGATTACGAGAGAAAAAGGTATTTTTGTGTTGAGAACTCAATCTACTAAAGTTTCACACTTGGTCTTCTTTGGAATCTTATCTTGACTCATCCCAGACCACTAGCCAGGTACAAGTCAAAATGATCCACTCCTTTTCGATATTTTGAGCACTCATGCAATGGATGAGCGTAAGCAAGAAAGTTGACACTTAGGATGGCAAAGAGAGAAAGAATGATGGAGGGGGAAGACAAAAAAGGTGTGAAAGGCTCACGTCAATGAGGACAATCATAGGAGAGAGAAAGCCAAATGATAGATATGATGTGAGGAGTAGGGAATTCCATGCAACGGATGCACATATGAGCTAAGGTAAGCTCTCTAATGGAACTAGCGGGGGTGCATCCAACTTGCTTGCTCAAGAAGACCTAGAGCTCATTTGAGGAGGCTCATCATTGGAATATTCAAGCCAAGTTCTATAGTGTGAAGGTCCCAACATAGCTATATGCATGAATGATAATCTCTATGGAGTACAAGATATAAGAGGGAGTACGAGTGTGGATCTCTCAAAAGGAATAGTAGTATGCCCCCTTCTCTCTTTTATTTCTTTTTCTCTTTTTTCTATTTTTTTGTGGCCTCAATGGCTCTTTCTATTTCTCTCATTTGTCCTCTTTGGGATCTTTTGATTTTGTCCTCTTTGGGATCTTTTCCTCACTTTAGGTGCAACACTCTATATATTACAAGAAGTATAGAAGATCTTTCACACTTTACAAAAGTACTCAACAGAAAGAAAATGAAGCTATCATGAAGTATGCATATGTATGCCTCTGCCAGTGTAGAAGGATATGCAATGATACTAGCGCGTCATGTAGCAATGATTAGGGCAAGGCCCAACTATCATGCGGCTCATTGATACGTCCCAAGCGTATCTATAATTTCTGCTTGCTCCATGCATGTTTTGTGTGACTTTGCCATGATTTTCTTGAACTTTCATACACTTTTGAGCATATTTGGACTAATCTATTAACCCAGTACACCCAGCTGCCAATTGTTGTCTTCTGCTGTTTTTGTATTTCAGGTTTTCCGGCCATTAAAAGTGCTCCAAAAATCCGGAAAAATCAGATAAACAATCAGCGACCCAGAAGCTTCCGGAATCACCAAGGCAGCGGAGGGGGGCCACCACCAGGAGACCAGGAGGGTCCCTCGCGCGGCCCCACCCTAGGCCGCGCCAGGAGGCCTCCTGGCTGCCTGGTGGGTCCCCTCGACACCCCCCCTCAGCCTATATTTAGCCCTCGGGGTGGAAACCCCTAATATCGATATCTTTTTCGCGGACTCGCCTCTGTACCGCCGCCGCCGCCGTTTCTAGATCGGGGCTGCCTGGAGAAGCTGCCCCGGCACCCGCCCCCACCGGGAGACCATCCATAACCATGGACGCCTTCCGGATGTACCGTGAGTAGTCCCCCTTGGACCATGGGTCCGTGACCAGTAGCTATGTGATGTACTTCTCTCCCCTCTTTGTGCTTCCACATTCGAGACCTCGTGAGCTGCCTCACATGATCGAGGCACTTCTGTAATTTCTGTTGTTGCTATGCTGAGTTTGCTGGCATCTGATGGATTATAAGACTATGTTCAGATTGTGATGAGTAATATATTTGGTTCTTCTCTTTTATATTTTTTTCTTGAGTAAATTCTTGCATGTTTCTCTGTTGCCGTATTTTACTTTGGCCAAGTGATTTGTTGCAACTCCAAGAGGGAGCGTTATGCTTGATTGTGGGTTCAGCCCCTTGATGTCTAGCTTGAGTGACAGAAACATAAGACTAGGGGATGTGTTGTTGCCACCAGGGATAAAACAACGGTGCTTGTATCCGCGGGTGCAAGGATTGTTTACTTTACGCAAAGTTCTTTTAATGCAGTTGTCTGTTGCTTTGAGTTTACACTTTGGGTGGGATTCGCAACTTAATACCAGCGAGATGTTCTGGATAGATATCTCAAGGTGGATGATTCGTAGTAGATGCAGTTGGATTTCGGTCTACTTACCTTGGCGTACTGCCCATTGCTTTTTAGCCCTTCCTTTCTTTGCAACATAGTTAGCATTGCGGTGCCTTCATAATTCTGTCAATTGCCCAGCTGTGATTTGTTTACCTCGCTAGCACTTTTATCGTCTTTTGGGAGAGAGACATCACTAGTGAAAATCACGGGACCCCGGTCCATCTTCACATTACTGTTTACATCCTTAGTTTACTTTCAGTCTTTACTTTCAGTTGCCACTATTATTATCTCTTGCGTTGATCCTTTGTAAACAGCAAGGCCGGAGGAATTGACAACTCCTCTATACTCGTTGGGAGCAAAGTTATTTGTTGCTGTGTGCAGGTCCACGTCAAGCGTCGTGACACCTTCTTGTATCTCTTGGAGTCCTACTGGTTCGATAACCTTGGTATCTTTACCGAGGGAAATTTGCTGCTACGCTACATCTCACCTTCCACTTGGGGTAACCAATGAGGAGTGAGAGATCCTCACCGTATCAAGCCAATTTCTGGCGCCGTTGCCGAGGACTCCAGTCTACAAAATAGGGGAGTTGCACACTATCTTTTATCTTTGCTTTTTAGTCTTGTTAGTTTACCTTTCCGTTTTTACTTTTGTGTCCCTTATCAAAAATACCAAAAATACCTGCTGCTACTATGGGTTCCAATGAAAACACCAAGTTGTGTGACTTCACCAGTCACAACAATAGTGACTTTATCTGCACTCCTATTGCCACACCTTCCACTTCAGCTACCTCTTATGAAATTAAACCTTCTTTGCTAAACCTTGTTATGAGAGATCAATTCTCTGGTGCTGGAGATGCTGCTGCTTTACACTTGAATAATTTTGTTGAATTATGTGATATGCAAAAGTATAAAGAAGTAGAAGGTGATGTTGTTAAGCTCAAGCTTTTTCCTTTCTCTTTGAGGGACGGAGCTAAAATCTGGTTTCAATCTTTGCCTAGGAATAGCATAGATTCTTGGGATAAGTGCAAAGATGCTTTTATTGGGAAGTACTACCCACATGCTAAGATTATCCAATTGAGGAGTATGAATTTCAGGCAATTGGATAATGAACACGTTGCCCAAGCTTGGGAACGTATGAAGACGCTTGTCAAGAACTGCCCCACACATGGACTGACTACCTGGATGGTTATCTAGACTTTTTATGCAGGCTTTAACTTTACCTCGCAGAACCTGTTAGATTCGGCCGCTGGAGGAACTTTTATGTCAACCACACTTGGTGCTGCCACAAAGCTACTTGATGAGATGATGTTGAACTACTCTCAGTGGCACACCGAAAGATCTCCAACTGGTAAGAAGGTAAATTCTGTCGAGGAGATCTCCTCTCTAAATGGAAAAGTTGACCTTATCATGTCTTTACTTACCAAGCAAGCTCCTATTGATCCTCAGGATGTTCCTTTAAATTCTTTGGTTGCTCAGGAACAAGTAGATGTGAACTTCATTGCTAGAAACAACTTTAATAATAATGCTTATAGGGGCAACTTTGCTAGTAATCCTAGACCGTTTCCATCCACTTATGGGAACGGTAGTAGCAACTCCTACAGCCAGAATTATAGGGAAAGAGACCTACCCAGCTATGTGAAACTTATAGAAATAGAAAAAGGCACCAAAAGCTATATGCACACACAGTTTGAACAAAACAAGGCCTTTTCCAGACAGTTAGATGAGCACTCCTCTATCCTGCAAAACATTAGCAAACAACTTGAGAGCCTGAATAGTGACATTTCTAGCCTCCAAACTAGACTCACTGCCATTGAGACCTATGTTTCAAACATGTCTCACACCCAATCTACCTTGATAAACCAGATGGCAGCCAAACCAGAAGTCATTCCCAAGGAAGAAGAAAGAATTAAGAGCCTTCCTACCTACCACACAGTAGCCACTATCCAAGTAGTTGAGGATGTCCAAACAGTTAGCACCCATCACACCCCTAGTCCCACTGGACCTATCAATGGTGATGCTACCACCTCAACCATAGATGAAGAAACCTCTATGAACATAGAGGCTTTCAAACAAGTGAGCCTAAATGATATCACTACCTACTTGATAGATAGTAGTGACCTAGACTTTGACAACCGCACTTTACCTGAAGTTATTGGTTTCCTACACAAGATGTCTAGAGACCCCCACACTAGCACACTTAATCTTGCCTTCACAGAGCATATCACCAATGCTCTAATCAAAGTTAGGGAGGAGAAGCTTAGAATAGAAGCATCCATACCTAGGAAGCTAGAAGATGGTTGGGATCCTATGATAAAAATCAAATTGAATAACTTCTCTTGTTATGCTCTTTGTGATGTTGGAGCAAGTACCTCAGTTATGCCCAAAATAATGTATGATATGCTTGAATTGAAACCTTTTGATCCCTGTTCTTTTGGTGTTCATCTTGTTGATTCTTCCGTAAAGAAGCCTTTGGGGAAGATCGACGATGTTCTTATCATTGTCAATGACAATTATGTTCCCGTTGCTTTCACTATTATGGACATTGAGTGTGAGCCCTCTTGTCCAATTATTTTGGGACGTCCTTTTCTTCGCACAGTTGGTGTTGTTATTGATATGAAAGAAGGGATTATAAAATTCCAATTCCCTCTCAAGAAAGGGATGGAACACTTCCCTAGGAAAAAGATTAAGTTGCCTTTTGAGTCCGTCACACGGGCTAGTTATTTTCTTGAAAAGACTTGATCTATTTGCATTAAGCCTAGCTAATGGCTTTAAAGAAGCGCTTTCGGGAGGCAGCCCGCAATGAATTTAGGTTTTTCTTTTTGCTTTTCTTCTGTTCTTAGTGGTCTTGATGATTGTTACTACTGTAGCAACATCATTGTATCTTTATTTTTCAAGCATTGTGCCTTTTATAGCCTCATACGACAAGGGAAGTGAAAGTTGTGACATGCTGTCCAGAAAACAGATTCTGTCCTCGTGACTAGAAAAATCATGAAAAATCGCAGTTCATCTTTTAGAGCTGAATTTTTTTACACAGCGTGCTCTATACAATTAAGAAACTTTCATATGTTCTGAGTTGTTTGATTTGAGTTGCATAAGTACCCCTAAATAATTCGTTTTTACCTACTGGTCTGTTTTTCACAGATTCTGTCCTGTTTTGCCTTTTCTTCGTTTTGCAAACCTTAAGCTTGCTTTTTCTTTGCAAAAACTTGTTGGCAATCTTGAGAAACAGTAGCTCTTCAAGGTTATCTTTATTGCCAGTAGGGGAAAAATTATTTTAGCTGGGCACTAACCTCTCTAATCAGTCTACAATGAGTTATGTATGAAGGGAGTTTTCAAGTGCGCGATGGAAAATGATGAAATAAGATATTGGAGTGTCAAATGCTCAAGCTTGGGGATGCCCATGTGCACACCCAAGAAATATTCAAGGAGACTCAAGCGTCTAAGCTTGGGGATGCCCCCGTGCATCCCCTTCTTCATCAACAATTATCAGTTCGTCTCTCGTTGCACTATATTTTTATCACTTCATGCGTTGTGTGCTATGCTTGGAGCGTCTCGCTCTTTACTTTTCTTAGGTTTGTTTTTGCTTTGTTTGCTGTAGTAACAAGTTAGACCCCAGCTTACTCTTTTGTGTGGGAGAGATACACGCTCCTCTTGAACTAGAACTCCTCATAGGATTTGCATGCTTATTCTTTTAGCTGTGAGTTGTTCTTTTTCTTTTCTTAGCTGCTGCTCTGTTTAGTTGTAGTGCTTTAGTTTTTCTAGAGCTTTTCTCTTGTTTTAGGTTGAACTTTCTATAGGTTGCATGTTTTATCTTGTTAGAGAGTTTGCCTGTTGCACTGAGTTTTGTGTCTTGACTAGAAGTAGGTAGTTGAAGTTGCTTTTCTCTTTGTAGTAGTAACTTGCAATAGTTTTGAGGTATTGACTAGAGTAATGTTTGAACTTTTGGTGTCAAGAGCTCGAGCCTATTAGTGATAGATGTCGTATTTTGGGACATCCGTGTGTTTTTCGAAAACCAAAAACCCCTGTTGAGAACTCTAGCTACTAGATGGATCACTAACCTCTGGAGGGTTCGAATATTAGAGTACACTCACGTACCATGAGTCGAGGATGCGCAAGGATAACCAAACCCCCATACACTCCTCCTCGGGGTACTTGTCTCTTTGTGAACCTCCTGATTAGATTGAGAGTTACCGATAATAAGTGCATGAGTTCTTCGGACTAATGTGAGTGTTCGAAAGTTGACACTTTCACCCACCTATACTTTTTCTAGCCTCTTCGGTACCGTGCATTGCCCTTTCTCACCTTCAGAGTTGGCGCATACTTCGCCGGTGCATCCAAACCCTTGGCACGATACGCTCTGTCATCATAAGCCTTCTTATATCTTTCCTCAAAACAGCCACCATACCTACCTACAAGGCATTTCCATAGCCTTTCTGAGATACATTGCCATGCAACATCCACCTTCTCATGACTTGATCTTCATGTCATACATGCTACTTGCTTGATCGATGAGCCGCATGCTAGTTGGGCCTTACCCTAATCATTGCTACATGACGCGCTAGTATCATTGCATATCCTGCTATCCTGGCAGAGGCATACATTTGCATCATGATAGTTATATCTTCTTTATGTGAGTACATTTGTAAAGTGTGAAAGATCTCCTATATTCTTGTAAAATATAGAGTGTTGCCCCTAAAGTGAGGAAAAGATCCCAAAGAGGACAAAATCAAAAGATCCCAAAGAGGACAAATGAGAGTTAAATAGAAAGAGCCATTGAGGCCACCAAAAAAATAGAAAAAAATAGAAAAAAGAGAAAAAGAAAAATAAAAAGAGAGAAGGGGGCACACTACTATTCCTTTTGAGAGATCCACACTAGTACTTCATCCTCTATCCCTTTTACTCCATAGAGATCATCATCATGCATATTGCTATGTGGGGACCTTCACACTATGGAACTTGGCTTGTATATTCCAATGATGAGCCTCCTCAAACGAACTCTAGGTCTTCTTGAGCAAGCAAGTTAGATGCACCCCCACTAGTTCCCTTGGAGAGCTTTTAGCTCACATGTGCATCCGTTGCATGGAAATCCCTACTCCTCACATCATATCTATCATATGGCCTTCTCTCGCCTATGATTGTCCTCATTGATGTGAGCCTTTCACACCTTTTTTGTCTTCCTCCTCCACCTTATTTCTGTTTCGCCTTTTAGGTGTCAACTTTCTTTCTCACACTCATCCATTGCATGAGTGCTCAAAATATCGAAAGTGAGAGGATCAGTTTGACTTGTACCTGGCTAGTGGTCTGGGGACGAGTCAAGATAAGAATCCAAAGGAGACTAAGTGTGAAACTTTAGTAGATAGTTGTTCTCAACAACCTTTTTTCTCTCTTTTTCCCAGTCCCCTGCTTGCACCCGAACACCAACTGGAGACATTCGAGTCACGGACAGCGAGAGCTCTTGCCCCTTTTGTTCTTTTGTTGCTTGTGTCAATGCTAATATAGACTCTTGCTTGTTAAGACTTGAATTGAATTGCATGCTTTGATTGCTTTACTTAAAAGTCCTTATATGGTTGTGTGGCATGTCACCACAGAAATTATGATTGTTATCATTTACCTACTCGAGGACGAGCAGGAATTAAGCTTGGGGATGTTGATACGTCCCAAACGTATCTATAATTTCTGCTTGCTCCATGCATGTTTGGTGTGACTTTGCCATGATTTGCTTGAACTTTCATACACTTTTGAGCATATTTGGACTAATCTATTAACCCAGTGCACCCAGCTGCCAGTTGCTATTTTCTGTTGTTTTTGTATTTTAGGTTTTCCGGCCATTAAAAGTGCTCCAAAAAATCCGGAAAAATCAGATAAAAAATCAGCGACCCAGAAGCTTCCGGAATCACCAAGGCAGCGGAGGGGGGCCACCACCAGGAGACCAGGAGGGTCCCTGGCGCGGCCCCACCCTAGGCCGCGCCAGGAGGCCTCCTGGCTGCCTGGTGGGTCCCCTCGACACCCACCTCCGCCTATATTTAGCCCTCGGGGTGGAAACCCCTAATATCGATCTCTATTCCGCGAACTCGCCTCTGTACCGCCGCCACCGCCGTTTCTAGATCGGGGATGCCTGGAGAAGCTGCCCCGTCACCCTGCCGGGAGGAGGAACCCCCTCCGGGAGACCATCCATAGCCATGGACGCCTCCCGGATGTACCGTGAGTAGTCCCCCTTGGACCATGGGTCCGTGACCAGTAGCTATGTGATGTACTCCTCTCTTCTCCTCTCTTTGTGCTTCCGCTTTCGAGACCTCGTGAGCTGGCTCACATGATCGAGGCACTTCTGTAATTTCTATTGTTGCTATGCTGAGTTTTCTGGGATCTGATGGATTATGAGACTATGTTCAGATTGTGATGAGTAATATATTTGGTTCTTCTCTTTTATATTTTGTTCTTGAGTAAATTCTTGCATGTTCTCCGTTGTCGTATTTTACTCTGGCCAAGTGATTTGTTGCAACTCCAAGAGGGAGCGTTATGCTTGATTGTGGGTTAAGCCCCTTGATGTCTAGCTTGAGTGACAGAAACATGAGACTAGGGGATGTGCTGTTGCCACCAGGGATAAAACAACGGGGCTTGTATCCGCGGGTGCAAGGATTGTTTACTTTACGCAAAGTTCTTTTAATGCAGTTGTCTGTTGCTTTGAGTTTACACTTTGGGTGGGACTCGCAACTTAATACCAGCGAGATGTTCTGGACAGATATCTCAAGGTGGATGATTAGTAGTAGATGCAGTTGGATTTCGGTCTACTTACCTTGGCGTACTGCCCATTGCTTTTGAGCCCTTCCTTTCTTTGCAGCATAGTTAGCATTGCGGTGCCTTCATAATTCTGTCAATTGCCCAGCTGTGATTTGTTTACCTCGCTAGCACTTTTATCGTCTTTTGGGAGAGAGACATCACTAGTGAAAATCACGGGACCCCGGTCCATCTTCACATTACTGTTTACATCCTTAGTTTACTTTCAGTCTTTACTTTCAGTTGCCACTATTATTATCTCTTGCGTTGATCATTTGTAAACAGCAAGGCCGGAGGAATTGACAACTCATCTGTACTCGTTGGGGGCAAAGTTATTTGTTGCTGTGTGCAGGTCCACGTCAAGCGCCGTGACACCTTCTTGTATCTCTTGGAGTCCTACTGGTTCGATAACCTTGGTATCTTTACCGAGGGAAATTTGCTGCTACGCTACATCTCACCTTCCACTTGGGGTAACCAACGAGGAGTGAGAGATCCTCACCGTACCACTCATCGATCAAGCAAGTAGCATGTATGACATGAAGATCAAGTCATGAGAAGATGGATGTTGCATGGCAATGTATCTCGGAAAGGCTATGGAAATGCCTTGATAGGTAGGTATGGTGGCTGTTTTGAAGAAGGATATAATGAGGTTTATGATGACAGAGCGTATCGTGCCAAGGATTTGGATGTACCGGCGAAGGTGGATGCCAACTCTCGGCGTGAGAAGAAAGCAATGCACGGCACAGGAGAGGCTAGAAAAATATGGGAAGGTGGAAGTGTCAACTTTCAAATACTCACATTAGTCTGAGAACTCATGCACTTATTATCGGCAACTCTCAATCTAATAGGAGGTTGTCAAAGAGACAAGTACCCCGAGTAGGAGTGTATGGCGGTTTGGTTATCCTTGCGCATCCTCGACTCATGGTACGTGAGTGTACTCTAATATCCGATCCCTCCAAAGAGTAGTGATCCATCTAGTATCTACAGTTCTCAACTAATTTTGTAAGTTTTGAAAATAAACACGGATTGCCCAAAATACGACATCTATCCCTAATAGGCTGAAGCTCTTGACACCAAAAGTCCAAACATTACTCAAGACAATACCTCAAAACTATTGCAAGTTACTACTACAATTGAATAGCAACCTCAATTACCTACTTCAAGTCAAGACACAAAACTCAGTGCAACATGCAAACTCTCTAAACAAGATAAACATGAAAACTCAAGAGAGTTAAAGCAACAAACTTAGTATACAACGTATTATTAACAAATAGATATGTGAAAATATCTTTATTAATTTGCCTCTAGGGACATATCCAACATGAGCCTCTTCCTTTCTTTATAGCATAGTTAGCATTGGTTTGCTCACATAATCATGTCAATTGCCTAGCTGTAATTTGTTTACCTCGCATGGCTATGTTATCGTCTTTTGGGAGAGAGACATCACTGGTGAACATCATGGGACCCCGGTCCATATTTCAAATACTGTTTACACCCACTATCAATTTACTGCTTTATTTACTTTTCCGTTTCTATCACTATCATTATTATCCCGTGCGTTTTATCCTTTGTAAACAACAAGGCCGAAGGAATTGACAACTCCTCTGTACTCGTTGGGAAGCAAAGTTATTTGCTGTGTGTGCAGGTCCAGGAGAAGCAAGTGATTATTTTCAAACGGCGCATCACTTGCCGAACGACCTACTTATCGTTGTTGGAGTCCTACTGGTTCGACACTCAACCTTAGCATCTTCGCTAAGGGAAATTGCCGCTACGCTACATCTCACCTTCCACTTTGGTTAACCAACGAGGGGCGAGAAGTAAACTCTTGCGACATCAAAGCAATTTCTGGCGCCGTTGCCGGGGACTCCACTCTTCAAGATAGGGGAGTTGCACACTATCTTTTATCTTTGCTTTTTAGTCTTGTTAGTTTACCTTTCAGTTTTTGCTTTAGTGTCCTTTATCAAAAATAAAAAAAATAGTTATCTTGCTTGCTGCTACTATGGGTTCCTCCGAGAACACCAAGTTGTGTGACTTCACTAGTCACAACAACAGTGACTTTATATGCACTCCTATTGCTACACCTGCTACTTCAGCACCTTCTTATGAGATTAAACCTGCTTTGTTGAACCTTGTTATGAAAGATTAATTCTCCGGTGTTGGAGATGATGCTGCTTTGCACTTAAATAATTTCATTGAACTCTGTGATATGCAAAAGTACAAAGAAGTAGATGGTGATATTGTTAAGCTTAAGCTTTTTCCTTTCTCCTTGAGAGGAGGAGCTAAAATCTGGTTTCAATCCTTACCTAGGAATAGCATAGACTCTTGGGACAAGTGCAAGGATGCTTTTATTGGGAAGTACTACCCCCTGCTAAGATTATCCAATTGAGGAGCTATATTATGAATTTTAAGCAATTGTATAATGAACACGTTGCCCAAGCTTGGGAACGCATGAAATCTCTTGTTAAGAATTGCCCTACGCATCGTTTGACTACTTGGATGGTTATCCAAACTTTTTATGCAGGCTTGAACTTTACCTCACGGAACTTGCTAGATTCGGCCGCGGGAGGAACCTTTATGTCAACTACACTTGGTGCTGCCACAAAACTTCTCGATGAGATGATGACCAATTATTCCCAATGGCACACTGAAAGAGCTCCAATAGGTAGGAAGGTAAACTCTGTCGAGGAGATTTCCTCCCTAAATGATTAAGTTGACTTGATTATGTCTCTACTTACCAAGCAATCTCCTATTGATCCTTTAAATTCTTTGATTGCTCAAGATCAAGTAGATGTGAACTTTATCTCTAGAAACAACTTCAATAACAATGCTTATAGGAGTAACTTTGGTAGCAATCCTAGACTGTTCCCCTCCAACAACTATGGGAACAACAACACTTATTCTAGCACCAAAAACTCCACTTCTGAATTAGAAAGTATGCTTAAAGACTTCATCACTACCCAAAAAGCCTTCAAAAAGAGTGTAGAGGAAAAACTAGACAAATTAGATAATCTCTCGTCGAAGGTAGACAATTTAGCCCATGAAGTAGAATTGCTTAAAATTAGAACTTCTCCTCTTGAGGAGAGGAAGGTCGCTCCTATGAATGCTATTCAAGTGCAAATCAATGAAAACATTAGGATGATGGCTAAACTTAAAGAGAGATGGGCTAGAGAAAAGGAGGAATAAGATAGAATTAAGAGCCTTCCTACACACCATACCATTGCTACTATCCAAGTGGTTGAGGATATCCAAACTCTTAGCACCCAATGCACCCCTAGTCCCATAGGTCCTATTAATGGTGATGCTATGACCTCAACCGTAGAAGAAGAAATTCCTATGACTATAGAAGCTACCAAACAAGTGAGCCTAAAGGACACCACTACCACTTTACTTGATAGTAGTGACCTTGATTTTGATAATTGCACCATTTCTGAAGTTATTCGTTTCCTTCACAAGATGTCTAGAGACCCCCACACTAGCACACTTAATCTTGCCTTCACGGAGCATATTACTAATGCTCTCATTAAAGCTAGGGAGGAGAAGCTTAGGGTAGAAGCCTCCATACCTAGAAAGCTAGAAGATGGTTGGGATCCTATGATTAATATTAAGTTGAATAACTTTTCTTGCTATGCTTTATGTGATGTTGGAGCTAGTACCTCCGTTATGCCCAAAAGAATATATGATATATTTGAATTGAAACCTTTTGATCCTTGTTCTTTTGGTGTTCGTCTTGTCGATTCTTCCGTAAAGAAACCTTTGGGGAAGATTGATGATGTTCTTATCATTGTCAATGAAAATTATGTTCCCGTTGATTTTACTATTATGGACATTGAATGTGAACCTTCTTGTCCAATTATTTTGGGACGTCCTTTTCTTCGCACCATAGGTGCTGTTATTGATATGAAAGAAGGGATTATAAAATTCCAATTCCCTCTCAAGAAAAGGATGGAACACTTACCTAGGAAAAATATTAAGTTACCTTTTGAGTCCTTAACACGGGCTAGTTATTTCCTTGAAAAGACTTGATCCTTTTTGCATTAAGCCTAGCTAATGGCTTTAAAGAAGCGCTTTCGGGAGGCAGCCCGCAATGAATTTAGGTTTTCCTTTTTGTTTTTCTTCTGTTTTTAGTGGTCTTGATGATTGTTACTACTGTAGCAACATCATTGTATCTTTACTTTTCAAGCTTTGTGCCAATTATAACCTCATATGACAAGGGAAGTGAAAGTTGTGACATGCTGTCCAAAAAACAGATTATGTCCTCGTGACTAGAAAAATCACAGAAAAATCCCAGTTCGTATTTTTTTAGCTTAAATTTTTACACAGCGTGCTCTATACGATTACGGAACTTTCGTATGTTCTGAGTTTTTTTATTTGAGTTGCAGAAGTATCCCTAAAAAATTCTTTACTACCTGCTAGTCTATTTTTCACAGATTCTGTCCTGTTTTGCCTTTTCTTCATTTTGCAAACCTTAAGCTTGCTTTTTCTTTGCAAAAACTTTTTGGAAATCTTGAGAAACAGTAGCTCTTCAAGAATATCCGTATTTCCAGTAGAGAAAAAAATTATTTTATTATGGGTACTAACCTCGCTAATCAGATTATGATGAGTTATGTATGATGGGAGTTTTCAAGTGTGAGAGGGAAGATGATAAAAGAAGATTCAGGAGTGTCAAACGCTCAAGCTTGGGGATGCTCCCATGCACCCCCAAGAAATATTCAAGGAGACTCAAGCGTCTAAGCTTGGGGATGCCCCCGTGCATCCCCTTCTCCATCAACAATTATCAGTTCGTCTCTCGTTTCACTATATTTTTATCACTTCATGCATTATGTGCTATGCTTGGAGCATCTCGCTCTTAGGTTTTATTTTTAGTTTTTTTAGCTTTGCTTGATGTTCATAACAAGTTAGAACCCAGCTTTCTTTGTGTGGGAGAGAAACACGCTCCACTTTCAAAATCTAGAACACAACATAGGATTCTTCATGCTTATCTTTGTTGTGTGTGTTCTTTATCTTTTTCATAGCTACTGTCATGTTTAGCTCTTAGTTTTATTGCTTATCTTTTTAAGAGTTTTTGTTTAGTTTGTTTCTAGAACTCTCTTGAGTTTTCATATTTATCTTGTTTAGAGAGTTTGTCTGTTGCACTGAGTTGTGTGTCTTGACTTGAAGTAGGTAATTGAGGTTGCTATTCAGTTGTAGTAGTAACTTGCAATAGTTTTGAGGTATTGCTTTGAGTAATGTTTGGACTTTTGGTGTCAAGAGCTTTAGCCTATTAGTGATAGATGTCGTATTTTGGGAAATCCGTGTTTATTTTCAAAACTTACAAATTAGTTGAGAACTTTAGCTACTAGATAGATCACTACTCTTTGGAGGGATCGAATATTAGAGTACACTCATGTACCATGAGTCGAGGATGCGCAAGGATAACCAAACCCCCATACGCTCCTCCTCGAGGTACTTGTCTCTTTGTGAAACCTCCTTATTATATTGAGATTTACCGATAATAAGTGCATGAGTTCTTCGGACTAATGTGAGTATTCGAAAGTTGACACTTCGACCTTCCCATATTATTCTAGCCTCTCTTGTGTCGTGCATTGCTTTCTTCTCACTCCGAGAGTTGGCGTCCACCTTCGCCGGTACATCCAAACCCTTGGCATGATACACTCTGTCATCATAAACCTCCTTATATCCTTTCTCAAAACAGTCACCATACCTACCTATCAAGGTATTTCCCTAGCCTTTCCGAGATACATTGCCATGCAACATCCATCTTCTCATGACTTGATCTTCATGTCATACATGCTACTTGCTTGATCGATGAGCCGCATGCTAGTTGGGCCTTGCCCTAATCATTGCTACATGACGCGCTAGTATCATTGCATATCCTGCTACACTGGCAGAGGCATACATTTGCATACATCATTATAGTTACATCTTCTTTATGATTTGAGTACTTTTGTAAAGTGTGAAAGATCTTCTATACTTCTTGTAATATATAGAGTGTTTCCCCTAATGTGAGTAAAAGATCCCAAAGAGGACAAAATCAAAAGATACCAAAGAGGACAAATGAGAGAAATAGAAAGAGCCATTGAGGCCACCAAAAAATACAAAAAAATAGAAAAAGGAGAAAAAGAAATAAAAAGAGAGAAGGGGGCACACTACTATTCCTTTTGAGAGATCCACACTCGTACTCTCTCTTATATCTTGTACTCCAACGAGATTATCATTCATGCATATAGCTATGTGGGGACCTTCACACTATAGAACTTGGCTTGTATATTCCAATGATGAGCCTCCTCAAATGAGCTCTAGGTCTTCTTGAGCAAGCAAGTTGGATGCACCCCCACTAGTTCCTTTGGAGATCTTACCTTAGCTCATATGTGCATCCGTTGCATGGCAATCCCTACTCCTCACATCATATCTATCATTTCGCTTTCTCTCGCCTATGATTGTCCTCATTGATGTGATCCTTTCACACCCTTTTTGTCTTCCTCCTCCACCATATTATCTCTTTGCCATCCTAAGTGTCAATTTTCTTGCTTACGCTCATCCATTGCGTGAGTGCTCAAAATGACGAAAAGGAGTGGCTCATTTTGACTTGTACCTGGCTAGTGGTCTGGGTATGAGTCAAGATAAGATTCCAAAAAAGACCAAGTGTGAAACTTTAGTAGATTGAGTTCTCGACACAAAAATACATTCTCCTCGTATATCCCTATCCCCTTTCTTGCACGCAAACACCATTTGGAGACATTCGGGTCACGGACAGCGAGAGCTCTTGCACCTTTATGTTCTTATGTTGCTTGCTTCCATGCTAAATATAGACTCTTGCATGTTATGACTTGAATTGAATTGCATGTTTGATTGCTTTACTTAAAAGTTCTTATAGGGTTGTTAGCATGTCACCACAGAAATTATGCTTTTATCATTTACCTACTCGAGGACGAGCAGGAATTAAGCTTGGGGATGTTGATACGTCCAAAACGTATCTATAATTTCTGCTTGCTCCATGCCACTTTTGTGTGATATTGCTATGATATTGATGAACTTCCATACACTTTTGATCATATTTGGACTAACTTATTAACTCAGTGCAGCCCAGTGCCAGTTCCTGTTTTCTGCTGTTTTTCTATTTCAGGTTTCCCCCATATTAAAAGTGCTCCAAAAATTCGGGAAAATCCAATAAAAAATCAGCGCTTCGGAAGCTTCGGGAATCACCGAGGGGGCCATAGGGGACCCACCAGGGGCCCAGGCGTCCTCCCGGCGCGCCCTAGGGTGGGTCCGCGCCAGGGGGCCGCCTGGACCCCTGGTGGCCCCCCTGTCTGCCCCCTTTGCCCATATATTCTCCGTGACGTGAAACCTCCGTGAGGGGAACCCTTTTTCGCGATATCTCCTTTGTTTAGCCGCCGCCGCACTTCCAAGATCGGGAGCACCAGGAGACCTCTTCCCAGCACCCTGTCGGAGGGAGGAACCACCTCCGGGAGCTTCTCCACCACCATGGATGCTTCCCGGATGAACCGTGAGTAGTCCACCTTGGACCATGGGTCTATGATCAGTAACTATGTGATGTTCTCCTCCCCTCTTTGTTCTTCATGGATTAGACCTCGTGAGCTGCCCTACATGATCGAGGCACATATGTAATATTTCTGTTGTTGCTATGCTGAGTTTGCTGGGATCCGATGGATTATGAGACTATGTTCAGATTGTGTTTGAGTAATATATTTGATTCTCCTCTTTTATATTTATGTTCTTGAGTAATTATTGCATGTTCTCCGTTACTGTTTATTGCTTTGGCCAAGTAGTAGGTAGTGACTCCAAGAGGGAGCGTTATGCATGATTGTGGGTTCATGCCCCCCTGATAACTAGCTTGACTGACAGAAACATGAGTCTAGGGGATGTGTTTTTGCCACAAGGGGGAAAACAACGGTGCTAATACTTACTGGTGCAAGGATTGTTTACTTTACGCAAAATTCTTTAATGCAGTTGTCTGTTGCTTTGAGTTTACACTTTGGGTGGGATTCGCAACTTAATACCAACGAGATGTTCTGGATAGGTATCTCAAGGTGGATGATTAGTAAGTAGATGCAGATGGATTTCGGTCTACTTGTCTTGGCATACCGCCCATGCTTTTTAGCCTCTTCCTTTCTTTATAGCATAGTTAGCATTGGTTTGTGCACATAATCCTGTCAATTGCCCAGCTGTAATTTGTTTACCTCGCATGGCTATTTTATCGTCTTTTGGGAGAGAGACGTCACTAGTGAACATCATGGGACCCCGGTCCATATTTCAAATACTGTTTACACCCACTATCAATTTACTGCTTTATTTAATTTTCCGTTGCTATCACTATCATTATTATCCCGTGCGTTTTATCCATTGTAAACAACAAGGCCGGAGGAATTGACAATTCCTATGTACTCGTTGGGAAGCAAAGTTATTTGATGTGTGTGCAGGTCCAGGAGAAGCAAGTGATTATTTTCAAACGGCGCATCACTTGCCGAACCACCTACTTATCGTTGTTGGAGTCCTACTGGTTCGACACTCAACCTTAGCATCTTCGCTAAGGGAAATTGCCGCTATGCTACATCTCACCTTCCACTTTGGGTAACCAACGAGGGGCGAGAAGTAAACTCTCGCGACATCAAAAGCTCCCGGAGGTGGTTCCTCCCTCCGGCAGGGTACCTGGAAGAGGGCACCTGGTGCTCCCGATCTTGGAAGTGCTGCGGCGGCGGAACAGAGGAGATATCCCGAAAAAGGGTTATTTCCTTGAGGGTTTCGGGACGAGAGAGAGATATAGGCGAAGGGGGGCAGCCAGAGGTGGACCAGGGGCCCCAGGCGCCCCCCCTGGCGCGGCCTAGGGGGTGGCCGCGCCAGGTGGCCGCCTGGGCCACCCCTGGCTCCCCTCTGGCCCCACTTTGGCTCTTCCCTAAGCTTCCTGTATGCTGATTTTTCCTATATTTTCCCCGGAATTTTTCTGGCACTTTAAGTAATGGGAAAACCTGAAATACAAAAACAGCAGAACAAGGAATTGGCACTGGGGTGCACTGATTTAATAGGTTAGTCCAAATATGATCAAAAGTGTATGGAAGTGCATCAATATCATAGCAATATCACACAAAAGATGCATGGAGCAAGCAGAAATTATAGATACGTTTTGGACGTATCAATTGTCTCCCGTAGGACTCCGGCAATGATAAGTAGGTGGCAAGAAAACAATGGCACCATTTACGACAAACGTTGCTTCCTTGACCTGGACCTGCACACGACACAAATAACTTTGCTCCCAACGAAGTTCAGAGAGGTTGTCAATCTCTCCGGTCTTGTTGTTTGCAAAGGATCAAAAACACAGGATAATGATAATGATAGCAACTGAAAGTAAATACTGAAAAGTAAATGAGCTTGTAAACAGTGATGAGAATATGGACCGGGGTCCTGTGATGTTCACTAGTGATGTCTCTCTCCCAAAAGACGATAAAACTACTATGTGAGGTAAGCAAATTACAGATGGGCAATTCACAGGATTTTAAACGCACCGCAATGCTAACTATGCTACAAAAGAAAGGAAGAGGCTCATAAGCATGGGCAGTACGCAAAAATAAGTAGACCGAAATCCATCTGCATCTACTACTAATCATCCATCTTGAGATATATATCCAGAACATCTCGCTGGTGTTAAGTTGCGAGCCCCACCCAAAGTGTAAACCCAAAGCAACAGGCGACTGCATTAAAAAACTTTGCATAAAGTAAACAATCCTTGCAACCGCGGTTAAAAGCACCGTTGTTTTCCCCCTTGTGGCCGCAGCACATCCCCTATACTCATGTTTCTGTCACTCAAGCGTGTCATCAGGGGGCATGTACCCACAATCGAGCATAACGTTCCCTCTTGGAGTCACTACCTACCACTTGGCCAAAGCAATAAACAGCAACGGAGAACATGCAAGAATTACTTAGGAAAAAAATATAAGAGATAAAAACCAAATATATTACTATATCACAATCTAAACATAATCTCATAATCCATCAGATCCCATCAAACTCAGCATAGCGACAGCAGAAGAATTACATATGTGCCTCGATCATGTAGGGCAGCTCACGAGGTCTAAACCATGAATAACAAAGAGGGGAGGAGAACATCACATAGCTACTGATCACGGGCCCATGGTCCAAGGTAGACTACTCACTGCACATCCGGGAAGTGTCCATGGTGGAGGAGAAGCTCCCGGAGGTCGATCCTCCCTCCGGCAGGGTGCCGAGAAGGGTCCTGATGGTGCTCCCGATCTTGGAAGCGCGGCAGCGGCGGAACAGATGCGAGTTTGCGAAATAAGGTTTTGTCTTCGGAGGTTTCAAGTGACGGAGATTAAATAGGCGAAGGGGGCTGCCAGGGGGTCACCAGGGGTCCAGGCGCCCCCCTGGTCGCGCCAGGTCGCTACCTAGGCACCTGGTGGTGACCCCCCGGCCCTCCTTCGGGGCACTGGAAGCTTCCGGCACGCTGATTTTTTTATCTAATTTTTCCCGGATTTTTGGAGCACTTTTTATATGGGAAAAATTGAAATAGAAAAATAGCAGAAAACAGGAACTGGCACTGGGGTGCACTGAGTTAGTATGTTAGTCTAAATATGATCAAAAGTGTATGAAAGTGTATCTAGAACATAGCAATATCACACAAAACATGCATGGAACGAGCAGAAATTATCGATACATTTGGGACGTATCAACATCCCCAAACTTAATTCCTGCTCGTCCTCGAGTACGTAAATGATAATAAACATAATTTCTGTGGTGACATGCTAGCAACCATATAAGAACTTTGAAAATTAAAGCAATCAAGGTATGTGATTCAATTCAAGTCATAACATGCAAGAGTCTATATTAGCATTGAAACAAGCAACGAAAGAACATTAGGTGCAAGAGCTCTCGCTGTCCGTGACTCGAATGTCTCCAAATGGTGTTTGCGTGCAAGAAGAGGGATAGGGAATATGAGAAAAAAATATTTTTGTTGAGAACTCAATCTAGTAAAGTTTCACACTTGGTCTTCTTTGGAATCTTATCTTGACTCGTCCCCAGACCACTAGCCAGGTACAAGTCAATTTGATCCACTCCTTTTCGATATTTTGAGCACTCATGCAATGGATGAGCGTAAGCACGAGAGTTGACACTGAGGATGGCAAAGAGAGAAATATGGTGGAGGAGGAAGACAAAAGGTGAGAAAGGCTCACATCAATGAGGACAATCATAGGCGAGAAGGCCAAATGATAGAAATGATGTGAGGAGTAGGGATTGCCATGCAACAGATGCACATATGAGATGAAAAGCTCTCCAATGGAACTAGTGGGGGTGCATCTAACTTGCTCGCTCATGAAGACCTAGAGCTCTTTTGAGGAGGCTCATCCTTAAAATATGCAAGCCAAGTTCTATAGTGTGAAGATCCCCACATAGCTATATGCATGTATGATCATCTATATGGAATACAAAGATAAGAGGGAGTACTGGTGTGGATCTTTCAAAAGTATAGTAGTGTTTCCCCTTTCTCTCTTTTTATTGTATTTTTCTCTTTTTTCTATTTTTTGTATTTTTTGGTGGCCTCAATGGCTCTTTCTATTTAAATCTCATTTGTCCTCTATGGGATCTTTTATTTTGTCCACTTTGGGATCTTTTCCTCACTTAAGGGCAACACTCTAATTTACAAGACGGTATAGAAGATCTTTCACACTTTTGTCCACTTCACACTTTCCTCCTAGAACATCAAGCAAACTTTTGATAGCAAGGGAATTATCATGCAACTGACTTTGTATCCTCTCATTAAAGTGATTTTGCTTCATAATAAAATTATCAAGCTCATCTAAACATTGATCAGGAGGCTTACCATGAGGAATGTCACTTGCATTGAAATCTAAAAGGGAGTGTACCTCTACCATAGGAGAGTGAGTAGTCGGCTCACACAACTTCTCGATGGGGGGTAGATTCTTCACGTCTTTAGTTTTAATACCCTTCTCTTTAATAGACTTCTTAGCTTCCTGCATATCTTCGGGGCTTAGGACAAGCATGCCCCTTTTCTTTGGTAGTGGAGGTGGTTCATGGACGGACCAATCTTCGTGGTTCTTGGAAATCTTGCCCATTAATTCTTCTGCATCGTCCGGTGTTCTTTTCCTGAAAACACAACCAGCGCAACTGTCCAGATAGGATCTAGATTCATCAGTTAGACCGGCATAAAATATATCAATTAATTCATTCTTAGGGACTCCATGTCCCGGTCTAGCCTGGATCAGACCGCAATACCTCCCCCAAGCTTTAGGGAGGTTCTCATCCTGCAACTGTTTAAAGTTATAAATTTTTCGTAAAGCGGCATGTTGCATATGAGCAGGAAAATACTTATCAACAAAAGAGTGAGCTAAGTCTTGAGGACTCCTAATGGAACCACATGGTAGTGCATCATACCATGCTTTAGCACCTTCCTTTAAAGAGAAATGAAAAATCTTAGTAACATAGAAGTTTCGTATCTTCTCATCTGTAGTAAACAAACCACCTAACTCAGTGAGTTTGGTCAGGTGTGCAATAGCATCATCATTTTCTCTGCCATAAAAGGGGTCAGCTTCAACCATAGATATAAGTGAAAGATCAACAGAGAAATTATAATCAGGATCATTGATGCATATAGGAGACGTAGCAAAAGTAGGATCAGTAACGGTCTTGTTCTTCAGGGAGTGTTTTTTGAGAAGCTTCTTAATAGCATCATGGTCAGAGTCGACAAACTCTGTTAGCTCCCTGCATAAATCATCATCAAGTATAATATAATCATCATCAAGGAGTCTCCCCTTGAGTTTACTCAAATCGGGATAAGTGTAAGTTCCATCAAAAGGATAGCAAGTATCAGGATTTTCAATCCCTGATTTTTTTGCAGCAACAGCGATCTATTTCTCAAGAGCGTGACTATGTGAACAATATCATCAAGGGTAATAGAAGCATCATCAAAAGTATCAGACATAGTAACATATTCAGCAGAGGCATCATGTGGTGGAGGTGAAGCAAACTTACTCATAACTGAAGGTGAATAAAGTGTAGCACTAGTGTTCAGAACAGTACCTTTTCTCGTACGGGATGGTAAGATCGGGAGCTTGGGGTCTTCTTTCTTACCCATAGCGGATAAATTGCAGTAGGTAAAATACTTCAAATAGACTTGTGAATAAAGCTATGCTCCCCGGCAACGGCGCCAGAAAACAGGCTTGATAACCCACAACTGCAGGGGATCGAGATAATCTTCGCGGGTAAGAATAACCCAATTTATAGATTCGACTCAAGGGGAGCCAAAGAATATCCACAAGCTTTGACAGTGGAGTTGTCAGTTCCACCGCACCTGAGATACACTTACTTGCAACAAGGTATTAGTAGCAACTGCGATATGAAAGTGATGATAGCAACGGTAATAGTGGTGGTGAAACAGCAAAAGTAAAACAGCGAAAGTAAACAACTAGTAACCAGCAGAATTAAAACACTGTAGGCTAGGGATATGGATGGTTGGGCGCTGCATGGATAAGACACATCATGTATTTAACTTGGGGCAAGGCACACAGAAAAGCAATGATCATCTAGGCATAAATCAAACATCAGGCATGTATCCCACAGGTAGTTGTACGTGCTTGCAATAAGAACTTGCACAACATCTTTTGTCCTACCATCCCGCTACAAACGGGGCCAAAAGGAACTTATGGAGATTAAGGTGCTCCTGTCAAAGAGCACCGGAACAAAGCATTAACAATCAATGGATACATGGAATCCTCAAATTATAGTCCATCCCCTTTGGTATCCCAGGCTGTCACATTTGGGATCGCCGGTTCCGGACTATAACAGGTGCATACAACTCATAGATAGGATCAAGAACACAAATATATTCATGAAAACACAAAGGGTTCAGATCTGAAATCATGGCACTCGGGCCCAAATTGACAAGCATTAAAAGCAACAAGTTGAAGCAAAGATGATAAACAACAATCTAGATGATCGGCAACATGCCCCCAACAATATGATAAATATTACATGATCTAACTCATCCAATCCCTACCATCCCCTTTGCCTACAGTAGGTAATTACTCACACATGGATGGAAAAGTCATGGAGGGAGGATGGAGTGGTGATGATGATGACGATGGCGATGATCTCTCCTCTCCGGAGGCCAAAACAGCCTCCAGATTAGCCCTCTCGGAGAAGAACAGAGGGTGGCGGCGGATCCGCGACGAGAATTGGGAAAACGACTTATGTTACGGGGGTTTTCCATCACGGGAATAAATAGGAGTCTCGGTAGGGCACCAGAGGAGGGGGGAGGCGGCCAGAGGGCGCGGCCCCACCCCTGGCCGCGCCAGTAGGGCGCCTGGGCCCCCTGGCTGCCCTCTGGGCCCCCCTTCTGGCTCCGAGCTCCTTCGGGTGCATGGATTTTCTGGTATTTTTCTGGGAATTTTCTGAGATGTCCAAAAATCCATTTTCCTGCACACAATAAAACCACACAGACAGCTCTGCTGAAAACAGCGTTAGTCCGGGTTAGTTTCTTCCAAATCATGCAAGAATGACGGCAAAACAATAGCAAAAGTGTTTGGGAAAGTAGATACATTTGAGACATATCAGCTATGGTGGCTGTTTTGAGGAAAGATATAAGGAGGTTTATGATGACAGAGTGTATCATGCCAAGGGTTTGGATGTACTGGCGAAGGTGGACGCCAACTCTCAGAGTGAGAAGAAGGAAATGCACGGCACGGGAGAGGCTAGCAAATATGAGGAGGTCGAAGTGTCAACTTTCAATACTTACATTAGTCCGAAGAACTCATGCACTTATTATCGGTAACTCTCAATCTAATGAGGAGGTTCACAAAGAGACAAGTACCCCGAGGAGGAGTGTATGGGGGTTTGGTTATCCTTGCGCATCCTCGACTCATGGTACATGAGTGTACTATAATATTCGATCCCTCCAAAGATTAGCGATCCATCTAGTAGCTAGACTTCTCAACTAGTTTTGTAGGTTTTGAAAATAAACACGGATTGCCCAAAATACGACACCTATCACTAATAGGCTAGAGCTCTTGACACCAAAAGTTCAAACATTACTCACATCAATACCTCAAAAATATTGCAAGTTACTACTAAAATTAAATAGCAACCTCAATTACCTACTCTCAAAACAATACACAACTCAGTGCAACAACCAACTCTCTTAACAAGATAAACATGAAAACTAAAGAGAGTTCCAGCAAAAAACTAAACAAAAGCCAAGGCTCTTGCTAAAGACAAACTAAGACTAAAACTAAACATGGCAGTAGCTACGAAAAGATAAAGAACACACAAAAGTAAAAAAGATAGGCATGAAAAATCCTATGATGTGTTCTAGATTTTGAAACTGGAGCGTGTTTCTCTCCCACACAAAGTAAGACGGGGTCTAACTTGTTATGACAGAAAGAAAAGCTAAAGAAAACTAAAAAAAACTAAGAGCGGGACGCTCCAAGCATAGCACATAACGCATGAAGTGATAAAAATATAGTGAGACGAAGGACGAATTGATGATTGTGGATGGAGAAGGGATGCACGGGGGCATCCCCGAGCTTAGACGCTTGAGTCTCCTTGAATATTTATTGGGGATACGTGGGGGCATCCCCAAGCTTGAGCGCTTGACACTCCTAGATCTTCTTTCATCATCTTCCATCGCACACTTGAAAACTCCCTTCATACATAACTCATCATAAGCTGATTAGAGAGGTTAGTACGCTTAATAAAATAATTTTTCCCCATTGGATATAAAGATATTCTTGAAGAGCTACTATTTCTCAAGATTGCCAAAAGGTTTTTGCAAAGAAAAAGCAAGCTTAAGGTTTGCAAAAGTAAGGAGAGATAAAACGTGGCAGAATTTGTGAAAAACAGAACAACAGGTAGTAAATAATTTTTTAGGGGTACTTCTGCAACTCAAATCAAAAAACTCAGAACATACGAAAGTCCCGCGATTGTATAGAGCACGTTGTGTAAACAATTCAGCTCAAAAATATGAACTGGTGATTTGATCCGATTTTTCCCGTCACGAAGACAAAATCTGTTTTCTGGACAGCATGTCACAACTTTCGCTTCCCTTGTCATATGAGGCTATAACTTGGCACAAAGCTTGAAAATAAAGATACAATGATGGTGCTACAGTAGTAACAATCATCAAGACCACTAAAAATATAAGTAAAAACATCTTGGGTTGCCTCCCAACAAGCACTTTCTTTTACGCCTTTAAGCTAGGCATAAAAATTATAGAAGATGCTCACATAAGAATAAGAATTTGGAGCAAAAGAGAGCATCAAGAAGCAAATATGAGACACATTTAAGCCTAACCCACTTCCTATGCATAGGAATTTTATAAGAAAATAAATCAAAGAAGCAAAAAGAAACCAGAATAGGAAGGTGGAACAAGAACATCTTTAAAACTTTCAACATAAAGAGAGGAGTTTTAGTAATATGGAAGTTTCTACAACCAAACTTCGCTCTCTCAAAATAATTTTCAGTAGTATCATGAACAACATCAAGAATATAACTATCACATAAATCATGTTGTTCATGACCTAAAAGCACACGTGTATAGTTTTCAACACGGTCTTTAGGATTATAAGATAAATGCAACCCATCACATTGAGCCTTGATAAGAGCACAATTCTCCGGAATATGAGTTGGAGATTTCAAAAGGATAATAGGACAATCAAGTGTGTGTGCAATAGCAAAAATTTCATGCTTAACATGAGGAACTATAGCAAGTTCATCTCCGTAAGCATCATCCATAGTGGCATCACCACCATAAGCATAGAAGGCATCAACTTCATCAAAAAGGGACATTTCAAAAGAATCCATGGGATCATAACACTCATATAAGGTAAGAGTCAAAGAGTTACTCTCATTAGAAGGTAGACGTGGATGGATCCATTCTTCCTCCTTTTGTTCGTCACTCTCCTCCTCTTTTTCATCCAAGGAGCTTTCAGGTTCAACAATGTCTTCTTCCATAGAGTCATGCAAATCATTAGTCTCTTCCTTTGGGGGAGAGATTCTCTCAAGATGATCAGTAATATAATAATTTGCATCGTAATTTTCCAAACAATAGTTAAGTATAGCAAGACTCTTAGATTTGTAAGGGGCATCATCAATATTTTTAAGAAGAGAGGTAATTTCATAGGCACCCTTATAAGCAACAAATTCTTCTATTTCCTCTGCATCATAAAAATCATAGTTTCTCTTAGCATAAGAAGCTAAGGTTTCATCATCATTGTACTCACATTGGAAATCAAGGTGTTTGTGCCTCATAAAGCAACAAGATTCATCCCTGCAGAAAGATATATTATATATTGAACACAAGTTTCTAGCATACTCATACAACTGATGTATTTGTTTTCATAGGTGTATCCCCTTTTGAGACAAAGTGGTGTTCCTTGTACCACTTTTGTTGATCCTCGGTGAATCCTCCATACCAATAAGATCTGGTTTCAAAAAAGTCGGACATTGATTGGCAAGTAAGGAACTAGACATACTATTTTTTTTGGATAAAGGACACGAAGATAAAAATTGAAAGGTAAACTAACAAGACTAAAAAGTAAAGGTAAAAGGTAGTGGGAAACTCCCCTATCTTATCACTCGGAGTCCCCGGCAACGGCGCAAGAAATTTGCTTGATACACGAGAGAGGATAATTGCTTCTCGCCCTTCGTTTGTTACCCCAAGTGGAAGGTGAGATGCAGTGTAGCGGCAAGTTTCCCTTGGTGAAGATACCAAGGTTTTAAGATTGTCTCCCGTAGGACTCCGGCAATGATAAGTAGGTGGCAAGAAAACAATGGCACCGTTTACGACAAACGTTGCTTCCTTGACCTGGACCTGCACACGACACAAATAACTTTGCTCCCAACGAAGTTCAGAGAGGTTGTCAATCTCTCCGGTCTTGTTGTTTACAAAGGATAAAAAAACACAGGATAATGATAATGATAACAACTGAAAGTAAATACTGAAAAGTAAATGAGCTTGTAAACAGTGATGAGAATATGGACTGGGGTCCCGTGATGTTCACTAGTGATGTCTCTCTCCCAAAAGACGATAAAACTGCTATGCGAGGTAAAAAATTACAGATGGAAAATTGACAGGATTATAAACGCACCGCAATGCTAACTATACTACAAAAGAAAGGAAGAGGCTCATAAGCATGGGCATTACGCCAAAATAAGTAGACCGAAATCCATCTGCATCTACTACTAATCATCCACCTTGAGATATCTATCCAGAACATCTCGCTGGTATTAAGTTGCGAGCCCCACCCAAAGTGTAAACCCAAAGCAACAGACGGCTGCATTAAAAATAACTTTGCGTAAAGTAAACAATCCTTGCAACCACGGTTACAAGCACCGTTGTTTTCCCCCTTGTGGCCACAACACATCCCCTAGACTCATGTTTCTGTCACTCAAGCGTGTCATCAGGGGGCATGTACCCACAATCGAGCATAACGTTCCCTCTTGGAGTCACTACCTACCACTTGGCCAAAGCAATAAACAGCAACGGAGAACATGCAAGAATTACTTAGGAAAAAAATATAAGAGATAAAAACCAAATATATTACTATATCACAATCTAAACATAATCTCATAATCCATCAGATCCCATCAAACTCAGCATAGCGACAGCAGAAGAATTACATATGTGCCTCGATCATGTAGGGCAGCTCACGAGGTCTAAACCATGAAGAACAAAGAGGGCAGGAGAACATCATAAAGCTACTGATCACGGACCCATGGTCCAAGGTAGACTACTCACGACACATCCGGGAAGCGTCCATGATGGAGGAGAAGCTCCCGGAGGTCGATCCTCCCTCTGGCAGGGTGTCAGGAAGGGTCCTGATGGTGTTCCCGATCTTGAAAGCGCGGCAGCGGCGGAACAGAGGCGAGTTTGCGAAATAGGGTTCTGTCTTCGGAGGTTTCCCGTGGCGGAGATTAAATAGGCGAAGGGGGCAGCCAGGGGGGCCACCCCAGGTGGCCGCTTGGGCACCTGGTGGTGGCCCCCTGTCCCTCCTTCGGGGCACTGGAAGCTTCCGGCACGCTGATTTTTTATCTGATTTTTCCCGAATTTTTGGAGCACTTTTTATATGGGAAAAACTGAAATAGAAAAACAGCAGAAAACAGGAACTGACACTGGGGTGCACTGAGTTAGTAGATTAGTCCAAATATGATCAAAAGTGTATGAAAGTGTATCTAGAACATAGCAATATCACACAAACACATGCATGGAACGAGCAAAAATTATCGATACGTTTTGGACGTATCACCCTCATTTGCTCTTTCTCCCATACCTCCTCTTCCCTATCCGACGAGGAGGAGGACTTCAGGAAAACATCGATGTGAGTCTTGCGCGGACAGAACGGCGTAGATGCTCCCAGGTGACGGGTACTCCAATGTCCTCACAAGGAGCAATGTTCGGCTATGTATAAACTATATGCTAGGGAACAAAAGTATGCGAATTGGTCTATTTTGCATGTTTGCGCATGAATTTGGAAGTTTGAATATGAGGGGGACGACTGCGGGCGCAGATAAATGAGGGATGGTCTGACGCTCCATGGATAAACAGAAGATCAAATTCATCTCATCGTATTGTAGATTTTCTTACCGATGACAATGGTGGATAATTGTTTCTTAATTTCATAAGAATTTTTTTAAGTAGAGTTTTTTAACATCTCTAAGGAGTTTTACAAAAAAATATAGAATTGCATCCAAAGTTTTTTTTTGTTGTTGTTGAAAAAAGACATTGTAAAGCTAGGAGTATTTTATTTAGTACGGAAAGTATACATGCTCAAAGTGAGCTGTGTGGAATCTGGCAGGATGTCTGGATCCGACCGCGCGCCGCTCGCCCGCTCCCAGTTCCAGTCCCAACCTGTGCCTCCCATGGCGCGTTCCCTGTCCGCCAGCTCGCTTCCCCTCCCCAACCTCTCTAAACCCTAAATCCGAATCGCATCGCATCGCATCGATCGAACGGGATTCAAATCAAATCGAACGAGAACAGGAAAACGAACGCCAAGCTCTGCAATCCAGCAGCAATGGATCGCTCCCGCTCGAAGCGTGGGTACCACTACGACCAGGACTCGCCGCCGCCCCGCTCCAAGCCCCGCTTCGACCGCCGCGGCGGGGGCGGCGGCCCCAACCCTAACAACAACTACCACCGCCGTGGACCCCCCGGAGGCGGCGGCGGCGCTTCCGACCGCCGCGGCGGCTTCCTCCCCCAGGACGCCGCGCCGCCCCCTCTCCCGCCCCCGCCGCCGCCCCCTTCCTCGGCGGCGGTCGGGGGAGGCCCCGGCGCGACCACCTCCTTCCGCATCCTGTGCCCGGAGTCAAAGACCTACGGCTTCCCTCCCAACTTCATTAGCAACGCCCAGGATGACAGTGGCGCGATCATCACTATCCACCAGCCCTTCCCCGGGGACCCTGTTAGAGTCATCGAGACGGCCGACGGAGCGCTGCGTGAGGCGGATGGCCGACCTCCGATGTTCTCACCGGCGCAAGAGGCGCTCCTCATGGTGCACCGCAGGATCCTGGAGACACAGCCCGATGATGGGGATGAGGACGGCGAGTATGGGCCCAGGGGCAAGGACGCCAGGGACCGGGGTAAGGTCACCACCCGGCTCATCGTGCCACGGCAGCATGTTGGATGCCTGCTTGGCAAGGGTGGCAAGATTATCGAGCAGATGAGGTCCGAGACCAAGACACACATCAGGATCCTGCCTCGCGAACAAAACGTTCCACGATGTGTATCGTTGTCGGAGGAGGTTGTACAGGTATGGTGCCTTCTACAATGTTGTAAAAAGTTTCAATTATCCTTTTCATAAGAGAGCATTACCATTGGTATTTTGATTGGAATGTAAGATATAGCACTGCACCATTCTATACTATTAGCTGGACTAGAAAAGGAAACAAATGTGGGTTAACACATTATGTTTAGTGTTGGTCTGAAGACAAATTAAACATATGAATATTCAACTACTCTTTTAAGTTAGTGGGTGAATGCCTCATCTGCTGCTATCTTGAGACTTGGTTTCCATGATATGCCATTTTTTTGATGTGGCTCTTAGTGCATAGGTGCCCTTCCATTGGAAAGTATTAGTTCCATGCGAGGAGACGGGGAAGTAAGCCAATGCACAAGTTGTGTCATCCATGTTTTCATAGTTGTAATAGTCCCGGTGCCACTCTAATGAACAATTTCATAGTTGGTCGAGTGCTATTCAGATTGGAAATAAGTTGTGTGTCTTTGTTCATGGGCGTTGCCACATTGAATCACTCAAGAGAAAACCATCATGTGGAGAGATAAATCAAGGAGAAAATTGTGTGCAATCATGGTATTCTGCTACAGGCCATTCTCATCTTCCTTCCTGCGTGTTTATTCCTTCTCCCGAGTCAGTTAGGATGTCTCAAGTTGGTTTGCTTCTATGTACAGTGACATTGCAGCGGTATGGGGATAATCACTGGCTTAGTACAGGGAAAGAGTGAATTCATTCATTTCCTAAACAAGACTAAATATTCGCTTATGCAAGCAATAATAAGAAGCACCAGACCAGACAAAAATCAAACAGATTAATTTTCAACTTCTCTCATAAGTTAGTGGGTGACTGCCTCATCTGCTATGCACCTCGAAATTAGGTTTTCATAGTGATCTTTAACCTTTTGTTTCTAGCTCTCACAATTCCGTTGACTGAACACCCATCCCTGAGACGTGTCCTGCTCAAGAATTGTTGTAGGATTGTAGCTATGCATTCATTCTGGATCCTCTTCTGGTTGTTAAACTTATAATGCTGGCTTAAACATGATACATCCACCCACTAACTTTCCAGGTAGTCACTGGTGGCTGCAGATCTATCTTCCTTGAAATAGGTTTGAATCCTCACACGTCAACTTTAAATAAGTGACTTTAGTCTGCTGGTTGCTTGGTGGAGAACTATCTGGACATCATATGGTTCTTAATGCCATTGTCTTATTGTCTTCTCCAAAGCAGTTGCGGCCCAATTCTGCCCTTCTTTGTAGAGTAGGATTCTCTCTCCCTGTGGTGGGCGATGTGTCCCATGCACTTGTGTCGATGGCATAGGCCGGACTTGTCTGGTGGTGTTGGTTGTAATGCCTGTCTTGCGACCGTTGGTTGTGATCTTGTCTTGAGTGGCCATGTGTTTCGCCTAGTTTAGGCTTGTACAATTGAACTCTTTTCTTTCTATCAATGCGTCGAGGTACAACCTTTGTATTTTCTCGAGAGTAAAACACCATATTGAGATTATGATTGTGATTTTAGATGCATGACAGGATGAATTACTTTTTTGGTTCCTGGACTTTCTTTTCACCGTAACTTGTCATTGTCATGTGTATTATTCTCATGATATGTTATTACAGGTTGTTGGCGAAGGAAATTGTGTTAAGAAGGCTGTAGCGATCATCTCTGACCGTTTAAAGGAAAGCTTACACCGTGATCGTGGTCCCTTCCTTCGTGGACGGAATTCACCAGAGCATCGTATTTCTCAGGCTGATGAATACATGGGTGGTGGTCAGCAGATGCCTGCATTTGAAGAACCTTATCCCCGATTTGATCAAATTAGAAATAATGGTAGCATGGAGCCACCAGGATATGAGTTTGATTCAAATGGTGGCAAGTTCAATGAACATCCAGAGATTCCATATGATGAAATCATATTTCGAATACTTTGCCCAAATGACAAGGCTAACAGTTTGGTTGGATCACGTGATGGAATAATAGATATGTTACAGGTTGAAGTTGGTGTTGATGTTAGGCTTACTGATCTTATTGCTGGATCTGACGAAAGGACTCTAATCGTCACATCGAGAGAGGTAAACTATTTCCCTCTAGTTTACCACCCTACGCATTGTTCTGAAACTTTAATACTTACAGAGGGTGCTTTCTATATGCTACCCATGTCACTAGATAACACGTGGTAGTTACATCATCTCATACTGATTTGGTTTGTCAGTACCTAAAAGTCACATTAATGTCGTCATGGAAAGGTGAAACTTTGAAAGTAGCATTTTGAACATATCAACCGATACTTCACCTGGATCACTCTGATGTGGTGTCAGGAGTTGAAGTCTGTACCAGCGCCAATTGTGGTCACACTGGCCAGGGCCATAACGACCAGTGCACTGACCAGGGTCAGCCTGACATAAGAATTTAGGTTAGTTTTAAGTTAGGACATAAGTTTTTTTACTTTAAAGAGTGAGTTTGGATCATATCTATAGTTCAATCTGTTAGGTGTTCCCTTTATTACACATCCCTAACCCAATAAGCATGGCTCAAGACCCCCACAGGTCCACGTCCTCTATTTCAACATGGCAAACCATTTTAAATACTAGTCAGTTAATTTCTCTAAAAAATTAGCAGGTTCATTCTTAATTTCTTTGTCTAGTGACGCTCACCTTTTGTGATGCTTGGATTGGATGGTGAACTTCAGAAACTCACCTCATCTCTTCTTCTTCCTAACATAAAAAGCACGTGCTTAGCTATTTCTTTTTTTGCGGGGAGGAGCAAACTTTAGTTCCATGAACCAAGGTTGGCCAGGTCGAGGAACTCAGTCGCGAAGCGCCTCTCGTTTCAGTGTGCGTGCCACTTAGATTCCATATTTTATGTGCACATGCTAGTTAATTAGGGAAACATAAAAAGCTGAAATATTAATATCATTATTTTTATAGATTGAAACAAAAGAAAATTAAAAGTCCACCTATCAATATATTAGTATTGAAACATTCAACATTTGGTTTTATCGTCATGAGAAATACTACCTACCAAAGGAAAAAGGAGGCATTGGATGTATAGTGATCATGGGGAGATTTTTGTGCAGATGCTCAATACCTTGTGAAAATATATAAATAAATCCTGGATCAAGGTACATTTGATTTGTAATGAAATCTTGATGAGAAATACTACGTACCAAAGGAAAAAAAGGAGGCATTGGATGCATAGTGATTATGGGGGGATTTTGTGCAGATGCTCAATACCTTGTGAAAGTATATAAATAAATCCTGGATCAAGATACATTTGATTGTGTAATGAAATCTGCCCACACACAAAAATAACTTCAGAGGTGCCCCAGGAGAAAAAATATGCATATAAGATTTTCTTATACTCCCTCCGATCCATATTAATGGACTTAAGTTTGTCTAGATACACATGCATCTAGTCTAAATACTTAATTAGATACATACGAATCTAGACAAAGTTGAGTCCATTAATACGGATCGGAGGTAATATAAAAAAGACAGATCTATAAAGGAAAAAACGAAGAGGTAACATATTTAAAGTGTTAGATAACATGATATATGTTAGATTAGAATTAAGGATGATGTACGGATGTAGTATATACTTGTCCACATATGAGCAGAAGGCCTATTGTGTTTCTTGTGTGTGCATCTTGCCGGAATTAATCCACCTGCCTGCTTGGGGAGCCGGTTTGTGTATGTGTACGTACGCCGGTACACGTGTTGCTGTTGGCTAAAGTATTTCTCCAAGATATTGCATGAAGTCTTTACCGAGCAGGGTACTCTTGCTCAGTTCTCTTGTCCTGGTGCTCATGCCCATAATGGTGTGGTTGGGCGCAAGCATCGTCACCTTCTTAAGAAGGCCCGTGCGTTGATGATGGCCGCCTCTCTTCTGCCTCACTGTTGGGTTGAGGTTGTCTCTACTTTCACCTATCGCATCAACCCTTGAGCCATCCACTGCCCTGAAGGGTGGCGTTCCTTTCAAGCGTCTCTTTGATCGTTTTCCTGATTTTTCAGTGCTTCTTTGCTTGGTTGTGTTAATGTCCTTTTGCCCCCCATGAACGAACCAAACTGACCGATCAATCTGTTGAGTGTGTCTTCTTGACGAGCATAAGGGATATCCTTGTTGGTATCCTATTGGTCGTCAGATCGTATTTTTTTATTAGTCTTGTCCCTTCTACCCGTGTCCATCTTTCTCAACCTTTGATGCGTCTCTTTCCTCACTTATTCGAACACTCCTATTGGTATATCACTCCTGTTGAGCCCTTGTCCATCTGTCCTATTGCTCCTGCTTCCCCGACTATTTGCAGATACAAAGCCGCCATCTCCTATGGTTTCCTCACCTCACTTATCACAGGATTTTGCACCTTCATCTTCGGAGATTCCTCCTTGTATTCTTTCATCTTTTCCTCACCTCTATACTCATCGTTCGCCTGTTGACCGCCTTGCTTTTCCAAGCGCTGGCGCTGTTGTTCTTGAGACGACTTCGTCTTGTGATGTTGTTCATTCCGAATGGCAGCTTGCGATGACAGAAGAGATTACTGCTCTTGAGCGCACCGGCATGTGGGATCTTGTTTCTCTTCCTCATTGTATTTGTCCCATCACTTGTAAGTGGGTCTACAAGGTTAAGACTCGCTCTGGTCGTTTTCTTAAGCGCTACAAAGCTCGTCTTGTGTCTCGTGGCTTTCAACACGTGCATGGTCGTGATTACGATGAGACTTTGGCTCCTATGGCACATATGACCACTGTTTGCACACTTGTTGTGGCCTCTGATCGCCATTGCTCTGTATCTCGGCTTGACATTGAAGAGTGTCTTTCTTAATGATGAGTTGCGTGAGGAGGTTTACATGCCTCCACCACTTGGGTATTTTATTCCTGATGGTATGGTCTGTTGTCTTCATCGCTCCCTCTATGGCCTTAAGCAAGCCCCTTGTGCCTGTGTCAACGTTTCTTCTTTGTGGTGACTGCTGCTGGTTTTTCGGTGAGTGCTCATGATCTTGCATTCTTTGCCCACCTTTTTTGCTCGTAGTCCCACTCTTCTTATTCTTCTATATGTTGATGACAAGATCATCGTTGAATACGACTCGGCCTTTGTGAAGGTATGTCTTAGTGAGCAGTTTCTTATGGTTGATCTTGGTCCTCTTTGCTGTTTGTCTCTGCTTCCATTTCAATCCACTATAGCACTTCAGATGGTGACCTCTTGTCTGCTTTGACACACTATCGTCATCTTGTTGGGAGTCTTGTCTACTTAGCCGTCACTCATCCGAATATCTCCTATCATGTTCATATCTTGAGTCATTTTGTCTCTGCTTCCATTTCAGTCCACTATAGTCACCTTGTTTGCCTTTTACGATACCTTTGTGTCACGCTCTCTCTCCCATCTTTCTTTCCCCGCTCTAGTTTGGTACAACTTCAGGCCTATTCTGATGCTTCGTGGGCCAGTGATCCGTCGAATCACTGTTCACTTTCTACCTACTATGTTCCTCTTGGTGATTCTCTCATTGCCTGGAAGACGAAGATACATGCAGTTTCTCTCATTCGAGTGGAGTGCTATGGCTCTATTGATAATAGAGGTGACCTGGTTACAATGGTTACTTCAGGAGTTTGGTGTTTCCGTCACTACACCTACTCTGCCCTTGTCATACACTACATGTGTTATTAGTATTGCGCGTGACTCTGTGAAGCATGAGCTCACCAAGCATATTGGTGTTGATGCTTCTTTTGTGTGCGCTGGTGTGCAGATCAGGTTATTGCTCTTCAGTATGTGCCTTCCAAGCTAAGCCGATGGATTTCTTTACGAAGGCCCAAACTCGAGCACAACATGGATTTTATCTCTCCAAACTCAGTATCGGGGATCCACCCTCAAGGGGTGCTAGTTATATATTGTTTCTGTTTAGCCTATATAGTTTCCCGTAGTATAAGGGCCTTTCTGCATATTTGACACCTATAAATTGTATATATATACTGGCCTTGGGCCCTCGGGAAATACAATTTGTATATATTTCCTAACAATATGAACTTGGTTTGATCACTCTAGAAATGCACACATTGACATTCTTTTAATCCTGAAAAAAAAAATCTTTGCTAAATTGCTAGATGCTTAAACTTTGTTGATATCATGATGATAAATATCTTCAAAACTATATTATATAGTGAAATCAATCATGTTCATCCAATCCTTAACTGCTAGTGGAATTTTGCGCTCAATATATCACCTAATGCTCATTGCACCATAGCCAAATGGGTATCAGAGTATGATCCTGATATCTCCTGAAACAACACAATTTCATTTGCTTGCTAGATATATTTTAGAGGTGTGGAAAGTTGTTGAATCATTACTCCCTTGCTTCTAGAAAATGCAACATCTAATCACAGATCTTAAGATATCATGGAAAAAATGTTCTACATATTTTGGGAACGTAATTTCATGAGTGATTGGTTGCTTAGACTAGATACTTATATGCCTTAGCCAACAAATGACATTCTCAGACCAGCCCACCATGATAATGGACATGCCAAATTCAGAGCTACAAAACACTGTTTAATATTCTTTCGCCTATCTCTGCCTGCAAAACAATTTATAGAAATGCTGGAACAGAAGGCATGATTTTGATTTTGAATTTTCACATCATTTTGGACCTGTGCAACTATTAATCCTTTTTGTTATATATCTGTACAACTATAAGATTATAAGGTTCTGAGAATTATTACTTTTACAACTGTTGTGTTTTCAAATGGCTGGGCAAGTGGGCATAAACTAACAATGATCAAATGTCAAAGAACTGGACTAGCATACTTACAGAAGCGGTATCACTGTTGGAATGTCGGAAGTAAATTTTATCATGGTCCACTATAAGGATGTACTGTATTATCACTATGTGTTGAAGTCTACGTAAGGAAACTTGCATAGTTCCATTTTACTGTTTGTTTTGATGCACATCAATAATAATAATAAATAAATAAAATGAAAAATTCGTTTGATGCCTGTTAACTTCACATGCCAATTGGACTAAGCAGGTTTTGTGGTCAAATTACTCCTGTGCAACACAACATGTCCTCATACAGCTATAGCTAGCTGATCAAAAGTAACCTTAGTTACTGGGTTGCTAATCGGGAATTAATTTGCTCGAACATTCTTTGGCTTATTAGTTATTACCTGGTGACAGATCGAGAGTCGGCTATTAGTTAGTACATGTTTTTCACCAGTCATGGGAGTTGAGAAGTCGTCTAGTTTAAATTATACTATGATAACTTAGTTAATGTTCAATTATCTACTATGTTACCAATCTTCAGAGCTGTGGCGCAAACTCAAGTTGAAAAAGGGCACCTCTATATTTGCTTAATGGTCACAGGCTCACAGCAGTATCTGCTTGCATGTAACCGCAGTTTGGCCTTCTGTTGTGATGCATGTATACTTTGATCTCTGTTCATTTTGAATACTAAAATTTGTTTTAGTTGAAGTGTTATGTGCTTGCATGGATATAAGTGAATGCCTGACAGTTTGTATGAACTATCATCTGTACTGAAATGTGAGATCGCTTTTTCCCCTCATAGGTTTCATATTGATATTCTTAATGTGTCCTTTTTTTTAATATAGGGCCCAGACCATGAGCTTTTCCCAGCTCAAGAAGCATTGCTGCATATCCAAACCTTTATCGTAGATCTCGGCCCTGACAAGGATAACATTATCACAACAAGGTTACTTGTCCCTTCAAGTGAAATTGCTTGCTTTGAGGGGAGGGACGGATCATTATCTGATATACAGAGACAAACTAGCGCAAATATACAGATATTGCCAAGAGAAGAACTTCCATCTTGCGCTCTGGAATCTGATGAGCTCATACAGGTTGGTATTCATGGACAGTGCACGTTTACTTCTGCTATATTTGAGAATTTAACCGGGTAGCGGGGATCCATGTGCAAACACCAACGGCTGTATATATAAATGTTTTTTTGGAAGTTCATGTCAATTGTTTGGGTGGGATGGGATTTCTGTGTCAATAAGCTAGAGTGAACTTTGCTGAATACAGCCGGATCTTGTCGCTCTTTGTTTTCTGAACCAAGCTGGATTTAGTCTGTTTTTTAGTAGCTTCTTGCTCATGAGGAATAAGCTTTAGATTACACATTAAATTATAGAGTTTGATGCTAATATTCTCTGTTGCCTACGTGAATGTAAAGTTTATAATGGTTAGTTTGAAGTTTATGTGCCATTTATTAGTGAGGTTTACCACATTGTGTTTTTACAGATTGTAGGAGAGATTCGAGCTGCTCGGAATGCTCTCATGCAAGTAACTACGAAATTACGAAGTTACATATACCGTGAGATGTCTGCTCCTATCCAGATTGGCAGCATTAATGTACATGGGTCCATTTCTCCAGCAAAAGGCTCACCTCGAGGACTATATGCCGGAAATGACCTTCCAATGCCTATGTACCAACCACCACCACAAATGGCAACTTCTTGGCACTCAAAGGTATCTCTGAACTCATGCAACAAATTATGATTTCCCATGAAGTACTTTTACCCCTGATGTCTCTTATTTGCCACCGTATGGATTTCCTGTCTTTCACTTATGGATATCTTCTATATGTGCCTTTCAAAATGTGTTTTGTTGTGCCACACACATCGATTTACTGTTTAAGTTGACTACCATGGGTTGTATAACCTTGCATTCTTCATGGTAGAGCAAAACAGTTACCTGAGAACTTTTGTACTGTATGATGTGAATATTTGTACTGTGTGCAATAGTTAGTAGTGTGTGTTCCTCTTCTAGTATTTTTTTTGTATGTGTCTGCAGTCTGATGATTATATTTGGGCCATATGTATGGTATTTTCAATTGCAGGATAGTGGACTTAGTGCAAGTGGATCATTTGAGCAAGGGAGCAGCATTAATGATGATATGAGACAAACTAATACAAAACGGTAAGTTAGCGTCATTGTTGTCATTTTGTCTGTTTTGTTGATCCATGACCACCTTGCTTTCTTGCCCATCAGATTTGCTGTTCCCCTAGTGACTAGAAGCACATTAGAAGTTGTCATACCCCAGAGTGCAGTTGCAAGCCTCAGCATGAGGGCTGGAAGCAAGCTTGCCCAAATAAGCGAGGTGCTGTAATATCTTGAAATTTTTAGCGAACTATAAGCGGAGATAGTTCTACATCATTCTCACTTTGTATACTCTGTTGGTAACAGATGTCCGGTGCATCTGTCACGCTTGCTGAAGATAGACCTGGAGTCATGGAAAAGGTTGTTCGAATATCTGGCACCCCCGAGCAGGCCGACAAAGCTCAGAGCTTGCTTCAGGGGTTCATACTTAGCAGTGAGTCTCTCTCACCCCTTCCTTCTCTCTGAGATTATTCCTTCATCATCTGTGCTGTGAAATAGTTAACGCTTGCCCTCTTTCCGCTGCCAGTTCAAGATGACATTCCTTCAGGCTAATGGAGTCATGCTCAATATGAGTCATTTGTCTAATTCTCATTTCCAGGAATTGCCTGTGTACTTTAGGTGGCATCTCTCTCTAGTTGTATGATTTTACCTTCGATTAAGCCATATGTAAGTGTTCATGTATGGTATTCTCTGATCTTGTCCTGTTGAAGCTCTTATGTTGTATTGAAAATGAGCTTTGTCTTGTTCACGTCAACTAGACTAAGAAACAGCATCGAGATTACTTGTACCAAGACCTTTTTGAATTTGTAGGACTACATCCTTTCGCTGGTGTTATAGTAATTGCAGATTGGGTGCTTTGGTAAAATATATAACCTGGAGATAGGTACCTTTTCTCTTTGTATGCATGTGTTCATGATATGGAAAACAATTTTGAACTGCTGGTTGATTGAAGCCATGATATTCTGGTTCTAGGGCAAATCGTATAAAAGTGCTCGACAGAACCAAGCAGTTTCTCAAATCTCGATTATATGTACCGATTTGCAATATGCTCAGCAGGTCCTAGTTACCTAGGGAGCACTGATTTTTATTGGGTCCAAAAACTGCTTTGAGAGGCTCTCAATGATGTTTTGACAGCTTACCTGAAAGCTTATATGGAGTTTAGATGTTTTATTTGTGCCAAGTATTACTTATCACAATTTACAAGTTCTGTAATTGTTTCATCTCAATCAACGAAAGTAACAGCTAGTGGAATTTGCAAAGACAACGCAAGTGCACAACATCTCCGGATCATCACCTTTATATTTATAGAAAAACATTGTAATGATCCTCAAAAATTAAAAAGAGAACATTAGCATGAGATTCACTTAAGCGGCATTCACATTTGGCCATCAGTTTGACCGGGATTAAGAGCATATCGTCAATCATGATCAATGGGAAACTTAACCATACTAAACATAGCACTATTTAAGAGCGTCTACAGTCGGATACATCAAATCCTGACCCTAACATTCGCGGGTGCGTTCACGGATATTAACCTGTTAACATTCACGGATGTGTTCACGGATACTAACCTGTCGTCCCTTAATTTTTCGTTTCCACAATCAGATATCTCACTTAGCAATTTTCAAATCCATAAAGGTACATGCATCATACACTATTTGTACAATACCTTCGGTTATTTTATGAACATATGACATCCGGTGCGTTTGCGGATATTGACCAATCATCCCTTAATTTTTCATTTTTACTATCGGATACTCAACCCTCAAATCCATATATTTTTTTTGAAAGTAAATGCAAATTTATTGAATTAAAAGCAGAGTACACCTGAGATTACAAAGTTTGGGGAAGAGATAGACTGAAGAACAGATACAGTAGGGCAGCTTTCATGGCTGTGGGAAGAGGCAAAGCAACTAAATTGCTGAGAAAGGCTTTGGTGTGCAAGATTATGGGCTATACCATTGATCTCTCTTTTGATATGGAAGATTGGAGCTTGAGAATTAAAAGTATCCGAGAAGAAGTTAGTCAGCATTGGTCTTATTTTCCACAGGGAGTTTGTACTCCTAATGTTCCTGTCGGCCGCCACTTTGGCAAGGGAGAGGCAGTCAGTGAGGAAGGTCGGGGCTTGAAGATTGAGGCACCTGGCCACCTGCGCCGCCATGGACAGAGCGAGGGCCTCTGCCTCAAGGGGGGTGGAAACAAGAGCAGCATGGCCTTGCACATAGATAGATTTAGAGTCATAGCAATGTAGACTCCGATTCCAGTGGCCTTTTGGTCAGAAGGCCGACCACAAATGTTGGAGCAGGCTTGGGCAGCATCCGAGTATACTTTAGTACCTGTAATCAACAAATCAGAGGAAATATTGCTCCCAGGGAGTGGGAGATCAGAGGTTGTAGGAGTTGTGCCTTGAGCTTGTTGATTGTTGTCATGTTCCTGCAAAATGTTAGTCAGAGCTAGATTGGAAAAATCTTCGATGGCACTGACAGCAGCCTTAATGTGGTGTGGCTGAGACTTCATTTTCCTGAAAATCGCATCATTCCTGTCTTTCCAAATACACCAAAGAAAATTTAAAATGTTAGGCAGGTTGGCTTGAGGGTGATTGGAGCTAAGGATGGCCGAGAACCAAGCTTTCATGGTAGTGTCCGAGGTGAAGAAGTTATCTATAACCATATTCCAGGGAGGTAAAAACCAAACAGCTCGAGAGAAGGGACATAAAAAGAACAGATGAAACTCATCTTCTTCCATGCCACATCTGACACAGAGCTTTGAGATGTGTATGGAGAAGCGCCCAGCTCTGCTCCCTGTAGGCAAGGCTTTCCTAAGAAGCCTCCAAGCAAATGCTTTAATCTTTGGAATGAGAGATTTTTCTTTCCAGACTTTGTTAAGCAAGTGTTTTGTAGCAGAAGCTAGAACAGCCGGCCTGTTCCTGGGGTTCGAATTAATGTCCTGCAAACATAACTTATAAGTGGATTTGGAGTTACAAAGTCCCGAGGGAGTAAGATTCCAGCAAAGGGTGTCAGGGCAATCATCCTGAATAATGGAAGTGGTAACAATGGCGTCAGCAAGAGGCTGCTGAAAAAGAGAGTTGATTAAAGCAGTATTCCAAGTTTTAGTGCCAAAATGCCATAAATCTGAAATGGTAGCAGGGTAATTATAAGGAGGATCTTGGATAATCACATTGTCATGAACATTACGCCACTCAGAGCACCAAGGGGAGCTCCAAATGGAGCTATTTCCTTGAGTAATTTGAATTGAAGAGTTGGCAGAAAGTTTGGGCATAATTTTTAAAACAGAGGACCAGAACCCAGATTTTGGGACGTTCGCAGCAACTTTCCATATCGAAGAATCATAGAAATATTTAGATTTTAATACCTTGTATAAATGTGAAGTAGGGTCATTAGCAATTCTCCAAGCTGAAGCTAGTAGCAGTCCTTCATTGATTGCTTGCAGGTTCCTGAGGCCCAAACCACCATCTTCCTTAGGTAAGCAGATGTCTTTCCATGCTCTCAGACACAAACCTTTCACTGTCAAGTTATCTGTAATGCCAGACCACCAAAAAGTTCTTATGATAGCAGTAAGTTGAGTGATTTGCTTTTTGGAGAATAAAATATTGGACATGAAATACACAGGTATGGAAGAAAAAACAGATCGAATGATCTCAATTCGAGCAGCGTGAGAAAGCATGTTAGCTTTAAAAGAGGGGAGTTTATTTCTGAACTTATCAATGACAAAGTTGTAAGCAGAAGATCTGTACTTAACAGGTAAAATGAGTGGGTGCCCCAAGTGAACAAAAGTAGCATCCATGTCAGGAACCTGGAAGAGTCCTTTGATTTGCAATTTAACCGAATCGGGAGTTTTCTTACTGAAGAGAATGGAAGATTTTGTCCAGTTGGGGATCTGTCTCGAACCTGCATAAAAATGTTGAAGCACATTGTATATTGCTGTGGCTTCCTGCAAATTAGCTTGCCCACAAATAATCAAGTTGTTAGCGAAAAGTAAAGAGTGAATAGGGGGACAGCTGGGACTCAAGGAGATTGGCTATTTCATAAACAAATGTCATCGAACTACCAAAAATTGGCATGATATATCTATGTACAAGCTATGAACAATGATCATTCACAACTTTTGCGGGTGCCTTTGCCATCTTTATCGAGAAAGTAGCGATAAAAATGCAAAATGGATCAAACCGGATCTTCTCTTCGCTTAATCTGTCTGATCCATCATTCCCCTCCTCCTCTACCAAGGATAGTCTGACATCTCCTCTTCGTTGAATGTGTCCGATTCATCACTCTCCTCCTCCTCTACCAAGGATAGTCCGACAATGCACGTACAACCCAATTTTGCTTTCGAAGAAGGGCACGCACGTGTCTTCGCAGCCGCTTGTATACTATGCGAGCACGGAAGGTTGCCTCCTCCAAGGCGCCACCTCCACCTCCGCCATGCCCTCCTACATCCTCTCCTTGCTACGACGGGCATGGATGGGAATGAATATATATAGGATCGGAGTAGACCGGGTGGGCTAGATCCAACGCAGCAGACGCACTCGATTGCGCCCAGATCTCCTCGTATCTACCCAGATTTAGATTGAATATGAGACATACCGATTAGTCCAAACGTATAGAACAAATATGACCGATTAGTGACCTGGCCGTTCATATAAGCACAGTTTGAGGAGTACGTTGTAGATACTCTTAACACAGTAAGGAAAAGCTTCAAAATACTCAACTACTAGATGTTGCAGAACTTCACAGGCTCTAATCAAACAAGAAAAAAGATAAGACCACAACCAAAATTTTGCAGACAAGGATTCTCATCGCAGGAAAGTTTTTGCAGACAAGAATTCTCAACGCAAGAAAAAAGATAAGTTGTTCGAGTGCTCTTAAATTGGGTAGAAAAAGGATAAATAAAAAATGTGTCATCAATTGTCTAAGATAACCAACCAAAGGAAAATCTAGAACTGTGGTGCAATGACGGAAAAAGATGAGTTTGACCTGCCAAGTCAGGAATTTATCAAGTCCAGGATTTATAGCTAAGTACTCACATTTGGATAAAACTGACAACTCCAAGAATAGAAAACATGAATAAAACCACAAAATATGGATAACAGACCAAGTTCAATATTACAATGATGCAAGTGACACTAATATTCCTACAAAGAAGCAACATTGGCAGAGGATCATTCATCTGACGATTATCAACCAAGTATCATTCATCTGAGAAGAATCAAATGCAAATACATCAACCCCTTTGCTTTACTAACTAAGCAGACTGAAATTATTGCACTTGTTGCTACATGGACTGAAATTATTGCCATACTACAACCAACCAGCAGAAAGAACATAATGCATACAAATAGTAACAAGATCATTGTCACAGAACAAGTTACATCCAAGAAGCTGGGCTTAGGGTGCACCTCAAGCATAAAATCCTTTTCCCCCTCAATTTACCAGGTTAATAACATTAAACCTGGACAAAGGATGCTACTTCTAAAAACAGAACATCAATTGTCCTTTTGACAGTAAAGGTACCCTTGTTTTTAGATATAAGGGTCACACTGTTCTTAATCCTGCTTTCTTAATGAATAGTCAATCGGACAGCACAATTGGCAGAAATACTGGACAAAGGATGCTACTTCTGAAAACAGAACACCAATTGTCCTTACGAAAGTACAGCTATTCCTGTTTTAAGATACAAGCATCACAGTCTGTTCTTAATCCTGCTCTTCTTAATGAATATTCAACGGGACAGCACAATCGGCAGAAAGAACAGAAGGCATGAAATCATCATCTCATCGCACACTGGCAACAGCAACGTGGTAGAAACTTTAATCAGCAGAGAGAAGGTCTATTGTTCTTTTGAAGAGGACAAAGAATCCAATTTTCCCCAACTTACCATGTTACCGGACTAAAGGATTAGTGAAGTCGAGTCCTGAAGATCTCAGGAAACTCCCAAACTAATGCCAAATTCTAGAGGGCAAACCAACGAATCAAGGAGATAACATCACAAGCCACAATAGTAACACGATAATAATCATCACATGGCTTGTTGCAAGCAATAATAGTACGACGACGAACGATAATCCGACACTTATTTAGACACCTCAAATCACAACGATTGCTCGTTACCAAATCCATCAATCCACAACACCCCATCAAGACGGACAGACGCTATTAAGAACACAGAACAGAAGAAAAAAAAAGGTATAGCGCGAGGAGGAGAGAAGCTTAGATCTTGTCGATGTCCTCGTCCTCGAACTGGATGTAGTCGCTGTCGCCCTCGCCCTCCTCTGGCCCGTCGACGTCGACGCCCTCGTTGAGGCGGAGCGTGTCGGGGAGCTCGCCGTAGGCCTTGAGCAGGCGCGCCTCGTCGTTCATGTACTTGAGGATGACGTCGGCCTTGTCGTCCTGGTAGTCGCGGAGGCCGACGAGGACGATGTCCCCGGCGGCGATCCAGACCTTCTTGTGCATCTTGCCGCGGATGTGGCAGAGGCGCTTGGTGCCGTCGACGCAGATGGCCTCGCAGCGGCCGTTGCCGAGCATCCGCGTGACCTGCGCGTACTCCTGGCCGTCCTCCTTGAAGACGAGCTCGCGCTTGTCGTCGTCGGCCTCGTTCTTTCCCCTCTTGCGGTTCTTGCCTCCCTTACCCTTGTTCTTCGGCATGGCTGGCTGGCTGGGGTTGGCTCTGGCTAACGGGGAGAAGGGACGGAAGGAGCTAGACGAAACCCTCGGTTTTAGATCGAGATGGGGAGCGGTGGCTGTGCGGCTTGCGGTTTCTGGGCTCGGGTTGGGCTGCGGGGCTTGGGATATATAGGTGGAGGACGGTGGGGGGAAGGGTGGAGGAGTCCTGGCCGACGGATTTAGGGTTGGGAGGGGTGGACGGTCGGGATTGTGGTTGTGGGGTGCCGTGTCTGGGTGGGTCTGTGAAGAGTTTGTGGGTGGACACGAGGACTCTTGGATGGAATTGGAAGTGGGGGTCGACGGGGAAAGGGGTTTGATTCGTCGCGGATTGGGTATTTTGCAGCTTGGAATCCAATCCTACGTGTGGTTGAGTAATGCTCAAGGAAAAACAAAAAGGGAGTAGTGCTCAAGGAATCGGACCGACCCTTGTAGAGGAGTAGCCAAAAAGAATTCGAAAAGGAAAGACAAACGAATCCATGTATGGATTGTGGACTCCAATTGCAGTGTGGACCGGCCAAGTCCACGCCGTTCAAAAAGTTATCTAATAATTAACCAAGTTTACTAAAAGTCATCTTAATCACTGGTTGAGGATACTGTTCAGGGTGGTCATCCGCGCGTGTTTTGAGCGTATCAATTGTCCCGTTCTAGTGTGTTTAAGAAAATAGTTTCTTTGTGGTCGATACGTGACGGTTTCTAAATGCGCAATCGCAGCCACAGAAAGAACATAGCCACGAACGCAGCCACATGTGCAGCTACAGTCCACGCGCAGCCAGAGGCGTAGCGCAGGTACAACCACAATTTCACGCATAGCCACAGTTGTAGCTTCACACGAGACGTGGTTAGACATGACATGTGGCGGCTTCGGAGCGTACTGAAGTGACTTCTACGGTGGTGTAGGAAAGGTTGCCCCCTAAATAATGGTTTCAAAAGTTATGGACTCGTTCTCAAAATATAAACGTAAAAGTTATGGACCGGTTAAAGAAAAGAACGTAACTACACAGTGATGGTGCACATGTGTCCTCCGATGCGGTGGATGTTCCACCATTAGCTGTCAACTCTCCGTCGGACAACTCCATCCCACCAGCCCCCTTTGCGCACGCCAACCCATGTGCTCTCTCCATCCGGACAAAAAATTACCCTAGGCCCCTGCTCCCCAGCAAAAATGGGTGAAAACCACCCCCTCCCCCCACTTGGTGTTGCCCCCCTTTATCTCTTCTTCCACCTCTCCTCGCCACACCCCGATCGCCCATCAACGAGAAGAGCGCATGGAAGAAATCAGCGAGATCTGCCTCATACACCACCCAGATCTACACAAAAAAACAAAAACAATGCCAAAAAATGATGGATCTACTTGGAGGTGGGTTGGCAACCTCATAGGGATAAAAAGGTGATTCCACGCCCCCATGAAAACCGTCTCCCTAATGAAAAACACATAAATCTGGTAAGCACACACAAAATATGATTCCAATTTTTCCATACACGAAATTAAAAGAGGGATCAAGAATTATGGTACGAACAAAACCAATAAACTACTGGTTCTTGCATACATAAAACCTCCTGCTGCTAGAAACCAACAAACTACTAGTTCTTGTCGATTGCTTTGTACAATTCTCTCACTTGCATCTGTTGGTGAATATGAACTTGTTGATTGTTGCCATCATCTCTTCCCTTTTGCGCTTTTCATCTGTTCAATAAAACGAAAATAATATCATTAACCTTTTACACCATTTTCAGGGTTTTTTAAGTGGCTAGTGTAAAATTGGTGTGGTAAAAATCATGGAGTCGCGTGATTCGGTTGTTAGTGCCTTGGCTGGTATGTAATTTCTAGGAAAATCTTTATCTTAACGTTGTATCCGTCTTGTTTTTTAGTTTGCTTGTCACATTTTTTTAACTAACACTACCTCAAACCTACTTGATAGAACCTAGTACAAACTAGATGTAAGTGGTTGCCGCATACATAAGAACCATACTTGCTAGAAAAAACTGCTAAGCTATATGTGAGTGGTTGCCACACATATAAGAATCTGCCGGAAACCTGCTAGGCTTAATGTGAGTAGTTGCCACATATATAATACCTTGGTTTTTAAAAACCTACTAACTAAATATGATTAGTTGCCACATATATAATAATCTGCTTACCAAAAACCTAAAAATAAACTAAATTTGAATAGTTGCCACATATATACACAAAAATTGTAAGTAGATTACCACAAAAATAAGAACCTGCTTACCAGATCCTACTAGCTAGTTGTCGCATGTAAAAAAGTGACTAGTTGCCACATAAAGGTGTATGGTAAAAAGCTGCTCCACTTCTAGTTCCCTTTTTGTTTGCTGGTTAGTTGTTGCATTTTAGTTTTAGCGAACTTGCCTATGGAAAAAAGAAAATTATTGTTAACCTTCCCCCTATGCATTTATACACAAAAAATATATTTCTTTGGTTTTTTTTGTTACTCTAAGGGCAACTCCAATGCGCAGACGCCTATACCTGGATAGGAGTGCGGACAACATAGAGAAATACAAGGTGGCGAAGAAAACAGCGAAGCGAACTGTGAGCGAAGCTAGGGCGGGCGTATGAGGGCCTCTACCAGCGTTTAAACATGAAGGAAGGCGAAAGGGACATCTATAAGATGGCCAAGATCCGAGAGAGGAAGACTATAAGGCCCAATATGCGGTACTGTTCCAGATCTAGATGTTTCCATCCAGATCCGGGGACGAAGCACATATCGGTCCCACCGCGACATATGACACTGCCATATGCCCCGGATTTCCAACATGATATCACAACATTATAGCTACATGGATACAACATCTCATACAATCGACATACAATTGCCTTAATATAATACATCAGCGGAAGATACATGTCTGAGTACAGACTACAATCAAATGCCTAGTGGCAAAGGTAAAACACACCATTCCCGTAACCACACGGGTCCAGGCTCTCCGCCAGGATCCGCCTAACTAGTCGTCGTCGAGTGACGGGGATCAACCCCGGCAAATCTCATGGTCAGGGACCCTGGGTTAGTCATAGAGATAGGCACAGGTTGGACGATACTCGTCGGCTAACAGGAGAAGCACTTCCTGCTCGATATTATTACGTGAGGGGGCGATTACAGTGGAGGCCAAGGCGAGTTCTCGCAAGGTTAGGATGAGTAGATGCGTATTGAGTTGATCTAGACGTCTCCCCTCCTAGCCTTTATATACTAGGCTAGGTCTCGGGGAGTCCGTGCTAGGTTATAGAGGTAGTTTCCTAGTTATAGTCTTGCCTTGTGCGCCAAGCTGCACCTTCCATGTTAGTCGCGGACTCCTACGTCAGTGCTTGGTTGGGCCAATCGTGGGCTTGTCCTATCTTCCTAGCAGGCCTTCTGTCTTTACACGCACCAGGTAGCCTTCCATGCAGGAGTCGTGGGGTCACCCCCTCGTCAGTAGCCCCCGAGTGCTTGGGGGACTCGAAGAGTTGCCTAGGGACTCGAATTCATCTGCGCTTTATTTGCTTGTAAGCGTGGCATCGCCACGGGTCGCTGGCAGTTTTGAGCCATGACAATATCTGTTTCGAGGGATTGCTAAGCTGAAATGGCCCAAGGAGTCGACTGGTCGAGCCTTGGTGAATTGTGCTAGTGACAAATACCACAGTAGCCCAATCAAGCCCACGTCCCTCGACGCAAACTTGGAACACTGGTGTCAAGAAAAGTCATGCCGCTGCAGGTCTTATAGGATCCGTTGATGCCAGTCTAAGCACATAGCCTGAGCGCGTCCGCTTGGCTCTTTCTATCAAGCGAGCGCATGGAAAAGGTCGGGAGTGAAATCGCTCTTCGGCAAGTCCCGGCCCGGCCGTTCTGCGCAGCGGGGTCTTACCTACATGCTAAGCTTGCGTGGCATATCGGTACAGTGTGTCGTAGTCCAGGCATATGTAACACCCTCAGTTCCAGTACAGTAATCACTACAGTGATTCCACTGTTAGTGATCATTACTGTTGATGTTCAAACCTTGAACACCTTTAATCACAGCTCATTGAAATTCCAACCCTGATAAAATTTTCAAATAAGTGTGGATTGTAAATCTTGCTCCAAAATTGTGGATGCCAGTCAATCAACATGATCATGGTTAAACCCAGTCACCCTTAGTCATTAGAATAATCACAAGTCTAGGTTGATTGTGAAACCAATCTTGTGCTGTCATCAAAAATTGTTTTGTAGGTTAATATAAAAATGAAATCTTAGTGAACCAAAATAATGGAATCTATTTATAAAATGCCTAGCAATCATTAAGCCATGTTACTATGTTCTGGTTATTTTAATTAAAATGATTTATTAATATTAAGGAATAAAACCAGAAGCTTAGGGTTTATTAAATTACCATGGAATTATAATAAACAAGTGGAAAATAAAGTTGATCCAAAATTATGAAACCATTTTTATAAAATGCCTAAAAGTCAGTAGGCTTTATTAAAAGTGGAATGGGATTTTATTACCATGTTTAAAAATGCTAAACAAATAAAAACAGCAGCAAAACAATGCCATTTAATACCTTTTTAAATAAAACAAAATACAAATGAATTTATAAATGCCCCAAACTTTTTGTAGCACTGATATGGAGCATAAAACTAATTATGGAACCTATTACATATTTTACAAAAATACAAAAGTATTTAGAATAAATTAAAGCAGAAAAGAAAGAAAAGAAAATAACAAAAAAATGGAAAACCTAATCTAACGCCTGTGGGCGCAGGCCCACCCCCTTTCTTTACTCTCTCTTCCACCTGCTCCCTCCCCTGTTTCCCCCCCACCGCTGCAGCCGACGTTGGAGCCCAGGAGCAGGAGTACCCCGGAGGCGCCTACTACGACGTCGAGTTCCCCGTTGACCAGAAGTAGTTCGATGGATCCCAGGCAGGAGGCCTCGCCTTTTCGTTCTGTATCTCTGATGTGGTTTGTGCTAGCCTTCTTAAGGCAAAACTTGACTAACTATGTCTGTACTCAGATATTATGGCTTGTATGACTTATATATATTCGGGTCCGCGTGACCCCCTCTATTGTAATATATTTGTTTATCCTTTTGTGTTTAGTGTTGTGCTGTGATATTATCACCGTGGCACCCTAATCTCAGTCGTGTACCCTGTGTGTATGATTACTGTACACGGTCTGATTTTGGGGGCGTCACAAGTTGGTATCAGAGCCGACTTCCTGTAGGAAGCCCCTAACCACTCTTTGGTCGAAGTCGAGTCTAGTATTTGCAAAACTACTTGCTAACTTAATGTTTGGCTTACGGGCCCACATCGATGTCACTACGTGTGATATCTATGGTATTAGGATCTTTTTCTTCGTACCTATGCTCTGGGACTCTGCTCTCTTATCCTTGCTGGTAAGTTTTATTAACCCTAACTTTAGGTTCTCGTACCTCCTTCCTTCCGGAGAGCACTGCATTCCCGATGATCGCCTGATTCACCTGAAGATTCCGAAGGTTACTCTCCGATGAATTCCCGAGATCCTACGTGTTCATCGCCTTTGCAATCCCATGCCATCGATAAGTCCATGTGGATAATTGCATCCACCTCCCGATCTGGAAATCACAATTTCCTTGTACTTAAGCATCAAGTTATTCCGGTGCTTCTGTCACCCGATGCCTTCGCGTCCTTTCCCCTTCTGGTTGAGTGCCGATACTCACATCAGATTCTTTGCGAACCACCCGACCTTTGGTGGATTATTATCCAAATAATCTTACATGGCTTCTTCCATGTGTCAATTGGATTCATCGTGTGAAATACCCTCCATGCCCCTCGATGATTTGCGTTATCGTCGACAACCTCCCTTGTCTCCGTGCCAGTACAACTTGGTCGTGTATATCGTGCTCTGCTTTCCCTTGGGAAAGATATACACCTGATACTTGTGTATCATCACATTTTCCTTTCCATTGGTCTGTTTAACCTTTCTTGTAATATATCTTATCTAAGTAGTGAAATTCACCTGCTTATGAGAACACCTTGGGGTATAACCTCGTCAGTAATCCCTTGTTACGATTGTTGATGACTTTTCGGTGACCACCGATGGACGAGAACTTTGCCAATTGGTCCGCCTCGTCTTAACGAGCAGGAAAATGGTTCTCTTCGTCCCTCGCCCTTGGCACTGATGTTGTTGCCGACATAGTTAACAAGTTGTTCTCCGTCATACCTTCCAACTTGATCGCATTGAATGTCACCACCCTGGTTCTATGTGGGCCCATACCCACAGTTCCACAGGACCGAAACCTGACTCTTGTCCTCTACCTCGTGATATTCCGTCCGATATCAGACTCAGTGCTTGTGTTTGATGATCGGGGCCCTTTTCCCATCTTCCGTCCTCGGCATCGAATACGTGCCCAACCGCTTGAAACTTCTCACGATGTACTTCCCTGATGTTAAACTCGGAAGGACTTTGTACCCCATAACCTTGAGCAACCCCATTTGATTAACCCTGAATCGATCCTACCCCCTTAAACCTTACCTCTTACCCTGTTCGTAAGTGCGATGAAGCCCCCGACGAAAGGATGAAACCCCATCGAGAAGCACCGATACAGTCCAGTGAAGGCCTCAACGTGAAGGATTAATTTCTTCGAGTAGGACAACAAGAACCAAGAAGATTTGTTTGAACGCGATACCGAAACTCTACCCCTTACACTACTTTTAATTCTCGGGACGAGAATTCTTTGTAGTGGTGGAGATTTGTAACACCCTCAGTTCCAGTACAGTAATCACTACAGTGATTCCACTGTTAGTGATCATTACTGTTGATGTTCAAACCTTGAACACCTTTAATCACAGCTCATTGAAATTCCAACCCTGATAAAATTTTCAAATAAGTGTGGATTGTAAATCTTGCTCCAAAATTGTGGATGCCAGTCAATCAACATGATCATGGTTAAACCCAGTCACCCTTAGTCATTAGAATAATCACAAGTCTAGGTTGATTGTGAAACCAATCTTGTGCTGTCATCAAAAATTGTTTTGTAGGTTAATATAAAAATGAAATCTTAGTGAACCAAAATAATGGAATCTATTTATAAAATGCCTAGCAATCATTAAGCCATGTTACTATGTTCTGGTTATTTTAATTAAAATGATTTATTAATATTAAGGAATAAAACCAGAAGCTTAGGGTTTATTAAATTACCATGGAATTATAATAAACAAGTGGAAAATAAAGTTGATCCAAAATTATGAAACCATTTTTATAAAATGCCTAAAAGTCAGTAGGCTTTATTAAAAGTGGAATGGGATTTTATTACCATGTTTAAAAATGCTAAAGAAATAAAAACAGCAGCAAAACAATGCCATTTAATACCTTTTTAAATAAAACAAAATACAAATGAATTTATAAATGCCCCAAACTTTTTGTAGCACTGATATGGAGCATAAAACTAATTATGGAACCTATTACATATTTTACAAAAATACAAAAGTATTTAGAATAAATTAAAGCAGAAAAGAAAGAAAAGAAAATAACAAAAAAATGGAAAACCTAATCTAACGCCTGTGGGCGCAGGCCCACCCCCTTTCTTTACTCTCTCTTCCACCTGCTCCCTCCCCTGTTTCCCCCCCACTCCCCTCGCACGACGCCATGGCCAGGCCACTGTGGCCATGCCGACCCCCTCCACCTGCCCCCCTGCTCCCCCTACCTGCCCCCCCATCTCCTATGATAAGGCCGAAGGCCCCTTCCCTCCCCTACCTCTCTCCCTCCCTATACTCTCCCTGCCCGGGCGCCGAGCAACCGCCGACGCCATGGCCACGGGCCGAAGAACCCCTGGGGCCATCTTCCACCCCAGGCTGCACCGACGTGTCAAGAGCCTCCCCCGCCCTCGACTCCTCCACCCCCTGTGCGGAATCGCGCCCGGGAGGCCCCTGGACGTCGCCCTCTTCACCTCTTCACCGCCACGGCCACCGGCGACCGCCGCCCTGATTCGCGCTACCCCGAGCATCCCCGGCCTCCTCGAGCCCCCCATCTGCACCACCGTGAGCTACTCCCCCGATTCCCCTCCTTTTCCCGTTCGGTTGGTCGTCGTAGCCCCACCCCGTTGGTCGCCGGAGTGGTTGCCCGCCATGGACATAGGTGCGCCTTGGCTGAGCTCTGCCTCGCGCTCGGCCACGCCAGGGCTCCTCTGCTCGCGCCCCACGTACCTCCTTGGACACACACCCCCGCGCCCCCTCACCATGCCCCCTAGACGGGTTGGCCTCGCAGCCAGGCGCCCCTCGCCGCCGGCGAGCCCGTGCGGCTCGGCCGTGGGCACAACCCCCCCATTGCTAATAAACAGAAAGTTAACCCCCCCTAAGTCTCTGCCTGTTGGGCCCCTGTGCCCTAATTGCTGGCAAATAAAAATTGTTGGTAAATAGCCATGTGACAATGACAGTGGGGTCCCTTCCCTATTAAAATTAATATGGATAAGATAAATACCTCTGTGACTATGACAGGTTGGCCCCACTGTCAAGTTTAATTAAACAGAGGAATTTGGATGAGTAATAGTCAATGACAGTGGGCCCCCACTGGTTAACTAGATTAAATAAATTGAATTATTAAAATGTGTGTATGACATGTGGGTCCAGGGTAATTTTCCAATTTAATTAAATGTTTTATAAATAACAGAGGCTGACATGTGGGTCCCACATGTCAGCACTGTTCTGGATAATGTTATGGATAATGTTTTGGATAATGTTTAATAAATAATGAAAAGAAATCCAGGAAATCATTAAAAATTGATTTAAACTTTGAAATTCAATAACTTTTAAACCGTAACTCGGATTCAAAAACTCTATACATGAAAATTGATCAGAAAAATATAACGAATACGGATACGCTATCTGTATGTCTACCACCCCCCTCTAATGTACCGGACATCGACATTTCCCTCTTCGGGCCGTCTGTCGATGATTCCCGGTACCGATAAAAATTGCCCGGATGTAAAAATTTTGTATACGAAAGTTACTCAGAACGAATCAACAATTACGAATACGTTACTCATACTCCCACCACACCCCTCTAACATGCCGAACATCGAACCGTCCCCCTCCGGACCGGCTGTCCGATAAATTGTCCGGTACTGCTAAAGTACCCGGATGAATTTATTCTGAACACGAATGTTGTTCGGAATAGATCAACTAACCCGGATACACCACCCACACGTGTGTCGGATGTCCACGACACCTCCGGCTTGATCCTTCCCCCTCCGGACACCTTGTCCGATAATCACCCAGAGCTGGTAGTTCATCCTCAAATGAATTTCCGCTTCGAGCAACGTGCATCGTACTGCGTTAGAACCCCGTTTACAATTCATCTGTTATGTCTTGCATTTGTATTGCTATTATTGTTGTGTATTTATTGTTTCTTCCCCCCCCCTTAATCTCCGGTAGACCCCGCTGCTGCCGTCGACTACACCGATGCTGAGTACGACTACTTCGTCGACGACCGTACCGCTACTGTCGAGCTACCAGGCAAGTAGAGCCATTCTCTTCCCCAGATATCGCCTATCTTTCCGTACATTTCTTGCACTAGGCATTGTTACTGCTGCTGCTACGATTACAATCCTATTCAATTGCATAGCCTGTTTTTGTCGCCCCTTGATGTACCTTCCTTTATCCTATGCTGCCTATTATTACTTATGCATTATTCAGCAGTGAGCCCTGCGCATTGTTAGCTAGGTTTAGAAGAGAGGGTCGTGATCACTTTGGGAGTGATCGCGGAAATGATATATTACAACTGCAACAGGTACGGATCAATGCAGACGCCCTAGGGAACCTACAACGGCGAGACTCTGCCGAGTCGCTTCGAGTTTGGCTTACGAGTGGAATGGACTCGTATTTCACTCTCGTCGGCTCAGTAGCGTAGCATCACCGGGATGATACGAGGTTTACCTCTTTAGTTCATTCCGCTGATGCCTCAGTCGAGCCAGCTCAAGTGTACCCTCGAGGGTGATTCCTCCTGGTTTCACTTAATGGTAGGAACTCGAACCAACTGGTGTCCTTAAAGATAAGAAGTCGGGCGACCCAACGGTGCTCGCGAGTGGTATTGCGACGGGACGACAGGGAGGGTACGACCAGTGTACCGGTGTGCTTGGCCCCTGATCGTTGGCCGCGAGAGTTACCAAACTACGAAAGTCGAGCTCCTCCCGGAGCACACGCGAGACAAGGTAAGGAGACGGTTCACCTTGTTGGTAACCGCAGTGACTTGGTGGGACGACAGGGCAGGCACCGATGTACTGGTGGTCCTGGCTGCTGTCGTTGTCCGCGGGTCGGTTAAGTCGAGGCAACGATAACGGTTGTCACGCAGGTTAATTAAAATGCTAAATGGTTCAGTGAATGTCTTGAGTTGGCTATATGCCATGTACGCACTACCTACCCGTGGGAATTACGAGTTATGGGCTCCTCTGCTTCGTAGTGTCGTCCAAGGACTCTTCAGATGTCAGCAGTACCGCGGCCTGCGCCGGGAAGTGGTGTTGTCTTATTTGCTCGCGCGGTGGTGTCTTATTTGGATTTGCTTTAACTTCACCGGCCAGCCTCGCACCGTGCAGGAGTACGTCGGGGTTAGGGTCCAAAGCCCCGCGTACATAGGATATAGTCCGGCGGATGACCTCTCTGTTGAGTTTGAAAGATGGGCTATGAAGTGTCGGATAGCCTCGGTGGAGCGTTCCCTAACAAGGTTCCCGCCACCCTGGAGATCCGTGCGTGTAGCGTAACACAAGTGCACCCCTGCAGGGAAGATTAATCTATCGATAGCCGTGTCCACGGTAACAGGACGCTTTATGCTGAAGCTGGATCTTACCACTAGAAACTATTAATATTAAACTGTATGGTTCCGGGTTTTCTTCCTCGCGGGGATGTCGAGGAGGTGAACTCGGAGGCATTGTTAATTATTACAACTTATTATTATTCAATGTTGCAGCAACTTCTGCTTCATTGTTACTTTATGCTTTATATAAACTGTTGGCTGATTCTTACCTCATGCTGCAAGACATCATCGGAAGATGCTAGTCTTCGATAGGCCTAGCTTCTTACCCTTGCTCTGGATTTCTGTCTTTCAGTCCACTATATACAGCCTCTTCATTCCGTTGATACAATGCATAATGCTTAGTAGCGGACGTAAGACTCGCGGGTATACTAGATACTCACCTGCTTTATTTCCTTTACTGTTTTGCCTGATCGGCCGCTGCAGCCGACGTTGGAGCCCAGGAGCAGGAGTACCCCGGAGGCGCCTACTACGACGTCGAGTTCCCCGTTGACCAGGAGTAGTTCGATGGATCCCAGGCAGGAGGCCTCGCCTTTTCGTTCTGTATCTCTGATGTGGTTTGTGCTAGCCTTCTTAAGGCAAAACTTGACTAACTATGTCTGTACTCAGATATTATGGCTTGTATGACTTATATATATTCGGGTCCGCGTGACCCCCTCTATTGTAATATATTTGTTTATCCTTTTGTGTTTAGTGTTGTGCTGTGATATTATCACCGTGGCACCCTAATCTCAGTCGTGTACCCTGTGTGTATGATTACTGTACACAGTCTAATTTTGGGGCGTCACAGCATACTTGTTTTTGTAGAGGCACGAAGCCCGATTAGTGATGCACCCACTTTGAATAAACAATCAAGTGAGCTGTTTTAGTCGTCACTCGCAGAGCTTGTAGTGAACTCAGGCGAGGAAAATAAGATAGCACCCACTCGGAATGTTGTCGAGTGCGCGAGTAAGTCATGTTTGCTGAATTGCTGAGTCTTTTTCGCGAGTAGTCACTCGAATGCTTTTCTGCTTTTGGGGTGAGGGAGCACCCGAACTCTGAAAGTATGTTGTTTCTGCTGGTGCGAGTGCTCACTCGAGCACATCTTTGCCTTCTGGGTGAGGGAGCACCCGAACTCGAATAAAGGTACTCCCAATGGGAGTTAAAAGATTTTTTGAAATATCATGAAAAAAACTTGTAGAGGGCTGGATGCTGACCGAAGATGCTTGCTTGAGACGCGTTGCTGAGGTGTGACATTTGCTGGTTTGCCTGACATGTTGGGTCTCCGTGAAGTGACTTGACATCTGTTGCCTGAAAATTTCGCACTTCGTGATGATGGCCCTCGTTTTTCGCGCAGTGGGCGGTATGGTTAGTGCTTCGGTTGAGTTTTCCATATTTCTCGGCTATCGTGGGATCGTGCCACGTCTGCTGGATTCCAAGATGAGCGGTGACGATTTGCTTGCTCCGGTTACTGGTTAAATACCGGGGGGTCTGGTGTGTTTAGGTTTTCACCCAGCCATTGACTTCTCCTGTCTTTCTTTCTTCTTCCTCCATTGTTCCCTGCCTCCCGCCTGTCCTTTCGTGCGGCTTGCTAGTGAGGATCCATGTCCAAGCGTCCCCGTAGTGCAGCACAGGAGTCTGCGAGGATGACCGGCAGATGGGAGCGCTCTTCTTTTGGAGCCGCAGATCTAGATGAGTTGGCGGCCGACGGCGTGGTGGCGTATGATGCCGCCAGGATTCCTGGGGATGAGGAAATTCCTGCGCTCCGTCCCAATGAGCGGGTATGCTTTCAGAGTTTCTTCCCCCATGGTTTTGCACTTCCCATTCATCCTTTCCTCCGAGGATTGCTTTGCGCTTATCAGTTGCAATTGCATGATTTGACCCCCAATGGGATTCTGCACATTGCCTGTTTTATTACGCTCTGTTAGGGTTTTTGGGGGATCTATCCCCATTGGGGCCTCTGGAAGCGTCTCTACAATGTGAAGAGGACGAATTCTGAATATGCCATTGGGGGCGTGGGTATTTCTATTAAGGAGAAATTTGCCTACTTTGATCTGGAAAAGCTGGACTCCGTCTTTTCATGGCGGAGGAGTTGGTTTTATCTGAAGGATCAGTGCGTTGAGGGTCAGCGGTTTGGTCTGCCCTCTTTTGATCCTGCTGCGCGGGCGGTGAAGCGATCTTCATGGGCGCATCCTTTGTCTGCTCACGAGTCGTCTCTCGTGGAACCGTTTGTGCAGAGGATTGCTGTTTTGAAGGATGAATTGATTGGTGGCCAGCTTATCTTTGTTTTTGTCAAGAGACATGTGCAGCCGCTTCAGCATCGGGTGCGTCCCATGTGGCAATACACTGGGCCTGATGACTCTACTAGGTGTTCACCCGAGGAGTTTTCCGATGACGATCTCTTGGCCCGGGTTCAACAAGTCACAAAGTGCACGAGCATTGGGGAGCAGAGTCTTGTTCGTCCTTACTCAACTGACTTGCCTCTTCCTCAGGTACTTTTTTTTGTTGTTGGCTCGTTTTTGTCGACTGCTGATGTTGGTTTGATCTGTAGGATCACGTTCCTTTGTTGAACAATCCACCGCAGCCTGAAGATGTGGATATACTTCATGAACCTGGTGAGGTTGATGCCGATCCTTTGCCTGCGAGTGACGGGGGTGCTTCTGGCGCTTCGGGTGTTGTTGCTGTCGAGTCCACTGGTGTCCCACCGCCAGGTGCGGATGATTCTGGGGATTCAAGTCCTCTTCGCGTAAAACGCACTCGCCCTGCGAGTGGTCGTGATGCGGCGGGTGATGGTGATGAGTTGCCAGCGGTCGTGCGGCCTGCTGTGCCGTGTCCTCCTCCCGCTGCATCGAGGAAGCGCAGGTTCAGGATGTTACTGCGTCCAGGCGCTGCGCCTATTGAGTTAGTATACATTTCCACTTTGTCGTCTGTGGTTTTTCGTTGTGTTGGTTGGCTGGCATTTTGAAGATAAGTCATTTTACAGGACCGCTCCTGCTCCGGCTACTTCCTCTGCGAGTGCTGGTGCTGTTGCCGCTCCTTTTGCCGATTCTGGTGTGGCGTCTGATCGGCTGGCTGGTTCCGCTACTCCTGCGTCTTCGAGTGCTCGGACGGCTCCTATGACTGCAGGCGTAGAGGGAACTTCTGCGACTGCTCCGTCTGGGGATTCTGCTTCAGCTGCTCCTGAAGGGGACTTACCTCCGGATGTTAAACCGGTGATCCCTTAGGGGCACTTCTTAGAGAGGCGTGATCTCTCAGCTGAGGATAAAGTTAAGTTCTTTGATCGCATGGCAGAGCAGGTATGTGATTTCTTTGTCCTTCTGTGCTTTACTATAGTAGCCCCCGAGGCTGCAAGCAATCATTTGTGATTGGTTGTAGTCTATGATTTTTCCTTTTCCTACGCTGTTGTCTTGATGGATTTTCCTGAATGCAGCCTCTATTCTGGGTATGCGAGCGCGTGCTGACTGAAACTGATCGGTGGCGACGTGCTCATGACTCGGTCCAGGGGAGCTTGACTGCTATGAGACGTGAGATCCTTGTACTTGGCTCTTGCTTCTTTGCTGGTTGGTGTTGACTGACTGATGTTTTGTTCCGTAGGTCGTAAGAAAGGTGCTGACAAGCGGGCGGAGGCTGGAAAGAAGGAACTTGCTGAGCTTCAGGCTGCACTGGAGTCCAAGGAAAAGGAGCTACAGGCGCATCTTGGAGAGCTCGAGCGGTTGCGGCGGGTGGAGGAGCACTTTCTCCAGGTCGAGACAGCTGAGTGCAAGTGCCTGCAGGATTTGGCGGGCTCTCTGACTGGTGAGTGGATTCCTCCTGTCGTCCGTTTGCTGGGGCTGGTTTTGGTTCTGCAGCTACTGGAGTTTTGATCCTTTTTTCTTTTTCCAGCTTCTGCGGGTATTGGGGCGGTGGAGGTTGCTGCTGCAGGTTCGGGTGTTCTCCGTGGCTCTGTAGATGCTGTCTCAGGCGCTACTGTAGCTGTTGGGGATGTCTGTGCTCGGGCTTCGACTCTCCTGAGGCTTCTCCATGAACATGTGTTCCCAGATGCGGCGGAGCGTCCTGAGGGTCTTGATTCTCTGGTAGCTGCCTTCGGTCCGGATGGTGATCAACTGGAGGGCTTGGTTCGTGAGAACGTGGTGAGTGGGCTTTCCACGTCTATTGTTGTTTTTTTGGGCCATGGTCTCCCTATTGAGGACTCCATGGTGAATGGTGTGCCTGATTATAAGGACGAGCAGAGTGCTCGGGCCACTCGGCTGGCCCGCCAGCTGCAACTGGTCGTAGAGGCGAACAATTCCGCAGCCAAGGAGTAGGCTGACCCTGTTTTTGTTTTTGAGAACTTTCGGTTGTAATGTGCCTCCTGCGGGACAGCGGATCTAATTCATGGACCTGCTTTGTTTTCTTGTGCTGCTTGTTGCCTTGTTTATTTTGACTTGTTTCTCTTTGCGGTAGGCCATCCCGGTCGTTTCTCGGGCTTGGAATTTGCTGAAGGAGGATGCTCGCGAAGGTGCTTACGAGTCCATTTGTTTGAGGCCGGAATAATCCGAACGTGAGATCGTTCGACTGAAAGGTGCTCTTGCGGTCCATCGCTCAAAACGCGAGCGTGCTGAGGCTGTCTTGGATGGCTTGGTGGCTTGGATGGTGAAGCTGTCAGACCTTCTGAAGGGTGAGTTTTCTCTTTTCTTTGACCGCTCGACTGCGCGGGTTCTTTGTGCTTTGTGGCTGACCTTTGTTCTTCACTGCGAAGTGCTTGCTGGGTGTTCTCGCGAGGAATAGGAGGCAGTACAGTCTGAGTTGCTGCGGCTGGAGGACCCGGTTGTGCAGGCGAGCAATCCTTTCTGGATGGATAGGGCGCGTGCTCGGGTGTTTGCCGTTTTGCGGATGCGGGTGGAGAGGGTACCGCGGGCTCTTGAGTACTGCCGCGGTGTTTTTGGCAGGATTTTTGCTGAGTTTTACCCTTTGGATCCTGTCCCTTCATCTCTTGAGGTGCTTTGTCTGATGTTCTCCCAGCCTGCGGGTCTTCGGCGCGTAGTTAATCACCAGATTTATGCAGGTGCTCGCTGTGCTTTTGCCTTTGTCCATAGTCATTGGCCGGGGGTTGATATTATGTTGGCAGCTCGAGGTCCTCCAGGTGGTCGGGCTCAGCCGATGGACGACCATTACGCCGTGGCGGATGAGCCTGCAAGTGAAGTTGTGAAGTGGGTGGTCGAGGATAATGACCGTCGGCTGGGTGCTCTGTGTAAAGTAAAGTCAGAGCCTGGGGATTAGCCTTTGCTTGGCATTTCGTTCCTTTGCTGGGCAACGTTTGTTGTTGTTCTGTTTTACTTTTACTTTCTTCGTTTGCTGTAAATCAAACTTGCGTGCTATAGGTTTGTCTTGTCTGCTGAACTTTTGAGCAAGGGTTCCCTTCTCGCCGATCTTTAGAGTCGCGTATGCGAAGAACGCCTCGGGGGGTGGCTGCTTTGGCGAGCTCCCGAGTGCCAATTTTTTAGAGTCGCATTTGCGAAGAACACCTCAGGGGGTGGCTGCTTCGGCGAGCCCCCGAGTGCCAATTTTTTAGAGTCGCGTTTGCGAAGAACGCCTCGGGGGGTGGCTGCTTCGGCGAGCCCCCGAGTGCCAATTTTTTAGAGTCGCGTTTGGGAAGAACGCCTCGGGGGGTGGCTGCTTCGGCGAGCCCCCGAGTGCCAATTTTTTAGAGTCGCGTTTGCGAAGAACGCCTCGGGGGGTGGATGCTTCGGCGAGCCCCCGAGTGCCAATGAAATGAACTTTTTGGAAAAATATTTTCAATATTTCTCCTTTGTTTCTTACACGAGGGGGGGTGCTATTGCTTGAAAACAACCCCTTTATTTGGATCGATGGCTTAGTATCCCTAAGGACGATAGATTGCTGTGGCTCCCTTTTACTTCTATGGTAGAGCCTCTTCCTCTGATGTTTTGGCTCCGCTGGCTTGGTGTGCTCCGAAGGTTTCTGATATTTTGTGGAATTCTTTGTCGCAGCGGTCGGATCTGACGAAGCTGCCGCTGACTGTGATCACTCCTCGCGGGCCTAGCATTTTCATCTTGAGGTAGGCATAGTGTGGCACTGCCATGAAATGTGCGAAGGCTGGTCGTCCTAGGATAGCGTGGTATTGTGATTTCCAGTTGACCACTTCGAAGTCCAGTATCTCTTTGCGGAAGTTGCTCGTGCTGCCAAAAACTACCTCGAGGCTTATTTTTCCGAGGGGGTATACTGCTTTCCCTGGCACGATTCCATGAAACGTTGTGCCTGAAGTTTTCAGTGCTTAGTTTTGGATGAGCATTTCTTCCAGGGTTCTGGTGAATATGATGTTGATTCCGCTGCCGCCATCCATGAAGACGCGTGACATGTCGTAGTTTCTGATTCTTGCTTCGAGTACTAGTGCGGCGTGTCCTGGGTGCGGGATGGCTGGCGGGTGGTTTTCCCGGGATAAGGTGATTTCAGTCTCGTACCCGCGCAGGTATTCTGGGACATCGGGGTGCGAGGAGACTGCGAGGAAAACTTGTCTGGTGACCTGCTTCTGCTGCCTGTTTGATGGTCTTCCTTCTTGTATCATGTAGATCCAGCCGTGCGCTTCTGGGTATTTTTCTTCCTCGGGTGTCATGCTCCGTTCTTGGATTACTGCTACTTGCCTTGTTGGGATTGCAGGTGCTGGTGGTGCGTTGTGGGCGATGGTTCCGACCGCTACGCTTGCGAGAGGCTGTGCTATTGTTGTTGTAGATCGGCTTTCCTCTTCTGAGAGCTCGATGAATCTCCTGCAGTTCCTGAGGGTGTGCCCTGATCTGAGTTCTCCACGTTCGTTCCTGAACCCGTGTATTGTGCACGGTCCGTCGAGCTGTTCTTTAGCTGAACGATATGCTCGGGTGTCGTCTCGTGGCTGCCTTGTTCTCCAGTCCCGTTTTTGAATTTGGGGTGCTTCTTCTTGGTTGTCCCTGTGCTGTATTCTCCTGTCGTCGCGATGTCTGCCTTATCTGTCATCTGGGAAACCGGCCGCGACCATATCGGGTCCTCTATCGTCGTAGAAGTTGTGCCTCGGTCGTTTTCTTCTTCTGTCGAATCCTCTATCGCTGGTGTGGTAGTCGTAGTCGTATTCTGAGCGCGCTGTCTGGATCTCCGACTCGTTCCGTACGGAGTCCTCTCCATCTGCCCAGTTGTTGGCTTGCTCGAGCAGCCGTGCAAGTGTTCGTACTTTCATCTGCCCGAGCTGCTCCTTGAAGTCGATGCGTTGCAAGCCCCTTCTGAATGCGTCGATTGCGCTTTCTTCTGATATGTCCTCGGCTGAGTTTTTTAGTATGGTCCATCGCTGGATGTATGCCCGAAGGGATTCTCTGGATCCTTGTTTGCAGGCCCTCAGCTCCTCGAGTGATGCTGGCCGTTTGTAGGTGGACTTGAAGTTCTCGATGAAGGCGCTGCGGAACTGCCTCCAGGACTCGATTGATCCTCGTGGTAGGTTCTTCAGCCAGTGTCGTGCTGAGCTCTCGAGCATGAGTTGTATGTACTGCATTGCTGTGATATTGGTTCCTCGCTGGAATTTTACGGCCGTTAGGTAGTCGTCGAGCCATGCTTCTGGTTCTTCCAGCCCATCGTACTTGTGCGTCATGGAGTTTAGCTTGAAACCTTTCGACATTCTTGTTTTCCGTATGGACCGTGTGAAGCATAGTGCTCCTCATTGTTCTATGTTCTCGTCGGAAGCTTGCTCGTCTAAGTACTCTTCGCAGTCCACTCGCCTTCGTCTTCCACGGTTGACTTTGCTTTGTGTTATGTCGTCGCGTGCGTCTCGCCGATTGCTGTTGCGTCTATTGCTGTTGTCGTCGCTGTCGTGGTTTTTGTTTGTGTTTGGGCGCTTGCGCCAGTCGTCGCTGCTGTCGTCGTCGGGTGAACTGGGATCCCTGTCCGGGGTCTACTCGCGGGGAGTCTGTCTTGCGCCTGCTCTTTTGGGGGTTGAGATGGCGTCTGTCATTATTTTGAGTGCCATCGTCGTGTTGTGATCTAAGCTGCCTTTCTTTGCTTTCTGAGCATGAGATAGATACTCTTGGGCAGTGAAAAGTGCTTCGGCTGGTGTGAGTTGTTCTTCCTTGTCGTCGTCCTCTTCTAGTTTGAAGTCGTCATCTAGCTTGCGGGCCACCTTCCTCTTGTCTGTGCGTCTTAGGTTGCTGAATCTGTATCTTGCTCTGATGGGAGAGTCGTAGTCGGAGGAGTCGCTTCTGGGAGATGCCCTGCGGTTGTTTCTTGGGTCGGTGGTAGCTTTTCCTTGCTTCTCTAATTCTAAGCGTTGCTGTCTTGCTCTCTTCGTGGCGTCACTCGCCAGCTTGTTGTATGCTCTGAGCTCGTCTCGTGATGCGGTATTCGGGAGTAGTTTGCCGCGTTTCACTGCGTCCCTTATTCTGGCGATTGCTTCCTTGGACAGATAGATCTTTTCTACGTGATGGTCCTCTTTCGCCATGCGAGGGTCTGATGCTTGCTGCTTTCTGGATCGTTGCTCCTGCGATTGCTATGCTCCGCTCCTTTGGATATTTTCTTTGGTATGGTTCCTGGCTCTCCAAGTGTGACAGTGACCTAGCCAGCGTTGTTAGGATCGCTGTCTTTGCTATTCGAGCGGTTGTCCCGACGAGTGCTCGGGTCGTCATCTTGGTTTTTGTCATCTGTGGTTGGCTCGTGGATGTCTGCCATGAACACGTGAGACAGCGTCTTGACTGTCGTCTTTCTTGCGCACATGTTGCACTTCTTCCAAGGACCACTCGAGTAGTCGGGCTGGGAGTCGTGGATGACTCGCGGAGTCGTCACGTGGGAGGGTGCTTCTTCGACTGCTGATGTAGGATCTGCCGTCGCGGGTGCTCGAGCGCGATCCGTGAGACGGAGAACTCCCCAGTGGTTGATGTAGATTTGATATGCTCCAAAAATCAGGTTGACACCGGTGCGCAGGTCGGCGAAAGCCGGTCGAAAGGCCGGGAGGTGAGCCATGAAACCGAGGGATCCGAATAGATCGGAGTCTGCCCGAATCGTAGAGTCGATGAGTGCTGATGGAGTCGCTGCCTTGATGAGCGCCGATGGTGAGGCCGCCGAGATCGCGATTCCAACCTGCGAAGTTCCCACAGACGATGCCAATTGACGGGGATCAACCCCGGCAAATCCCATGGTCAGGGACCCTGGGTTAGTCATAGAGATAGGCACAGGTTGGACGATACTCGTCGGCTAACAGGAGAAGCACTTCATGCTCGATATTATTACCTGAGGGGGCGATTACAGTGGAGGCCAAGGCGAGTTCTCGCAAGGCTAGGATGAGTACATGCGTATTGAGTTAATCTGGACGTCTCCCCTCTTAGACTTTATATACTAGGCTAGGTCTCGAGGAGTCCGTGCTAGGTTACAAAGGTAGTTTCCTAGTTCTAGTCTTGCCTTGTGCGCCAAGCTGCACCTTCCATGTTAGTCGCGGACTTCTACGTCGGTGCTTGGTTGGGCCAATCGTGGGCTTGTCGTATCTTCCCAGCAGGCCTTCTGTCTTTACACGCACCAGGTAGCCTTCCATGCAGGAGTCGTGGGTTCACCCCCTCGTCATCGAGTCTCCGTGAAGGCGTCCAGAAGAAGGGTTGTCGAGCTCCTCTGAAGTCCAAGTTCATTTGCATAACATGCGTAAAAGAGAAAAGAAGGGGTGAGCTATATCAACAAGTCTTGTAACTAACTTCTCACGGTAAGATGGGGGTAGTTGTGAGGTTGCAACCGCACTAGCAATATATGAGTGGCTAACGTTCTATTCAGAGTAAGATGAGAAGCGAAGCATTCGATGAGGAATCGCCTCCAACAAGTCTGCTATCAGCTACTTACGCAAACATAACACCTATCTTATCCTTGTCCTCCCCTTCATCACCCGATGAAGAAGAAGAAGTCAAGGCACACACACGTTGATCAAGTTATTAAGATTATCTCAGTTGTAGTTGTCCATGAACAAGGAGTAGGTCTCAAGTCGTCCATAACCATGGACACGGGTTCTTGAAAATATTTAACCCTATAGGGGTGTACCAACTACCCATTACAAGGCTCCGCACGCACGCCAAGCTCTCTCAGTCGGGCCCGTTAAAGACGCTCATTGAAGAGTTGTCCCGAGATATCCGTACGTCATAATACCTCTAACTAAAAACAAACAAATCTGGGTGGCCCCCGGTGAGTCGACATCGAACTCAAAAGTCGTTCGCGCTCTCGAATTGGCCTCTACCGTCTGGACGAGGTCGGGTTAGCTACCCAAACCATGTGAGCAGCCCCCTAGCTCCCTGGGGTGGACCAACAAGAGAAACTATGTCTCTGATGGCCCAAGTTATTTTAAAGGATATCTGCTAGGAGCGACCCGACAGACATATATGCATGATTTTCAAATGGTAAATCAGCTTGGGCCACCACTAGAAATATTTGAAGTTAGGTAGGTAAGAAGAGGGGACCCCATAGCATCCCACACGTGGTTAGGCACGCTCTTCAAGAGACAAAATACCCGGAATTCGGGTCCTAGGTGACTCGAATGGAACAAAGCGTCGGGGCGGGATAGCCTAGACCTTCCATCCTTCATCGAGTATAGTCAACATTATAATAATCATACCATCCATAATAATATAATAATGTGACAGCCCAATCCAAGGAGTAACAGGATAATAGTTGATAGCATCGTAAGGATGCATACTAAGAAGTGGTTAAGCAAGCAAGATACATGTCCAAACAATGGTTTGCTAGGATGTGAAGGACATGGCTGTTTGGGTTTTAATATGAAGGCTTAAATGTAAGGTGGTAGGATCAAGCAATCATTCTATCCTGTACCTAGGCATAAGTGAGCTGAAAGTTATAAGCACGATATATGCTCCCCCTTACCTGATGAGAAGACGATGTCGAAGGTGTAGTCGACCGCAAGCTCGCATCGTCTCCGAGAGTAACCGCGGAAGCACACAAGAAGGAAACACTGGAAAAGGCAATCGACGAGCAAACATATATTACTACTAAGCAATCACGAGCAGGCAACAACAAGTAGCAACACGAGACAACACACTACGATACGGGTCTACCGTCGAGAGCGGTTACTAACAGGTTAAGTGGAGTACTCGTCCCACACAACGATACCGCACATTTAGAATGGTTCAAGTTGTTTAGCTACACAACATGAGAAAAGGTTGTTAACATGCCATCTCACTCAAGCATGGCATGCCACACAATCATGGCAAGAGGTGAAGCATAAATAAACTATCTAATCTAGTCACTTTAAGTGGGGGGTAAAACCTATACACGACAACTATTACGGACCCCACGATAATTATAGCATTTTATACTTTTCTGCTCCTAAACATATTTTATATTTGTTATCAACAGCAAACAATAGCACAATCACAATCTACACGAAAATCTAGTCAAGTTACATGTAAGGAACATTTTTATCGGAGCAACGGTTAGAAAGTTACGGCCTATTACATTTATGGTGGCAAGCAGTGTAAATAGCAGGTAAACAACATGTAGACAAGTGCAAACATGGCAAAGGAGCATATTTTATTAATCTACACGTAAAATGGAGCAACTTTCATGTAGAAAGTGTCTCCAGCGGACTAACGGTTGAAAAGATACAACCAACGCCAAAATATAACATTATTCTGCCATTTCTTAATATACAGAAAATATTTATATACGTCTCTGGGCTGAAATTGCACTAACGCGCCTCACAGATCAAGCGCGAGATAATTAAAAGTCGCCCAGGGTGCTACACTATACACGGGCCAACCCAACTCAAGGAGAAAAAAAAGGAAAAGAAAGGGGGGCTCACCATGGGCCGAGGCCCAGCTCGCAGGGGGCGGAGGATAGCGCGCTGCGCTCCAAGCGAAGGGGAGCACCGCGGGCCGGTGGGGAGTTGGGCTGCCTGGGGGCGTGGCCCACATGCACGACATCCCAGCCGCCGCGTGACTGGAGGCCGACGTCGTCCCCATCGCAACGACCGACGGGACCTGGTGGCGCGGCTGCGTCTGCCCATCGCCGGAGCACATCGGAGGAAGGGGAGGACCGGAGGAGGGGGGTCGCAGGTGATACATCCCAAACATATCTATAATTTCTGCTTGCTCCATGCATGTTTTGTGTGATATTGCTTTTGATCATATTTGGACTAACTTATTAACTCAGTGCACTACAGTGCCAGTTCCTGTTTTCTGTTGTTTTTCTATTTCAGGTTCCCCCCATATTAAAAGTGCTCCAAAAATTCGGAAAAAATCAGATAAAAAATCAGTGCAACGGAAGTTTTTGGAGTCCCGAAGGAGGGCCAGAGGGGACCCACCAGGGCCCCAGGCGGCCAGCTGGCGCGACCTAGGGCTTGGCCGCGCCAGGGGGCGCCTAAACCCCTGGTGCCCCCTGGCTGCCCCCCTTCGCCTATATATTCTCCGTGACGCGAACCTTCGAAGACAGAACCCTTTTTCACGATCTCGCCTCTGTTCCTCCGCCGCCGCGCTTCCAAGATCGGAAGCGCCAGCAGACCTCTTCTCGGTACCCTGCCAGAGGGAGGATTGACCTCCGGGAGCCTCCCCTCCACCATGGACGTTCCCCGGATGATCCGTGAGTAGTCTACCTTGGACCATGGGCCCGTGATTAGTAGCTATGTGATGTTCCCCTCCCCTCTTTGTTCTTCATGGTTTAGACCTCGCGAGATGCCCTACATGATCGAGGCACATATGTAATTTTCTGTTGTTGCTATGCTTAGTTTGCTGGGATCTGCTGGATTATGAGACTATGTTCAGTTTGTGATTGAGTAATATATTTGGTTCTTATCTTTTATATTTTTGTTCCTAAGTAATTCTTGCATGTTATCCGTTGTTGTTTATTGCTTTGGCCAAGTTGTAGGTAGTGACTCCAAGAGGGAACGTTATGCTCGATTGTGAGTTCATGCCCCCTGATGACACGCTTGAGTGACAGAAACATTAGTCTAGGGGATGTGTTGTTGCCACAAGGGGGGAAAACAACGGTGCTTGTAACTGCGGTTGCAAGGACTGTTTACTTTAGGCAAAGTGCTTTTTAATGCAGTTGTCTGTTGCTTTGGGTTTACACTTTGGGTGGGGCTCGCAACTTAATATCAGTGAGATGTCCTAGATAGATATCTCAAGGTGGATGATTAGTAGTAGATGTAGTTGGATTTCGGTCTACTTATTTTGGCGTACCGCCCATGCTTTTGAGCCTCGTCCTTTCTTTGTAGCATAGTTAGCATTGCGGTGCGTTTTTAATCCTGTCAATTTCCCAGCTGTGATTTGTTTACCTCGCATAGCAGTTTTATCGTCTTTTGGGAGAGAGACATCACTAGTGAATATCATGGTACCCCGGTCCATATTCTCATCACTGTTTACACGCTCTTTTATTTTCCTACTTTTACTTTCTAGCTGGTATCACCATTATGTTTTATCCATTGCGTTGATCCTTTGTGAAGAGCAAGGCCAGAGAGATTGATAACCTCTCTGTACTTGTTGGGAAGAAAAGTTATTTGTGTCGTGTGCAGGTCCAGGCGAAGCAAGTGATTCGGCGCCTCACTTGCCAAACCACCTAATTATCACTATCAGAGTCCTACGGGAGACAATCTTAAAACCTCGGTATCTTCACCGAGGGAAATCTACCTCTACACTACATCTAACCTTCCACTTGGGATAACCAACGAGGATATAGTATCAGGAGGCAGCCGAATCTGTCCGTGGTGGTCGTCTGCGAGGTCCCAGGCGGCGAGCTTCGAGCTCCTCGGCTCCATGTCCATGTCGGCTAGGGTTTCCTAGGAAGAAGAGAAAGATGAGGGAGAGGAGGAGAGAGGAGAGAGTTAAGAGGGCGCGGGTGGAGGCCGACGACCTGCACGGGGAGGACAGCTCGGTGCTCGCCGACGACTTGCCGCGGCGGCTCGGCCGGAGGCGTGGTGGCTGCGGGGGCAAGCGCTCGGGAGAGGAGGTCCTCCACGGGGCTGCAACACAAGAGGAATCCCACGCACCCTCGGTCGTTGGATCCGCCGATCCAACGGTCTAGATCCAAGGGGGTTGTTGTCCAGATCTGATGGAGAGGTGAGGGATTGGCTGGGCACGGAAATTGAGGTGTTAGGTCTAGGGTTTTCCAGATTAGGCAGGGAGGTTTGTCCATTTATAGCAGGTGCTTAGGGGAGGTTAAATGGGCTACAAAAATGGGCTGTTTAGAGGGGTTTAGGCCTGGTTTTGGGTGGGCTAGGGTCAATAGGTAAGAGGGAAATCTTGTTGGTTGATTGGCGGTCCGCGTGAAATTTTATAAATACGTCTCTGGAGTTATACCGGCTAATATGCCTGGCGCCTCAGATCGTTTACTTACGCGACGAATTCGAACAGACGTTGTTTACAAAGTTTCACACCAAACCGAGAACGTCGAATATCGCCCGACAAAATAATCATTTAAATATAAATGGGGTTTTCCGCCGATGGTGAAGGCTGGTCTTGTGCCGGATGTTGCGACGGTGATCGGGTGAAACCCGGTGTCGCAAAAGGGTTGTGTGCCATGGTGGAAAGGGGTCGGTCACGCATGCCGGTATGAGAAGGAGGGGAAAAATAATCACCAATTAATAAATCGGCGAAGCAAATACTGCAAACAATTCTAGCAAGCAAAAAAATAAAGCAACAAACATTTTTTTAATTTGGGTGAAAATCCCGGGCTGTTACAAAGACGAGGGATGTCAACCATGTGAGATGCATCAAGTACGAAGCAGATCAACTTCTGGTGAAGGACGAGGAGATCAGGCATAGATGGCTGCAATACTTCGACAAGTTGTTCAATGAGGAGAATGGAAGATCTACAATTGAGTTGCATGACTCCTTTGATGAGATGAACAAACGTTTTGTGTGGCGAATCCAGGAGGCCGAGGTCAAGGAGGCTTTAAAAAGGATTAAAGGAGGCAAGGATGGGCCATGACTGTATCCCCATCGAGGTGTGGAGAGGCCTTGGAGACAAAGTGATAATATGACTAACCAAGCTTTTAAACCTCATTTTTCGGTCAAACAAGATGCCTGAAGAATGGAGGCGGAGTATATTAGTACCAATCTTCAAGAACAAAGGGGATGTTCAGATTTGTACTAATTACCTCGGGCTTAACTAATGAGCCATGCAATGAAGCTATGTGAGAGAGTCATTGAGCATCGTGTAAGAGGAATGACACGCGTGACCAAAAATCAATGTGGTTTCATGCCTGGGAGGTCGACCATGGAAGCCATTTTCTTGGTACGACAACTTATGAAGAGATACAAGGAGCAAAAGAAGGACCTGCATATGGTGTTCATTGACTTAGAGAAGGCCTACGATAAGGTACCGCAGAATGTCATGTGGTGGGTGATACGTCCCAAACGTATCTATATTTTCTGCTTTCTCCATGCATGTTTTGTGTGATATTGCTATGATCTAGATACACTTTCATACACTTTTAATCATATTTGGACTAACTTATTAATGTTCGAATTATGCCCTAGAGGCAATAATAAATTGTATTATTATAATTCCAGGTTCATTATTAAAGTTTATATGTCTGTGCTATAACTGCAAATGGCTTATGCGGAGGTTTGCCAAGTAGCATGTTAACTGCCTCCGGAGGAAAACCCATATGCAGGTGTGGAGTATAAACACCAAGTGTTCTTAGTCTTCCTCTTGGACTAACCCGTGTGTTATGGATGACATGTTTTCCTATTCATAGGGCATTGGAAATGCCGGTAACACATGGGAGCACATTGTTGCCAGAACAAGGGTGCTGAACCGACCCAATTGTATGATTTACTTTGAGATCACATCGTTTCCATGTTATAAGTAAAATCATCTAAAGTTAATATGCATGTGTCCTTCATGACCATAAGAATGTTTCGTAACTTCATACCGGAGGGTGGGTTTTGACACTGTCCCAACACCACCCGTAATAGGCGTGGCAATAACGGCTTTGATCACTCACACCTAAAAGTGTGTCAAGGGACTTAACGATTCGAGTTGGGAATTTGCTCCTCTAACGATGGAGAGATACTTCTATGGGCCCTCTCGGTATTACGGCATCCAACATCGTCTGGCCAGAAACTGTGAATTGATCACAAGGGATACCGGAATACTAAACGAGAAAATGGAACAAAACGAGAAGGAGGATGACTTGGTATAATGGTTAATGGTTAATCATGCGGATACCTAATAGATCTCACCTCAGTTTTTGTATAGTATCGTGAAGCAAATAGGACTGGCATGTTGAGCTTGTGGTTCACTCGAATTTATATTCGTGTAGGTACGGGAACCGTTATGGGTGTCCATGGCTCCGCTATCGGCTATTGTTCCGCGGGAAAGTCAGTTTCCGGTTCATGTCCGTATTCTACCGAACCTATGGGGTCACACACTTAAGGGTGGAAGATTTTTTGAGTAGTAGAGTGATAGGAGCACGAGTATAACACACCAGAAAAGTTTCGGAGTGATTGATATTTAATCGGAGAGAAAACCGGAATCGTTTCGGGGCACCGGTAAAGTACCGGGAAGAGTTTTGAGAAAATTCGGGTAAAACCGGAGGGCCAGAAAAAGTTCCGGGATGGTCTAAATATGTTTAATATTTATTTATTGTGAATTCCCAAATTGTTTTGGAATTAATAAAATAAATCTAATACCAATGGGCCCTCTCTCACTTGGAAGGCCCAAGTGGGGGAGGGAGCACTTGGACCAAAGAGGCCCAAGGGGGGGGCGCCCTAGGAGGAAGCTTCCTCCTAGGTGAGGAAGCTTCCTCCCCCCTTCCTTGGCCGGCCCTAAGGGGAGGGAAACCCTAGGGCGCCACCCCTAGGGCTGCCCCTCCTCCAAGGTGGCCTCTCCTCCACTCCCACTATAAATAGAGGAGATGGGGGCACCCCTTCAACACACAAGTTGTTCTATTTTGCCGAAGGGCTGCCCCCTCTCTCTTTCTCTTGTAGATCCAATCTCGTCCATAGCCCCAAAGGTCTGCTCCTCCCTCCTCTCTACTCCGAAGGCGTCGAGCTCTAGACGGCGGAGCCCTGCCGGATCTTCCACACCGTACTTGTGGATCAACCGTAGAGAGATCGTGCGTTCGATCTTTGTTCGAGGGACTCCACGGTTATTAGATCTGTTCATGGGATTGTTCATCTTCACGCTTCTTCAACTCTCCATCAACATATTCCGCTGCAAGAGAGAGTGCATCCGTTGAACGGTTGCAAGAAGGTAACAAGATCGATATTCTCATCTGCATCTTCCTAGATCCGTTCTTGTGTTTGGTTTCGTAGTGCCAATTTTATTTGTTTTCTACTCCGATTCCCAACAATTAACTCAATGCACCACATTGCCAGTTCCTATTTTCTGTTGTTTTTCTATTCCAGGTTTCCCCCATATTAAAAATGCTCCCAAAATTCAGGAAAGCCGGATAAAAAATCAGCGCAACTGAAGCTTCCGGAATCACCAAAGTGGGGCCAAAGGGCCACCACCAGGGACCCAGGCGGCCACCTGGCGTGGCCTAGGGTCTGGCCGTGCCCGGGGGGGGGGGGGGCTGGACCCCTGGTGCCCCCCTGGATGCCCCCTTCGCCTATTTATTCCCCATGACGCGAAACCTCCAAAGACAGAACATTATGCTCGATTGTGGGTTCATGCCCCCCGATGACACGCTTGAGTGACAGAAACATGAGACTAGGGGATGTGCTGTTTCCACAAGGGGGAAAACAACGATGCTTGTAACCGCGGTTGCAAGGATTGTTTACTTTATGCAAGGTGATTTTTAATGCAGTTGTCTGTTGATTTGGGTTTACACTTTGGGTGGGGCTTGCAACTTCATACCAGCGAGATCTTTTGGATAGATATCTCAAGGTGGATAATTAGTAGTAGATGCAGTTGGATTTCGGTCTACTTATTTTGGCGTACTGCCCATGCTTTTGAGCCTCTTCCTTTCTTCGTAGCATAGTTAGCATTGCGGTGCATTTTTAATCTTGTCAATTTCCCAGCTGTAATTTGTTTACCTCGCATAGCAGTTTTATCGTCTTTTGGGAGAGAGACATCACTAGTGAACACCACGGGACCCCGGTCCATATTCTCATCACTGTTTACACGATCTTTTATTTTCCTGCTTTTACTTTCTAGTTGCTATCACCGTTATCATTATTATCTGTTGCGTTGATCTTTTGTGAACAACAAGGCCGGAGAGATTGACAACCTCTCTGTACTCGTTGGGAAGCAAAGTTATTTGTGTTGTGTGCAGGTCCACGTCAATTGCGCCGTTGATACCTAATTATCATCTCCGGAGTCCTACTGGAGACAAAGTTTGGTATCTTCACCGAGGGAAATTTGCCGCTATCCTACATCTCACCTTCCACTAGGGGTAACCAACGAGGATAGATCATCAAGAAAATTTCTAGCGCCGTTGCCGGGGACTCCGAGTGCTAAGATAGGGGAGTTGCACACTATCTTTTACCTTTGCTTTTTAGTCTTGTTAGTTTAACTTTCAGTTTTTATCTTTGTGTCCTATATAAAAAATCACAAAAAAATATCTTGTTAGTAGTTGTCATTATGTCTGGTCCTTTTGCCTTTGCTGAGACAGAGGTTCTCACCTTTAAACAAAAAGGTGGTGAAAGTTTAAAAGATGCTTGGTATAGAATCAATGATTCTCAGAAAAGGGACACCAAGAAGCAATCCACTACCATCCTTCTTAGAATTTTTTATGTTGGAATTACTCCTTGAAATAGGTTCATTCTAGATACTGCTATCAATGGGAATTTCCTAGAAGCCCAATTTGGGATTCTCTTAATGTTATTGAAAATCTTGTTGGAAATCTCCCTGTTGCTAGCATTCAAGAGGATATCACTCTAGTTCACATTATGAAAAAACTTGAAAAGATAGAACTAGAAATACCAAGCATAAGTAGGATAAATGAGTTGGATCATAAGATTCAAGGGAATTTGAATATACTTGATAGCTCCATGCATAAAATTATTAAAACTTTGGAGACCATCAAATTCCATGATTTGGATCCTTCTAGGATTGATAAGATTGAGGAAATCATTAACTCTTTAGGAACTACTTTCTCCTCAATCAAACCAAAAAAGGTAGAAACTCCGGCAAGAAAGGAACGTAAGTTCAATTATGTCCCTAAGGTTCCCCGACCTAAAAATAATTCACCCATTGCCAAGGGAGTTGTAACCGTGAAATCTTTGGAAGAAATACCCCTTTTTCATAAATTTATAAATGAAACTCCCATTGATTTTCCGCCTTTTGGTTTTCTCCCTATAAATATATTCATTAGGCCTTTATTTGAAAGACCTCTTAATACTAGTTGTACAATTGAAGAGCTTTGTGATGATCCTGATGATGGTTCGATTGATACAACTTGATCTTTTGCTTTATGCCTAGCTTAAAGGCGTAAAAGAAAGCGCTTGTTGGGAGGCAACCCAAGATGTTTTTACTTATGTTTTTAGTGGTCTTGATGATTGTTACTATATACAATTGTGAAACTTTCGTATGTTCTAAGTTTTTTGATTTGATTTTCATAAGTACCCCGAATAAATTCTCTACTACCTACTGTTCTGTTTTTCACAGATTCTGCCATGTTTTGCCTTTCCCTAATTTTGCAAACCTTAAGCTTGCTTTTTCTTTGCAAAAACCTTTTGTAAATATTAAGAAACCGTATCTATTCAAGAATATCTTTATATCTAGTGGGGAAAAATTGTTTTATTAAGGGTACTAACCTCTCTAATCATCTTATGATGAGTTATGTATGAAGGGAGTTTTCAAGTGTGCGAGGGAAGATGATGAAAGAAGATCCGGGAGTGTCAAACGCTCAAGCTTGGGTATGCCCCCATGCATCCCCAATAAATATTCAAGGATACTCAAGCATCTAAGCTTGGGGATGCCCCTGTGCATCCCCTTCTCCATCAACAATCATCAGTTTGTCCTTCGTCTCACTATATTTTTATCACTTCATGCCTTATGTGCTATGCTTGGAGCGTCTCGCTCTTAGGTTTCCTTTTTAGTTTTCTTTAGTTTTGCTTGTTGTTCATAACAAGTTAGACCCCAGCTTACTTTGTGTGGGAGAGAAACACGCTCCACTCCAATCTAGAACACATAATAGGATTTTCATGCCTATCTTTTCTCTGTTGTGTGTTCTTTATATTTTCGTAGCTACTGCCATGTTTAGTTTTAGTTTTAGTTTGTCTTTAGCAAGAGCCTTGTCTTTTGTTTAGTTTTTTACTGGAACTCTCTTTAGTTTTCATGTTTATCTTGTTAAGAGATTTGGTTGTTGCACTGAGTTATGTCTTGTCTTGAAGTAGGTGATTGAGGTTGCTATTCAATTGTAGTAGTAACTTGCAATAGTTTTGAGGTATTGTTGTGATTAATGTTTGAACTTTTGGTGTCAAGAGCTCTAGCCTATTAGTGATAGGTGCCGTATTTTGGGCAATCCGTGTTTATTTTCAAAACTTACAAAAACTAGTTGAGAACTCTAGCTACTAGATGGTGATGTCTACGCACACTTCCATTCTTGTAAACTATGTTGGGCCTCCAAGCGCAGAGGTTTGTAGGACAACAACAATTTCCCTCAAGTGGATGACCTAAGGTTTATTGAACTCAGGGAAGTAGAGGTTGAAGATGGTCTCTCTCAAGCAACCCTGCAATTAAGATACAAGAAGTCTCTTGTGTCCCCAACACACCTAATACAACTAGGAGTTTTATAGGTGCACTAGTTCGGCGAAGAGATGGTAAAATATGGGTGATAGGTGTGGCAAAGCAAGCTAATATAAATCTGTAATAAAAAGTGAAGCAAGCAAACAAGTGGTAAACGTGAGCACAAACGGTATTGCAATGGTGGAAACAAGGCCTACGCTTCATATTTTCACTAGTGGCAACTCCCAACAACATTAACATAGTCTAATCACATGATATTTCCCATAAAACATGCAATGGAGACACACTCGGAGGTCATTCCTTTATGATCAAGAGAGGACGAGAATTATGTAGGGCTACAAAAGCACACCTCAAAGTTCGTAGTTCTCAATCTATGTATTTCCCAATGTTATCGCGGCCATCCAAAGAGAGTACCACAATCACCACAACATATCTCAAGGATAGTCAAAGACAAGCACCAAGAGACTCTCAATCTTCAATCAACACACAAAATAGGAAATCACTCATGAAAATATTCTTCTAACCCATGTCCAATAGACTGCTGTCACCATGGTCTCAGGGATTATACTAGATAAGATCAAGTTAGTACATCAATCCAATACATAGAGGAAGGGGAAATATCATGGGAGATCGGAATTGCTTCTGGGAAAAAGGGTTCTGGAATCAGGGTTTTCGCGACAGGAGAATAAATAGGAGCCAAAGGGGGGCACCGACGGGCCACCAGGAGTCCAGGCGACCACCCGGCGCGGCCCGACCCTAGGCCGCGCCACCTGGCCACCTGGCCGCCTGGGCACCAGGTGGGCCCCTTTGGCCCTTGTTCGGTGAATCCGGAAGCTTCCAGAACGCTGATTTTTTATCTGATTTTTTCTCGAATTTTTGGAGCACTTTTAATATGGGGGAAACCTGAAATAGAAAAACAGCAGAAAACAAGAACTGGCACTGGGTGCACTGAGTAATAAGTTAGTCCAAATATGATCAAAAGTGTATGAAAGTGTATCTAGATCATAGTAATATCACACAAAACATGCATGGAGCAAGCAGAAATTATAGATACGTTTGGGACGTATCAACATCCCCAAGCTTAATTCATGCTCATCCTCGAGTAGGTAAATGATAACAAGCATAATTTCTGTGGTGACATGCTAGCAACCATATAAGAACTTTGAAAGTAAATAATCAAGATATGTGATTTAATTCAAGTCATAACAGGCAAGAGTCTATATTGGCATTGAAACAAGCAACAAAAGAACATTAGGTGCAAGAGTTCTCTCTGTCCGTGACTCGAATGTCTCCAAATGGTGTTTGTGTGCAAGAAGTGGGAGATGGGAATACGAGAGAAAAATATATTTGTTGAGAACTCAATCTACTAAAGTTTCACACTTGGTATTCTTTGGAATCTTATCTTGACTCGTCCCCAGACCACTAGCCAGGTACAAGTCAGTTTGATCCACTCCTTTTCGATATTTTGAGCACTCATGCAATGGATGGGCGTAAGCACGAAAGTTGACACTTAGGATGGCAAAGGGAGAAATATGGTGCAAGAGGAAGACAAAAAGGTGAGAAAGGCTCACATCAATGAGGAAAATCATAGGCGAGAAGGCCAAATGATAGATATGATGTGAGGAGTAGGGATTGCCAGGCAACGGATGCACATATGAGCTAAGAAAATCTCTCTAATGGAACTAGTGGGGATGCATCCAACTTGTTCGCTCATGAATTTCTAGAGCTCTTTTGAGGAGGCTCATCCTTGGAATATGCAAGCCAAGTTCTATAGTGTGAAGGTCCCCACATAGCTATATGCATGTATGATCATCTCTATGGAGTACAAGGATAAGAGGGAGTACTAGTGTGGATCTTTCAAAAGGATAGTAGTGTTGCCCATTTCTCTCTTTTTATTTTTCTTTTTCTCTTTTTCTATTTTTTTGTATTTATTTTGGTGCCCTCAATGGATCTTTCTATTTAACTCTCATTTGTCCTCTTTGGGATCTTTTATTTTGTCCACTTTGGGATCTTTTCCTCACTTAAGGGCAACACTCTAATTTACAAGAGGGTATAGAAGATCTTTCACACTTTACAAGGTACTCAAATCATAAAGGAGATGTAGCTATCATGATGTATGCAATGTATGCCTCTGCCAGTGTAGCAGGAACATGTATGACATGAAGATCAAGTCATGAAGAGGTGGATGTTGCATGGCAATATATCTCGGAAAGGCAATGGAAATGCCTTGATAGGTAGGTATGGTGGATGTTTTGAGGAAAGATATAAGGAGGTTTATGATGACAAAGCGTATCATGCCAAGGGTTTGGATGTACCAGCGAAGGTGGACGCCAACTCTCGGAGTGAGAAGAGGGCAATGCATGGTACGAAAGATGCTAGCAAATATGAGGAGGTGGAAGTGTTAACTTTCAATACTTACATTAGTCCGAAGAACTCATGCACTTATATCGGTAACTCTCAATCTAATAAGGAGGTTAACAAAGAGACAAGTGATGACCCTCAACTGTAGGGGATCGTTTGTAGTGTTTTCTATAAATAAGAGTGTCGAACCTAACGAGGAGCAGAAGGTATTGGGAAGTGACTTTGGTAAAGAAATAGCTGCAGGAACTGAAAAACAACTTTTTAGGGGTTTTTGGTATAAGCAACAAAAGGTACAAGCGAGTAAAGTAAAAAAGGCACTGAGGAGTAACAAGTTGCCCAATCCTTTTGAGGAAAGGAGAGGCCTAGCAACTGAACTTATAAAGGCTAAAGCGTTCTTGAGGACACACGGGAGAAATAGTCACGTACTTTCGCCATATTCCGTATCGGTACTATGTGATGTGTTGATAAGTGTTGAGTGGGTGGATCTATGCTAGTACACCCTCTAGACTAAGATAACTGCACTCTTATGATTAAACACCTTGTAAGCATCCGCAAATACAAGATAGTAATTAAGGCAAAAGCCTAACCATAGCAATACGATCGATGATCCATGGTTCCCTTGTGCAAAAGCGTGCGAACTGGGGTTCAGGTTTCTGTCACTCCGGCAACGCACCGTAAGCATTCTTTGTACACAATGCATTCCCTTAGGTCCTTAATAAGGTAAAGTGTTGAGTGTTCGACTCACACAACACCACTAGGAAAATAACTACACAACTTAAATATCAAACAACACATATTACTTCAACATCATATGGCTACTAGCAACTAGACTCCTCCCATGTCCTCAAGAACTAAAGTTACTACTCACAAGACATAAAATAGATCATGATCAGAGGGGATAAATAGATGATAAAAAATCTGGACACAATGATATTTCTCCAACAAAACTCAATAGCATTCATCACACGGTAGTAATCAACACCGGTAGAGTAGAGAGAATAGATTGTACGGATTACAACACAAGTTGAACTTGTGAGGTGAGATTGGATGAAGATAAGTATGGTGCTGATGTTGGGGATGATGTTGATGTTGATCTCGATGATGCCCGTGATGATGGTGATGACGATGACGACGGTCTCCTCTTCCGGGAGGTGTTCTCCTCGACGGAATCTTCCCGCCGGAGATGTCTTTTCTCCTCTGTTGGTTTCCGCCATGGAGCGGCGGCGAAACTCACGAAAACTCCTCTCTTCTACGGTTTTTGGATGATGTGTGATATATAGGCCAGAGGGGGTAGCCGGAAGCGGCCCCAGGGGTCAAGGCGGCCACCCGGCGCGACCAAGGGTGGGGATGCGCTAGGGGGGCGCCTGGGCTTCTGGTGGCCCCCCTCTGGCTCCTTTTTGCGTGTCTTCATCATCCTTCTGGAAAATACTCTCCGTTAATTTTCAGGTAATTTGGAGGTCTTCTCCTTCAGCAACTCAACGTCCACTTTTTACCGCTGAATCCTGAGTCTGTTGCTTCGGCATCGGAAAGTTGCAAACTGTGTAAATTAAGCCAAAACAACATAAGAATAGCATCATATCATGAAATATATCAATGAATAAGAAAGAATTAATATATAAAATAGTGATGCATTTTGGACGTATCAACTCCCCCAAGCTTAGACCTCGCTTGTCCCCAAGCGAATACTGGGCTCGGTAAACCTGTCCACAAGTTTAGAGAGTGAAGTGTCGATAAATTGATTACGAACAAGAAGCATCAAGGTTTCTTCATCAAACTCAAGCATCCTCAACAGCAACCTCAACTCATAAGGTCCTTATGAGAAATTAATAACAATTATAATCAAAAGTAGGGCTTGAGAAAACTCATCAAATTATGGCAAACATATCCTTGGTCAAAGGACAACTAATAAATTTTACTTTTGTTCTTTTTGTTTTTAATGGAACAATTTGAAGATTTTGAAAGATCATGTTTTTAGTCATGAAGTGCAAATGCTAACACAAAGGAAGATGCTTGCATGGCATAAGCTTTTGCAAACAACTTACTTATCAAAACATAATGTCAACAATGATGTGGCATGACAAAACTTAATGCAACATCATATGAATGAATCCTCGTCAACATCAAGTGTTTGTTCTCTTTTGAGACAAGAAGGAAGTGGGACAACTGACTCAACACAAAAGCAAAGGAAAGGCCTTGTTAAAGGCAAGCAGGGAAAAGTCATGTGCTATCCTTAAATCAAACAAAATGAAAATAAATTTTGGGAGGTGCATAGTTTGTCAACGAATGCTAATATATAGCTCAATTACTTCTCAAGATGGACAAGTTTTGAGGAACGACTCCCAAGTGGGGACGATCACATCCCCTTAATCTCCTTTGTTTATCACTGCCAAAGTTTTTGATTTCTCATAGACCAAGCGTGAAGGAGGGTTTGTTTGTTATATTATCTTTCGAGCTGGGCACACTCATGTCAGTTCTCCTCGTATTATGGGTTTGCAGATTAGACATGGAATGACGGGGTAAAACTTGTCCAACTTAAGAAGATCGTGAATTACCTACTACTTCCTCATGAGCTAAACAAGAGGCACAAAACAGAAGATTTTGAACATTTAAGGATAACACATAAATTCTATATTTTTAAGAGTGTTAGAGAAACACCACGAATAGGAAGGTATGGTGGACTCATATGGAAGATATTGGTTTCAGGGTATGGATGCACAAGCAGAAATCTGCTAGGCAAAGATCTTGGCTAGCAAAGGCTTTGAGAGAACAGAATATTGATGCTAACTTAAATGCAAAACATATAAAGCATAAACATTAAGGTAAGCATGGCACATCAAGTTGTCTTCCTTGTCAACATAACACTTCAAGCATAATAACACAAAGGTTTTGGCTATGTCGCTACTTGAGAAAACATGCATGTTGTCAAGACCAAAGCAATGTTTGCCAAATTAAATAAAGTTTTCAAAGCCATACCTGATATAAGGTCAATGCTCCCCATAAGAATCATCATATAAGGTCGATTGCATGAAGAGAATACTGAGTGCAGCGAAGGAACCAATAGACTTCTCATTAATATTCCAACATAGACGACTCCACACTTGATACGTCTCAAACGTATCGATAATTTCTGCTCGCTCCATGCATGTTTTGTGTGATATTGCTATGATCTAGATACACTTTCATAAACTTTTGATCATATTTGGACTAACCTACTAACTCAGTGCACCCTAGTGCCAGTTCCTGTTTTCTGCTGTTTTTCTATTTCAGTTTTTTCCCATATAAAAAATGCTCCAAAAATACGGGAAAATCAGATAAAAAATCAGCGTGTCGGAAGACTCCAGAAGCCCTAAGGAGGGCCAGGGGCCCACCACCAGGCACCGAGGCGGCCAGCTGGCGCGGCCAGGGGCCTGGCCGCGCTAGGGGGGGGGGCGCCTGGGCCCCTGGTGGCCCCCTGGCTGCCCCCCTTCGCCTATTTATTCTCCGTCACGGGGAAACTCCGAAGACAGAACCCTATTTCGCAAATTCTCCTCTGTTCCGCCGCTGCCGCGCTTCCAAGATCGGGAGCACCGTCAGGACCCTTCCCCGCACCCTGCCGGAGGGAGGATCCACCTCCGGGAGATCCTCCTCCACCATGGACGCTTCCAGGATGTGCCGTGAGTAGTCTACCTTGGACCATGGGTCCGTGATCAGTAGCTATGTGATGTTCTCGTCCCCTCTTTGTTCTTCATGGTTTAGACCTCGTGAGCTGCCCTACATGATCAAGGCACATATGTAATTCTTTCTGCTTTTGCTATGCTGAGTTTGATGGGATCTGATGGATTATGAGATTATGTTCAGATTTTTATAGAGTAATATAATTGGTTCTTATCTTTTGTATTTTTGTTTCGAAGTAATTCTTGCATGTTCTCCGTTGCTATTTATTGATTTGGACAAGTGGTAGGTAGTGACTCCAAGAGGGAACGTTATGCTCGATTGTGGGTACATGCCCCTGATGACACGCTTGAGTGACGGAAACATGAGTCTAGGGGATGTGTTGTGGCCACAAGGGGGAAAACAATGATGCTTGTAACCGCGGTTACAAGGATTGTTTACTTTACGCAAAGTTCTTTTTAATGCAGTTGTCTGTTGCTTTGGGTTTACACTTTGGGTGGGGCTCACAACTTAATACCAGCGAGATGTTCTGGATAGATATCTCAAGGTGGATGATTAGTAGTAGATGCAGATGGATTTCGGTCTACTTATTTTGGTGTACTGACCATCATTTTGAGCCTCTTCCTTTCTTTTGTAGCATAGTTAGCATTGCGGTGCATTTATAATCCCGTAAATTGCCCTTCTGTAATTTGTTTACCTCGCATAGCAGTCTTATCGTCTTTTGGGAGAGAGACATCACTAGTGAACATCACGGGACCCCGGTCCATATTCTCATCACTGTTTACACGCTCATTTAGTTTCTTTCTTTTTTACTTTCAGTTGCTATCATTATCATTATCCTGTGTTTTTTATCCTTTGTAAACAACAAGACCGGAGAGATTGACAACCTCTCTGAACTTCGTTGGGAGCAAAGTTAATTGTGTTGTGTGCAGGTCCGCGTCAGGTGCGCCGCTGACACCTACTTATCATCGCCGGAGTCCTACTGGTCGATACTCAACCTCGGTATCTTCACCGAGGGAAACTTGCTGCTACGCTGCATCTTACCTTCCACTTGGGGTAACCAACGAAGGGTGAGAAGCAACCCTCTCTCGCGTATCAAGCGAAGTTCTGGCGCCGTTTCCGGGGACTCCGAGTGCTAAGATAGGGGAGTTGCACACTATCTTTTATTTTTGCTTTTTACTCTTGTTAGTTTACCTGCCAGTTTTTATCTTAGTGTCGTTTATCAAAAATAAAAATAAAAAGTATGTCTATTTCATTACTTGCCAATCAATGTCTGACTTCTTTGAGACTAGATCTTATTGGCATGGAGGATTCACTGAGGATTAACAAAAATGGTACAAGGAACACCTCTTGTCTCAAAATGGGATACACTTATGGAAACAAGTACATCAGTTGTATGAGTATGCTAGAAACTTGTGCTCAATATATAATATATCTTTCTGCAGGGATGAATCTTCTTGCTTTATGAGGCACAAACACATTGCTTTCCAATGTGAGTACAATGATGATGAAACCTTAGCTTCTTATGCTAAGAGAAATTATGATTTTGATGATGCAGAGCAAATAGAAGAATTTGTTTCTTATAAGGGTGCCTATGAAATTACTTCTCTTCTTAAAAATATTGATGATGCCCCTTACAAATCTGAGAGTCTTGCTATACTTAACTATTGTTTGGAAAATTACGATGCAAATTATTATATTACTGATCATCTTGAGAGAATCTCTCCCCCAAAGGAAGAGACTAATGATTTGCAGGACTCTATGGAAGAAGAAATTGCTGAACCTGAAAGCTCCTTGGATGAAAAAGAGGAGGAGAGTGACGAACTAAAGGAGGAAGAATGGAGCTATCCATGTATACCTTCCAATGAGAGTAACTCTTTGAATCTTACCTTATATGAGTATTATGATCCTATGGGTTCATTTGAAATATCCCTCTTTGATGAAGTTGATGCCTTCTATGCTTATGGCCGTGATGCCACTATGGATGATGCTTATGGAGATGAACTTGCTATAGTTCCTCATGCTAAGAATGAAATTTTTTCTATTGCACCCACACTTGATTTCCCTATTATCCTTTTGAAATCTCCAACTATTCCGGAGAATTTTACTCTTATCGAGGCTCAATGTGATGGGTTGCATTTATCTTATGATCCTAAAGACCGTGTTGAAAACTATACATGTGTGCTTGTAGGTCATGAACAACATGATTTATGTGATAGTTATATTCTTGATGTTGTTCATGATACTACTGAAAACTATTTTGAGAGAGGGAAGTTTGGTGGTAGAAATTTCCATATTACTAAAACTCCTCTCTTTATGTTGAAAGCTTTGAAGTTGTTCTTGTTCTACTTTCCTATGCTTGTCTCTTTGTGCTTCTTTGATTTATTTTCTTATAAGATGCCTATGCATAGAAAGTGGGTTAGGCTTAAATGTGTTTCATATTTGCTTCTTGATGCTCTCTTTTGCTTCAAATTCATATTCTTATGAGAGCACCTTTTATAATCTTCATGCCTAGCTTAAATGCGTAAAAGAAAGCGCTTGTTGGGAGGCAACCCAAGATGTCTTTACTTATGTTTTTAGTGGTCTTGATGATTGTTACTACTGTAGCAACATCATTGTATCTTTATTTTTAAGCTTTGTGCCAAGTTATAGCCTCGTATGACAAGGGAAGTGAAAGTTGTGACATGCTGTCCAGAAAACAGATTCTGTCCTCGTGACGGGAAAAATCATAATAAATCACCAATTCATCTTTTTGAGCTGAATTTTTTACACAGTGTGCTCTATACAATCACGGAACTTTCGTATGTTCTGAGTTTTATAAGTGCCCATAATTTTTTTTACTACCTGCTGTTCTGTTTTTCACAGATTCTGCCACGTTTTGTCTCTCCTAACTTTTGCAAACCTTAAGCTTTCTTTTTATTTGCAAAAACATTTAGGCAATCTTGAGAAACATTAGTTCTTCAATAATATCTTTATATCCAGTGGGGAAATATTATTTATTAATGGTACTAACCTCTCTAATCAGCTTATGATGAGTTGTGTATGAAGGGAGTTTTCAAGTGTGCGATGGAAGATGATGAAAGAAGATTCGGGAGTGTCAAGCGCTCAAGCTTGGGGATGACCCCATGCATCCCCAATAAATATTCAAGGAGACTCAAGCGTCTAAGCTTGGGGATGCCCCCGTGCATCCCCTTCTCCATCAACAATCATCAGTTTGTCCTTCGTCTCACTATATTTTTATCACTTCATGCGTTATGTGATGTGCTTGGAGCGTCTCGCTCTTAGGTTTTGTTTTTAGTTTTCTTTAGCTTTGCTTGCTGTTCATAAAAAGTTAGATCCCGTCTTACTTTGTGTGGGAGAGAAACACGCTCCACTTTCAAAATCTAGAACACACCATAGGATTCTTCATGCCTATCTTTTTGCTGTTGTGTGTTCTTTATCTTTTCGTAGCTACTGCCATGTTTAGTTTTAGTTTTTCTTTAGCAAGAGCCTTGGATTTTGTTTATTTTGTTGCTGGAACTCCCTTTAGTTTTCATGTTTATCTTGTTAAGAGAGTTGGTTGTTGCACTGAGTTGTGTCTTGTCTTGAGAAGTAGGTAATTGAGGTTGCTATTTAATTTTAGTAGTAACTTGCAATAGTTTTGAGGTATTGATGTGAGTAATTTCTGAACTTTTGGTGTCAAGAGCTCTAGACTGTTAGTGATAGGTGTCTTATTTTGGGCAATCCGTGTTTATTTTCAAAACCTACAAAACTAGTTGAGAACTCTAGCTACTAGATGGATCACTACTCTTCTGAGGGGTCGGATATTAGAGTACACTCACGTACCATGAGTCGAGGATGCGCAAGGATAACCAAACCACCGTACACTCCTCCTCGGGGTACTTGTCTCTTTGTGAACCTACTCATTATATTGAGAGTTACCAATAATAAGTGCATGAGTTCTTCGGACTAGTGTAAGTATTGAAAGTTGACACTTCCAGCTCCTCATATTTGCTAGCCTCTCCTGTGCCCTGCACTGCCTCCTTCTCACTCCGAGAGTTGGCGTCCACCTTCGCCGGTACATCCAAACCCTTGGCATGATACGCTCTGTCAACATAAACCTCCTTATATCCTTCCTCAAAACAGCCACCATACCTACCTATCAAGGCATTTCCATAGCCTTTTCGAGATATATTGCCATGCAACATCCACCTCTTCATGACTTGATCTTCATGTCATACATGTTCCTGCTACACTGGCAGCGGCATACATTGCATACATCATGATAGCTACATATTCTTTATGATTTGAGTACCTTGTAAAGTGTGAAAGATCTTCTATACCCTCTTGTAAATTAGAGTGTTGCCCTTAAGTGAGGAAAAGATCCCAAAATGGACATAATAAAAGATCCCAAAGATGACAAATGAGACTTAAATAGAAAGAGCCATTGAGGCCACCAAAAAAATACAAAAATAGAAAAAAGAGAAAAAAAATAAAAAAAGAGAGAAAGGGGCAACACTACTATCCTTTTGAAAGATCCACACTAGTACTCCCTCTTATCCTTGTACTCCATAGAGATGATCATGCATATAGCTATGTGGGGACCTTCACACTATAGAACTTGGCTTGCATATTCCAAGGATGAGCCTCCTCAATAGAGCTCTAGGTCTTCATGAGTGAGCAAGTTAGATGCACCCCCACTAGTTCCATTGGTGAGATTTTCAGCTCATATGTGCATCCGTTGCATGGCAATCCCTACTCCTGACATCATATCTGTCATTTGGCCTTCTCGCCTATGATTGTCCTCATTGATGTGAGCCTTTCTCACCTTTTTGACTTCCTCCTCCACCATATTTCTCTCTTTGCCATCCTAAGTGTCAACTCTCGTGCTTACGCTCATCCATTGCATGAGTGCTCAAAATATCAAAAAGGAGTGGATCAAATTGACTTGTACCTGGCTAGTGGTCTGGGGACGAGTCAAGATAAGATTTCAAAGAAGACCAAGTGTGAAACTTTAGTAGATTGAGTTCTCAACTAAAAAATACCTTTTTTCTCGTATTCCCTATCCTCCTTCTAGCACGCAAACTCCATTTTGAGAGATTCGAGTCACGGACAGCGAGAGCTCTTGCACCTAATGTTCTTTCGTTGCTTGTTTCAACGCTAATATAGACTCTTGCATGTTATGACTTGAATTGAATTACATACCTTGATTGCGTTACTTTTCAAAGTCCTTATATGGTTGCTAGCATGTCACCACAGAAATTATGCCTGTTATCATTTACCTACTTGAGGGAGAGCAGGAATTAAGCTTGGGGATGTTGATATGTCTCAAACGTATCGATAATTTCTGCTCATTGCATGCATGTTTTGAGTGATATTGCTATGATCTAGATACACTTTCATACACTTTTGATAATATATGGACTAACCTACTAACTCAGTGCACCCCAGTGGCAGTTCCTGTTTTCTGATGTTTTTCTATTTCAGTTTTTCCCCATATAAAAAATGCTCCAAAAATCCGGGGAAAATCAGATAAAAAATAAGCGTGTCGGAAGACTCCAGAAGACCGAAGGAGGGCCAGGGGGCCACCACCAGGCACCCAGGCGGCCACCTGGCGCGGCCAAGGGGGCGCCTGGGCCCCTGGTGGCCCCCCTGGCTGCCCCCCTTCGCCTATTTATTCTCAGTCACGGAGAAACTACGAAGACAGAAACCTATTTCGCAAATTCTCCTCCGTTCCGCCGCCGCCGTGCTTCCAAGATCGGGAGCACCGTGAGAACCCTTCCCAGCACCCTTCCGGAGGGAGGATCGACCTCCGGGAGCTCCTCCTCCACCATGGACGCTTCCCGGATGTGCCGTGTGTAGTCTACCTTGGACCATGGGTCCGTGATCAGTAGCTATGTGATGATCGCCTCCCCTCTTTGTTCTTCATGGTTTAGACCTCGTGAGCTGTCCTACATGATCGAGGTACATATGTAATTCTTTCTGCTTTTGCTATGCTGAGTTTGATGGGATCTGATGGATTATGATATTATGTTCAGATTGTGATAGAGTAATATAATTGGTTCTTATCTTTTGTATTTTTGTTTCGAAGTAATTCTCACATGTTCTCCGTTGCTATTTATTGCTTTGGCCAAGTGGTAGGTAGTGACTCCAAGAGGGAACGTTATGATTGATTGTGGGTACATGCCCCCTGATGACACGCTTGAGTGACAAAAACATGAGCCTAGGGGTTGTGTTGTGGCCACAAGGGGGAAAACAACGATGCTTGTAACCGCGGTTACAAGGATTGTTTGCTTTACGCAAAGTTCTTTTTAATGCAGTTGTCTATTGCTTTGGGTTTACACTTTGGGTGGGGCTCACAACTTAATACCAGCGAGATGTTCTGGATAAATATCTCAAGGTGGATGATTAGTTGTAGATGAAGATGGATTTCGATCTACTTATTTTGGCGTATTGCCCATGCTTTTGAGCCTCTTCCTTTCTTTTGTAGCATAGTTAGCATTGCGGTGCGTTTATAATCCTGTCAATTGCCCTTCTGTAATTTCTTTACCTCGCATAGCAGTCTTATCATCTTTTGGGAGAGAGACATCACTAGTGAACATCACGGGACCCCGGTCCATATTCTCATCACTGTTTACACGCTCATTTAGTTTCTTCCTTTTTTACTTTCAGTTGCTATCATTATCATTATCCTGTGTTTTTGATCCTTTGTAGACAACAAGACCGGAGAGATTGACAACCTCTCTGAATTTCATTGGGAGCAAAGTTAATTGTGTTGTGTGCAGGTCCGCGTCAGGTGCGTCGCTGACACCTACTTATCATCGCCGGAGTCCTACTGGTCGATACTCAACCTCGGTATCTTCATCGAGGGAAACTTGCTGCTACGCTGCATCTTACCTTCCACTTGGGGTAACCAGCGAAGGGTGAGAAGCAATCCTATCTCGCGTATCAATACTCACGGATACAAACTCTCCACAGAAGGAGTGATAGACCTCAATGCAAACACCTATTTCATATAATAACTTCCCTAGACATGATACGACTCTACTTGACTCTAAAAGACTAAGATAAAGATAAAGATACCGGGAACTCCCCCAAGCTTGGAACAAACTGAGGGGGTGCCATTACCCAAGGAGATTTACTCCTCATTCCTATTGTTGTTGTTGTTGTTGTTGTTGTTGTTGTTGATGATGATGATGTAGTCATGGACGAAGCGCTTCCAAGGTAGAGGTTCTCCGGTCCCATGAGAGGCTTCAGTCTCCAAGATCCTGCTTCCAGCACCTAAACCCATGCGCATAAACTTTAGTTCATATTCATAGTTCTGGTTGTGCAGATCATAGACTTGCCCTTGGAGATCATCAATTCTTTCTTCTGCCGCGGTGATGCTTGACCATATCCCCCTCATCTCCTTCTTGTAGAATGTCTTCAGCTCGTTGATGAGGTCGAAGTTGGCTTCAACACCCTGTTCAACCATCTTCTTGTACTTGAAGACTTCTTGCTCCATCTCTTCTAGTCTAGCCTCGATGCTCCCCTCCTTGGCAGGGTCCTTTAGATGTTCTTGGTGAAGGACACCATACTTCAACTGGACGGTTCGAGGATGGTTCTTCACCTGAGCGAGGTATGGGTTGAAGACGTTGACGACGAACTTGTCCTTGGGGGAACTTGGGGAAGCCATGGCACCTAGGTCTAGCTAAATGATCTCCTGGCAGAAACAACTCGAGAAGAAAACACACGAAATCGCGAGATACGGTGCTGAGGCTATCCGGGCAAATATATAGAAAAAATTTCTGCAACAAAAGGAAGGTAACGAGCCAAAGTGGAGTCATAGACGGGACCCGGGGTGCCCAGGCGGCCACTCGGCGCGGCCAGGGGGTAGGCCGCGCCAGGGGGCTCCTGGGCCCCCTAGAGCTCCTCTCCGGCTCCAATTAGGCTCTGAATTTTCTATATTTTGCAAAAACTCGTAATCTGGAACTTTTATGGCGTTTCGCGATTTTTCCTTACCGTAATACATACCTTTTCTTATTCTGCTTCTGCTGGTGTGTGAAACGGGGCTGCAACATATTCTTCATGAGTTGTTGTGTGTATTATATTTACATCAACGTTGACGGGATCTCCCTCCATGTAATGCGTGAGTCTTTGCCCATTCACAACTTGAGGTTTGGTGCCATCAAAATTGTTAATCTTGATTGCACCTGACCGGTAGACTTCTTCGATATGAAATGGCCCTTCCCATCTGGAAAGTAATTTACCTGGAGAAAACTTGAAACGGGATCTAAACAATAAAACTTTATCACCAACATTAAATTCACGTTTCAGAATCCTTCTATCATGCCACTTCTTTACCTTTTCCTTGAACATTTTAGCACTCTCGTAAGCTTCACTTCTCCACTCATCTAGAGAAGTCAAGTTCATGAGGCGCTTTTCACTAGCCAACTTTGGGTCGGCATTAAGCTCTCTAACAGCCCAGAAAGCTTTATGTTCTAATTCTAATGGCAAATGGCAAGCCTTGCCATAGACCATCTTATAAGGAGACATGCCCATGGGGTTTTTGTAAGCAGTTCTATACGCCGACAAAGCATCCCCTAACTTCTTTGACCAGTCCTTCCTAGAACTGTTAACTGTTTTTTGCAAGATCAACTTGATCTCTCTATTGGTGAGCTCAACTTGCCCACTAGTTTGAGGGTGGTACGGGAAGTATTCTATGATTGACATCGTACTTGGCTAAAGCTTTTCTAAAAGCTCAATGCGTGAAGTGTGATCCTTCATCAGTCATAAGATACCTAGGTACACCAAACCTAGGGAAAATTACATCTTTGAGCATTTTCAAAGATGTTTTGTGATCAGCACTCTCAGTGGGGATTGCTTCAACCCACTTGGTCACATAATCAACAGCTACTAAAATGTGAGTGTACTTGTGTGAAGAGGAAAAGGACCCATAAAATCAAAACCCCAGCAATCAAAAGGCTCAATAACTAGTGAGTAATTCATAGGCATATCATTCCTCTTACTAATATTACCAACTCTCTGACACTTATCACAAGATAAAACATAATTTCTAGCATTTTTCAAGAGAGTAGGCCAATAAAAACCTGACTGGAGAACCTTATGTGCGGTCCTCTCACCTGCGTGATGTCCTCCATAAGGACTGTTGTGACATTGCTTGAGAATGTTCTTCTGCTCATGTTCCGGTATGCATCTTCTCACGATCCCGTCTGGACCTTCCTTGAAAAGATGAGGGTCATCCCAAAAGTAGTGCCTCAAATCATGGAAGAACTTCTTCCTTTGCTGAAATGTTAAACCTGGGGCCAAATACTTTGCAACGATAAAATTAGCATAATCTGCAAACCAAGGATCAGAAAGAGATTGTACTTTTACAACGACAAGTTGTTCGTCTGGAAAACTGTCGTTGACTGGGATGGGGTCATGAGGTATATCTTCCATCCTTGAAAGATTGTCCGCCACCGGATTGTATGCTCCTTTTCTATCAACAATCTGTAAATCAAATTCCTAAAGGAGGAGTACCCACCTGATGAGTCTTGGTTTAGCATCCTTCTTCGCCATAAGGTACTTAATAGCAGCATGATCAGTATGAATAATAACTTTTGAATCAACAATATAAGGCCTAAACTTATCACAAGCAAACACTACTGCTAAGAATTCCTTCTCAGTAGTAGCATAATTCTTTTGAGCACTATTAAGGGTTTTGCTAGCATAATGTATAACATTCAATTTCTTATCAACCATTTGTCCTAAAACAGCTCCAAGAGCAAAATCACTAGCATCACACATAATCTCAAAGGGCAAATTCCAGTCAGGTGGTCGTACTATAGGAGCGGTTATCAAAGCTTTATTAAGAACTTCGGAAGCCTCCTTACAATTGTAACATCCCAAAATTCTCCGAATTTTGGAATGTTAATAAATTAAATAGATAATAATTGTTTGCTTGATGTGTTTGATTTTCTCTGGGATTTAAAACTTTTGGAGTTTACTGAATATTAAAATGAGAGGGAATAAAAGGACTTTCCCTAATATTCATAATCGGTGTTTTTGGAATTTATTATTTAAAAACAAAACCAACAAAATAAAATGAGAGAAGGTAATATGACTCCTTCAACTTATTAAAAGTTCGGAAAAGGTTTTAAATCTTTATTGGAATTCGTTTTGATTATTCAAAATATTTTTCAACTGAAGGAAAATTCAATTGAGAGGATATAAAATGACTTATCCCCTTTTTAAATAAAGTTGGAAATATTTAGAATATCATTTTAAAAGTTTTTAAAATTTATTTTTGAGTGTTATAAATAACTCTAAAATTAATTTAGAGATTTTATAATGACAAGAGAGTTTTTATTTCACTGAAATGATTTATTAAGTATTTTAGAAGAGTTGAAAAAGTATTTCAAAGGGAGATTTTATTTTACCAAATTATTTATTGGGTTAACAATTTTAAAATTTATATTTTACTATTTAGAAATGGTTTGTCAATGTTTTTGACCAAATAAAAATATTTTAAAAGGTTTATTAGATTTTATTTGAATTATGAAAAATGTTTTATATTTAAATAAAGTATTTAGAAAAGGTTTTTATTTTTATTTTCCTTTTTGGAAAATATTTTCTTTTTATAATTTTCTTTGTATTATTTGATTAATTTAGAATTTTATTTCGTATTTTTCGGAGTTACGGTTATTTTTATTTTATTGTTTGAAGTTACGGTTTTAATTAAAAAGAAAAATCCGGGCTGCCGACCCATTAGCCTTTTTTCGCACGCGAGCGTAATTGGAGCCCAACACGGACCCATTATTTTTTTTTCAGTCTGCCTATAAATAAATTTCCGAAAAATCCTTTTTCCTTTTCTTTTTTTCGTTTTGGAAAACCCTAGAAAAAAAAAAGAAATCGCCGCCGCCTCGGCCCGTCGGCCCCGCCACCGCGCCGTCAGCCCGCCGCCGGGCCGCGTCACCGCCGCCGACCCTCTCTTCGCGCGCCACCGCCGGGAGGACGCCGCCGTCGCACGGCAGAGCGGGCCGCTCGCCGGGGGCCGCCGCCCCCTCGCCTCGTCGCGAGCCGCCGAGCCGCCTGCTCGCCGGAGCAGACCGGCCGCCACCGCCGCCGAGCCGGCCGAGCCGGCCGTCCGCGCCACGGCTGCGCCCCACGCGCCGGGCCGCCGCCGCCCCCCTGTGCCGCGCCGCACGCCGGAGGCGCGCCCCTGCCTCCCCTCCACCGCGCCCCACGTCGCCGGAACGGTCGAGTTCGCCGGAAAAACGGACCTCACCGGAGCAAACTCCGGTCAGATCTGACCGGGGACCCGATTGCTTTTTGCAAAGAACTTTATTCGCAAACAGGCCCCTGTTGGCAGAAAACCCCCTCACCTCGCACCGGCGATATCTTCTACACCGTAAGTCGGAACGAGGTGAAGCTTTTTGCAACGCGTTCGTGTTGTTCTGTACTTTAGCATGGTATCAACTTTTGCACACTTTGCACAATTTTGAATTTGAGTTTATTTCAAATTCAAATTCAAATTCCGGTGGCCGTATCTTTTGTATCGTTGATCCGAATCGAGTGATTCTCTTTGCGTTGGATCACTCGTGTCATGTACTTTCTGTTTACATCATGTGTGCACAAAAATTCACAAGTTTATTGATCTGTTTTAATTCAAATTCAATTCTATGTTGCAATTGCTATGACCTGCGTTGTAGTATTCCGTTTCACGTGATTCTTTTTGCATATTGAATCATATGAGACATCCTATCGGCAATATTCACATATCATCTATATTGCTATGATCTTCACTTTGATTTCATAATGCCTTGATCATACTTTTGTATCGACAATTCCTTATCCGTTGACTCTCTCGAGTTCACGTTCCACCGATCACTTTCGGGCACATCCACACCTTTGCACTTCAAAACCTTTTGTTTTGTTGCTAAAACCTTTGTGATTGTTTTGTTGATCTTATGTGTTGTACTTGTGGTGTGATTGCTTATTTGAGTTCTTTCGTTGACGATAGATTGCTCGGAGTGTGACGAGTAGAGTTGACTGGAACGTGAGAGCGAAGATCTTCATCGAATGTATAAGGCAAGTGATACTTTGACCATACTCATACCTATATTTTCTATATGCATTATGTAGGAATATCACTCTATTGCATGATAGGTAGTTTATTATACTGTTGCTGCAAAACCAGTTAGGATAGCCACATGTTTTGACTTGTCTACCGTAGATCAACCTAGCCGTGTTGTTACTTTATTGCTATGCTTTGTAAACGTGGTTTGGGTTGCGCAATTCATGGAGTGCATGTGAGCTGTTTAATAACTTGTGTAGCAACTGTTTAATAAATAGAAATCACTTCTGGACGGGAAGGGAGTGCTTCCTGGGGGCTCGTTCCTTATCTAAGGTCGAGACCAGGTTGTACCCCTAATGGTTTGTTTGGTGGCCGAGAAAACGTCATGGTGAGCCCGCTGACGTGGTGGGCGCCGTCCAGGCTCAAAAAGATCAGACTTACTTGGTGACTAGAAGCTTACATGTACAGCCGCTGGCCATATGGGCTCTGGCTTAGTTGAGTACGATGTAGGAAGCCTCTCCCGTGCAATGCTAGCAGATGTAGATATGATAGGTGGTACCGGCTTGCCGTTGGGTGTGGGTGACCTCTTCTGAAAGACTTCGTCTCAATCTTCGGGTTGAGTCCAGCGGGGAAAGTGTACTAACCTCTGCAGAGTATAAACTAATCATGATTAGCCGTGTCCCCGGTTATGGACATCTTTGAGCTGCTAGACATTACTGTTAATGGAGGATCTTGACAGATGAATCACCTTAATAATTTGAGTGGGCAAGATTAATAAAGGGTGTGGTGGATTGAGACTGGTGTGCCCAGTTCAATCTTTAGTAGTAAGTTCAACCTAAAATTTTGACTAGTTTAGTTCAGGAGAAAATTGGCTTTCTGCAAAACTAAACCATAAGCCTTTCCTTTGACTTACCTTGCATGTAGTTGTAGGTCCTTTATATAAACTTTTCCGTGTCACTTGCCGTACAAATCAGATGTACTGACCCGTTGTCGGGCTGTAACCTTCGGTGTTGCAGGTTTTTCAGACGATCAGTAAGGTGCGTTTAGGGGTTGCGAGTCTACACTCAGCATGTTCGCATGTGGCTGTTGATGGGACTCCATGTTACTTGCTTTTGCTTCCGCTATATTTATATTGTTTAAGCTAGCCTTGAGCTATGCAACTTGTTATTTATTTACTCTGGATCATACGTTGTAATAATGATGCACTTGTACTTTGATATACATCTATAATACTGTGTGTGCCAGCGAGTTCGATCCAGGGACTGGCACTTGAACACAGAGACTTCAATTCGGTGTGAATTGGGTCGTTACAACAATCTTCATCAAATACAAAAGGAACATCCTTCTGGAGAAGATTAGTGAGGGGTCTCGAGGTCTTAGAAAAGTCTTTAATAAATCTTCTATAGAAACCAGCATGACCGAGAAAACTACGAATACCTTTAATGTCCCTTGGATAGGGCATCCTTTCAATAACTTCAATCTTTGCCTTGTCCAGTTCAATTCCCCTCTCAGAGATCTTGTGACCAAGCACGATCCCTTCGTTAACCATGAAGTGGAATTTCCCCCAGTTTAGAACTAAGTTTGTATCCTCACATCTCTGCAAAACTTTATTAAGATTGTGGAGACAGTGGTCAAAGGAAGTTCCATAGACGGAGAAATCGTCCATGAAAACTTCCACAATCTCCTCACATAACCCATGAAAGATAGCAGACATACATCTCTAAAAGGTAGCAGGTGCATTGCATAAAAAAAGTCATATGCCTGTAAGCATAAGTACCGTAAGGACACGTGAAAGTGGTCTTCTCTTGATCGGCAGTGTTGACATGAATTTGAGAGAAGCCAGAATACCCATCAAGATAGCAAAAGTGGGTGTTTTTAGACAACATCTCTAGCATCTGGTCAATAAAGGGTAGCGGGTAGTGTTCCTTCCTGGTTGCTTTGTTCAATTTCCTATAATCGATACACATTCTATATCCAATAACAACTCTTTGAGGCATTAGTTCATTTTTATCATTAGTAACGACATTCATACATCCTTTCTTAGGAACACAATGAACTGGACTTACCCACCTACTATCAGCTATAGGATAGATGATACATGCGGCTAGAAGCTTCAGAATCTCCGTCCTAACGACGTCCTTCATCCTTGGGTTCAGCCGTCGTTGATGATCAACAACTGGCTTAGCATCGGGCTCGAGATTGATAGTGTGTTGGAAAATCGATGGACTAATCCCCTTAAGGTCATCAAGGGTATAGCCCAAGGCACCACAGTGTCTGCGAAGTGTCTCCAGTAATCGCCCTTCTTCAAATCCTGAAAGGTTAGCGTTGATAATAACATGATATATTTTCTTTTCATCTAAATAGGCATACTTGAGCTAGGATCCCTAAAGGCTCAACTGGAAGGTTGTGCTTGGATCCCTAAAGGCTCAACTGGAAGTTTGTGCTTCAGGATAACAGCTTGTCTTGCAAATAATTCGTCTAACTCATTTCTTTCCAGCATATGCATATCATTCTCGTGGTCTTCCATATATTGCTGCAAAGGATCATTAGGAGGAATAGCAATAGAAGCAATATTTTCAATAATTTTATCAGCACTAGGTAAATCAATACCACGAGGTTGCTTGGAAAATTTAGAAAATTTAAATTTATATGGCTCACCATTGAATTCAACAGAAACTTTACCTTTTTTGAAATCTATAATAGCACCACAAGTGCTGAGGAAAGGTCTACCAAAGATAATAGGGCAAAAACTCTCTTGCACTGAACCAAGTACGAGAAAGTCGGTAGGATACTTTACCTTTCCACATAGGACTTCAACATCTCTCACAATTCCAATGGGAGAGATAGTTTCTTTGTTTGCTAGATAAATAGTAACATCGATCTCTTCAAGTTCACAGGGTGAAATCTCACCCATGATCTCCTGATAGAGTGAATAAGGAATAGCGCTAGCACTGGACCCCAGATCGCAAAGCCCGTAATATTTGTGATATCCTATTTTGTCAAATACAACTGGTGTACCTGAAATTGGGCTCTTATTCTTGGCTGTGACAATGTTAGTTGAAACAACACCAAAAATTATCTTGGAATCTGAAACATCATTAGCAACTAAATCTTTAACCATTGCAACTTGAGGATCGACCTTGATCAGGTCCTCAGGTTCGTCAGTTCTTCTCCCACTTTTATTTATTATGCCTGTCACAAAAGAGTGCTCCCTTATCCTTGTAGGGAAAGGGGGTTTTCATAAAAGACTGCAGGCAGAATAGGGTCAGCAACATGAATATCGATAGGTAACTCTTTAAAGGGTTTATGATACTGATCCTTCTCTTCCTTAGAAGAGTCAATGTGAGAGGAAAAGTTCTTACAAAAATCAATCATAAGCTGGGAATCAAGACCAATATTAGAACAAAAGCTATTAAAATAATTAGTTTTCACATAGCTCTCAATGTAATCATGCCCATAATTTATAGTGGGTTCAATACCTTTATCGATTTCCCAGTCTTCAGTATTCTTCTGGATCCTCTCAATGAGATCCCACTTTTCTTCAACGCTTCTTGTTTGGAATACCCCGCTAGAGGAGGCATCCAACATCTCCTTATCCTGACGAGAAAGCCTGGCATAAAAAATGTAATTATAATATCTTTGGGGAGTTCATGGATAGGACATTTGAAAATTAGGGATTTAAGTCTCCCCCAAGCTTGAGTGATGCTCTCTCCGTCATGAGACCAAAAGTTATAGATGTAGTTCCCGTCTCGATGAATTTCATGAAGAGGGTAAAACTTTGTATAAAAGAGAGACATAAGCTCTTCCAAATTATGTAGATGTGAGTTATCGAGGAGCTTATACCAATCTGAAGCTTTGTCTATAAGTGATATGGAGAATAATTTCTTCATGATGAACTCCATTGACACACCTGCAAGCTTAAATAATGAACATAGTTGTGATGAATATAGCAAGTGATCACCTGGATGTCTATCTCTTGCATAGCGATTAGCCAAGACATAATTGATAATACCAGATGGTATTTTGTAAGGCACAATTTCAGTAGGGGTCGGAGTGACCACCACAGTTGTGGGGCGTTTCCCCATAAACAGCAATCCAAGAGTAGAGGTGTCCATAAAGACAAAGAGCAACAACAGCAAAACAAAAACAAAAACAGAAATATAAAAACTTCCTTACCAGCTTCATTTACTAATAGCGCTACGCTCCCCGGAAACGGCGCTAGAAAACAGTACTTGATGACCCTCAACTATAGGGGATCGTTTGTAGCGTTTTCGATAAATAAGAGTGTCGAACCCAACGAGGAGCAGAAGGTATTGGTAAGTGACTTTGGTAAAGAAATAGCTGCAGGAACTGAAAGATAACTTTTTAAGGGTTTTTAGTATAAGCAACAAAAGGTACAAGCAAGTAAAGTAAAAATGCACTGAGGAGTAAAAAGTGGCCCAATCCTTTTGAGCAAAGGAGAGGCCTAGCAATTGAACTTATAAAGGCTAAAGCCTTCTTGAGGACACACGGGAGAAATAGTCATGTGCTTTCGCCATATTCCGTGTCGGTACTATGTGTTGTGTTGATAAGTGTTGAGTGGTTGGATCTATGCTAGTACACCCTCTAGAATAAGATAAGTGCACTCTTATGATTAAATACCTTGCAAGCATCCGCAAATACAAGATAGTAATTAAGGAAAAAGCCTAACCATAGCAATACGATCGATGATCTATTGTTCCCTTGTGCAAAAGCGTGCGAACTGGGGTTCAGGTTTCTGTCACTCGGGCAACCCACCGTAAGCATTCTTTGTACACAATGCATTCCCCTAGGTCCTTAATAAGGTGAAGTGTTGAGTGTTCGACTCACACAACACCACTAGGAAAATAACTACACAACTTAAATATCAAACAACACATATTACTTCAACATCATATGGCTACTAGCAACTAGACTCCTCCCATGTGCTCAAGAACTAAAGTTACTACTCACAAGACATAAAATAGATCATGATCAGAGGGGATAAATAGATGATAAAAAATCTGGACACAATGATATTTCTCCAACAAAACTCAATAGCATTCATCACACGGTAGTAATCAACACCGGTAGAGTAGAGAGAATAGATTGTACGGATTACAACACAAGTTGAACTTGTGAGGTGAGATTGGATGAAGATAAGTATGGTGCTGATGTTGGGGATGATGTTGATGTTGATCTCGATGATGCCCGTGATGATGGTGATGACGATGACGACGGTCTCCTCTTCCGGGAGGTGTTCTCCTCGACGGAATCTGCCCACCGGAGATGTCTTTTCTCCTCAGTTAGTTTCCGCCACGGAGCAGCGGCGGAATTCGCGAAAACTCCTCCCCTCTAGGGTTTTTGAACGATGTGTGATATATAGGCCAGAGGGGGGATCCGGGAGTGGCCCAGGGGTCCATGTGGCCACCCGGCGCGGCGAGGAGTGGGGCCGAGCCAGGGGGGCGCTGATGGCTTCTCGCCCCTCGTTGGTTACCCCAAGTGGAAGGTTTTAGATGCAGTGCAACAACAAGTTTCCCTCGGTGAAGTTACCAAGGTTATCGAACCAGTAGGACTCAGGAGATACAAGTAGGTGGCAACGTCGCCATAAATTGCTTCCTGACTAGGGTGTTGTCGTGGACCGGCACACAGCAACAAATAACTTTGCTCCCAACGAGTACAGAGGAGTTGTCAATTTCTCCGGCCTTGTCGTTTACAAAGGATCAACGCAAGAGATAAAAGGTGCAAAGGAAAGTAAAAGCTGAAAGTAAATTGAGGGTGTGAACAATAATGTGAAGATGGACCGGGGTCCCGTGATTTTCACTAGTGATGTCTCTCTCCCAAAAGACGATAAAAGTGCTAGCGAGGTAAACAAATCACAGTTGGGCAATTGACAGGATTATGAAGGAACCGCAATGCTAACTATGCTGCAAAGAAAGGAAGGGCTCAAAAGCAATGGGCAGTACACCAAGGTAAGTAGACCGAAATCCATCTGCATCTACTACGAATCATCCACCTTGAGATATCGATCCAGAACATCTCGCTGGTATTAAGTTGCGAATCCCACCCAAAGTGTAAACTCAAAGCAACAGACAACTACATTAAAAGAACTTTGCGTAAAGTAAACAATCCTTGCACCCGCAGGTACAAGCACCGTTGTTTTATCCATGGTGGCAACATCACATCCCCTAGTCTCATGTTTCTGTCACTCAAGCTAGACATCAAGGGGATGAACCCACAATCGAGCATAACGCTCTCTCTTGGAGTTGCAAATAAAATACTTGGCCAAAGCAAATACCGCAACAGAGAACATGCAAGAATTTACTCAAGAACAAAATATAAAAGAGAAGAACCAAATATATTACTCATCACAATCTAAACATAATCTCATAATCCATCAGATCCCAACAAACTCAGCATAGCAACAGCAGAAATTACATAGATTCCTCGATCATGTGAAGTAGCTCACGAGGACTCGAAAGTGGAAGAACAAAGAGGGGAGAGAATCATCACATTGCTACGGGTCACGGACCCATGGTCCAAGGGGGACTACTCACGGTACATCCGGGAGGCGTCCATGGCTATGGATGGTCTCCCGGAGGGGGTTCCTCCTTCGGGCAGGGTGCCGGGGCAGCTTCTCCAGGAAGCCCCGATCTTGAAACGGCGGCGGCGGCGGTACAAAGGGGAGTTCGCGAGAAAGAGATCGATATTAGGGGTTTCCACCCCGAGGGGTAAATATAGGCGAAGGGGGCATCAAGGGGACCCACGAGGCAGTCAGGAGGGTCCCTGGCGCGGCCCAGGGTGGGGCCGCGCCACCTGCCCTCCTGGCTGCCTGGTGGTGGCCCCCTTCCCTCTCTTGGTGATTCTGGAAGCTTCTGTTGCGCTGATTTTTTATATATTTTTCCCAGAATTTTTGGAGCACTTTTAATGGCCGGAAAACCTGAAATACAAAAACAGCAGAAAACAGAAACTGGCAACTGGGTGCACTGAGTTAATAGGTTAGTCCAAATAGGTTCAAAAGTGTATGAAAGTTCAAGCAAAACATGGCAAAGTCACACAAAACATGCATGGAGCAAGCAGAAATTATAGATACGTTTGGGACGTATCAACATCCCTAAGCTTAATTCCTTCTCGTCCTCGAGTAGGTAAATGATAACAAGCATAATTTCTGTGGTGACATGCCACACAACCAAATAAGGACTTTTAAGTAAAGCAATCAAAGCATGCAATTCAATTCAACTCTTAACAAGCAAGAGTCTATATTAGCATTGACACAAGCAACAAAAGAACAAAAGGTGCAAGAGCTCTTGCTGTCCGTGACTCGAATGTCTCCAAATGGTGTTTGCGTGCAATCAAGGGACTGGGAAGAAAGAGAAAAAAGGTTGTTGAGAACAACTATCTACTAAAGTTTCACACTTGGTCTCCTTTGGATTCTTATCTGGACTCGTCCCCAGACCACTAGCCAGGTACAAGTCAAACTGATCCACTCCCTTTCGATATTTTGAGCACTCATGCAATGGATGAGCATGAGCAAGAAAGTTGACACCTAAAAGGCAAAACAGAAATAAGGTGGAGGAGGAAGAAAAAAAAGGTGTGAATGGCTCACATCAATGAGTACAATCATAGGCGAGAGAAGGCCATATGATAGATATGATGTGAGGAGTAGGGATTGCTGATGTCTACGCACGCTTCTATTCTTGTAAACTATGTTGGGCCTCCAAGCGCAGAGGTTTGTAGGACAGCAACAATTTCCCTCAAGTGGATGACCTAAGGTTTATCGAACTCAGGGAAGTAGAGGTTGAAGATGGTCTCTCTCAAGCAACCTGCAATTAAGATACAAGAAGTCTCTTGTGTCCCCAACACACCTAATACAACTAGGAGTTGTATAGGTGCACTAGTTCGGCGAAGAGATGATAAAATATGGGTGATAGGTGTGGCAAAACGAAGTAATATAAATCTGTAATAAAAAGTGCAGCAACCAAACAAGTAGTAAATGTGACCGCAAACGGTATTGCAATGGTGGAAACAAGGCCTAGGCTTCATACTTTCACTAGTGGCAACTCCCAACAACATTAACATAGTCTAATCACATGATATTTCCCATAAAACATGCAATGGAGACGTACTCGGAGGTCATTCCTTTGTGGTCAAGAGAGGACGAGAATTATGTAGGGCTACAAAAGCACACCTCAAAGTTCGTAGTTCTCAATCTATGGATTTCCCAATGTCACCGCGGCCATCCAAAGAGAGTACCACAATCACCACAACATATCTCAAGGATAGTCAAAGACAAGCACCAAGAGACTCTCAATCTTCAATCAACACACAAAAGAGGAAATCACTCATGAAAATATTCTTCTAACCCATGTCCAATAGACCGCTGTAACCATGGTCTCGGGGATTATACTAGATAAGATCAAGTGAGTACATCAATCCAATACATAGAGGAAGGGGAAATATCATGGGATCACCCTAGATTAACATAACCTATGATCACAACGAAGATCACATCATGGGAGAGAGAGAAGAACACATAGCTACTGGTAGAAACCTCAACCCCGAGGGAGAACTACTCCCGCTTCATGGAGGTAGGAAGCAACATCGATGGAGATGAATCCGGGGGCACTTCCCCGTCCCGGCAGGGTGCCGGCTGATAACCCTCAACCGTAGGGGATCGAGATAGTCTTCGCGGGCAAGATAACCCAATTTATTGATTCGACACTTGGGGACACAAAGAATACGTACAGGCTTTGACAATTGAGTTGTCAATTCAACCGCACCTGAAATAAACACTTGCTTGCACAAAGGTATTAGTAGAAAATGTGATATGGTGGTGGTAGTGATGATGATAATAGTGGTGATAGTGATAGTGGAACAACAAAGGTAAAAAACTAGTAACCAGCAGAAGGAAAACACCGTAGGCTAGGGAGATGGATGGTTGGGTGCTACTTGGATGAGAACGAACATGTAACAGATTCTAACTTGGGCAAGGCTCACAGAAAACAAAGGATCATCTAGGCAAATATCAAACATCAGGCATGTATCCCAAGGTAGTTGTACGTGCTTGCAATAAGAACTTTGCACAACTTCTTTTGTCCTACCCTCCCGCTACAAACGGGGCCAAAAGGAACTTAGGGAGATTAAGGTACTCCTGTCAAAGAGCACCGGAACATAGCATTAACAATTCATGGATACACGGAATCCTCAAATTATAGTCCATCCCCTTTGGTGTCCCAAGCTGTCACCATTGGGATCGCCGGTTTCGGACTATAATAGGTGCATACAACTCATAGATAGGATCAAGAACACCACAAACTCAAGAAACAAAAGGGTGATCAGATCTGAAATAATGGCACTCGGGCCCAAAGTGACAAGCATTAAGAGCAACAAGTTGTAACAGAGACGATAAACACCAAGTAGATGATAGGCAACATGCCCCCAACAATCTGATTGAACTATTACATGATCTAACTCATCCAATCCCTACCATCCCCTTTGCCTACAACAGGTAATTACTCACACATGAGAGGAGAAGTCATGGAGGGGTGATGGAGAGGCGATGATGATGATGATGGCGATGATTTCCCCCTCACCGGAGGCCAATTCAGCCTCCAGATTAGCTCTCCGAGGAAGAACAGAGGGTTGCGGCGACTCCGCGAAGTAGATTGGAAAAGCGACTTCTGTTTCGGGATTTCCTCGACAGGGGAATAAATAGGGGACAAGGTAGGTCAAAAGGGGGTGTGGGACCCAGCCAGGAGGGCAGGTGGCGCGGCCAGGGGCTGGGCCGCGCTAGGCACCCTCCTGGCTGCCCTGTGGACCCCCTTTGGACCTTCGTAAGCTTCCGGAACGCTGATTTTTTATATATTTTCTTGGGATTTTTCCAGCGTACCTAAATATCCAGGAACCTGCACAAAAGAAAACAACACTGGTAGCTCTGCTGAAAACAGCGTCAGTCCAGGTTAGTTTCGTTCAAATCATGCAAGAATGAAGTCAAAACAATAGCAAAAGTGTTTGGAAAAGTACATATGTTTGAGACGTATCAACTCCCCCAAGCTTAGCTATTGCCTGTTGATACGTCTCAAACGTATCTACTTTTCCAAACACTTTTGCTATTGTTTTGCCCTCATTCTTGCATGATTTGGATGAAACTAACCCGGACTAACGCTGTTTTCAGCAGAGCTGCCTGTATGGTTTTATTGTGTGCAGGAAAATGGATTTTTAGACATCCCAGAAAATTCCCAGAAAAATACCAGAAAATCCACGTACCCGATGAAGCCAGGAGCCAGAAGTGGGACCAGAGGGGAGCCCTGGGGGCCCCAGGCGCCCCCCTGGCGCGGCCAGGGGTGGGGCCGCGCCCTCTGGCCGCCTGGGCTGCTCCCCCCTCCTCTAGTGCCCTACCGAGGCTCCTATTTATCCCCATGACGAGAAAACCCCAGAATAGAAGTCATTTTCCCAGTTTCCGTCGCGGAGCCGCCGCCACCCTCTGTTCTTCTTCGGGAGGGCTAATCTGGAGGCCGATTTGGCCTCCGGAGAGGGGAGATCATCGCCATCGTCATCACCATCGCCACTCCATCCATCCTCCGTGACTTCTCTTCATATGTGTGAGTAATTCCCTGCTGTAGGCAAAGGGGATGGTAGGGATTGGATGAGTTTAATCACATAATAGTTCGCCAGATTGTTGGGGGCATGTTGCCTATCATCTAGATTGGTGATTATCTTCTTTGCTACAACTTGTTGTTCTTAATGCTTGTCACTTTGGGCCCGAGTGCCATGTTTTCAGATCTGAACCTTATGTGTTTTCATGAGTATATTTGTGTTCTAGATCCTATCTATGAGTTGTATGCACCTATTATGGTCCGGAACCGGCGATCCCAAAGGTGACAGCTTTGGGACACCAAAGGGGATGGTCCACAATTTGAGGATTCCGTGTATCCATTGAGTTTATTGCTTTGTTCCAGTGCTCTTTGACAGGAGCACCTTAATCTCCATAAGTTCCTTTTGGCCCCGTTCGTAGCGGGATGGTAGGACAAAAGATGTTGTGCAAGTTCATATTACAAGCACGCACAACTACCTATGGGATACATGCCTAATGTTTGATATTTGCCTAGATGATCATTGCTTTTCTGTGTGCCTTGCCCCGTGTTAGAATCTATTATATGTTTACTCTCATCCATGCAGCGCCCGACCATCCATCTCCCTAGCCTACAATGTTTTCAATCCTGCTGGATATTAGTTGTTTCTTTTTGCTATTTACTTTTGCTGTTGCTATCATCACTATCATATTACCGTTACCACTTATCTATTGTTGCAAACAAGTATATTTCAGGTGCAGTTGAATTGACAACCCAATTATCAAAGCTTATAAATACTCTTTGGCTCCCCGTGTGTCGAATCAATAAATTGGGTTAACTTACCCGCGAAGACTATCTCGATCCCTTACGCCTGTGGGGCATCAAGCAACGTTTTCTGGCGCCGTTGCCGGGGAGCATAGAAATATTTACAAGTCTACTTGAAGTATCCTGCCTGCTGCATATCATCCGCTATGGGTAAGAAAGGACACCCCAAGGTTCCGATCTTACCATCCCGTACAAGAAAAGGTACTGTTCTGAACACTAGTGCTACACTTGATTCACCTTCTATTATGAGTAAGTTTACTTCACCACCACTACATGATGCTTCTATTGAGTCTGTTACTATGTCCGATACTTTTGATGATACTTCCACTACTCTTGATGATGCTACTTTTCTCGGTCACTATATTGAAACTCAGACTGCTAAGGCTGCAGGAAAATCCAAGACCGAGACCCCTGCTACCTATATTCCTACCTGCAAAACCTTTGGTTACCCGAGCTTAGATGAACTCAAGGAGAGAATCCTTGATGAAGATTATGTTACTCTTGATGATGATTTTTGCAGGGAACTTAGAGAGTGTGTCGACTCTGACCCTGGTGCTGTTAAGGAGTTGCTCAAAAGGCACTCCATGAAGAACAAAGTTATTCCTGATCCTCAATTTGCCACATCTCCTATATGCATTACTTATCATGATTATGATTTCTCTGTCGATCTTTCACTTATATCTACAGTCGAGGCTGACCCCTTTTATGGCAGAGAAAATGATGATGCTATAGCACACCTGACCAAACTCTCTGAGTTAAGCGACCTATTCACTACTGATGAGAAGATACGAAACTTCTATGTGGCCAAGCTTTTTCCTTTTTCTTTGAAGGAAGACGCTAAATCATGGTACGATGCATTACCTTATGGTTCCGTTAAAAGTCCTCAGGACTTAGTCAAAAATTTTGTTGATAAATATTTTCCGGCTCATCTGCAACATGCTGCTTTGCAAAGAATCTATAACTTTAAACAATTGCAGGATGAGCACCTCCCTAAAGCTTGGGGGAGGTTTTGTGATTTACTTAAGGTTATGCCGGGACATGGGATCCCCAAGAATGAATTGCTTGATATATTTTATGCTGGTTTAACCGATGAATCCAGAACCTATCTGGATAGTTGTGCTAGTTGTGTTTTCAGGGAAAGAACGCCGGAGGATGCAGAAGAATTAATGTGCAAAATCACCCAAAACTATGAATATTGGTTCGTTCCTGAACCACTTCTACCACCGAAAAAGAGGGGCATGCTTGTTCTGAACCCCGAAGATATGCAAGAAGCAAAGAAGTCTATAAAGGAGAAAGGTATTAAAGTCGAAGACGTGAAGAATTTACCGCCTATTGAGAAGTTGTGTGAGCCTACTACTCACCCTCCCTTGGTAGAGGTACACTCTCTATTAGACTTTACTGAAAGTGACATCCCTAAAGGTAAGCCCCCCGACCAATGTTTAGATGAGCTTGATAATTTTATTGTTAAGCAAGACCATTTTAATAGGAGATTACATAGTCTGTTGCATGATAATTATCTTGGTATCAAAAGTTTGTGTGATGTTCTAGAAAGAACAGTTAATGATGTTAAATGTCTTGTTAATCATTTTCATATGGTTCAAACTCAGCTTGAACAAATTTCTAATGTGCAAAAAGATTTGCTTACTAATAATGCCAAACAGGACCTACAAGCTTATGGAATTAAAACAAGGGGTGGAACACACACCCAGGACCCACTCTATCCTGAGGGGCATCCAAAGAGGATCGAGCAAGATTCTCAAGTACAAGAAGAAGATGAGATTGTTAGCTTTCCCAAGAAGAAAAAGAAGAAAAAGAAACATAAGGAGGCTGACAATCCCGATGATCCTATTACAAGTGAAAAGCCAGTTGTTGATCCTAACAGCATATCTACCTCCGATGCTGAAACAGAAGACGGTGCCGAGCCCGAAGGAAAAGACGCGGAGAAGGATGATTCTCCTAAGGTAAGAGAAGAAGAAGCACCCGATAAATGCAAGAGGTACTCTAGAGAGGACTTCATCGCAAGAAGACATGGGAAGGAAAGAGAACCATGGATACAGAAACCCTTGCCCTTTTCAAGTAAGTCCCTCAAATCTAAAGAAGAAGAGCATTATAAGAAATTTTGTGAATGGATGAAACCTCTTTTTCTTCAAATTCCTTTGACTGATACTATTAAGTTACCTCCCTACTCGAAATATATGAAAGATATTGTTACTAATAAAAGAAAAATTCCTAATGAGGCAATATCTACTATGCTTACTAACTACTCTTTCAGTGGCAAGATTCCTAAGAAGCTCGGTGATCCAGGTATACCCACCATTCCTTGCTCCATAAAGAATAATTATGTCAGAACTGCTTTATGTGATCTTGGGGCAGGAGTGAGTGTTATGCCTTTCTCTCTTTACAAAAGGATTTTTTTAGAGAAACTAATCCCTACAGATATCTCCCTTCAGATGGCTGACAAATCAACAGCTGTCCCAATAGGTATTTGTGAGGATGTTCCCGTTGAAGTTGCTAACTGTTTGATCCTTACAGATTTTGTTGTGCTTGACATGCCCGAGGATGGGAGCATGTCCATTATTCTTGGTAGACCTTTTCTTAACACCGCAAGTGCTATCATTGATTGCAATAAAGGAAAGGTCACCTTCAACATTGGTGATAAAGAACACACGGTGTATTTTCCAAAGAAGATCGACAAGAGGCATGGCCTTAACTCTATAGAGAATATCGAGACCGTGAAGATTGGAGAATGGGACTGTCCACTACATGTGCACCACAAATACAAAACCATTATGGTGGGGACAATGTCCATTAAAGTAAAGGTGCAATGATCACTTCATAAGGGGTGAGACTTCTTGTTCTATATATCGCCGGTTTGTTGGTAAGACTTGATCAACCTTGCTAGTGAGCTTATTTTATATAGGTAAAAAGTTAAGCTTGTTATGTTTTCTTTTACTTTAGCTTTCATTCTCTTTGCTGTACCAAGTTTTTATGTTTTTGAAGCTTCACAATACTAATCACTGCTTTAATTTTTCAGAAAGTTTTGCAGCTTTTTGAACTCCGAGAAATTTTCAACAGTGAAGTTTTCAGAAAAATTCCAGAAAAATAAGAATAAAAATTTCCATGCCGGGAGTGACCCAGAGGCACCTGGGGCTGACCAGGGGGGGCCACCAGTGGCCCAGGCGGCCAGCTGGCACGGCCTGCCCCCTGGCCGCGCCCACAGGGCGCCTGGGTCCCACAGGCCCCACTTCCAGGTATGTCTTCTTCCTCCTCCTTCCTCTCTCTCCAAAAACACGAGTTCTGCTCCAGTTCTTGCGTTCTTGCTGTTCTTGGAGGCGATTTTCGATCTCTTTCCACAGCCCACCATTGAAGCTGAAATTTTGAGCAAATACTCCCTGGTATGTAATTCCTTCACCCCTCCAATTAGATTTTTGATTGGTGGCTTCATTTGTGAGTATTTAGTAGCTCTTGGTGCTATTTATATGAGCTTGCATGCATGTGTAGAATTTTGTTTTCCAAGTTTTGATGCAAGTTTATGCCTTAGGTAAGTGAGTTGAGTAGTTTGCCTTAACTCACTTTGTTTAAATCCTTGTTTTTGTAATTTGTCAAAAATTTCATAAAATGAGTTTGCTAGGAAGAGCAAAGGGGTGGCTTGGGAAGAAAAGGCCCGAGCGCTCCGATCGAGTTACAAGAGCAGCAGTTTCCCCCTCGACTGCGAGGGTGAGCTACAACGAAGATCATGTGCCCTTAGAGTTGTTGGAGGACACAAATCAAGCACGTGCAATGACTTTCCCGTGCGATGAATTCCTTGAAGCTGCAGGAATTAGGGAGGAGTTCTATAATCTTTGTGCTAATGCAGGTTTGACGCGGCTCGCATCGTGCCGTGTTACTCAGTATCAAAAACTCACCTCCTGTTTTATTAACAGTTTTAGATATAACCTTGATGCTGGTTCTGTTGAGTTTAAAATTTACAATGATCTTTTGACCATGCCTTTGGAAAAGTTTTGTGAAATAATAGGTGTGCAGAACGTGGGACTGACGGCGAAGATGAGCTCTCAGCCCTCCGAGCTGAGGACCGTCTTCAACTCTCTCTGTAGCATGGATACAAGGGATATTCATCGGTCAAAGATCTCCAGCATCTTATTTCCACACCTCAGGTATTTTGCGTATTATATTGCTAGAGGGGTGTTAGCTCGTGACAACACGAGCAACATATCTGCGCCGGATATTGCTATCCTGGCAACCGCCCTTTCAGGGAGGTTTGATTATAATGTGGGTGCCTTGATTGTCGACGCCTTGCTATGAACAATAACAAGGGAGACTTATTTGGTGGCATTTACGCCACACTTATCCTAGAGTCTCTTAATGGCACCCCACACCCCGATGATAAGCCTTTTACTTATTTAAGTTTTGATCTTGCTGCTATGAGAAGGCATAAGTTTGTTACCATGACTTCCGAGTTTGGTAACCTTGATTATATCTTGCGTTTTGGAGCTACCACGGAACGCAAGATCCGTCTACCTGCACCTCTTTTGTTTGATTTTTCTCGCAGGAACGGATGGTCCTTTGATGTTATCAAGTTCGATGAGTTCGAAGTCCAGCATCAGTTTCATAACCCCATGGAGGGGGTTGTGCCCGACGAGGAGGAGCATGGTGAGTTCCCACCTTTCCAGGGGGAGACCGTCACCCAGTTTGGTGAAGGGTCTTCCTCTGCTTGGAGCGCGGATCCTTTTTCGTGGGAGGAGCCGAGGACTTCGGTGTACGCACCGGAAGCCTCATACGACCCTTGGATGCACCAGTACTACCCTGGAGCAGGAGGCTCCTGGGGACATTAGCCACTACCAACTTAGGCCAAAAGCCTAAGCTTGGGGGAGTATGTGCCATTCTCACTTTTCCATTGTATTATTGATACGTCTCAAACGTATCTACTTTTCCAAACACTTTTTCTATTGTTTTACCCTCATTCTTGCATGATTTGGACGAAACTAACCCGGACTAACACTGTTTTCAGTAGAGCTGCCTGTATGGTTTATTTGTGCGCAGGAAAATGGATTTTTAGACGTCCCAGAAAATTCCCAGAAAATTACCTGAAAGACCACGCACCCGAAGGAGCCAAATGCCAGAAGTGGGACCAAAGGGGAGCTCTGGGGGCCCCAGGCGCCCCCCTTGCGCGGCCAGGGGTGGGTCCGCGCCCTCAGGCCGCCTGGGTTGCTGCCCCCTCCTCAGGTGCCATACCGATGCTCCTATTTATCCCCGTGACGAGAAAACCCCAGGACAGAAGTCGTTTTCCCAGTTTCCATCGCGGAGCCGCCGCCACCCTCTGTTCTTCTTCGGGAGGGCTAATCTGGAGGCTGATTTGGCCTCCGGAGAAGGGAGATCGTCGCCATCCTCATCACCATCGCCACTCCATCCGTCCTCCATGACTTCTCTTCATATGTGTGAGTAATTCCCTGCTGTAGGCAAAGGGGATGGTAGGGATTGGATGAGTTTAATCATGTAATAGTTCGTCAGATTGTTGGGGGCATGTTGCCTATCATCTAGATTGGTGTTTATCTTCTTTGCTACAACTTGTTGTTCTTAATGCTTGTCACTTTGGGCCCGAGTGCCATGTTTTCAGATCTGAACCCTATGTGTTTTCATGAATATATTTGTGTTCTAGATCCTATCTATGAGTTGTATGCACCTATTATGGTCCGGAACCAGCGATCCCAAAGGTGACAGCTTGGGACACCAAAGGGGATGGTCCATAATTTGTGGATTCCATGTATCCATTGAGTTTATTGCTTTGTTCCGGTGCTCTTTGACAGGAGCACCTTAATCTCCATAAGTTCCTTTTGGCCCCGTTCGTAGCGGGATGGTAGGACAAAATATGTTGTGCAAGTTCTTATTGCAAGCACGCACAACTACCTACGGGATACATGCCTATTGTTTGATATTTTCCTAGATGATGATTGCTTTTCTGTGTGCCTTGCCCCGTTTTAGAATCTATTATATGTTCACTCTCATCCATGCAGCGCCCAACCATCCATCTCCCTAGCCTACAGTGTTTTTAATCCTGCTGGTTACTAGTTGTCACTTTTTGCTATCTACTTTTACTATTGCTATCATCACTATCATATTACTATTACCACTTATCTATTGTTGCAAGCAAGTATATTTCAGGTGCGGTTGAATTGACAACTCAACTGTCAAAGCTTATAAATACTCTTTGGCTCCCCTTGTGTCGAATCAATAAATTGGGTTAACCTACCCGCAAAGACTACCTCGATACCTTACGTTTGTGGGGCATGAAGCAACGTTTTATGGCGCCGTTGCCGGGGAGCATAGCAATATTACAAGTCTACTTGAAGTATCCTGCCTGCTGCACATCATCCGCTATGGGTAAGAAAGGAGACCCCAAGGTTCCGATCTTACCATCCCGTACAAGAAAAGGTACTGTTTTGAACACTAGTGCTACACTTGATTCACCTTCAGTTATGAGTAAGTTTACTTCACCACCACTACATGATGCTTCTATTGAGTCTGTTACTATATCCTATACTTTTGATGATGCTTCCACTACTCTTGATGATGCTACTTTTCTTGGTCACCATATTGAAACTAAGACTGCTAAGGCTACGGCAAAATCCAAGACCAAGACCCCTGCTACCTATATTCCTACCTGCAAAACCTTTGGTTACCCGAGCTTAGATGAACTCAAGGATAGAATCCTTGATGATGATTATGTTACTCTTGATGATGATTTTTGCAGGGAACTCAGAGAGTGTGTTGACTCTGACCCTGGTGCTGTTAAAGAGTTTCTCAAAAGGCACGCCATGAAGAACAAAGTTATTCCTGATCCTCAATTTGCCACATCTGCTATATGCATCACTGATTCTAATTATGATTTCTCTGTTGATATTTCACTTATATCTACAGCCGAGGCTGACCCCTTTTGTGGCAGAGAAAATGATGATGCTATAGCACACCTGACCAAACTCTCTGAGTTAAGCGACCTATTCACTACTGATGAGAAGATACGAAACTTCTATGTGGCCAACCTTTTTCCTTTTTCTTTGCAGGAAGACGCTAAATCATGGTACGATGCATTACCTTATGGTTCCGTTAAAAGTCCTCGGGACTTAGTCAAATTTTTTGTTGATAAATATTTCCCAGCTCATCTGCAACATACTGCTTTGCAAAGAATCTATAACTTTAAACAATTGCAGGATGAGAAACTCCCTAAAGCTTGGGGGAGATTTTGTGATTTACTTAAGGTTATGCCGGGACATGGAATCCCCAAGAATGAACTGCTTGATATATTATATGCTGGTTTAACCGATGAGTCCAGAACCTATCTGGATAGTTGTGCTAGTTGTGTTTTCAGGGAAAGAACACCGGACGATGCGTAAGAACTAATGTGCAAAATTGCTAAGAACTATGAAGATTGGTCCGTTCCTGAACCACTTCTACCACCGAAAAAGAGGGGCATTCTTATTCTGAACCCCGAAGATATGCAAGAAGCCAAGAAGTCTATAAAGGAGAAAGGTATTAAAGCCGAAGACGTGAAGAATTTACCGCCCATTGAGAAGTTGTGTGAGCCTACTACTCACCCTCCCTTGGTAGAGGTACACTCTCTATTAGACTTTATTGAAAGTGACATCCCTAAAGGTAAGCCTCCCGACCAATGCTTAGATGAGCTTGATAATTTTATTGTTAAGCAAGACCATTTTAATAGGAAGTTACAAAGTCAGTTGCATGATAATTCTCTTGCTATCAAAAGTTTGTGTGATGTTCTAGAAAGAATAGTTAACGATGTTAAATGTCTTGTTAAGCATTTTCATATGGTTCAAACTCAGCTTGAACAAATTTCTAATATGCAAAAAGATTTGCTTGCTAATAATGCCAAACAGGACATACAAGCTTATGGAATTAAAACTAGGGGTGGAACACACACCCAGGACCCACTCTATCCTGAGGGGCTTCCAAAGAGGATCGAGCAAGATTCTCAAGTACAAGAATAAGACGAGATTGTTAGCTCTCCGAAGAAGAAAAAGAAGAAGAAGAAACACAAGGAGGATGAAAATCCCGATGATCCTATTACAAGTGAAAGCCAGCTGTTGATCCTAACAGCATATCTACCTCCGATGCTGAAACAGAAGACGATGCCGAGCCTGAAGAAAAGGGCAAGGAGAAGGGTGATTCTCCCGAGGTAAGACAAGAAGAAGCACCCGATAAACGCAAGAGGTAATCTAAAGAAGACTTCATCGCAAGAAGACATGGGAAGGAAAGAGAACCATGGATACAGAAACCCATGCCCTTTCCAGGTAAGTCCCTCAAATCCAAAGAAGAAGAGCATTATAATAAATTTTGTGAATGGATGAAACCTCTTTTCCTTCAAATTCCTTTGACTGATGCTATTAAGTTACCTCCTTATTCCAAATATATGAAAGATATTGTTACTAATAAAATAAAAGTTCCTAATGATGCAATATCTACTATGCTTGCTAACTACTCTTTCAGTGGCAAGATTCCCAAGAAGCTCGGTGATCCAGGTATACCCACCATTCCTTGCTCCATAAAGAATAATTATGTCAGAACTGCTTTATGTGATCTTGGGGCAGGAGTGAGTGTTATGCCTTTCTCTCTTTACAAAAGGCTTTGTTTAGAGAAACTAATCCCTACAGATATCTCTTCAGATGGCTGACAAATCAACAGCTGTCCCAATAGGTATTTGTGAGGATGTACCCATTGAAGTTGCTAATTGTTTAATCCTTACAGATTTTGTTGTGCTTGACATGCCCGAGGATGGGAGCATGTCCATTATTCTTGGTAGACATTTTCTTAACACCGCAGGTGCTATCATTGATTGCAATAAATGAAAGGTCACCTTCAACGTTGATGATAAAGAACACACGGTATATTTTCCAACGAAGATCGACAGAAGGCATGGCCTTAACTCTATAGAGAATATCGAGACCGTGAAGATTGGAGAATGGGACTGTCCACTACAGGTGCACCACAAATACAAAACCATTATGGTGGGGACAATGTCCATCAAAGTAAAGGTGCAATGATCACTTCATGAGAGGGGAGACTTGTTGTTATATATATCGCCGGTTTGTTGGTAAGACTTGATCAACCTTACTAGTGAGCTTGTTTTATATAGGTAAAAAGTTAAGCTTGTTATGTTTTCATTTTATTTAGCTTTCATTCTCTTTGCTGTACCAAGTTTTTATGTTTTTAAAGCTTCACAATACTAATCACCGCTTTAAGTTTCCAGAAAGTTTTGCAGCTTTTTGAACTCCGAGAAATTTTCAACAGTGAAGTTTTCAGAAAAATTCCAGAAAATTTAAAATAAAAATTTTCATGCCGGGAGTGACCCAGAGGCACCTAGGGCTGACCAGGGGGGGGCACCAGTGGCCCAGGCGTCCAGGTGGCGCAGCCTGCCCCTGGCCGCGCCCACAGGGCGCCTGGGGCCCACAGGGCAGCCTGCCAGGTATGTCTTCTTCCTACTCCTTCCTCTCTCTCCAAAAACACGAGTTCTGCATTTGGTTCTTGCGTTCTTGCTGTTCTTGGAGGCGATTTTCGATCTCTCTCTACAGCCCACCTTTCGAGCTGAAATTTTGAGCAAATACTCCCTGGTATGTAACTCCTTCACACCTCCAATTAGATTTTTGATTGGTGGCTTCATTTTTGAGTATTTAGTTGCGCTTGGTGCTGTTTATGTGAGCTTGCATGCATGTGTAGAATTTTATTTTCCAAGTTTTCATGCAAGTTTATGACTTAGGTAAGTGAGTTGAGTAGTTTGCCTTAACTCACTTTGTTTAAATCCTTGTTTTTGTAATTTGTCAAAAATTTCAGAAATGAGTTTGCTAGGAAGAGCAAAGGGGTGGCTTGGGAAGAAGAGGCCCGAGCGCTCCGATCGAGTTACAAGAGCTGCAGCTTCACCCTCGACTGCAAGGGTGAGCGACAACGAAGATCATGTGCCCTTGGAGTTGTTGGAGGACACAAATCAAGCACGTGCAATGACTTTCCCGTGCGATGCATTCCTTGAATCTGCAGGAATTAGGGAGGAGTTCTATAATCTTTGTGCTAGTGCAGGTCTGACGTGGCTCGCTACGTGCCGTGTTGCCCAGTATCAAAAACTCACCTCCTGTTTTATCAATAGTTTTAGATATAACCTTGATGCTGGTTCTATTGAGTTTAAAATTTATAATGATCTTTTGACCATGCCTTTGGAAAGGTTTTGAAATAATAGGTGTGCCGAACGTGGGACAGACGGCGAAGATGAGCTCTCAGCCCTCCGAGCTGAGATCCGTCTTCAACTCGCTCTGTAGCATGGATACGAGGGATATACATCGGTCAAAGATCTCCAGCATCTTATTTCCACACCTCAGGAACGGATGGTCCTTTGATACTACCCAGTTCGATGAGTTCGTGGTCCAGCGTCAGTTTCATAACCCCATGGAGGGGGTTGTGCCCGACAAGGAGGAGCATGGTGAGTTCCCACCTTTCCAGGGAGAGACCGTCACCCAGTTTGGTGAAGGGTCTTCCTCTGCTTGTATCGCGGATCCTTCTGCGTGGGAGGATCCGAGGACTTCGGTGTACGCACCGGAAGCCTCATACGACCCTTGGACTCACCTGTACTACCCTGGAGCAGAAGGCTCCTGGGGACATTAGCTACTACCAACTTAGGCCAAAAGCCTAAGCTTGGGGGAGTACGTGCCCTTCTCACTTTTCCATTGTATTATCCATTTTATTCGCTTTGATCTTTTCGAAGCTTTTGCCCGTTTTTCTTTCTTTCTTTCTTTGCAAAAACAAAAAAAAGATTTCCTCTTTTCTTTTGCTTTCTTTTAACCTTTGAAAAACCCAAAAAGATTTCGTTTCTCTCTTTAGCTTGCTTTGTTGTCAGAGATCAGCTCGAGTCCGTGATGACACTTGATTATATTTCCTACAGTCGATTGTGCAAGTGACCAGGCAGTAATGACGAAGATTGACGGAAGGGAAGCAACAAGAAAAACTGGTACGAACTCTTCTTGTTTCTACTTTTGTACATATGCGTGTACTTATGATCTAGAGACCAGCTTGTAGTGACTTAGTGCTATGTTTACAATGCTTTCCCAGTGTTCATGCTTTCCTTGTGGTCAGTCTCAAATAGCTAGAGTACATAATGTGTTGTTGAAATGATTTACATGCATTGCATTGTTCATGGTTTGGAATACTTAAGTGGTATTTCCCTTCGGAGGATTTTTGGATTGACTTGGCACATGTTCACACATGCTTATGACTAGAAAGTCTATTTATGCCTTGATGATCTTTTTGTTTCATAATAGTTATGTCGAGACCCGGGGTTAGCGTATGCAAGTACAGTTAAGACATAGTCATATGGAGAGCCGAGAACCGCACCCACTTGTCTAAGCAGACAAGGCCAAGCACTGAACATTCTCGGAAAGCATCGTACGTGAGGGGCATCCCATCCAGGCCGGATGATCAACTGAGATGGGTCCTCATCGTCCGCACACACGTCAAATGATATGGGTGGTGAACTCCCATATTCAAAGACAAGTCGCCTCAACCATACTACCGACTATCTCAAAACTCTTACATAGACTTACTCCAGCCCGATCACTTAGTCGGGGTCTAGGGCGGGCTCGATCATACCACAAAGTGTGCACGAGACGGAGTCTCGAGCAATCGCATCGCGATGCCCCAAGATGCGCACATCTAAGGGCCACTTGGTGTATGAAAGACCGCCAGCCAGAACACAACTAAGGTCTCGAAAACCCATACGAAGACATGCATGTTATAAACATACACGCAGCACACATGCCTTGTATGAACAGCAGGTACCATTGCAATTCTCTACAAAGTGTACATTTGATTTATAACTCTTATAGAGTACACACAGAGATCACATACATGTGATCCAACATTACAACACAGGCGGAAGCAAATTATGTCTGAGTACAGACAAGTTTAACAAATGGCTTAAGAAGCCTTATTTAAACACAAAGCCCTCCACGAGGGAACCAGTCTGCTGACTGGGACTAGACTAGTTTAACTTCAGTCGTCCAGCTCGATGAAGAAGCCACCTTCGGGGTCAGTGGCATCATCTAAAACGTAGATTAAGCAAACGTGAGTACAAAGTCGTACTCAGCAAGACTTACATAGGAGCTATACTACTCATGCACATGTATCAAGGTAAAGGGAGGTGGGGTTCACTTGCAGAAATGCCAGCTTTGACTTGGCTAATCCTGAACTACGAGTACCAGACTTTGAGGTAAGAAGCGTACACGATTCCACTACTTTCTCCAACCAATACACCACTATGGTGCCTTCCTCGACTTCCCCACGAGGAAGCACGCCATAGCACTCACACTTATCTTGGTGTATTTTATAAGTATCCGGTTCAAGTTATCTAATAATCAAGCTAAGCTTTCCAAGTAGTCCATAACCGCGGACGCGGCTATTCGAATAGTTTTGTTAACCCTTGTAAGAGCAAGTTTTGCCCCCGAAGGTTTTGAACATTGTTAGACAAAGCAGAAGTGGAACTAATATTGTTTTCGAGTATAAACAGATACTTAGGTTCCGAAAGAATGGAGTTTGCAAGTAGAAGGTCGAAGGACAACTCACTGCAGTAAAGCTGCAGTCATCTACCGAAGCCTTTGAAGGAAGACGACCCCTAAAAATGTTGTCGAAGAAGATGTTTCTCTCGAGCAAAAGCACAACGAGGAGAAAGCTGAAGCTGGTCGAAGACTTAGTCTTTTTGCTAGTTCTTTTTATTTTCTTGAGTCATAGGAAAAACCGTACTATTAAGAGGGGTTTGCTAGTTGAGATCTTTGTCAAAGTGAATTTGCTCTGCTCAACCAAAACCCACAAAAGCCTACCGAGAGAAATCTCACCGAGTCGAGCGAATAGCTCGAAGGCAAATTCATTGCACTTCGTGCCTTCGAGAGAGAACTCGTTCGGTGAGTCAGCTTACTTGTTCCTCAAGTAAAGTTGCGCAGTGATTGGAATCCAACCGTTGTGGACACACGTCAAGCGGTTGCATCGGGTCACTTCAGTCATTTTACCCATCGGGATCGCCAACTATAAATACCCCGCACCTACCCGCCATTTCGGGTTGGCTGCTCCACTGAAGATTCTAAGACAGAAGTCTGAGAGCAGCCCAAAGAGATTCATCGAGAGAAAACCTACACCCAAGTCTAAACTGAGTTGAGCAATTCACTATGACTTAGGTTGATATTAGTCGATCCTTTTATCTTGGAGAACTGCAAGTCTCCTAGACGGTTAGGCGTCGCCTGTCAAGCAGTCGAAGAGTAATTGTCACTGCTGAAGGAAGTTTGTAAAGGTCTCGGAGATGTCCTGAATCATCTACCACGAGTGAAAACTGGACAAGCTCGAGGAGTTTGTTGCAGTGGAGAATAGGATGGAGAGAGTTTTGCTCCAGGTGTTCAATCACCAGTCCCTCCAACCAGACGTAGCACTTTGCAGAGTGTGAACTGGTTTACCAAACATCGTCGTGTCAGGCTCTCTTTCCTTGTAGCATTTACTTCAAGTATTTACTCGTAGCCTGTTTGTCTTCGATGTTTTCCTTCGCTCCCAATCCTTTCGAGCCTTGCATTACTTTCGATATTGTATTCCCTTCGAGATGTCTTTAGTCCTACGATGTTTGCATGATTTCCTTCTAAGTTCCTTAGAATTTTTAGAAGTGATCATTCACCCCCTCCCCCTCTGATCATTCTGGAGCTTTCAATTGGTATCAGAGCTGGGCACTCCCTACGCTCTGCGTTTTTTGGTCTAACAACCTGGAGTGTTGTCAAGAATGTCGTTTGCAGCTGTTCGCTCGGGGGAACCGATCCCTATATTCAATGGGAAGGACTATCCCTATTGGAAGGACAAAATGAAGAGGAATATCATGGCTATCAACTCTGCCGCTTGGGAAGTTGTCAAGAATGGTGTAACTGTCAAGGACACCGATGCCATCACTCCTAAAGAGGCTAAGAAGTTGTCCCTTGATGCTGAAGTCTGGGTATTCATCACAAATCATCTGATTCCTGAAAAATATCATGAGGTCAAGAATATTCCTTCGGCCAAAGGTGTTTGGGATTATCTCGAGAAGATTGGTGAAGGTGTCTCTACTCAGAAAGATGCTCGAATTGACACCCTTCGAAGCAAGTTCTATCGTTTCAAGAGGCACGAGGGAGAGAAAGTTTGTTCTATATACAGCAGACTCACTGCGCTGTCAAATGAACTGATTTCCCTCGGTGCAGATGACATTACCAATCGGATTATTGTCAGAACCTTGCTCCGTTCTCTTGATGATTCCTTCGATCACATTGTGCTGATGATTAAGGAAAGAACTGATTTCAAGGATATGGTTGCCGCTGATATTCTTGAAAGGCTTAATACTTTCGAGATGGAAGAAGATGAGAAACGTGACGTCAATGGGGGTCGAAGAAAATCTCATGCACTGAAGGCCAGAGCTTCACATCACTCCTCTCCTGAAGCTAGTTCTGAATCGGGTTGTGCCTCAGATGACCCCGAGAACATTGGAAAAGATCTGGCACTGATAATGAGAAGATTCAATCGCTTTCAGAGAAGGAACTCCTCTTCACCGAAAAAAAACTATTCTTCAAGACATTCAAGTAATTCATCTCAACATCGATCATCATCCAGAAACTCTTCAGCGAAAGATAACTATTGCTATAAGTGCAAGAAGCCAGGTCACTTCATTGCTGATTGTCCTCTCTGGGAAATTGAACATAAATCAAAGCACTCTCACAGCAGCTCTTCGAGCAAGTCTTACAGATCGAGCAAAAACCACGATTCGAAGAAATATGATTCAAGGTCCAGAAAAGACAAGAAATATGGTTCTGATGATGACAAGAAGAAGAAGTATCACAAGCATCGAGAGGGTTCTTCCTCTAAATCACATTCCTCTCATCGACAGAATTCACACCGAGCCAAAGCCTATCTGGGTAAAGAGATGAACTCTGAAGATGAAGCTTCCGGTTCTGAAGCAGGATCAAAGTCAAGATCTGGTTCTGGTTCTGAATCTGATGGTGTTGCTGGGATAGCATTCGCCTCGAACAAGAATTCAAGTTCATTCTTTTCCAACCAGAGCAGTGAAGATGAATCTCCATCTTACTGCTTCATGGCCAAGGCTAAGGTATCCTCATCTAAGAAATCCTACGATACTTCTGATGGATCTGCTTATGAAAGTGACTCTAGGATAAGCTATGCTAAACTTGCTAAAATTGCTTCTATCCAACAAGATGAGCTAGATTCTCTAAGTGAAACCATTCAAAAATCTGAGACCTTGTTGATCGACGAGATTGAGAAGGGTCAAACTTTGACAAATGAGCATGTTGCTCTGAAGGAAAAGTATGATGAGCTTTCCTCTCGGCATGATCTCCTCTCAGTGGACTACGAGAAGCTAACCTATGAATTCCTTCAAGGGAAAATGGCTCTCGAGAAACTGAGAGAGGCTAATGAAGAGTTGGAAAGTGTCAATCTCACGCTCATGGCTCAACAAGGCTCAGAAACTAAAAATGAATCTACTTCACCTTGCTTAACCTGTTTGGAACGAAGTAAAATTGAGTCTATTTCTGAGAGATCGAAAGGAAAGCAACCTATTGTTATCGATGATACTAACCCCTCGAACGAGGAAAACATTACCGAGGAACTCCTCAGGTTGAAGAATTTATTTGAAACAGGCATATTCAAAAGTGTGCAGGGACACCAGTACTTATGTGATATCCTTCGAAAGGCTCTTCTTCACAGGAATCCTCGTAACGAAGGAGTTGGCTTCGAAAGGAAAATCAATCCTGATGGAACCTACTGGGAACCCGAGAAGTATCCTAAAACTGTCTGGGTTCTTGCGAAAGAAAATCCCATTGATATTGCTAACCTTTCAGGTTTCAGTTGCAAAATTGACAAAGCTATTGTTGATGAATCACTTGATTCTGACTACAAGCTTGTCAAAGATCAGGAAGGAAAGGTGTCGGCTGAGTTCGTTGGTACTCCTCCAAAGAATGGCTTTTATAAGCGACAGATTTGGGTTCGCAAATCTCTCGTAGAAAAACTGCCCCCTAACCATTCTATGCAGGGAAAATCCTCGGTACCACCGAATCACTACTATTCTCTCGAGGATAGAAATGAACCCTTGGTGCCTGCTTCAAATGTTCCCCAGAAGGAATACTATCGTGTCGATAGAAATGTTTATCGTCATCATAATGATAACACCAAAATTGCCATTACCCATCGTTACTCTAACCCCTCATCGAGGAATTATATTTATGGTGTGCTTGATGGTCCTGATCGACAATGCAATCCTGTTCGATATAATATTGCTGCCCCATCTTGCTCTACCATGCCTTCTAAGTCACCTGCTCGTTTGTGGGTGGTTAAGAAGAACTAATTCTTCTGCAGGGCTATGTCTCCGGTGGATCCGAATGGGTCATGGATAGTGGATGTACAAATCATATGACCGGAGACAAAGAGTTGTTCGCCGAGGAAAAACTATCTGAATCTTCACAGAAATATATTACCTTCGGTGACAACAACAAAGGGAAAGTACTTGGTTAGGGTAAAGTTGCTATATCGAAAGACAAGCACATTGATAAGGTTTTGCTTGTACAATCTCTAGGATATAATCTTATGTCTATATCGAAACTTTGTGATATGGGTATGCTTGTTCTGTTTTCTGCGTCTCGTTGTGTTGTCTTTTCACAGGATGATTATTCCTTCGTGTTCGAAGGATATCGCAAGGGTGATCTTTACGTCGTTGATTTTTCTTCGGGACCTGCTGTGTCCACATGTTTAATGGCCAAAGCCACTTCTGGTTGGTTATGGCACCGAAGACTTGGTCATGCAGGGATGAAAAATCTTCAAACTCTTATCTCGAAGAAGAACATCATTGGAATTGATAATGTGAAATTCGATAAAGATCGTCTATGCAGTTCCTGTGAAGCAGGAAAGATTGCCAAGAAACATCACTCAGCAAAAACCGTCATGACTACTACTCGTCCTCTTGAATTACTTCATATGGACTTATTCGGTCCTCAAAATTATGCTAGTCTTGGAGGTAACAAGTATGGTCTGGTTATTGTTGATAATTTCTCTCGATATACTTGGGTTTTCTTTCTAGATGACAAGAGCAAGGTTGTTGAAATTTTCAAAACTTTCGCAAAGAGAGCTCAAACTGAATATGAATTATCTCTCAAGCATATCAGAAGTGATAATGGTACAGAATTCAAAAATACTCATATCGAAGAATTTCTTGATGAATATGGCTTTACTCATGAATTCTCGGCTGCTTATACACCGCAACAAAATGGTGTGGTCGAGAGAAAGAATCGAACACTTATTGAAATGGCCAGAACAATGCTTGCTGAATACAAGACTCCTATCAGGTTCTGGGCCGAAGCTATCAACACTGCATGTCATATCATCAACAAGGTTTATCTGCATAAGTTTCTGAAGAAAACTTCACATGAACTCATCACTGGTAAAAAGCCAAATGTGTCTTATCTCAGGGTTTTTGGTGCTCCATGTTATATCAGAGACATGAATCACAGCTCCAAGTTCGCCCCAAAGGCACACGAAGGTTTTCTTCTAGGTTATGGTTCAAATTCTCACACTTACAGAGTTTACAACTCACATCTTGGCAAAGTTGTAGAAACTGTAAATGTTCGATTTGATGAAACTAATGGCTCTCAAAAGGAGCAATTACCTCTTAACCTGGATGAACCTCCTTTGGATGAAGTTATCAGGTACATGGCTATTGGAGATATTCGACCTGTCGATGGAAATGCTCAACAAGCAAACAGGGATGATGATGGTCCAATGTTCCCACACATAGCCCGGGGCGCTGGAGATCAACATCCTGAAGAAATTGATGCACAAGTCGAAGGAGAACGCATAAACGAAGAATATGTTGATCCCGAAGGACAAGCTGAACCCGAAGGAAATGATCCCGAAGGACAAGCTGATCCCGAAGATCAACCTGATCCACAAGATGAAGAATCTTTTCCTCGTGTTCGAAGAAGAGTGAATGTCGACTCAATTCTCGAAGAGATTCGTTTACCAGGTCGTCCCACCACTCGTTCTCGTACTCGATTAGCTAACTTCTATGGAAATTTCTCGTTTGTATCCATGCTAGAACCTTCAAAATTTGATGAAGCCATGAGAGACTCAGACTGGATGACTGCCATGATCGAAGAACTTAACCAGTTCGAGAGAAATAAAGTCTGGTCCCTTGTCGATAGACCTGATTCCACGAAGCATAATATCATTGGTACGAACTGGATTTTTCGCAACAAGCAAGATGAAGATGGCATAGTGGTAAGGAATAAAGCTCGACTGGTTGCACAAGGCTACACCAAAATCGAAGGTATTGATTTTGGTGAGACTTATGCACCAGTTGCTCGTCTTGAATCCATTCACGTCATGCTTGCTTTTGCCAATTACTATGGTATATTGCTATATCAAATGGATGTCAAAAGTGCATTTCTTAACGGTGAGATCAAAGAAGAAGTGTATGTTATGCAGCCACCAGGTTTTGAAGACCCGAAGAATCCTGATAAGGTGTACAGATTGCACAAGGCCCTATATGGGTTAAAGCAAGCACCTCGTGCTTGGTATGAAACGCTGAAGGATTTTCTTCTTAAGAAGGGCTTCAAACCAGGAACAACTGATCCGACTCTTTTTACTCGTGCATACAAAAATGATCTCTTTGTGTGTCAAATTTATGTCGATGATATTATTTTTGGCTGTACTAACCCTGCTATTAGCGAAGAATTTGCTCGCATGATGTCGAAGAAATATGAAATGTCAATGATGGGAGAATTGAAGTTCTTTCTCGGGCTTCAAATCCGTCAACAGAAGAATGGTACTTTCATTTCACAAGAGAAGTATCTCAGAGATTGCCTGAAGAAGTTTGATCTTGTCAGTTGCAAAACTATCAAGACTCCAATGCCTACTAATGTACATCTAGATGCAGATGAGAAGGGCAAACCTTTCGATCAGAAGAAATATCGCTCGATGATCGGTTCGCTTCTTTACCTTTGTGCATCTAGACCTGACATTATGCTATCAGTTTGTATGTGTGCTCGTTTTCAGGCAAATCCGAAGGAATCTCATCATATTGCTGTCAAGCGAATCCTTCGATATCTGGCACACACACCAACCTTGGGTCTTTGGTATCCCAAGGGTTCCTAGTTTGATCTCGTTGGTTATTCAGATTCTGACTGGGCTGGTGATCGAGTCGACAGGCAATCTACCTCAGGCACATGTCATTTTCTCGGTAGATCTCTTGTCTGTTGGGCCTCGAAGAAACAGAATTGTGTATCTATTTGTACGGCTGAAGCCGAGTATATTGCTGCCGGTTCATGCTGCACTCAGATTCTGTGGCTCAAACAAACGCTGAAAGATTATGGTATTCTTGTGAAGAAAATTCCATTGCTTTGTGATAACGAGAGTGCAATCAAAATTGCTCATAATCCAGTGCAACACTCTCGAACGAAGCATATTGATATTCGTCATCATTTTCTTCGAGATCATGTTCAGCGAGAAGATATTGTTATCAGTCATGTTCGCACCGAAGAACAATTGGCTGATATATTCACAAAGCCCTTGGATGAAAAGAGGTTCTGTACACTGAGGTGTGAGTTGAACATCTTGGACTCACGCAATGTGCAGTAAGATCATAGCCATCGGTATTATGTATTATAAATTTTCATTGATATTTACTTTCGTTAATTTTCTATCGTGTTTCCTTTTCGTTTATTTTTGTTCGCTTGGTGTTGTCCTATACACTTATCATTCCGAGTTTTATCGCTGTTTTTTTTCCCTCGGACTGATTAAGCATCGGACCCTGTTTTCCCTCTATTCTATCCCTACCTCTTCTATGCTTTTCTCTCGTGAACATGTATATATTGTACTCGATCAAGATTCCCTTCGAATGTCATTGATTCAGAAGGAAAATCTATCGAAGTTTTATCTTCTTTTTACTCGATGTTCGATGAGTTTGGTCTCGGACGTGGAGCAACTATCTTTCGGTTCGTTGGGATTTTTCCCGCGATTACCGCCACAAAATCCGTCCGTTGAATGCGGAGAGACGCGAAATCTGCGCCGTTGGATCAGATCTGACAGCTCTGTCAGACCTCCCCTTATAAATACTGATCCACTCCACCGGCTTAGACATCGCTATTCCTTCGACTTCGTCTCTTCGCCTCCAGAAGCTCTCTCTCTCTCGCGCCGCCGTGCTGTCTCGTCGCCGTCGACTCCCTCGCCGCTTAGCTGCCGGAAGGAAGCCGCCGGAGACGTTCCCGTCGACTAAGATCTTCATCCGCGTCGCCGTAGTCGCCTCACATCACCAAGTTAGGGTATGTGTGGCTCTGGATTCGATTCTATCTCGTTCTGTTCATCGTTTCCAGTTTCTGTGTTGTTTTTTTCTGTGATTTCTTTTAGATCTGTTTGATCCGTTTGGATCTTTGAAACTTGGGAAATCTGTTTCTAGCTTTTCTGTCGTTTCCCCATCTGACCTCGGTAAGAAATCCCTCGGATTCTCCCACTTAGGCAATTCCTACAGTATCGTTTCGATAGATTTAATCTTGTGCGATTTATTCATACAAGTTCTTCGTTAGATTTCCACCCGATGAAAATCTAGCCTAGCACTTTCATGAAAACTTGAGTTAAGACAAATCTCTCGATATGATTGCTGCATTCAAAATGATTCTTCTCGTTATTGCTGGTACTTGTTCACAACTTTCCTATATTCCCTCGTACCTTTCTATTTCGCAGGAAAATGTCTGGCAACGAAGGAAATATTAGAGCACCCAAGCGTGTGGGTGGCAGAACAAGAATCACCAACAACTCTGAAGGTTTGTCTGAGGAGTTGATCATAGAAAAGAACTTGAGAACACCTTCAGGTTCTGAGGATGAACGTACGAGAGAAAATCGTCTACAAGAGATACGAGGGCTTCAAGTTCTTCGTTGGTATGAGTACAAGTCCCTTTTGCCTCGCTGGGAGAGGCTGTTCGCCATGAAGAATCCCTGGTCTGATGTCAAATCGTTAAGGCCAAAGTGGACGAAGGATAATCGACCACCTCCTACTGCTGATGCTCACCCTACAGCTCTCAAAACTCCTGATGATTTTAAAGAGCTCGTTGAAGCTCGAGAAGCTCGAGCACAAAAGAGGAAAGAAGCCAAAGCACGAAAGGAAGCTGCGGCTGCTAAATCTGCTGAGGATGTTGGCCCTAGCGCCAAATCGAAAGGTGGCAAGAAGTCTGCCAAGAGACAGAAAAAGGTTGTAATAGTTTCACCTCCTGATGCAAGCTCCGAAGGAGAAGCTAATTCAGATGATCAAGACCCTGGTACAGAGGCTGATGTCGAGGACTTACCTCTAAAGAAAAAGCCGAGAAGTAGAGGCATAAGGATCCAGGAGCCAGCTCCACAGGCTCCTCGAGGAAATATTGACTTGACCAACTTGGTCACAGATCCACCTATTTCATCTGCTCCACCTGTTCCTGCTCGCCAACCAAAACCTTCGGCTCCATCGAAGGGAAAGCAAGCTCAAGTTGGTGAAGATGATGAAACGCTTATTCAGCGAAAGGAAAGACTGGCCAAGCAAAAGGAACAAGAGGAAAAAGACTTGATTAATTCTAAGCTCCTAAACTTTCACAGTCAGCCCGAGCATAAAAAGGCTCTAGTTGCTCAACAACTGGGCATTCTTCACTTGGTCAGTGAAAAATATCGACGACAGATTTCTGCAGGCACTATCCCTAGTGACCCGAAAGAAAAGGTCACCGAGAAAGTTGTGACTCACACAGTCACGAAAGAAAAGGTAATAGCCCCTAGTGCTTCGAAGAAGAATGCTGAGGCCCCTAGTGCCTCGAAGGATAAAGCAGTGGTCTCAAAACACATTGCTGCTGCCAAGGCCACCAAGGAAGCCGAAAAGAAAGCCAAGGAGGCAAGACAGAAGGCTCAAGCTGCTCCAGTTCCTCGAGCTGCACCAGCTCCTGCCTCTGTTGCACCAGCTATTTCCGGTCCTCGTGCCGATGAAGAGAGTTCCAATGAAGGAGAATCAAATGCCAATGCTCCTTGGGATGCTGCACATATATCTCACATTCTCTGGAAAATGGCTACTACACCGAGCAAAGTCACTTCCGAGGATGATGTTCCTGCTGAAATCCAAGAGCATGTTGCTCGATACATGATACGCTGGGAAGGCTACATCACCCAGGATCGAAAGGATAAGGAGCAAGTCAGGTTTTACACCAGGCAACTCCAAGAGGAAACCGAGGACATTGTGTCCCGAAATTTTTTCAAGTCCAAGATTGCATCTGCTGAAGCTTCCAGGAGGACTCAGAAGGAAAATTTAACTGCTGTGTTTGACAAGGTAAAACAAGTTGTGTCTGCTGTTTGCAAAGAGCATAATGATGCTCTGTTCCAAAGACAATCTCGAAAGAGAAAGTCTGCTGCCCCAACCTCTGAGCGTGGGACGCCAGAGATCGAGAAGAACGCCAAGAAGGCCAAGTCCACCGAGGTCGTTGCTACCACAGAACGACAAGAAACTGAACCAAACCCCACCAAGCAACCCACTCCTCCCCGTAAGAAAACTCCACCACCTCGCCAAACAAGTTCACCGCCTCGACAAACAACTCCACCCCCTCGTCAAGCTACACCTCCACCCCGACAACAAACACCTACACCTCCACCCCGACAACAAACACCTCCACCTCCATCTCCACCCCGTCAACCCTCACCACCAAAAGCCTCGCCACCACCTCCAAACCCACCATCTCCACCTCATGTCATTCCATCGACCACCCCCGCCACTGAAATCCAAGCTCATGCAGAGACCGAGCAAGTTGCTCGTGTCGAGCAAGAAACTCAAGTCCAGAAAGATTACTCTTCTGCCCGGACTATGCCTGAAGGAGAAGATGTTGATGTTGACATCACGACAGTTTCCTCTCGACGAGATCCTGTCTTAAGCAATAGTTCTGGAGATGACAGTTCAAGTGATAATTCTTCATCCTCCTCATCCAGTTCTTCGAACGAAGAAATGGTTGATGCTTTTGCTCAATTTGATGAAGACTTGGAGGCCATGGAAATTGAAGAGGCCGCACAAACTGCTCAAACCGACGAAGGAGATGCCGTCATAGCTCAGGCCGAGGAGAATGCTCCTACAGTCATTCCGGCTCAGGATATCGTAAACATTCCATCATCTATCTCTCGACCTGCTGAGCCAGTGTTCCAGATGCCAGATAACGCTGCTGAAGTTTTTCCAGTTGATGAGCTGCTTCACTCTGCTCATCCGAGAGAAATGCTGCCTTTGTTCCGCTCAGATGTTCCTCGTGGAGGTCCCATCTTCAAAAGGCGCGAACACAAGCCATTTTTCTTCGGTACCAATCCCTACGAGAAGCCCAGAAGTGCATATTCTCTTCGGTTTTGGACCCAAGAGCAAGCTATCTATTATACTCGTGTGTTGTACAACAAGGCAAGAGTTTTCCAGCATCAATATCTTGATATGCCTTCGGTGTACTCCACTACTTGTTTCGAGAACATTGCCGAGACAATTGATAGCCTGCATGCTCACAAGATGTTTGCTCTCGATTGTGGTTACAATCCCGAGCTTATCAAACAGTTTTATGCAACACTTTATGTCTCTGGAGATCCTGAGAACTCGAAGACATGGAAATTTGACTATATGATTCAAGGCCAAGTTTTTCACATGACTATCGACCAATTTCTGGCTATCATCAATTTACCTCGGTTCGAAGGATTACCTCACAAACTTCATGACTTACCTGCTGCAACTCCTGCTGAATTCTCTACGCTGATGGATCCAAAAGTCGTAGGAGATCACTACCCCACTGAGCCGAAGCCAAGACACTTGGTATTTGAAGCAAAGGCATGGTTTTATATTCTCTCGAAGACTTTGATGCCAATGCTGGATGTGCACGATAATTTTCCAATTCCAAATGATGTGCAACTTGCTCTGTTGAAGTTAGTCCACGGTCATCCCTTCGATTTTGAAGATTACTTCCTCAGAACTTTGGTGTCTTGTGCTGATGACCACAATTCCCACAAGCCATATGCACCATGGCTGATGGCAATCTGCAATTACTCTCGGGACGTGCCATTCCCCGTATCCATTTACCCGAAGATTTTCACTCCTCCTGTTCGTGAAGTATTGCAGGTTGTTGCTCGACCCAACGACCCTTTTGCTGAGCACACTGGCATCCGCGCCCACTTAACTGAGCGCAATATTCGCTCGAAGTTTATCAAGCCAGTGCATCATATGGAAGTTTCTCTTCGGTCCCAGCAAATGCTTCAACATCACATTGATCAAGATTTTATTCAGAAGCAAGCTCTGATGGATGAGATCAATCACTTGCGTAACATTACCATGAACAACAATCAGATGCTGCGTGAATGTCTTCGCCGTGATTGGAAAGGTCTTCGGAAGTTCAATTCCCTCGGTCAACTTCAACGTTGTGGTTTCGAAGAATATCCTCCTCACCTGAACAGAAATTGGACCAATGATGATCGAGTAGATCGACCGGATCCCAATATCCCTCGCCTACCGAAGAACAGAGATGTGCTAAGTGTCGATGATTATTATCATATCACTTTGGACACCTTCTCCTCCGACTCCGAGCAAGAAGAAGCCCCTCCTCAACGTCAACCGCGAGTTTCCTCGCCTCTTCCTCGAAGCCCCCGGACTCCGCCGGAATCGCAGCTGGAATCTTCTGGAGATCAACACTCCTTCCGCACGAAGATCACTCCTCCAGGCGCTCGTCCAATTCGTCGTGCTCCAACGCTCGCTGAATCTTCTCGTCGTCGCCGGAGCCAGCCTCGCGAGTAGGGATTTCTTTCGACCCTATTCTCTCGAATTTTTGTACGTTGTGACAAAAAGGGGGAGATGTAGTGGCATCGAAGAAATTAGTTTGCCTACGGGGTTAAGGGTTTTGCATTCCATTCGATAAAATCTTGTTTTTGAGGTTTCTGAGTAGTTTCAACAAACTTTTGATTCACATTCGATCTGGTTGTAACTAACTCTAAGTAGGACTGTGAACTGCTACTCTTTTCGTAAGATATCTATCTGCTGCTTGCTATACCTAACCATTTTTGCAGGAAGTTATCTTTCATATAAGTTCACAGGTCATTCGAGGAAATTGCATACTTCACATTGGAAATTATCTGGAATGCAATTTCACTCGCTAAGACTATTGATGTTTTTCCCTCGACACTACTTGTCAAATATGCACTTCACAGGAAATCTTTATCTTCCGTGCATACATCTAGGGGGAGTACTTCATCGATCTCAGCACTGGTTTATCATCGAAAACTCAACCTTTTTCAAATTATTTATCGATGCCTGTTTTGTCAACAATCGTCCAAAAAGGGGGAGATTGTAAGAGCAAGTTTTGCCCTCGAAGGTTTTGAACATTGTTAGACAAAGCAGAAGTGGAACTAATATTGTTGTCGAGTATAAACAGATACTTAGGTTCCGAAAGAATGGAGTTTGCAAGTAGAAGGTCGAAGGACAACTCACTGCAGTAAAGCTGCAGTCATCTACCGAAGCCTTTGAAAGAAGACGACCCCTAAAAATGTTGTCGAAGAAGATGTTTCTCTCGAGCAAAAGCGCAACGAGGAGAAAGCTGAAGCTGGTCGAAGACTTAGTCTTTTTGCTAGTTCTTTTTATTTTCTTGAGTCGTAGGAAAAACCGTACTATTAAGAGGGGTTTGCTAGTTGAGATCTTTGTCGAAGTGAATTTGCTCTGCTCAACCAAAACCCACAAAAGCCTACCGAGAGAAATCTCACCGAGTCGAGCGAATAGCTCGAAGGCAAAGTCATTGCACTTCGTGCCTTCGAGAGAGAACTCGTTCGGTGAGTCAGCTTACTTGTTCCTCAAGTAAAGTTGCGCAGTGATTGGAATCCAACCGTTGTGGACACGCATCAAGCGGTTGCATCGGGTCACTTCAGTCATTTTACCCATCGGGATCGCCAACTATAAATACCCCGCACCTACCCGCCATTTCGGGTTGGCTGCTCCACTGAAGATTCTAAGACAGAAGTCTGAGAGCATCCCAAAGAGATTCATCGAGAGAAAACCTACACCCAAGTCTGAACTGAGTTGAGCAATTCACTATGACTTAGGTTGAGATTAGCCGATCCTTTTATCTTGGAGAACTGCAAGTCTCCTAGACGGTTAGGCGTCGCCTGTCAAGCAGTCGAAGAGTAATTGTCACTGCTGAAGGAAGTTTGTAAAGGTCTCGGAGATGTCCTGAATCATCTACCACGAGTGAAAACTGGACAAGCTCGAGGAGTTTGTTGCAGTGGAGAATAGGATGGAGAGAGTTTTGCTCCAGGTGTTCAATCACCAGTCCCTCCAACCAGACGTAGCACTTTGCAGAGTGTGAACTGGTTTACCAAACATCGTCGTGTCAGGCTCTCTTTCCTTGTAGCATTTACTTCAAGTATTTACTCGTAGCCTGTTTGTCTTCGATGTTTTCCTTCGCTCCCAATCCTTTCGAGCCTTGCATTACTTTCGATACTGTATTCCCTTCGAGATGTCTTTAGTCCTACAATGTTTGCATGATTTCCTTCTAAGTTCCTTAGAATTTTTAGAAGTGATCATTCACCCCCTCCCCCTCTGATCATTCTTGAGCTTTCAACCCTGCAGGGGTGTACCGCTACACGCACATGATCATCATTTACCGCCTTTGTATTCGGCACCGTTCAAGAAGTGTCGGCGAGGATGCTCACCACAACTGTTACCTCATAGCCGATCTAGTCCGAGAAAGCCGCCTACTTGGGTTGGTTACCACAATCGTGAACCCGGCCGGTTTACCGAAGTGGACCCAAGTGATGTGTGCGTGGTGCATAAGCCGGTCTTGGATGAGCCGTTCTCTCACTTAGCAGCCAGGCCACAGACCTACCAGAACTCCGAACTATTGCGACATCTGGACATCGAAAGGGATGAGTTAGTAAGTTGAGAGGGGTCAGTGAGCCCAATGTGTGGTTGTACTCTTCATCTTGGATCACCATACAAGAACTCGTACTAGGGCGGTGTTCAACGAGACAACCCACCGTGTACTCCTACACAGCCTCTCATCGTTCACCTTGTATTAGGGTCGATTCACCAACACTTTTCTACCATCATCAACATGATCACTACCATCCCGACTCACATCACAGTAACAACATGGTATCATACTAAGCATGCAATAAGCAGTAGCATTGCAGGGGTTACATGATATCATTCAACTCCTACATTTGCTAGGATTATGGTTTTCTTACTACTGTGAAAAAAGATAGGTCATGCAAAGGAATGGGTTCATCTATGCGGTAGAATCGTAACATGATGATCATCCTATACAATGCATAAGCGAGACATGAGAGGGAAGTGGGATTTTATCGACATGATCAATGGGGGTTTGCTTGCCTTGCTGACGAGGTTCGGGTTCTGGATCTTCAGCGAAGGGGGTGACCTCTTGCTCCGGTTCCACCTCTACTCGACAAACAAAGCACGAAGTAGCAATCAATATGAATGCAATGCTCAAGCACATGATTGAATGTTTAAAACTTGAAGTATAAATTTTGATGTGTGTGAGGCAATTCCATTTAAGTGGAGTATATTGCATTTACAATGCAAATTCAAACTCCACATTTGAATTTAGTAAGAAAACCATAATCCTAGCAAATGTAGGAGTTGAATGATATCATGTAACCCCTGCAATGCTACTGCTTATTGCATGCTTAGTATGATACCATGTTGTTACTGTGATGTGAGTCGGGATGGTAGTGATCATGTTGATGATGGTAGAAAAGTGTTGGTGAATCGACCCTAATACAAGGTGAACGATGAGAGGCTGTGTAGGAGTACACTTGAATCAACTTAAATGTGTATGATATGCCTCTGAAGTGTGGTTGAATTACATCATAATTCCATGGTCCAAGTAGCAAAAGCATTTGGTTTGAATTTGAATTAAATTCAAATAAACCAAATGACATATGCTACTGGTCCCATTTTAAATTCAACTCAAACAGAGTTGAAAGTTGCATATTTGGAAAGATAATTTTCTCCTGATCATTTTTCATATATTATTAGTCCAATTTGGAGTTAATATGAATTTTCTATGAATTTCCAAAGTTTGGGGTATTTTCTGGATTTTCTGGAATTCTTTTAATTTAGAAAAACCTTTATTGCGCCAGCACTGCATCAGCATGACGTTAGGGGGGTTTTGACCCCGGTCAAACTGACCAGTGGGCCAGGGCTGTCATCCTCTCATCTAATTTACCTGTTAGATTAATCTAACAGAGAGGATTAGAGGGGGCTGGGCCCACCTGTAAGTGACCCAGAGGTTTAGATTAGTGGCTAATCACCCCGGCCACGTCAGGCTTGCCGGCGGCTAGCCGCCGGTGGCCACCAGCACGGCGGCGCTGCACGGGGAGAGGGCTCCCGTGGTCCAAATCGCGCGCTTCGACCACTGAGACGAAGCTCTCGGTGTCGCGCGTCGATTGTGACCAAAAGGAGAGGTGGGGAGGCCCTATACGCACGCCGGCGTCGAGCTTTGCGGCGGCGGGGCTACTGGCTAGAGGTCGAATTCGATACGGAGCTCCAAATGGCGCGTGGTTGGGTGCGTTCGAAGCAACGGAGCACGGGGAATGCAAAGGACAAGGTAGCGGGGTCAATGGCTTAACGGTTTCTCGCCGACGACGAGCACGGCGGCTCGGTACTCCGGCGTCCATGGAAGCACGAGACAGAGGAGGAGAAGGAAGCCGTGGCTTGAGGGGAAAAGCTCACCAGACGCTGGTGAACACGTTGGAGCAGGCGTCGGAGGCTGGGAAGTTACGGCGGCGGCGAATCGATCCACTTGAGCTCCGGCGGCCGGCGACGATCCGATGAAGCTGGTGTCACCCCTAGTCCAAATTGGAGCTCCTTCTTCTGCTAGTCGACGGAGTCGAGGATGGCGAACACACTGGACAACTCGGCTGGGTTCCTCGGTGTCGATGGCCACGCGGAAGCGCTGCGGTGTTCCGGCGAGTCTTCGGGTGGCGACGGAAACGAGCACGGGAGGAGGAGGAGGAGGTTCTGGAGGGAGGGAGAAAGATCGGGACGTCTCCCAGACGTCTCCAGCGAGGAGGTAGGGCTCGGGGCAGCGAGGCAGCTGCCTGTCGTGCCCACGGCGGTCGCCGGCGAGGTGCCTGCCTGCTTGGAGGGGAAGAAGACGCATGTACCCCCTCCAGGTGGGCTGGGCCGGTTGAGGTGAGTGGGCCTCGCCCCTGGGCGACAGGTAAGTTCTTTTCCTTTTTCTGTTTAATCTTTCCTTTTTGTTTTTCTGTATATATTTTTTGACTTTGGTAAAAATACCAAATCATTTTATTAAATGTTGAAAACTTTTATGTGGCCTCATAATAATATGGACTAGCCACTCATAAACTTTCAACATTTTTAAAATTCAAATAATTTGAATTTTAAATCAAAAAGGGGTATTTCTTTAATTCCAAGGTACTGTTTGAATATTTGAAAAATCTATGAGCATGGGGTGGTTCCACCATCACTTGATATGTGATCACACTCATTTATAAGACTTTTCAAAACTCTAACATGAATTTTTGGAAAAGATTTTTATCTGGCCCTTTGAATTAATTCATCTAGGGGGTGTTCCTTCTCCCATTTTGATTTTGAAATTGATTTCCAAGATTTCTTTTTGAAATTTTTGACATGATGCAAAGTGACTTGATCCTAGCACATTAACTAACAGAGGGTTCTGACAACTCGCCCCCACTCAACAAAATCTCGTCCCGAGATTCAGAAGTCTGCGGGAGGAAGGTGGGGTACTCGGCACTGAGACGGTCTTCTCTTTCCCATGTAGCTTCTCTTTCGGAGTGGTGTGACCACTGCACTTTCAGAAACCTAATCTTCTGACGACGAGTGACACGCTCTGCGGAATCAAGAACACGAACGGGGTATTCTCGATAAGAAAGGTCATCTTGAAGATCAAGCGTTTCATGGTCGACTTCGCGGATGGGGTCATTGAAGCAACGCCTGAGTTGGGAAACATGGAATACATCATGTACTCGGGAGAGGTACGGAGGTAGTTCAAGTTGGTAGGCAACTTCTCCACGTTTAGCAATAATGCGGAAAGGTCCGATGTAACGTGGGGCCAACTTGCCTTTGATACCGAAACGTTGGGTTCCCTTCAGAGGAGTAACCCGAAGGTAAGCCTTCTCATCCAGATTGTAGCTCTCTTGCCTATGATGACGATCATAGTAGCTTTTCTGACGAGACTGGGCTGCTTTCAATTGATCACGAACAATGCGAACTTGCTCTTCTGCTTCCTTGACCATATCCGGTCCAAAGAATTGTCTTTCACCGGTTTCTGACCAGTTTAAAGGTGTTCGACATCGTCGTCCATATAGGAGCTCAAAAGGAGCCATGTTCAGACTAGATTGAAAACTATTGTTATAAGCAAATTCGGCAAATGGAAGAGACTTCTCCCAATTCTTTCCGAGTGAGATAACGCAAGCTCTGAGCATGTCTTCAAGAATTTGGTTAACCCTTTCGACTTGACCGCTAGACTGAGGATGGAAAGCTGTACTAAAGGAGAGATGAGTTCCCATAGCATTCTGAAAGCTTCCCCAAAATCTAGAGGTGAAAAGGCTACCGCGATCAGAATTGATTTCCAAAGGAACACCATGAAGGGATACAATTCTAGAGACGTACAAGTCTGCTAACTGGCTAGCAGTTATAGACTCGCGAACCGGAAGGAAGTGAGCAACTTTGGAAAGCCTATCTATGACAACGAAGATGGCATTGTTTCCTTTCTGGGTTTTTGGAAAGCCGGTGATGAAGTCCATACCGACTTTGTCCCATTTCCACTCGGGAATTGACAAAGGTTGAAGCGTACCAGCAGGTCTTTGATGTTCTGCCTTAATGTGACGACAAACATCACATTCGGCAACAAATTGAGCAATGTCTCTCTTCATCCTAGTCCACCAAAATCTCTGGCGTAGATCTCGGTACATTTTTGTGCTACCGGGATGAATTGAGAGGGGTGTGTCATGGGCTTCCTTGAGGATGAGTTGCCTTAGTTCCCTATTCCTAGGTACTACCAAACGATTTTCAAAGAATACCGTTCCTTTGCTATCTGTGGAGAAACATTTAGCAACTCCGCTAGCAATGTTCTCTTTAATCCGGCGAACACCTCGTGCACGCCTTTGGGCAACTATGATTTGATCCTCAAGAGTTGGTTTTGCCACCAAGGTAGAAAGATAGCCATGAGGAACAATTTCAAGGTTGAGCTTGCGAAAGTCCTCATGAAGAAGTGGTTGATACTGTTGTAACATAAGGTTGTTACAATACGTCTTACGACTTAGTGCATCAGCCATGACATTGGCTTTGCCTGGGGTGTAAGAAATTGCTACGTCATAATATTTTATCAACTCAATCCAGCGTCTTTTCCTGAGATTAAGATCTGGCTGGGTGAAAATATATTTGAGGCTTTGGTGGTCAGAATAGATTTCGCAACGGTTACCAAGGAGGTAATGTCGCCAAGTTGTTAGGGCATGAACTACGACAGCGAGTTCAAGGTAATGGGTAGGATAGTTCTCTTCATGTGGCCGCAACTGGCGTGAAGCATAAGCTACCACATGTCGATCTTGCAGAAGTATGCATCCTAACCCTTGCCGTGAGGCATCACAATAGATCTCGAAATCTCTTTTGGTGTCTGGAGGTGCAAGTACGGGTGCAGAAGTCAATCTTCTTTTTAGCTCTTGAAAGCTTTCCTCGCACTTGGGAGTCCATAGGAATTTCTTATCTTTCTTGAGGAGTTCAGTAAGAGGCTTTGCAACTTTAGAAAAGTTCTCGACGAAGCGACGGCAATAGCTGGCTAGGCCAAGAAAACTCCTAACTTGCTTAACCGATTCAGGTGGAGTCCAGTCAAGGACGGCCTGAACTCTCTCGGGATTTATAGCAATGCCTTTTGCAGAAATCACGTGGCCTAAATAGGTCACTTCTGGTAGCCAGAATTCACACTTGGAGAATTTAGCGTACAGGCGATGCTCTCTAAGTTTCATCAATACCAGCCTTAAGTGTTCGGCATGATCTCCTTCGTTCTTTGAGTAGATGAGAATATCATCAAGATAAACCACAACAAATTTATCTAGGTACTCCATGAAGATCGAATTCATCAAGCGTGAGAAAGTGGCGGGGGCATTGGTTAAACCAAAGGACATGACGGTATACTCGTAAAGACCATAACGAGTAGTAAAAGCCGTTTTGGGAATGTCCTCGTTTCGGATTTTGATTTGATGATAACCTAATCTCAAGTCCATCTTGGAGAAGACGGAGGATCCTGCAAGTTGATCATAAAGATCATTGATCCTGGGCAGTGGGTATTTGTTCTTTATCGTCGCTAAATTTAGCGGGCGATAGTCTACGCACATCCTTTCTGTTCCATCTTTCTTCTTTACGAACAGAACGGGGCAACCCCATGGCGATGAGCTAGGGCGGATGAAGCCTTTTGCCAACGAAGCATCAAGTTGGGTTTTTAGCTCAGCTAACTCATGTGGGGCCATTTTATATGGGCGTTTGGAAATTGGTGCGGTTCCGGGAACAAGATCCACTATAAACTCTACACACCTGTCGGGTGGCATGCCCGGCAGCTCTTCAGGAAAGACATCCGGGAAGTCACGAACCACCGGAATATCTTCAAGTTCGGGAAGGGGAAGTACATTCAAGGAATGCACTTGGTTTCTTGTTCTGGGTGAGGTATAGTTGACGGTTTGGCCTGAAGGGTGGGTGAGTTTCACGGATTTGCTTCTGCAATCCAGGTAGGCATTCTGTCTTGATAGCCAATCCATGCCAAGGATGACATCAATGTCTGAAGACTTGAGGGCTATGAGTGAAGCAAGGAATACTAAACCCTCAATTGCAATTTGATTACCGTGGCTCACTCTATTAGTTTGCCATCTTGACCCTGGAGTTTGAATAACCATCGGGGTGGAAAATTCAATAAAGGGTAACTCATGACGAAGTGCATAACTTTCCGACATGAATGAATGAGATGCTCCTGGGTCGAAAAGAACGGAAGTAGGAACAAAATTGACTGAGAGCGTACCAAGAATGACGTCAGTGGTGTCGTCAGTCTCTTCGGCGGCAATCTGGTTCAGACGTCCACGAGTGGCGGGAGGAGCGGGTTTGGCGGTGAAGACCTTCTGGGGTGGCTTGCCACGACCATTGTTGTTGTTGTTGCCTCCGGCACGGGGTGGAACGTTCTGGTGTTGGAGCTGGTTCTGGGGACACTCGCGAGAGTAGTGGCCTGCCTGACCACATTTGTAATAGGCTCCGAAAACAGTGCGTGGAGCTGGGTTGTTTGGTGGAGCTGGGTGGAACTGGGTGGGTGGACGAGACGCCACATAGGATGGCCTCGGGGGGTTGTTCTGGCGGAACATGCTGTTTGGAATCCAGATCTTGCGCTTCTAGGAGACAGAACTGGATGAACTATAATCTCTGGGGTGTTTGCGGAAATCGTTGGGGGTGTTCATGTCCTCTGCCTTGATGGCCTTGTTGACAAGGACCTGAAAGGTGGCAAAGTCATGAAGGTTGAGCTCGCGACGGAGTCCGGAGTTGATGCCACGACGGAACCTCTCTTGTTTCTTGGAGTCGGTGGAGACTTCTTCAGTTGCATAACGAGCAAGTCGGTTGAACTCACGACTGAACTCGTCAACTGTCCTTCTGCCTTGGTTGAGGTTACAGAACTCCTCACGCTTGCGGTCCATGAGACCCTTGGGAATGTGGTGCTCGCGGAAGGACGTGCAGAATTCCTCCCAAGATGCAGGTGGTCCAACGGGGCGCATATTCAGAAAGTTCTCCCACCAAGAGCGAGCTGCACCTTCAAGGTGATAGGTGGCATAGCTGACCTTGTCACCAGTTGCAACATGGCTGGCTTGGAGCTTCCTCTCGATGCTGCGAAGCCAGTCATCGGCGTCAAGGGGCTCGGTGGAGTAACTGAAAACCGGGGGATGAAGCCGGATGAAGTCGTTCAGGGACACCAGCTCATTGCGCTGCTGAGTGGTGTTGCGTGCGATGACTTCCAGCAGGTGGTGAGAGTCACGGCGGTTCCCTCGACCTCCATCAGAACTTGGGCCATCATGGGTGGGGGTGTAAGGTTGCCTTCCTCCTGGTCATTCCCACGACCTTGGTTACGACCAACCTGGCCACGGGTTCCTTGAGACATCCTGAAGGTGAAAATCCAAAGTCAAACAGAGTTGATTTCAAGAGTCCAATCAAGGTATTGAAGTACTGGAAGGATTACAGAGCAAAGGAAGTAATCATCTTGACAACATGGTGATAAAAGCATACAAGCCATATATTCACAAGCTGTCATACAAACCATACATCGTTTTAGTACAAGCACTAAGCTAATACAAACGTGATGAAGATGATACATCCTTCAGAGGCACTCTGACTTCCTATACATTATTTATCTAAGCCTCTGGAACTTAGACACCTTGCTTACAATAAACTAAGATACTACTACATCCTCACTAAGTAAGACCACAGGCGGTCTCACTCATCTCCATCTCCATAGTAGTCCTCGTAAAAGTTACCCGCGTATCCCGGTAGCTGGAGGTGACCATCGGAAAACACGGAGGCTTGTGGGCCCTGATATCCATTTGGGCAAGGATGGGGCCTAGGTCCAGTGTAGGGTGGAAGCAAAGGACCACGGGGTGGAAAAATTCCTCCAATCTCGGGCCAAGCAACTCGAGAAGGCATCTGAGTCCTCACTGGATAGATCGCATCAAACTCAACTGATCCCACGCTCACAAAGGGTGCCAAGAGCGTCAGTGCTCGGTACAGACGAACTCGGGTGGCGTGGAGCTCAAAACGGAGAGCGCGTGCATCACGATCTCGATCACTAGCAAACCTAGCAGTCACCTAGAGTGCTGGATCCTCTGCAGAGTGATCTGAGTAGAGTCCGGTGTAATATCCCTCTTCTCCTGGAAGTGCAGCAGGGATATAGCGGAATGAAGTCTCTCTCAGCAAAGTGTGCTCCTCTCTCAGCAGCGTCATACATGAGTATGCAGCATCCTGCACAGCCATGTTGTCGGTAACACCAATGCCATGTCCAAAGTGGATAGGCTGGGTGACTCCAACGTGGTGCGGGTAGATCCAGACAATGCAGTGGAACTGCGTCTGGTTGAAGTCGTGGAACTGCTCCTCGATGGTGTACTCAGGGTACCATCGATATCCCACATAGGACATCATCTCGATCAACGTGGCGGGATGGCCACGCACACCGAGGCACCTGGTCAAACGAACAAACTGCCGAGGGGGAAGATCTGCCATCTGAAACAGAAAGGAGTTTGAAAATGCATCAGATTATGAGATAAACCTGGAATGACTCGGACAGCATAACGGCTGTAATTGCAAGAAAAAGACAATTTCTTACAACATGGAAACAGCACTTACATACGATGTAATAAAACAGGGAGCATAACCACTCTAACAGACCGATCACAACTTTCCTACGGCTACAAGGAAGCAAACAACGAGATGTTCTAATCAGACAGAGGAGAGCCTAGTCCTATCTTCCCGTAGAATAAGATGAGGGTGACTCAGAACTCAGAACGAAGGGGGTAAGGAGAAAAAAGAAGCCTTACGTTGTTCCCTTATATACCCAGAGTAACTATATAATTATAGAAGGCTATACTCGACTTCGGCCAAGGCTACTAGTCCTACAGTCAGTCCTGCTCTGATACCAAGTCTGTCGGGACCCGGGGTTAGCGTATGCAAGTACAGTTAAGACATAGTCAAATGGAGAGCCGAGAACCGCACCCACTTGTCTAAGCAGACAAGGCCAAGCACTGAACATTCTCGGAAAGCATCGTACGTGAGGGGCATTCCATCCAGGCCGGATGATCAACTGAGATGGGTCCTCATCGTCCGCACACAAGTCAAATGATATGGGTGGTGAACTCCCATATTCAAAGACAAGTCGCCTCAACCATACTACCGACTATCTCAAAACTCTTACATAGACTTACTCCAGCCCGATCACTTAGTCGGGGTCTAGGGCGGGCTCGATCATACCACAAAGTGTGCACGAGACGGAGTCTCGAGCAATCGCATCGCGATGCCCCAAGATGCGCACATCTAAGGGCCACTTGGGGTATGAAAGACCGCCAGCCAGAACACAACTAAGGTCTCGAAAACCCATACGAAGACATGCATGTTATAAACATACACGCAGCACATATGCCTTGTATGAACAGAAGGTACCATCGCAATTCTCTACAAAGTGTACATTTTATTTATTACTCTTATAGAGTACACACAGAGATCACATACATGTGATCCAACATTACAACACAGGCGGAAGCAAATTATGTCTGAGTACAAACAAGTTTAACAAATGGCTTAAGAAGCCTTATTTAAACACAAAGCCCTCCACGAGGGAACCAGTCTGCTGACTGGGACTAGACTAGTTTAACTTCAGTCGTCCAGCTCGATGAAGAAGCCACCTTCGGGGTCAGTGGCATCATCTAAAACGTAGATTAAGCAAACGTGAGTACAAAGTCGTACTCAGCAAGACTTACATAGGAGCTATACTACTCATGCACATGTATCAAGGTAAAGGGAGGTGGGGTTCACTTGCAGAAATGCCAGCTTTGAGTTGGCTAATCCTGAACTACGAGTACCAGACTTTGAGGTAAGAAGCGTACACGAGTCCACTACTTTCTCCAACCAATACACCACTATGGTGCCTTCCTCGACTTCCCCACGAGGAAGCACGCCATAGCACTCACACTTATCTTGGTGTATTTTAGAAGTATCCGGTTCAAGTTATCTAATAATCAAGCTAAGCTTTCCAAGTAGTCCATAACCGCGGACGCGGCTATTCGAATAGTTTTGTTAACCCTGCAGGGGTGTACCGCTACACACACATGATCATCATTTACCGCATTTGTACTCGGCACCGTTCAAGAAGTGTCGGCGAGGATTCTCACCACAACTGTTACCTCATAGCCGATCTAGTCCAAGAAATCCGCCTACTTGGGTTGGTTACCACAATCGTGAACCCGGCCGGTTTACCGAAGTGGACCCAAGTGATGTGTGCGTGGTGCATAAGCCGGTCTTGGATGAGCCGTTCTCTCACTTAGCAGCCAGGCCACAGACCTACCAGAACTCCGAACTATTGCGACATCTGGACATCGAAAGGGATGAGTTAGTAAGTTGAGAGGGGTCAGTGAGCCCAATGTGTGGTTGTACTCTTCATCTTGGATCACCATACAAGAACTCGTACTAGGGCGGTGTTCAACGAGACAACCCACCGTGTACTCCTACACAGCCTCTCATCGTTCACCTTGTATTAGGGTCGATTCACCAACACTTTTCTACCATCATCAACATGATCACTACCATCCCGACTCACATCACAGTAACAACATGGTATCATACTAAGCATGCAATAAGCAGTAGCATTGCAGGGGTTACATGATATCATTCAACTCCTACATTTGCTAGGATTATGGTTTGCTTACTACTGTGACAAAAGATAGGTCATGCAAAGGAATGGGTTCATCTATGCGGTAGAATCGTAACATGATGATCATCCTATACAATGCATAAGCGAGACATGAGAGGGAAGTGGGATTTTATCGACATGATCAATGGGGGTTTGCTTGCCTTGCTGACGAGGTTCGGGTTCTAGATCTTCAGCGAAGGGGGTGACCTCTTGCTCCGGTTCCACCTCTACTCGACAAACAAAGCACGAAGTAGCAATCAATATGAATGCAATTCTCAAGCACATGATTGAATGTTTAAAACTTGAAGTATAAGTTTTGATGTGTGTGAGGCAATTCCATTTAAGTGGAGTATATTGCATTTAAAATGCAAATTCAAACTCCACATTTGAATTTAGCTTAGCCAAGTTGAATGTGACATCGTTTGATCATTTTGAATCAGCATCAAATGTGTATGATATGCCTCTGAAGTGTGGTTGAATTACATCATAATTCCATGGTCCAAGTAGCAAAAGCATTTGGTTTGAATTTGAATTAAATTCAAATAAACCAAATGACATATGCTACTGGTCCCATTTTAAATTCAACTCAAACAGAGTGGAAAGTTGCATATTTGGAAAGATAATTTTCTCCTGATCATTTTTCATATATTATTAGTCCAATTTGGAGTTAATATGAATTTTCTATGAATTTCCAAAATTTGGGGTATTTTCTGGATTTTCTGGAATTCTTTTAATTTAGAAAAACCTTTATTGCACCAGCACTGCATCAGCATGACGTCAGGGGGTTTTTGACCCCGGTCAAACTGACCAGTGGGCCAGGGCTGTCAGCCTCTTATCTAATTTCCCTGTTATATTAATCTAACAGAGAGGATTAGAGGGGGCTGGGCCCACCTGTAAGTGACCCAAGGGTTTAGATTAGTGGCTAATCACCCCGGCCACGTCAGGCTTGCCGGCGGCTAGCCGCCGGTGGCCACCAGCACGGCGGCGCTGCACGGGGAGAGGGCTCCCGTGGTCCAAATCGCGCGCTTCGACCACTGAGACAAAGCTCTCGGTGTCGCGCGTCGATTGTGACCAAAAGGAGAGGTGGGGAGGCCCTGTACGCACGTCGGCGTCGAGCTTTGCGGCAGCGGGGCTACTGGCTAGAGGTCGAATTCGATACGGAGCTCCAAATGGCGCGTGGTTGGGTGCGTTCGAAGCAACGGAGCACGGGGAATGCAAAGGACAAGGTAGCGGGGTCAATGGCTTAACGGTTGCTCGCCGACGACGAGCACGGCGGCTCGGTACTCCGGCGTCCATGGCAGCACGAGACAGAGGAGGAGAAGGAAGCCGTGGCTTGAGGGGAAATGCTCACCAGACGCTGGTGAACACGTTGGAGCAGGCGTCGGAGGCTGGGAAGTTACGGCGGCGGCGAATCGATCCACTTGAGCTCCGGCGGCCGGCGACGATCCGATGAAGCTGGCGTCTCCCCTAGTCCAAATTGGAGCTCCTTCTTCTGCTAGTCGACGGAGTCGAGGATGGCGAACACACTGGACAGCTCGGCTGGGTTCCTCGGCGTCGATGGCCACGTGGAAGCGCTGCGGTGTTCCGGCGAGTCTTCGGTTGGCGACGGAAACGAGCACGGGAGGAGGAGGAGGAGGTTCTGGAGGGAGGGAGAAAGATCGGGACGTCTCCCAGACGTCTCCAGCGAGGAGGTAGGGCTCGGGGCAGGCAGGCAGCTGCCTGTCGTGCCCACGGCGGTCGCCGGCGAGGTGCCTGCCTGCCTGGAGGGGAAGAAGACGCATGTACCCCCTCCAGGTGGGCTGGGCCGGTTGAGGTGAGTGGGCCTCGCCCCTGGGCGACAGGTAAGTTCTTTTCCTTTTTCTGTTTAATCTTTCCTTTCTGTTTTTCTGTATATTTTTTTTGACTTTGGTAAAAATACCAAATCATTTTATTAAATGCTGAATTTTTTTATGTAGCCTCATAATAATATGGACTAGCCACTCATAAACTTTCAACATTTTTAAAATTCAAATAATTTGAATTTTAAATCAAAAAGGGGTATTTCTTTAATTCCAAGGTACTGTTTGAATATTTGAAAAATCTATGAGCATGGGGTGGTTCCCACATCACTTGATATGTGGTCACACTCATTTATAAGACTTTTCAAAACTCTAACATGAATTTTTGGAAAAGATTTTTATTTGGCCCTTTGAATTAATTCATCTGGGGGGTGTTCCTTCTCCCATTTTGATTTTGAAATTGATTTCCAAGATTTCTTTTTGAAATTTTTGACATGATGCAAAGTGACTTGATCCTAGCACATTACCTAACAGAGGGTTCTGACAACTCGCCCCCACTCAACAGAATCTCGTCCCGAGATTCAGAAGTCTGCGGGAGGAAGGTGGGGTACTCGGCACTGAGACGGTCTTCTCTTTTCCATGTAGCTTCTCTTTCGGAGTGGTGTGACCACTGCACTTTCAGAAACCTAATCTTCTGACGACGAGTGACACGCTCTGCGGAATCAAGAACACGAACGGGGTATTCTCGATAAGAAAGGTCATCTTGAAGATCAAGCGTTTCATGGTCGACTTCGCGGATGGGGTCCTTGAAGCAACGCCTGAGTTGGGACACATGGAATACATCATGTACTCGGGAGAGGTACGGAGGTAGTTCAAGTTGGTAGGCAACTTCTCCACGTTTAGCAATAATGCGGAAAGGTCCGATGTAACATGGGGCCAACTTGCCTTTGATACCGAAACGTTGGGTTCCCTTCAGAGGAGTAACCCGAAGGTAAGCCTTCTCATCCAGATTGTAGCTCTCTTGCCTATGATGACGATCATAGTAGCTTTTCTGACGAGACTGGGCTGATTTCAATTGATCACGAACAATGCGAACTTGCTCTTATGCTTCCTTGACCATATCCGGTCCAAAGAATTGTCTTTCACCGGTTTCTGACCAGTTTAAAGGTGTTCGACATCGTCGTCCATATAGGAGCTCAAAAGGAGCCATGTTCAGACTAGATGAAAACTATTGTTATAAGAAAATTCGGCAAATGGAAGAGACTTCTCCCAATTCTTTCCGAATGAGATAACGCAAGCTCTGAGCATGTCTTCAAGAATTTGGTTAACCCTTTCGACTTGACCGCTAGACTGAGGATGGAAAGCTGTACTAAAGGAGAGATGAGTTCCCATAGCATTCTGAAAGCTTCCCCAAAATCTAGAGGTGAAAAGGCTACCGCGATCAGAATTGATTTCCAAAGGAACACCATGAAGGGATACAATTCTAGAGACGTACAAGTCCGCTAACTGGCTAGCAATTATAGACTCGCGAACCGGAAGGAAGTGAGCAACTTTGGAAAGCCTATCTATGACAACGAAGATGGCATTGTTTCCTTTCTGGGTTTTTGGAAAGCCGGTGATGAAGTCCATACCGACTTTGTCCCATTTCCACTCGGGAATTGACAAAGGTTGAAGTGTACCAGCAGGTCTTTGATGTTCTTCCTTAATGCGACGACAAACATCACATTCGGCAACAAATTGAGCAATGTCTCTCTTCATCCTAGTCCACCAAAATCTCTGGCGTAGATCTCGGTACATTTTTGTGCTACCGGGATGAATTGAGAGGGGTGTGTCATGGGCTTCCTTGAGGATGAGTTGCCTTAGTTCCCTATTCTTAGGTACTACCAAACGATTTTCAAAGAATACCGTTCCTTTGCTATCTGTGGAGAAACATTTAGCAACTCCGCTAGCAATGTTCTCTTTAATCCGGCGAACACCTCGTGCACGCCTTTGGGCAACTATGATTTGATCCTCAAGAGTTGGTTTCGCCACCAAGGTAGAAAGATAGCCATGAGGAACAATTTCAAGGTTGAGCTTGCGAAAGTCCTCATGAAGAAGTGGTTGATACTGTTGTAACATAAGGTTGTTACAATACGACTTACGACTTAGTGCATTAGCCATGACATTGGCTTTGCCTGGGGTGTAAGAAATTGCTACGTCGTAATCTTTTATCAACTCAATCCAGCGTCTTTGCCTGAGATTAAGATCTGGCTGGGTGAAAATATATTTGAGGCTTTGGTGGTTAGAATAGATTTCGCAACGGTTACCAAGGAGGTAATGTCGCCAAGTTGTTAGGGCATGAACTACAGCAGCGAGTTCAAAACTAAGAGCTCTGGCACATGTTTAGTCTTTGCTTCCTTTCATGGGTTTTCAACCTTGCCATCAAAAGCCACGGTTCGAGAGTCTCCTCTTCTTTCTTCAAAGCACCAACTATGAGAGCATAATTGTCATTCTTAGTGTAACATGCATTGTCCCAAAGTATTACATTGTCTTCTGCATGCTTGTGTTATTGCTAGTCTGAAATACTGAGTTCTACTCACCTTTAAAACTCCGGAGGAGTTTCTGCATTTATGTTTTGCTTCACTCATGGAGGCTAGCGAAATGCCACTTAAGTATGTTCAAGCTATGTGCATTGTGATCCTGTCTTGATTTTCAGTAGCTTATTATGTACTTTTAGTTGTTTGTGACTGATCACATGAAAGAGAATTGCTTCGTGCATTGTCCTTATAGCATTGTTTTAGTACTAGTTAAACTCTTTTCGTAGTACATGCTTATATACATCTAATGAAGCAAAAGAGTTTGTTAAAGTTTTCTTTGTCGCGTCCAGTTCGTTGAACTGAATTGCTTGAGGACAAGCAATATGCTAAGCTTGGGGGAGTTGATACGTCTCAAATGTATCTACTTTTCCAAACACTTTTGCTATTGTTTTACCCTCAGTCTTGCATGATTTGGACGAAACTAACCCGGACTAACGCTGTTTTCAGTAGAGCTGTCTGTATGGTTTATTTGTGCACAGGAAAATGGATTTTTAGACGTCCCAGAAAATTCCCAGAAAATTACCTGAAAATCCACGCACCCGAAGGAGCCAAATGCAAGAAGTGGGACCAGAGGGGAGCTCCAGGGCCCCAGGCGCAGCCAGGGTTGGGGACGCGCCCTCAGGCCACCTGGGCTGCTACCCCCTCCTCTGGTGCCCTATCGATGCTCCTATTTATCCCCGTGACGAGAAAACCCCAGGACAGAAGTCGTTTTCCCAGTTTCCGTCGCGGATCCACCGCCACCCTCTGTTCTTCTTCGGGAGGGCTAATCTGGAGGCTGATTTGGCCTCCGGATAAGGGAGATCGTCGCCATCGTCATCACCATCGCCACTCCATCCATCCTCCATGACTTCTCTTCATATGTGTGAGTAATTCCCTGCTGTAGGCAAAGGGGATGGTAGGGATTGGATGAGTTTAATCATGTAATAGTTCGTCAGATTGTTGGGGGCATGTTTCCTATCATCTAGATTGGTGTTTATATTCTTTGCTACAACTTGTTGTTCTTAATGCTTGTCACTTTGGGCCCGAGTGCCATGTTTTCAGATCTGAACCCTATGTGTTTTCATGAATATATTTGTGTTCTAGATGCTATCTATGAGTTGGATGCACCTATTATGGTCCGGAACCGGCGATCCCAAAGGTGACAGCTTGGGACACCAAAGGGGATGGTCCATAATTTGTGGATTCCATGTATCCATTGAGTTTATTGCTTTGTTCCGGTGCTCTTTTACAGGAGCACCTTAATCTCCATAGGTTCCTTTTGGCCCCGTTCGTAGCGGGATGGTAGGACAAAAGATGTTGTGCAAGTTCTTATGGCAAGCACGCACAACTACCTACGGGATACATGCCTATTGTTTGATATTTGCCTAGATGATCATTGCTTTTCTGTGTGCCTTGCCCCGTTTTGAAATCTATTATATGTTCACTCTCATCCATGCAGTGCCCAACCATCCATCTCCCTAGCCTACAGTGTTTTTAATCCTGCTGGTTATTAGTTGTCACTTTTTGCTATCTACTTTTATTATTGCTATCATCACTATCATATTACTATTACCACTTATCTATTGTTGCAAGCAAGTATATTTCAGGTGCGGTTGAATTGACAACTCAACTGTCAAAGCTTATAAATACTCTTTGGCTTCCCTTGTGTCGAATCAATAAATTGGGTTAACCTACCCGCGAAGACTACCTCGATCCCTTACGTTTGTGGGGCATCAATTATCCATTTTATTCGCTTTGATATTTTCGAAGCTTTTGCCCGTTCTTCTTTCTTTCTTTCCTTGCAAAAACAACAAAAAGATTTTCTCTTTTATTTTGCTTTCTTTTAACCTTTGAAAAACACAAAAAGATTTCCTTTCTCTCTTTAGTTTGCTTTGTTTTCAGAGTTCAGCTTTAGTCCGTGATGGCATTTGATTATAGTTCCTACGTCCGATCGTGCAAGTGACAAGGCAGTAATGACGAAGATCGACGGAAGGGAAGAAACAAGGAAAACCGGTATGAACTCTTCTTGTTTCTACTTTTGTACATATGCATGTACTTATGATCTAGAGACCAGCTTGTAGCGACTTAGTGCTATGTTTACAATGCTTTCCCAGTGTTCATGCTTTCCTTGTGGTCAGTCTCAAATAGCTAGAGTACATAATGTGTTGTTGAAATGATTTGCATGCATTGCATTGTTCATGGTTTGGCATACTGGAGTGGTATTTCCCTTCGGTGGATTTTTGGATTGACTTGGCACATGTTCACACATGCTTATGACTAGAAAGTCTATTTTTGCCTTGATGATCTTTTTGTTTCAGAATAGTTATATCTCTTTCATGCCCGATTCAATGTTGCTTTGTCGCTCTGCATGATTATGACAGTTATTTCTCTCTAGTTGGTCGCTTCCCAGTCTTTTGCTAGCCTTCGCTCGCACTAAGCGGCATTCTGCTTGTGCTTCCAAACTCCCTTTCAAACCCAGTTGTTCCATTTGAGTCGACCATACCTACCTGTATGTGGTATTTACCGGCCACTCCTAACTTAGACCTTGTTGTGCCATCTCGAAATTTATTCAAAAGCTTCCCTTTTTGTAACCGTACAAGCTCATGGTACGGTGAGGGGAAATCAGTATCTTTCATGCCAAAAATATTTTGACGGAAGTTTTAACTAGTCAAAGCAGAAAAAAATATATATGAGAGTTACACCTCCCCCATACTCGATGATGGATTGAAATGGATCAAATGCTGCTTATGTTAGGTGGAACGATACTCTCCTTCCATCCTTGAGGAAAAATAAAAGGTTCCGTAGACCATCGAAGGATTCATGGATAAGGGAATATGTGTAAGCAAAAGGCATTATATATGGTTGGCATGGGAGATATTGAGAGACCTTTACCGTTCACCGTTGACTGGAAAGTTGCACTTCTCAAAAATGTTTTATCTCTGTTTTCAAAACCAAGAGCTCTGGCACATGTTTAGTCTTTGCTTCCTTTCACGGGTTTTCAACCTTGCCATCAAAAGCCACGGTTCGAGAGTCTCCCCTTCTTTCTTCAAAGAACCAACTATGAGAGCATAATTGTCATTCTTAGTGTAACATGCATTGTCCCAAATTATTACATTGTCTTCTGCATGCTTGTGTTATCGCTAGTCTGAAATACTGAGTTCTACTCACCTTTAAAACTCCGGAGGAGTTTCTGCATTTATGTTTTGCTTCACTCATGGAGGCTAGTGAAATGCCACTCAAGTATCTTCAAGCTATGTGTATTGTAATCCTGTCTTGATTTTAGGTAGCTTATTATTTACTTTTAGTTGTTTGTGACTGATCACATGAAAGAAGGATTGCTTCGTGCATTGTCCTTATAGCATTGTGTCAATACTTGCTAAACTCTTTTCGTAGTACATGCTTATATACATGTAATGAAGCAAAAGAGTTTGTCAAAGTTTTCTTTGTCGCGTCCAGTTCGTTGAACTGAATTGCTTGAGGACAAGCAATATGCTAAGCTTGGGGGAGTTGATACGTCTCAAACGTATCTACTTTTCCAAACAGTTTTGCTATTGTTTTGCCCTCATTCAAGCATGATTTGGACGAAACTAACCCGGACTAACGTTGTTTTCAGCAGAGCTGCCAGTATGGTTTTATTGTGTGCAGGAAAATGGATTTTTAGACATCCCAGTAAAATCCCAGAAAAATACCAGAAAATCCACGCACCCGATGGAGCGAAGAGCCAGAAGTGGGACCAGAGGGGAGCCCTGGGGGCCCCAGGCGCCCCCCGGCGCGACCATGGGTGGGGCCGCGCCCTCTGGCCGCCTGGGCTGCTCCCCCCTCCTCTGGTGCCTTACCGAGGCTCCTATTTATCCCCGTGACGAGAAAACCCCAGAATAGAAGTCGTTTTCCCAGTTTCCGTCGCGGAGCCGCCGCCACCCTCTGTTCTTCTTCGGGAGGGCTAATCTGGAGGCTGATTTGGCCTGCGGAGAGGGGAGATCGTTGCCATCGTCACTCCATCCATCCTCCATGACTTCTCTTCATATGTGTGAGTAATTCCCTGCTGTAGGCAAAGGGGATGGTAGGGATTGGATGAGTTTAATCATGTAATAGTTCGTCAGATTGTTGGGGGCATGTTTCCTATCATCTAGAACCGTGTTTATCTTCTTTGCTACAACTTGTTGTTCTTATTGCTTGTCACTTTGGGCCCGAGTGCCATGTTTTCAGATCTGAACCTTATGTGTTTTCATGAGTATATTTGTGTTCTAGATCCTATCTATGAGTTGTATGCACCTATTATGGTCCGGAACCGGCGATCCCAAAGGTGACAGCTTGGGACACCAAAGGGGATGGTCCACAATTTGAGGATTCCGTGTATCCATTGAGTTTATTGCTTTGTTCCGGTGCTCTTTGATAGGAGCACCTTAATCTCCATAAGTTCCTTTTGGCCCCGTTCGTAGCGGGATGGTAGGACAAAAGATGTTGTGCAAGTTCTTATTACAAGCACGCATAACTACCTATGGGATACATGCCTATTGTTTGATATTTTCCTAGATGATCATTGCTTTTCTGTGTGCCTTGCCCCGTGTTAGAATCTATTATATGTTTACTCTCATCCATGCAGCGCCCGACCATCCATCTCCCTAGCCTACCATGTTTTCAATCCTGCTGGATATTAGTTGTTACTTTTTTCTATTTACTTTTGCTGTTGCTATCATCACTATCATATTACCGTTACCACTTATCTATTGTTGCAAGCAAGTATATTTCAGGTGCGGTTGAATTGACAACTCAACTGTCAAAGCTTATAAATACTCTTTGGCTCCCCGTTTGTTGAATCAATAAATTGGGTTAACCTACCCGCAAAGACTATCTCGATCCCTTACGCCTGTGGGGCATCACTTTTCCTCAAGCAATTCAGTTCAACGAACTGGACGCGACAAAGAAAACTTTGACAAACTCTTTTGCTTCACTAGAGTAAATAAGCATGTACTACGAAAGAGTTTAGCAAGTTTTGACACCATGCTACAAGGACAATGCACGAAGCAATCCTTCTTTCATGTAATCAGTCACAAACAAACAAAAAGTAAATAATATGCTGCTGAAAATCTATTCAAGATCACAATGCACATAGCATGAACATATAAGAGTGGTATCTCGCTAGCCTCCATGAGTGAAGCAAAACATTAATGCAGAAACTCCTCTGGAGTTTTAAAGGATACTAGAACTCAGAATTCAAAGTAAGAAACATCACAAGCATGCATAAGACAATGTGATACTTTGGGACAATGCATGTTACACTAAGAATGACAATTATGCTCTCATAGTTAGTGCTTTGGAGAAAGGAAGGTGGAGACTCTCGAACCGTGGCTTTTGATGGCAAGGTTGAAAATTCGTGAAAGGAAGCAAAGACTAAGCATGTGCCAAAGCTCTTGGTTTTGAAACCAGAGATAAAACTCTTTTGAGAGGTGCAACTTTCCAGTCAACGGTGAACGGTAAAGGTCTCTCAATATCTCCCATGCCAACCATATTAATGCCTTTTGCTTACACATATTCCCTTATCCATAAATCCTTTGATGGTCTACGGAACCTTTTATTTTGCCTCAAGTATGGAAGGAGGGTATCGTTCCATCTATCATAAGCAGCATTTGGTCCATTTCACTCCATCATCAAGTATGGGGGAGGTGTAACTCTCATATTTTTTCTTGACTAGTTAAAACTTCCGTCAAAATATTTTTGGCATGAAAGATACTGATTTCCCCTCACCGCACCATGAGCTTGTACGGTTACAAAGGAGAAGCTTTTGAATAAATTTCGAGATGGCTCATGAAAGTCTAAGTTAGGAGTGGCCGGTAAATACCACATGTAGGTAGGTATGGTGGACTCAAATGGAACAACTGGGTTTAAAAAGGAGTTTGGAAGCACAAGCAGAATTACGCTTGGTGCTGGAGGAAGGCTAGCAAAAGACAGGGAAGCGACCAACTAGAGAGTATAACGGTCATAATCATGCAGAGCGACAAAGCAACATTGAATCGGGCATGAAAGTGATATAAGTACTCTGAAGTAAAAAGATCATCAAGGCAGAGCAGACTTTTTAGTCTTAACATGCGTGAACATGTGCCAAGTCAATCCAAGAATCCCCCGGAGGGAAATACCACTTCAATATGCCACACCATGAACAATGCAATGCATGCCAATCATTTCGAGCAACACATTATAAACTCTAGTTATTTGAGACTAACCACAAAGAAAGCATGAACCACTGGGAAAGCATTGTAAACATAGCACTATGTCGCTACAAGCTGGTCTCTAATCATAAGTACGGGCATATGTACAAAGGTAGAAACGAAAAGAGCTCATACCGACTTTCTTTGTTGCCTCCCTTCCGTCGATCTTCGTCATTACTGCCTTGTCACTTTCACGATCAAACGTAGGAAAGTATAATCAAATGCCATCACGGACTTGAGCTGAACTCTGAAAACAAAGCAAACGAAAGAGCAAAGGAAACATATTTTTGGGTTTTTTAAGGGTTTAACGAAAGCAAAAGAAAGGAGAAATCTTTTTGGGTTTTTGCAAACTAAAAGAACAAAGAAGAACAGAAAAAAGCTACAAAAAGATAAAAGAGAACCAACGGAAGATACAATGAAAGGGGAGGAGAGCACGTACTCCCCCAAGCTTAGGCTTTTGGCCTAAGTTAGGCTCTTCTACTGCGGTCCCGCGGAGCCTCCAGCTCCGGGGTAATGGTAATCCCAAGGGTTGTATGAGCCCTCCGGTGCGTACACTGAAGTCCTCGGATCCTCCCACGTGGAAGAGGAAGGTCCAGCCCCCCATCCAGAGGAAGACCCTTCACCCTAGGGGGTGACGGTCTCCTCCTGAACTGGTGGATATACCATGTGCTCCTCCTCGTCCGGCTCGACCCCCTCCGTGGGGTCGTGAAACTGGCATCTCCCCGTGATCTCTTCAAACTCGGCAACTGAAAAGAAAAATCCGTTCCTGCGAGAAAAATCAAACACAAGTGGTGCAGGTAGACGGACAGTGCGCTCCACACCGTCTTTAAACCGCAAAATATAATCAAGTGCGTAGCGGTCAGAGGTCCTAGTAACAAAGAAATGCCTCTTCATGGTAGCCAAGTCAAGGATAACAAAAGGAAAGACCGTATCATCTGGGCGCGGTTCTCCTTGGAGAAACTGCAAAAGAAGTGTGGCGTAGATGCCACCAAAGAGGTCCCCCTTGTTACTATTAGTAGCAAGGCGTTTCGCAATAAGCGAACCCACATGATACTCGTGCTTCCCTGAGGTGAGGGAACATAATGTTGGAAATCTTCTGGCGGTTGGATGCCATCACTTGAGTGTTACAGAACGAGTCGAGGAGGGTGTTGAGTGCAACAGTTTGGACATTTTTCCTCTTCTTCTTCTCGACCAAGCCTGGCAAACCTAAAACTTCACAAAATTTACTCATAGGCATGGTCAGCAACCTTTCATAAAGTCGAAACACCACAGTATCATTGTCAGAATAAAATATGAAACTGTTAACAAAAATAGCGGTGAGTGTCTCGTACTGTGGTACACGGCTTGTAACAAGCCGTGTCAAACCTGCATTCTCACATAGAGCATAAAACTCTTCTTTTATGCCGGCATTCTCCATAAAATCATCGCATGGAAATGCCATGGCCTTCGCGGGTAACACGTCCAACATCTCTACGGGTATGATATCTTCATTGTAGCTTGCCCTTGTGGTAGAAGGCGAAGCTGCGGAACGCGTGACACGTCTAGAGCGCTCGGGTTTCTTCTTCCCAAGCCACTTCCCTAGTTTCTCCATTTCTAAAAATTTTAACAATTCAGAAAAACGAAGATTTAAGCAAAACTAGTTTGGGCATAACATTCTACTTACTTAACCAAGGCTCAAACTAGCAGCAAAACTTGCAAAATAAATTTCTACACAAACATTTAAGCTTAACTAAACAGCACCAAGAACCACTAAATACTCACGAATGAAGCCACCAACTAGAAAACTAATTGGAGGGGTGAGGGAGTCACATACCAGGGGCACTTGTTCCAAAAATCAGCTCAAACAAGTGGCTAAATGGAGAGATCAAAGGTACGTGCTCAAGAGCAACAAGAACGAAGAAACCAGAGGAAGAACTCGTGTTTTTTGGAAGAAGGAGAGAGAGTGAGAGGAGAGATGCCCCCAGGGGGCATGGGACCCACCCAGGAGGGTGGGTGGCGCGTCCAGGAGCTGGGCCGCGCCACCTGGCCTTCTGGCCTGGTGGTGGCCCCCCCTAGTCAGCCAAAGGTGCCCACTGATGGATTTTTACCTGAAAACTTTGAATATAAATTTTTTTGGAATTTTCTGGGCAACTTCACTGTAGAGAATTTTTCAAAGTTCAAAAAGCTGAAAAAACTTTCGTGAACTTGAGGCAAAAGTTAGAATAGGTGAAGCTTGTAAACACAAAAACTTTGGTACATCAAGGAGAATAAAATCTAAAGGAAATGAAAACATAACAAGCTCAACTTTTTACCTATATAAAACTTGCTAGTTAGCAAGGTTGATCAAGTCTTACCAACACACCGGTGATATATAGCGGAGAAAGTCTTGCCTCTTATGAAGTGATCATTGCACTCTCACTTTAATGGACATTGTCCCCACCATAATTGTTTTGTATTTGTGGTATACATCTAGTGGACAATCCCATTCTCCCATCTTCACGGTCTCGATATTCTCAATGGAGTTAAGGCCATGCCTTTTGTCGATTTTCTTCGGAAAATACACCGTGTGTTCTTTGTCATTTACGTTGAAGGTAACCTTCCCTTTATTGCAATCAATAACGGCACCTGCGGTGTTAAGAAAAGGTCTACCAAGGATAATGGACATGCTCCCATCCCCGGGCATGTCAAGCACAACAAAATCAGTAAGTATTAAGCAATTGGCAACTTCAACAGGAACATCCTCACAAATACCGATCGGGACGGCCGTGGACTTGTCGGCCATCTGAAGAGAGATATCTGTAGGAATTAGTTTCTCTAAACAAAGCCTTTTGTAGAGAGAGAAGGGCATAACACTCACTCCTGCACCAAGATCACATAAGGCAGTTCTAACATAATTTTTCTTTAGGGAGCAAGGAATGGTGGGTATACCTGGATCACCGAGCTTCTCAGGAATCTTGCCACTGAAAGAGTAGTTAGCAAGCATAGTAGATATTGCCTCATTAGGGACTTTTCTTTTATTAGTAACAATATCTTTCATATATTTTGAGTAAGCAGGTAATTTAATAGCATCAGTCAAAGGAATTTGAAGAAAAAGAGGTTTCATCCACTCACAAAACTTGTTGTAGTGCTCTTCTTCTTTGGATTTGACGGACTTGCTTGGGAAAGGCATGGGTTTATGTACCCATGGTTCTCGTTCCTTCCCGTGTCTCCTTGCAAGGAAGTCTTCTCTAGTATAGTTCTTGCGCTTATCGGGTGCTTCTTCTTCACGAACCTCGGGTGGATCATTCTTTTCAGTATCTTCTTCGGGTTCAGCACCGTCTTCAGTCTCAGCATCGGATGTAGATATGCTATTTGGATCCACAACTTGTTCTTCTTCTTTTATAGGATCATTGGAATTGTCAGCTTCCTTGTGTTTCTTTTTCTTCTTCTTCTTCTTTGGGGAGCTAACAATTTCTTCCTCTTGCACTTGAGAATCTTGCTCGATCCTCTTTGGATGCCCCTCTGGATAGAGAGGGTCCTGGGTGTGTGTGCCACCCCGGGTCTTTATACCGTAAGCTTGTAAATTGTCCTATTTGGCATTATTAGCAAGCAAATCTTTTTGCACATTAGAAATTTGTTCAAGCTGAGTTTGAACCATATGAAAATGCTTCACAAGACATTTAACATCATTAACTGTTCTACCTAGAACATCAAGCAAACTTTTGATAGCAAGAGTATTATCATGCAACTGACCTTGTATCTTCTTATTGAAGTGATTCTGCTTCATAATAAAATTATCAATCTCATCTAAACATTGGTCAGGAGGTTTACCTTTAGGGATGTCACTTGCATTGAAATCTAAAAGAGAGTGTACCTCTACCGTAGGTGGGTGAGTGGTAGGCTCACACAGCTTCTCAATTGGGGGTAGATTTTTCACGTCTTTAGCTTTAATTCCTTTCTCTGTTATAGACTTCTTTGCTTCTTGCATATCCTCGAGGCTTAGGACAAGCATGCCCCTCTTCTTTGGTGGTGGAGGTGGTTCAGGCACGGACCAATCTTCATGGTTTTTGGCAATTTTGCCCATCAATTCTTCCGCATCATCCGGTGTTCTTTGCGTGAAAATACAACCAACACAACTATCTAGGTAGGATTTAGACCCATCGGTTAGACCAGCATAAAATATATCAAGTAATTCATTTTTAGGGATTTCATGTCCCGGTCTAGCCTTTAGCAAACTGTAAAATCTCCCCCAAGCTTTAGGGAGATGCTCATCCTGCAACTGTTTAAAGTTATAAATTCTTTGTAAAGCAGCATGTTGCATATGAGCAGGAAAATACTTATCAACGAAAGATATATCCATATCTTGAGGACTCTGAATGGAACCACATGGTAGTGCATGGTACCATGCTCTAGCATCTCCTTTCAAGGAAAAAGGAAGAAGCTTGGTTACATAAAAGTTCCGGATCCTTTCATCTGTGGTAAACAAGCCGCCTAACTCAGTGAGTTTGGTCAGGTGCCTGATAGCATCATCATTTTCTCTGCCATAAAAGGGATCAACTTCAACTGTGGATATAAGTGAAAGGTCAACAGAGAAATCATAATCAGGATCAGTGATGCGTATAGGAGACGTTGCAAAAATAGGACCAAGAGTAAACTTGTTCTTCAGGGAGTGTTTTGCTAGCAACTTCTTTATAGTAGCAGGGTCGGAATCAGCACATTCATTAAGTTCCCTGCAAAAATAATCATCAAGTGTAATATAATCATCCTCAAGGATTTTCTCCTTAAGGTCAGCAAAGTTATGAGTTTTCCTAATAGGAGTTTGGATAACAGGAATTTCAACACCCGAGAGTCGGGCAGCAGCAACAATCTGTTCTTCTATAAAAGAACCACGTGAACCTGTAGTCTCAAAAGTAGTAGAAGCATCATCAAAAGTATCTGACATATTGCCAGACTCAGCAGAAGTAGCATGTAACTGAGGTGAATCAAACTGACTCATAACTGAAGGTGAATCAAGTTTAGCACTAGTGCTAAGAGCAGTACCTCGTCTCGTACGGGATGGTAAGATCGGAACTTTAGGGTCTCCCTTCTTACCCATAGTGGATAACGTGCAGCAGGTTGGATACTTCGAGTAGACCTGTAAATAAAGCTATGGTCCCCGGCAACGGCGCCAGAAAACAGTACTTGATAACCCTCAACTGTAGGGGATCGAGATAGTCTTCGCGGGCAAGATAACCCAATTTATTGATTCGACACTTGGGGACACAAAGAATACGTACAGGCTTTGACAATTGAGTTGTCAATTCAACTGCACCTGAAATAAACACTTGCTTGCACAAAGGTATTAGTAGCAACTGTGATATGGTGGTGGTAGTGATGATGATAATAGTGGTGATAGTGATAGTGGAACTGCAAAGGTAAACAACTAGTAACCATCAGAAGGAAAACACTGTAGGCTAGGGAGATGGATGGTTGGGGGCTGCTTGGATGAGAACGAACAAGTAACAAATTCTAACTTGGGCAAGGCTCACAGAAAACAAAGGATCATCTAGGAAAATATCAAACATCAGGCATGTATCCCAAGGTAGTTGTACGTGCTTGCAATAAGAACTTTGCACAACATCTTTTGTCCTACCCTCTCGCTACAAACGGGGCCAAAAGGAACTTAGGGAGATTAAGGTACTCCTGTCAAAGAGCACCGGAACAAAGCATTAACAATTCATGGATACACGGAATCCTCAAATTATAGTCCATCCCCTTTGGTGTCCCAAGCTGTCACCATTGGGATCGCCGGTTCCGGACTATAATAGGTGCATACAACTCATAGATATGATCAAGAACACCACAAACTCAAGAAACAAAAGGGTGATCAGATCTGAAATCATGGCACTCGGGCCCAAAGTGACAAGCATTAAGAGCAACAAGTTGTAACACAGACGATAAACACCAAGTAGGTGATAGGCAACATGCCCCAACAATCTGATTGAACTATTACATGATCTAACTCATCCAATCCCTACCATCCCCTTTGCCTACAACAGGGAATTACTCACACATGAGAGGAGAAGTCATGGAGGCGTGATGGAGAGGCGATGATGATGACGATGGCGATGATTTCCCCCTCACCGGAGGCCAATTCAGCCTTCATATTAGCTCTCCGAGGAAGAACAGAGGGTTGCGGCGACTCCGCGACGTAGATTGGAAAAGCGACTTCCTTTTCGGGGTTTCCTCGACGGGGGAATAAATAGGGGCCAAGGTAGGTCACCAGGGGGTGTGGGACCCAGCCAGGAGGGCAGGTGGCGCGGCTAGGGGCTGGGCCGCGCCAGGCACCCTCCTGGCTGCCCTATGGCCCCCCTTTGGACCTTCGGAACCTTCCGGAACGCTGATTTTTTATATATTTTCTTGGGATTTTTCCAGCGTACCTAAATATCCAGAAACCTGCACAAAATAAAACAACACTGGTAGATCTGCTGAAAACAGCGTCAGTCCGGGTTAGTTTCGTTCAAATCATGCAAGAATGAAGTCAAAACAATAGCAAAAGTGTTTGGAAAAGTAGATACGTTTGAGACGTATCACCGGCACAGGAATTCTGTCCTCCCGAAACTTGATGGCGATGGCGGCGGATATCGGAATTGCTTCTGGAGAAAAGGGGTCTGGAATTAGGGTTTCCTCCGCGGGGGTAAAAATAGGGCCAAAGGGGGGCACCAGGGGGGCCACAGGGCAGCCAGGAGGGTGCCCGACGCGGCCTAGGGTGGGGCCGCGCCAGGGACCCTTCTGGAGTCCCTGTGGTGGCCCTCCCCTCCTTCCTTGGTGATTCCGGAAGCTTCCGGGACGCTGATTTTTTATATAATTTTTCCGGAATTTTTGGAGCACTTTTAATGGCCGGAAAACCTGAAATACAAAAACAGCAGAAAACAGGAACTGGCAACTGGGTGCACTGAGTTAATAGGTTAGTCCAAATATGCTCAAAAGTGTATGAAAGTTCTAGCAAAACATGGAAAAGTCACACAAAACATGCATGGAGCAAGCATAAATTATAGATACGTTTGGGACGTATCAACATCCCCAAGTTTAATTCCTGCTCGTCCTCGAGTAGGTAAATGATAACAAGCATAATTTCTGTGGTGACATGCTACACAACCATATAAGGACTTTTAAGTAAAGCAATCAAAGCATGCAATTCAATTCAAGTCTTAACAAGCAAGAGTCTATATTAGCATTGACACAAGCAATAAAAGAACAAAAGGTGCAAGAGCTCTCGCTATCCGTGACTCGAATGTCTCCAAATGGTGTTTGCGTGCAAGCAAGGGATAGGGAAATACGAGAGAAAAAATAAAGTTGTTGAGAACTACTATCTACTAAAGTTTCACACTTAGTCTCCGTTGGATTCTTATCTGGACTCGTCCCCAAACCACTAGCCAGGTACAAGTCAAACTGATCCACTCCCTTTCGATATTTTGAGCACTCATGCAATGGATGAGCGTGAGCAAGAAAGTTGACACCTAAAAGGAAAAACAGAAAGAAGGTGGAGGAGGAAGACAAAAAGGTGTGAAAGGCTCACATCAATGAGGAAAATCATAGGTGAGAGAAGGCCATATGATAGATATGATGTGAGGAGTAGGGATTGCCATACAACGGATGCACATGTGAGCTAAAAGCTCTCCAAGGGAACTAGTGGGGATGCATCTAACTTGCTTGCTCAAGAAGACCTAGAGCTCGTTTGAGGAGGCTCATCATTGGAATATACAAGCCAAGTTCTATAATGTGAAGGTCCCCACATAGCTATATGCATGATGATGATCTCTATGGAGTACAGGGGATAGAAGATGAAGTACTAGTGTGGATATCTCAAAAGGAATAGTAGTATGCCCCCTTCTCTCTTTTTTTCTTTCTCTTTTCTCTTTTATTTATATTTTTTTGGTGGCCTCAATGGCTCTTTCTATTTAACTCTCATTTGTCCTCTTTGGGATCTTTTGATTTTGTCCTGTTTGGGTTCTTTTCCTCACTTTAGGGGCAACACTCTATATTTTACAAGAATATAGGAGATCTTTCACACTTTACAAAGGTACTCACATAAAGAAGCTATAACTATCATGATGCAAATGTATGCCTCTGCCAGGATAGCAGGATATGCAATGATACTAGCGCGTCATGTAGCAATGATTAGGGCAAGGCCCAACTAGCATGCGGCTCATAGATCAAGCAAGTAGCAAGTATGCCATGAAGATCAAGTCATGAGAAGGTGGATGTTGCATGGCAATATATCTCAGAAAGGCTATGGAAATGCCTTGATAGGTAGGTATGGTGGCTGTTTTGAGGAAATATATAAGGAGGTTTATGATGACAGAGCGTATCATGCCGAGGGTTTCGATGTACCGACGAAGGTGGACGTCAACTCTCGGAGTGAGAAGAAAGCAATGCATGGCACAGGAGAGGCTAGAAAAATATGGGAAGGTAGAAGTGTCAACTTTCGAATACTCACATTAGTCCGAAGAACTTATGCACTTATTATCGGTAACTCTCAATCTAATCAGGAGGTTCACAAAGAGACAAGTACCCCGAGGAGGAGTGTATGGGGGTTTGGTTATCCTTGCGCATCCTCGACTCATGGTACATGAGTGTACTCTAATATTCGAACCCTCCAGAGGTTAGTGATCCATCTAGTAGCTAGAGTTCTCAACAGGGGTTTTTGGTTTTCGAAAAACACACGGATTGCCCAAAATACGACATCTATCAGTAATAGGCTCGAGATCTTGACACAAAAGTTCAAACATTACTCACATCAATTCCTCAAACCATTGCAAGTTACTACTACAAAGAGAATAGCAACTTCAACTACCTACTTCCTAGTCAAGACACAAAACTCAGTGCAACAGGAAAACTCTCTAACAAGATAAAACATGCAACCTATAGAAAGTTCAACCTAAAACAAAAGAAAAGCTCTAGAAAAACTAAAGCACTACAACTAATCAGAGCAACAGCTAAGAAAAGAAAAAGAACAACTCACAGCTAAAAGAATAAGCATGCAAATTCTATGAGGAGTTCTAGTTCAAACGGAGCGTGTTTCTCTCCCACACAAAGTAAGACGGGATCTAACTTGTTATGAACAGCAAGCAAAGCTAAATAAGACTAAAAATAAAACCTAAGAGCGAGACACTCCAAGCATAGCACATAACGCATGAAGTGATAAAAATATAGTGAGACGAAGGACGGACTGATGATTGTTGATAGAGAAGGGGATGCACGGGGGCATCCCCAAGCTTAGATGCTTGAGTCTCCTTGAATATTTATTGGGGATGCATGGGTGCATACCCAAGCTTGAGCGCTTGACACTCCGGGATCTTCTTTCATCATCTTCCATCGCACACTTGAAAACTCCTTTCATACATAACTCATCATAAGTTGATTAGAGAGGTTAGTACCCTTAATAAATAAGTTTTCCCACTAGATATAAAGATATTCTTGAAGATATACTGTTTCTTAAGATTGCCAAAAGGTTTTTGCAAAGAAAAAGCAAGCTTAAGGTTTGCAAAAGTTAGGAGAGACAAAACGTGGCAGAATCTGTGAAAAACAGAACAACAGGTAGTAAAGAATTTTTTAGGGGTACTTCTGCAAATCGTATAAAAAAACTCAGAACAGACGCTCGAAATTCAATTGTATGGAGCACTCTGTAAAAAAAATTCAGATAAAAAAGATGATATGGTGATTTTAGGCTAATTTTTCCGTCCAAGGACAGAATCTGTTTTCTGGACAGCCTGTCACAACTTTTGAACTTTCTTGCAATCGGAGGCTAGACTTGGCACAAAGATTGAAAATAAAGATACAATGATGTTGCTACAGTTGTAACAATCATCAAGACCACTAAAAACTGAAAGTAAAAACTCAAACTAAAGATAACAAGGGTTGTCTCCCTAGAGCTCTTTCTTTATAGCCATAAAGATAGGCTTAAGATTTTAATGATGCTCTCATAGGAATAAGGAATAAGAGTTGAAGAACAAAAGAGAGCATCAAGAAGCAAATAACAAACACATTTAAGTATAACATGCTTCCTATGCAAAGGGATCTTGTAGAGAAATAACTCATGGAAGCATAAAGATATTAGCATAGGAAGCCAAAGTAAGTGCAACTTCAAAACCTTCAACATAAAGAGAGGGAACTTGATATTATTGAAATATCTATAAGAATATGTTCCCTTCTCATAATAATTTCCAGTAGGATCATGAATAAACTCAACAATATAAGTATCACGTAAAGCATTGTTACCATGATCCACATGCAAAAGGGTATCCTTACTCTCCACATAAGCATATTCTTTCTCTTTAGTAATAGTGAGAGTAGGACTATCATAAACAACTTGAACACTATAGATTAATTGTGTATTAGGAAGATGGTGTTCAACAAGGGAGTAATTACCTCCATGATTATGACAAGTTTCATAAGGATAGTTTCTCCTTATGTCATAGGTACCTTTAAAATCACTATAGTTAGGAGTTATAACATCATCATAGTAGAGAAGAGCATTATTATTGCTAGCAACTATATTTGTAAACATGATGTCTTTATTCTTACTAGCAAAAGAATTATCAATTACCACATCACTAATGGTTAAAGGACTTGCAATCCTATCATCCCCAAGCTTGGAGCTTTCCATATCATCACTCTCAGAGTTGGTACCAAAAAGATTTTCAAGGTCATAAGTAGCATTATCATCATTTTCCCAATCACAAAAAGTAACATGCATATCATAATCAAAATCATCTTCAATAGTGCCTATGGACTTAACATCAGGATAATAATGAATGCAATCAAGCTCACTGTCCTCCAAAAATTTATGTCCGTTAGGATAAAAATTGATGCGAGGAATATGCTCAGGCCAGGTTGATACCCATTCTTCTTCCTTCTTGTTCCTCATCCTCCTCCTCTTCTTTTTCTTCTTATTTGCCTTAGGAGGAAGTGGTTGGAGATGAATCTTCTCCATATATCCTGGTTTATCATTAGAAACAATAGGGGAAACTTGGGAGAAACTCTCCCTTTTATTAGTAGAGATATAAGAGACATTTTTATACCTTGGTAAAGTTCCCTCCTTTCTAATCTTACTTATGTAATCATTTTCATGGCAATTAACAACACAATAGAGATGACAATTTTGCAAAGTGTTGCTAATTCCTAAGGCATTAACATCTAGCCAAGAAGTCTTTTCTGATAATTCTTCACACATCAAAAATAACATAAGTTCATCATAAAGATCAGAAGTGATCATGTTATCACACAACTGATTAACAGTTATGCTTTGAAAGTTCATGCATTGAAAAATTAAAGTGACCATCTATGCAGCAAAGTTCACAAGTAAAAGGATAAAGGCCACACAATTCTCTAGCAATTTCATTTAAATCTTTGACCCAAGTGATTGTTCTTTCATGCTTATGTTGCTTACAATACTTCTCTTCTTCAATCATAGGCCTTTCACAAGGTCTATCCACTCCACAAAAATTAACATGCTTATATAAAACTTCATTTTCAGGAATTGGATCATGCATGTTGCAATCATCATTAACAATTTCATTTTCTTTGCAAATCTCTTTAAAAGGTTCATGATGCTTGATCCAATTCTCCTTAGGCATATTAAGATGTGAAGCAAAAGATTTGAGGAAATCAACAAGGAGTTGAGAATCAAGCCCAAACTTAGCACTAAACTTATTAAAACTTGCAGTTTCAAAAAAGGACTTAATGCAATCATATTCATAAATTATACCTGACTCTTTACCTTTGTCGATCTCCCAATCTTCAGTATTGTGTTGGATTCTTTCAAGGAGTTCCCATTGAGCATCAATCTTTTCGTTTGTGAAAGAACCCATCGAGGAAGCATCGAGCAAGTCTTTATCCTGTCGAGATAGCCTTGCATAGAAATTAGTAATAATCATATCTTTGGGGAGCCCATGGTTAGGACATTTTAGCATCAAAGTTTTCAGTCTCCCCCAAGCTTGAGCTATGCTCTCTCCGTCATGAGGATAGAAATTATAAACATAATTCCTATTCTCATGGACTTCATGAAGAGGATAAAACTTGGAGTAAAAGAGAGACTGGATCTCTTCCCAATCCAGCAGGTGAGAATCATGTAGTAGCCTATACCATTCCAATGCTTTTCCTTTCAGTGACAAGGCAAATAATTTCCTCATGACTTCATCTCTTGTCAAACCTGAAATCTTAAATAACTCACAAAGTTCTGTAAGTTTCAACAGATGAACACTAGGATGGACTGTTCCATCCCCTGCATAACGATCATTCATAACCTTTTCAATTATCCCAAGTGGTATTTTGAATGGGATACATTCATTAGGTGGAGGAGACTTCTCTACCACGGGTGTGGTAAAGCGGCCTCCCCGAAGCAGGGAACTAAGATTGCAGTTTTCCATAAGCCTAACTAGTGAAAATAAAAACAAGAAACGAAAAGATTTAATTGCAAGATCTAAAGATATACCTTCAAAAACTTACTTCCCCGCCAACGGCGCCAGAAATAGCTTGATGTCTACGCACGCTTCTATTCTTGTAGACTATGTTGGGCCTCCAAGCGCAGAGGTTTGTAGGACAGCAGCAATTTCCCTCAAGTGGATGACCTAAGGTTTATCGAACTCAGGGAAGTAGAGGTTGAAGACGGTCTCTCTCAAGCAACCCTGCAATTAAGATACAAGAAGTCTCTTGTGTCCCCAACACACCTAATACAACTAGGAGTTGCATAGGTGCAGTAGTTCGGCGAAGAGATGATAAAATATGGGTGATAGGTGTGGCAAAACGAAGTAATATAAATCTGTAATAAAAAGTGCAGCAGCCAAACAAGTAGTAAACCTGAGCGCAAACGGTATTGAAATGGTGGAAACAAGGCCTAGGCTTCATACTTTCACTAGTGACAACTCCCAACAACATTAACATAGTCTAATCACATGATATTTCCCATAAAACATGCAATGGAGACGTACTCGGAGGTCATTCCTTTGTGGTCAAGAGAGGACGAGAATTATGTAGGGCTACAAAAGCACACCTCAAAGTTCGTAGTTCTCAATCTATGGATTTCCCAATGTTACCGCGGCCATCCAAAGAGAGTACCACAATCACCACAACATATCTCAAGGATAGTCAAAGACAAGCACCAAGAGACTCTCAATCTTCAATCAACACACAAAAGAGGAAATCACTCATGAAAATATTCTTCTAACCCATGTCCAATAGACCGCTGTCACCATGGTCTTGGGGATTATACTAGATAAGATCAAGTGAGTACATCAATCCAATACATAGAGGAAGGGGAAATATCATGGGATCACCCTAGATTAACATAGCATATGATCACAACGAAGATCACATCATGGGAGAGAGAGAAGAACACATAACTACTGGTAGAAACCTCAGCCCCGAGGGAGAACTACTCCCGCTTCATGGAGGGAGGAAGCAACGTCGATGGAGATGAATCCGGGGGCACTTCCCCGTCCCGGCAGGGTGCCGACACAGGAATTATGTCCCCCCGAAACTTGATGGCGATGGCGGCGGAGATCGGAATTGCTTCTGGAGAAAAGGCGTATGGAATTAGGGTTTCCTCCGCGGGGGTAAAAATAGGGCCAAAGGGGGGCACCAGGGGGCCCACAGGGCAGCCAGGAGGGTGCCCGGCGCGGCCTAGGGTGGGGCCGCGCCAGGGACCCTTCTGGAGTCCCTGTGGTGGCCCTCCCCTCCTTCCTTGGTGATTCCGGAAGCTTCCGGGACGCTGATTTTTTATATAATTTTTCTGTAATTTTTGGAGCACTTTTAATGGCCGGAAAACCTGAAATACAAAAACAGCAGAAAACAGGAACTGGCAACTGGGTGCACTGAGTTAATAGGTTAGTCCAAATATGCTCAAAAGTGTATGAAAGCTCAAGTAAAACATGGCAAAGTCACACAAAACATGCATGGAGCAAGCAGAAATTATAGATACGTTTGGGACGTATCAATTTCCATACAACGGATGCACATGTGAGCTAAAAGCTCTCCAAGGGAACTAGTGGGGGTGCATCTAACTTGCTTGCTCAAGAAGACCTAGAGCTCGTTTGAGGAGGCTCATCATTGGAATATACAAGCCAAGTTCTATAATGTGAAGGGTCCCCACATAGCTATATGCATGATGATGATCTCTATGGAGTACAAGGGATAGAAGATGAAGTACTAGTGTGGATCTCTCAAAAGGAATAGTAGTATGCCCCCTTCTCTCTTTTTATTTTCTTTTCTCTTTTTTTATTTTTTTGGTGGCCTCAATGGCTCTTTCTATTTAACTCTCATTTGTCCTCTTTTGGATCTTTTGATTTTGTCCTCTTTGGGATCTTTTCCTCAATTTAGGGGCAATACTCTATATTTTACAAGAATATAGGAGATCTTTCACACTTTACAAAGGTACTCACATAAAGAAAATGTAACTACCATGATGCAAATGTATGCCTCTGCCAGGGAAGCAGGATATGCAATGATACTAGCGCGTCATGTAGCAATGATTAGGGCAAGGACCAACTAGCATGCGGCTCATCGATCAAGCAAGTAGCATGTATGGCATGAAGATCAAGTCATGAGAAGGTGGATGTTGCATGGCAATGTATCTCGGAAAGGCTATGAAAATGCCTTGTAGGTAGGTATGGTGGCTGTTTTGAGGAAAGATATAAGGAGGTTTATGATGACAGAGCATATCATGCCAAGGGTTTGGATGCACTGGAGAAGTATGCGCCAACTCTCGAGGTGAGAAAGGGCAATGCACGGTACCGAAGAGGCTAGAAAAAGTATAGGTGGGTGGAAGTGTCAACTTTCGAATACTCACATTAGTCCGAAGAACTCATGCACTTCTTATCGGTAACTCTCAATCTAATCAGGAGGTTTCACAAAGAGACAGGTACCCCGAGGAGGAGTGTATGGGGGTTTGGTTATCCTTGCGCATCCTCGACTCACGGTACGTGAGTGTACTCTAACATTCGAATCCTCCAGAGGTTAGTGATCCATCTAGTAGCTAGAGTTCTCAATAGGGGTTTTTTGGTTTTCGAAAAACACACGGATTTCCCAAAATACGACATCTATCACTAATAGGCAAGAGCTCTTGGCACCATAAGTTCAAACATTACTCTAGTCAATACCTCAAAACTATTGCAAGTTACTACTACAAAGAGAATAGCAACTTTAACTACCTACTTTCAGTCAAGACAAAGAACTCAGTGCAACAGGCAAACTCTCTAACAAGATAAAACGTGAAACCTATAGAAAGTTCAACCTAAGACAAAAGAAAAGCTCTAGAAAAACTAAAGCACTACAACTAAACAGAACAACAGCTAAGAAAAGAAAAAGAACAGCTCACAGCTAAAAGAATAAGCATGCAAATCCTATGAGGAGTTCTAGTTCAAGAAGAGCGTGAATATCTCCCACACAAAAGAGTAAGTTGGGGTCTAACTTTTTACTACAGCAAAGAAAGCAAAACAAACCTAGAAAAGTAAAGAGCGAGATGCTCCAAGCAAAGCACATAACGCATGAAGTGATAAAAATATTGTGCAACGAGGGACAAACTGATGATTGTTGATGAAGAAGGGGATGCATCGGGGGCATCCCCAAACTTAGACGCTTGAGTCTTCTTGAATATTTATTGGGGGTGCACATGGGCATCCCCAAGCTTGAGCGTTTGACACTCCTGAATCTTCTTTCATCACCTTGTATCGCACACTTGAAAACTCCCTTCATACTTAAGTCATCGTAGGCTGATTAGAGAGGTTAGTACCTTAATAAAATAATTTTCCTCTACTGCAAATAAAGATTTCCAGGAAGAGATACTGTTTCTCTTGCCTTCCCAAAATTTTTTGCAAAGAAAAAGCAAGCTTAAGGATTGCAAAACTGCGAAAATAAAAACTGGGGCAGATGTTGAGAAAAACAGGACAGCCGAGAAAGGAGAATTTTTTCGATGTACTTCTGCAACTCAAATCAAAAAACTTTGAACAGACGCCTGAAAGGTAATTGTATGGAGCACGCTGTCAAAAAAATTCAGATCAAAAAGATGATCTGGTGATTTATTAAGAATTTTTCCGTCAAGAAGACATAATCTGTTTCTGGAGAGCAAGCACCAACTTTTGACCTTTCTTGCAATCTGAGGCTAAACTTGGCACAAAGCTTGAAAAGTAAGATACAATGATGTTGCTACAGTAGTAACAATCATCAAGACCACTAAGAACAGAACAAAAGCAAAAAGAAAAACCTAAATTCGTTGCGGGCGGCCTCCCGAAAGCGCTTCTTTAGAGCCATTAGCTAGGCTTAAAGCAGAAGATCAAGTCTTTTCAAGAGAATAACTAGCCCGTGTGACGGACTCAAAAGGTAACTTAATCTTTTTCCTAGGGAAATGTTCCATCCCTTTCTTGAGAGGGAATTGGAATTTGATAGTTCCCTCTTTCATGTCAATAACAACATCAACTGTGCGAAGAAAAGGACGTCCCAAAATAATTGGACAAGAAGGTTCACATTCAATGTCCATAAAAGTGAAATCAACGGGAACATAATTGTCATTGACAATGATAAGACCATCGTCGATCTTCCCCAAAGGTTTCTTTATGGAAGAATCAACAAGACGAACACCAAAAGAACAAGAATCAAAAGGTTTCAATTCAAGCATATCATACATTCTTTTGGGCATAACAGAGGTACTTGCTCCAACATCACAAAGAGCATAACAAGAGAAGTTATTCAATTTGATTTTTATCATAGGATCCCAACCATCTTCTAGCTTCCTAGGTATGGAGGCTTCTAGTCTAATCTTCTCCTCTCTAACTTTGATTAGAGCATTGGTGATATGCAATGTAAAGGCAAGATTAAGTGTGCTAGTGTGGGGGTCTCTAGACATCTTGTGTAGGAAACCAATAACTTCTGGTAAAGTGCAGTTGTCAAAGTCTAAGTCACTACTATCTACCAAGGAAGTAGTGATATCATTTAAGCTCACTTGTTCGAAAGCCTCTATGTTCATAGAGGTTTCCTCTTCTAAGGTTGAGGTGGTAGCATCACCATTGATAGGTCCAGTGGGACTAGGGGTGTGATGGGTGCTAACAGTTTGGACATCCTCAACTACTTGGATAGTGGCTAATGTGTGGTAGGTAGGAAGGCTCTTAATTCTCTCTTCTTCCTCCTTTTCTCTAGCCCATCTCTCTTTAAGTTTTCCAAACATCCTAATGTTTTCATTAATTTGGACTTGGGTGGCATTCATAGGAGTGGTCTTCCTCTCCTCGGGGGGAGAGGTTCTAATATTCAGCATCTCTACATCATGGGCTATGTTGTCTACCTTCGAAGAGAGGATATCTAATTTATCTAATTTCTCTTCCACACTCTTGTTGAAGGCTTCCTGGGTAGTGATAAAGTCGAGCAAGGTCTCTATTTCTGAAGTGGAGTTTCTGGTGGTAGGATAAGTGTTGTTCCCATAGTTGTTGGATGGGAAAGGCCTAGGATTGTTGCTACCAAAGTTACTCCTATAAGCATTATTGTTGAAGTTGTTTCTAGAGACAAAATTAACATCTACTTGCTCCTGAGCAACCAAAGAATTTAAAGGAACATCTTGAGGATCAATAGAAGGTTGCTTGGTAAGTAGAGACATGATAAGGTCAAACTTTTCATTTAAAGAGGAGATCTCCTCGAAAGAGTTGACCTTCTTACCGGTTGGAGACCTCTCGGTGTGCCATTGCGAGTAATTCAGCATCATCTCATCTAGTAGCTTTGTGGCAGCACCAAGCGTGGTTGACATAAAAGTTCCTCCCGCGGCCGAATCTAACAGGTTCCGCGAGGTGAAGTTCAAGCCTGCATAAAAAGTCTGGATAACCATCCAGGTAGTCAGTCCATGTGTGGGGCAGTTCTTTACAAGCGTCTTCATATGTTCCCAAGCCTGGGCAACGTGTTCATTATCCAATTGCCTGAAATTCATAATGTTACTACGCAATTGAATAATTTTAGCAGGGGGATAGTACTTCCCTATAAAAGCATCTTTGCATTTACTCCAAGAAATGATAATGTTCTTGGGCAAAGATTGTAGCCACTCCTTGGCTCTTCCTCTCAAAGAGAAAGGAAAAAGCTTCAGCTTGACGATGTCTCCATCCACTTCCTTGTACTTCTGCATGTCGCAGATCTTGATAAAGTTGTTTAGGTGCAAGGCAGCATCTTCTCCTGCTCCTGAGAATTGATCTTTCATGACAAGGTTAAGCAGAGCAGGTTTAATCTCATAAGAAGGTGCTGAAGTGGCAGGTGGAGCAATAGGACTGCAGATAAAGTCACTGTTGTTGTGACTAGTGAAGTCACACAACTTAGTGTTTTCATTGGAACCCATAGTAGCAGCAGGTATTTTTGGTATTTTTGATTAGGGACACAAAAGTAAAGTCTGAAAGGTAAACTAACAAGACTAAAAAGCAAAGGTAAAAGATAGTGTGCAACTCCCCTATCTTGTAGACTTGAGTCCCCGGCAACGGCGCCAGAAATTATCTTGATGGCTTCTCGCCCCTCGTTGGTTACCCCAAGTGGAAGGTTTGAGATGCAGTGCAGCAGCAAGTTTCCCTCGATGAAGATACCAAGGTTATTGAACCAGTAGGACTCAGGAGATACAAGTAGGTGGCAACGTCGCCAGAAAATGCTTCCTAACTAGGGTGTTGTCGTGGACCTGCACACAGCAACAAATAACTTTGCTCCCAACGAGTACAGATGAGTTTTCAATTCCTCCGGCCTTGTCGTTTACAAAGGATCAACACAAGAGATAAAAGGTGCAAAGGAAAGTAAAAGCTGAAAGTAAATTGAGGGTGTGAACAATAATGTGAAGATGGACCGGGATCCCGTGATTTTCACTAGTGATGTCTCTCTCCCAAAAGACGATAAAAGTGCTAGCGAGGTAAAAAAATCACAGTTGGGAAATTGACAGGATTATGAAGGCACCGCAATGCTAACTATGCTGCAAAGAAAGGAAGGGATCAAAAGCAATGGGAAGTACGTCAAGTTAAGTAGACCTAAATCCATCTACATCTACTACGAATCATCCACCTTGAGATATCTATCCAGAACATCTCGCTGGTATTAAGTTGCGAATCCCACCCAAAGTGTAAACTCAAAGCAACAGACAACTGCATTAAAAGAACTTTGCGTAAAGTAAAAAATCCTTGCACCCGCAGGTACAAGCACCATTGTTTTATCCCTGGTGGCAACAACACATCCCCTAGTCTCATGTTTCTGTCACTCAAGCTAGATAAGTCCGTGTGGATAGTTACATCCACCTCCCGATCTGGAAGTCATAATTCCTTTGTACTTAAGCATCGGATTATTCTGATGCTTCTATCACCCGATGCCTTTGCATTCTTTCTCCTTCTGGTTGAGTACCGATATTCACATCAGATTCCTTGCGAACCACCCGACCTTTGGTGGATTATTATCCGACTAGGCTTACGTGGTTTCTTCCATGTGTCGATTGGATTCATCGTGTAAAATACCCTCCTTTCCCCTCGATCATTTGTGTTATCATCGACAACCTCCCTTGACTCTCTGCCAATATAACTTGGTCGTGTACATCGTGCTCTGCTTTCCCTTGGGAAAGATATACACCTGATACTTGTGTATCATCACATTTTTCTTTCCATTGGTCTGTTTAATCTTTCTTTTATATAACTTATCTGGGACGTGATAATTCCCTGCTTATGTAAACACTTTGGTGTGCTACATTGTCTGTACAACTAGTTAGGATTGTTGATGACTTTTCGGTGACCACCGATGGACGAGAACTTTGCCAATTGGTCCGCCTCGTCTTAACGAGCAGGAAAATGGTTCTCTTCGTCCCTCGCCCTTGGCACCGATGTTGTTGCCGACATAGTTTACAAGTTGATCTCCGTCATACCCTTCCAACTTGATCGCATTGAATGTCACCACCCTGGTTCAATGGGGCCCATAACCCACAGTTCCACAGGACCAAAACCTGACTCTTGTCATCGACCTTGTGATATTCCGTCCGATATCAGACTCGGTGATTGTGTCTGATGATCGGGGCCCTTTTCCCACCATCCGTCATCGGCATCGAATACGTGCCTATCCGCTTAAAACTTCTCTCGACGTACTTCCCTGAGCTTAAACTCGGAAGGACTTTGTACCCCATACCCTTGAGCAACCCCATTTGATTGATCTTGTATCGATCCGACCCCCTTAAGCTTTATCTCTTAACCTGTTCGTAAGTGCGATGAAGCCCCCGACGAAAGGATGAAAACCCATCGAGATGCACCAATGCAAAGATATGAAGGCCTCAACGTGAAGGATTAAATTCTTCGAGTAGGACGACAAGAACCAAGAAGATTTGTTAGAACGCGAAACCGAAACTCTACCCCTTACACTACTTTTAATTTTCGGGACGAGAATTCTTTGTAGTGGTGGAGATTTGTAACACCCTCAGAATCAGTAACAGTAATCACTACAGTGATTCCACTGTTAGTGATCATTACTTTTGATGATCCAGCCTTGAACACCTTTGATCACAGCTTATTGAAATTCCAACCCTGATAAAATTTTCAAATAAATGTGGATTGTAAATCTTGCACCAAGAATTGTGGATGCCAGTCAATCAACCTGATCATGGTTAAACCAAGTCACCCTTAGTCATTAGAATAATCACAAGTCTATGTTGGTTGTGAAACCAATCTTGTGGTGTCATCAAAAATTATTTTGAAGGTTAATATAAAAATGGAAACCTTAGTTAAACCAAAGTTAATGAAACATATTAAATAAAATGCCTAGCAATCTTAGGCCACGATAATTTAGCAATAGTTATTTTATTAAAATGGTGTAGTAATATTAAGGAATAATAAATAGAATAAAATAATAGCTTGGACCATTTATTAAATTTCCTTGATAATTTTAATAAACATGTGGTAATTTTAAATGCACTAAAAATTGTGAAACCAATTTTATTAAATGCCTAAAAATCAGTAGGTCTTATAAATATTGGAATGTGAATTTATAAAGTTATTTAATTATTTCAATTAAGTGATAACAGTAACAAAACAATGCCAAAAAGCCTTTTAAAATAAATAACAATATTTAAATAATTTTTCTTAATGCCCAAACTTTTTGTGGCACTTAACTATGATGCAACCATAATTTTGGAACAAAATTTATGTGGTAGAAAAATATAAAAGACATTAAACTAATTACAAACAGAACTAACAGAAAAGAAAAACAAAACAAAGAAAAAAAAACCCTAAGCCTCGCCCCAGGCGAGGCCCACCCTGGCCCACCCCCGGTTGTCTTCTTCCCCTCCCCCCCACCAACTCCTCTGCCCCACCTCGCCACTGTCGCCATGGACGGGGGGCAGAGAGCACGCCGCGCCCCCCCCCCCATCCCACGTGCCCCTCACCTTCCCCCCTCGCCTCATGGGTAAGGCCGAGGCCGGTTGCCCTCGAACCCCCCCTGCCCACCTTCCCCTTCCCCCTCGCCCCCTCTTCCTCTCCCTGAGCCCGCTATGGCTCGCCGTGGCCACGCCACTGACATGCGCACGCCCGCCGGCCACCCAGGGGCACGCCCGCCGTGTCTTGGCGCCTCGACGGGGACTTCCACGTCGCCCAGAACGGCCATCCATGGCCGGGACGCCGCGGGCGGTGTTAATCGGGCCGCCTCTGTCCGCCGGCTGCCATGCCCTCTCCCCCGCGATTCGACTCCGTCGCTCGCCTCTGGCCTCCCCGAACTCGTCCACGCGCCTGCTGTGAGCCCTCCCCTCTCGCTTTCCCTTCTTCCTGTCGTCGATTCCGGGCCGTATTGCCCCTCATCGCCGCGCTCCGGCTACAGCCATCTGCCATGGCCATGGCGCACTCGCCGCACCGTTTTTCCCTTGCACCGCGCCCGCACGGGACCCCGCCGCGGTCCTGGCCGAAAGGGCTCCCCGCCGCGCAACCCCCCCCCCCTGTGTCGCCCCCCTGCAGTGCCTCCCCCTCGCCGGCGAGGCCTAGCTGCTGTGCCCAGCTTGCCGCCGGGGGGCACGGGTAAATTAACCTGGGGCAAATTCCCCACCCCTAACCCCCCCCCCCTAATTAGGCTGTTTAATTTAGATACCCCTCTCAATGACATGTGGGGCCGCAAGGATTAACTTAACCCCTAACCCCACTGCTAAGTTAAATACCCCCCTAAGTCTATTACATGCGGGCCCCATCTCCTTCAACTTAATTAAGTTAGGTAATTAAACCCTGTGTCAATGACACATGGGTCCCACTGGCAGAGAGATATTTATAAAATGTTTTATTACAATAGAGAGTATGACATGTGGGCCCCTGCTGTCAGGGTTGACCAGTCAAATTCACTATTCTGGATAATGTTGATTTTTATAATAAAAGAAATTCCAGAAATTGTTTAAAATGAGTTAAAACTTTGAAATTCAATAACTTTTAAACCGTAACTCGGATTCAAAAACTTTATACATGAAAATTGATCAGAAAAATATAACGAATACGAATATGCTATCCGTATGTCTACCACCCCCCTCTAACTTACCGAACATCGACATTCCCCCCTTCGGGCCGTCTGTCGGAAATTCCCGGTACCGATATACGTTGTCCGGATGAAAAACTTTTGTATACGAAAGTTACTCAGAACGGATCCACGATTACGAATACGTTACTCATACTCCCACCACACCCCTCTAACATGCCAAACGTCGAACCGTTCGCCCCCCCTCCGGTACTGTCAGTCCGATAATTGCCCGATACCGATAAACCCTCCGGATGAATTTATTCTGAACACGAAAGTTGTTCGGAATAGATCAACTAACCCGGATACCCCACCCACCCATGTGTCGGATGTCCACGACAACTCCGGCCTGATATCTCCCCCCTTCGGACACCTTGTCCGATAATCACCCGGAGCCGGTATTTCATCCCTGGATGAATTCCCGCTCCGAGCAACGTGCATCGTACTGCGTTAGAACCCCGTTTACAATTCATCTGTTATGTCTTGCATTTGTATTGCTATTATTGTTGTGTATTTATTGTTTCTTCCCCCCTTAATCTCCGGTAGACCCCGCTGCTGTCGTCGACTACACCGATGCTGAGTACGACTACTTCGTCGACGACCGTACCGCTACTGTCGAGCTACCAGGCAAGCAGAGCCATTCTTTTCCCCAGATATCGCCTATCTTTCCGTACATTTCTTGCACTAGGCATTGTTACTGCTGCTGCTACGATTACAATCCTATTCAACTGCATAGCTTGATTTTTGTCGCCCCTTGATGTGCCTTCCTTTATCCTATGCTGCCTATTATTATTGTTATGCATTATTCAGCAGTGAACTCTGCGCATTGTTAGCTAGGATTAGATAGAGGGCCGTGGTCACTCAGGGGAGTGAACGCGGATACAAATATTATAACTGCACAGGTACGGTACAATGCAGACACCGTCTAAGGCCCCTACCTGGGTTATGCCTAGTCACCTCAAGTGTGAGCTATCCAGGAGTAATCTTGGTACTCCACTCGAGGCTGACTTTGTCTTACCGCCATAGGGTCCTGAACGGTGAGGTCCTTCAGGTAAGAAGTCGGGCGACCCAACGGTGCCCGCGAGAGGTATTGCGACGGGACGACAGGGAGGGTACGACCAGTGTACCGGTGTGCTTGGCCCCTGATCGTTGGCCGCGAGAGTTACCAAACCACGAAAGTCGAGCTCCTACAGGAGCACACGCGAGACAAGGTAAGGAGACGGTTTACCTTGTTGGTAACCGCAGTGACTTGGTGGGACGACAGGGCAGGCACCGATGTACTGGTGGTCCTGGCTGCTGTCGTTGTTCGTGGGTCGGTTAAGTCGAGGCAACGATAACGGTTGTCACGCAGGTTAGTTAAAATGCTAAATGGTTCAGTGAATGTCTTAAGTTGGCTATATGACATGTACGCACTACCTACCCGTGCGAATTACGAGTTTATGGGCTCCTCTGCTTCGTAGTGTCGTCCGAGGACTCTTCAGACGTCAGCAGTACCGCGGGCTGATTGCCGGGAAGTGCGCTGTCTTCTTTGGCTCGAGCTGTGTTGTTTTTGTTACGGCTTCCCGGCCACCCACACACCGTGCAGGAGTACGTCAGGGTTGGGGTCCAAGGCCCTGAGTACTTAGGATTTAGACCGGCGGATGGCCTCTCTGTTGAGTTTGAAAGATGGGCTAGGAAGTGTCGGATAGCCTCGGTGGAGCGTTCCCTAACAAGGTTCCCGCCACCCTGGAGATCCGTGCGTGTAGCGTAACACAAGTGCACCCCTGCAGGGAAGATTAATCTATTCGGATAGCCGTGTCCACGGTAACAGGACGCTATATGCTGAAGCTGGATCTTACCACTAGAAACTATTATTAAACTGTATGGTTCCGGGTTTTCTTCCTCCCGGGGATGTCGAGGAGGTGGACTCGGAGGCATTGTTAATTATTATAACTTATTATTATTCCATGTTGCATCAACTTCTTCTTCATTGTTACTTTATTGGTTTATATAAACTGTTGGCTGATTCTTACCTCATGCTGCAAGACATCGTCGGAAGATGCTAGTCTTCGTTAGGCCTAGCTTCTTACCCTTGCTCTGGATTTCTGTCTTTCAGTCCACTATATACAGCCTCTTCTTTCCGTTGATACAATGCATAATGCTTAGTAGCGGACGTAAGACTCGCGGGTATACTAGATACTCACCTGCTTTATTTCCTTTACTGTTTTGCCTGATCGGCCGCTGCAGCCGACGTTGGAGCCCAGGAGCAGGAGTACCCCGGAGGCGCCTACTACGACGTCGAGTTCCCCGTTGACCAGGAGTAGTTCGGTGGATCCCAGGCAGGAGGCCTCGCCTTTTCGATCTGTATCTCTGATGTGATTTGTGCTAGCCTTCTTAAGGCAAAAACTTGACTAACTATGTCTGTACTTAGATATTATGGTTTGTATGACTTATGTATTCGGGTCCGCGTGACCCCCTCTATTGTAACATATTTGTTTATCCTTTTGTGTTTAGTGTTGTGCTGTGATATTATCACCGTGGCACCCTAATCTCAGTCGTGTACCCTGTGTGTATGATTTCTGTACACGGTCTGATTTTGGGGGCGTCACAAGTTGGTATCAGAGCCGACTGCCTGTAGGACACCCCATCCAACTCCTTGGTCGAAGTCGAGTCTAGTATTTGCAAAACTATTTGCTAACTTAATATTTGGCTTACGGGCCCACATCGATGTCACTACGTGTGATATCTTTGGTATTAGGATCTTTTTCTCCGTACCTATGCTCTGGGACTCTGCTCTCTTATCCTTGCTGGTAAAGTTTTAATAACTCTGACTTAGGTTCACGTACCTCCTTCCTCCCGGAGAGCTCTGCATTCTCGATGATCGCCTGATCCACCTGAAGATTTCGAAGATTACTCTTCGATAAATTCCCGAGAACCTACGTGTTCATCGCTTTGCAATCCCCTGCCACCGATAAGTCCGTAAGGATAGTTACATCCACCTCCCGATCTGGAAGTCATAATTCCTTTGTACTTAAGCATCGCATTATTCTGATGCTTCTATCACCCGATGCCTTTGCATTCTTTGTCCTTCTGGTTGAGTACCGATATTCACATCAGATTCCTTGCGAACCACCCGACCTTTGGTGGATTATTATCCGACTAGGCTTACGTGGTTTCTTCCATGTGTCGATTGGATTCATCGTGTAAAATACCCTCCTTTCCCCTCGATGATTTGTGTTATCATCGACAACCTCCCTTGACTCTCTGCCAATATAACTTGGTCGTGTACATCATGCTCTGCTTTCCCTTGGGAAAGATATACACCTGATACTTGTGTATCATCACATTTTCCTTTCCATTGGTCTGTTTAATCATTCTTTTATATAAATTATCTTGGCAGTGATAATTCCCTGCTTATGTAAACACTTTGGTGTGCTACATTGTCTGTACAACTAGTTAGGACTGTTGATGACTTTTCGGTGACCACCGATGGACGAGAACTTTGCTAATTGGTCCGCCTCGTCTTAACGAGCAGGAAAATGGTTCTCTTCGTCCCTCGCCCTTGGCACTGATGTTGTTGCCGACATAGTTTACAAGTTGATCTCCGTCATACCCTTCCAACTTGATCGCATTGAATGTCACCACCCTGGTTCAATGGGGCCCATAACCCACAGTTCCACAGGACCAAAACCTGACTCTTGTCATCGACCTTGTGATATTCCATCCGATATCAGACTCGGTGATTGTGTCTGATGATCGGGGCCCTTTTCCCACCATCCGTCATCGGCATCGAATACGTGCCTATCCGCTTAAAACTTCTCTCGACGTACTTCCCTGAGCTTAAACTCGGAAGGACTTTGTACCCCATACCCTTGAGCAACCCCATTTGATTAATCTTGCATCGATCCGACCCCCTTAAGCTTTATCTCTTAACCTGTTTGTAAGTGCGATGAAGCCCCCGACGAAAGGATGAAAACCCATCAAGATGCACCGATGCAAAGATATGAAGGCCTCAACGTGAAGGATTAAATTCTTCGAGTAGGACGACAAGAACCAAGAAGATTTGTTAGAACGCGAAACCGAAACTCTACCCCTTACACTACTTTCAATTCTCGGGACGAGAATTCTTTGTAGTGGTGGAGATTTGTAACACCCTCAGAATCAGTAACAGTAATCACTACAGTGATTCCACGGTTAGTGATCATTACTGTTGATGATCAAGCCTTGAACACCTTTGATCACAGCTTATTGAAATTCCAACCCTGATAAAATTTTCAAATAAATGTGGATTGTAAATCTTGCACCAAGAATTGTGGATGCCAGTCAATCAACCTGATCATGGTTAAACCAAGTCACCCTTAGTCATTACAATAATCACAAGTCTATGTTGGTTGTGAAACCAATCTTGTGGTGTCATCAAAAATTATTTTGAAGGTTAATATAAAAATGGAAACCTTAGTTAAACCAAAGTTAATGAAACATATTAAATAAAATGCCTAGCAATCTTAGGCCACGATAATTTAGCAATAGTTATTTTATTAAAATGGTGTAGTAATATTAAGGAATAATAAATAGAATAAAATAATAGCTTGGACCATTTATTAAATTTCCTTGATAATTTTAATAAACATGTGGTAATTTTAAATGCACTAAAAATTGTGAAACCAATTTTATTAAATGCCTAAAAATCAGTAGGTCTTATAAATATTGGAATGTGAATTTATAAAGTTATTTAATTATTTCAATTAAGTGATAACAGTAACAAAACAATGCCAAAAAGCCTTTTAAAATAAATAACAATATTTAAATAATTTTTATTAATGCCCAAACTTTTTGTGGCACTTAACTATGATTCAACCATAATTTTGGAACAAAATTTATGTGGTAGAAAAGCATAAAAGACATTAAACTTATTACAAACAGAACTAACAAAAAAGAAAAACAAAACAAAGAAAAATAAAAAAAAAACCCCTTAGCCTCGCCCTAGGCGAGGCCCACCCCGGCCCACCCCCGGTTGTCTTCTTCCCCTCCCCCCCCCCACCAACTCCTCTGCCCCACCTCGCCACTGTCGCCATGGACGGGGGGCAGAGAGCACGCCGCGGCCCCCCCCACCCCACCTGCCCCTCACCTGCCCCCCTCGCCTCATGGGTAAGGCCGAGGCCGGTTGCCCTCGAACCCCCCCTGCCCACCTTCCCCTTCCCCCTCGCCCCCTCTTCCTCTCCCTGAGCCCGCCATGGCTCGCCGTGGCCACGCCATTGACATGCGCATGCCCGCCGGCCACCCAGGGGCACGCCCGCCGTGTCTTGGCGCCTCGACGGGGACTTCCACGTCGCCCGGAACAGCCATCCATGGCCGGGACGCCGCGGGCGGTGCCAATCGGGCCGCCTCTGTCCGCCGGCTGCCATGCCCTCTCCCTGCGATTCGACTCCGTCGCTCGCCTCTGGCCTCCCCGAACTCGTCCACGCGCCTGCTGTGAGCCCTCCCCTCTCGCTTTCCCTTCTTCGTGTCGTCGATTCCGGGCCGTATTGCCCCTCCTCGCCGCGCTCCGGCTACAGCCATCTACCATGGCCATGGCGCACTCGCCGCACCGTTTTTCCCTTGCACCGCGCCCCGCACGGGACCCCGCCGCGGTCCTGGCCGAAAGGGCTCCCCGCCGCGCAACCCCCCCTGTGTCGCCCCCCTGCAGCGCCTCCCCCTCGCCGGCGAGGCCTAGCTGCTGTGCCCAGCTTGCCGCCGGGGGGCACGGGTAAATTAACCTGGGGCAAATTCCCCACCCCTAACCCCCCTAATTAGGCTTTTTAATTTAGATACCCCTCTCAATGACATGTGGGGCCGCAAGGATTAACTTAACCCCTAACCCCACTGCTAAGTTAAGTACCCCCCTAAGTCTATTATATGCGGGCCCCAGCTCCTTCAACTTAATTAAGTTAGGTAATTAAACCCTGTGTCAATGACACATGGGTCCCACTGGCAGAGAGATATTTATAAAATGTTTTATTACAATAGAGAGTATGACATGTGGGCCCTTGCTGTCAGGGTTGACCAGTCAAATTCACTATTCTGGATAATGTTGATTTTTATAATAAAAGAAATTCCAGAAATTGTTTAAAATGATTTAAAACTTTGAAATTCAATAACTTTTAAACCGTAACTCGGATTCAAAAACTTTATACATGAAAATTGATCAGAAAAATATAACAAATAAGAATACGCTATACGTATGTCTACCACCCCCCTCTAACTTACCGAACATCGACATTCCACCTTCGGGCCGTCTGTCGGAAATTCCCGGTACCGATATACGTTCTCCGGATGAAAAACTTTTGTATACGAAAGTTACTCAGAACGGATCCACAATTACGAATACGTTACTCATACTCCCACCACACCCCTCTAACATGCCAAACGTCGAACCGTCCCCCCCCCTCCGGTACTGTCAGTCCGATAATTGCCCGATACCGATAAACCCTCCGGATGAATTTATTCTGAACACGAAAGTTGTTCGGAATAGATCAACTAACCCGGATACCCCACCCATCCATGTGTCGGATGTCCACGACACCTCCGGCCTGATATCTCCCCCCTCCGGACACCTTGTCCGATAATCACCCGGAGCAGGTATTTCATCCCCGGATGAATCCCCGCTCCGAGCAACGTGCATCGTACTGCGTTAGAACCCCGTTTACAATTCATCTGTTATGTCTTGAATTTGTATTGCTATTATTGTTGTGTATTTATTGTTTCTTCCCCCCTTAATCTCCGGTAGACCCCGCTGCTGTCGTCGACTACACCGATGCTGAGTACGACTACTTCGTCGACGACCGTACCGCTACTGTCGAGCTACCAGGCAAGCAGAGCCATTCTCTTCCCCAGTTATCGCCTATATTTCCGTACATTTCTTGCACTAGGCATTGTTACTGCTGCTGCTGCGATTACAATCCTATTCAACTGCATAGCTTGATTTTTGTCGCCCCTTGATGTGCCTTCCTTTATCCTATGCTGCCTATTATTATTGTTATGCATTATTCAGCAGTGAACTCTGCGCATTGTTAGCTAGGATTAGATAGAGGGCCGTGGTCACTCAGGGGAGTGAACGCGGATACAAATATTATAACTGCACAGGTACGGTACAATGCAGACACCGTCTAAGGCCCCTACCTGGGTTATGCCTAGTCACCTCCAGTGTGAGCTATCCAGGAGAAATCCTGGTACTCCACTCGAGGCTGACTTTATCTTACCGCCATAGGGTCCTGAACGGCGAGGTCCTTCAGGTAAGAAGTCGGGCGACCCAACGGTGCCCGCGAGAGGTATTGCGACGGGACGACAGGGAGGGTACGACCAGTGTACCGGTGTGCTTGGCCCCTGATCGTTGGCCGCGAGAGTTACCAAACCACGAAAGTCGAGCTCCTACAGGAGCACACGCGAGACAAGGTAAGGAGACGGTTTACCTTGTTGGTAACCGCAGTGACTTGGTGGGACGACAGGGCAGACACCGATGTACTGGTGGTCCTGGCTGCTGTCGTTGTCCGCGGGTCGGTTAAGTCGAGGCAACGATAACGGTTGTCACGCAGGTTAATTAAATGCTAAATGGTTCAGTGAATGTCTTAAGTTGGCTATATGCCATGTACGCACTACCTACCCGTGGGAATTACGAGTTTATGGGCTCCTCTGCTTCGTAGTGTCGTCCGAGGACTCTTCAGACGTCAGCAGTACCGCGGGCTGATTGCCGGGAAGTGCGTTGTCTTCTTTGGCTCGAGCTGTGTTGTTTTTGTTACAGCTTCCCGGCCACCCACGCACCGTGCAGGAGTACGTCAGGGTTGGGGTCCAAGGCCCTGAGTACTTAGGATTTAGACCGGCGGATGGCCTCTCTGTTGAGTTTGAAAGATGGGCTAGGAAGTGTCGGATAGCCTCGGTGGAGCGTTCCCTAACAAGGTTCCCTCCACCCTGGAGATCCGTGCGTGTAGCGTAACACAAGTGCACCCCTGCAGGGAAGATTAATCGATTCGGATAGCCGTGTCCACGGTAACAGGACGCTTTATGCTGAAGCTGGATCTTACCACTAGAAACTATTATTAAACTGTATGGTTCCGGGTTTTCTTCCTCGCGGGGATGTCGAGGAGGTGGACTCGGAGGCATTGTTAATTATTATAACTTATTATTATTCAATGTTGCAGCAACTTCTGCTTCATTGTAACTTTATTGGTTTATATAAACTGTTGGTTGATTCTTACCTCATGCTGCAAGACATCGTCGGAAGATGCTAGTCTTCGTTAGGCCTAGCTTCTTACCCTTGCTCTGGATTTCTGTCTTTCAGTCCACTATATACAGCCTCTTCTTTCTGTTGATACAATGCATAATGCTTAGTAGCGGACGTAAGACTCGCGGGTATACTAGATACTCAACTGCTTTATTTCCTTTACTGTTTTGCCTGATCGGCCGCTGCAGCCGACGTTGGAGCCCAAGAGCAGGAGTACCCCGGAGGCGCCTACTACGACGTCGAGTTCCCCGTTGACCAGGAGTAGTTCGGTGGATCCCAGGCAGGAGGCCTCGCCTTTTCGATCTGTATCTCTGATGTGATTTGTGCTAGCCTTCTTAAGGCAAAAACTTGACTAACTATGTCTGTACTCAGATATTATGGTTTGTATGACTTATGTATTCGGGTCCGCGTGACCCCCTCTATTGTAACATATTTTTTTATCCTTTTGTGTTTAGTGTTGTGCTGTGATATTATCACCGTGGCACCCTAATCTCAGTCGTGTACCCTGTGTGTATAATTACTGTACACGGTCTGATTTTGGGGGCGTCACACCTAGTCCTACGACTAATACAAGAGAAGGTCCATAAACTTGCCTCCCAATGGGAAGGACCATTCATAGTCTCAGAAGTCATCGGAGGTGGCGCCTACAGGCTGAGGAACCCGAAGACAGACGAGGACGTGGGCAACCCATGGAACTTAGCAAATTTGCGACTGTTCTATCCATAGCCTCTATCGGTCGGACATGACTGGCAACTCATGTAACCTCTTGACCGCAATAAAATAAATGTTGCCCAAATACTGCCATCTCAAAGCACTCGGGGGCTTAAGAGCAAAATCCCCCCGAGCAACGCTATCGCCTACGCGATCTTAACCAAAGCACTCGGGGGCTTAAGAGCAAAATCCCCCCGAGAGACGCTATCGCCTACGCGATCTTAACCAAAGCACTTGGGGGCTTAAGAATAAAATAACCCCCGAGAGACGCTATCGCCTACGCGATGTTAACCAAAGCACTCGGAGGCTTAAGAATAAAATCCCCCGAGAGACGCTATCGCCTACGCGATCCTAATCGAAAGCACTCGGGGGCTTAAGAATAAAATCCCCCTGAGAGACGCTATCGCCTACGCGATTCTAATCAAAAGCACTCGGGGGCTTAAGAGCAAAATTCCCCCGAGCAATGCTATCGCCTACGCGATCCTAATCAAAAGCACTCGGGGGCTTAAGAGAAAAAACCCCCGAGCAACGCTATCGCCTACGCGATCCTAATCAAAAGCACTCGGGGGCTTAAGAGCAAAATGCCCCCGAGCAACGCTATCGCCTACGCGATCCTAATCAAAGAACTCGGGGGCTTAAGAGCAAAATCCCCCCGAGCAATGCTATCGCCTACGCGATCCTAATAAAAGCACTCGGGGGCTTAAGAGAAAAATCCCCACGAGCAACGCTATCGCCTACGCGTTCTTAACCAAAGCACTCGGGGGCTTAAGAGCAAAATCCCCCCGAGAGATACTATCGCCTACGCGATATTTAAAAAAACTTGGGGACTCGAGCACAAGAACTCCCCCCGAAGGACGCTATCGTCACCCACGTGACCTCTACATCCAAGCACTCGGGAGCTTGAGGACCATCGCCTCCCGAAGACCATTCGCGCAGTCTGAAGGTTAAAAAACGCTCAAGAAAAAATACCCGGCAAGCCCCACCTGATGAAAACAAGGCTCGAAAGACGTGGCCACAATCAGATGGAGCACCAAGTACTCTGAAGAAAATTTGGAGGAAGCACAGGACACAGGCTCATTTAGTCTTCACCCGATCGCCAACGATCACCTAAAGAATCGGGGGCTACTCCCATCGGGAGCGCTACCGCGCACCCGATAAAAGACAGAAACTAACGACAAAGGAAACAAATTTTAGCCTACGCTCGACCCTTCGACCCAAGCGTAGCCTCTGGGGCTATTCCCATCGGGAGCGCCGTCGCGCACCCGATAGAACCCACAGTGCAAAGTATTGGACGGACTCGAAGTCAGCTCTCGGCCGCAAAGGACTCGAACACAACTCTCAGTTCCAAAGAAATTGAAGACAGTTCCTGATCGTCAAGGACTTGAACACAGTTTTCGGTTGCATAAAGGCCCAAATGTAAATTCGCAGGCAAAGGATAAAGCACAGTTTCCATCATAAGGATCATCTTCAGTACAAAAAGGACTCAACTACATTTGGATAGAAGGCAGCTCCTGTTACAAGAGGGAATCACCCAAGGAATTATGACTTCTACATGTGTGCCCATGAGGGGTAATCGACTCTAGTACAAGAGCATCATCACAGACAAAGGAGGAGTCGAAGCAGCAGGCTCATGATGTCAATGACATAACAAAAGGTGAAGCTCGACTTATTTGCGGAGCCATTGAAGACGATGCTCCACCAGCTTCTTCTCCTGCTCTTCTAGCCTCTTCTCCAGCTCCTCCCAAGCTGCCGGCGAAGATGACGCCACCGCCTCCAGTTCTACAAGGTCGCCTGCCGCGCTCGTTTAACCGGTGGCTTGACATCGAGGTCTTCTTCAGAGCCAGAGCGGGAAGCAGTTGAAGACGGCTCACCACCAGCACCAGAAGAGTCCCTGGAGGAAGAAGCAGTCGAAGACACAGGCGAAGGACTCCTCGACTTTGCGGAGCTGTCGCTACTCGACTTCTACAATCGCGGATCCATGCTGTTGCCGCTCAGGTCGAACGCGCGGAGAGTGACAGTGATTTCGCCGTCAAAACGACAGCTGAGCACATCGCCATCTTGCAAATTCAATCGCCGAGCAAACAAACTCCAACCAGAGCCAAGAAAAATCAAGCGGGAACTATCAACCTCCAAGTCAACATAAGAAGGAGATCGACAGCTCCCTTGAAGATGCAGAAGCAAGCCATCCAAACCACGTTCAGAGACAATGGTGGAAAAAGCAGAAGGAAGAAGAACGCGATTGGCACTTTGGCCACGAACATGTAAAAGAAAGTCATAGCGTCAGAATCCCTCCTCCAAGGGAGAAGAGGAAGGCACTGGCGCCGCACCATGGCGACCACCAAGGCATGAGCGTGGCGTACGGCCACCACGGCCACGACGAACACGGCCACGGCCAACACCCCTCTTGGGAGCCATGAGAGGGACAAGAGAAGAACGAAGAGGCAAAGCAGCAAGCTGGATAGAGGCGGAACGCAGTGGAAGAGAAAGACTTATTTATAGAACAACAATCCTCAAAGCACAGAGAAGCCAAGACGACAACATCAATTAATTCAAAGACCAAACGTCGCAGACGTCTCGGACTCCAAGACCAAGATGCTCTCCCACGGGGCGCACTGTGCGCAAGACGCGTCAATTCACGCGTGTTTCCAACGCGCGTATCGGAAACTCAACCGACGCCTGCCGCACGCCACATCGGGCATTATTATGACCGGTCATGAAGACGTGACGGTTCACTGGCAGAGCATCACTGACAGCCATCAAACAGAGGCATCGCTATCCCTGACAAGCAGCGAAGAAAACCAAACAGACATCAAGGCCCTGAGATTCCATCTCTCAAATTGTCGGGACCCGGGGTTAGCATATGTAATTCCAGTCACGATGCAATCACATGGAGAGCCGAGAACCGTACCCACTTGTCTAAGCAGACAAGGCCAAGCACAGAACGTTCTCGGTAAGCATCGAACGTGAGGGGCATCCCATTCAGGCCGGATGATCAACTGAGATGGGTCCTCATCGTCCGCTCACAAGTCTAAATACTTATGGGTGGTGAATCCCATACCCATAGACAAGTCGCCTCAACCATGTTATCGATTGAATCCTAACTCATACATATACTTACTCCAGCCCGATCACTTAGTCGGGGTCTAGGGCGGGCTCGATCATACGACAAAGTGTGCACGTGACAGAGTCACGAACAATCGCATCGCGATGCCCCAAGCTGCGCACATCTAAGGGCCACTTGGTGTATAAAAGACCGCCAGCCAGATCACAACTAAGGTCTCTAAAACCCATACTAAGACATGCATGTTATAAACATACACGCAGCACACATGCCTAGTATGAACAGTAGGTATCATCACATAACTCTACAAAGTACTCTTTATAGATATACATATAGAGCATACAAAGATCACATGTCTGTGATCAACATTACATCATACAACGGAAGCAATTTAGGTCTGAGTACAGACAAGTTTAACAAATGGCTTAGAGAAGCCTTGTAAACAAACATGCCCTTCCACGAGGGACCAGACTGCTGCCTGGGATTATACTACCAAGGTCAACGTCAAGCTTCACGAAGGTGACTCCATCGGGGTCCGGTTTCTTATCTAAAACATAGAATAAGCAAACGTGAGTACAAAGTTGTACTCAGCAAGACTTACATCAGAGCTATACTACTCATGCTCAAGTATCAAGGTAAAGGAGGTGGGGCTTCACATGCAGAAGTGCCAGCTTTGACTTGGCTAATCCTGTACTACGAGTACCAGACTTTGAGGTAAGAAGCGTACACGAGTCCACTACATCTCCAAACAATACACCACTATGGTTACTTCCTCGACTTCCCCACGAAGAAGCACACCATAGCACTCACGCTTATCTTGTGGATTTTATAAGTATCCATTCAAGTTGTCTATGATCAAGTAGAGGTTTCCAAGTAGTCCATAACCGCGGACACGGCTATTCGAATAGTTCACTTACCCTGCAGGGGTGTACAACTTCACACGCGTGTCATCACTTATCGCCTCGTTCTGGGCATCCTTCAAGCGGATGTCGGACGTGGATGAAACCAAGGCACTAACCTCACATCACCTTCTCTAATCCAGGAGTCGACTACCTGAGTTTGGCACCGCTCGAGAGTCCGGCCGGTTCCACGAAACAGACTCAGATAATGTAAGGGACCGAGACGCCACCTCTGCCAGATGGTTTTACTGCCTCACAAGTCCACCACATATCTAGGATGATGCAACCTTTCTTCATTCTTTTTCTATGCACATGCCAAATGGAAAACCCGAATCTATTGTGACTCCTGGACCGGATCGGGTACGTAAAGAGGCCAAACGGGGCTCCCATAAAACCCTACATGTGGTCATACTCTTTGTCTTGGATCACAAAACAGGAACTCGGGGCCTAGGGCAGTGTTCAACGACACAACCCACTGTGTACTCCTACACAGCCTCTCATCGTTCACCTTTGCTTAGGGTGGATTCACCAACACGTTTCACTTTCATCAACACCACTGTGTTCATTCCATCCCGACTCACAATCAAAACATCCTCATTGTATCACTAAGCAGCAAAAGCAGTAACAGTTGCAGGGGCCACATGCTCATCAGTCAACTCCTATATCTGCTAGGATTGTGGTTTGCTTAATACGGTGACAGAATGATAGGTCATGCATCGGAATGGGTTCAACTATGCGAAAGAACGTGTCTCGGTGATCTCCTAAACATGCATAAGCGAGACTGAGAGGGAAAATAGGATTTTATAGACATGATCAATGGGGTTTCTTGCCTTGCTGTCGAGGTTCGATAACGGTGTCTTCAACGAAGGGGGTGGCCTCCGATTCCAGTTGCACGTCTATCGAGCAAACAATCAAACAAGGTATAAATTTATTTGCAATGCATCAAACACATGATCAATATTGTAATGGTGATGTTCTTGGTCACAATGTTGGTACAATTCCATTTAAAAGAAGTCAAATGCAAAGTCATTTGCAAATGTGCTTCAAATTTGAATTTGAATTAAAGCCATATGCATGTTTTGCACTGTTCACCCAATTTTAATTGGTCAAACATGAAAACAGAGTCCATATTCATAATCCTTGGATTTTTCTGATATTTTTAGACATATTATTTGTTATATTTGGAGTTCATATGAATTAGTTATGAATTTCCCAAGTTTAACTCATTTTCTGGATTTTTCTCTGTTTTAAATAATTCTTTTAAAAACTGGAAATTTGATTTAATGCGTCATGCTGACCTCAGCATGACGTGTGGGGGCTCCTGACCTGTGGGTCCCTTCTGTCAGCCTCAGGGGGGGGTTAACTCGGTTTAATTATTCTAACAGAGTCATTAGGGGGGGGGGGCTGGCCCACATGTCATGGACTCAGGGGGGGTTAAGCTGTGGATTAGGTTAGGTTAATCCCAACTCGCCGGCGGCTCAACGCCGGCGACGTCGAGCACGGCGGCGTGGTACTGGGTGGCGAAAATGGCCACCAAATCGGGCGCCGCTTGCACGAGAAGAAGCTCCGGGCTCGTCCGCATCAAGCCGTGCCACCAGGGGGTCTCGGGGAGGGCTAAAACGACGCCGACGACGTTGAGGGGCGGCGGCCGGCCACTGGTAAGGTGGAGGAGGGGCTACGGTGCACGGGAGAGAGCGTGGAATGGGGGGAAATGGCGAGGAGCTCACCCTGAAGCTCACGGAGGCAACGGCGAAGGCTGGGGCGCGCGGAGACGACGCAATTAGACGGCGGTCTTCTCCGGCTCCGGCGGGGTCTCGAAGAAGCTGGCGTGGGCTCCGGGCGTCCTCAGGCTCGATTAGCTGGGGGGTCCGGTGGAGACGTCAGCGCTGGTTTGTCTGGACAGATCAGCTTGCCGGGAGGAAGTCGATGGCCACGAGTACGCGGCGGCGGTGCTCCGGCGCGGCTTCGGTCGTCGCGAGAACGGCGAGGAGGAGAGGGGGAGGAGGTCCAGAGAGAGGGGGAATGGATGCGGTGGCCTTCTGGGCGTCTCCAGGCGCCACGGGAAGGGAGGGGGAAGCACGCAGCTGCCTGGCACGCCCACGGCGGTCGCCGGCGTGCTGCCTGCCTGCCTGTCCTGGGGAGGAAGACGCATGTGCCCTCCCCAGGTGGGCTGGGCTGGAAGGCTGGGGGGGAAGAAAGAGTTGGGCCGAATGGCCAGGGTGTTCCCCTTTTTATTTCTTCTCTGTTTTTAATTTTCTGCCCTTTTGTTTTGCCCTGGTAAAAATACCAAAGCATTTTATAAAAATGCCCAATTACTTTTATAAATACTAGGTGACCAGTAGCTAGTCACATATTGAATTTGGGCATTTTTGAAATTCAATATATTTTGAATTTCAATTCAAATAGGGTTATTTTAATTTCCAAAGCCACTGTTTGAATATTAGAAAAATCCATGTGCATGGGATTGATCCCAAATCATTTTTAAAATGATCAGCATCATTTATAGGAATTTTCCAAGCATTCAAAAGATTTTTGGAAAAAGATTTTTATCTGGCCATTTCAAATAATTTCTCAGGGCTTTCTGCTTCCCCATTTTTGAATTTCCTTTTGAATTTTTGCATGATGCAAAGGGATCAAACAACCCTAGCACTTACCCTAGTTGAGGTTCTGACAACTCGCCCCCACCCAAAAGAATCTCGTCCCGAGATTCAGAAGTCGTCGGGAGGAAGGTGGGGTACTCGGCACGGAGGCGGTCTTCTCTTTCCCATGTTGCTTCTTTCTCGGAGTGATGTGACCATTGCACTTTGAGGAACTTGATCTTCTGACGACGAGTGACACGCTCTGCTGAATCAAGAATACGAACAGGGTACTCTCGATAAGAAAGGTCATCTTGGAGATCAAGCGTTTCATGGTCGACTTCGCGGATGGGGTCCTTGAAGCAACGCCTGAGTTGTGACACATGGAATACATCATGTACTCGGGAAAGGTGAGGGGGTAGTTCAAGTTGGTAGGCAACTTTTCCACGTTTAGCAAGAATGCGGAAAGGTCCGATGTAACGTGGGGCCAACTTGCCTTTGATACCGAATCTTTGGGTTCCCTTCAGAGGAGTAACCCGGAGGTAAGCCTTCTCATCAGTATTGTAGCTCTCCTCTCTATGATGACGATCATAGTAGCTCTTTTGACGAGACTGAGCGGCTTTCAAACGATCACGAACAATGCGAACTTGCTCTTCTGCTTCCTTGATCATATCCGGTCCAAAGAGTTGTCTTTCACCGGTTTCTGACCAGTTAAGGGGTGTTCGACATCGTCGTCTGTAGAGGAATTCAAAGGGAGCCATGTTCAGACTAGATTGATAGCTATTGTTATAAGCAAATTCGGCAAATGGAAGAGATTTCTCCCAATTCTTTCCGAATGAGATAACACAAGCTCTGAGCATGTCTTCCAAAATTTGATTAACCCTTTCAACTTGACCGCTAGACTGAGGATGGAAAGCTGTACTAAAGGATAGATGAGTTCCCATAGCATTTTGAAAACTTCCCCAAAATCTAGAGGTGAAAAGGCTACCACGATCAGAATTGATCATCAAAGGAAAACCGTGAAGAGACACGATTCTAGAGACATACAAGTCCGCCAACTGACTAGCAGTTATAGACTCGCGAACTGGAAGGAAGTGAGCAACTTTTGAAAGTCGATCAATGACAACGAAGATGGCATCATTTCCTTTCTGGGTTTTTGGAAAGCCGGTGATGAAGTCCATACCGACCTTGTCCCATTTCCACTCGGGAATAGACAATGGCTGAAGAGTACCAGCAGGTCTTTGGTGTTCTGCCTTAATGCGACGACAAACATCACATTCGGCAACAAATTGTGCAATGTCTCTCTTCATCCGGGTCCACCAAAATCTCTGGCGTAGATCTCGGTACATTTTTGTGCTACCGGGATGAATTGAGAGGGGAGTGTTATGACCTTCCTTAAGGATCAACTGCTTTAGGTCTTCATTTTTAGGAACTACTAAACGATTTTCAAAGAATATCGTTCCTTGATCATTTGCAGAAAAACATTTAGCAACTCCGCTAACAATGTTCTGCTTGATCTCTTGAATACTACTATCTTGTTTCTAGGCGGCTATGATTTGATCCTCAAGGGTTGGTTTCGCCACCAAGTTGAAAAGAGATCCACGAGGAACAATCTCGAGATTGAGCTTTCGAAATTCCTCATGAAGAAGTGGTTGATACTGTTGTAACATGAGGTTGTTACAATACGACTTACGACTTAGTGCATCAGCCATGACATTGGCCTTGCCTGGGGTGTAAGAAATTCCTAAGTCATAATCTATCATCAACTCTATCCAGCGTCTTTGCCTGAGATTAAGATCTGGCTGGGTGAAAATGTATTTGAGGCTTTGGTGATCGGAATATATCTCACAACGATTACCAAGGAGGTAATGTCGCCAAGTCTTCAGGGCATGAACTACGGCAGCGAGTTCAATATCATGGGTAGGATAGTTCTCTGCATGTGGCCGCAACTGGCGTGAAGCATAAGCTACCACATGTCGATCTTGCATAAGTATGCATCCTAACCCTTGCCGTGAAGCATCACAATAGATCTCGAAATCCCTTTTGGTGTCTGGATGTGCAAGTACGGGTGCAGAAGTCAATCTTCTTTTTAGCTCTTGAAAGCTTTCCTCGCACTTGGGAGTCCATTGGAATTTCTTATCTTTCTTGAGGAGTTCAGTAAGAGGCTTTGCAACTTTAGAAAAGTTCTCGACGAAGCGGCGGCAATAGCTTGCTAAGCCAAGAAAACTCCTAACTTGCTTAACCGATTCAGGTGGAGTCCAGTCAAGGACGGCCTGAACTCTCTCGGGATTGACTGCAACACCTTTCGCAGAAATCACGTGGCCTAAGTAGGTCACTTCTGGTAGCCAAAATTCACACTTGGAGAACTTGGCATAAAGGCGGTGCTCTCTAAGTTTCATCAATACCAGCCTTAGGTGTTGGGCATGATCTTCTTCGTTCTTCGAGTAGATGAGAATATCATCGAGATAAACCACAACAAATTTATCTAGGTACTCCATGAAGATCGAATTCATCAAGCGTGAAAATGTGGCGGGGGCATTGGTTAAACCAAAGGACATAACGGTGTACTCGTAAAGACCATAACGAGTAGTGAAAGCCGTTTTTGGAATGTCCTCATTTCAGATTTTGATTTGATGATAGCCTAATCTCAAATCCATCTTAGAGAAGACAGAGGATCCTGCAAGTTGATCATAAAGATCATTGATCCTGGGCAGTGGGTATTTGTTCTTTATCGTCGCTAAATTTAGCGAGCGATAGTCTACGCACATCCTTTCTGTTCCATCTTTCTTCGTTACGAACAGAACGGGGCATCCCCATGGCGATGAGCTAGGGCGGATGAAGCCTTTTGCCAACGAAGCATCAAGTTGGGTTTTTAGCTCAGCTAACTCATGTGGGGCCATCCTATATGGGCGTCTGGAAATTGGGGTTGTGCCTGGTATAAGGTCCACTATGAATTCTACACACCTGTCGGGTGGCATTCCCGGCAGCTCTTCAGGAAAGACATCCGGGAAGTCACGAACCACCGGAACATCTTCAAGGTCTGGAAGGGGAAGCATATTCAAAATATGCATCTGGTTTTTAGAGCTGGGTGATGTGTAGTCAATGATCTGGCCTAAAGGATGGGTGAGTTTGACTGACTTGGCTTTACAATCAAGGAAAGCATTCTGCCTTGATAACCAATCCATTCCTAGGATGACATCAATGTCCGAAGACTTGAGGGCTATAAGAGAAGCAAGGAATACTAAACCCTCAATTGCAATTTCATTGCCATGGCTTACTCTATTAGTTTGCCACTTTGAACCAGGAGTTTGAATGATCATTGGAGAAAACATTTCTTCAAAATGAAATTCATGACGAAGTGCATAACTCTCCGACATGAATGAATGAGAAGCTCCTGGATCGAAAAGAACGGAGGCGGGGACATGATTGACTGGGAGTGTGCCAAGAATGACGTCAGAAGCATCAGTGGTTTCCTCAACTGAGATTTGGTTCACATAACCACTACTAGAGGATGAAGGCTTTGCTGGAAAGGCTTTGGTGGTTGGTTTATTTGGAGGCTTGGGTCGAGAATGACGTGGTGTCATCAAGACCTGAGGGCATTGGCGATAGTAATGGCCTGGAAGACCACACTTAAAACATACCCTGTCTGAATTGTTGGGAGTGGGATTACTTGGTTGCACACCATCATTCCGGGGTGGAATAATGTGTTGGGGTGGATGGCATATATTTGGTGATGGCCTCCGGAGAAAGTTTTGAGTTATGGCTCTGGTTGGAAACCAAATTCGGCGTTTCTGAGGGGCTGAACTTGAAGAATGAGCAAGCTCAAGAGCATGCTTGCGGGACTCCTCGAAAATTTCATTGCCATGCTCAGCTCTGAAGGATCTGTTGACTAAATCCTCAAAGGTGGCAAATTCGATGAGGTTGAGATCATGACGAAGGATGGGGCTAAGTCCCTTACGGAACCTTGCCTGCTTTCTGGCATCGGTGGTGATCTCATCTTGGGCATACCGAGCAAGACGGTTGAACTCTCTCACATACTCATGGATGGACATCTCTCCTTGAGTGAGATTGCAGAACTCTTCCTTCTTGCGCTCCATCAACTCATCTAGAATGTGGTACCCTCGAAAGGCAACACAGAACTCCTGCCAAGTCACTACGTGACCATCTGGCTGCATAGCAACATAGTTCTCCCACCATTCAGCGGTAGCACCTTCCAGAAAGTATGCCGCGAAAACAATTCGGTCATCGGGAGCAACATGTGCAGTATCAAGCTTACGCTCGATGGAACGGAGCCAATCATCAGCTTCAAGGGGCTCAGAAGAACATCGGAATACTGGTGGCTTGAGGAGGATGAAGTCCTGAATGCTCACAACCACATTGCAATGACGTGAGGTATTCTGCTCAATGAGCTCCAGAAGACGTGTTTGATCACGTTGATTCTTCTCAGCTTCCATCATGATTTCCGCCGCAGAAGGCGGTGGTGGAGGTGCATCATCATATCGATTCCGAACACGGACTCGATTCCGACGAACAGCACTACGAGTTCCACCTGACATCCTGTGTGATAAAACCCAACAATCAGAACAGGTTGAATGATGGATTCAAGGATAACAAGACATGATGAAGGCGGAAAGGATTATAATGCGAAGGCAAAGATTCACAGAAACATGGGAAAAAATCCGGCAGCATAACGGCTACACCGGAATGAAAAATGAAACAACCTTGAGGAGATTGAACATAACTTCCTCAAGAAACTCAAAACCGATGAGTCTGGACGACCACAACAATCCTATGGCTAAAAGGAAGCACTCAGCGAGATGTTCTAGTAAGACATAGATGAGCCTAGTCCTATCATCCCGTAGAAAAGATAAGGGTGACCCAGAACTCAGATCGATGAGGGTAAGGAGAAAAAGAAGCCATACGTTGTTCCCTTATATACCCAGAGTAACTATATAACTATAGAATGCTAGACTCGACTTTGACCAAGGTTTGCTAAGCCTACAGACAGTCCTGCTCTGATACCAAGTCTGTCGGGACCCGGGGTTAGCGTATGTAATTCCAGTCACGATGCAATCACATGGAGAGCCGAGAACCGTACCCACTTGTCTAAGAAGACAAGGCCAAGCACAGAACGTTCTCGGTAAGCATCGAACGTGAGGGGCATCCCATCCAGGCCGGATGATCAACTGAGATGGGTCCTCATCGTCCGCTCACAAGTCTAAATGCTTATGGGTGGTGAATCCCATACTCATAGACAAGTCGCCTCAACCATGTTATCGATTGAATCCTAACTCATACATATACTTACTCCAGCCCGATCACTTAGTCGGGGTCTAGGGCGGGCTCGATCATACGACAAAGTGTGCACATGACAGAGTCACGAACAATCGCATCGCGATGCCCCAAGCTGCGCACATCTAAGGGCCACTTGGTGTATAAAAGACCGCCAGCCAGATCACAACTAAGGTCTCGAAAACCCATACTAAGACATGCATGTTATAAACATACACGCAGCACACATGCCTAGTATGAACAGCAGGTATCATCACATAACTCTACAAAGTACTCTTTATAGATATACATATAGAGCATACAAAGATCACATGTCTGTATTCAACATTACATCATACAACGGAAGCAATTTAGGTCTGAGTACAGACAAGTTTAACAAATGGCTTAGAGAAGCCTTGTAAACAAACATGCCCTTCCACGAGGGACCAGACTGCTGTCTGGGATTATACTACCAAGGTCAACGTCAAGCTTCACGAAGGTGACTCCATCGGGGTCCGGTTTCTTATCTAAAACATAGAATAAGCAAACGTGAGTACAAAGTTGTACTCAGCAAGACTTACATCAGAGCTATACTACTCATGCTCAAGTATCAAGGTAAAGGAGGTGGGGCTTCACATGCAGAAGTGCCAGCTTTGACTTGGCTAATCCTGTACTACGAGTACCAGACTTTGAGGTAAGAAGCGTACACGAGTCCACTACATCTCCAAACAATACACCACTATGGTTACTTCCTCGACTTCCCCACGAAGAAGCACACCATAGCACTCACGCTTATCTTGCGGATTTTATAAGTATCCATTCAAGTTGTCTATGATCAAGTAGAGGTTTCCAAGTAGTCCATAACCGTGGACACGGCTATTCGAATAGTTCATTTACCCTGCAGGGGTGTACATCTTCACACGCGTGTCATCACTTATCGCCTCGTTCTGGGCATCCTTCAAGCGGATGTCGGACGTGGATGAAACCAAGGCACTAACCTCACATCACCTTCTCTAATCCAGGAGTCGACTACCTGAGTTTGGCACAGCTCGAGAGTCCGGCCGGTTCCACGAAACGGACTCAGATAATGTAAGGGACCGAGACGCCACCTCTGCCAGATGGTTTTACTGCCTCACAAGTCCACCACATATCTAGGATGATGCAACCTTTCTTCATTCTTTTTCTATGCACATGCCAAATGGAAAACCCGAATCTATTGTGACTCCTGGACCAGATCGGGTACGTAAAGAGGCCAAACGGGGCTCCCATAAAACCCTACATGTGGTCATACTCTTTGTCTTGGATCACAAAACAGGAACTCGGGGCCTAGGGCAGTGTTCAACGAGACAACCCACTGTGTACTCCTACACAGCCTCTCATCGTTCACCTTTGCTTAGGGTGGATTCACCAACACGTTTCACTTTCATCAACACCACTGTGTTCATTCCATCCCGACTCACAATCAAAACATCCTCATTGTATCACTAAGCAGCAAAAGAAGTAACAGTTGCAGGGGCCACATGCTCATCAGTCAACTCCTATATCTGCTAGGATTGTAGTTTGCTTAATACGGTGACAGAATGATAGGTCATGCATCGGAATGGGTTCAACTATGCGAAAGAACGTGTGTCGGTGATCTCCTAAACATGCATAAGCGAGACTGAGAGGGAAAATAGGATTTTATAGACATGATCAATGGGGTTTGCTTGCCTTGCTGTCGAGGTTCGATAACGGTGTCTTCAACGAAGGGGGTGGCCTCCGATTCCAGTTGCACGTCTATCGAGCAAACAATCAAACAAGGTATAAATTTATTTGCAATGCATCAAACACATGATCAATATTGTAATGGTGATGTTCTTGGTCACAATGTTGGTACAATTCCATTTAAAAGAAGTGAAATGCAAAGTCATTTGCAAATGTGCTTCAAATTTGAATTTGAATTAAAGCCATATGGATGTTTTGCACTGTTCACCCAATTTTAATTGGTCAAACATGAAAACAGAGTCCATATTCATAATCCTTGGTTTTTTCTGATATTTTTAGACATATTATTTGTTATATTTGGAGTTCATATGAATTAGTTATGAATTTCCCAAGTTTAACTCATTTTCTGGATTTTTCTCTGTTTTAAATAATTCTTTTAAAAACTGGAAATTTGATTTAATGCGTCATGCTGACCTCAGCATGACGTGTGGGGGCTCCTGACCTGTGGGTCCCTTCTGTCAGCCTCAGGGGGGGGTTAACTCGGTTTAATTATTCTAACAGAGTCATTAGGGGGGGGCTAGCCCACATGTCATGGACTCAGGGGGGGTTAAGCTGTGGATTAGGTTAGGTTAATCCCAACTCGCCGGCGGCTCAACGCCGGCGACGTCGAGCACGGCGGCGTGGTACTGGGTGGCGAAAATGGCCACCAAATCGGGCGCCGCTTGCACGAGAAGAAGCTCCGGGCTCGTCCGCATCAAGCCGTGCCACCAGGGGGTCTCGGGGAGGGCTAAAACGACGCCGACGACGTCGAGGGGCGGCGGCCGGCCACTGGTGAGGTGGAGGAGGGGCTACGGTGCACGGGAGAGAGCGTGGAATGGGGGAAAATGGCGAGGAGCTCACCCTGAAGCTCACGGAGGCAACGGCGAAGGCTGGGGCGCGCGGAGACGACGCAATTAGACGGCGGTCTTCTCCGGCTTCGGCGGGGTCTCGAAGAAGCTGGCGTGGGCTCCGGGCGTCCTCGGGCTCGATTAGCTGGGGGGTCCGGTGGAGACGTCAGCGCTGGTTCGTCTGGACAGATCAGCTTGCCGGGAGGAAGTCGATGGCCATGAGTACGCGGCGGTGGTGCTCCGGCGCGGCTTCGGTCGTCGCGAGAACGGCGAGGAGGAGAGGGGGAGGAGGTCCAGAGAGAGGGGGAATGGACGCGGTGGTCTTCTGGGCGTCTCCAGGCGCCACGGGAAGGGAGTGGGAAGCAGGCAGCTGCCTGGCACGCCCATGGCGGTCACCGGCGTGCTGCCTGCCTGCCTGTCCTGGGGAGGAAGACGCATGTGCCCTCCCCAGGTGGGCTGGGCTGGAAGGCTGGGGGGGAAGAAAGAGTTGGGCCGAATGGCCAGGGTGTTCCCCTTTTTATTTCTTCTCTGTTTTTAATTTTCTGCCCTTTTGTTTTGCCCTGGTAAAAATACCAAAGCATTTTATAGAAATGCCCAATTACTTTTATAAATACTAGGTGACCAGTAGCTAGTCACATATGGAATTTGGGCATTTTTTAAATTCAATATATTTTGAATTTCAATTCAAATAGGGTTATTTTAATTTCCAAAGCCACTGTTTGAATATTAGAAAAATCCATGTGCATGGGATTGATCCCAAATCATTTTTAAAATGATCAGCATCATTTATAGGAATTTTCCAAGGATTCAAAAGATTTTTGGAAAAAGATTTTTATCTGGCCATTTCAAATAATTTCTCAGGGCTTTCTGCTTCCCCATTTTTGAATTTCCTTTTGAATTTTTGCATGATGCAAAGGGATCAAACAACCCTAGCACTTACCCTAGTTGGGGTTCTGACACAAATCTTTTTTTCCCAATGAAGAAAAAACATCTTACTCCCATCGGGAGAGTACATCATAAGAGTCCCGGGTGCTCCCTCACCCAAAGGTCAGCCATGTGCTCGAGTGACCACTCGCACTTATGAGAGTCTCGGGTGCTCCCTCAACCCGACGAAAGACAAACATACATTCGCCAAAACCATACGGCGCTAAGAGTCTCAGGTGCTCCCTCACCTCAAGAGCCGAAACGGCATTCGAGTGATTACTCGCGAAAAACCCCCCGACTGAGCACTCGAAACAAAGCTCCTCGGGTGAATGAGTGAACAGCTCGCTTGATGTTTTGTTCCAAGCGGGTGCAATTCTATAAGGCCCCGCGCCTCAAAAACACACATCCCTGGAACACGACACACTGTGCCCAGATGCCACGCAAGATTAGCGTGTAGGTAAGACCCCGCTGCGAAGTACGGCCAGGCTGGGACTTGCCGAAGAGCGATTTCACTCCCAACCTTTCCCATGCGCTGCGCATGATAGAAAAGCCGGGCGGACGCGCCTTAGGCTATGCACATTACTGGCGGCAAATGAACACCATAAGACCTGAAGCGGCCGGACTTTTGCTCGACACCAGTGTTCCAAGCTCACGTCGAGGGACGTGGGTTTGATTGGGCTACTGTGGTATTTTCCCTAGTGCAATTCACCAAGGCTCGACCCGTCGACTCCTTGGGCCCTTTCCGCTTAGAATCCCTCGAAACAGGTTTTGTCATGGCCACCAGACTGCCAGCAACCCGCGGATGAACCGCACATACCAATAACCTACAAATGAATGTATTCGAGTCTCTGCGCGACTCTTCGAGCCCCGCAGGCACTCGGGGGCTACTGACGAGGGGGTGACCCCACGACTCCTACGGATAAGCCTACTTGGTGCCCATGAAGACAGAAGGTCCATGAAGATACGGCCTCGGCCCGCTAGTTGGCACCGATGTAGGAGTCCACGACTCACAAGGAAGGTGCAAAGACCTGCCGTACGGAGCAAGCTAGGGTTAGGAAAGCTTAGCTGTAAACGTAGATGAATTCCCCGAGAGCTAGCCCAGTATATAAGGGCTAGGAGGGGCGACGCAAAAGTCATCTAATATCACCTGTAACCCTAGCCTTGAGCGCTCCAGCCTTGGCCTCCACTGTAATTGCATCTCCCCCATCAATAATATCGAGCAGGGGCGAGCCTTCCTGTTTGCCGACGAGCTATCGTCCAACCTGTGCATCTCATGACTAACCAGGGGTCCCTGACCATGGGATTTGCCGGGGTTGATCCCCGTCAGCGGCCACCTGGCGCCCCTGGCCGCGCCAGGGGTGCCTGGGTCCCTGGTGGCCCCCTGGCTGCGCCCCTTCGCCTATTTATTCTCCGTGATAGGGAAACTCTGAAGACAGAACCCTAATTCGCAATCTCGCGTCTGTTCCGCCGCCGCCGCGCTTCCAAGATCGGGAGCACCGTCAGGTCCCTTCTCGACACCCTGCCGGAGGGAGGATCGACCTCCGGGAGCTTCTCCTCCACCATGGACGCTTCCCGGATGTGCCGTGAGTAGTCTACCTTGGACCATGGGTCCGTGATCAGTAGCTATGTGATGTTCTCCTCCCCTCTTTGTTCTTCATGGTTTAGACCTCGTGAGCTGCCCTACATGATCGAGGCACATATGTAATTCTTCTACTGTTGCTATGTTGAGTTTGATGGGATCTGATGGATTATGAGATTATGTTCAGATCGTGATAGAGTAATGTATTTGGTTTTGATCTCTTATATTTTTGTTCCTAAATAATAGTTGCATGTTCTCCGTTGCTGTTTATTGCTTTGGCCAAGTGGTGGATAGTAACTCCAAGAGGGAACATTATGCTCGATTTTGGGTAAATACTGAAAAGGAAGTAGGATTTTAAACAATGATGTCTCTCTCCCAAAAGACGATAAAACTGCTATGCGAGGTAAACAAATTACAGAAGGGCAATTGACAGGATTATAAACGCACCGCAGTGGTAACTATGCTACAAAATAAAGGAAGAGGCTCATAAGCATGGGCAGTACGCCAAAATAAGTAGAGCGAAGTCCATCTACATCTACTACTAATCATCCACCTTGAGATATCTATCCAGAACATCTCGCTGGTATTAAGTTGCGAGTCCCACCCAAAGTGTAAACACAAAGCAACAGACAACTGCATTAAAAGAACTTTGCGTAAAGTAAACAATCCTTGCAACCGCGGTTACAAGAACCGTTGTTTTCCCCCTTGTGGCCACAACACATCCCCTATACTCATGTTTCTGTCACTCAAGCGTGTCATCAGGGATTATCATTATCCCTTGTGTGTTTGACCCTTTGTAAACAACAAGACCGGAGAGATTGACAACCTCTCTAAACTTCGTTGGGAGCAAAGTTAATTGTATTGTGTGCAGGTCCAGGTGAAGTAAGCAACCCTGAGTTGTGAACGGCGCCATTGTTCACTTCACCACCTACTTATCATTGTCGGAGTCCTACTGGATTGATAACCTCGGTATCTTCACTAAGGGAAATTTTCTGCTATCCTACATCTCACCTTCCACTTGGGGTAATCAATGAAGGGCGAGAAGCCATTACCACTTCCATGCCATCAAGAAAATTTATGGCGCCATTGCCGGGGACTCTGAGTGATAAGATAGGGGAGTTGCCCACTACCTTTGACCTTTACTTTTTAGTCTTGTTAGTTTACCTTCCAGTTATTTTTTTGCTTTTGTGTCTTATATGAAAAACCAAAAAAATAGTTGCTACCTTTTGCCTTTTTCTTGCTTTGCCTAATGATGCTATCCTCACCATGGGTGTTGAACCGCCCAAATATGGTAGGATGGACATGTTTGACATGTTTCACTTGGACCGTCTTCGATCAATTTGTGCTCGCGCTAAAAACCCAACCGACTTGGTTGAGGGAAAATCATTGGATGAGCATTCTCATTATATGCGTCACCGCCTATCTCAGAAAGGGAAACACTTATGGGATCAAATACATATTTCTTATTTCCATGATAAACTTTTGTATCACATTTATGATTTTACTTGCTGTTCTAATATAGATCATAAACACCTTCCTTTCCAATGTGAGTTTAATGCAAATGAGATCTTATCTTCTTATGCTAAAGGTGTCTATGATTACTTTGATGTTGAAAATATTGAAGAGTTTGTTGCTTTTAAAGGTGCTTATGAGATTGCTTCTTTGATTGAAAAGTATCACGATACTATTCACCAGTCTAAAAACTTTGCGGTTCTTGCTTATTTCTTCGAGAATTGTACTTCCAATTCTTATATTGAGGATTTTAAAAACAAAATGTTTGCTGCCCTAGAAGAGGCCAATGATTATTTTGAGGAGGAATCCCATGATTCCAAGGACTCACTTGAAATATCCCTTTCTGAAGATCTTGCTATTTGCTTTGTTGATGGCCATGATGCCAATATGGATTATGCTTGCGAAGATGAACTTGCTATAGTTCCTTACGTCAAGCATGAAATTATTGCTATTGCACCCACACTCGATTTCCCTATTATCCTTTTGAAATCTCCAACTCCGGAGAATTTTCCTCTTATCAAAGCTCAATGTGATGGGTTGCATTTATCTTATGATCCTAAAAACTGCGTTGAAAACAATACACGTGTGCTTGTAGGTCATGAAAAATATGATTTATGTGATAGATATATTCTTAATGTTGTTCATGATGCTACTGAAAATTATTTTGAGAGAGGAAAGATTGGTTATAAAAACTTTCATCTTACAAAAACACCCCGCTTTATATTGAAAGTTTTGAAGTTGTTCTTGTTCCACCTTCCTGTGTTGGTTTCTTTGTGCTTCTCTGATTTATTTTCTTACAAGATGCCTATGCATAGGAAGTGGGTTAGTCTTAAATGTGTTTCATATTTGCTTCTTGATTCTCTCTTATTGTGCTTCAATTCTTATTCTTATGAGAGCACCTTTTAAAAATCTTCATGCCTAGCTTAAAGGCGTAAAAGAAAGCGCTTGTTGGGAGGCAACCCAAGATGTTTTTTACTTCTGTTTTTAGTGGTCTTGATGATTGTTACTACTGTAGAAACATCATTGTATCTTTATTTTTCAAGCTTTGTGCCAAGTATAGCCTCATATGACAAGGGAAGTGAAAGTTGTGACATGCTGTCCAGAAAACAGATTCTGTCCTCGTGCCGGGAAAAATCAGAATAAATCAGAAGTTCATCTTTTTTAGCTGAAAGTTTCACACAGCATTCTTTATACAATCACGGAACTTTCTTATGTTCTGAGTTTTTTGATTTGAGTTGCAGGAGTACCCCTATAAAATTCTTTACTACATGTTGTTCTGTTTTTCATAGATTCTGCCACGTTTTATCTCTCCTTACTTTTGCAAACCTTAAGCTTGCTTTTTCTTTGCAAAAACCTTTTGGCATTCGTGAGAAATAGTAGCTCTTCAAGAATATCTTTATATCCAGTGGGGAAAAATTATTTATTAAGGGTACTAACCTCTCTAATCAGCTTATGATGAGTTGAGTATGAAGGGAGTTTTCAAGTGTGCGATGGAAGATGATGAAAGAAGATTCGGGAGTGTCAAGCGCTCAAGCTTGGGGATGCCCACATGCATCCCCAAGAAATATTCCAGGATACTCAAGCGTCTAAGCTTGGGGATGCCCCCCGTGTATCCCCTTCTCCATCAACAATCATCAGTTCGTCCTTCGCCTCACTATATTTCTATCACTTCATCCGTTATGTGCTATGCTTGGAGTGTCTCTCTCGTAGGTTTTATTTTTAGTTTTCTTTATCTATGTTTGCTGTTCATAACAATTTAGATCCTGTCTTACTCTGTGTGGGAGAGAAACACGCTCCACTTTCAAAATCTAGAACACATCATAGGATTCTTCATGCCTATCTTTTTGTTGTTGTGTGTTCTTTATCTTTTCGTAGCTACTACCATGTCTAGTTTTAGTCTTAGTTTGTCTTAGCAAGAGCCTTGGCTTTTGTTTATTTTGTCGCTGGAACTCTCTTTAGTTTTCATATTTATCTTGTTAAGAGAGTTGGTTGTTGCACTGAGTTATGTCTTGTTTTTTGAGAACTAGGTGATTGAGGTTGCTATTTAATTTTAGTAGTAACTTGCAATAGTTTTGAGGTATTGATGTGAGTAATGTTTGAACTTTTGGTGTCAAGAGCTCTAGCCTATTAGTGATAGGTGTCATATTTTTGAAAATCCGTGTTTATTTTCAAAAAACCTACAAAACTAGTTGAGAACTCTAGCTACTAGATGGATCACTACTCTTTTGAGGGGTCGGATATTAGAGTACACTCACGTACCATGAGTCGAGGATGCGCAAGGATAACCAAACCCCCATACACTCCTCCTCGGGGTACTTGTCTCTTTGTGAACCTCCTTATTAGATTGAGAGTTACCGATAATAAGTGCATGAGTTCTTCCGACTAATGTGAGTATTGAAAGTAGACACTTCCACCTCCTCATATTTGCTAGCATCTCTTGTGCCGTGCATTGCCTCCTTCTCACTCCGAGAGTTGGCTTCCACCTTCGCCGGTACATCCAAACCCTTGGCATGATACGCTCTGTCATCATAAACCTCCTTATATCTTTCCTCAAAACAGCCACCATACCTACCTATCAAGGAATTTCCATAGCCTTTCCGAGATATATTGACATGCAACATCCACCTCTTCATGTCTTGATCTTCATGTCATACATGTTCCTGCTACACTGGCAGCGACATACACATCATGATAGCTACATCTTCTTTATGATTTGAGTACCTTGTAAAGTGTAAAAGATCTTCTATACCCTCTTGTAAATTAGAGTGTTGCCCTTAAGTGAGGAAAAGATCCCAAAGTGGACACAATAAAAGATCCCAAAGAAGACAAATGAGAGTTAAATAGAAAGAGCCATTGAGGCCACCAAAAAAATACAAAAAATAGAAAAAAGAGAAAAAGACAATAAAAAGAGAGAAAGGGGCAACACTACTATCCTTTTGAAAGATCCACACTAGTACTCCCTCTTATCCTTGTACTCCATAGAGATGATCATGCATATAGCTATGTGGGGACCTTCACACTATAGAACTTGGCTTGCATATTCCAAGGAAGAGCCTCCTAAAAAGAGCTCTAGGTCTTCATGAGCGAGCAAGTTAGATGCACCCCCACTAGTTCCATTGGAGATCTTTTCAACTCATATATGCATCTGTTGCATGTCAATCCCTACTCCTCACATCATATCTATCATTTGGCCTTCTCGCCTATGATTGTCCTCATTGATGTGAGCCTTTCTCATCCTTTTTGTATTCCTCCTCCACCATATTATCTCTTTGTCATCCTAAGTGTCAACTCTCGTGCTTACGCTCATCCATCGCACGAGTGTTCAAAATATCGAAAAGGAATGGATCAAATTTACTTGTACCTGGCTAGTGGTCTGGGGACGAGTCAAGATAAGATTCCAAAGAAGACCAAGTGTGAAACTTTAGTAGATTGAGTTCTCAACGAAAATAATTTTTCTTCTCGTATTCCCTATCCACTTTCTTGCACGCAAACACCATCTGGAGACATTCGAGTCACGGACAGCGAGAGCTCTTGCACCTAATGTTCTTTCGTTGCTTGTTTCAATGCTAATATAAACTCTTGCATGTTATGACTTCAATTGAATTACATACCTTGATTACTTTACTTTTCAAAGTTCTTATATGGTTGCTAGCATGTCACCACAGAAATTATGCCTGATATCATTTACCTACTCGAGGACGAGCAGGAATTAAGCTTGGGGATGTTGATACGTCTCAAACGTATCGATATTTACCGCTTGTTCCATGCATGTTTTGTGTGATATTGCTATGATCTAGATACACTTTTGATCATATTTGGACTAACCTACTAACTCAGTGCACCCCAGTGTCAGTTCCCGTTTTCTGCTGTTTTTCTATTCTAGGGTTCCCCCATACTAAAAGTGCTCCAAAAATTTGGGAAAATCAAATAAAAAATCAGCGTAACGGAGTCTTCCAGAAACACCCAAGTGGGGCCAGAGGGCCACCACTAGGGGCCCAGGCGGCCACCTGGCGCGGCCAGGGGGGCGCCTGGATCCCTGGTGGCCCCCCTGGCTGCCCCCCTTCGCCTATTTATTCTCCGTGACGGGGAAACTTCGAAGACAGAACCCTAATTTGCAATCTCGCCTCTGTTCACATTATGCTCGATTGTGGGTACATGCCCCCTGATGACACGCTTGAGTGACAAACATGAGTCTAGGGGATGTGATGTGGCCACAAGGGGGAAAACAACGGAGCTTGTAACCGCGGTTGGAAGGATTGATTACTTTACGCAAATTTATTTTAATACAGTTGTCTGTTGCTTTTGGTTTACACTTTGGGTGGGACTCGCAACTTAATACCAGCGAGATGTTCTGGATAGATATCTCAAGGTGGATGATTAGTAGTAGATGTAGATGCATTTCGGTCTACTTATTTTGGCGTATTTCCCATGCTTATGAGCCTCTTCCTTTCTTTTGTAGCATAGTTAGCAATGCGGTGCGTTTATAATCCTGTCAATTGCCCTTCTGTAATTTTTTTACCTCGCATAGCAGTTTTATCGTCTTTTGGGAGAGATACATCACTAGTGAACATCACGGGACCCCGGTCCATATTTTCATCATTGTTTACAAGCCTACTTCCTTTTCAGTATTTACTTTCAGTTGCCATCATTATCATTATCCCTTGTGTGTTTGACCCTTTGTAAACAACAAGACCGGAGATATTGACAACCTCTCTGAACTTTGTTGGGAGCAAAGTTAATTGTATTGTGTGCAGGTCTAGGTGAATTAAGCAACCCTGAGTTGTGAACGGCGCCATTGTTCACTTCACCACCTACTTATCATTGTCGGAGTCCTACGGGATTGATAACCTCGGTATCTTCACTGAGGGAAATTTGCTGCTATCCTACATCTCACCTTCCACTTGGGGTAACCAACGAAGGGAGAGAAGCTATTACCACTTCCACGCCATCAGCGAGTTCTACTTCTCTCTCACGTGGACCGTGGGTTTTCTCTTCCTCCGCATCCCTTCTTTTTGGATTTCTTGGCTTTCACGGGTTCCCAACTTCATCATATTGTTCCCAATGCCATCACCCTTCTCTCTAATTTTTACACCCTATGTGAGGGTTATTTGGGCATAGAGCTTCATTGGCATCTCTTTCGCACCATATACACTATTAAGCCCCAGAAGGCTAAGAAATCCGGGGAGGGTGGTGGTATGGAGTTCAATCACCTGTGTGGAGGTTTGTTCTTGGCTGGAAGCAAGGGACCCAATACTTTGCTTCCAGCTTGCCAGATTCCGTAAAGAATTGGCAAAATAGTTGGTTTTATTGCAAGGTGGTGGAGGAGCCGGGAGTGCGCACATTGCCTCCTTACTCGGACGTGAGGCTGACCAATTCCTAGGGTTGGAATCCTCAACTCACTAACGTCGAGAAGGAGCAGGTGCTCCCCTTGATGCGCGAGATCATAAGGTTGAATAAGAACGACTTAGATGCCATGGATCTGATCGCCACTTTTGTTATTCGGAGGATCCAACATCTCCAAGCTAGGGCCCGGGGAATGTGGACATACACCGGGCTAGAGGATTACACTCGATATAACAGATCCGAGATGCCATGGATGATTTTGAGCTCCAGATGAAGTTCGTCACCAGCGTGACCCATGGTCTGCAGCCAGTGGGCCGAGTGAAACCCCTTAGCAGTGAGAACCCTCAGACTTTGGTAGGTTCTCTTGTTTCATACGTGTCTTGGGATGTATTTTTCCTGCCTGTTTCTAACTTGGATCTTTTGTATTTCTGTGCTAGGATGTTTCCCGATTCCATTCCCCCATTCCCTTGGCCCCGCAACATCCTGCCAAGGAAGATGAGGATAGCACTGTTGGCCCGGGGATTGGGGTTGAGGCTGGAGAGGAACTGGAGTTCGAGGTGGCTCGTGTTCAGGCGGCGTCCGAGCAGCGCTCAAAAAATAACCAGGACCGTGAGTCGGCGTGGGAAGGCCTTACTCGGACCCGCAAGAGGTCTCACCCTCCGAGTGGTGAGGAAGGTAGCGGCAAGCCTCCAGCGCTGGGTTCCAGTCATGGGAAAGTTGCACCTTTGAAGAAGAAGAAGCTTGTCACTCTTGGCGGTAGGGAGATTAACCACTCGGGGGATGCCGCTGCTGATAAGGCCAAAGGAGCTGGGGCCAGTCCAGCTAAAGTTACTGTGGCTCCCCCGAGTCATACTCTGAAAACTGCTCACAAGTAATGCTGTCACATTCTTTTCGACTCGGTATTTCATCAATTCTTCAGTCTTTTTAACTCTTTCGTTTTGTAGTGTCCGCCCGAGTGGTTCTGAGTCACTTCCTGGGGTCGAGGATCCGAGTGGGGAAACTTATGAGGATGTCAGCACCTGCGGGGTGGCTGACTTTTCTATTATGGACACCATTCCCGAGGATGTTGCAGCTAGCGGTAGGGTTTTTTGATCATGTTCTTGATGCTTTTGTTATTGTGGCTTCCCCTTTTTTGACAATGTCTGTTGTGTCTTCATTTTTCTTCTGCAGATATGGACATTGATTCTTCTGTGGGTCCAACTCGGACCGTGATTGAGCCGACTGCCGCTGAGGTGAATCCTCCTGAAGTGATTATTCTTCGGGAAGAGGAACCTCTTGGGTCTGGTCGTCCTACTGCTAGCAGTTCATTTGCTCCTGCTGCTGCACCTGAGGCTCCTGTTGAGAAGGTTGCTGAAAAAACCTCTGCTACCCCAGCTACTGCTCAAGGGGATGAGCCTGCTCCTTCAGCTTCAATTCCATTCGGCGCTCCAGTTGAGCATGCTATCTGAAAGAGTCTTTGGTGAAGGCTTCTCAGTTTGGGCTGCACTTGCGCAAGTTAGCTTCCGAGGCCGAGCTGGTGAAGTCCAACATGCACGTAAGTACTTATGTAATTTTTCTACCCAGTGGGTATCCGACTGGCTTTCTTCTTGTTGTTTTGTGGATTTGAAACTTCCACTGGGGACACTTCTTAGTGTACCCAATGGGTGTAGCCCCAAAGGCTCCGAGTAACTTTTGGAAGTTATTCAGAGTCTTTTATAATGAGACTAGAGATTAATGGACTTACAGTGGGAGCACTTCTTAGTGCACCCAGTGGGTGTAGCCCCCAAGGCTCCGAGTAACTTTGGGAAGTTATTCGGAGTCTTTTGTGATGTTAGTGATTAATGAACTTCTAGTGGGAGCACTTCTTAGTGCACCCAGTGGGTGTAGCCCCCAAGGCACCGAGTAACTTTTGGAAGTTATTCGGAGTCTTTTGTGAGGAGACTTTATTCTCATGAACTTCTGGTGGGAGAACTTCTTAGTGCACCCACTGGGTGTAGCCCCCAAGGCTCCGAGTAACTTTGTAGATGTTGGATATATGCTCTAGAGGAAAATAATATATGATTATTCCAATATATCTAAGAAGGTTCATAACCAATTTCATACCGTGCTAGAACTGTATCAGTGAAACAATGATACATGTGTGGTATAGAAACCCCCAGTGTTCCTAGTTAGCCTCTATTTCAATAACTACTTCATGGTCAACATGATGGTCGTGGTTTCGTGATCATGGACAATTAAGTCTCTTGACTGTGAGGTCACCTCACTAGATGAGTGACGTGATGAACATTACTCAAAGTAAGCATTAGAGCATGATCAAACTTATGAAGGTTCAGTGTTGTAATTACAGAACGTAGTAGACCGTTCCTTTGACCGTGAGTACGTGCATAATTGTTATCTTCCCGGATGCTTTGACTTACATCCCACCACCTGACTGAAATATGCGGGTCATAACGGTTGTATCTTGGGTATTCCATGGAGATATGTTGAGGAGTATTGTTACAAGAGCGGGATTTGTCAATCCATGTGATGGATAGATACTCAGGGCCCACTCGGTGAGATTCCATTCATAAAGTTGCAGCCGGTGACTTGGTCATGGGGATGAATATCACGGGAACGAGTTAATACGGATTTATTCAGAACGAGGTTGAACCAGACATAGGATGTCATTGATCGAATCTCGGGAACAATCCAGTATCGCTGACAAAGGGAATGCTATACGACGTAAGGTCCAATCGGTATTGATATCCGGAATGCACAGGGGTCATTATGGGCATCCAGGTCCCGCTGATGATCATTGACCGTAGCCTCATCTCGGTCATGACTGGAGTGTTCTCGGACCGTAGGGTAACACACTTCAATGCTCAATGAAATCGGAGACCTTTTCGGAACTATCGGAGTTACCGGAGAATAAAGGAAGCAGCACCGGAAAAGTTCCGTCTTGACCCAAAGGAGTTTCGGAGTGAGCCGGAAGGTGTTTTGGAGCACCGGGAGAAGGAATAATATGTTTTAGTTATTAATTAATTGAATTAATAATTAAAAACATATTATTTAATATTAAAAGTGTTATGGGCCTTATTTATGAAAGAGGCCCATTACGGGAATAAAGGGAAAAAGAAAAAGAAAATAAAAGAAAGGAAAGGAGGGGGGAGGCGCCATGGGCCCTAGGGCCCATGAGGGGTGCGCCCCCCCCCTTGGCCGGTGATGTCTACGCACGCTTCTATTCTTGTAGACTATGTCTACGCACGCAAAACGAAGTAATATAAATCTGTAATAAAAAGTGCAGCAAAGAAACAAGTGGTAAACGTGAGCACAAACGGTATTGCAATGGTGGAAACAAGGCCAAGGCTTCATACTTTCACTAGTGGCAACTCCCAACAACATTAACATAGCTAATCACATGATATTTCCCATAAAACATGCAATGGAGACGTACTCGGAGGTCATTCCTTTGTGGTCAAGAGAGGACGAGAATTATGTAGGGCTACAAAAGCACACCTCAGAGTTCGTAGTTCTCAATCTATGGATTTCCCAATGTCACTGCGGCCATCCAATGAGAGTACCACAATCACCACGACATATCTCAAGGATAGTCAAACACAAGCACCAAGAGACTCTCAATCTTCAATCAACACACAAAAGAGGAAATCACTCAAGATAATATTCTTCTAACCCATGTCCAATAGACCACTGTCACCATGGTCTCGGGGATTATACTAGATAAGATCAAGTGAGTACATCAATCCAATACATAGAGAAAGGGGAAATATCATGGGATCACCCTAGATTAACATAGCCTATGATCACAACGAAGTTCACATCATGGGAGAGAGAGAAGAACACATAGCTACTGGTAGAAACCTCAGCCCCGAGGAGGAACTACTCCCGCTTCATGAAGGGAGAAAGCAACGTCGATGGAGATGAATCCGAGGGCACTTCCCCGTCCCGGCAGGGTGCCGGCACAGGAATTCTGGTCCCCCGAAGCTTGTTGGCGATGGCGGCGGAGATCGGAATTGCTTCTAGAAAAAAGGGGTTCGGAATCAGGGTTTCCTCCGCGGGGGTAAAAATAGGGCCAAAGGGGGCACCAGGGGGGCCATAGGGCAGCCAGGAGGGTGCCCGACGCGACCTAGGGTGGGCAGGCGCCAGGGACAATTCTGAAGTCCCTGTGGTGGCCCTCCCCTTCTTCCTTGGTGATTCCGGAAGCTTCCGGGACGCTGATTTTTATATAATTTTTCCGGAATTTTTTGAGCACTTTTAATGGCCGGAAAACCAGAAATGCAAAAACAGCAGAAAACAGGAACTGGTAACTGGGTTCACTGAGTTAATAGGTTAGTCCAAATATGCTCAAAAGTGTATGAAAGTTCAAACAAAACATGGAAAAGTCACACAAAACATGCATGGAGCAAGCAGAAATTATAGATACGTTTGGGACGTATCAACATCCCCAAGCTTAATTCCTGCTCGTCCTTGAGTAGGTAAATCATAACAAGCATAATTTCTGTGGTGACATGCCACACAACCATATAAGGACTTTTAAGTAAAGCAATTAAAGCATGCAATACAATTCAAGTCTTAACAAGCAAGAGCCTATATTAGCATTGACACAAGCAACAAAAGAACAAAAGGTGCAAGAGCTCTCGCTGTTCGTGACTCGAATGTCTCCAAATGGTGTTTGCATGCAAGAAAGGGGATAGGGAATACGAGATGAAAAAGTATTTTTGTTGAGAACTCAATCTAGGAAAGTTTCACACTTGGTCTTCTTTGGAATCTTATCTTGACTCGTCCCCAGACCACTAGCCAGGTACAAGTCAATTTGATCCACTCCTTTTCGATATTTTGAGCACTCATGCAATGGATGCGCGTAAGCACGAGAGTTGACACTTTGGATGGCAAAGAGATAAATATGGTGGAGGAGGAAGACAAAACGGGTGAGAAAGGCTCACATCAATGAGGACAACCATAGGCGAGAGAAGGCCATATGATAGATATGATGTGAGGAGTAGAGATTGCCATGCAACGGATGCACATGTGAGCTATAAGCTCTCCAAGGGAACTAGTGGGGGTGCATCTAACTTGCTTGCTCAAGAAGACCTAGAGCTCGTTTGAGGAGGCTCATCATTGGAATATACAAGCCAAGTTCTATAGTGTGAAGGTCCCCACATAGCTATATGCATGATGATGATCTCTATGGAGTACAAGGTATAGAGGATGAAGTACTAGTGTGGATCTCTCAAAAGGAATAGTAGTGTGCCCCCTTCTCTCTTTTTATTTTTATTTTTCTATTTTTTTGTATTTTTTTGGTGGACTCAATGGCTCTTTCTATTTCTCTCATTTGTCCTCTTTGGGATCTTTTGATTTTGTCCTCTTTGGGATATTTTCCTCACTTTAGGGGCAACACTCTATATATTACAAGAAGTATAGACGATCTTTCACAATTTACAAAAGTACTCAAATCATAAAGAAAATGTAACTATCATTAAGTATGCAAATGTATGCCTCTGCCAGTGTAGCAGGATATGCAATGATACTAGCGCGTCATGTAGCAATCATTAGGGCAAGGCCCAACTAGCATGCGGCTCATCGATGAAGCAAGTAGCATGTATGACATGAAGATCAAGTCATGAGAAGGTGGATGTTGCATGGCAATATATCTCGGAAAGGCTATGGAAATGCCTTGGTAGGTAGGTATGGTGGCTGTTTTGAGGAAGGATATAAGGAGGTTTATGATGACAGAGCGTATCATGCCAAGGGTTTGGATGTACCGGCGAAGGTGGACGCTAACTCTCGGAGTGAGGAGAAAGCAATGCACGGCACATGAGAGGCTAGAAAAATATGGGTAGGTGGAAGTGTCAACTTTCGAATACTCACATTAGTCCGAAGAACTCATGCACTTATTATCGGTAACTCTCAATCTAATAAGGAGGTTTCACAAAGAGACAAGTACCCCGAGGAGGAGTGTATGGGCGTTTGGTTATCCTTGCGCATCCTCAACTCATGGTACGTGAGTGTACTCTAATATTCGACCCCTCAGAAGAGTAGTGATCCATCTAGTAGCTAGAGTTCTCAACTAATTTGTATGTTTTCAAAATAAACACGGATTGCCCAAAATACGACATCTATCACTAATAGGCTAAAGCTCTTGACACCAAAAGTCCAAACATTACTCAAAACAACACCTCAAAACTATTGCAAGTTACTACTACAAAAAGAATAGGAACCTCAATTACCTACTTCAAGTCAAGACACAAAACTCAGTGCAACAGGCAAACTCTCTAAACAAGATAAACATGAAGACTCAAGAGAGTTCCAGCAACAAACTAAACAAAAGCTCTTTGAAAAGATAAGCATGAAAAATAAGAGCTAAACATGACAGTAGCTACGAAAAAGATAAAGAACACACACAACAAAGATAAGCATGAAAAGTCCTATGTTGTGTTCTAGATTTTGGAAGTGGAGCGTGTTTCTCTCCCACACAAAGAAAGTTGGGTTCTAACTTGTTATGAACAGCAAGCAAAGCTAAATAAAACTAAAAATAAAACCTAAGAGTGAGACGCTCCAAGCATAGCACATAACGCATGAAGTGATAAAAATATAGTGAAGCGAGAGACGAACTGATAATTGTTGATGGAGAAGGGGATGCACGGGGGCATCCCCAAGCTTAGACACTTGAGTCTCCTTGAATATTTCTTGGCGGTGCACGGGGGCATCCTCAAGCTTGAGCGTTTGACACTCTTGAATCTTCTTTCATCATCTTCCCTCGCACACTTGAAAACTCCCTTCATACATAACTCATCATAATCTGATTAGCAAGGTTAGTACCCATAATAAAATAATTTTTTCTCTACTAGAAATAAGAATATTCTTGAAGAGCTACTGTTTCTCAAGATTGCCAAAAGTTTTTTGCAAAGAAAAAGCAAGCTTAAGGTTTGCAAAACGAAGAAAAGGCAAAACAGGACAAAATCTGTGAAAAACAGACCAGCAGGTAGTAAAGAATTTTTTAGGGATACTTCTGCAACCCAAATCAAAAAACTCAGAACATACGAAAGTTCCGTATAGAGCACGCTGTGTAAAAATTTCAGCTCAAAAAGATGAACTGGGATTTTTATGTGATTTTTCTAGTCACGAGGACAGAATCTGTTTTCTGGACAGCGTGTCACAACTTTCACTTCGCTTGTCATATGAGGCTATAATTAGCACAAAGCTTGAAAAGTAAAGATACAATGATGTTGACACAGTAGTAAAAATCATCAGGACCACTAAAAACTGAAATAACAAACTGAAAGTGAAGATAACAAGGGTTTTCTCCCTAGAGCTCTTTCTTTATAGCCATAAAGATAGGCTTAAGACTTTAATGATGCTCTCGTAGGAATAAGAGTTGAAGAACAAAAGAGAGCATCAAGAAGAAAATACCAAACACATTTAAGCCTAACATGCTTCCTATGCATAGGAATATTGCAATAGAATAATTTATTGAAGCACAAATCAATAAGCATAGGAAGGCAAAACAAGTGCAACCTCAAAACCTTCAACATAAAGAGAGGGAACTTGATATTATTGAAATATCTATGAGCATATGTTCCCCTCTCATAATAATTTTCAGTGGGATCATGAATAAAATCAAAAATATAAGTATCAAATAAAACTTTCTTACCATGATCCACAAGCATAGAAAATTTGTTACTCCCCACATAAGAAAAATCCTTCTCATTAGTAATAGTGGGAGCAAACTCAAGAAAATAACTATCACATGAATCATTCTTATCATGATACACTCGCAAACATTTATTCTTTATAGCATAAGTGTCATCACAATAATCATCATAGATAGGAGGCAAAGTATCATCAAAATAAATTTTCTTATCAAAACTTGGGGGGCTAAAAAGATCATATTCATCAAACGTAGCATCCCCAAGCTTATAGCTTTGCATATCATTAGCATCGAAAGTATTCAAAGAAGACATGCAAATAACATTACTACTATCATGAGTGTCGTGCAAATAATAAAGATCCATAGGCTTTTTGATCTCCTCCTCAAACACTTCATGTCCTAACTCAAGATAGAGCTCATAAAACTCTCTCATAAATTTTATTGTTGTTTTCCATAAAGCCTAACTAGTGAAAATAAAAACAAGAAACAAAATGAATTAATTGCAAGATCTAAAGATATACCTTCAACGCTTACCTCCCCGGCAACGGCGCCAGAAATAGCTTGATGTCTACGCACGCTTCTATTCTTGTAGACTATGTTGGGCCTCCAAGCGCAGAGGTTTGTAGGACAACAGCAATTTCCCTCAAGTGGATGACCGAAGGTTTATCGAACTAAGGGAAGTAGAGGTTGAAGATGGTCTCTCTCAAGCAACCCTGCAATTAAGATACAAGAAGTCTCTTGTGTCCCCAACACACCTAATACAACTAGGAGTTGTATAGGTGCACTAGTTCGGCGAAGAGATGGTAAAATATGGGTGATAGGCGTGGTAAAACGAAGTAATATAAATCTGTAATAAAAGGTGAAGCAAAGAAACAAGTGGTAAACGTGAGCACAAACGGTATTGCAATGGTGGAAACAAGGCCTAGGCTTCATACTTTCACTAGTGGCAACTCCCAACAACATTAACATAGCCTAATCACATGATATTTCCCATAAAACATGCAATGGAGACGTACTCGGAGGTCATTCCTTTGTGGTCAAGAGAGGACGAGAATTATGTAGGGCTACAAAAGCACACCTCAGAGTCTGTAGTTCTCAATCTATGGATTTCCCAATGTCACCGCGTCCATCCAAAGAGAGTACCACAATCACCACAACATATCTCAAGGATAGTCAAAGACAAGCACCAAGAGACTCTCAATCTTCAATCAACACACAAAAGAGGAAATCACTCATGATAATATTCTTCTAACCCATGTCCAATAGACCACTGTCACCATGGTCTCGGGGATTATACTAGATAAGATCAAGTGAGTACATCAATCCAATACATAGAGGAAGGGGAAATATCATGGGATCACCCTAGATTAACATAGCCTATGATCACAACGAAGATCACATCATGGGAGAGAGAGAAGAACACATAGCTACTGGTAGAAACCTCAGCCCCGAGGAGGAACTACTCCCGCTTCATGGAGGGAGGAAGCAACGTCGATGGAGATGAATCCGGGGGCACTTCCCCGTCCCGGCAGGGTGCCGGCACAGAATTCTGGTCCCCCGAAGCTTGTTGGCGATGGCAGCGGAGATCGGAATTGCTTCTGGAGAAAAGGGGTTCGGAATCAGGGTTTCCTCCGCGGGGGTAAAAATAGGGCCAAAGGGGGGCACCAGGGGGGCCACAGGGCAGCCAGGAGGGTGCCCGGCGCGGCCTAGGGTGGGGCCGCGCCAGGGACCCTTCTGGAGTCCCTGTGGTGGCCATCCCATCCTTCCTTGGTGATTCCGGAAGCTTCCGGGACGCTGATTTTTTATATAATTTTTCTGGAATTTTTGGAGCACTTTTAATGGCCGGAAAACCCGAAATAAAAAAAAAGCAGAAAACAGGAACTGGCAACTGGGTGCACTGAGTTAATAGGTTAGTCCAAATATGCTCAAAAGTGTATGAAAGTTCAAGAAAAACATGGCAAAGTCACACAAAACATGCATGGAGCAAGCAGAAATTATAGATACGTTTGGGACGTATCGGCCGGACACCTCCCCTTAGCAAAGGGACTTTAGTCCCACATTGCTAAGGGAGAGGGGTTGACTCCCTCCCCTCCCCTATATAAAGGCATGTCGGGTAGACTTTTTCAAGACACAGAAATTCATGAGAAAATTAATATTACTCTGACTTGAGATCGGTTTTCTCCGGTCTTCTCCCCTTCCTCGTCTCTTCCACGGTGGGCCTCCCTTGTTTGGGGCCTATAGTGGGATTGAGGCATCTCTGCTACACGGAGGCTGTCGTGCTGCCGAAACTCTGGTTCCGGAGGTCTGCTTCTGCCACCTTCATTGGATCGGAGATCGGAGGTCGTCATCGAGTCTCGTACGTGTGCGAGTACTACGAGGTGCTACACGTGTGGCACTACACCCGTCCGGGTGCTAACACAGCCAGCGGGTTTTGAACCTTGATCGACTACATCAACCATGTTTGCGGGAACGTTTCCCGCGCAACGGACTACACCCAGATGTATGTTATTCCGCACTCCTTTCCGTTACGGTAATACGGATAGCTAGATCTTGGGTTATGGGAAACGCTAGTTAGGAAAAATGTGTGCTTTCCGCTACTAATCCCAACAGTGGTATCAGAGCTAGGTCTATGATTAGTATTACTGTACGGATAGAACACATCGGGGATGTGGGCGTTGATTGTATGATTGTTACCCTCCCACGTGTACTTGTTCACATCTGCGGCATCGTGTGATGAAGCGGCCCCCGACCGACCTTACACGTACTCTTACATGAGACTAGTTCCACGCTTGACATGTGGCTTGTACCGCATAAAGTGCCTTTGGGGGGTGTCTGTCTCTCTACTTTAGCAGATGTGGCATTTGCAATGGAGGGCCCCGTGCAAGGTGTAATAGAGACAATCGTATGGTTGACGTTGTGCTTGACTCGTAGGTTAAAACATGTTTAACTTTGAAAGCCCAACATCCACGTAAAACTTGCAATATACAACTAGATCGTCTAAACTTTGTATTGCTAAGTGGGGGCTATCGTTTGATTGATTGTGATGTAGTGATAGCTTTGCTATGTGTTACTAGTAAGTAGTAAATGTCATCATGATAAAAAAACTCAAATGGAGACACTGTAGACTTAGTGTTGCCATAGTTCAAACATCTTATAACTTGCTAGTATAGGATACACGACGGTAGCATGTGATAAGATGATCCCTTAACAAATCCAAACACAAGTATTCTACCAAAGTGTGCACCACCTGGAAGGTTCACCCATATGGCCGACATTCCGTACATATAGGATGTCACACATATTAATCGGAGTTCGCACGAGGTTGGGTTCGGCAAGCCTGGCATATGCAGATATGGCCTTGCTGAGCAGCATATAACACGAAGGTCAATTTGGCGAGCCTAGCATATGCAGATATGGCCTCGGAATACTAGAGATCGAAAGATCGAGCATGAGTCACATACCTAATGTGCTCGCACAAGTTGTTGTCTACCTTTGAAAATGACCTGTCGGCCGTGTGATATTCGAGTGCAGACAGTGAATCTGGATCATGTAATCACTAAAACTTCTTAGGGATGATTGTTTTAGTGCGAGCTCATTCATAATCTGATTATATGAACTCATTGTTGTGAACTAGTCTTAATTGTGTTCCTTGAAAATTATGTTTGTAGAAAATGAATGAAATAGATCAAAGTGAATTATGTTTCTTCATGGAGGGTGAAAGACTTAGAGTAGATGGGTCAAACTTTGCTGACTGGTACTCACGCCTTAAGACTTCGCTCAAAAGAGCAAATATCTTGTTCACAATAGAAATGCATATGGAAGAACATCCGGACAACAATGTTAGCGATCAGAAGATACTTGATCATTATGCTCGTCGACAGAAGTGCTCCGTAGTCAGGAATGTCATGATTTTCAGCATGTCAGAGGATTTGAGTATTCAGTTTCAGGACACTGACTCATATGACATGATGGACACGCTAAAGACAATGTTCATACGTGAGTTTAGAGTTGCCAGATTTGAGTTAGAAAGCAAGTTTCTATCTACAAAGATGTAAGAACGCACAAGGCTTGGTGATCACTTAGACAGGATGCATGAGATGTACCTCACTCTGGTGGAGGATTATGAATATTTGACAATGAACGAAACCACCACAGAAGAGTTTGCGCTAAACACGTTATTGCAATCGCTTCCCCCGAGTTATGGTGATTATGTTCATAGCTATGTCGGGAGTGGAGCTAATATGAGTCTCCAGAACTTCATGACTGATCTCTTGGCCGCAGACATTGCTCCTATCGAGGATGCATAAGTCGTGGATGGAGAAGGTATATACTTGATATACTTTATAAATGTTTGTTCCCTTTATACAACACTTGCAGCAAATGAGTATCTGATACTTATTCTATTTTATGAAAACAGGACCTGCCGTTGCATAGACGGGAAGAGGTGAAATCAAGGATTGATGGCAACCAAGTCAGTTGATGGCCAACATGGATTCCACCGAGACATCTATCATAGGAGATACTTAGAGTATTAGATAAATCTTATGTAATCATATAGTATGAACACTTAGTTGAGTGTCTTGCATCTCGTGAGACAAAGTTATTCATGTAATGAGACAAGTCAGTTGTTCTGGTTAAATGAATAAAGTGTGCTTATACTTTGATTATGTCTTGATTTTTGTCATGATAGAAAGCATTTATAATACTGCTATTATTGTCAAATGATATTCAATGTTTAATGATAAAGTTGCCTTGATTACAACAAGTCAAAGATTTGATTGCATAAAGTGATTTCATAACTGATGAATTCATTAAATGTATGATCTATTAACTTGTGTATTCATTACCGAATGAAAGTCATAACTTGATTACGTGAGATGGATTAGATACACGATCTATGAACCTCTGCAATAAATATGACCAAGACAGGGTTCTAGCAAGTACAACTTGTGCCAATCATTATACATAAATGATGTACTAAACGGGCACATGAGTTATCATTAAATTCTTCATATGATTAATTGAACATTGTATTCAATTGAGATCATAAAACTGAGATTCAGGAATCAACATGTGAAGTTGAATATAAGGATACAAATCAGTACGCTATGATCTAAGTGATAAGTATTAAAATTGACATAATGGGAGACTTGTGGAAATTATACCACAAATTACGATGGAAGTTGAAAGTGCTAGACTACTTAAACCATTCGTAGTCATACTAAACTGTAGTATGGTCTAAACGTTCTTTCCCCTTGCACTAAAATTATTAACGAACAAGGTTGTTTAAATTCATTAAGTTAAAACACCCACTTCATGAATTAGGAAACCATCCCGGATCTAATGAGACAATATAGCTCCATAAATGATGGTGTTAGAAAGTTTTTAAAGAAAGAATTTCTATGTACCAAAATAGCAAGCGACTAAAATTACATATTCTCCCCGAATAGCAAAGCTTGTATTGCTTAATTGGTAGTGTGAAAAGTATTTTCTCTACACGGATCCAATGGGAGATAATGGAAACTTTGACCGAGGTACTAGACCTTGCCTTAAGAATATCAGAGTATTGCAACGGAAGCGTGTTCCGCTGTAACAACATTGTATAAGGAAGGATATGCCATAGATGATTGATCTTGGTATATGAGTTGAAGCCATTGTTAAATTTAAAAGGTTGTCATGAATACGTTATGTACAAAACAATAATCATGAGTCTTCTTGATGAAACAAAAGGAATAAAACTGCTTGAAATACAAAGGAATGATGGTAGCCTAGAACACGAGGAGAAATGAAATAATATTGAGTTACATAAAGGATGGCTCACGTCCTGTGAAATAAATCGGTTATTTCATATTCCCGATAAACTGGAAAGTTATTGAGAATAATGTAACAGGCATAAGGAATTATTTGGCTCATAAAACTGTTATGACCAAAGTTCAATATTGATTGACTACGGAAACGTAGGAATGCTTTAATCAATAAAATATTTCATTTACACTACAGTGGACCATAGCCTGGAATTGCGTCTCGTTCAAACTTAAGATTTGAAAGTGAAGCAATAGGCATGACGAAATTTTATTTCGTTAAAGGATGGACTATAGTACCTCAAGACAGGAAACCCTCAACCTTGATTTGATCAAGTGATTTTGTGATGACCAAAATATTGAGTGGACCTGTAGTTTCATGAAACTGAGTGGGAGCTTCGGAGACTTCCAAGGGACTTGGAATGCAGAGGGAATTTTCTAAGTGGGAGCTTTGAGAGAATTATTGTTATGTAAGACATAAGAATAAAGATGTTAACTTGATGAAAGCTAAACCACAAATATATGAGTATATGATAGATATATTTGAGTGGGAGCATGATCACTGTCTCAAACATATATGCATTGATATGTGTGAAGAATGATCTCGTATGTATATATATGGATATGCATTGATTGTGTATATATACAATCGTCTTATATACACGTATGCATTATGATATATATAGGGCATAAGGCAAATAAAACACAAGATTACAAGAATCTTCTTTTATGTGAAGTACTAACATGTTACATGTTGAAATCTATAATGATAGATTAAGAAACATCTAATGAACTAAAGTGAAGCTTGGAATAATCTTCTAGACAAGAAGCAGGTTCTTGTGCCCAGAAATTATATAACGGATGAAAATCCAAATATCACAAGCAATGTCTTGATGGAATAATAGAGATGCACCATGTACTTGGACATGTGATCTTATATGTGCTTTGACATATGATTCTACCATAAAACATGTGTTGTGAATCCAGCAAAAGAATGATTCAAAAGTTCTTGAAAGAAGAACAGATTCCGATGTGCTTTAGGAGCAAAACACAGAATTTGAATAAGGTCCATGCATTCAGTATATGAGGAATACTGAGGAGTATGCTCTAAAATATAGAAAGGATAATAGACTTGAATGTAATGCAAGATTACAAATGCAAGCCATATTATGAGTCTATATGGAATTAGAGACATCACCGAAGATATAAAAGAAATGTGAGCAAGATTCACGACACTACAAACATAATACTACTTAAAGAAAGTTGATGTATGGATAAAAGTTTAGCGTAAGAAGTTTGGACTTCTGGCTGAGTGTATTTCCCGGTATATATGACTATGGATAAGTCTTCTAAAGACTGAACCAAAGGATCATTGGAGGATACTATGAAATATTAGTCTCACTCTCTCGCGAAACTTATATCCAACCATTATATGATAGTGAGTGGCATGTCAAACTAGTCGACCTATATCCAACAGTCTCCCACTTGCACTAGAGTGCTAATAATCTAGCCGCATTTTCCCGATCATAATCAGCTTATCGCATATGTTTTCATTGATCATGCTTGCTCATGGAAGAGGTTTCGTCAATGAACTGTACCAATTCAGATTCATATGTTTCCTTTGCAACTGGTATATGCTCTAGAGGCAAATAATATATGATTATTCCAATATATCTAAGCAAGTTCATAACCAGTTTCATACCGTGCTACAACTGTATCAGTGAAACAATGATACATGTGTGGTATAGAAACCCCCAGTGTTCCTAGTTAGCCTCTATTTTAATAACTAGTTCATGGTTAACATGATGGTCGTGGTTTCGTGACCATGGACAATTAAGTCTCTTGACTATGAGGTCACCTCACTGGATGAGTGACGTGATAAACATTACCCAAAGTAAGCATTACATCATTATCAAACTTATGAATGTTCTGTGTTGTAATTACAGAACGTAGTAGACCGTTCCTTTAACCGTGAGTAAGTGCATAATTGCTATCTTCCCGGATTCTTTGACTTAGATCCCACCACCTGACTGAAATATGCGGGTCATAACGGTTGTATCTTGGGTATTCCGTGGAGATATGTTGAGGAGTATTGTTACAAGAGCGGGATTTTTCAATCCATGTGATGGATAGATACTCAGGGCCCACTCAGTGAGATTCCATCCATAAAGCTGCAGCGTGTGACTAGGTCACGGGGATCAATATCACCGGAACGAGTGAATAAGGATTTTTTCAAAATGAGGTTGAACCATACATACGATGTCATTGATCGAATCTCGGGAACAATCCAGTATTGCTGACAAAGGGAATGCTATACAACGTAAAGGTCCAATCGGTATTGATATCCGGAATGCATAGGGGTCATTATGGGCATCCAGGTCCCGCTGGTGATCATTCACCGTAGCCTCATCTCGATCATGACTGGAGTGTTCTCGGACCGTAGGGTAACACACTTAAGGGCTCGATGAAATCGAAGACCATTTCGGAACTATCGGAGTTACCGGAGAATAAAGGAAGCAGCACCGGAAAAGTTCTGTGTTGACCCGAAGGAGTTTCGGATTGAGCCGGAAGGTGTTTCGGAGCACCGGGAGAAGGAATAATATGTTTTAGTTATTAATTAATTGAATTAATAATTAAAAAATTTAATTTAATATTAAAAAGTGCTATGGGCCTTATTTATGAAAGAGGCCCATTAGGGGAATAAAGGGAAAAAGAAAAAGAAAAAAAGGAAAGGAGGGGGGAGGTGCCATGGGCCCTTGGGCCCATGAGGGGTGCGCCCCCCTTCCCCTTGGCCGGCCACCTCCCCTTAGCAAAGGGACTTTAGTCCCATATTGCTAAGGAGAGGGGTTGACTCCCTCCCCTCCCCCTATATAAAGGCATGTAGGGTGGACTTTTTAAAGACACAAAAATTCGTGAGAAAATTAATATTACTCCGAAGTGAGATCGATTTTCTCCGGTCTTCTCCCCTTCCTCGTATCTTCCATGGTGGGTCCCCTTGTTTGGGGCCTATAGTGGGATTGAGGCTTCTCTGCTACACGGAGGTCGTCGTGCTGTCGATACTCAGGTTCCGGAGGTCTGCTTCCACCACCTTCGCTGGATCAGAGATCGGAGGTCGTCATCGAGTCTCGTACGTGTGCGAGTACTACGATGTGCTACACGTGTGGCACTACACCCATCCGGGTGCTAACACAGCCAGGGGGCTGTGAACATTGATCGACTACATCAACCACGTTGGCGGGAACGTTTCCCGCGCAACGGTCTACACCCCAAGTGTAACACTCGCACTGTCAGTGAACAGTAATCACTGTTACTGTTCATCTGTATTATTCAAAAACTTTTGTTGATCAACTAGTTCAGTTCAAATTCAATTTTCCTTTGATATTGTTGCAAGCAAAGTGAACCATGGGCATTGATCATCATGGATGAAAACAAAGTCCAAGCCTTTTGAATTAAAATTCAAACAAACCCTAAGATGCCTTTTAGTGATTATTAAAAATAAGTGATGAATAAAACATTGTCCAATAATTGTGGAACCACTTTTGTAAAATCACTAATAATCAGTGGACCATGCCAATATGGTTTTGGGTATTTATTATGCCACTGAAAAATTTCAAACAATTCTAAACAGTAGCCAAAAAACCCCAAATAACCATTTAATATTTAAATCAAATATTAAATGACTTTTAATATTGCCCAAACCTCTTGGGGAATTAACCTAGGGTGGTTGCTAAATTATGGTACACTTACACCATTTTACAAAAATGCCTAGATGAATAAAATTATTACAAAAAGAAATAAACAGAAAAGAATAAAAACAAAAACAGAAAAATGGGAAAACCTAATCTAACGCTAGGGGGCGAAGCCCACCCCCCCTTCCCCCTTGGGCCAGCCCACCCCGGCCCACTCCCCCTCCCCGTCTTCTTCAACCTCCGTACAGGCGTGGCGCCCATCGCGCGGTCGGCCGCAGCCTCGTCGCCGTGGCGGCCATCCAGGCCACCTCCGGCGGGGATAAGAGCCCCGGGATGCCCTCCCCCGAACCCTAACCCTAGCCCGTCCCCATTCCCCTCGCGCTCGCCCCCGGGTCGTCTTCTAGCTCCCGCCCGAGCCACCTGTGCTCTGCCGTGGCCACGCCGCCGGCGCCGACGCGGCCACCGACGCCCTCACGCCGAGACGAGCTGTCCCAGCGACTCGTCGTCGTCGATTTCCTCTCCTCGCGCGCGCAATCGGCCGGAGCCGCCCCGTGGACACCGCTACGTCACCGATTCCCCCTCTGCGCTGCCTTGGAGCTCCTCCAAATTCGAGCCGGCCCGTGCCTTCGCCAAGCACACTGCCACCTCGACTCGCTCGCGGTGAGCTTACGCTCCGAACCCCCCTGTCCTCGTCGAGTTTAGCCCGCCCCCTCACCGTTCCCGTCGAGCCATGGACCAGCCGCCGCGGGAGGTCTTCGGCGTCGTCGATGGAGGTCGTCCCAGCCCGCGCCAACTGCACGGCACGACGCGCGGCGGACTCCTCTTTCGAATGAGCCAGGGCGCGCCCCATTTGATGCCCTGTGGCGACCAGGAGCCCCCTCGCCGGCGTTGGTCTCGCCGGTGTGCTCGCATGTGAGGCTGACCTGCGGGTCCCGCCTGTCAGTGGTGTCATTAGTGTTAATGACCCACTGACCAGTGGCCCCCACCCCTCTATTAATTATTTAGTGATTAAACCAAATAAAACTGTTAGGAATAACCCTTCAAGTCTATGACATGTGGGCCCTAGGCCATTTGTTTAAATTAATAAAACTGTTAGTTGTCTCTCACTGACCACTGGGTCCCACCTGTAGGTAATTATGTTAAAAGAAATAAAATGCTATTAGTCTATGACATGTGGGACCCCACTGTAATTAGGTTTAATTAAAATGTTTAATTAGCATGTGAGGCTGACCAGTGGGTCCCACTGGTCAGGTTTGACCAGTCAACCCTCTGTGGATAATGTTGGAATTTATTAATAAAATAAATCCAGAAAATTTATTTAAATTGATTATAACTTTAAAATTCAATATCTTTTAAACCGTAATTCAGATTCAAAAACTTTATACATGAAAATTGATCAGAAAAATATATCGAATACGGATACGCTATTCGTATACCAACCCCACCCCCCTAACACACCGATCATCGACTTTCCCCCTCCGGGCTGTCTGTCGATAATTCCCGGTGCCGGTAAAAACCTGCCGGATGAATTTATTTCCAACACGAAAGTTATCCGGAATGGTTCGACTAACACGGATACACCCCCCTTATGTTTGTCGGATGTCCACGACACCTCCGGCTTGATCCTTCCCCCCTCCGGACACCCTGTCCGGTAATCACCCGGAGCCGGTAGTTCATCCCCGGATGGATTCCCGCTCCGAGCAACGTGCATTGCACTGCGTTAGAACACCGTTAACATTTCATCTTTCATGTCTTGCCTATGTTTGTATATTATTGCTGTGTATTTACTGTTTCCTTCCCCCTTAATCTCCGGTAGACCCCGCTGCTACCGCCGACTACACTGCTGCCGGGTACGACTACTTCGTCGACGACCCTGCCCCTACCGTCGAGCTTGCAGGCAAGCAGAGCCATTCTCTTCCCCAGATATCGCCTATCTTTCCGTACTTTCTTGCACTAGGCATTGTTACTGCTGCTACTACGTTATACTCCTATTCAATTGCATAGCCTGATTTTGTCGCCCCTTGATGTACCTTTTCCTTTATCCTATGCTGCCTATTATTACTTACGCATTATTCAGCAGTGAGCCCTGCGCATTGTTAGCTAGGACTAGATAGCGGGACGTGATCACTCAGGGGAGTGAACACGGATACAATATATACAACTGCACAGGTACGGTACAATGCAGACACCGCCAAAGGCCCCTATCTGTGTTATGCCTAGTCACCTCAAGTGTGAGCTATCAAGGAGTAATCCTTGTACTCCACTCGAGGCTGACTTTGTCTTGCCGCCATAGGGTCCTGAACAGCGATTGTCCTTAAGGTAAGAAGTCGGGCGACCCAACGGTGCCCGCGAGAGGTATATCGTCGGGAACGACAGGGAGGGTACGACCGACGTTACTGGCGTGCTTGGCCCCTGCTCGTATCTCGCGAGAGTTACCAAACCACGAAAGTCGAGCTCCACCAAGAGCACACGCGAGACAAGGTAAGGAGACGGTTCACCTTGTTGGTAACCGCAATGACTTGGTGGGACGACAGGGCAGGCACCGATGTACTGGTGGTCCTGACTGCTGTCGTTGACCGCGGGTCGGTTAAGTCGAGGCAACGATAACGGTTGTCACGCAGGTTAATTAAAATGCTAAATGGTTCGGCGGATGACTTGAGAGGCCCGTTGGTCTGTACGCACTACCTACACGTGGGATTACGGTGTGGGCCCTCCGCGTCGTAGTTCGTCCGAAAGCTCTTCAGACGTCAGCAGTACTGCGGCCTGATCGCCGGGAAGTGGTCTTGTCTTTTGCTGCAGCAGGTGTGTTTGGATTTGCTTTTGCTTCACCGGCCAGACTCGCACCGTGCAGGAGCGTGCAAGGGTGAGGGACCTAGACCCCTTGGCGCATAGGATATAGTCCGGCGGATGGCCTCTCTGTTGAGCCTAGGATGGGTTGCGTCGTGTCGGATAGCCTCGGTGGGGCGTTCCCTAACAAGGTTCACGCCACCCTGGAGATCCGAGCGTGCAGGCTCAACAGTAGTGCACCCCTGCAGGGATTTTAATCTATTCGAATAGCCGTGTCCACGGTAACAGGACGCTTTATGCTGAAGCTGGATCTTACCACTAGAAACTATTATTATTAAACTGTATGGTTCCAGGTTTTCTTCCTCGCGGGGATGTCGAGGAGGTGAACTCGGAGGCATTGTTATTATTAATCATTACAACTTATATTATACATTGTTGCAGCAACTTCTGCTTCATTGTTACTTTATTGCTTTATATGAACTGTTGGTTGTTTCTCTTCTCATGCTGCAAGACATCGTCGGAAGTTGCTAGTCTTCGATAGGCCTAGCTTCTTACCCTTATTCTGATTTCTATCTTGCAGTCCACTATATATAGCCTCTTCTTTCCGTTGATACAATGCATAATGCTTAGTAGCGGACGTAAGACTCGCGGGTATACTAGATACTCACCTGCTTTATTTCCTTTACTGTTTTGCCTGATCGGCCGCTGCAGTCGACGTTGGAGCCCAGGAGCAGGAGTACCCTGGAGGAGGATACTACTACGTCGAGACCCCCGCTGACCAGGACCAAGAGTAGTTTCGGAGGCTCCCAGGCAGGAGGCCTTGCCTTTTCGATCTGTATCTCTGATGTTATTTGTGCTAGCCTTCTTAAGGCAAAACTTGACTAACTATGTCTGTACTCAGATATTATGGTTTGTATGACTTATGTATTCGGGTCCGAGTGACCCCCTTTTAATGTAACATATTGGTTTATCCTTTTGTGTTTAGTGCTGTGCTGTGATATTCTCACCGTGGCACCCTAATCTCAGTCGTGTACCCTGCGTGTATGATTACTGTACACGGATTGATTTTGGGGGCGTCACAAGTTGGTATCAGAGCCGACTGCCTGTAGGAAGCCACCCCACCACTACCTGGTCGAAGTTGAGTCTAGACTTTGAGAAACTATTTTGCTAACTTAATATTTGGCTTACGGGCCCACATCGATGTCACTACGTGTGATATCTATGGTATTAGGATCCTTTTCTCCTTACCTATGCTCTGGGAATCTGCTCTCTTATCCTTGCTGGTAAGTTTTAAAAAAGCTGACATTAGGATCACGTTCTCTTGATTCCACCCGGCGTTTTTGGTGCTTCCCCCCATTGATTGAATCGTGTCGCAGGCGTCGTACGCCAGATCCCAGACCGCGGATCCCATTCTCATTCTGGGCAGGCCGCGCGTTCTCTGGCATCAACTCCTGTGGCCAACAGTTTTCTTGCGGCGTGATTGACATAGTGGAATCTATGTCGCGTCGTGTAATCCTTACCGCGGTCTGCGCGCCGCCTAGTGTGTCCTTTTTCCTTAATTTCTACGACGTTACGCTGCCCGATTTTCGATTGATTCTTTGTGTGGATGTGTATGTCTTATATGGCTACTCCTATATATCCGCGCCTCCTCTTGTTGTCGCTTTACCTCTTACTCCTTTCCGGTATCTCGTTAAAATGTTCATCGCTGAAATACCCCTGTTAAATTCTAGCAGGATGGCTGGTCGTGGTGGTCGTGGTCGTGGTCGTGGTGCCAACGATCCACCTCCGCCGCCGGACTACATGGCCGCGATGATGCAGCAGTTTCAGATGAACCAGGTGTTCATGCAAGGAGTCATAGATCAGCTCCAGAATCAGAATCAGAACCAGAACCAACACCAGAACCAACCACCTGTGGTTACTCTGCGGGATTTCATGCGTCTCAATCCCCCTCTCTTCCACCAGCCTGAACAGCCGCTGGATGCTGATGATTGGCTTCGTGACATCACTCGTCAGCTGGAGTTCGCTAATGTGAGCGCTGCTGATTATGTCACCTTCGCATCCTATTTCCTGCGTGGTCCCGCTGCTCAGTGGTGGGACACTTACAAGGGGTCGCTAGCTGAAGGGACTGTCGTCACCTGGAATGACTTCAAGGCTACCTTCCATGCTCGTTATGTCCCCCAGGCGATTATGAACCGTATGAAGGCCGAGTTCCGCAACCTCGTTCAGGGCAACAAAACTGTCGAGGCATATCAGAGGGAATTCCTCCGCCTCTCCCGCTATGCTGCAAGTGACCTCCCCAATGATGCAAGTAGGCAAGAGAAGTTTCGTGATGGGCTCAACCCAGATCTCCAGCTTGCACTGGCTTTGCACGTCTTCCCCGACTTTGCCACCATGGTGAACCAGACTATCACTCTGGAGACCACTCAGCTTAAGTTCGGTGGTTCGCCGAAGCGCCCCCGTGATGCTGGCTCATCTTCGGGCACAGCACAGAAGCAGCGCGTTTGGCTTCCACACAGTGTGTTTCGTCCAACTGCCCCTGCAGCAAGGCCGTCGTATGTTGCACCCTGTCTGCCTCCGCCCCCGCCGAGACAGCCGAAGACTGAGACTGCACCCCTCCGTCCTCAAGATGGCCTGTGTTTCAAGTGCCGTCAGCCAGGCCATATTTCCCGAGACTGCCCTCAGCGACAGAATCAACTGGTAGTTCACCCTGCTGGCCGCGGAAATGGTCGTGGCAACAATGGGACCCTCAACTATAATACTGGGTCAAATCCTCATGCTCGTGGTCATGCTTACAACATTGATGTTGAAGCAGCTCAGGAACAGCCCGCTACTGTGATGGGTACACTCCTCGTTAACTCAATACCTGCTACTGTTTTATTTGATACAGGAGCATCGCATTCATTTATGTCTGGAGCATTTGCTTCTAAGCATGGCATTTACCACGAAAAGATGCATGCCCCCTTAATAGTCCGGACTCCCGGTACCCAGTGTCGTGTCGACATGGTTGCACCTAACCTCACTGTCGAGATCGAGAGATTTGAGTTCATGGTTTCTCCGCACATTCTGAAAACCTCCACCATCGACCTTATCCTTGGCATGGATTGGCTAAAAACCCACAATGCCGCACTTTATTGTGGCACCAAGGTCATCCAACTTTTTCATCCTTCTGGCGCGATTTTGAGTCACACTGCCATTGTGTCAATGAATGCCGAAGCTCGTATATATGCTCTGAATTCCTTGAATGTCGCACCTCTCGAAGGGATTGAGAAAGTCCCAATCGTTTGTGATTTTACCAACGTATTCCCAGAAGAACTGCCGGGGATACCCCCGATCAGAGAAGTTGAATTTTTCATCGACTTGAAGCCTGGTACCGTCCCTATTGCCAAGCGCCCGTATAAGATGCCACCTCACCACCTCCTTGAATTGAAGAAGGAGATCGACACGGCCCTCGAGAAAGGCTTCATCCGTCCTAGTTCCTCTGCTTGGGGAGCACCTTCACTCTTTGTCAAGAAGAGTGATGGCACGAACCGTTTGGTCCAAGATTACCGACCTATCAACCAAGCCACGATACAGAACAAGTACCCCCTCCCTCGGATCAATGATCTTTATGATCAACTTGCTGGATCCACGGTGTTTTCAAAACTCGACTTAAGGTTGGGTTACCATCAGATCCGGGTCCGTGATGAGGACATCCCGAAGACTGCATTCATTACTCGCTATGGTTCATACGAGTACACTATCATGTCCTTTGGCTTGACGAATGCCCCAGCCACCTTCTCCAGATTGATGAACTTTATATTCATGGAATATCTCGACAAGTTTGTCGTGGTTTATCTAGATGATATATTGATTTACTCCAAGACCGATGCAGAACATGCTGAACATCTTCGCCTTATACTTGAAAAGCTTCGAGAACACAAACTCTATGCTAAGTATTCTAAGTGTGAGTTCTGGCTTCCCGAAGTAACCTACCTTGGTCATGTGATTTCCAAGGATGGCGTTGCCGTCAACCCCGAATGTATTCAGGCTATTCTTGACTGGACTCCACCCAGGACTGTCAAGCAAGTCCGAAGTTTCCTCGGCCTTGCCAGCTATTGCCGCCGTTTTGTCGAGAGTTTCTCCAAGATTGCCAGGCCACTGACTAATCTGCTTCACAAAGGCGTCAAGTTTGCGTGGACTGATAAATGTCAAGAAAGTTTTCAAGCTCTGAAGGACAAGCTCACTTCACCCCCAGTGCTCTCTCCGCCTGATACTCAGAAGGACTTCGTGATTTATTGCGACGCGTCTCGTCAAGGATTAGGTTGTGTCCTAATGCAAGAGCGCAAAGTGATTGCTTATGGCTCTCGTCAGTTGCGTGCTCATGAAGATAACTATCCAACTCATGATCTCGAATTGGCAGCGGTAATTTATGCATTGAAGCTGTGGCGACATTACCTCGTCGGTAATCGTTGCGAGATCTTCACCGACCACCAAAGCCTGAAGTACCTGTTTACGCAACCAGACCTGAATCTCCACCAACAGAGATGGCTCGAGACAATAGCCGACTACAACATGGGAATTTCTTACACCCCTGGCAAAGCTAATGTGGTGGCAGATGCCTTAAGCCGCAAAGCCTATTGTAGTGAACTTGAAGTTCAAGTGCAACAGCCACGTCTGTATGCAGAACTCCGCAAGCTGAACATCGAAATTGTTCCGCAGGGATATGTGAACTCCCTGGTGGTCCAACCAGACCTCGACACCCGCATCAAGACGGTACAACATTATGACTCTGACATCTGGAAGATTAAGCGTCGTGTCGCCAACGGAGAGCCCTCATTCTTCACTATTGATGCAAATGATGATAATGCGGTGTACTTCAAGGGTCGTTTAGTGGTTCCGGTAGCCAAGACCAACCTGAATTACGCCTCTGATGTCATGAAAGAAGCTCATGATACTCCTTTGTCGATTCACCCTGGTAGTACCAAGATGTACCAAGACATTCGTCAGCGGTACTGGTGGTCCAACATGAAACAAGACATTGCTCGTTATGTTGATGAGTGTGACGTTTGCCGTCGCGTGAAAGCCGAACATCAAAGACCTGCTGGTACTCTGCAACCACTCTCTATTCCTGAATGGAAATGGGACAAGATTGAAATGGACTTCGTCACCGGATTTCCCCGATCACAGAAAGGTCATGATGCCATCTTTGTCGTCATCGACCGATTCTCCAAGGTTGCTCATTTTCTGCCTGTCAAGGAGACGATCTCTGCTAGTCAGTTAGCAGACTTATATGTTTCCAGAATTGTTTCCCTCAACGGTATTCCGTTGGAGATCAGTTCCGACCGAGGCAGCATTTTCACCTCGAAGTTCTGGGATAGTTTCCAAGAAGCTATGGGCACTCATCTGAATTTCAGCACCGCTTATCACCCCCAGTCGCAAGGACAAGTCGAACGAGTCAACCAAGTGCTCGAAGATATGCTTCGAGCTTGTGTCATCTCATTCGGTAAGTAATGGGAGGAATCTCTTCCATTTGCTGAATTCTCGTACAACAATAGCTATTAAGCTAGTCTGAAGATGGCACCCTTTGAAGTTCTCTATGGACGTAAGTGTCGAACCCCTCTAAATTGGTCAGAAACTGGAGAAAGAGCTCTCATTGGTCCGGACATTATTCAGCAGGCTGAAGATCAGGTTCGCGTTATTCGTGAACACCTGAAAGCTGCTCAGTCCCGCCAGAAAAGCAACTATGATCGCAAGCACAAAGAAATGGTCTATCAACCTGGCGAATATGCTTACCTCCGTGTCACCCCAATGCGAGGCACTCACCGCTTCGGAATAAAAGGCAAGTTAGCTCCTCGCTACATTGGCCCGTTCCGTATTCTTTCCAGAAGTGGACCAATGGCATACCGTTTGGAATTGCCGCCGAACCTCTCTCAAGTCCACGATGTATTCCACGTGTCGCAACTCCGACGCTGCTTCAAAGACCCTATTCGTGAAGTGGAACATGATATGATCGAGCTGCAGCAAGACTTGACTTATCAAGAACATCCAAGCCGCATTCTCGATCAGTCTGAACGCAAGACCCGCAACAAGACAACCAAGTTCCTCAAAGTTCAGTGGTCGAATCATTCTGAAGATGAAGCCACTTGGGAACGCGAAGATCGTCTTCGTGAGGAATACCCCGATCTTTTCCCCTCTACCTCTTAGATTCTCGGGACGAGAATTCTTGTAGTGGGGGAGATTTGTAACACTCGCACTGTCAGTGAACAGTAATCACTGTTACTGTTCATCTGTACTGTTCAAAAACTTTTGTTGATCAACTAGTTCAGTTCAAATTCAATTTTCCTTTGATATTGTTGCAAGCAAAGTGAACCATGGGCATTGATCATCATGGATGAAAACAAAGTCCAAGCCTTTTGAATTAAAATTCAAACAAACCCTAAGATGCCTTTTAGTGATTATTAAAAATAAGTGATGAATAAAACATTGTCCAATAATTGTGGAACCACTTTTGTAAAATCACAAATAATCAGTGGACCATGCCAATATGGTTTTGGGTATTTATTATGCCCCTGAAAATTTTCAAACAATTCTAAACAGTAGCCAAAAACCCCCAAATAACCATTTAATATTTAAATCAAATATTAAATGACTTTTAATATTGCCCAAACCTCTTGGGGAATTAACCTAGGGTGGTTGCTAAATTATGGTACACTTACACCATTTTACAAAAATGCCTAGATGAATAAAATTATTACAAAAAGAAATAAACAGAAAAGAATAAAAACAAAAACAGAAAAATGGGAAAACCTAATCTAACGCTGGGGGGCGAAGCCCACCCCCCCTTCCCCCTTGGGCCAGCCCACCCCGGCCCACTCCCCCTCCCCGTCTTCTTCAACCTCCGTACAGGCGTGGCGCCCATCGCGCGGTCGGCCGCAGCCTCGTCGCCGTGGCGGCCATCCAGGCCACCTCCGGCGGGGATAAGAGCCCCGGGATGCCCTCCCCCAAACCCTAACCCTAGCCCGTCCCCATTCCCCTCGCGCTCGCCCCCGGGTCGTCTTCTAGCTCCCCCCCGAGCCACCCGTGCTCTGCCGTGGCCACGCCGTCGGCGCCGACGCGGCCACCGACGCCCTCACGCCGAGACGAGCTGTCCCAGCGACTCATCGTCGTCGATTTCCTCACCTCGCGCGCGCAATCGGCCGGAGCCGCCCCGTGGACACCGCTACGTCGCCGATTCCCCCTCTGCGCTGCCGTGGAGCTCCTCCAAATTCGAGCCGGCCCGTGCCTTCGCCAAGCACACTGCCACCTCGAATCGCTCGCGGTGAGCTTACGCTCCGAACCCCCCTGTCCTCGTCGAGTTTAGCCCGCCCCCTCGCCGTTCCCGTCGAGCAATGGACCAGCCGCCGCGGGAGGTCTTCGGCGTCGTCGATGGAGGCCGTCCCAGCCCGCGCCAACTGCACGGCACGACGCGCGGCGGACTCCTCTTTCGAACGAGCCAGGGCGCGCCCCATTTGGTGCCCTGTGGCGACCAGGAGCCCCCTCGCCGGCGTTGGTCTCGCCGGTGTGCTCGCATGTGAGGCTGACCTGCGGGTCCCGCCTGTCAGTGGTGTCATTAGTGTTAATGACCCACTGACCAGTGGCCCCCACCCCTCTGTTAATTATTTAGTGATTAAACCAAATAAAACTGTTAGGAATAACCCTTCAAGTCTATGACATGTGGGCCCTAGGCCATTTGTTTAAATTAATAAAACTGTTAGTTGTCTCTCACTGACCACTGGGTCCCACCTGTAGGTAATTATGTTAAAAGAAATAAAATGCTATTAGTCTATGACATGTGGGACCCCACTGTAATTAGGTTTAATTAAAATGTTTAATTAGCATGTGAGGCTGACCAGTGGGTCCCACTGGTCAGGTTTGACCAGTCAACCCTCTGTGGATAATGTTGGAATTTATTAATAAAATAAATCCAAAAAATTGATTTAAATTGATTATAACTTTAAAATTCAATATCTTTTAAACCGTAATTCAGATTCAAAAACTTTATACATGAAAATTGATCAGAAAACTATATCGAATACGGATACGCTATTTGTATACCAACCCCACCCCCCTAACACACGGATCCTCGACTTTACCCCTCCGGGCTGTCTGTCGATAATTCCCGGTGCCGGTAAAAACCTGCCGGATGAATTTATTTCGAACACGAAAGTTGTCCGGAATGGTTCGACTAACACGGATACACCCCCCTTATTTTTGTCGGATGTCCACGACACCTCCGGCTTGATCCTTCCCCCCTCCGGACACCCTGTCCGGTAATCACCCGGAGCCGGTAGTTCATCCCCGGATGGATTCCCGCTCCGAGCAACGTGCATTGCACTGCGTTAGAACACCGTTAACATTTCATCTTTCATGTCTTGCCTATATTTGTATATTATTGTTGTGTATTTACTGTTTCCTCCCCCCTTAATCTCCGGTAGACCCCGCTGCTACCGCCGACTACACTGCTGCCGGGTACGACTACTTCGTCGATGACCCTGCCCCTACCGTCGAGCTTGCAGGCAAGCAGAGCCATTCTCTTCCCCAGATATCGCCTATCTTTCCGTACTTTCTTGCACTAGGCATTGTTACTGCTGCTGCTACGTTATACTCCTATTCAATTGCATAGCCTGATTTTGTCGCCCCTTGATGTACGTTTTCCTTAATCCTATGCTGCCTATTATTACTTACGCATTATTCAGCAGTGAGCCCTGCGCATTGTTAGCTAGGACTAGATAGCGGGACATGATCACTCAGGGGAGTGAACACGGATACAATATATACAACTGCACAGGTACGGTACAATGCAGACACCGCCAAAGGCCCCTATCTGGGTTATGCCTAGTCACCTCAAGTGTGAGCTATCAAGGAGTAATCCTTGTACTCCACTCGAGGCTGACTTTGTCTTGCCGCCATAGGGTCCTGAACAGCGGTTGTCCTTAAGGTAAGAAGTCGGGCGACCCAACGGTGCCCGCGAGAGGTATATCGTCGGGAACGACAGGGAGGGTACGACCGACGTTACTGGCGTGCTTGGCCCCTGCTCGTATCTCGCGAGAGTTACCAAACCACGAAAGTCGAGCTCCACCAAGAGCACACGCGAGACAAGGTAAGGAGACGGTTCACCTTGTTGGTAACCGCAGTGACTTGGTGGGACGACAGGGCAGGCACCGATGTACTGGTGGTCCTGACTGCTGTCGTTGACCGCGGGTCGGTTAAGTCGAGGCAACGATAACGGTTGTCACGCAGGTTAATTAAAATGCTAAATGGTTTGACGGATGACTTGAGAGGTCGTTGGTCTGTACGCACTACCTACACGTGGGATTACGGTGTGGGCCCTCCGCGTCGTAGTTCGTCCGAAAGCTCTTCAGACGTCAGCAGTACTGCGGCCTGATCGCCGGGAAGTGGTCTTGTCTTTTGCTGCAGCAGGTGTGTTTGGATTTGCTTTTGCTTCACCGGCCAGACTCGCACCGTGCAGGAGCGTGCAAGGGTGAGGGACCTAGACCCCTTAGCGCATAGGATATAGTCCGGCGGATGGCCTCTCTGTTGAGCCTAGGATGGGCTGCGTCGTGTCGGATAGCCTCGGTGGGGCGTTCCCTAACAAGGTTCACGCCACCCTGGAGATCCGAGCGTGCAGGCTCAACAGTAGTGCACCCCTGCAGGGAGTTTAATCTATTCGAATAGCCGTGTCCACGGTAACAGGACGCTTTATGCTGAAGCTGGATCTTACCACTAGAAACTATTATTATTAAACTGTATGGTTCCGGGTTTTCTTCCTCGCGGGGATGTCGAGGAGGTGAACTCGGAGGCATTGTTATTATTAATCATTACAACTTATATTATACATTGTTGCAGCAATTTCTGCTTCATTGTTACTTTATTGCTTTATATGAACTGTTGGCTGTTTCTCTTCTCATGCTGCAAGACATCGTCGGAAGTTGCTAGTCTTCGATAGGCCTAGCTTCTTACCCTTATTCTGATTTCTATCTTGCAGTCCACTATATACAGCCTCTTCTTTCCGTTGATACAATGCATAATGCTTAGTAGCGGACGTAAGACTCGCGGGTATACTAGATACTCACCTGCTTTATTTCCTTTACTGTTTTGCCTGATCGGCCGCTGCAGTCGACGTTGGAGCCCAGGAGCAGGAGTACCCCGGAGGAGGATACTACTACGTCGAGACCCCCGCTGACCAGGACCAGGAGTAGTTTCGGAGGCTCCCAGGCAGGAGGCCTTGCCTTTTCGATCTGTATCTCTGATGTTATTTGTGCTAGCCTTCTTAAGGCAAAACTTGACTAACTATGTCTGTACTCAGATATTATGGTTTGTATGACTTATGTATTCGGGTCCGAGTGACCCCCTTTTAATGTAACATATTGGTTTATCCTTTTGTGTTTAGTGTTGTGCTGTGATATTCTCACCGTGGCACCCTAATCTCAGCCGTGTACCCTGCGTGTATGATTACTGTACACGGATTGATTTTGGGGGCGTCACACCAAGGTATGTTATTCGGCACTCCTTTCCTTTACGGTATTATGGCTAGCTAGATCTTGGGTTATGGGAAAATCTAGTTAGGAAAATTTTGTGTTTTTGGCTGCGAATCCCAACAGTAGAGTTATTCAGAGTCTTTTTGTAAAGAGACTTTGATTTTATTATGGTTCTTCTCCTATACTTAGGAGGCTTGCAAGATGGGTTCTTCCTTTGTGAAATTGCAAGAGGAGAATGCAGCCGCGAAGAAGGCGTATGATGTGTTGCTTGAAGAGAACAACAAGCTGAAGAAGCAACATGCTGAGGACAATGGTGAGTAATCCCAGTTTAGATTTTGTAAAAGTTCTTGTATTGGTATCCTTCTTCTTTTTGTTGTTTTGCGTCATATATCCTATCTTTCCTTCTGGTGTGCTGACGCAGAGGCGGCCAAGAAAGCCTTTGATGCGAAGGTGAAGGAGAATGATGATTTTGTGGCCAAAATGAAGAAGGAGATAGATCAGGCCGAGAAGCGCGCCAAGGAGAAAAAGGTTTTGGAGAAGTCTTTGCATTACTATAAGGAAGCTATGAAGGAGAATGACGCCAGTATTGCCAAGCTTGAATCTGATCTGGCGAAGCTGTTCGAGCTGCGCACCAATGAGGATGAAGATCACAAGGCCGAGCTGGAAACAACTCGGAAATCTGTGGAAGCAACCGAAGAGTATTGTGTTGGGCGATTTGTTGTGTTCAACGAGACCCTTTCTGGTGAGTCATGACACAGTTTTGTCGATCATGTTGATTATCTTGTCCATTCGACGTTTTAACTTGTTTCTTTGCAGCATACGGCACCGATCCAGATGCTTAGCAAGCTCGGATGGCAGAATTTGCCGAGTTGATGAAAAAAGACAATTATACACCAGTGACGACAGAGTTCGCTTTAGCCCGGGGCCTACTGACCATGAGATGTGCCAAGGCTAAGAGGTTTGCCGAGGAGGTCATGGGCGTTACATTGGCGCTGAAGAGCAACCTATCTCCTGGTCTCCTGGTGAGGGAAGTCGGGTGAAGCTTGATACAGTGGTTACCACCCTCCAAGTAGCTCCTCAGCAATTTGCATGCTGGAAGCGGTCCGCTGCGCGGAGTGGTGCGAACTACGCGCTGGCTTTGACCAAGGCCCATTTTACTGGGAGGATTCATAACCTTGAAAGGGTTGGTGGCGGTGATCCTGAACAAGGACAAAGCTGTACCACATTTCTTCCTCGGTATGCCGAGACTGCCAGTCGGATTGCTCTGATGCCTGATCTCGACTTCTTTGTGGAGTCGACTGGTGTCATGAGTGAGTCGGACGAGGCCGGAGTTGACTGAGCGAGCTTAGTTTGGGTGGAGCGACAAAAAACTCTTTAAGATTTTCCTCGGTATTCCAAGTGGTCATGTAATGAATTTTGTCATTGATGTTGTGCCCTGGGCACTAGACATGCTTTTGCTTTAGCTTATCCATTTGTATGTTCGAAGTAGCTACCTTGTTGTGCATTAAGTGTTTCTAAGCTCTTGTCCGAGCTGTACATAATTCGGGAAAGACTTGATTTTTAAACTTTAAGCAGCCCCCAAGTTACTGGTGACTTGGAGGGTACTTAGAAATTCTAAGCTCTCGTCTGAGCTGCGCACAGCTCGGATAAAAATTTGATTTTTAAACTTTAAGCAGACCCCCAGTTACTGGTGACTTGGAGGTTACTTAGAAAATTTTCTAAGCTCTCGTCCGAGCTGCGCACAGCTCAGATAAAAACTTGATTTTTTAACTTTAAGAAGCCCTCAAGTTACTGGTGACTTGAAGTGTACTTAGAAAAAAATTCTAAGCTCTCGTCCGACCTGCGCACAGCTCGGATAAAAACTTGATTTTAAACTTTAAGCAGCCCCCAAGTTACTGGTGACTTGAAGGGTACTTAGAAATTTTTCTAAGCTCTCGTCCGAGCTGCGCACAGCTCGGATAAAAACTTGATTTTTAAACTTTAAGAAGCCCCCAAGTTACTGGTGACTTGAAGGGTACTTAGAAAAAAAATCTAAGCTCTCGTCCGAGCTGCGCACAGCTCGGATAAAAACTTGATTTTAAAACTTTAAGCAGCCCCCAAGTTACTGGTGACTTGAAGGGTACTTAGAAATTTTTCTAAGCTCTCGTCCGAGCTGCGCACAACTCGGATAAAAACTTGATTTTTAGACTTTAAGCAGCCCCCAAATTACTGGTGACATGAAGGGTACTTAGAAATTTTTCTAAGCTCTCTTCCGAGCTGCGCACAGCTCGGATAAAAACTTGATTTACTTGAAGGGTACTTAGAAATTTTTCTAAGCTCTCGTCCGACCTACGCACAGCTCGGATAAAAACTTGATTTTTAGACTTTAGGAAGCCCCCAAGTTACTGGTGACTTGAAGGGTACTTAAAAAAATCTAAGCTCTCGTCCGAGCTGCGCATAACTCGGATATAAACTTGATTTTTTAACTTTAAGCAGCCCCCAAGTTACTGGTGACTTGAAGGGTACTTAGAAATTTTTCTAAGCTCTCGTCGGAGCTGTGCACAGCTGGAATAAAAACTTGATTTTTAATAACAGGTAAAAATATCGAGATTGAGTAAGATACTTTGTCATGCGATCAGTATATTTTTGACTGTTGGGGAATGCAAGTGTTCCAAATAAATTCCAGATGGAATCTGACTCCGAGTAGAGCCCAACTTGGCCAGATCGTCTGTTGCTTGATTCTGAATCCTTGGAATATGATGGAGCTCTAGCCCATCAAATTTTTTCTCCAATTTTCTCACCTCTATACAGTAAGTTGTCATGGCTGGGCTCTGAATGTCCCATTCATTCATTACTTGATTTATCACCAAGTCCAAGTCTCTGAATACCATCAACCTCCTGATTCCGAGTGAAATAGCCATTCTCAAACCATACAGAAAGGCTTCATTCTCGGCCTCGTTATTTGTTGCTGGGAAGTGTATTTGGAGGACATATCTAATCTCATCTTTCCTTGGTGAAACTAGCACCACACCTGCTCCTGCTCCGTTCAACATCTTGGATCTATAAAAAAATATTGTCCAATGTTCTGGGATTTGTTGTGGGGGGTTTTGGACTACAATCCACTCGGCCAAGAAATCCACCAGTGCTTGCGACTTGATTTCTTTTTTGGATTGATAATGGATGTCATAAGGTAGAAAATCCAAACTCCATTTTGCAATTCTTCATGTTGCATATCTATTATTCATGATTTCTACGAGAGGAGCTTCTGATACTACTGTGATGGAATGGTGTTGAAAGTAGTGTGCAAGCTTCTATGATGCCAAGTAGATTCCCATTGCCAGCTTCTGGTAGTGAGGATATCTCTGCTTGGATGGTGTGAGGACCTCGGAGATGAAGTACACAGGTCTTTGTACCTTCTGTGCCTTCCCTTCTTCTTCTCTTTCCGCCACTATAGCTACACTGATGATAACCCACAAGTTTAGGGGATCGCAACAATCTTCGCGGTAGGTATAACCCTAATTTATTGATTCGACACAAGGGGAGCGAAAGAATACTTATAAGCCTTAGCAGTTGAGTTGTCAATTCAACCACACCTGAAAAAGCACTAGACAATATATTTAGTAGCAACGGTGTGTTGACGGGTGTAGTCTTAGAGACTTCCCCAATCACCAACACCACAAAGTAGTAACAAAGTATTAGCAGCAGTGATGAGAGAAATAGTAACAACGAAGGCAATAAAGATGAAAGATGGACCGGGTTTCAAGGTTTCACTAGTGGTAACTGTCCAAGAAAAAAGACATGTGTTGGATGAACGAATTACAGTTGGGCAATTGACAAAATTGCACAAACTCTAGCCAAACAAACTAGAGCAATCCTAGTCTAAGAACCAAATGTAGGCATGTGTTCCGTATTTAGTTGTACGTGCTTGCAATAAGAACTTGCACAAAATCTATTGTCCTACAGTGCCGCTACGAACGAGGCCAAAGGGAACTTACGGAGATTAAGGTTCTCCTGTCAAAGAGCACCGGAACAAAGCATTAGCACTCTATGAACACATGTGATCCTCAAATTATAGCCCGTCCCCTTTGATGTCCCAAGTTGTCACCATTGGGATCGCCGGTTCCGGACTATAGTAGGTGCATACAACCGTAGATAATATCTAGAACAACAATTATAATCATGCAACCATAACGTGCTTTGATCTGAAATCATGCTACCCGTGCACTAGTAACAAGCATTAAGAACAACAAAATTGCAGCAACAATAATTCATAAACCTCTTAGGACTGAACAAGGTAACAATTCATCGGATCCCAACAAACACAACACCAAGTACATCATATTGATCTCAATCATGTGGGGCAGCTCATGAGAACTTTGTATTTGAAGATCAAAGGGGAGAATATACCAACAAGCTACTGCCAAGAACCCGTAGTCCAAGGAGGAACTACTCACGATCCATCATGGGGTGAAGAAGAGTTGATGAAGATGGCCCCGGGGGCCAAGGACCTCTTCGGCAGGGTGCCGGAGCAGGATCCTGGTGACCCCCGAAGCTAGGTTTCGATGGCGGCGGAGATCGGGAGCGCTTCTGGAGAAAATGGTTGGATATCTCGGGTTTTTGCGTCACGGGAGATTTTATAGGCAAAGGGGGAATCCGAGGCGGTGCCCAGGTCGCCCAGGCGGCCACCCCACGCGGGTGGGCCCTGGCCCCGCCGGGAGGGCGCCTGGGGGCCTGGGGCCACCTCCTGGCTCCGTCCTCCGGCTAGAGGACTCGTCCGATGTAGATATTTTTTGGTAATTTTTTGGGAATTTTCTGAGCAACTTCATTTTTTGACTTTCTTCTCATTGCAAAGACAAAACAAACATAAACTGGCACTGGGCTCTATATTAGTAGGTTAGTCCAATCAATGATTCAAAAGCATGGAAAAAAGATGTAGCAATGACACAAAAAGGGCATGGAACGAGCAAAAATTATAGATACGTTTGAGACGTATTAACTGACAACTCGGCTTGTAGCTGCAATATACAATAAGAGTGGTTCTTTTTCTTTAGGTGCCGCAAGGACTAGCCGAGTTGAAAATTGCTTCTTGAGTTCTTCGAAGGCCACTTGAGCTTCTTTAGTCCAAACGAAATTCGGCGATTTTTTCATCAGCTGGTAGAGAGGCAGGGCTTTCTCTCCGAGTCTGGAAATGAATTGGCTGAGTGCTGCAAGGCAGCCTGTTAATTTCTGGACATCTCGGAGCTGCTGAGGTGGCTTCATACTCTGGATTGTTGCAATCTTTTCCGGGTTAGCTTCTATCCCATGCTCGGAGACCATGAATCCGAGTAACTTCCCTGCTGGTACACCGAAGACACATTTCTCAGGGTTTAGCTTGATATTGTAGGCTCGGAGACTCTGAAAAGTTTCAACCAAGTCGGCCAACAAGTCGCTTCCCTTAGCCGGCTTTAGCACAATATCATCCACATAGACCTCAACGTTTCTACCAATTTGCCAGATCAAGCAGTTCTGCATCATACGTTGATATGTGGCTCCTGCATTTTTGAGCCCAAATGGCATCGTGGTGTAGCAGAAACATCCAAATGGAGTTATAAATGCTTTTTTAAGTTCATCTCGTTCATATAAATGGATTTGATGATAATCCGAGTATGCATCGAGGAAGCATAATCTCTCGCAACCCGATGTGGAGTCCACAATCTGGTCAATGCGAGGAAGGGGAAAATGGTATTTTGGACAAAGTTTTTTTATGTGACGGAAATCAACACAAGTTCTCCAAGTTTTATTTTTCTTCAGAACCATTACAGGATTTGCTAACCACTCGGAGGGGAAAATTTCCCTAATGAATCCGGCTGCCAGCAGTCTTGCTACTTCTTGTCCGATAGCTTTTCTCTTCTCGGAAGAAAAACGCCTAAGGGACTCTTTAACCGGTCTTGCTTTCGGGTCAACGTGAACTTGTGCTCAGCCAACCCCCTTGGGATTCCAGGCATATCAGCAGGCTTCCATGCGAAGATATCCCAATTCTCACGGAGGAAGTTGCTGAGCTCGAGTTCCTATGTGGGATCCAAGTCGGTTGCGATATTGGTGTACTTGTCCTCATCGGTAGGATGTATCTGCACCCTCTTTGTTTCTCCTGCCGACTCAAATGAAGATGTCTTCTTTGGTTGCAGCAACTCGGACGCGTCAGCCACTTTCTTGTACTCGGCCAGTTTGACCTCAGCCATTTGCTGGTCAACTATAACCGATCCTTTCTGCAACAATTCCTCGGCCTGCTTGTAATCTCCCGAGACAGTGATCACGCCATGTGGGCCAGTCATTTTCAACTTCAAATAGATGTAGCATGGTATGGCCATGAACTTTGCGTAGGTTGTCCTTCCGAGTAGAGCATGGTATGGACTCGGAAAATCTACTACCTCAAAGGTGATCTTTTCTTTCCGGAAATTACTCGGAGTGCCGAAAACCACATTGAGGGAGATCATACCGAGTGAGTGTACCTTTATTCCCGGGATGATCCCATGAAATTCCAGATAGCTTTTACGAAGCTTGGACATTGGAATGTTCATACTTTTCAGAGTGCTGGCATAGAGAATGTTTATATCGCTTCCTCCATCCATCAGGATATTTTTGAGTCTAAAGTTTCCATTCCCCGTTTCTACCAGAGGATCGACAATCAGAGCGTGCCTTCCTGCGTGAGGGATATGGGGAAGGTGATCCGACTGGTCAAAGGTGATCGGAGTGTCATCCCACTTCATATAACTCGGAGTTGATGGAGCTGCCGAGTTAACCTCTCTGAACCGTATCTTTTCAACTCTCTTCGACTCCCGACCTGCGAAGATGACTAGCACTCTGTCTTCTCTTGGGAAATCTTCATTGTCCATATCTGGGCTTGATGCCTTCTTCTTGCCGGTGTCTTTGTCCTGCCGAGGTCCTGTCTTTGCATTCTGAGCTGCTCTCCTGATCAGACGGCACTGCCGAGCTGTATGCTTTGGGAGAATCAACTTTCCTTCAGCATCTCGAGTTGTATGAAGAGGACAGGGCTGATCTAAGACCTCGTCGTCATTTGATGGCTTCTTTTGACGTGGCTTCCACTCCTTTCGCGCCTGACCTTTGCCATGAATCCCTGAGGCATTTGCTGCTGCAACCAACTCTGCATCTGTTGGGGCGTCTTCTGCTTTTCGCTTGTTGTTGCCTCCAGTCTTCTGCTTAGGGTTAGGTGCCGAGCTGTTGCCTCCTCGGTGCTGCTGGGTCTTCTGGCGAATCTCCTCTTCACCATTGGCGTACTTATTTGCTATCTCCATTAATCTTCCGAGTGAGGTAACATGGGGTGATCTTGCCAGCTTGAGACTCAGTTCTCTGTACTTAACCCCCTGCTTGAAAGCATGGATAGCTTGGAACTTTGAGACCCCTTCTACCGAGTTGTGAAGCGTGATCCATCTCTGGATATAATCCCGAGTGGATTCGGTATCTCCTTGCACACACAGTTGCAACTCGGTCAGCCCTCCAGGCCTCTTGTAAGTCCCTTCGAAGTTCTTGACAAAAACTCTCTCGAGGTCTTCCCAAATCCAGATACTGCTGGGGGGAGTTGGTTCAACCATGTCCGAGTTGAGCCCTCCAACATCAAAGGTAGATGCATCATAGATATCTCCTCTCCTCCCCCTCCAATTTGCACGGCCATTCTATAATCATCCAACCATGTCTGGGGTTTGGCATCACCCCGGTACTTGTCCACTCCTTGAGCTATCCGGAAGTGAGGAGGAATGGGGGTAGACCAGATTCTCTCGCTGAAATAGACTGGCCCTGTAGCCATTGAGGGACGAGCCTGATCTTGCCGATGAGACCTAGCACATTCAACTCAGCTCAGCACCAGATGACTACGGGCATCGTCTTTGACATCAATATATCGGTTGCCTTGATGACTAACTCTGCGTTCATGGAAATCTTCTCTCCGAGGAGCACCTACTTCAGACATGTGAGCCTCTGATGGCTTCTCGCCCCTCGTTGGTTACCCCAAGTGGAAGGTTTGAGATGCACTGCAGCAGCAAGTTTCCCTCGGTGAAGATACCAAGGTTATCGAACCAGTAGGACTCAGGAGATACAAGTAGGTGGCAACGTCGCCAGAAATTGCTTCCTGACTAGGGCGTTGTCATGGACCTGCACACAACAACAAATAACTTTGCTCCCAACGAGTACAGAGGAGTTTTCAATTCCTCCGGCCTTGTCATTTACAAAGGATCAACGCAAGAGATAATAATAGTGGCAACTGAAAGTAAAGACTGAAAGTAAACTAAGGGTGTGAACAATAATGTGAAGATGGACCGGGGTCCCGTGATTTTCACTAGTGATGTCTCTCTCCCAAAAGACGATAAAAGTGCTAGCGAGGTAAACAAATCACAGTTGGGCAATTGACAGGATTATGAAGGCACCGCAATGCTAACTATGCTGCAAAGAAAGGAAGGGCTCAAAATCAATGCGCAATACGCCAAGGTAAGTAGACCGAAATCCACATGAATCTACTACGAATCATCCACCTTGACATATCTATCCAGAACATCTCGCTGGTATTAAGTTGCGAATCCCACCCAAAGTGTAAACTCAAAGCAACAGACAACTGCATTAAAAGAACTTTGCGTAAAGTAAACAATCCTTGCACCCGCAGGTACAAGCACCGTTGTTTTATCCCTGGTGGCAACAACACATCCCCTAGTCTCATGTTTCTGTCACTCAAGTTGGACATCAAGGGGCTGAACCCACAATCGAGCATAACGCTCTCTCTTGGAGTTGCAAATAAAATACTTGGCCAAAGCAAATACTGCAACGAAGAACATGCAAGAATTTTCTCAAGAACAAAATATAAAAGAGAAGAACCAAATATATTACTTATCACAATATGAACATAGTCTCATAATCCATCAGATCCCAACAAACTCAGCATAGAAATAGCAGAAATTACATAGATGCCTCGATCATGTGAGGCAGATCACGAGGACTCGAAAGTGGAAGCACAAAGAGGGGAGAGATAGATCACATAGCTACTGGTCACGAACCCATGGTCCAAGGGAAACTACTCACGGTACATGCGGGAGGCGTCCATGGCTATGGAGGGTCTCCCGGAGGGGGTAGCTTCTCCCGGCAGGGTGCCGGAGCAGCTTCTCCAAGCAGCCCCGATCTTGAAACGGCGGCGGTGGCGGAACAGAGGCGAGATCGCGAAAGAGGAGTCCGTATTATGGGTTTCCACCCCGAGAGGTAAATATAGGCGAAGGGGGGCATCAAGGGGACCCACGAGGCAGTCAGGAGGGTGCCTAGCGCGGCCCAGGGTGGGGCCGCGCCACCTGCCCTCCTGGCTGCCTGGTGGTGGCCCCCCTTCCCTCTCTTGGTGATTCCGAAAGCTTCTGTTGCGCTGATTTTTTATATATTTTTCCTGGAATTTTTGGAGCACTTTTAATGGCCGGAAAACCTGAAATACAAAAACAGCAGAAAACAGAAACTGGCAACTGGGTTCTCTGAGTTAATAGGTTAGTCCAAATAGGTTCGAAAGTGTATGAAAGTTCAAGCAAAACATGGAAAAGTCACACAAAACATGCATGGAACAAGCAGAAATTATAGATACGTTTGGGACGTATAAGCATCCCCAAGCTTAATTCCTGCTCGTCCTCGAGTAGGTAAATGATAACAAGCATAATTTCTGTGGTGACATGCCACACAACCATAAAAGGACTTTTAAGTAAAGCAATCAAAGCATGCAATTCAATTCAAGTCTTAACAAGCAAGACTCTATATTAGCATTGACACAAGCAACAAAAGAACAAAAGGTGCAAGAGCTCTTGCTGTCCGTGACTCGAATGTCTCCAAATGGTGTTTGCGTGCAAGAAAGGGATAGGGAAATATGAGAGAGAAAATAAGGTTGTTGAGAACAACTATCTGCTAAAGTTTCATACTTGGTCTCCTTTGGATTCTTATTCCCCGTGACGCAAAAACCCCGAGACGGGAACCCTTTTTCGCGATCTCTCCTTTGTTCCGCCGCCGCCGCGCTTCCAAGATCGGGAGCACCAGAAGACCTCTTCCCGGCACCCTGCCGGAGGGAGGAACCACCTCCGAGAGCTTCTCCACCACCATGGATGATTCCCAGATGAACCATGAGTAGTCCACCTTGGACCATGGGTCTATGATCAGTAGCTATGTGATTTTCTCCTCCCCTCTTTGTTCTTCATGGATTAGACCTCGTGAGCTGCCCTACATGATCGAGGCACATATGTAATATTTCTATTGTTGCTATGCCGAGTTTGCTCGGATCCGATGGATTATGAGATTATGTTCAGATTGTGTTTGAGTAATATATTTGATTCTCCTCTTTTATATTTATGTTCTTGAGTAATTCTTGCATGTTCTCCGTTGTTGTTTACTGCTTTGGCCAAGTAGTAGGTAGTTACTCCAAGAGGGAGCGTTATGCATGATTGTGGGTTCATGCCCCCCGATGACTAGCTTGGGTGACAAAAACATGAGTCTAGGGGATGTGTTGTTTCCACAAGGGGGAAAACAACGGTGCTTGTACTTGCGGGTGCAAGGATTGTTTACTTTACGCAAAGTTCTTTAATGCAGTTGTATGTTGCTTTCAGTTTACACTTTGGGTGGGAATCACAACTTAATACCAGCGAGATGTTCTAGATAGATATCTCAAGGTGGATGATTAGTAGGTAGATGCAGATGGATTTCGGTCTACTTTTCTTGGCGTACCGCCCATGCTTTTGAGCCTCTTCCTTTCTTTCTAGCATAATTAGCATTGGTTTGTGCACATAATCATGTCAATTGCCCAGCTGTAATTTGTTTACCTCGCATGGTTATTTTATCGTCTTATGGGAGAGAGACATCACCAGTGAACATCATAGGACCCCGGTCCATATTTCCAATACTGTTTACACCCGCTATCAATTTACTGCTTATTTACTTTTCCGTAGCTATCACTATCATTGTTATCCCGTGCGTTTTATCCTTTGTAAACAACAAGGCGGAGGGATTGACAAACTCTCTGTACTCGTTGGGAGCAAAGTTATCTGTTGTGTGTGCAGGTCCAGGTAAAGTAAGCAACCTCGGTTGTGAACGGCGCCATTGTTCACTTTGCCACCTACTTGTCGATGTTGGAGTCCTACTGGTTCGATACTCAACCTTAGCATCTTCGCTAAGGGAAATTTGCTGCTGTCTACATCTCTACCTTCCACTTTGGGTAACCAACGAGGGGCGAGAAGTAAACTGCCGCGACATCAAAGAAATTTCTGGCGCCGTTGTCGGGGACTCCACTCTTCAAGATAGGGGAGTTGCACACTATCTTTTATCTTTGCTTTTTAGTCTTGTTTGTTTACCTTTCAGTTTTTGCTTTAGTGTCCTTTATCAAAAATAAAAAATATAGTTATCTTGCTTGCTGCTACTATGGGTTCCTCTGAGAACACCAAGTTGTGTGACTTTACTAGTCATAACAACAGTGACTTTATCTGCACTCCTATTGCTACACCTACTACTTCAGCACCTTCGTATGAGATTAAACCTACTTTGCTGAACCTTGTTATGAAAGATCAATTCTCTAGTGCTAGAGATGCTGCTGCTTTGCACTTAAATAATTTTATTGAGCTTTGTGATATGCAAAAGTACAAAGAAGTAGATGGTGATATTGTTAAGCTTAAGCTTTTTCCTTTCTCCTTGAGAGATGAAGCTAAAATATGGTTTCAATCCTTGCCTAGGAATAGCATAGATTCTTGGGATAAGTGCAAGGATGCTTTTATTGGGAAGTACTATCCCCCTGCTAAGATTATCCAATTGAGGAGATTTATTATGAATTTTAAACAATTGGATAATGAACACGTTGCCCAATCTTGGGAACGCATGAAATCTCTTGTTAAGAATTGCCCTACGCATGGTTTGACTACTTGGATGGTTATCCAAACTTTTTATGCAGGCTTGAACTTTACCTCGCGGAACTTGCTAGATTCGGCCGTGGGAGTGATGTGCGAGGTAATGATAGTGATTTCTCGCCCTTCGTTGGTAACCCCAAGTGGAAGGCTTGATGTAGCACAGCAGCAAATTTCCCTTAGTAAAGATACCAAGGTTTGTCTCCAGTAGGACTCCGGAGATGATAAGTAGGTGTCAGCGGCGCAACTGACGCGGACCTGCACACAGACACAAATAACTTTGTTCCCAACGAAGTTCAGAGAGGTTGTCAATCTCTCCGGTCTTGTTGTTCACAAAGGATCAAACACAAGGGATAATGATAGCAATTGAAAGTAAAGCAGAAAAGTAAATAAGTGTGGAAACAGTAATGAGGATATGGAGCGGGATACGTGATGTTCACTAGTGATGTCTCTCTCCCAAAAGACGATAAAATAACCATGCGAGGTAAACAAATTACAGCTGGGAAATTGACAGGATTATGAACGCACCGCAATGCTAACTATGCTACAAAAGAAAGGAAGAGGCTCAAAATCATGGGCAGTACGCCAAAATAAGTTGACCGAAATCCAACTGCATCTACTACTAATCATCCACCTTGAGATATCTATCCAGAACATCTCGCTGGTATTAAGTTGCGAGCCCCACCCAAAGTGTAAACCCAAAGGAACAGACAACTGCATTAAAAAGTACTTTGCGTAAAGTAAAAAATCCTTGTAACCGCGGTTACAAGCACCGTTGTTTTCCCCCTTGTGGCAATAGCACATCCCCTAGACTCATGTTTCTGTCACTCAAGCGTGTCATCGGGGGGCATGAACCCACAATCGAGCAAAACGTTCCCTCTTGGAGTCACTACCTACTACTTGGCCAAAGCAATAAACAGTAACGGAGAACATGCAAGAATTACTTAGGAACTAAAATATAAGAGATAAGAACCAAATATATTACTCAATCACAATCTGAACATAATCTCATAATCCATCAGATCCCATCAAACTCAGCATAGCAACAGCAGAAATATTACAATAGTGCCTCGATCATATAGGGCAGCTCACGAGGTCTAAACCATGAAGAACAAATAGGGGAGGAGAACATCACATAGCTACTGATCACGGACCCATGGTCCAAGGAAAACTACTCACGAGACATCCGGGAAGCATCCATGGTGGAGAGGAGACTCCCGGAGGTCGGCCCTCCCTCCGGCAGGGTGCCGGGAAGAGGTCTTCTGGTGCTCCCGATCTCGGAAGCGCGGCGGCGGCGGAACAGAGGAGAGATCGCGAAAAAGGGTTCTGTCTTCGGAGTTTCCCCGTGACGTAGAATAAATAGGCGAAGGGGGGCAGCCAGAGGTGGACCAGGGGCCCCAGGCGCCCCCCTGGCGCGGCCCAGGGGGTGGCCGCGCCGGGTGGCCGCCTGGCCACCCCTGGCTCCCCTCTGGCCCCTCTCGGGCTCTTCGCGAAGCTTCCTGTACGCTGATTTTTCCTATATTTTTCCCGGAATTTTTCTGGCACTTTTTATATGGGGGAATACTGAAATAGAAAAATAGCAGAAAACAGGAACTGGCACTATGGTGCACTGAGTTAATAGGTTAGTCCAAATATGATCAAAAGTGTATGAAAGTGTATCTAGATCATAGCAATATCACACAAAACATGCATGGAGCAAGCAGAAATTATAGATACGTTTTGGACGTATCAGATGGATCACTAATCTTTTGAGGGATCGGATATTAGAGTGCACTCACGTACCATGAGTCGAGGATGCGCAAGGATAACCAAACCCCCATACACTCCTCCTCGGGGTACTTGTCTCTTTGTGAACTTCCTTATTAGATTGAGAGTTACCGATAATAAGTGCATGAGTTCTTCGGACTAATGTAAGTATTGAAAGTTGACACTTCCACCTCCTCATATTTTCTAGCCTCTTCCTTCGACCATGGGTCTGTGATCAGTAGCTATGTGATGTTCTCCTCCCCTCTATGTTCTTCATGGTTTAGACCTCATGAGCTGCCCTACATGATCGAGGAACATATGTAATTTTCTGTTGTTGCTATGCTGAGTTTGCTGGGATCTGATGGATTATGAGACTATGTTCCGAGTGTGATTGAGGGATATATTTGGTTCTTATCTTTTATATTATTTTTCCTAAGTAATTATTGCATGTTATCCGTTGTTGTTTATTGCTTTGGCCAAGTAGTAGGTAGTGACTCCAAGAGGGAATGTTATGCTCCATTGTGGGTTCATGCCCCCTGATGACACGCATGAGTGATAGAAACATGAGTCTAGGGTATGTGCTATTGCCACAAGGGGGAAAACAACGGTACTTGTAACCGCGGTTGCAAGGATTGATTACTTTACGCAAGGTGATTTTTAATGCAGTTGGCTGTTGCTTTGGGTTTACACTTTGGGTGGGGCTTGCAACTTAATACCAGCGACATGTTCTGGATAGATATCTCAAGGTGGAGGATTAGTAGTAGATGCAGTTGGATTTCGGTCTACTTATTTTGGCGTACCACCCATGCTTTTGATCCTCTTCCTTTCTTTGTAGCATAGTTAGCATTGCGGTGCGTTTTTAATCCTGTCAATTGCCCAGCTGTAATTTGTTTACCTCGCATAGCAATTTTATCGTCTTTTGGGAGAGAGACATCACTAGTGAACATCACGGGACCCCGGTCCATATTCTCATCACTGTTTACACGCTCTTTTATTTTCCTTCTTTTACTTTCTAGTTGCTATCACTGTTATCATTTTTATCTGTTGCGTTGATCCTTTGTGAACAACAAGGTCGGAGAGATTGACAACCTCTCTGTACTCGTTGGAAAGCAAAGTTATTTGTGTTGTGTGAAAGTCCACGTCAACTGCGCCGTTGACACCTACTTATCATCTCCGGAGTCTTACTGGAGACAAAGCTTGGTATCTTCACCGAGGGAAATTTCCCGCTATCCTACATCTCAACTTCCACTTGGGGTAAACAACGAGGAGAGAGTATCACCAGCTTACTTTGTGTCGGAGAGAAACACACTCCACTCCAATCTAGAACACATCATAGAATTTTTTATGCCTATCTTTCTCTATTGTGTGTTTTTATCTTTTCGTAGTTGTTGCCATGTTTAGTTTTACTTTTAGTGTTTTTCTTTAGCAAGAGCCTTCGCTTTTGTTTAGTTTGTTGCTAGAAGTCTCTTTAGTTTTCATGTTTATCTTGTTAAGAGAGTTTGTTGTTGCACTGAGTTGTGTCTTGTCTTGAAGTAGGTAAATGAGGTTCCTATTCAATTGTAGTAGTAACTTGCAATATTTTTGAGGTATTGTTGTGAGTAATGTTTGAACTTATGGTGTCAAGAGCTCTAGCCTATTAGTGATAGGTGTCGTATTTTGGGCAATCCGTGTTTATTTTCAAAACTTGCAAAAACTATTTGAGAACTCTAGCTACTAGATGGATCACTAATCTTTTGAGGGATCGGATATTAGAGTACACTCACGTACCATGCGTCGAGGATGCGCAAGGATAACCAAACCCCCATACACTCCTAATCGGGGTACTTGTCTCTTTGTGAACCTCCTTATTAGATTGAGAGTTACCGATAATAAGGGCATGAGTTCTTCGGACTAATGTAAGTATTGAAAGTTGACACTTCCACATTCCCATATTTGCTAGCCTCTTCAGTACCGTGCATTGCCCTCTTCTCACTCCGAGATTTGGTGTCCACCTTCGCCAGTGCATCCAAACCCTTGGCATGATACGCTCTGTCATCATAAACCTCCTTATATCTTTCCTCAAAACATACACCATACCTACCTATCAAGGCATTTCCATAGCCTTTCCAAGATGTATTGCCATGCAACATCCACCTCTTCATGACTTGATCTTCATGTCATACATGTTCCTGCAACACTGGCAGAGGCATACATTTGCATACATCATGATAGCTACATCTTCTTTATGTTGAGTACCTTGTAAAGTGTGAAAGATCTTCTATACCTTCTTGTAAAATAGAGTGTTGCCCTTAAGTGAGGAAAGGATCCCAAAGTGGACAAAATTAAAAGATCCCAAAGAGGACAAATGAGAGTTAAATAGAAAGAGCCATTGAGGCCACCAAAAAAAAAAAAAAAAAGAGAAAAGGAAATAAAAAGAGAGAAAGGGGAAACACTACTATTCCTTTTGAAAGATCCACACTCGTACTCCCTCTTATCCTTGTACTCCATAGAGATGATCATATATGCATATAGCTATGTGGGGACCTTCACACTATAGAACTTGGCTCACATATTCCAAGATGAGCTTCCTCAAATGAGCTCTAGGTCTTCATGAGCGAGCAAGTTGGATGCACCCCCACTAGTTCCATTAGAGAGCTTTTCTTAGCTCATTAGTGCATCCGTTGCATGGCAATCCCTTCTCCTCACATCATATCTATAGTTTGGCCTTCTTGCCTACGATTGTCCTCATTGATGTGAGCCTTTCTCACCCTTTTTGTCTTCCTCCTCCACCATATTTCTCTCTTTGCCATCCTAAGTGTCAACTCTCATGCTTACGCTCATCCATTGCATGAGTGCTCAAAATATCGAAAAGGAGTGGATCAAACTGACTTGTACCTGGCTAGTGGTCTGGGGACGAGTAAAGATAAGATTCCAAAGAAGACCAAGTGTGAAACTTTACTAGATTGAGTTCTCAACAAATATACTCCCTCCGTTCCTTGATGTAAGGTGTATAGTTTTCTTAAAAAAGTCAAACTTTTATAACTTTGACCAAATGTATAGTTAAAAATATCAACATCTATGATATTTAAGAAATATAATATAAAAATACATTTCAAGATGAGTTTGATGATACCCTTTTTGTATAATTAATATAAATATATTTATCTATAAATTTGGTCAAAGTTGAATAAGTTTGACTTTTTAAAAGAAACTATACACCTTATAATTAGGAATGGAGGGAGTATTTTTCTCTCGTATTCCCATATCCCTCTTCTTGCACGCAAACACCATCTGGAGACATTCGAGTAACGGACATCAAGAGATCTTGCACCATAATGTTCTTTTGTTTCTTGTTTCAATACCAATATAGACTCCTGCCCGTTATGACTTGAATTGAATTACATACCTTGATTGCTTTACTTTCAAAGTTTTTATATGGTTGTTATCATGTCACCATAGAATTTATGCTTGTTATCATTTACCTACTCGAGGACGGGCAGGAATTAACCTTGGGAATGTTGATACGTCCCAAACGTATCTATAATTTCTGCTTGCTCCATGCATGTTTTGTGTGATATTGCTATGATCTAGATACACTTTCATACATTTTTTATCGTATTTGGACTAACTTATTAACTCAGTGCACCACAATGTCAGTTCCTATTTTCTTCTATTTTTCTATTTCAGTTTCCCCCCATATTAAAAGTGCTCCAAAAAATCGGGAAAATCAGATAAAAACTCAGCGCAACAGAAGCTTCCGGAGTCCCGAAGGAGGGCCAGAGAGGACCCACCAAGGCCCCAGGCGGCCAGCTGGCACAACCTAGGGCTTGGTCGTGCCAGGGGGGCGCCTGGACCCCTGGCTGCCCCCCTTCGCCTATATATTCTAAGTGACGCGAGACCTCCAAAGACAGAACCCCTTTTCTCGGTCTCGCCTCTGTTCCTCCGCCGCCGCGCTTCCAAGATAGGGAGCGCCAGAATACCTCTTCCCGGCACCCTGCCGAATTGATCTCCGAGAGCCTCCCCTCCACCATGGACGCTTCCCGGATGATCCGTGAGTAGTCTACCTTGGGACCTTGGGTCCGTGATCAGTAGCTATGTGATGTTCTCCTCCCCTCTTTGTTCGTCATGGTTTAGACCTCGTGAGCTTCCCTACATGATCGAGGCGCATATGTAATTTTATGTTGTTGCTATGCTGAGTTTGCTGGGATCTGATGGATTATAAGACTATGTTCAGTTTTTGATTGAGTTATATATTTCATTCTTATCTTTTATATTTTTGTTCCTAAGTAATTCTTGCATGTTCTTCGTTGTTGTTTATTGCTTTGGCCAAGTAGTAGGTAGCGACTCCAAGAGGGAACATTATGCTCGATTGTGGGTTCATGCCCCCTGATGACACGATTGAGTGACAGAAACATGAGTCTAGGGGATTTGTTGTTGCCACAAGGGGGAAAACAACGGTGCTTGTAACCGCGGTTGCAAGGATTGTTTACTTTACGCAAAATGCTTTTAAATGCAGTTGTATGTTGCTTTGGGTTTACACTTTGGGTGGGGATCGCAACTTAATACCAGCGAGATGTTGCGGATAGATATCTCAAGGTGGATCATTAGTAGTAGATGCAGTTGGATTTTGGTCTACTTATTTTGGCGTACCGCCCATGCTTTTGAGCCTCGTCCTTTCTTTGTAGCATAGTTAGCATTGCGGTGCATTTTTAATCATGTAAATTAACCAGATGTGATTTGTTTACCTCACATAGAAGTTTTATCGTCTTTTAGGAGAGAGACATCACTAGTGAACATCACGGGACCCCGGTCCATATTCTCATCACTGTTTACACGCTCTTTTAGTTTCCTGCTTTTACTTTCTAGCTGCTATCACCATTATCCTTTATCTGTTGCTTTGATCCTTTGTGAATAGCAAGGCCGGAGATATTGACAACCGCTCTGTACTCGTTGGGAAGCAAATTTATTTGTGTCGTGTGAAGGTCCAGCCGAAGCAAGTGATTCGGCGCCTCACTTTCCAAACCACCTACTTATCACTATCGGAGTCCTACGAGAGACAATCTTAAAACCTCGGTATCTTCACCGAGGGAAATTTGCCGCTACACTACATCTAACCTTCCACTTGGGGTAACCAACGAGGATAGAGTATCACCTGTGCATATCGGGCAGTTAATGCATGCTGGTAATGTCAAGAGTCCGTGAAGAGAGATCTGAACTTGACTTGGGAAGGGTCCGTGAAGAGAGATCTGAAGGATTGGGCTATCAACAAAGATCTTGCTCTAGACAGGGTGCGTGGAAGTTAGTTATCCACGTGTTAGAACCGTGATTTAGTTACGATATATGTTGGGTTTCAGCTCTAGCCTACTGATACGTCCCAAACGTATCTATAATTTATGCTTGCTCCATGCATGTTTTGTGTGATATTGCTATGATCTAGATACACTTTCATACACTTTTGATCATATTTGGAATAACTTATTAACTCAGTGCACCACAGTGCCAGTTCCTGTTTTCTGCTATTTTCTATTTTATATTAAAAATGCTCCAAAAATTCGGAAAAATCAGATAAAAATCGGTGCAACGGAAGCTTCCGGAATCACAAAAGTGGGGCCAGAGGGCCACCACCAGGGACCTAGGCGGCCACCTGGCGCGGCCTAGGGCTTGGCCGCGCCAGGGGGGCGCCTGGACCCCTGGTGGCCCCCCTGGCTGCCCCCCCCCCTTCGCCTATATATTCTCCGTGACGCGAAACCTCCAAAGAGATAACCCATTTTCGCGATCTCGCCTCTGTTTCACCGTTGCCGCGCTTCCAAGATTTGGAGCGTCAGCAGACCTCTTCCCGACACCCTGTCGGTGGGAGGATTGACCTCCGGGAGCTTCCCCTCCACCATGGACGCTTCCCGGATGATCCGTGAGTAGTCTCCCTTGGACCATGGGTCCGTGATCAGTAGCTATGTGATGTTCTCCTCCCCTCTTTGTTCTTCATGGTTTAGACCTCGTGAGCTGCCCTACATGATCGAGGCACATATGTAATTTTCTAATGTTGCTATGCTGAGTTTGCTGGGATCTGATGGATTACGAGACTATGTTCATATTGTGATTGAGTAATATATTTGGTTCTTATCTTTTATATTTTTGTTCCTAAGTAATTCTTGCATGTTCTCCGTTGTTGTTTATTGCTTTGGCCAAGTAGTAGGTAGTGACTCCAAGAGGGAATGTTATGCTCGATTGTGGGTTCATGCCCCCTGATGACACGCTTGAGTGACAAAAACATGAGTCTAGGGGATGTGCTGTTGCCACAAGGGGGAAAACAACTGTGCTTGTAACCGCGGTTGCAAGGATTGTTTACTTTATGCAAAGTGATTTTAATGCAGTTGTCTGTTGCTTTGGGTTTACACTTTGGGTGGGGCTCGCAACTTAATACTAGCGAGATGTTCCGGATAGATATGTCAAGGTGGATGATTAGTAGTAGATGCAATTGGATTTCGGTCTACTTATTTTGGCGTACCGCCCATGCTTTTGAGTCTCGTCCTTTCTTTGTAGCATAGTTAGCATTGTAGTGCGTTTTTAATCCTGTCAATTTCCCAGCTGTGTTTTGTTTACCTCGCATAGCAGTTTTATCGTCTTTTGGGATAGAGACATCACTAGTGAACATCACGGGACCCCGGTCCATATTCTCATAACCGTTTACACGCTCTTTTATTTTCCTGCTTTTACTTTCTAGATGTTATCATTATCCCTTGTGTTTGATCCTTTGTGAACAACAAGGCCGGAGAGATTGACAACCTCTCTGTACTCGTTGGGAAGCAAAGTTATTTGTATTGTGTGCAGGTCCACGTCAATTGTGCCGTTGGCACCTACTTATCATTGTCGGAGTCCTACGGGAGACAAACCATATCCTCTACATAGGGGAAATTTGCCGCTACACCACATCTAACCTTCCACTTGGGGTAACCAACGTGCATAGAGTATCAAGCAAATTTCTGGCGCCGTTGCCGGGGACTCCGAGTGCTAAGATAGGGGAGTTGCACGCTATCTTTTACCTTTGCTTTTTAGTCTTGTTAGTTTACCTTTCAGTTTTTATCTTTGTGTCCTATATCGAAAATCACAAAAAAATCTGCCACACTTGTTGCTGCTATGGGTTCCACTGAAAACACCAAGTTGTGAGACTTCACTAGTCACAACAACAAAGACTTTATCTGCACTCCTATTGCCACACCTGCCACTTCAGCTACCTCTTATGAAATTAAACCTGCTTTGCTAAACCTTGTTATGAGAGATCAATTCTCTGGTGCTAGAGATGTTGCTGCTTTACACTTGAACAGTTTTGTTGAGTTATGTGATATGCAAAAGTATAAAGAAGTATAAGGTAATGTTGTTAAGCTTAAGCTTTTTCCTTTCTCCTCGAGGGAAGGAGCTAAAATCTGCTTTCAATCTTTACCCAGAAATATCATAGATTCTTAGGATAAGTGCAACGATGCTTTTATTGGGAAGTACTACCCACCTGCTAAAATTATCCAATTGAGAAGTAACATTATGACTTTTAAGAAATTGGATAATGAACACGTTTCCCAAACTTGGGAACGAATGAAATCTCTTGTTAAGAAATGCCCTACACATGGTTTGACTACTTGGATGGTTATCCAGACTTTTTATGCAGGCTTGAACTTTACCTCGCGGAACCTGTTAGATTCGGCCGCGGGAGGAACCTTTATGTCAACTACACTTGGTGCTTCCACAAAACTTCTCGATGAGATGATGACCAACTATTCCCAATGGCATACCGAACGCGCTCCAACGGGTAGGAAGGTAAACTCTGTCGAGGAGATTACCTCCCTAAATGAAAAAGTTGACTTGATTATGTCTCTACTTACCAAGCAACCCTCTATTTATCCTCATGATGTTCCTTTAAATTCTTTGATTGCCCAGGAACAAGTAGATGTAAACTTTATTGCTAGAAACAACTTCAACAATAATGCTTATAGGGGTAATTTTCCTAGCAATCCTAGACTGTTTCCATCCAACTATGGGAACAACAACACTTATCCTAGCAACAACTCCTATAATCCAACTTACAAGGAAAGAGACCTACCTAGCTATGAGAAATTGGTAGAAATAGAGAAGGCTACTAAGAATTATATGCACATCCAGTTTGAACAAAACAAAGCCTTATCTATGCAATTAGGTGAGCACACTGCCATTCTGCAAAACATTAGTAAACAACTTGAGAGCCTGAAAAGTGAGATTTCCAATCTCCAAACTAGACTTAACGCTACTAAAACCTATGTTTCAAATATGTCCCACACCCAATCTACCTTGATAAATCAAATGGCGGCCAAACCAGAATTATCCTTATGGAAGAAGATAAAATTAAGAGCCTTCCTACACATCACACTGTTGCTACTATCCAAGTCGTTGAGGATACCCAAACTATTAGCACCCAACACACTCCTAGTCCCATTGGACCTATTAATGGTGATGCTAATACCTCAACCGTAGAAGAAGAAACTCCTATGAACATAGACGGTTTCAAACAAGTGAGCCTAGATGACACCACTACCACCTTTGATAGTAGTGATATTGATTTTGATAGTTGTACCCTCTCAGAAGTTATTAGCTTGTTACACAAAATGTCTAGAGACCCCCACACTAGCACATTAAATCTTGCCTTCACGGGGCATATCACTAATGCTCTCATCAAAGCTAGGGAGGATAAGCTTAGAATAGAAGCCTCCATACCTAGGAAGCTAGATGATGGTTGGGACCCTATGATTAAAATTAAATTGAATAACTTCTCTTTCTATGCTTTATGTGGCGTTGAAGCTAGTACCTTCGTCATGCCCAAAATAATGTATGACATGTTTGAATTGAAACCTTTTGATCCTTGTTCTTTTGGTGTTCGTCTCGTTGATTCTTCCGTAAAGAAACCTTTGGGGAATATCAACGATGTTCTTATCATTGTCAATGACAATTATGTTCCCGTTGATTTTACTATTATGGATATAGAGTGCGAACCTTTATGTCCAATTATTTTCTTCGCACCGTTGGTGCTGTTATTGACATGAAAGAGGGGAATATAAAATTTAAATTCTCTCTCAAAAAGGGGATGGAACACTTCCCTAGAAAGAAAATCAAGTTACCTTTTGAGTCTGTTACACGGGCTAGCTATTCTCTCTCTTGGTAAAACTTGATTCTTCTTTTGCTTTATGCCTAGCTTAAAGGCGTAAAAGAAAGCGCTTGTTGGGATGCAACCCAAGATGTATTTACTTCTATCTTTAGTGGTCTTGATGATTTTTACTACTGTAGCAACATCATTGTATCTTTATTTTCAAGCTTTGTGCCAAGTTATAGCCTCTTATGATAAGGGAAGCAAAAGTTGTGACATGTTGTCCAGAAAACAGATTCTGTCTGCTTGACGGAAAAAATCAAAACAAATCACCAGTTCATCTGTTTAAGATGAATTTTTTACACATCATGCTCTATACAATTGTGAAACTTTCATATGTTCTGAGATTTTTGATTTGAGTTGCATAAGTGCCCCGAAAAAATTCTCTAGTACCTGTTGTTCTGTTTTTCACAGATTCTGCCACTTTTTTCCTTTCCTTACTTTTGCAAACCTTAAGCTTATTTTTTTTCTTTTTAAAAACCTTTTGGCAACCTTGAGAAACAGTAGCTCTTCAAGTATACCTTTCTATCCAGTGGGGAAAAATATTTTATTAAGGGTACTAACCTCTCTAATCAGCTTATGATGAGTTATGTATGAAGGGAGTTTTCAAGTGTGCGAGGGAAGATGATGAAAGAAGATCCGGGAGTGTCAAACGCTCAAGGTTGGGGATGCCCCCATGCATCCCCAATAAATATTCAAGGAGACTCAAGCGTCTAAGCTTGGGTATGCCCCCCATGCATCCCCTTCTCCATCAACAATCATCAGTTTGGACCCCGTCTCACTATATTTTTATCACTTCATGCGTTATGTGCTATGCTTGGAACGTCTCGCTCTTAGGTTTACTTTTTAGTTTTCTTTAGTTTTGCTTGCTGTTCATAACAAGTTAGACCCCAACTCACTTTGTGTGGGAGAGAAACACGCTCCATTCCAATCTAGAACACGTCATAGGATTTTCATGCCTATCTTTTCTTTGTTGTGTGCTTTATCTTTTCGTAGCTGCTGTCATGTTTAGGTTTAGTTTTAGTTTTTGTCTTTAGCAAGAGCCTTGGATTTTGTTTAGTTTGTTGCTGTAACTCTCTTTGGTTTTCATGTTTATCTTGTTAAGAGAGTTGGTTATTGCACTGAGTTGTGTCTTGTCTTGAAGTAGGTAATTGAGGTTGCTATTCAATTGTAGTAGTAACTTGCAATAGTTTTGAGGTATTGTTGTGAGTAATGTTTGAACTTTTGGTGTCAAGAGCTCTAGCCTATTAGTGATAGGTGTCGTATTTTGGGAAATCCGTGCTTATTTTCAAAACCTACAAAAACTAGTTGAGAACTCTAGCTACTAGATGGATCACTGATCTTTAGAGGGATAGGATATTAGAGTACACTCATGTACCATGAGTCGAGGATGCGCAAGGATAACCAAACCCCCATACACTCCTCCTCGGGGTACTTATCTCTTTGTTAACCTCCTTATTAGATTGAGAATTATCGATAATAAGTGCATGAGTTCTTCGGACTAATGTAAGTATTGAAAATTGACACTTCCACCTCCTCATATTTGCTAGCCTCTTCGGTACCGTGCATTGCCCTCTTCTCACTCCAAGAGTTGGCGTCCACCTTCGCCGGTGCATCCAAACCCTTGGCATGGTACACTCTGTCATCATAAACCTGCATATATCTTTCCTCAAAACAGCCACCATACCTACTTATCAAGGCATTTCCCTAGCCTTTCCGAGATATATTGCCATGCAACATCCACCTCTTCATGACTTGATCTTCATGTCATATATGTTCCTGCTACACTGGCAGAGGCATACATTTGCATACATCATGATAGCTACATCTTCTTTATGTTGAGTACCTTGTAAAGTGTGAAGATTTTCTATACCTTCTTGTAAAATAGAGTGTTGCCCTTAAGTGAGGAAAAGATCCCAAAGTGGACACATTAAAAGATCCCAAAGAGGACAAATTTAAATCTTAAAGGCAAGGGAACTAGAAGGCCTCACGGCCCTCCTCAGGGGCACTCTACGCGAGCCGTTCGATCTGCTGCTCGTTCGCTATGCACCGTTGGATGCTGCTGGCCAATCTGTCCACACCCGCCGAACAACCCTAGCCGCCAATCCACGCGCTTGACGCCCACCCATTCGCCTCCTCTCCTCACGCTCAGCCGCCTCCTCTTCCTCTCTGTCCAGCCGCCTTCCTCCCTCTCACCTCGCGTTGCCTCTCTCTGCCTCCTCCCTCTCGCCTCGACCAGATCAGGGCAGCTGGCGTGCCTCCTCTTCTCCCCAATCGACGCCCTCGCCGCTCGTTTCTTCCCCCCTTCAAACCAGAGAGAAGATGAGATGAAGAGAGGGAAGGAAGGAGAGGAGGAAAAGAAAGGGAAGGGCGAGCGAGGCCAGTGGGAGGAGGACACGCGGGCCGCCTCTAGCGCAGTCGTTATCACAATGGAAGGGCGAGAAAGGCAGCGGGAGGAGGAGCAAGGCGGAGCAGGGCCACGCGCCTCCAGCGCGGCCGTCCTCACCATCTTCCTCGCGTGCGCACGGCGAGGTCAGACGTGATCTGCAGGTTGGGGGTGGCTCGATCTGCTCGTGGACGAGGAGCTGCAAGGAGGGTGGGGCTCGGGCGTGGTGCACAGGAGGCTGCGGTGGTGCTCCAGCGACGGGGCTTGCCGGGCATGCGGTGTTGGCTATGCATCACTCCAGATCCACAGGTATACTAGCTCCTTTCTTTGTCTTTGATTTTCTTTTCCAAGTCCATGCTTTGGTTTATCTTGGTTGACATGTTCTTTATGTAATCTTAGTTATCTTTGCCATATCACAAACGCAAAAGAAAAGGTGAAATTTTTCTTCTATGTAAATAACATTTTGTTTCCAGTATCTTACGTTAGCTGACAGTTTGCTACCTATATTACTGGCTTGCAAGCTTTAAGAACGAGATTTTAATATGTTGGTCATTCATATCTCTGTCCATGTGTGATGATTTTTTTTGTTAATTGCTAAAGCTTTATTTCAGAAAACCAAATCTGCACCATGCCGCCTCACCCTCTCAGGTTATTGTTTCACCCCTTTTGATAGTTTTTTATTTGACTTGCTCAAGACAAATTGTTGGTCTGCATATTCATACATATGTGTTCAAATTCATGTTAGTGTTTCATCCCTTTTGATAGCTTAAAAGTTCCAATCCATATTTAAGTGAGGTCACACATTCGGCAAACTGAGGGTTGCTTCAGCTTGTGCCTAGCTGTGGGCTTGCTTTTTTAGATTCATTTGATACTGCTTGCATGCTACTGTAACTCTTATCCTGTACTAACTGTAACTCTTATCCTATTCTAACAGAAACTCATTATCCAACTCGCCCCAGTGACGTTTTATTTCGCAAAAGCTCGCTCCTTAACATGTATGGTGGTTCGTTTCATGTATTACTTAAATGGTTCATGTCCTTGCTTGATGCTTGCCACGTGTTTGATCATTCACCTCTGATGCCATGTTTTCTCCATGCAGGTGTCTGGTAGAATTACTAGAAGTAGCAGATCTATTTTTTATTTGTTGTCCTAGCTTGTCGTAATCTTACGCCAACGACACAAGGTATGATGTTGGATAAATAGCAATTCTTAGAGGATGGATCCAGATATTGCTTAGTTTGTTGGTTCTATACTTGTCTGCAATTATTTTTATTATTAGATCCTTTTATGTGTATATACAAAGGAGCAACAATGCCCAGGTGTGCGACGCTAAAATCCAGTTTGGCTTTTCTACAATTGTTTGTTAATTTTTTCTAAAGAACTTGGGAACCTGTAAATTACAGACCTGTATTATTTACATGTATTCGGTGGGTGACTGAATAGATTTCAGCTGGAAAGAAAATGATCAATCGAGGCTTGTATTATTTTTATAGGTTTATTCTGCAGGAAACAACAATCCAGGATGGGCCTTAGGAACCTGAATTTTCGGTTTTATCTTGTTTCATGATAGTACAAGTCTATAACACAAGGCTTCTTGAGAAATTGCGAACTTGAAGGCTTGAGCATCAAGGAATGACTTACAGGCTAGCTAATATGTTTGAGATCAATATCAATGAAAAATGGTTCTTGGGTTGTTGGTTTTCAAATTTGGGGAGTGGCTACTTCAAGTTGATATGGATGGCAAGTTAGTTGCCAATTTTTGGTTGTGTGTTGAATGGCTATCGTACATGTTCATGCTAAAATTACCAAGTCATATTGGTCCGCATTTCAAATAGTTGCTAATTGATCTGCTATGTGTCTCTGTTTGACTTTAACTCAAGAATTGGGTTTGCACGGTTGATCAAATGTTCAAGTTGACATCAAGGTTGCAGTACTTCTATGTGTGCATGGCCCAATGCAATAGACCTCTGAATATTCATTTTATTCTGGGATCCAGCTCCAGCTTGCGCACATCTATAACTGGGTTTGCCGAACCAGAGTTTAATTTTAAGCGCATCCATTTATCTTCCCTGGTTCCTTTGGTTAGTTCACTTAAGTGAAGATGGTGATCTGAATAAATAATTCTTATGCCTTAAATCTCAGTTTTTTATCTAATGAATCTATTCTCAATATTTATATATTTTTTCTTTTTGAGTCGGGAATCAGATTCTATTTTTGCTGATCAGTGTTGTACCATATAGATGGATCAGCTTTGTATCTTTAAAGAATAACTTCCATCTACTCTGAATTTTTTATATCATAATTTATTGTTTTTATGTTATTTTTATTTTTATTCATTAATGATGCCTCATTTCTCCTTCGCGAGTTGCAATTGCAATGGATCCATATAGCGAGAAAGAAGCGCATAAGAAAGGCTTAGGTGGCTGGAAAGAAGCCTTGTGTTCTTCATCTCACTCTGTATATTTGGTGTCGTGTTGGGTGTTTTCGTTCTTCTTGCTACTAAGTTCATCTTAAGTTGGAGATAAATGCACCTTAATGATAACTGATATTGTAGTAGATTGTAGTTTTTAGATAATAAATTATTCTGATGTGCGTGTAAGAATAAAATCTTGGTAAACATTGTGTTTTCTTTTGAACCGAATATATTATGTGTTGTGTTATATGGTTCATGGATTGCGCTTGATATAGTTCTTGACTATATATACTTTTGGGAATTATTTATTTGGCAGAGTCTAATGCAGGGGAACATAGTAGCATAGGTGTCAGTTGACTGGCTTCACTAGACCGCCTTTCCACTTGGAGTTGATGATTTATCTTCATTATTTGCTGTTTTGGTTTGCATTTTCACATTTGCAAGTGTATAATTAACATCATGATTGGTTTATGAAAATGTAAGTTTTTTCTATGAAAACATGATTTCAAATGGGACTATGCGCCATTTGGCGCAACGGGTCATCTAGTGAGTTTTAAATAGAAAGAGCCATTGAGGCCACCAAAAAAATAAAAAAATAAAAAAAGGAGAAAAAGAAATAAAAAGAGAGAAAGGGGCAACACTACTATTCCTTTTGAAAGATCCACACTCGTACTCCCTCTTATCCTTGTACTCCATAGAGATGATCATTTATGCATATAGCTATGTCGGGACCTTCACACTATAGAACTTGTCTTGCATATTCCAAGGATGAGCCTCCTCAAACGAGCTCTAGGTCTTCATGAGCAAGCAAGTTGGATGCACCCCCACTAGTTCCATTAGAGAGCTTTTCTTAGCTCATATGTGCATCCATGGCAATCCCTACTCCTCACATCATATCTATCATTTGGCTCTATCGCCTATGATTGTCCTCATTGATGTGAGCCTTTCACACCCTTTTTGTCTTCCTTCTCCACCATATTTCTCTCTTTGCCATCCTAAGTGTCAACTCTCGTGCTTACGCTCATCCATTGCACGAGTGCTCAAAATGTCGAAAAGAAGTGGATCAAATTGACTTGTACCTGGCTAGTGGTCTGGGGCTGAGTCAAGATAAGATTCCAAAGACAAAGTGTGAAACCTTAGTAGATTGAGTTCTCAACAAATAAATTTTTCTCTCGTATTCCCATATCCCTCTTCTTGCACGCAAACACCATTTGGAGACCTAATGTTCTTTCGTTGCTTATTTCAATGCTAATATAGACTCTTGCCTGTTATGAATTGAATTGAATCACGTACCTTGATTGCTTTATTTTCAAAGTTCTTATATGGTTGCTAGCATGTAACCACAAAAATTATGCTTGTTATCATTTACCCATTCGAGGTCGAGCAGGAATTAAGCTTGGGGGTGTTCATACGTCCCAAACGTATCTATAATTTATGCTTGCTCCATGCATGTTTTGTGTGATATTTCTATGATCTAGATATAATTTCATACACTTTTGATCATATTTGGACTAAGTTATTAACTCAGTGCACCACAGTGCCAGTTCCGGTTTTCTGTTGTTTTTCTATTTCAGGTTTCCCCCATATTAAAAATGCTCCAAAAATTCGGGAAACATCAGATAAAAAATCAGCGCAACAGAAGCTTCCGGAATCACCAAAGTGGGGCCGGAGGGCCACCACCAGGGACCCAGGCAGCAACCTGGCGCGGTGTAACAGCCCAGATTTCATAAAAATTAAAATTTTTGTTTTCGGTGTGAATTGTTTGATTCTCTGATTTGTTTGCGGTGTTTGCATCCCCGATTTATCGATCGGCGATTATTTTTCCCCCTCTTATCTCGTATCGGACGGAGACCGACCTTTGCCACCCTGACACTCGACCTTTGCGACACCGGGTTTCGCCCGATCACCGTCGCGAAAACCGCAGCCAACGGAACGAAAAACCTCGTTTAATAATTAAACGGGATATTTTCATAGCTTGCCGGAAAGTGTTCTCAGAACGGTTCCAGCGCGAGGTGAATGACTCCGGCCCGACTCGCTGATCGCGCAGTTCGAAGTTTTACCCGAATTAGAGGTACTGCGGACCCCTGGCGGTCAGAAACGTGAGCACCGTGCGCGCGAGATAAAAACCGATGATGTTTTTGCAAACTGCCAGCCACCGGAGCTATATAAATACCACCACACTCCCACCCATTTTAGGGTTTCCCTAGCCACAATTGTGTAGCCACCCCCCTCACAAAACTCAATTTTGTCCAATTTGCCCCAAAATCCCGAAATTGTGCTCCACTGCGATCTGGACCGTCAGATCTCGTGATCCGACGGCCCAGATCCACCCCAGCCAGCCTCTCTCTCTCTCCTTCCTCACCAACCGAACTCCACGCCATGGAGCCGCCGCCGCCTCCCGCAGCCAAGCCGGACGGCCACCGGAGCTCCCCTGCCGCGCCTCCCTCTCCTCCCCTCCTTCCCTCTCCCTTCCTCTTCCCTCTCCTCTCTTTACCCTCACCTCTATTTCTCTCTAGTGCAGCCGCCGCCCGCCATTGGAGGCCGAGCCGGAGCTCGCCCGAAGCCGCGCCGGCGTCGCTACCTCCGGCCACCGGAGCCACCGCCTGCCTCCCTCGCTGTGACGCCCCCAACATCAAGCCGTGTACAGTAATCATACACGCAAGGTACACGATCGAGATTAGGGACTCACGGTGAGATATCACAACACAACTCTACAAATAAAATAATACAACCTATTTAATACAAGCGAGGGGCCACGAGGGCTCGAATACAACAGCTCGAGAGCACAAAGTCAGCGGAAGCAATAGTATCTGAGTACAGACACAAGAATACAAGGTTGCCTTAAGAAGGCTAGCACAAAAACAACACGATCGAAAAGGCGAGGCCTCCTGCCTGGGAACCTCCAAACTACTCCTGGTCTAAGGGGAACTCGACGTCGTAGAAGGCATCGGGGATCTTCACGTTGCAGTGGTCGGCATCAGGAACTCCTGCTCCTGGGCTCCAACGTCGACTGCAGCGGCCGATCAGGCAAAACAGTAAAGGAAATAAAGCAGGTGAGTATCTAGTATACCCGCGAGTCTTACGTCCGCTACTAAGCATTATGCATTGTATCAACGGAAAGAAGAGGCTGTATATAGTGGACTGAAAGACAGAAATCCAGAGCAAGGGTAAGAAGCTAGGCCTATCGAAGACTAGCATCTTCCGACGATGTCTTGCAGCATGAGGTAAGAATCAGCCAACAGTTCATATAAAGCATAAAGTAACAACGAAGCAGAAGTTGCTGCAACATTGTATAATATAAGTTGTAATGATTAACAATAATAATAATGCCTCCGAGTTCCCTTCCTCGACTCCCTACGAGGAAGAAGACCCGGAACCATACAGTTTAATAGTAATAGTTTCTAGTGGTAAGATCCAGCTTCAGCATAAAGCGTCCTGTTACCGTGGATACGGCTATTCGAATAGATTAATCTTCCCTGCAGGGGTGCACTGGCGTGACTCTACGACGCTCGGATCTCCAGGGTGGCGGGAACCTTGTCAGGGAACGCTCCACCAAAGCTATCTGACACAAAGTAGCCCATCCTTCGGCAATCAACAGAGAGGTCATCCGCCGGACTATATCCTATGTACGCCGGGCTTTGGACCCTAACCCGAACGTACTCCTGCACGGTGCGTGACTGGCCGGTGAAGCAAAATCAAAGCAAATACAAATACACCGCTCGAGCAAGAGAAGACAACACCACTTCCCGGAAATCAGCCCGCGGTACTCCTGACGTCTGAAGACCCTCGAACGAGACTACGATGCAGGGGAGCCCACACTCCTTATCCCACGTGTAGGTAGTGCGTACAAGCCAAAAGGCTACTCAAGACATCCGCCGAACCATTTAGCATTTTAATTAACCTGCGTGACAACCGTTATCGTTGCCTCTACTTAACCGACCCGCGGTCAACGACAGCAGTCAGGTCCACCAGTACATCGGTGCCTGCCCTGTCGTCCCACCAAGTCACTGCGGTTACCAACAAGGTGAACCGTCTCCTTACCTTGTCTCGCGTGTGCTCTTGGTAGAGCTCGACTTTCGTGGTTTGGTAACTCTCGCGAGATACGAGCAGGGGCCAAGCACGCCAGTAACGTCGGTCGTACCCTCCCTGTCGTTCCCTACGATATACCTCTCGCGGGCACCGTTGGGTCACCCGACTTTCTTACCTTTAAGGACAACCGCTGTTCAGGACCCTATGGCGGCAAGACAAAGTCAGCCTCGAGTGGAGTACAAGGATTACTCCTGGATAGCTCACACTTGAGTTGACTAGGCATAACCCAGATAGGGGCCTTTGGCGGTGTCTGCCTTGTACCGTACCTGTGCAGTTGTATATATTGTATCCGTGTTCACCCCCCTGAGTGATCACGACCCTCTATCTAGTCCTAGCTAACAATGCGCAGGGTTCACTGCTGAATAATACATAAATATAATAGGCAGCATAGGATAAAGGAGGTACATCAAGGGGAGACAAAATCAGGCTATGCAATTGAATAGGATTGTAATCGTAGCAGCAGCAGTAACAATGCCTAGTGCAAGAAAGTACGGAAAGGTAGGCGATATCTGGGGAAGAGAATGGCTCTGCTTGCCTGGAAGCTCGACGGTAGTAGTAGGGTCGTCGACGAAGTAGTCGTACTCGGCAACGAGGTAGTCGGCGGCAACAACGAGGTCTATCGGAGAATAAAGGGGGTAGAAACAATAAATACACATCAATAATAGCAATACAAATACAATACATGGCAAACGCAATGTTAACTGTGTTCTAACGCAGTGCAACGTGTTACGCTCGGAGCAGGAATTCATCCGGGGATGACTGCCAGCTCCGGGTGATTACCGGACAGGGTGTCCGGAAGGGGAGATATCATGCCGGAGGTGTCGTGGACATCCGACACATGTGTGGGTGGTGTATCCGGGTTAGTTGATCTATTCCGAACAACTTTCGTGTTCGAAATAAATTCATCCGGGTACTCTAACAGTACCGGACAGTTTATCGGACAGACGGTCCGAAGGGGGACGGTTCGATGTTCGTTGTGTTAGAGGGGTGTGATAGACATATGGATAGCGTATTCGTATTCCTTATAATTCTCTGATCAATTTTCATGTATAAAGTTTTTTAATCTGACTTGCGGTTTAAAAGATATTTAAATTCAAAGTTTTAAACCGTTTTAAATAAATTTCCTTAATTTCTTTTATTATTTAATCTAACATTATCCATAAGGGGTTGACCAGGTCAAACCTGACCAGTGGGTCCCACTGGTCAGCCTCACATGATTAATTATCCATTTTATTAAATTAAAATAGAGCCAGGGCCCACATGTCATTGACTAATTATTTAGCAGATTTATTTAATCTAAACTTTAATTAATGGTAGAGGACCTATTTGCAAATTCCAGAAACTTAGGAAGTTATCTGTGAACTTTTTATTTGCACATATGACCTTGTGCTTAATTGTACTAGTACATTACAGATTTTTGCACATTTGTGATTTTCATACGAATTAATCTGTGCATCCAATGACTTTGCTCCAATAAGGTAAATTGTAGTCTATCCAGTGTAGTATCCAATCCCAAATTTTTGTACAATTTGGAGTTCATTTGCTATGTGTTAACTGCTGTCCAAAGTGGCAAGATCTAGCAACTTTTGCATCCATCAGCAGAGCAATATTCAGTATTTCCATTCCATCAACAGCGCAGCAGCAACAAAGCAGCGAGACAGCTTCAGTTACAGCAGCAAGTAGTAGTAGCAGTTTGCAATGGCAACAACAGGTCAGCAGCAGCAGGTGCAAGGGCATGGGTTCGCAGCGAGAGAGCCGAGCTCCATGCCATGGAGGCCAATGTATGGGGGGCAGTCGTTGGAAAATCTGCTCCCACACATAGTTTCAGATTTAGCAAGCTCGGTTCTCTGAATACCTGATCGTTAGCATGTGTGTTTGTACACCTACGATTCAGTTAGCATTTTCAGTCTGTTAGTTGGCTAGTTTTAAGCTTGTTGTAGGAATCGCCATGGGATGGCATGGGTCACACAGTGGCGAGGTTCTAAGCGATGAGCGAGACATGGGGTTGGCGGAAATGATGAAGCTCTACGCAATAGCTTGATTTAGCTATCTAGGCGCACGCGGCAGCTCACCAGTAGCTCGTTAGGGACACTAGTTCGAGCGGACTAGCAAAGGGAAGCATGGTGCGCCGGCAATGGCGGCAACCGGAGCATCGGGACGACGGCGGCTTCGTACGGGCATGAAAGCATGCAGAAAAGGGGAGGGGCAGAAGCGACGCTCACCGGAGAGTCTCGTGGGCATGGTCAGGAGGCTCGGGGAGGTCGGAGTGCGACGAAATCGACAGCGCGAAGCGGCGGCCGTGGCGGGAGGGGATGACGAATTCGGCGCCGCGGGGTTCCTTCGACTCGAGCGTGAGGGTGGGGGGGAACTAGAGGACTCCGACGGAGCTCCTGGACGTCGTCGCCCGGCTCGGGGAGGTGGGTGGCCGCGGGGTCGGCGACGACCGTGGCTTGGCTACGGCCATGGCGGCCCTTGCGCGGAGAGGAAACAGAGGGCGCAGGAGAGACACAGGGAGGGGACTAGGTCGATCTAGGGCTACAGGGGCGCGGGCTGGTTCTTATCCCCGCCGGCGACTCGCCGGATGGGCGCCACGACACGGCCGGCCGGCGTGGCCGGCGTGGATGGTGTCCACGGGGGAGGGGATGACCAGTACGAGGGGAAGGAGAAGGGTGGGCTGGAGGTTGGTGGTGGGCTTGGCCCAGCGGGTGGGCTGTGCCCTGGGCGATAGATAGGTTTTCTATTATTTTGTTTTATGTTTCCTTTTGCTTTTCTGTTATTCATTTGCATTCAATTCTATTTTAGTTTGTCTAGCCGTTGATTTTTGTAACAATTGAAAGCAGTTCAAATATTAGTGTTACCTGATATTACAGTGCCACAAAAAGTTTGGTGGCTTATTAAAAATCTGTTGCATTTTTGTTTTATTTAAAAGGGATTAAATGCCACTGGTTTGCTACTGTTTGAATTATTTGATTTATTTTATAGCTTAATAAATTTCCATTGTTGTTCTATCATGGTCCAATGATTATTTGGGATTTAACAAAAGTGGCTGCACCAATTTTGGACAAGGTTTTATTTATCACATACTTTTTTAATATCCATGAAAAGGCATTTGGAGCTTGTGTTGATTCAAAAACGATCAAGGCATGATTAGCAACAGTAATTGTGATTACTGTAGCGTGACACCCGGGGTGTTACACTCGCCCCCTCATCGCCTCCTCCGTCCCGCGGTGGCCGGCGAGCCGCCGCCTCGCCTTGCGCCGCCGCGCGCCACGCCGACCTTTGCGACACCGGGTTTCGCCCGATCACCGTCGCGAAAACCGCACGAGACCAACCTCAGCCAACGGAACGAAAAACCTCGTTTAATAATTAAACGGGATATTTTTATAGCGCGCCGGAAAGTGTTCTCGGAACGGTTCCAGCGCGAGGTGAATGACTCCGGCCCGACTCGCTGATCACGCAGTTCGAAGTTTTACCCGAATCAGAGGTACTGCGGACCCCCGGCGGTCAGAAACGTGAGCACCGTGCGCGCGAGATAAAAACCGATGATGTTTTTGCAAACTGCCAGCCACCGGAGTTATATAAAGACCACCACACTCCCACCCATTTTTAGGGTTTCCCTAGCCACAATTGTGCAGCCACCCCCCTCACAAAACTCAATTTTGTCCAATTTGCCCCAAAATCCCGAAACTGTGCTCCACTGCGATCTGGACCGTCAGATCTCGCGATCCGACGGCCCAGATCCACCCCAGCCAGCCTCTCTCTCTCCTTCCTCACCAACCGAACTCCACGCCATGGAGCCGCCGCCGCCTCCCGCAGCCAAGCTGGACGGCCACCGGAGCTCCCCTGCCGCGCCTCCCTCTCCTCCCCTCCTTCCCTCTCCCTTACTCTTCCCTCTCCTCTCTTTCCCCTCACCTCTCTTTCTCTCTAGTGCAGCCGCCGCCCTCCATTGGAGGCCGAGCCGGAGCTCGCCCGAAGCCGCGCCGGCGTCGCTCCCTCCGGCCACCGGAGCCACCGCCTGCCTCCCTCGCCCCCTCGTCGCCTCCTCCGTCCCGCGGTGGCCGGCGAGCCGCCGCCTCGCCTTGCGCCACCGCGCGCGACGCCGGCGTCGGGCGTAGCCGACGCGCCCTGGTCGGGAGGACCAGCGCAGCCCAAGCGGCTCGTCCAGCCGCTGCACGCCCACGTGGGCCGCCCCAGGCCACCGAGCCCAGCAAGCCCCAGCCCAGCCGGCCAGATCTGAGCCCAGCAGCCAGTTGGGCCTAGCCCAGTGGGTGAGGGCCCGAATCCTTTTTTTTATTTTTTTTCCTGAGCCTGCTGGAATTTTGCTAAGTGCTGTTATTTTTGCTGCTGATTCAATTATGTACTGTAATTTCCCGTTAAATGGTAGCTCCGATGAACGTGCCCCCAAAACGAAAGTTGCTCAGAATTGCGTGTACTTTAATTCATCTTTTGTGAGCTTTTGCGTTTGAGCTCATATTGATTGTGTAATTGTGTGCTGAACAGGGCATCAGGCCGTTAATTGCATTTATTTCCTGTTATGTGCTGTTGTTATTATTTTGTTGCAACTTTGCATGATGATTGTAACAAATCCATGAGGCCTATTACATTGATTCCTTTTGCGTTGCGTTAAGAAATGTTTCTACTTCAGTTTCATGCATTCACATGCCATAATTGCCTGATGCATCATAATTATATCTTGCTCCAAAGTAGCTATCCTGATGTTATTGTGCTGTTGTTGCTGAAACTGTTATTTTGTTGCAACTTCGGTCGACGAGTGTGTCGCGACCGTTTATCGGAATTGAGTGATTCCAATTGCATATTGTTAAGCATCATGTCTACTTTCATCCCATGTATTGCATTGCCATGATATGCTTGCTGGTCATATAGATATTTTGCTCTAAAGTTGCGATGCTGCTGTTTTTGACAGCTACCTCTGTTTTTCTCTAAGTCTGTTACTTTGCGATGCCATGTTGTTTGCTTAATATCTTTTGATCTATGATGCCTTTTTGCATGATTCTTTTTGCCATGCCTTCCATGTCATGTCTACTTTAATTGCAAGTCATTAGTGAGCATGTTTGCATTGATTAACCTGTTTGTGCATAGCTCTAAAGTGTGCTTCGTAATGTTGGCAGTTTGTGCCCGTAACTTGTTTTGCTTATATCTTTTTAACCGTAACTCTGTTTGGAGTGTGCCTTATATGTAACTTGATTAGTTTTTCGTGTACTTTGTGTTTATGCTATTGTTTTCTGCTGTTAACCAACCTAAAATATGGTTTAGGGCAGAACAGTACCAAATGTTTTAATCATCGTGCGGCACTTAGTGTTATGCCATGTTTAGGTTGTGCCTCACTTAAATTGACTAGCATAGATAGTTTACTTTGTGCTTCACCTCTTGCCATGCTTGCTTGAGTTGCCATGTTAATAACCGTTGGTTGATCACCTGTAGCTAAACAACTTGAACCACCGTAAACGTGCGGTATCGTCGTGTGTGACCGATACTCCACTTAAACTGTTAGCAACCGCTCTCGACGGTAGGTGCGATGTCTCGTGTTGATGCTTGCTCGTGTTTGCCTCGTAGTAATAGAGTGATTGCTCGTTGATTGCTTTCCAGTGTTTATCGTCTTGTGTACTTCCGCGGGTACCTCTCGGAGACGTTGCGAGCGTGCGATCGACTACACCTTCGGAACCCGACTTATCAACAGGCAAGGACTTGCATTACTTATGATCCATTCTATTTCAACCAGCGGTTTGCATGCTAGTATAGGTTAGGTTCGATGCTTGATCCTACCACATGTTTACAGCCTCTTTCAAACCGATACAGCCATGTCCCTTCCCAGCAAACCTTGTACTGCTATGTTACTATTGCTCGTTGCTCAGCCCCTGCCTAGTATGCATGCTTAGGATGCTACGATGTTACCCTGTTACTCTTTGGGTTGGGATATCACCTGATTATTATATTATTGTTGATGATATGATTATTATAATGTTGACTATATTCGACGAAGGATGGAAGGTCTAGGCTATCCCGCCCCGACGCTTTGTTCCATTCGAGTCACCTAGGATCCGAGTTCCGGGTATTGGTTTTAAGACTGAGCGTGCCTAACCGCGTGTGGGATTTTATGGGGTCCCCTCTTCTTACCTATCTAGCTTCAAACATTTCTAGTGGTGGCCCAAGCTGATTTACCATTTGAAACCGTGTGTGTGCTGGTCAGCTACCAGTTGTTTTCAAACCAACCCGGACCAGTGAGGACATAGTTCCCTTGCTGGCCCACCTTGTCCGGCTGAGGACCCGGTTATCCCAATGTGTGATGAACCGGCTATCCAAACCCGAGACAGACGGTAGAGACCAGATCGAGAGAGCGGCCGGCTCCTGAGATGGATGTCGACTCACCGGGGGCCACCCGGATTTGTTCGTTGTTAGTTAGAGGGACCTGCCATTTCGGATCTCTTGGAACTAAATCATAAAATGGTTGCCTATAATGGGTAGCAACTGAGAGTGATGGACGTGCGTGCGGAGCCTCGTAATGGGCAGTTGGTACACCCCTACAGGGTTAAATCTTTTCGAGAAGCCGTGTCCACGGTTATGGACGACTTGAGACCTACGTCCTGTTCATAGACAACAACAACTGAGATAATCTTAATATAACTTGATCAACGTGTGCGTGTGCCTTGATTGCTTTTTCTTTGTCGGGATGCGAAGAGGAGGACAAGGATAGGATAGGTGTTATGTTTGCGACAGTAGTTGATAGCAAGACTTGTTGGAGGCGATTCCTCATCGAATGCTTGGCTTCTTACCTTACTCTCTAGATCGTTAGCCACTTCATAAATGCTAGTGCGGCAGCAACCTCACCACTTACCCTTCCTTACCGTAAACTACTAGTTGTCCTAGAATGACGAGTGATGAAGTCCTTGCTGGGTCAGATGACCACTACAGTTGGATGCTGAGTACCTCTATACTCATGATACTACCCCCGAACTCTTTTCAGGGTTCTGATCGACAACAGGTATGGTGATCGACGTTTCACGTGGAGACTCGACGACGACTAGTTAGGAGGATCCCAACGGAGGGCCTGCACCCGTGTGGTTATGGGATCGATGATTTTCTCTTTGCCACTAGGCATTTGCTTGTAGTCTGTACTCAGACCTATATCTTCCGTTGTTGTATTGTATTTAAGGCAGTTGTATGCCGATTGTATGAGATGGTGTATCTTGTATCTGTAATGTTGTGATATCATGTTGGAAATCCGGGGCATATGGCTTTGTCATATGTCGCGGTGGGACCGATATGTGCTTCGTCCCCGGATCTGGGTGGAAACACCTAGATTTGGAACAGTACCGCATGTCGGGCCTTACACGCGGCCTAGGGCTTGGCCGCGCCAGGGGGCACCTGGACCCCTGGTGGCCCCCCTGGCTGCCCCCCTTCGCATATATATTCTCCGTGACGCGAAACCTTTGAAGAGATAACCCCTTTTCGCGATCTCGCCTCTGTTCTGCCGCCGCCTCGCTTCCAAGATCGGGAGCGCCAGCAGACCTCTTCCCGGCACCCTCCAAGAGGGAGGATTGACCTCCGGGAGCTTCCCCTCCACCATGGACGCTTCCCGGATGATCCGTGAGTCGTCTCCCCTGGACCATGGGTTCGTGATCAGTAGTTATGTGATGTTCTCCTCCCCTCTTTGTTCTTTCATGTTTTATACCTCGTGAGCTGCCCTACATGATCGAGGCACATATGTAATTTTCTGTTGTTGCTATGCTGAGTTTGCTGGGATCTAATGGATTATGAGACTATGTTCAGATTGTGATTGAGTAATATATTTGATTCTTATCTTTTATATTTTTGTTCCTAAGTAATTCTTGCATGTTCTCCGTTGTTGTTTATTGCTTTGGCCAAGTAGTAGGTAGTGACTCCAAGAGGGAACGTTATGCTTGATTGTGGGTTCATGCCCCCTGATGACACGCTTGAGTGACAGAAACATGAGTCTAGGAGATGTGTTGTTGCCACAAGGGGGAAAACAACGGTGCTTGTAACCGCGGTTGCAAGGATTGTTTACTTTAAGCAAAGTGCTTTTAATGCAGTTGTCTATTGCTTTGGGTTTACACTTTGGGTGGGGCTCGCAACTTAATACCAGCGATATGTTCTGGATAGATATCTCAACATGGATGATTAGTAGTAGATGCAGTTGGATTTCAGTCTACTTATTTTGGCGTACGGCCCATGCTTTTGAGCCTCGTCCTTTCTTTGTAGCATAGTTAGCATTGCGGTGCGTTTTTAATCCTGTCAATTGCCCAACTGTGATTTGTTTACCTCGCATAGCAGTTTTATCGTCTTTTGGGATAGAGACATCACTAGTGAACATCACGGGACACCGGTCCATATTCTCATCACTGTTTACACGCTCTTTTATTTTCCTGCTTTTACTTTCTAGATGTTATCATTATCCCTTGCGTTTGATCCTTTGTGAACAACAAGGACGGAGAGATTGACAACCTCTCTGTACTCGTTGGGAAGCAAAGTTATTTGTATTGTGTGCAGGTCCACGTCAATTGTGCCGTTGGCACCTACTTATCATTGTCGGAGTCCTACGGGAGACAAACTCTATCCTCTACATAGGGGAAATTTGCCGGTACACCACATCTAACCTTCCACTTGGGGTAACCAACGAGGATAGAGTATCACCTACCCCAACTTGTTTGGGACTTACAGGCTTTGTTGTTGTTGTAGTTATTGTTGTTGTTGTTGATGATGATGATGATGAATATTCACCAGTGTATAATCTCACTCATGGCTTATGTTAATAATTTTTATATAAGATAAATATAATATACCAATGAATATTCATATAAACATTTTAAATTTAGAAATATGATTTTTTGTAATTGTAGAGAACTTTACTTAAACATCATACTAATACATTATAAAAATGTGTATATAATTATTCAAATATCATACTAATATTCATGATCTTTAGTTTTAAAAATATTTATGATATTTTTTGAAAAATATTCATATTATTTTATAATAAAGGTAATTGCACCAGCGGTGCTTGAACTTGGCAGGAATGTTCACTTTAGTGTATGAACTTGAAAAATACGCCGAACTGGTTCTAAAACTTGGCACGAACGTGCAAATACGGTGTTAACCTCATTCGTATATGTAAAATGGTTCACTGTAGATACCAGACAATATTTAATTGGTACTAATCTCTCTATGACTAATGGGTCTCGCACGGCAATACTGCAGAAAAATTGGCAATTTCCAAAATTTGATCAGAGACATGTACCTCGCTTACAACCCCAACCGGTCATTCCACCACAGTAATTAATTTGACAAGTACAACCCCTCATCCTGTGATACAGCTAAATCCAATGGCCAACTTACACACGTATTTTATAATGTAAAAAGTCTATAAATTATAATCACAGTTGAAAGGGCATGTGCCCTCATGTTTGGTTTTGGTAATTGATGACAATCTTTATGCACTAATGGTCTCCTTGAGTTATACTTTAAGATTTGTCCATAGGCAACGCTTGAAGATCATATGTTGGCTTCAAGGTTGTAAGGTGAAGATTACTTGTTGACCAAGGTGTTCTTTATGGAGCTATCCAAAGATTGGTCAAGTTGATGTGTGCAAGTTCAAGAGGAGCATCACCAAGATATCATATGCTTAGAGCTTGCCGACCATTTGGTGATAATGGTCTTTTGAAGATGTGCCTAAAAGAGGCTCACCCATAATGGAGTATGTGGGCGCTATCTACTAGTCTTCATCGAGCTGTCGGAATCAAGAAAGATGTTCCATCTTGAGGCGGGCATGATCGTCATCATCAAGCTCAAGTGGATTATGCGCAAGACAAATATTTGACATAGATAGATGTCTAGTTTACCGTTCTCTTAGCGGTAGTTAGGAGACCGGGTTATAGGCTAGGCCGAAACGTTCGTGGAGAGCTCAAACCTTTGCATCCTTGGCATCATCTTTATTGGTTCTTGTTTGTCTTTTCTCTTTGTGAGTTTTGGAGCTTGTGGTCTTCTTCATGACAAGCTAGTGTTCATCGAAAACGAATTTCGTATGCATCTTCTCTTGTGTTTTTCGATGTGGGAGATTCGCAGGTTCTTCTCGTTTAGAGTTTTCTCACCTCTATTTGTTTGGCATTTCTCCCTTGCCAATTTTAAATATTTTCATCAAGCTTGATTTTGCCTTAATCGGAGTTTATTTGTAGAAGTTGTGGCAGTTCAGGGTTTGCCTATTCATTTGGAGTTCATCTGTTATGTGGCATGGTCTCCTTGGCTCTGCCAGGGCGGTAGTACCGCACCATGGTAGTACCGTACTCACTATCGTAAGTCCACTGGACTCGCGGTAGTGGGGCACGGTACTGAGCCCAGGTAGTACCGTGGAGTGGTAGTACCGCTCCCAGTGCAGTAGTACCGCACCACGGTAGTACCGTAGTCTAGTACCAGACTCACTACCGTAGGTCCTCTAGACTCACGGTAGTGGGGCACGACACTGGGCTTTGGTAGTACCGTGGTTGGTGGGCTGCCAACGGTTGGATTCGTGGGGACCTATAAAAGGGGGTCTTCTTCTTCCTTTGTCACCACCGGTTCTTTGCAAGTTATTTACCCCATTGGTGACCTCTTTGAGCTTGCTATCTCTCTATTCCTCCCATGATTCTTGCTCCTTTTTGAGGGAAAAGAGAGAGGAGATCTAGATCTACATTCTCCACCAAGTCATATCTCCTCTAAGTGAGAGGAACCTTGTGGATCTAGATCAATGAGTTCTTGGTGTTCTTCTTGTTCTTCCTCTCATATTCCTCCATAACTTTTGTTGCTTTGGTGGGATTGGAGAGTGGGGGACTTGAGCGCTTCGTGTGCTCTTGCCATTGCATTTGGTGCATCAGTTTGAATTATCTCTGAGGATTCGTTGTAGTAAGTGAAGTTGAGAAGATTGTTACTCTTGAAGTATTGAGTGCATTGACACTCTTGAGCTTGTACTCTTGAGTGCATTGGCACTCTAGAGCTTGTTCCTCTTGGGTGCGTTGGCCCCTAGAGGTTTGTTGTTGCGGAGCTCAATCATTTTGGTGGAAAGCTTCGGGACGTTACGGGAGCCTCCAATTCGGTTGTGGAGATAGCCCCAAGCATTTGTATGGGTTCGGTGACCGCCCTCAAGGGTCGCCATTTGTACGGGTTCGGTGACCGCCCTCAAGTGTTCTATAGTGGAATCACGACATCTTGCATTGGTGAGAGCGTGAGGAGAAATATGGCGACCCTCGTTGGCTTCGTGTGAGCATTGTGTTTCACACCCTCTCCAAACGAAGACGTACTTCTCGCAAGAGAAGGAACTTCGGTAACAAATCCTTGTCTCCATCGGCTTCACTTACGGTTATCTCTACCTTTACTTTGAGCAAGCTTATTACCTTGTTTATCTTGTGCTTGCTCATATTGTTATTACATTGCTTGTCCCATAGGTTGCTTGCCTTGTTGCATATCTAGTCAACATGTATATCTTGCTATCACATAGTTGTTTATCTTGTTTAGTATAAGTTGTTGGTGCATATAGTTGAGCCTACCTTATTTAGGTTTTTTGCTTGGCAATTTGAGTTTTAAGTTTTATTTCGGATTTGTTCAAGCCTAAACCGTAATTATTTTAAGGGCCTATTCACCCCTTCTAGGAGAGATCCACGTTCTTTCAACAGTAATACAAGTATTAGAAATACTATACTACAATCAATTAAGAACTAAATTTTCAAAAAATCATGTATTTTAAAAGTATTCATGTGTTATATCAAAAACAAATACAAATAATATATACGAATGATAAAAATGTTTGTATATAATAAAGAGGTAATTGTACCAATGGTGCTTGAACCATTTTGACGTATTTTTCAAGTTCAGGCACTAAAGCGAACATTCTTACCAAGCTCAAGCATCGCTGGTGCAATTACCTCTATTTTTGAATGATTACTTTTATTGCTTTGATCGATATCTATTGTGGAATGTTTGATAGCTAATAATTTCTTTGGGATCCAAATTATTATGTTAACTAGATGATGCCCCGCGCGTTGTTGCGAAACCTTTTTAAAAAATATTTAAGTGAAAATGTTTGGTTAAATGAAGCATGCATATTTGAAATAATTATTTTGAACTAATATATGATTTAATATAAATATCATAATAAAATAAAAATTTCCATGCATGCATGTTGCATGTGGGTTTTTATTATGCATAGTGGCATATTGAGATGGATCTTTTTCATGCATGTTGGATGATAAGGTGGCATGCTTGCACGTTGAGAGAAATATGATAGTGGAAGATGATGTGGCATGCATGATGAGGTGAAGTGTGTGCATATTGAGAGAATTGGTAGTAGTGAGGAGCAACTTCTTAAGAATGTAAGATGTAAGATTGGTACAATGTCATTGGAGCAATGTAGACCATCAGATCCAAGATAATGAAGGGCTGATATTCAATTTTTCTATCACAACTCGCTTGTTTAAATAGTGGTATAGAGATAAAGATACACAACGTTTGTTGTTTGGGTTTTCCTAATAAATATCGTACTACTGTATTTCCTATTCGAAACCATTTACTCAAGGCGAAATTTTGTAGACTGCCTGCATCAGGAGTCCTTAGACCATATACAATGCAAGGTGTTTAAAAGAGGTGCTTTGAGAGAAAAACCAGATTATTTTTTAAGCACTGGTGCTTAGATGTAAAGGGTAGACACTTAATTAGGCCTTGTACAATGCAAGGTGCTTAGGGAAGTGCTTAGCAAAATAAACCAATCTTTTTTGTAGCACTAGTGCTTATTTCTATAGGAGAGGTGCCTAATTAAGCGTCTACCCTTTACATCTAAGCACCAGTGTTTAAAAAATAATCTGGTTTTTTCTCTAAACACCTCTTCCAAGCACCTTGCATTGTATATGATCTTAGGCACCTCTCCTATAAAAATAAGCACTGATGCTACAAAAAAGTCGATTTATTTTGCTAAGCACTCCCCTAAACACCTTGCATTTTACAAGGCCTAAGCCGCGTCCACAACGTGCGTTTCATCGTGTGTTCATCTCATCAATCAAAACAAAAGAAAAAAACCGTAAGCCGTGCGTTTCATCGTCATCCATCCCTCCTGTGTCTCTCTCGGTTTGGACGAAAACGCAGGTCGACAGATCTCCCGGTAAGCTCCCTTCTGGCCTTCTCCCATGGCCCCCTTTGCCTGACCCAACCACGACCGAGAACCGCATTAACCTCACCCACCCTACCTCTCTTTGCTTCCTGGACCAAGATCCGCTCCTCGCCCCACTCGAATCGCGCGGAGATGGACGCCGGCGGCAGCGGCAGCGCCGCTGACCTGAGGAGCAGCATCAAGAAGTGGAAGATCATCTACCCGGTGTACCTCAACTCCAAGAAGACGGTGGCCGAGGGCCGCCGCATCGCCGCCGCCAAGGCCTGCCCCGACCCCACCTGCATCGAGATCGCCGACAGCTGCGCCTACCTCAAGATCCCTCGCGCCATCGAGGTACCCCCACATCGTCTTCCTCCTCTCCTTGTCTTTTCGTTGAACTTCTGCAAGCCCGGGATTCCCCTTGTTCTTCCTTGGATTTATGCGTCCGTTGATGTTTGGACTGCTCATGATGTGTATGCAGCTGGACAAGGCGTACCCGCGAGATTTCTTCCAGGTGGGGAGGGTCAGGGTGCAGCTCACCAATGACGACGGCACCCCAGTCAATCCTGCAATCAGAACAAGTAAGACCATCTAATTCTATATACTATGATTCATGCCGTTTCAAGCTATCCCAGTTCCTGCAGCTAGTAGAGCTTTCAGGAATAGGTTTGTGCCATGTCAATATTTTGATCGCTTCTATCAAGGAAGATCGATTCTGCAAATTCCTAAATACGATAGTCCCAAGCGATTCATGTTGTATTATTTTCAAGGTCTTGTGAGATCAGTATTCTCGTGATAAGTTAAGATGTTGATTCTCCGGATTTTAATGCACCAGACTTACGCATGTAGAAGAATTGTAGTCCATCTTTAATCAGTGCAATGTTGTGAGTACGACGAGGTTACAATCTTAATCATCATAAGTTGCAAAGGGTTTGTTTCCTTGAGACAAGAATGCTTTGGAATGTAGTCGCTCCTAAGTTTATGGCAAGGAAGTTTCTTCTAAAATTGAAATGAATAGAAGATAATCTCCACAGTCCACGCTAGTATGCTATGACTGTTGGCCATCTTAATTAAGTATACTAGTTGACGCCCCGCGCGTTGCTGCGGGAATTGGTTGCATTATATTTTGATGAAATTTTCTTGTATGAATATTGGAACTAATGGTATGTTGCATATGTCTTCACATCATATATGCACTAAGTTATCACTACTATCTAAAAAGAACCTAACGGTTCCTCACGGTCCTCCATCGTGTTTTGCCATCTCTTTCGTCAACCAACCTAAGCCCCACCGTCAGCCTAATTTCCTACTATTAACAACTATACCCCACCAATCAACCATAATAAGCACGTACATATAATTAGGAAACTATGCACACATAGTTAGGAAACCCCACACACCCAATCAATTGCCGACAGATTTGTCACATTATAATAATAAATTACAATGATTTCTTTCCAAAATTTGCCAATATATAAATTGTGCTCCCGTTGCAACAACGCACGGGCATTTTCCTAGTTTAGATATAAAAGATTGAAAGTTGATGTGACATACATAATAATGTGAATAATATGCATGTAGAGATAATAGATAGTAATTATTTTTTATATGCTTAAGGAATTAAACATTGATGTGGCATGCATGATGAGGTGGATGGTGTGCATGTAGAGAGAATTAATGTGGCATGCATGATGAGGTGGATAGTGTGCATGTAGAGAGAATTGATGTGGCATGCATGATGAGGTGGATAGTGTGCATGTAAAGAGAATTGGTAGTAGTGGGGATCAACTTCTTAAAAATAGTAGATATTGCTTACCATATTGACCATTATAGTCAGATAGTGATGCTGTGAAGTGTGATTAAGTTGTGAATGTTCAGTGAATTTGGTAGTTCATTACAATGCGATGTAGTATTTCGAAACAATGTAACATTCAACGAATTAAATGTCTGGTCTTTTAATATTTCCAGCTTTGCTTGATTTGTTTTCTGCTCTTAGTTAGATTTCTGTATACCTCAGAACCAATTGACGTTTCCCCAAGTTAGATATGTGTGTGGCCGATTCATCTCAACATCCTGATACATATTTCCATTTTAGTCAATCAACAAATGACAACTTATAAATATTACCAATATTGATTATCAAGAGTTAACTTTCTATGAGAAGTGAAGCTGCATATGGGTGAAGCTGAGGCATACTAGGTGGCATAGGAACAAATAAGAAATTATGTTAAAATGAAAAAAAAAAATGATGGCAACAATCCATATTGCACTATGAAATCACATTCAAGAGTTTTCCAGACTAAGCACTTGGCATTCTCCAAATCTGTGTAGTTTTAGTCGTTGCAACAAGGTTCTGCCAACTTGGAAACAACCATGAGAATATTCACAAAAAATGTTGTTTCCACCGAGCTCTCAGGATTTGTAGAGTTATGGTGCACAGGCATAAAAAAAGAAAGGCTGCAGTTTGACTTCTTTTTACATGTACATGAATTCTCGCAAAGCCTTGTCCAGCATAGCATGATTAACTAAAAAAAGGCAAATTTGGAGGTTGAAAAGAAAGGGACAAGGTTGATGGAATACATGGACCACTTTATTTTGAGATGCTACCCTGGATGTTTGTTGGTAAACAGTAAAATGTTTTTTGTACTCTTTCCCTTATGCAAATGGAATTTTTACTTACAGAAGTGTAAACTGTTCTGGTAAATGAGTTTTGGAGCATAGTGAATAGGAAATGCATAAATAGGAGATACAAGAACATGCTTGCAACAAAGGATCTGAGGGAATGTATTTTATAGGACTCCAAATCTGAGACCAGAATGACGGATAAGGAGATCTTCTATAGTCCTGGACCTTAAACCATCATATTTGCAAACAAAATATTCCCTGTTTGTGCTATCAGGAAATAAAGTATTGTTGACCTGCACTTCCCTTGTCCAAAATTTATGTAGATAGATACTTTAGGAGATCCCGTCGTTGCTACATGTGTTTGTCATGATTGTTCTATTTCTGGTTTGTAGTTTGGTACTTAAGTCAATTTAGTAGTCCTTCGTACTATGTTATTATGTAGCTTAGATGCAAAAAATATGAACAGAATGGCTGGTAACTCATGGCGCTAGTTCAGATTACAAGGGAAATTCTCTCACTTGGCATGGCCTATGTAATGTTCCTTGTTTCATTTTGTTAGTATATGGATAAATATCACCGAGGATGGCTGGGCTGATATGATAATGACATTCTTAGATAATTCCTGCTTAATTCCAAATGAAATATGGTAATCCAGAGATGGGATGGCTTCTAACAAATATAAACTAATATGTATCATATGCCTAACAAATACACCTAACAATAGCGTCCTTATACTTATTCAGAGTAGGGCTATCTGCCATGGAGGCCTCCCTGTGCACCTCCATTTGTCTATTACAGGGCACATAAATACTTCTCCGGTTGGATGTTGCGTGGCATCAAAGTGCCAGGGAGCAAAGTGTGTTTCCCTATGTGGATCATGCACTTCCTGGGCTTTGCTTGGTAGTGTCGTCAAATCTGGTGAATTAGGCTTTATTTATAGACTAGAATGCATCGAAAGTAGTATATATCTTCAATTATAATTGATGCTCTATATATAGCGCTTGATTATACATGTTAGTATGTGAGACCATGCCTATGTGACTGCTTTGAATCTGTAATTGTGTTAGCCAGTAGCTCAGCAACATAGAGTTAAATGGTGTAGAGCTGATTCATGATATAGCTAGTATGTACTACCTCCGTTCGAAAATACTTGATGTGATTTTAGTAAAATTTTGAACTAAAACCATGTCAAGTATTTCCGAACAGAATGAGTACTTATCTTCAGTTATCCTTGGCAGTGATGCATTTTTTTCTGAAAATTTTGAGCCGATTCATAATAGTTGGATGTCGAGTTTTTTCCTTCCAAATTCAAAGTTTCAAATGACGTTGAAAAGTTCCATCACATATAGAACAAAACTGTCGAATAGGATTAGATCCAAATTGTCTAATAGGATAAACATACCTGTATCCACCTTAGATGTTGCCTGCCTCTAGTATAGTGTTGTCCTTTTTGGTTTTGTAGATTTCTGCAGCTGGTAAGTTTTGTCGTTCTTCCTCACAATTGTGTGTATTTAAGTGTAGTGTTAATGTAGAGCCTTTTATCTGTTGATTTGTATTGTCTAAGGCCATCCATCCATGTCATTTGCAGATTTTTTTCTGCTATTTTTTATATGATTTTAGGGGGTAATTACGATGTTGCTTAGTTCTATTGTGTTGCTGGAATTTTGATGCTATCTTCTTTATTTTCTTAACACATATTTCCTTTTCTGGGGAAGGAAAAACATGACTTCAGCTTCCAATACTACAAGACAACGATATTACAGTTATTGTACATACTTTATGAACAATATTTTTTGTACATTCTGTCACTTTAACAGTGAAGTCTCTCAAACTAGGACATTATTCCTAGTTACTTATAATCTCGGGGCTTTATCCGTTTAAAAAAAAAACTCGGGGCTTTACAACAGCGTAACAGGATATTTCCCATTATACATATGTCTTTGAACATGTTTTGTCTATCCTACTGACACCAGTCCTTTCCATTTCAGAGAAGCAGCTTATGATCCAAATAGCAGAACTGGTCCCTAAGCATCATGGGAGGACTAAGAAGCAGGAACCAGTGGCTGGCCCATCAGTTTCTACTAACAAGAAAAATAAGAAGAAGAAGTGATGGAAGTAGCATATTTTTTTTTCTGTTCATAGAAAGTTTCCTAGAAAATTCGTCAGAGGGAGCATGAGGCTTGAAAAACTGTGAATTTCTTGGATTCTGAATTTCTTATTTTATATGGTGACTTCTGCAACTGTTTTTCTTGCGGCCTTTAAAGGCTAAAAGTAGGAACTACCTACTGTTGTTTGTGGTATTGGAAGTCGAGCTTGCAGATGATTTCAGTTTGGTAGGGCTGGACTTGCAAATCTAACAAGAGAGATGCTTTGTTAGAAACTTGGCAGTAATGGAGTTCATCTGAAAAGATAATCTGGCTTGGCCCTAATTTAAGAGTGTGTTTCGCTATGGGAAGCAAGTAGAACAGAATGGTAGCTCCAATTTTCAGGTCATCCAAGTGTGTTTCATGGAACGCATCAAACCGGACAGAACAACGAAGAGAGTATGTTCTAACACTTTGGGCATATTTGGTTCTAAAGGGTTTCATAGGAATTTGGAGGAACAGTGCAACCATAACAAACAACATGGCATGCCATCTTCATCCTACATTTCCCTGTTCATGTGTTTTTCGAAATCCTGCGGATGAAGATCTTAATGCGTCTCTCACACTCACTCCCTCCATCTAGGTATACAAGGCCTACAGATTATGTAGCATTAACTCTGTTGTACAGCTGAGTTTTCCCTTAAGCCAACAATAGTAAGCACACTAAAATCGACTCCCGGTTTTCAGCTACCAAATCAGTTGACCTGGCACAAAACTTGAGCTGTTGAGTTTTGGCTCTTTTAGTTTTCTTTTCTTATATAATAGAGGTTTGTTTGTACGTATCTTGTTTGTGAAAGAACAAAACAAGAAGATTACATCAACTATGTAATACCAATAACAAATAGACTGGAATGTACAACTGTCTCCAGGAAACCAAACCAATCGACACAACCTGCTGATGAACACCAAAGTACTATGAGGAAAAGTGCCGACAAAGTGACTAATTTAAGTTTCTGCAAGCGTGGGCGAACAATCTCCCTAGAATTTTTCCTCCCCAACATGTCTCCCCGTCCTTTGTTCTTGGCTTCATGCCACGTGGATCGGGCGCTCCAACGAAGACAAGATCAAAGTCCTCCTCTTCCACTCTTCGTTCTCTTTTTTTTTTTTGACGAAAACAGCTAGGTGCTGGTTTCATTGATATATGGGGAGGAAATACAGTGGAGCTACAGGCATGATCGAGAGGAAAAAGAGAGGCAGGCGACGGGCTATAGAGTTACAGGGGGTGGGAGAGAAATCAAGGTGGTTCGAAAAAATTGTTCAGAGGTGCTAGGCCGGCAAGCAGCCAGCACCGGGCCTTGTCGATGATCTTGAAGGTGACCTGAGTCTCAGTGCTAAGCTTGCCCTCGAAAATTCTGGCGTTCCTCTCTTTCCAGAGGCACCAGGCGACCAGCAGGCAGGAGGCGCGCCAGGTTGGTCTCTGAAACAACATATTCAAGGAATTGAGAAGACATGAAATATATTCAAACTTCTTGTGACAAAAAGGTAACATAGCAAACTAATAGACAAATTAAAGAGAGCAATCAAAACTATTAACACAACTCACCTGTGTTTTTTTGACCTGCAGATGTGGAAGATCACAGGCCAATATTCGTCTCCAAGCTGTAGGGTTCTCTTGTGTACATCACATACCATTTCCTTCTGTTGCCCCCCTCCTGTGCATACGCCTTGACATGCCCGACATGGCTGAACTTTCCCCACTCAGGGCCCGACTGTCCCGCGGCTATGGAACCAAGGAGTGCTTTGCTGCAGTCCAGATTCAGCTGCCTTGGGTTCACATCTCGCATGTATTCCGGGAGTGTTTCCATGTCGCAGTCCTCTAGCACGAGGCTTTGGAGCGAAGCCACGCCCTCCAGCACATTCACCTTTGGGCACATGATGATGGCAAGCTTCCGCAATGTGGGCATATTAGTGATCCTCTCCAGGTCAGGGTTCTGGGACACTTCAAGGTCGACTATGGAAGCAAAGTTCTCAATTGAGCTGAGATGTTGGACGTTTTTCATGGATAGTTTCCTCAAAGCCCTTGCATGGCAGGCAAGGCCTGGAGGAAGATGCCCCAATTTGCAGCGCTTGAGCTGAAGCTCCTCCAAGACGGGCATGGCTTTCGCTTCTTCTTCCCACTTCCACACCTCCCATTGCACCATTTCTATTAAGATCAGCTTGTTCAGTCTGGGAAATGCAACCATTGTCTTGGAAGGATGATGATGGTGGATTTGCATGAATTCAGGACCAACATGCTTGATTGCTGGAGCATTGTGGATATGAATGAACTGCAAGCATAGGAGCTCACATAGGCCATCAGGTAGCTGGCTGCAGCAAGCCAGGTCATCTATCCATAGAGTTTTCAAACTCTTGAGGTTGAGGGCAGCCGCAAATGTGGACATCGTCCACCTTGGTAGCTGTTGACCAAAATATCCTACAATTTCCAGGCTTTCTATGCAAGGTGGAGGCCATAGCTCATCAAACAACTCTTCGATTTTTCTTTGCTCTTCATCAGAGACGCCTTCTTTTTCTTCGAACAGCACATCGTCTCCCGTCCTACTGCTGCAACGTAAGATCAGCTTGTTAAGATGCACTTTCTCACACAGCCTTGCCTTTTGAGCAGATGAGGCATCATATACTTTCTCCAAACTGTTCAATCCGACCTTCCTGAGCTCGCAAAGAGGGCCTAACTCTTCCAAACTACACCACTCACCATCCATGTGGCATGGAAACCCAAAAAGTATCCTCATGTTTGTTAGCCCACAAAACCCCCGCGGTATGGTGGCATTTTTACTTGTTTCATTCATGTTAAGATACCTCAAGTTTCCTAGTTTTACAATGCCGCTAGGAAGATTCGTAAAATTTCTACAACTTCTAAGGTCAAGCAGCTGCAAAAATTTCATCTTGCTGATGTTATCTGGCAGCCTACATATGTCAGTCTCTCGTACAGACAAATACCTTAAGTGCTTGAGTTGATATAGATGATCAACCAATGCAGCAATATTTGCGGATTGCATGTGTGTAACACCCTCAGAATCAGTAACAGTAATCACTACAGTGATTCCACTGTTAGTGATCATTACTGTTGATGATCAAGCCATGATCACCTTTGATCATAGCTCTGTCAATTTCCAACCCAGATAAAATTTTCAAATTGGGTAAATTATAAATTCTCTTCAAGACTTGTGGATTCTTGTCCATCATTTGATCAGGGTTAAACCAAAACCACCTTAGTCATTTGAATAATCACAAGTCAATGATAATTATGAACCCGATGTTGTGGGGTTATCAAATTGTTTTATAAATTAAAATAAAATGGAAATCTTAGATAAACCACAATGATGAAACCTATTAATGGGATGCCTAGCAATCATTAAGCCATGTTACTATGGTACTGGTTATTTTAATTAAAATGATTTATTAATATTAGGGAATAAAACCAAAAGCTTATGAATTATTAAATGGCCATGGTAAAATCAATAAACAAGTAGGAATTTTAAATGCACTAAAAATTGTGAAACCCATTTTATTAAATGCCTAAAAATCAGTAGGTCTTATAAATATTGGAATGTGAATTTATTAAGTTATTTAAATAATGCAATTAAATGATAACAGTAGCAAAACAACCCCAGAAGGCCTTTTAAAATAAATAACAATATCCAAATGAATTTAATTAATTCCCAAACTTATTGTGGCATTACTTTATGGTTTAACACAATTATTGGGACCGTTGTCGCATTTTTCTAAAAACATTTGATACCCAGAAATAATAAAACAGAAAAGAAAACAAAAAGAAAAAGAATACAAAAAGGAAAAACCCCTAAGCCTCGCCCCAGGCGAGGCCCACCCCGGGCCCAACCCCCTTCTCTCCTCCTCCTTCCCACCTGCCCCCTCCCCTGTTCCACTGTCGCCGTGGACAGGGCGCCATGGCCACTGACGCTGGCACCCCACCCCACCTGCTCCCTCCCCCACCTCACCTGCCCCCCCCTCTGGATAAGGTCGAAGCCACCCACCCGCTGGAGCCCCCTTGTGCCATTCCCCTCTCCCTCCCCTCTCCTCGCGCCATCTCCCGGACCCCGAGCTCCCCGTCGACGCGCCGCCGCGGTCTGCGCGGCCAACCTACTCCCCCAGCCTCGAGACCACGTCCAGGGGCTCCGCCGCGCCCGTCTACGTCGCTCTCGACGAGGAACGCGAGCGCTCGGCCACCGAACGCCGCGAATCGAGCCCCTCCCCAACCTCAACCGCGGCGAACGACGCCGTCGATTACCTCGGCTACGCTATGCCCCGGACCTCCATTCCGCGCCGTCGAGCTCCACGGTGAGCTTCCGCCTCTTCTCCCTCTTCCAAGCGCTCGATCCCGTGCCCTGAGCGCCGCCGCCACCTAGCCACGCTTCGGCCGCCGCTGACACTCGTCGTAGCCGTCACTCAGGCCCGCCCCGGCTCGCACTTGTGGCATGGCTGAATGCGGCGCCTCGCGTAGGTCCCGTAGGGACAAACCACACCTGAAATGGCCCCTCCTAGCGGGCACACGGTCTCGCCGGAGCAACCCCGGTGGTCGTCGTCGTGCCGGCGTGGTGGCATGCCACTAACCCAAACGCTAACCCCCCCTGGTGTCTCTGACTGGTGGGCCCGAAGCCAGAGTTTAATTAGGATTTCTGTTAACTTAAATTGGATCAGAGAGACTTATAGGTGGGGTCCTCCCCTATGTAATCACCATTTTAGTTTAAGTTATATAGACTCTCTATGACAGATGGGCCCCAGGCCCTTAATTAAATTAAGACTGATTAGTTAGCTCTGTGCCACTTACACATGGGCCCCAGCTGTAAGCTATTAAAAATAAATAGATTTATCAGTGCTGAGTATGACATGTGGGGCCAGTGATTATTTAAATTAAATTAAAATGTTTTTATTATACTGTGAGACTGACAGGTGGGTCCCCTCTGTCAGTTGACCAGTCAAACCTACTGTTGTGGATAATGTTGAATTAAATAATATAATAAATCCAGAAATCGATTTAAAATGATTTAAACTTTGAATTTGAATATCTTTTAAACCGTAAGTCAGATTCAAAAACTTTATACATGAAAATTGATCAGAAAAATATAACGAATACGAATACGCTATCCGTATGTCTACCACCCCCCTCTAACGTACCGAACATCGACATTCCCCCCTTCGGGCCGTCTGTCGATAATTCCCGGTACCGATATACGTTGCCCGGATGTAAAACTTTTGTATACGAAAGTTGCTCAGAACGGATCACCGAGCTCGGATACGATACCCATACCCCCACCACACCCCTCTAACATGCCGAACATCGAACCGTCCCCCTCCGGTACCGTCAGTTCGATAATTGCCCGATACCGATAAACCCTCCGGATGAATTTATTTCGAACACGAAAGTTGTTCGGAATAGATCAACTAACCCGGATACACGACCCGCACGCGTGTCGGATGTCCACGACACCCCCGGATTGATCTTTCCCCCTCCGGACACCCTGTCCGGTGATCACCCGGAGCTGGTATTTCATCCCCGGATGAATTTCCGCTCCGAGCAATCACCTAACACCGCGTTAGAGCCCCGTTGCTTTGTATCTGCTGTGTCATACATTTGTATTGCTATTATTGTTGTGTATTTACTGTTTCTTCCCCCCCTTATTCTCCGGTAGACCCCGTTGCTGCCGCTGATGACACCATCAAGTACGACTACTTCGTCGACGACCGTACCGCTACTACCGAGCTTCCAGGCAAGCAGAGTCATTCTCTTCCACAGATATCGCCTATCTTTTCGTACATTTCTTGCACTAGGCATTGTTACTGCTGCTGCTACGTTACAATCCTATTCAATTGCATGGCCCGAGTTTTGTCGCCCCTTGATGTACCTTCCTTTAATCCTATGCTGCCTATTATTACTTATGCATTATTCAGCAGAAAACCCTGCACATTGTTAGTTAGGTTTAGAATAGCGGGTCGTGATCACTCTGGGAGTGATCGCGGGAACGATATATTACAACTGCAACAGGTACAGATCAATGCAGACACCCTAGGGAACCTATAACGGCGAGACTCTGCCGAGTCGCTTCGAGTTTGACTTACGAGTGGAATGGACTCGTATTTCACTCTCGTCGGCTCAGTAGTGTAGCATCACCGGGATGATATGAGGTTTACCTCTTTAGTTCATTCCGCTGATGTTTCAGTCGAGCCAGCTCAAGTGTACCATCGAGGGTGATTCCTCCTGGTTTCACTTAACGGTAGGGACTCGAACCAACTGGTGTCCTTAAAGGTAAGAAGTCGGGCGACCCAACGGTGCCCGCGAGTGGTATTGCGACGGGACGACAGGGAGGGTACGACCAGTGTACCGGTGTGCTTGGCCCCTGATCGTTGGCCGCGAGAGTTACCAAACCACGAAAGTCGAGCTCCTCCAGGAGCACACGCGAGACAAGGTAAGGAGACGGTTCACCTTGTTGGTAACCGCAGTGACTTTGTGGGACGAAGGGGCAGGCACCGATGTACTGGTTGTCCTGGCTGCTGTCGTTGTCCGCAGGTCGGTTAAGTCGAGGCAACGATAACGGTTGTCACGCAGGTTAATTAAAATGCTAAATGGTTCAGTGGATGTCTTGAGTTGGTTATATGCCATGTACGCACTACCTACCCGTGGGAATTACGAGTTATGGGCTCCTCTGCTTCATAGTGTCGTCCGAGGACTCTTCAGACGTCAGCAGTACTGCGGGTTGATTGCCGGGAAGTGGTGTTGTCTTATTTGCTCGCGCGGTGGTGTCTTATTTCGATTTGCTTCAACTTCACCGTCCAGCCACGCACCATGCAGGAGTACGTTCGGGTTGGGGTCCAAGGCCCGGCGTACTTAGGATTTAGACCGACGGATGGCCTCTCTGTTGAGTCTAAAAGATGGGCTATGAAGTGTTGAATAGCCTCGGTGGAGCGTTCCCTAACAAGGTTCCCGCCACCCTGGAGATCCGTGCGTGTAGCGTAACACAAGTGCACCCCTGCAGGGAAGATTAATCTATTTGAATAGCCGTGTCCACGGTAACAGGACGCTTTATGCTGAAGCTGGATCTTACCACTACAAACTATTTTTATTAAACTGTATGGTTCCGAGTTTTCTTCCTCGCTGGGATGTCGAGGAGGGGATCTCGGAGGCATTGTTAATTATTACAACTTATTATTATACAATGCTTCAGCAACTTCTGCTGCATTGTTACTTTATGCTTTATATAAACTGTTGGCTGATTCTTACCTCATGCTGCAAGACATCGTCGGAAGATGCTAGTCTTCGATAGGCCTAGCTTCTTACCCTTGCTCTGGATTTCTGTCTTTCAGTCCACTATATACAGCCTCTTCTTTCCGTTGATACAATGCATAATGCTTAGTAGCGGACGCAAGACTCGCGGGTATGCTAGATACTCACCTGCTTTATTTTCCCCCTTTATTGTTTTGCCTGATCGGCCGCTGCAGTCGACGTTGGAGCCGTGGAGTCCAGGAGCAGGAGATCCCCGATGCCGACCACCACAACATGAAGATCCCCGATGCCTTCTACGACGTCGAGTTCCCCTTTGACCAGGAGTAGTTTGGAGGTTCCCAGGCAGGATGCCTCGCCTTTTCGATCGAGTGTTGATTTTGTGCTAGCCTTCTTAAGGCAACCGTGTACCCTTGTGTCTGTACTCAGATACTATTGCTTCCGCTAACTTTGTGCTCTCGAGCTGTTGTATTCGAGCCCTCGTGGCCCCTGGCTTGTATTAAACAGCTTGTATTATTTTATTTGTAGAGTTGTGTTGTGATATCTCACCGTGAGTCCCTGATCTCGATCGTGTACTTTGCGTGTATGATTACTGTACACGGCTTGATTTTGGGGGCGTCACAAGTTGGTATCAGAGCCGACTGTCTGTAGGAAGCCCCTAACCACTCCTCGGTCGAAGTCGAGTCTAGTATTTGCAAAACTACTTTGCTAACTTAATGTTTGGCTTACGGGCCCACATCGATGTCACTACGTGTGATATCTTTGGTATTAGGATCTTTTTCTCCGTACCTTTACTTTGGGATTCTACTCTCTTATCCTTTCGGGAGAATTTTCTAACTCTGACATTAGGATCTCGTGGTCACATCTACCCGGAGATCCCTTCACCCAAGATGATCGCCTGATTCACCTGAAGATCCCGACGATTACTCTCTGATAAATTACCGAGAACCTGCGTGTTCATCGCCTTTGCAATCCCCTGCCACCGACAAGTCTGTGTGGATAATTACATCCACTTCTCGATCTGGAAATCATAATTGCCTTGTACTTAAGCGTCGAATTATTCAGATGCATCTACCATCCGATGCCTTTGCATTCTTTCTCCTTCTGGTTGAGTGCCTATACTCACACCAGATTCTTTGCGAACCACCCGACCTTTGGTGGATTATTATCCGACTAATCTTACATGGCTTATTCCCTGTGTCGATTGGATTCACCATGTGAAATACCATCCTTGCCCCTCGGTGATTTGTGTTATCATCGACAACCACCCTTGGCTCCCTGCCAGTACAACTTGGTCGTGTATATCGTGCTCTGCTTTCCCTTGGGAAAGATATACACCTGATACTTGTGTATCATCACAATTTCTTTTCCATGGGTCTGTTTAACCTTTCTTGTAATGTATCTTATCTGAGAAGTGATAATTCCCCTACTTATGTAAACACCTCGGTGTACAACCTCGTCAGTAACACCTTGTTGCCATTGTTGATGACATCTTGGTAACCACCGGGACGAGAACTTTGCCAATTGGTCCGCCTCGTATTAACGAGCAGGAAAATGGTTCTCAATGTCCACTGCTCCTGGTACCGATGTTGTTGCCAACATAGCTGACAAGCTAATCTCTGACAATCCTTGCATCGTGATCGCGTAATATGCCACCACTATAACCCACAGTTCCACAGGACCGAAACCTGACTCTTGTCATCGACCTTGTGATATTCCGTCCGATATCAGACTCAGTGATTGTGTCTGATGATCGGGGGCCCTTTCCCATCCTCCGTCATCGGCATCGAATACGTGCCTATCCGCTTAAAACTTCTCACGATGTACTTCCCTGAGGTTAAACTCGAAAGGACTTTGTACCACATACCCTTGAACAACCCCATTTGATGGATATTGTATCGATCCGACCCCCGTAAGCTTTACCTCTTAACCAGTTCGTAGGTGTGATGAAGCCTCGAAGAAAGGATGAAAACCCATCGAGATGCACCGATGTCGTGCAGTGAAGGCCTCAACGTGAAGGATTAATTTTCTTCGAGTAGGACAACAAGAACCAGAAGATTTGATAGAAGGCGAAACCGAAACTCTACCCCTTACACTACTTTTAATTCTCGGGACGAGAATTCTTTGTAGTGGTGGAGATTTGTAACACCCTCAGAATCAGTAACAGTAATCACTACAGTGATTCCACTGTTAGTGATCATTATTGTTGATGATCAAGCCATGATCACCTTTGATCATAGCTCTGTCAATTTCCAACCCAGATAAAATTTTCAAATTGGGTAAATTATAGATTCTCTCCAAGACTTGTGGATTCCTGTCCATCATTTGATCAGGGTTAAACCAAAACCACCTTAGTCATTTGAATAATCACAAGTCAATGATAATTATGAACCCGATGTTGTGGGGTTATCAAATTGTTTTATAAATTAAAATAAAATGGAAATCTTAGATAAACCACAATGATGAAACCTATTAATGGGATGCCTAGCAATCATTAAGCCATGTTGCTATGGTACTGGTTATTTTAATTAAAATGATTTATTAATATTAGGGAATAAAACCAGAAGCTTATGAATTATTAAATGGCCATGGTAAAATCAATAAACAAGTAGGAATTTTAAATGCACTAAAAATTGTGAAACCCATTTTATTAAATGCCTAAAAATCAGTAGGTCTTATAAATACTGGAATGTGAATTTATTAAGTTATTTAAATAATGCAATTAAATGATAACAGTAGCAAAACAACCCCAGAAGGCCTTTTAAAATAAATAACAATATCCAAATGAATTTAATTAATTCCCAAACTTATTGTGGCATTACTTTATGGTTTAACACAATTATTGGGACTGTTGTCGCATTTTTCTAAAAACATTTGATACCCAGAAATAATAAAACAGAAAAGAAAACAAAAAGAAAAAGAATACAAAAAGGAAAAACCCCTAAGCCTCGCCCCAGGCGAGGCCCACCCCGAGCCCAACCTCCTTCTCTCCTCCTCCTTCCCACCTGCCCCCTCCCCTGTTCCACTGTCGCCGTGGACAGGGCGCCATGGCCACTGTCGCCGGCACCCCACCCCACCTGCTCCCTCCCCCACCTCACCTGCACCCCGTCTGGATAAGGTCGAAGCCACCCACCCGCTGGAGCCCCCCTGTGCCATTCCCCTCTCCCTCCCCTCTCCTCGCGCCATCTCCCGGACCCCGAGCTCCCCGTCGACGCGCCGCCGCGGTCTGCGCGGCCAACCTACTCCCCCAGCCTCGAGACCACGTCCAGGGGCTCCGCCGCGCCCGTCTACGTCGCCCTCGACGAGGAACGCGAGCGCTCGGCCACCGAACGCCGCGAATCGATCCCCTCCCCAACCTCAACCGCGGCGAACGACGTCGTCGATTACCTCGGCTACGCTATGCCCCGGACCTCCATTCCGCGCCGTCGAGCTCCACGGTGAGCTTCCGCCTCTTCTCCCTCTACCAAGCGCTCGATCCCGTGCCCTGAGCGCCGCCGCCACCTAGCCACGCTTCCGCCGCCGCTGACACTCGTCGTAGCCGTCACTCAGGCCCACCCCGGCTCGCACTTGTGGCATGGCTGAATGCGGCGCCTCGCGTAGGTCCCGTAGGGACAAACCGCACCTGAAATGGCCCCTCCTAGCGGGCACACGGTCTCGCCGGAGCAACCCCGGTGGCCGTCGTCGCGCCGGCGTGGTGGCATGCCACTAACCCAAACGCTAACCCCCCTGGTGTCTCTGACTGGTGGGCCCGAAGCCAGAGTTTAGTTAGGATTTCTGTTAACTTAAATTGGATCAGAGAGACTTACAGGTGGGGTCCTCCCCTATGTAATCACCATCTTAGTTTAAGTTATATAGACTCTCTATGACAGATGGGCCCCAGGCCCTTAATTAAATTAAGACTGATTAGTTAGCTCTGTGCCACTTACACATGGGCCCCAGCTGTAAACTATTAAAAATAAATAGATTTATCAGTGCTGAGTATGACATGTGGGGCCAGTGATTATTTAAATTAAATTAAAATGTTTTTATTATACTGTGAGACTGACAGGTGGGTCCCCTCTGTCAGTTGACCAGTCAAACCTACTGTTGTGGATAATGTTGAATTAAATAATATAATAAATCCAGAAATCGATTTAAAATGATTTAAACTTTGAATTTGAATATCTTTTAAACCGTAAGTCAGATTCAAAAACTTTATACATGAAAATTGATCAGAAAAATATAACGAATACGAATACGCTATCCGTATGTCTACCACCCCCCTCTAACGTACCGAACATCGACATTCCCCCCCTTCGGGCCGTCTAACGATAATTCCCGGTACCGATATACGTTGCCCGGATGTAAAACTTTTGTATACGAAAGTTGCTCAGAACGAATCACCGAGCTCGGATACGATACTCATACCCCCACCACACCCCTCTAACATGACGAACATCGAACCGTCCCCCTCCGGTACCGTCAGTCCGATAATTGCCCGATACCGATAAACCCTCCGGATGAATTTATTTCGAACACGAAAGTTGTTTGGAATAGATCAACTAACCCGGATACACCACCCGCACGCGTGTCGGATGTCCACGACACCCCCGGATTGATCTTTCCCCCTCCTGACACCCTGTCCGGTGATCACCCGGAGCTGGTATTTCATCCCCGGATGAATTTCCGCTCCGAGCAATCACCTAACACTGCGTTAGAGCCCCGTTGCTTTGTATCTGCTGTGTCATACATTTGTATTGCTATTATTGTTGTGTATTTACTGTTTCTTCCCCCCCTTATTCTCCGGTAGACCCCGTTGCTGCCGCTGATGACACCATCAAGTACGACTACTTCGTCGACGACCGTACCGCTACTACCGACCTTCCAGGCAAGCAGAGTCATTCTCTTCCACAGATATCGTCTATCTTTCCGTACATTTCTTGCACTAGGCATTGTTACTGCTGCTGCTACGTTACAATCCTATTCAATTGCATGGCCTGAGTTTTGTCGCCCCTTGATGTACCTTCCTTTAATCCTATGCTGCCTATTATTACTTATGCATTATTCAGCAGTAAACCCTGCGCATTGTTAGTTAGGTTTACAATAGCGGGTCGTGATCACTCTGGGAGTGATCGCGGGAACGATATATTACAACTGCAACAGGTACGGATCAATGCAGACACCCTAGGGAACCTACAACGGCGAGACTTACCAAACAGGTAAAAAGTCGGGCGACCCAACGGTGCCCGCGAGTGGTATTGCGATGGGACGACAGGGAGGGTACGACCAGTGTACCGGTGTGCTTGGCCCCTGATCGTTGGCCGCGATAGTTACCAAACCACGAAAGTCGAGCTCCCCCAGGAGCACACGCGAGACAAGGTAAGGAGACGGTTCACCTTGTTGGTAACCGCAGTGACTTTGTGGGACGACGGGGCAGGCACCGATGTACTGGTGGTCCTGGCTGCTGTCGTTGTCCGCGGGTCGGTTAAGTCGAGGCAACGATAACGGTTGTCACGCAGGTTAATTAAAATGCTAAATGGTTCAGTGGATGTCTTGAGTTGGCTATATGCCATGTACGCACTACCTACCCGTGGGAATTACGAGTTATGGGCTCCTCTGCTTCATAGTGTCGTCCGAGGACTCTTCAGACGTCAGCAGTACTGCGGGCTGATTGCCGGGAAGTGGTGTTGTCTTATTTGCTCGCGCGGTGGTGTCTGATTTGTATTTTCTTCAACTTCACCGGCCAGTCACGCACCGTGCAGGAGTACGTTCGGGTTGGGGTCCAAGGCCCGGCGTACTTAGGATTTAGACCGACGGATGGCCTCTCTGTTGAGTCTGAAAGATGGGCTATGAAGTGTCGGATAGCCTCGGTGGAGCGTTCCCTAACAAGGTTCCCGCCACCCTGGAGATCCGTGCGTGTAGCGTAACACAAGTGCACCCCTGCAGGGAAGATTAATCTATTCGAATAGCCGTGTCCACGGTAACAGGACGCTTTATGCTGAAACTGAATCTTACCACTACAAACTATTATTATTAAACTGTATGGTTCCGAGTTTTCTTCCTCGCTGGGATGTCGAGGAGGGGATCTCGGAGGCATTGTTAATTATTACAACTTATTATTATACAATGCTTCAGCAACTTCTGCTGCATTGTTACTTTATGCTTTATATAAACTGTTGGTTGATTCTTACCTCATGCTGCAAGACATCGTCGGAAGATGCTAGTCTTCGATAGGCCTAGCTTCTTACCCTTGCTCTGGATTTCTGTCTTTCAGTCCACTATATACAGCCTCTTCTTTCCGTTGATACAATGCATAATGCTTAGTAGCGGACGCAAGACTCGCGGGTATGCTAGATACTCACCTGCTTTATTTTCCCCCTTTATTGTTTTGCCTGATCGGCCGCTGCAGTCGACGTTGGAGCCGTGGAGTCCAGGAGCAGGAGATCCCCGATGCCGACCACCACAACATGAAGATCCCCGATGCCTTCTACGACGTCGAGTTCCCCTTTGACCAAGAGTAGTTTGGAGGTTCCCAGGCAGGATGCCTCGCCTTTTCGATCGAGTGTTGATTTTGTGCTAGCCTTCTTAAGACAACCTTGTACCCTTGTGTCTGTACTCAGATACTATTGCTTCCGCTAACTTTGTGCTCTCGAGCTGTTGTATTCGAGCCCTCGTGGCCCTTGGCTTGTATTAAACAGCTTGTATTATTTTATTTGTAGAGTTGTGTTGTGATATCTCACCGTGAGTCCCTGATCTCGATCGTGTACCTTGCGTGTATGATTACTGTACACGGCTTGATTTTGGGGGCGTCACAATGTGCAAAGTACGTAGACTTGCAAAAACCAATGTTTCATTGGGCTTGATATTGAACTGGCCAACTGATATTATTGTCCTTAGACGCTTCTGCTCTTGTAGCGTGCTACACTTCAGTTTACCTGATTCAGATCCTCCGGTTTCTATAGACAAACGAAGAAACTTCTGCGAATTAAGTTTACTAACAGAGCGAGTCTCTCCAATGTGAGCCACTAATGCTTCATCTCGTGACATGTATTGACCAAATGAGCGGATAACATCATGCATGATGCAATGATATTGACCAATAGTCTTGTTGTGCGTCTCTATGAGGTTTCGCAAGATTAACTCTGTATAGTACCGTGTCCCAAGTTCTTCTAGGTCATCTGATGAGGTTCCATGGACAAATCCTTCACTGATCCACATCCCAACAATTATATTTCTACCAAAAACTATGTTTTTTGGGAGAAGGGAGTAGTGCAAAAAGCATTCCTTCATGCAAGGAGATAAATCTTCATAGCTTACATATACAACATTGTTTAGCTCTTCAGGCATTCCAGCAACCGACCACGCAGAATCATTCAAGACCTTCCCCCAGTCACTGTGATTTCTATCTTTTTGGCGCAAGAGCCCTCCCATCACTTTGACTGCAAGTGGCAAGCCATCACACTGTGATATAATTTCCATTCCGATATCCTTTAGGGTAGCAATATCAGATTCATCTATCTCACTTAAGACTACCTGCAGGCAGTTCAAGCCCACATAACCCGTAAGCAATATATAATTAAGTTCTATTTTTGTCAACTAGCGAATAAAGCTCACCAAGAGAATAAATCAAAATTAAGCTGCCTCCATATAGTCCTTTAAATTATTCAAATCAAGGGAGTATCACCATGATATTCTTTATTTATTTATTTACAAAAGTAATAAAGCAATCAATGGAGATGCCTTAATTTTACTAAATGGAATATTGAGCTACATAACATTATTATTATGGTTAAGGGTGCAAAGGAAGGAGATCAATAAAACATTCTAAAATAAGGGTTACTAGTTAAATTAGTACGGACCTGTTTCTTGAGCAAGGACCAAGCATCATCGGCATCTAATTTGTCGATGTGGTGGTAGGGAGGTATAATTTTCATCGCTCGGGCGACTCTTTCATCTCTAGTTGTGACGAGGACTCGGCTACCTGGAGCGGCCCCATTAACAAGCGGTGTTTTGAGCACATCCTCCCATGCTACATCGTTCCAAACATCATCCATCACTAGCAAGATCTTCTTCCCTGTCAAGGTATCCTTGAGGACTCGTTGAAGCGTGGCCTTTGCATTTCCAGCATGCCGATGGTCTCCTCTTGCTTCAACGATGGCTCTCCTCAGAAGCTCCGCTTCATTGAGGTTTTGGTTGACGCTAACCCATATTGTCTTGTCGAACTTTGTTTGGATGGCCTCATCATTGAAGACCTTTTGAGCGAGCGTGGTCTTGCCGATCCCACCAACACCCACGATAGTGAAAACCATGAGACCGTTGTCCGCACGGTCGGTCAACATGATCTCCACCAGCTTTCGTGTGTCTTGTTCGATCTTCTCCCCGACCACACCCGACCGGTTGAGCTCCCCTGACGTCTCGCGGCTGGCAAAGTCAACATGTGAGGCATGCGTTTTGCTACCATGGTCATCGTAGGAGCCAAGGTTGATGAAGCTAAAGGCAGCACTCCGCTCCTTGATGTTGTCCAGCCTCTGGTTAAGCACCTTGATACGGCTGCCGATATCATGGGCGAAGAGGGGACTGCCCAGGCAGGAGCATAACTGGTTGAAGCACCCCATTTGTGATGCTAATGAACCCTGCCCCATGGCCTTGAGCTGGCACAGGTCAAGGATGTCGGCTGCTTCATACATGGCGCCCTTGAGTTCTGTCACCCACCCCTGCACGCTCTTATCGGTGATGCGCCTTCTCTCGGCATCCTCTAGGAAGTTCCTGAGGTCCTGGAGCTGAACGCGCATCCTATCAATCTCACCGGAGACACCAAGCAGCAAGCCCAACTCTTCTTTCGCCATCTCCATTAACATATTTAGCACATTGGATGCCAAGGCATCCAGGACCATCGACATTCCTTGGGATTTTTTGCTGTTACAAAAGAAATCAAGTATCATCACCAACTCACCACAATTAGTTCTCTTCTGATTAAAGATTTCTCCAAGGAAAAGTCTAGCCCTTGATTACTCACAAGAAGATGTTGTGTACACATGAGAAACAACTAAATAGGGAAGCTAGATAGAATTAGGAGACAGAGGTATGAATGAAATTAAAGCCGGCCAATCAAATTAAATTTGAACCGTACTAGAATCGGGGTGAGAGATGAGAGATAAAGATTCAAAAATTACCTTCAAGATGGATATGGTTGTTGGGTCCTCCTTCCTGCTCTGGAGTAACTTGTGGCGAAAGAAAGGGAACATGGTTCTGTATATAACACCAAGGGAAAATTGACTAATTAGTCGAGTTGAATCAGTCAGTACCTAACCGAAGAATCTATTATTTGATCGATCGAGTTGTACGTATGCGTGACATGTGAGTTCTGATCTTAGGTTGAGGGCATCAGCCAATTATTCCCACCCTATGCCTTAATAAAAGATACTAGCAATTCTTTATCAGTGGGTATCAGGAAGAGATTTACTGATGAATTAGTTAATTAGGCAAGCAGCCTCAGCCATCACTGCTGACGCCTAGGCAACTCATTTCTCTGCCTAACACTAAGCCTTCTCTAATTTTTCTGAAGCGTGCCACTTCAGTAACGTTTTTTGTTGATTTATTTATCATCAATTCATCATAGATGATTGTACATATAAAATCAGATCCCCTAAAACTCATATTTGAGGAGAAAAATGATCTTTGGGACAAAAAAAAGGCCAACTAACAGATCTTTTATAAATAGAACTTTGTTAAATTTGAGTTATTGACTCCTTAAACTTACCCCTTCTCTCTAATATTTGGTCCGCGGTCGCTCGGCTGAGTAAAAATATGGCAGACGCTGGCCTCCTGTTCGCCGCCGCTGCCGCCACCGGAACTCGCGCCGCCGGCTGCCCGCCACCCCGGTGACCGATAAAGAGGAACACCCCACCGCTTCTGAACCTCCGGCCGTCCTCTGCGGCGCCGGAATCCCATCAGTGGCGATGAGTTTCGCCATGGCAGACACCACGGTCGCGCCCTTCTCTTCCTTGCCGGCGCCGTCCAAGGCCCGGTTCAGCGCCGCGGCTTCTGCCGAACCACCCCTACCACCACCAACGAATTCCCAGGGCGGGGTCAAGCTCATTCGCGACGGCGCCATCCGCCTCGCCAAGCGAGGCGCCCACCGGAGCCGAAACTGGCGTTGGCCGGGATTAGCTCATGCCCGCCGCAGACGTCGTCCATGGTGAGCTCCACCTTGCGGATGCGTGGCTTGAAGCCCGGTGATCCCGCGCGAGCACGGCTACCCTTTGACCTTGTTGATGTGGCTGTCCGGCGCTCGTGGCTTTGTCACACTTTTTTTTTCAGAAACAAACCCATTTTATTGAAGAATGTTCAAAGGAATGGATACAAACAAGGTTATGGGATTCCAAGAGTCAAATATATCTCCAATAATCTAGAAACAAAAAAAAGTTTAAAGGAATTGATACAAAGTTGATCGGATGGGACTGTAGATGAATGTCCCACCATAACCCTATCCAATCCCATCGCTATTTGATGGGCATTATCAGATGATCCCATTAAAATTTGATGTATTAAGTGGAAATAAGTGAGATCCCATTTGACAAAAAATTATAGCAAAAAATTAAAAAGGTTACATGTTTTCTTTCCCACTTCAAATAAGGATACATGTTCTTCTTATCCACTTTAAATGCATAACTTCACTTCACATTAACATATACTTAGGAATCAAAATTAAGAATAACTAGATAACACCCCACACATTGTTGCGGGAATTGGCTGCTATATATTTTAGTGCAGTTCAAACATGAATATTTGATTATGTACTTCATTCAAAAAACCTAATGCTTGATCATTTAATCTTGTAAAAAGGTTTGCTAATTTTTTTCATCATCCAAAAGAACATTTAATTAAATTTATATAATAGACAAATAAAACACATTTTTTGTTGCCATATTGATTGCAAATATTCGTATGGAACTAAACAACAAATCATTATATGACTTTGCATGATTTGACTACTCAATTAATGAACTTTTATATGAAAATAAGTAAATTATACAATATCAAGAAAAGCTCGGTAGCACTTAGTATTTCATGGATGTGTACAATTGTCATGGTATTGCTCCTGTCACTTCTTTGACCAAAATGGTAATGATAAAAGCTTAGAAACCTGTAAACCAAGAACAAACTGGCAAACATGAGACATGCTATACATCATCAATTTTTTAGCTGCTCTGCCATCTCCGCCATGTAGATAGCTAGCCACCATCATCTCATTGTATCTAGTTTTATGTTGGTGACCCATCTTTAGGTTATCAATTCTTCTAATAGAAGCACTGTTGGCTTCGCGTGTTACCGTGGGACCGACAAAAAGTGTACATTAGATAAATAAAAATAAAAATATAGCATTAATTAAAGATTGATCCAATATACAATTTATATTTGTATTTGAAATGTTGATCAAACTGTTTTTGGTACAAACATTAAGAGATTTAGCATTACGCGTAGACATTTTTATCCTCTGTAGTGTCTTGTAAGAAAATAAAAAAAAACAATTGGTTGAATTATAATGTCTTCAAAAGAGGTATTTGCTCACGTGTACGCAAATGTTTAAATCCATGTAGAGAACTCTTAACCACTGGGAAAACAAAATATGAATAGAAGACTATGCCCATAAAAGTAACCTGAAACCTAGTAGTCAGGTCTTCAAGCGATATATATGTTTCAAAGGCATCATGAATAACATAAAAGCATATAGCTCTTAAAATTTCAAACTAATATGATTGTGCATAGAAAAGCTTATAAGGGAAAAAAATTATGGCATGAATATTTTTTATGAAAGGCTTATATATGTACGTTCTACCTCATCTACAAAATTTTCTACTAAGTTTTTCATCTTTTCTGTTCTGAGCAAAGCAAGGATTAGAAAAAATCAGTCAATGAACGATGTAATGAGTAATGTATTTATAGTAATCGGATGGTCCATGGAGCTACTTACCTAGGTTGTCCTTGGCATTCTTGATTCTTGAAAAAAGTGAAATGAAGAATAAATGTTGGGACAAACAATTGAAAACACTTGGAGAATACTATTCATATTTTTAGTCTGGATATTTTGGTTCAGAACTACTCCCTCAATATCTCTGATGGGTAGAAGTTGTAGTATCTCCTGGTCAAGTCGCTGCATGTCTTCAAGATAACATGCGCTTGGACAATTAGAAGGAAACATTTAGTAATGAATTCTGTAAGAGTCCCGTAGAGCTAGGGAAACAATCTGCAGTTCTCAATAACTACTCACAATTTGATGTATTTTCATGTTGTGTGTGCCAAAATAAATTATGGGACTTCAGCGGTCCAGCTCCATGTATCATTACCATTTATGAGTCGTTTCTATGATGCAAGAGATCAGATACCACTATTAGACAACAAATACCGAGAACACCCAGTAAATATTCATAGGTGGGATGTCAAATATTATGAAATTCTATCATCTCTGGAATAGAAGCAGGCATGACGAAATAGTGTTTGAAAAATCATATCAGATTACCTCACAGTGTAGTAGCAACATAGCACGGGAGGGGGGTTATGAATTAATGGAGTCACATAGGAATAATGCACAACTTATTTTGATATGATGTAGAATTCTGTGAGGGAGGTAGCAACAGGCTATGGGAACTCCTGATTGCCCAACACTGTAACTTGTATGAGCGGTGGAATACCAACATGTAAAAAACAAAATTAACGGCACACCAAGGTTATTTTGAGAGATATATAGTCAGGGATTCGTTACCTGCTCATGGACGATGTGTCCTCTGTACGACTGTACCCGTCAAAGGAAATGCAGCAGGCAAGCAAAACATGTACCGTGAAGATGCTGGAGATGGTGCCACAACGTTGGCATCGGAGCTTCAGATCAATGCCTCCTAATTCACACTGTGCAACACAGATTTTCAAAGGCAAAACCATATTAGGTAACTCGCCTTAAGACAACGATTTTTTAGGGCGAAATCTGATTGCTCCCTAATTAATACTCTTGAACAGGGGTGCTAATTGTTGTGGTGACTATGTCACTTGTGATTGGTTCAGTGGAGAAGATGAAGAGGATACGATGGAGAAGATGAAGAGGGTATGGTGGAGAAGAAAAGAGCGAAGGCAACTGAGGAGTTAATGAGGGAGATGAGAGGACCACAAAACTGAAGTTGGAGCTCTCGGTTCGCAAAAGTAAATAACATAAGTTGATGACATGGTCTCAGTAAATGAAGCCAACGTGTATGATCTCTATAGTGGTGGGTCCCGCTTGTAAGCCTCTAATTAAACGTTGATGTGGCACTGGTGCTGATGTGGATAGGCTGCATGTGAAGATAGAAAAAATAGTGGGGATGATCTATTATAGTATTATAGATACCTACAAAACACAAATGAAATTGCAGGATACAAGGACAACTACATACACCTAGGAAACATATTTTTTCTGAAAATAATTTCACTTCGCTTCAGGATATATGCAATCACGTTGTAGCACAATTTTCTTCAAACATGGACATCACAAATTCAAGAGAAAACCCATTCTGCAATACTGAACTTTATAGCTTCGTAGATCATTTTCTTGGACTCCACTGATGTAGCTTTGTACATATTAAGTTAGCACAAGATGAATCCTGGAAAAAAATTAGTGACATGCATTGTCAAAGAAGATAATGGAAGTAATATGTCGAATCTAAATCACGCATGTTGTCAATTATAAAATACCACTCGATATGTTGCTAATCGGATGCGCATAACAGTGTACTTTAATAAACATTTTACAGATAACAACCTGCAATGATGAACTTCAAGTGTGTAGGTTAAACACCCTAAAAAACAGAAGGTGCGTGGATAAATTTTTTGTAAGTATCATATTTGGAACCATTCTATTTGTTAGAGATATATTTGATTTATATGTATTCGTTAGTTTAGGATTTGTAATATGTTTCCTACCTTATCTTTAGGAGAGGTTTCTTGCCCTTCAAGTATGTACTCCGATATACACTCGCTCGTGAGGCTCAATACAACATCAAACTATTCCATCAATCCCATTCTTTATCCTTATACATGGTATCAGGTTAGAAAAGTTAGTCCAACAACGTTGGTCCTAGGTCCTTTCACCACTTCCGCAGCGCACCGCCCCGAGGAGATGAATCTCCCTCCTCGAGGGTGCGACATCCGATCAATCAAAGATTAGGTCGGTTCCATAGATTAGATCAATTCCAGTTTTCGTTCATGTAGTAGATCAATTTTCCTTTAGCTACAAATTGCCAATTTCCAATCTAAATCTTTTTTGTAAGTCAGAAAATAAATTCCAGAAGACTTCAAATTCCAGTGTGGAAAATCGCACAGAATTTGAGTACCGTCGCCGCACTCCTATATGCAACATGTGACGAGGGAATACCCCCGCGATTCCCCTCCGTGAGGGTACCCTGTGCGTGTCAAGACCGGTGGCCCGCTAGAAGCCTAGAAAGGCCCAACATCAGCCTACTAGGCCCACCTGAGGCATCAATGACTGAACCGACTTGGAGTCCAAGACCGACATGGAGTCCAAGACTTGGCGTACAAGACGACGTAGAATAGGAAATCTCTTGTAACCCTAGAAGGTTTCCTCGGGACCTAGCCTGGTATATAAAGGTTGGGAGAGGGGCGTGTAGGGACATCGCATACACATCTAGCATCACCTCCTAGCTTGAACAATCTCGCCGGATCCACCGTTGTAAGCACCTCCTTCATATAATAGATCGAGCAGGAAGTAGGGGCTTTACCGATCGAGAGCCCTAAACCTGGGTAAATCCTTGTTTCCTGTTAGCCGACGAGATCACCAACTACGCACTCCTTCCCCCTCAATCAACCCAGGGTACCTAACCATGGGATTTGCCGAGGTCCATCCTCGTCAACATTGATACGTCTCAAACGTATCTACTTTTCCAAACACTTTTGCTATTGTTTTGCCCTCATTCTTGCATGATTTGGATGAAACTAACCCGGACTAACGCTGTTTTCAGCAGAGCTGCCTGTATGGTTTTATTGTGCGCAGGAAAATGGATTTTTGGACGTCTCAGAAAATTCCCAGAAAAATACCAGAAAATCCACGCACCCGAAGGAGCCAGAAGCCAGAAGTGGGACCAGAGGGGAGCCAAGGGGGCCCCAGGCGCCCCCTGGCGCGGCCAGGGGTGGGGCCATGCCCTCTGGCCGCCTGGGAGCCTCCCCCCTCCACTAGTGCCCTACCGACGCTCCTATTTATTCCCGTGACGGATAAACCCCGAAACAGAAGTCGTTTTTCCAATTCGCGTCGCGGAGCCGCCGCCACCCTCTGTTCTTCTCCGGGAGGGCTAATCTGGAGGCTGTTTTGGCCTCCGGTGAGGGGAGATCGTCGCCATCGTCATCATCATCACCATTCCATCCTCCCTCCATGACTTCTCCATCCATGTGTGAGTAATTCCCTACTGTAGGCAAAGGGAATGGTAGGGATTGGATGAGTTAGATCATGTAATAGTTTATCAGATTGTTGGGGGCATGTTGCCTATCATCTAGATTGTTTTTTATCATCTCTGCTTCAACTTGTTTCTCTTAATGCTTTTCACTTTGGGCCCGAGTGTCATGATTTCAGATCTGAACCCTATTTGTTTTCATGAATATATTTGTGTTCTTGATCCTATCTATGAGTTGTATGCACCTGTTATAGTCCGGAACCGGCGATCCCAAAGGTGACAGCTTGGGACACCAAAGGGAATTGTCGGGACCCGGGGTTAGCGTATGTAATTTCAGTCATGATACAATCACATGGAGAGCCGAGAACAGTACCCACTTGTCTAAGCAGACAAGGCCAAGCACAGAACGTTCTCGGTAAGCATCGAACGTGAGGGGCATCCCATCCTGGGCGGATGATCAACTGAGATGGGTCCTCATCGTCCGCTCACAAGTCTAAATGCTTATGGGTGGTGAATCCCATACTCATAGACAAGTCGCCTCAACCATGTTATCGATTGAATCCTAACTCTTACATAGACTTACTCCAGCCCGATCACTTAGTCGGGGTCTAGGGCGGGCTCGATCATACAACAAAGTGTGCACGTGACAGAGTCACGAGCAATCGCATCGCGATGCCCCAAGCTGCGCACATCTAAGGGCCACTTGGTGTATAAAAGACCGCCAGCCAGATCACAACTAAGGTCTCGAAAACCCATACTAAGACATGCATGTTATAACCATACACGCAACACACATGCCTAGTATGAACAGCAGGTATCGTCACATAACTCTACAAAGTACTCTTTATAGATATACACATAGAGCATACAAAGATCACATGTCTGTGATCACATTACATCATACAACGGAAACAAATTAGGTCTGAGTACAGACAAGATTAACAAATGGCTTAGAGAAGCCTTGTACAACAAACATGCCCTTCCACGAGGGACCAGACTGCTGTCTGGGATTATGCTAACTTAGTCAACGTCGAGCTTCACGAAGGTGACTCCATCGGGGTCCGGTTCTCATCTAAAACATAGAATAAGCAAACGTGAGTACAAAGTCGTACTCAGCAAGACTTACATCAGATCTATACTACTCATGCTCAAGTATCAAGGTAAAGGAGGTGGGGTTCAACATGCAGAAGTGCCAGCTTTGACTTGGCTAATCCTGTACTACGAGTACTAGACTTGAGGTAAGAAGCGTACACGAGTCCACTACTTTCTCCGACCAATACACCACTATGGTTACTTCCTCGACTTCCCCACGAAGAAGCACGCCATAGCACTCACGCTTATCTTGCGAGTTTTATAAGTATCCATTCAAGTTGTCTATGATCAAGTAGAGGTTTCCAAGTAGTCCATAACCGCGGACACGGCTATTCGAATAGTTCATTAACCCTGCAGGGGTGTACATCTTCACACGCGTGTCATCACTTATCGTCTCGTTCTTGTCACCCTTCAAACGGGTGTCGGACGTGGATGAAACCAAGGCACTACCCTCACATCACCTTCTCTAATCCAGGAGTCGACTACCTAAGTTTGTCACCGCTCGAGAGTCCGGCCGGTTCCACGAAACGGACTCAGATAATGTAAGGGATCGAGACGCCACCTTTGACAGATGGTTTCACTGCCTCACAGGTCCACCCACATATCTATACATAAATCAAATGGAAAGCCCGAATCTAGTGTGACTCCTGGACTGGATCGGGTACGTAAAGAGGCCAAACGGGGCTCCCATAAAACCCTACATGTGGTCAAACTCTTTGTCTTGGATCACAAAACAGGAACTCGGGGCCTAGGGTAGTGTTCAACGAGACAACCCACTGTGTACTCCTACACAACCTCTCATCGTTCACCTTTGTTTAGGGTGGATTCACCAACACGTTTATCATCAGCATCACTGTGTTCATTCCATCCCGACTCACAAACATAACATCCTCATTGTATCACTAAGCAGCAAAAGCAGTAACAGTTGCAGGGGCCACATGCTCATCATTCAACTCCTAAATCTGCTAGGATTGTGGTTTGCTTAATACAGTGACAAAATGATAGGTCATGCATCGGAATGGGTTCAACTATGCGAAAGAACGTGTCTCGATGATCTCCTAAACATGCATAAGCGAGACTGAGAGGGAAGTAGGATTTTATAGACATGATCAATGGGGTTTGCTTGCCTTGCTGACGGTACACGGGTCTTAACGGTGGTCTTCTTCTTCGGGGTGATCACCGTCTCGGAACGTCTGTCATCGGAGGCAATCATCAACAAGGGGGGACAACTTCGAAAGTAAAAATGCACATACACATGATAAGGCTATCCATGATGTGAAAGATACTGGTTTGTAGCATATTCCATTTAATTGAAGTATATTGCATTTGAAATGCAAATTCAAACTTCAAATTTGAATTCAAATTAAGCCATATGCACATTTGCTACTGTTGCCCCATTTTAAAATGGTCAAACATAAAAACAAATTGCATATTCTTAATCCTTGTATTTTTCTGATAATTTTTCATATATTATATGTTTAATTTGGAGTTAGTATGAATTTTCTATGATTTTTGGAAGTTTATACTATTTTTTGGAATTTTCTGATTTCTTTTAATTCATAAATTGATTTACTGCGTCATGCTGACATCAGCATGACGTGGGGGGTGTCTGAACAGTGGGGTCGACCTGTCAGTGACACAAGGGGTTAACCCCTCTCTGTTTAAATAACAGAGGGGTTTAGGGGCCCAGGGGGCCCACCTGTCTGTCTCTGTGGGGGGTGGGTTAGGGGTGGATTAGGGGTTAATTAAGCTGCCCACCGGCGTTTAGCCGGCGGCGACCTCAGATGCGGCGGAGGGCTCGCCGGAGTGGCTTCCCGACCACTGCTTGGCACGCGGGAGGCACCTAAGTGTTGCATATGCTCGTCCGCGTCGACTCGTGTCCACGGGAAGGCCTAGGGGGCGCCGAAACGTCGACGGCAACGAGGTGCAGCGGCGGCCGGAGCTCTGGTGCGACGGCCTCGGTGCTCCAGGCCACGGGATGCGTCGAGGGGAGAGGGGAAATGGGTGCGAGCTCACCCTGAGGGTGAAGGGTCCGTCGAGGAGGCCGGAGGAGGGCTGACAGTGGGGCAATCGACGGAGAGCTTCGCGGCGGCCGGCGGCGAGTTCTTGAGGCGGGCGTCGATTCTGGGGCTCCTCGGCTCGAATTGGAGGCGCCGCTTGATGAAGACGTCGATGGCGCAGCGTCTAGACACGTCGGAGTGGCCTCGGGGTGGCTCGGGGCACGGGGGCGCACGACGGCGTGCTCCGGTGTCCGTCGGGTGTGGATGAGCACGGCGTGAGAGAAGGGGAGAGAAGCTGCGAGGAGGGGCAAAGGGTGCAGTGCCTTCCAGGCGTCGCCACGGCGTGCAGAAGAAGAGAGGGGGAGCAGGAGGTGGCGTCGGCGGCGGTTGCATGCTCGCCACCGAGCTGCCTGCCTGCCTGGCGCTGGGAGGAAGACGACCCTGCCCCTGGTGGGCTGGGCCGGCTTCTGGCCAGGCTGGGCCAGGTAAGTGGGTGGGGGGGCTTTTTTTGTTTCTTTTGTTCTGCCCCAAAATAAAATAGCAGGGCAATTTTATTAAATGCCCAATTAATTTTAAAAACCCTAGATGGTCAGTAGCAAACCACTTATAACTTTTGGGCATTTTTGAAATTCAATAAATTTGAATCTCAATTCAAATAGGGTTATTTTAATTTTCCAAGGCACTGTTTGAATTGTAGAAAATTCCTTGAGTGTGGGAATGAACCCAAACCACTTTTGAAATGATCATCATCATTTATAGGAATTTTCAACTATTCAAATGATTTTTGGAAAAAGATTTTTATCTGGCCATTTGAATTAATTTCTCAGGGCTTTCTGCTTCCCCATTTTTGAATTCCATTTGAATTTTTGCATGATGAAAAAGGGCACAAACAAACCCTAGTACTTACCCTAGTTAGGGTTCTGACAACTCGCCCCCACTCAAAAGAATCTCGTCCCGAGATTCAGAAGTCGTCGGGAGGAAGGTGGGGTACTCGGCACGGAGGCGGTCCTCTCTTTCCCATGTTGCTTCTTTCTCGGAGTGATGTGACCATTGCACTTTGAGGAACTTGATCTTCTGACGACGAGTGACACGCTCTGCGGAATCAAGAATACGAACAGGGTACTCTCGATAAGAAAGTTCATCTTGGAGATCAAGCGTTTCATGGTCGACTTCGCGGATGGGGTCCTTGAAGCAACGCCTGAGTTGTGACACATGGAATACGTCATGTACTCGGGAAAGGTGCGGAGGTAGTTCAAGTTGGTAGGCAACTTCTCCACGTTTAGCTAGAATGCGGAAGGGTCCAATGTAACGTGGGGCCAACTTGCCTTTGATACCGAATCTTTGGGTTCCCTTCAGAGGAGTAACCCGAAGGTAAGCCTTCTCATCAAGATTGTAGCTCTCTTCCCTATGATGACGATCATAGTAGCTCTTTTGACGAGACTGAGCGACTTTCAATCGATCACGAACAATGCGAACTTGCTCTTCTGCTTCCTTGATCATATCCGGTCCAAAGAGTTGTCTTTCACCGGTTTCTGACCAGTTTAGGGGTGTTCGACATCGTCGGCCATAGAGGAATTCAAAGGGAGCCATGTCCAGACTAGATTGATAGCTATTGTTATAAGCAAATTCGGCGAATGGAAGAGATTTCTCCCAATTCTTTCCGAAAGAGATAACACAAGCTCTGAGCATGTCTTCCAAGATTTGATTGACCCTTTCAACTTGACCGCTAGATTGAGGGTGGAAAGCTGTACTAAAGGATAGATGAGTTCCCATAGCATTCTGAAAACTTTCCCAAAATCTAGAGGTGAAAAGGCTACCACGATCAGAATTGATCACCAAAGGAACACCGTGAAGAGACATGATTCTAGAGACGTACAAGTCCGCTAACTGGCTAGCAGTTATAGACTCGCGAACTGGAAGGAAGTGAGCAACTTTTGAAAGTCTATCAATGACCACGAAGATGGCATCATTTCCTTTCTGGGTTTTTGGAAAGCCGGTGATGAAGTCCATACCGACCTTGTCCCATTTCCACTCGGGAATAGACAATGGTTGAAGAGTGCCAGCAGGTCTTTGGTGTTCTGCCTTAATGCGACGACAAACATCACATTCGGCAACAAATTGTGCAATGTCTCTCTTCATCCGGTTCCACAAAAATCTCTGGCGTAGATCTCGGTACATTTTTGTGCTACCGGGATGAATTGAGAGGGGAGTGTCATGAGCTTCCTTAAGGATCAGCTGCTTTAGGTCTTCATTCTCGGGAACTACTAAACGATTTTCAAAGAATATCGTTCTTTGATCATTTGCAGAGAAACATTTAGCAACTCCGCTAACAATGTTCTTCTTGATCTCTTGAATACTACTATCTTGTTTCTGGGCGGCTATGATTTGATCCTCAAGGGTTGGTTTCGCCACCAAGTTGAAAAGAGATCCATGAGGAACTATCTCAAGATTGAGCTTGCAAAATTCCTCATGAAGAAGTGGTTGATACTGTTGTAACATGAGGTTGTTACAATACGACTTACGACTTAGTGCATCAGCCATGACATTTGCCTTGCCTGGGGTGTAAGAAATTCCTAAGTCATAATCTTTTATCAACTCTATCCAGCGTCTTTGCCTGAGATTAAGATCTGGCTGGGTGAATATGTATTTGAGGCTTTGGTGATCAGAATAGATCTCACAACGATTACCAAGGAGGTAATGTCGCCAAGTCTTCAGGGCATGAACTACGACAGCGAGTTCAAGATCATGGGTAGGATAGTTCTCTTCATGTGGCCGCAACTGGCGTGAAGCATAAGCTACCACATGTCGATCTTGCATAAGTATGCATCCTAACCCTTGCCGTGAAGCATCACAATAGATCTCGAAATCCCTTTTGGTGTCTGGAGGTGCAAGTACGGGTGCAGAAGTAAATCTTCTTTTTAGCTCTTGAAAGCTTTCCTCGCACTTGGGGTTCCATTGGAATTTCTTATCTTTCTTGAGGAGTTCAGTAAGAGGCTTTGCAACTTTGGAGAAGTTCTCAATGAAGCGGCGACAATAGCTTGGTAGGCCGAGAAAACTCCTAACTTGCTTAACCGATTCAGGTGGAGTCCAGTCAAGGACGTCCTGAACTCTCTCGGGATTGACTGCAACACCTTTCGCAGAAATCACGTGGCCTAAGTAGGTCACTTCTGGTAGCCAAAATTCACACTTGGAGAACTTGGCATAAAGGTGATGCTCTCTAAGTTTCATCAATACCAACCTAAGATGTTCTGCGTGCTCTCCTTCGTTCTTCGAGTAGATGAGAATGTCATCAAGATAAACCACAATAAATTTATCTAGGTACTCCATGAAGATCGAATTCATCAAGCGCGAGAATGTGGAGGGGGCATTGGTTAAACCGAAGGACATGACGGTATACTCGTAAAGACCATATCGAGTAGTGAAAGCCGTCTTGGGAATGTCCTCATTTCGGATTTTGATTTGATGATAACCTAATCTCAAATCCATTTTGGAGAAGACAGAGGATCCAACAAGTTGATCATAAAGATCATTGATCCTGGGCAGTGGGTATTTGTTCTTTATCGTCGCTAGATTTAGCGGGCGATAGTCTACGCACATCCTTTCTGTTCCATCTTTCTTCGTTACGAACAGAACGGGGCAACCCCATGGCGATGAGCTAGGGAGGATGAAGCCTTTTGCCAACAAAGCATCAAGTTGGGTTTTTAGCTCAGCTAACTCATGTGGGGCCATTCTATATGGGCGTATGGAAATTGGGGCTGTGCCTGGTATAAGATCCACTATGAATTCTACACATCTGTCGGGTGGCATTCCCGGCAGCTCTTCAGGAAAGACATCCGGGAAGTCACGAACCACCGGAATATCTTTAAGGTCTGGAAGGGGAAGCACATTCAAAGTATGCACCTGGATTCTAGAGCTGGGTGATGTGTATTCAATGATCTGGCCTGAAGGATGGGTGAGTTTGACTTATTTGGCTTTACAATCAAGGAAAGCATGCTGCCTTGATAACCAATCCATTCCTAGGATGACATCAATGTCCGAAGACTTGAGGGCTATAAGAGAAGCAAGGAATACTAAACCCTCAATTGCAATTTGATTACCATGGCTTACTCTATTAGTTTGCCACTTTGAACCAAGAGTTTGAATGATCATTGGAGAAAACATTTCTTCAAAAAAAAATCCATGACGAAGTGCATAACTCTCCGACATGAATGAATGAGAAGCTCCTGGATCAAAAAGAACGGAGGCGGGAACATGATTGACTGGGAGTGTGCCAAGGATGACGTCAGAAGCAGCAGTGGTTTCCTCAACTGAGATTTGGTTCACACAACCACTACTAGTGGATGAAGGCTTTGCTGGGAAGATCTTGGTGGTTGGTTTCTTTGGAGGCTTAGGTCGAGAATGACGTGGTGCCATCAAGACCTGAGGGCATTGACGATAGTAATGGCCTGGAAGACCACACTTAAAGCACACCCTGTCTGAATTGCTGGGGGTGGGGTTACTTGGTTGTACACCATCATTCCGGGGTGGAACAATGTGTTGAGGTGGATGGCATAAATTCGGTGGTGGTCTCTGAAGAAGGTTTTGAGGTATGGCATGGGTTGGAATCCAAATTTGGCGTTTCTGAGGGGCTGAACTTGAAGAAGGAGCAAGCTCAAGAGCATGCTTGCGAGACTCCTCGAAAATTTCATTGCCATGCTCAGCTCTGAAGGATCTGTTGACTAAATCCTCAAAGGTGGCAAATTCGATGAGGTTGAGATCATGACGAAGTATGGGGCTAAGTCCCTTACGGAACCTTGCCTGCTTTCTGGCATCGGTGGTGATCTCATCTTGGGCATAACGAGCAAGACGATTGAACTCTCTCACATACTCGTGAATGGACATCTCTCCTTGAGTCAGATTGCAGAACTCTTCCTTCTTGCGCTCCATCAACTCATCTAGAAGGTGGTACCCTCGAAAGGCATCATAGAACTCTTGCCAAGTCACTAGTTGACCATCTGGCTGCATCGCAACATAGTTCTCCCACCATTCAGCAGCAACACCTTCCAGAAAGTATGCCGCGAATATAACTCGATCATCGGGAGCAACATGTGCAGTGTAAGCTTACGCTCGATGGAACGGAGCCAATCATCAGCTTCAAGGGGCTCAGAAGAACATCGGAATACCGGTGGCTTGAGGAGGATGAAGTCCTGAATGCTCACAACCACATTGCAATGACGTGAGGTATTCTGCTCGATGAGCTCCAGAAGGCGTGTTTGATCACGTTGATTCTTCTCAGCTTCCATCATGATTTCCGCCGCAGAAGGCGGTGGTAGAGGTTCATCATCATTTCGATTCCGAACACGGTCTCGATTCCGACGAACAACACTACGAGTTCCACCTGACATCTTGTGTGATAAAAATCAACAATCAGAACAAGTTCTAAGATGGAATCAAGGATAACAAGACATGATGAAGGCGGAAAGGATTAAAATGCGAAGGCAATGATCCGCAGAAACTCGGAATAAATCCGGCAGCATAACGGCTACACCGGGATGGAAAACAAGACAACCTCGAGGAGATTGGACAGAACTTCCTCAAGGAACTCAAAACACGGAGACTCTGGACGACCACAACAATCCTACGTCTACAAGGAAGCAATCAACGAGATGTTCTAGTCAGACATAGATGAGCCCATTCCTATCATCCCGTAGAAAAGGTAAGGGTGACTCAGAACTCATATCGATGAGGGTAAGGAGAAAAAAGAAGTCTTACGTTGTTCCCTTATACCCAGAGTAACTATATAACTATAGAATGCTAGACTCGACTTCGACCAAGGTTTGATAAGCCTACAGACAGTCCTGCTCTGATACCAAGTCTTTCGGGACCCCGGGTTAGCGTATGTAATTTCAGTCATGATAAATCACATGGAGGGCCGAGAACCGTACCCACTTGTCTAAGAAGACAAGGCCAAGCACAGAACGTTCTCGGTAAGCATCGAATGTGAGGGGCATCCCATCCAGGCCAGATGATCAACTGAGATGGGTCCTCATCGTCCGCTCACAAGTCTAAATGCTTATGGGTGGTGAATCCCATACTCATAGACAAGTCGCCTCAACCATGTTATCGATTGAATCCTAACTCTTACATAGACTTACTCCAGCCCGATCACTTAGTCGGGGTCTAGGGCAGGCTCGATCATACAACAAAGTGCGCACGTGACAGAGTCACGAGCAATCGCATCGCGATGCCCCAAGCTGCGCACATCTAAGGGCCACTTGGTGTATAAAAGACCGCCAGCCAGATCACAACTAAGGTCTCGAAAACCCATACTAAGACATGCATGTTATAACCATACACGCAGCACACATGCCTAGTATGAACAGCAGGTATCATCACATAACTCTTCAAAGTACTCTTTATAGATATACACATAGAGATACAAAGATCACATGTCTGTGATCACATTACATCATACAACGGAAACAAATTAGGTCTGAGTACAGACAAGATTAACAAATGGCTTAGAGAAGCCTTGTACAACAAACATGCCCTTCCACGAGGGACCAGACTGCTGTCTGGGACTATGCTAACTTAGTCAACGTCGAGCTTCACGAAGGTGACTCCATCGGGGTCCGGTTCTCATCTAAAACATAGAATAAGCAAACGTGAGTACAAAGTCGTACTCAGCAAGACTTACATCAGATCTATACTACTCATGCTCAAGTATCAAGGTAAAGGAGGTGGGGTTCAACATGCAGAAGTGCCAGCTTTGACTTGGCTAATCCTGTACTACGAGTACCAGACTTGAGGTAAGAAGCGTACACGAGTCCACTACTTTCTCCGACCAATACACCACTATGGTTACTTCCTCGGCTTCCCACGAAGAAGCACGCCATAGCACTCACGCTTATCTTGCGAGTTTTATAAGTATCCATTCAAGTTGTCTATGATCAAGTAGAGGTTTCCAAGTAGTCCATAACCGCGGACACGGCTATTCGAATAGTTCATTAACCCTGCAGGGGTGTACATCTTCACATGCGTGTCATCACTTATCGTCCCGTTCTTGTCACCCTTCAAACGGGTGTCGGACGTAGATGAAACCAAGGCACTACCCTCACATCACCTTCTCTAATCCAGGAGTCGACTACCTGAGTTTGTCACCGCTCGAGAGTCCGGCCGGTTCCACGAAACGGACTCAGATAATGTAAGGGACCGAGACGCCACCATTGACAGATGGTTTCACTGCCTCACAGGTCCACCCACATATCTATACATAAATCAAATGGAAAGCCCGAATCTAGTGTGACTCCTGGACTGGATCGGGTACGTAAAGAGGCCAAACGGGGCTCCCATAAAACCCTACATGTGGTCATACTCTTTGTCTTGGATCACAAAACAGGAACTCGGGGCCTAGGGCAGTGTTCAACGAGACAACCCACTGTGTACTCCTACACAACCTCTCATCGTTCACCTTTGTTTAGGGTGGATTCACCAACACGTTTATCATCAGCATCACTGTGTTCACTCCATCCCGACTCACAAACATAACATCCTCATTGTATCACTAAGCAGCAAAAGAAGTAACAGTTGCAGGGGCCACATGCTCATCATTCAACTTCTAAATCTGCTAGGATTGTTGTTTGCTTAATACGGTGACAAAATGATAGGTCATGCATCGGAATGGGTTCAACTATGCGAAAGAACGTGTCTCGATGATCTCCTAAACATGCATAAGCGAGACTGAGAGGGAAGTAGGATTTTATAGACATTATCAATGGGGTTTGCTTGCCTTTCTGACGGTACACGGGTCTTAACGGTGGTCTTCTTCTTCGGGGTGATCACCGTCTCGGAACGTCTGCCATCGGAGGCAATCATCAATAAGGGGGGACAACTTCGAAAGTAAAAATGCACATACACATGATAAGGTTGTCCATGATGTGAAAGATACTGGTTTGTAGCATATTCCATTTAATTGAAGTATATTGCATTTGAAATGCAAATTCAAACTTCAAATTTGAATTCAAATTAAGCCATATGCACATTTGCTACTGTTGCCCCATTTTAAAATTGTCAAACATAAAAACAAATTGCATATTCTTAATCCTTGCATTTTTCTGATAATTTTTCATATATTATATGTTTAATTTGGAGTTAGTATGAATTTTCTATGATTTTTGAAAGTTTATACTATTTTTTGGAATTTTCTGATTTCTTTTAATTCATAAATTGATTTACTGCGTCATGCTGACATCAGCATGACGTGGGGGGGGGGGGGTGTCTGACCAGTGGGGTCGACCTGTCAGTGACACAAGGGGTTAACCCCTCTATGTTTAAATAACAGAGGGGTTTAGGGGGCCAGGGGGCCCACCTGTCTGTCTCTGTGGGGGGTGGGTTAGGGGTGGATTAGGGGTTAATTAAGCTGCCCACCGGCGTTTAGCCGGCGGCGACCTCAGATGCGGCGGAGGGCTCGCCGGAGTGGCTTCCCGGCCACTGCTTGGCACGCGGAAGGCACCTAAGTGTTGCATATGCTCGTCCGCGTCGACTCGTGTCCACGGGAAGTCCTAGGGGGCGCCGGAACGTTGACGGCGACGAGGTGCAGCGGCGGCCGGAGCTCTGGTGCGACGGCCTCGGTGCTCCAGGACACGGGATGCGTCGAGGGGAGAGGGGAAATGGGTGCGAGCTCACCCTGAGGGTGAAGGGTCCGTCGAGGAGGCCGGAGGAGGGCTGACGGTGGGGCAATCGACGGAGAGCTTCGCGGCGGCCGGCGGCGAGTTCTTGAGGCGGGCGTCGATTCCGGGGCTCCTCGGCTTGAATTGGAGGCGCCGCTTGATGAGGACGTCGATGGCGCAGCGTCTGGACACGTCGGAGTGGCCTCGGGGTGGCTCGGGGCACGGGGGCGCACGACGGTGTGCTCCGGTGTCTGTCGGGTGTGGATGAGCACGGCGTGAGAGAAGGGGAGAGAAGCTGCGAGGAGGGGGAAAGGGTGCAGTGCCTTCAGGGCGTCGCCACGGCGTGCAGAAGAAGAGAGGGGGAGCAGGAGGTGGCGTCGGCGGCGGTTGCATGCTCGCCACCGAGCTGCCTGCCTGCCTGGCGCTGGGAGGAAGACGACCCTGCCCCTGGTGGGCTGGGCCGGCTTCTGGCCAGGCTGGGCCAGGTAAGTGGGTGGGGGGGCTTTTCTTTCTTTTTTTGTTTCTTTTGTTCTGCCCCAAAATAAAATAGCAGGGAAATTTTATTAAATGCCCAATTAATTTTAAAAACCCTAGGTGGTCAGTAGCAAACCCCTTATAACTTTTGGGCATTTTTGAAATTCAATAAATTTGAATCTCAATTCAAATAGGGTTATTTTAATTTTCCAAGGCACTGTTTGAATTGTAGAAAATTCCTTGAGTGTGGGAATGAACCCAAACCACTTTTGAAATGATCATCATCATTTATAGGATTTTTTCAACTATTCAAATGATTTTTTGAAAAAGATTTTTATCTGGCCATTTGAATTAATTTCTCAGGGCTTTCTGCTTCCCCATTTTTGAATTCCATTTGAATTTTTACATGATGCAAAGGGCACAAACAAACCCTAGTACTTACCCTAGTTGGGGTTCTGACAGGAATGGACTATAATTTGAGGATTCCATGTATCAATTGATTGTTAATGCTTTGTTCCGGTGCTCTTTGACAGGAGCACCTTAATCTCCATAAGTTCCTTTTGTCCCTGTTTGTAGCGGGATGGTAGGACAAAAGATGTGCAAGTTCTTATTGAAAGCACGTACAACTACCTATGGGGTACATGCCTGATGTTTGATTTATGCCTAGATGTTCATTGCTTCTCTGTGTGCCTTGCCCCAAATTAAATACATGATGTGTCTTATCCATGCAGCTCCCAACCATCCATCTCCCTAGCCTACAGTATTTTTAATTCTGCTGGTTACTAGTTGTTTACTTTCGCTGTTTTACTATTACTGTTTCACCACCACTATTACCGTTGCTATCATCACATCCATACCGCAGTTGCTATTAATATCTTGTTGCAAGTAAGTGTATCTCAGGTGCGGTGGAATCGACAACTCCACTGTCAAAGCTTGTGGATATTCTTTGGCTCCCCTTGAGTCGAAACTATAAATTGAGTTATTCTTACCCGCGAAGACTATCTCGATCCCCTGATGTTAGAGATATATTTGGTTCATATGTATTTGACTATTTGGTAGTTTAGGATTTGTAATCCGTCTCCTAGCTTATCTCTAGGAGAGGCTTATTGCCCTCCAAGTCTGTACTCCTATGTATAGTCACCCGTGAGGCTCAGTACAACATCAAACTATTCCACCAATCCATCTATCTATCTTTCTACACTATCGATAAGTTTGTTATTTGTACCGACCGAGTTTATCATCGGGCTTAACAGTGGATACTTGGCACTAGAAGGCAGTCTGCCCAAGAAACCATCTTGGAATACTTTGCGACTTGCTATAGAATAAAAAATGCTCACAATCAATAGCTAGTTGAAGAAACAAACTGATTACTAATGGTTGACTAAATAAAACATGAGATCAACATGTTTCTCCATGATAGGACATTTCACTAATACAACATGTTTCTCCATGACATGAGATTCCATCATCTCAACTTTTGAAGCTTGTTGGCCAAGGTTTTTTTCCTTCCCCATTCCTTGTGTCTCATATATTCAGATCACAGAGTTGTAAATTACACTGAATGTAAAGACATGGCATGCTCAGAAATATGCCCACAGAGTCATAGTAGGAATAAAGGAACAAATAAAACACTAGGAATTGAAAGGGAATGTGCCCTTATGTTTGGTTTTGGTAATTGATGACAATCTTTATGGACTAATGGTTTCCTTGAGTTATACTTTAAGGTTTGTCCATAGGCAACGCTTGAAGATCATATGGTGGCCTCAATGTTGTAAGATGAAGATTACATGTTGACCAAGGTGTTCTTCTGGGAGCTATCCAAAGATTGGTCAAGTTGATGTGTGCAAGGTCAATAGGAGCATCACGAAGATATCATATTCTTGGAGCTTGCCAACCATTTGGTGATAATGGTCTTGTGAATATATGCCTAAAAGAGGCTCTCCCATAATGGAGTATGGGGGAGCAATTTACTAGTCTTCATCGAGCCGGCGCAACCAAGAAAGGTGTTCCAACTTGAGGCGGACATGATCGTCATCATCAAGCTCAAGTGGATTATGCGCAAGACAAAGGTTTGAACTTTATAGGTTTCTAGTTTACCGGTCTCATGGTGGTAGTTAGGAGACCGAGTTATAGGCTAGGCTGCATCGTTCGTGGAGAGCTCAAACCTTTGCATTCTTGGCATCATCTTTATTGGTTCTTGTTTGTTTTTTCTCTTTGTGAGTGTTGGAGCTCGAGTTCGTATTCATTACAAGCTCTTATTCATCGAAAACGGATTTCATATACATTTACTTTTGTGTTTTCGATGTTGGTGTTTTTGTCGGCTCTTATCTTGTGAAGGTTTCACCTTCTACCTTGTTGGACTTTTAACATTTCCATGATTTGCATCATTTTGTTGATCTTGGGTGGTTCTCTATGTGAGGACCTAGAGCTTTTCCATAGCTTTAAAACAAGCCCAAGATCATCAAAATTGGAGTTCGAATGGCAAAGTTATGCTTGTTTTGGCTGTGCTGTTTTTTGCCTTAGAGGTTGATACGTCCAAAACGTATCTATAATTTCTGCTTGCTCCATGCTTCTTTTGTGTGATATTGCTATGATATTGATGAACTTCCATACACTTTTGATCATATTTGGACTAACTTATTAACTCAGTGCACCCCAGTGCCAGTTCCTTTTGCTGCTGTTTTTCTATTTCAGGTTTCCCCCATATTAAAAGTGCTCCAAAAATTCGGGAAAAATCCAATAAAAAATCAGCGCTTCGGAAGCTTCGGGAATCACCGAGGGGGGCCCAGAGGGGACTGGTACGTCCAAAACGTATCTATAATTTCTGCTTGCTCCATGCATGTTTTGTGTGATATTGCTATGATCTAGATACACTTTCATACACTTTGGATCATATTTGTACTAACCTATTAACTCAGTGCACCACAGTGCCAGTTCCTATTTTCTGCTGTTTTTCTATTTCAGTTTTCCCCCATATAAAAAGTGCTCCAAAAATTCGGGAAAAATCAGATAAAAAATCAGCGTAGAAGAACCTTCTGGAAGGACCTGAGAGGGGCCAGAGGGCCACCACCAGGGGCCCAGGCGCCCTGGTGGCGCGCCCCAGGGTCTGGCCGCGCCAGGGGGGGCGCCTGGACCCCTGGTGCCCCCCTGGCTGCCCCACTTCGCCCATATATTCTCCGTGACGAGAAACCCTCGAAAAAGAGAACCCTTTTTCGCGATCTCGCCTCTGTTCCGCCGCCGCCGCGCTTCCAAGATCGGGAGCACCAGCAGACTTCTTCCCGGCACCCTGCCGGAGGGAGGGCCGACCTCCGGGAGTCTCCTCTCCACCATGGATGCTTCCCGGATGTGTCGTGAGTAGTTTCCTTTGGACCATGGGTCCGTGATCAGTAGCTATGTGATGTTCTCCTCCCCTCTTTGTTCTTCATGGTTTAGACCTCGTGAGCTGCCCTACATGATCGAGGCACTTTTGTAATCTTTCTGCTGTTGCTATGCTGAGTTTGATAGGATCTGATGGATTATGAGATTATGTTCAGATTGTGATTGAGTAATATATTTGGTTCTTATCTCTTATATTTTTGTTCTTAAGTAATTCTTGCATGTTCTTCGTTGCTGTTTATTGCTTTGGCCAAGTAGTAGGTAGTAACCCCAAGAGGGAACGTTATGCTCGATTGTGGGTTCATGCCCCCTGATGACTAGCTTGAGTGACAGAAACATGAGTCTAGGGGATGTGCTGTTGCCACAAGGGGGAAAACAACGGTGCTTGTAACCGCGGTTACAAGGATTGTTTACTTTACGCAAAGTGATTTTTAATGTAGTTGTCTGTTGCTTTGGGTTTACACTTTGGGTGGGGCTCGCAACTTAATACCAGCGAGATGTTCTGGATAGATATCTCAAGGTGGATGATTAGTAGTAGATGCAGTTGGATTTCGGTCTACTTATTTTGGTGTTCTGCCCATGCTTTTGAGCCTCTTCCTTTTTTGTAGCATAGTTAGCATTGCGGTGCGTTCATAATCCTATCAATTGCCCTTCTGTAATTTGTTCACCTCGCATAGCAGTTTTATCGTCTTTTTGGAGAGAGACATCACTAGTGAACATCACGTATCCCGGTCCATATCCTCATCACTGTTTCCACGCTCATTTACTTTTCTGCTTTTACTTTCAGTTTCTATCATTATCCCTTGTGTTTGATCCTTTGTGAACAACAAGACCGGAGAGATTGAAAACCTCTCTGAACTTCGTTGGGAACAAAGTTATTTGTGTCTGTGTGCAGGTCCGCGTCAGTTGCGCCGCTGACACCTACTTGTCATCTCTGGATTCCTACTGGAGACAAACCTTGGTATCTTTACTGAGAGAAATTTGCTGTTGTGCTACATCACACCTTCCACTTGGGGTTTACCAACGAAGGGCGAGAAATCACTATCATCACCTCGCACATCAAGAAAAATTTCTGGCGCCGTTGCCGGGGACTCCGAGTGCTAAGATAGGGGAGTTGCACACTACCCTTTACCTTTGTTTTTTAGTCTTGTTAGTTTACCTTTCAGTTTTTATCTTTGTGTCCTATATCAAAAATGTTAGAACCCTCTGTTAGGTAATGTGCTAGGATCAAAGTCATCTTGCATCATGTTAAAAATTTAAAAAGAAATCATTTGAATTCAAAATCAAACTCAAATGGGAGAAGGGACCCCCCCAGATGAATTAATTCAAAAGGCCAGAAATAAATCTTCTCCAAAAATTCATGTTAGATTTTTGAAAAGTCTTATAAATGAGTGTGATCACATATCAAGTGATGTGGGACCCACCCCATGCTCATGGATTTTTCAAATATTCAAACAGGACCTTGGATTAATTCAAAAACCCCTATTTGATTTAAAGTTCAAATAATTTGAATTTTGAAAATGTTCAAACTTTACAAGTGGCTAGCCTAGTATATTGTGAAGCCACATAAAAAGTTTCACCATTTAATAAAATGGTTTGCTTTTTTTTAGCTAGCCAAAACAAATGTCAGAAAAGAAAACAGAAAGAAAAAGGAAAATGAACTTACCTGGCTTCTGGCCTGTTGGCCCACTTACCTGGCCCAGCCCAACCCACCAGGGGCAGCAGGGTATTCTCCCGCTCCCCACGCCTCCAAGAAGCTTGCTGGAGAGGCCGAGCATGCCGTGGACGCCACCTCGACGTCCAGGGGCTTCCAGGCCTCCCCGTGCCCTCACCTCGTGCCGTGGAGACCCGCCTCGAAGCCGCCCGTCATTTCCCCCTCCGCTGGCTCCCTCTCCTCCTCTCTCTCGTTCGGTTTTGGCGCCACCCGAGAACCGCCGTGGATCACGCCGCCGAGAACACGCGGCCAACGCCAACGAGAAGCCTCGCCGTGGTGTCCATCTTCTCCGTCGTCGTCCCCTACGTCGAGCTGTGCACTCAATTGAAGACGAAGGCCTCTGCACGCGTCGCTAGCTTCATCTTCCCCAACTCCGGCCGACGAGCTTCGTCATGCAATTGCTTCGCCGTGAGACCCTCCCCGGCCTCGTCGTCATCACCGACGCACTCCTGGTGAGCTGCTACACCACCTCCAACCCTCCTCCTCGCCCCGTTAGCCCCCTAGTGAGTTTTCCCTTTGGAGCAGGAGCTCACCGCCACCATGGTCGCCGGTGGGGTTGCTCTTTTGATCGCCTGTCCTCGCCGTGCTGTCCATCGCAGAGCTGGCGTTCCCAGGAGGCCGTCCAGCTAGCGCATGGCCAAGCACGGGCTCTGCAGCGACGACTGCGTAAGAGCCGTGGCTCCGCCGCCGCTAGGGCTCGTCGCCGACGTGCCTCCGATGCCTTCCGGTGGCGCTGCTCTGCTCCAATCGACGCGCGCAAGGGAGGGCTTCAAGATGGAGGTCGCAACGCTTTAAATGGACGTCGGAATCGTCCTCCCGTGCAGCGCCGCCGCGTCTGGTGACGCCGGAGTTTAGCCGCCGGCAGCCGTCGACGTGGCCGTGATTAGGGGCTTAACCCCACCTGGGTTAAGTGACCCTGGGTCACTGCCAGTGGGCCCTGGCCCCCCTTAATCCCCTGGTTAGATTTCACTAACCGGGTTAATTAACAGAGAGGCTGACAACCCTGGCCCACCAGTCAGCCCCCCCCTGACGTCACTGTGACATCAGGCTGATGCAGTAAATCGAATAATTGATTTATATAAATCCAGAAAATCCAGAAAAAGGCTGAAACTTTGGAAATTCATAGAAAATTCATATTAACTCCAAATTTAACATATAATATATGAAAAATGATCAGGAAAAAATAATCTATCCAAATATGCAACTTTCAACTATGTTTGAGTTGACTTTAAAAGGTGACCAGTAGCTTTTGCTATTTGGTTTAAATGGAATTAAATCAAATTCATTTCAAATGCTTTTGCAATTTGAACCATAGCAACATACCACATTATAATTGAACTTCAGAGGCATATCATACACATTTCAAAATGGTTTAACTTGATCAAACAATGTCATATGCAACTTGGCTAAATTGGAAATCATATGTGGAGTTTAAATTTGCAAATTCAATTGCAAATACCCCATTTAAGTGGAATTGCTTCACACATCAAAGCATATACATCAAGTTTCAACCTTCAACCATGTGATTGTGCATTGTATTTACTTTACTACCTTGTTTGTTGTTTGTCGAGTAGAGGTGGAACCGGAACAGGAGGCAGCCCCCTTCGTTGAAGATTCCGAGACTGAACCTCGTCAGCAAGGCAAGCAAACCCCCATTGATCATGTCGATAAAACCCGACTTCCCTCTCATGTCTCGCTTATGCATTGTATAGGATGATTACCATGCTACGTTTCTACCGCTTAGATGAACCCATTCCTTTGCATGACCTATCATTTGTCACAGTAGTAAGCAAACCACAATCCTAGCAAATGTAGGAGTTGTTTGATATCATGTGGCCCCTGCAATTGTTACTGCTTATTGCATGCTTAGAGTGATACCATGATGTTACTGTTATGTGAGTCGGGATGGTAGTGATCATGTTGCTGATGGTGGAAATGTGTTGGTGAATCTACCCTAATACAAGGTGAACGATGAGAGGCTGTGTAGGAGTACACAGTGGGTTGTCTCGTTGAACACTGCCCTAAGTCCGAGTTCTTGTGTGGTGATCCAAGATGAAGAGTACAACCACACATTGGGCTCACTGACCCCTCTCAACTTATTAACTCATCCCTTTCGATGTCCAGATGTCGAAATTGTTCGGAGTTCTGGTAGGTTTGTGGCCTGGCTGCTAAGTGAGAGAACGGCTCAACCGAGACCGGCTTATGCACCACGCACACATCATCTGGGTCCGCTTCGGTAAACCGGCCGGGTTCACGATAGTGGTAGCCAACCCAGGTAGGCGGCTTTCTTGGACTAGATCGGCTATGAGGTAACAGTTGTGGTGAGCATCCTCGCCGACACTTCTTGAACGGTGTCGAGTACAAAGGCGGTAACTGATGATCATGTGTGTGTAGCGGTACACCCCTGCAGGGTTAACAAAACTATTCGAATAGCCGCGTCCGCGGTTAAGGACTGCTTGGAAAGCTTAGCTTGATTATTAGACAACTTGAACTGGATACTCATAAAACTTACCAAGATAAGTGTGAGTGCTATGGCGTGCTTTCTTGTGGGGAAGTTGAGGAAGGCACCATAGTGGTGTAATTGGTTGGAGAAAGTAGTGGACTCGTGTACGCTTCTTACCTCAAAGTCTGGTACTCGTAGTTCAGGACTAGCCAAGTCAAAGCTGGCACTTCTGCAAGTGAAACCCCACCTCCCTTTACCTTGATACATGTGCATGAGTAGTATAGCTCCTATGTAAGTCTTGCTGAGTACGACTTTGTACTCACGTTTGCTTATTCTATGTTTTAGATGAACCCACTGACCCCGAAGGTGGCTTCTTCAGCGAGCTCGACGACTGAAGACCAAGCTAGTGTAGTCCCAGTCAGACGACTGGTTCCCTCGTGGAGGGCTTGTTTATAGATAAGGCTTCTCTAAGCCATTTGTTAAACTTGTCTGTACTTAGACCTACTTTGCTTCCGCATGTTTGATGTAATGTTGGATCACAGAATTGTGATCTCTATGTGCACTCTGTAAGAGTTATCAATAAAGTTGTATACTTTGTAGAGAATTGCAATGATACTTGCTGTTCATACAAGGCATGTGTGATGCGTGTATGTTTATAACATGCATGTCTTAGTATGGGTTTTCGAGACCTTAGTTGTGATCTGCTGACGGTCTTTTATACACCAAGTGGTCCTTAGATGTGCGCAGCTTGGGGCATCGCGATGCGATTGCTCGAGACTCTGTCTCGTGCACACTTTGATGTATGATCGAGCCCGCCCTAGACCCCGACTAAGAGATCGGTCTGGAGTAAGTCTATGTAAGAGTTATGAGATAGTCGATAGTATGGTTGAGGCGACTTGTCTTTGAATATGGGAGTTCATCACCCATATCATTAGACTTGTGTGCGGACGATGAGGACCCATCTCAGTTGATCATCCGTCCTGGATGGGATGCCCCTCACGTACGATGCTTTCCGAGAACGTTTTGTGCTTGGCCTTGTCTTCTTAGATAAGTGGGTACGGTTCTCGGCTCTCCATATGACTATGTCGTAGCGGGACTTGCATACGCTAACCCCGGGTCCTGACAAAAAATCACAAAAAATATATCTGCCACACTTGCTGCTGCTATGGGTTCCACTGAAAACACCAAGTTGTGTGACTTCACTAGTCACAACAACAAAGACTTTATCTGCACCCCCATTGCCACACTTGCCACTTCAGCTACCTCTTATGAAATTAAACCTGCCTTGCTAAACCTTGTTATGAGAGATCAATTCTCTGGTGCTGGAATGCTGCTTTACACTTGAACAATTTTGTTGAATTATGTGATATGCAAAAGTATAAAGAAGTAGAAGGTGATATTGTTAAGCTCAAGCTCTTTCCTTTCTCTTTAAGGGGGGAAGCTAAAATCTGGTTTCAATCTTTGCCTAGGAATAGCACAGATTCTTGGGATAAGTGCAAAGATGCTTTTATAGGGAAGTACTACCCACCTGCTAAAATTATCCAATTAAGGAGTAACATTATGAATTTTAAGCAATTGGATAATGAACACGTTGCCCAAGCTTGGGAACGAATGAAATCTCTTGTTAAGAATTGCCCTACACATGGTTTGACTACCTGGATGGTTATCCAGACTTTTTATGCAGGCTTGAACTTTACCTCGGGGAACCTGTTAGATTCGGCCGCGGGAGGAACCTTTATGTCAACTACACTTGGTGCTTCCACGAAGCTTCTCGATGAGATGATGACCAATTATTCCCAATGGCACACCGAACGCGCTCCAACAGGTAGGAAGGTAAACTCTGTCGAGGAAATTACCTCCCTCAATGAAAAAGTTGACTTAATTATGTCTCTACTTACCAAGCAACCCTCTATTGATCCTCGTGATGTCCCTTTAAATTCTTTGGTTGCCCAAGAACAAGTAGATGTGAACTTTATTGCTAGAAACAACTTCAACAACAATGCTTATAGGGGTAACTTTGCTAGCAATCCTAGACCGTTTCCATCCAATTATGGGAACAACAACACCTACCCTAGCAACAAGAACCCCTCTTCTGAATTAGAAAGCATGCTTAGAGACTTTATCACTAACCAAAAAGCCTTCAATAAAAATGTAGAGGAGAAACTAGCGAAATTAGATAATCTCTCTTTGAAGGTAGAAATCTTAGCCCTTGATATTGAGATGCTTAAAATTAGAACCTCTCCCCTTGAGGAGAATAAGGCCACTCCTATTAATGCTATCCAATTGCAAATTAATGAAAATATTAGGATGATGGCTAAACTTAAAGAAAGGTGGGCAAGAGAAAAAGAGGAAGAGGATAGAATTAAGAGCCTTCCTACACACCACACAGTTGCCACTATCCAAATTGTTGAGGACACCCAAACAATTAGCACCTGATGTGCGAGATGATGATAGTGATTTCCCGCCCTTCGTTGGTAAACCCCAAGTGGAAGGCGTGATGTAGCACAACGGAAAATTTCCCTCAGAAAATATACCAAGGTTTGTCTCCAGTAGGACTCCGGAGATGATAAGTAGGTGTCAGCGGCGCAACTGACACGGACCTGCACACAGACATAATAACTTTGTTCCCAACGAAGTTCAGAGAGGTTGTCAATCTCTCCGGTCTTGTTGTTCACAAAGGATCAAACACAAGGGATAATGATAGCAACTGAAAGTAAAAGAAGAAAAGTAAATGAGCGTGTAAACAGTGATGAGGATATGGACCGGGATACGTGATGTTCACTAGTGATGTCTCTCTCCCAAAAGACGATAAAACTGCTATGCGAGGTAAACAAATTACAGAAGGGCAATTGGCAGGATTATGAACGCACCGCAATGCTAACTATGCTACAAAAGAAAGGAAGAGGCTCAAAAGCATGGGCAGTACGCCAAAATAAGTAGACCGATATCCAACTGCATCTACTACTAATCATCCACCTTGAGATATCTATCCAGAACATCTCGCTGGTATTAAGTTGCGAGCCCCACCCAAAGTGTAAACCCAAAGCAACAGACAACTGCATTAAAAAAACTTTGCGTAAAGTAAACAATCCTTGTAACCGCGGTTACAAGCACCGTTGTTTTCCCCCTTTTGGCAACAGCACATCCCCTAGACTCATGTTTCTGTCACTCAAGATAGTCATCGGGGGGCATGAACCCACAATCGAGCAAAACGTTCCCTCTTGGAGTTACTACCTACTACTTGGCCAAGTAAATAAACAGCAACGGGGAACATGCAAGAATTACTTAGGAACAAAAATATAAGAGATAAAAACCAAATATATTACTCAATCACAATCTGAACATAATCTCATAATCCATTAGATCCCATCAAAATCAACATAGCAACAGCAAGAATATTACAAAAGTGCCTCGATCATGTAGGGCAGCTCACGAGGTCTAAACCATGAAGAACAAAGAGGGGAGGAGAACATCACATAGCTACTGATCACGGACCCATGGTCGAAGGGAAACTACTCACGAGACATCCGGGAAGCATCCATGGTGGAGAGGAGACTCGCGGAGGTCGGCCCTCCCTCCGGCAGGGTGCCGGGAAGAGGTATTCTGGTGCTCCCGATCTCGGAAGCGTGGCGGCGGCGGAACAGAGGCGAGATCGCGAAAAAGGGTTCTGCTTCTGGAGTTTCCCCGTGACGGAGAATAAATAGGCGAAGGGGGGGCAGCGAGAGGTGGACCAGAGGCCCCATGCGCCCCTGGCGCGGCCCAGGGGGTGGCCGCGCCGGGTGGCCGCCTGGGCCACCCCTGGCTCCCCTCTGGCCCCACTCGGGCTCTTCACGAAGCTTCCTGTACGCTGATTTTTCCTATATTTTTCTCGGAATTTTTCTGGCACGTTTGATATGAGGGAAAACTGAAATAGAAAAACAGCAGAAAACTGGAACTGGCACTGTGGTGCACTGAGTTAATAGGTTAGTCCAAATATGATCAAAAGTGCATAAAAGTGTATCTAGAACATAGCAATATCACACAAAACATACATGGAGCAAGAAGAAATTATAGATACGTTTTGGACGTATCAGCACCCAATGCACTCCTAGTCCCGTTGGACCTATTAATGGTGATGCTAATACCTCAACCGAAGACGAAGAAACTCCTATGAACATGGAGGGTTTCAAACAAGTGAGCCTAGACGACACTACTACCACCTTTGATAGTAGTGATATTGATTTTGATAGTTGCACCCTCTCAAAAGTTATTAGCTTGCTACACAAAATGTCTAGAGACCCTCACACTAGCACACTTAATCTTGCCTTCACGGAGCATATCACAAATGCTCTCATCAAAGCTAGGGAGGAGAAGCTTAGAGTAGAAGCCTCCATACCTAGGAAGCTAGATGATGGTTGGGACCCTATGATAAAAATTAAATTAAATAACTTCTCTTGCTATGCTTTATGTGATGTTGGAGCTAGTACCTCCGTTATGCCCAAAACAATATATGATATGTTTGAACTGAAGCCCTTTGAGCCTTGTTCTTTTGGTGTTCGTCTTGTTGATTCTTCCGTAAAGAAACCTTTGGGGAAGATCGACGATGTTCTTATCTCAATGACAACTATGTTCCCGTTGATTTTATTGTTATGGATATAGAGTGTGAACCTTTGTGTCCAATTATTTTGGGACGTCCTTTTCTTCGCACCGTTGGTGCGGTTATTGACATGAAAGAGGGGAATATAAAATTCCAATTCCCTCTCAAGAAAGGGATGGAACACTTCCCTAGAAAGAAAATCAAGTTACCTTTTGAGTCCATTACTCGGGCTAGTTATTCTCTTTCTCTTGATAAAACTTGATTCTTCTTTTGCATCATGCCTAGCTTAAAGGCATAAAAGAAATCGCTTTTGGGAGGCAGCCCACAACGAATTAGGTATCTTTTTGCTTTTGTTGTGTCTTGATGTTTGTTACTACTGTAGCAACATCACTGTATCTTTATTTTTCGGCTTTGTGCCAAGTTATAGCCTCTTATGATAAGGGAAGCAAAAGTTGCGACATGCTGTATAGAAAACAGATTCTGTCCCTTGACAGAAAAATTCGAATAAAATCACCAGATCATCTTTTTGATCTGATTTTTTTGACAGCATGCTCTATACAATTGTGAAACTTTCGTATGTTCTGAGTTTTTTGATTTGAGTTGCAGAAGTGCCCCGAAAATATTCTCTTCTACCTGCTGTTCTGTTTTTCACAGATTCTGCCACGTTTTTCCTCTCTTCACTTTTGCAAACCTTAAGCTTGATTTTTCTTTGCAAAAACTTTTTGGCACTCTTGAGAAACAGTAGCTCTTCAAGAATATCTTTATATTCAGTGGGGAAAAATTATTTTATTAAGGGTACTAACCTCTCTAATCAGCTTATGATGAGTTATGTATGAAGGGAGTTTTCAAGTGTGCGATGGAAGATGATGAAAGAAGATCCAGGAGTGTCAAGCGCTCAAGCTTGGGGATGCCCCCATGCATCCCCAATAAATATTCAAGGAGACTCAAGCGTCTAAGCTTGGGGATGCCCCCGTGCATCCCCTTCTCCATCAACAATCATCAGTTCGTCCTTCGTCTCACTATATTTTTATCACTTCATGCGCTATGTGCTATGCTTGGAGCATCTCGCTCTTAGGTTTTATTATCAGTTTTCTTTAGTTTTTCTTGCTGGTCATAACAAGTTAGACCCCATCTTACTTTGTGTGGGAGAGAAACACGCTCCACTCCAATCTAGAACACATCATAGGATTTTTCCTGCTTATCTTTTTGCTGTTGTGTGTTCTTTATGTTTTCGTAGTTGCTGCCATGTTTAGTTTTAGTCTTAGTTTGTCTTTAGCAAGAGCCTTGGCTTTTGTTTAGTTTGTTGCTGGAACTCTCTTTAGTTTTCATGTTTATCTTGTTAAGAGAGTTGGTTGTTGCACTGAGTTGTGTTTTGTCTTGGAAGTAGGTAATTGAGGTTGCTATTTAATTCTAGTAGTAACTTGCAATAGTCTTGAGGTATTGATGTGAGTAATGTCTGAACTTTTGGTGTCAAGAGCTTTAGCCTATTAGTGATAGGTGTCGTATTTTGGGCAATCCGTGTGTATTTTCAAAACCTACAAAACTAGTTGAGAACTCTAACTACTAGATGGATCACTAATCTTTGGAGGGATCGAATATTAGAGTACACTCACGTACCATGAGTCGAGGATGCGCAAGGATAACCAAACCCCCGTACACTCCTCCTCGTGGTACTTGTCTCTTTGTGAACCTCCTTATTAGATTGAGAGTTGCTGATAACAAGTGCATGAGTTCTTCGGACTAATGTAAGTATTGAAAGTTGACACTTCCACCTTCCCATATTTTGCTAGCCTCTCCCGTGCCGTGCATTGCCTTCTTCTCACTCCGAGAGTTGGTGTCCACCTTCGCCGGTACATCCAAGCCCTTGGCATGATACGCTCTGTCATCATAAGCCTCCTTATATCTTTCCTCAAAACAGACACCATACCTACCTATCAAGGCATTTCCATAGCCTTTCCGAGATATATTGCCATGCAACATCCACCTCTTCATGACTTGATCTTCATGTCATACATGCTTTTGTTTGATCAATGAGCCGCATGCTAGTGGGGCCTTGCCCTAATCATTGCTACATGACGCGCTAGTATCATTGCATATTCTGCTACACTGGCAGACGCATACATTGCATACATCATGATAGTTACATCTTCTTTATGATTTTGAGTACCTTGTAAAGTGTGAAAGATCTCCTTTACCTTCTTGTAAAATAGAGTGTTGCCCTTAAGTGAGGAAAAGATCCCAAAGTGGACACAATAAAAGATCCCAAAGAGGACAATTGAGAGTTAAATAGAAAGAGTCATTGAGGCCACAAAAAATAAAAAAAATAAAAAAGAGAAAAAGAAATAAAAAGAGAGAAAGGGGCAACACTACTATCCTTTTGAGAGATCCACACTAGTACTCCCTCTATATCCTTGTACTCCATAGAGATGATCATTATGCATATAGCTATGTGGGGACCTTCACACTATAGAACTTGGCTTGCATATTCCAAGGATGAGCCTCCTCAAACGAGCTCTAGGTCTTCATGAGCGAGAAAGTTAGATGCACCCCCACTAGTTCCATTGGAGAGCTTCCTAGCTCGTATGTGCATCCGTTGCATGGCAATCCCTACTCCTCACATCATATCTATCATTTGGCATCTCTTGCCTATGATTGTCCTCATTGATGTGAGCCTTTCTCATCCTTTTTGTCTTCCTCCTCCTCCTCCGTACTTCTCTCTTTGCCATCCTAAGTGTCAACTCTCGTGCTTACACTCATACATTGCATGAGTGCTCAAAATATTGAAAAAGGAGTGGATCAAATTGACTTGTACCTGGCTAGTGGTCTGGGGACGAGTCAAGATAAGATTCCAGAAAAAGACCAAGTGTGAAACTTTAGTAGATTGAGTTCTCAACAAATAAATATTTTTCTCGTATTCCCTATCCCCCTTCTTGCACGCAAACACCATTTGGAGACATTCGAGTCACGGACAGCGAGAGCTCTTGCACCTAATGTTCTTTTGTTACTTGTTTCAATGCTAATATAGACTCTTGCATGTTATGACTTGAATTGAATCTCTCACCTTGATTGCTTTACTTTTCAAAGTTCTTATATGGTTGCTAGCATGTCACCACAGAATTATGCTGTTATCATTTACCTACTCGAGGACGAGCAGGAATTAAGCTTGGGGATGTTGATACGTCCAAAATGTATCTATAATTTCTGCTTGCTCCATGCATGTTTTGTGTGATATTGCTATGATCTAGATACACTTTCATACACTTTTGATCATATTTGGACTAACCTATTAACTCAGTGCACCACAGTGCCAGTTCCTATTTTCTGCTGTTTTTCTATTACAGTTTTCCCCCATATAAAAAGTGCTCCAAAAATTCGGGAAAAATCAGATAAAAAATCAGTGCAGAAGAACCTTCCGGAAGGACCTGAGTGGGGCCAGAGGGCCACCACCAGGGGCCCAGGCGCCTTGGTGGCGCGCCCCAGGGTCTGGCCGCGCCAGGGGGGCGCCTGGACCCCTGATGGCCCCCTGGCTGCCCCCCTTCGCCTATATATTCTCCGTGACGAGAAACCCTCGAAAAAGTGAACCCTTTTTCGCGATCTCGCCTCTGTTCCGTCGCCGCCGCGCTTCCGAGATCGGGAGCACCAGTAGACTTCTTCCCGGCACCCTGCCGAAGGGAGGGCCGGCCTCCGGGAGTCTCCTCTCCACCATGGATGCTTCCCGGATGTGTCGTGAGTCGTTTCCTTTGGACCATGGGTCCGTGATCAGTAGCTATGTGATGTTCTCCTCCCCTCTTTTTTCTTCATGGTTTAGACCTCGTGAGCTGCCCTACATGATCGAGGCACTTTTGTAATCTTTCTGCTGTTGCTATGCTGAGTTTGATGGGATCTGATGGATTATGAGATTACGTTCAGATTGTGATTGAATAATATATTTGGTTCTTATCTCTTATATTTTTGTTCTTAAGTAATTCTTGCATGTTCTCCGTTGCTGTTTATTGCTTTGGCCAAGTAGTAGGTAGTAACCCAAAGAGGGAACGTTATGCTCGATTGTGGGTTCATGCCCCCTGATGACACGCTTGAGTGACAGAAACATGAGTCTAGGGGATGTGCTATTGCCACAAGGGGGAAAACAACGGTGCTTGTAACCGCGGTTACAAGGATTGTTTACTTTATGCAAAGTGCTTTTTAATGCAGTTGTCTGTTCCTTTGGGTTTACACTTTGGGTGGGGCTCGCAACTTAATACCAGCGAGATGTTCAGGATAGATATCTCAAGGTGGATGATTAGTAGTAGATGCAGTTGGATTTTGGTCTACTTATTTTGGTGTTCTGCCCATGCTTTTGAGCCTCTTCCTTTTTTTGTAGCATAGTTAGCATTGCGGTGCGTTCATAATCCTATCAATTGCCCTTCTGTAATTTGTTCACCTCGCATAGCAGTTTTATCGTCTTTTGGGAGAGAGACATCACTAGTGAACATCACGTATCCCGGTCCATATCCTCATCACTATTTCCACGCTCATTTACTTTTCTGCTTTTCCTTTTAGTTGCTATCATTATCCCTTGTGTTTGATCCTTTGTGAACAACAAGACCGGAGAGATTGACAACCTCTCTGAACTTCGTTGGGAACAAAGTTATTTGTGTCTGTGTGCAGGTCCGCGTCAGTTGCGCCACTGACACCTACTTATCATCTCCGGAGTCCTACTGGAGACAAATCTTGGTATCTTTACTGAGGGAAATTTGCTGCTGTGCTACATCACACCTTCCACTTGGGGTTTACCAACGAAGGGCGAGAAATCACTATCATCACCTCGCACATTAGGGACCCACCAGGGCCCAGGCGCCCTCCCGGCGCGCGCTAGGGTGGGTCCGCGCTAGGGGGCCGCCTGGACCCCTGGTGGCCCCCCTGGCTGCCCCCCTTTGCCCATATATTCTCCGTGACGCAAAACCCCCCAGGACGGGAACCCTTTTTCGCGATCTTTCCTATGTTCCGCTGCCGCCGCGCTTCCAAGATCGGGAGCACCAGGAGACCTCTTCCCGGCACCCTGCCGGAGGGAGGAACCACCTCCGGGAGCTTCTCCACCACCATGGATGCTTCCCGGATGAACCGTTAGTAGTCCACCTTGGACCTTGGCTCTATGATCAGTAGCTATGCGATGTTCTCCTCCCCTATTTGTTCTTCATGGATTAGACCTCCTGAGCTTCCCTACATGATTGAGGCACATATGTAATTTTTCTGTTGTTGCTATGCTGAGTTTGTTGGGATCCGATGGATTATGAGACTATGTTCAGATTGTGTTTGAGTAATATATTTTATTCTCCTATTTTATATTTATGTTCTAGATTATTTCTTGCATGTTCTCCGTTGCTGTTTATTGCTTTGTCCAAGTAGTAGGTAGTGACTCCAAGAGGGAGCGTTATGCATGATTGTGGGTTCATGTCCCCTGATGACTAGCTTGACTGACAGAAACATGAGTCTAGGGGATGTGCTGTTGCCACAAGGGAGAAAACAACGGTGCTTGTACTTGCGGGTGCAAGGATTGTTTACTTTACGCAAAGTTCTTTAATGCAATTGTCTGTTGCTTTGAGTTTACACTTTGGGTGGGATTCGCAACTTAATACCAGCGAGATGTTCGGTCTACCAGCAAGGTGATAGCAACTTAATACCAGCAAGGTGGATGATTAGTAGGTAGATGCAGATGTATTTCGGTCTACTTGTCTTGGCGTACCGCCCATGCTTTTGAGCCTCTTCCGTTCTTTGTAGCATAGTTAGCATTGGTTTGCGCACATAATCCTGTCAATTGCCCAGCTGTAATATGTTTACCTCTCATTGACTATTTTATCGTCTTTTGGGAGAGAGACATCACTAGTGAACATCATGGGACCCCGGTCCTTATTTCCAATATTGTTTGCACCCTCTATCAATTTACTTTTAGTATTTACTTTTCTGTTGCTATCACTATCATTATTATCCCGTGTGTTTTATCCTTTGTAAACAACAAGGACGGAGGGATTGACAACCTCTCTGTACTCGTTGGGAGCAAAGCTATCTGTTGTGTGTGCAGGTCCAGGAGAGGCAAGTGATTATCAACGGCGCATCATTTGCCGAACCACCTACTTGTCGACCTTGGAGTCCTACTGGTTCGATAATCTACCTTAGCCTCTTTGCTAACGGAAATTGCCGCTGTCTACATATCAACCTTCCACTTTGGGTAACCAACGAGGGGCGAGAAGTAAACTCTCGTAACATCAAAGCAAATTTTGGCGCCGTTGCCGGGGACTCCACTCTTCAAGATAGGGGAGTTGCACACTATCTTTTATCTTTGCTTTTTAGTCTTGCTAGTCTTACATGAAAAACCAAAAAACTACTTACTACCTTTTTCCTTTGTCTTTCTTTGCCTAGTTATGCTATCCTCACCATGGGTGCTGAACCGCCCAAATATGGTAGGATGGACATATTTGACATGTTTCACTTGGATCGTCTTCGATCAATTTTTGCTCGCGCTAAAAACCCAACCGACTTGGTTGAGGGAAAATCATTGGATGAGCATGCTCATTATACGCGGCACCGCCTATCTCAGAAAGGGAAACACTTATGGGATCAAATACATGTTTCTTATTGCCATGCTAAACTTTTGTGCTCCAATTATGATTTTACTTGTTGTTCTAATATAGATCATAAACACCTCCCTTTCCAATGTGAGTTCAATGAAAATGAGATCTTATCTTCTTATGCTAAAGGTGTCTATGATACTTTGATGTTGAAAATATTGAAGAGTTTGTTGCTTTTAAAGGTGCTTATGAGATTGCTTCTTTGATTGAAAGGTATCACGATACTATTCACCGGTCCGAAAACTTTGAAGTTCTTGCTTATTGCTTCGAGAATTATACTTCCAATTCTTAAAAATAAAATGTTTGCTGCCTAAGAAGAGACAAATGATTGCTTTGAGGAGGAATCCCATGATTCCGAGGACTCACTTGAAATATCCCTTTCTGAAATTTTTGATACTTGCTTTGTTGATGGACAAGATGCCACTATGGATGATGCTGACAAAAATGAACTCTCTATAGTTCCTTATGTTAAGCATGAAATTTTTGCTATTGTACCCACACTTGATTGTGCTATTATCCTTTTGAAATCTCCAACTTATATTCTGGAGAACTGTGCTCTTATTAAGGCTCAATGTGATGGGTTGCATTTATCTTATGATCCTAAAGACCGTGTTGAAAATTATACACGTGTGTTTGTAGGTCACGCACAACATGATTTATGTGATAGTTATATTCTTGATGTTGTTCATGATACTACTGAAAATTACTTTGAGAGAGTAAAGTTTGGTTGTAGAAACTTCCATGTTACAAAAACACCTCTCTTCATGTTGAAAGTTTTGAAGTTGTTCTTCTCTTACCTTCCTATGCTTGTCGCTTTGTGCTTCTTTGATTTTTTTTTCTTATAAGATGCCTATGCGTAGGAAGTGTGTTAGGCTTAAATGTGTTTCATATTTTCTTCTTGATGCTCTCTTTTGCTTCAAATCCTTATTCTTATGAGAGCATCTTTTATAATCTTCTTGCCTAGCTTAAAGGCATAAAAGAATGCGCTTTCGGGAGGCAGCCCGCAACGAATTTAGGTTTTCCTTTTTGTTTTTATTATGTTTTTAGTGGTCTTGATGATTTTTACTACTGTATCAACATCATTGTATCTTTACTTTTCAAGCTCTGTGCCAATTATAGCCTCGTATGACAAGCGAAGTGAAAGTTGTGACATGCTGTCCATAAAACAGATTCTTTCCTCGTGACTAGAAAAATCACAGAAAAATCCAAGTTCATCTTTTTGAGCTAAAATTTTTACACAGAGTGCTCTATACAATTACGGAACTTTCGTATGTTCTGAGTTTTTTGATTTGAGTTGCAGAAGTATCCCTAAAAAATTCTTTACTACCTGCTGGTCTGTTTTTCACAGATTATGTCCTGTTTTGCCTTTTCTTCGTTTTGCAAGCCTTAAATTTGCTTTTTCTTTGCAATTTTTTTTGGAAATCTTGATAAACAGTAGCTCTTCAAGAATATCCTTATTTCAAGTAGAGGAAAAATTATTTTATTATGGGTACTAACCTCGCTAATCAGATTATGATGAGTTATGTATGAAGGGAGTTTTCAAGTGTGCGAGGGAAGATGATGAAAGAAGATTAAGAAGTGTCAAGTGCTCAAGCTTGGGGATTCCCCCATGCATCCCCAATAAATATTCAAGGAGACTCAAGCGTCTAAGCTTGGGGATGCCCCCGTGCATCCCCTTCTCCATCAACAATTATCAATTCGTCTTTCGTTTCACTATATTTTTATCACTTCATGTGTTATGTGCTATGCTTGGAGCGTCTCGCTCTTAGGTTTTATTTTTAGTTTTATTTAGCTTTTATTGCTGTTCATAACAAGTTAGAACCCAGATTTCTTTGTGTGGGATAGAAACACACTCCACTTTCAAAATCTAGAACACAACATAGGATTCTTCATGCCTATATCTTTGTTGTGTGTGTGTTCTTTATCTTTTTCATAGCTACTGCCATGTTTAGCTCTTAGTTTTCATGCATATCTTTTTAAAGAGCTTTTGTTTAGTTTTTTGCTAGAACTCTCTTAAGTTTTCATGTTTATCCTGTATAGAGAGTTTGCCTTTTGCACTGAGTTGTGTGTCTTGACTTGAAGTAGGTAATTGAGGTTGCTATTCAGTTGTAGTAGTAACTTGCAATAGTTTTGAGGTATTGTTTTGAGTAATGTTTGGACTTTTGGTGTCAAGAGCTTTAGCCTATTAGTGATAGATGTCGTATTTTGGGCAATCCGTGTTTATTTTCAAAACTTACAAATTAGTTGAGAACTTTAGCTACTAGATGGATCACTTCTCTTCTGAGGGGTCGAATATTAGAGTACACTCACGTACCATGAGTCGAGGATGTGCAAGGATAACCAAACCCCCATACACTCCTCCTCGTGTACTTGTCTCTTTGTGAAACCTCCTTATTAGATTGAGAGTTACCGATAATAAGTGCATGAGTTCTTCGGACTAATGTAAGTATTCGAAAGTTGACACTTCCACCTTCCCATATTTTTTTAGCCTCTCCTGTGCCGTGCATTGCTTTATTCTCACTCCGAGAGTTGGCGTCCACCTTCGCCGATACATCCAAACCCTTGGAATGATACGCTCGGTCATCATAACCCCCTTATATCCTTCCTCAAAACAGCCACCATACCTAACTATCAAGGCATTTCCATAGCCTTTCCGAGATACATTGCCATGCAACATCCACCTTCTCATGACTTGACCTTCATGTCATACATGCTACTTGCTTGATCGATGAGCCGCATGCTAGTTGGGCCTTGCCCTAATCATTTCTACATGACGCGCTAGTATCATCGCATATCCTGCTACACTGGCAGAGGCATACATTTGCATACTTCATGATAGTTACATTTTATTTATGATTTGAGTACTTTTGTAAAGTGTGAAAGATCTTCTATACTTCTTGTAATATATAGAGTGTTGCCCCTAAAGCGAGGAAAAGATCCCAGAGAGGACAAATGAGAGAAATAGAAAGAGCCATTGAGGCCACCAAAAAAATACAAAAAAATAGAAAAAAGAGAAAAATAAATAAAAAGAGAGAAGGGGGCACACTACTATTCCTTTTGAGAGATCCACACTCGTACTCCATCTTATATCTTGTACTCCATAGAGATTATCATTCATGCATATAGCTATGTGGGGACCTTCACACTATAGAACTTGGCTTGTATATTCCAATGATGAGCCTCCTCAAATGAGCTCTAGGTCTTCTTGAGAAAGCAAGTTGGATGCACCCCCACTAGTTCCCTTAGAGAGCTTTTAGCTCATATGTGCATTCGTTGCATGGAAATCCCTACTCCTCACATCATATCTATCATTTGGCTTTCTCTCGCCTATGATTGTCCTCATTGATGTGAGCCCTTCTCGCCTTTTTGACTTCCTCCTCCACCATATTCTCTCTTTGCCATCCTAAGTGTCAACTTTCTTGCTTATGCTCATCCATTGCATGAGTGCTCAAAATGTCGAAAAGGAGTGGATCATTTTAACTTGTACCTGGCTAGTGGTTTGGGGATGAGTCAAGATAAGATTCCAAAGAAGACCAAGTGTGAAACTTTAGTAGATTGAGTTCTCAACACAAAAATACTTTTTTCTCGTATATCCCTATCCCCTTTCTTGCACGCAAACACCATTTGGGACATTCGAGTCACGGACAGCGAGAGCTCTTGCACCTTTATGTTCTTATGTTGCTTGTTTCAATGCTAAATATAGACTCTTGCCTGTTATGACTTGAATTGAATTGCATGCCTTGATTACTTTACTTAAAACTTCTTATATGGTAGTTAGCATGTCACCACAGAAATTATTTTTGTTATCATTTACCTACTCGAGGACGAGCAGTAATTAAGCTTGGGGATGTTGATACGTCCAAAGCGTATCTATAATTTCTGCTTGCTCCATGCTTCTTTTGTGTGATATTGCTAATGATATTGATGAACTTCCATACACTTTTGATCATATTTGGACTAACTTATTAAATCAGTGCACCCCAGTGCCAGTTCCTGTTTTCTGCTGTTTTTCTATTTCAGGTTCCCCCATATTAAAAGTGCTCCAAAAATTCGGGGAAAAATCCAATAAAAAAAATCATTGCTTCGGAAGCTTCGGGAATCACCGAGGGGGGGGGGGGGCAGAGGGGACCCATCAGGGCCCAGGCGCCCTCCAGGAGCGCCCTAGGGTGGGGCCACACCAGGGGGCCGCCTGGACCCCTGGTAGGCCCCCTGGCTGCCCCCCTTCGCCCATATATTCTTCGTGACGCAAAACCCCCAGGACGGGAACCCTTTTTCGCGATCTCTCCTCTGTTCCGCCGCCGCCGCGCTTCCAAGATCGGGAGCACTAGGAGACCTCTTCCCGGCACCCTACCGGAGGGAGGAACCACCTCCGGGAGCTTCTCCACCACCATGGATGCTTCCTGGATGAACCATGAGTAGTCCACCTTGGACCATGGGTCTATGATCAGTAGCTATGTGATGTTCTCCTCCCCTCTTTGTTCTTCATGGATTAGACCTTGTGAGCTACCCTACATGATCGAGGCACATATGTAATTTTTCTGCTGTTGCTATGCTGAGTTTGCTGGGATCCGATGGATTATGAGACTATGTTCAGATTGTGTTTGAGTAATATATTTGATTCTCCTCTTTTATATTTATGTTCTAGAGTAATTCTTGCATATTCTCCGTTGCTTTTTATTGCTTTGGCCAAGTAGTAGGTAGTGACTCCAAGAGGGAGCGTTATGTATGATTGTGGTTTCATGCCCCCTTATGACTAGCTTGAGTGACAGAAACATGAGTCTAGGGGATGTGATGTTGCCACAAGGGAGAAAACAACGGTGCTTGTACTTGCGGGTGCAAGGATTGTTTATTTTACGCAAAGTTCTTTAATGCAGTTGTCTGTTGCTTTGAGTTTACACTTTGTGTGGGATTCGCAACTTAATACCAGCGAGATGTTCTGGATAGATATCTCAAGGTGGATGATTAGTAGGTAGATGCAGATGTATTTCGGTCTACTTGTCTTGGCATACCGCCCATGCTTTTGAGCCTCTTCCTTTCTTTATAGCATAGTTAGCATTGGTTTGCGCATATAATCCTGTCAATTGCCCAGCTGTAATTTGTTTAGCTCGCATGGCTATTTTATCGTCTTTTGGGAGAGAGACATCACTAGTGAACATCATGGGACCCCGGTCCATATTTCCAATATTGTTTACACCCGCTATCAATTTACTTTCAGTATTTACTTTTTCGTTGCTATCACTATCATTATTATCTCGTGCATTTTATCCTTTGTAAACAACAAGGCCGGAGGGATTGACAACCTCTTTGCACTCGTTGGGAGCAAAGCTATCTGTTGTGTGTGCAAGTCCAGGAGAGGCAAGTGATTATCAACGGCGCATCACTTGCCGAACCACCTACTTGTCGACCTTGGAGTCCTACTGGTTCGATACTCTACCTTAGCATCTTCGCTAAGGGAAATTGCCGTTGTCTACATCTCAACCTTCACTTTGGGTAACCAACGAGGGGCGAGAATTAAACTCTCGTAACATCAGAGGTAGAGCGGTAGTACCGCTCGGAACGCAGAAAACTGCACATAACGGTTGGATTCGTGGGGACCTATAAAAGGGGGTCTTCTTCCCCATTGTCCCCAATGTTTTTGATCTCGTTTTCACCTCCATTGTTGACCTCTTTGAGCTTTCTTAAACTCTTCCCCTCCTATGATTCTTGCTCCTTTTTGAGGGAAAAGAGATAGGAGATCTAGATCTACATTCTTCACCAAGCCATCTCTCCTCTAAGTGAGGGGAACCTTGTGGATCTAGATCTTGGAGTTCTTGGTGTTCTCCATGTTCTTCCTCTCATACTCCTTGATACGTTCAAAACATATCTATAATTTCTGCTTGCTCCATGCCACTTTTGTGTGATATTTCTATGTTATTGATGAACTTCCATACACTTTGAGGGTAGTGCCTTGGTTTCATCCACGTCCGACACCCGCTTGAAGGGTGACAAGAACGAGACGATAAGTGATGACACGCGTGTGAAGATGTACACCCCTGCAGGGTTAATGAACTATTCGGATAGCCGTGTCCGCGGTTATGGACTACATGGAAACCTTTACTTGATCATAGACAACTTGAATGGATACTTATAAAACTCGCAAGATAAGCGTGAGTGCTATGGCGTGCTTCCTCGTGGGGAAGTCGAGGAAGTAACCATAGTGGTGTATTGGTTGGAGAATTGTAGTGGACTCGTGTACGCTTCTTACCTCAAGTCTGGTACTCGTAGTACATGACTAGCAAAGTCAAAGCTGGCACTTCTGCATGTTGAACCCCACCTCCTTTACCTTGATACTTGAGCATGAGTAGTATAGATCTGATGTAAGTCTTGCTGAGTACGACTTTGTACTCACGTTTGCTTATTCTATGTTTTAGATGAGAACCCGGACCCCGATGGAGTCACCTTCGTGAAGCTCGACGTTGACTAAGTTAGCATAGTCCCAGACAACAGTCTGGTCCCTCGTGGAAGGGCATGTATGTTTACAAGGCTTCTCTAAGACATTTGTTAATCTTGTTTGTACTCAGACCTAATTTGCTTCCGTTGTATGATGTAATGTGATCACAAACATGTGATCTTGGTATGCTCTATGTTTATATCAATAAAGAGTACTTTGTAGAGTTATGTGATGATACCTGCTGTTCATACTAGGCATGTGTGCTGCGTGTATGTTTATATCATGCATGTCTTAGTATGGGTTTTCGAGACCTTAGTTGTGATTTGGCTGGCGGTCTTTTATACACCAAGTGGCCCTTAGATGTGCGCAGCTTGGGGCATCGCAATGCGATTGCTCGTGACTCTGTCACGTGCACACTTTGTTGTATGATCGAGCCCGCCCTAGACCCCGACTAAGTGATCGGGCTGGAGTAAGTCTATGTAAGAGTTAGGATTCAATCGATAACATGGTTGAGGCGACTTGTCTATGAGTATGAGATTCACCACCCATAACCATTTAGACTTGTGAGCGGACGATGAGGACCCATCTCAGTTGATCATCCGGCCTGAATGGGATGCCCCTCACGTTCGATGCTTACCGAGAACGTTCTGTGCTTGGCCTTGTCTTCTTAGACAAGTGGGTACGGTTCTCGGCTCTCCATGTGATTGCATCGTGACTGGAATTACATACGCTAACCCCGGGTCCCGACAGAAAACCTTTCCGCGGATGGGGGAGCACCTGGTGCACATGGTGCTCCCATTGCTAACCCACCCGCTCCACAAACAACACACCAAGAGAGTGGAGGACCTAGCTCCTCCACATCACTAACCATGACCGAATTCGCCTCTTTCATGGAGTCCTTTAAAAGCTCCATGGAAAATACGATGAAGGCCTTGGTTCGTGAAGAAGTCGATAAGAAACTTGCCTCTATTTCACAAGCTCCCTCCACCTCATCAACATTTTGTCCAAACACCACTTTGGATGTTGATGGAGTGAGGGAGACACCTAGACGACCACCACCCTCCTCTGCACCGTCTTACAATGCTGCTGCTCCTTCATATGCTCGTCCTCATATTCCTATGCCGCATATTAATCATATTGGGGACCTCCCCCCCCTCCCCCGTTTGAATCCTGACTCTTTTGGTAAATGGAAGCTAGCTATGGAGTCTCACGTTCGGAGTGCCTCCACTCAATTGTGGTGGGTCATCTTGAGAGTCCATCATCCTGAAGATCCATCAAGCCTATCTCCAAGAGAAGAGGTTGATGAACAACTCAATGATACTGCCTGTCACATTCTCCGAAAGGCCGTGCCTGATGACTATCAAGACTCCATTGCTGTATTGAAGACGGCCAAGGAAATTTGGAATACTCTCTGAGAAATTTTTGAAGGAGACGTTAGTGTGCAGAGATCTTGTCTGGCTCTTCTCAAGACAGAGGTTAACATGTTCGTAAGGAAGAATGGTGAGACCCCGGATCAAGCTTTCCGTAGGCTCAAGTCCATAGTGTTGGATCTAAGGAACTATGGTTGCACATGGGCCGATGACAATTTCATTAAGGATAGATTTTTGTGCGCCATGATTCTAACGGATGAAACCATGGTCACCAAGATTTACCAACGCATGGATTTTGACCAATTAACTCCAAATCAAATTGTGTCATCCTTCACCACCAAGTTTTTGTTGAAGATCAAGTCAAAGCAAACCCATGACCTTGTTCATGGGATCAATAGCTCCAACAACCTCGCCTTGAAGGCCAAGAAGGTGGCTTCCCCCTCCAAGATGGTGGAGGTGGAAGAAGTGGAAGAATATTGTGAAGAAGAAGATGTTCCCTCGTGCCCGGCCAATGACTTTGAAGAAGATGTGGCTCTCTTGGTCAGAAAATATGTGGGCACTATGGGGACATTGGGAAACAAAGGAAGTAACAACTTCAAGGGAAAAACCTTTGGAAGAAGAAAGTGCTACAATTGCGATAGTCCAAAGCATTTTGTTGCGGATTGTCCATATGAAAGAAGAGAAGAGAAATCCGAGAAGCTTATTCTCAAGAAGAAGAGATTCAACAAGTTTGCCAAGAGGCGTGGTGACAAAGCTCTTGTTCATGAAGAGTACTTATCCGAGGATGAAGAAGATGGTGATGATGATGAGCACAAGGGCATGGCCGCTATTGCCATGCACTCCAAGTCCTCCTCCACCTCATCAAGCCTCTTCGACTCCCCCAACGAGAACAGGACCATCGTCCACCGATGCCTCATGGCAAGAGAGGTAATATCAAAGTCTATCAACTCTAAGCCATCATCTAACACTACCAACACTTTGCAAGAAGAGTTGGATAACGAGTGTGAAGATGATGGTGTTGACTATAGTGAGGGAGCCTCATTGGCTTTCATGAAGACACTTAAGGGAGAATCTCTTGCTCGTTTCCTCAACATGATGAGGTCACTCACCGAACGTGATGACTACATCGGAAATGTGGAAACCCTCTTAATGGAGGAAAAGGAAAGAAATGATCTCCTTGAGCAAAATCTCCTTGAAGTAGAAACCATGAAAGCCTCACTTGAGGAAACCGTCACTTCACATGAGATAGACTTTGTTAAAGTCAATGATGCTTTAGAACTCTCTCTTGAAATTAAGCATGATCTCTTGGATAAAATTGCTAAGCTTAAAGTTGATCATGGTGAACTCGGTGAGGAGTATAAACTCCTTGAAAAGAGCCACAAGCTCATAAAAGGGGAGCTTATAACTCTCACCGAGTCTTACAATCAACTTAAGGCTTCAACTCTTAAATCTCTTGCTACTTTCTCTCCGAATGATGCATGTGCTTCTAACTCCATTGATTATGCATCACTACTTGTTGAGAACAAAAAGTTGAAAGAGCAACTTGAAAAAGGTCTTGTGTCTTGTATCCAAGGCGAAAATAACTTGAATGAACTTTTGAGTAATCAAAAGGAATGTGTGGCCAAAGAGGGAATCGGTTTTGATCCCTCTCAAAAGAAGAAGAAGAACAAACACAAGAAGAAGAGGAACAAGAAGAAGAAGCACCAAGCAACTCCTCCTCAACAACAAATCACATTCGTGCAAGAAGGGCACAAGGAGAAGGAAAAGGGGAAGGAGAAGGTTGGAGAGGAAGTCATCTCAAAGGAGATGGCTCCCTCTTCCAATTATGCCCGCATGAACAACCCATCTTATGTCCTTATGAGAAGGAATGATGGCTACACTTTTGCTAAATTTGTCGGCACTAATTATGATGATTATGCATGGACTATTTGGGTTCCTAAGACCCTTGTTGCTAACTCTCTAGGACCCATTGAAAAATGGGGACCTAAAAACAAAGCTTGATTGTTGCAGGACTATGCCTCCGGTGGAACTCAATGGGTGATTGATAGTGGTTGCACCAATCATATGACCGGAGGCAAGGATATGCTCATGGATTTTTTTGACTCGCTCAAGTCATCCTCGGACATGTCCTTTGGCGACAATAGCAAGGGCAAGGTATTGGGATTAGGAAAGTTTGTCATCTCGAGTGATTCTTCACTCAAGAATGTCATGCTTGTCGAATCCCTTCACTACAATCTACTTTCCACTATCCAATTGGCACGTGCCGGTTATGACTCGCTTTTTAGTGAATTTCATGTGACCTTCTTTAAAAGGGATACTCTCAAAGTGGTCTTTGTTGCGCATGTTGAAGGCAACCTTTACGTGGTTGATTTCTCGAAAGAGAGCACTCACCTAAAAACATGCCTAATGGCCAAGGCCGACGTGGGGTGGTTATGGCACCGTAGGCTAGCCCACGTCGGTATGAGAAATTTACAATCCCTTATAAAGGGGGAGCACATTGTTGGACTAAGCGATGTTTCTTTTGCCAAAGATCGTGTTTGTAGTGCTTGCATTGCCGGAAAGCAACATGAGAAGCAACACAAGAAGAAGACTATCATCACATCGACGAGGCCTCTTGAGCTCCTTCATTTGGATCTCTTTGGGCCTCCATCCTATGATAGCTTGGGTGGGAGGAGGTATTGCCTTGTCATTGTCGACGACTATACAAGATATACATGGGTTTTCTTTCTCAAGACCAAAGATGAGACTCAAGAGACCTTTATATCATTTGCCAAAGAAGCTCAACGTCAACACAAATGTGAGATTATGGCTATTCGAAGTGACAATGGCACCGAGTTCAAGAATTATACAATGGATGAGTTCTTGAGTGATGAGGGGATCAAACATCAATATTCCGCGGCCTATACTCCTCAACAAAATGGTGTTGCGGAGAGGAAGAATAGGAATCTTATTGAGATGGCAAGGTGTAAGAGCAAAGTTATAACCCCATGAGTTTTGGATATTGTTGGGAAAAACAGTAGAGGAACTAACAAGTTTTCTAGTGTGAAACAGATGGTTAGGTTCCTGAAGTTATAGGTTGGTGATAAAGCTTCAACTAAAATTTACACCTTTACTGAAGCATATCCTCTGGAGTGAAGCTCATCACGGATGTCGACCCCTAAAAAGATAAGGAATCCTGAAGCACGTCTCATCGAAGGAGATGACCAAGATGGCGCAAGACTTAGTTGTTTTTGCGTAGTTCTTTTCTCTTCTTTGAGTCGTAGCAAAAACCGTACTATCAAGAGGGGTTTAGTAAATGTACTCCGAAGGTTTTGGTGAAAAGACTCAGATCGAATCCAAACCTGTGAGAAGCCAGAGTTGAGAAATCTCATGTGCGCTAGGTAATGCTTCACCAGCGAAGACTTAGTTCTTTCGGCTCCTGAAGCAGAACCAAGTCCGTGAGTCAGCTTTACTTGGACCGCAAGTAAAGTTGCGCTTTGATTGGAAATATGACCGTTGGGGACAGGTGTCAAGCTGTCACATCGGGTCACTTCAGTCATTTCACACCTAGGGATTGCCACCTATAAATACGCCACCCCCGCCCTCATTGGTTGGTGGCTGCTCAGAGATTATTTTCCTTACAGTGAAGGAGAGAGAGCAACCCCACCGAAGCAAACCAAAAATCCATCCACCGAAGCATAAGTCCTATTGATCTGAGTTGACTCATTATGACTTAGGAAGAAGTTTGCTAGCCTTTTTATCTTGGAGAACTGCAATTCTCCTAGACGGTTAGAGAGTTGTTCTTCAGAGAGCGAAGAGTTATTGTCGCCTCGAAGTCCTGTTTGTCAAAGGTTTCGGTGATTTGCTCAATAATCAACCACGAGTGAAGAACTGACCAAGATCAAGGAGATTGGTGCAGTGGAGATACGGACGAAGAGAGGTTAGCTCCTGTGTTCAATCACAAGTCCCTCCAACCAGACGTAGCACTTTGCAGAGTGTGAACTGGTCGAACAAACATCGCCGAGTCAAGCGTTCGTTTTACTTTCCGCACTTACATTCAGTTTATCAATTGCTTCAGTGATCTACTTCAATGCAATTGATTCGCTATGTTATGCTTCAATCATGTTCTACTTCAATGTTTACCTTTCTGTTGAATCTCTTCGGTTGCTGAGTTATGCTTCACTTCATAGTTTCATGCAAAATTTTGAAGTGATCATTCACCCCCTCCCCCTCTGATCACATACTTGGACTAACAATTTGTATCATAGCTAGTCACTCCCTACACTCTGTGTGTTTTGGATTAACCTCCTGGAGTGTTTTCAAGTATCTCTTCTAGTATGTCTTTCGCAGCTATTCGCTCTGGCGAACCTATTCCTATTTTCAATGGGAAGGACTACCCGTACTGGAAGGACAAGATGAAAAGAAATATCATGGCTATCAACTCAATTGCCTGGCAAGTTGTCTTGTATGGAGTCACTGTTGCCGATGAGAAGGCCATCACCCCTGAAGAAGCAACACTGATTGACCTTGATTCTGTAGTTTGGGTTTTCATCACCAATCACTTGACACCTGAAAAGTATCATGAAGTGAAGAATATTCCAACTGCCAAAGGTGTCTGGGACTATCTTGAAAAGATTGGTGAAGGTGTTTCTACCCAGAAAGATGCCAGAATTGACACTCTCCGAAGCAAATTCTATCGCTTCAAGAGAAACGAGGGTGAAAAAGTCAGCTCCGTTTACAGCAGACTCACAACTCTTGCTAATGAATTGATTTCCCTCGGTGCTGATGACATTACTCCTCACTCTGTTGTGAGAACTTTGCTTCGCTCATTGGATGACTCGTTTGATCACATTGTGCTGATGATCAAGGAAAGGACTGATTTCAGACGTCTTGTTGCTGCTGATGTTCTTGAGAGACTCACTACCTTTGAAATGGAAGAAGATGAGAAACGTGACATAAATGGTTCACGAAGAAAAACTCATGCTTTGAAAGCAAAAGCTTCACGTCACTCTTCACCCGAAGTCAGTTCTGCTTCAGGTGTCGAATCAGATGATCCTGCAAGCATTGGAAAGGATTTGGCATTGATCATGAGACGCTTCAATCGCTTCCAAAGAAAAGTTTTTTCTTCACCGAGAAAGAGTTATTCTTCAAGAAGCTCCACTCACTCATCTCACCGTTCATCCTCAAGAAGCTCTCCATCAAAAGACAACTGTTGCTACAAATGCAAGAAACCAGGTCACTACATTGCTGATTGCCCCCTGTGGGAAGCTGAGAACAAAGCAAAGCATTCGCTCAGAGACTCCTCATCCAAGTCCCACAGATCCTCCAGAAGCTATGAATCCAAGAGACATGATTCGAGTTCGAGAAGAGATAAGAAGAAAGATTCTGATGATGACAAGAAGAAGAAGTATCACAAGAAGCGTGAGGGTTCTTCATCGAAGACTCACTCGTCTCGTCGAAGCAGCTCTCACCGAGCCAAGGCCTATCTGAGAAAGGAGATGAACTCCGAAGACGAAGCCTCTGGGTCCGAAGCTCATTCAGGCTCAAGGTCTGGGTCTGGGTCCGAATCATATGGTGTTGCTGGTTTGGCATTCGCTTCAGCAGATGCTTCGGCAAAAGCTTCGAGCTCATTCTTCACCAACAACAGTAGTGAATATGAATCTCCTGCATATTGCTTCATGGCCAAGGCGAAGGTATCTTCATCAAAATCTAACTATGATACTTCTGATTGTTCCTCATATGACAGTGATTCTAAGATAAGCTATGATAAACTTGCTAAAATTGCTTCAATCCAGCAAGATGAACTTGATTCACTAAGCAAAACCATTAAGAAATCAGAGACTCTGTTGATCGATGAGATAGAGAAAGGTCAAACTTTAACCAATGAGCATGAAGCTCTGAAAGAAAAGTTTGAAGAATTATCCTCTCGGCATGATCTTCTTTCAGTTGATTATGAGAAGCTTACCTATGAAATTCTTCAAAGGAAAATGGCTCTCGAAAAACTGAAAGAGGCTCATGAAGAGTTGGAAAATGTCAATCTCTCTCTCATGGCTCAACAAGGTTCTGAAGAAAATCATAACACTGAATCACCTTGTTTGGATTGTTTGGAACGAAGCAAAATTGATTCCAAAGGCAAAGCTCCTATTGTTATTGATGATACTAATGCCTCTGATGAGGAAAATCCTGCTGTTACCGAGGAACTCCTCAGGTTGAAAAACTTATTTGAAACAGGCATGTTCAAAAGTGTGCAAGGACACCAATATCTCTGTGATATCCTGAGGAAGGCTCTCCTTCACAGGAATCCCAGGAATGAAGGTGTTGGTTTCGAGAGAAAGATAAATCCTGATGGCACATATTGGGAGCCTGAACAGTATCCTAAGACTGTTTGGGTTCTAGCGAAGGAGAAACCCATTGATATTGCTAACCTTTCAGGTTTCGACTGCAAAATGAACAAAGTCATTGTGGATGAATCACTTGATTCAGACTACAAACTCATGAAAGATGAACAGGGAAAAGTTTCAGCTGAGTATGTTGGTACTCCTCCAAAGAATGGATTCTATAAGAGGCAGATATGGGTGCAGAAAGCACTTGTGGAAAAACTGCCTGCTAACCATTCTATGCAGGGAAAATCTTCGGTACCACCGAATCATTTCTACTCTCTTGAGACGAGAAATGATCCATTGGTGACCGAATCAAATGTTCCGCAGAAGCAATACTATCGTACTGGTCGTCATACGTATCGTCCTCATAATAATCATACTAAGATTGCATATGCTCATACTTATGCTAACCATTCGCAGAGGACTTACATTTATGGTGTGCTTGATGGTACACCGAAGCAATACACTCCTGTTCGATTTAATATTGCTTCGACCAGTGCTTCAACATCTTCTCAGTCACCTGCTCGTTTGTGGGTGGTTAAGAAGAACTAATTCTTCTGCAGGGCTATGTCTCCGGTGGATCCGAATGGGTCATGGATAGTGGTTGTACAAATCATATGACCGGAGACAAGGAGTTATTCACCGAAGAAAAACTATCGCACTCTTCTCAGAAGTACATTACCTTCGGTGATAACAACAAGGGTAAAGTTTTAGGTTTGGGTAAGGTTGCCATATCGAAAGATAAGCACATTGACAAGGTTATGCTAGTCCAATCCCTTGGATATAATCTTATGTCTATTTCGAAATTATGCGATATGGGTATGCTTGTTCTGTTTTCTGCTTCGCGTTGTGTTGTCTTTTCACAGGGTGACTACGCGTTTGTCTTCGAGGGTTACCGAAAAGGAGATTTATACATTGTTGATTTTTCTTCGGGCCCTGCTGTATCCACATGCTTAATGGCAAAAGCTTCATCTGGGTGGTTATGGCATCGAAGACTTGGTCATGCAGGGATGAGAAATCTTCATAACTTAGTGAAGAAGAATCATGTTATTGGCCTTAGCGAAGTTAAATTCGACAAGGATCGTCTCTGCAGTGCTTGTGAAGCTGGTAAAATTACGAAGAAACATCATTCAGCGAAGACCATCATGACTACCACTCGTCCTCTTGAATTGCTTCATATGGATCTTTTTGGTCCTCAAAATTATGCAAGCCTGGGAGGAAACAAATATGGTCTAGTTATTGTTGATGACTTCTCTCGTTATACTTGGGTTTTCTTTTTGGATGACAAGAGCAAAGTGGTTGAAATCTTCAAGTCATTCGCTATGAGAGCTCAAACAGAATATGAATTATCTCTGAAGCATATCCGAAGTGATAATGGAACTGAGTTCAAAAATACACATATTGAAGATTTTCTTGATGATCATGGTTTTACTCATGAGTTCTCTGCTGCTTATACACCTCAACAGAATGGTGTTGTTGAAAGGAAGAATAGAACTCTTATTGAGATGGCCAGAACTATGCTTGCTGAATACAAGACTCCTATTAGGTTCTGGGCCGAAGCAATCAACACAGCTTGTCATATTATCAACAAGGTTTACCTTCACAAATTTCTGAAGAAGACTTCACATGAGCTTATCACTGGTAACAAACCTAATGTTTCGTACCTTAGGGTGTTTGGTGCTCCATGCTTTATTAGAGATATGAATCATAGCTCCAAATTTTCCCCTAAGGCACATGAAGGTTTTCTTTTAGGTTATGGCTCAAACTCTCACACCTACAGAGTCTATAACTCTCACTTTGGGAAAGTTATGGAAACTGTGAATGTGAGGTTTGATGAAACTAATGGCTCTCAAAAAGAGCATTTGCCTCATGATCTAGATGAACCTCATCTTGATGAAGTAATCAGGTCCATGGCTATTGGAGAGATTCGCCCTGTTGAAGCCAATGCGAGTCAAGCAAATAGGGATAATGATGGTCCAATGTTCCCACACATAGCCCGGGGCGCTGGAAATCTACATCCTGAAGCTAATGATGAACAGGATGAAGAAGGTCAAGGGAACGAAGGAAATGCTAATCCTGAAGGAAATGCCGAAGTTGAAGGTGAAGCTGACCCCGAAGCTGATGCAGATCCTGAAGCAGAAGCTGAGCCTGAAGCGAATGATACTATGTTATCACGAGTTCGAAGAAGAGTTGATGTGGATTCGATCCTTGAAGATATCTATCAACCATGTCGTCCCACTACTCGATCTCGTACTCGTTTGGCTAACTTCTGTGGAAATTTTTCTTTTGTCTCCATGCTAGAGCCTTCAAAATATGATGAAGCCATGAAGGACCCGGACTGGTTATTGGCTATGATGGAAGAACTTCACCAATTTGAAAGGAACAAGGTCTGGTCACTTGTTGAAAGGCCAGATCCCTCGAAGCACAATGTTATTGGCACAAAGTGGATATTTCGCAACAAGCAAGATGAAGATGGTATTGTGGTAAGAAACAAGGCTAGATTGGTAGCACAAGGTGACACCCAAATCAAAGGCATTGATTTTGGTGAAACCTATGCTCCAGTAGCCCGTCTCGAATCCATTCGTGTCATGTTTGCTTTTGCTAACCACAAAGATATATTGCTATATCAAATGGATGTCAAGAGTGCTTTTCTTAATGGTGAAATAGAAGAAGAAGTGTATGTTATGCAGCCTCCAGGTTTTGAAGACTCGAAGAATCCTGATATGGTGTACAGGCTTCACAAAGCTTTGTATGGACTGAAGCAAGCACCTCGTGCTTGGTATGAAACATTGAAGGATTTCCTCCTGAAGAAAGGCTTCAAACCAGGAACTACTGACCCCACTCTTTTCACTCGATCATATAACAATGATCTATTTGTGTGTCAGATATATGTAGATGATATTATTTTTGGCTGTACTAACACTGAAATCAGCGAAGAATTTGCCAGAATGATGTCGAAGAAATATGAGATGTCTATGATGGGTGAATTGAAGTTCTTCCTTGGACTTCAGATTCGACAACAAAAGAATGGCACCTTTATTTCACAAGAGAAATACTTGAAGGATTGCCTGAAGAAGTTTGATCTTGCTGAATGCAAGACCATTAGAACTCCCATGCCTACAAATGGTTTTCTTGATGCAGATGAGAAAGGGAAACCCTTCGATCAGAAGAAGTTTCGGTCTATGATAGGTTCACTCTTATACTTATGTGCATCCAGACCTGATATCATGCTATCAGTTTGTATTTGTGCTCATTTTCAGGGAAATCCGAAGGAATCGCATCATATTGCTGTGAAGCAAATTCTTCGATATCTAGCACATACTCCTTCTTTGGGACTTTGGTATCCCAAAGGTACTCAGTTTGATTTGATTGGATATTCTGATTCAGACTAGGCTGGTGATAGGGTTGACAGGAAATCTACCTCAGGCACTTGTCATTTTCTTGGTAGATCTCTTGTGTGTTGGGCTTCAAAGAAACAGAACTGTGTCTCAATCTCAACTGCTGAAGCTGAATATATTGCTACTGGCTCATGCTGCACTCAAATACTTTGGCTTAAGCAGACGCTGAAAGATTATGGTATATTTGTGAAGAAAATCCCTCTGCTTTGTGACAATGAGAGTGCCATCAAGATTGCTCACAATCCTGTGCAACACTCTCGAACGAAGCATATTGATATTCGTCATCATTTTCTTCGAGATCATGTTCAGCGCGAAGACATTGAGATCAGCCATGTTAGAACTGAAGATCAATTGGCAGATATATTCACGAAGCCATTGGACGAGAAAAGGTTTTGTGCATTGAGATGTGAGCTAAATATCTTAGACTCACACAATGTTCAGTAAGATCGAAACTTTTCACTGTATATATTCACCTTCATTGTGTATTAATTTGTTTAGTTTCGTTTGAGTTTTCCTTCGTCCAAGCTTAGCTTCGTTTGCCATTTGTTTTCTGTTATGTGTTGTCTTTATTTGTTCGTTTCTTTTGTCCCCTATACTTATCACTTTTAGCTTTGTTGTTGTTCTTCGAAGTGATAAGTTTCGGACCCTACCTCTCCATTCTGATTCACCCCCAATCTTCGCTATCTTGAATGATAAGCACAATTGAAACGGAAAGCATATTGCTTCGAACATCATTGAGTTCCGAATCAAATGCTTCCAACTTTATCGAAGTTTTTGCTCTCGGTCAAGACTCATTCTTTGGCCGTTGAGTCCCCGTCTTTTTCGGGTCGTTGAGATTCGCTCGCGATACGCCACTTCATCTGAGCCGTTGAATCGGAAGAGACACTCGTTGAAAACCGTTCGATTCGATCTGGCAACCGTTTCAGATCGAGCCTATTTAAGGCGTTCCCCAGCGAACCGTTTCTCCCACGATTCATTCTCTCCCGAATTCCCCGTCTTCCACCTCGAGCACTCCGCAGAGCTCCCGTCCCCGACGTCGCCGTAGCCGCTTCACTGCCGGACCTCCGCCGCCGTGGACATTCCCCGTCGACGAAGAGCTCGTCTCCGCACTCCGTCGCCGTAGCCGCTTCGCGTCACCAAGTTAGGGTACGCAAAGCTACTTGGATCCAATCTTGTTTCTCCGTGCTCTTCATCTAGGGTTTGGATCTAAGTGTTGTTAGGATTTTGTTTTATTTTATAGGACTGTTTGATCTATGCTGATCTTTGCTCCTTGGGAAAATTGTTCTTAGAATCAAAAGTGATCCCATCTTCTCAGGTCAGTGTTTGAGATTCAATCTATTATGTGGTTTGGATTAGGTTAGGTCCTGTTCTCGAACTGGTTCTAGCCAAATTCATTAACAGAGCTGCATCTGATCTCAGTTTGATCTGGGTTCCTGTCAAAATTCTTTTGGTTTTGGTCGAAACTTTTGCCAGTGCTTATTCATTCCCTCTCTTGGTTTCCCTCTTGTCTATAATTCTGGTCACAGGATGTCTGACGAAGAGGCTGCTATGGGGAATGAGTATCCCATTGTCGAAGGGCTCGAAAACTATCCAGAGCCACCGAAGCAAAAAGGCAAAGGAGGCAAAACGAAGGAAGTCAATAATGCCCGAGGCATACCCGAAGCCATTCGCCTCAAGATGGGCTATGACACTCCTCCTGAAGAATCAGATCATGACAGAAAGATTCGATTGCAAAGGATTCGACGCTATTGGGCTATCAGGTGGTTCAAGTACAAGAGTATCCCAACTTGGAAGTGGGCAATGCAGTTTGCCTTCAGCCCACCTTATCGGTACACCACCGCTATGTGTGCTCAATACACAGCTGCAAACAGAAAGAAGTACTACCCGAAGCCTCCGGCTGTTCCACACCCGAATACCCTCAAGACTCCGGATGACTATCCTGATGAGCAAGAGAGACTTGCCATTTTGGCTGAAAAGAAGAGGATTAGAGAAGAAAAGAAGGCAAAAGCACTAGCTGCTGCAGGGCTTAATGAAGCTGAAGCATCGAAGCCTAAGAAGAGGCGAAAGCTTCGCAAATTGAGTGATTCACCCCGTCCTGCTTCTGAAGAAGAGGGTGATATTGAAGCAGATGACGAAGCTGATGCTGCTGCACAGCTTGAAGATTCGATTGACGAAGATCCTGCTGATGAAGAAGATGATGAGTCTGAGCACTCTCCCATTCCCCCAAGTCCGAAGAGGAAACAGTTTCGGAAGCCACTGAAGAAGAAGGCTGGAGAGAAACCATCTGCTCCTAAAGGCGTTAAGATTCAAGATCCTACTGCTCCCAAGAAAAACATCGATTTGACGAACTTAGTGGTTGAGGCTCCCCTGGCTACTAAGCCACCTCGCCGCCTTGTTCCTGCTGAGAAAAGAACCAAGGAAAGGCATGACCCGAAGGCTAAGCCTGCTGCTAAGCCCGAAGCTAAAGCTCCTGAACAAGCCAAAGCTTCGAAGCCGAAGACAACTATTGCCAAGCCTGGCCAGACTTATGCCCAGGTCGGCACCAAGAAGTTGTCTGAAGCTGAACTGCGCAAGAGAGACCGTGCTGAAGCTGAGCGTCTGCATGCTGAAGCACAAGCCCAAGCTAAGGCTAATAAAGAAGCTAAAGAGAAAGAGAGAGCTGATCGAGAAGCTGCAGAGTTGGAGAAGCAAAGGAAAGAGTTGGCTGAATCAAACCAGAGAGCTGAAGCGAAGCGCAAGCTCGCTGAAGCAAAAACTCAAGAGGCTAAGGCTGCCGTCGAAGCCAAACAGCTTAGTGAAGCTGAAGCCAAACGACAAGCTCAACTTGATATTCTTCGCACGAAGAAAGCTGAGAAAGTTGCTAGAGCCGCTCAAAAGGAAGCCGCTGTTGACATGGCACCAAAGGACATTCCTTCGAAGCCAGTCGCAGCTACTGTCCCCGAAGCTCATATTGAAGCTGAGCACAGTGAACATAACTTCCCAGATGCAAGAGAAGGTGAACTCTGGGACTGTTTGAGCCCGATTCAGGCATACTACCAGCTTGCTGAAGCTGTTAATCCCAAGGCTGTGGATATTGGGAATATTTATATTTCACCAAATCTTTCTGCTATGATTGAAACTTTATACTATCAGCTGAGGGATTTGCATGCAAGGGACAGATCTGAAACTGCTAAGATTCTGAAATTCAAGAAGAAAGAAGATGATGAATCAGATGAGGATTTCAAGAGCGAAGCCATAGCTGCTTCGAAGAAAATTGCTGATGTAAATGAGCAAACGAAGCAAAATTTACAAGTATATCAAGGCAAGATAAAGTCAGCTATTGAAGAATGTTGCAACAATCACAATGCTTCAGTCATGACTCTTGACTCCAAGAAGCGCGAAGCCATGCTCAAGCAATTAGCTTCACCACTTCCCCAATTGCAACAGAGAAAGAGACGTCTTATCACGGACACAGAAGAAGCTGATGAGGTGAGCTCTCATCCGGCCAAGAAGGCCCCAAGGAAAGCATCGCCTCCTCGATGCAAAATCATCAAGCTCTCCAAACCTTCTGTGAAGCCATCCGCCCCCGAAGTCGCTCCACCCCGTGCTCAAACTCCACCTCCTCCTCAACCCGCTCCTCAACCGTCCGCTCAAGACAACTTTGCGCCAGAGCCTTCTCCTCCTCCTCAAGTCATTCCTGAAAAGGATTATTCTTCAGCTCACTCTGCTGAGGAGTCTGAAGAACGAGAAGGTGAAGCCAAAGATCGTGCTGTTGAAGCCAATGCTGAAGCCGATGCAGATGCTGAAGCCGAAGCCAATGAATTGGCCATCATGACTCAACCGCAAGGGCGAGCCATAGCTGCTCGAAGGCACTGTATTCCTGCCCAAGACACTCAATTGGACTCCATCGACCCTAGAGAGACATTTCCCATATTCCTCGGAGATGGATCTTCTTCAAGACATGGTCCTGAATTCAATCTTGAAGTTCATCGCCAGAAGCTTCGCTTCTTTGGCACAAGTCCATATGATTCACCAAGGACTGCTGATGACCTTCGTTTCTGGACAGCTGAGCAACAAATCCTCTACACAAAGCTATACTGCCAGAAAGGTGTTCTGTTCAGGCACAAGTATTTAGATATGCATAGTCTATCTTCTGCAACGTGCTTCCAAAATATCATGGAAACCATCGAAGCACAGAATTTGACTGGCATGTTTGCCATGGAGACTCCATTCAATTCCGAGCTAGTGAAGCAATTCTATGCCACAATCTATGTCTCTGGAAACCCTGATGATACAAGCTCATGGATTCTTGAATGGATGATTCAAGGGAAAGTGTTTAGGATGCATACTGATGAATTTATGGATATAGTGAACATCCCAAGGCACACTGGAGAACTTGCAAAGGTTCATTTGCTGCCTGATCCCACTGAAGCTGAATTTGCTTCACTCTTGGATCCCGAAGTCACTGGAGATCACATGCCTGAGAACATTCGCCCGAAGCATCTGGTATTCATATCGAAGACTTGGTTTTACATCCTGTCAAACTCACTGATGCCTCTCAGCACTGCGAATGAAGAATCCAACATTCACTATCATACTCGTTATGCTCTAATGAAGCTTACTCATGGCCATGTGTTTGACTTCGAGGACTGTTTTCTTCGATATATGGTACAAGCTGCTGAATTAGTAAATCAACTGAAGCCATATGCTCTTTGGCTGCAAGCCATTTGCAACCATGGACGCAGAGAAGATTTTTTTGCGAAGCATCACCCGAAGCTGTTCTGTCCTCCTGTGCGCGATTCTATGAATATCTTCAGAACGCGAAATGATCCATTTGCCACATATGTCGGAGTCAGACAGCATATCAATGAACGCAACATGTCGAAGAAGTTCCAGAAAGAAATTTATCACTTTGAAGTTGGCATTCGTACTCAACAAATGCTTGAAAACTTCATTGAAGGAAATCAGCGCCAAATGCAATATCTTTCAGATGAGATCAATAGAGTTGGCAACATCGCTTTAAACAACAACCAGTACTTGAAAGTTTTGAAGCGCCACTCTTGGAAAGGATTACGGAAGTTCAACTCTGTGAAGAAACTTGAAGCTGACCGGATTTTCAAGGAGTATCCACATCTTCAACGTCACTTCTCAATAAATGATTCGTTCGACCGCCCCAACCCCAAAATCCCGACGCTGGACAAGATTGATGAAGTTTTGTTTGTCAACCCAGCTGAACAGATTCGCCCCGATACTTTCTCTGATGAAGACTCCCATACCTCGAAGCAAGAAGATGATCCTCTCAACGACAGCGACCTTGAATTGCTTCAAGCGCCGATGGACTTCGACGAGGAAGAGTCACCTGCTTCGACCGAAGGAGACACTTCAGGAGATGCATCTTCTTCTGGCGAAGACAATCAGCAGGGTCCCAGGGTTGCAGCTGACGCGTAACTGATCTTGATCTACCTCTCAACCTTTTGTCCAATTATTGACAAAAAGGGGGAGAAAGTAGCATCGATTGAGTTTAGATTCGCTGCGGGGTTTAGGGATTTGATTCGATCTTTTGCATGTTAAGTTACGACAAACATTCAATTCTCTTCGATTGGGTTGTAACTTAAGTTTTACTTCGGTTGTGAACTGCTTCACCTTATATGTTAATAACCCCCGTGCTTGCAAGTTGCTCTCCTATCTTTTATCTTGCAGGTGGTTATTATCCGTTAAGTTCACAGGTCATTGGATGATTGCATATTCTTCAAGTCAAATTCTCTTTATGTGCAATTGATTCACTAAGATACGTGTTAGGCTTCCCATCAATGATATTCTTCATCAAGCATTCACTTCGATTATAAATCTTCGATGCTTGCATTCAGGGGGAGTCAAAAGCTTCATATCTTAGAGTTTGCTCTCAACTCAATTCAAAATTCCATATCTTTTATCGATGCCTATTTTGTCAACAATAGTCCAAAAAGGGGGAGATTGTAAGAGCAAAGTTATAACCCCATGAGTTTTGGATATTGTTGGGCAAAACAGTAGAGGAACTAACAAGTTTTCTAGTGTGAAACAGATGGTTAGGTTCCTGAAGTTATAGGTTGGTGATAAAGCTTCAACGAAGATTTACACCTTTACTGAAGCATATCCTCTAGAGTGAAGCTCATCACGGATGTCGACCCCTAAAAAGATAAGGAATCCTGAAGCACGTCTCATCGAAGGAGATGACCAAGATGGCGCAAGACTTAGTTGTTTTTGCGTAGTTCTTTTTCTCTTCTTTGAGTCGTAGCAAAAACCGTACTATCAAGAGGGGTTTAGTAAATGTACTCCGAAGGTTTTGGTGAAAAGACTCAGATCGAATCCAAACCTGTGAGAAGCCAGAGTTGAGAAATCTCATGTGCGCTAGGTAATGCTTCACCAGCGAAGACTTAGTTCTTTCGGCTCCTGAAGCAGAACCAAGTCCGTGAGTCAGCTTTACTTGGACCGCAAGTAAAGTTGCGCTTTGATTGGAAATATGACCGTTGGGGACAGGTGTCAAGCTATCACATCGGGTCACTTCAGTCATTTCACACCTAGGAATTGCCACCTATAAATACGCCACCCCCGCCCTCATTGGCCGGTGGCTGCTCCGAGATTATTTTCCTTACAGTGAAGGAGAGAGAGCAACCCCACCGAAGCAAACCAAAAATCCATCCACCGAAGCATAAGTCCTATTGATCTGAGTTGATTCATTATGACTTAGGAAGAAGTTTGCTAGCCTTTTTATCTTGGAGAACTGCAATTCTCCTAGACGGTTAGAGAGTTGTTCTTCAGATAGCGAAGAGTTATTGTCGCCTCGAAGTCCTGTTTGTCAAAGGTTTCGGTGATTTCCTCAATAATAAACCACGAGTGAAGAACTGACCAAGCTCAAGGAGATTGGTGCAGTGGAGATACGGACGGAGAGAGGTTAGCTCCTGTGTTCAATCACAAGTCCCTCCAACCAGACGTAGCACTTTGCAGAGTGTGAACTGGTCGAACAAACATCGCCGAGTCAAGAGTTCATTTTACTTTCCGCACTTACATTCAGTTTATCAATTGCTTCAGTGATCTACTTCAATGCAATTGATTCGATGCTTTTGATTCGCTATGTTATGCTTCAATCATGTTCTACTTCAATTTTTACCTTTCTGTTGAATCTCTTCGGTTGCTGAGTTATGCTTCACTTCATAGTTTCATGCAAAATTTTGAAGTGATCATTCACCCCCTCCCCCTCTGATCACATACTTGGACTAACACAAGGACAATGATTGATGAGTACAAGTCTCCATACAAGCTTTGGGCCGAAGCCATCAACACCGCGTGTCATGCCTCCAATAGGCTATATCTTCGCAAGCTCAAGAACAAGACACCTTATGAACTCCTAATCGGGAAGAAGCCAAATGTCAAGTACTTCCGTGTATTTGGTTGTAAGTGTTTCATTCTCAACATAAAACCCGATTAGCTAAATTCGAAGCAAAAACATATGAGGGAATATTTGTTGGATATGCCTCAAACTCCCATGCATATCGAGTTCTCAATAAATCCACCGGATGTATTGAGGAGTCATCGAATGTGGAGTTTGATGAGGATAACGGCTCCCAAGCCAAACCTATTGTTCCAAGTGTTGTAGGTGATGAGGCTCCTTCTCAAGTTATAAGGACCATGGGGATAGGCCACATTCTTCCACAAGAAACACCCCAAGTCCAAGTAATCGAAGAAGGGGTAAGAGCCCCTCTTGAGGATTCTTCTCAAGGGAAGTCATCACCTCCAGCACAAGAGCAACACGTTTCAGGAGCACAAGCGCCTATCCAAGAGCAAGAAGAGGTTCCTCAAGCTACCGAGCAAGATCAAGGACAAGCTCAATCAAATGGTGATGAACCTATAATTGAGGCCCAAGATCAAGCTCATACAAGTGATCAAGATCAAGTTCAAGAAGTTGTCTCTCCACAAGCAAAGAAAAAGCAAGTTCGGGTTTCTCCACGAAGAATTCAACCTAGTGAAGAAGAACTTGAAAAGAAGAGAAAAAAGGCGGCTTTGAGACTTCAAATGCTTCAACACTCCACTGACAACATCCTTGGAAGCATCTCAAAAGGGGTAACTACTCGTAAACGTATGGCAAACTTTTGTGAACATCACTCGTTTGTCTCTTGTATTGAGCCCCTTAAGGTAGAAGAAGCTCTTGATGATCCGGATTGGGTAGAAGCTATGCATGAAGAACTCAATAATTTCACCCGCAACAAGGTGTGGTCACTTGTTGCAAGGCCCAAGGAAAATCATAATGTCATTGGGACCAAATGGGTTTTCAAGAACAAGCAAGATGAGCATGTACAAGTCACTCATAACAAGGCAAGGTTAGTGGCACAAGGGTTCACCCAAATCGAAGGTTTGGATTTTGGTGAAACCTTTGCCCCCGTTGCCCGTCTTGAGTCCATTCGAATCTTACTTGCTTATTCCGCTCATCATGATTTTAAATTATATCAAATGAATGTTAAGAGTGCATTTCTAAATGGTCCTTTAAGTGAATTGGTGTATTTTAAGCAACCTCCCGGTTTCGAAGACCCCGAACGCCCCAATCACGTTTATCAACTTCATAAGGCTTTGTATGGTCTTAAGCAAGCACCTCGTGCTTGGTATGATCACCTTACGACATTTCTAAAATAGAAAGGGTTCGAGATGGGGTTGATAGATACCACTCTCTTTACCAAGAGGGTAAAAGGAGATTTATTTGTATTCCAAATATATGTTGATGATATTATTTTCGGGTCTACTAATCATGCTTGCAATGTTGAGTTTCAAAATCTTATGACCAAGGAGTTTTCCATGTCTATGATGGGTGAGTTGAAGTTCTTCCTCGGATTTCAAGTCAAGCAATTAAGGGGAGGGACTTTTATTAACCAAGCAAAGTATATTCAAGACATGCTCAAACGATTTGATATGATGGATGCCAAGCCTATGAAGACTCCAATGCCTACCAATGGCCAACTTGATCTAGATCCCAATGGTAAAGATGTGGATCAAAAGGTATACCGCTCCATGATCGGTTCTTTGCTTTACCTTTGTGCATCTAGGCCGGATATCATGTTAAGTGTGTGTATGTGTGCAAGATTTCAATCCGCCCCCAAAGAAAGCCATTACATGGCCGTGAAACGGATCCTTCGATATTTGGTTCATACCCCAAACTTAGGACTTTGGTACCCCAAAGGATCTTCCTTCAAGTTGGTGGGATATTCGGATTTGGATTGGGCCGGTGAAAAGGTGGATCGTAAGTCCACATCCGGCTCATGTCAATTCCCCGGGAGGTCCTTAGTGAGTTGGCCCTCCAAGAAGAAAAATTGTGTTTCTCTATCAACCGCCGAAGCCGAGTACATTGCCGCGGGAAGTTGTTGTGCCCAATTATTATGGATGAGGCAAACTTTGATGGATTATGGTGTCAAATATGACAAAGTGCCTCTATTATGTGACAATGAAAGTGCAATCAAGATTGCGGATAATACCGTGCAACATAGCCGAACCAAGCATATTGATATTCGTCATCATTTTCTTCGGGATCATGTGGCACGAGAAGACATTGAACTCTTTCATGTGGGCACCGAGAAGCAACTTGCGGATATTTTTACAAAGCCACTTGATGAAGCAAGGTTCCATGAGTTAAGGCATGAGCTAAATATCGTGGATCTTAGTAACATGGGTTGATGATCTTGCATACACACACTAGCTTTACTATATCTTGCTTAGATGTAGGCACATAAGTAGGGGGAGTAGAATTCTCTCAATAATTCCGACATAACCTTACTTGTGCATAAATTGATCAAAATCTTTCACATCCGCCATTGTAGATGGCACTTGTGCTTCAAAGATGAGTAGTGGAGACGGGCCGAAGGTTAAAATCTTCACGGTTCCGTACCACATTTGCTCAAATATGGTGACCCTCGGGTCACCGCCTTTTTCCGCTTTATTGCGTTGTGCTGTTTTTTTTGAGTCATTTAGACTCTTGTGTTATTTGTGCCTAATTGCCTACGACCAAGTGTGTGCGATCTATCCTAAGCCTTCTTTCCTGCAAACCTAGTTTCATATCTTGTGCAAGGGTTCCAGTTTTTATATTTTGCATCATGCTCCCGTAGCTAGGAAATCGAGAGGAATGGTTAGATGAGATGTGAGCACTGGGACAGGGGGAGTTTCCCCTGTTTCAGAGGAAAACTCTCTGACCATCCCGGGCACCCGGTCACTCGACTGGGCACCCGGGGCCCCGGGCACCCGGTCTCACCTCCCGGGCACCCGGGGTTAGGCGTGCGGCTACTTCTAAGGGGCCGTGGGGAGTTAGGGTTCATTCCCTTCATTCTCCCCACGCCCCAACTCCCTTGCTGCCGCCGCCTCCTCCAGGGAATCCAAGTCCCTCACCGTCCGGAGCCCTCCGGGCACCCGGATCTCCTCCCCAGAGTCCCTCCTCGTCGCCATGGCCGGCTCCTCCGGTAATTTTTGATCCTCCTCTGTTTTTCTAGTGGCCAAATTGCTTATCCCTCCCGTTTTGGTATAGCAATTTGATCTTGTTGCATGCTAGAGGTTGTATATGGAGATATGATTGTAGAGACGTTGCTTGTGCCCCGGATCTGAGAACTTTCTGCCCGCTGTAGCTATCCCGGGCACCCGGTGTCCACCCCGGGCACCTGGTCTCGCGCTGGTAGCTACCCCGGGCACCCGGTCCTCAGACCCCGGGCACCCGGTCTCCACCTGGAGGTGCTCTGAGCACCCCGGGCACCCAGTCCTTTGACTTCGGGTACCCGGGGTCCCCAGGTTCAGCACCCTCCTGACCTATCATATCATCCCTAGTTTGTATGTTTTCTTGCATGGACCATTTCACTTACCTTCGTATCCATTGCTTGCTGTTAGATGACTCAGGAGGCACTGTTGGTGCTCGCCGTGCTAAGAAGACTCGTGATGGTAGCGGGAAGGGACAGTTTGTTCGCCAGGATCGTGGTTCCAGCTCCTCTGCCCTTCAGGACCGTGCCAAGCGTGCAGGTGTTCGGGCTCCTATTGTTGAGGGTTCCAGCAGTGATGATATTGAGGAAGAGACCTATGTGGCCAATGAACCAAGTGCTGAAGAAGAGGAAGAGGAAGAGGAAGAGCCTGATAATGACTTCAACATTGATACTCTTGATGATCTGAACAAGCTGCCACGACCTGAGTACCGCAGACTGCGTCGTATTAATCCATATGCTGCTGCCCGTGATGAGGTGGATTGGAAATTTTAGAATATCCTTCAGCAGCGTGTGTTCTCTGAGATTCTCAAGCCCATGAAGGTCAAGATTGCTCCGCACCGTGACTTGGACCTTGAGTACATCAGTGACACTGTATCTTTTCTCGAGGTCTACAGTGTGTTGGAGGATATGGGGCTGATCCGGTTTGTATCATACAACCGGGCCTTCAATGAGGATCTCATTCTTCAGTTCTATGCTACGATGTATTTTGAAAATGACTATGCTCGTTCCTTCAAGTGGCGCTCGGGCAACAGAGTTCTCAGTGGTTCCATGACTGATCTTGCTGGTATTACTGGGTATGAGTTCTTTCCTGAGCCTGAGGATGGTTATGCCACTGTTGTTCAGCACAGTCGCACCAAACAAGCTCTTGCATTTGCGTATAGCAGTTCAGGCACCATTGGTCGCAGCAAGGGCATGATTCCTCTGTACCATGCTCTTCGTCAGATATTTCGGGTGTCTCTGTCCCCCAAGGCTGGTTCCACTGATGAGTTCTGGGGCACTGCTATTGATCTTTTGGTATATGCTCATGAGAGGACCAAGATTGATGTCCTGGATTTCATGTTTGAGGAGATGAGGGCTTGTGTTTTCGAGAAGAAGGCGGCTGTCTTTGCTCCGTTCATTCAGGCGCTGATTGAGCGCAAGAATCCGAGCCGCGAAAGTGTTGAGCGCCGTTTTCCTGTCTCTCTGCCAGTGCGCAACACGAAGTTCAAGCCTATTGTTCACCCGGATCTTGTTCGTGGCAAGAAAGCCAAGCCTGCTCCCTCAGCTGCACGTGCTAGTGCTTCCTCCTCTCGAGCTGTTCCTGAGGTGGATCCTGCTGGTTTTGCTCAGAGAGTGATGTCTTCCCCTTCTTTCTCTAAGAAGGAGAAGAATATGTTCTTCGCAGGATTCAAAAATTTGTTCAAGATGTGCCAATCCACTTCTAGGCGTCAGGTGCGGGAGGTGAACCTCAGCAAGCGGGCTCTCCGTGAGCAGAAGGCTGCCATAGCGTTAGAGACAGGCGAGCCTCAGCCTGTAGGGTCTGAGGATAAGAACAGTACTGCGACAGACTACACCAACCCGTGTGCTGCCTACATTCCTGAGGATGAGGATGACGATGCTGGCAGTGCTCCTCCCCGAGTCTAGTTCTTGCGGTAGCATCGTGCTTCTTCCTTTTTGGTGTCTTGATGCCAAAGGGGGAGAAGTGTTCTAGTAGGATTGATGCATGTGTGCTTTGTGTGTTTCCCTTTATTGCACTCTTTATGTCGTATTATTTATGTTGAGACCTTGTGTGGATGTGAGCCACCTTATACTTTATGTGTGAGACTATGTGAGTTTGCTATCTATCTTGTCATGATGTTTCATATGCTCTGCATGTTTTTTATGTCATGCCATTATCATTCATAGTCTTGCATAATTATTTAGCTCACATTCACATTTTTCCTCATGTGATCTATGCTTGTCTTATATATTATCTTTGGAGATCACATAAGGTTCTTGTGCAATGATTATTTCAGTTCATATGCTTCTCTCATATCATTGCACTTGACTATTTACATAGGGGGAGACCTCGTTGTATTGTATTGCATTCAAAAGCAAAACATAAATATATGCATACATCTAGGGGGAGCCTTCTATGTTAATAGTTGTTCATGGCATTTTATCTTGAGTATCTTATTGCCATGCTCTAACCATATTGTCATCAATTCACCAAAAAGGGGGAGATTGAAAGTGCATTTACTCCTAAATGGTGTTTTGGTGTAATGACAATGTGGTTAGTGGGACTAATGACGGGTGTTAAAGATTTATCTCAGGTCATTAGGTTCTCGGTGGCATCTACGGATGCGGGTGTCCCCTCTCTAACCAAAAAGGAGAAGACGGCGTGCTTTTGGACTCGGAAGCTTTTTTCGGTTACTTTTGAGTCGTAGGCATGCCGCACAATTAAGAGGGGTCACGGTGAATTTAGATTAGGGAAGGAAGTTCTGGAGCAGGTGGTATCGCTTTGGGGTCAGTCAGAGAGAAGCCCCAATCCTCTCTGACCACCCCGGGTGCCCGGTGCCCATGGTGTTGGTCTCTGACCACCCCGGGTGCCCGGGGTCCTGGACCCCCGGGTGCCCGGTCCCCCAGGAGTTGGTCTCTGAACACTCCGGGTGCCCGGGGTCCTGGACCCCCGGGTGCCCGGTCCTGGGTGGCTCGTCTCTGACCACCCCGGGTGCACAGGGTCCCCCGTGCCCAACGGGCAGATTTGGGGGAGGGGTATAAAAACCCCCTCTTCTTCCTCCTTGCTCTCTAATCTTCTCCCCCAAGCTCCCCACCATTGCCAAACCTCAAAAGCTTGGATTACTCCTTGCTCCCCAAACCAAACACTCCAATACTTTGGGATCCGGAGGAGATTCACCCGATCTACACTTCCACCAAACCGTTTTTGGTTCCCCTCAAGATTTCTTCACCGTTGACTTGTTACTCTTGGAGCTTTGGCGCCTAGGCGGCTAGGTGTCCGTCCCGGAAGCTTCCTTGCCTGTGGTGTGCTCCGGGAAGTCTGTAAAGGTGTGGTGGTCGCCTTCAAGACCAACCCCGAGTGATTCGAGGCTCATCCGTTGGGGGTGACTCGAAAAGGGAGAATACGGTGAGCTACGTTGTTGTAGCGCTCTCAATCTTGAGCACCGCTCCAACGGAGATTAGCACTCCCTCAAAAGAGTGTGAACTTCGGTCAAACAAATCGCCGCGTCTCCCCGTCACTTGTGGTTTATCTTTTCCGCACTTTACTTGTTCTAACCTTGTATGCTTGTTGGCTTGCTATTGAATTTGTCGCCTAGCATACTTGTTTTAAGCTTGCTTTCCACCTAGGGTTGTTCCATCTAGTTCACATCTAGAGAATTGTTTTAATCCGCTTAACCCTAAAACTTGGTAATAAAGCTTAAATTTGTTAGTCACCTATTCACCCCCCTCTAGTTGACCGTATCGATCCTTTCATCCAGGACGATCCGGGGGAGAGGGGGAAAGAGAAAAGAGAGACGGCGATCTTCAACACCACCAACAAGGGACTCTGCTCCATGTCGACGTCGAACTTCTGTCGAGAAACTTTCCGCAGAGAGACGACATCGTCGAAAATACAAAACCGTCAGTGACAAGAGGAAGAACGATCGCGAAAACCAGATCAAAGGATAGTGATTTTCGACGCAAGTCGTAAAAACACCGGGCAAAAGGAGGGAGGGCAAAGGACGACTCAGATGATATCCGAAACCGGAGAAGCTAAAGGAACTACAGGAATTCCCACCTGAGATCGGAATCGAGACAATACGCTGTAAGCAAGGCATTGTAACGGTTCCGTAACTCCAAACACTCGAGATCCTAAAGTTTGAAAGGGGATAAGAGAGAATAAAACACTTACGACACTTGTCCTGACCAGAGCAAAGATAAGGAGTAAAAAAATTCCTACTCTCCGATAACTAACTTAGTAACTACAAAATAGTTTTTGTCTAGACTCTACTTCGGCCATAAAAGGGATCCTACAGTCGGTAAGGCACTGATACCAAGTTGTAAGGCCCGATATGTGGTACTGTTCTAGATCTAGGTGTTTCCACCCAGATCCGGGGACGAAGCACATATCGGTCCCACCGCGACATATGACAAAGCCAAATGCCCCGGATTTCCAACATGATATCACAACATTACAGATACAAGGATACACCATCTCATACAATCGGCATACAACTTCCTCAAATACAATACAACAGCGGAAGATACATGTCTGAGTACAAACTACAATCAAATGCCTAGTGGCAAATAGAAAACATCGGTCCCATAACCACACGGGTCCAGGCCCTCCGCCGGGATCCGCCTAACTAGTCGTCGTCGAGTCTCCACGTGAAACGTCGATCATCATACCTGTTGTCGATCAAGAACCCTGAAAAGAGTTTGGGGGTAGTATCATGAGTACAGAAGTACTCAGCATCCAACTGTAGTGGTCATCTGACCCAGCAAGGACTTCATCACTCGTCATTCTAGGACAACTAGTAGTTTACGGTAAGGAAGGGGTAAGTGGTGAGGTTGCTTCTGCACTAGAATTTATGAAGTGGCTAACGATCTAGAGAGTAAGATAAGAAGCCAAGCATTCGATGAGGAATCGCCTCCAACAAGTCTGCTATCCACCTACATACGCAAACATAACACCTATCCAATCCTTGTCCTCCTCTTCGCATCCTGACGAAGAAGAAGCAGTCAAGGCACGCACACTTTGATCAAATTGTATTAAGATTATCTCAGTTGTTGTTGTCTATGAACAAGGAGTAGGTCTCAAGTCGTCCATAATCGTGGACACGGCTTCTCGAAAAGACTTAACTCTGCAGGGGTGTACCAACTGCCCATTACGAGGCTCCGCACGCACGCCCATCTCTCTCAGTTGCTACCCATCATAGGCAACCATTTTATGATTTTGTTCCAAGAGATCCGAAACGACAGGTCCCTCTAGCTAACGACGAACAAATCCGGGTGGCCCCCGGTGAGTCGACATCCATCTCAGGAGCCGGCCGCGCTCTCGATCTGGTCTCTACCGTCTGTCGCAGGTTTGGATAGCCAGTTAATCACACATGGGAAACCGGGTCCTCAGCCGGACAAAGTGGGCCAGCAATGGAACTAAGTCCTCACTGGTCCGGGTTGGTTTGAAAACTACTGGCAGCTGACCAGCACACACACGGTTTCAAATGGTAAATCAGCTTGGGCCACCACTAGAAATGCTTGAAGCTAGGTAGGTAAGAAAAGGGGACCCCATTAAATCCCACACGCAGTTAGGCACACTCAGTCTTAAATCCAATACCCGGAACTCAGATCCTAGGTGACTCAAATGGAACAAAGCGTCGGGGCGGGATAGCCTAGACCTTCCATCCTTCGTCGAATATAGTCAACATTATAATAATCATATCATCAACAACAATATAATAATGTGATAGCCCAAACCAAGGAGTAACAGGGTAACATCGTAGCATCCTAAGCATGCATACTAAGCAGGGCCTGAGCAACGAGCAATAGTAACATAGAAGTACAAGGTTTACTGGGAAGGGACATGGCTGTATCGGTTTGAAAGAGGCTGTAAACATGTGGTAGGATCAAACATCGAACCTAACCTAGACTAGCATGAAAACCGCTGGTTGAAATAGAATGGATCATAAGTAATGTATAGTCCTTGCCTGTTGATAAGTCGGGTTCCAAAGGTGTAGTTGATCGCAAGCTCGCATCGTCTCCGAAGGTACCCGCGGAAGCACACAAGACGATAAACACTGGAAAGCAATCAACGAGCAAGCATCTATTACTACGAAGCTAACATGAGCAAGCACAGAAGCATGGCATAGCACACAAACATGTCAAGAGGTGAAGCACAAAGGAAACTATCTATGCTAGTCAATTTAAGTGAGGCACAACCTAAACATGGCATAACACTAAGTGCCGCACGATGATTAAAATTTTTGGTACTGTTCTGCCCTAAACCATATTTTAGGTTGGTTAACAACAGAAAACTATAGCATAAACACCAAGTACACGAAAAACTAATCAAGTTACATATAAAGAACACTCCAAACGGAGTTACGGTTAAAAAGATATAAGCAAAACAAGTTACGGGCACAATCTGCCAACATCACGAAGCACACTTTAGAGCAATGCATAAACAGGATAATCAATGCAAACATGCTCACAAATGATATGGAACTAAAGTAGACATGACAGGGAAGGCATGGCAAAAAGTATCATGCAAATACGCATCATAGATCAAAAGATATTAAGCAAACAACATGGCATCGCAAAGTAACAGACTTAGAGAAAACTGAGGTGGCTGTAAAAAGCAGCAGCATAGCAACTTTGGAGCTCAATAACTATATGACCAGTAATGCTAACATGAAGATGCCATACATGTAATGAAATTAGACATGATGCTTAACAATATGCAATTGGAATCACTCAATTCCGATAAACGGTCGCGACACACTCGTCGACCGAAGTTGCAACAAAATAACAGTTTCAGCAACAGCAGCACATTAACATCAGGATCACCACTTTGGAGCAAGATTTAATATAGGTAAAGCACCCAAACATGGCAATTTAAAGCATGGAAATGAAGTACAGATGATGCTTAACACATAGGAAAAAGAATCAATGCAATAGGCCTCATGGATTTGTCACAATCATCAACCAAAGTTGCAATAAAATAATAACAGCAGCACTTAACATCAATTAGTAGCAGTTTAACGGCCTGATGCCCACTTTAGCACACAATTACACAATCAAGATGAGATCAAATGCAAAAACTTTCTACATACGAATGCTAGAGCACGCAAAACTGAGCAACTTTCGTTTTGGGGGCACGTTCATCGGAGCTACGGATTACTTGCAAATTATCGTGAAAAACTGAATACAGCACACAATACACAGGACTTAGCAATAATTTGGAAAACGAAAAGACAGAATAAAAAGGATCCAGGCCTCACCCATGGGCTGGCCCAACTGGCGGCCTGGGAGGCCTGGCGGTTGGGCTTGATGCGGCTAGGCCTGGAGGAGGTGGCCGGCCCAGCTTGGCCGCTGGAGGGAGCCGGCTCGGGCCCGATCTCGACGAGGCGGCCGTGGCGGTTGGCGGCGCCGCCGGCCAGGCTCCGGCGGCCGTGCGGACGAGGTGAGGGGAGGCAGAGAGGCGCGGATCCGTGTGGAGCTGGCCGGATCCAGCCGGGTGGCCGCGGCGAGGGAGGACGGGGCGGCCGGGACGACCCGTGGCCATGGCGCGGCTGGAGGAGGATCCCCATGGCGCGACCATGGCAGTGGTCTCCTGCAGGTGAAGACGACGCGGGTGAGAGGAGTAACGAGGGACGAGGGGAGAACGGCGGCCTCACCGGCCCAGATCTGAGGAGGGGCTAGGGTTTCGATTTTTGGGGGCTATTTGGGAAGATCTGAGCAATCTCAGGGGGGTGGCTGCAAAATTTTGTGTTAGGGAAACCCTAGAAATGGGTGGGAGTGTGGTGGTCTTTATATAGCCCAGGTGGCTGGCAGTTTGCAAAAATATCCCTGGTTTTTCTCTCGCGCGCGCGGTGTTTACATTTCTGACCGCCGGGGGTCCGCAGTACCTCCGATTTGGGTAAAACTTCGAACTGCGCGATCAGCGCGTCGAGCCGGCGGCGTTCACCTCGCGCTTGAACCGTTCCGAGAACACTTTCCGGCGCGCTATAAAAATATCCCGTTTAATTATTAAACGGGGTTTTTCGTTCCGTTGGCCGCGGCTGGTCTCGTGCGGTTTCCGCGACGGTGATCGGGTGGAACCCGGTGTCGCAAGGTCGAGTGTCAGGGTGGCAAGGGTCGGTCTCCGTCCGATACGAGATAAAGAGGGGAAAATAATCGCTGATCGATAAATCGGGGATGCAAACACCGCAAACAAATCAGGAAATCAAACAATTCACATCGAAAACAAATTTTTTTATTTTTGTGAAATCTGGGCTGTTACACGCCTGGACCCCTGGTGGCCCCCCTGGCTGCCCCCCTTCGCCCATATATTCCCCTTGACGTGAAACCCCCGTGACGGGAACTATTTTTCGCGATCTCTCCTCTGTTCCGCCGTCGCCGCGCTTCCAAGATCGGGAGCACCAGGAGACCTCTTCTCGGCACCCTGCCGGAGGGAGGAACCACCTTCGGGAGCTTCTCCACCACCATGGATGCTTCCCGGATGAACCGTGAGTAATCCACCTTGGACCATGGTTCTATGATTAGTAGCTATGTGATGTTCTCCTCCCCTCTTTGTTCTTCATGGATTAGACCTCGTGAGCTGCCCTACATGATCGAGGCACATATGTAATCTTTCTGTTGTTGCTATGCTGAGTTTTCTGGGATTCGATGGATTATGAGACTATGTTCAGATTGTGTTTGAGTAATATATTTGATTCTACTCTTTTATATTTATGTTCTAGAGTAATTCTTGCATGTTCTCCGTTGCTGTTTATTGCTTTGGCCAAGTAGTAGGTAGTGACTCCAAGAGGGAGCGTTATGCATGATTGTGGGTTCATGACCCCCGATGACTAGGTTGAGTGACAGAAACATGAGTCTAGGGGATGTGTTGTTGCCACAAGGGAGAAAACAACGGTGCTTGTACTTGCGGGTGCAAGGATTGATTATTTTACGCAAAGTTCTTTAATGCAGTTGTCCATTGCTTTGAGTTTACACTTTGGGTGGGATTCGCAACTTAATACCAGCGAGATGTTCTGGATAGATATCTCAAGGTGGATGATTAGTAGGTAGATGCATATGGATTTCTGTCTACTTGATTTGGCGTACCGCCCAAGCTTTTGAGCCTCTTCCTTTCTGTATAGCATAGTTAGCATTGGTTTGCGCACATAATCCTGTCAATTGCCCAGCTGTAATTTGTTTACCTCGCATGGCTATTTTATCGTCTTTTGGGAGAGAGACATCACTAGTGATCATCATAAGACCCTGGTCCATATTTCCAATACTGTTTACACCCGCTATCAATTTACTGCTTTATTTACTTTTCCGTTGCTATCACTATCATTATTATCCCGTGCGTTTTTATCCTTTGTAAACAACAAGGCCAGAGGAATGGAAGACTCCTCTGTACTCGTTGGGAGCAAAGTTATCTGTTGTGTGTGCAGGTCCAGGAGAAGCAAGTGATTATTTTCAAACGGCGCATCACTTGCCGAACCACCTACTTGTCGATCTTGGAGTCCTACTGGTTCGACACTCAACCTTAGCATCTTCGCTAAGGGAAATTTGCTGCTACACTACATCTCAACCTTCCACTTTGGGTAACCAACGAGGGACGAGAAGTAAACTCTCATGACACCACTCCTCCATAGCTTTTGTTGCTTTGGTGGGATTTGAGAGTGGGGGACTTGAGAACTTCGTGTGCTCTTGCCATTGCATTTGGTGCATCGGTTTGAGTTCTCTCCGAGGATTTGTTGTAGTAAGTGAAGTTGAGAAGATAGCTACTCTTGAGTACATTGGCACTCTAGAGATTGTACCTCGTGGGTGCGTTGGCACCTAGAGGCTTGTTGTTGCGGAGCTCAATCATTGTGGTGGAAAGCTTCGGGACGCTACAGGAGCCTCCAATTCGGTTGTGGAGATTGCCTCGAGCATTTGTACGGGTTCGGTGACCGCCCCCAAGGGTCGCCATTTGTACGGGTTCGGTGACCGCCCTCAAGTGTCCTAATAGTGGAATCACGACATCTTGCATTGGTAAGAGCGTGAGGAGAAATAGGGTGGCCCTCATTGGCTTCGTGTGAGCATTGTGCTCCTCACCCTCTCAAAACGGAGACGTACTTCTCGCAAGAGAAGTAACTTCGGTAACAAATCCTTGTCTCCATCGGCTCCACTTGCGGTTATCTCTACCCTTACTTTGAGAAAGCTTATTACATTGTTTATCTTGTGCTTGCTCATATTATTGTGTATTGCTTGTCCCATAGGTTGTTCTTCTAGTCAACCTATTTACTTGTGCACCTACTTTGTGATAGCTTTAGTGCTCTTGTTATATATCTTAATATCACATAGTTGTTTATCTTGCTTAGTATAAGTTGGTGCTGCACATAGTTGAGCCTAGCTTATTTAGGTTTCTTGCTTGGAAAATTAAACGTTAAGTTTTATGCCGCATTTGTTCAAGCCTAAACCGTAATTATTTTAAGCGCCTATTCACCCCCTCTAGGCGACATCCACGTCCTTTCAATTGGTATCAGAGCCTCGTCTCTCTTATAGGGCTTCACCGCCTTGAGAGTAAGGATGTCGACTAGGGGATTAGGATTCATTGACACTCTTAGTTTCGATGGCACAAATTTTGATGCCTGGAAAATTCGCATGCTTAATTATTTCCGGGCATTGACCCGTGTATGGAGAGAATTGTAGATATGGGTTTTTCTCCTCCAAAGTATACTCAAAACCTATCCTTGGTGGATGAGAAAAACTCTTATCTCAATGCTCAAGCTTCTAATGTGCTTGTTGATGCTTTGAGTAATGTAGACATATTTCAACTCATGTCGTTTCGGGATGCTCATGAGCTGTGGACAAAGCTTCAAGATAAATATGGTGTGTCCAAGATTTGTGGGGATGATTGTTCTCCCTCCACCTCCGGTCGCGATGCTTTCTCAGCTTCTTCTACCTCACCAACATGTGGTTTTACACAAGGTAATGAAATGGTCAGTAGTGTGAGTCATTGCAATGATGATAGTGAACTTATTGTTGATAACCCTTTATCACTATCTTATCGCAATGCTTCCTTGTCGGACCTCAACACTTCGAGCACCATAAATATTTTACATGCTTGTGTTGATAGTCCATGCATATCATGTAGAAATCACTTGAATAAATCTTATGATGATATGCTTGCTATATCTTGTTTCCATGATAAGAATGCCTCTATTTCCTCTAGTTATTGTACTAACAATGTAGAGGAAAACCAACGGTCCATGGAACAAGATGTGGTCTTGAATGGTGCCTCAAGAGATCCTACATCATCATTTCGTGTTACTCATTTTTGCCTTATGGCGAAGGAGTTAAAGGTATCTCCTACTTTGACCCCCATATCTAGTGATGGTAATGATGTAGATAATGTTAATATGGATAATGTTGAAGAGGATGATAATATTTCTTCCTTAAAAATTAAGGGAGAAATGATTTTAAAGCTCTTCATAAGAATAAAATTGCTTGTTCCAACTTCATGGAAATCATGTCTATTGCCATTGAGGGCAAGAAATACATTGAGGAGTTGGAAGCTCATATAGAGGAGAATGAGGCCACCATTGAGAAAATGGAAAGCCATGAGCGTGATTACGCTAATGAAATTTTGGATCTATCTCAAGCTCTTGAGTGTGAAGAAACCACCAAGGAATATCTTGAGGAGAATTTTGCTTTAGAGTTATCTAAAGTAAAGGAATCTCTTGATAGAACACTTGAGGTGTATAATTCTATCAAAAGTAAACATGTTAAGCTTGAAGTTGCACATGCTAAACTCCTTGAGGATTTTGAGCACCTCGGAAATGGCTCACGGGTCACTAAGGGTGAGATCATCAAACTCACCGAGTCGCATGCTCAACTAAAAGCTTCTTATTTGAAAGAGCTTGTCATGTCGTCTTCTCCTTCCGTTATTCTTGATGATGCTTGTGCTACTAACTCTATTTCTTGTGAAGCATCCATCCTAAAGGAGAATGTTGAGCTAAAGGCTCAACTTGAGTTGCTAACTAGCAAGTATGGGAAATTGGAAGAAAATCATGAAAAGCTCTCAAGATCTCATGAGGATCTTCTAGTCTCCTATAATGTGCTAAAGTTAGCCCATGAGGCTAAGGTTTCTAAATTAGTTCCTCATGTGGACATTAGCACTACTTCTACTCAATATGCTATATTGCCATGTGCTAGTCCTTGTAATTCATCCACTCATAATGTTGCTACTTCTTGTGATGAATTACTTTCCTGGCCTTATTGCTCTAACAATTCTTCTACTTCCTCTAGCACTTGTATTGTTACTAACCATGTAGAGGAAATCAAAGAGCTCAAGGTCCAAGTCACTTGTTTGAAGAAAGACTTGGGAAAGGGTCATGAAGGTAAGTCTACACTTGACAAGGTTTTGTGTGGACAAAAATCCCCCAATGACAAGGGTGGACTTGGATTCAACTCCAACAATAAGAAGTCCATGTTGAACAAGAATAAGGGCCAATCAGAAGTCAAGAATTCGGCCAAGATTATTTGCTTCAAGTGCAAGGTTGAAGGGCACCATGTAAGATCTTTCCCTTTGAAGAAGAAGCCCCTTGGTGACAAGCAACTAGGTAAGAGGCCTCAAGTTCAACCGCAAGGTGAAGATAAGCCACTCCCCAAGAAGACTCAAGTAAAGGATCTTCATGTTGAGAAATCAACCATGAAAAAAGGAAAGAGTAGATGTTGCTACTTATGTCGTGAGAAGGGTCATCTTTCTTCTTCATGCACGAACGGTACCTTATCCAACCCTATTATAGTTGATGATGTTTATTCTCTTCGGAAGGATAAGGTTGGCAATTTGGTTGCCAAATTCGTTGGCACTCAAAGTGGTGACAAGAAAAGCACCATTTGGGTTGCCAAGCCTATTGTGACTAACCTCTTAGGACCCAACTTGGTTGGGGACCAACAAGCTCAAACTTGATCAATAGGTGATTTTGGAGGGCATTGGAGACTTGGCTACATTATGAAGAATTAAGGGACCTTCATTAATCACATTGTCTCAAGACAAGTCATTTGGATTATCATGTGTCTATCGTATATCCAATGTGCCTCCAACTTGTACTTAAATTGTTTACATTGAAAGTTACTTTCCCCTTTGCATGTTTTGGTTTTGTACCTTGCATGTGTTTGTATATGTTGTGTTTCCAATATACATATCTTGAGTAATCAATTTTGTGTATATTGGTTTGCACACCATGTATGTGTGAGTGTTGTGTTGAGCCTATTTTTAATATTGGTTCTATCTTAGTTGGCTCTTGTGAGAGATTAATGGATCATCCCATTTTGGGGGAGTGATGTGCCTTGTGTACCTCACGGTCCTAAAATGTGTATACATGAGGAATACCACCTAGTATTGATATTATAAGATTATCTAGTCTCTATGTGGTATGTCGTACTAATGAGAAATTCAAATTCGAAAATATCCATTAATTATCTCTTGTTGGTATTTGTTTTCCCCTTGTTGTAAATTTTGGGATGTCACATTATGGGGGGGGGGGTAATGTGCTTTGTGCATATTACACGCCTATAAAATGTGTACATTTGGGCTTTTGCCACTTAGAATTGATAATGTAAATTATCTAGTTCCTAGGTGGCATGTTTGCTCCTCAAGTTCCAGATTGCTTAAATTGACCTTGTTTCTGATCTTATGGATCTTGAGTGTGTGAGATTTTCTTGGTACGGTTTCCCTTCAACATGTACTTGTATTTCCTGTGGGAACCGTTTGCTCCAAGCCTTTCTAGTCATTGCTTGCATGATTGGATGCATACTTAAAGCTATCAAGAATCTCTTTATAAGCATTGTGCTCAATTCTTATCTTTTGCCACATGCTTATGGTTGTTGTTGTGAAGATGATAATATATATTATTGCTATCTACCACCGGGAAGTAATTCCATATACCTCTTGTCCTTAACAATTGGTACTCTTATATGTGGTAGAAATTAGTGATCATCTTTACATTGGCTTGCTTATAATTACCTTATTACTTGCCAAGATTTTATTGTAGTTTTAAATCTCATTGTCTTCCTTGCCACTTGTGGATCATTTGTTTTCATGATCTTGTCTAGTGTTTCTCTAGATATAAGGAAAGTGGTGATCCCATCTTGTGCATTTTGTATTCAAATGAAAATTCTATATAATGCACATCTCTTGGGGGAGCTAGCATCTTATGATCCATATCAAGTGTGTGTTATTGGAAGGCATATTCTCTTCGGTGCTTTGTGTCATCATAAAGTTGTTGAGGGCATAGTTTGTTTGGAATTGTGCTCTCTTTTTGATAGTTTGATATCTCCTTCTTTGATATCTTTTATTTTTGTATCATGCTCTCTATCAATTGATGTTTCAATTGATACCCCATTCCTTGATGAATCTTTTATTTGGTATAATCCAAGTGAAAAGTTTATTTTGAAATCTTATGCTCAATTGGAATCGTATTTTGGAATCTAATGGTCACTTAGTATCCTTTTCAATTGTTTTTTTATTCAATCATGTGTTGATTGGGTTGGGATTCAATTGGTATTTCTTCTCATTGGTTGGTGAGTGTAGCAATTGACCATGTGTTAATTTCTACTTGTCTCCTTTCATGTGTTGATTTGGACCTTTGATATAATTTGGACAACCTTATGTTGTGTTACCCTTTGGTGTGCCATCTTGGTTTACTTGGTGTTTTGTCCAAATTGTGTTTCCTTTTGGTTCTTGAAAGTCTTGTGCATGCATAGTTGCTATGTGTAGTTCCGTTGCACGATTTCTTTGTTTGATCCTATACTTTGGTTAAACTCCATCCACTTCATTTTGGGCTAATATGTGCATGGAATTCATCTTCATGTCCATATGCACTTATTCTCGTGGAGTTTGTCCTATGTATGTTTGTTCGTCTAACTCTTGGGTCCCAATGAGTGTGGGTACCATTTTGTGTGTTAATGTTGATATAGGAACTTTAGAGATGCATTGGAGGATCATCTCATTTAAGGAATGTGGTGTCACGATGTGCCTTTTGGAGTCATGCTAGGACGATAATTGAAGACTTTATCTACTACATCATTGCCATGCTATCTCAGTAACAAGTATCTACCTCATGCATACTCTTCTTGCTTCCAACCTTGTGTAGGTTGCATCATGCCATCACATTCTTCATTTGCAATTGTTGCGGTTCTTGATTTGTTCTAGAATTTCAAGATATATTATTGGTTGCGATACTTGTTTCGTTGTTCAAAGCATCTCAACTATCTCTTGATACCTTGTTGCTAGTTGTGATGACTTTGATGGTTGTTTGTGTGGATTTCATCCTTATACAATAAGATAATATTAAGCCATTGCCTATGGTTTCAAGAAAAGATCTTATTCATATATTTATGACTTCCATTCGAATACCGTGTTCTCTCCTTTTGTAACTATTTCGGGTGTACATGCTTCTTTGTGGATATAATCTACCTAGAATCTTATACACTTGAGAGAAGTTACACGTTTAGTGGATATCCTTGTTCTTTCATGTTCACCGTTTATTTTCAATGTTAAATTCTTCGGTGGTTACATGAAAGCGTGTGTGGTTGAGTGTGTGTCTTAATTCTATTCTTATTGGTTCACTCCTTTGGTGGTGAAGATTGTTGTCCTCATGCTTGTCTTGATGAGCCTTTCATTATCTATCTTCACCATGGGGTTGTTACAAGCCTTGATTTTACCTTGCATTTTTTACGCTTGTGAACCCATTTGATTGGGTGTGTGACCTTCTTAACTTATGTTGGAAGGACATGTCTAGCACCTTGAGTCTCATTTCTTGAAGACTATGTTGATGCTTAAATAGTCAACCTTATACTAGTCGTATCAAGTGTTTTTCCATGACTCACACACATCTTGTTGGTTGAGCCCATTCATATGATTATCTCTTTTGCTATTTGCTCAACCATTGGTTTGTTGCAAGTGCTAGACTTTGTCTCATATTTTTGGACACTTGCACTTGTGTTGTGTTTCTATCGATTTTGGGGGAGTGATGATCCATTTTTTGTGAAATTTGTACTATAATACAAAGATCCTAAATAGTGCACAAATCTTGTGGAACTTCTCTATTTTCTTTAGAACACTCCTATGCTCAAATCATAATATCTTGTAATCTTTTGGCATGTTGGACCGTTTGATTGCATGCATTTTCTTATGCCTTTGTGCCATCTCATCTTTTTGCAATCTTTGGATCCTCTATATAGTTTGATATTCCTCCCACCATGTATCTTTGTATATGTGTATTTTATTCCACTCATTTCTTGTGAAATACACCCTTTTAGGAGGAACACATTCTATATCGGCCTTCTAAGCTTTTCCGCCCATTTTGGCAATCGATGCCAAAGGGGGAGAAGTTTAGAGGGTTTTGTTTGAGGAGGTTCATGCTTTGGTTTTGTTCTTAAACATTTTCCTTCTTGTTCATGCATACTTTCTTTGCATGATTAGCATAATTCATCATATAAACCCTCTTAATGTGTTTGTCATCAATTACCAAAATGGGGGAGATTGAAAGGGCATGTGTCCTTATGTTTGGTTTTGGTAATTGATGAGAATCTATATGGACTAATGGTTTCCTTGAGTTATACTTTAAGGTTTGTCCATAGGCAACGCTTGAAGATCATATGGTGGCCTCAAGGTTGTAAGATGAAGATTACGTGTTGACCAAGGTGTTCTTCATGGAGCTATCCAAAGATTGGTCAAGTTGATGTGTGCAAGGTCAAGAGGATCATCACGAAGATATCATATTCTTGGAGCTTGCCGACCATTTGGTGATAATGGTCTTGTGAAGATATGCCTAAAAGAGGCTCTCCCATAATGGAGTATGGGGGAGCAATTTACTAGTCTTCATCGAGCCGGCGCAACCAAGAAAGGTGTTCCAACTTGAGGCGGACATGATCGTCATCATCAAGCTCAAGTGGATTATGCGCAAGACAAAGGTTTGACCTTTACAGGTTTCTAGTGTACCGGTCTCATGGTGTAGTTAGGAGACCGAGTTATAGGCTAGGCCGCATCATTCGTGGAGAGCTCAAACATTTGCATTCTTGGCATCATCTTTATTGGTTCTTTTTTGGTTTTTCTCTTTGTGAGTGTTGGAGCTCGAGTTCGTATTCATTCCAAGCTCTTATTCATCGAAAACGGATTTCATATACATTTACTTTTGTGTTTTCGATGTTGGTGTTTTTGTCGGCTCTTATCTTGTGAAGGTTTCACCTTCTACCTTGTTGGACTTTTAACATTTCCATGATTTGCATCATTTATTTTTGTTGATCTTGGGTGGTTCTCTATGTGAGGACCTAGAGATTTTCCATAGCTTTAAAACAAGCCCAAGATCATCAAAACCGGAGTTCGTATGTCAAAGTTATGCTTGTTTTGGCTGTGTTGTTTTTTTGCCTGAGAGGTAGAGCGGTAGTACTGCCCGGAAGAGCGGTAGTACCGCTTGCTACTACCGCAACTCCTCTGTTCTGGGCGGTAGTAGAGCTATTTTGAATGTCTGGTAGTACCGTTTGAGCGGTAGTACCGCTCCGGGAGCGGTAGTACCGCTCAGAACGCGGAAAACTGCACATAACGGTTGGATTCGTGGGGACCTATAAAAGGGGGTCTTCTTCCCCATTGTCCCCAATGTTTTTGAGCTCGTTTTTCACCTCCATTATTGACCTCTTTGAGCTTGCTTACTCTCTTCCCCTCCTATGATTCTTGCTCCTTTTGGAGGGAAAAGAGAGAGGAGATCTAGATCTACATTCTCCACCAAGCCATCTCTCCTCTAAGTGAGGGGAACCTTGTGGATCTAGATCTTGGAGTTCTTGGTGTTCTCTGTGTTCTTCCTCTCATACTCCTTCATAACTTTTGTTTCTTTGGTGGGATTTGAGAGTGGGGGACTTGAGCACTTCGTGTGCTCTTTCCATTGCATTTGGTGCATCGGTTTGAGTTCTCTCCGAGGATTCGTTGTAGTAAGTGAAGTTGAGAAGATAGCTACTCTTGAGTGCATTGGCACTCTAGAGCTTGTACCTTGTGGGTGCGTTGGCACCTAGAGGCTTGTTGTTGCAAAGCTCAATCATTGTGGTGGAAAGCTTTGGGATGCTACGGGAGCCTCCAATTCGGTTGTGGAGATTGCCTCGAGCATTTGTACGGGTTCGGTGACCGACCCCAAGGGTCGCCATTTGTACGGGTTCGGTGACCGCCCTCAAGTGTCCTATGATGTCTACGCACGCTTCTATTCTTGTAGACTATGTTGGGCCTCCAAGCGCAGAGGTTTGTAGGACATCAACAATTTCCCTCAAGTGGATGACCTATAGTTTATCGAACTCAGGGAAGTAGAGGTTGGAGATGGTCTCTCTCAAGCAACCCTGCAATTAAGATACAAAAAGTCTCTTGTATCCCCAACACACCTAATACAACTAGGAGTTGTATAGATGCACTAGTTCGGCGAAGAGATGGTAAAATATGTGTGATAGGTGTGGCAAAACAAAGTAATATAAATCTGTAATAAAAAGTGCAGCAAAGAAACAAGTGGTAAACGTGAGCACAAACGGTATTGCAATGGTGGAAACAAGGCCTATGCTTCATACTTTCACTAGTGGCAACTCCCAACAACATTAACATAGTCTAATCACATGATATTTCCCATAAAACATGCAATGGAGACGTACTCGAAGGTCATTCCTTTATGGTCAAGAGAGGACGAGAATTGTGTAGGGCTACAAAAGCACACCTCAGAGTTCGTAGTTCTCAATCTATGGATTTCGCAATGTCACCGCGGCCATCCAAATAGAGTACCACAATCACCACAACATATCTAAAGGATAGTCAAAGACAAGCACCAAAAGACTCTCAATCTTCAATCCACACACAAAAGAGGAAATCACTCATGATAATATTCTTCTAACCCATGTCCAATAGACCGTTGTCACCATGGTCTCGGGGATTATACTAGATAGGATCAAGTGAGTACATCAAATCCAATACATAGAAGAAGGGGAAACATCATGGGATCACCCTAGATTAACATAGCCAATGATCACAACAAAGATCACATCATGGGAGAGAGAGAAACCACATAGATCAAGATACAAGCGTTAGCCCCGAGGGGGAAGTACTCACACATGGACATGGTGAGTGAGAGACAGTTGTTGATGGAGAGGTGCAACCCGGAGAAGATGAAGGAGACGGCGACGGCGGCGGCCGCGGCGGCCACGGCGGCGGCGGCGCCCACAACCACGGCGGTGGCCACGGCCCTTGGGGGAAGCCCTTGGCCCCTTATTTTTCCTTGGAGATGGTGCTTCTGTGGAGATTGATCTCCCCCTCAAGTCGGCTGCCAAGGGGGAGGAATTTTCGTGGTGCCCTTTGACCTAGGTTTCCTCTTTTTATATAGACTCTCGGATTCCCGTCATCCATATTACGTCTTCTGTATTTCGGGGTTTCTGGAAGCATCCGAACTCCTATTGGGCCGAATTTTATGTCTAAATCCACCGGAAAAAAATTCCCTACAACTTTGTAGTTTTAAGTTTTTCCGTTTGAGGCCGTCTTCTAGCGTTTCCGATGCGATCTTTAAAACCTGTCTGATGGGGACAGATTTCGGGAGAGTTAGAGTCCAACTCCTACAAGGCTCCTTTTTGTCATTTTTCCTTTATCCGAGTAATTTTCTACACATAAAGTAAAAAAAAACAAGAAATTGTGCACTCTTGCAACCATTAATAGGTTAGTTCCAAAATATGTTATAAAAAGATATAAAAGTGTATCAAAAGCATAGCAATATCACACAAAACATGCATGGAGCAAGCAGAAATTATAGATACGTTTGGGACGTATCACCTAATAGTGGAATCACGACATCTTGCATTGGTAAGAGCGTGAGGAGAAATAGGGTGACCCTCATTGGCTTCGTGTGAGTATTGTGCTCCTCACCCTCTCCAAACGGAGACGTATTTCTCGCAAGAAAAGGAACTTCGGTAACAAATCCTTGTCTCCATCGGCTCCACTTGCGGTTATCTCTACCCTTAATTTGAGCAAGCTTATTACATTGTTTATCTTGTGCTTGCTCATATTATTGTGCATTGCTTGTCCCATAGGTTGTTCTTCTAGTCAACCTATTTACTTGTGCACTTACTTTGTGATAGCCTTAGTGCTCTTGTTATATATCTTGCTATCACATAGTTGTTTATCTTGCTTAGTATAAGTTGTTGGTGCACATAGTTGAGCCTAGCTTATTTAGGTTTCTTGCTTGGCAAATTAAACGTTAAGTTTTATTCTGCATTTGTTCAAGCCTAAACCGTAATTATTTTAAGCGCCTATTCACCCCCCTCTAGGCGACATCCACGTCCTTTCAAGAATCATCCTTTGGTATGCAAGGAAGCTGCAGCCTAACCTTTCCAGAATCAACACTCTATTTTTCAGATGGTGGACACGGGGAACAACACTCAGGTAAAAACAAACTACACCGTACATGCAAATGGAATAGTAACACTACTTCTAGTTCTTAACATTTTATTTCTTCACGAAGCGTTATTAACTTTTTACAAGCTACTGATTCTCTACATTTTTTTCTATTTTATTGGAACTAAGCATACAAGTATAGCATTACATCTAGCAAAATTACCTTAGTTGTTTGCGTCATGCTTTTGATCACCGCCATAGTATCCATCTATCGTTTCCATCTTGTGGCGATCTGCAACATTGAAGGCACTCAAAATGAAACATTCTATATGGAAGATATTAAGAGGGGTCATGGTGTTCAAAAGGTACCCAATATTTGCAAAGACAAAATGGAAGAGTAAAACTCTCATCAATTATAACCACCTCAGCATCATGTTTGGGGCAAGGTACAAAATCCTAGGAAGCCAGGGTGCTCTGGGTCTTTGAACTCCAGGTGCCCGGACAAGGGCACCAATTTTGTACACACCCATGTGCTTCAGGGGTTGCACCAGTTGTGCACCTTCTCGGGGTGCCCAAGGTCCTTGATCCCCTGGTACCCGGACACCTCCCCTCGAGTTGAGTTCTGGCTTGAGTGCCCCGAGGTCCCTGACCCTCGATGCTCGGATCCTGTAAAAAAATGGTGCCCACCCTCGCGCACCTACTCACTTATGACCAGGAATCCGGGGGTTGTGCGGCTGTAATGACTAGATTGTTTTGAGGGGGTATAAAACCTACCTTCTTCCACATCTAACCCTAAGGTCTCCGTCGAAGACCCCTATTGTTCCAAACCCTATTTCTTAAATCCCCACTCCATCATCCACCTAAACTTGTTGATTCTTTAAGGATTGGCCGAACGAGACCATCTTGATCTACACTTCCACAAAAACGATTTATGATTTCCCCACGATTTAGTCATCTTCAACTTGTTACTTTGGAGTTTTGGCTCCTAAGTGTCTAGGTGTATGATTCTGGAAGCTTTCGTGCTTAAGGTGTGCTCCAGGAAGTTTGTAAAGGTGTGGTGGTCGCCTTCAAGACTAACCTTGAGTGATCGGAGGCTCCTCCCTTGGGGTGACTCATAAGGGAGAATACGATGAGCTACTTGGTAGCGTTCTTGAGCTTTGGAGCACCACTCTAACGGATATTATCACTACTTGAAAGGAGAGTGAACATCGGAATAAATCGTCGCGTCTTCGACTCACATGTGATTAATCCTTTACTAAACCTTTGTACTTAGTTTCAAATGCTTGTGGACTTCCTATTTATATAGTTTCCTAGCATTGTAGTTTAAGCTGGCTTGACAGTTAGGATTATTCATTTAGTTGCATTACTTGAGAACTCACTTAATCCGCTCAAATGTAAAATTGGTTATTAAGTTTTAATTTGCTAGTCTCTGATTCACCCCCTCTAGTTGACGATATTGATCCTTTGACAATGGTAGCAGAGTTCTCGTATCAATCCGATAGTCATAATAACCATTTGTATGCCGAATTGGCTTTAAAAACTGCCTTCTAAAATCACTATTCTACACTTCATTGTCATATTTTCAAAGACTATTCCAAATCGAGCTTGTGAGCCTTCATATTTCGAGCTTGGAGGAGGCTTCACTCATAAACCAAAGTTTGGCACCATGGACATATAAGGAGGTGTGCCCCCTTTCGCTGTCACCCACATCATGAACCACTGTCGTTTTCTGCAACCTGCGCTCCCTAAATAAAGTGATTTTTCCCGGTTCACATTTAGTGAGCCATTACCCAGACCTATCACATGCCGCAACAGCCTCACACATGTTTCCCTTCTCCAAGCGCCGCCGGTCTACTCTTTTTGGCTTTCCAGGCAGGGTTGCTTCATGCATCGATCGTCTCCACCGCAATTGTATCTCCCGCATCATACGTGCAAAATCTCAACCACCTAACATACGTGGTCATCGTAGCATCCATGCCGCCTTTGATCAGGGCATCAAGCTCTTTGGCATGGTGCCCCAGCCCCGGGCGCCATGCGGTTGAGCTATTTTGTGAAATCTCGAAATAGGTTCATTTTGTTGGATATATGCTCTAGAGGCAAATAATATATGATTATTCCAATATATCTAAGAAAGTTCATAACCAGTTTCATACCGTGCTAGAACTGTATCAGTGAAACAATGATACATGTGTGGTATAGAAACCCCCAGAGTTCCTAGTTAGCCTCTATATCAATAACTAGTTCATGGTCAAGATGATGGTCGTGGTTTCGCGATCATGGACAATTAAGTCTCTTGACTATGAGGTCACCTCACTGGATGAGTGACGTGATGAACATTACCCAAAGTAAGCATTACAGCATGATCAATCTTATGAAGGTTCAGTGTTGTAATTACAGAACGTAGTAGACCGTTCCTTTGACCGTGAGTATGTGCATAATTGTTATCCTCCCGGATGCTTTGACTTACATACCACCACCTGACTGAAATATGCGGGTCATAACGGTTGTATCTTGGGTATTCCGTGGAGATATGTTGAGGAGTATTGTTACAAGAGCGGGATTTGTCAATCCATGTGATGGATAGATACTCAGGGCCCACTCGGTGAGATTACATCCATAAAGCTGCGCAGCGTGTGACTAGGTCACGGGGATGAATATCACGAGAACGAGTGAATAAGGATTTGTTCAGAACAAGGTTGAACCAGACATAGGATGTCATTGATCGAATCTCGGAACAATCCAGTATCGCTGACAAAGGGAATGCTATACGACCTAAGGTCCATTCGGTATTGATATCCGGAATGCACATGGGTTATTATGGGCATCCAGGTCCCGCTGATGATCATTGACCGTAGCCTCATCTCGGTCATGACTGGTGTGTTCTCGGACCGTAAGGTAACACACTTAAGGGCTCGATGAAATCGGAGACCTTTTCGGAACTATCGGAGTTACCAGAGAATAAAGGAAGCAGCATCAGAAAAGTTCCGTGTTGACCCGAAGGAGTTTCGGAGTGAGTCGGAAGGTGTTCCGGATCACCGGAAGAAGGAATAATATGTTTAGTTATTAATTAATTGAATTAATAATTTAAAACATTTTATTTATAATTAAAAAGTGCTATGGGCCTTATTTATGAAAGAAGCCCATTAGGGGAAATAAAAGGGAAAAAAGAAAAAAGAAAGAGGGGGAGGCGCCATGGGCCCTAGGGCCCATGAGGGGTGCGCCCCCCTCCCACCTTTGGCCGGCCACCTCCCCCTAGTAAGGGACTTTAGTCCCACCTTGCTAGGGGAGAGGGGTTGACTCCCTCCCCTCTGCCTATATATAGATGGGCAGGGTGCACATATTTAATACACAGAAATTCGTGAGAAAATAAATATTACTCCGAATTGAGATCGGTTTTCTCCGGTCTTCTCCCCTTCCTCGTCTCTTCCACGGTGGGCTCCCTAGTGTGAGCTTGTAGTGGAATTGAGGCATCTCTGCTAGAATCGGAGGCTGTCGTGCTGTCGAAGCTCCGTCCGGAGGTCTGCTTCCGCCACCTTCGCTGGATAGGAGATCGGAGGTCGTCATCGAGTCTCGTACGTGTGCGAGTACTACGAGGTGCTACACGTGTGGCACTACACCCATCCGGGTGCTCAACATAGCCAGGGGGCTGTGAAACTTGTTCGACTACACCAGCCACGTTTGCGGGAATGTTTCCCGCGCAACGGACTACACCCCGAGGTATATTACTCCGCACTCCTTTCCGTTACGGTAATACGGCTAGCTAAATCTTGAATTATGGGAAACGCTATTTAGGAAAAATTTGTGTTTTCCACTGCGCACCTCGCGAGACAAAGTTATTCATGTAATGAGACAAGTCAGTTGTTCCATCTTTATGAATGAAAGTGTGCTTATACTTTGATTACATCTTGATTTATGTTATGATAGAAAGCATTTATAATACTGCTATTATTGTCAAATGATATTCAATGTTTAAATGATAAAGTTGTCTTGATTACAACAAGTCAAAGATTTGATTGCATAAAGTGATTTCATAATTGATGAATTCATTAAATGTATGATCTATTAACTTGTGTATTCATAACCGAATGAAAGTCATAACTTGATTGCGTGAGATGGATTAGATACACGATTGTAAGGCCCGATATGCGGTACTATTCCAGATCTAGATGTTTCCATCTAGATCCGGGGACGAAGCACATATCGGTCCCACCGCGACATATGACATAGCCATATGCCCCGGATTTCCAACATGATATCACAACATTAAAGATACAAGGATACAACATCTCATACAATCGGCATACAACTGCCTCAAATACAATACAACAGCGGAAGATATATGTCTGAGTACAGACTACAATCAAATGCCTACTGGCAAAGAGAAAATCATTGATCCCCATAACCACACGGGTCCAGGCCCTCCGCCGGGATCCGCCTAACTAGTCGTCGTCGAGTCTCCACGTGAAACGTCGATCACCATACCTGTTGTCGATCAAGAACCCTGAAAAGAGTTTGGGGGTAGTATCATGAGTACAAAGGTACTCAGCATCCAACTGTAGTGGTCATCTGACCCAGCAAGGACTTCATCACTCGTCAATCTAGGACAACTAGTAGTTTACGGTAAGGATGGGGTAAGTGGTGAGGTTGCTGCCGCACTAGCATTTATGAAGTGGCTAACGATCTAGAGAGTAAGATAAGAAGCCAAGCATTCAATGAGGAATCGCCTCCAACAAGTCTTGCTATCATCTACTTACGCAAACATAACACCTATCATATCCTTGTCCTCCTCTTCACACCCCGACGAAGAAGAAGCAGTCAAGGCACACACACGTTGATCAAATTATATTAAGATAAAATCAGTTGTTGTTGTCTATGAACAAGGAGTAGGTCTCAACTCGTCCATAACCGTGGACACGGCTTCTCGAAAAGATTTAACCCTGCAGGGGTGTACCAACTGCCCATTACAAGGCTCCGCACGCATGCCCATCTCTCTCAGTTTCTACCCATCACAGACAACCATTTTATGATTTAGTTCCAAGAGATCCGAAACGACAGGTCCCTCTAACTAACAACGAACAAATCCGGGTGGCCCCCGGGGAGTCGACACCCAACCCAAAAGCCGGCCACGCTCTCGGATCGGACTCTTCCGTATGGCCAAGGTCGGGGTTAGCCTCACCTATATAACAGGGGACTTCCCTAGCTCACCAGTGTGGACCAACAAAGGGACTCTGTCTCTGCTGGACCGAGTTGTTTTAAAACCACTGGCTGCAGACCAGTACGCACACGGTTGCAAATGGTAAATAAGCATGGGCCACCTCTAGAAATGTTTGAAGCTATGTAGGTAAGAAAAGGGGACCCCATAAAATCCCACACGCGGTTAGGCACGCTCAGTCTTAAAACCAATACCCGGAACTCGGGTCCTAGGTGACTCGAATGTAACAAAGCGTCGGGGCGGAATAGCCTAGACCTTCCATCCTTCGTCGAATATAGTCAACATTATAATAATCATATTATCAACAACAGTAATAATAATGTGATATCCCAACCCAAGGAGTAATAGGGTAACATCATAGCATCCTAAGCATGCATACTAAGCAGTGGCTGAGCAACGAGCAATAGTAACATAGCAGTACAAGGTTTGCTGGCAGGGGACATGGCTGTATCGGTTTGAAAAAGGCTGTAAACATGTGGTAGGATCAAACATCGAACCTAACCTAGACTAGCATGCAAACCGCTGGTTGAAATAGAATGGATCATAAGTAATGTATAGTCCTTGCCTGTTGATAAGTCGGGTTCCGAAGGTGTAGGAGATCGCAAGCTCGCATCGTCTCCGAGAGGTACCCGCGGAAGCACACAAGACGATAAACACTGGAAAGCAATCAACGAGCAAACATCTATTACTACACGGCAAACACGAGCAAGCACCAACAAGAAGGCAACACGAGACATCGCACCTACCGTCGAGAGCGGTTACTAACAGTTTAAGTGGGGTATCAGTCACACACGACGAATACCGCACATTTACGGTGGTTCAAGTTGTTTAACTCAAGGTGATCAACCAAAGGTTATTAACATGGCAACTCAAGCAAGCATGGCATGTCACACAATCATGTCAAGAGGTGAAGCACAAAGTAAACTATCTATGCTAGTCAATTTAAGCGAGGCACAACCTAAACATGGCATAACACTAAGTGCCGCACGATGATTAAAACATTTGGAATTGTTCTGTCCTAAACCATATTTTAGGTTGGTTAACAACATCAAACAATAGCATAAACACAAAGTACACGAAAAAACTAATCAAGTTACATATAAGGCACACTCCAAACGGAGTTACGGTTAAAAAGATATAAGCAAGACAAGCTATGCACACATGCTGTATAAACAGGGGTAAATCTATATGCAAAAGTGCACCAACATGACATAGCAGTATCTATAACGGAAGTAGAAATTATGCTTAACAATATGCAACAAGAATCACTCAATTCCAATAAACGGTCGCGACACACTCGTCGACCGAAGTTGCAACAAAATATAAACAGCAGCACACTAACAGCAGGGTAGCTACTTTGGAGCAAGATACAATCAACATGCAGCAAGCAAATATGACATGTGAAGGCATGGAACTGAGGTAGAAACAATGCTTAACAGGATGCAAAAGGAATCAATCAATTCCGACGTACGGTTGCGAAGCAACCGTCGCCCGAAGTTTCAATCAAGCAACAGTTTTCAGACAGTTTAACAGCAGCAGTTGCAATTAATGATCTGATGCCCTGTTTAGCACACAATTACACAATCGAGATGACCTCAAATGCAAAAGCTCACAAAAGATGGATTGAAGTACACACAATTCTGAGCAATATTCGTTTTGGGCGCAACGTGATCCGAGCTACGGTTTGATCGCAATTACCGTCGCAAAACTGATTACAGCACAATTTTCCCAGACTTAGCAGAAAAAAACACTGAGGAAAAAAACAGATGAATAAAAAAAAGGGGAGGGGCTGGGCTCAGGCTCACCATGGGTCGAGCCCATCTGGCGGCTGGCGGCTGGGCTGGAGCTTGCATGGGCTCGCCGTCTGGCTGGGCCGCCTGGGGGCGAGCTGGCCCACGCGGCTGGAATCGGGCAGGGACGGCTGCTGCCTCGTCCCGAGCGGGGATTGCCGGCGGCGGCGGCTGGCCTGCCCTCCGGTGAGAGGCGGCGGACGGCGAGGCGGGCTGGGGAGGCCAGGAGGAGGAGGCGCGGCGGAGCGGCTCCCGTCCAGCGCGAAGGAGCCCTGGTGGCGGTGGCGCGGCATCTCCTTGGTCCGGCGGCGAGCTCCGCATCGGAAGGCCATGGAGGCTCTTGTCGATAAGAAGGACAGAAGGTGAGAGGGAAAACGGGGAGGAGAGAGGAAGGGAAGGAGGAAGGAGAGGAGGTGCAACGGCGGGCGGCGACCCGGCTGGCTCGCCGGCCGGTGGCTGGCCGGAGGCAGCGCGTGGCGGCGGCCCCGTGAGCGTGGAGGCAGCCCGGGTGGTGTCCACGGGAGGAGCTCGGGCTGGGGAGCTGGGGACGCGATCTGGACCGTTGAATCTCAGATCTGACGGTCCACATCAGTGGGAGAGCTAGGGTTTCGGAAATTTGGAGGCAATTGGGCAGATCTGAGTTTTGTGAGGGGGGTGGCTGCAATTTTGTGGCTAGGGAAACCCTAGAAATGGGTGGGAGTGTGGTGGTCTTTATATAACCCAGGTGGTTGGCAGTTTGCAAAAACATCCCCGGTTTTTCTCTCGCGCGCGCGGTGGTCACGTTTCTGACCACCGGGGGTCCGCAGTACCTCCGATTCGGGTAAAACTTCAAACTGCGCGATCAGCGCGTCGAGCCGGTGGCGTTCACCTCGCGCTGGAACCGTTCCGAGAACACTTTCCGGTGCGCTATAAAAATATTCCGTTTAATTATTAAACGAGGTTTTTTCGTTCCGTTCGCTGCGGCTGGTCTCGTGCGGTTTTCGCGACGGTGATCGGGTGAAACCCGGTGTCGCAAAGGTCGAGTGTCAGGGTGGCAAGGGTCGGTCTCCGTCCGGTACGAGATAAGAGGGGGAAAAATAATCGCCGATCGATAAATCGGGGATGCAAACACCGCAAACAAACCAGACAATCAAACAATTCACACCGAAAACAAAATTTTTAATTTTTGTGAAAACTGGGCTATTACAATACAACACCACCAACAAGGGATCTCTTCCCGAGATACTGGACGATCCGGGGGAGAGGGGGGAAGAGAAAAGAGAGACGACGATCTTCAACACCACCAACAAGGGACTATGCTCCATGTCGACGTCGAACTTCGGTTGAGATAAATTTCCGCAAAGAGACGACATTGTCGGAAAAACGAAACCGTCAGGTGTCAAGAGGAAGAACGAAGGCGAGAACCAGATCAAAAGGATAGTGTTCCCACTCAAGATCATGAAGACACTAGGCAAGTGGAAGGATGACAATGAATGACCAAGATCTTAACCGGATTCGGAGAAGCTAAAGGTACTACAGGATTTCCCAAACCTGAGATCGGAATCGAGACAATACGCTGCAAGCAAGGCATTGTAACAGTTCCGATACTCCACACACTCGAGATCCTAGAGGTTTGAAGGGGATAAGGCGAGAGTTTAAAACACTTACGACACTTGTCCTGACCAGAGCAAGGGTAAGGAGTAAAAAGATTCCTACTCTCCGATAACTAACTTAGTAACTACAAAATAGTTTTGTCTAGACTCGACTTCGGCCAGAGAGGGGATCCTACGGTCGGTAAGGATCTGATACCAAGTTGTAAGGCCCGATATGCGGTACTGTTCCAGATCTAGATGTTTCCATCCAGATCCGGGGACGAAGCACATATCGATCCCACCGCGACATATGACATAGCCATATGCCCCGGATTTCCAACATGATATCACAACATTACAGATACAAGGATACAACATCTCATACAATCGACATACAACTGCCTCAAATACAATACACCAGCGGAAGATATATGTCTGAGTACAGACTACAATCAAATGCCTACTGGCAAAGAGAAAAGCATCGATCCCCATAACCACACGGGTCCAGGCCCTCCGCCGGGATCCGCCTAACTAGTCGTCGTCGAGTCTCCACGTGAAACGTCGATCACCATACCTATTTTCGATCAAGAACCCTGAAAAGAGTTTGGGGATAGTATCATGACTACAGAGGTACTCAACATCCAATTGTAGTGGTCATCTGACCCAGCAAGGACTTCATCACTCGTCATTCTAGGACAACTAGTAGTTTACGGTAAGGATTGGGTAAGTGGTGAGGTTGCTGCCGCACTAGCATTTATGAAGTGGCTAACGATCTAGAGAGTAAGATAAGAAGCCAAGCATTCGATGAGGAATCGCCTCCAACAAGTCTTGCTATCAACTACTTACGCAAACATAACACCTATCATATCCTTGTCCTCCTCTTCGCATCCCGACGAAGAAGAAGCAGTCAAGGCACACACACGTTAATAAAATTATATTAAGATAAACTCAGTTGTTGTTATCTATGAACAAGGAGTAGGTCTCAAGTCGTCCATAACCGTGGACACGGCTTCTCGAAAAGATTTAACCCTATAGGGGTGTACCAACTGCCCATTACAAGGCTTCGCACGCACGCCCATCTCTCTCAGTTGCTACCCATCACAGGCAACCATTTTATGATTTAGTTCCAAGAGATCCGAAACGACAGGTCAATCTAACTAACAACGAACAAATCCGGGTGGCCCCCGGGGAGTCGACACCCAACCCAAAAGCCGGCCACACTCTCGGATCGGACTCTTCCGTATGGCCAAGGTCGGGGTTAGCCTCACCTATATAACAGGGGACTTCCCTAGCTCACCAGTGTGGACCAACAAAGGAACTCTGTCTCTGCTGGCCCGAGTTGTTTTAAAACCACTGGATGCAGACCAGTACGCACACGGTTTCAAATGGTAAATCAGCTTGGGCCACCTCTAGAAATGTTTGAAGCTAGGTAGGTAATAAAAGGGGACCCCATAAAATCCCACACGCAGTTAGGCACGCTCAGTCTTAAAACCAATACCCGGAACTCGGGTCCTAGGTGACTCGAATGGAACAAAGCGTCGGGGCGGAATAGCCTAGACCTTCCATCCTTCGTCGAATATAGTCAACATTATAATAATCATATCATCAAAAACAGTAATAATAATGTGATATCCCAACCCAAGGAGTAACAGGGTAACATCGTAGCATCCTAAGCATGCATACTAAGGAGGGGCTGAGCAACGAGCAATAGTAACATAGCAGTACAAGGTTTTCTGGGAGGGGACATGGCTGTATCGGTTTGAAAAAGGCTGTAAACATGTGGTAGGATCAAACATCGAACCTAACCTAGACTAGCATGCAAACCGCTGGTTGAAATAGAATGGATCATAAGTAATGTATAGTCCTTGCCAGTTGATAAGTCGGGTTCCGAAGGTGTAGGAGATCGCAAGCTCGCATCGTCTCCGAGAGGTACCCGCGGAAGCACACAAGACGATAAACACTGGAAAGCAATCAACGAGCAAACATCTATTACTACGCGGCAAACACGAGAAAGCAACAACAAGAAGGCAACACGAGACATCGCACCTACCGTCGAGAGCGGTTACTAACAGTTTAAGTGGGGTATCGGTCACACACGACGATTACCGCACGTTTATGGTGGTTCAAGTTGTTTAGCTACAGGTGATCAACCAACAGTTATTAACATGGCAACTCAAGCAAGCATGGCATGTCACACAATCATGTCAAGAGGTGAAGCACAAAGTAAACTATCTATGCTAGTCAATTTAAGCGAGGCACAACCTAAACATGGCATAACACTAAGTGCCGCACGATGATTAAAACATTTGGAATTGTTCTGTCCTAAACCATATTTTAGGTTGGTTAACAACAGCAAACAATAGCATAAACACAAAGTACACGAAAAACTAATCAAGTTACATATAAGGCACACTCCAAACGGAGTTACGGTTAAAAAGATATAAGCAAGACAAGCTATGGACACATGCTGTATAAACAGGGGTAAATCTATATGCACAAGTGCACCAACATGACATAGCAGTACCTATAACGGAAGTAGACATGATGCTTAACAATATGCAACAAGAATCACTCAATTCCGATAAACGGTCGCGACACACTCGTCGACCGAAGTTGCAACAAAATATAAACAGCAGCACACTAACAGCAGGGTAGCTACTTTGGAGCAAGATACAATCAACATGCAGCAAGCAAATATGACATGTGAAGGCATGGAACTGAGGTAGAAACAATGCTTAACAGTATGAAAAAGGAATCAATCAATTCCGACGTACGGTTGCGAAGCTACCGTCGCCCGAAGTTTCAATCAAGCAACAGTTTTCAGACAGTTTAACAGCAGCAGTTGCAATTAACGATCTGATTCCCTGTTTAGCACACAATTACACAATCGAGATGACCTCAAATGAAAAAGCTCAAAAAATATGGATTGAAGTACACACAACTCTGAGCAATATTCTTTTTGGGTGCAACGTGATCCGAGCTACGGTTTGATCGCAATTACCGTCGCAAAACTGATTACAGCACACAATTTTCCCAGACTTAGCATAAAAAAACACTGATGAAAAAAAACAGATGAATAAAAAAAGGGAGGGGCTGGGCTCAGGCTCACCATGGGCCGAGACCATCTGGCGGCTAGCGGCTGGGCTGGAGCTTGGATGGGCTCGCCGGCTGGCTGGGCCGCCTGGGGGCGAGCTGGCCCACGCGGCTGGAATCGGGCAGGGACGACTGCTGCCTCGTCCGGAGCGGGGGTTGCCGCCGGCGGCGGCTGGCCTGCCCTCCGGCGAGAGGCGGCGCACGGCGAGGCGGGCTGGGGAGGCCAGGAGGAGGAGGCGCGGCGGAGAGGCTCCCGTCCGGCGCGACGGAGCCCCGGTGGCGGCGGCGCGGCATCTCCTTGGTCCGGCGGCGAGCTCCGCATCGGAAGGCCATGGCGGCTCCTGTGGAGAAGAAGGACAGAAGGTGAGAGGGAAAACGGGGAGGAGAGAGGAAGGGAAGGAGGAAGGAGAGGAGGTGCAGCGGCGGGCGGCGGCCCGGCTGGCTCGCCGGTCGGCGGCAGGACGGAGGCAGCGCGCGGCGGCGGCCCCGTGGGCATGGAGGCAGCCCGGGCGGTGTCCACGGGAGGAGCTCGGGCTGGGGAGCTGGGGACGCGATCTGGACCGTTGGATCTCAGATCTGCGGTCCAGATCAGTGGGAGAGCTAGGGTTTCGGAAATTTGGAGGCAATTGGGCAGATCTGAGTTTTGTGAAGGGGGGTGGCTGCAATTTTGTGGCTAGGGAAACCCTAGAAATGGGTGGGAGTGTGGTGGTCTTTATATAACCCAGGTGGCTGGCAGTTTGCAAAAACATCCCCGGTTTTTCTCTCGCGCGTGCGGTGGTCACGTTTCTGACCGCCGGGGGTCCGCAGTACCTCCGATTCGGGTAAAACTTTGAACTGCGCGATCAGCGCATCGAGCCGGTGGCGTTCACCTCGCGGTGGAACCGTTCCGAGAACACTTTCCGGTGCACTATAAAAATATCCTGTTTAATTATTAAACGGGGTTTTTTCGTTCCATTGGTTGCGGCTGGTCTCGTGCGGTTTTCGCGACGGTGATCGGGTGAAACCCGGTGTCGCAAAGGTCGAGTGTCAGGATGGCAAGGGTCGGTCTCCGTCCGGTACGAGATAAGAGGGGGAAAAATAATCGTCGATCGATAAATCGGGGATGCAAACACCGCAAACAAACCAGACAATCAAACAATTCACACCGAAAACAAAAATTTTAATTTTTGTGAAAACTGGGCTGTTACAACGATCTATGAACCTCTGCAATAAATATGACCAAGACAAGGTTCTAGCAAGTAGAACTTGTGCCAATCATTATACAAAATGATGTACTAAATGGGCACATGAGTTATCATTAAAGACTTCATATGATTAATTGAAAATTGTACTCAATTGAGATCATAAAACTGAGATTCGGGAATCACAGTGTGAAGTTGAATATAAGGATACAAATCACTAAGCTATGATCTGAGTGATAAGTATTAAAGATGACATAATGGGAGACTTGTGGAAGTTGTATCGCAAATTACGATGGAAGTTTAAAGTGCTAGACTACTTAAACCATTCGTAGTCATACTAAACTGTAGTATGGTCTAAACGTTCTTTCCCCTCGCACTAAAATTATTAACGAACAAGGTTGTTTAATTCATTAAGTTAAAACACCCACTTCAGGAATAGGAAACCATCCTGAATCTAATGAGACAAGATAGCTCCATAATTGATGGTGTTATAAGGTTTCTAAAGAAAGAATTTCTTTTTGATAAAGCTACAAGAAATTGAAATTACATATTCCCCCCGAATAGCAAAATTTGTGTTGCTTGATTGGTAGTGCGAGAAGAAGTCTCTCGACACGGATCCAATGGGAGATAATGGAAATTTGGACCAAGGTATTGGACCTTGCCTTCAGAATATCAGAGTATTGCAACGGAAGCGTGTTCTGTTGTAATGACGCTATATAAGGAAGGATATGCCTAAGACGATTAGCCTTGGTGTATGAGTTGAAGCCTTAGTTGAATTTAGAAGGTTGTCATGAATACGTTCTGTACAGAACAATAATCATGAGTCTTCTTAATGAAACAAAAGGAATAAAACTGCTTGAAACACAAAGAATGATGGTAGCCTAGAACACGAGGAGAAATGAAATAATATTGAGTTGCATATAGGATGACTCACGTCCTGTGAAATAAATCGGTTATTTCATATTCCCGATAAACTAGAAAGTTGTTGAGAATAATGTAACAGGGATAAGGCATTATTTGGCTCATAAAACTGTTATGACCAAAGTTCAATATTGATTGACTACGGAAACGTAGGAATGCTTTAATCAATAAAATATTTCATTTACACTACAGTGGACCATAGCCTAGAATTGCGTCTCATTCAAATTGGAATTTGAAAGTAAATTGCAATGGGCATGACGAAAGTTTATTTCGTTAAAAGGATGGACTATAGTACCTCAAGACAGGAACCCTCAACCTTGATTTGATCAAGTGATTTTTTGTGAATGACCAAAATATTGAGTGGGCCTGCAGTTTCATGAAACTGAGTGGGAGCTTTGAAGACTTCCAGAAACTTAGAATGCAGAGGGCATTCTCTGAGTGGGAGATTTGGGAGCATTGTCATTATGTAAGACATAGTAACAATAAAATGACTTGATGAAAGCTGAACCACAAATATATGAGTATATGATGGATATATTTGAGTGGGAGCATGATCATTATCTCAGACATGCATGTTATGACATATGTGGAGAAGGATCACATGTATGTATATATGGACATGCGAATGATATATGTATATGGAGAATCGTCTCATATGCACGTATATGCATTATGATATATATATATATATAACATAAGGTAGATATAACGCAAGATTATAAGAATCTTCCTTTATATGAAGTACTAAACACATCACACGTTGAGATCTATAGTGATAGATACGTATGATGAAACAAAGAAAAGTTGGAATAATCTTCTAGACAAGAAACATGTTCTTGTAGCTAGAAATTATATAACGAATGAAATCCAAATATCACAAGCAATGTCTTGATGGAAGAATAGAGATGCACCATGTACTAGGACATGTGATCTCATATGTACTTTGACATATGATTCTACCATATAACATGGATTGTGAATCCAACAACAGAATGACTCAAAAGTTCTTGGAAGAAGAATAGATTCCGATGTGCTTTAGGAGTAAAACACAGAATCTGAATAAAGTCCATGAATTCAGTATATGAGGAATACTGAGGACTATGCTCTAAAGTATAGAAAGATAATAGACTTGAATGTAATGCAAGATTACAATTGCAAGCCATATTATGGGCCTATATGGAATTAGAGACATCACCAAAGACATGAAAGAAATGTGAGCAAGATTCACGGCACTACAAACATAATACTACTTAAGAAAGTAGACGTATGGATAAAAGTTTAGCGTAAGAAGTTTGGACTTCTGGCTGAATGTATTTCCCAATATATGTGACGCTGGATAAGTCTTCTGAAGACTGAACCAAATGATCACTGAAGGATACTGTGAAATAATAGTCTCACTCTCCCGCGAAACTTATATCCAACCATTATATGATAATGAGTGGCATGTCAAACTAGTTGACCTATGCCAGTTGCAAAGGAAACATACGAATCTGAATTGGTGCAGTTCGTTGATGAACCCTCTTACATGAGCAAGCATGATCAATGAACACTTATGTGATAAGCTGATTATGATCGGGAAAATGCGGCTAGATTATTAGCACTCTAGTGCAAGTGGGAGACTGTTGGATATATGCTCTAGAGGCAAATAATATATGATTATTCCAATATATCTAAGCAAGTTCATAACCAGTTTCATACCGTGCTAGAACTGTATCAGTGAAACAATGATACATGTGTGGTATAGAAACCCCCAGAGTTCCTAGTTAGCCTCTATATCCATAACTAGTTCATGGTCAACATGATGGTCGTGGTTTCGCGATCATGGACAATTAAGTCTCTTGACTATGAGGTCACCTCACTGGATGAGTGACGTGATGAACATTACCCAAAGTAAGCATTATAGCATGATCCATCTTATGAAGGTTCAGTGTTGTAATTACAGAACGTAGTAGACCGTTCCTTTGACCGTGAGTACGTGCATAATTGCTATCTTCCCGGATGCTTTGACTTACATCCCACCACCTGACTGAAATATGCCGGTCATAACGGTTGAATCTTGGGTATTCCATGGAGATATGTTGAGGAGTATTGTTACAAGAGCGGGATTTATCAATCCATGTGATGGATAGATACTCAGGGCCCACTCGGTGAGATTCCATCCATAAAGCTGCACAGCGTGTGACTAGGTCACGGGGATGAATATCACGGGAACGAGTGAATAAGGATTTGTTCAGAATGAGGTTGAACCAGACATAGGATGTCATTGATCGAATCTCGGAACAATCCAGTATCGCTGACAAAGGGAATGCTATACGACGTAAGGTCCAATAGGTATTGATATCCGGAATGCACATGGGTTATTATGGGCATCCAGGTCCCGCTGATGATCATTGACCGTAGCCTCATCTCGGTCATGACTGGTGTGTTCTCGGACCGTAAGGTAACACACTTAAGGGCTCGATGAAATCGGTGACCTTTTCGGAACTATCGGGGTTACCGGAGAATAAAGGAAGCAGCATCAGAAAAGTTCCGTGTTGACCCGAAGGAGTTTCGGAGTGAGTCGGAAGGTGTTCCGGATCACCGGAAGAAGGAATAATATGTTTTAGTTATTAATTAATTGAATTAATAATTTAAAACATTTTATTTATAATTAAAAAGTGCTATGGGCCTTATTTATGAAAGAGGCCCATTAGGGGAAATAAAAGGGAAAAAATAAAAAAGAAAGAGGGGGAGGCTGTTGGGGTTCGCAGCAGAAAACACAAATTTTTCCTAACTGGCGTTCCCTTAACCCAAGATCTAGCTAGCCGTATTACCGTAACGAATAGTAGTGCGGAAATAACATACCTCGGGGTGTAGTCCGTTGCGCGGGAAACGTTCCCGCAAACGTGGTTGATGTAGCCGATCAAGTTTCACAGCCCCCTGGCTGTGTTGAGCACCCGGATGGGTGTAGTGCCACACGTGCAGCACCTCGTAGTACTCGCACACATACGAGACTCGATGACGACCTCCGTTCTCCGATCCAGCGGAGGGGGCGGAAGCAGACCTCCGGACGGAGCTTCGGCAGCACGACGGCCTCCGATTCTAGCAGAGAGGTCTCAATTCCACTACAGGCTCACACTAGGGAGCCCACCGTGGAAGAGACCAGAGAGGGGAGGAGACCGGAGAAAACCGATCTCAATTCGGAGTTATATTTATTTTCTCACGAATTTCTGTGTATTAATTATGTGCACCCTGCGTGTCATTATATAGGCTGGGGAAGGGAGTCAACCCACCTCCCCAAGCAATGTGGGACTAAACCCTTTGCTAGGGGGTGGCCGGCCAAGGGGGGAGAGGGGGCGCACCCCTCATGGGCCCTAGGGCCCATGGCGCCTCCCCCCCCCCTTTTCTTTTCTTTTTTCTTTTCTCCCTTTAATTCCTTAATGGGCCTTTTTCTCCACTAAGGCCCATAGCACATAATAATTAGAAATAAAATGATTTTAATTATTAATTCAATTAATTAATAACTAAAACATATTATTCCATCTCCCGGTGCTCCGGAAACACTTCCGGCTCACTCCGAACTTGTTTCGGTTCAATACGGTACTCCTCCGATATTGTCTCCCTTATTCTCTGGTTGCTCCGATGGTTCCGAAAAGGTCTCCGATTTCATCGAGCCCTTAAGTGTGTTACCCTACGGTCCGAGAACACTCCAGTCATGACCGAGCAGAGGCAACAGTCAATGATCATCAGCGGGACCTGGATGCCCATAATGACCCCTGTGCATTCCGGATATCAACACCGATTGGACCTTACGCCGTATAGCATTCCCTTTGTCAGCGATACTGGATTGTTCCGAGATTCGATCAATGACATCCTATGTCTGGTTCAATCTCGTTCCGAACTAAATCCTCATTCACTCGTTCCCGTGATATTCATCCCCGTGACCCAGTCACACGCTGCGCAGCTTTATGGATGGAATCTCACCGAGTGGGCCCTGAGTATCTATCCATTATATGGATTGACAAATCCCGCTCTTGTAAACAATACTCCTCAACGTATCTCCACAGAATACCTAAGATACAACCGTTATGACCCGCATATTTCAGTCAGGTGGTGGGATGTAAGTCAAAGCATCCAGGAAGACAGTGATTATGCACGTACTCACAGTCAAAGGAACGGTCTACCACGTTCTGTAATTACAACACTGAACCTTCATAAGATTTGATCATGCTGTAATGCTTTCTTTGGGTAATGTTCATCACGTCACTTAACCCGTGAGGTGACCTCATAGTCAAGAGATTTAATTGTCCATGATCGCGAAACCACGATCATCATGTTGACCATGAACTAGTTATCGATGTAGAGGTTAACTAGGAACTCTGGGTGTTTCTATACCACACCTGCATCATTGTTTCACTGATGCAGTTCTAGCACGGTATGAAACTGGTTATGAACTTGCTTAGATATATTGGAATAATCATATATTATTTGCCTCTAGAGCATATATCCAACAGTCTCCCACTTGCACTAGAGTGCTAATAATCTAGCCGCATTTTTCCGATCATAATCATCTTATCACATAAGTGTTTCATTGATCATGCACGCTCATGGAAGAGGGTTCGTCAACGAACTGCACCAATTCAGATTCGTATGTTTCCTTTGCAACTGGTACAGGTCAAAAACTCTTTTGACATACCACTCATTATCATATAATGGTTGGATATAAGTTTCGCGGGAGAGTGAGACTATTATTTCACAGTATCCTCCAATGATCTCTTGGTTCAGTCTTTAGAAGACTCATCCTTAGTCATATATACTGGGAAATACACTCAGCCAGAAGTCCAATACTTCTAACGTTAAACTTTTATCCACACGTCTACTTTCTTAAGTAGTATTATGTTTGTAGTACCGTGAATTTTGCTCACATTTCTTTCATGTCTTTGGTGATGTCTCTAATTCCATATAGACCCATAATATGGCTTGCAATTGTAATCTTGCATTACATTCAAGTCTATTATCCTTTCTATATTTTAGAGAATAGTCCTCAGTATGCCTCTCTATACTGAATGCATGGACTTTATTCAGATTCTGTGTTTTACTCCTAAAGCACATCGGAATCTGTTCTACTTTCAAGAACTTTTGAGTCATTCTGTTTGTTGGATTCACAATGCATGTTATATGGTAGAATCATATGTCAAGAACATATGAGATCACATGTCCAGTACATGGTGCATCTCTATTCTTCCATCAAGACATTGCTTGTGATATTTTGGATTTCATCCATTATATAATTTCTAGCCACAAGAACCTGTTTCTTGTCTAGAAGATTATTCCAACCTTCACTTCGTTTCATTATCCGTATCTTAATCTACTCATATAGATTTCAACGTGTAATGTGTTGGTATTTCATATAAAAGAAGATTCTTGCAATCTTGTATTTTATTTGCCTTATGCTCTATATATATCATAATGCACATATGTATATAAGACGATTCTCTATATACACAATCAATGCATATCCATATATATATACATATGAGATCATTCTTCACACATATCAATGCATATATGTTTGAGACAATGATCCTGCTCCCACTCAAATATATCCATCTTATACTCATATATTTGTGGTTCAGCTTTCATCAAGTCATTTTATTGTTCACTATGTCTCACATAATGACAAAGCTTCCAAAGCTCCCACTCAGAAAATGCCCTCTGCATTCCAAGTTTCAGGGAAGTCTTCAAAGCTCCCACTCAGTTTCATGAAACTGCAGGCCCACTCAATATTTTGGTCATCACAAAATCACTTGATCAAATCAAGGTTGAGGGTTCCTGTCTTGAGGTACTATAGTCCATCCTTTTAACGAAGTAACCTTCATCTTGCCCATTACAATTCCCTTTCAAATCCAAATTTGACTGAGATGCAATTTCAGGCTATGGTCCATCGTAGTGTAAATGAAATATTTTATTGATTAAAGCATTCCTACGTTTCCGTAGTCAATCACCATTGAACTTTGGTCATAACCAAGTAATGCCTTATGTCCATTACATTATTCTCAATAACTCTCCAGTTTGTCGAGAATATGAAATAACCGATTTATTTCACGGGACGTGAGCCATCCTTAATGTAATTCAATATTATTTCATTTCTCCTCGTGTTCTAGGCTACCATCATTCCTTTGTGTCTTCAAGCAATATTATTCCCTTATTGTTTTATTAAGAAGACTCATGATTATTGTTCTGTACTGAACGTATTCATGATAACCTTCTAAATTTAACAATGGCTTCAACTCATATACCAAGATCAATCATCTTTGGCATATCCTTCCTTATGCAGTGTCATTACAGCGGAACATGCTTCCGTTGCAATACTCTGATATTCTGAAGGCAAGGTCCAATACCCCGGTCAAAGTTTTCATTATCTCCCATTGGATCTGTGTCGAGATACTTTTCTCGTATTACCAATTAAGCAACACAAATTTTGCTATTCGGGGAGAATATGTAATTTCAATTGCTCGTAGTTTTATTACAAAGAAATCCTTTCTTTTAAGAAACCTTATAACACCATCAGTTATGGAGCTATCATGTCTCGTTTAGAATCAGGATGGTTTCCTATTCATGAAGTGGGTGTTTTAACTTAATGAATTAAACAATCTTATTCGACAATAACTATAGTGCTAGGGGAAAGAACGTTTAGACCATACTACGGTTTAGTATGACTACGAATGGTTTAAGTAGTCTAGCACTTTCAACATCCATCGTAGTTTGTGGTACAACTTCCACAAGTCTCCCATTATGTCAATATCAATACTTTTCACTCCGGATCGTAGCGTAGTGATATGTATCCTTGTATTCACACTTCTCACTGTGATTCCCAGATCTCAGTTTTATGATCTCAATTGAATACAACTTTCAATTAATCATATGAAGTCTTTAATGATAACTCACATGCCCATTCTACATCATTTATGTATAATGATTGGCACAAGTTCTACTTGCTAGAACCTTGTCATGATTATATTTATTGCAGAGGTTCATAGATCGTGTATCTAATCCATCTCATGCAATCAAGTTATGATTCTTCATTCGATAATGAACTCACAAGTTAATAGATCATACATTTAATGAATTCATCAGTTATGAAGTCACCTCATGCAATCAGATCTTTGACTTGTTATAATCAAGACAACTTTATCATTAAACATTGAATATTTCTTGACAATAATAGTAGTATTATAAATGCTTTCTATCATATCATAAATCAAGACGTAATCAAAGTATAAGCACACTTTTATTCATAGAGATGGAACAACTGACTTGTCTCATTACATGAATAACTTTGTCTTGCGAGATGCAAGACACACAACTAAGTGTTCATACTATAATGATTACATAAGATTTATCTAATACTCTAAGTATCTCCTATGATAGATGTCTCGGTGGAATCCATTCTGGCCATCAACTGACTTGATATCCATCAATCCTCGATTTCACCTCTTCCCGTCCATGAAACAGAAGGTCCTGTTTTCATAAAACAGAATAAGTATCAAATACTCATTTACTGCATCTGTTGTATAAGGGAGTAAACATTTATAAAGTATATCAAGTATATACCTTCTCCATCGATGACTTCTGCATCCTCGAAAGGAGCAATGTCCGTGGTCAAGAGATCAGTCATGAAGTTCTGGAGACTCATATTAGCTCCTCTTCCGACATAGCTATGAACATAATCACCATAACTCGGAGGGAGTGAGTGCAATAACGTATTTATTGCAAACTCTTCCGTGGTGCTTTCGTTCATTGTCCAATATTCATAGTCCTCCACTAGGGTCAGGTACATCTCATGCATCCTATCTAAGTGATCATCAAGGCTTGTGCGTTCTTCCATCTTTGTAGATAGAAACTTGCTTTCTAACTCAAATCTGGCAATTCTGAACTCACGTACGAACATTGTCTTTAGCGTGTCCATCATGTCATATGGGCCAGTGTCCTGTAACTGTATGCCCAACTCCTCTGACATGCTGAAGAACATGACATTCCTGACTACGGAGCATTTCTGTCGGCGAGCATAATGATCAAGTATCTCTTGATCGCCAACATCATCGTCCGGATGTTCTTCCACATGAATTTCTATTGTAAACAAGATGTCTGCTCTCTTGAGCGACGTCCTAAGGCGTGAATACCAATCAGCAAAGTTTGACCCATTTTCTCTAAGTCTTTCACCTTCCATGAAGAAAGATAGTTCACGTTGCTCTAGTGCATTCATTTTCTACAAACATAATTGCAAGGAACACAATTAAGACTAGTTCACAACAATGAGTTCATATAATCATATGAGCTCACACCAAAACATTTCATCCCTAGGAAGTTTTAGTGATTACATGATCCAGATTCATTGCCCGACCTCGAATATCACACGGCCGACGGGTCAGTTTCAAAGGTAGACAACAACTTGTGCGATCACATTATCTTATATATACTGTGACTCATGCTCGATCTTTCGATCTCTAGTATTCCGAGGCCATATCTTCATATGCTAGGCTCGCCAAATTAACCTCCATGTTATATGCTGCTCAGCAAGGCCATATTTTCATATGCCAGGCTTGCCGAACCCAACCTCATGCGAACTCCATTGAATATGTAGGACAACTCCGGTATGTACGGAGCATCAAGCCATATGGGAGAACCTTCCAGGTGGTGCACACTTCGGTAGAATACTTGTGTTTGGCTTTGTTAAGGGATCATCTTATCACATGCTACTGTCGTGTATCTTATACTAGCAAGTTTTAAGATGTCTGGGCTATGGCAACACTAAGTCTACAGTGTCTCCATTTTAGTTTGTTTTATGATGACGATTACTACTTATTAGTAACACATAGCAAAAGCTATCACTACATCACAAACAAACAAACGATAGCCCCCACTTTGCAATACAAGGTTTAGACGGTCTAGTTGTATATTGCAAGTTTTACGTGGCTGCTAGGGCTTTCATAGTTAAACAGGTTTTAACCTACGAGTCAACCACAACGTCAACCATACGATTGTCTCTATTACACCCCGCACGGGGCCCTCCGTTGCAAATGCCACATCCGCTAAAGTAGAGAGACAGACACCCCCCCAGCCACTTTATACGGTACAAGCCGTATGTCAAGCGTGGAACCAGTCTCGCGTAAGAGTACGCGTAAAGTCGGCCGGGGGCCGCTTCATCAAACAATGCCGCAGATATGAACAAGTGCACGTGAGAGGGTAACAATCATACAATCAACGCCCACATCCCCGATGTGTTCTATCCGTACAGTAATACTAAGCATAGACCTAGCTCATGATACCACTGTTGGGGTTCGCAGCAGAAAACACAAATTTTTCCTAACTGGCGTTCCCTTAACCCAAGATCTAGCTAGCCGTATTACCGTAACGAATAGTAGTGCGGAAATAACATACCTCGGGGTGTAGTCCGTTGCGCGGGAAACGTTCCCGCAAACGTGGTTGATGTAGCCGATCAAGTTTCACAGCCCCCTGGCTGTGTTGAGCACCCGGATGGGTGTAGTGCCACACGTGCAGCACCTCGTAGTACTCGCACACATACGAGACTCGATGACGACCTCCGTTCTCCGATCCAGCGGAGGGGGCGGAAGCAGACCTCCGGACGGAGCTTCGGCAGCACGACGGCCTCCGATTCTAGCAGAGAGGTCTCAATTCCACTACGAGACTCGATGACGACCTCCGTTCTCCGATCCAGCGGAGGGGGCGGAAGCAGACCTCCGGACGGAGCTTCGGCAGCACGACGGCCTCCGATTCTAGCAGAGAGGTCTCAATTCCACTACAGGCTCACACTAGGGAGCCCACCGTGGAAGAGACCAGAGAGGGGAGGAGACCGGAGAAAACCGATCTCAATTCGGAGTTATATTTATTTTCTCACGAATTTCTGTGTATTAATTATGTGCACCCTGCCTATCTTTATATAGGCTGGGGAAGGGAGTCAACCCACCTCCCCTAGCAATGTGGGACTAAACCCTTTGCTAGGGGGTGGACGGCCAAGGGGGGAGAGGGGGCGCACCCCTCATGGGCCCTAGGGCCCATGGCGCCTCCCCCCCTTTTCTTTTCTTTTTTCTTTTCTCCCTTTAATTCCTTAATGGGCCTTTTTCTCCACTAAGGCCCATAGCACATAATAATTAGAAATAAAATGATTTTAATTATTAATTCAATTAATTAATAACTAAAACATATTATTCCATCTCCCGGTGCTCCGGAAACACTTCCGGCTCACTCCGAACTTGTTTCGGTTCAATACGGTACTCCTCCGATATTGTCTCCCTTATTCTCTGGTTGCTCCGATGGTTCCGAAAAGGTCTCCGATTTCATCGAGCCCTTAAGTGTGTTACCCTACGGTCCGAGAACACTCCAGTCATGACCGAGCAGAGGCAACAGTCAATGATCATCAGCGGGACCTGGATGCCCATAATGACCCCTATGCATTCCGGATATCAACACCGATTGGACCTTACGCCGTATAGCATTCCCTTTGTCAGCGATACTGGATTGTTCCGAGATTCGATCAATGACATCCTATGTCTGGTTCAATCTCGTTCCGAACTAAATCCTCATTCACTCGTTCCCGTGATATTCATCCCCGTGACCCAGTCACACGCTGCGCAGCTTTATGGATGGAATCTCACCGAGTGGGCCCTGAGTATCTATCCATTATATGGATTGACAAATCCCGCTCTTGTAAAAAATACTCCTCAACGTATCTCCACGGAATACCTAAGATACAACCGTTATGACCCGCATATTTCAGTCAGGTGGTGGGATGTAAGTCAAAGCATCCGGGAAGACAGTGATTATGCACGTACTCACGGTCAAAGGAACGGTCTACCACGTTCTGTAATTACAACACTGAACCTTCATAAGATTTGATCATGCTGTAATGCTTTCTTTGGGTAATGTTCATCACGTCACTTAACCCGTGAGGTGACCTCATAGTCAAGAGACTTAATTGTCCATGATCGCGAAACCACGATCATCATGTTGACCATGAACTAATTATCGATGTAGAGGCTAACTAGGAACTCTGGGTGTTTCTATACCACACCTGCATCATTGTTTCACTGATGCAGTTCTAGCACGGTATGAAACTGGTTATGAACTTGCTTAGATATATTGGAATAATCATATATTATTTGCCTCTAGAGCATATATCCAACAGAGGCGCCATGGGCCCTAGGGCCCATGAGGGGTGCGCCCCCTCCCCCCTTTGGCCGGCCACCTCCCCCTAGCAAGGGACTTTAGTCCCATCTTGCTAGGGGAGAGGGGTTGACTCCCTCCCCTCTGCCTATATATAGATGGGCAGGGTGCCCATATTTAATACACAGAAATTCATAAGAAAATAAATATTACTCCGAATTGAGATCGGTTTTCTCCGGTCTTCTCCCCTTCCTCGTCTCTTCCACGGTGGGCTCCCTAGTGTGAGCTTGTAGTGGAATTGAGGCATCTCTGCTAGAATCGGAGGCCGTCGTGTTGCCGAAGCTCTGTCCGGAGGTCTGCTTCCGCCACCTTCGCTGGATCGAAGATCGGAGGTTGTCATCGAGTCTCGTACGTGTGCGAGTACTACGAGGTGATACACGTGTGGCACTACACCCATCCGGATGCTCAACACAACCAGGGGGCTGTGAAACTTGTTCGACTACACCAGCCACGTTTGCGGGAACGTTTCCCGCGCAACGGACTACACCCCGAGGTATGTTATTCCGCACTCCTTTCCGTTACGGTAATACGGCTAGCTAGATCTTGGGTTATGGGAAACGCTAATTAGGAAAAAAAATGTGTTTTCCGCTGCGCACCCCAACACATTTTGTGTTAAAGTTTCGAGAAAGAGCTATTTTTTTCCTTTTATAAAAGCACCGACCCGGGCAATGATATGAAAAAGGCATATTGGCGTGCTGGGCTCTGTGCCGGCTCAGCTCGGCCCACATAGCCAGGTTTTGCCTGTCTGCGCCAGTCAGTGTGGGCATTCGGGTTTACCCAAAATTTCGGGTCGGGTTATTCGGGTTTTTGAAAAATCGGGTTTCCGGATCTAAAACCCGAATTTATGCCAAAACATTGAAAGCCGACATTTCGGGTACCTGGAAATTCGGGTTCGGGTTCGGGTTTACCCGTTTTTTCCGAATAGGCAGCTTGCGTTGCTGGTTGCCAATGGCTGACGGGGAAGGAGGGACGCCAACGAAGCGCTACACCCCTTCGCAATACCGAGGAAGGTTGCCGTCGTGGCTAAAGGTGACGGCCGGCGCGTTGTTGTCCACTGAGGACAAAAAGCGAATGGTGTGATGCTGATCTATGCTGCTCTCAAGCGAGCCAGCGAGGACACGATGCAGGGAGGGTGTCGACCACATAGCAGGCGGCGGCGACAGTGACTAGGTTGCGGCCGGATTCGTCTTCTAGTTGCAGGCGATGTGTGATGTCTATGCGGCGGCTAGGTCAGGGTTGTGTGCAGTTGCTGGGAGCCTGGAGACGAACGGTGTGGTGTGGGCCAACTTTTGCGGGGAGTGGGAGGCGAACGTGGGTTGTAGCGACCTAATTTTTGCGGTTTTCGGGAGATTATGAGTTGGGCCAAGTTTTTATAGTGGGCTTTCTTTTTTTTATTTCGGGTTGTTAGGGTACTGAAACTACAAACCCGAATTTCTCCAATAAATTTCGGGTTTCTGAAATTGCTATCCGAATTTGTGTTCGGGTTTTTCAGGTTCGGACAATACAGGTTCGGGTTCGGGTTTTTCGGGTTCGGGGTTCGGGTATCGGGTTTTATGCCGAGCGTGATGCGCCAGTGCGCCCTTTGTTCGTCATTCTCCTTCCGTTCTGAACGTCTTTCCCCCAAAATTTCCCTCGCAGAGGCAGCGTTTTCAAAAAGAAAATAAAAAAATATCCAGAGACAGCGGCAGGAGCGTCTAGGGTTCAAGCCGACATGGCGCCGCCGGCCAGGTTCGCCCTCGGCGAGGACAAGCAACGACTGGATCCTGTGTCCGCGTTCCGCGTCAAAGAGAGAGCAGGTCTGACAGTCTGGGCATACCTTCTTCGCCTCCGTGAAATTCGTTGAGGGAAAAAAGATGTTTATTTCAAATCGATCTCGCAGTTTCCAGCAATTATCCTTCAGTCTATCTAATCTCATCAGCACTAGAGGAAATTATTCGGAATTTTCAGAATTTTTGTGTGCGTGTATCTGTACTACAAACAGGGGTTCATATTTATGGTTAGTCTTCCATAAGGCACAGTGCCGACTGCGGAGTAAGGTACGTACTAGTGCCTTTTTGGATTGGTAATTATATCTGTAGAGTGCCCTAGGTTTGAGAATTCTGCTAGAAATGTCGGATGCTAGTATGTTAATCTGAATGTACTGTTTCATTTTTTTTTAATTGTATACTCTGTTAGACCGTCTAGTTTGTCAAATAAACATGATATCATCAGACATGCTATTAAAAAGGGATCTTCATATTTATTATAGTAGCTTTTTACTAATACTGGAGATGTTGGGTAAAGTACTCCACGTAAATATTGTGAACGTCAACAACAAAGAAAGCAAAGGAAGAAAATGAATAAATATAATGCTCTTTAGGCAAATATACAAATTAGAGTAGAACTGACGGATAGTCGAATATACTTGCAATTTTTTTGATGGATTTCTATTCAAAGAAACTAATTACAGATATTTCATTTGTTCGCTCAAGCATGCAGTGCTAAAAATGTTTCTTTGATTGATACAACTTCCCTATAAACTTCTTGCATAGTTGGTCGGTCTGTTGGTGAATCCATAGAGCATTTGAGACCTAGTTTCACCAGTTGCATTGTACATTCTTGCATGCTGGTCGTCACATGCGTTCCATGGCCTGAAGATTTACTTGTGTGTTCGCCCTGGTATTGTGGAATGAGATTGGGCTCTAAAATATCACCAATCTTGTGAGGAAATGCCAGTTCCACAAACTTGTGGAGACTATGCCCATCCTTAAACATCTCATCTGTTGGGTTCTTTCCCATCATCATTTCTAGCAGAATAATTCCATAGCTGTAGACATCCCCCTCAGTAGACATTTGGCTACCCATGCCATACTCTGCAAAATTTTCAAATATGTCAAATCCTTTCAGCTGTTTAATCAATTATATGTAATATTATCTTTGAAATGACTGTATTTTTTGTTGAAAGCGTATGTACATTGGATACTTAATTTAGGTCTACATAATTCTGGTGCTCCCATTACATCTTTTTCTTTTCTTGATAAAGGGTAAACATGATTTTCTTTTAGAAATAAAAGGCAGGAGGTAAACATGATTTCCAGTGAAGTACAACTTAATTTGAATATATTGACAGTATAAGAATGAAATGTGTACTCACCTGGTGCAATGTATCCAATTGATCCTCTAGCCCCTATCAAGCTTTCAGATGGATGGTCGTAAAGAAACTTTGCTAATCCAAAGTCACCAACATGAGCACACATGTCATCGTCCAAAAGAACATTGCTTGGCTTTAGATCACAATGGATCAAAGGAGGTATGCATCGGTTATGGAGATAGTCCAAGGCAGCAGCTATGTCTGTCACAATTCTTATCCTTATCCCAAGATTCAGTCTCCTTTTTGAGCCATGATTGTCTAGTACGGGATGAAGCCAACTTTCTAGACTACCATTTGACATGTGCTCAAGAACTAGAGCTTTGAAATCATTTCCTGATGGATCAAACGTAGAACACATGCTTATCACCCTTATGAGATTTCGATGGCGTGTGTATTTCAGGGCCTCACACTCAGCAGTGAAACTTTTTGATGCTCCATCACGATCGAGCCTGAACACCTTGACTGCAGCTATGCATGGTTCAGCCAGAAATGTACCTCTATAGACAGATCCACACCCTCCAACACCAACCAGGTTAATAGAAGCAAAACCACTTGTTGCCTTGTGTAGATCGTGATATGAAAATCTTATCCACTCCTCGGATTGCTGGTTGATTGGTTGTTTAGTTGCTTCCCGCTTCCTGTGTACAATGAATATGGTACAGATGAGTGAGACTAGAACAATGGTAGCAATTGGAACCACCGCCATTAGAACATATAAACTCCTTTTTCTTTTGAATGTGGACTTATTGCAAGGCTTTAATTGTAGCTTTTGAGAATTTGTGCATAGATTTTTGTTTCCTTGCATGAGCACCAGACTAGAATTGCCAAACACACCAGTTGTAGGTACTGGCCCTTGAAAGTTGTTGAAGGACAGATTCAGAAGCTGCAAAGAACTGAATGTCTCGAAGAAGCTTGGAATTTCACCAGACAAGCTGTTTTGCGACAGATCCATCTGAACAACGCCTCGCAAGTTCATAAAAGATCCAGGAATGTTACCTTCAAGATAATTTGCATCCAAACGAAGTGACTCCAAGTGAAGGCACTGGCCGAGACTGTTAGGAATTTTTCCTGATAGCTGGTTGTTGGAGAGACTAAGGAGTTCAACATTATTTAAGCTGCTAACTTCTGATGGTATCGGTCCAGTTAGTTGGTTGTATGACAAGTCTAAGCCTTCAGAAAGTGAGGAGATTGAAAACAGTGTCGGAGGGATGCTTCCTTGAAACGTATTACAAGAAAGGTTTAGTCTAGTCAAGCTTCTGCATCCTGCTAAACTGGCAGGTATCAACCCATTTAAAATGTTCTTCTGCAGATAAAGTTCACTTAGCTTCCCAAGGTTTCCAATTGACTGTGGGATCTCTCCAGAAAAATTATTTTCTGCTAAATTCAGGACAAACAGAGTCTGAATATTTCCAAGTGTAGCAGGAATATCCCCTGAGAGAAAATTTCTCTCCATGTGAATAAGAGTGAGACTGCTGAGATTTCCTATATCTGGATGTATGAAACCAGTTATTTGGTTATCATTTAAAAGCAACAATTGTAAGCTTTTCGGAAGATTGCCAATGGAAGTAGGTAACTCTCCTTGAAGATTATTCATATCCAAGTATAACTTTTGCAACTGGGTGCAACTTGTTAGTGAGGACAAGAAAGTCCAGTCACCAGCTTCAAGCAGATTGTTACCCAGATCCAGTGTGACTAAGTTTGTCAATGAACCCAGAGAAGGAATGACACCACTGAATGTGTTGTTGCGGAGGCCAAGGTATTTTAGGTCGAAGGCATTGGCCAAAGAAGCAGGTAGTGGGCCATCAAACTGGTTACCTTGCATTACCAACGTCTGAATTCTCGGAAGTGTATAGCCAATGTTGGTTGGAATTCTCCCAGATAACTGGTTGGCTCCAAGGCCAAGATAGGTCAGAGATGGGATTGCATATACAGTTGGAGGAACAATGCCTGACAAGTTGTTATATGTCATTTCTAATACTTGCAAGCCTGCAAGGCTACCTAAGCTCTCTGGAATGGTCTCTTGGAAGTTGTTTTGAGCAAGCAATAGGAAAGATAGGGAAGAAAAGTTCCCTAGTGAGCTAGGTATGATCCCTGAAAGTTTATTGCTAGTCAAGCTAAGATATTTCAATGGCGAGGATGCATGAGAGAAGGATGGGATTGACCCAGAAAAACCATTGTAAGAGAGATTTAAGGTGTAAAGCAACGAGCTATTGAAAAGTGCAGGAGGGATCTCTCCATGCAGCTCGTTTTTTGCAAGATTGAGGTAAGCAAGCGAGGAGGAATTCGCTAGCAAGCGTGGAATTTCCCCTATGAACGCATTGTTGTCAAGAGCAAGCTTGGTAAGACGTGAGCTGCCTCCTAGGAACTGAGGAATGATGCCTGAAAGCTTGTTCCTGGCACAGGATAATATAGAAAGGTTCCGAAGCAAGGCAAGCCCGGGTGGGATGTGCCCCTGAAGAAAGTTATCACTGAGAACAAGCTGCTCCAGGGATGAAATTTGACCAAGAGCTGAAGGGATCTCACCTTCGAGGAGGTTGCTTGACAGGCTTATGATCTCTAGGCGGGAGCACATTGACAGCGTGTCGGGGATCGCGCCGCCAATGGAGTTGATGCTGAGGTTGAGGTGTGTGAGTTGTGCCAGACGGCCTATCTCCAGAGGAATGCTGCCACTGATCTTATTGTCCGGCATGTTTATCCTGGTCAGGAAACTCAGGTTGCCAATGCAAGGAAGAATCTGACCGGTAAGGTTCAGCGACTTGAGGTCTAGCGCGACAACGCGAGGCGCCGCGCTCTGCACGGTGACCCTGCACGTCACGCCACGCCATTGGCAGAAGCTCTGGGAGTCATGTCGCCATGTTGCCAATGCTCCAGCGGTGAGGTTGCTGGCAAGGCCAGACTTGAGGCAAAGGAGCGCCTGCCGGTCGGCCTCGGAGTTGTTCCAAGATGGAACTGGGGCATCGCCGAGGGAATGCACGCAGGGGAAGAAGGCCACCAAAATGGTCGACAGAAAAAGCAGTGTAAGGAAAGATGGTTCCATGTGAGTAGCTTGATGAAAATTGTTTCATATGTGTGTGTGTGTGTGTGTGTGTGTGTGTTTTAGCTTGATAAATTTGGATTTATGAGCATCACACCGCTCCCTGTACCTGGCCAGGGGTGGGGGGGATGTACTTCGGAGTCAACAGTCAAAATGGCAGCAAATTAGGAATATGATGCTCTTTATACATCTTTACGAACTGCTTTTGAATATGTTGATGAATTGATTTCAGTATTGATCTTGGCAGGTCAGGGTCTCAGCAGTCAGCTCTGGCAGCTTGTGAATACCTCAAAGTTCGTTTTCATGGCGCATGCGCATTGGCACGTGTTTCTCTGACTGGGTGGCTAGACTTTCTCAATTGCATTAGTCAAAGAATTATTTTATAAGCCCAAGCCGCCGGAAATGCATTAGTCAAGCTCGGACAGGAAATGGGTTAATCCAACACAAACTTTTTGAAAAGGTATATGACCAATTATTCTCAGGCCGCCAAAGTTATCTTAATTTCCTGTGATGTTGATAGTGCAAGCAAAGTTTTTCGCACGTGCCTTATTGATAATCCAGGAAGCTACCGTGATGGTGCACGAGTTGGTTGCTCCATCTAACCACTTGGAATCACTAAAGTAAGTTTTTCTGACTAAGAATTGCTCAACGCATGACCGCTCATGCCACCCTCCATGGGATGATTGCACGTTATATGTGCACACATTTGGTGCTTCTTGTGCCTCGTCAAGCCGGCTGCTCCTGATTCCTGAAGCAGGGAAAAGAGTGAGCTTTGGGGTTGACAACAATGGCGACGAATCCACCAGTTGGGTCTCCGCTCTCGGCCTCTCCAGCTGCTCAAAGCACCCCCGACCCTGGCCTTGCCACCCCTGGCGCTGCTCAAGGCACCCCCACCCCCACCCCCACCCCTGACCCTTCCATTGATGGTGGTGGTGGTAGAACTAGTGCTGATGATGAAAACCGAAGTGGTAACCGTGAATACACTCTCCCTCTGTTCCTAAATATAAGATCTTTTAGCTTTTCTCATTTTTCTCAGATTCGTATGCATCTAGACGCAATTTAGTCTGTGCATATTCGCTCATTGTAGTTCGTATGTACTACCACATTGCAATATCTAAAATTTCTTATAATTAGGAATGGATATGTTTTCGTTTTCTTACTCAGTTTTGCTTTTTTGGTCTTTGGTAGTCACAAATGATTTTGTTCACTGAATTAAACGACGCCTTACGACAACCAAGTAAAAGGATTCTCGATAAAAAAATCAATTAAAAGGAGTTGGTATTCACAATTCAAGCTATAGCTTAGTCTATTGGGTTACCATTTCAAACGATAGGCAACAAACGCTAACAATTACGACATGATGCAACCAGTTAGATGAAAACACTTTAATTTTGTTTATAGAACAATATGGGAGTTGATATTTCTTGCTACTGATTTGATCATCTTAGTTAACTGAAGCTTTTATGAACGAAGGAGTAACATTTGTTTTATTGGATGCTTGTGATTGCAGGGGATCCAATTGGCCAACCTCCTGTCTATCGAGGATAGGTTCTTGTTCTGCTTCGGATCTCCTACCTTTCTTGTACAAGTTAAAGTATATACTCCCTGGAGTACTATGTATGTTTATTCCCAGTTCAATCAAGGTTTCAACCGCCCTCTTGTTCGTTCATGTAGCTAGGGAGTTTGATAACCACATCCTTCGTTTTTAGAGCTTGTTAAGTATCGACATATGGCTCGAATACACTCAACCGATCAATAGTATCTATGAGTCTATGGATGTAATTCAGATGCCCTCAGTCGGTGCAATTATTCGAGTTGTATGTTGAGGTTAAACATGAGATGCATGTGGCAAGGTGAAACACACATTTTTTAATAAAGAATGTTTTCATTAATTTAAAATATAGCATCAATGGATATAAAGCATCATGAGCAACATCCAACATTTACATAATTCAGATGCACATAACTAAAAGTAACAAGTATGAGAGAAGTAAATAAAAGACATACATGCAATAGTAAAGCCTTATAAGACCGATACTATGCCTATATCAAAGGAACAAGTGGATCAAACTGAAGATTATGTTGCCACCCATGTTGGGATAAAATCTCATTGACCATTCGCTCCAACCTCATACATATCGCCTTCAATAATGGTTGATACTCCATTCGATGAAGCGTAGATCACGTATGAAGTTAGTGCATATAATGGAAAATAACTTGCAAGCAACGGACCAATAACGGAGCGCCAGGGCCCCAACCAATAGTACATCATAGGACCAACAATGAACTTGACATCCATATTATTAACACAAGTGTTGGGATCTGGAATTTGAATTGGCGAGGTGGGGAGATACTAGTTGTATTTCCATGGAAGCCAATGTTTCCTTTACAAGCCTTGGCTAAGCCATTTTCTAATTCGATAACTTCACCCACACACGTAACAAGGAGTATTTATACTCACTTCACCCACACACTCGATGCATAACAGTGTGAAGGCTTCCTAATCCTCTTCTCGACCTTCTCCTCGTGGAACTCCTTGATGGTACTTGGGCTGTCATCTACGTCAGTAGCAGAGTTAACATTCCCTCCTCTTTGAAACAATACTTGTCCCTATGCTAGTGCAGGGGAAAAACATTACCGAAGCTCATCAATGTCCTCCCATGTCGCCAAGCTATCAGACTGACCAGACCATTGAATCAAACCCTGAGGAACAACCACAAATCCTTGTTGATGGAAGCGTCGTTGCATCACTTGGATTGGCACTGCAAACTGAGCATCAGTTGGTGGAAGAACAGGTTCAACCTAACAATGAGGGGCTAGAGCTCGCTTCAGCTAAGAAACATGCAACACCGATGAATCTTAATGTGAGGAGAAATCTGCAACCAAGAAACCACTGGTCCCGCCCGTTCCAACACACAAAAGAGACCATAGTACTTGAATAGGATTTTATGCTGCGCCCGAGGAGCCATTGATGGTATACGAGGTTGCAGCTTCATGAACACTGAATCACCAATAGAAAACACACGACCAATCCGTTTCTCCTTTATCTTTTACGGGATCGACTACAGATACCCTTTATCAAAATTTATAGCTTTTACTGCCAGTAGTACACATTTTTTTAGATGCACATATACCGAGGATTCTTGATTCCTTAGGGAAACTGAGGACTCCGAAAAACTGCTTCATGTGTATGTTTTAGTTGGACTAATTTGGATTTATGAGCATCACTTCACAACGCTTTTTTCCCATGGCTGGGGGTGGGTGGGGAGATGTACTTCTGAGCCAACAATCGGAATGGCAACAAGTTGGAAAGTTAGTCAACGACATCTCCTCCGGTCTCCGCCCTTTCTTCTCGCCTGGCTCCAACTCTTCCACCCCTTTCTCCTGAGCTTGATTAGAACCTTAGCTGTACTTTGGGTATGTCTTGTGTTGTGGCCTCAACATTTTATTGATTGATTAAATACCTGATTTGGTACCTTGTATGACTCTGCCTATTGATTAGTTGCTTTATCTATACAATGGAGCAAAAGGTTTTATTTTATTTTTGAGCATTAACTGATTGATTTCATATTGATCTTGGCAGTTTTCATGGCACATTGGCACATGTTTCTCAATTATGTTAGTCAAAGGATTATTTTATAAGCTCAAGCTACTGGAAAGACCACAGTGGCCTTGGCATTCGTGACCTAAAGGTCAAGAATGAGGCCTTACTTAGCAAATGGTTATTCAAACTAGTTATTGATGATGGTGTTTGGAAAACCTTTCTACACAATAATTACTTAGGCCAAAATGTTGTTTCTCAGGCCTATTAAAAATCAGGTGACTCACATTTTTGGGCTATTCTAATGGCGACAAAGAAACATCTTTTCCTCTTTGGATCCTTTGCGATAAAAGACATCAGAAAGATTCGTTTTTGGGAGGACAACTGGCTTGGCAATTGCAGCCTCCAAGAACAATATCCAGCTTTGTATTGCATTGTTCGTGATAAAAATGATACTATTACGCATGTGCTCCGTTCATTCCCGTTGGATATTTTCTTCGGACGAGATTTAATTGGCCCTCCGTCTTATGTCATGGAAAAATCTTTTATCCAGATTGGATTCGGTTAAACTAACACAAGGCCGGGATTTTTTTTCGACATTTGCGTAACTATTAAGGGATTCTTATTAGTGGAAGGATAATGCCCGATCATTATGCTTAATCTCAGGTCAAACTTCTCCAAGGGTCACCCATTCTAACATTACTCCAGCCTTAGCACGCTTAACTTCTCGGTTCCATTCAACTCCAACACCAGCTCGCTTAACAGGCACTTGTTAATATATGTATCATATCAATCCTATTAAACCTAGTTGATGTTCATGGGTGTGATGAAATTTTCAACATTTTTTTGAAACTTCCCGGTCGATCACCTATCATATTTTGAACATTTTTAAAATATTTTTTCAATATTTTTTTGACTTTTTCAATTTTTTTGGCCTTCAAGTCTTAAAAGCATAATATTTTTCAACATTTTTTTGAAACTTTCCGATCGGTCACCTATCATATTTTGAACATTTTAAAAATATTTTTTGATTTTTTTTACTTTTTTCAAATGTTTAGTGGCGCACCTAGCCAATAGTGCGCCACTACTAACTTTGAATTTTTTTGGCCTCCAAGTCTTAAAAACATCATAACTTTTTTCTGTTAGGTTTTTGAGGATTCTAAAAATCTTCAACGGGGTTCCCCTGATTGAATTCGAAAGTAACTTTTCGAGTAGATGATTTTTCATATAAAAAACTTTTTTTATCGGAGTTCGTATGCAAAAGTTATGCCTATTTTACAAATTCTAGAGAGATTTAAAAAAAAAATCGAAATTCATGTTTGTAAATTTTCCTAACAACTAGACCACATAACACATGGCCATCTCATTTTCTTTTATTTTGTTTGAAATTTTAGTCATTTTCTTTTTTTTTCCAACTGAAAAGGCGGTCCACGCGAGGAAAGGGGGTATTTGTGTGTTGGAAATTTTGGCGCCTCACATTTTTTAGGTTAGTAGTGACGCATATGCAAGATGTGCCATTAATAATTTCCTTAGGGGTGGCGTGTAACACCCTCACTGTCAGTGAACAGTAATCACTGTTACTGTTCATCTGTACTGTTCAAATTTTTTGCTTTAATCAAATGGTTCAGTTCAAATTCAAATTCCCCTTTGATATTGTGGCAAGCAAAGTGAACCATGGACTTTGATCATCATGGAATCAAAACAAGTCCAAGCCATTTGAATTGAAATGCAAACAAACCCTAAAATGCCTTTGATGAATATTAAAAAAATAGGGTGACAATAAATCTTTTCCAAAAATCTTGGAACCACTTTTATAAAATCCCAAATAATCACTGGACCAAATCCATATGGGTTTGGGTATTTATTGAGTTATAGAAAATTCCAAACAAATCGAAACAGTAGCTAAAAACCCCAATTTAATCATTTAATATTTAAATCAAATATTAAATGATTTTCTTTTGACCCCAAATCTTTTGTGGCACTAGCCTAGGGTATAAAAACAATTATGGGTCACATCCCATATTTTACAAAATTGCCTAGATGAATAAAATTATTACAAAAAGAAATAAACAGAAAAGAATAAAAACAAAAACAGAAAAATGGAAAAACCCTAAACCTATGCCTGGGGGCGAAGCCCACCAGGCCACCCCCTCCTTAACCCACCGAAACCAGCCCACCCCAGCCCATCCCACCTCCCCACCGTCTTCTTCCCGTACGGGGAAGGCGTGGCGGCTATCCGCCGAGGCCACGGCGGCGAGCTCCCCCGTGGAGGCCATCCGGCAACCCCCCGGCGACCTATAAGGCCAAGCCGCCCCCCCTGCGAACCCTAGTCCCCCTGCCGCGCCGTTTCTTTCCCCTCCCCTGCCCCTTGTTCTTCCTCCTCCCGTCCCGAACTGCCATGGGCGCCACCTCGAGCCCGCGCGGCCACTGAGCCCCATCCTCGCGGCCGTTGTGTCTAGAAGATAGCCCTTCGACGACCTCGTCTCCCCCAAGCGTCACTTTGGACGGATACGCCTCGAGCTCGCCGAATCGGGCGAGTTCCCCCGCCACTGCCGCGGCACCCCGGCGTCAAATACGTCGTGCTCCGGCTGCCTCGCGCCACCAGACAACGGCCACAGGCTTGGGGTGAGCTATCCCCTCTGTTCCCCTGCTTTTCCGCCGCCGAATCGGCGCTGTAGAGCCGCGCCCTCGTTGGTCCGCCATTAATGGCGAGGTTGAGCTCCACTGCTCGCCGCGCCGCACTGCAACCCCACTCCTTGCGCGCGCGCCCACGTCCAGGCCACGGACCGGCCGCGCTCCCCGCGCCCGGCTAGCCCCTTCGCCCCCCCCTGTGCGTGCCCTCGCCGTGCTCTGCCCCGGCACGGGCACGGGCGCAGGCACGGGCTCGGTTTAGACCGGGGGCAAACCCCCTAATAGCCCCCCATCCACTGACCTCTGGGTCCCACCCAGAGGATTAGAGCTAATCCCCTAATTAAATTTTGATTAAACTGCTAGGACACTGACAGGTGGACCCCCTGTGATGTTTAGTTAAATTAAGAATTGTATTAAGCATATGAGTCTATGACAGGTAGACCCCACTGCCTTTTATTAATAAAAACAATTTTAGATTTATTCCAGTGTATGACATGTGGGGTCCTCGGTTTTGTTAATTAAATAAAATGAATTAAATGTCCCTCTCTATGACATGTAGGTCCCACTGGTCAGTTTGACCAGTCAACTGTGCTGTGGATAATGTTCTGTTAATAAATAAAAATAATTTAAAATGATTTAGAAAATGATTTAAATTGCTTAAAACTTTAGAAAATCATAGAAAATAAACCGTAGCTCAGATTCAAAAACTTTGTACATGAAAGTTGATCAGAAAAATATAACGAATACGGATACGCTATCCGTATGTCTACCACACCCCCCTAACACACCGATCATCGACATTCCCCCCCTCCGGGCTGTCTGTCGATAATTCCCGGTACCGATAAAAAGTACCCGGATGAATTTATTCCGAACACGAAAGTTGTTCGGAATAGATCAACTAGCATGGATACACCCCCCTTATGTTTTTCCGGTACCCACGACACCTCCGGCTTGATCCTTCCCCCTCCGGTCACCCTGTCCGGTAATCACCCGGAGCCGGTATTTCATCCCCGGATGGATTCCCGCTCTGAGCCTGATACATCGCACTGCGTTAGAACACCGTTAATATTTCATCTGTCATGTCATGCATATGTTTGTATATTATTGCTGTGTATTTACTGTTTCCTCCCCCCCTTAATCTTCGGTAGACCCCGCTGCTACCGCCGACTACACCGCTGCCGGGTACGACTACTTCGTCGACGACCCGACCCCTACCGTCGAGTTTCCAGGCAAGCCGAGCTATTCTCTTCCCCAGATATCGCCTACCTTTCCGTACTTTCTTGCACTAGGCATTGTTACTGCTGCTGCTACGTTATACTCCTATTCAATTGCATAGCCTGATTTTGTCGCCCCTTGATGTACCTTTCTTATCCTATGCTGCCTATTATAATTATGCATATATTCAGCAGTGAACCCTGCGCATTGTTAGCTAGGACTAGATAGCGGGCGTGATCACTCAGGGGAGTGAACACGGATACAATATATACAACTGCACAGGTACGGTACAATGCAGACACCGCCAAAGGCCCCTATCTGGGTTATGCCTAGTCACCTCAAGTGTGAGCTATCAAGGAGTAATCCTTGTACTCCACTCGAGGCTGACTTTGTCTTGCCGCCATAGGGTCCTGAACAGCGGTTGTCCTTAAGGTAAGAAGCCGGGCGACCCAACGGTGCCCGCGAGAGGTATATCGTCGGGAACGACAGGGAGGGTACGACCGACGTTACTGGCGTGCTTGGCCCCTGCTCGTATCTCGCGAGAGTTACCAAACCACGAAAGTCGAGCTCTACCAAGAGCACACGCGAGACAAGGTAAGGAGACGGTTCACCTTGTTGGTAACCGCAGTGACTTGGTGGGACGACAGGGCAGGCACCGATGTACTGGTGGTCCTGACTGCTGTCGTTGACCGCGGGTCGGTTAAGTCGAGGCAACGATAACGGTTGTCACGCAGGTTAATTAAAATGCTAAATGGTTCGGCGGATGACTTGAGAGACCCGCTGGTCTGTACGCACTACCTTCACGTGGGATAAGGAGTATGGGCTCCCCTGCGTCGTAGTCTGTCCGAAAGCTCTTCAGACGTCAGCAGTACCACGGGCTGATAGCCGGGAAGCGGTCTTGTCTTATTTGCTGCAGCAGGTGTGTTTGGATTTGCTTTTGCTTCACCGGCCAGTCTCGTACCGTGCAGGAGCGTGCAAGGGTGAGGGACCTAGACCCCTTGGCGCATAGGATATAGTCCGGCGGATGGCCTCTCTGCTGAGCCTAGGATGAACTGCGTCGTGTCGGATAGCTTTGGTGGAGCGTTCCCTAACCAGGTTCCCGCCACCCTGGAGATCCGAGCGTGCAGGCTGAACAGTAGTGCACCCCTGCAGGGAGTTTAATCTATTCGAATAGCCGTGTCCACGGTAACAGGACGCTTTATGCTGAAGCTGGATCTTACCACTAGAAACTATTATTATTAAACTGTATGGTTCCGGGCTCTCTTCCTCGCGGGGATGTCGAGGAGGTGAACTCGGAGGCATTATTATTGTTAATCATTACAACTTATATTATACAATGTTGCAGCAACTTCTGCTTCATTGTTACTTTATTGCTTTATATGAACTGTTGGCTGATCCTTACCTCTTGCTGCAAGACATCGTCGGAAGATGCTAGTCTTCGATAGGCCTAGCTTCTTACCCTTATTCTGATTTCTATCTTGCAGTCCACTATATACAGCCTCTTCTTTCCGTTAATACAATGCATAATGCTTAGTAGCGGACGTAAGGCTCGCGGGTATACTAGATACTCACCTGCTTTATTTCCTTTACTGTTTTGCCTGATCGGCCGCTGCAGTCGACGTTGGAGCCCAGGAGCAGGAGTACCCCGGAGGCGGATACTACTACGTCGAGACCCCCGCTGACCAGGACCAGGAGTAGTTTCGGAGGCTCCCAGGCCGGAGGCCTTGCCTTTTCGATCTGTATCTCTGATGTTATTTGTGCTAGCCTTCTTAAGGCAAAACTTGACTAACTATGTCTGTACTCAGATATTATGGCTTGTATAACTTATGTATTCGGGTCCGCGTGACCCCCTTTATTGTAACATATTGGTTTATCCTTTTGTGTTTAGTGTTGTGCTGTGATATTCTCACCGTGCCACCCTAATCTCAGTCGTGTACCCTGCGTGTATGATTACTGTACACGGATTGATTTTGGGGGCGTCACATGGCGCATTTGAGAATGCGCCACTAATAATTTCTTAGGGGTGGCACATTCCAAAATGCGCCAGTAATAATTCATTAGGGGTGGCGCATTTCAATATGCGTCATCCATAAGCTCTTATTAATGATCATTTTTGCAAAATGGGCCACTTCTAAGATACTCCCTCCGTAAAGTAATATAAGAGTGTTTAGATAACTAAAGTAGTGATCTAAATGCTCTTATATTTCTTTACGGAGGGAGTAATTAATAGTGACACATTTTACAAAATGCGTCACTAATAAGAGGATCCGGCTGGCCCACTCTTAGGGGTGACACATTTTCAAAAAATGCGTCAGTAATAAGAGCTTATAGGTGGCGTATTTAACCAGTGTGCCACCCCTTACAAGTAGTGGCATATTACATACAAAATCCGCCACTAATAAAGTCTCCATGCATAACCTTTTTTCTAGTAGTGAACCTCACCACATTTGGGTCCTTCGCGGTCGACTCTATGTATTGTGCGCTTAAACATTGTGAGGTCTCAATTGATAAAAACAAGAAAATATGAAAATCTAAGATTCCACTAAAAATTAAAATCTTCACGTGGTATCTTCGAAGGGGAGTTGTGCTAACTAATGACAACCTCGCTCATCGAAACTGTCATGGAAATAAGAAGTGAAGCTTTTGTACTGACAACGAGACAATAAAACAACTTTTTTTCTAGTGCAAGTGTGCACGTTTTACGTGGTCAATAATTCAAACAAAGTCTAGTTTGTATCCGTCCATAAGTGTTGCCAATATTTTTGGTCATTGGTTGGACGGTATCCCAAATAGGTACAAAACGCTAATAAGGGTGGGATCACGCTCATTATGATCGATTTGACTATGTAGAAATGTTTTAATTTTTAGTGGCGAGAATTCTTCTCCTTTGCAGGTTATTTTCCGTTGTACACACTCGCTTCGTATATGGTCTACGCTACATGAACGGAGTTCCAACTACTGTTTAAGATGATGTATACGCGGTTGGAGCGAGTGGCCAAGGAGGTTTTTACCCAACATGGGTGACAGCATAATCTTCGAATTGGTTCATCACCTCCTTTGACATAGACATGTCGTTTTTTATCTTTTTCTTTTGTTAAATCCATGATGTTTGGTTATGTGCATCTTCATTATGCAGATGCCGGATGTCGCTCATAATGCTTTGTATCTGCTTGATGCTACATAAAAATATAATCAAAATGCTCTTTATTGAAATAAAAGCCGCTGGAAATGGATTAATCCAATACAAACTCTTTGAAAAGGTATGGCCAATTATTCTCAGGCCGAACTTATCTTAATTTCCTGTGATGTTGATAGTACAAGCACAGTTTGTCGCGCGTGCCTTATTGATAATCCAGGAAGCTACCGTGACGCTGCACAAGTTGGTCGCTCCATCTAACCACTTGGAATCACTAAAGTAGAGTAAGTTTTTCTGACTTGAACTGCTCAATGGATGACCGCTCGTGCCACCCTCCATGGGATGATTTCACGTTATATATGCTCACATTTGATGCCTAGCGACCTCAACTTCTTGTGCCTCGTCTAGCCCACTGCTCCTGATTCCTGAAGCAGGGAAAAGAGCGAGCTTTGGTGTCGACAACAATGGCGACGGAACCACCAGTTGGCTCTCCGCTCTCGGCCTCTCCAGCCGCTCAAAGCACCCCCGACCCTGGCCTTGCCACTGGTGTCGCTGCTCAAGGCACCCCCACCCCTGGCCCTTCCGTTGATGGTGGTGGTGGTAGAACTAGTGCTGATGATGAAAACCGAAGTGGTAACCGTGAATACATACTCCCTCTATCTCTAAATATAAGATGTTTTAGTTTTTCTCAGTTTTCTCGGATTCGTATGTCTGTATATTCGCTCATTGTAGTTCGTATGTAGTACCACATTGCAATATCTAAAACGCCTTATAATTAGGAATGAAGGGGATATATGTTTTTGTTTTCTTACTCAGTTTTGCATTTTTGGTTTTTGGTAGTCACAGATGATTTTGTTCACTGAATTAAACTACACCTTACAACAACCAAGTAAAAGGATTTTTAATAAAAAAACCCAATTAAAAGGAGTTTGTACTCACAATTCAAGCTAGCTTAGTCTATCGCGTTACCATTTCAAAGGGATTCAGATTGGCTGACTTTGTAAAAGGCAAAGTCAGGTGACTTTGAGTCACTGATAACTGGGGCTCATCATGTGTGGGGTCCGCACGACAGTGACTCAAAGTCAGTAAGGGCAAAGTCAGCTAATCTCAATCCATTTCAAATGATAGGCAACAAGTTAGCTGAAAAAACCTTAACTTTTTGTATAGAACAATAAAAAAAATGAAACTCCATGGGCACTAGCACCCATGGTTTTTTGATATAGAAGAAGCATCCCTCGTGAGAAACCATTATTTCGTCCCCGACGTGGCTCGAACCCTGGTTGCTGGAAACACCACTGTGTTCTCTTGCCACTAGGCTACAGCCTAGTTCTCAAAAGATACAGGAGTTAATATTTCTTGCTACTGATTTGATTATCTTAGTTAACTGAAGGTTTTATGATAGACATAGTTGTAGAAGTCATATAATATTTGTTTTACTGGATGCTTGTGATTGCAGGGGATCCAATTGGCCAACCTCCTGTCTATCCAGGATAGGTTCTTGTTCTGCTTCGGATCTACTACCTTTTCTTGTGCAAGTTAAACTATGTACTATGTATGTTTGTTCTCATTTCAATCAAAGGTTCAACCACCCTCTTGATGTAACTAGGGAGTTTGATAACCACAACCTTCGTTCTTAGAGCTTGTTAAGTATCGACATATGGCTTGAATACACACATCTGATCAATAATATATATGGGTCTACGCATGTAATTCAGATACCCTCGATCGGTGCCATTATTCGAGTTGTATGTTGAGGTTAAACATGAGATGCATGTGGCAAGGTGAAACACACATTTTTTAATAAATAATACTTTTATTAATTTAAAATATAGCATCAAGTGGATATAAAGCATCATGAGCAACATCTAAGTTTACATAATTAAGATGCGCATAACTAAAAGTAACTGGTCTGAGAAAAGTAAATAAAAGATATACATGCAATAGCAAAACCTTATAAGATCAATCTATGCGGAAATCCCAAACGGCTCACGCGGGCATATGCACCCACTAACTAGAAAATTCAAAAAAAAATGCAAAGCAATTCAATTTTGTTTGAATTTTTGTGGAATGCAACATGCTCATGCATGTGACATCCGTGCCTATACCAAAGAAACAAGTGGATCAAACTGAAGATATATGTTATCATTCATGTCGGAATAAATTCTCATTGACCATTCGCTCCAACCTCATACATATCGCCTTCAATAATGATTGATAGCGCCATGGCCCCAACCAATAGCACATCAGAGGACCAACAATGAATGACATCCGTATTATTAATACTAGTGTTGGGATCTGGAATTTGAATTGGCAAGGAGGGGATATACTAGTTGTATTGACACGGAAACCAATGTTTCCTTTACAAGCCTTGGCTAAGCCATTGTCTATTTCGATGACTTCACCCACACACATAACAGGGACTATTTATACTCACTTCACCCACATATTATGTAAGGTTAACCGAATCTAATCTGGATAAAATATTTTGTCATGACATAAGACGGAGGCCAATCAAATCTCGTCGGAAAGAAATATCCGGCAGAAATGAACGGAGCACATGCGCAATAGTACCATTTTTTTTATCACGAACAATGCGATACAAAGCTGGATATTGTTCTCGGTGACTGCAATTGCCAAGCAAGTTATCCTCCCAAAAACTAATCTTTGTGCCCTCTTTTATCGCAAATGATCCAAAGCGGAAAAGATGTTTCTTTGTATCACATTGTTCGTGATAAAAATGATACTATTGCGCATGTGCTCCGTTCATTCCTGCCAGATATTTCTTTTCGGCGAGATTTGATTGGCCCCCGTCTTATGTCATGGCAAAATCTTTTATTCAGGGATTCGGTTAACCTGACACAAGGGTGAGATTTTTTCGCTGGAACCTCACTATATCTGGGTCCTTCTTAGTCGACTCTTTGTATCGTACGCCTACACATTCTGAGGTCCCAATTGATAAAAACAAGAAAATCTGGAAGTCTAAGATTCCACTAAAAATTTAAATCTTCATGTGGTATTTTTGAAGGGGAGTTGTGCTAACTGAAGACAATCTCGCTCGTCGAAACTGGCATGGAAATTAGAAGTGTAGTATTTGTACTCACAATAATAAAATAAAATACATGCTTTTCCGGTGCAAGTTCACGCGTTTTACGCGGTCAATCATCCAAATAGCGTCTAATTTGTATCCGCCTATAAATATTGCCAATATTTTTGATCATTTTGGGTGGGAGTGTACGTCTTATTACGGTCTCTTTGGCTATGTAGAACTATTTTAATTTTTAATGGCAATAATTCTTCTCTCCTACGGGTTATTTTTCGTTATACGCACTCGCTTCATATGTGATCTACGCTACACCGAACTAAGTTCCAACCGTTGTCGTTGAAGGTGACGTGTACGCAGTTGGAGCGAATGGCCAAGGAGGTTTTTACCCAACAAGAGTGGCAGCATAATCTTTGAATTGGTCTATCATCACCTTTGACATAGACATAGTGTTGGTTTTATATGATTTTACTGTTGTCGACATGTTATTTTTTTTCCTTTTTCTTTTTGTTAAACCGTTGGTGTTTGGTTGTGTACAACTTTGTTATGCAGAGTCCGGGTATTATTCATAATACTTTGTATCCGATTGATGCTACATTTTTAGTTAATAAAAATGCTCTTTATCAAAGAAAAAAACCCGCTGGAAATGGACCAATCTAATATGAAATTTTTTAAAAGGTATGGCCAATTATTCTCAGGCCGAACTTATCTTAATTTTCTGTGATATTGATAGTACTCGCACGTGCCTTATGGTAATCATTCCAGGAAGCTACCGTGATGCTGCGCAAGTTGATCGCTCCCTCTACCCACTTGGCCTAAATAAGTTTCTCTGACTTCAACTACTCATGCCACCCCCCAGGCCCTCATAAGATGTTTGCACAATATATATGCGCACGTTCGGTGCCTAGCGTTCTCAACTTCTTGTGCCTCGTCAAGCCAACTGCTCCTGGTTCCTGAAGCAGGGAAAAGGGCAAGCTTTGGGATCGACAACAATGGCGACGAAACCACTTGTTGGCTCTCAGCTCTCAGACTCTCCTGCTGCTCAAAGCACCCCCGACCCTAGGCTTGCCACCGGTGTGCTGCTCAAGGCACCCCCACCCCTGGCCCTTCCAGTGGTGCTACTGGTGCTGCTCCTCTAGTTCCTGACGGCGGTCCTAAAAGTGGCGCCAGTGAGTACATAAGCTTTCGTTTTCTTACTCAGTTTTGCAATCTTTGGTCTTTGGGAGTCACAAATGATTAGGTTCGCTGAATTAAACGGCACTGTATTGAACAAGAACAACTATACTGCTGAACTAATCGTTAGTTGAGCAGTTTGAGCGTCACCCGCGGTACCTTACAAAAACCAAATAAAAGAGTTTTTTTATTCACAATTCAAGCTAGCTTAGTCTGTTGGGTCACCGTTTGAGAGGATAGGCAACAAACGCCTAGCAAGTACTACAACAGGATGCAACCAGTTAAGTGGAAAAACTTTATTTTTCTTTAATTACAGAATAATACGGGCGTTAATATTTCTTGCTACTGATTTGATCATCTTACTTACTTAAAGCTTCTTTTAATTTCAGGCATAGTTGTACAAGTCATATACGTATATAACAATTGTTTCATTGGATGCTCTTGTGATTGCAGATAATCCAATTCCCCCACCTCCTGTCTTTAATGGAAGATAAGTTCTTGTTCTGATACGGATCTCCTACGTTTATTTGTGCAAGTTAAAGTATGTAGTACTATGTATGTTTGTTGCTAGTTCAATCAAGGATTCAACGGGTTGTGATCTCGCGAGGGTGAGCTAACTCCAAAAACCCGTCCTCAGTTCGGATTGCAGGGCGTAGGCCTCCCAAAAGGTAACTGAGGCGTGCAAAGGTTTCTTCGGTCCGTCTAATCTGCCCTCTTGTCCGTTCATGTAACTAGGGAGTTTGATAACCACAGTCTACGTTCTTAGAACTTGTAGAGTATCGACATATCGCTCGAATACACGCATCTGATCAATAGTATCTGATCGGTGCCATTATTCGAGTTGTATGTCCAGGTTAAACATGATATGCATGCATGTGGCAAGGTGAAACATGGAATATATATTGAGGTGAAATGTAAACCTTTGTGTTTACGGTGTGGACTGCATAGTATTTTTTTTTCGGCGGGCTATTTATTTATTTATTTATTTTAATTTTGAAATGGAGGTACTACTTTTTTCTTATTCATTAATTAAATAAAAAATATCCAATTAATTAACAAAAAATCGGATTAAAATTATCACAAACCGCGAGCTGTAGTGCAACACACAAATAATACTGCACACACGCCTCAACAATAAGGGCCTTGACAATATACACTATGATGTCATCATCATCACTTTTCCTCAACAGATACCATCACCTTCTCGAAAACTTCAGGCAAGCTACTTTGACTCCGTTGAAGACAAACGTCGATCCAACCCTCACCACAGAGGCCGTGTGAAAACACAAGAAGCCCCATGCCAGACTCAGCCACTCCACCGAGGATAGCATAGTTCCAACTCTGATGGAGAGCTTCAAAGCAGAAACCTACAAGGTTGGCGCCATAGGGCCCCGCCACTGCAACTTTGTCTTCACCACAACAAAACAACCCGAGGTAAACACGCTATAGAAGAGCCGACTACCGCAACATTTTCCACGCCCTTGACTTCGCTCGCCTTCACCATAGGTGCCACTAAAGTCTTGACACCAACACCGACTCCTGCCACTGGTCCCACTTGCCGATGACCAACCCAAGATGAAGTCCTCGAGAGGTGAAATTCCTCTAAATCATCGTAAACATCCAATCACAAAGGATCTAGGCTTCCTCCATAGCCGGATACATGAGGGAGGGGTGTGGCAGTAAAGCAGCGATGCCTCCAAGAAGATTTGCCACGCCCGTAGGTGTCACCATCGCTGGTCATTAGCCAAAGGCCGAGACAAGGTCTTCACGCAAGCTCCCAACACACTCGATCCGCACCAGCATCGATAAGTCTACCAAGAACTAACATCAGCACCGATGAACCAGTCTGCCAACGAAGCTACCAACCACACCTCACGGAGACCGCGAAAAGCCAATCACCAACACCAGTGGCTAGATCCAACGATGGTCAACCGGGATCAAAACCGTTGGACGCAACATGACTACCACGCCCTATCGAGCAGAATGCCGGCAAGGGATAGAGGTGCGCCACCCAAGATCGTGAACCACCATGGTTTCTGATCGCAGCTTCACACCAGACACATGCAAGATGCACCACGCCCTGCCACCGAGCCCGTTGGAGATCGGTATCCACCGAACACACCAGATCGGCCAAGTCCACACCGTCCCCACATGAAGCCGCCACACCGCCCATGATCCACCCCGACACCAGATCCACGCCCTTCATGGCATCCGAGCCCTCGCCGAGCCGATCTAGAACAACAACACCATCAAGCGTCCTCCCGTGCTGCTCGTCTAGACATACCGCCTCTGCACTATCGTACCGCGCCCCCTCGCGCAAAACCACGCCGCCCTGACCCAAGGGCCGCCCGCGTCAACCCTGTGCAACCTTACCATGCTACCCTGAACCAACGCACGCGCCGCCAGAGCTCCCGTCGAGGAGGCTGGCCCACGCCACACCACCCCAAACGGAGGGAGGAATAGGCCCGGCAACCACAGAGTGGCGCATGAATTGCTTGGAGATGGTAACACCCTCGGTGTCAAGCTACAGTGATCACCTATTGTTAATGATTAATCACAATGATTGATATTGCCATGATCATATTCAAAATCAAATAGTATTAAAACCCCTTTGGATGGAATAAAAAAACAAAGTGGAAAATAAAGTTCACCCAAAAATCTTGCAAACAATTTTTTAAATTGCACAATAATCAGTAGATCAAAGTAATATGTACATTGGAATTTATTGATCTCTAAAATAAATCAAACAAATATAAACAGTAGCCAAAAGCCCCATTTAATTAGTTAAAGTTGAAAAATAAATAGCAAATCATTTTTAATAATCATCAAACTTTTTGTGGCACCTCCCTATTGAGCAGTACAAATTTACCAACAAGATTCATCATCAGCAAAATTGTTTTGGTGCTAAAGCAAAATGGAGTAGAACAAATGCACAGCTGGCAGACTCGAAAAAATAGAAAAAATCTATTCCTCGCTCAGTGCAAACCCTCACGGCCCAGCCCACCCTCTCCCTGTTTCTTCCTCCTCGTGCTACAGGAGGCGACCGAGGCGACCATTGCGACCGAGCATGTCGTCCCCGACGCACCGCTCGGGTCGCGCCGCAACAGTGCCCTCCCCGTGGATAAGGGAGACCCCCAGGAGCCCGTGGAAACCCTAGCCCCCACTTCCCCCTCTCCCTCGCGCCTCCCTCGCTCGCTCCCACCTCGGCCAGGAGCAGCCATGGCCTCGCCAACGTAGACGCCGCGGCCATCTGATGTCTACACACGCTTCTATTCTTGAAGACTATGTTGGGCCTCCAAGCGCAGAGGTTTGTAGGACAGCAGCAATTTCCCTCAAGTGGATGACCTAAGGTTTATCGAACTCAGGGAAGTAGAGGTTGAAGATGGTCTCTCTCAAGCAACCCTGCAATTAAGATACAAAAAGTCTCTTGTGTCCCCAACACACCTAATACAACTAGGAGTTGTATAGGTGCACTAGTTCGGCGAAGAGATGGTAAAATATGGGTGATAGGTGTGGCAAAAAAAAGTAATATAAATCTGTAATAAAAAGTGCAGCAAGCAAACAAGTGGTAAACGTGAGCACAAACGGTATTGCAATGGTGGAAACAAGGCCTAGGCTTCGTACTTTCACTAGTGGCAACTTCCAACAACATTAACATAGTCTAATCACATGATATTTCCCATAAAACATGCAATGGAGACGTACTCGGAGGTCATTCCTTTTTGGTCAAGAGAGGACGAGAATTGTGTAGGGCTACAAAAGCACACCTCAAAGTTCGTAGTTCTCAATCTATGGATTTCCCAATGTCACCGCGGCCATCCAAAGAGAGTACCACAATCACCACAACATATCTAAAGGATAGTCAAAGACAAGCACCAAAAGACTCTCAATCTTCAATCCACACACAAAAGAGGAAATCACTCATGAAAATATTCTTCTAATCCATGTGTAATAGACCAGATGTCACCATGGTCTCAGGGATTATACTAGATAAGATCAATTGAGTACATCAATCCAATATATAGAAGAAGGGGAAACATCATGGGATCACCCTAGATTAACATAGCCAATGATCACAACAAAGATCACATCATGGGAGAGAGAGAAACCACATAGATCAAGATACAAGCCTTAGCCCCGAGGGGAACTACTCACACATGGACATGGTGAGAGAGAGAGAGAGTTGTTGATGGAGAGGTGCAGCCCGGAAGAGATGAAGGAGACGGCGACGGCGGCGGCCACGACGGTGGCCACGGCCCTTGGGGGAAGCGGCCCTTGGACCATTCTTCTTTCTTGGAGATAGTGCTGCTGTGGAGATTGATCTCCCCCTCAAGACGGCTGCCAAGGGGGAGGAATTTTCGTGGTGCCCTTTGACTTAGCTTTCCTCTCTTTATATAGACTCCCGGATTCCCGTCATCCAGATTACGTCTTCTGTATTTCGGGCCTGGAGGGATCATCCGAAATCAGATTGGGCCGAATTGTATGTCTAAATCCACCGGAAAAAAATTCCCTACAATTTTGTAGTTTTAAGTTTTTCCGTTTGAGGCCGTCTTTTAGGGTTTCCGAGGCGATCTTTAAAACCTGCCTGGTGTGGACAGATTTCGGGAGAGTTAGAGTCCAACTCCTACAAGGCTTCTTTTTGTGATTTTTCCTTTATCCAAGTAATTTCTACACATAAAGTACAAAAACAAGAACTTGTGCACTCTTGCAACCATTAATAGGTTAGTTCCAAAATATGTTATAAAAAGATATGAAAGTGTATCAAACGCATAGCAATATCACACAAAACATGCATGGAGCAAGCAAAAATTATAGATACGTTTGGGACGTATCAACATCCCCAAGCTTAATTATTGCTCGTCCTCGAGTAGGTAAATGATAACAAGCATAATTTCTGTGGTGACATGCTAGGAACCATATAAGAACTTTTAAGTAAAGCAATCAAGGCATGTAATTCAATTCAAGTCATAACAGGCAAGAGTCTATATTAGCATTGAAACAAGAAACATAAGAACAAAAGGTGCAAGAGCTCTTGCTGCCCGCGACTCGAATGTCTCCAGATGGTGTTTGCGTGCAAGCAGGAGACTGGGAAAAAGAGAGAAAAAAGGTTGTTGAGAACAACTATTTACTAAATTTTCACACTTGGCCTCCTTTGGATTCTTATCTTGACTCGTCCCCAGAGCACTAGCCAGGTACAAGTCAAACTGATCCACTCTCTTTCGATATTTTGAGCACTCATGCAATGGATGAGCGTGAGCAATAAAGTTGACACCTAAAAGGCGAAACAGAAAGAAGGTGGAGGAGGAAGACAAAAAGGTGTGAAAGGCTCACATCAATGAGGACAATGATAGGCGAGAGAAGGCCATATGATAGATATGATGTGAGGAGTAGGGATTGCCATGCAACGGATGCACATGTGAGCTAAAAGCTCTCCAAGGGAACTAGTGGGGGTGCATCTAACTTGCTTGCTCATGAAGACCTAGAGCTCTTTTGAGGAGGCTCATCATTGGAATATACAAGCCAAGTTCTATAGTGTGAAGGTCCCCACATAGCTATATGCATGAATGATAATCTCTATGGAGTACAAGATATAAGAGGGAGTACGAGTGTGGATCTCTCAAAAGGAATAGTAGTGTGCCCCCTTCTCTCTTTTTATTTCTTTTCTCTTTTTTCTATTTTTTTGTATTTTTTTGGTGGCCTCAATGGCTCTTTCTATTTAACTCTCATTTGTCCTCTTTGGGATCTTTTGATTTTGTCCTCTTTGGGATCTTTTCCTCACTTTAGGGGCAACACTCTATATTTTACAAGAATATAGGAGATCTTTCACACTTTACAAAGGTACTCACATAAAGAAGATATAACTATCATGATGCAAATGTATGCCTCTGCCAGGATAGCAGGATATGCAATGATACTAGCGCGTCATGTAGCAATGATTAGGGCAAGGCCCAACTAGCATGCGGCTCATCGATCAAGCAAGTAGCATGTATGACATGAGGATCAAATCATGAGAAGCTGGATGTTGCATGGAAATATATCTCGGAAAGGCTATGGAAATGCCTTGATAGGTAGGTATGGTGGCTATTTTGAGGAAAGATATAAGGATGTTTATGATGACCGAGCGTATCATGCCAAGGGTTTGGATGTACCGGCGAAGGTGGACGCCAACTCTCGGAATGAGAACAAAGCAACGCACGGCACAGGAGAGGCTACAAAAATATGGGAAAGTGGAAGTGTCAACTTTCGAATACTCACATTAGTCCGAAGAACTTGTTGACACTTCCACACAAAGTAAGACGGGATCCAACTTGTTATGAACAGCAAGAAAAGCTAAAGAAAACTAAAAATAAAACCTAAGAGCGAGACGCTCCAAGCATAGCACATAACGCATGAAGTGATAAAAATATAGTGAGATGAAGGACGAACTGATGATTGTTGATGGAGAAGGGGATGCACGGGGGCATCCCCAAGCTTAGACGCTTGAGTCTCCTTGAATATTTGTTGGGGATGCATGGGGGCATCCCCAAGCTTGAGCGCTTGACACTCCCGAATCTTTTTTCATCATCTTCCATCGCACACTTGAAAACTCCCTTCATACATAACTCATCATAAGCTGATTAGAGAAGTTAGTACCCTTAATAAATATTTTTTCCCATTGGATATAAAGATATTTTTGAAGAGCTACTGTTTCTCAAGATTTCCAAAAGGTTTTTGCAAAGAAAAAGCAAGCTTAAGGTTTGCAAAAGTTAGGAGAGACAAAACGTGGCAGAATTTGTGAAAAACAGAACAGCAGTTAGTAAAGAATTTTTTAGGGGCACTTCTGCAAATCAAATAAAAAAACTCAGAACATACGAAAGTTCCGTGATTGTATAGAGCACGCTGTGTAAAAAATTCAGCTCAAAAAGATGAACTGGTGATTTATTATGATTTTTCCCGTCACGAGGACAGAATCTGTTTTCTGGACAGCATGTCACAACTTTTACTTCCCTTGTCATATGAGGCTATACTTGGCACAAAGCTTGAAAAATAAAGATACAATGATGTTGCTACAGTAGTAACAATCATCAAGACCACTAAAAACAGAAAGTAAAAAACTCAAAGTAAAGATAACAAGGGTTGTCTCCCTAGAGCTCTTTCTTTATAGCCATAAAGATAGGCTTAAGATTCTGATGATGCTCTCGTAGGAATAAGAGTTGAAGCACAAAAGAGAGCATAAAGAAGCAAATACCAAACACATTTAAGTCTAAAATGCTTCCTGTGCAAAGGGATATTGTAGATAAATAACTCATTGAAGCATAAAGATATTAGCATAGGAAGGCAAAAAATGTGCAACTTCAAAACCTTAACATAAAGAGAGGGAACTTGATATTATTGAAATATCTATAAGCATACGTTCCCCTATCATAATAATTTCCAGTGGGATTATGAGTAAACTCAACAATATAAGTATCACATAAAAAATTCTTATCATGATCCACAAGCATAGAAAATTTGTTACTCTCCACATAAGCGAAATCCTTCTCATTAGTAATAGTGGGAGCAAACTCAACAAAATAGCTATCACATGAATCATTCTTATCATGGTGCACTTGTAAAAAATTATTCTTTATAGCATAAGTGTCATCACAATAATCATCATAGATACGAGGCCAAGTATCATCAAAATAAATTTCCTCATCAAAACTTGGGGGGCTAAAAAGATCATCTTCATAAAACGTAGCATCCCCAAGCTTATGGTTTTGCATATCATTAGTATCAAAAGTATTCAAAGAAGACATGCAAATAACATTACTACTATCATGAGTGTTGTGCAAATAATAAAGCTCCATAGGCTTTTTTGATTTTCTCTTCAAACACTTCATGTCCCAACTCAAGGAAGAGCTCATCAAGCTCTCTCATAATATTTTTGTTGTTTTCCATAAGCCTAACTAGTGAAAATAAAAACAAGAAATAAAAAGATATAAGTGCAAGATATAAAGATATACCTTCAACGCTTACCTCCCCGGCAACGGTGCCAGAAATAGCTTGATGTCTACGCACGCTTCTATTCTTGTAGACTATGTTGGGCCTCCAAGCGCAGAGGTTTGTAGGACAGCAGCAATTTCCCTCAAGTGGATGACCTAAGGTTTATCGAACTCAGGGAAGTAGAGGTTGAAGATGGTCTCTCTCAAGAAACCCTGCAATTAAGATACAAAAAGTCTCTTGTGTCCCCAACACACCTAATACAACTAGGAGTTGTATAGGTGCACTAGTTCGGCGAAGAGATGGTAAAATATGGGTGATAGGTGTGGCAAAACAAAGTAATATAAATCTGTAATAAAAAGTGCAGCAAGCAAACAAGTGGTAAACATGAGCACAAACGGTATTGCAATGGTGGAAACAAGGCCTAGGCTTCATACTTTCACTAGTGACAACTTCCAACAACATTAACATAGTCTAATCACATGATATTTCCCATAAAACATGCAATGGAGACGTACTCGGAGGTCATTCCTTTGTGGTCAAGAGAGGACGAGAATTGTGTAGGGCTACAAAAGCACACCTCAAAGTTCGTAGTTCTCAATCTATGGATTTCCCAATGTCACCTCGGCCATCCAAGGAGAGTACCACAATCACCACAACATATCTAAAGGATAGTCAAAGATAAGCACCAAAAGACTCTCAATCTTAATTCCACACACAAAAGAGGAACTCACTCATGAAAATATTCTTCTAATCCATGTGTAATAGACCAGCTGTCACCATGGTCTCGGGGATTATACTAGATAAGATCAATTGAGTACATCAATCCAATACATAGAAGAAGGGGAAACATCATGGGATCACCCTAGATTAACATAACCAATGATCACAACAAAGATCACATCATGGGAGAGAGAGAAACCACATAGATCAAGATACAAGCCTTAGCCCCGAGGGGAACTACTCACACATGGACATGGTGAGAGAGAGAGAGTTGTTGATGGAGAGGTGCAGCCTGGAAGAGATGAAGGAGACGGCGACGACGGAGGCCACGGCGGCAGCGCCGCCCACGGCCACGGCCACGGCGGTGGCCACAGACCTTGGGGGCAGCGGCCCTTGGCCACTTCTTCTTCCTTGGAGATGGTGCTGCTGTGGATATTGATCTCCCCCTCAAGACGGCTGCCAAGGGGGAGGAATTTTCGTGGTGCCCTTTGACGTAGGTTTCCTCTCTTTATAGAGACTCTCGGATTCCCGTCATCCAAATTACATCTTCTGTATTTCGGGCCTGGAGGGAGCATCCGTACTCCGATTGGGCCGAATTTTATGTCTAAATCCACCGGAAAAAAATTCCCTACAACTAAGTAGTTTTAAGTGTTTCCGTTTGAGGCCGTCTTCAAGCGTTTCCGAGGCGATCTTTAAAACCTGTCTGGTGGGGACAGATTTCGGGAGAGTTAGAGTCCAACTCCTACAAGGCTTCTTTTTGTGATTTTTCTTTTATCCAAGTAATTCCTACACATAAAGTACAAAAACAAGAACTTGTGCACTCTTGCAACCATTAATAGGTTAGTTCCAAAATATGTTATAAAAAGATATGAAAGTGTATCAAACGCATACCAATATCACACAAAACATGCATGGAGCAAGCATAAATTATAGATACGTTTGGGACGTATCACCATCGTCATTCCTAAGCTCTGCTAGCTTGTCCGGCGCTGCACAGACGAGCGCTGCTGCTTCCTCGCGAACGGATCGAAGCTCAGGAGCTACGTAGCCGTCACCGTGGTCATCTTCCCCCGCTGTGGTCGCCGACATCCGTCGCTAAATTCGTCGCCGGCTGCACTCCCCCGCGCCCGCTGCCATCCCTGTCGTGCTCCTGGTGAGCAGTCGCGCACGTTCCCCTATCCCCCATCGATCCGCCGCCGAATCCCCTCCCACGTCGACGCCGGCCACCATGGTCGTAGCTCGCGGGTCCGTGCCTTTGGCCGCGCCTGCGTGCACCCCGCGCCGGGCTCGTGCACGCGAACTCCCTCCAGGACTCGCTCCCCCTGCCGGTCGGCCGCGCCTCATCGCTGTGACCCCCCGCCCGGTCGCCGCCGTGCCCGCCATGGGTGCTGGTTATGCACCCCTGCTGGCCGTCGCGCCTACCATGGCCTGGCCGCCGTGCAGAGCCGGCCGCCCTCCGGCTGCACCCCACCCCTGTGCCCACTCGCCCGCGCGGCCATGCCCCCACGCCACGCCGTGCTCCCCCTCCCCAGCTCCGGTTCGCCGCCGTGACGGCTCTGCTCGTCGGCGAACACGCCTGACTCGGCCCGGTGAAACTAACCCCCCCTAATTGTTGTTAATTTAGTTGACTAAGCCCTCTAACCCCACTGCCACATGGGCCCCCATGCCTCTAATTAAACTGCTAATAAAATTGTACCAGAGAAACCCTACTGCCTATGACAAGTGGGCCATGCCCCTGGTTAAATTAAGTAAATTAAATTTATTGTACTAAGCCTATGACATGTGGTACCCTTGTTAATTAATCAAATAATTGGATATTCTAGCCTATGACATATGGGACCCACTGGTCAGTTGACCAGTCAAAGGCTCCAACCTATGACACGTGGGTCCCCTCTGTCAGGTTTGACCCAGTCAAACATACTGTTCTGGATAATGTTTGAATTAAATAATAAAATAAATTCGAGAAAATGTTTTAAAACTTTGGAATTGAATATCTTTTAAACCGTAAATCGGATGAAAATAATTTATATATCAAAATTTCTCAGAAAAATGCGTAGAATACAAATACGCTCTTTGTTTGTCTACCACACCCCTCTAACATACGGAACATCGAACCGCCCCCTCCGGACCGACTGTCCGATGATTTGTCCGATACTGTTAAAGTATCCGGATGAATTTATTCTGAACACGAAAGTTGTTCAGAATAGTTCAACTAACCCGGATAACCCACCCATACGTTTGTTGGATGTCCACGACACCTCCGGCATGATCCCTTCCCCCTCCGGACACCCTGTCCGGTAATCACCCAGAGCTGGCTGTTCATCCCCGGATGAATTCCCGCTCCGAGCATATTGCATCGTACTACGTTAGGGCACCGATAATCATTCATCTGTCATGTCATGCATTGATTGCTATGATTGCTTTATATTTACTGTTTCTTCCCCCCTTAATCTCCGATAGACCCCGTTGTCGCCGCCGATGACACCATCGAGTACGACTACTTCGTCGATGATCGTACCTCTACTACTGAGCTTCCAGGCAAGAAAAGCCATTTTCCTTCCCCAGATATCGCCTACCTTTTCCGTACATTTCTTGCACTAGGCATTGTTGCTGCTGCTACGTTACAATCCTATTCAATTGCATAGCCTGTTTTTGTCGCCCATTGATGTACCTTCCTTTACCCTGCTGCCTTATAAATATATATATTATATTCAGCAGTAAACCCTGCGCATTGTTAGCTAGGTTTAGAATAGCGGGCCGTGATCACTCTGGTGAGTGAACACGGATTACAAAATATTATAACTGCAACAGGTACGGATTAATGCAGACGCCCTAGGGAACCTACAACGGTGAGACTCTGCCGAGTCGCTTCGAGTTTGACTTCCGGGTGGAAGGACTCGTATTTCACTCTCGTCGGCTCAGTAGCGTACCATCACTGGGATGATACGAGGGTATTCCTCTTTAGTTCATTCCGCTGGTGTCTCGGCACCACCGGGGTGATACGATTATATTCCTCTTTAGTTCATTCCGCTGATGTCTCTGTCGAACCTCTTTAAGTGTACCATCGAGGGTGATTCCTCCTAGTTTCACTTGATGGTAGGCACTCGAATCAACTGGTGTCCTTACAGGTAAGGAGTCGGGTGACCCAACGGTGCCCGCGCAGGGTATCTTAGCGGAACGACGGGTCAGATGTATTCCACCGGTGTGCAGCGGGCCTGGTACTGTTCGTGGCCGATAGGTATCCTGTCGTACGAAAGTCGAGCTCTTCAAAGAGAAAACGCGAGACAAGGTAAGGAGACGGTTCACCTTGTTGGTAACCGCACGAGTTGGTGGGACGTCAGGGCAGGCACCGACGTTATTGGTGGTCCTGGCTGCTGTCGTTGTCCGCAACTCATTCAATAAGGGGCAACGATAACGGTTGTCCCGACAGATAATAATAAAATGCTTAACGGTTCAGGTGGATGACTTGAGAGGCCGCAAAGGCTTGTACGCACTACCTTCACGTGGGATTACGGTGTGGGCCCTCTGCGTTGTGGTCTCATTCGAAAGCTCTGAAAGACGTCCGGTTCAGCATTGTGGCAGGGACGGATCACGCTGCGGCGCTGGAATTCACCCTCCTCACAACGACCCAGAGAGCGAGGGGTGATAGGCCCATGACCCCCTTGCCCTTAGGGCTGTAGACCGGCGGGGACCACTCTGATGAGTCGTAGGATGGGCCTCGGCGTGTCGGATAGCCTCGGTGGGGCATTCCCTAACAAGGTGTACGCCACCCTGGAGATCTGAGCGTGCAGGCTGAACAGTAGTGCACCCCTGCAGGGAGTTTGATCTATTCGGATAGCCGTGTCGACGGTAACATGACGCTTTATGCTGAAGCCAGATCCTACCACTACAAACTACTACTATTAAACTGTTGGTTCCGGGTTTTCTCCCTCGCGGGGATGTCGAGGGAGGGAACTCGGAGGCATTGTTAACTATGATTACAACTTATTATTATACAATGCTGCAGCAACTTCTGCTGCATTGTTACTTTCATTACTGTTATATTAACTGTTGGCTGATTCTTACCTCATGCTGCAAGACTCTTCGGAAGATGCTGATACGTCTCAAACGTATCTACTTTTCCAAACACTTTTGCTATTGTTTTGCCCTCATTCTTGCATGATTTGGACGAAACTAACCCGGACTAACGCTATTTTCAGCAGAGCTGACTGTATGGTTTTATTGTGTGCAGGAAAATGGATTTTTAGGTATCTCAGAAAATTCCGGGAAAATTCACAGAAAATCCACGCACCAGAAGCTTCCACCAGCCAGAAGTGGGGCCAGAGGGGGGCCACAGGGGCCTCAGGCGCCTGGCTGGCGCGGCCCCACCCCTGGCCGCGCCGGGGGCCCGCCTGGGAGGCCTCCACCTCCTCTCGTGCCCTACCTCGACTCCTATTTATTCTCGTGACGGGAAAACCCCAGAACAGAAGTCGCTTTTCCAGTTTCCGTCGCGGAGCCGACACCACCCTCTGTTCTTCTTCGGGAGGGCTAATCTGGAGGCTGATTTGGCCTCCGGAGAGGGGAGATCGTCGCCATCGTCATCACCATCACCAATCCATCCCTCCTCCATGACTTCTCTTCACATGTGTGAGTAATTCCCTGCTGTAGGCAAAGGGGATGGTAGGGATTGGATGAGTTAGATCATGCAATAGTTTATCAGATTATTGGGGGCATGTTGCCTATCATCTAGATTGGTGTTTATCTTCTTTGCTTCAACTTGTTGCTCTTAATGCTTGTCACTTTGGGCCCGAGTGCCATGTTTTCAGATCTGAACCCTATGTGTTTTCATGAATATATTTGTGTTCTTGATCCTATCTATGAGTTGTATGCACCTATTATGGTCCGGAACCGGCGATCCCAAGGGTGACAGCTTGGGACACCAAAGGGGATGGTCCATAATTTGAGGATTCCATGTATCCATTGAGTTTATTGCTTTGTTCCGGTGCTCTTTGACAGGAGCACCTTAATCTCCATAAGTTCCCTTTGGCCCCATTCGTAGCGGGATGGTAGGACAAAAGATGTTGTGCAAGTTCTTATTTCAAGCACTCACAACTACCTACGGTATACATGCCTAATGTTTGATATTTTCCTAGATGATCATTGCTTTTCTGTGTGCCTTGCCCCGTGTTAGAATCTATTACATGTTCACCCTCATCCATGCAGCGCCCAACCATCCATCTCCCTAGCCTACAGTGTTTTCAATCCTGCTGGTCATTAGTTGTTACTTTTGCTGTTTACTTTTTCTGTCGTCACCATCACTATCATATTACCATTACCACTTATCTTTTGTTGCAAGCAAGTATATTTCAGGTGCGGTTGAATTGACAACTCAACTGTCAAATCTTATAAATAGTCTTTGGCTCCCCGTGTCTCGAATCAATAAATTGGGTTAACTTACCCGTGAAGACTATCTCGATCCCTTACGGTTGTGGGTCATCAAGTACCATTTTCTGGCGCCGTTGCCGAGGAGCATAGCAATATTTACAATTCTACTTGAAGTATCCTGCCTGCTGCACATCATCTGCTATGGGTAAGAAAGGAGACCCCAAGGTTCCGATCTTACCACCCCGTACAAGAAAAGGTACTGTTCTGAACACTAGTGCTACACTTGATTCACCTTCTGTTATAAGTAAGTTTGCTGCACCACCACCACATGATGCTTCTACTGAGTCTGTCACTATGTCCGATGCTTTTGATGATGCTTCCACTACTCTTGATGATACTACTTTTCTTGGCTACTATATTGAAACTCGGACTGCTAAGGCTGCAGCAGAATCCAAGACCGAGACCCCTGCTACCTATATTCCTACCTGCAAAACCTTTGGTTACCCGTGCTTAGATGAACTCAAGGAGAGAATCCTTGATGATGATTATGTTACTCTTGATGATGATTTTTGCAGGGAACTCAGAGTGTGTTGACTCTGACCCTGGTGCTGTTAAGGAGCTGCTCAAAAAGCACTCCATGAAGAACAAAGTTATTCCTGATCCTAAATTTTCCACATCCCCTATATGCATCATTGATCCTGATTATGATTTCTCTGTTGATCTTTCACTTATATCTAAAGCCGAGGCTGACCCCTTTTATGGCAGAGAAAATGATGATGCTATAGCACACTTGACCAAACTCGCTGAGCTAGGTTACCTATTCACTATTGATGAGAAGATCCGAAACTTCTATGTGGCCAAGCTTTTTCCTTTTTCTTTGAAGGAAGACGCTAAATCATGGTACGATGAACTACCCTATGGTTCCATTAAGAGTCCTCAGGACTTAGTCCAATTCTTTGTTGATAAATATTTCCCAGCTCATATGCAACATGTTTCTTTGCAAAGAATCTATAACTTTAAACAATTGCAGGATGAGCACCTCCCTAAAGCTTGGGGGAGGTTTTGAGATTTACTTAAGGTTATGCCGGGGCATGGAATCCCCAAGAATGAACTGCTTGATGATGGCTTCTCGCCCTTCGTTGGTTACCCCAAGTGGAAGGTTGAGATGTAGTGCAGCAGCAGGTTTCCCACGGTGAAGATACCAAGGTTTGTCTCCAGCAGGACTCCAGAGATGATAAGTAGGTGCCAGCGGCGCAACTGACGCGGACCTGCACACAGACACAGATAACTTTGTTCCAACGAAGTTCAGAGAGGTTGTCAATCTCTCCGGTCTTGTTGTTCACAAGGATAAAATGCAAGGGATAATGATAGCAAGTAAAAGCAGTAAAGTAAATATAGCGTGGAAACATTAATGAGGATATGGACCGGGATACGTGATGTTCGCTAGTGATGTCTCTCTCCCAAAAGACGATAAAATTGCTATGCGAGGTAAACAAATTACAGAAAGGCAATTGACAGGATTATGAACGCACCGCAATGCTACCTATGCTACAAAAGAAAGGACGAGGTTCAAAAGCACGGGCAGTACGCCAAAATAAGTAGACCGAAATCCATCTGCATCTACTACTAATCATCCACCTTGAGATATCTATCCAGAACATCTCGCTGGTATTAAGTTGCGAGCCCTACCCAAAGTGTAAACCCAAAGCAACAGACAACTACATTAAAAAGAACTCTGCGTAAAGTAAACAATCCTTGTAACCGTGGTCACAAGCACCGTTGTTTTCCCCCTTGTGGCAACAGCACATCCCCTAGACTCATGTTTCTTTCACTCAAGTGTGTCATCAGGGGGGGGGGGGCATGAACCCACAATCTAGCACAACGTTCCCTCTTGGAGTCACTACCTACTACTTGGCCAAAGCAATAAACAACAACGGAGAACATGCAACAATTACTTAGGAACAAAAAAATAAGAGATAAAAACCAAATATATTACTCTATCACAATCTGAACATAATCTCATAATCTATCAGATCCTATCAAACTCAACATAGCAATAGCAGAAATATTACAAAGGTGCCTCGATCATGTAGGGCAGCTCACGAGGTCTAAACAATGAAGATCAAAGAGGGGAGGAGAACATCACATAGCTACTGATCACGGACCCATGGTCCAAGGAAAACTACTCACGAGACATCCGGAGAGCATCCATGGTGGAGAGGAGACTCCCGGAGGTTAATCCTCCCTCCGGCAGGGTGCCGGGAAGAGGTCTTCTGGTGCTCCCGATCTTTGGAAGCGCGGCGGCGGCGGAACAGAGGCGAGTTCGCGGAATAGGGTTCTTCTTCTGAAGTTTTCCCATGACGGAGAATAAATAGGCGAAGGGAGGCAGCCAGAGGTGGGCCAGGGGCCCCAGGCGCCCCCCTGGCGCGGCCAGGGGTGGGGCCGCGCCGGGTGGCCGCCTGGGCCCCCCTGGCTCCCCTCTGGCCCCTCCCGGGCTCTTCGCGAAGCTTCCTCCACGCTGATTTTTTATCTGAATTTTCCCGAATTTTTCTGGCACTTTTTATATGGGGGAAAACTGAAATAGAAAAACAGCAGAAAACAGGAACTGGCACTGGGGTGCACTGAGTTAATAGGTTAGTCCAAATATGATCAAAAGTGTATGAAAGTGTATCTAGATCATATCAATATCACACAAAACATGCATGGAGCAAGCAGAAATTATAGATACGTTTTGGACGTATCACTTGATATATTTTACGCTGGTTTAACTGATGAATCCAGATCCTACCTGGATAGTTGTGCTAGTTGTGTTTTCAGGGAAAGAACACTGGACGATGCAGAAGAATTAATGTGCAAAATTTCCAAGAACTATGAAGATTGGTCCGTTCCTGAACCACTTCTACCACCGAAAAAGAGGGGCATGCTTGTTCTGAGCCCCGAAGATATGCAAGAAGCAAAGAAGTCTATAAAGGAGAAAGGTATTAAAGCCGAAGACGTGAAGAATTTACCGCCTATTGAGAAGTTGTGTGAGCCTACTACTCGCCCTCCCTTGGTAGAGGTACACTCTCTATTAGACTTTACTGAAAGTGACATCCCTAAAGGTAAGCCTCCCGACCAATGCTTAGATGAGCTTGATAATTTTATTATTAAGCAAGACCATTTTAATAGGAGGATACAAAGTCAGTTGCATGATAACTCTCTTGCTATCAAAAGTTTATGTGGTGTTCTAGAAAGAACAGTTAATGATGTTAAATGTCTTGTTAAGCATTTTCATATGGTTCAAACTCAGCTTGAACAAATTTCTAATGTGCAAAAAGATTTGCTTGCTAATAGTGCCAAACAGGACATACAAGCTTATGGCATCAAAACTAGGGGTGGAACACACACCCATGACCCACTCTATCCTGAGGGGCATCCAAAGAGGATCGAGCAAGATTCTCAAGTACAAGAAGAAGACGAGACTGTTAGCTCTCCGAAGAAAAAGAAGAAGAAGAAACACAAGGAGGCTGACAATCCTGATGATCCTATCACAAGTGAAAAGCTAGTTGTTGATCCTAACAGCATATCTACCTCCGATGCTGAAACAGAAGACGGTGCCGAGCCTGAAGAAAAGGGCACGGAGAAGGATGATTCTCCCGAGGTAAGAGAAGAAGAAACACCCGATAAACGCAAGAAGTACTCTAGAGAATACTTCATCGCAAGAAGACATGGGAAGGAAAGAGAACCATGGATACAGAAACCCATGCCCTTTCTAGGTAAGTCCCTCAAATCTAAAGAAGAAGAGCACTATAATAAATTTTGTGAATGGATGAAACCTCTTTTTCTTCAAATCCCTTTGACTGATGCTATTAAGTTACCTCCCTATTCAAAATATATGAAAGATATTGTCACAAATAAAAGAAAATTTCCTAATGAGGCAATATCTACTATGCTTGCTAACTACTCTTTCAGTGGCAAGATTCCTGAGAAGCTTGGTGATCCAGGTATACCCACCATTCCTTGCTCCATAAAAAATAATTACGTCAGAACTGCTTTATGTGATCTTGGTGCAGGAGTGAGTGTTATGCCTTTCTCTCTTTACAAGAGGCTTTGTTTAGAGAAACTAATCCCTACAGATATCTCTCTTCAGATGGCTGGCAAGTCAACAGTTGTCCCCATTGGTATTTGTGAGGATGTTCCCGTTGAAGTTGCTAACTGTTTGATCCTTACAGATTTTGTTGTGCTTGACATGCCCGAGGATGGGAGCATGTCCATTATTCTTGGTAGACCTTTTCTTAACACCACAGGTGCTATTATTGATTGCAATAAAGGAAAGGTCACTTTCAACGTTGATGATAAAGAACACAAAGTGTATTTTCCAAATAAGATCGACAAGAGGCATGGCCTTAACTCTATAGAGAATGTTGAGACTGTGAAGATTGGAGAATGGGACTGTCCACTACATGTGCACCAAAAATACAAAACCATTATGGTGGGGAGAATGTCCATTAAAGTAAAGGTGCAATGATCACTTCATAAGAGGTGAGACTTCTTGTTCTATATATCGCCGGTTTGTTGGTAAGACTCGATCAACCTTACTAGTGAGCTTGTTTTATATAGGTAAAAAGTTAAGCTTGTTATGTTTTCATTTGCTTTAGCTTTTATTCTCGCTGTACCAAGTTTTTGTGTTTTTGAAGCTTCACAATACTAATCACTGCTTTAAGTTTTCAGAAAGTTTTGCAGCTTTTTGAACTCTGAGAAATTTTCAACAGTAAAGTTTTCAGTAAAATTCCAAAAAAATAAAATAAAAATTTCCATGCCGGGAGTGACCCAGAGGTACCTGGGGCTGACCAGGGGGGGCCACCAGTGGCCCAGGCGGCCAGCTGGCGCGGTCTGCCCCCTGGACGCGCCCATAGGGCGCCTGGGGCCCACGGGTCCCACCTCCAGGTGAGTCTTCTTCCTCTCTCTCTCTTTCTTTCCAAAAACACGAGTTCTGGCCCTGGAACTTGTGTTCTTGCTGTTCTTGGAGGTGATTTTCGATCTCTCTCCACAACCCATCATTTGAGCTGAGATTTTGAGAAAATACTCCCTGGTATGTAACTCCTCCACTCCTCCAAATAGATTTTTAGTTGGTGGCTCCATTTGTGAGTATTTAGTAGTTCTTGGTGCTGTTTAGATGAGCTTACTTGCATGTGTAGAAGTTTATTTTCCAAGTTTTGATGCAAGTTTTTGCCTTAGGTAAGTGGGTTGAGTAGTTTGCCTTAACTCACTTTGTTTAAATCCTTGTTTTTGTAATTTGTCAAAAATTTCAGAAATGAGTTTGCTAGGAAGAGCAAAGGGGTGGCTTGGGAAGAAAAGGCCCGAGCGCTCCGATCGAGTTACAAGAGCTGCAGCTTCACCCTCGACTGCTAGGGTGAGCTACAACGAAGATCACGTGCCCTTAGATTTGTTGGAGGACACAAATCCAGCACGTGCAATGACTTTCCCGTGCAATGAATTCCTTGAAGCTGCAGGAATTAAGGAGGAGTTCTATAATCTTTGTGCTAATGCAGGTCTGACGCGGCTCGCAACGTGCCGTGTTGCTCAGTATCAAAAACTCACCTCCTGTTTCATAAACAGTTTTAGATATAACCTTGATACTGGTTCTGTTGAGTTTAAAATTTACAATAATCTTTTGACCATGCCTTTGGAAGAGTTTTGTAAAATAATATGTGTGCCGAACGTTGGACTGACGACGAAGATGAACTCTCAGCCCTCCGAGCTGAGAACCGTCTTCAACTCTCTCTGTAGCATGGATACGAGGGATATTCATCGGTCAAAAATCTCCAGCATCTTATTCCCACACCTCAGGTATTTTGCGTATTATATTGCTAGAGGGGTGTTAGCTCATGACAACACGAGCAGCATATCTGCGCCGGATATTGCTATCCTGGCAACCGCCCTCTCAGGGAGGTTTGATTATAATGTGGGTGCCTTAATTGCTCGACGCCTTGCTATGAACGGTAACAAGGGAGATTTATTTGGTGGCGTTTACGCCACACTTATCCTAGAGTCTCTTAATGGCACCCCACACCCTGATGATAAGCCTTTTACTTACTTAAGTTTTGATCTTGCTGCTATGAGAAGGCATAAGTTTGTTACCATGACTTCCGAGTTTGGTAACCTTGATTATATCTTGCGTTTTGGAGCCACCACGGAACGCAAGATCCGTCTACCTGCACCTCTTTTGTTTGATTTTTCTCGCAGGAACGGATGGTCCTTTGATGCTATCCAGTTCGATGAGTTCGTGGTCCAGCATCAGTTTTATAACCCCATGGAGGGGGTTGTGCCCGACGAGGAGGAGCATGGTGAGTTACCACCTTTCCAGGGGGAGACCGTCACCCAGTTTGGTGAAGGGTCTTCCTCTGCTTGGAGCGCGGATCCTTCTTCGTGGGAAGATCCGAGGACTTCGGTGTACGCACCGGAAGCCTCATACGACCCTTGGACTCACCAGTACCACCCTGGAGCAGGAGGCTCCTGGGGACATTAACTACTACCAACTTGGGGCAAAATCCTAAGCTTGGGGGAGTACGTGCCCTTCTCACTTTTCCATTGTATTATCCGTTTATTTTTGTTCGCTTTGATCTTTTCGAAGTTTTTGCCCGTTCTTCTTTATTTCTTTCTTTGCAAAAACAACAAAAAGATTTTCTCTTTTCTTTTTCTCTCGTTTAAACCTTTAAAAAACCCAAAAATATTTCCTTTCTCTCTTTAGTTTGCTTTGTTTTCAGAGTTCATCTCGAGTCTGTGATGACATTTGATAATATTTCCCACGTTCGATCGTGCAAGTGACAAGGCAGTAATGACGAAGATTGACGGAAGGGAAGCAACAAGGAAAACCGGTATGAACTCTTCTTGTTTCTACTTTTGTACATATGCCTGTACTTATGATCTAGAGACCAGCTTGTAGCGACATAGTGCTATGTTTACAATGCTTTCCCAGTGTTCATGCTTTCCTTGTGGCTAGTCTCAAATAGCTAGAGTACATAATGTGTTGTGGAAATGATTTACATGCATTGCATTGTTCATGGTTTGACATACTGAAGTGGTATTTCCTTCGAAGAATTTTTGGATTGACTTGGCACATGTTCGCACATGTTTATGACTAAAAAGTCTATTATGCCTTGATGATCTTTTTGTTTCAGAATATTTATATCACTTTCATGCCTGATTCAATGTTGCTTTGTCGCTCTGCATGATTATGACAGTTATTGCTCTCTAGTTGGTCGCTTCCCAGTCTTTTGCTAGCCTTCGCTCGCACTAAGCGGAATTCTGCTTGTGCATCCAAAATCCTTGAAACCAGTTATTCCATTCGAGTCCACCATACCTACCTATATGTGGTATTTACCGGCCACTCCTAACTTAGAATTTCATGTGCCATCTCGAAATTTATTCAAAAGCTTCCCTTTTTTAACCGTACAAGCTCATGGTGCGGTGAGGGGAAATCAGTATCTTGCATGCCAAAAATATTTTGACGGAAGTTTTAACTAGTCAAACGAAAAAAAAGAAAAAAAAATGAGAGTTACGCCTCCCCCATACATGATGATGGAGTGAAATAGACCAAATGCTGCTTATGATAGATGGAACGATACCCTCCTTCCATCCTTGAGGCAAAATAAAATGTTTCGTAGACCATCAAAGGATTTATGGATAAGGGAATATGTGTAAGTAAAAGGCATTAATATGGTTGGCATGGGAGATATTGAGAGACCTTTACCGTTCACCGTTGACTGGAAAGTTGCACTTCTCAAAAATGTTTTATCTCTGTTTTCAAAACCAAGAGCTCTGGCACATGTTTAGTCTTTGCTTCCTTTCACGGGTTTTCGACCTTGCCATCAAAATCCACGGTTCGAGAGTCTCCCCTTCCTTCTTCAAAGCACCAACTATGAGAGCATAATTGTCATTCTTCGTGTAACATGCATTGTCCCAAAGTATTACATTGTCTTCTGCATGCTTGTGTTATTGCTAGTCTGAAATACTGAGTTCTAGTCACCTTTAAAACTCCGGAGGAGTTTCTGCATTTATGTTTTGCTTCACTCATGGAGGCTAGCGAAATGCCACTCAAGTATGTTCAAGCTATGTGCATTGTGATCATGTCTTGATTTCAGTAGCATATTATTTACTTTTAGTTGTTTGTGATTGATCACATGAAAGAAGAATTGCTTCGTGCATTGTCCTTATAGCATTGTTTCAATACTTGCTAAACTCTTTTCGTAGTACATGCTTATATACATCTAATGAAGCAAGAGAGTGTGTCAAAGTTTTCTTTGTCGCGTCCAGTTCGTTGAACTGAATTGCTTGAGGACAAGAAATATGCTAAGCTTGGGGGAGTTGATACGTCTCAAACGTATCTACTTTTCCAAACACTTTTGCTATTGTTTTGCCCTCATTCTTGCATGATTTGGACGAAACTAACCCGGACTAACGCTGTTTTCAGCAGAGCTGCCTGTATGGTTTTATTGTGTGCAGAAAAATGGATTTTTAGGTATCTCAGAAAATTCCGGGAAAATTCACAGAAAATCCACGCACCAGAAGCTTCCACCAGCCAGAAGTGGGGCCAGAGGGGGGCCACAGGGGCCTCAGGCGCCTGGCTGGCGCGGCCCCACCCCTGGCCGCTCCGGGGGGCCGCCTGGGAGGCCTCCACCTCCTCTCGTGCCCTACCTCGACTCCTATTTATTCTCGTGACGGGAAAACCCCAGAACAGAAGTCGCTTTTCCAGTTTCCATCGCGGAGCCGCCGCCACCATCTGTTCTTCTTCGGGAGGGCTAATCTGGGGGTTGATTTGGCCTCCGGAGAGGGGAGATCATCGCCATCGTCATCACCATCACCAATCCATCCCTCCTCCATGACTTCTCTTCACATGTGTGAGTAATTCCCTGCTGTAGGCAAAGGGGATGGTAGGGATTGGATGAGTTAGATCATGTAATAGTTTATCAGATTGTTGGGGGCATGTTGCCTATCATCTAGATTGGTGTTTACCTTCTTTGCTTCAACTTGTTGCTCTTAATGCTTGTCACTTTGGGCCCGAGTGCCATGTTTTCAGATCTGAACCCTATGTGTTTTCATGAATATATTTGTGTTCTTGATCCTATCTATGAGTTGTATGCACCTATTATGGTCCGGAACCGGCGATCCCAAGGGTGATAGCTTGGGACACCAAAGGGGATGGTCCATAATTTGAGGATTCCATGTATCCATTGAGTTTATTGCTTTGTTCCGGTGCTCTTTGACAGGAGCACTTTAATCTCCATAAGTTCCCTTTGGCCCCGTTCGTAGCGGGATGGTTGGACAAAAGATGTTGTGCAAGTTCTTATTGCAAGCATGCACAACTACCTACGGGATACATGCCTAATGTTTGATATTTGCCTAGATGATCATTGCTTTTCTGTGTGCCTTGCCCCGTGTTAGAATCTATTACATGTTCACCCTCATCCATGCAGCGCCCAACCATCCATCTCCGTAGCCTACAGTGTTTTCAATCCTGCTGGTCATTAGTTGTTACTTTTGCTATTTACTTTTGCTGTCGTCACTATCACTATCATATTACCATTACCACTTATCAATTGTTGCAAGCAAGTATATTTTAGGTGCGGTTGAATTGACAACTCAACTGTCAAAGCTTATAAATACTCTTTGGCTTCCCATGTGTCGAATCAATAAATTGGGTTAACTTACCCGCGAAGACTATCTCGATCCCTTACGGTTGTGGGTCATCAGATGCTAGTCTTCGATAGGCCTAGCTTCTTATCCTTATTCTGACTTTCTACCTTGCAGTCTACTATATACATCTTCCCCTTTCCATTTGATACTATTGTTTCCGCTGACTTTGTGCTCTCGAGCTGATGTATTCGAGCCCTCGTGGCCCTGGCTTGTATTAAACAGCTTGTATTATTTTTATTTGTAGAGTTGTGTTGTGATATCTCACCGTGAGTCCCTGATCTCGATCGTGTACCTTGCGTGTATGAATTACTGTACACGGTCCGATTTTGGGGGCGTCACAGAGACGCTGATCGACGGTTGTGAGGGGAGGCGGAAGTGATGGGGTGACGTGGGAGGTGAGGGTTCGCTCCAGACGACCCGCGGGAGCGGAATGTTTTTCATCTATATCCATTATTGTGGCTATTTATTAGAAGATTGAAGGAGTACAGTGTGTTACAACTTTATCCCATATCCTTGAGTTATTTGCAAGGGTAGTGGTTCTCCTCGCGAAAATTTAAAGGTGAACCTAGGCTCATATATGCATTTTTTTGGGGGGAGGGGGGGGTGCGAGGGGTAGAGGAAAAACAGTACAAACGCATACGCTCACAAGTACGTATATACACGCATTTTATGAACGCAGACACGCACATCCTACTACTATGAGCATCTCCGAGAGATTGATCTTGATTTAACGAGCCTTGAGATTTAAAGAAGTCGTCACAGAAGCGTCGCTATCGACGGAAACGTCTTCTCCCGTTGAAATAATATTCGCCGAGACACCAAATCGTCACAAGTGGGTTCTCGGCTGATATGCACCTAATGAATAATTTTTTAAGTAAAAAAACTTAAATGCTTATGTGTGCAAAATGTGTATAAATTTTCATGATGTTTGGGCATTTGAAAAGATCGTGGCAAGAAAAAACCTGCACCAAACAATGCTCTTAAAAAATAATCAGAATTACCATGATCTTCTCAGATGTTCAAGCACCACAAAATTTTACAAACACTTTGCACACATAACCATCTTGAATGCCTAAGATTTTTTTAAACATTGTTTACTACTATTTTTTAAATTTAATATTCATGCGTAGATGCATGTGGGCATCGAATCATCACCCCTCTCGTTGCGAAAATTCAAACATATCAAAAGATGTTTTTGCCGGAGTTCTTTGAAAACCCAAGTAATTATTTCCAAACTTACCATGATGTACTACTACATCTTATGCGTATCATGCGTACTACTTACAAGATCAACGACAACGAGTCGAGATCGATTAGCGATGACATGAGACCACGTTGCAACACATTAATCACTACAGCAACATATACGAATGGCATGGCATCAAACCTATCAGTCGTTTGCGATCATGGCAAGGTCAAGCATAGGCCACCCTGCCGCGGCCGCCAAGTACCGGTGGTGTCCGGTCCCCGCTGCAGCTCGACTCCGGGCTGTACGCTTCTCTCTGCTGCGCCGCACGATCGCCGTTGTTGCTCGTGCTCCAGCCGGAGCTGGCCGTGGAGCCGCCGCCGAGCGCCACCGACCCGGACCGGCTCCGGACGTGAGCCCTCGGGGGCGGGGCAGCCATGCGTGCCTTGGCGCGCGCCGACTGCGTGGCCGCCATGTAGCCCGGATGAACCACCTCGGCGCGCACCGGGTACAGGTCCGTCGGGGGGCTCTTCCTGCCCGGCGGCTCCATCTCCACGGTCCTCTCCGAGACGCCCTCTGTGGCAGTGGCCGTGGCCGCCGTCACGTACAACGTCTCCGCCGCCGCTAGGTGCTGCTCCGGCGGCGCACTGCAGCGCTCCAGCCAGTGCCATCCGGCCTTGCGCCTCTCCTGCTCGTCGCACTGAACCTGCGTTTGTTGTTCATGATGGAGTTTCACCATCTGTGAACAACAATTAAATTGTTTCTTTAGCCTGAAGAACATGTACTGTACAGCAGACAGAGAGACTGGCCGGCCGGGAAGACGCCAAGACGCACCTGGTGCTGCTGGAAGCCGTGCGCGTAGTAGGCGGGTGGCCACGCCGCGGCGTCGTCGCCGACGTGCCGGCGCAAGGCTCCGGCGCGGGCGACTGCGTCCCACCCCTCCTGGAAGGGGCTCACGTTGCCGCCGATGCTGCTCTGCCTGTTCCTTGGCCGACTCACCTGCGCGGCCGTCGCGGCATCCTCCTCGTCCTGGCGGTAGTCATCAAAGAAAAGGCGGTCGTGCACGTACGAGCGCCGGCGGGGATCTTGCGCGGGGACGACGACGGCGGCGGTGGCGACGGGGGTGGTGAGGCGGCGGGCGCGGACGCGGTCCTGCGCGCGGACCAGCGCCTGCATGCAGCGCATGGTGTGGTGCACCTGGCGGCGCACCTGGTGGCCGCGCACCAGCGCCTGCAGCCGCACCAGCCCGCGCAGCGCCCGCAGTGCCCTCCTCGCCTGAAAACAAGCACAATATTACACTCTGAATATGGTTTTCCCTGTTCGTGATTCCAAAAAGGAATTTAGACACACAAAGCATCAGCATGTGGGGGCATAAATGGGAAAAAAGTCTAAAATAAACCCTAAATTTGTAGGCAAAAGCTAAATCAAACATTGAATTTCAATCCCTGAAATCAGCACACTGAACTCCTCAATCCTGGTCTATTTTAAACCTTAAGAGGATTTCACCGATATTTGCTGAATTGGCCAGCCCATTAGTGCAGTTGCACTTTGCTTTGTTTTTTTTTCTGTTTTCGTTTGTTTCATTATTTCTTATTTTATTTTATTCTCGTTTTTAGCAATTAAAAGCAAACATTTTATGCGTGAAATTTTATAAAATGTCCGTACTACAAAATTTTATAATTTCAAAAAATCACACTCAATTTTCTTAATTTTTTATAAAATATTCGCTCATATCGGAACATTTTATTTTCGTTTTTGCATGACATATAATAAACGTTCGCACTAAAGATAATTCAAATTTTCAAATGTTTGAGTATTAAAAAAATTAGCACTTAAAAATGCACTAATTCATTTTTTAAATTATTCTTACTTAAAAATTGTATTAAAGTTTTCGGGAATGTTTGCACAATCGCTCCGCTCTGTTTTCAATTTTTTTTTGCACTTAATAATAATTAAAATTAAAAAAATGACACTAAAAATAAGATTATGTGCGAACAATTTATTACATTTAAGTACGCGAACATTTAACGCATTAAAAATGTCAACTATTTAACAAATGCTTTAACGGATTTTAATACATTTTATAAGTAAGATTATTTTTATTTTCATTTTTATTTTTTAGTGCAAACATCTTTGAAAAATTATGCAAAAAAATAAAAAAGATAATAAATTCCGAGCAGAGCAAAGTTTTTTACGTGCGAACATTTTTAATATTAAAAGAAAGGAATAATAATGTTTTCGAAAAGTTTAAAAACACAAATATTTTTTTGGTATTTAACACACTAAATGCATCTTCCATGCGAAAATAATAATAACAGAATAGAAAATGAAAAAAGGAATAAAAATAAAAAATGAAAAAGAGCGATCACGATAGACTACACTAACAGGCCGGCCCAATTCGTTCTAAAGCCCATCAAGTCAACCCGACCGGGATTCTTTATTTTCCGGTCTGTCAAACAGGCACAAGGTTTATTTTAGACCCGGATCTAGTAGTTCAGTGTGGGAATGACCGGGATTGAAAGTTGAGGGTACGATTTAGCTTTTGCCTACAAATTCAAAGTTTATTTTAGACTTTTTCCGCATAAATGGCACCGCTACGGTGAAGTGAGTATGTGTACGTGACGCCAACTACCTGACGGTGATGCCCTTAATCGCAAGCAATCCCGATACCTGCGTGCTTTTTTAAGCTTGATCACTGTGTAAAGCAACTGATCGTAACAGGAACAAAGCTTCATTTACTGGTACTGATCAGTTGTTAGTTACCAACACAATGCTATGCTATGCTATAACGCCGAACTACGGTCACAGAACCAGACGAATTCGAAACAAAATGCACATGGTTTTCGCAAATGCACGTACATTTGGAAGAATTAAGTTTGCAGGAGAGAACGTTTGAATGATTACCAGGTACCCCCGGTAGAAGGCCTGGATGCGCACGGCGGCGCAGTCCTCCCGGCCAGCCGCCCTGCCGCGCAAGGCCGTGAGCCTCGCCATCCTGGACGCCATGGCGCGACGCGCCCTCCTGGCCTCCGCCTCCACTCCCGTGCTGCCCTCCCGCCTGATGGAGCCGCCGCCGCTGCCCTCATTGGTCGCCTCCGGCGACGTGTCGGCGGCCGGGAAGTGCTCCACGGACAGTATCTCCGCCGCCTCCTGCCCTTCGCCTCCCAGCCCATTCTTGCCGTGGCGCGGGTCTTTGGAAGGGGAGGAGGAGGGGCTGGTCTTGAAGACCTTCCTGACGGTGGCCAGCCAGCCGGCGCCGCCGCCGGGCTTCTTGCCCATGTAAGCGGCAATGCGGGTGTAAGCTCGATAGATCAAGGGAAATGGTGCATGGATTTGGTTGCCGTACGAGGCGGGAGGTGGTGTGGGTGGCGACGAGATATTAAGTGCAGGGTCGCGAGAGTGCCGTGAGGGTGCCGGTGGAGTGGGATGGTCGGTACAGGAGCGGCTTTATCGCCCACATCGTCACGGGGCCCGCGCTCTACGCGAGGCAGCGGCGCCGCGCTTTGTAATTGGACGGGAAGACGCCAAAGCTCCATCCATCCATGGTGATGGATCACCAGGTGAGTTAGAGAATTTGGCGGTCGATCGTGGATGGACGTGACCTCCTAGCTCAGGGATAATCAAGCGAATTGGCACTGGAGAAGAGACCTGAATTTGGTCCGAAAACTGGATCCCTCGTTCTGAATTCATGAAACCGATCACTTCATTGGTAGAATTTCCTCCTGTTAGGGTCTCTGAATTAATTAATCCAGCAACGGCTAGCTGGAGGGAAGAACTGGTCCGGTCGGTGTTCATCCCCATTGACGCGGATGCGATTCTAGGCATACCACTATGCACTTGAAGAATTGATGATTTTTGGGCCTGGGGAAAAGACAGTAAGGGGCTGTTCTCTGTTAGGTCGTGTTACCGTATGCTGATGCGCATCAAAAGAACCCGTGAGAACTTCCTGTACAATCATCAAAGTGGATCGAATGAAGATAGAGGCTCAAGTGGCTGGTCTTCAATTTGGAATTTTCAGGTTCCTGGGAAAGTCCGCAATTTTGTCTGGAGACTTGCCCATGAATCTATTCCGACTGGAGAAGTACTACAGAAGCGCCATATTGCGACATCGGGAGGGTGCATGTTTTGTGGCAGAAGAGATTCGTGGAGACACGCCCTTGTGGACTGCAACCTGGCTAGGAGCGTTTGGTCTCTGGCCCCAGAGGATCTTGTACAAGCTATGAGTGCATGTGGGGAAGGAGATGCAAAAACTTTCATCCTCAGCATGTATGAGTCTATTCCAGAAGGGCAGTTTATTACATTCATGATTGTATGCCTATGGGCTATTTGGCACGCTAGGCGGAAGGCGATTCATGAAGACATATATCAAACTCCTTTTGGCACGGTGGAATTTGTCAGGCGTTTCTTGCAGGATCTACAACTAAACTCGAATCCATCGACTAAAGGACCTTCTATCCCGAGGCCCCCGGGAAGATGGATTGCTCCACAAGAATCCTATACCAAAATAAATGTTGATGCGGCTGTGGCTAGTTGCTATGGGATTGTTGGAACGATTGCTCGGGATGGGGCTGGAATCTTCTTGGGAGCGTCGGCAGTCATATTCAGGGGCATCGCTGACCCCCCATCTCTTGAAGCCCTAGCAGTAAGGGAAGCTCTGGCCCTTCCTAGTGACATTTATGTGAACAAGATACATGTGGCTTCGGACTGCAAGACGGTGATAGATGAAGTCAAGACTGGAAGCTCGGCGGTTTATGGTGCAATTGTTAGAGAAATCAAGTCTAGTTCTTTAGGTTTTAATTCATGCATTTTCTTTCATGAGTATAGAAGTTGTAACGTAGAAGCTCATAAGATAGAGAAACACGCTCTGAATTTGGGGGCTGACCGCCATGTGTGGTTGGGCCAGCCTAGAACCCTTTCCTTCATCCCGACTTCTGTGGGAGAAGGTTTTATTTAAAGTCTAGTTTTCCTCAAAAAAAAACATAGGTGAGTTAGTTCGACTCTGGCTGGCCTGGCCCCATCCGCCGTGAAATCGACGTGTAGCAGAGGCATTCATCCCCCACCTCTTCTTCAGAGCATCTCCAACGGATGAAAAATTGTTTTACGTTATTAAAAAGTACATTATACATTATTTTAAATGTTTTTTTCTTCAACATGTGATGTAAAATAGAGCACTTATAGTGCTCCAAAGGGTGATGTATATATATTGAGCACCAACCACATCACTTGCACCCCAATTGCATACATATTAAAACACAAATATGATCTTTGCATATAAATTTAGGATCGTAAGAGCGCATCCCTCCGCCGGCCAGTACGGGGCGTTTATTGACGTATGGGGGCGTTTTCAGGTCCGAACAGAACCGTCAAATCCCGTCCATCCAGTAAAAAATATGCGGGTGCCCCGCATAATCCTCTATGAGCCGCTATATATACGAGGCGAGAGGGGGGGACAGGGTTGTCGTCTCACATTCCATCCAGTCCCTAGCGATGTGCGAAGGCAGCGACGCTGTGGAGCTGCGGCGGCTGCGCTGTGGTGGGTGTGGCTACGGCGGAGGGGGACAACCGGATCTGCCCCACAGCTGCCCCTTGCGACGAGGGCCATGGACGATATAGGGCGGACGATTACTAGTTCGATTTGGTGCGGTGGTAGCTCTGACGTTCTGATGGCTCCGGCGACCTATTCGTGGTGGCTTGGGCCGATGGCTGCGTGCATGCTGATCTGGCCAGATTCGACCGGATTTGGGGCTGGTGTTAGTATGTGGTGCCCGTGGAGTGTGTGTGTGTGTGTGTGGGGGGGGTCCCCTTTCTCTCGGGTTCGAGCCGACAACGACGGATTTGACCTAGGATCCACGCTCGAGCAGACCAGATCTAGGCCCGAGGAGGGTCAAAACTGTTGTTCCGGGTAGGTGGTCTTGGCTCGAGCCGGGTGGTGCCTGCAGGCGATGAGGTCCCTCGCCCTGAGGGTACGATGGAAGATGGTGGTGGTTGGGACTTTGTTGTGTTGTCGTACTGAGCGACATCGTATACCTCAAACAAGGCATCGAGCGAGCATGCTCCTTGGCGGCCGTCGATAGTCATGGGGTAGGGTACCTCCCAATCCACAGGGACCGGTGACCGATACAAGCGTTGGGGCCTCCTACCCTGCAGGCGCCAACTCAATCCTAACGGCGAATGTCGGGCTAGGAGTGAAAGGAGACGTCTTTCCCTCCTCCTTTCCGTGGTGGTGCACCGTGATTTGGGCGGGCGGCGGTGTCGCTGACATGGACGTCGGGGTGCCGGCCCGGATGGCGGGTCGCATGGTTTGCTCTCCGGCGGGCACCATGGCGGTAGGGATGACCGCCTTCCCTCTTGGTCGTGTGGGCGGTGAGAGGTGAGCAACGGGTGGAGTACTGATCTATCGCGCTAGCCTTGGAGACATCATGGTGGCGCGAGGGAGTTGCCGGGTGAAAAGCTCCGTGCTTTGTTGCTGACGACGGCGACGCTCGTGGGCACCGTGATCTTCCTGAAGTCGTCGTTGTGGAGCTCCTCCTCGTGCCCTGGTTTCGGGTGAAAAGCATTGTCTATGGACTCGGCAAAGACGACGCTTAGTTTCATTCTCCCTCTTGAGGGCATTGTCGTGGAGTTTGGGTGTTATAGGGCTTAGCGAGGCGTTTCTCTGCTCTTTCTGTACTCTTTTTATGTAGTGTCGTCGCTTACGTATTGCGTCTGCAGGTTATCCGAGAATCGGTTGTGTTTGAGAACAACTGCATCCCCTCGTATCGTTTGGGCGTGTATTTTTTTTTGCTTTGTACATACAGCAGGGTGAAAGCCTGTTTTCAAAATATAGCAACATTTTCATTAAAAAAACAGACTACCATGACAATGCATGAATTCAATAACTTAGTGGTGCTTTATTCCCTAATCACTAGTTCTTTTGTTGTTAATGCAATCTCATACGTATTTACAAAATTATTATCGTTTTAGTGATAAAATAGGATTTAATTACATCTGCAGTACAACAACTTGTTCGGAATTAACAAATTAATACAAAAACTTGAAAACCCCACAAAACTCATACATAAACTTGTTTGCTGTAACAATTGACTACAAAGCAACCTGAATCAGCGCACGTGGCATGCCATGTCAGAATGGGGCACACGGCAGGTTTTGTACGTTTTATCAAAGAAAGTTGAGAGGTGGATTATTAGCACGTACGAGTCCTCAGTCAAGCGTGCTGATGAAAATATTTCAAGAGAAGTTCTCCGATGCAATCGATTGTGCATCGATTTGAACCCATCGATGGCGAGGGAGGCGACATGTGGCCGGTCATACGGGCTGCGAGCGAGATCCGGTCAGCGTATTGTATGTATTGACCCTGCCCCCCTCCCCATCCCATTGCAGTGGTATTTATTTCCCATGTTTTGTTAGGTTTTGAGGGCGATGACGATCATTCATTTTTTGCACAAGGATTCAATGATTGGTTTTTTCATCCTTATTCGGCATAGTTGAGTAATTTTATTTGTAAAATGCATAAAGCCTACCATGCGCTCCATTCCAACCTGGCATGCCACATGCGCAACTCGGATTGTTATGTAGTCAACTGTTAAAACAAAACAAGTTTGTGTATGAGTTTTGTGGGGTTTTCAAGTTTGTGTATGAATCTGTTAATTTCGAGCAAGTTGTTGTACCATGGGTGTAATTAAATCATAAAACAGACAAACACAACAACTCGCGATCATGATCTAGTATTGTCTCGGTTCACAACTAAATGAAGAGGGATAGAAATTGTCAATATCAGTGGTACTGGTGATGAGCGTGCTCCAGTCATCGGCCTGTCTGATACTTGAGGTTACGCCGACATGCGCGGTGTTCGCTGCCGACGGTTGATGCCGGCGGCCCGCCGCGTGACCGTTGCCGCCGGGAGGATTGAGGGGCCGGCGATCGAAAGATCTTACCGTCCCCGTGCTGATGTACACCCGGCAGACGCTGAATTCGTTCCTCAGCTGAACCATAAAAATGGCAAGTTATCAAGGCAAGCAGAGTGTCATATCATCGATGATCGATTAATAAACCACTTCTTCTTCGGTATATTGCATGCACGTACCCTGAGAGGTGCCGTTGTGTGGTCTCCCGTAGTCGCGTCGGCGACGGCCTTGTACTCGTTCATCTTCCACGCGGTCTTGGCCCCTGTCGGCGCACGGCCCCGGTAGAAGACCATGGTCCGTTTCACGCCGATGACCTTGCCGTTACCTGCAGCGCCTGAGGAGCAGGAGGAGGAGGAGAAGACGAAGGACGGCGAGCCCGTGGCCTTCCAGTACCCCGACGGCGTGGTGCGCGCCGGCCGGCCGCCGCGCGTCTCCCTCTCTGCCCGCGGGCAGAAGAAGAACCACTGCTCCGCGTCGTGCAGGCTCGCCTCCCCCGCCATCGCTGCAGATGTTGTATTATATGGTTAGGCAAGTTCAGGCCACAGGATTCACTGGGTTTGCTGTTGCATGATGAACTCACAGCGGAGGTGGGAAGGGTGGTGACTGTAGACGTCGACGACGGGGATGACGCGGTCGACGTGCGGCCTGGCGGTGCCGGCGAGGCGCTCACGGAGGTAGAAGCCCAGCAGCTCGTCCTCCGTCGGGTAGAAGCGGAACCCCGGCGTGGCGGCAAACAGGTCGCCGCCGGCGCCGCCACTGCTAGTAGTCGTCATCGTCACCGCGAGTTTGATCAGCTGCAACCTAGCTACGTAGTAAGTACTCGATCGGTTGCCGTACGAGTTGGGCTAAATCTGTTTGTGTTCTGCCCCAAGCTAGCTGATAGAGCTCAGACCAACGCCGGATCTGGAGCGATATATATTAAATAGTGCAGGATCGATTATTACAGGCTACGCATTTCTAAGCGGGGTCGGGAAATTCACAGGTTGACGTGGACCAGCTGAGAGTGAGAAATCAACCTTGCTGCCTAGTCCACAAACCCACTACGTAGGCAACAGTGACACGTGGCTGGCTATCACGTACGCCCATATATATGTAGTACGTGGTACGTACGGTGGTCTTGTGTCCATACGTCTAACGAAGTACGTCTAATTTGGTTTAGAGAAATGGCCAGTTCGGTTCAGCATAACACCCCGCCCTCGATCGTCTCCTCTGACTACATGGTGAGTTGGGTTCGACGTCTCTTTGAGTCTTGACTGAAATGCCATGCTAGCGACAGTAACAGCAACGTACAGGTTCGTCGCTCTAGGCACAGTACGCGGTTTCACATCTGAAAGGGTCAGAGGCATTCGTATATATGGATCGACGCACACGGCAAAGACGCCATGCGTCTTGAATTCAACCTCTCCCATGGACCCGTACAGAGAGACTAGCGTACTGCTCCTGTAGTTGATTTTTATGCAGCACGCTATGATCTTCTTAAGTTTATAAGTTGTTCTAATAAATAGTGTATTTCGGAGCCAAGCGTTCTAATAAAGGTTTTAAATAGCCGGTTATAGCCTCGCTATAGCCCCGCTATAGCTGTTTTGAAGGGTCGCCGCTATTTGCCATAGCCCGCTATTTAAAACTATGAGCGTGATACTTAAGACATGTCGCCCAAGGAAGTTCATGAGAAACGCGATATGGAAGATGCATCGATGAAATCTTTTGAGGACCCAATACCCCGAACATGCGAGATGGGTCTCGTAAGGAGATGTCATGACTATGAATTGCCTTAGGTAGATCGTCCCTAAGGCCTCGAAGTTCCCTGTCCTCCAACATGAAGATGAACAAAAAAGGAAAAAATAAGGAAAAGATAAAGGATGGTAGATTGAATGGTCAATTTTATGTTGTTATTCAATCAATCATCGTCTCTCATATGTATATGAGAAGGTTGGACTTCTTGTACAAACACATAACTTCTCCCTTCGTTCACAAACGGAGGGAGAAGTTATATGTAGTGGACCTCAGACAACAGGGTGGTATATGAGATCCATAGGCCGCACACAACCTCATATTGAAAGGATCCAAAATAAAAAATATTTGGCATGACTAGGCAAAGAACTTTTAAGTTGGACATTTTTTTTCCATCCAAAGCCATTCTAAAGATAGAATCAGTCGCTCCACACATAAGACATGGATCGCACAATATCTGCAATCATGCAATTGTATTTTAACATTAAAGATAAGTTCACCCATGGTGAGGATCTGTTGCAGACAACCCACTCAACACAAGCAATATTATCTATATCCAATAGTTTCTTTCTTGCGAACAAGAAGCCGGACAGACCGAGGCTCAGTACAGGTTGGACTAAACCTCTTGATGGGATCCAAAGACTGAATGTGGATGTAGCCTTCGATGAGGACTCGGGAAGGGGTGGCACTGGAGATGTTATTCGGAACTCTATGGGTCACTTCTTGGCTGGGGCGTGCACGGGGTTACCGCATACACCTGATGCCGAAACGGCCGAAGCAATCGGACTGTGGAATGGGCTCTTACTGGCAACGGACATGGGATGCAACAACTTGATGGTGGAAATGGACTGTCTCGAGGTCGTCCAAGTGACGCAAGAAGGCGGCAACTCGCTTGGACCAGCGGCTTCTATCTTTGAAGAGTGCACCTTTCTAAGTAGAATTTTTTCTTCTATTTAGCTGATATGCTAGCTAGCAAAATGGAGGGCTCATCCACCATTGTTTGGCAAGATGAGCACCCTGGTTTTCTGCGGGACATTCTGGCAAACGATGTAACTCTCTTTACACATGAAATATAAGAGGCCGCTCATTTACTGTTTAAAAAAAATTAACATTAAAGATCACATATTAACTCGGATGAACATAACCAATTTTTTTTTGTCTCTTTCAACTGATGCCAAAAACTTTCATGTTAATCATTTTTTTTCAATTGAAGCCATTTTAAGGACGCAATCACATATGTCATATATCAGCCATGTGACACCATGAATTTTGGAACTTTCTTTTTCAAAAACTTTTCTGATTTTTTTCAAGATTTTGCCAGTTGGTTTGATTTTAAGAAACTCTTTGGACTTGGAACTTGAGCGTATTTTCTTTTACTTGCTCAAGTAGCCCATGATTTCCTAGCCCTTGCCAATGATCATCCCTTGATCCATCCCACCCAAGCCACATTTTTCTTCATGCCAAGTATTCCTTTTCCAATAAAAGGAATATTCCCCATTATTTGAGGATTGTGAAGCAACCCCTATTTATATTGCTCCATAAATCCCAAAATAATTCCCACATGTCCTTGACAACATATATTGCCAAATTCTCCAAAAACATTGCATGTACCAAGTGGATTTTTCACCAAGAGAATTTCATTTGTCTGTGGGGGCAGAATAGCACTTTGTGACGGGAGTGTCATTTATCCTTATCCATTGCTGGTGAAACTTTTTGGGCAATCTCTTGTGATCATATACAAAGCCTATGCCAAATTTCAGCTCTAGGGGACTTGCCAAACTCCATCCCAAAATTCCCAAAGTTTGGATGCAGCAAGGGGGCATTATGAGGCAAGTGCATGATAGGAGAACCCATTTGCCTTGAAATTTTTTGCACATGATCCCACACCCAAATGACTCCACTAAACCATGTTTTGGTCAAATCCAAACACCCATGTGAGTGCACCATCAAGATCAAATTCCTGGCCAGCATAGTACCTTGTGAAGCAAGTACTAGCTAGGAACTTTCCTTAACCCTGAAACTTTGCACATTTGTGCACACCACCAAATAATCCCTCTACACAAAATTTCAGCCAGTTCCATCAAACCATGGAGATGCTAGCTTCACCAACTCATTTCTGGACCATTTGGTGCTTTGCAAAGGAAGTGCATTAATACTTTGTCCAAATGAGCTCAAATTTCACAGAATGCTAGTCTTGTACCCTAAGCCAATTTGACAACCCCTCCCCCTCCAACTATTCACCTTTTGACCACTTCTTCTTCCCCAAGTTTGCTGCTGCAAACTTTGCAGTGAAGCTATGACCACCATAGTGCTCCCCTTGACCATTCAAAGCCACCATAATACTCAGTGTAGCAAGGACTACATGATAGACATCCTTGGCAAAGAAGAAAACCATCGCAGGAACCAGCTTGCTTGGTGAGCAGGCTCCTGGCATGCGTTTGGTGTGCTCTTCCCGTGACCCAAAGCCACGGGGCACGCCATCCACGCGCTGCAGCCCTCCTCCGTCGTCTTCCTCACGTCCTACCGCACCGCAAGGCTTTAGCCAGCACGCGTGTCCCCTTTGCCCCTCCTTGCCTCGCCGGATTCGCGACGACCGTCGTTGCCATGCAGAACCGACGAGCATAGTGCCCGCCGACCTGTCCCCATCACCATTGACAATCACCCCCTTGTCCTGGTGCACCTCTGCTCACTCGTGACCCCCCAGAGCCTCCTAGAAGCCGCTCGAGGCCGCCAGCACGACGCCTGGCCACTGCTCCGCCGTGGCCGCATCGGCTTGGCGCCGCCTGGCCATGCGCATCGCCCCGGCTATTTAAAGTCATCCCCTGCCCGTTGCACCTCACCACCGGCCTCCTTCACCATCAAATCGAACCCCAGCGCGAGGAGTCGCGCCCACACACCCTTCTTATCCACCTCCTGCGAATAGCGCCGCCGCCGGGTTGCAGTCGACTCCCGCCTCCTTCGTTGCCCCTTCGGCCATGCCAAGACTACCAGTAGACCCCCTTGCCCCGCTACACCTTCCCACACCGCCGCCCGACCAGATTGCCGGCGGAACCAGCCGTGCCGGCTAGCCCCGACGAGCCTCGCCGCGTGCAACCATCGGAGAGGAGACTAGCCTCGCCGTCCGGCCACCTCCCGGCAAGCCATGGGTACGGCCGGGCCAGTGCGTCGTGAGATCTGTTGGGGTTCGCAGCAGAAAACACAAAATTTTCTAACTAGCGTTCCCATAACCCAAGATTTAGCTAGCCGTATTACCGTAACGGAAAGGAGTGCGGAATAACATACCTCGGGGTGTAGTCCGTTGCGCGGGAAACGTTCCCGCAAACGTGGTTGATGTAGCCGATCAAGGTTCACATCCCCCTGTCTGTGTTGAGCACCCGGATGGGTGTAGTGCCACATGTGTAGCACCTCGTAGTACTCGCACACATATGAGACTCGATGACGACCTCCGTTCTCCGATCCAGCGAAGGTGGCGGAAGAAGACCTCCGGAACCAGAGTTTCAGCAGCACGACGGCGTGCGTATAGTGAAGACATCCCCAACCCAGTGCAGACTCCAAACAAGGGGAGTCCGCTCATAGGAGGGAGAAATAGGGAGAGAGAGATCTACAGAATTTATCTGTATTTTTCTGGAATTTTCTGTGTTGAAAAAGGGCTACCCACCACATCTATATATAGGGGAAACCGGGGTGCGCATACCTGTCAACTAGCCATGTGCTACTAAAGTTGTAGTACCACATGTGCTAGTGCACATGCGTGGCCGCAAGGGGCAGCCCATGGCCGCCGGCCACTAGGGCCCTTGGCGCACACATGCATGCATGTGCATGCCGTGGGTGGCCCTTGGTGCCAAGTGGCCATATGGTCCTAGCCCATGGCGCCACCTCCCCTTTTTTCCTTTTTTTTCTTTCTTCTTTCTTAAAGAAAAAACAAAACTTAAAAAGAATATTATTCCATTAATTATTTAAATTATATTTTAATATTTAATTCATTAATTAAATAATAAAACATATCTAAATAACTTTCCGAATAATTCGGAACCACGGAACTTTTCCGTCTCCCCTCCGAACCGATTTCGGAGTTCTCTCTTATTCTCCGGTAACTCCGATAGTTCCAAAAAGGTCTCCGATTTCATCGAGCCCTTAAGTGTGTTACCCTACGGTTCGAGAACACTCCAGTCATGACCGAGATGAGGCTACGGTCAATGATCATCAGCGGGACCTGGATGCCCATAATGACCCCTGTGCATTTCGGATATCAACACCGATTGGACCTTACGTCGTATAGCATTTCCTTTGTCAGCGATACTGGATTGTTCCGAGATTCGATCAATGACATCCTATGTCTGGTTCAACCTCGTTCTGAACAAATCCTTATTCACTCGTTCCCGTGATATTCATCCCAGTGACCTAGTCACACGCTGGGCAGCTTTATGGATGGAATCTCACCGAGTGGGCCCCGAGTATCTATCCATCATATGGATTGACAAATCCCGCTCTTGTAACAATACTCCTCAACATATCTCCACGGAATACCCAAGATACAACCGTTATGACCCGCATATTTCAGTCAGGTGGTGGGATGTAGGCCAAAGCATCCGGGAAGATAGCAATTATGCACGTACTCACGGTACAGGGAACGGTCTACCACGTTCTGTAATTACAGCACTGAACCTTCACAAGATTTGATCATGCTGTAATGCTTACTTTGGGTAATGTTCATCACGTCACTTAACCAGTGAGGTGACCTCATAGTCAAGAGACTTAATTGTCCATGATCGCAAAACCACGACCATCATGTTGACCATGAACTAGTTATCGATGTAGATGCTAACTAGGAACTCTGGGGGTTTCTATACCACACCTGCATCATTGTTTCACTGACACAGTTCTAGCACAGTATGAAACTGGTTATGAATTTGCTTAGATATATTGGAATAATCATATATTATTTGCCTCTAAAGCATATATCCAACAGTCTCCCACTTGCACTAGAGTGCTATTAATCCAGCCGCATTTTTCTGATCATAATCATCTTATCACATAAGTGTTCATTGATCATGCATGCTCATGGAAGAGGGTTCGTCAACGAACTGCACCAATTCAGATTCGTATGTTTCCTTTGCAACTGGTATAGGTCAAAAGCTCTTTTGACATACCACTCATTATCATATAATGGTTGGATATAAGTTTCGCGGGAGAGTGAGACTATTATTTCACAGTATCCTCCAATGATCTCTTGGTTCAGTCTTTAGAAGACTCATCCTTAGTCATATATACTGGGAAATACACTCAACCAGAAGTCCAATACTTCTAACGCTAAACTTTTATCCATACGTCTACTTTCTTAAGTAGTATTATGTTTGTAGTGCCGTGAATTTTGCTCACATTTCTTTCATGTCTTTGGTGATGTCTCTAATTCCATATAGACCCATAATATGGCTTGCAATTGTAATCTTGCATTACATTCAAGTCTATTATCCCCTCTATATTTTAGAGTATAGTCCTCAGTATTCCTCATATACTGAAATCATGTACTTTATTCAGATTCTGTGTTTTACTCCTAAAGCACATCGGAATCTGTTCTTCTTCTAAGAACTTTTGAGTCATTCTGTTGTTGGATTCACAATGCATGTTATATGGTAGAATCATATGCCAAGAACATATAAGATCACATGTTCAGTTCATGGTGCATCTCTATTCTTCCATCAAGACATTGCTTGTGATATTTGGATTTCATCCATTGTATAATTTCTAGCCACAAGAACCTGTTTCTTGTCTAGAAGATTATTCCAACCTTTACTTCGTTTCATTATCCGTATCTTAATCTACTCATATAGATTTCAACGTGTAATGTGTTGGTATTTCACATAAAAGAAGATTCTTGCAATCTTGTATTTTATTTGCCTTATGCTCTATATATATCATAATGCACATATGTATATGAGATGATTCTCTATATACACAATCAATGCATATCCATATATATACATATGAGATCATTCTTCACACATATCAATTCATATATGTTTGAGACAATGATCATGCTCCCACTCAGATATATCCATCATATACTCATATATTTGTGGTTCAGCTTTCATCAAGTCATTTTATTGTTCCACTATGTCACACATAATAACAAAGCTTCCAAAGATCTCACTCAGAAAATGCCCTCTGCATTCCAAGTTTCCGGGAAGTCTTCAAAGCTCCCACTCAGATTCATGAAACTGCAGGCCCACTCAATATTTTGGTCATCACAAAATCACTTGATCAAATCAAGGGTGAGGGTTCCTGTCTTGAGGTACTATAGTCCATCCTTTTAATGAAATAACCTTCGTCATGCCCATTGCTATTTTCTTTCAAATCCCAAATTTGACTGAGATGCAATTTCAGGCTATGGTCCATCGTAGTGTAAATGAAATATTTTATTTATTAAAGCATTCCTACGTTTCCGTAGTCAATCACCATTGAACTTTGGTCATAACCAAATAATGCCTTATGCCCATTAAATTATTCTCAATAACTCTCCAGTTTTTCGAGAATATGAGATAACCGATTTATTTCACGGGACGTGAGCCATCCTATATGTAACTCAATATTATTTCATTTCTCCTCGTGTTCTAGGCTACCATCATTCCTTTGTGTTTCAAGCAATGTTATTCCCTATTGTTTTATTAAGAAGAGTCATGATTATTGTTTTGTACAGAACGTATTCATGACAATCTTCTAAATTCAACAATGGCTTCAATTCATATACCAAGATCAATCATCTATGGCATATCCTTCCTTATACAGTTTCATTACAGCGGAACATGCTTTCGTTGCAATACTCTGATATTCTGAAGGCAAGGTCCAATACCTCGGTCAAAGTTTCCATTCTCTACCATTGGATCTGTGTCGAGAGACTTCTTCTCGCATTACCAATCAAGCAACACACATTTTGCTATTCGGGGAGAATATGTAATTTCAATTGCTTGTAGTTTTATTACAAAGAAATTCTTTCTTTTAAGAAACCTTATAACACCATCAGTTATGGAGCTATCGTGTCTCGGTAGATTCAGGATGGTTTCCTATTCATGAAGGGGGTGTTTTAACTTAATGGATTAAACAACCTTATTCGACAATAACTATAGTGCTAGGGGAAAGAACGTTTAGACCATACTATGGTTTAGTATGACTACGAATGGTTTAAGTAGTCTAGCACTTTCAACTTCCATCGTAGTTTGTGGTACAACTTCCACAAGTCTCTCATTATGTCAATATCAATACTTATCACTCCGGATCGTAGCGTAGTGATATGTATCCTTGTATTCTCACTTCTCACTGTGATTCCTGGATCTCAGTTTTATGATCTCAATTGAATACAACTTTCAATTAATCACATGAAGTCTTTAATGATAACTCACGTGCCCATTTAGTACATCATTTATGTATAATGATTGGCACAAGTTCTACTTGCTAGAACCTTGTCATGGTTATATTTATTGCAGAGGTTCATAGATCGTGTATCTAATCCATCTCATGCAATCAAGTTATGATTTTCATTCGATAATGAACTCACAAGTTAATAGATCATACATTTAATGAATTCATCAGTTATGAAGTCACCTCATGCAATCAAATCTTTGACTTGTTATAATCAAGACAACTTTATCATTAAACATTGAATATTTCTTGCCAATAATAGCAGTATCATAAATGCTTTCTATCATATCATAAATCAAGACGTAATCAAAGTATAAGCACACTTTTATTCATAAAGATGGAACAACTGACTTGTCTCATTATATGAATAACTTTGTCTCGCTAGATGCAAGACACACAACTAAGTGTTCATACTATAATGATTACATAAGATTTATCTAATACTCTAAGTATCTCCTATGATAGATGTCTCAGCGGAATCCATGTTGGCCATCATTTGACTTGATATCCATCAATCCTTGATTTCACCTCTTCCCGTCCATGCAACGGCAGGTCCTGTTTTCACAAAACAGAATAAGTATCAGATACTCATTTACTGCAAATGTTGTATAAGGGAATAAACATTTATAAAGTATATCAAGTATATACCTTCTCCATCCACGACTTCTGCATCCTTGATAGGAGCAATGTCCGCGGCCAAGAGATCAGTCATGAAGTTCTGGAGACTCATATTAGCTCCTCTTCCGACATAGCTATGAACATAATCACCATAACTCGGAGGGAGTGAGTGCAATAACGTGTTTATTGCAAACTCTTCTGTGGTGCTTTCGTTCATTGTCCAATATTCATAGTCCTCCACCAGGGTCAGGTACATCTCATGCATCCTGTCCAAGTGATCACCAAGGTTTGTGCGTTCTTCCATCTTTGTAGATAGAAACTTGCTTTCTAACTCAAAACTGTCAATTCTGAACTCACGTACGAACATTGTCTTTAGCGTGTCCATCATGTCATATGAGCCAGTTTCCTGAAACTGTATGCCCAAAACCTCTGACATGCTGAAGATCATGACATTCCTGACTACGGAGCATTTCTGTCGGCGAGCATAATGATCAAGTATCCCTTGATCACCAACATGATCGTCCGGATGTTCTTCCACATGCACTTATATTGTAAACAAGATGTTTGCTCTCTTGAGCGACGTTCTAAGGCGTAAGTACCAGTCAGCAAAGTTTGACCCATTTTCTCTAAGTATTTCACCTTCCATGAAGAAAGATAGTTCATGTTGCTCTAGTGCATTCATTTTCTACAAACATAATTGCAAGGAACATAATTAAGACTAGTTCACAACAATGAGTTCATATAATCATATTATAAATGAGCTCGCACCAAAACAATTCATCCCTAAGAAGTTTTAGTGATTACATGATCCAGATTCACTGCCCGACCTCGAATATCACACGGCCGACGAGTCAGTTTCAAAGGTAGACAACAACTTGTGCGATCACATTATCTTATATGTACTGTGACTCATGCTCGATCTTTCGATCTCTAGTATTCTGAGGCCATATCTGCATATGCTAGGCTCGCCAAATTAACCTCCATGTTATATGCTGCTCAGCAAGGCCATATCTGCATATGCCAGGCTTGCCGAACCCAACCTCATGCGAACTCCATTGAATATGTAGGACAACTCCGGTATGTACGGAGCATCAAGCCATATGGGAGAACCTTCCAGGCGGTGCACACTTCGGTAGAATACTTGTGTTTGGCTTTGTTAAGGGATCATCTTATCACATGCTACCGTCGTGTATCCTATACTAGCAAGTTTTAAGATGTCTGAGATATGGCAACACTAAGTCTACAGTGTCTCCATTTTAGTTTGTTTTATGATGACGATTACTACTTACTAGTAACACATAGCAAAGCTATCGCTACATCACAAACAAACGAATGATAGCCCCCACTTAGCAATAAAAGCTTTAGACGGTCTAGTTGTATATTGCAAGTTTTACGTGGCTGCTAGGGCTTTCATAGTTAAACAGGTTTTAACCTACGAGTCAACCACAACGTCAACCATACGATTGTCTCTATTACACCCCGCACGGGGCCCTCCGTTGCAAATGCCACATCCGCTAAAGTAGAGAGACAGACACCCCCCCAGCCACTTTATACGGTACAAGCCGTATGTCAAGCGTGGAACCAGTCTCGCGTAAGCGTACGCGTAAGGTCGGTCGGGGGCCGCTTCATCAAACAATGCCGCAGATGTGAACAAGTACACGTGGGAGGGTAACAATCATACAATCAACGCCCACATCCCCGATGTGTTCTATCCGTACAGTAATACTAAGCATAGACCTAGCTCATGATACCACTGTTGGGGTTCGCAGCAGAAAACACAAAATTTTCTAACTAGCGTTCCCATAACCCAAGATCTAGCTAGCCGTATTACCGTAACGGAACGGAGTGCGGAATAACATACCTCGGGGTCTAGTCCGTTGCGCGGGAAACGTTCCCGCAAACGTGGTTGATGTAGACGATCAAGGTTCACAGCCCCCTGACTGTGTTGAGCACCCGGATGGGCGTAGTGCCACACGTGTAGCACCTCGTAGTACTCGCACACGTACGAGACTCAATGACGACCTCCGTTCTCCGATCCAGCGAAGGTGGCGGAAGCAGATCTCCGAAACCAGAGTTTCAGCAGCACGACGGCGTGCGTATAGTGGAGACATCCCCAACCCAGTGCAGACTCCAAACAAGGGGAGTCCGCTCATAGGAGGGAGAAATAGGGAGAGATAAATCTACAGAATTTATCTGTATTTTTCTGAAATTTTCTGTGTTGAAAATGGGCTACCCACCACATCTATATATAGGGGAAACCGGGGTGCGCATACCTGTCAACTAGCCATGTGGTACTAAACTTGTAGTACCACATGTGCTAGTGTACATGCGTGGCCGCAAGGGGCAGCCCATGGCCGCCGGCCACTAGGGCCCTTGGCGCACACATACATGCATGTGCATGCCGTGGGTGGCCCTTGGTGCCAAGTGGCCACATGGGCCTAGCCCATGGCGCCACCTCCCCCTTTTTTTTCTTTTTTTCCTTTTTTTTTCTTTCTTCTTTCTTAAAGAAAAAACAAAACTCAAAAAGAATATTATTCCATTAATTATTTAAATTATATTTTAATATTTAATTCATTAATTAAATAATAAAACATATCTAAATAACTTTCCGAACAATTCGGAACCACGGAACTTTTCCGTCTCCCCTCCGAACCGATTTCGGAGTTCTCTCTTATTCTTCGGTAACTCCGATAGTTCCAATAAGGTCTCCGATTTCATCGAGCCCTTAAGTGTGTTACCCTACGGTCCGAGAACACTCCAGTCATGACCGAGATGAGGCTACGGTCAATGATCATCAGCGGGACATGGATGCCCATAATGACCCCTGTGCATTCCGGATATCAACACCGATTGGACCTTACGTCGTATAGCATTCCCTTTGTCAGCGATACTGGATTGTTCCGAGATTCGATCAATGACATCCTATGTATGGTTCAACCTCGTTCTGAAAAAATCCTTATTCACTCGTTCCCGTGATATTCATCCCAGTGACCTAGTCACACGCTGCGCAGCTTTATGGATGGAATCTCACCGAGTGGGCCCCGAGTATCTATCCATCATATGGATTGACAAATCCCGCTCTTGTAACAATACTCCTCAACATATCTCCACGGAATACCCAAGATACAACCGTTATAACCCGCATATTTCAGTCAGGTGGTGGGATGTAGGTCAAAGCATCCGGGAAGATAGCAATTATGCACGTACTCACGGTCAAAGGAACGTTCTACCACGTTCTGTAATTACAGCACTGAACCTTCACAAGATTTGATCATGCTGTAATGCTTACTTTGGGTAATGTTCATCACGTCACTTAACCAGTGAGGTGACCTCATAGTCAAGAGACTTAATTGTCCATGATCGCGAAACCACGACCATCATGTTGACCATGAACTAGTTATCGATGTAGAGGCTAACTAGGAACTCTGGGGGTTTCTATACCACACCTGCATCATTGTTTCACTGACACAGTTCTAGCACGGTATGAAACTGGTTATGAACTTGCTTAGATATATTGGAATAATCATATATTATTTGCCTCGAGAGCATATATCCAACAAGATCCTCATTCCATCTGTGCACTCTCCGCACCTCGCCGCGTCCCCTCATCGGAGTACTCACCGCCGGTGAGCTCCCTCCCATGTTTCCCTCTCTCTCTCTCAATACCTGACCAGCCGGCCCCACCCGTCAGCCTCTCCTTTTCGCCCGAAGGGGTACGTAAGTGGAGACGTATTCACAGAATACGCCTTCGACGTGGCCCCAGGGAAATTCCAGAGAAATATCAATTTAAATCATTTTAAATTGATATTTTGACAAGACTTTAACCAACTCTATCTTTTAAACCCTAAGTCAAAATGAGTTGAATCTTTTTGCATTACTTTTCTCTTGATATCCTCTTTAATTTGGCATAGTTTTCATGCCATGTTTCTCTGTTGATATTTGCTTATCAAAAGGAAACATTTATGTGACATTTGGTTTGCCCTTATAAAAATATATTTTTCAGGGATTTATTTATTTGAAGACCAAGAGTACTTCCCACTCCTCTAGTGAAAGGCAAGCCACAACTTCTTTCGCATCTTCTTAAAGCTTTGACGTGGTTTACAACTTGCTTTAACTTTTTCATAATATAGTGATTATTGTTGTGATGCCTAGGTTATTTTAATAATGATGCTATTGCCATGTTATGTGTATGCATCATACCCTAGTTAGGTTTATGATCTTGCTATGTTGCATGATACTATTTGATCATCTTGACATGGCTAGGTTAATCATCTAATCATGCATTGGATTATGGCATGACGGTAACCGTACCTTGGATTGTTCTACATGCATTGCTATGATTGGACTTATATTTTCATGTTACACCTGATGCTTGATGTGTATGCATTTAGATACATGCTTTATGCCAAGTTGATCAGGTGCCACCGAACCGAACTTATCAGTGCAGCCACACTCGCCTGTATGGGAAGGCCCTGGCTCGGTCTATCGGTGTGCTTTCTAATTCGTATCACCAACAGGATATACTATGTGCGCTGTTACACTGGACGGGTAAGCGGCGATAGTCTTGAGAGCCAGTTTGGTTATTGCGCGCAGTCCCCGTTTGGGACAAGTATGTTTTTTCCACGAGGTGGTCGTTTGCCACAACGGGGGCCGGTGTCTGGAGGACATGGGGCTACCCAAGACGTGATGTCGGGTGATACGGTAAGGGAGGCATGCGGTAGATGGTATCGTTGGAGAAGTCCTAGTCCACTCCTATGGTACGAGTTCCGAGGTTCCTGTGGGACAAGTTCCAAGGTACTGGATGGAGGAAGAACTCCATAGCGTGGGTAAAGTGCACGACCTCTGTAGAGTTTTAAGAATCTATTCGAATAGCCGAGTCCACGGTATTGGACATAGTTCGTATTAGGTCACGCTATGGATCAACATGAACCCGGTTTGATTATCGTTCTAAGTTGTTGGCCATGCGATGACCCGTGAAAGTTGTTGGTCATGCGATGACCCGTGAAAGTTGTTGGTCAGGTGATGACCCGTGACAGTTGATGGTCGTGAGACGACCCATATAAGTTGATTGGTCATGAGATGACCCGGTGCTTGTGTACGTAATGACTCCGAGGTAAGCCGCATGATCATGCGATGATCATGTGGGGTCCATGTGACCTTAAGAGATGGTTGTGCTTTCATTAGTTATAATCTTGATAATATGCTAGCTTCATCATGGTAACATCGCATGAATTATTATAGCTATGTTATCGTTTTGCCTTGGTTCTTTGGTTGTTGTGAGCTTCCAAGTACATTCAATGTACTGACCTCGTGTGTCATGCCAGACTTGCAGGCAATGCTGTGATTGCGTAGGATAACATTCCCGATGTTTGCGAGCTTGAAGGTGCCCCAGTCAGTGTCCCTATGGGGTGGAGTCCATCACCATTGTCGTGGTTCGGCTTCTAAGATTTATTCCGCTGCTGTAGAGTTATCCCGCTGCTTAGTGTAGATCTATGGCTAGCATTAGGAGCAAGTTGTTCGTTGCCTCGCTCCGCTAGTGTTGTAATAGACCCCCTTGTACCCATTTCTTCGGTAATAAAAGTAGCTCAGTTCTATATCAAGCAGTGTCGTGTTCCATAAGACATGATCTCTGGGCTGGAGCATGGGGCGTTCCGGTATTCTGAGCCGGGGTACCACAAAGCTTGGCATCAGAGCAGGACTGACTGTAGGACACGCTAGTTTGCGCGGACGTTAGATTGATGTTAGAGCTAGAGTATATAGCTTGCTTGTGTGATGCATTAGATTGCTGCATTTGTTTGCTGCATAACATGCATAGAGATAGAATTATTTCGCTAACGATCTAGTATGATGAGTGTAGATGGCAGAGTATCCGCTTGACCACCAATCATCCTCTTCACCAACCAGCTTTTCCTAGCTTCTTGCCGGCATTTGGTGGACCTCTACCCCAATGGATAAGTTCCGAGGTACCAAGTGCTCCAGACGCCACTCGGAGGATCGGTACTTGAGTACCATGCCAAGGTCTTCATGGCAGTCAACCTCCCCCTCGGCATGCGTACCTACAACTTCCATGGCGGATACACCTCTACCCCATATCGTGTCGTTAACCTTGCTGCTTTGGCAGGTGATACGGTGAGGATCTCTCACTCCTCGTTGGTTACCCCAAGTGGAAGGTGAGATGTAGCGTAGCAGCAAATTTCCCCTATACAGAGGATAGGGTTTGTCTCCCGTAGGACTCGCAGAGATACAAGAAGGTGGTAAAGTGAACAACGGAGCCGAGGTTGCTAACTTCACCTGGACCTGCACACAGATACAAATAACTTTGCTCCCAACGAGTACAGAGGAGTTGTCAATTCCTCCGGCCTTGCTGTTTACAAAGGATAAAACGCACGGGATAATGATAGTGATAGCAACTGGAAAGTAAACTAAGGATGTAAACAGTGATATGAAGATGGACCGGGGTCCCGTGATTTTCACTAGTGATGTCTCTCTCCCAAAAGACGATAAAAGTGCTAGCGAGGTAAACAAATCACAGTTGGGCAATTGACAGGATTATGAAGGCACCGTAATGCTAACTATGCTGCAAAGAAAGGAAGGGCTCAAAAGCAATGGGCAATACGCCAAGGTAAGTAGACCGAAATCCATCTGCATCTACTACGAATCATCCACCTTGAGATATCTATCCAGAACATCTCGCTGGTATTAAGTTGCGAATCCCATCCAAAGTGTAAATCCAAAGCAACAGACAACTGCATTAAAATAACTTTGCGTAAAGTAAACAATCCTTGCATCCGCGGATACAAGCACCGTTGTTTTATCCCTGGTGGCAACAGCACATCCCCTAGTCTAATGTTTCTGTCACTCAAGCTACACATCAAGGGGCTGAACCCAAAATCAAGCATAACGCTCCCTCTTGGAGTTGCAACAAATCACTTGGTCAAAGTGAAATACGGCAATGGAGAACATGCAAGAATTTACTCAAGAACAAAATATAAAAGAGAAGAACCAAATATATTACTCATCACAATCTGAACATAGTCTCATAATTCATCAGATCCCAACAAACTCAGCATAGCAACGGCAAAAAATTACAAAGGTGCCTCGATCAGGTGAGGCTGCTCACGAGGTCTCGAAAGTGGAGGCACAAAGAGGGGAGAGATAGATCACATAGCTACTGGTCATGGACCCATGGTCCAAGGGAAACTACTCACGGTACATACGGGAGGCGTCAATGGCTATGGATGGTCTCCCAGAGGGGGTAGCTTCTCCCGGAGGGGTGCCGGAGCAGCTTCTCCAGGCAGCCCCGATCTGGAAACGGCGGTGGCGGCGGTACAGAGGCGAGATCACGAAAAAGGAGTTCCTCCTAGGGGTTTCCGTCACGGGGGGTAAATATAGGATAAGGGGGGCACCGAGACGGGCCACAGGGCAGCCAGGAGGATCCCTGACGCGGCCTAGGGTGGGGCCGCGCCAGGGACCCTTCTGGAGACCCTGTGGTGGCCCCCCTTCCCTCCTTTGGTGTTTCCGAAAGCTTCCGTGTCGCTGATTTTTTATCTGATTTTTCCGGATTTTTGGAGCACTTTTAATGGCCGGAAAACCTGAAATAGAAAAACAGCAGAAAACAGCAAATGGCATCTGGGTGCACTGGGTTAATAGATTAGTCCAAATATGCTCAAAAGTGTATGAAAGTTCAAGCAAATCATGGCAAAGTCACACAAAACATGCATGGAGCAAGCAGAAATTATAGATACGTTTGGGACGTATCAACATCCCCAAGCTTAATTCCTGCTCGTCCTCGATTAGGTAAATGATAACAAGCATAATTTCTGTGGTGACATGCCACACAACCATAAAAGGACTTTTAAGTAAAGCAATCAAAGCATGCAATTCAATTCAAGTCTTAACAAGCAAGAGTCTATATTAGCATTGCCACAAGTGACAAAAGAACAAAAGGTGCTAGAGCTCTCGCTGCCCGTGACTCGAATGTCTCCAGATGGTGTTTGCGTGCAAGCAGGGGATAGGGAAATACGAGATAAAAAAGTAATTGTTGAGAACAACTATCTACGAAAGTTTCACACTTAGTCTCCTTTGGATTCTTATCTTGACTCGTCCCCAGACCACTAGCCAGTTACAAGTCAAATTGATCCACTCCTTTCGATATTTTGAGCACTCATGCAATGGATGAGCATGAGCAAGAAAGTTGACACCTAAAAGGCAAAATAGAAAGAAGGTGGAGGAGGAAGACAAAAAGGTGTGAAAGACTCACATCAATGAGGACAATCATAGGCGAGAGAAAGCCATATGATAGATATATTGTGAGGAGTAGGGATTGCCATACAACGGATGCACATGTGAGCTAAAAGCTCTCAAGGGAACTAGTGGGGGTGCATCTAACTTGCTTGCTCAAGAAGACCTAGAGCTCGTTTGAGGAGGCTCATCATTGAATATACAAGCCAAGTTCTATGGTGTGAAGGTCCCCACATAGATATATGCATGATGATCATCTCTATGGAGTACAAGGGATAGAGGATGAAGTACTAGTGTGGATCTCTCAAAAGGAATAGTAGTGTGCCCCCTTCTCTCTTTTTATTTCTCTTTTTCTCTTTTTTCTATTTTTGTGTATTTTTTTGGTGGCCTCAATGGGATTGTCTATTTAACTTTCATTTTTCCTCTTTGGGATCTTTTGATTTTGTCCTCTTTGGGATCTTTTCCTCACTTAGGGGCAACACTCTATAATTTACAAGAATATAGGAGATCTTTCACACTTTACAAAGGTACTCACATAAAGAAGATGTAACTATCATGATGCAAAGGTATGACATGAGGATCAAGTCATGAGAAGGTGGATGTTGCATAGTGATGACCCTCAACATAGAGGCATCTATTGCAGTGTTTTCGATAAGTAAGAGTGTCGAACCCAACGAGGAGCAGAAGTTAGTAGCAAGTGACTTTGGTAAGGAGATAACTGCAAGCACTGAAAGATAACTTTTTAGGGATTTTCTTGGTATAAGCGACAGGAAAGTAAAAACGAGCAAAGTAAAAGATACTGGATAGTAAAGAGTGGCCCAATCCTTTCTTGGAAAAGGAGAGGCCTAGCAACTGAACTTATAAAAGCTAAAGTGTTCTTGAGGACACACGGGAGAGGTAGTCATGTGCTTTCGCCATATTTCGTATCGGTACTGTGTGATGTGTTGATAAGTGTTTGGTGGGTGGATCTATGCTAGTACACCCTCTAGACTAAGATAAGTGTACTCTTATGATTAAACACCTTGCAAGCATCCGCAAATACAAGATAGTAATTAAGGAAAAAGCCTAACCATAGCAATACGATCGGTGATCCATTGTTCCCTTGTGCAAAAGCATGCGAACTGGGGTTTAGGTTTCTGTCACTCCGGCAACCCACCATAAGCATTCTTTATACACAATGCATTCCCCTAGGTCCTTAATAAGGCGAAGTGTTGAGTGTTCGACTCACACAACACCACTAGGAAAATAACAACACAACTTAAATATCAACCAACAAATATTACTTCAACATCATATGACTACTAACAACTAGACTTCTCCCATGTCCTCAAGAACTAAAGTAACTACTCACAAGACATAAAAGAGATCATGATCAGTGGGGATAAATAGATGATAAACAATCTGAACACAATAATATTTCTCCAACAAAACTCAATAGAATTCACCACAAAGTAGTAATCAACACCGATAGAGTAGAGGGGATAGATAGTACGGATTACAACATGAGTTGCAATTGTGAGACAAGATTGGATGGAGATGGAGATGGTGCTGATGTTGGGGATGATGTTGATGATGATCTCGATGATGCCCGTGACGATGGTGATGACGATGGCGACGATCTCCCCTTCTGGGAGGTGATCTCCCCGGCGGAATCTGCCCGCCAGAGATGGCTTTTCTTCTCTGGAGGTTTCCGCCACGGAGCGGCGGCGGAACTCCGGAAACTCTTCTTTTTTTAGGGTTTTTGGTCGACGAGGGGTATATAGGCCAGAGGGGGGAGCCGGGAGAGCTCCAGGGGCCCAGGCGCCCTCCCGGCGCGGCCAGAGGTGGGGCCGCGCCAGGTGGCCGCCTGGACACTCTGTGGCCCCCCTCTGGTTGCTCTTTTGCGTGCCTCCGTTATCCTTCTAGAAAACAGCCTCCGTCGATTTTCAGGTAATTTGGAGGTGTTCTTCTTCAGCAACTTAGCGTCCACTTTTTACCGCTGAATCCTGCGTCTGCTGCTTCGGCATCGGAAAGTTGCAAACTGTGTAAAATAAGCCAAAACAACATAAGAATAGCATCATATCATGAAATATATCAATGAATAAGAAAGAATTACTATATAAAATAGTGATGCATTTTGGACATATCAACTCCCCCAAGCTTAGACCTCGCTTGTCCCCAAGCGAATACTGAGCTCGGCAAACCTGTCCACTAGTTTAGAGAGTGAAGTGTCGATAAATAAAATACAGACAAGAAGCATCAAGGTTCCTTCATCAAACTCAAGCATCCTCAACAGCAACCTCAACTCATGAGGTCCTTATGAGAAAGTAATAACAATTATAATCAAAAGTAGGGCTGAGGAAACTCATCAAATTATGGCAAACATAACCTTGGTCAAAGGACAACTACAAACAATTTGAGGCTTTTGAAAGGACATGTTAATAGTCATGAAGTGCAAATGCTAACACAAAGGAAGATGCTCGCTAGGCAAAAGCTTTCGCAAAAAAATTACTTATCAAAGGATAATTTCAACAAGGATATGGCATGGCAAAAATTAATGCAGCTTTATATGGATGAATCCTCATCAACATCAAATGTCTGTTCTCTTAAGGAAAAGAAGGAAGCAGGAAAACTGACTCAACATGAAAGTAGAATAAAGGCCTTGTTAAGGGCAAGCAGGGAAAACTCATGTGCTATCCTTAAATCAAAAAGAATAAAAAAAGAATTTGGGGTGGTGCATAGTTTGTCAACGAATGCTAATAGATAGCTCAATTACTTCTCAAGATGGACAAGTTTCGAGGAACGGCTCCCAAGTGGGGACGATCACATCCCCTTAATCTCCTTTGTTTATCACTGCCAAAGTTTCTAATTTCTCATAGACCAGCGTGAAGGAGGGTTTGTTTTTTTATATTATCTTTCGAGCTGGGCGCACCCATGCCAGTTCCTCCTCGTATTATGGGTTTGCAGATTAGTCATGCAATCCCGGGGTAAAACTTGTGCAACTTAAGAAGATCATGAATTACCTACTACTTCCTCATGAGCTAAACAAGAGGCACAAAACAGAAGATTTTGAACATTTAAGGATAACACATAAATTCTATACTTATAGGAGTGGTAGGGTAATACCAAGAATAGGAAGGTATGGTGGACTCATATGGAAGGTAAAGGTTTCAGGGTATGGATGCACAAGCAGAAATCTACTTGGCAAAGAGTTTTGGCTAGCAAAGGCTTTGAGAGAACAGACACTTGATGCTAATTTAGATGCATAACATATAAGGCATAAACATTAAGGTAAGCATAACACATCAAGTTTTCTTCCTTGTCAACATAACACTTCAAGCATAATAACATAAAGGTTTTGGCTATGTCGCTACTTGGGAAAACATGCATGTTGTCAAGACCAAAGCTATGTTTGCCAAAATTTAAATAAAGTTTTCAAAGCCATACCTGATATAAGGTCAATACTCCCCATAAGAATCGTCATATGATGCCGATCGCGTGAAGAGAATACCGAGTGCAGCGAAGGAACCAATAGACTTCTCATTAATATTCCATTATAGACGACTCCACACTCACGGATACAATCTCTCCACAGACGGAGTGATAGACCTCAATGCAAACACCTATTTCATATAATAAACTCCCTAGTCATGATACGACTCTACTTGACTCTAAAAGACTAAGATAAAGATAAAGATACCGGGCACTCCCCCAAGCTTGGAACAAGATGAGGGGATGCCATTACCCGAGGAGATTTACTCCTCATTCTTGTTGTTGTTGATCCTTCAAATCTTTGATGACACGACGAAGGGTTTGGTTTTCCTTCTCCAAGATCTCCACTTGCACCTTTAGTACACGGAAATCTTCACACAGTTGATTGGTGATGCGGTAAGCTTCGGAGATGGTAGAAATCGTATGTTGATCTTCAAGTGTAGGGGCCATTCCTGAAAGATTAAGAGAAATATCATAATAAGGTTGGACACTCCCCACCATGATGGGGTTGCTTGATCTTCCTCCTTGTGTTGATGGACCCCCTGGTTGCTGAGCGGTAATAATCTTGATTTCTTTTCTCACGGAACGCTCCATCTCCGCTTGCCTTGCAGCGATTTCTTCTTCCATGGCCCAATCTATGTATTTCCCTTGGTTGAGATCTTTCTGGACTTCACGAAGACGCCGTCCCATGAAGTCCTCTCCACTTGAGCCACAAGAAGACATCTCTAACAATAGCTTTTTACCCTGGCAGAAACAGATTGAAGAGAAAACACACGAAATCGCGAGATATGTTGCCGGAACGATCCGGGTGAATATATAGCAAAAATTTCTGCAACAAAAGGAAGGTAACGAGCCAAAGTGGGGTCGGAGACGGAGTCCTGGGTGCCCAGGTGGCCTCCCGGCGCGGCCAGGAGGTAGGCCGCGCCAGGGGGGCGCCTGGGCCCCCTGGAGCTCGTCTCCGGCTCCGCTTAGGCCTCGAATTTTCCTAATTTTGCAAAAACTCATAATATGGAACTTTTATGGCGGTTCGCGATGTTTCCTTACCGTAATACATACCTTTTCTTATTCTGCTTCTTTCAGTGTCTGAAACAGGGCTTCAACATGTTCTTCATGAGTTGTTGTGCGTATTATATGTACATCAACATTGACGGGGTCTCCCGCTATGTAATGCTTGAGTCTTTTCCCATTCACAACTTGAGGTTTGGTGCCTTCAAAATTGTTAATCTTAATTGCACCAGACCGGTAGACTTCTTCGATATGAAATGGCCCTTCCCACCTGGAAAGTAGTTTACCTGGAGAAAACCTGAAACGGGATCTAAACAATAAAACTTTATCACCAACATTAAATTCACGTTTCAGAATCCTCATGTCATGCCACTTCTTTACCTTTTCCTTGAACATTTTAGCGCTCTCGTAAGCTTCACTTCTCCACTCATCTAAAGAAGTCAAGTTCATGAGACGCTTTTCACTAGCTAACTTTGGGTCAGCATTAAGCTCTCTAACAGCCCAGAAAGCTTTGTGCTCTAACTCTAATGGAAAATGGCAAGCCTTGCCATAGACCATTTTATAGGGAGACATGCCCATGGGGTTTTTGTAAGCAGTTCTATACGCCCACAAAGCATCTCCTAACTTATTTGACCAGTCCTTCCTATTTCTGTTAACTGTCTTTTGCAAGATCAACTTGATCTCTCTATTGGTGAGCTCAACTTGCCCACTAGTTTGAGGATGGTACGGTGACGCAATTCTATGATTCACATCGTACTGGGCTAGAGCTTTTCTAAAAGCTCCATGCGTGAAGTGTGATCCTCCATCAGTCATGAGATACCTAGGTACACCAAACCTAGGGAAAATTACATCTTTGAGCATTTTCAAATATGTTTTGTGATCAGCACTTTCAGTGGGGATTGCTTCAACCCACTTGGTCACATAATCAACAACAACTAATATATGAGTGTACTTGTGTGAAGAAGGAAAAGGACCCATAAATCAAAACCCCAGCAATCAAAAAGCTCAATCACTAGTGAGTAATTCATAGGCATCTCATTCCTCCTACTAATATTACCAACTCTCTGACACTTATCACACGCTAAAACATAACTTCTAGCATATTTAAAGAGAGTAGGCCAATAAAAACCTGATTGGAGAACCTTATGTGCGGTCCTCTCATCAGCGTGATGTCCTCCGTAGGGACTATCGTGACATTCCTTGAGAATGTCCTTATGCTCGTGTTCCGGTACGCATCTTCTCACGATCCCGTCTGGACCTTCTTTGAAAAGATGTGGGTCATCCCAAAAGTAATGCCTCAAATCATGGAAGAACTTCTTCCTTTGTTGAAATGTTAAACCTGGAGGCAAATACTTTGCAACGATAAAATTAGCATAATCTGCAAACCAAGGATCGGAAAGAGATTGTACTTTAACAACGACAAGTTGTTCGTCTGGAAAACTGTCGTTGACTGGGATGGGATCATGCGGTATATCTTCCATCCTTGAAAGATTGTCCGCTACAGGGTTGTCTGCTCCTTTTCTATCAACAATCTGCAAATCAAATTCTTGAAGAAGGAGTACCCATCTGATGAGCCTTGCTTTAGCATCCTTCTTCTTCATAAGATACTTAATGGCAGCATGGTCAGTATGAATAATAACTTTAGAATCAACAATATACTGCCTAAACTTATCACAAGCAAACACTACTGCTAAGAATTCCTTCTCAGTAGTAGCATAATTCTTTTGAGCACTATCAAGGGTCTTACTAGCATAATAAATAACATCCAACTTCTTATCAACCCTTTGTCCTAAAACAGCTCCAACAGCAAAATCACTAGCATCACACATAATTTCAAAGGGCAAATTCCAGTCAGGAGGTTGTACTATAGGAGCGGTTATTAAAGCTTTCTTAAGAACTTCGAAAGCCTCCTTACAATCTTCATCAAATACAAAAGGAACATCCTTCTGGAGAAGATTAGTGAGGGGTCTCGAGGTCTTAGAAAAGTCTTTAATAAATCTTCTATAGAAACCAGCATGACCGAGAAAACTACGAATACCTTTAATGTCCCTTGGATAGGGCATCCTTTCGATAGCTTCAATCTTTGCCTTGTCCACTTCAATTCCCCTCTCGGAAATCTTGTGTCCAAGCACGATCCCTTCGTTAACCATGAAGTGGCACTTTTCCTAGTTTAGAACTAAGTTTGTATCCTCGCATCTCTGCAAAACTTTATTAAGATTGTGGAGACAGTGGTCAAAGGAAGTTCCATAGACGAAAAAAATCGTCCATGAAGACTTCCACAATCTCCTCACAGAAACCATGAAATATTCCAGACATACATCTCTGAAAAGTAGCAGGTGCATTGCATAAACCAAAAGGCATACGCCTATAAGCATAAGTACCATAAGGACAAGTGAAAGTGGTCTTCTCTTGATCGGCAGTGTTAACATGAATTTGAGAGAAGCCAGAGTACCCGTCCAGATAGCAGAAGTGGGTGTTTTTTGACAGTCTCTCCAGCATCTGATCGATAAAGGTCAGCGGGTAGTGGTACTTCCTGGTTGCTTTGTTCAACTTCCAGTAATCAATACACATTCTATATCCAATAATAATTCTCTGAGGTATTAGTTCATTCTTATCATTAGGGACTACAGTTGTCTCTCCTTTCTTAGGAACACAATGAACCGGACTTACCCACTTACTATCGGCTATAGGGTAGATAATACCTGCAGCTAGAAGCTTGAGGATTTTGGTCCTCACAACATCCATCATCTTTGGGTTCAACCGTCGTTGATGGTCAACAACAGGTTTAGCATCGGGCTCAAGGTTGATAGTATGTTGACAGATAGATGGACTAATCCCCTTAAGGTCATCAAGGGTATAGCCAATTGCACCACGGTGTTTATGAAGTGCTTCCAATAATTGCTCTTCTTCATATCCTGAAAGGTTAGAGTTGATAATAACATGATATACTTTATTTTCATCTAAATAAGCATACTTGAGCGTATCGGGGAGAGGTTTGAGATCAAACACCGGGTCTTCTTTTGGTTTGAATAGGATTCCTAAAGGTTCAACCGGAAGGTTGTGCTTCAGGATAGCAGGTTGTTTCAAGAAGATTTCGTAAATTTCATTTCTTTCCTGCATATGAGTATCATTCTCGTGGTCCTCCATGTATTGCTTCAAGGGATCATTAGGGGGAATAGCAATAGAAGCAATACTTTCAATAATTTATCATCACTAGGTAATTCAGTACCACGAGGTTGCTTGGAAATCTTAGAAAAGTTAAATTCATATGGCTCGCCATTGAATTCAACGGAAACTTTACCTTTCTTGCAATCTATAATAGCTCCACAAGTTCTGAGAAAAGGTCTACCAAAAATAATAGGAAAAAAACTATCTTGTACTGAACCAAGTACAAGAAAGTCGGTAGGATACTTTACCTTTCCGCATAGGCCTTCAACATCTCTCACAATCCCAATAGGAGAGATAGTAGCTTTGTTTGCAAGATGAATAGTAACATCAATCTCTTCGAGTTCACAAGGTGAAATCTCACCCATGATCTCTTGATAAAGCGAATAAGGAATCGCGCTAGCACTCGATCCCAGATCGCATAGCCCATAATAATTGTGATCTCCTATTTTAACAGATACAACTGGTGTACCTTAAATTGGGCTTCTATTCTTGGCTGTGACAATGTTAGTTGAAACAGCACAAAAATTTATAATAGAATCTGAAACATCATCAGTAACTAAATCTTTAACCATAGCAACTTGAGGATCGACTCTGATCTGGTCCTCAGGTTCTCCTATTCTTCTCTCACTTTTATTTATGATGCCTGTCACAAAAGAGTGCTCCCTTATTCTTGAAGGAAAAGGGGGCTGTTCATATATAACTGCAGGCAAAATAGGATCAGCAACGTGAATATCAATAGGCACTTCTTTGAAAGGCTTATGGTACTGATCCTTCTTCATCTTAGAAGAATCAACATGAGAGGCAAAGTTCTTACAAAAGTCAATCATTAGATGGGAATCCAGACCAATCTTAGAGAAAAAGGTATTGAAATAATCAGTTTTCACATAGCTCTCAATATAATCATGCTCATAATTTATAGCGGGTTCAATACCTTTATCTATTTCCCAATCTTCAGTATTCTTCTGGATCCTTTCGATGAGATCCCATCTTTCCTCAACGCTCTTTGTCTGAAATACCCCGCTAGAGGAGGCATCCAACCTTTCCTTGTCTTGATTAGAAAGCATGGCATAAAAATTTGTAAGTATAACATCTTTGGGGAGCTTATGAATAGGACATTTGAACATTAGGGACTTAAGCCTCCCCCAAGCTTGAGAGATGCTCTCTCCTTCGCGAGACCTAAAGTTATAGATGTAATTCCTGTCTCGATAAACTTCATGAAGAGGTTAAAACTTTGTATAAAAGAGAGACTTAAGCTCTTCCCAATTAAGAGAGTGTGGGTTATCGAGGAGCTTATACCAATCTGAAGCTTTGTCTGTGAGCGATACGGAGAATAATTTCTTCATAACAAACTCCAGTGACACACCTACAAGCTTGAATAATGAACATAGTTGTGATAAATATAGCAAGTGTTCACCTGGATGTTTGTCTCCTGCATAGCGATTAGTTAAGAAATAATCGATAATAGCAGATGGTATCTTATAAGGCACAATTTGAGTAGGGGTAGGAGTGACTACCTTGGTTGTGGGGCGGCTCCCCAGGAACAACGATCCAATAGTAGGGGTGTTCATAAGGACAAAACAGCAACAGAAAAACTAAAACAAAAATATAAAAAACTTCCTTACCAGCTTCACTTACTAGTAGCGCTACACTCCCCGGCAACGGCGCCAAAAAACGTAGCTTGATGACCCTCAATGTAGAGGGATCTATTGCAGTGTTTTCGATAAGTAATAGTGTCGAACCCAACGAGGAGCAGAAGGTAGTAGCAAGTGACTTTGGTAAGGAGATAACTGCAAGCACTGAAAGATAACTTTTTAGGGGTTTTCTTGGTATAAGCAACAGGAAAGTAAAAACGAGCAAAGTAAAAGATACTGGATAGTAAAGAGTGGCCCAATCCTTTCTTGGAAAAGGAGAGGTCTAGCAACTGAATTTATAAAAGCTAAAGTGTTCTTGAGGACACACGGGAGAGGTAGTCATGTGCTTTCGCCATATTCCGTATCGGTACTATGTGCTGTGTTGATAAGTGTTTTGTGGGTGGATCTATGCTAGTACACCCTCTAGACTAAGATAAGTGTACTCTTATGATTAAACAACTTGCAAGCATCCGCAAATACAAGATAGTAATTAAGGCAAAAGCCTAACCATAGCAATACGATCGGTGATCCATTGTTCCCTTGTGCAAAAGCATGCGAACTGGGGTTTAGGTTTCTGTCACTCCGGCAACCCACCGTAAGCATTCTTTATACACAATGCATTCCCCTAGGTCCTTAATAAGGCGAAGTGTTGAGTGTTCGACTCACACAACACCACTAGGAAAATAACAACACAACTTAAATATCAACCAACACATATTACTTCAACATCATATGACTACTAACAACTAGACTTCTCCCATGTCCTCAAGAACTAAAGTAACTACTCACAAGACATAAAAGAGATCATGATCAGTGGGGATAAATAGATGATAAACAATCTGAACACAATAATATTTCTCCAACAAAACTCAATAGCATTCACCACAAAGTAGTAATCAACACCGATAGAGTAGAGGGGATAGATAGTACGGATTACAACATGAGTTGCAATTGTGAGACAAGATTGGATGGATATGGAGATGGTGCTGATGTTGGGGATGATGTTTATGATGATCTCGATGATGCCCGTGACGATGGTGATGACGATGGCGACGACCTCCCCTTCCGGGAGGTGATCTCCCCGGCGGAATCTTCCCGCCAGAGATGGCTTTTCTTCTCTGTAGGTTTCCGCCGCGGAGCAGCGGCGGAACTCCGGAAACTCTTCTTTTTTAGGGTTTTTGGACGACGAGGGGTATATAGGCCAGAGGGGGGAGCCGGGAGAGCTCCAGGGGCCCAGGCGCCCTCCCGGCGCGGCCAGAGGTGGGGCCGCACCAGGTGGCCGCCTGGACACCCTGTGGCCCCCCTGTGGTTGCTCTTTTGCATGCCTCCGTTATCCTTCTGGAAAACAGCCTCCGTCGATTTTCAGGTAATTTGGAGGTGTTCTTCTTCAGCAACTCAGCGTCCACTTTTTACCGTTGAATCCTGCGTCTGCTGCTTCGGCATCGGAAAGTTGCAAACTGTGTAAAATAAGCCAGAACAACATAAGAATAGCATCATATGATGAAATATATCAATGAATAAGAAAGAATTACTATATAAAATAGTGATGCATTTTGAACGTATCACATAGAAATGTATCTCGGAAAGTCTATGTGTCGTGGATATAATCTATAATCCTGACAATAGAGAGGGGGTATGAACGGAGCATGATCTATCGAGATGCAAACGGGCGACGCAGGCGATTTTATCGAGTTCAGGACTCTCGCGGAGGAGATAAAATCCCTACGTCTCGTGCTCCCAGGGGAGCTTTTTCTTATCTTTGTATGAACAAGATGATGTACATGAGTTCTTCCCGTGGGAGAGAAAGAGTGAGGGGGGAGGAAGAAGAAGTGTGTGCGTGTCCTCATTTGTAGTGGTGGTGGGGGTGGCTTATATAGAGTGCGCCACCTCCACCTCACTCAAATTTCATAAATGAGGGAATTAAGAGGGATTAATGCCTATTAATACTATAGTAATGCTTCTAACTAAAACCTAGAAACTCCTCCATTAAGTCGAATTAAAATGGGTGTAGTGAGATGCTTGACTGTATATCTTTGGCGACTGTTGACCATCCTCTTGTCCGAGTTGCTCATTACTCGGTAGCTTCATGTCCGGGTAGCATGCCACCCTGAGTTATTTGTTATTCGGAAGCGTAATCATACTTTAATCATCGAGTAACACCTGACTCGGTTATATGTGAATCTTATTTATATTATCTCGTTAAGGGTACCCCATGATATGCGATACTTAAGGGTATGCCTTAGGTATGACCACGACAGTAGCCCCCAAGGCTCCGAGTAACTTCTTGAAGTTACTCGGAGTCTTTTGATTGGAGACTTTTTATATAAATCCTTCCTGTGGGAGAACTTCTTAGTGCACCCACTGGGTGTAGCCCCCAAGGCTCCAAGTAAATTCTTGAAGTTACTTGGAGTCTTTTGATTGGAGACTTTTTAATAATTGGGATAATTGATTTCATCAAAGGAGAGTGCTCTTCCTATTGATGACATATTCATAAGGTATATGAAGATTAAACTCAATGAGAGGCCCGAAAGGACTTTACTGAAGTTTACACTTTTCCCTTGTATGTGGGCCAGGCAAGTTAAAGGAAAAATCTGGCGACACTCAAACGTCTCTCGGAAGAGGTGGACTGAGGCCTCGGAAGGCGTGTCTTGGAGTAAAAGGCCTTAAACTCCATATGAACCAGATTTGTAAAGTTTGATATTCTAAAACATCATGAGCTTTAGATCATACCGCGTGAGATATCAATTCTTTACCCTCTGCACCTTATCATACTAGTAATCTGGCAATCTACGTCAGAGACGGATTACTAGCGAATTAACTACTCAGAACTTTTCTCGAACAGCTAATGAATAAAAGATTTTCCGTTTGTTGTGTATTCTGAAATATGGCTGCATTCATGCATGTCACTTAGTGTAGCGAACCGGTCCCGAAGGGAACCAAGTCTACTATGCTTCTGTGCTATCCCTGGATCAGTATGCTAGCACACACAGTACTCGATGAAATACCATAGTATCACATGTCATAAATTAACGTAAATACATGGTATTTATTACCTTACATCCCTTATGCTAGAATACACAGCAGAACAATCAATATATAAGTGGAGTCCCATCAACGCCAACGGCAAAGTTTAGTGTAGACTTCACGACCCTAAATCGTATCACTTACTCGTCGTATATAATCCTGCAACACCGAAGGTTACAACCCGACAACGGGTTAGTACATTTGAATGTACGGCAAATAATATCCCAGAAAGAAGTAAAATTTCCTATAATACATGCAATTTGGCCGGTGGAGCTTCTACATTTATTTTTGCAAATAGCTATTTTTTCCCTATAGAATAATAATAACTAAGTTCTACAATAGCATACGATTGAGATGGGAACCCCCACTCAATCTATCCCAAAGTGATTAAACCAATCATTTAATTAAAGATGATGAGATAAATCAATATTACCACAACTAGTACTGAAGGGTATATGACACCTTATCCTTTCTTCCAACACCGTTTCCCTTCATGTGATCCTCCATGTTCTGAATCCATTGTTCGCTCTCCAACTGACTCATTGCTCCGGAAAAGATGAGTTCATCTCCATATACCATCTATTGGTTCCAAGGGTTTTGGATTTAGGGGATAAGTTTGGAGGGGAGGGGAGAACAACACAAAAAGATAACACACAAATCACCGCATCTAACATGAGCATATAATAGGGGTTTAGTCCTCTAAAGTTCATGGGTAATATTGGGATCTTCAGAGTCTTCAAAAAATCTTTGAGTCTTCAAAATCTTCTATACTTGTAGTTGGTAACTTCCATTCTTCCAACACAAGGTGAAATCCTCTTTACACTGAATTGATCATGAGTCCAATAACTTGTCCTTCTCGATGTAGCGTAATATGATCCTTCCAAGTAGTCAAGTGGCACGGGTATAGTCTAACTTGTTTGGGGTGAGAGGGAGTGTTTGAAAAAAAACTCAGAAGAGACGAGAAGTAATGGATTTTTTTTTCAAAATAATTTTTTTTGCAATAATACTTCCTATAGCTTTTCAGTTTCTAGGGTCACGACCTACAGTCAACATGTGCTCCGATACCATCTTGTAGCGACCCGGTCCCGAAGGGAACCAAGTCTACTGTGCTTCTGTGCTATCCCTGGATCAGTATGCTAGCACACACAGTACTCGATGAAATACCATAGTATCACATGTCATAAATTAATGTAAATACATGGTATTTATTACCTTACAGCCCTTAGGCTAGAAGACACAACAGAACAATCAATATATAAGTGGAGTCCCATCAACGCCAACGGCAAAGTTGAGTGTAGACTTCATGACCCTAAATCGTATCACTTACTCGTCGTATATAATCCTGCAACACCGAAGGTTACAGCCCGACAACGGGTTAGTACATTTGAATGTACGGCAAATCATATCCCAGAAAGAAGTAAAATTTCCTATAATACATGCAATTTGGCTGGTGGAGCTTCTACTATTATTTTTGCAAAAAGCTATTTTTTGCCTATAGAATAATAATAACTAAGTTTTACAATAGCATACGATTGAGATGGGAACCCCCACTCAATATATCCCAAAGTGATTAAACCAATCAATTAATTAAAGATGATGAGACAAATCAATATTATCACAACTAGTCGCTCAAATAGTCCATAACCGGGAACACGGCTAATCGATTAGTTTTATACTCTGCAGAGGTTTGTGCACTTTTCCCCACAAGACTCGATCGCCTCCTTAGTAGTTCATCACACTGCATGGTGTATGACAACTGGAAGATCAAGACATGGTCTTTCAGAAGTGTTTCCCCTTAACCGCTGGATAAACCGGTACACCTATAAAAATCTACATCTGCTAGTCTATCCCGGAAAGAGGTCACACAACCTACTCAACTAAGCCAGAGCCCATAATAGCTTGTGGCTGCACACGTAAGCTTCTAGGTATGACAACACAATTAGTCCCTTTGAGCCTGGGTGGCTTTCCGCAGTCATCATTGGCCATCTCCAAGATACTTGCAACCATTCCACCCAGGTAGTTCATTAACTTTATCTTGATCCTAATTACTACATTATCACTCATACCTCATAATGATTCACTTCCCAATCCACGTCTACTTAGCATAGCAATATTATAGTATACGATGGTGACAATGATGTAAGGATCAGACCTACCTCAATGAACTACTGGGTGTAAATAGCATAGCATAACCTATCATGCAATATAAAGAAGAAGAACTAATGCATTGAAAATATAGGTAATAGAGAGTATGATCAAAGATATGACTTGCCTTGAATCTAGATTAAGTTATTCGCGCTCACAATTCCCACAATTCTACTCGTCACACTCCGAGCAATCTATCGTAACCAAGCACACAAGGTTGCACACAATCAATACACAAACAAAGACAAAACAAGGTTCATGAACTCCAAAAGAAAAACCAAATAAAAGTTTTTGCAAAACAGATTATGATTGAGTTCAAAAGTGGGTTGCAAAGTGTCTATTATATAGGGTTTAGCTAGGGTTACCGTTTTGCAAAAGAATCAATTAAAACCGAGTTGTAAAACAAAAGATACGATCAAAAGAAACTTGAATTTGAATCAGATCAGATTCGAATATTATCGAAAATCAAAAAGATTTTTTTAGGGTTTTTACTGGATAAAAGATTTCAAAATAAAATCGTGGGCTTTGGAATCACGCAAAACGGATCTAGGAGTAAAAAGATATTACTAAAACGGTTTTTCATAGGATTTAGGAAAATTTTTTGATCAAACGGAAAAATAACTTTCTCAAAACTTGGATCTACAGTACTCAATATGTAGAAGGTTTCAAAACAACGAATTTGCCACTGGTTTCGTTTAAAACGGAGCAACGAGTAAAAAGTTACGGCGTTTTTACTAACCGCGGCGTGTAGATTTGACACGACGAAGACGACGATTCCGGTGATCTTCGGCGTCAACGAGGATGTCTAGGATGTAGGGCTTGATTAGGAAATCACAACGGTGGTGGTGATGATCTCCAACATCGTCCGTACGGGCGTGGCGATGCGATGAACCGAGCGCGCTCCGATGAACTCCCGCGGTGCGAGTAGAATTTGGGGATCAATCTTGCGCAAGAATAGAAGAGGGAAAAGATGAATATTAGATGCACAACGAAGAAAGAAGTCGGCCTTCAGAATTTGGGATCAAGGGGAGGCTCACCGGTGATGAATTCGTCCAACAATGGAGCTCCGTTGGACCTAGATCTACCTCGAAATTAGCTCGATTTGGGACGGTTTGAAGTGAAATTTTCTGGGGAATCGACGAAGAGGGACGTGGTGTATTTATGGGACAAGATTACTTGGCAAAAGGGCAACCGGAGATGGAGTCCCGAACGGACACGGCGAGCGGCGCCGCATACAGAGTCCGGCTCGTTTCGTGCTTGGAGAACGAGTGTGCCCATGTGCGGGCGCTGGCTGAGCCACGCTGGCCTGGCGGCTGCTCGCCTCGCTCAGTCGGCATGGCGCTGGCTGGTTCGGCTGGGTTGGCCTCGGCCCGGCTGGCGCGCCCGTTTTTTTCTTTTTTTTTACGTTTTTATTTATTTTTTCAAGAAATTTACTATAGAGATATTTTTAAAATAATAAAATAACTCCAAAAAATAACGCAACATTTAAAAAAAATAAAAAAAATATAAAAAATATTTAATTATTTACTTATTTTTAACACAACTTTAGTGAGTTTTATAAAATAATTTACAACTCCAAAAATTTCCAAATAAATTTTTAAAATCTTAGAATAATTTAAATAGAACATTCAATAACTTTTTATTTATAATAAAAATATTCAAAAAACACATTTTCTAATACACCCAAATAAAACTCAAGCAAGGTTTTAAATCATTTTCAAATGAAATTGGAGAAGTCATGTGATCTTCGCTCATTTAATTATTTTTATTTTAAAAATAAAAGTATTCAAAATAAGATCCAATAAAATAAAATGAAATTTTTATTTGAAACATTTTCTCAACTTTATTTTATTTATTGAAGGAGTCATATTACATTCTCTCTATTTTTTACTTGTTGGATTTGTTTTAAATAATAAATGTAAAAGAACAAAAATGAATATTAGGGAAAGTCCTTTTATTCCCTCTCATTTTAATATTCATTAAAACTGCAAAAGTTTCAGATCCTAGTCTATCTCACACAGATCAATTACACACAAATCAAACAAGACAATCATAATTATCTAATTATTATAACATTCCAAAATTTAGAATTTTGGGATGTTACAAATCTACCACCCTTAAGAGGAATCTCGTCCTCGAGATTCGAAGAGGCTAGAAAGAAAAGGTTAGGTTTGGGGTCTTGCATATTCAAAATCCACTGATCCTCCCAAGGTCTAGGGTGCTACCACCCTTAAAAGGAAAATTCTAAGGTCTTCAAGAATCTTGCACTTTCTATGAATTCCTTCTTACATATACCTCTTCTCCTTTGAGGTATTAAATCTCTTTATCAATATAATCGGTCTTCCATATACTGTACCTTCATGAATGACAGGTCGAACGCCAATACTAAAAAATATCGGTACTCTCATGGTGGTCAACAAGAAAGTTTCCTGCAGAAAACAAGTCTTGGCTTATTCTAACCCTATTACTTATGATTCGTAAGGGTTGCAATGTACAGGGTCAACATCGTACCATTCTAAAGTTTTGGTTTAGCGTCGTCGTCTCTCTCTATTATAGGTAAGTCACTCTAGATTTACCATCCCACATAACAAAGAGAATAATAAGAGTAGCCAATATGTTGATCAATCCATCCTGCACCCAAATCATTACCTTGTATATGGTTTAGCGAATCTCGCATTCTAACACTCGGGCATCCTCACAAGAAGTAAAAACTTATCTTCTCCACGAACTGAGTTCGGGTAAATCCATGGTTTTTTCATGCCAAACAAAACAACTATCATTTCTTCACAACTCTCAGGTTTTACGTATACTCCTATAAGATTCTCGGTTGGAAAAGTCGTAGCTTACTCCATTGTCCTTCTTTCCGGAAGGGCGTGCTTGATTATTATCCGATCATGCGGCTTGGGGCTTATGGCCCACCTCATCTATTGCAAATCTTAACTCCTCCTTGGGTTGCAAATATTCTCCATCTCAAACATAAGTCTTGCTTCTCATTCTTAAAATACGACTATAATCCTTCCTTAATATCTTAATGCAAACTATCACATCTTCAAACGGACTCAACACTTACTTGTCAAACTCCATTATGGGGTCTGATGTAGTTAACACTTCAATCATTCTTCGGGTAATAATACAAAATACTACCACCCTTAAAATGAAAATCCAGGGTCTCTTCATTAGCTTCCGAAACACTTCTCCTTGCTTGTAGTGTTACTACCCATAAATATCCAATTCACACATGTGGTTGTTTCCTGACCAAAGGCACATACTAGCTCTATTGAATCTCAAATTGATCATTGCAATCTCATAGAATTTACACATCTGCATCCGACGTTTCTATTTTACAAAATATTTTCCTACTACGCTTATTGCATGCTTCATATCTAATATCTCATCATAAGACTTCTATCCATTACAATATTCTCTGGCAAAGTGATCTTTCTCATTGCAGCAAAAAAAATTACTCCTTTCCAATCTCGGGGTCTGATTGTGATTACTTAAACTCCTTGAGTACTTGGCTTCCTTTCGGGTCATTTGGTAGAGTAGTGCCCTGCTTCTCTACACCTAAAGAAAATGACTTGACTCCGATCCTTCTTTGCAGAAATTGGGTTCTTCTGAGGATACACACTGCTTTTATCATCTCTATCCTTGGATTTCTCGGATGCATTCATCTCCTCTATATTCTTGACGTCTTTAACATAAGCGGTGTTCTTCGGGGTGTAAGGCTTCTTCTGTGACTCTAGATTCATCCTCTTCTTCTTGGTCTGGGTTTTTCTTCTTGCGAGAAGGTCATAGTCTTTACAAGGGCAACCAGGTGCATAACGTCCATCCTTGTTACAATGCCAACACTTGACACTTCCAAACACCTTGTGTTTCTTTCTCGAACTTTCTATGTTACTCCAATCTTCTATTTCTTGTTGGTCATACTCCACTTCTATTGTCGAGAATTTACCCAGATACTCGTCCCCCTTCTTCGTGCAATTTTGTGAAATATGTCCTTCTTCTCCACATGAATAGCATGACTTGTTGCAAACTGGTGTTGATGTTTCTTCAAGAGGGTCTTTATCATCTTCCTTCATCATGAGTACTTCTATCTGTTTACTAAGAGCTTCATCCCTTCCTTACATTGTTGGATCACTTTCTGTGCAATGGGGTATAAGTTACACTGGGCGGGGTAATGGGTAGTTCCTTTACACAAGAAACAAGTAACCTGCCTAGTGGCACATTCTTCAGTTGGGTGACTTTCTTCGCAATAAGGGCATTCATCCTGACATTCCTCGTGGGTGTGTCCTATTTCTCCACAGATCTTGCATGCGCATGGTTTCTTCAGATCATTTTCACTAGGCTTCCTTGTTCGGGAGACAAGACGAGATCTTAGCAGAGTCAGTTTGAATTCCTCCCAAGTAATTTCTCCTTGCCATTCAGTGATAGATTGGTACATTCTCCACCAAGTAGCAACACCTTTTGCAAAGTACTGAAGGGTATATGACACCTTATCCTTTCTTCCAACACCATTTCCCTTCATGTGATCCTCCATGTTCTGAATCCATTGTTCGCTCTCCAACTGACTCATTGCTCCGGAAAAGATGAGTTCATCTCCATATACCATCTATTGGTTCCAAGGGTTTTGGATTTAGGGGATAAGTTTGGAGGGGAGGGGAGAACAACACAAAAAGATAACACACAAATCACCGCATCTAACATGAGCATATAATAGGGGTTTAGTCCTCTAAAGTTCATGGGTAATATTGGGATCTTCAGAGTCTTCAAAAAATCTTTGAGTCTTCAAAATCTTCGATACTTGTAGTTGGTAACTTCCATTCTTCCAACACAAGGTGAAATCCTCTTTACACTGAATTGATCATGAGTCCAATAACTTGTCCTTCTCGATGTAGCGTAATATGATCCTTCCAATTAGTCAAGTGGCACGGGTATAGTCTAACTTGTTTGGGGTGAGAGGGAGTGTTTGAAAAAAAACTCAGAAGAGACGAGAAGTAATGGATTTTTTTTTCAAAATAATTTTTTTTGCAATAATACTTCCTATAGCTTTTCAGTTTCTAGGGTCACGACCTACAGTCAACATGTGCTCCGATACCATCTTGTAGCGACCCGGTCCCGAAGGGAACCAAGTCTACTGTGCTTCTGTGCTATCCCTGGATCAGTATGCTAGCACACACAGTACTCGATGAAATACCATAGTATCACATGTCATAAATTAATGTAAATACATGGTATTTATTACCTTACAGCCCTTAGGCTAGAAGACACAACAGAACAATCAATATATAAGTGGAGTCCCATCAACGCCAACGGCAAAGTTGAGTGTAGACTTCATGACCCTAAATCGTATCACTTACTCGTCGTATATAATCCTGCAACACCGAAGGTTACAGCCCGACAACGGGTTAGTACATTTGAATGTACGGCAAATCATATCCCAGAAAGAAGTAAAATTTCCTATAATACATGCAATTTGGCTGGTGGAGCTTCTACTATTATTTTTGCAAAAATATATTTTTTGCCTATAGAATAATAATAACTAAGTTTTACAATAGCATACGATTGAGATGGGAACCCCCACTCAATATATCCCAAAGTGATTAAACCAATCAATTAATTAAAGATGATGAGACAAATCAATATTACCACAACTAGTCGCTCAAATAGTCCATAACCGGGAACACGGCTAATCGATTAGTTTTATACTCTGCAGAGGTTTGTGCACTTTTCCCCACAAGACTCGATCGCCTCCTTAGTAGTTCGTCACACTGCATGGTGTATGACAACTGGAAGATCAAGACATGGTCTTTCAGAAGTGTTTCCCCTTAACCGCTGGATAAACCGGTACACCTATAAAAATCTACATCTGCTAGTCTATCCCGGAAAGAGGTCACACAACCTACTCAACTAAGCCAGAGCCCATAATAGCTTGTGGCTGCACACGTAAGCTTCTAGGTATGACAACACAATTAGTCCCTTTGAGCCTGGGTGGCTTTCCGCAGTCATCATTGGCCATCTCCAAGATACTCGCAACCATCCCACCCAGGTAGTTCATTAGCTTTATCTTGATCCTAATTACTACATTATCAATCATACCTCATAATGATTCACTTCCCAATCCACGTCTACTTAGCATAGCAATATTATAGTATACGATGGTGACAATGATGTAAGGATCAGACCTACCTCAATGAACTACCGCGTGTAAATAGCATAGCATAACCTATCATGCAATCTAAAGAAGAAGAACTAATGCATTGAAAATATAGGTAATAGGGAGTATGATCAAAGATATGACTTGCCTTGAATCTTGATGAAGTTATTCGCGCTCACAATTCCGACAATTCTACTCGTCACACTCTGAGCAATCTATCGTAACCAAGCACACAAGGTTGCACACAATCAATACACAAACAAAGACAAAACAAGGTTCATGAACTCCAAAAGAAAAACCAGATAAAAGTTTTTGCAAAAAAGATCACGATTGAGTTCAAAAGTGGGTTGCAAAATGTCTATAATATAGGGTTTAGCTAGGGTTACCGTTTTGCAAAAGAATCAATTAAAACCGAGTTGCAAAACAAAAGATACGATGAAAAAAACTTGAATTTGAATCTGATCAGATTCAAATATTTTCGAAAAGCAAAAAGAAATTTTTAGGGTTTTACTGGGTAAAAGATTTCAAAATAAAATCGTGGGCTTTGGAATCACGCAAAACGGATCTAGGAGTAAAAAGATATTACTAAAACGGTTTTTCATAGGATTTAGGAAAAAAAATTGATCAAACGGAAAAATAATTTTCTCAAAACTTGGATCTACAGTACTCAATATGTAGAAAGTTTCAAAACAACGAATTTGCCACTGGTTTCGTTTAAAACGGAGCAACGAATAAAAAGTTACGGCGATTTTACTAACCGCGGCGTGTAGATTTGACGCGATGAAGACGACGATTCCGGTGATCTTCGGTGTCAACGAGGACGTCTAGGATGTAGGGCTTGATTAGGAAATCACAACGGTGGTGGTGATGATCTCCAACGTCGTCCGTACGGGCGTGGCGATGCGATGAACCGAGCGCTCTCCGATGAACTCCCGCGGTGCGTGTACAATTTGGGGATCAATCTTGCTCAAGAATAGAAGAGGGAAAAGATGTCTATTAGATGCACAACGAAGAAAGAAGTCGGCCTTCAGAATTTGGGACCAAGGGGAGGCTCACCGGTGATGAATTCGTCCAACAATGGAGCTCCGTTGGACCTAGATCTACCTCGAAATTAGCTCCATTTGGGACGGTTTGAAGCGAAATTTTCTGGGGAATCGACGGAGAGGGACGTGGTGTATTTATGGAACAAGATTACTTGGCAAAAGGGCAACCGGAGATGGAGTCCCGAGCGGACACGGCGAGCGGCGCCGCATACAGAGTCCGGCTCGTTTCGTGCTTGGAGAACGAGTGTGCCCATGTGCGGGCGCTGGCCGAGCCACGCTTCTCGCCTCGCTCGGTCGGCCTGGCGCTGGCTGGTTCGGCTGGGTCGGCCTCGGCCCGGCTGGCGTGCCCGTTTTTTTCTTTTTTTTACGATTTATTTTTATTTATTTTTTTGAGAAATTTACTATAGAGATATTTTTTAAATAATAAAATAACTTCAAAAAAATAACGCAACATTTAAAAAAAATAAAAAATATATTTATTTATTTACTTATTTTTAACACAACTTTAGAGAGTTTTGTAAAATAATTTACAACTCCAAAAATTTCCAAATAAATTTTTAAAATCTTAGAATAATTTAAATAGATCATTCAATAACTATTTATTCATAATAAAAATATTTAAAAAAACATTTTCTAATTGACCCAAATAAAACTCAAGCAAGGTTTTAAATCTTTTTCAAATGAAATTGGAGAAGTCATGTTATCTTCCCTCATTTAATTATTTTTATTTTAAATATAAAGGTGTTCAAAATAAGATCCAACAAAATAAAATAAAAAGTTTTATTTGAAACATTTTCCCAACTTTATTTTATTTATTGAAGGAGTCATATTACCTTCTCTCTATTTTTTACTTGTTGGATTTGTTTTAAATAATAAATGTAAAAGAACAAAAATGAATATTAGGGAAAGTCCTTTTTATTCCCTCTCATTTTAATATTCATTAAAACTGCAAAAGTTTCAGATCCTAGTCTATCTCACACAGATCAATTACACACAAATCAAACAAGAAAATCATAATTATCTAATTATTATAACATTCCAAAATTTAGAATTTTGGGATGTTACAAATCTACCACCCTTAAGAGGAATCTCTTCCTCGAGATTCGAAGAGGCTAGAAAGAAAAGGTTAGGTTTGGGGTCTTGCATATTCAAAATCCACTGATCCTCCCAAGGTCTAGGGTGCTACCACCCTTAAAAGGAAAATTCTTAGGTCTTCAAGAATCTTGCACTTTCTATGAATTCCTTCTTACATATACCTCTTCTCCTTTGAGGTATTAAATCTCTTTATCAATATAATCGGTCTTCCATATACTGTACCTTCATGAATGACAGGTCGAATGCCAATACTAACAAATATCGGTACTCTCATGGTGGTCAACAAGAGGGTTTCCTGCAGAAAACAAGTCTTGGCTTATTCTAACCGTATTACTTATGATTCGTAAGGGTTGCAATGTACAGGGTCACCATCGTACCATTCTAAAGTTTTGGTTTAGCGTCGTCGTCTCTCTCTATTATAGGTAAGTCTCTAGATTTACCATCCCACATAACAAAGAGAATAATAAGAGTAGCCAATATGGTGATCAATCCATCCTGCACCCAAATCATTACCTTGTATATGGTTTAGCGAATCTCGCATTCTAACACTCGGGCATCCTCACAAGCACTACAAACTTATCTTCTCCACGAACTGAGTTCGGGTAAATCCATGGTTTTTGCATGCCGAACAAAACAACTATCATTTCTTCACAACTTTCAGGTTTTACGTATACTCTTATAAGATTCTCAGTTGGAAAAGACGTAGCTTACTCCATGGTCCTTCTTTCCGGAAGGGCGTGCTTGATTATTATCCGATCATGCGGCTTGGGGCTTATGGCCCACCTCATCTATTGCAAATCTTAACTCCTCCTTGGGTTGCAAATATTCTCCATCTCAAACATAAGTCTTGCTTCTCATTCTTAAAATCCGACTATAATCCTTCCTTAATATCTTAATGCAAACTATCACATCTTCAAACGGACTCAACACTTACTTGTCAAACTCCATTATGGGGTCTGATGTAGTTAACACTTCGATCATTCTTCGGGTAATAATACAAAATACTACCACCCTTAAAATGAAAATCCAGGGTCTCTTCATTAGCTTCCGAAACACTTCTCCTTGCTTGTAGTGTTACTACCCATAAATATCCAATTCACACATGTGGTTGTTTCCTGACCAAAGGCACGTACTAGCTCTATTGAATCTCAAATTGATCATTGCAATCTCATAGAATTTACACATCTGCATCCGACGTTTCTATTTTACAAAATATTTTCCTACTACGCTTATTGCATGCTTCATATCTAATATCTCATCATAAGACTTCTATCCATTACGATATTCGCTAGGAAAGTGATCTTTCTCATTGCAGCAAAAACACATTACTCCTTTCCAATCTCGGGGTCTGATTGTGATTACTTAAACTCCTTGAGTACTTGGCTTCCTTTCGGGTCATTTGGTAGAGTAGTGCCCTGCTTCTCTACACCTAAAAAAAATGACTTGACTCCGATCCTTCTTTGCAGAAATTGGGTTCTTCTGAGGATACACACTGCTTTTATCATCTCTATCCTTGGATTTCTCGGATGCATTCATCTCCTCTATATTCTTGACGTCTTTAACATAAGCGGTGTTCTTCGGGGTGTAAGGCTTCTTCTGTGACTCTTGATTCATCCTTTTCTTCTTGGTCTGGATTTTTCTTCTTGCGAGAAGGTCATAGTCTTTACAAGGGCAACCAGGTGCATAACGTCCATCCTTGTTACAATGCCAACACTTGACACTTCCAAACACCTTGTGTTTCTTTCTCGAACTTTCTATGTTACTCCAATCTTCTATTTCTTGTTGGTCATACTCCACTTCTATTGTCGGGAATTTACCCAGATACTCGTCCCCCTTCTTCGTGCAATTTTGTGAAATATGTCCTTCTTCTCCACATGAATAGCATGACTTGTTGCAAACTGGTGTTGATGTTTCTTCAAGAGGGTCTTTATCATCTTCCTTCATCATGAGTACTTCTATCTGTTTACTAAAATCTTCCTTCATCCCTTCCTGACGTTGTTGGATCACTTTCTGTACAATGGGGTATAAGTTACACTGGGCGGGGTAATGGGTAGTTCCTTTACACAAGAAACAGGTAACCTGCCTAGTGGGACATTCTTCAGTTGGGTGACTTTCTTCGCAATAAGGGCATTCATCCTGACATTCCTCGTGGGTGTGTCCTATTTCTCCACAGATCTTGCATGTGCATGGTTTCTTCAGATCGTTTACACTAGGCTTCCTTGTTCGGGAGACAAGACGAGATCTTAGCAGAGTCAGTTTGAATTCGTCCCAAGTAATTTCTCCTTGCCATTCAGTGATAGATTGGTACATTCTCCACCAAGTAGCAACACCTTTTGCAAAGTACTGAAGGGTATATTACACCTTATCCTTTCTTCCAACACCGTTTTCCTTCATGTGATCCTCCATGTTCTGAATCCATTGTTCGCTCTCCAACTGAGTCATTGCTCCAGAAAAGATGAGTTCATCTCCATATACCATCTATTGGTTCCAAGGGTTTTGGATTTAGGGGATAAGTTTGGAGGGGAGGGGAGAACAACACAAAAAGATAACACACAAATCACCGCATCTAACGTGAGCATATAATAGGGATTTAGTCCTCTAAAGGTCATGGGTAATATTGGGATCTTCAGAGTCTTCAAAAAATCTTTGAGTCTTCAAAATCTTCGATACTTGTAGTTGGTAACTTCCATTCTTCCAACACAAGGTGAAATCCTCTTTACACTGAATTGATCATGAGTCCAATAACTTGTCCTTCTCGATGTAGCGTAATATGATCCTTCCAAGTAGTCAAGTGGCACGGGTATAGTCTAACTTGTTTGGGGGTGAGAGGGAGTGTTTGAAAAAAAACTCAGAAGAGACGAGAAGTAATGGATTTTTTTTCAAAATATTTTTTTTTGCAATAATACTTCCTATAGCTTTTCAGTTTCTAGGGTCACGACCTACAGTCAACATGTGCTCCGATACCATCTTGTAGCGACCCGGTCCCGAAGGGAACCAAGTCTACTGTGCTTCTGTGCTATCCCTGGATCAGTATGCTAGCACACACAGTACTCGATGAAATACCATAGTATCACATGTCATAAATTAATGTAAATACATGGTATTTATTACCTTACAGCCCTTAGGCTAGAAGACACAGCAGAACAATCAATATATAAGTGGAGTCCCATCAACGCCAACGGCAAAGTTGAGTGTAGACTTCACGACCCTAAATCGTATCACTTACTCGTCGTATATAATCCTCCAACACCGAAGGTTACAGCCCGACAACGGGTCAGTACATTTGAATGTACGGCAAATCATATCCCAGAAAGAAGTAAAATTTCCTATAATACATGCAATTTGGCTGATGGAGCTTCTACATTTTTTTTTGCAAAAAGCTATTTTTTGCCTATAGAATAATAATAACTAAGTTCTACAATAGCATACGATTGAGATGGGAACCCCCACTCAATCTATCCCAAAGTGATTAAACCAATCAATTAATGAAAAATGATGAGACAAATCAATATTACCACAACTAGTCACTCAAATTGTCCATAACCGTGGACACGGCTAATAGATCAGTTTTATACTCTGCAGAGGTTTGTGCACTTTTCCCCACAAGACTCGATCGCCTCCTTTGTAGTTCGTCACACTGCATGGTGTATGACAACTGGAAGATCGAGACATGGTCTTTCATAAGTGTTTCCCCTTAACCGCTGGATAAACCGGTACACCTATTAAAATCTACATCTGCTAGTCTATCCCGGAAAGAGGTCACACAACCTACTCAACTAAGCCAGAGCCCATAATAGCTTATGGCTGCACACATAAGCTTCTAGGTATGACAACACAATTTGTCCCTTTGAGCCTGAGTGGATTTCCGCAGTCATCATTGGCCATCTCCAAGTACTCGCAACCATCCCACCCAGGTAGTTCATTAACTTTATCTTGATCCTAATTACTAAATTATCACTCATACCTCATAATGATTCACTTCCCAATCCACGTCTACTTAGCATAGCAATATCATAGTATACGATGGTGACAATAATGTAAGGATCAAACCTACCTCAGTGAACTACTGGGTGTAAATAGCATAGCATAACCTATCATGCAATCTAAAGAAGAAGAACTAATGCATTGAAAATATAGGTAATAGGGAGTATGATCAAAGATATGACTTGCCTTGAATCTTGATGAAGTTATTCGCGCTCACAATTCCGACAATTCTACTCGTCACACTCCGAGCAATCTATCGTAACCAAGCACACAAGGTTGCACACAATCAATACAAAAACAAAGACAAAGCAAGGTTCATGAACTCCAAAAGAAAAACCAAATAAAAGTTTTTGCAAAACAGATCATGATTGAGTTCAAAAGTGGGTTGCAAAGTGTCTATAATATAGGGTTTAGCTAGGGTTACCGTTTTGCAAAAGAATCAATTAAAACCGAGTTGTAAAACAAAAGATACGACGAAAAGAAACTTGAATTTGAATCTGATCAGATTCGATATTTTCGAAAATCAAAAAGAGTTTTTTAGGGTTTTACTGGATAAAAGATTTCAAAATAAAATCGTGGGCTTTGGATGTGACATCCTGGCTTAATAGGAATGATAGACTACTCATATCAACAAGGTGCACCTTCTTTTCCGGGAGCCCAGATCCAAATAACTCCAAAGTTAAGTGTGCTTGGCTTGGAGCGATTTGAGGATGGGTGACCGACCGGGAAGTTGTTCCCGGGTGCGCAAGAGTGAGGACAAAGTGCGCAGGAAAGACTAGTGTTGGTCTGTGGGGACAGTCTAGATCCCGCCAGGCGTACGCCGGGAACCGGCGGGTGTGGCCGGGGCGTTACAAATGGTATAAGAGCCGACCCTTGCGGTTATACGGGCGTGTGTGGGTCAGTGCGCGAACATGTGGGACATGTGTCGGCACTGGACGCACAGACGTGTGCCAAGAGGGAGTTCCTGTGGGCCGATGAGGACATCCTGGCTTAATAGGAATGATAGACTACTCATATCAACAAGGTGCACCTTCTTTTCCGGGAGCCCAGATCCAAATAACTCCAAAGTTAAGCGTGCTTGGCTTGGAGCGATTTGAGGATGGGTGACCGACCGGGAAGTTGTTCCCGGGTGCGCACGAGTGAGGACAAAGTGCGCAGGAAAGACTAGTGTTGGTCTGTGGGGACAGTCTAGATCTCGGCAGGCGTACGCCGGGAACCGGTGGGTGTGGCCGGGGCGTTACAAATGGTATAAGAGCCGACCCTTGCGGTTATACGGGCGTGTGTGGGTCAGTGCGCGAACATGTGGGACATGTGTCGGCACTGGACGCACAGACGTGTGCCAAGAGGGAACGTTCCTGTGGGCCGATGAGGACATCGGTTCCTTTGAGTGGGGGTGTATGTGACATCCTGGCTTAATAGGAATGATAGACTACTCATATCAACAAGGTGCACCTTCTTTTCCGGGAGCCCAGATCCAAATAACTCCAAAGTTAAGCGTGCTGGGCTTGGAGCGATTTGAGGATGGGTGACCGACCGGGAAGTTGTTCCCGGGTGCGCACGAGTGAGGACAAAGTGCGCAGGAAAGACTAGTGTTGGTCTGTGGGGACAGTCTAGATCCCGGCAGGCGTACGCCGGGAACCGGTGGGTGTGGCCGGGGCGTTACATTGGAATCACGCAAAACAGATCTAGGAGTAAAAAGGATATTACTAAAACGGTTTTTCATAGGATTTAGGAAAAAAAATCGTTCTAACGAAAAAATAATTTTCTGAAATCTTGGATCTACAGTACTCAATATGCAGAAGGTTTCAAAACAACGAATTTTCCACTGGTTTCGTTTAAAACGGAGCAACGGATAAATAGTTACAGCGTTTTTACTAACCGCGGCGTGTAGATTTGACGCGACGAAGACGACGATTCCGGTGATCTTCGGCGTCAACGAGGACGTCTAGGATGTAGGGCTTGATTAGGAAATCACAACGGTGGTGGTGATGATCTCCAACGTCGTCCGTACGGGCGTGGCGATGCGATGAACCGAGCGCGCTCCGATGAACTCCCGCGGTGCGTGTACAATTTGGGGATCAATCTTGCGCAAGAATAGAAGAGGGAAAAGATGTCTATTAGATGAACAACGAAGAAAGAAGTCGGCCTTCAGAATTTGGGATCAAGGGGAGGCTCACCGGTGATGAATTCGTCCAACAATGGAGCTCCGTTGGACCTAGATCTACCTCGAAATTAGCTCGATTTGGGACGGTTTGAAGCGAAATTTTCTGGGGAATCGACGGAGAGGGACGTGGTGTATTTATGGGACAAGATTGCTTGGCAAAAGGGCAACCGGAGATGGAGTCCAGAGCGGACACGGCGAGCGGCGCCGCATACAGAGTCCGACTCGTTTCGTGCTTAGAGAACGAGTGTGCCCATGTGCGGGCGCTGGATGAGCCACGCTGGCTTGGCGGCTTCTCACCTCGCTCGGTCGGCCTGGCGCTGGCTGGCCGCTGGCCGCTTGCTGATACGGCTGAGTCGGCCTCGGCCCGGCTGGCGCGCCCATTTTTTTTTCATTTTTTTACGATTTATTTTTATTTATTTTTTTGAGAAATTTACTATAGAGATATTTTTAAAATAATAAAATAACTCCAAAAAAATAACGCAAAATTTTTAGAAAATAAAAATAATATAAAATATATTTATTTATTTACTTATTTTTAACACAACTTTAGAAAGTTTTGTAAAATAATTTACAACTCCAAAAATTTCCAAATAAAATTTTAAAATCTTAGAATAATTTAAATAGAACATTCAATAAATTTTTATTCATAATAAAAATATTCAAAAAAAACATTTTCTAATAAACCCAAATAAAACTGAAGCAAGGTTTTAAATCATTTTCAAATGAAATTGCAGAAGTCATGTTATCTTCCCTCATTTAATTATTTTTCTTTTAAATATAAAATTATTCAAAATAAGATCCAATAAAATAAAATGAAAACTTTTATTTGAAACATTTTGCCAACTTTATTTTATTTATTGAAGGAGTCATATTACCTTCTCTCTATTTTTTACTTGTTGGATTTGTTTTAAATAATAAATGTAAAAGAACAAAAATGAATATTAGGGAAAGTCTTTTTATTCCCTCTCATTTTAATATTCATTAAAACTGCAAAAGTTTCAGATCCTAGTCTATCTCAGACAGATCAATTACACACAAATCAAACAAGACAATCATAATTATCTAATTATTATAATATTCCAAAATTTAGAATTTTGGGATGTTACACTTAGTCCCGAGTATTATCGCGTTCGAAACTGTTTCATGCTTGAGAAATGGCCTCTTTCAAAAATACTCCGAGTGATGACTTACTCGGTTTTGTTGAGTATCCGATTGGTAACTTACTCGGTTTTTATTGACCACCCACTGGGTGTGTCTGAGTGATGCCTTACTCGACATGTTGTTCTTTCGATTGAAGATCTACTCGGGAAATTTTTCTTCCATTGGGAGCACGATCAGTGCACCCAGTGGGTGTAGCTCCCAAGGCTCCGTCTAACTATCGTTAGTTAGTTGGAGTCTTTTACTGAAGCTATACAAAATTGTTTCATCGTGCGTGGACACGGAACATTTTCTTGAGTGTTGTTTCTTGAAGGAATTTTGAATCTTGTTCTGCGCGGGCACGGAATGAAACCAAGGATATTTCCTTCATTGACCTGAAAGAAAATGCAAATAGGTAGAGAATGAAAGTATTATAGTATTCAAACCCAGAAAGCTGAGTAAAAACGAGGAACTTTAAACTTTGCAGAAATAAAGTGTATAATTCCAACTTTGCAGATAGTAAAGTATAAAACTTAAACTTTACATATAGCAATATATTTCACTTGGTTTATTTGTTCTTTCGTGTTTAGCCACTTAGCGATTCGGCAGACCATTAGGTTTTGCTCTTGCCAACCAGACAATCAGGTTGCGACCGGGTTGGAGACGAAGAGTAGGCGTTTATGGTACCGAGCATGTGTAGGCGTTTCACGAAGAATAAGAGAAAACCAAGTAAAGAACCTGCCGACTGGCGGCGCATCCACTTAGGGGAGCAAAGAACCAATAAGTTAAATGTGATTCTAACTAAGTTGTAGTCCCCCGGGTGCGGCGTATCCCCCAATTGCGTTACAACTTGTAATGGCGGACATGTCGAAATACGGGGAATGTGATTTGTGTTTCATCGAGGTAGACTCGGGTAAAAGCGAAAAGTGGTTCCCGGGACAAATAGAAGTCCTCAAAAAAGTTTGTTGATTATGCTTGAGGTCGACTCGTTGCAAGAGTCGATGAAAGCTGAGTCATTGTAGAAGAGTCGATGGAGACCGAGCCATTGCAGTACAGGAAAATGCCAAATTTATCCGAATGAGCTTATAGGAAAAACCGATGAACATATCTCCCGCCGAACGGCCATGCGCTCGGACAAGTTGATAAAGGTGCGCATATAAATTAGATGTTAAATGGCTATTAATGTGTGCATGCAAAAATTAACGGGTATGGAAATTGAATGGCATGCAGTCAATTAGAATGGTAACCAACACGGGAAATAATTAATTGCCGTTTAATGAGTTCATAAAGGCGACCCGAGTTGTTGGTGGAGACCGAGTCGCTGGAGGACAGAGACGGAGAGTAACCGGCGTCTGAGTCACAACCAAGTCGGGGAAGTGTCCTGAGCTTGTCCATGCATGTAGCCGTCCGAGTTGCTGCGAGGAAAAGTTTCGAGTCGTGTTCTCCTCCCGTCGGAGTGGGCGTTTTAGCAGACCTGCAAGTTACTCAGTGCACAAAACTTAGGTACGAAGGCAACGCATTAATGGTGGTAGTAATGCGGTAGTAGTAACAGCAAATGGTATTTCATTAACATGCAATTAAGGTTTTAATGGGCTGCATGCTACATTTTTGCATGTAATTAATTATCCTCTAGTTCTGCACTGACCGCTGTGATTTAACCACAATTAAATTACGCGAGAGTTTAACTTTCTCAGTGCACTATCAACAGAGAGGCTTGAGGGAAAATAATGAGAAGAGACGTTTCACCGGCTAAGACGGGCCCCGTGTCCTCGCAGCCTATGCAGGGGAAAGAGTCGTCCGAGTTGGAGAGGAGCGGAGGCGGACGCGGCCAACGCGCGGTTGCGGAGGTGAGACGCAGCCAACGCGTAGAGCTGCAAGTGGTAGATCGTCGCTTGCCGGACACACAACATCTTTGTGTATGTGTTTGGTTGTTCAACTTCGGGCTTGAAAAAGATCATCCGAGAATTTCCTATTCTTGGAAAAAACGACGTGCATCAAGAGCAACAGAAAATAGGTGTAAGAGTGAATACAAACCGTTCGCATCATGGCTCGATAAACGCCAAGCCCCACGGTGGGCGCTCTCGCGGAGGAGATAAAATCCCTATGTCTCGTGCTCCCAGGGGAGCTTTTTCTTATCTTTGTATAAACAAGATGATGTACATGAGTTCTTCCCGTGGGAGAGAAAGAGTGAGGGGGGAGGAAGAAGAAGTGTGTGCGTGTCCTCCTTTGTAGTGGTGGTGGGGGTGGCTTATATAGAGTGCGCCACCTCCACCTCACTCAAATTACATAAATGAGGGAATTAAGAGGGATTAATGCCTATTAATACTATAGTAATTCTTCTAACTAAAACCTAGAAACTCCTCCATTAAGTCGTATTAAAATGGGTGTAGTGGGATGCTTGACTGTATATCTTTGGCGACTGTTGACCATCCTCTTGTCCGAGTTGCTCATTACTCGGTAGCTTCATGTCCGAGTAGCATGCCACCCTGAGTTATTTGTTATTCGGAAGCGTAATCATACTTTAATCATCGAGTAACACCTGACTCGGTTATATGTCAATCTTATTTATATTATCTCGTTAAGGGTACCCCATGATATGCGATACTTAAGGGTATGCCTTAGGTATGACCACGACACTATGGAAATGCCTTGTAGGTAGGTATGGTGGCTGTTTTGAGAAAAGATATAAGGAGGCTTATGATGGCAGAGCGTATCGTGCCAAGGGTTTGGATGCATCGACGAAGTATGCGCCAACTCTCGAGGTGAGAAAGGGAAATGCACGGTATCGAAGAGGCTAGAAAAAGTATAGGTTGGTGGAAGTGTCAACTTTCGAATACTCACATTAGTCTGAAGAACTCATGCACTTATTATCGGTAACTCTCAATCTAATCAGGAGGTTCTCAAAGAGACAAGTACCCCGAGGAGGAGTGTATGGGGGTTTGGTTATCCTTGCGCATCCTCGACTCATGGTACGTGAGTGTACTCTAATATTCGAACCCTCCAGAGGTTAGTGATCCATCTAGTAGCTAGAGTTCTCAACAGGGGTCTTTGGTTTTCGAAAAACACACGGATTTCCCAAAATATGACATCTATCACTAATAGGCTCGAGCTCTTGACACCAAAAGTTCAAACATTACTCTAGTCAATACCTCAAAACTATTGGAAGTTACTACTACAAAGAGAAAAGCAACTTCAACTACCTACTTCTAGTCAAGACACAAAACTCAGTGCAACAGGCAAACTCTCTAACAAGATAAAACATGCAACATATAGAAAATTCAACCTAAAATAAAAGAAAATCTCTAGAAAAACTAAAGCACTACAACTAAAAAGAGCAGCAGCTAAGAAAAGAAAAAGAACAACTCACAGCTAAAAGAATAAGCAAGCAAATCCTACGAGGAGTTCTAATTCAAGCGGAGCGTGTAACTCTCCCACACAAAAGAGTAAGTAAGCTGGGATCTAACTCTCTACTACAGCAAACAAAGAAAAAGAAAACTAAAAACAAAACCTAAGAGCGACACGTTCCAAGAATAGCACATAACGCATGAAGTGATAAAAATATAGTGCAACGAGAGACGAACTGATAATTGTTGATGAAGAAGGGGATGCACGATGGCATCCCCAAGCTTAGACGCTTGAGTCTCCTTGAATATTTATTGGGGGTGCACATGGGCATCCCCAAGCTTGAGCATTTGACACTCCAGGATCTTCTTGCATCATCTTCCATCGCACACTTGAAAACTCCCTTCATACATAACTCATTGTAGACTGATTAGAGAGGTTAGTACCCTAATAAAATAATTTTCTCTTACTGGAAATAAAGATAAACTTGAAGAGCTACTGTTTCCCAAGATTGCCAAAAGGTTTTTGCAAAGAAAAAGCAAGCTTAAGGTTTGCAAAAGTAGAGAGAGACAAAACATGGTAGAATCTGTGAAAAACAGAACAAAAGATAGAAACTAATTTTTTAGGGGTACTTCTGCAATTGAAATCAAAAAACTCAAAACATACACAAGTTTCGTAATTGTATAGAGCACGGTGTGTAAAAATTTCAGCTCAAAAAGATGAACTGGGATTTTTCCATGATTTTTCTAGTCACGAGGAAAGAATCTGTATTCTGGACAGCATGTCACAACATTCACTTCCCTTGCCGTATGAGGCTATAAAAGGCACAAAGCTTAAAAATTAAAGATACAATGATGTTGATACAGTAGTAACAATCATCAAGACCACTAAGAACAGAACAAAAGCAAAAAGAAAAACCTAGATTCGTTGCGGGCTGCCTCCCGAAAGCGCTTCTTTAGAGCCATTAGCTAGGCTTAAAGCAGAAGATGAAGTTTTTTCAAGAGAATAAGCCCGTGTGACGGACTCAAAAGGTAACTTAATATTTTTCCTAGGGAAATTTTCCATCCCTTTCTTGAGAGGGAATTGGAATTTGATATTCCCCTTTTTCATGTCAATAACAGCACCAACTGTGCGAAGAAAAGGACGTCCCAAAATAATTGGACAAGAAGGTTCACATTCAATGTCCATAATAGTGAAATCAACGGGAACATAATTGTCATTGACAATGATAAGAACATCTTCAATCTTACCCAAAGGTTTATTTACGGAAGAATCAACAAGACGAACACCATCAGAACAAGAATCAAAAGGTTTCAATTCAAGCATATCATACATTCTTTTGGGCATAACAGAGGTACTTGCTCCAACATCACAAAGAGCATAACAAGAAAAGTTATTCAATTTGATTTTTATCATAGGATCCCAACCATCTTCTAGCTTCCTAGGTATGGAGGCTTCTAGTCTAAGCTTCTCCTCCCTAAGTTTGATTAGAGCATTGGTGATATGCTCTGTGAAGGCAAGATTAAGTGTGCTAGTGTGGGGGTCTCTAGACATATTGTGTAGGAAACCAATAACTTCAGGTAAAGTGCAGTTTTCAAAGTCTAGATCACTACTATCTATCAAGGAGGTAGTGATATCATTTAAGCCCACTTGTTTGAAAGCCTCTATTGTAAGGCCCGATATGCGGTACTGTTCCAGATCTAGGTGTTTCCACCCAGATCCGGGGACGAAGCACATATCGGTCCCACCGCGACATATGACAAAGCCATATGCCCCGGATTTCCAACATGATATCACAACATTACAGATACAAGGATACAACATCTCATACAATCGGCATACAACTGCCTCAAATACAATACAACAGCGGAAGATATATGTCTGAGTACAGACTACAAGCAAATGCCTAGTGGCAAAGAGAAAAAAACATCGATCCCCATAACCACACGGGTCCAGGCCCTCCGCCGGGATCCGCCTAACTAGTCGTCGTCGAGTCTCCACGTGAAACGTCGATCACCATACCTGTTGTCGATCAGAACCCTGAAAAGAGTTTGGGGGTAGTATCATGAGTACAGAGGTACTCAGCATCCAACTGTAGTGGTCAACTGACCCAGCAAGGACTTCATTACTCGTCATTCTAGGACAACTAGTAGTTTACGGTAAGGAAGGGGTAAGTGGTGAGGTTGCTGCTGCACTAGCATTTATGAAGTGGCTAACGATCTAGAGAGTAAGGTAAGAAGCCAAGCATTCGATGAGGAATCGCCTCCAACAAGTCTTGCTATCAACTACTTACGCAAACATAACACCTATCATATCCTTGTCCTCCTCTTCGCATCCCGACGAAGAAGAAGTAGTCAAGGAACACACACGCGTTGATCAAGTTATATTAAGATTATCTCAGTTGTTGTTGTCTATGAACAAGGAGTAGGTCTCAAGTCGTCCATAACCGTGGACACGGCTTCTCGAAAAGATTTAACCCTGCAGGGGTGTACCAACTGCCCATTACGAGGCTCCGCACGCACGTCCATCTCTCTCAGTTGCTACCCATCACAGGCAACCATTTTATGATTTAGTTCCAAGAGATCCGAAACGACAGGTCCCTCTAACTAACAACGAACAAATCCGGGTGGCCCCCGGTGAGGCGACATCCATCTCAGGAGCTGGCCGCGCTCTCGATCTGGTCTCAACCGTCTGTCGCAGGTTTGGATATCCGGTTAATCACACATGGGACACCGGGTCCTCAGCCGGACAAGGTGGGCCAGCAAGGGAACTAAGTCCTCACTGGTCCAGGTTGGTTTGTAAACAACTGATGGCCGACCAGCACACACAAGGTTTCAAATGGTAAATCATCTTGGGCCACCATTAGAAATGTTTGAAGCTAGGTAGGTAAGAAAAGGGGACCCCATAAAATGCCACACACGGTTAGGCACGCTCAGTCTTAAAACCAATACCCGGAACTCGGATCCTAGGTGACTCGAATGGAACAAAGCGTCGGGGCGGGATAGCCTAGACCTTCCATCCTTCGTCGAATATAGTCAACATTTATAATAATAATCATATCATCAACAACAATATAATAATGTGATATCCCAAACCAAGGAGTAACAGGGTAACATCGTAGCATCCTAAGCATGCATACTAAGAAGGGGCTGAGCAACGAGCAATAGTAACATAGCAGTACAAGGTTTGCTGGGAGGGGACATGGCTGTATCGGTTTCAAAGAGTCTGTAAACATGTGGTAGGATCAAACATCGAACCTAACCTAGACTAGCATGCAAACCGCTGGTTGAAATAGAATGGATCATAAGTAATGTATAGTCCTTGCTTGTTGATAAGTCGGGTTCCGAAGGTGTAATGGATCGCAAGCTCGCATCGTCTCCGAGAGGTACCCGCGGAAGCACATAAGACGATAAACACTGGAAAGCAATCAACGAGCAAGAATCTATTACTACGGAGCAAACACGAGCAAGCATCAACAAGAAGGAAACACGAGACATCGCACCTACCGTCGAGAGCGATTACTAACAGGTTAAGTGGAGTATTCGTCACACACGACGATACTGCACGTTTATGGTGGTTCGAGTTGTTTAGCTACAAGTGATCAACAAAGGTTGTTAACATGGCATCTCACTCAAGCATGGCAAGAGGTGAAGCACAAAGTAAACTATCTAATCTAGTCATTTTAAGTGGGGGTAAAACCTACGCATGCCAACTATTACAGACCCCACGATATTTATTGCATTTGGTACTGTTTTGCCCTAAACAATTTTTTTTTTATTAGCAAGCAAGAGCAGCATAAACACAATCTACATGAAATTCTAGTCAAGTTACATATAAGAAACATTTTAAACAGAGCAACGGTTAAAAAGTTATTGAAATTACAGTTTACAGTGGCAAGCAGTGTAATTAGCAGTTAAATAGCATGTAAACAAAGTCAAACATGGCAACACACAACATGTTAATAATCTACGCGCAAAATGGAGCAACTTTCTTGTAGAAAGCGTCTCCATCGGAGCTACCGGTGAAAAGATATAGCACTCGCAATAAACAAATACAATCTGTCAAAATAAATAAATAAAACCTAGCAAAAAAACTAAACGGGCCGAAACTAGTGCTATTGGGCCCAACAGAAAAAAAACAGAACTAATAAAAAAAAGGGGTGGGCAGCCTCACCTTGGGCCGTGGCCCATGAGGCGGCCTGGAGAGGGGCTGGTGGCTCTGGGGCGAGTGGGCCGTGGAGGCTGGTGCCGGCCCACCACGATGTTCCACGGGCGAACGGTGGCTGGGCATCCTCTTCCTTGTCCCGACCTGGACAGAGGACCTGGCGGCGCGGCCTCATTGGCCGGCGGCGAGAGGACATGGTGGAGGTCCGGTGCGGAGGCGGGGCGGCACAAGGCACGGATGGGTGACGGATCTGGGCCGGTTTGAGGTCTCCGCCGAAGTGGGAGGCGCCGTGGCGAGCTTCCTATGCGGGCGTCCATGGCGCGATCTGCTGGAGAAAAGACAGGGGGAGGTGAGAGGAGAGGGAAGGAGGAGAGGCGAGGCAGGAGGGAGCAGCAGGGGGGCGTGACCTGTGGGGGTGACGACCGCGGCGGCTTGCCGGAGCACAGCGGCGCGGCTGCCTGCCGGAGTGGAGGCGACTCGAGCGGCGGTCTGGAGGAGAGAGAAGGGGCTGGGGAGACCAAACTGATGACGTGGCGCAACGGGATCCCTTCGATCCGGATTCGACGGTGCAGATCGGGGGATCGGGATCTGGGTGAGGATTGCGTGGCTGCTGAAAACGAGGTGGGAGGCGGCTAGGGTTTCCATAATAGGCTGTATAGCCCTCCTATTTATAGCAGGTGGGTGTTTGGGGAGGCTTTCGGGCCACGAAATGGTCCGTTTCGGGTCCGATTTTCGGGTGGGCTAGAATCCGAAGATAAGCGGGGAATCCGGGGGTCCAGCTAAAGGCACGCGCGACATTTTGTAAATACGCCCCTCGGACATATACCGGCTACTATGCCTGGCACATCCGAACGTTCACCTACCCGACGAAGTCGGACACGCGCGAAATTCGAAACACAACATCGCCACACTGTAAGCACGTCTTCTACAACGTTTCACGCCCAACCGAAACGACGATTAACTCCCGATAAAAATAACCCATCTAAATATAAATGGGGGTTCTTTCCGCACTGATGGTTATGGCTGGTCCTGTGCGGGTTTTCGCAACGGTGATCGGGTGAAACCCGGTGTCGCAAGGTCGAGTGTCAGGGTGGCAAGGGTCGGTCTCCGTCCGGTGCGAGATAAGAGGGGAAAAAATTAATCGCCGATCGATAAATCGGGGATGCAAACACCGCAAACAAATCAGACAATCAAACAATTCACACCGAAAACAAAAATTTTAATTTTTGTCAAAACAGGGCTGTTACATCTATGTTCATAGAGGTTTCTTCATCTATGGTTGAGGTGGTAGCATCACCATTGATAGGTCCAGTGGGACTAGGGGTGTGATGGGTGCTAACTGTTTGGACATCCTCAACTACTTGGATAGTGGCTACTGTGTGGTAGGTAGGAAGGATCTTAATTCTATCCTCTTCCTCTTTTTCTCTAGCCCATCTTTCTTTAAGTTTAGCCATCATCCTAATGTTTTCATTGATTTGTAACTGGATAGCATTAATAGGAGTGACCTTACTCTCCTCAAGGGGAGAGGTTCTAATTTTTAGCATCTCAACATCAAGGGCTAAGTTGTCTACCTTCAAACAAAGATTATCTAATTTAGCTAGTTTTTCTTCCACATTCTTGTTGAAGGCTTTTTGGGTAGTGATAAAGTCTCTAATCATACTCTCTAGTTCAGAGGTGGGGTTCTTGTTGCTAGGGTAGGTGTTGTTGTTCCCATAAGTGGATGGAAATGGTCTAGGATTACTAGCAAAGTTTCCCCTATAAGAATTATTATTAAAGTTGTTTCTAGAGATAAAGTTCACATCTATTTGTTCTTGAGCAGCCAAAGAATTTAAAGGAACATTCTGAGGATCAATAGGAGCTTGCTTGGTAAGTAGAGACATGATAAGGTCAACCTTTTCATTTAGAGAGGAGATCTCCCCGACATAATTTACCTTCTTACCAATTGGAGATCTTTCGGTGTGCCACTGAGAGTAGTTCAGCATCATCTCGTCAAGTAGCTTTGTGGCAGAACCAAGTGTGGTCGACATAAAGGTTCCTCCCGCGGCCGAATCTAACAGGTTCCGCGAGGTAAAGTTCAAGCCTGCATAAAAAGTCTGGATAACCATCCAGGTAGTCAGTCCATGTGTGGGGCAGTTCTTGACAAGCGTCCTCATACGTTCCCATGCCTGGGCAACGTGTTCATTATCCAATTGCTTGAAATTCATAATGTTACTCCTCAATTGAATAATTTTAGCAGGGGGATAGTACTTCCCGATAAAAGCATCCTTGCACTTATCCCAAGAATCTATGCTATTCTTAGGCAAGGATTGAAACCAGATTTTAGCTTCATCCCTCAAAGAGAAAGGAAAAAACTTTAAGCTTAACAATTTCACCATCTACTTCTTTGTACTTTTGCATATCACAAAGCTCAATAAAATTATTTAAATGCAAAGCAGCATCATCTCTAGCACCAGAGAATTGTTCCTTCATAACAAGGTTTAGCAAAGCAGGTTTAATCTCATAAGAAGGTGCTGAAGTAGCAGGTGTAGCAATAGGAGTGCAGATAAAGCCACTGTTGTTGTGACTACTGAAGTCACACAACTTGGTGTTTTCATTGGAACCCATAGTAGCAGCAGGTATTTTTGGTATTTGTCGGGACCCGGGGTTAGCATATGTAATTCCAGTCACGGTGCAATCACATGGAGAGCCGAGAGTCGTACCCACTTGTCTAAGCAGACAAGGCCAAGCACAGAACACTCTCGGAAAGCATCGAACGTGAGGGGCATCCCATCCAGGCCGGATGATCAACTGAGATGGGTCCTCATCGTCCGCTCACAAGTCTAAATGCTTATGGGTGGTGAATCCCATACTCATAGACAAGTCGCCTCAACCATGTTATCGATTGAATCTTAACTCTTACATAGACTTACTCCATCCCGATCACTTAGTCGGGGTCTAGGGCGGGCTCGATCATACAACAAAGTGTGCACGTGACAGAGTCACGAGCAATCGCATCGCGATGCCCCAAGCTGCGCACATCTAAGGGCCACTTGGTGTATAAAAGACCGCCAGCCAGATCACAACTAAGTTCTCGAAAACCTATACTAAGACATGCATGTTATAAACATACACGCAGCACACATGTCTAGTATGAACAGCAGGTATCATCACATAACTCTACAAAGTACTCTTTATTGACTTACACATAGAGCATACAAATATCACATGTCTTTGATCAACATTACATCATACAACGGAAGCAAATTAGGTCTGAGTACAGACAAGTTTAACAAATGGCTTAGAGAAGCCTTGTAAACATACATGCCCTTCCACGAGGGACCAAACTGCTGTCTGGGACTATGCTAACTTAGTCAACGTCGAGCTTCAGGTCGGTGACTCCATCGGGGTCCGGGTTCTCATCTAAAACATAGAATAAGCAAACGTGAGTACAAAGTCGTACTCAACAAGACTTACATCAGAACCACACTACTCATGCTCAAGTATCAAGGTAAAGGAGGTGGGGTTTCATCATGCATAAGTGCTAGCTTTGACTTGGCTAGTCCTGAACTACGAGTACCAAACTTGAGGTAAGAAGCGTACACGAGTCCACTACCAAGTCTCCAACCAATACACCACTATGGTTACTTCCTCGACTTCCCCACGAGGAAGCACACCATAGCACTCACGCTTATCTTGCGATTTTTAGAAGTATCCATTTAAGTTATCTAATAATCAAGCACAGCTTTCCAAGTAGTCCTTAACCGCGGACGCGGCTATTCGAATAGTTTTGTTAACCTTGCAAGGGTGTAAACTACACACACATGACCATCGATTACTGCCAAGTCTCGCCACCGTTCAAGAGGTGATAGCGAGGATGTTCACCACAACACTTCGCCCACAGCTCCGTTCTAGTCCAAGGAGTCAACTGTCTGAGTTCCAAACCTAACTGGAGTTCCGGCCGAGCTTCCAGCCAGGACTCAAACCATGTAGGCACGACTGACAAGCCCACCTCGACGGATGGTTCTCCGCTTGACAAGCCATGTTCTACAAGCCCTACCATGAAGGCCACAATTCATTTCCTTTATCTTTCTATGCATATGCCGAATGGAAATCCCGAACTAGGTGTGACTCCTGGACTTGGATCGGGGTGAGTTACTAGGTCGAGAGGGGCCAGTGAGCCCAATGTGTGGTTGTACTCTTTGTCTCGGATTACCATACAAGAACTCGGGCTCAAGGCGGTGTTCAACGAGACAACCCACTGTGTACTCCTACAAAGCCTCTCATCGTTCACCTTGTATTAGGGTGGATTCACCAACACAGTTTCACTTTCATCAACACCATGTTCACCATCATCCCGACTCACATCAAAAGCAACCTCATTGTACCACTAAGCATGCAATAAGCAGTAACAGTTGTAGGGGCCACAAGATATCAATCAACTCCTATGTCAGCTAGGATTGTGGTTTGCTTACTACTGTGACAAAATGATAGGTCATGCATCGGATATGGGTTCAACTATGCGGTAGAATCGATACAAGGTGATCTCCTAAACATGCATAAGCGAAACTAAGAGGGAACTGGGATTTTATAGACATGATCAATGGGGTTTTCTTGCCTTTCTGACGAT